>OX465521.1:13989547-19426180 GCA_950022985.1 Udea ferrugalis
AATCCACCTCTAAGAAATTACAAAACAACAGGCGTACAGGTTCGAATCGGATTTCCACTTAGTGCTATTCTATAATTAGACTCATTAATAAAATCATAATTAAAAATCAGTCTCATCCCGACAATTCCAGACGAGGCGATGTTAAGAGCGACCGCGGCGGCGCTGGCGTGCCTCTGCGTGGCGCGCTCCTCGCCCGCCGAGCCCCACAACCTGCGGCTCTACACACTCAACACTGTCAATCAAAAGGTAACCCACCAATATTCAGATATTTACCTACCCATTGAACACCCTTGCTGCGCTTCAAGGATTGCGCAAAGAGAGACATTATTTGCCATTAAATCCAAGGGTTGGGAGGGACTCGCCCAGGATAGAGATAAGTGGTGAAGTGTTCAGAACGGTCGCAGTGTTCACGACTAGACCTGGTTTTCTATCTTGGGTGAAAAGCGCGAAAAAAGGCATCAAAATAACACAACCTTACCCAACCCAAACTTCTAATGTAGTTTGTGCGGAAGGCTATGCCGTTCGCGGATAGGCCTTTTCAGTCACAAAAAAGTGCTCTATCTCCAACGTCACTGCATAAATCGTCTGAAAAAGACGCAGAGGCCATTGATGATGATGATGACCTACCCATACACATTATAAAAATAAAGGTGAAATTGGCGGACTTAATCCCTGAAGGTGTTCTCTCCCAGTAAATTTCAAAGAGAGAATTAAGGGAGTTTGGTCTGTGCATCTTGCTTTATCATTTACACCCTGAGTCACAGCGCAGCTCTGTAACCGATCGCTATTCACTACAATTTTATGCCGGTTTCTTCTCGATAGAATCAACACGTCCGAACCGGTGGTAGAATCATATAATAAGTTTTTGTTTTTTTAATTTTTAAGTATGTTTTTTCTATTAAGTTTATAACCAATACCGAATCGCCAGATTCTAACAATCTGCTTTCGTTCCTACTTTCGCTTTGTCCACAGATAGTTATACGGGAAATTGTTCACAAATCCTCTTGTACAAATTACGTGGCTGAATCCCACCATATATGATCTTGAATTACAACTTCCCAACAAGGCAGCTAGGAAGGCTGGGTACTTATCCACTGCATCTACGCATACAAGCAAGCACTCTTTTATGCGTAGATGAGGTGGAGAGGCGCGCCATTTCAGCTCAGACGATCACATCACCTTGGCATTTCGAAGCCACCCGCGATATGGACGAATGACCTGACAAAGGTCGCAGGATTTCGGTGGATGCAAAAACCTATAGGTATAAAGCTAGTTAGATATAAGAAAATTATAGACTGTCCTGTTGCATTGTTTGGTTTTGAAACCGAAACATTAAAAACAAACTCTCAAATAAATGAAAGATATTTTCGATAATAAACAACCCAGGGGTTAATAAAACCAACATCAAGCACGTAACCCTATACTTATTTTGGTTAAATCTGTTCCAGGATCTGAGTGGAGTCCTGGCGATCATCGAGGAACGGCTGCGGGTTTTAGACACAGTCAGTGCCGCGCAGGCCAAACAGGCACGTCGGCTCGACGTCATACAGGACAAACTTGGTAAGTACTTTTGATCCCCTTTGTCAATAAACTAAAGGTTATATTCGTACTGCTATGTTACACTTGATGTGAGGCTCACTGTACGAACTGGGTCATATTGACTACCTACTAAATTTGTGTGGCAAGCCAAAAGCTGCTAATAAACCAGAACCACCTACATCGATGCTTAACATACCTCGGAAGCAGTCGGCTCAGGTGTTATGCCATTTAACAGTCCAGGCGAATACTGCATTTAATATTGGCTCAGGCGCAGAATGTCTCTTTCGCAAAATGTCCTCTGGTCGCAAAAGGTCTCTTTCGCAGAATGTCTCTTTCGCAAAATGTCCCTTTCTCACAATGTCTCTTTCGCAAAATGTCCTTTTCGCAGAATGTCTCTTTCTCAGAATGTCCCTTTCGCACAATGTCTCCTTTTATTTCTAACTAACTTTAATCATAATTCATTTAGCAAATCGGCTTAGACACACATCATGTTTGATGTGTATAATATTTTTTAGATATAAGTAAACAAATTAAATAAAGATAATAGTACGAATCATATTTATTTGTATTCAACCATAATCATAACACAAAAAGCCAGCCATAATCATAACAAAAAATAATATTATACATTGGTATCACGTCAAAATCATAAAAATTAAAGAAAAAAAGAAAATATACATTGTTATCAAGTCAAAAATTTAAAATGGAAACACTTTTTTGTGTGTTCCCATTTTATTTTTTTATGATTTTGGACAGAAATAAATATGATTCGTACTATATCTTTATTTAATTTGCTTACCTATATCTAAAAAAATATTATACACATCAAACATGATGTGTGTCAAAGCCGATTTGCTAAATGAATTATGATTAAAGTTAGTTAGAAATAAAAGGAGACATTGTGCGAAAGGGACATTCTGAGAAAGAGACATTCTGAGAAAGAGACATTCTGCGAAAAGGACATTTTGCGAAAGAGACATTGTGAGAAAGGGACATTTAGCGAAAGAGACATTCTGCGAAAGAGACCTTTTGCGACCAGAGGACATTTTGCGAAAGAGACATTCTGCGCCTGAGCCTTAATATTCAAGTCAAACTTGCTACAAGCTGTCAGCAATTAAAACATTTTAGTAAATATTTCGTCGAAGTGAGAAATGTATCCCAATAACTGGCCAGATTCTAGTTAACGACTTAAAATAGTTATTGACGAAAGCTGACCAAATACCAAAAAACCTTTTGATGAGACGATCTAGCAAAGGATGACAATCCTACTAATACTATAAATGCGAAACTTTGTATGTATGGATGGGCCGTGTTGCTCTTTCACGTAAAAACTCCTGGATGGATTTTAATGAAATTTAGAAATTATTTAGCTAATGCATCTGAATAGCACATAGGCTACAATTTATAACGATATTTATTATGTTTTTTTCTTAAGTCCACGAGGACGAAGTCGCGGGCGGCCGCTAGTGTGTCTATACTTATAGCTATCATTCAACTAAACTGCATATTGGATCGCTAATTCTCTGAACGCAGTCATGTAGAATAATCTTACTGTGTCATTTCCTATTTTAGTATGTACACGTTAAACTTTCGCAATATTCCCTTGAACATCACTCGCATCACAATTGACCAAACAAGAGCAACGTTTAATCAATTGGTAAAAGGATCCGCTTATAATAGATCGTTGACTGGTTTGGTTAAATTAAGCCCTTCGCGGTCGACGAATTGAAATGAATAGGAAACGAGTCGATGTTATGGAAGATAAATAATCTATCTTTACTTTCCGGGTCCGGAAGAGGGTTGAATGTACAGAAAGCAATAAGTCAAGTGTATGTATACACTTTGACAGTCTGTAGCTCCTATCAATAACCAAAGGTTACGTGTCTAACAGTACATCATGTTTTTTTTTTCAGATCGCGTAGAGACTGCCTTGTCTCTAAAGTTAGAAAGAGCCCAACTGGCTGCTGAAAGATTGGAACATCGATTACACATGCTTCAGACAAGTATACAGGTACGCAGCCAAGAATCCTCTCTTTCACATCTGTGCCGTGCTTCGCAATAAATAACCTTAGTTCGTTTAAATTGAATTGTATCATCTAATTGTTCAAATGCTCCAAAAATCTGGTGCTTGGAAGTCTTTTTTAAATAGCTTAACCCATTTTATTCAGCCTAGATGATTGTGGCTGTGCTTTCGAGACGCAATGAGACATTATACCTTAATATCAGGCGCGGATTCAGCCCTCAAAAAAGGTTGTGGGCACAGCTACCAAAAAGGTTGTGGGCACAGCCACCAAAATAGGTTGTGGGCACAGCTACCAAAATAATGTATAAAAACATTAAATTAACCAAAAAATTAAACTAACGGCGGGGTTTTAGTGGAGCGGCAGTGTTCCAAATCACGCCCGATTTTTTAAATGCTCATCAGGAGTCAGCAGTTTTTATCATCAGCCTATCGATCTTATCAATAGATCATAGACATTTAGACAACCAGCAAATTAGGGTTGTGGGCATGCCCACAGTGCCACAACGGTGGATCCGCGCCTGCTTAATATAGGTTACTTTTCACATGGCTAAGCCTGGCAGAGGATTCTTTATTTTTCTTACATATTCACGCAGACAAAGTCCCAGGCGGAATTTTAACGTTTGTTTGACTTTCATTTTTAGAAAAACAAAAAACATTTTATTAATTAATTTCGTTTCAGACATCTATCAAGGAGAGCAGTGATAAATTAGAACGCAGTCAGACTAAACTTGTGGAGTTAGCAGTCAATCTCACAAGTCAGATCGATTTGCATAGACGTCTTTTGGATAAGGTAAGACAAAAATGCCAAAATATCTCCAGAAAAACCAAAAATTCTCAAGTCTGGTTGGTACCTAACTAAGCGTCTTAACGTACGCGTAATCTAGGCATGTTAAATACGCTTTCGCATTTATTATGGAAGTGTATGCATTGCTGCTAGTATAGACTTAAGCGTTCCTGTGCGATAGGCACGTTAAAAGCTTCTTAGCCTTCCTAGAAATATTTTTAAAAATAACATTGTGGAACGGATTGCACCAAGTTGAATTTTTATGCTAAAACACTTGCGCAGGTAAACGGCGCGTATGCCGATACGTGGCACCGTGGGTTGGTGCTGGAGTCGCTGATGAGGGACGGGCTGTCGCTCGTGAACGTGACTCGGCGCGAGCTCGCGGACGGGCTGCGGACCCTCGCGCGGCGGCAGCGGGACGCACGCCGGAACCCCGTCGACCTCGAGTCCAGCTTCACGAGAAGGATTAACGACAACACTTACAAAATCGACATGAAGGTAACGAAGACAGAGAAGCACTCTTAAGACCAATTACGTGACAGGAACGGGACGGGGACCATTGATATTTAAACAAAAAGAGGAAGATACGTTGAACGTAACGAAAACTGGCACATGACATTGACGTATGAATGCAAACGAACCGCTGTCATATTGGCTTGCAAACAGGTCAATTGGACCTGCCACTGGAGCTGTGGCCACATACAAATATTTTTCACGTCACGTGACTGTCACGGTGCGTATGGATTGACAGTATTGACCACGTCCCCGTACCGTTTGGCGTTCCCGTCACGTACCTATCCATTGGCCTTTACTCATGAATGTGAATCTTTTGTTCAGTAATCGCGAGACTGCGCATAGCACTGCCAGTCCCTGTTCTTGCCAGCATCATGAAAAAGCTTAACAAAAGCGACAAAATTACGCACCTTCTCTAGTGCACTTTATGTGCCACGTACCAAACTAAATCGCGAGAAGGCTCATAGGTAACCAAAGCAAGCTCGACTTAGTAAAGAGGAACCTGTGAACAATTATGTACAAGCTCGAGCACGAGTAGCAGCTGAGGGTCGGCGTCAAGTTTAACCACCAACTTTGTAAAATACTCAGTTTCTTGTTTGTTTCAGATGCAAGAATTATTGGATGCTCAAAAACGTTTCATTGATTCTTGCCAACGGGTACAGCTCGATGATCCCAATCAGGTAGCCGACGTGCTCAGTAAATTGATCGACACACTTATTAATAAGTACGTAAAGGCATAATCTGCTAAGAGAAATACAGTCTCACTGGTTTTCACAAATTATGTAAACTCTATGATGTGTTTCCAGGACTGCGTCAACATTCCATGAACTTCAAAACATTCAAGTCACTGTAAAGAACCACGATACGAAAGTTCTGAAACTTCTCAGCACTGGGCGTGGTGGTACACAGGTGGGTAAATAAGAACATTACAAGACTTATAATTTTACATGCGATACGACCTGACTTCAGACTACCCGAAGATCGAGACATATTCCGAGTTTAAATAGCGTAGGTACTCCAGAAGAACAACGCGAATAAACAAAATGTTGATTCCAATATTGAAGAGATTAAAATGATTTAGTTCAAAAACTATGCTCAAAATAAACAAGGATTAAGTTTTATATAAAAACTCATAAATAGAAACTGCGGACAAATATACATCCATGAATACATTTTTTGATAGAAACAATGAAATTTCAGAGCGATTCAACGTGTCGTCGTCTTGAAAGCGTGATGCGGAACACAACACGCACTTCATTCAAAGAAAACGAACTCCAGCAATTGACAGAAAAGCTGGTGGACCTGACGAACCGCGCCGACGCCGCGCTGCAGAAGCTCGACGCGCGGCTGAAGGACGAGGCGGAGGCGCCACCTAACATCACCGCCGCTGCAGACCAGCTGCTCTTCAAGCTCAACAGCATCAAGTAAGATACTTCTTTTCTCTTTTAAACTTCTAACCAAATTAACATGAACACTGTTGTAACTCCTTTTCTGTCAGTCTTTAAACACAAGATCTTCCATTTCGAAAATTTAGGTTTAGGTGACTTGATTAAAAAAACACCAAGTATGCCTTTGTGCGTCTAACGGAAATATCTTGGTAACACGTCTTGGCTAGATTTTTTTTATGCTTCTTTGAGCATGAATAAAAAAATGCAGGTTCCCAAAATTTTCACATTCAATGTTGAGTGGCTGGGCAGGGCTGTCCTTAACGCATGCTTGCAACCATTCATTCAGACGGAAAACGCAATTAGACCTGATTTAAGGCTGCTCGCCCACGTCCGACTTTTCGTAGGACCGATTAAAAATCGGCTGTATTTCTTCCCTTTTTCTGACCGTTTTTTTTGTCGGACGTGTGCGTTGCTCCAATGCTATCAGAACGTTCTATTTTTCTCCTACAAAAAATCGGTCACCGATTATGGGACGTGGGCGAGCATCCTAAAGCGTCATTTTTCAAAAGAGCACCTAATTAATAAAAGTAACTGTACTTACTTTGCAGGGGCGAAGATGAAGGATCAGATGAAGATTTCGAATGGGAAGAAGATGATCCCGAGTTCTACGACGACGGCGGCGGTAGTGACATAATGGATGAGGACAAACAGGTCCTTAGCAGAGGTCTGAACAAGGGCACTGAAGGACCCACAGAGAGGCCACTGCACCGAAGACATCTACACAAACATCCCTACGACCGTGGCCCTAGCTGGCGAAATTAACCCTTTCTTAATATATTTTGTATCTAAAATAAAATTTGTGTAAGAATTGCAAAAGATATTTTTTTCCATCCCAAGAATCCTAAAAAGATTCATATTTGAGTTGATTTAGATTTTGATGTAATTAACATGGGAGAAAGATTTGGTCTAAATTAATGAACCTTATTAAAATACATACTTGAAAACAAGTGAACTAAAAAGTTTTAAAGGACACAAAATAAAAACCTGATCATGAACTAAAATTGATAAAATAATTGGATTGCCTGTTACCATTTTAGTTTGATTCAGGAACAAATTCATTCTGGCTTTTGAAATCAGTAGATATTATTATGTTGCCACTCTGAAAGACTAACATGTTCTAATGATGGCTAAAGAGCCAAAGGATTTTTATATCAGGTTATGAAGTGTCATAGCAAGTTTACAAATAAAACACTGCTCCACAAATGCACTTCCTAAATTAATTTTGGCCATTTAAAATTTCCCAATAGACAATGCAGAGTAACTTCAAGTGCCTCAAGAGGCACAACATACACAAACTTCAAGAGAGTGTAGCAGTACATGAATAAGTAGTGTTCTTGCTGGCGAATACACTTAGCCTGAAAGTTCCATACAACCCATCTGCTTATAGTCATGATTGTAAGACTGATTGCATAAAACACGAAAAAAAAAAATGCTTCTACATTCTCACTTATCTGTAGGCCATCATTATTTGGTATGGATAGAATTGATAACAATCACTTTTCCCCATGTCTTCTTTGTAGTTACACCTGGAAAACAACAAAATAAGTAACATACCTCTAACTTGGCGCTGTTCTGAAATATGGTCAGGGCCTTGTGCGTGAGTTGGGCAAAACAAGAACTCAAAGTAGCGATCTTTTGGCGAGCAGAGAACACTACCTCTGGTTCCTCTGTCTCCAACTCTGCTGTAACCAAACACAAAAATAACCATTAACTTACTAAGTTAGAAACTATTTTCTAATTAGGATTTACAAATATTTTTTAATTCACATTAGAGAATTTTAGTAAACAGTAATTTTAAAAATTGGGTCAATGATTTAACAACAAACTAAGATCTGATCTGACTGATGATCTTAGTTTGTTGTTAAATCATTGTCTTTTTAGTATGAATAAAAAACTTAACACAAAGTTGTTTTTATCTCAGGATTTGTTTGTTTTTTAAACTCACTAAGATCGTAAATCAAGGCTGTTATGAGTATTTTTGATATCAAATCAAATAAAAAAGTATCTATATTGTGACAAAGAGTTGCATAAATCACAAAAAACACTAATTTTCCCAATATTTTGAAGAAGAGAGGTTAAGAGTAAGCGAAAGAACGGACTTTTTCAATAAAAACAATGCTATTGGGCTATGGTGGGCTGCCAAACCTTTCCAAATAAATTCAACACCAGTTTTGAATAGTAGAGATACCTAAAGAACAAGCTCATAATGGACCCCCAAAGTTTACGTAAGATAGGCACTGAAAGTTTAGGAAATAGACATAATAAGTGGATAATATTGAGGAAATTATTGTAAGAAAGAAACATCTAACAGATAAATCATTACAAGATACAAGAATCCCTTTTGTAAGCAGGAATAGCGACACGTTATGATCTGTGAAAACAAAATAAATCATTGATGAACTATGGGCAAATTCTTTACAATGTTAAAATGAAATGTATACTTACTCAGGGAAGTATCTAATTCGACACATGCTTTATCAAATTCTTTTTCTAGTATATCTAACCACCGAAAACCAACCCCGGTAGTCGCCATTTTCACAATAAAAGTTGTTGACATGAAATGTCAAAGTCAAACTGACATTACATAGGACTTAGTTTTTATCTATGATTTAGGCAAAGGCAATAAAAGCAAAGGTTTAGTGGAGAATACACCGACCGTATGTAGATGGCGCTAGTAGTCAACCACAATGGCTCGTAATGTCGTACATATGTCACCGGAAAATAACAAAAACCGTAAATTTATAAATTTCCTAGGAAATTTATCAACTTTCGTAGGATTCTAAACGAGAGATAAATTGTATTATTTTACGCCTACATTTCCGGAAGTTTATCAATTTGCGACGACACGTGGTAAATTTATCAACTTACGGATATCTATTCGTAAGATTTTAAACGGTTCGACTAATCACAGAAGAGCTTTTAATTTTACGCTTTTTTAAATTACGGAAAATAACACACTGCTCTCTGATTGGTCGATGTTGACAGTAGCAATGCTTGTATTCATAGATTATGAGTGGCGGAGGAGAGGAAAGAGAAGGAACACGTGACTTATTCAACCAATCAGAGCGCACATGGCGTTTGGTTACTGCCCACTTATTATTTTACGGATGCGTTCCGAAAGTTTATCAATTTCCGAAAATGAGAGCGTAAAATAATACAATTTATCTCTCGTGTAGAATCCTACGAAAGTTTATAAATTTCCTAGGAAATTTATAAATTTACGGTTCTTGTTATTTTCCGGTGACACATACATAACTTAGCATACCCTCACGACCATCCATATCCCAAATGGGTCAGTCAGAGGCACACTGATTGTTGCCGTCATGGTGAACGGAACATTCAGAAGCCCACATTTCGCCGAGGGAATTTGAACCCAACGTGGTAAGGGGCGAGCCTACCGCCGTTAAGAGTGCGCATAAAGCAAAACTACCAATCTTCTTCTTGATTGTACGTGATAAATACTAGATGAAATTTTATGAATTTATTAAATGTTACGCTTCATTATATTTTCGAGGGTTGTGTTTGATCAAAAACATAAAATAATTAAATTATCTCGATAAAAAAAAATCACGAAGTTACGTCTGATTTTCCCTTTTTTTCGTTTTATACTGGACATGGCAATTACTATGATGACAATTTTTTTATAAATAATTATATTGAAAAATAAGTAAGGGCTATGTCTAGCCATTTTTTAAAATTACTTTTAGTTTTGGATTTATAACGATTAAACACTTTTGGCACTTAATACGTTTTGATTCCGCGGAAAAAGTCATCTTCCGTCGCACGTTTGTGAAGCTTGACACATATTTCTATTTCACACATCAGTACCCATCGCTCCGTTGAGACGAGAAGACTACGCTCAAATTCTTAGCTGCTCCGAGTTTCAAAATAAATAGTGAAATGGGGAAAAAGAAAAGGACTTAGTGAACGAGAACTAAAAAAGTTACAAACTGCAAGGATGTCTAATTGTCGAAGGTATGTTGTATTGTATTTTAAGAGAAATAAATTCATTTGAGTCGCTCTAGTAAGATGACGTAAACAGATGGTGTAAAGTATATGCTAAGTAATCACATGACTTTAGTTGGTCTCTTCAAATAATAGGTTGATTTCGAAGGTATTTGTTTCAATCCACCAGGTATTTATTGTAAGTAAATTATTTTCAAATAATATTTAATTTTCAGAATTGCTGCATCTCAAAATATTTCACAATCTGACAGGTGTGATCAAAATGAAGTTGTGGAGGCATGCGCGTCGTCGACTATGTAGGTTTCTTTAAAAATAGTATCCATACTTGCTTTTCCATCTTGGGATATTTTTTTTAGTAAAGTTGAAGCTGGCTGAAACAATAACTAGTTACTACGACATGAGTAAATATACTAAGTACTGTGTTTATTTTACAGAACAACATTGAATTTGGAAAATGTAGACCCTAATAGACAGCCTATATCTACAGACTATTGTCAGTCAGAAAAAATACTTACCGTAATGATTACTCGAGGAATGAAGAGAATACTCCAGAAAGGTATCCGCCTAAATTCTTACAGTACAATCGATAACATTTAAACTAGCGGAGACCTGTCATGAGAAAAATAACGAATAGGAAATAGTCATTTGAAAAATAACGTTAGATAATTTCTGATAAAGTTATCACTTTCCAAACCATCCTGTCTTAAATCAGTAATTTGAAAGTAACAGACGCCGAAATTAACCATTTCCCGCATACTTTTTTGCCTGGCCGCTGCTTTGCACTCTCCTGTAAATATATAATAAATCCGATCAGTTGAACGGAAAAGGGTTGATTTGGGTGGGGTGGTTAGAACTGCAACCACAAAACGCATGAGCCGAGCGATATTTTGACTCAGAACGCCACTTGCTACGAGTACTTTTATGCTTAATTGCAAATGACTTTCCTAATAGTGGGTAATTTGTGCCTTTCCGTATAAATATGGCTTCCGCATTATTTTTTTTCTACTGTGTCATTTTTTAATTTTAATTTTGTAAATAGCTGAACTTTTCAATTACAGTTCATTGAAGCGACGACGCACTCTAAGTAGTCGTTTTCTGGGATCCACAAGATTTGATCTACATCGATTACCTCGAGAAGGGTAGAACAATAACAGGGCTTTACTATGCCGATTTATTGGGCTGATTCGACGCCGAATTAAAGAAAAAACGACCCCACCTGGCGAAGAAAAACGTGCTGTTTCACCACGACAACGCACCGGTTCACACGTCTGCCGTTGCCATGGCCAAATTGATCGAATTGCTGCCCCATCCACCGTATTCTCCAGAGTTGGCCCCTTGAGACTTCTTCCTGTTTCCTAATCTGAAAAAAACACTCGCCGGGAATAGATATGGATCAAATGAGGAGGTCATTGCCGCCACAGAGGCCTTTTTTGCAGAGTTTGACAAAAACTATTTTTCGGACGGGTTAAAAAAGTTTGAGCATCGCTGTGCTAAGTGTATCTGAAACTGAAAGGAGACTATGTTGAAAAATAAATTGCAACTTTTCAAAAATTTTCCCTTACTTTTTGTAGGCTAAGTAAGTATTTATTGAATGACCCTCGTATAATATGCACATACTTGAAATAAAGATGATGTTTTTGGCATTCATTTTAATTTTTCATTCACCTTTCAACGCTTTATAAACCAGATACAATTGAAAATATGTGCGTGTGCATTGGGTGAGCACCCTCTAAAAATTAATAAAAATGTTCTCACCATTTAGTTGAAGGTCTAAAACAATTGTAAATGTAATCTTGCAATTTGTAAAACGATGTAACCGAAGGTATTTAATGAAATGTCTGCTCACCCAGTTCTCTCAAAGGATCAGCCGTATCTCCGTATGTAATGACTTTACAAATACCAATAGTGTACTGAATTTCAGTAAAAATCTATTCTGACTAGGGTTTTAAAATTCAGTTTCACAAGATCCGTAATAAAAAAAAATACAAATGATTTCTTGTGCTCACCCAATCCTCACGTTATTAAAAGGGCTGATATTTTAGCGAACTAGCAATTAAATGGCATTCATAATTTGTACTGTTTTGGTTGACTATGAACATAATTTTGTAAAATATAAAACAAACCACTATCACTGCGCGTTCTTGAGTATATATTTTTTTAAAGTGCTCACCCAATCCTCTTATTATTGTAAAGTGAAAAACGTGTATACCTCTTTGTAACTAAACTTTGAAGAATAAGTTAACATGTCAAATTTAGTCAAAAAAAATACAAAATGATCATGTCTATACGTTTTTGATATTTTTATTTACTTCAGGAGATATACGCAATTTATTGTTTGTCCGGAACTCTATAGAGTAGGGTAGGGAGTAGGGTAGGGTATGGTGTTCACACGTTACAAAATAAAGTGACAATACAACTAAAACAGTACAAATTATGAATGCCATTTAATTGCTAGTTCGCTAAAATATCAGCCCTTTTAATAACGTGAGGATTGAGTGAGCACAAGAAATCATTTGTATTTTTTTTATTACGGATCTTGTGAAACTGAATTTTAAAACCCTAGTTAGAATAGGTTTTTACTAAAATTCAGTACACTATTGGTATTTGTAGTCATTACATACGGAGATACGGCTGCCCCTTTGTAAGAACTGGGTGAGCACACATTTCATTAAATAACTTCGGTTCCATCGTTTTACAAATTGCAAGATTACATTTACAATTGTTTTAGACCTTTAACTAAATGGTGAGAACATTTTTATTCATTTTTAGAGGGTGCTCACCCAATGCACACGCACACATTGAAAATCTATTATTATAATCGCTGACAATCGCGCCAGGCGGGATATGACCCTTTAATTCGTGTTCAGTTGGTGGAGGAGAGTCAAACCACCCCGTCATGAGTTCTCACCTTATCGTTGCGAGGGGGCTTAGTACTGGTGGTAGGGTCCAACCGCCGGGAAGCGAATAGAAGGCGTGGCAGTGTGGTGGACTAGCCACCCACTCGTTGAGGCCCCTAAGGGCGACACGTGGGGTTGCGGGGCCAGTGCGGCCTGCAAGCGCCTTGAGGCGCGTAGTAGCGGCCGCGGGGTTTTGGTCGGTAGCAGTCCAACATAACATCGTCGTCCCCCCGGGCGGCGAGGTATCCATGAAGATTTCCCCACGAAAAAAAAAGCCGGGTCAAATCATGACCGGGGAGCTCTTGTTTATAAATATACAAATGCGTCCACCTATTACCGTCACTAATATAGAACAAAGAACGCAAAAAAACCCGCTTGTGTATTTACTCTAAAATATACATTTGATTATATATTTTATATATTTTTTTTCTAGTATATGAAAATAAGTCGGGTTTTCCTTCCTGACGCTATAACTCCAGAACGCAAGAACCGATTTCCACGGTTTTGCATTCGTTGGAAAGGTCTCGGGCTCCGTGAGGTTCATAGCAAAGAAAATTCAGGAAAATTTCAACAGAAAAGCGGGAAAATCTTTTTTCATATACAGCTAAGTCCACGCGGACGAAGTCGCGGGTGGCTGCTAGTATTTAGTATTTATTGTGAAAAAATCAACTGGTGACAGAAAGACAGTGTAGTCTACGTATTAGGGCCCTGTTTTTACCTTTTGCATAAAGATCCTTAAAAATAATTTCAAAGATGAGACTACTATCTACAACATAACATTCAACTTATATACAAAGGAAAATTACGTACATTAAAATGTAGGCAATGTATTCACAAGAAGAATGCCTACTGTGTTATCTGATTGTTTTACGTATACTACGGAAGCTACGCGTTGAGCGAGCGAGAGAGATGTATTGTGGTTTGGCGGGCGATAGTGTTCGCCGAGAGGGGGGTGCGGGTGAATTTTATAAATTTGCTGGGTTTATACGCACTCTTAAACGGTTGCTTGGGTTTCTTAACGGTGTTTTCCATCACCGGAGAGTTAGCCGCAAATTGTAGAACGAACACAAAGTAGGTGTGTTCCGGCCAGATTTAATCTCGGGACCACCGGGTTCAGTACCCGGTGGTCAGAATGTTAACCACTAGGCCACGACGCTCTCACACATACATACATACGAATTCAAATCAAAGTACTTTTTGACAAAAACTTCAATTGAATAAGAGGTTTAGCTTTTAACATGTTCCGGTGCATGTTATACCGGGTGGGGCGTTCCGACCGACAATCCTTGAAATTTTGAAAAGCCCTACACATACACATACCTAAAGTATTTTTATTTTATTTTTAAGTTCGATAGTTTTCGAGTTATTGAATGACAAAGTTTTGCTTCAAAAGTATGCGTTGTCAACCTTAATCAACAGCTGTTTGGGACGTATTTAGGGAAAAAGATTTAAGAAGTCGTTGACCTTTTTTCTTTTAATTATTGTAGGGAAATCCTCATGAAAAAGCCGGACTTAAGTCGCGGCAATAAGTCAACCATTAGACTAAGCAAAAAAATACAGTAGGTTTGCATAGTACTGCATTCTAGAATGATACTTAAGCACTCATTTGCCCTTGAGAAGATAATAATGTGAGTGTATGAACTGAGGAATACAATAACGATCTCAGCTCCTCAACTCAAGTTCCTAATTCAGGCACCTTTTTTTTAAATACCTACGCTAATTAGTTCAGCTTTTGAAACAAGAATTCAAGTTCCATAATTGTTCGTGCTATAACAAAATAATAAAATTAACTAACTTAAATTCAACTTTACATTAAACATAATAAAAGCAATTTACACTATCCACCTTAAGTTTTAAGCCGGCCCTGTCTCCCGCAAACCGACGCGCACACGCCGAAAGGCGATAACAAAGAGACCGCGCCGTTTTGCCTACGTGCCGCCTTCCTTTGCCGGCACCGAGCTAGTGTTGTTCTCCTCAGCCGCTTAGCTAAGTGTCGACAGTCGACTTGTCGATACCAACTGATTTATCATAATATCATTTCATTGCAATTCTAAAATCCTATGATGTTCCAACAAGATTTGATTGATTGAAAGGAATAGAGACAACTTTGCTTTACGGTGTACAGTGAATCACAAAAAGAACTAATAACTACAACTAGAAACAAAAGCACTAATTGAACTCGCAAGCTGAATGCAAAACATTGTTTAATACACATTTCTATCTTTTCTGACAAGCTTTTAGCCATTGTACTTAAAGTCGATAAAAAAACGTGTCTTCAAGGCCTGCCGGTAACTTGTTTGGTTTGTTCGCGGTTATAAGTTTTTAGATCAAACACGATTTAACAAAATAATCGATAACTTTGTTAAAGCGTTTTATCGTGTTAATAATCGAAAACTTAACTTAACACTACGAACTTAAGGGCTTTGTGTTTATTAAAAGAACACAATTTATCGACGTTGGAAACGGTGACGTCTCTACTCGCCTACTTTGCTTCTCCCTACCGGACCGCGCTCTGCCCTATTTTTTTAGTCGCTTCGCAAATTTCAGCTAGTGCGTGTGTATCGGGTGTCGTAAACGCGCGAGTGGTTGAGTGGAGTTTTTTACAAATAATAAGTAGTGCGAGTGTTTGTGTGAGTTAGTGGCAGTTTTCAAAATTTCTTTACAAGCGCAAGACTATTTGGGGTAAAAATTTAGTTGGTGGACGCACGAATTTGGGGGAGGGGGGCGAGGAGGGGGGGAGGGGGAGGGGAGGGGAAGCCCCCCTGTGAAGGAAAAGTTTAGGAGATCAACAGTTTTTGAGAAAAACGAAAATGAAGTTTTGAGGTTAGGTCCTACAAAATGATTCAGTTTTGAAAGACTGAGACTGGTCTCTAGGTACTTTTCAGTAATGACATCAGTTTTTATGAAGAAAACAAGAACTGAAGCTTCGCCTCTTTTTTTTGTCATTTTTTTGGTGCACTAACTCGCTCGGCTCGCTTAGCCTTTTTGGTCACAGTACTAACCTGACCTATTCATACCTATTATAGTACTTTCCAAGTGGCAAGGGGCCTTTACCCCCTGAGCCCCTCTTGAACGGGGTGATGCCCCCTTGAACAGGGGGATGTCCCCCCGGACACCCGCTATTGTGGCTGCCTACCTGCAGTTATTGCCTGCCATTGTGTTCTGTTAACTGCCACATTTTGAAAGACTAAGACTATTTCCAAGGTACTTCTCAATATTACATCAGTTTTAATGAAAAAACCATTGACTCTGGCGCTTCGCCGGCCGCTGCCGCGGCACGCTCGCTTCGCTCGCTCGGCTCGCGCGTTTTTGGTCACTGTTCTAACCTAACCTAACCTATTGGTACCTGTTGCAGTACTTCCTTAGTGGCGGGGGGCTTCGCCCCCCGAGCCCCCTTGGGGGGGGCTGCGCCCCCCCCATCCCCCCACTGCTGTGGCTGCCTACCTACCGTTATTGCCTACCATTGGGCTCTCTTGCAAAGTGAAAACCAGCCTTTACCAACCATAAAATAGGGTGGTTAATTTTAAATTTTTATTTCAACACTATTCTCTCCTATTGACAGCTGTTATTATCTGTGAATGACAGTAAAACGAAACGCAATTTTAAAAAAAATGGCTAGAAATCAGTACTTTTCATAGGAAAAATCGAAACTTTAAGATTTTTTTTCTCAAAAAGTATTAATGTCCTAAACTTGAAACTTTGCAAAAATGCTTCTAATAATAAGAGCTTCCTACCATAAATTTGTCGCCATCCAATTCGTGCGTCCACCAACTAAATTTAAGCCCTATTTGGAATTCGCTTGGTGGGCGTAAATGCTGTCACGTGTGCACAGGCATACTCGATTACGTCTTCGGCTGTGCCTACTTAGAGGAGGTGGGCACATCGAGCATCGTATTTAAGGTAAGTGACTGTTGTGTTATTCACAAGTGAGACGAGTGAAATGTGGCGACTTGATCGTTTCGCGGCTTTGCGGAAAGTACAGATAGGTACTTCGTCAATAGGGTTGTCACAACGTACAAAATTGTTTTTTTACGACTGTTTTAATATGGTCTGAATTCACGTATTGAGTACTTAAAACGCAAGTATGTGAGGTTCTTTACACGATATTTTTGTCAATGTCGGTTATTCCGCCCCACCCTGTATGTTAATTACAACCTGGGCCCTGTTCAATAAACATTACAATTCTACAATTATGTAAAAAACTTACATATTTGTAAAGTTTTGCTACAAGTGCTGTTTAATAAACACTACAATTATGTAGAAAATCTACAAGTGAAAACCTTACAAATATGTAACTCCAAATGCTGTTTAATAAACACTACAATTATGTAGGAAACGCCTGTAGAATTGTACTTACAAATTTGTAAGTTACGATTTACATAAAATGTAAGATTTTGTTGCTTTAAGCGGATTTGTTTTTTTCATTCATTTACAGTGATTAGCGAACCACCTTCAATGCCTGATAATTAAATTTCTTCAAATCTAGGGATTTCGATACAATGGGGCGTGCAACTGTCAAAGTGGCGCTAGTAGAGCAAATACCAAAAACAAAGACGTTTTTGTATGAAATTTGTAGAGAATTCTTGATAACACACAAATGCCAGCAAGGCATGTACCAAATGCAAAGAAACTGTAAGCCACTAGTTTCCCGAGATGAGCAATTTAAAAAAAATGTGGCTCAAAGCATTAAGGAGAGTATTAGGAGATTTTCTGAGTGGAGTCGTATTAAAGATCATGTATTGTACAATCTTTTTAACAAAAAAATATTCGACGGTATATTGCTGACCCGAATTTTTGGTGAAATGTTTATTCTTTTACATTAAAAGTAAAGTTTATCTGTTTACTCAAAACGCCGCTGCATTTTTTATAACCACTCATTACTTCTGTCTTTACTTACACTACTAGTTGTAAGGAATATTTCTTTAATTTCATCCGATTTCCTTCCCTTTTTAGGTTGAGGCACAAAATTGTAAAGTTCCGACACAGGGTAAGCCCACCTGTCGGAATTTTACTACAATTTACATAAAATGTAGACTTGTAACTACAATTATGCGTTCAATAAAGGAGTTTTCCCTACAAATATGTAAATTGTCACCTGTAGAAAGAAAATGTTTATTGAACAGAAACTTGTAAAATTGTAGCTACAATTCTACAAATTTGTAGATTTTCCACCATGGTAAAATTGTAACTTGTAAGTTTTATTGAACAGAAACTTGTAGAATTGTAGCCTGTAAGTTTTTTACATATTTGTAGAATTGTAATGTTTATTGAACAGGGCCCTGTACAAATACTCTTCGGTATCACAGCCCTGCGGCTATTTAAAAGTGATTTATAGAACTGCTTCGAAAACGTGGTGCATGCAAGTTGGAGAGGAAAGAAGGATTTTGGTAGAAGGGTATGTACGTTAACTAAATAAATATCACTAACCAACAAACAAAGCTCATGTGTACTCGTGCGCGCGCAATTCGAGTTCGAGTGAGAGCGCAAGTCCGAGACGAGAAGGTTCCCTATTACAACATTGCTTATTATTAATTATTTTTAGAAGAGGAGCATACAAAGCCGTTATTCGCACCCGCAGTCAACCGCGGAAGTGGTTCGCACCGCTCTGTGCCTACTTTTGTCTTTGTTTTTGTTGATTTTAATATTAAATATCTAAATTATAATAATATTTGCGATTATTCCTCTTCTATCGTCAAACATAGTTGTCATTGAACATGAGAAAGCTAGAGATTTAAAAAATGCTAAGAGGTGGAGGCTACACTTTTTTAAATTTATCTTGCCAAATAGCATAGCATTAATTTGCATTATTTGCAATAGGGCAAAGAGGACTGACCGAAAATGGGTAGATTGGGTAGCCTGACATGGCAAAAGTAGCTGAAAGTGACGGTAGATTCTGTGAATAATAAAAGGACTTCCAATCAACCGAGAACAAGTAGGTACCTAACCTACCTAGAGTAGTAATGGATTAGAAAAACTTTTGATTGAACCTAATAACAATTTGTTAATATTTTAAGTCTTTAACGCGACGGCTATCATAGGTGCGTTACGGGTTTATTTGAATGGGACACATAGGTAGCGTAATGGTGATTTTGCGAATATTTGCCAATTTTTTAGGAGGGACCTGGTATCAGTAACTGTAGAGACACTTAGTTTCTTTTTCATATTTTGGGTTTTTATCCTGTTTTTTCTTTCCTAAAATAAGCCCAATCCCTTATTTTAATTAAATAGGATATTAAAAAATCGGGCAAGTATTTGCAAAGTCACCTTGTATAAAACAAGAAAGTGAAAGAAAGCATGGTTGAACACATTTATTAACTCAATTTGATTCAAGGGATTGATTCTATGGCTAAATATTCATTAAAAACTAAAATTACCAACTATGCTTTCAGATTGATTACTTAGCTGCAAAAACCTTACCTTTATCAGGTACACACCATAACAACAGCTAATAGAACTGGAACCAGTAATGGACACTTAGATATAATTAATTCAAATTAAAAGGTGAAAATTACTTTCTGATGAAACGACCGTCTCCGATTGTTTTACGTATGGCATTTTTTTTGTTTTTTCAGTTCACATCAAAACTATGACTCTGTTGGTTTATTTAAGCATCTATTTAATACTGTCAAAATCATATTTTAAAGAGAGTAACTGCTTCAGAGTTTCTTGTCGGGGCTTCAACAACCTTCCGAAGTTCCGACACCGGTGCGGTGGTAGTCCCACTATGGAGGTACAGTATTTTATGTATCATGTTATGTAGGTAAGTTTATTATGTCGTTAAAAAATAGATTTTCTTTTGAAGATCCGCAAAATTCTGTAAGGGTCTAAAGAAATTTGTAGGCCGTTTCATCTTAAAGTTTTGTTAGTTTTCATAACCAAAGAAAACTTCTGGAAGTTGTGCGAGTACTATCATCATAGATTTTCGGTTCTGATATAAATGTAAGTTTTAACTGCATTTATCTCCCAACTGTAAAATGTATCACTTTTGTGCAGACAAATTACCATTTTAGACTTAGTCCATTACTAGAACCACGTGAGTGGCAAGGTACCTACAAAAGTCCCATGATGGACACCTGTAGATTTTAGCTTTTTAATAAAATATTTTTTTATTTAGTTAGCGCATACGACGAATTATACACCCGAACTGATACTCGTGGATGTCTTGAGTTATATTGGTCGTGAATCCCACTTTCCCACCCAAGCCAGAACACAGGTTAGCTCCATAACTGGAGACTATTTTGTCTTTTTACATTCATCTTAATAATGACTCATTATTAATGATGGATGACTCATACTCATAATATTAACATCATTTCATTATCCCACATCACTGAAACAGATCAGGGGAATATGATTGTGCGTATCTTTAATTCAGAAGTTTATGAGTGAAATACTTGGAATAAGATAACACCATTTTGCGTTCATTTACCTAAGATTCGTCATAAGGTATTTCGAAAAATATCAACATGCCGGACCGCACCTAGCTGGCAATAATAGAACTCTATTAGCAAGCAAAGTATTCCAACCTCCATTAAAACTATTTTTAAAAGCCTCAGGCTTGGACGATACAGATTACGAAAAAAAACCTGATCATTAATTACTTACAATTATGTATTTCCATTGAAAAGTGAGTTTGTTAAGGTTGGTAAGGTTAGAACATAGACATGTAAAATTTACTCCACATGATTGTAGTAGCGTAGATGAAGCTAGATTCACATTTCAAACATTTTCTGAATATAAATACATAAGTCGGTTAAACATATCTTAACTAAAAGTTTTGTAAACAACATAACTTAACAAAAAATACACATTATGATCTAACACCTAAGTTTCATAACATAACCAACACTAAATGCAAAATCTAAGAAATATACATAAAGTTCAAAAGTAAACCCTCTAGTATAATTTAAATAAAATGTACTATTTACATATTATACAAACAATTACACATATCAACTAAACTTAGTCTCTTTCGGATAATTTTATAAAAATAAAAATATTTATAATTCTTATAACAGAGGGAGGGGGTTTCTCAAAGAATAACATTGAAATATCAAATTGAAAGATTACTCAGACTTATAGTGGTAAGAGTGTAAGGCAGAAAGTCAACAGTTAGTTTACAAAAGCAAATAAAATATTTTTGAATAGTTTCAAATACCTACATAATGTTGCCAGTATGTAGAGAAAACACACATTATTTTTGAGAATAACCCACCCCAGGCTACTAATATTGTACTGTATTATAATCCCCTCAACCTTGAACTGATCTGGCGGAAAAAGCCTCATTCACTACAATATGCCACATTTAAAATAGTATACATAGCAACAGCATGACAGATTTAATTTCAATTTTATTATTTACATTTCCAATACAAATTTCATTCAAACTTTAAAGGAAGGCATTTAAAACCCACATCAAAACATTTCTTTAAAGAAATTCATGAAATATTTCTTTAGTACACTTTCAAATACATTCCCTTTACAATTTTTTAACTTTGTAAAGCTGAGGATAAGAAAATAAGAAAATTAGCACACAAACATACATTTGAACCATGTGGCAGGGAGGATACACTAATTAAACAATTTGCACATTCTATCCATAATAATATGCAGAATTAATTATTGCTCTTACAATAGCTGTGCACATAGAAACACTAGATCTAACTCACTTTAGCTTAAGTAAAAAGCACATTGTTCATTATCAATTTGTTTCATTACGAAACAACACAACCATTCTTCGCTTGTATGTGGCCATCTGATCGCTCTATTTCTGACAATATTGCATGGAACATGTCTGTTACAGACTGAAAGGAAAAAAATAAAATGTTAAATTTTAGTGATACCATCATACATTACTATCTTTTAGTGAGTCAATGAACAAAAAAAATGTAAAATCAAACAATAAATAAAAAATAGCAGTTGGAAAATGCCCAACAGAATAACGATTTAAGGTGATGTCACTTTTTAAATTTGAACAGTCAACAGCACATCAGGCTACCGATTTCCTTTTATAACACCGATTTCCTTTTATAACTTGCTCTTGCCAACAGTGTAGTTGTTGGTTTGAAATGTCATTTCTTTGCAAATGAGCAAGGACTGACAGGAAACGAGTGGCACGATGTGCCGTTAACCATACACTCAACCTGTAACCTTCTGTAAAAGCAAATAAATGTGTCTTCTTTTATTTGTTGGCAATTACTACAATGGTTTCAATCAAATGGAGCTGTGAACCACAACTATCACAAAAAGGTACACAATAGTTGTGGTTGGCAGTTAGATGCAGGAAAGCAATGAAGGTTAATTCTCAACAGCTAAAGAGAGCCCCGCAATAGTCTTCTTTGAGCGTCGACGACCATGCGACACTGACGCTTCAACTAGGGCGCTGGAGCTTGCCGCAGTGGCGACGCGAAATAATCACTTAAGCATTCAACAACTCCACAAATAATCTTGTCAATGTCGACGATGATAATTTTTGGATTTAACAGCAATATGAACAGTAGTGTATCTTGGTCGGAAGCCATTTTTGAAGTGACTGTACAGGGCATCTGCGCAATGCGGCCCAGAGCAAGTGTCGCCGCCGCTCTAACGTGGCGCCGATGACGCAACGTTAGTGTGAGGAGGTCGCCAGCAAGACGCCAACCCTCGAAGCACCCTTTTTTTTTTTTTTTTTTTTTTAACCCGGTGAAATGCTTTACGCACTTCCCGCTGCTCGGGGGGCAGCGGGGGAGTGTGGGACTCACCCACTCCAGACGGAGGGTGGGTATACCCACTAAAACACCGGGGCAGCCTTCTTCCGTGCGTGACCAGGGTTCACCGAGATCTCTTCTGTAGAGAACGAACACTACCGGTTGAACACCTGGCGCACAATGCTGCTCACACAGCCCATCTCGTAGGGAGTTAGACCTCCCTACAAACACCAGCCGGCGTTGACTGTGAGGCTGCGCCCACACTGCCGTCCTCCTCGGAGCCACTTGAAGTGGAGGCACACAGCCCCCGCCGCGTGCACTCCCAGCGACCCCGAAGGCCCTCCTTTAGTCGCCTCTTACGACAGGCGGAGGGGAACCGTGGCCGTATTCTTACGCCCCGGCCACAGGGCGGAACCCTCGAAGCACCCTAGTGTAGGGGTCTACCTTAAATGTGGATAAATGTACAAGACAGCTTACCTCATTGCGCTTTGCACTAGTCTCTACGAAGGCAGCTTTCCATTTCTCAGCTAGTCTTTTTCCCTCCTCGGTGCTTATTTTTCTCTCTAAATGAAGATCTGTTTTATTGCCCACCAACACTATGGGTACACTGAAAATTTTGAAAATTTAAAATGCAGGATTCAAAATAATTCATTGTGTTATTTACACAAATATCGGGACAATTATTAGGCAGTTGGTTAAACTTACTGAATTTTTCCCACCATGTCCAAAAGCTTGTCATAAATAATTTGTACTATTTGAAAACTTTTGCTTGAATTGATTGAGTAAACAAGAACATATCCATGGAAGTCCATGCTGTATTGCAAAGGGAATATGCTGTACTCATCCTGGCCTGCTGTGTCCACCAGCTTCACCTCATACTCCGTTGAATTAAGACGAATAAACTTTGTGAATGCTAAAAGCACAAGGTAAAATATAATTTATACAAAAACTAAAACACCACAAAACAATAACCACAAAAGACCCAAACAGTAAATCAGTTACTTTTGTAGAATTTCAAGCAATTAATATAAAAAACATTCATAATATAAAAACAAGGTAGGTACTTTACTAATACGAAACTACGGATCAGCCAATGTCAAAACACATGGCAAGGGCGCCAGTATTATAAAGTATCTGAGCAACAACTCACTGTTTTCTATGGTTGGGTCATACGAGTCCACGAACTGACCCTCGACAAATTGTATGATAAGCGAAGATTTTCCTGCAAATAATATTTTGATAAAAAAACGTTCATGATACGAAGTCAAAAGTAAGACGCACAAAATTATTGATGTACTTTACCAACGGATCTATAGCCCATCATGGCAATTTTTCTCTGTTTTGACGGCATCTTTGCAGTTATTTAGTGTTATTTAAATTTATCAAATTATTTTACAGATTTATTTTGTTTAGCCCAAAATCGAAATCATGATTCTTCTTCAGTTTCTTGATTGTTAATTTTTTTGACAACCAACCAACATGCGGAGTGACACTAAAGACAATTGTTTTTTTAATTCATTTAGGCAGTGTTGTGAACCTAGAAGAAGTAAAAATTACATAATTTCAGTATTGTTTTTCTGTCTGCACTCCAAATTGGGTGATAGTGATAGGCCATCACTTTCGAAAAATATTTCCAAGCAAAATGGAAAGTTCTACGCTAGAGGAGGAGGACGGAAAATAAAGTTTGTCGAACTCTCTGTCTTTTGTACGCGACGCACAACCGGCACAACTACCAAACGGAATTTTTGTTCAGTGGGCACAATACTGTCAAAGTGTCAAATCATTTGCCAGCTGCTCTTTTAGATCAACAAATGACATGATTGGATCAAATGTATGTCAAATTAAATCAACCAACCAAATTATTGAACGCGAAATGCTCATCGGTTATCAGTAAAGAAATTTTAATTGAAATTGACAGTGACAGGCCTTGTTTATCTAGCTAGACAGACAGACACTTAAATATGACTTCATCGTCGTCATTTTTGTTGAATTAGCTCGATTTCTGTTTATTTCCTCTGGTGTGTTGTGTAAACTTCGTTGTTATTAGTGCGTACAGCTAGATCTATTTATATTTCTTGACTTTATCTTAACTTAAAGCAAAATCTTTTCACATTGTTTCAGAGACAGACGCAGATCAGATTCTATTCAGAAGTCTCTCTCTCATATTTTCAACAGAAATGTCTGTAAATATTCCTGAGTGCCCGCCTAGTTTAAAATCCATACAACATTATTTGAAAACTGCCGCAGAACATGATGCAAGAGATCCAGTTGTGGCCTATTGGTGCAGATTGCATGCTTTGCAAGTGGGTTTGAAAGTGACTACTAAGAAAACACCTGAGGAAACTAAAGTATTAATGGGTAAGTGATTTTGATTCGAAGATATTTTTGATAATTTACTTATAGGTTTCCTGACAAAGGACTGCTGTTGTTTGACCTATAAGGGCTATGGTCCTCTGCTGCTCTGTTAGGAGCAGGCAACAAAAACTATGGTAAAAATTAAATTTAAGCCAAAACTATTATAAGTGTTAAATACAGGATGTGATATAATTATCACAGTAACCCCCGAATTCACAAACATCAATCAACGTTAAGCATGCACTCATGCTCATGCTGTCCCGTAAAATGTCAGTAGAACTGAAAGAGATAGCATGAGTGCGTACAAAGCGTTGATAGACGTTTGTGAATTTCAGTGTAATAGTATCTTTCATGACTTGTTGAGATTGGTGATGAATACCATCAAAGTAGCAAACAGTTATAACAATATATTCAAACTTTAAAACAAATGCTCAAATTGCCACCTTCCTACAATCATCCTAATAACGCTTCTCCTAATAAACAATTTCAGCGTTTGTTGTGAAATTTAAATAAACAATTAACTTCTTTAATCTCTACATATGAAAATGGATTGCTGTTCGTAAGACTCGCTAAAATTCGGGAATGGCCAGACCTATTTGGATAAATTTAGCTTTGAAATATTTGTAAAGGGTGCAAAAGTTCAATTACCCCTTGACAGAATGACGACTGCTGCATAGCTAGAATGTGTCATAAAATTGAATACCAGTTAGTACTGGTGCATAATATTATTATGTACCTAAATTATCAATTCTGGGTGTCCCTAATATCAGTGTTAAGGATTTGTTTTTGTTGATGCCTGATGTTTGATACATTATTGCTCACAGACATATGGGCTATTCAGATGTTTGTCATATGTTATTTTATAAAAGAAAAACCCTAATCTGGAAGAAAACATTTAACTTCCAAAAAACAAAACCTGGGCTTTTTTGCACAAACTGTTTAAACTTACTGATTTTCCATGGACCTTAAAATTAGTAACTGTTGCATCAAGTTGTATCTCTTCATATAGCTGATATGAATGCAACATCAAGAATCTTCACCTTTGGCATTATATTGTGGATCAATGTATTGAAGCTCCAAAAACCTCTTAAAAAAAGTAAAGAAAGTACCAAAATCACACTATCAAATTCAGACTTCCAGCTACCAATTCTTTAGGACATACAAATAAAATTAATAATTTCTAAGCCTACTCCAACATATGTTTTACTAAAAGTATTCACACTCAGGTTTTTGTAAATACAATTTAATCTTTTGTTATCATAAGAATTTTAAACTAACTATTAGTTACTTACAACTGTTTTTGAACAAGTTGAACTACTAGTGTATGTAATAAGTGTAATCTTCTCGATAGAAGCAACTCCCGAACTGGTGGTAGAGTTTCTTTGTTCATTAAGATTTTTCGATTTTCTGTCTTGAGGAGCTTCTCAGAATCAATATTTTTTTTACATTTTACTTTACTTTACTAGTCTAGAAGTCATTTTTGTGCGCGAAAAGAAGCCAATTCCTTTATTGACTTACTTTAAAGAATATGTTATACATTTAAAAAAAACTGTTTAAAGAAAATACGATGAAGACATAATTTGTGTAGTTCTACAGAGCTTATTTGAAAAATTTGACAAGTACTTGCAAAGTCACCCTGTTGTTGTATGTTGTACCTACATTAAACCTACAATTTGCTTGAAAATAATAATATTTAATCTAACTAAAACCCTTTATTGCATGAAAATACACAGGTAAGAAGACATTATTTGTACAATCCAGGCAGTCTATTTTTATTTATTCTGGCCATTTGAGACCTACTCAATTTATAATCATTTGGATGCATTCGGATGAAAGTCAGTAAAATAGCTTTGAATTTAATAACACATTATCATTTTAGCAATTATGGACTGGTTGGAAGAGGCCAAGACGGTTCATAAGGATAATGATGCAGTCTCGAATGAAGTGGCTGCTCAAGCACATCTTGAAAATTACGCGTTAAAGCTGTTCTTGTACGCAGATGAACACGACAGGGCGCAGAATTATGGAAAGTAAGTGTGAATTAATTGCTTATTGTTTGCGATTTTCTGAAGAAAGTCATTTAACTACAGGGCGAATTTTTCAACTGGCCGTACCGGGGTTTCTACCGGGCTGCACTAACCACTGTGCTACCATTAACAGACCGGCCGAATCTTTCTGGTATATTTTACCCTATAAGCTAGGGTGATTTCATTTTTGTAATTATCTACATATCTGTGACAATAAATGGTATCTTTCTTTCTTTTCTCATCCGTGTTATAGGCAAGCACAGTGGTTAGTGCAGTCGCCCGGTTTGCGAAATTTTACCCTATGAGCTAAAAAGAAGATGCGGGTTCGGTTCCTGCTTAATGCCAAGATGACCAAGTGTTTTTTGGGCAACAATAAGACCCTTAGGATAAGCTATGTCATTCAATCAAGGGTTGTAGGAGATGGTAACATGGGCCAGTGGGGCCTGCAGGCGCCTTGAGGCGCGTGGTTGGGGCCGCGGCGCACAACCGGTTGGTGGGGGCCAGTAATCCGAGGCTGATCCCCCCTGTGCATCGCGGCCCGGCGGGGCCGTACCGCCGGTTACGGCAGCGGAGTCGCCCTTTGGGTGGCTCGTGGTTGCGGGCCCAGTAGGGTCTGCGAACAGTGGGTGCCAGCGGGCCGGAGTGCGGGGGTGCTCTGGCTTGCATTGCACGGCGTCCACCGAGACGGCGAAAGTGCCTGTGTACTCCAGGCGCTTTCGTGGCCTCCCCCCTTCGTTGGGGGGTCGGTTGGAGGGGGCCCCATTAGGGGCTAGCACTGGCGGCGGAGCAGTGCGGCATTACTTACAGTAGGATCCAGCTTCGCCGCCAAAGTGCCACGGTCGAGTGCCGTGGGGTTTTAGTCGGTAGGAGTCCGACATAACCTCGTCGTCCCCCCGGGCAGCGAGGTATCCATGAGGATTTCCCCACGAAAAAAAAAAAAAAAAAAAAAAAAAAAAAAAAAGATGGTAACATTGTGTTTATTATGAAAATGGTTACAATAGTTAATTCTCTGACGAGCGAACACGACAAAAAATCAAATAACAGAAACGATGCTGAATGAGAATCTAAACGCCTTGGGGCATAAGCCAGCCGATTTCAAATGCCAAAAATGTTCATTTGTGCCATACGCGGATAGATTTTGTGCTATTCGCGATTGTGCTATTTTATGTGGATTTCGTCACACTCGACTATCGGATTTACCTACATTTCCACAACAACAGAATTACCTGCGAAAAGTTATGTTTGCATGTCAAATGAAATGTTTTAAAAAAAACACACATTGATCACTTACTTTGTAGGTATATGTTATTTTTTGTGACAATGATTGTAAGGTTAGTCTTATCTCTTTCTCTTTGACCTCAAATGAACAACAACGCAAATGATGATAACAATCAGATCAGTGTACCTCTGACTACCCCGATCGGGATAAAGTCGTAAGCGTACCTATATTAAATTAAGGCCTTTTGATGTCATTTTACGATTTTTAATTGAATTAATTCAAAACTTCTCTTTTGCATTTTCAGGAATGTTGTAAAAGCTTTCTACACTTCTGGGATGATCTATGATGTTTTGTGTACATTCGGAGAACTGACTGATGAAGCAGCCCAAAACAGGAAGTATGCTAAGTGGAAAGCAGCTTACATCCACAACTGCCTCAAGAATGGAGAAACACCAGTTCCCGGTAATAATGAAAATGATACATTTTGGGACATTTCTGTTAACAAAGTGATTCTTTGTGCCGATCTCTAATTTCTTGAAGCGACACCAACTACAAATTATATTACTTAATAGCGAACGGTCGAAATAGCGGCGAACAAGATTTAGAAAAATCATTTTCGTGGCATTCTCTCAGTCGAGCCTTCCCAAATAGAACTCGTTCGCAATTCGTTCAATAATAGGCGAGCGAAAGGAATATAAATAAGTGATTGGTACATAAATGTTTTTAATTCAACTGATTTTAAATTCTGTTTACCAGGTCCCATGCCTGTAGAGGGTGAAAGTGATGAAAATGCTACCAGCGACAGCCAACCTCAACAACCCGAGCCTACAGGCTTTCCGCAAGTGCCTGGATTTACAGCAGGTCCTGCAACTCCACCGACGGTACTACCTACAATACCGACCAGCTTTAGCAACTCTCTCCCTGACCCCAACGCGGCCATGAGGGCAGCGTCACAACTGCCCCCTGTTCCCTACACACCAGACCCCAACCCTGGAGGTTTTGTACCATACGATCCATCACAACAACCACAGCCGCAGCCATCAACATTGTATGGTGATAACTCTTCTGCCGTTGCTAAGCTCACTCCAGATCAGATCGCGAAAGCCCAGAAATATTGCAAATGGGCCAGTAGCGCTCTGAACTACGACGACGTCAAGACTGCTATTGGCAACCTTAGGAATGCTCTGGAGTTGCTACAAACCGGTCGTGATCCTGCCTAAGGAGTGATACTACTCGGTTGGTATTTGATTCTGTGTACAGTGTATTATTTGTTTAATTAGGCACCTATTTTTTTTTTGTATCGTGTATGAAGTTTTTTACATATATCATTTAATTATATATTTTTTAACTACTCTTATATTTTTGTTGTTGCCTTTTTTCGTAGTAGGTGATTTGACAGACCTTTGATAATTTCGTTTATAAAAAATCTTGTAAGGGCCCCGTACACAACAGAACAATAGTAATGGAAAAAGTAGTTGTTTTTATTTCCTCGCAAACAAATATGTTATAAATCGTCGTATGACATCCGCGCGCCCTGATAATTTCAGCCATCTGCTTTTTTGTGTATGGCTAATTTGTGTTGGCGAAATGTAAGCAGTCAGTTTATAAATAGAAATACAGACTAACGTTATTGTACAATTTGGGCGGCTTTATCGCTAATAAACGATCTTTTCCAAACTACCTACAGATAGAGGAAAACTGACGGCAATTTACATAGGAATCGATTGGTTGAAAATTTCACTTTTTATAACTTTCTGCATAATAATATTGTGCGTAAATATCGCTTGTGTTACGTTAGTTACGTGCTTGTGTGAATACTGGAATATTATAGATAATAGGTTTTATATTTTATAGTGTAATAGACCCATAAAAGGGTATGAACAAACAGAAGAAAAAAATATAAAATAAATTTGGATCGTCAATTATCGTCATAATTGATTGTAATCTGTCAGTGTACCTATTTTTAAATAAATAAATAAATAAATAAATAATCTATCATGGCCATGACTTTCACAATTAGGAAATCTTATGTTAATTGCTGTGATAAAAAATGTGCATAAAATAAGCTTAATAAGTATAATCGAATGTTGAACTGAAATAAAACTAAATAATAAATGTACTTCTCATTTATTCCATGACCATCACACGTTATCATACTTTAAACACATCAATTCACACACCACGTAAACAATGAAATAAATTAATTATACTAGGCATAAGCAAAATGTTCAACGCCTCCGCAGCTTACAGAATTTGGCGCACCTATTGAATGACCTATTTGTCAGGATCTTGTTCCATAAATCCTATTTAAAGTTAAGCTTGAATATACCCGATTTGAATAGCTTTTAGGAGGCGCGTTCGAAAGTTTAATGTATTGCATTTTATTCATATACTTGCCACTTAATCATTTCTTAAAAACAATTTAGTGGTCTGTTTTAAATAGCATGATGACCAACAGGTATTGTTAATTAAAATAATAAGAAGCAGTAGCATTGTTTATTTTACTTATTGAGCAAATAATATTCTTACATCATTAACGTAACATGTTTACAAAGTGCTTGTTACCTTGAACTATTTCGTGCGATTATTATTTAAAGCTACTAATATACAGTGGCAGTTACTCATAGTCCTACAAAATAAAGTATTGTTAAACGCTCACATATACAAAATGAACCTAGCACAAGTCGCTTAAATTAATATCACTTTTGGGTACACATTATTCACGCGTTCTTCCTAGGCGAACTTAAAGAACTTGATATCTAAATGGCATTTGTAGTATTCTAATTATAGTTCACCAGATGGTCGGCATTCAATCCAGCTTCGAACACTACGCGTGCTGACTAGAAACAAAAGTTGACTTGGAAAATCACAGCTCTGGTGATTAATTTAAAAGGTGATTTAAGATTACACCAAAACGTAGACGACCCACTCTTTAAAACAAGCCTTAGCTTGTAGGTGATTCAAGATAACGACAGACTAATTTATTCAGCCATTTTATAAAAATGATGAATAGGTAAATAGTCCCTATTCATTTACACAAAGTAAAATTCTTACGGGATTACAATTATTCCCTACAGTAAACAAAATTTTACTACATCTTGTATTGCAGAGACTTTAGTCTCGTTTGAGCCCGTTCCCGTTCTGAGTGGCGGCCGCAAGCTCCATTTCCTCCCGTCGAGTAGTCTGGTACCTAGAAAGGCAAAAGATTTATTGATTAGATTCATTATTAGAGTATAAGAGCGCGCACACTTTTTTATTAATTAGACTGAAAGATTGTTTATTTTACTAGCTGTTAGAGCGGAATGCTCTCCACCCTACATTCAAGTAACGTGGCTATGAAACACCTAGAGGCCAAGTTTATGTCTCGGCCTTGCAGAGGCAGTATATAGAAGTGTGTATCTATTTGTAGTCATGCAAAGCAACTATGATATTTTACACACGATTCACTTATAGGCTACGTAAAGTTTTCAAGAAGACACCTATTCGGCGTTCAAAAACTTGTTCTTATACGGACCTATTATGATTCTTCACAAATAAATTAGGATCAAAAATGGACGGCATAAGAAAGATATACCTACTTTAAATTTATGACCGCGCTTTAATTGTAGGTATTGACTGCAAGAAACGCATTTTGACACTTTATCGAGCCACCCTAATTGCTTTCGTGCCTGTCATACTTCATAGTAACTATATCTTCTATCATTGGTTGCTATTTAGCAAATCAAAATGGAAGTGCTACATATATGTTTGTCCGGTTAAGCAGTAGGTAAGCATATCCTATTTATATCATGATTTAAAACTGAAATGTGTTATTTTGGTAATGGTTCGTGAACCAATCGACGCAGACACAGACAAGCAGTAAACAATCGATCGATTGTAAAGGTAGTTTTATTAATGGTAGTTTTCATTTGGGCGACATGAGGACGCCTCACCGACGCTGGCGCCGCGCCAGCTCGCAGTGCTCGAGCGTGCGATACTTACTAGTATTTCATGTCGTAACCACTGTTTACATGCAGATGAAATTGGTCAAGGTGTTTTGTAACATTGCCATTCTACTTTATAAGCTTGAGGTACTTTATCTCCCGTCTCAAAGGGCACAGACATATTGGCCGACATAATGGCATCATTGGAAAATTACACAAATATTCGGAACCGAGAGAGCAGCAATTCAGGATTCCTCACACCCACAGATGTTATAGTGAAAATAACTTTTATTGCACTCATATTTTTATTTTATTGGCAGAAAGTTTTCCTGAAATAACGCTCATGCCAATATTTGTTTCAATTTTTATTGTGTATCTTGTCATGTGAACAAAGATAGCGATTTGAGGCTCGCTGCCACTAGACAATTTAATTGTATGGTTATTATTAGTTACTGTAGCTTTCTTGACGATTGGCGGCTGCATCACTATCGGGCTTGCTGTACTTATTTGCAATCTTAATCATCATGGTCTAGCTGTTCAAGTTATTGTCATAGCAATGCGAGCGTGCGTGTGTAGTGAGTGACATTCCTTGCATTCCGGAGACCTCACTCCTACACTAGCGCCTTTAATTATGAGACAAATTCAAACGCTACAGCCCTAATAACTCCCCATAACAGTGAAGATCTTTTGGCCAGTCTGAAGTAGGTACCTTATTTAGTTACAGAGTATGGGGTTACGTTTACCAAACTACTGCCGTCATGGTAAACAGGACACTGGGCCCCCATGTGTGTCGCCGTTTGAATTCAAACTCATAGTCAGGTTACTTGGGTTTTATATCGTTGTGTACCGTCAACCGACAACATCACATACCTAAATTGATTTTCGATCAAAAAAGGTTGTTGTAATATCTTTTTCATGAACAAACATTTGTGTTGGAGCGGCAATCGAACCCGTGCCTAAAAGGGTCGGCAACGAAAAAGAGGATGAAGGGCGTGATGTATAGATATTAAAATTCTACTACATTGCCCATGTTTATACTTCGTTCTTCTTCCATCTAGACATGTTGACATGACCGCAAAACAGATAGCTGATTCAGAACATCTTTGACGTCAATCTGCCCACGACCAGCCTTTTTCAGTTTCAGCGATCAAACGATTGCAACGATTTACCTTTCTTTTTACATTATTTAATAACTTCTGATTTACGTAGGCGTTATTTATATTAACCATCTAGATTAGCTGCTACGAACAGTTCACAATCAAAACAGAATCATTGGTTGTACCTACGTAGTATCATCTCGTATTCTTAGAAATTAAACTCTAGCTTTTCCTTCAACATGGAATACCTATATTCATTGTTTGGTTTTGATTAAGCCATGACCGAATATCCAGTAGGTACTTAAATACTTAATTGCCAAGTCTTACCAAAAAAGGCATAGTGTTAAGAAGGTAAAATAATTTTTAAGACTTGCCAAAAAGGCACAGTTAGCCTGGAGTGGCAGATCGCAAGTACGGTAGCCGCCCCTAACTTTAGTCCCTTGGTCTCTTTTGTCCGGGGAACACTCAAAAAGCTTCGTGCAAATTACCGTGTTCCCCCATTTTGGATGGACGATGAGAGGGAGTCGTAGGGTTTATAGTCAGAGGCTTATGTCTCCTTCCCAATGTAGAGTCCGACTCAACCCGTCCGCCCCCGTTGGACGGGTATTCGTAAATAATTTCATCTACGTAAAAGAGGGCGCCAAAACTTGAAATGAGCGCCAGATCATCAAACTTACCACACAACAAGTCTTCCACTCAGCATGAAGAAGAAGACCAAAGCCGGTGCGCACCTGTCGAAGGGGTCTCCTACCATGATGTGCGAGTACGCGGCCAGGATCATCAGCAACACCAGCCCGATGTTAGCTGCGTTTTTTATCTTATCTGCGGACAAGAAATAAATAAATAGGTCAATTTTATGAAAATCATGATCATCTGACAACAACTAAGTAGAGCTTTCACAGTCAGAGATGTATTTAAATACTTGAAAAACGGTACTGCATTTGTCTAATTCTAATAAACAGTGCAAACCCAGCCATGAATGTGACCACCTAGCATTAGTTATATTGAGATACCTAAGAAGTACTAATGAATGTTCAGTGAAATACCTTTAGTGAAATGAATGGTAAGTTGAGCGTATTGAACCTGTTGGCTGTGAATGTGGCTGTGAAGTGAAGCTGATTAGAAGTAATTTGGTCACCTTGTCTGATTTAAATATATGATGATGGTGACTATACATAAAAGACATTGAAAAGTCAATCGGAAAAAAATAAGCCATACTCACATAACAAATTTTTCAACACATGTTTCCATTGATATTGAATGTAGGTAGTCAGACAAAAGTTTTATTTTATGCTTTAGCCTGGGTGAAGCTATTTATGCGTAGTTCTTGACGGATCGTATAAACAAGTGAAAAAATAACAAATAACCGTGTCAAAAGATAGGGAAATGTGCCGTTTGTGTTTATTTATGCGGTTCGAAGCGATCCGAGAACTGAGGTTATGAAAGCGTAGCTCAGGCGGAGTAGTATGTAGATATATCATACCTCTACTTAATAAAGCTTCTTAGATTTAAATCATTCAGTGCAAAGGAAGGAATATTTTATTCATCAATGGAATAAATTCACTGGCTTTTAAGGCATTAAGTATGTACGGTGGACGGCACATTACGCTACCCACTTCCGGTCAGTCCTCCTTGCTCTATTGCAAAGAAATGACATTTGGCAAGAGCGAGAGAAAAAACGGAAATGGGGTAACCTGATGTGCTTTTGACTGTACATAAAACGGCTGAATATGAAAACAACTACCTACCTAATTTCTTTCAATAAGCCTAAATGAATAGTTGTGGGTTTTGGGCTACAAGGACATTGATTGATTAGGGGTAATTCATTTATGCCATAGACAGTTAAAGATCGTCTAAGCTGTAATGACGCGCCCCTCCACTGCATCTACTCAAGCAAGCACTCTTGTATGCGTTGGGGGGGCGCGTCATTACAGCTTAGACGATCTTTAACTGTCTATGGCATCGGAGCTCCTACAAACAAGTAAGGTACCTAAGCGGTGATCGATCATACGTGCTGTGATCACGGGTTTTATGAAACTAAAAATAAATTTTAAAATAGTAGATGCATGAATAATATTAATGAATAAAAAGCGTATTCCTCCCTTAATGGCAAGCAACGCAGCGGCGACACCGGTGGTACTTGTGTACCGGTGTACTGACACTTGGTATCGGTGGTGTTGCGGTTGTCCATAGGGTGAGGTGATCACTTCCCATCAGGCGACCCTCAAGCTGATTTGTAAGAACAAAAAAAGAAGAGAAGAACTTGTGAACTTACGACTAGGTATAAGCGCGAGGGCTAAGCCGAAGAGGATCTCGAGGCCGCCCACCGATCTCCGGTACCATTTCGACGGCAGCTTGAAGTCCATCGCCTCCGTTAGTGGAAACACTTTCGCGTATCTCACATATTCTTTCCTCTGCAAAACAAAGTGTTATGTTATTTAAGTAGGTAGTAATACGGCTCTGTTTTAACAAAAATACTCTCAAAAGACACGAGTTCAGAGGTGGCACTCTCAATGCACACTTCGAACATCACAGAGCAAATTCGAACTGAGATTCCATTTTGGCATTCGGTAAAACTTACTACTACGCGAATGTGATTATTTGAGTTTTAATCATTTTCATAAAAATTAGGGAGAGTACTAATTCAAGGTGAAGCGAATAGACGATTAAAGTGGGCGTTTTTTCCTGAGGGCGATCAAGATGAGGGGTTTAGATCGTTCGATGTAAACGGGAATTGCATAGTTGCAACCCCATGAATGTTGTCACTTCAATAAGGCTTGACATCTAGAAGTAGTAGACGTAGACATGATTTCACATAGGTCCTTTTTAACAATAGCTAGAGCACTCGGCTTGCCTGTACAACCAAACCAGCTAAGTAAGGAGCGTTCATTAGTACTAAGCAGCAGTACGTAAGCAGGTAGTGCGAGCCATACCTCGAGCCGGGGGTCAATATGGATTGTTGAAAACTAAAATTATCAAACAGATCTTACACACAATGCTAACGAATACGTATCTATAACTAAACTAGGAGGTATGCCTAGTACGGTTCACGATTTTAAGCCTTCTTACCAGTTTCGAAGATATGAAATTCGAACAAAAAAGTTTCGAAAGGAAGTAGCAGTAGTAGGTTACACTGTGATGTTTATTTTTTATTTTGTGATCAAGTTGTTCGAAAAATCACTGATAAATCACATGAATAATATTCGAACTCAGATTCTGCCTAGTCAACTTTGCCTTATTATTTAAATTAAAGTTAGATAGGTTAACTGGCTAGCAATGTTTTTCTTCGACACTTATACAGGTTGATTTTGCAAGTAGTAGCCAATTTTTTAGGAGCGACTTCTTGAATACATCAGAATGATTTTTGGAGAACGTATTAACGATTTGACCATAGCAACTCTGTACGAACACTTCATTTTGATACTGACTGTAGGCCGCAAGATAATCATAATACCTACAGCATGGAATCTAGCATGTGGGGAAAGACTGTTAAAAAACAGATTTCCACTAATGCTTTAAAAAAATGACATGCCAGTGATTTGTTTACTAACTAGGTATATCAGGGAGATGTCTGATGATAGTCAAATTTTAAGTTTGGTTTTCTCCTGTATGCCGGCGTAAAACATACTACCTATTAGGAATCAAGGCGCTGTGCAGACGGAGGGGCGGGGCGGGCCGGTCTTTTTGACCGCGAACGTTAGCGCAATGGGAATCCTATATTACCAACGCACACGAAGAGCAAAAAGTCCGCGCCTCAGATGACCCGTGGCACATAGGTAAATGCTTTGTGTTCGTGGTGAGGGGCAGTCGTGGGCATCGGCGGGCAGACGCGGTCTTTATTAAGTACTTTGCGGACAAAAAGACCGCCCGGCCCCGTCGTCTGCACCCCGCTTATGGGTCTATTATATAGAATTTATTGTTCACTAGCTGTCCCAACAGACTTCGTTCTGTTGTCAAACATTCAGTGTCACGTGACTGGTAGGAACAGTTGCTAAGAGGAAACTAAAATTGTTGTTTCCACAATTCCCAAAAACTATAAAGACTTTCCTCTTATTTAACGTTTACTCATTTTAATCGAAATCAATTACCAATGATTGAATTGACTTGAGGGAATAGGCTAGATGACTATAATTTTTTTTTGTTTAGTATCTAAATACCTTTCATTTATGTAAACAATCCTAGAAGAATCACTTCATTAGGATCAATACTACCAGAGATATCACAATTTAAAATGCACATTTTTGGACTTGCCCAAAAACGCTTCATACAAACGTGACAGGGAACGTGACGTCACGTCTACTGTTTTTGTAAGGAGCGCGTAAGAAATTTGTTCGGTAGCTATATTAAATATTGCGTTTATGAAAAAGGGCTCCTAACATAATTGCTTCATAATAGTATCTATGGGTTGAAAAAGTGATATAGTTTTACAAAAAATTTACATTTTGAAATGGACTTGCCCACCCAAGTTTGCAGGCCTATAGTGACCTCATTTGGAAACAAATATTGATTGTGGTTTCACAATAACATTTTAAATAAATTTATTTATTTTAAGGGACCATAAAAAAACATGCAAAATGACTCATAGTCATCTACCCTATTCCTCATGACCATACATTGATATGGTTACATACTGGTAAGACTAGATTAGTCGGAGGTTATTGAAAAAAATGGAATAGAGAAAATCTTATCTATTGGCAGGAAACTTGCTTAACATTTAAAGACGTGCGTCTTACAAGCTCAAAACATAACATAAAAACACTAGGTATGCTTTCTGTTGTTAGATACAAGCATAAAAACCACAACGCTGCCTCTCAATAACACGAGGCCTTTGGTATATCTAATCACCCGTGCCTAAGCACCAATTTTAACTACCCATTACTACTAATTACTTCCTACAAATTACAATACAAAAGATGTGATAGCTGAAATGAGCCATTCAACTAGTATAATAAGAAGCTAAGTACACAAATAAACATCGCTTCCTCTACCCATTTACAACCATTAAATAAATACGCAAGAACAGTCTAGCCGTCATGCATGATTTCGTAAGCCTAGTTAGCAGTTCAAGATCGATGCGTAACACAGTTGGTGTTGGTGAGTAGCTACATCATAGGGGAATGATAATAATAATAATCTATCATGTATGAATAAAGCTGGGGGAGGCGTCCCGGCAGGCGAAGCAACCGACGACGCATCCGAGCCGCAAATTTCACTGTCGCAACGGAACGACTCCGCGATGGTATTAGGCGCCACGCCAAGTACCAAAATAGCAAGCTACATCGCTCCGCAACAAAAATTTCGATGCATCCACCTAGCGACCTTTCAATAACTATCATTACAAATATTAGGTAAACAATAACTGAGTCCAACTTACCAAGTCTTTATGTAATTCCTTGGATATAAACGGAGTTAATTTTGTTATACCGACAAATATGAAAAACACCCCTAAAAGGATTGATAAGCTCTTCAGCACGATAGAAGAGCCCATTTTTATTAAACGTTTTATTACAAGATCGGCACTATAACACACTTGGAACGTTCGTATGTATCACTAAGTAAAAATTAAGTAGGGAATTAACATAATTTTGCACACTTATTCTTGTCGACTAACATTATTGAATAAATAATGTAATTTGATCACATTTGGAATCATATTTGTTCAGATTTGCGACACATCAATTTTGAAAAGGAAATCGAGTTGAGAATGAACACGTTTCGCGCCGGCGCGAAAAAAAATCCATACCGACGACGAGGTGTCGGTGTTACCGTATTGAAAAATGTTTTTTTCTTAAGTTAGTGGCTTGGATTCTACCGTCCGTCAGCCTAGATTACTGCAAAAATTCTGTTTCAGTCGTTTTCCTGCACAAACACCTTAGCCAATTTAATAATTAATGCTCTAAGACAAACATTTGACTAGAGCAAGATGGACGGTGTAATAGTCCATAAAATGAATTATTTTTTTATTTGTCTAACTGGGGACCGCAGCTACATTCAACACTGCGTATCTCCTAGCTAAGAAGCATATGACTTGCGAAAGAAATTAGGCTACTCACAGTCATAGGGGCTTACCTATCGTGTGTGAATTTCTCTTCTCACTAGAGACCATCGACCTCATAGCAAACAGACTCCTAAACTCGACCTCATAGCCCCTCCTAATCACGAGAGGCTATAGTAATCTGTGCCTAGCCACAGTATAAGCCATACAGTAGGCTATCTAAGGCCGCCCGCCGAGTTATTAGCCTAGCGTGCACACAGACACGCGGCACAGCCCGTCCATACTGCCGCCTCCCTATTTATGCTAGCGTGTGCGTGAAATTGCGTGTGCGTGATATCGCGACACGGCGCGCGACGCGCACGCACACATTCAGATTCGAGAGTGGCACGTTTGTATGTAGATAGCTTACTGTAAGATTATACTGTGGCCTAGCCTTTAGTGAGTGGGACGGAATTGTCCATCATTTCTGTGAGGTATCAAGCGACAACGTTACTGATTGGACATTAGGCGTATTGATCAATCAGTGAAGTTGCCCGCCACCTCAGATAGTTATCAGGCAAATCAAGAAATAGTAGTAAGAACTCAAACATCAGGCGGTTGTAGGACCGATGATCGTTGACTTAATGCTCTAAGTTGACTTGAGATTTGGTTTGGTAGGGGGTTCGTTACGTTGGCGGGGGGCTCAGGCAGCTAACACGCTTAATTCATACAAGAAATCAAACACCAGGCTTCTAGTGGCAGAGGCACTGGCCGTAAGGTGGATGCTAATGCAGTACAGTCCGTTCGTGTTAAGAATGCACTAATTTTTAAATTTTATTATGTTGTACCCAAAAGCCTCAGATCTACCTTTGCGTTCGAATGTATGCGTTTAACTGGTCACTGTGGTTTTGACTTTCTAATTAAGAACGATTTGATTAGTAAGGGGGCGTGCTAGATCGAAGGGCAAGTTTGAAATTACCGCATCCAAAACGCGAACGGACTTATAGTGTAGGTGTCAGGTCTTCTGACCATCGATCTGACATTTGAGCAAACTGGCAGCCACATACAATTTTTATGTTTCAATGGTTCAAGTGTTTTTTAAAGTTTTTAATGTAAGCTTTTTATAATTTTTTTTGATGTCAACTTACTGTCTACTTTTTCAGCTGTCGATCGAACCCTTTTTTTATGCTTAAAGGCATACCTATACAGGGTAGCCGGGGAGTTGACGTTCAAAGCTAAAATTTAGGTTCCATGCATGATTCAAGGTGCATCAAAAACTAAGAACATACATGGGGGCATGTATGTTCTAAGATTTTGCTTAGTTTAGGATGTCCAAAATTGTGACCAAAACATCTTAGCTCGCTATTTTAACCCCGAAAAATTCTTCATCAGACTTAAAAGTCAGTTCCAGTAAAAAAACCCCCGTTAACAACAGCTTTATTTGACGTCATTTTATAGCTTTATAACCTAGGCAGTTTTCAAGAATACTTTGAATCTACAGGTTCCTCAGAAACATTTTTTTTTTGATACATTAAAGATGTGCATTCACCAAGATCAGAACGTAATTTTGAACTTGCGATTAAAGGGGAAGTTCCGCAATTCATAAACATCAAAATTTTTAGGGTGCTAGGGTTGTAAGTATGGTTATTAATTATCACCGATAATTTGACCACCAAGTACTCGCCCCGTTGAGAAAAAAAATAAAAACCGATGATAGGTGGAAATCAAGGAGAAATTTATAAAAATAATTCTAGCTCCTAAAATAAATGACACACCCGCGAGCTCGGCAATTTTTTTTTAAGGAAGGCAAAGAAATAATAGTGGTTTTGTCATTAACATTTACTATATGAACCCTAACAGGTCAGACAACGGTGACCAGACACACTATATATTTATTTCCAAGAAAACAATAATGAATGAATTATTTCTAAGGAAACAATACAAAACGAAATTTATGTAATAAGAATAACTAGGTTTAGGTCATTGCTATAAACAGAAAGAGGAAGATAGGGCATCCTCGTACCAAAAGTGGCCACCCTAAAACAGGTCTAATGGACCTGTTTGCAAGCTAATATGACAGCAACTTGTTTGCTTGCACGTAACTCATACGTCAATCTCATTATTAATTATCATTTTTATTTCAAATAGTATCTAGAGTAAAATCCAGTTTCCTGTTTAAAATTTTATTACATTTTCAATGTTTTCAGCTTGAAGAAAACTGCTGAAATATTCCATAAATTTAGAAGACCCACACAACAAGATCTGATCTCTAGTTGAATCAAGTGTTAATTTCATTAAGTCACCTGGACATAACTTATTGTTGAAAATAGGTTCCTTATACATATTGGCTAGATTTTGACTACTGTTACTCAAATAAATACCATAACTAAAATTCCAATAACTTCTCCACAAGTATAATTCTTCCCTGAATAAAATTGAATCAATACTCTGGCAGCAATAGAACAATATTATTTTGGTCATATCTTCTTCATTTCCTAAAATATTTTCTATAATAGAATAAAATGGGGCTACACCTGTTCCTTGAGCAATCATTATAATTCTACTAAATTCATTTGGCGTAATTGCATAAGAGCCATAAGGCCCCCTCCACAAAGTTTCTTGGCCTGGCTTCAAATCACACAAGTAATTTGAAACAACCCCTTTCTCATACCTCTTTACTATTACTGAAAATTCTGAACTGGTTTTAAGTTTCAGTTTCAAGGGAGTGTACGCTCGAGTGCAAGCCTTGTCCCCAGAGATATATTTAATAAGAAAATGCTGACCAGAATTCCAAAGAACTTTGTGATTAATAAGAACCGATGCAGCTTTAAAAATAAGTAGATGGTGATCTTTGCTTACTATTACATTTTCTAAGACAGTAAATAGGGCATATTCTAGTTCAGAAATTATGTTTTGTCCAAGCTCCTTATTTGTTGAAGGACCACCTTCAAGATATTTCTTATAAACTAACAACTGCCTTTGGTAGACATCAAATATACAAGGATTGCAACCGCTGTTGCAGCAGTCTTCTTCGCTTGGCTCAATTGGCTGCTTCATATTAAGCTCTTAGGAGTACAAAATCCACCCACAAGTAAATGACGAAGTGAAACTGTTCCCGTAATCCCGTCACAATACATTACAACATAAGTTACATTGTTGTTACATAGAATGATACTAACAAAATAAAATGAGTAAATACAATACAAGTAGGTACAATACCACGGCCGGTTATCTTTTTGTAAAAAATTATAGCATTAAGGTTAAGTTAAGCTTGTCTATGGATGCCTGTAAAGAAAATGGCAGCTTCCCCTCCTCCCGCGAATGATGAGGTTTCTAGTCTAAGGATTGTCTTTGGTTTGCAACCTAGGTTACGCTTTTGTTGATTGTCATATTGTCAAGTATTGTCAGGTTGGTTTTTATTTCATTGTGTCAACAATTATTTTTCTTTCAGAGAATATAAATGCTTAAAAGAAAATAAACTTACCTACCCATCAGAAAATGCGGTAAGATTGTTTGGAAACATAATTGCAGAAGCCAATCAAGTTTTAGAAAATAGCCGACATCAACAGGGTTTAATAAAAAAGTTGAAACATCAAATTAAGTCCAAGCATTCATCAGCATTCATATGATTCTTTGGGTTGTAAGCAACACAAAAGTGTAGTTGCGAAAAGCTGTTTTGATTTAACTCTGCGATTAACTGTGTTCAATTGGTGCAACATTATAAACGAAAATCTCAAGGTACGAATGTTTGTAGATTGGAAAATAAGATTTTGCCCTGTATGCAGCGTAAAGCATTTACTAAATATTAAACAAAATTAAGAAATAAAAGGCATAATAAGTGAAAATTGTTTAATTTATACCCAATTTATATTTCCAAAGAAAACAAGCAGAATTTAGGTAGGTACCTATAATATACCCTACCGTTATAAATCCACAAATATATAACAAAAAGGTTTAACAAAAAAACCTTTTTGTATATATTTGTGGATTTATAACGTTAACATCGTTGCCGCATTAGGAAAAAACAATTTAAAAAAAAAAGCTGACAAAATCTTTACATGAGGAAATCTCTATGGATCCTAAGGCGAGTTTTTTGCTACGGAAGTTACCCGTCTGAACCTGTTCCCTATCTAGTTTGTGTACAATACAAAAAAACTGACAGATGACATTGACATGACACTGATGAATTAAACATTTTACTTTTTTATACAATAGGTACAAACTGTGTAGGTATCCAATGATTCGAAGCCTTGGTTGGGGCTTTGGTAATGGCATGGTAAACCTCTAAAATAATTTATCGTCAAATAAAGCCGGCTTAAACTACAGAGTTGTACCTACTTAAGAAGTTGATCGAAGGTAGATCTGGGATGCTAGCTGACGTTCTGTAATGCTAGGTTCACATTACTGTGTCGGGGTGTGTCGTGGCGCGACAGGACGCTCTCGGATTGGTTGATTGACGCCACGCCATGCCAGGCACACCACACCATTTTATATTCGGCAAATTCGTATACCTTCAAATACGAAATTGGCAGTATCCGCTTCCAACTGCGTGGCAAAGCAGTTTTTGATCTCTTGTATAATTTTACCATCTAAACAACGCTCTCCAAGAACAACGCAACAACAATATTGTAACATCTATGCAAGTAATTTTTTGATTTGTTTCATCGTAGAAACTAGTATTTCAACGGATCAGCCATGCTATTCTGGCTGTATGGGGTCGTGCCGCGACAGTTGGACGCTCTCAGATTAGTGGATTGGCGCCACACCACAACACACGGTCAATGTGAATCTAGGAATCTATCACATTCGAACGGAACCGATAGCGTTGTGTTGCGCCACGAGATATCCGCCGGAATGCCACCTCAGCTGTGGTATTCCGGTGGGCGCCAAAACTCACTTCGCTCGTGGTGAGTTATCTTAAAAATTCAATTTCTTTGCGTCTGTGGTCGTTTGAGAGAAAATAAAATTAATAAAATTATTAATAAATAATATTTTTTTACAATATTTACATTACAAAATGAGAGAAAATACTATTTCAGAGTAAAGTTTAATGATGATTGAAGTAAGCGTGAATCACCGAGATGTGAAGTGATGTTAGTGATGTCCGCCGGAATGCCACTGACATGCATGTGAACCGTCAGTCGTAGATATGCGAGTAAAGTTCTTTGTTCTTTTTACAAACATTAATTTAGTTTTTACACGTTGTAGTAATTAATTTTGGTTCATTTGTTTGTTTTTATGATAGCGATTGATACTTTCAGTCCTATTATTAATTTAAAAAACGAATTTTTAAACGAGTGAAGTAGTTTTTAGATAACTACCAGACTCATAGATAAATTCATTTAAAAGAAGCAAACTCAAAATTATCGAACTCCACGACAAAATGAGCCTACGTAAATGTAACATTGTATAAATCCTCAAAAACATTTATCGGAGTAAAATGGCAAGTCCAAAAATCGTAACATCGTCGAAGCGGGAAGTTTTAAAACCCGTACGATGACGTTGAAAGTTTTGTAGTATTTTTATTTGTTAATGTTAAAAAACACTAATTTTGATAAAATTCCTTACACTTTAACAAAGTTTCTTTAGTTTAGGTTTACTGATATCAACTTTACCAAATAATGTTTTACTCATAGTTCTTCAGCTTACATACACTAGCGCCCTCTACATAGACGCCAAATAAATGCTCCACAGTCGTTTTGCCGCCCGCCAATCCGCCATAATAATATTTCTCGGACATAGCGCTAACGTACCTACGCTGTAAACAGTTTGTGAGTAATATTGTATTTTAATATTGCAAATATTCGGTTTTAGTTGTAGTCCTCAAGTTTTAATGTGTAATACATTGAAAAAATATATTTTAGTCCTACTGCGCATTTAGATTTCGTATTAAAATCTAACATAGCTAACCGACTCCATTTATATTGGCTTGGTCCCTCCTTGTAAAAATTACTTTACGGTTACAAGCAGAATCCATTGTGTTGTGAGTGTTATTACGGCTAAATATAGATAAACAGGTCGAATTCTGATTGATTTATTCTTTTCTGATACTTATTTTATGCGAAACAGTCTACTTTACCCGTGGTTCAACTAATTAGTTTACCGATAGCTTGGCGTCTTTTACGCGGTTGTTGACATTTGCTTTCGGTCTTCTCTTTGTATGAACAATGTATTCGACGAAGCCCTATCACAGGCAGTCAAATATATTCTACATTCACTGTTGAATTGTCATTTGTGTGTCCCATGTATTTCATTAAATAGGTACTGTCTGTACTAAGTAGGCACTTACAGTATGTACCTACGTACCTAAGTATGTAGGTACATAGTTGCTGGAAGGCATCTGTGTAAAAGTGACAATGAGAATTTGTTACTTGCAAAGTTCATTGACTTTTAGACGTGTTTACATTGTTTATTTTGTTTCAGATTTTTCCTAATTAGATAATAATATTATTTGACTGAAATGTCTGATGATGGGTCAACAGTTGTGGAGAAGAAAGGGCGCGGCAGACCGAAACCTAATGGAACACAAGCAGTAAGTTATCTTCTGTCGTGAATTTTGTATTAAACTCTTTATTTCAATAGCTCAGTAACCATTATTTATTTTAGGAGGCTAAAGGAGATACTAAAAAGAGAGGAAGACCCGCAGCACCAGCCAAGGTTAAAGAATCAGCAAAATCATCTGATGATGAACAGGCACCAGTAGCGAAAAGAGGGAGAGGCCGACCCAAAGGTTCCAAAAAAAAGGCAGCGTCTAAAGCTAAGGTAAGGGTTTACTTCCTTCCTGTTTCAAATCATTAACATGACTGTACTAAATAATAATCTAGTTAATTTGTCGTATGCTTATGAATTATTGATGTATGTTTCAGAGTGCCCCCGTTGAAGGCCGAGGTCGCGGCAGACCGCGCAAGGATGCACCACCTCCCAAGAAGGATGCTGCCTCAACTGAGGAGGAGCAGGAGGATGATGAGGAAGATGAAGGCTCTGACCAGTAAAATGTGTTTCATTTTCTGACACATTACACGCATATTAGTGTAATTTGTTTGTCATGATAACTCTTGCTGTTAACATTGCCACAGATAAGTTCATTTTGTTGTAGATGTTTACATTAATCTTAAAGATGGCAAAAAGAAATTGAATACTGATATAACATGAGGGGTTATCTTGGCAGTACAAAATTCTCAACCAAGATTGTCTATCCAAACTTTAATCATGTGAGAACATAAGATTCAGAACTATAACACATTACCTAGCTATTAAGAGTAAATGTATCTGTGTGATTTAGTGGCATTTATTTCAAATAATTTGTAACAAGTCTTGCATGAATAAATGTTGGTCTGACTTAGCTCTCCCTAGACACGTACAACTGTAAGGAATAATTTGTAAGACTTTTTTTGTAGATTTATTCTTATTCTGATAGGTATTTTTTTGTAATCTCTTGATTTATACTAAGAAATTAATTCAATACAGTTTGTAGATTTACAAATTTTTTGACTGTCAGTCAAGTATTATTTTCTATAATAAATATTTTCATTTTTATTTACTATGTTATTTTCACCCCTTGCTAAGAGATGAATGATAAAAGTTTACGATTTCAAAATAAATACATTTGAAGTAACTAGAAAATTGCTGTTCCTCTAATGAATATCTTGTAGTGGTATGGGTAGTGCCATTTTGTAACTTTTGTTTGTATTTGGAGCAAAACGAAAAATGATGAAAAATGACATTACTGTGTGTATGTGCGTGAATGTAAAATTTTAGGAAAATATAAATAAATCTATGAAATATTGTGTATAATTTTTCTTCCTCCTCACTGTGCAACTGAGCAAATGTAAAGGGCTCTGTTTCCGGATGAGAAGAGTGGTTCAGTGTGGCCTCATCTATTGCCTCATTGCCCTGTTGGAATTTGGTGTAGGTATGTCAGATTACATTTTAAAAACAACACTTCACTATTTATGTGAGATTGATTGTAGTAAAGTGAATGGTCAATTTGGTGCATCAGTTGTCGAAAGTTATCTAGCCTAGACTAGTCAACTACTAGACTAGTAGAAGTAGATCGACGGAGAATAGGTATCTCTTACTATCTCTATCAGGCTACCCACGTGACTAGTGCAGTGGAACAGGTAGGTAGGTCGTCCTTCGGGCTGTAGTCCAGCGGGGTTATAAGACAACTGTACACTTGACAGTCGTGAGTGGGGCCGGATGCATCCGATAAATAATGTATTTCTCATTGCTTTAGAGCTTTGAACCCGAAGCCCGTGTTTACATCATTGAACCAGAGCCAGAATGACAGAAAGAGGAGACAAGGCAGACTCAACCGTTCATTCCAGCGCAGAGGAGGTGTTTACTCTGTGGACTGTTAAACTGTTTCACATTTTTGTGAAGAAAAAAAATAGTGATGTGTCAGTTCTACACAAAGCACCTAATACTTTCTACATTTTGTGTCGTGCGTGAGTCGTAACGTAAAGAAGTTCTTGCCCATACCTATCAAGCGACTGTAAAATCAATATTGACTAGCACTTTTAAATAACATATTATTGAAATTGAAAATAACTTTATTGACAATTTAACGCTTTAAAATACATAATAGTTCAATTTCAAAGTTAAACTCTTACGAAAAAAAACTAATACAAACAAGTTAAATACAATCTTTGCTGACAATGGGTACCAGTCTCAGCATGGTACTATAGCCAGTGCTGGTTTTCAGTCTGGTCCCTGTGACTAGTCATTCATAGTTGACATTCAAAAACCTGATGCTTAATATTGCTTATCCACAATACAAGCTCAAGCCTTACACTTGTCTCAATCCTGCAGAATAAGGGTGGTCTCGGCTTCGCTTTATTATAAAAACGGTTTTAAAGGTACGATTAACGGCATGATACGTATAAAACTATTTTCGGTCAGGCTTCCTCGCTCTTTTGGAAAGAAATATCATTTGGCAAGTGCAAGATAAAAAAACAGAAATAACAGAAATGAATAACCATATAGGCTATTAGTACACTTATGGTTAGATCTCGTTTAACGTCAATGAAAATTAGATTTCAGTAACAGAAAAGATTATCCGTATGATTTGAGGCTACGAGTTTAATGTCTGAGGCACTTACAAGTTTTTAGTTTAAAATTTCTGACTTTTTGTTTCCTTATACCAAGAGATGCTTGGTAGTAATCTTGAAACCATTTTGTCATTTGTTTAATTTCTAGCTATTAAGCTGTGTTCATAAAAAGAAAAAGGCTTTTAAACTCAGATTTGCCAGGTTTTTTATAAAGGTAATAAAATAACAGTGATTTTAGTATCACAAACTATACTAGGATGAATGAGTTCACTTCACTATGACAGCACGCCATGCCATGCCATGTCCAATCGCGTTTGGCTGTGCTAGCTAGTGTGGCGCAGCAACACTTGCTTGATTCACAAAGTTCAGTTTTTTGTCTGCGTCATTGGTGTTTATGATTGCCTTTCGCCGAAAAAACTTCAAAAGCGACGATAATTTTGTACATTTCAATCGTTGTGTTTCTAATGTTTATGTGTCGTTTAGTGGTCACGTGTAATTGCTTTTTTTAAACTTCTACGGAACTTTGAAATGTGATAACGTTTGTGCCTTCAAGTTTTTGACAAATTCAAAGTTTACAAGTGGAGTTGTTTTTTGTATTGTTCGAATTCCTTTGGTGATATGATATGAGTGAATCATGTTGTGCTCATACAAAACAGGATTGCATCTGCAAGTTTAACTAAGAGGTTTGTGTTTTTGAGTTATTTTTTACGTTACCTTCGTTTATTGTTAGAACAGGTATAAGTAATTGCCAATGTACTATCGAAACGGTGACACTCTTGTAGTCTTTTATCTAGTCTGCAATAACCAGGCAGACTAGTTATTATTATGTTCATTGAAGTTGGAGAAGTATTTGTATTCAGCTAAAGTATCAAAATACGTAACTTCACCTAGCCTACCTAACTCTTGATCCCTAAGTTTGTAACTAACTTTTCTTCGTGTAGACTTTCTCATCAGCATGCATGTTGTGGTTACCTTTAATTGTGAGAACAGTTAGCCATAAGCAACTATATTTTATCTTTTTGTTTGAAATGCTGATTCTTATGTTGGTGATCCTTTAATAAATAAATAAATAAATAAATAAATAAATCAGAATCACATTAGGAGGTTAGAAGCTTGAATGGTTTATCTTCTGAAAATTAATAATCTGATATCAATTTTAATAATAGACAGCCCTTTATGTGATATGTTTCTGAGATGCCTTCTCTCAGCAAACATCCTCAGAGACCAATTAAAACTAAAAACCATATCTGCCATTAGGAGTCCACCAGCATAAGTGAAATATAGTTGATATTTTTTTAAATAGATGAAGTTTTGTATGATCTTGATGCTTGTTTTTGTGGTAAATAAAATGATGCTGTTTGAATGATATTAATGATGAAAATCACTATAACTTTTATTCTATTTTTTCACATAAGTGCGGTTTTGTGTTGATCTTCTCATTCAAATCCCTAATACTCCAGGCCCTTATTAATAAAAACTAAAGCACTCTGCTGCATTGGTGTAGCTTTTGTAGATTCTTATTAATTACTTGTAAATTTTGACATCAAAAGTGATGAAAAAGTCATAACTCTGCAGTAGATGTAGGGCTGTTTGATTTTTTATCAATAAAAGGTTTAATCTTAGCCTGGGTGTTCATAATTTGTGACTGTTGAATTTGGAAGGATAAATCTTGAATGAAAAATGAATTCTGCCAAATTGAAATGGAACTGGGCAGGCCATGTATGCAGGATGCATCCAGATAGATGGGCCCATATTACCACCCAATGGCGCCCTACAGATGGACATCGCCGTAGAGGTAGGCCCTGTAAACGATGGTGTGACGACTTGAGCCATCACTCCAGTGAATGGAAAATATTGGCCCATAACAGACATAGTTGGAGAGCTTTGGGGGAGACCTTTGCCCTGCAGTAGGACACATTAAGTTAAATTAAGAAAAAAAAAAAATCTTGAATGAAACCACGTGGCAGGAAATCTCTAGTGAGTAATGGGTAGTACTTGAGCTTATTAAGCTTATGGAAATGGAAAAGTTCTGACATTGAACATAACGGTGTTAAACACCGTGCAAGTCAAGAGAGGTGTGAGACATGGAACTTTACCAACACAAAGTTTGCTTCCTCAAAGGATATGACAGGTGGAACAAGAAATTAGGAGAAGCTATTAGGTGGTTGGTGATTATGTGACTAGATTATAACTACCTATGATCAAACAAACTACAAAATTTCTTTAGAATCTTAGTGATATGTAACCTTGTGGTTATTATTTTGGGTTAGGGGATGAGTAGGCCATTTGGTGCATCCACATTGTGTTGGCCGCTTCACCCATTTCCACTGGCGTCCTGCATCTTCAAATCTTTCTGTTGAATCTTACCATGGCTCTGCACAGTCTGGCAATACGCAAACTTACAGGCGTGGAAAACGTTGGAGTCACAAGTGGAACACCCGTTCCCGCACTTCTCCACGTTTACTTATGTTGATCACAGCTCATGTTTAGAGATGCATGTAGTAGGGGGAGAGTGGAGAATGAAACCTCACAGATTAGTGTCCATAAAGTGAATTTTACAGTGTGGATGTTTTCCAAGAAATTAGAACACCTATGCTCTTGGTCTCCAAGTCTTGACATCACAACAGACGTGACCAACAGCATGACGTACACATGCACCTAACACCAAAATTCAATAATAAATTTAAGGAAAGCAAAAAAGAAAGCATTATAAAAAATTTGGTTTTGTTGCTGTAGTGTATATTACAATGGCCCTGTGGTCTGGGGCGTAAGAAAGAAAGAAATACCAGAACAACCCAGCTGGTCGAGATATGAGGCGGGATTCCAGCTTGCCTCCCGCGCAAACCGGGTGCTGGTGGCTTAGTGGTTAGAGCAGCCGCCCGGTTTGCGAAAGATGTAGTTTTGAATCCTGCCTGACACCTACCTTGATTGATTGATTTTTCTGTGTAAGAAATCTTTGCAGAAATTTCTTTTGATAAATTAGGATTAACAATAAACTTCGACCAATAATAAAAAATGTATTTGCTTGCCGGCATCCCGTCGAGTGAGCGCGACAACTCGTTCCGGTTGTGCATTCGTTACGTTCTCGCACGCTACCTACATACCTACCTATTTTACTTTGTTTTTGTGCAGAAAGTTTTTTTTATTCTAACTTACGGCGATACCTACTGTTGATACTACTCAAAGCATTTCAGTATTTATTGCATGTGTCATTCCCATTACAAATGTACTCTCCTTCATACATTTTTAACATGGGAAAAGGAACTCTTGTGACGCTCTGCAAGGACATATTCGTCAACACTAATAATATCTAATTTGCAAATAACTTATTTCAAATAAAAAGTTGTTCTCAGGACCACATTACGTTTCTGATTAACGTAACCAATTAAACTAACTAAAATAGCTGTCGGATGCAAAAGCACCCATATATGCATTGAAATAAATAGTTTGAGGAGAAATAACTAAATTCCTGTTGATGATCCTGATAAACATAGACGATCGATAGGTGGCCATCGATAGAAGCCACCTAAATTTTGTCTGAAACGCAAAACTTCCCTAACAAGCTACCATTCTAGTTACCACCACAGTGTATTAAATAGTAGTGTAGTTTCAGCCCCAGCCACGAACACTACATGGGTGATTCTACAATTAGAGATTTCAAGTCCATAGAAGATATGGCCACAGAGAAAAGTTGTTGTTTTTTTCCTTAAACATACAGGTAGGTATTACGGTTTTTGTCCTCTTTAGGTATCTTATCCTTATCACGTAAGGGCAAGTCACTATGCATATTCTATTACTCTTAGACCATGGGAAATACATTAGGCAGGGTAGAGACATAAAGATCAAGGTTGATGCTTATTTGGCCAAACTAGAGAATTTGTGGCAGTAATAAATAATTAGAATCCCCGATTAATAGCCATAAAGAATAATGCCTCAATAATCCTGTGGCTCAGTGGCGAGTGGCAGCGGATCGACAAAGATAACCAAACATTAAGCTACTATTTCCAGATATAGTGGTATGGCGCACGGCACATCACTCTACCCATTTCCAGTCAGTCCTCCTTGCTCTATTGCAAAGAAATGATATTTGGCAAGAGCGAGAGAGAAAACGGAAATGGGGTAACCTGATGTGCCTGATTGATTGCATTGATTGCACTATGTGGCACCCATGACCGAAATTAAGTTATGTGATTATCAAGCATCTTTTTTTAGAAAGGGATATTATAGATCAGTGGTCAAGCTTAGCAGTAAGGTCCACTAGCCTCACAAACACCTCTCCAACAATCGCCCTGAGCCCACATTTGCGCATCACCTCATTGTTGAAGTGTGGCCGGTGCCCGGCTACAGCCTAAAGTCTGTTGCTTTATTGTTTGGTGTGGTCCACTCAGAGCTGTGTCCTAGGAAATCTTAGGTAGTAGATAATTCCGTAAGTATGTAGTATGCGTTTTCGACGTTCAGTTGGTGTTTATGAAAGCTACGTGTGCAAAGCTGAAAACATGACAACAATATATTCGTGGATGTCTTACAGTACAATGTAATCACTGTTTCTAGACATCTCAAATCGATGGTGAAAACCGCATCGGATTCGCTTTATAGCCTGTTTACCAAACTGACGGCCTTTATATATTGTACGAGTGCTATTGTAAACAAAGACTGTGTCTAGTTTTCTGAAAATAAGGACCATTTCAAAAATACGGAAGCATATCCATCACGCTCATCGTGAATTTTTTTTTTCTAAATTAAACAACCGTCATGCTCTGAATGATTATGTCAATATAATAGGACATAAATGAGTATCAGGGACCTCATAAACCAAGATTATCTGACTTAAAACTAAGCAGAGTTATTATAACACGCAGACAGAAGAAATGTTCGCGAAGTCGAATAGACACCCCACAAAACGCGGTGTCTTATCAGGTGGTCCGTTTTGCATGGATGTCTCTTGCTGCGACTGCAGTCGTATGGTCTTCATTCCGTAACGTTTCTGCCCCAACGGCCGTTACAGCGTTGTTGCGCTATGTGCCCTGCTTACTGCCACTTTTGATGACCTAACTTTTCATGGCCCCGGAAGGACCTTAAAGGTGGCAGAAGAAAAACTACTCTATGCGAGACCGTGTCTTTTACTGCGTGAGTCTAGACTTGATTTGTTACACCGTTATGAGGCCGCAGACCTCAGCATATGATGCTAATTTTAACTTCATTAATACCTTTTGCCGTTCTGGATAGACATATACGATCATGATTACTTCAGCGTGTATAGTTTTTTGCTCGTTCCAAATAGAGGTTTAGAACCCATCAAATACAAATCGTGACACGACACGTGCGAGTCGTGTCCCTATGGCAATTCGTACTTGACCATAAGCATCCTTCGAGTAATGTATTGAATGCGTACGAGTCTTACATTCAAATTAGTTTACTCGCCATTGTACGCTTGATCACAGGTTATGGCCTTTGTCTTTGAGCTCGTAATATAAAATTCTCTTCGATTTAATACTAACGTATTTTATTCTGCATATAATTATGTGTGTATTGTTCATTTTGATAATTTGAACACGTACGGTATGCGTAGGTGACACACAAGTACGGAAGTAGACGCGTAGGAATTTCGGGCATTGTGCAAGGGTCATGAAGAAACTGGCATTTAAGTCTTCATTTAAGTGTCATCCGTCAAGCACCAGGAACCCAATTCTCCACAACGCGATATTATGTCCCGCCCGAGAACAGTTATTTTGCCTACTCGTGATATTTATTTATGTGATACTAGCGAACCCGCCCCGGCTTCGCACGGGTGCAATGGGATGTTATTTATACAGTATATAAAAGTTCCGCTTCTATTACTCTTTCTATACAACAAAACCGCACCAAAATCCGTTGCGAAGTTGCGAAGATTTAAGCATATACATAGGGACAGAGAAAGCGACGTTTTATACTTGGTATTTAGTTATTATATCAGACGCGCGAGAATCAGGCCCCACGGACCCAAGTCTAGTAGCCGAACTCAATAAGAGAATCGGAATAAGGTTCGTTAATTATTTGAACTTGTGAGATGTTTTATCGAATTCGCGAGAGTTGGGCTGCTCTGTAGCCTTGTCAAATGAGCAACAAATAGCAATATGGCCTCAAGTCTGCCGGTACCTCCTCCTACCACCGGTCGTTGCCTCCTCAGTGAGTCACACATTGCACGCAGTGAGTTATCTCGACACAATTATTCCGACCAGTTTCAGGTGCTTACCAAATTTTATGATGTACCTTTTTTGAGGAATTTTATGAGGAGGCAGGTTCCTTCTTGTTCAATACAATTCTAACTGTTACAGATTAACACATTCAAGAGCTCTTGTGTACTAAATTCTCACGAAATCATAACTTTTTTCACATCTATTTGTTAAATTATGGGTTTGTGTAACAAAGTTAAAAATATGATTCAGAGATAACTTTTTGTTGTTTCAGATAACATGACTTAGACTACCGCTTAACCGGCCTAACAAAACACGCTGTCAATATTCCATCCAACTAGGTATGTATGACTTGAGGACTGAAAACATTAAGTATTTGAGTATTTCCTTTGTTTGGTGATTTCTTGTTACAATGACTTCGTACAAATACTCTGACGAAAAATAGGTAAGTTACTTAAAAGACAATACTTCCTCAACTTCGAAAATAATTCGGTAGAGTAAAAAGTAACAAACAATATTATGATTCTTTACGATAGTGCACTTTCTATTTAAAGAATCTTCTCTAGTTCGAGGAAATCGTATTTTTTTCGAAATTCAATTAGATTGAATGTTATTATTTTAGTTTTTTCAACTTGAACATAATTATGCTTATGTGAACGACTTATTCTCGTCCATTGTAAATCGTAATCTGTAGCATTTAATGCTTGTGTCGTAAAATAGCTGTGAGCATAGCGATGTGTCGAAACCAGCAGTGGGTCACACCCGCCCCGATGTCCTGAATTTTTAAGCGCTCTATCAAGGCGCTGGCTGGCGGGCACCGCCTCGGTTTCCGTGCGCTTTTCTCTCGCTGATTGCGTCTTTTTACTTTCTCACGACGTTTCACCTCATGGGGCCGCTTTATCAACCCAGCGCCGGCGGCGGATGGATGCCTTGCTAAGATTTCGAACTTGCGTTTGTGTAGGCTCGAAAGATGTCTTTAGTTTCAAAAGGCTTCAGTCTCGTCTAGCTTATTAGAAGAGCTGCGACGTATGAGTGGAATGGTCTGATGACTACCGTTCAAAGTAGGTACTTCGAAGCTACAACATTTTGAAAATAAAGCGTAATGATCATTATCATCAGCCAATTTCTTAAGGTGTGTGGACCAGTTTTCTGAGCTCGACTCTAAAACTTTCACGATTCTGCTTCGCAATAAATGGAATTTAACTACAACGTCTACAACCAGTTTTTACCTGGCACGCTGGTGCTTTCGTTTGTTTCTTCGGATCATGTTGCGTTTACCGCAAGGGTTACGCCCGTGACGCCGGAAGGCGGTCGATCAGCCTCAGTGCGGCCATTTCTGTGGCGACTTTGTTGCGAAAATATTGCTGTTTAAGCAAAATAATATTTGTTTAATCTTTACCGTATTCTGAGAATGTAAACATTCAACAGATTGCCTCAATGGAATGTTTATTTCACAGAATATTATTGTGGGGATTGCACTTTTGTGATCCAATGTGGTATAGGACAAATACAATAATGCCGACTGTTAGTGGGGGGAACAATGACCGTAGGGCGAAGGGATCAGGGGGCGGTGGCAGCATTGGCGCAGTACACCGCGTCATTGGAGCCGATTGCTCCTAATTCAATTAGGCTGCAAGTGGAGCGCCGCACGCACCGCCCGCGCCCGCGGCTTACACACTCCACACAACGTATTACATAAAACAAATATTTAAGTAGGTAGTGAAACCTCGAGAATGAGCCGGCGTTTATGAATGGAAAATATTCGACTGGCGATTTTAGTTTGTTCATGCATTTCTTGTCGATTCTTATGATGAAATAAAGAATCGTTTATTCTTTTACTAACTTTTAAAACAATACGTAGAGCTCTATCGAAGCGTAGCCTTCCATTTTATTTGTTTTCTTTATGGGTTTCTAGAAAGTGAAATACTGTGTGCTAATATTTCGTTATACTCGCCCACCAAATGCAAGAGCCCGATATTGAAATACAAAATTACGTATTATTTAACACTTAACCGCCTTGCAATACTAATTTAGTAAACAATGGCCCATAATGGCATCTCGCTTTGTGTGAGCGCAGATCTCACTAATGGCGTAAGACCGGTATTGTCCGTGTTTTTTCAAATTTCAATTCCACTAGACAGGTTACAAAACTTCTTTGAAAACAAATAAGCACGAGACGCAGCTAAATATAGAACGACCTGACTGTAATGTAGACGGTAACCGAAATCAGGGCAAATGTCATTTGCCGTGTCAGGCATAATATTGAAGGGAGCCTGCGTGAGGTGAAATGGTTCCCATTGCATGGCTCACTGCCACTCGGTGCCAGGCTCCGGCCGACCCCCGTACGTGCCCGTGGTCGATATAATGTATCAGACTTCTCTGTTCCCCTTTTCTATGAAAGAATGACTTGTTACTTTGGGCTCGCGAAGCATCGATCAGCGTCGCAATCGCGTGCTTCGGGTCCCGTTTTCGTTGAGAGTGAACGCGTCGTCCGGTCACGGTCATTCGTCCGGCGCAAATGCCGATGAAGATTGTGTGCGTCACACTTTTCTCTTCGTCGGCAAGTCGGGAGACGTGGCCGCGTGGCACTCGCGGCTGCGGTCGGCCGAGTGCCAATGTTCGTCCTCTCTCTGACGCACCGGAACGAAACCCGACTACTAACATTGCCCTACTATCACTTCGCCGACCGACCGCTCTCTAAATCTATTGCTATTTAATATCTCGTTGACAGACAGCAAAGGTAGTTTCTTTCTATTCAATATTGAATTCCTTTACCCGTAGCACAGTGCGCGCCGTGTTTCAGATTAAAATGTGTGTATTGTATGACACACATTGTATGTAACTGGATACTGGAATTATGTCACGTCCAGTTTCAATGGAATGCGCGGGTCAGAGCGCAGGCACAGCATAGACAGGTGCAGTTGGGTGCCTGTTATTTACCACGTTGCGATGCTAGCGAAATGTTAAATGTATAATTCATGTTATTTTCTTGTAATTAGTTGATTTTTAACCCTCTGTATAGAAGAATTTAAATGGCTAACGAATAAGCGCTTAAAGTGCACATAGCCGTAAGTGCATGCTCGAGGTTGGCAGGGTGGAGCTCGTGGCCGACGACGAGTCTCGCGTGCCTTCCATGTGAGTCATGTTGCGCCTTAGCTCGGTGCCTTGGCATAACTATTAATATGATGCGAACTTTGTTTGGTATGCATCTACGTCATATTAATAAGCTGCCATGTTAAGATTCCATTGCCGCCTGCCAGATCCAAGCCATTTTATAAAAGCTAAAACTCTCTCTATGAGGACGATTATTTAAAAGTTTGGCCACTTTATGAAAAATTCTAATACCTTTTCACAAATTCTTGTGCACAAAATGTAGACGTGTTTTTTTGTTATAAAATATTTCTTAATTTTAGTTAAATGCGTTTTCCTGAGTACAGAAATAATGAATCCAGATAGTTATTTTACAGACTCGAAATCTTACACCCAAAATTGTTTATTGATTGACTTGTTATTATTAGTAAGATGGCCAGTCTGAATTGTAGGTAACAGCTATTGTAAGGCAGTAGTATATTTCGAGAGACCCCATTAGGGAAAATATTTTTGATCCATTGTAAGGATGGGAGTCGGGAGCATGAAGTAAACGACTGAATCTTCGTATCTACGTTTAATAATGACTCATAAATTAGGCATCATTGATATTTATACCTAATGCGTGACATACCACACTACACGCCCATCGGCAAAAAAATAAAAATAATACATTTGTTCTTATTTTTATGGTTAAACAGCCTTAGTATTACTTAAACTATTTATTTGAATAAATCTAACAAAATACATTTTATTTTATTTTTAAATTTATTTTAATGAAATTAGATTTCGCCCGACCGAACTCCGGCAGACCTCCAAAAATGGCAGGGTCGCCATGTAAGGATGGGAGTCGGGAGCATGAAGTAAACGACTGAATCTTCGTATCTACGTTTAATAATGACTCATAAATTAGGCATCATTGATATTTATACCTAATGCGTGACATACCACACTACACCATGATAAAAGTTTCGGCAAGCTGCAATGCACTTCTCTCTAAAGAATGTAACGAACAAAGCTAAAGGCAAATGGTCGCCTAACTGTCACCCTCCGCACATTGATAAAGGTGATCTAAAAACTCGTTGTCCGTCCACAAACGAGGGCACCGTTGATACAAAAGCCGGTTTCAAAATGTTAGCCGTCTCCGAGATAAGGAATGAGCTGAGACGAACCGTCGATGTAAGATGAGTGCACGCCGTCAATTAGTATTGCGTGACAGACTATAACAGTACAGTCGCATTACATAACAGACATGGGAGCCTTCGCACAAGGGAGCCAAGTTCTCAGGCCTGCAGTCTCGCGGCTGCGACTGCGACTCGCGATAATCGACGGAGCCGCACACGGAGAGTTTCACGATTCCCGCAACTTGAGTTAGGTGGTTGCTGGTGAAGCACGCGATTATATTAATGTCACATCCGCGTCGTGTATACTCGTGTCGCACACGGTGCGTGCCCTCGGCTTACTTGGATCCCGTTAGAAAATTACTTGATAAACTTGTGGTGAATGAACATCGCGCGCATCTACTGCGATTTTTACTCAGCACTGACGCTCGCACTGTTGATTTCAATATGCAAATTGCAAATACAGCGTTCGAAGATCCTACTCTGTTAGTTCAATCAGACATGCAAATGTATGTTAACCTTAATGTTAATTAGCAAAAAAATATTTCATGAAATGTTCTCACAATACATCTACCTAGGTAGATATTACGCGCGACAGTTCATTAAAAATAATTTTAAAAGGCTCTACCAACCATCGTATGTAATTAACAAAAAAGGTAATGGTATCGTTAAACTTTAAACACGAACATAATTATTTTCTTAATGGCTGGAATAAACATTATTGTGGTTTCTTTTACTTGAAACGCAACCACTTGAAGTTTTTGGCATCGCTTCGTTTCAAAGATTACTAATATCAAAATTATATTATGTTATTATTGACGAACCATAAACTATGCAGAAATATTATCATACAATAACTATAAATATCAAGTCTAATCCGCATACTTTTTTGATCCAAATCCGGGATTATGTAGAGTCAGGTTACCGCATTAATCAACATAAAAAGTGCTATTTCACTATAGCATTCCGAAACTTTTTGTGACTGTATCAGTTGTGGAATTTTAAGTGGGATAAAGTTTACATGCCAATACTTTTTAAAAGCTCTTGAAGTGGAAAGGGCGCGTTGGTGTGGGGTTGCTGATAGGTCCACTTGTTCCGCCCCTATGCACTTGTGCAGGGGTCGGTGTTCGAACTCACAGTTTTTGCACCCATAACATTATTTAACCCATGCTTTCCCACGCTGCGCTTAAACGGAATTAACCTGTTCATTGAAAACTAGGTAGACTGTTTGTTATTGGGCTTTGTTAGAGTATTAGCTCTGGGCTAATGTCAATATGTATCTGAAATGTGCGGTTTTGTGTACTAGGAATAATAAAAGAATTAAAAAAGAATAATCTATTTAGCCTTTTCCCTACGGGGTGCTAGAAACCGATGTCACCACCCAATACGGGGCCTTTTTCGCATGGTCAAAAATTTTGCTGAACTTTACTTGATGATATCTTAGAAACTAAATGACTTACCATTTTGAAATTTTGAGGGTATATGGAACAACTAATGAAATTTCATATTCACACGCATTTTTCACAAATTATTTGCAGAAAATAGAGGAAAAAAAAGATTTGTCACACAAACAAGATAGTGCTGTAACTTTCAACCAAAACACTTTTTCAACCTAAGACTTAATAAATCAACTATTTTATCAAACTATTCATATTTCTAAAGTAATATATGATAAAAAATCGTATAGAATTCGGAATAAAACATACATTAAAAAACACAATATTTTCTGCTACATTTTAGTGATGCCCCTTTAATCGATATTTTATCGATATTGCGACAACCTGGTTTTGGTAATATTGAAAATCGCCTATCAATTATGTATTTTTATTTTCAAAAAGCTATATCTTATGTTTTTGTATCGGTGTCTACTATTTATTAATATAAAAATTATAGTTTATGGTGTAATAAAGTGTTAAACTAACAAAAAAATGATGTACACAACGACTAACACTACATTCGTAACATATAAATATGATCATTTTTATTTTTCTTGGATCGCGCTTAAGTAGATGCACATAAATCTACAGAAACTTTAATTTTGTGCAAATACTTTCAAGAAATCTATAATACAATATTTCGATAGACCCACTTCTATCATCATACCTCACTAGCAGTACGCCATGTTGGTTACTAAAAATGATGCCTCTGCAATACGGGTGTCAACTATTGTTGACACTAGAATCAATGGTATTTTCGCGCTGTTTTTTCAATCCAAAGACACGTAGAAATGTTTTTAAAAAAAAATCTCTCATAGAGTTTAACTCCTCTAGTTTTTTAATCTGCAAGTAAAACAATATTACCATAGACACAGAAATTGAAAAAAATAAATGAAAAATATCTTTGCGAAATCAACAGTAGTTGACACCCGTATTGCAGTGGGCCTTTCTCAAATCAACCATGGTTGACACCCGTAGGTAAAGGGTTAGTAAAACGAATAATGTACAAAGAAACGTAAACACAAATGCGCATTCTCATTGAATTTATTTGTCAAATTGAACAAGCTAAGGTTCAATTTGCAAATGTCAAAAAATAATAAGTAGAGTCTAACGACCGACCCGACTGGAAACCCATTGGGTACGCCTGTGCTCAGCAAAGGACGTTGAGGATAGCTGATGACAATCAATAATGAAACGAAACAGGTATGTTTTACCTAAAGAGATATTTTCATTCATCACGGAGGAAACAGTTGGCCATATACATCCTGTATAATACCTACTTGATTACACTAAATTAATATTATATTTTTTATTACATTACATTTTATTCAGGTATTAAGCCTTCCACGAATTTAGAATTAATACTATTATACTATACGATCTAGCAGTTAGCGTATTATAAATTCATGAACACTGAATAGTAGATTTGAATGATGGTGATAGAATGAAAATATTTTGAAATTGACAATTGTCACATCCTTTGTTCCATGCTTTTCTTAATATCACTTTGTAATGAGGACAAGTAAATAACACATCTTGACCTGGAATTGGTGTTTCTGACCAACTTCCCACAGAATCAGCGAAATCTAAATATCTGCGTTTTTATTACGAAACGAAATCTACATTCTCAGACTACCTCTATGCCAGTCAGGCATGGTCTAGCGGATTAATAAATTGTACTTCTGACAATTTAAATTGTAGATTATACAATCTTATTCATGATAGGTGTGGATGTTTTGAATCTAGCGTAGGGTCTGCGAGATCGTTTGGTTTGCTCACAGGAAGGGGCAAGGTCGGCGTCCAACCGTGAAGTTCCGCAACGATCGACAACTGCTTTACATTTGTTTTAGCGACTAAATGTATCGACGCGACATCAATAATAACATTAGAATCAGACTACCTAGCCAATTTAAATTAACAAATTGCCGTATGTTCTTGTTTGGGAAGTAGAATTAAGTTGCAATCAATAAAAATATCATGCATCTATGTTTCGGTCGGTGCTTCGTGTTTATTTTTACGAGTCAACGATCCGTGTTTGGAACCGTTCGCAGTTCCTCGTTCATGCCTAAGTGTAGTTGGCTCATGAGGCGCAGCAGCTACTCGCATTCATGTAGCGGAAGCGAGCCCAACCATAACAACGCTGACGGCTGTTTCGGTTTCCGACGGCTAACACTAATAAACTGGTTTCGGATGAAAATTGAAATAGGAACACGTTTCTGAGTAACGCGAATCGTACCGTACGCTGTACTCGAGGTAGGTACCTATGGGTATGCGTGGAATGCAGAGCGCGCCGGCCGCGAGGGAAATAGAAGTATGTTGCATACATGACGTACCTATATTTTTATTTTTTGTGGTTGTTATACAAGACGTCCTTCCATGCTATTTATTCAATACTAAAATCTTGAAATAATCACTCAACAGGCCAAGTATAGCACGATTTTACATAAACTCAAATATCGGATAACTCCACTCTGATTTGCAGCCTGAATCTACGCTTAGTTAGGAAAGCAATATAGATCGTTTTTCAATGACTAGAATAACTAGATTGATACTCCGCCCTTGCCCTACTTGCATAGCTTACCTGAACTTTTAAACAGCAGGTTAATTTTAGTCTGCTAGCACTGCACCGAATCGATTGGTGAGCCATAAAGTTACCAATGTTTACAGGAGCACAGTTTAAGAGTGAGGTGCCTATTTACAGGGATCGGTGTTTGGTCGTTTCAGCCGGCGCGGGCCATATGTTTACGTTATAAATACGTCCACGCATGTTTAGGTGCGCCGGCGCATGATGTACGCCAGAACCGCCCACTTTCATGCAATGTTTTGTTTTTTATTAAGTTCACTCATTTTATTAAATAAATATACAATATTCTAAAAAAAGCCTTACAAAATAGGGTTATTTAAAATTATTTCAAACTTTTACCATTTGAATATTATTTGGTAATTTCTTTTGAAATATTATTGCACATAACACCTTGCCTTTTTTTCTTGATTGTTTTTACTTGTTGTTACCAGTAAATAATATCGTTGTATCTTTTAAAAATAAAGTAGAAGTAAAGGTGATTGACTGACAGTAACTGACTCTCGATATTATGTTGCAACCAACTCCACGGTAGATTATTTTAATTCAAAACTGGCATGGTAATTAAATCTGATGTTAGTACATAATTGAAAGTACCTGATAAGTCGAGCCGCATGACCTCCTTTTTTGATTAGCATCAACAAGCGGTTGCCATAGCCGCTGTTTGATTCAACAGTTTCACGATGTTCCACCTCGCTGTATTTCGTAAGGCGTCTGAATTAGGGGTACCACGGTGGTATGGCTTAAAAAGTCCTGAGTTGTGCTAAAAGCGATGACAAATGGTGACTCCCGTCACCTATTAAATAGTTTAACATTAGAAGTAAATGTAAAAAAACGTATACAAAAAATTAATCAATTCATCATTCATTCATTTATTATCAGATGATGATCTTGACAAAAGTCGAGTTAAGAGCTAAATCATTGTAAGTCCAGTCCAGACATATCAAGACAAAACCTGACTTCGGATGATTTATGCTCATATACAGGGGCTACTTAAAAACGCACTTCTTGCAGTTGTCAGATTTTTTCGTGTTCTATGTGCTTAGAACACCAAAAAATCTTAATTTGATTGCAAAAAGAACACAAAAACCTAACATCACATTGTTTTTTGGAATTTAAGCCGATTAAAGTTTTACCAAATATCGTAAATTTTGCACTGAAGTGCCTATTCCTCTATTCCTATTTAATGTGTTACTACTTGACTAGTTTTCGTACTAACTATGAATGACAAACAAAGGATACTTAGTAAGTGTTTTATTATTAACGTTATCAGAACGTTATCGAAATTAGTAGATAGATACCTACCGCTCCTCTGAATGGGCGCGCCAGCTATTCGAATTGTGCTCGTACATTTTATAATTCCGAATTTATATGTTAAGTGCTGTAATACGTAATACTAGATATCGACCGATTGGTATTGAGATAACTGCTTAGTTTCTCGCCCGGTCTTCTCAGTGAAAACAACCTTGGCTTTGATGATTTGCTTTTTATGTTTGCTATATTGTTTAGTTGTAGGTTTCTAGGTGCACAATGGATAGTTTTTTTTTCGTTAATTAGTTAAATGAGCTACTAGGTATAATGCAGTACTGTAGTGTTTGTTGCTGACTATACAAAATAACTACTACTGCTAAGGATAGGAAGCAATTGTACTCTCTTTAGCTTTATTGCCTAAGTTCAAATAGATTGGCCTAATATTGGATGACGAGACATTTTATAATGACGATGACTCAAATAGGACTCATCTTTACAATGCTTTTGTTGGATGAATGAACATGATAATCATGTTGGTTTCTACTTTATATGAATCATATTTAACAGTTTGCATCTTAAGCTATTTGACTATACCTACTTTGAACAAGCCGCAATGAGCTTAGACTAATTCGTAAATGTCAACAACCGCCTTAATAATTCCTTCTTCGGCGTTCAGTGATATTGCTCAGCCTAGGCCCTCAAATATTTCCAGAGCAGCGTTGCCTCTACCAAAATCCTGACCTTTGTCAGAACGCCCGCCACCTCGCCCGGTACGCGCCTCACTCTACATTTTATCAACAAAAGGTCTCAGTTTTATAAATTATTCGGTGCCAAATATGTATCATTGAATCTTTCTTGTCGCGCCATGTGCTTTGAACACCAATAATATATTAGGTATGCCAAATAGTTTATAAATGGAACCGGTCTTGCAGATTCTCATCACCAGAAATACCCGCCTTCGGTAACTCGAGCGTGGGCTGGTGCAGTCGGGTTTCCCTTTGTATCTTATCTGTGCGGATCCCGCCGCCCGGCCCGTTAGTCACAAGCTACGACTAAATGCAGTTTGAAATTGCATTGATGGTTGATGTTATTGCCACTGTCTTGTTCAAGCTGAATTTGTTTGGCTAATCAATCGATAAGGTTAAAGTTAAAGCGGTGATTCTTGAGTCATTGTAATTATAATGCAACTGATAGTCTGGTCAACTTCCAGAAAATGCTTGGTTTTGATCAGTCAGCGTCTAGCTTAAGACGTCACCTTCCTTTGGATTATTGTTGCAGCAGGCTGCTGCTCCGTAAGAAAGTCCAGTATAGTTGACAATAAAAACTGCTGCTAAATAAATACTAGTTCAATAAGAATAGCATGACTTCTGCTACTTCGTTATAGAAATAACTTGTATTAATGAAGGAGATCCGAAAAATGCCCATGCAATAGGTTTCATACCTTAATAGTAAATTTATCGACTAAGTCTAAAGTCAACGTAAACTTAAATTGAAGGTAGGTTATCATGCAAACTCCCCGAATTCACAAACGCAAATGAACTTTAGCATCCCTCAGAAGTATAGCTGTCCCTTACAGTTCTATTGACAGTTTACGAGACAGCTTGAGCATGAGCGCGTGCTTTGTGTTGATAAACGTTTGTGAATTCGGGGGTTTGGGGGGTCACCTAACTTAACTGTATCGTTGTTTGTGGTTGTGTTCCAGGTAGACTGAATGCGGTGACACGATGGACGCGGCGGACAAGCGCATGCTGGACCGAGAGGCGCTCCGCACCATGATCCAGCAGTGGAACGCCAACCGGCTCGATCTGTTCGAACTCAGCGAACCGAACGAGGTAACTCATAATAAGCACTTTCACTAGTAGAATTCAGTTGACAATTAACCCCTTCCAGAATCTTCTTAAATTGTACAGTCATAGAATGAAAGGGTTGACCACCCTAAGATCTGTTTTTGCTTGCTTAATGATGACATTGTCAAAAGTATTGGTTCAACTGTCAATCGTGAAGGAACATACGTCTAATTGAATTTTATGTTATTGTCATACTTTTGAAGCATACTTTTCGTCATACCCTAGCCTGTTACTTAGTTTAAAAAAGTAACATGTGCTTGCAACGCGTAAATGAATTTATTTGAAAACTGGTCAAGCTTTTCATTCCGTGACTTTACCTTTTTTATATCTTAATTAGGCGCGCATTTGACCACAATCTCACCTGATCGTAAGTGATGATGTGGCCTAAGGTAGTACATGCCGGCCTAAAAAATGGCTGTTCACTCTCTTCTTGAAGAGGCCCAAGTTGTATTGCTGTGGAAACACTTCAGCGGGAAGCTCATTCCACTCCCTTGCTGTTCGCATTATGAATGAGTTACCAAAACGGTTGGTGCGGATTGCCGGGATGTCAACAACATAGGGGTGGAACGCTAGTCTGCGCCTAGTAGTCCGATGAAGAAAAGGAGCTGGTGGAACTACCTGCACCTACCTCTCGGTTAAAATAACATTCAGATATTGAATAGGTTCATCTCGTTACGAGTCAAAGGTTCGAATGCAATAAAAGTCGTGTTATGCATTTTTAAAGGGATTCATACTCATTCCTCCCCATGAGTCTTTTAATTGTCCGTACTAAATCTGCCAGTTTGCCAGTGTAAGCTAACTAAGGATAGCGCTTCAATTTTCAATTCCTGAAGTCGTCCAGATAAGTCCGTCTTGTAAGCTCATGATCTGATGATGCTTCATTGGCATCAAGTGGGTAAATAAGTAGTATTCGAAAGCTCACATGTACTTATTTTGACCTAAACGTTTACCATCGGAAGTGAGCTGTTTGTGTACGAAGTTTTTTTTTCTCAATTGCATCATACATAAGAAGATAATTTACATTTAACTTATTCAAAGTAGATCATGAATTTATGATGCATGAGAGTAAAAATAGGTTGTTAGGTTCTGACATACATACGCTAGCTTGTTTGTTCAGCCATGCGCCAACAGACCATGTTTGAGATTTTAACCACTGGAAAAAAGACAATATAATGAGGTAGATTACTGCAGCTGTGATGTGTAAGAAATAAATAGTAGGGTATGAGTAGTTGCATTGTTGTTTCTATTGCAAGCTAGGGTTTTAACCATGTTTGCATGACGACAAAGTCTATGACAAGATTCGACCGCTGCTGTGGGTTGAAACCGAAACCACACAAGCTTTTAAGTCAGAATAGGTACGTTTTAATCAGCGCGCTTACAACCCGGTCGGGACATTAATAACATTCAAACTGTTCAAAAAATCCTGGCCCCTAAAGCCTCGATCCGCTACTTAAACCACTTGACTATCGAGGCGTAAAAAAATAATCAAAGATTAAGAACGGTGTTTTTGGTAACAACTCGTTGCATTTCCAAGTACCGAGAAAAGCAAACGATGGTTAGATGTCGCAACTCCCAACACTCAACTCGCAGGTATCCGCAGGAAACACTCGCAATAGGTACTATTAACTTACCGGCGTACGTCGTTTGCGCGCCGGTCGTAGGGGAAATCAACTTTCCTCTGATCTCGCTTTCGTTATTATGAGCTATTAAGCCTTTTGAAACTCAAAGCTTTTATATGAATATAGTAAACAATTTTTCATTACTCATACTCTGAAAGTAGGTCATTACTGACCTGAGAAGCGGGTTGAAAGTAGTACTTTTCATCCCTAGGGAGAATCACTTTCAACTGACAGCTGTCAAATTATTAAAAACAAAACTACTTTTTTTTCACATATCTATTGAACCATGTTCCAACTTTCTATACAGCCACGATGTAAAATTGAAATACTTAAAGTTAAATAAGTATTGATTAGAGAATATATATTTTTAAATACCTTCACTATAATTCAGATTCAACAATTTCTATAAAATAACTTAGCTTTGAGCAAAATATTTAGCATTTTTTGAATGATGAAAATAAAAAATGATGGCTGAATAGCGGGCCGGCCACAGAAAAAAAAAACAAACAAAATAGGCGGGAAAGCGGCAATTCGATCTTCATATATTTTTGTCATTTTTTCTTTAGCTAATTCATGTTTTTATTTTTACTTTCCTTGTATTCGTAATGAAAAGCACAGTGTTTACCTCGGGTTAAAGACTTATTTAGTGCCTCGAACTATTGGCGCCCTCACTTCGTTCCGGGCGCCAAACCCCGTCTCGGGACTAAATAAGTTACTTTCACCCCTAGGATAACAATGTACTATTGATAAATGAATGAAAAACTATTATACACTCATTTTAAAATATAAAAACACTTAAATAAATTGTATGTAACAACAAGAGTTACCACGAGTATAAGAATAAAGTTTTCATTTATTGTGTAATGTATCAGTACTTTACTTTGTTTCTTTTCCAAGAAATGGCTACAAAAATACCTTGTGCAGGTTACTTCCTTTCTTTAAAGCTGAGTCACGAAAATCGCCTAACTATTTGCATAGATAAAAGTTTGCTAACATTCCCTTATCTCAAAGATAAGCGTTTGTCTTCGGCGACGGCTTTGTTTGTATTATTTATCACTAAAGATCCTTCATGTTGTTCTAGAACTTGGAGTTCCATGGTGTGATGCGCTTCTACTTTCAAGATTCGGGACAGAAGATAGCGACGAAGTGTATCCGAGTGGCGTCCGATGCTACAGTGAGCGATGTCATAGGTAAAGACCTGTCTTTCTTGACTGATTCGTCCAGGAAATATGATGACCATTATTGGCGACCCGTTTGGTATAATGATTAAGATACTAATGGCTACTAAACTAGGGGTTCGATACCCGCACGGTATGTACAAGCATTTGTGTGTAGGAACATGTCAGTTATCTGTATTTAAAAAATAGTTAAAACTCAAATACCATTAAAACCATTTAATTAACCGTCTATTAGTTGACTGTAGTTGAAGTGATTGTAGTTATTATAATACCTGACCCTGTTATCACTATAATTCAGCTCAAGTATATTAACCTAAATGTCTTGGTAATTTCGTAATTTCAATTCTCTAAGGGTTATCTCAGAGTGTCAGTTAACTGTGACACGCACTGATTCGTTATAGGAAGACAAAATTATTCCGCTTTAAATTAATGAGTGATATTAATTAAGAGGTTAACAGTCAAAGACCTAATTTCACATGTTCTTGCTATTATTTTCATGCATTCACAGTTAATTGATTGCTGAATTGATTTAGAATTCCAGATTTATTTCACTAGTCCTCGATTCGGGCTGAACCATCACGGGTGTAGACAAAACTAAGGTGTTTTTATAAACACGTCCTCGAAAGGACGTACTCTGGCCGGCACATCACGCTACCCATTTCCGGTCAGTCCTCCTTGTTCTATTGCAAAGGAATGACATTTGGCAAGAGCGAGAGAAAAAACGGAAATGGGGTAACCTGATGTGCTGTTGACTGTACCTACACGCCACTCTACTTATATTGCCTATGGTTGTTTTGTTTGTATCTTCATACGGAAGATTCTTATTTGAATGTGGGATGATAGTCATGAAAGATTAATCACCTATAGATAGATAGACGCCTTTAGGGGTTTTTGAGTCTGCCTTGGCGCTGGAGTGCCTCAGGAATGTTCCCCTTATGGAACACTGACGTTTTTCATGCCGTTCTGCGCAAGCGAGTCGCTTCTCTGTGGGAGTGAGTGCGGGGCAGCACCAACACTCCTGAATGTGGATGCGGGGAGGATAGATAGCCCAATCTTTGCTCACTGGAGGTCTTTGCGTGTCCAACCCAATAATACTTTTAAGTTTTACTAATACACTAGTCTCTAAGCATTTAGGTTTCGTAGTAACAATGGAATCTTGTATTCTGAAATAAATAATTTTATCACATTCTACGTATCATATCATACATTCGTTAGCTTATTACTAAAGACAGCTTTCTTTCGACAGACCATCGAAATTGTTACTTATTATAATCTGTTATAAATTGATAGATGAGTTGGTGTTATAGATTAATTGACAATTAATTTGTGCAGATTATGACAAGTTATGATTAAGTCGTCGATTAGCTCTTCTAATCAAAATCTCTTTTAGTGTTTTCTGCCGCGCAGTTTATACTTACTATTATCGTTTTATATTCAAAGTTGAATACTGTATTTTTGCTCAAATATCATATATTTTTTCATATGCAGAGACGCTGATCGAAAAGTTCCGTCCAGACATGCGTATGTTGTCTCTCGGCTCGTACTCGCTGTGGGAGACGCACGGGCCCGACGACGAGCGCCGGCTGGAGCCGCACGAGAAGCCGCTGCTGGTGCAGCTCAACTGGCACACCGAGGACCGCGAGGGGCGGTTCCTACTCAAGTGCCTTAGCAACAAGGAGGTACGCTATCTACCGACAAGTTCCGTCCAGACATGCGTATGTTGTCGCTCGGCTCGTACTCGCTGTGGGAGACGCACGGGCCCGACGACGAGCGCCGGCTGGAGCCGCACGAGAAGCCGCTGCTGGTGCAGCTCAACTGGCACACCGAGGACCGCGAGGGGCGGTTCCTACTCAAGTGCCTTAGCAACAAGGAGGTACTCTATCTACCGAAATTCGTCTTAATAGTTGGCAGCACAATGATGTTTTATTTATTGTCATGGGAAAATCATTGTGGACACATCGCCGGAAAAAAACCCAAGGCATTCGACTTCACCACTTTCATGGCAAAGCTGATGGTACAGCTAGTGCTTGCCTTTGGGGCCAGTGGCGCCCATTTACCTTCAACCAACCAAAGAATAAGGGAAAGACGCCGGAAAATTATCTCGGGAGAGCAGTTGCAGGGCGTAAGCACTGCTGGATTTAAGCCTTCATTAATAGATCTGCTACTCCCCATGGTCCACAGCCTGTACATGGTTTCCTTACAATTTAACGGTGATCATTATTCCGTTCATTGTGCTGGTGCACGTTTTCAATCCTCTTAAAACGGCTACATTAGCTAAAACTGCTATTTTACATGTTACATTTTCATTGCAGTATTAATTTAATAATCTTTTGTGTTGGTTTCCCAGGTTCCACTTTCTGCTGTAAACGAGAAAGGAGATCAGAACTTCAAACGGAAACTGTCGAAACGAGAAAAAAAGGAACTCAAGAAAAAAGAAAAATTATCGAGATTAAAATCGGACACCAACGACGAAAACCGGCCGGTCGCCGAGAAACTTTACACCGGTAAGTATATTTTTGAATTATTGTTTATTTACTTCACTAAATCACAATTGTAAGCCAAACCGCAACAATGTGAAATGAGACTCAATGTGAGATGCTAGACGCGTATGCCGGAAAACCTGTAGGCTAAGATCGAAGATTGTTTGTAGCAGAAGATTTGAGCCCACCATCACAACTAAAGCAACGGTTCAGCCCGATATGTAGAAGGCAGGACGAGCTTGATGCCTTTGCTATAGAATTTCCGGATGTCGTAGTAAGAGAGACTTATATAAAAGGAAGAGAAGCTTTTGCCGAGCAGCTTGATCAAGCTTTTATAATAATAATTGTGCACTCTCGAACCCATTCTATAATATTTCCTCTGCCTGTAGGTTGTCTGGAAGAGATTGCTTCTAGCAATAAGACCGATTGAATTGTTCATTCATGTGAACACGTATTACTTATAAATTTGTTATTTTAGTGTGTAAAAAAGTGTTAATCTATCTATCTAATAATAACATGATATTGCAAAAACACATTTTGAAATGCAAAGTGTTTTGTTCCAGAGCTGCCGGAGACGTCGTTCACCCGCAGCATTAGCAACCCGGAGGCCGTGATGCGCCGCCGCAGACAACAGAAGCTTGAGCGTAAGTTGCAGCAATTCCGAAGCAAAGATGGCGGACCTGACACAGGTGACGTTTCCCTTACACATTTTAGCTCGTAACAATCAGTCGACGTTGGCTTGCTGAGCCAGCTCAACCTGCATGTGTTTTGTTGATTTGCCATTTCTGCCAGTTATTGTTGCAAAAGTACTAACATTAGCATAAGTTCTTCTTTTAATTTCTGGATGGTTAGTTAGCGTAGTGCTAGTTGCGAACGTAATTGAATTGAATGGTGTTTGTAACTGGCTAATGCAACGTAAGCCATCCATTCTAGTTGTCCTTAACTTAGTTCGCTTTTAATTTATGCGTTTCAAATCGGAGAGCACGGTGCGGTAACAGTCCTGCTGTCGAGCGTTCTCGGTACCGACGCCGCACCCATGCCGCACCGTGCTCTTTGTATGAAAACAAACGACCGTCCGTTCGCCGTACGACAAACGCACCGCTTCAGCACTGCAGCGGTCCTATATACGAAACGCTTAAATTGTAGGGTTATTGTGTTGTCCTCAGTCTGCCTCAAACTTTTTCAGACCAAAAAAGCGGTTGCTTTCCTCTTATCGCTCCTCTTTACTAAAAAATAGCTATAACGTGGTGCATGCTTAGAGTTGTCGTGTAGATAAATCTTACTATCAGGTGTTATTAAGCCGGCCTAAGGCTTCCGACCCGGTTTCAAAGCTGACATTCAGCTCAGTTTCATAGCAACGTCAGAAAATAAGCCCTAGGAATGAAGACAGTGTTTATTTGGCGTGGTTATGGCTAATTTGTAAAACGCTTGAGTTAGTATTATTTGAACTTAATATACTGGCGACCGCTTTCGTACTTCAAGACTAAGGGGCAGCTCTTCTGTTGTACTAAGTATTTATTTAAAGGTTGTGTAGTAGACATCCAAGATAGATTTTGGCTCCCATTATCCTTTATGAATTACAGAATAAGTCACAACACCACTATTTCTTTACTTTTTCATCCAAGTAATCCCTATGTTATTTACAGAGATCAGAGTAGGTAGAGCTATTTGCGTTCATTGATCGCAAACATTTTAACTGTTATTTTTATAATTCTCCTACTTTAAAACCAAATCCCAGGATTCTGGGAATATCCATATAAGTAAGAATATTATGATTATGTATTCCAGAACATGTGACAAGTACCCAAATGGCTCTACCTACTCCGATCTCTGGTTATTACCCTATTTTATAAATCCAGTGGTACTGACCGTAGTCCGCTTGGTCAGTAGTACCTTTATACTATTCAACTGTACGATTTCTCCTATTATTTAATAACTCTCTCAGCAAACCTGATTCAGCGATATTCATGCTGCTTTTACGCATGCATGTCCAGAATCACCCTAAAACTAGCAATAATGATAACAGCAAAACCTTTTGGTCTCACCTTCCGCATGCTGTCATTGAATTGAGTGTAGATATTGTCCCATGTTACTAACTTATCGTGCCTTTAGACTGCTAGTTAAACGAATTTGCTTTCTTAACAGGTGGTACGCTGAAAATATACGGATCTTCGCTCTGCTCCGACGTGCCTTACAAGACGCTCCTGCTATCCGTGGGCGACTCAGCAGCCATGGTGGTCCGGGAGATGCTGGAGAAGTATGGGCTGCATCGGCACGACCCACAGCAATATTGCATCGCGCAGGTTTGTACTGGAATTCACTTTCAGACCATTTAACGATACATTGAAGAATGTTGTCATCAATCTAGATAAACAATCAAATTATCCAGTTGTAAAATCGCGTGTCAACTAACATAATTGGTTGACGAAAATTCGAACTGCCTCGAACCACATCACTCGACCAGTTTAATTGTTGAATAGCTAAGTATTGGTATTGGTTACTTTACCTCAAGTCTCTGCTGCTGGCAGACAGTAGACTACCCATTCTCGTCTTTTATGTTCCCGTTGTCAAATGAGATCTCTTTGAAATCAATGCTATTTAAAAGAGGTATAGATTACGTTATGTCAGTACTGACGCGAAGTCAAAAATTGTCCCCTGGCGTACGTACGGTGGTCAGCACATCACGCTACCCATTTCCGGTCAGCCCTCCTTGCTCTTTTGCCAAGGAATGAAATTTGGCAAGAGCGAGAGAAAAAACGGGAATGGGGTAACCTGATGTGCTGTTGACTGTACCTATGATTTCACCGTGTACGTATAAGAAAGCATGATTATTCACTAGAGCCTAAACGGGACAGATACATGTTGCGCAGTGTTGTCTCAAACTGACAACGCTTTTCTCAGGTGGTCAAAAGTCCTGATTTCGGGTGCCACTTTTTAGCACAAGTAACCTACCTACGTATTTGTATTAAAATATCATTGATTGTACGATACATTAAAGAATGCTGTACATTGATCTATATAAACAATCAAATTATCCAGTTGTAAAATCGCATGTCAACTAACATAATTGGTTGACGAAAATTCGAACTGCCTATCACATTACTCGACCAGCGTTTAGTCGTTGAATAGCTAAGTATTGGTAATTGAGGCACAGGTCCCTTACCTCAAGTCTCTGCTGCTGGCAGTAGAACATCAGACCCATTTCCGTTTTCTATGATCCCGTTGTCAAATGAGATCTCTTTGAAATAGAGCAAGGAGAAAGGACCGAAGATGGGCCGCCTTTCATGTCGTTGACCGCGCATTTTGCAAAAATACAGTAGAGTCATCATCATCATCATCATCAGCCTGTCATAGTCCATAGTTGTGGCGCACATCTCCCGGTTCTGACCCTTCAGCATCCAGTCCGATCCCGCCACCGTTCGCAGGTCCTCGGATAGGTCACAGTAGAGTGGTTTCAGACAAAATATCTTAATTTTATACAAACGTGCGTGACAACGAATGAAATAACAAATGTTCACTTCCCGTAATATTAGGTCACTGTAATATTGGTTTTCCGAGACAGGGAGCGGCCATAATTTAAAAATAAATAAATGAAAGACATTACAATCAGTCGTGTCAAATAAAATTGATACACCTGTCACGAAAGAACCATACAATAATCGTTCTTCGCTATTCACATCAAATTAAATTCAATGTAAGTGCAAATAATTTACTTCTTTCACGTAATACCTAACAACCGATACAGACAGTTAAGATACTTAACAAGTTGAAGCTAAAATAAGCGAACCAAATTTGGAGAAGGTAGTGGTGCAAGTATGTTCGTATGTAACAGTTAATGATGCGAAATGAAATAAGCATGCTAAGTTTTGGAATGGCTTCATATAGAGGTTTTCTGCGCCATGAGCGGTGAGTTGTTGACTGGCCTATTAATTGGCGCAGTTGATCCTGCCTATAGCACCGAAGTTCGTGAGTTCGTTCACTACTTGATCCAATCGTGCCCCAATGTGATTCAAATAAACATCGATATTTAAGTATGTTTATTAGTCTCCGACACCAATAGTACAATCTTTGCAGAAGGGAGAGGATGTGGTGGTAGGGCAAATCATAGACTAGTTATTTCTTAAAAATCATCATCATTGTCGATGTTATGAACCACATAAAAATAAGTACAACATCAGGTTCTTGATTCAAATATTTCCCACAAAAGTATTTAAAGTAGTAAAAACAAAAAAAAAAGAGGCAACTCGGGGCTTATTTTATATCCCGTGAAATTGTGCTTACAAGTATGAAGTTCTGCGAAGTAACATTAAATGGAAATATTAATTGATTGTATTTGTGAATGATTGCGAGGAGTCTAGTTTCGTGTTACAGCCACTGAGTGTCATATTGACCAATTATTGAAACATTAATATAAATAAATACAGATGTCACACGATTCACGTAGGGAATGCAAATCCGTTTTCTTTTCAAAATCCGGATTTTAAAAAACGGATTCTGTAAAAATCCGGATAATCCGGATTGAATCCGGATTTTGCCTATTACCATACAGAATTCTAAGAACTTTGAAAATACCAAATAAATAGTGAAAAACAAGCATTAGTATGCGTATTCAGTAATCAGAAGTGGGCATATGAGAGTCAAATTGCATAATATCATCGTTTTTAAAACTTTTGATTCTGATTATGAAATTAATTCTGATATTAAAAATGAGTTTTCGATTGACCCCAGTCTCACCTGATGGTAAGCGTGTTCGCTTACCCAGAAAATGCCTATTCATTCTTGGCTTAACGTCACGAAGGTTGTATGTATCTGGAAACACAGACGCAGGGAGAGCGTTCCACCCCTTAGCGGTGCGGACCAGAAAGGAACCACCAAATCGTTTAGTCCAGACCGCCGGAAAGTCGTGGGGGTTAAAGCCTTCACGGCGTCTAGTGGTCCGGTGGTAGAAGGTGAAAGGTGGTATCAGTTCATGAAGTTCTGGCGCACGCTCTCCAAAATACACCTTAAAAAACCGATAAACAGGCAATTTTACGTAAAAGCTCCGAACTCTGGAGTGTGGTTCCAACGAGCGTATCGTCACCTATCAATCGCCTGGCCCTTCGGTCTACTGAGTCCAGTGCACACAGCTGGTATTTGGCAGAACCCTCCCAAAGGTGGCACCAGTACCCCATACACGAGCGAAATTGTGTTTGGTACAATTGTAAGAGCTGATCCCCTACAAACTAAACGACCAGAATATTTCATTCCCGTACCATTTAGATACGATTTATCGTGAATCGAATATCTAGCCTACCTGCCGAAACCTACTCATCGCTATGTTGCTCAAACCTTTTGTAAAGCCTAGATCCTTGGCACCTGGAGATTTTCTTCATTAATAAACCATTTTTATTATAGCACAATAACATTGTTGCTGTTATTCAACTTTAAATCCAACAAAAAAGTTACAATATACTTACATGAAGCATTTGTTTGTATACATATTAGTGCTGGTGATTGTACAGGACGTGATCGTACGAACATTGTCATCGATCTAGTTAAAAAAACTAGATGGTTTTTTCTTCGTTGAAATATTCGAAAAATCCGGATTCGATTTTCAAATCCGGATTTCAAAATCGAGTAAATATTACGGATTATCCGGATAAAACGGATTACGGATTATCCGGATTGCACTCCCTAGATTCACGATTCTTTTGAACCGGGGCAAAACCTTGATAGTGGCGCCCCTTGCCTATTGTTGATTTCCACTACTATTATAATATGATTTTACTAATAAATTACAGAATACGATCATTCTGGTGGACTTGAAAGGACAAGCCAATCTAGGAAATTCTCTTATTTTTTTTGCGTTTCTTACGTTGCCAACTGGCTTAATTTATAGAAAACTAGCGTCCGCCCGCGAATACCTAACGTCCGCGTGGACTTTAGTATTTTCTATTTATTTTATGAATTGTAGCCTATGTATCATTCTGATGTATAAGTTAGATAATTGTAAAGTTTTATTTACAACCATTCAGTATTTTTTGCGTGAAAAATAACTTACATCCATCCGCTACATTCGTTGCGTCTGTTTTATACCCTAGTTAAATACGCCACTTGTATTAACTACGTAATATATTAAATAGGCAATAGGCTAGATTACTGTATTTTTTTTTGTTTAATATCGAAAGACCTTTCATTCATGTAGACAATCCTAAAAGAATCCCTTCATTAGGAGCAATACAACCCGAGATATCACAATTTGAAATGCACATTTTTGGACTTGCCCAAAAACGCTTCATACAAACGTGACAGAGAGCGTGACGTCACGTACCCGTTTTTGTAAGGAGCGCGTAAGAAATTTGTTCTACAGCTATGTTAAATATTGCGTTTATGAAAATGGTCCCCTAACATAATTGCTTCATCATAATATGGATTACAAAATAGTAATATTGTTTTACAAAAATGTAACACTTTTGAAATGGACTTGCCCAGCCAAGTTTGCATGCCTGTTGTGACTTCATTTCGAAACAAATTTCGATTGTGGTTTCACAATAACATTTGAAATGAATTATTATTTTTGGTTAATATAAAAAAACGTGCAAAATGACTCATAGTCATCTAGCCTATTAACTCATAACTTTTGTGCCTGTTAACTAAGCACAAATAACTCATAACTTTTTTGCGAGGCCGCCTCAGGCGCGAGACTGTCTGTCAGCAGTCACCACTGCGTTCATAACTCAATTAGTATGCGTTCAAGAACTTACTGAAAGGAACTTATAAAAATAGAAGAGTTTGTTTTTCATACAAATCAAATTAAGATTCGAGTACTTGATATGAAAACCTATGGTATTGTAGTAAAAGAGGCTTCATTTGTTCGAACTTTCGATTTTTTGTCTCAAGGATTTGGCGCCCCCATGAAACTGCCGCCCGGGGCAAGTGCCCCCAGTTAAGAGGTGGATAAAATAGATTACTATGTATTTCATCTACAGCACAAGGCATGGCGCCAGTCTCAAATTACGTTGTAACTAGAGGTCATTAAGTAATTACATACTTTATACGACAACATCTCGGTATGAACCTACCTACACACGTATAAGGAAAGCACTACGAAAAAAGCATTAAACAAAATGTCGCCATTGAAATAGGTTATTTAACCGCAAAGACTTTTCAAAATCGAAGTACAGACGTACTTTGATTTTGAAAAGTCTTTTGTTCTAGCTAGGTATAGAATATGATTCTTTTGAAAAAAAACGCACTAGTTTATTGCACCTGTTCCTGTTCGAATCGACCCAGTTCAATACTGGATAATAGATACATTCATTATATAGATGAGTATAAACCCTAAAGACCCGTAATTAGGTTAACCAAAGAGTGACCCATTTTAGTGAACTGGGTGTTATCACCGTGTTAAACACTCTACGTTTCATTTCAAATACAAGGAAAGTAAACAAACAATAAACACTTAATAAAACACTTAACTGAGTTTTATAGTTCAGTGAATGGACCATTTGTGGAGTGATTTTAATGCTGATAAATTGAAAAATGACGTTTAGTTTGAATAATTATTAATATTAAACTGTTTTTTTTGCGGGTTACGATCAAAAATAGCTAATCGATGAAAACTACGAAACGAAGAAACTATAAAGACGTGGATATCCAGAATCCAGATTATCATCCAAAATAACTACTTTTACAATTAATCAAAACGGTGTTTATTATTTCGCTGCTACGTGAAGTAAAAACTAAAGTGCTGATAATGTTAAACCCTAGTCGGTAGTTTAAGAACATTCATTCATGTTTTATGAGTGTGAGTGCTGCGTGACTCGGAGTATTCGTGGGACGTCTGGGGGAGGGTCTTACTTTCAACCTTTTATCGTTGAACTGCATTAGTATTATTTGATTCTAACAAGTTTCTTTTGAAAAAACTTGCCCTTTCGCGGACTTAGGTGGTGGGAGGACGACACAATGAAAAGTTCAGGTCAAACTTTTCGAGTTCGGTACGAAAAGTTCGACGTCTGGTCAAATGTCAGAATATATTTTTATCGCGTAGGATGCGGGTGTACCATTATATATGAGTAATACGACCTGTTTTATTGAATGTGTCCTCACAAAATACAATGTTTCCGAATTTTTCTAGACGCTGGAAATATAAAATGTAGATAGGTGCAAGGTCTCATTCAAACAACTAAGACAACCGCACTTACGTTGTCTTTGTCCTAAAGTAAATTTTCCATGAGTTTAGTTCGGAAACCAAAAACACAAGGAACCAGAAAAAAACATTTCCAACTGGTGCCGATAGGAGCGACATTTATTTATGCTTTTGCGGCAATCGAACTTATCAACGAGTGCTACCCGCTGCTCTGGATAGGAAAAACCGCACTATTCTGATTGAGAGATTTAAAATTAATTTACACATTAATAACGATGATTAAGTATGTTTGTACAGTGACAATGTTAATTCAGATAATAATTTGTAGATTATGCTATGTTTTATCCAATGCGCAAGAATAACGGATAATCCATAATCTGGAACCTCGTTGTCACACACCGTGGTTGTGAATGCAGAATGAAAAGCAGATATTTAGCTTTTATCGCAATCAATATTTTGTCTAGCAGTTTCGCTCCGTAAGAGTGAGATGCTGAGTGTAATGTGTACCATGCAAGTAATATTGTAAAGCTAACAACAATCTTATTTGATAGGTGGACACGGCAGACAATGCGGAGTACATCCTGGACGACGACGAGTGTCCGCTGGCCATCGTGATGTCGCATCCCCATCACAGTAAGTACCTAGTTCTGTAAGATATAAGATCGCATCGAAAATGTTCTCTAGGATATTTTCTTTCTTTGCCCGTGTGATATTCTCCAGCTGTTTTCAGCATAACGTGTTATGTCGGTTCATGTAGCATTTCTGTAATGAGAATGCCGCTCACAAACCCCTCAGCCCGTATCACCACACAGTCTTAGCGGCTAACTGGTGCCTGAAAGATTCGAGCCAGAGGTGACAACATGACTCCATTTACGTATGAATTCGCGTTCTGCACAATGTACATTTTTAGCAATATAGTGATCAGTGGTGAACGCCTTACTCTGGATAAGAGACCGAGTTTCATAGCGGCGGAGCGGAGTTTTTAGCTAAAGGCATTGTGTGATCGTCTCAATAAAGACCCAAGTCCCAATGTTCTATATTTAAGAGAGCTAAATAACTTTTCATTCTGTGTTTATAACTAGGTCAAGTGGTGTCAGCTATTAGCAGTAATTAAGTTTTATGCAGATTATTATTCATATTTTTCCAAACGTAACAGTATAACGGAACTTAATAGACTGTCTCTGAATGGATCTAATTGATATCAATTATTGTTAATTAAAAGCTAGTCGCCCATGCTTTAGTTTGAATACCAGCAAAAACCACAAGTTAATTCTACGTATCATTGGAAACACAGGAAATATTTTCATTTGAATTTCGAACCTTACGCCAATAATTTCACAGTGCACTTTCTCTATTTTGCATGTTACCTGTGTATTTGAAGTGTCAACTATGCACTTGTATTATGATGAATAAATTGAATTCGAGTAATCATTCGGTTTGGCTAACAATTCATTCGATGGTCCAAATGGATGGCGGTCTAGCGATCCTGTGTGGTTTGATTACTGCGGTTAGCTGCCACTGGCCATCAAATAAAACGGCGGCAAATTTACTGCACTACCGGACGGCACTGCCGAAATTAATCGATACGTTGCATTCCAATGTGAGATATTGCAGCAAAGTGGTTTGAGATGGTTCTTTTCGAAAGTTGACGATTATTTCCTCTTGAACTTCGTTAAAAGTGAAAGTGTTATTAGTTCGAATTAACGTAACGGCTTTTAGTACGGGTGAGGTAGTGGTAACACGTAAGTTTTGTGTGTATCAGTTAGAAAAGTAGTAGTATGAAGTCATTAGCCTATCCATTGGTGGGCAAACACCTTCTCGATAAGATCAAGTCATCACTATATTGAATAGATTATTACGACTCAATCACTGCGCTTGCCGAATGTGAGTCATTGCGATCAAATCAAAGTTATAATCGACTTAAATAATAAATAAAGACCTGTTGTACTGTTTTTATATCATTGTTTGTTATAAATAGCTGGATAAGTGCTCTTACTTTTTCGGTTTGCTTTTACTGTCTGTCGGCTGCGGCTGTAATTTCAACCCTAAGCATCTCTGCAACGAAGATCCAAAGAGGAAACGACGATAATCTGATGTAAAAAAGATAGGATTCAACTACATCGCCCTAAAAAGGAAACTGGAAAACTGAAAATCCCGTTAACGTAAAACAAACAAAATGGGGCTTTAGTGCATAGTACCGAAGGTCTGTTTTGGTGAACAAACGGCACGATACGGGACACGTGCAGGCGGACGGAACTCTGAGACGTATCGGTTGCACTTTTCGTAGCTATCGGGCGCCTGTTGCAGACGCGCCACACTCGTGTTTGTTGACATAGAATTTTATTCGATCGGACATCTAGAGAAATTGAAATGTCTTGTGTCTAACATCCTTGGCCTTGCCGCGATATTGTCTACGATCGCTTGAGCAGAACATTTGGCAGCACGAATAGAACTATCAGTTGTTCTACCTATATTCTTACGCCCTTATTCTTGCGCTGCAGCATTACTTCAGCGATTTAAGTGACCTGTCACTCGCAAATGTTGACAGCAAAATAATGAAAGAGACAAACAATTCCAGTAGTTAAACTGGTGTAGGGCTGTTTGAGTTTCTTCAAGGTACCTAGGTTCGAGTAGTGTTTCGAAACAATAATTAAAAAATGATATACATAATATTATGTAGCAGCATTAGCAGAACGCAATGCTAAACGCCACGGGCACCCAACTCACGCTAATTACTATATTCAAAACGTGGTAGTTAGGGTTGATCGTTGCCGTCATGTCATACGGAACACCAAGAAGTCCACATTTTGCCAAGTGAGTCTATATACGCGTTATGAATGTAATAAAAAAATTGTGGCCGGCACAGTAGCCACCTACCTGGGTTTAATTTCTCCAACCAAGGGCGCCGAAATAGCAAACCAATATTATTCAGCTGTGATTATAACTTAAAATTCCCACCCCTGATTAAATTAACCTTTAATTAATACTCGCTATCCCTAACGACGCAACCTACGATATTTATTATGCTCCATTTAAATCTCAAAAATAGGTCTTATTCAGTAACTTAGATACCCACATCGATTAAATATTGGAGCACATTATAATGCGCCTAAAGTGGCGCCTTCAACGAGGCTTATCCAACTCTTGGTCCTTGTTAGTCGTTAATTGGCAATTTCGCTCAACCACGTCAATATCACAAATTTTGAAGCTGAAATTTTTTGCTAATCGTTTTTTTTTTGCTAATTGTGAATACAGGTCAGGAAATATCGAGAAGCGGTGCTTGTTTAGGAACACAACCCTAGAACATTCCCTACCAAATTCTCTATTTTATAAATGTTCTTATAGATGCCCTAGTAAATGTTACTTTTCCTACATAATATAAAAAGCTGTCGTGACATACGAATTTCTGTCAAATGCGATTGGAGTGCGACAGATCATTAGAAACAGTATTTGATAATCATCAATTACTTACGTCGATTCCGTCCCGTTTGAGAACCTACCTACCTGGTACCAAACCCAGAAACATTTTGGGAAAATATAATAATTTTGTTTAAAGAAAAAACATTTTTCAATATCTATTCTCCTATTCAAGACGTAGACAACTCAACAAATCCATAACCATCAAAATTTGTCCTTCAGTTCTAGAGTTATAACTGCTGGAACAAACCCGACGTTGTTTTATACTTATACATAGATTAATTTCTTCAGGTTAACCGCTGTTTGAATTTTGAATCATAAATTATTTATGTACAATCTCTATGTAAATGGGTCTCCTCAACTCCGGCTAAAACCAGTGAGATGGATGGATGTTGTCAGGATTGCGAATAAGCCACGAAGCGTAATCCCTTAACCACACGTGAGCACTGAGAGTCAGAATTCCCTGATTCTGATTTACGTGTTTCTTTTAATTGACTTGTTTACTATAAGTACAGAGCCGTTCGCATCAACCTTTATAACACCATTGCAAAATGGGTTTTATGTAAGCAGTATAAAGTGCCCCTTTGTGAAGGTTGATGTGAACACATCTGAAGGTATTCGAGTTATTCCTGAGTTTGATTTTACGTTCGACGTTACATTTTTATTAAAATTAAAACATTCTACATCCATTACATTTTGATTTTTGCGTTATGATCAAATTGAACCTACATTAAGAATATACCAACTGAATGTATGTGTATCCTACTAATATTATAAATGCGAAAGTTTGTATGGATGTGCCGTGTTGCTCTTTCACGTAAAAACTACTGGATGGATTCTAATAAAACTTTACAATAATATTGCTTATGCATCTGAATAGGACTCAGTCTACAATTTATAAAGATATATCACTTTTTTAACCTAAGTACACACGGACGAAGTCGCGGGCTGCCGCTATTGTGCAATAAATATTCCTAGAGTGAATTTAGTCTGCACTTTTGTCACGGATATAAAATGTTCTTCCTGTAAAAGAACAACACAAAAGTAAAGTAGTTCGTTTCTGTGTAGCCACACAGGCACTATAAATAAATACCCTGAGGGAGGAATATATTGTGTTGATACCGAAACGATTGAGTTTCTGTTGTGTCTGACTGCCACTGTTGTGTATAAAAGATGCAGCTATTGAAACCACTAAAAGAACCAAAAAGTGTTTGCCAAAGTGAACATTTTACTTCTCACGGTTCCGATAAAGTACCTACTACCGAATTTGAAATTTCACAACCAACCAACTAACTTGAGAGTAACTCGACTAATGTAAAAGGTAATAACTTCCGATCGTAACTTTATTCGACTCAGGTAAATTCAGTTAAAGCTTAAGCCCTTTTAATTTACAAGTCAAATAAAGGAACAATTCTACATTAAATATTTAACTTGCAAAATTATAACGAATCTTTACGGCTACGGCTTACCGAACATCTGAGGCTGAAATGCTATTTTTCAAACGTTCTTCTTTTCTTCAATATAGTTATTTCTTGCCACGTATAGAAATAATAGCAACATGATGAAAATATAACCACGCTTATCTTTGTTAAGCATTCACATGAATGTACTAATCACATAGTAGAATAAGATAGACACTTTATGAGGATATAAGTAGCGGTAGTTCAAAATACCATGTTCATGTTCGTCACATGAATTTGTCCGGGTTCGGAATCAAACCCACGACCTTCAGCACCATACACGAAGTCTCTACCCACTGCGCCAACGGGCCAGTCTAATTAAACTTACTATGAGCAGGCAAGGCCTACCAACCAAGCTAACGAGCCGGTCAGAGCCTCATTAGTAGTCTGCTTCATTTCGTTTACTAAGGAGAAATGGAGGAAAAATAGCCACAGGTCAAGTGTATACACATTGACAGTTATATCTTATGTCAATGCAGTAAAGATCATTATCCAACAGCTATAACAAGCTTGACTTGTTGTACCTATGTACAAAGTACAAAACCCTCGACATGCCCACGCCACGCTTCGACCAGCGAATCTATCTTCTATATAAATGTAATGCTGTTCGCTGGTAAGCGCATCACTTGAGAAAGGCTGGACCAATTTGGGTTAGGTTTTAATGGAAAAATAAATTGGAAAAGTTTCCCGGAAAATGTTCAAGTTCGGGAAAAACTAAACGTCCTTCTTTATATAAGATTTTTGTATGAACTTAACTCTGTAACCATCGATTTAAGTGATGGAATGATGTAATCAAGGGATGGATGGAAGTATGTTTTTTGATTACTTTAATGGTTACGTAATAGTTATCATTAAAAAACGGGAGAGTTTGGAATCTTACGCGAAACTAATTCTAAAGTTAATAAATAAATATTTGGGACAGCTTCACACAAAGCTCATTTGACCTCAATAATGTCCTATATTGACACCCAGCTACGGTAGGATAAAGAAAAGACACAGATGTATTTCATGAATGTTTGTTCTGGGCGGGGATCGAACCCAGGAGCTTTCAGGGCTATAGGCCTGTTCTCTACCCATTGCACCATTGTGCTAGTCGAAAACGTTAACAAAACAAGTTTTTTCATGGGAATTTTTATTTTCCAATCTAGTCAGCTTGTCTGTTGTGTCAACTATTCATAATTAAGTTGTATGCTTAAATACCACGTACAAGTTATGAACATTAACCTACATAAAACTTACGTTGTGAGTTGTGACCCTGAGGCCTAAGCCACCATACCTAAAAGGCGTAAATGGACGTGCTAGAAGGTAATTAGTCTTAGTTACGAATGACGTGTGAGAGCTTTTTACGTGTACCCATAAAGTCCGATCTAATTTCTAACGGGAAATGAATAGTCGTCGAGCGGATTGTACGAGCGCGATAAGGATCCCGCGGTCATCAAGACGGACCCTTGAAATGGCCTTAAGCGTAATGTCTCTATCCCAGAAATATACTCATACAGATATAGTGCCTACTTAGCGACCACTGGACACTTTTTATTAGTTTCACTTTGCGCCTTCTTTTATTCTGTATCACGAGTTTGTAAAACAATAAAACGACTAATCTGCTGGATGTGTCCAGCCTCGTAGATAAGTGGTATTTACTTATGTATAATGTGTATACCAATAACAGGTATCGCGTTTGCGGCTAATGATATCGTATAGATGCCGTAGCTCGGTCGGCGTGTTCTAAGGCCATTAGCCGTTTGTTACAAGCTGTATTGCCATGTGCGCCTTTTCCGCGGGAAGGCTCTTCCTGCGATGGCGTGGACAATGCTAGTTGCGGGTCACAATGGGAACATACGAGCGGGAGTGAGCGGGCGCAGGACGCGGCAGTCGCCTCGGAGACGCCGCGTCGCGCGCCTCACGCCGCACGCTCCGGCGCTCGTGCCGACATGGATTGGGGCATTCGCCGTAAGTTAGCACGTACACAACTTTTTGTCCGAACCTATCGACATGGCCGTCGACAGAGGCCACCTCTGCCGCCGGCGGGCCGACCCTCCGATCGAAACCGATAGTAAACAAACGCATGTGGCTCTGAGGAGTAGTCTGACCGGTGTGTCCGCAGATGCCGGTCGACTGGTCGGTATTTTTAACTCGTTTCGCGGTTCGATGTCCGTTGGTTCGCCGAATCGATATGCATAATACCGTCCTTGAAGTTCTCAACTTTTGCAAAAGTTTATAAGTGTTCATTGTTCTATACAATTATCTGGATTTCCCCATCGATGATTTGATTTATTCGTAAGTTGCAAACTTGTTTGGACATTCGCCTGTAATTTCATTCAAAAGCTGACGCGAAACTTCAAAACTTTCTAAATCGTGTTATGTCGTTGGCAACAAACAGCCGTAGATACATTTCTTTTGTGCCAGTAAACCAGTTTATTTCGCGGGAAATGTCGCGATAAAGAGTTGTTTTATAGTCAGCTCGTAAAGTGGTGTGTCTATGGGTAATTTGACCTTTAGCATTATCTCGCATCAAGAGCAATCCCTTAAGACGACCAGTTAGTGAAGACAGCTTACCTACCAGAGTGCCGGAAAATACTAACTTAAACGACTCTTATACACGGCACGAGCGAACAACAGTGTCTGACGTTAATTACTTTCTTGTACAAACACTATAAATTTTTAAGAAGAACAGGATTAATCTTTAGTAACCATTGTGTTCAACATTCATTTTTGCCACGAAATCGGCGCGAGTCACAATCTGTTAATCAAAACTTAATTAAAGTTGTGCTCAAACAAAATTTCAAGAACATTGTATGACATTATCGCGGGAACTTACTCAAGTCACCTATTAAAGTTTTCTTGAGGTTATTTAGCGGAACCTTCTGTTTTTTTATAAAATTTCTTGAACATTTCTAGTGTGTTACCAATATGAAATTTCAATGATAACATAACATAAAATACACATTTGTCGCCTAGGTACAACTCTAAAATATAGAGCTTCTCATTTGCATATAATATACTTGTTGTATGTGCATGTGTAATTTAAAAGCTCGTTATGCCAGGTCTGCAGCATTATGCTAGAATAAACTGGGACATTGCTTTTGAATAACCTTTGGATAATTTTTGCGTTTGATGAATAAGTAATGCTGTAAATACATCCACGACTTTTTAGCTGGATTCTAATTTGCGTTAAATTAAAGAGTTCTGAATAGTTATAGAAAAGCTTCTGCTACTTATTCAATTTATGAATTACTAACTGTTGCCAGCGACTCCATCTGTGTGAAGTTAAGCTTTGAAACTTTGCACTCTCTATAATAGTAGTTATGTAGCACACAATATTTGTGTAATGGATTTTAAATATTTTTTTATCATGATAAAACATTTACCTGATAAATATTGCCTCACTGCAGGACAAAGGCATATTTATATTTATATATAAATATAGAATAGGCTGAAAATAAATAATGAAATAAATATTGCCTCACATGTGTGAAGTTAACCTTTAAAACTTTTCACTCTTGCCTAGAGTAGTTACGCAGATACTAACAAGTTTTTATAGTATAACTGTATTAATCTCTCCAGTAGTTGGCACTTGATGCCAGAACATATTAGATGGGGCCGTCGGAGCGAGATTAACCTCACTCACTCCATCCTATGCTCTCAAAGAGCGAATACACTTTCCAAAATCTAATTCGCGGCTTGCTGGGCTGCAGGGGCAGGTTATTAGCCCGAACTCGTATCATAGCCATAGATTTACATCGGATGTAGTATCATCACTGGCGTATTAAAATTGTTTTTCTCAAAGTTTAAATATATTTTTGGCAACTCTAAAAGTTCCCATGGTTCTAATGCTGACTGTACCTACGTGTATTCATTGATTTAAGATCACCAACAAGATTGCGCTTATACAAACAAACTACAATATAAACAACTGTTCTATACAAACTTCTGCTTTGATTGAGTAGGCTATTAGCCCGCGCTTAGACTAAGTTTGGAAACAGTGTTTGACATTGTACGTTGCAACTAGTAGCGTCTAATGTAGCGGTAGATTACATAGTGGAGTAAATGTCAAGGTGGTTCGTAGTTACTGTCGCACCTGCCCTAATAACCTAATAGAGCCGTCCGAGACGGATGGCCCTGTGCTTAGCTCGGGAACAAACTCCTGTAATAGGTGTCCCTTGCCTGCGGCGACAGTCGGCACTCCCGTCTTTATACATGTCGTGGGCCGATCTTGGTCTGCCTCGGTTATATGCCGACTTTTCTCTATTCCTATTTTCAATCATGGACCGAAACGATTGGCGTGATGGCCATAATATAAACAAACAATCCTCCCTTTGTTTGAGGATTTCTATTCTATTTCGATATCAAAATCAAAGAAATCTTAACTAAAATAGACCTGTTACGAGTATGTTTAAATCGTCAAGCACCAAACAAAAGATACATTAAAAAATAGGCTTAAATACCAACAAAAATAAAATACGCAGAATACAATCATAATGTAACTCTACCAGTGTGAGAATGTTGAGAATGTAAATCACTGTTTTATAGGCATTTAATATTAAAAAGGGACTCTAAGAGTAATCACAAATTAGCCGTAGCCTTAATACCTACGATTTAGAAAGAACAGCGTGCATAAGAGCTCGTCTCGCAATCAGTAAAGAAAGTTGAAGCGTCATTATAGTGATTAAGGTCTAAATTCTACTCGTCGAGTATAGATCCTGAACGCTACGTACGGATTCCGCGAAACTGAATAGGCATGCAGTTTGAGTTTTGTCAAAGTCGGTTTCGGGACTCCTTGATTATTTTTACTATAATCCCCATAGTTTTGAATTCCATCCACCATTCAGGTGAGGTTAGGCGATCTTGGTGTAAAATTTCCCAGATGTTTATATTAATTTATTTTGGAACAGCTTATTTTTAAACCGGTCTATGAACAAGACACGCGCTTGGCGGTACAATGTGAAAAATGTCCTTTATAATATGACACGAGGTCGTCGATATAAAGCCACATTCGTCTCTTGGTCGTGCGCGGACAACAATATTTATTATGCACAAACGTACAGAGGCGCACACATCAACCTTAACAAATCCATTGCAAAATGGGTCTAATGTCAGCGTCATAAGGTGCCCTCTATGTAAAGGTTGATGTGTGCGCCTCTGTACTTATTGGACTCAATAGTACATATAACGTTTGATATTATGAACCTGTACGAAGTGTTCAATATTTCAGATATGTTTTATTTTGCTTGTGGCGTGTCACAAAAATGATTTGACGAAATTTTGATGAACGACACCGAAGTGAACTAGTTAGTAGTAATTCCTCATCTTTCTTGTAGTAGGTAAATACCTACGATTTGCCTAGTTCGAGAAGGGTAATCGATATTTGAAAAGTATCTCAAACTTCACGAAGCCCGGATTAGTTTTCAGTTTGGCTTAGTTTTGTTGTTTTGCAGTTTTCATCTTACTGGCTCTTCGGCTGAAATGAATATATCTATGAGGTTATGAACTATGAATGAACTTTTGCATCATATTAAGACGGTGAAATACCTCAACCTACACGTCATAAAATGGAGGCTTCCATTAATTTATTAAATTAAAGAAACGACCGAATTCTTCTTCCTACAACGAACTGAATTAGGCAATAAACAATGGACATGTTATTTGCAAATTCTTGAGAAGTACAATTAAATGTTTTTATAAAAACAACAAATGACACAACAAGCATGACATCATGTAGATGACGTGTCAGTGCCACTTTTTTAGCGCAAGTAACCTATCTAAGTCTTTTTATTATAATATCATTGAAATTACCTCTACCAAATGTAAGACGCAGTCACTATAGCGTGAAACTGCTGGAGAGATTTTAATTTAAAGAAATTTCCCAAGAATGGTTTGGTCTCGCTTTTTCTGATGCCTCAGGATGAAAATAATATTAAAATTAATATCTTTATTTTTGAAGCTATCCGGTTAACCGAATGCCTAGTACGAACACATTTCTATGTTCACGATAATTGTAGGTAGAGTTAGACTTCTCACACAAGTTTTCAAAAAAGTTGATAAATTCGCTAACAAAACTTAAAAACAGAAATCATTAAAATTACCTAATTGATCTTGAAACCGTATTAAAGGCATCACTATTGAGATAAATGTAGACCGTGGCCCATAGGCACTGTCCTTTTGTAAAGTTATACTATAGGAACTGGGCGAATGCGCTATTCGATCGATTCATATAAATATAGATACTAACTTTTGAAGGCTATGCAAGCTAATAAGAATAGAATTCTTAATTAGCATCGATGTTATTGCGCGTTTCAGCTTACCCTATAAAGAACTAGCTTTGTGGTTTTATTATTAAGGTAGGCTACTCGCGCTGCCGGCTGTCAATCAATAGGGGTCGCCCGATGCCGAACCACCGATTAACTTGACAGCATTATTGACATCGGGCTCCGATAGGGCCCCCCTAACCCCTCCGATGCTCGTTAGTTCTCTTTAACTTATAGACAATATCATGATTTTTTAAAAGTTTCATTCAGCCAACCATGTTTACAGGGTGACTTTGCAAGTGTTTGCCATTTTTTTTGAATTAGCTTTATAGAAGCATATTAAACTACGTCTACATCGTATTTTTTTTCTGAAATATGATTTGAATATCCTAAAAAGTAAGTCAATAAACACAAAAAATACTTTCAAACATGTAGTTCAACTCGTGCAATAATATCCTGACGTGCTTCGGTGTATTTTTCCATGAATGAAATAAGTTAACAATTTGGAGAAAAAACACATGATGAAAACCCAAAAAAAAACTATTAATTGCAAAATCCGCCTGTATACAGACAGCTAGGGAAATACAGGAAACGAAGAAAAAATTTTCGGATACACTCGTTGCGATTTCTGAAACAGTTCTGCTTTATTATATTCTATTTCGCCTTTGAGTTGTAGTGATCACCATCGTTACAATAATGTTATAAGAATGAATAAAAATTGTAGTAAACTATTTTTTTTGTATTATCTGATGACAGTATCAAAGTAAAAATTGGCTAAACATTTATAGTGGCTATACGTAGTTTTATAGTTGCAGTGATCGTGAGAGATCTAGTAATTTATAAGAAAATCATGTATTTTAGGGGATAATTATGATGTCAGAAATATGTTGCGTTAATTAGTAACCTTTTTATATACATAGTAAATTGAACCCTGAAATTTAAAATCATAATTTCTAACTTATCCAAAAAAGATGGCGTCCTAGGGTTAAACCTATACCCATAAGATAATACAAAACTGCGATCGCGACTAGTTTCTCAATAAATTAGATATCAAAGGCTGTTTGCGTAACCATTCAAATTTATGATAATGTAAACACCAGCTCTGCCGGTGGAATCGTCCCTCTCCCTCCATACCATGATAATAACTCTTTTAACGATTTGTCGATACTGCATAAAATGCTAATCAAGCCAGGAGTTTAAATAATTATTGTTTACGCATTTATCATAACTAAAGACGCACGTCAGTATCAAAAGGATGTAAAATATGTCTACCTTAACATTACTGAATTAAAATGCTTTAGAGTTTAGTGACGCTTCAATCGACATACGACTCTGTCATTGAAGTTTACATTTGCTTTTGTCAAACTGTTAATATCCTTTCGACTACCCTGTCGGCACTCAGCACACATACTTTTACACACACAGTACCTTTATTTCGCCTTTAATTTAAAACTTATTTTTTTTTTTCCTAAATGAAAGAAAAAAAAATTGGATTTACTTATTAATTTTGTTTCTCTAACAAATCCACTTAGGTTGAAACTCCACAAAAACACATACGGTATGTATAAATAGTGTCTTCTTATTAGAAAGCTATTAGCCATTATATTTTACGAAATATCAAAGGTTTTTTCTTTTTTGCTTGATATTTGCACGGTGAACACAATTTCAAGGATAATAAAACAGGCATTGGTATTTCTTTTCCGTTTCCATCTCAAGGCACATCATCATAATATGAAAGCAGGGCACGTTCGAACAGTGGAAAGGTCACGCCGAAGAAAGCTTTTACACTCCGTGTGGCGTACTTCATCTGAATGTTTCCTTCGGGAAATTATATCTTTCTCGGGTATACTAAATTCGTGCCCTTCGAACCAGAGGTGGAATCCGCCGTAGCTACTGATTTAACTCGATTCTCCGTATTGTATCTGAGGCCCTACAATAACATGAATAGCGCTTGAATAATAAATGTCAATGTCAATCAGGGAATTACGATTTCCTCTCGTTGGGTCGTTCATGATGAATACAATATAAATATAGGCGTTTTGGCAATGTTCTACATTAAAACATCACGTGGTAATAGAATTTATAAAGAATAGCAATCAATCAATGTTTTCATACATGAATTGAATTACCATCTCGAAGAGGCGCGACAAGTTTAATATACCAAAATCAAAGTATAATAATTTATTGAGAGCGCTTTTTCGCTTGAATTACTCTGATATAGATACTTCACTCACGGAGCTGTACCTACAGCATAAAGAGCATACAGTCAGTTAAGACGTGACATGATCACATGAGTACACTCGTCAAATCGTTGACATCTTTTAAATTGATGTGATATGTAAATAATAACATATCGATATGATTGCTTGGACAATCAAGGGCCCGCTATTGTTTAGATAGGTTAGCGTTGTCCGTCGGTGCATCCGAGGGAGCGGGAGGACCGCAAGCGCGACAGACATTGCGTGCCGAGACGTTGCGGCCGCGGCTCGCTGCACCCACATGCCTTCATCGGTACACGGCACCGCACGACGCACACAATCATGTAGGCATATCGACCTTCCTATTGTCATTATTGCTTAGCACCATCTCTACTACGTGGGCACGTTTGTGAGTCTTGCTAACACAGTGTATTGTCAAATTACTGTGTTGCCGTTTTCGATTTGTTCCTTTAACTTTAACAAACTAATAAATAAAAAACATTTTGTGTCTCAAGAGGAACCGATCGACATCTGACATGTCCGTTTGAAATTCGACGTGCCAAAGTTACTTTCAGTTGAGTACTTCATTTGCTTTTGGAGTAATTTAATATTATAGCTGTCCCGACAGACGTCGTTTCGTCAAACGTGACCTTGACAGTTTAATGAATATATAACAACCAATAAATGCGTCAATCCCGTCCCACTTGACTGGTATATACAAACCCCAGGAACATTTTGGTAACATATCTATTTTCTATTTTTAAAATATTTATAATCTATTCGACACGCCAACAAACTAGAAAACAATGAATATCGGTCCAGCAGTTCTAGATTCAAAACTGCTAGTACCCGACTTCGTTTTAAACATAGACATAATAGATACTCCACTCAAATAGTTACAGTTTTACGTTGAATAGTTCTAACAAAAGAAATGAAGAATCTCGCTCCCAAATCTTTATTTGAAATGTCGTGTTCCGCAGTGAACAGGGTCCGCTGAATGCCCGTGACGTCAGCCCTCGTTTATGCTAACCGGGTGATCGACAAAGGCAGCATTGTTTACATAGATAGATAGGCGCTAGGCGCGGAGTGTTATCTCTCGCTGCATTTCACTTGTTCCGGAGCGCGCGCGGCCGCGTCGGATGGGTTGAGTGGCCCTCCACGTCAGAATACCACTGCTGACTGCACTTACAAACATACCTATATTTAACTTACTAGGCGTATACAGCTGTTTTGTTATTCTAAGACTTGAATTTCCGCAGGGACGGCCTTCGTTAATAGAGCACAGTATCGTGACTCGTCTTTCACCCGCGCTTAGGGAAAACGAAAATTGACAGGATGAGTTATTATTTTTATTTTATTGATTCATGTCTAGTTTTCATGGGTACTGCTCAATTGAAACAACTTCGGAACTGGTGATAGAGTTACATTAAGTTTTTCTTACATTATTTGTTTTACTGACTTTTCATAAACACTCGTAAAAATGTACATGAAATGAGCCCTGAGTTCGATTTGATTCACACAATTAATGGCATCGATTTGAATGTGAACGATACATCCTAATGCGGGTAATAATGTACTGGTGTACAACTGCTTTCATATTATGTTGAATTTTATCAACTAGTGAAACCTTTTTACCTAACCGGAAATAGATCATTTGAATCTTGAAAGAAATATATAAGTAATGTACTTTTTTATTAGGCCATCCTGTGTGGTATCGCAAATAAGGTTCAAATTCTAGGAAGCAATTAAAAAGAAGACTATAGTTTATTAAAATGACTAAACGAGGTCTGTTGTACCCCATATTCTGGCTAACCAAAAACTTCAATCTTGTTACGTAAGTAATTTCCGTGACCCATTTATTTACTATTTGCTCAACTAAAGCCTTTAGTTAGCTTTAGCTTATAGCTTAGCTAAATACGGAAAAGGTCTTGGGTGTGTTTTCTTTCAAAACATAACTACACGCGGAACGTTTGGTAGAGTAGGTACATACGTTGTAAAAGGGATTGTAGGTACACTCGCGTGACCTTTCAGCGAATAAGGTTTCCAATTTGGAGTGATGTGATCGCTACCAAGCCCAGATCAAGTTGTGTGTAATATGGAGTGGCGTTTCAGGAAAGCGTTCGCTATACGTTTTTTTGCGACGGTTATTATACTCTTACTACCTCGCTTGAATACGTAATTCGTAAAGCTATTTGGCGGTGGAGGATCGGTTTTTTTTTTAAAAGAGTTTTATTTGGAACTTGCAATCTTAAAAATAGGTCTTGACCTCCGGCATTAAAGAAGGCTGCCAATTCCTTTTTGTGCCAAATCGTTTTTACCGAACTTAAGTTCTCTTCGAGGGAACGGGATTAAGCATGAACTTGATCATTCTTGATTAAGGTTCACTCTCTGCTCATAATACTATCTCATGGCACACATATTTTTAGGTCGGACCAGTCATCATTTGAATTTTTGATACAAAACTCCCACACAAAGCTCCTTTAGCTCAAATAGCACATTTCCTTGTATATGTATTTAACGTTTTATTTACACTCGACCGTTAACAGCTGAAAACCAAAGGGACAAAACCAGTACATTTGAAATTGTATAAAAGAGGCCCCTACTCCGTAACGAGCTGAAAATTCAATTCAAACTCAAGCATAGATTTAATCCTGTGATTGGTTTTATTTCAATAGGTAGATTAATCGCGGGCATCAATCGATTTTTGCGAGCTTGCAGCCGCTTAGCCAACTTCTCGACTGGAAGAAGTGTTAATATATTATCATCTGAATTTAATTCAATTGCTATGTTTCAAATAACCAGCAAATTGAAAGGAAGGCAAATTCGTTCTCGTAGATGCGTATCTGCTAGTACAGTCAGCATCAAAAGTAGGTAAGCAAATTTTAAAAGTTTCCTGTTTGTTGTGAGCATCGAGTGTTTTATTTATAATAACTGAACAGACCTGTGATCAAATATTAAATGCAGTGTCAAAATAATTGTTTTTTAAATAACATAAGTAGATAAGATATTTTTTCTGTTGGGTATTTGTTAAGGTTGAAAATATTTAGGTTTAGATGATTTTGACATACAAGAATAATTTTAGTTCATTGTGCAGATGTGTTTATTTTTTTTTGGGAGCAATAACATACACTATCTATTCAATTTTTAGTTTTTCGTCGTTTGCGTACTAAACAATACCACAAACTAAAGTGGAAGTATTGAAATTGGATTCTTCTTTTACTTCACCCGCGAAAACATTTCTATTGCTTTGTTTGGTATGCATGATATTCTGGTCTAGATATAAAGTATTTTAGCAGAACATCTTTATTTGTGTAGAATTTTTATGTTTACCTAAGTTTGGTTGTATTTCTCATGTGGGTGACTGTTTTTTGTCTCATATGAGAAAAAATAATCTCTAACCTCAGTAATTAAGTATTTCTGAGTTATTTTCCAAAGGTTTAGCATTCAAAATGAGAGTCATCATTTATTGTCATTTATCTGTTATGTAAACATAATGTAATTAGTGTTTGATTGTGTTGACGGATAAATTGTTGTGTGTTAATATTTAGTGAACGCGCAACAGGTACGGAAGGTTGATAGGGCCGGTCGTCACGCAAGCACGCGACGGCAACGGGCAACGGGCAGGCGCGGCGTCCTCCCACCGCCGTCGCAGTCGCCATTCGCCCCATTGTTCTTTACAACACACCCATTAATTAGTGTCGCGGTCGGACCCCGCGGACGCGATGCTCCTCGCAGACGTCGCCGGCACACGTCAGGCTACGTACTTTAATACTGGAAAATTATTACACATTTCATTCAGTCGATCTAAAGGACGTAGTTAGTGATAGCAAGACGTAGTTAGTGTTGGTTACTCGTTTCTTGATCACATTTTTAAGATTGGCGGTTGTTTATTATGGTGACTCACTGGGAAAGAGAACGTTGTGTGAAATTGCCTAAATTCGCTAAATGCAGTGTTTGTTAGAAATGAAATCCAGTTACTATATTGGATGATAGTAAGTACAATTTACGTTCACATAAGTAGTTATAGTTTCAAGTTCAAATCTTATTTTGACATACTACAAAGTGTTAGACACGCTACTTAGCCTTAAGTAGCGATCCGGGAGTATGTAGTGTGTGTGTGAGTGTGTGTGGCTAGTGCCATTTTTACTTTGTATAATCTTTCATATAATAATGGAATCAAATCATTTTGGCAGTAATTAAGCTAAAATTAAGGTGTGTTTGAAGTGGGATATTAATACTTACTCAGTTTAAACAACAAAAAACACCATAATGAATTGAAAAAAATTTCAAGTAGATTTTTAGTACGTGGTAAGGTAGAATATATTGTGTTTCGTGATACACGAATCACAAACTACCAAAGCTGATCTAATAGCACCCTGCGACTGCGACGCACAATTCAATAGGGCTATTGAATTCATTGTCAGCTTACATTGATAAGAGATGGAATGCATTATCCTGATGGAAACCACGCCAAATGTTAATTTATTTCATAATTACTCGTTCTCCAGTTACATAACAAAACCCACCTAGAAAACACCTCCGAACCTCCGACTCTCAGAGAATGAAAGAGTACTCAGGCACATAATTTGTTAAATCGTTTTGATGGATATACCTTCATACATACTGCGGCCGACATTTATATTCGCCTCGGGTTTTATTTGTGTTCAGTGAAAAGCGAAGCTGAAACAATGTGCGAAGCTAATGAAATTACGTGACTGAAGGAAGATTGCAAAAAGTTATTCTCCTGAATATTTGTGTTTATGATTATGCTAATGGTAAACTTGCCCTTAATCGATTCTGGATAGTTCGTACTGGTTGGCAGGCGAGCTTCGGTGATGGCTGTCGCGATATGTAGTGTGCCAGTAACAATTAGAGCGTCGAATTGAACCAACGCACATACAGTGACAGACAGACACGCGACTGGCGGGGCGATGGATATCACGGAACCACCACCGATCACCGGATATGCTGTTCAACAGATCCTTTAGTTCCCGCCTACGAAACCAAAGAAGGGAAGTCGTTCTTGGTAATTCAAAACATTATTGATTGATGTTACCTGACCTTAGTTGTGCTTTTAATGTGAAATGTCGTTTATAAGTGTTTTGTGACCCTGTCAACCGTTTGCCACTACACTCGCGAACGACAAGTTTAAAATCAACTGGACACGCCATACTTGCCTTACCGCTCCGGAGAAGTATAGAACAAAAAATTACCACTTTCTAAAAGTGCGGTTTTGTGCTGATCAAAAAACTCCTCAAGAACATCAAACTTGCAGAAAGATAATGTTACGTTTATCCGTGAGTATTATTCTATATTGTCGACAAGTCCTTGAATGTTATGTTCTAATCCGGAGTCCCCTTTACGCGTGAGATGGGAACCAATACGCATAAAATAGATGATAAATTTTACGAGCTTTATAACATTGCTATAAAGGATAGGTACTTTTCGTTTATATGACGCGTCGTTTCACACAACTCACCATCGGATTCTGAGTATCTACACTAAATTATTTATCAAGAAACTACGTCTAATTGACGTCTGACTTGACGTGCCGGCTAATATTGAATTGATCCACTGTCGGTTGATTGTGGGTCGACGTGTAGTTAATGTTTTAATGAATGGCATGCCTTCCTATTGATTTTCGATTTTCGATTAGCCGCAATGCATAGCTTCTTCTTTTGTATGCATTGAAACAATAAACGTTGGGCTGAGCGCACGCCCCCGGAAATCGGAACAGCTCGCGCATTGTGTATGCAATTTTTAAACTTGTTAAAACATTCAAACCCGTATAATTGACTCCAGTGAGCAAGATAGAGATTAACAAATCATCTGCAGAATCGTTATCAGCAGGACGCAGCAGCTGTTCCCTTTGTGATGGATCGTTTGTTTGATTAAACTTTCATGAATACATGAATGTGTTTTAGATATTAACATCGATTAGGTCGATTTATTCTGCCTCGCGCCGATCAAAGTTAACATCCGCTCGCTAATCACTACACCCGGCTAAGCAGGATAAAGTTGCCGGAAATTCTATACGGAAATTAGTGTGTGAGCACGGAGAGCTTTGTGCAGTCAGCTACGAAGTAGTAGCTCGTAGCGGCTCTCGTAGCGGCGGCGGAGCGCGCGACAATGTATACGCTAATGATGTTGACACTAGAGGCGCGCTCGCCCGCCACCGCTCCGTCCACGCCCGCCGCCGGAGCCTCTCAGAGCCCCAGGGCTGCCTTCACAGAGGAACATCTTTCCGCCACATCAAACACAAAAGATTGCTCCTGAACGTATTGTCCTTCCTTGTGAATATTTAATGGTAAAAGGAAAACAGCACTATTCTTTATCATTAGTTGGTACTTATAGGTACCTATATCTGCATTAAAGCGTGCGCGACATGTATCAAAAGAAATTTAATGGTTTCGAACATTTATTTTGTAATACTTATAATAGTTCTGTCCTTGCAAGCAAGTCTCCTACAAGACTAAAGCGTCCTTCCATATTTTATTTCACTGTCGCGTCGGTATCCCTTTCTCTTAGGACTGTGTAACACTATCCTTTCAAATTCAAATTGTGAGAATGTTGACAACCTTAGCCTCTCCCAGCCACACCTACCCTCGCGGGGCCTCCACTGCACTTAACCCCACACATCACTAAATGTACCGCCTCTAAAATGTTCCCAAATCATATTAAGACATTTTGCCTTTTGACTCCATTTGTAGCGCCCTGTTTTTGCTTGTATAATTTATTTTCGCTGTGTGTTACATGTCTTGATTTTCTTAATTAACTGTGTGAGGTCGCGGTCGGCTCTGCGGATTAATTGTACAAGAATATCAATGTGGGACGTAACAATATTACCAGAGTAAAAAGATTAACTTCGGAATAAGAAGTGGGTGTAAATAAATAACACATTAACTATGTGGGACACTAATCCTATAGAGACGCTGAGTAATCTGTGGCATTGTGATAATAAACCGGGTTTTCCGGTGCTGTAAAAGGTTGTGTTTTGCTTCAGTAAAAATAAAGAAAGCTTTGTATATCTGCGGGCCGTGTAGTTCTTGTTTGTCTCAGCAAATGTGGAAGAATAAGAGATGCTTTTTCCAATTTAGGCAATTTTGAAGTAATATAAGAAGTCGGTAGATCTGTAGAAGGTAATAATATAGACCGTCGGCGAAATATTTGTGTTTTTGTATGATCACTGAGTTCTCTCTCGTCACCCTACGAAACCAGTCTCGTCGAGACAACAGGAGACGAAACTTGTGGGACCTGCTTATCTCAATAACCTGACAATGCCTGCTTTAGGAAAATAGGCAAACATAGTTTTCTCATGGATAACATATTCGTCAGGCTCCATCATGTTCCACGTGCGGCGGCGGCCGGCGGACGCGCAGCCGCGGCGACGCAAGAAGAAGGCCGGCGTCGGCGGTGGCGGCCGGCCCGGCACCGAACCCACGCTCGTCGAGGTCTCGCCCGACGGCACCGCGCTCGAGAACGGCCGTCGGCTTCGTATCACCGAAGTACTCGAGGTGCCTACACAATATGTTCTAACTAAAGTTTGCGCGCAAGTGCTAGTCAGCGCCTGAGGTATGTTTGTGGCAGGTCGGGAAAAGGAAACAATGGATTAACCCCCTTATTCATAAAAACGAACGCAACGCTAACGCATTGTTTAAGCTATTGACGGGTTCTGTCACTTACTCGCAAATGGCGGCAGCAACAAGAATGACAGTGACAAAGCGATACAAAAGTTATCGTGTTCTATAAGAGCTGTTTAAGTTTTTATGAATAAGGGGGTTAATCTTTATATTCTTTGTTCATTCTCTGCAATTTAGAATTTTGTCTCTCTAGGGGGCCCAGAGGCCAACCAGAATCATGCATTAAACATTAAGTCCACCTTTAGGTCTTTTTTAAATCAAAGAAAATTTATAGATAAGGGACATGCTGACTTATTGTCTGGCCCGCTTGTCCCTTGTTTCGCCTCTACTGTCCTGCCGCTACCATACCTTAATTAGATAGTGAGTAGCATTTGGGCACAGGGTATACTAGCCCGCTTTAGCTACAGGTCGTGAGACGTAAGCAATCAGCAATTCAGCCCGGCACCAAACCTGCACTCGACGAGGTCAGAGAACGGACGGAGGCTTCACTTCACTAGTTGTGAAAATGAAAGTGATATCTAAACTTTGAGAGCCAAGGCAAAATTCTATCATCATACGTCACATTTAGGTACATAAGGAAAAAAGGAAGACGCGAAAAGGAAACAGGCGATATCGAGGACCACATCGCCGATATTGATGTTAGATATCGGATTTTTTACTTGACGCATTTAGCTGGCTATTTCGGAATTGAGGGCTTAAGGAAACACGATAATCTCACCTAAAGTTTGCTGTATAAAAGAAAATGAGCATTCAATTCATTCAAGTATTGTAGTTGTACCTTATAAGTGCTATATGTTACGAATGTGAATGTGGGAGTGTGGCGTATCTTGTCGAGCCATGTGAACTTTGTCAAGTGCATTTCATTGATTGACCTTGGCATTGTACATCGATTGAACTAGTGTTTGCCTATGTGTGTGGTGGTTATGTAAATCGAACAAATTGTATATTTTCAAGGGTAACAAACTTTGATATTGTTGTGTAATGGGGTGGCAAATTTTATTTTAGTTTTTGTTGCATTAACACGCAATATTCCGTAAGAAGATAATTATTAATTATTGCGTGCACAAAGACTTAAAGAAGCTACTAAGAGTACAGCGCAAGCGCAGCGCTTGTTTTTACAAATAGTTGAATGTGAGACAATCTTCTTCTAATATTTGTGTGTCAGGTGGGTTCGGGCAACACAACGGCGCTGCAGCTGTACGGGCCGTCGATCCAGCCGCGGCACTGCGTGGTCGCGCCGGCGGACGGCGGCGGGTACACCGTCACGCCGCTGCACGCCGACGCGCACGTCTACCTCAACGGGCGCCGCGTGACGCACACGCAGCGATTGCAGGTACTGACTGCTCACCTGTAATAAATAACTATCAAATTATAGGTTGTTTAACCAAATACTTCTCATGTTACTTATTACAAATGAATTATTACGTCATACCTCAGAATGAGGAAAGTCGAAGGATGGAAATTAAAAGGAACTAAACTTGTAGAGAGCATAATGCGCACACACTACCTACGGGCCACTTAGTTGCTATGTAATACATAACAACGCTAAACCGAAATCTTCGATACCGACCTTGTGGCACTGCACTTCAATCCTTTTTTAAAGTTTAGTTTTCGTTCATACAAGCTATTTGACAAAGTAATAGTCAAGTAAACTCTGAAGTAGTTTTTTATTCTAGTTGATATGGAATGATGTTATGTAGGTGTTTGCGCCTATTTGATATGGAATGAGGTTAGGTCACAAACGTAGTTTCGTTTGTCGTTTTGGCAGGCACTCTGCCTCGAAAACGAAAGTTACGATGGCATGGATTTTTATTTATGTATTTATTTTCTATGAGGGAAGGAAACTAATAAGTATACGGAATGAACTGCAATAAAAATAACTCCGCAATTTTGACTGTGCGAAAGAATATGAAACTTTGGGACAAAACGGCTTTTTTTTTTTAGAAAAAAACGTTTAGTAGTGTTCTTTCCCCTCACTACGATTCTGGTCTTATTCTAGCATCGACACTTTCATTTATCTACACCACCTAAAACTTGTAATATTTTTGTTTCGCGAAGTTTCAACGGTGCCTGATATAGTAGCTCGCTCGCTAGCCCTCACGAGACTCGTGCCAGCTATTTATTGTCGCCCCGTTTTAACATTAACCACTGAGTGTATTCTCGAGCACAACGTAAATGGAATACCAAAGCGGAAAATATTGACTCCGAAACGGTTCCATATTCGTTCATACATTTTGTAATGTATAAAAATACTTTGGATTAATGTGTCTAGGACATGTAATATTCTACCCCGAACTAAGCAGAGCTTGCACTATTCATGTTAAAGACGTACTTTTGTTAAAACAATTTTAAATTATCAATGACTGTTTTGCGTTGAAATCTACTACTACGCGGCGTTGTAGACAATATTATTAATAACCTAGCTACGGGCAAGTCTTAATTTCGTATTCCATAAATAATTACTTAAGATTCTGTGCGTAACCATTCTGCAGCGTAGTCGAACTATTGCGCGGTAGGGTGGCTAGTTAGGGTAGGGTGTTAATTTTCAAGTTATTTGTTTGCAAATTAAGATGAACATCGTAAAGTGTTTTAAGAAGAAAGGTATTCAAAATTATACAGTTGTCGTCTTTTTAGGCATAAATTACATCACTGCGACGTTTTGACTCAAAAACAAATGCCGTAATTTTGTTTTTTACTATGGGGCTAATCGATAAAAATACTTTTTGTTGTCAGCATGGATGCTTGCTCAAATTCGGGCGCGTGTCCACCTTCCGCTTCGTGGACCCCATGCAAGAGAACATCCTCAACCGAAACCTCTCGCAGTCCCAGCACTTCGGCTCCGGCTCCATCTACGACAGGTGAGCCACTCACACTCACGCACTCTGTTGTAAATGTTGTGTTCCGTAGTATTTGCCTTATTAAGACATCTTGTCTCTTAGTTATCAATTTAGATAACTCATTCCTACACCAGCAATTTTATGTTGTTACTACACTGCTCAAAAGTGTCTAGGGATATCGCAAGCATTTTCATACAAAGCATAGCTATTTGGGAGGCTGTAAAAATTAAAATATTGATACCAACGTAGAAATTTTTAGAACACAGAAACTGCTATATCTGCCCTTTCAGATTGTATAAAGAATTTCATTGTAGTAGCATTATTGAACAATCGTAAGGACGTTAAAAAAAGGCAGATTTTTCTTTTAAAAGGTGTCAAAATTTTAGCAAAATCAAACGTTTTTTTTTGTAATATTCTTAACCTTTATCATATGCCTCTGTCCTCGCGTTATTCTAAGATAATGCTCAACTTGTAAACAAACTTAACTTTATGAAATATTTGAAAAATGATATCCCTATGATATCCCTAGACAGTTTTGATGTGTGTACATTATTTTTGATTTAACAATCTAAACTGATATCAAACTCTATCAGGCCTAGCTTCTATCGATCACTTTAAATTTTAATTTTATGTTGTCATCTATCATCGTTGTTTCTTTTGCATGTTACTATCACTGGCTCACGACCATCCGCTTGTGTTCGTTACCCTTACGTTAGATCCCCGACGTCGCCCGGAAACAACGCGATGTCGCCGACGTCGATCGCGTCGCACGAGCCGCACACCGATGCCAATGCTAACACCACCGACGAGTACTCTCGGACGATGAGCCCAGTGTCCCAGGACACGTACTACCGAGAGGCCAACGACACGACGCCGCGCCCCTACCGGGACATGGACGACAATACTTCCCGCCCATACCGCGACGATGACATGACGCCACGCCCCTACATGGCGGACGACGGCTCGCGGCAGTATCGCGATGACGACGCGAACCGCCCTTACAACAACAACACACTCAAACTTGACAATGAGTCGCTTGTGATGTCGCCGCAAGTCATCAGCAACGCTGACGACTACATAGGCGACGAGCACACCGGCTCCGTGTACAACGACCAAGAGAACGCGACGCCCAACAGAACGGCTAACTCACAGTTCAAAGACAACTACGAGACCACTTTCGATCTCGACGGTAACGTCGAAACGAAAAGTATCTGCAGCGCTAAGAGCGGCGGCTCGGGACATGATAACAGGTATTCACAACTAGTATTTGTTTTATTCGTTTTATTGTTCGCTTTTTGTTTGTATCCATCTCACATTTGTGTTCGTAGTTCACCTAAAAATACTTATTAGGTAATGGATTCATACATCAATAAAAATACGTACAACATGTTTTGTACTTTCTTACACCCATGATATCACAGCAGAGTTAGCGTTGTTAAAAAATGAAATTCACCTTTGTACTTGTGTGTACTAAAATGTGTACTGTTTTTGTTTTGAAAATTGGACTTTCTGTTTCGTAAACAGCCTGCGGCTTTTTCCGCGTAACCTTTGTAACAAAACATTCCGTTTTACGGGTTTTGTATTCATTGTTGCACAGGCTCACAATATGAGAATCTATGGCAGTCGTTGAGCTACACAAAAAGCAGACCTTGTTGATGTTGAATTTTTTTTTTTATTTCTAAGAATTTACCTTCATTAAAAAAAACAGTTCAAAGGAAACTACATATTTCTACACGACTTTCAATGTTTCTAATATTGATGGTACCCTAATAATGTGTGTCAGGATGAGCGCAACAGTGGGCGCTGCGACGCGTCCAGGCCAGGAGCAGATCCTGCCGGCGGTCCTGGAGTTCCCCGAGCAGGGCCAGGCGCAGTTCCTGGCCGCCGTCATCAGCAGGCTCGACCCCCACGCGCCTGCCTTCAAGCTCGCGCCGGTCTATACCCTCTATCTGTGTGCAAGGTGAGTCATAAGTTTGGATGTAGGAGCGTGTGACAGAATGAGCGCAACAGTGGGCGCTGCGACGCGTCCAGGCCAGGAGCAGATCCTGCCGGCGGTCCTGGAGTTCCCCGAGCAGGGCCAGGCGCAGTTCCTGGCCGCCGTCATCAGCAGGCTCGACCCTCACGCGCCTGCCTTCAAGCTCGCGCCGGTCTATACCCTCTATCTGTGTGCAAGGTGAGTCATAAGTTTGGATGTAGGAGCGTGTGACAGAATGAGCGCAACAGTGGGCGCTGCGACGCGTCTAGGCCAGGAGCAGATCCTGCCGGCGGTCCTGGAGTTCCCCGAGCAGGGCCAGGCGCAGTTCCTGGCCGCCGTCATCAGCAGGCTCGACCCTCACGCGCCTGCCTTCAAGCTCGCGCCGGTCTATACCCTCTATCTGTGTGCAAGGTGAGTCATAAGTTTGGATGTAGGAGCGTGTGACAGAATGAGCGCAACAGTGGGCGCTGCGACGCGTCTAGGCCAGGAGCAGATCCTGCCGGCGGTCCTGGAGTTCCCCGAGCAGGGCCAGGCGCAGTTCCTGGCCGCCGTCATCAGCAGGCTCGACCCTCACGCGCCCGCCTTCAAGCTCGCGCCTGTCTATACCCTCTATCTGTGTGCGAGGTAAGTCATGAGTTTGTATGTAGGAGGAACACGAGCGCGACTGATTGGATACAGTTTCCTCTATCCGAAGTTATGTTATGTGATGAAGATAATTCAGGTAATAAATACTTGACCACATAAAGTGGTTGAATTTACGATAGTACCCAATGTCGTGTCATCTTAAAAATAAATTCCACCTACGAGCTCTAACAGTAAAGGTCTGTGCGGACTTGCTGGCGCTACTCGTAATTTTTTCTGTGAAGCGACGCTACATACCGACAGACACGTCATATCGACGCCTTATAAATTGACTGTAATGATATGTTGCTTAGTGCCGCCGAGTCTCTCAAGGCCAGTCCGACCTTGACTTTACATCAGTCATGAATTTATTTATTTATTTCTCTCCACAAACTTAGGAAAACGAACTTATTCTAAAAAGTACATATAATGCCCATAGGAAGTGTTTGCGGGAGACTGGAGTCTAAACTAAGCAGAAAAAATCTGCCTGTATTATGTATGTATGTTAATGTTTAGATGGTTGCATACAACACATCCATTATTAACATCTCTGTCAAAAAAACAGTTTTTATAATTAACAAAGATAAATTACACGAAACCATAACTGTATGATTATTTTTATTCAGGTATCGAGCGTCAACGCACTACCGGCCGGAATTGACGCCTATGGAACGTGCTCACAAACTTACAGCTTTCCTACACCACGTGGCTACCCTCATACATGACACTGTTCAGGTATACATAAAATATTGCGCGACTTTCCGTCCATCTTCTTATTTATTGCAATAAGTAATTGTCATTTATATTCGTTCATTTCTTTATAGCAAAGATGCAGTGACTCGGCGGCTCAAGCATTTTGGATGGCGAACGCTAGTGAATTATTACATTTCCTGAAATGTGACCGACACATATCATCGTTTTCAACGCAAGCTCAAGATTTACTACCGACGACTGTGCAAAATGCTTTTAGGTAAGTTGTTGGTGGCGTAGGCTTGAGATAGAAAAGATACTCAAGATTGTTTTTTGGCAATATAGTAAAAAATCTATAGAACGAAACACCGAAAGCTTTTCTTGTTATGATGGACTATAAATGAAATTGTTTTGGCACAATCTTAGTTCCCGTATTCTAAAACGTCGCTTAAAACTCTAGCACAGATTTTCGCCTGTAATTAGTTGGATTCCAAAATGTTTACCAATCATAGGCTTGAATGTATTCATGAATGTAGATTTCGAATAAAGACTTGATATATTATTCCATGTTTTGGGTGTCATAATTTAACCAAGCGTATTTCTTTCTGATACAGCAACCTAGTAACCTGTTTCCAAGAGGAGTTATCCCGCGCCCTGGCGACGCTGTCTCAGCCGTCCCTGGCCGACGCCACGGAGGCCACAGCGCCCACTTTGCAGACCCTGGCCGCGGCCATGGTGCTGCTGCGCCGCTGCCGCGTCAACGCCGCGCTCACCATCCAGCTGTTCTCGCACCTCTTCCACTACATCAACGCCGTCTGCTTCAACAAGGTCTGTCTCTGTCTCGCTCCAGCTCTAGCTGTCTCTGTCTCGCCGCTGCCGCGTCAACGCCGCGCTCACCATCCAGCTGTTCTCGCACCTCTTCCACTACATCAACGCCGTCTGCTTCAACAAGGTCTGTCTGTTTCTCTTCATCTCTCTCTCTCTGTCTTGCACTAGCGACCCGCTTAGGCCCGAACGTCGCCGTAACGACAGAAGCGAAGACACTTGTTGACCTACACCAAAAGGCTAAACAGGCGAAATTGTCAACTCGGTGTGGTAGACAAAAGACTAACCTACCTGAAGGCGGGTCCAAACCCGCTTTTAGGTAGGTTACCCAGTCGCAAAATTCACCCTATTTACCCGATATTCTTTATTATGGTTATTGTATTTATTTTCAGATTTGGTTTCCTACCTAGTAATAGCAATATCTAATTTTCCGTTTAGATCTTTGAATCGCTTGTTGCGGTGTTGTGTAAAATGTTTCAGTGATATCGATGTGTTTTTAAAAATGTGAGGAATGTATTATTCAATTGCATTGAATTTAAATTTAAGAATAAACCCGTACGCACCGTAACCATTAGCTTGTGTTTGTTTGAACTCCCAAGTATCAGTGGGCCAAACACTAATAACGTTTTAGTAATCGAAAAGTAATTGATACTTTTCTTTCTTAAAGACACAGGAAAAAGAAAAAAAGTATCGTTTGCATTTCGATTATCGAAACGTTAGCGGTTCGTGCTAGACCCACTGTTAAAACACAGTTAATGTTAACTTTTGTCTGACATTGGTCTATAATTCCAGCTGGTGACGGAGCCAGCCAACATCAGTGCCCGCTGGGGCGCGATGTTGTCGGCGCGGTTCGCACTGCTGGCCGCGTGGGCCGAGCGGCAGGGGCTGGAGATCGCCGCTGATTGCCATCTCGCAAGGATGAGCCAAGCAGGTCAGTGTTTTCTCCACAGTTGTACAGCTAGTGCTAAGAAAACGCAATCTTATACATGATCAACGTCTTGTTTCTATTGTATTATTATGACATTATGTGTCATTTTAGCTTGTCGCCGATTTGGGAACTTTAAATTTCATCACAAACAGTTTTCACGCTTGCTACTAATAGAATCGTACTGGCTTATTGTTATTTTTACCCTTCGATCGATAAGATCGCTTTTGAGCGCCACTATCTACTATGTTACAAGATGTTTTGTGTGTTTAGTACTGGTATTTTTTGTATTCAGACGAAAGGCAACGATAAATAACATGTAAAAAATATCCTTTATTATTCCAGCACGCCTAATCCAAGGCGAATTCCGCACGCCGGAGGAGATCCGCCTGGCGCTGTCGGCGTGCTTCAAGCTGAACTCGGTGCAAGTGCGAGCGCTGCTGGCGCCCCGCGCGCCACAGGACGTCGTGGAGGCGTGCGTGGCGCACGCGCGGGCGCTCTCCGACGAGCTGCACCGCTCCGACGGGCGCGAGGTGCGTACATACAGGGGACGGGCTAGTGAGGGGAGGAGACTGTGCCGGCGCTGCGCCAGCCCCGCGCGCCACAGGACGTCGTGGAGGCGTGCGTGGCGCACGCGCGGGCGCTCTCCGACGAGCTGCACCGCTCCGACGGGCGCGAGGTGCGTACATACAGGGGACGGGCTAGTGAGGGGAGGAGACTGTGCCGGCGCTGCGCCAGCCCCGCGCGCCACAGGACGTCGTGGAGGCGTGCGTGGCGCACGCGCGGGCGCTCTCCGACGAGCTGCACCGCTCCGACGGGCGCGAGGTGCGTACATACAGGGGACGGGCTAGTGAGGGGAGGAGACTGTGCCGGCGCTGCGCCAGCCCCGCGCGCCACAGGACGTCGTGGAGGCGTGCGTGGCGCACGCGCGGGCGCTCTCCGACGAGCTGCACCGCTCCGACGGGCGCGAGGTGCGTACATACAGGGGACGGGCTAGTGAGGGGAGGAGACTGTGCCGGCGCTGCGCCAGCCCCGCGCGCCACAGGACGTCGTGGAGGCGTGCGTGGCGCACGCGCGGGCGCTCTCCGACGAGCTGCACCGCTCCGACGGGCGCGAGGTGCGTACATACAGGGGACGGGCTAGTGAGGGGAGGAGACTGTGCCGGCGCTGCGCCAGCCCCGCGCGCCACAGGACGTCGTGGAGGCGTGCGTGGCGCACGCGCGGGCGCTCTCCGACGAGCTGCACCGCTCCGACGGGCGCGAGGTGCGTACATACAGGGGACGGGCTAGTGAGGGGAGGAGACTGTGCCGGCGCTGCGCCAGCCCCGCGCGCCACAGGACGTCGTGGAGGCGTGCGTGGCGCACGCGCGGGCGCTCTCCGACGAGCTGCACCGCTCCGACGGGCGCGAGGTGCGTACATACAGGGGACGGGCTAGTGAGGGGAGGAGACTGTGCCGGCGCTGCGCCAGCCCCGCGCGCCACAGGACGTCGTGGAGGCGTGCGTGGCGCACGCGCGGGCGCTCTCCGACGAGCTGCACCGCTCCGACGGGCGCGAGGTGCGTACATACAGGGGACGGGCTAGTGAGGGGAGGAGACTGTGCCGGCGCTCTGATCTGGGACAATTATCTCTGTCATCTCTGGGTGGTTGGTGTTCAAGCAAAGCAGTCCTAATGCGAGCACTGAGCCTGCGACTTCGCGAAGTTCCGGCACAGTTAACATAACAGTAGGTTATCAAAAGCCGCTCGCCGAGTTATAAGCCTAGCGTGCTCACAGACACGCGGCACAGCCCGTACATACTGCCGCCACCTTATTTTATTTATTTATTCCCCCATATTATATGCTAGCGTGTGCGTGAATTCGCGTACCGACGCGACGCGTACGCACAAATTCAAACCACGTTTGTATGTATTTATTTTTTGTTCTTTGTTTATTGTGGTGTTGGGCTGTGACCAACCGAAGATCGTTATTAGGTAAGGTGCTTGGCTGTGGGCTTCACCTCGTGCGAGCGCTTACTCTATACCACACGCAGAAAACCCTCTGAAACGCGTTTTTAAATTCAAGTGAAACTATTTTTATTTCACTAAATTTCTCATTGTTATAATGTCTCTAAAGTGAAACGTCTGCTGTTCAAACATTATAATAACATTTTCATTCGTTCCACAGATCCGACTAGAAGAGAGCGTATGGCTAGGCACAGGCCTGCTGATCCCGGGCGACGGCTTCAGCGCGGAAGTGGTCCGAGGGGTCCCGCCCGGCTTGGCGGAGTTCGTGGCCCCACTCCAGCGCGGGGGGCTATGCCGGCTGTCGCACCAGCCCCACGCGCTGGGCACCTGGACCGTGTACATGGGCTCGCAGCCGCGCCCGCGCTCCGACCCGCGCCTGCACATCATACAGCTGAACAAGAGCGAGGGCGGCATGGGGCTCAGCATCGTCGCCGCTAAGGTACGAGACACACTGTCTAAACTACACCACACCCAGCCATATAGACATAACGTACACCTGACTGATTGTTGCCGTCATGGTTAACTAAACATTCATTCACCTGGACCGTGTACATGGGCTCGCAGCCGCGCCCGCGCTCCGACCCGCGCCTGCACATCATACAGCTGAACAAGAGCGAGGGCGGCATGGGGCTCAGCATCGTCGCCGCTAAGGTACGAGACACACTGTCTAAACTACACCACACCCAGCCATATAGACATAACGTACACCTGACTGATTGTTGCCGTCATGGTTAACTAAACATTCATTCACCTGGACCGTGTACATGGGCTCGCAGCCGCGCCCGCGCTCCGACCCGCGCCTGCACATCATACAGCTGAACAAGAGCGAGGGCGGCATGGGGCTCAGCATCGTCGCCGCTAAGGTACGAGACACACTGTCTAAACTACACCACACCCAGCCATATAGACATAACGTACACCTGACTGATTGTTGCCGTCATGGTTAACTAAACATTCATTCACCTGGACCGTGTACATGGGCTCGCAGCCGCGCCCGCGCTCCGACCCGCGCCTGCACATCATACAGCTGAACAAGAGCGAGGGCGGCATGGGGCTCAGCATCGTCGCCGCTAAGGTACGAGACACACTGTCTAAACTACACCACACCCAGCCATATAGACATAACGTACACCTGACTGATTGTTGCCGTCATGGTTAACTAAACATTCATTCACCTGGACCGTGTACATGGGCTCGCAGCCGCGCCCGCGCTCCGACCCGCGCCTGCACATCATACAGCTGAACAAGAGCGAGGGCGGCATGGGGCTCAGCATCGTCGCCGCTAAGGTACGAGACACACTGTCTAAACTACACCACACCCAGCCATATAGACATAACGTACACCTGACTGATTGTTGCCGTCATGGTTAACTAAACATTCATTCACCTGGACCGTGTACATGGGCTCGCAGCCGCGCCCGCGCTCCGACCCGCGCCTGCACATCATACAGCTGAACAAGAGCGAGGGCGGCATGGGGCTCAGCATCGTCGCCGCTAAGGTACGAGACACACTGTCTAAACTACACCACACCCAGCCATATAGACATAACGTACACCTGACTGATTGTTGCCGTCATGGTTAACTAAACATTCATTCACCTGGACCGTGTACATGGGCTCGCAGCCGCGCCCGCGCTCCGACCCGCGCCTGCACATCATACAGCTGAACAAGAGCGAGGGCGGCATGGGGCTCAGCATCGTCGCCGCTAAGGTACGAGACACACTGTCTAAACTACACCACACCCAGCCATATAGACATAACGTACACCTGACTGATTGTTGCCGTCATGGTTAACTAAACATTCATTCACCTGGACCGTGTACATGGGCTCGCAGCCGCGCCCGCGCTCCGACCCGCGCCTGCACATCATACAGCTGAACAAGAGCGAGGGCGGCATGGGGCTCAGCATCGTCGCCGCTAAGGTACGAGACACACTGTCTAAACTACACCACACCCAGCCATATAGACATAACGTACACCTGACTGATTGTTGCCGTCATGGTTAACTAAACATTCATTCACCTGGACCGTGTACATGGGCTCGCAGCCGCGCCCGCGCTCCGACCCGCGCCTGCACATCATACAGCTGAACAAGAGCGAGGGCGGCATGGGGCTCAGCATCGTCGCCGCTAAGGTACAGTCAACAGCACATCAGGTTACCCCATTTCCGTTTTTCTCTCGCTCTTGCCAAATGTCATTTTTTTGCAATAGAGCAAGGAGGACTGACCGGAAATGGGTAGAGTGATGTGCCGTCCACCGTACAAGCGAGACACACTGTCTAAACTACACCTCATCCAACCATATGGACATCATAACGTACACCTGACTGATTGTGTCCGTAAACTAAACTAAACATTCAATTCATCTGGACCGTGTACATGGGCTCATACACATCATACAGCTGAACAAGAGCGAGGGCGGCATGGGGCTCAGCATCGTCGCCGCTAAGGTACGAGACACACTGTCTGTACTACACCACATCCAGCCATATGGACATCATAACGTACACCTGACTGATTGTTACCCACATTTCACCGAATGATTTTGAACATAACTCAGTAAGCCGCGAGTCTACCGCCGTTTTCCGCGTTGCTTGGTTTTTATAGGTGCTTTTCATCAGCACCTGAGAGTTAGGCTCAAATTGTACAATGAACTCAGTAACGGATTTTAAGCAATTGTAATACCTACTGCAATGACAGTCTTGTAACCGTTACTAAAATCTAAAATAAATGCAACATAATTTGAACTATGGTGTGATAAGGTTACCTAAATACTTCAGGCATATTTGAGGACTCTGCCCGCGCACGTGATTTTGAAGCTAACTGTACAAGACTCACCTACAACACCTATGAAATTTTACACCACACATGCACTGTTTTATTCATTTACTAGTGGTTGCCAGCTTCCAGAGGTTCTTTTCGGACTTAGCAAATGACCATTAAATGGCTGTTTATTTATGATTGACCATTCAACAGGGCTACGGACAGAACAAGCTCGGCATCTACATCAAATCTGTAGTCGCGGGCGGCGCCGCGGCGGCCGACGGGCGGCTGGCGGCCGGGGACCAACTGCTCTCTGTCGACGGGCAGTCGCTGGTTGGCATCACACAGGAAAAGGTAACAAACAAACATAGTTAGGTACATTGAAATTGTAATAGCGTACTGTTATTTGTCTGTTGTTAAAGAACACATAAGTAAAAAAACAAACAACGTATTCTCACGCCTGTGTTTAGGTAGCATCTCTACTATGTGGTGATGTTGTACTCCCAATTCCAACTAACGGCTATAATCAAACCGCTAAAAGATCTCCGGCTAGATATTACAACTGGTGCAATTACACAGTTTAAAAAAAAATTTTTTAGTAGATACCTCTACAAAAAAAAAACCAGTCATACACACTCGTTGGTTAGAGGAACTCTGAACTCGATCATTTCTGAACAATCTTGATCCTGTTCATGATAAACGTAGGCTTCTAAAAATACATCAAACTATAAATCTGAACGCAAATCATTTGTATGACAGGCGGCAGAGTACCTGATGAGGACGGGCCCCGTGGTGACGCTGGAGGTGGCGAAGCAGAACGCTGTGCTGCACGGGCTCGCCACGCTGCTGCATCAGCCCGCTTACAACCAGAAACCAGGTAGGATGGGCAGGGACACGGTAGTGACGTAACATAGCAAAATAAACTGTCTAATAATCTGTTAAGATAGTGGGCCGACATCACTAGTAGACATTGTAGTCTATGGGCTGCCTCTAGGTTGTCAATATTACGGATTCTTTTTTCTACATAACCTTATCCCCGAATTGACAAACGTCAATCAAAGTCACTCACGTAGCGTGCTCAGCTTCCGAAGTCATGCCATTCCTCTCAGTTCCATAGCCACTTTACGGGGCGGCATGATTTTTAAGGGCGTGATTTTCAACTGTGATTGATGTTTGTGAATTCTAAAGTTTGTCTTGAAGAATCTTGTTCCCTATAGGAAGCCTTACAAATAAAATGTGTTATTGTACGTATTTAATACATTACTAACAATAAAATAAGCAATAGTTACTAACAGAGGACACACGTCTTTAATAAGAATATCTTCTAATTTAGGAACTGATTTCGATTCCGTTTTAAAGATAATTTTATTTTTATACAAATATTTGTCGTAATAAAATATAAGCACGTAGGATGAGGTACTGCAGTAGGTATTGCTAACGTGTAACCATTGCGGCGACAGAGGAAGTGGAGGAGGTTCAGTACGAGCACCGCCTGCGCCGCAACTCGGGCACGTTCACGAACCCGCACCCCGCGCTGCTGCGGCCCGCCTCGCCGCGCACCGAGCTCGCCACCGCAGGCATGACGCAATACATCTACATGTCTAGTCACCTCACACTAATGATATTATAATGAAAAGACGTAGATAGGTTACCTGTGCTATAAAGTGGCACCCGAAATCAGAACTTCCTGAACAATTCCGGAACACCTGAGCCAAGCATATATCTTGTACACACAGTCAAATTATATTAGGTACGTACGCCAGGGGACAATTTTCGACTTCGCATCAGTACTGACATAACGTATCTACCTCTTTTAAATATCATTGCCTCACACGCCTCTAGCAGTATCAGTTTTGAGCGAGCGACCAAAACGACATGCACATTTGATTTGTTCATGAGACGTAAAATAGTATAAAATTCAAGTCAAGGAATAACAATGAAAAATGCGTTTATTTGCATTCAATCATCATACTGTACACATTGACAAAGTCATAAGGTTTAAGACGTAAACATCTGGGTAGTACAAAAGCCTCCGATAACATTAAAACTAAACACTCGAATAAATATGTTACAAGTCCTTTCAATTGTTAAATCAAAAAAAGTGAGTAAACCATTATATTATTTTCGAAAGTATGTTATAGCACTCAAAAGTATGATTACAAATTGTACCGGAAGAGAAAAATAAATACGTTTTGGTCGCTCTCTCCTCGGGTATAGCTAATGCAATATCGTGATTACTTTAGAATTTATTTTGTCACAGACTTTATCTGAAAACTATTTCCATTCCAGCCATTTCGCTCGGCTAAAGCAAATCGCACTCTCAGAATTCATTTCGCGTTAGTTAAAATGGATGTACCCAGGTTTTTATTTAAGTTGTGAAAACATCTTTCGCCGTAGAACGTTCCTAGGAGCTACAAAGCGACTTGCGTTAGTTAAAGTGTTCGTTCTTATGTGGTTTACTGCTTTAGCTATACATATTTGATACTGTGCCTGCAGGCTGTCGTGCACAAGACATTCAACACCTGGGAATTGTGTTATGAAGACAGCAGGCCTATTCAATTAACGCGAGTAGATCTATAAGCAAAAACATTTGTTTTTTTGTTGGTTGTTTTTGTTTCGTCGTCTATCGAAGAATGTTGTCAAATATCCCAAAGATATAACAGACACAAATTTATGTGTTTGAATTTCTACTATCCTCATTATCGTCAGAGATATAAAGTAGAGAAAGAAAGTTTTTATATGCATGTTACTAGCATTGATGCTCATTGTCAGGCTAGTTTATTTTCAAGGCGTCTACGTAATACCATTTCTAGTCTTTGTCACAAAATCTGGCAAATTCTTTCTCTACTTATACGCAATTTATCTGCGCGCTCGGGCTGTATCCGCCCGCATTGCTTCAATTTGCGTTGTCGCGCTTTTCGTCTACTTTTTTTGTTTCTTTTGCTGTTTCGGTTAGTATTCTTTTCTTCATTTACAGTTTCAGCATATTAAATGGAATTATATTTTTGGTTTCGCTTGTTATCGCTAATCGTCCTACGGTTGCGTAAGATTATCGTGTTGTCGCCGTCCCGTTGCAGGCTACGGGCGGCGCGCGTGCTCCGACCACTGCCGGCGCGACGAGTCCAGCGACTCCAGCGAGGAGAGCGAGTGCCGCCCGCACTACCACGGCTCCATCCCACGGCTCATCATCACGCTCGACCGCGAGGCCGACCAGTTGCACGACGACTTGTCCCCGGAGACCCCCGGCTGCCCTCTCGAACTCAAATGCAATACGATGCCGCGCCCGATTCCTATATTTACGTTTACCTGCGAGGACTTCGATGAGCAGAACCCCGGTAGTGATACGACGACGTACGATAGCCACTTGCCGGCGGATGAAGAGCCGCCGCCAGTGCCCGAGCGGCCCGCGAGCCCTGTGTGGGCGTGCGCGTGCGAGCAGTCGAGCGAGAGCGGCGACGCGCCCTGTCTCCCTCCGCAGATGCGTCCGCTGGAGCCGCGGCTGACGCTGGAGCTGTTCGACGCGCGGCTGCCGTACCGCGGCCGCTGCACCGCCGTCGACGAGTGCGCCAGCGCCTGCGACTGCTGCCGCACGCCGCAGCCCGAGACGCAACCGATACCCTTCATTGACGAACCTGACTTTGAGCCGGTCATATTCGAGAACGACGCCTCCCCTCACGAAGTCTCTACGCCAAAAATACGCCGAATACTGCCCTCCCTGTCTCTAGATCTTCCCGATGACCTAAAAGTGGAGACCGCTGACGCCGTCTGTCAGACCCCCTCCTCCCCTTTAGAAGTAGAGCCGAAACCGATTCCCGTCCCACCCCCTCGGAAACTAGAATTAAATTTAGACGTTAAAAGCGAACTTAGGAATATAGATAACGCGCACTGCAGACTGAGAAGGGCGCTGTTCAACATGTCGAAGTCGTTTTCGAGTAAATCGGAGGACACCGAGGGCCCTTCCACTTACTCGACGTCGGAGTCATGTGATGACACGTTAAACGACAGAGTCGCAGCTCCCAGGGTGACGGCACATACTCCGCTTGAGACAGGGGCGAAACAGATCCTCGACAGTGTCGATAGAAAGTCGTGGAAATCGCCCGACGAGTATAGACCATCGTTCGGGAAAGTCCGCGCCCTCACGAAACATTTCAACGATATAAATTTAAGATACTGCGTAAGAAACTACAAACGAAACTGCCAATCTAGTCCGAATTTATGTGGCCGCACCGAGAAGCAGCCAAAAGTTGCAGATAATGTCCAGAGCAGCGCCAGCCTGGCGGACATTCACTACGAGTCGACCAAAACTGACACGATGGACACTCATGGAGAAAAGATGTCCGATGATGAAGTGAGGAGTATTCTAATCCAGCTCGAAGACTGGTCGCGGTATGGATCGCGGGGAAGCGAGGACACGCTCGCGCAAGGTAATGAGTTCGAGCTGCCTAACCTGCCTTCGGAGGAGCCCACCGAGAGCGCGGGGCTAGTCTTCACCGAGATAATCGATAAGAAGCCACGGGTGATTACTTTAGAAAATATCAAATTGAAGTCTAACCAGTCTAGTATGAATTCGGAGCCAACGAGAACGAGTAGAGAGTCTGTTGCCAAGGATGAGAGTTTAAAGCGGGATGTGGAAGATAGGCTGCCGCGTGTGGTCGGTGTGTTTCGGCAGCGCTCGCTGCCCGAAGCCGTCGCCGGTAGCTGCCCGGACGTCAGTGCCTTCGCTCCCCACCACAGCTGCCCCGCGCTGCGCCCCGTCAGCTCGCGTAAGACCCCCACCCACCGCATGACATAGGTGTGTTATAGTCCCCGCACCACAAATCGTATTGATGTTTACGTTACGTTCGACACTTTCGTTTTTCGTTCCAGGCATGTCTTCGTATTTTATTTGTTCTCGCACAATTTTAGCGTTGTAATGTGATATCGTCGATTTTATTTGCCCTCAGATCACGCCTTTTTGTTTTTTTACAGCATTTTATTACTTTAAATTAGATAATATATTATTTCGGAACGTTACGCACATTTAATTTATACATGTAAGCACTAATTTTATTTTATATTATTTTTTAAGACTTAGAATGTGTCTCCTCGAATCTATATGTTGTAATTTCCTATTTAGATAATGATTAAAATGCCTAAGGCCGCAACTGCTCCTATCATTCAAGCGCTTCAGTGAAACTCTAGATTGATACAAGACATTTACAGAAAAGCAGACTTTGATGTCTGACTTTAAAATTTCAAAAAACAAAACTGGCTATGTGCATGTAGTTTGCAGAAGTAGCTAACGGGTCGAGCGTTTGCGTGTAAAGTGGAGCGTTGTGACTATAGATGCAGTGGCGTCCATAGCTTTAAAATTTTAGCTGTCCGAAACTGCACGATTATTTGATATCACCATGTAATTGTGTTTTATATTCAGACTGTTATTTGTCACTAGCCCATCTTATTGGGTGCATGATAATGATTACTTTATTCAATAGTAGGAAATTAAACTTTATTATTATTACCGCAGCAGTAACTTAGTTTTTCATTAGGTATTTTGTTTTTCAAGTGACCTGCAGGAACATCGTAATATGAGTCCAGCTGTGTAACGTAAACGCATCTGTCCAGGTTCGGGCAGCATCGGCGGTTCGGTGAACGCAGTCGGCGCGGGTGTGGGAGGAGTGCGGCGCATGTCGGAGCGCGACCTGCCGTCTCGCCTCGCCGCCGAGCCCGTGAAGCCGAGCAAGAGCACGCCCGCGCTGCACCACGCCGCCTCGCCGCTGCATCCGCCGCCCGCGCCGCTTGTGCAGCATCAGCGAGTCAACCATCACAGGTACCACACACACACACACACACACACACACACACACTAGGCGCGGGTGTGGGAGGAGTGCGGCGCATGTCGGAGCGCGACCTGCCGTCTCGCCTCGCCGCCGAGCCCGTGAAGCCGAGCAAGAGCACGCCCGCGCTGCACCACGCCGCCTCGCCGCTGCATCCGCCGCCCGCGCCGCTTGTGCAGCATCAGCGAGTCAACCATCACAGGTAACACACCGACAGCAATAATGCGCAACACTGGTAACACCAATGATGTAAAGTAATAGATTGATAAAGCGCCTATAAAAACGTTCCAAAAACTGAATTGCGCATGTGTGAGTGATTGTCTATGTATGCGTTGACATCTGCTGTCATTTAGCACAATAGTGTTGGTACTTTCCATAACAATCTAACAGATTATCGAAATCACAAACAACAAATGAATAAAGGTATTCTCGTGTTCTTGAAAATAAAAAGCTGAGGTTCTTTATTATTTATTAGGTTTGCTCGTTACATTGTTTATGATATCTAAACATCAACTACGAGATGAAATAATATAAACACCATCAATTTTTATCCTTTTTTTAGGACTGGGTTAAATAGTATTTTGTTGGCCCGTACTCTGTATATTTAAATTGATTTTCTTGTTTCGGCCTAGGCATATAGTCTTTGTTAACATAAGAACACGGTGGTCTTGGTATCCTATAAAAATAAAGAAATTTTAATTATCTGCTTTTTCAAACAAGTACGGTAGTGGTCATATGATCGGTAAATTGCTCAAAAATGGCGCCAAGTATTGATTGTTATTGTTTGTGTAGTTTTATTAAGCTACTAGAGTCTTCTAGGCCATGACTTCAGCTGTTAAAAAATATCGACTACGTATATCGATATGTGTCATTCTTCATTTTGCACATCCCTATCGTACGAGAATCAATTCAGTTTTTACACAAAATCTTTTTCAATTCTTATTTAATTTATGAAATAATAACTTATGCAGCATGAGGAACTAATATTATGATAACTGAAATAATTTAATTGAACTGGGTAGTGAAAATAATTGCTCAAAACATAGTTTGAAAAAACCAATTACTTTCTGTATTTACCTGTGAAACTTTTGCATTTCTGGATCATTTCTATGATTCGTTTTATAGGGGGACGCAACAAAAGACTATTTCATTTTTTTAAAGCGTCATCCACTTTTATCGCCTACTTTACATTAATTTTGAAAACTCAAATTTCCCGCTTTTGACAGTGGTGTAGTTTTCGGTTTGATTTTGGGCACAAATCTTGGGCATATCTCTGTCTCTTTTCCTCTTGTGTGATGTCCATATATGCAATAGTTTCTCTTTTCCTCACTTGATCACTCTATAAGTGTTGAAAACACGCTCTGGAAGCTCTATGGGTAACACACACTCACCAATAATGCGCAACACTGGTAACACACATCATCATCATCATCATCATATCAGCCGAACGACGCCCACTGCTGGGCATAGGCCTCCCCCAAAGATCTCCACAACGATCGGTCCTGCGCTGTCCGCATCCAGCGGCTTCCCGCGACCTTGACCAGATCGTCGGTCCACCTTGTGGAGGGCCTGCCCACGGAACGTCGTCCGGTACGTGGTCGCCATTCGAGAACCTTTCCGCCCCAACGGCCATCGGTTCTCCGCGCTATGTGTCCCGCCCACTGCCACTTCAGCGATGCAATCCTTCGAGCGATGTCGGTTGTCTTAGTTCTCCTGCGGATCTCATCATTTCTGATTCGATCGAGCAGGGAAATACCAAGCATCGCTCTCTCCATTGCTCGCTGGGTGACTTTGAGCCTTCTTATGAGACCCATAGTAAACGACCACGTCTCACTCCCATATGTCATTACTGGCAACACACACTGGTCAAAGACTTTCGTCTTGAGACACTGAGGTATTTCGGACGCGAATATATGCCGGAGCTTCCCAAACGCTGCCTATCCGAGCTGGATTCGACGAGAGATCTCTTTCTCGAAGTTGGACTTACCTAACTGGACTGCCAGTCCCAGGTAAACATAGTGGTCAACAACTTCGAGTGTAATGTTCCCAACGTTAACTGGAGCGGGTGCAACATGGTAACACACACGCACTAATAATGCGAAGCACTGGTAACACACACACACCAATAATGCGCAACATTGGTAACACACACACTAATAATGCTCAACATTGGTAACACACACACACACCACCGTGATTTAGATTAGTCCAGCCGTCAACAACAATCAAACAAAATGAAAACACTAAAACATTAAATTCTTTGAGAGTTCAACAAGCTTAAAACTAACTACAATCTGATCTACGAGGCTGTCACATGTATGGCATGCAAATATGAACTAACATGTTAATAGACAAAAAACTCTCAAGAAGACTACGAATACTAATACAGACACGCTACAGACAATAATTCAAAATCAGTGTGTCCTATGCTGAAGTAAATAAACCTTAAAGTATGTATGCAGGCCATAACTTCTACAGGCTGTTTGGCATTCTTACTCTTTAAGTTGTTACTTACCACTTATACATCAAATCGCCACTAACGATTTTAAACAAATCATGTAAATCTTAACACAAGTTTAATTTTTTACAGTACCGCAACACTCAACCCTTCAGCGTCGCCAGGGTCGCCGACGGCGTGGGCCAACAAGTCCCGAAGTAGTCACAATTTGTCCGCTCCACAGCACGATGGCTTCTACCAGAATCTGTCTACTGTGCAATCATCACATCAAGCTCATAAGGACAGGTAAGGACAAAAACTAATAACTGTGTGCGTAAACACTTCGTTGTACTTTTGTTTGTTCGTTTTGTATTCTAACGCCGAGATTCATCTTTAATTCTTTTCCTTATCTAATACTGCTTTATAGGAAATATACCACATTTCCTAAATTTCACTGTAGTTAGAATTCACTATAGTACAGAACATGTTGAAAAGAGTAACTGCTGTGTACTGTGTGTGAGTAATTATATTAATTATTTTTATCGCTGACACCGACAATGACATGATGACATCAAAAAGGTCGCGGGTTTCGGTGGATGCAGACCGCCTGCAAGCGGCAGCTCTGGAAATCTATGGGGGAGGCCTATGTTCAGCAGCGAACATCATGTCGCTGTTGATGTTTTTTCGACAATTTGAAAGTACTTGTTTACAGGCCTATTCAAATAAATTTAATTTTGATTCTGAAAAATTTACTGCTGAGGTAGAATAGATGAGCGTAGCCCAAAACTCGCGACCGCGAAATCAGCCTAAACGGTACCTTATTAACGCAGGTGGTCGTCGCTCCGCAGCTCCGGCAGCGGCCGGCCGCAGTCGGCGCACTTCTCCGCCGCCGCGGCCGACCAGGCGCCGGAGTCGCCGCTTCATCAACAGGTACTTATTTGTTTACTTCTACACATTATTAAATATACTGGATAGCAACAATGAGTTTACTTTTGCGTCATTTTCTCAACTAGTGAAGATAGCGGCCATTAAAGAAGAACGTACCCTAAAAATGAGATTTACTTTGTGGTAAATTCACCTTTTATTGCAATATAACAATTTGATTGCCCATTGCCAAGTGCTAAATGAAATCCGTTTGGGTGGTGTGATCCTTTTCATAAAAAAGTGATAAAGAAAGTAAATTTACTCAGCCTCCTACTGTTTGATATATCAGTGTTGCTTTTTTAAAGCTTCAGTGGTGAAATAAATCCAACGGTATTAATTCCTTAATCATAGCTATAAGAGCCTGTCCACACCTTGCGATTGTCGGCGCGAGATCGCCTCGCCGTGAAATCACCCCAAAATTGTTAGTGGAAACCAGCTCTTATTGTCACCTTCCCGTCAATCAGCTAGCGCCAAGCCAACACTCTACAAGTCCGAGATAGACGCGTAACGTGCCTAAGGGTGCCCCCTTAGGCACGTAACAGCTAGTCAATTTAAAAAAAAAACCTGCGCGTTCGCGGCGCGTTCGCCTCATTGTGAAATCGCCCCAAAATTGAGACTTTCGTGTATTGCTACAGGGCGGTGGTAGTACGGGAGCGATGTCGGCCCGCTCGGCCAAGCTAGCGGAGATGTCGGAGGAGGTGTCGCGTCGGATGCAGCCGCAGCCCTACTCTCACAAGCACATGCCCATCCAGCCACATCCGCCGCAACACCCGGCGCAGCAACATCCGCCTCAGGCACATCCGCACCAGCACCAGTCCAGTCCGGCGCTACACAATCATCAACAAGTAAGTTGAGCTGGCCATCAGCTAACTACATGGGAACTAGGCGGCATACACCTGAACTAAAATGTCTGTCGCTGTCTAGCCATATTGTTGATATAATTATAACTTTCTTTTAAACAGTGCGGTCCGCAATGGGAATATAGCTCTGTGAGCGCTTACGGCGCTATCAGGCGTCCCGAATTTAAAAAATCGTGCTATCTGCGCTCACAGCACTGTCAGCGACAAAATCAATTCGGACCGCTAGTTAGTGTCACATAACCTAACAATTTAAAATTTGAAACTATCATTCCCAAGATATGATTACGGTTCTTGTAGTTAAACTTTTTGTTACGTTATCACAGCAAAATATTAATCCTAGTAAAGATTTATTCTGAGGAATATTGACAATAATATTTTTACGCAAAAATGGCTGTTTGTTTCGTCTATGAATCTGGCATAAGGCTCACAGCGATAACGCTTTGTAGCATTATCGTTGTGAGTGCATTATGACGCCGTTACTGACGTTAGATGGACGTTAGTGCGATATCGTCAATTCGGGATCGCGGGACCGCGCTATTTTCGATTTTGACTCAGTTAGGAACGCACCCGAAGTATGTTGCTTTGCTTTGCCAATAAAACAAAGTTGAAATGTTTTGTGTTGTTTTTGTCAGGTTGCTGGGCCAGCAGCAATGGGCGCATATGCGGGGGCGTCGCCGCAGCCGGTCCGCAGCCCGCCGCCGCCGCACGGGTACCACAACCACCTCAACCACCAGAACCATCAAAACCATCAACCGCAGAGGTAGGTCCTTTTTAGTGTCTACAGTTTCAAATGCCGCCGTTTTGAATAAGAATAATTTATTTGCCTTTGAAGAAGGTGTACAAAAAAGATCGACAGTGGTAACATTATGTTATGGTCGCCTATCCAGCCACTATCAAATAGTATGCAAATAAAAACAAAGCCATTTATAAAAAGGAAATGTCCTACGTCACAAATTAACATTAATAATTTTCAATTTGCTGAATGCCCCTGTCATTCAAAAAATTGCAGAGAGTAAAAAGCGCGCACGCACGCTGTTGTGATTTTCTTCCCACTGCTCAATATTTTCGAGAGCTTGTGGTCTCGAATGATGTAGCCGCGAACAGCGCTTTGAAAAACATTTTCTATCGCCTCATACGTGCAGGTTATTCTATTCAAAACCTGCCTTGTGCCTCCATACTCCACCTAACTCACTTAGTGTTTTTTCACAAAAAGATCATTCGTTTCAGTGTAAATTATTTCCTTTTGCTTTTTCAAATTAAATCTTCATGTCCTTTTTACTCCTTGTCGTAAAATCTATTGATCACAATTTCCAAATAATTAACAACAAACTGATACCAATTTTCTTGTTATTTCGTCCGATAACTTATATCTTTTGTACAGGTATGAATGGCATCCGCCTGGCCCTCCATCGCCTCAGAGATCACAACCTCCCGTTGCTCCTAAACCACAGGTATGTATTTAATTAAGAATGTATTTTTGATACAAAAAAAAGTCATAAGTGAAATGTAATTATATTTATTATTTTGCCAAGCAGAATGCGAGAAGATCAGAAAACGAGTTAGATGAGCAGTTTCAGATGCAACAAAACCAACACGCCGGCGGAGTTCAACCTGATGACGGTGAGACTTTTTCAATGTTATTGGAACTTTACAGAAAAAAAACTATGAAGTTAGCTAAAACAACTATGGTCGTTGAGGTTGGCCTGTTTTAAATAGTGAAATACAATGTTGGGTAGGTTATTTGTAGTCAGATCATGTCAGCCGTTTCATCATTTATTTTAGTATGCTGGTGAAATGATCTGCTGTCTGTTCGATTCTATCTTTACTGCCGATCACATTGTTCATTCCTTCTTCATAATGCAGTCCATCTGCTACTGTTTACTGTTCGAATTCGAAAGACTTTGGTTTGATGTTTTATTCTAGTGTTTCAATATTTAACAAAATACGGCATTAGAAACAGCTAAATAATAGATAAAAACAGCATTTCTGTCTCGCCCAATGGTTGATTGGTGCACTTGTTTGTGCATTAAAGTATACATAAATAATTATAGTAATAAGTAAATAAATAAAAATAACACAGTCCATCTTTCTTGGTATCCATTTTTAATTTAAGACCCATTTTGTAACGGTTTTGTAAAGGTTGATGTGAAGCGCCACTGTACCAATTTTATTGTATTTGTTGTTACTGTAGAGCGCTACGTGGCAAGTGCATCGGAGCCACCGGCGGTAGCTGTGTACCCGGCGGGCGGGGCTGGTTCTGCCGGTGGAGCTGCGCGCGCGCCGCCGCCGCACAACCCGTGGCAGCGCGAGGAGCGCGAGCGGCAGCAGGAGGCGCGGCGCGCGCAGGCACGCGCTAGGAGGTCAGTGTCTACTTGTTATGTTACTGTAGAGCGCATCGGAGCCGCCGGCAGTAGCTGTGTACCCGGCGGGCGGGGCTGGTGCCGGTGGAGCTGCGCGCGCGCCGCCGCCGCACAACCCGTGGCAGCGCGAGGAGCGCGAGCGGCAGCAGGAGGCGCGGCGCGCGCAGGCACGCGCTAGGAGGTCAGTGTCTACTTGTTATGTTACTGTAGAGCGCATCGGAGCCGCCGGCAGTAGCTGTGTACCCGGCGGGCGGGGCTGGTGCCGGTGGAGCTGCGCGCGCGCCGCCGCCGCACAACCCGTGGCAGCGCGAGGAGCGCGAGCGGCAGCAGGAGGCGCGGCGCGCGCAGGCACGCGCTAGGAGGTCAGTGTCTACTTGTTATGTTACTGTAGAGCGCATCGGAGCCGCCGGCAGTAGCTGTGTACCCGGCGGGCGGGGCTGGTGCCGGTGGAGCTGCGCGCGCGCCGCCGCCGCACAACCCGTGGCAGCGCGAGGAGCGCGAGCGGCAGCAGGAGGCGCGGCGCGCGCAGGCACGCGCTAGGAGGTCAGTGTCTACTTGTTATGTTACTGTAGAGCGCATCGGAGCCGCCGGCAGTAGCTGTGTACCCGGCGGGCGGGGCTGGTGCCGGTGGAGCTGCGCGCGCGCCGCCGCCGCACAACCCGTGGCAGCGCGAGGAGCGCGAGCGGCAGCAGGAGGCGCGGCGCGCGCAGGCACGCGCTAGGAGGTCAGTGTCTACTTGTTATGTTACTGTAGAGCGCATCGGAGCCGCCGGCAGTAGCTGTGTACCCGGCGGGCGGGGCTGGTGCCGGTGGAGCTGCGCGCGCGCCGCCGCCGCACAACCCGTGGCAGCGCGAGGAGCGCGAGCGGCAGCAGGAGGCGCGGCGCGCGCAGGCACGCGCTAGGAGGTCAGTGTCTACTTGTTATGTTACTGTAGAGCGCATCGGAGCCGCCGGCAGTAGCTGTGTACCCGGCGGGCGGGGCTGGTGCCGGTGGAGCTGCGCGCGCGCCGCCGCCGCACAACCCGTGGCAGCGCGAGGAGCGCGAGCGGCAGCAGGAGGCGCGGCGCGCGCAGGCACGCGCTAGGAGGTCAGTAACTTCTTGACTTATTGCTTTCCTTTGCTTTCTTGAAGTTTCTAAGGCAAGCAACGCGGAGGCCTTGGCAACTTAGAGCTTGATTTTATTCATTGTCTAGATTGATTACAGTCAAGTTGGGTAACTTTGAATTTCAGTGTAACATTGAATCCACTGTTTGAGAACAGTAAAAGTACCTACATACTGTTGTTTATGGTTTGTTTTTGATCTAAACCCCTCATAGACTCAACAACATCTTTTAATTGGAGTACTTGTCAAAAGTAACTGATCTAAAAAAGTGGATTCAAGCTATTAAGTGTATTTTTGTTTGTTTAACTGGTTCAATGCCACAGCACGCACCGGTGCGTTTTAACAATTAATTTTCTATTGTAATTTTTGATTGGCAGCGAATGGGTTAATTTAGTTCTTGACGATTTGATAGCACTTGTATTAGGCCTATTTAAATAAAGATATTTCTAATTCTGATTATTTCTTGATCTTGTAGTTTTTAAGGCAATTAACGCGGAAGAGGCAGTGGCAACGAAGAATTTGATTTTATTTATTGTACAGATCGAGTCAAATGCGACTACATATAATAGAAAATATGCTAATAGCGATGAAAATCACTTAAATAGGAAAATGCGTATATAAATAATCTGGTCTAGTTATTTTACTTGAACGGAATTGGTTCCATTCCATTCCGTTATCACAATCTGATCCAAATGGAGACATTCTACCATGACTTTTGGCTAGCGCAGTCGCTAGCATAAGCCTACGTTTTTGAACGTATTTTACCCTTTACCCTTCCTCAATCATAAATAAACCTATTGATCACACCAGGGACGCCAGTATCGCGCAGCTGCTATCGCTGGGTGCATCGCGCTCGGCAGCACAGAACCAACAGTTACGCGCGCTGCAGCTCGAACGCGACTTCGAGCGCCGCGCCACGCAGCAGGACCAGGTAACCACTCTTTACCTTTATAGCACTAGTAGCAGCCGCCCGCGAATTCATCCGCGTGGACTTAAGTTAAAAAATATATCTTTATAAATTGTAGCCTATGTGCTATTCAGATACATAAGCTATATTATTGTAAAGTTACATTAAAATCCATCCAATAGTGTTTTACGTGGAAAGAGCAACACGGCATATACAAACTTTCGCATTTATAATATTAGTAGGATAGTACGCGACAGATCAACATCAGAGTATGGGTTAAGTGAGTGTAGGTAGGTAAGTGAGTCGTAGTTTTAGTGATACATGTGTTCGCATCGACCGCATTAAAATATTACATGAAATTAATGTCTTTACTGCAAGTGCAGGATAGTCTGTGTATGTTGAAGTAAAAATACCTATCACTGTCGTCTGAATGTTGTGAGGTATCAATCACCCTTGAGTCCTGCGGTATTTCGTACTCGAGCTAACTCCTATCATCTTTTTGAATTTTTATTGTTTTGTGTGTTATGTGTCAAATAAATTGTATTTCTTTCTTTCTTTTTTGTAGAACTGTTTTACTCACTGGTCTTTATCCAAATTTTTATATTTGAGAAGTGAACTACATCATTTAGCACTACTCCAGAAAGAAAGAAAACATTTATTAGCCCAAGAAGAGGTTATTTTTTTCTTAATAAATAACTAGATCCAAATGGTTCCAGGAGGACCCCGGCGCCGACGGTCTAATGGAACACGAGCGCGACTCCCCATCACCGTCAGCTCGCTCCCACTCCAGCGCCGGGGGGTCTAGCGTGACCCCCGGTATGGCCGCCATCGCCACGAGCCAGACCAACATGGCGGCCGGGCTGGCTACTGGCCCCGAGGCAGACCCCAGGCCGCCGAAGTCCATCCTCAAGACTAACCGACCGGATATGGCTAATGGATATGCAACGGATGGGGTGAGTTCACATACCGCAGAAAGTTGTAGACAATTATAGTAAATTAATTAAGATGACTATTATCTTCGTAGCTATTTAAATTAGAACAAATTAAGTAGGTACTGTCGAATTAAATGTTTTTAGTTTTCCTTCAGAGGTACTTTAGACGGCATACAAATACCTTGCAGTAGTAAAATATAATTGAAAAACATCAAAATACGCAATATCCTAAGCGTAATAAGAGCACCTTATCATCATCATCACCAGCAGCCATAAGGCATCCACTGCTGCACATCTACCTCCCTCATAGATTACCATAACTCCTATATTTACCCTATTGCATAGAATATAAGGCAGATTAGTAGATTTTGATTGGTGGTATAAACTTGTGTTATGATAACCCAAATTACCTACTAAGATATTTTTCAGCACGTACTATGTTTCCTAATTTGTTCGTAATAATTGGAGTCATATTTGCTTTTCCATTATAGAATTATTATGATGTTATTTCTATAGCCGTAAGCGGTACTCATATACCATTTTTCTATCCCTTAGCACTCCCACCAGCCGCATCACCAGCAACCTCCAACGATAACAATAGAAGAGCGCCGCATGTCCGAGATGTCCGCGAGCATGTCGGCTCTCCACATGAGCGCGGGCCCGCTGTCCCCCGCGAGCCAGGGCCCCGCGGGTCAGGCGCCCCCGGGCCCCCCCGCCGGGGCCCCGCCGCCGCCGGCGCGTGGGTCCTCCTTCGCGGTGATGGCGACCCGCGCGCGCCCGGACCTGGCGCCGGCTCAGCCGCAGCAGCCGCCGCCGCAGGCGCTCCAGCAGCAACAGCCCCAGTGAGTTTTCTGATGTTTCAATAGCCTAAATTGAACCGGTTTAGGAAAAAATTGACAGAACTTCTTGTTTTGTGCGTAAATATATTTTAGGAAATTTTTCGATGCCAATGCGATGCCTTCCATATCGTGAGGTCGTGAGATCGTGAGGCCTATGTCACCACACATTCATACAAATTTTTTATTTACACTGAGCATAAAATCCATTTATTTCTTTAGCAATTGCTGATTTCCTAAATTTCTTGATACGTAGCAATAATAAGTAGCACTATCTCGCATGAATCCAATTTTGTGAGTGAGCCTTAAGGCATGCAGATGAGAATGAAAATGTTTTAATAGATATAGTTTCTGTAAGACAAAAGGTGGGCCAAAGCAAGGGGCGTACAAATTTTAAATATTTTTCTTTGCTTAACTAGTGCGGGCCGTTTGAGCCAAAAGCGCACTAACGCTGCTCACGCTCATACAATCATCAATTTGGGACACGTGTAATTGCGCTAATATCACTTATAACTCAAAACCGCACCTTATAAATACATTATCGATACTTGTAATCTCAATTGACGTAAAGCACATTTTGGCCAAAATGAGCTATGAATGCCACCTTACTTTTTTTTTTTTCTCTATTTTTCTGTCTCATTCACGTAGCTCTGCGGCCATAAACAACGATTTTAGACACATTGAAAACGTAACGTAAAGAACGTTTTTATCATTAAATTGTGAAAATAGAGGTTGTATGAAACATGCATAAATAAACGAAGACGTAAAGGACGTCAACATTTTTTTATGTTTTTAACATCCCAACTAATATTAAATTAAAACGCCAAATGTGCTTTACGTCAAAGTCTGTGAATCAACTCTCATAACATTCTAAGACGTAAAGCACACTTCCTAAAAGCATTATTTCAACTCTGTTACAATGGCATAAGCTCTAAAATTCTTTGATAACCCTTTGAATTCACGGGGCTTTAGGCTTAACCACAAAGCCAGTTTCCGCAGCATCTAACAGCCTCCCCCCCCCAGATCCCCAGTGAGCCTGGGCCGCGACAAGCGCGTGTCGTTCCACGAGCGGCCGCCCCCCTCCCCGCCCGCCACGCCCCCCGGGCCCCCCGCGCCGCCTGCTTCCTCGCCGCCGCCGCTCGACGCGCCGCATCCACGGGAGGACCCTGATGTGAGTGCAACATTCATTATCTATCATTCGCTTTCAGATTTAACACACTCAGCGCCAAGCCCTAATATGCCAATATTCTTCACGGTTTCTGAGAAAAAATCACCAATATCTGACCCAATGCTTCAGAAAAACCAGGCCAGAGCAATATTTTGGTAGTATAAAATGTATGAAACCCGTGCGCTACAACGATACACGAGGCTAAAGACCGAGATAGATATCGAAAGAGATACACAACTGTTAGTACAGTGGGTATCGAAAACGATACACATGGCGCTTAAAGTGTGTGACCTATGGCGCGAAGATGTAGTTGCTGTGATGGGTCACTTAAATCTGCAGCCGTACAAGCCATCGAGCCATTTGACTCCTATTGACAGGCGAGAGGCTGTGGACACAAACGACAAAATTACGATTATAATCGGAATCTACCAACCAATGGGTTCCTACCATTTCCGTGAGCTGGCAAGCGTCAACGTTACAGGTCGATTCACGGATCTTGACCACAAATGGCGGCCGTCGCGCATATGTACATTCATGAAGAAAAGACTTAACACAAAATAATATTTCATTGTTATATGTAGGTACCTAATAATATTGTAACTGGTGGTTATGAAAATAAATTAAACGTAATTTAAAATGTTCATTGAAATAAAATGAATTAAAATACTGTGCAAAAATAAAACACATTTAGTCGCTATCGCTCCATCGCTATCAGTCCACTCAAGTCAGAACAAAAAACTTAACAAAAACAACGAACAAAAGCAATAACAATACTAACAAGTAACAAAAACAATGTGAAACAAATAACTAAAACTATATAAAAAATGGGTTACCCCAGGGAAGTGTACTCGCACCGGCTTTGTTTAACATTTACACCAATGACCAGCCCGCGTCTGAGAACCCTAAGCGGTTTTTATACGCGGATGATCTTGCCTTGGCAGCGCAATTCCCCACATTTGAGGAGGTTGAGGAACGCCTGAGTTCGGCGTTGGAAGAGTTGGACTGCTACTATAACATGAACGCGCTCAGACCTAACCCTTCTAAAACGCAGTCGTGTGCATTTCATCTACGCAACCGGCAAGCTAAGCGACCTCTGAAGATTTCCTGGCGTGGAGTCAATATTGCGCACTGTACTCATCCACGTTACCTTGGCATCTCCTTAGACAGGTCTTTAACATTTAAAGCTCATTGCCAAAGCGCTAAACAGAAGGTCAACTCCAGGAACCACTTGCTTCGCCAACTCACCTCCAGTGCATGGGGAGCAGCCCCGCATGTGTTGCGTACAACAGGCCTCGCTCTGTCCTTCTCCGCAGGCGAGTACGCGTGCTCAGTATGGCATAGATCCACCCACGCAAAAGAGGTCGACACTGCGCTGAACGAGACCTGTCGCATTATAACGGGCTGCCTCAAACCTACACCGCTGCCGAAACTCTACCCGCTCGCAGGGATAGCACCCCCTGGGGTCCGGCGCGAGGTTGCCTGCATGATTGAAAAGGCGAAACAAGAAACAGACGCTCGGCACCCCCTCTACGGCTACCACATGCCGGAGGCAAGATTGAAGAGCCGCAGGAGCTTCTTGAGACAGACCTACCCTTGTGTGACAGAGCCTGCCGCCGCTAGAGTCGGACTTTGGTCTTGCAAGTGCCCTCCCCCCACTGACTACATTCCTCCTGCGGAAATGTTACCACCCGGCTCTGACCAGCCGTGGCCAACCTGGAAGTCACTTAACCGACTCCGCTCTGGAGTTGGCCGCTGCAGACAAAACCTTGTCACGTGGGGGTTTAAGGATGGAACTCAAAGCGCGTGTGACTGCGGCGTGGATCCACAAACTATGGGTCACCTCCTCGATTGCCCTCTGTGCCCTAAGACCTGCACAGAGGAGGATCTAAATATGGCAACGAATGACGCAGTCGAGATCGCCAAGTTTTGGTCGGGTTTTATTTGATGCCATTGACACGAAAGAAGAAGAAGACTAAAACAGCGAAACACTTTTCTTTTCAATTACACTCGACAGCAGCGACAGCGTGTCAAAACCGCGATAGACGAATAGCGACTGAGCGGCCTGCTGCAGTCTATCACGTGACGCGCGCGCACCAATGGCGTCGCTCCGCTCTTGACGCATTCCCCCCGCGCCTCACACGCACCTCAAAGGGGACCTAAAAAATGCTTTCTGCGCAGTGGTCAACTCTCGTGAATCTTACTGTACTAATGATTGGACAATAAGTGCATTGATCAATCAGTGGCGTTGCCCCCGCCTCAGGGAGTTGACAGGCGCAACTTCATAAAACCAATGTAACTTCAAGCGTCTGGTGGCTGTAAGGTCGATCCTACAACTTGACCTAAAAACGTTTGGTCAAAATGGGTAACAAAAGAACCGAATTCAAAACTTAAATGGTTCCGTCATGGATGCGATTGTCTGAACCAAATTGTAATGGCATCACACAACAAACAACAGCTTCCAAATGAAAGAACAATCATTCAAATCGGTTCATCCAGTCGAAAGTTCTGTGGTAACAAAGATAAAAATACTACTGCTGTAAAGTCCAAACGAACGTCGTTAGCCTTCATCACCAATCTTCCTTTACTTGGTTCAAAGCCAAGCATTAAGCATACACTCTCGTGTTCAACATATTCTTAATAAATTACAATGAAAACATCTGTTATACAGCGATTCATCGAAGAAGCTGAGAGTATGCTAGCTGGCCCCGTGTCACCCAACGCTGGGCTGCCCACCGCCGCGCACACGCCCGGAGTCATCGGCGCGCAGGAAGTCTACAGGTAAAGCACTTTTATATTTTATTGTTACTTCTTAACGTTTTTCAATTAGGTTTAACAACCGACAATGTTAAAAATAGTAACTTTTCAGTTTTTTGAGGGAAGTCCTTTCCGTATATGTATATCAAACATTCCGATTCATTCGTGAGTGTAGAGTGTCTGAATATGACAAGCGGGAGGCAGATTTGAACTGTCTTGCAATTGACTTGTTGGCTCATTTTTTAGGGGTTTTGCCTATTAACTCTGTTGTACGGCCGAGTGCATTATTATTTGAAAATTCCTAGAAAAATCCGAACGTAATACCTAATTTAAAATCCCGAGTATAGTTGCACATTCTTAACAAACCTCATCATCTGAATCCGTTGTGGGATTCGGCGTAAATGGGTGGTGATTTTTGACGCAGTTGAATTCGAGTGCATCTTTAGAAGATTGCCTTGTTGTTTGAACCTAATATCCAAAGAAATGAACACTTGATATTTCCCCGTTCAGAGACCCGCGCGCGCGCCGCCTGGCCGAGGCGCAGGCCCGCCTGCCCGCCGCGCCGGTGCCGGAGCAGCTCTCCTTCAAGGAGAAGATGAAGATGTTCGCGCTCGAGTCCGGAGAGCACTCCACGCCCAAGGACAAGGTATACTAACTGTACTGTACCCAACACGACACGACACACGTCAAGCCGTCACTACTAACACTAACAACACCCAAACTTAACGAGAAGAAGAATCGTAATCTGCTTCCAGGGGTTCGATACCTTCTTAGAATTCAGAACAGTCATAACTTAAAAAAAAAGAATAGCCAATGGATGACTGCTTTCCTCCTTCTGACAAGCAGAGACGCATCATTATCACTACTCTCTCATAATGTAAATCTGTAAAAGTTGGTTTGATCACTTTCTTCATCTCGTTTCGTTGGGCTTACTTTAATGATTAATGTTAATTAACGCCCCTAAATTTGTTTGCCGGTTACGATAAATCGACGCTGAATTGTACACGTGAGCTCGCTCGGTGATTTATTTTGAATATTTTTGTACCGTTCTAGGTAAAAATTTCGCGGGCCCAGCGGGATATCGACGCCGTGCACTGATCGATCGCGTCCCGCCTTGTCGATTTCTCGAGCCGCAATAACACTGACGATCTAAAATATATCGATCGATAAGATTTTAGAAGCTGTAAGTTATTAATATTGTAACTATACGTCGCACGACATTTGTCAGTATTAAACTAACGAGTGTAGATAGAAGGCATCGTGTCGCTAGTTTTGTTCCCCGCGGCAATCGAGTAGACGAGCTTTACGTGCCGTGTGTACCGAGACCAAGTTTGCCTTCGACCGAACATAGTACCAATTTTATATGTCAATAGTAGTTTGTAAGCGACTTCGATTCGAACGAATATATTTTTATGAATTTGGATGCAAATTTACATCGTGTCGCCCTAGCAGGTAGAGCAATTTTTATTGTGATTCGATTATATTATCTACAGACCATTATTTGGTTAAAGCCAAGAGGTAATATTTACAATTATCATGTTTTATATTTGGATGTCGTGATGGCACGTCGAGATTGATATCAGAAGTTTACACGCGTGCCATGCCATTATTGTAATACTATTAACGTATTGTTTCTAACTATTATTTATCATGGAAGGACCAATATTGCAGTGTGTATGTCAGCGGGTGCCTTTATGTGTATTTTAAGTGGATGATTTTCACATATCCTTCATGTTTCCTAAACTGTGCTGCTTGTGTCATTTATATTTATACCTGAAGCTTCGTTACATTCCAAAGAATATTTCTATATCAAACTCTACATTATACCTATAAGCATTCCTATAAAATGAATCTTCTCGAGTCATCCAGTGCAAAGTCTATGTGTGAAACACAGTGTTAATGTTAAATGTTTTGTATTTTGAATCAACATAAAGCAATAATTCATTGTGAGGCCTTTGTTGTATGTAAATACAATTGTTTTTTACATAAATTAAGCACATATCTGTGCCAAAATTGTATAAATTTGTGGCAAAGCATTGAATATTTGGGCATCATATCATCTTCTGGCAGCTGTGCCGATAGCTCAGTGGAGCCGGCGCACGACTCTCGCGCAGCCCTATCACTAATCGGTAGCTATTTTTAGTTAATTTACATCTTGTGGCACCAATCTATTGTATATAATGTAGGTAGTAAATCCATATCTTATGTTAAGGTTTTGTACACCTGTTTGTATATGTACATGTTTATTTAAAGAATATTACCTTGTGAGTAAAGAGGCCTATTCAGGTAGCTTTAGTTTAGTTCCTGAGAATAATTCCATATTCTCAGTATTGACCCAACGATAGTCAATTAGCGAAAGATTGAGATTATTTTGTAGAATGGAGTATTAATTATTTTATGATTAGATTGTATATAATCACTTCGAATGAACAATTAGTTTTATAGTTACAATTTTAATTGTTAGAAATCTATTCGATATAACATAAACAGATTCATTTTATCATCATTAACATTTATTAATTAATGTACTTCATCTACTTTCAAGCAAATAAATAAAGTAACAAAATAAATATGTTTTTTATTACATATTCCCTGTTTCACGTTATCCCTGGTCGTTGGGCTCAACTTGGGACACAATTCATAAGTAAATAGGTAGGTAGGTACGTGGTAGGTTGGTAAAAAAACACGAAATCAATTAACAGTGTTTATATTTTGTTTTGAGGTTAATATTACGTGTGCCATGAGGCTTTAGGTACCTTTAGGAAAAAGCACTAAAAAGATTTCTAAAATATTATCAACATCTTCAGTTAACATGTATTTTACATTACAATTAAACAGAACTGTTATAATAATATGTACACAATTAGATTTACGTTGTTAGTGTTCGTGACGTCATGTCTTGAACAGAAATTAATGGTTTTGTGCACTACAATTAATTACATTATGCCTATATAAAACTTTAAAGTGCAACCAAGATGTTATTTTGATTTACATAATTTGAAGTGGCTACCTAAGTAAATAAAGATATTCGAGACATTTTATATAACTTACCAAGTCTGTCTAAGTGTCTATATAATGATGATTAGCTGATCTGGAAGATGTTTAGTTAACCCAAAAAATGTAAAAAGCTATATGTTGTGGTTAATCCAAGATAAAGAGGCCGACTGTGAAAAAACGTTGTTTGTTAAAGATTATTTCCAACTTTCTTATTAAGGATTATTCCATGGTATAAATAAAGAATACAGAAGCCTAAAAGCTCTTGATTGTAGATTACCACAACACATCCGTTCAATGCTCAATTATCTGAATATCATACTTATGCTATAACAAATTTACAGACTACTCTCATAATTAACATATTTTAAAGCTCGCCACGTATGTACACACATAGTTGATGGGACAATGTTGTATACAGGGTGGCCCAAACGGCGAGGATAAAAAATTTTTTTTGGGTTCCTGACATATAGGAGTACCCGAAAATACCCCATGTATGTTTGCCGATTTTTTGTAGTTTTCGAGTTATTATTTTTTTAAAGTAAGTTTGAGAATAATCGATCTGACCTTCTAAAAAAATTTTTTTTTCGGAAAGTATGCATTTTTTATTAATTTATTTTTTTGTAACATAAACTTCATTAATTGTACTTTTACCCCTAAAATTACTAGCTTCATGCCATTAATCAAAGGTACAAATATATTGACCAAGATAAAAAAAACTGGGGTGAATGCGAGTCACAGTAAATTTTTCAAAGTTAAATTAAAAATTAAAAAAAAAGTTCCATGACTTTTAAGTAATTTCAAAAACTGCTCAAAACCCTTAGCTTTAATTATAATAAAAAAAACTTGGTGCTTAATAGGCCTTTTTTAGCCGAAACTTGGCTTCAAGTAAACAAAGGTGGAATTTTCTGAGTAAATAGTTTGTTGTAAAAACGCCTTTTGTTAATATCTGGGGTTTATGTGGGTTGATCATAACATAGTAAATAAATATAAAGTGAATTAATTTTGGATTTCTTATTATTCTAGTATCAGCCCGGTGGCATTTCAACAGCACAGGTCAGTCTTTGTCCCATGAATAGTAGTTAGCGATACAAGTGCGGAATGTATTATGTCGTTTTGCACTTGTCCCGAAGTATCAAATAATAAAAATCGAATATTATTAAGGATGTTTGAAAGGAAGAAAAAAAAACGTCTATTTAAATAAATGTTAAATTGCTGACGGCTTGACTTTTGACAAGGACATAACACTTGAACCCTTTTCCATCCCATTTCATCCCACTACTGGGCAAAGGTCTCTCCCCATGTTTTTCAAAGATCTCGATCTTGTGCCAGGGTCTGCTAATATTTCTCATGGAATCCCAAATTGTTACTCCACCTGTGGTCCTTCCTCTGAACCCTTTTAGCATTGTATAAGGTTTAATTTCTAATGACACTGGCAGCTGTCAAAATGAATTTCTGAGATTAGTTGAACTTTACCAAAAATAAAATAATAGGCATTTATTGATTTTCTGGGATTTGAATGTAATCCATGTTTAAATGTAATTACCAATTAAATTACCGTTTGTACCGGGAAACTGTCAATCCTAGCTTTTTCATGCCCGCTTTCTTCAAGATTTAATTTAGTAAACGCAAATGCATTAAAAATCGTTGTCCGATACAGAATGGGTATGTCATTTTCACTCATCCCAACTTTTGATCCTCGCCTTACAGCTCGGGCCGACTTCGGGACTCGTGCGTGCAAAACGACATAATACTCGTATGTATTATATTCCGCACTTGTATCCATAACTACCTACTATTAATGGGACGAAGGCTGACTTGTGCTGTTGAAATGACACTGGGCTGATACTAGAATAATAAGAAATCCTAAAATAATTCACTTTATGTTTATTGACCATGTTATGTCCAACCCACATTAACCCTAACAATTAACAAAAGGTGTTTTTACAACAAATTATTAACTTAGAAAATTCCACCTTTGTTTACTTGAAGGCAAGTTTCGGCTAAAAAAGGCCTTTTAAACCCCAAGTTTTTTTTATTATAATTGAAGCTAAGGGTTTTGAGCAGTTTTTGAAATTACATAAAGGTCATGGAACTTTTTTTTTAATTCTGAATTTTATTTTGAAAATTTTACTGTGACTCGCATTCACCCCATTTTTTTTTATTTTGGTCAATAAATTTGTACCTTTAATTAATGGCATGAAGCTAGTAATTTTATGGGTAAAAGTACAACTAATGAGGTCTTTGTCACAAAAAAAAAAATAACAAAAAAAATGCATACTTTCCGAAAAAAAAATTTTTTTAGGAGGTCAGATCGATAATTCTCAAATTTACTTTAAAAAAATCATAACTCGAAAACTACAAAAAATCGGCAAACATACATGGGGTATTTTCGGGTACCCCTATATGACAGGAACCCAAAAAAAATTTTTTATCCTCACCGTTTGGGCCACCCTGTATATGCAAATAAAAACATATCCAGGAAGATGAATTTCATGTTTATTCAAAGAAGACAATCAAACTTTTCAATGTGTTCATTTTGTGTATTTTTTTATTTACATAGTTCGGAATATATACCAATACATACTTATACTCTTCGAAGCCAGATAAATCATAAATGCCAATGGAAATATCACAAAAATACTAAATAAATTATCACGTACCGTATTACTTTTCATGACACATTCAGACCTGATAGAGGTAAGATGTTACTATAGTTACATATAAAAATACTCTTGTAAGTAGAATTTCATTACACCAAAATGTGCCATAGTATTATTATCATGTTTGAAAAAAAAACTATATTTTAATAATGCGAACACAATATACGATGAAGTACGGCATATCAATATGTGCACGTCAGAGCACAATCAACAATAATTGGTGAAGTAAACTAATGCATGAATACAGGTAATATAGTCCATATTTGTATAGGATTGATATTTTGGACCTTAGAAAATGCGTTTGTACTAATAGCTCGTGTAATGTCTTAATTATTGTACTTTTGAGTCACAAAAGTTTTTGTCATGCGGGTCTGTATAATATCTTAGTTTGTCGTAATAAGGACTGCAGAAGAGCAATAGAAAAATAAACAGCTGTTTCATTCACTATGTTGACTACAAAATATGCTCTTAAGATACAATACTATAACTTTTAAAATAAAATATTCGCAACAAGCGTCCGGGCGGCGACGCGGGCGCGGTGGTCAGTGCGCGCCCGGGCCGACGCTATCTTGTTGTATATGAAGAATACCGCTACCTACATTAGGAATATCACACGCACTCCCTCACTCACACATGCATTCACGTTCAACAACAATGGAAGAGTCGTCAGAAGCCCTGTGTTACTAGAGAATCTTTTTGTAAAATATACATATTTTAGTTAATAATCATTTATAGCGCGCAACAAACAACCCATCAAATCCTTTCATAGAATGCTAAGTATAACAAATTATGTGGCACAATTCAACCGCTCGAAGGCGCACGAGAGCGCCTCCTTCGTCCTCACAGAGGAGAAAATATATGGACAACACAATATTTCTTTTCATAAACAAAATATATCATATAAAAATAGTCTTCAAAATAAATTCGAATGGACACAAAATGCATAACATAATGGAAGATATATTCAGGAATGCATTTTCATATCGTGTATCCATAGCCTATACGTATTTATCGATATCAAACTTATAAAATTGACTTAAAAATATGTATCATAGAATACGGACTAATTCTTTTAGGATTACGACTACTAAATATAACAATACAATCTGTGGCACTAAACAGTATAACCTCGTTTAATTTCAATCCATAACATTTTAAGTGCACCACTAACATATAAGATTTAATCAAAAGGTGTACAAAAGAAGTCGCAGCGTGCCTAGACCGCGTCGCCGCCGCGCTCGAAGAGGAGTCACGAGACGCACCGACGAGTAGTATTATAAGTAGATAACGAGGAGTGAACGGTGCGTCCGGAACGGTCGCGTCGGCAGCTCGAGGCGGGCCGGCGGCGACGGGGGGAGAATAGTTGCATTTGTACTGTCTTGGGTCGGCCTCGGCGAGCGCGGCTCAGGCGGGCGGGTGGCGCTCGTGCGGCGGCGTGAAGAACTGTCATTGCGGCGTGTCGCGCGTCGCGCTCCAGCGGTCGAACTCGATGCCGGAGTCCGGCGACACGCCCAGCGCGCCCGCGCAGCCGCAGCCGGCCGCCGCGCCCGCGCCCGCGCCCTCACGCACGCCCAGCTCCTCCAGCACCTGCGGGGCCAGGGAGGGGGCTGTAGCGACGCGCCGCCCACGCGCCGGGGCCGGGGACGTCTACCGGCTCACATGCTCAACTAATGCCCATCAAACTAACATTTCTATACCTAGCACCATTTTTATTAAGTTAAAAGATCATTTAAATTAAAGATAGAAATACCCTCATTTAATGAAAAAAATCCCTTCATTTATCTATATATATAAAAGAAAGTCGTGTTAGTTACTCCACTTATAACTGAAGAACGGCTGAACCGATTTAGCCGAAAATTGGCATGGAGGTAGTTTAGAGCCAGGAGAAGGACATAGGATACTTTTTAAGTATCTTTTTTTTTAAAGTGAAGTTTCTTAAGGCGGAAAAAAGTTCGCCGGGTCAGCTAGTTAAAGATAGAAATACCCACCCTCGGTCGAAGATAGAAAAAAGAAATATACTGGAAAAACATTACTATGATAAGATATCAAGCACAGCCCAGAGGGCAACAAAAAGTAAAACTGATTTGTCAGATAGTTATCCGAATACATCTCAACTCTCATCCATATTTTTCACTTTATGTTATAAGACGGGTGTATACTGTACACCACTAATAATAATGGTCATCTTCACATCATAAGCCTCAGTATGTATTATGTTCGCACCTCAGTGACTTTAGGCAGTTCCACACGCTAGATTAGATTAAAACTATGACCACAACACAACGCGTTGGTCCGGTTGGTCGAGCGTGCAAAGCAGACTTGAGATATTACAACCATTAAATCATTCACCTAATTGGAAGTAAGCATTTTTTTTCATATCTGCACACTTTTTAATCGCTTTGGTAGGACTATCTCTTCTGATATCGATATCAATTTATGCACTGAAATTAATCAACAAGTTAACTCAAATGAAAAAATAAGTGCATGTGAAAAAGCAATGTAAACTATAATGAAACAGAAAAGATGCCGACCCGTCTTCGGATGCAAATCGGAGAATGACATTTCCAGCAATGAACCTTAATCCTAAGCGATCAATTCCCTGTCCCTTTCAATGTGACTAATAGAGTGTTAGGCGAGCGTGTTCGGCGGACGTCCCCGGGTGCGGGAGTGGTGTCGGTGGTAGTAACAATGCAGACCTTACTCAAGGTGGCGCTGCGCTCGTGGAGGCCGAGGTCGCGCTCGAAGGAGTGCAGCTGGCGCATGAAGTGGAAGTTGGGCGCGATGTCGGTCTTGCGCGAGCGCACCAGCTCGAAGGCGTCGCGGAGGCTGAGGCGGTGGCGCTGCATCAGGTAGGCCAGCGTCACCGTCACCGAGCGGGACACCCCCGCCACGCAGTGCACCAGCACCCCGCAGCGTGCAGACATCGCCTCCTCTGTACAAAACACATTTAGTTACCACCTCATCATCAACACTTAATCACTGAAGGAGAGATGTCTAGTCCTAGATCTAACTGCAAGTTTTGCTTGAGTCGTCAAATAAACATTAGAGACCGACCCTCGTTTATCCTAATAATATTGGAGTTAATAAGTATTCTAAGATTCAATCAAAACGAATACTTCTCAATCAGAATGTATACTTCTGTCTCTTACGTTTGTAACCTTTCAAAATTTGTTAGTAATAGATGGAACAGTAAGTAATAAAGTACATTATTTAGAAATGTTTATTTTAGAATTTAAAAATAGCAAGAAAGAAGTAAGGTTATGAGGAAAAGGTCGTCGAGCAGTATATAAAGATTCTACGAGAAATATCTAACTGTGGGTGGATGCATTTATAGTCACTAGCGTCTACTTTTACTCGATTTGTAGACAAACTTGCTGTCAAATCTAAGACTGTACTAGGAACTAGTACTATAGGTTTGTCTGACCATTTTTACATTCTGGCCAGCAGCAGTACGAAGCTGCTTCACATCACATCACGATGCTTCTGTCTTAGACCATATTATTATGATCCATCGCTCCTCTATCAACACAACAAAGTAATACGGTGTCATCAATTCATTGAAAAAAATAATCTAATAGTTCATGGTAGTACGTCCTGAATAAGGTATTACTATACTTGTAGTACCTAACTAGAAAATATGATGGTATCACTAAGCAAACACAAATATCTTAGAATGGAACTGTGGCAACTGAAATACCTGAAGATGAATGAGTCCCGAAGAGGCTTGAACAACTAAAAATAGTTTATAGGAGCCAATGCAGGCCACCCAGGAATTATTTCTAGTGCATCATTATGCTCATTTTGTACTATTAGTATGTCTCTTATCTCTCTAAATAACTCGTCGCGTTAAGTACCTCGCTGGGACGACTATTATTGACTGTTTGAGTGAATGTCAAGCATTTAATCCGTCTACGTAGGTCTCTTAAAATTTAAGTACCAGTCTATAGTCACAAAAAAAACACTTCAACCCTTGGTCAAAATGTTTGTGCCCAGAAATATTCATTAAAAAAAGCTGACCTATGAACCGTATGGCCTGCGGGAAGTGCACCGCCAGGTTCTGGCTCCAGTGGTCCGCGATGGGGATCTTCAGGTAGTTGATGCCGCAGCCGTCGGCCTCGAACGTGTTGGGCAGGTCCGGCGTCACATTCAGCACGTACTGGAAATATTCAATAGCTGTTTAATTTCACTTGTATCAATAAGTATTCGTAACATTTTTGTGTCTAAGGCAATGATATTTAAAAGAGGTAGATACGTCGAAAATTGACCCCTGGCGTACGTACCTATAATTTGACCGTGTGGACAAGATAGTATGATTATTTACTGGAGCGTTAACGAGACAGATACATGTTGCGCAGTGTCGTATTATAATATCATTGGTCTAAGGGCTTTATCATGTATCAATATCCAATGGGAAGGCATTGACGAACGCACACTAAGACAATCTCCAGACGTTTGAAGAAAAAGGTCAAGAGTCAGGTCGGGTCAAGAGTACTTTCAGCCTACGAGCACTCGAGAAAGGATCAATGAAAAAGTGAATCGTAAGAGGAAGGATGCGAATGTGATGTATTGTATAACGTACCATTGACTATATTACCTGAGGCCTGTGCCCAGCAGTGGGACGTATATAGGCCGATTATGACTATATTTGAAATTTTAATTAATTGATATTATAAATCGTATATCGCTTTGCTCGCTTTCATAGTCCAGATTGAAAAACCTACAACCAAAACTCCATCAAGTAGAGTATGTGAATGAGAATTTCGGACATCGCCATAAAATGACATAACTCCTAATATTGCCGCTTAGAACCGCTCATGATGCAATAAGCACGGTCCATGATTAATTCCTTTGTGCTCCAGGCGGTCGTTCCCGCAAGGAATTCTTCGAGCACGCGTCAGCTATTCAATGAATCATTTCTCTAGATTGCTCTGTTTGCAGGATATTATGTAAGTGTATTCATCATGACCGCACGCACGTATTTTCTGATAATAACCGTCGCATTGTCGAATTGTTTTACGCTGACTACATTTAATAATTAGCCACCAGCACTTCATTGCTTGCTGATCTAATATACACACTCATACTCTATGGAAGGCGCTTCTCTGAACATTTGTGACTCTTAGGGTCATAGGATTCAAAGGTCAAACTACTGTTTCTGTTTGGTCAATTAGTTGTGCGCGCGAGTTGTATACGGGTATTTCACACCGCTTAGCTTGAATATCATTTTTGTCTTGATGCATTCTTCCACTTTTTCCTAATAATAAATCAGAGTCAACTTTGCCTAAAGTTGACTCTGATTTATTATTAGGAACGATTGATTAATATTTGCACAATTATTTTCAGACTCGGAGCCCGATCCGCAGGTTAAGCAAAGTGTGTTCGGTTTTTGCACATAGACAGGTTTAGTAATCGCTTATCAAATTGTAGCGCGACTCGATATTACTAGAGCAAAATTCATAGGTAATACTATAAAAGTGTTTTATATGTAATGTTTTCGCACCTAAGGTGCTGAAACAATTTTGATAAATTTCGATTTAGGGATAGATTAAACCTCGGAGAAAAATTTTGTGCCATATAATAGGGTATGAGCGTTTGAAGGACCCACAAAAATACTTTCTTTGACAGGTCAAACTCCAACTCAAGGCACTCGTCTTGAAGTCATAACGGTTAAAATACCTTAATATTGTGCCTGGCGAGCGCGTCGCAGTCCTCGCTGTTGGTGGAGTTCCCGAGGTAGAGGTTGGGCAGGATCTCGATGGGGAAGTCCTGCGGCACGTGCGCGTGCGCGTCCTCGCACTCCGACGACGAGCCCGACGACAGCGCCTCCTCGCAGCCGGAGCCCGAGATGCGCAGGGATCTGCAACCAATGACACACGGATATTAGATAGATTTTCTTAATTGAAATACGTTTACGTACTTTCCGCTGCTAGGGGGGAAAGGCAGCGGAGGAGTGTGGGACTCACCCACCCCAGAGGGGGGTGGGAGTACCCACTAAAACAACGGGGCGGCCTTGTTCTGCGCGTGACCAGGGTTTCCCGAGAATTTTCCTGAGGAACCACTCTACCTGTGAAACCCTGGCGCGCTGTGCCGGCAGTCCGGCTCACCTCGAGGGAAGTGGTGCCTCCCCTCTTACTACCGTCCGCCGTGTACGGCAGTGCGAGGCCACCCTACACTGCCGTCCTCCTCGGGGTCACATGTGCAATGGAAGCACACAGCCCCCGTCGTGCTGGACATCATTCCACACAGCGCCATCTAGACCCAAGATGAGCTAATTGAAGGTCGTTTTATGGGATACTAGACAACGGATAAAAATACTTAAATACTTTTTCTTTTGTAAATACCTTCTTAATATACATAGGAAACACCCAGACCATTACAAACAGACATGTTCATGCACACAAATGTTTGTACTGTGCGGGGATCGAACCCGCGAACTTTGGTGTAGTAGCCGTCTTCTCAACAATTACACCGAATCGGTCGACCAAATTAATTATTCTTTATTGGTTGAGCGAAAAACATTACAGTTGTTTAAATCAGTGACCAACGTACATTTTAGGAGGTCAATTACAATTTATAAAGATTTCTCTTTTTTTTTAACTCAAGTCCGTGCGCACGAAGTCGCGGGCGGCCGCTAGTTTTGAATAAATTATTACTTACTTACTTAAATAAAGACTTAACAAGTGTTTAAGCCTACAGGCTCTATGTTGAATAATAACATCAGAAAGAATCAATGTCATGTAGTTTCAAATCAGAAACTTCCAGAACAGAAATAACTTTGAAACAATGAGCTACCTAATACAGCGCTGTCGTCGTAACAACAAAAGGCTTTTACTTTCATCTTACAAGAGGCTTAAGCCCTGAGAAGGGTTGATTAATGTATGTGTTTCAGCGATTACGGAGCGTCGGCGGCATGTGAGCGCGGCCTAATTGTGTGACGTAAGAGATCGGCGGAGCTTCCGCCGGAAGCTTCATTCACAAGCCGACGGAACCTAATCAACAAGATAATCCCTGTCCCATCGTCCAGCATACTCTCTATGGTATTAGGTTTTCCTAAATGTATGAAAATACTCCTCAATAGTACCGTCGGAGGAGGTAGGTAGTAGATACTTTCCTCATTTATAGCTATAATGTTTACATTTCTTCTTCGCGCACTATTTAGCTACTTCCGGCACATTATATTGCTCTTATACTTAACTATAAGCTTCGCTTAATACATTTAGTAAACGGAGGCGGATAATATGTCTACGCAAACGCAATTCAAAGTTGAGCAGCTTTTATAAGTAGGCTATAGCAGTCGCTTTTAGTTGTATGAAAATGTACGGGACTGCATGGCTTTGAAAGCGTGCTCTGCAACCTTGATTTGATGTTTGTGAATTAAGGGGTGAGGCTTTATTTTTCCATTTCGAGGCATGTTGAACAATAATTAGACTGAAAAAAGTCAATGCCATGGTGAATACACTGGGCCAAGGGTCACGATAATCCAAGAGCACGCGCTGGCCTATGGCGCTGGCGCGGGCAGGCCTAATGCGCTTAGTGCCATCACGCCGCGGAGCCGTGGCCCATGCTGCCGCGGGAGCCGCTAATGGACGTCTAACTTGATTTATTACATGCCCTTGACGTGATTACCTTCCACACGTTCCCGATCAAATTTACGATTATACCATTATTGGAAACTCCTTAAAATTACACCGATCAATGTATGGACAGTTACCACGTTAGAGCATTAGAACTGTTATCTGATTTTGAAATGAACAATTATGAAAGTTCAGTAAAATCTGCGCATTCAAGAGTAAGTAATTTATTGTTCTTAGTATGTAAGGCTGTTCCATAATAACTGGAATCATTAAATGGACAGGCAAAGTATAATCACTGCATGCTAATTCCGCATCGGTACAGCGATAGTTATATCAGGGTCAGGTTAAATAGAGAGAAGAATAGGTGTCAAACTTCGAACATTAACAAGAACTTGCGCACTTGTCTCTTTTAAAACGACATATTGAGCCAGAGCATATTGCGTAACGGCATTTGACACCCTACTACTTAGTTCAGCAGCGAAATATAAAGACTCTGAATATGTCGGTTATTACTCATCGACAAAGACATTCCAAATTTAACACAGATAATGCTATATTAGGAGAAATTCATTGTGTATCGCATTCGCCTGGATGGGTCATATTACATGGCAAACGTTTTCAAAGGCTGGTAGCCAGTGCAGGTGGCGTGTTTGAGTTCGGACGGGTGCCTGCTGAATGTCGGCAGCGGCGGCGGCGGGCGGCGGCCCGGGCGGAGGCGGCGATCGATCCGGCGGCTGAATGGGGGAGGAGGCCGGGGCCCCATTCACCTGCCCCCGCGGCTGCTCAATGGCCGCCCACACAGCGCGTCCTTACTCGCCCCCGCCGCCCCCCGCACTCGCGCCCCGCGCCCACGGCTCCAACGCGTCTCCTCCCACGCGACACTTTTCCAAATTCGCCCTCTCAATCGTCTCGCCGCCATTCAGTTCGCTGTTTTGAAAGCAATCAAATTAGGCGAGCACGCTGCCGTCAAGAACGGCGCGATCTTCATAACTCGACGCCCACGCAACCAACCTCGCTACTATGGGAACCCCCGAAGGCATCAGTCGTTCGGCAACAACACAGCTTAGTGCGCCCCCTTGGTTTTCCCCTTCTTTTGGCAACAGTATTGGGCAGCAGTCACTTGCAATTACCTCCAACTCAAACAGCAATGTCTGCCAGTTCCCTGAAAGTGTGGCTATACATATACTCGTACCAAAGACATTGTCAACAATTTGCTAATGCCATTCATGAATCATAATTCTTACGGCCTTACGCGAAGCAACATAAGAATAGCTGAACAACCGAGCAAACCGCTACAAACCATGTTATACTCGTAATACCATCTAATCTACATAACAATTGATGGTGGACCATGCGGTTTACCTATAGAGAAATTACAGTCGAAAGCTAGATGTAGACCGTTACAAGATCACAATACTACGGGTGACCTGATAGAAGCCTCAAGATTTAGATGAAGCAGCTTAAGAAATCTATAAGGGAGGCTTTCGTACTTTTCTAATAAGAACACAATAAAACCAACTTTCAGAAACATCTGTTCTAATTCCATTAACTAACACAACACCCCACTAATAGGAAGGGCTAATCTCGTCAATTCCGAGAGCTACTACAAAATGGCAACTAATTAGATCAATGTCAAGTAAGCGGTCATGTGGACAACTGCTCTGAGCGTGTGGGCTGCGGTGGGCACCGGCGAGGTACCAGTAGGCAGCGTAGGTACTCCGGCAGAGCCGGCGTGGGCGCGCGGGCGGCGTGGGCGCCCCATCCGACACGTCCATTCAGGGAGCGCCCACGCGCACGCCATTCCGAATCATCTGATAATGGCATCGACAGTATTCACTCTGATTTTTAACCTGTGTGAGTTTAATTCTATTACGTAACATCTATTATAGTAAGCCTGGTAGGCTCCATTTGTTTATCTATCCGGTAGAGTGAAGTCGCCCGCAGCCGCAGCACATAAGAGTGTTGACACAATTGTTGATTGCAGAAAAAGGGAAGAATAGCCCTCGTGGGGTCACTTCCTTTTTAATTAAGATCTCATTGTTAGTTTTAATTATAATACCAGTAAAAGGTACCTAATAATGAATGTGTGACCATAAACAATACTATAATTCCGCATCAATGAAACTTTGTTTTCTAGGTCGATAAAAAATTGGTCAACTAACTCAATCATCAAACAGTTAGCCTATCATTTCACTGCAGCGAATTGAAATGATTGAACAATTTACCTTATAACAAACGCTACTTAGACAAATTACCCTTCTCGCGTTGTAAGAGGAAGTGCAAAGTGTCAAAGTTTTATTACTTGCAGATAGATGATTTTCGTAGGCAAAAGTTTTCAGTGTGCACAAACATTTGTGTTTGGGTCGTGTCTGGGTAGTAGTGTTTTCGTAAAATTACGTATATCACGTGTTAAAAGCTCTGTTCAGTTTAGGGTTCAAACAGGACCACAGGGTAATGCGTGAAGATGCGCAAGATATAAATAAATGAATAAAAACAGACATCACATACATTGCTCTATAGTCCCACATTATAGTGGTTGTACCAGTGTTCATGTAAATAAAGTCATGGACAAAGTTTTTGTCTATTTTCCTATCCTTGAGAATATGCTGATATTTATTAGCGTTTGTATAAATATCACAATGCATAAAACACTCGCAGATATTTTGTTCCTAAGCTACAGCAGAGCCTACTTGTCACGTATAGGCGTAGATATCGTGTCAACGGCATCGTGCGAAACCATAAGATGTTTGAATGGTTGCGCGCGATTCGATCGAGGCGAGGCGCGAGGGCCGGAAGCCGTGACACGGTCGCCCGTGTTATTAATGAACGACTCAAGTATGTATGGGGGGCCGTTCCATGGGCGCTAGCCGGCAGAGTTGGGAAGGCGCGAGGCAAGGGCGTGAGTGGTCGCTGGCAGAGGCTACTTGAGTTGGCCGAGTTACAAACTAGAGATGTGCCGATTCAGGCTGACTTGGATATCCAATAGTTACCATACACTCGAATATCCAAAGTTTGGGTACTTTGGAGTGCTTGCGGCATTTAAATTGATCAAATGTCGTTAAAACATCCAATAATTTTGTTGTTTACGATGATAAACTGAGATTGATTGGAGAAACAATTACTTTTAGTAGGGAAATCTTAAAATGTTTGGCGCAAAAACCAAGCATAGCTTGTGCGTGTTATGTGTATCAGAGACTGATAGACATACTAAAGTATAAACCTCCTCAAAATAGGTAAGTTCTCAATATATAAAAAAAGGTCTGACTAACTAACTATTCGAAACAGGGTGTATTTTTTACCCCCGAATTCACAAACGCAAATCAACGTTGAGCATTTCTCAGAAGTCCCGTCTTTCTCTGTCTCTTTCGGTCATATTGACATTTTACGGGACACCATGAGCGTGAGTTTGTGAATTCAAGGGTAATACTCGTATCCGAGTATCAGCCAGGGACTTTCATCAACTCATTGGATTTTTTACCAAGTACGAGTAAGCACTCGGATATCAACAATATCCACCTCGTGTCGGCACATCCCTAGCAGGCTGAGCCGCGGATAGAGCCGGCCGCGGCGCGTGTGGGCGTGCGCGTGGTGCGCCGGCGCAGCGCGCAGGAATGCGGCCGACCCACCCGCAGCCAATGACCGCCTCTGCAAGGGACGCTTTTTTAATGCCGGACTCGTTAGTTCCCATCCTGCCAGGATTTTTAACAAGCTTCGACAAAGGGACGGTTATAACCGACGTTGTTTGACGACTGTGAAACAAAGCGAGGGTTGTGTATAGGTGAGCGATGTGGTTGTATTTTAGCAAGTGTGTGAAGGTCATATAATAGGCCACTTGCACTTATACTCACGCGCTAATCTGGGTAAGGTTACAACTTAGGTGACTATTATTTTTTTTAAATCGTATGAGTAACGTATACGAGTAGAACTAGCTGCTAAGCTTAGTTTGCGGTCAGATGGTTTTGGTGTAAGATTTCTCAGATACATATTCGTTATACGAAAAGGATGCCCAATTTGAAAATATAAGTAATTTTGTTTTTTATAATACAAAATGTAACATAAATGTCAACGTGGCAAATAACACGTTCATGTGCTGCTTTTAAATGCTCAATGAAATACGACCAATAATGAGATTCAAAGTAGATTATCTACTTACACTTAATTTGAATAAATAATAAATTAACCTCGCCTGCCTAATGATGACAGAAATATTTACATTTCACATCTCCATGTAGGTACTTTATTTAACCTGTTATGTTGTTAACTGAAACTTGCTTGAAGTAGCAAATTATGAAGATTTATTATTGAGAGCTCAAGTTTATTCTCATTAAGTATGAGGCTTCATCGCAGTAGTGAACCCTTAACATTATGCCATATTACTCTCGAAGTCTGAATTGATACTAGTTTATTTATAATACACTACGTACTAAAGGAGACAATTGACCGTTTATACGGCGTCATGGTTGGCGTTTACTGCAGCCCACGTATACGTACAATTATACCCTGTAAGAAAGTATGAGTACTAAATACTTAAATGATAAATTATTAATACTTCTGATACGATAGTCCTTAGGGACTAGTAAAATGGAACACATCATCGCGCAAGTAAGTTTCTACTAGTAGACAACGCCGAAAATGTATGGGATGACGTTATATGTCGCCAGATGTGATTTTTTAGCTACCTTCATTATTTTGGACATGTAGCAACTTTTTGGCTTTTTGCTCTTGGCTAGCGCCCATGCCAATTAACCCGAAATTCATTCATACTGAGTACTAGTATCGATTTACAACAATGGTATTGTATCGATTATATTGTCCTTGTCCCGACTCCCTATGTCGCCCCCGAGCCGGGCCCTGGCCGGGTGTATTGACGAATAACGGAAATAAAGTTTCTAGATTACTACATCTACATCTCCTCTTTGTAAATATTATGATTAAGTACTTGTAATGATTATTAATTGAAACTTTCACAGACTTTAAAATAAATATTAGGACAAATTTCTCTATCTTGTGTAGAGTCAGTAAGGTAAGGTTAGTCAGTAAATCGAACTATCGATGGTTTGATTAGACATTAGTATAAAGAAAGAATTGAGACAATTGAGTGAAGCTGATTGCGCACACCACGGAAGGTAGGTTATTCAACAACATTACTTTTAGAATTCACACATGTAACGAATGTAGTTGTTCTTGAAAATGTGTTATCTGCCTTTTTTCTTAACAACCCATTTTCACTGTATAATGATTAGTCCTTCAATGCAAAGGCGAATGTATTTGATAAGATAAAGGAGGCAACGAGCGCGCGGCCCTGACCGTGCTCGGATAAATTTCGTGAATGAACTCACGCGAGCGAGGATTGACGTACGCGGTGACGTCGATGCGATAACCTGCGTTGCGACTCCTCGGCTTCATCACCAGAAGCCAGTAGCCTATGTATATAAAATTGCCGTTCCCAGAGAAACACTCCTCGTGCTCTTGGACTGTTTTACGACCGTTGAGGACAAGCCCTGATGTGAACGGCTTCATTCAACGGATTTAGCATACATTTCAGCGCTTCCGTCCGAGCGATCATGAATGCCCTCATCCATGATCATGAGTCAAGTAACATAACCAAAATATATGCCATCAACATTTTCGTGTACCGAATCAGCAATTTACAGGACACATTCCAGCTTATCGTAAATATCGACTTAATGTTAATTTATGTTTTATCTATTCTTGCAAAAAAAACCTACAAAACGATGAAAGGAAATGTCTTGACGCGGTGTTTTTATAAATTCAGTTTAGAAGAGTGAATTATCTCAGGAAGTCGTTCTAAAAATACGTCGAACAATTTAGCGAGACGATTTTGCCGCGTATTTTAGAGGCGATTTCAGAAGAGATAATACGACAACATCCGCAATTACATTCGACTCCTCGCAGAACGGCCAAACGGCCATGTAAGACAAACTTGTTCCACCCGTCGCGGTTCAGCGACTACCGAATGACGTGCGAAGCGCTGACGTCACGATCCACAAGTTCACAAGCTGCGTGACCAACTCCTGTGCTTTAGAAAGGGCTAAATATAATTCGGCTCCTTATTAGCAAACGGCTGTGATAACAATCTTTGACCTTTAAAAGGAATTTCTTATCACCAATTCTATTTTAATGTCAGGCGATATTATACGCTGTGCTGCTGCCAAATGGATGAAAAATGTCACAGCCAGTTAGCGGAGGCAACGCTCGTAATGCGAATTTAATGAGGGTTAGCATCTGGATATGCTAGGTCGGGTTGAGTCGGCCGCCAGGCTGCCAGCGCCGAGGTCAATTTCAAGATTTAGATATATTTTCAACTGAAATAAAACAGCACCACTTAAGAAACACCTCTCGATGCAAGTGTCATTCTAGCTAAAGCATGATCATTAACTATTTATGAGCAAAAAATAATTCAAAGTTTTTATTGAAAACAAGATATATTGTTTTTGGTTTGGTACTAGATAAACGTTTGCAACATGACAATTCCTTTTTTTAACTGCGGAGGTAATATTGTAAGCTGTTGCGTTTTTTGTTGATGAAATTTCCTCGAATAATTAGATTATCGACCCATTGGTCGAATGAATCATTCATATTAGTCTGTCAACACTCTGTTTTATACCTGTTTGGGCGCCAAGTGAACCCCTTCTTTTCAAATCAGTTGTTTTCTGTGAAACAACTTATATTAATTAACTTGTTGAACAATCATCATTATTACAAGCTGTCGACGGGTGAGTATACCATAAAGTTGACTTAAATGTATTGTTTGGTAATATTTTTTTACTCTCATATAAAGTATCATGATTCAATACACACGGGTGCCACCTTGACGTCTTCGCCAAACCCTTTTTTAAAAACTTAAGAGTGCAATAGAAAAGGAACCGGATACGGGTAAACCAAATACCAAAAACCAATCTCATTTTATACTTCACAAAGGTGACAATTCCGGGGGGAAGCCATCCTATCCACATTTACGCCAACGCCTAAACTTCACAGCTCTTCTAAAAACAACACCAAATTGTTTCGTGGGCTGCAATACCAGTGCAGAGGAAAAGTTACTTCTACAGTCGTCGAAGCCAACATCAAGAACCCGTTATAAACGTTCAATTTCAAAATTGAATATTTCTGCTCAGTTTCACATGAGGCTCGACTCGGAAGGTCCACGTTTCCGTTCAAGGGATTCGCTTTAAAAATAGAAATTGTTGATTGATGTAATCGTAGCAGGCCTGTGAGTGGGCGCCGCTCCACCGCGCCCGCCCGCGCCCGAGCGTGTGGGCGTCTTTACATTTACAACATAAATTTGAATGTTGCTATTTATAGTTAGAATACGCTATCGAGAAATGAAACTATTACACTATTCCAAGTGGGCAAGCTAACATGGCCTGATCCAAAATTAGGACGCAAGAACTGAGATTGAGAAACATCAGACTGTCTGGCAGGAAATCAGCGATATTCTTCACAATCTAGTCTATTTTCTAGAGCGTTATTTTTGTTATGATCGATTGACAAAGGCTTTTTATATGCTTTCAGCAACAAAAAGCACAAGCAAGTGAGTGTATTTTTTTCGTTTTCAAGTGAGCTTGTAATGCTTCCACTTAACTGTTGCCATAATTTTGAGTGGGTCTTCAAATAAAACAATAAATATACCTCAAAAAGACGTTTCCCTAAACCATGGTAAAGGAACTGAATCGCAACACTAGTAAAGATTTAACGCAAAGGTTTTCATTGAACAACCTATGGCCACAATCAGGATTCATATTTTTGGATTTCCTAATTAAATAAATGAATAGCTTCTTCGAAAATCACAGCAACATGCACCAAGCATCAGCGAAGTGAATGTCAATGGACACTTCTCTAGTGAACGGTTGCAATAAGCGGTTACAAATGGTCGATTCTTGAATGATATTACAGAACAGAAAGCATATCATTCGCAATGAATGCTAGCAGCACGGTTCATTGACAAACGGCGTCGGCGGTGTCTCCGCGAGGTTGGTTGATGTATTTTGCCACAGTAAACAGAGAACAGTAAAATATCTACATACAAACTAGCCGCTCTCGGTTCGAATGTGTGCGTGCGCGTCGCGCGCCGTGTCGGCACGTGATTTCACGCAAACGCTAGCATAAAATATGGGGGAATAAGGTGGCGGCAGCACGTGCGGGCTGTGGCGCGTGTCTGTGAGCACGCGCACGCTAGGCTAATAACTCGGCGGGCGGCCTTAGATAACCTACTGTTTATACTGTGATTTTGCGCAGCGCAAGGCGCGGATAGTAACGCGCTAGCGGCGTGCATGCGCGAGGATGAATGGAGTCGGCCCATTGAGCCCGCGCCGCCAACCACGCTAAGTTTCACTGTCACCGCTATAATGCAACGCTCTTAGCAAACTCCATCGATGCCACAGCGCCGTTCACAAATGATGAATGAGTTTATTAACCAAGGTTTTTACGTGCCGATTGGTGACTGCAATGCGCCAACTCGACGCGCAGTTTCGATTGTGAATATTTAATTATTTTCACCGGCATGTGAAGTAACAAAAGACCCTATGTACGCATTGTAATTTTGAAGAATCTGTATTATTTTTACACAAAATGAAAGAAGTGTTTTAAAGCTTGTCTCATTATCTTAGGAAATTCACATAACACCATCTGAATGAGAGCTCTAAAGACCAAGTTAAAATTCCGTGCCGCGTCGTCGCAGTGATGTAAGTGTTCCGAATTCCCAATGTTGTTTTTGTTAGTTAAGTTAACATTCCATTTCACGTAATTAATTCAAATATTTGTAAATACTTGGATTGTCTTGCACTTTCTTGACAATAACGTGCATAAGTCTTGAGTACCGGCAAGTCACAGTTTAGCTACAAGAAATCAATTCTTAAAAAGCTATGATGTTAAAAGGAACACAATAGGCACTAAAGGCGCGTTAGTTACTAGAATTTAACAGACAGGGGGGCTAAAACGGTAACATTTAGATGATTCATATTATGAAACATCTAACTGACGTTTCATCCAGGCCGCGGTCCGTTTCGAGTCAAAAGCGAGTAATAGCGCGCTGACGTCGCTCACGTTCATACAATTTATCAATTCGGGATGCGTGTGAGCGCGCTGTTACTCACTTTTGACTCGAAACGGACCGCGGTCTAGATGAAACGTCAGTTAGATGATTCATAATATGAAATGGTAAAATGTTGCTGTTTTAGCCCCCCAGGTTACCAATTTTAGCTATGTTATGCTAATGTACGAGAACAACATCATTGTATTGTACTAAACAAATAGTACGTTGTTCAGATGCAAGTACGATTTAAAGTTTAAACATGTTTAACATTCCTATTTTCCTCAGAATAGAATTCACTTTTGAACATATTACAAATGTTGTCCGAAAGGCTAGACCGAGCCAGCTGAACAAATGCAAAGGTATGACTGGAATATTTGACATTGACGTATTGTATGAGTCTGTTGTATGTATCGTACGTACATAATGCTCGTATCTATTGACACGCTAAGTCACGACGTGTCACACAATAACGCTTAACATAAAACGCTGGCATTTTCCATACAACAAAGCATGTATAGCTGGCACGTACCTGTTAGATACTTGTTAACTGGCCGTGAGTAACATTCAGTCATCCTCACCTCTCATTATAACACAAATACTTGGAATTCACTTTTTGTTATTTGCTTTTGCAACCCACGCGTCGATCAAAGTACAGATACGTATTATGATTCTTCATTCCAGTTAATATCCACTTAAATGATTCTACATAATAAAAAACAAGAAGAACTTGGTGGAGATGGAACTCCTTTTAACAAATGTGGAAATGTCATCAATGGTGTCGAATTCCGGATTCGATGCGAGCGGCCTCAATGACTCACTACTTCCGTATCATTAATTTCGTTGTTCCACAAAAGGTCTCAACATCCTCAAATTAAGTGTTTAAACATCCGCATTGATCTGATGATTAGCGCCGAATACCTAAAGTTATTGTAAAAATAACTTATTTATTTAATAAAAGTTGTGCCCGGGCACGCCACTCAATAAATGACATAGGAAAACCACAAAGTTATCTGAAAAAACTAACGTGAAATTAAAAATGTATTCTCGTACTGGAAAACGAGCTATTATTATACGATTCTCGGAGAGAGAACAAAGAAAGGTAGAATGTATCATGTTTTTACCAATGGAAATGCTGCGTTCCTACTTCTTGTAGGAGCTATCGACGCCATTATTACCTCAGGGCGAGTGTTTCTCATGGGCTGCAGGCGCAGCAGGTAAATTAAACGTCTCGTCAACAAGATCGCATTGAGAAAGCCGGTATCGGTATCCACTTATCCAGTCGCCGCTGCCCGTCGACTTTTTCCGCAGCGATTAAGGGAAACGTCTCACGCGCATGAAATCGGATTCCCACGCGTGCACGAGTTTCCTCGTTCAGGCAATTAATACAGCCACAGGGAGCAGGTTTCATATAATAACTTGTATAACAAGCACTCATTAGAAATTACATTAATTGATTTCATCAATGATCACTATTTGAATTTAATCAAAAAACGTGTAGTTTGTTACAAATTGTGAGTTGTTCGTACGAACAACGTGTTTGTTATACATTTCCATTATTATCTCTCAACCTCATAGGAAATGGTGCTTTACAAGTGCTTAGTAAGTACATAATTAACTCTTACCATTATTTTGTTTGACACAAAGCAACATAACATACTACGGAAATGACAAATGGGTCGTTATGTATGCATGTGTAGCCGAATGACCTCTCTAGGTCGTTGACGATGACATCACCGACTCTATCGCTCGCTATACAAAAATTAATAGTATAGGTGTCCTATTGTGTAGGTTAATAATGATATGCGAGATCTCTCGTTAGCATATTTATTTACAGCTGTAGACGATGAGAATCTCTATTGAACCTGGTGTTATAAAATCGCTTCGAGTTTTGTTCGTTTCTAAGCTGTTTCTTCAGATGGCAATTTTTCTATGAACAGAACTTTCCCACAGCTCGCTTTCTTCTTTGATTAAGAAAATTTTCGTTCAGAGGCAAACACAGAAAGTTCGAGACGCAGTTGATTTGTACTGTACAGTATTATTATTGTATTTAAAAAGTACAATATCTCAAAGAGAATGTGAGAGTTATCAATCCTCAGTTCGAACTATCAGGTGATTTTTCCACATAAAATCAGATACTGAATCTTAATGAACCTACCACAGCGAGGTTATCGTAGCGCTTTTGTGGGGTTTTACAGAAAACCGCATGGCTAAAGTACTTGCGGTACTAGCTCTAGTTCAGTAGGCCTAGCACGAACCGCTAACGTTTTGGTAATCGAAAAGTAATCGATACTTTTTTATCATAATGACGTAGGAAAAAGAAAAAATAGTATCGTTTACTTTTCGATTACCAAAACGTTAGCGGTTCGTGCTAGGGCTGCTGAATAATAAGCGAGAGATACTGACCGCAGTCCCATGAGGGGCAGATGCGGCACATGCTGCGCGCCGGCCTCGCTGCACCACTCGGGGTAGGCGCGGTGGAACTCCGCGAACTCGCCTGGAAACAAACGACTAATATAAATAACAGTCAGGCAACAACTCACAAAATTGGTTGTAACATAATTAATAGACGTACAGATTTTTCGCTACACGCACATGTTTGTGCTGTATCGGTTTGTGGAACCACTCTGTCGCTCGTAGGCAGACCATTCTTCGGGAGATGATAGATTTCATCATGAAGCGGTTTCAAAGCAGAGAGTAGTTCTGTAAACTTTTTTCGATCTTGAATTCGAGTTCACGTGTCAGAGAACTTGTTACTTACGTCATTTTCAGACGCGTGATGTTAAATAGGTAATCACTTTTCTTCTAGATAACTCAGTGAAGGACATTACATTTTCTGACATGGGAATTCGAGTTTAAGATCGGCAGGAGTTTCCAGAATTGCTTTAAAGGACTCACGTCGCAAAAAAGGTCATTTTTAATTGCCTTCTTTGGATCTTAGCAGTTTAATAGGATAGGTGATGATATGAAGACGCTCAAACAATCTGCAACGACAACAGTCTCGTACATAACACTGATCCGATCTCATCAAAAATATAAAACTTGAGGCAGTAAAACTGTCATTCCGGAGATTAGGACATTTTGACTAATTATTCAAGATTAAGTTATCGAGGATGACGATTAGCACAGAAAAATAAACATGAATGATATTTCTTATTCTGAACAAATAGCATGACGTCGTAGCTGAAGTAAATTGTGCAATGTTCGAACAATGAGTTGGGCAAAGTTTCGCATAGTAATTTGTTGCTCGTTTACTAAGTGTGGACGCTAACTAACGCTAATACAGTTTCAAGTGTGTTTCATTCATTCATTGTTTTGTTCTCATTGATATTCTTCCATTCATCGACGCGCGTCCTCGCTCGTTGAAAGTGACTTTGTGTTGTGCGATGAACTGCGGTGCGCCGGCCGCTGACTGGAGCCTAGCCCCTACTTATAGTGGAGAATAGCGTTGCCACTCCAGTGTTAGTAATATTTCAATTTATGTTTCTCTTTTCAAATAAATATGATATGTAATAAAACATGTTCTTTAAATAGCTACACGTTAGCGTTTGATCTCGACTGCCGACTTAGTGACAATGAGACTGAAGATGGAAACACTCGATTTAGTGTATTGGAATTAAAATTATCTTTCTTCCATCGATGGAACACTGTGAATTTGCATTTTCTGGTATTTTAAGGTTTATTAGTATTATTTTAATCCATGGTTAAAACTCAAGTCAACTCTACTCTCTACCTTCTAACAACAATACCTATACGACGTTTTTGGTTTTTGGAAAATCTAATAAACCTAGAAAAGAGTTACATTACAATATGTAAACATTTACATAAACTCTAAGTGGAAAGGTTTGGTCCAGGGTATCGGTCAAAGGTCCAGTAGATCAAGTGAGCCGGTCTGTTCAGAAAATTAATTATTTTCGTTACGTACAATTTAAAATATGTGCTTCTAAACCATTACTGGAACTATTTGTTACACAAAATAAGAACTCTGCTCCACGAGTGTCTTAACTTATTCATACGACATGACGATTTCCTGTACTCGTTTCATGAAACTACGCCCTCGACTCTCTTCTCCTTTCTTTCTAACCTTCTGTGATTGTTTTAAAAGGTCGCCAGGTCGATCAGTGAAATGGGCCTTTATCAACCTAAAGAAAAAAATGTTCAGGCTGGCAAGTGTACTGTGTAACTGAATATGAGAGTTCATAATAAATAATGAGTCTAAGATCTATCCTGGTGGTTTCAGTCGACAGAGCTAGTCATTTCCGTGTACCCCTTTCGCCGCGGGAAACGTGAACTACATTGACGGCTCATTCTCGCATCGTCCCTGCTGGTGTCAGTCCGACGGCCAGCACTCCCGCGCTTCCGCCGCTCTCAGCCGCTTCCGGCCCGCGTCACGTCGAGCCCACGTCTATTCACTATTGTCACGATGCGAATGCTGATGACGCTTTGGTTATGTCTATCGCACACATACTTAATATCACACGTCGAAAACTTAAGGGTACGATTTAGCGGTTATAGAAGACGTTGATACTACTAATACCACTTGCGGTAAACGAGAAGTTAGTTAAATTAAGCTCTGAGCAAAATTTACAGTTACCTACATCAAAAGCGTAACATTGCCTTAGCTGTGGTTGACTGTACGCGTATACTGTATTGCACTGTACACGTGCCAACTTATAAGCTGAGCTGTCTTAGCTATGAGATTGCATAATATGCACCCTACCAGTTACTTGAAAATGCTGTCCAACGATGAGAAACAGCAACGAGAACCTGAGTTGCCCTACATCATATTCGATCGCAAAATTGGAGGCTCATTATAGATTTACGCTTGCTTTAAAAAAAAGTGCTTTCGTGCAGGGTCGGCAGCGCGAGCGGGCTGACAGCACGCAGCCGCGCGGCCGCGGCGGGGCGCGGGCGGCGGTCGCCATCGATCCGGCGACGGTGACTCATCGCGGCCCATTCATCCGCCGCACTCAATGAACCGCCTGCCCCGCCGCCCGCGCACTCCCCGCACGTGTCCTCGACGGCAAGGACTCCATAAAATCCGCCCCTCGACGGGTGAAGCGAATCCTCCAGCCCATTACTCCCACATAATGTAAAACGTGATCGTTTCGCCATTTCGACCGCTGGCCGCCCACGGCCTGCCATACGCAGAACGACATTGTATTAAAATAATAACAGCCGCGACATAAACGCCATTTACGTAGATCTGACGCCAGGTTTTGACGGCGTAAAATAGTGCCGTGCCAATCGATTCCGCCTTCAAGGTCGAGTCGATAAGTTTAAAGAAAACAATTCTTTTTTTGAACGGTCGGTTGGTGGCGTGTTATGTGAGCTAGGTATCCCGGGCGGGCGGGGGCGCGTGGGCGGCAGGTGCCGGGGCCTTGGCCCGCCCGCGTCCTTCCTCCCCTAGCGCTCATCAACAACCTTGCACGGCGGCTTTAAACACGATATGCGATACATGTTAGTTATTGCACGTTACAAAAATCGCCCGAGAACCAGTCGGCTGACGACCTATATCTTGAGCATTAGGTCTAAAAGACCTTCAAAACTTTCTGTGACAAGTAGAGCGAGGATTTGCATGGATCAATAATCGTATTTAAATTTACGTTTTTCAAGTTTCCACCGTCAAGATCTTAACTGGTTGTTTTTAAGGGATCAAATAAAGGTAACGTTAAGGTATGACACATCTGTCTGAGTTCAATCGGTGTCTTATCAATATCTAAAAGCATGCACGTATGTAATACTGACACCTCATCACTAGCCCTTTTAAGAGTTTCTGTTTTTTCTTGGGTGTTGAATAGAGATTGTGAATAGAGGCTATGAGATAATCATTTCATATAGTTCGATTTCATTCATTACCTTAGAATCAATCAAATTGGTAAATCCTACTAATATTTCAAATGCTAGATGAATTTAGGATCGGAATAACATATAGGATACAATTAGCTATGATTATGAAACTCGGTGGAAAACAGTAAAATCCACGCGGACGAAGTCGCGGGCGGCCGCTAGTTGGCAAATTAAACCAAACACACCAGGAACGGGAAGTCAAGGCACTTTAAGCTACTAAAAGACAGATGAGATGAGTCTCACCCGAGTCTTCTGTTACCAAACTACCATTTGTGCTCCGAAAATCGCACGATTGCAAGTAGCGGTTGCAGTTTGCAGTGCTCACTTATGAAGGAAGCGAAAGCGTTGCAAGACGTCATGGAAAGCTTAGCTGGATTCATAAATAGACTTTAATCAAGCCTGTTGGGGCAATTTGAACCAATTTAGAGTGGATGGTGGGCGACTTATTTACGATCACACATGGGCCCGCCGGCTGACCGCGCAGAACCTGCGTCAATTACCTACGACATTAATACTGTCAGTTCTAATAATCGCTCGCGCTCCTTTGAATAGACACACATGGATGAGTTAGGCGCCACTAAACTAACTTAGTAATGAATAGTGGAGCTATTGCGCTAAGAATGATTAGTTCGCTGTTTTTTGAGAAGTTCCTTCTACCTCCATATCTGTTCTATTCGAATTTTGTTTCTTGAATTCTATTAAATGATTATTTGAAACACTGGCAGAACAACCTTTCACGAAAGTGTCGATAGTACACATAGCGTAGACCAGAAATTCTCCTTCACGAGTGTTCATTAGGTTTAGAACACATGCCTAAGTATGAGTTGCAGTGGTAGAAACTAAAACCAGCGGAAGTTTAAACATATTCGTTAGCAACGTTGAAGTCAATTACTCTCCCGTCGGTGGCGATGGCAGCGCGCCAACAACTGCATTTCATCCCTGCCTTTCAAACCTTTCGCTGGAAGAGCGCAACCTGACATGTTGCCATTAAGTTTTAAGGGGGCTCGCCCACGAGCGAAAATTACTGAGCGACGAATTCGTCACCGAATGATAGAACAGTAGCAGTTCCATACTGCAACGCCCATGGACTAGTTGTAGCCCATTATGGCCATGTTCTTCTTTATTTGGGGCGACAAAAGTCACTCAACGATTTATTGATCGTGAGCGAACTTCCTTAGGCACATCGGGAAAAAAAGGGACGTTGTCGTCACTATCCACAGTTAATTTTCGAACACAGCATCTTTATCATTAAGGTTAAAAAGATTAAAAAACAACTATCTCAGTATAAACTACCCAAAATAATTTGCAGAATATTGTTACGGCATAAGATTCCATCCATGTTATTTTTAAGGAAACTGTTTTTACTTTCTATGTTATTTAGTATTAAGTATGCTAACATGTAACAAAGATTTTACTGTTGATAAATTATTCTGTATTTGTAGTTTAAGAAACCTCGTGGATCCTCGCTTTCAATTTATGCTTCATTTAATACCAATGAAAAAAACTTGCTAAAAGGGTGACGACACAAGGCAGTATAAGTATTGCGTATTGCAAGTAGTGAATGACATAATTATGATTACCAAGGAGGTCGCTGTCGCTGACAGTTGAGAGGAATGAGACTCCGTTTACACAGCTGTAGATAGCGAAGACCTAAGCACCAAACATATACATAAGCAAAAACATAGTTTTGCTTGCCAAAACGTTATATTGCATGAATAATTATTAAATTTTTCTTTATTTATTCAATAAGACAACAAAAGGACCATTACAGATTTAAAAATAAATAAATGCAAATCATAAATTACATAATCACAAAAATTACAACCTAACAAATTAAAAAATACTAAAAAAAGATAAAAAATAATAATTGATAATGTCAATAAAAAAAAAAAAAGACAGTATAGGTATTGACATTTAAATTGATTTTGTCTTGTGGTCGCCGATCTGGCGCCTTGTAATGTCGCCGATTTCTACCAGTACTAGCTTACTAGCGTGTTGCTTTTGGCGTCAAAAGCCGTATGTATTGTACAAAACAAAATCTAAGCGCTCGATTTAGCGATTATCGAATCGAGTAAGGTCGCGGATATGGCTCATGTTGCAGAACACATCATCAGGTTTATTTCCAGTTTTATTTGGAAAACAATAGAGGTGAGAAGCAGTAATAAATAAATAACGGTTCGACAGTTTCCAGGAACGCCAGGATTGACGTCATCAGGCTACGAATTGATTCGCTTTCTTGGAATCGGCGGGATGTAAGTTTGAGATGTTCAAGACGGAACAAAAATAACTGGAAGATATAAAATTGGTTGTATCTGAATTATTATCTTTATTGAACAGTCAGAACAGAGTGGTCTATCTAAAGGTGTACTTACAAAACTAATTGTAATACTAGTACAATGATAAAGTCAAGTAAACAAAGTGAACAATCGTGTTTTTTTGTTAGGGCCATAGTCGGACTTTTTTTAAATTCACTAACGATTGTATAGAGAGAGATAATTAGTAACAGCGACAAAATGTTTGTTTGAACAACTTGAAAAAAATGATATTAATTCATTAAGACGTTAGCATAGGCTTACTATATTCTAAAAGATGTAGTCAGAAGCACACGGATTCTGTCTTGGTTAACGGAACATTCTGAAGCCCACACTTCATCAAGAAGCTAATTTAAAGACCCAACGTGGTTAAGGGTTACCGCCGCTATCCGGGTTGCTTGGGTTTTTTTCATTTATTAACATGTTATAAATAACATACCTAACTTAATTCCACACTGACATGGCTATCGTATTATTTATTACAGTGTATTCAGTGTAAGTCGCGCTGCTGATATTGTTAACTAATTAACGTTTGTCTCGATTTACAAGTCGATAATGAGCGTAGTGCGTCGGTCTGCCGATACTCGTGTTGATAACCTATCAGCCACTGTGCGCGCTGACGTCAGCGCACAAAGAAACCTGCTTCAACAACCGAACAGACACGCTTTGATCAAATTTGTGACCTCTACATGCCACCACACCGTAACTAAGCCTATTTTTTTCATTCACGATCACCGTAGCGCAACGAGACATTAAATAAAATCAGAATACAATACGCAGAGTAGCACAAATTGTAATTCGCAGATTGGACATTACGTCAGCGTGCAAAAACTGTCAATGCCAATGTTACGCCTTTGAGTGAGCTTATTAATATACACGTGTTGTGTTTGCCTCCATTCAATAAACAATTCAGACTACATTCATAGAGGCAATGAGTTTAACCTTCAAATAATTGCAAAGGATCAATGATACTAGTAAAAAGCAGAATGTTATGCCGCGCGTAAAATGTAACTCTAAAAGTTTCCAAATAAAGTTAGTGATTAGTGACTTAGTTAGTGAGACCATTATCTTACATCAAATATAATTTGCAAACGATGTTATTTAAATCCCGTGGCAGTTCGTGTATAATGTACACGATTGAAAGCAAAACCGTTCACAATTGTTTCCGTGCGGTTAGGTTAATCCGTCGTGATTCAATTTTACGAGATCTTACTTCCCTTTCCCATTTGGTTTTCCTCTGCTGGCTCCATTATATTATCACGAGTCCAGATGCACGCCATTTCCTACGTCGTTATTGTTGAGCCGAAGAGTTTACATTCAAAGCTGTGCAGATAACATCCTGTGTTCCTGTTATTCGCACGCACGTGCCGGTTATTTTATGGTCGACTAGAGCCATCCTCTATGCATAGCCTGTTAGCTGGCTATTATAATTTTAGCCACTCGGCATACAGACGGTAGTTAACTGATATCAATAAAATTCTACGTACATGTAGTTGTTCAGCAAATATTTTGAACTTGATGATGAGACTTCAGAAATAACTGAAATCATGGTCTAGTTTATTCGCAATCATCAAGAAGTGATGTTACTCAAGCAATTAGTAAGGTTGTTATTTTATTCAATGATTTTGTGTGCTTTTACGTAAAATGTACTAGTGTATTTGTGCAATGGGATTGTACAAAAGCAGATGAAATTGGCAGGACGTGAGTGAAACAGGAACTTATTAATAAAATTGCGGCGCTCTTCCGCCGAGCGAACGGAGCAGTATTCGCATCCGGCCCTCTTTTGATCATTCGGTTTATATTAACCAGAAACATAATTCCCTCCTGTTTTCTTTCATCGGAGCTGCCGATGTTTACACCTTTGTATCCGTTGCAACGAATCTGGCTGCTGTTCTTTGTATTCCTGGGTGTACAGTCAAACGCACACTTTCAGACTTCGTACCGTCAGCTACTCGCAATAAGAGCTGTTCCTGTCTGGCTTTTGCACACCTCGGTTGTTTAATTACAGCAGCTATGTTGCAAACACGATTAAGTTTTGCAACATTTCCATAAGTTTTAAATCCTGTATCATCCATCCCATAATCATTATTGAAACAATCAAAGAGCTCTACGTATTAACCATTTAGATTGTTTGTCCCATAAGTATGCGCGTTTAACAGCCCATAAAATAACGCATAGTTGGAACAACAAAGTGGGCTGTCGGCGATCGTAATCAGCGTCTCGTCTCGCCGAGGAGCACAATAAGTAGTCGACATCCTCTCCCACGTTTGGTGGGGCGGATGCCGAGACTGGCGACCTCCGGCGTGCCTCATGCCTCATGCCCGGCGAACGCTTTAAATAATAACTAACACATAGTCCCTGATCAACGCAACACAACTTAAGAATGGAGCCCATCTTAGTTGCTTCATTTTATATGCCGAGGTGTTCTTATGGTGTGATGAGTTGGTTAATTGGTTTTGCGACACGTTGGAGCGGTTTGTGGCGGGTTTTTCTTAATAGGACTGGGGTCGGATGTTTCACAACCACCGAGGACCAACTTTCATGTACCTGTACATTAAAAAAAATCCCCGAGTATTAACTGCTTTTGCGGTCCACGAAAAGCGGCTTAAGGATTTATAAGTATCACTTCGGTTTGAGACGTTATTTCATCCTACACGCCAAACCTAATGTAGGTCAATGTATCATCCATTTAAAATCGTAATTAAATAATCATTCAAATATCTCAGTCTTGAGTCGGAGGTAGATATGTAGAATAATGATGTAAATGGAGCAAAGGGATAGAGAACCCCGAACGAATGGAATTAGTTACAAGTTCCTTGTATGTGCGCGACCCGAAAGGTTTAAGTATCACTTCGGTTTGAGACGTTATTTCATCCTACACGCCAAACCTAATGTAGGTCAATGTATCATCCATTTAAAATCGTAATTAAATAATCATTCAAATATCTCAGTCTTGAGTCGGAGGTAGATATGTAGAATAATGATGTAAATGGAGCAAAGGGATAGAGAACCCCGAACGAATGGAATTAGTTACAAGTTCCTTGTATGTGCGCGACCCGAAAGGTTATCTACTTTTACGTATTGTTTTTGCTCTACCAGCTGCATAGCACGGGTTCGCCTGTTAACTAAGTACTTACATTCATAGTCGAAAGTAATTATATTATGGAAGTGGAAGACACTAGATCACCAGTATAAACAATCCTACGCCTACGCTCCTTTTTTAAAAGGAGTTTCGATCGTTTTTAGGTATCATCCAATTGAAATATGTTTCCTCTACCTACTTAGTACGGAAATAGCAGTTTTTCCTGAAGGTTAAGGTATGGCGAAACAGTTTAAAGATTACCATGTTTATTTATGTTTTAACATGTTTATTTTGCTTTCATGAAAAATGTTTGCTGAAGGACTGCGAACCACCGGGGATTGAACGATTAACCACATTACATTATACGAGTATTGGGTAAAAACCTTAAGTGTGATAATTAGTCATATTAAAAGTTAATATTTTGGAAACTGCTATAGCAAGGCAACCATTCAAATTACAATTATCTATAACAAAATACGTAAATTTTATAGTTAGTAAAAAGTGTTCTGGCTAGATCAGAACTAAAGCAACCTCTAACGTTGTAACTTGGAGGGAAATATAAAGATCTAAGGGCCTGGTACCGTCCTTTCGCTTGTTTACGTCAGTTCTATTATTAATACCAACATTACACATTCGAGATGCTTTGTACCAAATATTATACAAATAATAATGATAAGCATAAACATAATATGGTAGACTCTCTGACCCAAGAAAAAGATTAGTGGAAATCATTGGAGCTGTACGGCGAAAGAGACGTGCGGTTATGCCCAAAACGAATATTTGACTTTTTGCCTTGTTTGCCAAAGAACTAATTGACTCCACTTCATCTAGTCAAATTCTCCTTGATAATGTCAGGTTTAAGTAAAGACTAGAAGCAGCAACAGTTCGGGAACATATGACTATACTAACGAGCACTGTTGCTCCAATGCAATTACTAGGCGAGGTTAATTAGTAAAGTAATACCTTGGTGGTGTTCACTTCGACGATATTATTACAGTGTGTTTGAAAGTGACTCGCGCATAGCTATGTAAACTAGGTAGGTACCTATCTACCGCACATTTTTTATCAATGAACCATTACGAAATTGCTGCAGCCGCGTAACTGGAATTACGTGTTCTTGCTTAGGTAATACACCTATTCGCTGAATAAATGATCTTATTTTGTACATACAGCAACCTAGTACCGACGTGGGAATATACGTTAAAAAATACTATTGTTAGCGAATGACTAACTGCTATGGAATTATGATTTTGCATGAATCTTTTTGAATAATTAGTTTCAACGATATTGCCATTGCCTTGGGCGGTATACAATTCGCCTGTAATATAATTGAGAGATAGGCACAGTGAGCCACGTGACATATTATTTTAGCAGTCAAAAATATCTTCACTGTAAGGGAGAAGCAGTTCTCAACGTACAGAAGAGACGTAAACGTGCGTAAAACATCTAGAGTAATGAATGATAAATACTAATAAAGTTGCTTTAAGAATGGCCACATGATTCTAAAGGTGTACACTGTACTGGAATGATTAGAGCTCTCTTTATGGATTTTGCATACATTCCCGATCATTCATGTTGTTTTTTGTTATTTTTTCCTGAACTGGGTAGGTGAGTATGTAACTCCTTTTGATTTACCAGTTTCTAGTTAATATTTTTTTTCTATGAAATGTCTTTTGCTGTAGATGGATCAGGGGATTTATCAGGCTCAGGGGATTTATCGTAGTTAGTAGTATAGTTTGAGCAATTGACGTGTTATGTTACTTTCTCGCGAATAGTGGCAGCAACAAGAATGAAAGTGACAAAACGATACAAAAGTTAACGTGTTGTTGAGGAGCTGTTTAAGTTTTTATGAATGAAAGGGGGTAAGTAATTATAAAAGACTATAAGCTCTTGAATGAGCATTTTTAATATACATAGTACATTATAATATTGAGTTATTGACATTGTTTACCAACCTTTTTTTTTAGGAAAATGCTGTGTTCATTCCTTGTTTCATTGTTTTAGTTAGCAAGGTCTTCTAATTTTTTTATTTATATAAAATTATACTATTTACAAACACAAAGGTTTGTCACCTTTTCGAACTCCATATTTTGTAAAATTATTGCTGCTAATGCAGATAACAGGTGGGTAATAATAATTACAGGGACAGGATCATTAACATGCTATTAAATAAAGGCTTGTTATGTAATTCCTAACACTGTTCTAAATAACAGCATATAATTTTTATGAGTGGTCAAGTTTCCTGTAATAAATAAAAGAATATTCCAGATGATTGAAGAAGATTTAAAAAACTACCTGCCTGCATGTACAGAGGCGCTCACATTAACCTTTACAAAACTGTTGCAAAATGGATTGTATGTCAGTTACATAAGGTGGCCCTATGTAAAGGTTGATGTGGGCACCTCTGTACCCACTGCAACCAACAGATTGCAACAAAATAATGTATTTTTTATTGCTCAGTGCATGATATTATTTTGTATATTAAAATGGCTCTCTGGAGCAATTGCCTGCAGGGCAAAGGTCATGGCTTCAATCAACTCACAGGACAATTTTTAATGTGATGAACATTCAGCATTAACATTTTTATCTTTTCAAGTGTGAATTTAGAAACATTTCAGTATTTCAATACCATTGTGATAGCTTAATTAGTAAAGGATTGGTTGATTGTGGTGTAAAGATCTCCTAAATATTATAAACAAAACACTCCAGCTAGACCAAAAGCACAGCCAAATGTATTGATGGGTATCCCAGACATCTCAGTTTTTACTATCACTTGGCTGTATAAGATTGCCCAAGTATAAACATGATCACAGGCTCCAGAAAGCATTGATTAATACAAAATAGGTGAAGGATAGTGTATTAATAACATTATCCTTACTTAATCATTTGTAACATATTCAATTACCTACCTAAATGTCTTTAATTAGATACTTTCGCAAAGGCAGGTAAATTCAATTATATTCAATAGATTTTCATTAGCTCATCTTGTTTAGCCGATAGCTGGTTGTTTGGAAGTGCCTGTACAACAAGCAATGATATGCAACCCATATTTCATGATTTGACTTTTTTTCTGTCACAATTACAACAACAGCCTACGGGCACCCCAGAAGCAAAACCAATGGAAATATCATCTTAATAAGTATACATTGCTGTGAACAGGACTTTGGCCTCTTGGCTTTTCTTTTTAAATTTATAACTTGCTTGTGGAATGTTAATAGGTTTATCACCTTCTCTATTCTCCAGTATTACTGAGTATACTTTTCAGGGTTCTAAGTTCATGTCAGACTTGCCCATAATGAGATGTTATAGCTCAAATAATGTTTGGGATTAATGGTTAATTTAAATAACATGAAAAAGGAAAATAGGCTGGTTACATAGACTTCAACATCACAACAGTTTGTTTACGTCTGAGACATGTTTTCTGTTAGAGATTTTTGTGCATTGGAGGTATGATTAAGAATAGATTGTGAATAGCCCTTACCTTCGAGACAGACGACTTGCACGCTATCTTGCTTGAGCCTCTTTAGCAGGATGCCATGGACAGAATCCGGGTCCTTGGAAGTGCCGTCCGCATACAACACAAAAATCCCTCGTGTGCGACAGTGCGCTATTCTTGCCTTCAGCTCTTTACATTGTACTGTGGATGCCAGTTCGATTTTCCCGGCTGCTAATCGCCGCAGCATTATACTTGGGATGGAAAAATTAACGGCCGAACGTATGTGAGAAACAGAATAGTCGTTTGATCCTCGACAGTCTATCAGTATCGTGTCCCGCTCGTCCGATCTCAGCTTTGCCAGCAACCACTCTTTCGACACCAAGTCGCACTCACATTCCGAGTCCGTGGGCATCTTGTAATCAGAATGTTCTCTTCTGTTTACACGGGCCCTTTACAACTTTCAATCGCCTGTTGCACTAATGCATGAACACCATGCAAATAAACGAATGATTACACATAAACATCGCTGTTGTCACTATCTAATAACAATACTTAAACCGTGATATTGACTAATTAAAACAAAAGAAAACCATTAACTACACTAGAAAAATATGCAAAACGAGCGAGCTCCGCGCTATGCTGCGAAACAACGCACCGAACGAATTGGAACGAATTCTACGCGAGAGAGGGAGACTCGAGTTGCGTTGCGACGCGAGGCGCGGAGGGCCTCGCGGGGGAAGGAAGGAGCGGCAGAGGAAGGGTCGAGTCGCAATGAACGAAAGCAAGTAACCAATGAAAACGCAGCACAGATTCTTATAAACAGCAACTTTTAATAGCAGCGCTTTTTTGACACGCTATCGCTTTCAACGTTATATTAACGTTATTCTTTCCTTCTCATTTAATATCATCATCCCTTAGATTTCAATTATGTCTGTAGTCAGATGATCTTAATTATAAAAACTTAAATAAAATCTATGTTTTATTTGCATGAGTCTTAGACAAGGCATGAGCCGTTTGTATCTCATTTCACTTTAAAGCATATCTTCGTAGGTTCATAATCATGCTCCCTTTTTCTTGTGACATCCAGCCATTCCTTTGCAAAAGGAACTCAACTCTCTTTCAGATCTCGGTTTGCACGTTTGCCAATTTTCGGTCGGATGGTCACCCATCCCTTTTCCGACCCGGCGTGTGTTGCTTTACAACAACGATCGTTGCCGATCACTGTCACAACTGCGCCACGGGCACCTCATTCTTATTTACTACCACATAAACATTATTTTTCACTTACCTGAGTACATCAACTTCATCAGGCTTTTGCGCAATGAGTAGATTGAGTCCAGCGATAGCTTTCTCTAACTCCTTCGCGGCTATCTTCACTCCTTGAGCGCCGATCACTTCTTTGTGCTCAATGTATGCGTTCTAAACAAATACATATCGGTTTATTGAATGATGAAATCATCAAAAGTTGACAAAAGTATATTTTAAGGCGAGGTGGGCCGAAGTTACGGATTTGAAAAACCATATGACACACAGGAAACAATGTTATAAATTTTAAAAAAAATGTATGTATTAGTTGAGGATCTGATCTACTTAAAATCGTATTCGGTTACATGATTTCATAAATTTCACTCGATAGAAAATAATCTCAAAGTTACCCCTTTTTCTAATGTTTTTACATTGTCATGTCGAAACTATTGACTTTTTTGAATTTATTATTTTACTTGATTATACCCACTATATATCTGTAGACGTTTCCGTAAATTTTCAGTCGAAAAATTCATTGCTTTATTCACTATGTTTAAAAACCTACGAAATGAAAAGGGCGGCGACTCGGCAGGTCTGATCAGACGCGCGCTGGCGCTTGCGAACGACGGACCTGTGCCATTTTTTCCCGCGTCGCAATTTCGTTCAAGAAAATCAATTACAGACCAAACTACATAATTGTTGCAAGTGGTACAATACGGGCAATAAACAACGCAAACGCAAAAACTCGTGCACAGCCATCTCTTATCAATAATTTATTACTAAAATATCCTAGGTAAAGTTACGGGCTTAGTGACACAGTATAAAAATAAAAGTGTGAAAAACTGCACTGAACATGGCATTCATTTTTGATCATTTATAAAATACATACTACTACCTGCCGTTTGCAAATGTAAAGTACACACAATAAAAAAGGCTAACCCTTGAATTCACAAACGTCACTCGAGGTTGAGCACGCCTTCAAAATTTCATAAACATAAAAACCCAGAACCGCCAGGAACAAAATGTATAAAAATGGGTTCACTATAGTAACGCTATAACGTTTTCAAAAAATCAGCTTCCTACCTATCCCATGTAGTATAGAAGTTATTGTACCGTAAAACTTCATTAAAATAAAAAAAGAGGAAGACAAGGCATCAGCGTACCAAATGTGGCCACACAAAAAACAGGTCCAATGGACTTGTTTTAAAGCCATTATGACTTGTTCGCGTGCGCGTCATACGTCAATGTCATGTGCTAGTTTTCGAATTCACTAAGTATGAACGTAACGTATCTCTTTTTACTTAAATCAATGAATAACTTACATTGATTTTAATTACTTACACTTTATGATAATACATTGATCTAAACAAAAAGAGTTACGTTACGTTTATACTTCGCGAATTCGAAAACTGGGACATATTGTATGAATGACGAGCACTCTAACAAGTCACAGTCTTAATATTGGTTCGAAAACAGGTCCATTGGACCTGCTTTTGTGTAGCCACATTTGGTACGCTGATGCCGTATCTACTCTTTTTGTTTATATTAATGCAGTTATATGTATAGTCTAGTAACCTCTATACTACATGGTTCAGGAAGCTGATGACGTTACAAGGTTACTGTAGTGAACCCATTTTTATACATTTCGGTCCTGGCCTTTCCTTTCAATTTCACAATGTGTTTTGCATTAAGTCCTAAGGACTTCCCTAAGTCCTAAAGATTTTCCTATTTATATATTTTTAATGACTTTTTAATAATAGACAAAAATTACGAGAAAGTACTGTATGAACGTATCGTAGATACACCTGGTCCTGGACAGCGTACCAATCCTGGAAAGTTCCGTGTTCAATCAGGAAAACAAAGAACACAGTCAATTATTTCTAATTTATTTATTTGGCATATGCAACAGTTGACAATCGAGACATTTATACACGGTTACTTTTTAAATACATACATCATATAATAACTATAACTTTGTTTCGAAATAAAGCAACTTTACGTCTTATATTTTCTTTCATTTTCTAACTATTTTTTATCTACAAAATCAGCAGTTTGGGAACATGCCCTTGGTAAGCCCAACCATTTCATACGATTTGATAAACCATAGGTCCTTGCTAGGGAAAATCGGTACGTGCTACGGATGCTGCGAGAGGCTATTGAAATAAAAAAACATCCAAATTTCAATCGTCAGAATGGTTGGAATTTGCCACCTGCGGGATCCCAGATCCTCTATATAACCAGGTTGACTGTCTACAAAATAAAACAATTGATATCCAGTTGTTACTTAACAGACCTAACTTCTCCCGTTTTCCCAATATTTCCCTTCACTGCTCTGCTTCTATTGATTGTAGCTTAACGAAAAGTATACTATAACCTGCCCAAAAGTAAAAAAATAATTGTGCCAAAATTCGTTTAAATCCATCTAGTAGTTTTTGTTTCTATAACGAATATACAGACAGACAAAAATCTTACTGATTGCATTTTTGACAATGACAGGTAAAAAAATCCTGCCGCTAATAATTAGAAATTCAAATAACAAGTGCCCTTTTCAACAATTTGATTAGTTGGTTCTGTGAATGTGAGGAAAATAAAACATATTTTGCTGTCGTAGGTGCCCGTGGCGCAGTTGTGACAGTGATCGGCGACGATCGCTGTTGTAAAGCAATACACGCCGGGTCGGAAAAGGGATGGGTGACCACCCGACCGAAATTTAGTGATGTGTATTTCGGGCATCTCCGTGCTTCGGAAGGCACGTTAAGCAGTTGGTCCCGGTTGACGTCGCTAGATGTCAGTCGCTAAGCCTAGTCAGAGGCCTTAGGGCGGCTTGATAACATCTGACAATAAGGTTTCTCACTAACCTTACACCCCTCCAACAATCCGCACTGAGCCCGCGTGTTGGAGTATGGCTTGTTCCACCTCATAGTTGAGGTGAGGCCTGTGCCCAGCAGTGGGACGTATATAGGCCGATTATGTTATGTTATGTTATGTTAAAAAGGAAAGCCTTTAGTTTGCTTAGTGATGTAACTCCCCAAAATTTTAATTAATATTTTCCATACATTAAAAAAAATGTTTGACAAGATACTTAAAAAAATAATTAAAAGCCTGCAATACGAAGCTGAACTCGGCGCGCTCAATCACAGGTGAAAAATTGACTGGCGCAAATAACTACGGTAAAAACGGTCCGGTACGGTCTGAGCATACAAAGTATACAAGTTTTTGTCAAAATCAGTCTCCAGACTCCGTTCAGCATTTTTCGATATTTTTCATAGTTTTAAAATTTGGCCTACCACACCCACTTGAAAAACTCATGTTGTTGATGTCTAAAAAACCGATGCACCCTGAATATTAATCTCTAAACTAAACTAAATTAAATTGTTAAATCTAAAATTCTGAAGTTCAATAAAATTTGTTCTACTGCTTATTTCTGCACTGTATGAATGGCTGGGGTCGAGTGAGTTCACTCGCGTTGCGTCCGGGCGAACTAACTTACGCGCGGCTCGGACGGCGTTAAAAACCTACTTTTGCGGGACTAGAGGGCCTTAAACAAGTCCAATATTTTTGTAATTTTACCGGTTACCGCTTAGTGCTGAAGTTTTCTAGTTTTAGGTTTGAGTGACGGTACAAGCGACATTCGACTCTAAGGCACTAGTATTAAGACACGTTTCCGCAGTTACCTTGACGCGCAGCTCCTTCATGGGCTGCACCATCGTGTCTCCTTCGCTTTACATTTGTTCTGTTGTGACGCTTCAAGCGACGTTCGACTCTAAGGCACTAGTATTAAGGCATGTTTCCGCAGTTACCTTGACGCGCAGCTCCTTCATGGGCTGCACCATCGTGTCTCCTTCGTTTTACATTTGTTCTGTTCAAGCGACATTCGACTCTAAGGCACTAGTATTAAGGCATGTTTCCGCAGTTACCTTGACGCGCAGCTCCTTCATGGGCTCCACCATCGTGTCTCCTTCGCTTTACATTTGTTCTGTTGTGACGCTTCAAGCGACATTCGACTCTAAGGCACTAGTGTTAAGGCATGTTTCCGCAGTTACCTTGACGCGCAGCTCCTTCATGGGCTGGGGCATGAGCAGCGAGCGGATCTGCGTGAAATAAAAAAACCACCCATATGCGTGTCGGAACCGCACACGGAGGTTTCCATAACATCATCGAGTAAAAAATTGCTTAAAAATTTCTTTTGTTGTATGGTAGCCCCTGTGTTTTTTTTTTGAAGACACGTATTGTATCGGGACACCTTTTATTATTTTTTGTTATTTTTAATAATAATAATAATAATATCATTTATTTGCTATAAATAGGGTGTTTACAAAGTAGATGTTACAGTGTTTTTGCGTGCTTAATCCTATTTAACTATATAATAATAGTATGCAAATATGTACCATGCACTATGGTAACTGGATAATAACAATGTGCTTAAGACAATTTACAAAAAAAAAAAAAAAAAAATAATAATGTTAAGTTTCCCTCAGTGTATCACATTAAATAATTACAAATTTTGGATAATCAATATTTACAAAGCAATATTATCTACTTATTTTACTTATCTACTTATATTTATTGTTATTACTATATCTTACATTGAATTAATATTTTAAAGTAGATATATGACAATTTTTAAATAAAGCTTATTTACAATACAACACTTATTTGCTACACTATTTCTCACTTAAATTTTAAAAATTCGTCTATTGTATAAAATGGTTTTTCAACAAGCCATTTATGCAGGGCTTTAGAAAATTTGTGTAGTGGGAGTATTTTGATGTCATCTGGTATTTTATTGAAAATTTTGATGCACATTATGAAGCTGTTTTTTAAAAAGCGTGTGGTCTTGGGTACTATATTCACAGTCAATTTATTGCTATTTCGTGTGTTTCTGTTTGATTGTGTTTTAGCCAGTAAGAATAAGTTTTGGTTCTGCTTTACAAATTTACCTATTTCCAATATATAGAGGCACGGAAGTGTAAGTATATTGAGAGTTCTGAAGTAAGGTCTACATGATATGTCCGGTGCAATGTTGCATATCGCCCGTATGCATTTTTTCTGTGAGATAAATACTGTTTGAATGTCTGTGCCATTTCCCCATATCAGCAACCCGTACCTAATAACTGATTCCACGTAAGCATAGTAGGCAGTGATGGCGGTTTCTGTACTGGCTATTTTGGTGAGTTTGAAAAGGGCAAATGCAAATCTGTTCAGTTTAGTGGTTACATTTTCAATATGTTCCGTCCAGTTTAGTTTGGAGTTGATGTGTAAACCTAAAAACTTTGTTGTGTGTTCAATGTTTAGGATGTGATTATTTACTGTTATTTCAATTTTTTCCTGTAAGTTATTAAAGTTGATTAATTTCGTTTTTTTTAGATTCAGTTTCAAATTATTATTGTTCAGCCATTCTATTGTAGATTTCAGTGTTTTGGCTATTTCTAATTTGTGATGTTCTAGATCATCTTTTCTGTCAGTACTTACGATGATCGATATGTCGTCAGCAAACAGTATTGTTTTATATTTAATAGTGTCTGGGAAGTCATTTATATATAAAACGAATAGAAGCGGCCCTAATGTGCTTCCTTGTGGAACACCGTAGTAATTTTGCTTAAGATTGGATTTGTATGATTTATTGTTGAATTTAGTATCTACTCGGTCTATTTGTACAAACTGTGTTCTGTAATGTAAATAGGATTTTAACCAACAGAGTGCTGGGCCCTGTTCAATAAACATTACAATTCTACAATTATGTAAAAAACTTACAGGCTACAATTCTACAAGTTTCTGTTCAATAAAACTTACAAGTTACAATTTTACCATGGTGGAAAATCTACAAAATTGTAGAATTGTAGCTACAATTCTACAAGTTTCTGTTCAATAAACATTTTCTCTCTACAGGTGACAATTTACAAATTTGTAGGAAAAACTGTTTTATTAAACGCAAAATTGTAGTTACAAGTTTACATATTATGTAAATTGTAGTACAATTCCGACAGGTGGGCTTACCCTGTGTCAGAACTTTACAATTTTGTGCTCAAGCTTAAAAGTAAAGGAAATTGGAATAAATAAATAAAAATTGTCCTAACAACTAGTAGTGTAAGTAGTGACAGAAGTAATGAGTGATTTAAAAAAAATGGCAGCGGCGTATTTGAATACACAGATCAACTTTACTTTTAATGTAAAAGATTGATTAAACATTTTACCAAAAAATTTGGGTCAGCAAAATACCGTCGATTATTTTTTGGTTATAAAAATTGTACATGATCTTTAATACGATTCAATTATAGACTTAGCCCTTACACGCACTCAGAAAATTTTGTGTACATTGCACTGTGGCTCACAATACTATGTTTTAGCAGATGCACATGGTGTAAGTAAAATAAAGATACATAACTGCATAAGAAATATGTCTCGTTTTGTGGTCAGTAAATTATTTGGAGAAGATGTCCACTGGCCACTGGAATTATCCAAAAATTTCAAACAAAAACGTCTGTGTTATTGGTATTTGCTCTACTAGCGCCACTTTGACAACTGTCAAAGTGCACGCCCCGTTGTCTCGAAATCCCTAGATTTGAAGAAATTAAATCATCAGGCATTAAAGGTGGTTAGCTAATCACTGTAAATGAATGAAAAAAACAAATCCGCTTAAAGCAACAAAATCTTACATTTTATGTAAATTGTAACTTACAAATTTGTAAGTACAATTCTACAGGCGTTTTCTACATAATTGTAGTGTTTATTAAACAGCATTTGTAGTTACAATATTTGTCAGGTTTTCACTTGTAGATTTTTTACATATTTGTAGTGTTTATTAAACAGCACTTGTAGCAAAAGTTTACAAATATGTAAGTTTTTTACATAATTGTAGAATTGTAATGTTTATTGAACAGGGCCCTGGGCCCTGTTCAATAAACATTACAATTCTACAAATATGTAAAAAACTTACAGGCTACAATTCTACAAGTTTCTGTTCAATAAAACTTACAAGTTACTATTTTACCATGGTGGAAAATCTACAAATTTGTAGAATTGTAGCTACAATTTTACAAATTTCTGTTCAATAAACATTTTCTTTCTACAGGTGACAATTTACATATTTGTAGGGAAAACTGGTTTATTGAACGCAAAATTGTAGTTACAATCTACATTTTATGTAAATTGTAGTAAAATTCCGACAGGTGGGCTTACCCTGTGTCAGAACTTTACAATTTTGTGCCTCAACCTAAAAAGGAAAGGAAATTGGATGAAATTAAAGAAATATTCCTAACAACTAGTAGTGTAAGTAAAGACAGAAGTAATGAGTGGTTATAAAAAATGCAGCGGCGTTTTGAGTTAACAGAAACTTTACTTTTAATGTAAAAGAATAAACATTTCACCAAAAATTCGGGTCAGCAAAATACCGTCGAATATTTTTTGGTTAAAAAGATTGTACATGATCTTTAATACGACTCCACTCAGGAAATCTCCTAATACTCTGCTTAATGCTTTGAGACACATTTTTTTAAGTTGCACATCTCGGTAAACCAGTTTCTTTGCATTTGGTACATACCATGCTGGCATTTGTGTGTTATCAAGAATTCTCTACAAAGGACTTGATCAAAATTTCATAGACAAAAAACCTAGAATCGCCAGCAACGAAATGTATAAAAATGGGTTCACTAAAGTAACCCTATTACGTATTCAAAAAATCAACCTCCTAAACCATACAGTATAGAAGTTATTGTACTGTATAACTTCATTAATATAAACAAAAAGAGGAAGATACGGCATCCACGTACCAAAAATGACCACATAAAAAACAGGTCCAATGGACCTGTTTGCAAGTCAATATGGCAGTGACTTTTTTGCATCCCACGTCATTCATACGCCAATGTCATATGCCAGTTTCCGAATATTTAAAGAACATAGAATGGAATGACAATGACAAATAGTATGATGAACATTGACATAAATGAGTAAAAAGTAAAATCACAATGATATGATAAACAAAAGAGACTATTCTACTCTTTAACACTCTTCCTTAAATTCACACGTGTTTTGAGTTTGATCACGATTTTAACATACATTTAAGCAAGGTGAGTTTTTCAAGTGGGCATGGCAGGCGAAATCCTAAACTATAAGGAATTCAGAAAATGGTCAATGTGAATGTAATGAAAATAAATATTTTATTAAAAATGAGACCTTTCCTTCAGTTTGACATATAATGTTACTTCTCATTATTTGACCCTTAGAAGCGAAACTACAAGATGGCATTGTAATACAGGGTGTCATTTTTTTCCAAATTCATCTGGTTCGAACCCAGGCTAGTATACCGCGTAGCTTTTGCAGTAGATTTTTATTTATTTTTGATCTACACATTATGCTCGTTAAAATAGCATATATGGCATTTCTGGCGATTCTAGGTTTTTTTTTGATCAAGTCCTTTCATACAAAAACGTTTGTGTTTTTGGTATTTGCTCTACTAGCGCCACTTTGACAGTTGCACGCCCCATTGTCTCGAAATCCCTAGATTTGAAGAAATTTAATTATCAGGCATTAGAGGTGGTTCGCTAATCACTGTAAATTAATGAAAAAAACAAATCCGCTTAAAGCAACAAAATCTTACATTTTATGTAAATTGTGACTTACAAATTTGTAAGTACAATTCTACAGGCGTTTTCTACATAATTGTAGTGTTTATTAAACAGCATTCGGAGTTACATATTTGTAAGGTTTTCACTTGTAGATTTTCTACATAATTGTAGTGTTTATTAAACAGCACTTGTAGCAAAACTTTACAAATATGTAAGTTTTTTACATAATTGTAGAATTGTAATGTTTATTGAACAGGGCCCTGGTCCCCTGATTCCGTTCTTTTCAAGTTTTGCTTCTAAAATACTATGTGAAACTAAATCAAACGCTTTCGTCATGTCTAGAAATAATACTGTTGTGTATTGGTTATCGTTTACGTTATGCAAGACGTTAGTTACTAGATTGAATGTTGCCTGTGCTGTGGATTTGTTTTTTTGAAAACCATGTTGGGATTGCTTTATAATATTGAATTTATTGAAAAATGAATCAAGTTGATTGTGCATTTTAGTATTTGTTGTAATAGCGGCAACACTATTTTATGTAATTACTGCTTTCTAGCTATCTCGTTTTATAAAATACGGCGTGCCGCGTGGTGACCTTAGACAATTTAGAAATGCTCTAAGGTGGTGACAGACAGACAGATAACGGAGACTCAGTAATAGCACGGTAATAGTATATTCCTTTACCGTGGTAATAGGGTGTCATTTTTACCTTTTAGGCCCGGAACCTTAAGTAAAACGAAAATAATTTGAATTGATGGTTTGGGAAAATAATTAAACAGTAATCTCTTAATAAATTAAGAGATTACAATCACATTGCAGCACTGTTGTTTATATACACTAGTCGCCGTGCGCTTTGTCTGCGGGGACTCCTAGTCATACCGTTTTGTTTTATAACCAACAAAACGGAGCTTTTGCGGAACCAACACAAAAACATTTATTTAATTTGAACCACCAGTTCCTGAGATTAGCGCTTTCAAACAAACAAACTCTTCAGTCAGCTTTAGATTATTATGTATATGCATAAAAGTACAGATTTTGTACTTGTACCTCACCTGCCGCTTTTGTGTGTTTTTGCTCCACTGGTTATGCGAGTTTCATCTACGCTCTCCAAATGTGGACGCGGTCTCGCACCCGTCCATCAAGGACTATCAAGGTCAAGGCCATACCAAAATTTGGATTCCCTGCAGTTTAGATGGATGGTAACTAGCAAAGTAGGAACCTCTGTTAGCCTCTGTCTGGGACGTGATGTGCAAATGTCTGGGAGTTCTGGGATGTCCCATTCCAGGTGCCACACCACGACACGCCTCGAAGGGCTCCTGCACCGATTATGATTAGTTATTTTAGCCATGTGATGTGAATGGTTTTGCTGCCAGAGCACAAATACGGCAGAAACAAACTTCTAAGCAACACACTGTAAATCGCTATATAACGGAATAATATAACGTTATTACGAGAATCGTTTATCTGTGTTCACAATGTTACCAGTAGTCTAAATTAACATTTTGAAGTAGTTTTTTGCATTAAATCTGTGAGCCTTTTCAAGGCGAAGCAACTCTTTTAGGAGTAAGGCCTGGGGCCTCTCCAGCCAAACGAGCTTTATATTTTAATCAGAAGTCTACTTGCTGTGAAGACAATTAAGTAAGTAACCCCCGAATTCACAACTGTCAATCAACGCTAAGTACGCGCTCACTCTCATGCTGTCCCGTAAAATGTCAATGTAAACGAAAGTGACAGCATAAGCGTGAGCGGGTGCTTAGCGTTGATTGACGTTTGTGAATTCGGGCGTAAGACTGTTACGTCGATGCAATGCTCAGTCAGTTAACACTTTTACAGCCGTTGTTGGTAGTTTATGGCAATAATATGATGGCATCATTTTGCTGTCAGGTTGTCATTTTTGACAACTGCTTGTTTGACTGTCACTGACTGACGTTTTACTGACGCTGCTTGAGCCTTGATATTTATCGTAAAATTCTGTAGTTTTCGCTCAAAAAGTTTAAAAATTGTCACAGCAGATATCTGTTGATATAATTTTCTATAAGTGTACTAAAAAGCGACAAAACAATGGATGATATTTACGACAATTTAGACAATTATGAGGACTTGAACATTGTCGAGGAGGTAACGTAGATTTTAGCGCCAAATATTCCTATGACGTCCTATTTTATCGTTCGCGAATACAGGCCTTTCATGAAATATTTGCTTTGAAATGTCATCAATTTATTAATTTGTAATATGCACGACACCTTGTTTTAGTTAAAAAAGGAGAACAGAGACTTGAAAAGCAAACTTGAAGAGTATGCTGTAGCCATGGACAAGTTACAAAAAGTAAGTGTAATTTGAAACCGCAAGGTGCTGTGTCAGTAGTTAACTTACTAATGAAACTTGACACTTCCTGAGCCTTCCTTTCTTTCGTGAACTTCACACTGCAATATTCTTCATTGTCTAAAAACCTTGCACATAAGAACCACATAAACCAAATGCCATGTTTGTAGTACTTAAAAACCATTGTTTATTTTGAGTAACACTTGAAACTTGATTCAAACTTAAGCATAGGTGCAAGTTTGTTAGTTGTATTTGAATACTTAGACCAATCCTGACGTCTATTTACTTGGCCTGTTTTTGCTATGATTCTACTAACACATTGTTTAAGGCATAGGTACATTAAGAGATAGACTTGTTTTGTCACTTACTCTCATAAGGTGGCAGCAACAAGAATGGAAGGGTATAGAATATACGGCTTTACAAAGCCAATGTGTAGTAAAAGCGCTGTTTATGTTTTTATAAATAAGGGAGTTATTCTTTAATTTAGTTTGTAAGATGTAGTTAACGGATTACATTGTAGATTATTAACTAGTAGTATTCTATGTAGTGTTGATAATAGGAAAAGAAAATCATTGAATTGTGCATCACTGTGATAGGTTTGCTCGATAGAGGATTCATACATAACTAAGCAATGTAAAAATCTGTGCAAGGAATGGATGTGCATTGATATTTTAGAATATTTTGCAGGATTTTGACAGATTATCAACTGATTTCAAAAACTTGGAAAAGAACTACTCATCATTGATGAAAACTGCTAAGGTGGAGGTAGAACGAAAAACAAAAATCATAAATGATCTAAATGTAGAGTAAGTATTCACATTGCTATATCTACTACATTGATAAATTTGTTAACATTCAAATACTAGTCTGTAGTACAAGTCTGTATTTCCATTTAACACTCTCTAAATATATTTTTTCTTGCAGGAAAGATATGATTGTTCTGAAGGCCTTTCAAAACAGACATAACTTGAGAAGCCTCAGAGACATAACCAAGCCTTTTCAAAAAGGCCCAATGAATGATGTCAATTTGCAAAAGGTTAAAAATATGATTAGCTCACCAGCTGATAACCCCAAACCTAAACCTGATCTAGGAAGGTATGCATAACCTAAAATGTGATCCTCAAATGGGCATAGGCACCCTAAATATTTTATTGTTTTTTCAAACCTTATTCCATTCATTAAAGGTTTTTATTTAAGAGCTTACTATTTTCCCACTGCATTATGAAATGTGAAAAAAAAAGAATAATATTTACTATAATTTAATAATAGTTAGATTAGAAGTTGAATAGTTAGTTATTCTCATATCTGAAAGACACAACTATGTGTAAAATGGTGAATAAGCGACAAATTTGAAAACCCTGCATCTACGACCGCCGGCACATTCCCTGGCGCGTATACATGCCTCCAAACAATCAAGCCCACAGCTGCTCCATCCATCCAGCAGTATTAAATAAACAGTTGTCCTCCAAATTGTTTGACTATAAAGGCTCATCTAATTCTCTTAGTAGTCCATGCCTCCAATTATGCCCCTAAACCCCTTACTGGCAAAGGGTGATGGCACTGTGTGTGCCATCACCCTATACATCGTCTTTGCCAAACAGCTCGCCCAAACTCTAAGACTGAGGTATAGATCACGCAGTCGTGGACGCGCGTCGCGGACACTATCTGCTTGCCATGCTTGCACCGGGCACCGGCACATGTCCGGCCACTATTGTCGTCAAATGTCTGATTGCCATCTCCCAATAACGCACTGAGCTGAGACTCGGCCCCCCTGGGGTCAACAATAGGTTAGGCACGTTACCTACTACAATATTAAAGATTGAGAGCCTTCCGCCACAGTATAAACAGTAGGTCATCTAAGGCCGCCCGCCGAGTTGTTAGCCAGTCGGGCACAGCCCGTCCGTACTGCCACCACCTTATCCCCCGTACTGCCACCACCTTATCCCCCGTATTTTATGCTAGCTTGTGCGTGAAATCGCTTGCCGACACGGCGCGCCACGCGCACGCACACATTCGAACCGAGAGCGGCACATTTGTATGTAGCTATTTTACTGTTCTCTGTGTACTGTGCTTCCGCTCACCCCTTTTTTTTTTTTTTTTTTAAGTAGGGGAAATGCCTTACGCATACCCGTCCACCGGGGGACGGACGGGTTATGTCGGACTCTCCACTGGAAAGGTGGTATACCAGTGGCCCTACCGACTAAAACCCCTACTACTCCCTCTTATCGTCCGTATAGTGGGGGAACACGGTGAGTAGCGCGAAGCCTGTTACGCGTTCCCCCGGACGGAGCCCGCCTGCACGGCGGGCCGGAAGCGACCCCCCCATCGTGAGGGGAGGCCAGAAGGGACAGCCGAGGATGTCAAGCCGTCCCTACCAGGCAGCGGTGAAACCCGTGCAATGCTGGCGGCGGCACCCCCGTACCACGCGCCAGCTGGCCACCGTACGCAAACCCTACTGGGCCCGCAACCACGAGCCACCCAAAGGGCGGCTCCGCTGCCGTAACCTTCGGTACGGCCCCGCCGGGCCGCGACGCACAGGGGGGATCAGCCTCGGATCACTGGCCCCCACCAACCGGTTGTGCGCCGCGGCCCCAACCACGCGCCTCAAGGCGCCTGCAGGCCCCACTGGCCCCGCATCCCCACGTCGCCCTTACGGGCCGCAGCGACCCTACTGGGCCCGCAACCACGAGCCACCCAAAGGACGGCTCCGCTGCCGTAACCGGCGGTACGGCCCCGCCAGGCCGCGACGCACAGGGGGGATCAGCCTCGGATCACTGGCCCCCACCAACCGGTTGTGCGCCGCGGCCCCAACCACGCGCCTCAAAGGCGCCTGCAGGCCCCACTGGCCCCGCAGCCCGTCGCCCTTGCGGGCCGCAGCGGGTGGGTGTCCAGTCCACCACGCTGCCACGCCTGAGTTCTCTTCGCTTCCCGGTGGTGCCCCTACCACCGGTACTAGGCCCCCTCGCCACGCCGAGGCGAGAACCCGTGAGGGGGTTCCGCTCACCCCTTGGGTGCCTGCTGTGGATACAATAATTTGGGCCAATAGGAGTACACGATATGTTGTTTTATGTATTATTTATTTACTAGTCAACTCATTTTACATTCAACTTAACATTTTAGGAAAGAAGAGAGTCGTTTCTCATCAGTAGACACTGTTACTAGTTCCAACCCAGATATTACCGGAAGATTGTTAAAATTATCATGTGGCAAAGCCGAAAGTACGGAGTTGTGGAGCGACCGGACTAGCGACACTAAAGAGAACATGCTCAAAAAGGCGGTTGAGGACGTCCAGACCAACCGAGCTGTGAGCATTAGGAATAGGCGAAAATCTATGCCAGCTGCCAGGTATGTGCCATAAAAAGTGTAAAGTTATTTTTAAGAAGGCAATTAGGTAACCAATTACGTTGTAGGTACGGCTATTGTCGTACCTACCTACGACTATTGTCGTACCTACCTACGACACCAGACGAACCCAGACTGTTTTTTTTTCTGGGATTTCTTTTTTTAAAATGGTGTACTTTGCAGGTGAAAGGGCTTGTCGCAATTTAAAAAGAACTAAGCTTTTCACAAAAGTTGTTTAGCATGTAAAATAATAAAAAACGCAGTTTTTCTCGATATTAAACTTATGAATTTTTCTTCACCTCAATGTTTTCAGACCACATGATAAATTCAGTTCAGATGAAGAATGCGAAGAAGATTATTGTAGAAATGAAACATACAAAAAAGGTTTTCCAACAAGAGAAGAGAATAAGCCCAATCCTGACAGAGTATACAATGAAAGATACAGACACAGAGCACTAGACGAAAGAAATAAAGCATCTGAAACTTCTAGTATGGATGATAGACTCTCTGGTTTTGATGCAGGCAGAGACACATATCATAGAAATAGAATTGATCGGTATGGACCAGATAAATATAGAAGGGATAGATATGAAAATACTCAAAGAAATAGAAGGCATTTCAGTCCTGACAGATCTCGCGGACCAAGAAGGCCTGAAGATTGCTACCAAAGACAAGATTATGGTAGGCACCGAGTCTTAGAAAGTCCACCACCTGATAAATTAAATCATTACCAACAAAGAAATCGCGATGTCCGATCGAAACGTCAGCGCGATGATCAATATGATTATGAAAGGAGAGGCCGCTACCAAGAACATTTTTCATCAAAGCATAAGACGGTTACTGATCTTTATGATGAACCCATAAGTAAAAGACAAAGGACTACTTCATTTAGTAAATACTCTGAAGAAGAGAAAAAGTGGCCTGGAGAAAGAGTGCCCCTAGAAAAAACTGTGTCCGACCTTATGGCGGAGATGCCGGAATATACTTCTTGCCAGTCACCTGATTACAGCTTGACAGATTCAATCCCTCACCACACAATAAGAGGTAGGTTGCATATTTGGTGTTTATTGGTTTTCCGGAAGGCCTAATGAAAATATAGTTACATAAAAAAGTATCGTAGTATTCGTGAAGTAAAAAGTTACATCCTTCACATTTGAAAACGGGAAAATTTGAGCAATACCTTCTAATCCAAATATTCGCTTTATAATTAGCCAAATTGGTCTAGATCTTGTTTAACCGGGTCTAACGAAGATCAATGAATTTTTATTTAAAGAGATGAAGATTCCTACTACACATATTTATATTATTAATATGCTTTCTTTTGCAGAAATCAAGCATACAGCTTCTGTACCTCTTGATGATCCCAGAAATCATAGTAAAAAGTATACTGAGAAAACTGCTGTGACTGGCATAAATGTTGATTTAAAAATGGTTGATACTTCAAAGTGGGATTTGAAGGGTATGATGGTGGACGTTTCTAAGTGTGATGGGGTAGAGAAGCAACTAGAACTGCCAAAAGCTTTAACTAGAAGACCATCTCAATGCAGTGAAGATATTGTCAAAGATATTTATATGGACATTGAAAATCCAGTTTCTAATATGTCCACAGAATCAGGAGAAATTTTCTCATTTGCAGATGATGAACGTGATTTTAGAGGATTTAATAAAAGTCAATTACACCATCATCCTGAAGTAAATCATCAAGTAGTTGAAGACGACCAAATAGACAAATTAAAAGATAGAAATTTCGCCAGTGATAATTTGGGGAAATCTACTAACAAGATACCAAAGAATGTAAATGAAGGCCCTTTTTGTCAAGATAGTGTCGCTTCAAATGTTCCCAGTAGGAAGACTATAGACGAAAATAAATCATCTCCCTGTGAACTAAATAAGGATGAAATTATGAAAAGTCAAGATAAATGCGACGCCAACAAAGTCTTAAGTAAAGACAAGGAAAGAAAGAGCTTGCCGAGTTTTTTGAATAAAGATAGCAAGAACCAAAAAGCACTAATCGCTAGAAGTGACAGCCAAAACAAAGAGCACAGCTTCCCTAAGTGTGACGAAAAATATAATGTTCCTGAAGCCGTTAAGAAACAAATAGTAGCAGGCGATCTAGAGCTTAGTGACGAAACGAGCGACAACATGGAAATTCAGAGGAAAAGTGTTATAGAAAAAACTAAAACTATGAAAAAAGGTGATGTTGAAGTTAAAGACTCGTCAAGTAAAAATAGTAAAGATACCGTAAAACATAAAAAATCTGAAAAACCTCGCCCAGAACCTGAGCTTCTCCCAGAGCGTAAATCAGCAGAAATAGATTGTAAAAAGCAAAGGAGCAAAAGCCATAAAGGGAAAATGACAAAAGTCAAAGAAGCTGTTGCAACAAACGACCCTGCACAAGTTTCAAATAAAAAGCCTAAACCGAAAAGAGATAAAAAGGATACCACAGAGATAAAGACAAAGTTTACTGAACTATTCGGAGATAGCAGCAGCCTAATTACACCTGAGGATTTAGGAATAATGGCGCTGCAAGCTCAACAACAACCTGTTGCGAAATATGTTCCCATTTGCGAAGATGCACAGGATGCTGTCTCCTTGAAAATTCCAGAAGTAGCCAAAGTAGCTGGCTCATGTTTACCTCAGTCAACAGTATCAGAAACGGAAGCATCGAGAGAAGTCGATGAAATCGGAGCTGATAAAAGTGAATGCAAATCAGTAACTCAACCCAAACATACCAATGAAACTAAAAGTAGAAATTCAACAAAAAAAGATGAGAAAGCCCATGAAAGCGAAGTTGTCAGTAAACGGGTGATTGATGTGTCAGTAAAAGAAAACCCCGTAATAATTTCGCCAATCGAAGCGCAGGCTCCTGTATCGGATACAAATGAAGGTGATATGAGGCATAAAGTCTTGGACTCGGTCAAAGTAACTAAAAATGAGCTTCTTAGGCCAATAGGGTTGGTACAAGCTTTGGCGACATCTACTCCGCAAAAGGGCTTCCAACCAGGAAGCCCTGAGGTTGAAAAGGTGGTCGATGTTGCTGGGCCCAGTCGCACCGCAAGCTTCGCGGAAAGTGTGGACCTCACCGCGGACCAGTCGTCGGCCAACGGTTCTGTGGGTGCACAAAACGATGCGGACGTGCCTGATGTTAGAATATTCGTCAAAAGGCGGAGAAGAGTTGTTAAAAAACCGTAAAATTTTTAGCAACTTCCCTATTTAGGTTAAGTATGATTGACTTATGCAATCTCATGAACATTTTAATGTAGAGTTTCTACAAACTTTTTTCAAACTCTATTTTTGTAGTCAGCGAAATCCCTATGCTTGTATTTTTAATACCTGCAAAGTGATTCTGTAAAAACTCAAATAACGAAATGCACTGCATGATTTCTGAATGTTAGTTCTCAGTGAGATGATAACATTACGCGTTGGAAACTTATGTAAGTTCTCTGTCATGTGACGGGTTCGAAATATTTTAACACAAAATCTCCCATCCTAGTTTTAGGCTACATGTGAATAAATACAAAGAAAAACATTTGTGATTCTAACGACGCGAGATTCTTAGAGAAATTTAAGTTCTATTTGCTGTATTATTAAGATGATGTGTATCAGGTATGCCTGGGTGTAGTTTGATTTAAACATAAAACAGCTTGTTGAATAATTTGTGTAAACCAAGACAGTGCGGGCATGAAAATTAAGAATGTTGATTCGACCGTTGATGCCCTTTTCTATAGAAGAGCTATCTACAGCTTTAATATTGAAATTATATTCTTATATCTGGATCTCAAAATGTCGCAAACGTTGATTACATGTAAATAATGTAAATACATATACGCGTATGTTCAAAGCAATAAACAATAAATATGACGATCATGGTGTGATTTAAATAGAAAAACCTCTTTATATTCCCATAACAGTCTTTATTGTCCTTATAAATAGTTATAAATTATGTTATATACAGTACTTCACTTTTCATAAAAGTTACAAGTAAGGATCACTTCATTATCTTTAAAATATAAAATTATTATATTACCTACCTACTTACAAAAAGTAACAATATATAATAAAAAACGGACTTTTAACACGCATCACATATATCGCAATGGATTTGTTAATTTTCAATGATTCAAAGAATCACAGACTTTTAATAGTGCGTTCAGTTCACGTTGACGCTATTTATTTCACGATTTCTAGTTGCTAGTTTTTAATATTCTTTTTTTTCGATTTAGTTACAGAACATACTTCGAAAGTTCATATTACCTTACTTACACCAATACATTAAAGGTAATTTTCCAAGCGGGTCGGCACTGTCAGTTCGGCAAACCCAAAGCAATGACTAGGCAATTTTACCGGCCGGCTGCGCCGATTAATGCCGGCCCGCTTATGTGGGTAACCACCCTAATGCATTGTAATTACTTATTTTAAGCAATACGATTTCTTATGAACTGAACGTACATTTTTTAAAAAGGCGTGGTAAAACCAATTGTATACTATGAGGAACAGCGAAAAATGCTCAAAAGAGTCTTGGTGCCTTTCTCTAGGTGGATTTCGACAAAAACTAAAACTTGATGCAGTTTAAGTTCTTGCCAAACTCTAGAACCCTTTGAACATTTCTTGCTATGCTTCATACTTTAGAACCTGCCCTACCTGGCCCAGTTACAAATTCAGCCAGAATGCTATGAATGAAATGTTTTGATTCCTTCTTTATTGTAAATGTACCATAAGACATGGTGCGTATTCGTACTTTCAGTATGTATTGGAATCTGTAAATTCAAGACTGGGCAACTAAGTTAAAAATAGGAACTAAAAAATAAAATGTACTTGAACATTACCAATTGAAATAAAACAAACTGGCCAAACTCTATCACCCTACTCAAACCCCTTTACTGCATGAATAGAAACGTTTCTGGTGATGATAGAAAAGAAATACAGTAACAGATTTTTCAAATACTATTTTACATACATCTTAGGCATTCCGTGATGCCTAACGTATCGACCTAAAGTAGTCGAAACGTCGGGTTAAAAATATTAGAAGATATGAAACCCCGCGTAAAATCCGTTAAGTGTTTTTATTTCAAGTAACTATGTAATAAAGTTGAGAAGAGATGAAAACATTTTAACTTTCAATATGAACTATACGCATCAGTGATTGGTAGGTGGTAAATCTGTGCATCAAAAGAGCTATAAAGTTATAATAAATGCCGTTTTATTCTATTTATGCGACATGAAATTTTCTTTCAGCTATTTATTATCTATTTACATAAACTGCTACTGTAACTGTTACAATAACTGTGTCCTAAATACATCCTGGTACGGTCAGCAACTAAAGTCGCTGATAATTTCAGCAGCCATCAATGTTGTCAGTGGAAGTTGTCATATAAATTATTAACAGTTTTGTCAAATCGGCTACTTTATAATTTTCAACGACTTTCTTTGTCAAGTCTCACCTGCAGTTGTCACATACATCTCAATATTAGGTCAATATTCAACAAGTACTTAAAATAATACATCCGAAGCTTACATAAAACATGTTGGTATTATTCACTTACACTTAATTATAAATTCATGTGGCAACGATACTTGATTTAATGCATATACCTACATATTTACAGTACAATCAATGGAGAGATATACCGTCGGTGAAGTGCCAACGCCTCCTATCTTAAATATAAGAATGGCCGAATACATCCATCTGAACTACAGGAAGTTTTATGATTATACACTTGCCGTGATTTACATACCCATCGACCTTATAAGAGTACCCAAAAAACTCCTAATCACAGGCGTGAGGCTATGGTCACAAAGTCAAGACTAATACGTCTATCATCAGAATCTACCACCCAATATGTTTCTACCGTTTCCGTGGGCTGTCAAGCAACAGTGACGTTTCCGCCCGCCTCAGGTAGTGGACACGTTGAATTTCATACAAAAAAACAAATATGTTTGATTTCCTTCGCCTGATGAGTCGTCTAGTGGCTGAAAGGTCGATGTACATACCTAATTGTAAGATAGGAGGTATTGACACTCCAGTCGACACCCATTTTGTCAATGATAAAAAAAAACATTCAAATGTAATAATTTGAGGTACGAAACTTAATTAATTCTACGGCTAGATAGTATGACACAGTAATCACTAATCACCACAAGATCATAGTCCGGGCGCAGAGCTGGGCCGCCGCTATAAGTGCGCGTTGTGGGATAGCGTGCCGATGATGTTGTTCGCCATCGGGATGTCGTCGGCGCGCGACGTCGACGCGCCCGGCCCGCTGGCGTCGCGCCCTGGCGGCGGGGATCTGCAACAAACGATAGGGAAGAAGTTAGAAGTCATTTTCAACAAATAGCGTCGAGCAGGGCCCCAAGTCTGCTAATTTTAGAACGCTTCAATTGAATCGTAATTGAGTCTCAAGTGTCAAATGTGACATACTTTTCATAGGAAAGGTGTCTAATTAGCCGATTGAGATTCAATTACGATCCAATTGAAGCGTTTTAAAATTAGCAGACTTGGGGCCCTGGAGTTCAAAGATGCCCTCTTGGGGTATCCGGATTCCCCAAGGTATGTGTTGCGATTGTTTATCGTTACGTATTGTATCGTGTTTTATTTACAGCTGTTAGCTCTTGCTTTTCATATTAGCTTAAAAGTAGGTACACCTTGGAGCCACAACATCAAGTGTGGGCCCTATCATCAGATAGGCTAGTATTACACTCACATTATTTGTGGCGGTTTAACCACAAATAATGTGAGAATTCGGAATTCGTTAATTTAAAGATAGGAAACCCAGAAAAGACATTCGGTTGTGGAAGACGCTGGTTCGAGTCCCTGACCGAATGTTTTTTTTTAGGTTTCTTATCTTAGTGAGGAGATAAGGCATTATCCAAATGAAAAATGAGCTATCATAAGGTGTTACATACCTCTTGGAGAGGTTGCCGAGCATGCAGGGCGGGTCCTCGTGCGTGACGTGCTGGTAGCAGACGGCCGAGGCGTGGCCGGAGCGCGCGGAGGTCAGGGAGGTGCCCGTGCTCCACGCGCCCGTCGCGGGGTCGAACACTTCTACGATGTCCAGGAATGAGGTGCCGTCGTAGCCGCCTGGAAGACAATTGAGTTTTTATTAGCACTGCAAGAGGAGTGGAAGCCATATTGCTATGAATAAAAAAGCAGTTACTGGTGAGACAGTCAATCTCATCATAAGGCTGCGTTTCCACCAGAGATGCTTTTTTAAGAATCAATAGAATCCCTACATTTACCTAGATTCGCTCAATGAGGTGATTCTGTTCTTAAAACATACTTTATCTTCCCGCAAAAGACTTTTTATGGAAACATAAGACACAAAGAGAAAGTATTTTACTGTTTTGAAATACGATAAAGATACACTTCATTGCACATAAAACAGAACTCTAAAAGTTAGTACAATGTAGGCGGCCTTATCGCTTATAGCGATACCTTCCAGGCAACCTTCAGAAATATAAACAAGAATGAACAGATGCGGTGGTGCAAGAGACTAGTACCTTGAAATATGGTACTTTTCTAGATAATTGGTGTTTATTTTCATGCTCTGGACTGATTTAAATGGTACTTGATTTATTAGATTTGTCTAGAGAAGAAATCCAAAAAAAAAAACACGAAATACTCTTTGATTTTGTACCTGTTAAATGGGACGAGATCGACATTTGTTGGTTATCAAATGAACTGACACAGTAAATTCGTATTAAGTCGTATTCGTATTAAAATTATTATTAAGACGTTGTCTGTCGGTAAAGCTAATTCTCAACCTACTCACCCATAGCATAAAGTTTGTTATCGAGCTGAGTGAGCGAGAGAGCGGAGCGAGCGATCTGCACGGACGGCATGGGCTCCCACACGCCGCGCTCCGTGTCGAAGCGCTCCACCGAGGAGAGCTGCTGCGAGCCGTCGTAGCCGCCAACCACGTAGATGTACTGGCCCAGCGCTGCTACACCTGGACATAGAGAGGAAAGTTGACTTAACAAATATCCCTGGACATTATTCCACACAGCGCCGTCTAGCCCTGAAGCGAGCTACTTAAAGCTCGTATTATGGGATACTATAGTTCGTTAGGGTTAAGGATGCAGTGATTTAATACTCTCGCACACAAAGAAACTCAGATCCACAACCTTTGCGTTCGAAAGTATGCGTCCATTTAGTCACTGTGGACTCTGCTTGTCGATGTGATTGGTAAGGGGGCGGGCTAGGTTGAGGGACAAGTATGAAATCACTGCATTCTTAACGCGAACGGACTATACACAATGGATAAATACATCACTCAATATACATAGCAAAGACCCAGACTAATACAAACAGACATGTTCATTCACACGAATGTTTGTACTGTGCGGGAAATGTTTGTACTGTGTGTACCTTTGGTGATTTGGCCGACTTCTTAACCATTACCAAAGCGTCAAAAACATCTATTTATTGTACAAATCGACCGATTATTTTTGTTTATTTCAATTCATGGTTCGTTCGTCGAAAGCGTTACTTTTAACATGCCTTAGCCAATAGCCACTAGCATTTAATAAAAAACCTACGAATACTACCCACGTTAAATATGGCATTGAAATTAAAATAGTACCGAATCGCTCAATGACGTGTTACTAAATCGCCGTCCAGATAATAATATGATAACAACAATTACAAAATATTTAAAGTACCTAATATACACCTAAGCTGCATTTAAAAATACGACAAAAGGTAAGTCAGCGCTTTAAATGTGTTGACAAAATGTTAAACAGCGTGACGCCTCGAATGACACTGTCTGCGCCATGTTACACAAGAAACACAAAAAAGTGCATTAAAGCCATAGACGCACATGAATTTGATAAATTTAGACGCTTGGAAAGTATGGAATAATAGAGCGTTCTACTTATTTGATTTTACAAGCCATTTGGATAGGATTTTGAAAATCTGGCATTTAAAATAAAGGCGGTTTTTCACTGGTATTTTTATTCTAATAGAAATACCTTATTATCCCTGATTTACCGTCATCGACTGGATGCATACAGTCTTTATGTTTGCTATTTAATTTTGTACTTTACTTTTGTGCTATAAAAAAAATGATTTCAAGTATCTTAGCAAAACTCACCAGCCCCGCTCCGTGCAACATTCATAGGCGCCACAGCAGTCCACCGGTTATTCTCCGGATGGTAGCACTCTACGGAGGCGACCCTCCTTGCGCCGTCGAACCCGCCCACGGCGTAGAGCAGGCGGTTGACCACGCACACGCCCACGCCGAGACGCGCCACGCCCATCTCAGCCACTGGTGACCACGCGTCGCGCTCCGGGTCGTAGCTACACAATCACGGATGAGTCAAACAAAGAGCTAATCGACCTCATTGCTAATAGACTCCTAATGACAGGCGAGAGGCTATGGTCACTAAGTTCGATAAATACTCCCAAGCAATGATACTTAAAAGAGGTGTAGAATGTAGAGACAGATACATGTTCGTTCAAACTGTCAATGCGTTGCTCAAGTGTTCGAAGTTGTGATTTCGGATGCCACTTTTTTAGCACACGTAACCTATCTACGTCTTTTTTACTATAATATCATTGCTCCAGCGTATTTATCTGACTTTGTCACCATAACCATTCCGAATCTACAACCTAATGAGTTGCTACCATTTCTGTGAGCTGCCAAGCGACAACGTTACTGATTGGCCGATAAGCATCTCGACCGATCAGTGAAGTTGCCCACCGCCTCAGGTAGCTGACAGACTTAATTTTATACAAGAAATCAAGCATTAGGCGTCTAGTGGCTGTAAGGTCGATGGGCTATACTATACGCAGACTCGTGGCAGTGGGTTCCATAAATCACTTTTGTAACAGGGATGCGCACACGACTACTCGACTATCGATAATATGCATTTCATATTATCGATAGTACACAAACAACGCCCATCTCTGTGTATGTGTAACGTCATACATAAACAGTGCAATTGCGAGATAAAAACAATCCTCATGATTTGGCTACAGTTTGCTATCAAGGTAGCTTGCAATGTAATGTACACTTTTATAATGAAGGAGATTACTACCTAACTCTTTAGTATTTAACTATATTTGATGAATAAAAACAAACATCGTAACAAAATAATAAAATTACTAGGTTTATAGGAAGGTAATTTGTATGAAAAATGTAGACTCACCATTCAACAGATTTGTGATATTCAGAACCGGCAGTACCTCCAATTGCGTACAATAATCCGTCCATTACTGCCACTCCTACCTGCAATGTTCAGGAAATTATGATTTAATGTAAGGAATGGCAAAATTTCCTATATAGGGTGAATCTTACAAGTGGGCATGATAGAGAAAAATCCTTAATTACCAGGAATATAGAAAATTTTCCTAGAAGTTTTTAGTTTGTTTATCTAGCCAGGAATAAAAAAAATGTATTGTATCATTAGCCCGTCTCATCCCCGAATTCACCAACGCAAATTATCGTTGAACAACCCTCAGAATTATAGGCTATAGCTGTCCCTTTCATTTTCTATTGATATTTTACGGCACAGCATGAGCGTGAGCGCGTGCTTAGCGTTGTTTGGCGTTTGTGAATTCTGGGGTTATGCTGGCGCATATGAGTTGCCTCATACTAAACGAAAAGTCTTAATTTTAATTCAAAAAATATTTTCCTTTCATTCACAAAACAAATAATCAATTCGTTCAAAAAGACATAATTATTGCAATTATATCATACCCTGTGCCTCGGCGTAGACATGGGGCTGCAGGGGCGCCACAGCTCGGTGGCGGGGTTGTACACGTCCACCCAGTCGCTGTCGTACGACGAGCCGGGGGAGGTGTTGCGCCCACCTACCGCGTAGAACAGGCCCTGGGAACGAGAAAATAAATAATTCCTAATGAACAAACATACATCAAGTCACAGTTGGAATACCTACAGAGCGACGATACCTTTCATTTGTCTATGATCATTAAGGATGCGGTCCGAAAAAACAAAATTATTCTAGCGCCGTACTAATGATCACGTAACCACTATGCCGACCATACTAATTGATGAATTTGCGCTATTGCGAAATATAATGAAATTAATGATTTTCTCATCACAATAATGAGATTGAAAGAATAACCCCTGAGAAACTTTTAAGCCTTTCACCGCCGTCGGTCACTTTAACAATCGAATTCCTATTGTTTGTGACCCGCGTGGCGTTCAACGTGTTAAGTATTACATATAATTAAAATATTGTATTTTTGTTTTTTGGCACTTCACACTTCAGCACTTTGACATTTGGACTTGGCGGTTTTTTCATGTAAATAATTTGAAAACAACGAGCAATCCGGGTTACTTGGGTTTACAGCGGTTAACGGTAGTAGGCTCACCCATTACCCCGTTGGGTTCAAAGTAGCTTGGAGAAGAGTGGGCTCTAAATGTTTCGTTGACTATGACAGCAATAGTCTTGAGTGTGACCGAATACCCTGTTAGTTAACTGTTGTTTGTGAATAAGTGTACCTTGAGGAAGGCGGCGCCGAGCCCCGAGCGCGGCACGGTGAGCTGCGGCAGCGTGCTCCAGCAGCCGTCGTCCAGGTTGAACGCCTCGAACACGCCGATGGAGTGCCGGAAGTAGCCGCCCGCCACGTAGATTATGCGCGGCGTGTTCGGCCGTCTCTCCTTCACTACCGGCCTTTTGTGTAACGTGAGATCCTGGGGAAAGACGACAGAAATAGTATAAAAACAAAGTAAGTGAATATTCTTTATTGTAAAACAACAACAGTTTACAAGCAAGTACAAGTTGACATGTAAATGTAACGAGCGGCTTACCGCCATTAGGCAAACTCTTCTAAACTACCCATCCAAAAAATAAAAAATCTTTATTGCATAATATAGGACTTAATTAATAGCAAGTCAGTAACCAATGTGTACAATTTAGGCGGTCTCATCATAGCTAATCTTCGGAAGAATGAAGACGTTAAGGAGAATGCTTAGTGAAAAGCTGCATCAAAACAATAATATTTCGAAGGTAGGAACAAAAAATCTATTTTTTTAATCAAGACCCCAAGCTTCGAAGGTTTCTTAAAACTTGTCACGAGCAAAGTGAAACTTCCTCATAGGAATAAATGTCGACGACATTATAAGCCTGTTCCCACTAGCAATTTATGGGCGATTTCACGCCGAAGCAATCTCGCCGCGAGGTGGGCGATATCGCGGCGTGTGAACGCCTCATCTATCAGGCGGATTTAAAGCGAGCATCGCGGCGTGATCACGGCGATTATTTTATTGAGGCAATTTCGCAGCGATTTCGTGGCGTGCACGCCTCGCCGTGAAATTTCCCAGCACTCGCTAGGTATGAACGGGCTCTTAGATCATACCAAGTGTCACCGTGTTATCTCGATCACTAACCATTAAGATACAATTGACTTAATCACCAAATGGCATGTTCCGAAAAAATACACTTTGGCCGAACCGTGATCTGAACTTTGGACTCCTAGATTTTATCAAAACATAATCTTATAAAGTAACTACCGGCCGCCCGCGACTTCGCCCACGTGGACTTTGAACAAACATACATTATGAAGTTTCAGTATTTTGGTCGGAGGAGTTTTGCAACAAACATTGTTACACGAGAGTTTCATAGATAAGATTCATAATGGTCTTTAATATATTGAACTTAGCTTTATTTTGCGATTTTTGAATAATTGAATGATAATCAATTTACAAACCAAATTCGGATAACTTTAGCTAAAGTAGTAATGAATTGACCAAGTAAAAGATAAGATAAACTTAATGGCACAAAGAAATCAATTACACAATAATGTGTAATACATATATTGTGTAATATTTATGACGACAATTTAGCGGCCTTATTGCTCAAAGCTCTTTTTCACATCAGGTATAACTTCAGGTAGGGAAACAGGAGAAGAAAAGTAAAACACAAGCATTTTTTTTTTATACTACGGCCGTGGTAAACTATAACATGCAGACTGCCTGATGGTGAGCAGTTACCGCAGCCTATGGACACGTGCAACACCAGGGGCATTACTCGCGCGTTGCTGACCCTGCAAGAACCTTTTCAAACTCCTTTTGAAGAACTCCATGATGCTATAGTTCTTTGAAAAAACCTCGGCAGGAAGTTCCCCGTAATACCAACCTTAAATATTTTCGCGAGGTATTCCCTGCAGGCCGGCACCTTCTTGAGCACCGCACACGTGCTCATCTGCTCCTTGAGGAAGCTCGGCGTTAGGTACTGGCAGCGCACGGCCTGCAGGATGTGCTCCATGCGCGCGTGTCTTCTGTCTTCGTCGTATTTTACCTGCAACAACACGACTCGTTAGTAGCTGTAGCTAGATAGCAGAGGATAACAAAATTACAGTGGCAACAATAGGGTAGCAGTAGTGTTGTGAGAAACTTGAGTCCTATTTATGAAGACTCGAGTCTTACAAATAAAAGTTAGAGCTCAAGTCCTTCAGAATTTTAAGTCTCTTGTGAAAAGACTTGAGTCTCGCCAAAAAGAACTCCAAGACTAAGTCTTCATAAGAGAACTCATGACTAAGGCCTCTAACAAATTGGTTGTATTGGCTGCAATAAATTGCAATGAACAAATTACTAATTTTTTAGTCATTTTCTAATTAAATCAAAACACCTATTATGTACCTATTGGATGATATAATACATACACCACCTCAAGTCCATGACTCAGTCTAGCTCAAGGAACTTAAAAGACTCAAAAGGACTCTGACTCATGTGACTAACGAGTCCTAGTCTTGAAAAAGACTCGAGTCTCGAAATGAAGACTAAAGGACTCGAGTTTCTTACAGCTCTAGCAGATAAGGCACACTGCCACGAAGCCTCGGTCTCGGCCTAAAAGCTGCTTGCAAGTTACGAATCCCCTCCATTTCATCGTTATCCTGGCTATATAAATTTGTCCCGGCTCCTGCATTAGGCCCAGACTCCACCAGAGCTGAGCGGAGATGTGCGGCGTCGAGCTGTGTTTTTAACAACCAATGGAATTGCGTTATTCACACATGGAGATGTGATTCTATTGGTTGTTGAAAACACAGCTCGACGCCGCACATCTCCGCTCAGCTCTGGTGGAGTCTGGGCCCTATAGTTAGGTAAGCCTATGAATAGTTCATGCTCTATTCGTAAGACAAAACGCACTACTGATAAAATAATTGTATTTAAAGCCAGTAGAGAAACTGATGGAGCGACAATTTGTTCTTGAGTAGAGATTAAACCATATCAGTTCCTAGAATAACGTTACCTACTCGGATCTAAACGTAAGTAGGTACACATGTACACGTAACGTGTTAGAATACTCAGAAAGTCATTTATTTATAGTATCAAATACGTAATATACGAATCAAAGTACAATCTTATCTTTTATGCAATTTTTGACTGTTTTATCCACAAAACAAAATGAGGCCCCAAGAAAAATTTAAGTGATTGCTGTAAAATGTGGGTGATAATTGCATTAACTTTACATCGGCGTAACGTCATAAAAGGAACCATAGTTTCGGAACGCATACCGCCAATAATTCATAACCTTCGAAATATTAGGAAGCATTCCCTGCAAGTACTGACTGGTATTTTAAAATTAACGGAGTATGATACATGTCTATGGAATGTTGTTAACAATAATTTACCTAATTACATAATCTCGTTATAGTGGTGTCAACTACTCATCGACATCGACAACATCATGATGACTAAAGCAAACGAATATAGGCATATCTGTAACATTATCGAATAGCTCATTGGAAATACCCAACGTCATGTGAGGTTACTTACGTCTGGAAAACTTGGTTCAAAGTAACAGTATTCAGATACGAGTAGGTATTAATATCTTCAATTCAAATGTATTTATGTTATAAATGTATTTCAGTAGTATCTAGTCTCAAGTAAATAACCGTGCAAATGTACGGAAACAGGCCCTGTCGATTCATTGATCTTAGCGATTTACCACTGGTTGCTGCAAATGGCTCTTTGGTGCGGTTGCTTTAGTGTTTGATTAATGATAAATTGATCTAATATTCTATTTTCAATCTTTGCTCGACAGCAGCCCTTACATCCCACAGCTGGGACTAACATCATCATTTTAAAACTTAGTCATCAGTATTAAAGGAATAAGACTTTACTACTACTACTAAGAATTACAAAAATCCTAAGCTCAAGCCGCGGCGGCTAAGTTTTCTATTGACAGCGTAATAAACACGTGGGTGCCTAGTTGTTTTTCCAAAACTGTTAATAGTTTCTAATATTTTTATTTTCTTAAGCCAGATACCTACAACAACCCTGTACAGTTTTCTAATACGCAATACGTCTAATATTTATTTGAAGTAAAATAGGATAACCTTGAACTTAAAGCGATTGTCATTACATGCTGCCATGACTTGCAAACTTGTGTGTGCCAAACAACGTCTAAATTTGGATTTCAAACATTATGAAAAAAAAACACTTAAAAACCGAAAGTTGATAACACAATTTGAAAACGAGCGTCTCAACACAATTTGTCCTATTTCAATATTTGCGTAAGTATCCGAAATATTCACCCACTGAGGATAACAAACACCCATACCAATAGAGAAAATAAGTATTAAATTAATCAACAAAGTTAAGCCACAGTGCATAAAATGTGGGACTGGACGCTACGTCAGTGATACGTCAGAGACAAATGCTTTGAAATAAACTGACTTAAGTAGTTAATTATTTAAATGTATGTTCTTTATTATCTTTAAAATAATAAACGGCTAAGAATGTGGTACTAAGTGCGAGGGTAAAGTCCATTATTCAAAGTCTAAGATTGTCAATGCTAATCAAGATTATAACGCCTATTTGTCGCGTCGTGGTACCTATATACTATGTAAGTTAGGTGACTTTGTTTATCTGTATTAGTGATATTTCACTGGTACTCTGCATGGAGTATTATATTTATTGCATAATTTTATAAACAATGTCATGCGAGAATCAACTTACGATCCGGTGGAAGTCATATTTTTGTGTACATAAACGTGATATTGTCTAGTATCCCATAGCACAAGCATTTAGTTTGGGGCTTTAAGGCGCTGTGCGGAATGTCCAGTGATACTTCTATATTTTTTATTTATATCTACCAAAACTGTATCATTGTTACGTACCATTACTTTTAAAAAAGGCTTGTCATAAGTATTTTTCATGATCTACGAATACTACAGCATGCATGGGATATATGCTTCTGAATTTGGGTACTTTTAATGTATAGCTGACAAACTGATTCATGACCCAGATTTATAAAAAACACTTACCCAGTTCAAAACCGCATTGTAGACATCCCTTTCTTCTCTGACATTCAATTCGTCTTTCCTTATTAAAGCTATGAGTTCTTGTGTAGTTAACTGTAGAAATTCTTCCTCCTTGCAAACCTGCAAAAGAAAAAACACATTTAAAAATTTCGAACTTTCAGTATTCGGTGCGGTTTACGATGCTTTCAGAACGAACGGTCAACGGCAATCTGGCTAACCATTTTCGACCATTTTTCAAAGAATCCCATTTGCAAAGAATTATCATCCGACAAGATTAAGATAGAAAACGTAATTCAGTACCCAAATGAGCAGTTGACTATACCTACGAGCATATTTTAAAGGTTGAATTAATCTCACAATTAACTAATTTAGTAGACACATTAATTTATCTATTTTCCGACGTGTAGGTTTTGGCAGCGTGGCCTATGTGGTAATCTTACCGATATTCATACAAAACTTTATCCAACATCAACATTATTTTAATAACCTACTGATACAGGCTAAATTAGATTTTCATGAGTTTATTGTCAGATGTCACAATATCAAATTTAAGGCATTTTGAACATTTCCTAGGAATTATATAGATAGAAACAAGAAATAAGTACGTGTTTCCATATTCTATTTCATTTCCGATTGAAACACTAGCATGTCATCGATTTCAGACAGAAAAGGCAAGGAATACGTAGGAAATTCTAAGAACTTTAAGAACTTCGTAGAAAAACATGAATGGACGAACGATTGTGACGTATCACGCAAATTGATTTAGCACCTCATTGTTTGTTATTTTTATACACAGAAAAACTTAAATTATTCTAAACCTTGTCGTAGATGCGAAGCTCATAATATTTTTGTCACCTGTTTGAATAACGTGAAATCGCTTTACGTACTTTGATGACGTAGTTCGTAAGACACAAGCAATTCAAATTTCACGCGAAGAGGGTATTCCCCTGCGATACCCAAACAAGGTCAAGGTGACTAATAGAGCAAACAGTTTGAAGAGCAAGTATCTATCAGTGATATTTCATTTACGGCGAGGTACCACTTGGATACACGCAATATGCAACCCTACTCTCTCTACCTTTTTAGCTCTAAAAAGATAAGTGAAAGGCCACATTCCAATCAATATTGCTTTACCAACTCATAAAAGATACATAGGTACCTACAACAAATGGCTGCAGCGCGGCTGGGGTTTCAGATGCGCAAAAGAAGTAGCTGGGTAAATCTTAAGGCATTTGGAACCCCGTCAATGTACCGCAATAATTATGGAAAAAGTAGGACCAAAAAAATACTATCAAAAGCTATCAGGAATACCTAGATATTCGTAGCAATTTCTGATTTTAGAAGTACCCTTGACCTAAACTCACGAAATCTTGTTGAGAACGTTGAACTTACTTGTGTGAAATGCCTTTCGATGAACTGGTTGGCCTTCTGCCGGAGTTCAGCGCAGGCGTGCTGCTCAGCGAAGGTGGCGATGCCGATGGCGTTGGAGGGGTCCAGCTGGCGCTCCAGGAAGGCGCAGCACGCATCGATCACGTTCGATATCTGCCGGAACACTATAGCATTTTTAGTTTACTACAATTAAGCGTACCGATCAGTGGTTAAGTGGCTACAGCGGATCGACAGCATTAAAGTTATGATTTATGATTAAGTCTTTCACCGCCGCCGGTCACTTTAACAATTGAATTCCTATTGTTTGTGACCGGCGTGGCGTTCAACGTGTTAAGATCACGCTGCACGCAGCAGTACTGCCGCGATACTACTGGTCCCCACATAATTTCTATAAGCTTTTATGAGGTTACATTCCGAGCTAGGAAGCAATGTCGCGGCAGCACTGCTGCGCATCAGTGTCGCCCTACCGCCGCGACAGACCAGTAAAGTAGTTTACTTTGAGTTGTTAATTCAAAGTAAACTAACGAATCACAACAACGCATCACGGCGAACAGAGCAATACTGCATGCCGCCTACTTGAATCAGTGCGGCAGGCAGCACTGCTGGGCAGCACCTTTGTGGCAGCACTGCGACAACAGCACTGCTGCTTGTTGCCGAGTTCGGAATCAAACCTTAACAAATGTCAAGCTATGCAGATCGCGGAGTTTTATGGGTGGCCACATTGAACAAAATTCGGATGCACGAATATCAATTTGTGCATCCGAATTTGAATGCTTTATAAGAATGTAGGGGATCGTAAATACTATCAAAAATACAAATATGTACAACGAAAGCGAGTTCAGTTTTATTGAAAAATTACACAAGTGCTACATAGCACTACATAGCATAGCATAGCATAGTTGAAACCTACCTACTGTCATAAAATAAATGAATCCTTTCAGCGAAAGTTGCAAGCAGGCATGACAATCTAAATCGGAAAAATATTTTTTATTCATTGTTAAGTGCGCTTGAGTTGTTATTGATAAATATTGGCGGTCTTGCCGAGTGTGTATGTATATACAGGGTGTTACAAAAATACCCCTAATAACTGAAGTGGGTTATACAAACTCCTGAAAAGAGTCCCTTGGTAATTTCTTAGAGTCGTAGCTCATAATTAGAATTTCGAGTAAATTAACGTAAAATAAAAACATCGATCATAGAAATTCCCAGCACAAATTCGGGTTCATGAACCCGAGTTGACCCTACCGGGAGTGACCAGGAGCGACCTCCATTGTTCACGCCCCTACGTTTTCTAACTGTCTCCCTTTCTAATACTTCAAGTAGCGGCAACCAACCAATAAGTTCTGTGTGCCTAGTACCTCTGTACGATCGCCTCTGCTTCACCTGTACAAAACCATTGCAAAATGCGTCTTAAGCTAGCACCATAAGGTGCCTTACGTAAAAAAGGTTTATGTGACGCCTCAAGACCTTCATTGCAAAATGGGTCTTGAGCCAGCAGCATAAGGTGCTTCATTCATGTGAACGCCTCAAATATTTCAACCGCAAAAAATAAATTCGTATTGTTATCAACGTAACAAGTTTAACACGAACCGGTAGGTAGTTAGGTAGCTATGTAGTCAATCAAACCGGAGACATTTAGGCTAAAACTTTTATAGGTAGGTACGTATTAGAAATCGTAGATAGATATCGAACACACAACCTCTGGTGCCGTTTTCATTATCACAAATTGTACAGTCAACGGCACATCAGCATAGTACAGTACGGCCCTGTACTACATATTCCTTGTCTGTCTCATCCATTGAATCGTGTAACACAAGGATATTTATCGTTACGTTGAGACGAAGTATGCAGGTAGGTTCGTAGGTACCTATCTGTATGGCTCCGCAAAACGGCAAGTCGCTACATGTTACGTGTCCTTATGGTATGTATTTTGTGTACCTACTAAGTCTTGCCACCCTAATTAAAATTAATAGGTACCTACCTAAATACGTTGCTCGCTAAGACCACTGGCACTGCCGGAACGCCCGTGAAGCTTTTGTGATTGAGACGTTACAATTACATTGAGAGGTTATCAATCCTAAATAGTCATTAGCTTGCGAAGACGTCATAGAAAAAGTGAGATAGCGCGCACATTAACTCACACACGCACTTAGTTTTTTCTAAACACACGCACTAATACCACGGTCTAATACTTAATTACGAAACTACACTTAATCACTCGCGCTTCCACCACTTCCACGAATCCGCCATCCGTACACACTAGCTCGGCTGCGCGCTGCGACATGACTAGCTAAAAAAATGTAAACAAACCAGCGGCTCGGCTCGGTAGGCAACGGCGGTCTCTTTGACTGATGCCGCCTCGACACTCGTCGCCTTTTCGGCGCAATATTTGAATTTACAGCATGGGGGGAGGCAATGCCGGCTTAAACCTTAGGTGGTAGGTATTTTGTAAGTAAAAATGTTATTGTGAAACCATAATCGATATTTGTTTCAAAAATAGGCCACATCGTGACAATAGGGGTCTGCAAACTTGGGTGGGCAAGTCCATTTTAGTCGGGAATAGTGCGCCCGCACAAGTTAGAATGGGACGGCAATGTAGCTTTGAGTACGTACAAGATAGAGACGGCGATCTATTCTAGAAAAATCGCATAGGTCCGTGAGCGGTCGCGGGCTCGCTTCGAAGGCGCGAGAAAGAGAAAAATGGCCACACTCATATTCGCGCCATAACAGAAAAGTAATAATATCGTGTTTCCGGCCGCCCCGCCCACTCCTTTTGTCTGAGTCATTGTGTTGTGCGGGATTTTTCCCAATCAGAGGTGAATAACATTTTTGGTATTTTTTATTTTTTTACTTTTTTTTTCATTTTAAGGCAAGGGAAGATTATGTAGGACTTTCAACGAATGGCAATTTCACTAGCTTGTATTCTGGATATGCGTTTCTCTTGAATGTGATAACGATGGGTTGGCTTTCAAAAGTGCGATAGAGGTTTGATTTCAGCCCCAAAAACGGTGTTGAAGGTTCTGGACACAAACATTATTATTATTGGGCCCCGAAAAACTGCAGCCATTAACATAACACGTTGATGGACAGTAATCAGTCAGTCTTAATCATAGTCTTAATCAAAGCGCAAATTCGTCCATGTATGGAGTACCGTGTCACCTCTGCGACGGATCCGCCAAGTACCAGCTGGCCGCTTTAGACTCGGTGGAGAGGCGTGCTGAGGCTTGTGAGGGACGCTGACATCACAGATAAGCTATAAGACCTTGAACACCGCCGGAGGGTGGTAGCTTGTTTGTCGGTTTTCTACAGGTTGCATTTCGGAGAGTGTGCGAAGGAGTTGCGTGACCTGATTCCACCAGCTCCTTTTCTTCATCGGACCACTAGGCGCAGACTAGCTTTCCACCTTTATGTTCTTGACATCCCAGCAATTCGCACCAACATTAGTATTTAATTTACGATATAACATTAGTATTTAAGTACGGTGTATTTTTTTTCAACAAAATAAAAATCAAATAAGTTGTTTGACGAAATATTACATTTAAGTATCTGGCTGTTGGCTCCGTAGATGAGTTCTTGTTGACATGCTGACAGTACTTTTGAGATCGAACGGTACGTGCTCCTTTTTTTGAGCCTAACCGGCAACTGAAGAAGCAATGTCTTTGTGTATTGTGACCATGCGTAGATGCTGTGTAGGAGCGCGTCATTTCAGCTTGGACGATCTCTACTTTACTATTTCTTTTTTCTGCCACCTACTACAAATGGTCGAATGGTGGTTTAAAGCACTGACACAATACGATCCAACAGTACCTACAACATGTTGTCGTAAACTTCTAAAAACTTTTATAGCAAGCCAACTTTAAGTTGTATCTAGGTGCAAAATTTGCAAATGTTATCGATCTCTGCCAAATTATGGTTTCGTAAAAATGGTAAAAAACCAAAATGCGCGACTTCATGTTTCCCTAGTACTTCTGCTTTTGCGTTCTAAGCAGACAATGCGGTGCCTTTATTTAAATGTCTGATTAAAGGCACAGTCAGCGGCACATCGGGCTACCCATTCCCGTTTTTCATCCTGCTCTTGCAGTGACATTATTAGCCAAGAGCAAGGAGCACTGACCGGAAATGGGTAGACTTTCATGCCGTTTGACCATACTTTTTTGCTATCGTTCTAATGAATTTGTTTTACTTTGTGTTACTGAAATCAAAAAGGTTTGCATCAGCGCTGATGCTGTGGGGATCCTGCTGCACGCACAGCTGATGACGAGGTACCTCTAGCCCAGAACGCGGTTCTATGCTTCCAGGTGAAAAGCCAAAAGCTACCACCTGGACCAGCTGCGCAACCGTGAGACGAGCCCGGCGTAGTTTTTTGCAAGACGCTAGCACGCAGGACAACGGAGTTAGAGACATTTGAAAAATCGAAAAAACTGGACACTTTTCGAAAATTCATAACTTTAACTCTTCAGTGACAACCCTGAGCGAAAATCTGTGCAAAAATAGTGTGACTCGTAACCAATAAGTGTACCAAAAATTAGAATTTTCGAACAACAAACAAAGAAGTTATAACAGTTATAGTGCGGTTAGTGTTTAAGAAAATTATAGGTTAAAATAAGTAAACAAACCAAAAAACGAATCCCGGACAGCGGAACCCAGGACTGCTGACCAAAGACCCAAAGTGCTTTCGTGATCCCTGTTACGCCTTTTGAAGTAGGAACCGAACTCCGGCGCTGAACTCCTCGATTTAAGAGGGTTTCGGCAACGGATCCCAGGAACCAGAGGCGGCAGAGACCCCGAAACCACGACACGGCAAGAAGACCCTGACTGGACAGCGTGACCCGCCACGTCCTTGAAGCTACCCCTCCGGTGGCCCAAGACACAGCCGGAAAACCGAGGAATCAACTGCCTTACCAGGGATCAAGCCAGCTCCAGGCAGCACGAGCAGCACAATCGTCCTACATCTCCGAGACAGGAAAAAGGAATCGGTACGAGCAGCCTGCTGTCAACATCCCAGGAGCTGAACCAGCTGATTCAATACCAGCCCCCTGGAACCCTCGGCACCACCAAGGTCTTTGGTTTAGTTAATATAAGTTTTAGTAAAAATTTTTGATTGTGTTAATAGTTTGTTAGTTAAAGCGTGTAGCATCTTTTTGTAATTTCCGAATACGGAAAAAACTTTTTCCTATAAAATTTTTTTGGGTTAGAACCTTGTCATAATAGGAAAAATCACTGTTTTCCCGTTTACGTAAAAACGGTTAGAGATAGGAAGATTCTAAAACCACATCCTTCACATAGTTTCCCCTTAGCCACCAAGCCACTTTACAAAAAACTTAAAGTAAAACTTAAAAAAAGGGTAATAAAATAGAATATTCATCTCTTATACACTTTTCTTTACGCCGTACTTACCTACCAGCTATGTCAAAGGGCGCCGCCGCGCCCGCGCTGCTTAGCAAATGCCGAAAAGGGAAACGAAACCAAAGAAACCCATCATATGAATATGAATCGTAACTCGGGCGTATAGAGACGAAATTCGCCTCACCCCCCACCCCCCACCAATCAGAGGTGCCCAAGGACAAGGATATGTCCTAAACTTTGTGAAAATCGACTTCAGTTTGTTTTTGCACTTGCCGCGTCCCGTGACGTGACCGTGACCACGGTAAATGTGATGACCTTATTACTTTTACGTAAATTAGGTCCGTCAAGTTAATTGGATTGCAGTGTGTTTGTGTGAATTTTCTCGTGAAGAGATTAATGGTTTATTTATCTTTAGAATTCAGTTTCTTTCGTGGCCGTTTGAGAGAAAAGAAAGCCAAATAACATTTTTCATTTGAAAATACTAATTCAAAGTGAAGCGTAGGTATAATTGATTGAAGTACAACCGTGAAGAACCGAGATGTGAATTGATGTTAGCTGGGAGGACAACAAAATAGTGTTATCCTCGAGGAAGGCGGCCACTTCGAACAATGATTATTGAACTAATACGTAACCTCAGATAAGAAATAAAAGCCTTTTTGCCTTAATGATAAATGCAATTTTCCAAATCACTCGTGTGTTTTTGTTTTGAATTTGTTTATCGCAATTGCAACAAGGTTGATACGTAGGTACCTGCCTACTCGTATGTCAGGCGGGCGCCGCGCGATTTTCTGCGTTAAGCACGTGTGTCGTAGTAGTAGGTCCTATAGCGTTAAAAAGTGTTAATCGTGAGCGGTGCCTGGTAAATATGTTCCTTGGAGAGCGGTGTCACAGCTTTAAAAATCAAATTCACGACGAAATAACACTAATTACAGGTGTCCATGGCTTAGTGGTAATAGTGCATCGGATACGATAACATGTTAGGCAACGGACGCTAGGGTGATTGGATGGAAATGTAGTAGGTAATCCATTTTCTCAGATGACAGTCGTTAAGACTCGTCGGGGTAGCTTGATAACCTCTGACAGTAGGGTTTATCATTGGCCTTACACCCTTACAATAATCCTCACAGAGCCTGCGTGTTAGGGTATGGCTCGTACCTACCACCTAATAGTTGAAATGGAGTTCCGCGCTCCAAAAAGGCCACTCCACACTCGAAAGCGTGCTCATTTTTATACGGAACTCAATGAAAGTCTTACTCCTGGTACTGATCGGAGGAGGTTAAAAGACTAAGGCAAATGGCATTTAAAGATGGAATAACTTCAGATAAGTCGCTCGAAATCACGGCAAAGCAAGCTACCTGAAATATTACTTAATTATTTCGTCCGCAGTATTTGGAATATTAATGTAGTTAACAATAATTATGTGGCTCTCGGAAGTATGAATCATGTACGAACTTAATTCATTTCAAGTGGTTTGACTTTAATAGCTGAAGTTTTCACATTTTTTTCTCAAATTTACGTACATGTGAAGTGGTATTGAGTACCAATTTCAAGTTAGCTGTTTTTATCAAGGCCCAAGCATCATTTTTACACGTTGACGAAGGAGGTAGGCACAAAGTACAGATAAGTTACATTCTGTTTTTTTTTAACTCTATGGGTCGATGACCGAAATGGGTTCGATGACATGGTATGACCGCTTATCAGCTGTCAAGTAGTGAGGGAATTAATATCGATATTTTTGTAAACTTTCGATGTACGTTTTTATGGAAACCATGAGAGATATGAAAAAAGGGACAACACCTACTATTTCAGTTTCATTCAGTTTCTATGCCATTTCAGTCTTTAGGGGTATTTTTGAAACACCCTGTATATGTCACCGGAAAATAACAAAAACCGTAAATTTATAAATTTCCTAGGAAATTTATAAACTTTCGTAGGATTCTAAACGAGAGATAAATTGTATTATTTTACGCCCACATTTCAGGAAATTTATCAATTCGCGACGACTCGAGGGAAATTTATAAACTAACGGATATCTATTCGTAAGATTCTAAACAGTTCGACTAATCACAGAAGAGCTTTTAATTTTACGCTTTTATAAATTACGGAAAATAAGACACTGCTCTCTGATTGGTCGATGTTGACAGTAGCAATGCTAGTGTTCATAGATTATGGTACAATCAGACTTGCCAAACTGTACATTTATCAGTTTCGATTACTTAACTGACTGGAATTTTACTTTGAAACTGGGTAGGTTTAACGGGTTACTTTTTACAATATAATAATAGGCTGATAACCCCTACTACATCAAAATAAAACAGAAATCTTGTTTTACGATATCAATAAGTTTATAAAAAAATGAAATACACTTATGAAAATAATAAACATAAATGTCGACGTAAATATACGTCCCACTGCTGGGCACAGGCCTCAAACCAACTATGAGCTGGAACAAGCCATACTCCAACTCGCGGGCTCAGTGCGGATTGTTGGAGGGTTTAAGGTTAGTGAGCAACCTTAATGTCAGATGTTATCAAGCCGCCCTAGGGCCTCTCACTAGGCTTAACGATTGACATCTATCGACGTCAACCGGGAACAGCTGCCGAATCACGGAGATGCCCGAAATCCGAAATACACATCACTAAATTTTTGGTTGGAGTGGTCGCCCATCCCATTTCCCATCATCCCACCCGACGTGCGTTACAACAGCCATCGTCGCCGATCACTGTCACAACTGCGCCACGGGCACTTATAAAATATAACATACAAAACGTAGCACACCCTCACGATCATAATATCCCAAATGGAGTAGTCAGAGGCCCGCAGAGTACCCGTCACGGTGAACAAACGGAACATTCAGAAGCCCACATTTCACCGAGGTAATATGAACCTATCGTGGTAAGGGGCGAGCATACCGCCGTTATCTATGTTGCTTGGGTTTTTAATCGGTGTTTCTCATCGCCGAAGGGTTAGCCGCAAATTATACAATGAACACGAAGATGAATTGTTCTTACAAAATATAAAACATTAAAACCGGCCTTCTGCCAAAATGAAATGGCGGAGGAGATGAAGAAAGAAGGAACACGTGACTTATTCGACCAATCAGAGCGCACATGGCGTTTGGTACTGCCCACTTATTATTTTACGGATGCGTTCCGAAAGTTTATAAATTTCCGGAAATGAGGGCGTAAAATAATACAATTTATCTCTCGTTTAGAATCCTACGAAAGTTTATAAATTTCCTAGGAAATTTATAAATTTACGGTTCTTGTTATTTTCCGGTGACATATATACCTTTGACTATACGTAGGTGAAAAAACTGTTTATTTATGATTTACACAGATTATTATTATTAGAACACGGTACAATGTTCTATGAAAATAAATATAGGTAGGTATATCAGTTAAGTTTACGGAATTTTCATAAGTCTTCAATATATGTCCGTATTCGTAGTCATTCAACGACTGCATAGAAATCGCTTTAGTATTTTTAACTTATAATGATCCACATGTTTCACCGAACTGTCGATGGGTAAAGCTTTTGATTTGATGGAAACAAAATAAATTAGAAATGTTGACAATGAAAGTTTAAGCTTTGATAGATTAGTCACACACGAATGTGATCAAAATGCTCATGGGTTTCGTTAAATTAATCCGAGGTCGCCCATATGGAGGGGTAGCTTTGCTATGGCGGAAATCTATATTTAATACGGTGTCCGTGGTGAAATGTGATAATGACCGAATTGTGGCTGTCAGAGTGGAATTAGGTGATAGATCGATTTTAGTCGTATGTGTTTATATGCCTACTAATAGTCATGAGAATTTAGCCGAGTTCTGTGAATGTATGAGTGAAATTACAGCGATAGTAGAAACCTGTAGCTTAGGTTCGGTCTTCATTCTGGGAGATTTCAATGCTGACCCAAAAGACTTATTTGGTAAAGAATTGCACGGCTTTTGTATTGATCAGAAGTGGTGTTGTGTTGATATTGACAAGCTGGGGGCTGATTCGGCCACGTATACGTTTGTCAGCGATGTACACGGGACCACAAGCTGGTTAGATCATTGCCTAGTAACAGAGGCTGCGCTGAGGTCTGTGGATAATGTTGAAGTTTATTATGACGTCTACTGGTCTGACCATCTTCCGCTAGTTATAAATGTCAATCTTGATACAATTAGGTCTGATATGCCTACTCTCTTGAAAGTGTCAGTAGCGAGTAGTGTTATATGGGGCGACAGAGATCAGTGTCAAATTGAGTCATACCGTAGGAAATGTAATACAGTACTAAAAGACATTGATTTCCCTGGTGAGTTAAGTGCGTGCTGTGATGAAATTTGCCATAACCAAGAACACAGAATAATAATTGACGATCTGTATAATACAATTGTAAACACGCTTAGGGAAGCGGCCGAGCTTAGTTATGTTGAACGTAAAAGTAAAAAGAAAAAGCGTCATATCGCAGGTTGGAATAGGTATGTTAAAGGTGCGCATGTAGCAGCGAGACAGGCTTACCTTGACTGGGTGTGGCACGGCCGGCCAAGAACTGGACGTGTATACCAGAGTATGTGTGAGATGCGAAAAGTATTTAAATCTAAACTCACCACATGTCAAAAGAACCAAGACCAAATAAAAATGGACATCTTGGCTTCCCAGCATAAGGAAAGGAACTTTTCAAAATTTTGGAAACACACTAAAAGACTGAGCCCTAGGCCGGCCGTTTCCCTAAGCGTGGGCGGGATCAGTGAACCTAAGGAGATAGCGAACCTTTTTAAAAATCATTTTAAAGTTGATCCTGTATTACAGCGGACAACAAAGGTGGAGGTGAGCGGTGGTGGGGTGGTCGTGACTGGTGAACCTATCCGTACGACAGCTAAGGACATTAAAGTGGTTTTGAAGCAGATGACCAGAGGTAAATCACCAGGCTGCGACGGCCTCAGTGTCGAGCACCTTCACAATGCAGGGCCGCATCTCCCAAGGGTCCTATCAATGTTGTATACCTTCTGTATTAGGCACTCGTATTTACCAGCGGAGCTGATGAGAACTATCGTAGTTCCTATTGTTAAAAATAAAACTGGGGATATATCGGATAAGGCTAATTACAGACCTATATCCCTGGCTACTGTTTTGGCAAAAGTGCTTGACGGCCTGCTTGAGCGACGGCTTAGTAGCTACATTCAGCTGAACGACGCCCAATTTGGCTTTAGACCGGGGCTGTCGACGGAGAGTGCTATTCTGTCGCTGAAGCATACCGTGAAGTATTACACCCAGAGGCAAACACCTGTGTATGCCGCTTTTCTGGACCTCTCCAAGGCATTTGACCTGGTTGACTATGACTTACTATGGACGAAACTACACAACATATCCGTTCCAGCAGAGTTAATTGCCATGTTCAAGTATTGGTATGGTCATCAAGTTAACCAGGTCAGATGGTCGGGCGAGCTATCCAATGAGTATGTACTGAAATGTGGAGTGAGACAAGGGGGTCTGTCTTCGCCTTTGCTGTTCAGTCTTTATGTGAATGGCCTTATTGGTGCACTCAGCGACACCAGGATAGGCTGTTCTGTTGATGGTCAAATGATCAATAGTATAAGTTATGCTGACGACATGGTGTTGCTGAGTCCGTCAGTGGGGGCATTGCGTAAACTGTTGGCAGTATGTGAAGCATACGCGGCCGAGCATGGACTCCTCTATAACACCAAAAAGAGTGAGTTATTAGTATTTCGTGCTAATAGAAGGAAACCCTTGGTGGTGCCTCCGGTTAAGCTTCTTGGTGTGCCATTGTGTAGAGTGTCCCAGTTTAAATATCTGGGACACATTGTTAATGAACATCTCACAGACAACTGTGATATAGAGAGAGAGCGGAGGGCATTGGCGGTCCGATGCAATATGGTTGCTCGCAGGTTTGCTAGATGTACAGAAGACGTCAAAATCACCCTTTTTAAGGCGTACTGTCAAACTTTTTACACTTGCAGCCTGTGGTGCGACTATACGAAGAAGACCTACAATGCTCTCCGCGTGCAATATAATAATGCCTTTAGGATGCTAATGAGATTGCCTAGATTCTGCAGCGCCTCAGGCATGTTCGTTGAAGCTGGTGTTGATGATTTCCACAGCATCATGAGGAAGCGAACAGCATCAACCTTAGGCAGATTACGAGAGAGCTCAAATGGCATCCTGAAGGCATTCAAAGATAAGCTGGATTGTCCCATTCGTAGGCATTGGACGAGAATGCATATGGGCGGGACACTCAAGTTTTTAAATTAAATTTTTGTTTCTTTCTTTGCTTATAGTTCGCCACTAACATAGTATTAAGAAACTTACTAACAAATTTGTATGGATTTAATTCTGAAATAAAAGTTATATTATTATTATTATTATTAAAACAAACCACAACTCGTTAGTAACACGATGATAAGGTTTTTTGTTTTATTTGCTAAGTCATCGTGACAAAACACAATAAATACATGAACAAAAATGATTGGACCATTTTATTTCGGCTGTGAGATGCTCTAACGTTAGGTAACAGCATGACAGACAAGTAACTCGATTTAAAGCAGACTAGCCACTCACCGGCCTTCAGACGGCTATCATCTATTTATATACGTAGTGCTAATTAATGCAAAAGAAATTCTATACTCAAAATATTTATATTTTCAATTGATGTTTGTGTCCGATTTCAGTAGGCGTTTTGTGAATTGAGAACCCAGGTTTCTTTGATTTTAAAGTGGTTGTTAGAGTGACGAGAAATATACGACGTTCTAGTTAAAATATTTAGTTAATAACATGTGTGTAATAATATCATGATTATGTCATTGTGACACATAGTTAGGTTAAAAGGAAGCTGCTTTTATTTATTTAGACATTGCGACACAGTAGCGAAAAAACATTTCTAAAATACAAAAATAATTTCACTTTTCACCAACATTATTTTTTTTATGCTTCTTTTTATCGACAAAATGTAGAGTAACTTTAATATGTGAACTTTATTGCAATAATCACAGTTCATTCATGAACTTCGTAGTACTTAAAAATCTTATTTTCTCATACCCTAATGAGATGACTCTTATCATAATCCTATTAATAGATAGACCAGAACTATAAGGTCAAGTGATAGGTGTGTACGCACACACATGCACCAAGTAAATGTAAATGGTTTTTCACCGTCACAACAATAACAGACTTAAATGGCTAGTTACCTAGTTGTAGATTTCTCAAAACAGCGCGGGTTAAAATTTCTGCTATATTTTTTATATAACCACTAGCAGCCGCCCGCGACTTCGTCCGCGTGGACTTAGCTGTATGTGAAAAAAGATTTACCCGCTTTTCTGTTGAAATCTTCCTAAATTTTCTTTGCTATAAACCTTACGGAGCCCGAGACCTTTCCAAAGAATGAAAAACCGTGGAAATAGGTTCGTGCGTTCTGGAGATATAGCGTCAGGAAGTAAAAATTCGACTTATTTTTATATAGTAAAAATAGGCATTGAATTTGCTTAAATCTACTATATAAAAATAAGTCGGGTTTTCCTTCCTGACGCTATAACTCCAGAACGCACGAACCGATTTCCACGGTTTTGGATTCGTTGGAAAGGTCTCTGGCTCCGTGAGGTTTATAGCGAAATTTCTACAAAAAAGCGGGAAAATCTTTTTTCACATACAGCTAAGTGCACGCGGACGAAGTCGCGGGCGGCTGCTAGTTAGGTATATATTAAAATACACGTATTTACTTCAACATAAATAACAGCAGATCGTCTTTGCTTTTTCAGTTCCTAAATATGAGCATGTGTCGATTATATTTGGATCTTTATCGTATGCAAACTTATTGTTGAGAAAAGCTGATTGCAATTACCCAATTTCTAATCTAAAACCGAACCATTATTGTAGCTCTGCCGCGTTCATTCTCACTTGTGTTATGGCGTGAGGAGTGACTTGCACCCTCGTATCGGCCAAACAATTATATCTTATCAAGTGCAGGCGACAACATGAACTCAGCGGAAACTTACTATCTTAATCTTTTCTGAATAAAAATGAAAATGAGTTCGTGTTTATCGTATTTTATGAGACAACAACACGAGTGAGTATATTATCAACATAGAATTTCAAACTAGCCTACATAGTGATGACGACATGTATCTAACATTCAGTACACATCAGATATGAGTAACTAGGTACGTAAATTAATACTTATAAACAGCTAGTCCTAAGTTTTTCTAAAGATACAAGATATTAATTTCGAAATGTCAATTTTTTCAATGTTTCAATGAAAACTCTTCTACATATTTATTCTTGTCTATATTATGTTATCACTGAATTTATCAAGTTATACAGATATGTTGCCTGATTTCATTGTAATTATATTATATTTCTTGTTAATTGATATCTGATTATATTTTGTTGTTTTTGTTGCGCTGTACCAAAACTTTGCATTTCACTCATTTAATTTAGTTGTGCCACCCTGCACAAAACGAATTTCATTTTGCAAGCAAGACTGAAAATGTTGTGATTTAGATGCATCGGGTGACCATGTGGTCTTAAGGTACTACAGAATATCAGAGTTATGGTGTGGACGCGTCGTTTATGACATTATGCTGAGCAGACGCTACGTGGTGCACACCCTTAAACCGTGTTTCGGAGTCACACTGACCGCCGGTCAGGGCGTGTGTGAACATGCATTGCTGGCTTTCTTTGTGATCTAAACAGATGACGCCAAAATGGTTTGAATATCGATACGCGTGGTGACGGCCGGCCCGCCAGTACTTTCGTATTTTCTATGTTTTATGTGGGAGCAAGCGAGCTTGAGGGTCACCCAATGGGAAGTGATCACCTCAGCCCCATCATCACCAACAACATCGGTGTCGCCGGTAATATAAACCAAATATAGCCTAATGGAAACAATTATAGAATGTGCAAGTGCCCACTACCTGGAACATAGTGGCGGCAGGCAGTAGCTGGCACACGGTGACCTCCGTGATGCGCACCTTGCCGGTGTACATGAAGTAGACCAGCCACGCCATCGCCGAGGGACACACGCCTTGCAGACGAACTCTTGACATTTCACTCTCTTTGAGACCGCTTGTGAACATTGCCTGTCAACAAAGAATAAGAGAGTTAATAAGCCGACTACTAGCTTATATAGATTGACGAATTAAGACCTTCGTTGCCACACCGGTCATGAACAATGGGACTTCGCAAACGTTACTCAGAGTTGAGCACGCCTTCCAACTCATGTCGTCCTTTAAATTTTGTACACTTGTAAGAGCTGCTCAATTTTGGTTTGTGAATCCGGGGGTAAGACACGTGAACCAATCAACCTATACAGACAACCGTTACAGAGAAATCACCTGCATGTTAAGACGCCATAACAATAGCGGCTTTGCCAACTGCTTCGCGATTTTGTAGAGGCGCTATAATTATGTTGATACCAATTCGGGAAAAAAGTCGGTATTCATGCCCCGAATCTTTACTTTCGTATACATTAAATTAATAAGTTGTGTGCTAATCTTACACAATTTACTGACCTTAAAATAGGGGCTGCCAGCTGCAAGGACTACTTTGTGAACGTGAAATAACTCGGTGCCGACTTCTAGAACGACGTCGGTCAGCATGTGGTGAGATCGCATTGTGAACATCATCTGTCAACAAAAATATACCAAATGTTAAAACAAACTCAGTTTCTAAAACAACTAGCGGCCGCTCAACTTCGTCCGCGCGGACTTAGGCTAAAAAAAGTGATATATCTTAATAAATTGTAGCCTATGTCCTATTCAGATGCATACGCTAAATTCATTAAAATCCATCCATTAGTTTTTACGCGAAGAAGCAACACGGCACATCCACACATACAAACTTTCCCATTTATAATATTAGTAGGATGCACTGGGAGCAGTGATTAAATTCATTTGCAACATAAGTTTCTTGTGGAGCAGAATTTCGGAATGATACATAATTCCACAAGTCATAGCATTTGCGAGCCTCATACCGATGGATGAATGACTTGCAAAAGGATCCTGCGACCTTTTGCAAATGTAGGCGGATGCGGCCCGTTATAGGCGACCGGCTACTTATATTCCATTGCAAAATAAGTCTCACATAGCTGATGATGATGATAAATCAATCAATAAAAAAGGTTATTCAATTATCATATCGTTTAATAGTTTTTAAAGTATGCCCGTTGTATTTTTCGACTTAGAGAAATAAATAAAACATTTCGTTCTTCATAATGGATTACCTATCAAGTCGAAATGAGGCTAAGTGCAGAATATTTAACTCAAGTCTTACAGTAGACGAAAACGATTAACATATTCATAAATGTTAAGCAGAAATACTTTACAACGCCATTCACCGATCGCCTGTCGTTCAAATCGATTAGTTCACCTACCGTGAGACCAGCTGATGATATCATTTCTTGGATTTATCTTGCAATTAGATTGCGTTCTTTAGTCCAATGTCAGACGTTTTAGTTTATTTATGGACTATTAGTGTGATTTTACGTTCTTTTTAAAATTGATGGCAATGAGAATTGCAAAAAACTAAGACAAAAATGATAACAAATATAATTTGACAGGCTGTTCGTTGATTATTTTCCTCAAAATTTGTTGAACAAAATATATCAGTAGGATTTATTACAAAGTCGATACAAGGGGACAAGCATTTAGTGCAGATCTGGGCCCTGCTCTCGTTCGTAACGGATCGGAGTATCGTACATGTATGTAAGGTAGGTACTAACGGCTACCAGGTAGTTCGCGGGGACCTTTTAAAAAAATATAAAAATTGTAGCCTATGTCTTATTCTGAAGTAAGCAATATTATTGTAAAGTTTCATTAAAATTCCTTCAGTTGTTTTTACATGAAAGAGCAACACACATCCATCCATCCATTTATCCATCCACACATACCTACAAACTTTCGCATTTAACATTAGTAGGAAGGACGCGGGACGAGTACACCTATTGACGTCACTAAAATAAGGCTATGTACTTTTACGTAACGTCAGGGCACTATAAAAAAAGCTTGCCATAGTTTACACAATTTGACAGTTCGTATCACCTTATATCAACGCACTAAAGGTCTATTTCCAACTGTGTACGCTCGTGATACGAATCATCAAAATATTTGTGCTTGAGCGGCTTCCATCGACGTCACAGTGATTATCGACATGATTAGAGCGGTCGTCGCTCTGTCGTAGTAACAGCGGAAGAACGTCACGCGTTTAGTTCCATTCAACATATTTTTCAGCTAATGAATAAAGTTCACAATTACTGTCTTTTACCAAGAACTGCAACTACGTCTTTTGTATAATCTTATTATAAGACATGAAAAGAGGCAAGACTCTGGTATCGCAAGTGCCAATGATATTTTTTAGTTCTAGGCCAGCTATGCTATGACATGATAAATTAGGATAATCAGACATCTAAGTCATTTCCCCACGTAATATGTGGCTACAGAACCTGCCAAATCATACAATTTTCAGCCTTGTTTGTCAGTCAACAGCATTACATAGATACTCACGTTACTTTCCCCAAGCAAAGAACGGAAAAAACAGTTCAGTTCAAAAACCGTTTTTAAATGAATAAAATATACAGAAACAGAACAAACATAAATATTCGTCACATGCATTTCAATGTTTTTTTTGGGCAGGAATCGAGAACACAGACTTTTTTCGCAATAGACAAGAACTCTACCGTTGCGCCAACGGAAAGCTTAACAGCATACCTACAATTTGAAAGTTTTTCTCCTTTATTATTTACAAGGAAAAGGATTTTAGGTATAAGATAAGACACTGAGAACAGCATTGCCTGCCTATATTTTTGTGACGTACCTATTAACACTATATTTATCTATGGAAATGTTGCTAAACAAACAATTTAGGTAATAGTTTGTACCTACGTCTATTTATCAGGAATTTACATTGAATCTGCTCACGATATCAATGATTTTTATTTATCATTTGCAACACAATATTTTATCAAATTAGCCAAATGAAAATATTAAATATCTTAACATACGTTTATGACTTTATCCCAAACTGGGGGTAGTCAATGTAAACCTGAAAATTGAAAATAGATGTAACACTGGGGGTAGTCAAGGTAAACCTGAAAATTGAAAATAGATGTAACATTCGGAAGAAGTCAGTGTTTGAATACATGCCTAATAATAAATAAATAAATATGAAACAGCATCTCTTACAGTATCTTGCTCTTGTCTAAAAGTAAGGTTGTCCCTTGTGTTATAGAAATCAGAAACAACAAAGTTATCACAAACACCCAGACCCAGCACAAATATCTGCCTCACAGACCGTCAGAAAATTAGCCACGTGGCCAAAATTACCAAATATTTACATTTATCTATTTGCGAATATTCGTGCGTATTACCACGTATTACGATGTTTATCATTATCAACATGAATCATTGCTGAACCCACGAAAACATTACGTGTGTGTACTCGACACTGTGTCACAAACTATTTATCTAATGCTGCACAAACGAACATGTTAGGTTTGGGCCAAATTACGCATCTCTTTAAAGAAAAATGGTTTGCTGTTCGTTAGTCTCGCTAAAACTCGGGAATGGCTAGACCGATTTGGTTAATTTTGGTTTTGAATTATTTGTAATGGTCAAGGAAAGGTTTAAAAGGTGAGTGAACATGAGAAAATGCTGGGAATATTGTGGAAACAACAGTTTTAGTTTCCTCTTAGCCACTGTTCCTACCAGTCACGTGACACTGAATGTTTCACAACAGAACGAAGTCTGTTGGGACAGCTAGTTAACTAATATATTACAGGCACGTTAATAGGATACAGCGGCGTGACTATAATATTATTAACCCTTTACAGGAATTAAACATAACTGTAAGAAAACAATGTTGAAGAGTGTTGTTGTACCAAAGAAGAGATTACTTTGTCTCTACTTCACTATCATTGACATGTAATGCGCTGCGTATAAAACTGGCATGCGCCAGTTTAAATACTGCTGAGGACGGTATTCTGAAAAAATACTCTAATGAATCTGCATTTAAAAATGGAATGGAAATGAAAATTCAATTCAACCGATCATAGGCCTCTTATCTATGCTTTACTAGCAACCTGTTTTCATCCAGAGCAAAGACATTGCGGCCCCTAATCACGCCGCCTAATGAACTCAGCATTACCATATAAATCAACAGTTCATAACTAACTACTAACAAAGAGGGTTCTATGCGTCAATTTAAAAAATACGAGGCTGAAGCATTGCAGGTCAGTATGTTACCCGATCCCCTAACAAGTTTCTGCCAAATATTTGCATGTGATGTGGTTGTAATTTTGATATTGTTGATGTGCTTGAGGGTATCGATCTCTTTTAAACCTTGTTGTCGATTCAAAAAACAAGTACATGGGGTCTATTATTACGATGTGTTCAACAAGTTTTAAGATAACATGAAGGAAAATAATCCTTTTTTCAGAAATAAAGAAATAGGTATTTATTACAGCACATGGACACTCAAATGTAAAATTTGAATGTTAAGTACAACAATTTAAATGTTTAATAGGTAAGCGCAGAACATAAAACATATTAAATTACTTAGTCTAATTTGAAAATATATTAGGTATGAAGTGACGAATAATATTTGTTTGAATGGAATACATTACAGCAGTAGGTACACACGCGGTAGATAAGAAACCGCCTTGTCATGGCGACTTGTGATTTTGCATCATGGTAATTCACAAGGCTGTTATTTACATCGGAACGGCTTTGTTTTCGGTTATTTTTAAAGAATTAACATTTGTAATCGTGTTTTTGCAATTTGCGGTCAGACTAAAGAGAAAGTCACCCCAGACATTTAATAGAACAACTTTGAGAAAATCTCAAAAGTTCGTTCAGGTTCGAATGTAGGCAGCTTGCGTGTGACGTGGTGTTGTTGTGATATAATCAGCTAAACATACTTATCAGTTCAGTGTCAGGAACTTAAGCTACGTAATTTTTCATTATTTCGTATTTCGATGACTTTTCTAAAGTTAGACAAAGTGTTCGGCGATGAACCGGATGTTGCACATTTTATGTAGTTTTCATTACCAGTTTCGTTTACTTTTCGTTATCATCATCTATACTCGTACTTATAATGAATCTGTAGAGAGGCCAATTCTGTACATGAAATATATTTAAAAAATAACTATCAAGGGGTGATTGGGGCGATCCCTAATCACCCCTTGATAGTTATTTTTTGGCCTCAGTGGCGATCCACTGAGGCCAAAAAATCAGTAAAATCAGAGTCAGGACAGACAGACAGACTAACGTCTGTCTGTCTTTCTGTAAAAATATTAAGACACAGACAGACTAACGTCTGTCTGTCCGCTGTATATTCGTTATAGAAACAAAAACAACTCGACGGATTTTAACGAAATTTGGCACAATTATTCTTCTTATTCTTGGGCAGGTTATAGTATACTTTTCATTACGCTACGATCAATAGGAGCAGAGCAGTGAAGGGTAATATTGGGAAAACGGGAAAAGTTACTCCATTTTTTACACGTAAAAAATACTAGATGGATTTTAATGAAACTCTACAGTAATATAGCTTATGCATCTGAATAAGACATACTTAGGCTACAATTTATAAAGATATTATATCACTTTTCTTTCACTCAAGTCCACGCGGACGAAGTCGCGGGCGGCCGCTAGTATCATCATAAAGATTTAGGAACAGTTTTAGTGGTTCCTCGTAATGTTAACGCACTTAAGCTCAAAATTACGTCTCTGGTATGTGGGTCAGACACCTGTAGGGCTCTAATAGACATGTAGACATGTTTTGATAACAAAGCATGTTCTATGATATTGTGCTCCACTTTAAATTTTATAACTAACGTTTTATTTATTAAAATAAAGGGTAGTAAATTGATAGTATGACATAGTACTTGTATCTTCTTTTTCTTGAGTTGAGCATGTTTAATTTTTGTATTCTTAATACACAGAACCAATTTATTTCAGACCTGTATGTAGGTATGATAAGCCTTCCCAAGACTTTGCAAACTTTAGGCAGTTAGATAAACATCGAATAATTGTGCACTGTTATTTTTTTATCAACGCTATAATATTGCAATATCACCTTAAGCAGAAGGTTTAGTCAAGTTCATGACCGCAAGTAAACTCTGATTATTTGTGTAGAGTCACGACAATTTCAGTAACAAAACACACTGGCCTAATGACTATATCTAGAATGCTTACATTTTTCGTCTGATTGAGCCTGTCTAGTTATTTTTAATTTATCGTCAGGGGTCCACAAAATAGGCAGAGCTTGTACGAGGCTGTCAGAGACTGATTAGTATACTATAAGATAAATTCAAGTATTTAGCTAAATATCTTTAAACTATGTTATCAAATAAATATTTTGTATTTTGTATTTTTTTTTGTATCTTTAGGAGCAGCAGGACAATGTTATGTTGTCTCATATTAGTTAGAATTTAATATTTTTATACTAGCCTTTGCGATTTATTCCTCTCTTTGTGATCCACCTCTCGTGATTAAGTTAAAAAACAATAGGGGAATAGCAAAAAGCAAGTCTTTGTTCCTATTATTTGTTTGACAAACGTCTCAGTCGCCAAATGGTAGAAGCGCTTGACCCTAAAGCCTGAGTCGGTCGGGTAAGCACCAGGTCCGTCTCAGGTGTTTTTGATCTTTCGGGACCTATCCCGGGTTTTTTATGATTAAACCAACCAACTAAGCTAACAGCTGAGCGGTTCTGGGCCTTCATGTTCCTTCAAAGGAACGTTTGATCAGCGCGGCTGCTGTGAGCTGGCCCTAGCACATGGAGGTGATCTGAGGATCAACCATAATTAACCACTATTTGACATCCGTTGTGATTTCGTAGACCGCTTGTAGCGGATAGCGAAGCAACTCCCGATATTAAATACCAATAACTGATGAAGCCGCTAGCGACTGCCTAGAAGACTCATGGCACAGTAAAGATAATACTATTACCGTGCTCATGGTAGCCCTCTGTGGCTACATCGGTAGCGTCTGCGTGTATTATTTGTATTGGTTTTTATTTACTACCTATTTGATAACTCAAACACATGACTACATGGTAGTCTTTTGTCCGGATCCGGAAGGCTGGCATAAAAAGACAACATAAATTTTAGTTGTAAATAATGCTATTGATTCGATACTCCAACGAAAATTACATAAATAAAAGAAGAGATAATAGTTTAATCTTAATTTCTGGGAAAGTCCCTTGATATCGATTAAAGCAAACTGATTATTTCGTATCGATAATAGTTATTCGGATTAATAAAGATATTCAGAATGCCAAGAAATTTGATGAATTTTTGCGAATCAACAACTGTAAAGGTAGGAACCTCCTCATTTAAGAAGATGGGTTTTCCTATCACCTGAAAAAATACTACTTTCATAAGTTTGAGGTGACTGTCGTCAAAAGGTAGAATTGACTAAAAACCATTCCGCAGGCGTGGTGCCGTCCTGACTGCGTGCAGTTCCACTGTTGGTGAAACGTAACGTACCTAATTAAAGATAATTGTTCTAGGACAGGTGCCCGTGACTCGGTTGTAACAGTAAATTAGCAACGATCGTGTTGTATAGAAACACACACGTTGGAGACGTGATGGGTGGCCAACAAGACTGACATTTTGTGATTTATTTCTCGGATATGTCACTGCTTCGGGGGAGGCCTATGATAAGCTTAGTCAGGGGCATTAGGCCGGCTAAATAAGATTTGAATGCAAGGTTGACCACTACCCTTATACACTCCTTGGACAATACTCACTGGGCCTGCGTGTCGGAGTATGGCACCACCTCTTTGTTGGGATAAGCCCTGTGCCCAACAGTGAGACGTATAAAGCGTGCTGTTTTCTTATTCTTTATTTCAGGGGTAGGCAAGTAAATTGAGGTAGGGCAAGTCCAGGTGAGTGGCAATCGTATCAAAAAAGCTACTTCATGCAAACGTGCTTAGCTTCTGATAGGTATACTTTAATAATAAATGGACGCCTCCTGGGCAGATAGTACAAGATAGACGGATTTCTTGAGTTCAATAATTCTTGTTGAATCATGCTGAGCTACAATGATGTGACTATACTTTTATTTCCTAATGGATTTCCTGCGTTGACGTTACAAGATAAAAAGATTAAAAGCGGATACTCGCATAGTTTTGTTGCATTACATATCCAAGCATTTTTCATATAGCCTTATATGTATGTTCATTGTGTTCTATGAAACACAACGCGGCCCCGCACACTCATGAATGACAAGCTCTGATACTGCTCACGCACACTCGCTGGCGCCTTTGGGTTAGTTCGAATCAGAACAGTTGTCGCCAGACAGATAGTCGCCGAAACATTTCGTCTGAACAAAAGAAGTAATGAACAATGTGTACCTTCATAAAGTCAGTAACGTAGTTGCCCATGCAGAAGGTCATGTCGCCGATCTCGTTGGAGCCGGTGCCGATGGCGCCCTCGAAGCCGGTGTCGCTGATGGGCGGCATGTCGTCGAGGACGTTCCCCCGGAACAGGTCGTCGTCAGTGTCCATGGCGTGGCCTGTCGACAAAGTAAACATTAAAGCTACAGATACACATGCTCATTAGTAGCACGAGAGCATGCTACTATTGAGCAAATGCTACTTAGTAGCATGTGTATCAAACCATCGCTAATAATGAGAATGCTCATTTCGAGCGTGTTTGTATCAGTTAATGAGCATCCTCATTAGTTGCACGCTTATAAGCATGCTACTAACGAGCATGTGTATCTGTAGCTTTAGACTCAGTTAAATAAACAGATCACACGGGACTTTCCTGTACGAAATACGTACGTGACAACTCATGAGTCCTCAACCAAATTGGATTCTCATCATGAGAGAACCTATTTAGGGCATTAACGAATATCAGAAAAACAAGTTTGTTATTGTTGTTGAACAGTTATAACGAACCTTCGAGCAATGGTTACGGATAATCGATAAACTGAGAGTAAAGCTATCTTGGTGAGTAACAGCTTGAAATTCAGGACACTGAAAGAAATCGGACTACTTCGTCCAAGTTTAAAGTGTGAATAGCACTTTATAAACTTACAACTACAAGACTTTTATTGAAAACTTGAAATATATGCTTAAGAACTACGAGTTATGATCCAATTTTAGTTGTTTATCTTATCACATCCGCTATGGGAGGGGGCAAACTCTAAAAGCGATTATGAAATATTTCCTTATAGTGGCGAATGCTGCAGCCATAAATATGTGCTTGATTTGGGCTAGAATATAAGTGATTGCGCCGGGAACTCCAAGTAATGATCCCACATGACCCATTATTTGGTGTAGTACTGGAGGAAGGTGGAAACCATAAAGAATTAAGAATGGGGCGGCCGTGCAGAACACCTAACACTAACCAACTGGCTTAGGTTTAATTACGCGAGGTATTTCTTTCTACTTGGATCCGCTTCACCCTTTCCTTTCCTTCGTTCAAATGAGATTTGGCGTCATTTTGCTGGACCCCCTTACCCTCTCCCCCTTTTCTAGTTCACGTAACTAATTATAGACAGAGTGCCCTCAGATTTCGTAACTCGATCAGTTTATGTTTAGTGTGGGTGATTGACTTTATTTCATGTCATTCGATAATAAAGTGATAACTTAAATACAAGTGAATATATTCCATACAGAAGCGACAGTCGCTTCATTTCAAAAATTATGCTAAGAACAAGGGAATTATTATTAAGACAATCGGTAACAAAATGTTTGTTATTATGGCTCATTAACTAGGTATGTCAAGCCCTGAATATTTTTCACGACAAGGGTATTCAAGCCGAAAGGAGGGCGACATTTTCCTTGTTTTTATTAATACTTCAGTTATAGATAATGGATATAGATAATTGTAGATTATATCGGCTCTAGCTGTTAGTGGATGTGTTCAAAGGTTCATTCACACAGATAATCATTTTAAGTAACTTTAAGTTACTTTCGCATGTTCCCAATGTTACTGAAACCGTTACTAAATCTCATCGAAGCGAGTCCCACAAACACCAAACCCATCATAGGTAGGTATCTGTTTCATAAACAGCAGGGTGATTCTATAAATCTCGAAATATGGAATCCGCTGTGAGATAAGAGTAGGAAGATTAAAAAATACTACGCAACTAGAGGGGTTTTGGCATATCTACGTTGACTTGCCATCGCTCTACAGCGACGAGGAGGGCCGGGAATCAAACCGGCACTCGTAAACACTACGCTAGTAAACAACGGGGCAAGCAGCATCGTTTTCTAATCGCTATTACCCCAATTCCAAGACCACCTGACACTTTAGAATATAAACTTCGCTTAACTAGGTAATCGTGTTGTTGTTTATAATTTTCTCCTTACCATTTCTTTCACAGTGCTGCAATAAGTCGACATTATCCAGTCTCATTTTGGTTTCAAAACAAATAAGGTACACTTCACTTTAGCACAAAAACTTTTAAAACTTTCCGATAATCACTTTTAATATCACACAGATGAGATCATTATCACTAAATCAGAATTTAAAAATAGAAAACCACTCTAACACATGGTTTATGAATGTTTTTTTTATAAATTAAATCGGTTGAGATTTAGTGACTGCCGCGCGCGTTGGCTGCGGGCCGCGATATGCCGGTGCTCGGTAGTGGGTCGCGATACGCTGGCTGTTGATCGTATCGTAATCGCGAGTTCGCAACGCAACTGCGGAGCACGGCGCGCCCGCCGGCCTCTGACGCCGCGTGACTCAGCAGAAACAACGACACCAAAACCAATGGGAATGTCATGTAGGTACCTACCGACACTATAACTAGGAGCAACAATAATAATCACATTTGCACAACTAGTTTTCGCTTTATTAAACTCAGCTAATAACCATTATCTACACTCAAGACAATCTTTTTTATGCTTGCCAGTTCCAAGCCAAGATAAGTGTTAAACGTATGATTTAAGAGCACAAATATACAAATATACAAACAGATCGTTGTATTTAATTGAAATCGATATTACCTAAGCTTTATTGCTAAAGTTTAGACAGGATGTACAAGATAGGAAACAATTTACCCCTTAGCTCTAAGGGATAGGTGAGTAGGTAATATAAAAATGGAAGATTAGATAAAGACTATTATGCAGCAGCAAAATAAACTGATCATGACTTAGCATAACGTAAAGTAAAAACAACAACGACCAATCTGATAGTCAAAAGTTCCAACTCAGCTAATGATAAATGTTATTTACTTTGTAAATCTATGATAAAAATATCGGCATGATCTGTCTAGGCTATGAGGACAAACAATAAATCAAATCAACATTGAACTAAACCCAACTCAGTTCCTCACGAACCCTTGAGTTGTTCGATTTGTTAATGGAATAAAAGTTGGCTGGAGACTGAATCGTATTATGGACAGTCAAGCTGTTTCTAGGCGTCAAAAGAATTTGACGCCTAGAAACATTGGTGACCGTTGCGTCTACTTAGCAGTGCTCACTAAAACCAGCATCTGAGTATATCAGGTCCAGGCATTAGCTGAGTGTGCTCCAGTTAAGCTAACCAGACGTCCTGTATCCTTCGGGACTTCCCGTTTTTGAGCTATGAATTTGACCGTGGACGTGTGACCCTTAATAATTAGTATAACCCATATGGGACAAAACCACAGTAAACATAACAGTAGGTTATCTAAGGCCGCCCGTCGAGTTATTAGCCTGATGTGACGTGGTCACAGACATGCGGCACGTAAGTACTGCCGCCACCTTATTCCCCCATATTTTATGCCAGCGTGTGCGTCAAATCGCGTGAAGACACGGCGCGGCGCGACGCGCACGCACACATTCAAACCGAGAGCGGCTCGTTTATATGTAGATATTTTACTGTTCTCTGTTTACTGTGACAAAACACTGTCAATATGGTAGGTACTATCCGTTACTCGCCACCGGTGTTAGTCTGCCGCGAATGACATTTTAAAGGTCGCGAGATCCAACAAAACGAAAAGTTGGTCTGTAGAAAATAAGTCATTTGACGATATCCTATAAAAAGTGTAAGGGTAAGTTGCACCATAGTAGAAGTTAAAGTTAAAGTTAATTTTTTTGTCAAATTTGACAATTCGACGTCATTTTTGGTCGTCAAATTGTCAAATTTGACAAAAACTTTAACTTTAACTTCTACTATGGTGCAACTAACCCTAAAAGTTTGTCTTGTCCCTTATTTCCTAAAACACGTATTACAAACCCTGTTGCCCTTTAAGTGGGAATGCTGGTCACCCTAACTCCTTTACAACTTTTAGGAAATTTCGATATGAAGCCAATAAAAATGAGCTTGATGTTATTATGTGTTATTTATGTATTTCATATTTTGTGCTATGGAAGACTAGATAGCAGATGAACATACTTAAACACTATGTAATTGGTGAATAACTTTTGCAAAACATTTTTAGCTGAAGTAAATTTGCATCCAAACATAGCCGGTGATATTTTGTACAAGAGTATTTTCTTAAAAGCCTTTACTTTAATCTTATATATTTTTTCAACAGAAACCGTTTGTCATGGATACAATTCTATATCCAAAATATTGCTCATTTGAGTTCCAGTTTCAAAGACTAATTAAATAAAGCTGAAGAGTTTGTTTGCGTGTTTGTTTGATTGACCATGCTAACCTCAGGCACTACTGGTTTGAATTGCTAAATGATTTTTGGGTTGAATAGTCTAATAAGTAATAGAATTTCTTGAGGAAGGCTATAGGCTATATGATGTCACCATTCTGTAAAATTTATAAAACTTTAAAAAATACTAGAATCAAGTCTATTCAGCATTTTTCTATTTTATATCTTAGTTTAGGATAGAATGGTTTCATCATCAAAAATCAGTCCATTTCTTTAGTTTGCCATCTAATTCACCCTCTGCGTAATACTTGATCTTAAATTAATAAAAAAATAATAACATAAGCCTTTATTGCTGTTAGTTTTTACATTTATGATCAGTAATTGTGACTTATGGTTTTATTCTCCCTCAGCTTGTCCTATGACATAGGCCTCCTCTGTCTTCATTTCACCCTGTTCCTAGCTAGCCTTCTCCACAGAGGCCCAGCAACCTTCTGGACATCGTCTTGCAATCTTTTGTATTGTCACCCTCTATGTCTTATTTCTTTTTTCAATTGTTTATGTTTGTTTGTTTCAATTAAACCACCTGTTGTCCATTCTTCTCATTATGTGCCCAGTCAATCTCTACTTCTGTGTTCTAACTCTGATTTTCACATCTTTGACCCCTGTTTTGTTTCTAATTTCTTTCGAGTTTTTTATCCTTCACCTTAAACAGGCACAAATAAGAGCAGCTCTTACAGGTAGGTCCATATAGCACTTTCAGTTCTTTATACAGTTTGTGTTAGACGGGTGCTCAGCCTTAGAGGGCTTAGCTTATCTCGTGATAGTAAGCCAACTACTCATACATTGCTTTCCTTAGGTTATTCTTAAGCCTATAGGTTGTAGGGGGTCAATTACCTTTAAAACACGGCATGGACTTTAAGTACCTCACACCATAAAGGCCATACTTATTAAAAAAAAAGATAATTTGTTATGATTTGTTTTGTACTATTCTGGGAAAATGTGTAAAACCATATTTACATGGAAGGTTTTAGACACACAAAACCAAATGCTTTTCTATAATAATGTATACCCATACCTACTAACAATAAAAAGTATGAAGATTATTGAACTTAGAAGGCCAGTGTTTATAAACTTACCAAGTATCTAGTAGATAACACTGGAACAACTTCAACGCACTAGCTTTTACCCTATTAAAATTGAAAATACATCGCTATGACGCAAAAGAACGGTTATTAGTGGAAATTTTTATTCCAAGTAGACTTAGCAAAAAAATGCTCTAATCGAGAACTGAGAAATATGATAAAAAGCTTCCTCGTATTCTTCGTCACTACAGATAAATTTAGAATTATTAAGAATATCCTTTAATGCATTAAATACACACAAAACAACTAAATCAATTGTAAGTTATTTTTTAAAAAAATATCACGCATCTTTGTGAATTCCCCTCGATTCTCGACTAAAGTTTTTGACACTTGACAGCTGTTAGCTGCTGCTGGGTGCGTTCCAAAGGTAATCTACTATATAAAAATAAGTCGGGTTTTCCTTCCTGACGCTATAACTCCAGAACGCACCAACCGATTTCCACAATTTTGCATTCGTTGGAAAGGTCTTGGGCTCCGCAAGGTTTATAGCAAAGAAAATTCAGGAAAATTTCAACATAAAAGCTGGAAAATCTTTTTTAAAGCGGGAAAATCTTTTTTCACATACAGCGCCATCTTTGATATATAGCATGTACTACAAACCAATATTTTGAGTAATTGTTTGACAGCTACTTTTTTCTCTGCTCAGATTTCATGTGACAAACCGGCATTGTGTTCACTGTGAAATTGTAAAAAAAAGTAAGATATTCGTTTCTTAACATTTCAATTGGAAACCATTAAATCAATCACGTGTATTGTGCAAATTTTTATTTAATTTCACCAGCAGGCTTTCTCAGGCTTTTCTTCTTTTCTAAAGACAAAATATAATAAGAGAAATGCCTGATTGAGACAACGCGTTAGCACACGAATCTTCGTGTGACTGTATGATGCCAATGATTCTCCTGCTTAATCGAATCAGAAATGATGAGATCCGCAGGAGAACTAAGACAACCGACATCGCTCGAAGGATTGCATCGCTGAAGTGGCAGTGGGTGGGACACATAGCGCGGAGAACCGATGGCCGTTGGGGCGGAAAGGTTCTCGAATGGCGACCGCGTACCGGACGACGTTCCGTGGGCAGGCCCTCCACAAGGCGGACCGACGATCTGGTCAAGGTCGCGGGAAGCCGCTGGATGCGGACAGCGCAGGACCGATCGTTGTGGAGATCTTTGGGGGAGGCCTATGCCCAGCAGTGGGCGTCGTTCGGCTGATATGATGAATGATCTCATTGGCATCATACAATCGCTTGGCATTCCAATATGATCCCACTGCGAACTACAGTGATGATGAAAATTTAGATATTGGACCAATGACGACTTTATGCTGATATTGTAATGCTTTAAAGTTCGAAAAAGAAACGGCTGGATTGAACCCTAAAACCCCAGTTCCAGATTGGCCACAGGTGTTTTCCACTGATGCACTAGGTCGCATGTATACTGTTCATCCAAGAAATGATTAATGTTTTTATTTGCGACTGCTGTTGGTAAATGTACGTGGACCAAAAACATTTGCGCATTTGAAAAAAGTGCATGGCCACTAATGCCAAACATATTGAGAAGCATGTCAACTATTGGGTTTGCTGATTCTCATTGGGATTTAACACTTGCGGATTCAGGTGTTTCATCAAATGCGTACTAAATACGAACGCTGTTCGAAATTATCAACACCACATGTTTTCCTTCACAACCAGTTCAGTTATGGAACAAATACAAAGACGACATATGTGAAGATATCTTGCATCGCTTGCGCATTCAAACGAACAATCCTGACATCCAAATGACCGACGAAATCTACAATGAAGGATTGATTCTGATTGAGGATCAAAGCATGACTATTGCAAACAAGCTACTGATTGAAGTAGGAATGATTGCGCCAAATCGATCGATGCAATATGCATTCAACCAAGAATTAAATTGAGAGATGCAATACAATGTTGACATATTGCAGGAATTCGTTCAAAATAATGTGCCATTGCTGATTGAACAGCAAGAACAAGTATACGAAACATTAATGCAAGCGGTGGACAATAATACTGGTGATTTTTTCTTCCCGGACGCACCTGGAGGAACAGGGAAAACATTTGTCATTTCATTGATTTTGGCCACTATTCGATCAATATGTGACATAGCTAAAGACAAAAGTCTTCAATCAGTGCGTCCTACCCGTCATGACATACGGAGCCGAAACGTGGACACTAACGGCACGGCTGGTCCACAAATTTAAAGTCACCCAGCGGGCTATGGAGAGGGCTATGCTCGGCGTTTCTCTGCGGGATCAAATTAGAAATGAGGTGATACGGCAGAGAACCAGGGTATCGACATAGCCCACTGGATTAGCAAGCTGAAGTGGCAGTGGGCTGGCCATGTTAGCCGTAGAACTGACAACCGTTGGAGTAAACGTGTTCCTGAGTGGAGACCGCGTCTCGGCAAGCGTAGTGTAGGACGTCCTCAGGCAAGGTGGAGTGATGATTTGCTCAGGATTGCTGGCAGGAGCTGGATGCGAGCAGCCGAAGATCGAGTTCAGTGGCGTGTAATAGGAGAGGCCTATGTTCAGCAGTGGACTGCAACAGGCTGATGATGATGCTGACATAGCTTTGGCGTTAGCATCATCTGGAATTGCGGCGACTCTTCTAGATGGCGGTCGGCACTCAATTTAAACACAATTTAAACTCCAACATGCAATATTTCGCGATCCAGTGCAATGGGAAAATTGTTGATGCAATGCACTGAATTTCACTATTCAATCAAAAATTGCTGGCGATATGGTGACATACAAATCCTTTGACTCCATAACAAATCCCGATGATGTAGTAAATTATCCAACGGAGTTTTTGAACTTTTTGGAGTCCATCTGGTGGCGAAACGGAGTTCGCCGGGTTTGCTAGTGCATAATATATATGGGAGCGTTTCAAAACGCGTAAAAGCTACGACGCGACGCTCAGCCGGAAGAGTACTTCCGGCTGAGCGTCGCGTCGTAGCCTAGTGGTTAAACACTCTGCCTTGGAACCCGGTGGTCCCGAGATCAAATTTGACCAGGGCCCTGTTCAATAAACATTACAATTCTACAATTATGTAAAAAACTTACAGGCTACAATTCTACAAGTTTCTGTTCAATAAAACTTACAAGTTACAATTTTACCATGGTGGAAAATCTACAAATTTGTAGAATTGTAGCTACAATTTTACAAGTTTCTGTTCAATAAACATTTTCTTTCTACAGGTGACAATTTACATATTTGTAGGGAAAACTGGTTTATTGAACGCATAATTGTAGTTACAAGTCTACATTTTATGTAAATTGTAGTAAAATTCCGACAGGTGGGCTTACCCTGTGTCAGAACTTTACAATTTTGTGCCTCAACCTAAAAAGGAAAGGAAATTGGCTGAAATTAAAGAAATATTCCTAACAACTAGTAGTGTAAGTAAAGACAGAAGTAATGAGTGGTTATAAAAAATGCAGCGGCGTTTTGAGTAAACACATAAACTTTACTTTTAATGTAAAAGAATAAACATTTCACCAAAAAATCGGGTCAGCAAAATACCGTCGAATATTTTTTGGTCTCAGAAAATCTCCTAATACTCTCCTTATTGCTTTGAGACACATTTTTTTAAGTTGCCCATCTCGGGAAACCAGTTTCTTTACATTTGGTACATACCATGCTGGCATTTGTGTGTTATCAAGAATTCTCTACAAATTTCATACAAAATACGTCTGTGTTTTTGGTATTTGCTCTACTAGCGCCACTTTGACAGTTGCACGCCCCATCGAAATCCCTAGATTTGAAGAAATTTAATTATCAGGCATTAAAGGTAGTTCGCTAATCACTGTAAATGAATGAAAAAAACAAATCCGCTTAAAGCAACAAAATCTTACATTTTATGTAAATTGTGACTTACAAATTTGTAAGTACAATTCTACAGGCGTTTTCTACATAATTGTAGTGTTTATTAAACAGCATTTGGAGTTACATATTTGTAAGGTTTTCACTTGTAGATTTTTTACATATTTGTAGTGTTTATTAAACAACACTGGTAGCAAAACTTTACAAATATGTAAGTTTTTTACATAATTGTAGAATTGTAATGTTTATTGAACAGGGCCCAGAACACACCTATTTGTGTTCGTTGTACAATTTGCGGCAGACTCTCCGGTGATGGAAAACACCGTTATATAAACCATTTAAAATCCAGCCAACCGGGATAACTGCGGTAGACTCGCCACTTATCGTGATAAGGGTGGGTTTAAGTGTGCGCTTCTGAATGTTCCGTTCACTATGACGGCAAAAATCAGTGTGCCTCTGACTAAACCATTAGGCATAAAAATGGTCGTGAGAGTATGTTATGGAATGCCGGGTGGGTAGTGCGAAAATTACTCTGACGCGTTCCTAAACCCGAGAGTAATCGCCATTTAAGTAACTCTGAGAAGCGTTGTCCTAATACAACGCAATAACGCATTGCTTAAGCGTACTAATCGATCGATCCATATTGATCAAGTCACAATTTTGGATGTTGTAAATATTGGGCGGGGAGATCGTGATCGGGTATTTGTGTTCTTTTAGGTACTCCCAGATTTTGCTCAAACACGATCGTGACATCGTGTGATCGCGCGATGATCGCGTTGTACTAGGAATTAGGTTATCGCCTGACAGTTTCGCGTGCAATTTGGAACGGCTTGGCTTACTCAAACCAAATGTAAGATGGTGGTTTGCCTAACCACATTCTCGTGCGCTGATTGGTCGTGCCGTCATTAAAAAGGACACACTACTACCACGCACGAGTTCTCTCACGCGGAACAGTTTTTTCACCATAGCACGCATTTTTGTATGAAATCAATAAAAAATACAATTTCTTTGCCATTTCGTTACTTTAACTCTTCTTCTTCTTCTTTTTTTTTTAGTGGCGATGTCTGTCTTTACAGCCTGGCAAAAAAGTCGTGAAATTAATAGGGGCGCCACCATCGTCGATGTGGTCACCCCGTATACTACGACACAAACGGTTTTGATAATTGACTTATTCAAAAATGATTTTTAGAGAGAATGGCTACCTAGTTAGTCGTGGTCCATGAACTAAGTTCACGTCAATAGATACCAATTATTTGAGTCGCGCCAATGCATCACGTGATCCCCTAATCTAGTTCAGTATTTTCTTATTGTTATAGCGTTTTACTAGGAAAACGCCTTACATTTCTTTAATTCCACATTATTTAGTCGTTTTCTAAAAGTAGTCATACAGACACTCATATAACGGGTTTGATTTTCCCTCTGGGCTGATAGGTCAGGTAGGAGTGGTAGTTAGGTCTGTCCACCGGGATACAACAAGTCAATAGGGGGAACCGTTTGGTGGTAAAAATGGAATGGCGGTGGCACCAATACAGTCGATCCCCACCACATACAACCACATTATCAGGACGTTTTTCTACTACCAAGTAAAGAAATAAAAGAAGAAACTAGCAAAATCATAACATTATAATTTTAATTAAAGTAAAAAAAAACTTCATCCATGGCTTGGCTCGACCCTTCTCCAAAACTCTAACATTCACTTTGTTCCCATGAGTCACTCATGCTGCTATTGTACGGTCACTTCATCTTGCAGGTTTATGATTACCTGTCGATTTGCTCATTAGAAGTTTGTCCGCGGTGGTATTATTCTTTCTCTATTTAAATAACGTGTCATCATGATTTTCTCCTATCTTTGGGAGAAATATTCTCAAAAGCTGGCGCAGCCGCTGCCTAAAAAATTTAAAAAATAAAATCAATGAAAAAGTATCAAAATCACTTAGATGTGCTAACTTGACAAATTATTTTTCGTCAACAAACGTCAAAATAGGTATTCACATTTCAACGTAAAATATCACTCGTTTGTTGATAGTTACTTGACAACTAAGTTAAAACACGCGTGGTTGATTAAATAAAACCTCTACATACCAGTGATTTCTGCCGTTATGGTCTAATCATCGTTTATTTTATATAAAACTGCCCCAGCTTCGTGCTCGGCTGAACAACGTTTGAATACTTCATTACGACTTCTCTAGTGGCGCTGAGGATTGTTTTTCTCTTTTTCGAAGATTTATCTTGATTTTACACGATTCTTTATTAGTTTAACATAAAGAAAACACCTGAATACACTAATAAACGATCTCCGATAAACAGATTTGACACACCATGTACTAGCTAGATGTGATTGACAAGTGACAGCGGGACTATTGCCAGTGATAATATTTTTTAGTTCCCTTTCAGGACTTTTTTGCCAACCTATACTTTATCTCTTTCACCTTAGTTCTGCCTAATCTGTGGTTTGCTTGTCTGACGGACAGTTGTAGACTCGGGTCGGGTGTAATCAATTATAGTCTGTGGACCAACGACGAGCAAAAGTGAGTGCGAGTGCGACCCTAAAAAATTGTACAATGGCAGACTCGAAGCAAGGTACGGATTTTATTAGTTGGGCTTTTATTCAGCTTACAGAAGTTTGTTAGCTTTACTTTTTATTGAAGTATACTTTCCTGTATTTCGTGGTTTTACGCATGTCAATTGTTTACAACACCATGCAAACGAATACCTCATGCTGCATCATCAACGTACATATTTTTTTTATTTTACCTTGCCTTCTGGGCTTTGAACCTCAACTACGATTTTAGGGCGCTATCTTGACATTGGTCTTGTTTGAATACCAGGAGAGTTTGACGAAATGGTTCTACTATAAACCCAACATTGGATCTTGATAGGAGGACGTGACTTCATTCAATCGAATTACTTATTCATTGTTGTAGTTTTTTTATCCTCGTGAAGTTGCTTGTGATACTAATGCTTAAATTTCATTTCGGAACAAAAATTTGACCTGTGCTTCTAATCTTTCAGGAAAATCACCAATGGAAGATCATTTCAATGGGTCACCCCAATCGCGAGTTGTGCTGGCCAAACCTAGGCTCGGCGGAGTTGGCCTTTTTAGATATGCATCAGGATCTAACAAAAGCAACCTTTTTAATAGTAAGTCCTGTAGAAATATCCAAATCTGTTATTGGCCTGTTGTAAAGTCGTCATTTAACTGAGTATAAGAATGTTAATTATTTTCTTATCTAATCCAGTTGTGCTAGTTGCTACCTTGTTTGCTGTGAGTCGTGGACCAAGTTTTCTTATTTTATTTACAAGGGCTAAAATGAATTACAAGTTTATTCTCTTTACTTGTCCTATTAAGTAAAGAGTCTAGGTGTTTTTATTGAAACAACAGTAGGTAAATACTGTTATTCTAGAAATCAATTCTGTTTTTTCAGGTTCAGTATTACGCCCACCACAGCTAAAGCCTGGCAACAACCCATTTCTAAAAGTGACTGAAAATTCTGAAACTGTTACTGATAAAGATGACAAGGAAAAAGATACCGAAACTGTTCCAGAAGATAGGCTAAAGGAAACTAATGAGGAGCCAGAGGCTCCGAAATTTATACCTCTCAGGTCTACCGCCACTCCGAGAACTGCCAACCTTGTGGCACCTGTAGATTCAGCTGCAAGTTCATCATCTGGTTTTGTTTTTGGGCAGAATTTAAGTGAAAGGGTTGTGATTAATGAAAATTTGAATAATGGAGAGTCTTCAACGGTGGATCATAGTGCAACTAATGGAGCATCGGAGCTGTTGTTCACTAGTGCTGCAGCTTCTGTGAAAGACAGTGAAAAGGTATAAACACTTCTGTACAGTCAATAATAGCGTAAGCATAAGACTACCCGAGCCAAGCAGAGTGAAGGTGTGTTGAGCTGTTTTTTTTCAAAAGTCAATGGGATTTATAAATCAAGATTGAAAAAGCACTCCACACTTCTTTTATCCACTAGTCTCTGGTGAAGAATAGGCCTAAAACCTAAGTAAAAGGCTAGGAAAAGACTTTGTACCATACTCTGCTATACCACCATTTGTTATACTTTGCGAGGTCGTCCTTGTGATAGACCCCTGCAACTATTGCTCATCTGTAATTAGCTTCATACCATTAGGGATCCTAAACCTAGGCTTTCGTAAACTGATTTCCCTGGGAGTATTTCTTTGTTTCATTACTTGTAAATTATTTGTATTGTGTGCAATTAAAGTGTTTCTTATCTTAATATTTGTTGTAAACATTGCATGTTTTTTCTATATTTGCGAATTAAAACAAGTTCGATTTCTTATTGAGCTAAAATACATTTGAATATTTTCAAATCATAAATAAAGGTACTTGCCATTCAAAATGTTTACTAAGATGTTCTTGCACTGAATTTAAAGCTATAAACATCTCAGTAATTCAGCAAAATATGGAAAACTATGATTTTCTACTCATTATTATTAGTTAGTTAGTTTTATTTTTAGGGTTGTATGATGTGATCATAAATTGCTGTGCAAATATAGGTTCTTGTTTTCAAATCCTGCCAAATGTTGTAGGCAGGTTCTGAATCACATTATTGTCATTATTTTTGAGTTGTTCTATTAAGCATCCATTTTTTATTATTTGGTGCATAAAATGACAAGCAAAGGTACAAAGGGTGGAATCATAGAAAAGAAAGAAAGAAAGAAAAAACATTTATTGGCCCAAAATAAAAAAGCAACAGAAGAAAAAGAAGAAGATCATATCATCATATCTTAAGAAAAACATTTGATCAAAGAGTCTAAATGTTTACGAAAAAAGGTTTGGAGCCAGCAAGAATGTTGGATGAAATGTTAAAGAACCCTGAATTGCCTGAAGCGCTTTCTAGGCGTGATTATGAATCTTTTGAGAATTTCTCAGTAACAAAACCCTGACAAGGGAAGGTTGAATTTTTGCTATCCATCAATTTCTTCTCAGCCTGTTGTCTTATCATAAAATGTCATTTTTCGAGTCCTTATCACGTTGAACGCCACGCCGGTCACAAACAATAGGAATTCAATTGTTAAAGTGACCGGCGGCGGTGAAAGACTTATTATACACTAGCTGTTCCGACAGACGTTTTCGCACCTTTTAAACCTTCCCTAGACCTTCACAAATATTTCAAAACTAAATTTGTCCAAATCGGTCGAGCCATTCCCGAGTTTTAGCGAGACTTACGAACATTTTTAGATTTAATCTGGTTGCGATTGTATAGGAAGAGGCAGGGCCAAGCGAGGCCAGCAGCAGCGAAGGAGGCTCGAGCCTCGCAGCCGCTGCGGCTGAGTACGAGCGCTCGCACGCGCGCCCGCCGCCGCCGGCCGCCAACTACTCCGTCACGGGGGAAGAGGATGAGATTAACGTCTTGCAGGTAGGTGTTGTGTAGAGGCTAAGCTAGACAGAGGAATGCCATAGCTGCCATAGCTCCTGCTGATGCAGTGTCGTTTGTGTTTGTGAACCCAGTACTACAGGCCCGTGTTGGTAGGATCCGCGTGCGGTAGAAGCCAGTGGTCCTTACTGTTACAATTTGTAATACATAACGCAGAAATGCAGTCAGGTTGTTTAATAACCTTTTTTTATTCTAACCTTTTTTACCAATTATATTCTGCCGTTTTGTTTTTTTTTTATTTTGATAGACCTAGTCAGTCAGTGAGAACGTCGTGGCATAGTGGTTAAACACTCTGGCTCGGAACCCAATGGTCTGAAAATCAAATCTGACCAGAGCACACCTACTTTGTGTTCATTGTACAATTTGCGGCTAACTCTCCGGCAATGGAAAACACCGATATAAAGCCCAAGCAACCCGGATAACGGCGGTAGGCCAGTAATCGTATATAGCACAAAGCTCGCGAAACTGAAGTACCTCGGGAACCAATTATTAAACAGTAATCAATTCAAGAAACAATCAAAGAATTGTCATTGTAAAAGAGCAGAATATAGATCTGAAATGTGTAGCCTGATGATGTGTTAAGAGTCATTGCTGTGTTGATATGAAAAACGATTTAATGAACTCTAACAGATATCGTGCCGCCTATTCGCGTGGGAAGCGGGTAGTTGGCGAGAGCGCGGGCGCGGGGTCCTCCGACTCAACGACGCCGGCGCGGGCGCAGGGGCGGCCCGGCTTGTGGCGCGCGTGGCTGGCTCTCTTCGCGTAGTGCTCAACACCAAGCTGTGGCCGGGCATGGTGGCCGAACGGGCTGGGACCAAGTCGCTCAGGATTACTGCTGCCGATGCGCAACAGCAGGTCAAGCTGTTCCTGATCATGGTGAGTTGCTTCATTAATGTCACCAGAATTTATGCTTTTGAGAACTGCTTAACTTTTCTTGGTATAATGAAAAAACACAACACCGAATCCTAACCGAAATTTAGTGATGTGTATTTCGGGCATCTCCGTGCTTCGGAAGGCACATTAAGCACACAAAGTCGTTAAGCCTAGTCTGATAACATCTGACAATAAGGTTGCTCACTAACCTTACACCTCTTCAACAATCCGCACTGAGCCCGCTTGTTGGAGTATGGCTCAATCCACCTCATAGTTAAGGTGAGGCTTGTGCCTAGCAGTTGGACATATATAGGCCGTTTATGTTAATGGAATTGTAAGTTGCAATTTGCGCGCGTAATGGTAAACATGTCTCTGAGTACGTACCTATTTAAAATTATAATCTGGAGCTGGTGTCTCCTGAATTCAGCAAAGTCAATGAAACACACCTTCAAACTTATGCTGTGCCGAACTGAAAGCTTGTAAGACCTGCTCAACAAATTGCATTTCTAAATTCGGCAGTGTATCCCGTATTTGCATATAAGTAAAGTCAGCATCTGAATAACTATCCTCTGTCTCCAGGGCGCGCCCGGCGACGTAGGCCAGCTTCACCGCGCACTATCAGCGCGCATCTCGCAGAACAAGCGCGCCGAGGCCGCCGCGTGCGCGCAGAACGCGCCCTCCCAACGCGCCGCCGAACGCCTCGAGGCCGCCGCCGACGACGCCGAATACGACGACAAAGCCAACGACGACCTCTACGGACGCGACCAACCCTCATACGACACAGACAAACTCGACACAGAAACAGACAAGACTGACGAAACTAACGACGACGAAAAGAAAACCCTAAAGCGAAAAGAACCCGCCGAGGACGAGACGTCGCCCAAGAGACAGTGCCCCAAAATATTAATAGAGTGATAGCAGTGAACGGACCGATGGAGCAGTGTACAGTTTGTGGTGTATATGTGGACTGGTATTTGACATCTGCGAGCTCTGGATTCCAACTAAATCTTATGTATCGAAGGAGATCTGTAGAGATATTTATAATTAAATTAAAATAGCCTATTACTACATTGTTGATTATTACTAATGGGGCGTCCATTTTTTTATCGTCAGTATCGCACGGACAGTTGAATTTATTGGTACAAAATCCTGAAGTATTTTGGCTTGAAAGTAATTTACATTCCAATTCTTGCAAATGCATTAATAAGCATGTTCGGCCGAAGCTGAATACCAAATAAAAAACTAATGTGGTTTATTTTCTAATAGTTGATAAAAATAAATAATTTTACATTACAGTAATGTATCATTACGTGTCACCTGCACCACTATCCTTTCGCTCCAAAAATCTTCATAAACATATCATTTTGAATGCTGAATAAAGATAATGTCCGACAACATCCGTTTAAGTACATAATCATCAAAAATACTAGTGATAATGATGAATGATTAATCATTAACGATTAATCGTGACGATGATAAAAAGTATAGATTGCATGGTTACCGGATTCATAGTCCTTCAAAAAAGCTTATCACTACAATTTAAAAAATAATAATGACCTGTTTCTTACTTGCAATAATGCAAAAAGCCAAAATTTACTCTTAAGAAATGAATCAAACAAAAATAAGTTAGTAAAAAGATAAGCAAATAGAACGAAATGTCATTTCTGGAAATATACAAGTCTCGGAAAGTGTTAATTGATACGAGTATATAATCATCTAACACTTTCGTAAACAACTAGAACGTTTTGGCTAATTGGTATGCGGTGATACTGTCGTGGTGGTTGATTGCCTGTTAGAAGTTCTGTTTAAATACACAACTTTATTAGTGTGACAAAACCATTAGACAAATTGAGGCTTGCATCTAAACGAGAGTCTTTATAAGTAAAGGTTGTTCATAAAACTGTTACAGTAACATTACATTTTATCTGAACCGCTATCCATCTATTCATACAAATGGAATGCCATTCAAACATACATTATTTGTCCCCATTACTACTCTTTAGTTATAACGAGGGGAATTGATTTAGGATTAAGATATGAAATGTTTATGCGAAAGTTCGAAATTATGATCTGTTTGATCATTAAAATCTTACAGGAACATAGATTTTATAAATTAACTATAACGTGCTTCCCATTATTTTATTGTTGGATGCTACCTTCCAGTTCTGAGCCTATAACCTCGAGTCCATTAATTCTTTTTTATTGTAAACTATTAGGGACAATGTATGCAAGTCTGCATGGACCGCTTTCTGATTACATCTTATTAACCCCCAACAAAGTGAGGTCAATGAAGTTTTCTGCCAGACAAGAAAACATATACCTATATTCCATAGTCACTATTACTTTCTAACATAATACCTATCTACGTATTTGTTCTGTATCTCTATAAGTATGAATTAACAATAAATTGTGTTTAAAACACGTTCATCAGTTTTTGCCACCCATGCATGGTCCAATTATTGCCTAATCACTGACCTAAAGTTTACACAGCCTGTACATCGTGTGAGAAAAGCCATTATTATCTATATTGTCCCAACACATGTCTTATTGATACTAAAAGGCTTACACCAAAGAACTTTACATTATTCGAAATGGAGCCTTGTAGGATCTTGACTTTCAAGGCGTTTCGGCCGCACTTCAATGCGCTGGCAAGGGTGGGCTATTACAAACTGTTTGTGGGAAATCCTTCTAGAACCCAACTTACATTGCACCTCTATTACAGAGTGTTTATTTGGCTTTTTGTCGTGTCTTACAATCTGCAGCACGTCATTAAAGTTGTACAGGTAAGAACTATAAGGTGCAAATAGGTTTTTTAGACTTCATTATGTAGTCTTAGCAGAAAAGTCCTACCTAGTTAATATTGTTTTACTGCAATTAGTTCTAAACTGTCGCCCCCACGTTGGGCGCCAGGGAAAAAATGTTTTCCTCATTGAATTTAGAAATGAGAGATAACATTTTTTTATACACACATCAAAAGTGTCTAGGGATATCTCAAGCATTTTCATGCAAAGTATAGCTATTGGGGAGGCTGTAAAAATTAAAATATTGATACCAACGTAGAAATTTTTAGGACACAGAAACTGCTATATCTGCCCTTTCAGATTGTATAAAGAAATTCATTGTGGTAGCATTATTGTACAATCGTAAGGACGTTAAAAAAAGACAGATTTTTCTTTTAAAAGGTTTCAAAATTTTAGCAAAATCAAACGGTTTTTTTTAATATTCTTAACCTTTATCTTATGCCTGTTTCCTCGAGTTATTCTAAGATAATGCTGAGCATTATCTAATATCTTTGATTTTGCTAAAATTTTGAAACCTTTTAAAAGAAAAATCTGTCTTTTTTTTAACGTCCTTACGATTGTACAATAATGCTACCACAATGAATTTCTTTATACAATCTGAAAGGGCAGATATAGCAGTTTCTGTGTCCTAAAAATTTCTACGTTGGTATCAATATTTTAATTTTTACAGCCTCCCCAATAGCTATACTTTGTATGAAAATGCTTGAGATATCCCTAGACACTTTTGATGTGTGTATTTTGAAACAGAATGTAAGTTACCTTTTTTACTAATAATGCACGAACACATTTTTTGGTAGGGTTCGCAACGCAACCACGTGACCCGAGTAGCAAACAAGAAAAATAATCAAATCTTACAGAATGCTTTGCTAAAGCTGGGATTTGCTAAATCATAAAGCTTTTCGTTAAGACTTTTGTTTCTTTAACAATAGTACTTGAAGTAGAGCCATTGCTTATATTAGTAGTTTTGCATGTGCAATTATCTTGACTATTCATTCATTCATTTTACCCTCCAAAATGTTTGTATACGCAGACTCGAGACAACATTGATGAGATGGTGGACACACTGTGCATTTTGCTGACTACCCTCAACACTCTCGGCAAGCAGTTGGCGTTCAACGCACGCGTGGATCGCATGGACCGCCTCATCAAAGTTATAAACGGTTATAATTATTTTATAGGTAGATCTAGAAAGTTTTCTAGAGAGGCAGAAAAAAGTTAAATACATTAACTTATTCCTAATATTGAACCATTTCGCTAGTAATGACAAGGGAAAACCCATTTAGATTTAAACTCCGATCATACGTGATATACATAAATGAATATGACTGAAGCAGTTACACCTGAAAATTCTTCGTGACTGCATTTCCCATTTAATCAACTAAACACCTGAAATCTGAAATTATGCTAAGTGCCGGAGTAGAACTCGTGACCCTTCGCTTGGCAACTGTCTCGTAACCACTACGGTCGTCGCAATGGTTTACCTACAGCGATATAATTTATTCAGTAGAGCGAGGTTCCCTTGGTGAATCGTGGGCTTCGAAATGTTCTGTTCACCATGACGGCAACAATCAGTGTGCCTCTGACTAACCCATTAGGGATATCCCTAATGGGTTAGTAAGCTTAAGGCCTTAAGTTGAAGAAATTTAAGTCCACGCGGCCGAAGTCGCGAGCGGCCTAGTTGTAAATAAAGTTCATGACATGTTTTTTTACAGGATCCCATTTTGCACCAAAAAACCCCGAACATTTAAAAATAGTGAGAAGTAATGAGAAGGCGATGGCCAGGTTGCTGTACTTGTTCCAAGCCATGGTGATCACTGGCTGCATCTTGCTGGCGATCTACCCCATGGTCGACCGCGCCATGGGCCGCGAAGTGCACATTATAGCGTACTTCCCTTTCGACACGAGTCAATCGCCCGTGTAAGTGCCTCAAATTGTTTTGTTGCTTTGCCAATAACAACTAGGTAACATAAAATTTTGCACACTATGCGTCTCAAATATTTTGCGGTAGACTCTACCAGTCTACAGCTACAAGTTGAACGGTAAAATATTACTTCTCGATGTTACGGTACTATGCAAGAATTATTATGCAACTGCACTAACCACTGTGCTACCGAAACTGCACTGTGCGGTTTCCGAAAGATGCGGGTTCGATTCCTGCCTGGTGCCAAGAGGACCAAATGTATTTTTCTGGTTTTAAGATCTTTAGTAAAGATACTGCATGGAAAATGCTAAAAACAATAATAACCATTATTATGTCATGTTAGTGCGGGTTTATTTTTCAATGAAAATCTTGATATAGTTGAGAGCTTTATTCGATACAAAGATTTAAAAGGGAGTTTAAATAATCTAGCAATGAATTTTCAAGAAATACTACCTATCTGATATGCTCGTCTTCCTGATATTACATACCTAGTTTCAATAATACTCGTACATACTTTCATCTTTTACCTTATCTGCTGAATTACACAAATAGCATTTTCTTCTTTTAGTTTTGAAATAGTAGTTTGGTACTTGTCGTTCAACCTCTCATTCCAAGCCTGTGGCAATGGCACCATGGATTGTACGATAGCCGCATTTTATGCGATGGCAAAGACGCAGCTCCAAATGCTCAGATACAACCTGGAGCACCTTCTAGACACAGAAAAAGAGCCTACAGAAGCCAGTCTAAATAAAACAAGAGGCTTGAAACGCGCGCATTTTATGGACAGCGACTTAATTCAAGAACGTTTGAAACATTGTGTGCAACATCACTTGCAGATCTTGTGGTATTCTTCTTGACGAATTTTTTTGTTAGTTCTTTTCAACGAGCATTTTTTATTGGTTTTGTTTTTCCAGGTTCGTCAAGGAAGTTGAATCCATATTTTGCGAAGCAATGTTCTTCCAGTTTTTAGTCATGTCATGGGTATTGTGTATGACGGTTTATAAAATTGTTAGTGTAAGTAAAAGATTTTACTATTCTTTGAAGGAAGGCAGTCGCTAGGTGCAGAGTAAGGGCGGATTGATTAAATTTGAAGGCAAGGTTCATCAACAATCTGCACTGAGTTCGCGTGTTCAGTGATCTTCAAAAGGTGCGATCTCTATTCGTTGGTTGATGCCTATGCCCAGTAAGGCGACGTTAAGAGATATAATTTATTGATAGTTTTAGAAAGTGTGTGCTTTTTGGTGGATTCTATTTTTTCTTAAATTTCAGCTAGGTTTTGCTTCACCGGAGTTTTGGCCAATGTTTGTGTACCTGTCCTGCATGTTATCACAACTCTTTATATACTGCTATTTTGGGACCCAAGTTAAAGTTGAGGTAAATAGGTAATTCTTCTTTACATCAATTTTTCTTTCATGCATTCATAATTCCGCCATTTTCCATAGCGGTCAGCATCCGCCGAAATTTTGCGAACTCTAGCTGACCCTCATCAGGATTAATTGCATGGATTTGTGCTAAACATCAAAGTACAGGCAGCATCAAAATGGTGCATGCTACAAAGTGTTCATATATGTGTGAACTGTTTAAGAAGAGAAACGATGGGTAAAGTTTCGTTTATCACGAAACTTCGTTCGTTCTCCGTTTTATCATTGGGAAAGTTTTACCAAAAGTTACTTGTCAGCGTGTGATGTCCCCAGAGCGAGTTTGTGGCGCAGTCCCTTTACTGCAGCGGCTGGACCAGCCTGTCTCCTGCGTTCAGGCGCCAGCTGCTCGTGATGATGCAGTGCACCGCTCGACCCATCGTGCCCTGCGCCGCCAAGGTCGTGCCCATCTCCTTAGAGACTTACATCTCGGTAAGAACAAGGTTGACATTCGAACGAAGAGTTTACAGTCATTGCGTTAGCAAAAAGTGCGTTCTTAATTGGATGACAGTGAAACCGAAGGCCCGGAACGAGCTGGCCGGTTTTTGGCTAATTCAGAAGAAAAAAAAACTATGTATTAAACATACACAAAATAGAAAAGTAGGTAAATCACAAGATTATTTTTATTTGTTTGCAGGTTCTGCGAGCTGCGTACACGCTGTTTACTATATTAGATAAAAAGTAGCTTAAATCCTTCAATAAGTTAGCTTATCTATAGATTTCACATGGTTCCAGAAGGCGTTCATAAAAAAGCAGTTGATCATGTCGTCATATTAAATATGGAAAACACCTTAATTATTGAAATAAAATATTTACATATTGGTGCTGTTTTTTCGTAGATAACAAGAAGCACTAAATTAATTGCACAATATTTCAAAATCTTCACTTTAAACCACAACCTTTTATTAAGGATTGTTAGCTTGCAGTCGGCTGGTTTCCAAATTTTAGGATACAAAACGGTACGGGAAGTAGGTCAACTATAGCACGGTACTATAGTCGCCAGGAGTGTACACAGTGGAGGTTGATTGCACAGGCGGTATTATGGAGGGCGGCGGGCTACGGTGGGCCTCGCACTGCTGTATACGCCGGCGGGTGTATGAGGGAACGCATTCCCTTCGCGAAGAGCCGGGTTGCCGGCACAGCGGCAGTGCGTCAGGGTCAGGGGTCCACTGGTAGAGTCCCGCACTTGGTTCCTCGATGGCTCCAGTTACCGCGCAGAAGATGGATTCTGCGGAGTTTAGTGGGTATTCCCCACTGAAAGGGTTGAGTTTAAGTTGATATTTATACCTATGCTAATACCTAGGTACATAATACTTTTACTTCAATTTAAATATCTATTTGGCTTTCAAATATTAATTCCCTCCCACCAGCAGCTTCGAACAAACCTCGTAGTCCATGGACAACTTTTAAGGTTACTGCACGTGTTTGAAGCATATTGTTTTATTATCACTACGTCGCGGTCATGTTGTTCGTGCGGTAAACTATTTACCAACTGCGCTCGTAAACGCGCCGATACCGTACAGTCAACCACATCTGTGTTATTCACACAAGAAACGCATACGATAAACAGTAAGTATTTAGATATAGTAAGTCATAGTTTAATGTAAAACAAAAAGTTGGTAGCATTTTTCGTTGAATTATTATGACTTCTTTTGTAACGCAGTCTCCTTCCTTATTTTTCTGCATAGCCGTACGGTTGACTGGTAAGGAAAGGTCTTGTTGACATTAAGTCTGTCATTGGTACCGAATCATTGATGAACAATCAATACTATAAAAACCAAAGGTATATAGGCCAACTAGGAGCTTTCAGAATACCGCCTAAGATGACACATCATTCACACAGCAGCGTTGCCCCCACTAACTGTTTATTTTCTTAGTAGTATTAGCGTCTGTTGCGCATATTATTTGTCAGTATTTCATAGGACTTCGTATAGCGCTTCAATCTCGCGAAAATGATGGAACAGATTCCATAAAAATGAAATCTCTCAGAAAGAAAGTAGGTAAACCACTCTCAGAAATATGACACTGGCGTATCGTCGTAAAATCATGATCTATATCGATTTGGTCGATCGATTTCTAAGTGATCATCATCGATCAGTTGATTATTCGGTACCACTGAAGAACGTCGCTGTGGTTGACTGTACTGTAGCGAGGCATGGTGTGACGACGTCACGCTTTATTGCTCCTGCTAATTCAAAACGCATTGTTTCGAGTTTTGATCGGTCTACTCTCGTACGTATAGTAGGTACCTACCTAAGTATCACAAAACGTTAGGCGTTAAGAAAACGTAAGTACTTATGATTCGAACTTTATTCATATTTTTGGTATTCCAAGGACATGTCCTATTACACGATGTGCATACAAGATATAATAATTATTACTTGTTTGTTTTGGCTTTGCAGCGTTTTTTAAGGCTGGACGGAACTTCGTGACTGTTGCAGTTGGTTGGAAAGATTAGTTTCTTGTCGGAGTCTTATCGGTAGTGTCAACGTCCGAACCTGTAGATAGTGTTCACATTATAAAGCTAACATGAATAAATATTATTTTTACTTTACGTTCCGTGGGCAAGATTAGAAAGAGCTTGCCTAGGGTTTAGTACCTAGTTAAGTACCTTTCTTTGAGGAGAGTGGAACAAACGCTGTGTGCGTCGTATTTAGTAGAGTAGAAAAATACGGTGACTGTCTACCCTACTAGCAAAACGTCGTGAGGCATATCACATTCATTATATTTTAATATTACTCGATCTGCGTTTAATTTTGCTGTAGATAATTTCCATCTTACTATGAATACAATCAGAGTACTTAGATGAGTACAATGATACAATCAGATGTTTATTTGAGCATGTAAGTACCGGCTGTTCACAAAACGCAACGCAAAAGCTGTAACTTCCATTCAGCATAACAATAAACGGGGAAACAATGCGGAGTCTGCCACCGCGCCGGAATTCGCAAAGGAGTAAACATTGAGGTCATCTATAAATATTTTATTTTCTATCATTTATTCGCTGTAGCATTCTCGTAAGCTTGTAAAATAATTATTTTAAGCACCGTATTTTTGAGATCGTTTAAAGCGCTGTTCGTCCGCTGAGTCACGCGGACTCCGCTAGACGGTCCAGGAGCCCGAGCTTCCTCAGTGCTCCGTACGTCGTAAGTGCCGAAAGTCGTGTAAAAAGTTGTATCCGGCGTCGAGGTGGTTTCGCGCGGAATCTCGTTTATAAATACGCGAGCGTGCGGAGTAGATAGTTGGGTAGGTGTCGGTGTTGGAGTCCAGCGTGCGCGGGCGCTGCGGAGTAGTGGCCGGTGTGGTGGCGGCATGCGCCGATGATATTCACCGGCGGGGGGCACGCGCGCCGCCGCGCCTCGCCCGCGCCGCCCGCGCCCCGCGCCCGCCTGCCGCCGCGGTACCCCGCCCCGCCGAGACCGCCCGCCCTGAGACAACATGCCAAATTCGTGAGTTGTCCGTTTTCCTTAATGAACCCAAAAACGGCGCTTGTTTGATGTTTATTTTCTTACAATAACATTGTCATTGCTTACAAAGGCTAAGAAGACGCTGTTATTGTTTTTGTATAAGTACGCTCACGACTACTTTTATCCCATAAAAGGTTGTCAGAGGGACGCTAACTCTTGCTGTCATTCGGAACATTCAGAAGCTGTCATTTCATCAAGTCTTTTAAAACCCTAGCAAAAATTGCAGAGGGTTAGCCTTTAGTTCTTGGGCTCACAATTTTCTACGAAGCATCTGCATCGATAAGCTTTTTTATTCTAATTTATTATTATTATATTTTTCAACATACTATGTAAGTGCTGTTATCATAAGTCTAGACTGTATCGTAGTCTGACATCGTTTTTTCTTTCGATCTCCAACGCGGCGGATGTTTGTTTACGCGCTCATTCATGCTAATATGTGGCATGCTTCATTTTATGACGCGTATAACCGTTCCATGCTAATTATCATAGATGTAACGACTTTACTTTTACTCAATCTGTTTATTTAGGTTTCTGAATTCAGATCTTGCAATTTTTAGGAAATGGTTACGTCGAGGCGGTATCTATGTAGGTAGGTCTTGTTAGGCGTTGTTTTCTGTCCATCAATTGTTTGTTTCACGTGCCCCACTCAGGCAGCGCAGCTGCGCAGGCACTGATATTATTTATTCATGATCGAAGATATCAGTACAGTAGATAGATAGGCAGGGCACAAGAAGGGGAAGTGCTCTATTATAGAGCTAAGGCCAGGCTGCAACTGTTATTATGCCGTTCTAAAAGTACATGGGATTGCATTGTTGACAACCATGAAACTTCTTGTAAATCTTAATCAAATAGAATATACTCATACAAACAAATTGGACAACAGTGGACCATGAACGCTACCCTTGTCTGGGGCTTCAGGTTTTGATTATTTTTCAACTTTTGCGAGAAGAAAGCGCGGTAACAAGGATATTTACAACTAAGGATCTATAACATGTTGTGCTTTAAATTAGTTGTAATGTAAATGTGTTACAGATGAGGGTATAATTATCTATCAGGAATTTACATTTCGACTCACAGTGTGTTTTAAGGAATGTTAAAGACTAAGCAACTTCAAAGCATTCAATTTAATGTCATCAACAACATAGTTACATTACTGCTTAAATCTAAAAATTTTGAAAGATTAAATTCCGTTAAAAGGGCTAATAATATGCGACATATTCCAGTCAGGCACTCGTTGGCGCAATTGGCAGTGGAAGTCCTGCCTACAGCGTCGAAGCATGGGCTCGGTCGTCTCACAGGATACACATTAGTGTTATCTGTCTGGGTGTTTATTCTAGTCTATTACCCCCGAATTCACAAACGCAAATCCACGTTAAGCATCCCTCAGAAGTATAGCTGTCCCTTCTAGTTCTATTGACATTTTACGGGACAGCATGAGCGTGAGCGCGAGCTTAGCGTTGTGTTTGTGTGTTTATATATCTACAATTAGTAATGAAATCATGTACTTAAGCTTTCGAATTAAGGAACCAAAAGTTAAATAGGTACCTATTCACCTATCTAAATGTTATCCTATTTAAAATGTTAGGTGTAGTCTGGTGTTGTTTGGTGAGTCCTCAAATCTATAAAATAAGTGAGAGACTATTAATGAAGCTGTTTTCTGAAATAGTTTTAGTTAAATGTATTTGCCCACTTTGAAAGGTAAAGTCACAAGGTTCTGACGCTGGCTGTAGTTATCTAAGGATACCCATGTAACGCGCACGCTTAAGTAAAAATAAACATATCTTTTGTTTATGACTATCGAATAAAGCAATTGCATATTTGATTTATGCATCTAGCGAATCTGAACCCAAACACGTTTAGGATACAGGTAAGATAAGAAGTATAGGCAACTGCCTAAACTTGCTTCGTGCTTCTTATCTAAAAAGCACAAATCTTCAACAGGTCTCTACAGTTCTATGTAGAGCAAACTAAAATTCTTGCTAGGCTTAAAAAACAGAATGTAACTGTGTCGATAAGTAACCTACGAATTACTAGGCTTTGTAGTGGAGAAGGCTATGCGCGGCACTTTTATAGGACAAAGTTACTGTCGTAGTGGCCCAGGAGGGTGAGGTTGAATTGGCACAGTGAACAATGAAAAGGCAATGATGGTAAACTCACCGTGGACGCTAACTTGCTAGGTGGAATAATTACTTGAAAAAGGAAACGGAATTCTTGAAATCGATGGAGAAGACAAGAAGATATTTAGCAGTAGACATCTTACGGTTAACAAAAATTATTCATGCAAAATCGAGCAGCAGGGAAGATACAATGATGCGGAACAAGGGCCAATAGATTATTCACACTGACATTTTGCTTCGTACAGCTTAAAAAAGTAACCTAGATGTAAAATCAAATGTAATTGATAAAAAAAACCGGCCAAGTGCGAGTCGGACTCGCGCACCGAGGGTTCCGTACAAACCTGCAAGGTTTACAAAGTTCGTTCATTACGACAATCGAGTTTAAATTAGTTAAAAATTTAAGGTTTTCGGATTTTTTTCTTTATGTGTGCTATAAAACGTTGCTTCATGCCAAATTTCAAGATTCTAGGTCGACTGGAAGTACCCTTTAGGTTTTGATTCCCTTGCGAGTAGGTACTTGCGAGTTTCAAAATATGCAGCTTAAATTGCTGTTTCTTTTGATTGCGTTGACATAGAAGTTTGATTTTGTTACAGCTTAAAGGTATTATAGACCTGAGTATTTGATACCTCTTCCGCGTTTATGAGGAAATGGGTAGTAAGTTTAAAATTATTAAAAAAATATATATTATGTGATGTGACTAAAAATTTATGGTTTTCGTATTTTTTCCTTTATCTATGCTATAAGACGTTGCTTCGTACCAAATTTCAAGATTCTGAGTTCACGGGAAGCAGCCTGTAGGTTTTGATTCCCTTGCAAGTGTCGAAAATTTGCGGCATAAACGGCTGTATCTTTTGATTGCGTTGGCTTAGAAGTTTGATTTTTTCACAGCTTCAAGGGACAGTAGACCTGAGTAATTGATATAAATTTCAGCTTCATACCTCCACGCGTTCCTGAGAAAAAGGGTCTTGACAGACGAGACGGACGGACAGACGGACAACAAAGTGATCCTATAAGGGTTCCGTTTTTTCCTTTTGAGGTACGGAACCCTAAAAAGACAATTCCTATTATATCGACTTCTGTGCAGATACCTGAATGAGCACTGACGCACGGCTGGAACATTACAGTTCCATCAAACGTTTAGAGCCCGCTGCGGTTCGCATCTATTTATACCCCGCATTTGCTCGCTGGTACCGCACTTAACCTTGGTGTTCAATCGGATATGATCAATGTGAGTACACCTTTAGTACGCGAGATTCCACGCTCAAACTGTTTGATAGTTATGCTTATGTTAGCAAAACATCGTTCGATTTTAAGAACTGCGAACATTTTGTTATTATAGGGCCTGCTAGGAAAATAGCATACTTAGCGCGGTTAAGATTTTGACACAAACTCTCTAGGTAACTTATATTTAAAAAGCCTCGACTTAATTTTGCTGACTTTTGTTAGCAAAATACTTTCATAATACTCGTAACACTGAAAAGAAAGAAAATGAAAGAAATCAGACGTCAGGTTTTTGGGGGTGTGCTCTACTAAGTTTTGCCCTATGAACGCTTGACTTATGTACCTAATGCTAGTCAATATACCTATATCTTTGTCACAGTTTAGTTATATTCATAGATCCGCACATGATATATTTGTTTATTTTTTTCGATAGCATGTCATTTGTCAATATCATTTAGTGATGAGCTAAGGTGAAGAGGTTGATGACGCCAATGTTGTTGTAGCCCGTAGAGCCGCTAGGTCGTCGCTGCCTCATCCATTTATCTGTATGACGGCTCTCAAGAGAACCACAGTTTGTATAAAAAAACCCCAGGATACCTACTGGGTAAGGCATTTAACAAGATAGAGGATACATACAAGACATAAAAAAGAAGGATAAAGTAAAAAGGATAAAGTGTTCTAAAAATAACACAATTGGAGGGTATTGAGATTAAAATCTCACTTATGTAATGTAGGTAACAGCGGACTAACCGTCAAGGTAGAAGTGCAACAGCCCCTAATGCGGGATTGCACTCACAACGGAACGTGTAGGAATCACTCCTGAATGAATCACGCGCACGTGTTTGCGCCATCCGACCAAATAACATGACAAACGAATTTACAATTTTGCCCATTCGACATACACGCTATAATTCAACCGTAATCATCCGGATCTCTGCCAGGGAATTCGCAAAAGAGACCTTGGAGTGACTTGGTGCAACGCTTTCTATACGGACGATCGTATGCAGTAGCGTCCCTTCGACTGAAAGGGCGTTACATTAGTACACATCGACGTTATTGGCTATGACACAGATATTTGTCCATCTTCGTGCTGGCCGTGACGCGTGAGTTGGCGATGTGTCCGTGCGCCGGCGTCGCGAGATGTCATCCTGGTTTTGGGTATGTCCAATTTCTCATTTCGCGAAATGGCGCAAACGGTTCACAATGTATTCTGTATCTATTCCAATTCTCGAATGTAGCAGAAATGATAATATTCAGTTCTGATGCTTTCATTTCTGATAGACATCTATCCGTTCGAATGCGATATTATTATTGTACGTTGCTTTGGCGACTGCCAAATCACACCTAAGTATAAACATAATAATATCATGCAAACCTATATCTTACCTATACTCGTAGATACTCGGACTTTCATTGAGGTGCAGTAAAAGGACACCTTGACAAAAAATCTGTCATGTTCTGCCAAATTACCCATCATAACTTGTGCAGTTAGAAGTCCGAGTTTAGATTAAAGCAGCGTTAAAATCGATTCGTTTTTTTTAATAATAAATAGCTTGAATATCGAGTTCCTAAAAATTCCCCAATAAAACCATCTACCTTTTATTGTCAGTAATGTAAACAAGTTTATCATTCATTATTTTTTGCCATCGCCTTATGTACTTTTATTTGCTTACGAATTGTTGGCAATCAGTCAAGCCGACGCGTGTTATAGTTTAACTAAACTGACACAATACATGTTTGTTTTACTGCTATACTCCAATTCGAAAACAGAATATCCTATTTGCGGTATTTTGGTTACGAAGAAACCGTTTTGTGTGGACGAATATCTCAAGTCGTAAAATTTATGAATTTCTAGCCTATGAGTTTTTCAAATTGCTGTTTGCAACCTTCAACTGCTTAGTATTTGATTTATTACAAATTGTTCCAAATAAATAACATTTAAATTCAGAATAATATTATCGTTGGTTAGCCCGTAAAGTGTAGGCTACACTGGGAGCGCCACGAAACGAAGATCATACAAAAACAATTGAGTAGACAAAGGCATGGGCGGAGCGAAACGAAGTATTATTTTAAATTATTATTAGATAACTTATCAAAAACACAAAATGCGTAAGCCTGAAGCCACGCTCCCGTTTGTTTACCAGAAAAAAATTCAGGAGGTTCTCAACGTAAAACTGTCAAAAACTCTGAATTCGGGACACGCATGGCATGTTATGAAATCGTTCTTGAATAATCTGCGAAGGAAGAGTTCGGTGCCACATTATAAAGTTATTTCTCAACTCCGTTTCTCCGACAGTCATTTACATTCATTTTGTCGATAGTCGACAGAACCAGGTGAAGATTTGTCGGCGAAACGTTCTGTCGACGAAAAGCCTAATGGAGAAATTACTGTCGGAGAAACGTGTCCCCTCTACGTGGATGTACAGTTAGGAAAGGAAAATTATCTTCAGTATGTTGGCATAGTGCAACCATCACCTGCACCTGCTGACGTTCTTCACGGCAATGTTGTTGATAGATGTGTGTTGTGATTCCAGTGGCTTCCGGGCGCGGGGTGCGGCGAGGGAGAGCCCGAGCCGCGTCTATCGCGCGCCAAGCGCATCACGCAGCGGCGCGGGGCCATCAAACACCACAAGTGAGTTTTCAATTTTATCATTATGCACTTTATTTCACCATTTGGGCACCGAGTGATAACTGGTTTGGTACAATCTATACCCTAAGCAAGAGCGTTTAAATTCCTTTAACCATTAGAGCAATTCTGTAACTCCTTTCGATCTTGAACTCGAATTCATCTATCAGAGAACTTACTACTTTCGTCATTTTCAGATTGGTGTGTGATGTTATGTTCACTCTTCTCACAAATATTCAGTAAATTTCGTTATCTGATATTAAAAAAACTCTTCGCAGCTGTAAAACGGAGACGCGTTAATTACAAGTTTTCTGACAAAGGAATTCGAGTTTAGGATCGAAGGGTGTTTGTAAAATTGCCCTACTCGTGTCATGATCATGGCTTTACTTATCTTGAGTAATTTGTTTGAAAAAAACAAAAAAGAAAATTAAGTAAAAGTTATGTAAGCTGTTCAGAAACTGACAGCTAGCCTTTATGCCATTTATAGCGCATGTATAAATGTTCTTTTGTTATCGCCATTCCACTACTCGAAAATGACAACCTATACTTCGGCATCTACTTTAGATCTAAGTCAACCATGTGTCCCTTAAAAGTCTTACATTCTACGAAACTTTCCTTTTATCATGCCGCAGGCAAAAATCTCAATTACGTGTCTGCGAAGCGTTGTAATTTTAATCGGTTTGAGTCTGAGCCAAAGAACCATCCGTCAACGAGACAGCTTTCGACGAAAGTTGTCTGATTTAAGGAACTACGCATGTTTCCTTTGTTCAGAGGACGTTAACAAAACATCGGGATAACTTATCTGTGCCAAAAACTACTTAAAATCGTACCAAGCCGTTTTGTTTTGTATTCAATTACAAACCGTCTGGAACTCGCATTCCCCAAAAAATACGTGTAAATCTTCTGAAATTGGCTTAATTTTGAACTACAAAAGAGAATGAATTATTTTATGTTAGCAATAATAACAATGCATTGTTTAATAATTTACAAATGATTAACTGCATCGAAGGATGGTGTTCTCACTAGTGCAATATTTCTAACATCAATTCACACTATGGGAAAACCTTTTTCTTTGTTTACCCAAAGGAAATGCTTTACGCATACCCGTCTCCTGGGTTATGTCAGCTTAGACCCTCCACTGGAAATAACTAATCATAGTAAGTTTTCGCTGTAGATTTGGGAATAACAGTAGACATTGAATCATCTACGCGACGGATGCACATTCTCAATCATCGCATTACCTTACCTGCTGTCGGACGCATCGCTCCTCCTTGAATTGATTCTGCGCGTCCTCATACCTCACATTCTTGGCGCTGGTTTGCTATTATCAGCAATCCATCAAGTATTGGTCCGCCTACATCGTTTTTAAAATTATACGAGACTATTTTAAAGTTTGTGGCTCATATTTACTTCCGTTTAAATGACTAATTTTTCCTTTTGAATCAAGATTTGACATGCCTAAAAATCACGCAAACCTTCCACGCTGCAATCAAAATAAATGAGCATGTGATATATGTTGTGAGATTTGATACATAACACTTTCGTTTCCTTGATGGTGGTTAAATATGGCTCGCACTACCAGTTTTCCAAACATGGCCACCTGGGCATCTGAATCCAAGTCTCGAACAGTGCCAGATACTGATACATATACTAGAATATGAACAACAACAACATCAAAGTTTGTACTGTTCCAAAATTACTTATATTTTTTATTATTATAATTGCAGAATCCATGAAGTAAACGGACACCGCTTCGTGGCCAAATTCTTCCGCAAGCCAACGTTCTGTGCGTTCTGCAAGGAGTTCCTATGGGGCTTCGGCAAGCAGGGCTACCGGTGCGTCGTGTGCCAGACCGCCGTGCACAAGCGCTGCCACAACAAGCTGCTGGGCAAGTGTCCCGGCTCGCCGGCGCACTCAGACGCTACAGTGGTGAGATATCAAACAGTTCCTATGACGCTCCGGAAGGCAGAGCTACCGGTGCGTCGTGTGCCAGACCACGGTGCACAAGCGCTGCCACAACAAGCTGCTGGGCAAGTGTCCTGGCTCGCCGGCGCACTCAGACGCTACAGTGGTGAGATATCAAACAGTTCCTATGACGCTCCGGAAGGCAGAGCTACCGGTGCGTCGTGTGCCAGACCACGGTGCACAAGCGCTGCCACAACAAGCTGCTGGGCAAGTGTCCCGGCTCGCCGGCGCACTCAGACGCTACAGTGGTGAGATATCAAACAGTTCCTATGACGCTCCGGAAGGCAGGGCTACCGATGCGTCGTGTGCCAGACCGCGGTGCACAAGCGTTGCCACAACAAGCTGCTGGGCAAGTCTCCCGGCTCGCCGGCGCACTCAGACGCTACAGTGGTGAGATATCAAACAGTTCCTATGACGCTCCGGAAGGCAGGGCTACCGGTGTGTCGTGTGCCAGACCGCGGTGCACAAGCGCTGCCACAACAAGCTGCTGGGCAAGTGTCCCGGCTCGCCGGCGCACTCAGACGCTACAGTGGTGAGATATCAAACAGTGTCTATGGCGCTTCGGCAAGCAGGGCTACCGGTGCGTCGTGTGCCAGACCGCGGTGCACAAGCGCTGCCACAACAAGCTGCTGGGCAAGTGTCCCGGCTCGCCGGCGCACTCAGACGCTACAGTGGTGAGATATCAAACAGTGTCTATGGCGCTTCGGCAAGCAGGGCTACCGGTGCGTCGTGTGCCAGACCGCGGTGCACAAGCGCTGCCACAACAAGCTGCTGGGCAAGTGTCCCGGCTCGCCGGCGCACTCAGACGCTACAGTGGTGAGATATCAAACAGTTCCTATGACGCTCCGGAAGGCAGGGCTACCGATGCGTCGTGTGCCAGACCGCGGTGCACAAGCGTTGCCACAACAAGCTGCTGGGCAAGTCTCCCGGCTCGCCGGCGCACTCAGACGCTACAGTGGTGAGATATCAAACAGTTCCTATGGCGCTTCGGCAAGCAGGGCTACCGGTGCGTCGTGTGCCAGAGCGCAGTGCACAAGCGCTGCCACAACAAGCTGCTGGGCAAGTGTCCCGACTCGCCGGCGCACTCAGGCGCTACAGTGGTGAGATGTCAAACAGTTCCCATGACGCTCCGTCAGTCAGAGCTAAGAGCTGTCGGTGGTAGTCTCTCACTCCCAAGCATAGTACGAGCTTGGAAGTGAGAGATCATGGGAGGTAATGGTCTCCTTTTGTGAACTTGTAATGGAACAAAAGGAGACCGCGGAGAGGGCCAGGAAGGAGGATCCCCTGGCAGCACCTCTCTGACATAAGCGGAGGGGGACTCTAGAGGCGACTGTTCGCCGCCGCTCTCTCGGTTCCTTGGTGACACCAGTGGGTGAGTGCCGGGAGTCATTCACCCACATTGCACTGTGTCACCCGTTTGGTAGCAGTAATCAGCAGTGTACCACGATACCCCCCGTGGCGTGAGGAGGCCTGGCGTGGAGGCCGGGCGGACCGCTCAGGGCGAAGTGGAGAAATTCAAACGGAATCCCACATTGCCCCTCGCACAGCGGAGCGTAGATACACTCCCCGAACGGTGGGATTGTGCGTAAATGCATTATTTCCCCGATACAAAAAAACGCGCAGAGCTAAGAGAGATGCGTCCATTCATTCCCCATAAATGAAATGGGTAACGTCCGTTGATCCCTCCGTGCGCAGTCCGACACCCACATTGCTTCCACGCAGAATCAGTCCAGCACCATGCCAATCATTTGAATTGAAAGCGACCTTAGTTGCTGACAATAGCTAGTTGTCAAAAGACCCAAGTACTACGAGAATTTTCATTGCATTTTCCGATTTATTTTGTCACGCGTTGATGTCTTTGGAATGCGGATGTGCTTCCGTACCTATTTTTAGGTCCTTTTACTTCGTTATGATTTCGCCACGATACTCTAACTACACGCTCAGCGACTGAAAACTATTGAATAATTGCTTGAAATTATGCCCACAGACACCTGCTTTCTATCTTTAAAGTGGTCACCATTCACCAAGTCAAGACGTGCACTGTAAAATCAACGCATTCCCCTTTTTTTGACCCAGGGAATCCATTTATTTATTTATCCCACTCTCGGGGGTGAGGTGGGGGTTCTAGGACTCACACCCCCAGAAAAGAGTGGGAATACCGTAGTAAACCCCGGGGTGACCTTCCTGTTTGCGATTCCAAAGTTTCCCCGATAACTCAAAGGAAAGGAACTCAAGCGGTGGACCCTGACACGCTATGTCGGCAACACCGGTCATTCCAGAGGGGAGTTTTGCCTCCCTTCTAACACCCACTGGTGTGTACTGGGATGAGAGGTCACATCCACATCGCCACCCTTCCTCGGAGCCACTTGTGCAATGGTGCACACAGCCCTCGCCGTGTACACTCCCAGTGACCCCGAAGGCCCACCTTTTGTCGCCTCTCACGACAGGTAGGGGGAAACCGTAGCCGTAAACTACGCCCCAGACCACAAGGCCGGTCATTACCTGCCAAAGTTTTTCTAGTCCACTAGTCTAAATCAGACAATCCATGATAGCCTGGCTTCTTAAAATAGTTATCATAAAATAATTTTATTAAAACGTGATTGCACAAGAGGGTTACAATAGGCGAACTTAATGCAACATGGCATTCTCTAACAGTCAACCTTTGGTTCCAGTACCTCCGCGAGAGGTTCAAGGTGGATGTGCCACACCGGTTCCGCCCCCACCAGTTCATGTCACCTACCTTCTGCGACCACTGTGGAGCGCTACTCTACGGGTTTTTTCAACAAGAGCTCAAATGTGAAGGTTTGACTTTATTTATTATTAATAGATTCATGTACTTCTGGCAACAAAGCCGTAAAACTCTACAATAAACGCATATGTATTCATAAGTAAAATCCTACTGATATTATAAATGTAAAAGTTTGTATGTGTGGATGTGCCTGCTCTTTAACGTAAAAACTACTGGATGAATTTTAATGAAACGTTATGATAATATAGCTTATGCATCTGAATAGCACATAGGCTGCAATTTATAAGATACATTACGTATTCTTTTTAACCTAACCTTTTAAGTCGCGGGCGCCCGCTAGCACTGAATAATTCCAAAGCTTTCTGAAGGTTTTTGTACTGTGTCGACGATGTATGGCATCTGGTCATGACGGCCGATTTGGTGTAGGTAATGGTAAAGAAGTTAACTACTCGTACTACCCCAGCGGTCGTGGGTTCGACACCCGCACAGTATAAACATTTGTGTGCATGATCATGCTAGTAATGGTTTGGGTGTTTCCTATGTGTGTCATGTTAGTCATGTATGTATTTCCAAAAAAGTATGTATGTCCGTTGTAAAACCAGTTTTGCTTAGTTTGAGCCTAAACAGCGCTGTTAGGAATAATGTCTAATGATATTTGTTTACTTATTTTAACCAAAGCCACAATACACTACTTCCACCTTTTTTTTGTTTGTATTGTTCTGGGTGTTTTCTATGTATTTTAAGTATGTATTTACAAAAGAAAAAGTATTAAAGTATGTTTATTCGTTGTCTAGTATCCCATGAGCACGGGTTTTAATTAGCTCATCTTGGGGCTAGATGGCGCTGTGTGGTCCAGGGATATTCATTTATGTTTATTTTATTTAACGGCAGTAAGTCCTCCTTCTCAAAAATGACAAAGTTCAGTGTGAGTGGCACTAATGCCTTCAATACACCAAAGTGCCATGTTCAGATATCAATGATGTAATGAATGAGCAGACATTAATGGTAACTTGGGTGTATTGAACTTATTTGCTGTGAAACTGATCAGAAGTATTTGGTTACCTTGTTGTTGTTGTGTGTTTTATTACCATTTCTACTCTGTTTACTTTATTGTGCACTTGCCTACCCTTCCCATCAACTTTCCTCTACCTTTGGGTTGTTTGGAAGAGATCGCTTTTAAGCGCAAAAACCGCCCAAATTGTATATTCACGTGTTAACTTTATCTACTGACCTGTAAAATACTGTTGTTGTTTTAGTGTGCAATAAGAATATTTACTTACTTGTCTGCTTCAATAATATATCTGATGGCAAGTGCCTGCGAGTATAAATGTAAGAGATTCACTCTACTGGACAAATTTTATTGTGACGTCTCACATCCATCTGACTGATTCATTAATGACAAGACAACAGGTGTGACTGACTTGTTGGCTAGGTTCGTGATGACCTTGCCAAATGCGCCGCAGGTCGTGAGTTCACTTCCCACCCAGAACAAACATTCATGTGACGAATATGCTTCTTTCGTAACCAGATGTTGTTTTTAGTAAGTACAATATTACCGAAGTAAGCTTCATCTATGTACGGCGGACAGCACGTCACTTCTCTCTTCTCTATTCCGGTCAGTCCTCCTTGCTCTATTTCAAAGAAATGACATTTGGCAAGTGCGAGTGAAAAAACGGAAATGGGGTAACCTGATGTGCTGTTGACTGTACAGTCAGCATTAGAACAATGTGACCTTCAGAGTGTTCAATGTTATCTATACTGTCTGAGACAAAATAGATCTAAGTAATACTTTAATGCTAGAGTTCGTATGTTGTCTGTAGCGGCAGTCAAAGCGATACAAAAGTTAATGTGTTGTTGAAGCGCTGTTTCAGTTTTTATGAATAAGGGGGTATGGGGGACCTTTCCCTATTTAATTCAACTAAAACCAAAACTTCTTTAAACCCTAATTTACATCTAGGAGTTAACGGAATGCTCACATCTTAACTTTGCTAACTGATAATATTAGTGATATTTTCTTCTTGTACAATTACCTGCTAATTTCATATAAAAATATCTATTACTTTGTGATATTATTATATTCATCTTTTTCACCTATACCTACAAACATATTTTGAAGAAGCAAGTGCCTACATGCTTCACACTCATGTACGTACACATTATGCATGGGAAAGGCTTTTTCCATATCAACTATTTTTAGTTAAAGGAGGATCGGTGGTTGTAAACATCACACCCTGGTCCGTCTCTTTCAACCTGTCTTCTCGTCCGCGACTGTCTCAGGAGGTATGCTTTATTTATAAAACCTGTCGTGTCGAGATGGAGACAAATTTGGTATAACTATAATTAAGTATACGTGGCTGGTTTGGGTTTACGCAGCACCCGCAACGGAACCTCTCAAATGAAAGGAATAACTATCCCCCGTTTATTACAACAACTGTCAGCAATAAATGGACTATCTAACAAAATATTATTTTTACAATTCGAACCAGCAGTTCCTTTTATTTTATCATCTAGGGGTAATCGCCGCCCGTGGGGACGACGCGGTAATGTCGGACTCCTACCGAATAAAAGCACACGCACTCGACCACTGGCACTCGGCACTGAGGCGGTGAAGCTCGATCTCTAAAAGGTTTCACCACCCCGCTCTGCCACCCACTAGTGTGCCTCCTCTTGTTCCAGCAACCTCTGGACAAAGCGCCTACGACGACCCTTTTGAGCCCACAGCCACGACCCGTGGTTTCGCTGGTCCGGTACAGCCCCACCGGGCCGCCACGCCCAGGGGGCATCACTCTTACATCACTGGCTCCCATGAACCGTTTGTGCACCGCGGCCACCATCACATGCCCCAGGGCGCTCACAGGCCCTACTGGACCCACAATAATAGGTGGTACCGTACGCTTATTTGCTACTGTCGCTGTGTAAAAATATTACACAGGCATTTTTGTATATTATACGATAATGGTGCAAAGACGGATTAAGCGTAATGAGACACTAACCTTTGGTGGATGCGACAGTGTGCAAACCCTTGGTGGTTGGTGAATGGGTTGGGGCCCAGGGACTGTTGGAGCTCGAACTTACCGCCAGGACTGGATACCTTCCTTGCTCCCTATACCGATTTGTTGTTGCAGTGCTCCTTCCACTGGATCAGCCTTCTCCTGCTTTGCACACGCGATGGAAATGACAAAAAAATGTGTGATTGTGTGTGTTCAAAACTACGTTTGTTGTATAGGAGTCCCCCATTGGTATTTACTCTATTTTCATTTCATAATTTGTTTTAAAGGTTTGTAAATTACCTACACATTCTGTGAAAGTTTCAAGTTTTATTTGGAGCAAAAATACAAAAAAAATACAGTTATTGTATGGGGACCCCTCTAAATATTTTGTTTTTTTTAAAATTTCACTAATTTGTAGTCATAGCGATAGCGGCAACATAAATACATCATTTGTGAAAAAAACAGGTTTCTGGCTATCACGGTTTGTGAGATACAGCCAGGTGACGGACAGACGGCGAAGGCTTAGTAATAGAGTTCCGTTTTCAACTTTTAGGTACGGAGCCCTGATAGCCCGAAAAGTACTTGAAATAGACGACCAAACCCTGAGACCAAAGGGAGCCACTAGTCCCACGATCGCTAGTGGAGTAGTGCACCCGAAATTCAAAGAATGGCTACTGAATGAATGACCTATTCTGCGGATCCAACAGCAATTCATTATTCTAACACAACGCACAATAGCAATTGAAAATGATCTGGACAATCACAAGCATGACACCCGTCGCTCTATGGTGGGTTTAGCACCAATAAACCCTCCGACAACTTTTGTTGTCTTGTCAGTGGCCCAAAATGGTCATGGGTTTCCAAGCCATCCCCGGTAATTTGTGTTCAAGGGACTCCGAGGAAAGGTAGCTGTCTCCTCTCTCTTATTAAATGCTAAATGCTACTCGTAGAGGTGAAGAAGCGACGGAGACAAAGTGCTCAATATGTACTTCCGGATATTGGAAGGTCTTGGCAGCAAACATAAATTACTGGCGGCACTTAGGAGAGACCTTTGCACAGCATTTGAATACTATTTTAGATTTATTAACAAGACACAAGATCATTAAAACCTGTGATCATTAAGTCTTCACGTCCCAGTGTTGGGCACAGGCAACACCTCAACTATGTATGTGGTGGTCTATCCATGACATTGATAGAACATAAGAAAAATGTTAAATGGCTAGATTGTGAACAAACAAGTTTAGCAAAACGTTTTTGTAAATCCTAGGAAATACTATGATAGGTTTTTCATAAACAAGGTGTGCAGATGGTATAATTATACTATATGCACGAATAGACACGATAAAATTACGGCAAAAGCAATAACTTTCAGTTGTCACGTCATATTTTAACATTATGTTCAGCTCAAGTCTGCCCAAGTCACTTAATAACGAATAACCGAGTAATTATGTCGTATTTCTGTATTACGACCAATTATACGACAGTGTTGGGAGATGCACCTATAAACAAAACATCAAAATAATTAAGATGATGAATGTTATCGCTTCAATCTGACAATCCAACAACGGCAGATAATGTTCGCGAACGTCTGTGATAATTGAAAAATAAAAATAGATACCTGTTTGCTAGGTTGACACAATCTTTGTCTGTTTCATTTCTCTCCCCACTAAATACAACCGAGACGAATATAGCATTACATGCGCACTTATTAACAGCTTAAGTAGGCGGCCATATTATATGAATATTGTTTTAAAGTTCCTTCCGTAACGATTAAATAAGTCACGAGAGAGTATTATTGTCTATTTATCATGATCAATCGATCACCTGGCATGTTGGGCGGGCGGGACGGCTGACGGGCGGCGGGCGGCGAGGCGAGGCGCAGGTGATGCGCGCGCGCGTGTGACGTCGCGCTCGCCGGCAGTCTGCGCGCGCCCGTGCCGGTGGTCGACGCGCTGTGGCATACCGCGCGCAATCATGCCTCTCTACTCCGAGCACATCTCGAACATGTACTTTAGTGGATCACCCTCATACTCCGGTTTACCGTACAGTTATGGAAGTTCAGTGCCGCATAGTTCGTCGTACAGTTCATCGTATCTCAACCCCGGTGGGACTTACAGTAACCACTCTTCACTAGGAAGTTACTCTCGAGCACCGATATCGTCCAGGTGGATCTCCAGTTCAGGCAGAAACTACTCTCCGATTCTTAGTACTATTTCGGAGAGAGGTACTTCGAGCCCTGTACGATTGAACAGCCCGAGGAGAATCCCTATTGCGAAGCGTACCTACGGGACTCCAGCATATACACCGCGTCCTGTTCACATCAATACGGCTGATATTGACGTGTCCAGAGACAGATATCGTAGTAAAGTCGATAGTGTGCCCGTAGTAAGTCCAAAAGCATCACCAAAATACGTGAGTCCCAAAACTTCACCAAAATATGAGAGTCCTAAAATAGAAGACGTGGATAAAGAAACAACCACTGGTCCATTTATGCCACGAGTGGATGGCAAGCCTGAAACTGGAATAGATTCTTCGCCAGGGCTTGGACCACAAAGGAGCACTATCAAACGTGGAAGGACAGTGGTGAGACTGCATACTATAAAGAGACGTGAGCGAGATTCACCAAAAACATCTGCAGAAGATGGCGCCAGCAACAACGAGAGTGTTGAGGCGACTACATCAAGTGAAGGTGAAATTCAAACGCAGGAAGAAAACACGGAGAATTTAACCTGGAGAGAAAAACTTTCGGATGATTTAATTTATAAAGGTAAAAAAGAAAAAAAATCTTTGGGCACTAAACTTGTAGAAAAGTTTATAATAAAGGACGAAGACAGCGATGTCCCAGCAAAAGACACTGCAGCTGTCAACAACAACATTGGTACAGAAAACGCTCAAAGTTTGCCCATACCTTCTTCGCCTGAAAAGAGCAACAGTGAAGATAGATCCCCAGACCGCCGATGTTCTATGGAACTTTTGGCCGAGCAAGCAAATTTGTTTGATTCTTTAATTCGCAGGGAAAATCTTAGCACCACAAGTTTAGATTTAAGTAAAGTTGGTGTTAGTGATGATTCGAAAGAGAATAAAGAAGACTTTCAACCTGTTAAAAAAAGAAAGGGAAATGATAAAGAGAATCCATTGAAAACAACAAAGTCTGACCATTCGTTACATGACAGTCTCAATTCATCTAGAAATTATAAAGATGCACGGCAACTATCAAAACGGCGAAGTTTAAAGAAATCCGCCTCGGGTGGTTCAATTCGCAGATTAGATTCTATTACTGAATTTCCTAAAGAATTAAGTCGATCGGACTTACCATCTATTGAAGAAAGCAGACTTTCAATAAAGAAAGATAACACAAAACCAAAGCCCAAATTAAAAGCCATTATTACTACATCTGTGGAAGTATCTCCGCCAAGAAGTCCCATAAAATTCAAAGTAGAAAATGTGACAGTTGAAGAAGTACCTCGTGTTCCTAAAAAAGAAATTGTATACAGCTGTACTGTAGATGATATTCCAGGAGAAATTAAAGCCCAGCCAGAGGAAATAGTTACACCATATGAATATACACCACAAAGAAACGATAAAAATAGAAGGAGCATCAGGAGAAAGGCGAAGCTACCAGGTGAGGAAACTATATCCCCAGAACCAGATGACGGTAATTTTTGGGATAGAATTGGAAAAAGAGAGACTGTTTACCTAATGAAAAGGAAACAAAACATCGATGAGGCTCGCGAAAGACATAGAAGGGCGCTTTTTTGGTTTCCAGAAGACGATGAATTAAGTGGCGGTGACGAATCACAACCAAATGACCAAAACGTTAGCCTAAAAGACAACGGGCATTCGTTTTCAATTTTAACTGTAGACATAGAAGAAAAAAATATTTTAAATAAACCATTTGACAATTCTGCAAATACAGGTACTAAATCACAAGAACCTGCTGAGGAGGTTGAAGTTAAAAATGATCTGAATAAAATTATTGAACAATCGCAGATTGAATCAAATGAGAAAATAGTTCCTAAAACAAATTTGAAGGAAACTGAAAGTAAATCAGAGTTAGAATCAAAACCTCTTACCTTGAGTTTAAACGAAAATCCGAAACTGGTGGACAAAGATCTAATAATTCCAATAAGTGAAACGGTAAAATCAAAAGATTCATCTGCCCCGCCCAAAAATAAACAAATAGATAATAATAGTAAATCTGAAATTGCCATAAATACTGGGCAGAAAGGAAAACCAAACAATGAAGAGACTAAAAATAACTTTTCTGAACCACACATACCAAAATTACCAGTAAAATCTGTGGAAACCATTGTTGAGCCTGTGACTAATAGCCAGACCCAAGAAAAGGATTATGTTCAGTTAAATGTGGATTCTCATCATTTAGAGCCCGTCAAAAAGGAAAACAAATCAGAAACTGAAACCAATAAATTACAAGAAAACTCGCCCATAACAAACTTAAAAGATGTAACGAATGTCAGCCAAAGCGATGATGTTAAAATGTCATCAAAACCTTCAATAAAGAACAATGACGACAGTAAATCTGAGAGTAGCAGTCCAACTTTGGAGAAAGCTACGACGAGCAAGTCAGTAGATGTCTGTGCCAAAAAACCAATGCCCAAGCCAAAAACGAAAGTTCTTCAAGAAATTGGAAAAAACGTAGTGAAAAAACAAATTTCTAGCGACAAAGAAGATTCACATAGTAAAAGAACTTCTGATAAGTCTGTAGAAATATTTGCGACGCCAAAGTCTTCGCCAATGAAAGCGGACAATAAGGACGTAAAAAATGCTACCAAATCAGAAACTCCTACTACCAGCAAAATATTAGAAAAAATATCTAGTGTTGAAGAAGTTTCTAAAAAACTAGTTACGGCTTCACCCCAGAAATTAAAGGAACCTGTAAAACTCTTAGAAGATTCAAATGTGACTAAGTCTTCGCCATCAGAATTAATATCCACAGAAAAAAAGGAAGACATTGCATCTAAAAATGTAGTGAAACAGGACGTAAATACTGTACAAAAAGGAAAACCAAATAATGAAGTAGCTAATAACGCCACTGAACCACTCATACCAAAATTACCAGAAAAATCTGCAGAAACTACAATTATTTCTGAAGCAAACAGTCAAACCTGCATTGACGTAAATAAACGAAACAAAGACAGTACCACCAACAAGAATGAAGTAAAGGAAACAGAAAATTTCAATGTTAAAAATACACCAGTTTTAGAAAACATTCCAGATAATAAAAATGAAATTAAAACTGAAGTGTTGGTACAACAAGCGAAATTAGGAGAGGATGATAATAAGGCTGAAAATATCCCAAAAGTAGAGGAACAAAAGGAAGAGGTTGTGGAACCTGAACCTGCAATAGTCAAGGTTTCAAGGAAACCTGTCAAAGAAGAAGCTGCCATAAGGCCGTTAATAGCAACGCCTCGCCCACTTCAAAGGAAAGCTCCTCAAGTTGTTCAATCATCTAGCTCATCAGAATCGTCGTCAGAAGAGTCTTCAGATGAGGATGATGCGGATGAATCCGAAGATAGTGAGGATTCTACCGAATTTTATGAGTGCGAAAACCATCCCGACGGCAGGACTTCTACCGGCTCTAACGACTCGGGCTTCGACTCGTCTGCACCGACATCACCTGCAGGATTTCTTCAGATCAAAAAAGGTAATTTTAATGTTAGAATCACCAGCAGACCAGGTACACCTACACAACTTCACACGTTTTACCAAAACTAACTTTCCACTAACATGTACATAAAGATTCCTCTCAATTGCACGTATGCTTTTGCACGGCCTAAAGCGGATAACTAAATTGTAAAGTCGCGGTTTGTGAACAGCCAACGCGTACCTTTAGCCGCGAAGTGTTATTTTGTTTTAGACTGTGACGTAAACTGCCACCGCAAGTGTGAAAAATTGTCAGCAAACTTATGCGGCGTGAACCAGCGGCTTCTGGTGGAAGCCTTGGCGTCGCGACCCTCGTTCAAAAAAGGTGGGTATCTAAATTGAAGGCACTTCCACTCCACAGACGTTAGAGGTCACATTCTCTTTTGGACGGAATGTATCGGAAACATCAGCGTCACAGATACGTCACGCGTCTTGCTAGAAATAAAGCTATGTTTTATTGGCTGGCTATCGTCTGTAACGGCTATTATTAGTACCACGTGTAAAAATACTCAAATCATCGAATAAAAGAATTGGTTAAATCCGTCAACCCTCCAGTGGAAATGTACTATAGCTTTTCCATTATAGTAGCAACTTGTTGTGTTAACGTTTTATTGCAATAAATAGTTAGAAAATATGTAGCTCTCGAGGCAAATCATAAAAAAAATCGTTAATACCTACTAAATATACCTACCTACATAAATAAAAATGTTAATAAAAATATTAGATAGAAGATACGATACATGATGGTAATAACGTAAGTGGGTTTGAGAATTATGCGTATTTGTTTATGCTCACGAGTATATTGCTGCGTAGGAGCACGGTGCGGTTGCCACAGTCTGGACAGCGGCCAATCACTCGCCTCTCACCTGTACGAGAATTAATAGCACCAATTGCTGCTGAAATTAACTTAAACAAATGGTTGACATCACATTTCATTCCTTTTGGTATCCACACTTACTTTGGGAAATAGTTGACATGCCTACAATGGAAACTTGTTTTCAACCAAATCTGAAAATAAATTATTATAATAGCCAGCCAATATGACACTCTGATTTGAAGATTGACAAGTAAAAACAGAGGGATTATGTAAAAAATATATCATTATGTGTAAAAATATATTATTCATTCATCGATGTGTCAATTCTCCGTAGCGGATGGTGACCGATGCCAGCTCACGTCTCCTCATCAATAAATCGATAGTTTCCTAATAGTCGATTATCTGGCTGAGCTTCAAAAGCCATTTTTATTCCTATTCGATTTACAGGCACTGGCTCGTTCGTTGTGTTATTATGGCTGTTTTTGAATCTGTTTAAAGCATATGTAAGACTTGAACAAATCATGGTAATTACCGAACACCTACGGCTTCTGCTGTCCAAGTCCTCAAAATGATGGATATGGATGATGAAGTGCAACTATTAGTATAATAAATAAACAGTACAAAGTACTTATAATATGTTTGGATATTAAACCGTGCGCACATTACACTTTTGGCAACCTTCGATTTCACACAACAAACACGAGAATTAGCATTAATTGATTTTATATAATTAAGCATGACGAGAGAATTTATTATCTTAAACCTCTTCCTCTTACACTTTGTTTCTTTCTTACCTCTTTCAAACTTCTTCTAAATCTTTACTACTTACTACCAGTTACTACACACTTCTATTCTTTACAATTCTATCTATCTATTAAACCAACTGTCACTTCTGCACTATTGTATTGCAAAATATTACATCTTATTGCACCGAAATTACAATTAAATTTTCAATAAACTTAATAAAGTAAAGGAGGAATTCCGGAAAGCAGATTATTTGATATTATTTAATTAGGTGGCGAAGCTCCTGGGACGTCAACTGGCGCTGCGCAAGCGCAAGACGACGCCGCGGATGTCCTAGCACAGGCGCTTGGTGAGCTTTTCAAACTGCATTTATTTAACAATACGAAATGAGTAGAAAAGCAGTTGCAATTTTTAGACTTCTTTGTTGCATCCCTATTTATCTTCAAACTCAATCCAAGGTTTAACCTCTGTATATTAGTTAGATTTTAGTTTTCCCATTGTTATTTACTTACATTTGCTTGCTGCCACTAACATACACCATTAGCAAAACTACAAGTAAATAGATTATTATTCTGCGTTTGATAATTTTTAGACACAATTATTGAGACTTATCATCATCGTGGTATTCATTGGAATACAGAAAAGAAATCACTGCCTTAAAAATAAACGTTGAACGAAGAACCAAAATTAAGTCTGCTAGGTAACTCTCGCACACATTTTATAAGTATCTAGCCTATTTACTTTATTTCGAGATAGTTCCCTTCGTTTCACTTCGTTTAAATTTAAGGTAGTTAACATTTATTATAAAGTATCACAATCTCAAGTGCAGGATTTATTTTACTCTGTATGATAAACAAGCTACTCTATAATTCTATTTTGGAAAAAGCTCTTTGAGTCGTGATAGTAAATTTTTACTTCCCGACAGCTATTGGCGAAAAGCGAATTGTATTTAGGCGAGTATAAATAACGCTGACGAAGCGCGGACTTTGGAGGAGTAACTCCGATAAAGATTTGTCGGGTTCTGCATTCAATTTTCAAGGGGCCGAGTGCAAGTTTCATTTGGTCAAACTCATCGAGTGCGAAAACACAAAGTACGGCTTTTGAGGTAAATCCTCTGGTGGCGAGTGGACGCGTTTTTCTATGTAAATTCACGTTTACGCTCATGATTGGTGAATCTTGCACTAAGGCTTCTTCTGGTGCCATATTTTACCAAGATTATATGTTTAGGACACCCTCCAAGTATGACCTTTCGCTTTGATTTAGTGTATTTAGAATCTTATTATAGTCACCTTAAACAAATAATCATTATCTGCTGGGAAATTATGATGAGAAGAAAGATGAAGATAGTTTTTTTGTAGCGTTTACTAGATACTGAATTTCGGTGTGCGTACCAAGCTTACATCGTGAACGTATTGACAACAATGAGCATTTTAAACTAAAGCAGATTTCTCATACCATTCAAATACCATTTAAAAGAGATGCGGATTATTTGCCTTTTCTAATGGAGTCACCACAGGAAAACCTATGAGGAAATACCAATCGCATTTAAAAAGTAAAGCACATTCTACTCACCAAAAATAACACGAATACGATGTTATGTACGTACGACAGGAATGTATTTATACTGCTATCATAATAATAGTATTTCATAACACTTGTCATCGCGTTGCTGTCGTCACTCGGAGGTATAATAGCCAATAAATACTACTGAAAATACATGTTTGTTAGAAGCGAGAAGTGAGGCTAGCGCGACCATTCCACAGTTCGTTTGGAGACTTCCAGCAGACAGATGCAGTGCCAATTTAACTAACTGTAACTATTGTTTAAGACAGGAATTTTATCTCGTTGGAAAAGATGCCACTTATTTCTGACGGATACCATTCTACAAACACTTACTTGATTTAAGCGAGAGAAGATAGTCCAACGCAGAAAGATGCAAAGACATGTTCAGTTTAGTTAATAAAACTTAAATAAAGGAATCATCTGTTGAAAAAGGGATATGAACATGAAATTATAACGGAACACCTCGTCAAAGAGTGAAGGAATATGCGGATCATAGAAAATCGACGCGGGAAAGGTCATTCCAAGAAATTACGTCCAGGAAGGACTATTAAACAAAAGAGAGAGTGACAGAGTTATTAGAAAGGAAAGGTTGTAGGTAATATAGTAGTAGGTTGTAGGGAATTGTATTACCTACAACCTTTCCTTTTCTTTAAAAGGGCGAACGACTTGTCGTATAAAGAATTAAAGATCCTGGTGGACTCTAGAGAAATTAGTGCTGCTAGTTCAACAATGATGAAAGAAACATTACTCTAAACGTTTCCGCATTGCATACAGATTGCTTCTCAATCAAAATTTGAAATAATTTGCTGCGCTTTTTATGGAGTTCGACGGTTTCTCGACGATCCCGTGATTTCGCCAAAATAAAACGTCGCGGCCTTGATATTGTCCGTGTCGGCCAATATTTTTAGCTGCTCGGTCGCGATCCCAAGCGAGGTGAAAGAAAATTAAATGCCACACTTGTACGCTGATTATGTCATACTAAATACTACAGCCGTCGTGATAATGCTCTTGTGTCTTCCTGAATTATGTTGTCGATGACCCAAGTCGCTGCGTAATTGCACTGTTTTCTTAACTTAAATAAAACATTGGTACGGCGCTAAGCTTTGGGATTGCATCTTCACACACTGCTACGTGTTTTAAAGTAGCAGAATGGAGTAACCTGCTAACATGTAAAATATTTCTAAAAACTCCAAATACACAAGGAAAAACGTAAGGTTTGCCCATCTTTGTACCTTGGTCTGGTACAAGATACCAATGTATACTTATGAGGTTATGTCTCGTAATTATATTTTTTGGACTCCCTCACAATTTGAATCAATCCCAAAGTTGATTGAATTTTGTTCGTAAAATTACAGTCGCGTTATATTACATTGATGCTGTATCTGTAAATTTCACTACATACATTTTATTTAGGTATTGCGTAAACTAGGAATACTATTGGTGGTCTTCAATTTCTATTTTATCACTATCATGTGTTCTACAGAGAAAGGAGTGTCATCACTCATCAAGAAATTTCTTGTCTTTGTAACTCTATTAATAAAAACCATTTATGTCGTTAAGAAATAATAAAGGTAAATACTTAATTAGGTTTCAAAAGATTTATTAAAAAGAGCGAAGATGTTTAGTTCAAAACCACAAACGAGCGGGATCGAGTTAACGACTGAGGCTAGTGAATCATTGTTTACACTCCGCAAGATTATCGAGACTTTCATACTCCTGTTAACATTATGAACGATATCATCAATGATGTTGCAATGAGGTAAATTCACTGTAGTGCCACACGTCAAGTGTAACCTGTCACTTAGAAAATTACCGCATGATGATGATGATGAGAACTGTCAAAGTGGATACCGTTGAGTGGTTCTGTTTATGTAACTAAATTAACATTACAATCAGCTTGTAAACTGATTGGTATTATACCTGAGGTATGTATGGTGACCAATTGTTTACCTTCATCGACGGGAAGAAATAGCAGATTATAAAAAACTTGAAGCATTATAAAAGAAAGAGACGTATATTTTGAGAGCTTTATAGGTCCTCCTTTTTGCAATTGATCATAAATCTTTCATAAAAACAGCATCCAAATGTCTTTCACCGATTAATTAATCACTCAGCACGTAGAGATTTGACAGTAAACATGATGAAAAATAAAAAATATGACGTCGATACGCGACGCGACAGATATCGCAGCCAAAGAGTCTGGAAAATCTGGAAATATGATTTCATTAACTTCAGCGACGAGTCGATAGGAATAACACTAGAGTTCAATGTCAGCCAAAGGTAACAGATGTTGTAGGTAACTTTTATTTGGTGGATTAGCTTTTTTTTTCTAGCGGCTCTGAAATAACTTGGCGTATTATCACTCTTATAAGAGAGTTGACTGGTCGTGCGAACTCTGAATCTGGAACCAACTACTGAGCGATAAACAAGGATTGAAACATTATTAGACTGACAAGCCAAGGGCAGTCTAAACACCCCGTCAATATGTCGTCGACGTAAATTTATCAGATACTGAAACTGACATCGTTTATATTTTTACTATTTTCCTATTATATTTGATATTTCGTTGGATGAATTAATAAATCCATCCATCGTTAGACCTAAAAACAAGTTATGAAAACCGTAAAAGAAAAGAAAGATTTGTCATTCGTCGAGGAGAAGTTATGGACAAAGACAGTCTCAGAAGTTGCTGATATGGATCAGAAGAGATGATGTTTACGACGTTATAAATCCAAGAGCAATGATGGGGCGTTTGAAATGCCAACGCTCGTGCAGCTATAACTTACAATTTCTCACAAGTTACACGTTTGGTGCGTGGCACCGACGCTCGCGAAACACATCACAACTACATTTACCTGGACAAAAATAGCTGTTACAACCACGGATAGACGACCGAATGGAACAATTCGTTCGTGATGCAAATTAAAGCGAAATGTCATACCAAGATCCTTGACCAGATCTTTTAAAATTTGTAAATAGTCCTTCGTAGTAAACTATCTTATATTAAAAAAACATAGCAAGAATAAGCCAAAAATACAGAGTTGATAGTGCTTTAAGATGTCTATCTGATTATAACTAAATGACGCAGAAGACGTAAATATTTTCTACTTTCCTTTACAGTTCATTCACTTCTGTTAAAGTTCATTATGTTTGTCAGCATGGAAATTCAATTTAGATTTTTTCAAAGTTTTTCAGTTTTAGAATAAGGTGCTGTTCTGAAGTTTGTTTTTCAAAGCTTGCTAATCTTGTAATACTTTTACAGAGCAGTCCACAGCCTACGGTTTGTTCAGGAAGACAGGGCGGTTCACTCCGCCTGCGAGGTCTATACCGCGCTTCCGGAAGTATGCTATTGAAGATTTTCACTTCATCAAAGTGCTGGGAAAAGGCAGCTTTGGAAAGGTGAGTTGAAAAACTGTCGACGTTATATATTTGTGTTAGTGTCCGACCGAACTTTCGGTTTCGGTTTCGGTTTCGGCCAGTTTCGGCCAAAAAATCGAGTTTCGGCCACAGTTTCGGTTTCGGCCAAAATCGGCCGAAACTTTGGCCGAAACCGAAACTCCCTTCGGAAGATATCGTGCGCGGTCGTATAACTTCGTTTTTCGCGGCAACGTTATGGCAGAGCCTGGCGACCTCCACAATCTTCGGGAATTGTCGTGGGACATTCGGATGGCTACGTAGCAACACTAAAATTGGTCAGTGCGTAATCGCCAAACGCAAAATTTCTTTAGAGGTAATGTTTTGACGGAACTGATTACATGTAAGTTTTCGTTGAGACTGTTCTTTTGGGAGCTCGATTCTCGAAGTTGTCGACGAGTATGGTTTGGCCAATTGATTCAAGTAGGCAGGTCCACTTTCGAGAAAGAGGTTAATTGTTACATCCAACACGGCTGGGCACTAAGGAAAGTAGGTTGAAGTGTCAGTTGGCAGGGCGACTGCACGAGAAACTCTGCTATCAGTTTGGGGTCGAAAAGTTCTCGAGGGGATATTGTTTGAAGCCAAACTACCATATAGAGATCGCGCAGGGCTTGGGTGGATGTGTTCCGCCTGAAGTCCGGGGAGTCCTGATGTTCAGAATTGGACGTCGTGTGTGTGGTTGTTCATGAAGTTATCGTTTCGTATCGTGTCGTTTCGTTTGAATAATTTAAATAGTTCAATATTGGATCACTCAGATTATTTACTATCGAATTGGCGGAAGTTTTTAGGCAGTTGGCAAGACCCTAGTCAACTGAAGTAGTCGATATCGAATTGACGACATCGTGCTTTTCGCCAAGACATCCGCCCAGTGGCAGGGCAGACAATGTTCAAAGAACTAAGTGTAGCATGCTATCGCATTGGACTGGTGATGAACCCGACGAAAACGAAACTGACGACCAACGGCACACGAAGTAAGGAAGACAATGCTACTTTGATGAGTATATGTCACCGGAAAATAACAAAAACCGTAAATTTATAAATTTCCTAGGAAATTTATAAATTTTCGTAGGATTCTAAACGAGAGATAAATTGTATTATTTTACGCCTACATTTCCGGAAATTTATAAATTTGCGACTACTCATGGTAAATTTATAAACTTACGGATATCTATCCGTAAGATTCTAAACGGTTCGACTAATCAGAGAAGAGCTTTTAATTTTACGCTTTTATGAATTACGGAAAATAACACACTGCTCTCTGATTGGTCGATGTTGACAGTAGCAATGCTTGTGTTCGTAGATTATGGTACAATCACACTTGCCAAACTGTACATTTATCAGTTTCGAATACCTACCTGTCTGGACTTTTACTTTAAAACTGGGTAGGTTTAACGGGTTACTTTTTACAATTAATAGGCTGATAACCTCTACTTAATCAAAATAAGACGGCAGAAATCGTGTTTTACGATATCAAAAAGTTTATAAAAAAATGAAATACACTTATAAAATATAACATACAAAACATGCCATACCATCTTGATCATATGCCAAATGGGGTAGTCAGAGTCGCACTGAGTTCCCGTCACGGTGAACGAACGGAACATTCAGAAGCCCACATTTCACCGAGGGAATTTGAACCCATCGTGGTAAGAAGCGAGCATACCGCCGTTATCTGGGTTGCTTAGATTTTTTATCGGTGTTTCTCATCGCCGGAGAGTTAGCCGCAAATTATACAATGAACACGAAGATGAATTGTTCTTACAAAATATAAAACATTAGAACCGGCCTTCTACCAGAATTAAATGGCGGAGGAGAGGAATGACACGTGACTAATTCGACCAATCAGAGCGCACATGGCGTTTGGTTACCGCCCACTTATTATTTTACGGATGCGTTCCGAAAATTTATAAATTTCCGGAAATGTGGGCGTAAAATAATAAAATTTATCTCTCGTTTAGAATCCTACGAAAGTTTATAAATTTCCTAGGAAATTTATAAATTTACGGTTCTTGTTATTTTCCGGTGACATATACATTAACTATGTAAATTGTATATTTGTGCAATAAAGATTATTTATTATTATTATACATATTGACTTGGGCCAGATTGTCTCCTTTCACGTTGTGGTATGGGGCGTTCGAATTCTGGCACCGTTTCTCCCCGCCTGTCGTAAGAAGCGACTAAAATAGGACCTTCGGGGTGCACGCGACGTGGGCTGTGTGCCTCCATTCCAAGTGGCTCCGAGGAAGGGCGGCGGTGTAACAGTGACTTAACACCGCCGTACACACTGGCGGGTGTAGAGCGGAGGTGTAACTCCTCTCAAGGTGGGCTGGTTAGTATAGCGCGCCAGGGGTCCACCGGCACAGAGTTCTTGACCAGAGATCACGGCGACCTCTGGATACGCGCTGAAGCAGGTCAGCGGGGGGTTTAGTCATTAATATCTGCCAGATCTGGCTGGATCGTCCATAACCAGTGCAGTCCATAAACGGATTCCCCCGAAACAAAAAGATAGTCTTCTTCGAGAACAGGCAGGATGAGGAAATCAAATGCCGATGCCGAATCACCTAGAGGAGCTAACTTTTCAAGGCTTATGCCTTAAAGGCTTAGCTCAAATAAATTGAGCGCCACCTTCCTTTATCTTTAAAGCGAGAACTTCTGTACTTTTCTTAGCATTCTGCCCACTAGCCTGGTTGCTCATGGAACACCCTAAGTCAAAGCTCGGAATGGGTCCAAGGGTAATGGAGTGGAGTGTGTTAGGCATTAAACACACAGACAGAAAATGGTCACCACGATCCGCCCCAAAACTGACGTTCAAGACGTAGGCCAGAAAGTCGCCAAACTGACGAAATGGGGGAGAGCACTGAGCAGTCTGTAAGATGCATCCGGCCCGAATGACAACCCAATACTGACTGATTTCATTGAAAGACGAGGCCTAAAAAGCGATGATGTGACCACCTGGTACATTACTCTGGCGAATGGCTGACTTGAGCAAAAGGCAGGGTAAATTGAAAAATTTGGGAGACCTTTTCCAAGCGGTGGGATCTTGTGTTAAAAAAAAAATGAGTCTGTAAATTAGTTTTGTTGTTATTAGCAGAATAATGACTAAATTTTTTCAGATTTTAGTAATTATAGGTATTTTATACTTGACCACGTGAGTTTCGGTTTCGGTTTCGGTTTCGGCCGAAACTGAAGCCTAGGCCGAACATTCGGTTTCGGTTTCGGTTTCGGCCGGAAAACCAGTTTCGGTCGGACTCTAATTTGTGTCTTTATTTCATCACTTTTAACCCGATAGCTTACTTAAGTTTGGCATAGGCACATTATACATTAGCACAAACATCATTTTCGGTTCATAAGTTACGTCTATAGATCAATACTGTATAATATTATGAGGTAACTACTTCGAACACGATCTCCACAAATGGCTCTATAGGTCAGATAGTTTTAGTATAGTCAACTCAATATGCAGGTATTTAAGTCAGTTACAAAATATTATTAGTCTATCTCCATAGTAGTCCAGTTTCATAATAAATTTAAAATATCCTCAAAATTTGTTGAGCCCTATTTCCCGGAAGAATACGCATAAACTATGACAGTAATTTATTAAGACTCGAATCAGTTGCGTAATCTTTGTAGATTTCATATTTGAAATGGGCGCCTCTTTAAATAGCGTTAGTGAGTGGATCCCGATAAAAGTTAGCATTGTTTTCTTCCGATGACCCAAATGAATGCTGTCGTGTGCCAGCTGGTCGAGTGACTGCCACGTGATTTGAAAATGGGTCTTGAATACTCTCGAATCGATACGATCAATAACAATTCGGAAACACTCTGCTTTAAAACCGTTTAAATAATAGTATTGTCATGATTGTGTAATCATAACATACCTAAACCTGAGGCCTGTGCCGTGAGACGTATGGCCTATATACGTCCCACTGCAGGGCACAGGCCTCACCTCACTTATGAGGTGGAATGAGCCATACTTCAACACGCGGGCTCAGTGGGGATTGTTCGAGGGGAGTAAGGCTAGTCAGCAACCATTATGTCAGATAGCCAAGCCGACAAGCCGCCCTAGGGCCTCTGACTAGCTTAACGACCAAACACGAAGAAGTGGATGGCATGCGGCTGTTAGTGATGATGATCAGTTATTGAACTAAATGTTCCATCTCTTGAATAATTTCATTTGAGCTGTGATTTATACAAAAGCAAGTATGATCTATCCAAAATTGAATACAATACTACAAGCCCGAAAACTGGGTTGGTTTACGTAGGAGTTGAAAAAATGCGATCATGTTCTTTTATTAGCGAATAGATATTTTCGATTATATAAAAGAGAGAGAGTTGAATGTGTTACCCGATCAATTATGTATGTTTTTGTCCATTAATTTGATGACGTTATCGTTTTAGTCTTGTTAAAGCTGTAAACTACCTTACTGACTGTACTCGGCTACATTTAGGAAAAACTCTTATTTTCAACATTAAGTTTTATTGACAAGCTAGATTATAGTCGTACATTACTTAGATACGTTAAAAGTAGTTGGCATATAGCCTAACCAGTAGACTCTACTTCACCTGGGTAAAAGCTTTCATTATTATAGTGAAGTAGGTAGTCTTGTATGAGTAATTGAAGGATAAAACGTACAGTAACAACAGAAAACGAATCAAACCTATTCCTTAATAGTCACCAAAGCTAGTTCTAGCAATAACAAAAATGCAAAATGTAAGCGAACTTCAATCCCGAAATAAACAGACGCGAAACGTAACAAGGGATTTTGCCAAGAAAAAAAATAATTTCAAACACAACAACTCGTAGCTAGCCAGTAGCGCTATCGGACACGCAGCGATGAGCGACGGTGCTGCCCCCACGAGCAAAAATAATCAACTGTAACCACTCAAATATGTACTGTTTCTCTAATTGCTTCAGCACTATTAGCTCATTAGTCATTACTGGCCTAGTTCCAGGCAGGTAAATGAGTAAGGGTAAGTTGCACCATAGTAGAAGTTAAAGTTAAAGTTTGTGTCAAATTTGACAATTTGACGTCATTTTTTGGGCCTAACCGGTACTTTAACTGAAATTTGGATGTTTGTTATTGTCAAAGTCAGATGGTGCAACCCAACCTAAGAGTTCAAAAACAACCTGTTGATGAACCATTCGACATTGCCATTGAGTGGTCTCAACTTCAGAAATGTTTTGCTACGGCGTTGTACCTACGTCGTGGCAAAACTTTAACTTAGCTACTACTGCTACTTTAACTTACTCGTAGCTGCCGGGCCCATCGATAATTTTAAATAAATACAATAATAAATAAATATTATTGGTCATTATTCAACACAGGCGCCCGTCTTGCTAAAAACGAAGCTAAGGGAACTAGACAACGGATACATATACTTTTGTAATACATACATAATATACACAGGAAACCACCAGACCAATACAAAATGTTGGTTGAATATGGAAAGCAGGATCGTGTGTGGTGGCACTACCATAGAAGACTGAAGCAATAAATGCTTACAGGCTATAACAGACTACAAATCGGTATTTTAATTAAACCTCATGGTTTGGAATCATTCGGTCATCAAGACAGATCTGTATAGGTACTCAAAACTTGCTTAGAGTCCTAAAACAGTGTACATTAAGCAGTTAAAATTATTAATTAGATAATGAAATCAGTTATACGCATTCTAAATTGAAGTGAGTTCCAAAATACCCAACAAGATGCAGTAATAGTTCAGTTCATATAATTTCTAATTCCGTACCGCACACAATCTAATTTCACTTGTACACCAACCAGCATGCAGAGGCTATAAACGTCATCTACATCACAATAGCAGGCCAATGCTCCCGCTTCATATCTCAGTTACTATGAAAACTGTGTCAAACAGTTAGGAAATCAAATGAAAATAGAACCAACTACCTGTGCCTATGCACCAGAATAGACACGAACTAGGCCACTGGAGTGCTCTTCGTCTTTCAGTGACAATCCGCAAATACTCAAAGATATTAAAATATTTGTTCGACTTCGACACGATATTTCTTAGAAGAATTCATAAACTGTCATGTTTATTTAAAAAGAATTGTGAAAGGAATTTTTCGAGACTGCAGTAAATTAAAAAGCATCAGAAATAGGTAGTAGTTTATAAGTCTTAGCGAAAGAATCACGGATTAAGACATTTTGGGTCAGTAATTAAATGTACTCCACTGACCTAAATCCTTACTTTAAAAACACAATCAGTACTAAATCAATGCACATTAAAATGTCTCATCAATTCTGACAAAAAATTGTAAAATATTAAAAGAATGAAAGATGGATTTGGCACAAAGCTGTTTTACACAATCGAGATGAATTCAGATTGAAACATCAAAGACGAAAGAGCACCCTGTATTTTTTTGGGAACAAAGAAATTACTCAGAAACATGACTGAGGGGCACGTGACTTGCATGAGTAAAAGAAACGGTGATTCAAATATAGGTATCATATATCATTGTATATCCTTTCGCAGCTGTGCCTTCAATAGAAAGTTAATTGGAAATAATGAGGATCGTAAAAGTTGAGTATCTGTAAAAAAATCACAGAAAGGACTAGGGGCCAGAACAATGATTGAAATTAGAAAGTCAGTGTTACACAAATTATGAATGATACAAATGAAGGTTTGCGCTTCCCAAATTCTGAAACAGGGCCGGTCTAAGACACGCTACGTCACTGCATGCTCTTCTCGAGGGGCTCATCAGTGACCTTTTGTCAGCTAGGGGACCTGACCTAAGGCAACGGTGGTCATTGTTCACGTTCACAAGTTCCCGAGTTTTTCTCATTCTCACGAGGTCGGCACGCGTAATAGCTTCACTGTTGCATGTAATGACTGGTTGCGTACTGCGTAATCATCACTAATCATTCGCTGTATGCATGCTAGCTTGTCACAGCGTTGCATAAAAAAGCGATAATCTGCCAATGATCACCGATATACCAGTATTTATCTGTCTTGTCGTAATGCATACAGATTGTGGCTTGCCAATGTTTGAACCACCTGATTTTGAGGAAAACGAATAAATTTGTATCACAATTCAACGAACCGATGCCAGTAATTCATGTTTGTAATTCTAAGTAATGGTGAGATCAGATACCTCATATCTGTTTTCTCTTTACTTTTTCAATCTTGAAGATGCTTTACAAACAGCGTGGTGCATTTTTAGTAAAAAGGTGTTTTTATTGGCGGAATTTCAATACTCACGTAAAAATACCACTTTTAAGCGAATTCTTTAAACAGCTACTTACTTACAATATTTCGAAATGTTTCGTGCAATAATTTCACTCTAACGTCTTATTAGCGACTAAATGAGGCTTTACACTACATTTTGCGTATCCGTTTCACGTCATGTCATCTCACATCAAAGGCTTCGAGAGCATTTAATCGCAACATTAACTTTGAATGAAGACCGAAGTAAATATTATATGCTGCAACAAAAAGCTGCCCTTGGCGGCAACTGCAATAATGAACCGCGAAAAACGAAAGTCTCAATCTTTTTTCATATATGGCATACCTGAATTTGATAACCTTAAAGCGCCTTTAAAAGCGTAGCCTTTTAAAGTGGGGCTTAATTTTAACCATCTGCTGCTGTGACAGTTGTTGACGCAATCTGAAACAACAAAGAGACGCACAATAACCGTCGCAAGCCCTAATTCTCGTTGACCATAACCCCGCTTGATGGCACTGTGCCATCGGCACGATGCATCGAGTGCAGAAAGTGTTGCCAGATACAAGCGAAAAATCCAGAATTGGCAATATTTTAGGCAGGGATTTTACCAGCAAATTCGAATCAAGTTGAGTCAAAAAGTGTGTTTACATTTACTCTAAATGTCTTATTTGTTTACATAGTGAAAAATAGGTTCAAATTATCGATATGCTAAATGTAGTTACTTTAAATAGGGCCCCACGTTTAAAGGCCCAAAATAGCAAGAGGTGGAGGTTTTTAGGGTGGTAAAACGTGCGCGGGGGTGCATCCATGCGATTCGAGACACGATTCGGACACCTGTTGCGCCTCTGTGTCATCATCTCATAGCAATCACTAAGATTGAGCTTGGTCCTCTGGAAGTCAGCCAGGCGGCCTAAGAAGAGTAGCATCTGTAGCATCTTTCAGCTATCCAATCCTTCGATTCTTCGCGAAGATTGCCGCCGTCTTGATAGGGGTCTCTGCTTCCTGGGACATCGACATATGCCAGTTTGTCCCAACCCAGGGGCACTCGACACGCATGATACAAATGCAAGCTATTGCTACACAGTATATCTTTTGGAGAGTGTAAAAAGCCGGATATGTCATCTGGCAAGAGCCCACGCAAGTGCAGCGCCGCGGTTCACCTGCCCGCCGCGCCTCGCATCCCCGTCCATCTATTTTCGCCTCCTACATCACCTTTCGAACGTCAGAGCACGTGTCATCGTCCCCGCACATTATCTATCGCCAATTTAAACACGATTATTGTCTTCAATTGTAAATCAACGAATCAGGTACGGACGTCACGTGATAAAGTTCATGATAGACGCATGTAATTGTCTGTGTAATTATTTCGATTTGTAAAACTTTTCGGTGGAAAATGTTTGATTGTAAACAATGCCAACTGCTGAGCCTTATCACTCGCGTATAAGATTTGACTATACCTTTGGCCGACTTTATATATTATTATATATTTGCTCTCCGATTTATAGGCGCTATAACAGGGGTCACCAAATGGCGGACCGCGTTTGGTTTCGCGGCGAGACGCGCTGACGGTGTCGGGGGTGCCACGAATTTCAAACTTTTGCGGACTGAAGAGCTTTTGAGACTCTCCCTAGTGAGTCCAACATTAAATTCACGTCGCCCCACTAGGCGAATGTGGTACAAAAAAGAATAGATATTTTCATTGGTCAACATAGCAGGAAGGATAGTCCGAGAACTTTCTCGGCTCACCTAATCTGTACGTAGATGTAACGCAAAGCAACTAAGGCCGAAGAGTTCAATTATGCGGGTTATTTAATTTGATGCCATATCTCACTTATAATATAACCGACAGTTACAAAACGGTGGAGGTTTCCTGGTGCGACTGAACACCGCGCCCCAGTTGCCTTTGAGCGGACGCCAAGTATACGGAGAAAGCTTGATATATTCGCGTAAGAGTGTCGCGCGGGCGTCAAGCGCGTTTCCTGGGACATATATCAAAAGCTAATGCTGCTAATTTTGTATTTGACAATTTGTTAGGTGTATGACGTGGGTGCTTGTACTAATTTGACTAAAAATTGGAAGCGCGTATTCAAAATGTTGGTTTTCGTCAGTCCACGTGTAGGAAGGAACGGTTTAGGGATTCATTATGGACTATAAGTTGTCATCATCGGCATCTTAATCAGCCACACGACGTCTATTGTGAACCTAGCCCTCTCTCATATATTTCCTCGGCGGCCTGCATCTACCAGAATCTTAAGAACGTTATCGGTATTTTCGTCCAGCTTGGTCTTCAATGCAGAACCGTCTACTGCAGCTCTTCACCTTACATTCTGACACTATTCATGTATCACCTTCAGTTAATCCAGATTTTCTGACAACTTACTTCTCACTACGTGATACGCCTTTTACGTAAGACCAATAATTGTTTCAACTTGCAGGTGTTACTAGCAGAGCTTCGAGAAACGGAGTACTACTACGCCGTCAAATGTCTGAAGAAGGACGTGGTCCTGGAGGATGACGACGTGGAGTGCACGCTCATTGAGAGGAAAGTGCTTGCGCTGGGCACGAACCATCCTTACCTTTGCCATCTCTTCGCCACCTTTCAGACTGATGTGAGTATTTTGGGAATAGGCTAGTTAATTAATCATCGGACTAATTTAACTTCCATACAGTAACTTAACGCGTTAATTTTTAAATTATACGATCTGTGTCCGAAAGCTTTTTTGCGCAAGTAATCCGGATGTGTTCCCTTCGACTCCTTTTATCGCTCCTACATTGTAGAAATCCGGTACCAATCTTATAATTTGAAAGATCCCCTTAATCGTTCTTGCACTCGGTTACCTACAAACCTGACCAAGCCATCAAAGGGGCCAACGTACAAAAATAGTTGAGAAACTTAGTAATTAAGGAGGTACGAGTATTTTGATAATTTGTTTGTTTTTGTAACAAATACCTACCTAGTAAAAGAAATAAAATAAGACCATACAAATTTGTTATTGCAAGCACGCTTTTCCGGAAAGTAATCCTACTAAACGGGTTCAGTTAACGGAACAGGCCCTTGGATATAACTTTCTTTTTCATGAAATACAAAGACGCTGATAACCTTCAAACTCCTATCTAAATGCTTATGCAATAGCCAGACTACTGTGTCGCGTCTGACCATCACGATCAGATAATTCGGCTACAAAAGCCAAGAAATTTTATCAGCAATCTAATGCCCACTCAAATGCTAATAATGATGTTTGGCAACTTAAATAAATCACACGCTGTAAAATACCTTTGCTTACGCCTTTAAAGTCAGATCTTTCCTCTTACGACATGTGGAACATCTAAATATAAATGGAAATGTTACATTGATGATATCAAGGAAGAAGATTCGCGAAATCGTTACCAAAATAATACAAAACAATAATCTCATTTAAATGAGAGCATTGACCTTTATTTGCGTGTTGTGGCTACAGAGCAAGCGTCATGTTACGAGTCAGACAGATCTAATCATACAAGATGAATGATTTATTAAACGTATGTGTCTGGAGATGATGTACTCTAACTACTAAAGATGGAACTTTTTTCCAATCGATACATTTCTGTTGTACCCGACTGCGCCAGAAAGAAGGTTAATTTTGAACCTGTATTCAATGATTTTTGAAAATACGTTGTTACATCTAGGATTCTCATTGCGCGGATGAACTCTTTAAACATTATAAAGGATTTTCTGGAATCCTTTAAAAACAGTTTTACTTCTTCAAGGAATAATAAATGTTTCCCTTGAGTAGAATTAACATCTTCTGTATTTAGGACTCTTCCTTCCCTCTATGTGAGAACGATTAAAAAACGTCTCGAATAATTACGCGATTTTAGGAAACTTGTTAGGCACACAATTAGCTTCTTATTGGCTTACCTATTATTACAATATTTGTAAAATTACTTCCAGTCTCACTTATTCTTCGTGATGGAGTACCTGAACGGCGGCGACCTGATGTTCCACATTCAGCAGAGCGGGCGCTTCCCTGAATCCCGCGCTCGTTTCTACGGTGCTGAAATTGTTTCAGGACTCAAGTTTCTACATAAAAGAGGCATTGTCTACAGGTCAGTACATCCTTGAATTCTACTATGATTTTTGATGAAAATAAGAAAAGAGTTGGACAAATGTTAACGAGGAGATAGAGCTCAAATAAACTAAACTTGAAGTACGGTCAACAGCGTGACAGGCTACCCTTTTTCGGTCATCCTACCTTGCTCGATTGTCATTTGGCAACAGTGAGACTAAAAGCGGAAATAGGTATGAGCCCTTGACTGCACTACGTAGGCCAGTAGTAGCTTCACCATCTCAACTCAATAATTAATCAGGTTCTTGAATACTCAGTCCAAGAGACGATACTTTTTTTTGTTAGAGCCTACGCTCCCTGCGTATGTTACGCACGCACATCATACGCAAATGAAAACAATTGGCAACTTGTTAACTACATACAAGCATACGTTTACGTACGTACACACTACACACGCACACGCAGGGTCGACCCACGTAATTAAACAAATTGGTACTTCTTTGCCGGGCACTCATGTCAGGGGTGGCATTCCGGCTAACATCACTTCACATCTCGGTGCTTCACGCTTACTTCAATCACCAATACGCTTCATTTTGATTCAGTATTTTCTCTCATTTTGTATGTAAATAATTAAAAAATAATATTTGGCTTAATTCTTTTCTCTCTAACGGCCACAGTTCCAAAGAAATTGAATTTTAAAGATAACTCACCACGAGCGAAGTGAGTTTTGGCGCCAACCGGAATATCATAGCAGAGCGGGTCAAGCGCTGATGAAGCACATCGCCACATAAGATGTGACGAAATGTTTTGCCCGGTAAAGGCGTTGACAAACAGCATTGGACCATGGAGGACTTCGTTTCTTTTGTAATTTATTCATTTATTTTATTCTATTTTTATTAAGTACGTCAGTCTAGCGAGAAGGTCTCTCAGTCGGTCAATCTCTCTATCGATCGACAAATCAAACGACGTCCTAAAATATTAAACCTGTCTTCCGAAATGTCAACTTCATTGCTTCCAGGGATTTGAAGCTAGACAATATTCTCCTGGATTTCGACGGGCACGTGCGTATAGCAGACTTCGGCATGTGCAAGCTGCAAATATACTTGGAGAAGACAGCAGACACCTTCTGCGGCACTCCAGACTACATGGCTCCTGAGGTGAGAGGCACAATCAATTTTTTTTCCAAGACACTCTTTTGAGTTTTTAACCGGGCGATGGTATTCTCTTACCGCACCCCATTAAGTCTTGAACAGTCGCGGAATGAAAAGGTTGACCGGCCTTTCCAAACTGCGTAACAGGCTAGAGTGTTGTGTCGAAAAGTATGCTTTATTGTCTGACAGTAAAATAAAAAATCATGTTGCATGTTCCTTCACGATTGACAGTTAAACCAATACTTTTTATTGGTTTGATTTTGCCATTACGCTGAAGTGTCAAGTTTTATAAATCTGATTATTACATCCTCTTTGCTTAAGATGATTAAAACTACAAATGTGATTGACAGTTCCTGTCAATGTCATCATTGAGCAAGCAAAAACAGATATAAGGGTGATCAACCTTTTTATTCCGCGACTGTACTATCAATAATCATTGTAACAGCGATTATATTATTTGCGCGTAGCGAACCTTTACAACCCTATTATTATTGTTTCTAAACATGATTTTCGTTTATTTCAGATAATTAAGGGCCTAAAGTACAATCAGACAGTGGACTGGTGGTCTTTCGGTGTGCTGCTATACGAGATGCTCATCGGCCAGAGCCCTTTCAGCGGCTGTGATGAGGACGAGCTGTTCTGGTCCATCTGCAACGAGATGCCGTCCTACCCGCGCTTCCTGTCGCAAGATGCCCTTACTGTACTTATTAGGGTGCGTATTAGGAATTTCAGTGTTTGGGAACATATCATCATTGACATTACATTTTTCTACAGGCCTTGAGTAGCATATTTCAATAAAAATCCAACAATCCGCACTGAGCCCGCGTGTTGGAGTATGGCTCAATCCACCTCATAGTTGAGATGAGGCCTGTGCCCAGCAGTGGGACGTATATAGGCCGGTAATGTATGTGTTATGTTGAATAAAATTTGACAGACAGACCGACGAATTCACAAACGTCAATCAACGCTTTCACGCGCTCACGCTCATGCTAGGGATAGCATAAAACGTCAATAGAACTGAAAGAGACAACTATACTTTTGAGGGATGCTCAACGTTGATTTGTGCTAGTGAATTCGGGGCAGATAGCATTATTACCTACATTGTAGGGCCTTAGGATCGTGAAAGATAACTATTTGTTGATTTGTATCGGCATTGTGTTAGCATTTATTTTATTCAAAACATTTCCACAGTTGCTGGACAAAGACGCGCGGACGCGGCTAGGCAGTGCAGAGTGCATGCACGGCGACATCAGGGACCAAGAGTTTTTCCGTTCTATCCACTGGGACCGCCTGGAGAGGCGAGAGCTTGATGCTCCCTTCAAACCAAAAGTGGTAAGTGTCTGTCTGTAGTTAGAATTACAGAAGGACTTCTAAATAGAGCATAACGATGCTCTGGGAGGAGAATTTATGAAAATCCTTAAACAATAATAACACAATAACTTTATGAGTACCTACATCCTAATGCATGGCATTAACAGTGCTGTGTTTTTATCATTTTTATATTTAACTAGCTTTTGCCCGCGACTTCGTCCGCGTGGAACACTGTTTTTCCACAACGTGGAGTGTTGATAACCTAACAGCGGTAATAAGACGATTTCATATCAAATAACTAACATTTTAAAAAAGGTTGGTAACCTCTATTATTTCAAAAATATTACTATATCCAGAAACGAAGGCCACGAGCTTAATGTACGTGAAAAATCAAGTTACTTTGGTTCTGGGTAAAAACTTCCTTAAGCTGAATTTGAAAGAGTTATCATCGATTTTAAAATGACACACATCCGTGCCCAACGCCACACGCAAAAAAAAGTGATGGCACAGATACGTGTCATCCGCAGCGAATCGGTTAATCATGTGAATCATAATTATTATTATTATTATCATTGTAGTGCTTTGTGGTATACGATGTTTTTTGTTTCATTACCTGGCGCATAGATAAACAAATCTGATGGTTTTCCAACACGGGAACAGGCAACATACAATTGACCATGTGAGAAACATGGGTTTTCTAGATTAATACCACAAAGACTTAATAATTGCCCCTGGGACTTGTATTAGTCATAGCAAAAGCAAGCCGCACTGGAAACTGTAGTCGTTTAAATTCGAATGGCACATCAGTCGGAATCATTGGGATGCGCGGTATGAGAACATCTTCTCCTTTATACTTTCCTTTGGGTATAGTTGCTTCTATTACATTGTTTTTTTTTTTTATCGCTAACCTTGTACCGTTGCAAAGACGTGGTTGGTTGATATTTCGCAACATTATAACCACCGATCCAACCTTTAATTGAAGATTGTGAGGTGGCAATCCTAGCAAATCCAGCGAGTTAAAAAAACCGGTGGATAGTTGACTACATCATCTTGATTAGTAGCCGAATCAACTGATTTATATATCCTTGTTCTTGTTATATTTGTTCTTGAATTTTGTAATTTGATTCATTTACATCTATGTTTTTTGCAGCCAGTATAGCTCGTTCGCTCAACCAATCATGGTTTCTGTAATTTTGAGAAACATCTGGAAACACCTTCTGAATAAGTTCATCTTTTGATCGAGTTAACTGACAAAAACTTTGAGGAAAGTTAATGCAGCCATGTCTATAGGAAATTTGCCATTACCAATGTCAATGAGTTGTTTAGAGAATATGTTTGCAGATTGGTCATTTCGCAACTCGACACGCATATTCTTGCTTAAATTAAGTACTTTGACATGTTTCCACAAATTGGAGGACTTTAGACATGCATTGAGTTCATCAGCTGGCGTTGATCGTGGAATCACTGGCAATGTTTGACGAAAATCTCCTGCTAATAAAATCATTGCACCACCAAATCGGTTATTATTGCTCCGTAGATCTTTTAAGGTTCTGTCTAAAGAAGTCAAATCATTTAAAGCCGTACGAATTCTTTTATTTATTTAAAATTTAGATATTAAAAATAATAAAACACTGTTGGTAACGCGATTTTTGTTTAATTGATGTAATGACGTAGAAACTGATGCATTTTATCTCGCGTGCCGAAACTAATACAAAAGAAACGCGGGTTTCGGAACGCGACATTAAGTAAACTCCTCCAACTATGTAGGTATTCTGTGCTCCAACGCACACACGCACATTGTTTTGATAGATATGATCTTTGACGTTAGGAACACACCTACATTGCTTAGACAACAGACATTTAATATGAACGTTATACCATAGCAATAAAGCTCAAATTGACTACGTTTTAGTTACAAATCATTTGTATGGGAAAAAGAAAAAGGCTATTTTTAGGGTTTTTTCAGCAATAATTCTTATTTTTCTTGCCGTAAAAACCATCCTTGAACTTCAACGAACATTTAAAAAAAAGATTTGGCCAAATTGGTCCAGGCGTTGTTGAGTTATGCGCTTACCAACACATTTTGCGATTCATTTTTATATTATAGATGCCAGAAAAGAACTTCGGAATCCCACTTGATAGCGTAGGTACTTTGACAGGGTTGATGTCATGAATAGTCATTCAATCTAAAATTTTAAGATTTTTTTTCTGTACTTTAGCTTTTTTATACAGACCAAGGAAATGCTTGAGATCGCAAAACTGATCGATTTTACTCCTTTCGTTACAAGTTTTACCGGCAGCCATTATAAAATGGCTGCCGGTAAAACTTGGCGAGCATTCAACAACCGGCCGTAAAACTGTGACTAGTCCAGGGTCATGTCATGATCTTGATAACTCTGACAATTGTATTGTTCTCTTTCAGCGTCACCCACTAGACACCCAATACTTCGACAAGGCGTTCACTGGCGAGCGACCGCGGCTCACAGCCGTCGAGCCCCAAGTGCTACGCTCCATGGACCAAGAACCCTTCAGGGGCTTCTCCTACACGAACCCTAACGCTACCGACCGCTAAAACAGACCCTATCACCAACCAGGCGATAGTTGAAATTCGTTTAGCTTATAATGGAGTAGAGAGGCACATTGACAACGTATTATTTTACGTCCGCCGAACTCCGATGAAGCGCCTATTTGGGATGGGAAATTACAAATAGAGACAACTCGTTTGAGCTAGGAATTGAAGAGGAGACGTGAAGTCAGCAAGGAGTGAAGAAATTCTACGAAATAGTGGTTCATAAAAGCACCACTAGAAAGAAACTGATGCGTTAGTGGTTTTAATATCTTATATTAAGTTTTATGTGTACAACATTCGTAGCGCCGTAATGTTGTTGTTTAATACTACAAGAAAATGTTCATCGGTTTCTATTCTGTAAATATTGCAGTGTGATATATCATATTTTATAAAAGTATAACCACGGCTAAAGTAGGTAAGTAAATACAAATGTATATGGAAGATTACGTTTCAGCTTTTCAATTAATTAAACCAAGTTGAGGAAAGACAAATATCTATCTATCAGTAATTGTTAAATTTGTTTGCAAGCGCGTCTTGAATTGGCTTCATAATATTAAGTTATAAAAGTAGAAATATTAAATGCCAAGTTGCATGATGTATAGAAAAGCATGATAGTTACCATCGTTTCTAGTCGTTATGATTACATGGATTAAGTAGGTATCAAAACTTGCTTAAAGAAGTTTTGGTTTACAGTCCGTTCGCGTTACGAATGCAGTGATTTCATTTTTGTCCTTCGACCTAGCACGACCCCTGACCAATAAAATCGTTCCTAATTATAAAGCCAAGTTCTCAGTGCCCATTTGAACGCACTCTTTCAAACGCAACGGTTTTGTACCTGAGTTTTTTCCGTGTAACGGAATTAAATTAAAAATTGACTGCATTCTAACGCGAACATACTATAGTGTGAAATGTATTAGAAGTTTAGTATCTTGTTAGTTTGACAATGAATCTCAGTTGTTGACTCATTCATTGATTTTAATATTATTCAATGTTGTATCTTGCATATCACAAAAGTTCAAACAAAAATAAGAGTTTGGTTACGTATACATTGTTTGTTATGAATAAATAATAGTTAATAAAAGCTGTGAGTTTAATTACTTTTATTTGAAATAAGTAACTCGTTTTAGTACAAAGTCATGGTAAAGTATTTTTTCTCAGCGAGATTGAAGTAGATATGTGGCCGAAGGCACGGTAAAGTAATATAACTTTACCGTGCCGAAGGAGTGTTACCACAGTCTTGTTAAAAGAAGTATTTTCTCGAACGTTAAGACCGACATTTACAAACAAAGAACAAAAGAATGGCACTACCGATCAGTAATTTGGAAAGCCATCACCAAATCAGTCTACTACGAGGTTTTAAATAAGGAAAGCCTGTGTTTGAAGCGAAACTTCTGCATAATTCTGGCTGGCTGGCTGGCTATATTTGCATTTATATTAAATTTGCGAAAATATTAGCACGATATCATGAACCCACCTTGTCTACCTCTTGAGTTATCGCAGCCTTCCTTGAGACGATACAAAGACAAACCAAGAATAAGAGCAGTTTGAATAAAAATAATGAGTCTTGGTAAAAATATTATAATTAACATTGTTTTCAACATAGTCCATTCTTATCACTAATTAAATAAAAATTAGATACTTTTACAATAAATTCAAAATCACGCTATTAACAATATTGCAATAACATTAGAGGTGAAAGCTTAAAATTACAAAATTGATCCAAAAGTAAGTACACTTTTACATGGGGGTAGTCGGTTATTCAGAATTTGGTGAAATGAGGTAGAAAAGTCCCAAATCAGCATATCAATGCATTTACCTAATAATTGAGCAGCAAGAAAACGTCCATCAGTCCTTTCTAGAGATTAGGGTTCAAACTTAGTAACCTTGTCATCCAATGGGTTTGGCCGAAAAATCTTAGTATGGGTAGCCATTTTAGTACGGTGTCTAGGCTACGTTCCAACGAGTGACAGATGAGTGAGTTATTGAAACAGAAGGAAGATTAAGATAAAACATTAAAAAGGAAAAGTAAAGCATAGTTTTGGAATGCCTTCTAGTAATCCCACGTGTCTGTTCTTACCATTTAAAAAAAATCGTTCAGATCCCATATTTAGCAAAAGTACCTATGTAATAACCCGTTTCAAAGCAATACCACGCTCGTTTAAAAAGTTAAGGCAAATATCAACTCTACCAAGTGAGTATAACAGGCGTTTTGGAACGCAGCCTAAGTTACTGGTCCTTTTTTAGAAGACGTTCCGTTTCCCCTACTTTTTGCCTGCCCCACAATGGGGCCAACTGGTGACCGTTTGAGACCGATAGAAGTTAGGGGGTGGGGCGTGTTTCAGTACTCAGTAGTCAGCACCCTTGTCATACAAAAAAGAAAAAGGGGCAGCTGTGCAAGGAGCTTCAATACAACTACGATTAGTAACCTAATTACAATCCAACGACATAGGTACCTGTTATGAAATGTAAAACTTACAATCGTCAGCTAAGCTGAGGCGTTGCGTACGTGCTACCGATAGGTTAGGTTTATTTGATGAACGTATGTAGAGGTGGCAATAAAAAGCATATGAGACCCCATTACCTCTGCCACGTCGAGGTGACGCACTGCAGGGTCCGGCACATCATCTTGCGCTAGCCTCTGCACTGAGAAGGTAGCCAGGGGCTTCAATTTAGCATCTTTTTGGTGAAACCTGCTTGGGTTGAAGATTTCTATCTGAAAACATTTTTTATTTAATCTTCAAATTCTCTCAACCGGAAGATGGATATCGTCAAAGAGGGAGGCCGAAGAAGAGATGGCGAGACGATCTGGATAAATTTTATCAAGAGTGGCACATTTTTTTCAAGAAAGAGATTGCTGGAAAGATATGGGGGAAGGCCTTTGCCCAGCAGTGGGACAATATAAGCCAGGTTAATAAAAAAACCATCTTCAAATATAAACTCAGAATTGGGGCAACAGTAAAATTAAGAAATAATTACCTTCCCACTCTTGTATCCAAGTAAGACCATATTTCCATGGATCAATGTGCATGATAAGTCTGGGCATTGCAGTACCCAATAATCAGGGTCGGTGACTTTAATATTAAATGGTTTATCACTTGGCACTACAACAAATAACACAATTTTATTTCAGGTATAGATACAAATTTTGAAGAAATTTTGGCCTACAAGTTAGAGATCTCACCCTGTAGGCTTTTTTTCAGTGGTCCAACTAAGCTTATTCACAAGAGTGAGTTAGAATTCACAAACGCAAATCAAGGTTGAGCATCCTTCAGATGTATAGCTGTCCCTTTCTGTTATATTGCCATTTTACGGGACAGGAGTGCGTGCTTAGCGTTGATTGACGTTTGTGAATTCGGGGGTTAGGCAGCTATAATTTATAGGACCTACTCGTAGTAAAAAAAAAGGTTGTTGTTATGTTTCTCTTATTTCTTCACTTTATTTAGCCTTTCTACCACTGTAAATGGGAATGCCATTGGGAATGTGATTTGAAATAGAATTGCATGAGTTTCTATGTACATGTTGAGTAATAAAGTTGTTGAAAAAAACAAAGCTAATTATTTGTTTTGTGAATTACCTGCAACGATAGCACCACCTTTTTCATAAAGGGTTGATCCATTGTTATAGTTAGGTATCTCCAAAACGAGACTGCTTCTCTTCTTGTTGTTGAGTTTGAACTTAACCCCACCATGGTCCACTTGCAACATTCCACCCCAATTAAGCAAGGCAAGCAAGTCATCTCGATAAACATTTATGTCTATTATCGTGCCAAAGCCAAAGTATCTTGCTACTAATGATGGAACCCAAACATATTGTTCCCATTTTGCAACAAATATGCAGTATTCTGATGTGGCATAATAGCATCGGTTTTCATGCAATCTGTGACAAATAATTGGTTTGCATTACGAGTTATAACACAATGCTAAATATTTTAAAGAATAGAGAGCATCATGATTTGTACCTACCGGTACAAAACTACTTTGTGTTCATAAATGTTTTTGTCATCCATATCGCTTTTAGGATTTTCTTTCCCATACAAGGCCAGTGTCTTATATTTTCCAGATCTGGTCAAAATATCTTTGCATGTGTCTACTTTCACATACATGTAATCGTTTTCATCAAAGTTTATGCCTGCAAATTCACATAATTTAAATGTATGCTTTTGTCACGGTAATTACCGTGCTTTTGTTTAATAATTTATATGGTATTGCATGCATTGTACAGAGTGGTGGACTGATAGATTTTATACCCATAACCATTGGGGAGTTTTTAAAAACAGTAGTAAATGGCAGATAGCATATTATGGTTGATCGTCGCGGTCCGGCGGGGCCGTAACGCCGGTTGCGGCAGCGGAGCCGCCCTCAAGGTGGCTTGTGGTTGTGGGCACATTAGGGTCGGCGTACGATGAGAGCCAGCGGGCCGAAGTGCGGGGGTGCTTTGGTTTGCATTGCAAGGCGTCCACCGAGACGGCGGAAGTGCCTGCGAACTCCAGCATCCTCTTTCGTGGCCTCCCTTTTTTATTGGGGAGTCGGTTTTAGAGGGCCCCATTTTTAGGGGCTAGCACTAGCAGCAAAAATGAGCGAGGTATCCAAGAGGATTTCCCCATGGAAAAAAGGGACTTATTAGGAAACGTAAGTAAAAAAAAAGGGTTTTCAATCAATTTATTTCTTTAACAACACATTTCCTTTAAGTTTGTTTGAAGTTACGAATGTTCATCATAATAAGTTTTATTAGGAAAAGAAAAAATAGTTATTTTAAAACCATTTAAGAAAAAAAGTTCATGTAAATATTTTTTTTTTTGTTTTGTGCCAAAGTTAAAGGTATTACTTCCGAGAGTCAGAGGTGGAGTCAGAGGTGGCCTATAACATTGATGAAATCATCCTGGTTCATAGGGTATAATATACCAGAAAGATTCGGCCGATCTGTTAATGGTCTCGGTATCACAGTGGTTAGTGCAGTCGCCTGCTTCGAAAAGATGCGGGTTCGATTCCCGACTGATGCCAAACGTGTTTTTCTGGTTTTCAGATCTTTAGTGAATTTATGTATATGGATAATTATTACCAATGCTGATATCTGTGAATGAATGTCAACTTACATGAAATTGGAAGAGTCTTTGTTAATCTGTGGTTTTCTATATCAAAGTATTTCACTTCCCAGCGAGTTACTACTATTAACCTATCTGAAATGACAAGGATATAATTAACATATTGAAATTACTAACTCAAATATGAATACCCTAATAAATACTCATAAAAAGTAATGACTTTTGAGTACAATGCATCATAGTTAACCCTTTAACTGGTACTGGCAGAATAGTTGCCACCTTATTTTAAACCTTATATGATTGACATAGAGTCCAAAACCAATTAAAATGGCAACATAATAAACTGGTTAAAGGGTTAAGAGCACACAGGAGAAGCAAATGGATGCAGGTTCCATTCCCACACTGGTATGAGTGTTTGTGGTATCTGTTGCTTTTGGTCAGCCTATTATTAATAATATAAAAATAAGTCGGGTTTTCCTTCCTGACGCTATAACTCCAGAACGCACGAACCGATTTCCACGGTTTTGCATTCGTTGGAAAGGTCTCGGGCTCCGTGAGGTTTATAGCAAAGAAAATCGGGAAAATCTTTTTTTAAGTCCACGCGGACGAAGTCGCGGGCGGCTGCTAGTTAATAATAATAATGTAGTAATGTAAAGGCACTTAATTAATACCATAAGTACAAGTCAATCATACCTTTATAAATATTGATTTTCAGCACATCAATTATGTCATACATAAAGTTATGCTGTGGAGAAGTCAAACATACATCCTGCCAGAGACATAGGTTGATAATTGTATGTTTATAGTTTAACTTGGATTTCTTTTTAAATGATGCTCCTTTATCGGACAAAGCCAGTTCAACATATTTTTTCCATCCACAGCCCACATGCTACAGAAAAAAATAACAAATTAGTCATTTAGTAAGTACTACAATGCCATAATGCTGCATATTACAGTATGCAGTAAATTTTAAATCCCACAACAGGGCTGGCCCCTAGGCAGAGTCTGCCATGAGTTTTGCTTACACACCTCTAGTGGAAAATAAAGCAGCCACTGATATTCCATAATAATAATTTACGTAGGCGCTAGCGACTGTGTAAACGGACACCCGTGGTAGACCCTCAGTACAGTCCTCTAATTGTTAACTTAAAAATATATGTTCATAAATTACTAACCTTCACAATTTTTTTTGCTATGTTCCACCACTTGTTGCTTACAACCATACAATTCATAAGCGACTTTACGTCTAATAACTCAAAAATTATAAGCAAGATTTCTGGAGGGCAGTTTTCCCAAGTAGAACTTGGGTCATCGATGTCTTCCATAACTTATGTTATATGCTTAACAACATCACCTTCTGAACAACATCAGTGAACTGTTATATTTTACAAAAACATTAGCACACAAATACTATTCGTCTTAAATAATAACATTACTGTTTGTAGCAAATCCAAGCACTAGCCAGACTTATGTTGTTCAGATGAACTGAAGAGTTTCTAAAAAAGTGGCAGGTAGGTGCATAATTATTTAAAAAAATGTCAGAGAGCGACACATAATCCGTAGCACCGAGGCATCAGGTTGAAAAATATAAATAATAACATTTTAACGCAGAGCCGAACAACAACAAACACCTCATTTGACAAGTTTGACATGTGACAACTCTCAACAGCTGGGGAGCGTTCCAAAAGGAGGAGGAGGAGAAAGTAGTAAAAATCACTCTGGGCAACGATCTCATTGACTCTGGGTGATCATCGACCTCTAGCATCAACCCAACCACCATACCACCATCGGCATCGCCCTATGCCGGCTCCACACGTCAGAAGACGCGTCTGCCGATAGGGGAGAGACGCGGAAAGCAGGATCGAACGTGCGACTGAAGATTCAGCTGAATTGTTCCGGCTGGCCCGCTAAATCGCAGGACCTGCCCGCTCATGGACCGTAACGGGCGCGTGCATAGATGCATGCATGCTGTCTAGTTATACACATTTGGCCCAAAACGGACCGCACCCTATTTGACGTTGACACCATAGGGGTACGTTCCAAAACGAGTAGTGTAGAGTGATTTTTACCCTCGGTGAAAAGAAGGAGACAGAACTTTAAATTAGAAAGAGAAAAGACCAGAGCGATAGATGGGTTGAGCGATAGTTTAGGAACGCTATCGAGTGATTTTTAACGAAAGATCGTTTTTGAACGGTTTCGGGTAAATATGTCACTGTCATATTTTCAAGCAAATTCACCAAACAACGATAACGTACAAATGTTCTAACAGACGAAAATACTATCCGATTTTATTAACTAAAACTTCGTGATCAATGTTCAGTTTGTCTGACAAAAGATAACTACGGAAAGTAGCAAAACTTCTACCTGACAGCTGTCAGGTGAATTCTACCTGTCCCCAGGCGTCGGTAGAAATCGCACTTGTCAGTGTGAAAATTACTCTCACCCAACCCGTTCCAAATTGCATGCAAAACTGTCAGAGTGAACGGTCGGGTACTCTCGGTTTCACTCGGGTTGCTTTAGGAACGCGTCAGAGTGATTTTCGCACCACCCAGAGTGACTTTTACTCGTTTTGGAACAGACCCTAGATGTTGACACTTTGCTTTGACACTGACAGTTGTGTTGAGGTTGAGGAGTTGTTTGTTGTAAACTTGTGATGTTGAGGTTATGATTAATTATTAATTCAAGTAAATTATATCACGTAGATGGTGTGAGCACAGGTGTGGCATACTTTGACTACAGAAAGTTTCAAATTAGTTATTTCAAGTGCCAAAATATAACAACTTGGTAAATAAAGATGGTAAGTACCGACAGGAGTTTATCAAAGAATAACATTGTTTTTAACAAATTACGAGCCGTATTGTAATCATCATGTTTCTGTTTTAGGCCAGAAATGCTGAAAAAGCTATGTAAGTATAGGAACCACTAGTTAAATACCCTCAGATTTAATGTAAACACGGTAGGCATGTATTGAAAATCATGTAGCTTAGGCACAGGTCAGTGATCTTAGGTGTCCTGTGTGCTTATCAAAAGCCTTATTGTTCACTCTCGCTTTAATTCTCCACCTTACCTTCCTGTCTAAAATTTAAATGAATTCTGAGACCTCGTATGAAAATCTTTGGATCTCACCATGCAGTGAACATATTAATATCTTTCTATACCTACCAAAAACTGGATAGCTACAGTCCGATCTTGCAAGTCTTAGTTCCATACAAAATGTGTTCGTAAATTCGCTAAAGTACTTGTATACTTAAGGACAGATCCTTTGTTCTTGCCACTGTAAATAGCTGCTTCTGTATAAATAAATAAATAATTACTAGAAAAGAAAATGTTGTGGACCAAACAGCACCAGTAATAAATAAGATGCTTATGTTAAAATTAACTATACAATAAACTTAAGGTCCATACCTATAACTTTGTTCTAATATTTTTGATGAAAAGTTGTAGTCTTCTTCCGACTCTTTATAATGCACTTGTGGTTTATACTTAGTCAGGAGCACTCCCAAAAATCCTGTAGTACTTAGTTTAAATACAAACTTAAGGAACCTTTAACTACATTTTCCTGGCATTGTGATTTTAATAAATGCAATACCCGTCAATTTCTTGATAATTACAGTACAATGGTATGGAGTAATGGCACAAACAAATCCATTTATTTAATACCTTTTAGAGAAGTAGAGCCTACATAAAGATTTGTATAGACAGACAGAAGATAGGTGATTGGGTAATGATGTCTACTAAAGATGTCTTGTTTAGCATCTTCTATATGTGAGTAACAAGCACTAATAGCGCACATACTGCCAACAACCTTTTTTTAAAAATGAAATAAAATATATATCAGTCAGGTCACCTGATACTGTCTGTTGAACTCTGTTGTGAGTGCTACTTGTAACATTTGTCTCTGTTTTTTCTTGTATTTTTTGCTGTTCCGATATTACCACGCCACAAGCACCACAAGCACCACAATGGCTGAAATGTCATTATTGGTTGCAACAGGACAACACTAGCGCGGTGGCGCGCCGCGCAAGTGCAGGAGGCGGGAGGGCAGCGCGAGCGGCGGCCGTACCTTGCTTCGGAGTGCACTGACTTGCCGCAAGCAGAGAAGTGGCGGCTGCAGATAGTCCGGGAAATCGCCAAGAAGGTGGCGCAGATACAAAATGGTAAGTCACATGATATTATGATAAACACTCCTTTGCAGCAGTCGCCGTTTTTCTGATAGATACCTCACGAGATGACGACCTATTGATATTGAAGTCCTACTGACCCAATTATTTGCAGAGCTGAGCGCTCCAAACGTTAGTGGTGGGCATGAAGACAGACCTCAGGTTTCTGACACTCCATATATCACAATTCTTATAATAACTTCACTAAATGAAAACGTTTTTAGTAATCCTTAAAAGGCGATATCTGACGCAACAATGTGGAAAGAAATGGTACACCAGGCTCAGTGAGGCATATAATCAACACAAATAAAATAGCTAACTCAAAAAAAGGGATGGTGGTTGTTCGCCAAGACAAAAATCAACAGTTTAAATTGTGGCCAAGTGCAATAAAAGGTGCAAGAAAAACATTAAAGACAACACTTGCTGGGATAGCCCATAAACAACAGTGTCACAATGTTGTGTCGTAACACGGATGAGAAAGGGACAGTGTATTCAGTTCCTCATCCACCATAGAAAAGAGAGGATCCTCTGTCCTCTGAGTTCTGTCTCATGGGCTACACGCTTAAATAATGTTGGTAGCGCCCATAAAGGTTACGTCAGTTGTAGGTAGTTCGCATGTGGCGAGATAAATGTCGCTACCTCGCACCACGAGCGAAGTTAGTTTCGAAGCCACCCGGAATACCATAGCAGTATCGCGTCTCTGAATCTGAACGTCCCGTGTGCGAGGGCATATCCCTAGCGAACGCTCCGGGCTGTAGCTATGCAGACGTAACTGCGTCGTTACAATAAGCCGTGGGCGAGAGCCCTTAAGGTTAGCAATTTGATGAAAAATGATGGGAATTCATTCAGCGTGTGTTTTTCATTGTTATCTTCTCAAATATAAAATTCTCGTCTCACAGTGTTTGTTGCTAAACTTGATTTTCAGGTAATTTTGAATCGCGGGCGGCCGCTAGTTGTTTTATGTTATTTAATTAAGCGCGCATTTGACCACAAGCTCACCTGATCGTAAGTGATAATGTGATAAGGTGGTAGGTACACGCCATGCGTGGTGGTTCATGCAAATAAATAGATAAACCGAGAAAACATTGAACGCCCCTTTTATGTGGGTAACCATTGGTCATTTGGCAACTCTTTCTCATGTACCTACTTAACACCGTTAAAGAAAAATATTTCTAAACTGTGAGAAATTATTGGTTACCAAACGAAATTAAAATAAAACCCTAAAGTCAAACTTTTTTCAATAATCTATTAGGTCATGAAATCACCATTTCCATCATGGATCAATATTAAATTTTAAAATTTTTCGTGTGCATATTGATGTAGCTTAACAGATGGACTATGGAAGAAACTGAAATCATAAAAACTCCATCAGTGCGCGGATCACCTAAAGAACCAAGCATAAGAAGTACACAGTCTCCGAAAGAACCTAGCATTAGGAGTACACAATCTCCAAAGGAACCTAGCATAAGAAGTGCACAATCTCCCAAGGAACCTAACGTTCGGAGTACACCTTCTCCCAGACAACTTAGCATCAGAAGTATACCATCTCCAAAGGAACATAGCATAAGAAGTACACAATCTCCAAAAGAACCTAGCATAAGGAGTGCACAATCTCCAAAGGAACCTAGCATAAAGAGTGCACAATCTCCCAAGGAACCTAACGTTCGATTACCTTCTCCCAGGCAACTTAGCATAAGAAGTATACCATCTCCAAAGGAACCTAGCATAAGAAGTGCACAATCTCCCAAGGAACCTAACGTTCCAAGTTCACCTTCTCCCAGGCAACCTAGCATAAGAAGTATACTATCTCCAAAGGAATCTAGTATCAAAAGTGTACATTCAGAGAAGGAACCAAGCGTGAAGAGTATTAAACCGCCTTTGATTTCGGAGAAGCCAGAGCCTGGAGAATTCGGTGCGATGTCGCCTTCGCTGGAACGACCACTTATAACCTCATCACCGACTCCACCGTCAAGGCTTGCAACCCTTCTAAATAGTCCTATTAAAAGCCCCAATTATGAACAAGCCTCCCCGAAAAGTAATAAAAGCCCCTCTTCAAAACTACAAGTTCCAAGAAGTCCTAATTTGGAATCTAATAACGCTAGAGAGGACTTAATTGACAATGACCAAAATATAAGCGAGCATATTGACGAGTTGAAGGACACAATCCGAAACTTATCAAGAGACTTAGAAGCTCCTCAGAAACCTATCAAGATAAATAGTAACATAGAAAAAATTGCGAATATGAGTAAACAACTTACCCAAGAAGCCAATTCACTTAGGGAATCAGTAAAGCATCTGTCGCGAGATATCGCCAAAACCAAAAATGAATGGTGCATATGCTGCGATGATGAAGAAGTCGGTTTTCCTTATCACCTATTTCTAATAGAAATTGTAATTAACAAAATTAGCATGAAATGCGAGTGTTTCGATGTTGATTACAGTAATCTTGTAATTTCTGCGTCATTCTTGGGTAAAAATCCGATAGTTCTCTATGACCCATCTTACGGCAAAATCGAAAGTACCTCCAGACTTAACGTTGGTAAATCAACACTATTCGCTATGACATACGACAAAATATGCGCTATAAAAGAATTCGAAATTATACTGCAATTAACAAAACAACCCCCTTGTTCGAGTTGTGTCACAAAAATAGCCGAAACTTGTATGGATTACACCAAAGATTTTGTTGCACTGCGGGATGAACTTTGCAGAAAATGGCGCCAACAGCAACCTAAGGATGATATACAATGCAATACTTCCACACCTCTTTCGAAAAATATGTATTATTTATCATGTGGTGAAGACGGCCATCAGGACTCTATCGGAGTTATTGAAGTCTCTGTACGTATGTCATTCCTCGGTAAAGAGATCACTACCGCATTCTGCGCTTCGCCAAAACCACAAGCTGCTTCTTTTCTGCTTAAAGAAGATAATGGTATGTCTATGTATTCATGCCATAAGGTTGAGATGGACAATCACGGAAAAATACTCTTAGATGAAGATGTTATGACGAAGAAATCATCTCCACGTAGTCCTTTGGGTAGATATGCCCCAAGATCTGAAAGCCCAGTGTCGCATTTATCCAGTATAATTTCTTCAAAACGCTCCGTTGAAGACCCTCCTGTAATATATCCTAATAATCCAGGTATGCATTTATTTAATAGTTTTACATTTCGGTTATAGTTCAGAGACTTTTCTTTGATTAACATCCACGCATATTTCTTATTCTAGATGGGGTGCCAAAATATGATGAAATTTTTACTAAAATGAATGCCAATGAACTCAAAATCAGAGTACCAAAAAGCACCAAAATTGAAAGAATGGGAAAATATGATAAAATTCAAGAATTATGTTCATGTGAAAGCACACCTTACAACGCCGGGGAACAAATACAATTTGAATTGCCGAAAGATCTATCTAATAATACCCATACTTCTAATCTGAAATATACTTACAGAGGTGGCGACAATCGTCGGCATTATGATAACAAAGAGAGAAAAGTGGTAAATGTAACGCCTACAGACTGTCCTGTGGCCGTTGACATGGAGAAAATGATTCACCCACAAAAAGATGTCTTCATACTTAAAATCGGGAAAAAGTTAGAAACAAAAGATAAAAAGACAGATCTTGAAATCGAATTAATAACACCGAAAGCACCTTCTGATAAACCAATTGAAAATACTCACATTTCACAACAATGTAGTTCTCCTAACTTGAAAGAGGATAAAAAGGAGAAAAAAAAGAAGCCCAAAGGAAAAGGAAAAGATAAAGGCAAAGGAAAAAACAAAGGGAAAGGCAAGAAAGATGGAAAGGGTTCGAAGAAAAAGAAGAAATAAAATGATCTGCTATTATCTATCTACATCAGCCATTTGGATCCCCCTCGGCAGAAGCCTATCTTCCACTTCCTCACTGATTATTCCTACTGTTTTTAAATAATTAAGCTTCAGGACAGATCAATTCATAGTAATTAGCCTAATAAGAGATTTAAAACAAAAATATTAGTCTTATTTTTTTTCTATCAAAACCGACCCACGTAGTAGGTAATCGTACAAAACAATAACCCTAAGAAAGTTGCAAAAACCAAAGAAAAAGTTAGCAGTTCCTATCGTGTAAGCTTCTCAAATATCGCTACTTCCTTCACATACTTACCTACACTATATTTTTTTTCAGCCGGTCTCGGTGAGTTCCGAATACGGGATTTGAACGACGAAATCAACAAGCTGATGAGGGAGAAGCGACATTGGGAAGTGCAGATAAAATCTCTCGGTGGGCCTGACCATGCGCGGGTCGGGCCCAAAATGTTGGATCAGGACGGCAAGGAGGTCCCAGGCAACAGAGGCTACAAGTACTTCGGAGCTGCCAAGGATTTACCTGGTAAATGCATTTTTTTTAACAATATTTAGTAGGTATTCATTCATCATGAAGCGAGTTTTTCAGACAATTTATGCACTGAAGTTGAAGTGTTAACTAAAGAATAGCCGTTTCGTCGCTGAATGTCAACTTGTCGCTAACTTTAAAATAGCCGATTTTCCTACTTCAATTATTTCGCCTTATGGTTTTATTCATGCATAAATAGTTGTTGTTCTTGAGGATTAACTATGTAGCTAAGACTATGGAAAATACTCCACTTGGGCATATGAATTCATAAATTGTATTTGTAGTAAAAGTCCTCCGAATCCACAAACGCAAATCAAAATTAAGCAGCTCTTACAAGTAGATATAGCAGTCACTTTTTCAGTTCTATAGATAATTAGAAAGACGAAGGCGTGCTCAACTGTGCTAGCCCGTTTGTAATTCGGGGGTTAACAACTTAATGGAGAACAATGCCCCATCCGTGGGGCATTCACGTATGTTGGGTAACTGAAAAAAATGCCCCAAAGTGGTGTGGCAGAGAGTTCTTAGAGTTACAAACTTGTATTGGTAGTTGAACATCATGTCAGCCGAACAACGCCCACTGCTGGGCATAGGCCTCCCCCAAGGATCGGTCCTTCGCTGTCCGCATCCAGCGGCTTCCCGCGACCTTGACCAGATCGTCGGTCCATCTTGTGGAGGGCCTGTCCACGGAACTGTTGTCCGGTACGCGGTCGCCATTCCATAACTTTTCCGCCCCAACGGCCATCGTTTCGTGTGTCCCGTCTATGTGTCCCGCCCACTGCCACTTCAACGATGCAATTCTTCGAGCGATGTCGGTTGCCTCAATTCTCCCGCGGAATTAATCTTTTCTGATTAGGGAAGTACCAAGCATCGCTCACTCAATTGATCGTTGGGTGACCTTGATCATTCTTATGAGACCCACAGTGAACGACCACGTCTCACTCCCATATGTCATGACTGGCAACACACACGGTCAAAGTCTTTCATCTCGAGACATTGAGGTATTTTGGACGCGAATATACGCCGGTGCTTTCCGAACGCTGCCCATCCGAGCTGGCTCGCTTGGTAGTTGACGGTGAATGCAAATGTGATTGTGTCCAGGTGTGCGCGAGCTGTTCGAGCAAGAGCCGCCGCCGCCGCCGCGTCGCACGCGCGCCGACTTGATGCGCGACGTGGACGCCGACTACTACGGGTATCGAGACGATGACGACGGCTTGCTGTTGCCGCTGGAGAGGGAGGCGGAGAAACATGGTAAACTTAGCAATGATATTAGAATAAAAACGACTAGGTTACTTGTGCTAAAAAACGTGGCACCCGAAATCGTCCTGATTTCGGGTGCTTTGATTTTTGCCCACCTGAGCACAGCATTGACAGTTTGAGACAACACTGGGCAACATGTATCTGTCTTGTTTACGCTCTAGTAAATAATCATACTATCTTGTACACACGGTCAAATTTTAGGTACGTACGGCAGGGGACAATTTACGACTTCGCATCAGTACTGACATAACGTATCTACTTCTTTTAAATATCATTGAAACTCACCCTTTCTTTATACAGGGTGTTTCTTGTAAGGTGTCAAGCCGGCGCGAGCTGATAGTAGGGTACCATACCTATCGATTTAACCCCCATGTATGTTCTACGATTTTTTGTAGTTTTCGAGATAATCATGTTTTTGTAATTTTTTAAAATTTTGTGAGCACTTGACTTTAAATAATTATAACTTTTTTTTTGTTTGAATTTTATTGGATATTTTCTTTTTATTATAATGTCTATTAATTGCAGTTTCATGATTAAAATAATCGCTGTCCTTACTTTACTACAAGGTACAAAAATGTTGATTGATAGTGAAGAAAAAGTGAATCATGCAGAACATAACGAAAATTCAATCGTAAATTAAAAAAAACAAAAGGTATTCCATAGCTTCTTATTGATTTTAAAAACTGCGCAGCACCATAAGCTTTCATAATAATACAAGAAAATATGTCCTTTGTGGGGCATTATTCGCTGTAATTGATGCTCAAGTCCTGAGTATCGGAAATAGTGTCGGAAAAAGTGTAATTTTCATACTTAATAATTTTCTAGTATTTTGGCATAATTTTGTAATTTCTGAGATTTATTGTCTTTTAAGGTTTAAACAAAGCTCATTTGTTAATAAAACAGTAATTTTTAACTTCCAATCATTCGAATGTCACAACTCCTGGTGTAATAAAAATTTTAAAATTGAGGAAACCGGACCATCTTTATAATTTTTTTTGTACGCGTATTTAGAGCATAGTAACTAAAAACAGTTCGATAATTGATTCAAAACATGTTCCGGTTTCCTCAATTTCAACATTTTAATTACAAAAGGAGTTGTGACTTTCGGATGATTGGAAGTTAAAAAATGCCTTTTTTATTAACAAATGAGCTTTGTTTAAACGTTGAAAGACAATAAATCTCAGAAATTACAAAATTATGCCAAAATACTAGAAAATTATTAAGTATGAAAATTACACTTTTTCCGACACTATTTCCGATACTCAGGACTTGAGCATCAATTACAGCGAATAATGCCCCACAAAGGACATGTTTTCTTGTATTATTATGAAAGCTTATGGTGCTGCACAGTTTTTAAAATCAATAAGAAGCTATGGAATACCTTTTGTTTTTTTTAATTTACGATTGAATTTTCGTTATGTTCTGCATGATTCACTTTTTCTTCACTATCAATCAACATTTTTGTACCTTGTAGTAAAGTAAGGACAGCGATTATTTTAATCATGAAACTGCAATTAATAGACATTATAATAAAAAGAAAACATCCAATAAAAGTCAAACAAAAAAAAAGTTATAATTATTTAAAGTCAAGTGCTCACAAAATTTTAAAAAATTACAAAAACATGATTATCTCGAAAACTACAAAAAATCGTAGAACATACATGGGGGTTAAATCGATAGGTATGGTACCCTACTGTCAGCTCGCGCCGGCTTGACACCTTACAAGAAACACCCTGTATAGTCGACAGACAGCTTAGGCGGAAAACTGTGGACTACACTACCAACCGTCCTTGTGTAGTGTTGCCCTGGTTTCCGATACTAACAATAACGAGCTATCGAAAACCTATTAAAACAAAAATAGCCAGAATATCACGGTGCCTATTGAGATTCCTCCAAATAATACGCATCGAGAGAGTTCACCCTGATTTGTATTGCATTCGTGGTGGCGCTTCTGGTGACGGGTCGACGTAACCGTTTTTTTAAATGTAAATCAACGTTAACTTGCGCAATGCGCTTGATTGACAGAACTCGCACTATCGAGAGTGTCCGAAAAAACTATCGACTATTGTAGAAGTGGGTTTTTATTGAAGCCAATAATATCTAACCTTACTAATATTATATGAACTTAGCGAATGAACGAATGATTTATTTGCACATACATTTGGTACATAAGTTCTTATGCTATTTATTATTTAAGATCTCAAAATTAACCACTGTGTGGTCTGCAAACATTATTTTACAATATCAAATAATACACTAATTCTACATGAAAAATAATACCATAAAAAAAACTAGATCAATAACACTATAAATGAATTGAAACAATCTCAGACACATTTGAAATTATTGCTAATTGAAATAAATTGATACACAATAAATAAATTAAATTAGATTTTACCATAATGTTCATATTAAATGTTAGTCCAAATTTAACAAAATGTCAGTCATTGCCAAGAAATTAAATATTCTCTAATGTCATAAAAACATTTCTCTAATAGATAATTTTTAATTTTATATTTGAATCTTTTGAGATGGCTATAACATTTAACATGATCAGGTAATTTATTAAAGATTGCTTTACAATTGCGAATTTGTTCTTTATGATACGATACATAACTAAAAGTAAGAGTTTCTAAAGTTTTGCATGCTTCAGCTATCGCCCGTGCAGTTGAAGAATGGAAGAAGAACAAGGAACAAAATAAGGATCAAGATTTGCCAGAAGAAGAAAACATTTATCCCGAAGACGTAAGTAAAAACTATACTACTTATACGTACGAGTACTTAAGTAGATACTGTCAGCAATCGTTGTCCGTCTTACGACACCGGACTCGTAGTAGGCTTCGTGCTGGTCACCGTGTCCCCGATGTTGCATTGATGTCATAATCGAAAGCTCAACATCGATGTTCGATATTTTTCACAAACCAAACATCGATAATTTTAGCACTGATGATTATAAAGATAATAAAAACAGTGAAAGCATTCGAAATTTATTTAGAAACCGAAAGAAAAATTGTATACTCTAAAACTTTTTGTCAACTGACTGAAAGAAAAGTAATTTTGATAAAGAAGAACTATTCAATCTAATTTCTTTGATGATAAAGAGTAGAGCCAGCTTTTGATAAAAGTCTATCGATTATCTATTCCGTTAACATGGATGTTACGATATTTTTCGGATAGCGACATGGGGGTTAAAACATCGATGTTTTTCCTTTCAACATCGATGAACATCGATCTTCCCTAATTTTGAGTGTTAAACGAGTATTCCCCGTCCCCAGCCGTCAGACCGGCGCAGTTCGACGGAAGAGGCGGACGCGAGCACCGCGGCTGTGACGTCACACGTGGCGGTGCCGACGCAGCGCGACGTGGAGGAGGCGCTGCTGCGACGCAAGAAACTAGAACTGCTAGAGCGGTACGGCTGCCTCGACGTCAAGATAGAGAGCTGACACAACCATCTAATCTAATTCATAAATATAAGGACATAAAGATCATTATTTGTTGTTTTATTCTGTAACTAGCGACCCGCCCCCGCTTCGCACGGGTGCAATAGGATGTTATTATACATATAAACCTTCCTCTTGAATCACTCTATCTATTTAAAAAAAACCGCATCAAAATCCGTTGCGTAGTTTCCAAGATTTAAGCATTCAAAGGGACATAGGGACAGAGAAAGCGACTTAGTTTTATACTATGTAGTGATGGTCAAGGGGCTTGTCGGACATGTGGTGAAGGAATTTCCTACATGGGGCGCAGTCCGTTTTGAGTCTAAAGTGATAATAGCGCGCTCACACACGTCCCGAATTTATGAATTTTATGAGCGTGAGCGACGTGAAAGGCTATCGTCACTTTTGTCTCAAAATGGGCCGCACTAATGGAGTGTTGTGTATGGATTGACTAGAGACGTGGGTATTCAAATTCATATTGTTCACATTACAAGTCGTCACCAAGTAAAGGTTACTTGATAGGTCGATAATACTATCATATAATAATATCTGGGGAGAAAAAATTCGTTCGGAATTCAATATACAGATTCAAAATTTTGTTTTCTTGGTATTCTAAGCATCATAATACTAGACTAGACCTACTGCCTTTTTGAGACTATGAAAGGCTAATTAAAAATAGGTCTCTATTTACAGAAGAACTCAAGATTTACCCCCAACTTGAAGAAAAAAACGCACGCAACGCTGAAGCATAGTTTAGCAATTCACGTGTTGGGTCACTTACTCGCAAATGGCGGCAGCACCAATAATGAAAGAGACAAAGCGATACAAAAGTTAAAGTGCTGTTGAAAAGCTGTTTGAAGTTTTCATGAATAAGGGGATAAATTGATATGATCGTAATAAGGTTAAATTACGAAAACAACTAATTCTCTGCAATCTTTTTATTCAGATTACTCTATCTATGTTGGACATTTTCAAGCAAAATATACACATAATAGTAAGAAATACTAAGTACATTCATCCATTGCAACTAGTTTTGACTGGCCTGAAACATTAACTTTCAAATATATCTCGTATTTATACAAAAATAAATCATTGCACCAAAACAACACATGACAAGTATTGGAGTTCAAAAAATACTTCACATAAGTGAAAATAAAAAAAGATAAGAATATGCACCAGAATCTGAAAGTATTGATGAATTTGACTATTCTAATTATAAAATAGGAATGTACAAAATTAAGTATAATAAGCTCCTATATTGTTTAAATGTAATTTACGAGTACATTAAAGCAGGGTAATTTTAAAAAATAATATGTGTGTGCAAATAATCCAATGTTTATTTAATTATTAAAGAACAGTTTTTTACGAAATAATAATAATTCTTAAGAAATCTACCTTAGAAATTAGGTGAACCATGAATAAATTACCCTGGTTTAATGAAAGAAATAACACGTATTATGAAATCTTTAACATGAGAAGCGGAATCCAACATTTAGGTCATAAAATCCATTATACGAGTGAACATTATTGCGAGAAATATATTACACTTTATGTGCATTCTATATTCTTGTTCCTACATTTGAATTGCACTATTGAACTTGCTATCAGTAGTATTAACTATAATATGTGCTCCAGAATCTTCAATTATACCCATAAATTCCGATTTACATATTTATAACATCTTACGCGAATATTATATTTTATAAGCTTCTATATAATATTAATACTTATCAGTTAACACGTCTGTCGCCACCCTGGTCAAAAACAATAAGTTTACTTTTTGTTATAGTGACCGGTGGCGGTGAAAGACTTAACATAAAATCATGAGTAATAAATAGTACAAAATGAAGTGGAATTGACTAAATTAGAAAGATAATTAAATCGTGCTGCCAAATTTATGCTAAATTATTAGGTCAAAAGTAAAAAAAATATAATTAAAGAGTTGCCAAATACATTTTTTCTCACAGTATTTTAGGCACTATAATAATGGTTTTACTATTCTGTCTTTACCTCGAAATAAATTTGAACAAAAATAAAATCATCTTACACTCATTACATTCTATATTATCTAGGTTTTTCGACAAAATGTTATTACACACCGATGAAAAGATTGCAACTATTAACAACTTTCAGCTTTAACAACATCGAAATTTGTTAAAACAAGTATTATGAATGTTATAGAAGATGAGTAAGTACCCTGAGAGGCGATTAGGTACAAATGCTAACACGATACCGCAACTGTGCGAATAATTGGCTGGACTTGTATTATCGAGTCAAATGGAGTTGAAATGAATCCTTCCTTTTGGGGCAAAATAAAAATAAAACAGGGATTTTTACACAGATATGTGAAACGTGAAGTCCAGCTACAACGTTTCATAATTGGTTTTTATGTCCATCTTGCCGACTCAAATACGATATAAATAATATTAAAACTTTCATTTGGTGAGGCAGTATTTGGACTAGCCAACTAACTGAAAGATGAATGGGTATGAAGAAGTAACTACACTCCGTTCGCGTTAAGAAAACAGTAATTAAAAAAAAAAAATCCGTTGCACACAAAAAAACTCAGATCCACAACCTTTGCGTTCGAAAGTATGCGTTCAACTGGTCACTGTGAACTTGACTTTCTAAATAGGAACAATTTGATAAGTTATGGGGCGTGCTAGATCGAAGGACAAGTCTAAAATATCGCATACTTAACGCGAACGGACTGTCCGTATCGGGCTCGTGTGTCGACATTCAACATAGCGGCGTATTAAAATAAACAATAAATGGCTTTGTGGCTGTAAAGGGTTATGAGATTGTTTGTCTTATTACTGTTACAGTTATGAAGTTACGGCTACAAATGATTTCCAGCGCTCAATTTATTTTTAGTAAGACTAAGGAAATCCTCTGCACAATAAACGCAATGCGTTGAGTTTAGGTTTTTTTTATTAAAGTTTCAAGTTGCACCTTCGCGCACCACGTTACATACAAAACGTGTATAAAATAGCAATGCAGTTGAAGAATCAATTTGGTTTACCAGAAAATGTTTCTAACAGTACAACGTCAAGACTTTTGATGGCTTTAGAACGGTTGCAATTTAAGTGTTTGTTTGACGAAAACTTTAACATCGCTTTAATCGAAAACTCCATATTTATAATAATATGAATTACCTATATACTGCTCCCAAAATCAAACCTCACTCAAAGGGCGACAGTTTCAATCTGCCCTTAGACGCTCCTAAGTAGCATTTAATGTGAGGAGCTCCTACAGCTGAGTCGCGAAACAGGAGCGAATTCGTACAATGACCTCGCATCCGACAAAGTAATTCCTACTTCGCGACCACTGAACTGGGATCACAGGAACGCCTACACCTCACTGGAACAAGTTTTGTTGCTTCGCGTCGTTCTCGAAGTCGGTCCACGCGCTGTTCAACTCCATGAAAATCATTTTAGCTATGTTTTCGTTAGGTGTGCCCATTTGCTGGAATGAAGAAATGAACATTTAAAATAACAACACGGACTGAGCTACAGAGTCAACACAGTTATACCTACAGAATGTTCAAAAGGGAGGAGGAGCAAAAATTCGACGGCCAGAATGAATATGGCGGCAATGATATCATGTCACCTAATGGAATAGGAGGAGCGTTTCTGTGCAAGTGGTATCGTAACTTTTTCTCAAAATTTAAGATGAATTTGCGTTTGATGAAGTTCGTAAGACGCAGCAAACCGTTAATTGCGAATAGCCGGAAATGTTGTTGCCGAACCGTCGATATTATGACAATGGATAGTTTACATCGAAAATTATGTGCTCCATCGATAGTACAGAACAAGGCAATACTATCGATAGTGTGGTATCAACATCATGTTGAAACATACCTAATACTATTGCAAAAACTCTCGATAGTCCACAACGATCGATACTTTATAGATAGTATCTTAACAAATATAAAAGTCAGTTCCGACACTATCGATAGCTTGTAATTAACGAACCACAATACTATCGACAGTATTGCACTCATTCGACAGTATTGCCTCGTTCTGTGCTATCGAAAGTATCTTTACTACCCATAGGCCAATCGATAGTCTTACGATTGTTCAACTGTCGAAAGTCGACTATCGCTCGGCCACACTAGCCGGAAAGTCCACACGAAAGTGGTGTAAAGTCGAGGGTTTTCTTACCTTGTCGGGATGCACGGCGAGACAGGCCTTCTTGTAGGCGCGCTTGACGTGGTCGGGCGACACCAGCTGAGCCATGTCGACGCGCGCCCAGCGGCAGTCCTCCCACACCACGTTGTGTAGGGAACATAGGAGAGCCCGAATGTTAGCCTTCTTGCCTTCCGTCTGCAATACAGTCAAAGGGACACAGTTTTTGAAAATGTTTTATTGACGACTTGAATAAAAGAGCATTTCTGTCTCGCCCAATTGTTGACTGGTAGAGAATACTTTCAGCATTAAGTCCGCCTTTTGTACTTGTTTGTGCATTAGAGTACAAATAAATAAAAGAGTGTCGTGGCGTGGCCTAGAAGTTAAAGAAGAAGAAAGAAAAGAAAGAAGAAGAAGTTACACTCTCTAACCTAATCAAATTCAACTGGCCAGTACACCTAGTTTGTTGTTCATTGTACAATTTATGACTAACGCTCCACTGATGGAAAACACAAACAACTAGGATAATGGCGGTAGATCCGCCCCTTATCACGTTAGGTTCAAATTCCTTTAGCAAAATATTGGGACCGAATGATTCTTTCACCATGAAGGCAGCAATCAGGGTGTCTCTGACCTCCCCGTTCGGGATATAGTCTTGAGCGTGAATGTATGTTTTACTGGTGTAACCGCGTCTTATTTATGTTTTGACTGGCTCTAAGCCAAAGCTTTGGATTTCACAGCTCTAACGGAAACGATAGAGTGTGCGGTCCGTTTTGAAATAAAAGTGATGATAGCGCGCGCCCACGTCGCTCACGTTTCATACAATTCATAAATTCGGGACGCCTGTGAGCGCGCTAATATCCCTTAACGGACCTTAAAATGGACCGCACCCAGAGTAGGCGGAATTCAATTTAACGGCTTACATCTAAGAAAAGGGTTCAAGTTGTAAGTATTGATGGTAAAAAATATATACATTGGATGAAATAGCAACAGTTCTGTCCTCGCCAATGGTATGAAACTATAACTTACTGGACCAAGTAGCTGCTTAACCAGCCCCTCGTTAGTATGCATTACATTTATACAGTCCGATCGCGTTAAGAATGCAGTGATTTTTAAATTTAATATTTAATTTTGTTGCACACAAAAAAACTCAGATCCACAACCATTTCGTTCGAAAGTATGCGTTCAGCTAGTCACTGGTGGACTTGACTTTCTAATTAGGAACGATTTAATTGGTTAGGGGACGTGCTAGGTCAAAGGACAAGTATGAAATTTCTGCATTCTTGACGAGAACAGACTATAGTCACAGTTATCCCAGTCAAGTGCCCGTGGCGCAGTTGTGTCAGTGATCGGCGACGATCGCTGTTGTAAAGCAACACATGCCGGGTCCGAAATGGGATGGGTGACCACCCTGACCGAAATCTAGTGATGTGAATTTTAGGCATCTCCGTGCTCCGTGCTCCGTGCTTGACGTCACTAGATGTCAGTCGTTAAGCCTAATCAGAGGCCTTAGGGCGGCTTGATAACATCTGACATTAAGGTTGCTCACTAACCTTACACCTTTCCAACAATCCGCACTGAGCCCGCGTGTTAGAGTATGGCTTGTTCCACCTCATAGTTGAAGTGAGGCCTGTGTCCAGCAGTGGGACGTATGTATACAGTTTGTTTATGTATCCCAGTCGACTCACCCACTCATGTATCTTCAGTTTCTCGGGGTCCATATCCCTGGCCATCTCCACTTTCCTCATGGCGTTCATGGTCTTGGGCCCGGCCTCTCGCTTGGCGAACTCGTAACCCTGGCTGCCGAGCAGGTCACCGAACACGTCCATCGGCTTCTTCGGCTTATCGTCCGCTGGGGTTTTGGCGGGCTCGAAGTGGCTGCGGCTAGAAAAATATACAGTGTGTCTGGTCACCGGTGTCGGACCCGCTAGGGTTCTGTAATATAATCAATTTTATTGACAAATCCACTGTTTTTTTTCTCTTCTATTACAAAATGGCGGCCATTTGTTTTTTATTTCGCCGAACCGAATTTTACCTTTCAAGTGTTTTTCAAAGGCTTTAATGGGAACTTTTGTCCTTCTTTTATGTCAACTTTTTGTTTACTCTTTCAGCTGCTAAACGAACCCTTTTTCATGCTTAGAGGTCCAGCACATCAGTAGATATTTCAATATAAAGGAACACACCCTGGTTCGGCGAAAAATAAATGGCCGCCCTATTGTAGAAAAAAAAATCAAAAGTAACGGTGGATTTGTCGATAAAATTGACTATATTACAGAACCCTAACGGGTCCGACACCGGTGACCAGACACACTGTATATCATCACTATGCTTTCTTGAAATTTTTGGCAAATTGACCGAAGTTTTTTCCTGTACTTATTTTTAGGTCTATTTGATTATGAAACAATTTTCAAGTATTAACATACGAGCCTGATACGTTAATTTAGCAGAGTGATTATTTATAAAAGATGCAAATGTAATTGAAGGGTTCGAGATAAAAGTTTATGCAAATTAAAACATCAAAGTTCAGAATCTAAACTATGTTTTTTTATTAACGCGGTGGTATCAGATACTACCATGTTTCAAGCATGTAACTGACAAGCTGAGTCTCTGCGAGCATGAATGTCCTGCATGACAAGTTTAACAAAAAAAACTCGAAGAATAAGGGAACATTTCATGACGGTGATTTCATGACTGGTATCTAAGGTTGGGTTGCACCATCTGACTTTAACAATAACAAACATCAAATTTTCAGTTAAAGTTACCGGTTAGGCCCAAAAATGACGTCAAATTGTCTAATTTGACAAAAACTTTAACTTTAACTTCTACTATGGTGCAACTTACCCTAAGATTGCTCAATCTCTGGACTTCCGCTTAACACAATTTTTGGGACAGCCTGTATCCGCCGTTAACCGCATCATTCATAAACACAAAACAAAGTGGAGTATCTTTCACAGCTAGGTCACTTTCTGTTCTTTAAACAATTTACGAAATGCCATACGTCTAAAGCGTGATGGACGTTTGTGAATTCGGGGATAAGTATAATTGAAGAAACAAATCTCATACTTATAATCCGGTTGATGCGCAGGCGACCTCGCTGGTGTGTGCGTCTGATGCGCGGGAGACGCCCTCGGCGACACGAGCGGCGTGCTCCCCGTGGAACCCCCCGGCCCCGGTGGACCCCCCGCGCCCCCCGCCGGACCCCCCGGGCCCACCGACGGCATGGAGCTCGCCGAGCCCGCCGCCGGCATGCTGGCGCCGAGCAGGCCGAGCTCCGCGAACGGGTCCTTCTTGCCTTGGGTTGGTTGCGCTTGCTCTAGAGGCACGCTTTGTGGTCGCCCTGGAATTGGGTTTGGGAGAGCGTTTACCTTTTTTTAAAAATTGTAATCATACTCTTTGTCTCTGTGGAAGATTGGTTTTAAATAAATGTGAAATTGCCTAGCATGCACTCGGTAATAGCAGCCAACACTTTTAGGAGTTTTCCAGAAGCGCCAATAAGGGATGGTAATTCACTAAGTATTTTTTCAAACCTATGCATTGTGCAGCTTTAGTTTACAACGAACTCAGCTCAAAGCTTACTTTGAATTTAAATGCCGATGTAAGGCAACACACGTCGCGTCAGAAATGGGATGGATGAACACCCTGAACGAAATTTGGTTATGTATTTTAGGGGCATCTCCGTGCTTCGCAAGGCACGTTAAGCAGTCTAAGTCACAGACCCTAGGCAGGATTGATATCATCTAACAGCAAGGTTATTTCGCACTGAGTTTGCGTGTTGCGTGTGTGCAAGTTTGATATGGCGTGAGCTATGTTCAAACATAGCTCACGCCATAACAAACTTGTGGTTAGGCCTGCACCACTGCTGGACGTTTAAAGCCTTTTTTTTTTGTAGAATTCGTTTAGCCCAAAAGTGATCTAAAAGTGAGAAGAGTTTCACATATTAAAAATCCCAAGAATACTTACCATCCTCTTTGATCAACTGCGGTGTGAGCACCGGCTCTTGTTTAGGCAGGGGGTCGTTGAGGCCGAACGGGTCGAAGTTGAGGGGGTCGCTAGAATTGACGTTCCTTTCGCTGGACTCCGTCGGCGGGGCGGGGAGGTCTCCGAATATAGACTCGCTTGCGAATTGTTTCTACAATCAAAGAACTAGGTTGTTATAGTAGTCGTATGCTGTTTGATATAAACAGGTTCTTTATTACAATCTTTACAAAACAAACCGAGTATTATGCTTTCTATCAACTAGACATACAAATATTACGAAATTGAGATGAAACATAATTCTCGATATGTTCCTAACTAGTAAAAGCCCCTGGTGCAAGCTATAGATAGGAATTATGCAAAATTATATCAGATACATAGACAAAAAATCAAACTAAAAAGTTGAAAAATAATACATTTTAGACAGGTTAAATGTTGCTCTATAAACCATTTTGAAATAAGAGTCCCAATATTTAAACACAAGAAGTGGCAGAATATTGCTATACTAAACGCAAAGACTCGTGGCAGCCGGTGCCATAAAGTGATGTATGTCACTGAATGCCACGAGCAGGGCTTTGAATACCGTTAAAAATTGGGTATCATACTTTTGACAAACGCAGATAACGTTAATAGCTCAAGTAACGTTATGTGACTACTGACTAACGGTTTTCGATGCAACAACCTACCAAAAGCGACAAAAGTATTACCAAGCCCTGGCCACGTGTCTGCGTTTAGTACAGTGAACAGAACTCAGACCAGTGCAAATAACTGAAAACTCCCAGTTACCTGCGCATTATCACCGCCTTTCCCGCTCAAGAAGTCTCCAAACTCATCGGCCTTCTTCTCCATCAACCCGAAGAAGTCAAACGACTCCTGTTTCGGCATCTTCTTCTCCGGCTTAGCCTGATTGATGTTGAGGAAGTCGGCCGTGGCGTCCCCGGCCTGCGTGGGAGGTGGGGGCCGGCGCGGGGGTCCAGGGGGGCCCGCGGGGGGTCCCGGGGGCGCCGGCCGCGCGGGGGGCGTCTTCTCGATCTCCCGCGCGGGACTCGCTTCTGCTGTCACTGTTGTGGACACTCAATGGTTCAGTTATGTCAAGTAGATGTGGTATTTATTGCACTGGTATAAGGAGATATTATAGTCTACACGCAAGTGCTGTTAAAGTCTGAACAGAAAATATTCAACCAAAGACAAGGAGATGTATCTAGCCCACCGCTTGCATGCGGTCATCTGTACATATGATGAGACTTACTCTGATTAAGCACATACATTTTATGAACACATAATCATTAACAAATTACAAATAAAATTGTATCTTGCAATGTTAAATATGGAGCCTGAAGGCAAAGCTGCTATAGAAGAACAGTATGCCTTAACCGTTCAGGTATAGCTGACTGTGCGAATGGCTAGTCCATTTTTCAAATGCGCAAACTGACTAACAGACACATTTAAAATGAGTGCTGATTACGAAAATAGGTTGCGGTACCTAAAACGAGGTATTATTTTGTTCAACTATACATAATTTATTATCAATGAAAAAGTTGCAATTGAAAATCATTTGTGCAAAATGACTAATGAACAAAAGCAAGCTGTGCGTTAAGTGTTATTAAAAAACCAAAAATAACACTAATGCAATGCTTTAGCAAACAATATGAATGACTATATTATTCGTCTTCTTCATATGGTAGTTATCTAATGAATGAATGGGTATCTAAACGAACGCACGTCCTTCTACAACATACTTGGATTCTCGAAGGTTGCGCCCGGGCCACGCATATTAGCTGCGTGAATAACAAGTACTTACATGAATAACGCAAAAACTCTAGCTCTCGCACAATCGCTTTGCCTTTAAAAGCTTATAGTACTATTAAAATGTTAAATAGGCCCTTAAATTAAAAATCGAATCTTTTCCCTCCTCCTCGACAACCTCGACATAAGTCAATTCGATTACTGTTCTCGAATTGTACATAAATGTTAAACTAAGTAGGTACTTATTTTTAGAGGGATAGTTGGACAAATAAAGGTCTTTTAATTCTCATTCTTCATTGTGATTGGTCTCTACACGCTATAATAACTTTTTTATTCTGAACATTTAGCTTAAACTTACTAGCTCGAACGCCTCGATCCACAGCAATAAATGATATAAGTAGTATGTGGATTTTGAAAATTTAATTAAAATTTTAAAAGCAGGTTTGATATTGAGCTGGAAGTACGTTTTAATATTTTAGTCCAGTCTACTTGTATCAGGTAGAAACAAACACTTGTGGCTTTGGGTTTTGTACGTCAAATTACAGTTAGAAAAAAAGGACCATCTCAAACTTAACTTCTACGAACTTGACTTGAGGATAACATTTCACTGAAATCTTTTGTAACCTCCGAACTTCCCATCAAAAAAAATAGCCTATATATGTGAAATATAACTCACCAAAGTTATCAATAGTCTCGCACTTCTCTAAGTTAGTAGAGAAGAGTACATCCGGGGTCCGCACCGGGAAGGAGTGGTCGTCCTCCCACAGATCGCTGCGAGGCTTGCGACGCTCCCCATTTTGTACTACGAGGCTGATCACAGCTGTTGTGTTGGCCGAAAAGTGGTCGTTCACTGGCAAGGACTCGTCTATGCCATCTATCTCCGATCTGGGAGAGTAAATTAAGAATGAAAACTCACAAAATGTTACTCTAGCAAAATGTTAAATAACTTAAGAAACACACCTATTTTGCTTTACCCACACATTGAATACGCAACGCAAAAGCATGCAACTACCAATTCATGTTATTGGTTCCGGCATCAAACTAATTTTAAATTGAAGAATAGGGTAGATGACTATCAGTCATTTTGCATGTTTTTTTATGTTCCCCAAAAATAATAATTGATTTCAAAATCTTATTGTGAAACCACAATCGAAATTTGTTTCAAAATAAAGTCACAATAGGCCTATAAACTTGGGTGGGCAAGTACATTTCATAGGTTTAAATTTTTGTAAGACAATGTCACTTTTTTGTAACCCATACTATTATGAAGCAATTATGTTAGGTGACCATTTTCATAAACGCAATATTTAATTATGCGTATGTACAAAAGAACCTGTAGAGCAGGACAGGGCTGAAAACCAGCGGTACCCGGAAACCATACTTCCGCGGCAGCATATGCTGAGTCCCTTTTCCTTTTGTCCCATTTTTGTTTGATTTAGTTTTTAATGTTTTATTAGATAAGGTTATAAGAACTGTATTGGGCAATAAATTGCGAATTGTTTACATAAACGTAAGGTCTTTCGATGATAAACGAAAAAAATCACAGTCACTTAGCCTATTTGCCCCGGTTAAGGTTTAAACATTACTTCAGCAAAATCTGTGTTTTCCGAATAACTTACAAAACTTTTCACACTAATTTTGGTGTTCATAAACAAAGTCAACATGATAACTAATCGTCTGTTGTACTCTCTCTCTAAGCAGAAGATTTTGTCTGGGGTATGCACACAACGATGACTGATATAGTTTTGATGCTGTCCACCCGCGACTGCGTCTCAATTTTTACTTAACGAAGAGCTTTGAAACCAATTGCATTTCACTTACCTGACAAACTTCATAGCATGCTGTTCAGGGTCTCTGAAGCCGGTGTGGAAGTGCAGAGACAGCACGGGCACGGCGTGCACACGGCCTAGCTGTTGGCGCGCGTGGTACACACACACACATACGTCGCCCGTCACTGTGGTGTCTAGCGGGAGACTCACCTACAACATACAAGTCAGATGGATAATCTTATGCCACGTGGAGAACAATTGGTCTACGAAAATAACCTAACATAACACACCCTCACGACTATATCCCTAATAAAGTCAGAAGCACACTAATTGGTGGGGTCTTGGTGAACGGTACATTCAGAAGCCCACATTTTGCAGAATCGAGACGATCGGGTTCCTAGCCAGAGAGTTTAACCACTGGGCCTCGACGCTTAACGAAACGCCACTACGAAATCAAAGAACAACATACGCTTATGACTATTTAAAAACAACGCCAACTACTGCCGTCTTTGAGAGCGGAAGCTTAAAAATTAATAAAGGGCGAGCTTTCCGTCGTTACCAGAGTTGAATGGATAACGTTATCCGGACTTTTATATCAGTCACCGAAGAGTTGGCCACAAGTTAAGTAAATGCACACAGTCCGGCCAGATTTGAACTCTGGGTCACTCGGATTCCAAGCCAGGCCGCTATCGTTGGGCCTTATTTTTACGACTTTCAAAGAAAATTCAAGTCGTTTACTAGCGTTTCAAGGTTCTGTCACGAAGTGGTGAAAGAGGAACTTTAGTGTGAGGCCCCAATAGCGCTTTCCGCAGTGTAAGGTCAACAATTATTATTAATGACATTATCACTCTATGCGTTTATACAAATTGAGCAACGCAGCGTTTAGTGACGTCTTAGTTCCCGGGAAGAACCCTCTTATAAGATGGTAAAAGTTAAGTTTCTGCCAAATACAAACCTTGCCTTCAGCCATCGTGTACAAATGCAACCTTTCGTAGTCCTGCATAGTGGAAAGTAGAAGCCTATCTTCGTTGTAAATCTCAACATAAGGTCTGCATCCATCTCTGAAAGAAAACAAGACAGATTTATGAAAAACTAATTGTTTTTTCATCAGAGCATTAAGCTGATGGTTTACGTAAATACAGAAATATCCTTATAAAAACTTAAACAAAGTATTTTATATGGGAATCATGTCGAACACCACTTTCTCTACCGATTTTTCGACTTACCTCGCTTTCGTGAACAAAGGTACTGGGTGAATAGTAAGAGACACCAGAGTCACTGGTCGGAAATGTGGAAACACGGGGTCTGGCCTGTAACAACAAAAAAAATCTTGAGTATTTATTCTAACATTCACCCTAACATAAAATCAGTCAACCACCGCGTAGTGGCCTTTGAGAAAAGAGCGTATTATTTTTATAAAGGCAAGCAACGCATCTCGTAACACCTATAGTCCGTTCACGTTAAGAATGCAGTGATTGTTTAATTTAATCCACAACCTTTGCGTTCGAAAGTATGCGTTCAGCTGGTCACTGTGGACTTGGCTTTCTAATTAGGAACGATTTGATTGGTAAGAGGGCGTGCTAGGTCGAAGGACAAGTATGAAATCGATGCATTCCTAACGCGAACGGACTATAGTATGCTCCATGGGTAGCGGTCATTAGTTTTCACCAAGTGATCTTCTGAATTGTTTCCTCCCACCATTTTCCATAGGTAATTTGTCTTAAAATTGTCAAGGCAATTAAACATTGTCTTGCAAATTAAATTCAAGCAATTGACGCATGCTGTACCTTATAATATTAGAGAGGTAGTAGAGGTATCTGAGTTGGCTGGGCGCGATGTGGATGGGCGTCCGCTTCACTGCGAAGATCTGCAGAGCGTCCTCGGGCACGCTCGTCAGCCGCGAGTACATCAGCAGCCCGCAGAGCAGGATGCAGGACATGGACTTGCCGTCCTGGAAACGGAACCTCGTCAGATAGTGAACAGACATTTACTGGACATGTACAGTCTAAAATATGTAACACTTTAGAGATATCCCGTACCTATTAATTTGGTGAAGTTGTCATAGAAATGATGAAGATGCTGTCAAATTAGCCAGTATGAAAAAGTTCTAAATTGCTTATTTATTTTAATGCTTACTTTGTGTACACATTAGAGACCACATTATCACTAAGAAGTGATTTGTGTTCAAACGACTGCCTATAAAAAAAATCTTCACGATTCCGTTGTGCATGATAGAGTGACGAAAAGTCACAGCTACAGAAAGAACTACTAGCTAGATCAAGCTACGGACTCACCTGACAAGTAATGACCATGGCGCTCTTATCATCCTTCGCCAAATACTGATACATGTGCTGTAAAAGCGCGTACAGTTGCGGCAACAGCGGCGCCTTGTGCGCAGGCGTGAGCCAAAGCGCGCGCGCCGCGTCCGTTACGAGCACGTGCCGCGTACTTGCTAACTAGGGTGACGCGTCTCCAGCTACGGTCCCACCTGACAAACCTACCAAACACCCATCGCCCTACTAACCTTCTTCCGAAAGTTGCGCGCGGAACTTTCGGCTGCCAATCATGTTTGACTAACTATAAGTACATACGAGAGCGCCAAGAGAACACAATGAGGCGGTGCTAAATGGTGAGGGTAAGTATAGGTACCCTGAGGACGTAGGCGTAATTATAATTTTATGCGCTAGAAGGGTGAAAGTTGGTACAGAAAGAAAGAAGACTTACCTACAAACAAAGTTACAACGGACGTTCGTTGAAGAATCTCACCTGACAAGTAATGACCACAGCGCTTTTGTCGTCCTTGGCCAAATACTGATACATGTGTTGTAGCAGCGCGTACAGTTGCGGCAACAGCGGCGCCATGTGCGCGGGCGTGGGCCACAGCGCGCGCGCCGCGTCCGTTACGAGCACGTGCCGCGTACTTGCTAACTAGTTGCCAACTAACTGCCAAAACACACATCGCCCTACTTCTTGGTCATACGGGCTGAAGCTCGAAAGATGTGCGCGAAACTTGCGGCTGCTAAGCATGTTTGACTAACTATAAGTACATACGAGAGGGCCAAGAGCAACACAACGAGGCGCTGCTAAATGATGATGGTAAGTCCCTGGGGCCGAAGGCGTAATTATAATGTTATGCGCTAGAAAGGTGAGAGTTGGTACAGAAAGAAAGAAGACTTACCCACAAACACAGTTACAAAGGACGTTAGTTGAAGGATCTCACCTGGCAAGTGATGACCACAGCACTCTTATCATCCTTCGCCAAATACTGATACATGTGTTGTAGCAGCGCGTACAGTTGCGGCAACAGCGGCGCCTTGTGCGCGGGCGTGGGCCACAGCGCGCGCGCCGCGTCCGTTACGAGCACGTGTCACATACTTGCTAACTAGGGCGTCTCCAGCTACGTTCCCACCTGACAAACCTACCAAGCACCCATCGCCCTACCAACCTTCCTCCGAAAGATACGCGCTGAACTTGCGGCTGCCAAGAATGTTTGACTAACTATAAGTACATACGAGAGCGCCAAGAGAAACACAAGCGCTGCTAGGCAGAGGATTTCATGGATCAATCAGAATGCCCTGACGCCGAAGGCGTCATTGTAATGTCATGCCTTAGAAAGAGGAGAGTTGGCACATGACAAAGAACGTAAAGCTTATGAGTCTCACCTGGCAAGTGATGTCATGCAGATCAGCTTGTCTCCGTAATGTTGGTCTCAAATCAGTGCTGCAGCATTGGTCAAGCAATGCAAGTTTCCTGTCACTCACTCGCAAATGACGACAGCAATAAGAAAGTAAGAGTCAAAATTTGACAGTAGTTGAAGTGGTTCTGGAGAGCTGTCTGTGCTTCCATACAAAAAATATATAATCTAGAGTCTCACCTGACATGTGATGACCACAGCACTTTTGTCGTCCTTCGCCAAATACTGATACATGTGTTGCAGCAGCGCGTACAGTTGCGGCAACAGCGGCGCCTTGTGCGCGGGCGTGGGCCACAGCGCGCGCGCCGCGTCCGTTACAAGGACGTGCCGCGTACTTGCTAACTAGGGTGACGCGTCTCAAGCTACGGTCTCATCTGACAAACCTACCAAACACCCATTGCCCTACCAACCTTCTTCCGAAAGATGCGCGTGGAACCTGCGGCTGCCAAGCATGTTTAACTAACTATAAGTACATATGAGAGCGCCAAGAAAAACACGATGAGAACCTGCTAAATGGTGGGGGTAAGTGGGTATACTTGACGCCGAAGGCGTAATTATAATGTTATGCGCTAGAAGGGTAAGAGTTGGTACAGAAAGAAAGAAGACTCACCCACAAACACAGTTACAAAGGACGTTAGTTGAAGGAACTTATTAAGAATCTCACCTGACAAGTGATGACCACAGCACTTTTGTCGTCCTTCGCCAAATACTGATACATGTGTTGCAGCAGCGCGTACAGCTGCGGCAACAGCGGCGCCTTGTGCGCGGGCGTGGGCCACAGCGCGCGCGCCGCGTCCGTTACAAGGACGTGCCGCGTACTTGCTAACTAGGGTGACGCGTCTCAAGCTACGGTCTCATCTGACAAACCTACCAAACACCCATTGCCCTACCAACCTTCTTCCGAAAGATGCGCGTGGAACCTGCGGCTGCCAAGCATGTTTAACTAACTATAAGTACATATGAGAGCGCCAAGAAAAACACGATGAGAACCTGCTAAATGGTGGGGGTAAGTGGGTATACTTGACGCCGAAGGCGTAATTATAATGTTATGCGCTAGAAGGGTAAGAGTTGGTACAGAAAGAAAGAAGACTCACCCACAAACACAGTTACAAAGGACGTTAGTTGAAGGAACTTATTAAGAATCTCACCTGACAAGTGATGACCACAGCACTTTTGTCGTCCTTCGCCAAATACTGATACATGTGTTGCAGCAGCGCGTACAGCTGCGGCAACAGCGGCGCCTTGTGCGCGGGCGTGGGCCACAGCGCGCGCGCCGCGTCCGTTACAAGAACGTGCCGCGTACTTGCTACTAGGGTGACGCGTCTCAAGCTACGGTCCCACCTGACAAACCCGCCAAACACCCATCGCCCTACCAAACTTCTTCCGAAAGATGCGCGCGGAACCTGCATTTGCTAAGCATGTTTAACTAACTATAAGTACATACGAGAGCGCCAGAGAAACACAAGCGCTGCTAGGCAGACGATGCCATGTATCAATTAGGATGCCCCGACGCCGAAGGCGTCATTATAATATCATGCCTTAGAAGGAAGAAGAGTTGGCACATAGACAAAGGACGTAGAGCTTATGAGTCACACCTGCCACGTGATGTCATGCAGATCAACTTGTCTCCGTAAATTTGGTCTCAAATCAGTGCTCCAGCATTGGTTAAGCAATTGAAGTCTCCTATCACTCACTCGCGAATGACGACAGCAATAAGAAAGGAACAGTCAAAACTTGTCCGTAGTTGAAGTGGTTCTGAAGAGCCGTTTGTGTTTTTAATTAAAAAATGTTGATCTAGATTCTAGAGTCTCACCTGACAAGTAATGACCACAGCACTTTTGTCGTCCTTCGCCAGATACTGATACATGTGTTGCAGCAGCGCGTACAGCTGCGGCAACAGCGGCGCCTTGTGCGCGGGCGTGGGCCACAGCGCGCGCGCCGCGTCCGTTACAAGCACGTGCCGCGGGAAGTGCAGCCGCGCGCCGCGGCAAGCGTTGTACACGCAGTACTTGCCGCCGGGGTGACGGCTTTCTAAGTACGCCTGGAAGGAGGCAGAGGTTGTAGAGATCGTATAAGCTGAAATTACCCTTCACTGCATCTGCGCATACAAGCGAGCACTCTTATTTGCGCAGATGCGGTGCGGGGTTCGTCATTTCAGCTTAGACGATCTCTACTTCTATATGATCGAGGAGAGTAGACACATAAAACTAATGTACGTTAGGCACAGATGCAATCACATCAACCTTTACGCCCCTATCTAATGCTGTAATCTTATGCTGCTGATATAAGACCCATTTTGCAATGGTTTTGAAAAGGTTGATGTGAACGCGTCTGTCACACTGCCGTGAGAAAACATACGCACACATAGACAAAAAAAAATAGTTTTAATGTAAAAAGTAACTTACAGAATGACTTTGCTTTAGCAATATCATGAAATAGAACTGGTGTATTTTTGATCCAATCTAGACCAAGGCTTCTTCTTCGGTAGTTTGAATCAACAGCAATGCTATAGGTGTCTGGCTATAGACACAATCCAAGTTTCATGTTATTTGTAAAGTCAAATACCTATAATGTGTGCTACAACGGCAGCGGCGTAAGCCTGTTTAACCCTCGGGTTAAACCGACAAACTATCTCACCCTTAGCTAAGCTCAACAGCGTTTTAACATTATAATTGATAAGATGATGTCTCGAAAAACACTTTATCTCAAGTGTTTATAATTTATCTACTAAGATAAGGAGCAAGCAGCTAATGAAATACATTAAACGTAAACACATACCTTAACATCATCAATATGATTAGTTTTATAAGCGCTCTCCAGTCCTTCAGATGGATACGGCATTATTATAACTCGACTGGTTATGTAAGTTATATCCAAATCTGTTCTAGCTATTGATCTGAAAATAAAACAAATAATTATCAAATAGTTCATATTAAATTATTATGTATAGATCTACCATGACATGATACAAGTTTTAATTTCATGTTATCGAAACTCAACTTCATATTTTTACCAGAAAGTTCTGAAAACGTAGCTTTCAAAATATAGCTAAAGTAAATAAAATGCACTCACTGTTGCACCGTCTGCATAACTTTGGATGAGGTGTCCTTCAGATTCTTCAAAAAACTCCCAGCACCGCCTTTGATGGAAGAAAACAGCCCCCCTCCCGCGGGCCCCGGGTGTGGCGGTGCCGCGTGGTGCGGGGCGGGCGGCGGCCGCGCGGGGGGCGGGGGGCGCGTCGGCTCCGGCGGCCGGGAGTTCGGCGTCTCCTGGCTGGTGGACACTGGATCCTTGCTGACTGGAAAAAAGAAAAAAAACATCTTGTAAACTCCCAACCTCATTTTTACCTCACTTGTAACTCTAACTTTTTTTGAATGCCAGTGATTCGTAGTGAAATTAAGAAAACCTTGATAAGATAAACCTGGCAAATGGCTCAATGAATAAAAAATAGTTTTACCTCATTTTTCTTCATTACTTTCTAATATAGTAGATTTCTGTAGTATGTTCCTAATTAGGTAAATTGGCAGTATTTTTGTGGTTAGAAAAAAAAACTACATTGGGCTTCAATTTACACAATATTTATTTCTAAATTTTAAATATAATTTACATTTATATTTCTTAGGACTTACAAGGCTAAAAGTAACAAAAATATTGCTCTTCTATAAATCAAAATAGACCTGGAGCTTACATTAGAAAAATATAAGATATTGCGATAGAATAATAAAGTACTTAGGTTTTTATTCGATTAGAAAACTTTTTGGATTTCGAACTTTATCTACTTCCCATAAAGACGAGTGTGTTTTAAGTAGGATTATGTAACTTCTAAATTTCGTATTAACGACTGCAATTTTGGTTAGTCATGTGTACTATTGTTTGTCTTAAAAGCGTTAACAGGCATGGTAATCAATAAATTAAAACAGAAGTATTTGCAATTTAACATTATTTTGATAAAATCGTTTAGGTTCCCAAAATAATAGGATAAAAAATATCACAATTTCAACAAAAACTCATTCATTGTTTATAAAATAAATAAATAACAACAATGAGCTTAACACATAAATTCAAAAAATAATAATAAAAACTGATAATAATATGAGAACGTTTATCACAACTTAGATCTTTTTGGGGTCCTTTGCTTAATTATATGTAAATTCCTATTTTAAAGAAACAATTTACGTTATTTTCATTATTTGAATAAAATAATAATAATGAATAGTTTAATCAAAATTACGTGATCATTAAAAAATTTATGGAACGATTCCTGATTGAATGAACGAGTCATCAAAAATAACCTTAAACCATTCATAAAAAATATCTGTCTTACAATCAGCCAGGTTTTTCTGGACTGATTTATCATCAAAAATCAGCAGGAATTATATTTTAACGTAGCACCGTAACTTTAAATTACTCAGAAATACAGTAAAATAATTTAAAAACTATATAATAATTTTATGTTTCGTTTTTACCAGAATAACGTAACTATGTATTTACAATTTCATATTATATTTATATGCAGAATTGGTAGGCCGTGAAAATATTACTTATTTTTTTTAAACTCTTCATAATAAAAAAGAATAATTTTGGTTTTAAGTAAACAAGCGCTAGTTGATATTGGATTTAAATATCATTATTACTTTACTCTGACAGTGGTTGGTCACTGTCAAACCCATAAATTCCTGGATGATTTCAAAAGTTTTTTCAAAGATTTGTCTATGATCTTTTCTCAAGCTGCTACTCTTTTGTTATTCCACTAACTTCATAATAAACACTTCACTAAATTGTGCTCGCCCTGCATTGCACTGCTGCAATTCAAGTTTTTTTAGTATTCTGTCCAGGTCTATTCATATAAGATCCTTTTATAAATTTATAATTAAACGATACAGTGGTAACTAAGTAATACTTAATTGGATCACAACTTCAAAAATACATACTCATTTGTACCTTATTAACCTAAGCCAAATGGAAAGATAGAAAATTATGCTATTTATTTTTTAACTTTCATTGATTACATATTTCATTTTAAGGATTATCGATAGAAAACTCGTACTAATTACGTCATTTAACCCTGAGAAGATAAAGTTTTATTTAATGTTGTATTGTATTGTAATGTTGTCCAATGTCTCATCCCTAAAAATAGATCTCAACATACACGAAGTAAACCGAAAAATAATTTAGTTTATCAACAAAACGTAGTTACAATTCTTAATACTTTTTCAGCTGAAATTATTATGTAAGTAGTTCCACCCTGTAATCTGTATTTCTATATTACATGGAATGAGTGATTTTTAAGTAATACGGTGGTTAATAAAATATTACTATTCTTAGAGCCTTTTTTGTAAATTTAACATGTTGACGAATTCTCCCTTAATTTTGAAAAATGGAATCTAGTTTGGAATGTTATATGTTATCATAAGAAAAACGGTAAAAAATCATTTTCACTTATTAAAATTCTTTGCCTGCGAGAAATGATAAATATTTTGAAAACATTCCACAATAGCAACAGTAGCTTTAGGATCGCAATAAGTGTGACGTGGGTCATTTATTGCCGCACATAGTTTGGTGTGACTGGCGTCAGCATTAAGGGAGCCCAAGAGAGGATTCCAGGTTTTAATCAAACGTGACAAATTAACATTGTGAGGGATAAACTGCATATTGCAGTATCCGCCAATATAATGATATAGGACCGCTTTTTCCCCGTTAAATCATAAACCCCTCTAAGTCATCGACAGATTAAGAATCAGCACGACCCGGCCATCAAACTGAAAACAACATTTTCAAAAAGCCACCACGAGCTAGCGTCACATTGGTATCGTCCGTTCTTAGAATGTGCTTCCATGTGACTACTTTCGGTGACCAGGTAAACATCAAAAAACCCTTTTTTATTTTCACCATATAATCTTCAAAATGCACTAGGTTACTAAGTGAATCCACATTAAACCTTGTGGGCTCCCCTACTACAGATGCCACAGACAATAGTCTTTCCCTGGGCGCGACCATCGCTATAGTGTCACTATAGTGTGATGTATCGTGTGTCGCTTGTCATCGCACACAACCTTATGCGACAGGTGCTCGTCTCGTATAATACGATTCAAACTTAATGGCGGCTCGGAAGTCTGCTGCGATCGCCGAGTGCGCAAGATTGACATCACCTCGCAACCCGCTGACACCTTAATTTGTGTTCTGCGCATCGACTAGCGCGGTTTTCACAGCCGCCATTAAGTTTAAATCGTACTTTACCTACCGCGAATCTGTGCGAGCGGAGCTAAGCGACGTCTCTCACACTTATTGCAATACAAAAGCCATAGTACATTACTAATGCTCGAGTATTTATCAAGCGATCAAGAGATAATATTTATCAGCTCCCGCAAAATACTAATTGAATTATATGGTACTAATATTTGTATAAAGTAGTTATAAGTATTTATATTTCTATATTTAACCCCCTAAATCATGAAAACGAATGCAACGCTAAACGCAACGCATGGAGTTGACGTGTTTTGTCACTTACTCGCAAATGGTGGCTGCAACAAGAATGAAAGAGACAAAGCTATACAAAAGCTATGGTCATGTTGGAGCGCTGTTTAAGTTTTTATGAATAAGGGGGTATCTGATAAAAGAACACCCTAGAAACGTGAATAGAATTGACGTTTTCTCCCAAATCTCCCGTCAAGGTAGGCACCTAATAAAAGTGGTTGCACGCGGTATTTCCACACTTGTGATTGTTTATTTCCTAATAGCCTATTTATTCATCCTTCACATCCCTACAAATAGATATTTTTATAAATAACTGTATTTTTTACTACTTATTGTCATTATTAGTTTGGGCAATCGGGAAAAAGGCAAGATTGGACTCTTATTAGACAGAGCCGATAATTTCGACTGCAAAAGGCGAAAGCCGTAACCAAAGAAACGAATAGAAGCATTATTAAATACTTGTAGATCTTGAAAAATAAATTGATCCCAACAGGATAAAATAATTAACAAACCCGTGTTGTAGTTGAAGTAACACTTTTAAAATACCACAGAAAAGGAACCAACCATTTTTATCCATTTTTTCATATCTACACACGAAATTGAACAAGTTATATGGATATTGTGATTATAAACAAAGACAACATGAAACCAGTCACAGCTTCTCTTAGCATACATTTTTCTATTCCAAGTCGACCTGGTTCACTACTCCCTGATGAAAAGCAACTTTTATGCTAATAGCTCTCAAGGGAGCCAATTTTTTTCTAGATTCATATATGCTTCTATTTGTTTTTTAGTTTAATGCTACTCGTCTTTTACAGCATAATTGGACAATGTTTGAATGAGTACGCAGTTACTACAGTTAGAAAGACTCATCTTAGATGATAGAAGATTGTTAATACTGCAGTTACACCCAATTGCAAAAATAGTATGTCCATTTCATTACATTTAACAAAGCAGATAAGTTTTAGAAACCATATCGTTGATTATGTTGTCTGTGATGTTAGTAAAAATTATTACAATAACACTAACCTATTCATAATAAATATAAATGCCAGTTATCGACATTTTAGTTACCAAAAAAGCGTTACAATAGTAAAAATAACAGTAAAAATAATTAACTAAAATGCAATAACAAAAATAAAGTGCATAATTTAAACATTAATAAAGGAATATGATACTCATCATTTGCGAGCATGTCCGATAGCCTAGATCAAGCAGTCGGGGTGTAACGGGGTCCCATGCTAGTGCGGCGGGTCATTTAAACGAGAAAGCTATTGGGCATCCGAAAAAGTTGAAAACACCTAAAATGAAAAGAAAACGTGATATGTATAGTGATCAAATAGCATTCAATGTAACGAAGCCACACGCCTTTTGAACCTCTTTCTACTATTCTTTAATATAAAATTGTTTGAGATATATGATGATATTGTCTAGTGATAAATACTTAAAGTCACACTTATTTTATTCTCAAACCTATAATCGGAAACGTTTACTAAAAAATGAGGCTATATGGTAAATAGCTGAACACATTAAATTGAACCAAATTCAAGACCATGAACCGCGTACATTACTTTACGCTCAAGTAAATTGAGCGTTAAAATCAAAACGATAAGGTTCATTATAAGGCGTGCGGCTTCACTCGACTCACGAACATGCAATGAGTATGATCATACAAACTAAACAAAGAAGCATCGATTCTAAATTAAATCAAAAATGTACATGCATACAAAACAAACTTCAGGTCCGCCTAGGTATATTTTAGTGCGTTGGTACTCTGACAGTGTTCAGAGTAAGAGCGAACGAGTACTTGCGCGAGTATTAACGCACCATTATAGCTATAATCTCATTATTTCGTCGCCTTGTAATCCCTATACGCACTTGGTCATGCTTTGATTATTCGATAACATTCAGTCACTATATCGAAATATTAGTATTCCCTCCATCAGGCTGCCAACTCATATCAACTGTCCCTTCGATGTCTATAGATTAGATATGTTTTGATAAAATTATCATATAAAGAGCAAACGCCTATTAGACATGCCTCAGTATTCGCCTACAATCTACATTCATTACCAAAATATGACAGAATTTTGTTGGTTAGTATAATTGCATGAATATAATAAATATCAATATTATTGTTAAAAACCCACTTATCCTGAGCAAAATAAATGTATACCATGTGAGAAAATCCAATAAATAAATTAGTAAAGAAGCCAAATGTTGTGGATCATAATTAATCTCAGAACCTTAATTCGCTTACTTTATGATAGCTCAAAGCTACAAATTTCTTCATTCCGATTTATTTTATTAACTTTGTAACATTGCTTCGATTATACCTCTATAACCAATTACAGATATTTTCACTCACATATAAGCGAATCACAACAATCAAGGAAGGACTGTTTTTTTTTACTTTTAATCCACTTACATATCGATTTAAGAATTAATATGGCAAGTTTTTTCTACTTTTGACTTGCTCCAAACAACTGTTTTAGTTGGAAAAGCCAAGCCGGCGCTATAAGTTCGTTAGTGTCCATTCTCCGAGGTGTTAATCAAGTTAGCTAATAATTTAGGTGCTCACCCAAGCTGAAGTGTTAGGTTAGGTATTATCAACAAACAATCACAAGCATGGAGCGTACATACAGCACCTACAACATGTTATAAGAGTTCAAAAATGAACCTTGCGACATTGATAGAAAAAACATAATCCAGCACTGTTCTTAACGACAGCAATTTCAGTCTTTTTAAAAATAAAACTTATAACATTTCACGTAAGTCGCTGTATGCACAACGTAAAAAAATAAAGTGTCATTTACCTAATGTGTTTTGCCCATCAATTAAAACTTTGCCTCCGCTTTTTCTGTTTAGCACGCATCGTGACTTCCATTTTAATACACACCAAAAATAAACCAGTCTACTTTGAAACCAGACTATTCAGTGATGAGGATGACCAGAACGATGGTGTCAGCCAAAACGACCGTGTTAAAGAAATGACAGAAATAAAAACAACTACTAATGCGAAGAATATACTCATTTATTTTTCTAATGTAAGCTCTGAAATAGTCACTAGACTATATCATTATAAGCACAACAGAAGTATGAATAGACTATAACAAATTTAATTTCATATTATGACTGTTCTAAGCAGAAATTTCAAGTTACCACTACTTTGACTATGATTATCAACATGGTTCATATTAATTGTCCATGATATTATTTAACACACAAATTATTTTTACTAAATATTGAAAGTTTTTAAAATATTTCAACAATGGACTTTTATAATATCTGTTGTGTAATATACAAAACTATTCTAATACTTGTACCACAATTCACATATTTTCTTATATTGTCTAGGAAGATTGATCAATCCATGATTTGATCAACATTAACGAAGTGTACTTGAATACACTGATATAATTATGCCTACAGAGTGATACGTTGGACTAGTGATATACACATTAATTAATATTAATAATAAATGAATCAAATATAGAATTTAATTTTTAATAACAAATGTGCTGATACCAAGCCACCCATGATGTTAGTGCATAATAATATTCATCAATGTATTCCTTATTAAATACTTTAACCCAGTAGGTTAGTGTAGGTTAACATATACTTTGATATTATGATAGGTAATATACGCTAGTAAATATGTATAAAGAATATTTAGTGGAATAATCACTATATTTATTGTTTTTGAAGCTACTCATATTACAATCTTATTTTAAAATACATAAAGTTTATTCATTAGGTGTAAAGCCTAGAATATTAAAGAAAGTGGGGTTTTTGACTTGGTGTCAATGTTATAAATCCCCATATATATGCATACAGGAATGTTTGTTTAGTTTAGATAAATAAGTAAATCCTAACATAGACCATAGTATCCTAGCTAGCGACAGGTACCCTAATATCTATAAAAGCTACATAATATATTTAAAGTATGCACTTTGGAAATGCACACGGTATTTGGTAATAAAAATGTCATTTATAATTCCTTTAGGATAGTTGTGAGGATTTGAACTAGACCTGAAGTAATTCCCTATTTGTCCTTAGAGACCGGTTGATTACCCTAGTATTAAATACTCTTAAATTCTTATCTTGTGTTCAGACTTAACATCAAATTAAAGCTTTTCAAGTTTACTGATTTTGTAATATAACCAGGTTGGCATATTGCACTTTGCTAGACTGGCCAAAATGACTGGGTTAATTTATCAATAAAATGAAACTCGACATCTAAAAAAATATCTAATAACTAAAGTCATGTAAATGCAATTAGCTTTGAAGCAATGTAAACAAATTAGTTCCGAATGTAATTCGAATACCGAAATTTAAAAAAAATATTATGTGAAAAAGTCAAATAAATGCTATACTACCTTACATCATTCCAAGAACATTTCTTTCGTAATTGCCTTACCTTTGGTGTTGCCCAATTTTTGGTGATAATCAACATTGGAATGTAACAAAATCCCACATTGTAAAAATGACATCTCTAAGGAACTCGATCCGAAAATAAATGGTTTAGAGAAAACAAAAAATTTGAGTGTAAAAAGTCAAAAAATACTTGACCAATTTTAGCTCGAGAATTAAATGCAACATAACATAACGATGGACTAAAAGGGCGTATGGATAACTGATATGCGCGCACGCAAATTATTTGGAACATATTTTGATCACATAACGGGTTGATAGCACCGCGACGCGATATATTCATTTCAGGAGATGGTAGTGTAATATTTACTTGACTTCTTATTACCTGGCGAGCTAGTGGCCACAGATTGTTCAACTTTTTTACGCTCAAATTTGAGTGGTTGCTTCAGATTGATGTTGTTGGACTCCGCTATTGCCGCCAACCGCTCCAGCACATTGTTTATTGTCAAGCGTTCCTCGGGGTTTACTGTCAGACATCCAGCTGGGAACAAAAATATTCTTTCAGCATTTGACAAGATTAAAATACAGTGTTTCTTACAAATAAATACATAATGGATAAGTCTAACCTATAACAAATTCAACAAACTCCCTGAAGACCATTGCTGGGCACAGGCCTCACCTTTGGTTTGAATGAAATATCCTTGGACATTAAATAAATATCCCTGGGGACCAGCTGCTTAGCAAAATGCCGAAAAATACAGTTGGGGTCACCCATCCTACTGGGGCGAGGCGTACTTAGAGATTCACTTAACCAATCTACCACAACAGGCATCACAAATGAAACTATGCGTTATAACAAACATTGCTAAAAGGACCACCTGGAGTAGGTTGTCAGTTTTACATCCTGGTAGACTAAAATAATACTTTATATTATATTATTATATTTGTATTATATTTTTGCATGTATACTACAAAATATTGACCGGCCGTGGCCGTTGGTTTGCTGTGGTTACCAGCACTAATCAACACACACCTACCAGAACGAAATGATAACACTCTACTTTCCCCAGTAGACAATTTGGCAGTCCTATTGAAATATTCATTGTTTATTATTTTAAACTAGATAAACAAAATTAAAGCTATTGGTGGTGGTAAAAAAAACAGTCTGTACCTAAAAAGTTTTAAGCAGGGCAAAAAAGTTGTGAATAGAGTGATGGAAAAAGCAGGATATATTGGGCCCAGTAACTATCAATTCAGGCGGCGACTACTTGCTGGACAAGGTTTTCTTTCCACTTAGAAAAAAAATGTTACATAAATCCAAAAGTAAATACTAAAATATTTACAACATTACAGTCAAAGAAAATTGTGTGACTAATTTTGTGCCCCCTTGCATTAGTAAAAAGGGCAAGAACATTTTATATTAATAATTCTATGAAACATTTACAACAAAATCTGTTGTTGTAAGAATAAAATAACTAAGGTCAAATGTAGCAGTTGTAGTAATTGTCATTGTACTTACTTATAATTTCATGGAAGCATTTATAGCGTTGGTCGTTGGGGTTAAGATTGTAATTTCCATTTAAAATAGCCAGTTTGGCAGAGTCCTCAAATGGATGCTGCATGAAACATAATGTATATAATATGCACCCTAGAGCCCAAACATCTACTGAATGATCAATTTTTCTGTTGTCCCATGTGTCTAACATTTCTGGGGCTCTGTACATAGGAGTGGTGAATTGGGCCAACTGTAACAAGATTCATAGATTAGAGGCAATAATTTAACATCTCATCTGAATATAATACAAACATATGCATGAACAAACTTCAAGTCTGCAATGGAATCAATTTGAACACATGATTGCATGCATAATGCAATTAAGTAAAACTAGGCACATTTATAGCTTGCTACAAGTAATTCACCTTAAAATCAACATTTCAATGATAGGTACAGGTTTTGTTCTAGCAATGTTAAACAGTGTTAAAACAAAAAAACTAATTTTATATTTGAAAAACACTTACATTTTCTTCTAACATATTTCTTTGATTCGCACTCCAAGATGGGTTAGGGGTGTACACATCTGTAGTAGCCGAACCAAAATCACACAGCTTTATTGTACCTAAAACAAAAATTTTGTGAATTATTTAGGTTTAGGAGTAACCATTAATGCTTGCTTAAAGCAATTAAGTAAGGTTTCCCCCTTGTGTTATGAAAATAAGAAATGAAGGCATCAAAACAAGCATTAAAAAAACTGTTAACAACAAAATTGTGCTAGAGCGGGAATCGAACCCGCGACTGGAACGGCAGCGCTTGTATCCAATGCGCTAAAAGTGTCGTCAAAATATTTATCATTTTTGATAGACAAGTCCCAGAAAGTACTGATTGCTACTTAATATAGTAATTACAAATCTATTTTGTTTCAGTAAACAGATATACAAGTTCAAGGATAATTTTTTGGCAGAAATCCAAAAGCTATAAGAAAACCAGCTTCAGGCCATAATTTGTGTTGTGCATCATTACCTTCGTTAGATATAAGGAAATTCTCTAGTTTGAGATCACGATGAGCTATAGGAGGAACTTGAGCATGCATGTGTTGTACGGAACGGCATGTCTGGTAGAAAACCCTTAATATTGTTGGGAGCGGGAATGCTGTGCCTCTATTTTGTAAAGCTTCCATTAAGCTTCCTCCGCTGCAGAGATCAGTCAGTAGCAGGTACTCTCCCATACCATGAGCAGTTTTAGATTTATCAATGAAGGAAGCAGCTATGTATTTTATCACATTGGGATGGCCAGACAGCTTTTTTAATAGACTAATTTCTTGGATAATATTCTTATTTGACTGCTCATCAGCTGCCATTAGCCTCTTCAGAGCGTACTCAGTACCTGAAGATACATCTTGAGCAACAAACACGAAAGCGAAACCACCTGTAAACATGAATCAATTTGTTATGAAACTTTAATTAATTTCAAATGAAACCTGGGGCAAAACAATTAACAATATTGCACATTTAAAACCAAAATTTGATACAAAAAAGTGACACAGGATCATATTTGTGGCAGTAGTAAGTTTTACATAATATCAACTTATCCTGAAGAAAAGACTACTGAGTGTTTTCATAAAACAAAGAATATTAGGTTATCTAAGTGTCTACATACCATTTACAAACAAAAAAATGATACTATCTTACACCAAGATCATCTCAGCATAATCTATGGAGATCCTGTACTGGGGGTGTACTAGTCACATAATTAAGTGTCTTCATCGGGCATCAAACCCATTACCTTCAACGCTTTAAACTGGACTTTTAGCTGCTCATATAGCATAAATAACCACACTTGTCAAGAGCAGCAGGATTATCACAATCTTGAATTTTCATTAGGTTTGTTGTGTTACATAAAATCCATGAATGTATTCGCTTTGTAACATATTACGGTAATAATAACAGTTGCAGCCAGATGACGGGTCCCTCAGACTCATTAAGTAACACCAGTTGTTAAGTTTAAGTAACTTTAAATGCCATCAAGTATCAAACTCAGAGAGTAAGAAATAAAAGTATAGATTATCTGAGATAACTCGTAGCGTATCACTACTACCCAGGAATAATACTTGTAGTAATACCTATATCTAATAATGAACCTACAAGGAAAATGATAACATGACAGTGTGTTCTATTACCACAAGCATTAATATCGCTTGCGTTGATTAAAATGTACAGCTGGAAAGCCCAATAGCATATACATTGCCAGAATTAAGTCATTTAGATCCTAATGAATAAGGTAAAAAACTATTCAAGGATTTTCATTTTTTTTTATAGAACATGCAGAATAAACTAAGAACCTATTCTACTGATTTAATTTGGGTGTGAGTACTGTTTGCACATAATATATTAAATTAATCTAGAGATTAGCTTCCCTCTGACGTATCAGGGCAGTGGGCACCATCCGCCCCCAAAGTTAGATGACGTTATTGTGATAAGTGCACTGACTCGCAACCACATTTATGTATCTTAAATAGATTTAAACCGCAATATCACACACAACAAGACGACATGATCATCACTTACCTTCTGCGATCACCTTTTTTACTCGCAATTTCATGTTTCCAATTTCAACAAACTGACCCACGAAATCATTATCATTGCTACCGTTGGCACCACTTGAACTAAAGTAGCCCATGGCTGATTTGAAGACGCTCATTTTGAAAGAATTTACAGGGGTCTATTGAGTAAAATGAAGAAAAATAGTGGAATTAAAATCAGCACCCTCGATCTGGGTCCATTTTACAATGGCAGAAAGAAGAAAATGTCAGGTTTGGTTGGCAGTTAACTTTTTTTATCAGCTGGCAATGATATTGATATAAAAGTTAGGTAGAGAACACATGATGAAGTTCAATTGATTCTTTCCATTTCAATTGAAATGTGAACTTGACGAATCGTGACGTGTAACATGTGAGTGTGGACTACTTTTATTATCTGTGAAAAAGTTTGTCCATCATTATTCCAACTGTCAGTCAGTATTTATTTTTTTAGTCTATGGTTCACTATACTATTGGGGAAGCAGTTTGCGATTGTTTGTTCCTAAAATATTTTTTGATAATTGTTGTTGGTGTTTCTGTAGGGTTTTTACATGAAAATTAATTTCAACCCGTCCAAGAAACACATTCATTCGATATCTATGATTTCGGTAAACGACACATAAACATGGGCTTTGAAATAAAAAGGTTTCAAGGTGACGTCGACGAAGAGCTTATTTGCCCCATTTGTTCAGGAGTTCTCGAAGATCCTCTACAGGTTTGTGTTTTAACATATCTGTTCTTTATAATATTGTTGTTTTAACTGGTTTCAACTATTTTTTTTGCACAGGCGCCTGCTTGTGAGCATGCGTTTTGTCGTGCCTGTATTACGGAGTGGATAAGTCGCCAGCCTACTTGCCCTGTAGACCGGCAGGCCGTCACGGCGAGTCAACTCAGACCAGTTCCAAGAATACTTCGCAACCTGCTTTCCAGGTGAACACTATTTCATAACCTCTTACATGACCTAAATTGGCTAAATTATGCACAACTCTTGCATTAGTGGGTCAAACAGTCTAAATTGTATCAAAGTTTACATAATTATGCATATTTATGAGTAGATAATCGATTACCAATGCTTGACATTGAATAGATAAGTTGAGGAACTTAGCATAAACAAAGAAAATGTGTTTTAATTGTTTAAATTTTATTATTATCAACTCTGTAAAATTGTTAATTGTTTTAAAGCTTAATAGTTTTAGACTAGCTTTGTTAATAAAATTGTAAACAATCGACTGATAGCTGATAATAATAATATCATTTATTTGCTTTATAAAGGTTGTCATACCATTTTGTGTCTTAATCAATTAGTGAATATTTAAAATTAAGGCATGTTAAAAATGCCTCCCTGAATAAAATCTGTCTGCGCAAAAATTGACCAAAGTTAGTGCCAGATTGACTGCACTGGCACCTCATTCATCATCATCAAACTGTCGATTGCAAATATTATAGAAATAATGTTAAGTTAACCATTGATTATGATTCTTAATGCAAAATATGCAATAAAAACTAGATTGTATGCTAATGAGTGTTATATTATGACAGGGGTCAAAGGTCAATGTATCTTGCATTGATCAGAGTGCAATTATGTTTTATTCATGTGTTTGTTATTTCAGGCTATGCACTAGTTGTGACAATGCACTCCATGGGTGCAATGCAGTATTAAAACTGGACTCACTTCCCCATCATTTAGTTGAATGTAAGTTACCCAAGTTATCTCATTAATTTTAGCTAGGTGTTTGTACTTTGTATGATGTAAAGCTGGTAGATTTGTAAACCATTGCTATGTCACAACTGTCATTTGGAAAAAAAGACCAGCAGTGATAGGTAAAGTTAACTAGGCATCAGCCAGGATTTAAACCTACATATTTCCTCAAGCCCTGCAAGAGTTCTGCCTGTAGAGTTGCTCTACCTATTGAGCTAATGAGAGCTAACTGACAAGCAAACTTATCCATCAATATAGGCAAACAATTTTTGATCCTTAATTAATGGTGTGCGTCATGCGATAAAGTGGACTGTATTATATAAAAATTGTGCTAAATACCGGACACGAAAACTGTGCAAGGCAGACGGATCAGGAATGGAACACTCACCTTGGTGGATATGATATTGTGCAAACCCTCAGTGGACAGTGATTGGGTTGGATCTAAGGAACTGTTGGGTATCGAAATTGCCTCCAGGACTGGTTACCTTCCACAATACCTATACTGAGCTATGCTGAAAATGAAACTTGAAACTATGTAACATTAGCATAAAATAATTAAAGTATTTCGCTTATTTCCTGATAGCTATAATTATTATTTTATTTCTGGTATATCTTAAGAAAAAAAATACCATTTCGAATGTTCATCAACAAGTACAGTGCATAAAAAGCTAGTTGAATGTATAAATAAATCATTTATGCATGCATAAAATTAATTATGTAGCTAACATAATAATCATATAAATAATGACATTTGCGCTGCAGCTGCGCGGAAGCACGCTTCTGCAAATACACACGTGTTGTTGCATATATTTTTTAAAATAACATAACATTACATTACCATACTCTTACGACCGCATCCCAAACAGGTTAGTCAGAGGCACAATGCTCGTTGCCGTCATGCTGAATAGGATACTCAGAAGCCCACATTTTGCCGAGGGAATTTGAACCCCACGTGGCGAGCCTACCGCCGTTATTTTTCATAATATTATTAAAACAAATGAGTAGCAACAATGTTACTGTCGTTATTGTATTTAAATACACGTAATACCTTTTCAAAATACGCGTCCTGCCTTATATTTAGTAAAATCTTCCCATAAAAATAAAATGTTGTGTTTGAAAACTATGTGTAGGTACTTTTAGTCTGTAGGTATCTGTTATATGTTGCCCTTTTCTCCGAAAGCTGGCAACTACCTGAGCGGGTGGGAAATAAATTAATAAAATATCCAGTGATATTTATTATATCACTGGACTATCCTACTAATATTATAAATGCGAAAGTTTGTATGTGTGGATGTGGCGTGTTGCTCTTTCACTTAAAAACTACTGGGTGGATCTTTAACCTCAGTCCAAGCGGACGAAGTCGTGGCCAGCCGCTAGTTTATTATAATCCACACAGCACAATGCACCTTGTGCCTAAAGTGACGCTAGGTGCACAGTTCTCTTTAGTTGTGAAATATCTGGGCACTTATTCCCTCTTAAATCTCCTGAAAGCCTCAGTTGCAAATTATCTTCTTGCTGTAAAACGTCAGATATGTCCCACAGGCGAATACAACCCCAAAAGGCCGATGCCGTGCGAGGCTGGGTGCGGCCTCGTCATCCCCAAAGACGAGTTAGCGGAGCACAACTGCGTGCGGGAGCTGCGCGCGCTGATCGCGACGCAGCAGGGCAAGCTGACCGACTACCAACAAGAACTGGCGGAACAGAGGTTGATCATCAATGAACACAAGCGGGAACTAGCCTTATTGAAGGTATGTACAATTCCCATCAATGGATTCTGTGTCTTTTTAGGTGATTTGTGCACTGACGTTGACCCAATTAGACAAGCCTACTTAAGTAAGCTCTTTACTTCACAACCCTCATGTAACTGTAGAAAGCCTATTTATAAAGCTTATGAGTATGAGCTTTTAGAATTCCAAGACATGAAGGTTTTTTTTTCTTCGAAATAAATATAGGTACGGTACTAAGTAATTTGCAATAAAATGTCGTTGTTTTTTACACATTTATTGCATTGACCAAAAATTAAGACGCTCGTTGTGAACAGCTACGCTTCGAGGCGAGATGATTTGCCCGCGAGAACAAACGCTAATAGGGTAGATGACTATGAGTGATTTTGCATGTTTTTTTATGTTCCCCAAAAATAATAATTGATTACAAATGTTATTGTAAAACCACAATCGAAATTCGTTTCAAAATGAGGCTACAATAGGCCTGCAAACTTGGGTGGGCAAGTCCATTTCATATGTGTTAAATTTTTTAAAACAATATCACTTTTTTGTAACCCAAACTATTATGAAGGAATTATGTTAGGAGACCATTATCATAAACGCAATATTGAATATAGCTGTCGAACAAAGTTATTACGCGCTCCTTACAAAAACAGCGACAGTGACGTCACTGTCGCTGTCACTTTTGTATGGAGCGTTTTTGGGCAAGTCCAAAAATGTGCATTTCAAATTGTGATATCTCTGGTGGTATTGATCCAGATGAAGTGATTCTTTGAGGATTGTTTACATAAATGTAAGGTCTTTCGATAATAAACAAAAAAAAAATACAGTCATCATGCCTATTGTACTCGACGTCAAGATAATAGACACAAACCAGTCGACGATAAACCACGCATTTTTTAACTCACACGTAAAACGTGCTCTAGCTTTTACGCTGTTGTTGATGCCGATGTCAAACAAAACCTATCGTCTAAACTTAACAATGTGTCACAGTTTGAGCGTCACATTTATAAACAATAACTATAATTCGAATTATTAACAAGATACTTTTTGTTAGACACACTTTAGGAAGTGAATTAAATCGATAACTAGATCGGAAATATAGTTCCTTAGTTGATTGCGTAACGATATTCCGTGTTATTTGGTTGAGTCATGTAATTTGTACAATTTGTTCATTTGTTATAGAATCTATGTTATGTCATTTCTGAGATCTAAAACACCACTAAAGATGTTTTTGCCCCTATGCAATGATAATTATCGATTGCTTTTCCTGTTAAACTTATAAAACTTATTTCCTGTACTCAAAGGAGTTATGCCACTTAACTAACACATCATATAATTAGATTCGCTTCAAGGTTACTTTGTAATTTACCTGGACGAAGACTAGTTAATCTTCTTAATCTAGTCAGCTTATCAAATATCGTCATTTATGTAACCTATTTTTTTTACTGGTCGATGTGACCAGATACGCAGCTAACAGTTTATCAACAAACAGACTTCTAGTCAATCATGTTTTCTAATATTTACGCGAACATACATCGAAATAAAACAACTTTACGGATTCTACTCGCGGTCCGATCCGAGTCAGATCCCGTGATCACGGCTGCTGTAAACTAGTCGAAACGTGTAAGAAAATCAGAGAAAATATAAGACTGCGAGTAGAATCCGTAAAGTTGTTTTATTTCGATAGACTTCTAGTCATTGGCGGAACTATAATGCCGCGGCCTGTGTTAAATATCTGGCTAAGTGATTTGCGCACGGTGACAAGAATATCTCTCGCTTGTTTTCGTGCCTATCTCAGGCTGGCAGATGGAGCCTTCTCACACACTCCAATTAACCCCTTTTTGCTGCTATCGAATTTTCCTTAGCCAGATGATTCCACCCCACCGAACATTGCTCTTAATTGTACATGACGTTTGAAAACCAAAGTTTTAGACCATTTTGAATTATTTATTTTTGTCTTCTCATTAATACACTGGCGCAAGCGGTGCTACCGCGTTCTTCGCAATAGTCTCGTGTTGCTCAATAAAAATGTTCGATCGACGCTTTATTGACAACACTTTGAAATAGAATGAGAACACGAGCGTGATATGTCCTACGCATCATTACTAATACTACAATTTCCTAATAGGTTTTTTATGTAACAATCATGGCAAGATGGTGGATTTCGTGATGGTAAGCGGTTACCGCAGGCTGTGGACACGTGTAGCACCAGTGGCATCGCTCAACTTTGCCGAACATTGCAAAAGATACTTTATAACGAATTAAAAAAGATCTATTCATCAAATTTTGACACTAAAAGATAATGATTAATTATCTTTTGTTGACGATGCGGCAATCAACTGAGTGTCTTGACTAATTCATTTACAAACGTCAATCAACGTTTAGCACGCCTTCAAACTCTTATCTTTACTAGCCCCCGAATTCACAAACGCAAATCAACGTTGAGCATCCCTCAAAAGTATAGTCATAGTCATAGAACTTTATTGCTTCATGTTGGTACAATAGATCATAACAATACATTCTGTCCTTTTCAGTTCTATTGACATTTAACGGGACAGCATGAGTCTGAGCGCTTGCTTAGCGTTGGCTGACGTTTGTGGATTCGGGAGTAAGCTGTACAGTCTCTTCAAGACTAAAATTGACAGCTATATTAGTAAGGTTCTAACTTTGATAAACGTTTATGTGTTTAGGGGAAAGTTAGTTGATATAACACTATTTAAGTCTCCTATGACTCCTAAGCTCTTTACTAAAGATCTGAAAACCAGAAAAAGACATTTGGGCGTCTTGGGATCAGGCGGGAATCGAACCCGCATCTTTCGCAAACCGGGCGACTGCACTAACCACTCTGCTACCTAGACCATTGACAGATTGGCCGAATCATTCTGGTATATTTTACCCTATGAGCCAGGGTGATTTCATCAATGCTAAAAACAATAATAACCATCCTAAGCTCTTGTTAGTAAAGTTTAATTTCCCTCGTGCAGGAGTTCATGCGCGCGATGCGCGTGTCGAACCCGACGATGCGCGCGCTGGCCGACCAGATGGAGCGCGAGGAGGTGGTCCGCTGGGCCAACTCGCTGCAGCGCGCGCGCGTCACGCGCTGGGGCGGCATGATCTCCACGCCAGACGACGTCTTGCAGGTACCAACAACAGCACATCAGGGCCCCAAGTCGGCTAATTTTAGAACGCTTCAATTGAATCGTAATTGAGTCTCAACTGGCTAATTTGACACATTTCCTATGATAAATAATGTCTAATTTGACTATTGAGACTCAATTATGATTCGATTGAAGCAATCTAAAATTAGCAGACATGGGGCCCTGGTTACCCCATTTCCGTTTTTTCTCTCGCTCTTGCCAAATGTCATTCCTTTGTAATAGAGCAAGGAGGAATGACCGGAAATGGGTAGAGTGATGTGCCGTCCATCGTACAGTACGCGACTAACTTAAACCTACGGAAAAGCTTTATAAACTGTCTTGTTGTATTTTTCACGTTCGTGCTTTTTCTAAGAAGTCAAAACATTTTTACAGTTAAAGTTTGTGTGTTACAGTAAACCCGGTATTATTGTTCAATTTAAACCTGCCGAGCTAAGATGCCCACTGCGTCAACATCATGTCGTGTCTTTTATCACGCCCGAACCATTGGAATTGCACGAGATAACGTGTGACTAAACTTTGTCACTGTGTGCATCTTGAACCGCCTTTAGAGCGATTCCGAAAACTTATTTCGAACTCGTACTCTCCTTTTGAAAAGCTCAAGAGAAAAATAGAAACGTTTTACCTACCAATAAAACGCTTATTAAGTTCTTACCTGATTCAAATCCCAATAAAATATATGAGAGGGCAACACTCTCTTCCTTCTCTTTCCCGTTCGTCAGTGACCTATATAGTGCTGTCTCGCTCGCACATCACCCCTCCACCACAGCAGCAGCGCAGTGTCGATGTCGAACTTGATTCGTTTGACATTCCTCATTGTGTCTCATATTATAGGTAATTAGTCCAGCAGGCAGGACTTCTATTATTGGGATTTGAATCAGGTAAGAACTTAATAAGCGTTTTATTGGTAGGTAAAACGTTTCTATTAAGTTATGTACCGTGATTCAAATCCCAATAAAATATATGAGAAGTGTTTGTTATCGCCGCTGGTGGTGGATGCCAATGTGATGATGATGCAAAGGCAGTAGTTTTATGAAGTAAATAAGTATAATTTAGACTTTTGTAACTAAGGTGATGTGCGGAAATTAAATGATTTTTTATTTTATTTGTTTTATGATTTATTAGCGTGTAACAACCTTAAAGTACCTATTTAGTACCAGTGATTAACATGGTTAATAAACAATTAGGCCACGGTTACCGTGATTTGGCCGTATTTGAAGTTACAAAGTACTCATTGATTTAAAGTAATATCTGCAAAATATTTACAAACGTAATGATTAATGTAATCAACTATTTGAAATAACAATCAACTCACAGGCGTGAAAAGTTTTGAGACATCACAATTCTCAGCGATTGAAGTCGTGGATCTCACAACCTCTCTACGGTAAAATTTTTTGAAAGTGTTACCTGAGCGCCAATTGCCTCTAGCCAAAATGTCATCTATCTGAAAATTGTCAGTCCAATTTTTTGATGCCACCGCTGCTCTAACGCTACCTGGTGTGGCCGTTATGCCAGCGTCTTTTAAAACTGATTTCACCCATCCTCCGATTATTGTTCGTGTGGCTGGCTCAGCTGGACCGGTTAAGCGAACGAATAAGTTGTTGCAGTTTGCTAGTAACCTGCGATCTTTAGAGAGAGAGATAAGTCTGTTAACCCAGAAAACTGGGTCTAAGGATTTACATGTTTTATTACAGCTCAGTCGCCAACCTGACTGCCTATGAACAGATGTATCGGTTTTGGAGCCAAATGAGGGCCAGAATACTATTTCATCTTCTGATGTATTAATTAAATGATCTGAATCACACTGCAGAAGTGTTAGGTCATGGACTCTTCTCCCAGAACATAATAGTAATAGAGTTGCTGTATGTCTGGAGGTGTCGTATAAGCCAATGTTTGGGTTTATTTGAGCTAGGTGATTTGCCACTTGATTTATATCCCAAATGGGTGGTTTATTGACTTTAGGTTTTTTAAGTGCGATCGCTTTTAACACTTGCTTGACAAGAAAATGTGAACTTAGGCAGGTTGACTCTGAACTACAAAAAGTGGATATTACTGATTTGTGTACTAGTATGGTGCTGTATGATAAACCCTCAATATTGTGCAAGTCAGCCAGAAATCTTGCCAGATCACCTCCGGATGGGTTGGTTACGTTTGTCCCATTTGAAAGGGTCCACCAAGTCCAGCGCTCCCATGCAGGTTTGTAAGTATTGAGAGTTGAAGATCGCCAAGATGATTTCAGTAGATCTTTTTGCGTGTCTGTCCATGTGCTCAGGGCTTCAGACCACCCCCACATTTCCATACCTCCAGATTTATTTCGCTGACCCCGGGAGGTGGGCGGCGAGTCGTGACGTCTATGAGCACTCTTTTGAGATTTTTCACTGTGTGAGGGGCTGCTATGGCGCGATTCCGTAGATCTGCTCTCCAGAATACGCGTTCCCACCGCGGGACTACCACCAAGAATATTCCTGTTGCGTGGTTCATGTGTGATAGTACTCTTGGGATTAGGTAAGGGGGCGGGAAAACCCACGCTAGACGATAGTTCCATGGTTTCGCTAGTGCATTGAAAATTGCCGCCTTTTCGTCGTTCCTGTCGAAAGTTCCGTACTTCGGGACTACATGAGCGTTTTGCGAGGCAAACAGGTCGATTTCTGGAGTACCCCATTTGCAGAAAACTTCCTGTGTCGCTTCCGGGAGCAAGTGCCATTCCGGTGGTTTCCTCTGCCTCGACAGACCGTCGGCTTCGGTGTTGTAGATACCCGGTATGTGGTGGATGGTAAAGTGAATTTGGTAGGTGTCTATGATCTCGAAGAACTTGTACGCCAGATTCATGAGGGCTGAAGATCTCGTTCCACCCTCGTTGCGTAAATAAGCGATCACAGTTTTGTTGTCTGTCTGTATTAGGATTGAACTGTGTTTCAGGATTTGACAATGATCTTTCAAGCATTTTAATATTACCGACATTTCTTTCGCGTTGCAATGAAGGTTTTGTTCGGCTGCATCCCAGGTGCCTGAGAAATATTGGTCGTCCAAGGTCGCCCCCCAGGCCACGTCTGAAGCGTCTGTGGTTAGATAGTGATCTGGACAAGGATAATGGAGTAGAGCACGGCTTCGGCAGTTGGTTCTCCACCATTTCAGATCTTTTGTAGCCGCTAACGTCAGAGGCAAACGTTTCAGAGGTTGGTTTTCGGGCAAGGTGTTGAGCTGTTTTTGAAGACCTCGATAGTTTAGCCTGCCTCTCTGTACGACAAAACTTGCAAAATTTAATAAGCCTAGGAGACTTTCTAACTCCTTCCGTGAAATGTTTCTTCTTGTAAGTAATTCTGATACCGTTTTTAATACTTTTTGACATTTCTCTTCCGGGAGAGCCATTTGATTCAGCCAAGGGTACCACATCACGCCTAGGTATTCCAGAGATTTTTGTGGGATGGTTACAGACTTTTCCCAATTTAACTTCCAGCCTAACTTGAGGAGGCTTTTTGTCACAATGTTTATGTGACTGTTTAAAACTGTCAAGTTCTGGCTTGCGATCAGAAAATCGTCGAGATAAACAATGATTCTGATCCCTTGGTTCCTCAGCATCTGGGCAATCCAGTTCGTTAGGATGGCAAACGTCTTTGGTGCAGTGTTGAGGCCAAAGGGGAGACACCTCATTTCGTAGAGCTTGCTCTTGTAAACTAATCGTAGGAAGCATCTGTGTGACTTCGCAATGCCAAGGTGATAGTAGGCTTGAGATAGATCTACCTTGCATAACCAGTCGTTCAGCTGCAGAAAGTTTGGAATTTGGTACATGTTTATAAGCTTGAAAGGGCTTGTGTTTATGTACTCGTTCAGAGCCCTGAGATTGAAGATTGTTCTGAAGGTGCCATCGCTTTTCAGTCTTAAGAAGAGGGTAGAAAGAAAACTTGGGCTCGGCTCTACTTCCTCGATTACTTTTTCGCTGACAAGTGCACAAATGATCTCTGTCATCTCTTCGGATGTTGGCGTTCGAAATGGACAGTTGTCGAGAATCGGTTCCAGTAACGGTGGTTTTTGAACGAAAGGTATTCGGTAGCCTTGTATGATTTTCAGGATTATTGTTGGAGCCCCCATTTTTTTCCACTGAAAATGGTACTGGGAGAGCTGACCCGCCTGGAAGGGCTTGTAGTCAATGTTTGCGTTGTTTTGTATTCGCCTTATCTCTGTACGATGGAGAACCTGCCCCTCGGCCTCCTCCTCGAGATGTAGATCTTTGTCCTCTTTTTGCCTGGCAGCCGTGCTGGCCGCGAAAGGTATTTTTGGGATGGTGAGATCGTGAGTGAGTGTGATGGTGAGTATTTTTGGGGTAGTAGTCAGAGTCAGCTTGGTAGCCTCCGTGGTGTCCACTGCAGTATGTAGGAGCAGAACAGCCCGCGCCTTGCGCAGGCACATGGGGTTTATTTTTATTTCCACCTTGCGCAGGTTTAAGTGTTGTGGATCCCTGCGCGGGATACCTTGAAATTCCAGTATGGCCTGGTTGCGCACCAGCCTTGTTGGAATGAGCCTTTGGTTGAGACCAGAAGACTTTCTTTATACCACCCGCCTTCTCAAGAGCTGAACACAGAGCATTCGGTTCGAACAGGAAGGAGCACGTTGGGGGTATTTTGCGGAGTGTGCTTTTGATGAGTGCATCTTTTGATGAGGATAGGATGCTTTCGCGTCGTTGTTCCACAATGTCCGCCCTTCTGCCACACACAAGTTGCAAAGCGTTTGTAGATACCTGCTGATAATCGCCTCCTAGGAATGCATCGTTTAGTTTACCCGTAATGGACTCGATGGTCAAATTGTCATCCGCTGCACTTCGTATCCAGGATAAAAATTCATTTATACCAGCCTGTAGGCATTCTTGCTGTTTTATTAGAGCTAGGGTTAACGCCGCGTAGGTTCTTTCGGATAGCTGAAGATGGCGCGCCCCCTCAAAGGCTTTAACTTCCTCATTACATTCCAACTCGATAAATCCAGGAGAATGAGATAAACTTTTCTGAGCCTCCGCATATCGAATGCCGCTCCATTCAGCGTTGCCAAATCTTTGTATGGCTTGTAAAGTTGCCAAATGCTCGGAGGTTGCCTTTGGTACCGACGGTTCTTTGACACTAGTACTGAGCGTTAAGTTGAAGTCAGGAGGTGAAGGGGAAGACGTCCTTGGAAAGTTTTCGTCGTCAAACAATTGTCTACTGACATCAAGATCAATGTCAGGAGCATCGGCGTGCCCCTGACACGATGTGGCACTTTGGTTATGGGAGTATAAGTGGTTTTGCAAATCATTTACCTGCTTTGTCAATTTCTCGAGAAGAATATCATTGCGCTTACGACGTTTGCTTCTTTTATTCTTGCCTCTGTGTTTCCGTGCAGGTGAAGATGAACTTGATCTCGAGCTAGTTGACGACGAACTTGACGAACGCGTTCGTTTTTTACGAGCGTCAACATTTTCGCCCGCAACTTGGCTTTGTTGCTGATCCATATCTATTTAGGTAACTGTAACAGCACTTTTTTAGGAAGATATGATTAAACACTTGAATAACGATTTCAAATCGTGAGGTTTAAAGTTAACGAATTTAATTTTCAAATGCTTGTTCAAGAAAAATGATTGCAAAAAGAAAATGGCGGAGTCATTTCTTTTTCTAGACTTATAAATTTTTTTTTTTTTTTCTTTCTATTACCTGAGCTGTGTTAACCTGATTCGTGATGCTCAGTAAATCTTAGTATTCTTGTTGCACTTAAATAAATTTTTGAAAACTTACGGAAATAGGTCACCTTTTCTGACGAAGATTTAATTTGGTCGTTAGTTTGAATTAATTCAGACGCGACCGTTCCGAGAAGGAAATCGGATGCCAATGAGGAATGTCAAACGAATCAAGTTCGACATCGACACTGCGCTGCTGCTGTGGTGGAGGGGTGATGTGCGAGCGAGACAGCACTATATAGGTCACTGACGAACGGGAAAGAGAAGGAAGAGAGTGTTGCCCTCTCATATATTTTATTGGGATTTGAATCACGGTACATAACTTAATACCTTTTTGTACACGATTTTTTTAAGTCGATTTCTGATATCAGAATCCCGGGCGAAAGGGCACCAAGCATACACGCTTTGGACTCAATACTGTAAATCTTAAAAGAATGTAATGAATGCTTAGTTGTGACAATAAGATTATCATCCAGTTATTATTCAAGCTGAAATAAAGGGTTCATTTTAGATCGTAGCGACATAAAATATAGTTAAAATGCATGTTTTCAACTTCCTACTTATCGTAATTGTTATTTCTAGATGATGATCAAACGAAGTTTATCAGAGTCAGGCTGCCCACCTCACATCATAGATGATCTCATGGAAAACTGCCACGAAAGACGGTGGCCGCCCGGACTCTCGTCGCTTGAGACCAGACAAAACAATAGAAGGTTTGTAAATATTATTTCGGTTTGTAAATAAAATATTCGTCACTAACTGTTGCCAGCAATTTCGCCTGCATGGAAACTTTTTTGAGTACTAAAACAGTTCTATACAAGATGATTAACTATTTTTTCGTTGCTTCAATGAAACTTAAAATACAAAAATGGGAAACTGTTCATAATTCTGCTGTTAATTTAAACTAAACTAAATTTCGGAACGCTCTATTGAGGCCTCGATGCCTGTAGCTTAAACATGATTAACGTGACATTGCATAGCTATTGCCAATACATTAAATGTGTTGATATTTTCTTCTTGACAGGACTGACATTTTATTTTGTAGAAGGTCGGCTTCAGAGCGGGTCATGGGGGGTCATGACCCCCATGACCCCCGTGACCCCCCCTGGATGAAATATAGGAAACGAGTGAATAGTCAGTAATTCAATCGACAGAAGCCATAAAATGATTAATCACTCTTAAAATAAAGCTTAAAAATAGGTATTATAACTGGCCAACCCAAACCCAAAGTGAAGTTCTTATTAAATTTATTTGTTTTTGCTACCTTCAGATTGTACGAAAAATACGTTTGTAAAAGAGTCCCCGGCAAGCAAGCGGTGTTAGTGCTTCAGTGCGACAACGCGCACGTCGACGAACATATGATGGTGGAGCCTGGTCTCGTCATGATCTTCGCGCACGGCATCGAATAGCACACGGAGCTCTCAGCGCTGGGCTACTGGGACGTGGACTGAATGCTATCCCAAGCCCACGCTTGGGATAGCGTGGGGACTGATCAGTGTAGGACTTGTGATGTGAACTTGTGCTACGTAGGAGTGGTTAAGTGATAAGGCGCTCAGGTTAGTTGCGTATGCCTTTGAATTACTTTGAACTGGTGTGTGATAGTAACAAGTTTTATGAAGTTCACTGACTGGCAATAGATTGACAAGTTCGTGTGTCTGTGACTGTGTAATAGTGACAGAAACATAGAGGGAGGAGGGACTTGCAAGTAGCAATTTATTTACTCTGTGATGGCTTAATTAACACTGTTTTTTTATCATTATAATGTAATTTTTTTTTTCATAGTGATGTTAAACTCGCTGCGCGCTTTGTTGATCTTACCTTCTTAATACATGATCGATTTCTGAACAACGTCCATACTGTGGCTTCTAATTATTTTTCATATTTGTTATTCCGATTTTAAGTGTACCACGTAGCTTGCGATTCTCTCCCCCACCAACGTCTGTCACCCCGCAGGAGAGTCGCACATGAACTTGTCAAACCAACTAAAATAACATTCAATTTGAAAGTATGCCTTCACCGTGGGGCTAATCCGAATATACGACAAAAAAGACTAAAAAGAATGAGGCTTATGAATCAAGTATTTTGTGCATTAAAATCGAGTGTAATTGGTACTATTTTTTAGAAATAACGTGTATCTGGTTTGTAGACGGGGATTTTAATTCTATTTGTAAAAATAGGGTCAATAAGCATAGGCGAATTCAAAAGGTATATTTGACTTAGGGTCCAAGAGGAGACATGTTGGATCTTTTGTTCGATGTGCGCGTTAGCAGTTGGTATTAAAGCCTGTTTCTATGTAGAAAATTTTAATTGATTTGGTAAATTGAGTATGTGTATCGTCGATTTTTTATTTACAAGACAAATGCGTTATGTTCCTTTATGATAAAAAAATAATCACAATAAAACAATTTACATTCACAGTAGATAGATAACGAGTCGGTCAAACTCGACCTTATGAATCTGGGGCTAATTCCACGTAATTTTGACTATAATAATAATGATGAGGGCAACTGTAATGACAATATTATTTCTTGCAAATGAATGTTGAGCCAACAGGGCTTTTGGCGACACCAATTTTGTTTCGTGATCTCGATCTAGATCTTGACTAATCCCCTTATTCCCGAGAACCAAATCAGCTTTTTAACACCATTTTGTTTAGCCGGGGAATAAAAGGGTTGACCATCCTAAGATCCGTTTTCGCTTGCTCAATATAGACAAAAGTATTGGTTCAACTGTCAATCGTGAAGTAACATATGTCTAATCGAATTTTAATTTTATGCCATACTTTTAAAGCATACTTTTCGACATACTCTAGCCTGCTACACAGTTTAAAAAGGTAACATGTGCTTGCAATTTAATGAATTTATTTGAAAACTGGTCAACCTTTACATTCCGCGACTTTACAGTTCTGAATCAATTGATAGGACAATTAATATATGCATAAAATCTATGTTTGTTCGGTGTCTAGCCATTCTAGATCTAGATAATGTATGTTAAAAATCGAACTTTGTTTAAAGTGTCAGAAATGATACTTATAATACCTAAGAAATAAAAATCATACTGCAAGCTAGCCATAAAAAAACTACAAAGGTTATCAGTAGCGTAAATCCTGTGTTGTGGTCAATCACCACATACATGAAAAATTGTACCATCAATATTATTTTCCGAATAAGGGGAAGTATGTCGATATACTCTGTAATTTAGTGCTACTATCTCTTCTCAACAAGCTAGTAGTGGAATTATTAATAGAGCTGTGGGACAGTCTCTATTTGTTCCTATCATAATAAAATACTCCTACTCAATTTAATTATTTGGTTGTAATAATTGTTAAGTTTTTTTAACGAAAATTGAAGTAACAGTTAAATAAATTAGGTCTATACAAAATAACTTGCCTAACAAAGTCTCACCAATAATTTACTAATAATAGTATAATAACACAAAACGATCATACCCTGAACCTATTTTGTAAGTAATATTAATGTTTTAGTTTCTTAAATAATGTATGAAATGACAATGATGTTTAGCTACACGAAAAGTATTTTCTGGAAAAGACCAATGATTCAAAATGATTGTGTACAATTTACAAATATTGTTTGATACATTGTGTTGCAGTGTTTTAGGTGTGTAAAATATAATTTGTTTGTGACATTTACATCACCGCCACTAGAATCCTAAAAGCAGGCGAGTGGAGTCTGTCAATGGATCAGATTTATATGTCTAATATATTTTTTTGACAAATTTTGTCAAGCGACAACATAAGTTAAAAAAGTTGCTAATTGGTAAATAATCATGACCTATTAGTGACGTTGCCCCCGCCTCAGGTAACTGACATACTTAGTATCATACAAGAAATCAAATTTCATGTTTCTAGTGGCTATGAGGTTGATGTTTTGTTTTGTTAATTTTGTATTAATTAATTGGATTGGCTGAACATTCCCAAAATGTATTATAGTTACTAGTTTAAATGCCAGTAATGACTTTTCTTATATTTTATAATCCGTGATTGAGTGCTGTGTTACAATAAAAAAAATAGTGTTTAATTTTTGCAACTATGCAATGTAATCACAATTTTATTTTATCTGCAGCATTCTGTGCTGTGGATATTTTTACTGTGTATATCGAATTGGAAAAATTTAAATGTTTATCAGGGTTCCTAAAAAGCTTGTTATTTAATTTTATTTGATAAATGTTCGATATTTTTATTTATCGTGTTTGTAATAATAATCTAGTTTCATTCTGTAAGTGCCTTTATTGTCTAAATTGTAAATCATATTTCACTTTGTTCATTTATATCAGCGAACCCTGATATTTATAGCTCAATCTCAACATTAAATAAAATAATAATGATCCTTTTTCAGAACTTGTTTTAGTTTTTTTCACTACCTTTTTGTGACTGCCGCAAAGCCTTCGCGTAGCTATTGCCGTATTCATATTTGAAATTGCACAGCAAAGTACAAACATACACCTATCAAGGCAACAAGTTTGTGTTGTAAGTTAAAAAACTCCAATTGCACCTGTTAAAGGGCATGGACTTTATTCAACTAAATGATATGGATGATTAAAATTATTTTTCATTAATTAACTTCTCTAGAATATAAAGTTCTCAAAATAGCAATTACATACGATTGAATAACCGCAACTGCTTCAAGGACTTAATAGCAGACTTAACGACGCATGGTTGTGTGACATACGAGCGTAAATACGCCACGTGGTGAACTTCAATTGAATATGCTACAAGCTAGTGGATAGTGAGCTGTGAGCTGTAGGTCTAAATTTAATGTTTTTTTTGACATTATAGCTGGACTGGACTAGCTGGGATGCACGGTGTTCTGACTGAAGTGACAACCAAAAACCGAACAGTCTACCAGAGGCGAGAAATGGCTGGAGAACATTCGGTAAGCTGCGTGTAGCTCAAAGCCACCACTACAAAGACAGAATTATTTACCTACCTACCTCTCAATGAATAACGAAAACAGTAGGAAGTGGGATGCCACCTAACCTAGGGCGGCCAGTTAAGAACAGTTATGATGTTTAGTTTCGAGGTTGTAAGCAGGGTAACATCCCGTCGCTAGGGATAGGTAGATAGCACAGCGAGCTAACTACGACAGTTAAAAGGTAAAACACCCATCGCAAGTTTCGTATCTGGCGGCCATATTAGTTAACCTTATGACCCAGCCCAGTGCAAAATAAACATGTAATACTTTCTGCAGGCGTTTTGATTCCTTTATGATTACTACTACATACATATAATTTCGGATTTGCCGTTCGCATCACATTTTTATTCAGCAGTGAATCCAGGTCAGTCGGACCGCGAGGCCGATGGCCAAAGCTAAGAAAACAAAAACAATTGTCAAACTTGTGTCAGGTCAGTCAAGTCAATGTCAAAAAAACGTCACCTTAGTTTTTGTGTGTCATTCTCTGCTGTGTGGATTTCATTTAGCACAAAATAAACACGAAAATACAACACAAAAATGTCTGAAATGGACGTGGCGGAAAGCGGGAATGATTGTTCTAATGATCTACGTAAGTTTTGTATTTTTTTAGCCTGTGTACGTGCCAAGAAAGTAGACTTATTGGAACAGATGCTAACCTCTTCACTATCACCGGTTGTTTTGTTTGTTTCTTTATTTGTTGGGTAATATTTCAGTGCTGCTCGATCGTGTATTCCTCCGGCTCGGGAATGCTGATACTGATGAGCAGCTAGAGAGCTGTCTGACTCGATTTCTGCCTCCTGTTATTCTCAAGCTATCGTCGCCCCACGAGCAGGTTTGCTTCGTCATTATGAGTTCAACACCCTTTTAACGTAGTCAAATAATTATTTTACCTTGACTGCTTCACTAACATAGGGTGTAAGTTGTTTATTTCAGAATAAAAACGGTTTAAAATGTGAATGTTGACTGGTCCAGGTGCGTACGAAGGTGATGGAGTTGCTAGTGCACGTCAACAAGCGCGTGAAGTGCCGCGCGGAGGTACAGCTACCTGTGCAGGTGTTGCTGCAGCTGTACAAGGACCCCGCTGCTAATAGCTTCATTATTGTAAGTCTAACTTCCTTTGTTTTATTTTTTACTAGCTGTGCCATTGCCATCTCCCGCGTAAAATAAGTATATACCAAAGTGCTATTGTCATGTATAAGGCACAACATTTTAACATCAAAATTTTATATACAAACAAAAACCAAAATCTTCACATCCTCACAAAATGTCATGTGTATGAACTTAGTATGATATTGTACTACTACTTACTTAATAGACTGTAGTTTTGTTTGTAGAATTTACAAATTGTTGAATTTGTTGTTCAGTCAATGGCTTATCAGAGTTATCAAGCAACCCATTTGAAAATGGCCCCTATGAGCTGTTGACTTTACCTGTCATACTGTATTTACTTATTTAAGAAATTGATATGCTTTTGTAGAATTTCACCATAATCTACATCACCATGGGGTTTCCTCGTCTGCCTCGCGACCAGCAGCTGGCTTTGGCGCCATCCTTGTTGGAAGCCATAGAAAACAAGCCTCAAGGACATCAAAATGGGTAAAATTATTTTCCACTTACTTAATCTACTTGTAAGATTTTCAAGTTTATTTTACCAATTTGTTGGCGGATTCGGAACTATAAGTACTATGCAATAATAATTAGGGATGGTGAAATTGAATGAAATGAAATTCAACTGTTGCATAATTAGTAGTCTTAAAAAATACCAATATAAAAGTTATGTTGCCTTTGGGGTCAAAACTTTAAATAAATTGTTTCTCTGTACTACTATCCAGACTTATGTCTGTATGTGTGTGTGCTATTTCCTGGAAATCCTGGGCACTATTTAGAAAAGAGGGAAGAGGTAACTTTAAGAAGTTTTTCAAAATGAGGTGTACCAAAAATATGTATATTTTTACCTTTGTTTTAAATATTGACTATTAATAACAAAATTAATTTTATGTTTGCAGTATTTTGATGCTAGTCATGCCACTGTTGGGAGAAATCAAGGAAATGGAACTGAATTTGAAGGAAAAGCCCAAACTGTCTAACTTAATTTTGAAGTTTGCTACTGATGTCCTGCTATTACCATATAGGTAAACCCTTTTTTCCATAGTTCATCATTTTAATTACTCAAAACTGTTCACATTTACTTATGATAAGATAAATAATCTTTATTGCACAAAAATACATTTTACATTTCATTAAAAATTTCAGGGCTTTACCAAATCCTGGGGAAACTGATTTCCAGGTACCACCAGGGATGAGCATGAAAACTTATAAAAGAATTGTGGACAAAAATCAACTCAACCCTAATCAGTTGGAAGAGGTATGACTTTACAGTAAATTAATAAACACAATTATTTCGTGTATTTAATTCAGTTGATTAGATGCTTTGGAACTTTGGAAGTACTTGTTATAAGTCTATTTAAAGGATGATATATTTGCATTTGGTTTCATCATTAACTTCAAGCACGAGGATGGTAAAACTATATCTTCCTGCAGATTGTTTGAGCCATACTTTTAGGTAAAGTAGACAATACATTTATCACATCTGAAAATACCAAAACTAATGCAAGGATTTATTTCAATGCAATTTACCTTTATTTTTTAGTGTAAAAAATCAGTAGTGGCGATCTTAAAAAACAAATCTCTAACTCTCAAGTGAGCATTCAGTAATGCGTTTTATGAGTTTCAAGACATTCTAGAAGTTTCAAAAACTTTTAAGATATTCAACATATTATGGCTGAGATATCGCTAATTATTAGAGAAGGTACACAAGCGAGGCGTAACTGTAAAACAACTGATCTAACGTGAGCCATTTGTCTATTCAGATGAAGCTGTCAATTGTAAACTTCATTAGCAAAGACATATTCAACCACAATGACGTGCTGCTGACTCTGATTGTGGCTGCTGCTGACTCTCGGTTCAGCGTGGCCAACCATGCGAACAGTCCCCTGATAAGAGCTAACAGGTAATTTCGTAATTTGATAAGTATTGTATTAAACACTACTAAAAATTTATTCTCCTATGGCTAGTAGACATGGGCGTTTTTGGTTTGAATGCAAAAGATTATCTATCCCTATTTGAGACTTAAAAATCCGATTTCATTAGCGGCTTTCCTCGCCAATCCGTACTTTAGATTAACGTCAACGATATGACCATAATTTGATCGCAAAATTTGTACCATCCTTCACTCCGGTATTTTGCGTATGGTTAGAAAGAGAATGATCGAATTTCTTAGTTAACCAGTCCACTAACCAGTGAATTCTGTTTGTTAGGTCGGTAGGTCGATTTCAGAAATCGGATTTCCTTGATTGTGAAATTAATATGAATTGATTTGTGTTTGAAATGGGGCTTAAGATTCGCTCTGATATATCGGAAGCATGCCTTATTACTAGAAAAACGTTGAAAATCCACTAGGTAAATAATTTATTCTGTATTTTTTTTTTCAGTTCTGTTGACTGGTCCCAGCCGGCCACAGTGGCCCCACTGTACTCACTTTATCTAGGAACCTGGGGTGGATTGAAAGTGCCCCCAGATGATCGCAAGGTAAGCAGTTAGCAATTCAATCCTTTCGAGTGCTTTATACCTGTATATATTTATAACTGTGGTATTTTATTTCAAAATTATTTTTCACAGGTGCCAGCTTGTACCAGACTGCGGCTGAAACTTATACAATATTTAAATAAAGCAACAGGGGCGGGCATTATGTTCCCACACTGTGTTCAGGTAATTTAATGTATGATTTAGAATGATATGTACAGTCAGCATCGAAATGATGTGTGATCAAAGTGTGGTCAAAATGGCGGTGACAACATAGACATTTGTTACATAGTCTTAAGCAATCGTAATACTACACTGGCAGTCGTATGTCATTTAAAGCGAGGAGTTAAAGTGATACGGCTGCTTTTCTTGAATACCTAACATATATTTGAACACTTAACAACACACGTCATTTGAACAATTGACACGCGCGTCAGTTGAACACGCACACACCATATTGATGCCGGCTGTACTAATCGGCAAGGAATATTCAGAATCGAGCTAAGAGCTCATTTCAATAAAGAATGCCTGAATTAGGTTAATTAAAATAAAAATCACTTGTATGGAGCCTTTAAAACATAGATCGTCAATCAGTTTATAAAAAAACCCAGATTTTGGTCAACAATTACATTGAAATAATATGCTTTGTGAGCGAAATACTGAATCCCCCTTGTTTATAATTATTAAGTAAGCGCTAGTTTTGTATATATTTTTGTTTTTTGTCAGGTTGTATTTTCATCATTGTTCGAACCGAACACAAATTCAAGACTACGAAACATGGCATTAATGTTTCTGTTGAACGTTATCAATAGGTATGTTTTATCACATTTGCGTCAACATACGAGTACACACGGCCTGTACTGTAACTTACTTAATTTCTATTGGTACATTTTCAGCGGTGATGAAACACAGCTGAAGAAAGTGGCGACGGTATTTCTGCAAGGGTTACTGAAAATTATCAGGTCTGACGAGCATGCGGAACATCAGCCTAAGGCTTACATGTGTTTAGGTACACATTTTATATGGTTTAATTGTTATACTGAACGAACCTTCCTACTGTTGTTAGAAAACTTTTTGTTTATTGTGGTATAGGCCAGATACATACTACGTCATTGATGAAACCAAAATACATATCATAAAATAAATTAGTGCTGGGGTTACTTTTTTGAAACTACGATGTTTTTTTTTATTATTTATTTCTTCTCTTTTCTTGCAAAAGAAATGATATTGTTTAATAAAGTCTTCTTTGAATTCAAAAATAATATAAAAAAACATTTACAAGTTGATTGCTAGGAAAATAGACAGTTTAACCCTTTAACCGGTAGAACATGTAGCCATTTTTCGTTGGTTTTGGACCCTATTCCAATCATTTAAGGTTCAAAATAAGGCGGCAACTATTCAGCCACTACCGGTTAAAGGGTTAAAATATGGTTAACGGCCCAGTCATAAGATTTTTTTTTAAATTTATTTGTTCAGAATAATCTTAAGCTTATGACAATATTATTTTGTGCCGAACTGTGCAACAAGTATACTTAATAAATTAAATTGAAGAATCGATAATATTTATAAGGTTATTAACAACATGTTAAAATTACAGGTAGGCTGGCAATGAAGTGCCCGGATAGTATAAATAATCAGTTTGCGCTACTAGAAGAGTTAGTGAAGAAAATACCGGAAGCGACACCCGAGATGAAGACTGCGTTAAGGGACGCGCTGCTTGAGATGGCGGTCGCTTACAAGATCCATACAGAAGGTACACTAACATACATGCCATTATTAATTTAAAAAAAACATTTATTCCGGCCGACTAGGGTCATATAATTGTTAGTAAGTAATACACAAAACCTTAACCTAATGTTAGACATCGATACAGAAATTATGCCCTTCCTTTTATGCCCCATAGTTGAGACCCCCCCTTTTTTATCCGATCATGCGCATGTTCCTCTCTCTCTCCTTATTCCTTCCATACATGCTGTTAAATGTACTCTTGACCTGAACCTTCCTGAGAAGGTCTTGAACTGCAATTAGTTTTTACATGCGTACAAGCACCATTTAAAAAAGTTGTTTATGTCAAACCTGTCTAACGAATATCCAGAATAAAATACCCAATCTATTTCTGTCAGTTGTTGTTGTTTTTTAACGTCTTTTTGAGTGTTTAGTCGTCGGATACTTTCAAGTAAGTAATGTTGTGACAATTCACATATATTTACAAACCTACTCTAATCGGATAGTTAAATAGTCGAATCTTTTACTTACGACTTATAAATTGTTATGTATTGAATAAATTGAAAGATAAAAAACGCACACGTTTGGTTCTGTAAAAAATTAACATAATCTATACCGAAACACCGTTTATTTACTCAGTAAAAATAAAAATAAAATAACTCTACATGTTTGTCTTTCAGAAAAACTAGTAGCCGCCGAAGCTACCCCGACGCAAGGGCCCAGCACGTCACAGGATGACAAAATGGAAACGGGAGACAGTGCGAGCCCCTTAGACGAACCACAGGCGTTGGCGCTCTTCGCGCTGCTGGACCAGTGAGTGCCTAAGTAATGTTATCTGTGGACGGTGTTGTAAAACCCTTGAACTCTGATAACGATAGCTGTAAGGAAATTTCAAGGACCCTTACACAGGGCAGCAACTTTGCGTTGAGTTCTACCCACATTTATCGACGGGTAATCGACTAACGCAGGTCAAAAAAGTCTTTAGCCGACGGAATAAGGGTGTAACATCGATAACATCGAGCAAAACGAGTTGTTTGTCGCCGTCGCAACAGCTAATCGGCGATAAGTCGAGTAGTGTGGTGATACGCACTCGGCTTTAGCCGATTTCTCCTCGATAAATGTGGGTAGGCCATTATTAATCAATTCGGTAACTGTATTTAGGTAATACTATGTGACAACTAGGCACAGTTTGCCCTCCACTTTTTTTCCACCTCTGACTCACGCCTTGAAATGTCACGTCTTAAACTATAGTTTTTTTTGACAGTTACATACACAGCGAAGAGTCCATGATCCGATACATCGCTATGCGTTACGCTTCTGCGGTATTCCCGCAGGACTATGTACCTTCGCGGTATCTGCTACTGCTCGCCAGCGGAGATAGGTAAGTGGATAGCAATCATTCAATTACGGATATATTCCGAAGTACAGTCATCGGCACATCAGGCTACGCATTTCCGTTTTTTGTCTTGCTCTCGCCAAATGTGATCTTTTTGCAATGGAGCAAGGAGTTAATATTTAAAACGTAAATATGGTTTGTATAATGTTGTAAAAAAAACTGACTTAAAAGGCATCTTTAAGATTATTCAGATTAAAGTTGTAATAATAATAATCTATCCATGATCATGAAATAAGTGGAAGTCTCTCATAACCTATTCTGTTTCCTCAGTCAAGACGAAATATCAACAGAAGCGCTAAAGTGTCTATATGGCACGTCACGCCCCCTAGAAATAGAAGAAGTGGTGAACAATGTCTCCAAGAAGGAGACAGAAGTAGTGAACATAGATGAGGACTCTTCTAAGAAGGACAAGAACAGAAACCAAGAAGTGCAAGAGTTCAAAGTACCGAAGTTCGGAGAAGTAGTGATGTATATTTGGGACCAAATGCAGAAGAGGAAGAAAGGGTCTAATACTAAACATCGATTCGTTGTTGGGAATCAAGTGTTGCAATTTCATCCTTTGACATATCAAGAGGTGAATACCTTTTTTTTTAATTTATGGTTTCACATTGTAAAAGATTTATTTTTCAACTGGGCGTGGTGGGCCGAAATTCAATTAGTGTAAGACACTTATAACTCGGCTTAATATTTTTGAAAGATAGATCGAGCCAAAATCACAGAAGGAGGTTGACTCAGACTTTTAAAATTTTCAGATACTAAGGTACTTGCGCATGTGTCTAAACCGGGACGCGAACCTGAAGGACTGCTCGTACCATCCCAACGCGACATCACCTCTCTTGGCCAAGTACTTTTACGAGCACCTCCTGGAAACGGAAGTGCTTGAACATTACTTGATGATGATCACTTCTCTGCTCAGCTCTAGTCCTGGTTTGTCAAAATCTTTTAACTAATATTTAATGTTGGACATTTTACTTTGAAATCGTCTGAGCTCAACCCCAAATTAGGCAAACTTTATATGGTTGATGGTTTTCATTACACCTGAATTTACAAACATCCTTTCAGCGTTAAGCACGCCGTCGAACTCATGCTGTCCCATAAAGTGTCTTTAGAACTTTTAACGACGTCCATGACTTTGACTGAACTTGGATTCGGGGGTCAGATACTAATAAAATTATCACACTCAAAAATTCTTGAACACCTGCTCTTGGACTTGGTTAGGTGATAGCACTATTTTTTTTACATAGTGCAAGTCTAGAGACAGGTTCAAGCTCTAACTAAAACATATTTTATGTATTTAAATCTGTAATAAATATTAGAAAAATATTTATGATCACTATGTTTTTTCCAGAAATGATGCCACTGACATGTTTCCTCGACATTGTCGGCTGCGTCCCAGAAAAGATGGCCTCCAAGTACACTAGCCTACTACCATTCTTAAAGAACCTCTTCACAACCAGTACCAAGGAAGACATTCGAGAAATAGCAGCTGTTATCTACGCTATTATAACAGTGAATACGAGTGAGAAATCAGCAATTGAAACGGAGATAAAGGAATTTGTCGTACAGGTAAGAGATTAAAACTGGAGTGGTGTAACTTGTGTGACGGTTGTCCAGTGGCAGTATTTCCCGAGAGATATGACATTGGGGCCTTCAAGAAAAGAGCGCTTTCCTTAATAAGCGACAACACAGCAGCGAAACGGGTGTTCTAGTTTCCATGGGAACTACTTTCCATCCTTTCCTATCCTAAAAAAATGCTTTTTGTACTAATGAATTTACTATATTTCTTACTAGCGACCCGCCCCATCTTCGCACAGGTGCTATGGGATATTATTATACATATAAACCTTCCACTCCCATCACTCTATCTATTGAAAAAAAAAACCGCATCTAAATCCGGTGCGCAGTTTTGAAGATAGCATACAGAGGGATATAGGGACAGAGACAGCGACTTTGTTTTATACTATGTAGTGATTATGTAAAGAAAGTTATACATGGTCTACAGTGTGTTATCGAGTCCCAAAAGAAGTTTGATTTAGTCTACTTTTTTTCCACTAAACAACTTATTTATTATATTTTATTATTGTTTTTAGCATTTCCCATGCAGAATCTTTCTAAAGAAAACCAGAAAAAGACATTTGGTCATGTTGGCATCAGGCAGGACTTGAACCCGCATCTTTCGCAAGCCGGGCGACTGCACTACCAATTATGCTACCGAGCTTAACTTATTTATTATTTAAAAAGACATACCAACAGTGTACAGTCAATTGCACATCAAGTTACCCCATTTCCGTCTTGTCTCTCGCTTTTGCCAAATGTCATTTCTTTGCAATAGAGCAAGGAGGACTGACCGGGAATGGGTAGAGTGATGTGCCGTCTACTCTACATATTAAAACTAACTTCTTTGATACAGGGTCAGAACAACAAAAACTTAGAGAGTCAGTGCGGCTACCTGAGTGCGTTTGCGCATCTCTGCGAGCGCTGCATCGTGCTCGCGAAGAGGGGCAAGTTCGGGGGGAAGGGCTTCAGCGCGGCTAACTGGGAGCCGTACAAGGAAGGCGTTGTCGTTTTAGGTAAGTTAGATTGATAGATAGATATTCTTTATTGTACAAATCATTACATTTTAAGCAAATTCCAGAGAACAATGTACAATTTAGGCGGTCTTATCGCTAGAGAGCCATCTCTTCCAGACAACCTTCAGGTAGAGGATCGCAAGTGAATAAAATAAACCAAATGTGGGTGAGCTAAAATAGTAGAGTAATAGGGTGAACATTGCGAAAGTTGTAGATTATTGATAGACGTTTGAAAGGGTGTAAGCTAGTGATATAATCTGCTGTCAGATACCGCGATGAACAACAGGGGGTCGGCAACGATAGCCATTACCAGGCCCTGCGTGGTGTCTTTTAGTGATGTATTTTTCCTGCATCTCTGTTCTTCGGAAGGCATGCTAAGGCTGTTCGTGGGTACTAGGTATAAAGCTATAAAACTAAAATATCGATTGATATTATTTTCAGCGAACTTCCTCATCAGCCCAGTAACCTTACTTGTCACCACCTCCTGCTCCGCTGTGTCACTCCTCGCCCGAGTCTCAGGACTGCCACTACCAAATGCTACAGCTAAACAAGAAACCGTTCTACAGAGCGATAACCCGTTCAACGTAAATAAGAGCGAAACGAATGTGGACTCTGATGGCGAAGTTACAAAGTTCACAGTCGCCGAAAGACTATTCAAGATTGTAGCTAATGCAAAATTACCCTCAAGAGTAAAGGAAAGATCGCTGTTCACGCTAGGGCTTCTGTGCTGCGGAGAAATATTCCCATTCGCAAAGCAAATCGTTAAAGGTTTTCTACAGATGGCTAAAGATGTAAGTAACTGTTATGAAAATAGACCCAAAGCTAAAATTAAATCCAAATCAGTATTTTTCAAGTCACGTACCACCGAATTCAAACGCAAATCAAAGTTGAGCAAACAAGTATAGCTGTCACTTTCCGTTCTATCGACATTCTTATGTCAACATATCTCAACATTCATTGACGTTTCTGATTTATTAGTTAGACAGGTATATTATTGGAATATATTTTTGTTTGTTTTTAGAGTAAAGAATTTGAAATTCATCTTCAAATCGGAGAATCATTGGTTCTGTGCGTAGAAGGAGTTAACTCTAACGAAAATCGGGACCTGTGGACAGAACTGCCAAAGGAGGTAAGTAAATAAAAGTTAAGTGTTATAAGTTTTCTTTTCAACTTTATAACAATTTCAGTTTCAATTTATGTTTTTTTTTCACAAGGGTAAAGCCAAAATAAGGAATAATGATGCATTGAAAGAAAATGACGAGCTTGTAGAATGGCTACTGCAAGAGTTGTTCAAGATTGGACGCCATCCTCATCCACATTCTAGACAGGTGAGTGTCGGTTCTGTGTAATAGACTCATTATGAATAGCTAACGTAGTTCCACAGCTGGAAGAAAGCTTCCCTACCCCCTTTCCACTACGGTCCTTAGTTGGAAAAGATCAATTCCCCATAGCTTAGTCTAGCTCGTCACGCCATCGCCTTTAAGCTATGCAGTGAGGTCCTTTCTTGTCTTGCGCATTTAAATCGTTGCTATCCTAGCCTGAATAGCAATCCCCTCTTTAACTGAATTGCTCTTTGAGAGACAACGGTAACTTGAGTTTAACATCGTACCAAGTTTACTTCGCTCTAAACCTCGGTGTCATACCGTGAAGCTCGGCTTCTCGTGATCAATCAAAGTAAATAAAGAATTTAGTACGCCGTATGCGAGGATGGGAATGATAAATACACAAACTTTTTATTCTGTCTTCTGTCAAAAAAAAATATATTTTTTGTAGGCGACTAGCATATGGCTCCTCGCGTTACTGAAAAATTGCCCAGAGCGAGAGCCAATCAAAAGCAAACTCCAAGAATTGCAAGATGTTTTCATGGATTACCTTTCAGAAAACAGCGGTAAGTGGTTCTTTCAACCGGATGTATTAACTTTGTTTCTTAAGCGAGATGCATGCTATTCAATGTAGTTTTGTAATACCTGCAGTAAAATTTGTATTTAAGTAATTTGTGTATAAGTTTTGGCACTAAAGTTCTTCAATTATCTATTAAGAATGGGTTCATTATAGTTGTTGCTGGTGCATGATATTGGTTTTCTCTAGAAAAGTCAGGTTTTTAAAATAAGTGCATATGTTTCTGTTTTACAGAGATCGTTCAAGACGTGGCGAGCAAAGGTCTTAGCTTGGTGTACCAGAACTCTGACGAGAGCCAGAAGCAAGCCCTGGTCGGTCAGATCATTGAGCAGCTGACCAGCGGGAAACGCTCCGTCGCGCAGGTCACGGAGGACACCAAGATCTTCGAGGAAGGGCAGCTGGGGAAGGCTCCTACCGGGTCAGTGAATGCCTATCTATTCTGTACTTAAACTTGTGGCGACAACTATCTCGCCACATGCGAACTACAACTGACGTAATCTGAATTGCGCTATCCACATTACTCAAGCGACTGAGTATATACACAGAAACTCGACAACTATGGGCAGTAGCCCACCAGACAGGACACCCGCCTGGTCGCACCCTGTTCCTCACGTTCTCCATAAGATAAAAGATAAGGAAAGAAAGATAAAGTCTTAAAGATACTCAATCTAAGAGAGTCGCATTGCATGTTACTGGACGACTAGTCAGTCGTCAACAGTCGTTGACAATCAATTAATCAAATATTATAGCCTCGAAATAATTATGGGTGTTAAATTAAGACTTACTGACAGTTACGCAAGTCATGAGATGTGTTTAGATCTTTATATTTGGATGAGATTGGGTTGTTAAGTATTTTAAAAAACATACCTAGAAAGTGAAGGCTTTGCCGGCAGTTCTCCTCATGTTTCGGATCATTGCACCTGTGTATACAAATTTAGTAATTAACTTGACCCTTGGTAGTTTGCTAAGAAAATGGTTAACGTTATCTAAATTTACTGTATTTTTAGGGGCAACCTTTCAACATACAAAGAGCTGTGTTCGTTGGCGTCGGACTTGAACCAGCCTGATTTGCTTTACAAGTTCATGCACCTCGCGCACCACAACTCCATGTGGAACTCCAAGAAAGGTGAAGTCGAGTTTCTAATGGTTATAACTTATCATGAACTAAACTATTTTCTCCCTTGGTCCTGCGGCCCAGAATTTGCGTTAGGCTGAGTCGAATTACACTAGCTCGGGGCCCGTAGGTAATTTTATGGAAAATGGTCCGTGAGATTGATAATGAGTATCCTTTAGCTTGGGGATAGTGGCTATAGCTAGCCTAGTCAAATAGGCTGGGCTAGTCCGGCACTGTGTCTTGGTCTATCATATACAACATTTCGTCACTTCTGGCAAGACCTCGCACCTATTATTAGTATTGTTAAATTTCTGGCATTCTAACCATACAAGGTGACTTTCCAAGGTGATGTGCTTAAAAGCGGCTTGTAGCTCAAAAGCGCTTGTAACAGGTCTATTTAAAATAAAGATATTTTGACTTTAAAATAAGCTGTACAGAAAAAGTCGTCGTTCTGTCGAATGCTATTGGAGTATGTCAGTTAAATATAAATGATACCTGACAACCGACAAATAAATCGTAATTTTTCCTAATAACCATTTTCGTCGTACTTTCACACTACATTAGAACACTATAGCTGTTATTTTTAATTGATAGAGAGTTCAGTTTTATGCCAGGAAGTAGACTTTGCTTCTATATTACTACTGTTTATCCTTCCAGGTGCCGCCTTCGGCTTCCACTCGATAGCCCTTCAAGCCGGCGCACAACTCTCGGAGCATCTGCCCAAGATCGTGCCGCGCCTCTACCGGTACCGCTTCGACCCCACGCCGCGCATACAAAACTCCATGGCCAGTATATGGCACGCTATTGTGCCTAACACTCAAGCCACTGTGAGTATACATGAAAGAAACAATGTTTATTTTGATACTAATATTAGCGGAATGTCAGGGGTACCCTGGCTTAGTTGTCACAGTAGGTTAATGGGATGGGCGCATCTTCGTGCTTCGATATGTAGGCCCGGGCTGACGTCGCTAGCGACGTCAGCCGGGGCCTACATTCCGTTCCTTGAGCTGTTGTCGTTGTATGTCGTTCGTTAAGCTGTCGGAGGCTCTAGAGCGGCTTGATAACATCTGTCAGTAGGGTTTTAACACTAATCTCAAACCCCTCCAACAATCCGCACTGAGCCTGCGTATTTGACCTCATAGTTAAGTTGAGACTGGTGCCCAGCCGAGAGACGTATAAAAGGCTGTTCTTTGTTATCTCACGTATTGAGAACTGCGGTAAATAGGAAATCACCACAAATAGTTGCAATAGACAGGCAGCAAAAAATAGTTTTTCCAATCTGAAGAACGCACATGCCGTTTGCGACAATCGTAATTGATGAAAGCATTACGATCGCTACTGAATTAAACAAAAATACAATTCACAATAAACAATACGCTTGTGGCAGGTTACATTATTCTTGTGTTTTGTCCCAGGTTCACAAATATCACAAAGAAATCCTAGACGACCTGGTTGCAAACTTGACTTCGCACCAATGGCGAGTCCGGATGTCGTGTTGTAACGCCTTAGCGGATCTATTACGGTAGGAACTCCTATTGTTATTTGTTATGTTGTCATTTGGCTTTTTTAGAAACCTTTTTACAAATCTTATGTGCTTATAGCTAACTTGTCAAGTTTCACCCTATGTATGTATGTTTCCAAATTCAGTATTCATAACCATGTGCACCTATGTATGTATGTTTTTATGTTCAGTATTTATATTTGAGAAATTAGGAGCTCCTCATCCGTCGCCAAGGATTTAAAATAAAAACCCAATCAACCCGGTAGACAAGCAATAACGACTCTTATCACCTTAACGTCCGCACTACACAACACACGTGTTTAGATTAGAACGGATACAAAAGAGGTTCTTGTGGCATTTGACTTTTGCACAGGGATTGGCTAAAAAGGTCAGATCTTACAGCGACAGAATGAAGTTATACGGAATGATTGACCTGGAGAAAAGACGCGATTTGCTGGATCTCACTTTCTTCAATAAGCTTCTCTCATCCAAAATTGACTGTCCGCAATTATTAAGTCAAGTCAAACTTAAAGTTCCCCCTCGATACCCTCGAAGTAAAGTAAAAAAGGTATTTTCACTCCCTCATCGAAGAACAACCTTGGCTAGAAATTCACTATAACAAGAACAGTGACGCTCTCCAAATATCAGATTGCGTAGGCAAGAATCGTAGGATAGTTTATAAAATTTTGAAGAAAAGAAACTAGCTTAGTTCTGAGTCTCTATCAGTTTTTTTAGTTTTAAATTGTTATTGTAATAAAACATTTTTTTTTGCGTATTTTTAAAAACCTGAACTATAGATTGCATGCTGTGTTTGCCTGTTAGATTAAGTTGATTTTTGTTTGTACCTTCTACCAATGTAACATTGTAACAGCTGTTGGCAAACCTCAATGAATAAATAAATAAATAACTTTAGAAGCACGATGTTGTTGTGATTCTCGTGGTAAGTAATTTCATTTGTTGTATACAGTGGCGCCCAGAGTCTCCACGAGTCCCTCGAGCAGCTGCCTACGATATGGGCCCAGCTGTTCCGAGTCATGGATGACGTCCACGAAGGCACGAGACAGGCGGCTACTACCACAGCTGGCGTACTTTCTAAGGTAATGTTTCACTAGGGCATGGTCCGATTTGCGATTTTGGCGATAACAGTGCTGACGGTCATTATTGTCAGTCCGAAACTCCGAATCACGATTACTTTATCGTCACCTACCAGAACAGAAAACTCCAATAAGAAAAAATACGTCATAGAGCTAAACTTAAGTACAAAAAACAACATCAGGAACGAGAACGAATACAGCGTGCATATTTCGAAGAATGTTTTGTTCGTTATTCTACGTTCTAAATAAATTGACATCGTCTAATTTCGGGGTACGTTGTTTTTTTGAAACAACGTACTCCGTTTATGTGAGTTCATAAATGGGCCTTGAGATGTAACTTTAGATCTGTCCTTCGTTCGCACTTATAATACACGCTAATATGTTTACCAACAGCTATGTATTCGGGCGTCTGACACGAACCAAGGGAAAGACGGCAAGGAGGTGGTGTCGGTTATTCTGCCAGTATTGCTCGAGACTGGCATCATAAATCTTGTGAAGGAAGTGAGGAGCGTTAGGTTAGTAATAAAATGTTTTATTAATGCTGTCATTATTATCTATCACACTACAAACAACCATGTATAAGCTACTGGTCGTCAATTCTGATATCAGACGTGCGAAGTCTATGTATTAGACTCATACGTCTTATGACGGAATCTATCATACGATTAGTTTTGATCACTTGTGAGCTCTATCAATCTTACTTACTTATTATTAAATATTCATATTGACCTAACACTGGCTTTGCTACTCTTTGGAAGGTTTGTTTGGCTGGTTGTGTATCGACCCAAAGCCGCTTGCTGTTGCGTTCTATAGGGGAGGCATATGTCCACCTGTGGACTCCTAGTGGCTGTAGATGATGATAAAAACTTGAGCCTTCCAATATCTATCAGGTCAATAGGTTTTTTTTTTTCAGCTTACAAACAGTGTCAAAGCTAGTAACAGCTGCGGGCGACAGCCTCAAGCCGTTCCTAGCTCGACTGGTCCCGGCGTTGGTCGGAGCGGCCGGGGACCTGGAGTCGGCCAAGCTGTCGTACTTGAGCACCGCCCTCGCCACTGATAGCGGCACAAGGGATCTTCTAGACGACATGCGTGCTAACGCCGCTAAGCACCATTACACCACCGACACTGTGCTTAAGGTTAGCTTTACTTAGAATTTCAATTAGGTACAGGAAAAGAAAGGTTATTTGAAAGAATATGTATGACCAAATCCCTTGAAAAAATTACAATGGACAGTACATACTTAAGTCTTATTAAAAACGTGTAAAGCAACGCTGCATCACTGACACTCAAGTTTAGTCGAAAATATAGCGGATACTGTCGACAATGTGTGCTACAAGTGCAAAGCACCACTGCCAAACTTACACTGCTGGAGAACGGCAGGCTCTAATAGTAAATAAACACCAGTGCAATATTTTGTGAGAAGCCTTTACCCAGCCGTGAAATGTTGAAAGTGAAAAGAGGGGTTACAATTTTGCCTACATCGAATAATTTGCAATTTCGTGTAGATATTTATCCAATACTGGTATCGTGTACTTTAATGTTTTGTGGAGTTTCATGTGACTTTTCACGCATTGATAAACACGCCATGCCAAACACGTAACTCCATATCGTCGCAGGAAAGGCAGAATTACTGAAGCGCCAAAATAGGCATATTGAGTTATATACAGGGTGTCCCGAAACGTGACGTCAAGCGGGCACGGGATGTTAGGCTAGGTTATACCGGCTCTGGGAAAAATAAAGAAAAAAATCTATGTCACTTGGTTTAGTAATAATAATAATATTTTTGAATATCTGGGAAATCGACACCCTTGACTATGTTTTCATGTACTGTACTCACAAATGACCAAATTTTGCAGAGTTTTATTTTTTTATGTTATCCCAGAAAACAATGCTTTTGATTGTAGTCTTTTTTATGATGATCAATATTGGATATTTAGTAAAAAAAAATAAAGTTCGACTGAGTCATGGTCAAGAATTTTTATGTCAGCTAACTTCATCCCTTATTTTCTTTAAAAAACATTACTAAAGCATCCTTGGCAAGTTGTCTAGAAAAATAGCCCATTTAATCAAGATTTCAAAAAGGTGAAATAATAACTATTTCCTTGTCTTATGTTTCCATGAAAAATATTATTGACCATAATGGGTCGTTCAAAACTTGAACTAGGTGAAGTCTAAAGTATGCTATTGTTGGTTAATGAAACAAAATGTGACAGTAGGTTAGTAGCGGTAGCAAATAAGAAATGATTGCTGTTGCTAAGCATTCCATGCCTGGTCGGTTAATGTGATGGGTGACCACTCCGAACATTTTTTTTAATATCTTTTATAGCTTCTCTGTCCTTCGAAGGCACGTTAAGCGGTTGGTCCCGGAAAACGTGTGCCCAGTATTGAGCATAAGTGTCTCTACTTATGCTCAACGTTCACGATTACGGTCAACGCAACTATCCCGTATTGCTACAACGTCATACTCTAACATGTGGCCACAGTGAGCTAAGTGTGGATCGTGGTACAGTCACCGGCATCTCAGGCTACCTATTTCAATTTTTTATCTTGCTCTTGCTGAATGACAATAGTTTCTTTGCAATAGAGCAAGGAAGACTAGTAATGTATTTTTCCGACATTTCCGTACTTCGGAAGGCACGTTAAGCAGTTCGTCCCGATTGACATCGCTAACTGTCAGTCGTAAAGCTTAGTCGGGGGCCTTTGGGCGGCTTGATGACATCTGAGATCATTTTTTCACTGATTTTACACCCCTACAACAATCCGCACTGAGCCCGCGTGTAAGAGTATGCCTAGCGCCCACCCTTGTAGTTGAGGTGAGGCCTGTGCCCAACTGTGGGACGGATATAGGCCGTTTATCTATGTATGTATGTAAGGAGGACTGAACGAAAATGGTAAGCGTGATGTGGCATTTACCGTAAAAGTAAGATACCAGAGCTTCTATTGAGCCATGTAGTCAGATGTTATTAAGGCACCCTAAGGCCTCTGAATAAATTTCGCGGCTGACTTCTACTAGCAACGTCAGCTGGGAACAACTGCTTAATGTCATGTGTACGGAGATACTATGAAAAAAAAAAGAAATGGTCACCCATCACATTAACCGACCAGGCATGGAATGCTTAGCAACAGCAATTATTTCTTATTTGCTACCGCTACTAACCTACGATCACTTTTTGTTTCATTAACCAACAATAGCATACTTTAGACTTCACCTAGTTCAAGTTTTGAACGACCCATTATGGTTCATAATATTTTTCATGGAAACATAGGACAAGGAAATAGTTATTATTTCACCTTTTTGAAATCTTGATTAAATGGGCTATTTTTCTAGACAACTTGCCAAGGATGCTTTAGTAATGTTTTTTAAAGAAAATAAGGGATGAAGTTAGCTGACATAAAAATTCTTGACCATGACTCAGTCGAACTTTATTTTTTTTTACTAAATGTCCAATATTGATCATCATAAAAGTGACTACAATCAAAAGCATTGTTTTCTGGGATAACATAAAAAAATAAAACTCTGCAAAATTTGGTCATTTGTGAGTACAGTACATGAAAACATAGTCAAGGGTGTCGATTTCCCAGATATTCAAAAATATTATTATTATTACTAAACCAAGTGACATAGAATTTTTTCTTCATTTTTCCCAGAGCCGGTATAACCTAGCCTATCATCCCGTGCCCGCTTGACGTCACGTTTCGGGACACCCTGTATATATTCGGAATCAGCGATTTTTTCTGCGTCGATCAGTCTGGGTCTCATAGCGATACGAGCACTTTTTTGGCGTTTCAGTAAATGGTAAAAATAGGGGTTTTTCCTCAGCCCGAGTTCTTAAGCGACACTTTTTTGGCATTTTATTCGTGCCTGTCACATAAGTAATTTTGGCTTAATACTAAATACTAAGTAAGGCTTGTAAGAAAATTAGTCTTTCCATTTTTATGCTGGAAGTGGCGTATAAGTAATTTTGCCTTGCTGTTATTGAGCAAGTTTTTGACTTTCAGTATCTTTACTGTGATGTGATATTTTAGCAAAAGTTATAGAAGTAAAAATAGAAAGCTGGTCAAAACCTCATTTACGTCTCTAAAGTGAAAAAAATGGAGCGTATCAGTCAGTCTGCTCGACAATGCCACTGAGAGTTCACGTTTGTCGGTTTTTCTTGACGCTCAAATAGATCGAGAAGACAAGAGAATATTGGTGATAGTGCAATAAATAATGCCTTAATCGGACCGGCGAACGGCGGTATATCCGTCCTGAATAGGTGAACCAAATCCTACAGGCCAGTGACGGTGACGGGCAGCAGCGTCACCGGTGCGAGAAGCTTCACCCTGGGATTTCCAACCCGCCTGCAGAGCGTGGCGATTATGGGCATAACCTCTTATGAACAGACGAAAATGGCCACGGCTCCCAGTTCCTGGCAGCTCCACTATTCCTGGTCATGGTGGCGACCATGGTAACGGTGGGACGGGGAGTGCAAAAAATCTCCGGGCTACAGGAGGAAAACGCAACTGACTGACCCTGGCGACGAGGGAGAGGACACCATAACTCTCAATTCAGGCCACCTGATGTACTTCCGAGAGTGAGACCAAAAATCCTAAGGTGGCGTTGGGTTTCTGGTTAATAGGTACCTAGCTAACAACGTTGTGAAAATGTCCAGTGTGTCGAACAGGGTGGCGTACCTCATCATCAAGCTCACCGAGAGGTATAGCTTCAACGTGCAAGTGTACGCACCGACCTCGTGACACTAGGACGATGAGGTGGAGGATATGTTCGATGACATATCGAGGGCCCTCCACTCTACTACCAAGACCTATTTCACCGTTATTATGGGGGACTTCAACGCTGCAGTAGGAGTACAAAATTGCAGCAAATCTGTAGTAGGATCCCATGGATATGGAAGTAGAAATCATAGGGGGCCAATGTTCGTCAATTTCCTTGAACGGGAGGGGCTTTTTTTGAACCATTCTGCATTCTTCAAGAAGCAACTCCAAAGGAAGTGGACGTGGCAAAGCCCCGACACTTAAGACGAAAAATGAGATCGACTTCATCATGGGGGACAAAAAGCACATATTCAGAGACGTCTCCGTGATCAATAGGTTTAATACCGGTAGCGATCACCGACTTGTCAGAGGCTCTCTGAATATCGACTTCAGAGCTGAACGAGTCTGCTTGATGAAGGCCAGGCTCCGACCAACTCTGCTTCAAACTATGATGGGATCTGAAGCGTTCCAGTCAAATCTGGAGAACCAATTTGCTGCCGCGGAAACGACAACTGACGTTAACCAGAACCCTAAAAATATGGTTCAAGTCCTCGGGGAAGCAGGTACGAGATTTTCTGAAATGCAGCGTAAAGGCAAGAAATCGAAGCTTACGTAAGAGACTTTAGGGCTAATGACGAGACGACGGGAAAACCCACCCGTCACTTCACTAGGAAAACGGACTCTGAACCGAGAGATTAGTAAGCACGTGTGACGCGATCTCCGTTGCTCCAATAGCCTCACGATTATGAGAGCGATAGATCAAAACCGTGGTTCAAAAGTGTTCGTACAATCCCTCGGAAGAATTCACCTGACGAAGTTGACCATAGAAAGTTGAGAAGTCGTTGTCTCGAAGCCGGCAGTACTTTCGGAAGTAGAAGACCCCGGAAATGAGAACTCTAGAGCCATTGTAACGCGCCACTACACCGAAGACCTGCCAGAAGTCAGCATTGACGAAATCGAGATCGCTCTTGGGCGGCTTAAAAATGGAAAAGGCCTTGGAGAGGACGGCGTTACAACAGAGCTGTTCAAAGCAGGAAGCAAACCCATACTCAGGGAGCTCCAAAAGCTTTTTTACGCTGTCCTTTTTGAAGGGAGAACCCCGGAAGAGTAGAGTAGAAGTGTGGTCGTCCTGTTTTTCAAAAAGGGAGACAAAACCCTACCGAAGAACTATTGACCCATTTTCCTTCTAAGCCACGTCTATAAGCTGTTCTCAAGGATGATCACGAACCGTCTTGCGTGATGACTCGACGAATTCCAACCACCGGAGCAGCCCGGGTTTTTAACCATAGACCACATCCACACAGACATCACCTCAGTCAGACACACGCTCCAAAGCCTGATTGAAACGCTCCATCAAACCTTCGCGACAGGACCGGGTATCCTCCGCAGTGGCCCTTGAAGTGGATTCGTATCTGTCCGCTATTGTAGTGTCATAAAGTGTCATGAAGGTGTAAATTTATATGAGAATTACTATTCCTTCCTATTTTTGCAGCTCATAGTAAGAAACAGAGTTTTTACAAAACGTACGCAGCAAGACTGAAGGACGAACAGGAACCTGTAGCTGGAACATCAAAGACACCGCTGATGGAAACAGTCTCAAAGCCAGCAGTAGTTGAAAGACTGATATGTAAAACACCTCAAAAAAATGAGATCAATGTTTTTTCAGACTATGACAAAGACTGAAACGAACAAACCAAACAATTCATGAATAAAAAAACTACGAATTAACAGCTGTTATTTAATTATTTCTCGAAACTATTTCCCTCTTATAGGAGGCCTTTGCCCGGCAAACTGAGCTCTTATTAGAGTAGGCATCCCAGCTTAAACCCATCTCATTGCCCTACTAATATAGGTAATATTTTTAAAAGATAGGATTTTTTCTAATCTTAAGCAAAGGAGACTTCATTCTTACACATTGGTAATGGAATATACGTTATTATTTATGGTTCAAGTAACTTTAATTTTGGCACTTCAGTCTTTATGTAGCTCTTATTGTGTATTAACTGAAGTTATAAGTATTTTTAAAGGTGTGGTTAGACAAAAGTGGTTATCTCTTACGTCTTTTTACTTGAACAAAACCCAAACAATAACTTACTGTTGGGGATTTTTAGTGATTCAACATAATGAGCCGATCACTTTATAAGTTGTTTTGACATGACCACACCAGACTTTAAAAAGTTTTTTCAGTAATTTAGGATAACAAACATTACATTATCGTTACAGTTCAAGAAAATTTGTCGTTTTCCAATTTATATGCGTAAGAGTTTTAAGTGATTTTGATCGCAATAAATATTTGAACCAAATGGCGGTTGAGAAATTTTGCTTTACTGTAAATTGGAGTCATTTTTACTTAATCGCCACTATATCGCAAACCAGTTGTCTAATTATTATGGTTTGTACTTCTGGACATAGAAAATGTCAAATTAATAAAAGTTTACCTTGACCTCATCGAAATTCGTGTTCTGGAAAAAAAGTTATGAATTAAAAACGAAAAAAAAAAACTTTAAACGGCTTTTTCTCGAAATGGTCATTTGGCGCTTGAGTAAAGTTGCCTTTCCTGCGACGATATGGTCATACAATTGTTTATTTAAATCATTTAGCTAACACTACGCAGAACCTTGTTGAAAATACTGATATCTTAAAAAAAGGATCGGCCAGGCTTCATTGATATTTTATAATTATATTGTCATAAGTGCTTTTTACATGAAATAAATCCCTTAATGTCTCCCCAGTGCATGCCGTACATCGACATCGAAGTAATGAAAGAGATGCTCCCCGCTATCCTGGAGCTGACCAAGGCCCCCCAGCTCGGCACGAAGGTCGCGTGCTCCCACTTCATAGTCCTGGCCGCGCACTACCTGCGGGCGGACCTGGAGCCCGTGGCAGGGAAGATCATGTCGAACCTGCTGAATGGCAGCTTTGATAGAAATGCTACGGTCAGGAAGAACTATGCAGAGGCTTTGGGACAAGTCTCTGCGCATGCCAAGGTTGGTATACCAGACTTTGGTGACAATTCAACGTTTTTTTCTATCTGTTTAGTTACTGAAATAAGATGTACTTTACAATGTTTGAATGGACAAACAATTTTGCTATTGACATAGTACCAAATAAGAAGTAGTTCTCTCTGGATTACCATTCATTTAGTAAAAAGAACAAAACCAGTAAAAACAATGGCTCTTGCAGTACCTAATTTAACGAATTGTACCATGTAAATCATTCCTTAATCAAACAATACGAAGATATTAAGAAAATGATTACTCCAGGATTTTACAGTTTACTCAGACGATACCTATAAAATAATCATGTCAGACTTTCTTTACGTAAGATAAGCTCACCTGTACTGTCACCTTTGTGTACAAACTAATAAATAAATACGTATTATTGTACTCATAGTTCAAGGTAACATCTACATTGATTATTGTGACGAGTCTAGGGAGGATATCAGTCCAAAAATTACTGATGCATTATGATTTCCCTAGTGCAAGTATTCAAATACGTTTCCTTCCACAGCCACAATCAGCAGAAAAGCTAATGAAAAAGCTGGTAACACTGTACGAGACGAAAGAGGACGACACATCGCGGTCGGCCGTCGCGCTCACTCTCAAGTCGGTCGCGAAGGCCAAGATAGAACATATCAAGGACAATGAAAATGTCCTCGCGCCGATGGTCTTCCTGGCCATGCACGGGCCTAAGGACGATGGTGAGAAACAGTACATAAGTAGCCTGGTCGGAGGCTATAGGGCTTAATAACAACTGTCTGTAAGATCGAAAACCAGAAAAAGACATTCGGACTCACTTAAAATGTATTTTTCTGGTTTTCGGTTCTTTAGTAAAGATACTGCATGGAAAATGCTAGAAAATGATAATATCTCTCAGTAAGGTTTGTCACTAACCTTACACGCTTTCAACAATTCGCGGACAGGCATGTGTGCCCAGTAGTGGGATGTAAAGGCGTTCTCTCCTATAATCAATGTACAGTAGTAGCTCTTACAAGTAGAGCCCGTAATTTGTCTATAGACCAGAAAGTATAATAATAGTGGCAACTTTCAGTTCTATAACTAAGTTTTTTTTTTACTCAAGTCAACGCGAACGATGTCGCGGCCGATAGCTAGTTTAATGAATTAGGATAAAGCTTATTTAAAGAAAATGGTAGGTCACACTGTATTTTGCATTTATCAGAGTCCACAACAGTGGAGATGTTTGAGGAGATTTGGACGGACATCAGTCCGACGCGCGAGTCTGGCATCCGGCAACACTTGGCGGCCATCCTCGCTGAGGTCGAACAAGCACTCAACTCTAGCAGCTGGACTAAGAAGATACAGGTCAGTAAAACAGAAATATTAGATTTAGAAGAAGCAAGATGAGTTTTAGAAAAGACAAATGTAGAAGTTAAGGCCGAGGGGTTAAGGACTCAGAGTTCAAGTTCAAATCTAGCCGGGCTCTCTGGTGAAGGAAAACACCGGTTAAAATATGAGAACTTGAAAAGGCGAGCCTATCCTATCCGGTTTTTTCGATGTTTTGTTTTGATGATGTAAGTAGTTCGGCTTTGTTTAAACTGATTTGAAGCCAGAGTGCCCAACTACTGGCCTCGACACGTCCGTATGGTGTTCCGGTCGTATCGCTGTCCTAACGCACACAAACACACTACACTATACACACACTTTTACACTTGGTAGGTACACGTAACATGCATAAAAAAAATATTATATTTATTTCATAGCCGCGCGTTGCAACTTTCCGTGCGTCCACTCAGCTGGGCCCGCTGAAAACCAGCGTCTGAACCGACCAGGTCCAGACATTATGCTGAGTGTGGCCCATTTTTTTCTGGGCATGGTCATGGTCCTAGTAGATGTATATTCCTATGTTATGTTTACATTTTTATTGTTTAAATGTTTTTCCGTGATTTTGTTTTACTCTTTTGTGTTATTTTATATTTCGTGGGTTACGGTGTCAAGAATAATACATGTATTTTCTTTCTTCTTTCTTTCTTCTATATCCTCACAACCATATTCGTCACCAGGCCGCCAACTCAATAAAGACGATATGCAAAGAGTTATCCACCGGGCTGGGAGACAGACGCGAACAGTTAGTGCGCGCGCTGCTGGCCGCCGTGCACGGGAAGACCTTCGACGGGAAACAACATGTATTAGATGCCCTCGCCGACGCCTGCACGTGAGTCACATTTGATACACTTCACTAAGGATCTGAGAACCAGAAAAAGACATTTGGTCATGTTGGCATCAGGCAGAAATCGAACCTGCATCTTTCGAAAACCGGGCGACTACTAACCACTGTGCTACCGAGACCATTAACAGACCGGCCGAATCTTTCTGGTATATTTTACCCTATGAGCTAGGGTGATATCATCAATGTTGAAGGTGGATGCCTTTAATCCTGCCGCTTTTCCTGCCTGATGCCAACATCACCAAATGTCTTTTTCTGGTTTACAGATCTTTAGTAAAGATACTGCATAGAAAGCTAAAAACAATAATAACCACTAATAATGATACACTTCATTTTGATTGACAACGATTTGGTGTAAATGTTGAGAAGTCGGTTACTACACCAAAGGCCGTGGGTTCGATCCCCGGACAGTATAAACATTTGTGTGCATGAACATGTCTGTTTGTATTGTTTTGGGTGTTTCCTATAAATATAATCATGTATGTATTTACAAGGGAAAAAGTATTTGAGTACGTCCGTTACGTTTATCCGTTGTCTAGTATCCCATAAAAACGGGCTATAATTACCTTGGCGCTAGATGGCGCTGTGTGGAATTAAGTCCAGGAATATTTATTAAAGGCACTTAAAACTTTAAAGACAGGCAGATACACTGTATATCAGACACTAAACTTAATACACTGTGAAATACAAAACAAACAACTGTTATGATAGCCTAAAGAATAGCAAAAATGTGATACCATTCGCATGTGTAACATACCTAATCCAAAAAAATCAGACACAAATGTTCGTCATTGCACAACGAAAATTTAGTTTTTTTTTGCAAACAGAGTGGTGAAAAAAGTATTCCCGGTTTGACAAATGCCATTATAATGCTATAACGACAGTCGTCCGTCGTTTGAACTTAACTTAATTCTTAAAAATGTGGCACATTCTGCAAAAATGCGGTGGTTTTTTCTTAAATTCAAACTTTTTCGAACACTCTGTATGCACTCGTCATTATGCTGCTGACTGTACTGCTGCTAAAGGTTAAGGCTAACTCTTCATACCTCCATTTACTATAGCATTAGACAGAACTTGTCAGAAGTAAAAAAGGTTATTTTTATTGTACAGTCAACAGCACATCAGGTTACCCCATTTCCGTTTTTTCTCTCGCTCTTGCCAAATGACATTTGTTCGCGATAGAGCAAGGAGGACTGACCGGAAATGGGTAGCTTGATGTGCTGGCCACCGTACACTTTGTGGTAAGAGTACAATAAATATTATAACTTTTAAGATCTATGCCGAACTTAGTAAAATCTACGGCTTAAGCCAACTGTCACACTTAATTGTTCTCATTTATAGTAAATAACTTCAGAATTTATGAGGATTTAACTAAATTAAATTATTTTGTCTTACGTGGAACTATATTGTCCATCTCAAAAACCTAAAAGAGGCGGGGGTGGTGTATCTAATCGTACTATTACTGTCATTCTAAATACCAAATCTAAATGGTACTTACTCCCTCCATACGTTGTGGCAGAAGGGCTTTTAAATTTTGCCAGGTTATACATATTTGTCAGCCGGCAAAAGTAAGCGCGGGCCATAGTGGGTGGTATGGATCTCCCCTGATTCTATGAGCCTCTTTTTTCTAATTTTATAACAAATGGAGTATAGAAGGTAGTACCAAACTATATTGTCTTACCATCTTTTTATCGGCACCGTCCTCCAATTTTGAGAAACACTCAATCCCACATTTGGCCTTACTACATTGCCGTATTTTATTTAATTTTAAATTCGACAGAGTAAAAGAAGGCGAATCCCCCATATCATCAGCTCTAGCATCAGATTGCATAACCGCACTGCTAGTAGAGAGCCGCAAGCAGGAGATGGTGTACAAGCGGCACGCCATCGCCGCTTTGGGCCGCGCGCTCGCCGCCACCAGCTGCGACCGCTTCCACCAGGTCTACGAGATCGTCAAGCTGATCCTGTCCAAGGTAACCTCGACTCTGTGTCGCTAGACACAGAGCACACAACTCCCAGTTTGCCAACTAGGTTGCGATGAACTAAACAGAAAATTCAGCCATTTTTAAGATTTATAGACAAGTCAAGACAGGAATGCTGTATTAAACACCATACTTACCGTCGTATTGTGACGTGTATGCTTCATCCTACGGGTCGTGACCTCCGTTTAGAAGTTTAGCACGAATTAATTCTTTCCACCTCTTCCTGTCTTCCGTAGCGTAGACGGTAAGACTTTAGCTTCGCTCAAATGTGGTCAGAAGGACCAGCGCATGGGGGACCGTTCTCTGGGTCTCAAAATCAAAAATAACTTTATTTAAATAGACCTGTTACAAAGTACTTTTAAATTATGATTAGCAGTGTCTACAAATAATGTTAAAATGATATTTGTTGATGCAGGACGACTCGTCAGTAGGCAAAGAGTCTGACGAGGAAGACAACGAGGGTGCGCGGCTGCGGCGCGAACAGCTCGCCGCGCTCAAGGAGGCCGCCTACGACCTGCTGGGGCACGCCTGGCCTAAGGACCCGGAGACACAAGGTACAAACATACATAAAAGGAAGTCATGTTAGTTACTCCATTCAGAACGGCAAACGAATGTGAAATGGACGTTTCACGAAAAAAACTTTTTGAGAAGTGGACTAAATGCGAAATGAATTGACGAAGGGACCTTTTGTGAAATTGACACGTTTTAGTTTAGTAGACCAAATGCGACGAAACGCCTTATTTGTACAACCATTTGTACTACTGCTGTAAAATTAGAACAGTACTACACGAATGGGATTTTGAATGTTACCGTGCTTAAATTGACGATGTAGTAATTGTACGTGTTTTGTATTATGTGCGCTCGATTGCTAAAATTTTGTAACTGGTTTATTTAAGTTTTTTTTTCTCAATTAATGGATACCTATTGTAATTCTGATGCGAACCAATAAAGTTCTTTAACCGTAAATTCAATTAGCCGAATAGCAATTTTATTGTATTTTTTTCTTGTTATGTGCCAAATAAATATTTCTTATCTTATCGTTATATTTCAGAAAAATACCAAAACAAATTCTTCGAGCACTGCTCCCAATCATACCCGACCTCCTCCCGCGCCACTCAACTGGCGATTCTCTCTGCGATGTCGCGCGTCATCCCGCGACTAGCCGCGTTGGGCGGCGCCGGAGCACCCATGGACACGGACCAGCCCGGCGGGGAGCTCGCCGTGCCCGCGCTGACACAACACGTCGCGGAGATCATCGACTACACGCTCAGTGAGTCAACTACCCCCAATACCACCCAACGTCTCGGCGATGTCGCGCGACATCCCGCGCCATGGACACGGACCAGCCCGGCGGGGAGCTCGCCGTGCCCGCGCTCACCCAACACGTCGCGGAGATCATCGACTACACGCTCAGTGAGTCAACTACCCCCAATCCTACCCAACTAGCCTTGTCTCAGCGATGTCGCGCGTCATCCCGCGCCTTGCCGCGTTGGGCGGCGCCGGAGCACCCATGGACACGGACCAGCCCGGCGGGGAGCTCGCCGTGCCCGCGCTGACACAACACGTCGCGGAGATCATCGACTACACGCTCAGTGAGTCAACTACCCCCAATACCACCCAACGTCTCGGCGATGTCGCGCGACATCCCGCGCCATGGACACGGACCAGCCCGGCGGGGAGCTCGCCGTGCCCGCGCTCACCCAACACGTCGCGGAGATCATCGACTACACGCTCAGTGAGTGAACTACCCCCAATACCACCCAACGTCTCGGCGATGTCGCGCGACATCCCGCGCCATGGACACGGACCAGCCCGGCGGGGAGCTCGCCGTGCCCGCGCTCACCCAACACGTCGCGGAGATCATCGACTACACGCTCAGTGAGTGAACTACCCCCAATACCACCCAACGTCTCGGCGATGTCGCGCGACATCCCGCGCCATGGACACGGACCAGCCCGGCGGGGAGCTCGCCGTGCCCGCGCTGACCCAACACGTCGCGGAGATCATCGACTACACGCTCAGTGAGTCAACTACCCCCAATACCACCCAACGTCTCGGCGATGTCGCGCGACATCCCGCGCCATGGACACGGACCAGCCCGGCGGGGAGCTCGCCGTGCCCGCGCTGACCCAACACGTCGCGGAGATCATCGACTACACGCTCAGTGAGTGAACTGCTCTCAACATTACCCCATATTGGCCATTCTGTCAAATGTCGCGCGTACAAACTCGATTTAGTGTCCTAAAGGCCTAGCACGAACTGATAAAGAAAAAAAAGAATAGTTTAGTAAGAAAATATGGCCACTGCCTTACATGGGATAACTGTGTACCAAAAACTAGGAACTTTTTTGCTAAAAGAGTTATATTCATAATTCATTTATTCACTGCATACATGTGGTAAATTAGGTCTTACATAAATAAAGTACAAAAACACATGAACCCTGCAAGGATTCTAACTAGAGATGGGTCGAATAATAATAATAAATAATATTCTGCACCAAAACCGAATTATTCGGCCGAATACGAGTAGTAAAAAAGTTGCCGAATACCGAATATTCGGCGCATCTCTAATTATTACTAATAGTATGTGTCTATTACCAATGATGTGTATCAAGCTCTATGAAAAAATACCAGTTATGTTTTTTTTTGCAGAAAACAGCAATCAAGTGAGGCACAGGAGAGACGCTCTGAATCTTATGGAAATCTTGATCAAACAGTTGAAAGGTATTTTTATTGTTTATCTACACATGTTGCAAAGGTTCCTTTTATTGATTATTTGTTTAATAACATACTCGTTTACTACTTGCAGAATTGAACAAAACAGAAGAACTAAACAAACTGAAGAATATTTATCAAAACTACGCACAAGACTTATCGAAGGATTCTTCACATGAAATAAGAACCAAACTAGATAATATTAAAGTCCATTTTAAATAGCTCAAGAATATATGTTGATTATGAATAATTTATTCTCAATGACAGATGTATTAAATAATGATCTTGTAAGATTTGTTTTATTTATAAACACTTCTACAAAGGTTTGTTTGCTATTCCTGTAAAGAAAGAACACCATAGACTAATAAACAATAGAATAACATTCAGAAGAAGCGATTATCCTGAAAGCTCACGATATGCTATCGGCGTATTATTAGCAAATCGGACCGCCGAGCTATAGTTACGAAACCTCTAAACTTTCAAATAGTTGTCTAATTGGTGATATTTGTTGAAAATCCATTTGAATAGCATACGCAGAAAAGCTTCTAAAGCTTTCACAGACAAGACGTATTTTTGACGCTTGCTTCTGTGAAAGCAAAAACTCGGACTCGGAGCGAAAAATTCAGACCCTCTGAACTCACGAATAAAATATAATGCAGGATTTGGATATGAAATAAAACATGTTCAACTATCACATTTGTGTTTAATGCCATCGCATAACATAAATCTATGGAATGAAAACATTGTAACAAATACATCAGACCGAGATTTCTATCACTTAAACTTGATTTGAACGTGAATTCTAAACAATTCATGAAAAGTGGTTGCGACCTCATTGCCGCACTGCAACCATGACAGCATTTTTGGTCGTACCAATAGTCTTATTACAGTATTGTTTATACATTTCCGTTACAATACTATACCAAATATTTACCACCTTATTCATAAAAACGAAAGCAACGCTAAATCATAGTTCAAGTAATTGACGTGTTATATCACTCACTCGCAAATGGCGGCAGCAACATGAATGAAAGAGACAAAGCGATACAAAAGTAAACGTGTTGTTAAAGCGCTGTTAAAGTTTTTATGAATAAGGGGGTTACTGTTACATTTAGGTTCTGTACCAACTTATTTTGATTTCTTCAGTTTTTTTTATAGTAATTTAAGATTGTGATAAGGTCCCTGTTCAAATACGGTAATAAACACAGCCTAGTATTAAAAGAGTTTCCAAGAAATCTCGGTCAACGTGGACGAAAAAGCTAACGAAATCAAAAATAAATAAATATGTTCTGCACACCATTATTTTACTAAATAAATTATAGTTGCTAAAACTGTACAATGCAATGATTCTTACGTCTAGTGCTAGTTATACATCGCCTAATAATTTTACATAAAGCATAAAAATAACCACACAATTTTTGTCTTCTTTAACTAAAAAATTCATATATAGTACGATTAATAATTGTAGTCAGCGAAATGACAACTTCAACAGTGACTGATACAAAAAAGGGTGACCCGCTACAATAGTGACGTTCGGCAATCACTAGACTAAGACATTTAGTCATGATTTATTTTATGAGGTATCAAAGCCTTTTTTAAATAATTGTAAATATTTAATAGTGTACAAAACGAATTAAATAATTACGATTTAAGAAATATGGGCCCTACCTCCATATTAAAAATTATAACCATAGCTGGAAAAAAAATGTTCAAAGAGGTTCAGGGGAATTAACACTTGAAAGTCAGCAAAATACAAGTAATTATATACGTTTTTATTCGTTACGGTTGCTATTGATTTCGACTCCGATTCTGAATTCATCTCTTCATGATAGTCCATACTATTATTATTTGATTCAAAAATAAGTAAACCGGAATCTACAAAACCTTCATCACTGCCTATATATGAAATTATAAGGCGTCGTCCTTTGCCGGTTGGGCCCTTTAGGCCTGTAGTCAAACCTTTAGAAAACACTTGTATGGAAGATTCTACTGTTGTATCCTCCCAAACTTTTCCAGTTGTATGACCTGTTAATAAACGAAATTCTTACCTGTAAATAATATAATACAGAAACAAAACATTTTGAAACTGAAAATCTATTTACTAAATACAGTTTACCGAAATACCTCTATGTCTCAAAACGAAAGTCTGACCAGTGTGTGTTGCCAGTAATGACATATGGAAGTGGGACGTGGTCATTCACTACGACTTTTTTGCCAGGCTGTAATGTCGACTAACTTTTAATTGTAAAAACTCGATTAACCACATCACTATTTATTTGGGACTGAAAACCTGCCACACTGAAAATGTCATTTCACTGACTACAATTAAAAATCCGAGTATAAATTGCATTATCATTTATAAGGCCAATTTTTCTGGCGATTTCTACGATACTATTTTCGCCATAGTGGATATTAACCCTTTCGACGCCACGAGTTTTCGTCAAAGACGTTCACCACACGCCACCGCAATAAAAGTGGTTGGTTTACTAGTGCTGACAATGTTGAGTATCGATATTATTAATTTGTAATAAATAAATCATTATAAAAAATATATTTAGTTATTTTTTAAGTTCTTGGGTTTTATTTTATTATTTTTACTCTGTGAAACATGTATTGAATGTATTGAAATCTCAGTGGCGTAATAATACAGTGAAAAAACGCACAAGTAATTATGATGATAATTGCATCACTACGTGTCTGATATATCAGACAGTGGCGTACGCATAATATGATTTTTTAGCGAGTGTTAGTGATGCGTCAACTTCCGGTCATAAACTTCGATACCTTACGAATTACTTTTAACGTATTGATTAAATAACCAAATTAATCAAACGATGGAGCCAATAATTATTTTACTAGTTCTGATGATTTTATTAATATCTAATAATCCTTACATCAGGTTATATTTATTTTAATGACGAACTGTGCGGTCCGTAATGCGATTACAGGTCTGTGAGCGCTCACGGCGATAACAGGCGTCCCGAATTGAAATATCGCGTCAACAGTGCTCACAGCGCTGTCAGCGTCAAAACCAATTCGGACCGCTAGATAGTGACACCTAACCTAACAATTATTAAACTTCAATTTCTGTCATTCCTAGGTTAAACTTGCGGTTTTTGTGGTCAAACTTTCTGTTTCGTTATCACATAAAAAGATTTGTCCTAGCAAATATTTATTCTGAGGAATATTAGCTAAAATATTTTTGCACGAAAATGTCTGTCTGACGTTTCATCTATGAATCTGACATAAGGCTCACGGCGATAACGCTCTGGAGCATAAAAAATAAAAATAATGACCGGTAAGTTCTTTCTAACGTAAATACATCTATGTATTCCAATATTCCTATAGAAAAAATAAAATTACAAACACTAAGTATATTGTGTCAGAGCATAGTAACCACATTAGATTGAGAACACTATAAGTATTATATTTTTTTATAACTTACCTGTTGAATATGTAAGAACACTTCAACACTTTCAAATTCAATATCATCAGTTCCTTCCAAAATCCTAATCAACTCCTCTGCAGTGGGCATAATTTAATAAATATTAATTTACAAACGTAATACATCAACACAGCAACGCAAAGAATAAAACAGTAAATAACATGATTTTGCAGGGTACCTCCATAATTTATCGATATCTCCTACCCTCATTGTACAGCACTAAATAAGTAGTTCTAGAAACATCTATCGCCTCTGACGTCACTTCCGTGTCTGACATATCAGACGTTGGCGTACGAGACTCATGCATGATCGTGTCGCTATAGTGTTGTGACATACTATGCAATTTACTGGATTTGATGCAAAACATAATTCGAAAATAAAGCGTTTTCTGTGGTAAAACTTGGTAAAATTTCGTCACACACAAAAAAATATGCCCAAAACCAAAACCTGTAACATGTAATTCTTACATTTTTGAATGTTTCTTTTTTAAATTACCAGATTTCTGGTTTTGGTAGGAACATCACTAATAAATAAACTTGGTCTGATATATTAGACATTGGCGCTGAGGGTTCAAATAAAAAAAAAAGAGTTCGAGTCGATTCAACACGGTTTTGTTTTTGATAATTTATCATTAGAATAACATTATAATACTTTGTGAAATTCATATTTTAGATTAACTAAGGTATAAACAGTCTGAAAATTTTATGCACATGTCGTCACGTACTATAATGATAAGAAAAAATAGATTTAAATTGGTAAGATATATTTGTCTGATATATCAGACTTTGGCGTCGTGGGCACGGAAATTAAATGTCTGATATATCAGACTTTGGCGTTGAAAAGGTTAAAGCTAGCTAGCTTCCACTAACGATGAGATGCTACTCTGTCATTGGAGACACCGGTTTATATTTTTTGTTACAAACCCGTTATTTACAATAGCTCTCATTTTTTTATTTTATTAAATGAGCAAAGCTTAGCATTGGGCCTCTTGAATCTGTCCAAAGCTAAGCGAAAAAGTAGTAAATCAAAATGTAAGTTTAATACGTCCATCATTCGCGCTTCGAAAATGAAGAGAAGCTGGTGAAGGTATCAAAAGATAAAGTAAAGCGCTTGTGCACCTTAAGTGAATCGATTGCAATTCTTTCCGACACCTGTGACTCGTACAAAAACCAACCAAGTCAAACGATGTCAGATTTTAGTAAAATTATAATACTATTTTTACAATATTAGACACGAATTTGTAATATATTTATAAATTACCTTACATTAGTTTCTGGGGTTTCCAATTGATTTCTCATCCTTAACCGCACATCTCCATTTGAGGCCTGCTTTGAGTGAATATATTTTCAACAGAAATTATAGCAGCTAAAATGAATACGAAATTTTACAACAATATTAGATCCGCGATATTATCAAGTACCCTCTTTTATACCTCTATAGTTATCTTTATTTATTGTAAAAACTGTGTCAGTTTTTTAGTAATGTTTTCGAGCTGATTAAAACAGCGCGGACGTTATTTATATAAAAAGAGGCATTCACTAAACTGTTTACAACATCAACACAATAAATTAGGCTAATAACATAGTAGTCAGGCTTCAATATAGCGTAACAATGCCGGAAGTTGAGATCTAAGAACTGTATTAGGGAATGTTACTAAGCCAAATTCTGTCCTAAATTTAAGTGAGTTTTGTATGAATTTACGTTGTCAAACCTTTAGAACAGATCAGTGCTTGAATACCATTCTAGAATACCTGGTTATTCGAATCTCGAATACTGCAGGACTGTACAAACCCACATTCCTACGGTAAACAGAAAAAACACCTGTTGTTACACACTCCGCAATGTTTTAGTAAACTTGTTAACTGTTGTACAAAGAAGCGCTTACCGAGTGTGTAGCTTTTTCTAGAAACTATCAAATTAAATTCCCACATCGACCACTAAGTTACAAGCAAGCTTTCCTGTTTTGTAAATTTTTGGTTTAGGTATGTACCAATTATACTTGCCTTATATTACTCGTAATAATAAAGCTACTCGCTTATAAGTACACCGCAATAATGGTATCTAGAATTTAACCGAAATATAAAAATATGTTTCCGTGTGAATTGACTAAGCTATAATAAAAACTACCGAACAGCGACGTCTAATAATGAAATCATTCCCTTGGTAAAGTTCAAGATTATGTTTTAAAGTGACTACATGGCCCGTAACAAATGCAGCCCGCATTAAAACCAACTGAGACAGATTTCTAGCTGAGTAGAAGTTTGACCAAATCGTTATTAATAAATTAATTTTATTATGATAGTAAATATTAGACAAAAACGTATACATTGTTCTGACCCCAGGTTCCCCCTTGGGTATGAAAACCACAAACAATGAAGGTAGCAGGAATATCGGCTACACCAACCAACATTTGTACCGATGCGGGAAGCGAACCCGCCCTTTTCGAGTCTCAATCGGTGCTCGTAACCACTGCTCGCTAAACGGGTCGTCGATATTTAGCATTTGGCCATAAGGCCATAACGCAAAAGCTTGCTTATTTTCATACATTTTATATACACTAATATATGCTAATATATTATGCTGTCATTTTGCTTCGTGCGGCTTATTTGAATAGGACTCTTAACAACAGCTTAGCATGTAACGTGTGGCCAGTGGAAACCTTAAACGACACCGAAATACACGTCCTAGAATTACTACAACTGGTTTTAAACATAAGCAATAATATTTAAGAGTACATATACGATTTTACTTTCATTTGTCAAACAGTAAATCAAGGTTGAGCATCCCTGAGAAGTATAGCTGTCTTTTTCTGTTCTATTGTCATTTTATGGGACAGCATGAGCGGAAGAGATCCGCTCATGCTGTCCCATCCGCTTAGCCTTCATTGACGTTTGTGAATTCGCTGGTAAGAGTCTTAAAATTTAGTGCCCATTTTTTTACCAATTGTATATTGCACATTATTATACGTCATCGAACAATCCGCGTTGCGGTATCGTCATCTTCCCTCGCGGGTCATCAAAGTCAGTTCTGAGAGCGGACGTGGTAGACTTTCCGAAGCGTTGATCGATCTCGTCTTCAATAGTGAGGTCGCGGTTGTAGGGCTCTTCGGCGCGTTCGTAGCCGTTGGACTCGCCGCGGGGCCGCGGTGGACTCACCGACTGCACGTAGTAGTCTGTGTCGACGTCGTGCAGGAGCCCGGTGTGGGCTGCAACGTGACATACATGCACAATAACTGGTAGATTAGTGCGGTGCCTTTAGTTACGACCTGTTAGTAGATGAGGGTTAGTTGAAATGTTAATAGAGTGCGGAAGGCCAGGTATATAAATTCCAATCACCAAGTATTTTTTAAGAGGATGCATAGTAAGTTACACTGATCTTGCATTCATTTAATATTTTTAAGCAAACATTTAAATAGTGTTAAGTTAAGATAATGCAAACCAAATTACTGTGTTTAAATGATGTAACTTAGATGTAAGCAAATGATGTGATGGCTCAATAAAAATATTTTTGATTTGATTGATTGATTGATTTGTTTTCAATTATATGACAACCATTCTACATCATTCTACGCAACAATGACATTCAACCAAAAATCACACTGTCACGACTATAGCCCAAACGGAGGAGTCATGGGCACACTGATTGCCATCCTAGAAAACGGAACATATAGAAGTCCAAACTTCGGCGTGACAATTTTGGAACCCAACGTGGTGGTAAGGCGCAAGCCCACCGCCGTTATCCGTGGCTAGTTTTTAAATTCGAGACCACACATGTTCCGAGCCAGTGTATTGCAATGAGGTACACTTAACTTTGATTCGTTTTTTCTGCTGAGCTAATCAGCATGTGCATCGAAAAAGTTAAGCTTAATTTTGAGGATGCATTTAAGCCACAAATATAGCTTGCCATTTTAATGTCCGTGGTCTTTTGGCACACCAAACTCAACAGAGTGCTTGCCACAAAACGCCGTCACCGGAGTTTGCAGCGTGTGGCGTGAAGCGGCCACGCACACGATACAAACTATGAGAAATTGTAGCGGTATTTTGGGGCAGCGTTTTGTGGCCCGTGTCCTCTACGCTTTGTTCCCTGTAACAAATAACCAGTGTATTCGTGTTACCTCCATCCTGGTCCCGCTCGCGGTCTCGAAGGTCACCAGCGCGGCGCCCGAAGCGGCTGGAGTGGTCACGTCGCCGCGAGAGGGACTCCTCCGCGCGCTGGCGCCGACGCTTTTCTGTATTAGACATAATAAATGGTGGCTATAAAACACTATGGTAAATTATTTTTCCAGTCATCATAATCATTTAGAAGTAGACATGGGGAAAAGCGTTATTTTTTTAAAGTTTTAGTTATTGTGAGCAAGTTTTTTCGCATTTTCGCAACGCAACGCGCAATGGAATATAAACACGGCAAAAAATATAAACACACGCTCCTCTTCCACTCGCAATATAGTCCGTTTACGTTGAGTGTTTTTTTAATTTAAATCTGTCGCACACAAAAAACTAAGATCCACAACCTTTGCATTCGAGAGTATGCGTTCAGCTGGTCACTGTGGACTTGACTTTCTAATTAGGAACGATTTGATTGGTTAGGGGACGTGCTAGGTCAAACGACAAGTATGAAATCACTGCATTCTTAACGCGAACGGACAATAAGTATTTTAGGAATTGTTCATCTTACCATCTTCAAAGACTCCTAGCAACGTCTAGACTGTGTAGCCATATCGAACACATCCCCACCTGGCTTCACAATAGCTACATCAGACAGTGTAGCTATATCAGACACATCCTCACCTCGCTTCACAATACGACCGTCTTGGTGTAATTGTTGAGAAGTCGGCTACTACACCAAGGGTCGCGGGTTCGATCCCCGCACAGTACAAACATTTGTGTGCATGAACATGTCTGTTTGGATTGGTCTGGGTGCTTCCTATTTATATTAAGTATGTATTTACAAAAGAAAAAGTATTAAAGTATGTTTATCCGTTGTCTAGTATCCATAACTAGGACTAGATGGCGCTGTGTGGAATAATGTCCAAGTATATTTATATTTATACTAGCAGCCGCCCGCGACTTCGTCAGCGTGGACTTAGCTGTATGTGAAAAAAGATTTAACCCGCTTTAAATAAGATTTTCCCGCTTTAAATAAGATTTTCCCGCTTTTCTGTTGAAATTTTCCTGAATTTTCTTTTCTATTAACCTCACGGAGCCCAAGACCTCTCCAACGAATGCTAAACCGTGGTAATCGGTTCGTGTGTTCTGGAGTTATAGCGTCAGGAAGGAAAACCCGACTTATTTTTATATAGTAGACTAGCTTCTGGCCGCCGGCCTACGGCCGATTCGCGGCCATAAGCTAGGTCTGCGACGCTGGCCGCTCCGGGGCTTCGCCCCTCCCGCGGCTGCGAGGCCCCCGGGGGCCTCGCAGTTGTTTGAGGGGGGGTTGAACGTTCCGCGGACCTCGCTCTCTGTCTTTTCTGGGTAGTGCGGGCGCTCAGCCTACGGCTTCGCGAAGTTACTTGGAGGTCGCCGATGGATGCCCCGGGCTACACCGTATGCGGAGTTTGGCCTCCGGCTTCACATTCGAAGCTCGGCCTGCGGCCTCGCTGGGGGTTGTGACTACCGCTCTTGACTGGGCAATACGCTTTGTTCGGCCTTCGGCCTCACATTTGAAGCTCGGCCTTCGGCCTCGCAAAAGCTTCATGGGATAGTTTTAGATAGTGAAGGCGCTCAGCCTTCGGCTTCGCACAGTAACCTAATTCATTGAGGAAGGCTTAGTTCGGCCTACGGCCTCACATGCAAAACTCGGCCTGTGGCCTCGCAGAAGCTAACACGTCGTAGATTTTCTAAAATCTCAAGCTCAGCCTTCGGCTTCGCAACTTCTAACTGTTTACTTGAGTCAAATTCGGCCTACGGCCTCACATGCAAAGCTCGGCCTCGGCTACATCAGACAGTGTAGCTACATCAGACAGTGTAGCTACATCAGACAGTGTAGCTACATCAGACAGTGTAGCTACATCAGACAGTGTGGCTACATCAGACAGTGTGGCTACATCAGACAGTGTGGCTACATCAGACAGTGTGGCTACATCAGACAGTGTAGCTACATCAGACAGTGTGGCTACATCAGACAGTGTAGCTACATCAGACAGTGTGGCTACATCAGACAGTGTGGCTACATCAGACAGTGTGGCTACATCAGACAGTGTGGCTACATCAGACAGTGTCATCAGACAGTGTAGCTACATCAGACAGTGTGGCTACATCAGACAGTGTGGCTACATCAGACAGTGTGGCTACATCAGACAGTGTGGCTACATCAGACAGTGTGGCTACATCAGACAGTGTGGCTACATCAGACAGTGTGGCTACATCAGACAGTGTAGCTACATCAGACAGTGTAGCTACATCAGACAGTGTAGCTACATCAGACAGTGTGGCTACATCAGACAGTGTGGCTACATCAGACAGTGTGGCTACATCAGACAGTGTGGCTACATCAGACAGTGTAGCTACATCAGACAGTGTGGCTACATCAGACAGTGTGGCTACATCAGACAGTGTGGCTACATCAGACAGTGTGGCTACATCAGACAGTGTGGCTACATCAGACAGTGTGGCTACATCAGACAGTGTGGCTACATCAGACAGTGTGGCTCCATCAGACAGTGTGGCTACATCAGACAGTGTGGCTACATCAGACAGTGTGGCTACATCAGACAGTGTGGCTACATCAGACAGTGTAGCTACATCAGACAGTGTAGCTACATCAGACAGTGTAGCTACATCAGACAGTGTAGCTACATCAGACAGTGTAGCTACATCAGACAGTGTAGCTACATCAGACAGTGTGGCTACATCAGACAGTGTGGCTACATCAGACAGTGTGGCTACATCAGACAGTGTGGCTACATCAGACAGTGTGGCTACATCAGACAGTGTGGCTACATCAGACAGTGTGGCTACATCAGACAGTGTGGCTACATCAGACAGTGTGGCTACATCAGACAGTGTGGCTACATCAGACAGTGTGGCTACATCAGACAGTGTGGCTACATCAGACAGTGTGGCTACATCAGACAGTGTAGCTACATCAGACAGTGTAGCTACATCAGACAGTGTGGCTACATCAGACAGTGTGGCTACATCAGACAGTGTGGCTACATCAGACAGTGTGGCTACATCAGACAGTGTAGCTACATCAGACAGTGTGGCTACATCAGACAGTGTAGCTACATCAGACAGTGTGGCTACATCAGACAGTGTGGCTACATCAGACAGTGTGGCTACATCAGACAGTGTGGCTACATCAGACAGTGTGGCTACATCAGACAGTGTAGCTACATCAGACAGTGTGGCTACATCAGACAGTGTGGCTACATCAGACAGTGTGGCTACATCAGACAGTGTGGCTACATCAGACAGTGTGGCTACATCAGACAGTGTGGCTACATCAGACAGTGTGGCTACATCAGACAGTGTAGCTACATCAGACAGTGTAGCTACATCAGACAGTGTGGCTACATCAGACAGTGTGGCTACATCAGACAGTGTGGCTACATCAGACAGTGTGGCTACATCAGACAGTGTGGCTACATCAGACAGTGTGGCTACATCAGACAGTGTAGCTACATCAGACAGTGTAGCTACATCAGACAGTGTAGCTACATCAGACAGTGTAGCTACATCAGACAGTGTGGCTACATCAGACAGTGTGGCTACATCAGACAGTGTGGCTACATCAGACAGTGTGGCTACATCAGACAGTGTAGCTACATCAGACAGTGTGGCTACATCAGACAGTGTGGCTACATCAGACAGTGTGGCTACATCAGACAGTGTGGCTACATCAGACAGTGTGGCTACATCAGACAGTGTGGCTACATCAGACAGTGTGGCTACATCAGACAGTGTGGCTACATCAGACAGTGTGGCTACATCAGACAGTGTGGCTACATCAGACAGTGTGGCTACATCAGACAGTGTGGCTACATCAGACAGTGTGGCTACATCAGACAGTGTGGCTACATCAGACAGTGTGGCTACATCAGACAGTGTAGCTACATCAGACAGTGTAGCTACATCAGACAGTGTAGCTACATCAGACAGTGTAGCTACATCAGACAGTGTAGCTACATCAGACAGTGTAGCTACATCAGACAGTGTGGCTACATCAGACAGTGTGGCTACATCAGACAGTGTGGCTACATCAGACAGTGTGGCTACATCAGACAGTGTGGCTACATCAGACAGTGTAGCTACATCAGACAGTGTGGCTACATCAGACAGTGTAGCTACATCAGACAGTGTGGCTACATCAGACAGTGTGGCTACATCAGACAGTGTGGCTACATCAGACAGTGTGGCTACATCAGACAGTGTAGCTACATCAGACAGTGTAGCTACATCAGACAGTGTAGCTACATCAGACAGTGTGGCTACATCAGACAGTGTGGCTACATCAGACAGTGTGGCTACATCAGACAGTGTGGCTACATCAGACAGTGTAGCTACATCAGACAGTGTGGCTACATCAGACAGTGTGGCTACATCAGACAGTGTGGCTACATCAGACAGTGTAGCTACATCAGACAGTGTAGCTACATCAGACAGTGTAGCTACATCAGACAGTGTAGCTACATCAGACAGTGTAGCTACATCAGACAGTGTGGCTACATCAGACAGTGTGGCTACATCAGACAGTGTGGCTACATCAGACAGTGTGGCTACATCAGACAGTGTGGCTACATCAGACAGTGTAGCTACATCAGACAGTGTGGCTACATCAGACAGTGTGGCTACATCAGACAGTGTGGCTACATCAGACAGTGTGGCTACATCAGACAGTGTAGCTACATCAGACAGTGTGGCTACATCAGACAGTGTGGCTACATCAGACAGTGTGGCTACATCAGACAGTGTAGCTACATCAGACAGTGTAGCTACATCAGACAGTGTAGCTACATCAGACAGTGTAGCTACATCAGACAGTGTGGCTACATCAGACAGTGTGGCTACATCAGACAGTGTGGCTACATCAGACAGTGTAGCTACATCAGACAGTGTGGCTACATCAGACAGTGTGGCTACATCAGACAGTGTGGCTACATCAGACAGTGTAGCTACATCAGACAGTGTGGCTACATCAGACAGTAGCTATATCAGGCACATCCTCACCTCGCTTCACAATCTCCCGGCCCTCGTCCACGAGGTCGGTGGTGAGCTCGTCGTCGCCCACGAACTGCTGGAAGCCGCACATGGACAGCAGCCGGCTGCCGAGGCTGAAGTACGTGGCGAGGCACAGCAGCACCACCAGCATCGGGAAGTAGATGTTGAAGCCGCCAGCGATAATGCCCAGGACTTCCATGTGGCCCATTATCTAGGGATTACAAACCATTGTTAATCAGTAGGGATGTTATGAAGATGCAATGTTTATTTATTTATCATTTATTGCACGAAAAAGTAAGTACAATTGGCGGACTTAATGCCTAAAGGCATTCTCTACCAGTCAACCATCGGGCGAAGCAGAAAGCTTGTTGGCGGTGTCTATCAAGTTAGCTTACGGTTAGCTAGGTTTGGTATAGCTAAAAAAAAAAGGTGTAGCTACGGTTATGTATATGACCAGTTTATAATTAAATAATAGTGTCTCTGCCGATCAAAAACAACTTTGTTGATGACTCTCATTTAGACTCCGCCCTTGATCGAAACTCTTACATCGGATTCTGCTACGGTTACGGAGCTCTTTAACATCCTTAGTAGCCTCTGGTCAAAGGCTGAAACTAATGGTGATGGACCACCCTAGCGTGGATGACAGTCTAGGTTGACCTTCAGGTTAGACAGTTTTGATATTGTCACTATGAATAGTAACTTAATTAAGACTGGTAATACAACAACAATCAATTGCTCAGCTTCCAAAACCCTTTCACTAACTAAAAATGAATCGATTATAAGGATAGATCTGTACCTTGGTATAGGCAGTCTCCACAATCTTGGTCTGGTCTCCAGCCCGCCATCTAGCGTCCATATGCACTAAACTCAAGAAGTTCAGGCACATAGCAGGTGTGAGGCGACACGCCATCATGCCACTGAATATAAGACTGTATTCGTTGGTCTGGTGGTGAGGCGCCAGGTAGTAGAGGTTCAGGAAACGGATCTTGAGGACCGTTGAGAACGCGCAGTAGAACAAGTAGCCGATTGTTATGGTGGAGATCGACTGGAAGGAAATTAATTATATGAATACAAAAATTATTATAATTGGTGAGGCTTTCACATCACTATGATTCTGACTGTACATAACACGACTCACTTACTAGGCCGTGTGAAGGGGAAAAAGAAGTGTATTATAAAAAAAAACATATTTATCTTTATTTTTATTTATCGTTTTCTATTTCTATTTCTATTTCTATTTAAGTAACGATTCCGTCATTTTGAGTAACTCACAGAAATAACGTGAAACGGGGCTATTGAAGTTGATTTCTGCAGCACATATTAGACATTTGTTTGAACAAGAGCTCATTTGAAACACATTAAAATACGAAGATTTTGTGAAACCTTGAGGTCTAGCCCAGAGTTAAAATCTCCAAAAATATATGTGATGTCGGCTCCAAAGTTTATTGACTCGTGGTAAGTAATGGGCGTTTTATTTTCATTAAAGCGCTAAATCCACAAGCTACATTTTTCTGAATGTAGGAAATAAGAAAATAATACGATGGTCATGTCAAAATTACATTAAATGGTCCTTCGAGTCAACATACCAGTATAGCGGCATAGTTGTAGTTGCTAGTGGCGGCGGAGACGACGTGCGCGAAGATGGACAGCACCGGCCGCTCCGAGAAGAAGGTCATCTCCGACCAGATGATGGCCAGCGACATGGCGCCCGTCACCACCGCCATCGACTTCAGGAAGTACTGGCGTAGGAAACATTCCCAGTACCATTCTGAAAATGTATACGAATGTAACTAATTACAAACAAAAACAAAAACATCAACTGGATTTCGATCTCGCATCACGGCCAGGATGAATCAGAGAAGTCCTCAAAAAAACCTCAATCTAAATTAAAATTAGTTGACGGGATCCTATTCCTAAACGAAAGTTTCCCAGGCCACCCAGCAACATAGGGCAATAATGTATTAAAATTCTTTTCCCGCACCAGATACCTTGATTTTGGATATACTCGTAGCTCAATAATTACGGGTTGTGTTGTATGCAACAAAAATAATTGATTGGGGTTGCCGACATAGCCCATCGTGTCAGCAGGAGGGGCCAAAAACCGATGGAGACCATTTGACATCAAGCGCAGAGTACGAAGAAAATAAGCTAAAGGTATCGGTATATCGGTGGATGCAGGCCGCCTACAACCGGCCGCTCTAAAAATCTATCGCGTGAGCCTATGTTGAGCAGTGGATGTCATACGGCTGTTGATGACTGAAGACTTTTATTTTTACTGCGAGCGCTGAGGGCTCCCAACCTTAGATATTTAAAGTGACGTGCCTAAGGGTCCCTAGAGTGGAGCAAGAACCTCGGCCTGAGGCGTTACTCAGAGAGGGCAATCGGACATGGCTGAAGACTTACCTACAACAGGCGGGTACAGTATCCTATTGATCCTCGGGCGCAGAGTGTGGAAGGTGTGCTGGAAGCGCTTGTCGGGCGCGCGCAGGTTGGAGGCCACGTCCTCGAGGTGGAAGATGCGCTCCAGCATCATGCCCCATTGCGTCTCCGTGCGCTGCAGCACGTGGAGGGCTTTGATCGTCTGGAAGGGAACACAGAATTCATATTCACATACATATGTCATTCAATGACATTAAAATGAAAAAAGACGTAGATAGGTTACTTGTGCTAAAAAAGTGGCACCCGAAATCAGAACCTCGAACATCCGAGCAAAGCATTGACAGTTTGAGACGACACTGTGCAACATGTATCTGTCTTCTTAATGTTTTCTAATATTTACGATGTATCTGTCTTGTTTAGGCTTTAGTAAATAATCATACTATCTTGTACACATGGTCAAATTGTGGGTACAGAGGCGCACACATCTACCTTTGCAAAATGGGTTTTGTGTCAGGCGCATAAGGTATGTAAAGTTATGTAAAGGTTAATGTGTGTGCTTCTATCTTCGCCAGCGGTCAGCTTGCGACTTCCCATCAGTACTGACATAACATATCTACTTCCTTTAAATATCATTGCCATCACTACTATATCCCTAATATGGTAGTTAGAGGCACATATAGTCACAGTCATGGTGAAAGAATAGATTGTATGGTTTCAGGACGAGAAAAAGAATGAGATAACATTAAAGCAGGTGGGCATGATACTTAGTCTGAACTTTATCTCGTACTAAATAAAGTGTTTACCTTTTTATGCAAATTGACGAGAGACTTGAAGGCAGGCGCGGCGGGGCGGTAGGGCGCCTGGCGGGAGGCGAGGCGGTCGCGCAGTTGTATGGGCAGCTTCTGCACGATGGTCTCCACGTGGCGGTGCAGCGGGTGCCCGGACGTGATGGCTGTCGACGCGGCTTGCAGGCTCTAGGGACATTCGTAGGCCAATTCAGTCATGTTAAAGAAAAATCTGCATTTATGATCCGCCCAATGGTTGACTGGTAGAGAATGCTTTTAGCATTAGAACCCGCTTTCGTACTGGTTTGAGCATTAAAGAATAAATCAATGATGAATCAGCAAAACATTGTGTAAGGTTCATCAAATCAATCTCTAGGGATATTATTTTATAATCTGAAACAATCATGTGTTTCCTAGTTAATATGAGTCTTACAAGCAGCATGATAAGCCATTCAGAATTTCATGCAGAGCTCCAAAATAACATTTAGCAGCTCACTAGTAACTGTATTAAAAGGTAGTCAACTTGGAGAGAATAATACTCAAAATATCAGTAGAATAGACCACATTTAAAGATGAAAGTGGCTCAGTTGCAGCAGTGGAACTGCAAATATAGCCCAGTGGCTCTCTATGATAATAGGATGGACCATGCAAACAAAAATCTTGTTACATGATTATTTAAAAAAACCTAGAAATCGCAATAGGCTAGACGACTGTAATTTTTTTTTGTTTACTATCGAAAGACGTTACATTTATGAACGCAATCCTAAAAGAATTACTGCTATAGCATCAATACTACCTGAGATATCACAATTTGAATTGAACATTTTTGGACTTGCCCAAAAACGCTCCATTCAAACGTGTCCTAAGTTATGACGTCACACCAACGTAGTTATAAGGAGCGCGTAAGAAGTTTGTACGACAGCTATATTAAATATTGCGTTTATGAAAATGGTATCTTAACAAAATTGCTTCCTAATAGTCTCTGTTTGAAAATGGTATTATTTTTTTACAAAATATGTATACTTTTGAAATGGACTTGCCCACCCAACTTTGAAGGCCTATTGTGGCTTCATACTGAATCAAATCTTGATTGTGGTTTCACAAATCCATTTGATTTTAATGATTTTATTTGGTAAACATAAAATAACACGCAAAATGCATCATAGTCGTCTACCCTATTAAAAACATAAGAAGAAGGAAGATATGTTCAATCAACATTTTTGAATAAATACCTTAGTTGCATTAAAAAAGCCTACCTAAGGTTAGTTATAAATACCTTGTCCTATTAAAATTATTTCATCTATCAATATAATAGATAAAAAGAAGATTTTCGAATTGAGAATAATTGATTGCTACTTACATCCAGAATTTCATCCACAGTTTCTTCAGCTTCACATTTGTCAGTACTCAACTTAGCTATTTTGAAATAGCTGTACTGAAGTTGATAGTTCTTCTTTGAGTTATTCCATAAATTCCTTGGTACTTCCACTAGCGCATAACCTAGCAGAAGAATCAACAGGAAAAGACCCCAGGTGTTACTGGCTGACGAAGCTATGGCCTTTATTTTGGGGCCATCTATGCCGTCATTTTGAAAGGCCAGGTATATGAGTAGGATCCCACATATAAACAAGTAGGAACCATAGTAGATTGCATTATCTACAAGTGCAGACTTAAGTTTTCCTTTTACTGTGAAGTCTCCAGCTTTTGAATATGATTGCATCATCGGCATAATTAACCTGTAATAAAAGTTTATTTTAAGACAAATATTGATGTTTAGAAACATCTGAAGAAAATATTACAAATGCAAAAAATTAACAAGTGCAGTCACTATAAATTGTGCTATTCACTTTTGAATACAGTCGCATCAAATGTTTTAGTTGTCATAGAACTTATGGAGGAGTTGACAGATTAGCCACTATGACAAAGTACTAAAGTGATCAGGCACTTTTGGTGTTGACTGTACAAGCAGCTAGTTTGAAATACAGGTTGTATTGAAAACCTCAAATCAAATTTCGATTATCAAACCAGAAGCACATAGACACATGTTTGATGAAATATTTTGCCTGAGGAATGTGGATTCTTATTAAGAATCCTCATTTAGGGACCAGATTATGCAAAATTAAATGATCAATTAGTTCAGTCAGCAGCTATAAATCTACTTAATCCCAGTCAGTTGCTTAAGAGCATATGTATACATTGGTCTAGTTTAGATGGTGGCACAACAGGATTACCACCATTATCAACCCTTGTAAAAGATGAAACATACCAAGTCAAACATTGTGATGTCCAGTACACCACTCGCCACAAGTTGGGAAATACAGAATCTGGCACGTTACTCCAGGGCTTCTGACAGTGGCTTGTAGGTGGTGCAACAGTGGTAGACGCGTTACCCACTGGGCCAGTCAGGTCTGTCTTCACAGTGGTTATATTGGCATTGATCAAGCACTGCTGATAAACAGTCTGAAATAAATAAGCCAATTTTTAGTATTTCAATTTCCTATTAACATACATAACACACATTGAAATAAGTCAATTAGTCAAAACACAAAAGAAATAGATAATTCATAAATTGTTTACACTTCAAGTTGTGCAGATGATTTATTCATCTTACTATCAGTGCGACTCATTCTTTGAGTAATTTTGCAATGTTGTTCATTGTTATCCTATCTTATAAGATAATTGTCTAAATTTTAGAAGTTCTATGTATCCTTACACCTTGTATACATTGAAGATGTATAATTATTTGTATAACTGTATAGGTAGTGAAAATTACCAAATAAATAACAAAGATCACTTACCGAAGATACATCTAGAGGTAAAATAAACATAATAACGAATGAGAAATACCATGCTGTTAGCACAGACACTGTCACAATGAAGTGGTTTCTATAGCAGTCTCCATATCGGTACAGCAGCGTCGCAGCCAGCACAAAGGCAGACACCAACTCTATCACAAACAAAGTGTACACCATTTTCACTGTTTATAAGTCACATAAAGGTTAGTTTTTTTTTGCTGTCTTCTGTCTTTCTCTCCAAACTCTGGCTGCTTCTAACTGAAGCTGCTCAAACCTTATCTGTGTAGATGACTTCAAAGGTAGCAATCTAGGACGCTCGATCTCGCATTCCTGAGGGCATTCTTCATAAAACAACAGTCCTGTGTCAGGCAAAATTGCATCAAACTCAATAATCTTGTCTTCTGACCCCTTCGCCTCAGACATTTTATGTACAAAATGATAACCGCACGAACATTGTTGTGTTTGCACTTCAAATAGGTCACGATAAGTTAAATCTTATGATAAATATTGGAGAATATTGCAATGTTTCCTGCTATCATCATCATCACCTGTGCCACAAATGTCAAATTTTGTGAATCAATCAATCAAGAAATAAGGATGGGAAGTTTATGTCTGGATATTTCTAATCGAACTTTGACTCAAGTTGAGGTTGTTTCGTGTCCTCGCGAGTTAACTTCCCACAGTTTCTTTGGTTACTTGAAGAAACCTCACATAATTTTTATTCGAAATGACAATAACGAGGCAGATCCTACCTAGAAGGACCTAATAGATTCAAGACTAGTAATAAAAAAAGAACTTTGGGAGCCAAGATGAACAATAAATAGACTGAATTTCTTTCGACCACAATTTCAATTTCGATTCTAATGCATCTAGTTTCGATTTGATAATCAAATAGAAAAATTACCCATCCCTATATTCGGGCTAATGTCTGCTGCGACATTGTAATGTCAAATCTCAACAACAGATGGCTCTTATGACGGATTTACATCAGGTATTTTAATTTAAATAAAAAAAAATAATTTTAAAAAATACAAAGTTTAGATTTTATTCCATTATTAATTTTTGTTGTATTTTTTCCAAGTTGTCTAGCTGTTAGTCCAAGTGTGACATTCAAAACTTTACCGGGCAATGGGGTGAGCGGAAGGCTCAAGTTCTCAACCCTCTTATATGCCGGCGTGGGCGATATCACGGACGGTATAGTATCGGTATTCTCGGGTTTGGAGAATGTTAAGTTGGCCTGAGCTGTTTGGCAGAGGCGCTAGCATCGCCAGTTAAGCTATTCCGGTTGGCGCCTAAACTCACTTTGGATGTGGTGAGTTATCTTTAAAATGCAGTTGTTTGCGACTGTGGGAAAATACCAATTCTAACTGAAGCGGTGCCTCCCCTGGGGTGGCATTCTGGCTAACATCACTTCACATCTCGGTGCTTCCCGCTTACTTCAGTCATCAATATGGTTTATTTCGAATTAGTATTTTCTGTCATTTTGTATGTAAATAATTAAAAAATGATGTTTGGCCTTGTTTTTTTCTCTCAAACGACTAGTCTCATAGAAATTGAATTTTAAAAATAACTCACCACGAGCTATGTGAGATCTAGCGCCAACCGGAATAGCATAGCAGGCTCGATAGTAACGTACCTACCTATATAGAGTGCCTTTCGGTCCATTGTTAGCAACCGTATTAGAAGAACATAATTTATAAGTTATAAATATGATTTTTGCGGCATCCTCCTACTCCTTTTCTCTATTTCCATTGAACCCCTTTAAAATGTATTTATTTCCCTTCCGCCCTTTTTACGGTTCTGTATAAAAACGGAACCCCGATAGATCTGTCATGTCTGTCTGTCTGCCTGTCCGAGCGTATGTCACAGCCACACATACAAACTTTGGCATTTATAATAATACCTACTATCAAATTAATAAGAAATAAGATTAATTAATATATTTTAATTAATTAATTACAAACCACTCGTTGATTCACGACCGCCAGTACGGCTTTAGGCCGAAACGGTCCACGGGTGATCTCCTAGCGTACGTAACGCATTTATGGGGTGAGGCTATGGACAAGCACGGCGAATCTTTGGCTGTCAGTCTTGACATTGCCAAGGCTTTTGACCGTGTCTGGCACCGTTCGCTTCTTTCCAAGCTTCCGGCATATGGACTGTCTCCTCGCCTTTGTGACTGGATCGCTGGATTTCTGAAGGGACGTAGGATCCGTGTCCTCTGTGACGGAAGTGAGTCGCGTTTCCTCCAGATTAATGCCGGGGTGCCGCAGGGTTCCGTCTTATCGCCGACTTTGTTTCTTCTGCATATCAATGACATGTTATCACTCGGTAACATTCATTGCTATGCGGATGACAGCAAAGTCCACTCGCGTTATTTCGAGCGCCCTGTGGCAAAGCGAGCCGATATCGAGGAGAAGAGGCGCTGTCTTGTCGTTGAGCTTGACGGAGTGCTGGACCGCATTTCCGAATGGGGAGAACGCAATCTTGTCGAGTTCAACGCCAAGATTACACAGGTGTGCGCATTCACTGCCAAAACATCGCCATTCCTTTCCCATCCCACTCTTCAGAACACCCCACTGCCAGTGAAAGATAGCCTTAACATCCTTGGCATGGATGTTCGCAGCTGTAGTGTGTGACGCGCCTCTCCCAATCAGTTAGTATATAAGGTTTAGCATAAGTAATATAAGTTAGTAATAAACTATACTCCTGAGTACAAACATCGTCTCTTATTGTGTTACTCCCGGTCCCCACATTACATGGCGACCCTGCCAGGACCTCAACCAACGGGACTACATCGAGAGCGTTATCAAAACAGCATCCCGTAAACTTGGAATCCTGAACAGAGTGAGACGATTCTTCACGCCTGAGCAGCTCTGTCTTTTGTATAAGACACAAGTTCGCTCGTGTGTAGAATATTGTTCTCATCTCTGGGACGGTTCCGTCAAGTATTTGCTAGAAGCTCTCGACAGGTTGCAGCGACGCGCTATCCGCATCATTGGTAGCCCAGAGGCAACTATGGCTCTGGAGCCTCTCCAACTGCGTAGAGACATTGCCAGGTTGAGTGTCCTCTACCGCCTTTACTACGGCGAATGCTCTGAAGAGTTGTTCCAACTGATCCCGTCCTCACCCTTCCACTCCCGTACCACACGCGCTGGTCTGCGTCAACATCCACACACGATCCAGCGACTGTCGGCCCGCACCAAAAGGTTCGGTGATTCGTTCCTGTGTCGTACTATCCAGACGTGTTTCCTTCTTCCTACAATCCCGGGTTTTTTAAGCGGGGCGTGAAAAGGCATTTATGTAGGCCTTCAAAATGAGATTGACCAGCAAAGTAGTTTTCAATTACTGTGCTTGTCAACCCCATATCTGGACCTCACGACTGCTTCCCATCAGGTGGAGTGAGGTCATCTTGAAGACCAATATAAAAAAAAAATAAAAAAATTACGTAGGATTCTCCAACGGATTTTGGCAGCTGTTAGCCAGAATGGCATTTCTGGCTAACGCCAAATCTAATCTCTCGAAAAACTTTAATCGTCTATTGGATTCTCCTTGAATTGGTACCCCTCATTGGTATACAAATATTTCTACAATGTTATTCACACAACGACAAGTAAACTCAATAATAATAATAATAAGCCCGCAGGGGCGGCTCTTATGAGCTCGTTACGACACCACGGGCCAACCCGACGTTACCGCAGGGCGGCTTGAGGCGAGCTGTTGGTGTGTAGTGACACCTCGGACCCGAGTTCCCCCGAGAGTCGGTCAGGCCCTCCATCTCCGCTTGCCTTCACTGGCCGACTGGAGTGGGGCGTTAGAGCTGAATGCTCACAGGGTGGAAGTGAATCATGCCTAAGTTGCGAGTTGGGGAGATGGGAAACCACCTCGTAGAAAGCGGTGCACACCTCTCGACACCCTGAGCTTCCACGGGTGTCAGCACGTATGGGTGGCCCATTTAGTGAGGGGCTAGTCACCGTCTGCCAGGAGAGTAAAGAATGAGACAATTTGCATGGCAGACGTCCGATGTCTCAGGCAATAGCCCAACCGGTCCTTTGAAAATTCCCCTCGGTGGCGTCTTTTTTGCCCTTTCACTGTACAAATAGTCCTTGTATTTTCCGGGTGTTGTCTTTAGGTAGATATTCAATATTTATCAAGAGACAAAACTCGGCAGATGTACACAATTCAAATTCGAGTTAATGCCAACGAGCTAAAGCCTCCAAATAACCAAAAAGCCTCTACGTGTTGGCTTCGGCCCCACGCAAGCTTCAAAGGATTTGAAGCTTGCGTTTCATGAATTTCATGTGTACCTACATAATAATACATCATTTATTTGCTTCAAATAGGGAAAAATACTACTAAATACTCCTACAAAATACCAATAAGCTATAACACTCATGCCATATTTAATAGTTTCGGTAGTTATAGGCTGCCACTCCAATAATGGGGTGATTTGAACAGCCCTCGTACGGCTATAAAAATAGTCAGCCGTTACACCACCTTCCTCCCGGCGGATGTCGGCCTAATAAAACAAAATAAAACGGATCTCCCCGCAGTGTTAAATCTTCTATAAAACGGGAACAATTCCATTTTACCACGCCTGCGGATGCCTCGAATATTTCGCAGACCGACATTTTATTATTCCGCGGAGTCGTTTCTTTAGCTCTGTCACAGTATAAACCATACAGTAGAACATCTACATACAAACGTGCCGCTCTCGGTTTGATTGTGTGCGTGCGCGTCGCGCGCTGTGTCGCGAATTCACGCACACGCTAGCATAAAATAGGGAGGCATAGGGAGGCGGCAGTACGGACGGGCTGTGCCGCGTGTCTGTGTGCACGCTAGGCTAATAACTCGGCGGGCGGCCTTAGATAGCCTACTGTATGGTTTATACTGTGGCTCTGTTCTACGTACCCTTGCCTACTGAGATTTAAAGTGGATAAGCAAGCACTTGTCTTACTGGGTCATCAATATTATGTTTGGCAATTGAAGAGCGTCTGGTATATTTTTAGTTGGACGTTTCTGTATAGTCCGCAGTTTAATGGATTGGTAGTACTTTTATTTGTGGTTTTTGAAGATCTTGGTCATAAAAACAAAGTAAAAGTTTCATGAGGAATACCTAATGAAAGTTAGCTTTTTACTGATAACGTTTTAATGTCACATGTGTAAATGGTCACATTTAGAGATTGATGTCGATTGGCTACACAATATTTTCATGGTTCTGGTTTTTTCATCATTCGTTGCTTTAACGGTAGCCACTGCTGAACATAGACTTTTCAGGCAGGCTGCATTTACTAGACTCCTGTGAGCTTTATTAAGTTGGTAATTCGTTCACCATTAGGACCCGCTTTATCTTCAAATGGTCTTTCGAAGCAATTTTGCAATTTTCTGTAATACAACTACCTATTAACTTTGTACCTATCGTGATTTGTTAAATTATATTTGCTCTAACTAAACTTAGCGTACAATTCCTTAAATTGGACAAATTTACGACTAAATCTGTTCTTCTTCACAAAATCAAGAGATTATAAAAATTAAATCAATCAGACAGTAAACAATACCTTCTCAAAGCAGAGTTATTTCAAGTTACGCAGCAGAGTACAGTAAAGCCTTTCAGTTTAGCCCTAACTTTGTATCTACTCCACCGGAAGGCAATTTCATTTCATACGCTTGAAACTGTTTTACAGCAACCGAGCCGTAGGCGCTTTCAACTAACCGTTTTAGCTGGAAAGCTATAGTAGATACCATAGTACCTACACATTGGCCGCCTGGTATAGGTAATCAAGTTATCGGAAACCAAAAAACATCAATCGCAAAAGCGCTGAAACAGTAAAGTTGTCTATAAATGTTTTAACAAAGCTTATGCGCGAAAGTCAAACGTTTTTTATAGTTTTCATTGGAATAGTAACATCCTTACTTCTTAACTGACAAAGACGGAGGGCTCTTGAGTGAAACTACTTAATTAAGTTCGAAGTGTGGCTTTTGAATATTAAATCAAATAATATGATGTCCGGTATAAAATCGATATACCTACCTACCTAGATCGATGGTCGACTGGATTAGTTGACGTCGATCAATCGTCACAAACCCCAATGTAGCGATAGATCAAAATACGGACGTACTTTTTTAGATCTCTATTGTTAATTATAGACTTATTGCCGCACTCAGAGACGTCAATTAACGTTAATGGTTCATTACAGTCAAAATTTTACATTCTTAAAAGTTCTTTATTCAATTTGTTATAAAGTCTCTTTTGAAAAATGGAATTTTGACTCTAATGAACCATTAACGTTAATTGACGTCTCTGATTGCGGCAGTAAATTATATTTTCAACGAACGAGAAATATTGACGTAAGTATCCACGAGTAGTAACGTATTTTCAGAAACGAAAACGATGTAAATATAATATTTATCTCAACCGCAGCTGATAGCATAGGAACCCAGTTAGTTGATGATGAATTGGCACAGTGCCTAAATCGGAAAATAGGAAGCCTCGTAGTCAATTGAAAATTTAAAAGCAAATAGGAATTTTATTCGAAGAGACAAGACGGTCGCCACTTGTGACCCGTGGCATTAAATTTAGGTGGTAGTTCCCTACATCTAGATTTAATACAAGTAGGTAGGGCATAGTTATAATAATGAAGTGGAGAAGTGAGTAATAGTAAAGTAGTATTAGTAGAGTATATAACAAGTTTGATTCGGTAGTTTCAATTAAATCCTCATTTTATTTGTAGGTAGATATGTGTGTGGAGAGATAGCGCGTTTAATGTTCTTGTATATGTAATGTATAGGTAATTGCCAATAAATTACATCGATAGGCGGATCGATGGATCTTGTGGAATCTAAAAAAATCTAATCTAAATAAATCTTAACCAAACCAAAATGTTACGCGCCCTTATAGGAGTAACACAGTGTAATAAAATGTATAATTACATATAAAGAAGCAATGGGGTCCGCCGGTAAAAGCTTTTATAGCTGGCTCCCTTTTACAACTCAAACTTTTAGAGATGACCTTTTATGGCACCATTTAGAGACCATACTCACCATAAAAAGGTATCAAGTAAAACTCCGCCGTTTTGATAGTTGCCTGCTTTATGGTGTGGCTCGAAAAGTTGCCAACTGGCCACTTTTGCATTTAATTGGGAGCTTTGCATTAACTACCAGTCTCACATTAATTTTCCTATGTGTCATACTCATACTGCTCTTAGGCGGCTTTCGAATTAGTCAAGCACTCGAGTTATTTAAATAAGCCTTTAAGCTTAAGTAGCCTAGGGTATGTATCGAACTGAGTACCTAATATCAATATCGGTTTCAGCTTTTTGTAAAAAAAATAACCGACATCAAAAAAAGGGGAGGTTATGATTCATCAAGTTCATCAATCTCCTTAAACCAATGTTTGATCGGTCGACTCAAGGAAATTTCGTTAAAAAAGCGCGTTTCGCAACAATCTGTCCCAATGGACAAGTACCTATCCCAGTTGGATATTAAACCAAACCTAAAGAGATCAGGCAGTTCGTACTACCTAAGGACTTCCCATTTAGCGCGTTTACCACCACCTTATCATGGAACTAAGTGGAAGAATTTGTGAACCACACGTGGTATACGTTTCAATTCATTTGTAATTGCAACTGGCATTGCGTGTCACAAAAATTCGGAGCCACTTGAACACGTGATTGTGTTTGTCAGTTCCACGTGCTAAATACGTCCGGGAAATCTCGCTTCCTCGAATGGGGGAAGGTCGGCAAGCGAAGGGTCGCGGAACACCCACCACAGATTTCCTTCCGTCTGTTCGCATTGATCACGTGACTTAACGACCGCCACACTAAACATTTATTGCTATGGCTCCATTTGTTTTGTATATTCCACTTTATTCCGGTTCGGCGCGATAACACCAGAAAAGGGGCATTAGGTGTAAACAGATTTGGCATAGGATTACAAACTGGAATGGGCTGGTTCGCTTTTATTCTAATTACTTATTTTTTTAGAATTCTTAATACAAAATTGAGTTATCGATATTTCCAGAGGCGGTCCTAAGTTTAGCCTGCTTACCACCGGGGTGCTAATTTGATGCTGAGGCACTTCAGTTTCATTTTCCACCCCACTTCTGCAGTTGGCCTGGGGCCCTATAGGAATCTGCGCCAAGGCGCCATGCATGAGGATCGTCCGAAAAACAAAACCTGCTTATTTTATACTAGCGACCGCCCGCGACTTCGTCCGCGTGGACTGAAGTAAAAAAAATACGTAATTAATTTTTATTGTAGCCTATGTCCCATTCAGATGTGTAAGCAACATTATTGTGAAGTTTCATTAAAATCCAGTAAAATTTCAGTAAAAACCACTGAATAGTAGTTTTTACGTGAAAGAGCAACACGGCACATCCATACAAACTTTCGCATTCATAATATAGTAGTATGTACTTACGATACTCCAAACCCTTATTAAAAAGAGCTTGTATGTGATAAAACAACTTTGTCTGATTTACGTGAATATAATCCATAATCACAATAACTCAGCTTTTCAAATAAGTAACGCAAGCAAATCCATAATTTTTCTTTTTCAACTCAAAGGAATAAACGCAAACGGGCAATAAAGGCACTCGGCTGTGAACAAAACTTCACTTTTTGCGGAGCACTGCTTATCTGAGGCAATAAAAAATAGGTGCCAACTCTTTGCAGCATTTGTTTTCCTTTACGAGTTACCTTTCCACGCAAATGTTGCCAGGTGGCAAATATGCAAAATCACCGGTCCCTAATGTTTGACAAACGGCTTAGGCACTATTTCTGTTTCGGTAATAATGCTACATGTTTATAAAAAAGCTATACCTAGTTTGGTATAAAAATAATGATGTTCACAAGTTTGTGGAGTGAAGTTTGGTAAAAAAAAACTAGCGGCCTTATTTTCTGTCTTGTGTAGTTGACTGATAGGGAATGTGTCTTGGCATTAAGTCCGTCAAAAAACGCTAGATTAACTGACGTTTATTAGTTACCAGAGCCACCATGGTACCTGGGACGCTTCCTTCCTAGGACACTTAAGTTGCTGTCGAGGTTTTCCCGATGAAAATAGCATAGAGTTCTTTAAGACGGGTTTGGAAAGGTTCTTAAAGGATCGGTAAAGCGCGAGTTTTCCCCCTGATGCTACACGTGTCTATGAGCAGTGATCACGGTTCACCATCAGGCGGTCGGTCGTTGTATTGAAAAAACGGTCAACTTAGGGACTTAATCAAAATAAAAGAAAGAATCAATTCAATTCAATTCAATTCTTTATTGCGTGTCACATAGGAATAATCAAGAAAACCTTCAGATAAACATCATCCCCGTCTACCTTTTGTTGTAATGAATTACAGGGACGGAATCTAGGATCTCTGGTTAGTGTTAAGGACATTAATTTCATGTCTTTCCTCAGTCGGAGCTAATTCGATGTTATCGCGGTCAAGCAGGAGGCGGCCATTGACGAGGGTCTGAGGGTTTGTCTGCAGAAGCCCGCCTTTTGTTTGTTCGGAGCCTACGAATAACAACCCTGACCGTTACGCAGCAAAGTAGACAAAGTTTAAATATAAAATTGAGGACACATTAAAATATGACAAGAACCAAACGAAGTCGATTATAATCATAAGATGGAGAAAAGGTATATGCCAAAACATTGGTGCAATAAACCTGGCTGCCAGGTAAATTAAACCAGAAACTTTTTGCTGGAGGTTTCCCGGTAGATACAACCGAACTGGGCCCCAAGTCTGCTAACTTTAGAAAGCTTCAATTGAATCGTAAATGAGTCTCAATCGGCTAATTTGACAAATTTTGTATGAAGAATATGTCAAATTAGACTTTTAAGACTCAATTACGATTCAATTAAAGCTTTCTAAAGTTAGCAGACTTGGGGCCCTGGTGGTGGATAACCATCATCCCCGTCTACCTTTTGTTGAAATGAATTACAGGGACGGAATCTAGGATCTCTGTTTAGCGATAAGGCCATTAATTGCATGTCTTTCCTCAGTCGGAGCTAATTCGATGTTATCGCGGTCAAGCAGGAGGCCATTGACGAGGGTCAGAGGGTTTGTCTGCAGAAGCCCGCCCTTTGTTTGTTCGGAGCCTACGAATAACAACCCTGACCGTTACGCAGCAAAGTAGACAAAGTTGAAATAAAAAATTGAGGATACATTAACATATGACAAGAACCTAACGAAGTCGATTATAATCATGAGATGAAGAAAAGGTATATGCCTAAACATTGGGGCAACAAACCTGGCTGCCAGGTAAAATAAACCAGAAAGATTCGGGCGGTCTGTTAATGGTCTCAGTAGCACATTTGTTAGTGGAGTCACCCGGTTTGCGTAAGACGCGGGTTCGAATCCCGCCTGAAGCCAAGACCGAATGTTTTTTTCTGGTTCTCCTATCTTTAATAAGATGAAGAAACCTAAATTAATCACGAAAGTTGCCTTACATACCTACATTCACACCTATACCTTGCTAGGCAGGTAGTTTTTAAACCTGTTCAAGGCAAATATATCCCTTGAAAATTTAGCAGATTTTAATAACACTTACAAAACAATTGGGAAATCGGCCATTAGATTTAAAAGCTCATATGGAAATTCGGCACCCAAAAAGCTTTTTTACCTGAGACAGGCTTTATTTATATTGGATTTTATTTTTAAAGTGATTAAAAGCCTCTCTTAGAAATTTTGCAGTTTTTTTAGGATATCAATTTGAGACACATTGGTATGTTAAGATTTTAAAACAATGCCAAACAGTAACGTTTTTTCATCAGCAAGTCTTATAATTATTAAAAGAGTTTTAAAAAATCATGACACTTAGGTAGGTATAGTGTATTGTTTATTTATTGTCGTATCTGGTTTGTAGTATAAATCGAGTTGGCTCAATTCGTAAAAAAATACTTAATACAAGATCCTTCACTTGAAGAAGCAAAATGAAGATATTAACTACCTTAAAGATCGAAGTGTGTGCAAGGTTTAAAAAGCTGTGAACGGTGGTATTCAAAAACAGGCAAGCTGATTTAAATACAAATTAGCGGTTTAGCTCGAACACCTATCGTATACGAGAGGGAAGGTGGCAAATTGACGAGGGTCCGTTGTTTGTTCATTGAGCGAGGCTGCGGCTCCTGCAGCACCTCACTCGCCACAACAGGATACGTGAATGCATACTTTTAATGAGACCTACTCGTACTTACGTCTACTATATCATACGAGTACTGTTGAGTCAGGAAGCTACGTGGTTGTAAGGTACCGCCATCAGGCCTAGAACCTCTTGCATCGAGGCGCTAGGTCGCTAGAGCCCTTACAATAAAACCAAAGATAAAAAGCGTTTGCTGGTGAGTCGCCGGTGTAGAATGTCGGCGCTGCACGCTGTGGTCCATTGGTCAGGTCCGCGTAAGTAGATGCTTCGTGTGCGACCTAGCTCGTACAAGTACCGACGCGAAGGATTAGCCTGACAGGCTGACCTGAGCTTGAACTGTACGTGTACTGGAACTATTGGCCAGTCGCCTATGAGATTTGGTGATCCGTCACTTCGCCTCACACGCACAGAACCGGCAATGAATTATGAACAGATGTCGTAGTTAGACAGAGTAGAAAGATTGTAAACTACTGATGGTGTAATTGTTGGAATTACAACCAATTATCCCCAATGCGTCCGCCATTAAATGAATTCCACTCGAGAACTTCAAATTCTGGAAACACAATATTCAAAAGACCAACTAGTAACTATAAAGTTTTTTGCTGGAGCATTCTCGGTAAATACAACGTCCGAACTGGTGGTGGAGTTCATTCATCATTTTTTGTATTCAATCTATTTTTCTATTCTGTACCAAAAAGCCTAAAGTCTCGCTTAACCCACAGGTTATTTACATTATTTCACGCGACACATTGCGATGTGCCAATTCACTTGTTTACGACGCGCATGGCGCAACTAAGAAGTTCAATTCCGATAAGTGCCAGAAGCTAGTTTATTGCCAAAGCTGTGTTCGACGAGAATTCTGTTCTATATGTTAAGTGAGGTTGTTATATGGAGCATTTGGATGTTTATTAGTGATTTGATGAAATAGTTAACAATTGAGAAAATCTGGTAGCCTCTGGAAGTCTACTCTCATTTGCCTCGTATCGAAGTATCGTAAATCTTTTGGCATAGTTAGTGGTGAGGTAGGTACAGGACAGAAATGATGTAATTATAAGTTGTTTTTGTAAATAAAAATTTAGACACTCATGGGTAAAGAGCTGAGACCAGTTGAGTTTAGTTCTAAGTGCAATGGCAGATGAGAAGACGAGTTTACATCCTGTAATAGCTTTCAAACAATTCAACATTTGCTGAAATTGCGGCTTTCTGCATTGTCATGTCGATGTTTACTATAATACGAAGGGAAGTAAGCAAATGTTTGACGATGACTGTGCAGGAAAGTATATATTTAGATACTAATAAATTAATTGTTTTAGATAGGTACATAAAACATTTATAGGCTGTTCAGGGTTTCAAAGATGAACCTTACGCCCAGCAGTATTTACATGTATTATTTTAAACCAGAAGTTCACAAAATACTACTCCCAAAAATTACATTTAAAATGCGCAACGCAAACTCACGCGAAAAACGTGTCAGCGTAAAATAAACATGTAGGCAGTTTCGAGACACCTCGAAGGAATTGAAAGAAAACATCTGGGTGGGTATGTAAATGTTAGGTTGACTTCACGCAAACACAAACACACACATACTATATTAAAAACCAAACGACATAACAAATGTCTACCTCAAGGTCACCTCTCCAGATACCCTAGTTGGCTGTCGTGTATTCCGTATTTAAGGTACCCTTGAACACACTTTGGCGGTTTTGTGCTGAGTCTATGGAATGTTTACAAAGCCGCCAGCCGCGTATTGTTCAAAACCTCATGAATTGTATATGAGCCAGAATATTGAGCCGGCAGTAATGGGTTCACATTGATTACTTTACTCATGGGCAATCAAAAGCCGCTGTTACTCACATACATAACTTTTGCCAGCTATGGAATTCGTGAATTACAACAACCATGTCAAATGGTTTAATAGGTGTTTGCAGAATTATAATGTAACCCGTGATCACGGCTGCTGTAAAGTAGTCAAAACGTCGGGTTAAAAAATGAAAGAAAATATAAGACCGCGAGTAGAATCCGTAAAGTGGTTTTATTTCGCTGTATAGTGTTCGCGTAAATATTAGAAAACATTCTTAAGTAATGTTGATGCCTAACAGATAATCTGGACGATCTTACTTCTAAAACAAGAAACATTTCTAACAAAAACAAATAAATAGTAATTAATTAGGAAAACGCCAAAAGTGGATAATTTCGACAATTGATAGACTGAAACATAAAATACATGGTAAAGAACTAAAAGTTACAGTGGTTATAGTGCAGTCGCCCGGTTTGCGAAGATGCAGGTTCGATTCCTGCCTGATGTCAAGACGACCAAATGTCTTTTTCTGGTTTTCAGATCTTTAGTGAAGATACTGCATAGAAAATGCTAAAAACAATAATAACTATAACTGAAAGTTAATTCGCCAAAACGGTTCTTACTATAAATTACGGTATCTGACGTGCCCGATGGCACTATTCATCCAAATATAATATTTCTGCTCATAGATCCACCCATTATATCCACATAAAACGAAGACATTTCTAGACGAATGGTCAGCTGGCTTACGGAGCGAGTTTTCTCATGTTACAAAAGACGCCAGATAAGGTCCACAGCAAACTAATGGTTGCAGTACATCAGCGTCGCGGATGTGTTCAGAATGTAGGAGACGGTATGATAGCAAGTTAATACCCACATAGGGGCTCAGAAGCTGATTTTCCTTTTAACTAAAAGTAACATTCGTCAAGCAGCGTCGTGGTCCATCTAATCTAATCTCGGCTAAATGTGCGCTTCTGCATGTTGCGTGAGCATGAAGGCAACAGGAACCGTGGCTTTAGCTACTCCTTCCAACTGACTAGAATACACTGACGTATTGCCTAAATTATGGAAAACTTGAGTTATGGGCTACGAAATTTAAAAAACGGAACAAAAGATGTGCAAATTCATAATAGTCGGTTCAAAATTTCAAGCCCTGTTTCATTACTATCAAAGGAGGAGGTATAAGAGACTGGAACAGGGGAATATAACAGAATTGCCGCCAAAGGTCCTTTCGTTAGTCCGGCGCGCCATTTCATTTGATAGTTGCACATTTTCTCCGCAGGTCTCTGGCGGCCGAGTGCTTCTACTTGACAGCTATCAACGCGAGAGCCTTTATATTTTTATGACTCTAGTGGACGAGGTCTTTTATTTTCTACTTGATGTTTATTTAACTCTGAAAAACGTAAAAGCAACGTAACTTATTATTGGATCAGATTATGGACCAAAAACTACCTTCAGAAGCTTGAAATACAATTAATAAGGTAGGTAAATTGTCGATTCCTTTGGCCAAAGTGGCCTCATGACTGACAATTTAATGACAAACTCCTTGGAATGTTTTTTTTCCGGAGTCGCTCGTACTCGTTTCAGTAGAATCAACATTAGATTAAAACTGGTGGCTGAGTCACATTAGTTCTATATTTTAATGAAAAAAATATTGAAATTACTTTATACTTAAGGCAAGGGTAACATGAACTTATGGAAGAGGAAGGCCTAGCTTAACGAACATACCTTCGGCAAGTTCATAAGCTAAGTTCTGCCCCATGAGGAAAGAGGCGAGATAGTACTAAATTACGTATTAATTCCGAATGTTTGCATATCTATAAATGTATCAAATGATATTGTTGAACTTTATTGCTGTTTGGACTTCAGCTGTAGGCAACGGACCACGTCAGCGGTCGACAAAATGCGATCTGGATTTGTCGTAGTCGTAAAATGTCCAATATCTTCGCGCTCAGTCCGCAAGACGTGTAGCAAAATGACAAGCAATGAAAGGGTTTGAATCGCAAATAAAATAAAACGATTTGTTCACTAACAAATAATAACACACTAACAAAAATAGGCCACTGCCTATTTTTTCAAAAAAAAATGAAAAAGGTTTCTTGATGAGTTAAGTAAGTATAGACAGATATGGATTTGCAGACCCCGCTGACGAACTGTCTGTCACTGTATCTACAGACATAAGGCCTAAAGCCTTATTCATAAAAAAAATGTTGCTCACATTAACAGCTCCCTTCAGGTTTCTTTTAGTGTCTGACGTTAAAAAGCTTGCTTTATAAAAGAGAAATTACGCAAATTCCGCTTATTCATAATAGCGAACGCAACGCTAAAGCATAGTTTAAGCAATTGCCGTGTTGTGTCACCTTACTTACTCGCAAAATGGCGGCAGCACAGACAAAGCCATACAAAAGCTAAGGTGTTGTTGAAGAGCTGTTTAAGTTATTATGAATAACGGGGTAAGTCTATTACTGTGGGCTCTCACCGTATTTAACGTGACTTTAGTGGCTTTTGACAAATTATTTTCAAATACTGAGAAAAAAGATTGTGGCTTTGGCTAAAGATCACTGCTACAAACGTTCCCTTTAGATTACGTTAGTGTTTTTTTAATAGGACCGATAGTAGGTACTACAAGTAAGCAACTATCAAACGAAATCTTAAAGCCCCTTTGAAAGGTTTATGACCCCTGTCCTGTTTGAAACCCTTGAGATCGTATTACTTACTCTACGGTCGGGGTATCCCCGTGCTGATGTCGGTGCAGCTGACAGCTGTTCCGAAGATTGTGTTTCTGTAGCGTATTGTTTCGTAGACGAAAGAAAGTTGCCGGTCACGAAACGTCTGCTAACGACCTCGTAAACGTCTGTCTAACATAACATAAATCGACAGCTTTTCCTTCAGTAGATAGTCTTTTTTGTTTCTACTAGAATTGAGACGCAAGGAAACAAAAAAATACCTAATGGTTTATTGTTAAACAGGCAAATCTACCTACTTACATTCAGTGCCTGAAATAAGCAAAACGAATAACATGTAATTAAAATATTAATTATAAAACATGTATTTACTGTAATTACACACTCACACCAGACTTTCAAGTTTTAGTTAGGTATGTAAAGTTAGTTAAAGATAACATAAGGTTCCATTTATAGGCAGTTAATGTTTTTTGTTCAAAGCTACATAGACAGGCAGGAACTACTCGTAGGAAAAAAGTCATTCATTCTTACGGAACATAGAAGAAAAATTACATTATTATTCGAGAAAATATTTATGTAGCTGACAAGATTAAATCTTAACAGCGCGGCGGCCGCAAATGAGATTGTAAATTGAATTATATTTTGGGTCGACTGTTTGCCGTTGTTTTTTTAGTCTCCCGTGGGTCGGAGCCGGGTACTTGAGACACTGCCTAGAATGTTCGAAATGAAATTACTGCAAGAGCTTCCAAGTAGGTCGTTTAGTACTCGTAGGTACTTTGCCAGAGTAACTACTCATTTGATGACTTGGTAATTTATTAAAGATCAGGAAACCAGAAAAAGACATTCGGTCTACTTGGAATCAGGCGGGAATCGAACCCGCGTCTTTCGCAAACCGGGGACTGCACTTACCACTGTGCTACCGAGACCATTAATAGACCGGCCGAATCTTTCTAGTTGATGCCAAGTAGACCGAATGTCTTTTTCTGGTTTTCTGATCTTTTGTGCAGATACTGCATGGAAAATGGTAAAAAATAATAATAGGTAACATTGGTAATTTATGTTATGGCGATGTGACTTCGTAGTGTGTTCAACCTGGTTTTTCAAATTTATATCTATGTATCATTTTTTTGAATGAATTTGATAAAACAGCGTCGTAGCCCAGTAGTTTATCACTCTATGATCCTGAGTTCAAGGTATGCCGAACACCTACTTCGTGTTCATTGTACATTTGCGGCTAACTCTACAGAGAAGGAAGTAAAGATAAGAACCCCAAGCAACCTGGATAACGTCGGTAGGGTCGCCCCATACCACGTGGTGTACAAAATTCAGGCTTCTGAATGTTCCAGCCACCATGACGGCAACAGTCGGCGGGCCTCTGTCTACCCTTGAATAAAATGGTGGTGTATTGTGGAAGTGGAGTGAATTTTAAATAGTGTTGAGTGTGAGTCAGTATGTTAATAATACAATATCCACACGACCATGTCCCTAATGGGTTAGTCAGAGGCACACTGATTGTTACCGTCATGGTGAACGGAACATTCAGTAGCCCACATTTCGCCGAGGGAAATGGAACCCAACGTAGTAAGGGGCGAGCCTACTGCCGTTATCCGGGTTACTTGGGTTTCATATCGGTGTTTTCCATCACCGGAGAGTTGGCCACAAATTGTACAATGAACACAAAGTAGGTGTGTTCCGGCGAGATTTGATATCGGGACCATCGGGTTCCAAGCCAAAGTGTTTTAACCTCTGGGCCACGACGCTCTCTGTTAATAACAACCAAAGATTTTAAAGCAGAGTAGGAAATTAACATGAAGATTATGTTAAGACTAACGCCTGCCATGTATTTAGCGTAAAGGTTCAACAATCCCGTCCCCAAATATAAGGGCGTGAATAAGATGATCCGGCACGCACGAAAGGAAATCTAGGACTTTATCGGCACTTATCAGTGCCTTTGTTGCCTGTTACACTCCGAGTTATTCTTCCATACATTTACCGCGATAACTCCACGCACAAAAAGGCTGAGGAAAAAACATGCCATTTCAGATTTTTGTATAACAATCGGTGGGTTTGGAAAATATGTTATAGGATAAATCACAGTTATAATTTAAGTTGTTAATTATAGTTGTTATTAAAAAATCAATGCAGTGTTTTTCATATCAATAGCCTAAGTTCCACTGCTGGGCATAGGCCTTACCTCAACCATGAGGTGGCGCGAGCCACACTCTAACACGCGCGGACTCAGTGCGGATTGTTGGAGTGGTGTAAGGTCAAAGCCTTCCTATCAGACGTTATCAAGCCATCCTAGGGCCTTCGACTAGGCTTAACGACAGACATATAGCGACGTCAACCGGGATCAACTACTTAAGGAAATGGCCAAAAAATACATCACTAAATTTCGGTTGAGGTGGTCACCCATTCCGTTTTTGACCCGGCTTGTGTTGCTTCACAACGGCGATCGTTGTTGACTCACTGTCCCCCGCCACCACCACCACGCCACGCCACGTACTCCTGAATTTCTTTCCGGATTAGTTTTATCTGAGGTGATAAAAAAAAACAACTTTATAACCACAACCACCTAACTTTGGTCACAGCCCACTTAGATAAATCAGTTAAATTCGATACTCATGAGAAAAGAAGATCAACATCCTAGCAGCATTTCTCCTATCCCGTTACAATAACTCACTCCTCTCCCTTCTCCTGCCGGCAACAATCTACATTCATTTGACGCCCAGTTCAATAAAGCAAGTCGCACATTCGCGGCGCATAATGGAGTATCGAGCACATTATTGGAAACCGACAATGCGGCTTCGTTGGAATGCGTATTGACACCGCACAATACTCAGCGCATCCATTCAGAGTGACTGAAGGATTTAAATGTCTAGGGCAATGATATTACAATAGGCTTAGATAGGTTTTGTCAGTAATGAAGCAAAGTCAAAAATTGTGCCCTGCCGTACGTACCTATAATTTGACGGTGTTTACAACATAGTATGATTATTTAATAGAGCGTTAACCACAACCACCTAACTTAGGTCACAGCCCACTTAGATGAATCAGTTGAATCCGATACTCATGAGAAAAGCTAGCAGCATTTCCCCTATCCCGTTACAATAACTCACTCCTCTCCCTTCCCCTGCTGGCAACAATCTACATTTATTTGACGCCCAGTTCAATAAAGCAAGTCGCACATTCGCGGCGCATAATGGAGTATCGAGCACATTATTGGAAACCGACAATGCGGCTTCGTTGGAATGCGTATTGACACCGCACAATACTGAGCGCATCCATTCAGAGTGACTGAAGGATTTAAATGTCTGGGGCAATGGTATTACAATTAAAAAGACGTAGATAGGTAAATCTGCGAAGCTGAAGTGGGAGTGGGCAGGACACGTCATCCGAATGCATCCAGGCAAATGGTCTCAAATCGTCACTCTGTGGCAGCCTACAGACGGTTTTCGTTGCAGGGGAAGGCCCAGAAAACGTTGGAGTGATGATTTGAGACATCATGAAAAAGATTAGCAGAGCCTGGCACGGGATCGAAATGTTTGGAAAGGATTGGGAGAGACCTTTGCTCAGCAGTGGGATGATATAGGTTAGAAAAAAAAAAAAAAGATAGGTTATGTCAGTAATGACGCGAAGTCATGAATTTTTCCCTGGTGCATGTACCTTTAATTTGACCGTGTGTATAAGATAGTAGGATTATTAACTCGAGCGTTAACCACAACCACCTAACTTAGGTCACAGCCCACTTAGATGAATCAGTTAAATCCGATACTCATGAGAAAACCTAACAGCATTTCCCCTATCCCGTTACAATAACTCACTCCTCTCCCTTCCCCTGCCGGCAACAATCTACATTTATTTGACGCCCAGTTCAATAAAGCAAGTCGCACATTCGCGGCGCATAATGGAGTATCGAGCACATTATTGGAAACCGACAATGCGGCTTCGTTGGAATGCGTATTGACACCGCACAATACTGAGCGCATCCATTGAGAGTGACTGAAGGATTTAAATGTCTAGGGCAATGATATTACAATGAAAAAGACGTAGGTTATGTCAGTACTGACGCGAAGTCAAAAAATTGTCCCCTGGCGTACGTACCTATAATTTGACGGTGTTTACAACGTAGTATGATTATTTACTAGAGCGTCAACCACAACCACCTAACTTTGGTCACAGCCCACTTAAATAAATCAGTTAAATCCGATACTCATGAGAAAAGCTAGCAGCATTTCCCCTATCCCGTTACAATATCTCACTCCTCTCCCTTCCCCTGCTGGCAACAATCTACATTTATTTGACGCCCAGTTCAATAAAGCAAGTCGCACATTCGCGGCGCATAATGGAGTATCGAGCACATTATTGGAAACCGACAATGCGGCTTCGTTGGAATGCGTATTGACACCGCACAATACTGAGCGCATCCATTGAGAGCGACTGAAGGATTTAAATGTCTAGGGCAATGATATTACAATAAAAAAGACGTAGATATTTTGTGTCAATACTATAATTTGACCGTGTGTACAAGATAGTATGATTATTTATTAGAGCGTAAACGGGGCAGATACATGTTGCGCATTGTCGTCTCAAACTGTCAATACTTTGCTCAGGTGGTCGAAGTCCTGATTTCGGATGCCACTTTTTTAGCAAAAGTAACCTATCTACCTATGTATTTTTATTATAATATCATTGGTTATAGGTATTTGACTGGAACTTGAGGGACATACTAAGTTGGTTACAAATTCCAGATAAGTCACCACCCAAAAACACAGATCACACAACAAAAAATTTAGAAATACGAGTACCACCTTTTTAAGCCACTAAAAAAACCAAATCTAAATCAATCTAATATACTAATCTAAACAAACACGTTAGGTATTGTGAAAAATCAAAAGACGTTTCGGGTCAAGTCTCACATCACAGTCAATACAGAACAGTTTCCAGCTCATGTCTCTATTCGAAAGTCTTATCAGATTAAAAAGGGGTTATCCTGCGAAGCAATACTTTTGGACCTACATTCAAAGGATTTTTTCGCCGATAAATTGGAATCCCAAAATGTAGATGCTGTCCAAACTTTCGTCCCACGCGGCAGACGGGTACAACAAATAAATAAAAAAGTTGTTTTATTTTCTCTGCGATAACCGACGGTTTGATTGCTTGGATTTGATTTGAAAGATTCTTGGCCTAGTAGGAACCTGTGTATTCCCAAGTTCAAGCCTGGCCGGAGAAACGCCGATTTTGTGTTCACTGTACAATTTACGGTTGAATCTCCACCGACACAAAACACCGTTAAAAACTTACCATGTTGGGTTCAAACTTCCTTGGCAAAATTTGGGCTTCTGGATGTTCGGTTCACCATGACGGTAACAATTAGTATGCCTCTGACCTTTGCTTAGGGATAAAGTCAGGCGTGTGTTGATTAGTTGTAGTCATCGCTTTTTTGAGTCAACAGCAGGATCATACTTTTTAAAACAAGTCACGTTTTCATGAAAAATCAATAAATGTAGAGTAGAGGAGTTAAATAGGGCGAGATTGGCATTGAATAGAAACAGTTGCAGACCGTTTAAAATTTGATTTAAATTGATCTTTGAACATATCAATTCTAACATCGAACATGAAGAGTGGCTGCGAGTAGACACTGTGACGTCACACACCGCTCCTTTTTATACAAGAGGCGTGTCCAGCCGTGTTAGTAAAGGCCATTGTTTTGTTTTTGTTTGTAACCATCGTTCACCTATCCGCATATTATAAGTAGCTACCCCACTGAAGCGGACTGATAGACTCTAATCAAACGTAAGTAATTAATTGTAGCTTAGCTAGACTCAACGCTACCGAACCAGAATCTCATCGTATCTATTTAATCCAAGCCTAAACAGTTCTCCAGGGCAAAACCGGCTGAGCATAATACCTCCATCTAAATGGTAAGTATTAATACGACTGATTACTAATTAATGGATCGGTTGCCGCAAGCGGGCACATTCCGGTAATACCAGCCTGCCGCTTATAAATTGATCTATTATTAAAATCAGAGAACGAGAAAGTTTACCTTTATTTTCAGGGAACCATTTATAATCTGCGCGAAGGAATTATGTATTCTGCGGTGATAGGGTTCATTCTTAGAGCCTGTTCACACTAAGCGTTTGTTGAGTGATTTTCTGCGGTGTGCTCGCAGTGTACACGCCGCTATAAAGAAAATTCCGCGAGCTCGCCGCGAGATCGCTGCGCACTCGCGGGCAGTATCGCGGTGGGTGAACGCCTTATACATCAGTCAAATTCAAATCGAGATCGCGGCGACCGTATGCTGCGAGCACGCCGCGCGGTCGCGACGGGATCGCCTCGCCGTGAAATTGTCTAGCAAACGCTAGGTGTGAACAGGCTCTTAGCTGCTGTACAGGCGGACACAAATGAAGTGAATATAGCTTAACTTTAAATATCTGTTTCTTTAAACTCATTTATACTCCTGTAGTTAAGTACAGTCAGCGTCAGAATCATGTCAGCTCTTTTAAAAAATGAAGATTTTTTCAGTGTTACGCCCATCTCGAATTGTCGCTCTTAGGTAAGAATCTCAGTATGAGAAGTAACATTATACTGCAAACATAAGGAAAGGCATCATTTTCACCAATATATTTTTATTTTCTACTTTCATTCATAAAATTAAATTAAATTGTTCGAAAAGTCTATTTTTTTTCCTGCTGTGTGAAATCCAGCATTAAGTTGTAGTCGTAAAGTCAGTAAAGTCGTAATAAGTGTCTTTGAACTATTATCTAACAAGTAGGTTTCGCAAAAGCGGCCATGTAAAAGTGGAGCCGCGGGTGGAAAGCTAGTACTTACTTAAAAGCCTGTTTTAAATTGAATTCCTTCATATTGAAATAAGTTTGAAAAGTGGAAGGTTGTTAGTCTTCATTTTGAATAAAGTATTGAGTAAGCCTATTGGTGCTTCACTTCCAAGAGCTTACAATCTGATTGTTGAAAAGATTCATTTACATATTTTAATGAATGTAGGGCTGTTAATAACTTTGGAGAGGGTATACAGCGAAGACAAAAGAAGGAAACGGTATCTCTTGAAAATTATTTATCTAGGTAGGTATGTATTGGTTAAATTAAAATGAACAAAAAAAAAGCATTTTGGAACGATTTCAGTAGGTATGGCTCGTGCCAACTTATAGTTGAGTTGAGGCCTGTGTCCAGCAGTGGACGTATTCAAGTAAATGATGTTGTTATAAATTGTATATTTTAAAATAATAAACAAACATGTTGCAATTGGTGAGCTACCCCCTGCCACAATTTTGTAGATGATGTCAATTTTTATTTTGGTTTGATTTCCGTGTGAACTCTATAGAGTTGTAAAACTGCAAAATAAGCAGATTTAGACTAGATTACAGATATTTGTGGTGATTGTAATTTTAAGTATAAATTACATGCAATTTAAAGTCAAACCACTGTGCAACGGATGGAAACCAATGATAGACGATATATGAAGTTTGCCGAGAGACATTAGGAAAATAGATGCACTTTGCAGTCAGCTTAAAACCACTAGTTTTATCTCTAATAATTAGGTGTTTCAATTGTTTTCGGCACTTCGGACGACATTTTACTATGGCAAATGATTATTGGTTTTTGTCAAAACGTTGATAATTTTTTGACAATTTTGTTAGCACAGATCATTTTGATGATGACTGTACCTAAGTCTGCTTAGTTTAGTCAGCTGATATTGGCGTGAGATGTTTGTTTATTTAATATTTAGTAACAGAACCTTTATTTTGCAGAGTCACGTGTGGGAAATATAACCGTTCCCTGATTCGACAGAACTTAAACCGCTATTAGCTTGTTGAAATTTCGAATTTAATTCCCACGACCAAGTTTGCCAAGTTCAGTCAAATTAACCGGTGTTTTGCATGAAAGAAGAAGAAGGGTTAAAGCGTATTACGCCGTTGGCTCTACTCCTTATGTAGAGGGGATAAGGAGCGTATTTGAAAAACAAATACGGGCTGATTACGCGGTAGATAGGAAAGCGAGTGGCGGCAAATTCTCGGTGGCAATTGCTTTTTATTTTAAGAATTTTAATGTCTGGAACCTAGGAAGTTGTAACTCATGTCATTTTATTATTAGATATGTTATGTTCGATTCCTTTTACTGCTTTTTAATTGTTACGACATGCCTGAATTTGATTAAAATTAACAAGTAAAGCGTCCTACCAATTTAACGCAACGAAGTTTCTTAGTGTAAATGCAAAGTTTGTTATTTAATTCTAAGCCTTAGGGGCTCATAAATATTCCGCGACTTGTGAAATATTTTAGATTTAGTAACAAACTTGTTGGCAATTTAAGATCGTGCGATAAGTATTCCTTGTTGAACTTGCGTCAGGAGCGAAAGCTATTTTAAGTTGTGAAGGAGTTTTTATCTAAGTTATAACTATACCACTTGGGAACAGGAGCACCTGAGCCTCGATCTGATTTATGGCCTGAGTTTTTTTTTTTTCGAGTGTGAAGAGGGTCACAATACCCTCGTTAGATAGAATTCTTGTAGGCAGGTCGCGTTCGAAACAATATGTTAGAGAGCTTTCAATTTACATTTTGTTCAGATATGGGTAAGTTGTTTTTTTGGTAGTATTTTTTTAAAATAAGTAGGTATCTAGGTACTATTGCAGTAAAGTATGCAGCATGAGTAAAGCTGTAATCTATTTACTGTATTTACTGGACTTCATTGTGTTATTTTTCGTCAGTACAATTCCCAGTACAATCGGATATTTTATCCAATTCCCAAAATTATTTTTTCGGAATATTGGGTTATTTTATAAAAATAAAAACCGCAGACAAGTGTTCCCAACTCCATCAAATGAGTTAAAAGACGCAAGCTAATTTTTCCTTACATCAAAAACCACGCTCAGCCTCAATTCATCTCATAAGGAAGTGTTTAGGTAAACATGTAAGAAAATAACTCACATTCTCATAACACGTTATGAATTTAGCGCACGATTTGCTCAAGTAAATGCTAAGATTGCGTGCAAAACGTCCATTTATTGTTTATAGGTAGTAACTATTATTTACTCTTGTAGTCGCTCGGGTAAGGGTCCAGTGACTGATGGGATGTCTATAACAGGATCGTTTACGTAGAACAAATACAAGCAGAATCGAATTGTTATACAAACATATTTTTGCGAAATCGCTTAATATTTTTCTTTTATGTGACATGAGATCATATTTTGGGATACAAAATAACTGTAATAGGTTCATATATTACAACTAGCTACCAATATTAAGGTTCTGGAATGGAGACCGCGTAACGGACGACGTTCCGTGGGCAGGCCCTCCACAAGGTGGACCGACGATCTGGTCAAGGTCGCGGGAAGCCGCTGGATGCGGACAGCACAGGACCGATCGTTGTGGAGATCCTTGGTGAAGGAGGGGAGGCCTATGATAATAGTAACTTAACACGAGACACTACCGCACTACCCTCTGACAAGGGAAGCATGATGATACGAAAAAGAGAGAGATAGGTCACTCAACTCTAAAGGCGTTTGTACTTCGAAATAAGCCTCGCGAAAATGTGGGCTTCCGAATTATGCATTCACCATGACGGCAACAATAAGTGTGCTCTGATTACCCTCTTTGAGATATAGTCGTAAGCGTATTTAGGTATGAAATCAAGGTATCTAGTAGAAACATTCATACGCCTGCATTTTATTTAAGGGAAAAGTAATGATTCTATTTAAATTAATTATTCAAGAGAAGCTGATCCTTTAAAAGCAAATTAACTAAACTTTTAATTGGCTTCGGCTCAAAGTTCCATCGATCTTTACTTTTCAGACGTTTCTAGAAAAGACAAACTCACACATTGTAGCAATTAAACTGTGTAGGGTGAAATAAATTATTAATCGGCTTAGGTACACCCACACGTGTAGCGTCTGGCGGTTGGAAAACGACCTTTATTGCGTTATGAGAAGGTGCTTCCGAGTGTCAGAGTGTACACGCATGACCTGTGGCACAGTATAAACATACAGTAGGTTATCTAAGGCCGCCCGCCGAGTTATTAGCCTAGCGTGCACACAGACACGCGGCTCAGCCCGTCCGTACTGCTGCCTCCCTATGCCTCCCTATTTTATGCTAGCGTGTGCGTGAAATCGCGACACGTCGCGCGACGCGCACGCACACATTCAAACCGAGAGTGGCACGTTTGTATGTAGATGTTCTACTGTATGTTTAAACTGTGCCTGTGGCCTTCTGTGCGGGAGCAACATCGGCAACATGTCAGAATTGCTCTTGATGCGCATTACTAACGTCCGCAGTGTGACGTCGTTAATTTGTCACCCGGTGAACCGTCCGTTTGTCTGTCCGCCTTCGGTCATACAAATATCGAGGATGGGATTTATGATAACAATACTTCTTTGAATGATTGAGTGTTTTTCGGTATGAAACTGTTGTTTTGCCTTTCAATTATTAGTATTTATTTTCTACTCCTACATGCGTGTACCAACGATACAGTCGTTAAAAACGAGCCATATAGTGGTCGAAGAAGCTTGAAAGCAATGATATTAGTGGAAACAGGAAGCATTACTTTGATAAATAATATCTGGGTTGTGATATACACCAATACTTCAAACTTACAGTAGCTTATACTATTGTTATTACGAGATAATCTAAAATTCCCGTCACACAAAGTTTGGTACGGATTGGAATTAAACCAATGGCTTTTTGCGCTACATTAGAGGAACCTCTCTGTTTTTGTGCTTTGTATTGGAAACAAAATTACCACCGATATCTACTTTACTTCTTAGGTTTACTGTTCAGTATAAAATTGACATTCATTATCAGCCTTTCGTATTCCACTGCTGGACAAATGCTTCACACAAAGTGCGTGCTAAAAAATTATAATATGCTTAATTAAATATGATTGTATTAATTCTATGGATTGTAAATATTAAAAATCTTCTATAATTTTCCTTCTTCTCAACATTATCTAAAAGAATAAGTTTATCCTGAGATGTGAAAACTCAATTAACTAAGCGGAATATTACGTGCAGCGACATGTGACGGCTGCGGTAATGAATCCAGTTAGGTACTCTTTGTGAGGGCACCCACCGGAGGAAGGCCTCAGTCGTCCTCGAGTCGAGCGAAAACCTAACTTTGATGACGTTGAAAGTCCGCAACGCAAAGTCCTGCGAAACTCAGTTAGACTGCGAGCGAACTGAAAACATTTTGCCGTAGCTCTACAATAGTTTAAACTTGCTAACTTAAAAAACACGCCTTCGGTGAAGCAAGTTTTATACAAAAGTAGCGGGTCTTTTTTTAGTTTTGGTCCTCTTTTTTAACATACTTACTTAAATATGATTGTATTAATTGTACGGATTGTAAAAAAATTAAAATCTTCTACAATTTTCCTTCTTCCCAACATTATCTAAAAGAAAAAGTTCCTCTTGAGATGTGAAAACTCAATTAACTAAGCGGAATATTACGAGCAACGACATGTGACGGCTGTAATGAATCCAGTTAGGTACTCTTTGTGAGGGCACCCACCGGAGGAAGTCCTCAGTCGTCCTCGAGTCGAGCGAAAACCTAACTTTGATGACGTTGAAAGTCCGCAACGCAAAGTCCTGCGAAACTCAGTTAGACTGTGCGAGCGAACTGAAAACATTTTGCCGTAGCTCTACAACAGTTTAAACTTGCAAACTTTAAAAACACGCCTTCTGAAACGGTGAAGCAAGTTTTATACAAAAGCGGCGGGTCTTTTTTTAGTTTTGATCTTCTTTTTAGCGGTCAGTATTTAGATTTTTAACATGTTTTTACAACTGGCAACTGTTTTAATGGGTTTTTTTTCTTTGGAAGACGCTTCCGCGCTGGTTAGAATCGCTCCTGATACCTAGACCAATATTTTTTTGATATTTCTATGTTTAGAATGAATTATTTGATGATTCTGAGTATACTCTGAACAACAAGGTACATTGTCACTTTCCTGAATAATAAAGTAGTTATTTGGAATAGTTCTACATCCGCTTGGAGAAATACTAAACTAAGATATGAATCAAATGTAACTAGTCGTAATATTCTTGCAAGATCTTCTTAATAAAGATTTATATCTGCAAGATACCTTTGTATTTGTTTTGGTGTTGCCCAAATAGAAACAATATTGATGAGTTTCTGATTGCCCCCTAATCACTTTCAATTCTTGTGCGCAAAGACTGGGACCGTCCTCAAATCTTTCTACAAAGGAGGTGGATTCCTCTTCAACCTCCTCGTTCGTAGTGATTGTCCCGGAGGATTTACTGAGAAAATAACAAATAGCTCACGAAGGACAAAGGATTCCGGACAAAAAAGCTAATGGCTTCATTATTTATTCGAAATCTTTAGAGTAACCGGTTCCACCATTAGGTAATAATAACGCACGGTGTCGGATTGTTTAGGAAAAGTAAATCGGTTGCTTAGATAGATAATTTACCTAACGACTAGATAAGCCCTTCTTATGTGTATTAATTTTTAATGTATGTTGTACCTATCAAATTAACCTTTTAAAAAAAATTAGAGCTATCCATACTGCAAGAGCTTTTTGTTGGTAAGTCGGCATTAATTCCTCTATGAAAATATGTCTCACAGACTGTTATTCTATTTCAGCTGATAAACTGTCATAAGTTTAACTTTCAGTTTCATATGCCGCATACAATAATTCAATTCTTGACGCGTGACACATTGTAAAATGTAGGTACTTACTAAGGAAATTGAGGTGAAAACCTTTTACATAAAATCATAATTGAAAAGACGCAATCCTAAGCATTTCTCCAGTTGATAGGCCTTTTACCTTGCGCATAATAAAAACATTTAAAAAATTGAAACGGGCTCCTAAAGTAGAATATTATACGGTCATTATATATCTACAGTTAATTGAGTCCATCAATCAAATAAAAAAAGTTACCCTCACCGAATTGTTTCCAAGAGGGTATCTGACGTAAGTCGGTTGGATATCGTCGCGCCTGTGTAGGGGGGCTACGTGTCCTGGAATACTGACAAATGTTTTGTTCCAGAGGTGCCCAGGGGTTCCCAGAGGTGGGTGACCACTCTGACCGAAATTGGGTTATGTATTTTTCGGGCATCCCTGAGCTTCGGAATACGCGTTAAGCATTTGGTCCTGGCTGATGTCGCTATAGCTCGGTCTCTAAGCCTAGACATAGGATCATTTTATAACAGAAAAATATCAAGAAATGTATTTTACTTGTTTGGTATTTTGTTATTTAGTTTTCTTTTACTTTACTAAAAATCTGTCGTTAGCTAATCTGCAGTGTGCAGTATAAGTATTTGCGATTTGAAGTTAGGTCACGTAACGTGCATCTTATATTCATATTGACATTTCCATTTACTAAAATGGTTTTCATCTTAACTAATTTTTTACTGTACAAGCTGTTGTTTTTGGACCCTACCTCTTCGAGGGACGATCAGAATCGAGCTCAAATAGTGCTGCCAAAACAAGCCTGAAAAAAACAACTTACTTACGTCCGCGTTTAAAAGATCAAAAAACGTTAAGTGTACAATTTTGGTTTAGTAGTTGTGAATGAGTGAATCTTCCTTTTGTGATGATTTCAAAACATCATTCTGTATACAGTTATCTCTCCTCAGCGGATCCCTCTTCATTGAAAATCGCGACTCTCATGAAGAATCCTTTCCATAAGTATTGGCCCTCAACAGGCTGCGGACCAAATCCTACGTTCTTTTGCCTGTTGAAGTGTCACTTTTATAGTAACCTCCATTGTGTCGGCAACCTGGTTTGACTATTCTTACGAGATTCACCCTTACGGTCTTTTCCCCTCCAGTTTGCCAACAACAAGCAGCTTTTCCAGGGTATTCAGTTCCCACTACGTTTCACTTAGTTATAACTACCATCATTCTAACTGGACGCTTTAACTTAGATATCCTAATTTTATCCCAAGTATGTCGCTAGCGATGGTCGCCCCAAGCTAGGGATCCGTATGGCAAGATTCCAAATGAGTTTCTCTGCCGATAACATGTCTCGTCTGGAACTGTGTCGTGGTATCGAGTTACTGAAGTGGATGCGGATAGAAGACTCTGCATACGTACCAGATAATACACACTTGCCGAAATAAGAGCTGTTATAGTGCGGTGAAAACAAAAGGTCAAAGGTATTTTTCTCAAATCTCTTTTGCATAGCTCAACTCTGTTTCTTTGCTGAAATCGCTTTGTAGCGATAAGACCGTCTGCATTGTATGAATAATGTTATTTTACTGCTAATTGATGAATAGGTTTTACAATATTTTAAGGTTATTTTGATGTTTTTTTTTTCTACAATCAGTGGAAGAGGGGTAGGGAGGCCTTTGCCCAGCAGTGGGATAGCGCAGGCTGATTATAATAATGATAATGTCATTGGTATGTTATTATGTTTTCAGATGACTATTTGATTATTGTGGCATTGATATGTTCATCATTCTTAAGCGCCCTCCTAAAAGCTAGTATGTTATTTATTTTAATAGCTGTCCCATTTACCCTTATATGGTAAAGAGGTATCGTGGCAGTCCTAGAAGGCCATAACGGTGTGAGCTAGACCAAGAAAACTGGTCTACCATAGCTCTGGACCGTACAGAGTGGAGAAGTGGCGGGGAGGCCTTTGCCCAGTAGTGATACACTTTAGGCTATCTAATAATAATAAAAAAATACCACTTGTCGTTGGAACACAGAAAACATAATACAGGACAAAATCATAACCCTATTTTTTGCATCGCTGTAGTCGGGTAAAAACTAATTACGTAAATAGGTAGGAGCCTAAATAATATAACCCGCTTTTAGCAAAATGTTAAATATCACAAGCCTAAACAGTGAACAAAACGTCGCAACGCCTAAGTTGTGTTAGTAAAACTTTTTTCACAAGTTCAAAACAGTCGGAGCTCCGTCATAAGGCCAAATTAGTTCCTACTAACAAATGTTTAGAGCACAGAGCCGCACTCAGAACTTCTATATCTTACATGTTTACAAAAGTTGACATTTCTGTTTATGAAACAACGATGGATTTATTGCAATTTTGTGAACATTTCGTTTCGAAATAAACAAGTTATCTTTTAAATTCATATTTGTGTGATCTCTCAGATCCCAAATCATTTGTTAACTTATGTAATTTTTACAGGTGTAAAAACTGAACGAAAATATTTACTGCAAGGTTACTGCCGATTACTACAAGTCGCTCCTGGTTTTCAAGTTTTTCAGTGAATTGGATGTTCTGTGCCATACTATCTAATAATAATTGAACGAGTATCCAATTATCCAAAACGATTAATTCGGAAGCTTTTTAATTGAATTGTTATTTCATTTCATGAAACGTTAGCTTATCGAAAATTAAAATCATCAAATTGACAAGTGATACCCGTGGTCCGTTGATTGCTGATTTTGTTGGAAAATTGCATGTTTAACTCCAAAAAGAATAAATATATATCCCTGGATATTATTCCACACAGCGCCATCTAGCCCCAAGTGGGCTAATTATAGTCCGTTTTTATGGGATACTAGACAACGGATAAACATACTTAAATACTTTTTCTTTTGTAAATACATACTTAATATACATAGGAAACACCCAGACCAACACAAACAGACATGTTTATGCACACAAATGTTTGTACTGTGCGGGGATCGAACCCGCGACCTTTGGTGTAATAGCCGACTTCTCAACAATTACACCAAGACGGTCGTCAAATCCGTCCCTGTTCGCAGTTGTTCTACAACTGTACTCTAGTAAAACGCGGTCTCGCGTTCACAGTCACACTGAGGAAATAAAATTTTAACGAGCCTTGCGACCGGTTTTACTGCCACTTTTATGTAAATGACGGGAAGTACTGTTTGTGTGTCGGTTTCACCTGTTAGCTTTACTACTGTCGTAACAATAATAATGAAACTGGCCATAGTTAACAAATTGTCTCCTTCCGCTCTTGCAATGGGGTGTCATCGATGAAAAAGATAGGATTAGATATACTTTAGGCCTGTGTGCAAAATGTAGGCGGGTTTGTCGCTAAAAGTGCTCTCTACCTAGCAATCAACCCAATTCTTTGACTGGAAAACTCTTCAGCATCATCATTCAAAGTCATTAAAAGTCCACTTCTGAATACACTGCACTAAATTCGATCACCAGCCGATTAAAGGTAGGTGCAAATACCGAAATCCTGCAGTCTGTCCTCTGAAAACCTTGCACCTCTAAGTAATGCAAGACTGTTTAGTAAACTAAAATTAAATTTGTTTTCCGTTGTAAAGGCGTTTTACGTAGCGTGCGAAGTATGTTATGATTTGTAGCGCCCTCGTAGCATAACAGACCGCTCTCGTAGTATAACAGAGCGCCGTCGTAGCATTGAAGCTATAATGTAGTGCTACGGAATGGGTGAAACACTACAATTTTTGATCAAATATTGTTTCTTTTAGCAAGCCCAGAGATTTTTGATTGCTAGTTTTTTAACGGTGGCAAGGTCAAGATTTGCTGCCAAAATTTTCCTGAAAAATCATATCAAAACTTATTATAAAATGAACTTGTTCAGCTCCCAGAGCGGATGTTATTACGTAAGAAAGTCTTGAAATACAAAAAAGCAAAACATCGAGTGTACTCGTGATGAAAGAGGTTGCTAGAATACCTAAGAGGAAATTTATTTTAGCGAGTGGAGTAGCGTGCAAACACGCGATGTTATGTTTCGCTCAAAAATGTAATGAATTTCGGCAACGTTCGAAAGCGCTGAGAAAATATGGTTCGAGGCAGTGCTTCCCGCTGGATTGGTTGGGATTCAGAGAAACTACCAGTTTTATTCGATTTATAAAAGACGTAAGAACTTACATTTTTGAAACATTATGTTGATGGCTTCAAATAATTTAGCTACTGCTTGTTATGGTCTCGTGTCTATAGTCTATGGAGGTGCCCGTGGCGCAGTTGTGGTCGGCGACGATCGCTGTTATTAGGCAACACACGCTGGGTCGGAAATGGGATAGGTGATCACCACGACCGAAATTTAGTGATGTGTATATCGGGCATCTTCGCGCTCCGGGAGGCACGTTAAGCAGCAGCAGTACATCTGACAGTAAGGTATACATGTATCACTAGCGTTTCAAACACCTCTACTCGTAACAATTCGTACGGATTTTGAGCTGTTGTTTTGGACTAAATATTTTTCTACTATTTTAATGTTTAAAATATTACCTATTGATTTTATCGTTTTTTTAACGACATCAACATCTTTGTGTTGTTGGTTTTCGTTTGTAAGACAATATTGTGTATGTTATACTACCCACATAATTTCCTCTTCTTGCTATTTAACTAGTCTGTATTTATATTTATCACATAAATCATTCAATATTTTTAAGCAAGACGTATGTAATCAGGTTGTATTCATATTTATCGCAGAATACAAAACATTTTAACCATTAAAAAAATCGAGTATAGTAATCCGGAAAAGCATGCTGGTCAATTAAACATTGCTAATGGCTGCGGCGATCGGGTCATTAATTCCATTTTGATTTTATCGCACAAAGTCCAGTATTATCGGCAAATTCAAAATGGCACCTGCCAAAATGCGGGTGGAGCGTACGTGTCATTTGGTTGAGAGTTTTAATAGTCTTTTGACAACATAAAAACGGAATATACACAGTGAAGTACAGTACCGACGAAGAATTGTCATGATTTTTCACATATTATGGTAACAAGTGTAACGGTTGCTTTTTAGGTAGTTTAGAGAAACACAAACGTTAACAAAATAGAAGGAATTTATTCGATGTAGGTAGGTAGGTAGCACTAGGGTCGTGGGCGTAGGGCCCGTCTGATTGGGTTCACTTTCGCTGGTCTGGGACTTCCCTGCAGATGGTGGCCGAGATGATGGGTGGCCGACTTGGGACGCAGCAGAACGATGTGGTGCGTGGCAGTGGCTCAGCAGCCAAGATGGTAGAAGGGATGGTAGTTGGTGTTCGAACCCTGGAGGTGGACCCTGTAGAAGAACCCAGCGTTAGCCACGCACAAAAGATCAGCGTCTGATCGCGATCACCAAGCCAAGCCCCAGGACAGAAGTAGATGTGAGGTGGTGGTGATGGCAAGCAGACGAGTTTACAATAATTAGCACAAGTGATTTTACGTTACACAATAATAAGCAAATATAAAAGGAATTTAAAACAAGAACTATAGCACTAGGTAGGTAGATTATTTTTACGTAGGCAAGGTAGATAGGTAGGTTAAGCACGAGTTTAGAATAATATTTTTCTGATCATCACTTACCCTTTCGGGGATTTGCACGCACGTAAGTTTATAGTTTACATTTTCTAAAGAATTTAGATATAAAGATACTTTAGGGCCGCGGACGCGACGGAAGATTCCGTGCGCCGCGGCGACAAGAGCTAGGTGTGTGTCCTCCTCGGAGGCTGGTCGGTAGTGAGAGGACGAGTCGGCGTGTGTATTCATTATATTGCGCGGGCGCCGGCCGCGATCGTCCATCTCACTCACCGCGTCTCGCTCTCGCAGCTGGCTCCGCGATCGGCGCGCGAGGCGCACATAGCATAGTGCTATGCGTTTTCGGAGGGATCGTAGGATCACAGTAATTTATATTTATTATTTATTAAGTTATTTTAAGTATTGAGTTATTTTATAATTAGTTTAGTTTATTATGTTTATTTAGTTTATAATAGGTAGTATTTAGTTTATTATTAGTTTTATTTCTTAGGTTTCAATTATTATTTAAGATTAATTATGTTGCGGTGTGTTTCTAAAAAATACACCGTGACAGTACCCCCTCACGAAACCAAGGATTTTGTTCCTATGAACAAAATCCGCACTCATCTATAGTCTAGCTAAAGTCTCCAATTAAAGTTATATTTTAACCCTTTAAAAAAAACACTATTGGTGGAAAATAGTGGTAGCAGAAGGCTTATTTTGCGGGTTGCAATCCGCCCGAGAACATAAGGCTTATTTAATCAGTTATTCTAACCGCTGAACGAGCATAAGGCTTATTTTAAGAGTCGCTGTCACCGCTCTGTGAAGGACCCAGGATTGAACCCAACGAGAAGGTGGGCCTGTTAAGAGGCAGGCCTAGAGCACCAACCGCGAGTAAAATTTGGCAACGACCGGTAGGGGACGTGCCATGAGTGTAGTGTTTTAGACACTAACACTCTCAAGGGAGTACAGACATAGGGCTTAATTTTACGAGTTGTCGTCACCGCTCGGAATCTAAATTAGGTAATTAGGGCAAAAACAACAAAAAAAAAGAGAATTTAACTAGTAGGTACAACTATAGAATTTAGGTTTTTAGTTAGGAAAGAGTGCAAAATTTTTAGCAATTTTTAGGTCACGCGAAAAAGAATTTGTCAGATAGGTCATATTTAGGATAAGCCTTTAGGTAAGCTAGGTAGGTAGCTATAGACGTGTGGGCAGCATCCACGCGGTCTATAAAAAAATATCTAGGCAGCTAGTAGGTAGCTACAAGCATTTAGGTGCTTAGTTAGGTAGCAGTAAGCATTTTAGATGCTTATTCTAGTTAGCATTGGCTTTAGAAAGCGTATCCAGTAAAATTAAATTAAAAAAAAAATTTTTTTTTTTTTTTTTTTTTTTTGGGCAGGTAGTTTTACAAAATATTCTTAGATTAGCATTAAAGGACTAATAATTATTGATTTTAGGTGCAGTTAGCTTAATTTAGTTTTAGGATTACAAAGTTATTTCGAGATTTAAATTCTAGGTACTATTTTTCAAAACAAAATTTGCACGTGTTTTGTTTTTAGTCGTTTAGTTTTAGTTTTAGCAACTTAGTTTTCAATTTAAATTAGTTTTTAGCTTAGTTTTAGAACCCATGCGGTGACCGCATTTTAAAAATTTTAGCAATTTAGAAATTAATTTTTAGTTTTAGTTATCACTTTTCGAGGCGATTGTACTTTTGTACAATTTAGAATAGCAATCGAGAAAAATATTTGTGCAGATAGGTAAGCGTGCGAAAGGGAAGTGATGAACAGCAAGTAGGTAGGTAGCAAGTGATTTTAAAATTACTCCGTCTGTTACAAAATTGAAGTTACTTTAACACAAGGAATTTATATAATTTAGGTTAGCAAAAATTTACGTTAACACTATTTTAGCAAGAAGGCAAGGTATTCTAAGAAAAAAAACACACACAACACATCATACTTACAGCGAAAGCGAACAATCAGACCAAAAATTACCACGTTGTAGGCGCCATTGTAACGGTTGCTTTTTAGGTAGTTTAGAGAAACACAAACGTTAACAAAATAGAAGGAATTTATTCGATGTAGGTAGGTAGGTAGCACTAGGGTCGTGGGCGTAGGGCCCGTCTGATTGGGTTCACTTTCGCTGGTCTGGGACTTCCCTGCAGATGGTGGCCGAGATGATGGGTGGCCGACTTGGGACGCAGCAGAACGATGTGGTGCGTGGCAGTGGCTCAGCAGCCAAGATGGTAGAAGGGATGGTAGTTGGTGTTCGAACCCTGGAGGTGGACCCTGTAGAAGAACCCAGCGTTAGCCACGCACAAAAGATCAGCGTCTGATCGCGATCACCAAGCCAAGCCCCAGGACAGAAGTAGATGTGAGGTGGTGGTGATGGCAAGCAGACGAGTTTACAATAATTAGCACAAGTGATTTTACGTTACACAATAATAAGCAAATATAAAAGGAATTTAAAACAAGAACTATAGCACTAGGTAGGTAGATTATTTTTACGTAGGCAAGGTAGATAGGTAGGTTAAGCACGAGTTTAGAATAATATTTTTCTGATCATCACTTACCCTTTCGGGGATTTGCACGCACGTAAGTTTATAGTTTACATTTTCTAAAGAATTTAGATATAAAGATACTTTAGGGCCGCGGACGCGACGGAAGATTCCGTGCGCCGCGGCGACAAGAGCTAGGTGTGTGTCCTCCTCGGAGGCTGGTCGGTAGTGAGAGGACGAGTCGGCGTGTGTATTCATTATATTGCGCGGGCGCCGGCCGCGATCGTCCATCTCACTCACCGCGTCTCGCTCTCGCAGCTGGCTCCGCGATCGGCGCGCGAGGCGCACATAGCATAGTGCTATGCGTTTTCGGAGGGATCGTAGGATCACAGTAATTTATATTTATTATTTATTAAGTTATTTTAAGTATTGAGTTATTTTATAATTAGTTTAGTTTATTATGTTTATTTAGTTTATAATAGGTAGTATTTAGTTTATTATTAGTTTTATTTCTTAGGTTTCAATTATTATTTAAGATTAATTATGTTGCGGTGTGTTTCTAAAAAATACACCGTGACACAAGCGGAAGTAAAATCAAACGATTGCTTCAAAAGTTTGGTAAACTAAGATTAGAAGAGTATAATTCAAATGTTTTCATTTTGGCGCGCGTCAAAAGAAGTTCAGGATGACAACTGGCGATTGATAAACGTCATCTGCACGATCACGTAAGATGAGAACTGTCTGTTGAGAACTTTTAGGTACTTAGATAAGTTTCTTAACGCGCGTAAGCCTAATGCGCAATCAAACATAAGTACAGCAGCATTCACAACTTAGCTTTTATTTCCAAGCAGCCTAATGTACCGACCATGGTAGATCTTTTGCAGGAAAGAAATCGTGTTTAATTACTTGATGAATGCCAGCTAACCCGCAGCACTTGCAGCGATCGGCCTCTCCTCCCCAGAGCAGAAAGAATAATTATTCTGCTCGCCGAGACTCGCCGGCGCGCTCCACTGGAGATTGATCGTTTGAGCTTTGCTTAGAGAACAAGACGTACTATTGGCTGGGAACAAAACGTTTTAGTTGTTACACTTGTTTTGTAGGGGTTAATGGTCCTGTTTTGGTAAGTACTGGTATTAAAGCTAGAAAACATTTAAAGATTTAAGGTCTGTTTCGATAAAACCTTTCTGTTCCCCGCTTCGAGTTTCAATCAAACCATTATCTGGCTGTCAAGTTCGGCTTGAGTGTACGTTGCAGGTACCTGCGTTAACTGGGGCGAGAATTTCAGCAAAAGTTCAGAACGATGTTTTAGAAATATTGCCTTAAAAGGAATGACAATAAACTCTCAGTGAACTAGATAGTGGCTTAAAAACAAAAGAATATTGCGTACGCCGTGCACGTAGCAAAAAGCTTACGATTGAGGACAAAGTTACCAAATAGGTTCACGTTCATAACTTTATCAACGTAACTGCGCTATTACAGTAAACGTTACAAACTGCAAGTCATCCAATGTAATATTGGCTGAACAAATAGCTACTCATCTTTTAAAGTGAAGGAGCACTTAGGGATTGTCAACAGCTGCGCCTTGGGGCAGAGCGAGAGAGACTACTACAGTGTCTCGACGACGTTTTTACCTCCGTTTTTTCGGAACTTGGAGTCGGAGATACGACATCTCAAGGGACTGGCGATATTTTTTTACCTCATCGCTTCGATTAATTTTTTTAGTATGTCACAGTTCTGTTTAAAATAATCTTAAAGAAAAGTGTTTCCAGTTAGAGTCAAGACTAGAGTAATATCAAAGGAGGGCCCTATTTTTAGAGCATGTCAATATTATCGGCAGTTATGATTGACGATATTGATCTGAAATGAAACATAATACGAGGCACGTTAAGTCCTAAGCTAAGACAATGTGTTACGATATTAGTTACCTTTGGTTACGAGTACGTAATTAACCACTATCCATTAATAAAACACCCTCGTTCTCTCTCCAAAAAGAGGGTCTTTCAGAACCCTTCCAAGACTGGAGTGTTGAAGACTATATAATAAATACTATCTCTCTTTAAATACAAATATTTAAATATGCCTCCAAATGGCGAAGAAATAATCAAATGTGTAACTAGCTATATTATGATGTAGGTGATAAGATGAATATGATATTTTAACAATGTAGTTCGAAGTTGACATAAATGACTTTCCTTATCCCTACAAGAGGTACCAGCCCTACCAGCTTTAAAATTTGGTTACATTTGTAAATCGAGAAACAGTAGTATCATTCCTACAACTGAACTCCCCAATGTTATTTGCAAATTAATGCGAACATAAAAGTCACCGGTAAAGAAAAACTTTCTTTCTGAAATATAACGCAGCAACGGAGAGAAATTTAATTTCACATTAAAATTGCTATTCAATCCCAGGGGCGGGCTCTTTGACAGCTACCCGGGTCGCTATTTTCTCGTACATACTGTATTTTTCTCGAATCTCCTTGGATATCCAATCTGTCTCGACAGGTTACATCTGGATGATATCTCTTTAAGTATTCATTGCTGGGTTGTGGGATCTTATTTTTGAATGAATAAAGCTGTATTAATTTACATATGTTACATTTTCATAAAACAAGGAAAATTTTACTTACGGTCCAGAGCAATGTATGTAATGTTGTTCCATTTATTCATTTGAATTAACCTTACGCTTTTGGATCCCGTTTGGTTTTTGGACGGTTTTCGACGCCGGGGCAGAAATGGGATGGGTGACCACCCCGACCGAAATTTCGTGATGCATTTTTCGGGCTTCGGAAGGCCTAAGGCGGCTTGAAAACAACTGACATTAAGGTAGCTCACTAACCTTACACACTTTTAACAATCCGCACTGAGACCCTGTGTTAGAGTATGGCTCGTACCACCTCATAGTTGAGGTGAGGGCTGTGTCCAGCAGCAGAACGTATATAGGCTGTTTATGTAACTAGATTAGATAATTTATTTCTCAAATTAAAGTTCACTACATAGGTAATTCAAATTGAGATCGTCGAATCGAATAATTCGAATCGGAAACTCACGTAAACACACGTTTAAGATCGTTGCGTCTGGGTAAAAGCTTTGTTTATATTTGCGTATTCTGCAGTTCATACAACGAGTTCTAAAGAATGAGAAGTTTCATTTTAACACGCCTAGGACGGTGTGTTCCTCCTTACAATTGAGATCAACCATAGTCTCCTGGAGATCAGATTCAATTCTACAGGTTTTGTGCACCAGACGCCTAGAATCCTGCTTATTTGAATGGTATCAAGGTATCGTAACTGGTCAGCCTTTAAAACGATAGTTTCAGTCCAAAATCATAGTTATTTTTGGGTACTCCAATCTTCAGGCAATCCAAATTTTTGGAAACTTAAATAAAATAACATTACACTCGTTTTTATGGCCCTTTCAGCCTTCAGATGCTTACCAAAATTTTGAACCATCCTTTCCGGAGAGACGCACGTTGTTCGAAGTGTTCTTCAACCTTCTTACAATGCCAAATCACATTAACTTACGAGTAGCTTATTGTACTTTAGTTAGCGTTTACTCTCAACAACTGTTAGCTCATAACTAATTGTCAACAGCCTCGAAGCTTGCGTAAACATCGTTTTGTCGTATCTACTCGTTTCATGCAGAGTAAATAATTGCCGAAGCTCGGTAGCGTCAGCAAAATAAATCAATGCTAATTGGATGCAGCCGCGGCGAGTGTGTCAACAGTACCTGTAATTTATTCCGATCGCTTCATCTTTGTGCGGAAAAATTGATTTTCACGAATTTGGGTGACGAATTCTGTGCGGAATTTATTTCTGCTGTTTTTGCTGATGGATTTCCATGTTTACGTAGACGTTTTATACTTTTTATTTTTTCATTGTCCTTCACGAGGTTTCATTTCATTTTAATCAGATTGTTCACCAAATAAAACAATTAGCTCAAAATTCCCCAATATGGATTAATATGCTATGAAATTTTATTAAAGATAGGGAACCCAGAAAAAACAATGTGCTTGCTTAACAGGTCGCCGTTGAGCTTTAGTGGTTAGCGCACTTTTCGTCATGCAAAGGGTCGCTTGTTTGCATGCCGCACTAGCACAAATGTCTGTTAAAAAAGCGATACCTTAGTTAAGGACGCAATATTTTCAGTGCTCATTCGTGTTCAGATACCATGCATATTTAATGACAATAAAAATCAAACTTATTTTTATCTTACTCTCATTTAGCTACTATGTTGCGTGCCCGACTGGGCCCATAATCCTGGTCTCACTAATTTCTTGAACAACATTTTAAGTAGATATATTGTTGTGTTGCAATGAATGAATGAGAACTGAGTACACCGGCTGGTCCATAATTTGAGATCCCTCATAACTGGGTTTATCTTAAAATACCTACGCCATGTATGTTCTGCGATTCGATAACGATGTAGGTACTTGAACATGAACTAAATGCAGATACATGCAATTACTCAGGGAATTTACATAGCAAAAGCCTGTCATTGGTGGCTGTTGCGTTCAAATTATGTTCACTCTGGGACGTCATGTAGGCAATGAAGGTTAAAGGTAGTTATTAAGGACTTACCTTCTAATAAATTCCGAGTGTAATATTCTTTATCCATGATAAAAGAGGTTTATACGTTTTATACGCCACTATATTGCCATTTTCTTTGCGGATGGTGTCATTCGTAATCTAGGTCAGTAATCATAAGATAAGATAAAAAACACTTTATCACTCAAAAAAGTAGTTCACAAATAAGAGATACAGTTTAGTGTCAATGTACAATTTAGATGGTCTTATTGCTAAAAGCAATCTTTTCCAGACAACCCGCAGGTAAAGGAAAGAGGACAGAAAGGGAAAGCAAGTGTATACACGATCATGCACGTACTTCATTTAACTTGAGCATCTATAGCCAAACTAAGGGTAAGTTGCACCATAGTAGAAGTTAAAGTTAAAGTTTTTGTCAAATTTGACAATTAGACGTCATTTTTGGGCCTAACCGGTACTTTAACTGAAATTTGGATGTTTGTTATTGTTCAAGTCAGATGGTGCAACCCACACTTGGAATTCCTATATAATCTTAGACTACACAAAGTAGGAAAATCTTTTGTTGGCCAATGAATATTGTTTTTTTAATAAGATAAATTTAAATGTAAAAGATTAATTTCTTTCCGGAATCTTCTCGGTAGAAGCAACTTCCGAACCGGTGGTAAGGTTTTTTGATTTTCTGTCTCATGACAATGACAGTAAATGATTTTATTAATGTACTTTACTTTACTACAGATGTTTAGCTGTTCGACGTCATTCAAACTTAACGGTGAGCTTGAAGCTCGCACACGCATCTAATTGCATTAATTATGCAGATGCACACCGCGCGCACAAACATTGTGAGAATTTGCATCGCACACGCTCGACATTTGTCGCGGAATTACGGACTGGGTCGTGTGCGATGTGGGTTAAATAAGGCAGATACAATTAAAAATTAAGTGTGGCAGCATTTTCCTAGCAATGTTTACTGGTTTAAAGAAAATTTCTTATGTTGGTACAGTGATAGTCTCGTGACTGGCTTGTGTGTGACTCGTTCAAAGAGCTTTACGAGTATGTAACTATGGTCCGTTCACGATAAAAATGCGATGATCTCATTCTTTTCCTTCGACCTAGCACGCCACCTAACCAATAAAATCGTTCCTAATTAGAAATCGAAGTTCCCAGTGCGCAGTTGAACGCATTCTTTCAAACGCAACGGTTTTGTACCAGTTTTTTCCTCCGTGTAACGGAAATAAATTAAAAAAATACTGCATTCTTAACGCGCACATGGCACATACTCCGAACGTTTTGAGAATAAATGACAAAAAAACCTTTCAACTCTCGCAACTTGTCAAATTATTTGGAGGACGTAATAATTAACGATTTGATAGTAAGTGTGAGCTTCTATATACCGCCAGATGAACTTAGTGAACGTAATGACTCATAACGCCCAGTCGTCTTCGCATCAGCAGCAGGTTGAATTCTCTGTTATTCATTCAATAAGGGAATAAAAAAAAAGAGTAACCCTGAGTTTTGACGTCAAATAAAATAAAATCAAAAAATATTGAATTGGTGGATTTAATGCCGATAAGGCTATTTCTGCCAGTCAACCGCAGGGCTAAGCAGAAAGTGTAGTAGGCAGTTCGACACTACTACGGTACTATGGCATGTAGACAGCATAAATATAATTGAATACATATAACGACATGAGTAGTAGTAGCCAACTTCTTGAACATTACACTAAATCGGTGGGTGTTCTGTGGCAGTTGCAACAAAAACTGGACATTTAAACGTCCCCGGACGCCTACGATTCAATTCATAGAATAGTTAGTATTTTTTATCGCTAGGGAAAGAGGCAACCGCAAAAAATAGCTGTAACGCAACTATTTTCGTGAAGATATAAGAACGGTCAGCGTTTCTGTCCTGTCTGATGGTCGTGGTCGGGAAGGGGGCGGCCCCCGGGGCTGGCCGGTCATCAGTTAGGGCGCGTAATACGTCTTATGTCATTACAGAGTTTTTGCACTTTTTGCTGAGGTCTGACGAAAATAGTATCACATTTTACTGTAACATATTAATAATACTTTGTATGGAGTTAGGTCGATTTCGATGGAATTTTATATGTGTATTTTTTGGGTCTGAGAATAGGTCGTAATCTATTTTTCTAAACTTAGTCTACGAGGACGAAGTCGCGGGCGACCAGCTAGTTTTCTATATAATATTTCCAAACTGACTTATGATAGATAGATAGATATATTCTTTATTGCACACCAAAACAACAGAAATCAAAAGCAAAAGCAACACAGATTGACGTAAAATGTACAATTTGGGAGGCTTTATCGCTAAAAAGCGATCTCACGAGCGGTCTGCGAAGAACTATCATGAGATCATTGTTTGGGTGTTTTCCGAAGTTACTCGCGGTTTGTATGTTAGCCCCGCTGGGCAGTGATCGAATCCACGATCTTATAATCCAGGTGGATTATATCGCCGCTGGAGAACCTCCTCTGCTCATTGCGCCAGTTGATCTGACAAATGAAGACTTTACAGACATGAACTGATGAAATTTCAGGGATAAGGCTGTACTAAACAATGATATTATAATAAATAGACGTAGATAGGTTACTTGCGCTGAAGAAGTGGCACCCGAAACCAGGACTTCGACCCCCTGAGCGAAGCATTGACAGTTTAAGACGATACTGCGTAACATGTATCTGTCTCGTTTACGGTCTAGTAAATAATCATACTATCTTTTACACACTGTGAACGTTTTATTTATTGTAATATCATCGGTTTTAAAAGTGAGTGCTAACTCTAGCACTAAAACAATTGCCTAGGAATATGTTCCAAGGATTTTACCATATTGAATAGCATATTCCAAAATATAGTGAAGCGCCCATCCAACGTACCCGTCTTGTCAGGTCGCGGTCTAGTGCGCACTTGAATGACAGTCGTTTTAGATAGAATGGAGATTAAGAACGACCATACGTCTTTGTAGTAATGGACGTGTCACTACTTCACGACAATATGGTATGGTTAATGCTAAGGGAAAGGTGATCGCATGAAAAACACGCCACTATAGTTCGTTCGCGTTAAAAATGCAGTGATTTTCAAATTTAATTCTTTCACACACAAAAAAACTCAGACACTCAACCTTTGCGTTCGAAAGTATGCGTTCATTGGTCACTCTGGACTTGACTTTCTAATTAGGAACGATTTGATTGGTTAGGGGATGTGCTTGATCAAAGGACAAGTATGAAATTACTGCATTCTTAACGCGAACGAACTATAGGTCCTCTTAATGAGCCTAGTTTGGAAACATGTGCATTATCACTTTTGTCACTGGCTCAACGACCATTTTTCTAGGGGTTAAGTTTGGTCAGTAAGCAAGTTCACAAGATCAAACCATTGAATAGTATATTTTAAGTTCATAAGAACATTTTTAACTCCACTCTCGACGCAATCTCAGAATGCCAGGTCTTTATTGAATACCTACAATGCGTTTGAAAAGAGTTCATTCAGTGTGTTGGGTGGCCAACCGTGCTGGGAAGACGAGACAAAATAAATCAGTACTTATTTTGAATAAGTACTTTGTATCCTTTTATACGTCAACTTCGACCACAGCCTCTAATTTGAACGAGCTTACACGGTACGAAGGAGAAAGTAATCATAATATTGTAGTGCATTGCACCGGTTCACACTCTCTTTTATCACCTTTCAACGACCCAGCGAATAGCAATGGTAATAAAACCCACCACACTCATATTCATGACAGACGTTAGTTAAGTTAGCAACTGTGCGGAAAAATCTTCGGCAGTGTCGCACAAGATATTTTGCCTGTTATCAAAAAAACGTATAATAAGCAGCAGATGGTGAAGTCATTAGTAATTTCAATTTTATTTTGCACGTAATACTCGTTTGAGTAATGAAACGTGTAAATACAGCTTATATTTAAGTAGATAGGTGCGAGCGTCCGTAGCGTCGATCATCGTGGGACGGCGTGCACTTGTCGACCGGATTTATTCCTGCGTTATACGGGTTGTCAACATCGATACTATTGCGTACGTAATGAACCGATATTTCAACGTTCAGTTTAATGGCCATCTGACCATTCACGATATTATCCGATTAAAAAGAATAAAATTATGAATGAAAAATTAAATTATGAAATTATGGCTTATTTTTAGGCTTAAAAATAAGTTACAATTTTTAACTCAACACTCTTGGGGCGCGTCCCGATTAGGCAAACAGTGAGCGGCTGACTGTTTGCTTCCAGTTTCCCTCCCTTTACGTTTTAGACGAAGTGTCCACTGTCCATACAGCGCGTTATGTACGCAGTTTGCGACGTTTCGCTTGTCGATTTATTCTGTGAGCGACTGATTCACAGCGAATAATGCTCGCGTTCGGTGGCATAGTTGGTTCACTACGTCGAGTTAACGACCAATACGCCGCTCAGAGTCAGCAGGCGTACAGTCAGTCACTATGTTCACATGATCGGCACGCGCCCTAACTACCTATTTGATTTGGGTTTGGTGTTTGCCATTGAGTTTTCGTTTTTTTTTGCTTGATACTTAGATGTAGGTACTCTTTTTCTGCTACCAGACGGCGCTTCGTAGGCGTTGGTAAAACTGTCATTAACTAGAAATATATTTTTTATACTACTTGCTCGTCAATGGGACATTATGTGTCATGTAAACCTGTCCTAATGTAGGTCATTATAGCCCTACGGTCTAGCCGGGACATAATGTTGTACTAAAATCCCTAGGGATTAAAGTGATTTGAATTTGGAATGCAACCGTGTAGTCAAAAATGTTTAGGTGCAATGAGATTTTATCCTGAGTTCGAATGTCGTACTGGCCACTAACAAAATAGATGCCAAAGAAAGAAAAAAGGCGCCCACGGCTCAAATAGCTCCTGAGTCCTGTGCTGATAAAATGAACGTACCAAAGATTGTAATTCATCTTTCCTATGTCTTCGCACAACTGTCTTATGTTTCTAACATCACTTTTAATTTTTGATAAATACTAATTTCTCATATTTTACCTACCTATTTTCACTTGAAATAAATACTTAAGCACTTATTTTTTTCAGCCAATAATTTCGATTGCCTCGCAGAAAGTATAAAAAGTAGAGTATGCATCGCGGGCTTAAAAGTGTATTTGTCTTGGGCGGTCTTGAACCCCTCGTATTCAGGATTCTAACTTTAACTCCCTCGCTCCGCTCGGGAGTTAACCGTAGAATCCCTCATGCTCCGGGCTCAATATGACGCCCGGGACATAATACACTTCTTTAAGCCCTTGTGGCATAATCTACTATTTCATTACTCATACTCTGAAAGTAGGTCATTACTGACCTGAGAAGCGGGCTGAAAGTTATACTTTTCATCCCTGGGGAGAATCACTTTCAACTGACAGCTGTCAAATTGTTTCTTAAAAAACTAGTTATTTTTCACATATCTATTGAACCATGTTCCAACTTTCTATACAGCCACGATGTAAAATTGAAATAACTTAAAGTTAAGCATTGATTAGAGAATGTATATTTCTTTAATAACTTTATTATAATTGAGTTTCAACAATTTCTTTAAAATAACTCAGCTTTGAGCAAAATATTTACCATTTTTACATTCATGAAAATAAAAAATAATGGCTGAATAGCTGGCCGACCACAGAAAAAAAAAACAAACAAAATAGGCGGGAAAGCGGCTATTCGATCTTCGTTTATTTTTCTCATTTTTTCTTCAGCTAATTCATGGTTTTATTTTTACTTTCCTCGTATTTGTAATGAAAAGCACAGTGTTCACCTCGGGTTAAAGACTTATTTAGTCCCTCGAACTATTGGCGCCCTCACTTCGTTCCGGGCGCCAAACCCCGTCTCGGGACTAAATAAGTTACTTTCAACCCTAGGATAACAATGTACTATAATGGTTTCTATTTCCATTATCTCAGCTCAAAGTTTAAAATTTGACAACTCGGAAAACTGTAAGTTCTTTCTTTTGCCTACCAATATTAATTCAGTTCAGACTAAGTCCAGGTGAAACCTGATTTCTGCCCGCCCCAGCAAATTGAAACGTAACACCGGACGAAATAACATTCCTTTCAATAGAGGAAAATGCAATTCCTTTGTGTGATGTCACTTTATTAGATTTGTTTTGTCAAGTCTGTCTACAGGGGATAAAAACGAGCGACACTTGATATTTCTTGTAAGCTGACTGCTGGGTTGCTTTGGGAGCGGGGGCGTTTTGGGACATCATCCTTTGTGAGGAAGTAACTTAATAATGTTCATTAAACTTGAGAAATTTTGTAAATTGCACAAAGACTGTTTGTTTATTATTTTAAACATTTTGTATGAATTAGGCCAATGTTCAGACGATTGAAATGACAACAATATAACCAGATAAAACTTTTTGAATTATTGGCAAAAATAATAGAATTGTGTGCAGTGAGTTTTTTTTATTAAAAAGTGTTTTGGTACGTACTCGTAAGGCTCTTAACTATCATTGAAGTTATGAGCGTACATACATTTTATAGATTCACTTTTATTCAAATAAATAAATATGTACTTTCTTGTTCATTATGCAAAATAATCAATAATCGGTTTTTATTGGCATCGATCGCCAGCAGCGTTTCTGCACAGTTATTGTATGATACTATGGTTTCTTTCTCCCCCAGTGGTTAGGTAGGTAGGTAGTATACGATGTTTTTTACACTAACTCGGCTTTTAGCAGTGATTTTTGCACTAAAGATTAACCCCCTTATTCATAAAAACTTAAACAGCTCTTATAGAACACGATAACTTTTGTATCGCTTTGTCACTGTCATTCTTGTTGCTGCCGCCATTTGCGAGTAAGTGACAGAACACGTCAATAGCTTAAACAATGCGTTAGCGTTGCGTTCGTTTTTATGAATAAGGCGGTAAATAAGTTACTCAATACTAAAAAATATTTTATTCAGTAACCTACTTTGGAAAATAAAATAAAATGTAAGACTCTCTTGTATAATAATTAAGGAATAATAAAGAAGGAAATTAATATTCGCGGGAGCTCACCAAAGATGCTTACTGAAAAGCGGATTATTTTGCCCTTGCTAATATTTAAATCGGAAAAATCTTTTACCGGAGAATAACAAGGACAAGAGCGTTATTAAAATTCTTGTAAGACTATTTCTTACATTATTTTGGTTGGCTTATATTCCTGAAAGAATGGCCTCTCCTTAACATTTATAAGAGTACAATATTCCAATTTGCTTGTTAAGCATCTTTCAGCTTGTGTTGCTGCAGCTTTTTTAATGTTTAAGTAGTGGCACATTCGACCACAATCTCACCTGATCTTAAGAGATGATGTGGTCTAAGTTGGTACATGCTTACTTTGTCAGGTTGCATTCCGGTTTGAGTTTAAATACGAGCACCTACTGCAATACCTATTCCGCTGTTTTTAAACATTTAGTATGATGATTGATGAACTTCATCAACCTCAATGTCATCGTCTGTTATAAAATGATCACTGCCTTTTTATGACTAAGTTCTAAGACACAGCGACCTATTAATATCGTTGTAAAATACTTAACTAAACTAAGCTATTAAAACAAATGTTCGTAAATGCATCCACTTACAAAAGCTACGAAGGAACGTTCCTAGGGCCCCTTTTAGGAACAGGCTTGCGGGAAACATAAACAACTTGTAGAGGCTTTGAATATATATGAGGTTGAAAACTCCCCGGAATGTTTACGGCGGCCGACGAAACTCAGTATCTTAATTTAGCTCTAAAAACCTCCAGAGATTAAGATATTTGTAACTTCATTTTTGTAGACGTTTCCATTTAGGACGGCTCTTTTTGAGATTTATTTAATAGGTTCGGGTTTTGTGGACCGAGAATTTTTGTGAAATCTTTTGTTCATTTGCCATAAGATATGTTATAGCAGATAAGGTGATCAAATACTTATGACATTGACTAGTTATTCATTGAGTTAGTGATTGAGTTAGTGACTTGTGACTAGCATCTGTTTAGATATTATTGAACAGCACTCAGCAGTACCTATTTGGTCACCTTGACTGCTATAATTTAAGTAATTGATAACATTGTTTAACGAATCAAACTGAAGAACTACAAGAAATAACAATTGTTTTTTTCTAAGCGAAATACACGATAAAAACACTGTGTGATGTTTTGGGTTTTTTCCCATCCAACTTTCCCACCTGAGGGGCGTTGTAAAAAACACTAATAAGTATTGAAATAACATTAAAAGTTATTTTGACTTAACCTCTATTTGACTTGTAACGTCATAGCATAGGTACATTCATGGTGCTCTTCAATAGTCGCTGGGCGGCTCATGTCTAGCCCCAGATATCGGAATAAAGATATGTGATTCTCTTGTTTAAAAATCTTTTTCATTACTCATACTCTGAAAGTAGGTCATTACTGACCTGAGAAGCGGGCTGAAAGTAACACTTTTCATCCCTAGGGAGAATCACTTTCAACTGACAGGTGTCAAATTATTTTTAAAAAAACTAGTTCTTTTTCACATATCTATTGAACCATGTTCCAACTTTCTATACAGCCACGATGTAAAATTTGAAATAACTTAAAGTTAAGTATTGATCAGAGAATATATATGTTTTAAATAACTTTATTATAATTTAGTTCCAACAATTTCTTTAAAATAACTTAGCTTTGAGTAAAATATTTACCATTTTTCTAATGATGAAAAAAAAAAAAATGGCTGAATAGCAAGCCGGCCACAGAAAAAAAACAAACAAAATAGGCGGGAAAGCGGCAATTCGATCTTCATTTATTTTCCTCATTTTTTCTTAAGCTAATTCATGTTTTTATTTTTACTTTCCTCGTATTTGTAATGAAAAGCACAGTGTTTCCCTCGGGTGAAAGACTTATTTAGTCCCTCGAACTATTGGCGCCCTCACTTCGTTCGGGGCGCCAAACCCCGTCTCGGGACTAAATAAGTAACTTTCACCCCTAGGATAACAATGTACTATTTCAAATACTAACGGCCCACAGAGCTTTCAAAAATGAGCCTTGAAATAGCCCATGTCATGTAAAGATACCGTTGCAACCGAAATGTTCTTCGCTATTATTATAGCGCAACTATTTTTCATTTTACAATTGCTGGTTGAGCGCGCCTTTTCCTCTTGACATGCAATATTTTCAGTGTACTTATGTACAGTTAGCTTAACAACATGTGAACTATTGAAGGAATCTTTTAAAAAAATGTTAAAAGCAATCTTCTCGGCATGAATCTTACACACCTTTAAGGTCTCAGTGACGCTACTAAAACATACCTATGACTTTATCGTTGTAGTATAAGAATTCCTTTCTCAACAGTAAAGATCTTTTTGACCATTCTGAAGGCTCACATGATTTTGATTCCGACTGTACATTTTATGTGCAATAATACTTTGTTCAAGTTGAAGCAATTCTTGCTTGACCTTTAAAGTAGAAATGTGTACACTTTTATGAGCATGACAAATTTTACAATGTGTGTATAACGCTATAAAATGTCGTAAGTGTTATTTATGGTCGATTAGTACTCCTTGAAGATATTTTTAAAAGGAAATGTGCCTTCTTTTACTATCACAAATAAATATTTTATATTCAGTTTCGTTTGCTTTCTGAAGCAGTTGTAAATAGTTGATATCATCGTAGCTTTGATGAGTATCGATTTTGTAACAAATTCGCTATTGAGGTTATGATCCTAGTCAAGGATAAGTTTGTATTGGCTGTGCAAAAGATTATTATTTCACATCAATACATCTTCTTTTTAAAATTGTAACTAGGCAGTCATTTGACCACAATCTCACCTGATGGAAAGTGATGATGTGGTCGATGGTGGTACATGTCTGCCTAGCAAGTGCCTATTCACTCTTTTCATGAAGACTCTTTTTTTTTCTAAAACATCTTTTCATGATTAGACCGCCGCATAGTCTCTACCTAGTCTACGTAGGCGTGATAAATTATTGTTATCGTCTGGAATTTAGAAACACCTAGTAAATTCTAGATGATATATGCGCCCCCAGAGTATTATCGCTACTTTTTTACGCCTTGTGTTTCTGGTCTCAACCTTGAGTATCTGAGAGAAAACAAACCTGAACGAGTTCAGAACATTAGGGATTCAGTGCTTGTTGAAATTAAGTTGAATTATCTGTTTTCCTACTTTTGCCAACACGTCAATTTTATTAATATGAGATGGAAAGAAGAGATGGAAGTCTAAATCTATGATATCATTAGGAACTCGAAACCTACCTGCCTCAGCTGCCTCACTTGTTCTCATATAAGTAACATATAAAAGTACAAACACTTTACATCCTACACATCCAACATCCATACCATACAACATAATACATCCTCTTGGGCACAGTATTCACTCACCTCAGTGGCTCAACTATGAGGTGACTTGAGCGCTTCTTTAATACTCATAAGTTACCCACAATGAGAATTATATAGAAAAGATAAACATACTTACTTTCCACTCATTAGCGAACCTTTATACAGTAGCTCAGTTACTCAGTGTTGTTACTTGTAAATGAAGCAATAACTTTTGTAACAACTACGGCGGCCCATAAACATTTCTGTGGCTACAGCTCTTTACTTCTAAAAGGTAGAACTCCGTCTAACTAACTAAACTTCTTTCTTTTTGATTGTTCTTTGTTTGGTCGATGGGCCCTTTCATTTCACTTTACGGTTAAATCGTCAAGGTTATGAATAATGGAAAAAGGGTTGAAAATACAATACAGCCTGTATAAATAGAAAGAAGATGCGAATAAATGCTATACTCATACATATTTTCATGTTACGATACATAGTCATGTTAGTCAAGAAGGTGCAACCTTGCGACAACACAACGTCACTACAATATTCAAATTCGTAAAAATCATACTGCAAAGATAGAACTACGAAATACGATGTTTGGCGATCTGATGCCCAAATCATCCAATTTCGATCTTCATATCGTCCACCCAGAGTTGAAGAGGTTCACCACGCCCTCCGTTGTCCGCTCTAGGCCAACGCCTCAAGTAGGTACTTGTCTCGTCTAGTGACACCCGTCCATTATCGCAATGTTGAGCTCCAGTATAAAAAGCAATAAATTGTAAACCTACCACGAACTCTCAACAATTCTAGGCCGGTCAACCCTTGGTAGTTGCTATTCCTGAATACCTCTCGAAAGCGCCTTCTGACCAAAAGCGACCTGGTACTAAAACCGATCAACTTGTACGCTAATGTCGATTTCATGTTTACTGAGGAACTTGCTTACTCGTACTACAACAAACAGTATAGTGTCTGTATATACGAGTATGAGTATGAGTTTTAAATAGATTTGACTAGGTAGGTACTAAAATGTAGATTCACAAATTACTTGCTTCTACACTAGGTGAAACTATGCCAATTCTGTGATGACGATGATGAGAATAGTTAGATAATTGAATCACTTATCATTTATTTCTTCAACGCACACAAAATAACTTCAAGCTAAGATTGACCTAAATACTTAAAAGTTTTGCAATTATTTCTTGTAATGTTCCTCGGCAATGAATGAAAGACAAAATAATTTGAATTATTCAAAGTGTGAATGAGCTACGAGTTACCAAGAATGCGAGACAGGTGTTAGTCGCGCATACTTTTAAACCTTTAAAAAGGTTGCAAAAGTAAGACATTTGTATAACTAACTTGACTAACTAACTTAATTTCCTTCTTTTCATTTTTATTTCGTTTCGCGGTTACAGCTAAAGCCTTGTTTTTATTATTGTTTTAGCATTTTCCATGCAGTATCTTTCTAAAGAAAACCAGAAAAAGACATTTGGTCATGTTGGCATCAGGCAGGACTTGAACCCGCATCTTTCGCAATCCGGGCGACTGCACTACCAATTATGCTACCGAGACCATTAACAGACCGGCCGAAGCTAAAGCCTTATTCCTCAAAAAGTTCCTCCCACTAAGAGTGTCATTGCTTAGCAAAAAGCCTCGAATAATTTTGGGTGTTAATGATAAAGAGAAAAGTGCTAACACCAAAGTGCTGGGAATGTTTTGAAGAGGTGAGACGCCCAGTCTCGGACGAAAAGTTTCGGAGTTGATCCGGCCGGTCTAATTAACCTCTGGCACTGTAAGCCGGGATTTAGGTAGAGCCGGATAGGAAGAGTATTTTGATTCCTAACAGTCTTAATGGACTCCAAACAGTCAGTTCCTTCTGAAAATGGTTAAAATTTAGAAATATATTTTGTATCAAGCAGTCTTTATATTTTATCGTTGTATGTTATATTAATTTTCAGAGATGAAGCCAGTGGTTAAGTAACCATAATTAATCGTCAACAAAGCTGTGCATATCTTTTTAGACAACAAATTAACATACTTAAACATTGTTTTTGGATGATACATAAATATAGGAAAAAACCAATACAAACAATACAGACAAAATGTTCATGCACATGATTATTTGAATGCAATTTACTGTGCGGGGTTCGAATCTTCAAAGCCAACTCATTGACCATCCATTGTTACACCTACTCGGTGTATCAGCTATTATGGTATTCCGGTTGGCCCCAAAACTCACTTTGCTTGTGGTAGGTCTTTAAAATTCAATTTCTTTGCGACTGTGAACGTTTGAGAGAAAATAACTAAGCCAAATAACATTTTTAATTATTTACATACAAAATGAGAGAAAATACTAATTCAAAGCGAAGCGTGAAGCACCGAGAAGTGATGTTAGCTGGAATGCCACTACAGGCTCGAAATATTCCGCAGCTGTTGCTGATACTGCTGACCTTCAGCCTCCAGGTAATTCAGATCTATCAATCCGATGAGGGATTATAATACGGACTTTAGTTATTTATACTCAAGGTAATACTATCTTACTACGATGTTTTAAAGTTTGTTTTACTTTACGCCGGCTTTTAAAATGTGATGTATATTTCCACCCACGCAAGGTTTATTTATATGCGGTATTTTCATATTAACTTGCACTAACCCTACTGAAACCATATTCTAGGAAGCTCTTGAAACGTATACCAGTTAGCCGTAAGTAATACTTCGCAGGTTTTGTTTGAAACCGAAAATAACTCATACAAAATGAGGGGGAAATACATCCACATTACACGTGCCAAAACATGAATGTACAATTTAGGTGGTCTTATTGCTAGAAGCAATCTCTACATAGCCGAATAGCGTAGCATGGCCGTGCGACATTGTTTTCTAACGTTTTGTAACGAGAGCTCTCAAAGTTATGGTATACGCGCTCGATTTTAAGCTCTCTTAACAGACACCTCATTCAGATTACCCGCTGTCCACAGAAATCTTAGTTTGTATAGCTCCCTGTGAGCCGCGAAAAAACAATGTCTGCTGGCCCAACAGTTAGTTGTTAGTGTTCGTTTTTTTTGTCAATTTTCCGTTTTGTCTTTACTCTTCCATCGGAGGCAGAGTGAAAAATACATCAACATCAAACAATTCGAAAATCAGTCCAACAGATATCAAGCGAAATATGTATAAGTGCTTGAACATCCCTGTCTTTCTTTGGCACGTAAAGATTCAGGTTGGTAAACGATTTCGTATAAAAATCATTAATTTAAGCAAAGTGCCTACTTTGAATTATAGCATGTTCCTTGAAGTACCCTTGTAACAAGATTAATGCCGGAATTAGAGAAGACTGCTCCATTCCCTCGTAAATCGAATTATACATTTCTACGGAAGGAAGTGGATGGAATAAACTTTATAACAATAACTAGCTTCTGGCCGCCGGCCTACGGCCGACTCGCGGCCATAAGCTAGGTCTGCGACGCTGGCCGCTCCGGGGCTTCGCCCCTCCCGCGGCTGCGAGGCCCCCGGGGGCCTCGCCGCAGCTCGGCCTTCGGCCTCGCAGTTGCTTGATTAGGCGTTAACTGTTCCGGGACAGTGCTCTCGTTCTTTTCTGAGAGGTTGGTGTTTTAGCAACAGAGTCCTAGTGCGAAGTGGGCGGTTTGAGCTGTGCCTTATGAGGGCGCTCGGCCTACGGCCTCGCGGAGGCTCGACCTTCGGTCTCGCGTAGCAAGTAGGTCTAGCGCGAACCATAATCGAAAAAGAAAAAAGTTACTTGTATGTTTTGATTACTAAAACATTAGCAGTTCGTGCTAGACCTACTGTACGCTATTAGTTTCTTTTATAGACAATAGTTAAGGTACCAGGTACCCATGCATGTTGATTGACAAACTTGGGTTTTTAGATGAATTTTTACAGCGGTTAATATTAGCTGAGGGACTTTAAAAAGGGTTAGGTCTATTTATAGATCTTGGAAATATTAATTTAAATACATTAAGAACTGGTTACTGGTAGATATTAAAAAAAAAGAAAATAGTTTCAAAGTTATTTCGTGATTTCATGAAGTGTTCGTGTCTGCAACTACTGCTATTATAAATATTGACTACTTGTTAGGGCAGATGAATAATAAACAAATTATTTACTAAAATATTTATTGTCTGAACTACATACATTATCTTCTGAAATATTAACTGGGACCTTAATTAGGTATAATTATTATCACTTAGAATTCAGAATATAGAAGTTTCAAGCTATGACGAAATGATTAAGATAAAATAGTTTTTGGAATAGCTATTAAGTACTTTTTAGGAATTACAATAAGGTGTGTATGTAGTAGTGATTTTTCTGCATTTCGTTGTGGGATTTTCTTCTGTCTTCAATTTCCTTAACGTCAGATCTGAAAAATAAAAAGGACTTTTAGATGATTTAATTAAGATTTATTGTCCACATTAAAATATGTTCTATTTGTTCTTCGGGTGGTTCTACAGGTAATAAATCTTTCTGGGCTGACTATTTTAATCAACTTCGGTAAAGCTGTTATGAGACCTTGGAATAAAATCCTTTGCTTGGCACTCTTGTTATACAACGTCAAACACATAGTTATGATGTTTAACAGTAAACTTTATCAGCATTAGCTAGTCATAGTCCTAGACATAGGCCTGTCACAACTTCTGACTGTTAGCCTTCTGCATCCTTCTGTGCCGATGTATGACAGTGAGCTGACGAAGGAACATGGTAAATGGTTTTAATCATACCTGAGTAATTTATTTTTTTGTTGTTTTGAATGTTTTTCACTGGATCTATGTACGTATTGGAACTGCATCTGAAATTGTAAAAAACATGTTATTTATTCTCATAAATAGATAGTGAATATAATAAAGTAAAACAGATTTATTGACAATTGTACTTATAAAAAATTAAGTTTATTCCTAAACCTAAACCATTCATCATATTGGAAGTATGGATATAAATTATTATTACCTAATCATGAAGATTATTTTTCTTCTGGAATTAGTTTCATGTTATAGAATTCTAAGAATAGGTAGGTATTTTGGAAATACAAGTGAGACGAGAGGCCAGCAATCATTATGTCTAAATGATGAACCAGAAACAGATTGAATCAATAATTACTTTTATTATTAGAGTGTCAGGGATAATTTATCTCTTCTGAACTTAGATATTACAGACTAAAAATACTTTTTGTTTTTATAGGGATTGACATTTAGTATACTTCGACTTCAGAAGCAGAAACAGCAGTGAATAAAATTTATAATATATATTTATAATGTAAATGCTTACATGGTGTGTCAATAATGGCCGTGCTGCTTTTTGTTTGACTTGGACACTGCCGTGCCCCCCGACAAATTTAGGTGGGTATCTTCTTGTCATTTGTTATTACTTTGTTTCATTCAAATTAAATGAAACCTGAAAAAAAAACATAATAATCGAAATTAAATTTTATTTTATAATTTTTATGGTTTTTTTTGTTAAAATTCTTCTTTTGAGCTTGATTCAGTTTCCATAATGTGATCTCATTCCTCAGAACTCCAACCAGATTTCATGCACATTTCTTCAAATAAGCTGTTAGAATGAAGTCGAGCGAAGCTGGAAAGCTGGAATAAGTCTTTAGTAATTGAAAATAAATATATGAAAAGCCAGCTCCTTGTTAGTCAAACTTCATTTACATTTCGTACAAAAAAGATGTTTTCAATGGAAGACCATTAAAATAGGTACGTATTGTTGAGAAAAAAAGACGTTATCTACATAATGTGATGATTTAGAAAAGTACCTTTTTTGAGCGTACAAAGAAATGTAAGTGAAATTCGTGCAGACCACACCGCGTGCAGGTCAAGAGGATGGCACATGGAACAATTAACTGAATACTGAATAAATGTAAAACATTTTCAATTTGGTATTAACTCATAAAACACTGAATCATAGTATTATAAAAGTGCAATAATAAATTGTGAATGTTTTATATTCATTAGGTATTTAATTAAAAGTGCCTTTCGTGGTCCATCTAACTACTTCTAACTACTGGCAAACTACTAATGCAAAATAAATAATTAATATAAGCTTGTATATATAGATCTAATTACTCACGAAATACTATTGCAAACTAAATAATTTAATATAAGCTTGTATAAATAGTTCTAATTACTGACGAAATACTATTGCAAATTAAATAATTTCATATAAGCGTAAATAAATAATTTTAACAACTGACGAACTACTACTGCAACTACTTTGGTTAGTATTCATGAGTGTGTGTACGAATACATTAAAACTGATTGTCACACTGGTATGGCAAATATAATTGAACAATAGTTTATTGTAAAAACATAAAATGAATGGGAAAATGTATGTCGGTACAGTGAAATAATCAATCGAAAAGATTATGCCTTTCCTGAAGAAAGAATCAGTGTAAAGTAATCACATGGAATCACCATTCATTGTCGTGTGATCAGACGTTAGGAGTACCCACAGGTACCAAAGGGGGAGGCTTATGAACGGAACCGTTTCGGACTAAGGGACAGACTAAAGTCTTCAGGGCGAAAATTGACGTGCAGGAACAACCGATGCTATGGCAGCAACACATGACCACCTTATCTTGGCAGGATCCAGCAAAGAGCGGCTTCGACGAATCAGAGTGATGTCGTCCTTCACACTCCCACTTATTTGGCGTTGCTTCACAGCAGTGGATTCTGCAGGCAGGGTCATTACGCAGGCATTTGTGAGACGCACAAGCAGGTCAGTCGGTGGCTTAGGGGAGTCATGCCAAGGGGGGAGGAGGAGAGGAGTAGGAGAAGAGGTGTGGAGAAGAGGGAGTGAGGGAATGAAAGTGGCACGGTGTGCAAGGCATATAACGCATCAGTTCACTCGAAAGTTCTGAAGACTTTGTAGTTTTAACAGACAGGTAACCTAATTAAAGTTACAGAATTTTAGTGTTTGTTGTAATTGGTGAAAACAAAAATCAGAACAATGAATGATATAAGGCAATCTTTAGATATGAGTTATTCTGGCCATTTGATTGTTTAGTAGCAGAAGTAAAAAGACGGACATTCTAATGTGATTGTTTGTCGTTCTCTAAATAGTTGTATTTCTAAATAATTATAAAACATTACAAACCAAAATTTCCTATTTTAGTTAATGTTATATTATAATAATTCAGATCAGTTAAAGATAATGTATTTTTATTACTACATATTTTGTTTACTAAGAAGTTTCATTTCACATCTTTTTTTTTTAATTTACTCATGACCTGATCTGAAATGTAAAACACATTATCTATGAGCGACAAATTTCGACTAACCAAATCTCAAAACGTTCTCATGTTAGCATTTTTCTTACGCTTGACAACGTTGTTACAAGCAAAACTATCACTATGGCCACTTCAAACTAATGTAACAGAGTAACTTTTTGAAATGTGGTATTATTATGCATAAGAGGACTTAACTGTAACTTAACTATATGAGTTTCTTTTTTCTCAAAGGTTAGTTGAGTTTATTTTTTCTCAACAGTTCAGATTTTTTAAAATTGAGTTGTTTTTTTTCTCAAGTTTTTTTTTTGAGTTTTTTTTTTTCTCAACCATTTTTTTTTAACCAAAGTATCTTAAAAACGACCGGCGCTCTGCTGCTTCGTTCCATAGTTAAAGACATGTTTACCCACATGTCTGACTTTTTATGGCTTTGTTCTTCAATATACTTATTAAGCCGCCGCTGGATGCGGACAGCGCAGGACCGATCGTTGTGGAGATCCTTGGGGGAGGCCTATGCTCAGCAGTGGACGTCGTTCGGCTGACATGATGATGATGATACTTATTTCGATGAAGTGGTTCAGGTTTGATGAAGCAGCTACTTTGAGATCACATTTAATTTTGGTTAGTAAGATTCCCCAAAGGTGTTCTTTTTGTCAGACATCTTCTCGTTTCGTCTTGAGTAGTTTAGTATTATGGTACTATTTCTCTTCTTGATTTGCTTCATTGCAGAAGGTTATGTCTTCACAAATCTGTTGCAGTTTCAAGTAGTCGCTTCTATGAGGAATTATTCAACCAGGGGATCAAGTGTACAATTGTCCATTGTGAAGCATCGCTTTTTCAGTTGGATGTGAAGTGTAAAACAGGCTTCTGTTAACTAAGTAAGTTTAAGTCTTCATTTATGCTGAGACGGTAGAACCAAATCTTGAGAAGGAATAACCAATTCAAAGTCAGACATGAGGTGAACGATAGTGAAACCATATTTTTTCTTTCTTCTTTTGTTTTTCAAGTCCCAGGAAGTGTTTAAAATTATAAAGGTATTTATACTTATTGTTTTAATAATTTAATATAATAGTAGCACACATTAAAATTTAATGACCAATTGCTTTCAAATTAATTGAGATTTATTAATTGTTTTTATCTTGATATTTATTAAATAAATATGTATTATATGGTTAATTAAAAATATTACAGTTACTAAATTTTTTTTAAAAGTACATCTTTAGATAGAAAGAAAGTAATTGTATGCAAAATTGAACAAGGTTTTTATTTTGTTTTTGAATTCAAAAAGTAGGTATAGATCAGCAACAAGTAAACATAATGAAATAGTTGGTGTTAGTTTATTAGTTTATACCGATAAATCTTATTTTAAAAAACTTTTAACAGACTTAAGTATGGTTCACAAGTCAATTTAAAGGTTTTTACTAAGTAATTAACTTTTACATAATTGCCGATTAATGCGCATTTTTGAAAAGCATTACTTGTAATAATTCAGCTTACATTTTCTTTGTTCAAATTATTTAAATGATAGAAAGACAAACATTTATTTAAAAAAGGTAGAAATTACAATATGTTAACCCTTAGTGGGGCAGAGCATATTTAAAAAAAACATTGGGTTTGGACCTTATGTCAAGGAGTTAAAAGTAAATATATGGTGTCCAACACATCAACAGTGCCCTATGAGGGTTAAATTAAATAAAATAGCGAATTAGTAGGTGTAGGTAATAATATTGACATCGTTTAATACCGTTTGAGGTGAATTAATGGCTAATTTAAATTATCTTTACTGATGAAACAAAAATGATTATAGGTGGTCTTCTGCATCCACTAAAATTCTGTAACTTTAATTAGGTTACCTGTCTGTTAAAACTACAAAGTCTTCAGAACTTTCGAGTGAACTGATGCGTTATATGCCTTGCACACCGTGCCACTTTCATTCCCTCACTCCCTCTTCTCCACACCTCTTCTCCACACCTCTTCTCCTACTCCTCTCCTCCTCCCCCCTTGGCATGACTCCCCTAAGCCACCGACTGACCTGCTTGTGCGTCTCACAAATGCCTGCAAACCCTGCCTGCCCTGCAGAATCCACTGCTGTGAAGCAACGCCACCATCATCAAGTGGGAGTGTGAAGGATGACATCACTCTGGCGCCGCACCTCGCTGGATCCTGCAAAGATGGTCATTCGCCAGCTGCCACAGCATCAGTTGCACTTACTTACACGTCAATACGCCCTGATGACTTCGCCGCACCTGTCCCTTAACCCGTCCACTTACGGTTCCGTTCCCTCTTGCCTCTTACCCACTTTGGTAACTGGGGTAACTCCCCTCTAATCACACTCAATGAATGGATTTATATTCCATGTGACTACCCTTACCTGATTCATTCTTCAGGATTAGCATAAAACTCTCCGATGGATTGGTTCACTATACCCACATTCATTTGCACATCCAAATATGAAATTACAGTAAACAATGTTCAATTATGTTTGCCAATACTCAATGTAACAATCAACTTTAATGCATTCTTTTGTGTAGAGTGCATGTGAAGTGTTGTAAAAAAAAATAAAGTAAAAAATATAACGCACAATGTATAGTTTGTGTCGGTATGATTGTCGAGATTTATCATTTATTTACAAAAAAATTACCTTCTGATTGATAAGAGGTGAACAATTTTATAAGAAGCTGCCAAAAAAAAATTAGAGTAGTTGCGGATATATAATGTTATTGACTAAAAGCCTATCACTAACAATATTATTTTGCGGTACTAAAACTTTCAAACTGTTTCTATCCTGAACGCGGCCTAATGCCACGTATAGTTGGCCGTGACTGAATACGTCCGACCGCAAATCGACGCCTACTCTGCTTATGGTTTGCCCCTGACTTTTGTGGATAGTCATCGCATAGCAAACCTGCAGAGGGAATTGGCGACGCGTCATTTCGATCGGACTATTCGGTTCAATCGGCGCTTTGAACAAAATTCGCGGTATAAGATAATCGACTGTGCCACCCGGCCTACGGACAGTTATTACGCGCGGAGATGTCCTAACAACTATAACTTTACTGCCATTGACTAACCTATCAGCAAAACTAAGATTACGAATAATCATACACACGCATCCTACTTTAAGTTTTAGGTCATGGTCTGGAACACCCTTAGGTTGCAATTTATTTAAAGTATCCGCGCCTAAAAAGATTTCGTCAGCGTTATCTGAAACTACTTCATCTATTGATAGGAAATGTAATTCCTGTTCCGGTAACTTGGATAAAATAATAGAATTGATTTCCCTAACATTCTCATTGTGCGTCGTCAGTATGGCTCGATGAGCACACACATCAGGCTCATCTATGACGACATTAGGGAAAACAAAGGCTATTAGGTCCTCCAAGTCCGTAACGAAAGATACAGGGGACAATTCAACTAAATTAATAAGAGATCTACCAATTTTGACTGGGTGGGATGGCAATAGGTTAGAACCTAATTGTAATAAAAAATCAGAAAATTCTGAATCGTCTCTGCAACGTTGAGACGTACTTAAAGAGAAGCTTTTTATATTGGGCCAAATATGTGAGGATTTTAATGAACAATTAACTATGTCTGAACTCGTTTTAGCATTAACTACAACTGGGGGAATTTGGCGAAAGTCGCCTGCAAAAATAATGATTTTACCACCAAAGAGTTTGTCTGATTTCATCAGATCGCGAAGGGACCTATCCAGCAAATGTACTAAATACTTATGTGCCATAGGGGCCTCGTCATAGATGATGACGTTTGAATGATAAATGAGTTCAGCTCTCTGAGTACCATTAGTAATGTTCCAGAAACCAAGATCATCTACCGGGTTCAAAGGAAATCTAAACATACTATGTGCGGTGAGGCCGCCTTCATAGTTCTGAGCTGCAATTCCGGAGCTTGCAGTACACAGAACTATGCCATTTAAATTACCGCGTACGTGTGCTGCAATTACATTTAATAAAAGAGTTTTTCCTGTTCCGGCAGGACCGTCTATAAAAATGGCAGTATTATTAGAATCGCGGAATATTGGGTCGCGGTTCAGATTGTCAACGTATTCGTAAATAATACGTTGATCTTCTGACAATTTCGGTAGCCACTCGACAACAAAGGCCTGTAAGCTAGAAGAATTGTATTCGACACGTTCTCGGCCTACCTCGGTTGTGTCGTCTACAACAGCAGGTAATCCCTGTTCTACCAGGGATGTACCATGCTTGCGCATTAACCTATCGATGTACACTAAACAACGCCTATAAGCCTCGTCTTCGTTTTCTGGGAAACGGTGCAATAGATCTTGGCCAAGTAAATGTTGGAATTTATCCCACAATGAAACGACCCTAACCCCATTAACGGCTAGAAGGACGAAGAAGCTGCGCAGGCGTGGCCCAGTTAAAAATGTAGAAGCTTCCTGCATAGCCCCTTCGTACTCTGCCTCATCGTTCGCGATCCCGACAGCAACGGCAGCTTCTTGGAAAGTTTTACAGCCTGGACCACCTAGATTGTAAAGGTCGCTGTAACTGCGACAAGAATATGTACCTAACAACAAACGTAAATAAAATTGTTCACCTCGGTTTGGCGCGACCCAGAATAAACGCGAAACTAATTCACCCCTTTGGCGTCTTGTTACGAATTTATTATTACTCGTTTCAAAAATTTGATTTTTGGTTGTGGGACGTCGCGCGTGAACAATATACTGTTCATAAAAGTCTAAGTAATTTAAACTATCAAATTGCTCACCGGGGGGACGACCGAAATACGTTAGAAGGTCTGAGGAGCCGCGAAGTGCAGCTTCGGCCTCGTTACCAGGTTTGAAAAAAATGGACTGTTGTCCTTCTAAATGGACAGAAAGTTGTTTGACATTGGGTTCGCGGGCTGTAATGTCAAACTCTAAAGTTCTCCACGTCGCTTCGCAAGATCCCAAGTAGCGTTTCGTGACATATTGTTCAATTTCGTTATTTTATCTAACTCTGAAACTACAGTTACACGCGATTCATCGGGACCTTTGGTCATATATTTAAACAAATACTTTACTATAGCGCGATTTGAGTATACTAACAAGTTAATATGACAATCGTATTTTAGGAGGAGAGCGGCATTGTATGGCACAACCCACAAATCATTAATAGGAATATCTCTACCTCTATATTTAATAGTGCCTTCATTTTTGCTATCTCTACGTAATTGAGTAAAGCCCCTATCGTCACAATATGTGACAGTAGTTTCGCGCATTGGGAAAAATTTTGTGCATTTTTGTTTTTCATTATCCCAACACGGTAAATCAGTTCTAAAAGGAGGTCCACATGGGCCGTGTATCATGTGATCAATCACGGCCTTCCGCAGTCTTCCGTCAGCCTCTGATGGATCTGGAAGATCTGCCCTAACAAATTTATCAATGTCCGTATTATGGACTGGACCGCCACCTTCTACTCTAAAACAAATATGCGCATGTGGCAGTCCTCGTTTTTGAAACTCTATGACATGTATAATATAAGCGCATTTTCCGAACCAAGTGCCGGATCTTATATCTCTAAGAAGTTGGCTAAGCTTCAAATTAAAAACTCTGGCACAAATTAAGGGATTAGGCTTTTGTCCTTGTGGAGTGGATTGTTGGATTTCAGCCCATTTTGGATTGCATGTCATAGTGAGAAAAAAAGATGGGGGACCTAATCTATTCACTAAGGCTATGGCATCCATATACTTAGTTTTCATGTAACGTGGACCTCCGGTAAAAGTATTGGGTAAATAACAGCGTCCCGGTACAATGCCACCTTCCCCCTGAATAGTCTCGTCCTCTCTAATATTATTTGCAATCTCTACGTTAAGCTCAACCTCCTGAAGGGGGGCAGATCTAAGATTCAAAGCAGCTTTCTGCATATGAAAAATATAGCGGAGACGTTCCTCCATGACTCTACAATTCATATCTACTACCCACTCCTCGGAAAGTCTACCTAGTTCAGAAAATCGCGGTTCTGAGAGGAGTAAACAACGGACGTATTTGTTTTGTGTTAATTTTACGCCGTTGTTATCGGGTTTATTCACCTGCCAACCAGGGTTACCTTGGGGATATAACAAAGGAAACTGGAAGCTCTCATAAAGTGGGTGCAGCAGGTCCACAGTATGAGGTTTTTTAGCTCCAACTTTCCATATAACTATAGCTTTTGGTATAAATCTTTCGCGCTCTGTACTCAAAATAGCTGCAATTTCTGTTCCCCAAGGCATGTCACCTAAAACGTTACCATGGGATCTTCGCGACGTGGATTCGAAAATAAGGTGTGCCTCATCCGACGGTTCCTGACTCAAGCGCTTGAAGCAATCGATATAGGGATTGACTTCATGCATGAAATGTGTGATACTACGGATGACCTGCATATCTAAATTTTGGCCAGAAGCTAATCTTTCGCGCTCTAAGTTATCGTGAATGTATAAATTTATGGGATTGGTACTATCCGTATAGGATAAATCAAAAACGCGATGATAAACACGACCCTGAATTTTCAAAAACGAAATACCTGATTGGGGATGTTGAAAACCGTGAGACACACCAAGGGCACTAAACGCGAACAAGTTATTATAAGCTCGAGATCTATTTAAAAATGAAGGATGATGATAAAAGTCTTCTGACAACGGTTCAAAAGACTGAACATTATACGCGCCGGTACCGCAACACCATTTGACCCTAGATTTTTCCTCATGGAAAAGACGCGCATGACAAAAAGGACAACGGAAACTTTCGTTTAAAGAAGAGTTCTTTAAAGAAAACAATTTAATTGGCTGTAATTCCTCGTCATGTTTCTGGCCTATAAGATTGTCGGATCTACGTAGAGGAGGCTCTACTTGCCTAACAACGTTGTAGCGTGCGGACGCCTCTCTATTGACTTCTGGATTTTGTTGCGAGTACCGTTCGACCGCCTGCCTGTGAACGCTGGGGTTTTTTGCGGTGTACCGCTCGACCGCCTGCCTGTGAACGCTAGGGTTTTTTGCGGTGTACCGCTCGACCGCCTGCCTATGAACGCTGGGGTTTTTTGCGGTGTACCGCTCGACCGCCTGCCTATTGACAACCGGTTTTTTAACTGAATATCGCTCGACTGCTTTGCGATGAACGGTGGGATTACGGAGAGAATAACGCTTGGTCGCCTCCCGGTGACGCAATGCCTTACTCTCATCCGCGGGGATGTCACAATTAACAAGACGCAGGGTGTTTTTTTTCAACAAACGATCGGTACTAATCTTCTCAAGAACCACAACCGGTTCTAATTTCAATTTTGGAGCGACGGGTTCTTGGTCGCGGCCTGCCGTAGACATGTTTTTCATACCCCGTGTTTGTTTCTGAGGCCGACCTCGCTTACCTACTTCACACACCGCACTACCTACTGCCTTTCCCGAAGCTGCAAAGTCTAACCTAGGTACAATTACTATCGGTTCCAATTTTGTCAGTTTTAGGTGATGAATTCTGTCAACATTATTTGGTAGTACATGAGAAGCATGTGACTGTGAAAGAGATTCTACTGCGACAGCAGTAGTTCCACCGGCTACTACTGCCGAATGACCTTCAACTTTAACCTTATGGATGGAATACTGAGTACCATCATAAAGCCCTCTTGCAAAGAGAAGCTTTGCAAGAGATTTTAAAGTTTTGCACCTAAACTGACGTGCTACTCTAACCTCAACACCGTCTCTAAACATGTTTTGGCTGTCTACGGCATGGCTATTGAATAAAAAGTAACTATTTTTGTATCTCCAAAATGATACTGTATAATCCTGGCCAGTAAAAAGATAATTGTCGGAACTATCGACGTGGTCAGCGTCAAAAACTTCGCGATTTAAAAAATTCTCTAACTCTAAAACTCTAATATCGTATTCCCGGAAGCTATTGGCGAACAAGCCGTTAACCTGCCAGCTGTGGTCCATAGGATTAACTTTTACTAAATATTCACCTACACGAAATTCAGAGGGCAACTCTTCTGGAAGTAGGTAAGTGTGCTCTGCTGGTTTAACAGCTATATACAAAGAATCCCCACTATTTAAAATTACGTTAATGTCTGTCATGCTAAAGTTCTTTCTCCCCAAAATAACAGAATACGCGGACGCACATGCCGACATAGCCATACATTGTGAGTTATTACCTGCAAAGCGTTGGTCGCCTTGGTGCGTGGCACCTATTTTAATAAATAAAGTAGCATTAAAACTGTGTTGTTAGTAGAAGCGTGACATAAAGAAAACATTAGTATATCAAAACTGCTTCGTCATAAACCGATTTGTTACCTATATGAATACATAGCTCATTTAGTTGGTCAAAATATTAGTCATCTATTCGTCCGCTCGGGATTTGAACCCAGGGATATTCAAGTTTAGCATGGGAACTATAAATAGAAAATCATTTTATCCAACTTATCATTAAACTAACCTTGTGCGACGCAGCTGAACTCTGGTTCCTCGCCTGCCGAGGAGCGCGACGCCAGCCGGGACGAGCGCCGAGAGCCGCGGCGAGGGGTCGAAGTCTCTGTTATAAATAAAACTACATTAGTCTTCGGCTTTTTGGACCATACCTCGCCCTTGGTGATACTTGGTGAGGTTTTAGACTACCACCACCCCCTCCCCCTATATCCCGTGTATTTTTAGTACCTTTATGGAATTTAAATTTTTTACTCAAATCAGGTATAGTTCATTGGCAAAAAAGCATTGCAAAAACAATTATCCCAAAAGAAACTTTGCCTAACAGCTTAACTGTTACCTATCTGATCTTATGAATGATATTACGGTAATATGTTGGTTCGCTTGGGATTCGAACCCAAGGATGTCCAACTTTCGCAGCGTCACAGTAGAGTGTAGCTTGTTTGTAAGTGCGGCTGAACTGCTTGACGATTTTGTTCTTTGAAGTCTCTGTTTTATATAAAAGGACATTAGAAACAGTTTATGATTTTATTTTTGGCAAGTTTTGCATTTTGCTAATAATGAAATTTTGACTTCATTTCGAGGAAAATCATAATCGCTATTATAATTTAAGTTTATATTAATTCAAAACATGTTTGGACATTCATCTATGGACTAACAAATTATAGTTTGGAATTAAAATATTAGAATAAATAAATACATTAAAACGGTGACTTTTTCAAGTGGGCGGTTAGGCCAAATCTTAACTATGAGGAACATCGAATAATGCTCCAAGGTGTCTCGACACCGATTTTGACAAAAATTATAACTGTAAATAATACTCAGATTTAACAAAATTTACAGTAGCTGGGAATCAAACCTATTCATTATATAAAAGACACCCTGTATTATCCATGCCATATAGTGTCGCTTATAAAGATACATCTCTGGAAAGTAGCTTTTTATGGCAAAGTAAAGGAAAGCTCTAATTTTTAATAAAATATGTTTATTTTCTTTACATTCACAAAACTAACCATACTTTGTAAGGGCACTTATTATTTAAAAATTACACCAACATACTTAATTAATGAATGATGAGCATATATCATATGAATTACAAGCAGCCGCCCGCGACTTCGTCCGCGTGGAATTTAGTTCAGCCAACGAGGACAAATTGTAGCTCAAATGTTATTTCGATGTTAAACCCTTCTAATTCGGAACACACCCATAGTTACGCTAATGACAGCAGCCGGCTGTCATCAACTGTCATGCCACACCACGTGATGCCACGTACATTTTCATATTTTACTTGATATTTTCAACAATTTATACAATATCTTTATAAATTGTAGCCTATGTGTTATTTAGATGTATAAGCAACATTATTGTAGAGTTTCATTAAAATCCATTCAGTAGTTTTTACGTGAAAGAGGAACACAGCACATCCAGACATACAAACTTTCGCCTTCATAATATTAGTAGGATTAGGTGGTTTGTTTGGGATTCGAACCCAGGGGTACGAGTAAGAATCAGATATCTTTATTGCTCTATATAACTGTAGGTATTACAATTTGCGGGTGTCATTGCAAGTGAATACGAAGTACATGAACAGTTTACCCATATTGGGTATGCAATACAAAAAATAAATAAATAGAAGCATTAACTATAAATGCAGCCAAGACCCACGCGCGTTTTTTCTTCAGCAAAACTACTTTACGAACAGACTTTAACTTACTGAGACGCAGTGAAATTTTACCCAAACCTTATTTTAGCAAAAACATCCGAATTTATAGCTAAATACTCTTTGGTAACTTATAAATTTATAATGCTATTAGCAATGGAGTGGAATGAACTTCTTGCTGGAGTGTTTTCAAAGCGACGGCATTTTGGGTCCCTTCAAGAAGTGAGTAAACAGCCATGCGGAAGGCCGGCTTGTTATTAGACCACATACATTAAACATGTAACTAACCTGCAGTAGCGCAGCCGACCTCAGCGCCCTCGGCGGCCGAGGAGCGCGACGCCAGCCGCGACGAGCGGCGCGTGACGCGGCGCGGCGGGCTGGGCGTCCCTGGACCTTTATGAGAAATACAGTTTATTTTTTAATATCACTTAATCACTTATTGCAATGTTTAATGAACTAAAAAGGACGACATTTCACATTTATTAACATATGAAGTCAATGCTACATCTCTTTATCAATTTCAGCTTTGTAATTATTTGCCAAGTATTATAAAAACATTAATCCTAATGAAAAACTATTACCTGCATCAGGCACAACTATGATTTTACCAAAAAGCTGGTACATTAAATTCCAAACATGCCACTATAAGTAAATCTGACGATAAACGAACCTGCAGCGACGCCGCTGGCCTCAGCGCCTTCGCCGGCAGACGCAAGCGACGCCAACCGCGACATGCGGCGCGTGACGCGACGCGGCGGGTTCAAAGTATCTGTTAAAATAAACCTTCATTAGAAATAATTCTAATTTATATCCTATAAATGACAATCTATTTCTCATAAATGAGGGATCTCAATCTGTTATGCTTATTAAAAAACAGAATCAGAAATTATCATTAGAGGGTTATGCATGTAGGTATGTTTTCTGTTTCTTTATTCACATTACTTAGTCCAAAAAGTGCATTATTATAAAGACTCGGGTATTGAAAATGTTTCTCCTATGCTGGACTAACAATCATTTGTTTGGAATTAAAGTATTGATACTTATATTAACAAAGTAACTTGAATTTATTAACATAAACTTTACATAATGTAAGTATTTCAACTACAAATTTACCTCAAATTTTTCTCATTCTTGTCATTTTTGATACATGATAATGGTTTTTATAGGCATAGCTCTTATAATTACTTCTCTCAAAAATTGACTTCAAAGCTATATAAGATAGGTACTTGCTGGGTGTGTGTAGTGGTGTCACTATCTCCACCATGCAATGAAGGAATCAACAGAGGCATTGCAATGCCTCTGAATTTTCGTTTCTTGATAGTTAGGTAATTAGGTAACTGTCTATACAGATGAACACTTATTTTCATGAATTTTTGTAAAAAACCTATACCTACCTATTTAGACAATGGGCAAAATGTGGGGAAAGTCGTTAAGCCAGATGATAAACTAACCTGCTGTGACGCAGTTGACCTCAGCACCCTCGCCTGCCGACGAGCGCGACGCCAGGGACGCCAGCCGCGACATGCGCCGCGTCACACGCCGAGGAGGACTCGAAGCCTCTGTTAAAAAATAAACAGTGAGAAAACGTTTACTTAAAATTGATATTCTTCCTGACCCACGCTATACCGGGAAATGCCATATTTATCCCAAACACCTCTAATCTAAGATTGTGTCACATTTTCCCGCTAAACCGTGGCTGAGAAAAATGTTACACGTATATAAAGCTTATATTTTAAGTCCCAAAACGCCCTACACACCCTTTGATAGACTCAAACCCAGATGACTAATAATCTGACCGACCGAAAATAGATCGTGCTCCAGGTGAGGCAAGTAGCATTTAGGCGTCAAATCACCGTTAATTACCTACTTATTGATGAAAAACACTTAAAATACACACTAAAACTTCTAATTCCAATAAGAATAAATTCATTGATACTAAAGCCTTAATAATTAATGATAATAACTGAATAAAATACTCAAAATAGGTAGGAACTTACCCGCCGCGTTGTTAGCGTCTTTGGAAGGAGTCGTAGGAGGAGGCGGGCGGTCCGCAATCGTCGTCTTCAAGACGCTGGCGTAGCTCCTTTTCATCGTCAGAACCTGAAACACAACTTTAACAAACAATTACTCAACAATGAAAAACTTATGCGTTGTCACTCACTACTATCCAGTTACCCGTCTAGTTAGGGATATTCACTTAACATCGATATATCGAATTTATACGATGTATTCTTTACGATATATCGGATTGATTCGATGTTTTGTCAAATATTTATTGTATTCGATATATCGATATATTTATAGAAACATCGAATATTTGTTTTTTTATTTTCTTTTTGTATAATCTACTAAAAAACTAAATAATTTTAACACTACTTGATGACTTGGATTTTGGATTTTAAATATGGTTCAATAAGGTAGTGACATCTGTGAGTGACCAGCTTAATTACCTAATCCATTCCATCCTGACAGATCGATTGATTATTCACTCTAAATTAATATAATCTGTGGATTCTATAGGTTAAATAGGTAAAGTGAAAGTAAGTTTTTGCAGGTACATACCTAGATTAAGGCTAGTACTAAATATGTCTTTTGTTTTCTTTTCCTGTTTTGAAGTTATGTGATATGTAATAAAATATTTCTATTAATTTGTCGTTTATATTTCACTTGCAAATGTAGGTATAACTCATCTCAGTCATCTCACCATTATCTTAGTATTACAATTCTATTTAAGTAACTATGTAATGATAGTGATTCTCATAGAAAATCACTATCATTACACTATTAGTTTAGCTATGTTACTCTGGTATCTGATTCTACATTCACACCTGCAAAATCAAAGACCACAAATTTTGCGCATTTTACTGGAAAAAGGTAATATTAAACTTTTGTGGAAAGTATTCGATAGTAGAAAAATATCGATGTTTTCTAGCGATATATGGATAAACATCGATGCTGGAATCCGATGTTTTACATCGAATATAAATATCGATATATTTTTTAAGTGGACACCCCTACGTCTAGTAGAGAAATGGCAGAGGAGTCGGTCGGACGGACCGAACGGCCAAGGTTGTAGGGATGCTCCACTTGATCGATTAGCTCGAAGATCGATTGATGGCGATACAGCCTATTGATATTTTGAATCAGTATAACACGATGTGACTTTTGCTTTGATCGAATCATATGGCTGGTAGATCGTTTCTAAAGAATCTATAAAATAGAACAATATACAATTAATAGTAAATGAAAAAAACAGTTAGTAAATTACTCATTAAGATTGGATGGGTTGATGGAGGGTTTTCTCTTGTTTTTTTTTCACCAGAAACCATGAAGTTTTCACAAACACCCAGACCAACCACAAAAACTTGTCTCTAATTCACAAACAACTATAATTGTTGAGTAGGCGTTCAGTCATGATTTTACTTTCAGGTCGTTAGTCATTTTGACGGGACGCGGCCCATGAGTGTGATGGTGTGCTCAACTCTGATGGAAGTAGGGGAATTCAACATTGATATAAAAAGAGGAAGATACGGCACCCGTATTCCAAAAGTGACCACACAAACACTGGTCCAACGGACCTATCTTCAGGCCAATATGACAGCGACTTGTGTACGTGCACGTCATTCATACGCCAATGTCGTGTGCCAGTTTCCGATTTCGAGCAGTATTCATGTGACGTCTCTTTTTGTTTAAATCAATGGAATTCAACTTCTCATTCATCAAGACGTAGGTAGTGGCTTTACGACAAAGTTTATTACTGTATCTAATAAATAAGAGGAATAATAAACCCAGCCACTGAAGTTTTATTTGGCCACGAGATCAAACTTCTTATTTCTTAACTAAGCAACGAGAAAATTAAATAGCTGCAAGTAAACAAACTCGTCTTTTTTATAATATCAACTAAAAATTATAAATAAAGCGTCAAGTAAAGTTCGACAATTATTGTTACATGTCCTTCTGATATCTATATTGCCAGATGTTTTACTTTAGAAAGCAACTTACGAGTTTTAAAGTCGAATAAATATTGCCATTTAAAAGAAGTCTGTTTGATTACTACCCAATAAATAAAACAAAAGAATAAATAATGTGCATACCTACAAACTACACCTTTTTATTTTCTTACACTCTTTTTCCTAAAAATAAAATACGATTTTATAAAACGGAACGAGTTTTTCAATGTTTTAATATTCGGATCGTTGATCATCATTCACGAAATCACGATGCTCAACGATCCCAAAGATCGATTCAAAGCAAAAGATCGGGCATCCCTAGCCGGAAGCGAATGCGGAAGACGCATTTTTTTGATTCGTTATTCGATAATCTTTAAATATTGACAAAATAACGGACAATAATTTGATCATAGTTTACGCACTTCCGATGTTTGACGTGTCGAACCATTGGGGGTGCGGTCCGAAATGAGCTAAAAGTGATGACGCGCTCGTGACGACACGTCAACAAACACTGATGCCAGCCAGTACCTCTCTCTGTGATGAATAGCAACTACAGTATTTGAGCACAAAAATTGGCCCCACTGATCCAGTTGTCAAAGTTTGTTAATTAATTTATAATATTGAATTGAAACAAATATCAACAAGCTAACAAGAGTTCAAGTCATATTATTAGTAGCGGCCGCCCGCGACTTTGTTCATGTTGATAAAATCTTCCTAAGTGGACTACTCAACATTCAAAAAGCGGTTCTTTCAAGTTCCATAAAACCAACTAAAGCATTCGGAATTCTAAAAATGGGAATTTCCGATCAATTTCAATATGCTTCGGGGCTTTAACGCCGTGAGCCTTATGTCACATTTATGAATGAAACGTCAAACAGACATTTTCACGTAAAGGCCGCTCCACACTTAGCCCGCGGATCGCGCGCAATGGCTGCGAAGGGGCGCGAACGTTAAGTGTAGAGCCGTTTCGCATATTCTTCGCGGTTTCGCGCTTTGTTCCCCAATTTTGGTCGGTTTTTGGTCCCGCGTCAAAAGGCCGCTCTACACTTAGCCCGCGGATCACGGCGCGATCTCGCGGAGCGAACTTGCCGCGAATTCAGCAACGACTCTACACTCGCAACGGTTCGCGGTATTCCCACAGTTATGTTCGCAACGTCAAATGAAATGGACGTTGAAGTAGTTGTTGCTGCGTCCCTAACTTTATGCGCGTTAGCGTACTACAACTATGTACATATTAAAAAATCCTTTTGGTTAGGATCCCACAAAATGGGTTCCGCTTGGTAATATTCTAAAAACTGTAACTCAAGCTCGTTTGTCCATGTTGCGCTCATTTTTTGCTCGCTCACTGCGACCGTCGCGGACTGCGAGTGTGGAGTCATTGCACGTTCGCGTCGCGTTCGCTCTTCGCGCTCCCTTTGACGCGGGACCAAAAACCGACAAAAATTGGGGAACAAAGCGCGAAACCGCGAAGAATATGCGAAACGGCTCTACACTTAGCGTTCGCGCCCCTTCGCAGCCATTGCGCGCGATTCGCGGAACGCGACGCGAACGTGCATGACTCCACACTCGCAATCCGCGACACGGTCAGTATTGTTGGAGTCGTTCGAGTGTTCGGACCTGCACTGTCCATTGTAAAATTGGTGAAAAAAATGAGCGCAACATGGACAAACGAGCTGGAGTTACAGTTTTAAAATATTACCAAGCGGAACCCATTTTGTGGATTTTGCGATTTATTTTCAATATCTACATAGTTGTAGTACGCTAACGCGAATAAAGTTAGGGACGCAGCAACAGCTACTTAAACGTCCATTTCATTTAACGTTGCGAACACAACTGTGGAAATACCGCGAACCATTGCGAGTGTAGAGTCGTTGCTAAATTCGCGGCAAGTTCGCTCCGCGAGATCGCGCCGTGATCCGCGGACTAAGTGTGGAGCGGCCTAAAGGAAGGGGGAAGAGCGAACGCGACGCGAACGTGCAGGATGACTCCACGACGTCGGCGACGGTCAGTATTGTTCTTCGAGTCGTTCGAGTGTTCGGACCTGCACCGTTGCTAAATTCGCGGCAAGTTCGCTCCGCGAGATCGCGCCGTGATCCGCGGACTTAGTGTAGAGCGGCCTTTAAACTATTTAAGAGGCCGTTCTAAAACGACTAAAAGTCACTCTAGGCAGTGCGAAATATTCACCTGACAGCTGTCGGGGGAATCCTGAATTCTACCTGGCCTTAGACGTAGAAATAGCACTTGTCAGTGTGAAAACTACTAACACTCGTTCCAAATTGCATGCGAATTCGTCAGAGTAAAAGGCGGGTTACTCTCAGTTTCACTCGAGTTGATTTAGGAACGCGTCTGAGTGATTTCCGCACTGCCCAGAGTGACTTTTAGTCGTTTTAGAACAGCCCCTTGAAGAAATAGCACTTGTCAGTGTGAAAATTACTAACACTCGTTCCAAATTGCATGTGAATTCATCAGAGTAAAAGGCGGGTTACTCTCAGTTTCACTCGAGTTGATTTAGGAACGCGTCTGAGTGATTTTCGCACTGCCCAGAGTGACTTTTAGTCGTTTTAGAACAGCCCCTTGAACGGTCTGAATTGATTTCAACGCTGACAGCGGCCAGCGCGGCGCCATGAGCGGTCCAAGCGCTGTCTTCGCAATACGGACCGCACACGGAAGTACTGGAATAATATGAATGAATGAAGAAACTTTTGTGTGACAATGACATTAAGTAATTTGAGTGAGCGAGTGAGCGCCGTAGATAAGAATCAATTATAATAAACTTGCTAAAGTTTTTCCAGATCTCTTTTCAGTGATATTTCAATTACGATCTACAAAATGAAAGTGGCGTATGTACGCAATAAATCATGTTTTTAGATGAATATTCATGCCCTTGTCAAATTTCAAGGTAAATGTTTTGACTTGTGTGGTGTGACTTAAATTACAAATTAGCGCCCAATATGACAAGTGGTAGGAGTGAGTAAAACTAAACATTCTCTTTCATTTCATTGAATTTGCTGTTTGTATCTGGGGTTATAGCGAAGCATAGCAGGCCTTTGTTTTCGTATCTATCGGTGTCTATATGACTGGACTGTTACGAATAGCTATTTGTACAATTAACCTGTATTGTACGTGTTGACTGGAAACATGTATAACATTAGACTATCTCAATTTAACTTATTACTTATTGTAACTCATTAAATAGATGATATGACACTATTTACCGAATTGTTGGATAACGCAATCCTGAATCGCTACCCTGGGGTCAGAAAGTAACATGCAAACGACTTTTATGCAATCTGCAGATAGTTTCGAGCAGAGATTTAAATCGTATTTCAGGAAGATTTACTTACTGCTGGCTTGTCACCTTTCTGTCTACATTTTAGGTTTTTTCTATGGCATTTTTTTATGTTATTTTGTAATTTCGTTGTGCGTATTGTGATTCCTTAAAAAATCAATTTAATTTATTTTTTAGATTTACATAGAACAAGATGCAATTTTTGAAATATTGAGCTAATAAGAAATGTTACTAACCTGATAATAATAATGAAAATAATAATGAAAAGTGCACATGATAATTCATTGGACATTAAGTAAGACACATGGTGCTATTTGCCTGCAGAGAAGGATTATTCTGCTCGGAGCATTCATTTCATCAGAATCAGGTAATTTAAACAATATTTTATCATTATACCTTTTGCTTAGATACATAATTGTGTTCTGTTGGCAATACTTAAGGTGTTATGTTTCAGCAAGTATTTGGAAATATCCAGTCAAGTGTAAATGAGTCTGAAAAACAAGTTCAATAGTTAGTGGTCTAAAGTTGGAGTAAAAATGTGATATTCGTTATTTCTTTTTTACAGGTGCTAAGGTTGTACAGCTAGCTAGTAGAAAATTTACTTTACTGAAAGCAACATGATGACTGAATTTTTGAGAAATTACAAATGGAAGTTCAACTAATTACATTTCAACCCAGAACAGAAAAATAATATATAATAATTTATAAAACCAAATAGTTCGACAGAATCATTTTATTTACTTAGGAAAAAAGAAATGATCCACAGCTGATGTTCTCACATGACAAGGAGTAAAGTTTTTAAATATACATATTTGTTTCTTTTTTATACAGTTAACCACAGTTAGAGTATAACACTGCTGGCATTTTCAGAGTTTCTTTCATATTAGTGCAGACAATAGAACACAGTGTTACACTTGAGATGTAGTCAACTGGATGGTGCAGGCACAAGTAGTAACTGTTTTTGTTGCCTAGTATTTACAGGCTTCCATAACAAAAAGATTTAGGTACTAAGAACAACATGTAGTATGAGATAGTGTGTCAGCATAATTTGCACATAGTAAAATTAGGTATACTTTGCTTCATTTTCCACTTCAACTTTGTATTAATGGTGAATAATTTATCTAGTATCAAAAACAATGTTTTGTGCAGATTATGCTAACTCCCACAGTGTGAAGTATCCAAACATATTTTTTTTCATTTTCATTATAACATACTTTTGCACAGAGTCTTGTTTACCATTGCATAGGTGCAATGATAAATGATAAATGAGGAATTATAGGTACAGTTGAGGGCATACAGTTGGGTTTAATGAGTTAGATGTCCTACATAACCGCGTTATGTCACTGGAAAGCGTGGTATCCATGACCAATTTTCTTAGCTATTAGAACAAGACTGAACAATTATTTATTTAATTAGATGTATGTGCAACAGCACATCAGGCTACCCATTAGGCACATACTATAAGCATCTTACCTTGTTTCTTTCGAGTGTTTTTTTAGGGTAATATGCCTAAATTTTGGTGGAACAAACCTGGCTACCAGGTGAAGAATACCAGAAAAAATCGGCCAGTCTGTTAATAGTCTCGGTAGCACAGTGGTTAGTGCAGCCACCCGGAATGCGGGGGACGCTGGTTCGAATCCCGCCTGAGCCCAAGACCGAATGTTTTTTCTGAGTGACCTTTAAACACTATTTATTTTATTTTATTTTGAAACAACAAAACATATTTGTCAAGGAACATCAACCCCCTTATTGACGTGTCATGTCACCTATCGCTTATGGCGGCAGCAACAAGAATGGAGGAGACAAAGCGATACAAAAGTTAACGTGTTGTTGAAGCGCTGTTTAAGTTTTTATGAATAAGGGTGTTAGGCACTAAAACTCGTTTTTATGCAGATAAAAACAGTTTTTTCTAAAATTCTACTCACAGGTAATCCATTTATCTTCAACGCGATAAACAAAGTCATCATCAAAATGAATGGATTTCGAAACGTATTGAGAGTACGTTCACCTGTGTGAATTTACTGCTTACTTCATATTCAAATGCGTGAAGTTATAATCTCAATCAACTTAAGAATACATATGTTACTGTTAAAGCCCGAACTACGGTAAATCCTAAGATTTACCGGTAAAACCTAAGATTTACCAACCCTCATTGGTAAAATGGCGAACAATTATGTGATTCGAATTTTTATCACCATTCACTTGGTAAACCTTAGGATTTACATCAGAGGCATGGTAAATGTTGAAAAAACATGGTACTTAGTAACGTGGTCGGCGCGTAATTCATCAGAATTACTTTGTTATTCCAAATGTTTTTTGCGAAACTTGCTAGTTAACTCGCCTTGTCATTTGCGGCGTCGTCCGCCCCGATCTCCGCTCGTCTGAGGCGTTCGTTAGAACGTTTGACGTTATAAATCTCAAAACGCTTACAGAAACGCTTCTCCTTGAATAAAAATTATTTTATTTTGTTTTTTTTAAATAATTAAATTATCTACTTAGAAACATAAGTGCTCATGTAATGAGACGCGGGGCGGGTTACGAAACCTGAAAAACAATACAAAACCTAATCCTAAGATTTACCAAAGCAACAATAAAGAAAAACTTAAGAATTGGTTTATTATATTTTATATCATCGCTAAGAAATTCTTATTCGCCGCCCGGGGGGTCATTTGGGATGCCTACAGAATAATACCCCGCGAAACTCGACTGCAGATAAGTAAGCTAAATCTACAAGTTAAAGCTCCGTCGCCAGGGCTTGCTCCTGACAACCCTACCCTGCCATCTGGCCCAGCTGCGGGTGGGTGACAAGTACGCTGCCACATCTGAGTTCTCTTGGTTTCCCATCGGTTTGCTCTTACCACGGGTAGGTACTAAGACCCTCTCGCTCTCACAAGGCGAGAACTCTTATGGGTGTGATATACAATAACCTTAGCTTAGCTCCAGCCTTACCAGTTTTCTTACCCAAGAAATCCGTCCGGAGTCTAGAAATCTCCCACCCAGAAGGAGGTGGGATTACCAGTACACCCTGGGTTCCTCGCTTTCAGGGTCCGACTCCCTAAGAGTAACACTACCAGTACCTAGTAGCCTGGCGCACAAAGTGCTACCTGCTGGCGTCCTTCTTGGGGCCACTTGGAGGCACACAGCCCCCGTTATACCTACAGGGTGGCCGGGAAGTTGATGTCTAAAGCTAAAATTTAGATTTCTTTTATCAAGGTGTATCCAAATCACCCCCATGTATGTTCTACGATTTTGCTTAGTTTAGGAGGTAGAATTTTATTTTTATGATTTTTTCCTTAATTTTCACCTCTCATCGGTTTTCATTTTTTTTCTAAATCTGGCGAGTACTTGGTGGTCGAGTTATCGGTGATAATTGAAAACAATACTCACAAGTAGCACCATAAAAATTCCGATCTGTCTAGGTATTGCGGAACTTCCTCAAAATTTAGTGGCAAGTTCAAAATTAGGGTCCGATCGTGGTGAATGCACATCTTTTATGTATGAAAAAAAATGATAGAAATAAAAATAGAAAATCTATTTGCGAAACCAAGTGATACACAGGATCTTAAATTAAAATAGGCACTTTCAACTTAGTTACCTTGTACAGGTGTAGCAAACATTCATTTGAACACTTCACTACATGAATCTACACTACTACTACTTTGAATCTATATGTTCACTTATCCCTGACGCCCAACAAAGGAAAAAAAAGCGCTTAGAGTGCGTACGCACTTCCGTCATCTCGGCTGACGTTCAGGGGGGATCAGCCACCAACCACATGCCACAGGGCGTTCAAGGGCCCAACGGGGTCTGCAACCCCACCTCGCCAGACTGGGTGACACTGTCATGCCTGAGTTATCTTGGCTTCCCGGCGGTTTGTGATACCACACCTGTATAAAGGTAAAAAAATCTACCTTTCCCTTGTTTACTTTGTTATGCTAGTAGTCAAGAGCCTTTTTTTTTGTCCAGTGAAAAAAAATATTTTATAGACTTCACGTGCCTGGGGAAGTCGCGTGGTATGATGAATGATATGATGGCAGTCCGCCAAGATGGACCACCCGCGTTATACTTCCGCCATCCTGCGCCGCTGAAGCGGCCGCTGGGAAAACACAGCCCGCGCCAAGGGTGCAGAGCGTCCACTACAGAGAGCAAATCATCTGCCTGGTACGGTGCAGAGCGGTGGACGCGCGCTGAGGTCTCTCCCTCTTCCGGCGAAGTGCCGGCGCAAACCTAGCAGGCTTGCCAACCTACGCTACCATAGGCAGCCTCTGACCGCGTCCCGTGACTCCCCCCAAAAGAAGAATGTGGGAGCGGTCTCCCTCACACTGAGTTTTTCGCCAACGAGGAATAAGAACCGTTTCCGGGAGTTATTCCCCGTTGCCCAGGATGCACCGGACCAGGGACCTACTCTTCCCACACGAGGAGGTAGCTCAGCATGGCACCCCTAGTAGTCATTAGCCTGCTGTTAACATAATCTGCGGCTTCGCGAAGTCAGTTGGGCTGTCATGGGGGACGCTCCGGGCTTCGCCCTACGCGCCCTTCGGCCTCACATTCGAAGCTCGGCCTGCGGCCTCGCAATTTCTTCAATGTTTCCGTGAAAATCACAAGAATTTTTCATACAAAAAAGCACTTTCAGTGACTCCCAGTACATTTAGTATGAGATGTCTTAGTATGGAAGGCAAAAAGTTCAATGTCCTTTATTCGTACTGCAAGAGGGTAAACTACCCTTAAATGGGTCAAATCGATATAAGTGGATAGTTTTGAACAGGATGACATCCTTTTTTTTTTAAAACAAAGCAATTTTGTTTTTTGGGTAAATCTCAGAATTTACCCTAAAATGGGGTAATTTATTTTCACCATACTGTAGGCCTTGCTAATCCTGACAAAAAACCAAAGTAACATTTTCCTGTAAAATGACGACAACTACCTGAAAAAACAAATTTAGTAAATTTTTAAAATGACATATTTTCCAATGGCCGCCAGTGTATCTGCCATATTGAATTTTCAACATTTTACACTTTTGGTGCAATCTCAGTTATATTGCGCAAAAAATGGTATCATTAGTTTTTTTCTATGTTGCTCACAACTCCCTCAAGAGTCCTTCAAAGTAACCCCTTCCAAAAAAAAGTTTTAATTCTCATTTCCAGTGTTGCCAGTCGATTTTGATAAAAATAGTCAAATGTCATTTTAATGGGCGCAGTCAACAACCTAAGGGCATTTTTATTGCTGAAATGTCTTTTTTTCTATTTACGACTTTTTTGGGCCATTTCTCAAAAACTACTAAAGCTACCAAAAAAATATCTACCCCTGGCAACCCGCAAGCACCAGCGTCACGATTGGCTAGTACATTGCACAATTATTAAAAATTGGCAACACCCAAAAAATCTCAAAAAACAGTTTGAAAATCTCAAACTTTTCACAAAATGGCTGCCAGCTCGTCCGCCATCTTGAAATTCAGGAATCCCGTATTTTTCCCATAATCTGGACTATATATGGCAACACTTGGCGTTTTCATTTTTTTTCTACCATATGCGGAAGTATCCGTCACTAACTTTAAAGACACCCATGTCGAAAATTTTATTTTCTACCATATTTCCCAGTGTTGCCAGTCGATTTTTGCAAAAATACTAAAAGGTCATTAGGGACCTGGGTTGCCATAAAACTACATTCAAGTTTTTTTGACAGCTGTCATATTTCTCATTTCGACTTTCCCGAGCCCTATCCCAAAAACTACCATGAATTTGGTAGAAATTCACATTCATGGCAACACTTGAATAAATTACCCACAATCGGTGCATACTATGAAAAACGCTCAAGTGTTGCCATCTACCGGAAAAATCACTTCAAAAATGGTTGATTTCGCTGATCGGAACAAAATGGCCGCCAGCGCCGCCGCCATCTTGGATTTTTATAATCTGTGGATGAGGATGTCAAGTGGACTATACAAGCAACACTCCTCAGCAAAAATTTTAAAAATCGAACATAAACTCACTTCACTATGGCAACGCAAAAACCACTCTAAAACCCGTTTTTCAATCCAAGATGGCGGCGAAACAGTATTTTTTTTTTCCAAAATATTTTTTCAAGATACTCCACTTTGATATGGCAACACCCAGTTAAAAAAGAAAAAATTCAGCGCCACAAACAAAAAAGTTGATGTTTGAAAAAAAGACGCCATCTTGTTTTTTGATAAAAAAAAACTGAAAAACCTGCGTTGATAAAAATAACAAAAATTCCCAAAAAGTGAAAATGACCCTAAAACCCCTCAAAATAAGTGAAAAACACCCCTGATCAGTCAGTGAGTCAGTCAGTCAGTGGTAATCGAGCTTTATATATTATAGACTAGCTTCTGGCCGCCGGCCTACGGCCGACTCGCGGCCATAAGCTAGGTCTGCGACGCTGGCCGCTCCGGGGCTTCGCCCCTCCCGCGGCTGCGAGGCCCCCGGGGGCCTCGCCGCAGCTCGGCCTTCGGCCTCGCAGTTGTTTGAGGGGGGTTTTTTGTTTCGCGGTGGCTGCTCTCAGTCTTTTCTGGGAGGAAGGTGTTTTAGCAAAAGAATCCTAGTGCGGGGTTGGCCGCTCCGGGCTTCGCCCTCCCGCGGCCGCGAGGCCCTATGGGGCCTCGCCGCAGCTCGGCCTTCGGCCTCGCAGTTGCTTGTTATTAGGTTCACTGTTCCGGGACAAGGCTCTCGTCCTTTTCTGGGTGGTAGTTGTTTTAGCAAAATGATCCTAGTGCGGACGCTCAGCCTACGGCTTCGCGAAGTTACTTGAAGGTCGTTGATGGACGCTCCGGGCTTCGCCCTACGCGGAGTTCGGCCTCTGGCCTCACAGTCGAAGCTCGGCCTGCGGCCTCGCTGGGGGTTGAAGACCAACGCTCCGGGCTGCGCCCTACGCGTAGTTCGGCCTTCGGCCTCACACTCGGAGCTCGGCCTCCGGCCTCGCCTTTTAGTGACGGAGACAATTAACTTTGGGTTTCACCGTGTGCGGGCGCTCAGCCTACGGCTTCGCGAAGTTAGTTGGACCGTCATGGGGGACGCTCCGGGCTTCGCCCTACGCGGAGTTCGGCCTTCGGCCTCACACTCGAAGCTCGGCCTGCGGCCTCGCAAATTTTTCAATGTTTCCGTGAAGATTCACAAGAATTTTTCATATGAAGAAGCACTTTCAGTGACTCCCAGTACATTTTGTATGGGATGTCTTAGTATGGAAGGCAAAAAGTTCAATGTCCTTAATTCGTACTGCAAGGGGGTAAACTACCCTTAAATGGGTCAATTCGTTAAGAATAGATAGTTTTGAACAGGATGACATACTTTTTTTTTAAAAACAAAGCAATTTTGTTTTTCGGGTAAATCTCAGAAATTACCCTGAAAATGGGGTAATTTTTTTCACCATACTATAGGCCTTACTAAACCTGACAAAAAACCCAAGTAACATTTTCCTGTAAAATGAAGCCAACTACCTGAAAAAATAAATTTAGTAAATTTTTAAAATGTGATATTTTCAAATGGCCGCCAGTGTACCTGCCATGTTGAATTCTTTACATTTTACACATTTGGTGCAATCTCAGTTATATTGCACGAAAAATGGTATCTTTAGTTTTTTTCTATCTTGCACACAACTCCCTCAAGGTACCTTCAAAGTGACCCCTTCCAAAAAAAACTTTTAATTCTCATTTCCAGTGTTGCCAGTTGATTTTCATAAAAATGGTCAAATGTCATTTTAATGGCCGCATTTAACCAGCCTAGGGTATTTTTATTACTGAAAAGACTTTATTTCTATTTTCGACTTTTTTGGGCCATTTCTCAAAAACTACTAAAGCTACCAAAAATATTAAGATACCTGGCAACCCGCAAGCACGAGCTATACGATTGGCTAGTACAATCCATCCCTCTCAAAAATTGGCAACACCCCAAAAACCTCATAAAACCGTTTCAAAATCGCAAACTTTTCACAAAATGGCCGCCAGCTCGTCCGCCATCTTGAAATTCAGAAATCCCGTATTTTTCCCATAATCTGGACTATATATGGCAACACTTGGCGTTTTCATTATTTTTCTACCATATGCGGAAGTATCCGTCACTAACTTTAAAGTCACCCATGTCGAAAATTTTATTTTCTACCATAGTTCCCAGTGTTGCCAGTCGATTTTTGCAAAAATACTAAAAGGTCAAGGGACCTGGGTTGCCATGAAACTGCATTCAAGTTTTTTTGACAGCTGTCATATTTGTCATTTCGACTTTCCCGGGCCCTATCCCAAAAACTACCATGAATTTGGTAGAAATTCACATTCCTGGCAATACTTGAATAAATTACCCACAATCGGTACATACTACGTAAAACGCTCAAGTGTTGCCATCTACCGGAAAAATCGCCTCAAAAATGGTCGATTTCGCTGATCGGAACAAAATGGCCGCCAGCGCCGCCGCCATCTTGGATTTTTATAATCTGTGGATGAGGATGTCGAGTGGACTATACAAGCAACACTCCTCAGCAAAAATTTTGAAAATCGAACAAGAACTCTATTCACTATGGCAACGCAAAAAATACTCTAAAACCCGTTTTTCAATCCAAGATGGCGGCCTGGGGACGTTATTTTTTTTTAATTTTATTTTTTCAAAATACCCAATTTTGACATGGCAACACCCAGTGAAAAAAGAAAAAATTCAGCGCCTCAAACAAAAAAGTTGATGTTTACAAAAAAGCCGCCATCTTGTTTTTTCCCATTTTTTTTTTCTTAAACCTGGTTTGATAAAAATAACAAAAATTGTCAAAAAGTGAAAATAACCCAAAACGAGTTCAAAACGAGTGAAAAACACCCCTGATCAGTGAGTGAGTGAGTGAGTCAGTCAGTGGTAATCGAGCTTTATATATAATAGATAGACTAGCTTCTGGCCGCCGGCCTACGGCCGACTCGCGGCCATAAGCTAGGTCTGCGACGCTGGCCGCTCCGGGGCTTCGCCCCTCCCGCGGCTGCGAGGCCCCCGGGGGCCTCGCCGCAGCTCGGCCTTCGGCCTCGCATTGTTGGTTGTGGGGGTTTTATTTCGCGAATGGCGCTCTCGTTCTTTTCTGGGAGGAAGGTGTTTTAGCAAAAGAATCCTAGTGCGGGGTTGGCCGCTCCGGGCTTCGCCCTCCCGCGGCCGCGAGGCCCTAGGGGGCCTCGCAGTTGCTTGTAATTGGGTTAACTGTTCCGGAACAAAACTCTCGTCCTTTTCTGAGTGGTTGTTGTTTAAGCAAAAGGATCCTAGTGCGGGCGCTCAGCCTACGGCTTCGCGAAGTTACTCGAAGGTCGACGATGGACGCTCCGGGCTTCGCCCTACGCGGAGTTCGGCCTCCGGCCTCACAGTCGAAGCTCGGCCTGCGGCCTCGCTGGGGGTTGAAAACCAACGCTCCGGGCTGCGCCCTACGCGTAGTTCGGCCTTTGGCCTCACACTCGGAGCTCGGCCTCCGGCCTCGCCTTTTAGTGACTGAGGCAATTAACTTTGGGCTTCACCGTGTGCGGGCGCTCAGCCTGCGGCTTCGCGAAGTTAGTTGGGCAGTCATGGGGACGCTCCGGGCTTCGCCCTACGCGGAGTTCGGCCTTCGGCCTCACATTAGAAGCTCGGCCTGCGGCCTCGCGAATTTTTCGATGATTGCTGTGAAATTCACAATATATTTTCATACAAAGTAGCATTCTCAGTGACTCCCAGTACATTTAGTATGGGATGTCTTAGTACGGCAGGTCAAAAGTTTATTGCCCCTAATTCGTACTTCAAGGGGGTTATCTACCCTTAAATGGGTAAAATCCTTAAGAGTGGATAGTTTTGAACAGGATGACATACTTTTTTTTAAAAAACAAAGCAATTTTGTTTTTCGGGTAAATCTCAGAATTTACCCTGAAAATGGGGTAAATTTTTTTAGCATGCTGTAGGCCTTACTAAATATGACAAAAAACCCAAGTAACATTTTCCTGTAAAATGACGACAACTACCTGAAAAAACAAATTTAGTGAATTTTTAAAATGACATATTTTGAAATGGCCGCCAGTGTACCTGCCATATTGAATTCTTGACATTTTAGACTTCTTGTGCAATGTCAGTTATATTGCACGAAAAATGGTATAATTAGTTTTTTCCTATCTTGCACACAACTCCCTCTAGAGACCTTCAAAGAGACCCCTTCCAAAAAAAAGTTTTAATTCTCATTTCCAGTGTTGCCAGTTGATTTTGATAAAAATAGTCAAATGTCATTTTAATGGGCGCAGTCAATCACCTAAGGGCATTTTTATTGCTGAAATGTCTTTTTTTCTATTTTCGACTTTTTTGGGCCATTTCTCAAAAACTACTAAAGCTACCAAAAAAATATCTTCCCCTGGCAACTCGCAAGCACCAGCTTCACGATTGGCTAGTACATTGCACAATTATTAAAAATTGGCAACACCCAAAAAATCTTAAAAAACAGTTTGAAAATCGCAAACTTTTCACAAAATGGCCGCCAGCTCGTCCGCCATCTTGAAATTCAGAAATCCCGTATTTTTCCCATAATCTGGACTATATATGGCAACACTTGGCGTTTTTACTTTTTTTCTACCATATGCGGAAGTATCCGTCACTAACTTTAAAGACACCCATGTCGAAAATTTTATTTTCTACCATATTTCCCAGTGTTGCCAGGCGATTTTTGCAAAAATACTAAAAGGTCATTAGGGACCTGGGTTGCCATAAAACTGCATTCAAGTTTTTTTGACAGCTGTCATATTTCTCATTTTGACTTTCCCGAGCTCTATCCCAAAAACTACCATGAATTTGGTAGAAATTCACATTCATGGCAACACTCGAATAAATTACCTACAATCGGTCCCTACTAAGAAAAACGCTCAAGTGTTGCCATCTACCGGAAAAATCACTTCAAAAATGGTTGTTTTCGCTGATCGGAACAAAATGGCCGCCAGCGCCGCCGCCATCTTGGATTTTTATAATCTGTGGATGAGGATGTCAAGTGGACTATACAAGCAACACTTTTCAGCAAAAATTTTGAAAATCGAACAAAAACTCACTTCACTATGGCATCGCAAAAACCACTCTAAAACCCGTTTTTCAATCCAAGATGGCGGCCTGGGGACGTTCTTTTTTTAAAATTTTATTTTTTCAAAATACCTAATTTGGACATGGCAACACCCAGTTAAAAAAAAAAAAATTCAGCGCCACAAACAAAAAAGTTGATGTTTGAAAAAAAGACGCCATCTTGTTTTTTGAAAAGAAAAAACTGAAAAACCTGCGTTGATAAAAATAACAAAAATTCCCAAAAAGTGAAATTAACCCTAAAACACCTCAAAACAACTGAAAAACACCCCTGATCAGTGAGTGAGTCAGTCAGTGAGTGGTAATCGAGCTTTATATATTATAGATAGATAGATAGATAACTTCTATAGCGTCGGGTTGTAATCTCAGAACTCTATTACTTGAATACCATATTCATTTTTTCATCAACAAGAATCCTAAGCATATTACTATAGTCCGTTCGCGTCAAGAATGCAGTGACTTTTAAATTTAATTCTGTTCCACACAAAAAACTCAAAACCACAATCCTTATGAATGATCCTTTGCGTTCGAAAGTATGTGTTCAACTGGTCACTGTGGACTTGACTTTCTAATTGCTTACGATTTGATTGATTAGCTCGTTCAAGGAGACGCGGGGCGGACTGTAAAGCCTATAACACGCTCGAGCGTTCAAGGAGAAGCGTTTCGTAAGCATGTGTAAGCTTTTACAGTAACATACTCGTATACACATGCAATAAAAAAAGGTTTTTTTTAGCGGCACAGGTTTTACGTTTAAGCAGCAAAGGTTTAATCATCAGAACATTTACATAAAACTTTTTGCTACGCGTTTGTGTAACTGTTTGTAGACGTGCTAGTTCAGTATCAACGGTGTTTAGTGTAACCTCGCTAGGGAGCAGTGTGAGCCGCGATTACAAGGCGTAAACCCGCCTTTAAGCTGTTGTTTTGATCCGTATGCTAATTTATATCACTTTGCTCGGTATGTTGAGTTTCGAGCAACCGTTCGCGTTATGATGATGTGATTTTGTCTCTTGAATGTTTAGAGATGAGACTAATCGGCTTGTTTTGTTGTCGGTGAGATAAAGTGCGCACTAATGTGGCACGTTTTATTAGCTTTTTGACCAAGATTGACCAACAATGATTATTCTGTACTCTCTTCTACCTTGCGAGCTTCACAAAGAAAATTACGCGCATCATCGGTTTTTTTTTATTACAGAGATCAGGAAAATAATAAACATGAAATTTGAATGCTAAAGTAAGTAGTTTTTTTTTTGTAATTTCCTAAGAAGTGGGATTGATTGACAGTCTCTTACGATCCTTTTGATCCAGAAAAAATATTCAATCCACCCAAATTTAGCAATACTACAAATTGCAGTCGTTAATTGAAGCCTGTGCCCAGCAGTGGGACGGAGAGGCAAACATGCAGAAGCTAATATGCAATGTTGAATATTCGTCACTCTGAACCTCAGTGCCCAACAATGTAGAAACAAAAATATTTAAAAAGGCAGCAATAACCGGAAACCTTGAAAAGCTAGGCCTAATGGCTAAATCATGTAACCTAAGTGACAACCAAGCCGCTATATCCATTTAGTTAATTACGCAAGCTTGGAATGGGTGAATTTGAAATCTAAACCTAAATGATTTTCTAATTATCAACCGCTTATAAACATTATACAATAGAATAGAAGAAAATTTATTTGCACAGAATACAGGTCACACAGGTTATTGTTACATTTGTGCTTGCAGTACAAATCTATATTCTGCCAGTCCAAGGCATGCAATTGTTAAAATAGCAAATTACATAATACGATATTCAATAGTTACAATATATATATTAAAATTAAGCAGATCTACTTCTTAAAATCAACATTAAGAAAATCATCAATTTTGTAATAGCACTTATAGATTAATATATTTTGAAGTTTAGTCTTAACAAGTTAATTATAAACATGTAAATTAAGAAAAAAATTGTCTGCCGTTTATAAAGTATGATAAGCTGGCAGCGCTCTCAATAGGCTAGCTCTTATTTGCGCTAATCTTCAAAAGGCCTAAACCGTACTAGCCGAGTGGTTTACTAGAAATATGTGTTAGAAGTGGCGCGGGATTAACAGCGCAGTCGGTCTTTAGTCGGAATCCTCTCGCGGCAGTTAAGCCGGGATTGGTCTACTTAGACTTTCTACCTGGGGCCGGCCAGGAGGCTTGATCTTCTGCTAAATTATTAGCAACACCTTCACAGCCGTGATGTGTAGTGACATTTTTCAGTATTTGTCACGTATGAATCAGAAAAAAGGCAAACATTTTTGAATAATTAGATTAACTACAATGTGAACAATCAAATAACATCCAAGCATATTATACAGGGTGGCCCAGCGACAGTGGTCCAAAAATTTTTTTTAGGTAGAGGGCATCATAACAAGTCATTTTAAAAAACTTTAGTTCCGCGAAAATCAATACTTTAGAAGTTATGATTTTTTCAAGTTTCTTTTGAAATTTCTCAACTCTAATCACTTAATTCACTCTTGTTTGGGAACTATCTCACTGAATCAGTTCAAATTTGGTATAAATGTACAATAGTTATGTAGAAACCATATTATGTACGAGTTTTGAGTTTATTCTAGGACAATTGGTTTTTTTTAAAATTTTCGTCAATAACTTTTCGCCATTTCAAAAACTAATACAATTATCAAAAAATCATAGCTGCAATGTTTGTGCACTTGATGATTTGTTTATGATCTTAAAAACTGCCCATAAGTATGATAATAGTCTATGCAAAAACTTGAAGTGATGCTGCCAATGGAACACTTTCAAAATTAACATCATGTACGGTAAGTCGCTAAAACTCAGAATGGGTCATTTCTGCAACGACCCTAATTTAAAAAAAAAGGAGCCATAATATTTTTTTTCGGATAGAGGGCATCATAGCAACTCATTTTAATGAAACATTAGATAATCTAAAACCAATAGTTTAGAAGTTATAATTTTTTAAATTTTGGGCCTAAGTGGTTGAACTTCAGAGACACAGCTCACTTTTGTTTGGAAACTATCCGACTAAGGAACTTTAAATATGGGATGACTTAATAATTAATCCCAAACTTTAATTGGCTTCGCTTTATTCTATGTTGACTGGTAGATAATGCCTCAATAGCATTAAGTCCGCCTTTTGTATCACTCATTGTATTGTAATGAATAAATGAGATAAATCCTTTTTCACTTTCTTCTATTCTTACTCATTTTGAAGTTCCTCAGTCGGATAGTTTACAAACATAAGTGATCTATGTCTCTGAAGTTCAACCATTTAGGCCCAAAATTTAAAAAATTATAACTTCTAAACTATTGGTTTTAGATTATCTAATGTTTTATTAAAATGAGTTGCTATGATGCCTTCTATCCTAAAAAAATATTATGGCTACTTTTTTTTAAAAATTAGGGTCAGTGCAGAAAGGACCCATTCTGAGTTTTAGCGACTTACCGTACATGATGTTAATTTTGAAAGTGTTCCATTGGCAGCATCACTTCAAGTTTTTGCATAGACTATTATCATACTTATGGACAGTTTTTAAGATCATAAACAAATCATCAAGTGCACAAACATTGCAGCTATGATTTTTTGATAATTGTATTAGTTTTTGAAATGGCGAAAAATTATTGACGAAAATTTTAAAAAAAACAAATTGTCCTAGAATAAACTCAAAACTCGTACATAATATGATTTCTACATTACTATTGTACATTTATACCAAATTTGAACTGATTCAGTGAGATAGTTCCCAAACAAGAGTGAATTAAGTGATTGAAGTTGAGAAATTTCAAAAGAAACTTGAAAAAATCATAACTTCTAAAGTATTGATTTTCGCGGAACTAAAGTTTTTTTAAAATGACTTGTTATGATGCCCTCTACCTATAAAAAAATTTTTGGACCACTGTCGCTGGGCCACCCTGTATAATTATAAACATGTTTAATTAATCATTGAGGAAGAAAGAAAGATTGTTACATCTTCTACTATATAAAAATAAGTCGGGTTTTCCTTCCTGACGCTATAAGTCCAGAACGCACCAACCGATTTCCACGGTTTTGCATTCGTTGGAAAGGTTTCGGACTCCGTAAGGTTTATAGCAAAGAAAATTCAGGAAAATTTCAACAGAAAAGCGGTAAAATCTTTCACATACAGCTGTCCACGCAGACGAAGTCGCGGGCGGCTGCTAGTTTGGTATAAAAGTTTTCCGTGGCATATAATTATTTGAGAGATTTCATGTCAATTTACTTTGTAGAAAGCTTAAACTCAGTGATGTTGAATCAGGTACCATTGCCAATAAATGGTCGCCAGTCCAGTTTTTGTTTGCTCCGACGAAGGCCTTTGCGCTAGGTGCCCTCTGCTAGTTTAACTTGCTTAACCACTGGGTTACGTTAGTTTAGTTCTACAGCTTCGCTTCGTTAATGTTTAAGGCAAAGTTACTTCCAGCTCTGGGGGGCTAAAACAGCAACATTTTAGATGATTCATATTATGAATCATCTAACTGACGTTTCATCTAGACCGCGGTTCGTTTCGAGTCAAAAGTGAGTAACAGCGCGCTCACACGCGTCCCGAATTGATAAATTGTATGAACGTGAGCGACGTCAGCGCGCTATTACTCACTTTTGACTCGAAACGGACCGCGGTCTAGATGAAACGTCAGTTAGATGTTTTCATAATATGAATCATCTAAATGTTGCCGTTTTAGCCCCGGTCCTTGTCTCCAATCGCGCAAACATCACATTGTGTGCTCTGCTAAATGGAACTGAATTAGATTACACTCGCGCGCTGCACCTGAGCACAGTATAAACCATACAGTAGGCTATCTAAGGCCGAACGCCGAGTTATTAGGCTAGCGTGTGCACAGACACGCGACACAGCCCGTCCGTACTGCCGCCTGCCTATGCCTTCCTATTTTATGCTAGCGTGTGCGTGAAATCGCGTGTGCTTGATATCGCGACACGGCGCGCTACGCTCACGCACACATTCAAACCGAGAGTGGCACGTTTGTATTTAGATTTTCTACTGTATGGTTTATACTGTGGCACTGATGTCCGGATGTTTGTCCAAGTACAGACGTTTGACGTAGTGTAGGTAGATATGCACGGTTTGACATAAGTGCACAAATATTGACACTATTCCGCTTGTGAAGCTCCTTTTCCACGAATGAGCCTAGGCGAGGTGGGTAGAGTATTTGTAATTGTTTGGGTGAAAATTATTCTCTCCTGGCACAGTAACAGTTTGGAAGGACGGTCTAGTTGAGCGAATTTGCACGAATTGAACATAAGGATATTTAATCTGATGGATACTTACTAGCAACAAGCTTTTCCGACAAAAAGCAACGTTTTGTTCTCCTGCTACAGGGGGTCACGACTTAACTTGACTGATCAATTCTGGTGAAACAAGTAGTAGGTATTCGAATTTAAATCATTAGTTGCTTCCACTCTTAATTCGCAATCAAAATGTCTCTAACATATTTATTTACACAAAACGTTCTAAGATTTATTTTAGCTTTGAAACTGATTTTAAGATAAAGTTTGTCCTGGCGCCGGTGGCTGCGTCCAGTCGCAGTCCAAACATCGTTGTTTGCGCCGCTAAATGGGGCTGCATTGGATTACACTCGCCCGCACTGCACTGTCTAAGTGCCGTCCGGCTGTTTGTCCGTAAGACATCGTCAACGGAGGTGTAAGTTAGATGTGTCTATGATTCTAGTCACTAGTGGTTGTATTGCGGCTTGGGTCATGAAATCACGCTTTTGTGCATAAAGCATGAATTACTTTTCACTGTTTGCCCGGAAGCCGGAAGACATCGTCAGACCTGCCTTCCCTTAATTTGGAATCAAAATGTCTTTGACATATTTATCTACACAGAAAGTTCCAAGATTTAATTTAGCTTTCAAACTGATTTCAAGATAAAGTTTGTCCTGGCGCCGGTGGCCGCGTCCAGTCGCAGTCGCCAGCGTCGTTTGCGCCGCTAAATGGGGCTGCATTGGATTACACTCGCCCGCACTGCACCGTCTAAGTGCCGTCCGTCTGTTTGTGCGGAAGACATTGTCGACGGAGGTGTAAGTAAGATGTGTCTATGGTTTTAGTAACTAGTTGTTGCCTGTGGCTGCGGTCACGAAATCGTGCTTTTGTGCATAAAGCATAAATTACTTTTCACTGTTTTTCCGGGTACTGAAAGACATCGTAGACATAAGTGTAAGTAAGATGATAAGTTTTTGTAAGAACTAGTTTTTGTTTTCTTTTTTGCAAGCATTAATTAGTTTTGATTCTTGTGTTTTAACCAGAAGTTGGGTCTAGGTTGTATTTTTTAAAGTATGTTATGAGCGCTAACCTACATTTGGCAAGGGTGTAAACATAAATAAATTATAATAATTACACTAAATAATTGTAATGTTTCAGAGTTAGCTTACTTGTAGAATGCACAAGACTGCAGGTAAGATTACTAGTGTTTAGGTCATTGCCCTGTCCAACAAACATTGGGTGGGGTGGGGTGTGTACAATGTCAACAGGAGAGCAGATGGCAAGAATACTTCAGTTTCTGGCACGCGTTTATAGCACGAACAAATATTGTTATACGGCTTAGATTATTTACACTGGTATACAATCCTAAGCTGTTTTTAACTGCTTTTGGTAATGTTTATTACTTAACACATTTTTCACGAAGGTTATGTTTCCTAACCTAACATTTTATCAAACAGTTTGCCTGAAAAAACAAAACACCACTTTATGTATGAATGAATTAACTTTTACACTGACGCCTTGGTGGTGCCTCATTCTTAGATTTGGTTAGTGTTAAATATATATTTTTAAATGATTACCTACAGAGCTTTTTGTTAGGTACTGGGTTTGATTCTTATTCACCATTTTTTATTTCATCGCTCTCATTATTTTTTTCATAAGATAACAGTTTAACTATGAACACCTTGCAAATTCGTATTACATTACGCCAATGCATTAAAGCTTCGGAAGACACGTTAAGCAGTTGGTCCCGGCTGACGTCGTTAGATGTCAGTCGTTAAGCCTAGTCGGAGGCCTTGATAACATCTGACATTGAGGATGCTCACTAACCTTTCACCCCTCCAACAATCTACACTGAGCCCGCGTGTTGACTCAATCCACCTCATAGTTGAGGTGAGGCCTGTGCCCAGCAGTGGGACGAATATAGGCCGTTTATGTGTATGTAATGCATTAAAGATCATTTTCCAATGCCGTGTTACACGTGTTGCTCACTGTACACACGTAAGTATCCGCCTTCAGGCACACGTTTCAGTGCGTACCCTTGTAAATTGCCGTCTTTTACTGTAATAAGTCATGTGTTCAAATATTCTCTATCTCACTTGAACGGAGGTGCGCACATTTAGAAATATGACCATTGAGTGATTTCCACATATTCTTAGAACTTGAAGAAATAGTCACAGGAATAAGACTCCTTTTGTGCCACATTACGCACTGAGTTTCTCACTCCTATATTGATTCTTAGTACCTAGTCTAATGGGAAGATAATATTTTGCCTTCAGAATAACTAATAAACTTGCTTGCTGATATTATATCAAAGAAGTCAGCTGCTGCCAGGAATTTTTCATTCCTGCTTTGTTCAATAAGGATAACTTTAATTAAAATAATGCTTACTTCAGCTCGTAGAAGCATTCTATAATGGTGAAAGTTCAACATTTTAACTTTGCGCGCTTTGTCACAGTCATTCTTGTTGCTACCGCCATTTGCGAGGAAGTGACACAACACGTCAATTGCTTGAACTATGCTTTAGCGTTGCGTTCGTTTTTATGAATAAGCGGGTAAATCTTTAGTTTTCTTTCATATTTGGCATTGATTCTATAGTACAAATAAGTATCATAATGTACTATATACTACATCGCTCCGCTCGGGAGTTAACCATGGCATCCCTCGTCCTCGGGGTTTAATATGGCACCCGGGACATAACACACTTCTTTAAGCCCTTGTTGCATAATCTACGATTAGTTTTACTAAATCATACACTTAAAAAAAACACATCAAAAAAATGACAACATCTACTTTTTTTAAGCATGTGCTAAAATATGCGAATGCTAAATATGCTGACCGTACATGTGAGAACTACACCGTGGTGATGGTGAAGGGTCGTTAGAACTAATTTAAAACTTCCCTCTACTAGTTGGGAGAATAGCGGAGAGTTCGGAACGATAAAATGCAATTGAAATGTGGGCTGAAGCATTCTTTGATCTCAACGAGGAAAGCATTTCCTTACTTCAAGTGATCGTTCTCTTGTCGGAAATAAAGTTTTTGCTTTTTTGCAACTCTATTTTTTGTTCTCTCGCTCTTACAGCCAGTGTTTTTTTTCTGTTCTGGATGCCTGCGACACGAGGTTACATTGTATTTTTTTAATATGAAAAAGTCCTCTTAGATCCTTTTATTTTATGACTAGCTATTGCCAGCGCTATTGCTTGCCTAGACTTAACAGACACTTTTACTTTGTTTCCCTTTGCGAACTTAGTGTAAGTTTCATCTTAGTTTCTTTTTGTTTAGCTATCAAAGTTCAAAGCGAGATACAACTCATTCTCAGAAATTGGATTTTGACCCCATTACAAAAAGTTTTTAAAGTACGACGAAGATCGTTGGACTACTTACCTACTTAAGTATGAAGCTCTTTCACCTCTTGGTTATAGCAGTTAAATTGCCTCTGGCCTATTCTATGAACAAAATAATTTGATATTTTTGACAAAAAAATGGGAAAAATAGGAACCTTAAATTTTCGACTGAGGAGATAATTGGCAGCCATTTATTTCGAAAATATATTAGCATTTGCTGGTAATTTGTAATTGGTAAGTGTTTGCCCCAGCATTCGGCGACATTTATTAATCCAGCAGCGAAAAACACGGCGGAATGTGCCGCGTCTGATGGATGGGGCCCATCCGTCTTCCCTAAAAGGTACAAACAAAATGAGTGCTGTGTTTGTATGCGTGTCCCCTTAGCGCTAACTATGGGGGGTTTGCTGGGTAACTATTGACATTGTTTACGTGCCTATTCAGAGGCGTCTGGCTATTTATCTGGATGGTTCTTTAGGAAATGTGTTCATTCAATAATATTGTTTTCTTACAAACTTAAACGCAACCTTTATTTTTTACTACGACGACAAATCTGCACTGAGTTGATTTAAATCGAACTAGTCCAGTCATTATAGTAAGTTCACCTCGGAATTCGAGATACCCAGCTGTAAGTCTGTAAATACTTGTATATTGACACCCTAAAAGTTGTCTCAAAACCTACATATGGTAGGGTGTACGCAACTATTCAATTTCAAGGTCAAATGTCACAAAAATTGTTTTTTTGTAAATATCTCATTGCCTATGGGTTTTTTGCTATTTATATGTATTATCAATATTGTAGAATACAAAATTCTCTACGAACTTTGGTTGAAATTTTTTTTCATACGGTGAACCGTTTTCGATATAGAGGGCGGAGAGCGCGCGGTCACAGCATCACTTCAGGTCAACCGGTGCCACCGGTCAAAAACTAAAAAAGTGAAAAAATGTGAAAAGTCTCGATCATCTTCGTTATCTGCATTACGTCAAGTCTACAGGACTTAATAAAGCTGAGCAACTTTCAAATATTCCACCAACAAGTGCAGCTGCTCATCAACATTGTAAAAACAACAACGTTGTCGAAAATCGTTTCGCATTTCGCATTGCACTGGGGTTCCAAATCATGCCCTAACCAAGCTTGAACTTGATAATATACCCGTTGTTGTTTTTACAGTGTTGATGAGCAGCTGCACTTGTTGGTGGAATATTTGAAAGCTGCACAGCTTTATTAAGTTCTGAAGACTTAACGTAGTGCAGATAACGAAGATGATCGAGACTTTTCACATTTTTTCACTTTTTAAGTTTTTGACCGGAGGCAATGGTTGACCTGCGGGCCTAGCATGCGCAACATCGACAAAATAGCCTTCTCCCCCTCTTTCGCTCGAGAGAATCGAAGGGCGTGACTTGACTTCGTTGCTTCTCGACAGTGCTGCCATATTACAGAAAAAAAAATTGAGTTTCTAATTTTTTTACTGGTAACACTTGTAAAATTAATTCACACAAAGACTCAATCAAGAGTAAGTAAAATATTTTGTTACTGCTTATCTCATAACAAAAAATAGAAAGATTTTGTTTTTAGATTGATTGTGTGTTTTAGACGAAAATTGGCCGAGTATTTCGACTCTAAAGTAAAAAGCAAGCACGCGTGCGCCATCTGTCGCCACTTGCCACAATCAAGTTGCACACTGTTATCTCAGTTGCTTTTTGTTCACATAGCCATTCATTAATAAAACTTGTGTTTATTGAAGAAATTGATATGTGAAAATTACTTTTTTATTATTATTGGTATAAAAGCAACCGTAATAGGGTGTTTAGACAACGCCTGTCAAAGTTTCTTTAATTGGAGAACTTTTAATTTGGGCTTAGCGGCGCCATCTGTGAAGATTACTTTCCATATAAAAGTAGTCCGGTCTTGTCATTTTATTGTTGTTGAACGAATATTTGTAATGTTATCTTTAATTATTGTGATGTGATGTGACACCGAATGTGAGTTGGGTTGTATTGCGGCCCCGTTTTAATTCACTCTAATGATGGTTCAAAAATATAATGTCCTTTTACTCCGAATTCTAAAAGGTTATGTCGTATCGTTTTAGCATAGGCATGACGAACAATTTTGAAATCTTCTTTCGTGATGTAGATACACATGTATTGTATACTAAAAAAGCTTTATTTCGGTTTCAAAGGTCAGTTTAACAAAGTTTGAGGACATTCTTCTAGTATTTTATCAACAGCGCTCGAAAAAGCTCGCAGGTGTCATGGCGTCCGTTTGACGTAACTCCTATGTAAACATCACGTGTCTGTCAAACTCACTTGTATGAAATATGACAGTGACATTTGTTGATTTCCGTAACAGTGACGTCATAGTGCGTGATTGACGTTTGAGTCAAAATGGCGAATTGTAGTATTTTATCCTTTTACTTTATCGAAAATCTGATTAATCTCAGATTTTAAAATAAAACTAAATGTGTCTTTTAAATCCTTTTAGTATGTATTTTCCCCTAAGATATTCAAATCGTTGATTATTTGATACTGTCGTCATGCCTATTGACGAGTATTTTAATCCTTTTCTTTTTTTGATAAAGCTGCACGCGTTGTATTTCAATAGTTTCGCATACAATTTCACTCGTCTCGTCACTTCTCGTCCACCCTTCCGATCGACGAGTAATAAGCCAACAGAAATGTCAAAAATCGATAAATCCGTGATAAAACAGTGGTGCCATGTTAGGGCTTGTCGAGAAATCCGTATTTTCCATACAATATTTCAAATCTGACATTAAGCGGCCATGTTAGCAACAGTAGAGAAAATGGAGAAATGGCTGCAGGGCGACCTGTGATTGGCTATTTGCTCTCTCGGATTTACTCGCGGCGTGCATGCTAGCCCCGCTGAAGTGATGCTGTGACCGCGCGCTCTCCGCCCTCTATCTCGAAAACGGTTCACCGTATGAAAACATTTTTGAAACAAAATTTGTAGAAAATTTTGTATTCTACAATATTGATAATACATACAAATAGCAAAATACCCAAAGGAAATGAGATATTTACAAAAAATCGATTTTTGTGACATTTGATCTTGAAATTTAATAGTTGCGTACACCCTACCATATGTAGGTTTTGAGACAACTTTTAGGGTGTCAATATACAAGTATTTACAGACTTACAGCTGGGTATCTCGAATTCCGAGATTCTTACCTAATTTAAGCTTTAAATGACTGGACTAAACGAGTAATTTGAATCTACCGCTGTTATCGGGGTTGCTCGGGTTTTTTTCCCTGTTTTAAAATTTTGATTAAAACAAAAAGAGGAAGGAAGTTACGTTCTTACTTCGCGAATTCACAACTGGCACATCACAATCACGTATGAATGACGTGCACATATAAACTAGTCGCTGTCCTTTTGGCTTAAAAAAAGGTCCACTAGGCCTGATTTTTTAAGGTTAGAATGGTAGGTGGGTGCCTTATCTTTCTTTTTTGTTTCAACCAAAGGTTTTACATCACAATCTGTGTTGTATAATGAACACAAAACGTGGGTCTTCCGACCCTGTAAGAATATTCCTCCTTGTTAGGAAATTCTCGGCAATTTAATTTTCCTGGCCAACAAATGTAAAATCTTTGATTGCAAATATGATTAGGTAAGCATTTTACAAAAATACAGACGTATTTCATGTTTACAAAAGATTTTATCGCAGCAAATTTCTCAAAAGCTTCCGTATATTTTTCCCGCCCTGTTTAAGAAATCAGTAGGTAACAATGATTTCGCTATATTGACTTTGCTATCCATCCAGTAAATTCGCTCATTCAATATCCACTCATTCAATTTGAGCAAATAAACCGCTTCAATAAATAAACATTCCAGAACTGTACTTTTGTGCCAATTTCCTTATTCCGATCAATTGTTACAGATACCTTTTGGTAAAAGAGGAAGATTTTTTGCTACGTTCTTACGTCAGAGCTTTTCAGCAGGTTCGTACAATAAGACCAATTTGAATTGTGCTTTGAAAAGACTAGCTGTTAGCTCAAGCGTTAGCTTTCACAGCTTTACCGGACTTACTAGTCGGGTGAGCTCTCAGCCCCTAATATTTATATTAGGGTGTTACTGGTAGATAGCAATCGAACGTAACCCGAAAGGAGGCTGCTTATTTTTAAAAATAAAAAAGAACAAAGATGTATAGAGCTGTGTTTCATATATCGAATCAGATCTCATTATTTCTACTAGGCACTAGTATGAATGCCCCTGCATTGATTAAATGTTGTTTTATAAATTGCTGAAAATGACACGCAATTACTGCAAATGCACTCAGGGACTACTTTAAAATGACGTTAAAATAAATTGGCACCAATTTTCACCAAAACATGCGTTGTGCGAAAATCAAGAAGTTACGTTTTTATTGATGGCGCTGTGGCGAGAAACAGCAGTATCACAAACAGTATTATCAGTATTAGCCTGTAAAATTCACCTTTAAACAGGCAAGGTGCCGGAAATAGGAAGCGAGACGCTGCACCGACTTAGTGTAAAAGGCTTGTTATTTTGTTTCCGGCGCACCTCCTACACCGGGCCTTTACGAGGCTCCAAGGTAAACTTTTTGTGCTTTTGGAAATACTTAGAGACTTTTTAAATTGGCTTTTAACTGCAACAGGTTTGAAAAAATGCTGCCGCGAATTATTCCGTGACAGCAAGATAGCAAGAGAAGAACATTCACAGTACTAAGGTATACATATTTTAGGACGATACAAAAGAAACACGCACTACTTACTTTAATAATAAAATTGTATTATGAAAAACATGATATAAAATTCCAATTCGCTTGATATGTGTGGGCTTCTGAATGCTCCTGCACTATGACGATAACTGTCAGCGTGTTTCTGATTACTCTGTTTGGGACATGGTAGTCAGTTTATTTTATGGTGGCACATACAGTTAAGTCAACACTTTGTTTAAGTAATTTATGGAGTCAATTCATTCGTTTTGGGACGAAAGCTAGGATAATGCTCGAAAACCTATCGTACGCACCTGTACCGATAAGCGCTTCTTCAAATTCACTTCACACAAGAGCGCGTAATCAGTTTTAGTATACGTTTCTAGTTTTTCTACTTCTTGAAGTATGGCAATTTCTGGGTCGGCCGAAGGCGATTAAGGCCACAGCCGTCGCAACCTACGCAAATTTTCCGGAGTCTCAAATTCTTAATTCTTAGAATCATTGTTCAAGTTCGAAATCTGAGTTTTACCTCTGAAATAATAGAACCCATTTCTGACTGTTGTTACAGGAAGCAGTAAAATTATAAGAGCTGACTAAGAACAACAAGAACGAGCGTAAAGGAAACAACAACAATAAGGTTAACAGATATAATTTAATGACGACTGAGGTTGTGTTTCAGTGAAAAAGCCCTTTTTGGTGTTAAATTTCAATTTCATTCGGCGGCTGCTGAGCAAAGGTTCATTCGGCTGTTATGGAATGTTTTTTCGAATGAATCTCTGAAGAGCTAGACAGAGGTAGCCAACTTGATTGAACCCAAAAGATCTGCTACTCGCATTTGGAGTCTAGGATAAACAAACATTTATCATGAACATTCGTGATTCTTCTGTGTCTGGGTGTTATTATCTCTACCATTGTACAAGCGACGCTTAGTTCAGTTCAGATGATCATGACAAGAACAGTCCCAGATAGATATTTACTTACACACTAGTTTATTTGTGTAAGTACCTATGTGTATTTTGTTCGCGCTCTTTTGGCATGATTGGGTTAAAAAATATGGCAGCGAATTTTCCACCTTGCATCCTAATCGATGCCTAAGCCTTGATTAGTATTCTTGGTCCGTTGAAGGAATTTGATAATTAAATAAAAATAAGTATGCTTTTGGCACACATCAAAAAATTACTAAGTATTTTTTGTAACTAAGCTACAAAAGTGTCACTAGCTACAAAGACCGCCCTTCATTTTGGTACAGGATCAGAGAAAGTGGACAACAACAACCGCGTTAATCGGGATCAAACGAGGCCTCGGTATTACACACTAATTACAGCGGATCAACACAAACGTTCGGATTAACTGTTTGAGGTTATGTTGTAGTAGCCAGGTATGCAAATAAAGCTTTTAGAGGCACGTTTATTAATCGATTACATACCTACTCGTACATGAGGCTGATGGTGAAAAAGAAAACAGTTGAAATCTAGGCATAATAAAGGACTTTGTTACTCGCTAACAGATTTTTTTCTCTCTCTCGTGTGTTCTTTTGTTTCAAAATCATACCATTAATCACTTGCCACGTTTTTCTAGCTGGAAAATACGATAATTATCACAAATATTAGAAAACTTTTGATTGGCTTACTGCAATCAGAACAACACTTGCCCAGAACCCAGGACAACTACGAGTGTACACGTGACCAACAGTGTGTGTTCTGTGTTTTGTGATTGCAACTCTTTGTTTTTGTAAACTTACGCACAGCTCATGAAGAACATTCAAATCAATATCTACCGTGAGTTTCTAAGGTGAGGTTTTAGATGTTTCACACACATCGACTGACTTTATAGCATCGTTTCTTCAGAGCAGTTCAAGTGGGAGGCAGCAGCCAAAATGCCGCCAAGTCTCTATTTTAAAAGCTTCAAAGTACATCTAATACGTTTTGATTTCGTTTTTTCATTTAATTCACATAAACTGCAATAAATTCATTTTTTTAAATTTCACAAAACGATAAAAACAAAAATGGTAGTCAAAGTGCAACCCGGTGCAACTAAATTGCTTTCCGACTGCGATTTATTACCTGTTTGGGGGCACAGAGCGCGCCCCACGCAGCACGCTGATACAATGTGTGGAACAATTGCGTAACTGCAATTACCATTAAAAGGTAAGATAGGATTATTATAGGTACCCCAATGATATTATAATACAACTTCGTAGATAGGTTACTTGTGCAAAGCATTGACAGTTTGAGACAACTTTGCACAACATGTATCTGTCTCGTTTACGCTCTAGTAAATAATCACGCTATCTTGTACACACGTTCAAATCATCTATGATGTGACCGGCCCCAGGGAACAATTTTTGACTTCGCGTCAGTACTGACATAACGTATATAGATACGGTAAAAAGGTACGGTAAAGGTACGGTTAAAAAGGTAAAGACCTTTTTAAATATCATTTATTCATCCATATTATGAAATTTTTACAATTTAGTTATGAGATTGGGCTTTATTATAAGTACTTATATTATGAGAAATTAGCATTGGATAAATGCAGGTTCAATATAGGACAGCAGCAGGTGTTTTACATACAACATTTAATGGAAATTGGAAAGCGTCCTGGCCCAGGGTCAGCACTCGTAGTTATTTACTAGAGCGCAGTTTCGTCTCAAACTGTCAATGCGTTGTTCAGGGGGTCGAAATCCTGATTTCGGGTGCCACTTTTTTAGCACAAGTAACCTATCTATGTCTATAATAATATCATTGTATCTCGGGGTCGATCTGTCCGGAACACTTACTTTGTTTCATTTTATGGTGACTCACTTTTTATCACGTTGAGTTTAAACTCGCGCTCGCAACGTTTAGTATTCAATTTTATTTACGAGCAAAATCGTATTAAAGCATGTTAGTTCGTTGTCTAAAATCCATAGTAGAATTTCGCTTAGTTTGTTGCTAGACTGCGCTGTGTGGAATAATGCCCGATGATGAATAAGACGACACACCCACTAATACGTTAATTGGTAGGTGTTTGCTGATATAATAATAATATAATAAGCTTAGTTAGTAATTAATTAGCGACACGTTGCTGCTAATTGCAGTTGGCACTCCCTCCGCTTGCGATTTCTGTACCGGAATTAATGTTGGCTGTCACATTGTTATATTAGATTATATTAATTAAGGCAGGTTACCCTTATTCTAACGTTAATTAGAGTTAAGAATTTAACTCGCTCATCATCACCATCAACAGCGGATGACGTCAACAGCTGAACATAAGCTCGTCCATCGATTTCCAGTGCGACCAGTTGTAGGTGGCCGGCATTCACCGAAGACCACCTTTTTTTTTTTGAGTAGGGGCAATGCACTTACGCATACCCGCCAACCGGGGGGTTGAACGGGTTATGTCGGACTCTACGGGGAGGTGGTACCCCAGTGGCTCTACCGACTTACAACCCTACAGACTACTCCCTCTCATCGTCTATGGTGGGGGAATACGTTGAGTAGCGCGAGGCCTTTTACTAGTTCCCCCGGACGGAGACCGCCTACACGGCGGGCCGGAAGCGACTCCCCTTTTGTGAGGGGGGGCCGGTAGGGACAGCCGAGGGTGTCGAGCCGTCCCTACCAGGCAGTGGTGGAGGCCTGTGCAATGCCGGCAACGGTACCCCCGTACCGCGCGCCGGCTGGCCTACCGAACACCACCTGCATTTGATAGCAGCTTGAAACAAAAACAACAGACGACCGATTTGGTGTAAGAGCTTAGAAATTGGCTACAACACCAGAGGTCGCCGGTTCTTTCTCCGCGCAGTGCAAACATCTGTGTGCATGCACATGTCTATTTGCATTGTTCTGGGTGTTTTCTGTGTTTATTGTATGTATCCTATGTAGAACTTGATCTAAGAGAAAAACATAAATTACTTACACGTAAATTCACTTACACGAGAGACACAATAGAAAGTCTTTGGTATGCGGGCGTGATTACATCAACTTTTAAGATATAAAAGGTATAATAAAATTTTCATACAAAAACGTCTGATTTAATTTTAGCAGGTATTCTACTAAATACAATGCCGTATTATGAAGCCGGCTGCTTTTAATTCAACTTTTTCCTCTGAAGTACTCTCTAGAGAAAGATATCTCATTCTGCTTTTACGATACCCACTGCACAAACATGCATAAGGCTGCAGCCGAATTTCAAAATTTAAAACACGTATCGTGTTCACGCCTTTACAACCTATCCTCACATTTAGCCAGCTCTTCCGCCTTCGATAAAGTAAGTTTTACCTATCTAGTTCGAGCTGTAGAAAGATAGTTCGGGGCCTAAGATGAACTACTTACATAAAAATTGTATCATGCTAAAAGCTAAGTTACTTTCGGGTGTTGACGGTGATAGTGATGCTGATCAATAAGAAAATATCGACAGTGAATCGATGATCTGGGGCAGCGTTCTGCATTTGCACATCAAACGAAGTGAGTTTGTATTTTGGCGTTTTGTAAAACTCAATGAACGTGATCGTTTGAGTGAAAAGAACCAACCCAAAAAACATTTTGAAGTGATTTTTATACAAATAAATTCTATACAAGTGAATACCATGGTGAGTAGCATATTTTTAGACGTCAGTTTATAACAGGACTGATGGAAGTATTATTTCATGCTCGAAAATACGGAAGAATCTGCTATAGCATTCTCTGCATCTGTTTAATTCCTTTTACTTAGGTTTATTGATCGGAGCCGTTTTTGTTACGAGTAGATCGTTTTCAGCGGATTCATCGACCAAAGTTATTTATTTCGTTACCTCCACAACACCTAAATGGTAGACAGGCGATACAAATTCCAGCTTGTGGGCGAAAACTTCCATATTTCTCCCTAGGCTTCTAACTAATCTGATGAGATGACACAATGGAATTTATTGAAAGTGTCAGACCATTATTTGCACTGAATTCAAAATACTACTTGAGCATACACATACATATTGCCTTAAAAAAGATATATCAGCCCAGTCAAAATATGGTTTTTTCTCACTTTCAATAGATTGTGTTTTTGATTTTTACATAATTATCAATTTTTCAGAAGGTTTGCTGAACTTATGAATCAATCAGGGCATTACGTTGTTCGAGATTTACAGAATTACCCTCCAGGTTTAAGAAGCGTGTAGTAAATTTTTATAATTAAGGAATTCAAGATGTCTTTCTCAATCTTCTGCAAACACTTTCTGTGTGAAAGAGATCTAGTTGAAATTTAGTACAACTTCGACAGAGAAACTACGAGTATCGACTTTTTGGCGGCACTGGCTGGTGAATTGAAAGTATTGTGACATATCTTTTTATATTTCTTGGGTAAAAGTGTTGCGACTTACAAGCTCTTTTTCCTTCCTGATAGTTTATATAAACTAAGTGTTTTATTTTGTAGCAAAAAAAAAACTTCTTAGTTTTTGACTAACCCATTGGTGTAGAGGTTGGTTGTTAGAGATCCTGAACTTATAGTGCTGAATAACGTAAGTTCAACTCTCATCCAGGACGAACATTGAAAGAAAGAAAGTAAAAACGTTTATTGATTTTGATCATTATAGGACAAACATTTAGTTTTGAAATATTTTAAAATTATAATTTTACCTACGCATTTATTTTCAAAGCTGATTTACTGTCAAAAAGCATCAAGTAAATTAGGAAAATTTAAAACCATTACCTTCCAGATATTTTTATTTTATTTTCCATTTAAGCAGTGAGTTGCAAACAAATGAATCAAGATACTGAGAATGAATGAAGCATACAAATCAATTCGATTGCCATCGTTGAAACAAAGCGACAGGAATTTATAACGTCAACATTGTCTCCTCCCTACTTTAAGTTAGAAATGGTTCTGCAACATAAGTATTTGCTGCTTTCGACGTGACTTGAATTCCTGCTTTATATTTTAGATAAGGCTCAGCAAAAAACTGGAGCGGTGCAAATATAGTACCTAGTACAGTCAACCGCATTTGAAGTGGTAACAAAAGTCGGAGCAAACATTATATACGAACGCTCCCGACTATATCCTACGTAGCAATCAGAGACACTCTGATTGTTGCCGTCATGGCGAATGGAAAATTCAGAAGCCCACATTTTCACGAGCCAACTTGAATCTAACGAAATATTTGAACAGACTTTGAATAAAAACAAATTATGAAAAATAATGAGCGGCTTTTAACCTACCAGCAACCTACTGGTGGAGGAAAGAAGCCACATAATGTGCATACCTAAATACCGCATGAAATAAATACCTAAATTAGAAATCGGAAAAAATGAATGAATAAAATGAATTTTCACAAAATGACTTGAGTTACACCACTATGTATCATAATAAAAGTTTCACTCAGAGAACTGAGTTCCCCGCAAACTCTCTTACCTCATTGCGAGTCTGGCCAGCCGCTCCATTTAACTTGAAACTGATAATAAACTTACACTGTAACTTATTCCGGCCTTGGAATAATTCACTTACTAGTTGCTGGTGTTAACTTTGAACGTCGACTGAACCTCCTCTCCGCTTCAAGGTGCCCATTTCGTATTCACCAGTACCTTTCAATCTACGTATGGTAATACCAGAATAGCTCCCAGTAGGTGTCTGGTTACCATTTTCAGCCAAAGATTGATGAAATATATTTTCTTGATCCAGTCCAATCTGTGAAATGGAAGCAGAAACTGTACGTAGACTATAATGTTGATGAAATCACGGTGTAAAGGAAGTCGCTTCATCGAGAGAGGTCTTCAATTTTTTGCGACGAAACCCTTGCGGAAAGAAAAACGTTAAGCTTTGAACGCACGCGTACACAAAATATTATTAGTAGCTGCAGCAACGCTTACATTATGCATATATTCATAAATTGGCACCTGAAGTGTTAGTCTGAATGCATACTTCACGCTTCATTTTGACTTTTGTAAAACTCAATAATTTCGCAACTGCGATCGTTACGAGTAGAAAAAACTATGCCGAAAAAAAAATCCATTCAAATGAGCGAGAATACTATAAACGATTGAAGTGAGTGTGCTTTCCTGAGGGAGATCAAGATGTGAAATGATATTAGTGAGAATCACTAGGCTGTGCATACTCAACATTAGACTACGCGTAGATATAGGAACGGTAAGTCCGTTCAAGACTTTACAGACTACTATAACTCAGCTCGAAACTTGCTTTAAGTAATTCCAAAAACCAGATAAAGAGAAGAGTCCGAAATGTTACAAGTAAATCAATAAGTCTTATTATGCTAAATGCTTCAAACGAATTTCATAGAACTAGAACTCTAAAAGTTCGCGATACTGAGGGCTCTTGCAATCAGCGGCGATTATAATGCAAATGCGGCCCCGATGTGCGCCGCTAAACTATCTTTAGGTTCTACAATGGCTCTTGTTAGAACTTGCAGCTCCCAACTCCAGCTGTTTGTTATCCGATAGACTCGATGCATCGATAGACTAGTTGTTACGCAAAACCGAAGCGTAGAGGAATAGTGAAGTTTTACAAGTATCAATTTATTAGAGCTCTCATGTTGAATATAAGGGCAATTAAATGAATAGGACTAACTGCTTATGCATATTGTGGAATGTAAAGTCTAGTTATTAAGGGCCAGAGACTGACTTTTTTAAATGTTTGAAACACAACAAAGCCAGATTCCTATTATAACTCTCCATTTTTACGAGCCCTCAGAATATACATTTTCCTTTTGTCCTTTGGTCCTGGCTTCGGAACGAATCCACGACACACGGCCTAACAAGCGGGATAGACTACCTACAGAGCCAATGAGCCTGTTAAATAAGCAAACTATTCAAATAAAGAGATATTACGACCAACATTTTTTTTACTGAGATAGTTCTAAATTAAAAGATTACCTAAACAATATTCTAGTTCAATGGTAAAATATCACAGAATTCAAGAACGATTCAGGAAAGCTATTACTTACTTACATTTTTTACGTATCTCGATAAAAATAATACGGCCTTCGTCAAACGGCTATCAAAATAACATTCCATAAAGAAATAAACATTTTGTCTGCAGCACGTATCATTCATGGCACCCTTAAGAACTTAATCGTCGACTTACGAGTATGTAAGGAACATCTGTAAAAGATGTGAAGATATACAATATATTTTGACTTTACAAATTGAGGCTTTTTTCGCGTAGGTACACTGAGTGAAACATGAAATTCACTAAAAACTTTCTCGCTAGGCTATGCTGCAGTAAATTGTAATTATTGACATTCCAGAATCTGTCCAACCGGAGAAGATTAAAAATATGTAATATGAAATTACCTACTATGAAAAGAATGTATCCATCGCTATATCCAGGTTTAAGTTAGAAGGATTAAAAAAACAATTCTTCATTGCTTCAAGATAATGAAAAAGACATAAAGTACATAATTTAATTTCTATTACCAAGTTGACACTAAAACGTAAAATAAAAAAGTTTCAAGTCAGCTTAGTAATGAAAAGCACTAACATCATTATTTACAATGCTGGCAGGTTATTTTATTTAACTTCGCAACTGAACAGACAATCTAGAGCTCAGCTAGCTAAACAGGTTAAGTAAGTCAATTAGTGGCTAAAGAAGAAAAAAGTTGGCACATAATTATGTAGAACTAATTTCTCCTGTTATGATTTTGCTTCAAATTGTTTCAGATAAGGCACATCCGATAAAATAATGGCAACACAGTGAGAGATAATGTTAATATCTTTTAATTAATGATATTCACCAGTTTGTCAAGCTGACTGTGACATCCGTATGGTCACAGTATAAACCATACAGTAGGCTATCTAAGGCCGCCCGCCGAGTTATTAGCCTAGCGTGCACACAGACACGCGGCACAGCCCGTCCGTACTGCCGCCTCCCTATGCCTCCCTATTTTATGTGATATCGCGACACGGCGCGCGACGCGCACGCACACATTCAAACCGAGAGTGGCACGTTTGTATGTAGATTGCTTACTGTAAGATTATACTGTGGCACAGCTATAAATCCTTACTTATTAGGGTTAGTTCGCCTGTTTGCGTCCACCACCCAGTTCGCGTCCACTTTACCGATCTGCCTTTGAAAATACTCGAAAATAAGTAAACTAACACACGAATTGAAAAAAAAGACATTAGTGCTAATACCTCAATGTTCAAGAGACACGCAGATAAGGATATAAGGTCCGTGCGCCAAACCAATCCCGTTTAAAAAAATATTTTGTCTCGGATGTTCAGCAAGAGATCAGATTCTTAGCGAAAAAATAGTGTGCAGTGGCGCGTTGGAAGGTAAGTTTTTTGTTGTTATATGTGAATTTTAGGATGCATATCTGTTTCTAGACTTATAAAATGAAAAAAGGAATAATATTAACCATGAATTTGCCTAAGTTTTTTGTATTTGACGAATAAAATGGGGTGGACGCGAATTACTACATCGAATTTATAAAACTCCCAGTTTGCGTCCGCTATGGACGCAAAGTATACCTATAGGGGATAATGATAGACCAGATTGCGTCCACTACTTTTTTAAATACAATAAAATTCACTTACTTGTAAAAATAATTTTAAATGTATTGTTTGTTATTATAATACATTTTTTATTCAGACTACGTGCTAATAAATATATTTATAATGAAATTAGGTACTTTCTTTCATTCTTCTTATATTTTTTTTGTCTAATTAATGTAATTGGGTAATCCGTGTTAATTAATGTAAATAAATGATAAATAAATTTAAGATGCGGTCTTTGGAACCAAGAAAGAATGAAGAAAAGAGAACATAAACAGAAGACGATTTAAAGGAAGCGTTAAATGAAATTCGAGTGAAGAATAAAACGATAAGACAAAACTTAACAGAACTGATTACTTACTGTTTATTCATTCATAGACAGACGACTGGAGAACAGAACCAGATGGAGTAGTATGCTACACCGACCGCTTCAGAAAAAAAACAAGAAAGCTCTTGGTTGCAAGCGTGCGCAATATGTACTATTTGATGATAGCAGAGGAGGTGACAAGATAAAGACGCCTGGGCAGACTGGCCGGCGAGCGTTTGCCAAACCAAAATCTCCGCAATTCTGGATTTCGCTGACATGCCTGCTAGGCAAGCGTCAAAACGATGACACAAAAGTGATGATCTACAGTGACAGCCAGGCGCACTGAAAGCACTTGACAAGCAACATCAGCGATTGTCAAAGGATGCAAATCAGCACTAGAGAGACTAGCGAAGTTGGATGTGATGTGTGTGAATGTGTGAAAGGCAGACAACGAAGAAGCTGATCAATGGCCCAAAGCAGGAGTCGAGAAGAACCCAGGAGGGGTTAACCTCATCGAGGGATAATCAAGTGCAGAACTATCGCAGCAACCAAAGAAGGATCAAAGACCACGGCAGGATCGCGAAAGTTGAGATAGTTTACCAACGGACTAGACACGAAAGGGGAGGGGCTACTGATTAAGCTTTCTAGGAGGAACGTTCGACTAGTAATCAAGATAGAAACGGGACACTCCCAACCAATTAGACATCTAACCCTGATAAGCGTGAAAGACGACCCCATGTGTCCGCAGTGCGAGGAGTGCGAAGAAACAAGTCTCCACCTGATCGCAGTATGCCCAACGTACCCACTGACCAGATGGGAGCTCACAGGGTCGGACAAACTAGGCATAGCCCAAGTACGAGCGCTGACGATGGAGCAGATTATCAGACACTTTAAGCAACGCGAAGATTCAACGGGAAGCTGTGACAACTTGAAGACACAGAGCCTGGGGAAATGGGTGAAATGGCACACAACAGGCGGACCGAACACCCGGCATATTCCCAGTGTTTTATTTTATATAGGTGCAATGATTATCTACGTACAACTTACCTAATTTGAGTACTAATTTTTTTCAAGCTTTTTTTTAATGTGAATAAAGTTGATTTGAAATACTTTTATCCTTAAATAAAGGATTTTCTGTACAAATTCATAAAAATATCACCCCTATTATCCTTTATAAAAGGCGGTGGACGCGAATTGGTCCAGGGTGGACGCAAACTGGCTTTTTTGGACGCAAACTGGGTAAAACGCCTAATTCGGATAATTATCAATTTAAAAAAAAAACGCAAGCTTTTTCGGACAAAACTGTAAGTTAATCCTAAAATAGACTATATAATGAACACATTATATCATTTTTTCATACAAATGAGTGCTAGAACATTTTTAGTTTCACCTTCAAACTTAGCAACTGCACTAAGTGGACGCAAACCGGCGAAATGACCATTATTCAAGGAGAGAGCGACTAATGGGCCTTAGAACTCGGTCTCGCGGCTTCGGCCAGAGGAAGTATTTTGCCGTACAAAGCCCAGCTGAGCCGATTGGAACTTGGAACCGGCAGTTTTGTCGATATTCGGCCTTTTTGCTTCATGACATATTCAGGGAATGTTTAGGATTTTAACTTAGTATGTAACTGACTTATTATTCGGCTACAGAGATGTCTGCGTTGACAATAATTTAAAAACGTGTATTTATGGAAGAGATGGCGTAAAAGTTAAAACATTGTAGAAATTAGGTAAACCTACTTACCCAACAAATAACAAAATAAAAATATTTATTTTCAACAACACTGTCATACAGAATTATTACAGGTTCCACCGATGCAATAATGTAGACATAAACTCAAGCTAACATTAAAAAAACAAAAAAAAACTAAACAGAAAATTCAAACTTTAAAAATTCCAAACTACTGGCAACACAAAACAAACAATATAGCCTTTGCGAATTCAGTCATGGAACAAGAAAATATGTCCACTGCATTAGCAATTTCGTTGAGTGACAAAATAGTAAGCTTACTTAGTAAAAAATAAAGACACTGTGCGACCATTTCCTAAAATATAGAAGTTAGCGGACAGCGGTCCTCCACATATTACAACTTGAATAACAAGAACCGCCCATCGCCCAGCGCCCTATTATGCGATATGACTCCACTTAGATTCAGATCTGTTTTAATTGTGTTTGGTAGGCCAAGGCATTGTGTCCAGACAAAGCCCTAAGGGCTGTTTAATTCTAGTTTTAGTGGCTATTCAAGAGAAGGGTACGTCAACGACCGTTGGTTAATAACACTCATTTGTAAGTTCGACTGAAATCACAATTTTGGTTGAAAAATACGATGTTTTTTTCACTTCATTAAAAAAAAAAGTATTTTTATCCCAGAAAAAAGTTCAAAACTGTTTGAACACGTGTTCAAAAACGGTAACCAGTGGGTTGCCAAAATGACATTCAATTTATTTAAAGGGTTATTTGAACAGTAAATTGAACTTTTATGATGAGGAACTTACCCCCTTATTAAAAACTTTCTGTCACTTACTCGCAAACGTTACCAGCAATTAGAATGAAAGAGACAAAACTTTCAAAAATTAAAGTTAACAACCTCCGTTTCTAGCTTTCATGAATATGGGTCCAAAAGTGTTTCCTTCACCTACCTAAAAGGCCACTGGTCAAGTTCTATACACTTTTTCCGCAAGCTTATAGCAAAAGCTCCAATGACAATTTTCTGGCCTGCCGTATCTACTCAAATATTTCCTAAATGTGGAAGATAAAGTTAGAAGTTGGAAGTTCGACCCTTATAATGTTAACCTTGTTACCAAACTTCCCTTGTGGCAATGTTAGTGGAGTTATTAAATGTGCATTTGAGTGAAAGACACAAACTACTGTTTAATGCTAGTTTTAGTGGCTATTCAGGCCACGACGGGGCTCTGAGCATACGAGTGACTTTATGATCAGACATTGTCAAAAAGATAAGTAGAGTTTGATACCATGTTTTCTGTAGTACTCAACATAAATTGATGTGTGAGTTATGGTTACTAGTTACTATGCAACAAAAAGTAAAAGTAGCAACTAACAATCTTTTTTTGAAGTACTTCACTAACGCAAATCAAGGTTGAGCATCCCTCAGAGGTATAGCTGTCCCTCTCAGTTCTATTGACATTTTGCGGGACAGTATTAGCGAGAGCGCGTGCAGAGCGTTGATTGACGTTTCTGAATTCGGGGGTCAGTTATTTAGATATCCCAATTAGTTTACACTTTGTACTTACTATTTGTTACAACGTGGGTGATATAAATTTAGTGTTAGCTAGTTCAAGTAATTTGCCATTACGACAAATCGAACTAACGTAACTCGAAGTAAAGCAGCACTTTCAATATTTGCTGGTATTGTACTATTAATACTTTACGAGACAATATGCAGGGATTAATAACTTTGATCGACGTTTGTGAATTCAGGGGTTATTCAGTGGTGTTAATAATTTTGGTTTACCGCAAAACGATCAGGGGGGCTAAAACGGTAACATTTTAGCATTTCATATTATGAAACATCTAACTGACGTTTCATCTAGGCCGCGGTCCGTTTCGAGTCAAAAGTGAGTAATAGCGCGCTGACGTCGCTCACGTTCATACAATTTATCAATTCGGGATGCGTGTCAGCGCGCTGTTACTCACTTTTGACTCGAAACGGACCGCGGTCTAGATGAAACGTCAAATAGATGATTCATAATATGAAATGCTAAAATGTTGCTGTTTTAGCCCCCCAGATCGCAATACTCGTAAAATAATGATATGAATTTCGGAGTAATTTACCTGTTCACTCTGGCGCAAATATTTTATGTTTACATTCAAAATTTAGCGAGATTTAATTATTCAATTGAAAGTGGATCAACTGAGGATCTATCGGGACGTGGTGGAATTTGAAATTAATTGTGTATTACTCGTACTTAGTGCAATTATTTAGCGCTGTTATTCAAATGTTTTTTCCATTTCCATCCCAATTTTATTTTATTTCGTTATAAATTCCACAGTTCTCTTTAATACAGAGTCTGGAATATTACGCATTCAGTCAATAAACAATTTTTTTTTAAAGTAAGTTACTAAATTATTTCGTCAATCACAAGCTATGTTTATGATTACCGAATGTTGCGTTTTTGTGACTGACATTGTGTTACTGAGAGCGCGTTTGGGTGTAGAGATCGTCTAAGCTAAAATGACGGGTCATTTCAGCTTCTAAGCTAAAATGACGGGTCATTTCAGCTTGGACAGAGGGGCGCAGATGCAGTGGAAGGGCGCGCTCCTCCACTGCATCTATTACGCATAAAAGCAAGCATTCTTGTATGCGTAGATGCGGTGGAAGGGCGCGTCATTTTAGCTTAGACGATCTCTACTTATGTGTATGTTTAAGTGTGTGTAGTTTTTAGTTGATTGTTCATTTATTACCTCAAGCACTTAAAGAACGACTGTTTTAAACAAAGCTGTACCACTATGAAAAATGTCAGAACTTTTGAATGCATTATTGAAATATTCATGTTACCGAATAACGAGATAATGTTGCGCGTAATTTGAACTTAAATCTGAGACAGTAGACATTTTTTTCTGTCTTGATCTTCTTGGAACGCAAAAATACAAACTAAGCGCACTTGAAGACAAACAATGATTATAAAAAGACCGTTGGAGACAACGTTTTTCGCAAAGCAAGAACCATATTATTTTTCTCACTACACGCTCTAACCAGATGGATTAGCAAATATTTTCTCCCTGTCGCGAAGCCAGACCAGACTTAAATAAATTATGGAAATGTCCCGCGCTGCTGCTTCATGTAAAATTCGCAGTGTTATTTTTTCAAGACAACAAAAGGGAAATTGCATGTTCAACATTCTGACTAAATTACCTAAAAATGCTTTATTGTTGCTAAGTTTTTTCGTAAGAGTGAGTTATTAAGTTAGGTTGCTTTAGAAATAAAACCTCTAACTTCTGTGAATAATTTCGCTACAACATCATTTTCAAAGAAAGAAGTGTTTTTGGTCCACTCAGGCAGGAAAAAACAAGAAGTGTTGAAGCAATGACGGTTTAATTCAGTGTACCAATTTGAATGACATGATTTGAGGCGCTTGTTGGTATTTTATTTCAATATGAGCTGCAAAATTATATTATCAACAATAACAAGGTTTTAAGGTTTTAGTTCTGAAAAGTTTTAAAAATGATTTTACAAATAGCTGTTTGATATTTAAAGGAATGAGAATAAATATAAACATAATCTGCATTACTTTTGTTCCTGAAGTAGCAAACTACCTCTATACGTCACCGTAGGTAGTTAGTTTATAAACCCTGACTAAATATTATATTTAGGCCCGTGGACCCTTTTCGGATCGCCTATTCAGCGCTTAGCCAAGGGTTGAGGAAGTAATGAATGGTCAAATCGTTTTATTGTGTTTGTCCAATAAATCACGGAACGAAAAATTTAATCCACAAAAATTTATACTTAGTGAATAAATTATGATTATTCGACGAGTCATATAAATACTTAACTCTTGTTTGGAAACTATGCTACTAAGACAGTTCCATGTTGTATATACAATAGTTTAGGACCTATTAATTATAGATTAATCAGTAATGTAAAAATGGGCGGTTTTATTCCTAACAATCGAACTCTTCTAAACAACCCACTGGGTGAGGAAAGTTGACGAGACGAGTATTCGTAGATGACTCTAATTACTGAACAGACATCGCAGGCAGAAATACCTATATACAATATTATAATTTCAAGCAACAAACATCCGAGATTCCCGTCAGGCATCCAGCTCATCTCGTTAGCAGTGTTCTAAACAACTGACAAGTACTCGTGTTCACGTAAAGGTACCTAGAGAACGCGTGTGAAAAGGCAAGCCAATTACGTAGACAATCAGAGAGCGTCCCAAATGACTCCTGGGCTCAGCAATTTTCGCGATGGCGGCAGCGGAATCCGCTTTGACTGGTGTTTTTACGCAGTGGGATGGAGTGCTTGGCAAGCCACGGTAATTGGCGGATGCGTTTCAATCTATGGGGACCCTTAGCTAGAGCGATTGACGTGATGAGAAAGGCTGACTTGATGAATGCGCTGCCTGATGTAGATTATGAGCAGATCGGAGGTAGTGTGATTTATGTACTTAAAAAAAAAAAAAAAAGTTAACGCGAAGTTAACGTGGACATTCCCGGGATTTTCGGGATGTTCTCTCGGAAAAGTTTGAAAATGTAACGTAGCTTTAGCTAAGCCCTTGTGTTCCCAAATATATTTTTTTATGTTTTTCCTGAATGTTTCTGCGTTTTGTACCTATCAAACGGGACTTGATTATCATGTTCGTTGGTAATGAAATATTGTTTCTATTGAAGTGACACTGCGGTCCTCCTTCAGCTGCGGCTGGCACCTCGAGACCATCGAGACTGCATCTTCGCTACAATACCGTGGGTGACAAGGTTTGGAAATTTCGTAGCGTTTTTTTTATGTTATCCTAGAGAATTAACGATTTTAGTTCAGTAATTAAAATTGTACGATAAGCAAACGGAGTTGTTAACAGTCATGGTTAACATTTGTTTTCTGAATATTGTGTAAGACATTACAGGTCTTAGCTATTAAATTATATTTCAAACTGTGTTTTCGCGTCTTCTTTTGCCACGCCTTCAAAATCCTACGAGGATGCATCATGTTTTTCTAACGTTTTAAAATAACAACATAAAATATTCATAATTTTCAAATTTTCAATTAAATGACTGATATTTTGAACTATGTAGGTATGTTATATTCCAAATAGTTGAGTAGAGACTCCCAACTTCAAAGCGCTCAATCTTTCGCATTCCATCCATCCTAGCAATATTATTTTACCTTACGACGGTCCCGAAACATAAGAAAGATGACACTGAATCCCTTCAGATGACATAAAGAACAATCTTGCAAAGCGAATGCGGTTTCTCAATTCCAGTTCAAGCAAAAATCCACTTAATTCTCTTACAGCTAAGACATCAAAGAGTGAGGTTTTACTGTAAGGTCAATGTTGTTGTTTGTACACAAAGCGGGGTTGAGAACATAACACGTCTCGGATATTCCAAAGGTTGCCCTTTGATGGCCGAACGAATAGCGGCCACAGGACCATTTTTGTTCATTTCCGAACAGGAACTTTAACACAGAATGACGGTCATCAAATGGCCACGTCGAATGAGAAAAGTAAAAGTTATTTCACTAGAACATTTTTTTATCATCAGCTGAAGAAAGCAGAGGCTCTGTTGGCTCATCATCATCATTATCGTGATCATCAGTGATGTGCTCCAAATTAGCAGTTCCAGATAGGATCAATTTAGTCTATCAGCCTGTTAACCAACTATTGTGTTTATTATGCCCATAAATTTTAACGATAAGATCAAATCATCTACCTATTAATATTAATGATAGTATTAATAATAGGTAATCCAAATATGTATCTATTCAGTCGGCACTTTAGTTTTCAATAAATTAAGAATATTATCTTTTCTTGTTCCCTATCTTGTCTCAGGAAGTACCTAAAAGAAACTTTTACACCATGATATTTATTCCAATAGGCCTAGTGCAAGTGCTTTTGTGAAAAGGACGCATTCAAATTAGTCGCGCGGTCGCTCCATAGCCGCGGCGGCCTCGCGCTTAATTTTGCATATATTGTTAAAGAGACTCCGCAGCAGCACTGCGGCCGCGGAATAATTTGAATGCGCCCTAATCAGCCGAATAAACAAAGACATAAAGACTGAAATAATATGTAAATTAGGTTTGAAGTTGACGTTCAAAGCTAAAATTCAATTTGCTTTTTATTCAGATTCATCACTTTTAAAAATACGAGTACATTAGCTTCGCAACAACGTATGCGCATAGTAATGACTTAATGACGTACATCAATTTGAACGACAAAATCAAATCATCTACCTAATTTATTAATAATAGGTAATCCCAACAGGTACGTATTTAGTCTTCATTAAATTAAGAATATTATCTTTTCTTGCTTTTCTTGTCTCAGGAATTACGCAAAAGAAACTTTTACACCATGTTATTTATTCCAATAGGCCTAGTGCAAGTGCTTTTGTGAAAAGGACGCATTCAAATTAGTCGCGCGGTCGCTCCATAGCCGCGGCGGCCTCGCGCTTAATTTTGCATATATTGTTAAAGAGACTCCGCAGCAGCACTGCGGCCGCGGAATAATTTGAATGCGCCCTAATCAGCCGAATAAACAAAGACATAAAGACTGAAATAACATGTAAATTAGGTTTGAAGTTGACGTTCAAAACTAAAATTCAATTTGCTTTGCATTCAGATTCATCAGTTTTAAAAATACGTTACTTTCGCACCGCCGTATGCGCATAGTAATGACGTAACTAAAAGTTTATTTAGTTTCGCTTTTCTTTTATTTCTGGATTGCATTCGGCCCCAGTCGTACCTGATGGTGAGCGATGACGAGGCCGCTGGTGGAACACCACTGCTGCTACTGCTTTGCTGTATCCCGATATTCCGCTCGCTCTACCTGAAGTGGGAAAACTGCTACCGCATATCTTTGAGATGGAAGTTTCGTCGATCTATTTTATCCACAACTTAGTGAATTCTTACCAAGACACATCGACACACCGACTACATCATGACATCATGCCTAAAGGTTGACTTTTTCCTCAGCGTTAACTACAAGTTATGGCGCTAGTGGCTCTGGTTATAGCTCTCTGGTCTGGCATACAATGGCTGGAAAAATATTTTTTGGCTCGAAAAACCATACTTCCACACATCAAATGATCATTTTTGCTACAATAATGTAGTCTGCTTGCAAATGCTAGTCACTGCAATAGGCGTGCAAAGAATGCCGGGTCCGCTAGCCTAACTAGTCCTTTGGCTACCTTACCGCTAATCAATGAATACTATATTGATCATATGGCACATTAATAATGGGACACAAAATTGCTTTCATTTAAATTCTTCAATTCGAGAAATACATCAACTTCGCAACTACAACTGCATTTACGTATGCGCATAGTAATGACGTAACTAAAGTTTATTTAGCTTCGCGCAGTTCGTCCCGCGGGCTGCCTCGCTGCATCTCAATATTCCGATCGCTCTCAAAGTGGAATAACTGCAACCGCACATCTTTGAAATAAATGTAGCAGTAGTTACGCTCAAAAGAAAATATTCTACAGTTACATTTCTGATGGTTTTCTTTTCTTATCCGCTTGTTAAATGGGTATTCTCTTTTGTCCCACAAAACGTTTGATTATTATGCCAGCTACTATTATGATCGTTAGTATTTACGCCCTCATACTCTAGAACTGATAAGGTCTCGTACAGGTAGGTTGCTGAGATGATTTTCTCTTCTGAAACACTTGACTCTAGTCTAGTCAATTTTCTTGAGGCATGACGGAATGCAACCAATTTTCCTCTCATCTTGTAAAACGCGCACACAATTCCATTCTTTATTCAATATTTCAAATAATGTCTTATTGAATTGTGACATAGGTTCTTTATATCTACTTTCTCTTACTCTTGCAAAAGGACTTAATTAATTTTGGAGATATATGTTTATTCAATAAAATTGCAGAGGCCTTGTGAAATTCAATCAAATTCAAACCTGTGGAAATATTAATTACTTTCCCAAATGAATGCAAATTATTCATTACTTCATTCAATAGGTGATCTTTATGTAGGTAGTAATTACGAATGTAACGAACGGCCTTGATTAACGTTTTAATTTGTGTGTATGGTATGTTAAAGTTTTAAGTACCTATATAGCAATGTTCTGTTGGATGGAGACAGCAAATCTTACATTTAAAACAAGCGGCCGTCCGCGACTTCGTCCACGCGGTCTTTAGTTTTAAAAAAAGGCTTCAAAATTAGATAACGACCTATCAGACTTTATAAACAAACATAGGTATATACCTAATTATATAATTCACCAAAATCGGTTGAGCCGTTTTGGAGGCGTCTGGCAACAAACACTGTGACACGAGAATTTTATTTCATTCGATTCTTCAGTGTTTGTTGCCCAACTCCTCCTAAGCGGCTTCAATGGTAGAATGATTCAGTTGACTTCGATCGCTAGCTTCTACCATATCATCAACGAAACCATTCTGCCATCGATCGATGTCCTCCATCGTCGGTCTATCGATCGACCCTTCTATGTCTTACCTCATTGCCATGTCGAATGACGAACCGGATTCGAAGAACCAACGACCTGATTCCTGAAAAACAACAACCCCGTCCAATTTTGAAACTGCCAGGACCAGTCAGCAGAAATTCCGATATCTTCACAAATACCCCGGAGATACACCTGCTCCTTGGACAAATATTTGGTCAGGGATTACCGGTATCCCGACCGCAACCCTTCAGGCGTCACCGTTTTAATAATAAGGGCGCAGTGGCGGACTCAGGGGGCAGAAGGTTAACCTCGTCTGTAAATATTTAAAATTGTGTAATATCACACCCTCATATTAACAGGGGAGCCATTTTCGCACATCATACGTCTCACGAGCGAACTCAAAGGGAAATTTACACAAATGATGGGAAAACACCAGTTCGACGTGAAGTGAATACTAGATCAAAGACTGCGTGGCTTGAAGATCGATGTTAGAAATTATGGTCTGTAATGTTATTCCGGTTAGCGCCAAATCTCATCTCAGTCGTGGTGCGTTATCTTTAAAATTCAATTACTTTGCGACCGTGATCGTTTGAGAGGAAAAAAACTAAGCCAAGTAATATTTCAAATTTATTTACGTATTTATTGAGGGAAAATACTAATTCAAAGTGAAGCGTATTGATGATTAAAGTAAGCGTGAAAAACTTGCCATAATATATTAAAGATAGAGAAGATTTTATTGCACTAAATAATTTTAGAATGCAATTTTAGTACAACTACTTTATAGCTCAACCCATTCACCGACAGTTTCAGTGGGTGTGTAAAGAACTGAAAATGACTGAACTGAACCGTCATTGTGTATAATATTATTCAATTACCCTCTAAATCTTATAACTAACACTGCCAAAAGATTTTAATTATACTAAGATAGCAAAGTTTCAAGAGTTGTTATAAACAACCGGCCGTTGGAGAACAATTTGTCTCCGAGCAGATTTGGGGCAAATCTCTGTTCGATGACGAACACCAACCAACTTCAGGCCACTTCGGGCCACTTCGAGCCACTTCGGCAAATTAGGTATTCATCGTTCAGCTTGCCTTAATACTTTGACTTTACTCAGTGGCAGAAAATTTAAAGTTTGTTTTTGAGTAGGTAATCTATCCAGGAACGATTTGTTAGTACCTACATAGCAAGTGTTTTCTTTTAAAATTGTATTTTAATAACTCATCTTGTAAAAAACGGATTTGAAAAGAGTAACTACTGAGTTTCCTGCTAGTTCATCTCAGTACAGAAACAGCAGTCCGACAGCGGTTTGTATAATTAGCATATTTTTCTTTGTTAATTTCACAATTCGAAAATACTTGTAACAGCTATATTTGAATAAAGACATCCTCAGTTTTGTTTGTTTTTAATTTCTGCTTATTATTCTGTTTTTTTCTCCTTTGGTTAGTCTTTATTGCACGAAATATGTCAACTTAATGCTTGGAACTTTTTAACTACTGCGCCACATATGGAATTGAAACTACTCAAAAGCAATGCTTTCGCTGTGGGTACAGGCACGGATCTACACTCAATTTTAATTAAACTAAATGTATTAAATAAATAATCTCTACTTTCATCCACGTCTATTATTTTAATCCTGCTTATAACAGCTCATGTAAGAAATTTAAGTGGCTATTATTTCACTTTCTAGATATTAATTAGCGATCACGGTGGATGGGCGCGTCTCAGCAATTTCTATTAAGCCACGCCGGAGCTCCCGAGGCATAAAGGTTGAGGTTTCGAGCCAAACGGGGCGTAGGATTACAGGCTTACGGGGCTATAGCCTGCTGATAGGAACTATAGTTAAATGTTTAGCAGTTGGTAACAGTGAGTGTCGGATGTACGCTGGGGTTTTTTGTTGTGATGGAGCGTCTCTAAAATGTTTGTGCGTACTTATAAGGTTGGTGATCAAGCTTGCTGTCAGCTGTTCTTAACCCAACTCTCCAAGCCGGCTTCCAACTCCCTTTCAGGCAACCTATAGTTAGTTCCATATGATTTATTTCATATATATTGCATATTTTGAAATAATAAGATAAGATAAATCATGTTTTGCTTAAATAAAGTGGACACTTACACGAAAGTAAGAAATATCTAATGTGATGATCACGGCGAAAGCTAGGTCAGAACCTCGCATTTAGTATTACAACAACCACTAGTTACCCTCCTTTTTAAATCCAAAGCAATTCAAATGAACAACCTCCCAATGATTTTTGTTCCCATGTAGGTGTCTATTAAAGCATGTAGTGCATCAGAAAGAAGGCGTACTTTTTTATTAGAAAGCTTGGTGAATAAAGATCAGACAAATGAATATAAAAGAATCAAAATTTACAGAAACAATCAACATAATATTTTTTATTCGCAAAACATAAAAGTTCTTTAACTAAACATTGTCTATCTCCATGTGATCTGCTATAAAGATATTGCATTGAATGGAATACCAATAGTGTCGTTAGGTCTCAAAGTGAGTTTAGACAAAGTAGTTATAGCGTTCAAAGTTCAAAATACTTTATTTAAATAGACCTGGTAAGTACAAACAAACAAAAATACACTCAATAATAGACTTATGTAAATACTATAGTAGAAATTATAAAAAAATACACAGTAGGTATAGAAACAAAATGAGACTCAACCACCGGGGTCGGAAAGTTTTCATAGTTTTCTGAGGACACTATGCGGAGAAATCCATTTTCTGACTTATGTCGATGCGGTTCTACCATCGTCAATTATCTGCAGTTACGATAAGATCCTTCAGTCAAACTGCGCCAACTAGCTCCGGCAAGTTTTGCAGCGGAGGAGAATTTAATTTTTAATTTCAGAGCCGCTATCGCTTCACGCGGATTAATTCTTGCCACTTGTTTCTAAACCGAAACTTATATCTTGTTTCAACATTTAAAGAATTTTCAGAATCAATTATTTAATTGAAGTTTACTTTGTATTCTTCTTGTAATTGAAATGCAGGCGAAGTGGGCCTCAGTAGGTAATCAAAATTAAAAAAATGCGTGAGCAGAACACCGGCCGGTCTGCCAAGGTCTCGTCGATAGCTTAGTGATGGTGGTGGCCGATTCCCGCCTGATACATAGACCGAATATCTGTTTCTAACAAGAAAATAATACAAAATGGAAACATTCCATCTCGTTTTATTTCGGTTAGTGCCAATTGAAACCAACGGAAATCGGTTGTGTTTTAACCAAAACAAATTAATTCACGAAACTGTACATTCACATACAACTTGAAAAAATACAAGTGACAATCTATTAATTATGTGATATGTTGTGTGTTATATGTGATTGAAAACAAATCAAAAATTTAAAACACAGTTCATAAAATAATAAATAGTTAACGTTTTAATATTCTGTTTCAGTTAAAATACTGCACAGACAGCATTCAGAATAGCCCCTCAACTTAGGATTTATTCAGCTGAGTGTCCCTTTGAAGGATTTATAACGGTCCTGTCAGAGGTGCAAAGGCTACTCTCCACTTTTTGCTAATTAATTTCAGTTTAAAAAGGTTAAGAAGATTTGTGGGGCTATTCATAACCTTTGGCTTTATCTTTCTACGCACAGAATTAGGTACTCACTTTTTGTGTTTTTTCGCTTTGAAGAAATAAATCTTAGCAATCATACAAGTTCAAAACAGTTAATTGGATATTACACACACATGATATTTTTAGTTTTTCACCTACTGTGTTGTCGGGTGCTTGAAATCACAAAGTCAAGTGCACCTGCAAAAATCCTGCTGAAAATGGAACTCACTATAACAAGATTGATTTATTTCTATAAGTTTTGCTTCCCAAGATTTCTAGAACCACTGTCCTATACTGTCCAACAATCTCTGTCTGAAGTAGAATTCTAAGCCATTCCCTGGAGTAAAGAACGTCCATACTTGTAACGTTAAAGTGCCGAGAATTTCTTTCGTAAAATGCGGCAACGGCGCTGCTTTGTTTGTTAAGTGGACAGGCCTGTCCACATCACAAACAAATAACTATGCCACCTCTTCATATCATTAAAATATTTATCGATAGATACCACTTGCCATGAGTGACCATTTCGTTGGGAAAGAATAGCTCGTCACGAGGAACATGCCGCAGGGATGGCATTTTGGCACAACTTCAATCGTTGACTTACTCCGTGTTTCGTGCCCGTCTCAAAATAAAATGACTCTCCTATCAGTTGTAGCGTAAGTAATCCTCGATAAATGGAATATCAAACACAAAAAAAGCAATCCGATCTGTGGTTCCTAAGATTAGGGCGTTCAATTTTAAAATCATTAAGAAGAATTTGTGACCTTAGTGCCATAATATTACAAAATTAAAAACGTAACGTAGGTAGATTACGTAATGACGTATTTTAGATTAGATTCACATTACTAAACACATGCGCATTAGAATCGCTTTGAAACTGTTTGAACACAAACATAGTAAGTAATTTAGCAATCACAGTAGCATACCTAGTTTTCAAAGATTTCAGTCAGAAACTACTAAAACGGAGACTTCAGGGATTGAACAAACTATTGAACTACTTTGAAGGTTTATGACTTAGCTGCATGCGAAAATATAAAACCATTGCATTAAATATGTTCATCATAATAAACATCTTTATGGCTGAGTGAAGCATGTGTCCTCTCGAATATAAATGTGTTTGTGATACGTGGTTTTTGGTCCTCAGCATTGCGGTATCATACTTAGATTGTTTATGTCCTTTACGTAGGTATACTGAGTTTACTTCATAACGAACAAATTATTATAAGTAGTTTACTACATAACAAGCCACGTAATATTTTTTTCATTAATTTTTATACACAAATTTTATGAAATAATTATTTAAAGTGTTTTAATTGTATCTCTATAGTTGAGGATTTATCTGGAAAGGAACAATTAGTATAAAGGAACCTAATACAAATATGTTACGAATGAAATCAATCCTACCTAACATGATAATTCATACAATACTATACGAGTACATAGCTAAGCAACAAATTTGATGAAAATGTATTTTACATTTTAACTATCTATGCATCTGTTCTTTTGCGCATTGATTGAACAATTGACCAAAAAGTGGCAATAAAGAGTAGACAAATTATTCTTATGTGAAGGTTCAACATTTATCACTGTCGCAAGTTCCAAAGCAATTTCATCTTTAAGCGGCAACGTTCATTAATTTGTCTTGATCAATCACCGGCAAAAAACGACGCCCTTTTTACTCTATCTTGCAGTTGATGCTAAAAAGTTCGTGAAATTATTTTTTTGGCTTGTTACTGTTCATAGAATTTCTATCCATTATTTGACAGCAGCACAACCACATTCTAAGTAATATTAAATCGTACTGTTACATATGAGCTATCGTATGAGGCACGCTACCAAATTATCCTGACCATAATCAAAGATCAGTCAGAGCAACCCTTTCAAGTCAGTCTATGAACCGACCAGAGTCAGTTCACGTCGGTCCGCGGTAGAGAACACTTGCCCTTTCATACATCCAAATTGAATTTTGGAAATAAAAATGTATTATTATTCCAAATCTTCTTTTTTGAAATCCAATCCGTATAACAGTACGTTTGTCCCAGGAGAATTTAAACAGTAATCAAGATCACAATAAACGTGAATTTTTATACATTTTCAAAACATATCGCCCAGATAGATACAAATCGTGAACTTATACACTTATATCTTATACGCAGAAACGTCTTAGAAAGTTAGCTGTAATATAAATGTACAATTTAATCAAATACGTTTCTTAAAGCAATACATATTTCAACGGTATTTAGCATACAACGAAGTAATTTATTACTTTCTTAGCTCAGCACGCAGAATCGGATCCCAATTCAATGTGTTGGGGCAATCTGCAAAAAACCTCTCCATCTGGATTTACAGAGATCTTCGTATAAACTCAGCTTAAGTGCATTTTTCAACAAAACCGACCGATTTATCTACGTCTCTGAGCAAACCTCGTAGGTCGAGTGGTTACAATACACGACTTTGGGGATCTTGGGTTTGATTTTCAGGTCAGAAATACCATAAATTCAATTTGAGGTTGTGGCGCAGTTGTGACGGTAGATCGGCAACAATCGCTGTTGTAAAGCAACACACACCGGGTCAGAAATGGGATGAGTGACTATTCCGACCAAAATTTAGTGATGCACGTTTTGGGCATCGCTATATGTCAGTTGTTAAGCCTAATCGGAGGCCTTAGGGCAGCTTGATAACATCTGACATTAAGGTTTCTCACTAATCTTGCACCTTTACAACAGTTCGCACTGAGCTCGCGTGTTGGAGTATGGCTATAGCTACCTACATACATAGGCAGTTATTGTTTATGTATGATAAATTTCAATGAGATAGATAGGTACTTAGGCTGGAATTGAGGAATAACACATAATACTGAACATAGCATATTTTGTGACCTATAATTATTTATTTAAAATTGTGATCGTCAAAGGTAGAATAAAAACTTCAAACTAAAGAACTAAATTAAAAAAAATATCGAACTGTTCGACAATACGATGTTGAATCCGCGAGCAGAGCCATGTTCCCCTTTGACCGCTGATAAAAATCTTATTGAGGTCACAGTCAGGCCACTAACTCAGTCCCAAATACAAGGCGCACAACAAAAGCATCTGCACAAATGTTATCTGTCGTCGGCTGGCACAGTGCCGGGCCTGCGCCCCCCGAACCACGTCCGGGGTCAACGCACTCCAACCAATAAGTACTTTTTGTTTACGCGACGCAATTGCGCTGGCTACTCGCTGGACGCGGCAGATCGCGGGTGTTGGGTTAAACGAATGTAGGTATGTGAACACGGAATCAGCTGAGAACCAGCGCATCAGCCCAGGCTGGAGCACAAAGTTCTTTATTTTTTATTTTTTACATTCATGTAAACTTATTCTAACACACACTGATTTAAGGCAACTTTGCTAGTGTTTTTTTCTTCCTGTAATTTAACCGAATAAATGATTCTTATTCTTATGTAAGCGCAATTCATAAGTGTCAGTGAAGATAGAGTGCTTGCGTTTAGAAGGTCTGGAACTCAGGGCAGTTTTTCAGACACTGAGCGAAGCGCGTCGAACTGTGCTTTTGACAACTAACTATGTAATGAGATATCGGCATTTTCATTAGACACAAATTAGGGGCCTGATTATGAGTTACAGTTTAGGCTCAGTTGACGTCTTTAAAATTATTAAAACTAAACTGAACAATGCAAGATAAGTTGCTACAGCGATAGAAAAGAGTACCCATATGTATGTTTGAATATGCCCAAAAGATGGCCTGATGGCAGAAGAAGAGTTTTGCGCAACTCTACTCCGGGGTCAGCTCCAATAAAAAGAGATTTTTAGAAATGATAGAAATACCTACATTATCTCTAATAGAGATTATAATTATAAAAGAAAATGGGCCTCAGGGCCGTGTAATACCCTAACTTCAATATTTATTGAGATTTGCTCTGAATCTGATACCTGACTTTTAGGGAATGAAAAATTATAATAGACATGTAATAAGTTTCAAAATTGTATTATAATTTTTTTACATTTATTTCATGAAATGACAAACGTGTTCTCGACAAAAAGGTGGCCTCTGAAGACAAAGAGAAAGACAAACACTTAACTCTTATTTTATTTTTATTTCTTTTAACCTTTCAGATCCCACTGGTGTGCAAAGGTCTCTCCCAAGCTCTTCCAATGGTTTCTATCGAACTCTTATTATTTATTTAACATTCAAATAATTTGTGTTCAAGCATTGAACTATAATAATACCTATAACTTTTCCCAGATAAATATGAATGGATCTCATCCCAGATATTTACATGTATTTAATTTCCATAGCTTTTTGTGTCTGACTGTACTTTACACCAGTGTCAAACTATTGGTAGAACGTCCACTGTGAATTGGAAAGTTTTGAACAGTCGACATGCAGCTGCTATTCTGCAATAGCCAACGAATTTTATAGCCCTAACTTGAATATGTATGAAGTTAACACGGAACGGGCAACATGGCTGAAGTGAGCGCATTATCAGCAGCGAAATTTTGCATAGGCGCTTCGGAGATTTCAAATAAGTACTATTTAGTTTTATTGTGTTTTCGACAATCAGGTGGAATTCATACCTCTACCCACGTCAAGTAAGGTCCTGTGTCCTATGAAGACAAATCAAAAATAAATCTGACTATTAAAATAATATTCGCTATATGGTTTTAAACATTAAATCCTAAATATCCTAACCTAGATAAATAAATCTGACTATTTAAATAATATTCGCTATATGGTTTTAAACATTAAATCCTAAATATCCTAACCTAGATAAATATTTATCTAATCTTTCAATAAACGTTGCTTTTTTCTCATCACAGATATTTACTTTATTTAATTCCCGTACCATTTTGTGATTGACTGTACTCTACACTAGTGTCAAACTATTGGTAGAACGTCCACTGTGAATTGGAAAGTTTTCAACAGTCGACATGCAGCTGCAATTCTGCAATAGCCAACGAATTTTATAGCCCTAACTTGAATATGTATGAAGTTAACATGGAACGGGCAACATGGCTGAAGTGAGCGCATTATCAGCTCGCAGCGAAATTGTACATTGGCGCTTCGGAGATTTCGTATACCATTTTTGTTTTATGTCACCTCGCTCCCCAGACACAACATGAAAAGAGCTGTGATATGCTAAAAAGAAATGGGAGCTGTTTGCTACGAATTTTCGAGGATTTCGTAACTAAATGAAAATGAAAAATAAGATTACTGCGCCAGTTCGCCCAGTCGCAGTCTGCCGTTCGCGTTGTTGCAAAAAGTATCAAAGCGCATAGACAGAGTCGTTTTTTTAATTTGAAATATTTCGATTAAACACATTAGTACTTAAATCCCCGTATTTAATAGGCTACAGTTGACGTGCTACGCGTGATGCTCCACATGCTCAACTTGTTCTGATAAAGTTCAAATAAATAAAATCGTTTTGACGGTGAATTAGAAAATAAAGCAAAAAGGCCTCCAACGCCTGATTTGGGAGGCTTTTCACGAGGATGACATTTGAGCGCTTGTGCTTACTGTGAATCTACCAGTTTATAATGAGTTGATATGATACATTTGATTTTGTGCTGGTGCGTTATCGAACCCGTGACATTTGAGTCTCAATTGTTGCTTGTCACCACTGCGCTACGCGGGTTTACAACAACACATTGACAAATGTAGAATTTCTACGAGTATATTGCAATCGGTAACTGAAGCGTTGTTGTGTAACAAAGCCCAAAACTGTGTTTAATAAAAAAGTTGTTATAGGTATTTATCCGACTGTAGCGTTTTAAATAGCTTCAGTGAGGGCCAACTGAAATAAATCTGATATAAAATAGAAAGTGTTTTGTCGAAATCCTTGACGACAAATGAAAAATCTTCATTAACAGTGTACTAAGCACTGATTATACACATTTGTAGTGCCCACTTACGTATAAAACGAATGAAAGAATGGAGTAGTACTGAAAATTGCTTAACTTAAAAGCATTCTATTCCTCATAGATGTTAGTAGGCATAGAATGGTCACTGGAAAATCTGTAATCGATTTCCTATAGCAAGAGCCTTGTCTCCCGTCTGCCGACTCTATTTGCTACTATTTACCAACTATACTCTATGTATACATTATATAGAAGTGGTTGAATAATGCAGCTGTCTGTCCAGTAAAGCCCCACGGGAAACTTTTCAGCGACCGACATGCACTGGGATTCGGAACGGACAGACCATTCTGGCTGTCAATGTGGGCGTTTATTCTAATGTCTATTAAATTTGCATTTTGACGGACAAAAATCACATTAAACCTCGTTTGGTTAGGGTATTTAGTTTTGTTTAGCTATCACTGGAGAGTTAACTGCAAGTTGTATTATAGAGCACAAAAGTATTACTATAATCATCAAGATGTGACAAAAATGACAGAAGTATAAGGAGAGTAACTTTTACACTACAGAACTAAATACAGAATTAGTGTTTCACTAAAAATTGTTTTGGGTTTTAGTTATGCTTCAAACGACACATGACTCTGACATTGTAATATTACAAGTACATTCGCTTAGTTTTGTCGAACCGATAATACCATTTTGATTACTTTGCTAGGACACCTACTTTTTTTATGCTGACCTAAGCGTGCCCACGCCTGAACCACAAAACGACGCCACACCGGCGTACGTAACAGGTACATATATTTTTTAGATCGTGGCTTGTGGCGGCGGGCGACCACTGGCTTCAAACGTGTGCGGCGAATCCAAATAAAATGTATGAAAACAACATCAATTAATAATAATAAAGGAAATATGTCGGTGGTTCCGTTTTGTGGCTATGGCATGTGGCCCGTGTGATGCTGAGAGTTCCGGCTAGATTCGAATTCAGGACTCCAAGCTACAATCAAAAGAAAGTAACCTTACGGTCAAGTTATCATGTAGCTAGTTTTCACTTCAACAGGTATTGGTACAGTTAATTTTAAGTGGCTGTGTAAAAGTTAGTGTTTAAGTGAATATAAGAAAATAGTAGAACAATGTTAGCACGGTAAAAGTATACAGTTGGTAAAGTGTAACAGCGGCATTTAGATCTTGGAGACGATTTTTATTCATCGTTGGCCCGCTCCCAAATGTTCTGTCATCACTCGATGTGCTGGACTGTGACCTAGGCAAACTCAACCGTAGAGAACCTATTTTCCTGCTCTAAAAAAATTACTTAACATACTTAGATCAGAGTAAAAGCTAAGGTTTAAGTCCAAGACGGACCATAGGTCACAAACTGCAACTGCAAATTACACTGCTGGTTTCTATGAATCTCTATGAATGTGATTCCAAGCGTATCAACACTAGGAGATAGAATTGAGTTATAATGTCAACATACCCCACATACATTTGTAACATTTCCAGTTCCATACAGTTTTGACTAAGCTGGCAAGCGCTTTAAGTCAACCATGAATTATATATGAGGTGCAATTCGTGAAGGCACTCTCCGAGCAGTTATAACTTGAGCGTTATGGGCCGCACTAGAACATGATCTATTTTTAAAAGCTCGACATTCGAGCAAAATATTGTAAAGAACCCAAATACCACATTTTGATTGGACAGGGTTTATTCATTTCAAATTCAATTCAACTTTCATGGTCACTATCATTATTCTATTTTGAGTGATATGAGTACTTTTGAACAAGTGATTTTACCACCGGTACTCCGATGGTAGGGAGTTAAAGACAATACCTTTACTATATGCTAATGGGAATTAGTGAAACTCGCGGATAGCAGTTAATGGAATGAAATCAAAGCATTCAAAATGAACATCTGAAGAACAACAAATTGTGTACTTATTACTTTACCACCACCATTTTTATCATTGTTAGTTCACAATAAACCTCATAAGAAGAATGCTTGTATCATCAAAATGAATCGTCGGGTAGCCGTTATTACTACATACACATAAAGTATCTGTTATGAAAAGAAAATGAGTTGTTTTCTCTTTAAAACGTTGGTATTTTGCCAAACCTATCCTTCTTACTTTTGTGCCTCAAATGAGTTTTGAGAGTAATCGTTCGAATCGGCGGGTCTGAAATTCTGTCATGAAATTCTTGTAATTTTTGGCGACGTGGCGAGAAGGTCGTTATCGTTTTAAGTATTCGAGGAAGTTTTATCATTAAAAATGTTGAGTTGTAATTAAGTTTGTGGGTTTTGAATCCGCATACTTTTTCAGGCATCTTTTTGCTGAAAATAATTAATTTGTGTGTAATCTAACATACATTTCATATTTGCCTACTGATATTTATTTGTGTAAAGTACACCTCCATAAATAGTAAAATTTCCTCGATAAAAAAATTCGCTGTTCGTTAGTCTCGCTAAAACTCGGGAGCGGCTGGACCAATTTGGGTAATTTTAGCTTTGAAATATTTATGTAGGTCCAGGGAAGGTTTTAAACGTGCGATATAACATTTAACAGAACGAAGTCTGACGGGACAGCTAACTTGTCAATAAATAAAATAATAATGGCTGACTGGAAAAGGCAAAAATATAACAACTATGAGAGTTACCAACTAGAGCAAAACATCAAATGTCCGTTGCACCAGACATGGGTCAAGGCCTCCATAGATGGCGGAAATGGTTGACCTACATTTCTCTGCGTAAGGACATGGAGTCAGCACGTTTCAATGGCGGAGCGAGAACTGTCCCGAAACCGACGCTTGACACCAAATTGGAATTATTTAACCGGAATAAATCTTGAATCAACTGCGGAGTTATTTTTAAAACATTGCATTTTATTTTTATAATGAATAGTTCTAGTTATTTACATTACATTTTATTTATGTTGGACATTAATGGGTTTTCAACGTACTAAGCATCCGCAGTGCCTTTAGACTGCTTCTCACTTTTAAATGCACTGGGGCGGCATTCCGGCTGGCATCACTTCACATCTCGGTGCTTCACGTTTACGTCAATCATCAATACGCTTCACTCTGAATTAGCATTTTCTGTCATTTTGTATGTAAATAATTAGAAAAATGTTATTTGGCTTAGTTCTGTTCTCAAACGCAAATAAATTGAATTTTAAAGTTAGGCCACCACGAACGAAGTAAGTTTCGAAGCCAACCGGAATACCATGGCAGGATGTATCAATTTTTAAAGATAATACTCAACATTTCACTCAGAGAAAACATTTAACGCAGCACCTACTCACAGTAACTTACAATATAATTAAACTCATCTGTCTGAACTTCTAAAATTAACTTCAGAATCGGTAAATCGGGGCCATTTTCGTTAAATACCTACCATAGTTCTGGCTTGCGGCGTCCAATAACAACAAAGTCATTTAAAGTTGGATTGTGTTAGGTTAATTTGCGGAAGCGGTTGTTCCTTAGTTGTTGTGTAAACCTGAACATGTCGGGAAGTACGGAACCCCAGCATCTGTCTGTGGGATGAAACTTTGACGTTGTGTTACCTACATGTTATCTAAGGTTGAGTTTGTGTAAAGCAAAAAACTTACTAACGTTAGAGCTGCTCTTCATATTTCTTAATTTTGTACACCTAGTTTGTGTTTGTAGGATCATTTTGCGGCTATTTTTCTGGTGATGGAAAACACCGATAAAAACCCAAGGCGGTTACCACGTTGGGTTCAAATTTGCTTGGCTAAGTGTGAGCTTCTGAATGTTCTGTCAACGATATGCAATTAGTAGTCAATCGGTGTGCTCTGACTATCTTGTTATAGTCAGGAGCTGATATCTCCCCCTCACGGGTTCTCGCCTCGGCGTGGCGAGGGGGCCTAGTACCGGTGGTAGGGGCACACCGGGAAGCGAAGAGAACCCAGGCGTGGCAGTGTGGTGGACTGGGAACCCACCCGCTGCGGCCTGTAAGGGCGACACGAGGGGCTGCGGGGCCAGTGGGGCCTGCAGGCGCCCTGAGGCGCGTGGTAGGGGCCGCAGCGCACAATCGGTTGGTGGGGGCCAGTAATCCGAGGTTGATCCCCCCTGTGCGTCGCGGCCCGGCGTGGCCGTACCTCCAGTTGCGGCAGCGGAGCCGCCCTTTGGGTGGCTCGTGGTCTGCGTACGGTGGCCAGCTGGCGCGCGGTACGGGGGTGCCGTCGCCGGCATTGCACGGGCTTCACCACTGCCTGGTAGGGACGGCTTGACATCCTCGGCTGTCCCTTCTCCCATCTTCACGAAGGGGGTGTCGCTTCCAGCCCGTACAAAGCTCGGAAGGCGTACAAGGCCTCGCGCTTCTCAACGTGTTCCCCCACTATGGACGATTAAAGGGAGTAAGTAGTAGGGGTTTTAGTCGGTAAGGCCACTGGGATACCACCTTACAAGTGAAGAGTCCGATATAACCTGTCCGTCCCCCGGTGCACGGGTATGCGTAAGGCATTACCCCTACTATAAAAAAAGGAGGTGATGTCTGTATAAGTACATGTGATTTTAACTCTTTATTAACACGTTTTACTCGAGTCATAAGCAATAGAATTTCAAGTGTTATCTTGAGAAAATAGTGAAAACCTTCAGAAAACAAACGCTCTTAAACAACACATAGAATAAGTGAGAGACTGATGCCTGAAATACGTTTCAAAAGAGAAAGCTGACTTACAGATCACCAGGTCTCCGGCACGAAGCTAGCATTGGATTTATAAACTGCCATTCAAAGTTTACACTGCTAGTGAATTCATTAGGAGTTATTGAAGAAAAGTAATAAGTTCCTTCAAAAAGTAAACAAAGTTAAAGAATGGGTAGGTACTTAACATACATTTTGCGGCCTAGTCACACCTGGCACATTCTCATTCGCTCCACCAGCACTTATGCTCTCGTGAGACAAAACTTTCTCCGTACCTATCAATACAACCTGCACATGAAAAAGGTGTAGGTTATGTATTTATTTTCTGTAAATAATTTTGTTTTATGTGCAGGAGAATTTCCTGTCAATCTAAAATGCCTTGCTTAGGTACGATAAATGTTCAAATGCTTGTTTCAGCATGAACAGCACGATTTGCTCATTAACCCTGATCTACGCATAGCTACGAGTCGGCGTCAATTTTCACACTTGCGGGAGCCAAAAATCACTATGTAAAAAATCCATTTTTCATTGCCACGCCATGAACAGTAAAAAAAACGTTAGCTTTAATATTCATCAATTTAATATCCGAATAAAACTTCATGATTATTAAATTACGCTGAATCAAATTTTAATAATACTGCTGAAGATCAGAAAGTTGAGCTTAGAGTTGAAAACCAGGAAAATTGGAATATTACCGTCTGGATCGGCGCAATTCGACGAAGGCGTCAATTCGAGCATAAAATTTCTAATTTGTGTTCCGAATTTATTGGACCCGTTCGAGACCTTTTGTCTTTTTGGATTAGATGATAATTTGCTTTATGATAGCATCCGCTTTCAGTTACGAGAATTATAACAGGTAATGTATTTGAAATCCGAACTTAGAAATAATTGCAATTCAGCGTTTATAGCCTAGTCAACGAATAATATCCTACTAATATTATAAAGGCGAAAGTTTGTATGTGTGAATGTGCCGTGTTTTTCTTTCACGTCAATTTAGGGCAGCTACAATTTATAAAGAAATATTATTTAATGTTTTTCAACTTAAGTCTACGCGGGCAAAGTCGCGGGCGGCCGCTAGTAAAAATATAAACAAAAAACACTGTTTCCAGAGCATTTAAGGATAAGTGCACCGTGAATCTAGCTTGCACATTCAAATTCATATCTTTAAATATTCATGACTTAAAGACAGCGGCTCTACTTTCAGGAAACTTAAAGAAAATATATGACAAGTTTTGCATGTTAACCGAAGAAATGGAATATTATTAGCAATATTTTAAGAAGAAAATGTCTTTCAAAAGCTAACACAGTCATTATAGTGTTCATTTCCAGAAGATACTTGAAACTATCGTACGATTTCTACCGTGTTTGTTCACGCAACTACGTTTTATATCGAGAAATCGAATTAATATCGACATTTTTGTAAACATTTGATGTACAGTGGCGCTCACATCAACCTTTACATAGGTGCACCTTATGCTGTTGACGTAAGACCCATTTTGCAATAGTTTTGTTTTGTAAAGGTTGATGTGTGCGCCTCTGTACGTTTTTAGCGAAACCGTTAAAGATATGAAAAAAGGGACAACACCTACTATTTCAGATTCATTCGATTTCTATGCCATTTCAGTCTTTAGGGGTATTTTTGAAACACCCTGAATAAAGACAATGAAAAAAAAAGTAAATAGCCGAATCGGTCCCCAGCTCAGCTTTGTGCACCAGCCAGGGCTGAAGCGCTGTCTATCTGTCTGGGTATTGTAGACACCTTATATTTGAAATGTGTTATGTTTTTTTGTTGAAGTGTGGTATCCTCCTCGTTGACTAATTCTTTTTCAATTGATGCCAATACCAGTTTAATTTGTGGATGAACCTGTTCAACATTGATACAGTGATGAGAAACTCAAACAGGCTAGACAAGTGTTTGTCATCCTTTTAGCAGGGCTGGCTCTCGAACCAATTAAGGGGCTATTGGTTTTGCGACTGATACCGTAGATCCAATGACGCCGGAATAGTGGATTACTTACCAGAAAGGAGATTCCGTCCTGCCGTTAAATGCTCAAAATTAGAACTGAGAATTTAGAAACCGTGATTCGTTATTTTCAAATACTTGTTAGTGGGACGTATAAAAGCAGTTGTTTGTTTGTAAAACTTGCATAATTGACTTACATCCTCCAAAATAGGAAGATTTATTTCTTTTCACTCGTCTTTCCATTTCAACTCATGTGCTCTAACAGTCTATAGTTCAAATCTGGCCGGAACACCATTTTTTGTAAATTGTTTAATTTTGTCCCTTACCACGTTGGGCACCAAAAATTCGCGCGTGAAATGTGGGTTCCTAAATGTTACTTTACCAACACGGCAACAATCAGTGTCCTTATGACTACCTTGTTTGCGATTTAGTCGTGAGCGTATTTGATATACAGAAGCACTCACATCAACCTGTACATAGGCACCTTATGCCGCTGAAATAAGACCTTTTTTGCAACGATTTTGTAAAGGTTGATGTGAGAGCTCCTGTACCTACAGCGGCAGTAGTAATTCGATTTATCACGTAAGCCTTTTAAAAAATAAAACGTTTTGTGTAAAGAGTTTCGCAATAGGAAAGAAAATAAGGCTGTAGTCTGCGGCCTTTGTAACGAGAAGCGCGAAGTGTTTAACCCGGCCCGGACAGTGATCGAGTTGTCTCCGGAGAGTGCGCGAGGCAATAAATCACATTCGGTAAAAACGCCAAGACGATAACCAAACTCTTTCAATAACGTCGGAACTGCGAAGCGGGCTTAATGTTATTTCTTGACAAGGAATTGGATTATGTAAGATTTTTTTTTTTCCCTTTAACTGTAAAAACTCAAAATTAACTTGTGTTTAGGTATTTGAGTCGAAAAACATTTTTGCCATTACGCGTTCAGAAATAAGTTAAAAATGTGAAATGTGTAGATTTAGTTTTAAAAGGAGTTATGTTTCTTTTTTTTATTGATAAAGGTAACCAGCGGCTTAGTAATGAAAAAATAAATATAATTAAACTATTAAACTTAAACTACGCATTTTACAATACTCGTATATATTCTAACTTATAACTGTCAAAGTTTAATAAAAAAAATGTTCTCACGTGGTGCAGACAAACAAGCAGACAACAATTTTAGAAATAGTTACAACTTACAACGCGATAGACATGTAAGTAAAATAATGTTAAATTTACTTTTAATTGAAGGAAACTTCTAATACTCGCACCTGCCTCCTGCCAGTGTTAAAAAGATAAAAAGGAATGTCTAAACTTAGCTTGTGTCCCTTTAAACTTATCCTAATAGGATTTCCCTAAATCAGCTTCTCTTCAAATTAAAGTTTTTACCTGAACTCGATTTTGCCGTAGAAACTTTTGTTTTCCAATTTTCTCCGTCGCATAATTTAAAATTGGCGAGTGTAAGAATAGGAGCACGTAGTTTACTAACAAATTTTCCTTGGCCGGATCATGGCTGAAAAATGAAAGGCAAAGTGTCTCCCAGGGTCCCGAAGTCCCAAGGCTGGAGGGAGGAAGTCGCAAGGAATAATCGCCTTGTTAGGGATGATTGTCGAGCGCCGAGAGTGGCTCCCCTTAAATCACGTTTGCTGTTTTACACCGTGAAATATTCAGAGAGAATAATGTATGAAGCAATATGGAATTATAATAAGGTTATATACGCATTTATGAGTGTATTTCTTGAATGTATCCTTGAAGTAAAATAATTTTAATAAATGGAATTTTAGCTCGGACACTGAAACAAGATGTTGATGGCAGAAAGAACAAAGCCTACGGAAAAATCTAGGTCCAACAAAGAACATGGAAAATTGAAGCTTGAGACGGTTGTGGAGATCGAAAACCTAAAATCCGAATCAAAAATCGTAGAAGAAATAAAAGCTAGCAAGTTGAGACCATGAAAATAAGCGTACAATCAAGAGAGCATACTTGGGGCCGTTGGGACGTCCATACACACGTCACCTGGTCAGCGGTACCTGGTACCCTTCAAGGGTGTGAAGACCTTAAGGACCTTGGGTTAACAGGTTCCAGAGAGTTAGTCCAGGAATAAGAGGCACCAGTGTCGGAGGCCAAGACCTATGGGTAAAATAAGACGAAAATCAAACATTTCATCAATTAACAAACAACAGCGAGGAGCAGTAGAGAACCTTGCTTTATTTTCTTAACCACATATTTCTGTGCGGTGGGGAGAGAAGCATGGTTATTATAGGTAAACACGGTAGAAATCGTACGATAGTTTCAAGTATCTTCTGGAAATGAACACTATAATGACTGTGTTAGCTTTTGAAAGACATTTCTTCTTAAAATATTGCTAATAATATTCCATTTCTTCGGTTAACATGCAAAACTTGTCATATATTTTCTTTAAGTTTCCTGAAAGTAGCGCCGCTGTCTTTAAGTCATGAATATTTAAAGATATGAATTTGAATGTGCAAGCTAGATTCACGGTGCACTTAACTTTAAATGTTCTGGAAACAGTATTTTTTTATTTATATTTATACATTATCTAGTTTTCTTAACTTTGGTAAGTTGTATTTCTTCGGTATGTTACGCTTACAATGATCTGTCACATCATCATCTGTTGTAGTCCACTGCTGGACATAGGCCTCTCCGCAAAGTTCGCGATTCTCACGTGCATCTAATTGACTAATTTTATGATAAAACTAGTCAAAAGGTTAATTTTCACTAGTTTTTAGTTTTTAAGGAATTGAATATGAAAATAGCGAATATTCAACTTAAGCTGAGTAAGCTGAAATAGGTCAATTAAGCTCTAAGTTAAAACACAAAATTAATTCAACTAAGCATACAATAAACGACCATACCTACACAGTGCACGCACAGTGGAAAGTTGCCAATTTATTTGCATTAAAAGGCTGAATAGAGGCTAGTATTAGGTGAAAATGAGGCACGTTATTGATACTTTTTAGTCAAATTGCCAGCAGAGAATTGAAATCGAGCCTAACAGGGCCTTAAATAAGACACAGCTCTCCTACATGGGCCTGTGGATAATATCCACAGGCCCATGTAGGACAAATTCGAAATGAAATTCGAACCAGTAAACCTCCTTTAAGGAGGTCCCCCCTGGTCACTCCCGGTTAGGGTCAACTTAGGACTAAGATCCCAAATTAGTGCTGGGTGTTTCTATGATCGATGTTTTTATTCTACGTTAATTTACTCGAAATTAAAATTAAGAGCTACGACTGTAAGAAATTAACAAAGGACTCCTTTCAGGAGTTTGTATAACCCCCTTCAGTTATTAGGAGTATTTTTGTAACTCCCTGTATTTATGTTTATTTTACTTATTATTTATTTTGTTTTGTTTGTTGATGATTTTTTTTGACGTGTTTGAATAATTAATTCTTATTCTTAAAGATATTTTTGGATAGGTGACAAAGCTTACAAACGTATAGGTTGGATTGATTGAGAACGAATTGAAAGCGATCAATCCTCCCAAAGGCCGCCAGCTAGCCTTAACGACTGCTACCTAGACATGTGAATCGGCTGAAATTCCTACCCCTAAACCTAACTACGATATAAAATCACAATTTTGACAGCTCAATATTTCAATGAATACTGTCAAACTTAACAGCAAGATGCATTATCTAACAGTCATCCACAAGTTGAGACAAAGAAATGAAGGCGGAGGAAATCAAGGCATTTTAGCTGTGGCGCCTTTGCAGAAGCATCTAAAAACAGAATTGGCAAGAAATGGGAAAAGGAAAGGAAAATAGTACATTTGTAAGTCTATCAGTAGTCTTACTTATTTTTAGGTAACGCTTGAGGGGCTGAGAAAGCCATTAACGGTTGTTACAAAAAAGATCGCGTTTAATGATAGGGAAGGCTTCCAAGACAAGTTCGTGAGGGAGATAAGGGAAAATTACATTATCCCTTGTAAGTGACTTACACGTGTAAGGGTGAGTATGTATATGTTACTACGCTTCAGCATGAATCCTTGAAATCCTTGGTTTTTTTACATGCTTAGAATTATTGTGATGGGCATGGATGGTGCCCATGTCTTACCGGCGACCTTAGGTCAGCAACGAGCGATCACCGATCTCAAGCTACGACAGATGACGAACAAAACTGAAATTATCCATGCTTTTGTGGGAAAATGCTAGCGGTTCACATAATACATCAACTTACCAAGTTTTGACAGTAGGACAGTTCTTATAGTTTCGGAAAAAAGTAGTTGTGAGTCACAACTTGTGACATACGGACAGATGAGCAGACAGACATGACAAATCTGTACGGGTGCCGTGTTTTGCCACTTGGATACGGAACCATGAAAACATCGTTAAAATCTAGCTCAATAAATTGCCTACCAACCAGTTACCTGCCTAATTTCTGACCATCTTACTTCTATGTTATATTTTTGTCTATTCTGAAAGGAAGAAAAGACTATACTTTCAGAATAGCCAAAAAGCACTGGTTATGTTCAGTTGAGAACAGAATAAATGATCATCCTTACGAAATAAATGATTGTACTGTTAAACAATCACTTATTGTCAAATAAGTGTTTTCTTATCCTCTCATTCAATATTGTTAGGCCAAGTGTGTTCCTACCCTAAAGGCATTCCGTGGAGACAACTAGGTGCACAACATTGCTCTCGTTCCGGTTCACGGTGTCGGAAATTGAATAACATTGGAACTTCTTTGACATTCTCTGATGTTATAGATTCTTACCATATTGCGTCGGAGATACTTCGTTTGATCATTTATTTATATGAACCATTTCGTGAATAATTTCTGTGAAAATACCTACGGAAAAATGATTTTGATGTTTATAGAGGGGTTCATTTACTTCACTTTTATAACTTGATGTTGTTTTCATCTTTCTTCGACTTACTTTTTAGATATTTTGCTCTGATATTTGGTTTTCTGCAATAGATGAGGATGGTGGAACCTGCTGGATCCTTAGACACGAGTAACCCTTACGGCATGTCCGCTACCAACACCTAGGTGTAGCCGAATCAAAAGCCATCACAGTAGCTGATCACTGGCCCCTAGGCGAACCTAAACGCCCTCCTGGGTAGGCACCGATATGCATCAGGATCGCCACCAAGCTCTGTGGCGAGTAGTGACCGGAGAGGGCTATCACAAAGTATACTCTGCTCTAAACTACCATGAAACAATGAGCTAAAACTGCGCAGTGAAGTTTTACGATGACGATTAGCTAAATCAAGTTCTTAAATGTGGCAAGAAAAGCCAAATTATGAAAATAACTCCACCATTGCATGACTGTGATCGATTCAAATGCATAATTTCCTCGGGTCACGCCCACATGTATACTGTAATATCCAGCTACTAGGAATCGGTTAATGTAATAAATCACCTAGTAAGCTCCACTTGTTATACTTATCTGCATACTTACTATTCTAAGCTGTGATCTAAACAAGTTTGCCTGAAACACCAGTTATCATCTCATGGGGCTGTGGTTCGGATGAGACGAAGAAATATGGAGCCATACTATCTGCAGGCCCATGTTTGAGAGCTGTGTCATAAATAAGGCCAATGTTAGGCTCGGTTTCCACCAGAGCCACAAGAGCATAGTAAACTGTGTGTTTAAAAAGCCACAACGAATAATATTATCATTATTTCTTAATAAGATATTCTGACAGAATTTTAGAGTTAATGCCTAACAGTGAATAATAAAAATTACCGATTTTATTTCGTCGTATAAATCAATTCAACAATAGGTACCACAAACTGGCGATTTGACTAAAAGTATCAATAACGTGCCTCATTTTCACACAATATTAGCCGCTATTCAGCCTTTTAATTCTGAAAAATTGGCAACTTTCCACTGAGCGTGCACTGTGTAGGGTCATTTTATTTTTAGCTTATTCAAATATTTTTTTGTTTTAACTTACAACTCAATATCTTTATTGCAGTTTCCTCGGCTTAAGTTGAATTTTCGCGAGTGTCAAACAGTAAATTCCTTGCAAGAATACACGATTATTATCTGAGACATTTTTTAGGTATCAAGATCCTGACTCCTAATTAAACAGCGCTTATACTTCGGATATCAGATGCTAACTTACTATAATGTACACATACAACTGTAACAAAACACAAAAGGCTCAAAACGCCATGACAGGTAACACAACGAAAAAAACCAAAAACAATTGAAAACTAAAACAAGCTAGAAGCTATCGCAATGAAGCGTATTGAATTGACAATAGTTCGCCGAAATCCGAACGGAGACATGACGTGTTCATCCGCTAACTCGCTGCAACAGTTGAAAGGCTAACCCCAAATGGCCCGTCCTTTCATCAGAAACTAAATGTTAACAGCATACCTTTTTTAATGTTTGTTTTTAGTTGAACCGGCCATTTCCACCAAAACATTTGAAAGCACTTTGCCGTTAATTACCTATCTCAATGGCGACAACACACATACAAGGAAAGCACGATGGCACTACAAAAAAAGCATGTTACAAGATGTCGCAACTGAAATGGGTCATATAACTGTAAAGGCGTCTGTACCTATTGAGAGTAGTTTAAAGTAAGATGTTACGTTGATGATCGCCTAATTTGAAAAGGTCCCAAAGAGTATAGGTAGGTAACTTCTATTAAATTTCGAACCGCTATAACTTGATTCTTTTCAAGACAAGAGTGAAATTAGTTTACTTCTGAGCGATTTCATGAAACAATTGATTGCGTGTTTTGCTGTAAAAACCTTTAACTGTACTCGTGGCATTGTAACTGTGTTACCCACAGTTAAGCGAAGGTCTCTGTTGTTAAATTGAAATCAAAGGTTCGCTTCAACTGTTTCTGAATTCATCACGCTTGTCAAACTTTGGTTGTTTAATAAAAAGACAGGAATGGCAAGAAATACAAAATAGACTACTCTCACTCACCCTGAAAATAATTTCAAAGATAAGTACGAAGCTAAAAAAATATTCGACCAAAAATACTTGTATGAAGCACTTACGTTCTTCTACGTAATTTTTATTTGCTTACACGAGTGGAAAGGTATCTCAAGAGCTCTTGACCGCTGAAAATGTAATTTGTCTGGGAAAAGCTATGTGGTGTACCAAGGGTATACCAGAAAGTTGTTTACGAGATTTTTCCTGATACCTACACGATTTATTTCTGTTCATCAATACTTTGTACGGGCAAAGGGCAAAGGTCCGGCAGCAGGACAGCCCAGGGTGAACCCAGCCCAGATTTTGAACGCGTCCCGAATAACTGTAACTATATTTAACTAATAAACTAAATTATTAAACGTATTCAAATGCGTTCAAACTGAACATAATTTTCACATGCAAAGAAAGACATACTGACACACATAACGCACAATTATGAACATCCTAATATAACACACGCATTTATATCATTCTATTCTTGGTCAAACCCTCACAACTTTTCCTTTCAATTTATTTTATATTTGAAAGCGTCATGTTCCATTTACCTCTGATGCTGACTTAGCATACTCTTGACTTGATAAAGAAGAATAGCGAAAATCGACCCAACCACGTTCACGTTGAGACTGATAATAACTTGGTATAAAATGGTATTAGTATATTTCTATCCATAATTTATAGGATTTTGTAGAACAGGGATTTGATTTTTAAATAATTTAAGGCAGTATATTATCAAAACGTCGTAAATAATGATGAAACTAAACAGAAAACCGGATAAGTGAAGGACGTTCCTGTTCATGCATCAGTGTTATTTTACTTTCTTTCTAAACTGAACCATCATCTAGGTTGTATTGTTTTGACTAGTTTTGCTGTGCTTATTTTACTGTTATTAAAGCATTTCTAACTAGATTACGATGTTTCAAGTGACTAGATTTAAACAAAACGGTTCACTGCCAAGTCAAACAGCAAAAGAAATTAAATAAATGCCAGTAACGGAACGTTTAAATGTGTCAAACGTCAAAGTCAGACTGACATGCGTGCATTGTTTGTTTGTCGGTGTTGTTGAATCGTTTGCAAAGATTTCGTGTTTTTACAGTGAATTATCTTTGGACTACGCGTGTTTCTCGGACTTACGATTGAAGCCATAAAGTGCTCTCATGCATGATACAGGAATTAATGAAAAACTCTTTATAACCTGATGTTTTATAACCTATCCCCTTTAATTTATTACTTATATATCTCTTTATTCCTAACTATTAGAGGGTAAGTTTTAGTATCATTTCGATAGCAGTGTTAAGTTGTACAAAACTTGGTTAATTTCGTTCATGAAAGAGGCATATCATAGTTGGGTCTCAAACTCAAGGAACTTCGCCAGTCTTCTTTATTTGCGTCAGGAAAGCCTTTAGTGCGGCATATTTTGTGGTAAGAAAATCTGACTATATTCTTCGTTGTTGCAACTAGCTGCCCAATCTGTAAAGAAAAACATATAAAAAACAAGGCAATTTAACATCGAAAAGTACAACCGTTTTAATTACAGACATAACAACTAAGATATATCTTCACAATCTCTAAATCATAGTCTTTAACGGGCCAAAGGTCTTCACATTAAAGCTCTGTTCCTTAATGTGCCTATTTACTTCACAATAGGCCCTCCGAGGGATCTCCGATTCCACAGCCTTAAAGGGTTTGAAGATGGTATCAATATTTATAAGTTGAGCGAAATTCTCGACGTTAAAGCCAAATGAATGTTTCCGAATGCTTATTATCTTGGTCGTTCTCCAGAACTTCAGGGTAAATGTTATTGCAAAGAAACTGAAAATACCTAACAGGGAAGCGTAGATACTCGTCTTGTATTAAACAACAAATGTTTGACAACTTATTTGCACAGGACCAGCATCCAATTTAGCTTAAAATTATATGTATTTCACATAACCTAAAAACATTTTCTTGAAGAACAATATTGTTATCCTAGGGGTGAAAGTAACTTATTTAGTCCCGAGACGGAACGAAGTGAGGGCGCCAATAGTTCGAGGGACTAAATAAGTCTTTCACCCGAGGTAAACACTGTGCTTTTCATTACGAATACAAGGAAAGTAAAAATAAAACATGAATTAGCCAAAGAAAAAGATTTAAAAATAAATGAAGATCGAATTGGCGCTATCCCGCCTATTTTGTTTGTTTTTTTTTTCTGTGGCGGGCCCACCACTATTCAGCCATTATTTTTTATTTTTTTCATTGGAAAAATGGTAAATATTTTGCTCTAAGCTTAGTTATTTTGAAGAAATTGTTGAAACTGAATTATAATAAAGTTATTTATAAAATATACATTCTCTAATCAATACTTAACTTTAAGTTATTTCAATTTTACATCGTGGCTGTATAGAAAGTTGGAACATGGTTCAATAGATATGTGAAAAATAACTAAGTTTTTTTTTAATAATTTGGCAGATGTCAGTTGAAAGTGATTCTCCCTAGGGATGAAAAGTATTACTTTCAGCCCGCTTCTCGGGTCAGTAATGACCTACTTTCAGAGTATGAGTAATGAAAAACGTTTTTACAATTCAATTGAATATTGACTACTTTACCCCCGAATTCACAAACGTCAATCTACGTTAAGTACGAGCTCACGCTCATGCTGTCCTGTGAAATGACAATAATAATAATAATAACCCCCCCATGGGGCCACCTTGTCGTGGTGGGGGGGCTTACGAGGAGGCATGCCCAAAAAGACAGTTGCTTACACCTGCAACTAACCTGCTTATGCGGAAGAACTTTAATCTGAGCCAGTTTACCAGGCTACACCCTCCTTAACTAACGGTCCCAACCCAACCCACTTACCATGGAGAAAGAAAGAAATTGTAAGTATAATTTGCGGTCGCTGCCCGGGGGCCGCCGGGGCGCATCTGGAGCCGGGGCTGGATGCTACAGTATGCGAACCACCGGTGATGTGGCGCTGAGCAGGCGGGCCCACGTCAACAAAAATGTGACAGCCGATCATCGGGAATTGAGCAGGCGGGCTCTCGATGTAGAAGTGACAGCCGATTACAGTGAGGGTACCGAATCCCTATTTTCATCTATACCCTCGTCTCGACCATCATATATGACGAGATCTACAACAACTGCAGCTAGTAGTGGAACACCTGAGGATGTTGTGCAGGATGTCTCATTTGACGTTGAAACTGCACCCACTAAAGGTGACTCATCAAAGCGTAAGAAATGGACAACAGACATGAACGAGTTCATATTACGCACCTACCTTCTACTCACTGCGTTAAACACTGACACAAAAAATTACCTAGAAGCATTACATCTTAAATTCATAGAAAAATACCCTAGCATGGAAGTGAGCCGGCAGAGAGTAGGTGATCAACGAAGAGCAATTGAGCGTAAAAAAATGTTACCCCAAAGTACAATAGACCAAATTTACACAGAAGTAGCAGAGGAGTTGAAAATGTTACGAACAACTGTACATGACCACATCAACTTACAAGCGCACACACTCACCGACCCTGATAGCACTCAACCTCTTCTAACATCAGGCACACAAAATAGAATGAGATGGAGCAACGAACAGAATGAGGCAATAATTAGATCTTACCTCCATATCACTCACCTGGAAACGAACAAAACTGCTTATAGGAAAAAGTTACACGAAGAGTTCATTTCAAAATTCCCTGATTTATCACATCTTAGTGAGCAAAGAATAGCCGACCAAAGGAGGATAATAATACTAAGTAAATATATCACAGATGAAAGATTGAACGAAATACGACAAGAAGTGGCAAAAGACCTGCTAATTGATGAACAAACAGTTATAAATGAAGACAGCATTAATGCTAGTGGTTGGGTGCCGCCATTCACAGACACACAAATACCAGACACTCACTGCACTAACACACAATTTATTAGTGGTGAGGTACCCAGTAGACAAGATACCAGCGTGCAACAAAGAAATATTGAAATAGATACTTTATTTTTAGAGACACTGTTACACTTCAATGACACAGATCCTATTAGTAGACCATTTATCCCCAAACAGAAAACTTCAAGGAGATTTGCTGGCATAGTTACATATATAAATAATATCTTACTCCCAGAACATACCAACAAAGACACAACCTTCAGAAGCCTACAAACAGTTATCTATTGTGCTGCGTGGACCGCAGCTAAAAGCAATGGTGCAAAACTTACTTGGATACCAGTAGATAGGTCACGACAACAGGAACGACGTAAACCGAGGTGGCAGGTGAGGCTGGAAAGAAAACAAGCAGACTTACGGACTAAAACAGGAAGGCTTACACAGTACATAAATGGTAACAGAGGCAGAAAACTGGTCAAACATGTCGAGAAGATAAAACAACAATATCAGATTCACTCTACTCACGAAGGGAATAACACGCAGTTGGCACAATTTTTAGATACCCTGAAACAGAAACTTGTTGTTACTTCCAGTCGCCTTAACAGATACAAAGCATGTTCACTCAGAAAAAAACAAAATGTTCAATTTACAAATAACGAAAAACTGTTCTATCGCGAAATGAAATCTAAAAGCACTAATTTGCAGGAGAGCACTAACATTAGACAAGATAATAGACCGGATCCTGAGACAGTACGCAAATTCTGGGCGGAAATATGGGAGAACCCCGTTGATTACAATAAGCAAGCACCCTGGATTGAAGCTGAAATAGAAAATAATTCTGGAAATTCTGAAATGCAATTCGAGTGCATACCTCTTGATGTCTTCCAAAAAGTTATTTACAATCTGCATAACTGGAAAGCTACAGGCTCTGATCACATCCACAGTTACTGGTACAAGAAGTTTACTACAATTCACCCATACCTACACAACCACCTCAATTCTTTCATACAGCACCCGGATACAATACCAACATATATCACATCAGGCACTACATATATGCTTCCAAAAGATCCCACCGACATCATGAACCCGGCAAAATATAGACCTATAACCTGTTTACAGACAATATACAAAATCATCACCAGCTGCATCTCAGAACTGATATATAAACACATTGATCAACATGGCTTACTAACTGAACAACAGAAAGGATGTAGAAAACTAAGTCAAGGATGTAAAGAACAGCTTACCATTGATTCGATTATTCTAAAACAAGCTCATAAAACGAAGTCTGATCTCTTTACCATGTATATTGATTACCAAAAGGCATACGATTCTGTACCTCATACTTGGCTACAAAAAGTTTTGGAGATTTACAAAATTCACCCTTTAATTATCTCATTCCTAAAGGCTGCAATGAAAACATGGACTACACGACTCAGGCTTACGACACCCACTCAAATAATAGAAACCGAACCAATTAAAATCCAACGTGGAATTTTCCAAGGCGACGCATTGAGTCCCTTGTGGTTCTGCATTGCACTTAATCCGTTATCCAACATCCTTAATAATACATGCAGAGGATTACAACTAACGCCAGGACAGACAAACGAGGACAAAACTGTACTAAATCATCTCCTTTATATGGATGACATTAAGTTGTATGCCTCTGATGAAAACGACTTGACGGAATTAGCTCATCTAACTGAAATATTTTCCAGTGACATTAAAATGCAGTTTGGCATAGATAAGTGCAAAATTAACTCCATTAAAGCACAACAAAACTATCCACATAGCTACACTTTAGAATCAGGCGAAAAAATAGACCCCTTGGACGAGAACGCAGTGTACAAATACTTAGGCTACATACAGTCACAACAGATACACCACACAGAAATAAAAGACCAGCTTAAACAAACATTCAAACACAGACTAAACTCAATACTTAAATCACAATTAAACTCTCGGAACACCATAAAAGCAATTAACACCTTCGCAATACCCATTCTAACTTATTCTTTTGGCATTATTAATTGGAACAAATCTAACCTTAAAGCTCTTCAACGAACCATTAATACAAGCATGACCAAATTTCGGAAGCACCACCCAAGATCCTGTGTGCAAAGGCTAACGCTACCTAGGAAAGAAGGAGGCAGAGGGATCATTGATATAGTTAACCTACACAACAAGCAAATAACTACACTTCGACAGTATTTTCACCAAAAAACCGATAGTTCTCATATCCACAGAGCTATAGTTAAAATGGACAAAAAATGTACACCTCTGAACTTACAAGATTGCAACACTCAAAAAACCGCTACTTTGACTGACCACAAAACCAAAATAGCACAGTGGAATGCAAAATCCCTACATGGAAGACATCGCCAAGATTTAAGCCAACCAAATGTCGACAAGGAAGCGTCGAACGCGTGGCTTAATCGAGGTGAACTCTTTCCAGAGACTGAGGGCTTCATAATGGCGATACAAGATCAAGTCATTGAGACACGAAACTACAAAAAATATATTACAAAAACAAGATCCACAGATTCCTGCAGAAAATGCCAGAGTTCACCAGAAACTATCCAACACATTACAGGAGCATGCAAATCAATAGTACAAACTGATTACAAACACCGTCATGACCAGGTTGCTAACATAGTACACCAGAAGCTTGCTATGAAGTACCAGCTCATCCCAGCGCCGGCCATTCCATATTATAAATATGTCCCAGAAACTGTCCTAGAAAACCAGACATATAAAATGTATTTTGACAGGGCTATCCTCACAGATAGAACTGTACACTACAACAGGCCCGACATCACAGTGGTAGACAAAATTAATAAAACAGCATTTTTGATAGATATTGCAGTACCGAACACTCACAACGTCCAGAACACCATAGCAGAGAAACTATCTAAGTACACCGATCTAAAAGAGGAAATAACACGGATTTGGAAACTCAAGAGTGTCACTATTGTACCCATAGTTTTGTCCACTACAGGCATAATTCCAAGACAGATGCACCAATCTTTAAGCATTTTAACACTGCCCGCTAGTTTATACATTATCATGCAAAAAGCTGTAATACTCAATACCTGCAGAATAGTGAGGAAGTTTTTACAGACTGACATACTATCACCTAACACACACAATACACATTCTATTTCACTCACCCCACTCCACATTAATACCACATACACCACAAATGTTACAAATGAATTACACTTGGCTTAGGCCCGTGTAACTCATTAATACCAGTATCTAGCTGAGAAAAATGAACAAAAAGTGAAAATAATAATAATAATAATCATTTATTTGCTCACCATAATAAGTAAAAAAGTACATAAAAAGGTGACTTAAATCTAACATGCTAAAAAATAAACAACAATTTACATCTTATGGTGGGCTGATACCAGAACTAGGAAAATCCTGTATCTCTGGTAATCAACCCTCCACCCCAAAAATTTTTAAAAAAGAAACAAGAACAAACAATAGGGTACATAAGATTAATTCAGACAAACATTAACAAAGAGGAATACACTTGGCAATATATAAATGAGACACAGAAAAGAAACAATAACTATACAGAACAATAACAAAAAAAAAAAAACAAAAAACAGCCTTAAAAATAAGTAGGGAATTGAGTAACGACGACAGCCAAATCTCCAATAAAAAAGAGTTCACACTAGCTGATGACATGCAATAGCTTTTCAGTGGCCTCGTAATCTAGTGTTTTAAGTTTTTCAGAAAGAGTGAGTTTTAAGTTGGTCCTATTCATTTTATAAATTTGATGCAAATCATTAAGGAGCCTATAGAGGAATGGTCCTGAGTAAACCAATTGACGTTTAGCAAAGGCAGATTTGTATTTCGGGACATAGGTGCGGATCCGCCGTTTGTGTTGGGGAAGTAGAGAGGGGTCTATGGTTTTATGGTGGCGAAGAGTCGAATTATAGATAAAGAGCTGTCTGACAGTGAGCAAGCCGGCTTCGTTATAAAGTTTATCAGTCGGGTATTTCCTGGGTTTGTGCAGCATCACTTTAATGACAGCCCTTTGTGCTCTTTCAAGCTGTAGTAAATGAGTCGAAGCAGCACCCCCCCACACAGGTATGCAGTACGTCAATAGGGATTGGCAGAGAGCAAAGTAAACTTTTTTAGTGAGCGTAGCATCAGCAGACTCCCGAAGATTTTTAAATATATGCAGAAGTTTGCGTACTCTTTTGCTTAGCTCCGTAATATGAGGTTCCCAATTTAGGTTTTTATCTATTATCACACCCAAATACCTTTGCGCATTAGTCACATTTAAAAAGGGACAGTCACAGATTGAGTTGGAATTAGCGTCCAGTACGCATGTCCCACTGTGGGCTTTGAGGTTAAAAGAAGACGGTGGTTTAGTGGCCTCAGATATTCTGAAGCAGACATATTTCGTTTTTGGCACGTTGATGGTAAGTAAGCTATTGTCCAGCCATTCCATAACCTTTCTGAGACCACTCTCTGCAGATTTCTGAACTATAGGCCATGTTTTGCCCCGAAAGATAAGAACGGTGTCGTCAGCAAAGGACAGTGAGCTTGCATTTTCTATTTTTAGCCTGCAAAGACTGTTTATGTAAGTTAAAAACAGGGTAGGGCCTAGCGTGCTACCCTGAGGAATGCCGTACGTAACAGGTGAGCTAGAGCTAAAAATATTAGAGACTTTGATAACTTGCCGTCTGTTGGTAAGATAGTCCCGAAACCAAGCAAGTGCATTTCCCCGAATGCCGAGGTCCTCCAGTCTCAGCAACAGCAGTGGGATAGACACGGTGTCGAAGGCTTTTTTGAGGTCCAGGAAAACAGCCAAGCATCTATCACCTTCATCCAAGGATTTTGTGACGATTTCAGAGAGACTAGCAACAGCATCTTCAGTATTTCGTCCCGAACGGAAGCCATACTGGTTGTCTGCTAGAAGCCGTTTACTCTCCAAAAACTTTGTAAGTCGGGTATTCACCACCTTTTCAATAACTTTACTGATTGTGCTGAGTAGAGATATAGGCCGGTAGTTGGACACCGCCTGATCGCCACCACCCTTGTAAACAGGGATAACTACGGCGTGTTTAAAAATATCTGGAAATTTTCCAGCCGAGATACTGAGGTTGCACAAATGGGATATCATAGAACATAAGATCTTGTGGGAGTTTTTCAGAATGATGGTTGGAATGAGGTCAATCCCTGGCGCACTTTTAGTCCGAAGGTTGAGAATAATTTTATCTACTTCAAGATAGTCGGTCGGGTTCATGCACATTGAGTGAACATTACCAGTGGTGGAGACGCTATGCAATAGCTGCTGCTCGTTGGTATTGAGTTTGCGCAAAATGCTCGCTGCGAGTTCACTGCCGACCGATGTGAAGAAAGTGTTGACCAGATCAAGGGACTCACTTGGTGTTGGCAGTAGCTCTAGCAAAGCAGTAGAATTTGAACGATTATTTTTGATGTGGCACAACTCTTTGACGGTTTCCCAAGTGCCTTTGTTATTTTTATAGTTTTGATTCAGTTTATTTCTATAATAATTATTTTTTAGAGCTTTCGCTGTTTCGGTACATGTATTACGGTATCTAACATAGCTGTTTTTTAAATTTATGTCTAAAGGGTTCTTTTTAACAAGTTGGTGCATTCGGTTTCTCTTTTGAAAGCATTTTATCAAATCTACAGTGATCCAGGGTTTTAGAGGCCTATTTCTTTTGGTGAAGGTTACAGAATTTGTGTTAAGAACAATGAGTTCCTGGAGAGAGTCAATTAAGGTACTGGCGGCTAAGTCAGGGTCGTTTATTTCCAAGTAAGGATTCCAATCTAGTTCTTTTATGGCGGATTCCAATGATTCGTAATTTATCTTGGTTCTGGTCATGGTGGTAGCCATTTCAGAGTTTCGCGACAGTTTGGCAGAAAATGAAAGGAAAAGGGGGTAATGGTCTGTGATATCTGTTAGTAGTACGTAGCTTAGGAAACTGCCAGTCAGTCTACACATGAAGTGGTCAAGACAGGTACGACCGTGAGTCGGAGTATCAATCGCCGAGATGAGCCCCTGTGAGCCAATTATTTCCAGGTAGTCTTTGACATAGGTACTGCTTGTATCCAAGATGTTAATATTGATGTCACCTGTAAGAACTATATTACGTGACTTAATAGAGGTCAGAACAGAGTCTAGTGAGTCAAGAAAGGGAGATAAAGGACAATGACGGATTTGTAAGGGGCAGTGGCGTCTTTTTTTTTTCTTGCGGCCAGCGACCAAACCTTGTTTTTTAAATAGAAAATATTGCAATAAACCAAACTTACTATGGCATGTAGACTCCTGCATCAGTCCGAACTGAGTTATGGGCTTTAGAAGTTTTTAGATTTTACAAATTGTAATTTTTTTATTTTGCGCGCAGTTTTCGCATAAATCGCAACAAAATAGAGACATTATACGAGTAAACATTATGTGATATTTGTTATTATATATTGTGATATTTTTCGCAAATGGAAAAATATCTTATATGTCATTCGTCTTTTTTTCGGGTGGTCATCAACCAAACCTTGCTTTTATGATTAAAAAAAGTGTAATAAACCAAACTTATCATACTCGGATTTTTAATTGTAGTCAGTGAAATGACATTTTCAGTGTGGCAGGTTTTCAGTCCCAAATAAATAGTGATGTGGTAAATCGAGTTTTTACAATTAAAAGTTAGTCGACATTACAGCCTGGCAAAAAAGTCGTCCCACTTCCATATGTCATTACTGGCAACACACACTGGTCAGACTTTCGTTTTGAGACATAGAGGTATTTCGGTAAACTGTATTTAGTAAATAGATTTTCAGTTTCAAAATGTTTTGTTTCTGTATTATATTATTTACAGGTAAGAATTTCGTTTATTAACAGGTCATACAACTGGAAAAGTTTGGGAGGATACAACAGTAGAATCTTCCATACAAGTGTTTTCTAAAGGTTTGACTACAGGCCTAAAGGGCCCAACCGGCAAAGGACGACGCCTTATAATTTCATATATAGGCAGTGATGAAGGTGTTGTAGATTCCGGTTTACTTATTTTTGGATCAAATAATAATAGTATGGACTATCATGAAGAGATGAATTCAGAATCGGAGTCGGAATCAATAGCAACCGTAACGAATAAAAACGTATATAATTACTTGTATTTTGCTGACTTTCAAGTGTTAATTCCCCTGAACCTCTTTGAAAATTTTTTTTCCAGCTATGTTTATAATTTTTTAATGAGAAGTTTTAATATGGGGGTAGGGCCCATATTTCTTAAATCGTAATTATTTAATTCGTTTTGTACACTATTAAATATTTACAATTATTTAAAAAAGGCTTTGATACCTCATAAAATAAATCATGACTAAATGTCTAAGTCTAGTGATTGCCGAACGTCACTATTGTAGCGGGTCACCCTTTTTTGTATCAGTCACTGTTGAAGTTGTCATTTCGCTGACTACAATTATTATACTTCGCACGCCGAATGATGATCCCTATGATAGTTCGTTAGCGCTTAACTTTGTACTGACGTCCTGTCACAACAAATCCTTTAGAGGTCCATTAAAAAATGAAAAAAAACATAATTGTGCACATTTGTAAATTATAAAAAGAAATATTAAGAAATTATTACGTAATGATCGTTAATAATGGAAAAAACTCAATGCAAATGTACATGGTACGTGCTGCAAAAGTTACGTCGTCAAGCTGTTATCGACTAAGAAGGTACTCATCGATAAACAAAATATCGATAATTTGTTGCAAAAAATTAACAAATGCATGAAGTTTGTATTTTATTTACTTATAGCAATCGGAATCTGATACAGGGTCAAGCGGATCTTCAAAATCTGAGTCTGATCTTCGGGTCTGTGGCCTCCTTTTGAATAGTTTTCCATGAAGCTGGCAATTATGATTTTTTCAATCAAGAAGAATTCTTAACTCTCAAACTATGCAATTAGAATCAAAATTAAAGTATAGTAAAATAAAATATAATTAGGCTGTTACTTTTTTATCCAGTGTTTTATGTCCATCAATGCGCGTAATCTTTTTTCAAAATAAATGAATTTTGCTTTTTATGTTAAATGACCTGGCTGAATGACATGACATTTGCCTAAACAAATTGTATTTTATCGAATTTGTTTGGAATTTGTTTCGCATCACTAATACAACTGTCAGTTGAAACGTCATAGGGATCATTATTCGTCGTGCGAACTATAATCGTACTATATGGCATATAGACCTCTAAACGCAGTCCGAACTGAGTTATGGGCTTTAGAAGTTTGCTGATTTTACAAAATAGATTTTTTCCTTTTGCGATCAAGTTTCGCATGAATCGCAACTAAATAGAGACATTGTGCGTGTAAACATTTTATGTGTGATATTTTAAGCAAATGATTTAAAATAGTGCAATAAACCAAACTTACTATGGCATATAGACCCCTGAGCCAGATCAGTCCGAACTGAGTTATGGCCTTTAGAAGTTTGTTGATTTTACGAACTAGGTAAGATTAGATATACTTTATTGCACAAAAAAAAAACAATTAAATCAAGAATATCAATAACATTTATCCTTTCGCGAATAAGCTTCGCATGAATCGCAACAAAATAGAGACATTGTATCAACGTGTAAACATAGAGTGTGATATTTGGCGCAAAATAAAAAATATCTTATGTGCCTTACGTCTCTTTTTCGGTGCGGCCATTATATAATTAAACCTTGCCTTTTTAATGCAAAATAGTGTAATGAAGCAAACTCACTAAGATATGTACCTTAGCACAGTTTAAACTGAGTTACGACCATTAGAAGGAGTGACAGCGGTTTAAGGGCGTATTCGCCGATGTTCCACTTAATGTGTAAGTTTGCTCTTATCTTATGATTAAAGGTAAAATAATATCCGCTATCCGTTATCACGGAATATAACAGAATAAAATATAAAACCACATAACTATCATATACTTTCATCAGCACCAAGAAAGGGAGTGGTCCGGGAGTGGTCTTTGAGTCTCAACCGGCGCTCAATTTCACTATGTTGTTGCAGTTAATCAAAATGAATATTACCTTATATTTAGCCTTAGAGAGGCTATGGTTGAGCAGATGAACTCAACTCGGATGAATGCGTTCAAAGCAGTGTCGGACAGTTGCGACTGTGACGTCGTTGAGTTTAACGCCAACGATACTCAGGCAAGGCTATTTTTCGCCAAATAGAGTCCATTTATTTGACTCCTACTTTCCTGAAGGCACATAAATCAATAATGAAAAGTATTTTCTTAGCCTGTGCCCACAACCTTAGTGTCTTCACGGTTCCAGCAACGACCCCATCATGGCTGAATGGGTTCAAACACATATCCATGAAAAATAATAAAAATATTTAGATGTAAAATCAGCAAACTTCTTAAGCCCATAACTCAGTTCAGACTGCGTTTAGAGGTCTTCATTGCTTTAGTAAGATTGGTTTTGTCTTTGCCTGACACACTTGAGCCAATGAAACTCTGTTTTCTTCTATGAACTTGGTATATTTTAGTATGTAATTACAATATGTACTGTCCATCGCAACGTCTGTCGTAATGTAACTACTTTCGCGAGCAAAAAGACAATGTCCGCGTTCCCCGTATGATGCATGGGCCAGGCCATACGGCCAGGACCGTAGGTGACTGATGCTGCGGAGAATAGGCCCGTTCCTCAAGCCGAGGGAGGAGCAGTTCGGTTTCCGCAGCGGCCACTCTACGACGCTCCAGCTCACGCGCATCCTCCGCGAGCTCGCTGAGGCAAGTAACAGGGGCCACTGCACGGTTGGGGTCTTTCTCGATATCGAGAAGGCCTTTGATCGGGTGTGGCACCCCGGCCTGCTATTTAAACTCCTGGTCACGGAGATGCCGTCCGCACTGATCGCCCTGATAGCAGCGTTCCTCGACAGCCGTAGCTTCTACGTCTCGGTCGAGGACAACGACTCATCACAGCAGCCGATACGCGCAGGAGTGCTCCAGGGGAGCGTCCTATCCGCCGTCCTATACTCACTATACACCAACGATATTCCTACTCTTGGGGGCCAGCTTGACGAGTGGGAAAAGGACATAACGTTGGCGTTGAACGCCGACGACAGTGCCTTCTTCGCGTCCTCCAGAAGCCAGGATGTGGCGGCAGCTCGCATGCAAAGGCTGCTAGACCTGCTGCCTGCCTGGCTCGACTGCGGTAAATGCGGCAAAGACGACCGCCATCCTCACCGGGCACCGACGGCCTTCTCGCAGAGTTAACACTGCGGGGGAAGAAGATCGCTTGGCAGCCTGTGGTCACCTACCTGGGCTGCAAAATAGACCGCCGACTGACAATGACGACCGAAGTGACACGCGTCGTCAACTCCGCCAAGATGGCGGGCGCGATGCTCCGCCCCGTCATAGCATCTAGACTGCCGCTGCGGGCGAAGGTGGTCATCTACAAGACCTACATTGACCCGCGGCTCACCTACGCCGCAGCCGCCTGGTACGCCCTCTGCTCGCCACCTCCTCGCTTGAAATCAAATTACAATGATGCAAAACACTAAGTAGAGCTCCCTTGCACCTGAATCCCTTGTAAGACGCCACCTGCTCGCAGGTCGTTCTCCGCCCCCCCCCCCCCCATGGGTCTCACCTAGCGGGTTTGACCGCGCCAAGGGTGGCGCACTGTGCGGTAGGGGAGTTGTACACAAAACCAAGGATGGTAAAGTCATTTACCTAGAAAGATTACCGTGGGCAAGAGCATTTTTGCTCGAGGCCTGCACCGCCCACTAGGCGAAGAAACCTGTCAGTCAGCCAGTCAGTAGGTGACTGAACAGGTTTATTACACTATTTTGAATTAAAAAAGCAAGGTATCATTAAAAGTCACCCGAAAAAAAGACGAATGACATAAGATATTATTCCTTTTGCGAAAAATAGCACTCACAATCTTTACACATACAATGTTTCTATTTTGTTGCAATTTATGTGAAAATTGCGCGCAGAAGAAAAATATCTAGATTGTAAAATCAGCAAACTTCTAAAGCCCATAACTCAGTTCGGACTGAGCTAGGGGTCTTTATGCAATAGTAAGTTTGGTTTATTGCACTTTTTTTAATCATAATAGCAAAGTATGGTTGCTGCCCACCCGAAAAAAAAACGAATGACATATAAAATTATTGTTCCATTTGCTAAAAATATCACACACAAAATGTTTACTTACGTATAATGTCTCTATTTTGTTGCGATTTATGAGAAAAATGCGCGCAAAAGGAAAAATATCTAGTTTGTAAAATCAGCAAACTTCTAAAGCCCATAAACTCAGTTTGGACTGCGTTTAGAGGTCTACATGCCATAAAAGTTTGGTTTATTACACTTTTTTTAATCATAAAAGCTAGGTTTGGTTGATGACCACCCGAAAAAAAGACGAATGACATATAAGATATTTTTCCATTTGCGAAAAATATCACACACAATGTTTACTCGTATAATGTCTCTATTTTGTTGCGATTTATGCGAAAATTGCGCACAAAAGAAAAAATATCTAGTTTTTAAAATCAGAAAACTTCTAAAGCCCATAACTCAGTTCGGACTGATGCAGGAGTCTACATTTCATAGTAACTTTGGTTTCTTGCAATATTTTCTATTTAAAAAACAAGGTTCGGTCGCTGGCCGCAAGAAAAAAAAAAGACGCCATTTTCAGACATTGGCTTTTGAAAAGCCGTAGGGTCGGTAAATACCTAACACTGTAATATCACCTATCTTAGCTGCCAAACAATTTGCTTCACTAACCTCTATTTCCTGGACAGAAGCTGTGATAGACTCGTTGACGTACATTATTACCCCGTCGTTTTGGTTAAAGCTTATTTTACTAAAATATAACGCGTAGCCATCAATGGTAGGTGGAACTGAGTTATCATCACACCAGCATTCGGATAGAACGATAATATGAATAGGAGTTTTCAGCCTTGCAAGATAAATCAAAAAGGAATCAAGATTTTTGTTGACACTTCTGATGTTCATAGAAACTATGTTTAACTTGTCATTGCCGTCAGTTGAGAATTGGTGAAGGTCTTGTTCAAGAGATTTAGGGTCGTCAATCACTTTACAACTAATGGAACATGATCTTTCAATTTCTTCGAATAATTCCACACTATCCATATTTCCATGAAGTAATAGAAAGATTAAAATCTGTCAGGGAAGGGTTCGGATTAGTTTTAGAGATCGTGTTACATGACGACCTTGCCAAAAGCAACAGAGATTCCTGATTTAGTGCAATTGATTTAAACAAACAATAAGCCAATGTATATACTAATTTGAGCAATAGGTTTATATTTTTAAATAGTAAAATGAAAGTAGTAAATCTAAGATAATAATAATAATCTAATAGGCCACGCAATACTAGTTTTATTTTGAAGTTGGTAGGTAAAAGCAATTTAATAAGGGAGCCTAGTCAGGCGTTTCTAAGAGACTGCAGTTGGTCTTCACTTTTTACCAATACATAGGGATCGCCTTGTTTTTTCCGCAGATAAATAAGACCGTTGGCGGTCCAGCAATAATCATATCCCATAGTTACGCGGAACTCACGTGCAAGAAAGTATAGCCGTGACGCGTGCGGAGTGAGGTGCTCCGACAGATATATCTCAGATTTCGACCCCTCAATACCCAGGTGCGAAGCATTAAGCTGTTCTGTTTTATGCCTGATTGAGGCAAACTTGTGATCTTTTGCCGCACTTAGAAATTTACTCTTCAGAAGGGTAAACGAGAATTCAGCTATAATCGCGGTGTTGGCCTGGTCAGGTTTCGAAGGCAAACGGTAGACATCGCGCACCACAGCAGCATCCATTTTGATCCCCAGAGTTGTTGAAAGTTTATTGATCATTTCAAACAGTTGCTCCTTTGTTTCAGCTCTTTGCTTGGGAACGTTCCTAATTTGAATACTCGTTTTCCGTGATTGTCTCTCTAGCGTATCACATTTTGCATCAATGGTCGTTATCTGCGATGCCAACTTTTTTCGGCCCTCTTCAAGGCAGTCTATGGCACTTTGGACATCTTCAACTTTGGCAGTTACAAACTCAATTGATTTTTCAATGTCCAGATTTTTCCTAAGTGTTGCGTCATTTTGAGTTTTGATATCTGAAATGTGTTTTTCCAGCACATCCATACGGGAATTCTGTTGCACCTGTAAGGCACCTAACATTTCACGCAGTTCTTCTCTAATAATAGCCCGGAAATCTGTAGCCTCAGTTCCCCCTGCCTCCTCTGTAACTCTTCGGCGCTTGTTGTCACGCTGAGTAATGTTTTGCACATATTCTTCAAGGGGAGCACAGTACTGCGTCACCCTGTCAACGTCAGTTTCAGACATGCTGAAAGATTTGTTCAAAGATTTGTTCGGGGGGGAACGTGGTACGTTTGGCATTTTGGGAGAAAAGAAGCAAAAATAGCAAAAAAAAAAAAAAAAAAAAACAATTAAAATCGAAATTTCAAGCAATTATTGGGCCAAGCCTTAAAATTCAAATCGCTATCGCTACCGCCTTTGAACTATGGCAAGCAACCAAGATGAGTGACGTACGTGGTGAATCCAGTAGTGGGACCGGCGGCCGCGCGGTGACTCATGCGCTCGCTGCTAGTAGCTCGTGAACTGTTGCGGTCGCTGTCGTCGTCCTTTTCTAGTGTGCAGCGTGCTGTCGCAGACTTCCAGCAGAGTATGTGCGCCTGGTACTTATTTTGACTTCAGACTCGTTCGCGGCGTATTTATGAACTTAGTGATTCCGGAACGAATCCCAGATATCTTCTAATTCACTTATGCACTCCTAGTACTGATTTGAATTAACAGAATTTAAATTTCAGATTTATTCCTCAAATTAAATAAAACTTGTGTGCGGATTGCACGTCTTGTCGCTTTCACGGTCCAGGGAGGAGAGGACTGAAAGGGATAGCTATACTTCTGAGGGATGCTCAGCGTTGATTTGCGTTTGTGAGTTCGTAGGTCTCGTTCTTTTTGCCAAACTGTAATATCATATTATACGATTACGATACTCGTAGATTATATTGAAGATGCGTAGGTATTCTGCCTAACCCAATCTTGTTATAGCAAAGAAATCCCACATGCAAACAAGAAAGCATTAAAACTTTTACGAATAATATTCGGAAACACCATAAAGGAAGAACGCAATTTTACGGCAATCTTGCACGGCTCGCTGCCCAATTCAAAGGGCCGACCGTAAAATATTTGTAATGTTGTTAAACGGCGATTTACGTGCTACATAAAATTTCTTTTGTTTATTTCTTGTGTCTTAATGTAATAAAAAATGGGTTTAGGATCACCAATCTACATCCAACAAGTAGCTATTACAACATTGTAGGCACCTATAACAAGTTTTCAATAAAGAAACTTAACAATTCCGCAGCCAAGAAACGTTAGCAACTTTGTTAAACGGCTGATTTAAAAAGATTGGTTACAAAACGGGAGAGTGAATATTTCTGTCACCAATTCATGTTTTGTCTAAAAAGATGCCGACATATTTTTTACTTCAAATGTCATACAGATATTATTCCTATGAAAAACGAGAATGTCTTTATCCATTGCAGGCCAAGCGTAAAAAAGTGCGAAAACATAAGGGAGAACCTTTTCTAAGAAGAAGAAAAAGTTTGTGTTTAGGGTTATGGCTTTTTTGTTTCTTCGTATATCAAAAAAAATGTTTTATACTTAGTTTGTTACAAAATCAAATTGTTGTTACTGGTTACATAGGAAAAGAGGCTTGCTAATTGGATATGGTATTAGGTAGATATTTATTACATACCACCAAACCTAGTTTACCTACTCTTGATCAAATTAAGAGAGAAACAGTTGAAAAGAGTAACTGCTGAGTTTCTTGCCGGTTCTTCTCGGTACAGAAACAATTTTCCGATCCGTGGTAACATCACATTTATTTACGTACAGCATATTTATTGTTTACATTCATTATTATGGTATTCATGTCTATTATTAAGTATGTTTTGTTTGTTAATTAGATTTGACGATTTGAAAGTACTTGTAACAGGTCCATTTAAATAAAGCTATTTTTGATTTCTGTTTCTTTTTTATTGATTAGTTTTAAAAACTAAATTCTGTTTTGTCTCAATCAAAGGTGAAAAACAAAAGAATACCAGTGTAAGTATCCGATATTTTCTTGTAATGAATAGCTAGTTATGATTTTACATAATAACTTTGTGGTTATTTCCAACTCAAATTCAGCACAAATTATTATGAAAACACGCAGCGTATTGCTCTTGAATTGTTAACTTGATATTTCAGTTGTTAATGTACAATTACAGTGATGGTTACATTGTGGTTAATGATATGTCATGTACAGTTAACTTGAAAACTATGTGACCTTTTAGAGTGGTCAAATACATATTCGATACCTCCTACGTAAGTTGTTGTATCCCCAAAACTGCAATTTTACAGGAGAGCGTTTTAAACATTCAGACTGGCCTAGAAACTGCATTTATTTATGTAGCTTTGTGAAATTTGTTATATGAATAAAATATATGGTTTTATTAACTATGTTGAAACAAATATATGAAATAATTGCATATTTTCTGAGAATTGTGGCTTACAACATTTTACTACGGAATCCAGACTGTGAAAACTGTTGTATCTCATACATACAACATTATACTGTGGAACACAGACTGTGCCAGCTGTGATATCTCATACTTACAAGATTATACGGTGGGGTCTTGGTTTCATCTTTAGTTGTATCTCATACTTACAATATTATTTTATGAAGTTTAAGAAAAAGTTCGCTGTTGTAAATGATTCTAGTCTCACTATATGTCACATTAACAATACAATTTCAAGTGTATATTATTGATATTAGATAAATATTGTCAGTTAAGAAATAAAAGTTCAATTATTAATACCAAAGAAGAATGGTCACGTCCCATACAAAAAATCCCAGGCCCGACAGAAACGTAACATATCTCGTTTTTTTTGGTATATTGTGTATTGTTAAAATACATATACTTTATATTCGAAATCAATGGCTAACACCAAAAAATATTGCCGTATGTTTTTATTCAGGCGATACACTAAAAAAATGCAAAACGCCTATTATCTATAAAATTCGTAAAAGTATGTAGTTAAATGACGAAACAATAGCTATGGTATGTATCTAGGTGATCAGGAGATGCAGTTGGATATATAAATAAACTCGTGATACAACGATCAACTAAGGATTCATTGAAATCGTGGTAGGTTTTCGATTATTTAGTAGCATCTATCAATTGCCGGTGGAGGAGGCCTATGTTCGGTAGTAGAAAGCTATGGGTTGAAATGATGATGATTATGATCTATCACTTGGGTTTCAGAATTGTAACAAATAAAAATAAAACTAATATTAAGTTATTTTGAATTTCTATAATATCTCTTGAAACAAAATTGTTTCTGCAGCCTGTTGCCGCTGGATGTCTATATATTTCCATATTATATACTCCCCGGCTTTTAAATTCTAACTGCAATACGACCGTGCTAACCTCACGTGATAGGTGCCGATTGAGAATTTAATTAACTCTTCAATTGTTAATTGTGGAAAATGTTAAATATCCGGATCATTTCCAGTCAGTTTGTTTTAAACACTCCTGTGAAACGACACTCTTTGTCGGTTTAAATTATTTTCCTCCACATACCCAGATAATTGATTGGGGCGTTGTATATTTTGATTACTTATTTCAATGAAATCTTCTGTGTATGGAATGTCTCCGTAAGGATCTTGAAAATAATTAATGAAAGCTGCAGCAATTTCGAAATCTTCTAGTATGTATAAGCGGCACATGTTTGTTAAATAGTCTGTTTCTAAATATCTTGAAGTCACGCTTGAATCTCCCGTTTATAGTTTCCACGACCCATCGCATCATTGTGATGAGTCGTGATTTTTCTTCGGTGCTTAATTGCGTGTCTTGTGGTTGTTTGGTTGGCGGCATGTGAGCAATATAGCCATATGTTTCTATTAAAGGAATAAATAGGAATAAAGCCTCGGTCCAAAATAAATGAGTCTCCTTCATGGGATAAAAGTGGAACTGTCCGTCTTCAATGGGTCCATCATGGTTTTGCAATCTCATTTTCATCATATCAGCATCGGTTGTCCGTACAGAGTACGGACCTATTATATCCAAAATATATCCATCCGCGCACACGATCATAAATGGTTTTATTAAGTTCCTATACTTATGAAGGCTATAACTGCGGCGTTGAAATAAATAGTTAGAACTTTTTTCTATGTAGGTTCCATTGAATATAACTATTGGTTTTGGTGACTCTTCGTTACCAAACAAGACATTTGGCAAAACCCGGTTGCGGGCTATCACTTCGTCCTTGGTAATATGATCTAAGTCTAGGTGTAATGGAACAAATTCAGTAATGAGACACTGCCTGACTTTATGTATTTTTCTTCCAATGGTACGCTCGGATATATTAAAAAATTAAGCCATGCTATTATTCGGCTCCCCTGATCGAATTTTGCACAAGTAGATAGCCAAGTCATTTCTGGGATTATTTGAGGAACGATAAAGGCTTAGTATTTGACTCAGCAAATCATTGAACTTGGCACTGTTTCTTCAGTCCAAAACCATAACTCGTCGTCAGAAACGTCATCTACTTTGAACGTATCGTATAAGCAGTTTGTTCTTCTGTTGTGTTATCGAAAAAATCACTAACTATCAAATTTGCAAGCTCATTCATTTCTGATTCATTAAAACTTATTGTAAGAAACAGATAAAAACATACAGAACAAGGTGGTTAGGAAAAAATAAAACAAACAATAGAAAAATAAAGAATAATTTCGACCAGGCAGCAGTGTCACGATGTCCAAAATTAAATTAACCCCACTCAGCTAATACCTGGACCTGATAGGCTCAGACGCTGATTTTCAGTAGGGCCAACCGAGTGGACGCACCGACATTCGCAGCGACTAAGCAATGATAATTATAAAAATAAATATTTAATACATAAAATATAATGTGACGTGTACCCAGTGTAAAAGTGTGCAATACAATACATAAATACTTTGGGGGATGTGTATTGGTAATGGAGACTCTAAAACAAAAATGAAATATGTCATTTTATTCATTGCTTGTAAGCAAGCTATCAATTAAACGATCAAGGTTAAGGCTCTTTATCGGTGAATCAGTAAAGAGAGAGCGCTCTATAAATTACTTAACTAAAAATAAAGGAATATGTCGTAACATTAAGCAAAAAATAAAACAAATTTTGACTATCAACTTCCGATGCAAACATTATAATTTACTACATACCACATTTATTTTTATTTTATTCCAACGTAAGGCATTCTATGTATTACATACAACTTTTTTTGATGGACGCTTTACGACGTAAAATGTTGTATGTATCACAAACAACATTTTCTTGTACTCGCTCAACAGCGTAAAATGTTGTATGTAAAACATACAACATTGCTGAATGTTTACTTGACAACGTATACTGTTGTATGTAATCTATACAACATTTTTTGTTGTTACATAGTTATAACGTATTCTAATCAATTATCAAGCCCTAATAACGTAACATGTGCGGAAAACTTGAAGCACTTGACACACGGACCATTTCAGCTCTCTCTCCGGCGTAGTCTGTTTTATCTAACCCATACAACACGCAAGCGCGCGATCTGCCCCGCCCCGCGCACCGCGTAAACGGTTGTCAAGGACTATACAGTGTTATAGTCCGTTCCCGTTCAAAAGTTACAACTCTTTACGTCTTGAAATTGCATGAAATAATTGTGTTTTCGTAAGTTTTTATTTTTTTATGCATAGATTACTAATAATAAAGCTCATTTTTAGTAAAAACGCTAAATCGCATTTTTGTGGGATACAACAACTTACGTAGGAGGTATCGTATTGTTTTTTTTGAGAAGAGTAGCTTTAAGACTGACGTAGGTAATACAAAATGAAAATTGCCTTACACCTTTTCAAATTTAAAAGACGCTACATTCAAAAATACTTTATCATGGTAGTTTCTCTATGGAAAACAAATACACCTTATAGTCTTCCACTGGTGACAAGTCAAGCAGTATCATTGAAATGCAAGCGTTTGTACCATGTTTCAATATTTTATATTCATCCAGCTAAACATTTTTTGACGGTTATGTTTTGTTTGCTTTCGCTCTTTTTAGGCTTTTTGGTCTTAGATTGTTCTTTGTTTGTGAAATCGATATGAGAATAAATAACTTACTGTCCGAATGGAGTAGCAGTGGGGGTGTATATATTTAAGAATCCTATTTACACAGCTCAGTGCTTACTAGTTGGCAAGTTACACAACAAATCCATTAGGGAGGTTTAACAAAAGGTTATTTGTCTAGGCGCTTAATATAAAGTTTGGAGTAAAGTCTATGCGTAATCAATATACTTTATACAATCTGTTACCAGCGACTAGGCCTACGTGGATTTAACTTTGAAAGTGTTCATGCTGCATTATGTACTGCATACTGGGTGTAATCTCAGGGTTTCAGTCAGAATGAAACTGAAAATATTATTTCAAACACATTTTGCCCGATAATGGATAATAATTAACTTGAGACAAAGTTCTAAACGCCTGAAAGTCATACAATGCAAAAAAAAACTATTTAAATGTATCTTAAAACTTGACCATAAAATTCAGTGGAAGTTGCCTATATTGGCTACGCTTTTTAATATTCTCTTGTGACTTCTCTGCACAACAGTAACTCCGCAAGAACAAGAGTTTAACTTTCGACTCTTTACCACTACTGTTATAAATGATCTGAAACAACAACTTAGTTTTCCTCCACAACTAAGTATATTCGTACGCTGGTATATAAAATGGTTATAATCACACCTATCACCAGTATTGACCCACCACTAATTATTTTCAAAATCATTGTCAAATTCAAAAATTGACCATTTGGGTACCTTCTTGAAATTTTGTACGCGTTCGGAAGCACAGTATGTTGAACCATTTCCACGAATTTCGTTTTCATAATTCAAAATTCGTATTTTTTTATTGGAAGACCGTTAAGTTCTCGTGGGCTCACGACAGCCAACAGTAAAATTTTAATAGTCGCAGAAGTTTTTAACTGGCTTTCTTTAGAAACACTTTTAGTCGATATTTAAACTTTTTCGCTCGCTTCACAACTTCGATGAAGTATCTTGCTTGTTTTGCTATAAGTTTGTAGGTACTTCGTGGTTTTCAGGCTGTAGAAACTTAACGCGTAACTGAAGGTTTGTTAACAATAGGAATGACCTCGCTGTGCAGGAATTGGTATCTTTTTATAACTGAACACTAATATAGAGTGTTGCGCTAGGTATAAACTTAGCTCTTGTAGGTCTTATTAATCCATTCCATTTATCGACCAGAACCTATAAAAGTATGAAAACAATTATTTTAAACTAAGTATGTAGTGTTATGAAGGCGTACCATTATGTACTTTTGGTCATCAAATTTGTCCAAAAAGAGGAAGTTCTCTCTTTTTTTAAGAACTTACGATTATACTCAAGGACCCAAATTCAGGCAGACCATGCATTCCATGATAATGAAATAAACTTTTTATAATTTTTTCAGTAAGTATTTTAGATTCACTTCATATTATTATTGAAAATTATTTCAAGAATATAATGTACAAACCCTAAATATATAAAACCCAAACCCTACACAAACAGTAACAAGCATCCGAAGTTTGCTCAAGCCAGTCTATTTGCCGACCCAAATACCCCGACATTCTCATACATTTATTAAACTGACGAAAGTCGTAATAATAACTTTGACAGCGGAGAACTTTCCTAGGAATCAACGGCGGGACACAGTTCTCATATTTATGAGAACTTGCGTCACAATTGCGCTTTTGAATTGCGGACGGTAATTCCGCTAACCTCATTAACATGCAATGAGAAGCAGCTAGTGCTGCCAAGCTATCGATAGTTTCAGGATCCATCGTCCATCTAAAAGATATACCAATACGATATAGATATACTAATTGGGATATCGTGCTGAGTGTATACTAAGCTGACTGACTGACTACCGTCAGAGGCCCACAGATTGCTGAAGTCCCGATGAACGAAATATTCTGACGTCCACACAGTCGCTGAGCGAATCTGAAAAGAACGTGGTAAAGGGTGATCTTACCGTAGTTATCTTGTTTTTTCGGGTTTTTTATTGGTGTTTTTCAGCACCGGAGAGTTATCCATATTTTTATGCAATACTTATACATAGATTGATAGGTAACTCTAAAAAAATGATAACTTGACTAAAAACTTGACTCAAGTTTAGCTCCTGCAGTAAGCTAAAGGCAAAGATATTATCGATATTGAGTACAATCACTCAATGTGTATACAACAAGCGAAACTGATGAAAGTCTATCGATAGTGGACTATCCAGCGGCAACACTAAGAACATCAAGTTAACGATGCCAAAAATATGCGGCTAATTTTATTTTTAAAAGCATTGAGCTTAGTGTAAGTAGTCGGAAAATAAAGAGTCAATAGCATCTTATTTTCACAACTGAAGTGAGCACATCTCACAACTGAAGTGAGATGTGCTCACATGCATATTTGGGATTCACAGGCCAATGTTCAGTTTTTTGTTTTCAGGCAAAAGAAACAAAGAAAAAAAGACGTAAGTACAGCAATACAGGAAACCAACCTTTTACCTGTAACTGCTTCGTTGGCCTGATATGCCTCCTGCTAGAGTGACTGGTAGAGCCACTAATGTAAGAAGATATTTTATGTATTGTTCTAAAATAAGTTATTAATTTTATAGCTACTGAAAAGCCAATATGTATGTAGGCAACTCAACAACTTGTAACTAAAAGGTTACACATGGAACACTTATTTCAGCCCATTAAGGTATATCAAGATTTGAAATTCAAACCCGCGAGCAAAACAAATAAGTATTTTGCTGTAAATAGCATCAAGTCAAGCAAGGGCAGGCAAGTTACATTGTTTATGTTGCGGCAAAAGTTAGTGAATGAAAATAAACTCGAGTTTGGCCGGCTAAACATAAGTTAAGTCCTGAGCTTGTACTGTATTTCACGTCACCAATTCAGCCATAAAAATCTGTCGTCGGGCTATTTGCTTCATTGTGGCAAGGTAATTCAAACAAATGATTAAATTAGTTTACAATAGTTGATGAAATAGCATTGGTTGAGATTTTTTGTCAGGCACAATTGGGGTTTGTGATGATATGTCTCTTTCCTTGGATACAGATTAACCACAGTAAGCGGTTACCATAAGCCAGTCCGCCCACTTGTAGAAAAAATACCCCTAGACTAACTGCGCCAGGCCACCTGAGATCTACCCAGTCTAGAAAGTCATATAACATTTCTGATTAATGCCATCACGTCCTTACGCTTTGTAAACTCCTGCAGCTATTAAGAAATTGACGAAACGTGTTCTCCGCGAGACTTCTTGGAACGTAATATCGTGCGAAGTTTGACGTCATAAGCGGTGCGCGCGTGTAATTGGTGCCTTGGACGAGACGAGTGACGAGGACGACGACGGAATGCTTTCAGTCGGTAATTATTTTGTCTCTAACGAAACCTCCGGGACTCATGCCTTTGATGTACTTTGATTCTTTCACTGTGTGAACCTCGATTTAATTTGTTATATTATACCTGGCCGACCGTTTTATGACCCGACCTCGGGAATCAAACGACACATCCAAAGATGTGGTTTATTTATAAATGTAACGTCGACGAGCGTGGCTTCGACGATAAACGCTTTAAAGTGGCGACCTATTTCAATTGGATTTCTTTTCTTTAGGTCACATTTTATTACAGGCTGTAAACCTTTAAGGGACCAACTATCACCACACAGAATTGTATTCACGATGCTGCTTCTTAACAAAAATATTTTGAAATATTTGTTTTCTATTATGAGAGAAATACCTATTCCCTATAAAAAAAAATAAAGGTGCGGTTTTATTTATTTGATTACGCTCAATTGAAAAGTTATTGTAATGTGTCATCTTAATTCAATTTTGAACGCAAATATATGTTATGATGAGAAAGTTAGATACCTACTTACTTTCGTTACGTTGCCAACATTGTGTATCAATGTCCGATTTTGAAAAAGCTCAGAACAAGCTGCAGTTTTAAAAAACTAGCGGTATAGTAGTCGCAATGCCTTTAAGCGTGGCTTAGAAAAGTCATAATACTTATGAATAGTTTACCGCAAGAACGACGATAAAATATCGAACGACCCACATTCGTGCACGAATGTTCCTTAATGCGTGTGAGTTTATCGCTCTTAAAGTGCAGTAAAGAAACTAAATTGTAGAAACGCGTCCCAAAAGACTCGTGTGTCACGCTAACGTCCCGCTGAATATCGTTAGCGTAACGGTCGTACTTTGTAACATAAGCGACTACGGCAGTTAGAACCTGAGTGGAGATAGCAAGACTGAAATTAGTCATGTGAGGCTGGGCGTTTGTTTACAAGTATAAGGCAAGAAAATATTAAAAGTGGCAAGTACTTTTTTATCATTTTTAAGTAATTTACTTGCCAAGATATACCTTACACACTTCTCAAACAATTTTCTATTCCATCGCGCAATGATAATTAGTTTCCTCGCAGCCACAATTAAATGTTATCAACATATAAATAAATACTGCAAATGAACGTAAAATGAAAAATTATAGAAAACAATGTTAATAAGCATACCAGACATACATACAGCATAATGTGACTCCATAACAGGTTCCTTTTTTAACGACCCACTGAAAAAGAAATGTCTAAAATCCCCCGAGGGAATGAAAGGGGGTTTATGCGGGAGAAATCGCAATCGACCAGATAGTAAAGAATAGAATAAAAATTCGAACAGAGGGTTTTTGGCTTTGTTTCGGCTTGATTCGTTTGCCTCTATCGACGAGAGTAGATACATATGAAAACGTTGTGAATGATGATGAAGAGAGAGGTATAAAAATGTATCCGTTGCCAACCAGATTGAGTAATCGTTATGCCTCAAAACGTTTCCCATTTTGCCCCAATCATTGGAAAAAAAGGATTTATAAACGGACAGGACATATCAGGACTATCAACGTAGCTTTAGCTGTAAAACATTCTTAACGAGCAGATTGTTTTTTGTATTATGATGAAGATTTAACTCTTATTCACTCACCTTGTTTCGTTTACTTATAAAATGCAACATGAAATCTTAAAAACTATTCAGAAACAGAAATAACAAGAAAAATATATTTGGCGACCGCTCTCATCACTAAGCAAAGCCCCTATTTTTACGAGTATCTTCAACAGAAGGAACAACTTTATGATGCGAAAAATATCTATTCAGAAAACTTGATGTCATTACCTCTAAATGTATTTTCGATTAGTATGCAGTCACTAATGAACATCAGTCCGATTTCGCGGCAGTAGTTAGTCCAATTGGTGCAGTTTAATTAGCCGAAGTTAGTGCACAGGCTGGACATCGGCGAACGTTGGACTGTGATAGTATCATTACTGAAAATAGTCTGATTAACTAGCGGCTAACTTTTCGGTGTTGGGAAATAGCGATGAAAAATCCACGCTACCCTGTAACGGCAGTAGCGGCGGCGCCTGATCACGTTGGGTACAAATTTTAATTTGCTCGGAGCTTTTCTTTCCTTGCTCGTGTGATAGACTAGCAAGGAATACCTCTAACCATTAAGTTACCCTTCCTACAACAATCCATACTGAGCCCGCGTATTAGAGTATGGCTCGAGCGAGACGCCTCATAGTTTGCGGTGAGGCCTGTGACCAGCAGTCGGACGTATAAAGGCATATAGGTCGTATATAGACATTAGGACGTATTTATGTTATTAAGTTACTTTTTCATTCTACTTTTAGTACATAAAGGCTTTTTTTAACAGCGTATTGGGTAAGGGTCACTCGTCCTATTACCGACCCAGCGTGTCTTGCTTAACATGTCAGATCCTAGCCGATCCACTCTCACAGTTGCGCCACGGGCAGTTCCTATACATTTATTATTGTTTTATTCATAACGTAGAAACTAGACATCAAAGAAAGCAGTTCTACTCTAAGCCTTGTATATGTCCCTTTAAACGTCGAGTGACGTCACAAGATGGCGACTCGTCGTCCGGCTTCTATTAGGTACGACGGCGAGCAACCTTTGAAGTAGTTTTGAAAGACATTAAAGCAGAGTTGATTTGCTGTTCGTATAACATGACCTGGAATAAGTTGTAGGGTTTCTCAGGCTGCTTTGGAAATACGTCTCTTATACATTAGCCGAGGCATAATATGGGAATAGGTATTCTGGCTAACATCACCTCACATGTCAGTGCTTCGCTTACTTCAAACATCAAAATGCTTCACTTTGAATTATTATTCTCCCTCATTTTTAAATTATTGAGAGAAAAGTCTCTCGCACGATCAAAGTCGCAAAGAAACTGGATTTTAAAGATAACTCACCACGAATGAAGTGAGATTTGGCGCTAATCGGAATAGCATAGCAGGAGGTAATAATGGTTATAGGAAGGTTTGGGTCAGAATTACGTTGATTGATGAGCCGTGGTGAAATTAAGTGATGTAATTTTGCCTGTGCCTCGGAAGGCACAATAAGGATCCTTAATGCGGCTTGATAACATCTGACAGAAGGCTTATCACCAACTTTACACATCTTCAGCAATGGGACATAGATAATGGCTGCTCTTTCTTCGTTTGTAATCACATTAATCTACTTATCCTATTGTAAAAAAACCTAACAGAACAAAATGGTATATTTCTTTAAACAAAATAATGTCTTCCAACTATATAGAAACAGTATGGGTTGTCACTTATACTCATACATTTTGTTCATAATTTTTTCTACATCATTTCACTTCCTCTCCTTAGAACTCACGCGTGTAATATCGTCTAAGTCAACATGTAATAATGAAATACAATCACGACTGTACACAGCTTCCTAACGTAATTTCTGTTTTGTTATCTCCGCTCCATGTAATTGCTCGAGCTTGCTTATTTTGCAAAACAGGGCCATTAATGATATTCACCACAATGTTATAACGCAGTTTCGTCTTTCAGACATGTTTGATTAATTTGGGTTATGTAAAATAGTGATAGGCTACTGTCGATAGACTAGCTATCGATAATATGAATAGGTCGATAGCGTAGTGCCTATCGAGTTTGAATAGGTCGATAGCGTAGTGCCCATCGAGTTTGAATTCAATTCAATAAGATTAATTAAGATTGGAATTCTGAGGTGGCCATATTGTAATAATGGATGAAAAGGTACTAATGAAATGGATAATACGAGTGTTAAACAAGTGTAAATGGATCTGTTGGAAGGGGAAGAGCAAGGCGAACGTTTCTTGTACAAGTTCAACGTTCTCATTTAAGAATGCGGTTTTAAGGCCGTTATTATAAGAACTTGAACATCTAAGGACCACTTGGCTATTTGATTCTGGGCTGTAGACACATTTCAATAGGTTCTTGGGGAAATTATACACCTAGAGTTTTGTTCATAAAACTTGTGTAAACAGACGTGAGGCGGCTGAACTTTTTTTTTTTTTTTTTTTTTTTTAAGTAGGGGAAATGCCTTACGCATACCCGTCCACCGGGGGACGGACGGGTTATGTCGGACTCACCACTGGAAAGGTGGTATACCAGTGGCCCTACCGACTAAAACCCCTACTACTCCCTCTAATCGTCCTTTAGTGGGGGAACACGGTGAATAGCGCCTGCCTGTTACGCGTTCCCCCGGACGGAGCCCGCCTGCACGGCGGGCCGGAAGCGACCCCCCCTTCGTGAAGGGAGGCCAGAAGGGACAGCCGAGGATGTCAAGCCGTCCCTACCAGGCAGCGGTGAAACCCGTGCAATGCTGGCGGCGGCACCCCCGTACCACGCGCTAGCTGGCCACCGTACGCAGGCCCTACTGGGCCCGCAACCACGAGCCACCCAAAGGGTGGCTCCGCTGCCGTAACCTTCGGTACGGCCCCGCCGGGCCGCGACGCACAGGGGGGATCAGCCTCGGGTTACTGGCCCCCACCAACCGGTTGTGCGCCGCGGCCCCAACCACGCGCCCCAAGGCGCCTGCAGGCCCCACTGGCCCCGCATCCCCGCGTCGCCCTTACGGGCCGCAGCGACCCTACTGGGCCCGCAACCTCGAGCCACCCAAAGGGCGGCTCCGCTGCCGTAACCGACGGTACGGCCTCGCCGGGCCGCGACGCACAGGGGGGATCAGCCTCGGATCACTGGCCCCCACCAACCGGTTGTGCGCCGCGGCCCCAACCACGCGCCTCAAGGCGCCTGCAGGCCCCACTGGCCCCGCAGCCCCACGCCGCCCTTACGGGCCGCAGCGGGTGGGTGTCCAGTCCACCACGCTGCCACGCCTGGGTTCTCTTCGCTTCCCGGTGGTGCCCCTACCACCGGTACTAGGCCCCCTCGCCACGCCGAGGCGAGAACCCATGAGGGGGAGGCGGCTGAACTGCGCTAAGTACAACGCTAAGGCTTAGAACGTGTCGGCTTTAGTAAAGTTTTGTGTCGCGTTCACCGGCTTTTTCTCGCGCAATGACGTTGGATTCTGAGAGGTGGAGTCAGAGGGTTTTGAGAGTTTAGAATCACAAAAGTATCTAATAATTGAACTGAATTTCGAGGTCAATTATCGGCAGCTCAGATTGACCCGTCAAAGCAATGTTCTTCCTATGGTTACAGTAGTGAGTACAATTAACCATACCTTATTTGGGCATTTGAAAAAGTAAATGGCTTTTGCAGTTCTGTTTCATTAGTGTTCCTGAGTGCAAAAAAGTTTGGTTTGTTACTGAAGATTATTATGTGAGCAAATAAGTATTGAGAGACTTCCTTCATTGCTAATCAATCCGATCATCGAAACTAAATAGATTCTAACAATAATCTCACAAATCTTACCATTCAAAAACGAATGTATAGATATGTGAATAACGAAGTTTTTATGTGAAAAATACAATAATATAAGCGGTTAAAAATAGCAGATGATAAAACAACATGGCGGCCGCCCGACGCGTCATTCATTTCACTTATTTCCCGCGGCGCGACGTGTGTTGCGCTGTCCGCTTCGAAACGACAAAAAATAGCAAAAACGTTGCGATATAAATATTTTACTTTAAGTGATGATGAAAAAATGTTATCCGGTTTGGTAGGCATTTTTTAGAATGCTTGTTTATTATTTAGGAGCCATTATGAGAATTAAAAAAAGACCTCGGTATTAAAGAATATCTAAGGGAATATGTACCAAAAAAAGTCTAAAGACTGGTGGGCATCTTGTAATAGATCCAATATGAGAATGTGTCCTGTAAAAAACTGTCTATTTTTTGGGTTGTTCGTACAAACTAAAACACATGAATCACATTATTTGTTATGTAATAAGCTTACAAAAACAGCAATTGTATCGAGAGAGTTTTCTTTCAGATTTTCTTTAGTAAAATAAAAGCTAAATAGAATTAAAAGTACAGTAAAATTAGTTTCTTTGTCGTCAAGTGAGTACCTAGTTAGATACATAATACAGTTTATGTTATCATCATTGGACATACATCCACACAGAGCAAACTAAGCTACGTAGGTACTATAATATTTTTTGTAAATAGATACATAATACATAGAGAACACTCATACCACTACGCGCCTAGTGTAGAAGCCAACTTGGTCGCCAAAAATGCCATGATATGAAGTCAATGATGTGGAATATTAATGTAAATGACTTTTTAAAATATAATATAAAACAAATGAATGAGAGTGAAGAAATAAATATTATATACAAATGGACACAGTTCAGCGGATTTTAGATATCCAAATGGGTTACAAAACTTCAAAGAATTTTCCCTCCTACAGACATCTATAAATTATAAGTGTGGTTATCGAAAACATAAAACCACAGAAGTTACTAAAACTATTGCCAAGTTTCTTGCAAATCTCTTTTTAAGTTCAGTTGGACCTAACACGACTGTCACGTTCCACGCCCCTTTTGCATTAGGCTGTACTTAGCTGAAAATCAGTAGCTTGCTCTTGGCAGATATCTCTGGGTTATGCTTTATCTTTTACTTCTGTGATATAGTTATTTTAAACTATTTCACTTTCATGGTTCTTCACCGAAGAAAAGGAAAGATATACCGTCACATCGTAGCTACCAAACGGGTGAACCGATAACCAGTTGGTGAGCATTCTATATAAGCATTGTTTGAAGGTATTTAAATAAATATATGTATTGTATTATAGGTAGGTTTAATTTCTTTCAAAGTAATTTACAGTCTTTTTTCATTTCTATGAGTTTTATATATTTATCTTTCGTGTAAGTAATAATTTAATCAGAATTCCAGCTCAGTTAGTTTCCGCTCAGAGCGTCCTATTAAATCAAAGGAACTTCATGCTTTTCTCTCCAGCTATCTATATTAAATCTTCAGTAATAATAAGCTCTCCAGACAGAAAGTTGGAACAAAAACAATATTTTCAGACGAAAATGGCTGAAACGAACGCGAACTAATAACGAGAGAGTAGTAGACTCATCAGAATCAGATAACAGTAACGAAAACAATGAGGGCAACAACAATAGCTCTGGGCTTCCAAATTAGCAATACAGATTGGTTAAATAGTACATTGTTATCCTAGGGGTGAAAGTAACTTATTTAGTCCCGAGACGGGGTTTGGCGCCCGGAACGAAGTGAGGGCGCCAATAGTTCGAGGGACTAAATAAGTCTTTAACCCGAGGTAAACAGGTGCTTTTCATTACAAATACGAGGAAAGTAAAAATAAAAACATGAATTAATTCATGAAGATCGAATTGCCGCTTTCCCGCCTATTTTGTTTGTTTTTTTTTTCTGTGGCCGGCCCGCTATTCAGCCAATATTTTTTTATTTTCGTCATTGGAAAAATGGAAAATATTTTCCTAAAAGGAAAGTTATTTTAAAGAAATTGTTGAAACTTAATTATAATAAAGTTATTTAAAAAATATATATTCTCTAATCTATACTTAACTTTAAGTTATTTCAATTTTTTTATCGTGGCTGTATAGAAAGTTGGAACATGGTTCAATAGATATGTGAAAAGGAACTAGTTTTTTTAAAAATAATTTGACACCTGTCAGTTGAAAGTGATTCTCCCTAGGGATGAAAAGTGTTACTTTCAGCCCGCTTCTCAGGTCAGTAATGACCTACTTTCAGAGTATGAGTAATGAAAAGGGTATTTGTTATCAGTAAGTTAAGTAATTAACTATTAAATGTACAAACATTTAAATATACAGGCCTTTTGCGTCCCACTACTGGGCACAGGCTTCACCTCAACTGCGAGCCATTACTCCAAAACGCTGGCTCAGTGCGGATTGTTGGAGGAGTGTAAGGTCAGTGAGCAACCTTAATGTCAGATGTTATCCGCCCTAATGCCTCCGACTAGGTTTAACGACTGTCATCGTGTGACGTCAACCTGACTAGTATTAGGAGGCAGTCTACGTCCGGTAGTGAACCGGTATAGGCTGATGATGATGATGTTCACATTTACTTTTCTTCATAAAATATTAACTGTTTGTTTATTTACAATCGCCTATTATTTTTGGTATAACTTGATATTTTCACGCTGAAAATGAGATTTTTTGATAAGCTATTTTCCCCTGCTTGAAAAATGTTTAGTTAGACTGAATAAGAACGAATGTGTAAAAATAGCTCTTACGGTCAAATACTAAGTAAAACAACTTTTTGCTGGTAAGCAATTTATTTCTGAAGATCTTTCAAAACACTATTTTCAAGAATAAGCCGGCTTCTAACCGACCACCTTCTTTGGCTGGACCATACAAAAGTATCACTAATCCATATATTATTTTGATGAGAAAAGTCATAATACCCGTCATAGGTCATAATAGATGCTAAAAACGGCTATGACACAGGCGCTTGGCACTAATTTATTAGCCTAATTTGACGCGGCGTCGGGGGATGTAAAAACTAGCTTTTTTCTGGCTCATTAGCAAAAGAGAAAGCCTGTTTACGGAGCTGGCGACGACCCTCGTTATTATAATGGATCCTACTCAGAAGACCTTTGCTTTTTAGGTCGAAAGTCTGCCTTTATGAATTTAAATCAAGACGCAACAATTAGTTCCACTGACTTAAAATTATAAGCCTTCGTTGCGCTGTCTTTATTTTAACAATGACTTTGAGATTGTTAGGTTACCTGTACTGAAATTAATTGGAAGTTTGCGCGTTAATGCCCGAAGTGCCCGTGGCGCAGTTGTGACAGTGATCGGCGACGATCGCTGTTGTAAAGCAACACACGCCGGGTCGGGAAAGGGATGGGTGACCACCCCGACCGAAATTTAGTGATGTGTTGGCAGTTGTTGCCGTTAAGCAGTTGGTCCCGCTTGACGTCGCCAGATGTCAGTCGTTGAGCTTAGTCAGAGGCCCTAGGGCGGCTTGATAACATCTGACATTAAGGTTGCTCAATAACCTTACACCTTTCCAACAATCCGCACTGAGCCCGCGTGTTGGAGTATAGCTCGTTCCACCTCATAGTTGAGGTGAGGCCTGTGCCCAGCAGTGGGACGTATATAGGCCGTTTATGTTACGCTTTAATTAGTTAAGATCGGTAAGTTGGTTGGTGAGCGTCGTGTGTGGCCTAGTAGCCTGTGTACCTATTATCTTGAAGCCGTGAAGTTCATATTCAAATGTCGGTTAACTCTGCAGGGCAAACACCGATGTAAAACCCAAGCAACGCGAATTACGATTTTAAATTAGCTAGGCGAATTGTGGGCTTCTGATTGTTCCATTTACCCTGACGGCAACAGTAGCGTGTATATGACAACCCAGTTTCGGAAACAGTGGTGCAGATATTTTAGCTATCGAGAAGATAATATAATTATCTCATCTTATCTTAGACATTCAACTTTAGGCAGGTATCTTCCGAATAGATAACCCCCCACATTCCTTGCGTTTGACGCCGCAGCTAAAATAATGAAGTCCTATCTAGAATCTATGAAAGCTTGTCCACAACAGTGGACCTATTGTTCGCTTTGTGAGCAAATCCTTTGTCGATCAGGCCCGCCGCCAGGGGGCGCTAGTAAAACTCTTTTGTCCAAATAAACGTGTTATCTACTTTTCTCATTTTGTCTCAAGATGTATTTGGAATGGCGTGGTGAAAAAAAGGGTAATTTTTTTAAAATAGATAATACGTTATCATAGTTGATATCTAGAATGTCTTGAAACGTGTTCATTTGTTGGAGTTTCTACGGGTCTGCCTGGAGGTGCCTATGTAAGTATGTGTGTATGTATTTATAAAAAAAAGTATTTTAGTATGTTAATCCGTTATATTATAGCTTTGTTTAATCGGGGGCTAATCCCAAACAAACAAACGCCGCTGTGTGGAATAATGTCCGATGTATTTTATGTATTGCTCTAGTTCCAAAGTAAGTTTAGAGGAAGAAGTTGGTTCGAAGGGATTGGGTGTAACCCGTAACAACGATACTACCACAACTACCCAGACTCAGCACGAATATCTTCCTCATCATTGCATTTGTGCTTGTTCAGGAATCGGAATCGGAAATCGGTTTCCCTTTGAGTATGTGTGCTCGTAACCACTGTGCTAAACGGGTCGTCAAAACGATGTTAACAACATCGTATCTAAAATCGTAACCATCGTAAACTAAACATGTAGGTACTCTCACATTTTAGTCGCATAATTGTAATGTGTAATGTTTAATTGTATCGGTTCAGATTATTTAAGATTGTGGTATTCTGGTGATCTGTTGTTTCTTGTTTTTGTGCCCGTGTTACCGGTTAATACGATTATCACATAGTTTATTATTTATTACGTTGAAAACGTACCTAAGTGTAAATAGTAGAAGTTGCAAATGTGAGCTAGTGACAAAGCGAGCATATTTATGTTGGACATTCATCTAAGTGTAAATGTAAGTACTTAATCATAGTCATATTTTATTAGCTATAAACCCAACTTGGTTCCATCTTAACATAAAGTTTTAAAAAAGACAATCTGTCTGCTAAACTGTCTACATTATAAGTATACTACTCCTAGGATCAAATGTACACTAGGCATAAGTATTTATTGTAATTTTATTTAATAAAGATCTTTATAAACAAACAAACAAACATCGTATCATGTTACGAGTATTGTAATGACACAGAATAAACATAAGTGTTTGTCGTAGGGGGGACCTACCACGACCAGGAGAAGCATTGTGCCAGTAAACGGCGAGAATCATCATCGAAGTAGAAATTAGTGTTAGAGGGATACTCGAATTAAATACGATTGAACCTCTTCTTCTCTCTCTTCTCAGCATTTGTACGTCCATTGCTGGACATATGCCTCATGCATGGCTCTCCAAGAAGATCGATTAAAACTATAGGACTATAATCTCTAAACAAATTACAACACAATGCGCGGTCTTAGTCTTTGACTTGTCGCAGAGAAGCTAATGCCAGAGATGAGTGTTTCTCCGAAATTGCGTTCTTTGTCTGATTCATATGGTATTTTTTTTTCACATTTAAGCTTATAAAACATATTTTAACGAAAGATGGTAACCTAAGAAAGACTGTCTGAAAAAGGCACACTTTTTGATAAAATGGTTTCCGAGGTAATTAACTTAAAAAAATTTGGGACCATATGAATCAGAATCTGGGACATATGAATCTGAATTAGGGATAGAAATGAAGTTGTAGTTAGGAAAATTAGTCAATTATTTATTAAAATCACAGTGAATGCACATGATGCTTAATCATCACAATATTAATGATTCTCGCATTTTCACTCGTCATACATTATATTTGTCTGGATTTTTCCTTCCTGTTCCTGTTTTCCATCCTAATACGTTCTCCAATTTTCCTCTTCTCTCTTTCTTCTTCTTTAGATAGTACTGGTGGCATTTCTGTGTATTGCAATATAAAAACAGATTACAAATTTATTAATAATTATACTTAAAAATGCCTGTAAATAACACTGTCTCAATTTTGACAACATGCAGGCATTTGCCACTACAGTAGGTATGTCTACAAATAATAGACTGTATGACACTTGAGTCATGACTGAAATTTCAATACTTTTCAATAATTTCAAGTTACAGAGATCAGTAGTTAGAGCCTAAAAACGTAGGTAGTTTCACTAAAGTTGTTTAGTTTATTAATTTTATTTTTAAACTATAACTTAAATTAATTTTCTTTTTATTGTGTACCTTTATTTTATTACCTAGACAAATGAAACCCCTTTGACGTTATTAGGACTGCTGCGAAATTTACAGCTACTGTTTTTAGACACGTAAATGACATTAGATTCATCTAGAATGACTTGTTACAGGCGTAACGTGCCGCCATTGTAACTTTTCATTGACAATATGTGTGAAATTTAGATTAATATGGTATCTTTACCATATGAATCAGGCACATATTAATCAGAATTTTACCCATTAACATCGATAAATCATCGCACGTATTCAAATACAGATTGCTATTTATACATAGGTTTCTGTTCACCAATGGCATTATATTTCCCGCAGATTCAACTTTGAAAACCAACTAACTTAATTATAAAAACAACATACTAATCAGAAACACAGGTGTACCAAGGCTATATGAATCAGATATTTACCTTTATATCTTCGCGACAAAGCGAATCAGCCACACGTCTCGTTGCGACCACGTCAGCCGAGCCACAGGCTACCGCCAGCGCGGGGAGGGGTCGCCTGATGTTTCGTATTTAGCTGGGTATGTTCGAGTGATGCGCGAGAATATGAATCAGACTTTTGTGCCGGACACTCACATTTTTTTTATTTATAAATGAACAATCGTAAATATGAGTACCATTTTTTTAGGTGTAAAGACACAACTAATATTCTTTCGTAATAATTGTAATTTGCATCAATTTATCAATCTGAATTAGTGTTATTGTTACTAATGTTCAAGAAACTGGGTTACGGACACACCATCTTAGTCAGAAGAACTACTTTCAAATATTTTTTTGAAATATTTATATAAATATTATTTAAAAAAATAAACTTGTGCAAGATAGGCAATAGTCTGAAGTATGTTATAAAATTAATTGCAGACTGATTTGTCATTTAGTTACAAAAATAAACCTCAAGACATCGAAAATTAGGGGTTCGGAGAATCACTCAGATCAAAAATAGATTGATTAAAGAATAGTATCGATTAAAAACATCGACTCACAGTTTGGCCATCCTGACAATTCTTCGTCCCGAAGAATCGCCACTGTAGTCGTCGCTCGGCTACCCGGCGCGTACTGTGGCACTTGTGACTTTATTAAGTAGAAAAGAGAAATTTCATTATCCATCTGGGAGAACGTCATTGCCCAGTAGTTTAATATTCGCGGTCCCGAGTTCAAGCCTGGCTCCAAAATCTACTTTGTGTTCTTCGTACACTTTGCAGCTAGCTTTACGGTGAAATAAAACACCGATTAAAATCCAAGCAACCTGAACAACGGTAGGTTCACCCCTTACCACGTTAGGTTTATTTATTAATTTATTTAGGTCCACCAACAGTTTTCTGTACTGATACATGCACAAAAGCTCCTTATTATACAAAAGAAATTATAGACAAAAAGGATTAACAGGTAAACACCACATGGCAAAGTAAACAGACTAGTAACTTAAAACTACTTAATCACTTACTGAATTTTGTAACTAACTAAAATTTAACATATTATTAGTTACTTTAGATATCTCATTTCTTCCTTAAGTGTACGCACGTTTTAAAAGTTTGGTAAAATTCAGAAGAATATCTCGCTAACCACGACGGCAACACTCAGCGTGCCTCTGACTATCCCGTTTGGGATAAGGTCATGATCGTACGTTATGCTATGCTGATAATTAATTTATATTGCAATATAATTGCTTATAAGTTCTCGATTGGACACCATTTGAGGCCAAGCGCAGCGTGGAGGCAAGGTGGACAGATGAAGGCATAAAGTTTATAATACATTTAAGTTTATTATACAGGTTAAAGTTCGCAGGGTTTCGGTGGATGCAGGCCGCCTACAACCGGACGCTCTGGAAGTATATGGGGGAGGCCTATGTTCAGCAGTGGACGTCGTATGGCTGCTGATGATGATGATGATAATTACTTGCGCTTTTAAACTGAAGTGGTCATTAACGTACATTGCTTTAACCTAGATATAGCGGCAGCGTTACTCAAAGAAGACTTTGTTAAAGCCGTGTGACCCATGGCGGGTCGCCTAAGGATGATTGATGATATTTGCATTAAAATACAAAGACAGACTTCTATGAGACTTTAGCCAAAGTTCATGAAAGCGAGGGAGCTTTAACTACCCTCCCTCCCCGGGTAGAGTTTTCATGGCGTCCCTAATATTTTTGACTAATTATTCGTTCAGAAACAACGTTCCGACAATTTTCGTTAAACCGAATGACTTAGTTCATACAACGCAAATACAAAAGTGACAGAAAAGCTGTGCTAATGGTTTCTTCTGAAAATGAGTCTGGTCTAGCACTAGTCTGGCGTAGGTTTATGATTAACATCATCATAAAATAATATGAAACAAGTGTGATATGCTTTTTATAAAAGAAATTAAATTAACAACCGCATTTTATTTTTCAATTTGTAGGTTCTTATCATAATTATTAAGGTTAGTGATGTGAATAATTACATTATTTTTTTAGTGAAATGGTGCTAAGCCATGAAGAGACCAACGATGGATCACGACAACGACCTGGGGTGTAAGCCGCTCCTGTTTCTGGTAGTCCGGTGGTAGAAAACAAAGTGGGGTGTCAGATCATGTCGCTCCTGACCATACTTTCCGATATATTGCTTTAAACACATAGGTATGTAGTCCACGCTGATGCTCTAAACTCTGGAGTGTTGGTTCCAGGCGTATAAAGTTGATATTTAGCAAATCGATTCCACAGGTGGCAGCATTACCTACTCCATACACGACCGAACGTCATTTGTATGAGTCGATTTATTGCCGCTCAAATACCGTAGTTCGAGGAAAAAATAGTTAACTAGTCAAATCACAATTATTTTATATTGCTTCAAACTGTAGATTATGTAAACGCCAAACAAATACATGAATCTCATAAGTCATGGGATTTCCATTTCGGCGCCGCCCGCCCTCGGTCGCGACACATGCCCACGGCTGTAAATATATCGTCGATCGGCTCATGGATATTTTATTGGTTTAGCGTATATTGGATGTTGGATGAGATGACTTCTGCTTCAGCCGGGTTGCTGGAATTAAGTAGGACAGTGTTTTGTTTGTACTTTGTTGTCGTCTTGGAACTGGAGTTATTTCTCCTTTTACAGCTCGCTTTATGACTTTCAATTTCGTTAAAAATAACTTTAAAATGCTTTAGTTACTTAAAAGTATGTTATTTTTATGTTACCTATGCTAATAATATATTTATTTGAACGTGTTCGTTTTTAAGCGAAAATGACAGTCATTCAAATTTAACATTCACTCATCAATCTTCAATATTTCTAACCAGTATAGGTAGTCTAAATTAAGGAATACAGCAAATTAAAAAACATGAAAATCGGTCTAACGGTTCTCAAATTAATAGTTTTGTTACAATCCGACTCCGTTTTATATGTCAATGTTTTATAGATTCACAAGCTAAAACTTGAAAACTATATCTGCAGTTTGCGGCGGGTATTTCACTGGAAAGAATAGTTCCATTTACAATGTGGTAACGATTGTTAGCCAATAAAAGCACAAGACAAGATGAGACCGATACGTTTTCGTTTACGAATTCATCGTTGGAGGTGTGCTTTCCGTTACCATTCGGCGGTCGGATTTTACCGCAACGAGGGTAGGATAAGGATAAGGATAGGGTTATCTTAACTGCAGATAATAGGCTCTGGGGAAACATAGAGACTTTTATATCTCAGCAAAAAGCTGCTTGTCTATGGACGTGTTGATCTCCTAGGTTAAAAACGAAATAAGTCTGAAAACCTTAAATAGATGCAGTTTCACATTATTTGCACTCAGTAGAAACCACCTCGAGGTTGGCAGTAAAGACTCTTAAGTGAGTTGAGTTTTCATAATTATAATTTAAAGCCAAAAATAATCGAAGGAATCTCAAGGCCGACTTCTTAATTAAACTAAACAATGCAATAGGCACAGTTTGAAAAAAAAATTGAAAAAGTTAGAAAAAAAATGACATAAAAGATTGTAAGAAGGCTGTAAACATCCAAATACAAATAAAAAAAGGGTTATTTAAAAACCCCGGAAATAAGATACGGGAAGACTCACATGTAGTTAGAGCACTTCATATCCTGCGAAGAAACTGTCAACCACAGCGACTCGTTATAGTGGAAAATCTTAGAAACGTTAAGATGTCAAGTTTCCTAGCCACTTTCATAAAATGACGTCTTACTCGTAAAGAACGAAATAGCAAAGTAAAACGAAAGTCTTGTCCGCACTCGGGCACATTAGTATCACATTATAGTACTATATTTGGTACAATTTGCAATTAGGATTGACACAAAATACCAATAACCCTTGGCCAACTAAGCAACGAAGAGATCGTCTAAACTGAAATGACGCGCTGCTCCATTGCATCTACGAATACCAGCAAGCACTTTTGTTTGCGCAGATGCGGTGGAGGAGTGCGTCATTTCAGCTTAGATGATCTCTACTGAAATGTATTTTTTTAACACAATACACAATAAACATGTTCATGTACACGATTATTAGTACTAAACGGGTATAGAAGCTAAGTACTCGGTGATGTTAGCTAATTTAATTAAATTTACTAGTGAATCACAAATATTTGGTTTAATTGTACATTACAAAAAAATGATTACCTCACATATGCCAAATGTTTTGGTTCAATTACAGTATGTTTTTAGTGCATCTAATTTTAATAGAATAACTCATTCATTGTTTTTTTAATCGCTACAAAACAAAGTTGAAGGTAATCTGGAAATATTCATAACAAAATATATCAGCTGCTATTTCCGAAATCCGATAGATTCATTATACATCGCAATAACAAGGAACACGCCCGATATCCAGAAATACCAGGATGTTATCTCGGGGGGAAGGTGGGGAATAATATCATAAATAATCGGGATGTAGCCGGAAACGGAAACCGCTCGCAACCGAGTTATTTATATATCCATCCGAGAAACTGTGCGAGGGAGAAGGCTCACAGGTCGCAAGAAGGCGTAACAATAATAAACCTAAGAACTTAAATGTCCTATTTACGTCTCACTACTGGGCACAGCCTCACCTCAACTATGAGGTGGAATGAGCTATACTCCAACACGCGGGCTCAGTACGGATAGTTGGACGGGTGTAAGGTTAGTGTTAGATGTCATCAAGCCACCCTAAGGCCTCTGACTAGGCTTAACGACTAACAGCGTCGTCAACCGGGACCAACTGCTTAACGTGCCTTCCGAAACACGGAGTTGCCCTGAAAAATACATCACTAAATGTCGGTCGGAATAGTCAGCCATCCCATTTCCGGCGCGGCGTGTGTTGCTTTACAACTAACAATAATTAATAATAATAAATTAATATTGTATTTAAGAGTTGCTGAAAACGATTTAGTATGTTTGAAAGTGTACCTACTGCAAAATCAATTAATTTACTATATAGGCAAATATGTTTATGTTGTTATGTTTATTTTGATCTTCATTTAATCTCCATCCACGCAACCAGAAAGTGGAGTAAACTGTAATAGTACATTGTTATCCTAGGGGTGAAAGTAACTTATTTAGTCCCGAGACGGGGTTTGGCGCCCGGAACGAAGTGAGGGCGCCAATAGTTCGAGGGACTAAATAAGTCTTTAACCCGAGGTAACCACTGTGCTTTTCATTACGAATACAAGGAAAGTAAAAATAAAAACATGAATTAGCTAAAGAAAAAATGACAAAAATAAATGAAGATCGAATTGCCGCTTTCCCGCCTATTTTGTTTGTTTTTTTTTCTGTGGCCGGCCCGCTATTCAGCCATTATTTTTTATTTTCATCATTGAAAAAATGCTAAATATTTTGCTCAAAGCTAAGTTATTTATAGAAATTGTTGAATCTGAATTATAATAAAGGTATTTAAAAATATATATTCTCTAATCAATACATAATTAACTTTAAGTATTTCAATTTTACATCGTGGCTGTATAGAAAGTTGGAACATGGTTCAATAGATATGTGAAAAATAACTAGTTTTGTTTTTAATAATTTGACAGCTGTCAGTTGAAAGTGATTCTCCCTAGGGATGAAAAGTACTACTTTCAGCCCGCTTCTTAGGTCAGTAATGACCTACTTTCAGAGTATGAGTAATGAAAATAAATATAAACATGTACTGAACATGTTCAATAAATACACTGTTACAGTCCCGTTGATGCTATCTGTATAACAAAATAGAGTATTTCACAGTATAATTTTATGTGCACATTAAGCTGTGGCATTTTCACCTAAGAGGCAGTTTGAATTCAGTACCAGTTCGGCCATTTTGGGAAAAACGCCTAATTGCGAATCGGACAACAACTGTCGTGTCGTGTCTGGATTATAGCTACAGTTACCACTGAAGAACTTTGCTGAAACTTCCAAATGAGAAGCTGGATCTTGCTTAATAGCAGAGGCGTAGCTATTAAGCTGAGCCAAGTCGCTTATTTATCATGGGTCCTTTCTGGCATTGCCATTTTGTCGAATAAAATGGAGAGTTAACCTTTTTTATAAATACTGAGGAAAGAAACGTGAGGATCACTGATACGAGTATAAGGTGATCACCGCACTGTTTCGACCGCGTAGCCATTACTTTCAAATTTTGTAGGTCGTAAACTTAGAACCTACCTTCACGGAAAGTGGGAGACCGTTCCTTTGAAACTATTTTCAATATTTTAAGAATGATTAAGAAGAAACCAATTTTCGTTTTGGAGCAAATTTAGCTAACAGGAAACAAGCTGTTATTAACAACAACAGAAACAGCTCAGTTTCCGGTTGTTTACAAAAAAAACTTCTAAGTTATACACGATTTATGCAGGCCTTCAAAATGAGATTGAGCAGCCCGTTTCTTTATTACTGTACTAGCTGTCCCAACAACCTTCGTTCTATATTACTATATTAAGATCATTTTCTCATGTTTACTCACCTTTTAAACCTTCCCTAGACCATTACAAATATTTCTAAACCAAAATTAGGCAAATCGGTCCAGCTATTCCCGAGTTTTAGCGAGACTAACGAACAGCAATCCATTTTTATATATAGAGACTTGTCAACCCCATATCTGGCCCTCTCTGTTTTCCATCAGGTGAAGTGACGTTATCTTGAAGAAAAAAAATTAAACTCTATTGATTATCTATTGCTCACTGTTGCCCGAAATCCATTAAGCCTAGGGAAGCCTTAGAGTGGCTTGATAACATCAGACAAAAAGGTTTATCTCCCTTTTCATTTTCTAGGCTTTTGATCCCTGTATATCGGTATAAAAAAATCTCGTTAAATTAAATTAAGTACAATACCAGCGTATGATCTTCATTATCATACCCGCTTGGAAAGGCAAAAATTGAAAGTCAACAGCCACCTCGTCGTGATTACGTGACAGGACGACCCGCACAGGTGTGGGGCATAAAAATGTCACGCCCTAAGCACCGTAACATTTTATAATTAGTCCCGACGTCAGCTTTCGCTCGTACGTATAAATTAGAACAGACGTTGCCATTGCGTTGCGTTTTGTTACTGATACATTTTCTTTTATTATTCACATGATGCGTCATCATCTCTTAACCAAAAGATGCAAAATGCCTGACGCAAAATGCCAACCACTCGCAAAATGGCAACGTCTCGGAATGCCAACTTTTGAAAATGACAACTTCTAAAGGGGGCAGACCGGAAGGCATTATGCGGAGTTGGCATTATGAGAAACAACGATGAGGTTATGAAAATATCTCAGAAGGTATAGCCAGAGGCACACTGACTTGCCGTTATGGTGAATGGAACATTAGAAGCCCTCACTTCTCATAGCTAATTTAAATTAAATAACAAAAATAGATTTTCAGGACATATTTAGCTTTGACCACACAGAATCCGAGCGCTAAATAAACCACTAGGCACAACAAAATATTATGATTTCTTTAACAAACCAACTTATGCCTTGTAGTTGCTTATAAAATAAATACTGCATGGCAAATACTTAATAGTGATACATAAACAACTTAGGTGTGTGGTTATACCTTCTACACCAATTCCAACAGCTAAATCTATATGACGATACGCTATTACGTTATTTGAGTGTACCTTATTACAAACACAACTGAAAAATACAACATAATGACAATTATTCAGAGCTCATTATCAAGTAACAAGCTTATGCCTCATAATCCGCGGTTTGCAGGAAATCAGCCCAAAGTTTGTTTTTAATGTTGATTGGCGTAATACCATTGCAAAGTTCATACGGTAGTTTGTTTGTGAGTCGGGAGCGAGCTTATGTATTGCATACTTGTTCAATCTGCCAGGCAAAGTTTTACTGACGAAAGCGCTGCTCGGTGATGCTACAGTTTCGTAGTTATCGAGTGGCTACTACTACGAATCTCTACAGTGCTACGATGTTCTACATAGTTACTGCTGGCTACGAAATATTTCGTAGACGTTGTAACTGGTACCAAAAACTATTACTTATGAAGACAAGACAGTAAGCGGTGTGTACAATATGTTTTCTATAGTGAGATGCTGTAATAAGATGGAGAGATAAGTTTTTAGTATAATCATCAATTCGCAAGAGAATTCGACAATCTGTAAGGGTTTCGATAGTTTGGTAATTACAGCAGCCGCCCGGTTTGTGGAAGATGCAGGTTCAACTCCCGTCTTAACCTTAAGCCGAAAGGTTTTTCTAAAACTAATTTCAACATTTAATTACAAACAAAAATGTCTTGTTAATTTAGAAATCGTATCACTGTGGCCATCTGCCCATGACCCAGCCCAACGGCTAAGCAAAATAGACGGTACACGAGTCATTTAAATTTATAACAAGACTTTTCATGTCCCTTTCCTTGTTAACCCTTTGTTGGTCATTGTTACAATACAGCTGAGTTACAGCCGTGACACGAGTGCGTGCTGTGGAAATGAGATTATGTTGAACAAATTGTGGCAAAGAGAATTTAATATGAGCAGAGTAAATTTATCTTTGTATAACGTAAACTCTGACGGGAAACACTAATGCTATATAGTCGCAATGTCTCATAATAAGCAACCTTATTTATATAATTTAATTACGTAATGTGACTGTGATTTAGAATTCATAAATAAGTTAATAATAGAGAACAATAACAGTAAGCACTGTTAAGTAAATACAGCAGGGTAAATAACTTACAATTTTAGTCATGTACAGGCTTAATTTTGTTCAGTAGCAACTAGACTTTGGGTAGATGATTCACTTATCAATTCGTTTCACTCTGAGTGCTTATAAGGTTGTAAATTGAAATCATATTATCAGTGATAAACTGTTAGCCTTGGACCCATTCTAAAACGTTGCTCATTTAAATCCAGTACACCTGACCTGACCTGTACTCTACCTGAAGGTTGACTGGAAGAGATCGCTCTCTAGCGATAAGACCGCCTAAATTGTACATTGTTCTCTGCAATTTGCTTGAAATGTAATGTTGTTGTACAGTAAAGAATATCTTTCTGCCTACACAGTAGGTACAGTACATTGTACAGTGAATATGTACAAGTAAAATATTTTTTTATAAGACTTGGTCGTAACAAAATCTCCACTTGAGTAGATTCGTTATGAAGTAACAGTGAAAAATGAGTCCAATGGAAAACGAATTAGGTTGTATGCAAATGATTGTATATGGCAACAACCAGAAAATCAGACAGTCTCTAGAGTGAGTTTCTCTCACTTTCGAATCACAAAAGCCTAACCGCGGATTTGCATATAGAAAAAAACGGTGACGTCCACCCACAACCAGAGGCGCCACACCGCTTGCAATACAATTTCTCGTTTATGAACTCGTGATCGAATAGTGTCGAAAACTAGCACTACGCCCAAACACGATAAAACAATACACGTTACCGAATTTCTAGTACGATAAATATTTCCATCAATATCCAACCTAACGTCCATCACAATAACTCGATATGATATCGATAAAGCAACAAAGGTGTATCTGGAACATTTTTGACACAAAAGATACGCCAAGGGAGGATTTAGGAGTGACGGAGGAAGATTGATTCTGACAGCCGAGGAGGAATATGCGACGATATATTATTATGTGACGTCAATAATGAAATGTGGCTGAATTTGTGACTGCCATTAGACCTTTATGTACTTTTTACGCCATTTTTCTTCATCGTCATTACTTATTTATTTAAGTGAATGCGCCTTTGGCGCAGTAACAAAAAAGGAATCAGTACATGAACATGCAAATAAAGTTAGCACTTTTTATTTATTTTGCATTTCGGTGACAACCTCATTTTTAAGGAGTGAAACATTATGTCAAGCTCATAATTATACTTTTTAAGGAGTGGAAATCGTCCTCAAACTTTTGCAAATCAGCAGAACCCCTGGCATTAAGTAGGTGCCCTTATAATCTTTATAAGATAAGGTGACGAGCTAAAGATGAACAGAGCTTACGTACGCTTCGCACGTACGTAGCATTAAACACTTTGACTTTGATTTTTTACATACGCCATGCAATGTGGACACCTGGTGTATACATTTTGTCTCACGTGTACGTATGCTACGTAATTTACCATGAGACATATTTGCCATTTTTCAAAGGCACAAGCATTCTGACAGTCATTAAAACACGGGAAAACCTGATAAGTAAGATGTCTGATAATCAGCCACCGTTAATTCTAGCAACATACTAATTAAACGCTCGGTACTTCGAATAACCTCCGCTCAATTTTTCTATCGATCTTGCAAAATACGGGTATGAGCTTTGCGGATAATGAGTTTGTCTCAAGAGTCGTCAAACATTATGCATCGTATAAGTTGTGTACATAACCTTTTTAACTGATTTGTACCTACAGTGTTTCAAAGACAACACTGTTATAAAGTTACTTATAACCTGGACCATCCCTAATTCGCAGCCTCCGTACCTCACAAGAGACTCGGAATTATTGGACTAGGAAATAGGAAACACATGTGCTGGATATATAAATGAATCAATGAGTACTTTAGTGCAAACAGACAGTTGTTCTAGCTTAATAAAACGCAGCTCTGCAACATACTTACCCGTACAACTTTGTAGATATCACCTTCATTTGTCTCTCACACCTGCTATGATTGCGTCACGCTCCCGGCGCTACCTTAAACTGAGAACACGTATCAAAACGTCGGACCGCTGTCACACTAGCGTGACAAGGCCCTTAGCATTTTCCCTATGCGATATAAGCGACCCCTATAAACATCGCTGTGACAGATCGCCCGTCCCGACCGCCCACTAAAGATTAATTAGATACAGCCATAACGTGAAGTTAGGGGACAAGATCGCCAAATAAACCCGTCAGTTAAATTTGATTAGATTGATTACATGGATTAAAATAGCGTTTTATTACTAAATTGCTGTTGCTCGTGACTTTTTTCATCTAAATTGTATACTTTATCGCTCAGGTGATCTATTAATAATCTCTCTATAATAGTAGACCCCCTCCTGCTTATAATAATAATAAAAAAAAACATTCCTGAACATTTTTACACACATCTTTTTACGCGATCTAGCCTCAAAGTAAGCTAATTAAAGCTTGTGTTATGGGATAACAAACAACGGATAAAAACTTAAATCCTTTTCCTTTTGTACTCAGCTTTATAAGCTTAAATGAAGTAGTATTGTGTTGGCTCATATCGACATGATATGATAGAAAGGAAAGGTCTCTTTTTTGTAAAATCTGAGTATGCAGTTTTAGTTTTTCCCAAAATCGTCCTCGAGACTCCTTTCATCATTATTTTTCGATATTCCTCATAGTTAAGGATTTGGCCTACCACGCCCACTTGAAAAACTCAACCAGTATAGGTACCCTTACCCTCATATTGACTGGAACTGATAAAATGAATACGTTCTCCGAAATATCCACCTAGTGCATTTTTCAATTTGAATTTATGTTTAAAAATAACAGATTGAAGCTTCGGATTTAGTCAGTTCGGTTTCCATTTGAAATTCCTAGCCATATTTAATAATATTTTAGAGTCGTTGCAAAAAAATTTTTAGTAATGGAATGGTGCGACATACACAAATGTTTAGTGAGATTTGGACACTGCACGAATAAAAATAATAGAGCGAGTAGTAAATAATTCAATGTGAATTTTGAAAGACAAATTCAGTTTAAATTGGGTTGACATAATCGAATAGTTAAACTCTACAAATCACGCCTTAAAATCATAGAAGGAACGTATTTAATTAACGTGCTGATTTTGCTGCTAACGGAATGTTGATTTTCATTTGAATTGATTTCCAAGTGAACCTACTGGCCACTTGTAGTCAGTGGTTAAGTTGAAAATAATATGACCTATAATTAAGTTTTTTGTCGCAGGACAAAGTTAGAGTGCCTTTAGGTAACGAATGTATACGAGTGTGTGCTAAGACTTTCAATTGCCCGTATAATTTAATTTTGCGGCCGCAGCTGGGGCTTAAAAATAGGCTGACATATAAAAGTATCGTGAAGGTACTGGTTTTGGACACCCCAATGTTGGACAATTGTCTTGCTGTATCTACATAACAACTCAAAACACTGAATCTATATATTCGACTCCGACTGAGTGCTTCTGCTAAAGTTGGTGAGGACTTGGTTATCTTGAAGATATCTCAGCATCAGGTAATGCATGAAAATGATGTTGTCATTGCAGTCACATAAACACCGTCACCTTCACAGCAAAAAGCTGATCATCTTCAAATGGATGAGGTGTTCGGCACTGGAACAAAACTGACCAAGCCAATTGGGTTGGGTTGGTTTCAGTTGATGATTTTTGGGAATGCCTTTTCTAAATCCAGTAGACTATTTCTCGTTTTTGGATAAAATGCATATTTTATTACCAGTATGTTTATGTCACTGCAAAACTCGCAAAAATGACACTGCGTTGAGTATTAAGTAGTTAAAAATTGTCGTCACCATAGTGGATCCTTGAAAAAGCGAAGTCCTACACTCAGCCTTATCGCGGCTCAATCCTGAACAGTGTGCACTCTGCAGGTTTGGCATTCCATTTTATCTTGACTTCGTAAAGGACATCGGTCGAAAGCCCATCCACCTCGGACTAAAGTGTTTTTTTTTTGGTTTTGTGGGCCAAATGTCAAGAGTACGTATCACAGTACTTGATCCAAATTATTAGAATGTAGTACTATTTCGTTCTATCGAATCTATAGCTCTCTTATGTTCACATTTAACAATTTTTTGTTTTTTACTTTACATAGGTGCAAAATGACACTATTTTATAATTTTTGTACTGAAGGAACTACTTAGTACGTTTCATATTCAATGCTTTAAACGTAAATTGGGTTTTGAATTAGATATATCAACTGAAATTAAATATGTTTGGTTTTCATAGAAATTCGTTTATCTGTCGTTTCTGCGATGGACTCTTTCTCTGCGAGTCTTTTGTTTCCACTTTATATTCTGTCTCGTCTTTAATTAAACATTCTTCTGCCATGCTTTGGTTTATATTGCACATCAAAACAATAATCCCAGATATGGAACAGCGAGAATATTATATGCAAATATTGTGACGCCATGCATGTGGGTTAGGGTTGCGGCACAGGGGATTTGAACATAAAATTTTGTGTGAACCTTTTCTATGTGAATGGTTATTTTATGGCAAATATCACAAGAGTCATGATAAGCAAAACAAAGTAATTTATACGTAAGTAATCTAATCCATTACAGTGTGTGTATAATATGAGGGCGCCAAAAATCTCGCGCTGATTATCGCACGTGGCCGAGCTCCTTTGAAGATTATAATTTTAGGATTTATTATGTTTTAAACTTATAAAATATTATTATGTGTGTTATAAAAAGAAGGTTTATGGTTAAGGTTTTGTTTTTATGTTTTGGGTAGTCGTGCTTGTACCAGGTTAATCTAAAAAGCTGACAGGAGTCGCCGTCGACCGATAGGTTGTGAACAAGAACATGATGGTTGGTTTTTCTATATCGCTTGCTTATCGAATAAACCTTCAAACAATGTAAACTATGCGCGTTGACAAAATAAGTACGTAAGTAAGTGTGTGTGTTTGGTGGTGTGTGCTTGGGTGTGTGTGTACAGGTAAGCTTAAGTCAAGTTAAGGTTAAAATTGCTGTGTCGGGGTGTGTCATGGCGTGACAGAATGCTATGAATGGTTCCGTTCAAATGTTATGATTAGATTCACATTGCTGTGCCGCAACGTGTTGTGACGTCACGAAACACCCCGAAACAGAAATATGAAATGAAAATGAATCAAGTTAGGCAATTGGTCAAGAGAAAACTTTCAAAACAGTTTCAGAAATTCTGCAAAAGTACTTTTTACATTATTTTTGTGTGAATAAATACTTATATTTTAGGTTTTTTTTAGTATGAGCCATCGACCAATATTGCCTCTCATTCTCAAAAATATTTAAAATGTAAAAAAGCTCATTTATTTCATTGAAGGTATTACACATATTATTAAGCCATTTTGTTTTAAGCTCAACCCTGCCGTCTGCTCGCTAATTTTCCTAGCATGACGTTTTCTAATAAATAAATGCCATAGCCACGAACGTGAAACGTTGACAGTGACAATATTGTTCTAGCTAAACAATGAGGATGGCTGCCTCGCACTGCAACTAGAGCTTTCTGAGACCAGTAGATTAATCAAATATTCTAGTTTTTAGAAATATTTTAAATATTTATTTGAAAAAAAACTTCATTTGGCTATTTCAGGTAGGCATTTCTAGTTCTGTCTGATATAAGAACCAAGATATTTCTAGATATATTCATTGGTACACAGGCAGACCGCCTACATTCCTCCGGAAATCAATGCGGAGGCCTATGTTCAGCAGTGGACGTCGCGTGGCTGTTGATGATGATGATCTCTACATATGGCCATCTGGGCTGTGGTTCTAGTTCCTGTAACTCAGGTGATCAATGCTCTTTTACATTTTATCCTAAATTGAACGACTTGTTTCTTTTCAGCTATGGTATTCTGAGTGAAGTTATCTTTGAAATTATTTTTTTTTTGCAACTGGTCGTTTGAGAGAAAAGAACATTATTTTTAAATTATTTACATCCAAAATAAAAGAAAATACTAATTCAGGGTGAAGCGTATCGATGATTGAAGTAAGCGTGTAGCTCCGAGATGGGAAGTGATGTCCGCCAGATTACTGAAATTTTCAGGAAACAGCTGGTGTGTACAGATAGCTAGAAAAGGATATTGCATCTAGGTCTCTTCGACGCGATGACATATTCGCCAGATACTCCATTTCCCTAAAATACAAAAACAATTACTTATTCATATCAACAAGTGAGCGAGTTGCACAGTGAGCTTAGAAGTTAAACATTTCGAAGTTGTGAAACTCTGTATACCTACTGTGTATGTTTTAAAGTAGAAAGCTGTAAAGTTCCTGAATAAATAAATGAATTTTCAAATTTTAAATGATAATTTTTATCCTCTTTATCTTGTACTTAAGAGTGCGCATAAAGCAAAACTACCAATCTTCTTCTTGATTGTACGTGATAAATACTAGATGAAATTTTATGAATTTATTAAATGTTACGCTTCATTATATTTTCGAGGGTTGTGTTTGATCAAAAACATAAAATAATTAAATTATCTCGATAAAAAAAAATCACGAAGTTACGTCTGATTTTCCCTTTTTTTCGTTTTATACTGGACATGGCAATTACTATGATGACAATTTTTTTATAAATAATTATATTGAAAAATAAGTAAGGGCTATGTCTAGCCATTTTTTAAAATTACTTTTAGTTTTGGATTTATAACGATTAAACACTTTTGGCACTTAATACGTTTTGATTCCGCGGAAAAAGTCATCTTCCGTCGCACGTTTGTGAAGCTTGACACATATTTCTATTTCACACATCAGTACCCATCGCTCCGTTGAGACGAGAAGACTACGCTCAAATTCTTAGCTGCTCCGAGTTTCAAAATAAATAGTGAAATGGGGAAAAAGAAAAGGACTTAGTGAACGAGAACTAAAAAAGTTACAAACTGCAAGGATGTCTAATTGTCGAAGGTATGTTGTATTGTATTTTAAGAGAAATAAATTCATTTGAGTCGCTCTAGTAAGATGACGTAAACAGATGGTGTAAAGTATATGCTAAGTAATCACATGACTTTAGTTGGTCTCTTCAAATAATAGGTTGATTTCGAAGGTATTTGTTTCAATCCACCAGGTATTTATTGTAAGTAAATTATTTTCAAATAATATTTAATTTTCAGAATTGCTGCATCTCAAAATATTTCACAATCTGACAGGTGTGATCAAAATGAAGTTGTGGAGGCATGCGCGTCGTCGACTATGTAGGTTTCTTTAAAAATAGTATCCATACTTGCTTTTCCATCTTGGGATATTTTTTTTAGTAAAGTTGAAGCTGGCTGAAACAATAACTAGTTACTACGACATGAGTAAATATACTAAGTACTGTGTTTATTTTACAGAACAACATTGAATTTGGAAAATGTAGACCCTAATAGACAGCCTATATCTACAGACTATTGTCAGTCAGAAAAAATACTTACCGTAATGATTACTCGAGGAATGAAGAGAATACTCCAGAAAGGTATCCGCCTAAATTCTTACAGTACAATCGATAACATTTAAACTAGCGGAGACCTGTCATGAGAAAAATAACGAATAGGAAATAGTCATTTGAAAAATAACGTTAGATAATTTCTGATAAAGTTATCACTTTCCAAACCATCCTGTCTTAAATCAGTAATTTGAAAGTAACAGACGCCGAAATTAACCATTTCCCGCATACTTTTTTGCCTGGCCGCTGCTTTGCACTCTCCTGTAAATATATAATAAATCCGATCAGTTGAACGGAAAAGGGTTGATTTGGGTGGGGTGGTTAGAACTGCAACCACAAAACGCATGAGCCGAGCGATATTTTGACTCAGAACGCCACTTGCTACGAGTACTTTTATGCTTAATTGCAAATGACTTTCCTAATAGTGGGTAATTTGTGCCTTTCCGTATAAATATGGCTTCCGCATTATTTTTTTTCTACTGTGTCATTTTTTAATTTTAATTTTGTAAATAGCTGAACTTTTCAATTACAGTTCATTGAAGCGACGACGCACTCTAAGTAGTCGTTTTCTGGGATCCACAAGATTTGATCTACATCGATTACCTCGAGAAGGGTAGAACAATAACAGGGCTTTACTATGCCGATTTATTGGGCTGATTCGACGCCGAATTAAAGAAAAAACGACCCCACCTGGCGAAGAAAAACGTGCTGTTTCACCACGACAACGCACCGGTTCACACGTCTGCCGTTGCCATGGCCAAATTGATCGAATTGCTGCCCCATCCACCGTATTCTCCAGAGTTGGCCCCTTGAGACTTCTTCCTGTTTCCTAATCTGAAAAAAACACTCGCCGGGAATAGATATGGATCAAATGAGGAGGTCATTGCCGCCACAGAGGCCTTTTTTGCAGAGTTTGACAAAAACTATTTTTCGGACGGGTTAAAAAAGTTTGAGCATCGCTGTGCTAAGTGTATCTGAAACTGAAAGGAGACTATGTTGAAAAATAAATTGCAACTTTTCAAAAAAATTCCCTTACTTTTTGTAGGCTAAGTAAGTATTTATTGAATGACCCTCGTATAATATGCACATACTTGAAATAAAGATGATGTTTTTGGCATTCATTTTAATTTTTCATTCACCTTTCAACGCCTTATAAACCAGATACAATTGAAAATATGTGCGTGTGCATTGGGTGAGCACCCTCTAAAAATTAATAAAAATGTCTCACCATTTAGTTGAAGGTCTAAAACAATTGTAAATGTAATCTTGCAATTTGTAAAACGATGTAACCGAAGGTATTTAATGAAATGTCTGCTCACCCAGTTCTCTCAAAGGATCAGCCGTATCTCCGTATGTAATGACTTTACAAATACCAATAGTGTACTGAATTTCAGTAAAAATCTATTCTGACTAGGGTTTTAAAATTCAGTTTCACAAGATCCGTAATAAAAAAAAATACAAATGATTTCTTGTGCTCACCCAATCCTCACGTTATTAAAAGGGCTGATATTTTAGCGAACTAGCAATTAAATGGCATTCATAATTTGTACTGTTTTGGTTGACTATGAACATAATTTTGTAAAATATAAAACAAACCACTATCACTGCGCGTTCTTGAGTATATATTTTTTTAAAGTGCTCACCCAATCCTCTTATTTTCGTAAAGTGAAAAACGTGTATACCTCTTTGTAACTAAACTTTGAAGAATAAGTTAACATGTCAAATTTAGTCAAAAAAAATACAAAATGATCATGTCTATACGTTTTTGATATTTTTATTTACTTCAGGAGATATACGCAATTTATTGTTTGTCCGGAACTCTATAGAGTAGGGTAGGGAGTAGGGTAGGGTATGGTGTTCACACGTTACAAAATAAAGTGACAATACAACTAAAACAGTACAAATTATGAATGCCATTTAATTGCTAGTTCGCTAAAATATCAGCCCTTTTAATAACGTGAGGATTGAGTGAGCACAAGAAATCATTTGTATTTTTTTTATTACGGATCTTGTGAAACTGAATTTTAAAACCCTAGTTAGAATAGGTTTTTACTAAAATTCAGTACACTATTGGTATTTGTAGTCATTACATACGGAGATACGGCTGCCCCTTTGTAAGAACTGGGTGAGCACACATTTCATTAAATAACTTCGGTTCCATCGTTTTACAAATTGCAAGATTACATTTACAATTGTTTTAGACCTTTAACTAAATGGTGAGAACATTTTTATTCATTTTTAGAGGGTGCTCACCCAATGCACACGCACACATTGAAAATCTATTATTATAATCGCTGACAATCGCGCCAGGCGGGATATGACCCTTTAATTCGTGTTCAGTTGGTGGAGGAGAGTCAAACCACCCCGTCATGAGTTCTCACCTTATCGTTGCGAGGGGGCTTAGTACTGGTGGTAGGGTCCAACCGCCGGGAAGCGAATAGAAGGCGTGGCAGTGTGGTGGACTAGCCACCCACTCGTTGAGGCCCCTAAGGGCGACACGTGGGGTTGCGGGGCCAGTGCGGCCTGCAAGCGCCTTGAGGCGCGTAGTAGCGGCCGCGGGGTTTTGGTCGGTAGCAGTCCAACATAACATCGTCGTCCCCCCGGGCGGCGAGGTATCCATGAAGATTTCCCCACGAAAAAAAAAGCCGGGTCAAATCATGACCGGGGAGCTTTTGTTTATAAATATACAAATGCGTCCACCTATTACCGTCACTAATATAGAACAAAGAACGCAAAAAAACCCGCTTGTGTATTTACTCTAAAATATACATTTGATTATATATTTTATATATTTTTTTTTTAGTATATGAAAATAAGTCGGGTTTTCCTTCCTGACGCTATAACTCCAGAACGCAAGAACCGATTTCCACGGTTTTGCATTCGTTGGAAAGGTCTCGGGCTCCGTGAGGTTCATAGCAAAGAAAATTCAGGAAAATTTCAACAGAAAAGCGGGAAAATCTTTTTTCATATACAGCTAAGTCCACGCGGACGAAGTCGCGGGTGGCTGCTAGTATTTAGTATTTATTGTGAAAAAATCAACTGGTGACAGAAAGACAGTGTAGTCTACGTATTAGGGCCCTGTTTTTACCTTTTGCATAAAGATCCTTAAAAATAATTTCAAAGATGAGACTACTATCTACAACATAACATTCAACTTATATACAAAGTAAAATTACGTACATTAAAATGTAGGCAATGTATTCACAAGAAGAATGCCTACTGTGTTATCTGATTGTTTTACGTATACTACGGAAGCTACGCGTTGAGCGAGCGAGAGAGATGTATTGTGGTTTGGCGGGCGATAGTGTTCGCAGAGAGGGGGGTGCGGGTGAATTTTATAAATTTGCTGGGTTTATACGCACTCTTAACAAAGAAAGTTAATATAATCCTCTTATAAAAATCTTTTGAATTAATTGCTTTTACTTTGGTCTTGTCGCTAAAGTAAGCGAAGGAACTGAACTCAATTACAAGATAAAGAAAAGTACTTAGCTTATTTTGTCTGACTTTGTTATTAATAATTTTAGGAAGTTCCATTTATTTTTACTTTCCGTGTTTATTTATCATTGAAAAAGGTTAATTTTAAAAAATGTAACATTGCTAAGACACGAAAAAAAAGGTGAAGTTTTGAACGGTTAACACTGGAACTCTTGGAAAAAAAGTAGTTGACCTCTAGCCACTACTATCCAGGCACTAAGGTCGGGCCTCAGGGCGTCAATTCAACCAATTCTGTATGAACCCGCGCGGGCGCCCGCGTAACGTAGTTTCAGGCCTAAAGCTCAAAGGGCAAACAATTTGGTTCGGTTAATCGCCTGAACCCGTAATTGGAGGCGTACACAGATAACAAAGATATTAATAGGACACGGGTACCTGAACGGGGTGTACACTTAATTGCCCTTTTGCTATCACTAGGACACTATAGGACAGGCCTGAACGGGTGTGCACCTAATTGCCCTTTTGCTGTCACGCCTAGTAACCGACATCCAGAAACAATCAAGTGGCCCAAAAGGAAGTTTTTCTGTGTCAATAATAATTGATCATTATGTATATTTATTACAAAAGAATCGTCATCATCTGCCGCCAATTACTGTTGTGTTGGGGTATTTTTCATAGATTTGGCATGGCGGCTGGTTGATAAGTATAACAGTGGGCAGTTGTTCGGCATAAAATTTCAACATAATTATGTCTGGTAAAATTAAATAATTTCGACTATCTGTTCCCTGCGTGCACTGAAACCCTTTTTTTATGCTGAGTAAAATGCCTTACGCATACCCGCCGCTGGGGGTTGGACAGGTTATGTTGGACTCTCATAACTGGGAAGGTTAACCCAGTGGCCTACCGAATAGAAACCTCATTGACTCCCTCTCATTGTCCACGGTGGGAGGAATGCGGTGACTAGCACGAAGTCTACTACCCGTCCCCAAGGAATCCACTAAAACACTGAGACATTTATCAGGTCATTCTTCCAATCAGATGGCAAACCGATGCCATCAGTTTGATCGATGTTCCCGAGACAGATTCAGCGATATAAAACTGCATACCTACTTAGATCAACTTACTTTTCAAAAACTTCAATAATTGTTTGATTGGAGTTTAGGATGGATTCGATTTTGATAAAAACGAAAATACCTGTATTTTAGCTACTGTGGTGTAGGTGGGAAGGCATAAGATGAATTCCTTAATCACTATGAACAAAACATAGTTTTGCTTTCAGAAATACCAACGGTAGTTTTGGACAATGACTTCTAGGGTTACCAGCGTTTTCATGGACGAATGACTGAACATTGACAGTGTAACTGCAACGCGGTAGGTACAGACCTACCAACTTATCTGTGAAATGGCGAAAATTGGAACTACGACCGCCATGTTGAAATGTCATTCGATTGTCCGTGTCAACTAATTTTGAGTACTATGGTTGTTTTATTGTGATATTTCGGAATTTATGAAGTTGAATATACCAAAAGCCATCAAAGTGAAGCTCGAAACATTATTCTTAAGGTTGAAACCTTTTTCAAAGCAGAAGACCGGCCGAGGTCTCCGATTATTCCATTTACCAAAATATACAAACGAATTTCGGCTGCAACAGGTTAGTGTTGTCAACTTTATTTTCATAAATACCCATATTACGCAAATACTTAACCAAATATTTAAGTCTACGGAATATTTGTATATATTCTTACTGTAGATTAACGCAACGGTAACGCACATCTGATATTTTACCTGTTAAATGGTTGAGCCAACTGACCTGCCGGTTTTCAAATTTCGATGAAAAAAATAATCCTATGTTTCAGGTGTGAGTCAAGGACTCATTTTAAAAATAGATAAAGAGGGGCATGCAGCAGAAAACACTGTTCCTAAAATTCGGACTATTCGGAAAGGATAGAAGTGGAATCATACACGTTGATGATTTTGACATGGGAGTTATAAGGAGGAGAGTACATGAATTTGATTCTGCTAAAAACGAGTTGCCTGCTGTTAAAAACCTTCTAGAGGTCTTAAAGACAGAAATAAATTACACAGGACAGCGATGATGATGTCGGTAGTGCAGGTTCATCTACAGATCATTACTGTAAATCTGGTTTTTAATAAATAATTGTAAAGCAATTTAGTTTTTTTATTACATACATTACTACTTATTAATCGTTTTAGCTATCAAACCTTAATATCTGCAGGATTTCTATTTCACTGGATCGCTTTCTAAATAAAGCCATTTTTTAATCCTGAAGGACAACTGTTTAGCGTACCTACTTAACTACAAATATATTCTTTTATTTATAAATAATTACAATATTAGCTCACCCGGCGAACTTTGTTCCACCTTAAGGGCAATAAATAAAAAAAAGTTATTTAAATAAAAGTATCATATGTCCTTCTCCTAGCTCTAAACTACCTCCATGCCAATTTTCAGCTAAATCGGTTCAGCTGTTCTTGAGCTATAAGTGGAGTAACTAACACGACTTTCTTTTATATAAATAGATTACAATATTTAATTATATTATTTTTATTTAATACTTATTTCTTATGACAAATAACCTACTTCTAAAACTTACTCAATTTTGGGCACCTTATATTAATTAGCAACACTGAATCGACGGTGTCGTCCTCTTTCAGTTCACAGATAAGTTGGTAGGACTGTAAGGTATTGAAGGTAGTAATTTGACAGTCGAACTATCAAATCAATGATATTTAAAAGAAGTATAGATACGTTATGTTAGGACTGACGCGATGTCAATAATTGACCCTTGGCGTACGTACGAGTAGGTACCTGTGATTTGACCGTGTGTACAAGATAGCAAAATTATTTACTAGAGCGTAAGCGAGACGGATACTCAAGCTGTCAATGCTTTACTGAGGAGGACAAGTCTTTATTTCGGGTGCCACTTTTTTAGCACAAGTAACCTATCTACGTATTTTTATTACAATATCATTATATCAAATAGTTTTTGTTACGTTTTAAAGAATTCGATTTATAATTAATAGAGGCTATACATATTTTCTGGTTATTACTATGTGGTTTACATAGAAGCCGCGTTGACCCCGGAATATTAATGTCATTATTATTTCCCTACGCAGGGCGGGCCGAATATAAATGAGGTAACCCTCAGATTGGAGGATTTTGATATTATTGGCTTTATTTAAGCTGACCCTTTGTAATGTCAACGATAATGTGAATAATTAATCGGTTTAGGTTATCGGTAGGCTGGACTTGCGTTATTTACGAGTACAGTAGCACTGGACCGGAGGATGGAACGAGAGGAATGTAAACGATTGTATAAGTCTATTTTGTATGTAAAGTTTAGTTTACAAAGTGGCCAATAGATGGCGTTGTGTTGGGTGGCCGGAGAAAAGATATAAAAGAAAATGTGGAGATATTAGTTTGGTAAATTGGTGTAATTCTTGGACACATAAAACAATCGTAAATTAGAATGACACTTCTGTCCATGTGACATAACACAAGAAAAATCGAAAAAGAAGAAAAAAGGTTTTGCTGTCGAAACACGTTGTGCTAATTAGCAACTCGCGTTTCTGAATCACGCTATTGAGATTTTTCTGCATAATTATATCTGTTCCGGGCCACTTGAAATAAATGTTGCTTAATGAGAAGTCATTGGAGGTTTTATTTATTCAACCATCAGACCTTTATTGTGGGTTTGAACAACGATTTTCAAATGGAATTTTGAAGGAAAAACTGACCGGATATCGAAAATCAGCCTTGAAAATTAGAGTAGGGAAGGTCACGCATAGTGACCTCCTCTAGCGATTCAAGCTGGTTTGTTTCTGTGTTTTTTTAAAACAAGAAGCAGTGGTGACCCCGTGCATTTTTTTTCTTTTACCTTCCAGGTTCCACTGCTATGCAATGGCCTTCCCAAACTATTCCACTTGTCCCTATCTTCTGCCATCATAAACTATTCTCTAGAATACCTAGTATACCAGGTCGCCCGCCGCCCCAATGTTTTCTGGCTCATCGGCCAAATCTATCTATGAAGAGGTGTTGCACACTCAGCAAATTTTATCATTTCGGAGTCTGTTGTTATATGTGTCTACACCCAGCGGGATCCCCTGTCTGGGAGACTTATGAGTGATACAGAGAATCAGATCTGAATATGTTCTACTGAATTATGCTGAAAACAGAATTTGTTCCGTAAAATAAACGGAAATATTCGCTTCTTTAACCGACCTCCAGCCAGCGGGATACTTTCTTAAACTACGTCTGATGAACTGTAAATTGATATCAACTTTTAGATCTATATTTATTCTGTTTATTTAAAGAAAAATCAGTCACCTAAAGTCCTTAATTCGGTCACAATCAAGCTGCAAAGAAATCTCCATTCAGCGGACTATTTCTTCTAAGGATGTTATTATTGCAGCTTTTACGATAAGATAGATCCCGCACCCCCGCACTCCGGCCCGCTAGTACCTACTATACGCAAACTCTACTGGGCCCGCAACGACGAGCCACCCAAAGGGCGGCGCCGCTGCCGCAACCGGTGGTACGGCCCCGCCAGGCCGCGATGGACAGGTGGGATCAGCCTCGGAGCACGGCACAGTATAATCATACAGTAAGCTATCTACATACAAACGTGCCACTCTCGGTTTGAATGTGTGCGTGCGCGTCGCGCGTCGTGTCGCGATATCAACCACACGCAATTTCACGCACACGCTAGCATAAAATAGGGAGGCATAGGGAGTCGGCAGTACGGACGGGCTGTGCCGCGTGTCTGTATGCATGCTAGGCTAATAACTCGGCGGGCGGCCTTAAATAGCCTACTGTATGGTTTATACTGTGGCACTGGCCTCCACCAACCGATAGTGCGCCGCGGCCCGACGCGCTAGCAGGCCCCACTGAGCCCGTTACCTAGCGTGTTGCCCTTGTAGGCCGCAGCGGGTGGGTGGCAAGTCCACCACACTGCTACGCCGGAGTCCTCTTCGCTTCCCGGTGGTTGGACCCTACCACCGGTACTAAGCCCCCTCGCCACGCTAAGGCGAGAACTCATGAGGGGGTAATACAATCCGCCTGTGACATGTATACTTAGCTCTAGAAGGTACATACCTAAGTACCTACTAGACTATCCGCTACAGCATAGCACCTCACGGTCTATTTGTTATCAAATACTTGTGCTCAACAGAAGGTGCTTGAATACGAGTACTATGGCTGCCCTTATCGTCAGCTGCATCAAGAGTTGAAAAAGATAATTGGTTTGCTTTGATTAGTTGTTGTAGCTGATAACGAGCGTAAGTACTTAACAATTTGCAGAGTTTCTTGCGTTTGCGATCAGTCGTGTATTTACTACCATCAACAAGGTAAATATACTAAATCCTCACTTGTTTTTATTAAACTAAGCTATTGCCTTTTTATGTGCCAACTTTTCCTCTCATTTTGTTTCATTTCTCAATCTCACCGTTGCCAACCGTACCAACTTTCCAGTGGACTATGGCGCAGTTCCCTATTTTTACGCAATAAATTTTATATCATTATTCTATAAATTTTATAATGATAATACTTAGTTACGCATAGTTTGTATAGGCATAACTTCTTCTAGCATATTGATTGGCGCACAATGATATCTAAAAACAACTTCAAAATACTTTTAGTTCACATAATAAACATGTCGAAATAAAATGAAAAATATGCTAACAATTTTATTTGAATCAAAATTACGGCAAAAAAATATCTTAACTATTTATTTAAACATACTACTAGCACCTACTAGCGTGTAGCAGTAGTAAACTTTTTACTAGATTATGAGATAAGGATAACTCTGCTAACTGCTAGTCACGTCTATGGGACCTTTTTTTTTTTTTTTTAACCGGGTGGAATGCCTTTACGCACTTCCCGCTGCTTGAGGGGGCAGCGGGGGGGTGTGGGACTCGCCCACCCCTTCAAGGGGTGAGAATACCCACTAAAACACCGGGGTGGCCTTCTTCTGCGCGTGACCAGGGTTTACCGAGGACTCTCCCAGGGAGGCACTCTACCGGTAAAACCCTGTACCCGGACTTCTATTAACCCATTGATCGCCAGCACATTTTATTTTCATATTTTTTGGACGCTTTAAGACGTCTATGGCGGTCAGTGGGTTTAAGGATTGACGCATTCAAAAGCGCAGAATTTCAATGTGTTCCCTCAATGGGAACGAAATGCATCATAGGCGAATTCATTTTCATTGATTTCTATTCAAGAGATAACATACCTACTTATCTGTTAACTTCACAGGCAAGCTTATCAAATTAAATTCAAACACAAGATAGAATCTGAAAACTAACTCGTCATCATCCAAACCTTAATAATATTCATTATATATATTTATATTCATAAATATTCGTGTATATATATATATTATATCTATGTAATTATATTGTATTATTTGTTAACCCCCCCTCTACTTTTATTTATAATAAATATGTATATATATTTTTTTTTGTTATTATTGGTATTTACTCAAATTATTATTGTTGTATCTTTCTGTTAAATTACTTGAAAGTTATTTAATTTTTTGTCGCACCGCCTACTGTACTTCTCTGCTTAGCCTTATGGTTGACTGGTAGAGAATGCCTCATTGGCATTAAGTCCGTCTTTTGTACCATTCTTGTTGTGCAATAAAGAATAAATAAATAAATAAAACTAATAAAAATGCCACTCCGTTCCCAGATGTCCGTGAAAGTCAAGCAGATCACAGATGCTGTCACGCTGGGCGAGGGTCCCCACTGGGACGCGCACCATCAGGCACTGTTCTTTGTGGACATCCTGGACAACTCAATCCACAAGTACGTGCTGGCTACCGAAGTGCATACCCGAACTAAAGTTGGTGAGTCACGGTCCAGCCGTGGACGCAATTCAATACAAAATATGCATTCAAATGAAAGAAGGAAGTTCAAAAAGATCCATCAAACACATCTTACGAAGACAACTAAAACCTATAGGTACAACTTGTCTAATGATAGGAAAACCAGAAAAAGGCATTCGGTCTTGGCATCAGGCGGGACTCAAACCCGCGTCTTTCGCAAACCGGGCGACTGCACTAACCAATTATGCTACCGAGACCATTAACAGACCGGACGAATTTCTCTGGTATTATTACCTATACCCAGCCAGTCCCGTCTGATGTCAAGACCTAATGCCTTTTTCTGGTTTTCCTATCTTTAGTAAGACGATAATGCATTCTCTGGGTGTGTAATGTATGATATAACCACAAATCGTATATCGCTCACAACATATACAATCGTATGATATACCAACGTTTGATATAATTATTCATTCCGTATAATGAACGAATCATATAATTTCAAATGAAATAATTTTGAAACGTATAACGGACAACTGATATAATAAACGTTTGATATAATAAACGTTTGATATAAAGCTTACATGGTATACTATTCAAAACAACTACCATTTATTTGATATAAAAATAAATGGTCTAACCATCAAATACCATAAACTTTATTGTCATAAATCTTAAGATTGTTTATGAATATGTACCCACATAAATAAATACACATTGTTAAAGATCATAAAAAGTACGGGTTCAACGCAAGCAGCAAGCAAATCTAGCAAGTCGTTTTTAGGGTTTAAAAAAAAAAAATAACCACGAAGGTTTAAGACGGGAGCTTCGCTACGCTTCGCTCCCGCCTTAAACCTTCTAACCTAATCTATCCGTGTCGGTTTCGCCCTGACTCGAGTATAGGGCAGACAAGTATACCAATTAGCTTTTATAACAAATAACATTTATTTCATATGAAGGTTATATGCAATGCAATTTAGACTAAACGAAATTACATCAAGTGTGCTTATACTAAGTAAGGTTTATATTAAATGTTGTTAGGCGTACTGATTGTTATCTTAAATGACGTTATACCAAACGTTTATTATATCTCATGAACGTTATGTTTAAGAAAATTATTCGAAGAGTTGTTATACCAAACGTTTATTATATCTCATGAACGTTATTGAAATGAAAATATATCAAATGAAGTTATATCAACCAATACGCACCCGCATTCTCTCTAATGCTAAAAAATAAAAGAACCTAACTTGTCTAATGTCAGAAGTTTGAAGATAACTGTTTCTATCTTTTTCACTCGTTACATGTTTTTTTTAATTTGCTTATCTAATTCTGTCACCAGAGGTTCAAATAAACCCTTTTGAAGTCATTCAGATATTCTTAAATATTCTTAATCTTATACAGGGTACTTACCTAATTGTTTCAACTGGGCGTGGCAGACAAAATCCTAAACGATGAGAAACTAGCGGCCGCACGCGACTTCGTCCGCGTGGAAATAAATAAAGATAATATTTTAATAAATTGTAGCACATCCACCTTAGACCATTTTGTCTAAGACATCCACACATACACACTTTCGCATTTATAATACTTATTAGTAGTATAAAGAAAAAATATTAATTGACCCGTCATCAGGACCGTTTAAAAAAAAAAGACTAATTTCTCTTATTTCCTTTTTTTTTTAAACTAAATATTTGTAAAAATCCTCAGAAGGCAACCCTGGCTTCATCGTGTCGGTGGAGGGCACCACGGACCAGTTCATAGTTGGGCTAGAGCGCAAATTTGTCATCGTTCAGTGGGACGGCAAGGATGGCAGCAAGGCTGTGGTGGTCCGCGAACTGGCTGAGACCGACAAAAACATGGCTGTCCTCACCAGGATCAACGACGGGAAGGCCGATCCCAGGGGCCGCATTTTCGCAGGTAACTTATGATGACATATTAACAACACAACACAACGTGGCCTGGCCTGACCGAGGGCATGCTCAGCCAAAAAAAGACAATATTGACAGCAGACAGATCAGGTAGAGATCCTGCGGTGGTGCAAAATGGTTATTAAAGATGAATGAGGAATAAATTCTAATTTATTCCTCATTCATCTTTTGTTTATCAAAAATATGTTGAAACCTAATAGAAAAAATATTTCAGGGACATTGGGCCGCGAGATCATAAATGAGGGTCCTGAGCCTAATTTAGGCTCCCTGTACCGTCTAGATGGCAGCACACTCACAAAGCTTGACTCCGGCATCACAGTCGCCAACGGCCTGTCCTGGGATCTCAAGGAGAAGGCTTTTTACTACACTGACTCTGAGGAGTGCAACGTCAGGAGATACAATTATGACGTGGAGACTGGAAATATTTGTAAGTTTACCTACCCTTACTTCTTCCAGAGAATTTTTCTATGACTGTAAACATTTAATACTGAAACTCAGCATACTTTGTTTTAGCCAACAAGAAGTACATTTTTGACTTTAAGAAAGAGGGCATAGAGGGTTTTCCGGACGGCCACACCATCGACACCGACGGCAATCTCTGGGTGGCTCTCGTCGGACACGGCTGCGTTACTCAGGTACGAAAAAAATATAAGTAGCATCATCATCTTAAGCACACTCGCGGACAGAAGGGACTCCCCGATGCTGAGGCACTGGATTAGCCGAAATGTAGCCACACAACAGTGGAAGCGGCCAGCGGTCAGTTGACGACGGTTATCATACTTCTTTTTAATTTACCTATTTTTGTTTACTAATCCCTAAGATCCGTGCCTAAGATACTGTGCTACTAACACTATGAGCTGTAATTGTTCGCAATAAATGAATTTATTGTTATTCAAAATTCAAGACATTCCTACAACAACGTGTCAGCATGCCGACTAAGCATTTCAAAATGGGTGATTTTTGAGACGTGTATGAGATAATAAGAGCGTCGTAGCGCAGTGGTTTCTCATACTATCTAGGAACCCGGGGGGGCCCAGGTTCTTGAACCTGAGAGTTAGCCGAAAACGATCAAATCTGTGACCCGTCAAGTTTGGTGATGGAAAATAAAAATAAAAAACCAAGCAACTCGGATACCGGTGGTAGGCTCGCCCTTTACCAGGTTGGAATCACGGACGTAAAAGAAAGACGGACGGAACATCACACTAAAAAAATGTGAAGCATGTAAGCTTCATTTGTTGTACACGACCTGAAACACTTACACAAACACACTGGGTTCTACAAACTACGCCATTTTACTCCGTGTGGCAGCGCCAAGACACGTGCTAGTCACGCACACACCTAAACTGGCAGCTGATAATTTGCTTCACTCATGATTAGACGAGGTGACGTCCGTCTTTCTTTTACGTCCGTGATTGGAATATAACGTTCACCATGACGGCAATAATCAGTGTGCATCTGACTATCCCGTTTCGGATATAGTGAGCAATGATATTTAAAAGAGATACGTTATGTCAGTACTGATGCTAAGTTGAAAATTGTCCCCTGGCGTACATACCTGTAATTTGACCGTGTGTATAAGATAGTATGGTTATTTACTATAGCATAAACAAGACAGATAAATGTTGAGCAGAGTCGTCTCAAACTGTCAATGCTTTGCTCAGGTGTTCGAGGTTCTGATTTCGGCTGCCACTTTTTAGCACAAGTTTTAGTCGTGAGCGTTTAGTATGTTTTGCAAATGAGATACCTTTTCCTGACCTTGGGCTTAAGTCCCGGAGTGGTATTGCTTACCTTGATTGGGTCCGTATAATTGTTAAAAAAAAATATTTCAGATTGACCCCCGTACCAGCCGCCTCCTCCGCAAGGTGTTCCTCCCTGTGGAGCACGTGACCTCAGCTACCTTCGGCGGCCCCAACCTCGACATCCTCTTCGTCACGACCGCGAGCTTCACTCTCGGGGGGAGGAAGCCGCCAGGAGGCGCCACCTTCGCTGTGACCGGACTGGGCGTTAAGGGACACCCCAACATCAGTTATAAGCTGTAATATTAAAATATAATGTACAATGTTATTTTCATTTTAAGGATTAAATTAAACTAATCTATTCGATGTCAAACTATAATTGAGTAGGTACCTGCACGAAGTTTTGGGCTGCGCCTTAAAAGCCCAATAGTTAATGACAGGATTCATTTAAAGGTCTACGTGCTCTACTTAGACGGCGTGGTATCACGCTAGGAGTCCACTTTGACAGGTCACTGGGTAAGAGGTATTCGGACGCGTCGTGGGTATTTATTGTACCCTTTCAGTGAGGAATCCCGTTTATCAGCAAACCATCAAACAGCCACCACAGAAGTGGCTAATGCCATCGCGTGGCGTTCCTTTAAGGCGGCTGAAGGTAGGGGGTAAGTACTTACTCTCAATGTCTTTTTAGTTACGTAAGGCTCCGAAACGTGGTTCCCCTGAGCGCGTGAGGTGAATTAAATATGAGTACCTTAAACATAAAGGTCTGTTTACATCTGTTACACATGGTTGTCTCGCCGACACGACGTTCGGTCCCCAGAGTTTCTTTTCATCTGCAAATTAATCTTTATTCTATGGTTAACTACAGAATGTACCACAAAAAGCCAACAAAGGCTTAGGTGGCAACTGGACCACAATATTCTCGACCACTGGACGAATTGCCCCCTTTTCGAAACCCCCTTTTTTTGTGTCATTTGTCAATGTTCGGCATACACGAAATATTTGGTACTAGCAGCCGCCCGCGACTTCGTCCGCGTGGACTTAGCTGTATGTGAAAAAATATTTTCCCGCTTTTTCGTTATTTTAGTAAGGATGCCTATTTTTTTTGAAAATGAAATATAGCCTATGTCACTCAGGAATAATGTAGCTTTCCAACAGTGAAAGAATTTTTCAAATCTGCCAAGTTGTTTCGGAGCCTATTCAATTCATACAAACAAACAAACAAACAAAAAATCAAACCTTTCCTCTTTATAATATTTGTATAGATGTATAGATGATACATGCACATAACATACTGACGATTTGGGAAACTGTAAGTCAGTATGTAATATAATTATAAATAAATAAATAAAATGTATGTAATATTGTAAAATTAAAGTCATTTTATTATTGAAATCATTTGTTCCTTCTATACACATATAAAATACCCATGGATACCAATTCAAAGAAAGAAGATTTCAGTATAGTTTTTAGCGTGAGATGTTCCTTTAGGTTTACAATTTGTCGATACATCATTCTATAGAAGTACAGGTATTTACAAAATTAGTAGGATCTATGATTCAATTGTTAGTTTTCTTATTTAACAAGGGGCAAGATCCATTAGCAACACAAAGTGCCATCGAAGCGGAAATTGGGACGTTAATTGAATTTCTCACCCCAATTTTATTATCAACCGCAGACATCGGAGTATCGTGATTAATTAAATACTCGACTGACACTGGGGCACTTTGATTTACTTTAAGTTATCGAGTTAAATTGTTTCATTGGCTATGGGAAAATTCTGTGGCTATTAAAGGACTTGATCAAAAAAAAACACAGAATCGCCAGAAATGCCATATATGCTATTTTAACGAGCATAATGTGTAGATCAAAAATATATAAAAATCTACTGCAAAAGCTACGCGGTATACTAGATTAGTGATTAATGAAATCAATATTTGTATTTGTTAGGTTCTGAAAAATCTATTGTAGCCGTGATCTATGAACTCTTTCGGATCGGTATTATAAGAAAAGTTGTTATTTTAAAGTTTCATATCATATTCCATGAAAATATTATACAGAGTGAGTTTTTCAAGTGAGCGCGCTAGGCCAAATCCTAAACTATGAGGAATTCAGAAAAATTGTTGAGGGAGTCTTCAGCCCTATTTGGACCAAAACTAAAACTGTATACTTAGATTTTTTTAAACTTCATTCGTAGCCAGGGTTAACTAGTTGTTTTTGGAAAAAATGACACCCTGTATTACAATGCCATCTTGTAGTTACGCTTCTAAGGCTCAAATAATAAGAAGTGACATTATATGGCAAACTGAAGGAAAGGTCTCATTTTTTTCATTACATTCACATTAACCGTTTTTCTAAATTCCTCATAGTTTAGGATTTCGCCTACCATGTCCACTTAAAAACTCACCTTGCATAAATGTATGTTAAAATCGTGATCTCATAACACGTGTGTTTTTAGGGAGTAGTGTCAAAGAGTAGAATAATCTCTTTTGTTACACATTATGATTTTACTCATTTATGTCAATGATCATCATCCTATTTGTCATTGCCATTCCATTCTATGTTCATTATACATATATTCGGAAACTGGCACATGACATTGGCGTATGAATGACGTGCGATGCAAACATGTCGCTGCCATATTGACTTGCAAACAGGTCCATTGGACCTGTTTTTTATGTAGTCATTTTTGGTACGTGGATGCCGTATTTTCCTCTTTTTGTATACATTAATGAAGTTATTCAGTACAATAACTTTTATACTATATGGTTTAGAAGGCTGATTTTTTGAATACGTAATAGGATTACTTTAGTGAACCCATTTTTATACATTTCGTTGCTGGCGATTCTGGGTTTTTTGTCTATGAAATTTTGATCAAGTCCTTTGCTTACATAAAATTGTCCACCCATGGCTGTCCATTAATCACGTGAGGCTTGAAAGGGGGGGGAGGGGTTTGATAAAAATCACGAAAATAACACAAGGGTGAGGGGGGGTGTAGTAAGATATCTCGTGTATTTATTTTTTCGTTTATTAGTATTGTCATGGCAATAAAAAAAAACTTGCAACCTGGTGTAGACATTTTTATCATGGTCCTTAATTTCAGAATAAAATAAGATTATAGTTTATACCTGTATTTAAATTAAGATAATATTCAGAAAATTTTAAGATTCGTTGTAGTTACTAAAAATACACGTGATGTTGAGAAGGGGGAGGGGGGGTGGTCTTAAACCTCACTACGTATCACCAATGGGGGCGGGGGGGTTAAAAAATGCTAAAAAAAGATCACGTGATTAATGGACAACCCCTTAACAGATTCAAAATGTAGTACGATGAATTCATCTCGGCAACCCCCAATTGTTTTTCTTTGGCAACATCAGCCATATAGGGTTAAAATGCAAATGGAATTTAAATTTCTAACTGGGCGTGGTAGGCCGCATCCAAAACTATGAGAAAAATGGTCGAAGGAGTTTCGAGTAAAGTTGTAAGAAAATCAAGTCTTCATTCCGAGACTCGAGTATTTTTTCATGACTAGAGCTCGTTAGCCACATGAGTCAGAGTCTAGCTTGAGCTAGGCTGAGTCTTGAACTTGACTTGGCGTTTTATATTATTCAATAGGTACTAGGTAATGAGGGATTTTATATCGTCATCACTATTTATTTCCTTATTAAAACTAAATGAAAAATAAAAAATGTGTCAATAAAAATGCATTGAACGTTAATAATCTGAACAAAAGTATCCACGTTGGGCCTAAACGATTTGGTGATTCAAAATGCGAGTTATCAGGTCTCAATGAAATTGCAGCGTTTTTTTCTTTTACAAATCGAAATTTGACTCTAATATTACCTACTTTCCGTTAGCAAAGAAACAGTCTTCAAGGTAAGTCTCAATCAATTTATACCTTCCTCGTAATAAATTAACGTCTTTATTAACTCATCGCGTTAGAATAATGAAATTATTGGCAGATGATTTTCGGAAAGGTCGGGGCGGGAGCGACAGCAATTAATTTTAACTGACGGAATCAATTGAGTGAACTGTGAAAATTGCTATTTAACCTTCATACTTACCGCTATTTAAATAAAGTGGTTGTTAATGATGGTATTCATTTCGATCACTGCCGTAAAGTTGCGGTCCGATTTCTGAAGTGTTGTTTTGACGTTTAACGTATTTTTTATTGAATTTATTTAATCCTTAATGCATAAGATAATAGAAAAGGCGGACTTAAAGTTTATGGAATTCTTTACCCGAAAGACCTTGGGTAACACCGAAATGAAATCAAAGAGAACTAAAGCAAAGAATTTACCAATGTTATCTTTTACTTTAAGTTTACACACCTGCATCGAAAAGACAGTTAAGTTCTCGACGTACAGCCAACATCAGCTCAGGTTAGCACAAACTGTTCAAAATCCGTAATCTTTTTTTTTGTTCTTTCGGGGGGAATACTTTTACGGACGTGGCGCCCTTTGGGGGAAGGGCGGGGGTGTGTGAGGCTCGCCTGCCGTGAGACGGCAGGCACTTCTCACTAAACCCCCCGGTGACCTGCTTCAACGCGTACCCAGAGGGTCCCCGTGACCTCAGGTCATGAACTCCACCGGCGGACCTCTGGCACGCTATGCCGGCATAACCGGCCCAACTCGAGGGGAGCGATACCTCTCCTCGGCGGTATGAGGTCACTCCTACACCGCCGCCCTTCCTCGGGGCCGCTTGAGATGGAGGCACACAGACCCCGCCGTGTGCGCTCCCAGTGACCCCGAAGGCCCCCCTTCCCCTTTGGCTTTTACGACAGGCGGGGGGGGGGGAACCATGGCAGTATTCTAAAGCCCCCGCCACAGGTCGAAATATCCGTAATCTCCTTTAACCTTAACAGTACTAACGTAAAGGTTAATATTTAATATCGTGATGTGACGATCAGTTTGTATGGGAATTTTTAGTTCCTTAAAAAAACGATATTCAATAGATGATCAAACGAAATTCCAAGTGAAGTTCGATAGCTATTATACGAGTTGCTAAACTAATACCTAAAATGAACATGGCAACAATATTTCTTCTTTAAAATGCTATAAATTGAATCAATAATTAAAGTTTTATTGATTTATATCTACTAAGTACTGTTATTTTAATGTTATTTTTAGTTTTGTTATAATATTTGTACACCTGCGGATAAAAGGGAAAACGTAGAGGTCATGTCTCTTAACACTGTAAAGTTTACAACAAAATAGCTCGATCGATTGATTTACTTTAGAATAAGCTGCTGTCAGTTCGCCTAAATAAAAATATGACTTTAATTAAAAGCATTGCCCTCAACCCACTTTCCACTTCCTGCAAAAATAAAACTCAGATGGATATAACCAAGCAATATTTTCCACTGCCCAGTACGGTCAGCAGCATGATTAGCTGATCAGTCTAGAATACCGGTTAGTGTGAGACTTATTATTTTATTTAATGGCAACTTCTAAAGTAGTAGATTCGATAGGTATCAAGTAATCAGTAAAGTCCCGCAAGCCTTTTTCAATGTGGTGTAAGCCTTTTTCGATTGAATTTAATATCTATTTATATATTTTGTGATGTTTAAATGACAAAATCACCACCAGTTCTGAAGTAGATATACCAATGTAACACATATATAAGACTGTATTAGGTAAACCAGAATAAATGAGTACTTCAAGCTAATCGGTTGTCATCATTTCGACTCTAACCCCACATCTCTACATGGCGACCCTGCCACCTAAGACTGGGCGTGCATCATCGCGTTACCAAATTATAGTGTTCTGACTGTAAACTTTCGCAGAAAATCATAGCATTACAAACTGTGATCGTGATAAAATCGCATCATGGAACAAAATTGTGGAAATGGTGGCAATAAAGCTTAGGGACAGTCCATTCTTATTCAAATTATATGACAACATCGACAAAAGTGAAACAAAACAGTTGAAAAGGTATGACAGCAGCGCCGAAGTGTTTTGTGTTTCAATAAACACCAATTTGTTTCGTCCGTTGCTGACCGTACCTGCGTCACAGTATAAACCATACAGTAGAACATCTACATACAAACGTGCCACTCTCGGTTTGAATGTGCGTCCGCGTCGGTCCGCGTCGCGCGCCGTGTCGCGATATCACACACACGCGGTTTCACGCACACGCTAGCATAAAATAGGGAGGCGGCAGTACGGACGGGCTGTGCCGCGTGTCTGTGTGCACGCTAGGCTAATAACTCGGCGGGCGGCCTTAGATAGCCTACTGTATGGTTTATACTGTGCCTGCGTTTTCACTCCCACCTACGTGTATACGTATCTCCGCAATAAAACCGAGGAACAAGCAAATGCAATTAGTCAAAATCGAATTCGGAACGGAGCTTTAGGTATCAGCTTTCTATTTACCCACTAAATAGAAACTTAGTAGTTTATTTTCTCGAATATAGAGAAACTCCATTTTGACTGGATTATCTCGTTTTGCACCTGTGTTTTGGTTGTGAATGATGGAAAGAGTGAAGGTAACCCGTCCCCTGTCTTTTGAACATAAGTAGCGATCGTCTAAGCGAGCATGTATGCGTAGATGCAGTGGAGAGGCGCGTCATTTCAATTTAGACGATCTCTGCCTGTTGTACTTCGACGGTAGTGTAGAATTGAAGTTCTATGAATATTACTATACGTATGGAGCGTCATATTGAAAATCGGAAATCATTTAATTGCTTAAAATAAGGTAGTACCTACATTCAGATGATAATAAATAATACAGAACACACCTTCTGTCTTATGGTGGGGCCTTGATTTCTTTACAAGGCATGTACTTAGTAGAGGCGGCTATCCACAGGTTTCTTACAAGAAATCGAATGCCCTTTTGATTTAATGTAAAAAAACGAGTAGGTACGTATCCACGATGACCATGTAGTCGACAAAATGTTACGTCGGGCTATATGTTTATGTTGTGTTGCAATATGTTTCATTTAAGGGGGCCAACATAGGCGTGTGGGGTGCATGTTCACATATTCATTAAGGGGTACATTGGAGGTAACTGCGAACTGTATGATTTTTAGACACGACTAGTAGCCGCTCGCGACTTCGTCCGCGTGTTTACAATTTTCCTGCTTGTCTGTTGAAATTTTAATGAATTTTCTTTGCTATAAACCTCACGAAGCCCGAGACCTTTCCAACGAATGCGAAACCGTGGAAATCGGTTCGTGCGTTCTGGAGTTATAGCGTCAGGAAGGAAAACCCGACTTATTTTCATATAGTAGATACTTTACCATATTTTCTATCAATAAAGTCGAGAAGTCCCTGTCGATAAATTGGTAAGGTAAATTAAACAAGCGAAGAATTACCACACGCTTTATGAGTCTGGTTGCCTACTGAATTCAAACATATTTTCTTACCTTTTCAAAACAGCTCCATCCGCCGCAGATAGTGAAACTTTTCACGCTCTAAATTCGCGAACGTATTCACTACCGTAAGCTTTCAAGGTTAATACTGCGTGGTCAGTTCGCAAACATTGTGAGTATACGGTCCAAGAGACAGTATCATCGCTCAAACACAACTAGCTTGAACAAGCAGTAATAACCAATTAGAGGAACCGCAAGATAGTGGTCTAACATGCGGAACCATAAACCTGAAAACGGTCTTGGATTGAATCTCTCTATTCATATGTTGAAGACTGAAAGGCTTATGCTACATTGCTATACCTAATTGAAAGGTTCGTATCACGTTGGTTAGTAGTTAATAGTAGTCGTATTTTCTATAGTGACTTAATTTTAGAGGATGGCAGGCAATATTTATATTATTTCTGTGGAGTTTTAAACAGACATCATCAAAATGATGTAACATTTCATTCTGATGATCATCAGAGTGATCAAAGAGGTATCCTTGGTTTGCTTTGGTATGTTTTTGTTATTGTTATTTCATGTATGTAGAGAACGTCGTGGCCCTGTGGTTAGACACTCTGGCTCAGAACCCGGGTTGTCTCGAGTTCTGGTTCAGAAATTTAGAATGTTCTGTTCATCATGAGGACTACATTCGGCGTGCCTCTGACTTACTCGTCCAATCCTAAAATAAGGAGGAATAAACATTTAATATAATATATAATATGACTATATAAAAATGCTCAAAGGAGGAGTCTCGAGGCCGATTTAGGCAACAACTGAAAGTGCATACCTACTAAAGTTTCTGAAAAAGCTTTTTCCCTAGCTGGGAATAGTATCTGTTGGTTTTAAAAAAAAGTCTTCCTGTAATTTTATTTAATTTTGTAGTGTTTCGTCTGCTTATATGGGCCAAATTCTGAGAGGTAACATTTTAATAATATGGCAAACTGAAGGGATGGGCTCATTTTCAATACCTGAAATTATTTTGTTTTCCTTACATTCTCAAAGGTAACTAATCAATTCATTTGAAAGGACACTTATTTGTATCAATTTGATTTGGTATATTTTTTTCATAATTTAGGTCAAACTAAAATCAGTATCTATGGAAAGCAATAAATAGACGCAACACAAGCGTTTTGGCAGAAACGATATGTCGGTAGTTCATCATTGAACACATAGCAACTCCCCACTTTGATAGTGCACAGTGTGCGGCAGTGCTACAGTCACGTAGTGGAAATGAAATTACCAATAACGAGGCTTCTGTTCTGCTGACAACTCGTACGGGTTACAGAATATCGCAATTTAACCCTAAATAACCTGTTCCGTGCTTCGGAAGGCACGTTAAGCAGTTGGTCCCGGTTGACGTCGCTAGATGTCAGTCGTTAAGCCTAGTCAGAGGCCTAAGGGCGGCTGAATAACATCTAATATTAAGGTTGCTCACTAACCTTACACCCCTTCAACAATCCGCACTTAGCCCGCGTGTTGGAGTATGGCTCGTTCCACCTCATAGTTGAGGTGAGACCTGTGCCCAGCAGTGGGACGTATAAAGGCCGTTTATGTAACCTGTTCGGTTAGTAACTTATCAACTAACGCTTTTAGTAAGTAACTATAAATGTCATGAACGGTCTCATGGAAATGTAAATACTCATATTATAAGAGTAGTAGAATGGGATACTTTGAATCATATTCAGTTATTTGTAGTTTTGAATATTGACAGATACCAAAAGTCAAATGAATATATTTGGGGTTTTATAATTTAAAAATGTTATGTATTTAAGTCAAACTAAAATCATAGTTCATTTAGATACTGATTAGAGCAATACCTAGCCGCAGTACAAGTGTTTTGGTAGAAACGATATGTAGGTAGTTCATCATTAAACACATAGCAACTCCCCACTTTGATAGTTGCACAGTGTGCGGCAGTGCTACAGTCACGTACTGGAAATGAAATTACCAATAACGAGGCTTCTGTTCTGCTGACAACTCGTACGGGTTACAGAATATCGCAATTTAACCCTAAATAACCTGTTCGGTTGGTAACTTAGCAACTAACGCTTTTAGTAGGTAACTATAAACGTCATGAAAGTTCTCATGGAAATGTACATACTCGTATTATAAGAGTAGTAGAATTGGATAGTTTGAATCATATTCAGTTATTTGTAGTTATGAATACTGACAGATATCAAAAGTCAAATGAATATATTTGGGGTTTTATAATTTAAAAATGTTATGTATTTAAGTCAAACTAAAATCATAGTTCATTTAGATACTGATTAGAGCAATACCTAGCCGCAGTACAAGTGTTTTGGTAGAAACGATATGTAGGTAGTTCATCATTAAACACATAGCAACTCCCCACTTTGATAGTTGCACAGTGTGCGGCAGTGCTACAGTCACGTACTGGAAATGAAATTACCAATAACGAGGCTTCTGTTCTGCTGACAACTCGTACGGGTTACAGAATATCGCAATTTAACCCTAAATAACCTTTTCGGTTGGTAACTCAGCAACTAACGCTTTTAGTAAGCAACTATTAATGTCATGAACGTTCTCATGGAAATGTAAATACTCGTATTATAAGAGTAGTAGAATTGGATAGTTTGAATCATATTCAGTTATTTGTAGCTATGAATACTGACTGACAGATATCAAAAGTCAAATGAATATATTTGGGGTTTTATAATTTAAAAATGTTAATATGTATTTAAGTCAAACTAAAATCATAGTTCATTTAGATACTGATTAGAGCAATACCTAGCCGCAGTACAAGCGTTTTGGTAGAAACGATATGTCGGTAGTTCATCATTTAACACACAGCAACTCCCCACTTTGATAGTTGCACAGTGTGCGGCAGTGCTACAGTCACGTACTGGAAATGAAATTACCAATAACGAGGCTTCTGTTCTGCTGACAACTCGTACGGGTTACAGAATATCGCAATTTAACCCTAAATAACCTGTTCGGATGGTAACTTAGCAACTAAGGCTTTTAGTAAGTAACTATAAATGTCATGAAAGTTCTCATGGAAATGTAAATACTCGTATTAGGTAGAGTATAGGAATTTGATAAGTTTGAATCAAGATTCATTGAATTATTTATAGTTTTGCATACTGAGAGATAGGTATCAAAAGTCAAATAAATATATTTGGGTTTTTCTAATAGTTCAAGAACATAATGATGTTATTTAATAGGAGACGCAAGGAATTACTACATTTTAAATTGAATATCTTAAGATAAATACTGCACCAACTTATGGCTCGAGCTATGAGATAAGATGAGATAAGATGTTATTATTTCATTTCATTTTCGTAATGGTATTAAATCATAATAAAACTTCATTTTTTTATAAACCTTTTTATTTCCACAATTTATATTTTTTTGTTTTTTATATACTTGAAGATTTGAAATTTACAGTGGTTCGTTATTTTCATATATTTATATTTTATTAGTTCACATATTGATACCTACACAAACCTTTACGAATAAGATAGTACCTCTAAACACATACACAATCGTATTTTTTGTATATTTATATGAAAATGTAAATAGGACGACATAATTTCATACAATAAATAAATTTATTTTAAACATTGGAATAATTTCATCAAATTTACGAAAACACATTGGCACAGTTGAAAATTTAAAAATAATTAATAATAATTCGTGTGATTACTTACAGGTGCGATTGACAAGTGGCATTATTTTATTGTAGATATCTATAATATTCATAAGTTTTTATTACTTAAGACTAGGAAACAATTACTTAAACTTTACAATCTGATAATAACGCAAAACATTGAGATATAATGTGCTATAGAATTATCTAATTTGTAAACATGTTTATATTAAAAATTAGAATAAAAAGACAGTAAAAACAAGTATTCAGTCTTCAGAAGTAGTATAAATACCTACTGCGAATAGGTAATATATATTTATAAGTTGAGAAACAACAAGTTCAACGTAAGAAATTGGATCAACAGAAAATCTTCACAATTTTAAAATTCTATTCTATACACTTATTACATTATACCAACATTTATTAAAGTGTTACGATCCACTATCTATTTGGTGTTTTATTATAATTTAAGAATAACTTCATGAATTGTACTGACAAAAATATAAAAAGTATACTCTGTCTAAAATTAGCTAAATTGCCACTGCTCACACATAGAGAATTGGTGCAATTTGGAATGTTTCTACACAATTTCAATTTATTTAGAATAGAGCTTTCATATTTTACACCATTTACATTCATTTATCGCTAACTAATATTTTTAACTTCGTAAATACATCGTATAACTATAGAATGATTTTGATCTAAGCCAAATCTTTATAACCTATCTATGAGATCACTGATACGTCTAGTTACGAGTATTCTACCACGAACTACGACACATCACTACACACTTTATTGTTTCAGTAATGTTGATACGGTGGATAAGCAGGGCCACCGCTCGGATATGTGTGAAGGGCACAGCGGGGCTGCATCTCTGCCAGGGCCGGCGGCAGGGCCGGGCGGGGCGCTCAGATCGCAGGCAGCAGCGGGCTAGGAGACCGAGGGGGCCGCCGCACGCCGCTGCTCCACACCTCAGCCATCATATCCTCGTCTCCCTGCACACGCGCACTCGACATACTCTCAGCATCACACTCCTCAACTTCCCAACTCTGAGTACGAGATGTTGATATCATTTAACTTAGAGTAGGGCAGCTATGGGACCTCACTACGCCACGAGATAGACAATCATGCATGTTCTAGTCTACGACTCGCGGGACTCTAAAGGGTTACGTGCGGGGCAGTGCGAGTGATTAAACCACGTATTACGGTGTCAACACTTACATATAAGAGGTAATTACCATCATCGTGTGAGGCGTCGGCGGACCCATCGGGGGAGCGGGGACGGACGGGGCGGGAGGGGCCATCGGAGGGGGCGGCGCGGGGGGCGGCTCGGGAGACGCGGCCGCCGGCGAGAACGAGGATGGCGCCAGTGGAGATTGAGCTGGAACAACAAATATCGTCTTACAATATTGTGTGGATATGCAGCCACAAAGTGCTAAGAGTTTTCCTAAAAGTTACAGAATGACATGCAAAATGGACCTTACCTGTACCACAAAACGTATGCCATTCGTAGACAAGGCTACGCAAATCTTCGATACCCCACGTTTTGGTTCTCAAGTGACTACCACAATAAGTACAAAGTTTCGTAAGCAGCACGAGTCGCTGTCATTTTGTTCTTAGTCGAAGATTCGCGTAGCCTTGTGTACGAAGGGCTGTAGTAAAACTAACCTTTGTAAACGTGTAAAGCATGGAAAAAAGACATTTGCGATAACGTGCCGCCAGAGAAGCTTCACCCTGAATGCCATGCCATACAAATCGATTTTTACACGCCCACTAGTGTAACAGGTGGCTAACAGGTGTCATTAGGCTGCGATAACTGTTACTGCTGCTGCTAAGTAGAATTATCAGCAACAGGTTGCTAATTGAAACACCCAGCATAAGAACTTCGAAGCATGATGTAAGGGCGATGCTACACAACCAGCAACGTTGCGCCTGAGCTCTCAGGTCGCAAGTCCAGCTCTTGCGGTGTGTCCTACGGCGACTAATAATTTCTTATTTATATTCGACAGCAGCAAGGAATACGAGTTCTTTGCCGGATTCTTTTCGAAAGTAGATTTGATCCGGTAGTAATACGGCGTCCAAAACATTTCTATGATGTATGATGACATTGCGTCACTACCAACGCATCTTATGGCCTTTCTCTCACTTGCAGCGGCTTGAAAAAGCACGAACTAGCTCTAATGCAGGCAGCGGGCTAAACGCAGCATGTTTCGTTTACATGGCGTCCAAACGCATATATGACGTATGATGACGCCCTCTTACCTGCAGCGGTGAGCGCAAGCACGAACTGGCTCCAATGCACACAGCAGCTGCAACACAGCTGCAGCACAGCGTGCCTTGTGGGGCGTCCACACGCAATTGGTATGACGTATGATGACGTCCTCTTACCTGCAGCGGTGAGCGCAAGCACGAACTGGCTCCAATGCACACAGCAGCCGCAACACAGCTGCAGCGCGGCGCGGCGCAGGGCGCGGTGCAACGCCATGAACAGCAGCGGGTTCACCGCGGCGTGCACGTAGGATATGTGCAGCGTGATTTGGAAGTACATCTGTTGACAATTGACGGGATCAGCGGTGCGGTTCACTAACAAACTTGAAGCTGCAACTGTGCTGCCATGGCCATACGGTTAATTTAGAATCTTGCCTTTTCGCCGATTTTTTTCCGGCAGGTTATCTTTTGCCATCTTATAGTGTTTATCGTAGTGTTTCAAGATGACATTCAAGAAAGCAGACCAAACGTACATCTTGTGAATGAAACAAAGTTGGGAAATCAAAACAAAACCAAATTTACAAACATCGGCGCCATAACGATGGCGGGGTATAACCACCCTATACTCTTAAGTATCCAAGCAGTGGCATTAGGATTAGGAATGACATATTAAAAGGTATCTGAGTACTGAATAAGACATCTCTATCTCATAGCGAGCTACAAACCGTTTACAGACGGATTGAAAGTTGTGAACCAACTAAGAAACTTCGTTACTTCGTACTTAGGACTTAACCTGAAAGCGTCTTTTAACTTTTGTCAAGGTTTGGAACCTACTACATAGAAAATCTACTATATACGTGATCGTTTATTACTTTCAAAACTTTTTGATCCGTGTCAAAGGGCTGTTATGGAAAAATGTGTGAACTTCTCGTAGATAGGTAAAACAAGTTACAAACGATTGACTTGAATCTATAAAAGCACAAACATTCGGTTCACTTTGAAAACAATAGAGTTCGGGAAAAAGAAGACTAATATTTCAAGACAAGATTATACAAAGGCGAATAAAGATGTTCATTGCTCGGAAGTAATAACTATGAGACTGGGCGTGGGCCAAAATATAAGATTATTGTCTCATTGTTTGCAGGTGTTACCAGCTACAGAATATAGGTCGAGACGGCAAAGACTTTAGACAAATAATTGTTACATATAGTCTTTCTTACCTAATCTGTTCAACTGCTGTAGTTCTGAAAACTTGCAGCTGTTTACATTTCATTTAGGTATACAGTAAAATAGGCGCAATAATGAATCATTTTTCTTAGATAAATAGGTACTAATCCAATTTCAGTTTCATTGACGAGCCTAATTTTGAAAACTAGCAGCCTTCGATCATACGAAGACGACCGATTTGGTGTAATGGTTGAGTGGTTGAGAAGTCGGTTACTACACCAAAGGTCGCGGGTTCAATTCCCGCACAATACAAACATTTGTGTGCATGAACATATCAGTTTGTATTGGTCTGGGTGTTGCCTATGTATATTAAGTATGTATTAACGAAAGATAAAGTATTTGAGTATGTTTATCCGTTGTCTAGTATCCCATAAAACATACAAACTGACAGTTAGCACTAAACTGTCATCAACCTCGTGAAAAGGTTTCCAAATCAGGCATTGGATGACTTTTTGCTTTCTTTTCTGAAGCGAATTCAGCGTTTGGATGGATGTCTATATTATTAATTTGAACTTTATCAGAACAAGTTGGAGTTTATTCTCTACTGCACTTATAAATGTCAAAAAATTGGGACAACATTTTGAAAGATTTTTCTCTCAAATGATCAAAGCAAGCAGCGGCATTTCTACGACTTTTATAAAAGTTTCTTGCAATATTTCCTGTAGTGTGTCTATAGGACAAGGAGAAATTGCACTTGCTCCAACAACACATGTGCTCAGATAAGCCTGGTTTCCCGTTTTGAACTTAAACTCATGGGCATAAATGTGAAAATCGTATGTAGTGTATACGCTCGTATGTTAGTTTAGATAAACTCGGGGAAGCTGGCAATAAATATCCTAATAGTAAACACACGAAGCAATAGTCCCTTGTAATCCTATTATTATGACACTCAACACGTATTGCTAACGCGCTTAGTACGAGTATATACCGCTACTATGCAGAGCTACTGTTTTCGTTGAGAGTTCATTATAGAGTACAGATTCTGATCTCCAATTAGCAGACAGCAGCTGAAACCATTATTAATCGTACAATCGGCCGCACATCAGGCTACATACCACCACCGTAAGCAGACCTTTGTTAGTTGGGAAATTCTGACGTGCGGCCATGTGTAATTCTGATCTAGTATGTGTCACCTTAATTTCTCTGTCTAATCGTGTGGTGGACTGGTGAAGAATGAATATGCCTTTTGGCATGAAATAATTGGCTGAAAATAAATTTCATCCAAATATTTGCAATTGCAATATATTATCCTCGCCATTGCTAATGCGCTGAAACCTTGCCGAACTAACAAACACGTGATCTCAAAAAATACAGCTCGAAAAAGTAGACTCAAAACTATTTGAAATAATTTTAATGGAAGATTTTAAGCTGTCAAATCACTGGGGCCAATCGGCAATTGGTATATTTTTTTTCTGCAACAAATTAACAGTCTAAATACTTATGGCACCTACCTCGTACGCCACATGTGTCGTCAAAGCCGGGTGGTGCAGCAGTGTGATTAAAAATAGTGGTCCCCAGAACAGGACATAAGCGGCGGTGATGACCAGGAACATGCGCACGCGTCGCACGCCCTCCCTCTCCACACGCGCCAAGTACCCTCGAAGGCGCCGGCCCCCTCCAAGGGGCAAGTTGGAGCTGCCGCCCTGACGGCAGTGACCGTCGGCAAGAGCGCCATCTACAGTCTAAAAATGGAATTAGATTAAACCCTGACTTGTTTAGTGATCAATCGCATTATGTTCACGGTCAAAATCAGTTCATAAAATTCAGGAAAAAATTGGTTTCTTTCTGGACATCAACTTCTGGGGAAAAAAACTACGTGTTTTTTTTTTCTGGAAAAAAAAAACACGTCAACGCCGATGACATCTCGTCTAAATAATATTATCTAAACACTGATACAAGCTTCTTATTTTGTTTATTTGCTTACGAAGCACCCGCACACATGGAGACGAGCCTGATTATGTATATAATGGATAAAATCACTCAAAATCAGCTGTTGTTTTGATGAATTTTTGGCAGTGATGACAGCATTGAGCGTTGCTTAGGACGCACTTGGATTGCCATAGCAACCACTTGGTTGCCATCATCTCAACCAGAATGTCCGGAAACCCTCTCTGCCTTGCAGTCCAAACACCCATCTCCAGCAGCTAATCATTTTTTTCCTGACCCACCTTTAGCAGATAATATACTTCTAGTAACCCCAATACAGGTCACTAATGCCGTCAACTCTTTCAAAACCGGAACCGCCGCTGGCCTTGATGGTTTATCTGCACAACATCTAAAGGACCTTCTCGGTTGTTTTGAGGCAGGAGATTCCCTCCAAAAGCAGCTGACAGCTTTAAGGGTCCATACTAACCGCCGCACTCAGAGACGTCAATTAACGTTAATGGTTCATTAGCGTCAAAGTTTGACATTCTGAAAAGTTCTTTATTCAATTTGGTATAAAGTCTCTTTTCAAAAATGGAATTTTGACTCTAAGTAACCATTAACGTTAATTGACGTCTCTGAGTGCGGCGGTAAGGTCGGCTGGAGAGAAAATCTGTCAAATTTGAAAGCGATCGTGACAGCTATGGTCACACAGTGGTTGGGCCGTGCAATCCGTGCATAAATGCAATGCATAAATCCGGACGACCGTCTTGGTGTAATTGTTTAGAAGTCGGCTACTACACCAAAGGTCGCGGGTTCGATCCCCGCACAGTACAAACATTTGTGTGCATGAACATGTCTGTTTGTATTGGCCTGGGTGTTTCTTAAGTATAATAAGTATGTATTTACAAAAGAAAAAGTATTTAAGTATGTTTATCCGTTGTCTAGTATCCCATAAAAACGGAGTATAATTAGCTCACTTGGGGCTAGATGGTGCTGTGTGGAATAATGTCACGGGATATTTATTTATTTATTATTATTATAAATCGCGACATGATAATCATTTGATGCGTTCACCAAAGATATTTTTATTTCGCCACCCAAAATATTTCAGGATATAGGGCAAACAAAAGAAACTAACCAAAAATTTTATTTTATTAAACATACTAACAAGCGGTTTTGCCAATTATTTTTTTACACTATTATTTGCAATCTATTCTCGTGACCACGTTATTTGCACAATGTTATATCTGGTACTTGACGATTCCATCGAGATTTAGTTGTAACTTGGTTTATCCGTTCGATCATCATCAACACAAAATATTTCTTACATCCAATGCATATGATATAGCAATACACGGAGCCATTTCTAGTAACATGTAAGAAGAACCCACTAATAAATTGGTCTTACTTGTAATGAAAAGCTGCAAGAAGCATTAAAGGGAGCTATCTTGTTACTAACTAAAACGAGGAATTTAACAGTTGTCAACAGTTGAGACACTTTTAGTGGATAATTTATTTTAGATAATAACACTTGAGTATAATACCTTTAGTCTCCTGTAGAGGCCATCGTATTTCAGGCTTTTTACGCTGAATTTAATACAGAATACACCGTGATCTTCATCTTACTGGAATTGATCTACGAGTAGAGCATAGTATGAAAGGAAGTCACCCTCCGCGTTTTTCTGTCTGTTTTTACATAAGCTTTCACTATCTAAATGATAGTTGATGCTAATTATATTTTCTAGAACGTTTGTCTGTATAGTTCATTCATATTACTACAGGGAAAAGCTGTGTGCAAATAGCCAGTTAGAGATAAAAATGCTTGCACTGCCATTTTTCCATGGCTGACGTAAATATGATAATTCATATTTATATCAAAGTTCTATCTGATCCATTTTTTTTAATTTAAAATGGGTTTGCGTTTGACCTCAGTCTCGCCAGCCACGCTTACCCAAAAAATGCCTATTCACTCTTGCCTTGAAGACACCAAGGTTGTATGTATCCGGAAACACAGACGCAGGGAAGGCGTTCCACTCCTTAGCGGTGCGGACCAGAAAGGAAGCACCAAACCGCTTAGTTCGGACCGCTGGAAAGTCGACCACATGGAGGTGAAAGCCCTCACGGCGACTTGTGGTCCGGTAGTAGAAAGTAGAGGGTGGTATCAGGTCATGAAGTTCTTGCGCACACTCTCCGAAATACACCTTATAAAAAACCGATAGACAGGCAACTCCACGCCGATGCTCCAAACTCAAGTTTGGTTCCAACGAGCGTCTCGTCACCTATCAGTCTCCTGGCTCTTCGGTCTACTGAGTCCAGTGCATCCAGCTGATACTTGGCTGAGCCATCCCAGTGGTGGCAGAAGTACTCCATACACAACCGAATTTGTGCTTGGTACAATTGTAAAAGCTGTTCCGGTGTGAAGTGTGTTTCCATTTCGAATAACTTGTCATTATGTTCTATTGCAATAACTATTTCTGTTTCGTATAAGCAAACGCAAACTTTCATTTTTCTTTGCTCAAGATCTCCATGCTAATTACTATGGAACGAGTGAAGTTTCTTTGACAGCCGTCAGCGTAGTCCCGCAACTCAGTCTTACATAACGCCGGGTGAGTGCACGTCACTGCGTGAAGAATACAAACAAGCATAAAAATACGGCGTGTGTAAGTACACGAACTCGATGCATAGTTTTCTGTTCGCATTTTTTCAAAGACTTAACTTAACGTAAGTATTAACTTTGATTTCTGCTCTATAACTTTGTATCTTTATGTTTCGTCAAATTTCTTTGTCGAACAATTACAGTTATGATAGAGGCCTCCAAAATTAATTTAGTAAAAAATATTGTTCAAAAAAGAACCTTTAATCTATTGAGACACCTTAATCAAGCTTTCATGATCAGATAACATAGTAGCTTAGACCACACAAATAAGTAAGACCACACAGTTTTAATCAATTCGATTTGAAAGCAATCAAAGCTATTTGCGTTCTTACTTCGTTCCCTTGTTTTGCTTGAATATTTTAGGCAGATCCCGTATTGGCATTAACCGATGATGCTGCAGATTGACACCATGCTAAAAGTAAATACATAGATTGTTTTTCAAATACCAATAGGTAAAAACTTTCAGTATAAGTTATAAATAGTAAAAATTTACAAGAAAAAATAGGAAAATGAAATGGCAACTAGTGCCAAATTGTCAAACCCAAGAGAGCTTTTAATCAAGTGTACTTATAAATATAAACCTGCCATATTACTCTCATGGTGAATCATGATAAAATCATACGTTTGATAAATTATGCATAATGCATATGAACAAACAGTACGGAGGAAAAAAAACAAAGTTGTACTATTTTCAACAAAAGACCCTATGTGCGCCTATTTCGTGTAAATTATCCGCGTAATTATAAATGTCATTTTCGTCAAAAGCGACGTGCGTTCACCTTGGGGACATGGGGGGGAGTGAGCTGCGACGGTGCGCGGACAGCTATCAAAGAAACTTCACTCACTCCATAGTAATTTGTATGGAGATTTCAAGCGAAAAATTCGGAATGTTTGGGAATTTTTTGCACAAAACTGAAATAAAGCAATGAAAAACAACTGATTGGCAATGCTTCTTTGATATCTGATCTTTACACGTTATTTAAAACACGTAAGTTGTTAGTTTATATGATGCCTAAACTTTTGAAATACGGGAGTGCGTTTTGCACGTTTTTAGCGATATTCTGATTTTTTTTCACATTAATCTAGTAAGTTGATCCATATACTGGAAGTTTGAGCTGATTGTGCAACTCTTTGACTACTATGACGATTTTTTTCGTGCCTCACACTTCATATTTTCTATATAAAACTTTAGTTTTCCCGAGAGCCGTTTTCCTGGTATCGCGCCTTGATAAATTTAATGTTGTCGGGTAAAGTGAACGTGGACGTAGTAGACGTCCTACCTCCCATGTAGTCTCTCTTCACAAAAAATGTGGGACGAGCCGCTCTGCAAGGCTGTGCGTAACAGTTTATTAGACACGCCTAACAGCCCTGCAGAGCGCGCTCGCCTACTTGCTGTCGCTGAGTGGGAATCGGGTCTTTGGCTGCAAGCTCTCCCTTCTTCAAATCTTGGTACTATTTGAGACAACACCTCATTCCAAATTTTAGTATGTCTGCGCTTAGGTGCCTACTGCACTGTTCCCCATCACTGTATCTGCGGAGCTTCCGTCGACCATCTTGGCCATCACGGTTTGTCATGCTTAAGAAGCGCCGGTAGAATACCGCGGCATACTAGTTTGAACGATATCATCCGTCGGGCCCTTGCCAGCGCTCGCATTCCAGCTTCGTTCTTGAACCGAACGGCTTGATGCGAAGTGATGGCAAACGGCCGGACGGTATGACTCTCGTTCCTTGGAAGATGGGACGGCCTCTTGTATGGGATGCTACTTGTGTCGATACTCTAGCGCCGTCTCATCTTCCTTCAACTGGTAGCAAGGCGGGTTCTGCTGCTGCTTCTGCTGAATGCCTTAAGCGGCGCAAATATGTTGGTATCAGCGATACCTACATATTTGAGCCGTTTGGCGTTGAAACGCTGGGACCGTGGGGGCCAAGCGCGCGCAAGGTCTTCAGGGACTTGTGCAAGCGTTTGACGGAAGCCACCCTAGACAAGAAGGCTGGCCTTTATCTTGCCCAAAGGATTAGCCTTGCTATCCAGCGCGGCAATGTGGCCAGCCTTCTTGGTACTTTCACGCAGGACAGTGACTTACACCAGATATTCTATCTGTAACTATACATACAGGTAGAATTTTTGGTGTAAGTACACTTTGTAAATATTATCCTTTATTTATTTTTAGTTAAGTTTAGTTTAAAGATATATTGTTATTAACTTTTCGTTTATATTGTTGCTAAATAAATTAATTTACTTCTGGGGCTATCAAGTTATCAACTGTGTGAGTGACTTGACCCATCTAGAGCCCCATGAAGTTTTTCGTTTTTTTGTGATGGCTGCAGGAAACAGTTTCATGTGCAGTACGTGACGCTAAACCAGATCGGCAACATTGCGCGACAACACGCATTGACTGCAACATGACGCACGACTTGTTGATTAATAAGTACTACGGGAAGGTTGCACGTTGTTCTCGTTATCAACATAATGAGCATATAACATGTTGCGCATCAAGGGTTACCGAGTGGTATTGGATATTTATATGAGGCTTTAGAACTACTGTTCACGAAACCAAACATTAAACTACACTTTTTTCACGAAGCTAAAACATCACAAGTGATACATGTGGACAGTATCCCACATCGAAAAGCCATTGGCTGTCAGTACTAACGGCCTATGTGTGCAATATGCACCGACCGTCAGTCGGTTGCTGCTCAAACGCTCACGTTGGCCCGTCCGGTTCCTAACTGATAAAGTTGCTCCCTTCCTCACCGGGAACATTCGTGCGTAATGTAACGTTACAGATTCGAGGATCACATTAGTGAGGGAAAAGAACCCAGCATAACAATGCGCACCTTGTATTGTTACAATGACTAATATCTTGATACAACTTGTAACATGATTCAAATTAATCAATAGGCAACAGCTTCAAATTCAATTCTATCATAATAACGTTACATTATACGAAAATTCTCTTCCGTCACGGTGGTACTATTGTAAGGATATGCTCAAATTCGAATCTCCTTATGTTACGTTACAAGTGAACTCCTTGCCAGTCATAGGTAGTACCTTATGTAATGTAATGGTCAAAGTAGAATATATTATGTACGCGTGACTGCTACCGGGTAAGAGAGCGCCTTGAAGTGCGTGCGTGTATATATTATGTGGACACGAACAATCGGGTTCTAAGCACTCGCAATCTTTCCATAGCGATGGCTACGGCCGCCGGGCGTCAGTATTGACCTTGTAAGTATTGACGGTCAGGATAAAACTAGAAGAATTAAGAATTTGAAACCTATTTTTTACCTAAATTATATGAACCGTGCGTTTTTGGCTGTCATAATAATGCGATCGGAGTGCTGATCACTGGCTATGACTATCTTTAATGAAATTAGATAAAACAAACACAATCAAAAAATAAAAAATCAATCCGAGTTACAAAGTTAACGAGTCGAAGTTCATCTTCGAATTTAATATTATTTTATTAATTTCATTCGAAATTAATAGAATATTAACAAAGTAGGTTAAAAGACTTGCAGAAAAGTAAAAGGTAAACGGAACCAATCGAAGGAAAATACTGTAAGAAATATTTAGGAAGCTTTATGGTGTTTGTTTAATTTAGTTGTTGTTAGGAAAAGAAAGTGTTTCAAAAGTTTCATTATGAAGGTTCTTTCATTAGCCGTGCTTTTAGATATTATTTAAAGGGGTTGTTGAAAAACAAAATAAACAAAAAAATTGTCATAATTTAACAGGTTCAGTCTAACTAAGATTTAACTACAGCTTCTAGAAGAGTTTCAGTATTGCGATGCTATTACACGTGCAATTTAATCGTATGTAAGAGTGTGATACGAAAGTGGAATCGCCAGGTCTATGATTGTGGGCTCAAATGAACGCTAGGTCGAATCTGATTCGTCGAAAGTGGTGACAATTTCGTTTCAGCACTCGCCAAACCACTACGGCATAAAGCTTCATTCAACTCGCGCGGCGTGGATACCGTTCCAGTCTAACCTCATTAACTTAAATGCTCAAGGTACATACATTCCAAAGCGTTCATTTCATCCAGGGTTCTATTGAGCCCGCATGCATAGAACCAACGATTTCAGACTCCGCGTTACACACTCCTTGTACGACTCCTACTTACCCTCGGTCCGACGCTGTTCGGCAGCGAGTCCATGCGCCTGTTGTCTCCAGCCATGCTGACGAGTGTCGTCACTAAACCAGCTACTCGAACTGCCTCTACGTTAGCCTGCATGCGATAAGATTTAAATTTATCGAAAACCCCTAAAATACAGCTGCCAAGAACTCACATCGGCACTTTTGTCAACGCCATGATGCGATTGTAATATGCAAACCCATCCGCATAAATCGAATCCCGAAAATTTAAATCTTATTTACGAAACGCTGCGAGAAATATTGGCAATGCACCAACAAAAATTTCTAGTCCAGCCAATGTGAGACTAGTATGCACTGCAGCTCCAAATTATGTGGATGACTTCGTGAGTTTCAACGAGTTTCCGTCTAGTTTACTGACTCGGGAGTCGCGATTGTGAACTACCAACTTACTACGGAACTGTGTCATTCAAATGTCTATTGCAGGGTTTCTCAAAGTGGGGTGTTCGATAGTTGATCGTAGAAGGTTCTCGATTAATTTGGCTTTATGGCAGACTGGCTGGTTCATGTTAGCAACACGTGTGCAAGTGCACCACTGTGCCAGATCACCTGAACTTCTAATAAGAAACAAGTCCACATTTAGCATTTGTCTGAAGGGCAAGAAGTTTGAGAAACCCTGGTTTATTGCTAGTAGTTACAATTCTCTCAAAGCTGTATATGGTTACATGGGTTACATGAATTCGACTGCACTTTTCAAAGTTCATGGATAAGTTCACGATAAAATTCCTGTATTCAATGAGAATGGTTAATGACAAGGCAAATAATATTAACTAAGCTGAGCTGTCGCTGCACAAAACCTCCCCATGCCACCTGTTCCAAAAAAATTAGTATAAGTAAAGCACAAACCTTAGTTAGATCCCTGTGAAGTTTCTTCAAGTGAAATAGTGTCAGACCAACACAGACAGCATTGACGCCTATCCAAAGGGCGTTGAGTACGTAATGTCTAAATGGTCCGCGGACCAGTGGGCAAGAGGGGGCAGGCCCATATGATCCATACGAACCAGCACTGGCGGCTAATGCCCCAGATAGGAATGTTGGTCCAAGGTTTATAGTAATTGACGCGAACCAAATCATGAATGTTCCGAAAAGAACGCACTGCAACAAAAATCATGTTTGAAGGAAAAAATATTTTAGTCAATACATCAATAAAATCAATTGTATTTGAAAAATCACATTCAGTTCTATCGTGGAACAAAATAATGAACCTAGTGGCAATAAATCCCGCTGCTTTATCATTGGTAAATAGATTCAGTCAACTAAAAAGCGAATAAAACGTTCCACAGAATTCATAAAATCTAGTTCTGTTTTACCGGGCGCTGTTTCAATGAAATCAGAGTAAACACAAGCCAATTTGAATGATTTTTATGGACCCCTGCAACGATAGCATTTCATTTTAATAATTTTATCCTCGCGTTTTGAAAAGTTTAGTTTTTAGAAAACACTATTTCCCTTTCTTTTATTACTTGTTAAAAGTAATAAGTAGGTTTAATTAAGTGTGATTTGATTTTTTCTTTTTTAAGGAGTTCTATTTTTCATAGAGGCTCCGAGTCAAAGTTTAGAAGTTTTTTGGTTAGCAAATAACAGAGATTATCGTTTTCCTATCAAAATAAATTTAAACACTCTAAAGATATTTTTTCTCAGGTACCTTTTTGTTTTACACCAACAACCTCTCTAAATTAATAATTTCATAAAAAAACAAAGTGTGTTCAAAACACTCTAAACGACAATAATTAAAAATATACCTATTTACCAACTTCTTGTATTCAACAGTACTAAACCTTTTTTTTTTATATCAAAGCTTAATACATTCTAAAGGTTTTTCGAAATAAAAGAAAACTATATCCTTACCTGCGGGCTGTCCATCAGCAATGGGGCAGATAAATCCGCCTGCTCCTCTTCATTTTCAGGAAAAATGGGACTGTCATTCAGGACAGTCGTGAGCATATTCACTGTAGACACCGTCACCTAGGGCATAAACATTCCATAAAACAAAATGGCGTCGTTCGAGTTAAAGAAAAGGTGCTCAGAACATAAATTAGATTATTATTCAGCCTCATTCACGTACGAATTAGGAGGGGTAATTTATATGAGACGTAATTTATGAGAATGGGAGTCTACTCCCGGTAAATGTGTAGTGGAATTTTATTACATTTTACGAGAGAGCCCATTTTGGGTGGGTGTTTCAGAGACGGATTGAGTCGAATAAAAGTTAAGACGCAGATGGTTCCAATTGTTCTTTAAATAATTAATACAGTCATTTTATTCAAAGGTGAGCTATTTTTCATTATTCGGGGGACTTATTAATACGAATTCAAATTCATTCTCATACACTTTTCCCTGAATCTCAATCAACTTTTGAACCATTAAGTGCATTTCGAAAAAAACGCGTGAAGTTAATTTTTGACACGAGTATTCGCTTTTAGGTAAATGTTAACTTTCGCTGTGAATACAAAAGGCTAAACAGTAAGCTACATTAAAGATAGGAAAACCAGAAAAAGGCATTCGGTCTTGGCATCAGGCGGGACTCGTACCCGCGTCTTTCGCAAGCCGGGCGACTGCACTAACCAATTTTTTCTGGTTTTCCTATCTTTAGTAAGATGATACTGCATTATCCCTAATGCTAAAAATAAAATAACCTAGTAAGCTACATTGTTCGAGACAGTATTTTAAGACTTACTCGGTCCTTTGTTATGAACAAATATCAGTATTAACTGCAATTTCTGATGTACATATTTTGATCTAATTGATGTTATGTGGACTGCTAAACCAATCTTCCAATTGAACTTTTTATAGCATCTTACGTAGACAGAAGCAGATAGCCAATAATTGGATTTACGTTCAGTCTAGTGAAAAGACATGATAGCAACAATTACAAAAGTGACAATGTTGACCTGAAATTTTAAATTCACAAACATAACTGAGGATTGACCTCAAAAAAAACTTTCAAACAGCATTGTTAGAATACATTTTGTAACTACGAGTAGGCAAATTGACTCTTTGCTACGACAACTTTGACGTTTGTATACGAAGATCTTACTTGATTCTGTTTTACTTAAATCTTAGAAAGCATAATAATATATTAAGTCGGGTGATATCAACATTAACTTTTTGTTCTGTTTTCTCTTTAGATCTTGGTCAATAACGGTTATGATTATTGGGGATATAGGGGATTATATATTTAACGAACTAATAATATACCTTTCCGTCAAAATACCTCTTTACTGTAAAACTTGGCTTTGTAACCAAAAATATTATTCCATGGCTCCAAAGTAAGATACCTGCTTTCAGAATAAAAAAAGGAACATTATTATCCCTCTTTCTTCACATTTAAACGCTGCAGCTAAGTGTCGATAAATCAGTTGTGGTCTCAACAGTCCCTGATCTTAATTTGTAACTAAGCCTGCAGGGAATGCGTTTTTCTCATTCTTATCCCCAAGCGGGTTCAGAGGGTGGGTAATCTATCCTCAGAGGGTGTTTCATTGCGGGCTTACGTCGTATCAGCCACCGTTTCACGTCAGTGAGTTTTCGGCGTTGATAGAATTATCGCTAGACGTATTCAATGAATTACTAGTAAGCTAAACTGTTTATTGATTAGCATTTATGCTGCTTATGAGCAATAAAACTTAGCCTTATAAGTCATAAATAATACATAGTCTTTACGTCTCACTGCTGAGCACTAATTTCTTCTCGGTAGTATCAACATGTCCGAACCGTTGCCACCGTATCACATTTTTTTTGTTGTGACTTGTTACGACATCCAACATTTCCAAATCTGCTGACTTGTAAATTATTGGTCTAATTTTTACCTAACTTTTGAAAAATCAGCCTCCGAGGCTCAGCCCTTAAACTGAAAAGAAATGATATAAAAATACTTGTTTTGTATTTTTAATTTTCAAAAGTATTCTTTTTGTTTATTAACCACTACCTTTAAAAAATATGAGCTAAACTTAAAAAAATCATAAAGTCGCATCAATCGATTAGACACCAGCGGGGCTAGCATGCACGCCGCGAGTAAATCCGAGAGAGCAAATAGCCAATCACAGGTCGCCCTGCAGCCATTTCTCCATTTTCTCTACTGTTGCTAACATGGCCGCTTAATGTCAGATTTGAAATTTGTATGGAAAATACGGATTTATCGATTTTTGACATTTCTGTTGGCTTAATTACTCGTCGATCGGAAGGGTGGACGAGAAGTGACGAGACGAGTGAAATTGTATGCAAAACTATTAAAATACAACGCGTGCAGCTTTGTCAAAAAAAGAAAAGGATTAAAATACACGTCAATGCTAAAACGATACGACATAACCTTTTAGAATTCGGAGTAAAAGGACATTATATTTTTGAAATTTGCTTACCATCATTAGAGTGAATTAAAACGGGGCCGCAATACAACCCAACTCCCCTTCGGTGTCACATCACATCACAATAATTAAAGATAACATTACAAATATTCGTTCAACAACAATGAAATGACAAGACCGGACTACTTTTATATGGAAAGTAATCTTCACAGATGGCGCCGCTAAGCCCAAATTAAAAGTTCTCCAATTAAAGAAACTTTGACAGGCGTTGTCTAAACACCCTATTACGGTTGCTTTTATACCATTCATAATTAAAAAGTAATTTTCACATATCAATTTCTTCAATAAACACAAGTTTTATTAATGAATGGCTATGTGAACAAAAAGCAACTGAGATAACAGTGTGCAACTTGATTGTGGCAAGTGGCGACAGATGGCGCACGCGTGTTTGCTTTTTACTTTAGAGTCGAAATACTCGGCCAATTTTCGTCTCAAACACACAATCAATCTAAAAACAAAATCTTTCTATTTTTTGTTATGAGATAAGCAGTAACAAAATATTTTACTTACTCTTGATTGAGTCTTTGTGTGAATTAATTTTACAAGTGTTACCAGTAAAAAAATGGAGTTTCTAATTTTTTTTTCTGTAATATGGCAGCACTGTCGAGAAGCAACGAAGTCAAGTCACGCCCTTCGATTCTCTCGAGCGAAAGAGGGGGAGATGGCTATTTTGTCGATGTTGCGCATGCTAGGCCCGCTGAACAAAAATTTGTCTAGGATTAGGAGGCTTGACGCGTTGAGGAAGTGTTACACTCCATAGCATTGTATGTTGTAGTGTAGGCACCTCAACCCCTATATATACGCATTGTCTATATGAACAATAGGACACAATAAAGCGCAACATAGACCCAGTAACACCTGTTTAATTAGACATCTCCCGGTCCCATTGCATGGCGACCCTGCCAGTGCTGCCTTGCGGCGGCGCTGCGCATGATGGTTTGGTGAATAAAAAGTAAAGTGTACCCAGTATATAAAAGTACAATGTTAGAAAAAAATGAGAAAAATGAAAACGTGAAAAAGTGAACAATGTGAAAAAACAATAAAAAGTGACAGAGACACAAAAATATATAGAACAATGTAATAAGTTTATATAAGTATAAAATACGTGAAGGACCTCAGTGTATAAGAAAAAATAGCAATCATGAAAAATAATCAAGAAATAAGAAGAATGGTGAAAAATTAAAATATAAATTTTGGTGCTGGAGCTGCGCGGAGCTGAAAATGTAATGTTAAGAGCGGGGCGCAGGGAGATGTTGGAGTCGGATGTGGATGCAGCAGGGAGTTGTTCCAGCCAAGCAGAGTTCCAGTCGGTTCCAGTCGATCCCAGAGGACACTCCACACACCAGGATATATAAATTATTTCGTATTTGTACCAAAATTTATTTCTCTCAAATTTAAGTTTAAATAATTGATTTTAAAGTCAATCAATATTTTATTGAACCAAAATATTTTTTTGATTTAGCAATCATAATTTGGAATATTATTATTTTGTTCGATTGAATTGAGATATTTTAACACTGAGGTAGTTAAGAAATATTCGTGTAGTTTTCTTATTAAATTAATTAAAAGGTTCATTACTCATAATTAAAATTTTGGAAACTTAAAAATATGTTAATTAATAAATTAAAAAAGTGATAATGTGTGGAAACTAAATGAAATGAATAAAAACTTTGAGAAAAATATTTGCTTAAAATAAATGTTTAATGAACCTATATAGTAGGTACTCTTAAAAAACTATTATGTATAGCATGTATTGTAGTACACTGTTGACAACTTAACCATGTTTAATTTTGAAATATGGGGATTTAGTAACCTGTTTTAACAATTAAGTAACAAAAAGCGTAAGTAAAAGTTTTGTATTTTAATAATTTTTGTGTGGAGATCAAGAGCCATGGTATGTTTTATAGCAAAATCTTAGTTTATTTTACGATCAGAATTACTTATTTTCAAAGACATCATATGAAATCTTAAATGAAACGTTCAGTTATAGTTCGCAAAGTAAATAATTACTATATTAATAAAGTGCATAATTTCGTAAAATTAATATTTCTGAAGTTAAATTCTTATTTTAATTTCTTTCAGTTTTATTGTAAAGTTGCCTTAATAGTTTAAATAACGAAAAAGTGAGGAAAATATAAAAATCATATTAATGAATCTAAGCATAAAGTCTGTTAAAGTATTCTTTACGTACGTAATAACATGCACATTTATAATGATTTTTGATGTTTGAGCATGAAATTAAATTCATAAGTTTTATAAGGAAGATTGTAATAAACATTGTAATACTTAATTGTGTCTAGGTAACAAGGTATGTACCTATTCAGTAACTCACCAGATAAGGAAGGTATGGTCATCGTAATATCAAACCGTTTGCATTCCAGATATAAAAGCAAAGCTTGCATTCGTTGGAAACAGACAGAGCGGTAACTTAATGCTTGTCCAAATAAAGAGTACACGAGTCTGTTGTTCCAGAAATGATGATGACTAAGTTTCGTTTTGAATAAGATAACTTACGATCTTACTTGCAACTTTTAAATTCGAATATTTTACTTGGAATGTTTTATCATATTTGATTTTATGTAGATCGTTGTCACACAAATATGTTTTTTTTGTTAAAGGAAGTAATTTGCATAATTTCAAGTTTGAAAGGATTAATTTTTAATTGAGTAGGTTAATATTGGAATAAGGAAGTAAATAACTATGTATGGTTATAGGATCGGAAAGCTGTATTAAAAGTCTTTTTGTTACGAAATGTTTACAATTAGGTACAGCACAGAAGTCAGGAATTGAAGAAAGAGTTGAATATATGCAGGTTTTGGACAGAAAGGTTTGTGTTCATTTAAAGATGTAGGAAAATAATATAGATTATAAAGATTTTGATGCTAGCGGATTGATCACCTGAGAGCTTAGAATACTTTTATAAACTCTATTAGGAATTGAGTTTTTAAGTTTGATATGGTATGAAAAGAAAAGTGAATGCTCGTAATACGGTACACGTTATATTGTTATGGTACATGGGTGGTCAGGTCCTACGTGTCGATCATGGTGTGAACGAGCTTTCCTCTGTGGGATAGTGTTTGGAGTCCTGATGAGGCTTAAATAGTGACCCCCAGAGAAATAAAATGGCACAAGGTTGTCCATAGTTATGATGATGAAAGATAAGAGTCGACTATAAATAAATGGTTAAATAAATGTGCCAAAATAAATGAGAAAAAAGGGTAAAGAGTATTAAGATAGGCAAAGTACCTATGTTTGTATCGTGTTATTGTGATATCGTGATATTTAAGAGCAAGAGAATGGGAAAAAGTGTGGTTCAATGAAATCAATGATAATGATTAGAAAAATAATTATGTTTAGTATAGAAATGAAATAATAAAGATAATAGCTGAATGAATTAAAGATAAAAAGTGTAACCAAATATTAAGAGAGGCATTTTTTTATGATGACATAAGCTGGAAAGTTAATCAAGATAGAAAAAAAATAAAACGTAAAATGTTTAATAATACTAGGTGATATTAAGTTGAGATTATTGTTTCTTAGAAAGTGTGAAAGTTAAAAATATAATGTTTATAAGTAAAAACGAAACAACATTAATGAAAACTTTAGGTGAAAACTATTAATTCTTAAATATTTTGCAGATATTTTATTGAAATTATGACCTGCCTGTAACTACCTAATTTGTAAAAAAGTTTTTTTTGTTTACCTAGTGGTTGTCAACAGTGCCAGTAACAGTACCAGTATAAGTACTAGCATGTAAAGGCTATGTACTGTAGTTTATAAGACAATGTAATCGATAGTAATTAGTGAATGTAATCGTTTAAATAACCTATTTTATATGTTATTATAAAAAAATCAATGGAGCTTTGTTGTCGTTGCTTGATGTCTTCCTAACTTACTTAATTACATACATAAATTCTCGTTGGTTCTGGTTGGTTGACGTACCAGTAAAAGGAAAGCAGTTTCGACCAGCGAGCACTTGTAGACGGGCTGGCAGCGGAACACGGCGATGCCGAGTGGCAGCAGGATGGCGGCGCGCGCGCAGTCCACCACCGCCTGGTGGAACAGCAGCCCGTGGGACCACCTGGGGACAAACACGGTTACAGTAACACTATGCCAAAGCGTGAAGATTGGGATATCTATTCTAAAAAACATACATAGAACAACTGCCGATCTAACCCCCGAATTCACAAACGTCAATCAACACCAAGCACGCGCTTACGCGTCCTGTAAAATGTCAATAGAACTGAAAGGAATAGCTATCCTTCTGAGGTATGCTCAACGTTGATTTGCGTTCGTGAATTTAGGGGTAAGTCCCACTGCTGGGCACAGGCCTCACCCTATGAGGTGTCGCGAGCCATGCTCCAACACGCGGGCTCAGTGCGGATTGTTGGATGGTAGTAAGGTTGGTGATAAACCTTCCTGACAGACATGAATACGCCCGAAGACCTCCGACAAAGTTTAATGACCGGCACCTAAGACGTCAATCGAGGGACCAACTACTTACCATGCCTTCTGAAGCACGGAAAAAATGATACAAGCTTATGAAAATAAAACATGTCCAAACCTAAACAAATTGTATTCAAAATGAAATAGGTAACCCCAAATCAACCCAAAAATGTATTTCAATAAAACAATATTTGTACTAGACTTCTGGTTGTTACACAGGGTAAAAAAGTACCAAACAGCGAAGTCTAAGGGTTTCCTTAATAAATCCTTCATTGGATTAAAACCTCAAAATTGCGGCAAGCATTTTCAAAGCGATCAATTTCCTTTTGTACGCACTTAAAATATCGCACAAATTGATAAATGGTCCCTGGAATTATAACTCACTCCGTCAGGGGGTGCTTAAGAGAAAAATGTATTTTTATATCGGCAGGCAATTTATCAAGCGTCCATAGCTACTTGTCGCCCGGCGGGTGAAAAGAAAAGTTACCGAATCTTAGGGCATATCTTGATGCTTTTTACGACATTTTAACGTCGCTTGTCGAATAAGCCAAAGTTTGCGTACGTGTTATGAATCCAAAAATGAATCAAGTGTTTTCGTTTGCAATTTTTTAAGGTCTCGAATGACAAGTACCTGATTGAAATTACATAATTTTAAAAATTCAACCGACGACGGCCAGGACGAAACCAAGGTTTTGTTGGACTCCTACTGACTATCGCATTGGTATGGCAATGGAAGTGTTTTGTCCCTTACTTGCACATATTTACAGCCATAAGACTGAAAGAGACAAAACTTGACAAAAGTTAAAGCGGTGATTTTAGCTGTATGAATAACCCCCAAATTCACATACAAAAATCGATGTTGAGCACCCCTCAGAAGTATATCTGTCCCTTTCATTTCTATGTATAGACATTTTAAGGGACCGGCATGAGCGTGAGCGCGTGCTTAGCGTTGATTGACGTTTGTGACTTCGGAGGTACGGAGGTTAAAGTCTATGATACCCCACCTCGGGACTTCAAAGGCGACGCGGGATTCCCTTGTAAAAGAAACATTTATACATTTACGCTCTATGTTAAGACATTAAACTTCAGTGGTTTGTATTCCAATGCGTGCGAAATGATCAAAGTGTATCAGTGTACAATCTGTAGCTAGTTTCATTTATACCCGTTGAAATCCCTATGTCAGCGGAGAATTTATCACGCTTATTCAAGAAGCTTATATAAGGGATTTGGCAGAATCCGTCCGTTCAAGCATAAAACGGCTTTAATATAGGGTGCTACTGTGATCATTCTCATATTTTTACAGCACAGCATCTTTTGGCAAATTGACATACGAGTTTAACTAAATGGTACAAAATAAGATAGATAGATATTCTTTATTGCACAAAAACATTACAGTTGTATTATAAATAAATAAATGAATAAATAAATATCTTTGGACATCATTCCACACAGCGCCATCTAGTCCCAAGTGGGCTAATTAATAGTCCGTTATTATGGATACTAGACAACGGATAAACATACTTAAATACTTTTCCTTTTGTAAATACATACTTAATATACATAGGAAACACCCAGACCAATACAAACAGACATGTTCATGCGCACAAATGTTTGTACTGTGCGGGTATCGCACCCGCGACCCTTGGTGTAGTAGCCGACTTCTCAACAATTACACCAAGACGCTCGTCCTGGTGTAATTGTATCGTATTATAGATATTTCAGAGACCAATGTACAATTTAGGCGGTGTTATCGCTATATCTATCGGTATAGCTATATCTCTTCCAGAAGTTAAGATGAAATAAAAGAAAAATATTTAAATAATAATATAGGAACACAATATCATCTGATTGGTTATGGGAAAATCACAACTCTTTAATCCAATTGGAGCATTGTAGCTGGGTAGAATGCGCATCACTAAGTAGTGATCAGTAATATCAGAAAAACTACAGTAAACTGTACCAATTAATACCCGTAGCTTCCTCTTGAACCTCAAAATTCGAGAAATCGAACTAAGGTTCTACATATTTCCCTTGTTACAAATATTATCAATATCGGGATTTCCACACTCGTGATCGCGTTATCAGACTTTTGAATCTCATAGCGGATTCCGATAATCGAGATCTGTAATTATTTAACAGAATTGAAACTGGCATTACTTGTACACGTTATAATGATGAGGTTAATGAATTCTCTGTCGTAAGTACTTAAATTCGTTTTTCGATGCAGATTTTACAGCACTCTGTTTTGAAAAAAATTTTTACAGCTCTCGTAGAATTATAGCACTGAATTTCCAACAAAACCGTTTCACCATGTCGAATGCCGCTACTTGCCAGATAAAATGCTGCTTCGTTGCTAAAATATCGTTAAACTGTGCTAAAATCCAGGTACATTATTTCGGCGACGGAATGCGGGTGTACGATTTAAAATCACTTTTCCTATCTGAAATCCGGCTAATACGAAAAACGAAGCTTTGTAAATTGGCTCCGTTTGGATGTTCGTTTCCTTTTGCGGATGCAATCTTTTCTTGAGCCCGCATTCTAGGCCACGGTTCTTAGAAGTTTAAACTTTATTTTCATATAACATTAGATTCGAAGGTTGAAAACCATGTGAGAGTTGTAGTCGATGCAGTTTTGGATAAAAATAGACACTTACAATAACATCACCAAAAAGTGAACGCATCTCAGATGCAGACATTTGTCAATAATAGTCTATGTATTGATGACCAAGAAAAAATATTGTGTAAATGTACGTCGACAGAATAGATCACTACCTAAATATATTTTTATCACAACACCCTGTGAACATATTTAATAAGCCAATAAATATATTGACGGAAAAGCATGTTTAAAGATAGGAAACAGAAAAAAAGCATTCGGTCTTGGGCTCAGTCCCCAGTTTCCTATTTTAATGAGGAGATAATGCATTAGTAATAATGTTAAATTAAAATTAACATAAAGTGTTAAATTAAAACTACAGTAATCCAACTTGAATATGCACTAATAAACAAGGATTATCAACAATATTGCCATAAACATTAAGTTTTTGCTAAGCTATCTTTGCGTTATAAAATTGTCCAAGCGCTATAAATATACAAAGTTTCTTTGCTACATTGTAACTAAAACACAGTATACAGAGAACAGTAAAATATCTACATACAAACGTGCTGCTCTCGGTTTGAATGTGTGTGTGCGTCGCTCGATGTGTCGCGATTTCACGCACACGCTAGCATGAAATAGGGGGGTATAGCGTGGTGGCAGTACGGACGGGCTGTGCCGCGTGTCTGTGTGCAGGCTAGGCTAATAACTCGGCGGGTGGCTTTAGATAACCTACTGTTTATACTGTGACTAAAACAAATCTCCAACTTCTCTCTGCGATCCAGATTTGGTTCATACATAACTAATAGTCCCTGTCGGGTCGCTTGCAAGATACCAGCGACAAGAATAAGAACATCGGAAAGGATTTACACTTTTTGACTTGTCGACTCGATACCTGGGAGATTTGATAGAAATAGGTAAAGAAATATACTTACTGGTGAATTAGGTAAGTGAAAAAAAACCTAAATTCTCTGTTATGCCTTGCGGTTAACTGATATAGAATGCGTCCAGGCATTAAGTCCGCCAATTGTACCTTTTTTTTGCAATTATGAATAAATAAATAAGGATGATATCTGGTCCAGCCTAGTCAGTTTTTTTAAACATACGAGGGTATTGAAAGTTGTTTTGAAATTGAAATTGAAAGACAGATTGCAGTCACTTCATGTTCACAATATTTAGAAATATCTTCTGAAAGGCCAGACAGCAATCCAAATTGTGTACACACAACAATGAATAACTAACTAATTGTAATTGTTATCTTCAACTTCCACTTCCTGCCAAGAGGTTTATAATAGCATAATATTCTCAAGTTTGACTTCATAACAAGTAGTGATAAATAGATATTATCTATTGTACACTTTAACAAACAAGCAAAAGTAAAGAAGTATAGATTATGTCTTAATATACAATTTGGGCGGCTCTATCGCTAAAAAGGGATATCTTTCAAACAACCCTAGTGATTTACCACAGTGCACCTTGAACACATACCGATGTGTTTTCATTCACCATGTGTATTCGCATGAGCATTAGTACCCTAAACTAAAAGTACCCCTTTATACACATTATAATTATATCGAATTTTGAAAAATGTTTGGTTCTTAAAAAAACACTATATTGTGTGTATATGTTGTACTACACAAGGCATACAAAATTTTCGAACTTACCACTCCGATACAATACAACAAAATACTTAATAAATATAGCATAGCTTTGTGTTTTATATTCCAGATATTCAATAGAAATTCTATTAAGGCGATTGCTCCTCTGCTTATAATTCCAAGGCATGAATGTGTAATTGTTAACTTGTTATCCACTTCCTGCCAAGAGGTTTATAATTCGATTATCTAAGGAATGGAGCGGTCTTCTCTAATTCTGGCGCGAATCTTGTTACGAGGGTACTTTAAGGAATACGCTATATTAAATTCAAATGGGGCACTTAAGGAACATGGAGGATTCTTATCCCAAATCATATTATGCGAACGAAAAGGATGATTAGGTATTTACGTCGAGGTTTCTGCAATATCAGAAGTAGGTAGGTAATCATAAGCGATGACATAGGCGATTAATGTAGTTTTTTTTGTAATGTTACATTTTCAATGCTATACTGTGTATGTTATGTTATATTTATTTATGAATAACAGTCACCCCGATAGGGAGAGGCTTCATGCTTTCATACCTACTAAGGGTATATGTTAAACATACCCTCACGAGCATACCCCCAACGGATCATTCAGAAGCACACAATTCACCAAAAGAGTTTGAACCCAATGAGGTAAGAGGAGAGTGGAGTTGTTTGGGTTTTTTATCGGTGTTTTCCATCACCGGAGAGGTTGCCGCAGGTTTTACATAATGAACAGGAAGTAGAGTTCCAGCCAGTCTTCAACACGAGACCACCGGGTTCCGAGTCAGAGTGTTAAACCGTTGGGCAATGACTCTCTTCGTTGCAAGGACCATTTAAATAAATCTAAAACTTCCCAAATAATGGTTATGAAACCCAACCCAACCCAACCTAATATAAGCGGTCAAATATTCCTTTGTACTTTTGGCCTCTAAGTACATAAAATTTGCTTTTCCGACAGTAATCATATTTTTATGACATAACGACAGCCATTAAAATGATCTACTGAAATGAATCCTCCTTGTAACCCTGCGTTCCGTACCATACATTTTTGATTTCCAATTCTATTTCTAGTTTTAACATTGAATAATGGCGTTGAAAACGGTGACTCTTTGCAGCGTGGTATCATAGTTTGTTAAAACTTCCGACTAAGCTTAATGACTGACATTTGCGCTAGCTCTCTCCGAAGAACGAAGATGTCTGGGAAACACATCACTAAATGCTGATCGGGGTGGTCACCCCATCCCACTACCTGATTTGGCTTATGCACAACATTTAGGTCTTCGCCATAGATATCAAGAACCAGTTGTAGGCGGCCTAAGTCCAACAAAATCCTTCAACCTGTATCAACTTAACCATCCATCTTCAGATGGGCGTCTCACACTGCGTTTGCTTTGAAATAGCCTGGTTCACTGGCGCCACAAAGCCACAGACACTTCAAGGCGAGACCCGATTAAGCAAACAGTGAGCGGCCGACTGTAAATTGCCTAATGCTAATGTAATACTAATGTAATGAGTACTTTCCTGATATTATACGCCATGATGTAACACTTGGTATGCAATAAATAATTAAATTGAATTGAATTGAATGCTGATTGTAATATACGTAGTTTGCGACATAACACGTTTCATGGATACTCTATCTAAAATGTATAATGAGGCAAACTGGAAGCAAACAGTCAGCCACTCTGTTCGGCTAATCTGGACGCGCCCTTCAACTAGAAATATTTTGCAAAATAATTTATCTTCTTCTTCTCTTCTTAGTCGGACACTCTTGGCAGAGTGGTCGAGGCTGATGATGAACAGGGTAGCGGCTCACCGCTGCCGCTGGCAGCCGCACGTCGCGCGATGTCTCCCCACTTATGTCAACTTCATGCGTTGCGAGTACACTGTACTGCGGTCGACTGTGTAGACCTTCTAATAAGGTCGATCCAGCGAGTAGGAGACCGGCCTCGCGCTCTCTTCCCCTCACAAAATAATTTATGATATACATATAAACTACCAACCTTCGTGTACAATGTCACTGTAAAAAATAAACCATGTTCCTCCAGCGATCCAATATTCTAGGCCCCTGCCATAAACTACACTTCTCATCGCCAATATGCATAACTCCAAGTTACAACCTCACTGGATCGAGAGAACGACGTCGATGTAATATCCGATCTCCATAAAGCTTATTCGTAATGCAGAACAGATTCGTGGGCAATCTCTTGCTGTCGTCTGCGATCTGGTTATGACGTCACTAGTTACTTAGTAGAGATCGTCTAAGCTAAAATGACGCGCCCCTGCGCCAAATCTAAGCACACAAGCCAATTTCAAATATGTACGCAATACACATAAACATGCAATTATGATTGGTTGTTCAGCTGACTCATACCAGCAACTGAACGACCAATTAGAGTTGCATTATTTAGGTGTTTTGCGTACATATTTGAAATTTGCTTGTGTGCGTACATGCGGTGGTAGGGCGAGTCATTTCAGCAAAGACGATCTCTAATGTTGTGTACGTGACGTGAGCAGGCACTCACCACGTGTTTTCAATGAAATTCTATTGAAGCGCGTTCGAATTTAATATCAAAAGATTTCATCTTGCTATAAACTTGTTCAAACTTTTAGTCTTGCAGAGTTTTATGCTATCCTGCCAGCCAGAGATTTAGACAACCACTATTGCTAAATCCACAGTAAGTACCCTGCCGGTGGTTGGAAATCCATCTGTGATTACTATTACTTTGATAGGTTTTGGACAAATAGTAAACTATCCAGTAGCACCATGTTGTCATTTTTGAACGGTATCATTAGTGCTTATACGCATACGCACGAGAATATTCAGACATGTACGAATTTGAATTAAATAAGTAGGCTGGTACAAATTGCCTTCTTGAAGGAACTACCGGTTATTATTCAAGCTGTAACTTACCTCCTCAATTGCTTCTTGCTTAATATGACAGTCATAAGTGCTAAATTGGCAGATATGCCCAGGCCAGAAAGTGCTAGCAGCGCCGCCGCGCTCGCAGCGCCCCCTGGCGGGCAAAGCCGCGTGTTGTTCAAGATGGTGGAGTTGGTCGCGCCAGCCGAGCCGAACCGGAGGTTCGCTCCGATCATGGCAACCGCAGATCCTGGTAAGAAAAAGAGTATTAGGTCAAGATTTTATATTTATCTTGCCGGTTCTTTTCAGTACAGAAACAACTTTCCGATCCGGTGGTAGCGTCACATTGAATTGATTTAAGCGCAGTGTACAATTATGAACAATTAAAACATTTAATAGTATGGAATTCATGTATTGTCTATTATTGAGTTTATTTTGTTTGTTAATTCAATTTGACAATTTGAAAGTACTTTCAATACTTCCTACTCCTAGGTCTGATGTTGATTTAAAACAAAGCTGTTGCTGTCGATTTAGAGGGATATACCTACCTATCTTTTACTTTATTTATCCATACAAAAGGCAGCGCCAGTTGGGTGCGTGAACTGGTAGGCAGGTGACTAACTAAGGCTTGTGTTGGAGGTGGTGTTCAACATAAAATAACGCACAAGTAAGGCTTTATTTCGGCGAGTACAATCTACTGTGCCGTGTCGTCCGGCCTGCGATTTCGGCTTATTTCCAGCATTTTTAATAACTAATCAATAATACATTATTGCCAGAGTCAAAGATAATATTTCTTTGCTACGTTACACTTCAGAACGGTAAGTTTAAAAAGTTCCATAAAATCAATGTCTCAGAGGAAATCATTTAATCAAAGAGCCCATTTCTTACCATCCATCTACTCTATTAGATTAAGGAAGATCTCTTGCAATAGAAGTTTCTGCGCTATACTCGTATATCATAGGAAGATTGTACGATGTTTTCGCATTTATAAACCTTATTGAGTTAAGTGAAAAGTGAGTTTCGTAATGTACTACGACGTTGGTTTCTAATTTTGTATAGAATTTGCTGGTAAGTTTCTAAAGTTACACTGATTTACGTAAACATATAGACATGATGTTAAGGTAACAAGAAAGAAAACATTTAGCGTTTATAAAAGAGACAAAATTATTTTCAAGACACAAGACAGTGCAAACCACTGGAATTTGGTTAAAAAGGATACCGACTCTTTGGATCCAGTTTCTGGCTAAACGAGTAGAATGTATAAGCAAAGTCACCTCACAAAGTCCCATTTATTATAAGAAGGTTAGTTATTTAGAGGTAAGTAATTTACCTAGTTTTGTTATACTTAATATCAATGATCCTATTAGTATTTATCCATGTTGTAAACTACAAGTTTTTCTCATACTCAACCTTAGTATAGTATCAATCAATATTAGAAGCATGTACTAGTGTGAACAAGTGTTGGTGATCAAAATAGAAAGATAAAATAAAAAAATAGACCCACGACCTAAAATCCAGTCGCCGGTGTGTAAAACAGAAATAAAATTCATTTCGCTGAATTTACGAACTTCAACTCCACATAACTTTTACCACATACTTTGAGAGAACTTCTGAATCTCTAGGATATAAATCTTTAGCCATTCGTTCAAAATTTAAACTATGCGGAGCCGGAGTAGTAAACATGTGCGTAATTCTTGGAAACTTTGGAAAATTCCTACGAAATACCTCTCCTCGTAATCACCAGGGATAGGAATTAGGTAACATGATTTAAGAACAGTGACGCTCATATCAACCTTTACAAAACCGTTGCAAAATGGGTCGTATGTCAGCGGCATAAGGTGCCCCTATGTAAAGGTTGATGTGAGCGCCTCTGTACATGAAATTAAAGCATGACGAGCAAAAATTTGCATATCGACAACTCGATAAAACATTTGGACCAATATTTTACGTTGAAAACCTTAATTGTACCATGTTTTCTGCAAATAAATATTCATTTCATTTCATTTCATAAAATCATAGACTAAAAAAATCATTCATGTTGGAATTCTCCAAATCCCGTGATATTTTTTTTTAATACCTGAATTAAAATGATTTTAAATCACGTAATACGAACGTCATCGGCTATAATGAACCGGCAGCAGTTATACTATTCGAATAACTCCTCTTGTTGTAATAAAAAACTAACCGATGATGTTGAATTCAATTCAATGTGTATGTTAATATGTATTTCCTTGTTTTTGTTCCTTTTTTATTTTCTCCTTTTTTTTGTTGAACTTTTTTCAAAATGGCTGCCAACGGTCAGTGTGAGCACCAAAGTAGGCTTAGTGTGTTGCTTTATTGCAATACGAACATGACGAACTGTCAAAACGACGACGAACGACTGTCACGAGTTTTAGGACACATCCCACAAATGACCAAACCACACAAGGACCTGGAGCCAACTCTTCTGAAGCCCTAGTTCTTGCTGGTAGGTCATTCGTGACCGAATATTTTCGTCTGTACCTAGGTATTCTGACTACGAGCACAGTTTGGAACATAACTTTGTCGAATAAATTAGGTATTATGATCAGTATAATAGTTTTAGTGTCCAACTCCGGTATTTTCTTTTACTTCTTTCAAGATTTATTCCCTCGCTATGGGGTCTGTTATAACTTTTTACTTTGACTTAAACTTGCGACGAAACATAGTTCACAATATTGATTTGCGATCATAAAATAAGCATAGTACTTTTAAACACAAATTACGAAAACTGAATATAAAAGGGAGAAGAATGGTAAAAAACAAAAAATACTCCAATAAAATGGTCATTGTATGATTTAGAACGAAAAGCTGAAAAATCGTACATTACCTGCTGACATCTTGATAGTTGAGACGTCCGACTTCAATGAAAGCTGACAGTCAAATGCAATGAATCACCGCGACAACCAATCAGTGCGCCGCCCTCCCCCCCACCAGCCCACTGCATTTTTGCACCAACCACGTTGTTATTTATTGACATCACACTAGCGACACTGTTTGTTTTTTTTTTAGTTCACGATATGTTTGCACTTTTTTGTATTTTTTCTTTCCACTTTTTATTGAGTCCGATGTAAATGATGCATCCCACTGCTTCTGAAAAGAAAAAGAAGGTTTAATTGCGATGATTTTCTATGAACACTGTTGTTAAATGCCTTAGAAATAACTTGATTTGTTTCAAAATATTAAGCACGTTCAGTAAATTAAAATGTATTGATATAGTCTGTGTTAGTTGATTGGATCTTTTTTCAACTCGTTGTTTCCTTCTATCTGCTTAAGCGGCAGTTTTTCAAATAAGTACTTTTATTGTAAGTAAAAGTACTAAAAACGTCGATTAAATTATAGCATTGTCACAAACTTATGTGGTTTTTAAATGCTAAATAAATCTGTCTGTATTTATATGAAGTGTTTATGTGGTAAATAAATTAAATAAAAATTAACATAAACATAAACGCTCACGATTATATCCCCAACTTTGTAGTCAGATGCACACTAATTTTTGCCGTCATGGTGAATGGTACATTCAGAAGCCCACATTTAGCATAGTTAATTTTATAAATGAATTACTAGATAGGTACTTTTGTACGGATAATAATCCTAGCAATCACCAATCCAATTGATGATCGATTCCCAGTAATCTCGAGATTCCCAGAAAATTGGTTAGCATGTGGTAGCTGTGTCATACTCGTAATGGGTATATAACCAACATAAGGGGTTTTCTTTTTTTAAATTCTAAATGGGTTTGCTTTAATTTGTCCCCAGTCTCACCTGATGGTAAGCGATGATGAGGTCGAAGGTGGAACACACTTACCCCGAACCAACTTACTTACTTAAAAAACCTATTAAAAAAAACAAAAGGTCTTTCGCTAAAATGGAAGACAAGCTTTTCAAAGACCAAATAATGTTGGATCAAAACAAATACTCGCTCGTTTTATACGACAATGGATGTAAACAGTCTTCCCCATTTGGGCTTAAGGTTCGCTACTAGGGTCGGCCGGAGAGAAAATCTGTCAAATTTGAAAGCGATCGTGACAGCTATGGTCACACAGTGGTTGGGCCGTGCAATCCGTGCATAAATGCAATGCATAAATCCGGACGACCATCTTGGTGTAATTGTTTAGAAGTCGGCTACTACACCAAAGGTCGCGGGTTCGATCCCCGCACAGTACAAACATTTGTGTGCATGAACATGTCTGTTTGTAGTGGTCTGGGTGTTTCCTATGTATAATAACTATGTATTTACAAAAGAAAAAGTATTTGAGTATGTTTATCCGTTGTCTAGTATCCCATAAAAACGGAGTATAATTAACTCACTTGGGGCTAGATGGCGCTGTGTGGAATAATGTCCAGGGATTTTTATTTATTTGTTATTATTATAAATCGCGGCATGATAATCATTTGATGCGTTCACCAAAGATATTTTTATTTCGCCACAAAATATATTTCAGGATATAGGGCAAACAAAAGAAACTAACCAAAAATTTTATTTTATTAAACATACTAACAAGCGGTTTTGCCAATTATTTTTTTACACTATTATTTGCAATCTATTCTCGTGACCACGTTATTTGCACAATGTTATATCTGGTACTTGACGATTCCATCGAGATTTAGTTGTAACTTGGTTCATCCGTTCGATCATCATCAACACAAAATATTTCTTACATCCAATGCATATGATATAGCAATACACGGAGCCATTTCTAGTAACATGCAGAAGAACCCACTAATTAATTGGTCTTACTTGTAATGAAAAGCTGCAAGAAGCATTAAACGGAGCTATCTTGTTACTAACTAAAACGAGGAATTTAACAGTTGTCAACAGTTGAGACACTTTAAGTGGATAATTTATTTTAGATAATAACACTTGAGTAATACCTTTAGTCTCCTGTAGAGGCCATCGCGCTGAATTTAATACAGAATCCACAGTGATCTTCATCTTACTGGAATTGATCTACGAGTAGAGCATAGTATGAAAGGAAGTCACCCTCCGCGTTTTTCTGTCTGTTTTTACATAAGCTTTCACTATCTAAATGATAGTTGTTGCTAATTATATTTTCTAGAACGTTTGTCTATATAGTTCATTCAAATTACTACAGGGAAAAGCTGTGTGCAAATAGCCAGTTAGAGATAAAAATGCTTGCACTGCCATTTTTCCATGGCTGACGTAAATATGATAATTCATATTTATATCAAAGTTCTATCTGATCCATTTTTTTTTAATTTAAAATGGGTTTGCGTTTGACCTCAGTCTTGCCAGCCACGCTTACCCAAAAAATGCCTATTCACTCTTGCCCTGAAGACACCAAGGTTGTATGTATCCGGAAACACAGACGCAGGGAGGGCGTTCCACTCCTTAGCGGTGCGGACCAGAAAGGAAGCACCAAACCGCTTAGTTCGGACCGCTGGAAAGTCAACCACATGGAGATGAAAGCCCTCGCGCCGTCTTGTGGTCCGGTAGTAGAAAATAGAGGGTGGTATCAGGGGGAACCCGTCACTTGTCCGAAATTTACTAGTCCGAATTTCATTTGACTGAAAACTATTGACCAACATTTCATTTGCCAGATGTATTGTTTGATATATTTTTAACCCGTCGAAGTTTCTTTTGACATAAGTGTCGTTTTACCGAAGTACGTTAAACCGAATTTCACAATAAACTTTTTACTATTGCCCGAAGTCTTTGCTCAACTTTTTTCATTTACCAGATGACTTATTTGGCATATGATCACTTTGCCTAAATCTTATTTTACCGAATATTATTAGACCACAACTATTGTACGATAACGTTTAACGTCTCGTTAACGTCGATTTTCAGTAATTTCAACTTCAGGGCGAATCCGACTCAGTCAACCCCGACACCACGTGGTACTAGTTTTGCCCTACCCCAAGAGTGTTATTTAAAAGCGCGTAGGCATGGTGGGGCGAGGCGGCCCGCGGGCTGAGGAGCAGGTGGCTATGAGCGAGGCGCCGCGGCTGAGGCTGGCCGGCGAAGCCGGCCAACAAGCCGAAGCTTCGGTGCTGAGCGAAAGCCATCTGCGACGATTAGCACGCGAGGAACCGCCGGAGCCCCGTAATGCCGGAGCCGTGACAGAATTCTTGTGTTTTCCTCAAACTTGCATATTGAATACTTGCATGCTGTTTAGATGCTGTCAATTTCTTATTTTATTTTAAATCCAGAAATTCCTTGTCTGCTTAACCCGTAACTTTTTTATGATCCTTTGGTAAACTTAAAATATGGCAATCAAAACAGTGGTCTAATGATTGTTCTGTAAAACAATACTTCGGACAAGTGTCATTTCGGCCAATCATCACTTCGGTAAAACGTTCTGTGGCCTAATAAAACGTCTGGCAAACGAAAAAAATCCAATTGATAATTGGTCAACTGATACAGTGGCAAACAAAATGCCGAACGAAAAAAAGCGAAACGTTTTCGGGAAAATGAAATTCGGAAAAAGAAAATTCGGTCTTATGATAGGTAACCGGTATCAGGTCATGAAGTTCTTGCGCACACTCTCCGAAATACACCTTATAAAAAACCGATAGACAGGCAACTCTACGCCGATGCTCCAAACTCGAGTTTGGTTCCAACGAGCGTCTCGTCACCTATCAGTCTCCTGGCTCTTCGGTCTACTGAGTCCAGTGCATCCAGCTGATACTTGGCAGAGCCATCCCAGAGGTGGCAGAAGTACTCCATACACAACCGAATTTGTGCTTGGTACAATTGTAAAAGCTGTTCCGGTGTGAAGTGTGTTTCCATTTCGAATAACTTGTCATTATGTTCTATTGCAATAACTATTTCTGTTTCGTATAAGCAAACGCAAACTTTATTTTTTTTTGCTCGAGATCTCCATCCTAATTACTATGGAACGAGTGAAGTTTCTTTGACAGCCGTCTGCGCAGTCCCGCAAGTCAGTCTTCCACATGACGCCGGGTGAGTGCACGTCACTGCGTAAAGAATAGGAAAATGAAATGGCAACTAGTACGAAATTGTCAAACCCAAGAGAGCTTTTAATCAAGTGTACTCATAAATATAAACCTGCCATATAACTCTCATGGTGAATCACGATAAAATCATACGTTTGATAAATTATGCATAATGCATATGAACAAACAGTACGGAGGAAAAAAAGTAAAGTTGTACTATTTTCAACAAAAGACCCTATGTGCGCCTATTTCGTGTAAATTATTCGCGTAATTATAAATGTCATTTTCGTCAAAAGCGACGTGCGCTCACCTTGGGGACATGGGGGGGAGTGAGCTGCGACGGTGCGCGGACAGCTATCAAAGAAACTTCACTCACTCCATAGTAATTTGTATGGAGATTTCAAGCGAAAAATTCGGAATGTTTGGGAATTTTTTGCACAAAACTGAAATAAAGCAATGAAAAACAACTGATTGGCAATGCTTCTTTGATATCTGATCTTTACACGTTATTTAAAACACGTAAGTTGTTAGTTTATATGATGCCTAAACTTTTGAAATACGGGAGTGCGTTTTGCACGTTTTTAGCGATATTCTGATTTTTTTTCACATTAATCTAGTAAGTTGATCCATATACTGGAAGTTTGAGCTGATTGTGCAACTCTTTGACTACTATGACGATTTTTTTCGTGCCTCATACTTCATATTTTCTATATAAAACTTTAGTTTTCCCGAGAGCCGTTTTCCTGGTATCGCGCCTTAACAGAATGTTGTATGATTGACAACATAATACAACTTTCATGAATATTTTTTGCGCCATTACGATAAACATTGTGTTTTATTCGAATTGACGGCGAAAAGAGGCTTATTTATGTAAGCTCACATTGTTGTTTCTTTTATTCGACTTGGCTTTATGTAACGACTTGGGTATGTTAGTGTGTAACCAACAAACAGCCCTAAAAATATTGCGTTAATAAACATCTCTAAATGTCTCAGGCGACCTTAAAAATAATATAATTTAGATGACACAAAATAATAAAAAAGAACTCGTGGGTAACATATACTTTTACAAAATCTTTAATTTTCATGTGTTTTCCCTTTAAAAACTCAGTATTGTTTATTGCTTAGTTTTAAACCACTATTCTAGAAATAATTAGTTACTTAACAGTTTTATTCAATAGCTAAGTATTTCGTTGTTTCGTAGTTGCTAAAAGCCAAAGGTTTAATGAAAGTTGAAAGTTTTATAACCCTTTCAACCTTTTCCTGCATTAAAGCAAGGCCACGGCTGAAGGAAAAAATAAAATTAATTAAAGAACAAAATTAGAAGTGAAACGGGTAAAGGGTAACGGGGTTGAAAACTTAAATTCGCACTGTAGTTCTGTAGAGCACTTGGTCCGACCCAGTAACCCCGTGCCTTGCGAATGTGAGGTAGCCACTACAGGTATTTGGGTGGAATTTATTTCATTCATCCTAAAATCAACAACGCCTCCTCCTATGTTACCTAACAAGAAGGAGCAAAGACATATGAAGGAGTACGTTTTTATGGGATACTAGACACCGGATAAGCATCTCAAATACTTTTTCTTTTGTAAATACATACTTAATATACATAAAAAACACCCAGACCAATACAAACAGACGTGTTCATGCACACAAATGTTTGTACTGTGCGGGGATCGAACCCGCGACCTTTGATGTAATAGGCGACTTCTCAACAATTACACCAAGACGGTCGTCGAATATCATTTGATTATGTAAGCAGACCACGTGTTATGTTTCCTAAGCGCAACGACCGTTATGCCATTGCAGATCTAGTTTAATCTAAACTTATAATAAATCTGTAGAGACGCCAATTCTGTACATGAAATATATTAAAAAAAAAACTATCAAGGGGTGATTAGGGATTGCTACTGATGCCAAAAACGCAATCACTATTTTTTTGTCTGTCTGCTGTATATTCGTTATAGTACAAAAACTACTCGACGGATTTTGACGAAATTTGGCTCAATTATTCTTCATACTCTTAAGCAGGTTACATTATACTTTTCCTTACGCTACGATCAAAAGGAGCAGAGCAGTGAAGGGAAATATTGGGAAAACGGGAGAAGTTAAGTCTGTCAACAACTGGTTTCAATTGTTTTATTCTGTGGACAGTCAACCTGATAAGATAGAAACTTCAAATAATTATATTCTACTAATATTATAACTGCGAAGGTTTGTATGTATGGATGTATGTAAGTGCCGTGTTGCTCCTTCACGTGAAAACTACTGGATGGATTTTAATGGAACTTTACAATTAAGTATCGGAATAGGACATAGGCTACAATTTAGAAGTCCACGCAGACGAAGTCGCGGGCTTCCGCTAGTGAAGAATAAAGGAAATAAAGTAAAGCCAGCCACATAAATACGGCATAGTAAAAATCATAGTTACCGAAAACGCTTAAGCTAACAGCGCCATTCACAGTTAAAGAAATTGTCTATTACAGACTATTCCCTTTCGACTCGGAGATCTTCAAACGTTTATTTATTTTTCTTGTTATTTTAGGAGAGTATACACTCGGCTACGAAAGCTTGTTTCAAATACGTTGTAGGACAAAATATTTACTTTGCCATTTATTACGGGTGGCACTAATCTTAGCGGAATTTATAAAAACTACACTTCTACTGGTTGCCCAGCAGGTTGAAGTGGCGGCAGTGGGGCAGATAGCGCGAATAACTGATGGCCATTGGTGACGAAAGGTTCTGGTTTGGATACCACTTGAAGACAAGCACAGAAGTGAGGGTTGTCTGAAGCCCTCAAGTTGGATGGATGACCTGATAAAGTTTGCGGGATTCCGGTAGATGCAAGCCGCCTGCAACTGGCCGCTGTGGTAATCAATCAGGTCGGGTCGGTAGGGGAGGCCTATGTTCAGCAGTGGATTTCATGCGGCTGATTATAATGATGATGATGCACTTTTAGTACCATTCCTTACTAAAAGTCATTCAGATAAATCAAGCGTTACAAAGGAAAAAATGAAAAACTCATCGACTTATGAAGTGTGTTGTATAAATTAAGCTATTTGAGCCTTTAACAAATCGTGCCACGGTAAAATTATTTACAGTGATCATAATCATGTCGAACGACGCCCACTGCTGAGCATAGGCCTCCTCCAAGGATCTCCACAACGATCAGTCCTGCGCTGTCCGCATCAAGCGGCTTCCCGCGACCTTGACAAGATCGTCGGTCCACCTTGTAGAGGTACAAAAGGTTAGTGGTTGTAACTTTTCTAATCAAGTCATATAACCGTTCACTCTTTGCTTCCATCGCTAAATGCCGTAACAGATCCTAAAATAGCAATAAAGCAAACATTTGGACGTGAATAGGCCATAACAGGCTCTAATATTTTAAGCTAACGAGTGTAGGATTATGGTAACAGCTCCATTAGCAGTTAAATAACTTGCAGTAAACAGTAGGTTCAGTTAATCTTATCTGAGAAGAACCTAAAGAAGTTCATGTAACTGTGTTGTTTTTAAGAACAGTGTAAAACTTGTTAGAATATCGTTTAGCTAAATACCCTGACGACTACAATGCTGAATGTTTAAACAAAATGTTGAATTTACTTAATATTTTATTCCTAAAATTGGATTTCCTTTAAGAACAACAAACTTAAATTACTATAATTTTTAATTCTTTAAAAGTTGAACTTGCAAAATTTTCAACGCCAAATAGTTTAATACCTAAATACCCCAATTTGTGTAAAAGTATTACAATTATCAAACTATTTTCACGATATTTCCTAATATGTGGTACCTAAGTACCAGAATAAATATTTCGAACAAAAACGTCAGAAAAGTAAACGAATAATTTAATGAATCTATTCCTAATTTATTCGATAAATAGCTTTATTTCTTCTCGTACGCGTTTACTTTGAAGTTTTGTACACTTAGAATAAAAAGGGGTAAAAAATAAACCCTTCAACAATCTGCACTGATCGGGCCCTGTTGGAGTATGACTTGCGCCACCCCATAGTTGAGGTAAGGCCCGTGCCCAACAGTGGGACGCATGAGGTTGTTGTTTGTTTGTTGTATCTTTTTGTACAGCTTGGAAAACAATAACCTAAGTAAATCTATAGAAGCATAAGCATAATGCGAAACAACAATTAGACTTAATAAATCATTCTCAGACTATGAATAACCTCAGAATAACAAGTCATCAAGAGGCGGGCGCTTTTGTGAAAATCTTTTATTTTCTTCTCTGTAGGAATAATGATTGTAAGATTAGGATGTTCAACCTTAACTAATTAATAACCGAGTTCATAAAAGGGTATGTCATTATGCCGTTCGGGGATAACTTAAAAATATTTTCAAATAAAGCAAAAAGAAACAATACCTAATTTGAAGGTGATAATACAGTTTTTCTTACTATTCCGCATTATCCCCCGTAAAAAAAGGTTAAATTTAAGTAGTCGACATGGTAGGTAAGTATACCTTGTAGCCACTCGTAAGGTAAACACCGGGTGCTAACCTGTAGACAAACTTGTCTATGATTTACTAGCCGAAACTTCGAGCTTACCTTGTTAGTCAGCACGCAAGCTCGTTTACGATTACACCACAGATAGGCCATAACTCCTAAGTGGCAGAGGCGATAACCGTAAATCTTTCAGGCAGTATCCGTTGCTGGATGTTCGCCTTCGCCACAGATAAGATTTCATCAAAGGTGATAATATTTATTTGTAAGAATTCAATCCATGGGTAATTTTAATTACCCGTTTTCAGGAACCTCCTCGTTTCGGAAGGCATGTTGAACTGTTAGTCCCCACTGACGTCGCTAGATGTCAGGCGGTAAGGCCTTATGGCGGCTTGCTAACATCTGAAAGGTAGCATGGTTTGTCACTAAACTTGCACACACGGCCTTTATCATTTAACAAAAAGCTGTCAGATGCGAGCGATACTCGCCCATAAAGGGTTCCGTAGCAAATCTGTTGTTTTTTAAACTACTATCTTCTAACTTGATCTCGTTCAAACCAAAATTTCTGGTTATTTAAAATTTTTGTGTCAAAATCTTAGTGCGGTTCACAGAATACATCTTCTTACCAAGTTTCAACAGTGTAGCTCTTATACTCGTAGTTTCAAAAAAAGTGTCTGTGACATACTGACAGACAGACATGACGAATCTGTAAGGGTTCCGTTGTTTAAACGGAACCCTAAAAACTTTGAACGTTGCATCAGATAGATCTATTCGTCTTCGCATGGTTCTCAAACTTCATAACGTTATGAACGCTAAAACGTTATGAAGCAAGATCCAATTAGTTGATACTTAAGTTTAACTAATCAGTTCCATCGAATCAGAACTAAAGCAAATTTCAGTATTGCAACTGTCTTTGTCTGCCCGTCACCTACCGTCTAAGTGCTCAGTTAGTTTTCAACTTACAGTGTTTGACTTAGAGCCGTATTTGTGCACTCAGGCGCGGAATTCTAAAGATAAGCTAATGCTATTATGCTATAGAAAATAAAATGATTGCCTTTCATACCCAACTACTAGTAGTTGCATGTTAGGTTATATCATATCCAAAATTGTAGCTTTTAAGTTTAAATAATTACTTTTTAGTGTTGTCGAATTGGTGAATGATGTACGTACCTGTCATAGGTGTACATATCGAGGCAAAAAGGAGGGTTATGATTTTGACCTATATTATGTAAGTATGCGGGTATGGATGTTCATTTTTGCTTATAGCTTCCAACCTATCGTAATTGGAGAAATCGTCGTTGGAAGCCTCTTGTGTGTCCGCTGGTGTGGTACAACCCCTTCTAATCTCGAGGCATCCTACTAAAAAAAAACAGTTTTCGGCAGTCAAGTTTCAGTTTTTATTACACGTAATATACTCACCTCGCGAACGCATAGGCTAGGTCTGTACCTACTGATTTTAATAACCCTGTGGTTATTAAAATCAATTATTACGACAACGACACTTGAGTACAATCAACCACTATGCGTGTGAGACGAAAGAAAAAAAATGCACTGTTGGTGTTGTTATGTTACTTAGCCAAGTATATTTTATGGAATGTAACCCTAATTTTAGAACTAGCTGACCACATTTCCATTTTCATTTGGAATTTATATCCTACTTATTGTAAAAAGAGCTATAAAGAAAACAAAATGAAAACGGTAAATACGTTCCCAAGTAGTGGGATGCCAAAATATTATAGGGTCTCATTTTTACAATTTAAACATACTGAATTGGTCGAAAGGCTTTTATAAAATATCAATAGTAACATAATATGAAAAATTACTTGAGCTTTTGACATGGGCATGGAACTGTACTCATATTAACCGTTACTGTACTTAATATAATTAGAAACTGCAAACTATGACCACAGTTAGCTCCTACACAACTGTGTGTAACATTGTTTGGGTACTTCTAACTGAAGCTGCTCAACAAACTTCCCGAACAAAGCACTTTAACTTACCGGGATGTCTTCAGCCAATTCAGTACTTAATTGGCTTAAAGTGACTGACACCTGTGCAGTTGCGCAGAACAAACTAAGTAGGTACGACTGCTTCCGTTGTCAGCAGCTTTGAAAGCATTTTGTTACTTCGTAGATATTTATGTACAGCCAACTGTTGATCAGGCTACCCATTTCTGTTTTTATTTTGCTCTTGCCAAATTACCTTTATTCGAAACAGAGAAGAGACGCGAATAACTGATGGCCGCGAAGAGCCGAAAGGTTCTAGATTGGCCATTTAAGGCCAAACGCAGAGTAGGGCGCCCGTACGCAAGGTGACGGACGACCTGCTAAAGGTAGTGGGATCCCGGTGGTTGCGGCCGCACGCAACCGGGCGCTCTGGAAATCAATGGTGGGAGGCCTGTGTTCCACAGTGGACCTCTTGCGTCTGCTAATGATGATGAATGATAAGCCTGTCTTGCCATTTGTCCGTACACAACTAGGCAGGTGCAATAAAGTCAGCAAACTCAGTCGCTAGCATCTGTGTCAATTATTCAGCAATAGTTGTAATATAGGATTTCAAAACATAAAGTTTTATTCTGCAATACTTGAATAAAAAGATGTTATATTGAGATGTTTTATTCTGAAGACCAATTACAGTAAGTTTTGGTTTTGTAAGTTTTGGCGATATTTGGCGATAAAATTAAGAAGGAGAATAGGAAAGTCCTAATATACGCCCTACTTATAAATGTTTGAACTAAAACTTATGACGTCACGTATTCATAATCACAAAAACGACTGAAGTCATCACATTTCATGCGAAATAAAAACATCTCAACTATTCATTAAGCTATATATTTGTTCAACAATGCTAGGAAATTATGACAGAAAGGTAGACATTGAAAGATTAAGCAATAGTTTTCCCTTTAAGAAAGTCGTGTTCGAAGACTCGAATTCAACAAAATAATTAAGTTTCAACCAAGATCTTATCCACACACTATTAAATAACAAACTTGTGGCGGCATAGGCAGACTTACGCACGGATATACTTGAGTGGAATCCGCGCTATTCCTTCCGATTTACGAAAACGATGTAATTTGTCAAGCTCGCAGGAATTCCGCTGGATCGTCTGCGGTCCCAATAAACAAGTCTTTCGTTGTCGTCTATCAGAACGACGAGATCAAACGCTAAATACTTCCTCTCGCATCGACTAGCTGATCTCAAACTCACCAGCGGAATACCAACTCTATTCCTACAATGTTAGCGCCTATTTAACTGCAGATATAAATTGTTCAGGCTTATTTCTCATCTCTGTAGGATTTATCAATGACCCTAGGGGTCATTGAACCACTTTTATCGTTCCGCCTGGTTATCACTCCTTGTTCTTATTTTACCCTTGAGGGAAGTTTCAGAGGTTTTACGACGCAATTAATTCAGGCGACGTGTGGCTATATATTTAACAACACTGTAAGGGGCTAGCTCATATTTCGTAGGCGGTTAAGAATGGTTTTGAATGGCAAACGTTTTCTTGGGTTAATATGTTGTGAAGACGTGCTTTATCAGGAAGCGTAAAACGGAATGCAAAGGGTTTAATGAAGCTTGCAGAGTGAAACTCATTACGAATGTATTTTTTGCCGTTGTTAATTCATTCGATTATGTTTATTTCCTTTGTTTAAAACAAATCTGTAAACGTCAGTTATTATTATAGCAACTTATGTTTTATTTGTCAGTTAAGAATTTTAATGGTATAATGGGTTGTGGAGTATGAGGGGGTGTGGTTTAAGGGTGTGTGTGAGTGTTTTTTCCGTCTGTGTGTGGATATAATATCTCTAAGTACAAATTGCTTATAGGTTATAAGCTTAATCCTTTAATGACTTTTCGATTAAAAGAAGCTTTGCTAGAGTTAAGCAGGAGGAGTTTAAGTTGTTTTGATTGAATTTCGTGAGTCTATCAGAATATAAATGATTAAACTTTATATTCTGTTAACTCGAAAGCAAATTTTAAACCAAAAAGGTTACTTTGAGTTTGAAACAGAATAACCCTAGGGAACTAAGCTTTATAGAAGCATTATTTTAGTTTCCGAGTAGTTTGCCGGTAATGGGACTTCGTAATATCATGAGGCAAGTCTGAAAGTTTGCTATTAAACACTTTCCTAACTACCTAGATTCTTAATTACTTACATTTCGTGTTTATTTTCTCCCTTATATCTTCTCTTATGTTTACATGTGACGTTAACTATCACAGATCTTTAGCTCTAACTAGCTGTCCTGACAGACTTCGTACTGTTGGCAAACATTCAGTGTCACGTGACATGTAGGAACAGTTGCTAAGAGAAAACTAAATTGTGATTTTTCACTATATTCCTAGCTTTTTCTCATGTTTATTCACCTTTTAAACCTTCCCTTGACGGTTACAAATATTTCAAAACCAAGATTAGCCAAATCGGGCCAGCCGTTCCTGAGTTTTAGCGAGACTAACAAACAGTAATCCATTTTTATATATGGAGATTAACGTGCCTAGAAGATTCAACTTAGGCTTTTTATATTTTTCACCAAGTCACCATTAGCGTACTTAATATGATAACTTAGCTGGTATCTGGTAGCGATCGTAATTTACGCGGGAACTTAGCCGACGTAAACGGCGCCGGTATCTCGCCGGAAAACTTAGATAACATTATGGCTACAATTTCTTAGTCAACTCTTCCGCGTAGTCAAAAGAATAACAAAAAACTTGACTAGTTCGCTTCTCTTGGCCTACTTAGGCGAAAATTCTGTAGTTTTGAGAAAATGATTGTGATTTGTCTCTAAATTCGAATGGTTTTCAGAGATAAATAGAGAGATGTCAGGATGATAGTAAGCAGGAAGATTTGGTCTCTGCCTACCCTCGCGAGGAAATAGGGGTGATGGTAATGAAAAGTGGTAATGGTAGTGGTGGCCCTTCAATAATTTCAAATTTAGTACCCTGTAAGTATTTAACTGTGTTTGAGATATGATTTCCGTGTGAGAGCTATTAAACAATTTTACCTAGCAGTTTTTCTCCCAATTTTAGAGTAAATATAAAATGTTGAAGAGTAGTTACATTACCATTTTAATTCCAAGTCAATTAAGTCCGGTCTACAATACAATGTAAAGAGCAACTGATGAAAACTTAACAACCGAAAAAACTTCTAGTTTACCGAGAAACATAAGAAAAAACACGCACGTAACTGTAAACTAAAGTTAAAAAACTAAAAAAACGTAACTAAAGTTGTGAAAGAACCGAAAATTGCTCAAGCGAAAAGATAAGTCTGATTGAAAAACAAACTAAACGTTGGAAAAGAAAAAAGTTCTACAATACACTTACACTATAGTGAATTATGTCTATGTCCATTCTCCATCTAAGTAGGCAAACCAAAACCTTTTTTTTATTACTTTTAAGACACTTATTGTAATTGCTACTCAAGCAATCCTCTGTTACATTCAGATCTAAACTCGACATTATTTTGATATTTAGATAATATTGCAAGTATAAAAAAAGAAATGTGTGTAGGTTATAAATTCTCTGTCAAATTTTGTATTCACGTTTAATATATAACATATAGATACACTGCTAACCACTCAATTTGTACGTCCTATATCCATGTAAACATTGTTGTGTAGTTATTTTCTTTGTGTACTAAAGTATACCTCATCCTATATCATCTAACAGAATCACGTGGAATCACTTTGCAGGATTGACAATCTTTTTCATTTATATCACTAAGTTCAAATTGAGATAAATGTCCTAGTTGTCCTACTAGCTATTTTATTAACTAGCAAGAAACTACTCCAGTTCTTAACAACCTTCCAAGCTTCCAAGACAAGAAAAAAATGTTCTTATTGAAAAATAATTCCAAGGGTTTTGTAGAACAAAAAAGTATAACTACCACTATGGACACAAACATCGCCAGAAGCGATACGGGGAGCCCCTGAGCACTCTTTTAGTTCTGAGTTTCAAAACTTGGCTGGGAACTTGTAAGGAATTCGTTAAATTTGCAAGCTATGAATACTCAAGAGATCCTTTTGCTGGTTTGCTTGAGCTTTATGCAAAATCAGAAACATCAACTTCTTGTTTCTGGGAAAAATATTTGTCAAGGCTTTTGCGTTGCAAAGTAACGCCAACCCGTACCAATAGGTATTTATTTTGGTTAATTAGTTATATATCTTCAACTATCTACTTATGCAAAAACAACATCGTTTAAATAACCATGCTTGATGAAATTCACAAAGCATTTACCTGCCTAACGGCACTCTCGTGTGTGTGTAACGTTCCCCCCTTTGACACTTATAATATTTTTAAACTCTATTTAAATAATGACAAAATAAACCCCTTTCCTAATGATACAATAAATGCAAAATAAATAACCTGGCCAAGTGGATGTGATCGTCTAACTATGGTAGGACCGTTCTACGTTGTATTGTTTTGTAGTAGACCCAGTATTCTTTTATGAGGTATGTAAGCAGTAATCTAAGGTTTGATAGGACTCAATTGACGAGAAATAATGTATCTAAACTATATCTGAATAAAATGTATCAATAACTGACATTTTTAAGCATATAAAGAAGCGAAGTTCTCAAATCTATTGCCTTCAATAGAAATAGTTGAATTTATGTGTAAAACACTATTTAAAGACATAATAGACGCAGTGTGGCAGAATTCATAAAACCCATGCAAATAAATTATATTTACTTAAAAGATATCTAATTTATACATAAACAGATTCACCACCGTTCGATCATTTTTAGCAACAACAGTAACCTTTATCGTGCATGACCTGACGAGTGCCGAATAAGCCAATGCATAATAGGTATAATAAAATAATTGGAATGACAATCCATAACCTGTCAAAATGTACATCATGGAGGTTTGTAGATGACGTATATAGGTATGTGTGTCGTATATTTTATGTGATACGAACATTTGATGTACATGCCCACAGGCCATGTAAGGTCATCACCATTAACATTCAAATTGAACTATAATTATGGAATAGTAATTGAATGAAAGGCTTTTAAAAGATTTGCAGCTAGGTTTTATGTGGTACATACGTGAAGTTTGTTGTAAAGTAGCGTAAATAACTAAAATCGATATTATGTCATGGTCAAATATTCTTTGACAGCATCTTGTCACCCAGTTTATCTCAGATGTTCCGTAGGTAAAATAACGCATCGCATTAAAATGTCAAATTCACTCATGGCAGGGTTTAAAACCCTATAAAATACCAGTAGTACCAGTTATTCATTATCGTATGAAGTATAACCGAAAATCAACCATCATTTACGTATCATAGCGAGAATCGAACTCGCGTCCGTCCAAATCTTAAACAGCACTCGAACCACTGCTCCAAACAGCCAGTTAATTATAAGACATGCGTTAGTGCGAGAATCGAACTCACATCCTTTTACGTCTCAATTAGTCCTCTGACCAACACTCTTATCACTTAATCAATTCGAATAATTATGAAGCACAACCCATCCTCGCAAGTAAATATTCAATAGTTTATTTGACAGAACATCTCTGGTGTGGGAATTGAACCCATAAACCTTCTGGCCTCAGCCAGTGTAAACGACCACCGCGCAGCTTGGTTTGACAACTATTCCTATGGGTTAAGTCTAAAACGCATAACGGAAAGATCTGACCTGATAATATTCTCCGTCTCGCAAAATCCCCTATCTCCGCCTAACGTCTCGTACCGCCTTGTCTTGTACTCCTCTAATATCCAGTCTCCAGTCCCGATATTGATTCACTTTGAGCACTAGTTACCACAACGGTTAGGTAATACGTCTAGAGCTTAAGATTTTGACCATTCTTCCCGACGTCTAGATCATGACTGCCGCCAAAGTCTGATAATGCAATTAGGGTCTGATTTATGACCATGAGAAACAAAAACACAAGGGTTTCGTTGTATCAGCATCTCAAGTGCCTTCGCCTCTCTAGCAGTTTTTGTTGTTTATAAGAAGTGTCAAATTTGAGATCTTTATTATACTAGATTTATGGCCGTTGAGCGTAATACGAATTTCAGTCATATGAGTACGTAGGTACTTAGGTATAATAGAACACTACTAACCCTTTTCAAAAGACGTGGGAACGAATTCTTAAATATATTACTGATAACTATCCTTATCGAAGAAATTTACAACCTGAACCAAAATACGCTTGTCTGTTCGTCCGTCGTCGGTTAGTTGTTCTACTTTGACTTAGACTTTGACGTCAGGCGTCAGGTGGCCCTGCCGAGTATAAATAACCAATTTACGTAATAACTATAAACTTTATTAGCGCGAGCTAAAGGAGTATAACGCCATCTTCCGGTATCAATCATAATTAATTTATCTGTTTGCTTGCATAAAAAACGAATGAAAAGGGGTATCTAAGAGCGTTCCATTACATGTGCTTCTGAATGTTCCGCTCAACATGCCGGCAACAATCGGCTGACTTCTAACTGCCACGTTTGGGATATCGTCGTGAGCGTATGTTATGTTGAAAAGGTTTGAAAATGTCTTACTCCGGAATTCACAAACGCAAATCAACGTTGAGCATCCTTCAAAAGTATTGCTGTCCCTTTCAGTTCTATTGACATTTTACGGGACAGCATGAGCGTGAGCGCGTGCTTAGCGTTGATTGGCGTTTGTGAATTCGGGCGTTAGATGAACTCATAATTGTGTAGCAGAGTTCCACGAAAAGGAGCAAAAACAAGCCAGATATGGTGAAGAATTTTCCTATCAGGACGTGAGTGTTATAAATCTCCCCTAGTAAAGACCTGTCATAAACCTTTCTTATGGCACGTTCTGTCCGTTAGTTAAAACCCGGATGTAATCCGGTCAGTAGTCACCGGAGAAATCGTGCTTGCGAAGACTGACGGAACTCCGTTTTACGTTCATAGGCGTAGCGACGGATACGTGTCTCTATTAGAAGATACTGCTTTTATGCTTTTTCTATTTGCCTTAAGATTGTATTTTTTAATCTTTCGTTTTTAGTATTAATAAATTAACTGCTAACTGCTGGTTGTTTTTTTTTGTTATGTGTGGTGGTTTTGCTTTTATTTGTATTATAAGTAAAGCCTTTCTTGATGATGATGATGATGATTGTGCACCACACCCAGCCAGGACAAGCCCGATCCGGTCAAACCGGCAAACCAGGGGACGCGTATTTTTGGGGAGTGACACGCTCTGGGATGGGAGAGGAAGGCCGACTAGCCGCAACCGGTCGACCACAACCAGCCGGATAATTCATCCTTAGAACCAGTATAGGAGAGTTGGACTGGGTAGGTTTATTGTTTTAGGAGAGCGTTGATGAGGTGGTGGGCAGTCTAGCCTTAGATGTTGTTAGGTTTCTTCCATGCCTTGTTGATCTTCTGTATGTAGTGTTTGTCCAGTCTCTTCATGATCACTGCCGTTGGCTTCGCTATCTGATGCGCTGATTTTGTTTTTTTCTTGGCTTTTTTTCAGTTTACTGCTATCTTGCGATATTTTTTAAGGGTTTGTTGTTGTTTTCGTCCTTTCTCGTATCTAGGTAGTCCTAACCATTTTTTTCTGTTGTGTACGGCTGTTAAGTAATTATTGAGTTAGCGAGTTTCTTGAGATATTTTCAGGTCGGTTGCCGCTGTGCTTAAATGCTGAATCTGAATGTTGAAGGGGTCCCAAATGACTATTTTTGGTTTTGTTCAATTATTTTTTGAGATGTTTACAGGTTGGTTCCTGCTGTGCTTATCAAATGCTGAATCTGAGTGTTGAAGGGCTCCAAAATTACTATTTTAGTTTGTGTCTTATTAATTTCTTGAGATGTTTTCAGGTTGGTTCCCATTGTGCCTAATAACTGCTGAATCTGAGTGTAGGAGAGCTCCTGATTGATCATTTTTGGTTTTTGCTACATTCGTTTCTTGAGCTGTTTTCAGATTGGTTCCCGCTGTGCTTATTAAATGCTGAATCTAAGTGTTGTAGGGCTCCCAAATTACTATTTTTGTTTTTGCTCCATTATTTCTTGAGACGTTTTCAGGTTGGTTCTCGCTGTGCTTATTAAATGCTGAATCGAAGTGTTGAAGGGCTCCCAAATGACTATTTTTGTTTTTGTTGCATTATTTCCTCAGATGTTTTCAGGTTGGTTTTCGCTGTGCTTATTAAATGCTGAATCTTGAGTGTTGAAGGGCTCCCAATCCCAAATGACTATTTTTGTTTTTGTTCCATTATTTCTTGAGACGTTTTCAGGTTGGTTCTCGCTGTGCTTATTAAATGCTGAATCGAAGTGTTGAAGGGCTCCCAAATGACTATTTTTGTTTTTGTTGCATTATTTCCTCAGATGTTTTCAGGTTGGTTTTCGCTGTGCTTATTAAATGCTGAATCTTGAGTGTTGAAGGGCTCCCAATCCCAAATGACTATTTTTGTTTTTGTTCCATTATTTCTGGAGATATTTTCAGGTTGGTTCCTGCTGTGCTTATTAAATGCTGAATCTAAGTGTTAAAGGGCTCCCAATTACTACTTTTGTTTCATCCATTCCATGAGATGTTTTCAGGTTGGTTCTCGCTGTGCTTATTAAGTGCTGAATCTGAGTGTTGAAGGGCTCCCAAATGACTATTTTTGTTTTTGTTCCATTATTCTTTAGATGTTTTCAGGTTGGTTCCTGCTGTGCTTATTAAATGCTGAATCTGAGTGTTATAAGGCTCCCAAATTACTATTTTTGTTTCATTTATTCCATGAGATGTTTTCAGGTTGGTTCCCGCTATGCTTAATGAATGCTGAGAGGGTCCCGAGTGACCATTTTTGTTTTTGTTTCATTGAATATGTAGAATTTAGGCCTACTATTTTCAAAAGATCCTTTTTCCGTCCAATGTGTGCATGTTTGTGTCAATTGTTAAGAGTACGTCTGCAATTCTTGTTCATTGGGCTTCAATTCTTCGTTTTGGCTTTTTTTTTCCCCGCTTGACGATGAATTTAATTTGCTGACCGTACCATTTAATGGCGTCCTTTCTTTGATGCAGGCTTCAATTATTCTCAATGTATGTTTAGCGCTTGTTGTGAGGATGTCTTTAGTGAAGTTCAGATAGATCTGACACCTAGAGGTGACAATTTTTCTATGTCTATGGCTACCACGTATGTTTTGGTTTCTTCTCTAAATATAATCGTCTGTTGACCGGTTTCTCAGGAAGGTCGCTTGGGTTTTTGGGTTCCTAGGGTTTAAATGGTTTGATCCAGTCGTAATATGAGGAAGCGCCTCTGCTCCTTCCATCGCATTCAGCAAAGTCTGAACAAATTCTTGTTGATGAGATTTTTCCAATTAGCTTCCTTGTAAGATTCTATTATGGTAAGTGGTTTAATGTTTGAAACAACTGTTTCTGATCATATTATGTCGTTATGTGCTACACCTACAGTGTCGTTGAGTACTTATTTGGGTTTTGTAAGGTGATTTTGTGATGTTATTTTTTCCGGATGTCCAGGTTTTCATGAAGCTTCCATCCATTTTTGAAAATTAACTTTTAATTTTGTCTGCCAGTAAATCTCCATCGACGTGAGTGTTTTGTGAGAGTATATCAGTTAGTATCTGGTCTATTCTAAAAGAGCGTTTATCCCCTAGGATGATCAGGTTTGCTGTATTAGATTTTTCCTCTTGATTTATTTAGTTGTAAGTTGTTGGCAAAGAATATTCGGTCGATAGCTGTTCTTTTCTTGGGCTTCGCTGTGCTCCTAACTTCATTCTATGTATAAAAGAGTTGTGTGGTTTATTGTTGTGTGGTAGAATTTTGTTCCTTAAAGTAGTTTCTTCCTTAAATTGGTCCGCTATGTAGTTGAATCACGAGCCTGGCATCAGTGAAATGACTTGCTATGGCGTTCCTCGTAATTGTCCTCCTCCTGATTGTCATTCACGTATTTGACTAGATTTTGCCTGATAACATGATGGTCAAGTGTTAGGTAGAACACCTCATTAACTCATTGTTTGCAATGGCTCTAAAAGGCAATTACTTTTCTCCAACTACACTGACTTTAATCTTAATTCTGTAAGGAAGGACTTAAAACTAGTTAGTTTTCGTGGTTTTGAGTGTTTTGTAAGTGTTATGGGATTTGGTGGTGAGATAGCGGGTGTAAGATTTACGTTTTTTGCACTAACTCTGAAACCCTCGAGTGTTCTTTGAATTTCGACTGTGTATGTTTGCCAGATGTTGAGGTAGGACCTCATTATTGGTCAAAATAAGGATTTCGGTGTTTCGGGTTGCGTTTTTGTTAAGACCCCATTGTGTAGACGACTAATGGTTACAGCAGTAAAGTAATAAATTGCATATTTTACGATGTGTTTTTTCCCTTCGTGCGTACTTATTTACCAGATGTTGGTATCTTACCCAAAAATTCAGACGGATAAATAACTAAATGAAATTTAGAAATTGCACGCAAATCCTAAAAGAGTATTGTTTCAAAGTTTTTACACTGGATCCTGGCGACGCTTTTTTGTTGAGGGTTTCGGAGTTTTTTTTGATTGGTAGTTTCTCTTCTGATGCTTTGTTACCAGATGTTAGCACTTTGTATTCTCAGATGTTTTTACCGAGTTTTTGCTGTTGCCCGTTGTATGGCTCCGATGGGCCTATATAAGTGGTATATGTGCTGGTTATACAAGAATGCCGGTGTTTGTCTAGGTGTGAGTGTGGGTGTATGTAAGTAATGTAGCGCTATGTACTTAGTGACGTAGTAAGTATATTTATTACAATATAAGAAGGAGAAATATTGGATTCTAGGAAGAGACTGATCTGAGAGCGTAAGTTTTAAAGTATTTCAAGATTTATATTTATGAAAGTGAAAGCAACATATTTAAATATACAGTGGCCTCATAAGCTCATTCGAGTTTTACCAGACATCAGAGTCGTCAACAATGGTCTCAACAGCTGTGTCTGATCGTTTCCACACGGCAATCAGGTGTGTAGGTAGTGTTGGCAAAAAATACTTTGGTTAGTTTTTGAGCTCTGATCACAAGTAGACGGGACTTGCATAAATAGGTGTTCAATGACATACCCTCAGATCTCGATTAGGTGAGGTGTAGTAAACAAGTTGTATGAAATTAAATGGCAATATACTCTTATCATTTGGAACGGCAGTTGCAAAGATGTCTACAGATCGGTCGGCCTTCCTTGTTGGTGATGTTCTCGTAATTAGTATAGATATTGCAAATCAGAACGGGCTCACCGGGTTTCAGCTCAGCTCACGCCAGTCGGTCGGTTGGAGTAGGTATGATATTCTCATGACAGAATGGTGTAGAGGAGAATGAACGGTCGGCGAACGTTGCTGTCAGCCACACTCAGAGTCCACCACGCAAACCTCGCTATTCTTGATATCGTATACAACTTTTTCCAAACGATGCAAGTGTTGATTTAATAAAGTAAAAAAAAATAAGTAAGCGTTGTTTTCCAATGATATAAGTTTTTTTAAAATATTTATAACTATTATTTTGAATTAAATTACACATAATTAAGCAGCTTTAATTCAACGGATTGATAACTTATAAAGATATTTTGGTATCCGATTAAGGGAATTTATTTGGTTTTATGTATTCATATTTTGGTTAGAACAACACTGCACTGGGTAATTTATAGATTATGATTATTGCATTTGACAGCCACTTTTTAATATTTTGAGATTATTGCACGCGGCGGTAATATTGATTATTTATTTAAGTTAAGACAAATTCACACTACACTTTCCGCTTTCGAGCCAAAAGGCCGGCCTTAGCTCAAATTTGGAAACAAAAACTATCAACAAAAAAAGGACAAGCTCGGGTCGATGGGCGCACGTGTGCAACGTCTGCACTCGACCAAGGTCCACACAGAACTCTTATAAGTAAAGCCTTTCTTAATCACATATTTTTGGTTCATTTACCATATTATGTTATAATGCGAGCAAAGATTTTTTGGAATTTAAACTTTGAAAGCTTTGTAATAAGCAAAAGCTTGTTATTCAAATAATGAATGTGCCATAGAAAGCTGTAGTTTCTTACAGACGATTTTCAATAGCACATTCAGCAGTGCTTAGTTCTACATTCAGCATGCTTTTCTCCTCACAAAGTAGGCCGAGACCACGGACGTAAAAGAAAGACGGACGTCACCTCGTCTAATCATGAGTGAAGCATATCATCAGCTGCCAGTTTGGGTGTGTGCGTGACTAGCACGTGTCGTTGGCGCTGTTACACGGGGTAAAATACAACAAACGAAATTGTGGCACCTTGCATGCTTCATATTGTTTTAGACGGATGTTCCGTCCGTCTTTCTTTTACGTCCGTGGCAGAGACATCTAACCACTTGCTACGATCCTGACACACATTTTGCGTTTGTTCTACTCCCATTAATCCTTTCATACGAGCCACACTCGTTGCTTAAAGGTGCTCTTGACCTGACCTTTCCTAAGAACATTTTAAACTAGTCCACGAAACGTTCTACATCAACTTAAAATATAATTGTTCTGTTATTTCTGCTGTAGGACTGATGAGATATTAAAATTAAGAGGGGCATGGAGCTTAACGCTGGTTTCACTTTTAATTAATTTTCAGTTGTTTCATCTAAACCTCTGCGTTACCCGCCGGGTGGAGAGTTTAGCTATTATTTGAGTTGGTTAAATTATATTTAAGCTCTCGTCAAACAAAGCAAATCGACCTTAACATTTTCATGAGCGATTTTTTTCAAGTATCAAAATGACTGCCGTTGACGTTGTGTTTGAGGTGCCCGTGCCGCAGTTGTGACAGTGGATCGGTAACGATTGCTGTTGTAAAGTACCACACGCCGGGTCGGAAATGGGATGGGAGACCATTTCGACCGAAATTTAGTGATGTATTTTTCGGGCATCTCACGTTAAGCAGTTGGTCCCAGTTGACGTCGCTAGATGTCAATCATTAAGCCTAGTCGGCGGCCTTAGGACGGCTTGATAACATCTGACATTAAGGTTGCTCACTAACAATCCGCACTGAGTCCGCGTGTTGGAGTATGGCTCGTTCCACCTCGTAGTTGGGGTGCGGCCTGTGCCCAGCATTGGGACGTAAATAGGCCGTTTATGTGACGTTGTGTTATATTGCCAATAATACCTGTCTGGTTCCTATTTGGTGCACAACGTCGGCTCTAAATTCGTTGGTTTTAATAAAATAAATGTACTACTGTTAATTTCAAAGCTCATCAAAATATATAAATAAATTATTCCGTTTTCAGTTTGCGTGAAACAGATGGGAAACTTTGCCAGCGTAATTGCCCAAAAATGTTTGTCAAGCATTTTGAACCATTCTGAATCTCCCTTTCAAACGGCGGCCTAATAAACAACAACTTGTACCTGTTTAATTAATTAGGTGCCTCATCAGCGTTATTCTGACGGCAGAATTATGACATCTGTAATAACATAGCAAATCCCCTCGCGAACCCAAACCGCACTCAACGGCAGGAACCTGTGGTTGCGTCACACCGTTTGTTTGAGTCACGAAATGAAATACCAATTTTAAACTCTATTTGAACGTAAACTTAAAATGTATTGAAAAAAACTGAGTATCGTATTTTCTGCTGGAGGCTTTTCGGATGTAGTGGGCGTTTTATATCCGAAGTGGTGGGAGTAATTTTTTATTTTATTTTATGATCTGCGCTAGTGGTAGAGTTACATTATATTGCTGGTTTTTGTGTATTATCTTTCTTAAATATGTCTTATACATATATGTATATGTTTCCTCATATAGTCAGTAATTGTAGTATTTTATGAATGTGAAAGTTTGTATGTGTGGATGGATGTATGTGCCGTGTTGCTCTTTCACGTAAAAACTACTACATGTATTTTAATGAAACTTTACGCATAGCTTTTACATGTGGATAGGACATAGGTTACAATTTAAAAAATATAACTTTTTTTAAAACCTAAGTCCACGCGGACGAAGTCGCCGGCGGACACTAGTATGTTATAACGTCAACTGGCAAAATTCGGAATTTGTGTACCCGTATTACTGTATTTGTTGTCTCCATAAAATGACAAAGATTTGTAGCCCTCGTTATCCTTTTTAAAAGACTAGGTACTCGGGCAACAAAGGCTTTTAGGGCCAGCGTTTACCGTTATCGTAAAGAAGACGATTTCCGCTAATTTTATGCCCTCATTATGAGGGCAGCATTGGAATGAATGTTGAGCGGACATTAACGACCTTCAAGTCGTTCAATAAGGAAACTTTAGTATTTATTTATTTAAAGAAATTTTGCAAAATAAAGCTCAGAATTTTTACTGTTTGATGTCAGGGAATTGTGTTTTGTTGAATTTGTCTACGCCTCAAATTGGAGAGTGAAAATTCAAAAAAATTATATCTAAATTATTTAAAACGAGTTTTCTTGGGTTTTGAACCTGCTTAACGAAAATACACACCTACTCAATAACAATTGCTCATAACACACGTAATTTGCCCTTGATGGCTATCACAGATCCTTGAAAAAGCCATACAAAAAACGGTTCACCCTTGTTTGATCGAACAACGTTTCGTCGAAAATCACTTGGGCGAATTTCAGTTGCAATAAAATCAGTTCGGAGAATTATTCATTTGACCGAATGATTCATTGGTCGATTATTATTTAGTGTAATTATTTATTTGAACTAATTTCATTTCAACTAATTTATTTTCATCGAAACTCATAATAGATATGGTATGGTTTTTTTTTAAACCCAAAAAACGACTTGCCTCATTACATGCTGCTTGGCATGTTATACCATCTGAAAATTACATCAAATGAACATTCTACCTTTTGATCATTAGCGCAAAAGTTGTTATAGCAAATAAAGATTCGACGAACTGAAAATTCTGTCAAACGATATTATACAAAGTGATGATTTTCTCAAACGTTGTTCGATTTAATAATATTATATCAAACGTTGTTCGATCGAACAAGGGTAAACCACAAAAAACAAGCAAATCCACATTTATTATTTTTCATGACGTGATAACACGTAACGCTTGATAACACGTAACGCTTGATAACACGGTTTTGCCTTACACGCTTCCCTGAACCCATGACAGTGACTGATACTCCCGTTCGTTGTATTTTTAACACCCAACGCAAAAAGAGGGGTGATAAAAGTTTGCTGTGTGTGTTTGTTTGTGAATTTGGGTATCTTTCTCGAGGCATCCGCTTTATCAGGACGAATGAATTGATTTTAATTGAAAGAAAGAAAGAAAAAAAGGTTTATTGATTCTAAACATCGCAACATACAGCCACAAGGCAAAGAGAACAACAAGGTGAGAAAAAAGAAAATGAAAATAATAGAAAATAAACAATAATTTCCAACAGACAGCTGTGTCGCGATGTCCAAAAATAAAATGGACCACACTCAGCTAATATCTGGACCTGTTTTTCAGTGGGACAAACTAAGTGGACGCACGGACAGTCGCAGCGACTGTCAAATTGCTTCACCAAGCGCTTACATACCTAATAATGACAAATATAAAAATAAATATTTTTAACATGTTTTAAATGTAGCGTGTGTAAACCTACCTAGTGTAAAAGTCTGTAGTACAATACATAAATCGATTCTCATGAAATGCAAAAAATAACCTGATAGCGAGTGTTTTTAGCTGCGAGTCATGAATCTGAGCCATTTGAAGAACATAGCTTTTTAACATAGTCACTTCATTAATAGGTATTTCGAAGACACGACAGCCAAGGTTTGATACTGAGGCATCGCCAGAAACCTCCATGACACCCAACTCTTTGTTAATTTATTTATGAGCACACCCATTCAGCTAGTATTCAGGAAGTTTTCATGCAGGTACTGTGTTAGCAATCATCCACTCGTCAGTTTTCATGCCATCTGGAGTAACTATATCGATTGAATTAAAAAAAATGCATAATTTTGTCAGTTTTTAAAAAGCAATAAACATGACTGGGTCATGGTTAAGCAACGTTTTTAAATAAGATAAGATTAACTTGAGGAAAAAACGCATTTCTTAAATCGCTTAGACTAGCACTTCGTACTTTTATACAGTTTGACATTAGAAGCCAGTAGCAATTGACATTACTTATGCGAAAGTTGAACGTGAACAATACTAGTACTACAGAAATAAGTTTTAATCCTAAGATATTTAGCGCTACCCTCGAAGTTAGTCGCATGCCGCTCGTGGGCAAGACATTAATTTCTGAACTTATCGATTTTGCATTCGTGCTTCAACAACCATGAGATGGTTAGTCCGCTTCGGACAACCAAACGTTCAAGTCTGTGCGTTTATAGAATATGAATATGAATCATTTATTTGGCTGTAAATACAAATAAAATAAAAGTAGTGAGTAAGCACCACAAACGTACGAATATTATTATTAACACAAACATAAAAGCAGAAAGAAAAACAGTAATGAAAAAGAGACCATTAAGCATGTAAAACTAACATTTGCTAATTCAGCCAAGACAGTTTTCTCCCAGGTTATTAGTACAGCCTAAGCTGAAGCTCTGATATTTAGCTAAAGTTTTGTGGAGATCTAGGTGATTTAGATTGATATAGATTAGGGTTATGTGGTATGCCCCAGCTGTAATTAAATCATCATCATTATTTACAGCCATGTGATGTCCCTTGTGGAATTTATGTGATTATCATCCTCCCCTCCTATAGAAGATCGGTGAAAGCAGCGCAGGGTATTGATAATAGTCGTATAATGACCAAGATCTCGCTGTGACGCACGCAGACAGTTTCATAGTAACATACAAAGTGACTGTAGACTTTTGCGAAATTGCATGAACAAGCACTTTACCTTACAGTCTAACATAAGGAACAAGTAGCGATCTTGTCGTTGCGAGGAAGTTGCGCGTGAACAATACGAGTTACAGTCGAGTTAAGTTTTAATCCTAAGATATTGAGCGCCGTACCCGCGAAGTTAGCCCTCAACCCGCACCGCTCTTAGGCGCAACACTTATGGACTTATGGGTTTAGTGACTTTGCTGCAAGAACGATGAAATAGATATTACTCATGATATTATAAAAAAAGACGTAGATAGGTTACTTGTGCTAAAAAAGCGGCACCCGAAATCAGGACTTTCGACCACCTGATCAAAGCATTGACAGTTTGAGACAACACTGCGCAATAGTTATCTGTCTCGTTTACGCTCTAGTAAATAATCATGCTATCTTGTACACAAGGTCAAAATATAGGTACGTATGCCAGAGGACAATTTTTGACTTCGCGTCAGTACTGACATAACCTATCTACGTCTTTTTTGTTGTAATATCATTGCTTAGCTGTAATTAAATCATCATCAACATTTACAGCCATAATGATGCCCATTGTTGAATTTATCTCATTAACATCTTCCCTTCATATGAAAGATCGGTGAAAGCAGCGCAGAACATTGATAATTAATATTGCAATAGTATTTAAAAATTAAATTATAAATTGTCTTGTGTGCGCTTTGGAATAGTCTGTAAGCATACTTGTATTCTGAATTAAATAAATAAATAAATAAATAATACTCGTATACTGACCAAGATTTCGCTGTGACACACGCAGTTTCACCTGGTAACATACAAAGTGACTGTAGACTTTTGCGAAATCGCATGAACAAGCACTTTATTTATTTATTCTTTATTGCCCAAATTTACGAAAAATGGCGGACTAAATGCCAATAGGATTCTCTACCAGTCAACCGCAAGGCTCAACAGAGAGTTTAGGGAGTATGGGTTGTGCAACTTGCTAGAAAAACAAAGATATTTTAATGAATTATAAAAATACGTACTTAAAGATAATAATACATGAGACACGCGTATACACTTTACCTTTCTACAGTCTAACATAAGAAGCAAGTAGCGATCTTGTCGTTGCGAGAAAGTTGCGCGTGAACAATACGAGTTACAGTCGAGTTAAGCTTTAATCCTAAGATATTGAGCGCCGTACCCGCGAAGTTAGCCCTCAACCCGCACCGCTCTTAGGCGCAACACTTATGGACTCATGGGTTTAGTGACCGTGCTGCAAGAACAATGACATGGATATGACTTGTTAACCACTTAAGTACTACGGTTGGAAATGATCCCGCCTTTTACACTGCAGGTTTGGCATTCTCAATGGACACTTATGCATGGACAAGTAAGATTCGCACTGTCCGGTAAAGCTGTGAAAACTACAACTTGGGCTAACAGCTAGTCCAATAAAAAAACAGTATTGTAAATGAAAAAGAAAGCTATAGAAAGTATATACAGAGTATTATACAATATACAAAGAAAATCCTACCCGTTTGGCATACCTCCTTTCGTTCCTGGACGTTTGTCACTAGGTTTGCATATTTCTCTTGCCAAATGCCATTTCCTTGCAATAGAGCAATGGAGGACTGACCGGAAATGGGTAGCGTGAAGTGCCGTTGATCGCATATCATGCGGAGTCCACCTTTTGGTCTGAGTGTCTGTGTGTATTACGTTAACTAGCATTTTTAAGTAACGTTGTGTTTGCTTATATGCGATCTAGTAAATAAATATATTTTTTGCTGGTGACTCAAATATCTCAAAAGCCGTACCACTTAGATATAAAGTGTCCTTATTTTTAGTTTGTAATCACTCTTTCTATCAATTGGCGTGCGTTTAATGACTTGGCGCCGTAACATGTTTTTTTCGAAATGGCGGACAAGCAGGTATGCCAGAGCACATACAAAAATGTTGGATCACCTTTAGGCAGCCTTGCTATTTTAATATTTCTGATTTTTTCTGTCAAGTTTATAATTTTTTTGATAAAAGGAAGACACATTGCATAACTTAGCAAACATGCGAAATAATTTAGTATAGAGCTTAGATTCATTTTGGCCAAAAGCCAGAATATTTGTCAAAGTCAATCAAGTCTCCGCCCAGGGGCTCAAATCACAAGCTTCCGGCCTCATTGTATTACATCACATAGTCATGATAAATATCACCGCAACTGTCAAAGTATATCATTAGTTTAAAGCGAGAATAAGAAAATGTATCCGTTTTTGTGCTTTTTATTTAGTTTACGAAAATCGGAGTGCAGATTTTAAATAAACAGCAACGGTATAGTTACGCATCTTAGAATCCAGATTCCAGACCCAGATCTAGGCGTCGAGATCAAACCTTCGCTCATCGACATTACTAAAGAAATTAATAAATTAAATCAATGTCTACATATTTACCAACTGCGCTGTGCAAACATTTCAGGCGTTGTCTTAATACAACGCAAAAACACAAACGATGCGACCATCGTGTGATCGCACGATGGTAAAAATCTGGGTGTCCTTATAGATCGCGAATACGCGATAACGATCACACCGCTCCTTAAGGGCCGGCGCCCACTATCGGCATCGGCACGCTTCAGGATTTTAAGGTGGCAAATAGCAACATACTTTAACATTATGGCAATAAAGTAGAAATTTCCGTGATGTGTTCTCGTAAAAACAAAATGCATTTGTTCTGTTTCTGTTTCGGCATTTTCTACTTTATTGCCATTATGTTAGAGTATATTACTATTTGCCACCTTAAAAGCCTGAAGCGTGCCGATGCCGATAGTGGGCGCCGGCCCTAAGAGGCCTTAGTAGGTGAAAACGGCAAAATGGACTGTTAGCTACGAGCTATAATTCAAAATATTGAATGTTTTTCGCACTGAAATTTCTAATATGTATTACAGAACGTATGTGTGATGGGATGACTGTTTCCAAAACACGATTGGAAAAACTGTGCTCGATAGAAAAAAAACCTGAAGTTACCTCTAAAATATCATGTAAATGCTCATTACAACCGCCGAATGGCGCTTACGATTTTTAGTTTCGAGCACGTTGATTCCATACTAAACGCGGACGCTCACCTCCTCCCCCACCTCCTTACCTCAGGCGCGAAGAGCTACGAAATCTGAATTTTCGCTGAGCGCCTAACCCCCCTTAATCATGACAATATGATCATGCGATTTAGGACACCAATTCATCTACTGAAGGTTTAATTTCGCGTTCGCTCCCACTAAGTTCGCGTGAATAGATTTTTAAACATTTTCATTCTAGATCAATTATATGTTTTATCGTCGATTCGTACTATGGTCGCATCGCTTATTCGCGCGATGGTCGCGTCATCGCGTTGTATTAGGACAACGCAACGCCTCTAACAACGAATCGATCAAAACAGGATGTCAAGCGGTTGTCAGAATTCACACTGTCCGGGTCCCAAGCTGTAAACCTATGTCATAAAGTGTGAGCCCCGTTAAAGCTTTGAGAGGGCCGGCTAAAAGGGATTTGGTATGTCTATCTTACTTTACGGCTATTTCATAAACTTCCGCATAGTGTCAACATGTAGCTTTAAAAATAGTGTTGGTTAAATATCGATAATGTAAATATCGTAACTTGCCATCAAAAATAGAACTTTTTTTGTAACCACCTAAAAATTTACGTCACGCATTCGTCTGCCGGATGGGTTATGTCGAATTCCCCACTAGGAAAGTGATAACCCAATGGCCTACCTCAAAACTCACGAAGCCTTCCACGGGTCCAACAACCTACTTCTACTGTAAGTGTTTAAGTTGGTAGTATTATAACAAAGCGTGAGGTTGTATTTTGGCGTTTGTGAATTTCAATAACTCTCAACTCCATTTTTCCTAGATGATTTAGTCGTTTAATTCTAACATCACAATGACAGTTTGTCATTTTTAGCAACTTTTCAGGAGAGCCAAAAAACCAAATTGATTTACGTACTGTTTCCATAGGATATCATGCGGTTACTTTTTTGTAATTTTAAGTAATAGTAAGCCCGAAGCCCCTTTTTTGTAATAGTAAGCCCGAAGGTCTTAGCTTCATGACCAATAGTTTGACCATTGAAACACAACACTATTGTAAATGTCATACTTCTCATTCGATCTGAAATGCGGCAATGTGTTACTTGAAATACACAACCCCTTTCCATCTTTTGTAATAGGGGATGTTATTTATGCCGACAAAAACAACTTGGATTTATTGTACCTTCTTCTCGAATCTGTTTTGTTGTGAGTTGAAAAGATAATTGCGATATTGCGTAAGAAAACCTCGTATTTCTATACGTTTTATGTATATGTGAATTGGTTTGTATTCACATACAATCTTGAGGCAAATTCAGCGCAATGAATTTTTCGATGACGAGTGTTGGTAATTGCATACCTAGGGAGAGTTTCGTTCAAACGCGTCGAGGAAGTAATCGCGGATAAACATAGAAGAATAAACCCTCTCGCAGTAAAATATCATTGATAACGCATACACATACTTAAGCACTGTTTTCTAAGTTCGTACTGTGCGGGGATCGAACCCGCGACTACTGGTGTAATAGCCCACTTCTGAACACTCTGGATGGCTTGATAACCTTTTTTTTGTTTTTTTTTTACGGGGGGAAACCTTTTATGGACTTTTATGGGTGTGAGGCTCGCCTATGACCTGCTTCAGAGCGTATCCAGAGGTCCCCGTGATCTCTGGCATGCTGGCATAGCCAGCCCAGCTCATGTGCAGTTATACATCCCCTCTACACCCACCGGTGTGTACGGCGATGTGAGGTCACTCTTACACCGCCGCTCTTCTTCGGGGCCACTTGGAATGGAGGCACACAGCCCCCGCCGTATGCACTCCCAGTGACCCCGAAGGCCCCCTTTAGACGCCTTTAACGACAGGCGGAGGGGAACCGTGGCAGGATTCTAACGCCCCATAGCACAGGGCGAATCGCTTTATAACCTACCCTATGCGGTCGTAAACACTTCTGGGTTCTCACAGTTTTGTGTAGAATCAAGAAAAAGGTCGAACCACACTCTCCACAGCACTCCACAGTGCTCCCATCTGGCGACTTCTGTTTGAATACGCCCAACGATATATGTTTTTTTTCAACTTTGAGTAAGTACTTTCTAGGTATGTTAGGGCTTTTGAAATTAGCCGTGAAGTGCCAGAGCTGTGTGACAGCAATGCAGGTGTCGGGAACACGAACTGTTGGGAACTTAGTCAAACAATTGCCAGTTGACAGCGCAGTGTAACACTGCACGACTGCCGGACGTCACAAAGTTTGATTAAAAAGCAACCTTCGGGCATAGTTTGACACCCACGTTGACCACTGTACACAAATCGACTTTACACCATTTGCGGTTCCTTAGCTTACTTAAGCTTTCTTTCCTATTTGTTGCAACTCGATTAGTCCAGGGGAGGGCTGACGCAAAAGACCATTTATTTGAAAGCACTCTACCTTTTAAAGTTCAATCCGATGTATTTTTTCGTTAGTATTTTATTGTGTCGTCGTGTTTTATTGTCGTGCATCAGTCAATCTCGCACTTGTTCGTAATTGTTACTATGTAAAGTTTATTTTCTAGTTGATAACGATGTCTGATTGATAACACAAAATACAGCTCTGGACATCTTCATATTCCTCTAGGCTCGTTTTGCTCAGAAGAAGATGGGTCTTAACAATTTATGTTAACAAGCTAATTGAAACGACACCGAATGGAATTAATTTCCGAGTAATCAGAATTGTTACCCCAAACGGAGAACGCAATTAAAATCTAAGCTTCAACAGAGCCATTACACATCAGTTTACTGTTCTCTGTGGAATCAAACGGCATCATCTTCAGAGGTATGTACATACTTTTAGGTAATAATATCGTACCCTGTGTTTAACTGTTCCTCAAATATTCTGTCCGTAATCAAATTTGCCAAAATGGAATTCCAAAAATCTAGGTGAGCAGTGCCATTTTTTGTCAGATGTGGTAAAAGAGTTTTTTTAGCATTGATTTCCCATCTTCTTGAAAATGTAATATGTAAAGGCAAATAAATTGCTTTTACATGAAAAAAAAATGAACGCTCTCCCTAAACGAGCCATTACCTAAAATTTCGATAATATTGCTAAATCGTGCGATCACGCGGTTACATTCAGTTCTGACATTACGAAAATAATTCTGAATCTAGATAAAAAAACTTCTTTAATATACGTTCCCGCAGCACTCAAAACACATGAACGAGTTGTCAAGTAACTTTGTTCAAATATAATTATTTAAGCTAGGGTAGTATGGGATCGCTTTACTTGTATGCGTCGATGCAGTGGAGGGGCGCGTCATTTCAGTTTAGACGATCTCTACTGATATTATTATCCTGGCAATGCGTGCCTTGATGTGGCAATTGATGTCACCCGAACATCAAGGTTGGTGAGGTACAGAAGCCAAGTGCCTACTTGAACTAGTCCGATATTAAAGCTTGGGTAATATCTGCGTAAGTTGGGCTACAAACTTGTTAAAGCTGAGTTTAAGCTGATTAAGTCACCAGTAACATCTAGTGAAACAATAAGGTTTATACAAAAGGTTACCGTTTAGTATTCAAGAAGCATAACATGGGTACGTTATTTATACCCTTCTATAACGCACGTCCCACCCTTTTCCCGTTTTGGATTTTGAAACGTATCTCCGATGTCGTCAGAACGATAATAAAACTGTCAATTTTGGCAGCATTTATATTTATGATGCATTTTATGAAATTCTTTTCCGGTTTCACCACGGTGAAATAAAATCTGGTCGACAGGTCAGTGACAATTGATAAATATTGTGTCTGCAAAGCGTGTACAGATAGGCTGCTTCCGATTTGAGTGACCTTTCTGAGTAGCTACACTCTTCTCGACATAGGTCACTTAAATCTGGAGGCGTCTTTACAAAAAAAGACTTTATTTAATTAATAAAGCACTCCATTTCACTTCATCAACACCCCGATGAAGTCTACTGCTATTGCTGTGGTTTTTAAAATAGATAACTCACCCACATTGAATGATTGCATTGAGTGTATGCATGTCACATAACCTTAACTTCAAATTCGTTTTCTACTTTATTTAAAACACTGTCATCCGATTGTGTTTCTTCTTCTTTGTGCGATAAAGTTAAAAATAAATAAGAAGGTGGCTTTTAAAAATAGACCGCAGCTTGAATTGTTGCAAGGAGTGGTTTGTTCCGTCGATACCTTCAAGGTCGTGACCCAAATCTCTGCAGCGACAAATACGTATCATTCGGTTCTTCCCAGACGACCCCTTCAGCGCAGTTGTTATCAAGTGCCAGATAACGAGAGACTTGAAGGTTCACCGGTTCGATTTCTGAAGGAGCACTATTTTTTATCAATTAACAAATGTTTTAGGAAGTATAGGCAAAAAAATAATTAATACAGTTACAAAAATGGACACTGAAGTGCTTTCAGCTCAGCATAATATGCTGGGTGTCCTAATGACACTGCAGCGTTGGTCTATCAGTGATACCAAAACTGTTAGAATAAGCGATGCTGGCTTTTATTTATCATCATTATTATTTATTCATTTATCCTACGCAATGTTTAGTTGTTCATCCTTTCTAGTATTTAGGCTTATCCAATTTTAGTTAGTGTCACTAACACTAACTTTATTACTTAACTAAATTTTATTTTTTGTCCTAGACTTACATAAAACATACATACATAAACGGCCTATATAGGTCCCACTGCTGGGCACAGGCCTCACCTCAACTATGAGGTGGAACAAGCCATCCAACAAGATCAGACAACATCCAACAGATGTTATCAAGCCGCTCTAAGCCGTCCGTTAAACTTAAAAAATAATATATGTTTTGGTAACGAGAGTAACAAGTCCCTGGCAAAGGTTTCTCTAATTCTTCTAGAAGTTTATATTGTTGTTATCGTAAGACAATAACCAATGACCAATGACCAATGTTAATGATGACCAATTTGTAGAGTAGGTGTTCGTGTCTTGCTCGCTGAGCAATGACACCAATCAGGTTTACCAATAAATTTCTGTTTTTTTTTCTATACTCAGTCGTTCTAAAACTTCGTAGTTAAGATAAGAAAAATAATATTGTCTCAAAACAATGCTTCTCAATTTAGTTATCAATAGCTGATGATATCTAATATTATATAAAATAGACACTGTAACAACACTATCGAGATAATGTTATGCATGGCAGATTCGCATAACTTACCGTTAATGTCTAATTGTTCCTTAACTCGGTAATAAATAGTTTCGTAATCACCACTTATACTTACCAAGTAATTCATGGACGTACATTACTGCTTTGAGAACCGTACCTGTCTATGTATGCTTGTAAATTTAGGTACATTATAACTTTTTAACTTCACTTAACTTCCTATTACAACAAACTGTTCAACTACTTTTGCAGTTTGTCACCAGCTCGACATATTTTTTCCGCCTATTTTTTCGTATATAAATAAATTTTAAGTTTAAATTTAACTAAAACTAAACTAAGCATAATTATTCTTTTATCATAACAATAGTTAAGTATTAAATTTGGCATTAATTTCGCACAAGTATATATTTTTGGCTAAAGAATGTTATGCGTAACGATGTCTTACAAGTTATGCCAAAATAAATTAGGACAAACTGGGTTATGCCAAAAAAAGATATCCCTGCTAATATACTATTTACGTCTATTTACCAGGGGTAGGCAAAGACCCCATCTTCCTACTTGCTACGATCCTGATTGGTACACATCTTGGGCTTCTTCCACTCATTAACCCTTTTTAACATGCTCGTAGAAACGTTTGTGAAGGCCTTTGCATTCCAACAATTTCATTGATCCATGCTATATAAATCCGTTTCTTCCATTCTTTCCATGAAACGAAACTACCTCTGCATTCGCACCTCATTTTTAGTCACAAAGTCTTCTTTTACACATTATTTCTGATATCTATCATTCAATCATTTGAACCTACATAGCGCAACGCAACGCGCTTATGAGGCATCACCCACACAAATACTTGCGGATGGCAGTGGGAACGCACTTGTATGTTTGTGACATAAGGTAAAAGTTTTTCATATTTTTCAATCAGACTAGATCAGAGTGGGCAAAATAGTCATCGAAAGGGGTCTCAAAAAAAGTGAATCTAAATCAAGCTTCGGGTTAAAAATAGGTCATCTATGTAAATTTTGCAAAAAGTTAACTAGAAACCCGCATGCGTTTTCGAAGTTATCGTACAGTTGTGAATTTTAAAATTCGAAAAACGCTCACAGACAGGCGAGCACGAATTTTAACGTTGCGTAACGTTACGTAATCCTATCGGGTTCTCGTCGTTCAAAATCCTTTAGGAATTGGTTGGATCATTATTTTTTGTTTCATTCATCATTACGGCGACAGTCAGTGTGACTCTGATTACACCGTTTAGGATAAAGTTGTGAACTTATGTTGTCTTTTAGTACTCTGCCATACTTTTGATACATGGTCACCTAATCCTCCCGAAATCCTGAGTATCTACTCAATTAGATGACCATGTATCAAAAGTATATGCAATTAAGCCTGTCCATGTCTCTCTAGACGTACTTGACGACCGATTTGGTGTAATGGTTCAGAAGTGGTTTATCACCAGTGGTCGCGGGTTTGATACCCGTACAATACCAACATTTGTGTGCATAAACAATATCACAAGCATTTACTTGCTTAGTTTGATGTTAGATGGCGCTGTATGGAATAATGTCTATTACAGAAAAACTTAAAAAGACATAAAGATACTTTACAATTAAATGATGATTTCAATCAATAAGACATGAGACACATAAAGAAATACATTGATGAATTGACATATAAGTTTTCATCACACTATTGATATAAATCCCACACAAGATTAGCTACCGAGCCCGTCATAGTGGATTAAAGTTAGAATGACGTATCTCCTTGCTAAACGGACGCGACAGTAATACTCTACGATATTACATGTGCTACGGCTACGAGCGAAAGCATTGGCTACGAGAGATTGCTACGAGACTACGAGTTTACCTAGATTGTATAAAAAGTGCGTACTGGGCAGCACTCAAATAATATCACATTTGATCAAAAGTCACATCGTGATATCTCCAATATACACTATACTTAGATAAATTCGAATTTTTGGTTTCAATCAAATACATGACATGTTTTTGGCGTTATTTAGGTCTCATAAGTTTTTTGTTTTACCGATTTTCTTGGCTTGGCATTGACTTCAGAAATATTCAGAAACTGATTATAAATTGTCTCATGCGTATAGTTTCAAAGTAGCTTTTTGTATTATTCAAGCTCACCAGACCTGTACTTTTGTTATTTCTAATATTTCTTATCATGAATATTTAACTGTGTTTACAAAGTCAAAGATTGCCTTTAGAATCACGTCTCTAAATACGAGGATCCCAAGTAAGCCTCTCAAAAGTAGGTCACTGTATGTTCAGAAAGCCAATCTATCTTAATTACTATAGAACCAAATTAGATTTGGACCGATTTACTTTTCCGCCGGGTCCTAATTGTCTTAGCTTTTTACTTGGCTGAATGCCGACTTTACTTAACTTCCAAATATAACATCAAAATAAATTATCACATCATTAGACATTATTCCAGACAGCGCCGTCTAACCCCAAACTAAGCAAAGGATAAACATACACATTATTTTTATTAATCTAATCTTTTATTTTATTGTATTTTTATTCGATTTAATTTTGATTTCAATCAGTTTAATTTTAATTTTGTTGTATTTAATTGTAATTTCACTTCTCTGACGATCTCAATTTGAATGACCTATATTTTGATTTCTGATGTAATTTGTAGTGAACTTTAATTTGAGAAATAAATTATCTAATCTCATCTAATTATATACATAGGAAACACCCAGATGCACACACATACCCCCAAATTCAGAAACGCAAATAAACATTGAGCATCCCTCAAAAGTATGGCCGTCCCTTACAGTTCTATTGTAATTTTACAGGACAGCATGAGAGTGAGCGCGCGCTGAGCGTTGATTGACGTTTGTGGATTCGGGGGAAGGACATGTTAATTGTTCGTGCACGCAAATTAATGTTTGAACCGGCGACCTCTTGTGTAGTTACCGTCTTCTTATCTTATATTATATTAAATCAAAACGTCTTCATACAAAGAAACAAGTTAGTACTTTCACATCGTCAAATCAATAAAATATAAAGTATTGGTTATTTGTTTTTTTAATGTTTATACAAAATACACACATCAAAACTGTCTAGGGATATCATAGGGATATCATTTATCAAATATTTCATAAAGTTAAGTTTGTTTACAAGTTGAGCATTATCTTAGAATAACGCGAGGATAGAGGCATAAGATAAAGGTTAAGAATATTACAAAAAAAACGTTTGATTTTGCTAAAATTTTGACACCTTTTAAAAGGAAAATCGGTCTTTTTTTAACGTCCTTGCGTTTGTACAATTATGCTACTACAATGAATTTCTTTATACAATCTGAAAGGGCAGATATAGCAGTTTCTGTGTTCTAAAAATTTCTACGTTGGTATCAATATTTTAATTTTTACAGCCTCCCAAATAGCTATATTTTGTATGAAAATGCTTGAGATATCCCTAGACACTTTTGAGCAGTGTACATAGCGATGTCGTATAATTGTTTCTATGCTAAGAAGAACTGGCAAGAAACTCACCAGTTACTCTTCACTAACATTTTCTTTTAGTTCTCGCAAATTAAAAAGTGAAGTAAAATAAAGACTTGCTAACGACTTGTACCAACATTTTCACAAAAGACGAACTGAACCTAATGCGTACATCTAAAGCACTAAAGTGCAGAATAAAAGACAAAGGGACAAAGAAAATCGTTATTACTACTATAACGAGGGATGACAAATGACAATTTCTAAGGAATCGTACTTATTTTAACTAACCGACTATTCTTATTCTACTTAAAGTTTTTGAATTTATTTTAGTTGGTGCGTCACACAATTTTTTGTTAGTTGTTTTTTCTCGTTTTGTTGCTTATTTTGTTTTTTTCTTGTATTTTTATTTTGTTTTATTTTTAGATTGGTGAAGCCTGGCACGGGATCGAAATGTTTGGAAAGGATTGGGAGAGACCTTTGCCCAGCAGTGGGATGATGTAGGTAAGAAAAAAAAACTATTTTCTATTTACGAACTGTGTGATGTCAAACCAAAATAAAATTTATTTTATGCTATTCTACTTTTCATTCAAATTCTAAGGCCTCATCCTGGACGCCAGTTGGCAGAGCGGGCGGCGCGGGCGACGGCACGCGCGTCTGGTACAAACTCATAGATTTGTGTGAAGATGTTCTCGACGACAGCGGCGCGGGCGCACCACGTAAACCGCACGTACTGCCTGCACAGCCCGCGGAGGCCTTACATTAAATCTTTAAACTGACTTACCGTGAACTTAAGCTTAAGAAGCTTAACCAATGAAATTCAAGGGACGTCATGTCAGTACTGACAGTCAGTACCGTGTGTACAAGATAGCATCATTACTTACTAGAGCGTAAACAAATACGTGTTGGGCAGTGTTATCTCAAACTGTCAATGCTTTGATTAGGTGGTTGAAAGTCCTGATTTCGGGTTCAACTTTTTAAGCACACGTAACCTATTTACGTCTTACATTAAATCTGTGAATCAACATAACGTGAACGTAGGCTCACAACTATGTCAGACAAAAACAGAAGAGTTGCCACCATCAAGATGAACGGAAGACCTGACAGAAGTCGCGAGTGGCCTGCAACAACTCAGCCAGCCGCTCTGGAAATTGATTGATTTGACGACTAACGTAGTGTACTGGTTGAGAAGTTTACTACTACACCAGAAGTCATAGGTACGATCCCTTCACAGTACATACATTTGAGTAAATTAACAAACATCTTCCCATCACGAACTACTGCGAGTACCAGTATGTACTATCTATAAGTTTGACTTTGTACATGGAGTAATGACCAATGATATTATTCGTTATTTTTCCAAGGTTCTTACATACTAATTTGTCCAAATCTATGAAAGAAACCTATGTCCAGCTATGGACGTGACTTGACATAACTGACATTTGTTTACTGTCCCATTCCAGCTAATCATGGAAGAAGACAATAAATATAAAGAGACAGGGAAAAATACGCAGACCTTTCATTAATCAGTGAAAATATTGCCTTTTGTTATTCTGAAATAATACAAAGAATACGCTGGTCATTCTATTTATAGACACAATGGAACTTTTTGGGATTCGTTTAGACGAGGCCTGATAGAATCGCAATATCTTGTACAGCTATGACATCAACAACTGGTATAAGCTGAGCTCCCGTAGCTATGAAGGCGCACATCATGCGCGGATTGTAAAATGTCAGAGTGTCACACTCCAGCTTTGGTAGACTGTACTTTGTTTTTGTGTAACAAATTGGCCTGAGCTTTGAGACAATCTATTTGAAGGTGGGATAATTTCAGTAAGAGCAATGTTTTTATTTTTATCTAAAATATTGATGACAATTATTTTACATTGATTTCATTAAACTCGACTTTATCCCAAACGGGATACTCAGAAACACGATAAATACGGCATTTTACACTTGCAGTCTGTAGGCCAAATATATCCTAAGGGCTAACAACGTGCTTAAATGCCTTTAGGGTGCTGTCGAGGATACCACGCTTCAGGGATGTTCGCAGAAACACGAGATGGTCTTTACGCCACTATGCGTAAAAAAAGATTAAGTTTGGTCCAGATGTGAAACTTCCGGCCCACATGCATCGTGCTCCAATGCTTCGTGGCCATGTCATAAACCCAACGTTAGAGTGTGATGTGAGCCTACTTTAGATAGACTACCGCTAAAAAAAGTAGGTAGTCACCATTGGTGTCTGAACCTAATAATCCTAATAATTCTGTGCCGTGTTGCTCTTTCACGTTAAAACTATTGGATGGATTTTGAGGAAACTTTATAATTTAAAAGATATATCTTTTTTTTCCACGCGGACGAAGTCGCTGGCGGGCGCTAGTATTATAATAAAAAAGAGGTAGGTAAATAGGATATGTCAGCACTAATGAAAAGTCGAAAATTGACCTCTGGCGTACGTACCTAAAACTTGACCGTGTGAACAAGATAGTTTGATGATTTACTAGAGCGTGAACGAGACTGATACATTTTGCGCAGTGTCGTCCCAAACTGTCAATGCTTTGCTCAGGTGGTTGAAAGTCCTGAATTCGGGTTCTACATCTTAAGCACAAGTAACCTATCTACGTCTTTTTATTATAGTATCATTGTCTGTGCCGGTGCGGTGCCGCGCGGTAAATTGTAGGCTTTGGATTAACGATTAACCGACTTCTGGATTTTAACGGAAGTTAAACGTGTCAATTAACATTTAGAAGTTAACTCAAAAGTTTATCCTGTAATCAAAATGTAAACTCCGTAAATCAACAGATTAACGATTTAATGCCCAGCTTATTACGATAGATAGGCCTCACTATGCCAACTGCAAAATAGTTTGGATCTACAAAACAAAATAATTGAATGAGTTAAGTTATTGTTTTGGTTTAATAAAATGTAAATTTCTCCAGGTTGCTTGGATTTTTTATTCGTGTTCTTAATCGCCGCATACCCGTGAGTGAAGTGAATAGCCGAAATTTAAAAAACACAAAGTAGGTTATCCTGCCGAATTTAAACTCAAGACGAAATCCAAAGTGGTTTGTAAAAAATTTTGATGTCTCCAAATACGGCTTGTATATCCATTCCAGTTTGTATACCCAGTCCATTCCGGATTCAACTGGCAGCCTACTCGTAAGGAAGCGACCTAAGAAACCTTCGACTGGAATAAGACGAAGCTTACCTATACATACGTGACTTAGAATTTAAGCTCGTTCAAAGCAACGTTAATTGAAGCTTTTACGGGAACCTCAAATAGGTTCTGCACTACTTCAATGGAATTTCTTAAGTTAATTTATTAAACTTATTTATTTAGTTGCAAAACAGAAAGTTTACAGTTTAATTAAAAGTTGAAGGTTAGTGAAGATTAGATTAGACTGTTCTAACAATTTCTTTCTACGGCGTAAATTGATATTTAACGTATCGTCTCATAAATAAATGCTGTATTTTTATCTGAAGACAGAAAATGTGGAAGTCATTCTCCGAAACATTGATAAAACCGCTGGCTTAGTAGCAGCTGCACCAGAAAACCTCATATTCTTATTCATTTATTCGCTTTCATGTACAGTAATTTTAAGATGAATTATGCAATGCCCTCATTGCAAACAGTTGAATTACATGCATTGATGCAAAATAACTTCAAGTAACGAACCTTTAGTTTAGTAGAGCTGGAAGTCGCCTGTTCCTCAAAATATGTATGTAGGTTCATATTCCGCCTGACACTTAAACAAAGTTTTCTGGTGGTAAGCTAGTATTTATAGCTGAAGAGGTTGTGTGTGTTAGAGTTGAACGCACTAATATTAAAATATTTAACAAGCGACAGAAGTGTAAAAAATGGCTTCATTTTTATTAGTCCTTTTAGGCTAGGTTCTATAACATCTCGCTACGACCAGTATAGCTTTGGGATAAAATATTCCTTTAAAGAGCTTCCTTTGCGTGCTCTGCTTTACTTATAGTTATTCAGAATTCAGTCTACTTTAAATGTTGACTCAAAAAAGCTTTTACCTTTTTAATAATTAACTCCAAAATGATGCAGTTACTGCAAAGCTGTTTTTAACAACATGATAATTCTTAAGTACGGAACACCCCTACGTTTCTCCTGTAATTTAATAGGAAAGTGCGATTATTGAAAGATCACCTAGAAGTTAAAGTATGTACTTACATACTTTAACCTCTAGTTGATCTTTCAATCATCAATCTCTTTCTTCTTGCTTACTTTCTTTGGTAAGTAATTAAATCAAAATTTGCGTTGATCACAAATAACCAATTTTATTTTCTCTTCTCTCCTGCGAGTGTGGTACTTGCACTAGGATATCTAACTAGTTCAATACTAGGATGAATACCCTTTGAAATACAGATGAACAGGTTCAACAGTTTAACTAATCAGATATAGATATTTATATCTACATCATCTGTACTAAAGTACACACATCAAAAGTGTCTAGGGATCAAGCATTCTCATGCGGATTTCTTGAGATTGAGATGTGGCTTTGTAATAAATTTATGATTTTATAAATTTATATGGATCCTTTTTCTTGCATTTCATAATTTGAAACAGGAACTGTCGATCAAATTCGAGTAAAAGATGAAAATCAGCTGTCAATATTTTCCCTAAAAAAACATACAACGCATTGAAGACATTATTAGTGCTTCTGTTTCCCTACTACTGATTTAAAACGTTATTATGGAGCGGCGACGTCATTTAGGCAGGGAAGAAATGCTCAGAGCCGTGGGAATGATAGAAGCTGGTTCCCGGCAACGTACTGTGGCTTTAGCTCTGAATACAAGTCAGAGTGTTATCAGTCGACTTTGGACACGTTACCGAAGCACTGGTACCGTGGCTGAGCGCCATGGAGGACGGTATCGCTGCACCACACGAAGACAAGACCGATACATTCAAATCACAGCTCGAAGAGCTCCAACAATAACCGCCATGATGTTAGCCGTGAGGCTTCATCACTCTTCAGGGAACTTAATTAGCGACCAAACAGTCAGAAACCGCTTGCATGAAGTGAACCTTCATTCCCGAACACCGCTAAGGGTACCACCTATAGCAATGCACAATCGTAGGATTCGATATCAATGGGCTCTTGAACACAGAAATTGGGCAGAAGAACAATGGCGTTTCGTGTGCTTTTCTGATGAGTCTCGTTTTGGTATAAGACCGGATACAAGACGTATACGACACTGGAGAACCCTTGGACGCCAACAGCGATTAAAATCCTGCCAGGAAGTCCATCCTTATAGTCCTGGAACCATCATGGTATGGGCGGGTATTTGGATCGGCGAAAGAACTGAGTTGATTTGGATCAGAAGCAACCTCAACGCTCAAATTTATGCTGCGACGATTGTATCAGACGTCATCGTTCCTCTACAAGTGCAAATCGGTCCCTTATTTCAGTTAATGCATTATAATGCACGACCGCACACCGCAAGAGTTGTAAGACAGACTCTCGCCGCAGCTAACATCGGTGTCCTGCCCTGGCCTGCTCAGTCGCCAGACTTGAACCCGATTGAGCATGCATGGGATATGCTATAGAGAAGAGCTCTGCCGAATATGGAGGGTATCCAGTCGCAAGAAGACCTTTTTTTGTTGTTGCAACGAACATGGGCGACCATTCCACAGCGTGATTTGGATGAACTCATTTTGAGTATGCCGAACCGATGTTCTTGGGTTGTTAGTGTTCGCGGTAGAAACACGGATTCTTAATTGTTTAAGTTACCCAATAAAATTTTAAAGAAAACTGTTATTTCAGTCTTTTTTTCGAACTTTAATGTTAGTGGTTCAAATGTCAAAAATCCCTTTATTAGGAAAATGGCAAATTTCTTTATTAATGCAAAGGTGACTTGGTTTATCGTTACTGTAGACAAACGAAAACACTTTATTTGATGAATCCTTAAAGAAAATTTTAATTAATATTAATCAGGAGAAAAGTTTTTGCAAAAATATATGTTGATCCCTAGACACTTTCGATGTGTGTATTTGTGAGACAACGCGAAATAGGACATCTTAATTCCTTTCAATTTATTATTCCAAATTCAAGTTAGCATAATATATTCCATTATTTTGGAAAAAACAGGGAAAAGAAAACGATGTATTAAATTCGCCAAACGTTTACAAAAGCTGATTACTTTCCTCTAGTCCTTTGAGGAGTATATGGTGTGAGAAATATTCCATTTGTATTCGAAGGCTGTTGGGGATCCAAATATTGAAATCTTGTGGTAACATGAAAGAAACTCCGTGAGTAAGGGCTATTTTTATCCAATTCAAAGGTTTGCTCGGGATTGCTATCTGGAGTATGAGTGTCTAAAGATATGCATACGATATCTGATCTTGCTTAATGCTGGTGGAATTAAGATATTTTTATCCTTCCCAATAATATTTCTTACGATACATTGCTAGTCTAGCCGTAAAAAATAGTAGCTTACCTGAGCTTTGCCTATGCTATTGAAGAATTGCCATAATTGTACCCAATACAGCAGATTTTTGCTTAATTTACCTAATCCTATCAAATAACACAGATACTACACGATAGTTCTGGCATATTTATTGTTTATTACGTACAAGACCCTGATTAAATGCCTTATCTCCTCTAATTAATTAATCTGGACCTAATCAGGATAACGTACTAAATAGCCCCATTGGCATTGAATAGCAAATCGAATTGCACTAAAACTATGCGTGTCCATAATCTTATCAACATACCGGTCCATCAGCCAAGAGTCATCCGAACTTTTTAAACGAAAACTTATTTGAAATTAAAATAAAGAACTGGCACATTCTGTTTGTTGCACAAAAAAGTAAAACTTCTGTCAGGATTCGAAATTGGAATGCGAGCACGTGTGATCCGGCGGGGTTCCGCGGGCGGCCGCGCCGGCATTCGGTGGAGCACTGACTGCCGCAGGAGCGTGCGTCACAGCCACTGGACCAGCCACCTTTTTTGCGGGATCCTACCTAATTAACAAGCGGCGCGACGCGGTCTTGCTTGTCAATCTGATGAGTGATGTCAGTCACTCAAAAACGCATGCTATTGACAGATTGTTTTGACATGATAATTTTTGGGGGGAAGTAAATTCCGTTTTCTAATCTGGCGTCCGCGTCCTTTACAAGTTAAACCCGTCAAATGGTTATTGTTAATGAATATAGAATAGAAAATGACGCGATTAAAATTCGTCAGTGACAAAATGAACCTTTCACATCTTCAGCGGGTTAATAAAATAGACTTTAGGTACAATCAGCAGAAAAATGATGTATGTACACATCATTGTGTGTGTTATGGAAGTTGAAAAGGTATTGGCGGATTAATAAATTGATTGTAGTAGGTACAACAACGATAGAGTCATAATAGAGGTCGTTAAACGCTGCAGTTTTGAATTTTAATTGTGTGGTGTTGAGGTTACTTTTTCTTTCGTGCCTTAGACGTATTTGACGACTCTGTATGCACACATCATTTCAATACTGACTGTACCTAATATAAATCGATCTTGTTATTTGGCTAAATGATATTTGCATTTGATTCCATTTCCCGAATGCACAGACGAGCATGTCGACAAATTGAAGTAGCTCCTAAACTGCTCTGAAGACTATTTACAGGACTACATGTTGAGCTTTGAATGGTATTTGTAAATTTGGGAGTAAACTGTTGGTACTCGATAAGGTTGGGCTACCTATTCTTGCCTCTCAGTTACTTCCGATGCTGACTGTACAAAGGCGTTCACATCAACCTTAACAAAACCCTTGCAAAATGGGACTTATACATACAAACCCTCTCGACCATATCCCTAATGGATTAGTCAGAGGCACAGTGATTGTTGCCGTCATGGTGAACGGAACATTCAGAAGCCTACATTTCGCCCCGGGAATTTGAACCCAACGTGGTAAGGGGCGAGCTTACCACCGCTATCCGGGTTGCTAGGGTTTTATATCGGTGTTTTCCATCACCGGAGAGTTAGCCGCTTTCACAATGACCAAAAAATAGGTGTGCTCCGGCCAGATTTGATCTTGGGACCACCGGGCTTCGAGCCAGAGAGTTTAACCACTGGGCCACGACGCTCTCATGCGTGATCGTAAATGTAAAGGTTGATGGGAACGCCTCTCTACAATGATCTCGCTAGCATGGACCGCCGTGGTATGTGCACCATCACTAATAGAGGCTGTGAGGGCAAATTCGTCATTTACATTGTAAATGTTGGTTAGTCGCCGTCCCAAACGCTCCGGTTTAGCTGCTATTAATTCCTTAACTAAGCAGGCAATTTATAATACTATCGAATTGTTTCGCTTCAAACGGCTTAAACTAATGTATGAATGTGATAGATTTAGTGTTTTCTATGCTGTATCTTCATTCAACATAAAACATATGAAACACAAATACCTATACCACAAAAATAATTCCGTTTGTTTTTGAAAACATGGGAGATAGAGAGAGATAGAAAATAGTTAAAACCTTAATAGTTGACACTTCAATCCATTCATTTGAATTAAAGGATTTTTTTAGTGACTTTACGGAAGCATGGAGTATAGTTCTCTCTATAGCCCTCACTATAAAATAATATTAATAGCCCAAGGTCCTGAGAGGATTTATTCATAGTATTTCAAGAGTTGGATTATAAACAGAACCCAGTTAAAATTAAAATAAAACGTGCACCTACTTTAAGAAACATAATACCTATACGGTCAACAGCATGGCAAGCTACCCATTTCCGCTCGTACCTCCTACCTCTATTACCAAGAAACGTCATTCAGCGAGAGTGAGGCTAAAACGGAAATGTGTAGCCTGATGAGCCGTTGACTAAACATTGCGCAAAAGCACAGCTTTTTCCTCCCATAAGCAGTAATAAACAGGTATCTGCAATTTTAACGCGCCGTAGCGGAAATCGAACCCGGACCTTATTTATGTACATGGACAGTGGGTAGATTGTAGAGGGGAGGGGAAAGCCAGTGAAATTGAACGCACCCTGCATGACTTGATTTAGGTATTGTTGACATTCACCGGGAAGCAGGAAATTTAATAAAGCGAAATTCATATCTTTATGGAATCTGTTTTTAAACCCTAACGAAAAAGAGAGGTGAAAAGTTTGACGGGGTATTTTTGTGTGCTACTGAGATCCCAAACGATTGAACGGAATTAAAATGACGTTTTTCATTTGACAGGCCAATTAAGCAGGAGTATTCTTGTTCAGTGGATAAGCATCCTGCCTCGGAGCCTTTGTGGCCCTGAGGTCAAATCTGGTCAAAGCACTAGGTACTTTGATTTCATCACCTACCCAGTGGTGAGTTCCAAATTATTATATTCTATTCCTAATATTCTATTCTATTCATTGCCTACGGATTAAAAAGAAAGGCTCGCCTCTCTTACCACGTTGGTTTTAGTTTCTAGCGAAGTGTGGGCTTCTGAATGTTCCGTTCACCATGAGAGTGTATGTCATGTTGATGTTTTGTAAAGATACACGTTCTTTACAGACAACGTACTTACTACGTAAGTACCTACCCACTTATCACAATTCCAGAAGCATTCCGTAAATTACTGAATTCAGACCTCAACCACAGTAAATTTTACATTAGAAATTTACATCCTAACTCATCAATCAGTGTCAAAGAAAACTCATTACTGGGTATCAATCAACGGAAATGATATAATATTACCGAATATTAGAAACCGCAGTCCGAAATATTCTAACCACGGAACCATTCCGAATTTTGCGGTAGAAAATCAGACACTCAATTCAATTTAAATTAAATTTCAAACAACGATCATATTTAACTATTACATAAAGAACAATTGTAAACAACTATAACACCCCCGGGATGGGCGAGTAAAAGTTTTGAGTTTCGGAACAGGAGAAAGTGGTTTTAATGAGAATGTTTAATAATATGAATGAAAGTACAAATTAATTAGTTTTATTTTATTATTGTTACTTTTCAATAATTTGTTTGTTTTTTTGTAAGTAAGTTACTTTGCATAGCAGTTCATCCCTACTGATATGCAAAGTAACTTCAATAACTAAGTACATAGTAGGTTTATCACTTCAACTTAAATATTTGAATTTTATTTTTATTCTGTTTTTTCTTTTCTTTTTGTACACTACTGTCTTAAATTGTCAAACTTTTTGTATCGTATCCTGTCACCATGGTCTGCTGGAAGAAATCTCTCTTTAGAGATAAGCTCACCTGTACTTTCTGTGTTCTAATTATTTTCAATGTAACTATATTTTTGTGTACGAACTAATCAATAAATAAATAAATATTAGAAGTACTGCCTACCTTGATGATAACTGAAGACATATTAATCAAAGTAGACCTTTTGTTTTTTGCACGTAAATACGATTGAAACAAAATAGAACCTCCGCGTGGCAAATGTTAGTGAGAAACGCGGCTTAAATTAACGCGTTGTTTCATATTTTTTTTGACATGCCACATTATGCGTTGCGACGTAAGTCGCACGTCGCACGTAATATATCAATGTGTGCAGCAAAAGGGCAATGCGCAATAAGCGCCTGTCAAACCTTTCCATATAGAACTCGCTCAATAAGTAGTAAAGCTTTAAGATTCGCTGTTTCAGCACCATTACTTAGATCTACTGACTAGCCTGGAATTTAATCACATCAGTGAAATATGATGTCGTAAAATTTGTAACTGACAGCTAATTAATAAGCAATCTACTTAAAACAGTACCTTCGATCGTACATAACAGGCATTTGACAAGTTGTTATTACAACCCGTTATAAATACCTGCCTTTCTACCACTAGTTGGAGTAGTTTAACGAAACTTACAATGTTGTTGTGCTGTATGAAGTTTTGAACTTATGCTTAAATGCCATTGCCAGGCTGGCAAGAGAATAATGTAGACGCTGTTTTCGCAAACAATCGATTCATATCGACATTGTGGCCAGCAGAAGTTCAGAAAATTTTGTTTCGCCGAATAATCATTTGCCAACATCATCTAGTTTTGTTTCATCTCCCAATTGCACGGTTACCAAATGTACGTTTGGTTTCCTTTTTAATTAAGCGGTCGCCCGCGACTTCGTCCGCGTGTACTTAAGTAAGAAAAAAAGAAAGAAAGAAAGAAAAATTTTATTAGTCCACACAAGATCATTTGCGAGTTCACAGTAATAATATAACCGTGTGGCGCTAAGAGGGTTTCCACTCAACATGTGTCAAGTACACCTAATGGTGTTCTTGACGCTGGTCTTCCGTGGACACCTTTAGGCAAGAGTAAGGTACTACTCTACGCAAACAAACAACAACACAACTAAAATAACAATAATAACAAAACATTCAAAAAACAACAACATGCAAACACAACAATAATTTTGACATGCATTTTCAAATAAAACAGGTAACAGGACTTATCATCAAAACATACTAGCGATGCAACACAACAAGTAGGATGTCACTTTCAAAACGGCGACTTCCTTCTAGCACTTTTATGTTTTATTATTCTGGCGCAAAGATAGTCAGCAAAGTGACACATAATAAATTATATGCGAAACGTGGATTGGAAAATGAAAATCGGTCGAACAAGTTTCGGCGAGAAGTGACCAGTTTTGCTAGCACGGGGTTGAAGAAAATGCGATTTAAGTCGGATGGAAGAGTATAAAGTCAATTAAGCGTTCTCCGGGCATGAACTAGCAATATTTTACACATTTATTTCAAAACTATTTCGTTTTTAAATCAGATTTTTTTAAAAACTGACATCTCTTAAGCGATGTAAAATAAAATAATAGTGCCGTCAAAAAGTCAGTTAAAATCGAAGAATGAAAAAAATATCTTGGAAGAAGTAAATAATTATATTTCTACGTTTAGAGAAGCTACGTAGTTGTAAGTTATTGTATGGTTACTGATTGTTTTTTTTATATAGGATAGGGGGCAAACGAGCAGACAGATCACCTGATGGAAAGTGAATACTGCCGCCCACGGACATTTGCAACACCAGAGGGCTACAAAATGCGTTGCCGGCCTTTTAAATGGGAGTACGTATGGGATTGTGTATAATTCGAATAAGAATTACAAAATTTACGATTTATAGAGTTAGGTTCCTAACTTCTTAAAAAAACATAACATTCTCTTGTGCTGAGACTCTGGGTAAGTTCCAATGTAATTAATACAGAAGACTTTGTAGTTGTTTTTATACCTCAGTGCTTAAGAATTTATTTCATAAAAAAAATTGGGACAGTCAATTTCATTGCCGTTTTTTATCAATTGATAGCATCGATAGGTAAGTACTATTCGACCAATCGATATTGAATTATCAATCGGCAATTAGACTGATATCGAAATCGAATCGGATCGTGTGGAATGTCCCAAAGTCTTGACCTATAATTAAGTTCACCCAATTGCCAGTTCACTGAAATACCTAAGGAAAGCCAATGCAGGGTCGCATTCTCCGAAATCCTGACCATTCGCCTTCTCTTAATTAATAAAATTAGAATTAATTGAGACGACTTCGCTTTAGAGTTTTGTCTTAGGCTAGTAAATAACTTATTTATTTATTAGGTCACCAACAAGACTTACACTAATACAATGATCCAGGAGTCCAATTTTTACCAAGAATAATGCTAAATGAAGCCGTACTTATAGGTAACAACGGCATGCCATATATTTCATTTGACAACATTAAAAGCAACTAACAAGGAATGAGCTACCATTTTTGTTAAAAAAAGGTAAAGATAAAAAAAATATCTTTTAGTTTTAAATATAACACTTGTATAGCAAAAACGAATTAGATCGATTTAATAGTTTTTACGGCTCGCGGCTTAGCGAACACTAGCCTCTAAGCCAATGACCTAGTAATTAACAAATATAAATAACAAGTTTTATCAAAAACTCTCTGTCCCGTCAGATGGTCGTTATGTCTTATACTAATAAAAAACATGATAGCCAATAAATATAACATATCAATCACGATCACTCTATACAGGTATCTAAAACCTAGAATCATTTTCGGAAAATATATATTTTTAATGGTTTTTCCATTGTTTCTAATAAATTCATTCTGTTATCATTACCATCCAACAAATCCAAAACTATTAAAACCGTACCAGAAGTTCTCGAAAAAAAAATATTTCTTCAAACCTGGCATAATATAGTTAAAGACATTGACAGATATATATTGTTTTATATCTTAATTAGGTAGATTATCGCAGTATCACTACTTTAACTTTTTACGGTACTGGTTTTTTATAGTGTGGATTGTGAAAGGAAAATGTAACTTGATAGGTATTGTAAAATAAGAAATTAATTTGAGAGTGCTTCTGATTAAATTATTCAAATACACGTACCAAAGTATTAAGTTTATAACTGAATTAGCTTTTAACCCTGTAATTTAATCAAACTGAGGGTCTTCCGAGATCAGGTTACGCTGAATATTATAGCAGAGTATTATTTACAGAATCCAGATAAATATTTGATATTAAGATAGCTATCAAAATCAATTGATCTCTTGGTTAATTCAATCAATGAATTCATAGGCATTGCGCCTCCACAATATGATTGATTTAAATATTTCGACGTTCTCTCTTTGAAATATTTTCCGACATATTCTGTACTTCACTTACTCTATTCTCCCCTTAACAACCCAAGAGTGTAAGTTCGCTACAAATGGTGTAGTTAAAGATGAAATGTTAAAGTAGATATAAATTATAATGTGCAGATCGGTTAGCTTTTAATTGCTTATAAACTGGACATGTTTATTTTTTTCTTAGCGGTATTGAACAGATTAGGTGCTGGTATTGAATTTGCTACAAATGTTGAAAGGTAAAGATAGGGCGAAATATAATGAATGTCAGAGCGTTAAAAAAAAGCTAGTAAAGACCCTTTACATAGGACCTTATCCTGTTGACATAAGACCCATTTTGCAATAGTTTTGTAAAGGTTGTTGTGAACGCGTCTGTACCTAAGTACCCAAATAAGCATAGGATATCTGCTTATTAAACATTCACGTGACATCCACACATTTGTACCCGAAGGTGCAAACGCTTAGATTTTATGACCTCGTTAAATTTAACGCACCAATCCGAACGGACCACTCGGTGCGGCTGTGGTCCGCTAGGTATACTTATAGTGAAAATTTAAAGTTTTTACAAATTCGAGAGGGAAAATACAATAATTGCTTTAGGCCTGGTGGGGGCCAGTGATCCGCGGCTGATCCCCCCTGTGCGTCGCGGCCCGGCGGAGCTACCGCCGTGCAGGCGGGCTCCGTCCGGGGGAACCCGTAGAAGGCTTCGTGCCACTTACCGTGTTCCCCCACTATGGACGATTAGAGGGAGAAGGGCTGTTCTAGTCGGTAAGACCACTGGAAAACCACCTTTCCAGTGGAGAGTCCGACATAACCCGTCCGTCCCCATTCCTCCATTTCCCCCTACTATAAAAAAAGGCCTAGCATGCTCCTCGCCCTATAGTATGGGGCGTTAGAATCCTGCCACGGTTCCCCCCGCCTGTCATAAGAGGTGGGTAAAAGGAGGCCTTCGAGGTCACTGAGAGTGCAAACGGTGAGGGCTGTGTGCCTCCATCCCTGATGTCCCCGAAGACGGGCGGCTGTGTAAGAATGACCTCACACCGCCGTACAGACCGGCGGGTGTAGAGGTGCGGTATAACTCTCCTCGAGCTGGGCTGGTTATACCAGTATAGCGCGCCAGGGGTTCTGGCTGACACCGAGTTCTTGAGGAGAGATCACGGGGACCCTCTGGATTCGTGCTGAAGCAGGTCACCGGAGGTTTAGTGGGTAGTGTCTGCCTCACGACAGGTGAGCCTCACGTGGGTGTGTGAGGCCCTTCACCTGGCAGGCGGGAAGTCCGTAAAGGGATACCCACCGTAAAAAAATAAAGGGCTAGCATAAAGGAAAAGCCAAATAAGTACCTCTACAGAAAAAAACACAGTCTAGATTAGAATAGTGAGAAAACAGTCATAGAAACAAACCATAAACAGACAAGTCGTATCTACAATTTTACCGTTGATTCATTTTTGGTAACTTCATGACAGTATCTTCTTTCAGTATTATATTTTGGGTTTTACCCAAAAACATGTTTTCTAAACTGGCCACAATAGAAACTGTCCGAATAAAAAAGCTAACTGCCGGTTGCATGTTTTGAACCAAACCTTATATTTATTTTTCAGTACTTACTATGCATAGATTATTGATGAAAAGAAAATGCAACAGAGTCAATAGTCAGAGGCAACCTGGTTGTTGCCTTCATGGTTGACGGAACATTCAGAAGCCCAAATTTCGCCGAGGGAATATGAACCCAACGTAGTAAGGGGCGGGCCTACCACCGTCCTCCGCATTGCTTGGGTTTTAAATCGGTGTTTTCTATCACCAAAGAGTTAGCCGCAAATTGTACAATGAACACAAAGTAGGTGTGTTGCGGCCAGATTTGATCTCAAGTGTTCAACCACTAGGCTACGACGCTCTCAAGAAACAGATTAAGCTACACAAATATTGTGTTTCTAGTAAGCTTCCACATTGTAATACCCTTGATACCCCAGGTACGTCAATCAAGGGTATTACAATGTTGGGTAAAATATTGTAATATTGTTGATTGACGTACCCCAGCTATGCTTTAATTTGTGACTAAAATATGTGAAGAGTACAACATCTGTACATGCCAAGAAAAAATAGGGTACAAGCACATAACCAACGAAACTTATAGGAAGGTGTGCTGTCGACTGCGAATATAGCGAAAGTATCCGACAAACTTCCCGTTTCTACTTATTGCTACCATTTGTGAATGTGCAAAGTTACCGCTAAACGGATCTCGAAGTTTCCATTTTTAGGAATCCGTGCTGCCCTAGGGACTGTATTTAATGTTTGTTAGCGAGCTTACTGGATTAAGCCTGAAAGTTTAGCGACACCCTTTTGAGCCAAAGCTTAGACGCGAGAGTTGATATACAGTTGCTTAAAAAAATATTCAGTATGACTACCTCAAAGTTTTGGGTAACGTTAAATTATTTTGGAAAAATTAGGCCCTTTTTAATGACTTTGTAACAAGCGGTGACTTAAGTGAAATAAATGTGTCTTGTTTTTTTATAAATTGTAGCCTTTGTGCTATTCAGACGGATATGAGTTACAATGGCAACAAAAAATTCAAGTCATCAACACACAAGGGGCAACATTATTGAAAAGTTTCATTAAAATTTAAAATCCATTCAGTAGTTTTTACGTGAAAGAGCAACACGGCACATCCACACATACAAACTTTCGCATTTATAATTTTAGTGGGATGTAGGATCTCGCCACCAATTAAATACATCTAATAACAGGTAAAAATATTAAAAAAACACGTTTATCAAATATCCTCATTTTATGATGATTTCACTAATTGTTTATGACTAAAATACTGAACCCGCACTGAGTACGCGGACACACCTTAACCGATTCGGTTATTTCGTCCTGTGCAGTTATTTCTAGCACAGCTTAAAACTTAATTTAACTTTAAACGCAGCCCGACTGGTGTTGAAATGGTTACTCGTCGATTATAGAGTGCTTTTAGGTATACTCAATTGAATCCTAAGATTACCGTTTATTCGAAATTGTGATAGAGATTCGAAGAAGCAACGACTTCAATGAAGATATCTCTAATGATCCCAATTATATTTTTTTCCTTGCAAGGAATACTGGAATGCATTGAAAAGTATTTTAACGTTTGCAGTGGGTCTCCAAACGTCCCTTGAAGTGAGATTTCATTTCAGCTTTCTGTAAAATGCAATAACTACTTACGACCACATGCACGTAGGGAAAGCAAACTAAGACACACGATTCTTTGAGATGATTTCCTCACAAATTTTATTAGGCAGAACAATTCGAAATGAAGCGAATAGGTGAGCTTGCACATCTGAGGAAGATCGAGATGGGATGGATCCGTTAACATATTTTATTTAAAAGTTCATCTTTAATTTCAAGTAATTACTTTTATTTTCAGTGGGCTGGCCACATTTGCTGGAGAACGGATGACCGGTGGGGTAAGCGCGTTCTACAGTGGAGACCACGTCTCGGCAAGCGCAGTGTGGGACGCCCTCCGGCTAGGTGGAGTGATGATTTACGAAAGGCTGCTGGCAGGAGATGGATGCGTCTAGCTGAAGATAGGGCGCGATGGCGCGCATTAGGGAAGGCCTACGTCCAGCAGTGGACCAACATAGGCTGATGATGATGATGACTTTTAATTGCATTTACCTTGTCTGTGATCGCATTATAAATGATGTGAAGCCATAAAGCTATTTTAGTCGGTTCAATGTATTTGTAGGTACCTACTGACTGCAATGTTTGTGAAACGAGTTACGGCAAAGTTTCCGTTTTGCAACAATTATTTTACTGAACGTCACTGCAGTAACTCAGTTGTTTACGAAGAAATACCGGTGAAACAAAAGGTTCCCGTTCCGTAACAAGACTTCCTCATTTTCTTGAATAAGAAACTGTTTAGAAGAACAAACATCTAGTTTAAACGTTCCTACACTACCTATTTGTTTAAAGAAGAAATCTATTATGAACGCTATTTGAACCAAAGTTATATTAAAGGGGGTTTTTGATCCTGTAGGATCGTAATGATATTGAACTTTGTTAGGTGACACATTAAGTCAGCAATGGTTCTTCTTCCTACAATCCCGGGTCTTTTGAGCGGGGCGTAAAAAGGTATAAGGTAAACGCTGGTGTACCCGCCACTGTCCCAGTACGCGCCACATTTTATAAAAACTCAATTTTTAGCTACTTTACTAACATTCAAAGGTTATCTTCTTGTGGATTTACATTCTCGGTCATATTTGAAACAGTAAAAATAACACTTCAAAGTTAAATAGGCTTTACTATCGAAGGAATCAGCCTTCAAAGTATGCAAACCAAATATTTCCCAACTTTTGACAATTCAGTGAGTTAACTTGGGACTTACCAGCTGATGATGTTTATCAAGTCTAGCAGTTTTGGTGAGCCGTACAGTAAAGAAAATGTATTCTGTAAAAGTTAAGACTATTTCCTATCCATATAAACTATCACATCAAACATTTTTTTCATTTTTGTTAGGTTTTTTGCGTGTGGCATGTATTGGGTCTTTCAAACTCATGCTTGGCCCAGTACTCGCCACAATTTCAGGCTATTTTGGCGGTAATTGGGACACTTTCGAATTAGTTGTACCTAGATCCGCCACTGTGTTTTTTAATGGAAGAAATGTTGAAAATGCTTAGCATTTTGGTAAAAACAAATAAGTAGGTATCAAGTTTGTACAGTTACTCAGATTTACATCAATTTTAGCATATTTTATTTGAACGTGGGACTGGGTCGAACTCGACGTATGAAATCTACGCTCCGACATACTCGCGTCCATAACAAAATCCAAGAGTGCTCTCAACACGAATTGCTTTGTCTGGCTGGACAATTGCGTTATGGCGGGTGAGATTGTAGGTAACGGATTTGCAGAAGCTGTCCATGCGGTTGGATCCAGGTCCTACATGTATAGCATGGTCGTCAGAACAACCTGCAGAAACTTGTGACCACCAACCTTGACCTCATGGCTGAGTGTCGGTCTCTGGCACTGCAGACTACAAATGATGCTATAAACCGCCTACTGCTCAATAGACGTATCTGGAAGCCCTTGCGACACGACATCCGCGTCTTCAATACGGTTTGTATTATGAGATCCGGCCAGCTATACATCTCGGTCGCCAAATCTGTTACTACAGCTAGTACTGCCGAAGATCCCGTCAAAATAATCCAGCACTCTGAACTTAACTAAAAATATCCCGGTCGTCAGCTACTACGAGATCAGGATGAGTCTCAAACAGAGAAGAGAAATGATTTGGAACTTGGCGTTCAATAGCTTATGTTCAGCTAAAAAAGACCTATCTAATGATGTAAGACATTATGCTATTAGAGGGTAGCATAACGATTTGCATTCTTCTTTCTCACATGTGTTGTTTTGAGTGAGATACGAGTATAATCGTATTCTTTAAACCTGAGGATCGAGACCGCGTGCTCTGGATTATTGTCTGATAGCTGGCATTTAACTGCCGAAAACCAATTAATGGTTAATGGTTATCTGCCAACTTCATCGAATTGCATGAGTACAATACACGCGCACACTATCCAAACAGCAATAGGTAAAAAGCTGACAAACATGAAACTTTCCAAAAGTAAAGCCGCTAATCGATCCACTCGTCGTTAATCGATCCAATCGCATCCACTAATTTGTCGCTGACAAAGGATATTTCAGCTCAATATTCTACAGACTGTATAGCCTCAAGCAGATATTTGGCTAAACATCCCAGATATAAGAGCTGTACTCCATTAATGTATGTACTTGAGCTTGATACAAATTTAGTAATTCATCGTCATCAAGCGATGATCGTCAGCCGCATGACGTAAATTTCCAAAGCAGCCGGTGGTAAACGGCCTGCATCCACCGAAATCTGCTGCTTTTGGTTATCCGTTTACCTTGTCACAACCTGCGTTTGCCTTCAAATGGCCCTAACGAGCATCAGTTCTTCGCGCTATGTGCCTTGCCCACTGCCACCACCACCTGCTGACTTGCTGGGCCACGTCGGCGTCCTTACTTTTTCTACAGATTGCCTTGTTCCTGATTCGATCACTTGGCAAAATAGCTTTTGCCATTAAGTAGACTCACCTCGCTGTGCGGACTAGAGATGAATCTGAATGAGACCAAGGTAATGACCAACGGCTCCGATTCCACTTTCAACGTCAAAGTGGAAAATTTTGATATAGAAAGGGTGGAAAGATATGTGTATCTAGGTCAAGAGAATGGTTCTCTTGACCCTTCACCAGATGGGTAAGGAGAATCAGGCAAACGCAATCACCAGACGCATACGATCAGCGCATGGGCCGCCTATTCAAAAAGAGACATGTGTTCAAAATGAAATAACTCAGGAACAAAAACCTCGCATACACGACCAATGCATTTTGCTGGTGCTCATTTACGGAGCGGAGACCTAGGTTTTTACCAAGAAGATCCTCAACAAACGCCTATAACTATCAGGGTCGAACAGAGAGCAATTGAGAGAAAGATGGTAGGTGTTAGGCTTCAGGGCCGTAAAAGAAACGAGTGGCACATAGAACAAAGTAAAGTCACAAACGTCATCGTAAAATATCAATGGGCGGGCCACGTTGCGTGTGACTCATGGTGCAAGGCACTGGTTGAGTGGAGAAAAAACCGTAGAGAGGAGACCGTGGAAGTAAGACGACCGTGAGTGAGACCATAAACGCGTTGGCACGACGACATCAAGAAAACCGCCGGAGTGAATTGGATAGAGACAGCACAGGACCGGAAAAAATGGCATAGGCTGTAGGAGGCCTACACCTCGTAGGGTTGAGAAAAGAGAGGAGAAGTAAGAAGACATTTGAAAACAAAGTTTAAATTGAAAAATAAGTGGAAATCGAGCTTGTTAGGCAATTTTTAATATAGCAAGATACTAAAATGATAGGTGAAGATAATTATTCATTCATTACCACCACAACAAGATCGCAGCGCGAAGAACGAGCAAGCAAAAACAAGATACACGATATAAAGATCATACACTAACATTCCTCGTTGAAAACTGAAAATGCTTTTCAGTCTGTTCTTCCTCTTGCAAACAAGTTAAGGTGCAGCTAATACCTACCAACTCACCTACCCAGTTCAGCACTTGCCATTCTGCAGGAGGAAGGGATAAAAACCGTAGTCAGGCTAACAAGTGTGATGAACTTTTGTTGGTAAACTGTCTGGGCCACTGGTTTTCTTCACGGCTTTATACAATAGCCCGCAGGCGGTATGATCTTATTAGAAAGCACTTGCGCTGCGTATATCTAGCCTCGCACACCTGGACCAACAGAGGTGGTTCCAGCCCCTAAGCCTTGCCGCTACGACAAGGCGAGGACTCATACAGGTGTTGAACTAAGGAGGCCCTTATCTACTTTGTCAAACTATTCTGAATAAAACAGATTAACTTAGCTAACTCGAAACCAAACCACATTTTACCTATAATAGCACAAGTTTCAGTCAATTCAAGTGGTGAAGGAATGGTCTCATCTGCTGGTAGTTGAGCAAGAACACAAAAGCAGCAATGTCACATAAATTAGCGGACCCTAGCCGAATGACTTCAATGTTAAACCTTAAGCTCTCGAATTAAAGTTCAAATTGGCATACATGTGGCGGCTTCTGGGACGATTAAACGGTTATTGGGACAAAAGTGGCGCATATTGGGACATACTGCCTTTTTTTGCTTTGGACCGTTTTGCTATTTTATGCAGTTGTGTAGCTTTAAATTGTTTAGTCACCAAGCAAAACAACTAAACTATCTACCTCCTGACGCAAAAATATGTGTTTTCAGTCTAGTAGATTCTGCACAGCAGCATTGCAAAGTCAGGAAAGTGCAAAAAGTGGCGGGTACTGGGACGTTTGCCTTATATGCAGGCCTTTAAAATGAGGTTGACCAGCGTAGTAGTACTTCATTACTGCACTTTTCAACCCCATAAACTAAAGGAAAACAACACTGCCTGAGCAGTTTAGTCATAAAGTTTTTGAGTGTGGATGGTAAAGTTTGTATTTGTGTTGTATATGATCGTATTTCTTATTCTTAAAATACCGTTGCAACAATTTGCAGCAAGCCAACAAGATTACAGCAAAGCGACTGTGAATTTATGGCCGTATGCGGCAGGCGACAACCTCAGTATCGGAGACGTCGCGAGCGCACTTTGTAACAAATAGATCGCTATAAAACTCAGATTTGCTGGAATAATGGCGCATAAAGTAGTGGGAACAGAGAAACGTTTAAAATGTTTACTACTTCCCGATGCTTTGATTAAGAGACGAGCTGCGATACTGTGTATTTTATGTACAAATTACTGAAAAACGTAAACGATACTTTTTAGTCTATGTGGTTTAAGAACCTTATTTCTCATAAAGAATTTCATTAACTTACATTAAAAAAAACATTAACTTACATAATAAAATTTCTGGGACTACACGTATAAAAAAGTACATTATACTTCCTAAGGTAAATAAATCTTAACAAGCTTAAGAAGAACCAAAGCGGATTAGATAGGGAATAGTCAGATACTAACGATAGCAATAGATAAAGGTCGGTAGTGATGTGGTAGTAATGAAAACACAATTGCTTTATACAAGTAAGCGGTTGGAGGTGCTACGCGTTGCGCGCACAGCGACCAACGACTGACAAGTGCTCACTCGACTTCGCGCCACTTCGTGTCTATTTAGTTATCCGTTTATTTAGTTATATTATGTTTGAGGAGTCTTTCAAAGGTACACATCGATTTGGAGTCCCTTATATCTTGGGGCATTAGGAAGTCTATCGTAAACTGAACTAAACAGCGGCAATTGTGTCCCACACTTTCAGGAAAGCAGCCCTTTAATTACTGAGTAGTATGTGGTATGAGCTGACACATTCTGGACATACACATAATACACGACATTAAGTAGGCCTAAGTAACTTAATTTACGCAGTTAACAACATCAAGTTTCTTTATGAGTAAAAGCTTTCCTCGTGCTCATTAAGATATTATTATAATAATGAATGTACTAAATGAGTAAGTATACTCGTATGTCTGATAATGGATCTCTTACAAAACAATTCGAAAAAAATTAAATATAGGATGAGAAAATATGGGATTCTGTCCCTGACTACTAAATTACTAAGAAAAAAAAATGAGACTGCTAGAACTCCTTGTGATCTGTCTTGAATATCGTTTGATCTTACGGTGAAAATTACACGTAGTGTTATTGAATTACTCGATTCGTTGGAACTTTATTTTCCCTACTGTACAAAACTGGCGGTGGAGCGTACCCAGCAAAACCCCGTTTGGTTAAAGTGCCGAGGTCCAGTGCCGGTTTGTGTCAGATATACAATCATGGTCGTCCAGGGCGGCGTGGTATTTATGAGGCTTTCCCCACGGTAATCAAAACCACCTTTTTCAAACTGAACTTTTTGAACCTCCCCCTTACAATGACATGGTGTTACTTCTTCAGGCATGATGACCGGGATCCCTCTCAGTCTTTTTAGCAACACATGTTCATGGGACTACCGCAGTCTCTCCCCTACATGAAATCCACTAAATTTCTCGCCTCTGACTTTTTAAAGGAAAATTGGGTGCGTGAGAATTCGAAGGCTGCTCCATCACAGCCTCGGGTAGAATGTAATTTAAACACGCCCTCGTGCCAAATGTCAAATGCATGAAACGAGGATCACGCAAAAACCTTAAGGACCCGGTCCTATTAGATTTTTAATTAACCAAGTTAATTCTTATTTACACACTGAAGTGCCCGATGATGAACTACCTTTTTAATGTACATTCTTGATTATTGTTTCGGCCACAGGATGGTGAATGGTACGGACTATACAGCCTAATAAGAAATACTTACTTACTAAACTAAAATATCTGAAGAACTATATTATCATTTCATCATTTCGCTACAAAAATAGTATCGCATGGTATCGCAACATGTCTTTTTTCCTTCAAATGCTTAATACTTCTGTTCTGACGAGTAGACAAAATCTGTTTTTTTTAAAACCTAACGGCAAGGAAACATCTGCTCGGTCAGCTAGATATAAGTGGCTGTGTATTGAGTTGTCAATATTAACATTAGTGCATAACATTCAAACTACATCACATCCATAAACTACTAGCCCAACACATGGAATGGCTACATATCTACCCGAAACCACATCATAGGCCTTCAATATAAGACCACAGCAGCTGTTAGAGTTATGGTCCATCAATATTCCGCACTCGCCAAGGCCGTGTGTGCCACTCGGATAGTGATGTACAAGGCTCGAGGCGTCCGAGTTCTTTTGCCTAAAGCTCGATGTCGCTTACAGGGCTTCCCTCTTTTGCATTGAGCTCGACGACTCGGGAGTCTTTTGCAGAGCTCGAGCCTTTTGGAAGCTCGAGCCTCTGAGCGCGCGATTTTGTAGGACATTTGGTGTGTGTCTAATATTACTTTCTACAAATATCATTAGTTCTACTACTATATCCTGATAATGAAAACGACAAAGTTTTTTAAAATGTGTGTATGCATCCATGTATGTTTATTACTCTTTCAGGTAAAATTGAGTTTCGAACACCACTAACTACATAATTAATTTATAACTAAGCTACGGAGATTTAAAGTCATAAACTTGACCTTTTATTGAAGGCTTGCATTTATTTTGAGACCCAAGCTTTTTACGGCTCGAGCTTTTCGAAAGGCTCGAACTCTTTTGAAGCCTCGAGCCATGGGTCAGAGAGGTCGCGGGTCCGTAGTGAAAAAAAAAAGAGAGAGACGATGCGAAAACAAAGACTTCTTTCTGCCGGATGAAATATCTTCCCCTTTTGAAGAAATAGCTGCATAAGCCTGAAGGAACGCCTAAAACGTTAATTGCGCAGGTAATTTATTACTCGTAATAGACACCGGCCCATTATTTAGGTGACTGTTAATGCCAGAGGGGTGTCATTAATATTGCGTTTTCAGCTCCAAGTGTAGTGATGTACAAGACTCGAGGCGTCGAGCCCTATTTTTGAAGCCTCGAGGCAAAATGGCAACTCACGGAGCTCGGTGAGCTCGGTAGGCTCCGAGTCCTGACTCTAGCCGAGCCTTGCCATTTCGCCTCGAGGCTTCAAAAATAGGGCTCGACGCCTCGAGTCTTGTACATCACTACACTTGGAGCTGAAAACGCGGTATTAATGACACCCTTCTGGCATTAACAGCGTTTGTGTCACCTAAATAATGGGCCGGTGTCTATTACGAGTAATAAATTACCTGAGCAATTAACGTTTTAGGCGTTCCTTCAGGCTTATGCAGCTATTTCTTCAAAAGGGTAGAATATTTCTTCAAGCAGAAAGAAGTCTTTGTTTTCGCTTCGTCTCTCTCTTTTATCTATCACTACGGTCCGGGTCTGATCTTAAGGCGAGACTGTTCCATCCCCAAATAACACACTTCAAAGTCCGGACTGTAGAACATAATGCTTTAACTCAAACATAGATTTGAGTCCAAGGCTTTTGTGAATATAAATTGATAATGTTGCTTAGAAAGTAGGATTTCAAATTATCGGATTTTCCTCAGAGCATGGTATTAATTTATTTATAAGTACGTACACAACATGACAATTGCCATAGAAAGTTTAGAAGTTTGCCACTAGAACCTTATACGAGTATGAAGTAAGTTAGTACACTATAGTCCGTGCGCGTTAAGAATGCAGTGATTTCATTCTTGTCCTTCGAGCTAGCACGCCCCCTAACCAATCAAATCGTTCCTAATTGGAAAATCAAGTTCACAGTGCCCAACTGAATTCATTCTTCCAAACACAACGGTTTTTTATCTGAGTTTTGATGTGTGTAACGGAATTATATTAAAAAATTACTGCATTCTCAACGCGATCATACTATTACTACTTTGCTGAATACAATAATACTTACCTAATTTTATCCTTAAAAATCGCTAATTATTCATGAAAAGTTCACCCGGGTGATATCACCCAGGTGAACAGAGTGGAATAAACCGTCAGCCGAGCCACAGGCAACCGCCAGCGCGGGGAGGGGTCGCCTGATGTTTCATATTTAGCTGGGTATGTTCGAGTGATGCGCGGGAATATGAATCAGACTTTTGTGCCGGACACTCACATTTTATTTATTTATAAATAAACAATCGTAAATATGAGTACCATTTTTACGATTGTTAAATATACATATAAATAAACAATCGTAAATATGAGTACCATTTTTACGATTGTTTATTTATATGTATATTTCTACATTATATGTATATTTCTTTACAGAAACAACTAATATTCTTTCGTAATAATTATAATTTACATCAATTTATCAATATGAATTGATGTTATTGTTACTAATGTTCAAGAAACTGGGTTACGGACACACCATATTAGTCAGAAGAACTACTTTTAAATATTTTTTTGAAATATTTATATAAAACATATTAAAAAAAATAAACTTGTGCAAGATATGAAATAGTCCGAAGTATGTTATAAAAATAATTGCAGACTGATTTGTCATATGATTACAAAAATAAACCTCAAGACATCGAAAATTTAGGGTTCGGAGAATCACTCCTAACAGGTTTTTTAACTTTAGGTCTTTTCTGTCTTTCTGCAAGTTTAAACTTTGTACTCGAATGCGCTTTGAAGTCAGAGTTTAAGTATGTTATGAAGATTTAACTGCGGCGACAGTTAAATATTATCAGAAAACGTGACCAAAATACCCTTTTTCTGTCAACATTTCAGACCCAGTAGATGGAATCATCTACGAAATATAAACATACATACATTATGTAGTAGAACCTTTCAGCTGAAACATCCTAGTCTAGGAGTTTCCCTCCCTTCCCGACTATATTTGTATGCAAGCCGCTTTACTCGCCAAGTTACTCCTAACTCCGAGCACAGTAAACAGAGAACAGTAAAATATCTACATACAAACGTGCCGCTCTCGGTTTGAATGTGTGCGTGCGCGTCGTTCGACGTGTCGGCACGCGATTTCACGCAAAAGCTTGCATAAAATATAGGGGAATAAGGTGGCGGCAGTAAGGACGGGCTGCGCCGCGTGTCTGTGAGCACGCTAGGCTAATAACTCGGCGGGCGGCCTTAGATAACCTACTGTTATGTTTACTGTGCTCCGAGTCAGGAACACGTTGCTCGCGTAACATTCAGCAGCCGTTCTATACAAATGTTTGACGATTTTAGTATCGATTCTTTTATAGAATAGTTTCTCGCATGCTGTGGACGATACATAGTAGCCATAAAAAACATTATGCATTTCAAGGAAATGGGAAGAGTGACTATTTGAATTACAAGATGGCGTAAGGAAGACTGATTAGAAACGCTTAGCCCGTTATAACATAAATAATTAGTTCATAAAGGTTTGTATAACATAAATACACAAAAAACTTTAAAATAAAAAAAATAAGGCGATTTTTTAATCACCACCTAATCAATTATTCACTTGCTGAAAAGAATATGAACATAAACATAAAGATAGATAGATTCCAACAGCCCAACAGGTTTGGTCAAACGTGCCCGACGATCATTGGCAAGTACCACTCTTGTTTGACAACGGAAAATCCTCATTCAGTTTCGGTATTCAGGGCCCCAAGTCTGCTAATATAAGTACGCTTCAATTGAATCGTAATTGATTCTCAATTGTCAAATTAGCCGATTGAGACTAAATTGAAGCATTCTTCAATTAGCCAGACTTGGGGCCCAGGTGTTTTGTACGACCCTGTTTCTTATGTATTTTCATACAAATCGGATCCTCCTGTGAATGATCAGGTTACTAAACGTAGTATCCTATCTTTAATTATAACATAAAAATATAAACATAACATTGATAAGTGAGCGGGGTTACCGTTCACCTAACCTGTTTGTTTACCTTGAATTACCTACCAACCAATTACCTACGCGAAGCACATAGGGGAAACAATGCAAGCGGGTTAATATCTTGTCCATATTTTTTCCATGACACCTTTCCTTAAGTACCTACTACTAATTCCTAACCCTATATACTGCTAAATAACTAGCACATGTGACAATGTTCGCAGTTATGTAAACACATTCGAACAAACACGCCAGTCCAATTATCTATTTGTCTTTTTAACTACCAATAGGCCTTTTGTATTAGAACAAAACTACGTACACATATGAAAATGTTTTTCCAATGAAATATAGGTACGTGCCAGGTAATGTTAGCACAGGTGGCTGTAAACAAAAGAAAAGGATAAATGTTACTATTGTTTTTTGATATTAACGTGAATAGGTACTTACTACTTCAATCGTAGGACAACGTGTTTGTTTCACATCAATATTTTTTTATGAACCACCAAATGATTACTAACAAACATCGTCTGTTTAAAATCTGTCTTGCGATGTCAGTAGTCGTTTTTTTTTTTGTACATAACTAATTTTTTATTAGCTTGAAAAAACGGCGGTTGTGGAATCTACTTCAAGAGAGTTAGAAAACTAGCGGAAGGCATTTCTAGTCCATCATTGGGCCACCCACGTGCATTCTCGCATTTACTGTGAATCAGTTTCCTTCAAAATAATATGCGTAATAGTGAAATACTACAAAAATTGAATCAGTTGCCGAAAGTTTTTGATTCAGCTCCCTAGCTTCAACGTTATTATCTTTGATGAATATCCTTAGGTACCTACTTCGTTCTTACCCAATTAAAGGTCGTAGCTCACTAGGCAAGCCTGGCAACTGCACGGCTCTGACCCAGCAATTATCTTACCTTAAGTTGTGAATGTGGTACAATATACAATTGCAATAACAATATTATGAGAAAGCCAACGGCGAGCTGTCTATGCGCTCGCCGCTACTATACCACTCAACTTGCAACTGGAGACCTTATTAAGGTTCAAATTTGAATGACAAGATTATTGCTGGCTTTGAAACGTGCTGTGGCCATGCTTGCTACGAGTACTACGAGTAGTGTGCTACGACCATTAGGCCCTTGCTAAAATCACATCCCTGTCGAGAAGCCGTAGAAAATATTAAATAAATCTAACTATATAATATTCTATCTCGGGTCGCTACAGCGTAAAAATTTGAATTGAACTCGGATTAAATGCAAATATCTACGGACGGAATGTGAAAACTTTGCGAATATTGATAGGGCTTTTAATGGCGCAGTGACTCAAAAATTCAATTGAATTACGTCCAACCAATGGACAAACTTATGTTGGCTTTTATTACATTACCTCAGAAGTAGCACTTAGTCCTGAAGAAAATAAATGGATTGGGAGACATGGACAAATGGATGAATTGTAAGGAATAAATTTAAAATCAATTTACCTACTTACTTAGAGCTTCTTTGAAATTACATTGGAAAGGTATTTCAATTAACATCCACCGTGATTAGTTAGTAATTCTTTACTGGCTAAGTGCCTAAGTAAAAAGAGGCGCAATGGAAGTACCTAAAGACATAACGATTATTAACATCCGATTTGATGTCGTGTCATTTCGCCCAAACATTCTTGTGTGCGAACACGTTTGATTGTTTCTTATGCTTTCTAAGGATGTATTAACAAATAGCATATGTCTCAGTTACGTAACTACAGTGCAGAAACCCGTGGCAAAATCAAATTAGGCCTTATTCACAACACAACACTTGACGCCACTAACTTCATGGTTCAAATATTTCTCCTTCACAGCCATTACAAGTACTACTTAACTCAAATTTGATATTTTAACGAGGCATTTCGTCACTTATAACAAGGTGCTCACGGTGACGATGTGGTGAAGATTTTTCAGCGCAAGAACGAATTTATAACTATCTACTACAACTCAAGTGAGTGCATTTGCTGCCTGGAAATGTCAAAAAATCTGCCAAAAAGGCCTACGTTTACCCAAAAATGGTTTGCAGTTGAAAATGACGTTGCAGATGACTTGAAAATACCATGGGATCTCGATCTATTATTAACCGTATCAAATGTAAAGCGTTGTGGAAGTTTTTCAATCAATCAATAATCGGAATCCAGAAGTTTCCGACAAATAATGTGGCCGAGACCGCCTTTATTTGATTCGATGGATTTTGATAGTCATGCCTAGTCTGCACTATGTATGTGGATGATAAAAAGTATCCATTCTGGATACATTCATTTTGTTCGTCCCGTCCGTGCTACTTAGAAGGCCGGTCTTGAGCAACTCCAATAATAGCCACTAGTAGGGTATGAATAATAAATAAAGCATTTGTTTTTTAAAAAGATAATAATAACTAAACAACTTATAATATTTTTAAAGCCCTTCTCTCACCTACTTCTGCTGTGCCTGACAGGTTCTGTATAGTTACTGTAATTACTTTTAATACCAATGTATAACCTACGAAAAAGCAATAAATAAATAAATTCTATTCTGAATTAAATTATTCAGGCTATAAAAGAGCATTTTTCCACGAAAATTCCATGTCCAAAACTTCCAGCATACAAACCATCTACAACTGGATATTCAGAAAAACAGCATTATTTCAAAGGTGCTTCATCATCATTATCCACTTAGAACCGTATGTGACCACCAAAAGAAGACCAACAATAATGTTTATGAGTAACAATACCCCCGTCATGCCCGATGTCACAGTAAACATAACAGTAGGTTATCTAAGGCCGCCCGCCGAGTTATTAGGCTAGCGTCTAGCGTGCTCACAGACACGCGGCACAGCCCGTACGTACTGCCGCCACCTTATACCCCAATATTTTATGCTAGCGACGCGCACGGACACATTCAAACCGAGAGCGGCACGTTTGTGTGTAGATATTTACTGTTCTCTGTTTACTGTGCCAATGTGTAAGAGTTACGTATTTTTTTGCCACTACGCCATATATTTAAGTTTTTCCTCAACTACACAACATGCTGTGTTTCTTTGCACTTGTTTTTCTTTGAATAACCGCAACAGCCAAGAACCTTTATTGTTTTAGCCTAGTTATACGGTGACTTATACCATTTAGCACATGCTGAATAATAAATCACTTCTTGTAGAAAGCATGACGTATCACTGCTTTTTTTGTTCTAAAGAGAGTTTCGTCTACAAAAAGGTATTCTTTTGTCATGAAATTCACACAAACGGACAATTTTATGCAGTAAACATGAGTTATTTGAAGTAAGTTATCAAATAAGGTGATGAAGCCGAACTGCCGGTGGCTGAGATTCGGACTGCTTGCTTTTCTTCCTTAAAAGTTGTTTCCACTAGTTACTATTTTTTTCTGATTTCTTCAGTTTAAATCTAGTCGTACATTGAACGATTTGCGACTTACTATCTGGTGATGGTAAACACGTATAGTAACTTGGGCTTTGGCTTCTGAATGTTACGTTTATGAAGGCAACAATACTATGGCTCTGACTTTCGCATTTCTGATATATCTGGATCTGTTAACAACGGCAATTTCTCATTTGAAATCATTGAACCGTAAAGAATTTCCTCCTCCCAACTTCGTAACACAGTTTGTGTCCATTGTTATTAGGTATGTACGTACCGGCAACAAATTCCTAATAACAAAGCTATCAATATAAGTTTTATTAAACTTGTTAGATACTTAGCAACTTACATGATCGATGATAAGGGGCTCGAACTCTTGAACTTTCACTTCCAATAGTAACTTCAGCGAGTTATCAACAACTTTGCTATTTTCATTAACTTTGGCAACATTATCATAACATAATTTTAGATTTAGTTAAGTAGATAAGTGTTAGTAAATTGGGAAATTAATGCTAACACATTTATGAATTTATTTAATTCAGTGCTGGAACCTTGATTGTCTACGTTAAAAAAAGAAGAATGCCAAACATACATACATGCCTCTATATACTTTCTTAATGTTTCTGCACAATTTAACAGATGAATTACCTAAAATGTTTTTTTTGAGATTCCAACCGTCACTACTAAGAAGTACCTAAATGTAATGGGGGCTAAAACAGCAACATTTTAGCATTTCATATTATGAATCATCTATTTGACGTTTCATCTAGACCGCGGTCCGTTTCGAGTCAAAAGTGAGTAACAGCGCGCTGACACGCATCCCGAATTGATAAATTGTATGAACATGAGCGACGTCAGCGCGCTATTACTCACTTTTGACTCGAAACGGACCGCGGCCTAGATGAAACGTCAGTTAGATGTTTCATAATATGAAATGCTAAAATGTTACCGTTTTAGCCCCCAAGTTTAGTTTAGATATATCGTTATTTAACTGTATGAACAAATGAATATGAAATAAATTCACAATATTAAAAAAAACAATGATAATATGAAAAAGGTTTAATTTGTGCCAATTTGTAAATTTGTTGAACAAAAGACTATACCAATTGCGAATAGTTCACCTGCGAGCTAGGTACTCCAAAATTATTCAAATAGGATTCGAGCTAGCCGAAAATCAGCTAGGAGAAGGTCATTTGCGTAGCACAAGCTGACCTAGTTAGCTTTGTCATATACTTTACAGCTGTGATAACGTGTGCGAAAGTATATTCCATTTGCAAAAATATAAGCCAAGATCCATAAATAGTTCCAATGCTACAATCTAATCTTCAACATAGCGTCTAACAATAAAATAACATCAATATGAGCGGCGCCATGTGGCTGATCCGGCATTATTGGAACATTTACGACGACGCCGAACGGAACTTTTTGGTTGTTCGTGACACACACGGAACATTCTGGAACATTCTGGAACGTTGGCACGTGATGGAGACAGACGACGTGCCTTCAACTTCCTTCGAGATTTCATAACCAGAAAGTGAACAAGTGTTAATTATGTAACCGGCCGTCGGATGGAGAGAAAAAATCTAGCGAACTTTGCGAAGATAAATTAGATTCAGTTTTGAATTAACTTTACACAACAAATTCCAATTAATCATTTAGTGGCCGGCTGTTAAAAATAAGATGGCAAAGTCATCTTTAGTTACCTACATTCCGTTAGAAGCAGTGGTGATTATGTTTTTTTTTGTGGCTCAGCTGTGACAGTTAATCGGGAACGATCGCGCACCGTTGTCAAGCAACACACGTCGTGTCGGAAAAGAGATGGTTGGTGGGTACCCCATCCCACGACCGATCCCTTTCATTACAACGAATGAAAACTGATGTATTTTTTTAAACTAACAAGTAAAACTCGGTTGAATACATCCGAACATGTTGCACTAACCAAACTACTAACATTAGAAGTTTAAAAACTAAAACAGAAAACAGGAATGTGATATTAAAAATAGTTGATATTGTTGACAGTATGGCTGGCAACATTGCGTGCTTTAAATTACCGAAATGAGTTTCGAGAATCACTCAACAAGTGTTGGCAATGATATTATTCCATTTTTTTGAGATGCGTCGTGGCTGGTTGTCTAGAAATACATAATAAAATTCAAATTGTGAAGAAGTTATTACTTAACTTCCGATTCTTATTCATGCAGTAGCTTACTGCAATGTAAATAAATAGGGTTCTGCATGTCGTTATACTTAGCCTAAATATGATTGAAGCAACAACTCAATAATTTAAATATGTTATTCTGCTATTTGAATGGTGCTAAGAACTTAACAGTGGTCAATGTTTTCATATATGATTTACTCTGTAAAAATAACAGAATGATACTCGCGAGCAGTTTATACTCGTACTTTATTTATGCCTTACTTTTAGTTTTCTTGCTATTTTCATGCTCGAGGTATCAATCTGTGTTCCCGGAGCGCGGGGCGAGGGGAAAATGAAAAAGATCACTTCACTAACAGACGCCGATATTGAATACGGAGTCTCCCATCCACTTGAATAAAATAGTTAATCCGTTTTTCACTTAGGAGTTTATAATGGCATGGTGGGCTGAATCATTTGTTTGCCGCGCTATCAACTCTGATCTGATGTTCATAAAAATGAATCGCCTAAATGTATACAATGTACAGAGGCGTTCCTCTTCACATGAGCAACATCAACATTTTGGAAATGTTTTGTAAAGGTTGATTTGAACGCTTCTGTACCAGTTTTTTATTTTGTTGTGTTTCGTGCTTCGAGCGTTCTGCGTTCTTCTGTGTTTGACAAGACAACACTGAAATTCTATTAGTTAGCAAGTGTCTTCTTAACCATAACCATAAACGGCCTATATACGTCCCACTGCTGGGCACAGGCCTCACCTCAACTGTGAGGTGGATTAAGCCATACTTCAACACGCGGGCTCAGTGCGTATTGTTGGAGGGGTGTAAGGTTAGTGAGTAACCTTAATGTCAGATGTTATCAAGCCGCCCTAAGGCCTCCGACTAGGCTTAACGACTGACATCTACGACATCAGCTGGGACCAACTGCTCAACATGCCTTCCGAAGCACGGAGACGCCTGAAATACACATCACTAAATTTCAGTCGGGATGGTCACCCATCCCATTTCCGACCCGGCGTGTGTTGCTTTACAACAGCGATCGTCGCCGATCACTGTCACAACTGCGCCACGGGCACCTCCGCATTGTCTTCTTTGTGGGAAGGTATTTGATTGAGTTTTCCGTTAGTGTGCTTCTTACTTTCTTTTTTGCAACATAATCGTGAGTGCAAGTAGATAACAATTTTAATCATTCTCGATCTCGTTATATTTGCAACCAAATAACTAAGTAGATAAGGAACACAAGACTATTACACAATAAATCGGCACCAGATCCAAAACTGTTGTGTGTTGTTACCAAAACGAGACAGCAATTTTCTACCAATGGCTGGGCAAGGTGTCCTAGATGTCGCTCTGGTAGTTTCTAAATTTGATTTATTTGGAAGCTGCACAATGCATCCCACCCCTGCGATAGTGCATCCTCAATCTGTCTATAGATTCCCTCCACCTCTAGGTAACTCAGGGAGAGTGAATGAGGAGATCGTCGTGAACTGACATGAAAAAGCTAGCCAAACTCGGTGGGTAAATAAATATTTATAGTTGTTAAGCCACTTGTTTGTTACTGGGTGAGTGCTACAAAATTGATTCAAATATTTTAAGAGTAGTTATGATATTGTAGGTGTTTGATGAGTACATTTTCAATAATCATTGTTTTGCTCATGTTCCTAAACTAAAAAAAATTTTGGTCTCTTACGATCTGCTACCTAAAGGTTGTCTGAAGAAATCGACAAGATTGACTTGCTTGTACATTGGTCTCTGTAAGATAAAAAAAACAGTTAGTGGCATACTAAATGAACATAAGGCAGTACATAATACTTACATTTTCTTTTGAAGTTGATGTACTTACGTGTAGGTTTCCTTAACAGTGTGTCTCATTCGGCACATTGAGCTATCCTACCTTTGACTTATCATAGGTGTTTGTAAAAACTTACATAAATAGTTTTCTTACCTTAAATTTAATTACAGTGTCCTGTTCTATAATAGGTTTAGAGACAGTTTAAATTAAGTATTTAAAGGCTTTTTTGACTGATCCCATTCCAAACTTCCAGGCACATAAAACGGGGGATATAATTAACTTCATCCATGAAAAGTTACCCAAATCAACTTTTACGATCATTGGAAATACTCCAGTGGATTCAGCTTCGGCGATATTCTTACGGCTTCAAGATTTTCAGTGGAGCTATTATCATAGTAATTTCACAATAAAGTCTGGTTGTCACAAAATTATGACAAGATATTAGCATTTTGAGTTTATTCAGCTTAGTGACGCCAAGTTTGTGTCTATACCCTGGTAACGAATTAGGCGAACCAACTTGAAAGCCGAAAATGTTGCAAGACATAGGGAAAAATAAATAGTGATTACTTCACCACCGTTATTCCTGCGAACCGCCACAAGCCACTGTTTTATTTTTTGGAATAATGCGTCTTCCTTTAGATTTTTTAAACATCGATATTAGAAGCTTAAAAGCACTAGCCGACCACATTAGTATACAATGAACTATCAAGTCAGTTCGCTGAATTCCGGACTCGACTATAGAAAGTAGTCTGTGGCAAAATAATGCTACTCTGAATTCCAATTCCACTTTTCCTTGCGTTGTTGAATTGAGATGATTGTAAGAAAATTCTCCGGAACCTTCAATTTGCTACCTACGATGGCAATTGAAGACTGTTCTTTTGGTTTCCGTTCCACGGGCCTAATTACCACCTCACAGTTATTTAAGCCTAACCGCAGGACTTAGGGCGGTTTGAAAATATCTGACAGGAACGTATCTCACCAGGCTCAGGCCCTTAACAATTCGCACTAAGCCCGCGTGTTGGAGTATGGCTCGCGCCACCATAATGTTGAGGTGAGGCCTGTGCCCAGCAGTAGGACATATAATATAGGCAATTTATTATTTATTTAAAAGAAAACTCACTGGCCTTAGGCCTCCAACAATAGTTGGAATACATGCGTACTATTAGCTGAGGTGAGGCTGTGCCCAGCAGTAGGAAATATAGGCAGTTTATGTATTTATTTAAAACAACAAATTGTTAAATTAGTTACTACAGCGAAAGTCCTACAGATAGTCTCCTCTTAAGCTATACCTAGCCATGGGTTACTTAGAATACTGTTAACCGACTGCTATTCTAGGTTGGGAGTTGCAAGGACAGTTTAAGCGGATGGGGTTACATTGATGGAGTGAACAATGTGTGTGAATGTGGCGCCTCCCAGACTATGAGTCACCTACTGTCGTGCCCAATGTGTCGTAACGGCTGCACACTGAATGACCTAATGAATGAAAGCAAAATAAATTTGAAACATATTTTTATGAATTTTTTTTAGTGAAGCAATTTGACAGCCGCTGCGAAAGTCCGTGCATCCACCCAGATGGCCCCACTGAAAATCAGCATCTCAGCCTATCAGGTCCAGGAATTAGCTGAGTGGGGTCCATTTAATTTTGGACATCGTGACACTGCTGTCTGGTGGAATTTTTTGTTTATTTTTCTTTTGTTATTTTTTTTGTCTTTAATCATTTTATTTTGTTTCTTTATATCTGTACGTTGCGTTGTCCAAAATCAATGAACGTTTTTTTCTTTATTTCTTCCTTTCTTTCAAAATGCAAAGAAAATCGAAAATTGAAGACCTACAGGAAAAACATAATTGGGATAATATTCAGTCATCTCAAAAAAAAAATAAGTAGATGAGTACAAAGGTTCCGAAGTAGGTACTTGTACGTTAATCTGTGCTCAGACGACGAACACGCATTTCGGTGAGTGAACGAATTAGGTTGGGCGCGAATCATTGCGTCTCCAAATTTCTGGACGCTCTCCCTTGAAGTTTTAATTGGAGTTCTTAAGTCCCATACAAACATACTAAGCGGAGTTAGGCTCAGTTTCTCATTTAAATTAAATATATGCTAACTCAGCGCCCAAATATTGGAGAAGCGGCGATTAGACAGTTCAACAGTTTCAAAAGCTTGTGGTTTAACTGCGGAAAATTCATAATAATAATGTTTTGCTTGTTTTTTTTGTGGCTTGACGTTGAATATCTTCTCATACATTTCTTGTCGGAACTATCGGTACGTAAGCCCTTTTTTCTGAAAGACATATTATAATCAAATTAAACAGGCATTTTTTTAAAGTAACTGTTCCTTTTTTGTATAGAGGCAGCCTGCCTTTACCGTGCTTCGGGTGAAGCTGAAACTATATTGGCGATCGATAATCTAGTTTAGTGTGCTAAGCCAATAATTTGTTTTTTTTCGGCCAGAGTTTTTTTTAATCTTCATTATCAGTTTTAACATAACAAAACATACCCTCACGACCATATACCTAATGGGTTAGTCAGACGCACATACTAATTGTTGCCGTCATGGTGAATGGAATATTCAGAAGCCCACATTTCGCCGAGGTAATTTGAACCCAAAGTGGTAAGGGGCGAGTCTACCGCCCGTTATCCGGGTTGTTTGGGTTTCTTAACGGTGTATTCCATCACCGGAGAGTTAGTCGCAAATGGCAGAATGAAGACAAAGTAGGTGTGTTCCGGCCAGATTTGATCTCGGGACCACCGGGTTCCGAGCCAGAGTATTTAACCACTAGGCCACGACGTTCAGTCGACGATCAGTTTCAAGGTTTGTCAAAGTCGGCTTGGAGACTCATTTGAGTATTTTTTTAAATCGTTGTTTAGGGTTTGGCCTCCAACGCTTTCTTGATAAATTTACGCCGTAACGTAACGATTAAGACCAAAAACTATGCACAACTTGTAATGAGAACATAATCTGTAGTCAATCAGGGTGTTCATTATTTGACAAATTGGAGCATCCTTTCAAAGCACTATTATTCGTTTTTAAATAATTTCAACAATGATATTAATTACAACCATAATTAAAGGTTTGCAGTATTTAACAGAAAGACCTACGTTTTACTCATTACAGAAAATGACAACGCTACGGAAGTTGAATTTTAACACATTTACTGCCCTACGTGGTTTGTATGTTTAAACCCTATATACGGAGACCAACTGTATTTTTTCTTCTTACCCGAAATTAATTGGGAATAAGGCAAGTGAGTTTTACAAAGATCTATTTTAAAATGATTGTTCTAACAGAATAAAACCTCTCTAATAAAACCTTACAATCACTTACCTTACAATCTACGTTGATAAAACATTTTGTAAAAGTAAGGCCAAAACAATCATATTTTAGCAATCCTAATAAAACATCCACTGCCAAAACTTGCTGCAAATTCGCGTATGTCAATATGAATGAATCGACGTTCCATATCACCAGCTTTTCATGAAATTCCAATGTAACCATTTCCATTCCGCATGTTTACAAAATCGATCCCCGTAAGACAATATGACATGCGTACTTCAGCTCCCATTTCGCTGATTTAGAACCTCGTTAAAAATGCTAATAATAAAAACAGACATCTGAAAATCTAAAATGGAACGTGATATTTAGAAACGTGAAGATAGAAATGTAGTCCCGCATTTTACAGCTGGGAAAATACGTTTCGTTTCGCACGTTGACATTGTGGCGTTCTCCCGCCATTTTGTTTAATTTTTAATCTGTCAGAATACTTCCCTTTTCATTTAAAAATGAAGAACACTATATATAGATCTGGCTAACACCGAAAACATCTAAAGAGAAACCCTTTTTATTTCCAATATTTTCCTACTGCTTTTAATTTTTAAAATGTAAAATGATCCTAAACAACACTGTCACCAATTGTAATTGTCCCGCTCCGTATCGTCCTACAGAGATAAATTTTAAATTCTAATGAATTTTCTTATGTAAAAGTTCGCTTGAAATTAAACCACGTTGGTTAACCCTGTTACATATGCAACGCTTAAAATATGAAATGTTTTATCTTTCTCTGACTCATTAAAATTAATTGTCAGACGTCTTCGTTGGCTTTCGTTGTTAGCGAAGATTTTACGACAAAACAAACTAAATTGATGTAAAATTTTTGGTCATTAGATACAAAGTTAGGAAACTGAAATGCCGACTGTTTGATAGCAAGCGGTTATTATAGCGTTCAGCCTATGGATATTTACAAAACAAATAAATAATGCCAACCAACCAATCAAGGTCATCGACATAGCTCTCAAAATAAGTAAGCTGAAGTGGAAGTGGGCTGGCAACATTTGCCGTTGAACCGATAACCGTTGGGGTAAGCGCGTTCTTGAGTAGACACCTCGTATTGGCAAGCGTGTCGGACGCTCTCCGGTTAGGTGGAGCGAAGATTTGAGAAAGGCTGTGGCGGGAGGTGAATGCGTCCAGCTTAGGATAGGGCGCAATGGCGCGCATTAGGGAAGGCCTCCGTTCAGCAATGGACCAGCACGGCATATGTTAATGGCGATAATAAGGAATGCCAAATTTGACACTTATTTATCACTTCACACGTTCGATAGTTCCTCACCGTCTTCACAGTGAGTTCATCTTCATTAGCAATTCGGGAAGAAAATGTAGAGGTTAGGTTTACAGTGAGTCTTTTGACAAAACGACGTATAAAAAATATTAATATCTGTAATTTTGTGAGCAAATGGGGCCACATTTGACCTCACCCATTGTTCAGCGGCCAATTCATTCCTTCAGTGAAAATGTGGAGGAAAAAGACCAATTGAAACCTCGCTGAATAGATTTTCATAAAGCTACCGAAAGAGCTTTTGACGAAAAAGCTTCCGCGCAGCTCTGAATAGACAAAGAGTTTAAAAGCTGCGTTCGTATAAATTAAAGCTTAACACACCTTTGTGTTAAAGCTTGAATTAAACACGTCTATATAAGGATGTGTTTTGAGAAGGCAGATGCTTAGTGACGACTGTGGATTCACAACGATCACCGATGTCAAGCTACACTCGCCTGGTCGAGCTGTAGGATAGGTGACCACTCCAACTGAAATATACATTTTTTTTTCAAAGATCTCCATCAGGTCTCTCAAGAGGCTTAAGTCTCTGGCCTTAGAACAGCTTCATAATATGGGACATTAAGGATTATAAATGATCCTACATACCTACACTGACCTACACCTCTTTAATGAACAGGATGTTCTTTTCATTTCAAAAGCAGTTTTTAATGGAAATTCGTCTCCAGTATTATCATTTGAATCTACAGATGTATCAATTTTCAACCTGTATATGCCAAAGAAATAAATAAACATTTCCTTGAAAACTTGGGTATAATTCGACTAGGTAATTCCTTAAAATTGGGAGGATCGACGCTAACCGACGTCTCCCGCCTTGACTCACGATTTGTCAGTTTGCCAGATACTAAGAATATATAATAAATAAATAAATAATATCCTTGAACATTATTCCACACAGCGCCATCTAGTCCCAAGTGGGCTAATTATAGTCCGTTATTATGGGATTCTAGACAACGGATAAACATACTTAAATACTTTTTCTTTTGTAAATACATACTTAATATACATATTAAACACCCAGACCAATACAAACAGACATGTTCATGCACACAAATGTTTGGTCTGTGCGGGGATCGAACCCGCGACCCGTGGTGTAGTAGCCGACTTCTCAACAATTACACCAAGACGGTCGTCAAAGCATCTAATAACAATAGCTAACAAGCAATATCAACTATCGATACATCCTTTCTCTTTTCAGACGCTTTCCCGACGCTCTTTTATGTATGCTTAATAAGTCTGCTTAAAAACTGCAACATACTAATAAACCCGACATTTCAGTAGCGGTCAGCAACGAAACGATCTCTGCGAGCTATTCATAAGGCGACCTTCATAAAGCCTCCGTTTTATACCCGCGCCCTAAATGAATGTGTGCCTGTCAAACTTTTATTATTGAGTAAATGACGCGTAAAAGAAACGAGGCGAAAACAGAATTTGGGGTCAGAGTGTGAGGCGATGATTCTGCTCGTCCATTATGCCAACGGTTTATGTGCTTCTGTCGCAAGATTATAGTACTACCGCATTAACTAAAGGTCCTTTTATGTTATTTAGCGTTTTTTGGGAATGACTTTGTTGGCGTGTGTACGCTTGTGTGACTCGTGTTGTCACTCTTCTTTGGCAAATAAGCTAACGACTGTAGCTAAGGTCACGCAGACTCTTCTCTTTGCGTTTTCTGCTAGGTAGGCACTGCGGATTTTGTTCTGAAGAACTATTGAAATAATGCCCACAGCTGCTTTCTACTATTGCACCGCTTGCCATCGTCCAAGTTTGCATAAATGCTAGCGTCATACTCCTATGCCGTCGTGGCCACGTACAGTTTGGTTCCTAAGATACTTCCCAGGATATTTGGATTGTAGAACAAACTCCCTGCCTACCTGTTAGGTATGTCTTACCCCTGCCCCCCACAAGTACCTATGTGGACCTATGTGGTCAGCATAAATTTATTTTCACTATTAATCTTGAACAATCTCAGTGAAAACTAAAATGCAGAGTATACAACGAAGTTTAATCGCATGTCGACTTACTCAGGTGCCTATAAAACGACGGGTTTAACCATTAGGTTACGACATATCAAAGAAAGCCTGGCTGAAATAAATAAAAGTAGCAGTAGACTCAACGATGTCACGTTCCTCCGTTCGCCACATTTTTAACGATGTTTACTCGTTATTTTTTTCTCCTCCCATCGTTATACGTTATCCAGGTGTCAAGTTGCACTGTTAAGAATGCCTACTTTTGAGAATTTAGAACGAAAGCTCCTTGCGATCGCTTAGATATTTATTTTTAGGCATAATAAACAATATTTCATCTGGCAAAGACTATAGACCATTAGTAAAATTGAAAAACAAACAAAACAACATAACTTGAGAAGACAGATCGATGATCATTGCTCAAGCAACACTCCTTAGACATTCATGAGACCCATCCAAACCCTTAGTAACTTAACTTTCAAGTATACTTAACCTAAAGTAACGAGCCCTCATAATTCGAACCCACCACCCAAAATAAAGCTTGACAAAACGAAATAGCAACGTAATGTAGCTAAGTAACGGCCAAAGTTAGATACAGAACTATCAAAGTTGCAATATTAGTTTCTAAAATAACACACTCAAGGTATTTTTGGAAGTTCCAAGTAGGGAATTGCTCTCCGAACTCCATCAGTTGGAGAAGCAATAAATAGTTGCCGAGTCCGTGTGTTGCGGTCTTCGGTTTGCCTTTGTTTGCCGACTTATTGTCAGATGTCGCTCCGAGTTTGTGTTGTATAACTTATCGCATCATTGTGATGTTAGGTTACAATCTTTCTGGTGATATTACAAACTATCGATGAATTATCTTGCGATATTGCCGCGATAAAATAATCAGCGCGAGCTCGCTGCACACTCACCAGCAATATCCTTAACAATTTTGAGAGTCAAATTCAAAGCAGGCTTCGCGGCGTGATCGCGGCGAACTCGCGGCAGAATCGTTAGGTGTGAACACTGAACAGGCTCTATTATGGGTTCAAATCACATCTGGCACCCAGACCAGTATGATTTATTGTAATAATCGTGATAAATTAATTTTAAGTGGAATATAGACCGGCAATCAATCATAAGGAATTATTGTGTATGTATTTGCTGACGGCTGACAGTGAACAGAACACGCAGAACACCTAAACACCCCCATTCTATGACTTTCACCTAGACTGCGGAAGTGCGTTGTACGAGCTACGTCGCACATTCAGCAGCCGTCAGCAGCGGCCTACTTACACCGGCGACCGATGGACCCTCAACGTGCAGCGTCGGCACTCTACACCGACGACTCACATACAAATAGCAATAGTAGTGTGCATTGCCTAAACCATGTATATAAATCAATTACCATTTACAAATAAACGAGATTTCAACCGTCCGTGTTGAGTCTCATTTCCCCACCGCTGCGGCCAAGACACCTTTAGCCGTCAGTATCATGATCAGTAGAGTGAGCCTGCTCTACTGGCAGCGGTTCCTACAACCCTACCTACTGTCCTTACTCTTCCCGCTTGCACCCCGGGCACCCCGGGAGCAAGCTCCCTCCCTCAATATATATTTATTGTTAGGTAGGGCTAGGGCTCTAGCGACCTAGCGTCTCGGCGCAAGGGGCTCTAGGCTTTCTAGGGAGTTAGTTCCCTTCCTAATCTTATTACCCTTCTCTGTGCGGCCTGGAAGCCGGTGCCTTACAATCACTTAGCTTCCTGTCCGTACATATTGGTCCTTCGTTCCTCAACCAGCTCCCTCTGGAACCATAACATAATGTTCCTTCGAGCATGTACCAGTATCCAGTCATGTCCATTAAGGTCTACCAATCTTCTTCCAGCGACTTGTGGACCCTACACAGTCGATCTTTCCTACCAGATTATATTTTAGATTGTATAGTTTTTAAAATCTTGCTCTCATAATTCAACCAATATTATAATACATATTTTATATTTTATAATATTATCTTGCTTTAGGATCGGAGTTACACCCGAAAACGAGTAGATAATTTATCAACATAATTTACCAATTATAAGTACCACTCAATTTTGATTCATCACCATTATTATGTAAAGCAAAATATTAACCATAGTTATTGGCTCTGTAACCGATTTTGAACCTTGCATCCATTAATAAACAATACAATTTACCTTAACCTTTTCGGATGCAAGCAAGCAGTTCACGCGTTGCGTTCAAATACCATACGTTGCATTTTCTATTTATAAACAGCAAGTAATATCAACATAGTTTATTATGAATGAACGTTATTTTTTATATCTTAACAGTAGGTAGGCGGGGAAATTAAATCGTAGATAATATTTAACTTATTTGATTCAAGATATTAATGATCGGACAGACCTATCATCTCGTACTCAACCATTTACCATTCCCTTATACTCCATCACCATTTGGAGTAACACCAAACCAAAGGTCCCGTTCTCTTATATCCTTTCTTTATTACCAAGACGTAACCATTACCATTCACCATTTCCCTTAAACTCCATCACCATTTGGAGTTACCATTCCGGTCGGGCAAACCAAGAGTCCCGTCTCTTTATATCCCTTCCTTATAACAATCATGCCTTTACCATGTCCCACTATTTACCATTTACCAATTCTCTCATACTTCATCACCATTTGGAGTAAGCATTCCTGGTCGGGCAAACCAAGAATCCCGTCCACCACCAGACCATTACCATTTCCCTTATATTCCATCACCATTTGGAGTAACCATTCTGGGTCGGGCAAATCAAGAGTCCCGTCCACCACCATACCATTTCCCTAGTACTCCATCACCATTTGGAGTAAAACCAAACATTCCGGGTCGGGCAAACCATGCGTCCCGTCCTCTACCATACCATTCCCCTAATGAAGTAACCATTCCGGGTCGGGCAAACCAAGAGTCCCTTCCACCATAACCAACCATACTATTACCACCGTACCATTTCCCTAATACTCCATTACCATGAGGAGTAAAACCAAACATCGTGGGTCGGGCAAACCAAAGGTCCCGGTTCCAATAACAAACAATGTCCATGCGACAAGACCTAACTACCATAATAAAATATAGTTATTCAAGTAGAAGGCTCTCTACTATGAACAACCAACAACCAACATCGTATATTGGCAAATGAGAATTAAGAATAATCTCAGCCAATAATTTTACCATATTTGATTTTAAACCAACCATTTTAGATATTTTTTCATTCATTTTTCTTGTGGGAAAGACAACTAAAGAATGAATTTTAGTTACCAAGAGATCCCACAGTTAACTTTACAACTTAGTTTACCATTTCTTAGTTTACCAAACATACTTATTTTTTCACTTTTCTTGTGGGGAAGGCAGCTGTCAAGTTATCTTCAATGGCCAAGTTTTACTTGCCATTCACTTTTATAAGCAGGCTGAACCTACAACTTTACCAACAGGGAAAACCACAACCAACACCAAGAAACTGTCAGTAGCGGATCGGTCACTGGCCTCCCACAAGCGGCTCTCACCAGTGTACTGAGAAGTCGCACATGCTGTTCAGTTACCAGCCTTCCTATCGAAGAACAACCAAAGATGGCACCAAGCACAACACATTCGATGACCATGAGCTGATGATCAACGAGCCAGCACCATGAGCTGCCGATCTTCAGGCTATCCCTCTCAGCTGACGACCAATGCTCTACAAGATGACCATGACCAACGAAGATCACACAAACGGACCGGTCACTGGCCTCCTACAAGCGGGTCTCACCAGTGTACTGAGGAGCTCTATGTGTTGACAAACTTTACAAGAATTGTAACAACCAGTAGTAACCAGAAACCAGATCACCATAGCTTTTCGTGAGCACTAAGCAACGACTACCAGCATCCATCGTGTCAGCAAGGTTATCACATCGCTGCTGCATACATCACTTGGAACCAGAGCAGAGGAGAAGTAACCACATCTGGAGTTCCCTGTGGGCCTGTCTATGGGTCCCCCTTGCCGCCTTCTTCTTCTTCTGAGTGGCCAATATGTACGAGCTACGTCGCACATTCAGCAGCCGTCAGCAGCGGCCTACTTACACCGGCGACCGATGGACCCTCAACGTGCAGCGTCGGCACTCTACACCGACGACTCACATACAAATAGCAATAGTAGTGTGCATTGCCTAAACCATGTATATAAATCAATTACCATTTACAAATAAACGAGATTTCAACCGTCCGTGTTGAGTCTCATTTCCCCACCGCTGCGGCCAAGACACCTTTAGCCGTCAGTATCATGATCAGTAGAGTGAGCCTGCTCTACTGGCAGCGGTTCCTACAACCCTACCTACTGTCCTTACTCTTCCCGCTTGCACCCCGGGCACCCCGGGAGCAAGCTCCCTCCCTCAATATATATTTATTGTTAGGTAGGGCTAGGGCTCTAGCGACCTAGCGTCTCGGCGCAAGGGGCTCTAGGCTTTCTAGGGAGTTAGTTCCCTTCCTAATCTTATTACCCTTCTCTGTGCGGCCTGGAAGCCGGTGCCTTACAATCACTTAGCTTCCTGTCCGTACATGCGTATTTACTAGGCGCTTCTGGTATATCTACCCCCTTCATTGGACATGCCTGCCTAGGGGAGCTCCATAAGAGGGCAAACACTAGTGCGTATACGGGCCTTGTGACTATATGGAACGGATAAATAATATACCTACATAACTAAACGTTGTTTACGGGAATATGTTTGTTTTTAAACATATGAAACGCCCAGACCAATACAAACAGACATATTGTTCATTCGGGCGAAAGGTACTACTGTGCGGTGATCGAACCTGTCAACCTCTTGTGTACTAGCTAACTTCTAAACCATTAGGCACACCAAATGGGTCGTCAAAAGATGACGCCTAGAAAAAAAAACTTGTTGAGGCAAAGCGTTAAACGTTTTTAATTTAAACGTACATTTACCTAAATGCTCTTCTACTTTCCAAGCTAAATGGTTATGGCTAACCTAATAGCTTCGCGTATAAGTAATTTGGAAACTCCTAACAAAAAGCCTAAGCTTTCTTAAGTCTAGTCACCTTCGTTCGACGTCCTGTCCCGACCTCCGTCAATGTCAAGTTATAAAAAGAGACGTAACAACATCTGAAATTAATTGGGAAACCTTTTTCTGATTTTACCACGTAACGGTTATTTCACTTTGTACCTGCTAAAGTTAATTAAGACCGTAACTGAAATGCTTTTATTCGTTTTCTTCAAGAACGGTGGCAATACGTCAAAGTTTAAAATACATAGCATCATCTACAATGCAGTCTACTTTACTATACCTACTTTATTGATTAATTGGGAACTGATTGAGGTAGGTATTTGTTTACAATTTAACGCATTCCCTTTCGATAGTTTACAACCTATCTGTGGTAACCGACAAATTATAAATTTGGCAAATACAAAAAGGTTATAACTGACTTCCTGGTAAGCCAGGAATTCTTGTCACCCATCCCGCAGTCTTTTTAAAATTTATTTAATTTTCTTTCAATGTACTGTTACTTACTTTGCTTTGATTTTAAATTTGTTTCAAATGGTTCTTTAAGAAAAAAAAAGCATGCTCTTATTCATGTCGATTATTAAGTATATTTTGTTGATTAGATTTGACGATTTAGAAGTACTTTGTAACAGGTCTATTCGAATATGGTAATTATTGTTCGTTAAAAAAAAAAGGGGTTACGGAGTGTCGTGGCCATGTGATTTTTTCACATTCTGACTTAACACCCGAGTGGTGCCGAGGTTAAGCCTGTCCGGAACACCTTTTCTGTGTTGTAAAATATGCGGCTATCTCTTCGGAGATGTAAATCCGCAATAAGAAAAACCCAAGGAACGCAGATAAAGCTCCTTAAACCCTACCACATTGCGTTCATATTCGCACGATGGAATGTGGGGTTCTGAATGTTCCATTCACCATGATGGCAAAAATCAGTGATCCTATGACTATCTACCCCGTTTGGAATATAGTCTTCATTATTTAATGTCAAAGGATAATGAATACCTACTCAAAGCTCCAATAAGAACGCACCACTCTCGACTCAGCTCATAAGGTGGCGTGACGAAGCAATATGAGTAAAGACCCTCTACATAAATGTTTAGAAAGGGCGTATGTATAAGCTTAGGCGCTACTTACCGATATTAATAACAGGAAAACAGCCAATTTCATGGTGTGAGTACGAAGTACATACATACATACATACATCGACTTAATGAAAACGTTCTTAAATCTTTTGTTTTATCTTCCAGTCTCGAATTAGTAATTACATAGATTATTTTCAAGAACTTTGTAACGGCTCTGTTTGCATAAGCATAAACAGCCTATTATACCCACTGCTGCGCACAGGCCTCAACTCAACTATGAAGGGGAGCGAGCCATACTTCAGTGCGAATTGTTGGAGGAGGGGTGTAAGAATAGTGACCAAACCTAATTGCAGATGTTATCAAGCATCTAAGTTCTGTTTGAATAAAAATATTTTAGAATTTCGTTTGAAACACTTCAGGTACATCGCTACTACCTACTGATAACTGGAAAACACAATTATATGGACCTACCCATAGCAATTTCTTCTTCCCAAAAACACTGCACCGCCCTGCTGCATAAGCTACCACAAATTAATTAATTACAGTAGATTAAATTCTAACTCGCAGTTTATTCCCACTCGTGCGATATATTTCAATACTTGTGGTCGTAAAATTGGAGCTTATTTCAAAGCTTCAGCTTCCAATTAGATTGCCACAACGGGGAACCCTTTGGGATTGCGCAGCCAATAACACACAATAATATTATAATATTAGTGTGGATAGAAATTGTTTTCACGATTCATCAAAACCAGAGAGCGTCGTGGCCCAGTGGCTTCTCAATATTTCGTTCACCATGACGGCAACAATCAGTGTGCCTCTGACTAACCCATTAGGGATATGGTCGTGAGGGTATGTTACGTTATGTTATCAAAACCAAAATTTGGGTGCGGACAGGCGTCGCGTCGCCAAACTTTTCGTCTAAATGCGTCCCGGCACGTGCCCTTTCTCCTGGGCATAACCAGATTGCCCCATCCATGTAACGCCCTAGACCGAATTCCGTGCCTGCTTTGGGGCGTACTTGCTTAAGTGCGGTTCTCAACCTTAATATTTAAAGTAACGTAGGCACGTCGAGAACCTTCTGCCGTGAGCCGTGCTCGTGAGCGTTAACTACGATATGACGACACTGCCTGGCACTAATCTTATCTAAGGCTACACGCGTTGAGTTGCCGTTGCCCTATTGCAAAGAAGAAAGAAGTAGCCCGATATGCCGTTGACTATACATTAATGTGATTCCTATAATCAAAGTGATCCCGAACACACTTAATCAAAACGGAGTGACAGAGTGTGCGCAGGAACTTCATGACCTGATCCCACCCTCCACTTTCTACCACCGGACCAATAGACGCCGTAAGGGCTTTCACTCCCATGTGGTCGACTTTCCAGCGGTCCGAACTAAGCAGTTTGGTGCTTCCTTTCTGGTCCGCACCGCTAGGGAGTGGAACGCCCTCCCTGCGTCTGTGTTTCCGGATACATACAACCTTGGTGTCTTCAAGGCAAGAGTGAATAGACATTTTCTGGGTAAGAGTGTTCCACCTTCGGCCTCGTCATCGCTTACCATCAGGTGAGTCTCAGATCAAACGTAAACCCATTTTAAATAAAAATAAAGAAAAGTTAAAATACATTTCATGTATAAAACCTGACTGATTCCAGTTCATAAAAGACAGTCTATTTTTGCTCTCTAGAAAAATTGCGGGCGAAAATAATTTCACCAGCATAATTCAGGTGACTACCGCAATGCACCTGCTGTTATCCGATTTAATTGAGGCATTTAATACACGTCGGAGAATATCCTGGCCACATGTGCAGCGGTTGGTCGGCAGCAAAAATAACATTTTGTGATTAAATGCGCCGTGAGGAACTTTTTCTCTAGCTTCCTTAGTATTTTATTTTCTTGTACAAAATCTCGACTGTGCAAAATGTAAATTTTAAAATTAAAATACTCAATTTACTCACGTTGTTAGCTTGCAACGGTTTTAAAAATTACCTTGTGCGTTTTTACGGATGCTGCGTTATTCTAGCTTGGTTGAAGAAAACAGAACGTTTTTCGAAAGTATGTTAACTTATACGAGGCTGTCGTCGAATCGTCAAAAACGCTTCATCTTCTTGCAGTTGCTTTGTGGTAGAGGAAATTGAAATGATTTTTCAAGCGAGTCCCCAGGTGGACAGGGTAATGCCCCCCAGATATGGTGCACTGGCTTGCTAGAGTGGCCCAAAAGCGTTCCGGGGGGTTCACCTTCTGGGTGTAGTGAATAATGGGATGCACTGACACGCGTGGCGATGGGCTCTGCAACAAACCTGATTGATGATTCGCTCTCCATGATAAGTGCTTTGCAACCTGGGTGCGGGCCAGTTCATCCATTGGCTGTTGTGCCATCAGGTGAGAGTGAAAAATTGTCGTGGGGGTCCGGTTGGTTGGGGCGGGCACCACAAGGTGGGTCCAGTTGCGTACAACCGTTGCCAGGCTATGGTAGCGCGTCGAGCAAACTCACCACTTGGTCCCATGTCACCGTGGGGTTTAGTGAGTATTTCTGCCGCGTCTCGGCAGAGAGACTCACACACCTCCGCCCTTCTTGAGGCCGTCTGAGGGGGACGAGAACTCCGTAAATGGATTCCCAACGAAAAAAATATTTTTTACAGTCGGAGACCTTATATATATACCCCCTTATTCATAAAAACGAACGCAACGCTAACGCGTTGTTTAAGCTATTGACGTGTCCTGTCACTTACTCGCAAATGGCGGCAGCAACAAGAATGACAGTGACAAAGCGATACAATAGTTATCGTGTTCTATAAGAGCTGTTTAAAATTTTATGAATAAGGGGGATAATATCTGATAACATCTAACAACTGTCGCCAAGTAAGTTTGCTTTTAAGAAAGCAATCCGCAATCTTTTCTTGCAGACGCCCTAACTATGAGCTTAATGTATCCCTTTTTAAAATTTAATTGTAGATAATATTTAGTTTATGTATGTATGTATAATAATTGTTTAAGTATGTAAGTAGGTATATTATATTTATTTACGAACTTTAGTATTTCGTTGCTTTATTATTATGTATTGTGTGTATGTTTATGGTTAGTTAAATTTAATATGTCAAAGACACCGCCAACAATTTTTCTGCCTCACCCGATTTTGACTGGTAGAGAATGCTTTTAGGCATTAAGTCCGCCAATTGTACTTGTTTTCATTGTGCAATAAAGAATAAATAAATAAAAAAAACAACTGATAACATCTAACATTAAAGTTTCTCACTAAACTGACACCCCTCCAACGATCCGCCTTGAGCCTGCCAGTTGAAGTTGAATGGCTCGCGCCACCTCATAGTTGAGGTGAGGCGCCCAGCAGTGATGCGTATGCAGGAGTACCTATATATAATATAGGTTGACAGTCAGTAGTAGCAGTACATATATAATATAGGTTGACAGTCACTAGTAACGTGACTATAGAAATGAGTTACATTTAAAACCTGTCACTTTTTGAGCACCTTCGCAGTACTTATACCTGCCTGCCTGCCTGTGAATACGACCTAAGTTACGTCTGAAAGGGGTCTTTGTCTATCTTTGTCTTGCTTCTCTTTGGGCCCCGAGCTAGACGCCCAGACCCGAAGTTTGTGAAAAGCAACGCTCATTATGATGTTCATTAATAATTACTCGGAGACGCTCTCGTAAATAATGACCTCGGTAAAATGTTGCACTGGTAACAATTATTATTGTGAGACTCAAAACTTAAGGAAAACTTAAGAATCGAAATGTATTTACTACTTAGTTTGTCAGGATTATTTGAAAATTGTCACAATAAAAACCATTTTTCATTTTGAAAATTGTAACGTCGCATTTGTAATACAAGGTGTTAAGTACTGTCAAAGCCGCACAACACTTCCACCACAGAAACATTTCATAGAACATGGTTAACAAACAAATTTGAGATAGGTATGTTTACGCACTTGAATATTCAATTCTGAAATGCCTACGACACCAAGTCATATCTAATTTTACAATATCAACAACACCCAATTTGTCATCATAGTGGACACATGGGACACGCTTGACATTTAGATTCAACCATTCAAAACGACGTAATAATATTATATTCATCAGAAAAACAAGTCACGCCAATCAAATTGAACTGTATGCCTACATGCGGAATAGGGTAAATGACTATGAGTCATTTTGCATGTTATTTTAAGTACACCAAAAATAAACAAAATTTGTTTCAAAATAACGCCACAATATAGGCCTGCAAACTTAGGTGGGCAAGTCCAAATGGACTTGACAAAAGTGTTAAGTTTTTGTAAAACAATATCACAATTTTGTAACCCATTCCATTATGAAGCAATTATGTTAGAAAGACACATTTTCATAAACGCAATATTGAATATAAATAGTTGTCGAACGAAGCTCTTACGCGCGCCTTACAAAGACAGTAAACGTGACGTCATAATCACAGTCACGTTTGTATGAAGCGTATTTGGGCAAGTCCAAAAATGTGCATTTCAAAATGTTGATAACGGAATGGGGTAATGGAATAATTCTTTAAGATTTCATCCATTAATGTAAGGTCAATAAAAAATAAATCAAAAAAAAATGGACGCTTGGACTACCACAGGCGTCATCCTCTTCGGATGTGAGTCCTAATTAATGTCTCTCGTTGTCTCGGCCTCGCCGGCAACTCATTTATTTAAAAAAACCGGTCAAGTGTGCCGGTCAATTTTTCAGTACTGCCTATTATAGAATATATCGTGATGACACATATTGTATGCTTAAATCTTTAAAACTAAGCAACGGATTTTGATGCGGTTTTTAAAGATAAAGTGATTGAAGAGGAACGTTCAATAACATCACATAGAACCCGTGCGAAGCCGAGCGGGTCACCAGTAGTAACATAAATGTAACACATTGAAAAGTGAAGTCATTGTATGTGGGACAAAAGAAATGAAATTAGCCGGTAACACGTTCCAGTAAGTTCTAAGTAATTATGACGTCAAACAGGTGTCTTATCGTTATAACTTAACTGAAAAGTATTGTTTTTATGATTAGGTGATTGGGATCATCCGTTTATGATTTTTAAACATCACGGCATTTTTACCGATAATTCGTTACTAACTTTACCACCAGGCGTATATCATTTTATGAAACTTTCAAAAAACGGGTTCAATCACCAACGAGGTAAAAACGACGAACGTAAACAAACGTTTTTTGGCTCTGCTGTAAAGTTGCTTAGAATGAGATCGCCTATTGGTCAATAGAACGGTTGAAAATGAGCTTAAGTGTACTAGAGCATACCTAAGGTGATACGATCTCTCAATGTTTATAAGGTCTTCTGTACCGACGTTGTCTCAAATTTTCGTAGCCACTGAATATCTTGCTAACCCTCTAGGACCAAGAAAACTAGTGTAAAGAAAAGAAAATGTTAAGAAAATAAAGAATATATTTGGCATATTGAAAAGGAAATTTACAATTACTTTATACATATTTGCTTAAAATTTAATTCGTAGATTTAAACATCATAACAAATCATCAGGGTGCGTTACTTTAGTAGTCTTTATTATTTTAGGTGTATCTGAAACAAACAAAAGGGTTTCATGAGAAAACATAAATAAGGCCAAGAAAATGTCATTAGTTGAATCCAAGAGTTTTAAAAGGTGTAGTTTCAGTTAAGGTGTAGTTTTAGCTAATTTTTTCCAACTCAACCAGAGATTTTCACAAATGCTTTTCAACGCTAAAAAACCTAATACCTTTTAGTTTTTAAATTACTAAACTAAGGATAAGGAGGAAAAGTGGTGTTGAAAATTATGTGATCAAAAGGATCAACCGTAGATCAATGGGACCGCTGCTCTCTTCGTACCATTCATTCGTACCGTGCGAGTGATACCACACATTTTTCCCTGATGTGTGCCATTCTAGCTATAGTAAACTATACGTCTGGAACATATTCAGGACAGCTGGGCTTAAAATGTCTTTAAAACTTAACTTGCCAGCAGCGGATTGCTAAAAACATCCACGGGGATGTGTCCTAACTTTCATTGTTATAAAATTGTCACTACTCTCACCTCCTTCAAAATCCCATGTGGTCTCTGTTATATCCTCTACAACGGTTCCATTCGGATATAGCGTAGTTTTAACATCCTTTTCCACTTTTGGTTGATTATGTATTTGGAAGAAGAAAACCACATCAAGCCCTGTGTCTTTGTCTGACAGTTTTTCCCAGAAGTTCGGATCCGTGGTCCTAAACCAAATCACTGGGTCACTTCTCGGCTTTGATTTAACTGAAAAACAAGTAAAAAGATTTTATATTTGTGCTTGTCATGCATCTTAGTAATAATATTGCTTGAAAAACCTGTTTTAGAATTAACAGTTTCTTTATAGCAATGGTCAAGATAGTAAATAGACAATTTTTGCATTTTAGTTAACTATAAAATACGTACCTGACGGATCTGATGGTTCGCTAATGCTTGCTTCTTCTAAAATATATTGATCTATGTCATTTGGAACTGCTGTTACTTTAACCCGATCTTCGCGAACAGGCGTTACATTGGCACTGTTATCTACAGGAGTTTGATTATTTGGACTAGGCTCGCTTGGATTTACTGGCTCTGGTGCCACATCAGGCTCATGATCTTGTGATTTTTCCTTTTGCTGTGGGGTGAGTGAGTTACTGCCGAGGTCGTCCGTAACTGGTGGTACTGGAATTTCATCACTTTCTGGTGTTCGAATTTCTTGTGGGGAAACTGGAGTTGGGCTGTTTGCATCTGATAAGACGGCAGGAGTATTTGTTTCCGCGGCTTGATTTATTTGTGGTTTGTCTGGTTTTTCTTTTGATTCCGTGTCAGGGGCATCATCTGGTTGATTTGTTTGTGGAGGGTTTAAGGTGTTTCTCGGATCTGTTTTGTCCGTATCTGTGTTTTCTTGTAACTTGACTGGACTGTTCTCTGGGTTTGGTACAACAGGTGGTAGACTTTTTCCTGGCGTTGTGTTGTCTTGTGGTGAGAGTTCACTGTCATTTTTTGGGTCCACTGGAATCTGTTCTACGGCTAACGGGTTTTCATTAGGTTCTAGATTTTTGGATACTGGGGCAGCATCAGTGTTCACTTCAGCGGCTGCTACAACATCAGGGTTGTTAGTTTTAGGGCTCTGATTTTCTACCACTGCTTTATCAGCTATTTCGCTTTTAGGAGTTTGATTTTCAACAGATGCTACAACATCAGGTATTTTACTTTCAGGGGTTGGATGTTCTAAGCGAGGTATTGGTTTTTCCATTTCTGGGCTAACTGGATTTAAAGCTGAAACAGCTATACTACTAACTGTCTGCTGATTTTCTTGAGGCAAAACTGGTTTACCATGTGACTCTTTATGAACTGCTACTGCAGCAGGTCTCTTTGAAGTTTGATTTTCTTTTGGCGGAACTGAGTTATCGTTTTCTGGGTTCACTAAAACTGGTGACTCAGCAGGTGTGTTGTTGTTTGCTTTTTTTTCATGTGGTGGAACCAGGCTATTGTCATTTGGATGTAATGAAACAGTATCTACTGAAGCTGAAGCAACTGCATTGTTTGAAGGAGCCCCAATTACGGTATGTGGCGGGTTTTGTATTTCTGTCTTTACAACACTATGCACACCATCGGCTTTCACTGGAACTTCTTTGCCAATAACAATTTCAGATCGCTTGATTTGCGATTTAGTTGTAGCAGCAGCAACGGCTGGTTCTTCGTTTTTCGCTAAAAGCACTGCAGGAGGACTTGCTACTGCCGCAACTGTTGGTGGTGATTGAGCTATATGAGCTTCAGGTGATGCCTGACTGTCTTGAACTTTGTCATTTACAGGTTTAGGTAGTTTTTCAAGTAGTGGTGTTTGAGGAACCGGAAAATTAGGATGTGTGATGGTATTTTTGGTATTTTCTATTTGTTGGTGTTGTTGTCGATTAGCAACAATGTCACCAGCATGTACCAAAAAGTAGTTCGGGTTGGTCTCTGCCACAGTCTTTAAGTTATCTATGTGCTCTACTCTCCCATCAGGGTGTATAACCAAATAACGTTTCTGATGTTTGGTGGTCGCTATCACTTCTTTTATCCTTGGGTTGGATAGATAGTGCTCTAATTTTGGCTCTGAATCTGAAAACCACCGATTAACATGAAATAATAACTTTAAACAAATGCAAACAAAATATGATAAATTGAATTATCTACATAGGCAAACTTGTTACATGGAATCATGGAATCACGGTTTAAATTGTAGCACAAAAACCATAAACTTCTAAAATCTATTTTTACGAAGATTAAAATACTCACACAATGGTCTTTTTGGTAACTGTTCCACAGGATTAATTGCGCGGGCTGAGTATCTTTCTTCAATAGAGGGTAAAACCTGAGGTTGTACTGGAGCTGGCACAGATTTTATGATAGGAATTACTTTTTCTTCAACTTGAGGTGCTGATGCATGCAGGTAACGCTCGTTAGCCAGTCTTAAAGGCACTGCTGGTATTGAAGGTATGAATGGTTCCGTATTTACTATCTGAGGAACCACTTGTGTTGGTCTTCTGTAGTCCTGCTGCGCTTCTACTGGTTGATTCCCATTCACCTGATAGTGAGGATACGCAATTGGCACCTGTTGCTGATTAACATACTGACTAGTTAGGATATCGGGCAGTTTTGGCGGTCCTTCAGGTAGATAGCGCTGTTGGTTTCGTTGGAAATGGTTTTCACGATTTATAGGATGTTGTTGTTCAGGGAATTTTCCAGGATATGTTGGTGCTGGCATATTATTATATCCACTTGGACCGTTCAAATATTGATACGGTTGAGGAACATTCGCTTGAAAAGAGGGTTCTAGTGCAGGACTAGTTTGATACCCTCTTGAGTATTTTTGTGGTTCAACGGAGTTGTAAGGGTAGGAAGCTGAAATATATAACAATTACAAGTAAGCAAACTAAATATAAAATTGTATAACAATGATAAGATTTTGTTACAAATTAGATTACATAGGAAACTATCCACTAGGCTTCCTTTAAAATAACAAAGAATAGAAAAACACATGTGCAGAAGTTTAGGGCACAGATTTTTTTTTTAAATAATGATGCAATTTGTAATAATAATGGCAGTCTGATATTTATTTTTAGAATAACTGAATCTTGTTGTAGAGGTATATTTTCCCTTTTTTCTACTGCACTTACCTACAAAATTATAGGAAAACGCAACAGCGAAATAAAATATAACTGTAGACTTCATTGTTTCGTTTTGTGTCGTACACTAAGATAGTTTCACGAACACCGTTTTACACAATACTGAGCCTCTGACTCTTTCCTATTATTAAAGTGTACTTCAGAGTAAACAACAGCCGAAAAGCTGTTCAAACAATCTTTTGTTTCAATCGAAGATCCACTTACGTTGTCAACAGACGTAAGCAGGCGTACAGTATGTGGAATTAGGGCCTCAAATAGAAGGAAGACAAAACATTCATGAAATAATTTGCTGAAATTGCGTATCTGCAAATATTTACTGTTATTATTAGCAGGTCTTAGAATAATGGATGACGCTACTTGGTCACGGTAATGTATAATAGCATTACCATGACTTGGTGAATAGTTGGTAGTGAACGGTTGGTAGTTGTTCAAAAAAGAACTTTGGGTCTTCATGTCATATCCCTCAGGAAAAGGCTGAGTCCACTCAGCCTCTTCCTGAGATTTCGAGTGGCCCGTGACATGATGAGTGCCCCCGGAATACTATAAGACAGGCCATAGCTTAAAAAGGCTTCATTTCAAATCTTTTTCACAGCAACGGTTATTTGGGTTGATGTAATGCACAATAATTCAGGAATACAAAAAGGATCATACACAGCTTTTTCTTATAGCTAGTTTAATAATAATGCAAACAAAACTTCATGTTTTGAAATTGCACAATATAACGAAATATTGATAGATCGAAAAAAACGGAAAATAATGGTATCTGCTAGTACTGCTAGACACCTAACCGGTAGGTTACCTATGTTTGTTGATCTTTACTTTCATGGGCTCTATAAATACGGTACTTATCTATTTTGTTCATTATTGTACGAAATGGTTGAAATAAAAGAGCCTGCCTGACTGATTCAGTTCAGGTATTTTTTTATATTCAAAGATAAAGAACAGACTTGGTCACTGACACCATCCCTCTCCTAATATTTTTATTGTCTTTGGTTTAGGTGAGGTCAGACAACATTTTACTTTTGTCCTGTGGTATGGGCCATCGGAATACTACCACGGTTAAGTCGTAAAAGCCGACTCTTTAGTCGCCCTTTGGCGATCTTTGGGGCTGCTGGGAGTGCACACGGCGGGGGATGTGAGCCTCCGTTCCAAGTGGCCCCGAGGAAGGGCGGTGTGAGTGTGACCTCCGCCATACACACCGGCGGGTGTAGAGGGTAGGTGTAACTTCCTTCGAGTCTGGGCCGGACTTGCCGCCAGGGGTCCGCCGGCAGAGTTCCTGAAAAAAGATCACGGGGGGGGTCCCCGTGAGGAGAGCGCAGAAGACAGCCACCGAAAGGTTTAGTGAGTAGTGTCTGCCGAATCCACGGCAGACGAGTCTCATTACACCCCCGCCCTTTCCCTGAAGGGCAGGAAGTGCATTAACGCATTCTCCTCGTTACAATAAGACTAACCTTAACTTTCCTACTCGTTTGACCAGCCAATAGATATAAAGATAGGTAGATAACTATTATTCATTGTACAAAAACATTACATTTCAAGCAAATTACAGAAAACAGTGTAATGTGCAATTTAGGCGGTATTATCGCTAGAGGGCGATCTCTATTTATTTAGCCTATTTATTTGGTGATGTCACAATGGTTACGAAGAGATCATAAGTTTGGTGATTAAATGTATGTTTAGTTTGAATGTGACGCGTTTGACTGTGTGTTGTTTTATATAGCTTGCGATTCATGAAGTAAAAATAAATATTGCACAAGCCTTTCAACAAATTATTGTGACCTGAAAGATGCATTAAACAATTATTTAGTCCAAGGGCGAACAAATATTGTTATTCGTTCAACCTAGTTTACGCAGAGTAAGCTATACAAGTGGTTCCTAAGAGTTTCACAACTGCAAGGTCAAGTAGAGTGTCATTGTCTTGAGAAAAGATATTGGACAAAATAAACTACAATTTCACTTCGGTAGAATTTGACGAGCCATTATGCGTAATAGCAACGAGTAGCACGTCCGATTGTAACGCAAAGCATCACGAGTTCGCTTCCTATACTGTTTCCGGTCTAGTGACTAGTATTGTGGTGGTTGTCTAGTGGTCTTAGATGGTTTCTTAACACTATATAAAACCTCATTTTAGGACTACTAGGATAACTAGTAAGTAGTGGATTATACGCCACAGGTTGGCATAGCAATTTTCTATTGATGTGACACACTCATAATAGAGATACCGGGGTCGCGATTCAGAAACGAGTTATCTTAGATTCGGTAATTTTCAATTACTTCAATTTCATTGTTTCATATGGGAGGTGTCTGTATTATTCTCTTACTAAATAGAAGATGCCATTAGCTTTAACATCTACAAAATTCGAGCGCTGTCGCTGAATAAACGACTCACTAAAAGAAAATTAAAGTTACCGAATCGTACGAAATAGGTAACTCGGTTGTGAATCGCTACCCTGTTTAGTTTTTGTTGCTAAAATTTAATAGGCAACAACCGAATGAAAAGGACAGGATTTAAACACTTACAATTATTTTGCGGTATCAACACAATACTGACTATTTTTCTTTACTATATGCCTGAAAATGTATATTTGTCTCCCTACCGCCTCTTTTTGGGCTGGCTACGCATGCGCGGTGTTTGGCGCTTGATTTCGCGTAGTTCTTATGGCTGTCTTGTTATTACTAGATATATGAAATTCATCATTTTACCTAATTAGGTACGGCGTGTTAAAAGTCCATTAGAGGTTCAGACACTTACTAGATTATCAACTATGCTATTCCGGTTGGCGCCGAAACTCACTATTACTTACTCACTCACTTTTTGAGACTTAATTAATAAGTTGAAATTGATTAACTCAAAACAAGTTTTGGTTTCGGCGGCAACCATGACAGATAGATACATTCTTAAGTTTTAATTTCGATTTCGGCTGAAAATCGAGTTTCCAGATGTTTTCACGAGATGCGCGATAGCGATAAAAAAGATCTTTAAGATTTAATTACAAGCGAACAAAGCTTTGAGCGTGGCTAGTATTTCATAGAAGTGCTTAAAACGCCACCTCTGATAATATCTCTGTACCTACTACCTACATGTCAAACTGTGAGTTTTTAACGCAAGCCATATCAAAGCACCTTGTGTTCTCGTTAGCTTTATCTATAGTTACTAGATGGCGTTACGAGTACCGTGGGAACCACATTAGGGCCGGCGCTCACTATCGGCATCGGCACGCTTCAGGCTTTTAAGGTGGCAAATAGTAATATACTCTAACATAATGGCAATAAAGTAGAAAATACCGAAACAGAAACAGAACAAATGCATTTTGTTTTTACGAGAACACATCACGGAAATTTCTACTTTATTGCCATAATGTTAAAGTATATTGCTATTTGCCACCTTAAAATCCTGAAGCATGCCGATGCCGATAGTGGGCGCCGGCCCCTACGGAATTGTGGAATAAAAAATGAGAATGACTCATGGGTTAATTTAAAATACCCTATACCATTAGGATTTTGCTATAATCGTTATTTGATATAGCGATTAACATTTTTGGAAACAGAAATATTTATGTGCTTGGGTATTTCACCGCTAGAGGCGCTAGTACTCGTATGTAGACTTGTTGAGTGAGATCTTTTTGATTACCAATTTGTATATGTAACTTCTCAAAAAGCCAGACGGTTTTATCCAGACGCCGGGCAACTTGTATAAGTTGTAGGATAAGATCCTACCTTCGTACCTCAAATGTGGCTCACCATTGTTTTACCTTTTCAAAATTTTGCTTTTATTACAGTCATTGGCCCCAAAAAAAATAACTAGGTAACTATTAAATAAATGCTGAAGCACAAAGAACCACATAGTGTTAACTTAACCAACCAAAACGCTCTTTAGCTTATAGAAATCTTAACTATTCTTCCAACTAACTTTTTTATGAAAAACACAATCTAGGTACGTCACACAGGGACCACCTGTAAAAATAATTTAATTATCATTCATTACCTTACGAGGCTAATAAAATGAATCTACGGCACTAACACTTGTCTTCGAGTCACGGAGTGGAGATGACGCGTCTGGTGTTAATTACTCTGTGCGCTGTGCTGATTGGATACGTGACTGGTGAGTTTTAAGTTTATGACTTAAAAATATTTTATTTACAACTAGCAGCCGCCCGCGACTTCGTCCGCGTGGACTTAGCTGTATGTGAAAAAAGATTTTCCCGCTTTTCTATTCAAATTTTCCTGAATTTTCTTTGCTATAAACCTCACGGAGCCCGAGACCTTTCCAACGAATGCAAAACCGTGGAAATCGGTTGCTGCGTTCTGGAGTTATAGGGTCAGGAAGGAAAACCCGACTTATTTTTATATAGTAGAAGATAACAAAGAAAAACTTAACTAAAACACCAGTAATGATAAGATTAATGTGAACTACCTATAATCCTTGCTCATTACTCTTTTAAGCTGTCAATCTTTTTGAATCGTATCCTGTCTGTCTAGTTTGCTGGAAGAATATTTTTATTCTTTAGAGATAAGTCCACCTTCATTTTGACAACGATGACAACTTCACAACGGTGTTTACTCTGTCAATTAAATGTGTTTACATGGGATAATGGTAGAAACACACAAGAACCCTACTAGGCAATGCCGTTGTAAGCCTTTACTGCCACTGACGAATCCAGATGGGTACCTAGACCTACTCACTCCCTTAATTTTTAGTAGATTTCACCATGCTACAAATCAAAATGACATGTAAACTCACTTAATCGACAGATTAATTGGTAATAGTGGAATATAAGTATTATTGGAAGCACAAACTACTTTATAGATTCGTTACTCTCGGGACTTCCCCCTTTTTTCCGCCAATATTATTACGTAATTATTACTATACTTCCTGCTACTGCCATATTCGTGTCCACAAACCACTTATTCATTCAGTAGTTACCTACAAAGCTAACAGACAAACTAACAATCAGATATCGATAGTAGACCAGCAGTAGTTAAATCAAGGGCATTGTTCATAATATACGTTAATAGGATAATAAATAAACAAACATGTTAAGTTCACTAGAGTTACCTATCAACAAAAACTGTAGTTTGTCAAATAATAACTTATCAAATTATGTTTAACCGAACGTTATTTTTCAAATGAGTGGTTATTCATAATGTTAGGTATTTGTTTTTTATCACATGCTTAACAAAAAAAATAAAACAAAATAAAAAAGGACTGCCGTTATTTTTGCGAAATTAAGACATCTAATCAAAAAACCCTCTGCCAACTACAATGCCTTTTAGAAAAAGGCATTTGTCAATTTTAGAAATACGTCGAAACAGTTCTTCTTCTTAATTCTTTGTTTTATTGCTAGATAGTCTGAAACGTCTCAAAAAATTATAAATTCCCATTTCTAGGGAGTTGCCCAAAGGTTTTTTGATTACGGAAATGTCTTAATTTGGCGTAATGGTCTGTATTGTAACTAGTGGACCCGAAAGGTACAGAGGCGCACACATCAACCGATGTAAAGGTTGATGTGTGCGCCTCTGTACGTGCTCTGGGTGGGCTCACCTTGTTTGTCATAAACATCATTCAAGTTTATTGCTTATTTCTAGTTATTGTCTAATAAAAACACTTGAAACAACATTTTTTAATGCCTTTCTTTTAAATTGTTATTCACCGACTTAATCATCCACGTTTACATTAAAAAACTAGCAAACAAAAGAATGTTCATATTACCTGGCCATGTGTTCAAATAGAAATTTGCATGCGAATTGATCATTTAACAAAGAATTTAACTTAAGTGCCTGAACAGCAATCAAACCTGTATTTTACAAGGAGTAGATAGTACATTCAACTCTTTTCGGATTAAATAATTTAGCTTATTATAACTAACTAGTTCAGGCTTATCTTAGTTATTAATGAACCATCGAGTTCACAACCAATAGACTCCTACCTTTTAAGTGATAACAAACGTATAGATTCGTAGAACAAACAACAGCATTCACACGTTCACTGCGGCTTCACCCCAACTTTGGGGCAACGCAAGCCATAAGTACTAACTAGCGGGTTCAGACTACAGTGCTGAAGGGGGTAAAAGCGAATTGTAAAGCGTGTTGGGATACCCCAGGGTAGTATTAAACAGTAGACATGCTTATCACTAACAGGAACTGCGTCCCACTGCTTCCAAACGGTGGCAAAGTGCATACAGTATGCTTCCTCGATAAAAAAAGGATGTAAGGTTTGGCGATAAACCTCATTACCAGGTGTTATTAAGCTACCCTAAGCCGTCCGACTTTACTTAGCGATGGCTATCCAGCCGGGGCCACCTTGGCCGAGGCTTGGTTTAAGGCGTTACTGGTAGAAGGTAATCGGACAAAAGCTTAGTCGAACCACTTCAGCCGCTCCCGCTTTGGAAAATTCATTAGATTCAGCATATGTAAAAATGACAAAAATAGGTTTTCATTTATTCTCTTGCAGCAACCTCTCCAATTGAAGACCCAAGTGACCTAGCTGACAACACAGCAGCTCAGGCCGTTGCTGGCAACACAGCAGCTCGGGCCGTTGCTGGCAGCGCTGGAGCTTATGCCATTGCAACTGCTGGCGGCACTCGAGCTAATGCCGTTGCAACAGCTGGAAGCTCTGCAGCTTCCGCAAATGCTGTTGCAGTAGCAAGTGCGGACAGTGAACCTGAAAATAACGAAGAATCCGACAGCAATGAGGATGAGAGCGAAGAATGCTATGAACCAGGTATGGAACTACCATAAAACACTACAGGCATCCCAGTTCCAATGTCACTTCGTCACCATATTTCTCTAAATATCTTTGTGTCATTTCCAGCAGAGCCAACTTGCAGCTCGAATGAAATACTTGACAAGTGCCCTGTGGACCGCCCATCGGACTATTGTCCCCGCAGTGAGGAGGAAGCAGACCGGGCCCAGTTCCAACTGGCAGATCAACCACTGACCTGTGCTCCGCCGGAGTGCAAGTGCCGCTTCAACTACAGACGCGCTGATAATGGAACTTGCATACCAACTAGAGACTGTCGTAAGTGTATCTATCATCGCATTAAGTAAACCTCAAAAAGGATATTAATCATATCCTTTACTCACTATTAACAAAAAATATCGGCCAAAGTACATTTTGCCAAATTTGAACGAATATCTTAAAGTGCTCACGCATCATAATCCACATATAATTTTACTGAATAACTCTGACATGGTATCAACTTTTTTCCAGCACCCTTCGAATGTAGTGGCAAGAATGAAGATTTCAACCCTTGCCCGCCAATCTGCCCCTCAGACGACTGCAGTCAAGCCACACCCGATGGCCGCTGTCCCAGATTATTTGGACGAATCGGCATCGTGCTACCTTGCTCTCCCAGGTGCCGCTGTAAGGAAGGATATTGGCGCAAAAACAAGATTTGCATACCGTACGCTGACTGCAGTAAGTCCATTTAGATTCATGAGTCAGAATATTGCGGTGCTTTGTCAGTTTTAAATGAAGGTTCTAGAACCTGATGTAGGAATGGGTTTGATTTGCATTTGGCTTCTGAAAACCCAAACCTCACATTGCAGAAAAAGAGTGCAGCGATCCCAACGAAGAATACACCCTAGAGAAGCGGTCTTGTCCCACATACGAGTGCAGCTCGCTAGTGGCCCGGCCCATCTGCAGGGATGCCCCTCCGCCCGCGCCAGGCTGCGCGTGCAAGGCAGGATTCTTGAAGATCAACGCCACCTCCCCCTGCGTGCCTATTTGTCAGTGCCCGGAGATGCAGCATTCGCTACAGTGTCAAAAAGAGGGTAAGACAAGATTCAAGGCTGAGGTAACAGGGCTAAAAATGTAAAAATAGTTTATAATTCAATTTTGAAATTGTATTTTCCAGAACCGGCCCCTGAATGCGGTAGTAATGAGGTATCAAAATGCGTACAAAACTGTCCACCACAAAGGACATGTAAAAATCGCGGCATAAGGGTCAAATGCTTGGCCGTGGTCAAACCGTGTACAACAAAATGCGTCTGCGCAGATGGGTTTGTCCGGAATTCTAATGGCGAATGCATAAAGGAAGCTCAATGCGGTAAGTATATAAATCATCAATTATCAGTTTTTTGAAAGTGCCATAAGGTTTTTTGGCCCCAAACACACAACGTCATTTTAATAAATGTGTTACAATTTATTGTATCATTTCAGAACCTGAGCCACCTCAATGCGGTCCTAACGAGGTATCTAAATGCGTTCAAGATTGTCCACCACAAAAGACTTGTGATAATCGCAACATACAGTTCAGCTGTTTGGCTGTCGTCACACCGTGCACTACAAAATGCGTCTGCGCAGATGGATATATCCGGAACTCCATTGGCGAATGCATAAAAGAAGCTCAATGCGGTAAGTGAATGAACTAAACACACACGCTCACGACTATTACCTAAACGGAGTAGTCAGAGGCGCACTGATTGGTGCCGTCATCGTTTACGAGACATTCAAAGCTTTGCTTATTTTGAAGCTAAACGGCGCTGTGCGGAATGTCATTAATTGCTTATTAAAAGAAAAAAATATCTTCATGAAAATAGTGTCTCGGTATTGACTGGGTGAGGAGCGCAAATAGGTAGTCTGGGAATGGAAGAAAGAAATAAAATTACCTAATAGGCAATACTTGAGTGGAATTAGCTTAGGGTCTGGCTGCTTGATGGAAAGATTTAGTAATTTAGTATAATTTCGATTAAATACGGTTGTGAAAACTCCCAACCTCACATTACAGACAAATGCAACGATCCCAATGAAGTATATACCCTTACGAAGCGGACTTGTCCTGCTTACGAGTGCTATTCCCTGGTGGCCAGGATCAACTGCACTGGCGCCGCCCCTCCCGCGCCCGGCTGCGCGTGCAAAGACGGTTTCTTGAAGGTCAATGCGACCTCTCCTTGCGTGCCTATCTGCCAGTGCCCGGAGATGCAGAATTCGCTGGATTGTAAAAAAGATGGTAAGACAATATTCAAGGCTAATTTAACTCAATTCAATTCATTTATTCAATAAGTCATCAAAAGGACCATTACCGATTTAACAATAATTAATTGCAAATCATAAATTACATAATCACAAAGTTACAATTTCGCCATGGGCAATTTCATCGTTAGTAGATAGATGTAGCCAATAACTAGATGTCTTTGGAAGAACGTAGAACTGGACAGAAAGACTCAAGATATAAGGGAGGGATACGGAAGCCTCTGCGTAATAGTTGACGTTCGTAATGGTCTGTAATAATTTTGATTTTGATTAGGGACCACTAACGGCTCGTTGACCGAGCGAAACAAGAAGAGCTCTTCTCTTGCAAGAAGTGTCTCATGTTGTTGTCTCACGCAGGATTTTGATCACAAAGCAGATCACTATTCTTAATTCCTTAGACCTTTATGCGCCACATAACGAGGAATTTTCTGTTGCATTTCATGCTGATCCTATATACCCTTAAGAAAAGTGTGATAGTGCCGCAAGTTGGTGTTATTTGCTTCCGCACATAACGTCATCACCATAAATTTTGAATCTTTTTGCGTCATTGCCTGCAGAGCCAACTTGCGGTCCGAACGAGATACTTGACAAGTGCCCTGTGGACCGCCCATCGGACTACTGTCCCCGCAGCGAAGAGGAAGCAGACCGGGCCCAGTTCCAACTGGCAGATCAACCACTGACTTGTGCTCCGCCGGAGTGCAAGTGCGCCTTCAACTACAGACGCGCTGAGAACGGGACTTGCATACCTACTAGAGACTGTCGTAAGTGATTCTATTCTGACTAGGTCAGTACTTGTAAAAACTAAAAATTGTTCCTATTCATAGTCACTCAACGGGAATATCATATCTGTCACTTACTGGAAAAAAAAACACTAGAATTTCCTATAACGTTTCAACGTTGTCCACATACCATGGGAAATAGTACCTATAATGTGAACGTTTTGAAGTCACAATTCTGTTTTTGTTCATTTAGATAAAGGTACCTTAATTTCATTCACTAATCATCTTGCTTACCTACCTTACCTAATCGTCTTGCTTCTCTACCTGAAGGATCGCTTCCAATGATGAGATCTTCGAAATTGAACGTCCTATATCCCTGAAAACATCGTTGTGTAATTGTTTTCTTTGTGCAGTAAATTGATATCTTTTCTTAATTTTTTAATTTTTCCAGCACCCTTCAAATGCAGGGGCAAGAACCAAGAGTTCAACCCGTGCCCACCACTCTGCCCCTCCGACGACTGCAGCCAAGCCTCGCCCGACGGCAGCTGTCCGCAGAGGTTCGGCCGCATCGGCATCGTGCTGCCTTGCTCTCCCAAGTGCCGCTGCAAGGAAGGATACTGGCGCAAGGATAACGTTTGCGTACCGTATGCTGACTGCAGTAAGTTCTCTTGCATGTATATTTATTTAATGCCTAAGAGAACTGCCGACAAATAGTACCAGCCAGAATTTACCAACAGGACTATATCGAGAGCGTTATCAATATAGCACCCCGTAAACTATAACATGTTCCACGGCTGCATCGTTCGTTGACGAGTTATCGTGTTTTGGACCAGTTTTTGTGATGGACAGCTGCTCATGTTAAGACATTTCTGGGCCAAAACTCCAGGCGCTACTCAGATTAGGCAAAACAATTTTCTGTCTATTTCTATGGCCGATACTGCAGGACGGCAGTTAAGCCTCTTCGATATTTTTTGAACTTTGAAAATACGATTTGAAATTAAATTGATTAAATGAAAAATGTACTTAGTGTTTGTATTTTTCAGAACCTGAGCCCCCGCAATGTGGTCCCAACGAAGTATCTAAATGCGTACAAGATTGTCCACCGCAGAAGACTTGTGAAAATCGCAACATAGAGTTCAGCTGTTTGGCCGTCGTCACACCGTGTACTACAAAATGCGTCTGCGCAGATGGATATATCCGGAACTCCATGGGCGAATGCATAAAGGAAGCTCAATGCGGTAAGTGAATAAACTACACATACACACGCAAGCTCAAGACTAAATCCCAAACGGAGTAGTGAGCACACTGATTGTTGCCGTCGTAGTTAAGCCGCGTATCTACTAGGCAACAAATGACGCGTAACACGCGAGACGCAACATTTACGGTGTCGTTGCACAGCAGCAACATGACGCGCGGCTTGTCGTTTGATACTATGCGAATCGATAGAGCAGTTGCGCGTCGTTGATCAACATGATGAGCTAAGTATAATATGTTTCGAGGCAAATGTTGCCTAGTGGAAACGCGGCTTTGACGAAACATTCGGAAGGCCACATTTTTACACAACATAGTAAGTTACCATTAGAACTTTCGTCTGGGTGGTTTTGGTGTAGCTGCTTATTGTATTGCGGACTCAAGTGTGTGGCTGCTGATGGAGGTATCCAGAATTCCAGCACATGCGGTCATAAACCCTTAACCTTACATTACAGACAAATGCAACGATCCCAATGAAGTATATACCCTTACGAAGCGGACTTGTCCTGCTTACGAGTGCTTCTCCCTGGTGGCCAGGATCAATTGCACTGGCGCCGCCCCTCCCGCGCCCGGCTGCGCGTGCAAAGACGGTTTCTTGAAGGTCAATGCGACCTCTCCTTGCGTGCCCATCTGTCAGTGCCCGGAGATGCAGAATTCGCCGGATTGTAAAAAAGATGGTAAGACTGGTGAGACTAAAGATAGGCTGATTAAGTTAGGTTCTTTCGCGTGAGCAATATTTATTTTCTCAGCTATTATATGGAGCTGGTAACTGGATGTCTCGCAGAAACGGGGAACTGGCATGAAAAGACTCAAAACAGACGAAAATTCGGAAGACAGACGAGAGGCGTGACGCAAGCCTTTGCATAGCAGTGGGTTTCCAATGGCTAATTTATATTTAAATTAAAGAGCACCAATGGCTCGTTGACTGAGCGCCAAGTTCTTACAGAGAAGAGAATCCCTTGTTGGCCGAAACTGGATTTAATCAGAAAGCAGATCATTGTCCGTGCTTACTTAGGCCTCCTGAAAGTGCAAGCTCAGAGTAGGCAAAGGATGTTTTTCTTCATTCACGACTGATCTTGCACTCCCTTGATTCAAGTGTGCCTTGAGTTTTATCAGCTTCTACACAGAAGGTCATCACCATGAATGTCTTCGTCTCATTTCCTGCAGAGCCAACTTGTGGTCCCAACGAGGTACTCGACAAGTGCCCTGTGTCCAGTCCATCGGACTCCTGTCCCCGCAGCGAGGAGGAAGCAGCTCAGGAGCAGTTCCAGCTGGCAGATCAGCCGCTGACGTGTGCTCCGCCGGAGTGCAAGTGCGCCTTCAACTACAGACGCGCTGAGAACGGGACTTGCATACCTACTAGAGACTGTCGTAAGTGATTCTATTCTGACTAGGTCAGTACTTGTAAAAACTAAAAATTTACCCTATTCATAGTCACTCAACGGGAATATCATATCTGTCACTTACTGAAAAAAAAAACACTAGAATTTCCTATAACGTTTCAACGTTGTCCACATGCCATGGGAAATAGTACCTATAATCTGAACGTTTTGAAGTCACAATCCTGTTTTTGTTCATTTAAATAAAGGTACCTTAATTTCATTCACTAATCATCTTGCTTACCTACCTTACCTAATCGTCTTGTTTCTCTACCCGAAGAATTGCTTCTAGTGATAAGACCGTCGTAATTAAAGTCCTAAATCTCTGAAATCATCGTTGTATAATTATTTTCTTTGTGCAAAAAAGTAATACCTATCTTCTTTTAATTTTTGAATTCATTTCTAGCACCCTTCAAATGTAGCGGCAAAAATCAGGAGTTCAACCCGTGCCCGCCACTCTGCCCCTCCGACGACTGCAGCCAAGCCTCGCCCGACGGCAGCTGTCCGCAGAGGTTCGGCCGCATCGGCATCGTGCTTCCTTGCTCCCCCAAGTGCCGCTGCAAGGAAGGGTACTGGCGCAAGGACAACGTTTGCGTACCATACGCTGACTGCAGCAGTAAGTTCTCTTACTATCTACCACGTATCTTTATTCTATTCATAAAAGTAGAGTTTAAATGCCGGGATGAGCTCGAAAAACACCTCAGTGACTGGCCGAAGGTGGATTTGGACCATAAAGAGTGGGAAAAAAGCTTAAAACAAATGAAGAGTAAGTACAGCGATCGAAGAGCAGGCTACAAATTCTGCAAGTCCGTAGCTTAATGAGTCAGAATATGTGCTGATTCGCTAATTTAGGCGAAGGTTCTAGAAGAGCCGCTCAAGGGTATGGGTATGGCACGTAAGTGGTATTTTTGCGGGTTGTAACTCCAGAAGCTACTCAGGTTAGGCAATGAATGTCTTTGACTAGTTATCATCATATACATCGCCTCCAGTCACAGCCGATACTGCAGGACTAGAGTTAATTAAGTCTTGGTAGAATACAGTGGATTTAACGAGGACGACACAAACTTCGAAAATCCGATTTATCACCTTCAATTGGATCGGAAACGTGGTCTCTCACTATGGGCCTCATAAGAAGGCTCAAGGTCACTCAACGTGCTATGGAAAGGGCAATGCTCGGCGTCTCGCTACGAGATCGAATCAGGAATGAGGAGATTCGTAGAAGGACTGGAGTCGCCGACGTGGCCCAGCGGGTAAGCAGGTTGAAGTGGCAGTGGGCGGGGCACATAGCGCGTAGAACTGATGGCCGCTGGGGCCAGAAGGTTCTGGACTGGAGACCATTCGAGGCCAAACGCAGAGTGGGGCGCCCACCCGCAAGGTGGACCGACGACCTGATAAAAGTCGCGGGATCCCGGTGGATGCAGGCCGCACGCAACCGGGCGCTCTGGAAATCAATGGGGGAGGCCTATGTTCAGCAGTGGACTTCTTGCGGCTGATAATGATGATGATGACTTTCAATTAAAAATGTGAAGTATTTTTTTTAATATTTTTCAGAGCCTGATCCCCCGCGATGTGGTCTCAACGAGGTATCTAAATGCGTACAAGATTGTCCACCAGAAAAGACTTGTAGAAATCGCAACATAGAGTTCAGCTGTTTGGCCGTCGTCACACCGTGTACTACAAAATGCGTCTGCGCAGATGGATACGTCCGGAATGCCATCGGCGAATGCATAAAGGAAGCTCAATGCGGTAAGACAGTGAATCACAAACCGCAGCGACACAACTGGTTTGTATGGATTTCAATGAAATTCATTTCAAGCGTGGCCACTACTGTCACTTGCCAGTGTGTTTCATACAAATTCAAAGAAATCAAAAAATTTCGCTAGAAGTTGCCAAATAAGTTGCCGCTGCATTGCAGTTTGCGGTCTGCGGTCTTTCTCGGACGTAGAATTCTCGAATATTTTTCAATATCTTTCAACCCTTTATAAGACTCTGTCCATATGTTATGACACCATATTCCATGGGAATAGGTTCCAAAACCAATGAAAAATTGCAATATGATCTGCCTTTATACGTAAAGGAACTTTATTTCGAAATTATGTAAAAATGGTGTCCAATACCCTACTAGGAATCAAAATCTTACTTATGTCTACACATGTGAATTCTTTTGATGCGATTGCAACTTTTTCTAAACCTATGTCCCCAGACCAATGCAAGGGCAAGAATGAGTTCTTCTCGTGCAATACCGCTTGCGACAACATCTGCGCAGACCAGAAGCAGAACAGAACCCACTGCCTAATCGTGAACAAGAAGTGCAACGAGCGGTGCTACTGCGACGACGGGTACGCGAGAGACGGCAAAGGCAACTGTGTGCCTGTGGAACAATGCCGTAAGTTTTAGGCTTGAGTGAGTCGCAGAATGGGTGCATTCGCATTTATAAATTCCAAATAAATGAGATTTGGTAAGAGGAGCATAAAAACGGAAATGGGTAGCCTGATGTGCCCCTGACTGTACTCTGTTCTTACTATTACTATGTTTTTTTCGTTCGTATGAAGTATCAAACTCACATACATTAGATACGATATCTACGAATTTGTGTGAGAAACAATTTGGTACTTTCAGGCAATGTAGTCGTTACTCAGTATACATACCTATACGGTTTGCTACTACAGCTCTACAACTATGACATATTATGTAGGCATAAAGATCTCTGAGAACTGTTCTCTCTTTTCCAGCCATAAAATGCGACGGGCCCAACGAAGAATTCACCCTAGAGAAGAGGATCTGCCTTCCAGATCAGTGCTTCACCCTCGTAGCCAAGATTGACTGCAGGAACGCTCCCCCGCCCGTGCCAGGCTGCGCGTGCAAGGCAGGCTTCTTGAGGGTCAACGCCACCTCCCCTTGCGTGCCTACTTGTCAGTGTCCACAAATGCAGCATGCGCCACAGTGCCAGAGTAAGATAATACGACTAATAGTTAGACAAAAAGAGAATTTAAGCCAGTTTTGAAAGATGGTGTTGAATACAACTATTGAGCGATCAGTGAGCGGCAGACTGTTCGCTTTCAGTTTGCCTTGATATACATTTCACATGGAGTGTCATACAGCGCATAATAATAATAATAAATGTCAATGAAATTATTCCACAGAGCGCCACAAGTCCCAAAAAAACTATAAAGCTATAACGTATAGGTACTTAATATACTTGCAGTCAGATCAGCTCATGACTGTAAACAAGGGGACGGGACATAACAGCGTGCTGAACATGTTTTCTGTAAAAGTATCGAAATTACATAACGCTTTTGGGAGTTTAGGTATCTAAAGAGGTACCTACCTAGTTACCACTTACCTAATTGAGTTCTCCGGTAGAATTAAGAGTTCACCAACCATGTTTTACAGAGTGCCCTCCAAATGAAGAGTACATGCTTGACAGAAAAACCTGCCCTCCACAAGAGTGCGGCTCAATACTGGCCAGATATGACTGCAGGAATGCGACTATCGAAGCCGGCTGCGGCTGCAAGCCTGGCTTCTTGAGGCTGAAGAAAGACTCGCCGTGCGTGCCCTCTTGCGAGTGCCCAGAGATTAGGAATCAACCACGGTGTCAGAAAAAAGGTGGGATATTATCAAGTTTGATTAAAGACGGTTTATGGGCTTTGCTACGAAGGTTCGGCGACAGTGCAGACGGTCTTTTTGCCCGCGAAATAAGATAGACCGCGTCTACCCGCCGATGCCCGGGGTTGCCCCTCAAATCGACCGGCCCTGCCCGGGCGGGCAGGGCGCTCCAATTTTAATTCATAATAGGTACTAGGTATTAAATCTTGCCTGTTTTCAAGAGCTGTTTAAGATGCGATCGACGCAAATTTAATACCTGCTTACTCCCGAATTCACAAACGTCAGTCAACGCTAAACATGCGCTCACGCTCATGCTGTCCCGTAAAATGTCAATAGAACTGAAAGGGTCAGCTATACTTCTGAGGGATGCTCAAACTTAGTGTTTGCCAAGTCAATATTTCAAAGGATAGCCATGTGACTCGAGCTAGATCTGGCGAAGGTCAGTCTTACAATCAGTGCTGCAATTTGAAATTTACCTTAATATTTCTACAGAGTGCCCCCCCAACGAAGAGTACAAGTTAGAGAAGAAATCCTGCCCTCCTGAAGAGTGCTTCTCTCTAGTAGCCAAGTTTAAATGCACGAACGCGACTACTGCGCCCGGCTGCGGATGCAAGCCCGGCTTCTTGAGGCTGAAGAAGGACTCTCCATGTGTGCCCAGTTGCGAGTGCCCAGAAATTAAGAATTCACTAGAGTGTAAGAAAAAAGGTGGGATATTATAAAATGATATTTAAGGAGGTTCGAGGTTTAAAGAGGGTTTATGTTATTGCACATAATATGATTGTGGTTGTGGTCTGTATCTTTGTCCCCAGTTCCTACCAACAGCCTGGCTAATTTTAATCTGTAATACTTAATATGTTTTACCTGTTTTAAAGAGTTATTAAAAATGTGATCGACGTAAACTTAATATGTACTTACCTAAGTACTTAGTTTAGTATAATAAAATTACAAACCTTAGTGAATTTGCTATGCTAAAATGACCTACTTTCAATGAGTATTTAAAAAAAAAAACGGACCCTTGAGGTTTAGCCTAGCGAAGGTCGTTTTAAATTCACTTATGTATTACCGATTTCTACAGAGTGTCCCCCTAACGAAGAGTACAAGTTAGAGAAGAAATCCTGCCCTCCAGAAGAGTGCTTCTCTATATTGGCCAAGTTTAGCTGTACTAATGCGACTACTGCGCCCGGCTGCGGATGCAAGTCCGGGTTTTTTAGGCTGAAGAAGGACTCGCCATGTGTGCCCAGTTGCGAGTGCCCAGAAATTAAGAATTCACCAGAATGCAAGAAGGAAGGTAAGGAAGTGTAAATTAGATCAATAGAAAGTTTTGGATTTATTTTGCTCTATAACCTACTTGATTATAAAGTGGAGCAGAGCAGCTAATTATGTGCTGGATCACAAAGTTATGCAGCTCTTACAGGGGAAGTGAACGGAATGAGTTGAAGGCGTGCTCAACCTTGAACGCTCGTGGATTTCGGGGGTTAAGCACATAGCACAATGCTGTTTAAATCAAAATCTTAAAACCATAAAACATTACTTAACAATACTTAATCAAATCTTGAATGAGCGTAGAGCATAGATTTAAATGGAAAGACTTTGACCGTGGGCTCTATACTGGCTTGACCTTAAGCTGACCAATCATGGAGGGTTCATCCATTTCATAAGCAGTCTTTAGGCGAGTCTAATTCACAAACTTTTTCCAGAATGCCCCGGACCCAACGAAGAGTACAAGCTAGAGAAGAAATCTTGCCCTCCAGACGAGTGCAACATCATACTGGCTGACTACGACTGCAGGAACGCCACTACTGCCCCTGGCTGCGGCTGCAAGTACGGCTTCTTAAGGCTCGAGAAGGGGTCTCCTTGTATCCCCTCCAGCCAGTGTCCTCAAAACACACAGGTATCTGATCCCGAAAGAAGATAAAGTTCCTGTTCGAGACAGTGGCGATGTCAACTCACTTGAAGTGAGGATACTTCGTATTTTTTAATTAAAATAACATTTAAGACTGAATAAATGAATTAAATGAGTTGATGGGTGTTTTATTAGCTAATATTTGATATCTACGTACTAATAATAATTTATTATTAATTTATTGATAATTATTGATAATTTATTACTGAAGATATTTTTACGGCTGTCGAGGTAAGTAAATGTTCCGATAGGACAGTTATTTTATCATGCTATTCTGAATCAAATTGAACAATAAATAAACACGATGAATAAAACATATATTACACATAACATCTGACATAAAGGTTGCTCACTAACCTCACACCCCCCCCCCCCCCCCCCCCCCCCAACAATCCGTAGGAACTGAGCGTGTTGGAGTATGGCTCGTTCCAGCTCATAGTTGAGGTGAGGGCTGTGCCCAGCAGTGGGACGTATATAGGTAGGCCGTCTATGTATGTATGTTATGTATACAAAATACATTGGTTTGGCGATTGACATGTCTTCTTGTCGTTGCCACTTACTTGCAAACGTCGTTAACAGTAGGCATGAAAGAAGCAAAACGTTACAATACACCTGTTTAAATTTAAAGAATAGACTAAACCAGTCGTAGACTATCAAATATCTTTTTAAAAGATAACTTCACATCACCTTCTGGGAACTGGGAAGCAGCCGTGATGAGATATCCAGATAGGTATAAGGTTGACTAGTACGTTATACATGTTTTTATATTTGCAACTTAAAAAATACTATGAGTGAGGTATTTTTCCTGATCGTACCATGAGGAAAAATACCTTGTCTTACTGGACACCCAACGTTATGATGCCAAGATTAATGACATGGGTATCTATACCTACCCTTTGCGTCACGACATAATTCCATCTTGATCGTCGCATCATCACTGGTGTCAACACAAACCCGCATACCTACACATGATCTCTGAATGATTATTTTCGGCTACGCCTGGGGTTTAGAAGTGTATGACATCTATGGTGTGGTGCAGCTGATGATGATGATAAAGAGACGTTTGTGACGCAAAGGGGGTCTCTAGATGTAGTTAGGGCTAGTCGGAGGACTAGCCCTAACTAGAGCGGCGGGGGCGGGAGGGGCGGCATGATAACATCTGACAGAAGGGTTTATCACTAACATTTACACCCCTCCAACGTTCCACACTGAGCCGCGTGTTAGAGGATGTCTCGCGCCACCTCATAGTTGGGATGAAGCCTGGTCCCAGCAGTGGGACGAAGATGTTAAAGGTGATACAATTTAGGAAGCCGTAATTACCAACGCAGATAAAATAAACTATGACGCAGATTTAATTTATAGTTTTAAATTTTGTCTTTTATCGTTTAAGTTAGATATACGTAGATATTTTAGTGACGTATATTATTATTATGATATTTAGGTACGTAGGGTACCTACTTATTTACCCAAAGATTTGGTTAAATAATGGTAGCTAACCGAATCGGCAAAGGCGTTCGGCCAAGGATTTTGAGAATTTCCGGGGACTTTTTGCATCAGGAAAGTCCCGATCAATCAGTAATGTTCTCACTAAGTAGTTACCTATAGCTACGAGTATAAGTCTGCCAAAAAGTTTCGATCGGGGGCCACCTGATCATGAGGGCCCCGAAGCACTTTCCCGCCTTGTCCGACGTTTAGCTACGCCACTGGCCGTGGTAAGGGCCTGGATTACGCAGGTACTTCCACAGGAGCGCAAAGTGTTGCTGGTTTCCACCGAACGCGGGGCCCTCCTGGGCCAACAACCACGATACACGGATCACTGCGTACACTGCCACGCCTGAGTCACGGTTCCTCCTTCCACCGATACTAAGCCCCCGCTACGCCTCGGAAATGGGAGATATCCTAATACAATTAACCTAGTTCCTCATATCAAACTGCTAATTTAATGGAAGAATGTTTATCTCAGCAAAGCTGCCTCCACCTGCACTTAAAAGCGGCTGTACGACTTCCCCTGCAGTTAAAAAAACCCAGTAATCGTGCGCGTATCACCGCGGGATGTATTTAAAGAGTTTAATATTATTATTTTCCTCACAACAAGTTTTGTTCCGACTCAGCCAACATGCAACGAGTGCTAGTGTTTTGTTGTTTAGTCACATTGTGTTCAGCTTTTAGAAATGGTGAGTTAGCTGATCACTAAATAAATATACAAGTACTATCATGTACCCAGTGGTGAAAAACAACCTACCCCTTGTTTTCTGTTCCGTGGGCTTCACCCTTACCACGTTGGGTTCAATTTTCCTCGGCGAAATGTGGGCTTCTGAATGTTCCGTTCACGTTGATGGCAACAATCAGTTTGCCTCTGGCTAACCCATTAGGTACATGGTCGTGAGAGTACGTTATGTTATGAAGATATGGGGTAAGAAGCGGCGTCACAGACTCAGTGGAAAGCCCTAAAAGTAAATATGAAAAATTGTGTGTTAGCAACAATTTCTACTCATTCAACGGCATGACAGGCTACCCACTTCCGGTCATTCTCCCTTGCTCCATTGCAATATGCAAAACGTTGATTTTACAGTAAAACAGCTAAAATGTACATAAAAGCGTGATATATGGTTAGCAAAAATCAATATTTTGATAACACAACAACCTATTATCTGTGATTTGATACAGCACACAGATGAAGTTATTTTAAATAACAATTTGTGGCTTGGTGTCTCTGTATTACTTAGGTATTATTAAATAGTTTCAATCTGTTGATGATATCTGTTATGAAATGGCTGAATGAATAGATAAAGGTTTTACGTTTAGAAAGAAAGAAGATACGTTAAATTGGTACAGTATTCAAAGTAACAACATTAAGAGTTTACATCTGAGTACGAACCAAAAAGGTTTCCGCGACGCTGATATTCTGCGGTAGCTTGCAAAGAAAAATAGTAGGATGAAAAAAGTATTTTTAGATTTATTAGTTTCATGTGTGAAACGAGGAATGCTAAATGCATTTGTGTTTACAAGGGCTTTGAGAGTTTCTTAAGTATTTTTTTTTTACAATGAAACAATTTGTAATATAAAAAATACTATTTATTTTCTTATTCTTTTCAATTTATACAGTGCTTATATGGTAGTATTTTTTATCCTCATCAGATATCACATTTGGTGCTCCTGATAATGGGTCTTTTCCTTCATGAGACTTTGGAAAAGCTATAACTTCTCTAATAGACTCCGTATCGCAAGCAATAGATACCAATCGGTCTATTCCTATAGCCAATCCGGCATGTGGGGGGCACCCACTTCGTAGAGCATTTAAAAAGTGAAACAAACTATCAGGACTTATTTGAAGCATTTTCAAAATCTTCTCTTGTAATTCTACATTATGTATGCGAACTGAGCCTCCTCCAATTTCATTTCCATTCATGACTATGTCATAAGCGAGTGACCTCACTTTTAGTGGTTCACTGTCTAATAAATGGATGTCATCAGGATGAGGTGCGGTGAAAGGATGATGGCAGGTCTCTAGACCGTTTTCCCCTTTAATAAATAAAGGGAAGTCTACCACCCACAATGGCTCTATACTTTCATTCACTGACAACAGGTTCCTTGATTTCAATAGTTCTGCTAGCATTTCCCTGATTTCTCCTAAACAGAAACATGCATTCTCATTGTCTCCCAAAGAAATAATGGCAGACTGATTATTCAATTGCAATTTTTCTATAAAGTCTGAGCCAAATTCTTTGCTTATATTTTCATGTAGGACTACTTTTACTTTGTGTTTCTTCATAGAAGTTCTAATTTTATCTTTAGTACTAGCTGTTAATTTTCCTAATGCACTGGGATATGGTATGGCATAGGCCCCAAACTCAGGTTTTGTTTCATTTGAATTTTCCTCAATTAAATGCTTGATATTTTGAAACTGTAAGCCGTATGTCAAATTAGGTTTGTCAGTTCCATAATTTTCTAAGGCATCCTTATAGGTCATTCTCTTAAATGGTGGCTTTGGAAGTTCTTTCAGAAATGTTTTATAAAGAAGCTGTTCAATCAAAGCTAGCACTCCATCTAGATTGGTAAAGGAAAGCTCAATATCCAGCTGAGTGAATTCTGGCTGGCGATCAGGCCTTGTAGTTTCATCTCTGTAGCATCTGGCTATCTGAAAATATCTGTCGACACCCCCAGCCATCAACATTTGTTTAAACTGCTGTGGGCTTTGCACTAATGAATAAAACAATCCTGAATGGTGGGTTGGCACTACAAACTCTCTAGCGCCTCCAGGTGTCCTACAAAACAATGTTGGAGTCTCCACTTCAACAAAATTGTGATCTTCAACAAGAAAACGCCTCATATTATGAAGCATTAATGATCTCTGTCTTAAATTGTTCTGCATTTCTGGGAAACGTAGATCTACATACCGATACTGCAACCGTAACTGTTCCTTGGGTTTTTGATAATCTCTTAAATTAAATGGAAGTTTGTCAACAGTATTTAGTATCTCAAATTCATTCATGAGTACTTCGATTTCTCCCGTCTGCATTTTAGTATTTATAGTGTTTTTAGGCCTTAATAATACTGTTCCTTTAACTCTGACCACAGTTTCCAGAGGAAAGTCAGGTAAATTACTATCTTCACTCACAATACACTGGGTTAGACCATATGCGTCGCGTAGGAGGAGGAATTTAGACAGCCTGTGGAACTGCACCCAGCCACACAAAGACACTTCATCTCCTACATTTGTAGTCCTTAATTCTCCACATGTGTGCGTTCTATACGTAAACGTATTACTGTTTTGTTTCTCAACATTGATTACATGAACAGCAGGCTGTTTTAAATCATGTGATTGCCGGCTTAGAATTTCGGTCTTAGTTGTATAGGTTATGTTTTCATTTCTTCGGAAATTACAATATGTTACAATAGTTTGTAACCTATATTGAACAGCAAGTAAGTCCGATAAAGATGTTTGTATGCGGAGCGTCCTAAATATTGGATATATTTGGCGAGAAAAGATACTGGTTCGTCTCCACATCATTTTACGAGCTGTTATTTCTAGACTACGCCTCTACTGATGTTTTAAAGTCGGCTGTTAAACTCCACTTAATTGACATTCAACAAAAATCTGTTTTATTTAGATGTAAGTACAATTTTTATCAGTTTTAGTAAAATTCCATTGAATTTGATCAATGTTTATTTACAACTTCAACGTCAAATTCTCACACATGACATCTTTCTTTTTAATTTTCGTACCTAAGTAGTGGCACTAGACTTGAGGATATTAGGCTTGTATCTTTGAAGCCGGCTTCACACGTCTGCGGACCTTAGTCTGACGCGTCTGCCACCAAATCCGTCTATTGATGGTGTTTGGCGCATATCGAAGGGATTCCAGGGTGATACCCGATGTCGGTACACACGTCTGTCGCCCCATCAGTCTGTGTTAATTCTCGCCAGACGCAACATTTTAAAAATGGACGTTCAGTCTGTAGTTGCTGCAGCTATTTATCTGTGTTGTACTTTTAACTACAGCCTGGCAAAAAAGTCGTGAAATTAATAGGGGCGCCACCATCGTCGATGTGGTCACCCCGTATACTACGACACAAACGGTTTTGATAATTGACTTATTAAAATATATTTTTTAGAGAGAATGGCTATCTAGTTAGTCGTGGTCCATGAACTAAGTTCACGCCAATAGATACCAATTATTTGAGTCGCGCCAATGCATCACGCGATCCCCTAATCTAGTTCAGTATTTTCTTATTCTTATAGCGTTTTACTAGGAAAACGCCTTACATTTCTTTATTTAGTCCACATTATTTAGTCGTTTTCTAGAAGTAGTCATACAGACACTCATATAACGGGTTTGCTTTTCCCTCTGGGCTGATAGGTCAGGTAGGAGTGGTAGTCTGTCCACCGGGATCCAACAGGTCAATAGGGGGAACCGTTTGGTGGTAAAAATGGAATGGCGGTGGCACCAATACAGACGATCCCCACCACATACAACCACATTATCAGGACGTTTTTCTACTACCAAGTAAAGAAATAAAAGAAGAAACTAGCAAAATCATAATATTATAATTTTAATTAAAGTAAAAAAAATCTTCATCCATGGCTTGGCTCGACCCTTCTCCAAAATTCTAACATTCACTTTGTTCCCATGAGTCACTCATGCTGCTATTGTACGGTCACTTCATCTTGCAGGTTTATGATTACCTGTCGATTTGCTCATTTGAAGTTTGTCCGCGTTGGTATTATTCCTTCTATATTTAAATAACGTGTCATCATGATTTTCTCCTATCTTTTGGAGATAGGAGATATTCTCAAAAGCTGGCGCAGCCGCTGCCTAAAAAATTGAAATTAACTTTAAAAAATTAAATCAATAAAAAAGTATCAAAATTACTTAGATGTGCTAACTTGACAAATTGTTTTTCGTAAACAAACGTCAAAATAGGTATTCACATTTCAACGTAAAATATCAATCGTTTGTTAATAGTTACTTGACAACTAAGTTAAAACACGCGTGGTCGATTAAATAAAACCACTACATACTAGTGATTTCTGCTGTTCTGGTCTAATCATCGTTTATTTTATATAAAACTTCCCCAGCTTCGTGCTCGGCTAAACAACGTTTGAATACTTCATTACGACTTCTCTAGTGGCGCTGAGGATTGTTTTTCTCTTTTTCGAAGATTTATCTTGATTTTACACGATTCTTTATTAGTTTAACATAAAGAAAACACCTGAATACACTATTAAACGATCTCCGATAAACAGATTTGACACACCATGTACTAGCTAGACGTGATTGACAAGTGACAGCGGGACTATTGCCAGTGATAATATTTTTTAGTTCCCTTTCAGGACTTTATACTAGATACTTGAGTGTACGTAGTAGTAGGGTTGTTAAAAATGTATGTGTATGTGTGTCAAAAAACCGGCAACAGGTGGATTGGCGGCAGAAGCGTCTGCCGACGTTATGCCGGCTACACACGTTGACCGACGCGTCCGCGGACGCATCTGCAGATGACATCGGCAGACGCATCTGCCGACGTGTGGAGCCAGCATTCAATGAGACTAGATCTTGAGATTTCTGGTGCACGGCAGTGAATCGAGGCAAGTATGAATTACAGAAGCAAATATTCACTAACAAAAATAATTTATTTTCAGAATCCGAATCTTTACGTTGCGATTCAAAGTTTTCCCATAAAGTGCCTGCATGCGTAAAAAAATGTCCACCAGAAAAGACATGCAGAAATCGTGGCGTGGAATTTAGATGCATGGATGACCCTGCCCCTTGCACTAAAAAATGCGTTTGTGCAGAAGGATATTACAGGAATTCCATTGGGCAGTGCATTACAGGAGCTCAATGTGGTAAGCAATCAGCTTTATCAATTTAATCATTCGGTGGATCCATTTTCGTTAATCGAATGAGCATAAAGCTGTGTCGAGGTTTCAATTAAATCAGTGAATGACCATAGAATTCTACCTAAACCCTATTCTTTTTTTGATTTATTGAATTATATTCAAATCTATTTACTTGCACAGATCAATGTAACGCAGACAATGAGTTCTACTCGTGTAGCAGCGCCTGTGATAACGTCTGCATCAACATCGATCGGCAAAACAGGACCCGCTGTCCCATCAAAAACATACAGTGCAACAAAAGGTGCTACTGCGACGATGGATACGCAAGAGACGCGCAGAAAAATTGTGTGCCTATAGAACAGTGTCGTAAGTACCTATTTTAAACATACCTACTTAAAAATCAGCCGCAGAGAACACAACAAACGGATAGGTACCTAATTTATTTACTAAAACAACCCTGTATAAATGTATAATAAACTTTAAAAAAACCTGATTGAGATTGCCTACCTGTATGAGTATCCACAAACAAAGCTCTTCACCAATGTGATTTAGGAGAAAATTGTTCTTTAAACGATAATTATTATTTTTCAGCTAAAACAGGAGTACCGGTCCACCGAGTTAGTGCGAGAGCAGGTAAAATGAGCAATGAATTAGACAGCGACATTACAAATGGAGTTAAGTACTAGCTTTAGACTCGTGAAGAGGTTTTCGATAATAATTTGCTTTCCTTTTGTCCCAACAGTTGATTCATGTGGTCCCAACGAATACTACACTTGCCGGAAGCCATGTCCACCGGAGACCTGCTTTTCACTCGTGGCGAGGATTCGTTGCGATGACATGCAGCTTTGCCGACCACAGTGCGCCTGCAAACCTGGCTTCCTCCGCGTCAGACAGGGGTCGCCTTGTGTTCCCATTTGTGACTGTCCAGAAATGGCACATTCACCAGATTGCCGAAAAAATTACATACCTACTTTGGGTAGACCTGGATTTTTCTAGTCAAAATTCCGCCTTAATTTCTGTGTTCGGCCATGTGGTTGACTGGTAGAGAACGCAAAAAAAATAAAAGTACCTTGTCACTAAGTCCATGTCGTACTGTTATTTTTTTATGTTTTAATGTGCTATAAATAATAAATGTACCTACAGAAATATACTTACCTACCTAAAAATATTGGTTTATCAAGAATGGTCCCTAGCATGTCTCAACTTGGCGATGGTGCAACCATGCCGAACTTAGGAGTTTGTTTCAAGTAAAATAAAAATAATAAATTCCAGTAAAATGTGCGTTTCAACTAGGAGTAGGCGCTGTTCACTTTCGAGTTGGGTGTTAGCAAAACATCAACCACCCTTAGAACTAGAATATGAACCCCTTGTAATTGCAAACTGGACTAGTTGCGAACTGTACTAGATACCTACATAATTGAGAATCTGACAGTTGGACATTTTGCGAATTGGACAAAATGCGCCAAACTGAACCGCCGGTGCTTACCGCCCGTAAAGGTTGAACAAAGGGGATGCCTTTCTACCTACGCACCCGCGTAGGACACTGAATATCCTTCGATTTTCTTGACACGAAGTCACCGGACAGCGGGGACGGCAATGTGGTAGCGGCGTCCCTTATAACCCGATACACTGCCGCTGCCGCCCCGCTCCGCTACCCCTGCCTTGTGTCCGTGACAGTCATCTCGATTGCATTTCATAAGTGTCCCAAGCTAGCGGGCGCTGAGAGTGCAGCCGGCCGCTGGCGTCCAGGAAGAGGCCTTACACTTTTGTTAGAAGTAGATCCGTGTAGACACCGTGCATACAAAACACCTACTTATATCCATAAGGGTACTCGCCCACGTCCGACAATCGGTGACCGACCACAAGGAAAAGGATCCTTCGGCATCCTACATGCAAGCGCACACTATCGGCAATTATGCTTAAGGATGCCAAGGCGCCCTTAAAGGATGCCGAACCGCAAGGCAATCTATCCCCCGAGTGTTGCCTCGGTGCCGGCGGCGTACCGAAGGATGCCGAAGCATTCTCAAGGCTGCCGAACAGCAGCCTCAAGCATACTGAAGCGGTATTTTTGTTATTACGACCACATATCACGGGAATTTCTACTTTATTGCCATTTATGTTATAGTATATTGCTATTTGCACCCTAAAATGTTCAGTCGTGCCGATACCGATAATGGGCGCCGGGCCTTAATGTTACCATTCATTATTTATTTCTTCCAAGGCAGAACTCTTGTTATATTATAAATATTTTTAATGTGTATCCATAATTTTAAGCTGTTTTAGTTTGTCTTAGACAGACACTAACATATCCTGTCATCACCTTTTGGTCTGCTGGAAGAAATGTCCTTGAGATAAGCTCACCTGTACCTAAATGACTGGAATACATGTTCACATGAATGTACAATTTAGGCACTTGTTGCTAGAAGCAATCTCTTCCAGACAACCTACAGGAAGAGGAAATATGATAAGACAGGTTCGCAAGTACAAAATTAATAAAATTAAAAAACAAAAATCTGCATGTAAGTTTTATTTGTCTTAAATTCTACAAAAATAAAGTCTTATAAATGTTTCAACAAAGAGTTAGGATCAATGCTTTTCTCTGAATATACGAAGTATAAGCACAAGTAAGCATCGCGTCAGTATGGCAGATTTACCTAAGTAAATTATGCCAGTGACCTAACAAAAATAAAAATAATGATGTAAGAGAATCAACAAAATATATCTAACTATTTATCCAAGTGTTAAACCAATTATTATTTGGTTGCAGATCGAAATTATAGTAAATAAGAGTTTTGTGATTGGTCAATGAAACTACTGCGATTGCGCGTCTAATACTCCAACGGTCAAAATATAAACTATTTTAACAACAGAATAACAGGCAAAACTAGCCAGGGATAAACAGACTTAAAACTAAAAATAAAGTCAAATCTAACAAAAGAGGTAACATGAAAATATTAAAGTCAAAACAACTAAATAAGTTCTTTAGAAATTGAAACAGTCTTGCCAATGTTCACATTGTAAGAATTGTTTCTTCTCCACATTTCAACAACGGAAATTGCACTATATTCTACCAAGAATAAAGTAAAAATTTCAACAAATCCTTATAAAAATAACTTAAAAACTAAATGCTCATACTGTTCGCCAGATCGCAGGTACTGTCACAGATAAGGGTTGCGGTCGGTACAAGTTGATGTAGTCATATGGGAGGGGCACGCAGCTCTGCATAGGGGGGAGGACGGACGTGCTGCAAGGGTACGGGGGCTGCACCGGGGCGGGGGACGACATGGCAGGTGCGGAGCGCTGGATCAGGTCGGCACGGAGCATCTGGAACAGTAAATAAGCATCTGTTACACAAGTAACCTATCTACCTCTTTTTTATTATATCATTGATCGTAGGTATGATGCGAAATAAATACAGCAGCAGGAGCGTAAGTTGAGCTAACGGTAAAGTCCTTCGCCCTGTGGTATGGGGAGTTAGAATCCTCCCATCCATTCTCCAGTTACTCCGTGACCATGGTGCTTGTAAAAGTGCCGAAATATCGGAAACAAGGTACATGGTAGCAATCCCGTATTTTACGGATTTATAGTAAGAATCTTGAAAAATAGGCAAGTAAAAACAAGAATCGTCCTCGTGTGAACGAGCCCTAACAGCATTTTTCTTTGTCATGTAGAGTTGCAGGAAAGGATTGACAATTTACTTTTTGCAAAGTAGGCACCTTTTTTGACCCTGCCCAGGCCCAGGACACTTGTGGGTTCAATTCTCACAAAGTCACAAACATTAATGTATGAACATTTTGATACCTCCAATATCGTCGCATCGTAATTTACTTATCAATTATCTTTTTAATTTATTGCCTGAAATTAATGAAAATAGAGGGTAGTTACTCTACAGCAGAAAACTAAGAAAATACTGGCAGGGAAATTTGAATAGACAAGTAGGTACCTTAATGTGATGTAAAGCATTTTCAGCAGCCTCCACATGTGCCTGTTGCACCGAGAAGCAGGAGCGTGTCGACAGGGGCCCAATGCGCTGTGGAACACTCAGCAGTGGCAGCCCAACATGTGGTAGATCCACTCTGCCCACCCACACCTCGGCACCAGTGGGATCCACGTACTTCTGGTATTCGTATACTGGAGGAGCCCAATTGTATCTGTAATAGAAAGAGTTTTAGTATTTAAGAGAAAGCAAACACTAGTTAAAACCTTGTTGTCACACTACACCAAATTCAACCCTTTATTTTAAGGAAATTGGAGAAAAACCACTACTATCCTCATTGACACCAACTAACAGCCTTTAAACAACAGATGGTCAGATGTTATCAAACTAGTCGAAAGCCACAAATTAAACCCTTAGTCTCATTTAGATCCCCTTAGTTCTCAGGAGCCTTATTAAATCATACCTTGGTAGGTACTTCTATGAGAACTCTAGACAAAGGCAAATAATTTCATTAAAAAATACATACCTTTTGCACATTGAATCCAGTTTTGCGGGAGCAAGTGGAAAAGTTTCTTTCGGTGTTGAAGTGTTTAAATAAGTGAAGTTTGGCTTCATATCTGTTGGAGAACCACAAGAAGACTCTCCGGCACAAGCTGATCCTATACCCTCATCTTCCTTTGGAGAATTTGCATATTCTTTTTTCTCCAAATGTTGCTTGTATAGCAGAAGTGTCTGTGTAAAGTCGAGGCTGTTGTTGAATTTCGCATTGCCACGGTTCAATTTCTGTATACGGTAAAGTTCTCTATCAACGGGTTTAGCCCATCTGATCTCAATAACACTGCCGTCAACTTCAGCATTTTGTAATTTTTTCATCGCTAGCTCAGCATGCTCTCGCTGATAAAAATGTATAAATGCATAGTCATAGATCTTTTTAACTCGCTCAATTTTATTTTGTATAGCAGATTCAAACACAGATTGTATTGTTTCTGGTGTTGTTCTAATTAAGAAGTTCCTTACATAGAGCACTTTTACCTGTAATAGAGAAGGTTCTAATTTGATAAACATTGTAACAGGACTCTATAGCAGGTGGGCATGCTGTATGAAAGGACCGTAGGTAATTACATAATGTAAACTGTAACAAGAGCTTGTGTTTATAAATTATCTGAGCCACAGTGTTAACTGCAAATAATTTATAAATCTGATCATAAAGAGTGATAACAGAGCATTGCAAAAACTTTAACCCACCTCAATCTCAGTAGAAGAAATAATTATTTCCATACTTTCATAAAACAAAATCTTCTAAACTTTATAAACATTAAGAACTTTTTAGTCGTTGTAATAATAAAGAAAGACAAATCTAACATTCTGATGGGGGTAAAGTTTGCTTGGTACCTACAAAAAGGTATAATATTCAAATGATAGAATTCACAGCAGCCAGCAGATATAAAAGTGGTGAGAATTAAAACTTTCCAGACTTAAGGTGAAGTTTTCTCCAAAAATATGATAATACTAAAGCCATTAGAACTAGGTATTGAAAAAGTCTGAAGTATTTTCTAATACTATGTTAGATCAGAACACAGAACATTGCCCTAAGTATTAATACTGTACTTACCCTTTTCATCTGGTCGTCATCTATGTCTGGCTCCGGTTCAGCCCAGTCCACCATCAGGTCCTGGTCCCAGATCTTGACGCAGCCAGGCACCAGCGCGCGCCTCGCCATCGCCGCGGCACGGTGCGACGTGAACTCCACGAAAGCAAACCCTCGATTCAGTCTTCTATCGAAGCAGTTCTTGTATAGGATCACGTCCACTATTCCAGTCACTCGCTTCGAGAGCTCTTCAAGGACTTCTTCCTTGGTTTTGTTCTTCGGGATGCAGCCAACGAATAAGCGGCAGTTATCAACAGATTTCACAACCCCAATATGTCTGCCGGCTCGGATCTCGTACCCATTCAGCTCCTTCACAGCTCTAAATGCTTCAGATTTAGACGTGTAGGTAACGAACGCGTATCCTCTATTGGAGCCAGAGAAGTCCATCATAAGCCGCATCTCGTATATCTTGCCAGCTCTTGAAAAGATAGGCACCAGCTCATCTTCAAAGATTTCTCTCGGGAGTTTCCCGACGAAGACTTCGCAACCTTTCAGGGGCGGCGGCCCGACCCAATCCGGCGGTGGTCCGAATCTTCTTTGCCCATTATGCTGCTCGATGGAGTACCCTGTCTTCTGCATCAGGTCCAGCAATTTGTAAGTCATGTCGTTATTCTTTTCCATTGTCGTAATCACAGAATCAGCAAAGCAACACGCACCAAAGACGAGCGATCGGCGAAATGCGGTGGTTTCAAAGAGACGGCGCTCTTTATACTTGCCGACAAACGGGCGCCGGCGCCGGTTGTGACGTCACGAAATTTGCCGCTACTTCGGACAACTTTTACTAACTTTTTATAAGTAATTTGGAGATAAAAAATACAAATGATGTAATTTTTTATTGTTGGGTTTAAATATACAAACATTTTATTTTAAACACGTAAAAAGAAACAAAAAAATAACATTTCATGTTACGTGGTCGGTACTTTCGTAACGATGCCCACGATGGCGATTTCCGCTTTAGAAATAAAGTCGTTGAATAATTAATTAATTTAATTATATTATACTTTTCAGGTAATAAATGATTTTCATTTAAAAAATATTTCTTTAATGAAAGAATTACTTTTACAAAGAAAATTTATTTATTTTAGTTCAGAAGTTTGTTGCGATTTATTTTACCTCGAATTGGATAAGTACCTATTTCAAGTTAACTTTATAACTGTGTAGCAACCACTGGTTAAATCAAACTAAACATTATTATCATCTTAACTTTACAATATATTTTGTTATAATCAAACCACAAATTTATGTTTATGATGTGCCAATGTCATGCGAAGAACCGAACAATTTCATGGCGCTAAATTCAAATAACATTTTGGCCTAAATTTTCTAATTTGTTTGGATTCCATTGTGTAATTCAACTTGACGACCGATTTGGTGTAATGGTTGAAAAGTCGGCTGCTACACCAAAGGTCGTGGATTTGATTACAAACCAGTACAAACATTGTATGAACGTGTCTCGTACGAGGTCGGATATCTGTGTGCCTATTTCGAGTTTTTTCGACCAAACGCGGCGAGAAAGTAAACATGGATTTCCTTAGGTAAAAACGCTTAGGTAAGTACGTCTACCTGACCCCCAGAGGCCGCGGCCATGATGCCTAACAAATTCGCGTTTACCGAGTCGGGACAGTTTAGTAAGCAAAACCCGTACTTGGCACTAGTTCAGCATCAGAGACAGTGGTGCAATCAGTATTCAATTTACAAAGATTTAGTATGATTAATGCCAGGAGGAATCTCTACCATTCAATCTCAGAGAATTTAGGAATGTCCCAATTCCGATTTTTCCTACTTGCTCTTTTGCTAAGCAATGTCATGTGATAAATGCAAGATATGTAAATGGGTAGCTCGATGTGCTATTGACTGTACTGTACGCAGTGAACACATCCTAGATACTAATTTATACATGCGAACGTTTGTATGTTTGGATGGATATGGGAATCTAATAGCTTAGTCATAAGAATAAGAACTAAGCTGCAATTTATGAAAGATTATTTCTTTTTTTTACTGAAGTCAAAGGGACACGACGTCATGGGTGGCCGCTAGTGTTTTATATTCAAAAATGAAAGGTTGTTAAAAATAATACAAGCAGAGACAAGCATACATTTCTTTAATTAGACTATCAATATAAAATCACATGTACAAAATTCTGCACATTCAACATTTTGTGCATTTAGAGATTTCACTTAAATTTGAGAAAAGTAGTCTATTGATATAGGTTCTTATACACTGTTTTCAATTACATTGATTTTGTGTTTTTAACCTTTCATATTTACATCTTATATCTTCAAATAAGTCTTAATGGCAATTACAATCTCAGTATTTGTAAATACAAAATGTTATGTGACTTTGTAGAATACCCTGTTACCTGAAATTGCAACATTAACTTATTCGACGGACATAACATCAGATTCAATAGGATTTTGTTTTTAACTACATTTAGCCTTAAAAATAATTGTAATCAAGTTTTTATATTCATAATATAGCTAGAAAAACACATTAAATATATCACATACATGAATACATTGCGAGGTATTATCTTCAAGGAATGTACATGAAATAGAAGCTACAGAAAAAAGCCTTTACAAGATGACAAATATTATCTGCAGTCGGGGAATGAAAGGGTTGACCACCCTAAAATCTGTTTTTGCTTGCTCAATGATGACATTGACAAGATCAAACCAATAGAAAGTATTGGTTCAACAACTGTCAATCGTGAATGAACATACGTCTGAACGAATTTTAATTTTACTGTCAAACAATAAAGCATACTTTTCGACTTACTCTAGCCTGTTACACAGTTTAAAAACATGTGCCTGCAACGCGTAAATGAATTTATTTAAACAGGTCAACCTTTTCATTTTGCGACTTTACAGGGATGGATTTTCATGTAACTGTTTCTTCATACAACCATTCAAAGTTTGATAAAAAGGCGGATTTTTAATGATAAGAAAATTAGGGTAGTTTAGAAAACAACAGCCTGTATGAAGACAGTAGGGATATATTTGATACAAAACAAACAGATGAATATATTTACAAGAGCAAAATATTTCTAAAACCTAATCTATTATAACCTTACATAGAAAATAATACTAAAACAATTCAATTTCAAAGGAGCTAGTGGGCGGATTTTTAGAAAATTAACTCACCGGTCACGTTGAATAAACATACTCGATTATACATATAAAACCCAGTATGTTAGACAATGTAGTCTCATCAAGTCTCATACTGTACCTCCATTAGGCACGGGCGCAGACATCGTCATAAATAAGTCCAAAGTGCCAAGTACGACAGGCACACCTGTTTTGGCGCACCAAACTGTCCCGAGTCGAAAACACGAATTTGTATGGCGGTGATTCACCGCCATCTAGTGGCGATTAGGAGAAATAACGTTTGCGAAGCGTCAAACCAAGACCCTGACGAATTTGAAAGTCATCTACATCGAGTAATCTACCAGTAAACTTCTTTATTTGGTCGGTTAACTGCACTTATGCCAACTTAAGAAAAACTAAATTTAGTGAATGCTCGATAAACTTGACGGTAAGTAAATCGAAACTGCTTGTGCGTGTCGGGATAGGCACTCTGTATACTTTCGTAGTCAATTTATATTATAATTAGCTCGAATACAGCTTGCTCTTTCTTATTTCGGCAAAACAAAACCAGCGTCCCTCCCATTACAATTCTATTTCGAAAGTGTTTCTACTAATTAAACTGCAATGAAGATTATATTTCAAATAAAATGAATTGTAGTAGGTTCAATTTGAAACCGAACATTTGTTTCGGTTCTCAAAGCTTCATCACCAACTTTCAGTTATGATTTTAATTTATTTTTTATTAGTTAGATATTTTAGAGTTGGTTTAAAAAAAGATGTTTACAACATGGGCAGTAAGGAACATTATTGATGTATTATATATTTGAGGATAGAGGTAATAAAGGCCACCCACAGTCATAAATCTATATCTGACCCCTAAATTAACAAACGCCTTCAAACTCCAGTCCTGTTTACCTGATAGTGACAGCTATACTAACCCCCGAATTTACAAACGCAAATTAACGCTGAGCACCCCTCAGAAGAATCGCTGTCCCTTTCTGTTCTATTTACATTTTACGGGACAGCATGAGCGTGAGCGCGTGCTTAGGGTTGATTGTTATTGGTGAATTCAGGGAGTAAGAAGGGCCACAATCTGATTGTGTTTGTAAAATTGGGGCGAGTCATTTTCCAATTTATCAGTAGTATTTTATTTACATTTCTGAATGGTCCAAAGCTTTGTTGTCGTACCCCCTCGCTGTGGTGACGGAGGCGCCATCTGTGTCGAAGCTCGGTTCCGAGTCAACCTCCACGACCCAGCGCTGCTTTTCGCCGGAGCACAGCGCGCCGTAAACTACCGCACCGATCAGATAGATGGCGCTGGACACGAAGAAAACCACGCGCCATTGTTCTGTCGCCTGAAATGTTAAAAAGTAAATAAATTATAAAATTACAATAGATAGGAATAGTAGATTCACTATCCCAGCGCTGATATATCCGAAAAACTCACACACCCATACAACAAACTTTATACGTCCCACTGCTGGGCACAGGTCTCACCTGAACATTGAGGTGGAGCATGCCATACTATACTCCAACACGTGGGCTCGGTGAGGATTGATGGTTGGGTGTAAGTTTAGTGTTAAACATTACTGTCATATTACTACGTTAGGAAGCCGCCAGGCTTTACGACTGACTAATATTGAGGCCGGCGGTGACTTGCCTTTTCGAACCACGAAGAGGTCCGAATAATAAACCCTAGGAATGGCGGACATAATGCCAGGAGGCATTCTCTACTTCAAGGTGACTCAAGAACATCTCGCACAGTAAAGTCGCGTTTCCACAAGGCAACATTTGCCGCGAGACATGTTTTACAACATGTTGCTCATCATGTTGATCAGCAACACGCAACTTTCGAATCGGTGCACATAGTATCAAATCACAAGCCGTGCGTCAGCTTGGCAACGTCGCGCCCTGTTGTGCAACGTTGCCGTACATGTTGAGCGTCACGTGTTGCGGGTCATTTCGTTGCCTAGTGGCGACTAGTGTGATGGCACGGCTTAAGGTTTATCCAATGTGTCAGCATGTCATTTTGTTAAGGAAGAGTGACTCCTTCTGCCACAGGTGCCATGGCACTTAAAAGAAAGAGTCCATCTCTGCATAGTCATATTGAATTATTGTTAAAGAAATAAATATTTTTCTTTTTTTTTTCATTTCATGTTGTGAGGTATGGCTCGCGCAACCTCATAAATGAGGGGAGGCCAAACCCAAATTATTTCAGGCTTGTTTTGAGGCTACTGTCTAGAGTGTTGCAGAATAAGCTAAGCATAATTCACTTCTCCATCGTCTAATTCTAAATTAAATAAGGTTATGTAACCCCAACGCAACACTTAATACACTTAGATCCGACGCGTAATTACCGTAATTATTCGCTGACCATAGATATGAAATAATCTTACTATCTACACTCTGGGCAAGTTTGAACAGGTTAGGCATAGTTTTCACAGACTAAATACACGTTTCATTACACGCAGAATTCGCTGTCTCCGGGAGGCGTTTCATAGATGTGAGCGAAATTTTGTTTGTCTCCTGAAGGTGTTTGACATACGAAGGGATGAGTGTATTGATTATTATTGGGCATGTGTGTGTGTGTGATCAAGTAGCATATCGTCGTTTAAGTTCTAACACTACGTAAGTCATTTTTGGACGTTTTGACATCTTGATGTCATTCACCAAAGCATCTAAAGACGCGTCGTTTAGTCCAATCAGAATCCAGGTACGACAAATAGAAAGAAAAAAAGTAACAGCATGATAGCCACTAATCCTATGGAAACAGTACGTAAGTCAATTCGTTTTTTTGGCTCTCCTGAAAAGTTGCTAAAAATGACATACGTGGTGTTAGAACTTAAACGACGATAGGTATAGGTATTACCTTATCGGTGACGATAGCGCCAACAAGTGGCGGACTAATGATCCCGGGCAAGGTGGCCACCGTGTTGGAGATGCCCATCAGCACACTCGCGTGGGGGGGCGCTATGTCCAAGTGGTTCACACTGAAAAACATATTAAAACATTTTACTAAGTGTTGGCGGCGATTTAGACAACGTAGAGGTCAAAATGTAACACAAATTAAACAGAATATCTGAATTATCCTATACTAGCGACCCGCCCCTGCTTCGCACGGGTGCAATAGGATGTTATTATACAAATAAACCTTCCTCTTGAATCACTCTATCTATTAAAACAAACCGCATCAAAATCCGTTGCGTAGTTTCAAAGATTTAAGCATACAAAGGGACATAGAGACAGAGAAAGGGGCATTATTTTAAACTATGTAGTGATTATGGGCAGTATTCGCCCACAGCTGGGCATAGGCCTCCCCAAGGATCTCCACAACGATCGGTCCTGCGCTGTCCGCATCCAGCGGCTTCTCGCGACCTTGACCACATCGTCGGTCCACCTTGTGGAGGGCCTGCCCACGTAACAGTATTAATATACCAAGTCTTATATAAAAAAATAACGAAAGGAAAGCATCCGTTTCAGTCCAAATGAGAAAGTCGCCAAGACATGAATGGATATAACTTGACCGTTTGAGCATTTCTTACTATGGCACCAAGGTTGTAGAACCCCTTTCCTTGGTTTGGTTCAAATTTGAAAAATTAGTCATAATCTACTTATCGAACCTGCGATCTTTGGTGTTACATGTTTGGTGTATAATACATTTGAAAAGGTTTTTTTGACAGGTTTGTAAGGTAAGTCATTTTTTTATTAAGAGTCAATGGCATAAATAATTTACGTCATACAAAGAAATAAATACTTTTTTTGTTATTTTATGATATGATAGTTACCTGAAGCCTGACCAGGCGAACCCTCCCAGCCCCACGGCGATCGACAGGTAAACTATACACATGGCCGCGCTCGACGCGTACGATGCTGCCACAGTGAATATTGTCTGAAATCACGACAAATAGAACGAGTTAACATAGAAAACAGAGCTTTATACAAAAATCTTACTAATATTATAAAGGCCAAAGTTTGTATGTCTGGATGTGCCGTGTTGCTCTTTCACTTAAAAACTACTGAATGGATTTTAATGAAACTTTACAATAATGATGCTTATACATCTGAATAACACATAGGCTACAATTTAAAGGAATATTGTGTAAATTGTTGAAATAATCAAATAAAATATGAAAATGTACGCGGCATCACGTGGTATGGCATGACAGTTGATGACAGACTGCTGTCATTAGCGTAACTATGGGTACGTTCCGAATTGGAAGGGTTTAACATCGAAATAATATTTGGGCTACAATTTGTACTCGGTGGCAAAAAACTAAATTCCACGCGGACGAAGTCGCGGGCGGCCGCTAGTAAAAAATATTTTTGACTAATATTCTTCATCGGCAATGCCTTTTCCAAATTGTATTCTCTTAAAAGGAGGTGCCCGTGGCGCAGTTGTGACAGTGGATCGGCAACGATCGCTGTAGCAAAAGCAACACACGCCGGTTCGGAAAAGGGATGGGTGACCGATTCCGAACGCCACTTGCAGCACGATAGCCATGGCCAGATATGGCACCGCAGCCAAGAAACCGGTTTGCTCTACTATGCTTGCCTTTCAGCAGGAATAAGTCAGGAAGTTGGATATTACTACTAACTTGTGCCAGAAAAGCGCCACAATTGAACAGCTTCCTGATGTTAGTCCTCGACGGGACGCACCTTCGGAGCAGCCAGATGACCAGATATGGCACTGCAGCCAGGAAGCCAGTCTGCTTTATCCTGAAGCCTGCCTTCTGCCTTGTCTTTCAGCAGGAATTGGTAAAGAAGTTGTAGATACTACTAACTTGTGCCAGAAAAGCGCCACAATTGAACAGCTTCCTGATGTTAGTCCTCGACAGAACTCGTCTCCGGAGTAGCCAGTCCGCCATGTGGCCCGCCACTTGTAGAACTATGGCCATGACCAGATATGGCACTGCAGCCAGGAAACCGGTCTGCTCTACTCTGAAGCCTGCTTTGCCTTGCCTTTCAGCAGGAATAAGCCAGAAAGTTGGAGATTACTACTCACCTGTGCCAGAAAAGCGCCACAATTGAACAGCTTCCTGATGTTAGTCCTCGACAGAACTCGTCTCCGGAGTAGCCAGTCCGCCATGTGGCCCGCCACTTGTAGAACTATGGCCATGACCAGATATGGCACTGCAGCCAGGAAACCGGTCTGCTCTACTCTGAAGCCTGCTTTGCCTTGCCTTTCAGCAGGAATAAGCCAGAAAGTTGGAGATTACTACTCACCTGTGCCAGAAAAGCGCCACAATTGAACAGCTTCCTGATGTTAGTCCTCGACAGAACTCGTCTCCGGAGTAGCCAGTCCGCCATGTGGCCCGCCACTTGTAGAACTATGGCCATGACCAGATATGGCACCGCGGCCAGGAAACCGGTCTGCTCTATTCTGAAGCTGTATGTATCTGGAAATTTTTGGTTATATAGATTAGTTTTTTTCTCATGTAGATAACATTTGATGGCAAATTGTACGAAACGTCGAAAAATCCAAAATAACTTATTATAGGTTAAGTACAGTGAACGGCAAATCAGGTTACCCATTTCAGTTTTTTTTTATTTGACTCTTCAGAAATGACATTTCCTTGCAATAAAGCAAGGAGGACGGTCCAAAATTGGTGAGCCAGAGGTGCCTTTGACCGTGCATAAAATGATTGAGATTGCTATAAAATTCAAATACGCATAGGCGAAAGTTATTGATCTCTAAAATAGCCAAAATTGAATATTATGTTATCGTTCTTGCAAATCTTTATACACAGTAGGTATTTAGGTGTGTATGTTGTTTTCAAATTCGGATATGTGGGCTTCTTTGAGCCTTGACTACGACGACGTACGCATTTTGGCGCTGGTTCTCCATTTGAAGAAAAGATAGGCCAATTGTACTTTTTGTGCAGTCAGAAATGATAAGCAATGACTACTATTTCCTTCACCATACTGATCATCCTCACACAACACATTTTGTAAAGTCTTTGATTAACCTAAAGCATCAAAATTGCAAGTCGAAACAATATCCACCCACAAGACCCATCTCTTATCCATAACATAACTAGTCAATTCGAGACTTGATATAAACAGAAAGCAATGATTCCAGAGCACAAACAAACTCACCAATCAAGAAAGTAGGTAGATAGGTGAGCATAGTGTAGAAGCCCCAGTTCTCGCTGAAGTGCGCCATGACGATGGCCCACACGGGGCCCGACGTCAGCATGGCGCGCCACGGGTGCCGAACCTTGGAAACCTCCACTGCTTGGGTTCCGCGGGACTCCTATTGAGAAGGTTCAGGGTGGTTTTATCAAATTGGGAGTGGAAGGCCAAATCCTTAAGTATGTGAACTATGGAAAAAGGGGCAAGGGAGACCGATTTTTAATTAAACTTGATCGAATACTCAGATTCTGAAAATAACTTTTTGCACAGCAAGCCCAGGTGTCAAAAGTAGGTTTTGAAAAAAAAACCGAACCATGTCTATGAGACAGACGAGTTCAGTGGAACAGTAACTACTGAGATTATCTTTTCACGCTCGCTTGAATAATCCAAGATTTTAGGAAGAAGGGAGTAAGAATTTTGTTCTGGCAGAGTATTCCAAGTCTGCGGAATGCGGGTCAACAATAAAATTGCTGGGGTGGCATTCCGGCTAACATCACTTTACATCTCGGTGCTTCACGCTTACTTCTATTATCAATACGCTTCACTCTGAATATATATTTTCTCACATTTTGTATGTAAACAATCAAAAATTGTTATTTGGCTTAGTTCTTTTCTCTCAAAGGACCAAAGTCGCAAAAAAATTGAATTTTGAAGATAACGAGGGAAGTGAGTTTTAGCGCCAACCGGAATACCATAGCTGGATCGTGTGTGGATGTCGAGTTCAGCAAGCGCGGTATTGAAGTGGAAGGATGAGGAAGGATGGGATCAATTGGGACACTTCATCAGAGCTTTCCCCATTCAAAAGTAAAGGCGATGCAGAACACTCTAAATCAATGTCCTTAATCCTATTTCTATATACTTGTCCACGCGCGGGGCGCGGGGGCGTGCGGCGGAGCGGCGAACGCACTTCACGACCGAGCGACACGCACGACACTCGCGTCACCTTATACGACCAACGTCCCATTGATCGATGTACTTAGCCTTTTTACTTTCATTACATCTTTAAAATACAGTCCGCTTTTATATTCATCTCCAAGTTATCACCCTCAAGACCCGAAGCACAATCATACTTATTACTCTTTCGATATGAGGATGTGTCCAGACGCCTTTAGCTTTACGTGACCTATCTTAGGCGACAATTCATTTGTTTTGACACAATGACGATATCTAAAGCGTCTTAGCTAAAGGCGCCTGTACATACTTCATTTGTAGAAATGGTTTTACTGTTTTGTACAGGTATTTTTTTTTGTGAAAATATTTGTTTAGATTTGGATTAACAATATAAAATACCTGTATATATTTCAGCTCTGCTGGCGTGATGTGTGGATCCTTTTCAGGGCACTCTTTCACAACCAACCACCAAACCGTAGTCCATACTAGGCCCATGATACCTGTACAAAAATAGAAAACAAAATTAAATTAACTTATTATCTTCATGTTACATCAACATTTTGTTAGGTACCTACTACGTCATTTGTTTTAGTGATATGAAATAGAACCCGACCAAAAATTTGGTGACCTCAACTGCATCATTCGTAGCCATATTCAGATCGGCTCCTGTGCAGGTCTCGATTCCCAAGGCACACTTCGTAAGTCGCAAGAGCGAAGAGCGAGAGAGCGCTTCAACAACACGTTATCTTTTGTATCGCGTTGTCTCCTTCAGTCTTGTTGCTGCCGCCATTTGCGAGTAAGTGAGAAAACACGTCAGTTGCTTAAACTATTTATTTATTTATTTTGCATGTCACTATGCTTTAGCGTTGCGTCAGTTTTTATGAATAAGGGGGTTAGCATTCTCTATAACTGAATAAACGCAATAAATGCATACAAACGCATCGATTCGCGGTAGAACGGATAGACTATTGAAGCGTGGTCAGCTGAGGGAGATTTAGCAGATAAAATGTTAATGAGAAACACTAGGCAGAGGGCATTCAAGAAGGTCACCTATAGTTTGAGGAGCCCACGTCGCAGTTACACGCGGATTGTTCTTAATCCCCGAACTTACCAGGTTTTGTATCTATTTTTTTCTAGAGTTGATTAAAGATCAACTCTAGAAAAAAATCGATACTACTTTCTACTACTTACGACTTTAACTGCAAAAAGATGTCTTTTCGCCAAAATTAATCAGGGTCTGATTGAAGATAGGTCCGAAGTTACGGGCAATTTTGCAATAAATGGTGCGAGCCCAAGCGTTTATAATCGCCAACTCATGTTCCATTTTCATGTTCTCATGTAAGTGGCATAATGTCTTAATGAGAATAACCCGCTAATTCACAAATCGCAATCGCTCATGATGTCCCTTTCAGTTCTATTGACTACATGAACAGCATGAGCGTGAGCGCGTGCTTAGCGTTGTTTCTTGTGAATTCGGGGGTATATGTCTTTGAACCCCACTCACCAAAAACATAGAAGATGCCAGGCCAGCCCGTGTAGTGCGCTAGTATGGAGCAAACCGGCATAGACACGACGGTGCCGGCGTAGCTTCCGCTGAACGCAAACGTGGCGAGCCTAAACCCAACTCACCAAACACATAGAAGATGCCAGGCCAGCCCGTGTAGTGCGCTAGTATGGAGCAAACCGGCATAGACACGACGGTGCCGGCGTAGCTTCCGCTGAACGCAAACGTGGCGAGCCTAAACCCAACTCACCAAACACATAGAAGATGCCAGGCCAGCCCGTATAGTGCGCTAGTATGGAGCAAACCGGCATAGACCGCCTAAATTGTACATTGTTCTCATTGTTGTTGTGTTATTTGCTTGAAATGTAATGTTTTGTACAATAAAGAATATCTATCTATCTATCTATCTATAGACACGACGGTGCCGGCGTAACTGCCGCTGAACGCAAACGTGGCGAGCCTAAACCCAACTCACCAAACACATAGAAGATGCCAGGCCAGCCCGTATAGTGCGCTAGTATGGAGCAAACCGGCATAGACCGCCTAAATTGTACATTGTTCTCATTGTTGTTGTGTTATTTGCTTGAAATGTAATGTTTTGTACAATAAAGAATATCTATCTATCTATCTATCTATAGACACGACGGTGCCGGCGTAACTGCCGCTGAACGCAAACGTGGCGAGCCTAAACCCAACTCACCAAACACATAGAAGATGCCAGGCCAGCCCGTGTAGTGCGCTAGTATGGAGCAAACTGGCATAGACACGACGGTGCCGGCGTAGCTTCCGCTGAACGCAAACGTGGCGAGCCTAAACCCAACTCACCAAACACATAGAAGATGCCAGGCCAGCCCGTATAGTGCGCTAGTATGGAGCAAACCGGCATAGACCGCCTAAATTGTACATTGTTCTCATTGTTGTTGTGTTATTTGCTTGAAATGTAATGTTTTGTACAATAAAGAATATCTATCTATCTATCTATCTATAGACACGACGGTGCCGGCGTAACTGCCGCTGAACGCAAACGTGGCGAGCCTAAACCCAACTCACCAAACACATAGAAGATGCCAGGCCAGCCCGTATAGTGCGCTAGTATGGAGCAAACCGGCATAGACACGACGGTGCCGGCGTAACTTCCGCTGAACGCAAACGTGGCGAGCCTAAACCCAACTCACCAAACACATAGAAGATGCCAGGCCAGCCCGTATAGTGCGCTAGTATGGAGCAAACCGGCATAGACACGACGGTGCCGGCGTAACTGCCGCTGAACGCAACCGTGGCGAGCCTAAACCCAACTCACCAAACACATAGAAGATGCCAGGCCAGCCCGTATAGTGCGCTAGTATGGAGCAAACCGGCATAGACACGACGGTGCCGGCGTAACTGCCGCTGAACGCAAACGTGGCGAGCCTAAACCCAACTCACCAAACACATAGAAGATGCCAGGCCAGCCCGTATAGTGCGCTAGTATGGAGCAAACCGGCATAGACACGACGGTGCCGGCGTAACTGCCGCTGAACGCAAATGTTGCAAGTCGCGCGCGCTCCTCCGCCGGCGCCCAGCGGGACCATACTGCGTGGATGCAGGGGTATGTCACGCCCTGGGAAACATCATGTATTTTGTATAAACTCGTTTTTTGAGTCATTTTTTTTATTGCACATAAAAAGTACAAATGGCGGACTTAATGTCAGAAGGCATTCTCTACCAGGGAACCACATGGTAAGACAGAGAAATTAAGGCATGCACAAGATTAATGTTCAAACATTCTTCATTAAAATTATTGCAAATATTTAAACTACAATAAGTATAAAATATTTAAAAATACCATTACACAAATAAGTACATCGAAATAATAATAAACCACATAGACATAATACAATAAAGATATAACAGAGAAATAAATTTCACATTCTGAAAGGCGTTTCTTTCATTCTTTTTTTTTTAACTTAGTTAAGCGCCCATTTGACCACAATCTCACCTCATCTTAAGTGATAATGTGGTCTAAGATGGTACATTCCGGCCTAAAAAATGTCAAGAGGCCTAAGTTGTATTGCTGTGAAAACACTTCAGCAAGAAGGTCATTTTATCCCCTTGGGAGTTCCCACTCGCTGGGATGTCAACAACATAGGTGTGAAAAGCTAGTCTGCGCCTAGTTATGAATATTGCTGTAAGTAGGTATATTATCTGTTTTGCAATATGCAATTTTGGCACTGATTAATCTAACTTTGCGTGAGTAAAAGTAGTTTTTTTGTAACACTTGCCAAACACTCCCAGAACGCCAGAAAATGTATTCAAACGTTAGCTTTAGCAGGCGACGATAATGAAAAATGCAGAGCCATAAGGCCTTGTTCTTCATCATCATCAGCCTTCGTAGTCCACAGCTGGACATACCTGCATCTAGTCCGATGCTGCTACCTTGTTTAGGCGCTAGCCTACAAGCCTACACTGGACCACTCTACACTAGGTTTGCCGATCCGAGGATTTCCAATCGTTTCCAAGGACTCGTTTGCACCAACAGCCATCAGCCCGTCGACAGACGGGGCCATGCACCGACTTCTAAGCCATAAGACTCCTGATAGCAGGCGAATGGAGTCACTTTCACTTCTAAGGATCAGACTCATACGTCTGATAACAGAAATTTTCATCTAATTAGTTTCAACCATTTGAAAAAGCCGTTTGTTGACCATTGTCAAGCCCACTGACCGATCAGTGACGTGATCCCCGTGTCTCTGCTGCACTCACAGACTTCAATTAACGTTAATGGTTCATTAGAGTCAAAATTCCATTTTTGAAAAGAGACTTTATAACAAATTGAAAAAAATACTTTTAAGAATGTAAAATTTTGACTCTAATGAACCATTAACGTTAATTGACGTCACTGAGTGCGGCAATCAGTTTGTAGACAGACTTGATTGATACAAGGATTCAAACATCAGGCATCTAGTGGCTGTGAGTTCGATGGGGCCAGTCCACTGCCACTTTAGCTAGCTATGCAAAAGACGCAAGCATGCATGAATCTAAAATCATTTAAGAACTATTTATTTACCTCAAATAGCCCTTCTATAACCCTGACAGCGATAAGGAGGCCTGTGCTGGTGTACGCCAAGGGGGGCGTCAGCAATGTCAGTAACGATGTGGCCCCTATGCCTATCGCGAACACCCTGCACGTAAAACACAATATTATTAATAAACAACATACTTACGAGGTTTAAAAAAAATTAAGAGCAAGATTACTTATTGGAAAAGCTCAACATAATTTTATACATTTGATTAGTTTTTGTGGAAAACGTCTTAAACAATAATGTTGTATGATTTACAGAAAGCCTGTGTGATAGGTTAAACATGATTTTGATTTCGGAACGTGTTAAATTTATTAAGCAGATTCAGGACCAAGACTGTATTTTTTATTAAAGACTATTGGGAAATCCGACATCTTTTTTATTTGTTTAGTAGATTGGTTGTCGTAATGTGCTAACAAGACGAACGCAAATACGATACAATCTGCATAAAGTCATATTATGATGTTACCTTCAATCGAAAGTAGATCACCTATGGTATTCTGGTTGGCGCCAAAGCTCACTTCGTTCGTGGTGAGTTATCTTTGTAATTCTTTTTTTTTTGCGACTGTAGGCGTTTGGGAGGAAAGAAGTAACCCAATTTTTTTTTAATTAGGTACCTATTTACATATAAAATGAGAGAAAATACTAATTCAGAGTGCGCGCATTGAAAGCGTGAAGCACCGGGATGAAGTGATGTCAGCCGAAATGCCACCCCAGGTAAATTGTAAATTGAAAAGAGATCCTAGATCGAGTCTGAACTTTCTCTAAAAAGAGCAGGTTTTAAAAAGCAATGAGTACTTCCGTATAATCTCGTCAAACGACATCCTAGACGCCTGTCAAAGCCTGAGGTGTCTCTCAGCCAATCACTTTTATAAAGATTGTTATGCATATACCATAAGGTAATAAACCTTCAAACTGTACATTCACTGCACTGCAGGAAAGTACGCGGTGCACTCGAAGGCCGCAGTATCAGAAATATGCAAGGAATTTCATCACCGGAACAACTTACAAGGTTCCAAAGAGGTGTAAACATTGATATTTATAAACCGTTACCTACATTTTAAAACGAAAAATAATGTACTCAAGTGCATGGCGTCCTTTAAAACTTATTTCTATTGATAGTTTTGAACTCTCTTTGAACCAGTATTAATAGGATTTCGATAGTGGTCTATCGAGCGGCTTTAATTAATACAGAGGCGCTCACATCAATCTTTACATATGGACACCTTATGCCGCTGACTTAAGACCCATTTTGCAACGGTTTTGTAATGGTTGATGTGAGCGCCTCTATACAGTCCGCTTTCGATAGCGGACTAACAAGCGGCAACATCATTGAGTAAGTACCTACCGGTCGAAACAATAAACAAACAAACATTTACACAGTCACGACTGCGTGAATTATTTGTCACATGGATATTATTTAGATAGTAGCCGAAAAAATTATTGCAGGCGCTAACGAAAAAATTAACGCAGCCGCTAACGATTGCGTTAGCTAAAATAAATGTATTGGAGTGGCAGCTTTATAGCTTACAAGAGCTGCTTAATTTTAAGTGACTTGCAAGCGTGATTGGTTTGTTAAGAAACAGAACAAACCTGTTACCTCCTATTTTAGAAGCGAGCCAGCCTCCTGGCAGTTGCGTCACCAGGTAGCCATAGAAGAACGAGCTGAGCACCAGGCCTTTGGTCTGCGGACTCCAATCGAACTCTGGTGCCTGGAAAGTGGTAAAAAAAATGTTAGCGTGACAAGTTTATAGATAAATAGATAGATATTCTTTATTGCACAAAAACATTACAGTTATCGGTCGGCGGTCTTATCGCTAGGGAGCGATCGCTTTCAGACAACCTTCAGGTAGAGGATCGTGAGAAAACAAAAATGAGAGAAAGGTAAAATAGCGATAAAATTTTAAAATGTCCAAAAACCTTTCTAACCGCGCGACTTTATCAGTAGTAGTCACAAAACGCTTTGGGTCTCCCCAAGCAGTGTTATACAAACAAGTAACGCGGCGCAACGCAACGGACTACTAAAGCCTCATGGACGTATGGGCATAATGGTTGTCGCATATTGTTACGAGCAACTACAGAACCCTACACTGTGCAAAGCCCAAGTAGTAGATTCTTCGGGGTTCGGAAAACGCAGCGTTCGATGATATGGCCTGATGATGGTGGTGGGATCGGACTAGATGCGGAAGGCTTAGAGGAGCGGGAATGGTGCACCTTGAGAAAGGATGTCGTAGTTCAGCAATAGACTACGACAGGTTGATAATGGAAACCTGTCGGACTATGGGCAATTGAAGGTTGTTGTCTTGATGAGTTGGTGTTGTTCCTAAAACTATAATGACGTCATAAAATGTCTAAATTGCCATAGTGGTGTTGGAAGGTAATCCTTACCGTGATTACAAAACGATAATTACATTTAGTAAATTCACGCACGTTAAATTCATTCCTTGAAAATATCTGATTTGCATAACTTGTTTCAAGTTCATTCACGTAAAAAACTCAGTTTTTTTGTCTTAAGTTCGGAGAAATATTCAGCAAGCGGCATGCTTAAACAAAACTGGTTTAAGTTTATCTGATACTTAGTTACCGACTCGCATATCGAGATATAAGTACAATACAGTTCGCAATTGAGTGTTTGATAGCCATATTTTGCAGTATGATGTCATTGAACAAGTTTTAAACTGAAAAAAATGTGGATACACTTATTGGATTTACACTTTGGACGATAGAGGCCGTATTCTCGACGCTATGTTAATAGATTCTTTTGTTGTAACAGTTCTAATGCTAAAATCTACACTGCTCTTATTCCTTCAGTTAATTAAATAAGACCCATATGTATGCCCATTTTATAGCTAAATAGACTTTACTAAATACTTTTTTTTGTAAGTAGGTACTTAATGTACCTAACATTATCTTACATACTTAGGACAGATATTTTTGAGAGATGTGCGGGACAAGACGACGTCAATTCATACAAAAACATTGTTGGGAACATAACTCGTTTCAACTATGAGGAGGTACGGGAAATAGTTCATACAACCTGCGGACGCAATGGTAATGTATGTAAAGCTAGTGACAAATTATTTCTGTCAGTTGTTATTAAGCCGCCCAAAATCCAGAGCAAGTAGTTTCAGTATTATGAAATGCAATTTAGCTGACTTACATTTTTGCACGTGTACAACCTTCCATTTTGAGTAAACATAATAAAGCCTAAACAAGTTAAACCAACAATCTGTCGCCTGTGCAAGCCTGTTATAATGGAAGATTATACGGGATCAAAAATTTTATGGTCTCTCAAAATGAGAGAGGTTTCCCACACACCCCATTACACGACCCCACTCTCAGAACACATCGTAATTTATGCGAATACCGCCTTTATGTCTTGGAAATAATGCCAACGGAATGGGCGCCGACTGAAAAAAAAACTTCGGTGACTAAGTAGGAAAGTTGGTCAACGTTAAGCCCCGAAAATAGGTCACATGTGATCTCTATCACTTTGGAACAAGGACCATTTGAGAACGGTTTAAACGAAGGGCTTCAGTACATAAAGTGTTCGATATTAATAAAATTTTATAGCTGCCATTGCATTTTCTGTTACAATTTTAGATATGACTAAGAGGTTTAATACAGTACGCTTTAAATGTTAATAGGTTTGCAAAATTAAATGTCAATAGAAGATTACTAGCATTGACTATGGAAAAATACACTTTTAAAAAAGTAAATTGCGAGAACTTAATATACCTACAAGTGATACTGAATGGTGAAAATCAGAGATGCTTACAAGACATAGGTACTAGATATTATTTGAAACGCACATCCTATGCCTAAGTGCCTAACATCTGGTGTCAAAATACCTCATAGATTCACCGATTTCCATCAACTTTCATTTAGTGACTGTCCTTCAGTTAAAGAAGGAGAAAATCTGTAGTTTCCTCAACAAAATCTGCCAGTTTTTGTCTAATTCGCCGACACTCTACTACACTATAATATTACAGTCCGAGCGAAGTATCCGACGTTGACTGCGATTCGTGTTTTGATTGTCTGCAAGAGTCTGTGCTAGTGTGCTTTCAATCCTTAATTCATGAGGATAAGGTTGTTTAATAGTAGCTAGTACCATACCTACAAAATCAAGATGTAGTTAATGTTAGAAAAATTAGGTTCTCAACGGTCGTACTGCCGCGGCGCCGATCAATGCCGATCTACCGTCGACATAGAGCTATGAGCACCTACAAGTGTTAGAAGAGAAGACAAAAAAATCCACAAAGTACTTACAAGAATGACGGTGCCGTTCTCAAGCTTGGTCTCAACCGGCTCCGTCATGGCTACAACCGCCACTGACAGGTTCACCCTCAGGGCATTAACGTTGAAGAAACCGAAGAACGCCAACAGAGCCACCACGAAAATACCTCACGATTTCCTATTATAGATTCACTGATTTCCATCAAGCTGTCCTTCAGTAATAGAAGGAGAAAATCTGTAGTTTTTTTTAAAGATACTGCTATTTTCTGTCAAATTCGCTGACATTTTACTGCACCCTATAACAGTCCGAGTATGAGCATACGACGTTGACTGTGTTTCGTGTTTTGTTTGTCTGCAAGAGTCTGTAAAAGTGTGCTTTTAATCCTTAATTTATGAGGATAAGGTTGTTTATAAGTAGCTTGTACCATACCTAAAAATCAAGCTGCAGTTAATGTTAGAAAAAATTGCCTCTTAACAGTCTTACCGCGTCTTAAGTGATCATTGCCGATCTGCCTGAGCACCTACATAGTCCAGTCATTATAGGAAGTTCACCTCGGAATTCAAGATACCCAGCTGTAAGTCTGTAAATACTTGTATATTGACACCCTAAAAGTTGTCTTAAAACCTACATAAGGTAGGGTGTACGCAACTATTAAATTTCAAGGTCAAATGTCACAAAAAATGTTTTTTTTCTAAATATCTCATTTCCTATGGGTTTTTTGCTATTTGTATGTATGATCAATATTGTAGAATACAAAATTCTCTACAAGTTTTGGTTGAAAAAAATTTTCATACGGTGAACCGTTTTCGAGATAGAGGGCGGAGAGCGCGCGGTCACAGCATCACTTCAGGTCAACCGGTGCCACCGGTCAAAAACTTAAAAAGTGAAAAAATGTGATAAGTCTCGCTCATCTTCGTTATCTGCATTACGTCAAGTCTACAGAACTTAATAAAGCAGTGCAGCTTTCAAATATTGCACCAACAAGTGCAGCTGCTCATCATCATTGTAAAAACAAGAACGTTGTCGAAAATCGTTTCGCATTGCCCATCCCCATACCTGGGGTTCCAAATCATGCCCTAACCTAGTTTGAACTTGATAATATACACGTTGTTGTTTTTACAATGTTTATGAGCAGCTGCACTTGTTGGTGGAATATTTGAAAGCTGCACAGCTTTATTAAGTTCTTTAGACTTGACGTAATGCAGATAACGAAGATGATCGAGACTTATCTCATTTTTTCACTTTTTAAGTTTTTGACCGGTGGCACCGGTTGACCTGAAGTGATGCTGTGACCGCGCGCTTTCCGCCCTCTATCTCGAAAACGGTTTACCGTATGAAAAAAATTTTGAAACAAAATTTGTAGAGAATGTTGTATTCTACAATATTGATCATACATACAAATAGCAAAAAACCCAAAGGAAATGAGATATTTACAAAAAAACGATTTTTGTGACATTTGACCTTGAAATTTGATAGTTGCGTACACCCTACCATATGTAGGTTTTGAGACAACTTTTAGGGTGTCAATATACAAGTATTTACAGACTTACAGCTGGGTATCTCGAATTCCGAGATTCTTACCTAATTTAAGCTTAAATGACTGGACTATACAAGTGTTAGAAGAGCAGACAAAAAAATCCACAAAGTACTTACAAGAATCACGGTGCCGTTTTCAAGCTTGGTCTCAACCGGCTCCGTCATGGCTACAACCGCCACTGACAGGTTCACCCTCAGGGCATACACGTTGAAGAAGCCGAAGAAAGCCAACAGGGCCACCACGAACCGCCGTCGTTGCCAGAAGCACCATGTTCTTCTGTTGCTGTGCTCTTTTGTTTGCTCTCTAGAAAAAAAAATGCTAATTAAAGTTGAGTGAACGATTAGACCCGTATGCTTAAATAATTAAACTAGCATAAGGAAACAACATGAGAATTTAAGATTAGTTTAAAAAGTGGATTGAGTTTACTCATTCCTAATGGCGCCAATGTGTGTGTGTGTACGTATACATGCAGGTGGCTTTTGATGAAGGCAAAGATGGTGAGATGGGCTAGACTGAATATAGATGTGGACTGCACCATCATCAAAGAGCATTTAGTTGTAATCAATGGGCAGCTCAATTCAAGGAGTTAACAATATAATTCCAGCATCTAATCATTTTATATGAAAAGTAAGTGAATAGCTTAATCGGTAGTAACGTTGGCTTTCATTTCAGCGTCCATCATAGATTGAAAATGGCCTACGCCTGTAGGCGTAGACATGGCAAGTAAAATAGCACGTTAGTAAGACACTCACGATTGAGGTATGAAGCTTACAAATCTAGCCGGGCCCTAGTAGTTTCAGTATACATTTTAAATCAGGTATTATCTACGACGGTAAGTCAGGTCAAACTCAAATTTCACCGAAAATATGTTTCTTAGTTAATAAGATGCTTTAATCTTATGGCTAAACATTGCAGTTTGTTCAGTTAGTGAGTAAAGTTGTTTCAGTTTGATAATGTTATCATTGCCACACGGATGACTCAAAACTGTTAGGATAGCGAGATTTTTGGGAAACAAAGGCAAACACGGATTAGGTAGTCATGATCATCGTCATCCCGGTATTAGTTCTATTTACCTAAGTAATCTGCAGCGTTAACTCTCCTCACTTCGCTTTATCGTGTAAGTACAGTCAACGGCACATCAGGCTACCCATTTCCGTTTTTTATCTTGCTCTTGCCATTGATGACATGACATTTCTTTACATAGCGCAAGGAGAATTGACCGGAAATGGGTAGGCTGTCATGCCGTTGACTATACATCTTCATTCAGCACAGAGTTCATAGTCAATCATTTTGTTGGTTACGTTTACGTGTATGAATGTGTAAAACAGATGGTAAATAAATATTATCAACCTAAAGCTCAGCAAGTAAGTCCATAACGCCCCACGCCATCGCATAAGATCTCCCAGGAAAAACATTTGTTTTATGAGCCAACGCCAATTTTCGACATAAGCAGTGGAAAGTGCAGAAGCCTACAGGTCAAGCGACACTTTCTACGAAGCACCACCTTATCCCAATGCATTACAGGTCATTTTACAATTGCCATGTGAGTCTTAACGTACGGTCTACTGTACAATAGAAGGGGTCGAAAGAGGTGCCGTCAAATAAATCATGCTTTATTACGTTGCAGTTCTGAAAATGCGGAAACGATTTCTTTCCGGATTGGACCACTTGAGCTGCTACATGACTTTTCTCTTTAGCTTATGCCCCATTAGCACGGAAACAGCTGTGGCTGTCAGCGAGATGCAGACAAAGAATCTACAGTAATATTATAGCATTATGAATGCTGAAAAATAACTTTTTATTAGGTATATGTGTCAGGCGAGATTCGATCTAACCTTTACTTGACCGGAAAGTACGAATTGCATTAATAACTTAAAACTAAGTTGAGTTCGTTCCAGCACTTCCAGCATTAATAACACGAGAACTGCTGTGCCGATTATCATATTTTTTTAATTTCTTGGATTTGTCCCCGCCGCGAAAAGCAGAAAAGAAAAAAAAATTCAAAAATAACTTGGTATTCCGTGTTCTTCTCAAACGAGACGAGGTCGATACTCGAATGAATTGAGAATCGAAACTTTTGTTATATTTGACAACCAACAAAAGTTTTGATCTGTAATACGTATTTCGATAGAGGGGCACCTGCCCTGCCGGGGACCGCTAGTTACTCTAATTTACCTGCAGAGTACAAGCTTTGCCTAATTTAGACTCAAGCGGCCATGAGCAAATATCGCTGTGTTGGCTAGACTTATTATTAATTAAAGACAGCAGTTGGTAGTTTTTATCAAAATACATTTTTGTGTTGTCTTAAAAAAATATCCCCGACAGACCGTGTCGGACTGCGTCTACCGGACTTTTTGCAAACCCAAGGCGTTTTTAACTAGAACGGATGCTAAGATCTTATCTTCATAATTACCTGTCCTTAGGATTTACCAGTTCCTATTTACAACGGAGATTCATGTTTTATGTATTTACTTGGATATTTTAACACTGTCATAAGCTTCGAACATTCAGAAATACAGTACTGTGAATCGCACAAACAACAATGTATGACAATGCTTGTCATTGACAAGACTAAAAGCAAAACATCAAGACAAAATACGAAATCCTACTGTCCATTTTTCTAAGGCTGAATGTATCTTAGTTCGCTACAGAACCGAGATCGCCACAGAATAAATAAAAAGAAAAGGCCAAAAGGTTTGGTTTTTATCCTATGGACATGGAAACATAATTAATTCGAAACACGTTTAATCATACCTTCAAACTAACGTTAAACTGTACAGAACGTTGCTTATCACTAACATTGCCAACAATGTCATGCTCTGTTTAAACGGTGGTTAAATAACCTTAGCGGCGAATGTTTGTAAACAAACGCTTCGCCTTCACTTCACTGGGATTACTTTTCCTCAAATACCTCGTTAACTAAATTCTCCGAGGAACCATTAAGTCCACCATAGGATTGACAATGACAACGACCCAATTAGCCTGTGACCCAATTGCAGTTTTAAAGATCGTGGGCACAACCACGAAAGATGGCAGTTTTATCGGTTAATAAATCGGTTAAACATTAACTGTCCCGACTGTTAGTCGCCGATCGCTGCGGGTAGGTTAGAATTAGCAGAAAGGCAGGCAGGACTCACAACACAATTGATTCAATAAAAACATAACAAAACCCTTTTTTATAGTAGTGGATTTCCACCCGTCCATTAGGCATTTGCCTTACGCATCAGACGGTTCCACCGGGGGACGGACGGGTTATGTCGGACTCGCCGCTGGAAAGGTGGTATCCCAGTGGCCTAACCGACTAAAACCCTTGCTAGTCCCTCTAATCGTCCATGGTGGCGGAAAACGGTAAGTGGCACGAAGACTACTAGGCTTTCCCCCGGACGGAGTCCGCCTTCTCGGCGGGCCGGAAGCGACCTCCCCTTCGTAAGGGAAGGCCAGGCCTACCAGGCAGTGGTGAAAGCCTGTGCAATGCCGGCGACGGGACCCCCTTACCGCACGCCAACTGGCCACCTTACGCAGACCCTACTGGGTCCGCCGAAGGGCGGCTTCGCTGCCGCAATCGGCGGTACGGCTTCGCCGGGCCTCGATACACAGAGGGGATCAGCCGCGGATCACTGGCCCCCACGAACCGATTGTGCGAAGCGGCTTCCGCCAAGCGCTTCAGGGTGCATGCAGGCCCCACTGGCCCTGCAACCCCACGTGTCGCCGTTGCGGTCCGCAGCGGGTAGGTGGCAAGTCCACCACACTGCCACGCCCGAGTTCTCCTCGCTTCCCGGTGGTTCACCCTACCACCGGTACTAAGCCCCCTCGCCACGCCAAGGCGAGAACTCATGAGGGGGACATAACAAACCCTCACTCAACTACAGATAATTATTAAGTTCGAAAACTAATTAAAGAAGCCGTACAAGTACTTTGTGATAAATAATTTATTTAGACAGGCGAGTTTAATTTCAGAACGGGGATAACGTCTTAGAAAGATACTTTACAATTATGTAGGTGTAGACAATGGAATATTTTAATCACCTCACTTTTGATGTAGCATCCAAAGGAATATTTAATATTATTATTTAGTCTTTCTAGAACGATCGTATTGAAATTATATTTACACATTCACAATGTGAAAATATAATTTACCTTTGTCTGAGGGCGAATTCATTTTAATTTATCTAATTTACACAGCGATTGGCCCCGGCGCTAATTGCATTTTTAGTTATAACAAAAAAAAAAATAGGCATATTAGAAGCCTTTTATTATAGGATTTATAAGGAGAAATGGCTCATTGCATTGGCAATATTTATAGCGGCCAGACGACGCACACATGCTAAGCTATGTACGTAATATCGGATAACTGGGTTTAAACCTCGATCGAAGCTTTTGGGCCATTTCCATGCCTTGGAAGATACTTGGATTTGGAAGCCTTGGAAGCCGTTGGCCGTCCGGGATAGATTTCCATTCAGTCCGTTCAAATATCTTTGAACGTTAGAAGTTCACTGTACTTACCACAGTGAACTTCTAACCGATTTTAAACATAATGACTCAACAATTCATAGCTACGACTACCAAGAAGTTTACAATAAAAATAGAAATATGACCTTACACAACCAAGCGGGTGTTAGACCGTTCAAATACAGTCGAGAAATACGCGGAAGTAGGAAGAGACAGGTGTAAATAGTTGTAGTCATGCCGTTCTCACACGGTTATTATAATTAATGTCCGTATTTATAACAACAAAGAAGGGAACAAAAAAACAATTAGATACAAACTTAAACGCAGGTAGACATCGTCTGAGAAATGACGTGCCCTTCCACTGCATTTTCGCATACTAGAATGCTTGCTTGTATTCGCAGATGCAGTGGAGAGGCGCGTCATTTCAGTTAAGACCTCTAAGATGAGATAAACAAAGAATAAACTAGTAGAAACACTTACGTCTGATTGTTTTATAATTAATTTTGACCTAATCAACTTTCGGAAAGTCTTAATAAAATGGCCAAAGTGAAATTCCAACTTCAAAAATTGATAAAAAACATTCAAGTACAAAAATGGATTCAGAAGCTCATTGAATGAAGCATAAATTCCATAGCTCATTAATTTCATTAAGAAAGGGTTTATGGTATTTTAAGAAGCGCATTCCTGCGTGCCCGTTAATAAACATTTTCCTTCCTTGTCCTATCTTTAAAATCGTTACCCAGATATTACAATTTAAAAATGCTTAAAATAAATGTCAATAAGCTATTTATAAAATATTTTAGCATTTCTAATCACACATAGTAATACAACTTAATTAAAATGTTAATAAATACTTCGACCTCGTAACAAATTTAATTAGTTGTTTGTTAATAAATAATTTAAGAGCAGATGCAGATATTACACACACCGTGTGACTCAAATGGTATACTTAATATTAAAAATAATGTATTTTAATAACTTTTTTAACTACGGAACTTTACTGAATATACTGATACCTAATCCATTTACTAAATCACTTAGTATTATTTAAAAGTTGAAAATAGATGGAGCATACTTGTAGTTTGTATACCCGCAAAAAACCTCCAACATTAGCCTATCAACAAATTAAATCTTGACAGGCAAGATACATTTATATTCCAGGAATCTATTTACTGAACCCGAAATGTCTTATACATACGATAAGTAATCTCCCCCAGTAACATTAGGTTAAAAAACAGCGTTTTATTTCGTCCCTTTTCAGGCGGCATTCAAGATGAGGAGTCATGTCCCAGTTTCTGTTTATCCTATAAAATCCTGCAATAACTCGGATGCTTTGAACATGATAAAAGAGGAATCAGGGCCTACTGTAAAGTTTTTGGAATGTAATTAAGAAAATACCATTCTCTTTCAGTGCCCTTACAGGTCCATGTTTGTACACCACATGTAATAATGAATAAATGAATATGAGAATAAAAAAATGCGAATCAAAGAACGTAATTTAGTATAAGATAGCGACTCTTGGACACTATCTAATAAGTCTCTGCATCAACCTCTTTTCAGACTTAGACATCAGTCTACAGTAACTCCATATACACAGACTGTTCTGGTGCAAAAGAAACGTTTCTTGGACAAGATATTCTCAGATATTCAAGATATTTACAGAAAGGATTAGGCCAAGGGTACCTTTAACCGACCAGCATATGAGGGGATTCATAGGATTCAGAAAAAAGGAAACTCGAGATGTAAGTCAAGATCGTAGCAAGTCTAAAGATGTGGTCTTTGCATATTCCATGAGGAAATAGGCGTGATGGAATGTACGAGTATGTAGAGATCGTCTATCGGAGGGGCGCGTCATTTCAGCTTAGACGATCTCTTTTAGTATTATCTTTGGACAGTTCACGTGTTTGACAGATAACAATGAGATATTTGCCGTCCATACCAGACGATATGGTATGTAGATATTAGCTTCTTGAATATTCATAACCCATCGGTTTTCCTTACTTTTGCTTCATTGTATTCGTTTTGAACAAAAAGTATTTCGATTCTCTAGGTTACAATATCAATACTATTGACTTAGTTAATTACACTGATAAGCAACAAATACATCTGTAAATTATTTACATACTGCTGAATAATCAATAACAATGTTTGCAACATTACGCAATTTAAACTAATGATTTCGATTATTGTTAACGTAGATTTTTATTGGAATGCTGAATATTTTCTACATCAAGCCAGACCACAATAGGATTTGTAATGCTACTCGTACCAACGACCGGTATTTGAAAGCAAAACCGGATAATATACAATGGTGGGTACGGGTAACCTGCCTATTCTGTCGCCTTGCGTAACGCATATTAAATTACAACATTTGTGACCAAGAATACGTAGGTATTTGCATGTCGCTGTTGCTTTAATATTGTTGATTTCGTTTAACATACATGGCAAATACATCTCATGTATGTGCCACCACAGGCTGACCAGAGAGTGGAAATAGAACCGCAAAAACTGAAGGTGGATCTTCCAAACTTAACCCCACGTGTTTCTTTCTGAAAATTGTAACTGGAATACGAAACCGACATATACCTACTTGATAACTGAGTACGCAAATTATGTAATTTTGCATAGAGTTCTGACCTCAGAACTCTATGCAAAATAAGACCACTAGAATGACCAAATAGGCACTATCAAAGAGCTATTTGGCCTTATCCTTGGGTAAAGGTTAACTTCTAACAAACTCTTGAATAGTTCAGCAACATCAAATATTACTTTTGGACTTCCTTCTTTGGCAACATTTTTGGCATTATCAGATTTGTTAGGTACACGGACTCACTTGCGCCTATTTTTATTGTTGAATTCATCTTGACTTATTAAAAATAATTTATTTAATTTAGAGCTCGGTCTACAGCCGATAGGGATGGGGTTAACTGGCTAGGGGCTATAAGGCCCTGATGGAAAAGTAATTGGGGGCAATTTTGCGAAATTGCCTGTTACGACTTCCTTATTCTCGCGTGTTGTGGTCACCCCGCGATAATTGTGTCGCGTCAAGTTTTATAGAAGGTCTTGGAAAGTTTTATGGTAGCTATAATGACAAATAAGTGTAGATAATATTTGCTCAGCGAAAAGTACAGTTAACGTGAACAGTCCAGTTAATGATAACTTAATAATGTTCACCAGTGGAAGAGTGATCGATAATTATGATGAAGACGATTAGTGCTGTAGATTACTTAAAACTGGGTTTCTATTTAGTCAGCCTTGCGCAGCGGTCAAAAGCATATATGTGTGGTTTGGTGAACTGACAAATTACCGCTGTAGATACAGCGTTTTTTTAACCAGTGCCAAAATAGTAAGTATAGATTACTTAAAAAGACTGGCACTGGGTATAAAAACGTCTTGTCAGATATTAAGCTTTCAGTGGCTGAACATATTGTGTTTACATTTTGTCTAACTGTAAGCAGCAATAAAAGGTATGGTATTATATCTAGCATTGATGAAAAAAACAATGAAACTAACTTCTAATTAATTCTTACTGATTTCACAAACAGTCCTGTAAATCCAGCGGTTCACAATATTTCCTCTTCCGAACCAAACAAACACATTTCTCATTCTAGTTCATGAATAACGCTTCAGAGGTTAGCTTCTGGTGAACCAGATGCATTAATCCATTAGGTTGTTCAAATACGCAGGTTTCGTGTACATTGGGAATATTAACCCGAAATGTTTGGAGCAGGAGCTTGAACAAACAAAACCATAATATTCTCCCCTATTTGATTTTATGCTAATCAGCAACTCTTATTAAAAGCTAGATGAAACATCATCTCCAGTCTGCAAAAAATATCTGTCAGTAAAAATCCACTGGACAAAATTCAATGATATTTAAAAGAGTCCTTACGTAGACGTTGTGTCAGTACTGATGCGAAGTCGAAAATAGTCTCCTGGCGTGCGTACTTATAATTTGACCGTGTGTACGAGATAGTATGTTTATTCACTAGAGCGTAAACGTGACAGATACATGTTGCGCAGTGTCGTCTCAAACTGCCAATGCTTTGCTCAGGCGTTCGAAGTTCTGATTTCGGGTGCCCCTTTTTTAGCACAAGTAACCTATCTACGTATTTTTTACTGTAATATCGAAATGACGAAATTGGTATGATTTTTATCAACTTACCGGACCATACATTATTTAGTTTGTCCCAGCCCGCAGTCGCGTGATTCAGGTTTCAAAAAACATGCCTGCGTTTGAAATGTATTCAAATACATGTAAATTTTTTTTTTAGGATCCGAAGTTTTGTTAATTTGAATACAGAATATTTAGGTATACCTACTTCAAAACTCTTGTATTTAAATTAACTTGTGTGTATTGGCCTTCAAAATTCGTGAAGGGCTACAGAAAACACTACGAACAACAAACATTGCTAGACAACTAGAATGACGTGACGATATTAGAAAATGGTCGTATGTTTTTAGGCGTGTTACACATGCTTAAGTGGTTTGACGTATAATAATCACACTTTGAACAAGGTTCTCACATCAACCTTTACATAGGTGCCACCTGAAATAAGACCCATTTGGCTATGGTTCAGTAAACGTTGACGTGAACGCCTGTAGCCTAATACCTATTCCAAAACATATATTCACCTTATGCTAACCATTCGTTATGCATACTAGTTTAGTTTTATCTAGGTCATCTTTTGTTCTTAGCTGTAGGTCGTTGGCTTGTATTGTACCGAAGAATGTCGGTAGTTTTTCAAGAACTGAAATTAGTGTGTAAAAGAAAAATTCAGCTTGCGAAAACTTTTAGTGCTACAATGTCACTAATTCACGACATCACGCTAATAGGTCCATATTTTGATGATAGGGGCAATTTGCCAAAATTGCCAAACCAGTTTATGTGGTAACCAGGCTATGTGGTAACTAACGGTCATTGGGTCTGAAACTGAACAAAATCAAGCTCGTTCGAATTATTAATTTACACTTAGTTCGGCATTTTTTACAAGTATACTCCTTATATTTGTTGTAGCTTTTGTGTTTCGCGAAAATACCTACCTACTCTGTGCATACTGAGGCATGGGTTCTCAAATCAACGTTCACCCACTTGGTGATATCCCACCACAGTACCAAACCAAGCCAAAACAATAAAACAACAGTTCATTATTTACAAGATTGCCGTTTATGGCTCATTAATTCAACATCATAATCTATAATTGTATTTTTCATTCATTTCTAGTAACAATAGCTTAAGAAAATATTTGCTAACACAATGGATAATCGTTTAAAAATATATTTATTATATTTTATAATGCAGATTCCTCGATGTATTGAACAAATGTATCGGTATCTAAAATCAACAAATTAAAATGTAATCTGGTAACACAGAACGTTATTATTGAAATGATTGGGTAATAACAGGAAAAGTGAAGGGATGCTTGATGCTAATTATTTCATTTTATTGCAAACTAGTTACTAGGGCGATTTCGTGATTTTATAGTGGACAAAACCGCAAACGTGATACCTACTGTAGTTGGACCTTCATTGATACTGCAATGGCTAAGCGCAACCCCGTAAACGCGGGTAACGTAACTGTTTCTTTTTTCTACGCTAATCTGCGTTAACCTTTTGGACGCCAACATTTGAAAATGCATGTCGCTGCCCAACGCCACGACACATTTTCGACTGAATACGCGAGTAACAATATAGTGTTGTGTCTAATTTTATCGACAAAGTATTAAAATAAAACAAAATTGTTACAAAACAGTATTTTTATTGGCTTTACCAAACTAAGACCTTTTATTCATACTTCCTTCTTAAATCACAAACTGTTATTTATGACAAACTAGTAAAAAATATAGGAAGAACATCAGCTAACATTAATGAAACGAAATTTCCAACCCCATCACTAACGGTGGATAAATCCGTCATTGGCGTTGGTAAGACATATTTTTTATTGACAATTAGTGTTGAGTTATAGTAGAGATAGGTATACATCGATAAATCAAAAAATTAAAACTATTGAAATAGGACTTGCCAGATATACCTACTATTCCACGCGGACGAAGTCGCAGACACAGCTAGTATACAGTGTGTTTGGGAACCGGTGTCCGACCCGTTAAGGTGAAGTAATATGATCTATTTTATGAATAAATCCACCATAATTAAGCACTTTGCCCCAGTTGTTTTAAAATGGCCGCCATTTTAATTTTTTTTCTCGGGAGTACGGGTGGGTTATTTTAGTTTGCAATATCTCCCCCTCATGGGTTCTCGCCTCGGCGTGGCGAGGGGGCCTAGTACCGGTGATAGGGGAACCACCGGGAAGCGAAGAGAACCCAGGCGTGGCAGTGTGGTGGACTGGGAACCCACCCGCTGCGGCCCGCAAGGGCGACGCGGGGCTGCGGGGCCAGTGGGACCTGCAGGCGCATTGAGGCGCGTGGTTGGGGCCGCGGCGCACAACCGGTTGGTGGGGGCCAGTAATCCGAGGCTGATCCCCCCTGTGCATCGCGGCCCGGCGGGGCCGTACCGCTGGTTACGGCAGCGGAGTCGCCCTTTGGGTGGCTCGTGGTTGCGGGCCCAGTAGGGTCTGCGAACAGTGGGTGCCAGCGGGCCGGAGTGCGGGGGTGCTCTGGCTTGCATTGCACGGCGTCCACCGAGACGGCGAAAGTGCCTGTGTACTCCAGGCGCTTTCGTGGCCTCCCCCCTTCGTTGGGGGGTCGGTTGGAGGGGGCCCCATTAGGGGCTAGCACTGGCAGCGGAGCAGTGCGGCATTACTTACGGTAGGATCCAGCTTCGCCGCCAAAGTGCCACGGTCGAGTGCCGTGGGGTTTTAGTCGGTAGGAGTCCGACATAACCTTCGTCGTCCCCCCGGGCAGCGAGGTATCCATGAGGATTTCCCCACGAAAAAAAAAAAAAAAAAAAAAAAAGTTTGCAATATCTGCCGATTTAGAGGTCCTACAGTCACAAAAGTGGTATCGTTGGACAGCTACAAAAGTAGGCAATAAGCTGACAAAAAAGCATTTTTTCATAACTCCCTTAAAATACCTCAAAAAATGTTTGAACTTGAAAATTGTGATAGAATTTGTTAGTTTTTTTTACATTTTTTTTTTTTTAAAAACTAAACTGTCAACATACATTTATTTTTAACTTTTTGGATACCCAAAGACATCACCTAAACACTGAAGCAAAAATCAAAGTTCCAAGTAAAATAGTTTAGAAGTTGTGACAAATTGAATATCACCCTGTCATCACAGACCCTTTGAAACGCAGGTAAAATTTACCTGAAATAAATTAAAAAAAATAATAATTAAAAGTGCTTAATTATGGTGGATTTATTCATAAAATAGATCATATTACTTCACCTTAACGGGTCGGACACCGGTTCCCAAACACACTGTATATATTTATATAAAGATTTTACAGAAGATACTGGATCTAGAACTATTAGTATTACTTGTCTGTCACACTTAAGGCGCGGTGGCGGCAAATGCGCCTTAATGAGCACTTCAGTGCTAAAGCCGCCAATTTGTAAGCATTCTAAGTATCAACCTTCTGTCCAAAAAATCTATACACTATGGCCATTTTTCTTTTGTGACTATAGATTTTTTTTCATGTGGTAATCTCGAAAACATGGCACAATACATAATGCAACATTGCACTCGGGTCGGGACATTTATATCTAGTGTCTTTTCTGACTTTGGCTCCATTATGTGTAGGCAGTTTGCAACGTAATGATGCTTTGCCCGGGATATGTGCCGGCATGTGTCTCGCTGCATCTCCAGGTAAAAAACGAATAGGATTATTAACTGAACGGGACGAACTTGGAGCTTGTCTTGAATCTGCGTTCGGTTTGTATCTTAGAAATTTTCAAAGTTGTTTTTCTAAAATTGATTTAATTGAAATATTGTTTTTATTAACAACGTATACGTTTATTTAATGCATACAGAGGATCCTGATGCTACCCAATGTGTTGAAGATCAACCATATTCGCAAACATTATTCACCGAAATGGATAGCTCGAACCCAAAAAAACGGAAGCATGATTTGGAAACCGAAACGGTAGCTAGCGGTATTCAGTGTGAGATTGATACCAATCCAAGCAATGACAACTTAATAAAAAATGCAGACTTCTATTTTAGCCGCCTTCTCGTATTGCTACTTAATTGTCCTAATAAAAAAAGAATATCAAAATATATAAAGATCTTGCAAATTTTAACCGAACCAGATACCGAATAGTAATAAAATGGTCAAGTATGTTCTGAATAAACACAATTGTTAAGTTCCTAATAAATTATAACATTTATATTGTAGTTTAATTTTTTAACAATCGAATTTAGGAAGTACCTACATTTTCATAACTTGCACATCACTAATCGACGGATTTACACGTCAATGGCGTTTGAATGATACAAAATACGCTATGAATTGGGTCCCTCCAAAATATTTTTTTAATTGAGTTTTATTCCACAATATAGAATAGGAATTTATTTATTGTTTGAATTTAAGATATGGTCTATAAATATAAATTTTGATTTTTGAATAAAAACGAATACAACACAATCATATTTCCCTCCGAACTTGCAGACGGAAATAAACGTCAATGGCGTCACAGGCACGTTTTGTGTTTTTGGATATATCCGTGAACGGCGTTCCTATCTCGATGCATAATGTTAGGCATTTCCGAACGCAACTTGTCAAGAGCAGTATTCCCCGCCATTATTTGACGTTTTGTTTAGCTATCTCGCTCTCTTTTTCTTAAACAACTTGTATTTGTTTTAGTTTGTGAATAAATTGTAATTTAAATGGGTTAATGCGTTATTCTGAGCTTCCCTTTTAATAAGTTCAAGTAAACTCTTTGTTGTCTTCTTTATCTACATTATTGTCAGTCAGCATCAGAAAGAAGTCTGTATACAGAGTGGTCCAATAAATCCCAAATATTTGACGAAATCAACCTTATCACCACAGTATTAAAATAGTGTTTCACTTGATTTAGATTTGAGTGACGCTTTAAACGACAAACGAACTGAGCCGCTCTGTATGAACATGGACATGTTGATCTATGAAGAATGGAAAAGGTGAAGTGTAAACTTTTGGGTGTTCATTACGACGTATATCTGTCACCGGAAAATAACAAGAACCGTAAATTTATAAATTTCCTAGGAAATTTATAAACTTTCGTAGGATTCTAAACGAGAGATAAATTGTATTATTTTACGCCCTCATTTCCGGAAATTTATAAACTTTCGGAACGCATCCGTAAAATAATAAATGGGCGGTAACCAAACGCCATGTACGCTCTGATTGGTCGAATAAGTCACGTGTCATTCCTCTCCTCCGCCATTTAATTTTGGTAGAAGGCCGGTTTTAATGTTTTATATTTTGTAAGAACAATTCATCTTCGTGTTCATTGTATAATTTGCGGCTAACTCTCCGGCGATGAGAAACACCGATAAAAAATCTAAGCAACCCAGATAACGGCGGTATGCTCGCTTCTTACCACGATGGGTTCAAATTCTCTCGGTGAAATGTGGGCTTCTGAATGTTCCGTTCGTTCACCGTGACGGGAACTCAGTGTGACTCTGATTACCCCATTTGGGATATGATCGAGATGGTATGCCATGTTTTGTATGTTATATTTTAAATGTGTATTTCATTTTTTATAAACTTTTTGATATCGTAAAACACGATTTCTGCTGTCATATTTTGATTAAGTAGGGGTTATCAGCCTATTAATTGTAAAAAGTTACCCGTTAAACCTACCCAGTTTTAAAGTAAAAGTCCAGACAGGTAGGTACCTATTCGAAACTGATAAATGTACAGTTTGGCAAGTGTGATTGTACCATAATCTACGAACACAAGCATTGCTACTGTCAATATCGACCAATCAGAGAGCAGTGTGTTATTTTCCGTAATTTATAAAAGCGTAAAATTAAAAGCTCTTCTGTGATTAGTCGAACCGTTTAGAATCTTACGGATAGATATCCGTAAGTTGATAAATTTACCACGAGTCGTCGCAAATTTATAAATTTCCGGAAATGTAGGCGTAAAATAATTCAATTTATCTCTCGATTAGAATCCTACGAAAGTTGATAAATTTCCTAGGAAATTTATAAATTTACGGTTTTTGTTATTTTCCGGTGACATATCGATAAAATGGAAGATCTATCTTAACGAATTTCAAAGTTTAACCCTTTGTAGGAACTTGATAATCGGATAGTTTCAAAGATTCCGGTATCTTTAAAACTATTCGACTTCAAAAAATATTTACGAGTACAATGGCTAATGAATACTCTGGTGAAAATGCAATGTTCCCTTTGGAGTGAAGTTTTTTGTCAAGAAAGAGATATTTGGGGGCATAAATGAAGTACTTTGATTTGTTAAAAAAATATTTTCTTTTGCCGGCTGAAAGGTAGATGTATTTTTCGAGGCCAAGTCTAGACTAGACTTCCACTTTGAACCAGAAAAATGTTTACTCACAGTGACATTGACTGGATAGTTTCAACTACCGGTAAGTAGTGGCACCACTAGCTTGGGAAAAGACGACAGGCATCATGGCATGGCATAATTAGTCAATTAAAAAGCCCTTGTAAAAAATATTTCAACCAATTATAAAACAAACATGGCCGTCCACAACTTCTCGACTCGAAAGAATGTCCGAGTAGAATTAAGTGAAATTATATTTCCTGTTAATTAAATCGCTGACCGATATTTTAAGTAGTTATTAAAACTTGATAGCTTTCACACATAACATGAGGAATAAAATATACCTTTAGTAATCTGTATGTACGTAGGTGGTCCGAAACTAAACGTCAAGAGGGCACAATATGACAATTCTAGGTTGCAAATGCAAATTACTAATGCAAATTGTGGGAAAAATCATGAAAAAATCTGTCTTTTGGTTAAATAAAAATAATATTTTGTTTATTTATTGTCATTGAACCAATATCATTGAGTAGAAACACAATGTACTTGTACTTTTTATCTAAATTGGACTAAAACAAACGGAGAATAACAGGTTATTATTTTTAAACATCCCATTTAATGTACCTAATTAATGCTCGACTGTCGCTGTGAATGGGCTAAAGCTGTGTATGTGTTATTATTATTATTAAAAATGTTTAGTAGGGACAAACTTCAAACTTTTATTGCATTCATGTAGTACATTACAGGTCTTAAATACAGTTTCTGGTTCAGAACATGAACTTTGTAAGGGCTCCAAAACTTGCACTATTTTATTTAATCGTAATATCCTTAGAAAATTAGTTGAAAATAATTTTACTTATTTTATAAATAAAATTAAGTTTGATTGAGTCATGGGCTAATGGTTTTTAAAGTTTTTGTCATCTAATTTGGGCCCCTATTTTTTAAAAAATAACTAGATAGGTAGGTATTACTTTCCTTCGAAGAGTAGTCGAAGTTAGCTATGCGTACATTAGTAAAACAATTCAATACCAATTTAACAGTTTTTTTTCTAATATATATATCTAGACGTATTACTACAGTTACAGTAAGTAGGTAACTGAAACGTTTGTGATCAATTAGCACGAATAAGAATTGAACTACGTCTACGTGAGAATGTAAACTACGCCAGCACGCGAAGGCTTTGTGTTTTGTGTTTATTTATACTAGTGATCAACTGTGATACGTAATCATTAACACTTAGCAATTCAGACCCAATGGCGCATCAGTTCACTAATATACAATTGGCAATAGAAATGGAAATGTCATTAAAGCAGTTAACCCATATTTGAAAAAGTCTCTGATTTAGATTTTTTCACAATTTTTTGTTTTTTTTTGAGATTGGCTAGTTTTAACTACTAATACCGATATTCCCGCTCGATGGTCCAGTATCGATAGCTTATCGATACTGTACCGTCACTGTATCGCCTTTGTATCGCTGCTTTGGGTAGCGTGTGTGACAGTCGCTATGCAGTATACATTTCACTGGACAGTATTCCACACAGCGCCACCTAGCCCCAAACTAAGCAGCTAAATGCTTGAGCTAGGGGAAACTAGACTACTATTTTTTCGTAAATACCTACATACTTCAAATACATAGGATATACCCAGACCAATACAAACAGACATGTTCATGCATACAAATGTTTGTACTGTGCGGGGATGGAACCCGCGATCTCTGGTGTAATAGCCCACTTCTCAACACTAACACCACGTCGGTCGCCTAAAAAATCGTATCGTAATTATGCATTTAAGTCTTCAGTCTGCTTAAAGTTGCAGTGTGTAACCGAATTTCAAGGTAAAATAACGATTATTGCGCAACACTGTTGTTTGTAAACTGTATGCATTTGTATGTTTACTTTAGATAGATAGTAGGAAATTAAATTAGCTACTGTAGGCAAATCCATTGGTTTGGTAAAGAATTGACGCCATCTTCACCAACGACGTGACCAATCAACAATATAAGTACAGACGCGGTCACATCAACCTGTACACCTTATCCTGCTGAAATAAGACCCATTTTGCAATGGCATTGTAAAGGTTAATGTGAACGCGTATGTCAATGTGTAGAGACCTTCTTCCTGCACAGGGACGGATTAGGCTTTCAGATTAAGATACGTCGGTCTAGACTAAATCCCTAAGCCGGTATTTATGAGAAAGTTCCCATGATCACAAGCTTAATGATTTGCACAGTAAGAATTTCTTCATGTTATCCTCATAAACAAGTAAATAGGTAGGTACAATACCTACAATATATCAAGCAAGCCGCAAGAGTAAACTCATCCTAGGTGAGTATTTCATCTTGTGACTTCATTTTACATAGGTAGGTACCTACCTACCTACATGTCCTAAGCATTTTCCAGTGTACAAACAGCATTAAGTTTTCTATTACAACTTCGCAAAAGAATCATCAGTTATTATGAGTGGGTACCTAATGTAATACTTATCGGTCCGGTCCGGTAATCAAAACTCGTCCGTCCATCGCTTTCATTGAATAATCTGTGTTAGGAAATGTAAAACGAAGGGAGTAAAAATAATCTAGCGTCTCCATAAATGAATGGCATTAAGTTATCCACGTAGACATCTCGTGTTTTGGATCTGAAAATGGCACCCACCCCACACCACCGACTTGCGATTATCGACTTTATCCTCAAGTCTTACGCTACATTTCTAAAGATTAACTTAATATTGCAACGTTTTTGACGCACCTCGCCGTGGAATTGTAGAACATAGCGGCCTGCCTCTTCATGTCATCAGCGACTGAGTTGTCCTCGTTCATTTTGCACTGCACTTATAATCCGGGGTTATCGTTCTACCAACCACTTTGAGCACACTCAATTGAAGTGTAATTTTATCGTTGGAGGTTAGGGTCGAGTGTTGTTTGCGGCGGGATAGTGGTTCAGCAGTGCGGAGGCCGGCTAACCGTTCGACGCCCGCGCCTCTCACCGTGAACTGAGTTGTATGGACGAGTGCTGGCGCCCACTCACGCGACCGCGGCTCCCCCACTTGATGTTTTAATGCGTTTCCATTAGCTAACGATACAATAGCAACGGTACCGGATTGTTCAACAATTTTAGTCGTAGAATACGTCATTGATTGCTACCTGCTTTGATAGCTAGGTTTTCGGGAAAAATGACGACAACAAACAAACGAACAAAATTGTTTTCCGCAGTACCTAGTATTTAAAAGTGCCGTCTAACATTCAAAAGGTCCCGGGTTCGAATAACGCAAAAAAACAAGGGTAAACTTTGAGTTTATTTCTAAAATATGTGGCTTCTACTAGTAGTCAGATATTTGTCACTTTTGGGCAAAGGTCCCCAAGCCAAGCCCTTCCACTAGTCCCCATTTTCAGTCAGAGTCTGCCAACCTCCAGCAATCTTATTAGGAATATTTTATTATCATTGCTAATTTACTTAGGAATTTATTTGTTAATTGAAGAGAATCTTAAATTCTTGTATTTTTAATGCTGTTCAATACAACAGTTAATAAATAGCATTATTTTTACACACGAGAATGAAGATTGGAAGTAGTACCTGTATAACAATGGAAACAAGCCATTATATCAGTTGATCATAGTTTCACTCCAGGTAGATTCTCAGTTTGGTTAGTTTTGAGCTAACAATACTGTGTCAACTCAAATAGCCTAGATTGATACAGTAAGTTGTTCGATTGGTCAATTTACCAATATGACTGCTCAAATATGCTTTTGAAACAGTGGTGATAAGTTAATCGAAGTTTTTATTCAAATTTGATTACATAAAACTCTAGATGATGATTTTCTGCCAGTCAACTGCCAGCTCTGCTCTAACAGATAATTTATTCAAGAAGTTTTGATTTATTTCTATTTGGGGAAACCACAATAACATAACATATGCCCATATCCCTCATGGGTTAGTCAGAGGCACACTGATTATTGCAGTCATGGTAAACATATCATTCAGATGCCCACATCTTGCCTTTTGTTTATGTTTTCACTAAAACAGGAGGAAGCAGGTAGTTTTTTTGTGATGAAATTGTTTTACCTAAATTACATACAAATCATACTTGTAATTATTACATCTAATCTAAATCTCATACAGTTTAGTCAAAACTCTGAAGGGAACCTGAAACAGTGGTAGCACCCCTAAAGACTTTTGTTGAAAAGTCTAACACCTGGTGTGTTAAAACAACCACATATGCAAAATATATGCAGAATATATGCTTTTCTTTTTTCATTTGAACCTTAAAGGCATTTGATTTTGTTCCTTTTTAACAACTTAAAATGTAATAATCAGCAGTGGAAACTTTAGCTAGCATCTAAATCATCTGTTTTTTAAAATAAGTAAATAATTTAAGTTAAACCTATGTATTATTTAGGGCTGTTTGTTTCCCAAATAAAGAAAACAAAATAAAATCTATGAAATATCAGAATCTCAGAAAATTTAACTAAAACCATGTTAGCCTTAGGTCTGGTGTCCTTTGTAAACAGAGTAAACTAGATGAGAGAGGAGAGATGAGAGTACAACTGGAAATGGTAAGAGCAACCACATTTAAAATGCTCGCATTTTTAATAGCAACCTATTTCAAGAAAGATTGTATACAGGCTGAGTTTTTCTAGTGGATGTGGTAGGCCAAATCCTAAGCTATGAGGAATATTGAAAAATGTTGAAAGTAGTCTGGACAGTAAAGACTCAAACTGCATACTAAGATTTTACAAAAAAAACACTTTTTTCTTGGCCGGGAATCGAACTTGGTCGTTTGGAAAACAACAAGTTCACTTGGTTCACGGTAATATGGATCAATTTCTGTAAAGTAACATTATGTGGCTAAATAAAGTAAAGGCCTCATTTTTAATACAATATGTTTATGAAATGTATCTGAAAGTGAATAACCTGGTCCATAGACATTTATACACACATGAACATCAGACTTTTATAGTGCTTATATGCAAAAGCATAATTTGGACTTTAATGTCAGGGAATGCCCTAAATTTTTTTAATGAAATGAATATTTTGAATTTAACAAAAATAAATGCAGCCTTTCAGAAGAGCTAAAACATTTCTGTTTTCTTTTCATTCAGGGTGTAACTTCTTTCACATTGTTACAGTTGAAAGGATGTCTCGTCTTGCAAAATGCCATTCACGTCTTGTCTTCATTGGATTGCTTATACTTAGTAACATCAAATTAACTAAGTACCCTCGGACACACATCAGGTACACTTATGACTAAAATTTGTTTATATTATTTTTATGGCATCACATATTTTAACTAATTATTTTCCTAACCCCTATATACCTACCTATGGTTATGATGTATCATCATATCTACACCTTGTAAGTTTTATGAGGATAAAAGTTAATTAAGTGTTTTAACTTGAGCGGAGATTTTAATGTAGGATATTCCTCTCAATAAATTACTTAACAATTTGCTACTGACTAAAGTTTATATTCCTTTACCGAGCTAAAGTATAGGGAAAAAGTTTGAGAAATGGAATAGGCACGCAGCATGGGACTCACCCGTTGTCTGACATCAACGGCGTATAGCTATAATTATATTCTTGCTTGTTAACCATTGTTAAAAATACTTATACAACAACACATAATTGTAAACACAGTAAAATTATGTAAACAAACTAAACCCGACAAGAAAACAGAAAACCGATCGACCCGAGCTGTTTGACACTGACAGTGACGTGACGTTGACATCTGACACGCCGGTTCCTTTGAAGAAGAGTAACGCAAAGGAAAAAAGTATTATACAGACCTACCAACTTATCTGTGAACTGAAGGAGGACGACACCGTCGATTCAGTGTTGCTAATTAATATAAGGTGCCTAAAATTGAGCAAGTTTTACAAAGGTAATTTGTCATAAGAAATAAATAAAAATAATAAAATTAAATATTGTAATTATTTATTTATTAAAAATAAAAATTGATTTGTAGTTAAGTAGGTACGCTAAACAGTTGTCCTTCAGGATTAAAACATGGCTTTATTTAGAAAGTGATCCAGTGAAATTTTTGAAAAGAATTGAAGAATTGAAATGTTTGTTAGTTAGATTTGACGATTTGAAGGTACTTGTAACAGGTATTTAAATAAGTTGTTTGTTTGAAATGGAAATCCTGCAGATATTACGGTTTGATAGCTCAAACAGTTACTAGAGAGATAAACTAGAATCTGGAAAACTTAACAATCATACTAAATGTTCCACACTCAAAACTTTCATTCAATGTGATTTCTGTACCCTCCCTAAATCAAGTACCTGGTACTATTTGCAGCATTCAGTTAAGACCGTACCTAACCCCTAAACACGATATATAAATAATAATTCGCAGTGGTAAGTACCATAACGATGTAATAAAAGAAACGAATTGCTTTACAATTATTTATTAAAAACCAGATTTACAGTAATTATGATCTTTAGATGAACCTGCACTACCGACATCATCATCGCTGTCCTGTGTAATTTATTTCTGTCTTTAAGACCTCTAGAAGGTTTTTAACAGTAGGCACCTCGTTTTTAGCAGAATCAAATTCATGTATTCTCCTCCGTATAACCACAGTATAACTCTCATGTCAAAATCATCAACGTGTATGATTCCACTTTTGCGTTTTCTATCCTTGCCTGGTGTCTGAATTTTAGTAACAGTGTCTTCTGCTGCATGCCCTTTATCTATTTTTGAAATGACTCCTTGACTCACACCTGAAACATAGGATTATTTTTTCATCGAAATTTAAAAACCGCAGGTTAGTTGGCTCACACATTTAACAGGTAACCTATTAGATGTGCGTTACCGTTACCTACGTTAACCTACAGTAAGAATATATACAAATATTCCGTGGACTTAAATATTTGGTTAAGTATGAGGTATTTATAAAAATAAAGTTGACAACACTAACCTGTTGCAGCCGAACAGCCGAAATTCGTTTGTATATTTTGGTAAATGGAATAATCGGAGACCTCGCCCGTGCTTCTTCTTTAAAAAAGGTTTCAACCTAAGGAATAATGTTTCGAGCATCACTTTTAATGGCTTTCGGCATAATCAACTTCATAAATTCCAAAATATCACAATAAAACAACCATAGTACTCAAAAATATTTGACACGGACAATCGAATGACATTTCAACATTTTCAACATGGCGGTCGTAGTTCCGATTTTCGCCATTTCACAGATAAGTTGGTAGGACTGTAAGTCTTTAGATTATTGTTTTTTTTTTTTTTTCTTTCTTCTGGCTTCGCACGGTTTGTGCATTTGCCACTGACGAGGTGATGGGCGACGGTTGCGTTTGGTCTGTCGTTTTTCATAGCTTGGTTTTTTCGGTTAAGGAGAGGTTTGGTATGGATTTTATTTTTAAAAGGTAGGGAAACGGTTAGGAATGAAAACAAGTTCGGAAAATTAGATAGGATCAAATCAGTAGGAAAGATGATAAAGTTAAAAAAATAGATTTAACAAAATATTAAATGGATATCATATTTTAATTTTATTAAGGCTTATAAATCTAAATAGAATATTATAAATATCAGTATTGTTCATATGTAATAGAATAGGAATACAGGTTGGAAGAGGAATACGGAGGGATTCAAGCGATGCGAAAAAGGACGTATGATCATAAAAAGGGCAAGCAAAAAATATATGATTAAAATCTCCAACACCAGTACCGCATTCACACATTTCATTGTTTATAATATTAAGTCTAGTTAAATGAACAGGTGTACAAGCATGACCCAGTCTCATGCGGATGATAGTGGATGTGGCTATTTTGCCAAGTCTTATTTTATGGAACCAAGGTTTCGGAGGAATAAATGGCTGTATACTACGGTAGTATTTTCCCTTTTCAAGATTTTTGTTTTCCCAGTTTTCTGACCACGAATTTAACAAATCAGTTTTTGGCAATGAAATTAAATCAAAAGTATAGTTTTTATAGGGGAGAATATCACCACAGTTCACTGCTTCATTAGCAAGTTGATCTGCTCTGACATTTCCAGCAATGTTGTGATGTCCAGGGATCCACGCAAAGTTTATAGTAATACCTCTAGAAGAACATTTCAAAAGCAAATCCCTGCACTCCAAAATAACAGCATTAGTTGAATTACATGCAAAGGGAAACTTGCTCAGAGCTTGTAAGGTACTTTTTGAGTCTGTAAATATTATGGCTTTATTCAACTTCATGAGAAGGACATATTCTAAGGATTTAAGAACGCCATAGCATTCTCCAGTGTAAACTGATGATTCAGGAGGAAGTTTTATCTTTTGAACTATTTTATATTGACAATGAAATATGCCCACCCCAACATGACCTAAAGCGGAGTGCTTGGAGGCATCGCTGTAGATATGATGCCAATCATTCCAGTACGTTTCAAGAATGTTATTAAATTTAGTATTGGTTTGTTTGTCTTTTTTTGAAATTCCTAGGTCAAGGTGTACAATAGGAGAAATTACTAAGGATTCAAAATTATTGCAAAAAATGGGAAGATACTGCGTTCTGTGAGTAGGCGCTCGGAGGGCTAAGAATTTGCGAAAGCTTATTATCAAACAGGGTAGCTTTTTGTGTGACCAATATGATGACATTTCAATTAATTGTGAAAGGGTTTCTAGCTTAGAGAATAGTGGATGGTTCACAAATTGGAGAGCTCGGAACAAGAATTTATCGCTTAAAAATTGCCTACGGAATGTCAATGGAGGCTCCGAGCATTCAACCTGTAAAGCTACAACTGGGCTGGACTTCATAGCACCTGTCACAATTCTAAGGGCTTTAGACTGGGTAATATCAAGTTTATGCAAACCAACTAGGTTACATGGTTCGAGAAAATGTATTCCATAATCCAGGACACTTCTAACCAAAGCATTATAAAGTAATTTGAGAGTAAGAGGATGAGCTCCCCACCAAACACCAGATAGACATCTTAATATATTAATAGTTTTTTCACATTTGGCGACAATGTGATAACAATGAGGTGTACCGGATAGTTTTGTATCTAAAATAACGCCTAAAAATTTTGCTTCTGTGTGTGAAGGAATAACAGAACTCTCGTATAGAACGGAGACGGGCGGAGGAAATCGTCTTCTAGTAAATAAAACAGTACTACTTTTTGACACTGATAGAGTGTTGCGGCAACACTAGAGATTATCGCGCAACCAGCCAGTGCTACGTGAGGACGTCACCCTTTTCAAAACTGAAAAAACGCACGGCATTCTTTCTTTTTGACGTCTACGCAACGCAGTCAAAATTTGCCTTTTCCAATTTAATTTTCATTTTAATTTACTATTTTTTATGTCGGTCTGCGACCGTTAAATAAGTATTCCTGAATAAGTAATCCAACTTTCATTTCCTCACCACCTCGTCCCCTATAAAATGGTGCACGCAGCATCATATTGATCCATCTTCGCCGGATAAGATCAAGAAACCAGCCCAAGACGAGAGACGCAATGTGTGAGATCAGCAGTTGGAAGTAACGTTGCTACGGTGAGGTGATCCAACCGAAATATCCATCCAAACCGTCATATTTCAATTGCGTGATGCTGTGCTTTTCTCAATTCCAGTGTGTCAAATGTGCTTGCTTACCTACTTACGCTTAATCTGGTGAACACCGTTGCCGCTGGAGGAATTGCCATAGTATCAACCTGCTTCATTCAGTAAGTGTTTTCCCTTTATTCATTTATGATGGCTACTGTAGACTTTCAATCAGAGATGAAAGATTTAAAAAAGAAAAGAGGGTTGATCAAACGCAGATTAACGAACTTAAAAAAGTATGTTAATTTATTTGATAACGTAACTTTATCCGAGCAGCAGCGAGCGGAAATAAAGCTACGTATGGTTGGCTCACAAAATTTAGTCAATGATTTCAATGACATTCAAAGTCAGATCGAAAATCTCATTCCTGAGTCTGATATAGAAAGTCAGCTGGAATCACGCGAATTGTTTGAGCGAGAATATTACGTTGTTTTGGCATTAGCTGAATGTATGTCCCATTCTAACGAGAGCTCAGATAGCAAATCTGAATTGATAAGGAATAATTCAAACAGTGTAAAATTACCTACAATTACCATTCCTGACTTTGACGGGGCCTATGAGCACTGGCTAGAGTATCGTGATACATTCTCTTCATTGGTCCATAACTGTAAGTCAATACCACAAATTCAAAAATTTCATTATTTAAAATCTTCGCTCAAGGGTAGTGCGAAATCCGTTATCGATTCTCTTGAATTTTCGGCAAACAACTATGAAATTGCATGGGAATTATTACTTAATCGATTCGATAATAATAAGCTACTCGTCCGTAATCACGTAAAATCCATATTTTCCATGCAAAACCTGTCTAAAGAGTCACCAACACAGCTGCGAAGACTCATTGATACGGTGTTAAAGAATTTAAGGGCCTTGAAAATGTTAAATGAACCAACCGAGTCTTGGGACACCTTGATTATTTACATAGTTGTGTCTAAGTTGGATTCTGTAACGGAACGCGAGTGGGAACAGCATCTTTGTTCTTTGCCTACTTTTGATAAAAATTCTAAAACTAAACTCAAATTAAATGACTTGATGCAATTTCTAAAAAGTCGAGCAGATATGTTGGAGACCCTAACTGTATCACACAGTAGGACAGGTTTAGTGAGTGTAACGGAGAGTAAAAAACACAATACGTATACGCAAAACACTGGGATTCGTTGTAACGTTTCAACTAACAAGACTTTCACGAAGACACCCAACACAACGCGTGGCTACAAGCTCTGCCTCAAGTGTAACGCACAACATCCTTTATATTCCTGTCAAATGTTCTTAGATCTTGATTATCAAAATAAATTGAATTTCATCAAAACTAAAAACTTGTGCATTAACTGCTTGCGGTCGGGTCACTCCGTAGAAACGTGTGTGTTTGGTCCGTGTAGGAAATGTGACAAGAAACACAATACTTTGATTTGTGATGGAAACAAGCAAGAGAACATTCATTCGCGCGCAGTGATGTTCACCGCTACAGGTGAAGCATCGAATGTTCCTGCTGTTTGCACCGACAGTCAAAGCACGTTGCCCACATCTCAAACCCCGCTCCAGGTGAATAATATTCACGCATACACTAATTACGCAAACTCGCCTACGGAGCGGCCGGTTTTGTTATCTACTGCGGTAGTAGATATCATTAGTGATTCGGGTACTAGTCAACGGGCGCGCGCGTTACTTGACAGCGGCAGCGAACGATCTTTTATAACGCAGTCACTTTGTGACAAACTAAACGCGCATATGATACAGTCCACTCAGCAAATTCATGGGGTTGGAAGTTCAATAACGCAGTGTACGCAATCATGTAATATTGAACTACAATCACTAGACGGTAATTTTACTAAACGGTTACAATGTTTGGTGTTACCGCAGATAACGTCTAAATTACCTACTGTTATTTTAAGTAGGAACCAATTTAGCATTCCAAACAATATTAAGCTTGCAGATCCCAACTTCTTTGTCAGTCAGCCTATTGATTTGTTAATAGGGGCCGATCTTTTTTGGGAACTTATAAAGGAAGGTAAAATGCGCTTAACAAACGGGCCTTTCCTTCAAAATACGCATTTAGGATGGGTCATGTCTGGTTCAATTTTATCTTTGAAACAAAATAACACTAAACATGTACTGTGCAACTTCACGCAAATGAATGACGACAATAGCAGTTTGTCCTCATTAGAAAAACTATTACGCAATTTTTGGGAAATCGAAGAGTTGCCGACAAAAGGTAACTCTTTGCTTAGCGACGAGGAACGCGCCTGTGAGGAACATTTTGTTCAAAATACCAAACGCATGGCAGATGGGCGGTTCAGCGTTCGAATCCCGTTCAAGCAATCACCTGAACTGTTAGGTGATACGCGCACGCAGGCAGAGAATCGGTTTTACGCCTTAGAAAGGAAATTACAACGCAATCCTGAATTTAAAAAAATGTATACCGATTTTATTCACGAGTACATTGAGCTAGGGCACATGAGTCTTACACATAACTATAGCAAACCGTACTACTTTTTACCTCACCATGGAGTGCTTAGAGAACATTCTACCACAACTAAATTACGCACGGTATTCGATGCAGGTATGACTTCAAGCTCAGGGTTGTCACTAAATGATCTGCAAATGGTAGGTAGTGCTATACAAGGTGACTTGCTCTCAATTTTGCTTCGTTTTCGCGAAAATAAATATGTTGCCTGTGCAGATATTGAAAAAATGTACCGGCAAGTGTTAGTAAATGAAGATCAGCGCAATCTGCAGCTGATCTTGTGGCGGGATGACCCTTCAGATCCATTGAAGGTATACAAATTAAATACCGTTACGTATGGAACGGCATCAGCACCATTTTTAAGTTGTAGGTGTTTAAAGCAATTGGCGCAAGAATGCGATAATTACGATATTGCACGAGAAATAAATGAAAGTTTTTATGTCGATGACCTGATTTCTTCGTGTAATAAAATGTCAGATTTGATTAATATTTGTGAGGGAATCGACCAAGTTTTAAAATCGGCATGTTTGCCTTTGCGAAAATGGCTTTTTAACTTTGAGCGTGCCAACCCTAGCGATTCACAACATTGCATAAAACAGGTGGCACTTGGTGACAGCTCACAAAGCAAAGTATTGGGCTTGTATTGGAACAACCAGTCAGATTTATTAAGCTACAATACACACATTGAACAAGACACAGAGATAGTTACAAAACGGATTATTTTATCGTACGCTTCACAAATATACGATCCGTTAGGGTTACTCAGTCCGGTAATTACGCTTGCTAAAACTTTATTACAAAAGTGTTGGCTATTGAAATTGGATTGGGACGGGCCTGTTCCTACTGACGTCAGAGCAGTGTGGTATAGGTTCGTGAACGGTTTGTCTTTATTGAGTAGTATCAATATCCCACGCCATGTGATGTGCAGCGATCCTATATCTATAGAACTGCATATATTCACCGACGCGTCGCAGACTGCCTACGGCGCTTGCGCATACATACGCACCGTTGATAACGAGTCAGCTGTTAGCGTGAATCTTTTATGTTCGAAAGGAAAAGTCGCACCTATAAAACCAACAACTATACCGCGTTTAGAATTATGTGGCGCGCTTATAGGTGCAAGGCTATTTGCTAAAGTAAATGAATCATTGCGTTGTCAATTAAATAAAGTCGTATTCTGGACAGACTCGACTATTGTTTTAGGGTGGTTAGGTATGCCTCCTAATTTACTTAAAACATATGTTCAGCACAGAACCGCTGAAATTCATGAACTGTCTAGGGAACATTCTTGGCGACACGTATCTGGAAAAGAAAATCCAATCCAAGTAATCGGTGATTCCACTTTATGGTGGAAATGGCCTGGATTTTTACATGAATTAAATTATGAAACGCCGAGATATGATATGACAACAAATAATGAATTTAGTAATAATTGCAATTTACCCGAATTGAAATCGAATGTTATTGTTAGTAATGTAGTCAGTCAGAACTGTTTAGAGAATTTATTTCCATTTAATAGATTTTCGCTATATAATCGTTTGGTGCGATCTATGGCTTATGTACTTAGGTTTATACGAAACGCGCGCAACGTAGACAACCGTCAGGCGGGTTTGATTTCAGTAGCTGAACTGAAGACATCCGAATTAACGTTAGCCAGACTATCCCAGCGGGAGTCGTATCCAGATGTTTATAAATCAGTTTTACATAAAAAAGATATCAAAACGGATAAGCATCTTCTAAAGTTAAATTTATTTCTAGATAATGATAACATTATTCGAGTCGGTGGCCGTATTCAATATGCGGACTTCGAGTACGATAAAAAACACCCAGTGTTGATCTCCGCTAAACATGGCTTTTCAGTGTTGCTGTTTCGCTACGAGCACGACCGGACGCTGCACGCGGGCCCGCAGCTCCTGCTGTTCGCGTTGAGGGAAGCGTGGTGGCCGGTCGGCGGGCGGAACTTAGCTAGGCAGGTTGTGCGCGCGTGCGTCACGTGTGCCCGACTGCGTCCAAACGCGGTTAGTCCAATTATGGGAAATTTACCTAAAGAACGACTAGAACCAGGGTTTCCGTTTGAACGTTGTGGTGTTGATTACGCAGGACCAGTGCTCATATTAAACCGTAAAGGTCGAGGTTCAAAATTACAAAAATCATATATTTGCTTGTTTATCTGCTTTGTTACACGCGCAATTCATTTGGAACTGGTCACTGATCTCTCATCGGAAGGATATCTTTTAGCACTTAAACGTTTCATTGCGAGACGTGGAAAGCCCAACGAAATATTTTCGGATAACGGAAAGAACTTTGTAGGGCTCAGGAATGACTTTTCGAAATTTTTAATGTCATGTTCAGATGAGATTAAGGAATACGCTACCTCTATGAACATTAACTTTAAAATGATTCCTAGCTACGCTAGCCATTTTGGTGGATATTGGGAGAGTGGTATTAAAAGTTGTAAGCATCATCTTCGTCGCGTTGTTGGCAACGCACATTTGACATACGAGGAGTTTAGTACAGTACTTACGCAAATTGAATCCGTCTTGAACTCCCGACCCTTAACTCCCATGTCTTCCGATCCTCAAGACCTGCTACCCCTGACGCCTGCACATTTTTTGGTTGGTCGTGCACTAACTGCACCTGTTAGGCCTGACGTCAGTGAGACACCCAAAAATAGACTCACACGGTATCAGAGAGTAGAGCAGCTGCGTCAACATTTCTGGAGACGGTGGGCGAAGGAATACGTCTCCGAACTGCAGATCCGGAAGAAATGGCAAGAACACAAGGATGACTTAAAAGAAAATACACTTGTGCTCATCAAGGACGACAATTTACCTCCACTGAAATGGAGTTTGGGTCGCATTGTGAAGACGTATCCAGGAAAGGATGGCATCGCACGGGTTGCTGATATTCGTACGTCAAGCGGCGTCGTGAGGCGCGCATTCTCGAAGATCTGTCCTCTTCATCATGAACATATGTAATCCTGCAACTATTGAAAGCTAGCAGCTTCCAAGGCCGGGAGCATGTTGCGGCAACACTAGAGATTATCGCGCAACCAGCCAGTGCTACGTGAGGACGTCACCCTTTTCAAAACTGAAAAAACGCACGGCATTCTTTCTTTTTGACGTCTACGCAACGCAGTCAAAATTTGCCTTTTCCAATTTAATTTTCATTTTAATTTACTATTTTTTATGTCGGTCTGCGACCGTTAAATAAGTATTCCTGAATAAGTAATCCAACTTTCATTTCCTCACCACCTCGTCCCCTATAAAATGGTGCACGCAGCATCATAGAGTTAATCCATTAGCATCAAGCCAATTTTTCAGAAACTTCAGTGATGACGTCAGTGAGCTAGACAAATCTTCAATAGAGTTACCAGATATATATAACAGTAAGTCGTCAGCATATTGTAAAACTTGACATCCATTCTTACCAATAATATGAGATTCTAAGTCGTACGTATATATATTATAAAGCAAAGGACTTAGGACGGAGCCCTGAGGTAGTCCTTTCCAAACTATTCTAGACTTAGTAGTCATGTCTCCTTGATTTATATGAATTGACCTTTCTGATAGAATGTTTATAATGAAATTAATAATTAATGACGGTATTTTTAGAGCTTGAAGTTTAGATTTAAGTATTGTAAGCACTACGTTATCATATGCACCCTTTATATCTAATAAAACTGCTAGCACCGACTCATTACGTGTAAATGATAAACGAATATCAGTAATGAATAAACTGATACTATCCATGGTGCTTTTTCCTTTTCTGAACCCGAATTGACTATTGGACAGAAGTCCTTCACTTTCAACAATCCATTCTAACCTATTCTTAACCAAATGTTCTGATAATTTAGCTAATACAGATGACAATGCTATCGTTCTGTACGATGACGCTTGAGATGATAGTTTGTTTGGTTTTAGGATAGGTATCACTTCTTGGGATTTCCAAGAAGGAGGGACGCTGCCAGTGCTTATAACGGAATTTATAATATTAAGGAAATAACTAAGAGCAGAATCACTAAGGTGGGTAAAAAATGAATACGGAATTCCATCACAGCCAGGTGCTGAGTCTTTAACTTTGGACAATACTCCTTTCAGTTCGTAAAGACTAAAAGGAGCATTTATACCAGACTGATTCGTATCTGGTGAATTCAAGCAAATAGGCAAAAACAGTTCAAGTTCAGGAACAAATGGAGGAGCTAAATTATCAATAAAAGATTCTAAAGCAGCTTCTTCAATTAAAGGGGGACTGGATTCTTTAAATGCTGATCTAAATCTGCGGATATTATTCCAGACAGCAGAAGGTGGAACATCAGGGGATAAAGAGGCACAAAATGACCTCCAGCTTTCCCATTTTTTCTGTTTGAAAAGTTTTCTGGTTGAAGTCATTAAATCACTCAGGAATTCAAGATTTTCAGAAGTTGAATGTACCTTATATTGTTTTTCAGCTTCCTTTCTTTGTTTAATTGCTGCAGTACATTCTTTATCCCACCATGGCGGAGAAGGGATACCCTGGAATGAATTATTTTTGGAAGGGAATACTTCATCTGCAGTTTTGATTAATAAGGATGCTAAAGCTTCAGAACAAGTAGAATGGTCATTGCCATTTACATTAGGGAGTGATGAGACGCTCTGTTCGACTTTTTCTTTGAATACGGTCCAGTCAGCATCATTTAGTTTATATTTAAGACGTGGAGATCGCTTGGTAGGAGGCTTATAAAAAAAAGTCGAAAAAGTAATAAGTATAGGGAAATGATCACTGCCGCATGATGAAGGTAACGGAGACCAGGTAAGGGTGGATGCTAAGTTTGGAGTTGTGATAGTAAGATCTGGAGCACTAATGCCTTCGTGAGGTTTTGTCCTACGTGTAAGATCACCAGTATTTAACAAACATACATTTTGGTTATCTAAAATATCTACAATTCTAACTCCATAATGATTCGAGTTTGAACTTCCCCAAGAGATATGTTGAGCGTTAAAATCACCCATGATCAAAAATGGTTTGGGTAAACAGGAGATTACATTTTCAACTTCATTGTAAATAAATGATGAGGGGTGAGGTATGTAAATTGATACAAAAGAAATGTTATTGATTTTGACAGCAATGACTGAAAATTCATCACTATGTGCGGGTATCGGGAGTAACTTAAAGGGGACATAATGACTAACAAGGAGAGCAACTCCTCCCCAACCATCATCTCTATCTTTTCTCACACAAGAATAACCTGGGATTTTAAAAATCTTGTTTGGCCTAAGCCAAGTCTCCTGAAGGGAGATAACAAAAGGGTGAAACGCGTTGATTAAATATAATAAATCAGTTTTCTTATTGTTTATGCTATGGCAATTCCACTGAATTACTGTGGAGCTACCAGTCATAAACAATGTCAACATTTTCACTCTGAGCATTCATATTAGATTGGGCAACGTTGCGTGTGGGTGGTATAGATATTTCACTATAATGGGACAAAGTGTTAATTAAAGTTACAATAAAATTAGTTCTTTGATAGACATATTAAGCAGAGGGTTTCCTAAATCGCTGTTAATAAGTGCACATCCATTTTGAGGAGAAGGGCCATCATATTCCTTAGTTAATGCATCATGTGCTACACGGTCATAGCCTTTACCTAATTTAGGTAGGCTTTTTGGTTTTAAAAATTTTGTTTTAATATAGGATGTTGTTTCCGGAGGACTCTTCTGAGAATGAATATTTGCATTTAAATTATTTGAACGAGCCGGTGTGGAGATTAAAGTATCTGCATATGATTTTGACACTATGGGGTGTAATTTTAATGCCTCTGCATAAGAAATACTCATTTTTGCCATAGACTCTTTGATTTTCTTTTGACTTGAAAACTCAGGGCATTTTCTATTGTTTGCGAAATGAGGACCACTACACAAGCAACACTGTGCATCATCACTATCTATAGAACAACTTTCACCGGTATGATTTTGACCACATTTGAAGCACCTAGGCACAGATCTACACTGACTCTTGATGTGACCGTATCTACAGCAGTTGAAACATTGCAATGTTGGATAAATGTATAAATCTACAGGAATGGAATTGTAACATATAAATACACGTTGAGGTAGTACTTGGCCATCAAAGGTCAACACAACAGTTTCAGTTGGCAAATACTCTGCTTTTCCGTTTAAAATGTTCTTTCTATTAAAACGTCTTACCTTAAGGATTCTTCCACAGTTAGTAGGCACTTGGACATTATTTATAATATCGTCATCTGACCAGTCAGTCGGAACGCCTCTAATAACCCCCATTCTTGTTACGTTGAAAAGTGGTATGAATGACCTATATTTATTATTTTTTAAGGTTGCGCTCTCAATAAATGCATTTGCATCCCTAAAATCGGTGAAAGCCAAAGCAATTCTATTTCGAGATATTTTCTTAACACTCCCATCTAGAACATTTTTAAAATGGTATTTTTTTAGGAAAAATCCAAACGAAATCGCATGAATGGAAACATTCTCGTTTGGTTCTGATTGTACCCGTTGGACATGCACTACATAGGGTGAAATGTCTGAAGCTTGATATATTCTAGCAACAGTAGGTAGTGGTTTAGATTGTGGGTCATGCTGTACACCTGACATACTTGTTGAATTTATTGGAGGATTTGAATTCAGTTCTGGCAGTGGACACTTTGCACTTTCTAAATCGTTGTTAGTTTCTTTTTTGCTACAGTTGCAGTGACAATTAGAGCTACTAAGAGCACATGAAGAGGGTGATATTTGGTGCTTGTTCCTTTTTTTGTTACAGTGCTTACAAATTTTGCGAGATGAAGTTTTTTTACGTTTTTTTGGTATGTTTACACCGCTCAAATTGGTGTCGGTTTCAAAAAAAGATTCCTCTGTATCCAATTCTGACCAGTTATTATGAGTAGGAATGGTCACATACTCTGATACTTGGCTGACCTCAGGGGGTGTGCCCCCAGGGTCTTCCGGCTCCTCCATACGTACTAATAAAATATATTCATGAAAACTTACCAGAAGCCTTCAGATATCAATACACCACTTATAAATATATACAAATATCTTGACTAACTACTTTAAAGTACTTATCTGATCCCAATTACAAATTAATAGAAATTAAATTACGATTGGAAAAAAACACGACCGCTTAAGTCAACGTTTCCCGCGCTTTTTCGATTATTGTTTGATTAAATATGAATATATTTGTGTGATAAACAGCCTATCGCACGTTAGACCATGAGATAGATTCAACATATAATTCTTGGACGATATTAAAAAATAGCAGAGATTTTTATAGGTAGAATGAATGAGCCTAAACTCGGTAAGAGTCACGAATTGCAATGCAACCTAGTTTGGTGGTTGTAATTGGTGAAGGGGGCTCTTCGCCTGTTATTCAAATAAATTTGTTTAGTGCCTAGTTTGTAAATGTGTTAGTAATAAAAATGAAGCAAAGGAAGTTAAGTGGTGATCTAGACCTGTGGGGGCTTTGAAAGTTGGTTACACAAACGACATGACAAAGTAGTGCACGAGATGTCCCATGTTAAATTAATGTACACTAATTAACTTTGCGAATAGTGATTTTTAGTAATCGATCCCACAATGCTTCGCAGTCGCAGTCTTTCAGCACTATAGATGATTAGGGTTATTGCTATTGCATTTTATGTAGGAGTTATAGTTTTTAGTGAAGACTGAAAATTTAAGTACCTCATTCATGGTTAATTAATGCGCCGGCACCGAAAGTAGATTTTATAGTAGTTTAATATTAAAACATTCTCTCGTTTTCATGATAAACTTTACGGGACCGGACATATCGATACCTCCTACGTAAGTTGTTGTATCCCACAAAAATGCGATTTAGCGTTTTTACTAAAAATGACCTTTATTATTAGTAATCTATGCATAAAAAAATTAAAACTCACGAAAACACAATTATTTCATGCAATTTCAAGACGTAAAGAGTTGTAACTTTTGGAAGGGAACGGACTACAACACTGTATAGTCCCTGACAACTGTTTACGCGGTGCGCGGGGCGGGAAAAATCGCGCGCTCGCGTGTTGTATGGGTTAGATAAAACAGACTACGCCGGAGAGAAGGCTAAAACGGTCCGTGTGTCAAGCGCTTTAAGTTTTCCGCACATGTTACGTTATTAGGACTTGATAATTGATTAGAATACGTTATAACTATGAAACGTACAGGTGTTATGACAAGGGGGTGTATATTGTGTGATTTAGTAAATCATACATGTACACAATCTCAGACACCTGTCCAAAATATCAATGTGACAATTATTAAATCTGAACAATTTATTATTTACGAATCCAGTCTCAAAAATATCACAGATATGTTTATTTTTTCTTATTTTTACAGACAATAATTAGGATCACGTATTTTTTCAAAGTTACCAACCAAAAATGTTGTATAGATTACATACAACAGTATACGTTGTCAAGTAAACATTCAACAATATTGTAAGTTTTACATACAACATTTTACGTTGTTGAGGGAGCATAAGAAAATGTTGTATGTAATACATACAACATTTTACGTCGCAAAGCGTCCATTAAAAAATATTGTATGTAATACATAGAATATCTTACGTTGGAATAAAATAAAAATAAATGTGGTATGTAGTAAATTATAATGGTTGGAATCGGAAATTGATAGCCAAAATTTGTTTTATTTTTTGCTTAATGTTACGACATATTCATATATATTTAATTAAGTAATTTATACAGCGCTCTCTCTTTACTGATTCACTGATAAAGAGCCTTAACCTTGATCGTTTAATTGATAGCTTGCTTACAAGCAATAAAATTTCAATGAATCGGAAATGATTGCAAATTTGATAGTTCGATAACACAACAGAAGAATAAACTGCTTATACGATACGTTAAATGTAGATGACGTTTCTGACGACGAGTTAAGGTTTTGGACTGAAGAACCAGAGCAAAGTTCAACGATTTGCTGAGTCAAATACTAAGCTTAATCTTACTTAATTACTTACTTAATCGGTCCTCAAATACTCCCAAAAATTACTTGGCTATCTACTTGTTCAAAATTCGATCAGGGGAGCCGGATAATAGAATTGCTTCATTTTTTAATATATCCGAGCGAACTATTTGAAGAGAAATACATAAAGTCAGGCAGTGTCTCATTACTGACTTTGTTCCATTGCACCTAGGCTTAGACCATATAGCCAGGGTCGAAGTGATAGCCCGCAACCGGGTTATGCCAAATGTTTTGTTTAGTAACGAGGAGTCACCAAAACCAATAGTTATATTCGATGGAACCTACATAGAAAAAAGTTCTGACTTTTTATTTCAACGCCGCAGTTATAGCCTTCATAAGTATAAAAACTTAATAAAACTATTTATGATCGTGTGCGCGGATGACCAGTCCGCTAGGTGGCGCAGTGAAGTAAACATTAGCTCCGCATTCGATTCATTATTAAAATATTATCAGTGAATAAATATGGATAATTGTGTGTAAAACTTGAACTTAATGATGCAATTGCGCTCAATAAATGTTATCTAAGCTCAGCGTGAAGTTTAAACGGAGAAAAGTGGTAAAAACTGTGTGCACTGTGAATTTCACTAATAAACTATCTATAGCTATATTAAATCGAAAGTAAAGTGTTAAAAGTGCTCTGAAGTGTAATGAGACATATTTTGACTATAAACAATTCGAATTAAAAGTGATAAAGCAAAAATAAAATAACATTACTAAAAAAAGACGGTTGAAAAAACCGTATTTCAAAGTGACTCGTGATTCGTGGACTATTAGGTGGAATTACGAAATCAAGCATTTCTATTGGCCAATACTCGGCCATTGCCTATCGTCTTGAGTGTATATAACTCAATTTTTCGCAACCTGAAGTATCGCACGGTTGGACGAGTGGTCAAAGACGCTTGCGTGTAATTCGGGGGACCGAGATCGAATCCTGCTGGCAACGGAAATTATTATTGAATTAATATTTGGTTTTACTTTTCGTCATTTTTCTGTTATTATTAATTGAACAAGATGGAAAATAAATGCGATAAATGTGGAAAAGATATTATAAGGAGAGATTACATATGTTGTGCAAGTTGCCGGAAATTATATCACATAGATTGTACTAGTATAGGAGAAAAAAGGTTTTACTTAATGCCTATTGAAAATAGGAAAACATTACAATGCGACAGTTGTACGCACGACAAGACATCAGAAGTTACTACCATCCAGGTTAACATCCCTACTGAAAATTCGTTTCACTCTCTGAGTGATATAGATACAGAAACGTCACAAGAATATATCTACCATGTTACCCAAAGAAAGAAACAAAAGCAGACCCCACGGGCAAACCTATCTTTATCGTTTACATCTTTAAACGACGTCACAACCGGCTCAAAAACTTCAAACAGTCTCCCAGATCTCAGCCAAATCATTACCAGTGATAATTTGCAAGTATTGAAGACAGAACTAATGAGATTACAAACAGATCTTAACATAGCGAATAATGAAATTAAAAACCTGAATAAAATAAACACAGAACTAACTAAGAAAAATCAAGAACAAGAAAAAATTATAGAATTGTATAAAACGATAAATTTAGATGGATTTAACAACAGCAAAGCTATGGATATCCCATGTATGTCAACCCCACACCGTAATCAACCTGGTAATAGAAAGATGCACCCCTCTACCAAAACAGAATTAAAACAAGTAAATAATATAGAATATTCAACAAAAATTGTCATGAATACCGCTTCCAAGTCCATAGATTATATAGAAAATGTTGAGCCAAACATATGCATATTGAGCAGCATGAGCAGTCACAAGCACTCTTCGGTAATGAGAAACCAACTGATGGAGCAGAGCGCAGCATACTGTCACTACCGCATACCCGATGGCGACACAGACCAGCTGTCACGTGGCCTACAAGAGAAACTCACTAACTTCACTCGAAACGATTATTGCATTATTTTCATAGGAGAGATTGATTTTAACATTTCAAAAAATTATAAAAATATTGTAAATATGCTAAAACAACGTATTCTGGCCGTACAAAACACTAATGTTATAATTTGTTTACCAACGTTTAAGTACAGCCATAATGCTAATCTCTTTAATAAAAGAATTGAACAGTTCAACAAATTGTTATACACAGATAATAAATTACACAAATATTGTTATATACTGGACTCAAACCTCAATTTAGAATTTTCAAACACTATGTTCTCGAAATACTCAGGTAAAATTAACTTAAATGGCATGAATACTATTTTGAACGACTTATATATAATAATGTCAGAAATTACAACTCAAGAGGAAAAAGCATTTGTTTATGAAAATACCTCGTGCTCTGGAAATTCGGCGGATAAAAGACTGATTTCCGATGATTCCTTTCGTTCCTCTACATAATGCTAACAATACAACAAACGATGTACAAACTACAACAATACAGACGGGCCTTAATATACTCCACCAAAATATCCAGGGCATAAGATCTAAACTCAGTCAGTTAGAGATCCTATTATCTATGGAGAAAATTGATATCATGTGTGTAAGTGAGACTTTTTTAAAAAAACAAGACGTCAAATTTTTGCAAATACCAGGATATAACGTTGCTGACTCATTTTGCAGAGAACAGTCTAGAGGGGGTGTTTGTATTTATGTTAAAAATAGTATGGAGTTTATACCACTTCCCTGTATTAGTCAATTAAGCTTAGATAAACACTTTGAATGTTGTGGTGTACTGATACCAGAATTAAATTATATCGTTGTCTGCTGTTACAGAACACCAGACTCAAGTTTTGAAATATTCATGAAGGCATTCCCTTTGTTATTGCATAGACTTACTGTACGTTCCAGATATATGACAAAAAAAGTAATAATAACCGGTGATTTCAATATCAATTTACTTGAAAATAGTCAAAGATGTTTGTTTTTTAAAAATACTGTATTAAAATATAACTTGAAACTTACAATACATGAACCAACTAGGATTACAATTAATTCTGAAACGTGCATAGATAATATTATTACAAACATAAAGGGATACCAGTCTAAAGTCTTACATTTAGGTCTATCTGATCACTCAGCACAGTTTATTAATGTACCTTGTAATGAAGGCTATATTGAAAAGTTTTGGTATGTACATAGGAGAAATGAAAACAAATATTTGGATATTTTCCTAAAATACTTGTCTCAATTAAGCTTTTCTGAAGTTTTCTCTTCACGTGATGTAAATCAGGCATATGACAATTTTATAAGTTTATATAAATTAATATACGATCTTTGTGTACCTGTAGAAAAAGTCAAAATTTCTTACAAGAAAAAGTGTAAATGGCAAACAGTGAGCATAAGAAGAGCGTGTAAAACTAAACGAATCTTACATCAAAAAATATTAAAACACAAGAAAAACGAATTATTACCATATTATAAAAAATATTGTAAAATATTAAAATCCATAACACGTTTAGCAAAACAAAACTCAAATATAAAATTCATTAAAAATAGTAACAACAAAAATAAAGCTACATGGCAATTAATTCATGACCAAACCTCTTCACTCAACAAATTTAAAAGTACTATCAAACATGTCATAGTTGATAGCAAAAATGTCACAGATGCAGGTGCTATAGCTGAAGGCTTTAATAAACATTTTGCTACAATCAACGCTCAAACAGAAAATACGAACAGCTACTCTTTACCATCTACCCATCTATATAGCCTGTTCTTATCACCTGTTGACGTAAATGAATTGAAAAAAATTATAATGACCCTTAAGAACAAGAGAAGTTGTGGCTACGACGGTATATCGATCCAAATTATTAAAAAATCCATACAGTATATTAGTGAACCCCTTGTTTATTTGCTTAACTTAAGGCTCGATACCAGGAAAACGGCTCTCGGGAAAACTAAAGTTTTATATAGAAAATATGAAGTATGAGGCACGAAAAAAATCGTCATAGTAGTCAAAGAGTTGCACAATCAGCTCAAACTTCCAGTATATGGATCAACTTACTAGATTAATGTGAAAAAAAAACAGAATATCGCTAAAAACGTGCAAAACGCACTCCCGTATTTCTAAAGTTTAGGCATCATATAAACTAACAACTTACGTGTTTTAAATAACGTGTAAAGATCAGATATCAAAGAAGCATTGCCAATCAGCTGTTTTTTATTGCTTTATTTCAGTTTTGTGCAAAAAATTCCCAAACATTCCGAATTTTTCGCTTGAAATCTCCATACAAATTACTATGGAGTGAGTGAAGTTTCTTTGATAGCTGTCCGCGCACCGTCGCAGCTCACTCCCCCCCATGTCCCCAAGGCGAGCGCACGTCGCTTTTGACGAAAATGACATTTATAATTACGCGGATAATTTACACGAAATAGGCGCACATAGGGTCTTTTGTTGAAAATAGTACAACTTTGTTTTTTTTCCTCCGTACTGTTTGTTCATATGCATTATGCATAATTTATCAAACGTATGATTTTATCATGATTCACCATGAGAGTTATATGGCAGGTTTATATTTATAAGTACACTTGATTAAAAGCTCTCTTGGGTTTGACAATTTCGTACTAGTTGCCATTTCATTTTCCTATTCTTTACGCAGTGACGTGCACTCACCCGGCGTCATGTGGAAGACTGAGTTGCGGGACTGCGCAGACGGCTGTCAAAGAAACTTCACTCGTTCCATAGTAATTAGGATGGAGATCTCGAGCAAAAAAAATTAAAGTTTGCGTTTGCTTATACGAAACAGAAATAGTTATAGCAATAGAACATAATGACAAGTTATTCGAAATGGAAACACACTTCACACCGGAACAGCTTTTACAATTGTACCAAGCACAAATTCGGTTGTGTATGGAGTACTTCTGCCACCTCTGGGATGGCTCTGCCAAGTATCAGCTGGATGCACTGGACTCAGTAGACCGAAAAGCCAGGAGACTGATAGGTGACGAGACGCTCGTTGGAACCAAACTCGAGTTTGGAGCATCGGCGTAGAGTTGCCTGTCTATCGGTTTTTTATAAGGTGTATTTCGGAGAGTGTGCGCAAGAACTTCATGACCTGACACAAGACGCCGCGAAGGCTTTCATCTCCATGTGGTCGACTTTCCAGCGGTCCGAACTAAGCGGTTTGGTGCTTCCTTTCTGGTCCGCACCGCTAAGGAGTGGAACGCCCTCCCTGCGTCTGTGTTTCCGGATACATACAACCTTGGTGTCTTCAAGGCAAGAGTGAATAGGCATTTTTTGGGTAAGCGTGGCTGGCAAGACTGAGGTCAAACGCAAACCCATTTTAAATTTAAAAAAAATGGATCAGATAGAACTTTGATATAAATATGAATTATCATATTCACGTCAGCCATGGAAAAATGGCAGTGTAAGCATTTTTATCTCTAACTGGCTATTTGCACACAGCTTTTCACTGTAGTAATTTGAATGAACTATACAGACAAACGTTCTAGAAAATATAATTAGCATCAACTATCATTTAGATAGTGAAAGCTTATGTAAAAACAGACAGAAAAACGCGGAGGGTGACTTCCTTTCATACTATGCTCTACTCGTAGATCAATTCCAGTAAGATGAAGATCACGGTGGATTCTGTATTAAATTCAGCGTAAAAAGCCTGAAATACGATGGCCTCTACAGGAGACTAAAGGTATTATACTCAAGTGTTCTTATCTAAAATAAATTATCGACTAAAAGTGTCTCAACTGTTGACAACTGTTAAATTCCTCGTTTTAGTTAGTAACAAGATAGCTCCGTTTAATGCTTCTTGCAGCTTTTCATTACAAGTAAGACCAATTAATTAGTGGGTCCTTCTGCATGTTACTAGAAATGGCTCCGTGTATTGCTATATCATATGCATTGGATGTAAGAAATATTTTGTGTTGATGATGATCGAACGGATAAACCAAGTTACAACTAAATCTCGATGGAATCGTCAAGTACCAGATATAACATTGTGCAAATAACGTGGTCACGAGAATAGATTGCAAATAATAGTGTAAAAAAATAATTGGCAAAACCGCTTGTTAGTATGTTTAATAAAATCCAATTTTTGGTTAGTTTCTTTTGTTTGCCCTATATCCTGAAATATATTGGGTGGCGAAATAAAAATATCTTTGGTGAACGCATCAAATGATTATCATGCCGCGATTTATAATAATAATAAATAAATAAATATCCCTGGACATTATTCCACACAGCGCCATCTAGCCCCAAGTGAGTTAATTATACTCCGTTTTTATGGGATACTAGACAACGGATAAACATACTCAAATACTTTTTCTTTTGTAAATACATACTTATTATACATAGGAAACACCCAGACCAATACAAACAGACATGTTCATGCACACAAATGTTTGTAATGTTCGGGGATCGAACCCGCAACCTTTGGTGTAGTAGCCGACTTCTAAACAATTACACCAAGACGGTCGTCCGGATTTATGCATTGCATTTATGCACGGATTTCACGGCCCAACCACTGTGTGACCATAGCTGTCACGATCGCTTTCAAATTTGACAGATTTTCTCTCCGGCCGACCCTAGTAGCGAACCTTAATGATAGAAACCGGTACCTTTCCAGACGCATTAAAGACAGCAAAAATCAAACCTCTATTTAAAAAAGGTTCAAAAAGCAATATTCAAGATTATAGACCCATAGCTCTCTTACCTAACTTCTCAAAAATATTTGAAAAAGTAATATACAACAGGCTTATAGAATATTTCGATAAAAATAGCATCATAAATAAAGATCAATTTGGCTTTCAGAAATATAAGTCTACTACACTAGCAATATATGAAATACTCGGGGAAATTTGGCAATCTTTAAATAATAAGACTCCTTGTGTAGGTTTGTTTATTGATATGTCAAAGGCATTTGACTGTGTTGTACATAATATATTGCTTAATAAACTTGACAAATTGGGTATCCGTGGTCTGGCATTGAAATTATTGGAAAGCTACTTAACTAACAGAGATCATATCACAGCTATTGAAACATTTAATAAAATCAGTAAAACTTTTGAAGAAATACAATCCAAGCCATTTAAAATGACACTAGGCTTACCGCAAGGAAGTATTCTGGGTCCTCTTTTATTCCTGATTTATGTTAATGACTTGCCAAACGTCACTACAAACAGATGCGTAATGTTTGCTGATGATGCAACTATTTTTATACCCGATACTCAAACAAATCTAGAGAATAATATAATTAACACATTAAAAGTAACTATTGAATGGCTTCAGAAAATAAATTTAAACGTAAATCTATCGAAAACAAAAATATTGCAATTCAGGAACTACAAAACAAAACCATTAAATTTGAATATCACAGATCATAGCACTAAGATAGACGTAATTGATAACATTAATTTTCTTGGGGTCACCATAGATTGCCACTTAAACTGGAAATATCACATTTTAAAAATAAATAAAAAAATCTCTAGCTACTGTTACGCATTGTCTATTTTATCAGAAACAACATCTGTCGAAGTAACAAGAGCTGCATATTTTGGCCAGGTGTACCCTCTGTTAGTGTACGGTATCATATTTTGGGGTAATTCCACAAACGTACAATCAACATTTATATTGCAAAAACGTTGTTTACGAATTATTTACAATATGTACTCAGATCAAACTCTAAGAAATATATTTCAAGAAAAAGGTTATCTCACTTTAACTAATATTTACATTTTGGAAATTTCAATCTTTATTAAACAGAATAATAATAACCATTTTCAAACTAAAGCACATTCAAATTCACGTCCAATACGCAGTCAATACAAAAATAATTTACTTATACCAAAAATGAATACCTATATATATTACAAAAGTACCTTTTGCACAGGTATTAAAATTTTTAACCATTTGCCTCCAGATATTAAAGCTATGGACATGCCAAAATTTAAAATGCGGCTTAAAAAATGGCTAACTGAAAATGTTTTTTATAATTTAAATGAATATTTCAACTCTAAACATTAATTATTAAGTTCCCATTGTAAAAGCTCCGATGTTTTTTTGTAAGTTGTAATAAAATTTATAAGTATTGCATACCCGATATGGGTAAACTGTTCATGTACTTCATATTAAGTTGCAATGACATCCGCAAATTGTTATACCTACAGTTAAGAGCAATAAAGATTTCTGATTCTGATTCTGATTCTGATTCTGATGGATATATCTTGAATATAACGGGTCCGTACTCTGCACGGACAACCGATGCTGATATAATGAAAATGAGATTGCAAAACCATGATGGACCCATTGAAGACGGACCATTCCACTTTTTTTCCCATGAAGGAGACTCATTTATTTCGGACCGAGGCTTTATTCCTTTGATAGAAACATATGGCTATGTTGCTCACATGGCGCCAACCAAACGACCACAAGCCACGCAATTAAGCACCAAAGAAGCTAATAAATCACGACTCATCACAACGGTGCGATGGGTCGTGGAAACTATAAACGGGAGATTTAAGCGTGACCTCAAGATATTTAGAAATAGAGTATTTAACAAACATGTGCCGCATATACTTAGATATTTTAAAATTGCTGCAGCTTTAATTATTTATTTTCAAGATCCTTACGGACACAGTCCTTACACAGAAGATTTCATTGAAATAATTAATCGAAATATACAACGCCAGAATCAATTATCTGAGTATGTAGAGGAAAATAATTTAAACCGACAAAGAGTGTCGTTTCACAGGAGTGTTTGAAACAAACTGACTGAGAATGACCCGGATATTAAATATTTTCCATAATTAACCATTGAAAAGTTTATGAAATTCTCAATCGGCACCTATCACTTGAGGTTAGCACGGTCGTATTGGAGTGAGCATTTGAAAGCCGTGGGAGTATATAATATGGAAATATATAGACATCCAGCGGCAATAAAGGGCAGAAACAATAATACTTTAATCAGGTGCAGAATTAATTCGCGACACGTTACGACAGAAATATATATTATACTTATATTATGTTTGACGAGAATCTGAATGGAATAACGCAATAACGGAATATTACTGCATATGCTGTCATGGTAAAAGGACATTGGAAAGTTGCGCACACGTCATTAGTGTTGTATATTACTTAGGGTGGGCTAGACATCAAGATGACTTTGACCACCCAGCAATTGGTATGGATTTTGTTCCAAGAGATATTATAGAAATTCAATATCACTTTATATCGACATACCTATTAGTTTTATTTTTATTTGTTTCAATCCTGAAACCCAAGTGATAGATCATAATCATCATCATTTCAACCCATAGCTTTCTACTACTGAACATAGGCCTCCTCCACCGCCAATTGATAAATGCTACTAAATAATCGAAAATCTACCACGATTTCAATAAATCCTAAGTTGATTGTTGTATTAAAAGTTTAATTATATATCCAGCTGCATCTCCTGATCACCTAGATACATCATAACTACATCATAACTTCATAATATAATATTGTAAGTATGAGATACAACTAAAGATGAAACCAAGACTCCGCCGTATAATCTTGTAAGTATGATATATCACAGCTGGCACAGTCTGTGTTCCGCAGTTTAATGTTGTATGTATGCGATACAACAGTTGTCACAGTCTGGATTCCGTAGTAAAATGTTGTAAGCCACAATTCTCAGAAAATACGCAATTATTTCATATATTTGTTTCAACATAGTCAATAAAACCATATATTTTATTTAAAGAGCAAACTTCACAAAGCTACATAAATAAATGCAGTTTCTATGCCAATCTGAATGTTTAAAACGCTCTCCTGTAAAATTGCTGTTTTGGGGATACAACAACTTACGTTGGAGGTATCGATATATAGTAAAGGACAACGCCTCAAATCCAAATACGTCCTCAAGTTATAACAACACCCAGACACAAAAGTGTCCCGAAAAACAATAGAATTAACTCCGGGTACTATACAGGATGTGCTGGTCAACAACAACTAGTGGTCCAGCCGTTATTAACCCCTGTATAGCTAAAATATAATAATCTAGGAAGGAAACAGATGATTATGAGATGACTTGCCAGACTTCTCGTCAGATTTCCTCAACCTGTCCGTGGGTTGTTTGGAAGAGATCGCTCTAATCTGTATTTGTTACCCCCTGAATTCACACAACAATCAACGCTAAGCACGCGCTTACGCTCATGCTGTCTCGTAAAATATCAATAGAACTAAAAGGGACAGCATGAGCGTCAGCGCGTGCTTAGCGTTGATTGTCGTTTGTGAATTCGGGGGTTAACTGATTATTTCTGTTGTTTTGGTGTGCAATCCTACTAATATTATGAAGGTGAAAGTTTGTGTGGATGTGCCGAGTTGCTCTTTCACGTAAAAACTACTGAATGGACTTTAATAAAACTACACAATAATGTATCTTAAAAATCTGAATCACACATAGGCTACAATTTATAAAGAAATATTATTTTTTGTTTTTTAAGTTACGTCCACGCGGACGAAGTTGCGGGCGGCCGCTAGTGAAGAATAAACCTATCTATCTATCTAGGTATGATTACTAACTGTAACTTTGCCGCCAACCGCCCCACCCCTTTCGAAGCAGACTAATTTATTGTAGTAACCACAGTCTTAGAGGCTGGCGTCACCAGTAATTGTGGCAGGAACACATAAATCCTGCAGCCCGAGGAGAACTCTGGTCTGTTGAAATATTCACGCTCTGGGAATTGGGCGCCTTGGTTTCCTAGGTAGTGAAATAATTGATCGGTAATAAAACGTGAAATACTCAGATAACTTCATATATTAGAATTAATTTTTCATTCATCATTTTTCAATTTTCGACCATGTTCTTTTGGCGTTTGGCGCCAACTAGTGTCTGTCTTTCTTTTTTACAGATTAAAAAAACAAATGCCAGACCGATTGAATGTTGATGGTCCAAGGAGTAAACAATATAAGTCCTTAATCATATCACTTTGTAAACTTGCACAATTTTAACAACTACAATAAGTATTAATAACACTATTTAAATACAATTTATATTTTACAATGGATGGTTTCATTAAATCATCAAATTTTGGAATCAATACAATCAAATCGACTATCGAGGCGCAAGTTGGAAATTCCTAAAATAAACAAAGCAAAGGGGTCAAACACCTCAAACAACTTATGATTATACCTATTTAATAACCTAACAGTAACTACTACCTACGCGACGTGATTAAAATAGTAGTTATGTGATAATATTTAAGCAGAGCTTTAAAAAAGCTAGGGCGATTTAGTCTGAAAAGGGAAGAAAAGGATTCTATTCCAAAATTATATATTTAAAAATATAAATAATAAAAAATATAAACAAAAAAAAGGCTGTCGCCAACATTGACTGATAATGATGGACTTCGCTCCGTTTGTGCAATGCATGCAAGCTTATAACACCAGTGTTATACTCTAACCACCCCGTATTCACAAACGTCAATTAACGCTAAGCTCGCGCTTACGCTCATGCTGTCCTGTAAAATGCTAGTAGAACTAAAAGGGACAGCTATACTTCTAAAAGATGCTCAACGTTGATTTGCGTTTGTGAATTCGGAGGTAAATGAGACGGATTGTGCACTTACCTACACAATTTTAAATGTTACTTACCTACTTTACGATCTTCCCGCGCGGCAGCAGTAAAAGAAACAAAAGAACTGTTTTATGATAAAACTGCGAAATGTGTATTAACATTTTTGCAAACAGACGTGAGTGGTGCGCCCGCTACTCTCCCATTTAGGAATTTCATAATAAAAAGCGGAAGTGAGACTTTATTCCTGTCGGAATAGCGGTGGAGACTGTAACAGAGCCATTAATATCAAATGGATTACTTTTGTGACAGTTCGAGAGATAAGATAATTCATTTTATAGTTTTTTAAAACATAAGTCTTTGTTTAAACCACACAGGCACACACAGCACACACACAAACCCACGCTCACGTCTATATCCTAAACGGGGTGGTCAGAAGCACTCCGATTGTAATGTTGCGGTTATAGATGGCGGAACATTCAGACGCCCACATTTCACCGAGCGAATAAATAAACCCAGCGTGGTAAGGTAAGTGGCGAGCCTTCCCTAATTTTCCGGGTATCTGGGTTCTTTAGCGGTGTTTTCCATCACAGAGAGTAAGTTAATTAAATGAACAAAAGTTAGGCGGTTCATCTAGATTTGAACTTGGGCAAACTTACTCCAAGTACTTAACTACTATTCCACGACGCTCTGTTCAGTTATTGTCACCCATTCAGCCCGAAACGCGACTGGTCGTCCACGAAAAAAGAAAATAAAGGAAAGATCCAATTAGAAAAGAGTGTATTCCTTTTTGAAAGGCAATAATCATCTACGATTACTTAATTACAATATAGCATCCTAAATAATCCGTTCGTCCTTAAATATGAATAACGCACAATCAAAATGACTGACTCCAGAAAGCTGAAGTTTGGAATCCAGCTTCATCTAAAAGTTTCGACGTTTCCATTTAATCAGCCTGTATATTACCTTATTAAAAAAACTGCATAATGCGTATTAGATACGAGTCTTACATAACCGCTTGTGAGGACAAATAAAAGGGACAATGTTTCTGCAAAAAACGGGGTACGACAAACGACTCTCGAGTGTGCCTTCGAATGTGGGTGACCTAATTTTTTCCCGAAGTTATGGCACAACTCATTAAGGGCCATGGTGTCGGTAGCACCCCCGAAATCCCCATAGATTTATACACATCACGTATGATGAGCTCTCGCCATGGGGTTCGAGATGGAGTGCCAATTCTGAAGTTTGATCGGGGTAAAAGTGTTATGCTATGTAACAGTCTGGAGAATAAATTTCTGGAATGTTCTTACTATTTGATTTACTGGCGTTTACACGTTCATAACACACATCTACGGCACACACTTTATATATCTTGTGGAACTAGGGAGCACCCTAACATCTAGCAAAACGAGAAGAAAACATGCGAATGGACAAATCATTCGACTTAGGTAGTCGAATAAGACTGGTAGCTGACGTCACATGATGTAAATCGATAAGCCAAGTTGGAACCCTTAGGGTGGCTCGATAAAATCTAACTTGCAAGGTTTCTCCCTACTCATCCTCAGACTCCTGTCATCATGGTCTGCTGGAAGAAATCTCTTTTTAGAGATACGAGTAAGCTTACCTGTACTTGTTCTGTCCCAAATGTTGTATCACTGTAAATATCTGCTTGTGTAAGAATTGAAAAAAACTCCTTTTATATATATTTAAACTGAATAATCTCTGCACGACCCAAAGGTTAACTGACAGAGAATGCCTTAATATGGCAATAAGTTCGCAAATGTAGCCTGTGCCCAGCAGTTAGTAATACAAAGGTTGTTGCTTGTTTTGTTATATTTAGGATATTAGTAAAAAGCACGATAAACAAATAAAAACGCCTACGAGTCCTTACGACCCAGCTACAAGACAGTATTTTATTGTAATGTGTACAAGTTTTCATGTGGTTGTAATGTAACCTTATAAAAGTCACATTGTAGGCGGACATCCTCCCACGCTAGGCCCTTCGTCCCTTTATTTCGAAAGAAGGAGTTAGTGAAAATTTCTGACTACTTTGGTTGTTTTTGTAAAGAAACAAACATGTATGGGGTACTTACAAATGATTTACTATTACTATTATTTTATTTTCATGATTTTAACGATTGACGACCGTATTGGTGTAATGGTTGAGAAGTCGGCTACTACAGCAAGGTCGCGAGTTCGATCCCTGCACAGTACAAACAATTTGTGTGAATGAACATGTCTATCTGTTTGCATTGGTTTGGGTGTTTTCTATGTAAGTATGTATTTACAAAATGGAAAAAGTATTTAGGTAAGTAGGTGTTTAAGAAATATTTAAGTAGTATGTTTATCCGTTGTTTAGTATCCCATAATACGAGCTTTGGGGCTAGGTGGCGAAGTGTGGAATGAATTCCAGGGATATTTAAGTATTCATTTTTATTTGTTTGAGGGATACCTATTTATTGAATACTTACTATCTAGGTATTGCCTTCATCCTTTTCTTTAGATTCTCATCGTATGAGAATATTATCTTGTGTACTCGTAATTAAAATTTAGAAGTGACTATTGATGCAACACTAGTGGATCATAGGCGGCCACAAGTCCCAAGTTCAGTAAATTATATTTTTGGGTAGTTCGTATGACCTTAGGTCAATGCACCAACAATCTTGTGTACACAAACCGGTCAACAATATTGCAATCTTATTCCTTTCGATCAAATTCCAGCAGTTTTGTTTACTTCCCATCGCGAGGAAATTGAACGCCAGGTAAGCCCCAAGGAAATATACACTCTATGTAACCACTAATGAACTTATTTTTGTAATCTACCCTATTTCCCTTGTGGTTAGGCGTTCATAATCTGTGCAGTTAAGGCATGAACACATTGTTTTTTAATATTATCTTTATGCGTTTGGGTTTAACCTTAGTCTTGCCAGGTAGCTATGACGACGCTGATCGTGGAATACGCTTACCCAGCAAAAGCCTATTTTCATTGAAGGCAAATGTGTAATGATGTAGGTATGTGATTTTCAGCAGCCTAAGACGCCTGCCTACTGTCAAACATAGGTCTCATGATTGGAAGCTGCATTAAGTGGCATGAAGCCGTACAGGACTAAAGTACCACAGTATACAGAGAACAGTAAAATATCTACATACAAACGTGCCGCTCTCGGTTTGAATGTGTGCGTGCGCGTCACGCGCCGTGTCGCGATTTCACGCACACGCTAGCATAAAATAGGGTGGTGGCAGTACGGACGGGCCAGGCTAATAACTCGGCGGGCGGCCTTAGATAACCTACTGTTTATACTGTAAAAGCACTTACCGCTTCCTCCACCGCGCACGCCGCTAGTGTCCTAAACGCCTCACCGTGCCTTAGCGTTCTACGCAGGGCGTTGACGAATAATCACCATAAGTAGTTCTATTCGCAGTTGGGCCCCAGCATTTACATTACCAATCAGTAAAATTAGCTTTCATTTACGGAAACACTGTTCTCGTAAACACAAACATCGTAGGCGTAGAAGATCATATGTAGGCGGCCATAGCAAACGATCTATTTTAAGCGTAACCGTACATGCGGAAAACTCTCATTTATCAAGTGTCAATTCTTTGCAATTTGAACCAGTGACTTGCTGAATGCATTATGCTCCCACGTTTTACTCTTATTTACGAGAAAATTACTGAAAATGCTATTAATGCTATAATTTTGCTAACGTTCGCTATTCGTTTAATCTAATGACACGTTTCACATTTACTAGTTAATACTGACTGTTATTGTTTTTTTACGATTTCAATTGATAGAAGTTAAGATATGACAACATCAGTTCGGTCATAACATCGTCTCAGATTTCTACTCAAGTCACAGATTTTGGCTAAGTTCAGATGGCCGCGCGTTGACGCGCTTACATCCTTACGCGCATAATTTCTAAGTACCTAGTAAGACCATCTGAAATCCGTAAAGTTGTTTAATTTCGATGTATAGTGTTCGCGTCAGTATTAACAAACATTATGAAGACCATCTGAACTTAGCCTTTAAGTTCAGATCAAGTTTATAATAGCAAACAAAAGACAAAAAAATGCCTGTTTGGCTGTCGTAAACAGCGCCGCTTTAAGTTAGGTAGATACATGGTATTTCCTTGAGGGCAGATTATGCAAATAGTAAAATATAAGCTATCACACGAATCAATTACAACTCTGCAGAAAACATAAAATACATGCTATAATGCGAACGGTTCATTCCTGAGGATGACCATCACGAACTGGAAGTAGACTCATACTCATGAAATGTACATTATGAACCATGTAAGATACTTAAGTAAGATACTTCGATGTTACAAACACTGTCAGTTCAGAAGAACTCTCCAATGTGCCGCTCTCCTCTAAGGTGCACTCGGATTGTTGATCATAATATGCTCAAGTTTCGAGACAAAACATACCTTAGCGCAGACGAGGTTTTAAAACTCGTCTGTCTCACTTTAAGTACCTACTAGGCGACAATGTTCTGCATGTGACACATGCCGCGCCAATAGGCAATGTCCACATTATTCTAGTTATTACGAAAACCGGCAATTCTACCTCACATAAAGCCGGAAAAGTCTCGGAACATTTGTTCCCTTGTAAACCATTCTTCAGCAAATCTTGTAAATTCAAACCGACCAAACTCAACAATAATCTTGAGTTTCAGAAGTTCTAGCCTCAATTTCCTTTTCGCTTATTGAATTTAACTGTGCACCAGCGAAATCGAATGCCATTCCCCTTTGTGCCAGTTCAAACCGATGCAAAATGCAAACACGCTTGTGGGTCTGGAAAGTGCCGAGTCGGTTTTGTTTAGGGTTACCAGCAGAAGCGAGAAACTCTTGTATGCGCAGATGCGGTGGACGGACGCGTTATTTCAGCTTAGACGATCTCTACCAGCCTAATTTCTCTGTCTGACCGTGTGGATTACTGGTAGAGAATTCCTCTAGGCATCAGGTCCACTATTCGTACTTTACTTTTGTGCAATAAAAAATAAATAAATGTAGATAGCGCCAGAAATGTATGGTATGACATTAGAATTCGGCAGATCGGATGATACAAAACGGCATTAAATGTCATTTCATTTAAGTACCAGGGGGTCTAAAAAGGCGACATTAGACGAATCATATCTGATTCATTTTTTAAATCCTAAAACGGCAACTTATTAGGTGAATAAAATCAGGTGATATTAATTAGGCAAGCTATATTCACCTAATAAGTTGCCTTTTTAAAAAATGAATCATGGTACGCTTCAGATATGAAACGTCTAATGTCGCCTTTTTAGACCCCCTGGAGTTTGAAAAAGTACCTACACGTTATGTTATTAATTCAATCAGGTGGTAACCCTAGGCTCTACGACTATTGACCACTGTCAGTTTTGTACAAATTCTTTGCTGCGATCTGAAGAATCACTGCTTTCATTCGCAGGATTTAACTAACTAGGTACAGAAATGGTAAGTACGGTAGTTTTGCACTGTATGTAGTGGTATTGGCGTTAACCTGCTTTTACATAACAATCTGTCATATCTTTGCACTTGCTTACCCTTTCTATGTTCTTACCTTCATCTGTGGGTTGTCTGGAAGAGATTGCTTTTAGCAATAAGACAGCAAAATTGGACATTGACTCCAATATGTTTTGCTTTTTAGTTATTTACTCTGTTTTGTTTGTGTGCAATAAAGTGTTTCTTCTCTTATCTTATCTGCATTTTTCTGCATGATTTAAATAGCACCTCGTATAAGTATACACTGTATAGGTACTCTTTATATGACACAAGCAAGACTATACGATCCCACAAATACACACATCAAAAGTGTCTAGGGATATCTAAAGCATTTTCATACAAAGTATAGCTATTGGGGAGGCTGTAAAAATTAAAATATTGATACCAACTTAGAAATTTTTAGGACACAGAAACTGCTATATCTGCCCTTTCAGATTGTATAAAGAAATTCATTGTGGTAGCATTATTGTACAATCGTAAGGACGTTAAAAAAAAGACAGATTTTTCTTTTAAAAGGTTTCAAAATTTTAGCAAAATCAAAGATATTAGATAATGCTCAGCATTATCTTAGAATAACTCGAGGAAACAGGCATAAGATAAAGGTTAAGAATATTACAAAAAAACGTTTGCATTTGCTAAAATTTTGAAACCTTTTAAAAGAAAAATCTGTCTTTTTTTTAACGTCCTTACGATTGTACAATAATGCTACCACAATGAATTTCTTTATACAATCTGAAAGGGCAGATATAGCAGTTTCTGTGTCCTAAAAATTTCTACGTTGGTATCAATATTTTAATTTTTACAGCCTCCCCAATAGCTATACTTTGTATGAAAATGCTTGAGATATCCCTAGACACTTTTGATGTGTGTACAAGTACTACAGTATTATTACGTAAGCCATATTTTATCAAACTATTTCTGCAGTAATTCCTCTGAATCTATCCTGACAGAGAATGTCCTCTCTTGTCAGATCGCATCTACAGCAAATAATGAAACCTCTCTCCATTATTTCCGCTGACCTTTGCGTCAAACTCAATGCTCCGCAATTATGAATGGACTTGTACTGTCACCAGCAAAAACTTGGTTTTTTAATAACAAAATTATTGGTCTTCGCAGAAGAGAGTAAAACATTTTTCATTACTCATACTCTGAAAGTAGGTCATTACTGACCTGAGAAGCGGGCTGAAAGTGATACTTTTCATCCCTAGGGAGAATCACTTTCAACTGACAGCTGTCATATTATTTTAAAAAAAACTAGTTCTTTTTCACTTAACTATTGAACCATGTTCCAACTTTCTATACAGCCACGATGTAAAATTGAAATAACTTAAAGTTAAGTATTGATTAGAGAATATATATTTTTTGAATAACTTTATTTTATAATTAAGTTTCAACAATTTCTTTAAAATAACGTAGCTTTGAGCAAATTATTTACCATTTTCCTAATGATGAAAATAAAAAATAATGGCTGAATAGCGGGCCGGCCACAGAAAAAAAAACAAACAAAATAGGCGAGAAAGCGGCAATTCGATCTTCATGAATTAATTCATGTTTTTATTTTTACTTTCCTCGTATTTGTAATGAAAAGCACAGTGTTTACCTCGGGTTAAAGACTTATTTAGTCCCTCGAACTATTGGCGCCCTCACTTCGTTCCGGGCGCCAAACCCCGTCTCGGGACTAAATAAGTTACTTTCACCCCTAGGATAACAATGTACTATTGTTGAAGACTCTTTGTTAAGTTATATCATTACTGGCTGTCACGACAGTTGTTTTTTGGTTTAATTTTAAATATTTCTACCGTATTTTCATAGAGAAGGTAGTCTGACAAATGGAAAACCATGCAAATTGGTCCTGTAAAAGTAGTTGTCTATGTAGATAGTTGTGAAACAAACCAGACTTAGTTTTATAGATCGTTGGATTCATCCATGGGCTGATACTGCTTCAAACGCCGAAAGTCTTGGATTCGATTCCCAACCCACCCAGTGACCAAAGTGATCTGGGTCCGGGTATGAGGCAGTCTTTAAAGTACAAATATTATTACCAAATAAATGTTCGTAACTCGCGAACTAAGCAGCTCCGAAGTTGAGTTGAGTTGAAGATTAAGAATCTTGTTCTAGTATTTTGTTAAAAATCGAAGGCAGATATTTTTTTGTGTGTAGCCTGCGTAATCAAAATAAATAAAAATTCGAAAGTGGCATTTTTGTTTTATTTTATATGTATAAGAAACTCCACGTTTTGAAAAAAAATTCAAATCTACATTTAAAATCTCTAAGGCCACTAGAGTGCCTTAGAAATTAAATCTTAACCACACTAAATGTTCGTCTTGCCTGCCCAACCACTGATGAAATCCAACGTGGATGTCGACTGTACTTACTCCAAATCACAAATTAACGCAACCCTTTCTACCGTCAGCAATCTTCAGACGGTAAATTCAACTTTGCAGCTTTATACAGTTCTCCAAGATATTTCTTTTTGCCTTAGTATTGCACTTTCTTTTATTTCTTCTAGTAATTTGACCGCGGCCTATTTTCATTCCAGATATTTTCTTCGGCTACAATTAGGAATGATAAAGTTCTGCATTTGTTTGTTGCAAAACATTAGGACAATAAGTACCACCTTATGGTCTTAATATTTTTCAAAAGAGGAGTTCGTGAATCCCGGTTGATCTTAGGGGGTTAGTGAGAAGATTTATGTAGGCACTTGGGACTTAGCGAGCTCCCACGTGAGAGCTATACGTACAGCAAATGGTACAAATATTTTTTTTGTGAAGTGCATTTTGGGCATCTTCGTGCTTCAGAAGGCATGTTAAGCAGTTGGTCCCGGTTGACTTCGAAGATTGCTCACTAACCCCTCCAACAATCCGCACTGAGCCCTCGTGTTGGACTGTGGCTCGCGCCACCTCATAGTTGAAGTGAGGCCTGTGCCCAGCAGTGGGATGTATAAAGGCCGTTTAAGTGCTATGCATATCAGTGTCAGGTATCAGGCATCGGGTTTCACTTCGATCATCTTCTCAAACGGATTAACCGACAAGGTCGGAAAACTGGACACTGGACCTAGTTTTTTTTTTCTTTTTCTGTATGGTATACTCGTAGAATTACACAGAAACGATTAGGAGGATTTTCATTAAACTTAGTATGTAGAGTCAAAAACGTACGCTGAAAATCTGTGATAGTTATGATTTCTTAAACAAGCTCAATATTTCCAGAAACCAAGTCAATGCGACTGAATTGCTGATAAAAACCTTTTCTTTTGGAAAATAGTCGTATAATAATAAAACAATGTTATTTTAAATGGAACGAAATTCACGGAAAGGCCCTGTGGCGTCTTTCGTCTTATAAACAAATAGCTACCGTGTCTGTGTATCGAATAGTTTTCCTGTCGCTTTCATAATAACACACCCCTCTTTAAACGCAAAGTGGTTGATTTTGCTACTGATACTGTTCGTTATTGCGTTGTGCTGTGTCGGAAAACAGGCTGAATATATTTTTAGTTGTAGTCACTTACTGAAAAGGACATAAATATTTCAGGCATGTTTTCATGCACGGTCACCTTGAAACTTAGCAGAGCTCTACTTACACTCTGTATTAGATGCCAGGGACTGGTTGCTAAACACACTCGGATATTGTTGAATAGCATTGTAAAGCTCAGTCATCCATCAGTTGACAATACCACTTGCTGCTTTGAACCAGAACAAAAAAAACGCCTATTTAAAAAAACCTCACCCTAAATTGGCCAAATGACGGCTACAGATTGTTATAGGTCCCTTTTTTCACGATTAACTAACACACGAAAACACAAACGCAAATCAACGTTGATCATCCCTCAGAAGTATAGCTGTCCCTTTCAGTTCTATTGACGACGACGATTTACGGGACAGCATGAGCGTGAGCGCGTGCTTAGCGTTGATCGACGTTTGTGAATTGGGGGGTAATAGTGGGTGGCCTGCACCCACTGAAATCCTGCAACCTTTTTTAGGTCGTTCGTCAACCTTAAAGGTAAAATTTTGTTTGCCACAAAATGGTCTTCATTCCAGACTATCATCCATTGCAATAAAACCAGAATTAAAACAATTCGCAATGTCTAGAATTTACCTAAGCCGAGTTTTCACGAGTAAAAGCGTTCTATATTATCAGTCACAGAAATGTGTGTGTGCTTAGGACAATCCTTCACGTTTTTCATATTTTTCTGTCTGTTTAGAGTCCTTTCTACCCAATGTAACATAATGCCTCTGAACGTTACTTTTTATACTCGCTCATCAGACACAAAAGACGAGTCATGTCCACATTATATTCGCCGAGATAATGAAATAACGTCGGCTGCGAGATGTGGTTTTTTGCCGAATGACAGACCGCCACTGACGTGCCGAAACCACAGTGTACATCCTATCCTACTAATATTATAAAGGCGAAAGTTTGTATTTGCGGCCGGGCGGCTGCTAGTTCATCATATTCTATCAACGATGGTAAGTATTATTATATGCAGTGGTCATACTGGGTATTACTCGGTTACTATTTAAATTTAATTTATGTAGGTAAGCTAATTTTAATAGAAAAATATTCAGCGGTAGGTAGGTATTTGTTATGGAAAAAGGGTAGGAAATGGTAGTGAAAAAATATAGCTTATTATGAATTCTTATAATTAAATATGGCTTTATATAAAAACTTGAATTATAACCGTTGAAAAAAAAAACAATGTTTTTGACCAGCCCAGTAGTAACTGTATTACTTTGCTTGTCAACCAACCATATTATCTGGACAGTCTTTACTGGATCTAACTGCTGTTTCCTTTCAGGTGGAGTGTGATCAACTTGAAGAGCAATAATAATATTAAAAGTATGTTAAATAGGTACATACATCAAAATATCAGTCAGAGGACATTATTTGGGATATTCAGGCGGTCTTATTGCTACAAGTACTGAATGTTATGAAGTTAGCTAATACATCAGATCCTGTCCAGTTCGACAGTTACAACACCCAGGAAGTTACTTACTGTTTTTCCAAAAGTTATTCCTTTTATCTCCGTAAGAACCATCCTGCAAAGAATAATGTTAAAAAAAATCTGTTGACCAGTATCGAGATTTGCGCTAAGCAACACGTTCAGGTACATATAGGTAAATAATAATCACAATAGAATATCACATATTACATGACATCAGTTCGGGCCACCCTTCCTCCTCATTCTTCACGCCCCCCTCGATTGCCCTGTCAAAACGGCTTCGTCGGAATCCAAACGGATTAATAGACTGAGGCCGACACGTCGTGCAGCCTTCCGTCTTATCGGACAAAAACACGAATGCTGCCTTCTTTTGATGATGGTTCAGTACGCGGAATGTTATTTGTCGCTTTTGTTATTGAACTTGCTAATAGATTTGGATAAAACGCAATTTATGACGTGTATAAGTTCATAAAACTGTGCGGGACATGAATACATTTTGAAAATCTGTTCTGATTGAAGTTGAAGTTTGTGATATTTTTTAAAATTATTCTTTGCTTTGTCGCTCTAGTGCGTGTTTCCTCCAATTGACTATAATTCGAAATAGGTAGGCATGACGCGGATAGCGCTGAAAGTCACTCTAAGCACTCAGCAGGATTGATGACTTTTAAATAGTTTCTATTTATTCGTTCATAGTTGTGTACATCCACCCCTTCTTTCAAATATGGTCATGGCCAGCTGAGAGAAATCTTTCGTGAGAAAAGGACACTGTGCACTTTATTTTCCTGATTGTTTTTCAATTGTAATCATATTTTTGTTAACGAACTAATAAATTGAATAGCACCCTGACACACCCACTTAAAATGTAAGCCGCGTATCTTATACCTACATACGGAAATTCCGTATAAAAGTAATTCCACTACGAAATTGTTTTTCAAATACAGGGTTTGGGATGACTCAGTGATTTTTCCCGACTCTGCTGTGAATGGAAAGTAATTTCCGTATTTGAAATGCATTTTTCATGTAAGCCACTTCCAACGTGACGAAGGGAATTGTTTACATGACGTGATTGATTTAATTAACATCTAGTTAAGATGCTAATTAAATCGTTCCACATGTAAAGGAGATTTTAATGGTAAAATGAAGTAAAAACTTGTTTTGACTTCCAATAAGGTTCACGGATCTCTAAAAACATTTCTTACATTGAGAATCAGCCAGTTTCGCGATAGTTCCAGATCAGATTTTCCCAAAAATCCAAGACATTACATTGTTTTATATCGCGTTCCGGCAGAGGTCGCCGTTTACGTTTGACCTCCATTATTTCACACTGTGCCAACTGGTATGGGATACCTTTTAGCGAATAAGAATTAAATATACTGAGAAGTTTTATAATAAATTATGAAAACTTGTAGAAACATTTTTATTTATTATTTACTGAGTTTTGTAGAGGAACAAAAGTTTGAAGGGCGGGGCACACAGCGCGTAAAATAACTGTTGTCCATTTCGGTTGATACCGTTTGGGGGCAAACACAGTATGGGGCCCCCACAAAGTGTACAGATGACCTGGATTTAAGTGCCTGCAAGCTACTTGAAGATCTCAACCACTATAAAAGAGCTCTGTTCTACAGAAAAACCTTAGGATGTGATTTAGGAATTATCATGGCTGGGACATTATACAGGGTATCCCGAAAAGTGACGTCAAGCGGGCACGGGGTGATAAGCTAGGTTATAACGGCTCTGGGACATTATACAGGGTGTCCCAAAACATGTCATCAAGCGGGCACGGGGTGGTAGGCTAGGTTATACCGGCTCTGGGACATTATATGAATACCGAAGTCATGTATAGCTTCAAACCAAGCAGAGCTTGTTGTGTCTCTGATCATCATCATCATCATTAGTCTGTTGCAGTCCACTGCTGGATATATGCCTCTCCTATTACACGCTACTGAGATCGGTCTTCAGCTGACACTGATCAACTTACTTAATTTCTGAATATACAGAAATGGCAAAATATGGCCCAGCGACAGTGGTCCAAACATTTTTTTTAGGTAGAGGACATTATAACAAGTCATTTAAAAAAAACTTTAGTTCCGCAAAAATCAATACTTCAGAAGTTATGATTTTTTCAAGTTTCTTTTGAAATTTCTCAACTCCAATCACTTAATTCACTCTTGTTTGGAAACTATTGCACTGAATTAGTTCAAATTTGGTATACATGTACAATAGTAATGTAGAAACCATATTATGTGCGAGTTTTGAGTTTATTCTAAGACAATTTGTTTTTTTTTCATTTTCGTCAATAATTTTTCGCCATTTCAAAAACTAATACAATTTTCAAAAAATCATAGCTGCAATGTTTGTGCACTTGATGATTTGTTTATGATCTTAAAAACTGTCCATAAGTATGATAATAGTCTATGCAAAAACTTGAAGTGATGCTGCCAATGGAACACTTTCAAAATTAACATCATCATCATCAGCGACTTACCGTACAAGTCGCTAAAACTCAGAATGGGTCATTTCTGCACTGACCCTAATTTTTTTAAAAAAAGTAGCCATAATATTTTTTTTCGGATAGAGGGCATCATAGCAACTCATTTTAAGAAAACATTGGATAATCTAAAACCAATAGTTTAGAAGTTATATTTTTTTAAATTTTGGGCCTAAAAGTGGTTGAACTTCAGAGACACAGCTCACTTTTGTTTGTAAACTATCCGACTAAGGAACTTTAAATATGGGATGACTTAATAATTAATCCCAAACTTTAATTGGCTTCGCTTTATTTTATGTTGACTGGTAGATAATGCCTTAATAGCATTAAGTCCGCCTTTTGTATCACTCATTGTATTGTAATGAATAAATGAGATGAATCCTTTTTTACTTTCTTCTATTCTTACTCATTTTGAAGTTCCTCAGTCGGATAGTTTACAAACACAAGTGATCTATGCCTCTGAAGTTCAACCATTTAGGCCCAAAATTTAAAAAATTATAACTTCTAAACTATTGGTTTAAGACTATCTAATGTTGTATTAAAATGAGTTGCTATGATGCCCTCTATCCGAAAAAAAATATAATGGCTACTTTTTTTTTTAAATTAGGGTCAGTGCAGAAATGACCCATTCTGAGTTTTAGCGACTTGTACGGTAAGTCGCTGATGATGATGATGTTAATTTTGAAAGTGTTCCATTGGCAGCATCACTTCAAGTTTTTGCATAGACTATTATCATACTTATGGACAGTTTTTAAGATCATAAACAAATCATCAAGTGCACAAACATTGCAGCTACGATTTTTTGAAAATTGTATTAGTTTTTGAAATGGCGAAAAATTATTGACGAAAATTAAAAAAAAAAACAAATTGTATTAGAATAAACTCAAAACTCGCACATAATATGGTTTCTACATTACTATTGTACATTTATACCAAATTTGAACTGATTCAGTGCAATAGTTTCCAAACAAGAGTGAATTAAGTGATTGGAGTTGAAAAATTTCAAAAGAAACTTAAAAAAATCATAACTTCTAAAGTACTGATTTTCGCGGAACTAAAGTTTTTTTTAAATGACTTGTTATAATGCCCTCTACCTAAAAAAAAATTTTGGACCACTGTCGCTGGGCCACCCTGTATGTTTACGCCTACCCCGCGCACTTAAAAAATCAGCATGAATGTCTATAAAACATAAAATTTTTACACAAAAAAATGAAGATTGTTACGGAATGTCCGTACCTAACGAGATTAGAAAAGTCTTCAATGTAAAAAAGGAAATGAAGCAAATGACAACATGATTTTCGACCGAATTACGAAAACACGGAGAAATAAAAGAGAACATAATTGCGAAAACTTTGTAAATAAACGTTTACGTGGCTATAACAGTGACATAAAATTCAAACAACGTTTTCAAATTAGAACAGGTACTGAATGAGAATATCCTTTTTAGGGTAGGTCGAGCTTTGTGATTAGGACATTATCCATTGGCTAATTTCGCTTCTGCAAAAGAGAGCATAATTAGTTCAGAATTTGTTGTCCTTCGTTTACAAACAAAAACTTGTACTTGTAATATTTAAAAGTACCTCTAACTCTCACTCTCATGTATCTTACAACTAGGTATAATAAGGTAGGTAATGAAGGCAATAAGAGCTTGATTTTCTTTCACGGCGAGTCTAACACTTCCTTCCCTATTCACACTGTCATTCACAGTTTATCGGTGGATTTGGCTTCTCAAGACTTCGGGGATGACATAGATAGTTTGATAGATAAATACTTTTATGGCATAGATTAGGAGTGAATACAGTGTGATCATCCTCAGGGTGTCACCCACACGCCATCAAGTTACAGCAAAAAACTTTTCGAACCCTTCTTAAAGTTCTTCATGCTACAAGTTCAGAGGAAGACCTTATCAGAGACCTTCGTTCCACAACTGACTAAGTAAGAAGACTATTTAAAAAAATATTTATACTCGTATCTTGGAATCTGCGAAAACAAAACAGACTATTTTTGTGAGGAAAATCACTGTTTTCGTGCCTGCTTTGACCTTCCTTTCGTCTTCCGCGCTTTAGTGGCAACATCGGAGTGGCATAAACACCCAGTCAACGAGGATTTGATGGGCTCGTTGATTTACTGCCTTTGTATTTTTACAAAACACTAACAGAGTGTATATTTCTGAAGACAAAACATTACGCATTCCTAGTAGACAAAATTGGAATTTATCAAGATATGGGAAAAGGATTTTTTCAACTAAGTTTAATTTTGTCTTACGACTCTATAAGTTCATGGGATTCTATGCATATTCTTGAAATTAACGTCAACTACTTATTAGGTAAAGCCAGCCCTTCCAGGGGTGAAACAAGGGGTTCATGAAGGGTTGTTTGGACACGGCTCCAGGGATTTTTGATATAATGCCCGAATGCAGGCCAGAGCACCCCTCACTCCGCCCCGCTGGCTCGCACATTACGCAGACTCTACTGAGCCCGCAACCACGAGCCACCCAAAGGGCTTCTACGCTGCCGGTCGCAACCGGCAGTACGGCCCCGCGGGGCCGCGATGCACAGGGGGGATCAGCCGCGGATCACTGGCCCCCATCAACCGATTGTGCGCCGCGGCCTCCACCACGCGCCTCAGGGCGCTTGCAAGCCCCACTGGCACCGCAAGCCTACGTGTCGCCCTCACGGGCCGCAGTGCCGGGTGGGTGGCTAGTCCACTGCCACGCCTGAGTTCTCTTCGCTTACCAGCGGTTGGACCCTACCACCGGTACTAAGCCCCCTCGCCACGCCAAGGCGAGAACTCATGAGGGGTGGATTTACATACCCTTCTGACAATCCTGGCTGAGCCTGCATGATGGTGTATAATCACCTCATAGTCGAGTTGAGAGGCCTGGGGCCGTAGGGCGTAAAAGGATGCCAATCGTGGAAGATTTTTCTTGTTTCGTTTTATTAAGTAGCTATATGAACTGGAATATTACTTACGGAGTCTTTGTTCAGGCAATGCGGGCACTCAATACTGTTGTTTACGAGACACTACTCATTTCAGATTTCGTGGTAATGTGTATTTCAGGCGATCTCTCGCCAAATGATGTTTTCGATCCGATAAATTGAACGGTGTATGATTTGTGCTTTGATTTTCTTGGGTAGCTTTTGTTAAGAGTGTGTATAAATAACAAGTTAATGATAAGGGCTTTAGGGTGAATATATCGTTGAGGTTGAGGTATTAGGCTGAAGGCTTTAAGTCTTGGCAGGTGAAAACTTAAGGCTTACTTGATTTAAGCTTTGTATTGTAAACACTTTATAAATCGAGGAATAATCCCTGCTGAGGTTTTCCAAGCAAGGGCAAGAGTACACGATGTAGTTTTGCAGCTTATTCTAGCTAAATGTTAAAACGTTGGTAAATTGCAGATCAGTTTAGATCGGTTCACACACTTAATTAATTATCCGGAGGAGGGCGCCAAACAACGGACGATTCACACATTGCATTGCCGCCCACATGGGATGTGGTCACCCAAGGGATCGAATTACTACTTAACTAGAATGGACTGAGATCTAACTATTTACAAAGATCCAACAACATACGATCGCGTTGTATGAGAGGATGTTTTCAGTGTTCAGCGACGCTATGTTGAGTTTGTGTAAAAAGTAATTGCTATACGCTTCAAGGGCCTGAAATGCCGTGGTATGTTTCGCTATCGATTCCTAAGCCATCAGTTTCCATGTGTCAACTACATTTGCGCCATGAACATGCCGCCAAATGGCGCTCTACATATTTGCCAAAGTATCTAAGTTCGCCCAACTGGTTGACCCAACTGTGTATAGCGGTTTATATTATAAAAAGAGTAGAGATGACTTTGATTACGTAGAAAAGTATTAATCATTTACTACCTATTAGGTTATTTCCTCGAGCGAACTTTTTTGAAAGTTGTAAAAATAACCAATAACAAATCAATGGATTTGCACGACAATAACATCTTATTGCAGCGAAACTAAATTGTACAATTAGACAAAATACTTAAGACTAATTGGCAAGCCCGATTCGGATATAAGCAAAATGACCACGAGCTCTAGCTTGAAGCAAACTTATTTCTTAGCAAATTTTGGATTTGTGTGCAAAATAAACTGATTGTAAAAAATCTGTTGTTGGAACCAGCCTTTACAGACTAAGGAAGAGCGTTTTCTTTCACATTTTAAGAAACTCCAAAAACGAGTATACGTGGACCATTGCACTAAATGATGAGGAGGATCGTTAAGCCTCATCATGTAACAGGCCCTCAAAGTCCCTCCTTGGGTCAAGAGGGGTTAATTATCCAAACTTCCTTATGTTCCGCAGCGCCATCCCCATACCTCTCAGATACTTATGGGCTATTGACCAGAACATAATCACTATAACTTAGATGCTTTGTCCAGAGAGGGTTCTCAAAACATTAGTTACATCGAAATAGCTTAGTATTAGTGGATATGACTAACAGCGAACAGCAGAATGTGGTAGTATCTATGTTTTTGGAGTAACAACTACGAGATCTTTATGTCGTAGCTTTTTGGAAGAGTGGTCGCCATACTTTAGAAGCAGGTTCCAATCCCACCTTATGCCTCAAGGTTGATTTCATCTGTACTTTATACCCTTGACAAAATTGCATTGTTAATATATGTACTGATTTTTTACCACAGTAAAAAATCAAGTAAATTATAATCGTATATGTATAAAGTGTACTGCTCTTGTTGGGTACTTTAATCACTTTAAAATGCAGGGAATATTTATTTAATTACTTAATGCTAGAAATAATGAAAACGCCGGAAGGCATGTCTTTTTCTGGCTGTCGGATCTTTAGTAAAGATACTGCATGGAAAATGCAAAAAAATTATGAACAGAACAGAATATTTATTTATTAGGTTATCCACATAATATTTGACAAGTGATTCTTTGTGAACTGGTAAACAAACAGTACTATACACGACTGATTGTACTCACGCAAACGAAGCTTATTCATCTCAAGCCCGCAAAATCAGGAACTAAACCATTCCTGATTTAGCTCTGCGATCTCTCGAATTTCACTCTCGTTATTTATTGCGGCTCCGAACTGTGTGGAAATAACATTTGAGGATAAGTGCATTCGTCTGGATTTGCTTCGAAATTAACGTGTCAAGCTTGCAGGGCTCTAGGAGGGAGTGCACATGGACTCAGGTGACCAGAATTAGTTAGATTCAATTCAAAAAACTCGGCTGCATTTATGTGACATGTAAAAACCCTAAAACGAGAAAGTCCGCATACGCGATTGCACTTAACTTAAGAATAATTGTCACAGTCGCGACCCATTTCAGAAACAGAGCACATAGGCACCCATATTATACTGCAGTTTTATACATACATACTCTCATGACAATATCCCTAATGGGTTAGTCAGAGGCAGACTGATAGTTGCGTTCTTGCTGAACGGAACATTCAGAAGCCCACATTTCGCCGAGGAAATTGAACCCAACGTGGTAAGGGGCGGGGGGCCTACCGCCGTTGTCCAGCTTGCTTGGGTATAACCCAATCGGTGTTTTCCATCACCGGAGAGTTAGTCGCAAATTGTACAATGAACTTGGTGTACATTATTTAGGTGTCTTCAGGTCAGATTTGATCTCGGGACCACTGGTTTCCGAGTCAGTGTTTAACCACTTTTCTACGACTAATGATATTATAATAAATAGAGGGATAGATAGACAATTTTCGACCTCGCATCAGTACTGACATACTATCGACCTTCCTCTTCTTTATTTTAATATCGACGCTCTCTTGCTTGATAAAAATATAGATCTTACCTATCTAACCAGTGTGTTGGCAGCTTAACATGAATCCGTAGTGGATTTATGACCGATGTATTGTCCGTATCGGAATTATGGAGGGGCATCGGCTGCAGAATTGATTATGGAATTATTGAACCACACCATGATGAACGATGAGTCATGTATTTAAGTCGGTTTTGAGATTGGTCTTTGTTTGACAGGTAGGATTGTATTTTACTAATCTAATAATAGAACTACTAACTTAAAATGAAAAGTAATTCATCATCAATATTCACCAATACACAAATTCTTACTTCCAGGGCCATTTCTGTTTGACAGGCGACAGTATCGCTACTAACGCGCGTTAGTTGCATTTGTAACGCGCTACAGTAGAGATGCCAACGCGCTACAGCCACAGGCGTAAAAGAAAGATGGATGGAACATCACACTAAAAGAGTGTAAAGCATGCAAGCTACTACAATTTAGTTTGTTGTACACAAACACACTAGGTGCGACAAACTACGCCATTTTACTCCGTGTGACAGCGCCAATGACACGGTGCTAGTCACGCACATACCTAAACTGGCAGCTGATAATATGCTTCACTCATGATTAGACAAGGTGACGTCCGTTTTCCTTTTACGTCCGTGGCTACAGCATCGTGACTAAATCCAAGCAAATGCGCGATGGCGTCTAACGACATCGAAAGGACAAAAACACTGAATCGCACTAGCATCGCGACAATATCGCGTTTGCATCGTAACGGAATCTGAACGCTCCATCGGCGGCACAACTAGCGACCGCTTCGCGACTGTACGGATGCAGCCACGCGACAGTGTCGCTACTGCATCGCTACAGAAAGGGCCCTTAGGACGAGAAAATCGAACCGGGCCGCTGGCCACGCTTCCCTTTGCTCATATGAATCGGCCTTCGTTAAAGAACTTCAGCAGATAAGATTTTTTGAAAGACTACTGCTCTTCAGCGTCTCATGGCTTGAAAACTCTGTCGGACTGTCTAATGACCGATGAGGACGCTCAACCCTCAAATTATGAGCTTGTAAATTGTTCATTGTGAATGCATATTGAAAGTTGATGACATACAAGACTTCTGAACAAGAAGTTTATTTGCATAAATGAACTTTAAATTTGTTTTATCAAATCTTAACTAATCAAGACTTAATCGCATGCAAGTTCCGTGCTTGTTAATTGACAGCAATTTCGTTTGCATTTCTGAAAAGGCACGTCTCGACTTCAAGACAATTTCTCATGCATCTGTTTATGAATCTTATGAACTGTGTAATAAGAGTCTTACTCCCATTTTGAGGAAAACGATGCCGAAATTGTTAAATGCAATGAAATAAGAGTTATCTTCAGAATTTAACCTAAGCAAAGCTTCTGTGGGAGCTCAGGAAAATTAAATTACCTTAGAGAGAAACATAATTCGTAGGACTTTCTTTCGACATTAAATCCGAAGATAAGCTACTTCGAATCGGCTTTTATCCTAATACGGTGTATTTTCTTTTCATTTTGGCTGTAATTTGAAGATGTTTATCCAGTTTGGTATACTAATGATATTATTCAGAACATCAAACTAAAAGCATTGCTTCATAAAAAATATAAGGCGAGCGGGTTAGATGCAGACTACCGGGCATTTTCGGAACTCAGAGCTAAAGTAAAAAATGAGATTAAGCTAGCTCATATGCAGTATAATAATAGTGTTCAAAGTCGCTTACTTAAAGAACCTAAAACATTTTGGAATTACATCAAAGATAAAAGAGGTAACAGGGGTCCGCAAAGTATTGTTAAAGATGGGTCAGTATTGAGCGAAGATCAGTGCGCTGGGGAATTCGCTAGGTACTTCGAGTCGGTGTATAGCTGCGTGCGAGCACAGCTGGACGTGAGCGCGAGCGAGGCGCAGGCGGGCGGCGGCAATGCGGCCGCTCGTGTGCACCTCGACCGCCTGGAGCTCGGGGACGTCCACGACGCGCTGCGCCGGCTCAAGCCGAAGACCTCCTCGGGGCCGGATGGTATACCCCCCTTCGTGTTCAGGGACTGTAGAACTATGCTAGCCAAACCATTGCTGCACATATTTAATTTATGTTTAGGCTCCGCAGAGTTCCCGGAACGGTGGAAAGTGACTCGAGTCGTCCCTGTTCCGAAGGGGAGAGCGACGAGCAGTGTTGAGGGCTACAGGCCCGTGGCGGTGCTATCCACTCCGGCGAAGGTTCTGGAGTCTGCCATACATAAGAGCTTGTACCAGCAGGTGAGCGCGCAGCTAGCGGACGAGCAGCACGGGTTCCGCGCGGCGCGGAGCACCACCTCTAACCTCCTCAATTATATGGCGGATATCGTTCCAGCTGTTGACAGGGGGGTGCAAGTAGATGCCGCTTATTTCGATTTTAAAAAAGCTTTCGACCTAGTCGACAATGACGTATTGCTGAAGAAATTAGCGAGTGTCGGCTTCACCCCTCACCTTCTGCGACTGTTTGCCAGTTACATGGCCGATAGACAGCAGTATGTGGAATACGCTGGGCACGTATCGGATCCGTATTTCACAAGATCTGGGGTGAGTCAGGGCAGTAACCTTGGCCCCCTGGAATTCTTGTTGATGATAAATGATCTGCCCAGCGTAGTAAAGGAGGCCAAGTGCTTATTGTTTGCGGACGACCTCAAGTTATATATGGCTGTAGAGACACCAGAAGATTGCGAGAGGTTGCAAAACGATATCGACAGGGTGGTGGCTTGGAGCGAAACCAACAGATTGCAGTTCAATACCTCTAAATGTGTAGTCATGACTTTATCTCGCGCGAGAAATATTGTCAAACATGATTACGCAGTTGGGGGTGTGACTATGCGGAGGGTTTCAGAGGTTAAAGATCTTGGGGTTCGGCTGACAGCTGGCCTATCTTTTAGAGAACATATTACCCAAATATGTAAAAAAGCATATCGCAACTTAGGGTTTGTACTTAGGAGAGCTCAGGGGTTCACGAACATTGCAGCGATTGTCAGCCTGTATAACGCCTTAGTAAGGAGTCAGCTGGAGTGTAACGCAGTTGTGTGGTCGCCTCAGGAAATTAAGTATAGGCTTATGTTGGAAAGGGTTCAGAACAAATTTACTAGGTATCTGTACTTAAAGCTATATGGAGTCTATCCTTTCTATCCGCTGCGATATCCTAATTTATTTGTTCTGGGAATGGTGGGGTATAGCGAGCTTAGGGTCAGAAGAGAGTTTGCCTTAGTTTGCTACCTCCTCAAGTTGTTAAGGGGTAAAGTGGTCAACGCGGAGCTCCTTCAACACATTAGTTTTAGCGTGCCTAACGAGTACGTAGGACGGCGGCGTATGCCACCACTGCTGGCGCTGCCGCGCGCGCGCACTAACCTGTTGGCCTCGGCGCCGCTCACACGCGCTATGCGCACTTTCAACGCTGTGGCCGAGAGAGTTGATGTTTTTTCTTGCGCTCTGAGTGAGTTCACAAGAATTGCATTATTTACAATAAGTTATTAAAGTTCATTTTAAGTTCATAAATATATATTTAGGATTAGATAGATTGGATAATATAAGATAAGATGTGTAGATATAGATAAAGTTACATTATTGAATTAGGCTAAGAAATACCTGTAATGATAATGTAAGAGTAAGATAAATAAATAAATAAATAAATAAAAATGTTATTTATTGTTATCAGAATTAAGTTATTTATTAGAATTTCGCATTGAAGTGCCCAACCCCCGAATACACAAACGTCACCAGAGGCTAAGCACGCGCTCACGCTCATGCTGTCCCGTAAAATGTCAATAGAATGGAAAGGGACAGCTATATTTACTTCTGAGAGATGCTCAACGTTGATTTGTGTTTGTGAATTCGGGGGTAAGTCAATTTTATTTAATGAGTAATATTAAAAGTAGAAACAGCAAAAGTTAAAGCCGCGGCATTGCACAGGCCTCCACCACTGCACGCGTATTATAAGTCATAAGTCATTTATTCCATGAAATAACAATGTACATTGTGTCGGAAATTACATAGTGCTTCTAATAAAATACTAAGTAAATAATCATGCGAAAATTTAAACAATCAATCTCATGTCACACCTATAACTAATCAAATACAAAATGTCAAAAAATAATAATAATACAATTAACACAATTAACCTTTTCCCTACGGGGTGCTATAAACCGATTAGGCTTGGTCCCAGTCACTACATTCTCTCACTATGGATGATGAGAGGGAGTCACTGAATTCTTTTGTCAGTGGGTTATTCTTCGGAAAGGGGAGTCCGACATAAATTATAAGGAATTTCCACAGCGTAAAAAATATATTAAATATTATAAAAAAATAACATTGCTGTTTTTATTACTTCGACCAACTCAAAAGTATGTTAGTTTTTATAAGTCTAAGGTTGGGTTGCACCATCTGACTTTAACAATAACAAACATCAAAATTTCAGTTAAAGTACCGGTCAGGTAAGCAAAAATGACGTCAAATTGTCAAATTTGACAAAAACTTTAACTTTAACTTTAACTTCTACTATGGTGCAACTTACCCTAAATTTAAAGTTTCTATTGTGTTGATGTAACAAAAGTTTAAGTTTTTTTAAATATGAAAAAAAGTATCATTTTATCCTACAAAGTTGGAATAATGTTTAGGTTGAAATAGCAACAGCCTAGATCAAAGTTTAAGAGTCGCTCGCAGAAACAAAGGAAGGGATCATCATAGATACGTGATAATGACCGCCGAAGACCTTTATAAATATTAAGTGCCTACTGCTCAGTGTACCGTGCCTGTTTGACCAAACGTCGTTTGACCTCTTAAAATAAAGCTGCCCAACGGAAACCCTTTCAAAATGGATAAGGTTGAAGGTCATCCATTTTATAACATGTACAGTAAACCACACCTAAAGTATTCGTGGCTCAGTGGCAACTGATGTTAAGCTCACGGGGTGCGTATTGGTTCACATAACTTCATTTGGTATAACCACTCTTCAAATAACTTTCTTCAACATAATGTTCATTTCATAATAAATAAAAAAAAACAACCAGTTATTTTTTTTAAACCCGAAAAACGTCTTGCCTGGTTTATTTGCTGCTAGCGTTGAACCCAGCACTTTTTATGGCCTCTAACAATGTGTACCTATTTATTTATATGTTCATCCGCTCCAGGCATAATTTAGTTCCCCCTCATGGGTTCTCGCCTCGGCGTGGCGAGGGGGCCTAGTACCGGTGGTAGGGGCACCACCGGGAAGCGAAGAGAACCCAGGCGTGGCAGCGTGGTGGACTGGACACCCACCCGCTGCGGCCCGTAAGGGCGGCGTGGGGCTGCGGGGCCAGTGGGGCCTGCAGGCGCCTTGAGGCGCGTGGTTGGGGCCGCGGCGCACAACCGGTTGGTGGGGGCCAGTGATCCGAGGCTGATCCCCCCTGTGCGTCGCGGCCCAGCGAGGCCGTACCGTCGGTTACGGCAGCGGAGCCACCCTTTGGGTGGCTCGTGGTTGCGGGCCCAGTAGGGCCTGCGTACGGTGGCCAGCTAGCGCGTGGTACGGGGGTGCCGCCGCCAGCATTGCACGGGTTTCACCGCTGCCTGGTAGGGACGGCTTCACATCCTCGGCTGTCCCTTCTGGCCTCCCCTCACGAAGGGGGGTCGCTTCCGGCCCGCCGTGCAGGCGGGCTCCGTCCGGGGGAACGCGTAACAGGCAGGCGCTATTCACCGTGTTCCCCCACTAAAGGACGATTAGAGGGAGTAGTAGGGGTTTTAGTCGGTAGGGCCACTGGTATACCACCTTTCCAGTGGTGAGTCCGACATAACCCGTCCGTCCCCCGGTGGACGGGTATGCGTAAGGCATTTCCCCTACTTAAAAAAAAAAAAAAAAAAAAAAAAAAAAAAAAAAAAAAAAAGGCATAATTTAGTTATCTAGGGATCAAGCATCTTAGTGCTTCTTAAGGCAGCAGTTTAGGTCCCGGATAAAGTCACTGTATGCCTGTCGTTAGGTCTAGTTGAGGATTTAGGGCTGCTGCATTCTCATTTTAAATATGTAAGTAGTCGTATTCGCTTTGTTACCCATTCCATTTGCTATAAACCTTTGAAAGTACAGTCAACATTATGACGTTCACACGGTAATCAGCATTTCTACAAGCATACTTGCCTCAGGAACAAAAGGTAATTTTATGGGTTTTAAATAAATAAACAAAAGAACATCAAAGAAAAAGAACGTAGATGGGTCTGCTCGCTAGGAAATTCCTTGTTTTACGACTGAGCCGTGCTGATGTTATGTTACTATATGTTTTTTTAGCTAGGAAGAAGAATGAAAAGTACGTCTACGAGCACCTAAGGACAAGTGATTCTAGTAGGCAGGGCCAACTTCCAGAAAGTTAAATCAATCAATCAATGTTTTCTCTGAAGCATATAGGCTGGAGTGCGGGGTTAGGCAGGGGGGTTTAACGTCTCCCAAGCTCTTCAGCTTGTATGTTAATGACCTCATAGTCGAGCTGAGCAGCATGCGGGTCGGATGTCGGGTTGATGATGTTAGCATTAACAGCATCAGCTACGCTGACGACATGGTGCTGCTCGGGCCGACGGCGAGTGCCATTGGGAAAATGTTGAGTGTCTGTGAGAGATATGCGGCTTCACACGGACTCAGATATAATACTGAGAAAAGTAAATATATGGTCTTTAAGGCCGCCGGTAAATGTCCTGATTACGCGCATCAATTTACCCTAAATGGCTTGTACATAAACCGCGTTGATAATTTCAAATACCTGGGACACTTCCTTGCCGCCGACCTTAAGGACGATCTAGACATTTAAAGGGAGCGTAGGGCACTAGCAGTCCGTGGTAACATGCTGGCTCGCAGATTTTCCCGTTGTACTGACCAAGTCAAGATCACGCTTTTTAAAGCATATTGTCAGAGCTTTTACACGGGATGTCTGTGGGTCTGCCATACCAAGAGATCTCTAGATGTCCTACGTATTCAATACAATAACATCTTCAGGATGTTGTTGCGACTGCCACGTCACTGCAGCGCATCGGGGATGTTTGCTCAACATTACACGGATGGCTTTCACGCCGTTATCCGTAAGAAGACAACATCTCTGATAAACAGATTGCGTGGCAGCCGCAACAGCATTCTCAAGACGGTGGCCGACAGATACACATCACCTATTTGGAGATGTTGGGTGCGAAGGGTGATTGTGTGAGAGTAGAAGACACGTCCGTCATAGTCGCAATTTGGCGAAACACCCAGTACCTACCTATGTTGTTCCTATGTTTTTACCACTAACATTATTTCTAAGTTTTCCTGTCCTACTAACCAATATGAACTGTAAAAGTGTAAAAAGTTGTTCGAAATAAATTTACTATTATTATATATAAATCAGGGAATTCAACTTAAATTAACGCACTTACTTATAAACGGTTTGAGTATGAATAAAAATGTTAGACACCTTGTTCTTCACATAATATTCTCGAGAGTAGTTGAGTCAAGCTGATGAACAAATACATCAACAAGAAAGAAGTTTTCTCGTTCAGAGCATCACCCTAGAGTGCGGAAAAAATTGACTGCTTTTTGTTTTTTTCTATTTCTAACCCGCGTTTCGACTGCTTGCGTTTCGTGAATTTGTGATCACGTTGAAGTAGTTTTGTTTTAATGTCCCGAACATTATCAATAACAATATCAGAATTAATATCTTCTACTTTTTCATATGTACTTAAGTGCTAAAAGATTATTTTCACGACCGTAATTATCAAGCATATCGTGAAAACCATAAAACTAACTATGACAGCCGCAGCCAATACTCTACAATATTTCTCTACGAGACACCCGTAGTTCGTAGCATCGTAGTCCATACAATTTAAAACAATTTCCTCTTCTGTAAGTTTATGCCCGTGACTCAGTGGCACATTCAGTGGCGACAATGGATTGGCAACAATGACCGATGTACCGGTATTGGATGGGTGACCAATATTTACTTATGTATTTTCGGTCATCTCCGTTTTAAAATTTCATAAAACAAGTTTCTCTACATTAATAACTGTTTTTAATTATTCAGAAGAAATGCGTGGAATGAAGTTATTATGTGTCAAGTGTTTTGTATTATTGTGAAGTCAAAAACATAGATTAATCTTTTTTAACCTAGACTGGCTTATGAACTAATTTATTCAGAGCACACATACAGCAGTTTTTGAGTGGTTTGAAAAATATTCGACCCAGAATAATTCATAAGCATATTACCCAAGTAAATTTGGGCAGATTTTCTTTTATACAGCCTTTGTTTATTATTTTATGCAGTGAGTATCTCGCACAGCACAAGATGAAGATAAAGTGAATTTTGTGCGGATTGCCGTCCGCATTTATATTTGAGTCTTATATTCTTGAGAAATTAGGATGAGAAAATCTACGAGTTTGTTTCTGTTCGTGAAATTAGAGTCTTTATTATTTAAAAAATGAACAGTCAGAAACAGAACCATACGTGGACTTTCAAGTGGTTGAATATATTTCTAATATTTAAGGTTACGGTTTAGAAATAGTATTTCACTTGTTTTCAGATGCAGTTGCTCGGCTCCTTATACCAAACCAAAATGGAAGTGAGCTGGTCATCTGATTCATTTAAGTGACAGATGATACAACAGAGTGAGTTGTGGGCCTCAAGAAAAAAAAGAGTGGGTGGCTAAAGGCTAAATAGACAAATGATACAGGACTCAGCTGGTCCAAACTGGCTATGTCAGAGCCAGAAACAGGACCTGGAAGGCTATACCCGAAAGGGATCTCTAATTTTAAGAAAATAGAAGGTATCTTCTTTGTAACAGGTCTATCTGAATAAAAATGTTGTTTGAGTTTATGTCAACAGAACTGTCACTTTCAAGTGAGAGTTTTATTTGCGAAGACTAGATATTTTTGACCATCGTCACTAAATACCTAGTATAAAACAAAGTCGCTTTCCCGGCCCCATGTTTGCTGAAATCTTTAAAAACCCGCAACCGATTTTGATGTGGTTTTTTTTCAATGGATGTTGTGATTGGAAAGGAAGGTTGTTTTACGTACAATAACATCCCATTGCACCCGTGCGAAGCCGGGGCGGGTCGCTAGTTTCCGATAAAAGGATGTGAGGCAGGCTTTTAGGAAAACAAAAATATTGTTAACACACTGCAGAACTGGAGGCTTATTAAATGAAATTCACACACCGATAAACATTATAACTGGTGAGCTTCCCAGTTATCGCCCCATGACGTCACTGAAAAGGTTTCTGCGAATGACATTTGGTAAGGGGTTGTTTAGTTGTGACGTAATCGTACTTATTTGAAGTACGGTGCTGATAGACGGATAATTCTTCAAAAGCTTTCAGTTCAGTGGTTTTTCATAAGTGTTCTAGTTGATTTGATATTTCTAAAACCACGTAGAAATAGTGCGTGAAATAAATTACTGATTAATGATAGCGTAGTTAGTTCCTTCACACTTGTGTAGTAGCGAACTATTTTCGAATTACAACAGACGTATGTTTTAAACTTCGTTCAACAAACGACCGTTATATTACGCCCTAGTGCCACGGGCAAAACTACGAGTATGTTAAACACAGTTTTGCCCGTGGCAGACAGTTAATATCTGCTCACAGAATTTCAATGAAAGTATTAGAAAAAGTCACCATCGACTTTAGAAGTAAAGCTTCTCGAAGAATTCTTAAAGCATGCAACAACCTGTCATAAGGACACAATAGGCAGTTATTCCAGCTATTACCCAGAGTTTGGTCGGGACGGGCGCGGACGTGACTTGAAATAAAACCATCGAATAAGAATCTACCCCATCTTCCTGGTTGGCTATACAGGGTGTTGTTCTCAAAAATGAGGAATTTTCGAAGGAGACAAAACATTCACAGAAAACTTTGGCTAAATTCGCTCATTATACATTGAACTTGTATGAAGAGTCACCGTTTTGAAGGCAGACGTCCGTAAAATTAGGCCAATGTTTATCGAAAATTGAATGGCGACTCAACGTGCAAAACGCTTTACAAACTGTTTATTTCTAGCTTTAAGCTAATAATAGTTTATTCTCTTTTCTGTCTCCCTCGAAATTCTAGCAGCTTTTGAAAGCTACAGCCTGTATATAAGTACCTACATAACTTCAAGGAATAATAAATCACATCGGATGATCAAAGAGTAATGTGAAATTGCTGAAGGATAATGTAGCGTCTACACAGGAAGTAAAGTCCAATTTGAATTAAATTTAATCGTTGCAGTTGACCAGATTCGAAGCGTCTTACATTGTTGAACCTTGAGCGATGACAAGACACTGCACTCTGACCAATCTTATTGAACGGTAAACGTTTGAGTGCACACTTCTCTATAGTATCCTTTGGTCGATGTAGGTGAATGTCGAAGAAGCAAATCAGAGTATTTAGGACTCGATTGTCCGTTACATAAAATTACTATTTATTAATATACTTCTGAATGTTCCGTTCACCATGACAGTCAGTGTGCCTCTGAATATCTCGTTTAGGATATACGGGTAAGCGTATATTGTTTTTACGTTGTCTGTATAACTTTTTCATGGTTTTTTTTTACTTTTTTACGCTGCAAATATACAATGAAATAAGGGCGTAACTAATTCTAATTTCATTTTATGAAGATAGTAGGGCCCTGTCTCGGCTTTGCACGGGCGCAATGGGATGTTATTATGCATATAGACCTTCCTTTTCAATTACTTTATTTATTAAAACAACCGCATCAAAATCCGTTGCGTGGTTTCAAGGAAACAAGCGAACATAGGGACAGAGAAGGCGACTTTGTTTTATACTTTGTAGTGTTTTTTTTTTCAATTGACTAGCTGTTAGTCCAAGGTGTGACTTTCACAGCTTTACCGCTCAATGGGGTGAGCGGAAGGCTCACAACCCCTGCTATGTAGTGATGAGCCTAACAACGGTCGCCCAAACTCTAATTGTCAAAATGATGTCATCTCTCGAGGCTAAACACCAATGACGCCTTTCTCGAAGGTTGCTCCCATATGAAGCCAAATAAGAAACTATTTCATTCATTAGTAGAAATCGAATTCATATAGGTATTATATCAAGGTGTGAGTTTGTTTTTCTGTTTCTCCTGCTTACTTCGAGATATGACCTCATTGATAGGTACAACTGTCTAGTTGACATGTCTGATTTTGCATGTTATTTTTTAACTTTTGTTGGCGTCTCTGAGTAAGGCCACAAGAACCAATCTTGTTTTGAAATCATTTTCATAAACGCAATATTTGATAAGGCTTTCGAAAAATGTTCTTACGATTTCAATTCTATTTAAGACAGCAATAAATTAGAAGGCAAAACTTACTGATCGAAGAAAGAAGCGGTAAAGTAAAGATATATGCTGTATAAATCTACCCTACAACTCCTACAAGACATCATATCTCAGTACTAAGAAGAATGAAAAATTTTAGCTGCATAATACTGGAATCCTTATCAGAACAGGTACACTTAAACCCTGAAGACCAGCAATTGAGGGACCAATATAAGACTTAACTCAAAGGAATAAGAAGCTTGAAAATTACCATCTTTCTTCAGAGGTGAATTGTTTTCAGTGGAAGCTACCTCATGCATGTTAAAATATCTGAATTCAAGTTTTTCGCTTGTAATTTTCGAAATTTTGCAACCACGGCGATTCGGGCTACGATAGTTTCGCAGCTTGTTTTATTATAGAGCATAACTTATACGTTATGAAGCAGTAACACTCATTTAGCGCTTAATATCGAATACTTACTAATAATATAAAGTTTGTTTGTTTTAGCGCGCTAATCACAGAAACTGTTTGTACGGATAGAAAAAATATTTCTGTGTTGAATAGTGCGGTTATTAAGAAAGGCTATAAGCTATTTAACATCACGCTATGACAAATAAGAGTGGAGCAGAAATAAAGACTTTTGTGAAAACGGGCTCTGTACGGTAAGTTGGTCGTAAAGCCTTGGAAATTGGAGAGTATCTTAGTACCTACGTAGGCTACATACTCTAAGGTTATGAAACTCGCTGGTTGGAAAGTAAACCAAAGTCCTCGCGGACGAAGTCGCGGGCGGCCGCTAGTTCAATAGATTTTCATAATGGCTCCCTTTGCATTTGATTATTTAGTGTCACCAGGTACCAGTTTAATTTATTTATCTTGACTAGGTGCTTAAAACAGCCAGTAACTTACATACTTGGAGGTATGATGTTTATAAATATCTAATGGCAATTGTTAAATAAATTCGGTATCTCATTCAATAAATGTTTTTGCAATACCACACAACAAACGATGCCACATTCAAATTCCAGACCAATTAATTATACCTATAATGGCTGTGTGTACAATTCATTTAGTATTTATCGCGCGAACAATGATTTAGAGGCGCTTACGGTTGCCGAAGTTATATTTAACGGCGCTAGATGTCAGTCGTTAAGCCTAGTCAGAGGCCTTAGGGTGGTTTTGTGATATCTGGCATTAAGATTGCTCACTTAACTTACACCCAACAATCCGAACTGAGCCCGCGTGTTGGAGTATGGCTTGTTGCGGTGAGGCCTGTGCCCAGCAGCGGGACTGCTGGGCACGCTGCTGGGCAACGGCCTTTGCCGTTCATAATATTTATAGTTGTAGGTAGATTTTTATGGCGTTGTCTGTGCATCATGGTATTACACAGTCCATAACTTGTGGACCCGGTTACCATCAGGCGGTCCGTTAGCTTATTTGGCACATTCGTTAAAGTTATTGTTCATTTTTAATCAAACTTTGTGTAAACCGAATGAAATTGTATTCATTCATTTAGGTACCGATCAATGGCGAGCGGTGAGAACGTTGATTTATATCAAACACTTCCTTCGAGTAAAACCATTTATAAATGCGAAGGTGCAGTTTCTAAAATTAGTATTACAAAATGGCTATTAGTGCTCTGTACCTATTCGTAGTTAATAATGCTATCAAATATTCTGTGGTTCAGTTGAGACGGTCGTGTAAAGGGACTCCTGGATTAGGGTATAGTGAATAGTCGAAGGACCATTGTGTGCATTTTTAATGGGTCTTCGCTTTCGTATACGCCATTAACGTGAATTATTAATATTATCTATGGCAAAATACGATAGCAAAGACTGTTTTGGCTTTGATGATGGTAAGTTGCTATAAGACCTGTATATTTAGGAAAGTTAGGTTAAAGGCCAAAACACACAGCCGGCGCGGCTCGGCGTGACGCGACGGTGACCAGTTGTAATGTGCTAAGCAGTATGGCAGCAGCCACACAGAGACGTCGCACCCGTCGCGGCGTAAAACGCCATGCCACGTCGCCGTCGCGCTGAGCGTGATTACAACTCCAGCGCGGCGGGGCGTGACGCGGCTGCGGCGAGACGCGACCGCAGCACGACGCGACCAGGATGCGACGTGACCGCAGCGCGGCGGGGCGTGACGCGACCGCTCTTGTTAGTGTTGCCAAGTTAGTAAACTAAATAAGTGACACTTAATCTGGTGGTGATGTAACAGATACTCACTGTGCACTGCTGCCACGCCAACGTCACGCCGCGCTCCACCGACGTCACGTTGACGTCACGTCGCGGTGACGCCACGTCACGCTGCGCCGCGCCCCGCCACGTCACGCCACATCGGCTGTGTGGCTTGACCTTAAGTATGCCTGAGAAAAGTTTTGATAATGTCAGTTAATGCCACTCTTGTCGGAGTTGCCCAAGTAAGTTCTGCTGATTAACGTTCTTGAGACCGACTTGTAGAACGTTACTCATACAAAATCTGTCTTCTTAGTTTTGACATATTTAAGCACTGGGGTCTTGGATTTCTGTAAAACGTGATAACTTCACGACAGTGATCGTTTGAGAACTAAGAAAACTAAGGCGCTTAAGATTTCAATATTATTCCCATAAATGAGAGAAAGTCTAATAATTCAGAGTGAAGCGAATAGACGATTGAAGTGAGCGTTTTCTCCTGAGGGAGATCGAGATGTGAAGTAGCGTTATAGTACAACTAATTTAAGAAATTCGATTTATGACCAGTGGCTTTTGAGCCTGACAGAAAAATTGAACCCTTTTTGCATTGTATAAAGTTCAATTTCCATCTTGGGGATAGACTGCGGTGTGTGGAATAATGTCCAGGGATATATATTTATTTATACGTTTCCTATTAAGCCGTCTTAAAGCTTCACAGTTCACAGCGGGCTTATTTTCATGTTGAAGTCTTTTTTGTAAGTTCCGCAAAACTTTTCCACATCTCCTGAACAGTCAGGATTTGTAGGTACGTACTCGTCTTCAGTTTCTTCGTGAACCAAGCCACACAGCTCTTTAATGCTTTGCTCTGAAATCGATGCAATGTTCCAGTATTCGAATGGTTTGCCGATCTCCGAAGCTCTATGCCATATGTCCAAAATAGGCCTGCTTAGTGATGTGATCCTGTCAAATATTTTGTACGATACATCTATTAAGTAACATTGAACTGATAATGTTTTCTCTTTTTTATTGTTATCAGAGACTGAAAATAGCACGTTTTGATTTTAATTTTCTTTTTCTTTTCATCTAACAACTATCACCACCCATTGAAAAAATAATCAAAATTTGAATGACGTAACCAATGTTTTTTACCTAAATTGTACCTATTCACATTTTTATGTAAGCCATGTTTTTTTATGGGAAATAAATTCTTTGAACCTTTAAATACCTGTGCCAAGGCCAGGGAACACCAAAGTGAAGTACGGAAGTGACTGGAAACCCAAAGGCTGATTGATCCCAAATGGGAATTTTAAATCGGTCAACGTCCAATCTAAGAGCAATCTCCTTAATTCACCGCTTGAAGTGGGGTGTCTCAAAAATCACTGTTGGTCCGGTGTAGGGTTCGCAAAAACATTTTAACTTTACTTAATTAAAGCTTGTCTTTTGAGTGAATTGGTAAAGATTAACCTTTTATGCATGTCAAAATGTGAGCGCCCTTAATAAGTAAATTGATAATTGGTATTCATACGTCACTGCATAAATCGTCTGAAATAGACGCAGAGGCCATTGATGATGATTCATACAAAATGCACCTAAATGTACGCTGGTGCATATTTTTGCCAATCATAGTTCCCTTAAACCGTTTTAATCTAGCATTCAAGTAGAGTTTGACTAAAAAAATATATGAAGCATTTAGTGTAAGTATTTTATGGAATCGGTACTTGGTTGCTTTTTAGGTGCTAGTTCAAATTGACGATAAGTTGATATGTCTATCGCGTATGTATTTTTCATAAATAGTGTTTGTTTCCTCCCGTCTGATTAAGTGGAACTTAAATTAGAGGGTTCAACAGAGTAAATGTATGATTTGTATCCATTTTGGTTTCTTTAGTAACATCCTGGCAAGTGCCAGCTGTAAATTAATATCACCGTTTATCATACCAACCAAAAAGGTTTTATTTTTGTTATAGAAATAAAATAATCAGTAGCTTGGAATAAAATTGTTTGCTCATATCCAATAAATTAAAGTCGCCATACAATGTATGTAGGGCTAAATTTAATTGAGACAAATTTAGAGTTAATAAAATAAAGTGAGAATATCTATCTTGTTACTTAAGCTACGAGTATACACAACAAAAATATTCCTACAATTCTGGTGGCAGGCTACCAACTGAGAGCGGACTCCAGGCAGAGGATCGTTTTCAAAAATAACTAAAGAGAGGTAAAATAAAAAGATAGTAAGACGACTGAGGCAAGAATAAATAATAATAAGTTCCTTTATAGGTTTCTAATGGAAGTAACTGCACTATAGTTATAGTCCGGCAGCCCTAGCCGGGATAGCCACAGATAAAGTGCCGAACCGGGATGCCTTGCTCGGTTCACTTGTCGACTACTCGCGCCGGAGAACGGCCGCGCCACCCAGTCCCAAAACGCGCGCGCCACTTTCCCGCGTAAACTCGACAGCTAAAAAAGTTTTCATAAAATGTTTCTTAATGATGTGACAATGATGTGAACAATCCTTTCTGGCCAGTTTCAAAAAAAACTTTTGCTCGCGCTTACAAACTTTTTAAAGTGCGGAACAATGTAGAATTAAAAAGTTTTCATGTGATGTTCCGTTGTTTTTATTTAGTTTTGAGTTCAGTGTGAATTCGATTCAAAGTCGAGGCTAAGAAGAGTTCAAAATTGTGAGTAAATATTAAATTACTAGACATTATTATTTACAAAGTTAGTTATGAATAATGTGGCACCTGAACTCCTTGGAATATATTGACGTTGTCATAATTACTCCACTTATCTTGCATGAATTCAAGTTCATAATTTGCCGATTAAAGTCATTAAACACATATTAAAAGAAATACTAAACTACTTATTATCTAAGAAGCTTATTATGTCGAGCAATTTCATGTGTGGTTTTTAACTTTTTGAACTTAATAGTAATTAGTTTGAAAATTGTTTTCACCTTTTGTCAGGAGCAATTGCGTATCATAACTTATATGAATTGCAGTTTAATTATGTGAATACTTCGTATACCTACTTATCTGATATGCGTCTGAACGATAGTTCCTTAGTTAATTTAGGTATCCCAAAGGAGAACAACCACGTCTCGTACAAAATATACCCAAAAATGAAAGTGCCGGCCAGACAAAAATTATACTGGATTCTTATTGAAAATGACGCCTTGAGGATTTTTTACTAGGACAGCAACCATCTACAATTAACCCTTAGACTGCTATTTCAGTTTGAAATTCTAAAAATAACATTAATTCTCTGAATAAATAAATGAATGGATTTCAGCTTGTGAGGTGTCGTTAGATTCGTCTTTACTGTGAGAGTAACACTGGGTATATCAAAATAAAAAAAAAACAAAATGGCGGATTTTCGGCGCTAAAGTCAATGTTTTCACGCTCTGCAGCCTGAACGACTAGGCGGATTTTGGCTGGAGGGGTTAGATTCGAATTTACTGTGAGAGTGACTCCAGGGCCCTATTCAATAAAGCTGACAATCCGACAATTATGTCAAAAAGCGACATATTTGTAGAATTGTCGCGCTTAGACTGTTCAATAAAAGTGACAAATATGTCGAAAAGCGACAGGTGAAATCCTGACAAATTTGTCAGGAAAAATTGCGTTCAATAAAACTCGACATATGTCAAAAACCCACAGTAGTTATTTTCTACAATTGTCAGATTGTCGTGACAAATATGTCGACTTTTGAACTGCTTGCAAATAGTTTTGTTTATTGAAGCAATATTGAGGGTAGGTAATTTAGTTTTTGCCACGATGAGAATTAATCAATCTCTAGTACAACTAATATTGGTTTTGCTTTTAAAATAGTCTGTAAAATGGAAATGCACAAAAAAATAAAAATTTTGGAACTCATTCACCAAAATAAAGAAATACTCTTCGGTAAGTTCAGCGACCAACTGACCCATGAGAATAAAACAAACGAATGGAAAGAAATAGCTGAGCAATTGACAGCCTTAGGGGTTAAGATTTCGCGACAGAGGGTCAAGCACCTGTCAGGATTGTCTGACAATTCTACAAATATGTCGGAATGTCGCGACAATTTTGTGTTTAATAAAGCAGATTTGACAAGTTTTTCACGACAAATTGTCACCTGTCACCTGTCGCGTAAAAAGTTTTATTGAACGCAAATATGTCGAATTGTCGCGACAATCCGACATATTTGTCAATTTTCCACCATGACAATTATGTCGCCTGTCGGTTTTATTGAACAGAAAAATTGTAGAATTGTCACTTCTCGACATATGTCGAATTGTCGGATTGTCAGCTTTATTGAATAGGGACCAGGTATGTAAAAATAATACCTTTTTTCAATTTCTTTCATTTATATATTTTCTTAGTTTTATGTACCCAGTGTTACTCTTACAGTAAATCCAAATCAGACGACACCTCTACAGCTATAATCCACCATGCCGTTCAGGCTGCAGAGCGTAAAAACATTGAATTTAGCGCCAAAAAATCCGCCATTTTGTTTTTTTTTTATTTTGATATACCCAGTGTTACTCTGACAGTAAAGACGAATCTAACGACACCTCACAAGGTGAAATCCGTTCATCCATTAATCCTGGGAAACAATAATATTTCTTTAATTTGAAACTCAAGTAGCAGTCTAAGGGTTAATTGTAGACGGTTCTTGTGCTATAAAGAAACTTTCAGGGCGTCATTTTCAATATTATTTTTGTCTGGCCGGCACTTTCGTTTCTGGGTACGAAATGGTTGTTCTCCTTTCCTAAATAGTTTTATTTTGTCATAAATGATGATATCTCTGATCATTTACATTTTTAATTTGTAGGTCAGAATAGATAGAACGAATTAATTTGGCACTGTGTTTTGAGTAGACGTCACTTTACCATGTTTATAGCAGCTTAGTTAGGTAACTTGACAAATAATGTTTCTTATTTATAGACAGGTTTTCTATTTTCTCCCTTTTTGTATAGTGCAAAGACAAATAAAAAATGGTTTACGATTAATTATTAATAGTCATCATTATTTTTAATCAGTTTCTTTACGATCATTGTAAAATTAATTCTTACCTCGTGGTTGCGCTCTAGTTGTACATGACTTCTTGATTATTTACTTACTTACTCAAGAATACTGTATTTTATAAAAGTAATAATGGACGAGTCAGGTTAAAATTTGCGGTTCTTTTGAAAAACAATGGTTATTGTATTTTCAACAGTAAATTTCGAAAAGAAATAAAATCTATGTAGCTAAATTCACGCTTCAATATCTAAATCAAAACACCTGCCTCAGTACTACTACGTATACAACATGCACATACATTTGAACACATATCTCTAACAAGTTCTAAGCTTGCTCTATCTAACATCTGGCTCAATTACCTACTACCTTACGGTACACGTACGCGAAGTATGCTTATAAACAAGATTCATAACAAGATTATGAATAAACACGAGAACAGTCATAAGAGAACACTCTTTGATATATAGAGATCCCAACCTTCGGGGACCCTAGTCCAATTTCCGGTTCGTCAAAGAAAATATCTATGTGGACATAAATCTGGACTTTTCCCTAGCAATTTAGCGGTCAATGTTGTTATTGACAACGTCGTAGGGAAGCACGAAGATTATGGAATGTGTGATGGTACTGTTTATCACCAAGTCACATGACATCCACCAAGTCAAAAAATTGGCGAACCTTTAGAACAATTGGTTTAAATGTTAATATCATAATAGTAGAGGTGCCCGTGGCGCAGTTGTTCCAGCGCTGTTGTAAAGTAACTCACACCGGGTCCGAAATGGGATGAGTGACCACAGCAACCGAAATTTAGTGATGGATTTTAATAAAAACAACTTCCGAATCGGTGGAAGTTTACACGAAATAAATGACTTTCATTCATTTCATTTCACTATTTTTGTAAAAAAATACATAATATTCACGGAAAACACCCAGATTTATTTTGTCTATTCAAACAAACAAGTTTACCTGTGCACACAAATATTTGTACTGTTCGGAAATCAAACCCGTGACCTGTAGTGTAGTAGCCAACTTATAAATAAGGTAAGTGCATTCCATTGTTCTAAATCTTTACATAAATTACTAAAGTTCAGAGACAAGGATTCAAGTTCAGGATCAATGTCCATTCATGATAAGACTTTTTGCGATACATATAAAGACCATTAAAATATCTGTACTTGTGATGGCGCCAAAATTATTATACAGTTCGGCAGTTGAATATCGCCCTAGGCGCAGACATCGTCGCAATTATCTCCCGACTTAGGAATTCTTAGCAGTATTATCTTTGTGTTAAGTCACAACTACATCTTATTTTGTACGCGAATCAATATGTTAAATCAAGTTTTCAGAGTAAACATTAAAATAAATTAACATAGACATACTTAACTGTAAGTCAACCGTCTTAAACTGTAAAACTTTTTGAATCGTATGGTATGCTGTCACCTTAGTATGCTGGTAGAAATCTCTTTGGTTTGAATAAGCTCACCTGTACTTTTGTTGTTCTAAATATTGTCGATTGTAACTGTCTTCTTTTATAAGAATTTGTAAATAAATATGAGAGAGCGTCGTGGCCCAGTGGTTGAACACTCTGGCTCGGAACCCGATGGTCCCGAGATCAAATCTGGCCGGAACACACCTACTTTGTGTTCACTGTGCAATTTGCGGCTAACTCTCCGGTGAAGGAAACCACCGATATCAAACCCAAGCAACCCGAATAACGGCGGTAGGTTCGCCCCGATGGGTTCTTATTCCCTGGGCAAATGTGGGCTTCTGAATGTTCCGTTCACCATGAAAGCAACAATTAATGTGCTCTAACTAACCGTCCATTAGGGATAATATGGTCGTGAGGGTATGTTAAATAAATAACCGACCCAGCGGTATTCAAATTATTTGGTAAACGATGCAATTAAATCAGATACCAATCACTGTTATGATGACTTCATTGACTCTTTGCTCTTAAATGGCATGTTACCAGTCGTTTATTTCGGTACTCAATGTTTCTTTTCAAGTTTTGATTGACAACAATTTTGAACATTCCATTCAACGTAACCACAGTATAAACCATACGGTAGAACATCTAAATACAAACGTGCAACTCTCGGTTTGAATGTGTGCGTGAGCGTAGCGCTCCGTGTCGCGATATCACGCACACGCGATTTCACGCACACGCTAGCATAAAATAGGGAGGCATAGGGAGGCGGCAGTACCACGGTAAAGAAATATAACAGTATTGTGACTTCCAACAAGCGGGCGGAACGAAAGTTATACTTACGCGCCCCGGCGATGTCGTTCATAGATCGGCTCTCAGTCGCGAATGCGCCGCGCGCCGTGCAGTGTCGGGCGGACAGTTTTGTGTGAAGGATAGTGACAGACGAGTGAAATAGGTGGTTCAGCGGTAGATTGAATACGTAGGTTGGATAAGTAAGTAATTCGTGGAGTACGCTTGCAATAAAATTTGCGGATTTACGGTTTAATTTCACCACACCGGGTGAATGACCTTAGGTCGGAAATCCTTTGCGCGCACGACACGCCTCAATTGGTAGTGAAATTATGGACCTACACGTACCTACTCTTCAAGTAAGGGATTTGCTAACGCAATAGTTTTATAGCTAGTTCCGCCGCAAAATTTTGGTTCATTGTAGGTATTATAAAAGGAGGTCTTTGAAAAAATGTACGCTCTAAGTAATCTTACTTCCTACTAATATCGTAAATGCGAAAGTTTGTGAGGATGTATGTTTGATACTTTTTCATGTAGAAAGTACTTATTGAATGTGGATAACTCAACAGTAGTCCTTCCTACTACAATATGCAATAATAATATACCTAAACTACCTATACCCTACTATGCCATATCTGTCACTGCTGGGCACCTGAACTACGAGGTGTCGTGAACCATAGTCCAACATGCAGGCTCAGTGCGGAATGTTGAAGGGCTGTAAGGTTGGAGAAAGAAACAAATATCCGGATGATTTAAAATACTACAGGCGGCAGCCCTATCGCGTGGCGACGCACCGCGCGGCTGTAGGCACTTAACTCAAGGACGGGGCCGAGTCATATTACTGCTATATTCCTTTACCGTGGCAGTACGGACGGGCTGTGCCGCGTGTCTGTGTGCACGCTAGGCTAATAACTCGGCGGGCGGCCTTAGATAGCCTACTGTATGGTTTATACTGTGACGTAACGGTAAATTGACCGGTAAATCAGAGCATGCAAATTAAACTGGACAAAGTTAAATGATTAAAAATTAAACAACTCTCCTTATAAGATAAATGTCACATGTATTGTGAGTTATTTTTAAAATTGTATGAAATCAGGACACTGATTTTAATTACCTAATTGATATCATAAGTGTAAGTTCGTGTATTTAAAAATGATAATGAAATTGGGGTCAATGTCTATTTTGTTAATTTTTCTCTATACACCTGTTAAAGTAGTCACAGCCTTAGTTGGTTAGAATATTTAGATTTTATTTATTTTATTTATTTATTTTGAGCCTATGCTGTCTCACTGCAGGGCAAAGGCCTCTCCTCCCACCCGCAACTCCTTGCGGTCCGAAAGCTACAAAAAAATACTTTTATTTTTGTTGCCGTCATCATACCTACAAAAAGTTTGATAATTATGAAAAAATCCCGGGAGTACCCGTGGCGCAGTTGTGACAGTGATCGGCGACGTCCCACTGCTCTGCCCAGCAGTGGGACGTATATAGGTCGTTTATATAATATTTATAAATGAAAAACCAGTTAAATTATTTACAGTTACACACTTAATGTTACCCTACCACCGCATAACCACTGGACTACGATGCTCTTTCTATTTGTCTAATCTATGTATGTCTAAACTTGAAATGTTTGTGAGTTACTGACTAAGTGACTACCCCAGTTGTATGCATCCACGATGGTTAGAGTTGTATTTCAGGTCATCTGCTAACCCTCTGATCTAGATTTTAGAACATTTCCACATCAACTAACAGTCAATTGATGTTCACGACATGCCCTGCCTACTACATCTACTTACTTAATAAATTGTGCATTGCAAGTGCAATACTTTGTGCTTCTTCTGACTTCTCCGTTTGGCATACGTCGGCGGTGAGCGTATGTTATGTCAATGAGAAAAAACAGTTCAAAAGTAAATTATTTTTTGTCGCGAAGAATTAGTGATATTGAAAGGATTGTTTTAAAACTTCTTGCCATCGTAATCATTGTGAAATGAACATTTTATTCAATTGAATTTTATGATAATTATCTAAAGAGAAGATATGTCTGAACTGCGCAATACCGTGTGACCGGTACGTGCCATTGGTCCCAATAGCCGACAGACAAAGGCCTCTAAAATTGTGTGAAATGGTTAAAGCAATAACAGTTTATTCCAAATAAATCTGGGTGTTGAAGCAGATTTATGAGGCGAGGGTAGTATGAACTGTTAGAAGGCCTTGATGAACCTTGGATAAGTTCAAAGAGTTTTTATAGGGTCCTCACCAATGCCAATTCTTTAATTTTTATAAGTCAGAAGCCCATCAGAAGAGAAGTGCCCGTGGCGCAATTGTGACGGTGATCGGCGACGATCGCTGTTGTAAAGCAACATACGTCGGGTCGGAAATGGGATTGGTAACCACCCTGGCCGAAAATTTGAGTGATGTGTATTTCGGGCATCGCCGTGCTTCGGAAGGCACGTTAAGCAGTTGGTCCTGGCTGACGTCGTTAGATGACAGTCGTTAAGCCTAGTCGGAGGCCTTAGGGTGGCTTGATAACATCTGACATTAAGGTTTCTCACTAACCTTACACCTCTCCAACAATCCGCACTGAGCCCGCGTGTTGGAGTATGGCTCAATCCACCTCATAATTGAGGTGAGGCCTGTGGCAAGTGGCAGTGGGACGTATATAGGCCGTTTATGTATGGATTATGCAAGTCAGAAGCCCGTTAACTGAACTAAGTGTAGGAATTAAAGTTATTCATTAACTTTTTACAAGATGAGCCTCAAGTGCTATAAGGAGAACAAAGGATTAAATTTCTACTGTCATATTAGCAGGACATTCGTTACCAAAGGATAATATTCGGTGTCGAAATGTTCGAAACGTAATAACAAATGAATTATTGGCCCGAAAAGGGTATGTAGGTGATTTGTAGTACCTCCATTTATCTTGTTATGGCCAGTCTGTATTTATGATATCGATTACTGGTCAAATTCTATTTACAGTGAAACATACGAACGAAGGTTAACAAAACATAATTAGTGAAAGCCTTGGGAAATATTGAAACTTTCAAAGCGCTATTTAACTGTGCATTGGGTCGTCCAATAAATATCACGTTACAGTATCTGGGATCAGATCAAAGATTTCCGCATATCAATACAGTACCCTACACTTCAATAAATATCGTGATCCGTCAGTATATATTAACAGATCACAATATGTTTCTTGCGTGTAGTGTTCGCCTATGAAAGTGATTCCAAGCGTGGCAGCACTGCAGTGGAATAAGAACTCGGACAACACCGCCGCACACTGCAGTGCGGTCTGCAGTTGCAGTTCGCAGTCCGCCACCGATATGTACCTTTAACCCATGTTCGCAAAGTAGGTACGTCGTTTGAAGCGTCACTAAAATCTAAAAAAGTGAATAACTAATTTATTCCTCGAGTGAAAAGGTGGTTTTTTGAAATACTTCAGAAATATTTTATCACACATAAGATTCAGGATTGGGGACTGAGCTGGTGGACTGTACTTACATAAACATTATTTATTTTAGTAATAGACACTAAAATACACGCTCTCGTAACGAAAAAGATTTTCTCTCAGTTTTCCTTATACTGCTAGATACAAATGTATTTCTAAACGATTTCGTACAAAGATGAGCATAATGTTAGACTAGATTGCGTCTTCCTAGCAACATAGGAGTGCTCCCCCAGGAAATTCGAAATATCACCGGGATTTCTAGCCTTTTTTCTCGTCGCCATTTATTGCTTACTAGCTGCTGCCCACGATTTCTTCCGCGTGGACTTAGTTGAAAATCAAAAAGGATATTTATTCCTTTTTAAATTGTAGCATAAGTACGATTCAGATGTATAAGCTACATTATAGTAAAATTGCAATAAACCCATTCAGCAGTTTTTATATGCATGAGCAACACGGCACGTCCACACATACAAACTTTCGCAATTTATACCATTAGTAGGAAGTAGGATTGTATCGTTAGTGATATTAGGCAGGATGTGTATTTGATCACAAGAAAATACCTGGTAACAATGGCGCAAATTTGGTGTAATGGTTAAGATGTGGGCCATTACACCAGTGTGCAGTGGTCGCGGGTTCGATCCCCGCACCATACACACAGCAGTATAAACATATGTATACTGCTCTGGGTGTTTCCTATGAATTTTAGGTATGTATTTACAATCAAATATATAGGTATTTAAGATGTTTACCCGTTGTCTAGTATCCCATAGCATTTTGTTGCTTGTTTTAGGTCTAAATAGCGCTGTGCGGAATGACGTCCAGTGATATTTATTTATTTATTATTTGGTTCATTTCAATTACTCGTCATCCTTTGTGTCATAACACAACACAATATGCGTTATGATTAAGCTCAATAAAGATGCATCTGATGAAAACAAAAGGCAGTTCATATGTCATATCATTATAGCCACGAATTCACGTAAAGACATAGGTAGCAATATTCTGTGTGGTTGGTACAAAAAACTCATCCCTCTTCGTTTCTTTCACAGCAAAATGTATGATCGAATTACCTACGCGTTTCTCTAAACATATCCCACGCAAAACACTTTAAGATTTGCAATCTCAACTTCTTAAGTATAACCATTTAAATACATTTGCTTATTCAATTCGTTATTTCGCACGACCTACTTTAGTCACGAGAATCATAACATTATCACGTGTGCACAAGCCAACTTTGCTGTCTAGCTTTTAGCCTGTTAACTTAGCGAACTAAGCTTAGTTAATGGGGTTAAGTCTAGGTAGAATATGTTGAGCTTAAGCATGCGCAAAGCATATCACTCGAGCGAAAAGTTTACTAATAAGGTTAAGCCTTAAAACGAACCATCAATTTTTGCTACTTTTATGTATCTAATTACAAAATAAGTTAAGGGAGTTATTTTATTTTAGCATAGGGATAATTCATTTTCATCTCATTAAAAACTAGCGACCCGCCCCCGCTTCGCACGGGTGCAATAGGATGTTATTATACATATAAACCTTCCTCTTGAATCACGTAGTTTCAAAGATTAAGCATTCAAAGGGACATAGGGACAGAGAATGCGCCTTTGTTTAATACTATGTAGTGATAGGAAAACCAGCAAAAGACATTCGGTCTTGGCTTCCGGCGGAAATCAAACCCGCGTCTTTGGCAAACCGGGCCACGCCATTTCTTCGTTTTGTTAACTGAGTTGAATTCATTTACTTGAACTTTGAGTCGATCAAATTTAAATTACTTCTCGAAAGAAGGAGCTGTAAAATAGTGACTTGAGTGATTCGTTTATTACAAATAAACTTTTATTGGTTAGTGAACTAACCTATGTTTCTTTTTTGTTTATAATAATTTGTAAAAGATTATAAAATATATTTAACCAGTAAAATTTATATTCCTTAATGCATCTTGACAGAAAATGATGCCCATAATAAGCACTGCCAGATAAAGTTTCTTAACTCTTATCGCCATTTTATAAACTCCTTTGAATGTTTTTTATCAGTTATTGACAGTAAAGCTCCGAGAGCGACACTAAAGGTGCGATACACGATTTGCGTAAATAACTCGAGCACTTTCTTATCTTGTTATTAATAAGTGCTCAAACATTTTTGCAGATTTACGCTTTGCAGATGTTAAAAACTTTGTAGCTTTTAAGTTTTATGAGCATTTGTATATAACTACTAGCGGCCGCCGGCGACTTAGTCCCCGAGGATTTAGTATGATGTTGTATAGCCAATATTTATTCAATTCGAACCAGTAGCTCCTGAGATTCATGCGTTCAACCAAACAAAATCTTCAGCTTTATATAATTATTATCAATGTGTGTTGTTACCTACACATAAACTTGTTTTCTGTCAATCAACGTTGAATATTTAAGCTGTTCATCTTTTTCTCGTTGCCAACTCTATAGAAGCTATTCAAACCGCTCTTGAAGAACTCTTGCTATAGCTTCTCGGAAATACCTGGGCAGGTTGATTTTAATTAGTCTGGCAAAAGTAAAAGTAAAAGGCATAATTGCGTCTAGGTTAGGGTATCTCTTGGTATGAAAAGCGGACTAAAGGAAAATAATTTGCAACACCCACATTTGATCATAATTAATATTTTAAGATCATGTTTAAAATTAGCTTACTGACCCTTATCAGTGAAATCTCTAAAAATAGAAAAACGATTAACGTTATTTCAGTTACTTTTGAAATTCTGTCATCTCCAGATAATTGTATGACCTAATGGATAAGCAAGGAGAGATTAATAACATGGGAATATTTTGTCTCACACTTATGCAAAGACAAGAGACAATTTTCATCAAACTGAACAAAAACTACGTAGGTATATCATCAAAGCCTATTTCTAACAGTAAGAACATAAAGAGAGTTTTCAATAGGCACCACGAACCAATGATACGTAGGCGTATACTTGTGATAAAAAAATGGAACACGTAATCAGGACTTTTGCCCATCTGAGCAAAGCATTGATGATTTGAGACAACACTGCGCAACATTTATTTGTCTTGTTTACGCTCTAGTAAATAAACATGCTATCTAATACACACGGTCCAATTTATGGGTATGAATGACTTCGCGTCATTACTGATATAACGTAATTATACCTCTTTTAATTATCATTGCCACGAACCGTCTTGAATGCAGATGTGATAACTGCTAGCCATCCTGCCTTTTGCATGGGAGATTCAGAATCGAGCAGAATACATATTTCAATAAAAGTATGTCAAGTTCCCCCATGAATATTTGTATGGTATGTATAACTTTGTATGGATCGTCAGATTTCCATAAAAGTTTGAACGAAATTTCCAAAATGTCCGGGAATATTCAGTTATAGAAAAATGGCAGGTTTTGAAACCGACACCTTAAATGATGAACATTAGCTAAACCATCAATATTTTTTCTTCTGATATCATTATCATCATGTTCTGATAATTATGTTGTTTCGTGTTTTTTTTAGTATATTACTCCCTTTGTTAGCTACTTATGAATAGTAAACCCTCCTCTCGCACCACCCTTGGGCCGGCAATGTTTCGCAATAACATACAATCATGATAACCGCTCTTTGAAACAAGCATTCATGTGCGAATCCGTATTTTAGCAAGAAATTAGTTGGAGTTTCAAAGTAACGTTGAAAATTGGAACATTGAAATGTATGAGCTGCGCGAACTAAAAGCAGTGCGGTTCCTCTTCGGTGCGCCGAAATTGTAACAAATGTTAGAGCTGAAAACGATAAGGACAGTAAATTGCAGCCAGGCGCGTATTAAGGTACGAGTATACAGGTTGATTTTTTCAAGTGGGTGTGGTAGGCCAAATCTGAAACTGTGCGATTTTTAATTTTTATGTAGATTACGTAATTATGTATATCAAGTTCCTAATAATAGTAACAAGCATTGCTTGGTAGTTTGGAGTTGGACGAGCCGCCATGTGAAAATGGTTGTTTATTTTTGTTCATCATACGAGTATCAGTCATTTAGCTGAAGAAATAAGTTTCTATTTTTTATTCATCGTGTTGCATAATTCGAATGGTAAGTTGTTAATTACCTATGGAACCATTTGAAAAGCAGCCTCTTTGAAATACATACCAATCCTACTAATATTATAAATGCGAAAGTTTTTGTGTGTATGTGCCGTGTTGCTCTTCCACGTAAAAGCTACTGAATGGATTTAAATGAAACTTTACAATAATATAGCTTAGCATCTGAATAGCATATAGGCTACAATTTATAAGGATATATCACTTTTTTTACCTTGTCCATGCGGACGAAGTCGCGGGCGGCCGCTAGTACATTCATACGTCCGTCCTACGTCCGTTCGCAAGAAACAGTTATTAGCCATGTTTAGCAATCGTATGAACGTTTTCATACTGAAGCATTTGAAAAATTCCTTCAAAGAAATGCTGTAATATTGATTCGCCTTTATTATACTGACCAAGGACATTTCTGACATAAATCGCTATGAAAGACTAACTATTTGCATTGCAAGTTTTTTAAGTAATCTCTAAGTTACGAAACCTCTGTAGAGCAGTCAATATGGTATCGTGTTGTTTTCAAGCGGGAATCATTTATCACTTTGGTTTGGTTGGTTTATTCATAGCCCGTTCACGTTAAGTTTTCAAAGTTAATTCTATCGCACACAAAAAAAAACTCAGACCCACAACCTTTGCGTTCGAAAGTATGCGTTCAGGTGGTCACTGTGTACTTGGCTTTCTAATTATGAACGATTTGATTAGTAAGGGGGCGTGCTAGGTCGAAGGACAAGGGTGATATCACTGCATTCTTAACGCGAACGGACTACAGTACTTAAGTCTCGTCTTGGGCACTGTCTGCTTCTTAATTATCTGGATGTCTATTTACTGCATTACCACTATTGGGGTATAGTCTTAATTTTTTTTTTGTTTTTATTTTTTAAATGTTTTACGTACATACCGTTTCTAGTTTTTTACTGAATTTAAGCTCCTTGATTTATTATTATTACTCACCATTTGACACTCTCAATACTGAAATTTTTATTAGAAAGAAAATAAAAAAAAAGTAGAAAGATAAAAAGACTCTGATTAAAAGTTATCAGTGCCAACACAAAGTAAACTCCAGATAAAATATTTTTAAAAAACTATTTATGCTTCCCATCAAGCAAAGTAAGAGCAACTTGGAGTGAACAGCCAAAAAATATCAAATGATGAAAAAAAAAATGTTTGCCACTACGTTTTTCCCAGGAATATTAAATGTAGTACAAAATCGACTAGGGAGTTATAGTAGAATCTCGGTTTTATCATTTTTACCAGTCGATTGGGCGAGCCAATCAAATACAAAGACTAGGAAACATTCAACATTTCTACACGAATGAACCGCAAAATTGAGTTAACAGCCGGAAATTCAGTAACGGCGGATTCGATAAATCGGTTTGCGGAAGTTGGTAATTGTTTGATCGGCTACACGTAGTTGTGGACTAGGCTGTATCGAGCGAACGTCTTGGGGTGTGACAAGGGCTGATGATAAGGGATTGGATCGGGGAAATACAGTTGAGCGACATTGTTTAAACGAACTGAGTAAATCGGTTAAAATCTACTATATAAAAATAAGTCGGGATTTCCTTCCTGACGCTATAACTCCAAAACGCACCAACCGATTTCCACGGTTTTGCATTCGTTGGAAAGGTCTCGGGCTCCGTGAGGTTTATATCAAAGAAAATTCAGGAAAATTTCAACAGAAATGCGGGAAAATCCTTTTTCACATACAGCTAAGTCCACGCGGACGAAGTCGCGGGCGGTTGCTAGTATAATATAAATACCTTCACGAACTTATCCCACATAGGTTAGTCAGAGGCACACTGATTGTTGTCGCTATGGTGAACGAAACATTCAGAAGCCCACATTTCACCGAGTGAATTCGAACCAAACGTAATAAGGAGCGAGCCTACCACCGTTATTCGGGTTGCTTTGGTTTTGTTTCGGTGTTTTCCATCACCGGATAGTAAGCTGCAAATTGTACAATGAACTCAAAGTAGATGTGTTACGGCCAAATTTGATCTTGGGACCACCGGGTTCTGAGCCAGAGTGTTTGAAAACTGGGCCAAGACGCTCTCTCACAAAGAATATAACACAAAAAATACGAACACAAAGTAATCATTTCGGCAAAACTTTGATGAGCTATTGAAAGACTATAAAGTTCATTATCATTAGCAGCCGCATGGCGTCCACTGCTGATTTGTTTTCAATTGATTTCTAGGGCGAAATCTTTATCAGGTCATCCGTCCACCTTGCGTGTGTACGTCATAGGCTGCGTTTGACTTTGAATGGCTTTCATTCAACCTTCCTCCCACCGGACAGCAAAGGATCTATGAGGATTTCCCCAGGATTATAAAAAAAAGTCATAGATCCATCGTCGTCAGGATCTTCACTCCGATGATGACGAACGAACCCTAAGGATAAGTTCAATGAAACTAGGTAATACGAGTATAAATAAAACCTGAACTGAGTACTCGCCAAAACAGTCGTTTTTACTAATAATCTTCATGGTTTATCATAATCATAATTAAAACTCATTAGGAATCTAATTAGAAGAGACGGTAGCTAGAACTTTGTTTCAAGTTCACGGCACTTTTCAAAACTTTCTACCTAAATATAAACGGATGCGGAAGCAAAGTAATTTGAATCAAAATGTTCGTTTCTCAAAAGTTTATTACCCTTTGAACTTGAATGTGTAGGTTCAATTTTGACTCAGGAGGACTTGATGATTATTAAGACGAACATTAAAATTAGTTCTTACTTGTTTCCATTTCTTTCAATAGAGCGTAATTAGTATTGAGCATTTTTTCCAGAATACCCAATAACAATAAAAGCATTCCTAATAAATCACACCACGAATCAGAAGAAACAAAGAATGTCAGATGTATCAGAAAACTGTCCTGCGCATCCCCCCTTAGCAATAAAGTAATTGACTTAGGTTTCAACCACAGAGATGCGTTGAGATAACGATATCATTTTAATTTTAACACATCGTCAAAGTCGTTGACTTTAAAGATAGTTTGGGTGGTGGAAAGGTGGATGTGGTCAACGGCTCATTTAATAAAATCCAATAAAATCTTGCAAAAGAGCAAGGAAGTATGACCGAAAATAGGTAGCTTGTCATGCCGTTGACAGCTGACCGTACATTTTGTGACTGTCACTGGCGTCGGAAAGCTGAGATACAGGCTTAGTAAGACCTAGTAAAATGCGGTCCCTAGACTAGATCAAGCCTGTTCAATGCTTCCATACCACATAATCTTAAAAAAAAATGCAATTTTAACCACATTTTCTATTATTTATACCTTCAAATTAGCGATTCGTAATCGGATCTTTTTGGCTCTTGTGGTCGCGTGGTCACGCTCACAATTTACGTGGTCTAATTAAACTGGATAGCTTTAAAGAGAGTCGCAACTCTGTGGCCACCGCACACACCCTTCACGTCTGTTCCTTTGATTCCGCTCCGCCTAATAAGGCAGTGTAGTGGTAAATAAAACACAGAGGCGTATTGTTTTTGCGATATAAATACACGAGCGCATGACGTAGATTCAATATGCCTTCGTACGCGCCGAAAACAAAGCTATAAACATTGGATGAGCATTCTGTGGGTTTCTTGGTGAATTAATTTTGATACTAGCTTACGTTTTATTGAATAGTTGTTTCACTAAAGGTGTTATATGTATAAGATCTATGAGCGCTTTTGAGTCGAAGGCGTGTGAGCAATTTTGAAGATAAAAAACTTAGGTAGAAGGAGACAAGATAATACAGAAGTGCTAAAGCTCTCCTCACAAAAGCAGCTGTGTAGTAGAAAGTTCCACACATGTACATTCTAGATTTTACGACGCTAAGAGGTGGGTGAAATGTCAGATCACCAGCGCTAGCAACATATTATGTAGTGACGCCTTTAGATTTAAGTGACCTGTCTCAGTAGCGACATAGGTCAATTATCTTAAGGCGTCTATACACTACACACAAATTTTAGTTCGTTTAGGTCGTCGTTCGTTCGTTGTTATTAAGAAACGAGAAATGAAATGGTGTTCCTCAAGAGGGTTTTAAAGAGTCGGCAACGTGGGAGTGATACGTATAAACACACAGATTTGGTACCCAAAGGCTGATCTGATACGGAGAGAGTGATCACAAAGTCGGTGTTCTGGTCAGAATATTAAATCACGCGGGTTTCATCATCAGCCTATGTTGGTCCACTGTTGGACGTAGGTGTCCCCTAATGCGCGTCATCATCGCGGTGGGGGAAGGTTTCAAGCCAGAGTATCATACCACTGAGCCACGACGCTCCCTAAAAGCAAAGAAAACAACACACACTATACCTAGGAGTAGTCTAACAAATTCCTATGTGCTGACTATTTAGGAAGGTACTAAACTTATTTCAATTTGCAATGAAACTGGTCTTACGACCATGCAAAATTAATGGCGAATCCATTTTATTTCATTGTCCCAACAAAAGCTGCCGGCTGTCTGTATCAAAAACAATAGGGAGAGTTGTAAATTTTCATTTGTCCTTTAATACAGGGTTGCGGTAACGACCTTCAACCTGGACTTTAAATAAGTCAAGGGTGGAAAGTTAATTATATTGGCTTTTTAAGTGGCCCTCATTATTTTACAGCCATTTGGACTGGTGATCGCTTCGATCTCATTAACTGTTATTTGAGGATCAATTTCAAAAACTGAATTAATAAAACCATTTATGATACAGTCAACTACATTTATACTGTAAAAATGTGGACTGCTTGGGGGAGGCCATCGGGGAAGTGTGAGACTCGCCCACTTCAAAAGGGGTTGGGAATACCCACTAAAACACCGGAGTGGCCTTCTTCTGCGCGTACCAGGGTTTACCGAGGAAACACTCTACCGATAAAACCCTGGCGCTCTGTGCCGGTGTCCCGGCTCACCTCGAGGGTAGTAGTACCTCTCCTTTACACACTCGTCGGTGTTCGACAGTGCGAGGCCACCCACGCTGCCGTCCTCCTCGGGGTTGCCTTTGCAATGGAGGCACACAGTCCCCGCCGTGTACACTCCTAGCGACCCCGAGGCCCCCATTCATCGCCTCCTACGACAAGGGGGGGGGGGGGGACCTTGGCTGTACTCTTACAGGGCGAAAACTTTTATAGTTATTCCAACTTTGGTTAAGAAGAAACATGGTTTTGCTGTAGGTAACAACAAACAACAACCGAGTTAGCAAGTCCCTTTTTCTGAGTAACTTGTTACTAAAAGTTGGTACACCAGACTGGCCTTTGTACTTTTTTGTGCTTGTAAGATTTAATAAATAATTAAAAACTGGGTTTTTATCTGCGTTACCTAAGTGAGATCAGTAGTCAAAATGGTAAGTTTGCAAGGCCTTCACTTCCACCCTTACATGGGAGCACCTTATGCGGACATAAGACCCATATTGCAATGGTTTTGTAAAGGTTGATTTGAATGTCTCTGTACAAGGGTCCAATAGCTATTCGAAATAATATGATTATCCGTTTGAGCGAAATCTTTTGTGATATATCACGTGATGTATTTTAACAATAAATAAGCAGGTGTCAAGGGCTTTTACTTTACCCTTATTTTTCTCTTTGAAACAGCCTTGTCAATACGACACGTTAAGCTTTTTACTACGTGACACATGAAATCAGATACGTGTAACTGTTCATATTGAAAATATTTCTGTCAAAATCCGATATTTACTCCGAAAATAATTATTTAAACTTTCCCACAGACAGATTTATGTCTTTATGCTGAGTTATTACTTGAAACTCGAGCTCGTTATACAATACCTTTTGTTTAGTTTGCAATTTATTGAAGTACTAAATAAAGGGGTTGAGTGTCAAGCCTCTTGTAATAGTTCAATTTGAATTTATTGAATAAGCAGTTTTCGGCAGTAATGGTACCGGGATAGATTTTATAAAAACTAAGCTTTGCCAAAGCTTAGTTTTTCAAAGCTTAGATGTTGAACACGGTCTATTTTAGAAAATAATGATAGACCTTAGCACATCGCTTTGTCAAAGTATTTTAATCACATTAATAAGTTAAGTATCTGGTAGAAGTTGTAAGAATGTCTTGTAAAGTTGTTAAAGTAGCATTGGAACACGAGCACAGCGCCGCGCCTTACGAAATATGTATAGCTTGGTGACAGACAGACAGACAGCAGAGGCTTAGTAACAGCGATCCGTTTAAAAATAATAATAATAATATAAATGGCGCCCTACAGATGGACATCGCCGTAGAGGAAGGCCCCGTAAACGATGGTGTGACGACTTGAGCCATTACTCCAGTGAATGGGAAATATTGGCTCATAACAGGCATAGTTGAATAGCTTTGTGTGAGGCCTTTCCCCAGCAGTGGGACACATCAGGTTAAATTAAATATATATATAAAGGTTCTATAATTTTCGTAACATTATTCAGTATTCCTCTTTGCATTTCAGTTTTGCAGTTAAATGTTTTTTGTCTAGGAAGCGCATCCGAAAAATGTCGAGACTCTTCATCAAACGGAATTCAGAACTGAAAAAGCTGAAAGCCCTTCAAGTAGAAGTTCACAGTTCCAACGAGGCCTTCGCTAGTGACTAATGAAAACAATAATTCAAAAAGTTTGATCTTCCGCCCTTCCTCGATGTCAGTTTAATAAACTCGCCCTCATTATATTAATCAAGAAGGGATGGGAAGGAGAAATGACGTCCTTTAGGATTTTCGGGAAATTATCCTAATTACGAAATGCTCTGTTTATTTGTTTACTGTCACTGTCATGTTTTACAAAGCGCTTGAAATTTCAATTTAGAGCTGTTTTTTCAATAGTCAATCAATAGGAATTATCAGACCAATTAATTACACTTCGGCAGATTTTAAAATGTAAGTCAATATGACAAATTGCAACCAAAGACACAATTAAAAATTTCGACATCCAACATTTCCAACTGCCGACTTGTAAGTTATTGGTCTGATAAATTTTATTTAACTTCAAAATCAGCCCTTAAATAATCGCATACAAATCGTCACCTGTTTTTTAATATTTTTCTTTCATTTCTCATTAATCATTGCTCTCCATCGTTAGGAGATTCATTATTCTCACATTCTAGTACCACCATAGTATCGTACAGTTATTTTTTGCAAATAATTTTACAAAAATTCTGAATAATTTCGGGAACTTCAGCTTGTTTTGGTTCCTAAACTAACTTTTGCCTTCATGATGAGCATGAAATAATTAAAATATTCATTAAGTTGACCTCACAACTTTGAACATTCCACCATAAGTTTGTAAGGCTTGGTTATAAGAAGTACTTATTCTATAGCACTGAGTATTATGTAGAACATCAACTGTATTACAAATAGTTTGAATCGGACGGCAGACTTTGAAACACGTGTTACATGAGCCGCCAAGCAATTTTCATTAACATCATTTCACATCTCGATCTCCCAGGAGGAGTGTCCTTTTTGTGCGGTAGACCTGCCTTTTACTGACAGGGTGTCCCACACTCCCCCACCGTTCCCCCGAACGGTGGGATAGTGCATGAAGCATTTTTACCCCGTCAAAAAAAAAGTGGTGTGTTCAATCTTCTTCAATCATCTATTCGCTTCACCTTGAATCAGTATTCTTCCTCGCTTGCATGAAGAATCTATGTGAATATCTATAAGAATTTAATATCTTATGCAGCTTAGTTAGAACCAGTTTTACAGCAAGACACAACTAAAGTGAAAGTGAAGTGTGAATAATAAATAAAAATGAGACTCTATCACTGGTGCAAATTCATCAAATTATCAAATTGTGCTTTGTATAAAGGGTCTGTATTCATTTGAGCACTTCCATACACCCTTATTTAAAGCTGATTAGTTAGAGCTGACAATAAAGTAATCAGTAAACTTGACAGTAAAAGTGGTATGGGTCCATTTTATACTGGGTTATTTGAAATAATTTATAAAGCTGAAAGTATTTTTTATTCAAGCCCCTTAGGGCACTTCTTTTGATGATTGAATTAATTAGTGTGCACTAGTGTCGCTAATTACCTACTTTTTAAGATATAAGACAAATGCTTAATAAGGACTTACACACAAACAGCTGTAACAGCAAAATGTGAGCTTCTGAATGTTCCGTTCATAATGACGGCGACAACAACGGAGATTGAACCCGCAACCTTTGGTGTAGTAGCTGACCTCTCAACCATAATATCAAATCGATCGTCAAATAGGTATTTTTAATAAGTACAAGTAGGTAAGTAGGTGCTTATAAATAAATAAAATAAAATAAATAAATATTTATTATATTATATAGTATGCATATTTGTATTTGTATATTATATATATATATATGTATATGTATTGTATGTAATTATTTATGTTATTTTTTGTCTGTTTTATGTATTATTTTATAGTACGTATTTTTATCATTAATTGGAATATCTTTGTTTTTCTAGCAAGTTGCACAACCCAAACTCCCTAAACTCTCTGTTGAGCCTTGAGGTTGACTGGTAGAGAATGCCTCTTGGCATTAAGTCCGCCAATTCTACTTTTTTTTGTAATTTTGTGCAATAAAGAATAAATAAATAAATAAAAGGTTTGCAAATCACCAAAAAACATCAGGATCATTAATTTCAAATCTAAATAAAGAAAATTATATAAGAAATTGGTGTCGGAATGCCGACACTGCAATAATTCACTTAAGTGCGCTACGTTGTTCACAATTTAGTGACGTCATTGTACGCCACCGGTAAACCTACTTTGAGGTAAAGTTTAATTTATCGATGTTGATTATGCAGGCACTTTAATTAAAAGCTATACAATGGTATGGGGCATTAGAATACTGCCATGGTTTCCCCCCGCCTGTCGTAAGAGGCGACTAAAGGGGGGCCCCGGGGTCGCTAGGAGTGCACACGGTGGGGACCGTGCGCCTCCATTGCACATGTGACTCCGTGGAGGGCGGCGGTGCGGGGGGGCCTCGCACTGCCGTTAACACCGGCGGGTGTACGAGGGGAGGTATAGCTCCCCTCGAGTTGAGCTGGGAAACCGGCATAGCGCGCCGGGGGTCCGCCGGTAGAGTCACTCACGGTGGTACTCGGGGACCTCCGGTAACGCGCAGAAGATGGCCTCCGCGGAGTTTAGTGGGTATTCCTTCCTATTGGGGTGGGTGAGTCCCACACTCCCCCGCTCTTCTACCCAGGGAGCGGGACAGTGCGTAAATACATTCTCCGCGTCAAAAAAAAAAAAAAAAAGGTAGACAGTATTTTTATTACACCCTTCTTGCCAATAACAACGTGTCTCAGCTCAGGGCTAGTTTTAAATACAGTAATAATTTATCACCAATTATCAAATAAAGTTTAATTCTTTCTGGGTCGGCCGCGTTGAGGCATTGCGCCTCTAAGGACCTGAATTAGTCGTACAGTTCGCCCAGATTCTGATCTTGTTCGCCATGCGGCACATATGGCTAGCCCAGTGCCATTATTAACTTTTTTAGTATTATTGTAATCTATTTTTGACATTGTTTCTATCGTTTTTTTTATTATTGATTTTAAGTTTTATTTATTGTGTCATTATTTTTATTGTAATTTTATGATTTGTTTTTATATTTTTGGCCATCTCAATAATAATGACTTCTAAAGGACATCAACGTAATTTATGATGTTATCCTGATAGTGAGAAATAAATGCATCTAATCTAATAATTCGACTTTGGGAGCCGTACGACGCATCAGCCACCTGAGTCAAAATCCGAAAGTTAAAGAAAGAACAAAAAAGTTTAAGATTGTTTTTTTTTGTATTTTATAAATACCCATAGGCCAGATTAAATACAATAGACTTTGTAAGAACGGACGTAATCAGTGTTTGCCAAACGTAACGCCGCGCAGCCGGGTTTCGAAATTAATATTTTTCTACAGGTCTACTGCAGAATTTAATCTCAGGTGAAGGGTAAATTGGTGGATCAAAAGGGGTAAGTAGGGTCTCAAAACATCCTGAATTTAATTAACTTAAAGTGAACGTAGTCAGCCCACCTTTTCTATTCAAAATTGTAACATGTTTAATAGGAACCGAGAATCAAAAACAAGTAGGTCACTTACATAATCAACATTTTTAAACAAATGAATATAGCTTCTTAAGAATACATTTAGAAGCAAAATGTTGCAAAGAAGAATTCACACGACTTACACCTAATTTTCCCAGTTACACAAAAGCGTTAAAGTTATCAAATGACAGTTCATAGAAACACGAGCGTACAAGCGTGAAGGAACTCGTAAAACTTTGCCAGACTCCAATATGAGCTACGTGTGATAGCACAACGTGTATTGACACTCGGAAGTTTTCCGTTTGGAACTTCCTTGAGCCAATACTGGACGTTGTGTGCCACTTTCGAAGCTGCACGTTTTTATCCCACGTGAACGTTTAATAGTTTTTAGACTTTCTGGAGAAGTTGTGTTCGAAAGTGAGGTGAAGTGAGGTAAAGAAGAGCTGTGAACAATTTAAAGTGCCAGAAAATTTTGTTTAGCTTGGACCTAAACTTGTACTATAATCTTCCCTAAAATTGAAATTCCCAAAAACCTTCCTCCTCTTCCACATTTATGTTTTGAGTTATATTAGCTGTTATGTTTGTCACGTTTCATAAGTTTGAATGGGGATACGGCAACGAGTTTTTGGAAGGTGCCTCTGTGGTTTATGAATTTAAAATGCAGTATCTACCGTAATAACATATCATTTTTAAAATTAATCCTTTATTTGTTGTATCAGGAGCGGAAACTACAAACTGAACATTTCAGGCTGGTTTTCATTTAGGTAATTTTTAGGGTTCCATACCTCAAAAGGAAAAAACGGAACCCTTATAGGATCACTTTGTTGTCCGTCTGTCCGTCCGTCCGTCCGTCTGTCAAGACCCTTTTTCTCAGGAACGCGTGGAGGTATGGAGCTGAAATTTATATCAATTACTCAGGTCTACTGTCCCTTGAAGCTGTGAAAAAATCAAACTTCTAAGCCAACGCAATCAAAAGATACAGCCGTTTATGCCGCAAATTTTCGACACTTGCAAGGGAATCAAAACCTACAGGGTGCTTCCCGTGAACTCAGAATCTTGAAATTTGGTACGAAGCTACGTCTTGTAGCATAGATAAAGGAAAAATTACGAAAACCATAAATTTTTAGTTACATCACATAATATATATTTTTTTAATAATTTTAAACCCATCTTTCCCCATTGTAATGTTATGAATTTTATTTTGCAATAAAAATACCATAGTTATGACTCGATTGTCGTAATGAACGAACTTTGTAAACCTTGCAGGTTTGTACGAAACCCTCGGTGCGCGGGTCCGACTCGCACTTGGCCGGTTTTTATTTTTAGCATTAGAGATAATGCATTATCATCTTACTGAAAATTCCCGCCTGACGCCAAAATACCGGATGTTTTAATCTGGTTTTCCTATCTTTAGTTATCATTTTATTAGGGTAGTGTTATTTAGTTAGGGTTGAGGCGCTACTCTGCTTCGGAGTGCACGTAATATCAAGGCCATTGGGTGGTGTGACAGCCTCTGACTCTAAGTAGCTATAATTCAATCGACGTACGACAAAGACATGGAAGACGCTTAGAGAGCTTAGAGTGCAAAGTGCAAGGAAAATATAGGTAGTATAGTAGTAAAGCTTAGCACTTTAGTATTTGAAGGCAAGACACATTTACTCCACTCTTCTCTTGTACCTATTTCACATTTCAGCACAAATATAATAAATACCTTTAGTTTATATTCAAGCAAGGTGAAATATTAGTACAAATTATGGGCAGCAAAATTGTTGTGTCGCTAAATAAAGTATCCTTCTTTGTCTCAAAATATTTTGGCGCGAGGCCTAAGGCTAGTCAAAAATCATTTAACATTTATTAAATTGAATGAACATGAAACAAGACGCCCGCGTACCTAAGTTTTGAAAGTGGTCACCCATTTGCGATGCACCTCAATTCGTAAGGAGGATATTTGTTTTGCTATGTTTACTAGCATAAGTGCATTCTCCTTCCGTTGAAATCCCTCCTTTCGTTGAAATCCCTGTGCGCAAAAATAGCATAATCCCGAGCCACTCAACTCTGTACCGTCGGTATTTGTAGACAATGTTGACAAAACATCCTCGCTTGCGAAGATGGCGCTATGGATCACTCGGGGAGTTCGCCAAGTGCAGGTTAAAAGACAACGGTTGGGTATTTGTCCTCTTTGGGCAAATACCTGCTGGGACGAGGGCCTTCGTATTGTGGCGATAGACAATGTAATGAAAGTCAGTGAAAGCAATTTATCATTGACGAGTCGTTTAGTGCAGTGGTTATAAGTCACAGAATTCCAATAAATTGAATATTGAATGTTACACAATAATAAACTATCACATACAGTAGTACAGCAAGTTGTCACAAGAGTTGATGAAGTTTTCAATCTGGGTTTTTAAAAATGAAATAAAAACACTTATTACTAAACTGCCATTTTACGCAAATAATGTATTTTTAAATTGCGTTTTTTGTATAAAAATTTGTTGTTTGTCATCTCAACATCATCGAAATTAAATTGATGATAACATAATTTCGAACGTTTTTATTGAATTACAGACATTTATTTTGAAATTGCTTTTAAAAAGGTGCCTATCAAGTAACAATATACTTGTGTATGTAATCCTACTTAATTTTATTTAATTCGAAATAAAATATATGGAAGCTGAGCGAGCGAAGCGAACTTTAGTAGGAAACGGCAATTCAAGACGATTTATTTAACCCATGGAAGTGCCACACGCCCCCTTTCCGTTGTTTCAAGGTCTCTACAATAATTTTCGCCCTCTCATAAAATTTATGTTCGCACTTAAGTGCATAAATAAACACTCCTTACTTGTAATATACTTCCCTATAGGGGAAAATGATAATCCCATACAGGACTGAAGATTAACTATTAAAGTCGTAACTACCAGTTAGCCAAATGTATAGTGTTAACTGATATATTAGGCCGTAAAAGTATTTCTATTACTTCGAATATTTTGAGCCAAGGAAAAAGATCTCTTACTGGAAATCTTTGTTAATGATTTTTGGAGCGAAAAAGCCTGTTAAATCTTGTTTAGAAAGGTTTTGTTACACGTATTTCAGGAGACGTGTCAGGATTGTGTGAAATCAAGTAAATGTGTTGCCATGTGACAAACATAATACACCGATACAATACACACCAATGCCTTGAGATCCTATTGTAATTTTACGAAGGCAAATTTTTTGGGCTTGTAATTTTTTTACTCATGTAGGTGTACAGTTAGCTATAAACATGTTCAAACCCTTTAGAACTATGACCCATAAACTTCGTGGAAGTTATCATAGTAATGATGAAAATGCTGTAAAACTAGCCAGTATGACAAAGTAGATGCCTACGAAATAAAAGCAACTTGCATAAGCGAAATGTAAGCTGTAAAAATATTAAAATGATTACTTGAGAGATTCTTTCCGTTTTGGTAAGTATTCTGTTTTAAATGCGAAAGTATCTGAATTAAGCAATTTTTATAATCCGTTAGCTTGGTGGAGATAATCATAGGTCAAATGTATAAATGTTAGCTAAGTAGTTTCTCTTTACACCAATTCACTAGGGATGCATTTCTCTGATGATACGGTAGGGTAATAGTATACTATTTATTACCCTACATTACCCACAGTATTAGTATGGTCTATGTGTAGTATAGTGTTATACTCTTGACATGATCACTGGTAATAAGACGGACCAATTGCGTACCTAACGTTTTCAAAATGAGTAGAAATTAAAATATTTTTTGTCCTTAACACTTACTTGTCATAGCTTTTAACTTGTATTTCAGTCACTCGATCCACAGCAAAATAAATAATCGTAAAGCAAGTAAAAAAACTTTGAGAAGAACTGAAAAACTAAGTACGTACTGGTTTTTGCCAACTTTGTGAAAATGGGTGTCAAAGTTAAGTAATTGACGTATACTCGTACTTAGTGACTTTTGAAACGTTTCAATCTTAATCTTTTTAACTTCACTTAGGTACTACTTTGAAACTCAGGTGACGTTTTTGTGCGATGATTACATTCATGTAGACAGATACTTACTTCCTCAAACGCTATCAAAGATGAGTGTGGACAAAATACCTGATGACTTTCAAAATCTAATCATGCATAGGTTTTCAAACTAAAGTTACTGGATCGTTCACTATGAAAATTAACTTAGGTACAGACATCATAGGAAACTGAAAGAAATACAAATATTTGTATTCGCTTACGCAGAAGCAAACAACAGCATACTATACTCGTAGCTATAAAGTGGCACAAACCTCTCCATCTAACACGCGTGCTTGATGAAAATCAAGAAAGAAAAGAAAGAAAATCAATTTTATTAGACACTCAACTTAGCATAATCATTTACATAAAGATTTGTTCAAAATAAGTGTGAAAGGCTAAAAAAATGTTGGAGAGGTGACTGTCATTCTTGGCTGTGATTCCCTATTGACGCAAATTTTTGTGGTGGGTACCCATCTCAGCTAGTTTAAGCTTAAATTCGGAAAGGATCCGGTAGTAGCATCACATTTATTTAAGTAACACATAACATAACATAACATAACATACCCTCACGACCATATCCCTAATGGGTTAGTCAGAGGCGCACTGACTGTTGCCGTCATGGTGAACGGAACATTCAGGAGCCCACACTTCGCCGAGGGACAAACTCCCTCGGCGAAGTGTGGGCTCCTATTTATTTAAGTACAGTATATTTATTGTTTACATTTAATATTATGGTATTCATGTCTATTATTAAGTATGTTTTGTTTGTTAATTAGATTTGACGATTTAAAAGTACCTTGTAACAGGTCTATTTAAATGAAGCTATCGGTCCTCTAAGCACATTGAAAATTATTAACTGTGAATATTAGTTACGGAACAAACTTTTAGCAACAGTTTCGGTAAGTTTCAGCATTACATTAAAGTTTTGATTCAGGCCGGATAGCTGCTGAAACCATGAGCAAAAAACCTTTTTAAATAAAAAGTACAAGTAGGTAGGTTTCAGATAGATAGTTTTAGGTTTTAGGTCGGTTTTCTTAGAGCTCTCAGAAATGTATTTATGGAAATGTAGGGACGGAGAAAAAAAAATGTGTGACTATTTTTATATTAGGTTGACTAAACATTGTTTTTATGTTTATGTCGTCCACATCAGCAATCTAGTTCGAAATACCCTTTCCGAATTAACTGGGACCTTAACCCTGTTCGCAATAAAATATATGAGGAGATACTTTGTATGAGATCTTTTATGTCTACCTAGTCACAATTTGAATGGCCTTATTTGTTACACAAGGGTTGAACAACCACAGAATTCATTCGTATTGCGGCTTTGAAAAACAGGAGGCGCTGGACATGTAAAACTTTGTCGAGTTATACGGAAAGTTCTAGACCGCTTCGGACCAGAAGCAATGTACTTAGTATAGGTTGAGGAAGACTTTCCTCTTCTGGATTCCATTAAATATATTATTTATTGAAAAAACTCCGTTCGTTTAATAACATGACAAAAATTATGTATGAACAGGTCTAGATAATGAAGTCAAATTAAGCTTGAGAAGATACCTGTTGGTATTGTGAAAAAAAACAAGAAAATTTGATGAACATTGTACAAAACGTAATTTTTTAACACTATTGAATAGATTAAATATTTTTTATATCGAAGAAAACCTACTCAAAGTAGATCCATCCTTGCGAAATCAAACTCGCGGAGGCGATATAAAACCTTCGTGGATCCTGGCTGGATGGCGCGCAGATGCCGTGCCAAATAAAAATATAAGAAAACAATTGAACACAGAGAATAAATTCGTGCCAGCGTCACGCATTAAGATTTGTACAGAAGATGTACTATGGACGAATACTGTATTTTTTTATTCTTTGCATGTTATGTATGGTGTAATAATTTGAGTTTGTTTTGGTAAGTATTAGTAGCAGATGCTTTATTAATTTTATTTGATATTGTTTGAAATTTCTCATGTGTTAAACTAAGCTAGTTTAAATAAATACTTTTAATAGATTGCACACTCCGACATAGAACAAAAACGAATGTTCATCGCATCAATATGTTTATTCAGTAGGGTTCAAACTCATGACGAGCCGTGGCTGAGTCGTAAACATAAATTGTGTATGTTAACCAAATATAATATTTGAAATTTTCAATTTAAATACATTTAATTTAATACTTACTCAGGCGTAATTTGATTTATGTGCTCATCAAATGGTAAGAACATCAAAATATGTGTAAAATATTTAAGTACTTTTATTAAGGTACAAACAAATTCAATTTTCCAACCCGTAATGGTTTCAAGTCAAAAATACTTAAGAGACCCAACTTAATATTTAAGTGTAAGTACGTACGAGTATTTCACAACGCAATTTTATTTATGTCTAAAAGTTTTTGCGTCTAAGTGAGATAGGACTTTCATGTTTTGTGTGACTCAAACTGAAAGCGTCTGAAAGCTCTCCGTATGAGAAAATGAAAGTCCGTACATAATATATTCAGGGTCTAACAAAGAAGTCTAATAAACTGAAGAACCTAAGTTATAACCTCAGAATGTAATGAACATACTCCGGCCTATATTCTGACCTATATATGAGTATGAGCAAATCATATTTGATCATACTCATACAATGCTCTAAGGGCCTAAGTAGTGCGTGTTTCATTCGATCAAACGCATCGAGCGCGTAAAAGGCCAATTTGCATGTCATTCGACCTAGCGCCTCTAGTGGTGCGTTGACGTAATCGTTTTTAGAGTTCTGTGCCTAAAAGATAAAAACGGGACCATATCAAGCCTTCGCTGCCAGGCTGTATTTTATAAACCGTGATAGGTAGAAATGTGAAATTTTCACAAATTATGTATTGCCGTTGCCTCTACTTAAACACATACCTACTAAAAACCTTCCCGACCGATATGTCTAGTACGAGTATTATTTATTGTGTAATAAACCAAGCATTTATTCGTTTATTTTTGTTTCAGGTCGACCCAGCAGCGGCATCATAAAATATCTTGTGAGTAATTTTCCTAATAAAATTGTACTTATTTTTTAAAATAAACTTTCGGCTCAATCTTTTGCTAGCTGTGTCTTTTGACATTGAATGGTCTGAATCTTTTTTTTTGATCTCGGCTTTTAAACATAGATTTAGAGATCGTCTATGCTAAAATGACGTGCAAACAAGAGTGCTTGCTTGTATGCGTAGATGCAGCGAAGGGGCGCGCTAGCTTAGCTTTAGATAAGACGATCTCTACCAAAAGTACGTAAGTTCTGATGAAACAGAGACCTTAGTACTTACACTACAAATTATCAGAGGTTATAAACACATAATATTCTTATCTTGATTTTTTGGTTTTAAGGCATCAACTTTGATCGTAAAAATTACACTAATCTTCAGAACATTGCATTCATTTTATCGCACTAAATTATTTAGGTTAGCCCTGGAGGTCTGGCGGTTTTGTTTCTGAATTATCGATTATCAAATAGTCATTCCCCGCTACCCTATTTTTCCAGCTCTAGGTAGACTCAACATTCACCCAACACCTTTGGGAAGTGCGCTAGAGACGCAACATTATTTATTATGTACCTTCTACGTAATAGGAAATTGAATCAGCATTCGTTTTCACAATAACATCGTTAGATTAGACATAACGAGTACGTTTTCAGATGCTACATATTTTATTTCTTCTCTCACGCTACTCAGTTTTCTTTATCCTCATCTCATCACCGTTCACATTTCGCTACGTAAATTTTTACCGATCGACCATTTTTGTTCGATCGGGTGTATTGAAATGTCTGGGGATTGTTACGCTCGACGATCGATAAAGATTCGTCTACACCAAGGGTCGCGGGTTCTATCCCTGAACAGTACAAACGTTTGTACCGCTGTGTTCATTATAAGTGAATGGTAAATTCTTTATGAGAAATAAAGTTCTTAAACCAGAAACGTTTGTACCGCTGTGTGGACTAATGTTCAATATATGTGTATTATTTTCGGACACTTATTACAAGCTCTGCTGTGTAATGGAAGCCTATTTTGATATTAGTTGGGGCAGTGGTTAGGGCGAAAGTTTCCCTGGTTTTATTATTTTTAAAAATGTTATGTTCTGTAAACATCACTTCTGCCATAGGCCGCTACAATTTCAAGCACACCGAAATCATAATTTATTTTCACGCCACTTAAAAACTTGTAAACCAGCGGCACAAAAATAGCTGTTGTAATACATTTTTCTTCGGATATTGGTCTACAAACCTATAATTTAGTCGCAGTGAAACAGCCATCTGGTTTGGGAAGTTTTATGATTCCAGAATATTTTTGTGTACGCGGTTGGTGTATGGTGAAGGAATAATGTATGTAATGAAAATTAATTGAACGATAACAGTTTTATCGCTAATGAAAATGATAGAGGATAGTGGCGAACGCGTGTAGGTAGGAAGTGTATAGATAATTTTGGTAAAATCTATAAATCAAGGTCACTCAAGGCAGAAAATAAATTTGAAGTTCCGTAGCTGTGTAGGATTCTACAATCAATCAATTTCAATGAGATAGAAAAATGTGAAACCTTCAGCGAATTTATTCCTACTCAACAATAGACCTTGCCTAATTTTCGACCTAACTACAGTCCGTTCATATTAAGAATGCAGTGATTTTTAAATTTAATTCTGTTGCACACAAAAAAACTCAAAACCACAACCTTTGCGTTCGAAAGTATGCATTCAACTTGTCACTGTAGATTCTAATTAGGAACCATTAGATTGATTAGGGGGCGTGCTAGATCGAGGGACAAGTATGAAATTACTGCATTCTTTACGCGAGCGGACTATAGTGTCTTTAGGTACAGTCAGCGTCAAAATGATGTGTGTGTACAGAGTGGTCAAAAAAGTATTGACGGTTTGACAAAAGCAGCCGTAATTTGGCAATGACAGAGACGTTTGTCGTTCGAAGCGTCACTTAATCTAAACAAGAAAAAACATTTATAAAACTGTGGTAATAAAGGTTGCTTTTCTCAAATATTTCATACATATTTGACCCCTCTATACGCACATACACAAGATTTTGATGCTGACTGTTATAGGCATGTGACTATCGAAGGCAATTTTTTGAATTAATGTTGTAGTGGTATGTAACCGTGCAACACGCCGCCCGGTGACAATTAGTCAAATCGACTTGTCGCCGCTTTCGCGCTCTCCGATGTCATTCAATACATTTTTGGAGCTTTTACGTGTCGACTGCCGGTTGGCTCGTGTTACTCAAGAATAGTGCGGCTGTGTTTGTGATACGTAGTAGTGTATGGTAGGTTTGCAGTCCAGAAGATGTGGTAACGACTTGACTTCACGTCAATTTTACTCTGTTTGTGGAATGTACACCAAGCGACGCCTCCGTTGCATCGTTTTACACACTTTTTCAGTGGCATGACTCATTATGTGTTGGGTCGTCCCGCTAATGTTTTAACTAATTGAGCAATGCAACGCGCTCATAATTGCACAAGTAAATTTATGAATACTTGACAGTAAATGATTGCATCTATGTATCTAAATTTGATTGATGTACTTAAATTTGGAATGTATTCATTAAAATTTCTAAAAGGTTTTGATGCAATACATACATGTACATACTTACTGTTGCTAACTTACCTGAATCGATAAAACAAAAATAGGTACGAACCGCAAGCAAAACAGTGCAATTCAAATGCAAATAAAATGCTCATAGCATGACAATATAAATGGCATAAAAATCGTTATGTACGTAAGCTCGAGTATAATCAAAACAAATCGCAAAACCGGTAAAACAGGGCTGTCAAAAAGTAACACGATTAATTTTGAACACAAAAATATTTCCAATGTGGTCTACATGTGACGGCTGATTATTCACCTACTGCTTCATTTTTGTCCAGTTCAAACAATATCTCTGTTTTATAATTGGTCCAATTAATATGTACCCAAACAAAGTATTCATTTGGAACCTATTTGTGATGTTACTACAGTAAATCAATCAATTGCATAATCGCTAGTGAAAAGTAAAGAATAAGTTGAATAAAACATTGTGAAGAACTGACTAAATCATACATTAATTACGTCTGTCTTTATTTGTTACTATTGAATGTAAGTTATTTTTAAAAAATTGCGTATATTTATTTTTATCAGTATTTACTTACTTACTTTTAGTCGTTTTGCATTATTAGAAATACTTTGCAAACGTTGATTAAGAAACATAAAGTTGACAACCTTGTCGCACGGAGCTTCTGTCGGCCTTTTCCCTCGCTAATCGTATAAAACATCTGTTTTATTTCCGCCTGCTATCAGCTGGAGAACGATACAGGAGATAATGCTATTTTTAAACCGAGCTTTAATTAGACTTACACGCCGAAGTTCATTTTCATTAGCTAAGCTTCATATCGTCGTTCCCAGTACATAACTAATACACATGTATTGTAATTTGGGACTGGCAGCAGAACACTTCATTACTTATATTGTATCTATCAAATTCCGACAAACACAATACGAGAAACATTAATTTGCTTTTCCTTTTATTCTGCAAACTAGTCAAGATGGACTACAAAAGAACAAAAAAAACATTATGCTGTGTTTGATGTGTTGAATTATAGACAGATGGAAAAATAAATATTGCGAGGGTTGAAAAATAAACAGTTTAATAAAACAGTAAAAAGTCAAATCCAATTTTAAATTGTTTATTTTCGACCTAGGTGTCAGAAAGCAATCAATTATGCAAGTTTAAACTGAAAACGCAAAATAAAGACTTAAAAGCGTACAGCTGAATTTGTTAGCCATTTGATATAAGTTCTCTACATCATGTGTAATTCACATTTTATTCTGAGCCGGTATAAAAATAGTTATACAAGGCGTAGGAGCGGCGCCGTATAAAACTAAAACCATCTCATTGTTTTGATTAACCCGGCTGCAACCGCCCGTAAACTGGATAATATTATGTTGGTTAGGCTAGAATGTTTACGCATAATTAAATGTTTTTTAACAAGGACGTGGTTATTTTTATTTAAGTCTATTGTTATGGCCAAAGCTTTCAGCTGATAACATAATTATTCACCTTAGAGATGGTTCTTCGAAGGTTTAGTTCAACTCAAACTATTATACAGCCAACGTGAACGTTTTGGGCAAAGCTTAGTGAACGTAGTAAAAGTCGTCTGAATTTTCCTTTTTAGCAAGTTTTTTTTATAATTTAAGACTATTAGTCTTTAACTTGAAGAGTACAGTTTACAAATTTTAAGTCTTTGTTTATTTAATCCCTTCGTGTGGTACCGGTGTTGTACTTGATACTGCGCAATCTCTTTAGCTTTTAGTTGAAGTTGTGAATACAATTTTTTTAATGAGGCTTTATTTACCTTTACCTTTTGATTTTATATGGCCAGAACTCCTGATTTAAATCAAAAGTTTTCAGACGTACCGCTTTGTAATTGAAATATAAATCCAATCTAGTGTTAGACAGTAAAAACCATCTAGATTTGAAACGGCGTATTTCCCACAGGCACTGTCGGGTTAGCGCGTGGGAGACGCGCCTCAATAAATCACGAGGATTTTTGATTTGTTGCCATTTGAGAAATTTATCTTGCTTTCGACAGAATGCAGCAGCTCTTTAAATAAATAAATTGATTGATTTCAAAAAAAATTTGGCAATTTGTAAACATTTCAATTCAGGCGTAGCTACTTAAAAAATATCCATAAAGGTTAAAAATCATGTTACCTACTAAAATTGCACAAGTTGTGTGAACAGTTTCCGAAGTCTTTAAGTTTAAGTTCACTGAAATAAAAGGAAATAAAAAATAGTTCAGTTTTAACTTTGCCTCGTTGTAGCCTAGAGAGAGAGAGAGTTAATGTTGAATTTAAATACGAGTTTATTCGTCTCCTTCATCATTAGCATCTGCGAACTCTACACCTTCTTTTGTTACCAATGAACGTAATTTATTCCTATGAGTATTTTAAATAGAATCAACATCAGAATGATTCCTTCCAATGTTTTAAGTAGAAAGTTTAGGACCTTCAGTAAAAATATGAAAATGTGTCATTTTGTACTCATTCTTTTAAGAATGTTTAAAGTAAAGAATATAAATTCGTAGCCTTGACTGCTACTCCAGTCGTAAATTGCTAACGACTTCGGGCACCACAAACTGGGCATGGTTTGTAATAGAAAGCTATAAAAATGAGGATCTGTGTGTTTAGGCATTCTGCTACACGGAAAATAAATAATAAATTCGGCTGAGGGCAAGTCAAACTCACGTTCCGTACCTTGCAAGGGTTTTTGTTATTACGCAACGCTCACAAAGCCTAATATTTCATGAACAAAAAATTGCAGGTACGACAAGGCCAGCTTTTTTTTTTTTTTTTAAAGTAGGGGAAATTCTGATAAAACCCAATATTTAATGATCATCGAGGTACTTAGGTACTTTAGGTTCATTTACACAGATCAATCAAGAAAAAAGAAAGGAAGTAAAACGTTTTTTGGTTTTGAACATCGCAACAAATGAAAACATACAAAACAAAATGTTTAGAAAAAAAACAATACAAAAACAATGAATAATTTCCACCAGACAGCAGTGTCACGATGTCCAAAATTAAATGGTCCCCACTCAACTAATGCCTGGACCTGATAGGCTCAGACGCTAATTATGTGTTTAATGATGTGTATTAAATCTTAGATCCGCCAATGTGTTCTTTGTCAGGAACTCTACACTAAAACATGGACACTTAAATTTTTTTTCGTTATTCCCAATTCCGTTAAGAATAAACTTTCTGTTGTTTTTAATGTTTTATTAAGTTCACATTCTAATGTTACATAAGTACGTACTTAAGTACAACCTGCCCATAACTATCTTTTATATCTAATAAATAATATCATGGCACATTGCCAATCTTATAAAAACGTCTACGCAGTAATATTTCTACAATTCTATACGAAGTGTATTGTTTTAATATGAAATACTTACTGCGATAAAAGTAGCAAACGTTAACTATAAACGTGGAGGTTCTCCCCTTTTGCGCCCCCGAGATTCGGTTCTGTTTCATTGTGACTTTTTTCATATTATTCACACGAATCGGTTTGATCGGAAAACGAATAAAGCTTGAACAAACAAACGACCGTGCTCAGCTTGTATTCGTAGCTTGTATTTGGGCGGCCATGTTGTGCGCTAACGGGATGAAATGTTTCTGGGTGGGTAGATGATATCCAAAGAAGCTTATCAACTGAATGTTACTATCAAAACAATGAACAATTTATGCGGTCTTGGAACTGCTACAATATGACTTCTTGCAATTAGAATTTACTTAAATCATCTTTCCGCACGTCAGTAGGCTTATTTTTATTTAGAGGTGGCGGTGGCGCAGTTGTGACAGTGATCAGCGACGGTCGCTGTTGTAAAGCAACACAATAATGAATGAATGGAAATGGGATGGGTGACCACCCGGACTAAAATTTAGTCATGTGTATTTTGGGCATCCTTGTGCTTTGTAAGGCACGCTAAGAGTAAGAGTGAGTTAACTATATTGCAATAAATTAACATTTTGTGGTGAACAATTGGATAAAAAGTTATCGAAACTAATTAGACTGATGTCGGTTGAGAACAGTTTTATAATATAGTTTAAAAATTTCACTGTTTAATCACATTAAAATAATAGTCTCTTCTTTCATATCACTGTTATTCAAATACTAGTACTTAGTAGTCTGTTCTTTACTCTAAATACTGACTGAAAAACAAAATAGCCCTGCAGCAGTGGTGTTTGGTAAGAATGCATATGGCGCCCGCGAGCTCCGCAATCTCGAGTGGCGTTTAGTTTTATCTAATGCTTCTGCCAAAAATGTCAGGGTTCCTTTTTGCCATAGGCAAAACCGGACTTCAAGGGGAAATTTGGTTTTCATTCATATTAGTGTTTTTTTTGTTGTTTAAATACTGCGCGTTTTGTGAGAGTGACTCTTCTCAAGAATAATATTCAAGAATAATTAACGTTCAAAAGATCATGGCTAGTTAAGACGCTAAAACTAAATATTAACGATACTCTTAAGTAAAAAAAAGTGATACGTTAGAAGTCAGATAACATTTTTTTTACTCTAACGTGTCTTGCAACACAATACTAAAAGACTATCTAACATCATTTGTCTTCTGGGACTAAGATCTCAGGGATGATGTTCGTAGATTCATTCGTATGCAGCCTGGAGCCTGGAACTTGTATTACATTATGTAATAGACAGGTCCCTGACCTCCTCTCATTAAGAATGAAGAAAAAGTTAATCTTGGTGAGAAATAACGTTTTTTTCTTGGTCGAAATGATTATTAAGGTTGACATTAAAAAACAATGTTTTCAGTATTTTCTGCTATGGAAAACCTTAAAAAAACGAGTTATTATGTTAACGTAGGAAACGTTGTGAAAAATAATGTGAATTGTTATTTAACAAAGTTCACCTGGTCGATAGCATTACTCGTAATGTTATGTTTTGGTTAGAAATATGTATAAGAAGGTTTTTTTAAGCAATGTTCGATGGATGAGCCCGCCGCCCATTTTCAACCTACAAATTATAATGGGGGTAAGTCTGCTGTGAATGGCCTGCTATGAAGGGATGGGACGAATATTGCTGTCAATTATTGCACAAAAGGATTTATTACTATTAATTACAATAGGTCGTCCAAACTGTGTTTTTGGATGAGGAATAATTTACCCATTAGCTTGAATATCGAAGGGTATTTGTAGTACGGTCCGTTTTGACTCAAAAGTGATAGTAGCGCGCTTACGTCGCTCACGCTCATACAATTTATTAATTCGGGACGCGTGTGCTCGCGTTATTTTAACTTTTTTCTCAAAACGGACCGCACCCTTAGTGTAGCTTTCCATACCTTTAATAACCAGGTTAGTAAGTTTTAGAGTCTCTCCATTGGGCAACAACTGCTTTAGTCAACTTTGTAGAACTAGCTTAAAACTTATTTAAGCTAAAATATTTAATAAACGACGAATATTAGAATATGGTCTACATCAGATTTCAAATACCTAGCCTAGGAAAGGAAGCAACAGCCAATCAGCCAATCAAGTTTCGTTATGAAAAAGGAAGAAAATTTTTAAAATCTTGTTCTCACTGTATAGAGTAATTCAATCCCTTTACTAAGCTTCTTGCTAGCGTAGAAATCGAGTGCACTCGTTGCCTGCACATAATGTGTTCTTTGACCGCTGCATCTAGGTAAGTTAAGAGTGTATAGAGTTTTTAATAGGCAAAAAACCAATGTTGACCATGATAACCTACTTCGCATCAGGTAAGGAGTTGGTCAAAACTAGCAAAGAGTTCAATCACACCAACAAACTAATTCTCTTCTCGTAAAAATTATCTTAAATTATAGAATAACCCACAAATCGCGGTTTTCAATTTCTTCCCAAAACAAACTTTAAGTGAAGAAAATCAAATAAATAACTTTATTAGAACGACAAAATAAAAAAAAATCAAGTACAAATGCTAATGGAAGTCTTTTGTATTTGGACGGCATGTAACATGAGCAATGTTTAAATCCATAAAACATAGGCAGTTAGTTTCCATCGATCATTTTTCGGGCTCACTCTACGCGATATAATGTTACCAATTTGAACAAAAAGCGGTTGATTGATGATCAAACGTGCCCTGAAACTGCTTCATAACTAAGTAATGGGTTAAAAGTGGGCTTTTTACTTATAATTACAAACTAGGAAGCGGTACCTAATACTGAATTGAGAAACGCTGTTACGTTCTTTTAGGGGTTAAAGTTGTAATTTATTTGTATGACCTATCTTTGAAACAACTTACGCTACAATGATATTGTAATAAAAGAGGTAGATAGGTCTAGTCAGTTCTGATGTGAAGTTAAAAATTGTCCACTGCGTACGAACTTATAATGTTGTAAACGTGTGAACAAGATGATTATTTTCTAGAACGTAAACGAGACAGATACATGTTGTTACATTGTCATCTCAAACTGTCAACACTGTCAATGCTTTGCTCAGGTGCACAAAAGTTCTGATTTCGGGTGCCACTTTTTTAGAACAAGTAACCTATCTACCGCTTTTTTATTAAAATATCATTGCTGTTAAAGACGTCGGCGGGGAGAGGAAAGGTGTTGCATCTTAGGTATTCAATTAAGGAGAGGTATAACCATCAATGTACCTGAACGTACCATGCCGTAACGTATACCTACTTAGCAGTAGCTTCTTGATATTATTATGATGATGATGTTGTTCTTATTGTTAGATAATAACGACACCAACCACTCAAGTTAAAATCCATCAAGCCGTTCAGGCTGTGGAGCGTGCCAAACACCATTACATACATAGGTACCAAAATACTTTATAAATTCCTAACCCTCCTTCTGGCGCAGTCAGGTAAAAATAACTAGCATATAATTTAGATTTATAAAAGTCCTATGTATTTGAGCCACTACTGTACCTAAATACTTGAAAATGTTGTCTAAGGGGTTCCTTTCATAATTTTAAGTAAGCACTAAGTAGTATTTCTCAGAAATTTGGCACTAAGGGAGCCAAATAAGGGGGTGAAGTCTTCGCGAACGAAGTCACGGGGCGGCCGCTACTTTAATATACTATACTCCGCTAGTTCATTCTGTAAAATCAGAACTAGATATATTCCAATGTAGTCAGAGGCACGTGGATTGTTGCCTCGTGGAGAACGGAACATCCAGAATTAGACATTTCGCCTAACTTTAAACTCGTTGTGGTAAGAAGCGCTTCTACATCCGTTGGGGTTTTGTGGGTTACTTGGGTTTATGGCAAAAGTTAGGCGCCAGTTGTTTATTGAACACAACACAAACACCGAGCCAGCATGTTTAACCACTGTGGCATCACGTCCTTATTAGCATTGTACTGAGGCGTTCACGTCAACCTTTACATAGGGGCACGATGCATACAAAATACCCATTTTTAAATGGGTTTGTAATGTCGAAATAAAACAACTTTACGGATTCTACTTGCGGTCTTATATTTTCTTTCATTTTCTAACCCGAAGTTTGTAATGGTTGATGTGAACACCCTTGTACCTATTATTTTTGTATATCTGCCTCAGTTTTTGCATTTCTTTGGGTAAAATTGGTCTATGCATGTTTTCTATTCTATAAGTTAAGTACAACCAGACGTTTACTGCTGATTTCAACATAATTTGACATAGAACTCGTTTCTGGAGTCTGTGTCAGATAAATAGGTACAGTAAAATAACAATATAATATCAAACCTTACAAAAAACGATTGAGTTAAAAGTGCAAGCAAAGTGTCTCAAGCTTTTTTAATTTATTATCTCCGCAGAATACCAAAACTAAAAATTCATGACATGTTTATTATTGTTTTAGCATTTTCCATGCAGTAGCAGTATCTTTACTAAAGATCTGAAAACCAGAAAAAGACATTTGGTCATTTTGGCATCAGGCATTGGCTGGCAATTCATTACATCTTTATTTAATCAAGTAGACCATTACATACCAGGTACTTTTGAATCGTCAACAAACTTATTTTTAACCACACAATGAACATACACATAACACTCCGATATAAACAAAATATATAATGCGTGCACAATGTGACTCTACCCCCGGCGTCGGGAAGTTGTTTCTACTGAGAAGACCGGAACAAACAAATAAAAATAACGTTATTCTAATAGACCTGTTACAGAGTTTTCAAATCGTCAAATCTAATCAACAAAATATACTTAATAATAGATATGAATATCATAATATGAATTGCACATTACACACATTACAATATACTGTACTTATATAAATGTGACGCTACCACCGGATCGTAAAGTTGTTTCTGTACTGAGAAGAACCGGCAAGAAACTCAGCAGTTACTCTTTTCAACTGTTTCTCTTTTTTTACAATATTAGTTAGTTCATAACAGCATAAACTTGAAACAAAGTTATGAAAAGAACATAACATACTGAAGTACATCGGCAAGAAACTCAGCAGCTACTCTTTTTATATTGTCCAGTGTTGTCACAAAGTGAATGCATTAATACCTAACCCTCGTTTCATTATTCTTGCTCCGAGTACACTAAACTGACGCAAGACCTTTTTATCCTAAACCTAAAACGTTTGCCCTTGGAAAAGGATCAGTTTTCCCACTAAAAGTTTTTGTTTTATAAATGTGGAAAAGAGTTTCATTGTTCTTTTGATAAACTCTTTTTAACCTTTGTGCCCGCTGCAGATGGTACTCAAAACATTTCTTACCTAAACTCTTACACAGAAATTTAACTTGAATAAAATAACTTAACAAGGGTACATCTCAAACTTTTCATTTTCTCTTATACTTTACTTTAAGCTGCAACGATGTTTTGCCATCAGATAGAATAGAAATTATAAAGATATATGTTTTGTTTCAATGGTATTCTTTTGTCTCATGATTTGAATTATTGCCAATTAATCTCTTTTAGCTTCAATAAATAATAAAAATACATTTTCTAGAGTGTCATACATTAATTGCAGCTATAAGTAATTAATTTACGCCTTACTAGGCGAGTTGACTTTTGTCTCTATAACAATTATTGAACTAACAACAATATCTATTAAAAAGTTCAAACACCTTCATATCAGCGAAGTTATTTGTTCTGGATTAAAATTTAGTTTCTTACACACTTAGTTTTAATGATTTACTGAGTTATCTGAAGTAAGTAAACTTTGCACAACTCAAATGTATTATATTCTATCTGACTGCACACAGTTTGAGCAAGGATTGCTGCGGAATCATTCTTGTGAATATTTTTCTTCTTATATTGGATTTTAGAAACAGTAATTGAACCTTTGCAATAGTATTATTGTTTACACGCATTAAGAAAAGCCCATAACGAGGCCTTTAGTAGGTTTATGATGATGTTGATTAATATTTACTTTTATCGGTTAGTGCCAATGCGAAACGTCGAAATATTAAACGTCGAAAAACTATAGAGCCCTAATATATTTTAAATGAATTTTAGAATATAAATTATTGATAGTATTGATATTTAAGGTTGATCAAAAACATGTACAAAAATCGTGCTATCGTTAGCATCGGCATTATTGATAGTTTGCAGTAGCTTTTTGCTAGGATTTGGTTACCTACCATATCTCAATAAAATTGTGAACCGAGATGATTATTTCTTTTCTACGTGTGGTAGGTAAAACATTTTCCTACCAAGTATTATTTCGAGAAACCCTAATATCTATTTAGGGATTCTTATTTCTTCATGAGCTTAATGGATTTTTGATGAACCTAATCAACAAGTTGAGCGTCAGTCGTACGTAAAATAATTTTTTACCTGCTTTTGAAAGTTGTTTTTTTTTCTCTGACAAAAAATAATAAAAGTTAAAAATTTCTCATAAATAAATTCCCTCTCAGCCCTTGGGATCGATGTTTTATGTCAGTATAAATTAACAGGTACGTTTGCCCTGCAGGGGAGAGGTTATCATAACAATTAACAGAACATAGCCGCATAATGTAAACAGCGAAAGTGGGGCGGTGGGCTAAAAGATTGGAAAATTAGTGCAGGGTTGGCATACTGAAAAAGAAAATTAAGTTTCTGGATCAAGCTTTTAAAACTGTTGCTGATTGATAACTTCTTGGCCGAATAACACGACACAAAATAAAGCGACCGGTTTGGTGTAATAGTAAAGAAGTTGGCTACTATACCAAAGGTCGCAAGTTCGATCCCCGCACATACAAACATGCATGTGAATGAACATGTTGGTTGAACTGGTCTGGGTGTTTCCTATAAAAAAAGTATTTTAGTACCTATGTTTATCCGTTGTCTGGTCTCCCATAGCACAAGCAATTAATTGCTTAATTTGAGGAAGATGGTGTGGTGATGTGTGGTGTGTTTTTTTTGTAATATTGTCCAGTTTCTACTGATATTTATTTTCCGATTGGACCTGAACTAACCAAAGCTACTAGACACCCGATAAACAAACTATAATACTTTTTTTTTTAAAGAAACACCCAAATTTTTAAATGACGTGAACCTAAGAGGCATTTTGAAATGGGCCTAGCCCTACCCCTACAATCTAAAGTTCTAGACGTTCATACTTTGGTGCAGTCTATAATGTTCTCAGAAAGGGTTAGGTCACAAGTAAGTATCTTAAACTGTTAAGCATGTATAAAATACTGCGTATCACTTATCTCATCATTCCTAAATAATTTTCAATTCTTTTTTATATTTTATTTATCAGAAAGACAGTCCTAGCAGACGTAGCTAACGCAACACAACAAAGCATCATCGAGTGGAAGGGAACAATTACGAGTGGCGAGGCCGACGGGCTGAAAGCGCTCGTAAACCCGCAGACGCGTTACCACTACACAGTACACATATTATACCTTAGAATATTTTGTTTACACACACACAAACATGCGCTCACGACGGGGTAGTCTTAGACACACTGAATGTTACTGTCATGGTTAACGGAACACCCAGAAGCCCTCAGTTCTTATCACAAATTGAAACCTGTCGAGTTATGAGACGCTGCTAAGGCTGTTTTTGGGTTATAAACTATAGCCTACGATTCAGATGTATAAGCTACAATATTATTGTAAAGTTTCATTAAAATCCATTCAGTAGTTTTTATGTGAAAGAGCAACACGGCACATCCACACACACAAACTTTAGTAGGAAATGTCAAAAAGACAGCCCTAGCAGACGTAGCTAACGCAACACAACAAAGCATCATCGAGTGGAACGGAACAATTACGAGTGGCGAGGCCGACGGGCTGAAAGCGCTCGTAAACCCGCAGACGCGTTACCACTACACAGTACACATATTATACCTTAGAGTATTTTGTTTACACACAAACATGCGCTAGTCTTACTCCCTGCTCACGCTCTTGCTGTCCCGTAAAATGTCAATAGAACTAAAAGGGACAGCATGAGCGTGAGCGCGTGCTTAGCGTTGATTGTCGTTTGTGAATTCGGGGGTTAAACTGTTAAGCATGTATGAATTTAATAATAAGAAGAATGGAAGAAGTGCAAGAGATCATTCCTAAATTATTTTCTATTCTTTCTCATATTTTATTCATCAAAAAGACAACCCTAGCAGACGTAGCTAACGCAACACAACAAAGCATCATCGAGTGGAACGGAACAATTACGAGTGGCAAGGCCGACGGGCTGAAAGCGCTCGTAAACCCGTACGCGTTACCACTACACAGTACACATATTATTATACCTTAGAATATTTTGTTTACTCACAAACATGCGCTCACGACGGGGTAGTCTTACCCCCGAATTCACAAATGTCAATCAACGCTAAGCACGCGCTCACGCTCGAACTGTCTCATAAAATGTAAATAGAAATGAGCTACTAGACTTCTGAGCGATGCTCAACGTCGATTTTCGTTAGTGAATTCGGGGGTAAGACACACTGACTGCTACTGTCATGGTAAACGGAACACCCAGAAGCCCACAGTATTTTTCACGAATTGAAACCCGTCGTGGTATGAGACGCTGCTAAGGCTGTTTTTGGATTTCTTGCATTTTTTATCGGTGTTCTTTGTCACCGGAGAGTTAGTTGAAATTGTTTGATTGTTAACAGACAGCGCTCGCGCCATCTCTTGGTGCAAATAAATAGGTTGTATTAAAAACTTTCTTTCTTTCTGCAAACCATAGAGATGGTGCAGGGCACATTTCAAATTGATATCTAAAAAAAACCCAAAAAAGACGGACAAGATAATTTTACTTTCAATACCCAATTTCCCTTAAATAATATTCTAAAATACATTAATGAACACAAAAGGTCAAATAGCCATTGGAAAGGGACCTTCCCTTTCCAATAGCTACAATACGCTTGATATGTCACCAACTGTACGGTCCTCTAATTTTGAGTTTTCTCACTATAGTTCGTGAATTTCAGTGATTTTAAAATTGAATTCTGTCGCACACAAAAAAACTCAGATCCACAACCTTTGCTTTCGAAAGTATGTATTCATCTGGTCACTGTGGACTTGTCTTTCTAATTAGGAACGATTTCATTGGTAAGGGGCGTTAAATCGAAGGACAAGTATGAAATCACTGTATTCTTAACGCGACCGGACTATAAGCCCATTGTTAAGTTAGAATTGAAATAACGGCGGACAGAGTACAAAATTAGATGTGTCTACACCCAGCGGGATCCCCTATCTGGGAGACTTATGAGTGATACAGAGAATTAGATTTGAATATGTTCTACTGAATTATGCTAAAAACAGAATTTGTTCCGTAAAATAAACGGAAATATTCGCTTCTTTAACCGACCTCCAGCCAGCGGGATATTTTCTTAAACTACGTCTGATGAACTGTAAATTGATATCAACTTTTAGATCTATGTTTATTCTGTTTATTTAAAGAAAAATCAGTCTCCTAAAGTCCGTAATTCGGTCACAATCAAGCTGCAAAGAAACCTCCATTCAGCGGACTATTTCTTCTAAGGATGTTATTATTGCAGCACGATAAGATAGATAGATAGATATTCTTTATTGTACAAAAACATTACATTTCAAGCAAATAACACAACAACAATGAGAACAATCTACAATTTAGGCGGTCTTATCGCTAGAGAGCGATCTCTTCCAGACAATTAATACAATTTAAACTATTTACGGCTCATTTTACTTAAATTCCCTATTTGTTCATCTTTCATCATCATTTGTAAGCTGTCATTAGTTTAAATTGTATTAATTTATCGTAAAAGCTGCAATAATAACATCCTTAGAAGAAATAGTCCGCTGAATGGAGGTTTCTTTGCAGCTTGATTGTGACCGAATTACGGACTTTAGGAGACTGATTTTTCTTTAAATAAACAGAATAAACATAGATCTAAAAGTTGATATCAATTTACAGTTCATCAGACGTAGTTTAAGAAAATATCCCGCTGGCTGGAGGTCGGTTAAAGAAGCGAATATTTCCGTTTATTATACGGAACAAATTCTGTTTTCAGCATAATTCAGTAGAACATTTTCAGATCTAATTCTCTGTATCACTCATAAGTCTCCCAGATAGGGGATCCCGCTGGGTGTAGACACATCAAAATTAGACCTAATGAAAACGCAATAACTCACTGCTTGTATTATTCTGCCTGATGTCGGCCTATCAGTCCAATTTAGTGCGATTTCCACTAAAACAGACATTTCAAGTGACGTTCGAGTTTTAGATGATATTCGCGTTCATGGATTCACTTCGAGTGATGTCACACGTCACAGTCAGCACTTTAGAATGGGAATAGGAGGATTTATGTACAGAGGACTCATATTTCATTCATGATTGTGAATTAATGTTGGTTTAGTAAATGTTTGAGTTTCTGACAGAGCTTTATCTCAGTACTAAGTAATTACTGCTAGTGGCTAGAAATATGAGTTCAACCTCACCTTGATTAAATTTTATAAGTCCCACCACAGTGGCTTTTCAGTGAATGGTCTTTAATCGGCTTATAATTTGAAGCTACCAATTTTAGCTTGCTGGTTGATGCAATGTTAAGTAAATGCGTTGAATGCTCTCATCACTACATAGTATAAAACAAAGCTTAAATAAATATAAAGCATATGTTCGCTTAAATCTTCAAAACTACACAACGGATTTTGATGCGGTTTTTCTTAATTGATAGCGGTGTTAAAGAGGTAGATTTTCCTACGTGCATAATAAATAACAACCCAGTGCACCCGTGGGGAGCCGGGGCGGGTCGCTAGTGTAAAATAATGCGCTTATTGTTTAGAAATTTTGAAGGTTAAAGTTAGCAGTTTTAATCAGTGCCTAATGACAATCTGTCACTAAAAAACTGCAGTGTAATGAAATAAAGCAATTTATAAGCACGTTGATGTAATATATCAGCCAACTTTATGGCTTTGGTACCTGATACTCCTGAAGGGCTACTCATCAAATGAGTACTTTCAAACTTTTCGCATATTTCTCCTGCGAATGATTTACAAGTGAGCCCACTTTTTTCTCACAGACGTGAGAGAACATGGGTACACAAATATTTACTTCGTACCTCCGTAGCCAGCTGAGGGGCGCTTGGCCTTAAATATAAGGCTTGAACTTAGAACCCTTTAGGTACAAGTTGAACAAAATATGTTCCGGATATAACTACATATGCTGGGTTTGTGACCCAAAGACTGATCTTTGGGTCACGAAGCCAAACTTACTATCTTTCTCCTGCACATAATAACGCCTTTTTGGGTTTAATGCCGTATTAAAAAAGATAAATTTAATAAAAAAACGACTTTAATTGTTCAATGAAAAACACCAATACGAAACGGTTAAAAACATGTGTCTCAGTAGCAGCAATAATCCTACTAATATTATGAATGCGAAAGTTGGTGGGTGTTGATGTGCCGTGTTAAACAGCAACAGCTCTTTCACGTAAAAACTACTGAATGGGTTTTAATGATACTTTACAATATTATAGCTAATATACCTACATCGGAATAGGACGGCCGCTAGTATGAAAATAAAACTCATTTTAACTTTCCTCATTTTCGAGTCAGTTAATAAATACTTAGGTATTTATTAGTGTAGAGTATTTATTCCAACTTAAGGTAAGCTAATCAGTGAAGTGGCTCAGCCCGGTGCATCTGACTAGCTGTACCTGTGAAAACTCCTTTGAGTTTTTTCGCAAAGAGTTTCCAACCGCTTTGAATAAACTCAACCTTACTTTGAAACTGTTTTTTTTATAAAAACTTAAGTAAATTAGTTTTTGAGCTAAGCTTGATTTAAGATTAGAAATCAGATAAAATTAAGTAAACAATATTTCTGTATGAAATAAGATTTTAAAAATACGAAACAAAATAATTGAAGCTTAAATATGCCCATTTGCACCATGGGTTGGTGGTAGTGATGGGGTTTTAGCCCGTCCAGGACAAACAGTTACAGGGTTAACATTTGTGCTTGCTCTTGGTCTCAAAAATACCTCATCTAAAAAACCATGAATATCAGTTTGTAAGACAAATAGCAGTTGCCAACGTAACATGTTACGCAGGCCGCAAACATTTTATTGTCTCGTAAAATTATTAATAAAGATAAAATACATTTTATACTCACGTATATTGTGTATTTTTAGTCCCCGATACGAACGAGGGCGACTAATTCCTTCCAATTCAAATTTTATTGTGCGTATAAAAGAAAATAAGCCTAAAGAAATTTCAGGTTCCAATAAAACGGTTTTTATACATAAAACATTTCATCAAGCGTTCAATTTTGACGATTGAAATCTACATATGAATGAATTTACTCAGGGTTTTCTTTAAAGAAACTACGGGGTCGTAGGTACCCCAACCAAGTTGTTAGCTATTTTAATTGTGCTTCAAGTTTACTACTGTGTTTATTAAATGTTGCGACTATTTGATGTTTATTTTCATAAGTACCTACCATCGACCATCTAAGATCGCCATTTTTAAAAGTCATGAATCATGATGTATTTACAATCTTATCGATATTATTCTAAAAAAGTTAAAATTCCTGTTTCTCTAAATTCTTAAACAGTTTGATGTTAGATGCCTCTATAGATTAAGTACACAATTTGTTAGGTAAAAATTTTAAACATTCTAAACGTGTTTTATTATTGTTTTAGCATTCTCCATGCAGTATCTTTACTAAAGATCTGAAAACCAGAAAAAGACATTTGTGTTTGTGTTAGTGCAGTCGCCCGGTTTACGAAAGATGCAGGTTCGAGTCCTGTCTGATGCCAACATGAACAAATATCTTTTTCTGGTTTTCAGATTCTAAACGTGATTTCTTAATGTAATGCGAAATGCCTCTAACATTTCTAGAGCTACTTTCGCACTTATTATAACATTAGTAATAATGCAATTTTCCTTCATAATTTTGTGTGTCATTATCAAAAGCTCAAACTAGTAAGTATATCACAGTTTTGCTAATCTTGTTTATGAAAATAATGATTTTATTTTAAAATTTATAGGCCGGTTTGTCATCATAACACATCAATGGTTTACAAACGCGTAGGTTTTCCTATCATTTCCTTTATGAATGTAGGTGATAACTTTTTAATGTACTCTTAACTTTGGATATTATCATATTCTTGTTACTGACATCGTAACATCTAGTTTTAAAATCTTCTAAGCCCTGTCACATATATCATTCCGCGAAACGATGGTATGATACAGTGCGTCTATTGAACCAAAAATATACGAACCGAAATAGAATCTAAATAAAAATCGTTCCGATTCCAGAATAGTTAACGCGGTTAGTAAGGCAGGAATTGCTGTGGTCTATTGAGATTCTTGGAGTATATTAATTTTTCCTGGTTCGAGCTACGTGCTAGTATACTGAAGGCTGGGAATAACTGAACGGTTCATAAATATAGGTAGAAACGGTATTACAGGTACTTTATTGAATTCATGTTCAAAAGAGAAGCACTCTGTCTGTCTTCTTGTATTTCTTTAATCTCCTTCTGGCTTAGATTTTTATATGGACTACTGAATGAAACGAAAGTTTGATGACGTGAAATTAACTTGAAATTATTACTCGTAGCACCAGTTGCAACAAAAAAGAAACGCCCAAAAAAAATGTTAACTCGACTCTTACAACTAATAATTTTCGCTTCGTAGGTATAACTTCAAAATTTGCGCTGTGTTTTTGCTGACTGCACTGAGCCCGCCTTTTGAAGTACCTCTTCATTGTTAGTAGAAGCGTATCCTAGGAGTAGGACGTATTCAAATTCTGTTGTTTGTCCCTCCGCTAGCACCATGGCATTGTCTCGCCCAGCTTTGCTCACCAAATAAACGGTCTTCTTAATAATGTGCGACTTTTGTATAATCCGGCCGTGGCGGTCCAAGACGTCATTTGCACTTTTTCATACCTCTACTTGGGCGGAGGGCGAAGTTCAAACCCCTTTTTATAGCCCCAAAAGAGACCCTCGAGACTGCACAGGGGTTGGATATGTAACGGCTTGATTGATGGGCAATTGGCCAGACGAATATTGTCAGCTTGGATTTACTATGTTCACAAATCGCCTGTGATAAACTCACACTTGTAAATTTTTTTTCGTCGATTACTTAATCGATTGGATTATAATAATGCATGATGAAAGAACGCGCTTGAGCTCTTAAAACGCAGATTCTTATGCTCACAAATGTGCTCCTTTTTTAATTTTCTTTATCTCCACCCATGGTTTGACTGAGGCGTTAATTAATGCTTAACAATTATGCTATTTCGTTACATAGCAGTGTTTCTAATTTGAATTAAACTTTTGGGTATTATTCGATTACATCGTTATTATTTTTTTGTTTTTAATTATTTATTTAATTGATATGTCTTAAAATACTAACTTTAGTTTATGTTTTCGAGTGCAGGTAGATTTATGTGTGCATGAACGAAATTTCAGTACCCGATTTGATGAAAATCATGTCACGTATTTTTCCTTAACAAAGATTAATTAAAACGTTAGTCATTTTGAGCAAATAAACATTATAACTTTGTTAATAAAAGGCACGAAACTTGTGTTCATCTTCTATTTTACGAGCCCTTCTGGAAACAAACAGGATAAAAGCATTGCGTTCCATTACCGGTTTTGTATTGTTCCATTTAAGTTTCGGAGGTAAGTGTGGGTTCTTATCTTAACTTACGGTTAGTGATATACTGATGAGAAATGAGAACGATAAATAGATGAATTATAGGTCATGTTTATGGTTTGTTTATCTTGAGTCTCTTTATTCTACAACGTTACTGACGAAATCTTCTACTTGAGTAAAGATTCGAGCGCCATTTTTGTATGAAGGTATTAAAGATATACTGGCGCAATATTTAATTAAGATGTTTTCATAATTTTAGAATAAAATTATCAGACTAGAGTTGTTCGCTTGCTATAAAACTTTTTGTTTAGTGTAATTTCCAAGTTTACTTCACTAAAAAGCAGCCGTGAGGTTCAGATGTTAGGTCGACAAGTATAGTCAAACACTTGTCACTGAGCTAGGCAATCTCATTTAAAGACCTAAGTAAATGCTATTACACGCGCCTATTAAGACAACTAAGCTTACAAGATGAAGGAAATAGGTATAATAACTGCTGAAAGAGTCAAGTATGAGAAATCCGTTAAATTACTAAATTATTTAACTTTTTGGTGCTGACTAACAGCGGCTGCATTATGGTGGGCATTGTGTGTAAGAGCTGCACAAATTGAAAATAACGTTCTCTTCATGTAATTTTTATTTACGTATTACAAATCACTTAATCTATCTATAGCTATCTGCACTTACACAATCGACCTTCCTTAAATAATAATAGTTAAAATCTCTAAAGAAAACGCTGAATAGTTATTGAGTCATCAATTTCATAGGCAAGTAATCAATCAACGTCGCGATGCATTGTGGGGGGGTTAGCCTCTGATCTGATGGGGCAACGGATGCTATTTTAACCTGTTATCGTCTGACTTTAGAACGACAGATAAAAGAGATAAAACGGGACTTGGTAGCGAGGTGAGGCTTTTAGGAGACTTGTCAGATTATCATCATCATCATCATTCGCCACTTTAAAGCTCCACTTTGACGCTCGGTAGCGTTCAGTTTTGATGACCTAACTAACGAGTTACCGACGACGCGAAGTCGTTTCAAAGTAACGGCTTTGCAATGACTTTGGATCAGTTGAATTAAAAACAAGGTTGCATTGATAAAAAGTTAGTGAAAAGTAACAAATAAGGGCCATTTGTGCTTGTGTAACTGTCAATGATATGATAAGCAGGTTATTCGAATAATCGCTTAGTAAGTATGACATTTCACACTTTTATCGAAAGATCGTATGTCTAAAAGACAAAATAATGAATAGAACTTTATTGAACTGGTTTGATACTTTTTGGTGTTTATAAACATACATATATAAAAAGTTACCACTAAAAATAAGAGTTTTATGCTATGTGTCTACACCCAGCGGGATCCCCTATCTGGGAGACTTATGAGTGATACAGAGAATTAGATCTGAATATGTTCTACTGAATTATGCTGAAAACAGAATTTGTTCCGTATAATAAACGGAAATATTCGCTTCTTTAACCGACCTCCAGCCAGCGGGATATTTTCTTAAACTACGTCTGATGAACTGTAAATTGATATCAACTTTTAGATCTATGTTTATTCTGTTTATTTAAAGAAAAATCAGTCTCCTAAAGTCCGTAATTCGGTCACAATCAAGCTGCAGAGAAACCTCCATTCAGCGGACTATTTCTTCTAAGGATGTTATTATTGCAGCTTTTACGGTAAATTACACAATTTAAACTAATTACAGCTTACAAATGATGATGAAAGATGAACAAATAGGGAATTTAAGTAAAATGAGCCGTGTAATACGGTAGTCCGGGTGAGGAAGGGGTGCGCGGTGAAGTAGCCAGGTGTCGCCAAGTAAAACACGCGGGAGTGTGGTAGTGAAGATCTGTATTACGTATCGATACTGATACAATGTAGTGTGGACTGAGCAGCGCAACTTAATAGCTTAAATGTACGAGCTCAGTGCCTTTACATTCAAAAAATTTTGGAAAACCAAAAAGAGGTGTCGTTCCAGTCAACCAGAAGAGGTGCAATAGCTTGCAAGCCAACTCTAACGTACGGTGAGATCTAGTATAAAATCTAAAACACAATGCTTGCGCGAGGTAAGTTACTGCCACCGCCATCTATTGGTGTTAGTGGGAACTTTTTACAGGAACATAGGCAGCTTGCCGCGGGGTTTGCTTTTAAGGTTCGCATGTTAATTTTACGTTGTGTTACAGCCGTAAATAGTTTAAATTGTATTAATTGTCTGGAAGAAATGGCTCTCTAGCGATAAGACCGCCTAAATTGTAGATTGTTCTCATTGTTGTTGTGTTATTTGCTTGAAATGTAATGTTTTTGTACAATAAAGAATATCTATCTATCTATCTTATCGTGAAAGCTGCAATAATAACATCCTTAGAAGAAATAGTCCGCTAAATTGAGGTTTCTTTGCAGCTTGATTGTGACCGAATTACGGACTTTAGGAGACTGATTTTTCTTTAAATAAACAGATAGATAGAGATAGATCTAAAAGTTGATGTCAATTTACAGTTCATCAGACGTAGTTTAAGAAAATATCCCGCTGGCTGGAGGTCGGTTAAAGAAGCGAATATTTCCGTTTATTTTACGGAACAAATTCTGTTTTCAGCATAATTCAGTAGAACATATTCAGATCTAATTCTCTGTATCACTCATAAGTCTCCCAGATAGGGGATCCCGCTGGGTGTAGACACATTTTTATGCTTATCAAATTGTGGCAAAAAGCTTTTTCAATGAATGTAGACCACAAGACAAAACATAATTAATTAAAGGTCAGAATCATTCTGATTGCAAGTCAAGCGCTTCAGGCGATTACAACGTTAAACAAGCAAAAACTACTACAGACAGTTATTTTACCATGCGGAATGAAATAAGGTCATATTTCAAAGCCAATTCAAAGATATTTCTCCTTCTCACATTGTTACTTTCAAGAGCGCTCGCTACGAGGAACGTAGTCATGTTTCAACATATTAGAGCAATATTTTACAAATCCCCTAACGACAAGAATGCCTCCGCTTGCATACGATGCTCTACTTCCTTGAAATATATCGATATTTTATTCAATTCTTCGATACACCTCACTGCGTTAATGGCAAAATGTGAATTTTACTCTCGGGAAGAAAATTTTCTTCTAAAGTCTCGTCTACGTTTGAGAAACGTAACGTAACTAAGTTCGAAGTTTTAAACTATTGCTGCAATAAACTGCACCTACAATTTATGAGCCATCTTCGTACTCATGTAAACGATATTTCTTTAGCTTACTCATGAAACTTTCTGCTGTATTTTAACCAGCGTCATTCCATGAGTATTTTCAGGCAGATACCTACCGATATATTGGATAACGCTAACACCCAAAATTTTGGAAATGCTTACGCTAAATACAGATATCATAGGTAGTCAAAACCTGATGCCGTATTTGTAGAAAGCAAAATTGTTGTTAAAAATTGATAGATCAACCTTGGCTTGCAGTCAAAATACACCATAATTTAAATTAGTGATTCGGTAGTGTTCGGTAATGCTCGTGCTTGAGGCTGCTCGTGGCTTGAGGTATTCTAGATATCTTCATCGAGATAACTTCATTTTTTCCCAATTCAAACATAACATTTACAACAATAAATAACGGATCGCAATAGTCACTGAAGAGTTGAATAAAATTAAACAAAGCATAAACTGACTTTCAGACTTTCAATAATTTGCGCTGCATATGCCCACCTTGCTCGTTCCACCCTTTGCCTTTTGGCAAAGAACACACGAATGACAGTACTAACATTACATGTGGAGATGTCACGGTCCTGATAATATAATTTGATTGCCCATGCTGACGAGAAGGAGCGTCGGAGACAGTATTTTTTAATGATTTCGAGCTAAATTGGAGGCTTTATTTTAGACTGAGGCGTAACATTCAATTATGGTGACTCTGACGATAAGAGCCTTTGGAGAATCATGTTATTTAGTCTTGGGAAAAAAAATGAGTTCAGAAACTTTTTCTGAGATAAAGCGTCCTTTCTTATAAAAATTATGAGCTCAGGTATTCAAACGTTTAACTCTCGAACTAAGAAGAGTTTGTTTTATAGTTCTCAGAACTATGACAAACCGCAACCACACCGTACTCAACTTACTCCTGGGAGACTAGCTCCCTTTTCGATTTATTTGCTACTGCGAAAAGGACGGCTCATAGTTATTTGTGAGGTGTATTATATTACTACTGTTTTTGAACAAATTTGATGAAAAAAGTGGGTAACAAAACCTGTACATTGAAATGAAGAAAATATAGAATTCTAGTGTCAATAGGATTATTTAAGGTAATTAGAGGACCTTTAATTTTAATAGAAACCCTCTAAGGAGCGAGCACAGATGCTTTTTCCCCATTTTGCCGATGTAAGTACTGCAGCTTATGTCGAGGTTGAATAACGAGAGGCTTTCTCTAGACTTCGGAGTAAATCTAGGATTACGAATCATTCTAGCATTTTTATGGCCTCTTTTGTCTAATTTAGTTTCTACGTATATTTTTTGTATGTGTTCTAATTCGTGTACTATTACAGAGCAGGAATAAAGTTGACATCGCATTTTACATTATTATTTATTACATGTTGATTTAAGACTTTATTCATCCCCCCCCGCCTGTCGTAAGAGGCGACTAAAGGGGGGCCTTCGGGGTCGCTGGGAGTGCACACGGCGGGGGCCGTGTGCCTTCATTACAAGTGGCCCCGGGGAAGGGCGGCGGTGTGGGGTGACCTCACATCGCCGTGCACACTGGCAGGTGTTAGGGGGGAGGTACAACTCACCTCGAGATGGGCCGAGCAATCGGCATAGCGCGTCAGGGGTCCACCGGTAGAGTCCATACTGGGGTCCTCGGGGACCTCCTGGAATCGCGCAGAAGACGGTCACCGGGGGGTTTACTCGGTATCCCTGTCACTCCACGGCAGGGGAGCCCGAGACACCCCCGCCTTTCCCCCGAAGGGCGGGATGTCCGTAAATGGATTCCCCTCGACAAAAAAAAAAAAAAAAAAAGACTTTATTCATGAACCTTCAAACTGCCCGTCACCTGCACCACTCTTACACTTTTTGCAACATTTGCGAGTAAGTGACAGGAAGAAAGAAAGAAACAAAAACTGTTTATTGGCCCGCAAGACACACAGGAAAAAAAGAACCAATTTAAAAAAAACAATGACAAAAAGTCAAAAAATGGCAACATAATAAATTATACAATAAATCAAAATATGCTTCTGTCTCAGCATTTGTAGCCAGCAGCCCAGCTGACCGAACACTCTTTCGCTAAATCAACGTTGCAGCATTTAATTAACTTTTATGAATAAGGAGGTTAGCCATTACGGTCTGTGTATCTCATCATGGACCTGGGTGGCGAAGTATACCTAAATGAAAACTTTCCCGTTTTTTTTAAAAAAAAGGATGATGCCTAAACAAAACCAAAGAACAATATCACACTCCTGGGCACAGGTCTAACCTGTATGAGGTGGGCGAGCATTATACTAACACGTTTACTCTGTTTGGATTGTTGAAGGGTTTTAATGTTAGTTATACCTCTTTGTCAGTTATGTTATCAAGCCATCTAAAGTCCTCTGACCAGGCTCAACGTCTGACCTCTAGCTACGTCAGCCGGTACCAACTGCTTACCGTGCCTTCCGAACTCTACCACTTATTCCTGAACTGGCGAGTGTTGTCTAACAACGGCGATAGTTGCCGATCCACTGTCACAAGTCAGTCACAGCCACAATGTGTATATATCTTTGAAATATCCAAAGGTGTCCGAGTAAAAGTAAATTGATACATTACATGTATAGTAAATGCAGCATTACGTTAATGATATTGTGAAAGTCCCATGACCTTTCGTACGACTCGAGTTAATTAACCTTTATGTTTTTGTATGTAAAGCAAGCTTTTACTCTCGGATTGTTAGTACAACTCGATTACTTAAGAAATAAAATGAATTAAGTGTAAAATCAGCTACCTTTGAAATTAATTTTTTATTAAAGAAATGTTTAGCGTTGAGTTTTAAATGTGAGAGAAATTAATTTGAATTGTTTTGGTATAAGACACTTGTTTTGTATTTTCTGTTGCTGTTGTTCTGCCGCCAGATTGCTTGGATTCAAATACTTGTAGGTATTCATCCCATGCATACATTGCATAAAAGTTAGGAGTCAGTGACGTTTATATCATCATTTATTTCTTTGTGCTAATAGTGATTTTCCAAATGCTTTGTTATGCTTGTATGGATGGATGTACTTTACGTTTGTATCCGTGCTTTGAAAGCAATTTTTACTATCTGACGTCACTAGATGTCAATCGCTAAGCGAAGGCTTTAAAAAACATTTACTTGACATTAACCACAGATTACGCCATTGACGATGATCATCATTATCACCTTTTATTAGTCCACTGCCAATGGAAGATATCACATTTTCAGTTTTCCCATCACTTAATTGATGCATCTAAACGTACATAATGTAATAATAAAATTTCTTCTAAGTGCGTTTAGTATTTTTTAACAACTCATTAACGTATTTATTATTACTGTAAAGAAGTGTTCATCGTTATGACGACAAACATTGCTGTATTACACTTAATGTGCGTCTAAATTATTTTGTGGCAATATTTTAACGGCCACTTAAATTTTTAATCGCCATTCCAGATGTTTGCTTTATTTTAGCTTGTAATTTTATTTATTATTGCTTTGAAGCGAAATCTTGAAGGAAGCGATAATAATGTCTTAAAGAAAGTTATAACCAAATTGCACGTATAAATATTTTGCTTGCAGTTTTTTGTTTAATGTTCAAAATGTTCAATGTTCAATGTACATACAAAGCACTTAAAATATCAGGTTGGGTACATAGTTTGTTTCGGATTTTACATTAAAGTTATTTTAACCTATTATAGCACTGTGTTGTTCTACTACCATAACAGAGTTCGTTTGTCTTTACTTGTTATACTTACAAACAATAGGAAACAATGCTCACAAGTGTTTACAACAAAAAAAAACGAAAAACAATTCCATAATGTGCATGTCCAGATGTAATGATCACTAAATATAATTAGTTCAAAAATTGACTTATCTGATAAAAAATAAAAATATCCAATTTATAGAGAAGGCGCACGACTTATATCAGTAACAGATGACGATGTTATTTTGGTAAGACCTATTTATAATCATCTGAACTATTTTTAGGTCATAAGCTCTAAGTCGGAGCGAAGTTATAAATAACCTTTGAACATCTGGTGGCGTAGGTATTAACGTTACAGTGATAATTTTAGGCGTATTAAAACCATTAAGTATATTTCAATTGCTGAAGTATTGTTTCATGATATTTGTTAATATGAATTAATTTTGAGTGTTGTAGGCAATAATGATTTTTCACAAACGCACTCAAAGAATTCAATGGAAATTAATGATTCAGTAATCCCATAATTACTTTCACGTTGCAAAAGAGACTTCATAGCACATTAAAAGAGCTTTTCAAAATATTTTTTTTTTTGATACTAACTTTTTTTCGTGGGACGGGCTGTGGCTGGTCATCGTTCAAAATATTATTTAATCTTTATTGGCAATAAAAACATTTGTTTTTTTTAAATATTATTACTTTGTATAAATTTTTAGTTGAATGTAGTAGGTAATAATTAAAGTTCAGCCACTCAAAGTTGTCAGTTTGGTCACCCTGTATACAGCCCCTAACGTAGTTGAGCTCAAAAATAAAAGACAAATTGTTAGCTTAACGACGACCAGACCGCCTTTATCATTGATTTGATTGCGAATAAAGGGCGAGATCACACCTTAGTGTAATAAACGAGCGTAAAAAATACTTACTCAGCCTCGTCTAAGTCATAAGCTTCTGCTGTTTTTTTATGTGCCTAACGTGGGTTTTTCAGCTGAAGACGACAATGAATTCGTCAGAGAGCGTCGTCTCGTGGCCCAGTGGTTAAACAATCTGGTTCGGAACCGATTTTCCGGAGATCAAATTCGGCCGGAACACACCTACTTTGTGTTCATTGTACAACTTGCGGCTAACTCTCCGGTGATGGAAAACACCGATATAAAAACCAAGCAACCCGGATAACGGCAGTAGGCTCACCCCTTACCACGTTGGGTTCAAATTCCTTCGGCGAAATGTGGGTTCCTGAATGTTCCGTTCACCACGACGGGAACAATCAGTGTGCCTCCGACCAGCCCATTAGGGTATGAATTTGGTATAAATTCACAAAGGCCAGGTTCGATCATAAACTGGTAGAAGTGCTCAAATGCCATCCTCGTGAAAAGTCTTTCAAATCAGGTACTGTACAACTTTCAGCTGTCTTTTTTGGCGTGAGTTCAGCGTCAAACGATGTCTCTATCTTATTGTAATAAAAAGTTCAAATCAACTTTTTCAGAAAAAGTTGGAGTTTATTACAAGTTTAGCTTCAAAAAATTTGGACAGTATTTTGGAAGATTTTGCAAGGAACTGTGCATGGCTTTTATGGCTATTAGGATATGGTTAACTGTCCTGAGATGTGACATGCATTTTTTTTGACAAATTTGATCACTTTCTCATCATCATCAGACCGGTTACACGTTTACTTAAAGGGTTTAATGGCGTTTGTTCTCTATTGGTCCTCCATTGTATCTCGATAGAGCGCTCTATTTTCTCGTCAGTTTAAACCTTCAAGTGTGCGTATTATGTTTAATTAAGAATTTAGCGACAGTGCTCCAGTATATCAAATATAATTGTATTCGATATAAAAAAATGGATCCCCAATTACCGTTCGAAAAATTGTCGATGAATTAACATACTACTCGTAGAAGTGAGCTTGCTTTCATGGATGATGATTTACTTACTACTACAAAGGATTTTCAGTAATTCAGTTACTCAGAACTTCTAAACGTTTTCGTCCGCTACAAAAACACCTGTCCGCTTGTCACATTCATCTAACCGTCTTTATTGAAAGGTTTTACGAGAAGACGGCGGGAAGCCGGTAAAAACGTTACGACTCACTGAAATTGATCACTCAGTACGTAATGAAGTGTCAGGGTCACTGCGGTCAGTTATCACCGGACCACAGATAAAAAATGATTTTTATTATCTCTGCTAGACTCAGAGAAAGCTTACACTCTACGCTTTATTAGGTCGAGTATTTTTTCTTTTATTAGCCGTGGGCGTTTTCAGGATAAGCCGCTTCTTTTGTATTTTTTTACGAAGTATTTATTTTGGAACATTATATGTCACAGCTTAAGGATTATATTCTGTAAGGGAAAAAGGTTCAAATCTGTATATTACGTATGTTTTTGGTGTTGGACTATCTTATTTGGTAGGTAGTAATTCTTGCCTTGACAATGATGTGATTTAGGTTGTTTCTGTGACTGGGTGTTACTATCTATTTGAAAATTTATTGAACAGCATTTTTGTACGTATATCAGTTTGTGACTCTCGCAGTACCTCTAAGCTCCGCTTAATTTAAGTGTGGTTATCATGTGTGAAGATATTTTAGTTTAGACATTCTAATCTATTTTATCAAAAAATCTATACCTGGCTCATTGAAACAATTCAGAAAGATGTTAGACAGACCTATAATAACAGTATGAAAGCCTTCGGTAATATAAGTTTGCACATTTTGATAGAAGTTAGTCAATACTAACAAAGAGATGAACTCTGATAGTGGTGTAAAATAAATAGCTCAGATTTGTCATTGACGCCTCTTAACTCAGAAGTTGGACGTTAATGATAGTGGCACAGTTTTTAATCATCTTAAGTGGCTATTAGTATCAGATAATGACGAAATAGTAACTATGTATAGACGAGACGACATGAGTTATTTGATTTTGTTTTAAGAGTTAAATATCAGTCTTCACTGACTCATTCAGAGCTTTACTTAAACTATTCATTCAGCACTTTTTTTGCATCTGTTCACGCTACTGCACTAGTTCAACAGTGTTGAAGATAGGCAATTAATGAATTAGATTTAGTGTTTTCCTCGTTTCGTGGCCTTGGGGAGGCCACGAAAACGCCTGGACTACACAGGCTCTTCCGGCGTCTCGGTGGACGCCGTGCAATGCAAGCAATAGCACCCCCGCACTCCAGCCCGCTGGCTACCACCGTCCGCAGACCCTATAATGGGCCCGCAACCACCCAAAGGGCGGCTCCGATGCCGGTAGCACGGCCCTGCCGAGATACGACGCACAGGGGGATCAGCCACGGATCACTGGCCACTAAAAACCGTTTGTGCGCCGCGGATCTGAAAACCAGAAAAAGACATTTGGTCATGTTGGCATCAGGCAGGACTCGAACCCGCATCTTTCGCAAGCCGGGCGACTGCACTTCCAATTATGCTACCGAGACCATTAACAGACCGGACGAATCTCGAATCGAGTGTTATAGGTGGAGGCCTATAACATTGATGAAATCACCCTGGCTCATAGGGTAAAATATACCAGAAAGATTCGGCCGGTCTGTTAATAGTCTCGGTAGCATAATTGGAAGTGCAGCCGCCCGGCTTGCGAAAGATGCGGTTTCGAGTCCTGCCTGATGCCAACATGACCAAATGTCTTTTTCTGGTTTTCAGATCTTTAGTAAAGATACTGCATGGAAAATGCTAAAACAATAATAAAAAATAGATTACATGTATGTAAAAGTAGACACATGCAAAGATATTTTGACCAGATCTGGAAAATATAAGACACTGGCCTTGTATGGGAAAGAAAATCCAAAAAGCGATATGGATGACAAAAACATTTATGAACACAAAGTAGTTTTGTACCGGTAGGTAACATAAAATGCTCTCTATTCTTTAAACTCGTAATGCAAACCAATTATTTGTCACAGATTGCATGAAAACCGATGCTATTATGCCACATCAGAATACTGCATATTTGTTGCAAAATGGGAACAACATGTTTAGGGGCTTGCAGTCCCTACTGGCCCCGCAACCCCACGTGTCGCACTTACCGGCCGCAGCGAGTGGGTGACCAAGCCCACCACACTGCCACGCTTGACTTCTCTTGGCTTCCCGGCGAAGGGGGTAGGGCTACAGGTAGGCGAGAACTCATGAGGGGGATCCCAAGCAGATCTAGCGTGGGTTTCTTAATAATGGCGATCGTTGCCAATGACCATTTGCCACTGCGCCACGGGGGTCTAGTGGAGCGAAGTTGACGATCATGAGAGTGAAAAAGATCACATTAAAACGGTTCCCGTATTACTAAAGACTATACAAAAGCTGAAATCGTAAATTAACATCAAGGTTCACGTAATAACGATGACACAGACACGTGAAGTATTTAGTCCAGTTCAGGTCTTCTTAAATGCATTTCAGGCTAAATCCGTCGACATGCTCACGCGCAACGGATGTTTTTACAAATGTTTTTGATACGTATGATTATTACTTGTCAAATTAAATATACTTTATTTTGACATCGAGACGTTTTCTTCCGGCGCCTCCGATTCATATTGGCCTTAACATGAGATGACTAATTCTTACTTAGAAATGATTAAGAGTGCACGAATTAAAAATAAGCAGCTTTCAGGGAGGTCGACAATTGGATGAGTAGCCGATTTGAGCGTGTTGCTTGGGCAAGACAAACAAACTTGCACATGAACCATACAGCCATATACTACTGTATTGCGTGCACATTGATGAATTTCAAGGACCAGAGAGTGAAGTGACAGCAAACAAAACAAAACAACGTACCTAACTAATAAATATTGTTTTTTTAAGTGGAGGTTATAAACATCGATCACCGATTGAGATGTCCATGGATTCGAATCACACAAGCACAAATGGTTGTAAGAGATGTTACGAGTATGTAGTATAGTACTTTCGCCGTTTAAAAAGTGTTACAGTGTCTCACACCAATTATTATGGATTATAATAATAACTATTCTTTGTTGATGTTGAATAAAACTAATTTGGGTAATACTATTGGTAAGACGGTAAACCTAACTGTAAGTATTGTGTAATGAGCATAGGTGACAAGATGATTCTTTTACGGAGGTCCTTGTTAATAAGTTGATAAATGTCAGTAGAGGTATAAAGTGATGACTGTGACAGTAAATATGTTTTTAAATTGATTCTAATCTCGATTTAAGACTCGAAACGTACAACTCGTAGCGTTGATTATAAATTGTAAAGTTTAATTAAAATTCATCCAGTAGTTTTTACGTGAAAAATTAACACTGCACATTCACACTCAAATACAAACTTTCGCATTTATGATATTAGTAGGTTTTTTTTCTGATGACAGCAGCCGGGAACAGTCCCAATTTTACTCACATATATTTTATTTTGACTTTCGTTCCGTGAAAAAATAAAGTGATTGATTGATTGGACCAAGGGAGAAAGTTAAGTATTTCATTTTGCGAAATGGAAACGTATAAGATTCCAAAAAACAATCCCACTGCGGCTGATTAGGAAATGTTAAAGTTGCTTTTGACATTTTGACAAGTGTCGTATTCCACGCCCACGACCGAATTGTCTTCTGAATTATTATACATAGTACAGGCGTGGGTGGTAGAAGTAATTGAAAAATGGTCGCCCAATATTGAACAAAACAATTAATCGGCCGGAAACTTATAAAGCTATCTTCTAGATATTTTGTGTCGTGAAAAATGCTGTTGAATTTGGTGAGCATCAAAGCTTTGACTGCAAAATATCAGTTATTATAATATTTTTTATTATATTATTTGTTTTACACGAATGTTTTGTACTGAGCGGGGATCGAACCCACGACCCTAAGTGTAGTAGCCAACTTCTAAACCATTACTCCTAATCGGTACTCTATGTTAAAATAATAATCTTTTTGGAGTGTATTACAAAAATAGAAAACAATTGAAAAAAAGATCGGTAAGAGTTAGTAAGACTCAAATGAGCCAGAATTTGTTCATGATTAATTGGCATAAAACCTGTCATGCATACCTACTCGTTCATACAAAAAGAGAGCATTCCCTAGACATCCATTCATTAAACGTTATGAATTTATTATTAGTCATACGCATAGAACCCTAAGAGAGAGAGTCGTAACATTCAGGATTTTATGGAGCCCGTCAGACAAATTTACTGAAGAAAATAAAGTAGAAGAGTGTCTAGAAGCAAGCATTATTCGTACTGTTCTGAGTAATATATTAGAAGGCAAGAATGTTCAGAACAAGAGCTATACTTAGTGTTTAATCTAATAAATTCTGTTGTATTATCTACTCGTACTCACTTCATAGTTCTCGTATTGAAGGACTATCTAAAAGTCCGGTTTAAAACTTACTTCTAGAACTCGCGACCCGAGAGCTAGCACATTCCTTGCACATTGCCAAAGTGTAGTGTCATAGCTAAGCTGAACATTTAAACTGATTTAGCTAAAGCTTAAATTAAAATATTTGATAATGTTTTTTTTGTAATTCATGAATTAAGATTTTTATTTAAAACTGCATTAACTACTAGAATACCATCCAATTATTAAATAACAAAAGTATAAAAGTCAACAACTGTTCTAGCATCCGATTTTAAAACGCACACTCTTATGAGGAACTAAACAACACCATACACTCAATATATTTAAAAAAGAGTAGGTACTTTACCAGTAGGTAGTTAGTAAACTAGGTACAACAAAATGAAAAAAAAAACAAGTAGCGCACTTTTGGGTCAGCACTTCATTAAAATTTCTTCAATGTAGGCACAACATTTTTTGCTACAGAATTTGGAGTAATTTTGTGTGAAGAATCGTTACCATTCAATAAAAATAGCATTCAGAGGAATCTGTACAAAACTTAAATTGATGCTGCATTTATTTGAAGATCAATCGGAAACGTGCCGCTTTGAGAGCTATTAAATAAAACCAACTGTCTCGTTCTGCAACATTCCTACGTTTCGGAATGGAGTTGGAATAAAAAGTTTCATTTACGTAAATTGGCGAAAATTCTCTTTAATATAAAATACGCAGCAACAAAAATACATTTAGGTGTCTCAAATATTATTGGCAAATCTGAGATCGAATATTATTGACAAACATGAGTACAAGTAAGAAAGAAGAAAAAAACACAGCACTTAATCATTTATCGCCAAATAAGAGCAAAATTTCATTATTGGTTATTTAGTTAACCTCACCTCTGGTAGCAAAGTAACCATAAAAATTTTCCTTCAATAGCAAAAAGGACGAAATCATTAAAACCTTTATCCATTAAGTAATTCAAATCCAATTTACTTCATTTAAACTTACTATTATCAATAATTCTTACGACTCTATTCCAGACGAGGTAGTCCCGCCTTTTTGAACGGAATATTTACAAAATACAAAATATTTATTTCAGTTTCTTAAAATCAAGGCATTACAATGATTAGGAGTCCCCATTTAAGCAATAATTTAGCTTGCGTTTGGAGATTCCGCTCTTCTTTAACATTTTAAGAAATATATTACGAGTAAGTACCGTATCTATATAATAACAAAACTAAAAAATAATAATAATAAAATGAGAATCTAAATAAAATAACTTGGTTTACAAAACAATATTCCAGTACTAAACTCCAGAACCAAAGTGGACTACGTGCGTTTGTTTGTGTGTGTGTGTGTGTGTTTGTGTGTATTTATGTGAATGTATGTGTGTGTGCGTGTGGATGTATGTGTACTGCCTGTAAATGTGTTTCGTGTTTCTACCCTATCATTACTTGTACCATGTTTTCAATTTCCTCATAGTTTTTTGCTTTTATCCATTCTATTACCGTCTTTTTACAACTATTGTATGTCTTTGGATAAATGGTTAAATGATTGTTAACGATATTATAGAGGTGGTATGATTGCCAATCGAACTGTCGCCTAGCAAAAGTGGACTTCAGTGTGGGTTTGGGGCCAACATATTTTTTCCTCCTACTTTTATGCTGATCTGCTTTATAAGAGAGTGATTTATGAAACCTTAGAATAGTATTTAGAACGTACAACTTACGAATTGTTAAATGACCAGATTCACAATAAAGATCTTCTGTAGGAAATCGGTATGGTTTGAAGAGCATCACTTTTAATAACGACCGCTGGGCCCTTTCAAGTTCAAGGAATTTTATTTTCGATGCTCCACCCCACACTGGCAGACAGTAACCTATGACGGATTGAGCCAGAGCAATATATATTTGATCTACCAGATATCGCGGAGCAACATGCCGTAGTATTTTGAAAGTCCAGATAAGTTTTCTTATTCTGTTCATTATTAGTTCTGTGTGCATGTGCCACGATAGCCTTTGATCCATCATTATTCCCAGGTACTTAGTGTGTTCTACTTTGTCTAAAATCGCACATGAACAGTTGGAACTACTAGTATCTGAGCAATTGTGGATCCTAATATGAAAGCCTGGCTCTGGCTGACCACTGTTGTATTTGGAGAAGCAAATGTAGTTTGTTTTCTTTGCGTTTAGTGTCAGTAGGTTTCCGTTGAGCCATGATGATACCTTGGCTAGACCTATCTCCGCAAACCTTCTAACACAATCCCACGATTTGCCTTTGAACACCAGGGCAGTGTCATCTGCGTATGAGAAGACTTGTCCGTTCGCTAAGTTCATTCCACTCAGATTGTTTATGTAGATTAGAAATAGCGTCGGTCCAAGCACACCACCTTGTGGTACACCATATGTAGTGGTTTCCATCGTACTACTGAAATCTAATATTTTAACTCTCTGTTTGCGATCGGTTAAATAATCTTTAAGAGGACTACTAGACCTAACTGAAATCGAGAATTTAGACACACACACATAGACAACCGGTATATCGCCATCTATCGGCGCAACATGAAACTACCGTGTCAACATAAAACTACAATGAGATCTCGCCATTTTTCCAAGAGATGTCGCTCATCTGCACTTATAAAAATCTGTAGAGGCCAATTCAGTACATGAAATAAATTTAAAAATTAACAATCAAGAGGTGATTAAGAATTGCTACTGATGCCAAAAATGCAATCAGTAAAATTTTTGTCTGAACAAAAACTACTCGACGACTTTTTTAACGAAATTTGAAACAATTATTCTTCATACTCTTGGGCAGGTTATACCTATGTTTACTTTTCGTTATGCTTTAATCAATAGGAGCAGAGCAGTATACAGCTTATGAATCGGAATCATGTGCTACAATTTATAAAGATATATTATTATTTTTTTAACCTAAGACCACGCGGCCTAAGTTGCGTGCGAACGCTAGTCAATAATAAATTAATTACGACCGGAAGGAATTTCACCTCTATTGTTACATTATACCTATTAACTAACTAGCTGCCACCAGAGACTTCGTCCACCTGGACTCCAAAAAAAACAGGTCTATAAAATAGTTTATGGCATATCTCAGATTTAACAAACGTAGGTATGTACAGTGAACAGCACATCAGGTTACTCCATTTCCGTTTTGTCTCTCGCTCTTGCCAAATGACATTTCTTTGCAATAGAGCAAGGAGGACTGACCGGAAATCGGTAGCGTGATGTGCCAGCCACCGTAGCATCATAACATTTTATTAAAATCGCCCAAGCCGTTTCGGATGAGTTTGGCAACGAACACTGTGACAGTGTGTGAGAATTTTCTAAAAAAATAAAAAAACAAAGAAATAAGTTCATTTCAGAAAACATAACGAATTATCAATTGTAAATAATGATATTTAATGATATCATTCATGACCTAAAAACAATTGATAATTTTACTTTACTTTTGATATTACATTAAAGCACCCATAGATCAAACAACAAAATAGACAAGACATTTATTTTATTTATTACTAGCGGCCGCGCGGCCGCCCGCGATTTTGTCTGCGTGTACTTAAGTCGAAAAACAAAAGTTTCAATAAAATCCATTCAATAGTTTATACGTGAAAGAGCAACACGGCACATCCACATATACAAACTTTCGCCTTTATAATATTAGTAGGAAGTAGGATTAGTATATTTGTGGGTTGATGGAAATTTAACTAGAGAGGTGTTGTTGGATTAGTATTTACTGTAAAAGTGACACTGGGTATAAAAACAAAATATTAAAATAATAATGAGACTATAGGTGAATATTTTGTATTTCAATCAAAAAAGAGTACTAGCCTAGTACGTGCGTAAAAAAATAATTGTATGGATAATAAATACCTAGTATTTAGTAATTGTATGGATGGCTGTGAATAAGAAATAGAACTCATTTAATTAAATGTTAAAACTTTTATTTGGTGGGATCACATTATTTTTTATTAATTTTTAAATTTTTATGTTATGACTTGTAACAGACTTGTAAAATGGACTGTAGTCAAGTTTTCACTTTCTGGCCATTTTGCCGGTTAATGTAAGCGTATAAAAAGTACAACGTTTAGTTTTAAGCTCAAATATTTAGTGATGGCTAAGCATGGGTTAGTTTTAAGCTCTTGTTAACGAATTATGTTGTTTAATTGAAGCTATTTAGGTGATAGTAGTGGATATGAATCATGTTATTCTGGAAAAGCGAGATGACATGCTTATTATAATAATATTTACCTATAATTTTGAAAAATAGTAAAAGCACTGGTTATGATGACATAACTACAGAAATATTAAAACAAATACCAATTAAATTATCTCACATTTTAAGTCACATTATTAACAATTGTATTTCAAAAGGCACCTTTCCTAATAAATTAAAAAATAAATTAAAAAGTACAATCATTGTACCTCTTTTCAAGAAGGGTAATAGACGTGATATTACATGTTATAGACCAATAGCATTGGTGCCAGTCATTTCGAAAATATTTGAGCGAGTGATTTAAAGCTCCTTGAGTAACTATTTTGAAAAATATAACATCTTTGCCGAGGAACAGGTTGGTTTTAGTTGACATGCGCCCTGTACATGGACTTAACAAAAGCATTTGATTGTGTTGACCATGGTATATTATTAAAAAAACTGTCTGCGTATGGTATAAGAGGTAACGTACTGAAACTTGTTGAGTCGTATCTGAGTTGCAGAATTCAATCCACTAGAGTCACCAGAATATGCCCTTTTAAAAAAACTGAAATTAATTAATATTCAGAATTTGAAAACATGTCACTTGGCGTGCCACAAGGTAGTGTCTTGGGGCCACTGTTATTTATAGTTTATATAAATGATCTGCCAAAAATCACCAGTCACCAGACAGTATTATTTGCTGATGACAGTACCATTGTTGTATCGGGACCTGACAAAGTTCAGTTAGTACGCGAAGTAAATTACACTATGGACAATGTTATAACTTGGCTAGATACGAACAATTTAAAAATTAATCTTACAAAGACGAACGTAATGACATTTGGAAATAGAATTCGTGAAATTATTGGAATGGACATTAGGTATTTAGAATATAAAATTGACCAAGTAGATAATACAACTTTTTTAGGTTTAACTGTTGACCATAATTTGGATTGGAAGACTCATATTGAAAAAATGTGCTCGTCTAAACCAGCATTCATATGCCCTCTACATGCTTGCAAAGACAGTAGACATTGACGCCGTTTTGACAGCATATCACGGATATGTCGTGCCCCTTCTAAGGTATGGTGTCATGTTCTGGGGTAATTCAACAGATAAAGGCACAGCATTCAAGGCCCGAAAGAAATGTGTTAGGTCTGTATTTAAATTGCATCGGACCATTAGTTGTAAGCCCTATTTTCGAGAATGGTAGCTTTTAACCCTACCCTTTTAGAAACAGTTTTATTTGTTAAAAATAACTCAGAAAAATTATTAAAAAAAACGACACAACTATAAAATCAGCATGCCTAGGAACAAAACGGCTTTATTCAACAAAAGCATATTTTGCATGGCATCCCGAGTCTTCAACCACCTCCCCAAATCTGTCCATGAGTTGGGAAGTTTTGATGAGTTCAAAAACGCCGTTAAAGGATTGCTTCTTGAGAAAGCCTATTACAGTGTTATTAGATAAACTTTGAGGTCACGTGTCTCTTTTTCTTAAAATAATGTATCTATTGTAAATTTTAATTTATTGTAATGTTAAATGTTAATAATAAGTGATAAATCCACCCTGAGTTCTCGCCTTTTAGTGGCGGGGACGCTTGAGTACCTGTTATAAGGTGAACAAGAAAACTCAGCCGTGGCAGTGTGGTGGACTGGCTATAAGCTCCAGCTTATATTCTTATTGGTCTTTTTCTAATTGTATTTTGTCCTTGTCTTCACTATTTTTAGTAGTTATATGAGGCTCACGTATGTTCATATTCCTTGATAACCGGGGATCGAGAATTTCAGGTAACGAGCAGTCCAAATAGAAGTTAATTAGTTTATCTTTCATCTCGTTTTCCCACATAAAATCATTTCGCTCAATCATTTCCGTTTTCAATTTCTCCTTCTCATTTGCCCACACGGCAAACAGGCAATATTTCTTTTGGGTTACGTGTAGCTGACCCTGTATCTGGAAGTACCAAGCATGCCGTTTATTAATAGCTAGTTCGCCTGTTGTCGTTTTGAGCCAGAAAGTTACCTTTTTTTATTTATTGCTGATTCTAGACCCATTTTACTGGCCGTCAAAGGGCACTTAACTTCTACCCGAGTATGTTCACCCATCAAACCATCAGGCGTGGCACCCAAAAAAGGTAATTCGTTGTCATTAAATACGGCCCACACGGCTTAATGGCAACATTTTCTTGCAAGCCCAGCTGAGTGAGAGCTACTTTTTCATTGTTCTGGCCATGACTAATAGATTCTACATGATCCAATTTTTTATTGTAAATAATGTCCTTTACTAAGGAAGCATATGGTGTTGTTGCACGGCGTCTTATAACCCTGCTGAAGTTAGACGCAGTGAGGAGAGATCGTCTCATTTCAAGCCATTCTCCGTTGGCTCTTTGCAAAATAGCTTTTCTTTCCACCGTAGCTCGCTCTTCGTCAGGTCTTTTCAAATTTTTCAAGAAGTTTTCTCTCATTTTATTGTATATCTCCTATACAATAAATACCCTGATGGGTTTCCGCATTCCTGGCCAAAGTGTTTATCATTTCTTTTTGAGTGTAAACCAGTCGTCTCTTTTTCTTGGCATACCTTTTCCTCAGTAATATTCCTTTTTTTTTTCTATCTTACCACATTTTCAGTTTTCAGTTTTACGCAGCATGCAAGCATCATTATTTCCAGAAAAACTGCGACAAGCCAAGTCGCTACATTTCTCGCCGGAAGAACGACATAGTGGCGCCACCAGTTCAGCTGTCACTGCTTAATAATGGGTCTTATTACATGGCAATAAAAGTCTACAACCATTTACCAAACTCCTTGAAAGCTGTGCAACGCAAAGAGTTTGAAACTAAGCTTAGGAACATGCTCATTGATAATTCTTCTTATAGCATCAAAGAATACTTTGAAGCTAAATTACAATAAAAAATCGAAATCATACATTTCGTTTGACTGGCACCTCTTATTTTTATTTTTTTTGTACGCCTGTAGACATAGATAGATTTGTAGATTTTTAAATATTCTAGTTGCTTTGTTATTTTTTTTGTTTTTGTTAATGTTATAATTCGTTTTTTATTTTTTATGTGTAAATACTTTTGTAGAGCCACTTTTAGTACGCGGGTACCTATATCTTCCTCCTTTTAGTTTATTCAAAGGCTATAAATTAAAAATATAGCTTGATTAGGATGACAATTACTAGTAGGACCTTGAATACCTACTTCACTGCCTTATAATAATTACAATTATTCTAAGTTTACTGCACTGACTGTGTTGTCTACTGAAGTTTACGAAAATACCGCTTAGCACCGCTTACCGCTTACCTTATAGCATCGTGCATTCTTCGGGCGTTCCTTTTATAAGACATTTTTTTTAATTTTTTGACGAGTTTTCGTGGCCCACCCGTGTTGGTGTACACAATAATCGAGTACTTTTGAAAAAATAATAAAATATTATTTCAGCTAAGCAATGCGTCACACGTCCAACCAACGGCCTCGGCCGGTACTCGTCGCTACTCGAATTCGCTTGTCGCTACACGGCGTCTCACGCACACACGCACGCGCACTGTGCCTGAGAACCAATTGAACAGTATGGCGTTTTTTGGAAAATATACGCATTGAATCCCAAAAATAAAAAGATAAGACGACTTTGTTGACTTTTTGGTGAGTTTTCAAACAACCAAAAATATACTAAGAATAGACTTAAATACTACAATAAATACTAAATAAATAAATACAAAAAATAAACCATGGATTTGAACTCGGGACCATAAGATTAAATAATATATCGGCTGTCTCATAATTACGTTCCTCCACCGCATCGACATCTCTTATCATCGAAAATAGCGGTTAGTTTATAGCATAGTCCATATAGACTTGAATACTTTTAAATAAATGCACAGTATACAAACATAATGTGACTCAACCACCGGTGTCGGAAAGTTGTTTGAACTCAACTGAGAAGAACCGGCAAGAAACTTTCGTGTGGCTACTTTCAAAATTCTGATTGAAAATTAAAGTTGTTATTGGAAATAAAACTATATACAAATAACGTTTTATTGTTATTAAAATTGCCAAATAACTTTCATTCTAATCATAATCAAGCTTTATCCTACGAACAAAAACAAACATAATACAAAAAGGAAAACTAGGTTTTGATCTTGCGACCATGAGTGAAGGCTATTTACGGGTGTGTGTTAATCATGTTCCTCCACCGCGTCGATCAAAACACCGAACGAAAATAGCGCTTAGTTTAAAGCATTGTCCATTTTATGGTAATTTATTTATTAATTCATTTTATAAGACGTTTTTGTTGACTTTTTGGTGAGTTTTCGTGTCCCATGCATTATTATAGCATACGCAATATTCTAACAGTGATTACTAAGCAATTAAATATTATTCAAATGCGGAGCGCAATGCGCGACACGTCCGTCTAGCATCAGGCCACGGCCGGTACTGTCTGTACACGGCGTTTCACGCACACACGCACACGCAATTTGCTTGAAAACAATTATTGGTGTTTTTTGGAAAATATACGCATTAAATCACAAAACTAAAATGAGCACGCTCTAGTATTTTATAAAACACACATTCTGTGAAAAGAACAGAATGATAGCATGATGTTTAGTACAGTTTTTTTTCATTCTAAAATTGTTTTAGACCCATCTTTGCGATTTTTTTCTATCGAGCCGAATTTGTTAAATCGTGTTTTCAAATTGATAAAACCAACCCTTGAATCCTCAAGAATACGACATATTTTTTTCATCTGGATCACCGAAGTGTAACACTTAATTTTCGTTACTATAAAACTTGGATTTAGCTCTACTAGTCCCCTTAAACAATAAGAGTGGCACACCTCGTATTCCTATACTTTCAAGTTTTTTAAGCAGTATATTTATGGAGACGGTATCGAAGGCCTTTTTGAGGTCAATAAAGATTGCAAGAGATTTAAAACCACTATCCAGTGAACTCACTATTGAAGAAGTAAGTGCCAGTAAAGCATCCTCTGTAGAAACACCCGCTCGAAAACCAAACTGTGTGGGGGACAGCACTTTAGAATTATTTTAAAATTTAACCAACCTTACGTTTATTAACTTTTCTAGGATTTTGGAGATAGATGTTAAGATAGAAATTGGTCGGTAATTCGATAACACTGATTTATTGCCATCTTTATGTACAGCTGTTATGCGGGCTTCTTTTAAAGAAGATGGAAATATGCCCTGTTCGAAACAAAGATTGGCCAGGTGAGTGATTATTGGCACAAGGTGTTGATGGGCAGCTTGCAAAAATCTAGTTGGTATTTGATCACATCCTAAAGCACAATCAGATTTTAAGCTTGTCAAAACTGACTTAACTTCATTACTGTCTGTGTAATAAAGGGCAAACGAAGACAGGGGTGAATCTTCAATTACATTTGAACAAGGCATCGTAGTTGTAATTTTAATATTATTTGCCAATGACTTGCCAACAGATGCGAAGTAAGAGTTAATTTGGTTAACAGAAGCTTGGGGGGTAAGTCCAATATCTAACAATTCTGAATTCGTTTGTTTTATAGATTTTCGCTGAGTAATGGTATTTATGGTGTTCCACAACTTTTTTGGGTTCTTGTGCGCTTTTTCCAACTGAGCTCTATCATATTTACGCTTTTGTTTTTTTATAATAGAATTGCAGAAGTTGCGGTACCTTTTAAAGGTCACTTTCAATGTCTCATTATATGGGTCCAGTTTTAATTGTTTTTGCATGTTGTTTCGATTTCGAATGCATCTCAATAAGCCACTGGTCATCCATGGTTTGATTATTTGACTCTTAACTGGTATCACAACATTTCTAGAACAGAGTGATATGCATTGTTGTAATTCACTAACAAGGTTGTTCAAAAGAGTATTGGGATTTTTAATGCATAATAACTTAGCCAGGTTAGTCTGATTTAGGAGCTGTAATGCGCTTTCCTGGTTAAAAACCAATTTGGTTTTGGCCCGGTTAAATCTATTAATGCAGTTTGTCAATTTCAGAAAAATCAAATTGTGGTCGGTAATGGTTGTGTCAAGAACAGCTATGTCTGCGGTTTTTTTAAGAGTATTTATTTTTATCATGAAGTGATCTAAGCAACTGCTACCCCTAGTAGGTAGTGTATGCCCCGGAAACACGCCATGTGTAGCTAACATATTCAGATAATTAAGTCTATTTGAGCGTTCGTGAGCTATTTCATCCTGTCAATGAATAAGGTTTATATTAATGTCTCCTGTTATTATTATGTTACTACTATGCTGAATGTCACATAAAAGTGTGTTTAGGGAATTGATGAAGTCCTCAGCATTTGTTATTGATGGAGATCTGTAGATACCAATAATAATGATATCGGGAGAGACCTCTACTAGTAGACAAGATGCGTTAACCAATTGGATTTCCTTCACTTTAGCTTTATGTGAATTCTTAATGTAAGCCACTACTCCATCGGCTTTATTTAAATGGTTGGTAGTTTGGTACGACGTATAATTATTGATTTGCGGTATGTTTTTATTTGGATGTAATCTACATTCACTCAGAATAATTATATCCAAAGGGGTTTTTAAGTTAGCTAAGTTTAATTCTAGATCATCAAAGTTCGTATAGACGCTTCTAATGTTTTGTGATATCATCGTCAAATCAGTATTTTTTGTTTTCATTAATTTAGGCAAATCGTTAGCAGAACATTGGAAAGCTTGAGCTATTTCAGTATTGTCCAATTCTTGCAATGTGTGAAAAGTACTATCCATTCTTGAAATTAGCTGAACAATAGTAGGTGTATTCAAGATGTGTGTGCTTAAGTTTATGAGTAGATAGGATTGAATGAAATATAATAAGGCGATGTTTGTTAATGGGTGTTTTTGTGTATGTTTGTAAAAATTGAGTAGAAATGTTTTTGTACGACAGTTTGAGTCTTGAGTGTGAGTTACTTTTGAATGTGTATTGTGTTTGTGTAGTTTTAAAAGATCCACTTATTTTATATAAAACAATGTATGTAAACAAATAACTTACGACTATAAGGAGCATCACTACTAATAGTCATGCAAGTTGCATAAGGTGGTTTACTTGAGATTCGGACTTTATAGCGATGATCGTGGAGCTCTCATCCTTCCTTAAATATACCCTACCGTAAGCTGTCCAGCAAAATTTATAATTTTTAGACTTCGCAAGGTCTCTCGCGAGGAAGTGTAGACGGGCTCCCTTCACCGTGAGCTGCTCAGAGACATATATAGGTGTGTATTCCTCTTTGGTGAGGCCGAGATGTTTCGCACATAGTTTGTCTTTATGCCTAACGTTGAACGTTTTCGTCTTCTTCAGAAAGTCCGTTTTGGTAATTGTAGACGACAGTTCCACAACAATTGGGCAGTTTTTTATATCGCGTTTGCTCTGTACTCTATAAATATCTTTTATTTCTTTGGTCTCAATTTTGCAGTCTATGGCACTGGATAGGCTAACTGTCATATTAATAAGGTCTTCCTTAGTCTCTTTGGCAAGCTTAGGGACATTTTTAATTTCAATGTTTGCCTTTCTGCTGCTTCGTTGAACCTCCTCTAGTTTGTCCTCTAAAATCGTGATGTACGCTTTATCTTGTCTTGCTTGTTCCTCAAACTGTGTGAGCCTCTTCCTGAGTTCCTCATTTTGCTCGTTAAGGGCTGCCATTGCAGTTTCTATGTTGCTGTTTGTAGTTTTTATTTCCATAAGGGCAGGGTAAATTTTTTGAATTTCTTTCTGCTGCGGGGCCATCATGGCCGACAAACGGTTCAGCATCTCCTCCTTAAATTCGTCAAACTTTTTTTCATAATCGAAAGGCTTCTGCCGAGACGTCACAAAGGTCGGGGGAGTAGTCATAATATTTGTTTCAATAACCGAGTCGGAGAGAGCAAGCGATTCGCAACTCATGTTCTGTTCATAACTCATTATGCAAATCAAAAATTAATAATATCAAATATTAATAAAAATAATAATAATAGTCCACGTTGCGTTCATAAGAGACTGTCGCAGCTGCCCGTAGTCGACTTTAGAACCCGTAGCATTGGAAGTCGATTGATTAGTAGTGGTAATTTCGCCGCGGCCGCCCACCGTTCGCTTGGCTCAGTGTGCAAACGCGCAGGGTCAATTCACAGCGACTCAACAGGGCGCCGGATCAAATCCAGCGCGAGCGCAAAAACAAAAACCACTCACGCTCGGGGTCTCAGCACAGCGCAGGCCTTCGGAGTTGCCTGGGGGCGAAGTCTCCGGGGCTCCGAGAATTAAATTAATATCACAAAAACAGTTGTCGACACGTCCGACCGGTACGAAAGCAGCGGGCGAAGAGTTTAGATTTAGAAGCCCACACTAGGTTTTTCATCAGTGTTTTCCATCTCCGTAGAATTCGCCGCAATTTCCGGCCTGGTTCGAACTCGGGACCATAAAATGCAGCAGCATTTGTGCAGACGACCGAGACAAGTTGGGACATTTTTTGCCCAGACAAATTATGATTGTTTTCAAGATCAGAGCTTGTGTAAAATTTTAGTACGAAGGCCTTAACAATATAGCCCTTTGATTGCCTGATATTCAGTTCGTTATCTCGCATAAATCTTGCACACAGTTTATTAGAGTACTCATTAGGCCTCACAATAATGAAATGATTTTGATATTAAATGCGTTGACTAACAATTTACCATAATGTTGGTTTTTATAAAAAACTTTCAGGGAAACACAGCACGACAATTTGCAACAAATTCCCCTCAACTGCCAAATTAAAAACGATTACCATTCCAAATGAGTTGTGCAATTAAGCGTAAGAGCATTTGTGGCAGCTTCTAAAGCATTAACAGTCTCCAACCGTATCAGGGTATTAGATTAGATTTCGCAAAAAGCCCGAAAATTACCAATTCTAATGTCAACAACGGGAACAAGGTTGTTGGCACCATAAATTTGACTGTAACCATGTCCGAGTAATTAGTATGCTTCTGGCGCCCTCTATTAGTTTAAACGAGGCATATAACACCTTAACTGACATTAAAAGACAACGTGAATATTTTATTTTGAGCGGTGGACAGGATTATACGCTAGTGATGTTCATTTCATTAATGAATTGTTAAAATATCGATAGAATCCCAAATTATCGACACTAAATAGCACTGGCATTCCTAACGCTTTGGAGGCTTGCATGGGGAGTTACGAAAGGAGGAAATATGTAATTGTTGGCAAAAGTTATAATAATACAAGAAAATAATAGCCAATTAGATGACCCGATTAAGCACCCTCTCACTAGCAGAAACAGCCAGTTAATTGTGCTGAGTTTAAGTGTTTGTGGTAGTGGTGTGGTGGTTGTTCATGGTTTTTGGTTTCCACCATCCAAGGGAAACTTTGTCTTAGGACCAAAAACTTACGGCTTCTAACGATAATGATGAAGACCAGAAAATGTATTAACATGACATACTGTAATTATTATGTCTATGCTATCATTTAAATCGATATTTCACCAATATTGATAGGTTACACTCATGGTTACCTAATGTTACTTCTGCCAGCAGCCATAGAAGCTTAGCTCAAAGCTTGCCCTCCTTTTTGTTAAGGGCAAATTTTTAAAAGCAAATTAAGTGCTGAATCATTTGGAAATCGACGTGGTCTCTTTACAGCAATAAGTTTGATTGAGGTTTCTAGTTCAATTAAGACAAGAAAAATATCACATACAACCTTGATGAAAGTAGCGCTCCAAAATAACCCTTACGCTCATAACTTAAGCCGCCCAATCAAGAACTTAGCAAGAACTGTAACAGAGGAGAGTACGTGGGAACTCGAGGACTTAACGAGACCGTGAGAGTGTTGCAAATGAATTGTTTACACAGTGTTTATTGGGATCGGCAGGCTCGGGAGGAGGCGTTAACGAGCGGAGGAATTATCTTAATTAGGCATTTTGGGGTTAGAGCTGTCAACGGGACACTCAATTAAGTAACTGAGTTGCGGTTATTTTTTGACCAGAAATTTTACTTATTTATTTTCTTAGAATAGCTAACAGCGTATAAATGTCAAGAATAAAAGCTAACACTACAATTAGAAGCTATTAATAATTCGTATTTATATAACGTAATTGATTCTTAACTAAGGGTTAGTTGCACCATAGTAGAAGTTAAAGTTAAAGTTAAAGTTTTTGTCAAATTTGACAATTTGACGACCAAAAATGACGTCGAATTGTCAAATTTAACAAAAAATTTAACTTTAACTTTAACTTCTACTATGGTGCAACTTACCCTAAATAAATTTATTATGATCCAAAGTAGGCTAATAATTACAATCTCATTGCAATTATACTTCGTCGCTGCATCCTTGGGATTTTATCACAAGGTAGTACATTTCTTCATGTACCAGGCATCAACACGTTTTAGAGCTGGTATCACTGAAACAGAAAAAAAAAACAAATTCCCTCCCTACGGTAGGTGCGTCGCTCTGACAGGTGACAAGTTCATCATTCGTTTCTAGTGTTCGGGCATCGACACACCCTCTCTCGTTATATTTTTTATATAACGGTTTTTTTTTAAGTGCTGAAGTGTTTGCAATAGTTGTAGTAGTGTAAATCGATAGATCCTAAATTAAATACAACGTTAAGATCGTACTTACCTTTCGTTTTAAACAATAACTAAATACGATCTACAATAAAAATCTACCCACATTTTCTTGCACAAAATGTTTTAATAAGAGAACTCGTGATTAAAAGTGAATCTTCGTATGACTGTAAACAGAGCTAAGCAATAGCATGACGATGCAATGTTTAAATTTAACAAAACACGTCAATGATGAGACCGTGTAGTGGTCTTAATCAATGTTGGCATTAATTTTAGCTGTTTATGATCCTGTTGAGGCCTGTCCAAAATGGACCCACCGTAACGAGATTACGATAAAACGCACACTGAGTGTGTGTTTCCAACAAACAAGACAAACAGAAGAAGAAGATCCTGTTTTTTCCCGTACCAAGTTGGTCGGTGCATTTTCAACAAATTAGCCAAGCAGAATAAAGGTTCCTGTTTATTCCTGTCCAAGAGGACGTCCCGTAACGAGAGCACGGCCAGGCCCACAACGCGAGTGTGGTTTCGAAAGCATTTTAAGGTGAAAATCAAATCGAAACCAAACTGTAAGTTATTTTGTGCTATCCTTGCAAAACAAAAACCTTTCTTTTTATGTACACTAGTACCTAAAAACTTCAAGAATAAGATTGTAATTTCAATTGAAAACTAACGACTAAGAATAAGTCTTAGTAATGGAAGTACCTGACATTGAAATAATTAATGATTAAACGAACTTACCCTACGTGAAGTTCTATCATAATTATACGAGCGCTTCGTCCGAAGAGATTAGTATGTTAGTAACAATTTTAACTTGTAGTAACGCATATTCAGACCCACATCATCACTATTTTGAGAGATTCCAAAGATTTTTTCACAGTGGTATCCCCTTCCGGCCCAATCTGTCAACGCCGGAACCAGTCGGTACTTGTCATTAAGTTTAGAGCTTTAAGCAGAGTACCTCCACAACATTATAATTGTTTTGTGATCATTGACATATTTCCCCGTAGAGTTAGGGGTGCAGACAGTTAGCTGGGTGGGGAGGGAGTGTATACTAATCTCTTCGGACGAAGCGCTCGTATAATTATGATAGAACTTCACGTAGGGTAAGTTCGTTTAATCATTAATTATACTTCGCGCTTCGTCCTCGAGATTAGTATGTTAGTAACAATTTTAACTTGTAGATATTTAGAGACATACGGTGGAAATTTGCCAATGAAATTGTACAATCATTAATGTTGTTTATTTATTATTATTTTTGTCAATACTTAAGTACCTTATACTATTTTGTCAGGAGACTGAAATAATAATTAGGTACAAACTGTGTTCTCCTTTTTTTTTTTTTTTTTACAACCGTTTATAATTATGTCATTTAAATTATAGTTGTTTTACAGCTAAGCCCCTTATATTTAACAGAATCACGTCAAGTCCTGGTTAAATTACGATATTAAACACAAAAAAAAAAAAAAAAGTAATAGCAATGTAATGCTACGTTTTCTTTGCTTTATCTAATCCTAATGATTCAATAGAGTTAAAACCTTATAAAACCAATATGGTTAATACCTTCAGGCAACAGTACTTTCTCAATTAAGTTATAATAATCATATGTTGATGCCCATGTTAAAACGTCACACAAGACGTGTTCATTTGTGTACATGATGTACACGTGACAGGCAAATGCAGCATAGGCCCGTAAGAATTACGTTTTTTAATTCAAATGAAAAATAAAGTTTGGACTTACAGTCTTACACGTTTTTAAGAAGTGTGCTTCTAATTGAATAGCTTCCGAATGCTTTGCTGAAATTCAAGACAAGAGTCTGATTTCTACAACAGGTAATTACAGCAGGCAGATACTCCAGTGTGTTAACTGGGTGGTGTCATAATAATAATGAGCAATTGAAACTGTAGAACTGTTTTCTATCTTAAAACTTCACAGTCAAAAAGGCGACCTCTAGGCCATACAACTAAGTAATGAAATCTATATTCCTATCTATATATCTCATGAGTCTATACTCATACTCTTGGAGTTGCAATTTTAAACAAAAAAAGTATCAAAATGTAAATCAACATCAGAGGCAGACTGGCGAACGGGACATTCAGAAGCCCACAATTTCCAAGGGAATCTGAACCGAAAATAGATTTAGACCTCAGTATACGGTACAGTATACGGTCTAAACTATGTGCTAGTTTTAATGGCCCAGTTCGTTTTTCAATAGAAATTAGCATTTTTGAAAATAAAATAAAATTTAAAGTTTTTATTTTAAGTGCCTTTCTGATGTTCACCAACAAAATCCTATATTATCACAGGACCAAAAAAAAACACGGTCGATATTATATAGACAATCCTCGTAACTTGTCAGGACAAAGGCAATAAGAAGTTTAAGAACAGTTTTGGGAGTCACCTAACTGGTCTGAAGTAGGTATTAAAATGCACGTAGGAAGGCAGTTAATGTGCAGGTAATATAATATGTTGAATCTTTATGTTGAATGTTTAACTCGAACGATTAAGCCTTTGCGAAAATCTCTGTTGCACCAATAAGGTGAGGTCACCGGTACCCGTAAGGTCCTGTAACTAAGTAGAGCTCCAAAAAGATAATAATTACAGTAATTGTTACATGATAAGACATCTACCGAGGCAATATGATCACACATGGTGATTCAAGACCATGTGGAATTGCAGACGCTGCACTAAGGGTATATAATAATCATTATGATTAATATGTTTCAGTTAATATCTGTTGTTAACTGGAGCAATTATGTGTGTAAAGAGCAATTATACATTTTTGTCACATGGAATGTCCGTCCCGAGAGGGGCAAACCCACGCACGACCCTTAGAAAAGCTTGGTGACTAGTCGATATCAAAAGATTCTCTTCAACACCGATCAGAGTATCAAAGTCTGCATATACCTGTAAGGGTAAAAATAAGTGAAACTTAAATTAGTTACCAATGTAATGTACCTAATTAGCTATAAGACCAGCAACTGACTGTACTTTAACACAGATAGGTATAAACCTTCTGAAGATAGATTTACAAGAGTATATTATCACACACAGGAGGGGTGTACTTAATCGGAGATACACTTTAACAACGGTTAAAAACAGCAGAAATTATGCAAGGTGTGTTTATAAAATTAGGTTGTTGGGGTTACCTTGCAAGGATCCCTTTGTTACATTAAGCAATCTACCCATCGCGTTGAGGCATCAGAGTTAATTTCGGCAACATGTTAAAGTTGTTTTAAAACGACAGTGTGATGTAAAACAGAAAGTTGCTAACGATCTAACTATTTTAATTCTGCTCTAAATCTTGTCACTAACAGGAAGTCAGAATAAAAATTCAACTATTTCAAACAACTCTTTTAACATTATTATTTTTTACATTGCTCCCTTGTATTAACAAGTTAGTTAACATTTTGATGGGACCGAGGTAAGCCAAGTATACTGGAAGTTTTATTGCTATGACGTTTATTAAACGTTCACAGGACGGGCCTATGTGAACTAAATAGGAAGCAAAGGATGCAAATGGTCGTCCTTCAAATTATATAATTTAATAATTATATATTTGATTGAAGTAATACACTTCAATGACGTCAGACTTTATATATGTATCTTGTTATGTAAATATAAAACACAATATGATACTAAAAACCATATGGACAGGGTCAAGTTACGTCAAGTGACCTAGATTTAAGGAAATTGAAAATGTCTTCGCTCTTTTGAGCGTACTTTTGCTCTAAGTTAGTAAGTTCAGCTTTTGAGCAGCGTTTCCCTCGCAGAAACCATAATCTTCCATTTTTTATTGAAAATTACCATCTGTTATCGAACCACGGTAATTATTGCACGAGCTAAAGCACTGAGGCAGACAATTGATGACTCGTTAGGCAAGTTCAATAGAAAACATTGCTACTTGAATTAAGCAATTTGTTTTATTTTCCTTTTCTTAAATAATTACTATTGGTGCTTGAAGGTAATCTTCTAATAAACTAATAAATTAGAGCAAAAACACGTAGTTTACTTAGGTAAGTAAGAGTTATCTACTTAAACCTCCTCAAGCACAGCATTACAAATAAAAGAATGAGGGTATTTTCATAAACCGTTGGTAATATACACTACAAAGTATTCCAAATCCATTTTTAACGAAATTCAACTATTTTGAATTCTTGTGCTATCATACGAGTACGTATCTAGTTACCTATGTTAGTTAATAACACATACTTATAGCATTTATCCATAAAAATCCTCGAGTCTAACTTGTTTGAAAGACTTTATGTCTAATGTGTTAAGAGACCATTAATAGTCTTGGTAGCTCAGCGGCCAGAGCAACCGCCTGGCCAGCGGAACACGCGGGTTTGATTCCCGCCCGAAGCCACAACCAAATGTCTTTTGCTGGCTTTCGGATCCTTAGAAAAGATACTGCATTGAAATGCTAACAATAATATGAACATGTATGACTGTAGGTATTGTTCCATACTTCATTTTTGAACTCGTAACTCGAGGGTATGTGAAACCAGGAACTAAGTACATCCTTGATTTTGTAGATTTGTTGAACAAATCTGCGGCTGTGTTATTGAGCGACATGTCGTCAGTAACTGCTGTTGCCATTTAAATAATTGCAAGTAGGTGTGGTAATGAATACCACCACCACCAGAATAGTTTGCAGTGAGATCTCTTGACTGTCCAAAACATCTTAATATTCCATTTGTTTGACATACGCACGCAATATTAGTCATAAGATTGGGTTACAAGTTATCTGATTTGTCTTGTTTTTATAAAAAACGGACAAATAACTGAAAAATTGATATTTTCAAGAAAAAATAAGGTTAAAACTTTGTTTTAAACCTCTTTCAGCAACAAGTCAAGTTGTTTATTATTTTTCAGCGTCGCGGTGTCGCAATGACCTGCGATTTATGCTGAGTTTATGCCAAATCAGTGGCATTTTTGGGTATAATATTTTCACTTTAAGTAACACAGATCCGTGCTTGAACGTGCGGGAATAATGCTCATGGTTGTACCAAGAACATTGATTTAATATGACATTATGGTTATGCAATGAAAACTTGTTAATTAAAAGGCAAAATGTATCCTCCTTGAGGCTCCTCCTCCTTCAGCAGGCGGTAAGCGTCGGCAGCTGCCTACAGGCGGTGGCGACAAGTGCAGCTAAAAGCTTATATGCGCATATGCTTGAAGGATTATGTCAGCAAGAAAATATCCCAAAGAATATTTCGCAAGCACCTTCATTTTAGACGACAAATACAGCAAGGTGTATCGCAAGATATTTAAAGCACTTACCCCAATGTGGATTTAGCAAGCATTGTGACGTCTTACTCACGATTCTTTCTTCCACAGTCCCCACGCATGGCATTTGTCGGAGTAAGCAAGAAAATTCCCAAAGGACATTTCGCAAGCTTCTCTTACTGGCCAGAAGTACACCAAAGTGTATTTCGCAAGCCTTGACAGCACGGCAGCGGCAGCTGCAGCGGCGGCGGCGGCAGCTTGCAGACGGTCTTCCTTCCAGTGGTTCACATGCGTTGTATTTGTCTGAGTGAGCAAGAAAATTCCCAAAGGATATTTCGCAAGCTTCTCTTACTGGCCAGAAGTACACCAAAGTGTATTTCGCAAGCCTAGACAGCGCGGCGGCGGCGGTGGGGCGGCAGCAGCGGAGCTGATGGCAGCAGCGGGGCTGATGGAAGCAGCGAGGGCTTGCAGACGGTTAGAAGTTCACCAAAGTGTTTTTCTCTAACCTTGACAGCGCTACAGCGACAGTCGTTTATTCAGTGGTTAATGCATAGCATTTAACTGAGAAAGCAGGAAAATTCCCATTGGATATTTTGCAAGCCTTTATTGTTTTTCAACATTTTGTATTTAACGGCGCCGACGGCGCGCGGTTCAGTGTGCATACATATTTCTTTAAGTGTTATTATATCTATGCACTGCGTATGCACGAATAGGAAGGTAAGAATATAACGACAAACGTTATTTTACGACGACCTTCATTGCAAGCAAAAAAATTATACAGCTCACCAACATGTATTTTTCAGAACACTTTTTGTTGTTCTCTGGAACAAATTTCACTTTTTATCAACTTATTTCACAGGATCACAGTTTGTTGTTTCTTCTCTTTTAGTATTTTAGATGCAATAGCGAGAACACAGAAATAAAACAGTGCGAGCGGCGGGCACTAAAATGCGAATGACAAGTACCGACTGGTTCCGGCGTTGACAGATTGGGCCGGAAGGGGATACCACTGTGAAAAAATCTTTGGAATCTCTCAAAATAGTGATGATGTGGGTCTGAATATGCGTTACTACAAGTTAAAATTGTTACTAACATACTAATCTCGAGGACGAAGCGCGAAGTATAATGTTTCATTTTGCTACTACACAGACACATCTGAGTAGCCACGCCACAGCTTTTGTAGCTATACAGCTATGGCTAACATCATAACTTACTCTAGTTGCTATAAAATTTATATTTAAATACATTTGATACCACTTCGTGGTTACCGTCTACAATATTCATAATATGATGAAGGCTAACACCCGTGTTACCACGGGATAACCACTCACGTAGGCTTGCTGCCCACGAAGTTCACAACATATGAGAAAATGACAATCCAATGCGGATTTAGCAGAATGAAGTATTCAATTAGCTATGTAATTAGAGGCCGACGCCGAAAACCATCCCGGTGAGTACCGGTGCCTAATTATTATTATTTTTTTTATTTATTTACTTCCTAAAAAACCTGGGGGTTGGCCGAGAGTCATCACGAAGGTATTGTAAAAACCTGGGGGTTGGCCGAGAGTCATCACGAAGGTATAATAAAAACCTGGGGGTTGGCCGCGAGTCATCACGAAGGAAAAATGATCTCAAAATTGAGACTCAATAGCTTGATCTGTACATGAGGAACAAACCTGGGAGTTGGCCGTGAGTCAACATGACGGTAACGATATCGCAATATCTGAATTAAGGGCCTATATTCAATCCGTGAATGGCCCATGAAATGAAATAAAATAAAATGAAATAAAATGAAACGAAATAAAATGAAATAAAATGAAATAAAATGAAACAAAATGAAATAAAATGAAATGAAATTAAATAAAATGAAATAAAATGAAATAAAATGAAATAAAATGAAATAAAATGAAATAAAATGAAATGAAATGAAATAAAATGAAATAAAATGAAATAAAATGAAATAAAATGAAATAAAATGAAATAAAATGAAATAAAATGAAATAAAATAAAACATAAAATGAAATGAAAAGTATTTTCATAGTGATTATGAAAAGTCAGAAATCAGAAATCAGAAATCATTTATTTGCTAAGAATAAGGTAGTACATTGAGATGGTAATTAAATATCGGCTTCCAACTTATTCAGCTTTTATGTCAGCATGCAAATACAATAAAATTCAAGATTGGATAACACATTATTAGTCTAATCAAGCAAATTACAACACTACCCTAATGTCAATTTTTAAATTAATAATCAATTACATACACTTAAACAAATTGCCTGAAAGTCGTTCAGAATAATGGTTTCATCGAGTCAAATTGAAAGTCCTACCTGCAAATAATAATCAAATTCCATACATTAAATAATCTTTGACGGAGTAAAAACATTTGTCAATTAATAAATTAAACAGTTTTCTATGGAACAACTCCCCGTTCAGTTCTTTAACACTGTTAGGCAGTTTATTAAAAATATGGATTGCCATAATGAAACAGTTACGCCTGTACAGTTCTGTTTTCATAATCGGGTATGCCAATCTGTTTTTGTTTCTGGCACTGAACTTATACACTTCTTCGAACTTTGTAAAAAGGTAGAAATGAGCCTTTACGAACTTGCACACTTCATAAATATACATACATGGAAGCGTGAGTATTTTATGTTTTTTAAACAATGGCGTACATGGAGTCCATGGAGGCATATTGAATATTGCTCGCAAACACTTTTTTTGTGCGATAAATATACTATTAACATCCACGGCATTTCCCCATAATATCAGTCCGTATCGGAGCAAGGAAGCGACATAGCCATGGTAAGCAAGTAGAGCAGTCTTGTGATCAGTTATGTTCGACAACTTCCAAAGAGCATAGATAAATTTATTTATTTTGGAATTTACTACATCTATATGCGGTGTCCACGAACAGGTGCTATCTATAATTATTCCAAGAAAAGGTAAACTATTACTTGCTTGAATTTCCTGTTCCTTATAATTAACTAGAAAATCACAGTGTCTAGATTTTCTATTATAAAATTTTACATACTTTGTTTTGGATATATTTACTTTAAGGTTATTTTCCGTTAACCAGTCTATGAGTTTACCTACAGTTGCGTTGACCTCATTTTTGTGAACATCTATATTGTCATTGCTGATCACTACCGATACATCATCTGCAAAGAGTGTGCACGGATATTTAGTAATATCTGGCAGATCATTAATATATATTAGGAAAAGGAGAGGCCCCAATACACTGCCTTGAGGTACCCCATATTCGTTTTCTCTGTAATTTGATTGGTGACAAACGACTTCTTTTTTATCATTCAAAGTTTTTATTTCGACACTTTGTTGTCTGTTTCTTAGATAAGTCTTGATCCAGTCATAGGCGGGACCTCGAATGCCACTGAGTTTACATTTGGCTAGTAATCTGTCATGTCAGGTATGTATTAAACAACCTAGCCTTACCAGTATTTTTCTGTATCTTACCTTGCTGATGGTTTGATAACCTTACCTGGTGGCAGCGAACCCATGTAAGTTTTCCAAAATTTCCTTTATTATTCAAGAAATAATTATCTATGACTAGCAGCCGCCCGCGAATTCGTCCGCGTGGCCTTAGCTGTATGTGAAAAAAGATTTTCCCGCTTTTCTGTTGAAATTTTGCTGAATTTTCTTTGCTATAAACCTCACGGAGCGCGGGACCTTTCTAACGAATGCAAAACCGTGGAAATCGGTCTGTGCGTTATAGCGTCATAAAGGAAAACCCGACTTATTTTTATATAGTAGTTTATTTTAATATAATAAATAAGCAAAAGCATTTGAAACAACATGAATTGAAGAGACACTTAAATTCTTTATTATTAATAGTTTATTCTTATGAAGCGATAAACCTAATCCACCTAATAATTAACACAGCAAGTATTTAATGCAGCCACGCGTTTAACAATAACAAGTTGAATAACAACACTTAATAATGGTGTAAGTACATAAGCACAGCCGTCTTTTAAATGTATATGCATACATGTATCTACTTGATTTACTTGTTGTTGAGTGGTGTGCTACGCACACGGATTTCTTTTATATGCAAAATGCTACACTTTTGCCGTTTAGCAAACATTAGTGACTACTCATAATTCAGCAAGCGTTAAATTTGTCATTTAACGATTGAATAGATAATTTTTAAAGGTATAACTGCTGTTTTAGCCGTTCAATAGGCACAACTTGTAATGTAGACTTGATTTAATACCTCGATTCTGTGTTTATTTTTTGAAATAACATAATCAATCAATAGGTAAAGTGGATAACCATATCCAAGCCATGACTGGTTTTGACTTGGGATTAAAAGTTATAAATTGAACTAAAACCATCTCACATTGATCGCATTTCTGAATACAGGAAATGTATTGGAAAAAGATGTTTATCTTGTCTCGATTTCAGTAAGACTAGTACTTACTAGACAAAAATGTTTGGTAATGATTTGCAGATTACCAATTTATAGGAAGTAGTTTTAGCTTTTATTGTTCGCATCTGGCAAGGTTTGTTGATTAAGAAATTAATTGCAATCAGATGCTAAATTACAATTTAATAGTTTTAGTATTTGATATTATGTAGGTAGGTGACCTACCATTAAGGATTTGTTGCATACGCACTCACGAGTAGAAGACATCGTGGTCTTTCATTTTAAAATGACCGCAATAGGTTATAAGTTAAGTTTTTCGTGAGAATAGGACTGAAATCACAATAATAATTTAATGAAAAATAACACCTTCGCATAAGCAACAGCTCTTTTATTAGTTTACACTTTAGTAGTGTACCAAGCCAAACAAGATTTAACATTTAATAAGAAATTCACAGTAAGAAGATTTAAGGAGAGAAGTCAGTAGAATATCTTAATGCAATTCTAACCTTAACTGTACCAACAGGGAACTGTAGGTACCTACCTACTTACAGTGTTACGGATATTATTCGCATAGCGATAGTTAAAAATAGACGATTTCCACTCACGAAAACATTGTCATAAAGAATAGTAAGACGTCTCATCCTTACAAAACGCCCCAGCTTTCACCAGAGTGGCATAAATTACCTAAGTAATTATACCTCAGTTAGGTTATTAGATTAAAAACATAGGCCAGCTGCATTGACTAGGTCATGTGTAGTTTCTATCTTGGAAGGACATTTCAATCAATGAGAGTCATAGAAACTCTTAAGAAAAATAATAAAAACTAAAGCTTATTATGCCTAGGTTATTATTCTTTCGGATTCTAAAGTCTGCTTACTCTGTGCAGTAGACAACATACTTACATTAAGAAATATTATTAGCAAAAACTAGGAGAGTAAGTTACTAACTAACTTACTTTAGTACCTACTGCCGTTGGGTTCTATTTGGGAATAGGTTTTCCAAACAACAGCTTTAGTTGAATTAAGTTAGGTGACTAATTATGTGTCACCCACACAACGAGCACATACAATGCTGGGCATTTAAATTGTTGTAATAAACCACTGCCCAGTGTACTTGTATATAATTATGTACCACCTTACTTTACATTTATTACGAAAATATTAACGGAAAAGTTGCAGCTCAAGCTGCTAACCTGTTTCAATAGACGTCGTTCTTTGATCCCGAATTTACTATGGATTAAATATTCGAGTAAATTAGTTTTTATTATTGGGTGGTATATGTATACCGGTTCTTGTGTGTGGTAACAGCAAAGTTCATACAGTTACCATTAAGTTTTTTTAATTAACATTGCTTAAATTAATATTAATTATTATGCAAAGCATATTTATAACATGAAGTTATCTTAATATATATTCATCTTGGAACATAATACTGAAGCTGCGATGATCTTTTGACTTTTGGTCATTGGTCCTTAATTTTGTTGCGTCTTTATAGTAAACAGGTAAAGTTATAATAAACGTTACCTATTTCACATCAAAAATAAAATTTGGTATCAAATTCAATTTAGTAAATCCTTGATATTGATTTCCCTAGACCTCTAAACATCTACCTTGTGATAAAATCCCGAGGATGCAGCGACGAAGTATAATTGATGATTAAACGAACTTACCTTAAGTGAAGTTCTATCATAATTATATGAGTCGCTGCATCCGAAGGGATTTTAGCTCCCACCCTACCCATAGTTACCATCATACCCTTTGGTAACTGACCCGAGTAACTTTAGGGAAATCTGTCTCTAAAAGAATGATGAACTTGTCACCTGTCAGAGCGACGCACCTACCGTAGGGAGGGAATTTGTTTTTTTTTTCTGTTTCAGTGATACCAGCTCTAAAACGTGTTGATGCCTGGTACATGAAGAAATGTACTACCTTGTGATAAAATCCCTTCGGATGCAGCGACTCATATAATTATGATAGAACTTCACTTAAGGTAAGTTCGTTTAATCATCAATTATTTAGTTGCAAGAAAGTTCGTTTACCCCACAGGCTGAGCATTGGTATTTGTAGTGACTGGTAAGTATTCTCTATTTTGATAAGTTTGTTATCAGCCACTGATACTATACTTCTTCGCAAAATAAAGTTAAAAGGGTATATCGCCTCGGGGGGTTAAGTTTACTGGCTTAAAATCCAGAGGTTCTAGCTCGAAGTCTAAGTATATCGAGAAAAATGCATTTTAGATTATTCAAACCATGGTTCTTGTTTATGATTACTCTTACCAACTTTCATTTGGTGGCATTTTTACAATTTTGTTTAACTGACTTTTGGTTGACAATAAAATGAAAAGTCCTTCCAAATTGTTTCTTTGTTGAAGATTTAATTCTCTTTGATAACTAAACCCAAGCAATTGCCGTCAATACACTTAAGCAGCTCATTATAAGCAAAATGTAAATCAATTTAAAACGGGCAAGGATCAAATTTTCAAATATTGGCTCCTTTTACAGATTTGTAAACAATATTCATGATGATAAACAATATGAGCCAAGATAAGGTCAGTGATATTGTTTCATTATTGTTGATTTAAGTTATGGGATTAAAATTTAATTTCGAAAATTGAATCTTACTCGGGGCTTGAAAGGGAACTTTCATGAATGATTTAGTTTATATTGTTGCAGCGACTGACTTGGGACTGTGTGCTAGACACTGGACATCTCTTTTCTATATATGCATGCTGATTCAGTAGCTCACTATTAATCATTTCGATAAGTATTCAACACTAGCGGCCTCCCGCGACTTCGTCCGCGTGGACTTAGGTTGAAAAAATGTAATTAATATCTATTTATTATAAAAATATAAAAAGCCTATGTGTTATTCATGTGTACATGTGTTATTCAGATTGTAAAGTTTAATTAAAATCCATCCAGTAGTTTTTACGTGAAAGAGCAACACGAAACATCCACACATACAAACTTTCGCATTCGTAATAGGTATTAGAAGATAAGTCAATAACTCGTTTACACAATGTGGTCACCACACCCCGACTGAAATTGAGTGATGTATTTTTCAGGCATCTTCGTGCTTTGGACCGGGACCAACTATCAGGTCCCGGTAGACGCAGCTACATGTCAGTCATTAAACCTAGTCGAGGGCCTTAGGGTGGTTTAATAACATCTGACATTAAAGTTGGTCACCAATCTAACATTGTTGTAGGGGAACAATCCACACTGAACCCGCGCGTTGGAGTATGGCTCGCGTCACCTCATAGTTGGGCTAAGGCCTGTGCCCAGCAAGGGGACGTATATAATAGGCAGTTTATGTAACAAACTCATTTCCGAATATAATTAAAAAAATATAGGAGATAACATTATGTTTGATTACATCAGTTCCCGTTAATGCAGTTTTGATTTTGGTCAATAATTAGTATTTTTCTTTAATTGAGAAAGTTTGACGGAATTATTTTTGGGCGCTCTTTTTTACCGCAGTATCCATGTGTCGGATACAGATGGCTATTAACACAAGACATGGGCGTTTTTTTGCTTAGTATGCTCGTAGGACCATTAGATCATCATTATAGGACCATTAGACCCATAGTTCGTTCGCGTTAAGAATGCAGTGATTTTAAATTTTTTATTCTTTCGCACACAAAAAAGCTCAAAAGTATGCCTTCAACTGCATTCCTAACGCGAACGAATTATAGATAAAGTACCTAAGTGACAATGTCAATAATTGTCACCGTAAATAAACTATTTCTACTCGCAACTCACGTGGAGCTTATCAACAAAATAAAGTATCTTGACTACTTAGCATAATAGGGCTCATGACACACATACATATCGCGTTTGCAATTAGTGCCTATGTAATTTTGTGTCTAGACCTAATAACTATGACATTTTAATTAGAAATCTCAGCACCGCTTAATCATAGTTGATATTATGATATCGCGGTTTTAACTCAGCGCAGGGCATAAATTACTGAATAACCGCAAATTGTCGCTATGTTACTGAATGTAGCCATAAATTATGGTGTTAATGTTTGACTAGACGTTTTTGAGCATTATAATTCACTAGGCTTTATTAGGGCGTTACGCTGCTTCTCGAATCGTTAAACATTGCATGCGTCGACGCAACGCATAATGTAGTATATCATTAAAAATATGTACAACGACGCAGCTGTTCACGCAGAAAACTCCGGCATTGGAGACTAGGTAGGTACTTTTTAATTATTCAATTAATTTATTTCAAAATAGGAGCTACGACTAAGTACATTTTAACTTAACTTAACTTACTAGGCTCGACGGGAATCCATAGATAAGCATCCCCCACATGGGTAAATATTAATTCCTAGATGACGTTTAAAATAGCAACAATAAAAACAAAATTAACAGGAGAAAAAATGGCAAAACAGCTTGTTAGTATTTTTTTTAAAATGACATTTTTGGTATAGTTTCTAATATCCTGAAATATTTTGGGTGGCGAAATGACAATATCTTTGGTGAACGCATCAAATGATTATCGTGCCGCGATTTATGCACGGCCTAACCACTGTGTGACTATAGCTTTCACGATCGCTTTTAAATATGACAGATTTTCTCTCCGGCCGACCCCAGCACGACCCCTTAAGGTAGACAGTCCGATCACTGGCAGTAGAGTCTGTCCTGAGGTTGCATGATTTCGGTAAAACCAAGCCACCAGCTCATGGCTGCTCTGAACATCTTTAAATAATCTACAACACTGAACCTTTAGTAGCTAAAAACGATAGAGATGAAAAATACTGTCTGAAAAATGTAGCGGATATTAGTTAAAAATTATAGTGCTGAATATTCTATACCATGCATCCATCTCTAAGAATAGTTTCTAGAATAGATAAATTGTGTTCGTTATTAAGAGTAAAATCGCTCAAATAACCTTGGCCGATGAAAGATAGTAATCTCATCTCGTGTAACAACATCTAGCTGTTTCAGAGATGAATAGTGCCCACTGTGTAATTATAGAGGCGCTAGAATTAATGTATCTAGTTACACGAAGAAAACACATCGACATACTAACCCTATACGTCAAATTAGGTCATTTGAATACCGTTAAGATCGAAGTTTTTACTAAGATTTCGAAGGTATGTGACAAAAATAGATTAGCATTATTCTAGAACAATTTTCAGTTATTTACAGCATCAAAATCATAATAATATGTGCGTACAGGGAAGGCGCATAATTTATATGACTATGTGTTTAGGAAGAGCAACCTTATCACTACAGAATTAAAATAGTATTTCTCTAGTTTTAGATTTTAGTTACGTTTCTTACAAAAAAATATATTATTTACCCATTTCCAATCAGTCTTCCTCGCTCTATCACAAAACATAATCACAAGGCAAAAGCGAAGTACAAAACGGAAATTGCTAGCCTGATGATCTATTGACTGTACTCCAGTACCCACCGCTTAGTGGACTTTTGTACCTTTTCAATGTCAAGTCCCTTATCGATGCCTTTTCCGGCAATAGCCTCAGTGACCTTCACCAGGTCGACACTCTCCACGGAAATAAAGCGTAAATTGAATTCAACCCTTTCTTTACTACATCGAAACGGACTTGCTTCGTTATTTCCAATCGTTCTTTATGTCTCTTTAATGTAATGTAACTCCAAGTCTGTTTCAATGGAATTTGTCGGTAAAATGAATAGAAACGGCGTTGGATAATGATGAATTAACTCATTGTAAATTATAATGAACAGCTTAGATGGTAAACGGTCACAGCAGACTAAGGACACAAATAACACCAGGGGCATCACACATCCGAAACTGCATTAAATATGATGACCCGAGCTCCAATACATGGGTCAATAAGTGCTCCGTATGTTATATATCCTTCATATGTTATACAGTCCTTCATATGTTATAAAGCCGGCGTTACACCTCCGTCTAGGCTTCACGACAGTAGGAACCAACTGCTTAATGAGCCTTCCGAAGGACGAAGTAGCCGGAATATACATTACTGAATTTCAGTTGCGGTGGTCACCTATCCTATTTCTGGCCCAGCTTGTGTTGCTTTACAACAAGGATTGCTGTTCCACTGTCATAACTAAGCCACGGACACGGGACCATGGTAGAACTTTTCCCAATCCGTCTTGAAGAACTCTACGAGAATATCTCGCCACGAAGTTCATTTCACAATTAAAGCAACTCAAAAGAATTAATTCGATGATAACAAAGTGTTCAGCGGCTTTTGTTGCCGTTTTCACATTCGGATTATCTTAAATGATAATGATCGTAATTTGTACATCGATGTAATCCTTAATTCTTTGAAGCTTTCTTAATAAAAGTTGCTCGTTTGCTTGAGTTAATAAACATTTTAATGATGTCTGGAACATCTCTAGAGAGTGAGTTCGAGCTGTGAAGAGAGCTAAATCATTTAAACTACTGCTAGAAACTCTAAATGACTTTTGGCCTGATTTATGTTCTCTCATTCTGTTTACACGGAGTTTTTGTTTCAGTGAATTCTGACTGATTTAAGATCAACCTCGTAACAGATGTTGTTCTTTGAATCGAATTTGTGTTGTATTGATATTTATGTTCGGAATCGAGAAGTGACGTCATTTAATACGGTTTAACGGAAAATAATATGAGAATGCAGAATTGTTTTTCAACATTCTTTTTTTAAATAAGGAAATATTGATGTGCACATAAATGTTAACCAATGTAGAACTAAACATTTAATATTATTTTGTAAAAAAACATTAATTGTGACTTATGTAAGTTAACGGAGAAAATAGATGAAGATTTTGTATTTCTTGTAAAAGCTATCACGAAAGCTTATCGCGCAAATATTTTATAGAAATAAGTAAATAATATAGTCCGTTCACGTTAAGAATTCAGTGATTTTTAAATTGAATTCTGTTGCACACAAAAAAACTCAGATCCACAACCTTTGCGTTCGAAAGTATGCGTTCAACTGGTCACTGTGGACTTGATTTTCTAATTAGGAACGATTTGAATGATAAGGGGCCGGGCTAGATCGAAGGAAAAGTATGAAATTACTGCATTCTTCACGTGATCGGACTATAGTAAGTAGTTGGTAGGTAAAACTCGCTGAACCCAGTGGAATTTTACCTACTTATATGCAGTCATTTTCTACTTCCCGTGTGGACGTCATTTGCCATTTAGACTACCAACACTTGAGCTTACGTTGCCGCTCTGTTTTTACGTAAGCTGATAAAACCAACGTCTGTTTTTATTAATAAGATGAGCTATTCCTGGTACTTCTTCTGCTACTACTACTAGTAGTGGCAAGTGGTTCTGAAAAATCAGCAGACGCCAGACAAGCTACATTGTAAGTGGATATCATTCATTATAATTTCAGGCATAATTAGAGTTAGCTTTGAGGAACAAAAGCTTTTTTGCCTTCTAGTCGTACCCATAAAACAACCCAAGGGAGCAAAATCAGGGCTAACACTTAGAACCTTTTCAGGGTTCCGTATGAAACACGCAGAAATATTTGCTACGGAACCCTTGATGGGCGAGTCCGACTCGCACTTGGCCGCTTTTTTTCAATAGATCGAACTGTCTTTGCCTCCTAATTGTTCATTATGTCTTACTACAGCAAACAAGTTCGCATTCCGGAGGATATTATAAAATTACACGAATACCCCAACCCAAAAGCCGAAAGCCCACGAAGTTCTTAGGAAATATGTCAATTTAATTAAATAACTCTGTGATCACATCGCCGTATTATTATTCGCTAAGTGCCTATTCCTTAATTTGTGAATTCCTGCTAAGTCTCAACTTTATGATTACTCGTATCTTAGAAATAATGTAGGTACAGGAAGCAAGTTATGAATTAAAATTTTCAGAACTCAAAAAGATGTATTGTGAGTAATTGTGACTCAATAAGTGATTTGTCAAATTTACGTTGAAATTGACGTTGACTGTACATACACCGGGCTACCCATTTCCGTTTTTATCTTGCTCTCGCTAAATGCATGATTATTTGCTTTAGAGCAAGGAGGACCCGGAAATGGTAGTCTGATGTACCATTAACCGTACGTGATATCATAACAATTATACATATTGCGGGGTAACTCTCTAGTGTGTGTATGTTTGTAAATAGTACCTAGTAGAAAATCCATTTTCTCGAAAATGTGGAGATTATTAAATTTTCCAGCAAGCCTTAAATTGCCCCAGACCAGAAAAAATTGCTTAAATCGTGTTTTACCTAATCACCTTACTTAACCGAATGACCCTTATCGCACCCTTATTCGGATGTGGATATCCAGTTACACCCGGACAACTCCGGTTAAAGTAAGGCATTGGATATACTGGCGACAGAAAGACGACCCAGTTTTAGAAGCTTGGTAATATGCGGTATCTCTATTTTAAAGTCTATGCTTATCCAAAACTAGTACTAATTCATTTTGCGACTAGAGCAACATAATCATTCTTTAAGTCTTAATTTTACCTGAAAGTAATATTGCCATGAAGCATATTTTTACTAATTATGGAAAAAATACTTAAAAAAATGTTTCATTGAAAATTACTATAAGCTTATCATTTATCTGTTTAGTGGCAATAATAATATGATTTAACAAGTTTTAGGAGGTACAAGTTTTTAACACGATAATTATTAAATCCCTACCAATTTATCACTGAAACGCATAATAGCAGGCATACACAGTGGCTTGAAAATGAGTGTGTTCACCAATCCATGTGTACCCTCAGCCTTACTTAAGGCGGGGTGAGATAAAAGGGCAAGACTAATAACGGGATAAAACTTGGTAGTAGATTGATCATTTCTGGATATATGGAGACGCTTTGTTGGACACCATAAAACTCGGAAGATGAATAGTGCTGATTCCATGAACCCCAAGTAAATGATTCTCAATGCGTTGAAAAATGAAATGAAATATTTTCATAATAGCCATATGAACACACACTTAACCAAGCTTGCATTGAAGACATTATTATGTAGTAATAACACAAGTTTGCAGTCCAGCGGTTCATAGTTCAAATCCTATTTCGGGCTAATTATCTATGTTTCATTGACTTTTAGCTATCTTTTCTTCTAGTAACTCAGGATGAGAAAACTCTCAAACACGGAACATATGGGTATAAAAAAACTAATTGACTTTTAGTCAAATGGTGCAGGAAGAAGGTAAAGTAGTCAATTTATTTTGTACTGAAATACAATTATGTAAGTACAAAATAAGGATATTACGCCACCGGAAGAGTTCAAAAGCAAATAAACAAAGATTTCATTAAAAGAGGTCTATGACCGATCACCATGATGGTTCAAGGGCGACTCTGTTGGCAGACAAATATATTCTGGTGAGTCTACGGACTGAAATGAAAGTATGTCATTTACTTTTTGTAGGTACAAATTTTATAATATAAAAGTAACTCATTTTCCCATCACGACGATAAGGGATTTAAAGCGCAGTAGTTAAATTAATAGGTTTGCACAGTCAAATACATTTACAGGTTACTGCAAACCTTCCAGCTCCTTCCAGCTTCCAGTCCTTTCCAGCTGTCTCCAACTTTTCGTGATGCACCGGTACCAATGACCGACCACCTACACCTTCTGGGTATGGAAGTGTCGTCCAAGCTAAACTTCGGCCAGTACATCGAGTCGGTAGCTAAAACTGCTGCCAAGAAGCTCGGTATCCTGTCCGGGGTGAGGCGGTACTTCTCACTGAAAATGCTGCTTCAGCTATACAAAGCGCAAATTCGTCCATGCATGGAGTACTGCTGTCACCTCTGGGACGGATCCGCCAAGTACCAGCTGGCCGCTCTAGACTCGGTGGAGAGGCGTGCTGTAAGGCTTGTGGGTGACGCTGACATCACAGATAAGCTACAAGACCTTGAACACCGCCGGAGGGTAGCTTGTCTGTCGGTTTTCTACAGGTTGCATTTCGGGGAGTGTGCGAAGGAGTTGCATGACCTAATTCCACCAGCTCCTTTTCTTCATCGGACCACTAGGCGAAGACTGGGCTGGTTTCCACCCCTTTGTTGTTGACATCCCGGCAATCCGCACCAACCGTTTTGGTAACTCATTCATAACGCGAACAGCAAGGGAGTGGAATAAGCTTCCCGCTGAAGTGTTTCCACAGCAATATAACTTGGGCCTCTTCAAGAAGAGAGTGAACAGCCATTTGTTAGGCCGGCATGTACCACCTTAGGCCACATCATCACTTACGATCAGGCGAGATTGTGGTCAAATGCGCGCCTAATTGAGATATAAATAAAAACGATCAAATCTACTTTTGATGTTGGTAATATTTGACCAGCCAAAAAAAACACACTTACCACTCCTACCTACTGGCAAGCAATTCTTGGTGAGGAAGCCCACTAGATGAGAATTGTATTGTCCAGGAACAATATTGCGAAGGATGTAGACAAAACACGAACTACAATGATGCTTACCACGGCTTAAGGTCATAGCTCATTAAGCTAGCACAGCAACTACACAGCTTCGACCGAGCAATTATCTTGCCATTCAAATTTGATCCTTAAATTGTGAGTGGTACAATATATTTTGCAATAATAATAATAAAGGTACTAAACCACTCAACTCGCAGCTCACGTCCTCACAACGTAAGGTTCAAATTTGAAAGGCAAGATAATTGCTGGGTCGGAGCCGTACAGTGGCCGCGCTTGCAAAGTCTGCTACGAGCTTTAATCTTGTAAGCGCTGGGGTAATTCAAAATGACTTTAAGCTATAGCTTTTGGTAATGTCCGATATATTTATTTGCCGTCGTGAAATAGGCCAACTTTGTCCAATTCGTATTATCGTCGATTTAGTGCGAGGCCTTCGGTCAAATTCATATGTATCGGAAACGGTCTTACAAGGGTTCTTTCAATTTACTTATTCAATGGATACAAAAAGAATTCAATATGGTTTGTCGAGCCTCTTCCCAAAATACGTGAGACAATAACATGCAAATTCACAAGTTACGAAAACCACGTGAATTGTTTGGAAACGTGAATGTTTTCTACTTTATATTTTTAATAATAGGGGTTTACACGTGTACACCGCCTGAGCCTTTTTTATTAATAGGGAATGCTTATTGCATACTCGTTCGGCAGGAGCAGACGAGTTATGTGGGACTCTCTCTGGGGTGGACTTCTTAGTCAAGAAGCTGCACAGAGCCTACCTACTGAACCCCCATCAGTGCTCCATTGCATTGCATTCCCCCCAGCTTTGCCCGCTTGTTGGCAGGTTCACCGGGTAAAGGGTAGCAGGGTATGGCTGGGAGCACCTGGCCGTCTCTGACACCGTCTGAGCCTAACATTATACGGACAGTAACAGGGTGTAGTTCCTTTTAATTTTGGACATCGTTCATACGATGTTTATACATTGCTGTCTGTCTGAAGTGGTAAAACTTACATGTGTGTGTACCATGCTCCAGAAACCTTGCGATGTGTACGGTACTTATACCAGCTATGCGAGAAACTTGCGTTACGAACTGTACCATGTATTCTAGCAAGTCTCAACTATTGCGCACGTGTTGTAACTTAAACTATTCAATAGCATCCAAATGATCAAGTCTATTAAGCCCCGAGCCCATTACTGATCGAACTAATTCTGTTTGTCAGGGGCGCTAAACCGACGCCGTTTGTCCTTGACTCACGAATTCGTGTTAAATTCGGTTCAGATGTCGAAAACCTCTCTTTAATTAAGCCATGTTTAATCTAGCGCTTCCCAGTCGTATCACACCGTATTTTGTGAACAGATTGTTATTAAATACTGGGATACGATGGAATTAAAGTATATCACAGATAATAGGAGAACAGAAGTAATCAAAGATTTAAGGGCAGATAATCTTTGTGTAGAGATATCCGAGATATTTTAGTAAATGTAAGATAGGTTTCGGTCTTTCGAAGCTCAGAGGCTTAGAGAAAAAATACTGTGTACACATTCAAGAATAAACTTCTGATACTTTTTTATCACATACTTGACTAAAGTTATTGGTAAATAACCTCACGTTAACCATAATGTGAGGCTCCATACTAAAAATCAAACTAGTTGGGGATTTGAGGTTTTTAAAATGTTAATATCATTTTGGCCTTTAATTCATCAATTCAGATTCGTAATTACCAGACAAAAAATGTAAAACAAGTGCATACTTCATGAATTTTTTATATTTATTTTATGCTTTCTGCACTAAAGCATCAGTGACGTATTTTAATCTGCAACTTTGTTGTCTAATTTTCAGTTCTCTGTAAGAAGTAATTCACCACTCGCGAGGAATGAAGAATCTCCTAATGAAACTTCCCGCACAGCCATAAAACATTTCAAGACTAGACAACGGGATTCACAAAAGAAAATGCTGCGTTACTTATTTGCAAATTGGTAAAATGAATTAAATTTGCGTCTTTGTACTTTTAAGATAAAGTTCATAGGTCATGTAGCATTTAAATATTGAAAAAACATTTCACGGCAACAGTTGCGTGAATACGTTGTTAACAATTTGGGTTTAAAAGGAAGGTATTAGTAGCTTCTTAAATACCAGTAATTTAAAAAGACAACTTAGTTCACTTGATACTATTTCAATACGAAATGTCGAAGTTTTGGAGCTCTCCCAAAGGGGTGCGTATTGGTTGATATAACTTCATTTGATATATTTTCATTTCAATAACGTTCATAAGATATAATAAACGTTTGGTATAACAACTCTTCGAATAATTTTCTTTAACATAACGTTCATTTCATATAATGCATCAAATGATATAACGTCATTTAAGATAACAATCAGTACGCCTAACAACATTTAATATAAACCTTACTTAGTATAAAGCACATTTGATGTAATTTTGTTTAATCTAAATTGCATTGCATATAACCTTCATATGAAATAAATGTTATTTGTTATAAAAGCTAATTGGTATACTTGTCTGCCCTATACTCGAGTCGGGGCAAAACCGACACGGATAGATTAGGTTAGAAGGTTTAAGGTGGGAGCGAAGCGTAGCGAAGCTCCCGCCTTAAACCTTCGTGGTTATTTTTTTTTTAAACCCTAAAAACGACTTGCTTGATTTGCTTGCTGCTTGCGTTGAACCCGTACTTTTTATGATCTTTAACAATGTGTATTTATTTATGTAGGTACAATTCATAAACAATCTTAAGATTTATGACAGTAAAGTTTATGGTATTTGATGGTTAGACCATTTATTTTCATATCAAATAAATGGTAGTTGTTTTGAATAGTATACCATGTAAGCTTTATATCAAACGTTTATTATATCAAACGTTTATTATATCAGTTGTCCGTTATACGTTTCAAAATTATTTCATTTGAAATTATATGATTCGTTCATTATACGGAATGAATAATTATATCAAACGTTGGTATATCATACGACTGTATATGTTCTGAGTGATATACGATTTGTTGTTATATCATACATTACACACCCCTCCCAAAGCGATTTCCATGTTATTCTTGAAGGTATATTTTTGTAGCGTATATAAGTAGTAAGTAGATTGCAGAAGTAAAATACTTGTTTCCAGTAATATCAGTTTTATGCATAATAATGATGGAAAAAATAACTTATTTTGAATTAAAAATTAACAAAATGAAATCTGAATCATCAACACGAGAAACTAACTAAAGGTTAAACTGAAAATCATTAAAAAAACCGTCCATGTATTAGGTAGAGGATTCCGATTTCGTATTTTGGTATCCAAACCCCTTTTAACTGGTCCCATTGTCAGTCAAACAAGTCGAACATGCAACAATTTTCCAAATGCGACCGCGGTTCCATTTTTATCCTCGGTCCATAAAGTGGAGTACAAACACAGATGCCCTTCGGGTAACTGGAACCGTCGGACATAAATCCAAGCTTGTAGCAGCGTCTGTGACTGTGATTGCCGGATGGACGCGATGAGGTCTCTTGACGCCAATGTCTATAGAAACTAATTTAAATCCTTCAAGATTTCTTTAGTAACTGCAATTCCGTTTGCAATTAGATGAGAATATAGGATTAGTTGTTGATACTTGGCAATTGGGACTTCCAGTTTGAACACATTAGCTAGCACAATAAGCTTATTATTGTGACGTACATTATTCTTCCTTGCTCTTAATCTTGACTTATAACCTTACAGTTCAATTAGCCCCAGATTAAGCGGCTATAACCTCAACCTAATTGCAATCCAACATGAACGTACTCTTAACTTTTAATGCTATCCTTCTTTTATCGTTTAGGTATATCTATTTGACCATAAAACCTGAAATCTCAGAGTGTAGTTACTCACTTCACATAGTCACAGACTAAACATAATGAATAAAAGTTAAAATTTACTGAGATTTTTTTTATTGCATAATACAAACACAGCAAATAAGTGTTTGTTTAGTTACACTCGAATAAAAGTTGCTTTATTTCTTTCTTCCTCTAACTGAAACGATGTCTTTTGAACATTTTGTGAAAAAAGCTGATCAACTTCTTAAATTCAATTTATTTACAGCTCAGCAGGGCGGCACCATTCTTTGTCTGCGAATTCGTTTAAACTTTATTAATCGCTATATCTTCGAGTTCCCCTTCTTATATTACGAGATTTATTGCTTTTAAAAGACAAAAAACTTCCTAACCGCCATTGTTTCTTTTAACTACATCCATATAATGCCCGGCCAACGGTTACAAGAACAATTTAATCAACATTCCCGAAAAAAGTCTTCTTTGCGTTTTCATTCTTAATTAAAACGTGTTGGTAGTCTTTAGAAAAGCGAATCATTTTATTATTCAGTTTCAGTTGACATAAATATACTTATTTATTCTTATTTGCACGAAATTACATAAAAACACTGTCATTAGCGGACTTAATGCCAAATGTACTTATTTCTCTACCAATCAACCGCAAGGATTTACAGTTAATTTGAAAATTTTGGGCGTTAATAAGTTGGGTAAGGCGCTCAATTTTTACTATATTTTTTTCTGAACCAACAGGTTCGTTCACCGGCAAGCGAGAAGAACTGGTCATGTAGTTTTTGTTCTTCTCTGAAACTAAAACTTATTCGTAAATTTTTAAATTTTTTTGGAAAAGAACATCGTCCAGTTTTAATATGCCATCAGTCTCATAGTGCCGCTTATAAGGACTAAAGTTAAATTACAAGGCAAACTGAAGAACATGATTATCACAACAGTATCGCTGTTATTAATTCAGGCTCCTTTGTTCTAAATAATGAATTGCGAAGGTGATTTCAGAAACATAATATTTAAATTGATCCAAAATAATACGTTATTCAGCACAAATAATTTAGTTTTGAACAAAATTGCCCTCCAAAATTGTTTACAATTATCGTCTATAATTAAGTACCGAAAATGAAAAAGATAATGAAAAGTATTTATTTCATGTAAACTTTTACAAGTGTTTATGAAAATTCAGTGAAAAAAAATGATGTCAGAAACACTTGATGTTGCTCTACCGCCTATTATAGCTTTAATATGAGTCTGCCACGAAATAATGATTCAGATATTGTCTGAAGAGCCAATAAGAGAAAAGCATCACAGAAAAAACGAAACTAGAGTATAGTTTTGAAAAAAGGTAACAACTTTCGAAATGGGTATACCTACGTGACTGAGTACGAAAAGAACAAACATTAAAAAGAGCGACCGATTTGTGGACAACTATCTTTCCATAGCGTTTTCCATTCTAATTGTACAGTCGGAGAATGAAAGGGTTGACCACCCTAAAATCTGTTTTTGCTTGCTCAATGATGACATTGACAAGATCAAATTAGTTCAACCGTCAATCGTCAAGGAACATACGTCTAATCGTATTTTCGTTTTTTTGTCAGACAATAAAGCATACTTTTCGGCATACACTGTGGCCTGTTACACAGTTTAAAAATGGTAACATGTGCAGCTTGCAACGCGTAAATGAATGTGTTTGAAAACTGGTCAACCTTTTCATTCCGCGACTTTACGTCTGAGAGATGTCGGCAAGCGTCGGAAATCTGATATGATAATGGATTATCAGTCATGTGTACTCTTTCTGTGACTGCTAGAACTAGCTCAGACTTTCATTGTGGTTTTAGGTTACCATACATTTGGATGACGTGCAAATACTTTAGTTACAAAACTTCCGTGCCAAAATATTTTCCTAATATTAGAGTTGAATGACTCTTAACTATACCAGTGAAGACGTTTTTATTTTATACCGGCTATTTACTTCGTTTTTTTTAATGTTTTTTAATTAATATCTAGCACCCTCTGGTGGCAAGTTTATCCTACAAAATGTAAAGTGGATGATGCGTAAAGAGGGTCTTCAACATGTTGCTCCACCTGACGACAGTAACAGCTATCCTTACAAGCACTTTCAACTTAGTCATTTCTTAATTCATAGGTGCAAACATAGAATACCGAGACACGGAACATACACAGATCATCTCAATTGTACATTTACCCTAAAATTTAGGTATTACTTACTTATCTGCTAATTGTTTTGTTTTGTGGGCAAAAGTGTTTCTTCTTATCATGGAGTTGGAATCGAACCAACTACTTTCAGCACTACTACCCACTGGGCCAAGAACAACTCTAATTTAGAACTTTTTATTTGCCATAAAGTTGTTTATTCCTAAAAGCAGTTAAACCCCACGTATCTAATCCGAAGCTATACAAAGCCATTACATTAGTCCCGAGAGGAAAAATACTGCTAATTACGTCCGAGAGCTGGCCGGACGGAGAAGTTTATCAACCTAAGAGCACAGTATAATCTTACAGTAAGCTATCTACATACAAACGTGCCACTCTCGGTTTGAATGTGTGCGTGCGCGTCGCGCGCCGTGTCGCGATATCACGCACACGCAATTTCACGCACACGCTAGCATAAAATAGGGAGGCATAAGGAGGCGGCAGTATGGACGGCCTGTGCCGCGTGTTTGTGTGCACGCTAGGCTAATAACTCGGCGGGCGGCCTTAGATAGCCTACTGTATGGTTTATACTGTGCTAAGAGTTTCCTTTTGTCTTTGTTGTCTTAGTCTGTTTAAGGAAATTGAAAAGTATTTTACTGTGGAGTCTCACTTCGATGTGTCTTTTTACGCTGGCAATAATGATGACTGCTAAGAGCTTCTTCTTAATTAATCCGGCCGTGATTTTCTAATCTTTTTTTCTAACGTGAGGAAATCGGGGAATCTTACTTATGTACAATCATATCAACTTTGCTTTTATTACTATAGCATACATAAATAGTGTATACGTACCTACAGACATAATGGCTTACGTAAAAGCATTAGTTCTTACCTTTTTATTAACTAGATTATACTTGCCATAAGCTGTTTTTTTCCTTGTTTATTCAACTTAGCACGTTCCCTGTTCATTAAATATTGTTATGAATCACATGTGACTCATGGGATAGGGAATGTGTGAAGCTTCGTATATCAAGTAATATCCCTTTCAGTACCTACTGTTGACTGGACAAAATGAGTTCGACCTAACAATTCTATGCACGACATTTTGAAAGAAATGCGATGTTTTGTCAAAATATAATTGGTTTTCATTTAATTTCCTGCCTAAACATTTTTTATTTGATAAATTCTGAAATGTCTGCGGTTGTACTTTCTTCCCTTTGATGTATTACTTTTTGATAAAAGCCAAGGTAAATTATCGTTATACTTAATAACTTAATTTATATAATTTGTCTTTTGACTGCCTGAAAACCCTTAATAATATGACATTTCTGAGTAGAACGAGGGTTTTCATTACGAATAACATTACCCTTGGAAGTTGAATAGTTTCGTAAGTTAATGCCTTAGAGTATAGGCATGAACTTGCAACCTAGCAGACAATTTGGCTATCCGTGGCATGATTTGTTATTTATCTCTCTGTTTCTCTGAAGAATAAAATCTGAAATGAGGTTATCCGACAGAGAACCAAGGTTAGTGACATAGCTCCCAGAATAAGTAAGCTAAAGTGAATTTGCCGTAGAACTGATAGCCGTTAGGTTAAACGCATCTCGTGGCACTCGTGTGGTAATGCAGTTGTCCATGGGCAGAGGTGATTACTCTCCATCAGGACACCCTCTAGCTCGTTTGCTCCCTTTTTCATAAGAAAAAAATGCTGCTTGAATGGAGACCTCGTCTCGGCAAACGTAGCGTGAGACGCTATCCTTTAAACTAGGTGGAGCGACGCGCAAAATCGTCGCTGGCTGCTGGCAGAAGGTAGGTGCGTCTAACTGAGGGGGATAGGGCGCAATGGCGGTCTAGCAGTGGACCAGTATCATTAGCCGATCTCATTAGCTTTTTGACAAGCCGCACTACCAGCTTCTAAAGCTAAGGGAGGGGCACAGGTTCGATTCTCGCCCAGGATACAATGTTCGTGTGTCGAACATTGTATTTTGGTTTTGTTTCCTAGACAACCTTCAGGTTGTAATTTGTATGTATATCTCTTAAGTTAGTCTGAAAGAACAATACATTTTAAAGTTTAATATTAATTAGCAAATACACACATCAAAAGTGTCTAGGGATATCTCAAGCATTTTAATACAAAGTATAGCTATTGGGGAGGCTGTAAAAATTAAAATATTGATACCAACGTAGAAATTTTTAGGACACAGAAACTGCTATATCTGCCCTTTCAGATTGTATAAAGAAATTCATTGTGGTAGCATTATTGTACAATCGTAAGGACGTTAAAAAAAAGACAGATTTTTCTTTTAAAAGGTTTCAAAATTTTAGCAAAATCAAACGTTTTTTTGTAATATTCTTAACCTTTATCTTATGCCTGTTTCCTCGAGTTATTCTAAGATAATGCTGAGCATTATCTAATATCTTTGATTTTGCTAAAATTTTGAAACCTTTTAAAAGAAAAATCTGTCTTTTTTTTAACGTCCTTACGATTGTACAATAATGCTACCACAATGAATTTCTTTATACAATCTGAAAGGGCAGATATAGCAGTTTCTGTGTCCTAAAAATTTCTACGTTGGTATCAATATTTTAATTTTTACAGCCTCCCCAATAGCTATACTTTGTATGAAAATGCTTGAGATATCCCTAGACACTTTTGATGTGTGTAGAAGAAGAGTTTTGCGAATCGCTTAATCAACAATTTTGAAGACGAGAAGTTGGTAAACTTATCTAAGTACTTGATAAGATTTGTTACCTAGTTATTTTTTGGTAACTTACTTACTTGTAGAATCAATTTAGTTTGGTTGTTTGGAAGTGCTGTTGGTAAAGTTAATATTTTGGTTATTTCTTCATTGATTGACGTGTTGACGATGTTTCAACGATAGGAAAACCAGAAAAAGGCATTCGGTCTTGGCATCAGGCGGGACTCGAACTCGCTCGTAGATGTTTCAACGCTTTAAACTGAGATTGATCACTGATTTTATTTTAGTGATGGTTTACCCGGCATTTAGAATAAACATAGCTTTACATAAAAGTCCGTTATGTGCGGCGATGGAACCCACAACCTCCAGCCGTTTAGACTAAACTTGTATCAATTGGGCCTATCAGTAAGTCAAATATTGTTTAAGGCTTAAACAAGAACGAGCTTTTGTGTTTCAACTTCAGTCCACGCGGACGAAGGTGCGGGCGGCCGCTAGTATAAAGTAAAAGTATCTAAGTCTTCAAGTTGCGACTGTGGATCGGCAAACGGAGGGCAGCTACGCTATTCTGGCTAGCGCTAAATCTCATCTAGATCGTGATTAGGAAAAAACGCCAACTTTATTCGTCTATTTGGCTTCACTTTTCTTTGGTATTCTCTCTGATTTGAATAGAAACAATTTATAGACTTTTTCACGAATATTTTTTTCACTCACATGATCACTTTCGTGTAGTTATTCGAGTTTTACAAAACGCCTCACTTCATACACGCTCGATGTGCAAATGCAGAATGCCATGCCTCTTGGGAGAGCTCCCTGTCCAGCAGTGGATTACGATAGGCTTATGATGATGCAAAATATACAAGAGTCATGGTCTGGTTGTGAACTGGTTCGTACTCTTTTGTTGTGTTCATTGCCCCTCCGGTGAAGAAAAATACCGACAAAAAATCAAGCAACCCCGCCGTTGACTAACCCGTTTGGTATAATATAGTCGTAAGCGTATGTTTTATCTGTAAAACAAACAGTAATTTACTAAAATATTCAGCTTTTATTGTAGCATACCTTACAGGGGGGCTAAAACGGTAACATTTTAGCATTTCATATTATAAAACATCTAACTGACGTTTCATCTAGGCCGCGGTCCGTTTCGAGTCAAAAGTGAGTAATAGCGCGCTGACGTCGCTCACGTTCATACAATTTATCAATTCGGGATGCGTGTGAGCGCGCTGTTACTCACTTTTGACTCGAAACGGACCGCGGTCTAGATGAAACGTCAAATAGATGATTCATAATATGAAATGCTAAAATGTTGCTGTTTTAGCCCCCCAGAAGGGAGTGGACATAGAGAACATACAAAAACAAAACAGTTACATGAATAAACATTAAAATATATTTTCCTATTTTCAGGATCGTATTTGCATTTAATATGCGATGCATAAAGCACACTAAAATTTCAGCACTATTAGCGAATCGGAACTAGGTATTTGTTTTTTTTTAAAACGACTTGTATATTTTTTTGAGTTGTAAAAAATTGCCGTCATATCATCAATTGTTAGTTGTTTTTATCACACATAAAAGTTCTACGTACGCAACAAAAATGGAGTTAAGTCAAAAAGATTTTATAGCGACTTGTTTTGCGATATTGTTTTTCTATGATTTTAAATGCTCTCTCTCTGCAAATCTGTGCCACTCGTCTTTAAAATGTCTTTGGGAGATGAGCACTTTGTTTGAGCACCGTGAGGAGATGGTTTCCTGAATTTGAGATAGGTCGGGTTTCCTCACACGAGACGGTGGAGCAGAAGCGAGCTCACCTGGAATGGTGTTCACAGATGCTACTGAAGTATGACCACGGACATTCTAATGTTGTATGAAACTTTGTCACAGAATACAAAACGTGGATTTGTTGTTTTGAACTGCAAAAGAACAGAAATTTTATGTATGGATATGTGAAAATGAGAACAGTAAGAAATGAGATAAGTTTTTACCTTTAGACAATTAGTTCGAAACATAACGGAAAAGCATACGTTTGAAGGTAAACTTAGCTTTGATTGATTTAGGAGGGATAAGGAGAAATCCAGGTAATAGGCGGGTTCATAAAATCATACACATTGTCATTTTTCTGATTTAGAAAAGTAATTGCAAGTACTTAACGTCACTTTTACCAAAAACAAGAATGTGTACTAAACCACTTAACTCCACAGAGTTAAAAAACAGCATAATTCAGAATTTCTATTCGCAAAATAGCTACACTCGTAAAAATATTATCGTAGTTTTTGAGCACTTAACAATTTTATGAGCATAACATTTTAGAATAACAGCTCTGAACCCAAAATAATAGTAAAAATCTGGTTTTATCATGTAGATTACATTTATGAGCCACTCGTTATTCTTTGTGACTTCAAAGAAGTTGTATAAGATTCACTAAGTGCTTCAACTCACTCTAAATTTCTTTCTAATATACCTAAAATAGACAAGAGCTCTTGTAAAGTTTCTTACAGGGTCAATGTCCCTAATGTTATAAACGTTTATAGGATAACATAACATACGGAGAACCGATGGCCGTTGGGGCGGAAAGGTTCTCGAATGGCGACCGCGTACCGTACGACTTTCCGTGGGCAGGCCCTCCACAAGGTGGACCGACGATTTGGTCAAGGTCGCGGGAAGCCGCTGGATGCGGACAGCGCAGGACCGATCGTTGTTGGAGATCTTTGGGGGAGGCCTATGCCCAGCAGTGGGCGTCGCTCGGCTGATGTGATGATGATGATGAGCTTAGCCCTATTCTGTCTTGAACAAAAAGTTTATTAATTAAGTCCAGCCATTAGGTGTTTATTTGTCTCAAGCCAAAACTGTAATAGGTTCAGGTCCATGCTTCTCGGAAATGTACAGTCAACCGCACATCAGGTTAGGTACCCCATTTCCGTTTTTCTCTCGCTCTTGCTGAATGCAACTTCTTTGCAATAGAGCAAGGAGGACTTACCGGAAATGGGTAGAGTGTTGTGCCGTCCACTGTACTTGAAGCTTTCTGGAGACACGGACACTCATGAATTGTCATTTTGCCCACAGGACCATGGATCCCGATATCCTGGAGGAGATGTTCCTGGAGACGACTCCAAGGACATCGTACCTGACGACGGCCTTGATCGGCGAGCCCGGCGATGGCAACCTCACGAGACTGATGAACCTTACCAACGTTACTGCTGCTCCGAACTTCTACTACTTTTACGATGTAAGTACATAAACATAAGCTCATTATACGCTTTTCGTGGTAAGGGTATTCGGATATTCGTTACCGCCGTCATTCGGGTTGCTAGGGTCTTGTATAGATTCTCCATCACCGAAGGACCTAGGGGCTCGTACACAATGCACGACGCGGCATCGTTTTACGGTACGACGCCGATGGGAAATGGGCCACACTAGTCGTGTTCTCCTCATGCTGGAAAATAACTACAGACGGATGGTTTTTTTTTTAATCATGAATAACGAGTCACGAGAAGACGATGTCATGTCGCTTGCTCGCAGTAGATGTCCACGACACGATGTCGTACTGTAAAATGATGCGACGTCGTATCATGTCACGGGCCGTCGCTCTCCGGTGATTGAACAATGAACATAGGGTAGTTGTTCCGGCCAGTCTTAAACTCGGGATCACCCGGCTTCCGAGACAGATTATCCACTGGGTTCCGACGCTGTCCGAACGAAACTAACCAACGTAATAACACTTCACCAAAAATCTCTCCTTTAGGTTTTTGAACTAACAACAAACAACAATATGAAGTTTAAGCAAGTCTCTTTGATCTCTTTAGAAAATCTCTGAAAATGTTCGTTCTTCGAACTCACCGCGAACTTTCCCTGGATTAGTGTAATATATTGCTAACATTACTTTTGACCGTAACAGCTATTATTAAGGATTACGTGGGCGACGTGTAACTACATAAAGGATCTGCGTATAGTTTTATGTCTTACTAGATAAAGGTTTGGTACGTCTTTTTAAAGCTTACAAATAGCTACTCTTAGCTTACAAAAGCTGCAGTCATTGTATTTCTTTTAAGAATGGTTTCCTAATTTTGCACCAAACAGATTACTACATGTACTTGTCATTGCGTATAGTTTTAAAGGTAATAAAATTTTTATTAGGGAACATATAACATTCTACAAAATGAAATGTCTAAGTATCTGTATGTAGGTACGGCTGAGGTAAAGTGGAGGTAGAGCCTGATTAAACTGAAGTTCTTAAAGGGGATGCACTGGAAAAGTTCTGAAAACACGAAGGTAATAATGTACACCAGCCTCATAAAACTTTCAGACATTGCCTTCGGATTTTGAGTCAGATATTGTTTTGGTATTATCGCTATAAATAATCCAGCTTATCAGGTTTTCAATTAAAGCAGCGTCAACGAACCTTTATCTTAAAACCATTGTCCTTTGATGGTCGATAAAAATGTCATGCGCAGGTGAAATTGTTTTTACTGGTAGCTTAATCTAAAGCTTTTGCGGTGACAATCTAACGTTACTTAAAGGTAATCCTTAGAATTTCATTCGCAACTTGTTGTTGTTATTATTAACTTCGACCACATAAAAACTCATTAAATTATGCGCTACTATTTTTATACATATTTCTATGTGCTGGAATGTATTAACGAAATTGAGTCATCCATGATCCAATTTGTAAATAGAGAGATAGATAGAGCAACTTTCATGTTTCTCCCTGGGTTTTATGATATTGAGTTTCAGAAATCCGATTTCGGTGGTAGAGTCACCATATTTATGGAGAGTGTGTGTATTATACTTTTTAGCTTTTTTTAACAACATTAAGATTTCCGGATAGTTAATTTCGTCAATTCATGTTATGACTTTAACATGTTTTAATAATTATTGGTTTTTATGTTGTCAACTCATTCTAGTTGTTTTTTAATAAATTTCAATAATTACCAGTGAGAAATTATAAGAAAAAAATTTAACAACAATTTGACTTTTCCAAGTCCTAGGTTTTTTAAATTGTAATAAGAGTCTTGGTCTATGATTTGTATCAGAGAAGTTGGCACGTAAAAATCGTAACAGGTTGTTACAAGTGCCGTTAAGATTTTGCAAAGATGCTACTTTTTGCGTAACATCTGTGTCATTTTCAAGTCATTGTCCTCGAATTATGTCCTACTAACTTAAATCACATGATATTTGGTTTTGTGTTGCCTGATGTTCATGGGAGGTGAGTTGTCAGAAAAAATAATCTAAGCACCAACTAAGTCTAAGTTTTGATTAAAACATAAATGACCTGGAAAATAAACTAATTACTCATGAACATGATTAAGTTTTTATCGGCTTTATTATGTAAAGTCTTGTAAGCTTTGGTAAATTATTCTATTTCGCGAATTATTTAAATAAGTGCATTTGACCGATTGGGTTCCGTTATTCCCCGCCCGCCTTGCCTGCCCATTGTTCATATTCCCGAATTAAAAAAATAATAATTCAGAAGTTAAAACTAGTAGTTATTAATAAGCAATGAATTTGTATTTGAATAAAATGATCGAAAGCTAAAAAAATTTTTTGTTGCATCTAAGCAAGTAAACTAAAATTGACGAAATATAACGTGTATTTATGGTGACGATGATTTGGAGATTTTCGTGAAATTTTCTAACCCGAGAATTAGGTCCCAATTGAACATCGAACTCACGACCTTTTACGCAATTGCGCCACCGGTCCAGTCATATAGTCACGTATAAGTTATGACTGGTTTGCAAGTTTCTACTAGTGTTGATAAGATCAGTAAACTCGAATTATTGTGTACTTGAGTTTCCTCAATACTATTAATTTCTTCGAATGTTGACCTATATAGTAACTCATAAAATGTCATAATATTTGCAAATTGTGAAGGAGTGTTCTTAAAAAAAAATTTAGAGCGGCAGCATTGGTTTCGCGATTGAGGTGTTCTGTAACTATATTAATGATTATTGATACAAAAAAAATATTTTAGGACGATTTATGAATATCTTATTGTGGCATATTCATAACAACGTCATATTATCATTTTCATTGTATGAGTATTCAAAAAATATGCAGGTTTAGATTATTTTGTTAATTAACAAAGAAATTATAAAAATGATGCAATACAAAAAAAAAATAAGAGACGGAGAGCCGCCGTCGCACTGCGTCATTAATTATACAAAAATTTAAGAAATTACTCCATTTTCCCCCCTAAACAAAATTTCCAACATTGACGTATACACCGTCATAGTAAGATGGGTAAATCTAGTCACACCCACAACATTTCGGGCGGATTACGGTCGTAATAAAAGCTGAAAGGTTTTAATCGTGTAATGGAAATGTTGTTTCACTATCGGCGCTTGTCCGAGATAGTGTATCAATTGAACGTGCTGATAGTGTCATGTAGGTGTTTCAATTTGGCGCACAGACACTAGATGTGAAACTAATTAGCTTTGTGACTGGGACAACTGACATCTGGTGACATAAGCCGTCACTGCTTAAGGCCCGGCGCCCACTATCGGCATCGGCATGCTTCAGGATTTTAAGGTGGCAAATAGCAATATACTTTAACGTTATGGCAATAAAGTAGAAATTTCCGTGACATGTTCTCGTTAATAACAAAAATACCGCTTTGGTATGCTTGAGGCTGCTGTTACGGCATTTTCTACTTTATTGCCATTATGTTAGAGTATATTACTATTTGCCACCTTAAAATCCTGAAGCATGCCGATGCCGATCCGAAGTAAGCATATGCCCGAAAAATACATCGCAGCACGTTAGGTGCAAATTAGGTCAATAGAATGTGGCCTTCTGAAAGTTCCGTTCACAATGACGACAAAAATCACTGACTACCCCTTATTTATTATGGCGATTGTATGTATGTATGTAATACAAAATAGAGAGCGTTGTGGCTCAGTGGTTGAGCACTCTGGCTCGAAACCCGATGGTCCCGTGATCAAATCTGGTCGGAACACACCTACTTTATGTTCATTGTACAATTTGCGGCTAACTCTTCGGTGATGGAAAACACTGATATAAAACCCAAGCAACCCGGATAACAGCGAAAGGCTCGCCTCTTACCACGTTGGGTTTAAAATGTTCCGATCACCATGACGGCAACAATCAGTGTGCCTCTGACTAACCCATTAGGGATATAGTCGTGAGGGTATGTATATGTCACCGTTAAATAACAAGAACCGTAAATTTATAAATATCCTAGGAAAATTATAAACTTTCGTAGGATTCTAAACGAGAGATAAATAGTATTATTTTACGCCCTCATTCCCGGAAATTGATAAACTTTCGAAACGCATCCGTAAAATAATAAGTGAGCAGTAACCAAACGCCATCCTATGAAAGTTGATAAATTTCCTAGGAAATTTATAAATTTACGGTTTTTATTATTTTCCGGTGACATAATATGTATGTACAGAAGCGCACACATCAACCTTTACATAGGGGCACCTTATGCGGCTGACATATGACCCATTTTGCAATGGTTTTGTAAAGGTTGATGTGTGCGCCTCTGTACATGTATGTGTTTTCGTTCCAGTCGGTCCAGTTCACAGTCATGTGGGTGTTGTTCGTGTCAATCGTGGTGCTGAACGCGTCGGTCATCGCGGCACTGCTCTGCACCAACGCCAGGAAGAGCCGGATGAACTTCTTCATCATGCAACTGGCTATCGCTGGTAAGCGAGAACACATTTTACTCAGGTTATTTTTCACTTCAGTCAAGATATTTTATAATAATCATTTGTTTATTTATTTTATTTTATTACAAAATCCACAGCTCTTATTAACAGTGTAAAACTTAACATAATATAACAGAAATACAGCCAATGAAGGATTTGCATTCTATTGGTTAGGTACTAAATTAATTCGGCAATCACAACTCACAGCCTATGTCTAGCATGTTAGGAGGCGTGGCTATGTATGCGCTTTAAGTATGAGTGATTTTGTGTTGTGTGTGAGTGTGTGTGTGTATGTGTATCATGGAAGAATTTACAATAACAAACTGTTTAATTGATTTAATACTTTTTTCTATCATTTAATCTTAACTAAAGACTGACGAACTGGGATAGCACAGTGACCAAAAGGACAACAGTGAAAGTGTAATGTCAATAAAAAAAATAACTGGCTTAGCATTTTGTATTAAAACACAAACAATGGCTATAAAAAGCTAAGATTCTGTTCTCAGAACAAAGCCAACAATTAAATTATCTTCTAGTGATTACTTGCTCAGTGAATTATCTTATCACTTAGTTCGTCAAATCCTCAATGCCGTCCCGATTTCGCTAAGAAAGTGGTCAAATGAGGGATAATAAACGCGACGGAGACGACCATTGCGGTCGTTAGCCAGCTTGAGTGGTTCAGTAAACTTATCTGAATAATTACCCACTTTATACAGTAACAATAGGACTTGTTTTGGTGGTATGCGCCTAGTAACTTACGTATCTAAATAAAAGGTATAAATAGTTGAAGTATAAATATATAGTTGAAGTATAAGTAGTCTTGAAGTAATTCAATGTTGTTGAAAACCTTAACCTACAAACTAACAATTTATAACCTTACATACATGGTTCAATTTTTAAACAACTTTGTGAAACTTTTTTCATCTAACATGGTATTAATATACATCGACATATCAATTCGCATTGTAATAATGTAATTTATGATATCTAATTCTGGATTGACTTCACAAAACAACATATTACAAGCACCACTTACAAATTGCCAACGACCGTTGCTTTAATAAATATTTCTGTACTATTTACTTATCACCTACACGTAAATTTCAGCTGCAAAATACTATCTTCATTAAATAAATATGTTCTACATTCACAGTTCTAAATTTGACACGTTCTACTAAAGGATTATTTACACTAAACTACGTTAATCTAAATTTAACTTGGCGATAGTCTCGTAGGGACCGTGCGACGCAGATCTCATTATATTAGTAGAATTAACTTATATTTTCTACTCGAAGGAACATGCAATTAAGTTTCTTGGAAGCTCGGTTAAGGGAAAATTGTATTAATCACTTTTCATAAAAACTGATCAAATTATTGCAGTCATAAATACCCATGCAAGGATACGTAACGCTTTTTTTAACATGCTTAAATTGGATATTGAGGAACATAGACAAAGTTTTATAACTTAGCAAGCTTACGAGTATTGTGCCTTCTATTGAGCGAAAATTAGATCGACAGTGTTCTCAGCATTTATGCAATAAAATGGGTCAGAGTTTTTCAGTAGCTAAGTATGATATTTAAAAACATAATTATACGGAGTGTTAATGGATATTTAAAAATTGCTGCTAGGTAGGTATTTGGATTTTTTGTTATAACATCTTTAATCTTGAGTTTCTCAAAGTTCGCATTTCAAATTCTCTTCATTGTCACATTTTCGTCACACGCCACAGTCCGTGCTACTATAAAAGTTGCGAATTTCCATTTTAATCAAAGAATATTACCCTCTTCATTGAAACTTTGTCAAAGTTTACCAAACGCAAGTAGTTTGCAAGTACATCGCTGGATTAACGCCCTGACCTATTTCCCTGTAATTTTCTCCGACAAATTAAAACTTAGTGTTGCAAAAGATTTAAATTGTTGCCTTCTAACTCTGAAGAATCACCTCGATTATGCAGGCCTGAAGTTAGACAAGTCAGCCGCGAACTTAGCGCTGATAATCTTGAAATTTTATTAGAAAAGAGCTTTTTATGTAGTGAGACTTGGAAAAAGTTCTAACATAGGTTTCTGTACTAGAATAAAGAGATAGATGCCTAATACGAAGTTAGGGTAAAAGTTAAAATAGTTTATTCAGTGGCTCGCTGTTTCATATTCATTGAAAATCTATGACGGTCTTAGGTTCGGTTTTTCATGGATTTGATTGTATCTTTTAATTTAACAGTCAAATCTATTATGTTTATATTTATGACGATTATTTGGTTTTCTGCTGGTAAATTTTTTTTATATTTTGTTAACTAATAATATTTTTATTTCACTCTAAATATTACGGTCATGGTTAGTACAAGGAATAAGTTCTTGAATTTGAAGAAAATAACAAAATTGCCACAAAATACTAACTTATACAGTTAAAGAATACCTTTTTCAATTAAAACCTCAATCGAAAGGAAAATTAACCCTTATCGTGATTGGCAATCTTAATCTAATTTCAAGGAGAAGTGGAAAAGCCCTGCATTTAATATGTAAAACCAGTAAAAGGTTAATGCAGTTCTGATCTTTTTCCCTACCAAGGCTTTTCGGTAATTAAATTTGGAGGCCGCTGCCATTGACGAAACAGTTGTCAACTTGGGAGGTTTTGCCTACAGAGGCAATACAAGTTGAAATTGACAATTAGTAGGTAATGGACTGGTAAGCCTACATAATATTGGTATGATCTCTCTGACATACGAGTACAAATGGGTGTCCAATTTTAATATTTTTCTTTTTAATATGAGGTCAATACACTTATTTAGCCTCTCATGTATTTCTGATAACACAATAATTAACTGTATGCGTTTTAAAATTTAACAGCAATAAATCTCTTGAATGTGAGTGTGAATTATGTTATATTTACTTCATAATTTGATGTTACCAGATACCAGATTTCAGTAAACGTTTCGTCTGAGTGAAGTTGAAAAGTATGAAATCATCAAAGTCGAACAAAGCTCGAGCCGGGGTGTCATTCTCAATGCACACTTCACAGACTCGAATTGACCTGTCAGGGAATTCGAAAACCTCAAATAACGGCATTCCGTTTCAACGAGTTCTAGTTCTCATTAGCTTAGTTTATTACTAGTACGTTGCACGGATAAATTGCAAGGACATCTATCGATAGTTTGAGACCACTAAGTCTAATTCTAACAAATAAACTTTGGATCAAAAAAAACTGTCAGATAAATAACAGAAACCGTAATCCCATTTAAATCTGATCTCGCCCCTGTTTTCGTGAAGCTCAACGGGTTTAACGTGAGTTGACGCCGTGTAAGATTTATGTCCTAGTGATGTCACCGCGACGTCACGTCATTGTTCGAAATGTTTGTGCTGAATGCGCGAATTTGTAAGTTATTTGTGAAGGTTCAGTGAGGAATTTCGGGTTGAAATGAATGGATTCTTGCCCTTTTAGCTATTCTGCAGTCGTAACAGAAAAAGTTTTAACTATTAAATAACTATTGCAGCAAGATTTTCGTTTTCGCTTCTCTTCAGCATCACTATACTACCATTGTGTTTGAATTTCAAATTATTATCTACACTGTATAGTTCACTAACCGCCGTCTTTTCAAAGTCTTTTCATTTCGTCACTCACAAGTACTTAATGATCATCATAATTCGACGGAAGAACTTAAATATTTAACAAACCAAAAAAAAGGCAAGTTCGGCAAAGTAGTCCGTTCAGCACAAAAAAAAAGTGGGTTCTTTTAACTAAATTTGTTCGTCAGAGAAACGTGTATCGTGTTTGGACTTTGAAGACCTAACTCCCATTCTTCGACACGTAAGCATGACCTCTTAGCGTCATACACCTTCTACACGTTTGCTCATTATGTCATAGTCATAAATGGTAAGTTATTCGAGTGATCCTTTCTCCATGGCTGAAACAGTCAGCTTGTTGCCGACTAATTGGGGCCCCAATTAACGATATTACCGGAAGCAAATGTTATGTTATTGTCTTAACATCAATCGGCCGCAATAATAATTTCAGTTTGGTTTTAGTGTACGAGTAGGTTTAGACGTCACTGTGTATGTTGATTGTTAGTAAAATAAGTAAATCACAGCTTATTAAAATACAAAACACCTACGCGATACGGAACTAGTTTTTGTGTAAACAGTTCTGGAAGTTTCGGAACGATATGCTCAATCAGATTCCACTCAATCTTATTTGAGCCATTGCTTCCGCGTGTTTGAAGATCTATTTCTGAGTAACGCACAAAAATTCCAAAACTACATCAAAATATGGTTATTGGTGTAGTAAAAATTTCAGCAAGTTTACAAAAAAATCTACTGTTAAATACTGTTGTGGGATTTTCTACCTTATTATCCCGTAAAACCATGTGTTTACGTCAGATACGGCTTGATAGCAATAAATAGGGGATTTATGAGATTATGTAAGTGCGTAAACGGCTTATTACAATCGCTGAGCTACTTAATAAGAAGGATCCATTTATAGGTCGGCTCTTAGTATGTGTAAACAATACTGACCTTCTTGTTTTTGTTCGGAAAAACAAGTAAAAATATGACTGCTGTACATTAAGCTTGCCAAATAGGTATGAATTCAATAGAAAACTTTTTATTACTATTTGTTGAGTGGTAAATGATGATAAAACTAAAAGTTGTACCTTCACACTACGCAATGAAAAGACTTTTACTTATCTACATTAACTCTCTAGCGAATTTGAAAACGTCTACGTTACTATGGCTTCATGTAAGCTTCATCTTCAAGCTTCAGTCATCTACGAGTAATACCTATATGGAACCAAAACGTAAGGCTAACGCAGCATGGGACTTCCTGTAATATTTATCAGTAGATCCGTTCATCTTGCAAGTTAGCATCCTGTGTTAATCATGGCCTAATTTCCATCGCTTTTCTACTATAACAGCAATAATTTTTCATTCCGTTCTTGCAATTTCCTTAAGAAAAAAAAACGTTCGTGTAAATATTTACTAACTTACTTATTGTCTCAAATTAATGTAGCTTTATGTTATTACAGATCTCTTCGTCGGGTTAATTTACGTGTTCGTGGACATAGTGCAGAAGATAACAATAGCGTGGCTGGCCGGGGAGTTCATGTGCAAGTTCGTCAAATTTCTCCAAGTAAGTTATGCACTCGATATATTCATCTCCCTAGGGTATAGAATTGGACCGGCTTGTGGGCTCTATAGATATCTTGCCTTTAGAAACAGAGTCTTCGGGCTGGGAAGACCCTTACAGAAATCTAAAACACACTAAAGTGGTCTTTTATCAGATCTACCATAGACCGGAAACTTAAGGTTTGTTAAGGGTATCCTAAAAATTTGCAGATATAATTTCCTAAACTTTAGATTTTTTCGAATCAGAAACTACGATAGCAATATCACGTGTTTTTCCCTACATAAAACGATTTTCGAGGAGGTGATCTTAACGAGTGAAATTGCTTTTCAGAGTTTTGTAGAGGAGTTTCAGGCCAACCCCCAGATCCCTATCCTACCCCTAATCTTAAAACAATATATTTTCTGTTCGAGTGCTGGTAGAATATAACTAAGGCACTACGAAGTATTAAAAAAAACTTGAAACCTTAGTTCTTTGAGGCCACATGTTGATACCGACTTAGAAGTAATTGCTTTTAGGTCAAGCACTTACTAAAACATGAAAGCCTTAAACTGTATTTCATTTTACTTCTTCAAATATTTATTTCAGTCGAAGTACTTTTTTCAAATAAAAAATTCAAGTTCTACCAGTGTCTTGTCTAAAATAAGCTTTAAATGTCTTTTACGCCTTAAGAGGTATTAGTTACCAAAATGATGAGTTTATTTGATTCCAAAGTATTGTTGAAAAGCGAATCAGTTTCTTTAAAGTAATATTAATGCTCAATTAAGATTATGGTGAAGCATTTGTTCTTTTATAATTGAGAAAGTTCTGAGAGAAACACTTATTAAGTGGAACGCTTGATTAGTTTTATTGGGTTTCTCAAAATTGAAAACTTTTAAGTCAGTGATATCTAACGAAACCACCGTCTGTTTTTCTATCGTAGTATTTTCCTTTTCAATTTTGTTTTAAATCGTTATTAAATGTTCATGATAACTTTAAATTGGAATGAAACGTTTATTAATATCTGTCTTAATTACAAGTGTTACATGGATCGAGTAAATAAGTTTAAATTGAATAAGTTGTCAAGAGATCTTTCCGCATCCCGAAACTTGCTTTGTATTCGTTTGTCTGGGAATTCACAGTAAGAAGTCAAACAGAACAGTAGTGATTGTGTTAACTCATTTTGAACTTGAATTTGAATTCACTCGCCAGAAAGTTTATTACATACGTCTTCTTTATTCAAATACGGAATACACTGAATGACTCGAAATTTGAATGAGATTATGAAATTTGTGAGATACGCCACCTGTGAGAGTGGATCGAAAACAACAGCCCCTATTATACGTCTTACTACTGGGTATATGCCTCATAATTGAGGTGCCACGGCCCATCTGCGGGCTCAGTATGGATTATTGGAAAGGCGAAACAGCGCTAAACCTTGGTGTCAGATGTTAATAAGCCGTCCTTAGGCCTAAAACAGACCTCCCCACAATATCCTAACATTTGAAAAAAAAATATTGGTCTAAGATTACAAACTTGGGACGAAATCAATGTACTTTTACATAGGGACACCTTTTGCTGACATAAGACCCATTTTGCAACGGTTTGGTGAAGTTTGATGTGAGCCCCTCTGTTCGTACCTATAATATAATGCTGTCAAATATGTATTTATTTTATTCATTAATTATTCTACACGTCTCTGATTCCAGGGGGTAGTAGTGTACGCGTCCACGTACGTGCTGGTGGCGCTGAGCATAGACCGGTGCGACGCTATCACAAACCCCATGAACTTCTCAGGAAGCTGTAAGTACTCCGATATTTTTACGCAGGTTTCAAACGGAAAATGAACAGACTGTTATATACTCGTCATTGTATTCAGTAAGGGAAGATCGTAGTCAAATTACAAATTAAAAATACTGACAAAATAAAACATGAAATAAAACAATTGCAATTGCATTTAAACCTTTAGAATCGATATCCAACTTAACTAATATCGTGGGTCCAAATTTATGCAACAGAAAAATCAGGAACTCTATCTGAGATCAACCTCTGGCGTTGTTGTTTATAAATAAAAATAAAAGAAGGTTTAGCGCCAAATGTGAACGACTAGACGATTATTACCATTTGGAACCTAGAAAATCTTGCTGCACAAAATATCCTATTCCTATATAATTATCTCAACCGATAAATATCTGGCATCAACCGTAGTGTGCGATATGAAGAGATTTAATAAATACCGAAAATCTGCTGCCCGATTAATTACCATCATAAAGCAGTTTGATCGCATTATTTATTTACGGTTTGCTTAACCTCTTTTGTTTCCCTATGAATACAATGACGGTCGAAATAATATTTTTAACGACTACCCTAAAGCTTAACGGCTACTTAATCGTGGTTTTAACGAATTTTAATTAAATAAGAAATGAGGGTAACGACTTAATTGAGAAAAGCGTTTAATTTTGCACCCAATTTGTTAGCTATTTCGACCTTTGATGTCTGAATATGACCCGCGACGGTTATTTTTAGCGTAGAAAATCTCTTTGAGCCTTATTTCTATCCAATTTCATTGGCAATTGCCATTTCTTGTGTTAGTATTATTTTTCCCAGAAGATAAAATCTGAGAAGTTTGAATGGCGCCCGACGTGGTATTCGGGTCAGTCAAAAAAATAAAAATAAAAGGTAAATTTTAATATCACTTCGTGACCAATTTAAATAAAAAAGTTTTTTTCCCTTATTTCAGGGAACCGCGCAAGGGGATTAGTTATATCGGCGTGGCTGATCAGCATAGTCTTCTCAATACCGATATTTATTCTTTATGAAGTAAAAGTCGTTCAAGGTAAGAAACTGGGCTACTGCTGAGTTACTGGTGTTCTCTTTTGAGATAATTTTTCGCCCAGGAAAAAACGTCAACTTTAATCATCCATTTATTTCAGCTTGAATTGGTACTCTTTCTCGTTTGTATAGAAATAATTTGAAAATGGTATTTGGCTTAGTATTATTTTCACTCAAACGATCCCATTCGCGTAGTAATTGAGTCTTACTAAACGCCAAAATCCACCTCATAGTTCAGGTGAGGCCTGTGCCCAGCAGTGGGACGTATTTATATGCCGCTTATGTAAACCCCAAAAAACAACCTCACTTCAAATCCAATCGTAGTGCAAATGCAGAATGCCATTGCAGGCACCTTATTCGAACGCGGACAAAATAGCTTGCACGCTATTGATTATCAGTTTAAAAATAGCTTTGTCAGAAAGTTCATTTTGTCTTTTGTTTCAAAGGAAAGAGTAAGTAAGCCTTTTAGTAACGGGATAAGTACTTTGTTTGCTAATTGGAATCTGTTTCGTTAATAATGTTATGACGCTGCGTGTGCGCGTGGCAGTGCTCTCACCGTTTTGGTATCGAACCATCAGGCAGGAATCGAACCCGCATCTTTCGCAAAGCGGTCGAAAGATTTTTCGAGGATTTTTCTGGTTATCAGATATTTAGTAAAGAACCAGCGTCGTGGTGCTCTTGTGCCACCGCGGCATATGCTGAGTGGGAGCCTTTTTGACACATTTTATATGAAATTGTTTGTATGTTTTTTTTTCTTGTATGTTTCATGTGTCGAATAAATTTATCTTTCTTTCTTTCTTTCGTCTTTCTATACTGCATGGAAAATGTTAAAAACAATAATAACCATAAATATTTTTTGTTAACCTTTCATCCAACCTCGCTCCAGGTCAGCAGCAATGCTGGATAGACCTGGGCACGCCGAGCCGCTGGCAGATCTGGATGACGCTGGTCTCCGTGATGATCTTCGTGCTGCCCGCGCTCGCCATCGCCGCCTGCTACGCCGTCATCGTGCTCACCATCTGGACCAAGAGCAAGGCTGTGGTGATGAGCCCGCCTATCAACTCTAGGCGGACGAAGACTTTGAGAAATGGTAATTTATTGATAGCTAAAATGGTTGAATTTTCCAAGAGTGTGGTAGAAAAATAAAAGGCCTCGATAGGCCAATTTTGAAAAAAAACTGGACCTTTTTTTTCATTTTATCTAGCTAAGAATCAACTGAATCGAAAAAAACTGTATTTCCCTATTTCGTAGTATCTTACAAAAGGATTAAATTCTCGGAAGGAAAACCGAAGGAAAAGCCTTATTTTCAATAACATGGTTTTATTTTCCTTACATTCACACTATTTCCCTTGCTCCACTTGAGAACGATTTTATTGATTATATTTTCTTAACCTCTAGCTATACCACATTAAAGGAAGGTTAACTTGGAATGGAGGTTATACCTACTTCATTAAAGTTTATAAACATGTCCATTTATAATTTTCAGGGCACGTGGAAAGTGATCCTGATTCCCGCCGAGCCAGTTCCAGGGGTCTGATACCAAGAGCCAAAATAAAAAGCGTCAAGATGACCTTCGTTATTGTTTTTGGTCAGTATTCATTTATCTACTTTAATGACGTAGTTAACCTAGAACTTCTTAAAGGTGCTAAGGTAACCTTTTACATTATGAAATACGTGTTTGAATCTATATATTAAAATAACTGTGAATGCTGTTTATACATAGTTTATGGAATGTTTTTGTTCACATTATCAAACTAACAGACCTAAAAATTTAAATCACCGTCCATTGTCAATTTTTATGCATTGCGAAGAATAAAAAGAAAAAACATAATAACATTTAACAAGCTCCTCACCAAAACTTGCCCCATTCTAGAAAGTTATTTTATAATTAGAAAACTAAATTTGGTTTTGATAATATTATTTTTTTCTTTTTAATAACCGTCTTGCACCACCGCATCTACTTCCTTTCCAATATCTCTACCTGAAGGTTGTCTGGAAGAGATCGCTCTTAGCGATAAGACCGCACGTATTGTACATTCCAAATATCTTTGTGCATCGTTATATAACTTGTTTCCTTTGTGCGATGAAGTATATCTTATCTTATCTTAAAGTGTCACTCAAAGAAATCCTTGTCTCATTTCAGTATTCGTGCTATGCTGGTCGCCGTACATCGTGTTCGACCTGCTCCAAGTGTACAACTACGTGCCGCCGACCCAAAGCAACTTGGCGATAGCTACCCTCATCCAGAGCCTGGCGCCGCTCAACTCGGCGGCGAATCCTCTCATCTGCTGCATGTTCTCGCCTCACATTTACACAAGCCTCAGGTAAATATAGGAACAATGTGTTATGCTTTGAAGTTTTCTGTGCTGCCACGACACAGTACTGCATTTTTGACTCGCCAAAAGCTGAACTGAGATGTAGTTAAAATAAACCATATCAGAAAAAACTGAAGAGATTGTGAGCGAGCCACAACTGCTAAGGATTCAAAACAGCTGTCAACCGATTCAGTAATTTCTATAATTTTGAATCAAGTTTTTGCCAGGCACAGTTGCCTGGTATAAACCAATAATGGTGTACCAACAGTACTCGATGTTTTTAACAGTAAGCTAAACCATATCTTAATATAGGGACCAGGGATATACTTTGAGAACAAACAGCATGTGACGGCAGCAACAATGTGAGTGAACGACATAATAAGGGTTACGGGTGCAGACCTACAACCAACTTCAGTCTATAAAGTCCTATACTAAGCAGTGCTCTATTCCATTTATTTCTGTAGAATTTTGTACTAATCGATGTCTTTCCAAGTATTGTATAGATGCCAAATAAGAAATATTATTTTTTTTTTTTTTTTTTTTCAACTCTCTTTTCTGGCAATCTGTCCTGAGACATTTAGCGCTGTGTTGTGATGGTAGATGATATCGTCTTGCATGGTATAGCTCCATTGATCTATCCATTCCAGGTTGCGACGTCCAGCATCAACTGGACAAGTCTTGGGGAGCCCTCCTCTTCAATCTCACAAAACATTTTTTGGCCCGCATCAGCCCAGACGCTAGCATATTTGGATGTTTCACCAGTCTTTTAGCATATTGTGAAATAGTTTTGCTGATTTCCTGTTTGATTGTGGGAATTTTGAGGTCGTGGTGCAGTTGGTCATTTGTCACATACCATGGTGCATCAACAATTATGCGAAGGATCTTAGATTGGAAGCGTTGTAAGATTTCCAGATTAGAGTTGGACGCTGTTCCCCACAGCTGTATGCCATATGCCCAGACTGGTTTGATGATGCATTTGTAGACTCTCAATTTGTTTTCGAGCGACAAGTTTGACCTTCTGTTCATTAGCCAATACATCTGCCTCAGCTGCAGCCCCATGGCCTTACGTTTGGTAAATATGTGCTTTTGCCATGTCAGACGTCGGTCCAGGTGCATTCCCAGGTAGCGAACATGATCCTGTTGTGGTATTTGTACACCATTTAACATTACACTTGGGCATGTATCTCTTCTCAGGGTAAAAGTAACGTGCACGGACTTCGTTTCGTTTGCCTTAATTCGCCAGTCCGTCAGCCACGTTGATATTTCATTTAGGTTCCCTTGAAGCATCGAGGATGCCACGGCTGGGTGCTCGTGTTCTGCTAACACAGCGGTATCATCGGCAAAAGTTCCTACTAGCACATTTTGCGACGAAGGCAAATCGTACGTATACAAGAGGTACAGGACTGGGCCTAGGACGCTACCCTGTGGAACGCCCGCTTTAATTTTTTTTGCGCTTGATCTATGTTCTCCGTGCTTGACGTAGAACCTTCTGTCACCTAAGTACGACTTAAGGAACTCGTAGAAATTGATGGAAAGAGTACTTTTTATTTTAAAGAGGAGTCCTTCGTGCCAAACACGGTCAAACGCCTGGGATATGTCCAGGAACGCTGCGGAGCAGTACCTTTTCTTTTCAAATGTGGAGTTGATTTTTTCCACAAGTCGATGAACCTGCTCTATCGTTCCGTGACCACGACGAAACCCAAACTGATGATCAGGTAAGAGGTTTTCCTTGATCACAGCTGGCATGAGCCTTTTTAGGAAAAGCTGCTCAAGGACCTTTGATGGAATAGGTAGCAAGCTTATAGGTCGGTATGATTTCACGTCTTCAGGTTTTTTGCCAGGTTTAGCGATCATTAGTATTTCTGCTACTTTCCATTGGGGAGGCATATATCCTCTCCAGAGAATCGCGTTGTACAAATGAGTCAGGAAAGTAATGCCAGCACTAGGGAGCTCTTTCATAATTTTGCCAGTAATGAGGTCGTAGCCAGGGGCCTTGTTTAGGTCAAGTTTCTTGATGGCAGCTTCGACTTCACTTCTCCTCAGTCTTTTTATTGGTGGTTCGAGTTGGTTTATACTGCTTAGTAATCCCATGACAGACTGAACCTTGGAAGAGCCCTTATCGGGGTTGGGCACAAACACATTTTCAAGATGGTTAGCAAACTCTACCGCTTTTTCCAAGTCGCTCTTTGCCCATGTACTGTCTTCACGTCTTATGGGAGGTTGGTGGATAGCAGGACTTTTGAGCTTTTTAGTTGCTTTCCATAAGGAATAGTTGGTCAAAGCAGTAGCGTCTAGGTTTTCCAGGTAATGCCTGACGCTTTGGTTTTTCTCGAGCTTCAAGAGGTTTTTAAGCTCCGATGCTAGCTGGTTATAAACCGTTTTGTCCCTTGGGTATCGAGTTGTCTGCCATTTCTTCCTGGCCTGTCTTTTAAGTCGAACCATATCTCGGACCGACTTTGAGGATGTGTTGAGGATTGGCTTGCATGGGACTGGAGTAGCTTCCCATGCTGACATTTGCACCGCAGAATTGAATACCTCAACAGCTCGATCTATGTCCTCGTTGGTCTTGAGCGGGACATTGTGTATCAGACTCTTCTCAATGAGTTCCCGAAAGTAGATCCAGTCCGTTTTTGTGCTATGCAGCTTGCAGGGCATAGATTTTTCAGCAATTCTGCATTCCAGCTCAACGAGAACCGGCGTGTGGTCAGAGGACAACTCGTAGCAAGACTTGCAGGAGATATGCGATATTGGTAGGCCTCTGACCACACAGAAGTCGGTCAGGTCAGGTGTTTTCTTTACACTTGTAGGCCAGTAGGTGGGTTCCTTGGTAGATGCCACATTTAGCTGGAGCTTTTGTACTGCAAGCAATAGCTGTCTGCCCTTTGGGTTGGTGGTTCGCGAGCCCCAATCTGTGTGTTTGGCGTTGTAATCTCCCCCTGCCAGAAATCTTGAGCCAAGAGACTTGAAGAAGGCTATATAGGAATCACTTTTGATTGAGTGTTTGGGAGGAGTGTACAGAGCGCAAATGGTGACTGGTCCTCTTTTGTCCTCAATGATTAGGTTAGTAGCTTGAATATGCTCGTCGCGGAAGTGCGTGGCTTCATAGTGCCTGATGTTGTCTTTTATAAGGATAGCGGAACCACCGTGTGCGGTGCCGTCAGGGTGGTCAGTACGATACAACTTGTATTTTGGTATTTTGAAAAAGCTCTTCGCAGTAAAGTGAGTTTCAGCTATCATAAGTATATCAATGTTATGTGTTTTAAGAAATATTTTGAGTTCCAAAATATGTTGTGGCAGCCCATTGGCATTCCAAATTGCTAGATTCAACGAACTGAATTTTGCAAATTTGACATGAGTTGTACTAGTAGGGCGTTCATTGCAGAAATTTGTTGTACAAGTTGGTTTAGCAGATTCAAGATTTGCTTGTTTTCGGAAACGGTTTCATGTGTTAATTCAGGTTGATTATTTTTTTCCGACATATCTCGTTTTTCGCGTTTAGATTGGAGGACCTCCTTGAAGCTCCTTCTCTGGTCAGGTTTCGGCTGGGCCATAATCACTGGCTTTTCAGGGGCGTCGACTGTTTTTGTAGGGTCTGGTACGGCGTGTTTCAGTTTTAGTGGCGGGCGGAGTGACGGATATTTTGTTTTTTGCAGATCTTTATACACCACACATCCTTTGTAGTTAGCGGGGTGGTTACCCTCGCACAGGACGCATTTGACAAGGTCTGATCTTCCCTTCCTCTCACAGGTCGATGAATGATGTTCTCCAGCACATTTAATACATTTTGGCCTTCTGTGGCAGTATTTTTTAGTATGTCCATACTGTTGGCAGTTGGCACATTGGGGTATTTCACGTTTTGGTCTTGGGGGTTCAAACACGACTCTACAGTGCTGAATGGTTTTTATATTATAGATGTCCTTGTTGTTTGCCCTGATTCGATTTCGATGAAGAAAATGGGTAAAGGTTTTTTGGTGGTCCGCTGTTTGACATTCCATATTTTAGTTACCACATGACCGAGTTCTTTGATTTCCTGTTTAATGTCATCTAGATTGGAGGATGGGTGTATGTTTTTTAACACTACTTTGAAACTTCTTTCCTGTTTAGGTTTGTAGGTGTAGAATTCAGTGCTTCTCTGCTGTAAACCCTTTACTATGAGTGAGTAAATATTGGAAGTTTTCGGCTGGATTCGTACTTGTTCGTTTCGCAAGATTTTCAGGTCATAGTCACCCTTAGTTATTTCGTCGAGAAGGCTTAACAGTGGTTGGATGTTGCTCACCTTGTCCACAAATATTGGGGGAGGTTTAACCGGCTTTTCTTCTGTTGCATTGCTCTGAACATCATCGACTACTAGCTCCGAAAAGCTGTTGTTGGTAGGTATTGGTTGGCTAAGCCAGTAGTCATTAGATTTGCTCTGCTTTTGGTTTCTGCCCGCATCTGGGCTTTCTCTTTGTCTCTTCTTCGAGGCTGCTTCCGTCCATTGGGTTGGAGAGTCTTCGGCTTCCCAGTTTTGCATTAGGGGCACATTTGAGTAGGACTCGCTTTCCTGTTGGGATTCTGAATGGTCTGTGTTGCTCGTAGGTTCAAAGGCTATTGGTTGGTTGGTGTTGTTTTTATTTGTGGTAGAGGCGCTTGTTGGCCTGTTAAACATGCTAGGATGGAACGCTTGTTGAACTAGTTTCTTTTTTCCAGTAGTATTTACTGACACAGATGCCTGGTTGCCCACATTTGCGCAGTCTTCGGTGACATATTTCACACCATGGGGCCCGGGAACCTCATGGCGCCGGGGGTTAGCCGGGTCGCACGACATATCACATTCATCGTTAACCATTTTCATAAGAGGGGGGGGGGTTGGGAAAATAGAAGCAGGCGTTTCCCAAGCATCTGCCCTCGAACTTTTAGAGGGTATTTAGTCACTCCTGGCTTTCGAAAGCCATTTAGTGGGTTAATTGACCGCCGCCCATGGCTCGGCGTTGACGTATTTTACTGCTGACGTCACCCTATGATAGAATTAGGGGGTTACGTCGTTCTCGGCAAACCCTCCTCTTTTCTCATCCGGGCTTGGGACCGGCAACGGCAGAGTTGAAAAATAAGAAATATGATAACTTTCTAGACGAGTCCCTCCATACCGCTGGCTGTTCTGGGGCCGCACGCGCAAGCGCTACGGGCGCGGCACGCTGCGCTCGCGCTCCGACTCCACCGCCAACTCCGACCTGCTCAGCTCCACGCATGCGCGGCGTTCGCATTCTGTTGCCACTGTAAGTATACTTCCCCTAGGTATATGATTATCTCTCAATAACCATTTTGCACCACCACATTTATTTTTTCTTTCTCTTTTCTCTACTGGAAGGTTGTCTGGAAGAGATCGCTTTTAGCGATAAGGCCGCCTACATTGTACTGCTATATCATTTCTATGTAATTGTTTTCTTTGTTCAATAAAGTATATCTTATCTCATCTCATGATATCAAAGAAACTGTTCACTAATAAATTGAAGAACATGTTCAAGACGGTAGACTTGCCAAGGATTCAACTGGGCTAGGGAGTGTTCGGGAAACTTCGTCATATCTTCTCGTCACCTATACCGCAATGCCTGAAAACCAAGATTTTTGAGCTCAGCGAGCTATGGAAGAGAGCCATGCTCGGAGTTTCTCTGAAGGATAAAATTGGAAATGAAGTTATCCAGCAGGAAAACCTATTTAATCGATATAGCTCGACCAATTAAGTAAGCTGCAATGAGCTGGCCACATTTTTTGTAGAACCAACAACCGTTGGGGTACGCGGGTTCCTTGTCCTTGGAGACCTTTTTCCTCTAGCATAGCGTGGATCGACGATTTGTGAAAAGCTAATGGCAGAAGCTAGATGCGTCTAGCTGCTGAGGATAGTACGATATGGTGCGCATTCGGGGAGGCCTACGTCTAGCAGTGGACTAAAGATGATCCTGCCATGGGTCGATCACTCATAACCCTTACGACCTTAAATGCGAAAGTGCTTCTGCTTTCAGATCTTAAACCGCAACCGCAGCAGCAGCGTGACCACCAACGAGTCCCGTCGCACACAGCTCGTCGTGCTCGCTCCCACGCGGGACTGACAGCGCGCCCCCTCGCACACTCATGCGCACTCGCTCGCACACACCGCGCCCGTGCGTGACGTCATGCTCTAGCGCCCGGAGCCGGCTTGCGCGCGCGCGAGATGCTGCAGGCATGCTCTCTTGAACTGAGTTTTTCTTAATGGTGTTTAACTTATTCTACTAACGAGTACTACGACTCGTGAAATGCTGCTGCCGGAAAGTGAATGCGTCAAGCTGAGGTTAGGGCGTGATGGCTATGTCTTCAGCTGATAATATTATAAAGAGGAAAGTTGGTGTTTAAAAAAGGATGTTTGGCACATGCCACTGACAGCGCGCCCTCTCGCACACTCATGCGCACTCGCTCGCACACACCGCGCCCGTGCGTGACGTCATGCTCTAGCGCCCGGAGCCGGCTTGCGCGCGCGCGAGATGCTGCAGGCATGCTCTCTTGAACTGAGTTTTTCTTCTTATGGTGTTTAACTTATTCTACTAATGAGTATTGTTACGACTCGTGAAATGCTGCTGCTGAAAAGTGGATGCGTAAAGCTGAGGTTTGGGCGTGATGGCTATGTCTTCAGCTGATAATATTATAAAGATGAGAGTTGGTGTTTAAGGAAGGATGTTTCGCATATGCCACTGACAGCGCGCCCCCTCGCACACTCATGCGCACTCGCTCGCACACACCGCGCCCGTGCGTGACGTCATGCTCTAGCGCCCGGAGCCGGCTTGCGCGCGCGCGAGATGCTGCAGGCATGCTCTCTTGAACTAAGTTTTTCTTATGTGGTGTTTACTTATTATACTAAGGAGTACCTATTATTACGACTCGTCAAATGCTGCTGCCGGAAAGAGGATGCGTCAAGCTGACGTTAGGGCGTGATGGCTATGTCTTCAGCTGATAATATTATAAAGAGTTGTATATGGTGTTTAACTTATTCTACTAATGAGTATTGTTTCGACTCGTGAAATGATGCTGCCGGAAAGTGGATCCGTCAAGCTGAGGTTAGGGCGTGATGGCTATGTCTTCAGCTGATAATATTATTAAGAGGAAAGTTAGTGTTTAAGGAAGGATGTTTGGCACATGCCACTGACAGCGCGCCCCCTCGCACACTCATGCGCACTCGCTCGCACACACCGCGCCCGTGCGTGACGTCATGCTCTAGCGCCCGGAGCCGGCTTGCGCGCGCAAGAGATGCTGCAGGCATGCTCTCTTGAACTGAGTTTTTCTTATTATGGTGTTTAGCTTACTCTATTAATGAGTATTATTACAAGTCGTGAAATGCTGCTGCCGGAAAGTGGATGCGTCAAGCTGAGGTTAGGGCGTGATGGCTATGTCTTCAGCTGATAATATTATAAAGAGGAAAGTTGGTGTTCAAGGAATGATGTTTGACACATGCCACTGACAGCGCGCCCCCGGAAAGTTCAGCTCGACTACAGCCGGTGCAGGGCTGATCCGCCCAAACTGCATGCGTTGCTGCCCTGTTTCAGAACAGAGGCTGACTACAACGAGCCCTCCTCCTCTAGTTCCCAGGCGTCACTCTCTGGACCCCGGCAGCACCTGCTGAAGTGAATGGTATTAGTCCTTTATTACTAGCACTATCATTAACATTCTAAAAATGTTTGATCTTTTTTGGCTGCAGCCACGCGAAACTAGAGTGCCAAGTACGAGTTTGATCGACCAAAACGTGGCGAGGAAGTAGACCCGCATTTGTGGTTGCGGTAGCTGGTGCCGAATAGCTCTGTAAGTAGGTAACCGCTGTTCTTTCGAAGGTAATACGCGTTAAATTTGTCGCCGCATTTGCTCGAGCAAACTCGTACTTGGCACTCTGATTCAGCATTTATTATCGACCGATTCGATCAGATGTTTTAATGGGCGTGGTCCAAACTATTTCAATTTCCTTTTTGGGTTTTGTTTTCTATATTTACTATTATTCTGTATCTCTTGTTCAGTTGGTTTCTGCATATTACTTAAGGTTCGCTACTAGGGTCGGCCGGAGAGAAAATCTGTCAAATTTGAAAGCGATCGTGACAGCTATGGTCACACAGTGGTTGGGCCGTGCAATCCGTGCATAAATGCAATGCATAAATCCGGACGACCGTCTTGGTGTAATTGTTTAGAAGTCGGCTACTACACCAAAGGTCGCGGGTTCGATCCCCGAACAGTACAAACATTTGTGTGCATGAACATGTCTGTTTGTATTGGTCTGGGTGTTTCCTATGTATAATAAGTATGTATTTACAAAAGAAAAAGTATTTGAGTATGTTTATCCGTTGTCTAGTATCCCATAAAAACGGAGTATAATTAACTCACTTGGGGCTAGATGGCGCTGTGTGGAATAATGTCCAGGGATATTTATTTATTTATTATTATTATAAATCGCGGCATGATAATCATTTGATGCGTTCACCAAAGATATTTTTATTTCACCACCCAATATATTTCAGGATATAGGGCAAACAAAAGAAACTAACCAAAAATTGTATTTTATTAAACATACTAACAAATTTTGCCAATTATTTTTTTACACTATTATTTGCAATCTATTCTCGTGACCACGTTATTTGCACAATGTTATATCTGGTACTTGACGATTCCATCGAGATTTAGTTGTAACTAGGTTTATCCGTTCGATCATCATCAACACAAAATATTTCTTACATCCAATGCATATGATATAGCAATACACGGAGCCATTTCTAGTAACATGCAGAAGAACCCACTAATTAATTGGTCTTACTTGTAATGAAAAGCTGCAAGAAGCATTAAACGGAGCTATCTTGTTACTAACTAAAACGAGGAATTTAACAGTTGTCAACAGTTGAGACACTTTTAGTGTTAGTGTTAGTTAGTATGAAAGGAAGAACACTTGAGTATAATACCTTTAGTCTCCTGTAGAGGCCATCGTATTTCAGGCTTTTTACGCTGAATTTAATACAGAATCCACCGTGATCTTCATCTTACTGGAATTGATCTACGAGTAGAGCATAGTATGAAAGGAAGTCACCCTCCGCGTTTTTCTGTCTGTTTTTACATAAGCTTTCACTATCTAAATGATAGTTGATGCTAATTATATTTTCTAGAACGTTTGTCTGTATAGTTCATTCAAATTACTACAGGGAAAAGCTGTGTGCAAATAGCCAGTTAGAGATAAAAATGCTTGCACTGCCATTTTTCCATGGCTGACGTAAATATGATAATTCATATTTATATCAAAGTTCTATCTGATCCATTTTTTTTTAATTTAAAATGGGTTTGCGTTTGACCTCAGTCTTGCCAGCCACGCTTACCCAAAAAATGCCTATTCACTCTTGCCTTGAAGACACCAAGGTTGTATGTATCCGGAAACACAGACGCAGGGAGGGCGTTCCACTCCTTAGCGGTGCGGACCAGAAAGGAAGCACCAAACAGCTTAGTTCGGACCGCTGGAAAGTCGACCACATGGAGATGAAAGCCCTCGCGGCGTCTTGTGGTCCGGTAGTAGAAAGTAGAGGGTGGTATCAGGTCATGAAGTTCTTGCGCACACTCTCCGAAATACACCTTATAAAAAACCGATAGACAGGCAACTCTACGCCGATGCTCCAAACTCGAGTTTGGTTCCAACGAGCGTCTCGTCACCTATCAGTCTCCTGGCTTTTCGGTCTACTGAGTCCAGTGCATCCAGCTGATACTTGGCAGAGCCATCCCAGAGGTGGCAGAAGTACTCCATACACAACCGAATTTGTGCTTGGTACAATTGTAAAAGCTGTTCCGGTGTGAAGCGTGTTTCCATTTCGAATAACTTGTCATTATGTTCTATTGCTATAACTATTTCTGTTTCGTATAAGCAAACGCAAACTTTAATTTTTTTTGCTCGAGATCTCCATCCTAATTACTATGGAACGAGTGAAGTTTCTTTGACAGCCGTCTGCGCAGTCCCGCAAGTCAGTCTTCCACATGACGTCGGGTGAGTGCACGTCACTGCGTAAAGAATAGGAAAATGAAATGGCAACTAGTACGAAATTGTCAAACCCAAGAGAGCTTTTAATCAAGTGTACTTATAAATATAAACCTGCCATATAACTCTCATGGTGAATCATGATAAAATCATACGTTTGATAAATTATGCATAATGCATATGAACAAACAGTACGGAGGAAAAAAAATAAAGTTGTACTATTTTCAACAAAAGACCCTATGTGCGCCTATTTCGTGTAAATTATCCGCGTAATTATAAATGTCATTTTCGTCAAAAGCGACGTGCGCTCACCTTGGGGACATGGGGGGGAGTGAGCTGCGACGGTGCGCGGACAGCTATCAAAGAAACTTCACTCACTCCATAGTAATTTGTATGGAGATTTCAAGCGAAAAATTCGGAATGTTTGGGAATTTTTTGCACTAAACTGAAATAAAGCAATGAAAAACAACTGATTGGCAATGCTTCTTTGATATCTGATCTTTACACGTTATTTAAAACACGTAAGTTGTTAGTTTATATGATGCCTAAACTTTTGAAATACGGGAGTGCGTTTTGCACGTTTTTAGCGATATTCTGAATTTTTTTCACATTAATCTAGTAAGTTGATCCATATACTGGAAGTTAGAGCTGATTGTGCAACTCTTTGACTACTATGACGATTTTTTTCGTGCTTCATACTTCATATTTTCTATATAAAACTTTAGTTTTCCCGAGAGCCGTTTTCCTGGTATCGAGCCTTAAGGGCTAAAAAACGTTTTATTTCTTTAATTAAATGTGTCAAACATTACAATATGTATCATTCAAGTTGCATGAGTTATTAAGGATGGTATAAATACTAAATCAAATAATTGTTTCCTAGTCAATATTATGATTTAAGTTTATTTAAGAATTTGCTTTGTTTGTATTTAACACAAACACATTTATTTATGTTTTGAAATTGGTGTTAAATATCATAAAATAGACGTATAATAAATAAGAGAGTATAATAGAGGTAAGTCAATCATTGCAAAGTTGAAACAAAACACGTGGGCTTCGTCCAAACGTGGTATGGCCATGAACTGTGCAGGGAAATGAGGAAAGAAAATGAAAAGTATTTAAACGAGTGGACCAGGTATAATGACATAGACTGGACGGTTTTTGAAAAGCAATTAACTGCAAAGAACGTATCAGTAGATTTAGTAAAAGAATACTATGACTTATTGAGATGCTCCGAAATGGTAATTTTAGGTTTCATTTGAAAGAATGCAGTAAAACACTTGAATAAATTTAGTTTTTTTCAAAAGATTCTTAGAATATGTTTTATTATTGTTTTAGCATTTCTCTTGCAGTATCTTTACTAAAGATCTGAAAACCAGAAAAAGACATTTGGTCACGTTGGCAAGTGCAGTCGCCCGGTTTGCGAAAGATGCGGGTTCGATTCCCGCCTGATGCCAACATGACCAAATGTCTTTTTCTGGTTTTCAGATCTTTAGTAATTCTTAGATTACTTTATTATGTAAAATATTGTAATATTTCAATGTAAATAATATGTGTACCTATTATAGGTTTTAGTGTAAGTCTGCTAAAAATATTAAACTACAACAGATCGTAACAAAAATGTATTAGGGGTAAGTATTACTGAAGTACTTATTATTTTAAATTAATGTACGAAACAGTATAATTTAAAATTGTTAATAATAAAAGGTAATTGAGGCTAGGATGAAGTACTGAGATTGTTTAAGGCATATTCTGTAAATAATTAATTACGTACAATTATTTTTGTACTGTCTTAGAAATGTACCTGTAAAAAGTTAAAATATCTATAATCAAAGAAATTAATAAATGTATGTGTGACGTGCACACTAGGACTCGCCGGTCTGCTCACTCGCTAATCCTTCCCCCGCATCGTACTGCCGCGTTCAGGGGGAGCTTCAGATACGCTGCCTCCAAATGTTGGAACGATCTTCCTCCACCATTGCGTTGTCTAGAAACATTGAACACTTTTAAAATAAAACTCAAGCTATTTTTATTGGAAACGCAACGGCAGCAACAAGCGTGTGAATTTAAATAACCTTACCTCCTGGTATCCAACGGGCAGACTGGGAGAAAAACAGAATTCTTCCATTTTTATACATATAGGTACTGTCATCTGAAATAAAAATTACGACATGAGCAATTGAATTTCAATTCTGACAATTTTTAATTATGTCAATTTTTAATTTATAACTTTGGCAATATTTATGACATTTCTTACCTGGATATTATTTTGTTTTTATTTTTGTTTTCGCTTCACATTTGGTGCTGTTGACTTATTGTAGGTACACGTAATGTAATAACGATTAGGTATAGACATTTGTTTTTAATCATTGTTATTTTTTGACTATAGTTTTTCAATCTTAGATCTAAATTATCGCGCTGCACACTGTTCGCTTTAAGTTCTGGTTTCTAGGACCTATCGGAAACGCCACCGGCCCACGCGGTAGCGTCCCGTGACTGCCTGCGCCGCGGCTGCATGCCTGCACTCTGGTGCTCTCAAGGTCGCGCGACGTGACGTCGCTACGCTTACTTCGCTGTTAGAACGCACACAAACACAGTACACTTCACAGCTCCAACGTATTTATGTATTATATTACACAATTTTACACTAGGTACACATTACTTTTAAAACATATATGTATTTGTATTTTTATATTTAAATGTAATTTATAACTTTAACGCATAGCCGATTCATTTAAAAGCCGCTGCGAAGGTCCGTGTTTTCACTCAGCTGGGCCCACGGAAGACCAGCGCCTGAGCCTTTCAGGTCCAGGCATTAGCTGAGTGTGGTCCATTTGATTTTGGACATCGCGACACTGCTGTCTGGAGGAAAAATTGTTTTGTTTTTTGTTGATTTGTTTGTTAGTGTTTAATTTTTGTGTAACAATTTAATTTTGTTTGTTTTTATCTTTTTTTGTGATGTAGTTGCGATGTCCAGATGAAATAAACGTTTTTTCTTTCTTTCTTTTCTTTCTAATAGCCAAATATGATGTGTTTATTATTTTTTCTTCATTAGCCAAAATCGTCGGTTAGAAAGTAGAAGCCTTGTAACCGTGCCGAAATATCGGAAACTCAAAACAAAAAAGGTACATGGCAGCAATCCCGGTTTTAATGTTTTAAATAATTAACTATGTACCTGATTAATTTCATAATTTACATAGGAAACACCCAAATCCATACATACAGGTTTATGCACACGAATCATTGCACTGTGTGGGGATCGAACCCGCGAACTCAGTTACTTTCACTCACATCTATCACAAATAACTACGTTATGAGTTCGCAGAATTGCTCAACAGATTTAATTATATGAAAGTTATATTACGGTGAAGCATTCAGTTGGAAAAATAGAAGTTATGGTAATTTATTAACAAAGTTTTCAAATTAAATACCCACCTAATGGGTTTGATTTATTAAGCGGTGTTTTCTAAAAAGGTATTCCTAAAAACAATTCCTCATACCTTGAGTACAGTCAACGGCTCGTCAGGCTATCCGTTTCCGTTTTTTATATCACTTTTGCCAAATGTTTTTTTTTTGCTATACAGCAAAGAGAAATGACTGGAAATGGGTAGCCGGTCATGCCGTTAACCACAAACGCATTCATAAACAATTTCTGATCTGATAAATCCATGAAACAAACGTTTTTCATCCATCTGGTTGGCCAAAACCAAAAACTAGTATTTTAAATTAAGCGTTTGAGCCATTTCTGACGACCGCTTAGGTGTAATGGTTCACAACTGGTCTATTACATCAGTGGTCGCAGGTTCGATCCCCGCACGGTTTTATTTGCTGCTTGCGGCTGTTTGTACTGGTCTGGGTGTTTCCTATGTATATGTCACCGGAAAATAACAAGAACCGTAAATTTATAAATTTCCTAGGAAATTTTTTCCTAGGAAATTTATAAACTTTCGTAGGATTCTAAACGAGGGATAAATTGTATTATTTTACGCTCTCATTTCCGGAAATTGATAAACTTTCGGAACGCATCAGTAAAATAATAAGTGGGCAGTAACCAACGCCATGTGCGCTCTGATTGGTCGAATAAGTCACGTGTCCTTCCTCTCCTCCGCCATTTAATTTTGGCAGAAGACCAAAATTAAATGGTCGGTTTTAATGTTTTATATTATATTGTAGTAAGAACAATTCATCTTCGTGTAAAAAGTCACCCGTTAAACCTACCCAGTTTTAAATTAAAATTCCAAACTGAGAAATGTAGGTACAGTATGGCAAGTCTAATTGTACCATAATCTATGAACACAAGCATAGCTACTGTCAACATCGACCAATCAGAGAGCAGTGTGTTATTTTCCGTAATTTATGAAAAACGTAAAATTAAAAGCTCTTCTGTGATTAGTCGAACCGTTTAGAATCTTACAAATTGATATCCGTAAGTTGATAAATTTACCACTAGTCGTCGCAAATTGATAAATTTCCGGAAATATGGGCGTAAAATAATACAGTTTATCTCCCGTTTAGAATCCTACGAAAGTTGATAAATTTCCTAGGAAATTTATAAATTTACGGTTTTTGTTATTTTCCGGTGACATATATACTAAGTATGTATTTACAAAAAAAATGCCTTAGCACAAGTATTTAGTTGATTAGTTTAGGGCTCTACATGGCGCTGTGTGGAATAATGTCGATTGATATTTATTTCTTGTTACATTTCAAAAGAGTAATATAAGCTTTCCCATCATTATTATGTTTTATTCTACAAAACAAAATACGACAAGTAGCCTACATACGAGTACCTAGCTCACAAATAATGATACTTGGAAAGAAAAACAGTCGAATTTTGATAACCTCCTCCTTTTTTAAAATCGTTAGAGATTATTCCGCCGATAACATTACCATGATTATACCTAACTGAAGAAATGGTTGAATAAAACTTTTGATTTAATAAAATTAACGTCACGTTACTTACATTCAAGTAACCAGCTGACTGTACCAATAAAGTTTATTTAACGTAAAACGTTGTATAGATGGAGCACTTTCTCCCAATTAAAATCTGACGGTAAGCCGTTTCAAGGGTGCTAAGCTTCAAGATCACTTAATTACAAATTGATACTGAGGTAGGCAGGCATTATTTATTTGCCCCGTATTTTGTTGTAATAACCGAAGAAAGTGTACCTATTGAATTCAAAAATAATGAAGGTACCTGAGACGTAGTAATTTTTTGCCCCAGAATGATCTACCTAGCAATTGTCTCGTGCATTCATATGAAAATGATACCAAGATCGTCAGTTTAATTTTTGGATTTGATGACCGGATTCATCATAATGGTACCTATGATCTAAAGTCAACCAGTAATAGTAAGGTTTCAAGAACTAAGTTGACCCAAACGGAGCTCAAGGCTAGTGATGAAGTCAAGCCCCCAAATGCCCCAAATTTCAGAAACGGAAGAAACGAACAAAAATTGCGTGTTTATCCGCTGTCTACACATGAATAGGGATCCATTAATATTACTTCCTCCGCAAGGCTTTAATCCAACCGCGGTGAGCTTGTGAATAAAACAAAATATGCGAGTAACGGCTCATGAATCATATTTAATTTGAATAAATGACGCGGTCAATGTGTAGTCAGTACTCATCTAATAATAATAATAATTAGTGCTGTGGTGCGGTTTAAGATAAATCAATAAACATCTACCATAATTTACTATAAAATCATCTGATCTTCTTTCTCACCTTACTACCTTTTTACTTATATTAGAGCTTGAAACATTATCTAAATATGAGGTTACACAAGCCACACTTCAACACATGGGCTCGGTGTAGAATGTTGGAGACCTGTATGTAAGGCTAGTGCAAAATTTTACTGTCACATGTCATCAAGCTGACTCGAGGCATCCAGCTAGGCCTAACGACTTACATCTGGCAATGTCAGCTGGGTACCTAGAAGTACGAGTATGCCTGGAAAAATAATCAACAATATATTTTTGCAGAGAAGACGAAAACCCGAGAATATTCCAGTCCGTAAACTTACAACAAAAATATTCACATCATTCCCCAGTAAATGTTGGTACTAAAGTCGAATGCAAATTCATCAAGTGAGGGATCAAAAGGTGCCTTTTATGTCCAGACGTAAAACTCCCAGGAGATCAGTGGATCTTTTGATATGCAATAAGCCACAGACATTCGATTCAAATCAACAAATTCTGAACCACCAAAGTCGATTGGGTGGAGTTAAAATGTAAAGCGAACAAAATTAATGATAAAACACAACACAGATACGCTCCTGATTATTTATAAAAACTTAAACAGCTCTTCAACAATACGTTAACTTTCGTATCGCTTTGTCTCTTTCATTCTTGTTGCTCCACCTTTGCGAGTAAGTGACATAACACTTCAATTGCATAGACTATGCTTTAGCGTTGCGTTCGTTTTTATGAATAAGGGGGTTATTGCCTTACACAGTATTTTAGTCAGACACGTTATGGTGTAAGGATAATTCTGAAGTCCATACTTCAACGAGCGGATTGAAACCCAATGTGTCAAGGCCTCCGTGAAAGGCCTATGTGCAGTACGGGCCAGCTGTAGGTACATCTCTGATAGATAATATTAATAAACTTTCACTTACACAAAAATGATCTAGAGAAATATCATTTTTCGTGTTTTCCACGCAGCGTTAATCCCGTATCATTTACATGATTTAAAGTAGATACGTGAAGGGAATGACGGTCGCCTATTTCCTTTTTCTGTTTGTTCAAAAATGTCAGGGCGAGGGGATCAAAAGAATTGGGATGATTGGTAGTCGGTAAACTCATATATCGCCATTCGATATCCAAACGAGGCATATATTTCATTTCGTTTTGATTTTCTGGCTGCGCGTCTTGGTCTTTTGAAGATAGCCCTATTTGATTATTACAGCTTGGGTGATTTGAATAATAGATCTTATTATGTGTTTAGGCTCGCGAGTAGTGAGAGCATCGTGGCCCAGTGCAGTGGAACTCTGGCTCGGAAACCCGAGCGGGGTTCAACTTGGATAACTCCGGTAAGGTCCCCTTACCAGATTCAAATTAGCACGAAAAATTTGGGCTTCTGAATGTTCTGTTCACCTGGAATCATAATCAGTGTGTCTGACAACCCCTTTTTTGACAACAACTCCGGTAAGCTCCCCTTACCAGATTGGATTCAAATTAGCACGGAAAATTTGGGCTTCTGAATATTCCGTTCACCTTGACTCATAATCAGTGTGTCTGACAACCCCTTTTTTAATATAGCCGTGGGGCTACGTATGTATGTAGTCTATATGAGCTAAGAAAATGATGGGATTATGATGTACAATCACTGTTTCCATAGCTTTCATCTTCAGGGAGGACGACCTGCGGATGGCCACGGGTGGTGATCCGGGCCCCATCATCGAGTTGCACCTTACATTAGTGGCCCGCCCAGATCCAAATCAAATCAAATTAAGCAGTTTTCCCCATGTCTCGTATTTCTAAGATACCTAGAATAATTACATATACGTTTGCCCAACAGTGACACACAATAGGTTAAATAATGATACAATGTCTTCTGTTGGTCGTAATGTCGACTATACCAGTAGGTAAGTTAGCCCAAACTAAGACTTATGACCTAAAGAAGTACTCAAGCATTGAGTTTGAATTAGATTCTAGACAGACTGATAGAGAAACAAACCGATCATTTAAATATTCCCTACTATTTTAGGTTTGGGACCCTGAAAACGCGAAAATCTTTTATGAAAACCTGACTAAGCCATAAAAGAAAAAAATAATGCAAGTAAGAAGCTATTTTTTATGCAAACTGCCAACTTACGAGCTACGAATACAGTTTATTGCGCTAAAAATAACATCTTCTACATGAGTTTCTTGTGTGAAATGTCTAGACTGGCGACTTAAAAAAGGATTAGAATGCTTTAAAAATCTTTTCTGCGCCATAAAGCGCTATAATGGTACTTAAACCTGACGTGCGTGTTCGTTGTGGTTCTTTTTATTCTATATTGTCGCTATAGCTGTATATCTGGGAGTATGAAGAGCGTTTGGCCAGTTTAGAGGTCTCAGGTTCAAACCCCAAGTTGGACGGTGTGTTTCTGGTTATCGTACCATTGACTACTTACATCTGTAGTCAGCAACGTCCATTTACCGATCGATTTTAACAATGACTTTATTAGAATGATGAAAACCTTAGCTCAGCAGTGTAATAGAGTACCTAATAAGTAATAGTTTTATTTCCCACATGCTATGATTGAATAAAATAATTTATTTTAAACGACACACAACCTACTCGGGGTAGTCAGAGACATTCCGTTTGTTTGCTGTCACGGTGAGAGAACATTTCAAAGCCATCACTCGTATACATCGTATAGGGAACATGGTAAAGAGCGAGCCTGCTGCAGTTAAACACAATGGACCTAAGGTGCTCTGGTCGGATTTGAACACGAGGCTTCGCGGACAACGAGCATAAGTGCTTAACCACTGAGCCAACGACACTCTTACATAATAATATTATTAATAATCGAGTTAATTGGACAATCTTCCACTAAACACTCACTTTTAAAACCATAAAACAAGTTAACCCGCGTTAACTCTCGTGACTAACAAAATTATGAAGTCTTCGGAAGTTTCAAAAAGCTTATAACTAAGACGAACACCTCGTTGAAAGTTTCAACATGGATATGTTTTTATGAATTTTCCCTCCACGAGCTGCGAACTCAACTTTCGTGAGAAAATATTGTTTTGTACTAGCAGTGTCGCTGAAGTTTCTAGCCTCAATTTGTTTTCTTCGCAACTTTAGCTCAGACTGCTATTTCATTTAAGTTTTAGTGTATGAATATTTTATTACAGCCTTTTGACGATAAAAAGCTTCATGTAGAGCTTTCGTAAAGGTTATTTTTACACATCAAAATATCAGCGGCAATATTTCATCTGAGAATTGTGGTGGTTTATGTTTATAAAATTAATAGAGTTTGTTGTGAGAAAGGAGAAAAACTGCAAAATAAATATAACAAAATTTAAATTTAATAAAAATAACTTAATTTTCTTTTAGTGCCGTAAATAAACTTATACCGTCCCGGAAATTGTCTCTTAGACTTTAAGTGACATCTATTTATATTGTGTAAGGTCTGCTTAACTTTAATTGACGCTTGTAAATTTGGGGGTAGGAATTTAGCACACAGAAAGACGGGAAATTGGCATAACGAAACTATTAGGGTTCCTGTTTGACTGCAAAACTTATTCACCCTATCGTGTCTGTAGAAAAACTACAGTTTCCTTATTTCAACTTAATTAAAGTTTTTCTCAGTAGGTAAAATATTATTTGAATTGAACAATAAACACAGGGTGAAATAGCTGTGAATTTGGCCGTAAATCTAGTTACCCTGGAGCTCTAGGGGAATTTGATTTACGGCATAGTTATGACAAGTTTCTTGAAACTTCTAGAGGCCGTGATTATACGAGTAGTACTACAAAAAATGCAATCTGGAACTTTCAAAGGAGTTGGCGCTATGAAATTTAAAAAAGTTAATGAAATTAGGTCTTGCCGTTAAATTGTTTTGAGCCCTAAACAGGATGTTTTTTTTCAGTGCAGACTTTTTAGCACTTTGCTTACAAATAATATTCGCAACAAACAGTTATCTATGATGTGGGGTGAACATTATTTTGCCTTCATATTAATCTTATAATAACCGAATATTTTAAACTTACTCTCAGAACCACAGACAGCCGCTTATTGTATTGTATATCTTCTTCTTATCGTGTCAATGGCCTTATCCTTTTTTGACCACTCCGATGTCTTAACGGCATCATCGTTTGCACACATGGCACATATTAGCGAAAAAAACCGTACATCGAAGGATGGAGAAACTTAACTAACTTCTTAAAAAAGTAAACATTTCCACCAACAACCAAAGTAAACTGTGACTAAATTGCGTTAAGCTAAGTATAAATTGGGATGGCAGAACCCCGACGATCCAGATCGTAAAACGGACCAAGTCGCGCGAAGTCTTAGTACTTCTTGTAGTAATTAAAAAGCAAAGCTTTGAGCTTAAGTTGAAATACAACAGGACTTCACAAATCGTTTTTAAACGGAGAACTCTTGTAGTTGAACTTCATTTGCGGTGAATAAAAAACTTATTTACAAAATAATAGTACTCGTACCTAGTTTATACTGTGTTTTCAGAGGTGATTTTACAGTGGTTCCGAGTTGTTCTAGTAGTCAGAAAAAACCAGTACCACTGTTTGGCACTGTTCATACCCCAATTTGTGGGGGGATGGAAGCCATGTAATCAACCCAACCACACGTATGTAATGCTAGTGAGTGTGATTGTGATAATCCTTTATCGTCCACGCACACAGGCCACACATCACAGCCCCAAAATGCCGCCGCCGGCATAATTCCTATAGTTTAATACTCTATGGACTCGCATACACAGGACGCCAGTGAAGGCCATACGATACAAATCATCGCTGCTCGTGCCTTAGTGCCCGCAGCGGCTATGGCGACACAAAACGCCGCCACACGCCAGACGCGTGATTTTTAATACTAATGATACTGCAAGCATGGGTTTGAAAAAGCTGGAGGCACGGACCGCAGTCGACCATCAGCCACAAGTTTGTAGCCACTTTTGGCTTTTCGGGGAGCGTTTGTGGCTGTAGTGTGGTGTGGTGTAGGTGTATTGAGCGAGGTGCTTACTGTCAGATGTCATCAGGCTGTAACGGAACGCTCTTAGATACCCCTTTTCATTCGTTTTTTTATGCAAGCAAACAGATCAATTAATTATGATTGATACCGGAAGATGGCGTTATACTCCTTTAGCTCGCGCTAATAAAGTTTATAGTTATTACGTAAATAGGTTATTTATACTCGGCAGGGCCACCTGACGCCTGACGTCTAAGTCTAAGTCAAAGTAGAACAACTAACCGACGACGGACGAACAGACAAGCGTATTTTGGTTCAGGTTGTAAATTTCTTCGGTAAGGATAGTTATCAGTAATATATTTAAGAATTCGTTCCCACGTCTTTTGAAAAGGGTTAGTAGTGTTCTGTTATACCTAAGTACCTACGTACTCATATGACTGAAATTCGTATTACGCTCAACGGCCATAAATCTAGTATAATAAAGATCTCAAATTCGACACTTCTTATAAACAACAAAAACTGCTAGAGAGGCGAAGGCACTTGAGATGCTGATACAACGAAACCCTTGTGTTTTTGTTTCTCATGGTCATAAATCAGACCCTAATTGCATTATCAAACTTTGGCGGCAGTCATGATCTAGACGTCGGGAAGAATGGTCAAAATCTTAAGCTCTAGACGTATTACCTAACCGTTGTGGTAACTAGTGCTCAAAGTGAATCAATATCGGGACTGGAGACTGGATATTAGAGGAGTACAAGACAAGGCGGTACGAGACGTTAGGCGGAGATAGGGGATTTTGCGAGACGGAGAATATTATCAGGTCAGATCTTTCCGTTATGCGTTTTAGACTTAACCCATAGGAATAGTTGTCAAACAAAGCTGCGCGGTGGTCGTTTACACTGGCTGAGACCAGAAGGTTTATGGGTTCAATTCCCACACCAGAGATGTTCTGTCAAATAAACTATTGAATATTTATTTGCGAGGATGGGTTGTGCTTCATAATTATTCGAATTGATTAAGTGATAAGAGTGTTGGTCAGAGGACTAATTGAGACGTAAAAGGATGTGGGTTCGATTCTCGCACTAACGCATGTCTAATAATTAACTGGCTGTTTGGAGCAGTGGTTCGAGTGCTGTTTAAGATTTGGACGGACGCGAGTTCGATTCTCGCTATGATACGTAAATGATGGTTGATTTTCGGTCATACTTCATACGATACTGAATAACTGGTACTACTGGTATTTTATAGGGTTTTAAACCCTGCCATGAGTGAATTTGACATTTTAATGCGATGCGTTATTTTACTTACGGAACACCTGAGATGAACTGGGTGACAAAATACTGTCACAGAATATTTGACCATGACATAATATCGATTTAGCTATTTACGCTACTTTACAACAAACTTCACGTTTCTACCACATAAAACCTAGCTGCAAGTTTTTAAAAGCCTTTCATTCAATTACTATTCCATAATTATAGTTCAATTTGAATGTTAGTGGTGATGACCTTACATGGCCTGTGGGCATGTACATCAAATGTTCGTATCACATAAAAATATACGACACACATACCTATATACTTCATCTACAACCCACCATGATGTACATTTTGACAGGTTATGGATTGTCATTCCAATTAATTCATTGTACCTATTGTGCATTGGCTCATTTGGCACTCGTTGGGTCATGAACGATAAAGGTTACTGTTGTTGCTATAAATGATCGAACGGTGACGAATCTGCTAATGTTTAATTGGAATAATGAAATTAGGTACTTTGCAAGTAGGAGTTGCAAAATTATACCTAGGTAGGTATATCTTCAGCGTGGGGGAGGCTTTAGGGACCTCTTCAAGGATTGGCCTTCACAGGCCCGAGCGTGGTGGAGCTCGCATAATATGGCCATTTTCAAAGGGAATGTAATCCCCTTTTTTATCTCATTTTATTACAATTCATATCCAATTTATAAAATTAACTATCTATTTCTATTTAAAACAATAGATTTGAGATCTTCGCTCCTTTCCATACTTAAAATGTCAGTCTTTGACACATTTTATTTAGATCCAGTTTAGGTACATTATTTCTCGTCAATTGAGTCCTATCAAACCTTAGATTACTGCTTACATACCTCATAAAAGAATACTGGGTCTACTACAAAACAATACAACGTAGAACGGTCCTACCATAGTTAGACGATCACATCCACTTGGCCCGGTTATTTATTTTGCATTTATTGTATCATTAGGAAAGGGGTTTATTTTGTCATTATTTAAATAGAGTTTAAAAATATTATAAGAGTCAAAAGGGGGGGAACGTTACAAGGCCTTGGACTCTGCCTATTCACCACATCATTCGAAGTCAGTTAGGACTTACTGAACGATGTGCCTTGTTTGCAAGGTATGTAGACAAATCATTCACTACCTCACCTAAACCTAATGTTAGAATACCAACGTTTCGTGCGGTGACACTCTGCACAAATACATCGCACATAGCACAAATAAATCGGCATCGTTTGTCTATTGGAAATACTTGACTAACAGCTAACATAAGACCTGCCTCGGGTACACTGCGGTACTGCCGAAGTTGCGGACATTAAACTGTAAGGAATTTCAATTGAACTACACGTTGGTGCTGAGAATTTCGCTTATCAAAATACCTACCTGTAAACTAGCTGTTACTAGTTGCAAGATGTCCCGACTAACGTCGTTCTGTCAGATGTCAGTATCTTACAGTATTTGACAGCCAACACATACATAACATACACATATACATAATAAGTGATCACGTCCCGTTATCAGTCATAAAACCCAGGAACATTTTGGGATCAAAATTAATTATTTCGTTCTAGTATGTACATTTTTAGTTCTATCTAACCGTCCTTAAACCGACGGGCATGTATGAATGGACTCTTGAAAGTAGAGGAAGCGCAAGGCGTGTGTCAGGATCGTAGCAAGTGGAAGAAATGGGAGACCCTACCCCGTGGGGAGAGAGGCGTGCGTGATGGCAAGTATGTTTCGTTATATTTATTCGAGATGCAAACGATCTATGTGCCTTTCTTGGCTGAGACGTAACAAGCTGACGTATGTACTTAATGTGGATAATTGGACTTGGACTATCAACAGTTTTCCAAAAAAATATCTTACTAATAAATATAGTTAATATAATTTGCGGTTTTTCAGTGTCTGAAACTAAATTTAATTTAATAGTGTTAATTGCAAACCTTCTGATTACCCCATGGAGTATCGCTTCAACCCGTAATATTAGCATAACTACGTCGGTACATGATTAATCAAGAGGCAGATAGTGTTGCTAATTGATAAGTAAATATTCATAGCAATAGGCAGGATATCGATAGTTTTAATATAGCTCAACTCTAAAATTCAATCCATTAATCCACCGTAGGAAAATCTTATTAATATTATGTGCGAAAGTTTGTATGTGTGAATGTGGTGTGTTGCTTTTTCACGTAAAAACTTCTGAAAATCCATCTTCAATGAAACTTTTCATAATTAAGCTTATGCATCTGAATAGCACATAGGTTTCAATTTAAATAGAATTATCACTTTTTTTAACCTAAGTCCACGCGGACGAAGTCGCGGGCGGCCGCTAGTAATAAATAAATTTTAAGAAGTTGGGGCCTAGCACTAGCTTCTTATTTGTTTAAATATCTGTGGGGACGGTTACAGGCGATCAATCGGGCAGTTATACAGAGAATGGAGCTGTGCGTTCCGAATCGGTACGTGTGTCGGAGGAGACGGCCACCTTTGGCCTTAACGCAGTTGCTAATACGGTGGGCATATGTTGTTGTTTCATGACTGAGTTCGCAGACAACATTGTTTGTCTTGTCTTACCGGTGAGAGTTTAGTTTCTTTTTTTTACTGTGTTGTTATGTTTATGTCGCAGTTGTGACAGTGATCGGCGACGATCGTTGTTGTAAAGCAACACACGCCGGGTCGGAAATGGGATGGGTGACCACCCCGACCGAAATTTAGTGATGTGTATTTCGGGCATCTCCGTGCTTCGGAAGGCACGTTAAGCAGTTGGTCCCGGTTGACGTCGCCAGATGTCAGTCGTTAAGCTTAGTCAGAGGCCCTAGGGCAGCTTGATAACATCTGACTTTAAGGTTGCTCACTAACCTTACACCCCTCCAACAATCCGCACTGAGCCCGCGTGTTGGAGTATGGCTCATTCCACCTCATAGTTGAGGTGAGGCCTGTGCCCAGCAGTGGGACGTATATAGGCCGTTTATGTTTATGTATTGCATGGGGGAAACCAGAAACCTGTAATAATATTGTATGACCGTGTTGTTGTAAATAAATGAATATGAAATAAACTCATAGCCGACTCATAGCTATGTTTATTCGCAAAATAGCTGTCCCGACAGACGTTGTTCTGTCATACCCATACTATTGGACTGTGACTGTTAATTGAAAACAGTTCTTGACAACCCAATATTTCGATGCCGAGCCCTTTTATACCTTTTCATCGTCTTAATTTTTTGTTGATTCTGTCGCTTCATTAAACTTGCCTACGCGGCTACGTAGTGGCAAAATGTTTGATCGTACATGGATGGAAACTACAATTACTTGTAGTTTCCATCTATGAAAATATCGATACTTCAGCAGCACTAGTAGAAAACAAGTAACTAATTTCGCCCATGTTTTGTTATGCAAATAACAAGAAGCAGACATGATTTACGTGTGAACCCTGTTCATTTGGCCGGAATCCAAATCTTCGAGTCTGTTATTTCTTTCCAAGTAATTCCTAGGAACACCGCGCTCTATATGATTCTTCAGAAGTTGGTACCCCTTTGATTTGTCTGTCGTATGTGCTAAGTGGGGCTGACTTGATGTGACATCAAAGTAGGTGAGGTTCGAATAAATTATGCTAACGTGTGATCCACTAACTGACTGAGTTGTCATAGACCAGCTGAAACTGCGTGAGTTAGACATCATCTGGAATTGTGTACAGGAGAGATTTTTGGACTTTCTATCACGCGTATTGGTCTCAACTTTCAAAAGATAAAAAAATACCTAATTAAATAATATTTCAGGAATAGATAAGCTAATCGATCGGGTTTGTAATGGTGGTCTTATTCATTCACTTGAACGAACACGAACATTGTAATAATAAAAAAAAAAAACTCTTATATTGTTTAGCAAAATTGGCATGATCAGAATTGAATCTTTTGTACCATTTAGCAAAAATTAGCGAATCCTCATTTTAAACTTCACCACTTCAGTCTGTCCTGTGTCCTACTTACGGAAACTCAGTATATCGCCTGGATATAAGTTTGCGTTAGAATGAGGGGCACTCCTTGAAATGTATGTTTCTAGGACAAGGGCTTGGTCACTGCAATCATATTGTTTGCACTTTCTTCGGTTACCAAGACTTTTAGTGTTTTATCAACAAACCACTTCAAAGGTTCACGAAATTTTGTTCGAGTGTCAGGCCTGATTATTTTTTGTCGAAAACAATAGACTTCTTAAAATTCGAATGTTGAAAGTCATTTAAAAAGTGGCAAAAATGATATTTACCAACTTTTGTAATGGGGGAGGTTTAACATGGTAAAATGTTAATGTAAACTTATAAAACTTGTCGTGTAGTTTTTAGCATGGTTCTATAAATACAACTCAATAACAATAACAAGTTAAAAAACTATTGCAACAGAAATAATTTTCTATAGAATTACGGGAAAACGGCCACACATACAAAATATCGTAATCCACTTAGAACACAGTTTTGAACAGCACAATCGCGAAGAGCACAATTAATATTTTTGGATTAAAATGCCAAAAATATAAATTTGTGCAATTCACGAATAGATTATGTCGCGATTGTGTTATTCAAAACTGTGCTTTAAAAACTTTTTCTAGCTAAACTACAAATTCGTAACAGACACGACAGGTGAAAGGTTAGTGAGTCCCTTTTTTGTAACAGCCAATAACAAAAAGCAGAATCAAAAACTATCAAGCCTTTTCCAGTGATACCGTAATTGCCCACCTTTCAGTTTATCACAAACCACGTAACTAATCGCATTGCATTAAAGCAAATACCTTTGAATAGGTGCCATAATGTGTCCTCCCCTTTGTGTGGACATAATCGAAAATTCTAAACCTTCCCCAAATGGACCCTACAAATCACCTTTAACCCTTCTGCTGAGCGGCATTTTAGATTAAACTATTCTACCAAGAGGCTAATGGCAGAATTAAACTTCTTTGTAGTCACAAATTATTACAACTCACATGAAAATGTGTATGTTCTACGGATACTGAAATAGAGAGTAAGAATGGATTTTATTTTTAAATTTGGTTTGATAATTAGATAAATATATTGGGAAAATTATGTTCTAAACTGCTAGAGCAACTGTCAAGAGTCATGCAAATGATTTCCTCCAGGAAGTCTGACAAGCAAATCGATAAAGTGTGAATCTTGATATTAGGCGTATTAAGTTGATTCCCATATATTCTTACAATAGCTATTCATAAGATACAAGGTAAATTACATCTTGACGCCACAGCAGAAATGCTACTTTAAGCATCGGCGATCGGCTATTTCACGACTGTACCGTTGCTGCAGCACGATTTGGCAATTCTCTGCATACGATCGCAGTAAAATCGTGAGATTAAATCGATGCAGTATCGCGATTCCACAACTTCGTTCGTTAGGATGCGATATCGGAACGGCGTGTTTTAGCGATTAGACGCCTGTGTTATCTTTCGAAAAGCGACTAAATCGCTTCTGGCCTTTTTAAGTGTGCGGTGTGGAACATTTGGTCGCTGCATTCAGCTTCTAAAAAGAGGCTAAATTTCCGATCGCCGATGTTAAAAGTAGCATGTCTGCTGACTGTGGCCCTAAACGGTAAGTCCGTGCCGGTATGTGGTTGACAATTACAAAACGGACGCCGCTCATTCCGTTTTCAATTAAAATCCCTGTTTGCGACGCTGAATGGTGCAGGGCGAGGTTGTGCACACATTTAAACTGATGACTGTACACCTACAAAGGACAACAGGTCAGGTTACGACAAATATGTCGGTTCAATCTGACTTAAAAGCTTTGGTATCACGGTTTTTCTCCAATGACCGATTTGGCGTAACGGTGAAGAAGTTGGCTACTACACCCGTGGTCGCGGGTTCGATCTCTGCCAGCACAAACATTTGTGTGCATGAAAATGCCTGTTGGTATTGCTCTGGGTGTTTCCTATGTATAATAAGTATGTATTTACAAAAAAACATATTTAAGTATGTTTATCCGTTGTCTAGTATACCATAATACAAGCTCTAAGCTGGACAGCAGTCTGTACTGGTGCTGTGTGGAATATTGATTATTTATTTTGTTCAATATTTGAATATAAATAAAAAAACATTACCGGTAATATGCCAGTTTCTACTGCGAAACAGAAAGTAAAGTAAATACCAACTCAATGTATCATTTCAGTCACAAGCGTGATATGAAAATCCAGCGGTTGCATGAAAGTGGAACGCTGCGGGCGTTGTCCACACGTCATTAACTTTTAATGCGTGCCGTGTGCACTCAACTTTAGTTAAAAATGCACGATATACAAACGTTAATTTTTCAAACATTATATCACTTTTTCTGCCATGGTGGTGCAAAACGGCAACACCAATGAACACCACGACGTGGCGCGACAAACGTTTCCGGATTCAGGAATGCAGGAAGAAACTATTCAGTTAAAGTACCTACGCACCAAACACCAATTTATTTCCAGCAATATGGACATGTTTACATAATATATTGTTTCACACTTGATACAAGCACTAGCATAGCATGCGTTTTTGGCTGGGTGTCTTTGAAGTTGTTGCAAATAGGTTTCACTGTGTGATTTTAAACGATCAGATACATTTACGTTTGTGTATGAATAGTAATGGAGCCATTAAGTATGTTTTAGTAATACTTTTGAGTATATGTGTATATGTGTTAATACCTATCTAAGGAAATCTATTTGTACTTTCGAAAACTTTCGACAAAATGTGTAGGTAGTACAGATTAACTTATTCATCATAATATATTTTCGAGACGTTGAATATTACATAAATCTAGGCTAACCCTATTATCCTACGACCCAATACTCCTAAAAGTTTTTTTGTCCTATAATGACCACAGAAACTTCGTATGCTAAAGAAAATTCCTAAAGCATCCATGTGGAAAGTTCCAGAGAGATCGTAACGGTATCGTTGAGATGGCGGCGCTTGTAAACTAGGATCAGTTTTATCATTTTATTGTATGGCCACGCTTTACGCTTGTTGAAATTGGTAAAAATAGAATCAAATTCAAAGTACTGTTTAGAATTGAGTATTATGGTCTCAGATGATAGCTGTCTTGTCGCTTTCGTCATCGCTGGATGCACACCCCGAATTGTCGTAAATTTCTGTCACTCGAAAAAATCTAAAAAATTACTTAAAACTAAACAGCGCACATTTTGGCCAAAAGCCCGCGTAGACTGTCAAACCCGGCAATGAGAGATTTTGTAAAGACAAAATTTATAAATAATAGATATTAATAAATCTTTATTTCTCTTATCAAAATAACGTCAAATTTTAGAGCTTAATTAATTGGGTGGGTACAGTAAAGGTGTTATTTTGTAGAGACTGGAGACAGTACTAGAATTATACCTGTGCTACAGCCACCAGAATGAATGAGGGATGTTCAGTAGTAGGCACGTATACATCTTGTCAATCTGTGTTAAGCACTTGGTCGGTAGCAATCGGTCAAACCTGATGGCCTGTACATGATAGCACGAAGCGGCATCGTTTCCTAGAACCTACTACGACGTGTCGTGGGAATCTACTACGAGCAAGCGTCCTAACACGATGCCTCGTCGTAGCGCGATGCTACGCGACGTCGTTTCATATTATTTTGTACAAGCCCTGAGGCCAGCCTGATTACAGTTCGTAAGATAGGCCATTTAATAAAATTGTCTGTACTCTTTCTTAGGTTTCGTCGCCTGAAGTCGTTTAGGCCAAAGCAGTGGGACGTCAAAAACTGCTGTTGTTTTATAACAAAACCTTAGTAATTTGAACTTTATTTTTCAAGGAAAGTGAAACGTTCAATGTTAACCAAAAAAATACCGTCATAAAAATCACCATAGCCATAAAAAGTTCGATGAACGGACCCCACTTGTACCACTGACCTTCTGTAGCCCCTTGTTCTTGAACTTGCCTTTTGTAGGGTTGGTAAGTTGTACGGGGAATCAGTTTTACGACTCTGAGTTGAACCAATTTGTGAGTAATGGATGCTCTACATCAAGGATCACATATTACTCCCACTCTGTGGAGTCTGTGTTTTAAGACCACTTAAAATATCATCGAACCACGGAAAAATCGTAAATTAGATTACATTTGACATAGTGCTAAATGCTTTTTTTCAAGTGGAGTATTCAGAACTTGTGATGATCAAGCAAATACTTCTTATAGACCCATACTTTTGGCGCCCGATTTGGTATACCTAATGGTTGGTCGATACCAAAGGTCGCGGGTTCGATCCCCGCACAGTTCAAACATTTCTGTGCATTAACATGCCCTGGTCTGGTCTGGGTGTTTTCAATGTTATGTATGTTTACAAAAGAAAAAGTATATGAATTTTTTATCCGTTGTCTTGTATCCCATGATACTAGCTTTTTGTAGCTCACTTTGGGGATAAATGGCGCTGTGTGGAATAATGTTCAGGGATATTTACAATTTACATAAAAAATATGTATTTATTTTTATTTTTGTCTTCTAAGGTTTTACAGCCCTAGCTTTTCGAAAGAGACGCCCAACGCGAGATACCCGGATAGCCGACAGCGGTACTTGTCCAATATTGCTTCGTCTAGCTCCATCATTTTATGGCCTTTATCCCTTCCACGCTAGATTAAATTAAAAACGCAAACGTTCCCGGGAAATTTTGCGGGATTACTACATTCCTTGAATTTGTGTGCTGGATATTTTATTTCTCTACTAAAGTGATGCGAGATTTGATGAAATGCTTCTGTTACTCACAGATTTATCTGTGTCTGTTGAATGACTTTTCGTGTCGTGTCTGAGAGGAGTGCGATATTTTTATCCATAAAAACTCAAACAGCTCTTAACAATACGTTAACTTTTGTGTAGTTTTGTCTCTTTCATTCTTGTTGCTGCCGCCATTCGCAAGTAAGTGACATAGCACGTCAATTGCTTATACTATGCTTTAGCGTTGCATTCGTTTTTTATGAATAAGGGGGTTAGTAAACAACAAATAACTACACCTAGTTAAAAATCAGAGTATTATTCCTTTTTGTACTTATTGTTTTCTAAACATTTTAACTCCCCAAGCTTTCAATAAAGGTTTAATATCGGACTAGAAACAAAATATTTCAAAAACGAATTTGTCTAAATTCGGTTTGTATCATCATCAGCGTGATGATCATTATCATGATCATGATAGAAACAACAAATACAAGACACTGGATATTCTTTCAAAACAAACCACGAACCGTGTATGGCACTCTTGAAGTTATAGATACTTCCCTCATAAGAAAACAACCAACTACCCACTCTACAACTTAACTTCAAGAAAACCAACAACTTTCTCAAATTCTTTTATTGGAGTTTTAAGTGATATGATCGCGATAAAATGGAAACAAACAGAAAGATTGAACTATTTTACAACCACTTCCGAGAGAAACCACCATTCAAGATGGCGACTCTTTTATGTGCACGTGCCAAATCTCGTTTCTATAAATTATTGTTTTAAACGCTGATGTATGTTCTGACTGGAACAATCTAACTTGAGCCATATTTTAAACTTTGAAACGACCGCATTTTAAACTTTGGAGCGGTATATCAATCCCCAAACAACATTTTAATGGAAAACTTACGGCACTGCGTCTCTCAATCAAGATGGTGCAACAAATAGGTTAAGTATGATATATCTGAAGAGTTTTGTGGCCAGTGTTTTTTCGGCTCATAATTGTTTATGTAATCGTTTATATTTTTACACTTTTTATGAATAAGGCTGCTTTTTCAGAGCATCGTGGTCCCAGCACGATGGATGAGCAATCTGGCTTAGACACAGGTTCTCCCGGCGAAGTGTGGGCTTCTGAACGATTCGTGATCTATGCCAAAAATAGTCAGTGTGACTAGAGCGTATGGGATACAGTCGTGAGCGCATGATACGCTGTGTTACCTCTTACAGGAGTAGCTAAGTTACTTAGTACCTACTAGTTAAGTTCTTAACTCGTAAAAGTTTTAAGAAAAGTCACTAATAGTTTAAAAAGATCCAAACATTTTAGAATACCTACACCATACTATATGTAATAATCAGTTCCACTTAGTTAATACAATTTTAAAATAAACATTTTGTATCATTTTAAAACAGCCAGTAGGACAGTGATAACAATGTTTGTTCTTACCAGACTATCATGCCTTAAGAGCAATTTTCTGCACCAGAAACATTCGTTTATTATGTGATCATATCAGGTCCCTCCCATACTGATGCAGTCGCTCGCGGCCACTTCGGGAGATCCGTTCAGAGATACGTTGGAGCTGGATTGGGACGTTGCAGATCCGACGAATAGGGTGCAATAGCAAGCAAAAATGTCGCAGCTATTTTATTTGGAATAGTGTTTATACCTTTTCAAGTAAATAAGTTGATGGTATGGTATCGTTAGGGTCCGGTAAATTAGTGGTTATGGTATGGTTATGGTAATGACGTGAAGACGGTAGATGGATGACCTGATGAAGGACGTAGGATTACGATTGATGCAGGCCGCCTACAACGGGCAGGTCTGAAAATTTTAGAGAAAGGCCTATTTACAGCAGCAGACGTCATCAAGTGATGGTGAAATTGAAGATTTTTTACTGACAATAGACACGGCTCGGTCACGTCAAAAAACTGTAGATTGCGCTCATCCGGCGCGCAAAGTGACGTGAGTGAGACACAGATTATAAACTGGTATCCTTTGCAGTGAGATTGATTTTGGTGATTGAATGCATTTAAATATTGTGAGACTGCAAGTGTGGTTTATATCGTGCAGCATGATAACGGTAATCCATATGATATTCTTAGTAAAGGGTTATTACTCTGATTTACGATGTTTTGATCTAGCTCGGGACAGAACTATTTTGAATATCTCTGGGACATCTTAACTTGTGGCTGTTTTCGTGGGGAATAATAATATGACGTTATGCACAGTTTTATCTCTCTCACATTTTTAAAATTTGAGTCCAAAACAAACCTTTTATTTAGTTTTTCGTATGCAGCTACTTCCTAAAATATGTATGGTAAGCACCAACATTTATAACCATACGGTATATAACTTGGACTCAACATTAAAAACGTTTTCCTTAAACTGGCCGTGTATTTTTTTCTAATATTTTTAGGTATTTTACGATTTGCTATTCTATCATATTGCGTACATAACAATATGTTTTTCCGGCCCTGCAAAATGAATATCCACCGCCTTTCGTCGGTATGTTGTATCTGTGGCTGCGTGTATCATCAGCACGTCCGCACGACAAAGAAAAACTCTTAAAATGCCGTTGGGCGAAAGTCAAGCTGCCTTTATGGACGTGCCCGAGGCCGCTGGGCGGAGGCTTTTTCACTCGTTAAAGTAGCGGAGGACGTGTCAGAGGATTCGTCGTGACTAGGCTACATTGGGACTTGGGGAAAAATATAACGATATTTTTTTTCCAGCTGCCGTTGCTTTATAGTTCCACCATCATCATTTCTGCTTTGAGATTACAAAGCTTTCAACCAAACCAAGTGGTACCATTCCAAATATTGAATTCTTCGCTCCCAAGTCCCCACACACAGCAGGCAGATTTAATACCCGCAAGACATCCGTGCGAGCTTCGATAGCGCTGACCGGGTCATGAGCCCCATTTATAACCACTGTAATTCAACGACCATTTCGGCTTTGAGATCACAAAACTGTGTCTACCAAACCAAATGATAACATTCCAAATATTGAATTCTTCGGTTCCAAGTCCCCACACACAGCAGGCAGATATAATACCCGCAAAACATCCGTGCGAGCTTCGATAGCGCTGACCGGGTCATGAGCCCCATCGATAACCCTCTAACCACTAATTAAACGCCCATTTGTGCTTTGAGATCACAAAACTGTCCACCAAACCGAATGTTAACATTCCAAATATTGAATTCTTCGGTTCCAAGTCCCCACATACAGCAGACAGATATTATACCCACAAGACATCCGTGCGAGCTTCGATAGCGCTGACCGGGTCATGAGCCCCATCATAAACCCTCTAACCACTAATTTAACGCCCATTTCTGCTTTGAGATCACAAAACTGTCTACCAAACCGAACATTCCAAATATTGAATTCTTCGGTTCCAAGTCCCCACACACAGCAGGCAGATATTATACCCGCAAGACATCCGTGCGAGCTTCGATAGCGCTGACCGGGTCATGAGCCCCATCGATAACCCTCTAACCACTGTAATTTTCTGCAGATTGCGACGATGTGCCACCCACGCGACTCGGGGAAAGGGTAAGCTTGTAAGTTGCGACTGACCGTGCGTGCTACGCGATACTAAAACTAAAGAAGCTCTTGAATATATACAGAATGTATTTATACTGTTGAGCTGTACAAGGATATTCAAAGTTGGGCCAGAAACTCGTTTCAAAAATCAGTTTGTCAAATAAGGTGAGAGAGAAAAAAACAAAATTGTATGTAATGACAGCATTTTGAACTTTTTTTTTGTAACTAAGTTGAAACTAGTCTAACTTTACATAAGACGATTCACGTAAAGACGTTGTAGACACCCGTTGCTGCAATAGGTAAACGCCCTAGCTGTGTTCAAGATCGTTGAGTCGAATCCCAAACCGTAAAAAAAAGTTTTAGTTTTGTGTCTGGGTAAAACTTTGGTATTATGTAAACAAAACAGTCTCTGAGATCTATTAGTACAAGTTTTACATAGTTTGTGGTTCAAAAAACCTTGGTGATATTACACCAAAGTATTTATTCATTAATAATGCAAAAATATGTACCTACCACCCCAAAAAGCCTTTGTGTTTTCCTCCAAACACATGTCTTACAAAAAGGCCCCTTTAGGATTGAAATTACGAGACAACATTTGGCAGATATTATGCAAATGATTCGGGTTCTCGACCACATTTTGTCGGGTTTATCTTCAAATGACGCCTTTTGAAAGGCCGCATCTGCATAAAGAGGCTAAATGACGTTGGTGAAAAACCTTATTCACCCGGAAATCCACTTTTGGTGGTAGAAAATTAGGGACTTGCAGGAGTTTGCTGTGTAAAATGTATTTGAACGTAAATGATGGTACAATGAGCTGTGCTATCGAATTAGGTACTTGCAAGAAAAGTAACATTTATGGTATCAGTTTAGCATCATCCCATATATTTTTGGAAAAATTGAACTCCCAGAATCTCAGGTTAATTTGCTGAAGTACCACCACGCACTTCTAACCCACAAAGGTACCTACTGTGTAAGAAAGCAATCACAGTAAAAATATCAAAGTAGCACTAACAGCTAACTTCCTGAAAATTTTGAGAACCATTTTTTTTCGCTCAGCGGTCGAAACACGTATCTATTGCTACTCGGACGTTTATACGTCGTTCTAATAGGGCTATGGTAAGTTCACCAGGTAAACGTATTTGCCGTTCTGCCCCGAGCTTTGTCTTGTCATCGCCTAAACTACCCGAACAAACGAAAAGCCAAGTTCAGTATTGGATTAGATAGACAGTTTACTACCTTTATTTTAAGTCATTGTCATGGTCTTGAAACTTTCCGCGGTCAACATCCCCATTTACCGAACACATAGCAATAAAAAAATGTCGTCGCATCAAGAGTTACTAACTCCATTCTAAGCACCGATAACTAGGAGTAGTCCTACATTTGTCGGGTTATTCTCTTTTTATTGCTAAACTTGCCAAATTGATACCAATGGGGAGCTATTAGGGAGTTCTTGGTATGATTCCAAGTGTAGGGATATGTGTACTTGGCGAGTGTGGGTGGTGTCGCATGATTAATAGGCAGAGCACGTTTTATGGACTTTGAGAAGAAAATAATAAGAAATAAATAAGATAAGTTGACCAACTGGTGCGAGAGTCGTCAAAGATTATAACTACTTAAGGCCAAATGTTTATATTTGTGCTCTCCTGAGGGATAACGAGATGTGAAATGATGTTAAGAGAATCGCTATTTATGTAGGCTGAGTTACGTATGTTTATGTATGTGTATGGCATTATACCAAAAAAAGGTTGTTTAGTGATTAATTAAGTACTTACACATTTTCCTCAATGTTATTTTTTTTTAATATTGTAACCGGTGGGGTGATCAACTAAGGCAATGTAAAACTGAAAGGAAACAAACCTAGTCGTTAAATACAAATCCGTGGGTTAGTAATTAATAACCATAATGTTCCGGAAGACCTAAATTATCTCCTCCGAGGTTTAATCTTTGGCGTACACCCAACTCGGTCAAAGAATATTCAGCTATTTGTTTACTTGCCCCTAATCACCCAAACACCACATTTACGGTGTCTCAAAGCCTTTATTCTTAGTCTCGCCTTAGTTATTTATACAACAATGTTACGTTATGAGTGGGAGTGGACCTCGCGAATAATAAATGACATGGATTTTTTTTTGGAAAAAATAACCCTCGTCGTGTATGAAGCTCAAAAATATCAAAAAATATGAAGAGTCTGCCTGGTTGTTTCTTAATTTCAGGTAAGCAGGTTAAAATGACAGTTAAGGGGGTACATAGCGCGAAGAACTGTGGCCGTTGGTGCCGAAGTTCTTAAATGGAGACTATTTGATGACAAGCGCAGCGTAAGACGTACGTCCACCCACCAGGTGGATGGACGACGATAAAGGTCGTTTATTTACGTGGATGCAGGCCGCTTACTATCGGCGTCACTTTGACGCCAATGGGGGGAGTCCTATGGAGGTCATACGGCTGTTGATGATGATGTGTCTAGGTGTTGCTATTCATGCAACCTTGTACATAATAAAACTCAATTATGTAGTTTTATGATTAGCTAGTTGTAATTCACATCCAAAGTACAAGCTCAGCTAAGTTTGAGGTAAGATAACCCTAGACTGAAAAATCTGTTATTTAGTTTTAGGTGCCATAACCCAGAATCTGTAAATCAAACCTAAGTACTGGTTTACAATGTTTGTCTACAAAATCCCTGGATAAACTAGACTTTGCCTGTTTTATGACATTACCATCGTACACGTAAAAAAGAAAATGTGTAGGTCTTAGAGGCTATGTGTAATAAAAACTATGGACTTGGAAGTGGTAGTAAACAGTGATCCGAAAATTAATTAAATCAACTCTGCGTGATACGTTGTAAAGGCAAGCATTCACACTTCCCATACAGTTTTTCACATAAGTCCGTCGTGACTCAGCAGCATCCAGAAACACCATTTTCACGTGCCACTTCTGGTCACAAACCTCACTGACAGATGTTATCAAGCCGCCCGAGGGCCTCCAACGGAGCTCAACGATTCATCTAGTGACTTCAGCCGAGAAAAACAGCTTAAAGTGCCGTCTGATGCACAGAAATGCTAACTTTCAGCGACAAGTTGTTCTAATTGCCATTATGTGTTGAGTTTCCTCCTGTTAATCTTGTTAAACAAAAAATGGCAGAAAAATGCATACTTGCACTATCTGCTTCATAGTTTTCCTTTTTGATAAAATGTGCTCCGCACGTCCGATGCCACCGCTATGGAAAATGGGTCGCATGCACGCACAGTTCATATTTCTTTTTTCAATAGAGAGTCGCGAGCCGACACCCACGCGAGTTTTTTAGCGTACATCAGGAGGCAGTAAAGAGTAAAACGCTATTAAGTCAAAAAAACTTTACTTCCTAGGGTATGACAGTTTACTAATTATATAATTTTGACGCTAAATTAGCCACTTCTCTATTTATCTTTCCTCAAGTTCAGTAGTATCAACGAAAAACCATAACATCACATTTAAGCGGACACCGCTGCTGCATAAAACACAGCACTATCCAGCGGTACCGCCAACGGCTCATAAGGCTACTCATTTCCTTTTTTTCCTCATTCATTGCATTTGATCCTGCTTTTCATTTCAAAAGAGCAATGAAAATTAACCGGAAATGGCCTGTCATGCCGTTGACCGTACATGTGCATCAACTACTACTATTTTAAATTATTATTGTAAAGCACTGAGCGCAATAAAGGAAAAAGCTGCTACCGAGCTTTGTCACTAAGTCATAACAAGATGGAGAGCTTTTTACTGTTAGTAAGCTTCCAATTTCATGCTGCCAACATGTCACCATGCTATGCCAACGCACCGACATTTCACCAACATGTCGGCGGGTATAATGTTGCCGACATAATTCCCTAATTTTGAGGTGCCGGATAGAGTCAGTGCGATGTTGTGGAACGACGGTTTTGAGGTGTAATGCGTGATAGGTTTATTTCGAACTCGCCCTAACAATGCACACTCACCCTAACACTAAGCCCCTAGGTACTCGCCAGAGCGTTTTCCCCTAATTGTCAGAGAATGGGCGAAAATTTTTATTGAGCCGTAAACCGCTCGCTCGTAATAAATCGTCAAAGTTCATCGCTCCTCGTGTAATTTGTACAGATTTTTATGAATTTTCTTCGTGTTCTTGGCGTGATGAATAAAGCTACTGGTTGTTAGGTTAGGCAGTTTCGGCTTTTAGCGTAATAATCTTTGGCTAATGAATGTTCCTGTGGAATTTATCAAAAATAGCACTTTTATGGTATTTCCAGAAGATATTATGTGGTAGGTGTATGATAAAACGAGCTGGCTTGCCCATAAGTAGCCTACTCGCGTGAAAAAGATAGAAAACGAACACTATAAGCTATACACGCATGATCTAAATAGATAGGTCTCTCACATAAATTTAAGAATATACAAAAGGTTACTTCTTACTGTAGTTGAAATGCTGCAGTAGAACTGTCAAATAATAAACGGCCTATTTACGTCCCACTACTGGGCACAGGCCTCACCTCAACGTCAAATGTTATCAAGCCGCCCTAAGGTCTCCAACTAGGCTTAACGACTGACATCTAGCGACGAGCCTTCCGAACCACAAAGATGCCCGACAAATACATCACTAAATTTCGGTCGGAATGGTCACCCATCCTATTTCCAGCCCGGCGTGTGTTGCTTTACAACAGCGATCGTCGCCAACTGACACTGTCACGACTGCGCCACGGGCACCTCCAACTCTGGTAGAGCTGTTTGAGTTTTATTAATATACAAGCAAATTGGAGTAAAGTTTGTGCTTCCTCATAGTTGCAGTGTGCCTCGTGCTCAGCTGTTAAATCTGTTGTTTGTTGTTAGTTTGTGTGAACCTTTTTCTCTATGTTTGCTCTTACTGAACTAGAGTTTAGAACTTTACTCGTTCACTCGTCCGCTGCATAACTACTTTGTCGTGTCCACAGTCGACTGCACCCGACACTAGACAAAACTGGTCCACAAAGCGTGTTTGCTTTGAGAAACAATGTTCATAAAATCATTCTTATTTGTCTTGCTTGGTTATAAATAGCTCTTGGCGTAATGGTACTCGTAGATTGTTTATTTGAACGTTTTGTTCAAGTAAAATTAATTACTGTAGTAATATGTTCTTGTGTTCAAACATTTGGTGCTCGCCGATGTTCTAAGAAACTCCACATGATTAAGTTAGCGGGCCATCGAAACCTGGAACCTACTTTTCATTAAGTCCTTGGAACCTTTGTTTAGAGTATACGTTTTATGGATGGCTGATGATGATGATGTTGTAGTAAACGTGTTCTTGAATAGAGACCGCGTCTCGGCAAGCGTAGTGTAGGACGTCCTCAGGCAAGGTGGAGTGATGATTTGCGCAGGATGGCTGGCAGGAGCTGGATGTGAGCAGCCGAAGATCGGGTTCCTTGGCGTGTAGGAGAGGCCTTTGTCCAGCAGTGGACTGCAACAGGCTGATGATGATGCTCCTATGCAGCGAATTGGTCGTAGCGCAAAACTGCACTTATTCTCACTTTCCTGTATACTGACATTTTGCACCGACACTTAGCTTATATTTTGCGGTAGGATGTTTTGAAGAATTTGGAGGTAAAGCCATAAAAGTTGATGAGAAAATTTACTTCCCGTAAATATTACCTCAAATTAAACTCAAAATGTTACTATGGACTCACTTTCCATCAGTTTATGAGGTGGTTAACCTTAAATTAAATTTCATTTTATGACAAACATTTATTTCATTAGGAAATTACGGCGCCCTCCAATTTCATTAGTTTTACGAGGGCCACAAATTCGAACCTTCATTGGCAAACATTATTTCTTTTCCATAATGCAAAACTAATTACATCCGCCAATTAGAGCTCTGGCAATTTCTGCTATGTTTGCTAAAGTAAAAACACTTGAATAGGACTAAAAAGATCGTTCACAATTGAGTACTTACCACATTCTCACATTATTAAAGGTAAGAATGCAACCACAATATCACCTATGTTTCTTAACTTCCTTACAAATTCTCACTTTGTCAAAAATCTGTTATCTTTTCGTCAAGTACAGTCAACGGCACAACGGGCACCCACTCCTTTTTATCTTGCTCTTGCCAAAAAGCATGTCTTTGCTATAGAGCAAGGAGGACTGGCCTGGACTGGTTTTTTGGCTTGTATGAATTCATAAGATTTGTTTAATTTTTATCTGACATTATAATAACCTACGAACGGTGGCGGGATCGGACTGGAAGGCTCAGAACCGGGAGTTGTGACGCACTTTGGGAGAGGCCTATGCCATAGTCCGGCAGTGGACTATAATGACAGTCTGATGATGATGATCATAATAACCTATTTATTCATAGCATACACATTCTCAGTTTGTACAGATTTGTAGTTTGTAAAATCTGAGTAGTGTCTTTAGGGGGTTTCTCTGTTGGTGGAGTAATGGATTAGTCGTTCTTTCAGGTGAAGAAATATATTGTTAGCAAATAGGTACTTTTATAAATAATTTACCTCTAGAAACTCTTCTAGATATACCTTTAATACTAAACAAGTAATCAAAGGCAATAATAATAAATCTAGTCAGTTGACGAGCGCAAGTCGTTTCCAGTTTACGCGCACATAACACTAAACCTCTAATCTCAGCGGCAAGTAAGTATCTTATTTATTGAAAAACTTGTTTTGCCGGATTCTCCGGATGCGAAGGGCTTCCAGTTCCGGCCCGCAATAAAATCAACCCTAAACCTGTTGGTACCCTCTCAAATTGATTGCCAAGGGCAGCCAAGGTTAAGGACAACGCCTTGACAGCGACGGAAGCTCAAGGCAAGCAGGAAACTGAATAAATCAAGTTTGATATGCTGTCGAAAGCGTTGTAGCCCAGTGGTTAAACATTCATGCTCGGAATCCGGTGGTCCCGTGATGAAATCTGCCTGGAACACACCTGCTTTGTGTTCATTTTACAATTTGCGGCATACGCTCCGCTGATGCAAAACACCTATAAAAAACTTAAGCAACCCGGATAACGGGGCTAGGCTCGCCTCTTACCATGTTGGGTTCAAATTCCCTAGGCAAAATGTGGGCTTCTGACTGTTCCGTTCAACATGAGGGCAGCAATCAGTGTGCCTCTGACTACCCCATTAGGGATAATGGTCGTGAGGGTATGTTGTGTTATGTTAAGCTAAACCTTGAGACCCTCTCGAATTGATTGCCAAGGCCAGACAAGGTCAGGGACAGCGACGGAAGCTCCAAGCAAGCAGGAAACTGCATAAATAATGTTTTATCAGTTGTTGTCATAGCCCAGAGGTAAACACTCTGGCTTGGCACCCAATTGGTCTTAAGTTCAAATCTGGCCGGATTTTACGAGTATGTATACTTTGCGTTCATTGATACGGTGACATAAAATCTTGCATACCACTGTAATCAGTCAATCCAAGTGACTCGAATAACGGCAGTGACCTTTTGAATGTTACGTTCACCATGGCGGCAGAAGCATACTTCAGACTACCCCGTTTGGAATACAGGTGGTCATAAGCCTATGTTATAGCAGTATGAACTAATGTAGCAAACGGTTCCCTATTATTTCTTCTATGTTATGTCATTGTTATCTTTTCTTCAAGAAGGGAAACGCTCTGATGAGATTCTGATCTTGCATTTTCTGTTATCGTTTAGTGAGTTATACTAATAAGATCTGTCCAATATACTTGTGACGTTATGCCGCTGCCTGCTATTTTCGTTCTGGGCAGACAAGCACATATAACAGTCTAATTTGTTTTAGCTCACAATTTTTTATGGCAATATGAAGTAATGTAGAAAATTATTAATTTCATTTTCCGGGGCTTTTTTATATTCATTTGAAAAATTAGCTATAACTTATTTAATTTTAGTTATCTCTCAACGCTTTGTTGAATTCGATGCAGAAACTGAAAACCTGTATTTTGCTGCTAGGAACAAGTTCGCCACTGAACTTTCACATATTTGACTAAAAAACAGACAATAAGCATATCTATATAATTAAAAACCAGTATCTATTGCATTACGCATCATTTTCATCAGATTTCAGATTTAATAAAACTTTTCTAGGAATCTGTTATCTCATTGCAGTGCACCGATGATTTATGCCCTGACCGATTTATCAATAGGACTCCATTGAAGTCATATTCAGAGATAAATTAATAACCTATGAATAAAGTACATAGATAAGAAGCAAGATATCGATATCAACACTTCCACCTTATAAAGGCGCGGTGGGCCGTGTTTGTTTGAAGAATATGTAGCCAATATAATATCTTAATACACACATCAAAACTGTCTAGGGATATCATAGGGATATCATTTTTCAAATATTTCATAAAGTTAAGTTTGTTTACAAGTTAAGCATTATCTTAGAAAATCGCGAGGACAGAGGCATAAGATAAAGGTTAAGAATATTACAAAAAAATACGTTTGATTTTGCTAAAATTTTGACACCTTTTAAGAGAAAAATCTGTCTTTTTTTAACGTCCGTACGATTGTACAATAACGCTACTACAATGAATTTCTTTATACAATCTGAAAGGGCAGATATAGCAGTTTCTGTGTTCTAAAAATTTCTACGTTGGTATCAATATTTTAATTTCTACAGCCTCTCAAATAGCTATACTTTGTATGAAAATGCTTGAGATATCCCTAGACACTTTTGAGCAGTGTAGTTTCTTCCCCCGCTGAGCCCGCCGTGAACTATAGTGTTGAAGGACACAAGCAGTTTGTTTTTAATGACAGATAAATTTAAATGACGAGTTGGTAATAAATTTACAGATCTTTCTCTGTTGGTCTTTAAAAAGTTAGCAATGTACCTAACATATGAGAACTCTGTGTAAATAATTAATACATTCTCTGATACTCGAAGCGCAAACTCTGCTAATAATTCGTTACACTTGTATGAAACAATTTCAATATCTGCAAATGGCATGTGTTGTTAGTTAGTCTACAGTTATCATCCCTTAGTCTTCTGGTCCCAGACTAATATTATACAGTAGTATTGCGATTAATGCTCACGTAGAAATTAAAAGTTACTTTTTTTGACTTATTATCGTGGGAAAATCTTCATACCTCACTACCCTACCCATCACAGATGATGCACACAAGATGCTTGGCCACTACTAGACTTACCCATCACAGAACACAAGGTGCTTGGCCACTACTAGACTTACCCATCACAGAACACAAGGTGCTTGGACACTACTAGACTTAGCCATCACCGAACACAAGGTGCTTGGCCACTACTAGACTTACCCATCATAGAACACAAGGTGCTTGGACATTACTAGACTTACCCATCACAGAACACAAGGTGCATGGCCACTACTAGACTTACCCATCACAGAACACAAGGTGCTTGGACACTACTAGACTTAGCCATCACCGAACACAAGGTGCTTGGCCACTACTAGACTTACCCATCATAGAACACAAGGTGCTTGGACATTACTAGACTTACCCATCACAGAACACAAGGTGCTTGGCCACTACTAGACTTACCCATCACAGAACACAAGGTGCTTGGACACTACTAGACTTAGCCATCACCGAACACAAGGTGCTTGGCCACTACTAGACTTACCCATCATAGAACACAAGGTGCTTGGACATTACTAGACTTACCCATCACAGAACACAAGATGCTTGGCCACTACTAGACTTACCCATCACAGAACACAAGGTGCTTGAACACTGCTAGACTTACCTATCACAGAGCACAAGGTGCTTGGCCACTACTAGATTCGCAACCACGAACCACCCATGCTGTGCTTTACCCGCCGCATTCAGCGGTGCGGCTCCACTGAGCCCACCATGCGGACGCGACTCTTGGTGGCAGGCAGCGGGTGGGTGCAAAGTCCACAACACTGTCACCTCGAGTTCTCTTGACCTCCCGGCGGTTCCACCTTCCACCAGTACTAAGCTAACCCTACCTCGACGAGGGGAGAAGTCATGGGTGGAAAGCTTAAGGTTACACCGTAAGAGAATCTAACCTGGAAAGGTATTTTAAGACAAGAACATTTTGCTCTAGATTAAGTAGAGTGCTTGTAAGTACGAGTATGAAGCTTTTTTCCAACGCGGTAACGTGTTAACTTTAGGGTACCATTTACAGCAAATAATAATAACATTTTACGACACTGTCCTGCTCTGTCGGAAGGAAGATAAGGGATGATCGATAGACTCAATCGGTGTTCACTCGCTTTTTTATTATTATGTCAATAGCATAAGCCAATTTTCGGCAAATTGGTGCTACGAAGTAACTTTAAATTTTCCCTTAGGATATTTTTAGCCGGAGGATAGAATTTTATCGATTTAGACCATGGTTTTTGAAACGATCGTGTTATAACCATTTTGTCTCTGGCTCAAGATACTGGGTACCTTACCCCCGAATTCACAAACGCAAATCAACGTTGAGCATCTGTCAGAACTATAGCTGTCCCTTTCATTTCGTCATGTTACGGAACAGGCCATGAGTGTGAGCGCGTTCTCAGAGTTAAATGACGCTTGTGAATTTGGGCATTAGTAACAGATTAATTAATTCATTGATTTGCACAGCTAAAACACCGTGCGGTAATCGCATGCTCGCTTCCTTCACCATTGCACTCGCAATTGTTCAGTGATGATGAAATTATCTTAGTGTACACATTAAGTAGGTCACAACCTGATTATTAGTGTTGACTAGTCGAAGCAGTTGCAACAAGCTACAACGTTATAATACTCGTGTTTTGAGATTCATGCAATCTGATTCCATCTATCAACACTGGTTGTAATAACCGAGATGGATATGAGTGTATACTGTTTATTCTTAGAAAGGTAACTTCTCTTGGCAAAGATTTAATTTCAGTTAACAAATCGTCATGTACTTTTATCAAAAGTTTCTTCTAAATTATTTTCAGAGCTGCCGGCCTTAATCGGATACACTTTTTTATCATATTAAACTCACTACATTATAGTCCCAAAGGGGGGGGTAATTAGAAGCACACTGACTGTTGCAGTCATGGTGAGCGGAACGTTCAAAAATTCACATTTCGTCAAGCGAAATTAGAAGTGACTTGGTTTTTAAACCGGTGTTTCCTATCAACAGAGAATTTGCCGCAAGTTGTATTCATAACCACAAGGAAATCTCAATGTAGACTGTTTGAAAAGTGGATGTAGGTAAGGCTAGTAAATTAATACCAGTTATTATAAATAGAGAGGTGCCCATGGCGCAGTTGTGACAGTGATCGGCGACGATCGCTGTTGTAAAGTATCACACGCCTGTCAGAAATGGGATGGGTGACCACCCGACCGAAATGTAGTGACGTAATTATTAGACATCTCCGTGCTTTGGAAAACACGTTAAGCGGTGGGCCCTGGTAGACGTCGCTAGATGTCAGTCGTTAAGCCTATTTGGAGGCCTTGGGGCGGCTTGATAACATCTGACTTTAAGGTTGCTCACTAACCTTACACCCCTCTAACAATCCGCACTGAGCCCGCGTGTTGGAGAAAAGCTCGTTCCACCTCATAGTTGAGGTGAGACCTGTGCCCAGCAGTGGGACGTATATAGGTCGCTCATGTATAATAAATACCTTTGGGGTCAGCCATCCTACTGCCAGGACCTGTCGTAGTCAGCTTGACATCTTTTTTGTAAGTCCTTTTCAGTAGCTGAGAAACCGAACCCAACGTCTGTACCATGGTATTCCTAAAATACAAATGCAGTCCATGATCACAAACGAGATTTGCAATACCAATCTTGCAATTCTCGCTATCCTTGCAATTCATCTCCGGGTAGTGCACTCAATCTTGTTTTGAATCACGTTATTGATCGTCCGATAAATCTTTGACTATCTTTCAGATAGTGTGAGTTATTTTTATCGATAGCCATCCGCAAAGTGCTGAAAGTGGTGTAGGACACATTCAAAGCATTAATGCTACTTAGCTTACCTACATTTTTTTCGCCGAAATGAAACTTTTGTCCACAGAATTCTAAAAATATAATGAATCTAATAATAACGAATCTTACGGTCTTACGACTACCTAAGGTTTACCTGGTCCGTATGAGGGCATAAATTAACCATTATTAGCTTAGTCAGAGGACTTAGGGCGGCTTAATAACATCTGACATTAAGGTTGCTCACTAACCTTACACCACTCCAACAATCCGCACTGAGCCCGCGTGTTGGAGTATGGCTTGTTCCAAATCATAATTGAGGTGAGGCCTGTGCCCAGCAGTGGGACGTATTAGGCCGTTTATGTGTAGTAATAATCTAGACGCAGTTGTATTCTTCAAAAAAATGACTACCTTCATATTCATGATGCATGAAAAGTTCAACCAATCTTAATTTTTCTGCAGCGTAATATCCAACTTTACTAATGAACACCAACGTCTTGGCATAAAGGGTCGTATACCGTAATAGCCAGTGTTCCCGCCTTGTACCTATTCATCTCAGTTAGCACCATTACCTTAGGCAAGTTACACACTCTAATGACAGGGTAGACAGGGCGCAACGTGCCGGGGAGAAGTTACAGATGCGCCAAGGTGTTATAAACGTCGTACGCTTGATTTCTGTATGCGGAAAGAGTAAGGCGCCACTTTTACTTTGGTAAACAGAATGTGGTAGACGAAACACAAAAAGTTGAGAAATCATCAGTTCTAAAAAGAAAATAAGGAAAATATTGCAGCTTCCTTTTTATTTACGTAGTTCAGAACCTTGAGAGATCAGCAACCGTTCATTACGAAAAAAAACGGTAACGGTTAAAGAGGTCATTTGATTAGATCCAAGGCCGTTTGATTTCTTCCCCTGAATTTTACTAACTTGTAACTAACTCATTTCTTCATTGCAAGTAGCTAGTTTCCACCGATTGTGTAGACTCAGCTTAACTCGTCTTTCTTAACACGTAATATATTTTTTATACTACCTGCTCGTCAATGGGACATTATGTGTCATGTAAACCTGTCCTAAAGTAGGTCATTATAGCCCTACGGTCTAGCCGGGACATAATGTTGTACTGAATTTCATTATTTCCCTAGGGATTAAAGTGATTTGAATTTGGAATGCAACCGTGTAGTCAAAAATGTTTAGGTGCAATGAGATTCTATCCTGGGGGGCTAAAACGGTAACATTTTAGCATTTCATATTATGAAACATCTAACTGACGTTTCATCTAGGCCGCGGTCCGTTTCGAGTCAAAAGTGAGTAATAGCGCGCTGACGTCGCTCACGTTCATACAATTTATCAATTCGGGATGCGTGTCAGCGCGCTGTTACTCACTTTTGACTCGAAACGGACCGCGGTCTAGATGAAACGTCAGTTAGATTATTCATAATATGAAATGCTAAAATGTTGCTGTTTTAGCCCCCCTGAGTTCGAATGTCGTACTGGCCACTAACAAAATAGATGCCAAAGAAAGAAAAAAGGCGCCAACGGCTCAAATAGGTCCTGAGTCCTGTGCTGATAAAATGAACGTACCAAAGATTGTAATTCATCTTTCCAATGTCTTCGCACAACTGTCTTATGTTTCTAACATCACTTTTATTTTTTGATAAATACTAATTTCTCATATTTAATTACCTACCTATTTTCACTTGAAATAAATACTTAAGCACTTATTTTTTTCAGCCATTAATTTCGATTGCCTCGCAGAAAGTATAAAAAGTAGAGTATGCATCGCGGGCTTAAAAGTGTATTTGTCTTGGGCGGTCTTGAACCGCCGCAATATGACGCCCGGGACATAATACACTTCTTTAAGCCCTTGTGGCATAATCTACTATCGTACTTTGCATCAACACGCGTGAGGTAAATATTGAAGCTTAAATACAAGGATTGTTGGCTTGTGTTTCTCTGACACACAGTCGACGACACGTGTCGTCAAGCATGACCGTTTGACATAAAACCTCCACGGGCTTTCCCAAATCCTGTCCAGACAAAATAAACAAGCGAAAAAATTCACCCGCGAATTCTAAAACTCATGTTCAGAAAACATTACTTTTATTGTATTTCGTGTTGAGGAATTTCTGTTAAACAGAAATTACGAAGCTTCTGTTGGTATGTAAAGCTGTATTTATTTTTGTTTAAGTTATTTTATCCTAACGTTCAACTGACTGCAAAATCAAGTCTGTTAATTATTAAAACTAGGTACATACAGCAGTGGAACCCTCATGGCTGATATAAATTTAGATTAGGTAAACGCGTTTTTTGCTCTATCTTAGTAGTACTTAGTTCTTAAAAGTATAAAGTACCTCGGGAAAATAATAGTTCTCATAATTATTATTAATTTATTTGTTGAATGTTACTTACAAGACAGTCCTGGAATCCTGAAATACAGGGCCACCACCCTAGTTTAGGCTCTAGTTCACACGTAAAATTCTATTACCGCTAAGTCTGTATCTGGTCATAGATCGTGTGCTAATATGTGTGTTTTTTTTATTGTTTATCATTATATAATCATTAAGATGCATGTCTGTTTTTGCCCGACTGCGCCAGAAGGACGGTTATATTTTTCGAGTGTATTTATGTATTGTGTTTGGCACGGCCTGTAGCCTGAACGGTTTGATGGATTTAAGTTCGTATTTCTTTCAAACTGAAAAATTACGAGGCGACCATCAAGCTACAACTCTGTATGTTTAATGTCGTCATTGTACGTTTGATTGTTTGAAGTCGGACAAACAAACAGAATGAGAAAGCAAACGCATTAGGCCAGGTCACAGTGACGATGACGTCACAAGACTGCGTCGAATGAGTTCCCGTGAAATTGGGTTATCGTTGTTACTAACTAGACGGTTAGCCGCTATTTTGATCGCGTATTAAGCAGGAAGAAGAGTATTTTGAGCGGTTTTGCCACAAATGATATTTACTCATTTTTTATCGGGTGGCAACCGTATCGTCAGCCGGAATAGGAACTTAATAAAAAGAGTGTCGTAACATTTTCACCATTGATAGTAAAATGAGTTAAGTAAAATTCTGATGATTTGCCGTTGTACTTGCCTGCCCTTAAGGAAAGTCGGCTGTGTCCTACCTTTTTTTTTAAACCCAAATAAATGATTTTTCTCACAATTTCTTGGTTTGTCACGATTAAATTATTACCGAAAAATAATACGTTAGATTGTAAACAGATATCGCAGTTCGCAAATCATAGATATTTTATAATATGGCGAGAAAGACTGCAAACTACCAAAGTTTATAATCACACGTTGACATAATGTGTACCTAAGTTGAGGCATAAAAACCTATCGCTAGAAAAGTGTGATCGCCGCTATTGTAAAGTGACATTGTGAATGCATGGGGCGCGAGTAGTGGTCCATAAAACCGCACTTACCCTCGCCCTGACGACTATCTACGTCATCTGGACCGGGGTCAATGACCCTTGACGCCATGACTGTTCAGAAAATTCAATGGCCACTCAGGGGTCATAAGGGTTATGGACGATAGTCCTCTCAGACAACCCAAAATATAATACTCTGAGTAGGTACATGTCGTTTTCTCTATTGTCTTAGATCAACTGCAGACTCTTTGTGTTTCGCGGACATACTGGGTACAGTTCGTAGCGCCACACTATGAAACATTAGAAAAACTTTTTGAATCTATGAGAATAAGGTAGCATTTCTCAAATTGTTAAGATACTGTTGACCACACGGTAAGATCACGCTTCTGATGCTGACTGTACAATCAAGTAAGAAAAACTAAATTCGATAAGGGATGGAAAGTTTGTGATTGGAAAAGGAAAAGTCACGTACACGATCACGTCACTGGGATACTAATATGGGATACCGTGACATTTTTTTTCAATGTACAGAGGCCTTTACAAACCATTGCAAAATAGGTCTAATGTCAGCCGCATAAGGTGCACCTGTGTAAAGTGTGTACTTATGTGGTATTCAAGCATTTTCGCCAATTACAATAATTTGGCTCAAAAATTGTTGCTTTTCTTGTCACTATGCCTTTCAGTGACAACTTGTAAAAGGCAGGCATTTTGTGTTCCGGCAATGACTAAACCAAAAGTTAAAGATGGAACTTAGATGGATGGATATTTGATAAACTTCTTGTACCTATCTTTTCCACTACTTACTCAACCGTTTTTTATGTCTTTACGGCGGTGCTTACCTTCCACGCTGTATTTTATCAGCTGTACGAACCAAAAAGTTGCCACCAAAGTTCTACGAAACTTCAGTCAAAGTCTATCTCGTCAATGCTATACAAAAGCCGTATTTTATCCTGCCTACATAGTATACCGGGGTATAAATCGTTCTACTTGAGATAGGACGCGTCAAGGTCGGTCAAGGGGAGCAGAGCGGTCCACATTATGACGCAGATAAAAACTTATTGTTACTTCACCCCGCACGTCTACTCACGAATACAACTTCAATCGTGTTGTTACTTTCTCAAAATGCGACACGGACAACTCAAAAATATTTTTCAGTACTGATGCGAAGTCAAAAATTGACTCCTGGCGTACGTACCTTTGATTTAGCCGTGTGTACAAGATAGCATGATTATTTACTAAAGCGTAAACGAGACATATACCTGTTGTGCAGTGTTGTCTCAAACTGTCAATGCTTTGCTCAGGTGGTCGAAAATCCTGATTTCGGGTGCCACTTTTTTCACACAAGTAACCTATCTACGTGTTTTTATTAATATCATTTGTAGTATTCTACTAAACTACTATTGACATGACATTGACATTGACATCTGTCGTCTCGGCTAAGCACTGCGCGGGCCACGTGACATAGCGGTGAGTGAGCGCTAGAGCGAGTCAGTCTATCACTGGCAGGCGTGGAGTGAAGACGTGGTGCATAGCAAGCGAGCCGATATTAAAGTACTTCCACATTATTCCTAGTTCTAGTGTTAGTGTTCATCAGTTAGTGTTACACGAGAACACTACATTTTGGCGACGAGGTAAAAAGGATATCTGTAAGTAAAAAGCATGATATATTTAAGGGATTTTTAAACAAGGAGGAGAAGACTTGTAATGAGAAACACAAAACTATGATAAAACATACAACTTGTACTGTATTTTAAACCAATTCCGGGCGTGATACTTGCTAGACAAATTCCAGTGTCAGGTGGAATAAATTATTAAACTTACATTCATATGCAGAAGTCCACACGTACACACAAGGTGTACGTTACAGGTCAAGTGCACGTTGTATTAGCTATCCTTTCAATTCCTGAAGGTAGGGGAACAAAGACAACAATTCGTGCAAATGCTCGGTTGAGGCGTAAATAACAACTCCCCGTTATATTTATTGACTACCTTAGCTTGTACTTTGAATAAAGAGATTATAATTGCAAAAATATTAATAAACGTCCCATTCTCATACTCGTATTAGGTTATTTAAAAATACGAGATTGAATAAGAAACCACAGTGGTTTTATCAATGTTTTATTAATATGTAGGCAGAACCTATTAGTTTATTAGTATGCATTGTAGAGATTATGCAACAACACGGTATTGTTGCATTGATTTAACAATAATCGTTATTCGTTATCTCTTTACATAAAATAATCAATAGCTGTTCATTGGTCTGTGTAGGGCTTGGCTCATTTTTGTTTTGAAATATTTGCGGAGGTTAGGTTGGAAAAGTGAGTGAACATGAATAAATGCTTCTTAGTGGCTACACAGCTCTTGCCAGAGTGGTTGAGGTCATCAGTATGTATCAGGTATGTATGTATCATAGATAGATAGATAGACGCTTCGTTGCATACTAAATTGACACATTGGTATGTAATACAATATATCCACATGTACAATGTACAATTTGGGTCTTGTCGCTGGAGGCGGTCTCTTCCGGACAACCTACAGGTGAAGGAAATATGATAGAATGGATTCGCAGGTGCACAATTAATATTTAAGATTGGAAATTGTCTACATAAATAAGAAATAAAATACCTAAAGGTAAGTACTAACTTTAAGCTTGTTACGGGTTAACAAAATGAACATAATGTTTGAAATACACAAATGAACAACAATATACAAGTATACAGTGGTCTGTCCACCTCATCAGCGGTCTACTACGTGGATTGGTGCCTGGCATTTTCCCTTGTACCACGAGAATCACGAGATGTTCTATGTAATCGTTACCACGACGAGATATATGGCTGAAGAACGTCAAGATTCGTGACGGCACTGTGGTGGTGAAGAAATGCTAAGAAATGGATTTGGTGGAACACATTTTGGTTTTCTCTTGGTAACTGTTTCTACCGGTCAAACACTATGTGTTTGACAACAGAGCCATGTCTGTCGGGACAGCTGGTTATTTTACAATGAATTAAATTATAAAAGAAAAAACATGAACTATCGAAGATAAAATAATAAGTAAATTATTAAGAATCGTTATAGTTTAGTCGAAATACATATGTTGAATTGTTTATCCCGAGTATGTTGTTACATGGTGCGTATTTCTCTACAGAAGTAAGGGTGTTGTCTTCTAAAATAGCAGAGCTTTACTGACCACCACCACTTCAGGGTAGGAGGTGAGAGAACGCTCTAAGAGAACTGATCAGAGTAAGTATTGTTGTTTAATTTTTACACTTAATAAATGATAGGCTTTTGAATAGTAGGAACTAATTGTATCGTAACTCAGCGTATCTTTTAGCTATGTTACCTACAATATATGGGGCAGACATTCTGCAGTGGCATCTCACTTCACTTCGAAGTGAGACTGTATTTTTACGTTTAGTGGAGCTCAATGTTACTGCGAGTGTGATCGTTTGAGTGATGAGAGCTGGGCAAAATGTCCAAGATTATTTTGTACAAATTAGGGAGAAAACCCTAAACCTTCAAGGTGAAGCCAAGGGACGAATAATCTTCCCTAAGGATCCGGTTGATTACATCTCCTACGATTTAGGCTGGAAACCAAGAAATAATGTATCTGCATTTGAACAACGATTATAGCAAACGTCAGGTACCTGCTTTGTACCATAACTAGGTAAAGCATAATATGCGAAATGTTAATTCAGGTTATAAAATTATATTTGAGTCACAACGGTCTTTTGAGCGCAAATTGAAAAAGGGTGGTCATGGGTTCGATTCCCATGGCAGCACTGGTTTTCGCTGGGGAAAACAAATATTTGTATTGAGTCTGGATGTTGATGATGTAAGCACAACTAAAGACCTTGATTGGATTAGGAGACTACATTGTAATATATTTTAGTAAATTCACTTAAGAATTTAATATACCTTCACCATACACTTACAGCATTTTCCAGGTCGGCGGTTTTATAAACGAATCTCTTGGATAGTTACTTGTATACCTAACTATTACAATGTGATGCATCGAATGATTCGGAACTATATTCAACTAAAGTTTTACTCTTTCAAAGGCTGTGCGTGCATCTGACTCGTAAACAACCTACCTATATTCTATAACTTTATCTAAGCGGCTGTAGCTATATCTTATAACCGGACTGGTTCAAATGTGTTTATTCAATTGGATTCATATCAATTTTGACTTTATAGGTTGTTTTCTGAAGCGAATAAATTATATTCTTTTGGAAATGAATAATGATTTTCTTGTATGGACTAAATAAATTATTGGACTATCCGCATAAAACTTATGGCGTCGACCTTAATAAGGTTGTCAGACGCAAAAGGGTAATGGTGGGTATTATCTTACCTTGTTTTGGTAGTAATAAGTTGAATTATGGAAAAAACTACATGACTATGTTTGACACAACAGTATTTTGTTGAGGAGCGTCATAATTTGGATTATTACTCTGTTCTGTAAAAATGCAGAAGTCCGGGAATACAGAGAAACTTCGTAGAAGTCTGTCCGGGTGTTTTGCTATATATACATATGTATAAAATGACGGTACGAACCGGGTGACGTTAAATCTAATCCACAGATTACACAAGTCAATTGTGATATGGATGGCGGCATTTAATTGCGAAACCAGGTATGGTGGCATTGAATTGCGGTTACAGTGGCATTGAATTGCGGTTACAGTGGCATTGAATTGCGATGGCAATGGCATTGAATTGCGATGACAGTGGCATTAAATTGCGATGACAGTGGCATTAAATTGCGATGACGGTGGCATTAAATTGCGATGATAGTGGCATTAAATTGCGATGATGGTGGCATTAAATTGCGAGTGGCATTAAATTGCGAGTGGCATTAAATTGCGAGTGGCATTAAATTGCGAGTGGCATTAAATTGCGAGTGGCATTAAATTGCGAGTGGCATTAAATTGCGAGTGGCATTAAATTGCTAGTGGCATTAAATTGCGAGAGGCATTAAATTGCGAGTGGCATTAAATTGCGAGAGGCATTAAATTGCGATAGGCATTCAATTGCGTTGGCTTGTGTATAAGACGTGGCTAGAACAATTTGACGTATGGATTGTGAGAGAATCCTTACATTAAGTTGTTGGAAGGTAACCCATGCATTCGACTGAGGAGAAAAACTTGTGACTTGAAAGAAATTTCAATCAATCATTGCGCAGAAGATTAAAATGCATTAAATTGCGTAATGTTATGTTCTACATTCAATTGCTATAAAGTATAATGGATGCCGTACCGAGAAGGAGTCTCTATAAAAAAAAAAAAAAAAGTTTTTATTGTCTACAACAGATTATAGCCCAAATAGTGTGTCGAATGTGAGGGTGAAACGAGCGCGGTAGCTGTTTGATCGGAGAAAGGGAAATGTTGGACGGAAAGAGGATGCGGGATATCGCGGATGAAATAATAATTGTAAACCGTCCAGCAAAGAACAAACTATGTTTGAATGATGTGGAATGATGCAACTGTTACACATTTAGATTCCAATCTTCAGAAAAGGTTCCTGCCATATGGAAGTGAAGACCTTACCTTAAAACTACTAAGATCTTTACAGACCAACTTGAAAGTAAAAACGGAACGAAAATTCTCAATTTGCAACAGCATTTCCCAGGTTCAGAGGTGACTTAGAAAAAAAAAAAAAAAAAAATACGGCGAGATTCGCTTGCGTATAGATATGTGACAGGCTAATTTAGCCATCAAGTGGGAAAATCATCTGTTGGCCATAATGGATCAATTGTTACTAGTCCGGGTGCCGTAGGAGCTGCACTTGTTCTGATCGATGACAAAGGACCTCGCATAGTCGGTTTTGGTAATAGAACATTCACTGCTTGTGAGCGGCTTGGGTCTGGGCAGCAGAACATTTCAATAATATGATCTTATATGAAAAACGTGTTACCTAGTAACTCTTACAAAAACACTTTTGGTCCTAAGTCCAAGCCTTGCGCCGCTATTGAACGAAGAGTGCTGAGAATGCTGTCGTATAAGTTCGAAGTCAAATACGTTAAGACTATGCAGACGATCAGAGTCCCGACCGGCGTTATAATGATAATTAGATACGGGCATCATTTTGTTGAACAAACTAGACCCATTGCACTACCTTTAAAGGAAAAACTAGTGCAAGTACGCAGGACCAGGAAATACAAGACGTTAAAGAGGGACTGTACAGCGGTAAATGGGACAACACAGAGAAGAACTAAGGTTATTTTATTTATTTAAACAGTCTATCAACAGTATATTTTTGTACATAGAGAACAAGGTATTTGAACCAATTACTGAAACATATAATGCTACTTAAAATAATAACATGCATAATTTGAGTAGGTAATTAAGTTAAATTAATTATAAAAAATGGTTGCTAGTGAAAAATAAGTGATTGAGTGCAAGTGTGTGTAGTGGTTGGTTTACAAGGACGCTCGAAGTCAAGCAAACAAACAATAATAACTTCATTTAAATAGACCTGTTGCAAGTACCTACTTTCAAATAGTCAAATCCAATTAACAAACAAAATACAATTAATAATTGACATGAATACCATAATATTAAATGTATTACAATAAATATACTGTACTTAAACAAATGTGACGCTACCAACGGATCGGAAAGTTGTTTCTGTAATGAGAAGAACCGGCAAGAAAGTAGTAAGTGAACAACAAATGCTATACTAAGTGCGACTTATTTAAATTTTTCTAAGAACAGAGTCAGAACAGAACAGTTTTGTGCAGAACAGGAAATAATGCTGTATTTTCAGTGCTGTACCTCACTTACCGCAACAGAATGGTGAAGTGGAGCGACAAAATCGCACAGAACAGCCCTACTTATACTGTAACAGGAATTACTGCTAATAAACTACCTAAGATGCAGGATATGACATGCCTAAAAGCCAAGGATCTCGAAACAATGTATTTAATGGAGATTACAAAAAAAAAAAAAGGGAAAGTAGCGTAGCATTGACAAGTGGTTGATAACGCTAAGGCTAGTTTAACAGAATATAAAATGTAAGTGAGGTTGAGTAGGAAGAGGTATAGATAAACCAAGGAGCAAGTTTGATTGGATGATTTGAAACAAAAGTAAATAATAATGTAAATTCATACAGAAGTAAAAAACTCGTTAGTTAGATTACAATGTAAGAATGAGACACTTAAATAAAACACAGGTTGGAGAAATAGTTTTCATCGAAGTGAATAATGATATTCACAAAACTAAAAACAATTTGAAACAACTAATAACAGAAGTTAAAAAATAAATAAAACAAGGAAGAGATGTAGTATTCTACTAAACTACTATTGACATGACATTGACATTGACATCTGTCGTCTCGGCTAAGCACTGCGCGGGCCACGTGACATAGCGGTGAGTGAGCGCTAGAGCGAGTCAGTCTATCACTGGCAGGCGTGGAGTGAAGACGTGGTGCATAGCAAGCGAGCCGATATTAAAGTACTTCCACATTATTCCTAGTTCTAGTGTTAGTGTTCATCAGTTAGTGTTACACGAGAACACTACATCATTGACTTCAATCGTGTTGTTACTTTTTCCAAATGCTACATGAGCAAATAACTTAAAAAAACACATTTTGCTTCGAGGCAAAACATTTTAGTTAAATGTCGTAATGTTTAACAAAGACCACCGTAATGAAAATGTGGTACAAAAAATTTCGTTCTCGTTCAAAAACTGGAATTTCCTTTGCCTGACTTACATGGAATTTACTTTTGACATTATTAGGAAAACCCGTGGGCCCTGTGGTGCAGTTGTGACAGCTAATCAGCCACGATCGCTGTTGTAAAGCAACACACGCCGGATCGGAAATAGGATGGGTAACAATTCCGACCGAAATTTAGCGATGTTAAGCAGTCGTTCCCGGTTGACGTCTGTGAATGTCAGTCGTCATGCCTAGTCGGAGGGCTTGGGGCTGCTTGATAACACCTGACATTATGGATTCTCACTGCACTTACATCTCCAATCGCACTGGGTCCGCGTGTTGGAGTATGGCTCGCGCTACCTTCTGGTTAAGGTGAAGCCTGTGCCCAGCAGTTGGAAGTACATAGGCCGTTAATGTTTATGTGATATCTTATAATTGCTAAAAGGACCTCTGAATAGACACCGACCTTAAGTGACATCTTTTAATCGCTAAATGGACTTAATAGACATCGACCTTAAGTAACGTCCGACGACCAAACATGAGTAAGCGTATTTTGACAATACTTGATTTACTTCCGTTTTGTTCGCTTCAACTTCTGTTTGTTGTTCGAGTGATCTATATTTATGGGGTTGAATATATTACAATAGTTGATAGTTTCAAATATATGACTACAAAATGAGCAGCTTGTAGACAACTATTGGGCACCGTTTCTAAAAGGCCGATATGGTAGGATTCATTTTCTGAAGTTAGATGAATATCTAAATAAGTGCAATTTTGCTAAAAACTAGAGTAATACGAATAAAAAAAAATAACAAATAAAAGTTTGAGTGTCCGCGGTTTAGTAAAATTTTGCTTTTAAAATAAAATAACTGGATTGTAGTTTATGCTATGAGATACTTTTCAACAACATTAATGAAATAGTTCTATAGAGAGATATCTAAAATGTTTTTTAACGTTCAAATCTGTCGATTAAATCAGTTTTTGGTTTCTTGTTTCATACTAAAGATTTATTATAGTGAATTTAAAACCATTGATTCAACTACATTAAAAATCCAACGCCTGTTTACTTTCTTCTCGTATAATAAAAAAAAAGATTCAATTCAAATTGATTAATTTATTTATGCCATCAAATTAATCATATCATTCCTAACAAATAATGCTCATAGCTTTATACTACTAACTGATATATTACAACTAAAACCATAGTCATTACTGGAAACGACTACAGGATATTACAGTTTATTACTAAAAAGCCAAAAGTTCAACAGCCTTATAAAGTTAAATAATAAAACCCATCTCAATAAAGTTCCTATTGTCTGTAAAGGCGGTCGTCGCAAAGCCGGTGGCTAACTTCGCCGGGTCAACCGTATAATTGAGTGGTTGCCGAACGACCTACTACAGCTTTGCTCAATAAAGCAACAAAACCTTCTTTATTACTGAAACGTGATTAGATTTATAGACTTAGAACTACTCTTAAAGACTAAAAGTGTGAGGTTTTCTATCACATGTACGATGGGGCATTTTCTGAGGAGTTGTTCTAATGGGTTTTCTGACTCTGTGCTTTTTGAAAGCTGTTAAGACCCGACGCATACGAAGCTCAGAAAATCAGGCGGCGCTTCGTTGGCGTCTGGTTCAAACGCCGCTTGGTGGTGAAAAAAGTATTTGCCTTCCACTCCTGAACTGTACGTCGGGAACTACACATGATCCACTATCTGTGTCTTACCATCCAGATGTGAGAAGCGCCCCAGCACATACGTTTTTTGTTTGGAAGAGATCGCTGTTTAGCGATAAAGCCGCCCAAATTGTACATTAACGTTAATCTGTGTTTCTTTGCTCTTGATTTCTGTAGTTTTGGTGTTCAATACAGAATATATCCATCTATCTAAGTTTCATTCCTTCTATTATCTCGGCTTTTACGATGTATGACGTATACGTTTTCAAACGTCACCTCGAAAAAAGGGGGAAAAGTGGTGGCATCACAGGGTCTATAATCATGAAAGTGAAAAAATCGTTTTATCCAACTTATAAAAAATTAAAAGATTAAGTAATAAAGTTCCTCTGAATATTCAGAAAAACTCCGCTGAAACTTCGCTTGTTAAAAATTGCGTTGCGGCTTGTACCATTTGCTTCCCTACTACCTATATAACAAACCCTTTTGAATGTTAAAACAACAATTTCCTATGGGTTTTTAGGAAAAATATTTTTACTTGGTCAAATTAATGCATCCCATAGTTTCGAATCGCAACAAAAACGTGCCATGGATGTTTCATTTTTTCACAAACACTATCATTTTTTAATAAAGTTCAGAATCAGAATCACAATCAGTAATATCTTTATTTAAATAGACCTGTTACAAGTGCTTTCAAATCGTCAAGAACTAAATCAAACAAACAAAAATACACTTTATAATAGACTTAAGTACTACAATAGAAATTATAAATAAATGCACAGTATACAAACATAATGTGAATCAACCGGTGTTGGAAAGTTGTTTCTGTAGTGAGAAGAATCGGCAAGAAACTCAGGTTCTGGGGTGGCATTCCGGTTAACATCACTTCACATTTTGGTGCTTCACGCTCACTTCAATCATTTTACAACCTTCAGAACCTTTCTTTATAACAAAACCTTTAGACTTTCAGAGCAACTTGGAAGTGGTCTGCACCCGCCGAAACCCTTCACCCGGTCACACGTTGTTATTATCATTAACTGACGGAACGAATCCTTTTGGTAACTTCTTAATATGTCACGGAGCAAACGGAAAGAAAATTCGTCAGAAAAAACACGAAGAAAATAGCCAAAAACGCGTGACGTTAAAAAGCCGACCATATTAATGTATTCTGACATTAATATCCCGGACGACGGGGGTAAGAAGTAAAATCTTCCAATGGGAAAGTAACCACCTGTTCGACAGTGAAAAATGTGCCCCTGAAACGCGCCACCGATTTGTTTTCTTACCGGAGACTTCTCAGTAGGCTCGACGTCCAAACCGGTGGTAGAGACCAATTATGTTGATAATTGAAATTACTATTTGATAATTTGAATTTTTATTCTTATTAAATTAACTTTTTCATATTTAATGAATGACCTTGGTTTAATTCACCATGGTATTTTCCTTCTATATGATAAAGATACTGCATTGATAATAATGCTACTTGACAGTAGGCCAGCGGATAGTGAAACACTATGATAAAATATGATTAGTTGTTCAAACAATATCCACTCTCTTCCTATCTGGTGGAAACTGTACTCAAGTACCTAAGTTTGAATCACTAACTCCCGAATTCACTAACGTCAATCAACGCTAAGCACACGCTCACGCTCATGCTGTCCCTTTCAGTATTATTAACATTAACATTTTACGGGACAGCATGAGCGTGTGTGAATTCGTTGGTAATTGTCACTAAGCAGGTAAACATTGACAGCAATAGTTGCAGTTAGCAAGTGTATAGCATTTTTCCTAATTTTTAGAAGCATTATTGTATTTTTTCAATCCAAAATACCACTTAGAAATGCTTTCAGATAACACCATGATGTTTTGTAAGAGCCCATCTAAAACTTTATTACAAAAGTAATTTTATTTTAAAAATCATTTTAATTGGTATTCTGGAATGTTAAGAGTTTCTTCTAATTTAATTCAATTTCATACTTTTAAGTAAGCACAAACATGTTTGAAGTCAAAAACTAAGTAACGACATAAAAAGTTTCTAATATTCCTTTGACGATATCATTTGCTATCACATCCTATCCTCATTAGAACACCCCTTGACTTTAATTATTCAAAAGTTGCTTCTTAGAATTAAACAAAACCATTTGCAACTTCGCAGTAACCTGTAAATGCCGTAGAGACTTTCAGGCTTCAGTACTGAAAAGATCCCGTGGGTTGCGGTCGTGACGCGTGTCGGGAACGCTTACCGCGCTTTTTTTCGATAACAAATAGTAAGATAAAACTGATAATCAACTATCAATAAATAAAAAGATTTAAGTATTTACTAGTTAGAAAAAAAAAACTTTTTCTATAATTTGATGAAAATAATTCCTGGATATTCAGTGACTTTGAAGTGTTAAGTGCTAGTGATTGAACTTTTATTACTATAAGCTATTAATCTAATAAAAGTGCTAATAAACATTGAAGTAAGGGTGCCGGAGGGTAGGACGGAGGGAAATTAAAAAAGTTCCCTAACACTGTAAGTAAATGCCGATAAAAAGTCGTTACGAACTCGGGGATTGATTAATTCAGCGATTTTTTACTGAAGTTCGACAAATTCGGATACGATTAGCGCGGGATGTTGTTCTTTGTTAAATAACGAAAAAGAGTACTAATTGAATGTTCTGCTGTATAATTATTTCTGTAAAAAACATGGTTTTTATGCAGAGGCGTTTTACATAAATTGAAAAATGCTTCAATTGCATGTCCCGTAGGTAAGTAGGAATGGTGGTTTTTTGATGTTTCGGTTTTAACAACAAAAGCAAACAATTTTACTTAATTTAATAATTTCGGAAAAAAATAGTTTTTTTGTCATGGGTATTTATTTATTCATTTATTCATATCACTTGTAAACTTACAGAATACACCAAAGCGCTTATAAGCTTAAATTACAATCACCGTAATACACTAAATGGATTCAGAATGTTACATGCAAGAAAAATTTATGTTATTATATAAAAATATCTCTAATAATGACGGAACATTCAGAAGCTCACATTCCGCCGAGAGAATTCGAGTCCAACGCGCAACGCGGTACTCGTATATCGTCGCAGGAAAGGCAACTTTACTGAAGCGCCAAATGGCCATTTCGAGAAAAAGCCGTTTAAAGTTTTTTTTTTTCGTTTTTAATTCCTAACTTTTTTCCCAGCATTCGAATTTCAATGACGTCAAGGCAAACTTTTATTAAAATGTCATTTTCTATATCCAGAAATACAAACTATAATAATGAGACAGCTGGTTTGCGATATAGTGGCGCTTAAGTAAAAATGACTCCAATTTACAGTAAAGCAAAATTTATCAACCGCCATTTGAGTCAAATATTTATAGCGACCAAAATCACTTAAAACTCTTACATATATAAAATGGAACACGGCAAATTTTCTGGAACTATAACCATAATCTAATGTTTGCTATCCTAAATTATACTTCGTCGCTGCATCCTCGGGATTTTATCACAAGGTAGTACATTTCTTCATGTACCAGGCATCAACACGTTTTAGAGCTGGTATCACTGAAACGGAAACAAAAAAACAAATTCCCTCCCAACGGTAGGTGCGTCGCTCTGACAGGTGACAAGTTCATCATTCGTTTCTAGTGTTCGGGCATCGACACACCCTCTCTCGTTATATTTTTTATATAACGGTTTCTTTAAGTGCTGAAGTGTTTGCAATAGTTGTAGTAGTGTAAATCGATAGATCCTAAATGAAATACAACGTTAAAATCGTACTTAACTTTCGTTTTAAACAATAACTAAATACGATCTACAATAAAAATCTACCCACATTTTCTTGCACAAAATGTTTTAATAAGAGAACTCGTGATTAAAAGTGAATCTTCGTATGACTGTAAACAAAGCTAAGCAATAGCATGACGATGCAATGTTTAAATTTAACAAAACACGTCAATGATGAGACCGTGAAGTGGTCTTAATCACTGTTGGCATTAATTTTAGCTGTTTATGATCCTGTTGAGGCCTGTCCAAAATGGACCCACCGTAACGAGATTACGATAAAACGCACACTGAGTGTGTGTTTCCAACAAACGAGACAAACAGAAGAAGAAGATCCTTTTTTTTCCCGTACCAAGTTGGTCGGTGCATTTTCAACAAATTAGCCAAGCAGAATAAAGGTTCCTGTTGATTCCTGTCCAAGAGGACGTCCCGTAACGAGAGCACGGCCAGGCCCACAACGCGAGTGTGGTTTCGAAAGCATTTTAAGGTGAAAATCAAATCGAAGACCAAACTGTAAGTTATTTTGTGTTATCCTTGCATAACAAAAACCTTTCTTTTTATGTACACTAGTACCTAAAAACTTCAAGAATTAGATTGTAATTTCAATTGAAAACTGCAGACTAAGAATAAGTCTTAGTAATGGTAGTACCTGACATTGAAATAATGTTTCATTTTGCTAAGTCTACACAGACACATCTGAGTAGCCACGCCACAGCTTTTGTAGCTATACAGCTATGGCTAACATCATAACTTACTCTAGTTGCTATAAAATTTATATTTAAATACATTTGATACCACTTCGTGGTTACCGTTTACAATATTCATAATATGATGATGGCTAACACCCGTGTTACCACGGGATAACCACACACGTAGGCTTGCTGCCCACAAAGTTCACAACATATGCTTTATATATAAGAAAATGACAATCCAATGCAGATTTAGCAGAATGAAGTATTCAATTAGCTATGTAATTAGAGGCCGACGCCTAAAACCATCCCGGTGAGTACCGGTGCCTAATTAAAATACTTATTTATTTACTTCTTAAAAAACCTGGGGGTTGGCCGAGAGTCATCACGAAGGTATTGTAAAAACCTGGGGGTTGGCCGAGAGTCATCACGAAGGTATAATAAAAACCTGGGGGTTGGCCGCGAGTCATCACGAAGGCATATAAATACAGAAAAATGATCTCAAATTTGAGACTTAATAGCTTGATCTGTACATAAGGAACAAACCTGGGAGTTGGCCGTGAGTCAACATGACGGTAACGATATCGCAATATCTGAATTAAGGGCCTATATTCAACCCGTGAATGGCCCATGAAATGAAATAAAACAAAATGAAATAAAATTAAATAAAATGAAATAAAATGAAATAAAATGAAATAAAATGAAATAAAATGAAATAAAATGAAGTAAAATGAAATAAAATGAAATGAAATGAAATGAAATGAAATAAAATGAAATAAAATGAAATAAAATGAAATAAAATGAAATAAAATGAAATAAAATGAAATGAAATAAAATGAAATAAAATGAAATGAAATAAAATGAAATAAAATGAAATAAACTGAAAAAAACTGAAAAAAAAATGAAATGAAATGAAATAAAATGAAATAAAATGAAATAAAATGAAATAAAATAAAACATAAAATGAAATGAAAAGTATTTTCATAGTGATCATGAAAAGTATTTTCATAGTGATCATGAAAAGTCAGGTATGTATTAAACAACCTAGCCTTACCAGTATTTTTCTGGAAATTACCTTGCTGATGGTTTGATAACCTTACCTGGTGGCAGAGAACCCATGTAAGTTTTTCAAAATTTCCTTTACTATTCAAGAAATAATTGTCTATGACTAGAAGCCGCCCGCGACTTCGTCCGCGTGGCCTTAGCTGTATGTGAAAAAAGATTTTCCCGCTTTTCTGTTGAAATTTTGCTGAATTTTCTTTGCTATAAACCTCACGGAGCGCGGGACCTTTCTAACGAATGCAAAACCGTGGAAATCGGTCTGTGCGTTATAGCGTCAGAAATAAAAACCCGACTGATTTTATATAGTAGTAGTAGTTTATTTTAATATAATAAATTAGCAAAGGCATTTGAAACAACATGAATTGAAGAGACACTTAAATTCTTTATCAATAGTTTATTCTTATGAAGCGATAAACCTAATCCACCTAATAATTTACACAGTATTTAATGCAGCCACGCGTTTAACAATAACATGTTGAATAACAACACTTAAAAATGGTGTAAGTACATAAACACAGCCGTCTTTTAAATGTATATGCATACATGTATCTACTTGATTTACTTGTTGTTGAGTGGTGTGCTAAGAAACGCGGATTTCTTTTATATGCAAAATGCTACACTTTTGCCGTTTAGCAAACATTAGTGACTACTCATAATTCAGAAAGCGTTAAATTTGTCATTTAACGATTGAGTAGATGATTTCTAAAGGTATATCTGCTGTTTTAGCCAAGTTCAATAGGCACAACTTGTAATGTAGGCTTGATTTAGTACCTCGATTCCGTGGTTATTTTTTGAAATAACAAAATCAATCAATAGGTATAGTTGATAACCATATCCAAGCCATGACTGGTTTTGACTTGGGATTAAAAGTTATAAATTGAACTAAAACCATCTCACATTGATCGCATTTCTGAATACAGGAAATGTATTGGAAAAAGATGTTTATCTTGTCTCGATTTCAGTAAGACTAGTACTTAGTCATTTGCAGATACTCTGACAGCATATACCTAAAGACAAAAATGTTTGGTAATGATTTGCAGATTACCAATTTATAGGAAGTATGTAGTTTTAGCTTTTATTGTTCGCATCTGGCAAGGTTTGTTGATTAAGAAATTAATTGCAATCAGATGCTAAATTACAATTGAATAGTTTCAGTATTTGATATTATGTAGGTAGGTGACCTACCATTAAGGATTTGTTGCATACGCACTCACGAGTAGAAGACATCGTGGTCTTTCATTTTAAAATGACCGAAATAGGTTATAAGTTAAGTTTTTCGTGAGAATAGGACTGAAATCACAATAATAATGGAATGAAAAATAACACCTTCGCATAAGCAACAGCTTTTTTATTAGTTCACACTTTAGTAGTGTACCAAGCCAAACAAGATTTGACATTTAATAAGAAATTCAAAGTAAGAAGATTTAAGAAGAGAAGTCAGTAGAATATCTTAATGCAATTCTAACCTTAACTGTACCAACAGGGAACTGTAGGTACCTACCTACTTACAGTGTTACGGATATTATTCGCATAGCGGTAGTTAAAAAATAGACGATTTCCACTCACGAAAACATTGTCATAAAGAATAGTAAGACGTCTCATCCTTACAAAACGCCCCAGCTTTCACCAGAGTGGCATAAATTACCTAAGTAATAATACCTCAGTTAGGTTATTAGATTAAAAACATAGGCCAGCTGCATTGACTAGGTCATGTGTAGTTTCTATCTTGGAAGGACATTTCATCAATGAGAGTCATAGAAACTCTTAAGAAAAATAATAAAAACTAAAGCTTATTATGCCTAGGTTATTATTCTTTCGGATTCTAAAATCTGCTTACTCTGTGCAGTAGACAACATACTTACATAAAGAAATATTATTAGCACTATTATTAAAACTAGGAGAGTAAGGTACTAACTAACTTACTTTAGTACCCACTGCCGTTGGGTTCTATTTAGGAATAGGTTTTCCAAACAACAGCTTTAGTTGAATTAAGTTAGGTGACTAATTATGTGTCACCCACACTACGAGCACATACTATGCTGGGCATTTAAATTGTTGTAATAAACCACTGCCCAGTGTACTTGTATATAATTATGTACCACCTTACCTTACATTTATTACGAAAATATTAACGGAAAAGTTGCAGCTCAAGCTGCTAACCTGTTTCAATAGACGTCGTTCTTTGATCACGAATTTACTATGGATTAAATATTCGAGTAAATTAGGTTTTATTATTGGGTGGTATATGTTTACCTGTTCTTGTGTGTGGTAACAGCAGAGTTCATACAGTTACCATTAAGTTTTTTTAATTAACATTGCTTAAATTAATATTCATTATTATGCAAAGCATATTTATAACATGAAGTTATCTTAATATATATTCATCTTGGAACATAATACTGAAGCTGCGATGATCTTTTGACTTTTGGTCATTGGTCCTTAATTTTATTGCGTTTTTATAGTAAACTGGTAAAATTATAATAAACGTTACCTATCTAACATCAAAAATAAAATTTGGTATCAACTTCAATTTAGTGAATCCTTGATATTGATTTCCCTAGACCTCTAAACATCTACCTTGTGATAAAATCCCGAGGATGCAGCGACGAAGTATAATTGATGATTAAACGAACTTACCTTAAGTGAAGTTCTATCATAATTATATGAGTCGCTGCATCCGAAGGGATTTTAGCTCCCACCCTACCCATAGTTACCATCATACCCTTTGGTAACTGACCCGAGTAACTTTAGGGAAATCTGTCTCTAAAAGAATGATGAACTTGTCACCTGTCAGAGCGACGCACCTACCGTTGGGAGGGAATTTGTTTTTTTGTTTCCGTTTCAGTGATACCAGCTCTAAAACGTGTTGATGCCTGGTACATGAAGAAATGTACTACCTTGTGATAAAATCCCTTCGGATGCAGCGACTCATATAATTATGATAGAACTTCACTTAAGGTAAGTTCGTTTAATCATCAATTACTCAAAGGACTTTTAAAAGTCTGGTGTCATGGTGTCAAAACGACTTATAAAGTGATCGGCTCATTATGTTGAATCACTAAAAATCCTCGACAGTAGGTTATTGTTTTAGTTATTTCGAGTAAAACGACGTAAGAGATAACCACTTTTGTCTAATCATACCTTTAAAACTACTTGTAACTCCAGTTTATGCACAATAAAAGCTACTTAGATACTGAAATGCCAAAATTAAAGTTGCTTGAACCATAAATAATAACGTATACTCCATTGCCAATATGTAAGAGTAAAGTCTTATTTGCTTAAGATTATGAAAATTAATATCTTTTTCAAAATATTAAGTTTACTAGTAGGGCAATGAGATGGGTTTGAGCTGGGCTGCCTTCTCTGATAAGAGCTCAAGTCTTGAATTGAATAGATAGCCGGGCAAATGCCGCCGGCTCCTATAAGAGGGAAATAGTTTCAAGAAATAATGAAATTACAGCTGTTATTTCCTATATTTTTTTTATTTATTAATTGTTTGGTTTGTTCTTTTCAGTCTTTGGCAATTAAAATAAAGATATTTCGTTTTTATTTTAATTTTCATAGACTGAAAGTAACGTTGATCTAATTTTTTTAGGTGTTTTAAATATCGGACTTTTAACTACGGCTGGCTTTGAGACTGTTTCCATTTGTGGTGTCTTTGATATTCCAGTTACAGGTAGGAACCTGTAGGAACCTGTAACGTGCTAGGCCTACAGGAGTAGGCCTAGCACGAACCGCTACCATTTGGTAATCGAAAAGTAAACGATACTTAAAGACGTTTACTTTTCGATTGCCGAAACATTAGCGGTTCGTGCTAGCCCTACTGTCCATCCTTCAGTCTTACTGCGTACGTTTTGTAAAAACTCTGTTTCTTACTTTCTACTAAAAGCTGAAAAAATAGAAAGGAATAGTAAGTCTCATAAAAAATAATAAAAGGCTTAATGAACCAACTAGTTTTGTATAATGAGTTGAATCTTAGACACATTCCTTGAATACTAGCCGAATAAATCACTAGATCGTAAAGAGTGGATGAATTTTGGTGAGACTTTTGCCCGGCAGTGGCACATAATAGGTTAAAAAATAAGTCTGGGCCGCAATTTTGCCCAAAGGAATCAACTGAGGTTAGCAATAATGACTCAGCCAGTTTCGTAAATAGTGTGGTACTATATCTCGACCGACACTACATGGTAAAAAGCCATTTTCAACAATGAAACCAACATTACACACTCTTCAGAAATAATCTTTACATTAGCTGGGTAATCTTAAGTTAACCTTTACACCTCTCTGTAACATAATTTTACAACGGATAGAACCAGCGTCAAATAACATCATAATCATCAGCCTGTTACAGTCCACTGCTGGACATAGGCCTCTCCTATTACACGCAACGGAACTCGATCTTTGGCTGCTTGCATCCAGCTCCTGCCAGCCATCCTGCGTAAATCATCACTCCACCTTGCCTGAGAACGTCCTACACTACGCTTGCCGAGACGCGGTCTCCACTCAAGAATACGATTACTACAATAGTGGTTGGTTCTACGGCTAACATGGCCAGCCCACTGCCACTTCAGCTTGCTAATGCGGTGGGCTATGTCGATAATCTTGCTTCTCTGCCGTATCACCTCATTTCTGATTTGATCCCGCAGAGAAACGCCGAACAAAGTCCTCTTCATAATAGCCCGCTGAGTGACTTTAAATTTGTGGACCAGTCTTGCCGTTAGTGTTAGTGTTATCGTTTTCTGACTGCGGCAGCGACGATGTGAAGACTCGACGCAGCTTGCCAGAAGCTGCCCAACTCAGTTGAATTCTTCTATTTACCTCGTCCTCGAAGTTGTTTCTACCTAACTGCAGTGTCTGCCCGAGGTATACATATTTTTGAACAACTTCGAGTACGGCCCCGTCTACCGTAATCCGGTTCCGGTAGGACATGTTCATTGAACCTTGGTTTTGTCTAAGTTCATCCGTAAACCGATGCCCACAGAAGAGTCAGCTAGGTCATTCAGCATCAGTTGTTGGTCGTGCAGCGTTTCTGCCACGATGACGATGTCGACAGCAAATCGCAAATGAGAGATGTACTCGCCATTGATGTTGATGTCACGTGCTTTCCAGTTCAGCATCTTGAACATATCCTCCATTGCATTTGAGAACAATTTCGGGGAGATAACATCCCCTAGTCTCACATCTCGATGCAAACGGTATATGACTTGTTTTCTGATTCTGTACTTGGACGGACATAGTGGCGACTTCGTAAAGACATCTCATCTCTTGGATGTATCGCAATCTACTTGGCATCCCTGCAGAGACTTCAGAACAGACCCAATTTCAATCGAGTTAAAGGCCTTCTCGAAGTCCACAAATGACACAGACACAGGGGCTGATTACTCTTTGCAGTTTTCTGTCTAATCTGCCGCGCTGTGTGGATGAGGTCTATGGTGCCGTATCCGGAACTCCGAAACGCAGCCTGTTCCGGTGGTTGAAATTTGTCGAGTCTTCTCGCAAGGCGGTTCGTGATCACCCTTTAGAACAGCTTTTAGACGTGGCTTTGAAGGGAAATGGGCCGATTGTTCTTCAGTAGCGTTTTGTCTCACTTTTTGAAGAACAGGACGACCACACTTCTTCTCCACGCCTCCGGAGTTCTCCCTTCAAAGAGGGCAGCGTTAAAAAGCTTTTGGAGCTCCCTGAGTACGGGTTGATATTCAGAGAGCCTCAGACGAGTCGGTGTTCGCTACCGGTATTAAACCTTTTGATCACGAAGATGTCGCTGAATATGTGCTTTTTGTCCGCCATGATGAAGTCAATCTCATTTTTTGTCATAGTGTTAGGGCTTTGCCACGTCCACTTCCTCTCGGGTTGCTTCTTGAAGAATGAGTTCCTCAAGAAGAGCCCCTCCTGCTCGAGGAAACTGACGAGCATTTGCCTACTATGATTTCTACTTCCATATTCATGGGATTGTACTACCGATTCACTGCAATTTTGTACTCCCACTGCAGCGTTGAAGTCCCCCGTAACAACGGTGAAATGGGTCTTGGTAGTAGAGTGGAGGGCCCTCGATATGTCATCGAACATATCCTCCACCTCATCGTCCGAGTGTGACGAGGACGGTGCGTACACTTGCACCACCTTGAGGCTATACCTCTCGGTGGGCTTGATGATGATGAACGCCACCCTGTTCGACACACTGGACATTATCACAACGTTGTTAGCTCGGGACTTATTAACCAGAAATCCAACGCCACCTTGGGTTTTTGGTCTCCCTCTCGGAAGTACATCAGGTGGCCTGAATTGAGCGTTATGGTGTCCTCTCTCTCTCTCTTCGGACTTCACATAACGCTAGTATGTGCCACCTGATATTCCCGAGTTCCTCTTCGAGTTGCGTCAGATGCGAGTCCAAGGTGACTTTACTAATAATTATATCTACTTATGTGAATTACTAAAACTTTTTACAAATAAATAGCTATAATCCGGTCAATTTAGACATTCAAAGTTACATAAATTCCCACCAAGCTGAAAATCGGTAAGATTGTTTGAAATATCATTAAAAACAAAATTTGAAAGTTCCCCATCTTTCCCCTGTAAGGAAAAAAAAATATTCAAGGTCAAAGGTAAAAAAAATGAGTTTTTCGCGATTTTCAGCAAAACGGTAAGTCTTATCATAAAAATATCTCAGACAAAAATTGTAGATCATAAAATTATCTACAAAAAATAATTCATACTTTTTTTTCTACGAGCCACCGTTTTTGAGATATAACGATTCAAAAAGATGTAAAGTTGTAATCGTCATAATATGCACACGTTTCCACGCCACCTATGAGGTAGTGTACTTTTTTTTTTTTTTTTTTTTTTTTAAGTAGGGGAAATGCCTTACGCATACCCGTCCACCGGGGGACGGACGGGTTATGTCGGACTCTCCACTGGAAAGGTGGTATACCAGTGGCCCTACCGACTAAAACCCCTACTACTCCCTCTTATCGTCCGTATAGTGGGGGAACACGGTGAGTAGCGCGAAGCCTGTTACGCGTTCCCCCGGACGGAGCCCGCCTGGACGGCGGGCCGGAAGCGACCCCCCCTTCGTGAGGGGAGGCCAGAAGGGACAGCCGAGGATGTCAAGCCGTCCCTACCAGGCAGCGGTGAAACCCGTGCAATGCTGGCGGCGGCACCCCCGTACCACGCGCCAGCTGGCCACCGTACGCAAACCCTACTGGGCCCGCAACCACGAGCCACCCAAAGGGCGGCTCCGCTGCCGTAACCTTCGGTACGGCCCCGCCGGGCCGCGACGCACAGGGGGGATCAGCCTCGGATCACTGGCCCCCACCAACCGGTTGTGCGCCGCGGCCCCAACCACGCGCCTCAAGGCGCCTGCAGGCCCCACTGGCCCCGCATCCCCACGTCGCCCTTACGGGCCGCAGCGACCCTACTGGGCCCGCAACCACGAGCCACCCAAAGGACGGCTCCGCTGCCGTAACCGGCGGTACGGCCCCGCCGGGCCGCGACGCACAGGGGGGATCAGCCTCGGATCACTGGCCCCCACCAAACGGTTGTGCGCCGCGGCCCCAACCACGCGCCTCAAAGGCGCCTGCAGGCCCCACTGGCCCCGCAGCCCGTCGCCCTTACGGGCCGCAGCGGGTGGGTGTCCAGTCCACCACGCTGCCACGCCTGGGTTCTCTTCGCTTCCCGGTGGTGCCCCTACCACCGGTACTAGGCCCCCTCGCCACGCCGAGGCGAGAACCCGTGAGGGGGGAGGTAGTGTACTTAGCGCAACTTTTACAGCTTTTTGAATCGTTATATCTCAAAAACGGTGGCTCGTAGAAAAAAAGTATGAAGTAATTTTTTGTAGATCATTTTATGATCTACAATTTTTGTCTGAGATATTTTTATGATAAAACTTACCGTTTTGCTGAAAATCGCGAAAAACTCATTTTTTTTACCTTTGACCTTGAATATTTTTTTTTCCTTACAGGGGAAAGATGGGGAACTTTCAAATTTTGTTTTTAATGATATTTCAAACAATCTTACCGATTTTCAGCTTGGTGGGAATTAATGTAACTTCACTCTTATTTTTTGGTCTAATTTGACCGGACTACTAACTAACCGATTGAGGCGTTCGTTATTGCATTATTTTCACCAATATTCTCTTATCTTCTCGATCTATTTGAGCGGCAAGAAACACCGACAAACGTGTATTCTCAGTGGCTCTGTCAAGCAGACTGACTGATACCCGGCGTACGCGCCGATAATAATAAGATTTTTAAGTATTGTAGCTCCATATTTTTTACTTTTGCGACGTAAATGGGGTTTTGGCCAGCTTTCTATTTTTACTTCTATAACTTTTGCTAAAATATTACTTCACAGTAAAGATACTGAAAGTCAAAAACTTGCTCAATAACAGTAAGGCAAAATTACTTATACGCCACTTCCTGCTAGAAAATGGAAAGACTAATATTCCTACAAGCCTCACTTAGTAAAAATACAGCAATTCAAAATTACTTATACCAACTTTTAAGTTTTTTTAGAGTAGTCCAAAAATGCTCATAAGACAGGCACAAATAAAATGCCAAAAAAGTGTCGCTTAAGAACTCGGGCTGATGAAAAATCACTCTTTTTTCCATTTACTCAAACGCCAAAAAAGTGCTCGTACCGCTATGAGACCCAGACTGATCGACGCAGAAACGCTGATTCCGAATATATATATAACTCAATATGCCTATTTTGGCGCTTCAGTAATTCTGCCTTTCCGGCGACGATATAAAGCGAGCTTACCGCCGTTGTCCGGGTTGCTTTTATTTGTTATCAGTGATTCCATCACCGGAGAGTTAGCCGCAAATTATTCTAAGAACACAAAGTAGGTGTTTTGAACAGTCTTGAACTCGGACCACCAGGTTCCAAGCCAACTAACCTCTGGGCCACGATGCCCTATTTGTATCGATATTCAAATATCAATATTTCCTAAGTCAAAATATCTCCTGAGAGAAAAGGTCATTAAAAAAAACTATCACATAACATTCAACTTATTTTACAAAGTTGCACTTTTGGAAATTAAAATACAAGACACATTTTTGCTTCTTGAAACAAGTTATACTTACAAATAAATATTAAAGTTGTGTTCACTGAGTAGGCAGCTAAACTACTCATGAATTCAATGTAGGTACATCAAAGTAGTATTCTATACTAAAAAGAACTAATTTGACCAGTTATCCCCACAGTTATCATACATTTTTCTGTTGTTCCCTTTCATCATAACTGTAACTATCAACTTAACTATCAATGAATTTTATTTATCTATAAAATCTAAATGACATGGTGAAAATAGTTCGTAAAATAAGTAGGTCATTGTGTCAAACTGTCACGAAATCACGTTGTTGTGTTTCTAACCCATAAAATAATGTTTGCATGGGGTATACAACAACCAAATGCATTATCAGCGATAACATGTCATGCTACTCAGTGTTTTAATGAAATGAAAATTTTCCTTTGTTTCAAATTGTACATCAATCACACTGCCACCTTAAAATGGGTAGTTTGAAATAAGTAGCATGAACACTTTCAGTATTTATAACATAAAAAAAGGTTTTAATTTTTTGTTGTTGCCATTTTTTTTACAGTACGATGTTGTCAGTTAACCAGTACAATCGACAGCAAAGTCTCTGTCTATCAAATTCCTAAAATAAGGTTTTTTTTAAAAAATTTGGCAAACTGTCAATTAAAATTTAAGGCGTGCCACTACGTCAGCTAAACCATACCGATTTTTGCAAAACTGACACTAAAACCGATTATGAAAGAATAAAATGATTATGCTCATCAATAATTTGTAAAATAACCAAACTAACCTGTAACAACTGCTTTGAATCGTCAAATAATTAGACGTAAAAATATTAATTAGTAATATGGGTATACAAAGCACACAGTACAGAAACATAATGTGACTCTACAACCGGTGTCAGACTGTTGTTTCTGAACTGAGAAGAACGAGCAAAATACTGAGCAATTACGAATAGAAGACAAGCTTAAAGCACGATTAGAGTGAACTGTGTAAGTTGGAAAGCTTTTTGCAATAATTAGGAATATAGGGCTTTCTGTACAGTAATTAAGGTCTACATTTAGATACAATAAATTCACTTTATTGCGTAAAAAACAATTTACAGATTTAGAAATTGGATGTAGCTTTTACAATTTAGTCACTTTTTTAATCGCTGGGAATAAACCTCTAACAGACATTTGTATAAAAATTGTAAAGCCGATGTGTTCTCACATCTTCTTTGGAAGACTATCTTGTAACTATTGGTGTTTTGACTAACGTCAACTTTTTGTAAATTAAGGCTATTTGGTTTGCATTGTACTTTGAGGAACTATAGAGAAGGAAATGCTGATGTAACTGCAATGTGCAGTCATCAAGCAGTCTGCTCATCATCATCATCATTATCGGTACAGAGCGACCGTACCAGATTGCCAGTACCAACCAGAACCTTGCTACCTCATTTCCAGGTTATCTGTCTTGCATTTGCCTCAAAATAATAGTATCCAATTTAAAACTGTTGTATTCCAACGACCACTAATAAAATTCTTTGTGTTATACGCCCTGCCCACTTTAACTTACGCATTGGATATCGGCAGCCAGAAAAATCTTAGGTTTCAATCACGTAGCAAACTACTGAGCCTTTTGTATAGTTCATTGAGTAACCTTGAGTGTCCATTTGAGGGTCATGGAAGAAGATCACGTTTCGGATCTGTAAGTTATCACTTTTCATACTCTCGAGGTTTTCTCTACCAGGGGATGTCTTTGGATGCACTGAAATATCAATACAACGTTGAATAGATTTCACTGGACATTATTCCACACGGCGCCATCTAGCCCCAAATTAAGCAATTAAATTGTTGAGCTATGGAGTACTAGATACCGGATAAATATACTTAGATACTTTTTTTTGTAAATCCATAATATACTTAATATACACAGGAAACACCCTGACCGGTACAAACAGACTTGACTATGTACACAAATATATGTACTGTGCGGGTATCAAACCCGCGCATAGTGTAACAGCCAACTTCTGAACCATTACACCAAATCGTTTGTCATTTCCAAAAAAAACCGATGGTCGTGAATACCAATAATGAACTACATAGTCTTAATATGAACATTCATATTCGAATTCCACTTGATTATTCTGTCAATCGTCAATAAGAGCGAGAATTATTTTTAGGCCATAAAGTAAACAGCATTTACCTACAACAAGAAATCAAATGGTTTTATTGACAAGAGTACGATTGTTGGCGACACAGGCCAAAGGGCAGCCCACACTCTGTGTCAATACGGAAATGTAATCATAAAGTATTGTATTACAAAACATGTGTATTGGTACAGCGCAAATAGCATTATTATGATTAATGTTAGATTTGGAACACAGAGAAGGGAGATTGATTTAGTTTGAACGTTTGGATCTAGTTTTATGTAGGTATACTCGTACTTATGTTACTTACTTCAGGTTTTTGATTAGCTGTCGTGTGCGAAGAAGCTCGCAGACCGTTTGATGGTTAGTTGAACTTGGTAAACTAGCACATCAGGCTACCTATCTCAGTTTTTATCTCGCTCTCGCTGAATTACTTTGCAATAAAACGAGAAGGACTGACCGAAAATGGACAGCCTGTCTTACCGCTGACTGAACATAACCAACGATCAGTTACACCGTGATCTTGACGTCCCAACAGTCTAGCAGTAAAGATTGTACAACCAGCAAAACCTAGGAGGTACCAAGTCAATCAAATGTGTTGACAATGTGCTATCTTTAGCAGACTAGAAGGAAAGAGACCACAGGACCTCTTTATATGATATAATGGATGACATGCATGCATGATGATACATACACTAGAAATGATCTTATTGGAGAGAAGAGACATAACAACGATTACTGTTGCTTTGGACACACCATACTCTTAAATGTATCACTAGCGCCTCGCTAAGCTTTTCATTATTGTGAAGAATTACCGCCGAGGACGATAAAGGGATTATATCGAACGATCAACTATATACTATACTCAACAGCACCACGGTACTTAACCTCGGCACTTCGGCAGAAAACAAAGACCCCTCAAAACTTGCAAAAAATCTTGCCGCCAATGCTTTTAAGGATAAGGCGTTAGGCGATTTTTATTAATTACATAACACACCCAACGCACTAATGTAAAGGACGACGTCTCATTAAACTCAAAAACGCAACTTTTGCTTTGCGCTGCTTCGTCGCAACGTAACTTGGCGATAGTCCGATCGCGTTAAAAATGCAGTAATTTTATTCTTGTCCTTCGACCTAGCATGCTCCCTAACCAATCAAATTGTTCCTAATTAGGAAGCCAAGTGCACAGTGACTAGTTGAATGCATTTTTCAAACGCCCGTTGCGTACCTGACTTTGTACCTGAGTTTTTGGAATTAAAGCAAAAAATTACTCCATTCTCAACGCGCACATACTATAGTAAGTATTACCTGACTGTTTGGTAGTCAAATACCTGAAGAATATCTGGCCTTTTTACATGTTAGGAAGGCTTTTACCATGCTTTAGGTATAACTTTGCAAGACTGTAATTTACATACAAACAAAACAAAACTGTATAGCGAGATAACGCCAGCTACCAGCTCAATAAAAACTGACACCAAAGAATAATGTGCGTCGATTTGGCGAGACTACGTTCCTTCCCCCGACTGTGTGACTCATTGACAATTGTGCCGGAAAATGGCTTTCTGCCTTTTACTTTCATTTATAAATTAACTGGCAAGATAAGGTTCATAGATGCAGTAAAATGCCATCAGCCCATTCATTCGTCATTACGACTTGTTGCAAATTATATCGTTTTAAGTATAAAAAATATACTAAAATAATAATGTATCCTTGGGCATTCGAATCATTTTTTCACACATACTCTTAATAAGCATAGCTTGTACTCGGTAGAACGGATAAACATACCTTAATATACTTCTATTGAGGAACACCGGGTTTTTTACACACACGTCCAAAGGCATATAATGAATTTTCACTTACTACTTTTGTATGTTACGCTTTTAACATACATACATAACAACATACGTAATAAGTAAGAACTTATTACTTGTGTTATGCATTTAGGCGCTAATTATTTACAATAAAACTTTTGCACTACAAATACATGAAGTTAGATTTAACAATCTTCTAAATCCTTGAAAAGAGTTAAATTTGTAAAATGCTACAAACTAAAATATATTTTATAATATAGTTGAACCGTAATTAAGTACCCCAGTAACTTTATGGCGACAAAACCGCCGACGACTAACAGTAAAAATATTTTACTGCCGTTTATTGCGTTTACTGCTGTAACTACGATTATAATTTTGGTCGTTAATCACGTTTGAATTAAGGTTATGGTTGCGCAAATATTTGTGCTAAATTACTTTTGTAGGTATTGGAATTACAAACCAAGGCGAATCCAATGAAAATAAAATTATTTGGTAGTTACCTATTACAAATAATTCTACTTTTTGCTGGCATGTACAGTCCACGTTACATTAGGGACCCATTTCCGTTCTTCATCTTGCTCTTTCCAGCTGTGCTATTCCGGCGGTGCACATCGGACATCACTTCACATCTTGGTGCTTCACGCTTACCTCAATCATCAATACGCTTTCCTTTGTTAGTATTTTCTCTCATTATGTATGTAAATAATTAAAAATGTTATTTGGCTTAGTTCTTCTCTCTGTAACGACCACGGTTGCAAAGAAATCGAATTTTAAAGTTCACTCACGCGAGGGAAGGAAGTTTTTGCTTCCGCCGGAATAGCATAGCTGGTGTCATTATTTTGCAGTAGAGCACTAAAACTTAGCGGTAATAGGTTGCGTGATGTGCCGTTGACCGTACACAAGAAATTCAAGAAGTTTATTAATTTGTTGGACAGAACCAGAAACTATTCAAAACATGTATAAAGTAAGGAAGAAGGTCTTACGAAGACCAATGACGTCAAATGGTTTTACCGTAACATTAATTAAATTATCCTTGGTTGGATAGCTGCTTTGCTATCTCATCCAAACATTGCCTAATTGCCAATTAACTTAGGCATCTCTGATCATGTCGATATCAAACAACGCCCAGGTGTATTGTGCTACAATTTGTGGTCTCCCGCATCTAAGGAGCTTGGCATAGTAGCATAGTACATACCTACCGGTAACTTAAGTACCTGCCTATGTTACTATGGGCGCGGTCCGTTTTAAGTCAAAAGTGATAATAGCGCGCCCACACGCGTCCCGAATTGATAAATTGTATGAGCGTGAGCGACGTGAGCGCGCTATCATCACTTTTGACTCAAAACGGACCGCACTACATGTTACCGGTATTTTCTTTATCCGAATGTTGTCAGTTCTTTTTTTTTGCGTTTGGCTTCGTGTCTCAAAACTATAAAAATGAAACAATATTAAGAATATAAAAGAAAAAACTAAGGGTAAAAACCAGGTAAGACAATTTATCCGCCTGCTAAAAAGCTTAAAGCTTAATATCCTTGTCAAACCATCTACAAAAACACGGTAAAGGTCCGTCTAAAAGTCCTTTCAAAGGTTGAACATGATATTCTTCCGTCCCATCCCGGGCTTCAACGCGAATTCACAAAATAATCTTAATAAAGGATCCACACAAAGCGTTTACCGCGCTCTACATTTTTCTTATTAAAATAAAACACCATGAAATGAAAATAAGGCCTAGAAAAAGGTGGAATCACGATTTGCGGCACCATAGCGAGGAGTGGCATAGCCTGACACTGGACAAAGAGCTGAGGAGGTTAAGAAAAAATAATTAAAGACGTCAGCTAAAGTGTCTAATGTTTTCCTTTGATCAGCAAAAACAATCACAGGACTAGTAAATCTAATCTTTATTATCTTAGTAAGCCATTTATATATTTATACCTCACCATACTCGGAAGAATTTTACAAATACTGCTCAAATATTATTATAAAAGCCATTTATATATTTATACCTCACCATACTCGGAAGAATTTTACAAATACTGCTCAAATATTATTATAATAGAAAAATAAATATAATATGCTCTCTTTTTGATTATTTACTTTCAAATAAAAGATGTCGTTTGTGAGACTGCAATGCGACTAAGTCAGAATACTCGTAGCTAAAGATTTCATTCAAAGTCGTTTAGATACGCCTTCTCATGGCGACAGATAAACTGCAAGTAATCCGAGAAAACTAGCAACTTCTGCTTATAATAGTGGATGTTATTTGTTTCTGCAATGGCCTGGCTGTCGTTTTTAAACGGTAACTTAATTTGCCGTTCAAATTTTAAATGAATTTGTAGGTATATTTCAAAGTTTTTCGAATGGCAGCTGGCTACAGCCAAGTAAAATAATAGTTTTTCAGTATTCCTGAACTTCTTCATATTTTGATTCAAGAAGATTGAAAATCTTTTTTAAATATTTCTATCGTATTGCAAATAATATTTCATGACATTTAATGCCGACCCATTACAGCACACATCAATATATCATTATTTCTTTACAATCAATTAACAAAGTCTTTAAGCCTAACCAACAGGAAAGCTTTAAAAAAAACAGTAAATGACTGTGATGAACACGAGACGACATGAAAAGGCCTTCAAAAAAACTTTTGCTGTTTGTAAAAGCGTTACGCGCAACTTCAACCGCTCCGTTGTTTAACACATATTTTTGTTGACATGGCGTTACGTCTTCACATGCAATAAAACACAAATCAAATATCGCAGCACGACCCAACGCACTATTGGCCTGACTTATACCAGCTAAGACAAAGCTTACCTAAACGTATAACAGCGTGTCCGCACGTGTGGAAACATAAGCTCAATAGACCTTGAGCAGTAAACAGTTACTTACTGCCCGAGAAACACGGACTTCCATGATTTGTGGTCAGCGTCGTAAGGGGCATTTAAACGGTAGGAGCTTAGGCGAACACTTTATCTCCCAGTAAGTACAATCTGCCGAGTCCGAGTCACAAGTCATGAGAATGTTTTTTAGATTGTCTTTTGTGTCTGACATAGGATATATTTGTCTCCAGTAGTTTTTAAACTTAATTTTCAGTGCACGGTTCTCTTTTAACAAACAAGTTATGCTAGTAGGAGCTCTATTCCTCGGAGACAAAATACAATACTTCGGCTACGAGGAACAAAATTTCCAAAGTAAGCCCTAACTGGTTGGACAGGACAGAGCAAAATTTCTATCCTATCGTATTTTATAATTTGCCATTGGGATCTCACAGCTGTGCAAAGACCTCCCTTGTACTCCTCCGAACAAGTCTATGTAGACTCTTTTTAAGCCAGTCTTCTCAAAAGGATTCCAGCTCATGGCACCATCTGCGGTTTGGTCTGGCTGGTCGTCTTTTCCTTTTCGGATAGGGCCAACTCAGTAGCTGCTTTTGCCAACACCACAATATACCGAAAAATATCAAAATATTATTGCTCTGAAAAGTGATCGTCTCTTACATAAATAATAAAAAAATGTCGAAGTATTTTCCGAAGCTTTTCATCAAAATCTTTTATTCTGATAATATTGCTAAACGGAACAAAAGAGACGTGTTCATGCCAACAAGTAATTTTACCTTACGCACATAAATCCCGAAACCAACATTAAGTATGTTTGAACATTGTAAATGTTGCCAACTATTCTACATTTTCTAAATAGCGCAACATTTTCCCATGATGAAAAATTCCAATTTGTCGTGCCAACGACGGAGGTTTCTTTGTAAAAATATATTATTTTGAGCAAGAACGAGTGAGGTACGCTTAAGCTGGTTACATAGCCAAGGTTGTAAAATAAAGTCGCCATATTTTGTGTTAAACAGCCCGTGGTAGATACTGAGGAAATTAACTGGAAAATTTACATAAATCGCTCGAGTATCGAAGTGAAACTCATATCATATATTAGAATTTACCGCCGCTGCAAGTTTGCTACACTCGATGAAACCTTAGGTTTGAACTCTGTTAATAGCTGGCTATACTATGCACCCGAACGGGTGCCTAGCAGATTTGGCTGAGTAATATGGGCACCGTGGCAATCTTACCTAATTTGTAAATTAGTGTTCTTTATTCGTCCATCACCAGAACAAGAACACATCAGTATAATATGAAGATGAATATCTCCTTAATTCGGAAATGACTGATTGGGTCATTTGTTACAATAGGATAGTTACCGACGCTAATTTCTTACGTCCCTTTGAAATACATGTCGCCATTATTAAGGTCGACATGACAAATTCGCGAAATGGGTACAGCGGGGGAATAGAATGGCAAATGGCATGTTGTCTTAGCGAAATATATGTTATCTCATTTAGAATATTTTTCCTTGATGTCGTTGTATCTTGTAGCTATTGAATCGCCGATAGTTATCAACTTAGTTACTGAATTATCATGAATACTAAATTGAATCACTAATACCTACCCAAAAAAATAATGTGGCTCTAGCATTTGCACCGGTATGGATGTTGTTTCTATGGTGAAGAATCCGGGATGAAACTCGATGGTTATTCTTTATAGCATAGTTTATCAAGATAAAATTTGCAGAGAATGTATCCTCTGATGACCACAAACTCTTGTCATTTGAACGATCTTCAACATGAATACTGATTTGCTATGATTTTATTTGCTACTTTTGGGCGAAGGTTTGAACATCCTTTAAAAAGAGTCTGGGTTTACTTTATTGAGAAAATTCACACATTTACCTACAAAGGATTTTACTACCTAACTTGGTGTCATCGTAACGTGAAATACTATGCCTCACCTCAACTATTAGGTGAAGTGAGCCATAAAGCCGGCCTAAGGTCTCCCACTAGGCTTAACGATTGACATCTAATGACTTAGTTTAATGTCTCTCCTGTGCTTTTAAGCTCTGGAAGTACGGTAATCATAGCACAGGTAATAAATAAAAATCAATGTCTCTGGGATATTATGTTTTTCAACAACTTACTAGTACCTACAGGCTCTTTATTTTCTTAACATCTTAGCAATTGACCAAGATAAAAATAAGAATGATAATCCCCACAGAAGAAAAATACAGTAAGAACAGCTAAATGGTTTTTATCTATTATAAAATAAGCTGAATTGTAAAATTACCACTGCAAAATATAAACTTTTTGTCGCAGTCTCGGTAAGTGAAGTTCAAAACGTGCCATTTAAATGTTTGCGACTCTAAATAAATTATTATACCGACCTTAGGACAACCCGACTTTAAAGGAAGGAATTTCGGGCTGGAATGCCAACCCTTGCAAAATTGTAATCTAAAGTCTACAACGGATCTTTTCAAGGTTAGGTCCGAATATACTTCCTTTTTTCGTTCAACAAAGGGCAAGCCGCTTGCCTCTCAAGAAATATACTAGGACATTATTCTACACATGGCCGTCTAGCCCTAAACTAAACTGATTAAAGTTTGTAATACGGGATACTAGACAACGGATGAACAAACTTGAATAGGTCCTTTTAATAACGGAGAAGAATTAAAGTCAAAAAACAACAAAATACACTTCCGTAATTCATCAAGAACTTGTTTTAAGGCTTGTTTGGCTTTTCTCCATCCATACGAATTCATAATTTTTATTTCCTTACAAATAGTTTGATGCGCGACGGGAGTAAACTAGAGCAGTCTAATTAAGGATATTGTGGTTAATATTTTGGAACTTAAACCGTTTTTCGATAATTAACAAACCGCCAATGTAAAAAAGGTTATTTGTGAGACCATTATTATTAAGATGTGGATATTGCTGTCAGAGTAATAATAAGGCTTAGTTCACTACCTAGCTGACCATAAAACTTTAAAATCAAATCAAAAATAGCTTAATTTAAATAGACCTGTTACAAAGTACTTTGAAATCCTCAAATCTATCTAAAAAACAAAACATACTTAGACTTGAGTACCATTATAATAAATGTAAGCAATAAATATACTGTACTAAAACAATAAATATAATAAATGTGAACTTTCGCGATGTAACTTTAGTTTTAACAGTTCATTACAATATTTATTGCTTGGATCACTTTCCTCACTCATAAATAGTTTCTAGGAAACCACCAAAACTTTACGTAACCTACTTAAAGATCGTTTAAAGCTTAGTATAAGAAACTTGTTCCAAACAGTAACCTAATTATTGATCTCGGCACAGTCACAGTATAAACCATACAGTAGGCTATCTAAGGCCGCCCGCCGAGTTATTAGCCTCGAGTGCACACAGACACGCGACACAGCCCGTCCGTACTGCCGCCTGCCTATGCCTTCCTATTTTATGCTAGCGTGTGCGTGAAATTGCGTGTGCGTGATATCGCGACACGGCGCGCGACGCTCACGCACACATTCAAACCGAGAGTGGCACGTTTGTATTTAGATGTTCTACTGTATGGTTTTACTGTGACACAGTTCAACTTAATTAATATTAATTTGAGGCACACTTGACGCAAACATTGACTTCCAAGCGAGATGTGGGGTTCAATTAGTTGAGTAACTTTGTGTATGTTTAACATTTAACCGCGTCAGTTAATGATTTAGACGATACACGTCTAGCTATAGAAAATAAATACACGGTGGTAATATTATGAAATTCTGCATTGAATAGGCAAACCTTTAGAATTCATGTACAATAACGTACTTTGGTTATTGAATGAATTTGCCAAAGTGAATTGATGATTACAAATTCAGTAAAATCCAAAACACACTTAGCCACGAATTGCGACTTGAGAATTGTTACAATATAAAATGACATAATATTGCCCTGGACATAAGGTAAGGTTTTCTTTTATCTAAAATGACCACAACAGACCCAGTGCAAACATTTGTTTATATTTGCTGGTTCAGCCACCAAACCCGCAGCCTTTTCATTCTCAACCAACTCAGACTCAAGTAATTTATATTTACTTCCGAAACGCCAAATATGTTCAGACTGCAGAAAACGTCCTAAACAAGTTTCTGTATGCCGAGCTAACCGCATTCTCCTCCAGGGATTATGGTGCTGAGAAAATGTGGCCCCGAAATTGGTTCGAGTCCAATAATTTCTGTAATTTCGTCTGTCAACAAAGTGAACTTAGTTTGGAGTTGCTGTTGTGGAGACAGAAGTGGCTCAAGGTATTTATCTTAATCCATTGATCTATTTGTACATTGGTATAGTGGTTATTAAGTTTGCTACTATGTCAAAGGTCGCGGGTTCTCCTAAATTTGGGAAATTTCTGCCTAGAGACTGGATTTGTAGCTCCTGGGGTGCTATTCAGGCAGCATCACATCACATCTCGGTGCTTAATGCCTACTTATATCATCAATACGCTTCACTCTGAATTTGGATTTTATCTGATTTTGTATGTAAATAATTAAAAAATCTGAAAACCAGAAAAAGACATTTGGTCATGTTGGCATCAGGCAGGACTTGAACCCGCATCTTTCGCAAACCGGGCGGGCGGTTGGTTTTTAGATCTTTAGAAAGTAAAGATACTGCATGAAAAATGCTAAAAACAATACTTAAAACGTAATTAAAAATGTTATTTGGCTTTGTTCTTTTCTCTCAAATGACCACAGTTTTAACGGACATTTAATTTTTAAGTTCACTCACCACGAGTGAAGTGAGTTTTGGCACCCGCCGGAATACCAAAGCTGGGGTGCCATGAGCAACGCGCCATCCACCCGGCAGCATGTAAAAAGCGCCAAAAAGTATTGCAACGACATTCAGTGTCAATTTGATGATCCAGCGACTTCAAATGCCATCATAGAAATTATTTCCGCTTTCGAAATGGCTAAACCGCAGAGAGTAATAATAATGGTCCCAATATTAGTCCCTCTTAAGTTTTCCTTCTTAAGATAAGTCCCTCTTCTAAACAAAGATGAAAGTAATAAGTTAATAAGTTTTTTATTTCAGTAAATCTTTTACATATAAGTTGCCGGGGCTTCCCAAAAAGTAATCAAAAGATACCTGTGTTGGGAAAACCTCGCTCTTCCTACGAAGGTAAACATCATAGATTTACAAAATATAAAAAAGGAACACTAAAATCAAGTTAAGTTCTTAGTTCTAAAATCAAAACAAAAAATTAAAAAATAAAAAATTATAACAATAAAACAATTTTTGAATGTGTTTCAAGTATGTGTTAGTGTGTGCGTGTGAGTGTGTTTGTGTGTGCGTGTTAGTGTGTTTGTGTATGTGTGTGTGTGTGTTTGGGTAGGTGCGTGTGTGTATTTGTGCACCTACCTGGTGATGTGCGTAACTGTGTGTAGGTACTTGAGTGTTCGTGTGTGTGTGCGCAAGTTTGCGTGAGAGATGTGAGCCTGTGTGTTTGTGGTTATTAATTAATGTTTAGTAGTTCTTTTTTTATTTTATTTTTTTTTTATTTTTTTTGTGTTTATATACCTACTGAAATGATGTTGTATCTGAGTGAATGTAGTACGATTTTGTCAAGTTTAGTTTACGTCATTCTCATCATGATGTCTTCCACCTCTTTGTAACTAAGAGTGGAGAGCCATTGAGTCATAGTTTTTTTACACTCGTATAGTAGCATAGGGTAGATGTTAAGCTTGCGGTTGATTTTGTTATAGGTGTAGGGAGCCTGAGATATGTTTTGCCTTCTAGCAAAGACTGTCCGCGCAGGGTACGTAGGAGCTACAATTTCACACCTTCTTTTATTAAGTTTAGCTTGATCAAAGGGTAACGTTTTGTGATATTTTAGTATCATATGTAGAATGTAAAGTTTCCTTACAGATAGCAGCTTAGAGGTCTTATAAAGGGTTTCGGTAGGGAACCTGTAGGGCCTACGATACATAACCTTGATCAAGGATCTTTGTGCACGCTCTAGATCTATGAAGAAAGTTTTAGCTGCTCCGCCCCACACTGATATACAATATACTATGACGGATTGAGCTAGTGCAACATATATTCTGTTCAGTACTCATTACGTGTCGCAAGGATTTAAAAACCCAGATGAGCTTCCTTACCCTACCTATGGTCACTTCCAGGTGTGGATACCAAGTTAACCTCTGATCCACAACTATTCCAAGGTATTTGACACAACTAACTTTCTGAATTGTTGGACAATTACAAATTATGGGGGCAGAAGGAGTACAGGAATGAATTTTTATATCAAAATCGGGTGTTGGTTGTGAACTTACGTATGGAGCGAAGCATACATAATTGGTTTTTAGTGTGTTAAGAGTGAGAAGATTTTCGCGAAGCCAGTGACTAACTGTAGCTAGGCCCTTTTCAGCATTCAACTTTGCCTCATCCCAGGTTTTTCCAATAAAAATTATGGAGGTATCGTCCGCGTAAGACAGTATTCTTCCCCCGACGCTGCGAAGGTCACAGAGGGTATTTATGTAGATAAGAAAGAGCGTGGGGCCAAGAACACTACCCTGCGGGACACCATACGTCACTTTCTCCTCAGTACTAAGGATATTGTTAATCTTTACAGCCTGTTTCCTGTTCTGAAGGTAGCTGCTAAGAAGGGAGAGAGCAGAGCCACGAAATCCAATGCTCTCCAGCCTGCGTATAAGAATGGGGACTGAGACGGTGTCGAAGGCCTTCTTAAGATCAAGAAAGGCAGCTAGACATTTGTTGCCTCTATCTATTTCTTTAGTAATGACAGATGTAAGGTCAATGATCGCATCCTGTGTCGACATTCCCTTCCTAAAACCATACTGGGAAGTAGATAAAATGTTGTAGTTAGACAAGTAGTTTACTATTCTCGCGTTCAAAAGCTTCTCAATAATTTTAGAAACGGAAGCCAGTACAGATATAGGCCAATAATTGCTAACGTCTACTCTGTCCCCACTCATAAACACAGGAGTTACTATGGAACGTTTGAAAAGATATGGAAAAATCCCGGTAGTGAAGCAGAGGTTAGCAAGATCAGTTATCAATGGGACTAGGATCTCCTTAGTTTGTTTCAGAAAACTGGTAGGTATTCCATCCCAACCCGAAAGTAGAGACAGGAAACAATACAATCTATTATGAACTAGCGACCCGCCCCGGTTTCGCACGGGTGCAATGAGATGTTATTGTACGGAATTATTATAAACCTACCTCTTTAACCACTCTGTCTGTTAGAAGAAACCGTATCAAAATCCGTTTCGTAGTTTTAAAGATTTATGCATACCTACATAAGGACAGGGAATGTGAATTTGTTTTATACCATGTAGTGAAGAAGGCAATATACTCGCTATCCTTTTAAAATAGAAAATCATATAAACTTCAGTAATTTCATTTAGATCTCAGTATTTTTTATTCATCAAAGTTTTATGCAGCCTCGAGGGGCGAATACCTACTGTCTTTGTCATTGATGGATCGAATTCTCTAACTTGGCAATCTTTGACTTTTCTTTGATTTTTGAAGTGATTTGTGCTGAAGCCTGAAGCCAAGCCATTAAATAAAAAGCTATATTTATTTTTGTAACTAATATCCGTTTAATTACTCTTTTTTTCTAACCCACATCAGGCGTTCGCACCTATAATTTGACCGTGCGCACAAGATAGTATGATTATTTACTAGAGAGTAAACGAGACAGACACAACATGTATCTGTCTCGTTTAGAGCAGTGTCGTCTCAAACTGTCAATCCTTTGCTCCGGTGTGGTTGAAGTCCTGATTTCGGGTGCCACTTTTTTTCTAGCACAAGTACTTAACCTATCTACGTATTTTTATCATATCATTGCCGCTGACTTGTTACTTCTTTATGAGGTTCTTTTGATTAGATCCCGTATTTTGTATTAATTCACTAGTTGTAGACGTTCGTTTAGAGGTTTTGTATTGAGCTAGAAGTAGCTCGTTAACTAAAACCACGAATCTTAATAAAGTAATTAAGGGATGTTCACGACTTGCTCGTAAGGTTAGAGTTCTAACAAACTCTAGCCCATTTGTGTTCATGAGGCTCTAAATAAGACGTTTAGGGTAAGTGTGACGTAGTTGTAAATAGCCCTTTTCGTGTTACTCAGATTTACAATTATGTTTTAGTGGTTTTGATGGTAGCATGATAGTTGGCACTTAAGTTCTCTAAGCTGTTACTTAAACAATGCGAGATTGCGTGTTGATTTTTGGAACAATTCTTGTCGTTTACGAGTGTAAAGCGATGAGAAGACAACTACAGTGTTGATTATTTTTACGATGTGAGACGGAATCTGCTGTTTTTTTGTGCAATAACTACATTGTTATTTGTTGAGTCCCACTTAATAGAATCATCCTACTAATATTATAAATGCGAAAGTTTGTATGTGTGGATGTGCCGTGTTGCTCTTTCACGTAAAAAGTACTAGATGGATTTTAATAGCTTATGCATTTGATCTGATAGCATCTTTATGAAGCAATAACAATAACAATTTATGAAGATCGGTATGTCCCAATTTTTTTTTAACTTTAGTACACGAGGGCGAAGTCGCGGGCGGCTGCTAGTTATTGATATTTTAATTATTATGATGTATTAAATTTAAAAGTGATAGAGAACTACGTGCAAAATTTTTGCTGTCTAAAACATCGAAATAGTACGAATAATGTCGGCTCTACAGCCGTCATACACCCTCATCGTATGAAGTTAGCATACTCGTAGAAGAATAACTTAATTAAATGCAACATTAAACTCTAATTTGCATGCAACTGCGGTTCTAACTTAATTTGCTAAGTTGAACTATCCCACGCGTGATAGCAGCAATCCCATTGTTAATTGTGTTGCTTTGTTGTCCAATTTGGCGTGTATTAATTATTCAAACGTAAGGATAATCAAATATCCCTCAAACTGCATAACATCAAGGACTTTCACGATTTGATTACTGCATAGTGGGTGGTAAGACAAGTCAGCGCAAGCTAATTGACGGTAGTCGAGTTAATAACGGGTGAGGTGTTGCGTTTAGGTGCGTTGTATGACAGTTAACGTTACGTTCCTTTATCGCGAAACGCACTAATGCCTGCAGTATGCCTTCGTCAGTAAAATTAATTACACAAGCCACATGCAAGCTCACGAACGACAGCTAAAGTAGAGTTAGAGGCACAACATGGTAAGTAAAATAGTAACAAAAGTACAAAAAAATATTTAAATTATCCAAAACTACGTCTTCATCCTATTTGTTTAAAGACGTGGCTTTTTTTGAAATATTTCAAAAATATCCTAAAAAGTGAATCAATAAGGGATTAGGCTTATTTTCGTGACTTCTACACTTGTAGTACAATGAATGAAGTAAATAACAAAGGAAAAAATACCACCCTCTAAAACCACAAAAAATATATATTTTTCATCTAGGTATATCGATTCAATTTCTGATACTAAGCCACTTTTAAAAATTTGGCGAGTACTTGTTTAATCACCCAGTATTCGTTTTTGACATCCATCATAGCACAATTTTTGCTTAGTTCTGGATTCAGATGGCCGTAAAAGTGTCCCAGAGGCATTGGAGTAAAATTTTCTCACCTTTTGGCAAACACAGTGCGCACAATTTCCCTTAACCATTTACTACACTGACCCTGAATTCTAATTTTAACTACTCAGGACCTTTTCTACAAAGAGAGACGATTTACACGTGAAATGTTTGAAGGCAACAGTTAATTCAATTAGGGTAAGCCTCTTTATGGTTCGTAAGGAAACTCTTAAGAAGCTAGCAAGAAACTAATTAAAAATTATCACTGTTTGCTAATCAAGTGCCTTTTGGTGGTGTTCATAACTTTGTGGTGACACAGGATCAGCAACGATCAACGGTTTTGTCTCACTAAAGTAGATACGTTATAATGTTTACTAATATTTACGCAAACAATATACATCGAAACGTCAGGTTAGAAAATGAAAGAAAATATAAGACAGCGAGTAGAATCCGTAAAGTTGTTTTATTTCAATAGATACGTTATGTCAGTGCGAAGTCAAAAATTGTCGCCTGGCGTACGTACCTATAATTTGACCGTGTGTACAAGATAGTATGATTGTTTACAAAGTAAAGCGTAAACGAGACAGATACATGATGCGCAGTGTCGTCTCAAACTGTCAATGCCTCGCTCAGGTGTTTGTTGTTCTGATTTCAGGTGCCAATTATTTAACACAAGTAACCTATCTACGTCTTTTTATTTAAATATGATTGCCTTTGGCCTTTGGAAAATTTGCTTATTAAAAGCAAAATATCGAGGGTTTTTTTAATCATGTAATCGCTAATGGGAGAATAGGGTCAATAGTGTTGAAAGGCTTTGATTTCATATCAAAAATAAACGACACTGATGTTTTTAGGGTTCCGTACCTTAAAAGGAAAAAACGGAACCCTTATAGGATCACTTTGTTGTCCGTCTGTCCGTCCGTCCGTCCGTCTGTCAAGACCCTTTTTCTCAGGAACGCGTGGAGGTATGAAGCTGAAATTTATATCAATTACTCAGGTCTACTGTCCCTTGAAGCTGTGAAACTTGAAACTGCCTTGAAACTTCTAAGCCAACGCAATCAAAAGATACAGCCGTTTATGCCGCAATTTTTCGACACTTGCAAGGGAATCAAAACCTACAGGGTGCTTCCCGTGAACTCAGAATCTTGAAATTTGGTACAAAGCAACGTCTTATAGCATAGATAAAGAAAAATTACGAAAACCATAAATTTTTAGTTAAATCACATAATATATATTTTTTTAATAATTTTAAACTTACTACCCATTTCCTCATAAACGCGTAAAGGTATTAAATTGAAATTCATACCAAATACTGAGGTTTATAATACCTTTAAGCTGTAACAAAATCAAACTTCTATGTCAACGCAATCAAAAGAAACAGCAATTTAAGCTGCATATTGTGAAACTCGCAAGTACTCGCAAGGGAATCAAAACCTAAGGCTGCCTGTCCATTGACGCGGAGAGGGGCAGCGGAGCGGAGAAACGGAGAAATATTAACCAATAGGATTGCATGAAATCTCCGCTCCGAGATTTCATGCAATCCTATTGGTTAATATTACTCCGTTTCTCCGCTCCGCTGCCCCTCTCCGCGTTAATGGACAGGCAGCCTAAAGGGTACTTCCAGTCGACCTAGAATCTTGAAATTTGGCATGAAGCAACGTTTTATAGCACACATAAAGGAAAAATTCCGAAAACCTTAAATTTTTAGTTACATTACAAAATATATATTTATTTTAAAATAAATATAAACTTATTACTTTTTTCCTCATGAACGCGTAGAGCTATCAAGTTGAAATTCATATCAAATACTTAGATCTGATTGCCTTTAACCCGTGAAAAAAAAAAATTCTAAGTCAACGCAAAAACGCAAAAGTACAACCATTGATACCGCATATAACTTTAATAAAAGAACTTTCGCAAGTCTGCTGCAAGGTTAGTATAAGTGTTTCAGTTATATTATAGATAAATGATATGTGTTAATATAAAATAAAGGATTACTTAAACGATAAAGAGATCTTTGTCTTAAATTTATGCTCCTCCATCTTTCCCCATTGTAATGTTATGAATTTCATTTTGCAATAAAAATACCATAGTTATGACTCGATTGTCGTAATGAACGAACTTTGTAAACCTTGCAGGTTTGTACGGAACCCTCGGTGCGCGAGTCCGACTCGCACTTGGCCGGTTTTTTTAAAATAAGGAATGAGTTTTTAACTTGAAAATTATACCCCTAATATATAATATCCCAATAATGTTAATAAATGTATTACATACACTAAGTAAAAACTGGCTTTTCACTTTGTAACTTTCACGTCATGTTACTGAAAAAAGACATTTTACTTTTAATTAGAATTATGTTAACATCTTACTGTACAGTTAATAAATCTTTTAGATTTTTTTCAGAAAATTATGAACTTTACTCGGTCCTTTGTAAATAGCAAATTACTGTACAATTGGAACGGAAGTTTCCTTTGTTCCAATCCAATTGAATTACCAACGGAACTTGGCGGAGAACGATTTGTATAAAAGATCGGTCACAAACGACTTTCGTCGTTACGAACCAAATAAAATTTAACTTTATTAAGGTTTTTAAATGTGTGTTGTGTTTGCCAGCTCACTAATAGCATTTTAGTTAATTTTCTATGCTATTTGTCTGTTTATTTTGTTTTCTTTGACATCCTCCATGGATTCCAGTCTAGGAACTAGTCTAGTCTAGTAAAGTTGAATTAGTACTTATCGCATTCTTTAATTTTGTATTGCGATAATACAGCCTTTATAAGTCTTTCAAATACTGTTAGTCAAAGTATAGGTTGGCTATGGCAGTAGGGATTATGCGAAAGGTTATAAACCTCGTAATCCATCCGTTTATATTATAGAGTCGTCCAAAAATTGCATTCACACGCCACTTATTAGCACTGATTAAGTAATTTTTTACATGCATTCACACTTTTGGCAATACACCAAATTATTTAACAAAAGCTGATTACAGCGTAGTTACGTCTAATCAAAGCCTCTGAGTGGTCTTCGCGACTAGCGACGATTTTTTTTTAAATCTTTATTTAAATAAAAATGCGCATTATTTTCAAATATAAAAGAATTTGTCAGCTACAATTACTGATTACTAAGAGATTTACCAAATCAAATGAAGATATCAAGTATAATTCACAAAGCAAGATCATACCTACGCAAATGACTAGACTCGTAACGCTGATTCCCGCAAGCCTCACAATTGAATTAGGAAGGATGAGACGAAGTAAGGACGAACGTACACTTGGAATTTATTTCATATAAATCCTATGCTGCAAGTACAACTAATAATTTGTTCTAACCGTTCTAATTATCGCCCTTCCAGCGCATGTGTTTCCCTCTTCCTACAATCCCGGGTTTTTTAAGCGGAGCGTGAAAAGGCATTTATGCAGGCCTTCAAAATGAGATTGACCAGCAAAGTAGTTGTCCATTACTTTGCTTGTCAAGCCCATATCTGGACCTCACGGCTGCTTCCCATCAGGTGGAGTGATTCCCATCGGGTGGCTTTAGGAGAAGGTAATCTTGAACACCACTAACAGATGGTTAATTTAAACCCTGACTATGGGCCTCTAAAAGTTCAAGGTCACCCAATGTGCTACGAGGGCTGTGTGCATCATTTAGCTACGAAATAGAACCCAAACATGCTACGAAGAGGGCTGGGCGCGTCATTTCGCTACTACACTGATCACTAGTGTCTAGGGATATCTCAAGCACTTTCATACAAAGTATAGCTATTCGGGAGGCTGTAAAAATTAAAATATTGATACCTACCAACGTGGAAATTTTTAGAACACAGAAACTGCTATATCTGCCCTTTCAGATTGTATAAAGAAATTTATTGTTGTAGCATTATTGTACAATCGTAAGGACGTTAAAAGAAGACAGATTTTTCTTTTAAAAGGTGTCAAAATTTTAGCAAAATCAAACGTTTTTTTTGTAATATTCTTAACCTTTATCTTACGCTTCTGTCCTCGCGTTATTCTAAAATAATGCTCAACTTGTAAAAAAACCTAACTTTATGAAATATTTGAAAAATGATATCCCTATGATAGTTTTGATGTATGTAGATAGAATCAGAAATTACAAAATTCGAGAGGAATTTAAGTAACGAACGTAGCCCAGCAGATCAGCAGGTTGAAGTGATAGTACCAGAGGGGTACAGGGGGATCAGGGGCAGCAACCTGAAAGGCAGACGAATGAATTGAAAACAACCGCAGGTTTTCGAAAAATGCCGACTAAAACCGGTTGCTCAGGAAATACATATACGAGTATGGAAGATGCTTATGTTCAGCAGAGATCGTCATGTGATGATGATGCTGATAAATTGGACACTATTAAAAAAAACAATTTTGTTAATCAATCAATTTTCGATCTCATAACTTTAAGTGGTGAAAAGTCACAGAACGTCAAACGAGAAAAGTCTCAAACAAAGCAAAAAATGTTGGCATCCAGCCCGCAATCTGCGACCACCCTTATACCTATTTCCAGGAAACCACTTGAGGGTATTAAGTAGACAGTAAGTCCCGCAGGGTGTTTTTATCGACGCGATTTTTTGTTTTGTTGCCAGGGAACATTTATTACACCTTTGTTTACCCAGGTGGTTCATTACTGGGGGTGAGAATCGATTTTGAATTATAGCTAATGCGAGCTGAAAATGTCTCGAGGATTCGATGTTTGAGAAGACAGGTTCAATCTGTGTATGCAACGGTTTATATGTTAAAGCTCTCTGAAAGTCTCCTTTTTAGTTCATAATTCAGTTGTTCATTTTAATATTATAATCAGGACTGTAGAATAGAAGGAATTTCTGCCAGGGGCTTTTCTACAATATTTTGTTTACAAGCTATCATCTTCCACATCTTGTTTGTCATGTCATGTTGTCATGTTTTAAAAGGTTTATAGTTTATACTTGTATTTACCGTTGTAGCAACTTTTGCGCTGTTTTGTTTTGTTGTATTATGTATCTAAAACTAATTGAAAGAGTGTGAGTGAGCTGTGCTGTGAGAATCAGAATGAGGCCCGAATCGAGTTAAGACTTTTTACCAGATCACTTCATAGGTATGCTAGGCTTTGGATAAATAAACAAACACTCGATATTTCACATTAAATACTATCCTCTACCTGTGGATTGCTTGGACGAGATCGCTTTTCAGCTATAATACCGCCCAAATGTTTTTTTAGAGGTTGAAGAGGCATTTTTTCAGATCTTCCTCTCGCTTGAATTGTTTATGTTACCTATTGTTTTTAGACTAACTGAGTTTATTCAATATTGATAAAAATGCAATGCACAGCAAACGCATCGAGTGCACTCACTAATGTGATATCCTTCCCCAACCGACTCAGGATACATTCTATATAAAATGATTAATAGCCATTTTATGACTTCCTCGGAGACGGGAGACCCTATTACGAACTATACTTTCATATAAAACAATCTGCTCATTTTATGGAATTTTGCCAGTTGTGCTTATTCGTATTATGAGATGCATTTCAGCCGACTACTTGCTGGATCACTAAGATGTTTAATCAATCGTTTATAGTTAAAAGTGTACTTACATTTATTTTAGTAATATAAATGGTGGTTTTCGGGCAATTTATCTAGTGGCAAACGGCCTGCAATTTCAAAAGAGCGCGAGATTTGTTTGACTACAAACAACGTGACACGTAGCTAACGGCAAACTCGTGCCTGATTTCAAACTAATATTTTTTCCCAATTACCTCCCAATTCCCAATTCCTAAATACCCAGTTGACGCCGGTAGATGTCAGTCGTTAAGCCTAGTCAGAGGGCTTAGGGCGGCTTGATAACATCTGACATTAAGGTTGCTCACTAACCTTACACCCCTCCAACAATCCGCACTGAGCCCGCGTGTTGGAGTATGGCTCAATCCACCTCATAGTTGAGGTGAGGCCTGTGCCCAGCAGTGGGACGTATATAGGCCGTTTATGTATATGTTAATGTACCCTAAGTGAAGAGTAAGTGTAAAGAGATCGCTGTAACGATATGGTGAAAAAAAAAACTGCCAAAAGTAACATAACTTTAAAACATTCTTTAATATCGAACTCTTTACAATAGATCACATTTTCACTGTTATTTATTTCTTGCGTAAAGTAAAACAATTTGTTTACAGCATCATCGTATTATTCAGATTTCCGAGATTGGTTGCCGATGAAATAATAAAGGAAAACCCAAGCTTTATAAAAGGCACGGACATGAATAATTTATGCGACGATTTGCAAGAAGAGTTTGCCTACAACCCTGAAAGGGCAGATCGCATTCCTGTCGGTTGACTTCAAAATCAACTTTAAAAAAAAACATCTGTATCAATCTAGAAATTGTTAAATTTGATTATTTATCAATGCCTCCTAAAAAATCTGATTGATCAAACTTGTCTACAACACAGTTTTTCCATTTTTCACATTCTACCGAGGTACTAAATATTTCATCTTAGGTTACATAAGATGAAATATTTATTTGGTGGGTACCAAATAGTACCTATAAAATGGGTTCTGAATGTTGATAGTTTCCAACCGTAAAACAATGATCTTGTGCTGCTTCAAGAAATCTCTTTCAGATGTAAGCCCACCTGTACTTCTGCTGTCCTAAATTATTGTTTATTGTACCTACCTTATTTGTGTACGAACTCTTAAATAAATATCGCACTTGGTCCAGGGTTCCTGAAGCTGACAAACTTTGGTTTTTGATTTGATCAAAAACACATCAATTTAAAGACCTTTCGCAATAAGTTTGGCTCGTATAATTGAGCTACTGATTGATGATATTAGTATATGTATTACACCCGAAAGAAACATTGATCTACCTACTAACTATATCAATAAACTAACTTTACAATATTTTTGTTATCCATAGCATATTACTCGTACCTATGTTCGAATATGCGAGGTTATTAGGCAGTCTCAAATTCATACACAATGCGAGTGACTGTAGCTACTGTAGAGGGTACAGTCGCATCAATAGCGTAACTGTGGAATGTTGTCCTTCCACCCCAAAAATCCTAAGTGCTCAGTTACCAAGCGGCCTGCATATTCAAATCATAAGGTCATCCGTCAACCTTGCGTCACATTGAAAGATTTGATAAAGTAGCCCGAGCAAAGATAGCCTTGCCGCAATGAGTTGAGTTACTCTAGTTAGTAGTTCAAGCGGAGATGACACTTGCCGGGATGATTTGAGTGACTTTGCCGCAATGAGTCAAGGTACTCTAGTTTTTAGCCGATCGTTGATAGCCCTTGCCGCAATAATTTAAGTAACTCTAAATAGCCGAGCATAAATAGCCTTTGACGCAATGAGTTACTCTGAGCTTTCAGGTAAGGTCCATTAAACTCATTTATTTACATTTAAATTCTAATAAACAGCTGTTTCCCTAGCTACTCGGTTCATCGATTATTTAGATAAATGAGATCATTTTATAAAATACCGATTGAAACGTCCTCGTTTGATTGATGTAATCATTTAACACAATTGCTATTCAATTTTGAATCATCCCGTCGTCTGATTGGTTACCTCTTCGGAAAGCAGAGAACTCATCAGTTTGAAAATATTATAATAAATCTGTCTTATCGCTTGAATATAAATTTTATGTACGAGAAAGGCCCAATGCAATTCATGTTTTGATGTAGGTACTAAATAACCATGTAAGATTGAAATTTATTTCCCAAAGTAGTTTATTTATTTTTATACGTTCGGAATAGCAGGATAAAGACAAAATTGAAAACGTAAGAAATTAATTCGTTAAGACAAAAAATATGTTGCCTGACAGATGTCGTGTTTCACTAGGATCCTGTGTTTAGTATTCCTTCACCGCCACACGCGGATAAAAGCAAGATGAAAAATGGGTATTATGTGTCCACAACCCGCCTGTGTTTAGATACGATACGTTTCATTCCCAGTGAGATACTGGGTAAGAGAAGTTTGTTGACTTATTTAGTGGTTTTGTAATAAATATAAATTGTCTTTCACTTTTCTTTTAACTAATTGTTTAGTGCACTGGTTCTAATTCTTGAATATTTGATACCAATATATACTTTTTGTTATAATAGTGTAGAGAGATATATTTTTTTGTTATCGGCTTTAAAATACACACATCAAAAGTGTCTAGGGATATCTCAAGCATTTTCATACAAAGTATAGCTATTTGGGAGGCTGTAAAAATTTAAATATTGATACCAACGTAGAAATTTTTAGAACACAGAAACTGCTATATCTGCTCTTTCAGATTGTGTAAAGAAATTTATTGTAGTAGCATCATTGTACAATCGTAAGGACGTTAAAAAAAGTCAGATTTTTCTTTTAAAAGGTGTGAAAAATTTTAGCAAAATCAAACGTTTTTTTTTGTAATATTCTTAACCTTTATCTTATTCCACTGTCCTCGCGTTATTCTGAGATAATACTCAACTTGTAAACAAACTTAACATTATGAAATATTTGAAAAATGATATCCCTATGATATCCCTAGACAGTTTTGATGTGTGTACATGTATATTTTATGCTCGGCTTGAGCATTAAATTGCAGGTAGTAGTTTTAAACAGTAATGTTGATTTAGAAACAAGGCATTTTACTTATTTAATTTTATTGTGTGGAGACACTTCCAACATAATACAACTGAACAACGTAAGCCAGTCTAAGCTATGCATAACTTCGATATGCCATGCATGGATATTTGGATATGCACGTAGATATTCGTTAATACATGCATGCGTTTGCTGTTCGCTATACGGAACTTATTTGCTACGGAATTCGTGGCAAATAAGTACCGTAGAGCGAACAGTTCCCCGCACCCACTCGCCCATGCATACATTCGGCTCAAACAGAGCGGTGTATTGGACTGATGGTCTATCAACGGTTTCCTATAGGGAAGTGCAGGATACACATAGAGCGTAAAATGAGAATCAGTTTGCATCGCATACAATACTAATGCAATTGAAATAAAAAAATAATAATAAAATAAAATACTACTTAAAAGTTTTTCTATCCTAGTAGACGCTTTAATGTGCTTTCTACTCGTCGAAAAACGTAAAAAAAAAACCCAAAACCCATGCAAACCACATTTATTTATTTATTTATTTAAGAACACATAACAGGTAACAGTCAAAGAACAATTTTAAAATTTAAGCATGCGAGTAACTTAAAGACTAAACTATCACCCAAAAACATGTGTCCCTGACTTGATGGACAAAGAAAAACAAAATTTAATTATCTTAAAGACTAAACTTAAGCTTAAACACATTTGTTTTAAAGTGCGATTTTATAAACTAAAAATACGTGCAATACAAGTGATCAGTGATCACTGGTAGAAGGTTCTGAGGCTCCTCTTGAAGGCATTTGGACTGACAGCGAAGATATCAATGTCTACCTCTTGTGAAAGGTCATTGTATTGACGACACATACGGACTAAGGGGTTATAAAAAGACGTGTTGTTTCGGTATACTTGGGGTCTGTTCCAAAACGAGCAAAAGTCACTCGGGTGGTGCGAAAATCACTCTGACGCGTTCCTAAAGCAACCCGAGTGAAACCGAGAGTAACCGACCGTTTACTCTGACAGTTTTACATGCAATTTGGAACGGGTTGGGTGAGAGTAATTTTTACACTGATAAGTGCGATTTTTACCGACGTCGGGGGACCGGTAAAATTCACCTGACAGCTGTCAGGTAGAAGTTTTGCTACTTTCCGTGGATAACTTTTGTCAGACAAACTGAACATTAATCATGAAGTTTTAGTGAATGAATTCAGGTAGTATTTTAGTTTTTTAGAACATTTGAAACTTATCGTTGTTTGCTAAATTTGCTTGAAAATTTGACAGTGACATATTTACCCGAAACCGTTCAAAAATAATCTTTCGTTAAAAATCACTCGAAAGCGTTCCTAAAACCAATTTATCGCCCTGGTCTTTTCTCTTTCTAATTTATAGTTCTGTCTCCTTCTTTTCACCGAGGGTAAGAATCACTCTACACTACTCGTTTTGGAACGTACCCTTGAAGAGTAAAAAAATTTGGATTACGAGTTCTGTACTTAATGTTAAAATTAATAGATGAGAGAAGTGGTGGAGAATCTAATATCGAATTGACAATTTTATATAGGTATATGAGATCAGTCTGTTTACGTCGGGTCTCCAATGTCACCATACTGAACTGTCCCAACCTATCGCTATATGTCAAAAGCTTACGGTGTAACCCTCGGCGAAAGGCAAGGATTCTCAAAAACTTCCTTTGAAGGGACTCAATATGACTGCTGTGTATGTCATAGAATGGTGACCAGATAACTGCCCCGTATTCTAGGTTGCTTCTAACAAGCAACACATAAGACATAAGAGACACATACATCATTCATTCATAACATTTCATTTCATTCATTACATAAGAGTACATACAACGTGTAAATGCAATAATGTTTTCTTAGAAACCAACATTTAAATCGCTGCTTTAATTTCAGTTATGTCCTAAATACCTACAGAGCAGCCTACTCAACCTCTACGTTTAACTCAAGTACTAGCAAAATAAAAGGCAGAAAATCTGTTGCAAAAATTTATATTTGAAAAGTAACTAGAGAGGCTCTTTTACCCACAATTTTCCCCTTTTTTACCCATCTGGACCTTTGCCGACTGCAAGCGAACTAATTCTCGGCAAACGTAGAATATATTGGGGCCGGCAGCTGCGCGGTCATTAAAACTGAGTTTCAAAAGTACCCTAAAGGGGACATTTGGTATGAAAAACGACTTAGGTCTGTTTGTTTCTTTGAATATAACTCACATTGTTTGCATTATTTACAATGTGAGCAAATTTTGAAATCTGTTTCCTGTTTTGTGCTTTAAAATCTGTGCATAGTTGCGGGTGATTTGCCGGTTGTTGTTAGGTTTTGCAGTCCATTTTCTGATAAAAACAGTATGAAGAAACTTATGGCTTGTGGATTAAATTAAAAAAAAAACCTGACTAACTTGAACCTATGGAAAATGTACAGAGAAACCATGAAAATCAGTTCAGTTCCGTATTTGTATTAAGTGCTCGAATCAACTCAACTTTGATATTAAGTTTATGGCAATGCTACAACTTAGCTTAAATAGAGCTCACGCTATTTTGAATTAATTTTAAAGCCAAACACTATCAATTATGATAAACTAACATCAAATAGTTCTTGGAGGCATTGACACTACTATTAGCTCCTCTCCTTTCACTAACAACTCGTAAGTAAGCGGTGAATTATAACCAATTAGGAATGTGGCTGGAGAAACGACTGGCTTGTTATTGTGACTAGATTTAGCTATTTTACGATCATAAATACAATATGTTAAACAAAATGGTTAACTTACCTAAAAAAACTCAAGCTCACAATACTTGACAGCATTGAAAATCGAACGTGACAGGTCTTCGCTACTTTGTCTATGTAAAGCCTTTCTTGTAAAAAGTATTACGTTTTAACTATACAGGTGAATTTATAAATACTAGTCAAATTTTTAAGGTCGATTTGGTATCTGGAACTCAATAGATTTCAGTGTTTTTTTTTTAATTTTGGGTTTGGCACCAGGTTTTTTTATTTGTTAATTTACTTCATTTATGAGAAAATACGCCAGGTATTATTGCACGAGTAGAACTTCAAGAGTGAAAGTAATTTTGTGGGCGAAAATAAGCTCAATCACTGATTGACTTGCTCTGATTTTTTTTTCAAAACATAACTTAAAAAAAAATACGGTTAAGACATAGTTTTATTTTGTTCTATGATTAGTGATCAGTACTAAGATGATAAACAAATAAAACCTACTCCGTGATTCCTACAACGTAACTTCTAAAATTCATTATACATATCAGATATTCCTATAAACATCTCAAAAGCGGAGTTACAGTAATTTTTGTGTGCGTTTTCACTTTCAGTAATATTTACAAAATCGCAAAATGGTAACAAACTATATTTTTAACCTCCAAAAAGCTGAATTAACCCTTCTATAGTTCCAAATCGCACACAAAATACTAGTATTTTTTTAACTAAATTTATTCAGATTCAGAAAAAATATTTTTTTTGTCTGTTTTTATGTTTCAGCATGAGGCAATCGAAGGGATTGATTTATGATCTTTTTACTTTATAAAAGGACGGCATTCAAATTTCAAACAGTTTGATTTAATTTTAGAAACACATTAACAGTAAATTCATTCCTATCATAACATGACATGATAAGTTGCCTAAAATTTGAAAGCAGACTTGCTAACAACTACAAATAAACCATAAAATCAACCCTGACTTGCAAATCCACGATATAAACCCTTCGTTTGCAGTCGTCTAGCTCCAACATTTCTGCTTATTATATTTGACGTTCAAATAGCTTTCCCTTGCCACTAAAGAGCTTACCTACTCGGATTTTCAATTACATCGCACTCATATATTCCGTTGAACGGAATGTGTCAGAAGCACGAGACGTCGCGAAATAATCAAAGCCGGGATTGGGAGGAAAACGTCATTCAAGAAAACCCACTTAATCAAAGCAATCAATCTTGATTAGTTAATACCTCTATGTTATGTTATGTTTTAGTGGAGATTTATCAAATATAGGTACGTCAATAACTTTTCAATTCTGTTCTTTATAGTTTCATTTTCTTAAAAGGCAAGGGAAATGAATAAGTTAAGAATAAAGGAAATATCTTAATTATTTCACAGTGGCTAGGAAATTTCGTAGGTGTAGGCGTCTTAAGAACTGTAAGATCTTTAAAAAATCAAAGTAGCTTGGTGATAGTCATTAGTTTAGAAGCAATAGACAGTTATCACTCTTGTTTGGAAATTGTTTCAATAAGTCACTTCGAATTGAATATGAAATTATATCAGTCACGTAAGAACCATGCCAACCATGAGTTTTGTTTTTTTTCTGAGATTGTTTTTTTTCCTTCCTTTTTGAATTGTGTTTTAAGCAAATGAATTAAGTTGCACAGGTGAATAACAGAAGATATCGAAATAAACAAATAACACGGTTAGTCAGATTAAGGTTTCATGTCTCAGGGCTCATTGTTAACGCAAACTATGTTAAGTTGAGAAGATTGTCCTGACGAGTTCGGATAAACTTATTTAGACGGAGGAAATCTCATTTGCTCCTTGATCTCATTTGTAAAATCTACTCCTACAATACGCCTGGTGTGTTTTTTCCTTTAGACGGCTATTGATAGTGGGTACTTTATTAAATTACTTGACGAATTGATTAGACGGGACCGGATAATTACTGAACTTTACATAATTGTCAATAGAATAAATCATAGATTACCTATCTACTTACCTACCAAGTACAAATTCTGTTGTCCACAGGAAACCAGGTCCAAAATGTGAATCAGCAGGGTCATGGAGCAGGCAGAGTGCGGCAACTGCAGTCTGGACGCTGAGCTCAACAACAGTCTATACGACGACTCCAGCAATGCCACTCACATCAACAAATTCTACTTTTACCAGGTATGTATCAACGGTCGTAGCAACCACAGTCCAGACGCTGAGCTTGACATCAGATTATTGTAGGACTCGAGCAATATCACCCACAAAAACGAATTCTTCTTCTAATAAAACAATACTCACACAGTAATAATGAAGAACTTTAGCGTCGTCGCATACGGGCCACAAAAAAGCGCCGCCACCGGCATATTCCTATAGATTGTAGCGCGTGGCGTGTGGGAGTCACCGGCTTTACCGTGTGCAGAGAGTACATAATGTTTTATGCAAACTACAGGAATTATGCCAGGGGCGGCGCTTTGTGGCTCGTGACCCGTGTTTGGGGATGCTTAGTACAAAATTGGGTAATCATGGTTATAGCCATTTGTTAGGCCGGCATGTACCACCTTAGGCCACATCATCACTTACGATCAGATGAGATTGTGGTCAAATGCGCGCCTAATTAAGATATAAAAAAAAAAAACATGGGTACCAGCTTTTTAGTGACTAATTTGTTATGTGATATGTGATTTGGGGTGGATATTAATACCTGGTATGTGGCAGCAACACAAATTGTTAGCAGTCTTCAGGATAATCATTGCAACTAGGTACAGTCTAGACACTAAGCGCCACATCAACAAATCCTATGTTTTCTTCTATGTAACGCAACAATAAGGTTTTCTGAAAAGTCTGCAAACTTGCAATTTGGTCCGAAAAATAAGAATTGTTAATAGTCATTGACTGTTGTTTGAACAGTTATAGAATTCGACGAAACTTAATAAAGTTGCTAGTAATTTCATAGGCGTTGTCCTTTTAGTAGTCTATAGACAGACCACAGTCTAGACGCTGAGTGGCACAACATCTTTTTATTCAAAGACCGCCGCGAAATAATTTACATGAACAAATTCTACTTTTTATTCCAATAAAAGGGGTATAATGGCAGCATTACAAGTTAGATGTGAACCATTAGAGACACATTCAAGTATGCTATGTTCAACGTTACTGCAGCTTCAGCATTAAACTGATTTTATTACTCTCAATGGAATTTGTTAAGAATGGTCCTTCACGGTAAAGTGTGTTCATGAATTCGCGCATGAATTGCTGATCTGAAATACTGGCTTGGATTTTATTACAAAATAATTCAATAAACAACCAAGTTTAGTTTCAATAACTTCTAAAGTGATAGATTCTAGTAACATACAGATCTTTATATCAGTGCGGCCAATAAACCCATCATAATTTCACCACTGATCGTTACAGGTAGATGAGTTAAATTTCTTACGAATGGATAGCAAAACCAATAACTTTCATACAGTGGCAAATTTGATATTACAAGAAAAAATAGCAGAAAAACCCATTTCTCTAAGCTACATAAAAGCCATTTCCACGACAATATATTTCAATTTGCGTCACTAATTTCAATTCGCTGGCGAAAAATGTGACACTCAATCCTTTTGAATGAGGTCCATAAATGTTATTCCGCTAGAGTACAAAGAATTTAAATAACCAGGGACCGCTAATGGATTCAAGGCTCTTAAAAATAGGAGATAGCGGGTTTTGTTCTTTTCGTGGATTTATGAATTCTTTACCGCTGGCTGTTTACGTGAATGAGCGGCGAATGACTATAAACGTTTTTATTGCGTCCCTGTAAAAAGGTGCTAATACACACGGCAATTTAGTATCAACATATTTGGACCTTATTATTATCCGTTTCGGTCTTTTAAATAAAGCATTCAGTAGACAATCGTGCATCCTTTACTTTACTGATGATAGCCTCAATTGATTCGCAGTCTCTATCTACTTTGGCAATGTGTTATGACAACAAGTACTAATGATAATAATGACTTGAAATGTGGACAGTGACAATCTTCGTCTTACCTTTCTTAACATGTTACCTACGCAACTACGAAATTATGGTTCAACCCATCATGCTCATTTTGAGACTTGCTGCTGAATGAAAAAGGCCTTTCCTATATTTCGAGAGCAGCCAATTGTTGACGGCCCTCATCTACCGAAATCGGGCAATTTTTGGCTTCAAATGGTCTCTAACCCCTGAATTCATAAAACGCCAATCAGGGTTGAGCATTCTTCAAAAGAATTACTGTCACTTTCAGTTCCATAAACAATTTACTGGATGGCATAAGTTTGAAGGCGAACTCAACATTTAATGACGTTTGTGAAATTGGGGACTTAAGTCTCTAAAATAGAACTGAATATTACAATTATACGAAATGCTTACCTCCTGTAACTTGGACCAACGCTAGTTTCTTCAACTTGGACCACAGTTAAACACGAGATTAGAATACATAGAACGTGTCTAGACCCATAGTTTAGGGGGATATCCTCTCACGCAATTAACTCGGACCCTGGCATCCGCAGTATAATCACCAGTTCATGGTACCTAGTTTTATTCCGACAGTTTCATAGACCATTGACTTGAATCGCTAATATGGCGAAGTTTAAACGCTTTGTGTTGGTTATCTGTTCGCGTCACTTTAAATGCTGTTTCCATTTATTTCTTTGTAAAGAAAGACTAAAAGCAATACTGTAGGAGGGACTACTAAATAACAAATTTAAACTTCAGTTTAACTGCGTTAAAATTCCTGAGCACGCTGCAAAAAATGCTGTTTTTCTTTTTATCATTCCGTAGTTGAGAATAACAAATTGAATAACTAGAAAGACGACTTTTTCGTGGTGAAGAAATGAGTTTCAATAGCTTGAGCTGCTGCCTGTCATCATCATCATCGGCAACAGTCGCATGACCTCCACTACTGAATATATGGGACCACGTAGAATTCCTAAGTTCCTAGGGCGATTTTTATCAGGTCATCAGATGACCTGATAAAGATCGCCGGGTTTCGATTCTGATGATGACAGGCAGTAGCTCAAGCTATTGAGACTCACGTTCTTTTCGTTTGTCTAAACAGCTCAAGCTATTGAGAATTGCTTCCTTTCATTTGTCCAGGCAGTTCAAGCTATTGAAACTTACTTTCTTTTGTTTGTCCAGACAGCTCAAGTGGCGGTGCTGTGGATTCTGCTGGTGGCGATCGTCGCTGGCAACGCCACCGTAGTGCTGGCGCTCCTCCTCACGAAGACGAGGAAGAGTAGGATGAACTTCTTCATTATGCAGTTAGCTGTATCTGGTAATATGAGAGGATGATCCATTTAATAATGAAGGTAGTATGAATGGATGGATGGACGGATGCTACACTAAGAGCAAACAATTCAAAAAGTACCCTGTATTACTTCCATGGCTAAATTGATGGGCATCATGCAAACTTCAATGTGAACATTCGAGACAAAATAAAATTTTGAACTGATAAATATCCTTTACCAGTGCAAAAGTCATTTTACTCTGTACCATTCACAGTGTATATTTCAATGGAGTTAGACTTTCCGTCAAATGAAATCCTTTTTTGTTACCTTTTCATTCTTTTCTTGAAAGGCTCTGGGTTTTAGACGACGGGAAACCCAGATGCAGGTACAATACTCCATTATTTTACCCTGTACGTTATAAAGGTGGAAGATAAGCGCTTTGTCCAAGTAAGGACGTCAACCAAATAAAGATGATGATGATTGAATTAAAATAATTAGTAATATTGTTTACAGATTTGCTAGTGGGGCTAATAAGCGTACTTCCAGATTTAATACATAGAATAACAATAACTTGGCTAGCGGGATCCTTCGCGTGTAAGCTGATGAAATATTTACAGGTAAATGTATAATAGTTTCAAAAACGTTATTTCTATAATTAGGCCTTAAAAATACTTAACGCCAAATTTATGCATGTTTTTTTTTGCCATCTATCACCCTTTTATTATGAACCATCACAGTAAATATAGAAACTGTTTAATTATGCCGGAACAATTTAATTTATAAATCTGACTGACTGTGTTCTGAGATTTTATTTCAACGTAAGTGTCATACTTATCCCAAAAAAGTGAAGAATCTTCAGACATCCTATTACTGATAACTTTGTTTTCGGGGTTTCAAGTTAATAACCTAGACAAAAAAAGAATCACTGTAAATGAATTTACATTAAGCCGTATCTTCCTATGTCTGAATGAAAAAGTAACGAAAAGTAACTAATAATGAAAATGAGCTTCAATTTACATTCTTGTTAAATAAATCTTTCTCTTAGAAAGTTTTTTACTTAAGGATCCAACGAAACGTTCAATTTGAGACCTTAAACTTTTTATAGACTTAGGAAATACGCCCTAAAGCAATAATATTTAAAAGAGGTAAATACGTTATGTCAGTAATGATGCGCAGTCGAAAATTGTCCCCTGGCGTACGTACCTATAATTTGACCGAGTGTACAAGATAGTATGATTATTTACTACAACTTAAACAAGACAGATACATGTTGCGCAGTATCGTCTCAAATACTTTGCTCAGATGTTCGAAATTCTGATTTTGGTTGCCACTTTTCTCGCACAAGTAACCTATCTACGTCTTTTTTATAATAATATCATTCCCCAAGTGTTTGATTGGGCCGTTTGTTTCAGGGTGTAGTAACTTATTCTTCTACTTATGTCTTGGTGGCACTTAGCGTGGACAGGTGTGATGCGATCACACACCCAATGAATTTTACAGGGAGTTGTAAGTCGTATTTCCTTATTTCAATATTGTTTATCTACTTAAACTACTTATCTGCGAATTCACAAACGTCAATCAAGTTTGAGATCGCCTTTAATCAAATTCATGTCATCCCGTTAATTGTAACTGAAAGTGACAGCTATACTTGAAAGAGCTGCTCAACTTCAGTTCGCGTTTTTGAGTTCGGCGGTTTTGATGGCGGCATGAAATCTGAAAGATGACAGTTTGATTTTGCTGTTTTAACTGCTAAACCGCTACAGTAATTTATTTATTTTGTTGACCTCGGAGACTGGAAAAAAATGATAAAAGATGGGATGAAGAACCAATGGAACTACTTTCAGCGGTAGAGCGAATTTTACGCTGACCAAGCCGTAGGCAAAACAAGTTGATTAGAATTTCAAAATTTTGCCAAGGTCGATGTCTCTCAATAAGAAATGGAGAACAAATCCATGGGACATGCATATGTTCAGAAGACTACAAATGTCGTTGAAATTTTTCTTTTTTCTAGTATTTTATCTTTATTGATTTTTTGGTTTTCGTTTTCCAATCTAACTTTACATTAACGTGTGTACAGGGAGGAGAGCGCGAGCGCTGATCCTCGGCGCGTGGCTCGTCAGTTTTTTGTTCTGCGTACCAATGTTGTTCCTCTTCGACGAAGCAGATGTTGGTGAGTAATAAGAGAGGCTGTTGGTGACTGTATAGTTGATATATTTTGTAAAAGCATTTGTAAGTACAGTAATGGTAAGATGTATACATAGTTAGTTTTGACATAAACATCAGCTGTAACTTAAAAACCTAAGAATCTATTTGGTTTATCAACAAATTCAGTAAGAGATCGTCGCGTCAACATTAGGGTTGACCTAATACTTACTACTTTTATACTTAAAGTTGAAAAGTGAGAATCAAAATTATTAAATTTCTAATTTTTAATACAATATACCAACACGTGTGTGCGTCTACCTATAAGTGCAAGACACATACTGTGACTGACTTTCTAGCGTAATGCCTCATGTTTTTCAATTAATTCACAATTCAATTTCACTATTGAATACACAAACTCATTGCACAAGCTCAAACAATGTTGAGTATTTCGTCAAACTCATGGTGTCCAGTGTCATGTAACTAGAAGGAATCACCAAACTTGTGAGAAATGCATTCATATTTGATTTTTGTTCGAAAATTGAGGTGTGCTAATGACGTCATTAATTCATCCAATTTTTGCAGGTATCATCCAATGTTGGACAAGTCTCAGCAAAATCCAGTGGCAAATATGGATGACTAGCGTTTTCGTCTCTTTGTTCGTGATACCGGCGCTGACGATAGCTGCGTGCTACGGAGTGATTGTCGTCACCATCAGGCAGAAGAGCTCCAAGGTTCTGGGCAAACGGGGCACGGCCACGAGGCAATGTGAGTTGCTTCTATAGTTGCATTTGATTCATCATCAACCCTTTATTTGGCTATTGGTATTCCGTATGCCTGAAAGATCGAATTCCATACGCCGTATTTTGAGTACCTAGCTGTCTCACTACATACCCCAAACCAATAGTCTACATCAGCCTACAGCCAGCCCACTATAGTATCGCGGCGACAAATTCCCCAAAACCCGTTCAGACTCCAATGAGACGGGCGTCACTTAATTTTAAGTGGATGTTTTCTTTTGGTAGGTATATGGTAAGATATCTAGTTTTTTAACAGTTTTCAATGTCATAAGCAATTAGACTGCCAAAAGCAGATGTGGGTCGAGAAAGTATTCGATTGTAAGTTATTAGTCTTGAATATGAAAAAATATAAAAAAACGCGTTGATTTTCAGTGTTTTTAATACAATTGTTAATGGACTGATAATTATGTACGAGCCATTTTTAAAAAGTTTCCGTAACAAACTAGGAAACAGGCCTAAAAGACAGCTACACTTGAAAATACAAAGATGCATGGAAACTGAAACGTATACTTATTTTTATCTTTCTTTTTCTGTGCATATACAAGTGTCGGTTTTTAATAAAAACGTATTGTGGAAAGAACAGAATAACGAAAAGGATATGTCCACGCGCCACCAAAGTCGCTACCTCGAATACCATACAAATTCGAGGAAATTTGCACTAGGCTCACTATACATATAATAGTAGTTTTCCTCTCCCAATAGAATGTCTAGACTCAGTTCAAAATTAAATCAAACAACAAAGTAGTGGAACAAAAGCTTTCAAGCAACTTATTTATTTTCTGCAGACCCCTAAAATTAATTTGTATTCCGCAACTGAAACACACGCTAATGGTAGTAAGTGATATTTAGTTTGCTTTCACCAAACGTTCGTCAAAATGATGGGTTGAAGAACTGCGAGTGAATGAATCGTGGCAAATTAGGAGCAACGTGCTCTGACTCTTGATAGAGCAGGCTTCTTCACAAAAGGGAGCTAATAAAATGAATAGCTTAGCTTACTTATCCGAAGCGACTTTGAAGTTTTGAGATACGTATTATTGGGATAATTTGAATAGAAGTAAGTGATAATACCATGGTTGACTGGTAGAGAATGCCTTTAGGCATTAGGTCCGCCAATAAAGCTTTTCTTCATTGTGCAATAAATAATAAATAAGTAAATCCTTTATAACATAACATGCTTCAAAATGATCCGTCATAGACGTAAGCTTCGTTGCTGACTACATAGAGAAAATGACTTGCAAACTACAACGATACCTACTCATTTCCTACTAATCTATCGATCGTTCACTTATATGTCTCATAACTCATATACAGGTATATCATAGAGAATGCCTTATGGCCATTTTTCAGGTATTCAATTCTATAAAATAAATGACAGAAGTTCATAAACAGATGAAATAGACGTCTTACTGCGGAATTCACAAACGTCAATCAACGCTAAGCACGCGCTCACGCTCATGCTGTCCAGTAAAATGTCAATAGAACTGAAAGGGACAGCATGAGCGTGAGCGCGTGCTTAGCGTTAATTGTCGTTTGTGAATTCGGGGGTTAGACATCTACAGTTATATTCTTCTTTTAATAAAATATAGCTACCAAGAGCAACCAAGCAACTTAAGTAATGGTACTAGATTAAAATGATCCATCTTTGTTCCAGACAGTGACGACTTAGACACCCGCCGCGCCAGCAGTAGGGGTATTATCCCGAAAGCTAAAATTAAGACGGTCAAAATGACTTTCGTCATTGTTTTTGGTGAGTAAAAATGTAAATGCAAAGATATTTTCGAAGATTTTTGTGGCGAGGGATGTTATATTTTTGGACCGTTTTAGGAGTTATTTTCGATACCAACTCTTGCAATTGGCTGCATATGTAAGCCACCATTGGATAACTGCTGGAGCTGCTGACTTCGACTGCAACAGAAGTCCACATAACGTCGACTCGAGCAATGTCATAACTAATATTGCGTAAATGGTTTTGTTTCTAGAACTTTTCTGCTCCATTCATGACAAATAAAGCAGATGTTCTTCTTCCAAACAAAAATTTGTATTAAATATCCGTTCGCTTAAATCTCTCTAATAATTATATCAAGTAACTTTCCAAAACAAAACAACATTGCCCTACAACCTTAATGAGTGTTGTAAGTTTGCCTTGTTTACCAAACAACTCCTGAGTAACATACTACCACACTGATTCATACCCTATATTAATGTCAAATTTCGTAAACCTTCACCCTTTATTATTGTAAACATAGTAGGTTAGTTAAATGAACGGGGAAAAAACATTTCTGAGATATTTATTGATATGACTATCTACAAGTACCGTACCTCTATCACTTTTGAACTTATTAAAATGATGAACATGACTTAAGTCTATTTTTAAGTTTTTTTTTTTTATCTTAGTGCATAACTTAGCTTTCTGCTTACCTATATAAAGTTAAATTGTGTTAAGAATTACCCATCAGCATTATGAACCACTACTTTTTAACCATTCATTGTGTTATAAAATAAACATGTTTTTGAAACTTTGAGTTAATTTTTCCAACCAGAAACAAAACGAATCCGAATTAAATCTTACATTTCATCAATGTTTATTTTTCAGTAAATAAACTCGTAACTGAATAAAATATTATTCCTACAGCTATCTCACTGACTGTGAAATTCATAAATAAAATTATCCTAATGTACATTCAAATGAGAATTATATACACTTTCCTCTTTTTGATAGCGCTCACTTTGAATACTTCTCACGTACTCATCACATTTGCATGTTTTTGTGAGAGCTTGGATTTTTATAATAACATGAGGTAGCAAGATACTACGTCTTTCTCTGTTTCTAACCATCACATTTTTCATTTTCTCAAATTCATTCGGTCTCCAGATATTTCCATTGAAAACGAAGATGACGACGGCAAAGTATCAGTTTTATTCGTACGGAAATATGAAATACTGAATTCAGACTGTCTGTCAATTTAGTAGAAAGTGCAGAAGTGTTTGTAGTGGGTAGGTATAGTGTAACCATATTGTTACCTTTCAGAAAGGCAAAAACAATACAAGGAATATTGTAGGAATACAATAAACATAGGTACTACATACCATAAAAACCGAAGGAAAAAAATGTTGTTTGCAGCGTCACACAAATCTAACAAAATAAATTCTAAAAAAAGCTTTCAATACTGCAGTAATCAACCATAATATAACTGCAGTATCGTATCTTATAATACTTATACTTACTTATTGTATATGTATTTGAGCATTCCTGAAGATCGAACATGAATATTCGTTAGTTGCCTAACTGTAGCCGAAACCACTACCAAAAAAGATTTTAAATGTCAAAATTAAATTAAGTCTACTATTTATCACACTCTATTTCTTACCACACCATTGAATGGGCTCCAATAGTAACTGGTTATGTAGATAATATCAGTACAAAATTCATAGAGCAAAGACTTGAATGATCGAATCTTAAAACAAGGTTAAAAAACACGAACTGAATTCTACTGTCGTCTATATTTAACTATATCAAGCAGTACAGATTATTTCCACCCTGGAAGGATACAGTCTTCTTAAGGCACAGTTCCAAGACGGACCGCAGACCGCAAACTGCAAACGACACGCTTTTGTTCACAAGAGCGGCGCTGCAGCGCGGCCACGCTTGGAATGACTTTCATAGAGTTTCATAGAAGCCAGTAGTGTCACCTGCAGTTTGCGGTCTGCAGCCCGTCTTGTAGATTGTACCTTTTATGCAGCCCGTACATGATTCGATCGTTGATTTGCAGCCAGTTCCATCTCCTATGCCACTTTTTCGTTCCAAAGGCTATACAATACGTATAGTCTTTGGAACGAGTCTAAAAATAACCTAGCTTAAAAATAGAGTTCTCAAATACGTGATCGTTTGAACACTACAATCAGTTTGTCGAGCAAAATTGTCCAGACCCTATTACGAAGGTGGCTAGCTCCACAATATCTCCGAAACGATTACTTTTCCAATCTTCGCAAGTAGGGTCTCCAGATTTGAAAGTGGACTCGGGAGTAATTTTAAAACATTTAGCTGGAAATTCTAAGCTAATAGCAGAAGAAAATACAGTAATCGCATATTTAGCCCAGTCTTTGAATTAGGGTTGAGGAATTCTCTTTGCGTAAAATAAACAAAATAGTTTGCCTTGCCTTACCTAAAATTGAAAATAAGTACCCAAACTAGATTACTGTTGCACCGTAACAACGTAGCACAATTAAAATTAAAATTATCAGACCGTTACTAATACAGAACATTCATTAGTTGAAGTCTCGAACCCAGGGACTTTTTTAAAATATAGGTGTGGGTCCCAAATTTTATTAGATAGGACTCTTACTTGCAGAGCTTATCAAAGACAAAAAAAAATACTTCTCATAAATTTCAACAGGGTAAAATCAAAAATATAACCATTTTAATAGCACATTTGGTGACCCTATTTACGATTCGCGGCCATAAGCTTGTTTATTACTTATTACCATTTCTTATCAGGACTTTGCATATTGAACACCATTTTCAAGACGATCTGTTTTGCCAATACTGTTTATTGGGAAAACGAAGGGTGAGATGAAGTATATTATTAATAAAAAGAAGACGAAAATTCAATAGAAAATTCAAAATCATTGCTGCTTGGAAGAAAAATTCACACATATATGCCAACTTGCCCCCTTCCCTACGGGGTAGGCAGAGATTACTTCTTTCCACCTGCTACAGTCCATTTAGGCCCAGACTCCACCAGAGCTGAGCGGAGATGTGCGGCGTCGAGCTGTGTTTTCAACAACCAATGGAATTGCGTTATTCACACATGGAGATGTGGAGATGTGATTCTATTGGTTGTTGAAAACACAGCTCGACGCCGCACATCTCCGCTCAGCTCTGGTGGAGTCTGGGCCTTAGGCCCAGACTCCACAAAAGCGGAGATGTGCGGGGCGGAGATGTGTTTCAGCTTGGGTGACTCCACCGAAGCTGTGCGAGGCGGAGATGTGTGCTGTGTGCTGGCTGGCTATGCGATTAGGGTTGTCGCCTATTATGTTCTTATTGAATAACAAGGAAGAAAAGTACGGAGTATTAAAATAAAGAACTCTTTTATTTTATTTAGACAGATAAAACGTAAAAACTTTATTTTCTCCTTTCTGTAATTCCGGAGCGTCGTCATATTAACATCTCATTCTATTAAACAAATAGTTATTTCTTAATTAACAAAACAAAGAAGTTTGTTTTGCTGAAGAAGCTTTGTTTTGCTGTTCATGACAGAAAAAACTCTTTTGCTTTTATGCGAAAAAGTTTTTTCTGTCATGAACAACCCGGCGGGGATACACAATAACCATGAAATTAATATTATACGTTTAGAGAACTACTTCGGAGGTGTCATTTATTCTTGTGCAGTTGATAGTTCTGTAAACCCTAAGAAGAACATTTGATTATAAGGTTCTTTTGATTTTTTCATAAACATCACCCACATCGAGCATAAGTTTTTTCGAATTCAAACTTTCAATTTTGTTATCAATATTGTCAAAGACTAGATTGCGTTTAAAATTAATCGAAAATGGGTCAACACGAACGCATAAAGAGAAGTGGGGACTCGATTCATAAGATATACAATCAAACATGTCACAACTCAAAAATAAAATCTAGCTATACATGCAAAATTAAGTATTTTTGCGTACTTTATCTATCTTTCAAAGTGTAGAGTACAATTTCTTGAAATTCCGTTCAACTGTTTATTATAAAGTACGGGCGCCAGCCCTAGCTGCGTGTTTGCGCGGCAGTGTTGCCAACTTAGGGGAATTTCAACTCGATATGTTTATATTACGAAACGTAAGTAGGTTACGAAAAATTGGAACTACAGAAATTCTACACATACTAAACAAGCAGGTGAAACTGATTCCTCTGAAGACGACCTTCTTCAGTTATGTTCTTTATAATAAATACTATTGTTTCATTTTTTATGTTTTATATTATTGCATAGTAATGATATCATTTTATTACTTCAAAGTTTCATGGTCACTCAAATTAACACCGTTAAATCGGGATTTCTACCATGTACATGGTAGTCTGGTGGATTTTAATAATTAAGTTTACGGATATCGGTAATGGTATAAAGGAGATCGGATGTATCTGACTCTGTGGCTATCTATAGATAGACGTTGCCATTTTGAACACGTTTTTCTCGTACACATTTGTGATGCCTGAAAAAATATATAAGATAATATGTATATTTACTCCCTAAAGTTGGGGTAAAAGCCCTAAGTTGGCCACCCCGGCTGGCACCGCGGGGTGCGGACGGGAGGGGGCAGGGTGGCGCCGCTTACAGAGGCCGCTTGACCTCGCTTCACACAGCTCGACCCAGCTCGCCATACAAAAATACACATCTCCGCTCAGTGGTCTCCACCGAAGCTGTGCGAGGCGGAGATGTGTGAATAACGCAATTCTATTGGTTGTTGAAAACACAGCTCGACGCCGCACATCTCCGCTCAGCTACGGTGGAGTCTGGGTCTTAGGCTGCCTGTCCATTGACGCGGAGAGGGGCAGCGGAGCGGAGAAACGAAGAAATATTAACCAATAGGATTGCATGAAATCTCCGCTCCGAGATTTCATGCAATCCTATTGGTTAATATTTCTTCGTTTCTCCGCTCCGCTGCCCCTCTCCGCGTCAATGGACAGGCAGCCTTAAGCTTGCCTTATAAATCCGTTACGTTAATCGCCTTTAATCATAGCTTTCACTCATTCTTTCCATATGACCAAAACACCTTAGCATTTCCGTCTCAATTTTAGTCACAACATCTCCTTTGACACCAAATCGCTCTCTTGACAAAAAAGATAAATTTACTAAAATACGTCATGAACGAGCTTTGATTAGTATAAAACTAGTTAAACGGCTTCATGTAGAAAAATTGCCAATGGTATATACAAATTTTTATTAATGATAAATGTATTTCATGTTCAACATTCAGTTTTTTATTAAAAAAATATAAACTTATTCCATGGGACACAAATTGGGACACAGAGAGTATATGATCCTATTATGTTGCTGTAAAATCAAATTGTGTTCAACATGGATATTGTTTGGTTAGCATACATCAAATAAGCTAATACAGAAACATAATTAGATCAATGTATGCGATCCGGTATCCATAACAGAATTTTAGTAAATTGATAGCAACATGGGCGGCATATTGCTATACATACCTAAATTGCTACCTCAATGAGATATTCGTATATGAACAGAATACAATTCCACATGACCAAAGTGGCTGAGAAACGGAACAAAGTATCATAACATAATGGTCATTGGAGGTAAAAAGTTTGGAAAAGAGACCTTGACCTTTCCGCCTGGAAACAAATGAAGTCCGATAAGCTCAAACTCAAAGATTAAGAAGATTATGATGATGGTGGTCACCAGCTTTATGTAGCCAAAATACAATAAAAATACATTTTTCCTTCGTGTCTGCGTCCCTGACGCTCTAAAGCTGTTGTTTGATTGTATCTTTTTTCTAGTGTTCGTCCTCTGCTGGTCCCCATACATGATCTTCGATCTGCTCCAAGTGTATGGCTACGTGCCGGACACGCAAGCCAACATCGCTATAGCCTCTCTCATCCAGAGCCTGGCGCCTCTCAACTCTGCCGCTAACCCTGTCATCTATTTCATATTTTCCAGCAGAATATTCATCAGCCTCAGGTGAGTTCGATTTAACATCAATCAGTATGCCATTACTGTTAAGTGAACCCTTCAGGCACAATGTTTTTTTTTTTTAAATTTGGTATAGTATTGACTTTGCAAATTATTAACCAAGAAATTTATTAACATTATTTTAATGTAATTATGTGCAAAAACTAAAGAAAATGAATAAGGTAATGGAAATTCAAATGTTCTTTCTCGTATTATTTAATCATAAGTTCAACCTACAAATCTAAAATAACTTAACTGGCTGCTGTAAGGATATACATACAAATCGTTTCACATAAAACAATCCCTGCTAAGTGAATTCACCAAAAAAGTGACAAACGTAACTTTCCGCGATTCCAAACTTTAGCAAAGATGAAAGACGAAATTCATTTAAAGGCAAAGTTGTTCCCAATTTAATAAATCATTTTGCAAGTTGACATTGTAGCCGTAAATCATTCCAATATCCGTGGGAATTACGAACTTGGTGAGGCTTAAGTTGAGCAAATAAACAATTGAGTTACAACCATGTAACTGCTACAAGCTGTGCCTTCATAAGATTTATAGAATGGATTTAGGTATAATTTGTCGTTGCATATCGGACTTCAAAACTTCTGTAATAGTTGCTTCTCTTTTTTGATTTATTTGTTATGTTTAACGTGGTCAATTAGTATCATTTCAACACATAAAATGATCCGGTATTTGTGTAGATAGTATAGATATTGTACATCCATATAATTATATTTTTGCGTAAAGTAATTTGGTCCAAGCGGGAAAGAGCCGAATTAACGATGGAATTCTACCAGCCACGTCCATGTAACGCTAAGGAATTTAACTGTCAAATAAAATACATAAACACGGAATAGCAATCCCCTTCCTTAATGCGAAGATTTCAACCAACAAATCTAGTAAAACGCATTTAAAGTCTTTGTTAAAGCATTAAGTGTGCAGTAAAAAAGCTGTAACCATAACGGCCGCGGCACTACACTCGACGTCTTGGACCATAAACGTGAACATACTCCTCCTAATGCCTTACCACACCCTGTTGCTTCTCAATACGACGATGTTGGACATTTTAAGTAGCTTTTAGAAGCTTCATGACATTTTGGTTTGATGTTCAAGTATAGTAAAGATTTGGTGTTTAAAAATCTGTGTTTTTCTCTCTTTATGAGTCTTCAACCCCACAACCCACAAACGTCAATTTAGAGAACTGTTAGTGACAGTTGTATTTATATGGGCTATTTAACAAAATTATAGACTTCTCCACTTCAAAATGTTTTTTTTTATTTCCTGACAGGAACATCCCGCCCTATAAATGGTTCTGGTGCTGGATGAAGACAGGTGACAGTCCGATTGGTAACGAGTCGCGTGCGCATACGGAGCTGCTGACGTCATCGCACAGGAAGACCAGACACGACCTTACAGTCAGAGTAAGCTAATCTCAGCATCTTTAAACATTTGTCATAAAGTGAATACTGTCTTTAGTTTAGGCCAAGATAGTATTTTATGCAACTTTGAAAATTGAGGAGTATCAACAAAACTATTTCATTTCAAATTCATAGAAACTACTTGTTTGTAGTCTTCTACTAACAAAAGCTTTAGATAATTAACTGAACTATGTTTGAATGTAGTTACAATAGTAGTATTTGTAAAAAAAACAGCAGTTGAAGTTGGTTAGGAATATGACGAGTATCAGTATTTCATCAAAACAAATTGTTTGATCCTCTCTACAAACAATCATGACTATGGATAGATCATACTACTACCCGTAGCAATGATCACAAACAAGCAAATAAAGCAATGTTCACTAGAGCTTCTCTTGATTTGATTCTTATTTTCTTTCACCAGGTAAAAGAAGATAGCCTGAAGTATCCAAAACAAAGAGTGCATCAATGCAACAGCACCAACTCGCGAAAGGTCCGATTACACCTCCCTGAGGAACACCAGACGAACAACAACTGCCATTCCCCCCAGAGAAGAAGAGATGATACGTTTCTCTAGTGATCGCAGAAATTATTAGGGAGAAAATTATATAAGAAGTAACAAATAAAGATTTGTTTTAAGTCTAATGATAATGAAAATAAGTTCTTGTTACCTCATCTAGAAATGTAAACTGTACAAGATATGTATACGTGGAAACCTCGATTACGCTCGTCGAAATTGTGTACAAGTAAGCTTTCAAAATATTTATATTATTTATCCAAAGTTAACAACGAACAAACTAAATATAAATAACTTTTCGGTGGAATTTCATTTAAAATCGTTGTAATGAAGTTGAAAATGTTGAAATTTTATTTCAAATGAATTTCATTAGAAGAACTAACTAACATTTCAAAAATTAGGAATATTAATGTAAATCATGAAGTCGATGGACCATTTCTAGTAGTTACTTGATTACCTCATGATAAATTTGAAATGTAAGGTGACCTAAACTGCAATTTAGCTTAGCATAGCAAACAAGGAAAATCAAATCGGAAAATCTTCAAACAGATAGTTTTTTTTATAGAGGCCTTAAAAATGACATCACTCCACTTGATGGCAAGCCATGAGGTCTAGGTAAGCGGTTGACAAGCACAGTAATACACACACATACCGATAGAGAGTTTCAAGCTACAAGAGACATTTCAAAGCAACAGGAGTTAATTAAAAGTGACTGCTTTTGAAACCACGTACGCGTGTCTAACGTTTTGATATCAAACGTTTGAACAGCAAAATAATACAATTTTATTATTCAACAACCTTCAATATACCTGATAACAAATAACTTCTGTCTCTCATGTTAATAAGTGGACTTGAGAAAACATTTCAAAGAAACATTTATCAAGATGTAACAAGTTTCTATTCACTGTGGAGAGTTTTCTTACAATTGTTATTTGAAAAAAGTTATCAGGTATTGTGAAATAGATTCTGAGTCTGACGAAGTTTAGTATTTAACGGTACTTGATAGTTATCCTTTCTAAAGAATGGCTCACAACAGAAATACATTTGTCACATATGAAGATTTAGCTCAAAGGTTCCACAACGACTAAGTACCCAATACAATTCTTCCCGGGCTCTTGAATTATCTGTTCTATTTTGTTACAATAAATTGATCAATCATTCATTTATAATATCTAACACCGATACAGTTTGCCTGTTGGTAGACGATGGGCTTATACCATATTTCAGAAGATGTTCTGGGATACAAAAATCAGACATCCCCCCTAAGTCCATATTATATTTTAGTTATCATTATTCTGAAAAATTAAGGAATCGGACTCTTCCGACTAACTAATACTTACCTGTTTTTACCGCGGTACCGTAAAAACTGTACCTCTACCAAACTCTACGACAGCGTTTACTTCTTCAAGATAATCATATTACATTAAAAGCCTAATAATAATGTAATTCTTTAGAAACTAAAAACCTGAATAGTTTTGCTACTGTTCAGGTTTACTTCAAAAAATAAAAGGAGTTTTTACATCTGATATCATATCGTAACATATGCAGCTTCTACATTTACTTTAGCATTATTAAACTTGCGGCATTCGCAATATTATCCTGAAAATAATCCTGTTTTTATTTGGGTGTCAGGACCTATTCGAGCAAGATTTCACGCAGTTCTCTTATACTCAGTAGAATTTCCCCTAGGGTGTTTCAGAATAAAATTAGGTAGATCGTTTCCTAAAATAGGAATTACAGGACCTTTCGTGTAATAGACTAGAAACCTATTTGACCTCTGTGGCGACGAAATTAGAAATAGCCCACACATGAGCTACGCTTACCAAACATACATACATTCACATTTTTCTACACATAAACATAATTATCATTTTAAGAAATGGTTCTGCTTATAGAAAAATCGGCAGGATAAAACATACTCATAACAACATCCATTGTTATGCAAATAGTTCTATTTACTTAGTGGTAAAATAATATAAAAAAATGTACAGCTATGAGTGTTTAGGTAAAAAATATTATATAAAACAATTACAGGGACTATTTAGAAAGTGTGGAATGATAATTGAGTTTGTATCGATGCATTTATTGGATTTTTTGTAAGGAACTTGTCACATTTCTAAAAACTTTCAACAATTTATTAGTATACTCGTAGATCGACACACTGAGTTTTATGCTGTCTGTGAATTTCCCTCTTGTGTATGCTGTACTGGTTTCTGGATATTTAGGATTGTTCTAACAAAAATAAAATATTGAAATATCTTCTCATCATACCTACCACCAGCTGACAATTTGTATGGGGAAACAATAACAGCAAAAATAGGGCCTAGTTTTCCTATAAGCTAGAGTACACTGTTTGGAAATGTGGACCGATATTTTAATTCCCATTTTACTACTAACCGTCTAAAATTTGAAATAAATGTTTATTTTGAACACGGCATTCGAATTGATGAATTATTCAGTAAAATTAAAATTGCATATTTTGATTGGTCTACATTTTTATATTATAACATTTATTTCTCCAAAAACAGCATAGTTAAATGTTGGTATTTATAATGAATGTCATAGTATATTGTAATCTATTTAGCTAATAATGGTGCCAAACTAAGTAACCAGAGTCAAACTCTAGTCTTAAAATTATTAAAATATATGTGTAGCGTTTCAATAACTATGTGTAAATTTAAGAATATTATTACAGTGAAATTTAGAATAAATGAATGGAAAAAAAAGTTTTTAATGTGTACCTAGTTATTATAACCCACGCAACTGGTTGAAGAATCTTTAGAAGTTAAAACTTAAATGGTTAAGTTTTACGGTAAATACCTATAACCCAAAAGGATAACGACCACTACTGATACACAATCACTACATAGTATAAAACAAAGTCGCTTTCTCCGTCCCTATATCCCTATGTATGCTTAATTCTTTAAAACTTCGCAACGGATTTTGATGCAGTTTTTTTTAATAGCTAGAATGATTGAAGAGCAAGGTTTATGTGTATAATAACATGCCATTGCACCCCGGGGAAGCCGGGGTGGGTCGCTAGTTCTATTACAAATGAGAATTTATTCAACAAAGATAAAAATCTGAAAATTCTTGGTATAAGGCGGGAATCGAACCCGCATCTTTCCTAAAACGAGCGACTGCACTAACCACTGTGCTACCGAGACCATTAACAGACCGAATCTTTCAGGTATATTTACCCTATGAGCCAGGGTGATTTCATCAATGTTAAAGGCATCCACTTTCAGCACTCAGAAGCAATATTATTACCAAATGTCTTTTTCTGGTTTTCGGATCTTTAGTAAAGATACTGCATGAAAAATGCTAAAAAACAATAATAATCGAAAATAACAATGTAGTTATAACAACGAATTAATGTTTCGTACAGCAGAGCAAAATTCGTTAAAATATTAATGATAACGTACCTAACGACGGACCATAAACAACCAAGATAAGCTACATTAAAGACTTTATCCCTTTATCCACAGCAAAATTAATTGACTGTCTCCACACAAATATAAATTAAAACAAGTTGGTTCTTGTTAACAGAGATTTTATTGCCGATAATAACATAAAACACCAAAATTACACGTTAATCTGTAATTCTCAAGTGTACCATTAATATCGTCGCTAACGTTACCAGCTAACTGGTAACCGGCAAAAAACGTTTTTTACTCCAATCAGTGAATTTTTAAAAGTTTATTTACCTCAACTAAAGTGGCATAAAATGAGACAACACTGTCACGGGGTAGTACCGCTAGAGAGTCGGTGGGGCCAGTGTGGCGGCTCCTCCTGCGGTCTTCAGCCTACTAAGAAGACCAGCACTCAGGGAAGACCGGCACTCGTCGTATAAGTTATTTCAATAAAAATCACATTCCGAGACTTGCTTATTGTTTTTATTTAGTTATCCAACACTTAGGTATCACAATAGATATTCACGATAATTTAGAAAGGATGAATGAGTAGAAATAAACGGATTTTCAAAATATAAAGAAATCTGTGATGATGTTGATCTTTCGAAGATTTTTGTAAGACTGTCCAAAAAATAAAAGCTCCGCAGACATACGGAACGAAATTAAATTCAAATTTCAAAAAGACAGATACTTTATATTTTGATGTAGGGTTAAGCTACTACGAAGTTTTCAGCCATCGTGGAGGTTGTAACGTCCACGAGGCTGAAAAGAAGTGGCATCGTTACAACACTTTTCATTGGTAACGTGAGCGACGATAGTTTCTGTAGTTTTAGGTGTACAATAAACAGTGCATCTATCCTATCAAAGTTAATCCAGTTCTGGTAAAAACTCTACATACTTTTTTTGTTTTTCTCATCAGGAAAACAAATAAAAACTCTTCAAAAATGGTATTCGGTACAGAGCAACCTTTTTTAACAATTAGGTACAAACCAAAACTTCGCGCCATCTTCAAGTATTTATAACTATTCGAATTTCCCAATTGATTGTGTTCCAAGTAAACCAGATAAGTAACTAAAAGAAGTTCAAAAACTACTTAAAACAAAGTGGCAACTTTCAAAAACAATCTTATCAGATCCCTCCACGGCGACACAGTATAAACCATACAGTAGGCTATCTAAGGCCGCCCGCCGAGTTATTAGCCTAGCGTGCACACGGACACGCGGCACAGCCCGTCCGTACTGGCCGCCTCCCTATGCCTCCCTATTTTATGCTAGCGTGTGCGTGATATCGCGACACGGCGCGCGACGCTCACACACACATTCAAACCGAGAGTGACACGTTTGTATTTAGATGTTCTACTGTATGGTTTATACTGTGACGGCGACTTGGGCCGCAAATTCGCCTGTCGTTCCGAAAACATCTCAGTTGCAGAACATTTTGGCAGCGTCACTGACGCAGATTTACTGGAGAATTCCGACGGTTTAATTTTTCAACTTCGGACGTTGAAAATTAATTAATGGAAGCGATTTGCTTCAGTCCACGGTTTGAGCGAACTTTCCCATTTTTCAAGTTAGATGACCTGAGATTTTCTGCGGCAAATAGTTTGTGTTTTAAGGCTAATTAATTGGATTGTGCAAAATAGGGGGAAACTGTTCGCAGTATGAACGTATAAGCTTGGGTTACTTGTTTTATTAATTTGGTGACCCAGCATTTGTATTTTTTTTTGATACTTATTCATAATGCATTCTCACTAATGTAGGCATTACAGTTACGTAATAAGTTCAACAGGACCTTTATGATACTCGTAGAAGCTTTGCTAAGTGCGGGATCCACCAATGTTGCTTGCAGGCATTGATTTATTGATATTTTTTTTTAATAATTGTACACTTGTGAATTAAATTAATCAAGGTTGGGCTTAGCTTACTCTGCCTACCCAGGTAGCTACTACAGGAATGTAAAGAATAGAGGGATACATAGACAAGAAGGACATAGACAAACAGTGGTGAAATTAAAAAGTAAAAAATTTTTATGGAAAAAAGCTAGAACACATTTAATTATTTCATTAAAGTGATACTATTCGTAACTACGACGATATGGTCTTATAGAGAGAGCATAGAGAATATAAAGACATTATAAAGCATAACTAGCGACCCGCCCCCACTTCGCACGGGTGCATAACTAGCGACCCGCCCCCACTTCGCACGGGTGCATAACTAGCGACCCGCCCCCGCTTCGCACGGGTGCATAACTAGCGACCCGCCCCCACTTCGCACGGGTGCATAACTAGCGACCCGCCCCCGCTTCGCACGGGTGCATAACTAGCGACCCGCCCCCGCTTCGCTTTTTAATAAAGCATGATCCGGGTCATAAGCAATAACACATGAGAAGGGACTTCATACTCTCAAAGTATGGTTAGTAAAAAAGGTTTTACGACGTCAATAAATCCTGTCGACAGCCCGAGTTTAAACGTTTTATGCTGACCGCTTGGTCACTGTTAAGGTCATAGCACATTATGCCAGCACGACAACTGCACGGCTCCGACCCAGCAATTATCTTGCCATTCAGTTTTGGACCTGAAGTTGTGAGGGGTACAATATATTATTGAGCTGTCACCGCGTTTGCCGCTACCATACCACTCAACTCGCAACTCGCGTCCTTACAACTTAAGGTTCAAATTTGAATGGTAAGATCATTTCTGTGACGGAGCCGTGCAATAGCTGTGCTGGCAAAGTGTGCGGTAAGCTTTATTGTCCATATGTACAATCACCCAAAACAAAATAACGATGCCGGCACAAGTTGAACTTTCATAATCATCATAATGACCATAGCCAGCAAAATGACGTCTTTGCTAAACATAGGTTTCCTCCAAAGATTTCCATAGCCACCACTTGTGGAAATTCTTAAGAGTCCTTAGTCATTTATCAAATCCCCGTCACCGTCCGTCTTGATCACGATCAATATGGTCAATCGAATGATCTGACTTCAAGCTTCAACCGCCATCAGTAATTTTCGCTATGGGACAGGGCACAGGGCTTGGATCTCGGACTACTTGGATTTCTAAAAAGATAGCGGACCGTTTTCAGTATCACTAGATCGACTGTTAAGTTTCCCCTGACTGATACTGATTACTTATTCCGTCCACTAGAAACTCAATTCGCCGGGTAAGTCAAACGATTGGCCAACTCAAGTTGAAAGCGATCAGGGCCCCAAGCCTGCTAATTTTAGAACACTTCAATTGAATCGTAATTGAGTCTCACCGCCGCACTCAGAGACGTCACATAACTTTAATGGTTGATTAGCGTCAAAATTTGACATTCTGAAAAGTTCTTTATTTAATTTGTTATAAAGTCTCTTTTCAAAAATGAAATTTTGACGCTAATCAACCATTAAAGTTATGTGACGTCTCTGAGTGCGGCGGTAAATCTCTAATCTCATAATAAATCTTAATTACGATTCAATTGAAGGGTTTTCGAAATGCACGCGTATAGGTTGGAGCGTTCACTTCTTCAACCCAGTTCTGCTATTTGCGTTCAATATGCCACTTATGATCTTCACTAGGTACTGGTTTTGATTCTTTTTGAATTACTGAGACAATGCCCGTGGCGCAGTTGTGGCAGTGGATCGCTATTGTTAAGCAACACACACCAGGTCGGGAATGGGATGGGTGACCGATTTTGGGTGACCCCGACCAAAATTGAGTGATCTAATTTTCGGGCATCTCTGTGCTTCGGAAGGCACGTTAAGCAGTTGGTCCATGTTGACGTCAGTCGTTAAGCCTAGTCAGAGGCCTTACGGCAGCTTGATAACATCTGACATTATGGTTGCTCACTAACCTTACACCCCTCTAACAATCCGCACTGAGCCCGCGTGTTGTAGTATGGCTCAAACCACCTCATAGTTAAGGTGAGGCCCCTGCCCAGCAGTGGGACGTGAATGGGCAATTTATGTTTATCTTTATGTACTGAAACGACATTGATTGTGCACCTTTTCATCGTAATACTATGGCTAGTAAAATCATCAGTGATCACCTAGATTCATTTCTTGAAAGGCAAGTTCTGGAAGAAAGAATAAAGCTTTGATTACAAGAACTCACTAACTTAGCAAGTATACGCAAATTATTTGCAATGAGTGCTGAATGTTTACTCAGTATCCAAAGAAAGTACTTCAGAACTTAATTAAAGTAGCTAATCTTACAGCTTCGTCATATTTTCTTTGACAACTTCAACTAAGTAGGTAATTAGTTATGACATGTTGCAAAAGTGTTTAGATTTTGTTACCGCTAACAGTACATCCTATCCTTATTTCGAGCGATTTGATTATGGATGTTTTAAAGTCAATGCATCTTTAACTATGATCGTCTAGTTCGCGTGAGTTTCATCAAGTTCATCATCATCAGCCATACGACGTCCACTGCTAAACATAGGCACGGTAAAGTAATATAACAGTAATATGACTCGGCCCCGTCCTTGAGTTAAGTGCCTACTGCCGCGCGGTCCGTCGCCACGCGATAGGGCTGCCGCCTGTAGTATTTGAAAACATCCGGATACTTACTTGTATCTTTCTTGTTTTGAAATTGTTTTTTGTGATGGTAAATATTGTATTTGTATTTAAAGAAATGAAATTCGTATGTGAATGGAAACAGGATATATTCCATAAAGTACGCTAAGTTGGTTTAAAATTTTGTATTCAAAAAGCGAAGTTATAACTTTGCCACACTAAATATTGACTATTTTATCTTAATACCTACCTGCAATCAACCAAATTTTGCGGCGGACTAGCTATATAAGAAAACTATTGCGTGAGCTAAAACTATCCTTTAAGTACTCGAAGAGTAGATATTATGTAGGTAGGTACATAATCTCACTACCAATTGATACGTATCGTGCGCACAATGAAACTCCGACTTAAGGACATTCATTCACCCGGTGTTGAATTAAACTATAAACCCGCAAATTTTAATGCAAGCGTGAAGTATCACGAATTACCTACTTACTTATCTAACCTGTTAATCTTCCGCGGAACCATCTATTTCACTTGTCTGTCACTATCTTTCAGCCTGTCTACTCATTTATTCAATTATCCAGGTGTAGGTATTACTTGGAGGAAAAAACGAAATACCTGTCTTTAAAAAAAATAAAACAAATTACCTACGTGCTATTATGTAGGTACCTACCTACGTAACGAAACATTTTAAACTTACCTTTCGGAGTTTCCAGGTAATTTAAAGAATGATATCTCTGGGTGCGTTCTTGATGAATTTAAACAACCAAACACAGCACAATAAACTGTTTTACCCTGCTCTGACATAGTACATTTACAATATTATGTTTCCAAATTGCACAAAACACACATAACTGTCCGTCTGATACTGCACGGCGCGCGGCGCATTCGCGACTGAATCAGCCTAAGATCAGCCTAGCGCCGGGGCGCGTAGGTATAACTCCCGTTCCGCCCGCTTGTATGTAGTCATGTTACTGTTATATTACTTTACCGTGACATAGGCCTCCCCCATAGCAGATATCCAGAGCGGCCGGTTGTAGGTTTAAAATTCAGCGGAATGAATTTGAATCAAACACAAAATAGAGAAGAATATTGTGTGGCATTAAAAAGAACCTACTATTACATACTACTACTCATAAGCGAAAATACACTGAACGTATTCACAAATATGTGTTTACTAACGTTGTTACAAATGTTACAATTAATGTTGGTACAATGCAACATACGGCAAAAAAATACAATTACCGTTGTTGCGGTAGAGAGCATGTTAATAATTATATTTTGTGAGTACTTCTACTTCTGTATTATTTAAAGCAAATCAAATTTGTTGAGCGCTGCATATATCAACTGAGTGTTGATACTTCCATTGTCATTGAAACTTACGTTTAAATCACCCACCACTCGTGATTAATAAATGTTTACCATCGTCAGTTGTGCCGTGTAGTGCCGGCACGTTAATAGAATAGCACTACCCCCTCTCTTCCCGTGGGTGTCGTAAGAGCCGACTGAGGGAAAACAGCCACCAGGAGATGGGCAGCAGCGTCTCCACACAACAGCAGGCCCTACTGCGATCGCCAACCCGCCTGCCAAGCGTGGCGATTACGGCAAACCCCCCCAAAATGATGGCACGACATAAGAAACGGCCCCCAGTCCCCGGCGGCCCCGCTATTCCTGGCTACGGCAGCGGTTATGGTAACGGCGGGGCAGGGGGTGCGAAGAATCCCCGGGTAGGATCCGGCTGCCAACATCGACGACTCGACCTGGCAACTTATAACGCGCGCACACTGAGGCTCGACGCGAAGCTGATTGAGTTGGAAGAGGCAATTGGTAAGTTACATTGGGATATTATTGGGTTATCAGAAGTCCGAAGAGAGGGCGAGGACTCGATAACCCTGCAATCCGGTAACTTACTATACCACCGGGAGGGCGACCAACAGTCCCTAGGTGGTGTCGGGTTCATCGTCCACAAGTCCCTTGTCAACAACGTGATAACTATCGGAAGTGTTTCGAGCAGGGTAGCGTACCTGATACTCAGAATATCGAAACGATATTTGCTGAATGTCATTCAGGTCTACGCTCCGACCTCGAAACACGACGATGTCGAAGTGGAGGCTATGTATGAGGAGATCTCTAAAGCCATGCATAGCCATAAAACCCACTACACAGTTGTGATGGGGGATTTCAATGCGAAGTTGGGGCAACGTTGCGGTGATGAGCTGAGAGTGGGGCAATTTGGATTTGGGCAACGGAACAACAGGGGCCAGATGCTGGCAGACTTTATGGAGAAGGAGAACCTCTTCATGATGAACTCCTTCTTCAAGAAGCCCGTAAGCCGCAAATGGACCTGGTTCAGTCCGGACGGTAAGGTGAGAAACGAGATCGATTTTATCATGTCGACGAAGAAGCACATATTCAATGATGTCACTGTGATCAACGCTGTTAAGACAGGAAGCGATCACCGCATGGTCAGAGGCACATTGAATATCGACATAAAGCTTGAGAGAGCGCGACTGATAAAATCCACGCTCCGACCAATACCGGCTCAGATTCAAAACCCCGAGTGCTTTCAGCTCGAGCTTCAAAACCGCTTCGAAGCCCTTGAGAACAGCATCGATGTGGACGATCAATACAACATGGTGGTGGATACTGTCCGTACGGTAGGGTCCAAGCACTTTAAAACCCGCCGTCCAAAATTAAAGAAACTCTCCAGCCATACTCTCCTACTCATGGATCAGAGAAACGAAATGAGGCTACAGGACTCAGTGGATGCCCATCGTTATCGGCAACTCAATAGACAGATATCTAAGTCTTTGACGAGCGACCTTCGCCAATTTAATACCCAGCGTATTAAAGAGGCCATTGAGCGGAACAAAGGCTCCAAAGTGTTCGCCAGAGATCTGTCTATTGGGCAAAGCCAACTCACGAGGCTGAAAACTGAGGCAGGTAGCATCATTACGTCCACACCTGAAATCCTGAGGGAGATTGAGAGTTTCTATGGTCAGCTGTATTCCACGCAAACACCTGTTGAAAGCAAGGCTAAAGACCCTAGAGCCAAGCTTACCCGACACTATACCGAAGATATCCCGGACGTCAGCCTGTACGAGATTAGGATGGCTCTCAAGCAGCTTAAAAACAACAAGGCGGCGGGTGATGACGGAATCACAACAGAGCTTCTGAGAGCGGGCGGTCGGCCGATACTCAAGGTCCTCCAGACGCTCTTCAGTTCTGTCATCCTTGAGGGCAGAACGCCAAAGGCATGGGGCAGAAGCGATGTGATGCTGTTTTTCAAGAAGGGTGACAAAACTCTCTTGAAGAACTACAGACCCATATCGCTTCTGAGCCATATCTATAAGTTGTTTTCGAGAGTCATTGCGAATCGTCTCGCTCGCAGGTTTGACGACTTCCAACCTCCCGAACAAGCCGGGTTCCGAAAAGGCTATAGTACTATAGACCACATTCATACGCTGCGGCAAGTTATACAGAAGACCGAAGAGTATAACTTGCCACTTTGCTTGGCGTTTGTGGACTATGAGAAGGCCTTTGATTCGATTGAGACCTGGGCAGTGTTGCAGTCTCTCCAAAGGTGCCAAATAGACTACAGGTACATCGAGGTGCTAAGGTACCTATACCAGAACGCCACCATGTCGGTCCGATTACAGAACCAGAACTCTAATCCGATCCAACTACAGCGAGGCGTGAGACAAGGAGACGTTATTTCTCCGAAATTGTTCACAGCTGCGTTGGAGGATATTTTCAAGCTTCTGGACTGGAAAGGACGCGGCATCAACATCAATGGCGAGTACCTAACACACCTACGATTCGCCGATGATGTAGTTCTTATGGCTGAGACCTTGGAAGACCTGAACATAATGCTCGAAGATCTCGGTAATGCTTCTCAAAGAGTGGGTCTTAGGATGAACATGGACAAGACGAAAATCATGTTCAATGCCCATGTTGCACCCGCTCCAGTTAACGTTGGGAACATTACACTCGAAGTTGTTGACCACTATGTTTACCTGGGACAGGCAGTCCAGTTAGGTAAGTCCAACTTCGAGAAAGAGATCTCTCGTCGAATCCAGCTCGGATGGGCAGCGTTCGGGAAGCTCCGGCATATATTCGCGTCCGAAATTCCTCAGTGTCTCAAGACGAAAGTCTTTGACCAGTGTGTGTTGCCAGTAATGACATATGGGAGTGAGACGTGGTCGTTCACTATGGGTCTCATAAGAAGGCTCAAAGTCACCCAGCGAGCAATGGAGAGAGCGATGCTTGGTGTTTCCCTGCTTGATCGAATCAGAAATGATGAGATCCGCAGGAGAACTAAGGCAACCGACATCGCTCGAAGGATTGCATCGCTGAAGTGGCAGTGGGCGGGACACATAGCGCGGAGAACCGATGGCCGTTGGGGCGGAAAGGTTCTCGAATGGCGACCACGTACCGGACGACGTTCCGTGGGCAGGCCCTCCACAAGGTGGACCGACGATCTTGTCAAGGTCGCGGGAAGCCGCTGGATGCGGACAGCGCAGGACCGATCGTTGTGGAGATCTTTGGGGGAGGCCTATGCCCAGCAGTGGGCGTCGTTCGGCTGAAATGATGATGATGATGATGATCGTCAGTCGTCGCATACTGTAATTATTATACTCCCCCTGAAGTGTTGTTTCAAACAAAACAATTTGATTAATAGTTTACATGTCCACAGATATATCAATGTTAAGATGTGATATACAGCTAGGAGGCTCTGACTTATGGAGTTGAATAAGAGATAACTGTCTAGAATGTTTATGGTGTGTGTTTTCAAAAGTAGCATAGTTTTATTTAGGATAATAGCTATGTTTTTCGACTCGGAGAAAAATGGGCAGCTGAACGGTATTTGCTAATTCAACGTTGTTCAAGAAGAGGTCTAGCTGTACATAAATTCCAGTTTCCACGTCACGTTTTTTCGAGACCTGAAACAAAAAGTTAAATTGTAACCTTCTAAATTATCATCCCCCTTTAGTTTAATGCAACGTAAGAAGCAATACCACTTGAAAGTGCCCTACAATATCCAGTACTTAGAAACTGAACTTGAATTGGCACTACTAGGTAGTAGGATATCCTCTGGAGTATAACGTGTAACAGTTGTGTTACTAAATTGCGCTTCGCCTTTTCAACCTAGACCAAAACACGATCTGTAAGGCTGGAGAGTAAGGAATTGCGAATGTTTGGAATTTCGGATTCAACAGGTTTAACTTTCCCTCGTGAAAAAGAGGAAAAATAACAAAAAAAAGTGAAAAACCATTATGAAAAATGTAAACGACATAATAAAGAAGTTTCAATGATTAAGATATCGATGAATAATGATGAAGACATCGATAAAGATGCAGAAAGGTTTTCATTTGAACGTCATTGAATCAGATAACAGCATTGGCTCAAACATATTTGCAATATAGGTAGGCAGATCGAAAAGGCAGAGGCCGGGCATATACCTCAAAAACTGATGGCCGCGGCTGGAGCCGAAAGGGTCAGTAATTAGGAAGTAATGGACGGCGTTCGAAGGTGAAAGCAGCATGGGGCCACCAACGTGGGCGTATAGCCTGAAAAGACCTCATGGTTTCTGTGGATGCACGCTGCCTTCAAACCAGTTGCTCTGCAAATATGTGAGGCTATCTTCTGTAGTGGACGCCATTCGGCTGCTACTGTTTTTTTTTCAACCTTACAGAAAGGATTTTATACTGAAGGTTCGGTGCCGCAGGATATTCCGTGTCATACCCGCCTCGGAAGCGACACACTTGCTCACAGGAACTGGGTCAGGGGTTCAGTGTTTAAGTTTGTTGTTGTTCAAGTTTCCGTCTTGTGTCGATTTTCGTTCGTTAAAAGTTAGAACTACTACAAGCCTATGTAGAAGCTTTGAGTACATAGGACTTTGAGCCTAGTAAGGTGTTTAGCCAGACAAGAACCAAGAATAATAGAACTAAAGTCATCGATACAGCTCTCAGAGTTAGTAAGCTAAAATGACATTGGGTAGTCAACATTTGCGACAAACAGGGTATAAGTGCGTTAAAGGGTGAAGTGGTGGTGGAATGATGACTTACAAAAGGTTGCTATCATGGAAGTGGATGCATCAAGAGAGGAGGACACGATGGTCCGCACTAGAGGCCTATGATGACAGATAAAGGCCAATGGACCTTTAGATCAGTATAAGCCGATGATGATGATGATAAAGACGTTTAACAGAAGAGTGATTTTCCGTCTGAATCTTCCTCCTTTGGATCACTCACTGACAGATAATTTCGTTTGTGTCTGTTTTGAATAAAAAACCCAATACCTATTAAATTTGAAACTGTAGTTCCTGAACCACCCCAGGCAGAAGATAATACGTTCAATCACAAAAATTACAGCAGCTGTACATAATAGATTATGTAATAACTGCTAATTGCTATATTCTGTCATTTTGTGGTTTCAACTTACTAATTTGACGTACTAGTCAACCTGGTGTCAGGAGAACTATGTCTCTATGCAAAATACCTACTTATCTGTAGTTATATATATATTAAATACCTACTTTAACGAAGTAAGGGAACCGTGAAATCAATGACATTGTGAACCGGATAATTTGACAGACAAAATCTGGTAAAAAAGCGGATGACACGAAAATGGAAGGTTTTCCCCATCAATAGGCTAAAAGCGTGTTCGATATACGCCACCGTTACGTCGTTGTGAACGAATATGGCCCCCTAAATCTGGTACCAAACTCCTTCGGGGGCCTACTTCACTCAAATACCAACGAATATTCATTACAAGCAATTTTACTTTACTTACTTATGTTAATGTTGAAAAAAACTTCTGACTTCCTAATATTGATATTATTATAAAGTAATAGGAATGTAGACTTTTATAATACAATTCGATTCAAAAATAACATTGTTTTCAGTGATACGGTACGTAGAGAAGCATTTCCTAGTGTATGTACGTATAACAAAGCGGTAAGTAATCGTCATAAAAGATGCTCCTAATAACTTAAACTAGTGCATGCTTAAGCACTCTAGCGAACTCGGTTCGGTTCGGTCGGTCTTTGTGACAGAGTGGAATTCGAATTCAACCCCTTCGAGAGTGAAATTAATCTTGTATCATTATTTTGTAGTTGTAAAACGTCTGCAGCAGCCACCCGTACACGTCTGGTAAAAGAAACCTCTCTGAATCCACCAAAATCTGGCAGCTTACAGATGGTTAAAGATGGTTTGCCTTCGATTCTTTTATACCCCACTAGCAGCCGCCCGCGACTTCGTCCGCGTGGACTTAGCTGTATGTGAAAAAAGATTTTCCCGCTCTTCTGTTGAAATTTTTCCTGAATTTTCTTTACTATAAACCTCACGGAGCTCGAAACCTTTCCAACGGATACCTTTCCAATGGAAATCGGTTCGTGCGTTCTGGAGTTATAGCGTCAGGAAGGAAAAGCCGACTTATTTTTATATAGTAGATAATTTGTTTCTAATAAAGAGTCCTTTGGCTTCTGGGTGAGAAAGAAACCTTCATAGCAGAATGTATCGTGACCTGCGGAACCAGGTCAAAGCTTTGCAATAATTTCAGACTCCTTTGCATTGATCCCTATGGTTCTAATTAGTATTTACTTTGCACAGGGCGGCAAGGGGAAGGTCCCCTAAGTACTATTTTAATTATCTGATGTGGCATAACTGGGAACATTTCAAGTATTTCATTAGGCAAGGAAAGAACTAGGTTCTAAGTAACAAAATTTTAAATTGATTCTGTAATATTGCATTGCATTTTTCCAACTGGAGTTTTCTGCGTGGCTTAGGGTGAGGTCCTATTATTAGTGCGTTGCGTTGTTCAATGAATATGGTAAGGCGTGCGACGACGCAACGCAGGTTTGTAACTATTAACTAACTCATTGTTGCTTCAGGTTTTAACATGACACAGATATCATATATGTGCTAACTCTGGGTGATTTGTGGAATCTGCATTGATTTATCCAAGGTAACATGATAAGTTTTTGATCCGTTATCTCGTGCAATTGGTTTGGTTTTGTTGCAAGAAAAATACCGCACGTGCGTTTGTTGCGGGGAAAAATTAATTTGGTGTGAAGCATGTGAGGTGGTCTCATATTCAATTTTGTTTATTCCTCTCCCTTCAAAAACCCTAAAAAAACTTTAACACGAAGTTATTAAGTCGCAGTTATACGCAACAGATCTAAGACCAACTTCGGAGAGGTGTAGAGTGTGCTGAACTTTCGTAGCGTTTCGTTTGCGATGGAACTGCTAAGCGGAAAATAGCTTCGAGAAACTGTTAGTGCTGCTTTAAACTTTGCTTATTGTGAATCAATACGTACTCGATAGAATTAAGCTTGATACTCAAGCCTGTATATTGATTTCTTTGCTAAGAACTCAATCGTTATCGAACCTACACATTAAAGCAAGACAACTTGACGGTTTTTGATCAGAATTTATATTTTCTCTCCTTTATTTATTTCATTTGCGAATTTGAAAGAACAACAGCCTCATTGTACTACTTGTCATTGTTGAAATGAAATAGCCAATATAATAAGTACTGAGCAGCAATATTAAGTTGAAGATTGCCCGACGATATATTCTTGACCAGTTACAGCCAAACATCTTATTACATTTCGGGAAGCAATAAAGAAAAACCAATTGGCAATGTATCGGTGACCAGTAGACCGATTATGATTAATGGGTCACTTTCATATGTGTGGAATCTACTGTTATTGTTTCATTTTCAGGGATCAGTATCAAACAAACAATCCTTGTCGATTTTCCTTAACTATCAGTATAAGTCTGTTTACTACCTGTTGCAGCCATTTTGTGCAAGTTTTAGAAAGCTGCAATTTTCACAGAGTTAATAAACGATTAGATATTTTATTGTTTTCACAGTAACACAAGACTGACCTACATTTTTAATTTTTTTTCGGGGTTTTTTGAGTGTAGTCGAACGGAAAGCACGGTAGATAATTTTTTTTTACTTTTAATTAACATTCAGTGGTTTTTAGGGCTCCTTAGTGGCTGTGGCAACAGCAATGCTGCTTGATGCTGAGTTCTCAATCAAACCTTCACTAAACTATATTTATTTACTAAGGCGATTATTCACTTGTGTAACGAGGATTCCTACATTTCGACGGTACAGCAAACTCCACAGACTAGCTCCAAAACTATGTATCTAACTTCAGACCTTATTTCAACGCCATAAGATCCTGCCAACCTTTTCTTGAGCCGACTCTACCGATGAAAATAAGGCTTGTTATTTGCCACGGCGCGGATCACGCGAGAAAAAGTTATTATGCTTCTAAGCGCGTTACCAGCTCATTGACTGCGTTATTTTTTCATATTATTTTCTGCGTATACGCTATTTTTCTTATATTTTCTTCATATTTATACTGCTAATAAAGTACATCGTCGAGAGCGTCGTGGCCTAGTGGTTAAACACTCCGACTCGGAACCCGATGGTCCCGAGATCGAATCCGGCCGGAACACACCTACTTTGTGTTCATTGTAAAATTTGCGGCTAACTCTCCGGTGATGGAAAACACCGATATAAAACCCAAGCAACCCGGATAACGGCAGTAGGCTCGCCCCTTGCCACGTTGGGTTCAAATTCCCTCGGCGAAATGTGGGCTCCTGAATGTTCCGTTCACCATGACGGCAACAGTCAGTGTGCCTCTGACTAACCCATTAGGGATATGGTCGTGAGGGTATGTATGTATGTATGAAGTACATCTGTCAGCAAACACCTTATGTAGAGCCAGGATTTTTTCCAACTATTTGAACAACACAATTAAGTAACTTACTATTATGGTTATGCCATTATCTAATTATCATTTTTATCTCTTTTGGCTTGGAGCAAGTAAAGGAAATTGATGGAAATTGAAGGAAGGTGATGTAGTTCTTATGGCTGAGACCTTGGAAGACCTGAACATAATGCTCGAAGATCTCGGTAATGCTTCTCAAAGAGTGGGTCTTAGGATGAACATGGACAAGACGAAAATCATGTTCAATGCCCATGTTGCACCCGCTCCAGTTAACGTTGGGAACATTACACTCGAAGTTGTTGACCACTATGTTTACCTGGGACAGGCAGTCCAGTTAGGTAAGTCCAACTTCGAGAAAGAGATCTCTCGTCGAATCCAGCTCGGATGGGCAGCGTTCGGGAAGCTCCGGCATATATTCGCGTCCGAAATACCTCAGTGTCTCAAGACGAAAGTCTTTGACCAGTGTGTGTTGCCAGTAATGACATATGGGAGTGAGACGTGGTCGTTCACTATGGGTCTCATAAGAAGGCTCAAAGTCACCCAGCGAGCAATGGAGAGAGCGATGCTTGGTGTTTCCCTGCTTGATCGAATCAGAAATGATGAGATCCGCAGGAGAACTAAGGCAACCGACATCGCTCGAAGGATTGCATCGCTGAAGTGGCAGTGGGCGGGACACATAGCGCGAAGAACCGATGGCCGTTGGGGCGGAAAGGTTCTCGAATGGCGACCACGTACCGGACGACGTTCCGTGGGCAGGCCCTCCACAAGGTGGACCGACGATCTTGTCAAGGTCGCGGGAAGCCGCTGGATGCGGACAGCGCAGGACCGATCGTTATGGAGATCTTTGGGGGAGGCCTATGCCCAGCAGTGGGCGTCGTTCGGCTGAAATGATGATGATGATGAAGTAAAGGAAATCGGTCTCTTAAATGAAGTCTTCGAGTAGGTTTTATTACCTCATGACAAACTAAAAACAAGTTACTAAAGCAGTGTGTAGCGATTTTCTATGTTTTGTTTTTTTGTAATTACAATACCTTGCTTAGTCGTATATTGACAGTTAGTACTCAAGGCCTATCTTACCAATAAAGCAAAATAACAAGCTGAAAATATTCATCACAAATCATCTTGCCAAGACGAAGTCAAGCCTCCGGAACAGATAAAATTTCGAAGAGAACTCCCAGTCTACTTAAATGGTAGATCCACTACATAAAATTATTAACTTATATTCATATTCATTTATTCATTAAGGCGCGATACCAGGAAAACGGCTCTCGGGAAAACTAAAGTTTTATATAGAAAATATGAAGTGTGAGGCACGAAAAAAATCGTCATAGTAGTTAAAAAGTTGCACAATCAGCTCAAACTTCCAATATATGGATCAACTTACTAGATTAATGTGAAAAAAAATCAGAATATCGCTAAAAACGTGCAAAACGCACTCCCGTATTTCAAAAGTTTAGACATCATATAAACTAACAACTTACGTGTTTTAAATAACGTGTAAAGATCAGATATCAAAGAAGCATTGCCAATCAGTTGTTTTTCATTGCTTCATTTCAGTTTTGTGCAAAAAATTCCCAAACATTCCGAATTTTTCGCTTGAAATCTCCATACAAATTACTATGGAGTGAGTGAAGTTTCTTTGATAGCTGTCCGCGCACCGTCGCAGCCATAGAGCTTCCAGAGCGTGTTTTCAACACTTATAGAGTGATCAAGTGAGGAAAAGAGAAACTATTGCATATATGGACATCACACAAGAGGAAAAGAGACAGAGATATGCCCAAGATTTGTTGCCAAAATCAAACCGAAAACTACACCACCACACCACTGCCAAAAGCGGGAAATTTTAGTTTTCAAAATTTATGTAAAGTGGGCGATAAAAGTGGATGAAGCTTTATAAAAATAAAATAGTGGTTTGTTGCGTGCCCAAATATAAAACGAATCATAGAAATGATCCAGAAATGCAAAAGTTTCACAGGTAAATACAGAAAGTAATTGGTTTTTTCAAACTATGTTTTGAGCAATTATTTTCACTACCCAGTTCAATTAATTCATTTCAGCTATCATTATATTAGTTCCTCATGCTGCATAAGTTATTATTTCAGAAATTAAATAAGAATTGAAAAATATTTTGTGTAAAAACTGAATTGATTCACTTACGATAGGGATGTACAAAATGAAGAATGACACATATCGATATACGTAGTCGATATTTTTTTAACAGCTGAAGTCATGGCCCAGACTAGAAGCCTAATAAAACTACCAAACAATAACAATCAACACTTGGCGCCATTTTTGAGCAATTTAGCGATCTTAATGACCACTACCGTACTTGTTTGAAAAAGCAGATAATTAAAATTTCTTTTTTTTTGTAGGATACCAAGACCACCGTGTTCTTATGTTAACAAAGACTATATGCCTAGGCCGAAACAAGAAAATCAATTTAAATCTACAGAGTACGGGCCAACAAAATACTATTTAACCCAGTCCTAAAAAAAGGATAATAATTGATGGTGTTTATATTATTTCATCTCGTAGTTGATGTTTAGATATCATAAACAATGTAACGAGTAAACCTAATAAATAATAAAGAACCTCAGCCTTTTATTTTCAAGAATACGAGTATACCTTTATTCATTTGTTGTTCGTGATTTCGATAATCTGTTAGATTGTTATGGAAAGTACCAACACTATTGTGCTAAATGACAGCAGATGTCAACGCATACATAGACAATCACTCACACATGCGCAATTCATTTTTTGGCACGTTTTTAGAGGCGCTTTATCAATCTATTACTTTACATCATTGGTCGCAGCTCACTCCCCCCCATGTCCCCAAGATGAACGCACGTCGCTTTTGACGAAAATGACATTTATAATTACGCGGATAATTTACACGAAATAGGCGCACATAGGGTCTTTTGTTGAAAATAGTACAACTTTGTTTTTTTTCCTCCGTACTGTTTGTTCATATGCATTATGCATAATTTATCAAACGTATGATTTTATCATGATTCACCATGAGAGTAATATGGCAGGTTTATATTTATAAGTACACTTGATTAAAAGCTCACTTGGGTTTAACAATTTGGTACTAGTTGCCATTTCATTTTCCTATTTTTTCTTGTAAATTTTTACTATTTGTAACTTATACTGAAAGTTTTTACCTATTGGTATTTGAAAAACAATCTATGTATTTACTTTGAGCATGGTGTCAATCTGCAGCATCATCGGGTAATGCCAATACGGGATCTGCCTAAAATATTCAAGCAAAACAAGGGAACGAAGTAAGAACGCAAATAGCTTTGATGGCTTTCAAATCGAATTGATTAAAACTATGTTATTTGTGTGGTCTAAGCTACTATGTTATCTGATCATGAAAGCTTGATTAAGGTGTCTGAATAGATTAAAGGTTCTTTTTTGAACAATATTTTTTACTAAATTAATTTTGGACGCCTCTATCATAACTGAAATTGTTCGACAAAGAAATTTGACGAAACATAAAGATACAAAGTTATAGAGCAGAAATCAAAGTTAATACTTACGTTAAGTTAAGTCTTTGAAAAAATGCGAACAGAAAACTATGCATCGAGTTCGTGTACTTACACACGCCGTATTTTTATGCTTGTTTGTATTCTTCACGCAGTGACGTGCACTCACCCGGCGTCATGTGGAAGACTGAGTTGCGGGACTGCGCAGACGGCTGTCAAAGAAACTTCACTCGTTCCAAAGTAATTAGCATGGAGATCTCGAGCAAAGAAAAATGAAAGTTTGCGTTTGCTTATACGAAACAGAAATAGTTATTGCAATAGAACATAATGACAAGTTATTCGAAATGGAAACACACTTCACACCGGAACAGCTTTTACAATTGTACCAAGCACAAATTCGGTTGTGTATGGAGTACTTCTGCCACCACTGGGATGGCTCTGCCAAGTATCAGCTGGATGCACTGGACTCAGTAGACCGAAGAGCCAGGAGACTGATAGGTGACGAGACGCTCGTTGGAACCAAACTCGAGTTTGGAGCATCGGCGTAGAGTTGCCTGTCTATCGGTTTTTTATCAGGTGTATTTCGGAGAGTGTGCGCAAGAACTTCATGACCTGATACCACCCTCTACTTTCTACTACCGGACCACAAGTCGCCGTGAGGGCTTTCACCGCCATGTGGTCGACTTTCCAGCGGTCCGAACTAAGCGGTTTGGTGCTTCCTTTCTGGTCCGCACCGCTAAGGAGTGGAACGCCCTCCCTGCGTCTGTGTTTCCGGATACATACAACCTTGGTGTCTTCAAGGCAAGAGTGAATAAGCATTTTTTGGGTAAGCGTGGCTGGCGAGACTGAGGTCAAACGCAAACCCATTTTAAATTAAAAAAAAATGGATCAGATAGAACTTTGATATAAATATGAATTATCATATTTACGTCAGCCATGGAAAAATGGCAGTGCAAGCATTTTTATCTCTAACTGGCTATTTGCACACAGCTTTTCCCTGTAGTCATTTGAATGAACTATACAGACAAACGTTCTAGAAAATATAATTAGCATCAACTATCATTTAGATAGTGAAAGCTTATAAAAAACAGACAGAAAAACGCGGAGGGTGACTTCCTTCCATACTATGCTCTACTCGTAGATCAATTCCAGTAAGATGAAGATCACGGTGTATTCTGTATTAAATTCAGCGTAAAAAGCCTGAAATACGATGGCCTCTACAGGAGACTAAAGGTATTATACTCAAGTGTTATTATCTAAAATAAATTATCCACTAAAAGTGTCTCAACTGTTGACAACTGTTAAATTCCTCGTTTTAGTTAGTAACAAGATAGCTCCCTTTGATGCTTCTTGCAGCTTTTCATTACAAGTAAGACCAATTTATTAGTGGGTTCTTCTGCATGTTACTAGAAATGGCTCCGTGTATTGCTATATCATATGCATTGGATGTAAGAAATATTTTGTGTTGATGATGATCGAACATATAAACCAAGTTACAACTAAATCTCGATGGAATCGTCAAGTACCAGATATAACATTGTGCAAATAACGTGGTCACGAGAATAGATTGCAAATAAGAGTGTAAATAAATAATTGGCAAAACCGCTTGTTAGTATGTTTAATAAAATAAAATCTTTGGTTAGTTTCTTTTGTTTGCCCTATATCCTGAAATATTTTGGGTGGCGAAATAAAAATATCTTTGGTGAACGCATCAAATGATTATCATGCCGCGATTTATAATAATAATAAATAAATAAATATCCCTGGACATTATTCCACACAGCGCCATCTAGCCCCAAGTGAGCTAATCAAGCTCCGTTTTTATGGGATACTAGACAACGGATAAACATACTTAAATACTTTTTCTTTTGTAAATGCATACTTATTATACATAGGAAACACCCAGACCAATACAAACAGACATGTTCATGCACACAAATGTTTGTACTGTGCGGGGATCGAACCCGCGACCTTTGGTGTAGTAGCCGATTTCTAAACAATTACACCAAGACGGTCGTCCGGATTTATGCATTGCATTTATGCACGGATTGCACGGCCCAACCACTGTGTGACCATAGCTGTCACGATCGCTTTCAAATTTGACAGATTTTCTCTCCGGCCGACCCTAGTAGCGAACCTTAAACTATCTCACATGTGAACGCATCATGCGCAACTTTTTCATGAGATATAAGTATACGAACTTTTTTCTGGCAGTATCCGGGACTATTCTTCAGATATTCTGCTGAATGTTTTTTAATTCTAAAATCAAAAGCCTGTCAAGAGAAACTTCAAAATCTTAGTTCAGCGCTGTAACTGCTGTTGTGAAGAAAAATCTAAAAATGCCTTTTTTGTCCGCAAAAAAACCATTGAAATCAATGGTGTTTTAAAAGTATTGGGATAATGGCCACATAAAAATATTGCTTTACTCTCAAATTAACCCTGTTCAAGTGGAAAATATTACAGATCAACCAACAATGGACAAACAGAAATGTAAGTATAAAAAAATATTTTCAAACGTATTGTAGGTACACAAATGAGGAATTTCTACGTTTGTTGAAATTGAACAGTATGGAGGAACCTATGAGGCAGAATAAATACTCAGTTAGGTTATAAATTTGTCCCATTAGGCCCAGAAGAGAAAACAAACAATTCCCGTAATTCTATTCAAAGTTTCCAAAGATACGCCACAAGCACAATGACTATTATCTTGTTGATTTTGGCATTAAAGATCGCAATAGAGATCAAACGTTTCTGTTTCGACAGAAGAGTTTACGTTATAATGGAAAACATTTGTCTTCAAACTGTCTTTGTAGATGAAGGTATCGAAGATCTTCTCTGTTTAACCGATTCTGAAGACTCATCATCGTCATCTAACGCAGGGGTGTTTGAGGCTCACCAGCCGTTCGTTCTGGAGCTGCACGACTTGGTGAAAGACGAGCCTTCAGCTGATAAGCCTGAGAAGCAGACGAGAGAGAAGAAGGTGCACAAGAAGAAGAAGAAAGGACAACCCGGCGTGAACCAGCAGGCGAGCGATACGTCTAGCAGCGTTTCGGAGAGCTCAGTCCCACCTGCAGGGATCGAGGAACATGCTCGGGAAGAATTTTATGACGCCCATGAAAGTTATCATGGACTAACAGGTACCCAAAGGCAAATATTTGCAATAATGTTTCTTTCAAGTGTCTAGGCATTGGTAAAAGAAACCTGGCTGCCAGGTAAAATATACTTGAATAGTTCGGCCGGTCTGTTAATGGTATCAGTAGCACAGTGGTTAATGTAGTCACCCGGTTTGCGAAAGACGCGGGTTCGATTCCCGCCTGAAGCCAACACCGAATGTTTTTTTTCTGGTTTTCCTATCTTTAACAGATACTTATTCTTCTATTGGTTCGCTGTGTAGTGTATAGTAGTATAGTTTAGTCATGCCTCTCTGGTATAAAATATGTTTATCACACAAAATTATTCGCGAACAGATAATTTAGTATAGAAGTCAGGAGTTAGCTATTCGATAGTCAGCCTCAATTAATTTGCACTTAATTAAGTTGGGACACGACCCAAATAATGAAAGTGGCAGCTGATAGCGGATTAGGCTTCTAATAATGCAATTACTACGAATTTTGAATATTTTGCTTAAAACCAATGTTTCATAGTTTAAAAGTGTTCTGTGTATCAATTACTTAGTAGATAGGTAATTAAGTTTTTGACCCAGAAATTATTAGTGCAATGGCATCTACATTTGGTCATCACATGCCGCCTAAGTCGACTTTATTCGGATTGGCAATGAATTAATTTTATCATGGAAATCCCACTGAAATATCCAAACGGAAAAAAGAATATAGATGGCATGCTGAAGTTAATTTTTGGTGAAACAAAATAGGTAAAAAAACATATCACGTTTTCATTTCAGCGAATTTTCGCATATTCATACAGTAAATATTTATTTCAAATCAATACCGCAAACCTATGTTTCGTTTCGGTTGTTCCGAAATAGAACACCGTTATATTCAGTCAGACGGAAAAAGCCAGTGATGTGAAAAAAAAACAGATCTCATGAGATATTCGTAACATTCATTGATTCATTGAGATATAAAGGACTCGATGATTTGAAAATGCGGATCAAAGGAACGAAATAAATATTTGCGGTTTCTGCAGGATATAATCTCGTTATTGAGAATAATGGCGTTGGGATGGGTCTAACATTTGAATTGTGAGGATTTTTTCCATTTCCAGTGACTTAGTGGCTTGACTGACTTGAGCCGTTGTTATTATAAATATTGGTTTTGAGCGAAACTTAGTAGCGTATATCAATTATGATGATTAATTATTGATTATGAATGATTATGATTATGGCTGCGTATGATAGTGCTTTTTGACTTCTTGAATGAAATAAATAAATACTTCTAGATCTCAAGTTTCGAATGAATAAACTCAATATTCTTATTAAAATGTGAATAGGCAAAATAAGGCAGCCCCTAACATATTTTCATGAAAATCGAATTACCGTAATATTATTTCATGATTACTGGACACTGGACTCTGGATACTATTCCACACAGCGCCACCTAGCCCTAAACTAAGTAACTAAATGAAAACTAGCCAACGGATGAACGTTTCTTGGTAAATACATACGTAATATACATAGGATTACTCTCTCAAGATCCTGCGGAACTAACATGCTTTTATAACACTTTTGTCAATTGCACAGAAAACCAAGCAGCGGCAGCAGCCAATCCTGTAGTGGCAGCAGGCCTGACGCAGGCGCATTCTGAGCATGGTCCACATCCGAAGATGGTGCCGGAGCAGACTGCCCTTCAAGGCCAGGGGCAGGCGCAGCAGGGAACCACGCCACGAGAGACTTCGGCCATTACTGTTAGTACCTATCCTACTCTATGTCCGATTGCCCTCTCCAAGTAACGCCCTAAGCCGAGGTTCTGACCCCACTCTGGGGTGCCCTTAGCTCGTTACTCTGATTATTTGAGGTTGAGAGCCCTAAGCGCTCACCCAACAGTCCGGTAAAGCTGTCAAGGCCATCTGAGGCCACACAGCGGTAGTCACTTAGAAAAAAAAACCTATCCTACTCGTTGCGTGAATAGATTTTTGGATGAACACATTTGTGCGCATAGACATTTGCGCGAAAAAAATTGGGGTAAAAGAAAACCTTGATGAATATTTACACAACAAATAAAAACGAGAAAACTCAACATTCGTTGAATAAATAATGGTAAAATTGTATCCTAAATCGTGATGTTACCGCAGTTCTAAGGAGTTTAATGAGCAAAGATTCCGTCATTTGCTTTGGCATAGTTAATAGTGTCTGCCGTTCACTTTTCCAATATTTTTGGGCATTATCACCAGAAATCACATGTAAGTTATAACTGGCACTCTCAACACTCCTTCATGATATTCTGTAGGCCTAGCACGAACCGCTAACGTTTTGGTAATCGAAAAGTAAACGATACTTTTTTTCTTGAAGACATAGGAAAAAGATCTGATCAACTCCAAAAGTAATCCTGATCATGCGTTGAAGTTAAAATATGTTTTTTTTATTTTCAGAAACCAGCTACGGGTCCACAATGAAACCATCTTTACGAAATAATTATACCGACTGATATTTTTTGCATTATCTTTAGACAATTTACCACAATAAATACATCAAATTAAATTCTTTGTTTTAGTACATTTTTCCAACTTTTCCCTAAATTAATCTTCTATATAACTTGAACCTGCAGATACTTTTGAAAAAATAAAACAATGAGACTGTGACTTAGACTGTGAGGGTGATGTGTTGAATTGAACCGCAGACAACCAACTAACAAGCGTTAGCGCTTTTTTTGACATGAACCATTATGACATGCCACACCACGTTGTGTCGTCCCGCGAACAAAAACAACATAAACGGCCTATATACGAGTACGTCCCACCGCTGGGCACAGGCCTCACCTCAACTATGAGGTGGAACGAGCCATACTCCAACACACGCGGGCTCAGTGCGGATTGTTGCAGGGGTGTTAGGATAGTGAGCAACCTTAATATCAGATGTTATCAAGCCACTTCTGACTAGGCTTAACGACTGACATCTAGCGACGTCAACCGGGACCAACTGCTTAACGTGCCTTCCGAAGCACGGAGATGCCCGAAATACCCATCACTTGATCACTGTCACAACTGCGCCAGCCACGGGCATTTCAATTCGTCCCGCGAATTTCGTCAATGAAAATAGGAACGCAGTACAACGCAACGTGATAATGAAGCCTAACCCTAATGATATTTTACTTTTTGGACAACCAGCACCTTCACGTTGTGAAGAGGTTTGAAAGTATTGTGAAAGGGTAAACCGTGTCCAAAGTTGCACGGGTAACTTTGGAGTTTGGACACGGTCACGGTATCACGTTGCATCAGATGAAATTAATTTCATTAATCAGACAGGCTTAGTAATAGGGTCCCGTTTTTACTTTTTAGGTGCGGAACCGTAAAAACTACATGGTCATGAAATGGGGCTACCATACTTGTGCTCAAAGGTTACCAACCTTGACTGACTAGTGAACACTCACTAGTCACACGGTCCAGCCTGGCTGTCAGTTTTCTGTCCGTTTCAGCAGCATTTTAACGAACGCAACGCTAAATCATTTAAAGCAATTGACGTGTTATGTGACTTATTCGGAAATGGCGGCAGCAACAAGAATGAAAGTGACAAAGTGATACAAAATTCAACGTGTTGTTGAAGCGCTGTTTAAGCTTTTATGAATAAAGTGGTGATACGCTACTCAGAGTCACTCAGCGTAAGGTCAGCCGCTCACTGTTCACCAAATCGGGAATTCGGGACGAGCCTTAATGTTCGGAAAAACAATGCAGTAAAACACAAACTAGATAGGGAACAGGTTCAGTAAAATCACACTCACCTCACCAGTCAGTAGTGCCAACTTTTTAACACAAATACGTTAGCTTCAAAAACAATTTGTCACTTTATATGTCATTCAGTGTGTTTGTCAACGGATTATTGATAAAATTTGTAGTAAAGTTACAATTTAGTAAATATTTATTATTCGGAAGTCCCGTTATCCGGGGCATCCGACATTTACATTGGAAGTTGAAGGAGCAACACGGTTTTTAAAGTTCGTTTGGCCGAGCAATATTTCTACACAATGAGACTTTGTTCAATTCAGCTTTGATTAGGTGAGTGTTGTGTTGACTGTATGCCAGCTGGACTGACGATCATGTGTTTCAATAATCGTGTGTAAGCAGAAGTTACTACCGATAATCCCTTTTCCTGTGCAACCTCCGATTGCAGGCATTACCTTGTGTTCTAGTATACAACCAATGTAATATAATTTATATCTAGTATACTTGTGTTAAAAAAGTGGCACCAAAAATCAGATCTTTGCACACCTGAGCAAAGCATAGACAGTTTGAGACGACACACTGCGCAACATGTAGGTATATGTCTCGTTTACGCTCTAGTAAATATCGTACTATCTTGTACTCATGACAAAATTATAGATACGTACGCCAGGGGACATTTAACTTTATTTTTAATTTTAAATATCATTTGTGTGTGAGAGAAGTTACTAACTCAGGAATTCTAGCCAAAAGCCTGGCTCATGCCGATAATCGCTTTTCCTGTGCGACATCCAATTGCAGGCATTACCTTGGGTTTTAGTCTACGACTGTGTTTTCTGGAATAATAGTAATATTTGCAGGTTTTCTTAATTTAAAATTCCGGTTTTAGGTATGGAAAAACCAGCTCGGTATAAACAAAAGAATAAAAAACCAGCATCAAAATCCAAGACTCCCAAGAAACGTAAAAGTGATGGTAAGATCTAAAAATGTTTCTAATCACTATCATGGCTATTTATTAATTAATAAACATAGGTATAGTGCTGCATGTCTTTTGAACGCATCATCATGTCAGCCGAACGAGCCCACGGCTGGGCATAGGCCTCCCTCAAGGATCTCCACAACAATCAGTCCTTTTTTTTTTTTTCGGGGAAAAAATGCTCTTTACGCACTATCCCACCGTTAGGGGGAACGGTGGGGGAGTGTGGGACTCGCCCACCTTTGAGGTGGGAATACCCACTAAAATAACCCCGGTGTATCTCCGCTCCACTTTGCAAGGGGCGATGTGGGATTCCGCTTGAATATCTCCACTTCGCCCCGAGCGGTCGGCCTGGCCTCCGCGCCAGGCCTCCTCAAGCTATGGGGGTATCCTGATACACGTCAGATACCCCTCAGACGGGTGACAATAGGCAATGTGGGTGAATGCCCCCGGACACTCACCCACTGATGTCACTGAGTGACCGAGGAAACGGCTGCGAATTGCCGCCTCCTAGTCCCCCTCCGCCTACGTCGGAGAGGTGCTGCCAGGGGATCGTTTTCCCTAGCCCTCTCCGCGGTCTCCTTCTGTTCCATGACAATTTCACAGAAGGAGACCATTGCCTCCCATGATTTCTCACTTTCAAGCATAGCTCGTACTACGCTTGGAAGTGAGAGATCCCCACCAACAGCTGCAATCAAGGCGCGGCGCTGTTCCGCCCACGCTGGGCACTCTAGGGTGTGCTGGACGTCGTCCTCAGCTGCGCCACAGTGGTGGCATACGGGGGTCGGCTCCCTCCCGGCTATTTTATGCAGATACTTTCCGAAGCATCCGTGCCCAGAAAGCATCTGCACCAGCCGGAAGGTCAATGAACCGAACCCCCTACACAACAATCAGTCTTGCGCTGTCCGCATCCAGCGGCTGCCCGCGACCTAAACGAATAAAAAAAACGAAAAATAAATAACGAAAACGAAAAAAACGAACGCAAAAATAACATTAATTACAGGACCAACGTGCTCAATGTTTCTGGCAGAACTCACTAGAAAATTTGCTTCAAAAAAGAAGCAAGAAGAAGAATCGCCAAGAAATATAGTGCGTAAGTATTTACTCGTTACTCAATTTTTGATTGCATTCCTTAATGTTACAAAGATGGTATTATATGAGATGGAAACTAACGAATAATATAGCATGTTCGTTCATCATTGTGAAAATAAAAGTGTAGCTTGTTAGAATAATCAGTAAAAAAAACATATTTCCACAAAAAAATATTTAATAGCACTGGACATTATTCCACACAGCGCAATCTGGTCCCAAATTAAGCAATTAAACGGTGATCAACAATGACACGGTTTTTATCATCATACAGGGAGACTTAGTCACATTTCATAGAGATATTTTTAAAAAATTTGGCGGCCAAATTTTTAAGACGTAGTTGTAAGAACTACGTCTTCATCCTTAACGTAATGGTTTTTCAATTACATTTTTCTAAATGTTATGAATGAAAAGAAGGCCCTTTAGAGAATAGTAGAACTTAGAAAGTTATTTGAACAATTTATTAAATTAGTCGTTTATTATTACAGAAACTATAATAGACAGCATCACAAATGCTTTACCAATAAAATTTTCAAAGAGACCACCACAAAAGAAGGAGTCGCCTATGAAAATAGAGACATTACAAACTTTTGCCCCTGAACTTTTACCAAATGACGTATTAGAAATTCCACCTCCTGTCCTCCCGGTAACTAGAATCGAGAGCATACCATCGCAACCCAGCGTAGAACCTCAGGAAGAAGAAACTTACAAACCCGCTTTCAAAATGCCGAAAATGCCTATAGTTAATAGTGAAGTTATGAGAATTGCAATAGAAAAACGGAGGAGAGCTACCACAGAGGACGTTGCAGTCAACACAGGGAGTGATCGGGACGTAGCTACTGAAATAGCGAAGTATGTGGGAACATTGAAGAAGATTTCTTTGATAGCTGAAGAATTTAATCAAAAAACTGGTTAGTGAAAACATACACGTATCACCGCTTATATGTAAATTATAGGCACCATTTATATTGTAATTATAAATATTATTACAGCTAAAAATTTGAAAGAAATCGTGGATAGCGTGCAAGAAGATTTAATCAAGAAATTGGAAGAAATACAAGCAGAAAGGAGAGCTTCGCTTAAAGTCGAGAAACCGGTACAGATAAGCGATGAACCAGAAGCAATGGAAGAAGATTAATATCACTGGCAACTTGACATTGACGACGTTTGATAAAATTATACGTCAAAATGGAATACTGTCATATTTAGGCGTATAAAAATTTTAAGTAAAAAAACAATGAATACAAAAATATAAATTTTATTTCTAATTGATGATAAAACCTTATCGAAAAAAAAGTGTTTACTATGTTAACTGAGTGACCTCAGTTATTATTGTTAGTGTGCAGTTGGCGTGAAGCATAGGTCAATTTCTCAACATCAGGATATTGAGATATTTCTGAATACTTGAGTATTCAATTACTGCTATTTGGGTGTAGGATTTTTTATTCCGAATACTCCGGCGCTGTGCACAGGTAATTGTACATTTTATTAACCCATTTATTTTAGAACTTTGAAGTGGACTTATTCAGTGAACATTTTTTATTGAAGCTTTGCAGTGATCAGATCATTGGGAGAGGAAATTTCAAAAGCGATGGACCTGTTAACTGAAAAACCGCCAGCGCATGATGTAAACGGTCCTATTGAGTACAGCATTGCTTACGGCCATATAATGAAGTTGCAACGGGTCATTTCAAAAGATAAATTAAACAATGGTAAACCAATGAAGCCAAGATATAAAATTCTGATTTGGAAATATTATTAAATCAACTAGATATTGCTGGCAACAAATTCATAGTGTATTTTATTGTTGGGCTGAAATAAGTTGTTTTCACTTCTAATTGCCCCGATAATGATAAGAAAAAGAGCATTAGCAAGTTACCGAGAGTCGTTAAAACGCCTTTGAACCATAACAACTCTGTCAAACCATGTGGAAATTCTGATGATTCTGGTATTTACTAAATCGTGCATTACCATTGTGTCAACGTAGCTAATTCTCTTTAAATAAGCCCCTTTGTAAAGTGAGCACAAAACTTCTTTTTAAATTGTATCGGCACCAAATGCCACCAGTATACATATACTAGTTCTTGTAATTACTTAAAACGAAGCCTAGATTTTAGTGAAACTTGTTAGTATTTTTTAAAGGTGTTAGCACAGCAGGATCCAGTAAGCTAAAATATTCTCAGTTTAAAACAAAGAAACAAATACCAGGTAGATATTTCAAATTGTCTGCATTTTGCTATTTATTTTAATAAAGACTACTTAAAGGAAGCACTATTGAAACTGCTGTTTTTAAAGGTCATAAACCAGACAAAACAAGAGGAAGTCATATACCTCGACGGAGAGCCTTAGATAATCAAATTAAAAATGAAGAGATAAAATCTATAGATAAAACGAATTTTGCAAATGAAGCTCAGCGCATACAAAGACTACACGTGCCAAATATCATACCAGGTTAATATTTTACGTATATTTCAATAATCGATTAGAAAAATGAATGGAAAGTGTGTTGTTCTTTATAGAAATAAGACAGTGCTTTGTGAGAGGAGTTTTATTTCATACCAAACCAATTCAAACCCATAACCATCAATAAACTGTACGTCCCACTGCTGGGCACAGGCCTCACCTCAAATATGAGGTGGAACAAGCCATACTCCAACACGCGGGCTCAGTGCGGATTGTTGGAGGGGTGTAAGGTTAGTGAGCAACCTTATAAAACTTTCATGCATAATTATAGATTTCCACCAAGAAGACATGCCGCCGTCATCCATAGGCTCAACACGACCAATTCCTACTTTGGGACAAATTTATAGACAGAACAACATTATAATAGACGGAGACCGATTTTACGGTTAGTAATTTGCTTATTCAACAAATATTTTGTCCAATTTACACTTGCAAACAAGCCAGTTGCCCGCAATGATAATTTCAGATTGGTTCATGGAATTGGACGCGCCGGTGAATTCATTAGAGTCTAATCCGAGGAATACGCTGCAGAGAGTATCGAATGATAGCACAGATACTACTCAGAGTTTTATGAATGTTGGTAAGTGTTCAACTATAACGTTTTTAACTTGTCACAAATTAAGCTCTTCTAATTTCGCATTTAAACATTACCAAAAATGGAAAACAGAGTAATAGATCAGCAATTCAGTTATTTAGAATCCTTGATTGCTGATTGACTCTCAAGTCAATTAGCCCCAATCCCACATCATTTTCTTAACTTGGTGATTCTTGACAGTACTAATAAGCCTCGAAGCTTTTTAAGACTTCATGCAGAACACTGCGAAACAAGACCGAATGCTGCGAAAAATCGACAAAACGTCTATTCGGTTGGATCCATCTCGATAACTCAGATGTACTTTAGATGCTATTTTAGATGCACCTCGGCATCTAAAATAGCCTTTAATTTATAAATAAATAATCTATGAAACTAAGTGCCTACTTGGCAGCGAATGATTAGGTGGAATCGCCTAATCAATAAATCTTATCTTACAGAGATCTCTAAGCCTTGTTTTGGTGACAGAGAAAAAAAACCTCAAATGGTATTTGGTGCCAACGTATACAAAACGACTAACGACAACATTAGTGACTGGCTCGCAAGTGAAGCGGATTATTCTAACAGGGACAATGAATCTGGTACGATAAGCAACTGAATGTTAATAACACTTACGAGCTTTTTTCTGTAATTAATTGGATTTTCATACATTTTTCAAAGTCTGTAGTGTACTCTGTAGTTGAAAAATGTACCATTTGCTAAAGGTAATTTTTCTTCCAAATTGGTTCCATTTGCCATTAATTTTAATAGAGGGAGATACGTTGGAAATTTGAATATTTCTACCAAACATGCCACTTTCCGTTATAAATCATTTTTTTTTAACTCAAAAAAAGGGACAAATACATTTACGAGATTAGTCCGTTTTATAACATCGATCATCGAAAATTATGAATGCGTAGACGAAAAAGGAGTCCAATTAATAAAAATCACAACCGAACGAAACGTGTCGAATCAATTACGAGTTCTGTTTGTTATTCCAGGATATCGCTCGATGAGTCCCCACAGTCGAGGGGTGATTAACATCCAGTCCAAACATTCGGACGGCGCAATTGTGGAACACACTAGCGATAATTATAGCCTAGGCTTGGGGAAAACTAGTGAACGTTTTGAAGCAAGCGACACAGAAAGGGAACAGGATGTAGCCAGTGGAAACAATATTGGTGAGCCTTTGCAACGTAGTAGCAATGACTGGACAAAGGACTTCAATAGTTTGTTCATGAACCGTATGCGCAGTAAATGACACGAATTGTTTTAATACAGTATTTTTTCACTGGTGGTAAAGTATTTCTATAACTTGTGCACTCCCCAAAACTATTTTCAAACGGGTTACAAACGGGTTGTATATGTCACTGGCACGGTTACAGTATGATACGGAGAATTTGTACAATGACACAATTTTTTTCATAGCTTAATTAAAAGATAATTCCAAATTATAGATAATATGCCTCTAGTCCAACAACCAACTATAGTCATATCAAAAGGAAATGAAGATAGTGAGTCACAACCTATTCTGGCGGAGACAACTGCCTTGAAAACCGACGTTGCTTTAGAGCCTATTGTGTTCCGTAAATTAGGTAAGTGACAATTATTTTCAGACGATTATTGATAACGTCAATTACCGTAGTAATATGAGTAGTAAGTTACACAAATTGCCTTCTGTCTCAACAACGATTAACAATTTGGCTTTTAAGCAGCAGCAGCAGACTTTGCATTTTGCTTAATCTCACCACTTAGAGCGATTCTGTTACTGATTTCGAACATGAATTTTTGACCAGTCAGAGGACTCGCTGCAGTTTTTAGTTTCATAGTTTTATATTAGAATCCCACTGGAGTGGGACTCATTTCGGTATTCAAGATTGACAGAATCAATCAGCAGGTAATAAAGGAAACGTTAATTTCCGCTTACCGGACGGTTAGTAGGTGAATATAACAATAAACAATTATTACGGCGCTGCTTCCAGCGCCGTAATGTTGCCGTTTTAGCCCCCCAGAACCTTCGTTTTGAATTTTTTGTTTGAATTGTGTTTAAAAGTGAATCTTTTGCAAATTGTGATCTTTTTTGACCATGGCTGTCAGAGACTGATATACATGCACATTCTAAATACAAAACAAAATACCTAAATATTTATTTATTCTTCACACTTGATACTTGATACAGAACAAACTGAAATGGTAATCACACCAGTGTTTGTCCTCGCCCGCCCTACGGTATTCTACGTAGGGCCTCTACTCTTTCCACGAACAGACCAGTTGTAGATATATACTCATCTGCTAAATGTTAAATAGGTTTTTTTCTGCTTATAACAACAGAGTTTAGTAAAAATGTGCAATTCCCGTCAATTACGCAATCGAAACTCGAGACGCAAGCGCCTTCGTACGTTGAATGTCCATCAGAGATCCTACAGAAAACCACCAACTTTGAAATAGACGGTATGTTGCTACTATGATGGCTAATTTTACACAATATTTTTACTTATTTTAAAAATAAGATAAAATGATGAATATGAATATCAATAAGTTCCTTCAAAAGTTGTGACTCCTAAAAAGAGGTTTTTAAGCCGATGCCTAACTCGATAGTAAACGCCAGTTTAGGCTTCTGTTTTAGGAAATAAATAAATGCTATTGAGCTCAGACTAACACAAACTGCCAAATTAAATCGATGGAATTTGAACTTAATGATATTAAAGTCACCTTAGGCAAGCCATATTTAGGGATAGTTACTGGTAAGAAGTTCTATTCATAGTAAGCTTTATCAAGCTGTATTCGTATCTACTTGATTCTTTTAAGGCTGCGAATCACCTAAAGCCTTAAGCAGTCTGGCCGGAACAGACCAGGAGATCAGAGATGATTATGCAAGTCAGTACGCTCTGGAGAATGTGGACGACTGCAATCTTGAAGACCATCCGAGTCAAGCTGCTTGGTGTACGAGTACTAACAGGTTTGATAAAAACATAAATCAACTTGTAAGTCCCTTTTATGCTTCAGTAGGCGGTTATTTGACCACTAATATACCTGATCTCTTTGACGACTAACAAATATCGATTAATTCACTCTTCTGTAAGAGGTCCCAGTTGTGGTCTAACCCTCTGGATGCACTTGAACAGAAAGCTCATTCTACTCAATGTCGTTCGTATTATTAATGCGTTAACGAACCGCTTGGTACGGATTGCTGGAATATAAACAACATAAGGATTGAAAGGTAGTCTACGTTACTACAGTGATGGTCTGATGAAGGAAAAGTGCTGGAGGAAGCAGCTCATGTAAGGCCCGGCGCCCATTACCAGCATCGCTACGACTGAGGATTTTAGATAGCAAATAGCAATATACTATAACATAATGGCAATAAAGTAGAAATTACCGTGATATGTAGTCGTGATAACAAAAATACCGCTTCGGCATGCTTGAGGCTGCTGTATCGGCAGCTTTGAGAATGCTTCGGGATGCTTCAGCATCCTTCGGTACGCCGCCGGCGCCAAGGCAACACTCGAGGGATAGCGGTGCGGCATCCTCAGAACGTTGCAGCATGCCAAAGCATAATTGCAGATAGTGTGCGCTTGCATGTAGGATGCCGAAGGAAAATTTTCCTTGCCGATGCCGATAATGGGCGCCGGGCCTAACTCTTTCACACTCAACCCGAAATACATCATGTGGAACACCATATACGTTAGCTAGGCTTATCCGTCGATTATAAATGCATGGTATTTTAGTGATTGCTGATTGCATACACGCCGCTTCGCATCTCATTTTGATACAGACCAATTTAGCGTTTAGTCGAACTCTATTAAAATACCAATCGGATTCTAAATAAATAGATAGATACACAATCTGAATGTTGATTGCATTGATAAAAGCATTTGATTTGAGTCAATTCGCATCATTTCTAAACTACTCGTATAACCTTTATTTTCCTTTATTTTGTAGAGTTATGGTAAGCCAATTTTAACCTTAAACTACCTAGCAATAATTTGAATAAGACCAGAGCCTCCATTTAACATAAAGCAACCCCCTAAAAGAAGCTCCAGACTGTTTATTTTTGGGCTAAATCGCTTCCAGAGGTTAAGAGGCTTTATGAGATGCTTTAAGAGTCGTCAGATCAGGAGAAATAGTGTGCGCTCATACTCATTAGATTACTGTTTTTTTTTTATTACCTAGGTACTTAAAGAATTTTTACTACTACACCTGTTAATGAATGCAAAATCAAGTGTAATACCTTTTGCAGGTCCAGCAGTTGCACAACCTTGGAGAAGTCTGGTGAGTCCAATGACACCACTCGACGCAACTCCTGCTTCGCGGGTCGTGGGGACAGCCATGATGGCACCACCGCTTCTGTGATGATCCCTGGTAAATATGGATTGTACACAATTTTTTATACTCATAATACCGCATACGCAACACAACAATACGCTCCCAAACCCGAGTTCCGATGTCTCCCAAAAGGCCCCTCAGCTAAAATGGACTGGACACGTCTACCACTGCAGGATGAGCAGTGGGCTAAGAAAGCGACCGAGTGAGTGCCTCAAGGCAAACCAAAAAGGCGATGGGCGGGACGAGTCGTATTTGGAGGGCTGGTTCAGCATGGCTCTAGACCGCAGTCAGTGGAAGAGGGGTAATGAGGCCTTTGCCCAGCAGTGGGATAGCGCAGGCTGATTTTAATAATAATAATATAAGCAAACCTCCTCTCAACTATCCATTTCCCATGGTTTGCTGAAAGAAGTATTTTTTTAAAGCAATAAACTCACTGGTACTATCCTTATATCTTGTGTTGATTATAGAATATTTCAATTATTGTGCGAAAAAAGTAAATATTTTAAATCTTTTAAAAAAAATATATCAGGAACCAACTGTATGCTTCACCATCAGTATTTGTTTAAAACTTCAAACAAACATTAAGCCTGGATTGAAAATGAGTGAAACAAAAAAAGTGTTAGAAGTTTTGGACACCCATTATGGTTGTTCAAATCCTATCCTTGTTTTGACATCTGAAACTGACCTGCGCCTAGTGTACCTTAAGAATAGTATCTTATTGGTCACCACTCTTGTGGAAACCGGATTTAAACATATTGTTACACACACAAAACGTAGACATTGATAGATTATGCATAAAATTCGATTAATTTATAATTATCTTTCTTTGCAATGAGCCATAGGTCATTATTATAGGTGGTGAATGTCATTTCTCATTTCTTCATTTCTCCGGTCGACAGTTTATTAACTAGTGTTTTCTATCTTTCATGTAATGTCAGAAAACTGCGGCAAACGTTACTACTGCCACTCTTGCGGAAAGCAGACTTCGCACCCACTCGACCACTTCAGTCTTTCCAGGAGACAAAGCAAGAAAAATTTCAGCTACAATCGTTTCCCAAGCCATAGATATAAAGGTATTTTTTAATACAGTTGCTCAAAAAGTGGTACTTTTCGTAGCTGTTTAGCGTGCGGAAAGTTGGTTTTTCCGCACTAGTGCTTTTTACTTTTCCAATTTTTTTTTGATAATGTTCATAAAATCCATACATCCTACCAAAGAGGTTGTCTGTTCAATCACTTTATTTTGTATTTTGATACGTTATTTGGCATTAAAACTGGGAATATAATGTTATTAAATATATTTCAATTGCATAATTGACAAAATAAAGGGTTATCTAGTAACTATTAACAATTAAATTTCTGAAACAGTTTACTTAAAGTTGGCTGTTTGTGTATTAACAATGGCCGGATATTTGTAAGTATGAATGAGTTTCATTAAAAATACTTGAAATAAAATAATAGGTATTTATTGCATTTCCATGTTTAAATGCAATTAAATTACTTCTTATATTTTTACTGGGCTGAATACAACCGATGCCGTGTTAAAAAAATACTGTCACTCCTAAGTTTTTCATTCCCGCTTTCTTTATTTACAATTAGTCACGACTGTCACGATATACTTTGGTTATTGATCGTTTTCAATGTTGTTTATTTTACATTTTTCGTACACAAGTATTTAACATATTTTTCAAAATAGTTTATTTTTACTAGGCTGAATGCAAACAACAGGTGCCTTGAAAAAAAAAAGTTTTTTCATTCCCGCCCTTTTTACTCTTGTGTTAATGATTCGCATTGGTTTGATATTATTTTTTTCGCAAATGTATTAAAAAACGTTGTTCGATACACGAGCGGAAGTGTCATTTTCACTCGTCCCGAGTCTTGACCCTCGCCTGCCGGCTCGGGCCAAGATGCCTCGAGACTCGTGCAAAATGACATACTTTCCGCACTTGTATCGAAAACTACTATTATGTTAGTGTATTCTCGTAGATGACATTAGAGGTTGCAAGACACGTAGAGCAGTCATTTCGAGATAATTTTAACGAAACTTAGTACTTATATAAAAAAATATATAAGTACTTAGTTTCTTTGCATTAAATTAATGTTATCTTATTAATTTTATAATAAAAATTTGTGATTTTTAGATCGACATAAGTTCACTTTTATGCCGTCTAGATAGTTCTGGCAATGATATTTGGTCATAAATTTAACAAGGTGTAACAGAATATTGAACTGAAACTGTCACTTTCCACAGATCGTATAATATGAATATATTTCAGAAGAAACATTAAAATGACACGTTAAACAATATTGTTTGTCTGTGCTTTTTAAAAAAGTACAGAGGCGCACACATCAACCTTTACAAAACCATTGCAAAATGGGCCTAATGTCAGACGCATAAGGTGCCCCTATGTAAAGGTTGATGTGTGCGCCTCTGTACTTGTTCAAAAACTTCTAAGTTTATTTATCAGTCTCTAACAGCCATAATTCCATTATTTGTGTTTAGATTATATTAATGCAAGATATCACAAGTTTAATTCATTTAAAGCTTCAAATATTCATAGATTTATATATTTTTTTAGTTTTTAGTGTTTATTTCATTATTTAGTTTCTTTTAACTTATTAAATTGTTTTTTTTTGTTTTTGTTTTTTTTTGTAAAGCTGCACCGCTTACCATATTTTTCTGCTAAGACCCACGGTTGACTGATAGAGAATGCCTTATCGGCATTAAGTCCGCCATTTATATCACTTCATTATTGTGTAAAAAATAAATAAATATTCCTTTTTATTCACTGGTCAGAACAACTAATCTTTAGAAAAGTAATTTCGTCATATTTATACAGCATCAAAGCCCTTGGACTCCCTGCGCAAGCGCCTCTCCTTCAGGGGTATTTGCAGACGTCGATGGAATAATGTATGGAAAAAGACCGTTAAATGGACCAGTTGGTCCCGGTCACGATCTAAACTTGGAAAGGGTGAGTCAAAGCAAACTTCTTGTACAAGAAATCGGAAATCATCATCAGAACTCATTCTCACTCATTCTCTTCACTCCTCAGAGTATGACGAGCACTGTGTGAGAATGTTATTAATGAAATGTTAAAAACTGTTCTAGCCTTGGGTTGTATTATGTTGTGCAATATTTTTTTTTCTTGCTAAGTTTCTAACTGCTTTTTGATGCCACCTAACAATGAAATACACTTGTGAAATGTTTATCAAAACACTAAGTAGAAGTTGTAAAAATGGTTTTAATTCGTCACTTGAGTAATTTTTTTAATATTGCAGCTAACATGCTCTCCTCTCTACTATCTTCGATAATTTGGGAAGACATGAATATCCAAACAACACCTCAGGTGTATCAAGAAATAGGTAAAAGCCATACAACTAAATTCATAATTATAATTCATTAGAATGCAACGAGTCTTTCACCAAAAATACAGTTTGAGTACCTTTTAAAATTTTGTTCGTATATCTTCTATCACACCGGCACAGTGTCTATGAACGGTAATATGTTTGTCTCTTTCGTATGTAAATCTGTCGAGAATTAGGTTTATGGCTACATTTGAATCCCATATATTATTTTAACAGTAAACAACATCCTTGCGGCTCTAAGCAAAAAAGCCATTAAAGTAATATACGTCGCCCTCAAACGAACTAAGCCTATTTAGGACGTGTTATTTGCAAGTAAATAGGGCACTTAGTTATTTCTGATAGTGTTGCTTTTGGAAGCTAATAAGAGTGTTTTTTAGGTACTCATACTATGACGATGGAACAAAAGTCTACAGCTATAGCCACTTCTGTCATGTTCTCCACTTCTACCAAAACTGCTGATGCAGGTAATTACTGGTTAAAATGTGTCGTCCAGGCCGGCAGTAAAGCTTAATAGTATTGTTCATATACATCTACTTACAAACATACAAGCCCTTGAATATTTATTTTTAAACGATTCTGCAGGAGGTACGGGCACGTCAACTCGAAGTTTCAAATCCCGATTCAAGAACATCAATTTAGGACCATCAAGATTCCCGTTTTTTTACAACTCAAGTAAGTTGATGAACTAAAACAGGTAGATAAACGTTGAGTACAGTTGGTTCGTCCCTGTTTTTTTATTTTTTGATTAAAATAACAAGTTTTTCTTCTTCTAACCAGTAAATATGCCTAAGTATGTTATGAATACATACTTGAATAGAAAATAAAATAACACGTAGCCAAACACAAATTAATGTCGTCACAATGTTTGTTCTGGGAATCGAATTTTCGGGCACCCATTCATGTTGGCTATGTATAAACTACTTAATTAAAACAATATGACTTTGGTGTATTACTGAATTTTTTTTAATGAATTTATATTATTTATGCAAGCAAAACTTACTCCAAACTTTCTGAGATTAAATATTCAAAGTCTGATATTCGTTTCAAGTCGAATTTACTCGATGTTACTAAGATTTTTCTCTTATTTACTCTGACATTCTCGTTTAATATTCATGATAAACTGGCACATTCATCAATGTAGCAACAAATATCTTTATTTGCAGAGAGAAAGTCCATGCCAGCCAAAAGCGTGGAGGAGGCATCCAAGACTGTTCAAAAGTTTTACAGCTATCCAGAATACTGCAACAATTTGAACGAAAATTCGGACACAAAAAAAATTGCTGAAAAAAGCACTTCGTCTGAAGGTTACGAAAGCGACTAAAAGGCCCTTCACTCACCGGGAGCATTCGCTGTCATGTAACGTTACAGATTTGAGCATTACTTCAGAGAAAAACAGCACCTTGTAATAATACAAAAAGAGCTACATCAGTGAAGGAGAAGAACCGAGCATTACAATGCTTATTATTACAATGTGTAATATCTTGATACAACTTGAAATATCAATGTGTTTTTCTTTATTCAGACAGGCCGATTTATTTGTTATTTTTTGCGTAAATGATAATGTCGAATTAATATTACCGCACCCAATGACTGCTTCGTCAGACATTCTGAAAACAACTAAATCAGAAGTGAATTCTCGTCAGTCGGAAGGTAGTATGGGAATGTAATGCTCAAAGTCGAATCTATAATTTTCATAACACTCGACAGCTCGTCAGTCAGGGAGGAAGATGGTATTGTAATGTAATGCTCAAAATCAAATCTACATGTAGTTTTCACATAACAAGCGAATGCTCCTGGTGCCGCGGTGAGTAAGCGCCTTTAGCTGAAGATTTTCAACATCTTTATCTCTGGTTTTTTTTCAAATGACCTCCTATATCTTGACTCATAAAGCGTGTCATAGCAGAAGTAGATCTTTTAGTTGCTAGGTCTAGCTAGAATATCTAAGTACCGAAATTAATCTGAGAAATTGACAATATTTGACTAGTTAGGTACTCGTAAGAAGTTAGATATTTAGGGAACTGGATTTTCGGAATTCAAACATTGCACTATAGTTCGTTCGCGTAAAGATAGCAGTATTTTTTTTATTTAATTCTGTCTCAAACAAAAAAACTCCACAACCTTGTCGATCGAAAGCATGCGTTCAACTGGTCACTGTGGACTTGTCTTTCTAATTAGGAACGATTTGATTGGTAAGGAGGCGTGCTAGGTCGAAGGACAAGTATGAAATCACTGCATTCTTAACGCGAACGGACTATAGTTTGAGAATTTGATATCTCGATCTAATAATTTTGTATTTATTTTTCAGATTTACAATGTGAGAATTACCCTAAGAACGTCCCATGTTGTATAGCAAGCATGAAAACTAGTCCGATAAACATACTTATGAGCGAAAAGCAATTAATCTGTGAATGTTCTGCAAATACGGATAAACATACTTCAAATGAACAAAGAAGCAAAATAAGTGAAGTCCACGAATGCCAAACGAGCACAGATTTTAATTTTATAATTGATAAAGAAACCATAAGCAAAAAAAGTCTAATAGCAGAATGCCCAACCAATGCAGATATCAATCTTTTGGTCTTAGACGTACCGAAAACTATTGAGCAGAATACAGGTAAAAATACTTCTTTATTTCATACATTGCTAGTTGTCAAACATTCAGTTTTTGACCGGTAGAAATGGCTCTGACAGAAAAGCTGAATTGTGCTTTTTACTGTATTCCTAGCATTATCTCATGTTTACTCACCTTTCCACCCTTAACTAAACTTCCACGAACATTTCAAAACTAAAAAAAGTCATATCGTATAAGCCGTTTACGAGTTTTATCCAGACTAACAGAAATGTTTGCTTATTTATATAAATAGATGCACACATGGCGTTTTGCTATTATAGTTAAGGGGAATTCAAGATGCCTACTATATTGTACGTAATTCACTCTTGATTTAAAGGAACAGAAGATTTCGAAGAAATTGCTGCCATGGACAAGCGTTCAATCTATTCCAAAGCAAATGGGAGTATAATAAGTGCAAAAGGTGCATGTACAGAAGCTATTCTAACCTCTAGAAACATAGGTAAATGAAGAAAGAACATTTGTTTTATCGCATGATCTTCAAATACATACTCAAGATATTTCTGGAAGACGTTACTATCAAAAGGGAGTTTTAGATCTGAAATTGCATTTAGATCTAAAACTATGATATTCATTTAAACACAGTCACATGCACTGATGGAATCAGTTGATCATCACAACAAACAGATACAACAGCAATATTATTTTGTAATTTAATTGCTACTTGAACACACATTTTTTTTTAAAGACAACCAAAAACTGCAAGCGACACTCTTTTGTTCAGATGTTGAATATCAGAGTCAGTTTTTTTTCTCCTTTTAGTCTTTTACCATGAAATTACATTATGGTATAATTTGAAAATCTGCCGAGTTGTACATAATTCGTCGTATTAATTGTATCTGAGTTAAAGTTTAAGGCCTTAATTTATCAAAACTAGTTATCAGCTTACTTGATCTTGCAGAAACTGATATGTCATCTGCTCTTGTGTGTAATCATAGTCTCTCAGTTGGGACTAACAGAGAATACACGGCTATATGTCAACCATGTGGAACAAACACGGGTATGTGTTTCGTTTTATTATGTTTTTTTTAGTAAATATTTTATCCAAATTGTTTTGTATCCCACTTATAATTACAAACAAGTTTATGACCCAAATCTTTCAGTTACTTATTCTATCTTTCCTCTACAGATTCTTTAAAATTGGAATTGATATCCGATCAGATCGAAAAGAAATCAGTACAAATGATGACATCTCAGATCAGTTTCGCCAACGCGCCTCCAAAACCTGGTGCGTGATAAAAACTTCTTATTCCATAAACAGTAATTTAACTCTATTAATTAATAATAGTGACAACGGTTTATTTATTACTGGACATTATTCCACACATTGCCGTCTAACCCCAACCAAAAAGTGCTTATTCCATGGGATACTAGACACCGGATATATTTTTTCCTGTAAAGATATACACATTACACTTAAGAAACACCCAGACTAACACAAACAGGCATGTTCTTGCACACAGATGTTTATGTGGAGATCGAGCCCGCGACCTCTGGTATAGTAGCAAGCTCCATAACCATTACACAAGATCGTTCAAATATCTATTGTTCGAAAGACGCCAGTTGTCTCTTAGAAACTTCAATACACTCCAGTTACCATCAAAAGCTGATATATCGGTTATATATCGTTTAACTAATATCTGAACTGATTCTACCTCATTAAAGTCTCTATCATATATTCAAACGTGACATAATATGTCACCTGTCATGTTAGATATTTATGAAGTAATGGCTGTTCAGATATCGGGCAGGGGGGGGGCCGGCGCCCCCCCCCCCCACCCCTAGAAGTCAATTTTCCTTACAAGTGGTTTTTTTTTTGTTTCAATATACCCGACCGACCATCTTTTCGAAACAGGTATGAGCTGCCCCCTCCTAGCTGAAATCCTGGGATACGCCCTTGGTCACTTTAATTATATCGAAAAGCGACTCTACCCAGTTCATAATATTTAACACTCACGAAAAACCATTACTTATCCAAAACATTAAGTTTCGAAGCTCCTCGACACAATGCAAATAAACCATCACTCTAGAATATTACAACATCTTGCAGATTTATGTATCTATCTGACACATTCTTACAAGAAGTTCAATATCTTGTTCTTTAATAATAATAATCTTTTAGAATCTGCTGCATCTACTCGTACGTTCAAGCAAAGTAGATCAGTTGAAGTAAATATCTCGAGTAAGTGTTTATCATTATACTCGTAATTGATTTTATTCTTAAAACCAAATAAAATTGTGCTCACTTTTTCAGGCGAAGAACCAAAAATTGATTCGGCTACAGTAACTTCCCTACCAGAATTAACGAATACAGGTACTAGAAGTGGAATTAGTATAGTCTCTAAAATTTGTCTTTTTCTACACCACATTGTTTAGGCCATCAATCAAGTAGTTTCAGTTTGCTTTCTATAAAGAAGTTTTGCTAAGTGTATGCAGATACGCTTAGCAAAACTGTCACTCAAACTGTCACTGGCTAAGATGTCATATTTTGTTGAATAATAATTTTGATAGTGAGCTAAGTCAAATGCTGATTTCAGTGGACGGTAATTAAGATTTTACATTTACAGATGCAAAAACTACATCAATATCATCAGCCCGAAGGTTGACAGCTTCCGCCGTCACCTCGCCCATGGATATTACTACTACTGGTTATTTTATTATATTTACTTATTTGACTAATTTTACTTTTATATAATTACTATATAAAAATAATTATATTTTTACTACTCTTCTTTTCTAAACATTTGCGAGTTATCATCAGTTACGATTTAATAATTTTAAATTATTTTTTCCTAGTTTACTAATTAGACTAGGAACCTAGTCTATTTCATTAAATGTATAATTGAATTATTTGTTTTATTTTGTTACAGTAGAACCTAGAGCTGAAATGGAAGTATGTTTAATGGATCAAACAACATCCACATACAAAGAAGGTACATAATATGTACCAAGTATATGTTCAATATTATTGAACATGCTTTAAGTTCATCCATTGCTAACTTTAGTACGTAGATAAGTACTAAACTTTCCAATGGTGTGTACTTGCCTGATTAAACTACTATACCATTGATCAAAAATCACTTTAGACAGTCATGGTTCTGAGGCTATAAGATTATGAAGGTTGTTTTGCTTACAGAGATGAAACAAACTCGGAGTTTTTCCACTCAGGATCTCCTCAATGAGCGGTGTCAATCAAAAGAATTCGCAGATACGGGCAAGTTATTAATTTTTATCTTAACCAAAACTTAAGTATGTGGTGTGAGTGCCTCAGTTGCAACAGTGGATCGGCAACGATTAATGTTGTAAAGCGACTCACGCCGGGTCGGGAATGGGATGATTGACCACCTCAAACAAAATTGAATGATGTGTCTCTGTGCTTAGGATAGCACGAATAGCAACATTGGCTTATATCGCTAAATAGCTCAGCCTAGTCTGGTTTTAGGGCTTTCAATTTGAGGATATTTTACAACTCTCTTTTGAGAGCTTTTGATTGTATTTTAAGTCTTAAAAATAACTTCTAACTTTTCAAAATAGCATGTGATTCATTGGAATTTAATCAATCACTGACTTCTGAAGTTTTTGAATCATCTTACCGCAGAAGAAATTTTCATCAATCACAATTTATTATTATTTTAAAGTTCTTCTTTTAGGAACAACTACAGATATCTCTACGAAATCAGCTTGTGTTTACATAAGAATAGACAAAAAGTCTGCCTATGCCGTCACGTCTACTAAGAAAACACAATCAATTGAAATGGTCACCAGTAATGAAGAAGGTACGATACAAGAAAACTTATCATATTTTATTTTAATCTCACATGAACTCATCTATAACTAACTTTTTTCGAATTATGTATAAAACCAAGTCGGCTTTGTAACAATATCTAACTTGAAAGAAATAACTTGAGAGCTGCGGAACCGCATTGCATGGTTCATGGATTTGTGAGATTTCTCTCCGACACTATAAGGAGAATAAACGATTAAAAAGTTTGGAAAATTGAACATAAAATAAACAATTCAATATTTTCCTAATTTATCCGTGGGTTTTTTAATTGTCCAACGGGACGGGATCGACTTATCTCTTGGTTGCGACTTGTCAGTAAGTAAGTAGACCTATCATTGTGGATGCGGAAGGCTTAGAACCCGGAGTTGAAACGCACCCTGGGAGAGCCCTTTGTCAAGCATTGGCCTGCATTAGATGAGGAAGACCTGTAGGACTTATCACTTAGGCTTCATCATTTTGTCTTTGTTTTTCAGATCCGTTTGATTTGAAACGTGTATCGACGAGAACAAACAAAGATTACAATGCAGAGACAAAATCTCGAGGACATTCGGCGTTGAGTACTTTTATGACACAGCCCGACAAGAAACCCACAATCGATACTTGGGTCCAGTACAGTCATAACTTTGAGCAGAACGGTTCGTAGGGAAGCAACTTGTTTTAGTATCTTCAAGTCAAATAGATAAGCAACATAAAATAAAGCTGACTTGCACAATAACTGGGGTATAGTACATCGACTGACTGGTTCCAAACCAAAAATTACCGATAAAAGTGAAACTACAAATGATTAGAATGTACTTCTTATGATCAAATCAAATTAATCTTTCATCACTATGCTAACGCTTTTAATTTGTTGCCAATCCGTCATTTTAAACATCGCGGCATAGGTAATTCGGGAAACCAAATATGTTCAGTCATATTATCATAAATCAATCAAAACCAAATCAGTTTTGAAGTCAGCTGATTATACCTAGAGCTCTTGTAGTCTAGTAAGCATCAACATTATGTGGGCTGACAGTGGTCACAAAAGGAATTGCCGTTTAGACAAAACCAATTCTAATACCTACTACAATGACAAAGTCGTATCGTTTGAAGATTCACTTAAATCTAAAACAATGAAACACTACTTTATTCCTGTAGTAATATGGTACTTTTCATGATCATTTGTGTCATATTTGACCACTCTGTACTCAACTTCGCATACATAATTTTGATGCTCACTGTACTGCACCATGCAGCTTTGCTTAGTTTGAGGTTAATTAATCTTCATTAGTTTTTAAATTAACAGTCTAAATATCTATTTGATAAAGTTCTCTTTATTAGTCAAACGTATGCAGAATTTCAATTAAATTCTGTTTCGCTTCGTTGATTTTTCAATCGAATGAAAGTTTGCTTTGTATCTACACACTTCAAATTTAAATGCTAACTGCTATTGATTCAAACTCAGTCGAGTCAGTGATAACTTTTGAGACTCTATTTAAATTTCATTGAACTCTGAATCTCCCAGCTCGTTGTTAGTGTCTACTGGATCTGTAAATAAAGACTGGTACATTGAAGTTCACATCTTTTTTTACTGGCGCGATGACTGAGTCCACCTTTCATCTTTCAATTTCATCAGCTGAAATTGATTGATATTAACTGGCAATCTTTTAAAGGCCACACAACAAAACACATAGACCCCCGTCTGGTCCAGGCGAGACCAGTCTTAAACCGCATGAAAGACAAATTTTCCAAAATGTTTGAAATGCCAAATTCTTGAGTAACTACCGAGGAAATAGAGAAGACTGTCCAAATCCTAGGCCTACCATGATATGTTGGAAAGTCATCCAACTTTTAGCATATATATTTATTTTATGCTCGACAAATACCTACATTATTTTAAAACAATTATAATATGTGGCCTCACACCAAAAGGCTGATATTAGACCTACTCGGCGCGTGTCATATTGTGTGGTAATTTTATTAATACCGAACTCGTTATATGCAGATAATAATTCACTGCGGTCGCCTCGCATTGGTCTCAGCAAACTGATCACTTCACGTATGTTAAATGATTCGACGTCAACTGATAAGGGTAATTACTAAACTATTCTTTCATCTGTGCATGTACAGCAGAGGCGTTCACAACAATATTTTCATGACACCTTATTGTGCTAACATAAAAACTGTTTTTCAATGGTTTCTTAAAGATTGATGTGAACGCCTCTGTTCCTACTTTTATTTTACGAAACTTAGTAATAGCTTTATAGTTACAGTCGCACTTACTAATTCAATTGCTCCATTTGAACGTGGCATATTTTACAAAAATCTTCACTAAACATTTCTACTTACTCTCCTTTATTTACATGCTGCAGAAACCGAGCCTCTTCAACACCCGTCCCGCTATAAGTCCATGTCGATGATGACGTCAACACCATTCAATGCAGCTTCTAACACCGTTGACACTCACGGGAAAGGTGAGTTCAGTTTGAGGCGTTTGAAATAAAGGTGAAAGATTTACTGAAATTACTATGGTCTTTCGAAACAATTGGTAGTTGTGTAAATCTATCTCTTAGATTTTTGCCTTGGCTTAAACTGGTGAAATTTTCCTAAAACCTTTCCAAATTACATCAAACACAGTTTTTTTGCTCTACCGATATATTGTGTAGATTAAAAAAGTAGACGCACTGGAAATAATCGACATCAACAATTCAAAATGCTCTAAGTCCAACCCCCTTATTCACAAAAACGAACGGAACGCTAAAGAGCGGTAATAGTATTATTCATTTACTGTGGCTAAAGCATTATTCATTAAGCAATTGACGTGTTATGTCACTTACTCGCAAATGGCGGCAGCAACAAGAATGTAAGTGGCAAAGCGATACGAAAGAGATTGTGTTGTTGAAGAACTGTTAAAGTTTTTATGGATAAAGGGATGCGGTCTAGGAACGGCTTAGTGTAATTTTAGATCCTATAAGTGTTTTTTATTTCACAGGACAAACGTTAGTATGCGCCTGCGCAGAAATTGGCTGCGATATGGAAACGAATACGCAATCCGATTTATATAATAAAATAAGTTAGTATTATTACTGTCTTGTCTTACTTATTGTCGTTTAAGTTCTAACACCACGTATGTCATTTTCAACAACTTTTCAGGAGAGCCAAAAAACCGAATTGACTTACTTACTGTTTCCATACGATAGTGGCTATCATCCTGTTACTTTTTTCTTATTTTAAGGGATGCTATTGGTCGTACCTGGATTCTGATTAGACTAAACAACGCGTCTTTAGATGCTTTAGCGAATGGCATGAAAATGTCAAAACCGCGTAAAACTGACATACGTGGTGTTAGAACTTAAACGACATTATGAAGAAAACATGTTTCAGTCAAAAGTAGAATTAATACCCTTCTTAATGTTCGCATAAAGAACACCTTAGAAATAAGAAGCATAAAGCTACCTCATCGCAAAGTTACTGAAGCATAAATCAATACCTACTTACATACATATTGCTTCCCAATATTTACGCACGTATGAAAGTGAATCTATTTCCGTTATCACCCCATATTTCGAGAACGACTGACAATGTTTTCATTCTTTTTTTTCGAATACTTAGAACTTTGGTAAGGAAATTATGAGTATAAAATGGTAACAAAAAACTGAAACAAATATGTTAACGCGTTGGACAGTTCACCATTTGATAGGACAACGTTTCTTGGGTCAGCTAGTGCATACATTACTATCTCCATGAGTAATGGCTTTATAATTAGTAGATCCATGTGTTTCCACTAGCACAGTTGATAGCGTTTGCAAAAAATATTTGGAAACAATCTGTAGCTTTTTGACATTCCACACTTTTTTCAGATACTGAATGCTCCACACAAGTGTTTCGTAATGAATGCAACCAGAGTATAGACAAGGCTACTTGCAGTAGTTGCGGGGACAATACAGAAACTTTGTCGAGTACAAGCCGCAACAGTATGTAAATTATATCTGTCAACGATTGAGTTCTATCGATGACTTAACGATTGTTTACACATACAATTCTTTATCGAATAATCTTTTCGATTTAACACTCAAACACAGAACGATTACCAAAAATTTCAAAGTAGTTTCTTTCATTGTGGCAAGTTGACGTCCACTTTATAGATATTTTGATGGACCAGCTATGCTATTCCGGCGGACGCCAAAACTCCCTTCGCTTGTGTGAGTGAACTTTAAAATTCAATTTCTTTGCAACTGTGGTCGTTACAGAGAAAAGAACTAAGCCAAATAACATTTTTTAATTATTTACATACAAAATGAGAGAAAATACTAATTCAAAGTAAAGCGTATTGATGATTGAGGTAAGTGTGAAGCACCGAGATATGAAGTGATGTCCGATGTGCACCGCCGGAATAGCACAGCTGGAAATAAATGCCAAAAAAAAGTTTGAATAGTTTGGAAATAAAACTTTAGTTGTAGTTCACAGGTAGGAAATTCCTGCATTTTGTTCATTTACTGTGTATAATGTGATATGATATATTTTTCCAACAGGGCAAACAACGGCAGACAAATTGTCGACTCTGTCACGACTCATCGGCCGAGAGCAGTCGGGCTCGCAAATTACCTCCAATGCCCCCCAACCTATTACCAGCACCATCATCTCAAGCAATTTGGACGCGGACAAATGGATAAAGAGATGCACTCAGGAAAAAGGTATCATTAAGACTTTGACACTTACTGCCTTACTCAAAGTCGTCCATTGGCTCATAGCTATTGGCTCATTAGTGTCAGACATTCTGAAAATATTTTAATTTATTGAAGCTAGGTTGACGTCGCTAGTTGTCAGTCGTTAAGCTTAGTCAGAGGCCTTAGGGCGGCTTGATAACATCTGATATTAAGGTTGCTCACTAACCTTACACCCCTCCAACAATCCGCACTAAGCCCGCGTGTTGGAGTATGGCTCATTCCACCTCATAGTTAAGGTGAGGCCTGTTGCCCAGCAGTGGGACGTATATAGGCCGTTTATGTATGTTATGTCTTTTGCCATATGCAATTTTGGTACTAATAAATCATAAACATTACATGACCTCTCTGAGTGCGGTCCTTAGCCAAAGTAGTCCTTATTTTCTATACTAGGATTTTGTATTAAATGAAGGCGATACTGATTTGTGGCTTAAGTAAATATGAATCCTTTCACAATTAGTTTCGTCAGTAGAAATCCATTATCTGCTCTGGCACAAAGATTTGGCTGCTAGCCTAAAAACGCTTACCACAACTTCGCCACGCGGTCATAACCTAACTTCGTAGATAATTCGAAGAGACGTATGCTCTGCTGCATCACTGCTGCAGTGGATAATACAAAAAGGAATTGCGCAGAATTCTGGAACGAAACCTGTTCACCGAGGTATTTATTTTTGGAAACTTGGTATTAAACAGGTTAAACTTGTTTTTTTCTATAATGAAAAGCTCCTCAATGCATCAACGAGTATATTATTCATTCATATTATTTATTCACTATTTTACAATTGTAAAATTTGAATTGATTATCTTTGTAATGAAAGCATTCACCCAGCAAAGCACCCAGCTCTCCAGAATGTTTAAAAACTAATCGTGAGAGTGCCGTTAATCTTATAGAAATTCAATACAGAGTATAGAGAAACACTTTTTATCGCTTACAATATCATTATCCCTAATCATTATTAATCCCAAGACAGAAACTAATATACAGAAATAATGTTTACTGCAATGCTATTAGAATTTATAATAAGTTGCCTACCGACATTAGAGCAGTATTTGGACTATGTTTGAGTTTGGAACATGTGAACTAACCTATACTTTAAGATCCCTTGTTACTAACAATATTCTGAGAAATAAATTATTTGATTTGATTTGATTTGAATAATTATGATTATACCTACGTTAAGTTTCCGACATTATATTCAAACACAAAACCATCAAAGTCTTCTGTTTGTGTAATATAGTCTCATTCAAGTAGAATAATAATGGGCACGGTTCAGATTCCCGATTATTAATACTGGCAGACTTATTACCACGAGACATTATCTACCACACGATCATACGATAAGTTGTAATAGACGGGTCTCCTACGTAGTTTCGAATGCCATCATCTCGACGCACGCTATCTCGAATTTATTTCTCACTGCCTCATTATCTCGAACGCTTGTCAACTCGAATGACGTGATCGCGAACAACGCTGTTTAGAAAAACGTTTTCGTTGAATCGTACCGTCGAATTCTTATTTGAAAAAGTAAACAGAAAATGTTTTTTAAAATATGTACCAATTTTAAATTCAATTCATCAACGCGCTCTAAAAAATGCCACAAAAAATATTAGTTATATTTTACTAAAAATAAATAAGTAAATCTAATTATGTAAATTGTTTTATCGAGTACCAATAGCAAGGTTAATAAATGAATAAACTGGTTCACTAATGTTTGACCAAAAAATGTTTAACAAGTGATCATTTGACAAACAACGTTACACCAAATATTCATTTGGCAAACGAGACATTTGACAAAAGTATCATCTTACAAAAACTCATTTAACAAATGATCATTTAGCAAACATTTCATTTGTTAAATGTTACAACTAACAAAAAAACAATTGACCTATTTTTATTTCACCAAATAATACGTTTCACAAATTAAGCATTTGGCCAAATGTGTTCTATAGTCAGAAATACCAATGGTTTGAAAACCGATGTTAAAGTAACCAAGTGGACGATATCCCGAATGTCAAAATAACGAAATGCAATGCAGGCGAATCGTTCTTAGGTTTGAAAAAAAAAATAACCACGAAGGTTTAAACCTTCTAACCTAATCTATCCGAGTCGGTTTTGCCCTGACACTAGTAAAGGGCAGACAAGTATCACCACAAGTCAGCGTTTACCCATTTCTTCTTGACATATCGTTTTTCTTCAAACCAATAAAACGACATGCCCGCTCACACTCTTCACCCGCAATTTGGGCTTCGGGATTCAAAAACTAATCATTTGTCAAATAAAACATTTGGTCAAACGTTTTTTGGCCAATCGTACTTTTATCTGATGATTACAGTTGTTAAGTGTACATTTTGTGAAACGTTTTTTTGTAAAATGAAAATTTAAGAGATGATCATTTGGTCAAGTGAGTCATTTGTGAAGTAATTAGTTGTAAAATGATCAATTGGCCAACCGTTTTTTTGCCAAACGTTGTTTGTCAAATGTAATTTTGCCAGATGTCTTTTGGTCAAATGACAGGACCCCGAATAAACTGCCTATATATCCCACTGCTGGACACAGGCCTCACCTGGTTACCTGGTTCAGGAGCGTGATTATGACTGGACATTTCCTTCATTAAAAATGTTCTTCACCAACTATTTGACTGCTAACAGTGCTGCTACAGTTTACGATATGTTTATTCACACATGACGAATAATGCACATTTTTAACAGTTTTATTGTGCGACATAATACACTGCTCAAAAGTGTCTAGGGATATCTCAAGCATTTTCATATAAAGTATAACTATTTGGGAGGCTGTAAAAATTAAAATATTGATACCAACGTAGAAATTTTTAGAACACAGAAACTTCTATATCTGCCCTTTCAGATTGTATAAAGAAATTCATTGTAGTAGCATTATTGTACAATCGTAAGGACGTTGAAAAAAGACCAATTTTTCTTTTAAAAGGTGTCAAAATTTTAGCAAAATCAAAGGTTTTTTTTGTAATATTCTCAACCTTTGTCTTATGCCTCTGTCCTCGCGTTATTCTAAGATAATGCTCAACCTGTAAACAAACTTAACTTTATGAAATATTTGAACAATGATATCCCTATGATATCCCTAGACAGTTTTGATGTGTGTATATCCATCTATAATAATATTGTTTCTCCCTTTACGAGAAGTCACAGGAAGAAAAAAACTGGAACCACTCATTACGTGCGGTATTTTATCAGCTTTGATCAATGTAGTAAGCATGTAGCATGTGCATATGCATGCGCATAGGCGAGTCCGACTCGCACTTGGCCGGGTTTTTTCACATTTAAATAGGTACATATTTTGTAAAACATTTTGTGTTAACTTATTCAATGTCATAAGAATTCGAAGGTACGATTCAATGAAACCGTTTTTCGAAACAGCGTTGTTCGCGATCACGTCATTCGAGTTGACAAGCATTCGAGATAATGAGGCAGTGAAAAATAAATTCGAGATAGCGTGCGTCGAGATGATGGCATTCGAAACTACGTAGGAGACCCGTAATAGACATGTTTCCGTTCCAGATTATCAATCACAAATCGAATCTGAACAATCCACACTAGAGACTCTGAAACAAGCTTCTTGGTCTTTAGCGAATTCTCACAAGTCACCTAGGGTTTCTCCTACTAAATGCAGTCCAAGAGCTGGTTCAAAGATAATTTCAAAGTCAAATACTCTTTCCAATATAAATACAGGTGAGTTTTGGTTTTTGCTTTGCCAAAAAAAAATAACAAAATGATTTTAGTGGGTTTTTCATTCGTTTTTCGGTATTCTTCATCATATTCAAACGTTCACTGAACTTCCTAATTTGTGATTTAATGGGTGCCTTGTTTTTTTGAGTATATTTTCATACCTCCTTACTTACTTTAATCAAAACTACAGACAGTTTGTAAGAGAACAGCTCCACAACTCCTGCGATACCGACAGATATTATTTCAAAGGTGGTAAAGACTTTTTTAATGGTTTGTTCTAATGAATGTTTTTGTTTTGATCAGTTCCTATACCTTCAATACTTGCTGTACCAATATTATCCGATGACAGTCTTGCTGATGTCCTTCCTACTGGTATACTGACGAAAGAAACTCTACCCGAAACAGAACACAAAACAATGGCTGACAAGAATACGTCAGGTGTCTAAAAATTACACTTCGAAACAGAATGGATTTTTTATAAAATTTTACGTTACTTTAACGTCCATCTTAAAATTGCAGATGAAGTATTGTCGAAGACCCTAAAAGAATCGAAAATACAAACACGTCCAGATTTATGTGATGCAGGTATAAGTAATAGGACTGTGGTTATCTCTCATATCTACATTTTTGAATATGAGACATCACCAAAAAGCCATAGACTGTAGTCAAAGACTTGTGATTTTATTAGTTTATTTTTCCATAAAGTGATCTCAGTCAATTTCTTTCGTAGTGAGACATCATCCATCAAAACACGGTTCCAAATTCAATATAACATTAATGCTGGACAAAATATGCACTAACTGTGCGATTACCATAAGCGTACAGAAGTCCAGAAAGTCTAAATAGGTAGGATTTGCATAGAAATCTTTGTGTTGTTTCGCTTCTATATCATCTGTAACAGTAATCCTGGCGGCTAATTTATTGAAATTGTTCCTGACAGCTATACACACAATGATGCCAAACGCCAATTGCGTTAAGTCTGCAAGTGCTATAACGTCGAGATGTGTTCTCCCGTCGCCTTCTGTTTGTAGACTAAGCAACAGAGATCATACAGGTTTGTAAATATAGTTTTGAAGTTGTGACTTTAGCAGCAATCTGGTAGGGTTCAGATTAGTGTTGTACCCTCTCGTTACTTACCCCATTGTATAATTTCAGGTTGTTTATTTGTTTACGATAAACCTCGTTGTGCAGTACATCAAACACGTGTCGACGTATCTGTCCAGATATCTGATCCTTCGGAACAAAATGCTGAACTGGGTATGTCTAACTCATAAAATAATGAAAATTATATTTATAAGGGAGATTGACGAATAAGGGAGAATACCAATCCAAGTGGAATTGGTATTCTCCCTTATTCGTAAAGAAATAATTTTAAAATGTTTTTTTTTCTTAGTTCTTCTCACTCAAACGAACACATTCGCGTAGTTATTGAGTTTTACAAAACGCCAAAATACAATCTCACTTTGTAATCGTTCCATGTGCAAATTCAGAATGCGACCCCTGAATGAAGCTAGAAAAACTTTTGTAAAAAGTAGTCTGTCTAAACAACGTTGTTGAAAGAACTAATTTATAATGTTTATAGAATATCGGACCTCTTTACAAAGTTTCGATATTTGGCAATATTTTCCCAAGATTTTCAGTAAAATGTTTTGTGAGCGTAATATAATTAATGTCCTTGAACATTTCAGAAAAAGGTCCCACTTGCCACATTAGTTATCACCTTAGTTATGTCTAGGTAAGCTAAAATAGGCATTCCGGCACCATGTTTGAAGTCTAGGCTGAGTAGAGTATGCTAATTCCTTTGGAATTCAGCGTAGCGTTCGACGTATCATAACTCAAAGCCCTTTGAAACTCTATATGCATTCTACTTCAGACAAGCGGGCTTTATATTTAGTCGCCGTATTCTCATTATAATCCCATTTGAAAGCAGCTTGAGTGCACAAACATGCATGCACTTCATTTCTTGCTGGGAAATGTCAGCAAGCATTTGAGGATATGACATTTAAATTTTTATTTTTATTTTACCTCCATTGGATTCAAATTCCAAGTTAAAGTGGGTTTAGATCCCCAAACCACATTGGGCATTGAATTCCTGGGTTTTCTAAATCTGGAACAACGTCGGGTTTGGGCGAGGAATTCTAGCTCGAAAACAGGACCGATTTTTATGGTTCAAAAAGGAGAATAACTTTATATTTACAAATGAAAGTTGACAAGAGCACATTATTAAATTTTCCCACAATTTTTCTGGGTTTTATTTGTCAAACGGGATCGAGATGTTTATTGGTTGTCGAATATTGTTTTTATTGAACTTTCACAGTTCCATACCATTCGACAGAACATCTGTCGAGACAGCTAGTGTTTACTAGGTAAATGTTTCTGTTTACAGATAAAAAACCTAACAGTCACGAACATGCTATAGGTCGAATTGAGAATGTATCGCATCCTTGCCCCAAGACTCCCTCGTGCCAGCGCAGGAGACCCAGCATCAATGTTATTGGTGAAGTTCTACCCCCTAAAGGTATTTTGAGTTGCTTACCTATTTACCAAACAAGGTACCTATTTTTAAAACGGCGCTTTTTCGAAATTGAAAGTACGATACACGCTTACATTCATATTTCATCAGATGGATATTAGTATTTTATCTATGCCTATTTTCATGTCCTTGCGAACCGGTTTGTTTTCGCCAGTGGCAGTATGGTTAAGAACGAGAAACCAGAGATATACAAGACATGATATGCACATACACACAAGGTGGACATTTGCCTACAATTACGAAATTATTGAGGCGGATAAATGTCGCGCATCCTTAGAATGAAGCAATGACAGCAAATACAAAGTGGTCCTTCTTCGTCAGTCGAGAGTTCCAGTCACATAAAGTTTTATGCTAGAATCAAAGCTTTGTTTCTGATTTCAGTTTACAAAGCTTTATACGAAACTGCAAAGATGGCTGCCAGGGAATCGAATCTCCCTTCGGTGGAGAACGCCATGCCTGTTATAGGTTAGACATACAACACTATTCTAGTGTTCTAGTTGTATTGTTGTGTAGGTAGTCAGGAAAGAGAAATCCGTAGCTTGTAGTCGTAGCAGCTTTAATATCGTTTTCAAGTTTGAAAGCTCGTAGCAGTTCACATAATTCATTGAACGAGACTGAAGTCATTGTAGGTAGGTACATATTTGTGTTTTGTTCAACAGATTCTTTTAAACATAAAACACGAGCTGCGATTTATTAAACAGCAACTAATTAGGAGCTTATTTTAGATAACGAAGCTGCAATCATTCGCGCCTTGGCCATACGCTCCGCCGCCATACTCACTTCGAGCTGTGGGCTGTCTGTCGGAACCTGTCATTGCAAGAATGACTACAAACCGTCTACCAACAAAGGTAGGTATTTCATCTTATGACTGCCCGAGACTTACGACGACCGATTTTGCCTAGTAGAAAAATAAAAAGTACTGATTGTCATATTCGTACACGTTCCACAAGTCGGTCGGAATTAGGGACGAAATATGGCCGATTTTTAATGATTCCGATCGGTTACACAAAATGTCGGACGTGTGCTGGCAAGCTACGAGTTATTTAATACATCGCCTTCAACTGAGATAGGGTAGAAAGGCTTGTCTTTTGCGTCTAACTGTACAGTGTGAACTCATGCCTATAATGATATGTCATTTTTAGTCTCTGAAGCCGACGAATGACAAGATATTTCAAGGACAGAAGTACCGAGATGGCAAAACTCTTTCAGATGTGACGTTTTTCGTCAGACCATCCGTCTGCACGTTGACGCTTATCTCAGAAACGAATTTATTCAGTTTGTGATGTTATGGTATTATATGGAATGGTATGGTAGGTAGTATATGGTTTGAGGGTTTGCGCTTGTGGTTGTGGTTCTTTGTTTTTACATTAAAATACAACATAATGTCTTATAGAATTATGCCCAAAAGCCATACGCAACTGGCCGCGCTGGAAATCAATGGGGGAGGCCTGTAGTTCAGAAGTAGACAGCCGCAAGCTCATGGTAGCAAATTTACCTATTAACAATATCAGCATTATCAAATGAAACGCGTTTGCCATTTGCAAGCGCGCTTTTCAAAAATTAATTCTATGGAGTACAAACTTCGTGCGTTCAGTGATTTGTTAGTTATTCTATATCCTTATGAAGAAAACAGGGAACACAATATAAGCGCGATTCAAAGTACTGGTAACGCCATCTGTTAGCGCGGTGAAGTACTAACTACCACATCAACTGAGAATAGTCTGAAATGTAATGTAGGGTGGCATTCCGGCTAAAATCACTTCACATCTCGGTGCTTCACGCTTACTTCAATCATAATTCAAAGTGAAGCATTAGTATTTTCTCTCATTTTGTATGTAAATAATTATAAAATTTTATTTGTCTTTGTTCTTTTCTCGCAAACGACCACAGTCGCAAAGAAATTGAATTTTAGAGAAACCTAACCACGAGGGAAGTGAGACTTAATACACAGGGAGATTACCAATTCAAAGTGAAGCCAATAGACAGATTTAAGTTGGCGTCTTCTCCTGATCACTATCGAGATAAGATTTAAGTGTTGGCCAGGGGTGGCACTCCGGCGGACTTCAATCATTAATATGCTTGACTCCAAAATAGTATTTTCTCTCATTTTGCATGTAAATAAATCAAAAATGTTATTTGGCTAAGTTCTTTTCTCTCTAACGACCACAGTTGCAAAGAAATTGAATTTTAAAGTTAACTGACCACTAGCGAGCGAAGAAAGTTTTGGCGCCCACTGACGGAATACCGGAAAAGCAAGAATAGCATAACTGATCGGTGAATGCGAGTTGGCAGAATCGCTCTACAGCCTCTGGTCTTTCGTTTCAGCGCAGTATGTGTTCTCGTTCAACACTCCGGCGTCATCCATAGAGGGCTCCTCACGGACGCAAACCTGCTCCAACTGCCACGCCAAACTGTTGGAGATACCTCCTTCTTATTATGAGTCAGGTGGGTTTCATTTACCTTTGTAACCCCCGAATTCACAAACGCAAAGTAACGTTAAGCATTTTTCAGATGTTTAGCTGTCCCTTTCAGTTCTATTGACATTTTACAGGACGTATAATTTATTCTCACTTTCTATGTTATGATATGAATTCTTATTTAATGAGGGCGCTACTTGGTGGCTTATATGGGCCTTGATATGAACTTAGACCTTTAGAGTACTTTATTATTTGACAGAATTCCTGGAAGAGCATGTAAGAACACAGTTGGTGGGCTCTTGTCGGTACTACAGCAACCTGCTGAGTCAAAGATTCGGTTCCGTTAAAGAAAAATGTGAGTACGCAGGGTCATAGCTCATCTAGGTACAACGTTGCATGGCGTGACTTTGGTGCTGAAGGCAGTACAGAAATGAATCCCTTTATTGTCCATGGTCCTGTGATAGACCCTGGACAGTAGCACGGGAATTATTTACCCGTGGTCCCTGAATTTAATATAAGCAAACTAATTTTTAAAAAAGCATTATGCTATTTAGTATGTAAGTTATAATACCTTGAAGTATTACCATTTTTACAGAAATAACGCAACGAGACAGACACGAACAAGTGTCTGACATCGTTGATATTTAATTTTCCAATATTTTACACATGAAAAAGATGGTAATTTTTCATTCCAGTCACAAAACACCTAGCGCCACCTAGCGATGATAGTACGTACGTCTCCAATCTTCCCAAACGTTCGTACACCGAAGCCTGCACCATGAAGCCAAGCGGACGCGAACACTTCGGTAGTCAGACGATAAAGAACCATATTACAACCAGTCAGAGACCAAGAACAAGGTCCTGTTGCACCATCTCGCCGTGTTTGACAAACATTTGTTCTGGGACTGAGAAGAACCAGCTAAGGTCCGTGTATTACATGCTATCCGCGATAGAGGGCAGGATTCGACGGTTAAATAGAAATATACCAAATTAAATACTGAAGTACAAGATATCATATTTATCAGAAAATCTCATTGAATAAAAAATTGTTGTGAAAGCATGTTTCGTGAAAAATATACTATGTTTTAAAGTGTAATAAATAAATGCTTTGTTATTATTATTAACGTTTTATTTTCCAGAATAGGAGTTTATACTTTTAGCACAATAGTTCGTTTCGAAATTACATAAATATTTGGAACTATGTGTGACAGTTTTGATATATATAACATTTTTCCCAGATCATTGCTTTGTACATAGCATTTGCAAGGAAACTATAATAAAATCGGCAATAAACGTACATAATTAGTGAAATTTATTTTCGATAGTAATAGAAAGCTATAGCTACAATAAAATTATACATTACAGAATCCCTGTATGGTACACATAATATACAAACTACGAGTTTAAATGTACAAGCCCAGAAAGAGGAGCGAAATAACCAAATTATTTTGTTATACATATATTATGAACAACGTTACGGAGTTTACTTGCGATGCCAGCCCAAATGGTAAATTTTATTTAGTCCACTAACCGCCGCCGCACTCAGAGACGACAATTAATTTAAATGGTTCATTAGCGTCAAAATTTGACATTCTTTAAAGTTCTTTATTCGATTTGTTAGAAAGTCTCTTTTCAAAAATGAAATTTTGACTCTTATGAACCATTAACGTTAATTGACGTCTCTGAGTGCGGCGGTAACCCCCGAATTCTCAAACGATAAGCAACGCTCAGCACGCGCTCACGCTCATGCTGTCCCTTTCAGTTCTATTGACATTTTACGGGACAGCATGAGCGTGAGCGCGTGCTTAGCCTTGATTGACGTTTGTGAATTCGGGGGTAAGAGCCCCTAAACACTAGTGTTCATACCCATCGGGTAGGCAGAGGCACACTGTGACCGCTATTTTTTACGGAACATTCAGCAGCCTACAGTTTTCCGGAAATACGCATAAACATAAAAAACTGGATTTCGCAATTATATATTATCATATCTTTAATATTATTTATAAGTTGCATCGTTCTGTACAAATCAATATTTGTTTACTGTAAAGCCATTAAATCATAAATAGTATATTTAGAATATTTACAACAATCAGTCAACATAGCTTAAAAATACATCAACAATTGAATAAAATTAATTCGTTATTCTAATAATAATAGTTATTATAAAAGATTATACACACCACATCGCCAATACAACATCACAATGTAATATATTTAAATCACTACATTGATTATATACAAAATAGCTGATCAAAAACACTAATTCCTTACTGAGGCCTATCCGCAATATCTTAGAGCATTATTCAAACTATACACTTAGTTATAGTTGGACAGTTAAACGTCATTTCAAAGTATGATACGATTCAAACTTAATGGCGGCTGTGAACATCGCGCGAGTCGATGCGCAGAACACAAATTAAGGTGTCAGCGGGTTGCGACGTGAGGTCAATCTTGCGCACTCGGTGCTCACAGCTAACTTCCGAGCCGCCATTAAGTTCGATACGTATTATATGCCTGTATGCTTTGCAATGCTTTAAGATATTGAGGTCAGGCCACAGAAATCTCACATTCTTTTGACTAGAGGTGGATTGAGACATCTTAAATGAAAACATTCGCAGTCACTTACAAAAAATACTAATTATAAAGCAAGTAGTCAAAAAATATTCTTGAAATACAATAAAAATCGCCTTTCTTGCCCGTGTTACTACCAATCTTACTACTGGTAGTAACACGGGTAATTGACTTGCCCTACTTACTACTGAAGTTGAAAGTTGTTAGAACAGCAATCAAAAATTGCCCGTGTTACTACCGCAAAATTAGAACTACAAAAACAAACAAAATCATTAAATTATTTACAATTTATCGGTAATAATAAAAAAATACAAATTACACCATTTTTTGTGTATGAATTTCAACGTAATTTCTATACAGCCACGATGTAAAATTTTAAATAACTTAAAGTTAAGTATTGATCAGATAATAGGATGTTTTAAATAACTTTATTATAATTTAGTTACGAAAATTTCTTTAAAATATACTTAGCTTTGAGCAAAATATTTTCCATTTTTCCAATGTAAATAAAGTTATTTAAAACATCCTATTATCTGATCAATACTTAACTTTAAGTTATTTAAAATTTTACATCGTGGCTGTATAGAAATTACGTTGAAATTCATACACAAAAAATGGTGTAATTTGTATTTTTTTATTATAACCGATAAATTGTAAATAATTTAATAATTTTGTTTGTTTTTGTAGTTCTAATTTTGCGGTAGTAACACGGGCAATTTTTGATTGCTGTTCTAACAACTTTCAACTTCAGTAGTAAGTAGGGCAAGTCAATTACCCGTGTTACTACCAGTAGTAAGATTGGTAGTAACACGGGCAAGAAAGGAAAAATCGGAGATTTGGTTACACAATAAATATATAACACATCATTATCATACATTTACTGTTATTCAAAGTTACTTAATTTACTACAAGTTATCTAGACTTTAACTTTACAAAATATCATGATAGTTAAGCACATACATATTTTAGTTCATCAATATTATCAAAAATGTCCCAAACCAGCTTTAGGAAACGACCCTGTCTTCACGCAGTCAAGTATAATATTACAATAACTTTAACCTTACTTACACAATCGAAACGTGATAGTCATAAAGCATCCTGATTCCTAGGTTTTTGAACAAAATAACTAAACTGTTGGCAGGAATGCATTGTTAGGAATGCCGAAGAATAAACACTTAGAAATAACATCTTTAACAAATAACCACAAAATTACGCCTTCACCATTCTATACCGTGAATTCTAAAACATTATACTTAACCTCAAATATACCTACATTTCGTTATTAAAAACTGCAATAATCGGACAATAAATATAATTAAATTACATAATTTTTAGTGTTGGTTCAATTTAGTAGGAAGCATGGCATTTTGTGTTACACAGTGGCGTAACAATAATATCTTGCTGATGGCTCTCTCAGGCCAAATAGTTTTTATCCATAAATAACACATTATCGATCGGCCTATCGATAATTTCGATAGCACGTGTTCATACTATTGACTACTACAAACATAAGTCATTTTGAAATACCAAATTGTAAACAACACTATAAACCAATCCATAATATGCATCCATTGTATCGGTTCTCTATCGATAAGACTGTAGATTAACAATTGATAGACAACTATCGATCGGTAACACTACCGTAGTATTCTACCCACGGCTACTCAATAGTTCGCCACTCCCCGAATATTTTATAGCAGCGATTTCCTGTTTTACTATTTCTGTTTTACATACAAAGTAAAGGAAATGCTTACAATTATATAAATTGTATGCTTTGATTTCGAATTCTTAACTTTGTATCTCCTTTTAGAATCACGGCATTATACTGAGAATGAATATAGAAAATATATAAGTACGCACCGACTGTGTCTTTGGCACATAACCACTCAACTTCTGTTCTAGACTGACCAGCAGTCACTTACTTGCGTTTCGCCGAAATTTCTTGGGTTTCACACCTGGAAATACAAAATAATTATTTTAGACGAAAGGGAAATAATTCATTGTGCATATTTTGTCCCATTCGCTTTTGAAAGTCAAGAACCTGCTACAGGTTACTGAATGACACTTCTAAATCTTTCCGGAGGCTCTTAGACACAAGTAACTGCTATTTTTAAAAACCCAACAATTTGGAGGCCACCTACCATCGTTTTATAAAGATGCATGGAAGTGGTCGGTCGGTAACATTTTGGCTGAAACTTTATGAACCTGGGATAGGTAACTTTGAACGAAAGCAATACCCAACAAAATGAGAGAGTTCGTAGATGCTGAGAAAATTAAAAAGATTTTCGAAGATTAATTTTATTCAATTGTATATTTATGAGATAGATGGTAGTTTGTTAGTTTTTTGTCCTCATAAAAAAAATTACAATAATTATAAAAAAACATTATGGATAATGTATGTATGTCCATTTTTTTCTGGGTTTTTGATCTTCAATCAATTATAATTCCTTTTTTTTTTTTAACACAAAAAAAATAAAAATCGACATCAAATTTTAAAATAAAATAATTCCACACACAATTTACCTGGTAGTTATAAGTTCAGGCGAGCGAACGCGGCGTGAACACGTGGACTAAAGAATCCCAACCACAGTCGGCGAGCTGCAACGGCCGCAGCGGGCTCCAGTCCAGCCCGTATGTAAACTCTGAGTGGTGCCGGATGGTTTCTAGGGGCTCGCAACCACGCTTTAGGTCCCATAATCTGAAATTGCATTATGAGGTTACGGTTACGGCCAACATACAACATGGTAACAGGCTATCAATAGGGTAAATGATTGTATTTTTTTTTGTTTATTATCGAAAGGCCTCACAGTTACGGAAACAATCCTAAAACTGTCATGTCATAAGTATCAAAACTAGCCGGACTTGGCCACCCTAGTTTGCAGACCTGTGGGGGCCTTATTTTTAAACGAATTTCGATCGTGATTTCACAATAACATTTGAAATCGATTATAATTGTTGGTGAACATGAAATAACATGCCAAATAACTCATAGTCATCTACCCCATTGCCGGTTAGTGGCACTTGACATTAGCAAGATAAATAACGGAAAGGGGAAGCCTGATGCGCCGTTGATTGTGCTGTCAGCGCCAAAAGCGCTATCACATTAGTAGCTAATCTGACAGCTATGAAGAAGGAGGTTCTATCACAACTAAAGCAAAGTTAATGTGACATGAATCGAAAGTACATAGGCACTATTGTCGTTTACTGTCCATCCCACTATTTCCACAATGAATATTCAATTATAGAGATTATGAGAATGTTTTTCGCAGAAAATAGGTTTTCTGGTCTTATTTGAATTCGGAACGTGTTGTGACGTGACGACTCATTGATACAGTGTGAGACAAACATTCACAACAACTTTCCGACACCGGTGGTTGAGTCACATTATGTTTGTATACTGTGTGTATTTATTTATTATTTCTATTATAGTATTTAAGTCTATTATTAAGTGTATTTTTGTTTGTTTGATTAAGTTTTTGACGATTTGAAAGCACTTGTAACAGGTCTATTTAAATAAAGATTTTTCTGATTCTGATTCTGATTCACACTTAAATAATTTCAAGAAGGTAATATATGGGAATTGAACCAACAATTATCTGCAAGAATCACTACCAGACCAGCCAGTGCTATTACAAAATCATCTTATTGGAATCCCGAGATCCTATTACCTATAAGTCTATTTTTCCTCACATCAGCTAACAACCACTACGCAGTACCATAAGCCGATATGTTTATATAACCAGGCATTCCTTGTGAGATCAACAATGTAGTGTTTACCTTGTGGTGAAGTCGTATGACACGGCCGCTATGACGGATGGCGAGTGGGGGGAGAACTGGACTCTTCGAACGGCACATTCGCAACCTGAAGACATATTCAAAAAAATATATATCATCAGACAATATACCACATAGCGCCATTCAGACACAAACTAAGTAAGCTTGTACTTTGAAAACTAGACAATAGACAAATGGATAAACAACCTTAAAAACATTTTTTATGTAAATACATTTATATCAGTCCAGCACAAACAGTCATATTTTAAACACTAGAATTTTTCATCTGTGCGGGGATCGGACCAACGACCTCTGGTGTAGAAGTCAACTTTTAACCACTACACCTATTAGTTGGTATACTATAAGATTTTAACGCAATGAAACATAATGTATTATAACATGACTGTTTTCACACACTACAACAAAAAGCAACTATGCCAAAATAGTACTTATCGGTGAAGCAATAAAACTATCAGTTTGAAAACCATTGGTTGAATAATGGTTTCAAATAAGACTATGTTATAGCATTTTCATAAATGCATTATTGTTTCTATTTATTTCCTTTTGATAAAATATGCTATCTACAAGAAGCCTTTCCGAGAAAGAATTTTGATACCAGGGAAAGAGGTACCTAGAGGGCAAAAAGGTTTAAGCCTAATGCTGACTGAAAAACAAGGACATAATAATTGGCTTTTTCTTTCGAATAAAGATAATAAGACTTTTATAATCAAAAGGGTAATCACGAAACAATCTTCAGCTTTAATTGACGTATTCTATTGTGAGAGTATGAGCTGACTAACCCTTGAGTGTGAACATAGGCGAGGTGAGTCTTCTCAAGTCCCAGCCGCGGACCAGCCCGTCGGAGCCGGCAGTCGCCAACGCGTGCGTTTCAGTTCTGCTCCAATCACAGGATAATACCTGTGTAAAACAATAAAATCTCATATTATTAATGACTACTAGCTGTCTTGACAGACGTCGTCCTGCCGTTTATTATGGGATAGGATGAGGGGACTGATGAGGCAGTTCAATGAAAACATGATTTGACAGCCAACAAATGTCGATTCCATCCAGTTTGACAGCTACAAAATCCAGGAAGTAAAGTAAAAATTGTAGTTTTTACTATTTTGCTCGTATTTTTTACGTTTTTGCCTCTACGTAGGAACCTTTTTACAGGAACAGCAAGCTTCCTTAAACACGGAAAAAGAAATCACCCAAATCGGCTTAGCCATTGACCTCACAGCCACACATTAGGAACAGTGAAATGGCGGGTAATTTGACAGAAACTGACATGTTCAATGAAATTACAGATTTCCTATCATATACTCTGTCATTCATTATACTGCACCATACTAAAATTCCGAGTATAGGCGCTGTTTGATTTCTCATCATAACACACGTTTAAGTCTGATCCGTTGACAGATTGTGTCACCTGTTATCAAGGGTTTACCCTTGTTTGATCGAACAACGTTTCGTCGAAAATCAGTTGGTCGAACAACGTTTGAGAAAATCATCACTTTGTATAATATCATTTGATAGAATTTTCAGTTCGTCGAATGTTTTTGTTGCTATAACAACGTTTGCACTAATGATCAAAAGGTAGAATGTTCATTTGATGTAATTTTCAGATGGTATAACATGCCAAGCAGCATGTAATGAGGCAAGTCGTTTTTTGGGTTTAAAAAAAAAATAGCCACGAAGGCTTAAGGCGGGAGCTACGCTCCGCTTCGCTCCCGCCTTAAACCTTCTAACCTAATATAACCGAGTCGGTTCCGCCCAAACTATAGTATAGGGCAGTGACGAAAAAATGAATAATTAAATATTTGATACGATGTTTCGACTAAACCATTATTAGTGTAATGAAACATTCGTTCAAGTAAAATTAGTGCATTAGAAAATTCGATAATATGAAATTAGTTCAAATGGAATTCGTTCAAACAAATAATTACATCAAATAAAAATTTACCAATTAAATATTCGGTCAAATGAATAATTCTACGAACTGATATTATTGCAACTGAAATTCGACCAACTGATTTTCGACGAAACGTTGTTCGATCAAACAAGGGTAAACCGTTATCAAGAGACTATAGGCAGTGAAGTCAATAGGTGGCGGTATGTTTTTTTTTATCAAATAGATCTAGAGTAAAACAAATAAAATCAAAAACATTTAACTCTTAGTATTCTTAATAAATAGTTTATGCTGTAACTAGCGACCCGCCCCCGCTTCGCACGGGTGCAATAGGATGTTATTTTACATATAAACATTCCTCTTGAATCACTCTATCTATTAACAAAAACCGCATCAAAATCCGTTGCGTGGTTTCAAAGATTTAAGCATACAAAGGGACATAGGGACAGAGAACGCGACTTTGTTTAATACTATGTAGTGATAAATGAACTTAGCTATCCAGCAGAGGGTTCAAAATGGCCTCAACAAAGGCGGCCTAAGAACCTATGACAGTATTAAAATCTGTTTAACACCAAAACCCTACAAGATAAGGTTCAAATTACCTCAGCATCATGCGCCTTCACGACAGCAGCCGGGCGGGCGGGTTCTGAGCAGCTCCACAGCTTGAGGTGTCCGTCGCCCGACACCGAGGCGAAAGTGGCTGCCGAGTGGGGGGAGAAGGCTGCCGTGTAGAGTCGTCTTACGCCTAGGAGATAAGGTTCAAATTACCTCAGCATCATGCGCCTTCACGACAGCAGCCGGGCGGGCGGGTTCTGTGCAGCTCCACAGCTTGAGGTGTCCGTCGCCCGACACTGAAGCGAAAGTGGCAGCCGAGTGGGGGGAGAAGGCTGCCGTGTAGACCAGTTGGGAGTGCCCCGCGAACGTGCTGAGGCATGCTTCGGACTCTGGATCCCACTGGGAAGGGATTGAATTGTTAGTACAGAGGCACCTTATGCTGCGGACATAAGATACATTTTGCAAAGGTTTTGTAAAGGTTGGCAGTACCCCGCGAACATGCTGAGAGACATGCTTCGGATCCTGGGTCCACTGGGAAGGAATTAAATTGTTAGTACAGAGGCGTTTACCTACCTACCAATTTCCAAGGGTTTTAACTTTTTAATGACCTACCGCCCGATCTGCGTAATGGTGTTACGCCGACTAAGTAAAAAACAAGTTAAATAATTTTTTTCTAAAGCAACTGGATGCATTAGGATTTTTTTACGAATTCTCGATGCCTAATTACTGTACACACATTAAATTGTAGCATTGTCACAAAACTCTGTGGTTTTAAATGCTAAATAAATCTGTTTGTGCTTATATTAAGTGTTAATGAGGAAAAAAAAAACATTAACCTTTACTTAGGGGCATCATAAGCTGCTGACATTGGATACATTTTGCCACGGTTTTGGTTACCATATATAGAGATCCCATCGGAGCTCATATAACCTAAATGTATTTAGCATCTGCAACTTTGTCTTCTTTCAAGCAATGCATCAATGGTAGGATACAAAACATACAGAATGGTTAAATGTACTACAGAAAATAAATACTGAAGTAGGGAGAAACTACTAATCCGTTTGGAGCATTAGTAGATTAGGGCCAACCTACCATTCAAGGGTGCGGTCCTAAATGGGCCAAAAGTGATTTTTAAATGCGTCACGAATCGATATAATACACGCTCATAACAGTCAGCATGACGTCATTAATGATGTCAATTTTAGCGCCTTATTTCACTCTAAGATTATGCTCCGAGGCGCCGTGAAAGACGTTTTTACGTAAAAATACCTTGTGTAGATATGCTTCAGAATAAATTCTTGAAGAATTAGCTTCTAAGAATAGGCTTTTGTTTCCTGATAACATTTAACAGTCAAAAAAATGCTCTCAAAGACCAACCCCCTTATTCATAAAAACATAAACAGCGCTTCAACAACAGGTTAACTTTAGTATCGCTTTGTCTCTTTTATTCCTGTTGCTGCCGCCATTTGCGAGTAAGTGACAAAACACGTCAATTGCTTGAACTATGCTTTAGCGCTGCGTTCGTTTTTATGAATAAGGGGGTAACTGTCAAGAGACTTAACAGGGAAACACGAATATCTTTTTTTTATAGTGGTCTTGTAACCCGGGATTGTAGGAGGAAGGAAACACATGCACACATCTCACCAATTTGATAGTAGTATCCCAGCTAGCACTAAGCAGATGAGCACGTGGCCAGTCCACCGAGCACACCTCGCTACTGTGAGCGCGGAGCACTCTCAGGGCCGCCGCGGAGCCCACTCGCCACACCACCACTGAACCATCACCGGAGCCGCAAGCCGCAGCACCCTCGCTGCTGCCTGACCATGTCTGTAAAAGAAATTAGGGAATAAGTATTGTCAGTAAAATAAATTAAATCAGGATCGTAGCTTCGGCGTCTCTTTACACGAGCCACACGCCACAAAACGCCGCCAGTGGCATAATTCCTGTAGTTTTCATACATTCTTTATAGAATCACAGCACACGGTTAACGCCGGTGGCCGCCTCACGCTACAAACTATAGGATTATGCCTGTGGCGGCAACGCAGGCTGATAATAATTAAAAAATATAAAACAATCAAGAACCCTGTGTTAAAGGCCAACTTTCCTTCATTTATTTTTTGACAATATCAATTTTAATATTTTTAGTAAGAAATATAACACCTACACAGTTTAATCAAAGTAAATCACCATAGCAAAATATGAGACAGGCCAATGCTTTCAGCCAGAATCCTCATAAGTACCATGAGTGAATGCCTAGTAGGTACGCCTAAATTGTACATTGGCCTCTGAAATTTCATACTACATACTGTAATGTTTTTGGTACAATAAAGAATATTTAACACTAACTGCACTACAACAATACTGATAGTAGAAAGATAAGCTAGTCATAAAGATACATAATTTTATGGCAGGTTCAATTCAGTATTTCAAATATATGGTATTACTAATTTATCTAAAGAGATTAATAAATGGCTCAGTTAACATGTTTACCAGCTAGCTGATCATTAAAATGTTAATTTGAAAATTGCTAAAAAAACATGTCTGACTGGGAAATATCAATTGGACAAAAGTTGATTATGAATTCCACAATGAATCAACATAATGAACGAAGGTCACAAACACAATTCAGTATTTGAAATCACAACAATTTAACTGGTGCTTAAGTCAATTGTCTATAAATAAAACACAGCTGGCACCCATCCTATTAAGCGCTGTGGAAAGCAAGTCCATACTTGTAACTGGTCTTGAGGGGCTTCAGCACATTGTAGTTCCGAACAGATTAAAATGGATTATAATTAGCCTGACACTCACCTGTTCGCATATTGGAATAACCTTGGATGTGGGTCAACAGTTTAAATAAGAATATTATTCTTTTAGAAAACAAAATTATATCTTTCAAAAAATTCTGAAAAACAATAGCAAGCAGGACAACGGCTGTAGGCCGGCCGTAGGCTTACCCCTCACTAATTTGGGTTCACATTTGTTTGGTGAAGTGTGGATTTCTGAATGTTTTGTTTACTATGATGGCAACAATTGGTGTGCCTCTGATTACCGCCTTAGGGATTTTCTTGTAGGCATATATTATGATTTATTAATATGATCATTGCGTTGAAGCACAGTATCAAGTCATTACCAGTTAGGTACTTCCAAACATCTGTTTAGACTATCACATTCATACATAGGTAGGTATTTACATATAATACAATATGAAGCCCCCTATTCATCATAATAAAATCAGTATTTTACCATAAGTTCTGTTATTTAGCTGCATTTGCAACAGCAATAGGAATGAAACAGACATAACAGTAAATTAGTTTATAGTAGTGTAATGAGACAGAGAATTTATAAATAAAGGGGTTCCACTTTGGCTATTTATTTCAGTTTTACGAAATTAATTGCTGTTTTGTTGAAATGTCATCAAACAGATGAATAAGTACAAGTACAAGTGTTCGGTAGACGACAATATCAATAAATTCAATAAAATTGCATACTTATGCCTGAATTTGTATATGACATAGTTAGATGTAATGCTTAACTTAGTAAGTTTATTCATTTAATGTGCATTAAATAATACTGTATAGTAGATAGGCTACTTAAAATGTTATTCAAGGACTGTATCACACTTTCTCACCAACAAGAAGTCCAAAAAGTCCAATTTATAATTTCATTTACTAGACTTACCACATCAAACAGCCCATCACTCCACTCCAGCTTCTGCAGTTCTACTAGTGTGCTGCCATCAGGAGACAGTTCCAGAAAGAACAGTGTCCCCCCTCCAGCAAGCCCATAATACTGACTTGTGGCCACTGCCAACGTATCAGGCCTGGTCCGAGAGAACCGGACGCTGTAGCCGTGCCGGCCTGGTGTCAGGAATGTCGGCATGCTGAGAGTATAGCTGCGATAAGAAATACATAGATACAACGTAGAACTAAAACACCAGGAAACAACAATATCTCGATTGCAATAGTTGTTTTAGGAAGTGAGCAAGTAACATCCTTACAATAGCAATATTTTTGTAGGGATATTCATATCAGGCCATAAATAATCTGACAAAACTAAAATATTCAGAAGGGAATTTGTTTATTTGTATTTTAGAAGGAAAATCTAGGCCTATCTTGGACCAATTTCATCGAATTTACAGAATTGCAACTTACTTTATAAGATCACATTCCTTATCTTTAACTAATAAGAAGACAGCAACAATATAATTTATAAGACATTTACTCTACACTAACTAAATATTCTAATTAGAAATGAAATCTGAAAATATGTATTTCAAGAACAGGAGATAACCTAACTTTTAATCTGTCAAATCACAAAAGTCAAAATACAGAAACGTCAGTGTTTATGTTTTTTGATAACGAAACGTAAGCGGTAGTGTTGTGACATCACATCGATTCAAATGCGCGTAATGCGTCATATTCGAGAAATCCTATTAGCACGCCTACGAACGTTATCCAATTAGGACGTTATTCTAATTCCAATGAAACCCTACATGTCGTTACTATATAAGGAACAGTTTCTTGAAACATTCATTTCTGGTGATCGCTTCTAAACATTCACACCAGGTCTTCACTCCACAAACATTCTTCCTATTTGACCCATTTTCACTAAAAGTCACTCACTCACCTTCTTCCCTTTTCACTTTCTGCTATCCGCTATCCAGCAAGATGTTGGACTACCTATCCCTCGCGTTTGTGGTCGCGGTCAAAGTATTCAAGAAAACTACGCCAAATGGGAAAGTTACGGTTTACCTTGGCAAGCGTGACTTCATTGATCATATAGATTACTGCGACCCTGTTGATGGAGTGGTCGTGGTTGACACCGAATACCTGAAAGGAAGGAAAGTTTACAGCCAGGTATTTTAATGTGCAGTGATAGTGTAAAGTTCTACAAAGTGCAGTGAAGTGCCTCTTTGGATTTATCACGGTGTTTTTTGTTATTCAGCTCGTGACAACCTACCGCTATGGTAGGGAAGAGGATGAAGTTATGGGAGTGAAGTTCTCCAAGGAGATGGTCATTGGCCAAGACCAAGTTGTGCCAATGGTCAATGCTAAGATGGAACTGACACCAGTCCAGGAAAAACTGCTGAAGAAGCTGGGACCAAATGCCTTCCCATTCACCTTCAACTTTCCTGAAGTGGCTCCAAGCTCGGTAAACTATTAAAATGGCTAAATAAGTAAACATGCGTGTGTGGTTAACACTAATTAGGTATGTTATATCGTAGGTGACTCTTCAACCTGCTGAGGAAGATCAGGGAAAACCAATGGGAGTTGACTACTGCGTGAGGACTTATGTCGCTGAGAATGAGGACCAGAAGTGCCATAAGAGGAGCTCTGTAACTCTCGCTATCAAGAAGGTAAAATTCTAGGCCAGTTTATTTTTGTTCATTTATCTGTTTAATAAACAAACACGTTACTATGATTATTGCTCAAACAGTTGCAGCACGCCCCCACTTCCCGTGGACGTCGCCTTCCGAGCTCGTTGGTGAGCAAGGGATTCACTTTCAGCAACGGAAAGATTAACTTGGAAGTGACTTTGGACAGAGAGATCTACTATCATGGAGAAAAGCTCGCTGCTAACGTCATCGTTTCTAACAACTCTCGCAAGTCCGTGCGCAATATTCGTTGCATGGTGGTACAGCATGTGGAGATTACCATGATCAACTCTCAGTTCAGCCGTCATGTTGCCTCTTTGGAAAGCCGTGAGGGATGCCCGGTAACTCCTGGAGCTAGCCTGTCTAAAACATTCTATCTGGTTCCTCTAGCCCGCAGCAATAAGGATATCCGAGGTAAGCTAGCTTGACGTTTACTGGGTTATGTTTAGAAACTACTTTACTAATGGGATAATAGTCATCATAATTATCGAAAAAATAATGTGATTTTAACAAAGTGATTCTTGCTGTCACATATTTTTTTTTTGAAAGAAGCGATAATATTATTTGAAAACCAGACATGACTTTATTCAACTTAACATGGCAAGACAGAATATTCAAACTAAATGTATTATCAGGTGTTGCCTTGGATGGCCACCTGAAGGAGGATGATGTCAACTTGGCGAGCTCTACTCTGGTGTCTGAGGGCAAATGCCCAGCTGACGCCATTGGTATCGTGGTGTCATACTCCGTTCGCGTGAAGCTCAACTGTGGCACCCTTGGTGGAGAGCTGGTGACTGATGTTCCATTCAAGCTTCTCCACCCTGCTGAAGGTATACTTCAATTCTAACATATTTTACCAATGAACAACATTAAACCACCCAACTTTTACCAGATTTTATCATCAGAAACAAACGAATTGTGTAGGTTTGTGTCAGTTTATAAGTTCTGCCGAAAAAAATAATCTTAGCATAGAAAGAGCAGGACAACTTAGAAACTAATAAAATTTCAACCTGTCATTAATTGCATTGTATTATAATTATTATAACCGCACTGTTAAAATATTAATAATACAATGCAATTAATGACAGAATGAGGACTCAAAGTTTTGTTGTGCATGAATAAAAATGTCATGTTCTGATATTGTATCCGTTAGAAATAATGCCACAGTCACAATCATGCCTGTCTTAATATAAGCAAAATACCGTTCTAGGCACAATTGAACGCCAGCGCTTCAATGCCATGAAGAAGATGCAGTCTATTGAAAGGCACCGTTACGAGAACTCTCTTTACACCAATGAAGAGGAGGATAACATCGTGTTCGAAGACTTTGCTCGTCTGAGGATGAACGAGCCCGAATAAATAAAACACTTGCAAAAGTGTTTAAAAAAAATAAAGAATAATATTTCAAAAATAACAAAAAAATCGTAATCAACAAAGTGAAACGCGATCTTTAATCCATTTATTTTCCTTGTGTCAACTCTACGTTAATCCTACATCTGGTATCTGGATTCAATTTGTATGCCGACATTATCTTTCATGTAATTTTCAGTTAATTTGCTTGAGTACCTATTATATATTTTTTTTGGTTTGTAGTGTTCCAAGATATTATTTATAAGAGGACTAGATAAATTCACGAATGTAATCACGTCATTATTATAAATATCGTTAACCTTTTAACTTAACTTACCTCTTATGTCCTTAGTGCTGTAATCAATATTATGAATAAATTATCTCCACCAGATTCCTATGTTTGATTCACAATCACACAGTTTGACTAGAAGAGAAATCGAAGCTACCACTAGGACGACTTAAAGTTTACTGACACCGTCGTTATCAAACAGTCCGTGAAGTCACTTATTTTGCATATCATTATAATAAGGACAATAATTGTCCGCAGCTAAAGGTAAGGGTGCGTTACCCCGCCCAATTTGTTTTTTTATTATTTAGTTGAACCCCATCTCTAAGTTCACACCTCTATTATTATATTGCGCAGGGTAAAAGTGTTTGCCTGTTATTGATGACCCGATGATCAATTAAATATCACTAACTAACGAACGAGACCTTAATTTTGTCAAAGGAGACGTAGGTAATTTTGTATTAATACTCATCACTGGCCAAATTACGAAGCCATTAATTACCAAATGGTCGATATTCTTTCAAACTTTTTTATTGCTAATTACTACACTTAGTCCACAGTTAAAATCATAGATTTGGAATGTTATGATTAAAACAAGTATCGTTTGAAAGTGAAACTAAAATTAAGTTTTGTAGTCAACAGTTCTCCTGGATTAAATTAGATGTTTTTATGTGAAAGTTATCACAAGACACCATAACGTCATTCGCTAAATCATCTTAATGACATCGCACGATGGATTTTCGTTTCTGTTCTAAAGCACAGCTATTTTAAATATTGCGATTTGAAACCTGGGACCCGGGATGAAAGTTTGAAGGAATACGCAGCTATTTTGTACCTTCTCATAAGCCAGCTAATAACAATATCTCCTCGTTACAAATACACGTACCCTACAATTACATGTTTAAAAACAAAAAAAAATACAACATTCAAGTGAGTGCCGGGATGCCCGTCAAAGGCAGTATCGATTCTGAAAATCTTAAATCGATTAAAAACAAACCTAGCTCACCAAATGTAGATGAAACCAAACGCGATTTGGCGCGCAATTTTTGTTTAAACTTTATTTTAAAAACTTACAAACCCTATTTGTTTGTTTGGTGCAAAAAAGGTTAATTCACTCTATTCAGCGTCTTTATTTCACCTCGGAACTTTTTCACCAAGGTGAATAGAGTGGAATAAACCGAAAAATGTGCTAAAGATATTGACCAAGAAATTTTCGGCGTTTCTGCAGGAATGGATTTTCTATTAAATAGTGGTGGTGTTATGGCGAGGTAAATATCATTTAACTGTTTCTTAGCAAAATCGAATCGAATATTAGCCGGAAATGCACAAGAGAGAATTATGGCTTTCTCAAAATTTTGAGCCTACACATTAGAGGTTTTGTTTTTTTAATAATGAAATTCACAAGAGAGAATTTCCCTTTCTCGAACTTCAGCATAATACCAACCTACTCAACAGGTTTTGCTTCTTTAACAGATAGTTAGTGGTGTTCACGCCTCTTTGTCTAACGGAGTAAAGTGCAAGGGTCACACTCATTCAACGCAAGAATCGCGGTGACCAGTCCTCCCAATATTCCGTGTAACAAAGGACAGGCAAGCGACCAGTTGACCAAGGAACACTTTCAGAGATTTGAATATTAAATGAAAATAACGTCACAAACAAAAAACGTCACAAGCTTGAAGCCGATAAAAAAATGACATGCGTGTCAATAATAAATGTACCTTACTAATAATAAAAAAACAACTTTACGCGCGTAAAGCCGAAGTCAAAATATCTTTGAAAATGATGCTAAAGTACTTAGTTAACGTTAACTACAAAGCATAGTTAGCTAGGTAATATTTAAGAACAATAGGACCTACCTTCCTACGTAGGCTAGGCACAGCTTAGCTAAGCTCAGCTAATCATCTATCTATCTACGTACTTTTTTTTCAATAGACACAAAATAGAATTTAAAAGTTTCATACATTCTCACATGGCAAAATAAAAATAATCCTCGCAAAATAACCGCCATCACGTATTCTATTCTCAAGACGGTCAAAGGATTCCTGTCCACCCTTCTAAACTCCTAAGCAAACCAGTCTGACCAGTTCCACGTGGGAACTATCCACTGGCCTTTTAGACCTATGGCGAACAAATGACATGCAGATTTAGCCGAGACACTTGTTCCGGAAGGGTTGAGTACAATAGGCGATGTCCCTTGGGGACACACGGTGGAATATTTTTGAGCGAGCATTCGAATACTGGCCAGTTTTAGAAATTCAATAAATAAAAGTTTATCAACTATCTTTTTACTTGCTCAAGTTATTTATTTCGAAGATACGCTCGTTTCGATTAATAATACAGTGTTTATACAGTCCTAAAAAGGAGGTTCTTTGTCATTTTTTTTTGTTTTCGTGGAAACAAAAGAGTAATTGTGTCTTTTGTCTTTCTGAAAAAATAGGAGCCCTGCTTATCTAACATTCCAGTAGATACTTATAATTAGGACAAACTCTTGTTTTCTTAGAAAGTACAAAAAATATTGCAAATAGTATGCTTTACTAAACCCAAATATAACACCAGCTATAAATAACTAAAACAATTTCTTTACTAAATCAATATGCTAGCATGCAGCACAAGTCCCTCTCTACAGAATTAGTCTGTGCAATGTCGAACATACAACCCTAAGTCCCTACCATTGCTTTACGAACTTAGTAGCCGTGTGTCTCACTAACAAAAGGATTGCGAAGTGCATGCAAATAAAGGGTCATTCGTCTTCAAACGTCTGTCCTTTCCCACACGGAAGCGGTCAAACAGGTTTGGGCGACCCTTGCATAACCACTGTGACCCTTGCACCTTAGACAGTAAGGGCTAAGGACACTGGTGTCTTCCTGGTCTATTGTCCAGGACGAATAACTTGTTTGACCGGTTCGAGGTCATGAGAAAGCGAAATGGTCCTTTGTGAATTTCTTAGGCGCTGATTATTTTGATTAAAAAAATCGCAAAGAGCACTGAATCATGATTGGCGTTATGACCATTTTGTTAGACAAAGAAGTGTCTTCTTGGTCTATTGTCCAGGATGCAAAACTGGTTTGACCAGTTTGAGGACATGGGAAAAGGAAAGGATTTGTAGATATCTCTGAATAAGACTTGATAAAATTTTAACAATGATTATGCAGATACTGTGATGATATTTAGCAAGGGCCTTTTCCATATGACTGGTAGAAGCGATCCATAATTCTAGGCAACGTGGGTATTTAGGTGCTTACTTGAACACCAAAAAGCAGTACCAAACAAGGAAGCCGTCTGTAAAGAAAGATCTCTTAATATTGATTAAAAGCATTCAGAAGTTGAAGATTTTAGGCTCATTTGAACAAACAAGTGACAATGTCACGGCTTAGTTAATTAACTACTCTAACTAACAACAAAAAGTTGCTAGTTTAAATTAATATTTTGGTAAGATATAGGGTTTGAGAGTCCAAAAAATAAAAATGGTACATAAGTAAACCTAGGGCCCACGAAGTCTCGATCCCGTAGATAAGCCATCCCCGTCAACCACACGTTTAAAAACACACTTATTTGATTTAAGTTACATAAAAAAATATGTTAGCATTCATTCTGCAATTGTTATTATGCGTGTGATAAACTTAACATAAAAAATATTCAACCTACAATTGATCGAAATTCAATACACCTATTGAATCTCTATCCTCAGGAAAAAGGTGACGAAATATGAAATGCAACATAAACAGAATCTGCACACATCATCCCCTCGAAAGCAATGTTTTTGCTCAACCCGCGACGCGTGCGAAATTTACATATCTATGGAACAATCTCAGAGATGAGGGTACCCATTGTGATCCCCATCAAGACCGTGGGGATAAAAAATTAACCTGTGCGATGCTGTAGCGACGAGTTTGAATAATTGTTTACATGGGGTAAGATTTGCTTATTGTATTGAGACGACCAACAGGGAGGTACATTTCCTTTTACCGATTTTTAAATTAAATGGTTTATTAACTTAACTCTAAGCACCAGGTGGCTCAGACGCTAGGTTATTTAAAATATGGACCTAAGGTGATCTAATCTCAGGAAATATTTGGAAGAACTTTGTTCACTTAGTAGTTACCTAGTATTTTATGTATTTTCATACCAATATTGCTGAGGATAGCACATAGGCTACAATTTATGAAAATATCTATTTTAGAAGTCGCGGGCGGCCCGAGTCCATCTTAATCGTCTCTTTCTATGTTCGAGAGATTGTGATCTTATGACTAAAATAAAACATTATTCAATAATTAAGTTCTAAATATTACTTCCATACGTTCCCAGCCAGTATAAACTTTGTAACCTACCTAACAAAGTATTTTTTATTACATTGCCGCAGGACATTGTCAGGGCATATCGGTAGAGAAATCAGATGCAAGCAAGATGAGAGAGATAATGCCCGCATCTTTAGTGATGGCACGGGAAAGCAGGGCCTGGGTCAATGTCTATTAAATGACAAGTACAGGAGGCCAGACGTGTAAGGTAACATTGCTGTTGGAAAAAGACCTTTAGCCCGTTGGTGTTAGCTACATTGAACGGCCACAGTTCAACTTCTTTACATTGCTAGTCAACTCAGAAGTGTAGCCTTGTGTTGACTTGGGGTTCATACAAGTATCCCAACAAGAAAATAAACCGTATTAGTTCTTAACTAGTGTGTCAGTTGAGATAAATCTGGCAGTTTCAGCTATCCAGGCTAAGTGACATGCTCACCGCAACAAAAATATCCCGTGTTCTTTCACATGTTCAAACCATAAGTAGGTACAAACAGGACCAGAAAACGAGACAAAATGTCACCCTAAGCCGGTAGAAGTATGGAAACACGTTGAAAACTAAACAAAAGTCTGATTGGTCTCATATTATGCTACAAGAAAATCAACTAAACGAAAGTTTGTTCGACGTCTCAATTTACTCCTATTCAAAAATCAACAAACTAAAAACGCCTTATTTGATATCGTCTTGATCCTTCTCCTTGGAACCTGCACCGTGGGAAAGGGCAGCCAACGCACTGACCCCTCGCACCGTAATGGGCCCTTTAGATGCCTTGCGTTCCCTTCGCGCTTCGTGTGAATAACGATTTGAAGTCAATTCGGTCGTTAACGGACTTCGCTGTGGGTAACACTTTGAGTAAGTGTTTGGAAGCAACAGTGAGAAGTTTCCTTATTTCAAGTACAAGTGAACAAGTGGCAGTAGTTGATTTTAACATACGTAGGTAACTACAGTACGCAACGGGTTGACAGTTATTTTTTGACATCACATTCCTTTTTGTTTTAAGGTTCCTAGTCGATTACGATAGCTTTTCGTAGGTAAACAACACGATAAAAGTAGGCAAAACTATCACTTTCTTATTTTCTTAATGAACCAAAAATCTAAATCTTAATGAACGTTTACTAACACTAAAGGAGTCTTCGTCACTGGTTTTTCTATTAGAAAGAAGGCAGGAATCGAACATGTTGGTTTTGGAAACAAAAACTCGCACTGTATTTACCTTGTATCTCGGTATCTCGTGGTATCCCTTGAGATCAAATTCCATTCCTAGAATTTGAACTCAATAAAATTCCATTCCTAGAATTTGATCTCAATCTTAGTGAAGAGGTTCCAGTTTTAATACAATATTTTTATTTTTTTCACATTCACAACAATAAATCCGCTGTACTTACCTTGACGTAGAGTATTTTCATAGCTGAGAAAACCCTACTGCATTTTAATAATAATATCTGTGAAAGTGAATCGCTACCTATTAATTAGTAGAATTCCCTATATAGTATGGCTATAAACAGCAAGTTCAAAAGTTCATAATCTTCTAAGAGAGATCAAGTTGGAAAGACCAATGAACTTCATCGAGTGCATTGCCTCTGGGTTTTATTTTACATAATATTGAAATGATCATTTTATTTACATTACCTATTGAAGCTTTCAAAAAAGTAGCCATGTTGGTTTTTCGTGGACGAGTCACCTTTTAGATGGTTCCTTTTCGTTCCGGTGTTCTAACAATTTTTGTTTGTGATTAAATATTTATATTTCACGGAATCTGGTTTAAATTTTGCTGATCAATCCTTAGAAACATAGGTAATAATATGGTTAAATATGATTCTCAATCTTATTATGAGGAATATGCTTAGCTTAGCCTTGCTTGTCATGCTCATGCCAGTTTTTTAAAGGAAATGTTTTGAAAGCGAATTGACAAGGAAGTAAAAACTACTAAGTTATCTAAAGTTATAAGAATGGGTTAGGTAATCAAATCATTATCAAACAAACACAAAACAATTTATCAGTTCTTTAATTAAGAAAATAAATAACTATAACGAAACTAACAGCTATTCTACGTCGATGGTTGCTTTCTAATTTTAATTGTAGTTGCTGACAGCAGCGATTGGCTGCAAGACATAAGCTTGTCCTGTAGCTCTGTCGACCACGTGGCCGGTGGAAGGTTCTAGAAACAGTCTAGGCACTGAAGCAGCAGGTGCCACTGCAGGCGCATAGTGCTGTCTCACTCCCGCACCTCCTTCGTAAGGAACAAATTGGTTGTAATTTTGAACATTCTCATTCTGCTCTTGTCTATTGTTGTCCTTTTCCTTCACTACTAATACCAGTTGATTTTTTGGTTCTTTTACTTTAGGGTTGTCGTCACTTTCTTCTTCTTGTTGTCTGTGATGTGGACGTTTCACTTTCTTGTAGACTTCTTCACTTTCATGATCATCATCTTCTTCAGAAGAATATTTCTCTACTTTATGCGAAGGCTCTTCTTTAAGTTGTTCTTTGTGCTTTCGGCTTCTAAGTCTTGGAGTTACGGGTGCTTCATCATGTTGAACTTCTTTGTGGGCTCTTCTTTCCGGCTTTATTCTTGGGTTTCTTTTAGCCCTACCATTTTCTTCAAAGCTTTCCTTTTCTGGGTCGTAATCATCGTTTCCATAAATATTAGAATGATCATTAGATCCATCGTAGCCATGGTTAGAGTTGTCATCGTCATGGTAGGAACCATCATCAGAGTGGCCATTATAATCATCATTCCCATGGTCCCCGGCGTGACCTGCGTGGTTTAGGTCCCAGTAGTGTTCACCGTATCCACCCTTTTTATCACCCCATCGAACCTTGAAAAATAATTATCATTTTCATTTCGTAAAATAAATGTTGTAGAGTTAAGGAAGTGTTATTATTGATTAGTGAATTAGTTTTCCAATTAGAAAAAAGGTTTTAAAATATTCCAAGTAAATTAGTAAAGAAAAATAGAAAGTTAAAGATATAGACCAGTGAAATGCAGTTAGATAATGACGTTAGTAAAGTAAAATGAACTCTGAAATTGATAAAAAAAATATATGAATTTCTACAGGACTGTCTTCGCCGATCTCTGATGTGCAAGCAAAACTCTTCCTATGTCATACAATGCATTTCGAGACTATTCCATTACCGTGTCATTAGCGTGTTGCGTTGCGTTGCGTTTCATCGCAGTGTCGTGTCGCAGTGTCGCACGAATGGACAACACAACGCACTAAAGAGACCTTCGCACCTTAACCTCGTACAAAAGTTGGTGTTGCTAGTCAAAATTTTGCTTACACAACGGCGAGGTATACGATTCGTTAAACTTATGATTTCCATAAATTTTATGAATTAGATTATGTATTATTTAAAGCTTTGCTTCTGTTGTTACAGCGTATTGTATTTTAAAATATCAGACGCATAATAAAAATAGACGCGTCAAGGAATATTTGTAATCATTCAACAAAAACAAAGCTTTATTTTGTGAAGCAGAAGAAGCATACTTTAGCAGAGAACAGTCCCTCGGAAGGCCTGGCTCTCTCATGGCGCTCAGTGAAGTGCCGCTCGCTGCCCAGCCGGTGGCCCTGGTCGAAATCCTCTGAGGTGGGCAAGTGTCTATACCTTCAGCCAAGCAAGCAAGCGAGACAGAGAAAGAAACAGATGTTAGAATAGGCCAAGCTTATGTGTGTTATGTTACGAGTATGACGTGATTTGGACATATTGGTGAGGTCTTCACATCACTATAGAAAATCTAATCAGGTTAAATAACTAGCTTATTTCAAAAAAATAACGTGTTTTCAGAATTTCTAGGTGCTGTAATTGACCAATGAAGAAACACTGAGAACATTTAAAAACTGGTAGCATTGTTCTGGCAAAAAAGATATTGCATCAATAATATTCACCAAAAACCTAGTTTAAACACAAAATATATCTTCTAAATAGATCGAATTTGATCTGTTGATAGCCAGTCCAGCCAGGTGAACAAATCATAACACTTCAATAACTATAGATAACAGTCTGATAGATTAAAGTCTTTAGCAGTGCAAGAATAATAAAACATTTAATGGTCTGACAATGACCTGTAAACAATAGATAGAATAGCACTGGATACGGAATTCTCATAATCGATAATGATGATGATGGATGAATAGAAACAGCATTTTATATCTTACCTGGTGTTACACAAATGATTATTATAGTCTACAACACAACACATGCGCTTTTACACACAAATTGAAGTAAGTAACACACACAACACAAGCATAATGTTAGAGAAAAGAAGACAGAAATGTAGAAGTTAGAAACAGACAGAGACAAGATTGTAGGTTCTTTACTTTGCCCATATCCCGGTGATTCTTATAGTCTTTCTTCTCGTAACGCTGCTCCCATGTGTTAGGGTCTTCGCACACATGGCCGAACTCTATCTTGTAAGGGCTCAACTGTACCGAGAAAAAATCCCTATAAAAAAGTTCACCTATTCATTCTATTATGTTCTTGCAATCTTTTAGTAAATTAACAGCAGTTAAGAAATGAGCACAAATTTGGTTGAAGGTTAATATTAATTTATTTCATTTGTTGCCAGCAAATGGGTTTTCTCCAATCATTAAAGCGTTTGGTCTTGAGTGAGCCTTTTGAGACAAATCTTACAAAATGCTACGGATTGTGAAAGGTAATTAGCATTGACCAGTTAATATCTTCGGTATAAATCATAATTATACCTACTTTGTTGAAAAGTTGGTGAAGCCAGAAAAATAACAGTATTCTCACACTAAAAACACCTTTCCTAGTTGCAAGGAGAGGGCTCTTTCGTAACTTCAGTGGTTAGCAGGCTAATTGAACCACATGGGGATAAACGAATAAATATATTTAACACAGAAAAAATGATATAAGACAGATGTTTTAATTGTTGACTGCTAATTCCATATTTGTTCACCTCTGTGTGTTTCATCTTTAGTTTTCAAACTGAGCTGAGTTTATATGTCATTGGTGTCAGAGACTTAAAAACAACCTGAATAGATGCGACATCCAGACTCATACCTACTCGTCACATGAATCTTTGTATTGTGTGGGAATCGAAACCACGACCTTTGCAATTTAGCTAGGATCTTTACGTATTGCGCCAACCGCTCAGTCAAACTAGTGTCAAGTGAGTAGTTAATGGTTAATTATAGGTAATTGTACTTACTGGAAGAATTTGGCTTGTGCTTCGATGGTGGTAGGGTTCTTAGGCGGAACCTTGACTGAGGCACAGAGAGTTGGACTCCATGGGCCCACGTATAAGGCTAACAGGTACCATAGATATTTCTGAAAGGAAACAAATTATTTGTGTAGGTTATTAATAAGTCGTGTTTAAATTTTGCAATAAATGGCAGTACAATCAAAAAGAGGTTCTAAACAAAAATGTTTACGTTTGTTTGTAATTATACCATTATAGTTTGTTTGATATGTGTAGAAAATTTTAAAAGATAATCACGGTTTTTAATATCTGTCATTTTATGTTACTTGTACAATGTGTAATCATTGTTATACATTTTTAAAACTTCCATTTAATTAACGAAATGGCACATAAGTTATCTTGCTTTTAAGAAATTTCAGAAAAAATACTACAGCGTCACATTTTATTCTCCTTTTAATGCTTTTTTATGCTTTTCCAACTTCTGTTAGCACATTTTCTACACGTATGTATCTACTTTTGTTTCTCTATCCGTTCTGAATTCCGATCCCTTTCCGACTCTAACCACTGCGTTAACTTTTAAACAACCGTTATCCACTAACATCAAATAGATCACAGATTTTCCCATCAAACTCTTGTTAGAATTGAAAACCACTAGCACTTTCACTTCAGCTGTACATAAGAACACAATTGCACTATAGCAATGACTATTGATATAAATGCAATAATTTGTATTATTGTAATGATGGAGTACCGTCGTGTCCAGTAGGCGTTGTGACATCTTAACGTTGACAGCGGGTGTGGGAGACCGATAGGCGTTACTTCATTTATAGAGCAAACCACTTTAATTTACTTTTGGAAGAGATTGACAACCTTTTTAGCTCCCTCTTTCTCTGAATAAAATATGGTAGACTTGAGTACAATCGTACAATATAAATGCCTGAGGTGATTTAATTTAGCATTCAATGTCTGCATACTTGTGCAACTGAACAAATAAGTTTCTTTCATTCTGTAGATAATAAGAATAGCCAGCGTACAAATAAAATGGATTTAATTCCAATAAGAATTCAAGTCAACTGGGAACAAGTCCCTGCGTCAGTGCTGTACTATAAAAAATGTAGAGATACGGGTTTTGTGACATGAATAATACTTACTATACTTCTGAAAGGTTATGAGAAAATGATTGGAAGCTGTAACTGGAAAGGCCAAAAAAATAATTGTTACAAATTTTTTCAGGTTTTTATTACGGGTTGACGAAGAAACTATATGTGAAAAAGCATAACAGCTACAAGTAAAATAAAGGTTGAGAACCTCTGAGTGTCTGAGACGATCCGTGACCGTGACACCGCAAATCAAAAATCGTATCGAATCACTTCTTTATTATTGAAAGGGCTAGTACCTACCAACCTACTTCTGTGTGATTTTTATATGTACGATTAAAAACCCCTTCTCCTCGTTAATCCTGAGCCTATGTATGACCTTGTCATTAACTCCGCCGTTTGTACTTTTTTTTTGTATATTTAAGAACTATATGCTAAATAGGGCTCACCATCTTATTTTTTCAACATGTCTTCAGCTGAGATTTGTGAATGAGAAAGCCCCAGCTAGCTAGAGCTGGCCCCTTGGGCTACATGATGGTCAAAAATATTTAAACTATCTAGTAAGTAGCTACTTACTAAGATAGTATGATTGTATTACCTATACTCCATTTATTATAGCATTAGACAGAAGTAAAAAAGGTTCTGTTTAGGGTACATTTTGTGATAAAAGTACATATATTTGCCGAACTTATGAAAATTTACGGCTTCAGCTAACTGTCATACTTAATTGTTCTCATTTATTGCCATTATGGTGAACGGAACGGAACATTAGGAAGCTCGCATTTCGCTTAGGGTACCGCCGTTATCCGGCTTACTCGGATTTATATCAGAGTATTACGAATTGTAATCAACTAATACAAAGTAGGTGCTACGGCCTGGTTTGAACTCCGACCCACACGCGCTCCGAGGCATGCTTATACCACCTGAGAGCCTGCGCCCTATTTTTTCGACATCTATTATTCAGAAAATAGGCACTTGTCAGTTGTTACAAGTTAACCAAGTTTTTGCAGTAGATAAATTTAGAAACATAGAGGTGCATAAGCTTAAGCAAACTCCAGGGATACAAAAGTTGCGTTCATTAGTAATTAATAATTAGTTATTTAACAACCGTTGGACAATATCAATTTTAAAACGACTTATTGGTAACCCTTCACGCTTATTGGCAAGTGTACCGCTTAAAGTGCTACCGAAGGACGGCAGAGACGGACTTAACAATAAACACATAAAAATACATTGTGTTTAGCAAATAAAGAAATATTATGGACGCAATGCCGTCTAGACTAAAACTAAGCAAAACTTGACAATGGGACTCTAATGGGATACTCGACAACGGATAATCATACTTAACTAGTTCTTTCTTTTGTTGTTTTATTATAGGAAATACCAATAGATACCAATAAGATCAGACGCGTTCGTTCATCCCGACCCGCTTGCGACATCTGGTGTAGTAGATAACTTCTTTACCATTAAACCACATCGGTCAAATAATTAGAATTACACGTGAAAAAAGTATCACATTACACACAACCCAACCCATCACATTTCCATCCATCTGGTGGCACAGTCTTTTAAAAACGATGCAACGAACAAATGGTTCTAAATAATTTTGCTCGTTAAATATTGCCTGTATAAGTTATTAGCTGGAAGTTCCTAATGGTAACTTCGACTTAATTGTGCATTATCTGATTTATGTAACACGTAATAAAAGTTAGTACAAAATTGTTGCATCGGTGAACAACCCTAGTCCGTCCCTGGTGAAGTGAAAACAAAGTGGGGTCCAAACTAATCACGGGCAGCGGCCGTGTAATGAGACGACCTGATTTTTACGTAACATCGCGTAATTGTTGCATCTTAAAACACTAGCACACCGAGAGTATTTTTTTATTTATTTACCTGATTTGCCAACATTCTCTTTTATTGATTAGTCGTCATGGTGAGGCAAATGACGTGTCCTGCTAAGCACTAGCCCCCTACTATTTATTTCAGTTAGTTTTTGATGATACTTCTTGCTATGCACTGTTGGCAGGTAGGTTCTCCAACGCAGAACGCCCTGAACGACCCTTTTGGGTCCCTTAGGCTGCTGTTGTGTATTGAATATTTAACGGTCTGTTTCATGTGCTCTTCGATTCGTGAATGATCCTTCAATATTTTAGGTCTGAGTAATGAGGTGACTGATAGCTAACCTGTTTTTAATATTATTATAATACCATCAGTAGGTATATGTATCGACGACCACTTTAATTAAATTCGGAATTTAATCCATGTACGGGCCCGTATTATTTATGATAGAATGAAAGCGTTCTTCTAAATAGATTTTGTCCTCCAAGCTGATGTCAAACGTCTTGAATGACCGTTATGTCTCACTGCACCACTGTCTTTATCAAATCATCAATGATATTCCAGGAAATATACAGCAGCACCGTAAAAACTGTCGCCGCGATTCGGACTTAATGATAATGCTTCCGATTGTCTGCCATTGCGAAACGCATTCGGTTGCATAAAGTAAGCATAATGTGCACTTCACATTGGATGCAATTTTTAATAATTAAACCAACGGATACGCTTGACGAATATTTGTGCAAAAAATTTTGTTAATGTATTTTTGAAATGCACTCTGCTTTTTTTTACGTAATTTTATCTTAAGATTTAAGAAATATGGTCATTGCACTTTTTAGCGAAATTATGTAAAATGAGTAATACAATTGTTACTAATATTACTGAAATGTGTGGGCTTAAATTCGGTATTACATGAGTGTTCAGATATTGTTCAAGATCACACGTCTTCCTATAAAAATAGATTAACTTAACAATTTTAATTAATCTACTATGCACACAATTATCTCGAAACTCAACTATATATTTCTATTTTGCATCTACGTACTTTATGTCTTGAGGATCTATATTTTCTCTACAAAAAATCAATCCCACAATACTTAGACGAAAATTGCTTTTAACACGGAACTATCCATTGTAAGACATTTGGACATGACAGGAGAAGATTACCGTATATCCAAGCAGTCTGTTCAACTAAACCAAGAACAAGGTACGTGTTGTGAAACTTACCAAAACAGACACCATGTAAACAGACCCATTTGTTTTGTAAGTCGTTGCAATAAGATATAAAGTTGCCTGTTTAGTTATGAGGTTGATCGTACACCCTAGAACAGTCACCATGTAAACAGACGCATTTGTTTTGTAAGTCGTTGCAATAAGATATAAAGTAGCATGTACACCAGGTGAGAAAGTATGTCAGGCTGTGCGGACGTAGTACTGATCGCGTCTCTCTCTGTATCGCGATCACGACGGTAACAATAAACAAAGATGCTGTGTGGTCCAAGATTCAAGAAAATAGATTAAAACATAGTTTTATCGAAGAATACCTATTTATTAGTGCAGTATTTTCTTACCATGATTTTCTTCTCCGAGCATTTAGCTGTAAATTGCACAACTGTTTAGTTACAAGGAAGTGTTCCGGCTAGACTTGAAGTCGGGACAACACGGGTTTAGAGCCAGAGTGTTGCCCATTGGGCAACGACACATTTCCATCGCACATCTCTGGTGGTAACGCCCTAGGTGTTAATTTGATAGCCTTCTGCTCACTCCATTATCCGGTAAAGTTATATGTTGGCAAACAGCTAAAAAAATCAACTTATCCCGTTTCTTAGGCGACTAATTCTGGTTTGCCTGAGATGTCAGTCAAGCACACCAGCATTAGTTATCAGCGAAAAACAATAGTTCACTATCAAGAACACATACACACTTTGTGTTTCGTCTACGGTGAGACGATTACTTTGTACATTGGCATTGCTCCTGTGACTGTATTCAAATCGCTACAGCTTCTATTTTAGAATGACCTGACTAAACTTGTACTTCCTTACAATTTGTTATGCAGAAAATAACTACCTGTCCTGCATATTACAATTAAGATTCAATCAATTTTATATTACAAACGCACAAAGTTTGTATTTCAAAACCAGCTATTTCAATCAGTTCAAAAATAATACCTACTTACAATGGCTACACTTTTGTTGATGGTCATGATCTGAATCGGATTGAATGCTTTGATAGTGTTTTTATCTGAATAGCTCAATTTTTCTCCAGACAAAAGCTTTTCTGAGGTTCAATGTCATTATTCATGGTCATAACAAAATAAAACTAGGGTTTGAAAAGAAAGATCTTAAGGAAAGTCAATAACTTTATACAATGTTCGAAAACAAATGTGATGAAAAAAAATATTTTTTTTAAATGGCCACAGAGGAAAATTATTATTACTATCTGAAAATAAAGTCCAAGTTGTACATTTACGTGTTTACTTCAGCTACTGTCCTGTAATATTGTTGTTGTTTTAGTGTGCAATAAAGAATATTTACTTATTTACTCACTTGAAGTACTCATTTATTTCATTGGAAGTAAACGTTGAATATTTTCATGAGAATTAAGTTTCATTAGGGTTCAAGGGTATATAACTCAGATTATTTTCTGATATACTATGTGACTAAGATGACGCCGCGACGCGATACCTTTTTAATAACAACAATAATAAGTTTATTTAAATAGACCTGTTACAAGTACTTTCAAATCCTTATCCCATGATTGCAATAAGAGCTCTGTCGCTCAGCAAAAACTGGTGGCGCTCCTCGACGGCAGTATAGACAGTCAGCCATCATCTATTACTATATGATTGCATCTCTTTTGAATACACGGGATAAATATCTAATGTACGTTTCTTGAGCTATAGAATAGCCAACAGAGACGCTTCTTCGCCAGATTGGACAAGTTTCCATAACCTACGAGTTAATGCTACAAAAATCACACGACTGAGCAAAGAACATCAACGCGCTCAACGTGTTACTAACAAAGAAGCGTCTTAAGCGTAATGCTTTTCATGAAAACTGTTTTCACTAATAATTCGAATTTATTCAAGTATCTAGTTGTAAGTATATTTAAGTATAAATATCTTAATTACATAATTCAGATATTTATAATCCACGATGTATATTCTGTGAGTTTGCGTAGTTAATGAGTTCTGATTTTTCAAAGTAAATTTGAGAATTTTCGACTTGCCCTACAAATTTAAAGCATAGACCTTATTAGTTGTACCCATAAAATACTCAGCTTCTTGACATTAATTTAGGATACAAAAACATTGACCGAATAAAAAAACTTAGGTGAGAACGAGCCACAGTAAAATTTTCAAAGTCGAATAAATAATTTAAAAAAGAGTTCCATGACTTTTAAGTAATTTTAAAAACTGCTTAAAGCCCTAAGCTTTAAAAACATACAATTACACTCTGCACATGTTTGGTTCTATTAAAATCCTCTACCTGAAGGTCGTCAGGAGTTCGCTACCTTGCTATAAGACCGCTTTAATTGTACCTAGGACTTGGTAATTCATTACGTTCTACTATACTTAATGTACTTCATACAGTATAAAGAGGATCTATCAGTAAATGTAGATGCAGTGTTAATTCTATCAGAGGAAGTGTCGCGTCCGTCCCGCCTGCACCGAATCAAAGTGCACTCGAGCGTTAAATCGGCCGCTAGAAAGTGTCAAGATTCGTTTTCTTTCTACTTTATAAGAAGCACGTTTACCATGGAACGCCATTTGTATCCACCAGTGGTCACGGCGCCCATGAAGCTGCAGGTGAAGAAATTTGGAGCAATATGGACGGGAAAGTTTTGGTGAGTTGCATTACTTACCTCAGAATAAGTCATCAAGAAAATTATTAATTAGTCACTTGTAATAACAAAGGAATATGCTTAAAATGCTTAAGTGTAACTGCTGGCGAAAATCGAGCCAGCAGTCTAGACCAACGTTTCCCATGGTAATAATATAACCTCGTGAACTTATTAAGGGGTACCTATATTATATCAAGGAGTTCGTAGCAAAAGATATCTCAACCTTCTTATGTTATTAATGTGAAATATCAAGAATTTCTCAAGACTGTATGTTCTAGCATCACAGCAGAAATGCTGGACTAATCACGAAAGATGTCAAAACAGCTGGTGATACCTGAAATGCCTATATACTTACGCTGCATACAGAATACAGTTAAGGTTAATTGAGTAACGATTTGAATGAGTAGGTTTACTTAAACTAGTCTTTGTTCCATTAGTTAATTCTGGCAATCGTCACGATGGCAGCATCAGGGTGGTCAATACCCTACTACCCGGTACAGCGCGCGCCCCTCAGGATAACCAGATATGCACCAACGCCCCCGCACTACAGGCAACCAAGTAAGTTCTGCATCAATTATTTATTACGTAAGATACTTACCTAATTTCAGATGAAATATTATTGATCCTGCTATTGCTATAAAGTTACCATTTTGGATGAAACCTAAATAGAAGGCAGTTCAAAAAGGGAGAAAGTAGAAGTTAGTTCGTTTCTCTGTCTGACCGTGTGGTTGACTGGTAAATTATGCCTCTTGGCATTAAGTGTGCCAACTGTACTTCTTTTAAGAAGATAGGAAAACCAGAAAAGGCATTCGGTCTTGGCATCAGGCGGGACTCGAACCCGCGTCTTTCGCAAACCGGGCGACTGCACTACCAATTATGCTACCGAGACCATTAACAGATCGGATGAATTTCTCTGGTATATTATACCTGGCAGCCAGGTTAGTTTCACCAATGTTTAGGCATATACCGCAATAATGCATTATCCCTAATGCTAAAAAATAAAATTGTGTACTTCTTTTACTCGTAGGTACACATAAACACTAAGTGAGAGTAAGTGTTTTTGAAATCTCATTTTTAATCTACTGAACACTAACATTACAGAATAAAGCATTTAAATCAGAGAAGTAGACGAGCCGACGAGGAGAATTAGGATTAACTAATGAATTATTGTCTGGAAGAGTAAAGTAAAAGGAAAGTAAAAATATTCTTTATTCATGTAAACTTATTAAAAAGCACTTATGACAAGTCACAACATAAAAATTGAAAAGTAATAATGTGATTCTACCACGCGAACCAGAGATCGCTCCCTTACGATACGACCGCCTAAATTGTACATTGGTCTCTGTAATTTAATTCAACTGTAATGTTTTTAATTTTATCAATCAAGAATAACTATCTATGTATTTATTATTACTAGCTAAAATTTAAAATAGAAATGTCAAAAGGGTTTAATAATGAACCCTATTGCGTCAAAGTAGTCCACACCACAGTGCCCTGCGGCCGCAGTGAGTGCACTCCAATTTGACACGCGACCGGCGCTTGCGCAACGTGTTACATACATTGCAGGCTTTCGCTGACGCCAATTGACCTGAACCGATATGAAAGGGTAACGGTAAACTGATATCTGTCTCGACTGACAGTGTTTAAAATAGAACATATGGATTAGTTGCCACTTATGGCAGTCTGGAGGATGCCCAATAACTGAAGGAAATACATGACTTCAGTCAGAAATAAGCTTAAAAACGTTATTTTTCTCAAATAGCGTGGCCAAATATGCTTGCAGTCCGAAAATATTTGCAGCCAAATATGATGCTCAATCACAGGCAGAGAATCCACCGTGCTCTACTTCTCTTATCTTAGAATGAACAATGTCAATCAAAGTCGAGAACGCCGTCAAAGTAATGCCGTCTTAAAATGTCTACAAAACCCGTGACAAAACTGAAAGTGACGGTATGTCTGCTTATTCTTTAAAGAAATAACACAAACGCTAAGTTAGTTTACTGTTGCAAACCTGATTTATTTTTCCTAATAATACCTAGGTATTTCAAACCTTTAAAAGTACTTAACAAGGTGCAGGGTGACATATTTCGTTATCAATGATTGCGACTAGATGCGAGTTTTTATCGCACCCTGCACTTGCCATTTATTTAGTTCCGAATCTGATTAGTAGATACATTCCTTAGATTATAAGCATTGACAATTTGGGCCATAAATGCTCTACTAAGTTCTACCTAAGTAATACGAAATCTTCATCATACGAAAAGATACTTGTTTAAAATCGTACCAAAATAACGTTCATTAACCATTAACTTCGGACCTGACTTTCCCAATTTAATAAGTTTTCTTGAAACTAATCCGAGAGTTAATTATTATATAAAACCTACTCATGCCATTTCTGACACTTAAAGTTGACTAAATTAAATTCACTGGCGTTTTTATTCCACCGTATCGTTGTTTTTTTTCATATTGGTTATGGTTATGATCGTAGTAGAACACTGCCATCATAATTATGATGTAAAGTAAAATCATTCATTATTCTTTACATATATTCAATGATCAATTAATATTAAAAGTCGTCTACAGAAAATGCATGATTTTGCACTAACTAATGAGTTATCATTCCCAGTTCCAGTTCACTTACCCCGACCAGTCCAGCCGGAGTTCGAAGAAGAGCCTCAACGTCCGAAGCGCGAGCACGGTGACTACGGCCATGATTACCACGATGACCACGACGACCACGGCTCACACGGCGACCACGGCTCACACGGCGACCACGGCCGGCACGACACCCGCGGTGTCACGGGCCCCGTACACACGTTCGTCAAGACGGACAAGAATGCCAACTACAAGTGGGGAGTGAGGCACCACGTTGGGAATAAGTACGCGTCGTGAGACATTTAGGGTACTAGGGGATGTTGCTTATTTAATTTATTTAGGTTTACTTTTGAATGTGATTGCAGTTTTAATCGTTTAATAAATTTGTTAATTGTTGTTTTTGTTTATCAGTCAAGCTTATTTCCTTCCCAATCCATCCCTGTTGCTTATTATAAAACTAGCAACCCACCCCGGCTTCGCACAGGTCCAATGGAATGTTATTATAAACATAAACCTTCCTCTTCAATCACTCTAGCTATTAAAAAACTGCATTAAAATCCGTTGCGTAGTTTTAAAGATTTAAGCACACATAGGGATTTAGGGACAGAGAAAGCGACTTTGTTTTATACTATGTACTTGTGATACCATAGAATAGAAAAGGGTACATAACCCTGCTTTTTTAATTTATTGCAGGCTTTGTAGGTGCCACAAAGCCTCTTCAATGAAGAAAAAAGGTTCATAAATATAATTCACAACTAGGCCGTTTTGAATGCCGAAGTTACAATGTCACAGTGATATAGTTGCTTTTAAATAAAATTGCTCTAATTTCCTCTAAGCTAGCTCAGCTATCTGCACGCGGAAAAAGTCGCGGCCGCTATTATTAAATAAAACGGAAGCTTAGCCTCTAAAATCTTTTTTACCCAGTGCTTCAAGACTAAAGACAGGCCCGTAGTTAATTTTGATATCCGTTGATCTAATTTATCAAACTAAAATGATATACCTAACATGATTAATCAAAATGTTGCTGTCTCGACGTAGATGAGCTACTTATGTTATGAAAGCATCAGATGCATCAGGTGATTGTCTGTGCTAATAAGCGGTGATTACACACTCTGAGCGGCCATTTCAGATCATTTTGCACAATGACTGATTAACTTATAATGCACACCGGACCGTAACATCATAATACAATCTGGAACGAAAAACTCTTCAGAGGAACTCTAATAAAACACTTGACAAGACAAAATCATAGCTAGTGATGCCTATTTATAAGATGAGTTTTTATTTTAAAAAAAAGTAGTAAGCCTATTTTTCTGGACTGCGCTGCGGCTAATAATAATGTTCAATATTTTTCATTTATTTATTTATTGGTAGTGAAAAATTCACAGAACTCCAAACAACCGGTGTTTACAATAACCGTCTTAAGTCGTCATTAATATACGGGTAATATGTATGTTATTAACTATTTTTGATTACTTTTTATTTAGTATCAGTTCTTCAACAAAAATTATAAAACAATAGTAAGTGATTTTAAATAAAGTTACAATTACAACGTTGAAATTTATAAATAGCTAAGTTAGTTATCATCTCAAACCACCATCATTTCATTTTTCATTTTACAATCATTGCATAGTTAAAAACAATGAAGATTAGTTAGTGAGTTAATGATCGTCTTGAAAAGCCTTTAAGATTATCATATTATTATTTTTTTTTTTTTTTTTTTTTTTTCCCTTTTGTTATCTGCGATCGGCTCTTCAAGCCATAATCAGATTTGTTCCAGAGTTTCGGGGTTTTAGGCAGCATTCCATTAAATGACACCTTACACGCTACAACAAGCAATGTTTAGGTTCCCTGGTCCAAATCCAGTATTTGCCGTCTTTTTAGGCGTTTTATATCTCTGTGTGTGTCCAATAGGTTCTTTGCCAACTCATTTTGGTGTTTCTTTAATCTTTCCTTGTATCTCTTGCTGCTGTTACTGGTTTCCTCCCTCACCGTAGGTACTTCTAGATATTCATGTATCTCAGTATTTCTTACGAACCAGTGTGCACTGGAAATAGTCCTTAGGGCAATATTCTGGAATCTCTGAAGGATCTCTATATTGGAGTTACTTGCAGAGCCCCAAAGCTCTATTCCGTAAGTCCAGATAGGCTTGATGATACTTTTATAAACTAAGAGTTTGTTTGCAAGGGACAGTGGTGACTGCCGCCCCAGCAGCCAGTTCAGCGATTGAAATTGTAACTTTGCTTCCCTCCTTTTGGCCTTGATATGGTTCGACCAGGTCAGTCTTCTGTCTAGATGTAGCCCCAGATACTTCACGCTTTGGCTGCTTGGCAGAGGTTTGTTTTCCATGTAAACCGGTGGACAGTCTCCTTTTCGAAGTGTGAATGTTACTTGTATTGATTTATTTACACTTGGTTTGATCCTCCACTTCTGCAGCCAAATGTCCACTTTGTTGAGCTGTGTCTGTAATTTTAGTGAAGCATTATGGGGATCTTTATCACTGGCAAGACATGCGGTATCGTCTGCGTATGTAGCCATTATGACATCTTCCGTCTCAGGTAGGTCTGCCGTGTATATCGAGTACAGCACCGGACCAAGGACCGAACCCTGGGGCACCGAAGCGTTTATGTTATACAAATTTGAATATTCTTCTTCATACCTTACTTGGAACTGTCTGTCTTCCAAGTAGGACTTAAGTATCATGAAAAATGAATTTGGCAGTAAGGTCTTTAATTTGTATATCAGTCCTTTATGCCAGATCCTATCGAAAGCTTGGTGTATGTCAATGAATGCTGCGGAACAGTATTCTTTTTTCTCCAGAGACTGCCTGATCTTATGAACCACTCGGTGCACCTGTTCAACCGTTGAATGATTTTCCCGAAACCCAAACTGATGATCCGGTATGATTTTGCTTCTTTCGAGTACGGGTTTCAGCCTTTGCAAGAAGATTTTTTCAAACACCTTGGAAAGTAGAGGGAGCAGACTTATGGGCCGATATGAGCACGGATCAGTGGGTGGTTTTCCAGGTTTTGGAATCATGCAAATTTGTGATACTTTCCACATTTTTGGATAGTAGTGTATTCGAAGTATTGCATTGAGCAGCATTGTTAAGAAGACCATTGCTTTTCTAGGTAGTTTTTTCAGCACTTCGGCGGTTATCAGGTCGAAGCCAGGTGCCTTTTTGTTTCCCAATGACTGGATAGTATGAGCAAGTTCTCGGGGGGTGACCAGCACCAGTGGCGGGGAAAGCTGCTGGTCACTGCTAATAATGTCATCAACCTCTCCTTCAAATTCCACCATGGTTGAGTGATTTGGGACAAATATTTCAAACAGGTGTTTCGCAAATAGTTCAGCCTTCTCGCCCGCACTCCTGGCCCAGCCATCAGTGGGAGACTTTCTTATGGGTGGGATATGGTTTTGTGGTCTCTTAAAGTGTTTAGTCAATTTCCACAGTGAGTAGTTGTCCTTCTTGCTGGCTGAGAGACTAGCAATTTTGTGCTCAAAGGTTGTGTTCACATTTTCCTTTATCAGCTCCTTCAGTTCTCTAGACAATCTGTTATATTCTTTTCTGTCCTCATCAGATCTGGTTGCATGAAGTCGTCTTCTCTGTTTTCTCTTTTCTTGGAGCTTGTTCCGTATGACCAATGATACATTATCTCTTCCAGTGCGGTTGCTCAGAGTCGGGGTAGAGCGCCATGCAGCTATTTGTATAAGGTTTGTAATGTAGAATGTTGCGCTATCTATATCCTCTCGTGTTTTAAGCTTGACCCTTAGCTCAACTTCATCTTCCAGGTATTCAGTGAAGGCTGCCCAGTCTGTTTTATGGTTATATAGCACTGATTTCTGAACTTGTACAGGCGAAACACTAAGCGTTGCTATGACTGGAGTGTGATCTGAGACAGAATCAAGTGATGTCTCAATATCAAGGTATACATGTGAGAGCCCCTTAGTGATGAAGAAGTCCACAAGATCAGGAACTCTATTCACGTCCGTTGGCCAATAGGTCGGCTGTCCTGTTGAAAGTGTTGTAAGATTATTCTGGTCAATACTTTTTTTTAGTTCACGTCCTTTAGTAGTTGTCAACCTTGATCCCCAGTAGGAGTTTTTGCAGTTCCAGTCTCCACCACTAATGAATTTGTCTCCCAGGGTATAGAAATAGCTGTTGAACATACCTTGTTTCAGGTTGTGCTTAGGTGGGCAGTAAATAGCACTAACATTAATAGATCCAATTTTTCCGCCCACAGTCACTGTCGTTGCCTGTAGCCATTCTTCTCGAAATTCACTGTGAAGGTGATGCTTTATATTATTTTTAATTACAACAGCTGTCCCTCCATGTGATTTGCTATCAGGGTGATTTGTGTTATATACACAATAGTTTTCAATACATATTCGCTTATTATCATTAAGATGAGTTTCCGATATCAGGGCTATGTCAATTTTATTAATTTTGAGCAATATTTCTAGCTCTTGCTTGTGTGGCGTCAGTCCATTGACGTTCCAGGTGGCAATGCGTAAAGAGAGCATTATGGGGATTTACTGATGAGTGTCATGATGAGGTTCATCATTGTGCTTAACTGGGTTATCAGTTGGTCAATTCTTTCATTCTGTTTCGTCATAAGTGTTTCCAGTCTAAGTATGAGTTCTTGTGCATTGTAGTCATTGTCAATTATTCCTTTAGAATGTGTTCTCTGCGACGTATAGTCGACGTGGTTCCTCGTTGTTGGTCTTCGTGAGTGTACATACTCTTTGTTCGCTTTTATGTTTGGTGTCTGGGCCTTTCTAGTGTCATCTTGGTTAGCAGTTTTTTTAACAGTCTCACTATATGTCTTCGGGTTCTCCTGTACCATAGCATCTCTAGTGGGATATTCTTCGTTTTGTTGAGGACTGTTTGATTCCTTTTTATCTTCGTGCCTGATAGCAGTGGTGTTCGCTATGGTGGAGCTGATGGGCGGACTGTTTAATTTGTTTATATTCTTTGTCAAATTATAGTTGGTGTTCATTGTGGGATTGGCTCGAGGTTTGCTTCCTGTTTTCTTTCTTGCCAATATCTCTTTGTACACAGAGCAACCCTTGTAATTGGCTGGATGACTTCCAGTGCAGAGGGTGCACACTGCCGGGGTGTTTCTGTCAATAGAACATAGAGTAGTTTTGTGAGCCCCAGCACACTTTTTCAGCATCATATTATAACTTAACATTTATTCAAAAATCTTATGTTTCAGTGACTTTCCAAGTATTTTTTAGAATAATTCAAAAATTATTGATTCTAACAAACTTACGTGAGCCCTACGTCTCAAGGTCGGTTCAACGATTCGTCTGGCAGACATGAATGTAATTCGCCATTCTTAGCCCCAATTCGGGCAGGGCGACACAGTAAACAGAGAACAGTAAAATATCTACATAAAAACGTGCCGCTCTAGGTTTGAAAGTGTGCGTGCGCGTCGCGCGCCGTGTCGGCACGCGATTTCACGCACACGCTAGCATAAATTTTTTTTATTTTATTTTATTTTATTTATTAGGTTCACCAGCAGTTACATTACAATACTTTTTTAAAAACATGCACAAGTACTTAAGGCTACGTAAATAACTATATTAAGGTAAACACCACATACTTAATATACAAGTTTAGATTACTAGTGACACTCCACAAGGAAATGAATCTGTATCATTACTACCAATACAAGGAAAGTGAGAACTGTAGGGTTACATTTTTTTATACAACTTTGCATTTGTATTATTACGATGTATAATGTTCGCGTAAATATTATAAACATTTGTTTTTCAAGTTCAAATAACCTATTTACTTTTCTTCTGTGATGTGATCAAATGTTTGAAACGCTTCAAGGAGTCTAAATATGGGGGAATAAGGTGGCGGCAGTACTTACGGGCTGTACCGCGTGTCTGTGAGCACGCTAGGCTAATAAACCGGCGGGCAGCCTTATAGTGCGGTCCGTTTAGAGTCAAAAGTGATGATAGCACGCTCACGTCGCTAACGCTCATACAATTTGTCAATTCGGAACGCGTGTAAGAGCGCTTATATCACTTTTGACTCAAAACGGACCGCACTATTAGATAACCTACTGTTATGTTTACTGTGAGGGCAAGCTGCGTGTGCGCAGCCACACCCGCTCACGACTCTTGCGACATGTGTGCTTGTAAGGTATCGAGTGCAGTGACATAATTAATAATTAAGTGTAGCAATTTTTACATCCGAGAACAATAATTTGTAGGATGTTAGATGTTAGTGACGACATTTGGTCGTGATGAAAGTGTAGATGGCGAGATAAAAAAGAGGACTCTACAATTTGATAAATTAAACAGTAATCTCTTTTTTGAATATTAATTTTTAATATTGTAAGAATTAGCGTCGTCATTGGCAGAATTTGGCATGCAAAGGATGTTTGATGTTGTTTTGATGGTTTGGGATACCAAAGGAGGCCGATAGTAGCTGATTGTTTTCATTATAGTGAACCGAACATCCATAAGCCCATAATTAGACCGAGCTTATTTAAATCCAAAGTAGTAATGGGCATGCCTAAAGGTAAGGCCTAATTAGCGCCTTGCGCTTATATTAATCGATAGCTAATTAATAATAGATAGATAATTATTAATAGATAGACTAATAGATAGATTATATACTGCGTCATTAAATTAGTAGAACATTGACTGGGACGTCGTAACGCAAAATAAGGTATGTCAGTAAAACATTTAAGAAGAAACAACACAACGGCGTCAGCGGTGGACGCTGAGACGTCGTTGCGGTATGCCACGCGCCAGGCCCTAGCACCATATCTTGGTTGCTTGGATATTTTTCGATGCATCACCACAAGTTGCCACAAAGTTGAAAAATTAACACAAAGGAGATGTTCCACCTGAATTTCTTGTCAAACGTTTCGTGTCTTATGCTAAATAGTATTATTAATAATGATTTTTTATAATCCAGTACTATCCTAGAGATATTATGAGCAAACATAACTTGGCCAATTATTTGTTACAGGAGCAACACACGCCAATTACCTGTTCATGTTTGCACTGTCATGACAAGTTAAGATAAACTATACTTCCCCTAACAGCAACTGTCATGCCGAGTTACCAGGTGGAACCACATAGTGTATCGTACCTACTTTCACTATTAAAATTTCCTACCGATGCAAGTCACCGCGAAATGGTAGAGTTAATAAGTACTTCCGATCGGTAAACAATGTTGCTAGAAATTAGGCCTGGAATAAACGGGCATTTGTTTGGCCACAATCTCACTTGATGATGTGGAATAGTATGTACACACGGCCGCACTTTAAGCTATACATGTGGACTTTGTACCGACCGCCCTTCGTTTAAAACTTCCCTGCTAACAGAGGTCTGCAAGGTCTGTGGTGCAATGGTGATGTGTAGCGTAATGTGCTGCCGTATGTACATAAAAAATAGACAAACAACGGTCTTTATATTCGTCCCACTGCTAGCCATAGGCTATCGAGGTAGATTAGATCCTGCTCTCTCTGCCTATATGCAGTAGGTAGGTAATTTGCCAACAGTGGGTTCGATTCCCACCGATGACTGGTAATAAATATTTCTTCTCCTTCTTCCGTTTAGAATAAAATACGAGATACGTACGATTGGATGTTGAGCACTTTTACGAATGTTTTGTAGCTTAAAAAAGACTTCTTTAGTTACCAAAAAACTCGAGTTTACATATAGATAAAATATAATGATGCTTTCCTATTTCACTATGGTATCTAAATGGTTAATACCAAGATACAATGTTTATGTCACATTGGGCACATCTTGAAAATTTCCTGGTTTCAAGTTTAAGAACCACATCTTGGTTATGTTATTTTACTTGCTTGTATTTTTCGACAGCTAGAACGTTATACAACTCGGTAGGCAAATTACCTTGAGTGAGATAAGGTGTCCGATGTCATAAATAAGGAGAATACTAAAGCAACCCTATTACGTAGCAAACTAACCAGCTCCTACGACGTTGAACTTTCACTTTAATGATAACTCGATGCTGTAAAATCTTGGAATATGTCTCTACATATCACAATACTTTATGGGTAGCCCTCGGGCTGCCAGAATAAATTCACTTATTTACTGAAGCAGGTAAAGGTAAATTGCAATCAATAAGAAGACGTAAGTTTCAACTCATTACTTAATAAGCACGGTTATTGGTTTTGACCGAAATTCCAAAAATATTATCACGATGTAAGAGACAAATAAATAAAAACGAAAACTCTAATTCTAGGAAACAATATCGGCCGAGATATCTACCTTCTAACCTGTAGTCCAACTACTTAATTTTTGAAATACATTTTGACAGCTGCCAGTATCATTAGAAATTGAACTTTATGCAATGCTGAAAGGGTTCAAGTCTCTGTCAGGCTCACAAGTCAAGCCACAGTTGATGAATCTTGTTAAAATGACACTGGCAGCTCACAATTTATTTCTTAGATCAGTGGGATTGTAAATCAGCGCATTCCGTCTCATTGCAGGCCAAAAGGCCTCCTCATTTTGTACTCAATTTACTGGGACACTTGCGTGTAGCTATTTGCACGTTACAAAGGCTGCGTAAACCCATAAACAGTTGCTCAAAAACTTGAATGGGTCAGCTTAATCCTCTAAAGGGCAAAGGCAAAATAATTACCACCATGTTATGAACCATAAATTAATGAAATAAGGTTTAAAACCAATGACATATTCCAAGTGTTTATGCCCGTTAAGGGAAGTAGAGCAAGCCCTATTTTTATAGCATATCAACATAATCAGGGTCATAAGGTTCTCCCTCTTCTAAACGATAATAGATAAAAAATGCCAACTCAAGCTAATAAAAACTTTACAAAGCCAGGACATACATTCATGTTTCACTATGGATATAAGAGAAGAGATATAGGAGTTGTTAGTTCGATGACACGCACAGTATGTCATCGAACTAACAACTTTTACCGCAGTAGACAGACATACCTAATCACTAACCATTTGCATTGCTACAACCAGCCAGACTGCAGACAAATATTTATACACATTTTTATTCCGTACAATTGTTTTTTGAACCTTGAAATAATCGCACACGCCCAGAATACCAAAATCCGGACAGTAACGAGGCGGTGAACTGAAAAAGAAAGGTGAGCCAACTTTGTCCTAAAAATCAGGTCACTTGACATAACTGGGTAGGCGTGCACGTGGCCAGCAACCAAATGACATATGTGGACCGGTCGCCAGTTGCAATGTGCAATAATGTCGCTAGGTGACAACACCTTACCTACTTTGCTAAAAATCAGTAGAGACCTTCAACACCTAGCTTGTCTTTCGGTTTTCTATAGGATGCAGGATGAGTTTGCGAAGGAATAACACGTTTTAATTCCGACGGTGCCTTTTGCTCATCCGGCAAGGAGACGATTCGACTGTTGATATACTGCTGTCTAGCCGCTGATGGCTTTAATAGCTTTGACGGGTGAGAGGGCTTGCAACCGTAAAATTATTATTTAAAGTAACTTGCCTAAGGGCGCCCCAGACACGGACCTCGGCCTAGGGCGTTACTTGAAGAAGGCAATCGGACAGTAGGTATACAGGGTGGCCGGGACGTCCAAAGCTAAAATTTAGATTCCTCATAATACCTATTAAGGTGTATCCAAATCACCCCCATGAGTGTATTACGATGTTGTTACGATGTTGTCTTAGTTTAGGAGCTAGAATTACTTTTATGATTTTTTCCGTAATCTTCACCTATTATCGGTTTTTATTTTTTTCTCAATCTGGCAAGTACTTAGTCTTTGATACACTGTATGTTTGGCGAGTAATTATGCGACCTATCACGTACCGGTATCTATTAACGGGACAAAAAGGTTGGGGATGAGCGGCGGCTCCGCGACGGCACTGACGGAATTTCGGCGTTGTGCAGTATGAAGAAAGGAATAGACCTACTTCCTGCTTAAGCTTAGGTTTTATCCGATGACCTTGAACTTCCTATCTGCATTTTGTCTTTGTTGTTTATTCCTACAAAGCTTCAGTACCTACAGTACGATGGCAACGTTTGTCTTTTCTCCATATTTATGAGTTCCTTAATAAGGCATCTAGTGAGAGCGGATCGCCACTGAAATAGTGAAGCAACAACAGCATTGCCGTATCCAGCATGTATATTCGCGTCTTCGTAGTCAGTAGTAATTACGCGCTAACATTTGTTTGAATGCAAGTTTATCTGGGGTCACCATCGGCTTCACCTTGGGATCAGCAAGATGGCGCTACACGACCTGTTGTGAATGCTGTGACTAATCGTGAATAGTAATGGAATTTGCATAAGTCTGGAAGGCTTCTTTAGTTGAAAGTATTTATTTCTCTCAAAATGTAAATACACTAGAAAGATGATAATGAATTCGATTACTTACTAAATGACAGCGGCTGAGCGACGAAGCTTTAAAAAGCTAGCCTTTCGTGCACAGTCCGAACACCCCCAGCCACATAAGTATAAAATATTTTAATAAATAATTATGACGTTGCTTTACGAGTAGTACTACGTTTATTATTTAAATGAAATCTCTCCTAACTCAGCCAATCTCGAAGATTATACCTACCGTTCCCCGTCAATAGAAATTTTAATCAAAAATCAGGCTTGATTATTTTGTGAGGTAACTTAGGGTAACACCCCTTAAAACCTGCCAAAGGTGTGGTCCTCACCTCTTTATTTATAAAAGATAATCAAGGCAGAACACGCCTTCACACTCACACTCGTGCCGTCTTGTAAATTGTCTGAATGTACCTACAAGTAAAGATCTGAACCCCGAAACGCAAATTAACGTTGAGCATCCCTCAAAAGCATAGCTGTCCCTTTCAGTTCTATTGAAACGTTTGTGAATTCGGGGGTGAGAGGGACAGCTACACTTTTGAGAGCTGCTCAACTTTGATTTGCGTTTGTGAATTTTTTTTTTTCGTTTGTATGAACCAGTCAAAATATATTGTAATGTTCCTTTATGCTCAACTGTTCGTTGATGAATTTAGCGGTCTAAAACCTACTGGACGATTTCTTAACGCCTATAACATGTCTAGAAGGTAAAATGTCGCTACCCTGACCCCATTCAATACGTTCAATGAAGCGAAGGACCGTAGGGAAATTACTGTAAGTGTATTTTGAATGAATTTAATTGAAAGTAAGTCACGAATTCAGATGATCTATGGAGATATGCTGAATATCACGCAACGGAATGAGATTGAATCACTTCTTGCAACAATTGAACAATTAGCATTATGACTAATTTTTTATCCGATTGCAACATGGTATTAAGTATTAAAAATTGTATAATAAGAGCGATAAGAATGTAGATTAAGAGATTGCTAATCAAGTTTTCACTAAATGCTTTTTTAACCTCTGAGTATTAGAAGTTTTAATTTTTTAAGCAATGAAAATATTCGAACGATTTCGTGTGAAGTTGACTCATTCATCAGTCTCATTTGAAAATAAATCAATTTTGACTGGCGTTTTTGTAAGTTCTAGTAAATTACTTATGTATAATATTAATGTCAATTTCCCTACCTAATTAATTTAAAAGTAATTAAGTCGTTTGCTTTGTGTCAAGCTCTGCTTAATTTGGTCACAAACTAAGCAGAGCTTGGACTATATGGGTGTGTCAGAGATTGAGAAACTCAGAAGTTAATCAGTATCTAAGAAGTTGATACTAAAATAAATACTGAAACAGATGTCAACGATCGAACCCACGACCTTTTGCGAGTCATCTGTTGTCATGAATAGTTTGAACCCGAGTCGACTGCCTCAAATTATACTTACATGTTATTCTTCGCAACTAATTTTATTATAATTGCCCTGAGTTTTGAGAGGTTGCACTACTTACATGAACTTATTTTTTTCAAACAGGCGCCTGTCAGATGACACTGGCCGGAAAAGTTAGGACTTTTTTCAACTTTTCCGGCCAGTGTCTCCTGTCACCGGTTTTAACCCAAGAGCACACTAACTGAAAACCGATAAATACTCCATAATTTTTGGGCCACATGTTGGAGTCTCCCACAGTCCGACTCCCCCCATCAACCACCCACGTAAGAAGGGGTGCATCTATATAAAGTGAGAGTAGCTTACACGCACCGCATACGTAATATTCTCCGCGAGTGTGTTGTGGCCTGAAATTTTATTATTTTTAAAGTTTGTGTGTGTGACAATGTTGCGGCTTTGTGTGTCCTTGGCGGTGTTGGGGTGTACGCTGGCGAGACCGCAGCATCAGTATCAACAAGTTAGTAGTGATCAATTAGCTAATTATTGATTTATTGTGATTATCGTCATTGTATCGTTAAGAAAGGAATACGATTAACCTCGGAAATTATTTTTGTTGGTTAATTAATCAATGTAAATTAAATGTGTTAGTATGGAAACTCTACATTTTGTTAATATTTTCTAGCCGAACGAGTATTACTTACTTTTTTCTTATTTGGATGTTTATAATTACTGTAAATATTGTGATGCGTTAAGTATATGAATTAAAAACTAAAAGCATTTTCAATTAGAATAACAATTTTAACTCATAAATTGTTTTTGAACTGAAAGTGCAAATATTCGCTGAGTCTCATTAGTATGAAAATTATTTTCTAATATTAATAATTTTATAATTATAATATAAGGCTTAGTTCTTTTCACTCAAACGATCACAGTGGCAAAGTGCCTGATTATGTTTTACAGATTGCCAAAATATAAGTGAGGTGAAGCGTGAAGTGAAGTGTGCAAATTAAGAATGACACTCCTGTATTTAAATAATATTAAATATCGAAATAAAACAACTTTACGGATTCTACTCGCGGTGTTATATATTTTTTTAAATATTAAATACCTTTAAATACCAGCCTCTTGATATCAAAGTGATTTGGTGAAGTCAATGATTTCAGTACTTACCATAATAAAACAGGTAGGCCAAAAGCCAAAGATTCAATCCTTAAAAACCTCATCCAGTCACCCATGATTTTGCGCTGCATTGCTGATTGCAATATAATATTGTCATTATCATACATCAATGTTGTGTACCTAAACTATTGCACACAATTTTTGGGCTAAATTAAAGTTATATTGTTTCCTTAAAAGTTGACAGTCATAAATAAATCGAAATAATATTCATAAATCTTTTGCACTTTCTGATTCTTAAGTTTCTGTGATACCTGAAATCTCCATTGCATTTTCAAAAACAGACGTACGTTAAATGACCATAACATAGAAACCTCATGAAAAAATATAGGTGCATAAAAAGGCTGAAAGTTATTTTTAAACAGTAATTTTGGTATATGTGTCCATTTTTAACACGCCTCAAAAGCATAACAATATATAATCATTATTTTACAACATCATATTATATGAGGAGTCAATTTTTGAAACTTTACAGCTTTAATAAGTTCACGCCTTTTACAATTCGCAATGCTAATAAAGCAATTTAAGTAGCATTTTTATTTTTAAGTAGCAATTCCAATACATTTAATTTCTCGGAGGTTTTTTCATTATCAATCAATATTTATGTCATAAGAATTCACAGATTATGAGAAACATTTTGCTCATACAAATCTTTAGGATGCAGTAGATGTAGTAATTAGAATTAGGTACGCTCATTAATTAAAGTGTTTTTCATTTCTACTTAAAGCATCTTGCTTTGACAATTGCTCTATGCTTTTGATTGGAAGTGTCCCTAGACAGGGGATCGTAGGGATCAAATCGAACCGGTGCATTGCGGGAGTCATTCTAAAACTTGTAACCTTCAAAATTTCGCACGCATTGTAGGTATCGATAAGTCCCAAAAGTTACGTTAGTTTTCTCTATAGAGCTCTGAAAAATCTCCAAAAATAAGGTAACATTTAATAAATAATGCCAAGGTTCTGCTCAGTATTTTTTTCGCTTCATCATCCAGAAGAAAAAAAAACTATTCGATACACCATCCCACGAAAGATACCCTCCAGACGGGAAACACCGTGCAATGTGAGCGAGTATGCCCGGCACTCAATCACTGGTGTCCCTCAGGGTGCAGGAGGAGAGCGGGCGTACCGCCATCTTCTTGCTCCCAGCCGTCTGCGTCGGAGAGGTGCAGCCAGGGGATCCTCCTCCCTGGCCCTCTCCGCGGTCTCATTCTGTTTCATAACAATTTCACAGAAGGAGACCATTGCCTCCCATGATCTCTCACTTTCAAGCATAGCACGTACTATGCTTGGAAGTGAGAGATCCCCTCCCAGATGGTGACATGGTGCCTACTGCTTCTTCATCTTACCCAGAACGAATGCACCACTGATAAGTTAAATAGGAAAAATGCTAATTCTCTGAATTTTTTATTTTTTTTAACTCGATTGTTCAGTTTCTTCAGAAATATGGCCGATTTAGACAACAACAGCCTGTATTAGATCTACTACATACTTAGGACAATTATCAATATTGTCATACCTACTGAGTGACGGCTTTTGCTCTACAGTGTATTTTCACAACCTACCTACATACGTGCACGCGACTTCTCAAAACCTGCCAAATCGACCACGACGTAACCCTATTGTTACTCTTACCGTTTCGAAATGGCCCCTCGGACTAGTTAACCCGCTTCGGACTACTTGGTCTGCACTAGTTATGTAAGATAATTTAGAACTAGTAATCCGTTAACCGACAAGTGACCTGACTCTTTTAATTAGCCGCTTTGGTTATGTCAGGATTTCATGCGCCGACGCATGTTAAACTAGACGTGTTATGAGGTTATTAAATCGTTTGTTTCAACACTTATCTTTCTTTCACAACAAAAACTTGTTGTTGTTAGTGTCTGCATCTTTTTTCACGCTACTTTTATGAATAAATTTAATATTATTGATGGCACTAAGGGGCTCAGTCTTAAGATAAAGTTGAAGATGGGTAGTTGGTCTTATGTTTTTGCTGATAGATAACTATGACGTTTTATGGTAAATGAAAAATTGCTGAGTATATGCTTGTCTGAAAATGATGAATCACGTATAAAAATCACTGGACATTGGATATACCATGAATGTATGGGCTTAGTTAGATGGGAATTGAACCTACGACCTCAGTGCTTCTTTAAGGGGCCTAGCTTTATGCGGTATTGACTAAAGCCAGCCATTTATGAATCGGGTTTAATTTTGCTTGCTTCTTAAGATAAGATAAGATATGCTTTAAGCTACGAAGAAAACAATTAGGTACATCAAAAGTTGACATAGATTTAGGATAAACCATTTATGCGGCCTTATCGCTAGAAGCGATCTCTTTCAAACAACTTTCGGGTAGAGATACGGTGAGAGGTGGTGCAGAATTGAGAGCTATTAAAATATTACTATCATAAAAAAACTTATATGGTATTTACAGCAATATGAATTACTTTTCCAGCAAGCAGTAGAAGGCATCCCCCCACACCTACTGAGACAGTACATCGGCCAGCACCAAGCGCAAGCACAACAAACACAAGTTATCCCGAGGCCAATCGCCGCTGTTCCTGCAAGATTGGTGAGATTCTTCTCTTTCTTCTATTTAAGTATCTTATTTTTATCATACACTCCAAATTGACCTTTCTTCACCTAAGAAAAAGGGGCTGTAATTCTGCTGCGCTTGTCAAGCTGATCTTGAAGGCCAGCATATATGCTATTTCACGCTTCGCTAAATAAACTCAATATTAGAGATAGCAGAACGCATATATATCCTGCAAGAGTGTTCCAGATTTGGATAGTACATTGTATACTCGTACCAGAAAAAAGGTCGCCGACGGAATCTTTCAGTTTTCACATTTATCGGAATAGCTTAGAAACTATAAATGCAATTCAGCAAGTAGCCGAAAGGCGAGAAAATATAGACGACGTAAATGTACAGAGAAACCATTTCTGAATCTGCGTGAGTTCAATTTCAAATTTAAAAACTGAATAAATTATGTAAGATACTGTGTGTATGTATGAAACAAAACAGACATGCTGTCGGGTTTCTGCATGTATTTATCTATCTGATAAAATAACTAGCCTAACTAAAGCAAATCTCAATTAAATAAGTAGTTGCAAGGAACACTTAAGTATTGTACACATAGAAAGTTCAGGCTCTCGAGCTATTAGACTCAGAAGAAAACTGGTAGAAAGCTACGTGGAAAGGTTAATTATATGGCTAACGTTGGCTACTTCGAATGTAGTAGACTTACAGTAAACAGTATAATGCACTTACAACAAATACAAGCATGTTTGACAGACCCCAGAATGGTTACAACAACCGTTATTCTCGACAGTGAATAAGGAGTGTAGAACTTCAACAAATTGACACCAACCACATACATTTCGTTAACCATTATAATATCTATTGCAATGAAGTAAGCTGATCACTTGGACTCAGATCAAGTTTGCCAATTTTCGAATGTTATAAAAGGGTCTCAACCGGGTCTCAAGTTTGACAAGAGTTTACACTCTGCTCCTTATTTAGGACGATTGGATTTCTTATGGCATTCTATCAAACTATCACTTAATTGCCGTTAAACTGTTTGTCTGTAATGCGTATACCATTGTCTCAGAACTCATGCAAATGCACGTATCCTATCTATACCTTTCAGAAAACTTACCTGAGCTACTACATTACCCTTTTTTATTGATACAAAGTTCTACGCCAACGTTATTTCTCCCACAGCCATACGCAGTGCAGCAGAATGAAGGTCAATACCAGCCACAGCAGTACCAGCCTCAGCCACAGCCACAGCCGCAACCCCAGTACAGGCCTCAGCCACAGCCCCAGTACAAGCTTCAGCCACAATACCAGCCACAAAGGCCCCAGGAGCAGCGCGAGCCTGAGGATTATGACGTAAGCTGCTTTTTATTTTTAAACTTGCTGTGCCTGAAGCTGTTAAATCAGTATTTATTATGAACTGCGTGTTCGTGATCATTGGTTTTCAGTATCGTCTTTGTCAACATGCATTGTTCACTCGTGTCATTTCATCAACTAAATTGATTAACTCAAAAATTTCTGGACCGATTTTGTAACGTTTTTTTTTAGAATGCTACATTTTCTCTGAGTAACTTTAGTTTATTTACATATTTCGATGATATCCATCTACATAGGAGAATAAGAAGAGTGGGACGCTAGTAGTTGAAACACCTATTCAAGATGAGAATTTCAACCAACTCAACCGCTAAAGAGATTTTGATTCTATGTATATTATGACATTACGAACACCTATCTGCCAAGAAGCCAGACTGGCTATGATGTCGGACTCTCCACCAGGATGCTAACCCAGTGGCCTACTGACTAAAACCCCTACGATACTCTCATTTTCATCATGACCGTCTCATCGGGGTGGGAGACTTACATTCCTGTGAATGTAATGGGCTACTTTTTATGGATGTGGCCACTTAGTCTTTTTTCTAGAAACCTCCCACTTTTCTCGAACTGTATCAGTTAAAACATGAGGCTAGACTACAAGCAGCTCAGCTTGCTTTACCAACGAAACCTACGAAGACTAAAAATTGGAAAAACACACTGGGCCATAAGGAAAGGAAGTAGCCCATTTGAATATTGTCTACCGATCGCATTTTAATCAAGCCCGGAACAACGACAATGTAGCTGCGCAGTATGCGGAAGGATCAGCTTAGCGGCACTAGCGCGCAGTGCGCGTGCGCCGCCGACTTTCACTGCAGACGCCGCGCTAAATCATAATACGATGACGGAAATACGTAGATGGTTGAACAAAGGCCCACTCCAGGGCAAAATTTCCGAAGTTTCGTAAAAAATTGCCTAGAACGCGAACACAAAACAAGTGCAGCCTTTGTAATACAATGTGATCATATTTTGAATGCCAAGAGCACCGCCTAAAGATGGCAATACTTCGTAACCCAGTTCTGAAAAACGTTACAGACATAGGTTTCAAAAACTACACTGAGCCTTTTCCTGAAGATCGCCACATGACACCAAACTAAACTAAAACTTTTTTGTTGAACACTCCAAGTTGACCTCGCTAAGCCTGATGGGAAGCAGCCGCGAGAGATCCAAATATGATGTTGACAAGACAATTACTGCTGAGTTGGTCAAATCTCATCTTGGAGACCTTATGCCTTTAAGGATACACATGCGCTGGAAAAAAGTTCAACGTCTGAATGATACGACATGCTTGGCATTTAATTACCAAACTTATTGGTCTAGGCCAACGGTCTCTGGATCATATTGTGTGGATATCAGAAATTGTTAAACTCTCCGACCTTACTCAAATCTATCATCCGCCTTGTAGATCGGAGTCCACGCGGCGTTTTTCATCAAACGGCGAAAGTGATTGTGTTACCTGATTTATTTTACTGAAGTAGGTTTTATAACCAATCACTTCGAATTACAGCAATTATAAAAACAGACTACAGCAAAAATAGTCTAGAACTGCAACTCTCACAGTTACATAAGTGGAACTAATTGATAATAGTGAAGGTGCGAAGTCTTCCGATTTAGATAATCTATTAATATAATTTTAGCAGTAAATAAACTATGAAATATTTGAAATAATATCTACCTTCCTACAGAAGACGACTAGTCAACTGTGCCTATGTACTTTGATAGAACATTCGATAATTTTCCAAGCTACGCTTGAAGTGTCACAGAGCTATATGTTTTCTCATAGGTACTTATTATTCTCAAATCGATGACTTTGGCACAAAAGTATCTTCTCATTTGTTGACTCTAACGAATACTTTTCCTCTTCCAGCCTAACCCTTCCTACCAGTTCGGTTTCGACGTGAATGATGACCAGTACACCAACTACCAGAACCGCAAGGAACAGAGGGACGGTGACACCATCAAGGGCTCTTACTCAGTCGTCGACAGCGATGGCTTCATCAGAACTGTCACTTACACCGCTGACCCTAAAGAGGGTTTCAGAGCAGAGGTCAGTATCAGCGTAACATCGTGTTATATGCTAATCGAATACTCCTTGATTGATTTATTCACACCGCACATACGGACATATATGATTTCGCTTTAAACACCGCCGCAGATCGACACCATTGGTGGTCAATAATAAGGTACAAGGTGTTACAGAAGAGATGTCACGATCCACGATGTTTGTTTGAGGCTAATTAACAATATAAAGCAATTAGGCAGTGTTGACCAAGCATAGCAATGTTAACATCATTAGTTCATTCTGTGCTCACCAGCAGCTGCCTATTGTAGTAATGTTCTGGAAGCTATTTGCGATAAACAAGCAACGGTAATCAAGATGTTGATCATGACGTCAATGGTCACTATACCAATTATTGAAGTACTGCTCCACCTGTCCCCCTTACAATCGTAAGAAATAAAATTATAAATAGAGTGACGGGTCGCACGAGGTTTTTTTAAAAAAACCCCTACTGAGTTCCTTGCCGGGTCTTCTCAGTAGAAACATCTTTCCAACGCCTTTGGCAAAATCACATTAAGTACAAGTTTGTGTATTTTTTTGACGATTCGAAAATAATGTGTAGGTGATTAATGATGGCCTACTTGAATAAAGCAATACCTAATTAATTTAATTCTGCAGGTATCTCGCCAGCCTACCGACATCGTCGTAAAGGTCCCCACCCCGAAGCCCCAGCTCCAACAGCCACAGCAAATCCACCACCAACACCAACACCAGCCCAGGCCTCAGCCCCAGCAGCAACAGCAGCAGGCTCCCCCACAGTATTACCGTTATGAACAGTAATCTAGTTCATCAGGGAAGGACGGATCTTAACATAAATGTGCCAAGAGTATACTGATTATAAAGGTTTATTGCAACTAATTTGATAGAACTAGTGGTGATTGTTTCATACACAACAAAAATAAGAAAGAAATTACCACTAGTATCAACAAGTTATATGAGAGTCTCATGCCTATTTCGATTCTCGATTGAACTGACTTTTTCATAGATTCCCATTTTTATGAGCGTGTTTTTGGCACTTAACATGAAAAGGGAAATATCGAAGTTCAATCCAGAATTAGAATCTGTGCAAGTGGACTATTAAAGTTGTGTTAGATCCGTCTCAAAAGTAAAACATGTAAAGGTAATGTTTACAATCGGACTCGTCTTTATAAGAAAGTAAAAGTGGATCATGCTGAACAATTCTTTTTCCTGAAATGAAATTAACAGCTCCTTATAAATTTGTAATGCTGTCAGTAATAGTAAACATAGCTCTGTTTAAATTTGCAATATCTTTTACCTTTTTTTCATTTCTTACGTCGTCATGATCCAGAAATAATTATTCCAAGTCTTCATTAGCTCGATTGATAACATTACTATTATTTTTTACTAATTTCGCTGTTCCTCAGTCTTATTTAAATTACGTTCCAGTGGTAAGCCCACATCACCACTAATTAGACTACTTAAGTAGTTAAGTTTAGTAAGTTGTTAAAGTTTATTTTACCATCAATTTCATGTTTAATTATAATTACATACTCTTCATAGAAATTGATAGAATAAAAACGAATTTACTTGTACTCGTTATTGAATTTGTAGTAAAAATGCGTTGATAAATACATTTACCGGTATGTGATAATAATGATTGGATAGATAGTCTTGTTTAGATGGTAAATTATTTTTAAGTGTGCGTTTGTAAATAGATAGAAATAAAATTTCTACTGCGATAATATGTTTTTTTCATATACCTAATCACAATGCCATTCCCTACTTAAGTTTTTTATTTACTACCAGTGACGCGCCCCGGCTTCTCACGGGTGCAATGGGGTGTTATCATACATAGAGTATAAAAAACCGCATCAAACTCCGTTGCGTAGTTTTAAAGATTTAAGCGTACAGTCAGCCAAAAATGTGGTCTACCACCTTACGGTTGGGATTCGTTTGAACGTCATGAAACAACAAGGTCAATTTTCCCTGGCAATAAGTTTGTGTCAGTGACTATTGCTCTCTTTGTCATTCAAGATATAACGTCATGCCAAGTGTCAGGTTTGAATTATGATAAGCAACAGATTGGTTTAATATTCCATTGACGGAAATACTTGACAGTAGAATTGTCAGTGAGACTTTCTTTTTCAGTAGTAAAAAGTTTCTCTTCAAAAAGATCGACATGGTTTTAGTGGAGCAAAATAGATTATCGCTTACAATGAGGTTGAACTAAGTCACCCAATGACGTCAAATGTCACTGTACCTAAAAAAACGTCAAAACATAATTGTGCATGTGTTAAACTCTGTTAGAAAAGTCAACCTTAGCGATCGTTACATCTCGCAGAAACTTTGGTCAAAAGTGGTAGACCACTTTCTTGGCTGACTGTACATAGGGACAGAGAAACTCCTGTCAAACTGGCTTCTTGATCGTTAAAAACTAGGTTAATATCGTGAAAACGATCATCACATGGCGCCCGAACAAGGACTTTGTTTTATACTATTTAGTGATTCTTATTTCTATTCCTATTCATCAAATGGATAATGTATTCTTTTAGTAGGTCTTTAACTACGTAATAAATAATTGGTAAACAGAAGGTAACCAGTAAATGCAGAATGATTGCTAATATACCTACCTATCTACATGTAGATAAAGTCTGGTTTAAGTAAGTAAAATAAATAAAGTATTTAAGTTTATTAATTCTCATACATTCGTTGTTCGTAATTCACTAATCATCTCACAGGGACATTATAATAATAACACGCGAAATATCGAGTAATAAATTATTAAATTAAATCTCTTTTAAAATTCGATAAATACTCGCAGTAACAGCATGAAGCATAAATATTTGTTATAAAATTAACAATAATAAAATCAGTCTAATATAAATTTTATATTAAATTTTATAAGCCGCAAAATGGCCGTCAAATCAAAGGACCATAATCAGGTAAATTTTTCGGCAATTTTACAGTACGAATAAAATTTAAAATACTGGACCACAGTAAACATTTTGCCCCAAACTACAAGCACCTCTCAGAAGAATAGCTTTCCATTCATGCATTTCAAAGTTCAGCCAAACTTAAGTTTAATAAATTATTTTCATCTAATAATTCTCATTTTAAATACTGTCAAAATCAAATAAATCTATTTGATAACAAAATTGAGCAACACTGAAGTGTGAACACATTGAACTAAATATTAGTAATGTAAAATTATATTAAGTAAATGCACTTTAATCATGATTATGTTACTATTTCAGCGACACGGTTACAATTCCTTTCGAATTAATAATATTCAAACGAATGTTAGTTGGTATGTAAATAAATGCACATAGTGATTTGTATTCGTATAGGAAATAGGTATTATTTAAACTAAAAAAGTTCAAGATTAGTCTGAAAGTCTAAACCTTTGACTTCTTACGGCTATTCAATCAAAATATCAACTCAACAGACTAACTGAGTTTCGTTCATCCCTTACATATCAAAAGTGAGTCACATCTTTTAAATGCGACAAGGCGACAATTTTTAGTGAAAAGGGGAACGTTTATTGAGCTAACAATTCTTTGTTTAGGTCACCTAGCTTCAGATTTTGATTCAAACTAAAAATAAGAAGGTCCAATAACTGGCGACCAATAAGAGCTGTAATTTCAGAGCAACGCCCTCTAGCGTTTGAACTACTGAGCTGATATTTTACTAATTTTTGACAGCCACGATACAGATAAAGTTAAAAGTTGTTAAGTTTGTGATCTTCTTGAGTTGTTATGGTAGAGTCCTGTTGTTGAGGTCTGTTAAGAATACAGCAATTTTCAACATTCGTAACCTATTCTTTATCGTCATTTTATGTCATTGGATCCGGCCGGCAAACGCATCCTGACTCCACCAGCACGTAGTCCTGGCCGGTCAGGGTGACGGGGCCTAGGGGGAGCACCAGGAACAAGTAGGGGATGTAGGTCTGAGTGCAGGAGCCACGGACGAGGGAACATTCGCTTGATCTGCAAAAATATATGTTTTTTGTTAGAGGTACAGCTTTTTTTACTGAAGATAGCAACATGTCCGGTTTTATTAAAGCTCACTCTTCCTCAAAACATTCGTATTTCAGCGTTATAAAATTTCTATTATTGTACACTACAAACTCCACATTCGTAGTGAAAAACTAGGGATTAATTTCGCTGTGCATTAGTTAAGTTATAAGTAGGCAGATCTGGCATCTATGACGTAGGCATAACAATTACCAACCTAACCTGGTACCTGGTAGGAGTGGCTCATGTTCACAGAATGCATCCCGATAAATGAGCCTGAATCAGAACTAGCCGAGTAATTCCTCAGTCGAATCTCAAAATGAAGAACCTACCTAAAGTAAGGCTCTGGAGATAAAAAGAAGAAAGTCTTCCGCTCACCCCATTGCCCGGTAAAGCTGTGAAACTCGCACCTCGCACTAACAGCTAGTCAATTCAAAAAAAGCCAGACCAGCCTATAGGGATCCAATGCTGGGTGTAGGCCTCACGTAATGCGTGCCATCGCGCCCTATTTTTCAGCTTGATGCTTGCCAGTAGCCTCTCCTAGATCATCGCCACTTCACCTAGCCGGAGAACGCAACACGCTCTGCTCTCAAAGACATCTCCACTCAAAAGCAATACACTGCTGGGTACAGGGGATATCATCATCAGCCTCTAGAAGTCCACTGCTGGACATAGCCCTCCCCCATAGAGCGCAACAACGAGCGGATTTGGGCCATTAGCATCCAACGGCTTCAAGCAAGCTGCACCAAGTCATCGGTCCACCGAGTGGGGGGCCTACCCACGCTGCGTCTTCCAGTTCGTGGTCGCCACTCCAGAATCTTTCTTCCCCAACGGTTGTCACTGCCACTTCAGCTTGGCCTGAGAAGCTATTTCGGCGACCTTAGTTCTTTCGCGGATACTTTCATTGCGAAATCTGTCACGTAAAGAAACTCCAAGCAAAGCTGTTATAGCACGCTCATACAGGATACTCACTCGCAAACCTCGAACACAACTTGCTGCAACAAGTCCGGGAACTTCTGCACGATGGTGACAGGCTGGCCCGACGTGAGCGACACGCCGTACATAGGCGCCGTCGTGTTGTACCGCGAGCGACAGAGACGGGCCCCCCCACAGGTACTGGTCTGGGCTGAGTTCAGGCTGGGCACGTTTATACCGCGGCCTGAAAGATTGAGTTTTTTTTTTAAAATAAACATGAAACATAAATCCACACAGCGACATCTAGTGTAAACTAGACAAAGCTTCTTTTATGGGGTACTAAACAAAGGTATAAACAGAGTAGAGATCGTCCAAGCTGAAATGACGCGCCTTTTCACAGCATCCACCCTTACAAGAGTGCTTGCTTGTATACGTAGATCCAGTGGAAGGGCGCGTCATTTCAGCTTAGACGATCTCTACTTTTTACCACCCACCCAGGCCAGTACAAACAGACATGTTCATGAACACGAAGGTTTGTAAGTACTGTGCAACTGGGCAGGGGGTAAGTAGCAAACTTCTTAACCATTACACCAAATTGGTCATCAACCAAAAAGGGGTGAAAATGATAAGCCTATGATTACAGATGAAAATAAAGGACAATAAATAAATAAGGATTAATGAAGCATAGGCGAAAGACGCGGGTTCGATTCCCGCCTGAAGCAAAGACCGAATGTTTTTTTCTTGTTTTCCTATGTTTAGTAAGATGATAATGCATTATCCCTAATGCTCAAATAAAAATAACAGACATTAACATTGTCCGCCAAACTTGGAATGAACCATCTCACCATTTAGGGTTAAGGCCCAGACTCCACCAGAGCTGAGCGGAGATGTGCGGCGTCGAGCTGTGTTTCCAACAACCAATAGAATCACATCCCCACATCTCCATGTGTGAATAACGCAATTCCATTGGTTGTTGAAAACACAGCTCGACGCCGCACATCTCCGCTCAGCTCCGGTGGAGTCTGGGCCTAAGACTGAGAGCCTTCTGCGCTCACCCTACGCAAAACTGTCAAAGCCATCGGAGGCTAAACGCCAGTAGTCTCAAAAAAAACATCGCACCAAATCAGTCGTCGTTTGGCTGAGTTCTTTTTGCTCAAACAATCACATTCGCGTAGATATTGAGTTTTACAAAACGCCAAAATACAATCTCACTTCCGTATTCGTTCGATGTGCAAATGCACCTAAGTTCGAAGGTGATGTTAGTGAGAATCGACAGGCTGAAAACTGATTGTCTAAGCCAGGGTTTCTCAAACTTTTGGCACCACGTACCCCTGTTAAAATTTCCAGGTGACAGCGTACCCCTAATTAATTAATTGCTCCCCCCCCCCCCCAAGAAAATAATAAAATTGACTATTGAAGAAAATAAGGTTTTCATTTTAAATAAAAGGTAACAAACATAGTGCCAAAAGAAATGTCTTTTTAATATTAATGTGATGGATGTGCTTGTTTCTTGTCGCAAAGGGATTCAATTTTAGGTGTAATTTTGGTCAATTTTATCAAGCCGCCATTACGTAAATTTTGTCGCGTACTCCTTGCCCTCGAATGGCGTACCCCTAGGGGTACGCGTACCCCTCTTTGAGAAACCCTGGTCTAAGCTGAAAACCTTAGACAGTATGCTCTAAGCTGAAAACGGACGAGCAAAGTCTGTCAAAACATTAGATTGATAGGTCTTATAGCAGAATCAATACCGTAATCGCATGCAAACAATCAGTTAAAAGTCGTCTAGTGTCTCTGAAAATCTCACCTACGAAATGTTCCAGAATAGCAAACCCAGGCCATCTCTAAAGAATGGTTGTCTCTGTGGTCTCCTTACCTGTTCTATTGCCGCTGTCGGCTCTGACGTGCCCTTCCGCGTAACCCTGGTGAGCATCCAGCAGTGCCCTCCTCATCAGTGTCGGGTCCAAAGTCTTCGTTGCTCGCCCCTGCCGCGTTGTACCCCATGGACCAGTTTTGAGTGCTCTGTTCACTAAATGTCTGTAATAGAACAATTTTGTCAGTTTAGTCAAGTTACACGTACACCAGTGAAGTATTGCACCAAAATGTGTGTTTTCAATAATTTTTCAACTTGAACAAAAAAAATAAGCTGACTGTACTGCCATCTATGATCGTTATACTGAACTCATGATGCGTAAAAGAAAACTTGCTTTTAATAAAGAATTTATTTCCAAAAATCAATGAGAGATGACGCCACGTGCATTTGATTTTTCTTTCAAAAAATTTTTCTGGCGTTTGAGGGCCGGCGCCCACTATCGGCATCGGCACGCTTCAGGCTTTTAAGGTGGCAAATAGTAATATACTCTAACATAATGGCAATAAAGTAGAAAATGCCGAAACAGAAACAGAACAAATGCATTTTGTTTTTACGAGAACACATCACGGAAATTTCTACTTGATTGCCATTATGTTAAAGTATATTGCTATTTGCCACCTTAAAATCCTGAAGCGTGCCGAAGCCGATAGTGGGCGCCGGCCCTAAAGTTTCATAGGATTTGGAATTATGCTATTATGAGCGAAAAGGGTTTTTAGATTCTTTATGGTTTTTAGGCGGCAGAATTGCTTCAAGGGAAAGAACCTGATTCACGGTAGTTAACTGCGAAAGTTAAATCATATTCATAAAAGAATTAATAACTTCTTAAAAAATAAAACAGTGAAAATATAGAACGAATGTATCTATTTACTGTAACAACTTTTAGGAATGTACCTGACACTTTTTCTGACTTTACACATCGTCAAGAATGCTGACATTCTCTTCATCAACTGTTTCTACTTCCATTTTTATAAAATTACACGGTAGGACCAACGATTCTTCTAATTTCAACTGTTTTGAGGGTCGTCTGCACGAATTCTCTTGTTCTAAAGCAGTTTTCAGATCCTCTTCTGACATTATGACGTCATATTCATTAGCAGACATGAACGTTGCTAAACCTTTTCTAGGGTTTCGACCGAACACCAACTCACTTGGCGTTCTACAAATATTTGTTTGGAAAGTAGTATTCAATAAATGCTGCACAAACTTCAAACCCTGCTGCCATTTTGTGCTTTTACTTTCTTCCAGCCATTTATTGAGTTGTTTCAATATGTCTTCGTTGGATTTACCCTTGAAATCACTTTTGGAGAATACCGCATTCCCCGGAACAATTTTCATGGCAGGAAACAAAGCACTTAAGCGCCTGCAAATTGGAGTAACTACCGATATACCATTTTTAGACTGCAAAATATTAGGAGCCCCGAAAACTAGAAAGATATCTAGAAGCGTATCTACTGTTTCATCCACGCTAACGGCTCTTAAGGGCTTCAGATGAACGAATTTATTAACGAAATCTCTGTAAACCATCATGTATTTGAAATCTTCGTTTGGTTCCGTAGTAACGTCTAGAATATCCACTTGTCCTCGTGAATAGAGTTCAGGATGCAGGTCAGATTTTGGTGTATCAGGTGTTACTATTGGTTCCCTTTGGACACTTATTTCAGCATGCAGTGGATCGTCATCATCATCATCATCGTCGTAATTATCTTCCAGAGTGTTATCATCAGACTTGAAAATCTCATCAGACGACTTTTGTCTCTTGCCACGTTTCCCTACTAATCTGTTCTTACATGGCATACACATGGAAAGATATACCAGTATACTTTCAGTTGTTATGTTTTTGTAAATAGGTTTCAACGCCGTCATCATGCGATTGCGACCGCCATGACTGTACTTTATATGGCATTCGCGGATAATGTCGTACATTTCTGTCGTGTTGACGAACATTTGCTGCGGTTTTTCATTTCCCTTTGGCGCAGCGAATAATCGCTCTCCTAAAAGTGGTGTGTCGACCACAACGTATCTCTTAATTCGGCGATAGTCCGACGCGGTCTTTTTCACTCTTGTTCTTGCGACTTTAACTTGTTCGATGACTTGAGCGTACCTCTCCGGGGTTAACAAGAATGTATTCGGAGCTTTTTTACTACGGTAGACTTCATGGATTCGGCGGAAAAATTCTTCTCTGTCGACCTCGTTTTCGTCTTTTTCCATTTTTTTGATGCACTCGTCGATTTCCTCCATTTTTTACACCCACAATTTGACTTAATTGTTTGAAATAGCTTATCTCAATGCATAACGCAGACTGACTGGTGAACGGTTCCCGAGTGTCGTCGTATCGAGTTACGTCAGTGCCGAGGCTGCCCGACGTGTGTCGGACAAAGCCGAAGATTGCCCAGTCTCGCTCTCGCCTAGTAGAAGCGGGCTTTACCCGATGAAACCGGTTGGCATTGGCTCACTTCGAAGGTCAATGCACGATACAGCGAACAATTTAGTTAGACATTTATTCGTGGGCAATGTTAACTAAACTAACATTAACTGCAAGTTGCCAGGGTGTTAGAGCTTTAAATTTCAATGAATTAAAAACCAGGGAGTTCAAATTTTAGTAGTTTATGGAGCGCTTTGCACACGACGACGGGACGGGGCGGTCGTTTTGCCCGCAAAGTAACCGCGTCTGCCCGCTGATGCCCGCGACTGCCCCTCACCGCAAACACAAAGCATCTAGGTGCCCGGCGGGCCCAGTTACCGATTACAGACAAGACTAATCTAAAGTCGGTACAAGGAAAACTTTAACATATTTAAAAGGTTAGCTACTTACCTAATTAAAAAGGTTTTGATCAGCTTCATAATACCTACCTCATGCACTTTGTGAATAAACAAAGTTAATGAAGTTACTTCTAGTGGTCCGCAATAGTACATTGTTACCCTAGGGGTGAAAGTAACTTATTTAGTCCCGAGACGGGGTTTGGCGCCCGGAACGAAGTGAGGGCGCCAATAGTTCGAGGGACTAAATAAGTCTTTCACCCGAGGTAAACACTGTGCTTTTCATTACAAATACGAGGAAAGTAAAAATAAAAACATGAATTAATTCATGAAGATTGAATTGCCGCTTTCCCGCCTATTTTGTTTGTTTTTTTTTCTGTGGCCGGCCCGCTATCCAGCCATTATTTTTTATTTTCATCATTGGAAAAATGGTAACTAATTTGCTCAAAGCTACGTTATTTTAAAGAAATTGTTGAAACTTAGTTATAAAATAAAGTTATTTAAAAAATATATATTCTCTAATCAATACTTAACTTTAAGTTATTTCAATTTTACATCGTGGCTGTATAGAAAGTTGGAACATGGTTCAATAGTTAAGTGAAAAAGAACTACCGGTAAGATGGGGTTAATTGGTATCTGGGTCTTAATTGGGACAGGCCTTTGAAGATGTTTCAAGGCTTTATTTTTCTTAATTTCTTGTACGTTTTTATATTCACTACAGATAAAAACAAAAACACCCAAATATAAAAGAAATACAGCACTTCACTTGAGCTTTGAAACATCTTCAAAGTACTGTCCCAATTAAGACCCAGATACCAATTAACCCCATCTTACGGTAGTTTTTTTTAAAATAATATGACAGCTGTCAGTTGAAAGTGATTCTCCCTAGGGATGAAAAGTATTACTTTCAGCCCGCTTCTCAGGTCAGTAATGACCTACTTTCAGAGTATGAGTAATGAAAAAATAATTAAATTGGTCAGCAAGTGGGTGCCTACCTTTTTGCGTAAAATAATATTGATAAGCTTCAATAACTGATTGATAGCAATAGAGAGCAATTTTTTTATTTGACGTCAACTAAAAATAATTTATTTTGATGTCGAAATTTAACATTTTCAATAATTTGCAACTCAACTAAACACACAAAACCGGACTAATGACTATATTTGATTACCTACCTACCTATAAAAAACCGGTAAATAGTGTTGTTAATTTATAATAATGTTTTTTTTTAATTTCGATTTTCGCTGCCTTTGATTATTGCTTATAAGCAGCTTCATCGATCGGGACTTCATGAGGGTCATTCACGACACAGGACCAACCTAGCGTGAGGCCCAGAATAAATTACAACACCGTACCTATATTATTGTTACAGCAGATTTTGATTATTCATCCATGTGATTTTTAAGGAAACTATTTTTACTACTCATGTTATGCAGCATGAACATGAAACAAACAGTTTACTGTGAACAAATTATTCCTATTTTTATTTAATTTTAGTTGTTTTAATGTTGTTGTATTGCAAAATCGTAACATTATAGCTCTGTCATCTGTTGTATGTACACACAAATGTTTATAAATGTTAAAGTGTAGTTACTATGAAGAGGTGTGTTGTAATAAGGTTTTTTACGGTATTAAACTAAGTTCTCACCTAGGATAGGGAGTGCCATCAGGCCCGGGGCAATCTGATCCTTGCAATGCGTCACCCCACGCATATTTTAATCTTGGTCCACAGTCTGCAGCTATACAGCATGCTATCAGCGTCTGAAATAATATTTATTACAGTTTGAATCAGCCTTCGTTTTGGAGCAGTTTACTTTTTAGAGTATTTTTGACTAAAAATTAGATAGAGTCGCTAGTGCATAGTCATACTAACTACTGTCAGCCCTATCTAAATCTTCATAATTGCTTAACAAAGTTAATTGCGATTTGTTAGTTTGGAAATGGATTTGTATCTAAAAAATTAGGTTAAAGGTACGGCTAAGGGCGAGTTGGACTTGCGCACGAAAGGTTATGTACCTTCATGTATAAAATAGAATCACGTTTGTTGTTTTGACTATGGAAGCCCGCCTTAAGTATTTACTTTATTTTTATTAAAATATTCATTATGAAAGGTAATAAACAACTTAACGTTCTGTGAAATTTCAAGCGTATTTCTGCTACAAAAAAACACTCGTTTGTTGTATTGGGTTACATTTTACACTTTTTTTTTTGTAATTTTTTCATTTGTTTTTATTGCAGCAACGGAAATACATAATTTGTGATAATTTCATTCTGGCTTTTTAGTTTTATGGGATACAACCCGATGACAGATAGACAGATAGCGGAGCAATAGGGCCCTGTTTTTACCTTTTAGGTATGGAACCCTAAAAATGCAAACATGTTCTAAAAATAATAGTAAGCACTTAAAAGTCTGAGTATGGAAAAAGCTACTTTTCTAAGCTACACTTTCTACTGGCGCAAACGACCAGACTTTTACCGCCTTGGTTGGTTTCTATATGTTGTGGTTATATACAAGATGTTTACTCATGGTTTTTTTATGTCTTTATAATAGATGAAATATAATTAAATGATTTGAGTTATTTTGGGCAAGTCAATAGGTACCTTGCAGTCGTTAAATAGTAAGAAATTCTCAACTCAACCAAATTAATAATGAGAAGTTTTACCGTTTTATTGATATCACAAAAGCTGTCCAATGTTCCTTAAAAGCCAATCGTTTTTTTAAATGTATCTAAACTCACAACGAAGATTATTGTTTACTGAGTTGGGAACTAAATTTCTAAGTTTAGTTTAAAATTCTTCGTAATATCATATTGAGCACAATAATGATACTCCGACATGTCGTCCGCCATTCATTTGCTCGTATCATAGCTATGTTGTGTTTTGTGTTCAGCTAAACTGTTGCACAAAACAAATTAAAAGCTTACACGGAGTCTTAGACAACGCTATAACGCACGAGTATGATCAACTGCGTGGCAGGCTAACTCTCCTCCGGTCATTCCTCATTCTTATAGGTGCAAAAAATTGTCATTTGGCAAGAGCAAGATGATAGGTAGCCGGGTGAGCAGTTGACAGAACTTTCCGTATCATCTTTTAGATCTTTCTGTGCCAATGTTTAATTTGTACTCGAAATACATAAAAATATTATAAAATATTGTACAAAATAATATTTTTCGAGATTCGAGACATTTTAACTAGCATTCGGATTGCATGGTGTCACGTGGCTAGGGTAACCCAACCGCATGCTATATTACTTGTGTGTTACCAACCCTATAAGACGCTCTTCAATCCTTTCGTGATGAACTCCATGTCATAGAATATTGAATGCCTAATTTACAAGTTAAGCGTCCTGAGAAGGAAGCATCTCAGAAACTGAACTGTCTATGTGACCATGATATAAGACAAAAAAATCTGTCGATGACTTGTAAAAATACCGAATGGAATAGGATATTACCGAATAGGGACCTATTTTGAATGTAAAAGGAAATTAAAAAGATAGAAATATACCAAAAACACATCACATTTGAGGATATAGTTATCAAATGCCTCGCTTGAATAAAGTAAAAAATGCTGTTTGATCTACGATCAAAGGTTTGTATTGCAATTAACTGCCAAAATATTTCGACAGCTCCTCAAACCATTGACTATACAATAAATGATTGTTATTAAACAACAACTCAAAATTATAAACAGTTTCTAAAATAAGTCGATTCGGTCTTTCAACTCCTATTGCTTATTATATGGAACAATAAATTGTTATTATATTTTATAGACGATTGACTGCCTCACGATATCAGGCGGCGCGTGAGTCGCCGCGGTACGGTATGTGTGCCGTGGCCGAATGACACAGTTCCCGCAACCAATGGCTCAGACCGACTATGACAAATAAAACCCGTCCTTTTTCTTGTTCTTTACCGCTCAAAAACGTAAGCTCTGGAATTTCACGGTGGATGAACTTAACGAGATCGATGTTCACCAGGATACATAGTAAAGTAACAGTTAGTAACGAAGTAAATAAGGATCGCCTTATGTTTTGCCCTTTCCTGAATTTTATATATTCAGCATCGTGTTAAAAGAATTCGTTCGTGAATTCTTACTGGTGTATAACACCAGTTGGTGTTTATGCACTGTAAACCTCTAACTCTTTCCTGTAGTTTTGTTACTTTTGTCTCTCATTTCCGTTTCACGTCTGAAGAAATTTTGGAAAATTACAAACACACGTTGGTTTCATGTAGTACATATTGAACTAATGCGTCCGGTGTTTGTAGTCCCAAAAACAATGGAGCAATTTGCGGGATGTGCCACGAATCGGAAATACCATCAAGAAGAAAGTATTCGTGAAGGAGTTCTAGGTCATTTGTGTATAAGTAACATGTCATTGAACTGCTTGTGCAGACCGGTGTCAAGTGTAAACGCCGTCTTGTTTTACAGCCCACTCATAATATGATACTAGGCAGTTGATTATCTCGGTGAAATTGTAATTTTCTCTTTATCTGGTTTCCTCATGGATACCTATTAAGCTAGCTGAAGTATTATATTAGTCTCTGGTGACATTAGGTACCTTACTTATTAAGTGTGTTGTTGCATAAATATCATTTATATGTGTGGCACCCAACATGTATAATAAGCTACGCAACATTGTCCCTCAGGAATAGATTGGTAATTAATAACTCGTCCACAGAGACTCTCGATGGATCCAGGAAATAGACGCAAAAGTGAAATTTGTATAAGTAAAGAAAAGCAGCGAAAGTGGTCACTGGTCTCTTGGCTCTATTGTATGGATGGCACGTTCTTGGACGACATTTCGATACTTGATTTCCGAGTAACAGTAGTAACATCACATGCGTACTCATGTCAAGTAACAGCCAGCGAAAGCCTTGTTTGTTTATACGATAATTTCACTATTTCTTTGGCACAGTATCAAATATTAGTCATGGGCTGAATAAACATTCGTGAATACATACGCTTTCTACGTAAACCTGCGGGTAGAAAGATAAAATGACAATCTTTGTTCAAACTGCCACATTATGCGTAAATTCTGTTGAAGCCATTTACCTATGCAATGGCAAGTTTATCCTGTTGTATTCTGGTATTTGTTTTAGTACCTAATAAAATAAAAGATTTTTTATGGATTTTATTTTATTCATGCTGTTATACTACGTTTCATATGCTGAGGCTCAGGTTCTATATCTTTTAAAAACATCCCTTTTGCATAGGTACCAAAAATCACAAATGTATGCCTCCTAAGTTAATCTTATTTTAGGTTTAAAATAAAATCAGTACATAACTAGTTAGTTTTATTTTCATTAATCCCCTTGTAAAATTCGTTAAGTATTTGTAGGAGAATTCATGGTTCTTGTTCAATGTTTTTCAGTATCTTCAGAGTTGAATTGTTATTATTACCTACCATTTATTCGTTTTTCTTCACGTTCCATGCTAAAGTGTCCTAAGTGATTTTATATGGAGCGTATTGCCGGTCAGCAACCTTAAACTAATGACACGTTAATGCGCTTAGACGGCGAATGGGTGCCATGGTTAACAGTAAACTTGAAGATAAACTTCACCCACAGTTTCATGCCTTTTTTACCTATCTCCCTCACGGTCTGCTCGTTCTGAATGCATACGCGATGAGTCAGTCAAGCATAAAGCGAGTAAACTTAGCTTCCATGGATAAGTTTTTCTGTTTTTTACAAATTAATCAAGAACAATGAAAGTAATACATATTCATAGTTCAGCCGCAAATGAATATTTATGTACTTCTAATGAATGTCGTAACTGTTGAGAAATATTTAAATAATCACAGAAAATGCGCGGGTTAAAGTGCTTTTGTTGGCAAAAGATGCAGCTTTTTTGTGAACTCAAATAATCAAATACCTATTGTTACCTTTTTTACTGTTTTTTTAATTATTGGCTACTTTTTTATCAAAAAAAACTATTAGCTTAACTACAAAATAGCTGGAAATGGTGTTTTACTATTTTCATCTTTTAATCAAACTACAGCTTTGGGACAGTATAGGTTGAATTAAAAATAAAAAAACAGACTAAATCACAACTATAATCAAGTTACCATGATTATGATAAACACTATAGAGCAACATTCAAAAAGTAAAAACTCTTGATTGAGCTAATAAAGTTCTAAGCTATACAATATCTGAATATTGTTTCAATAGTCTAAAATGTTTCTTCAAATCTATAGTAATAACGGTGCTGAGGATTATTTGCCGTTACAACTTAGGAAGGAACTTTAGCAAGCTTTCATGACTACAAAAATACAGTGTGCTTAAAACAAGATTCAAACATAATTTTACTTACCAAGTGGATGTATAGTGGTATTTTTTTTATACACATTTTGTTAATTAAACAGTAATTATTGAACTAGAAATAATAATAATAAATTAGCGCGGCACACTTTTATACGCGAAATTATGTCCGAATGTGAAGATGATACATTCGCGTGAGTGGAAGGGCGTGCGGTCGACGCACTGCCCGCGCAGACAACAAGTGGTGTTCATTATAACGGGAGTTCAGCCGGGAGTCCGCAGTACAGGCGCCTACATTCAACTTCTGCAAAGTTTTGTACTAAATAGTGCACATCAGCGCCATCTTAAAGATTTCTGTTGAACTTTAACAAAACCTCGCATTTTAGTTTAACCGGTTTTTTTGGCCTTTGACAATGACAGGACAGGTGCCGTAACGTAAAGTACGAAGGACATCACTATCAAATAAACAATCATGGCCGCATGGCCCACTGACAGCGGCTCTTGCATTATCGAGACGCAAAATAAGTCGAGTAATAATACTTTACCTGGTGTTTTCAACGAAGTGAATAATGTTATTAACCAAGAAATTCTGGATTTTAATAAATGTGGCCTTAGTGACAGTTACAGTGAGAAAAACTCGCAGGAAATAGTGTCTTCAGAATACATAATCAATCCCAAGGACGTATTCACCGAACTAGACCATGGACTGTTGTTGTAAGTTATGAAACATTTAGTTCAGAGTTGTATCGGAATTAAAATTGAATTTGGAAGTGCATTGGCGCTGTTCCTTCGCCGCTAAAAGCTTCAATCAGCTGTTTGTCAATATTTGTCTATCTCGCTCGCTCCTACCAATTAGTGTGTATGGTGGTCTTCTTCGTCTATTTCATTTTTGGGCATTCTATTTTGGTACATTACCATCATGATGTGATGCGAATATCCTAATTCTGTGTTCTCTTACGAGTTAAATCCTCAAGTTTCATCCAAGAGGTAATTATGAATGTTGTGACTCTCAGTAATTTGAGCTTCTCTGAATTCAGAATTAATAGTTAGCCTATGGTTAACATGTATCTTTAGAGCTAATATTCTCATATTGTTGACTAGGAGTACCAACATAAAAGTCATGAGAGTAGAAGCTGTGCCAGTGTTATTGTCCAAAGCGGACTTTTAATTGAGGTGAAAAAAAAGCTTAGACATAATCTAAATCCTCTCCTGACTACCTACCTACTTTCTTCTCCCTGTAGCAGTGTTTTTGTAAAATAAGACATACTTTGATGTAAAGTTAACCTCCCAAGCCAATTAATCAATTGCATATGGGCATTACCACAACAGCTTTTCACTTCCAATTCGGTGGTTGATTTAGTATTTGTTTTTTGAAGTAGATTAAGTTAAATAAATTAAAGATAGGAATAATTCTTTCTGGTACTATTCCTATCTTTATTTTTGTTAGTTAATCTACTCAAGGAAACAATATTTAACTAACTGCAAAATTTGAGAAAGATTAACTCTGTTGTGGGAATGCCTAAAATAATGCCTAAATAATTAATTTTAGTGCTTGATGAGTTGAATCTGTTTATTTTCAGTCAGAATGAGCAGACTTCAGACATGCCAAAAAGCAATGTTGATATATCAAACAGCATGGACAACAACCGCAAATCAGACGATAATGCCAGGTACAGATGTGAATATGAGGGTTGTGAGAGGACATACAGTACGGTGGGAAACCTGCGGACACACATGAAGACACATAAAGGTTACTGAATATAGTTGTATATTTATTCTTTACTAGCAGCCGCCCGCGACTTCGTCCGCGTGGACTAACGTTATCGTAATTTTAGTAAGGATGCCTATTTTTTTTGAAAATGAAATATAGCCTATGTCACTCAGGAATGATGTAGCTTTCCAACAGTGAAAGAATTTTTCAAATCTGCCAAGTAGTTTCGGAGCCTATTCAATTCATACAAACAAACAAACAAACAAAAAATCAAACCTTTCCTCTTTATAATATTTGTATAGATTACACATTAAAAAAATAAAGTACAAATGGCGGACTTAATGCCAAGAGGCATTCTCTACCAGCAAATATAAATAATATATAACATTATATTGACTATACCTACATAATTTAGGATGAGTATATTAAGTAATTCGTTATTAAACACTTGTAAAAGTCTTAACTGGGTGCTTAAAACATTTCTTGTTAAATATGTTTACTTCAAACTTCAACATTTTACATTGTCACATTAACAACGTTTGGCTACTTGCCTTACAGTCTAGAAGGCCCTTTTTTCCCTGGAAAATGTGCCATTTACTGTCATTATACTCCACTCAATATGAGCTAAAATTTAAATTCAACACAATCCTGGCAAATGGCATCAACTCAGCATATTGACTCCTGACACAATATGCTGAGTTGATGCCATTTCAGGGGCAATTTCGGCTATTATGTTGTTTTTTGTTGATCTATAATGTGTACCAAGTGACTGATTGAACTAGATATATTTAAACTTTACTGTTACCCTACCATTTAATTTTACAAGAAAACCATCATCATTACACAATTCTTTCTTAATTTCCTCATTAATATTTTGATTCATCCCTGTGTATAAAATTGTTTTATTAATAATTAATTTTAACTGTGCTAAGAACATGGTTCACCAATTTGTGAGTTTGTTGTTTAATTGTTTAAGTACAACATAGAAATTATTATTATTACGTAAAATTGTAATGTTAAGGGATTACCATTACAAAACTTTTTATATATTTTTCTAATTATATCAAGCACATAACTGAGTTTGAATAAACACAAACTGAATTACCTAGTCTGATTGGAGATAGAAAAACTAATTTGGTACCTATTAACAAGTCAAAATAGAGTTCACAACTGTGTGTGTTGTCATGTGGTTGTGTTGTTAGCAATATGATAATTAAAGATTCAAATATTATGTACGTTTTCAAAATACAATTTTATACAACAGTGGAAAAATAGCTGCTAAAATAATGTTCGGCTTTTTTTCGGCATGAGTAAAAACCTTATATTAATAGATAGGCTTCATTACGTTTTTCAGCCTGGGCAATTTTCGAATTCTAATAATGAATTAATATCTGGGACGTCTTCCTTACACCAACACAATGTGTCTTCAAAACAATAGGCCCAGAGGCTTAAGTACGAAGCGCCGCCGAAATTTCGAGAACCCTCATTGGGTTACAGTTGCTATTTGGGTTGACACATACGCGGCGAGCAAGTAAACGCGGATTTCCATAGAAAAAATCGGTCACATCTACCCGCCAGCAGAGGCCGCGATGCAACCACGATGCCAACAAATTCGCGTTTACCGAGTCAGGACAGTTTAGTGAGCAAAACCCGTACTTGGCACTTAGGGCCAAAAAAGTGGCTTAGTCAAAAAGCCAGATAACCAGAACCAAGCTATAATAAAAGATCATCAAATAAATGTCAGAGTTATACCAATTAAATATTTTTTAAGCTGGCTATTTGTGTTCTGTTATGTAAAAGTAGTGCTTTGGCAAGATGGACAATAGTTTGTTTGGCAAGAATTCAGTCTTTCCAATCTTAAAACAAACAAAGAACAACAGGCACCTGTTGTATTTCGCTTTATTAAGTGACTGTAATAGCTCTAAATATAATTTCTATGTTATTTCGTTTCTGTCAGTAAAAAACCTCTACCTAATAAAGTCATGCATAAGTGTCCATGTTGCACTTATAGAATAAAAAAATAAATAACTGAAACATGGACAATATGCTATAAGATGTTTCATCTCATATACATTCGAGCACAACCCACACGCAAGTTAGTAGAATCATATTTTTTCTGTGAGCTCTTGTTCAGCAATTTCAACGTACAGTACACTACAAACGTAAAATGTTCTTCAATAGATTGCGATATTTATGTTGAAGTGATAAAGTTCAAGACGAGTTGACGAAAAACTATTGACTCGACTTATTGATACGTTGACTTTTTGACACGTAAAGTGCTTTGACTAGGCCGGTGCCAACCATGTTCATGCATATTATGGGAACTTATTCCATTGCTATTAGCATCTCGCAAATTCCCAATGGTAACATCGAATCAACCCATTCTTACTGACAAACAAAGTCCTAGCGCCGTCCGTAAGCAAGCGAGGGCGAGGGTTTTGTTCCCAACGAGTCACACTGTGACCCGTTGGGACAATTTTTAAAAATAATCCCAACTACTTAGTCACACTGTCACACGTTGGGCTATTTTTCTTAGAAATGTTAGAAAAAATTAGGCAATTTAGTAAAACAAAATAATTTGATTACGTTCGTTACGATCGTTCGGGTAAGCGTTCATTCCGCTGCTCACTTAGATTTAAAAGCTTACGTAATATTAAACATTGTTGTTACAGGTGAATACAGGTTCAAATGTCCAATGCAAACATGTGACAAAGCATTTCTCACATCATACAGTCTGAAAATCCACGTACGAGCCCACACACAGGCGAAGCCGTTTGCCTGCAATACTGGTAACTGCCGGAAAGCATTCAATACCTTGTACAGGTCAGTTATACCCCGTTTTGATATTTGCTATCTGCTATCTGGAGCGATAAATGAGATATAAATAGCGCGCAAGATTGTCACAATGTGACAAGTCATAAAGGACCATATTTTAGGAGCGACTTGGTATCAAGATGTACCGACGATCTGGTCAAGGTCGCGGGGAGCCGCTGGATGCGGACAGCGCAGAACCGATCGCTGTGGAGATCCTTGGGGGAGGCCTATGCTCAGCTGTGGGCGTCGTTCGGCTGATATGATGATGATGATTGGTATCAAGAAATGAACACATTTATGTGTTTTTTTTTTAATATTTTTATTAAAATTGGCAAGTACTTGCAAAGTCAACCTGTATATTTCAAGTATTGATTTTTGTGACAAATCTAGGCTTGTGATATAAATTAGCAAAAAATAAAAAACTGAGAGCAACTTGGCCCAATGGTTTAACTCCCTGGCTTGGAACATTGTGTGGTCCCGATTGCGTGTCTCCCAAAACACCTACTTTGTGTCCATTGTACAATTTGCGGGTCATCTTTCAGGAAAACACCGATATTTACCAAGCAATCCGGATAACGCCTATATGCGCACCGCACGTTGAGTTCAAATTTCGCTCAGCAATAATGTTGCATTCACCATAACGGCAACAATGTGTGCCTCTGACTACCCCGTTTAGGATATAGTCGTGTGTGTATGTATAATACCTATAGGACGAGACATAAATTATTGACTGACTATTTTCCCAAAATCAGTCGTTGTAATCCAACAGGCGTCTCAAGAAGCTACATTTAACTAAGCATCAATAACCTATAGGTTCGTAGTTTTTTGCCCTATGTACCTTATGCGCAATGAAAAGCAAAAAATGTTTGCCTATATTTAACGCAATATCAATTTAAACCTTAATTATTGTCTAGCTAAAATAAATTCTGAGGATTATTGCTAGAGTTGTATTCACACAACTGTGGCTTACCAGGTGCTATATTTGATCGCATAAAAAGCAATACTTGTATAAAAACCAGTCTTGCAGAAACACAGTTCTTCTACCCTAAAAAGTTGTAAGATCCATGTCCCCGTCGGTTAATTATTTATTCTGTCCGTACTTCATTAACTCATTTCGAAATACAAGTAAAACATACTTACATACTATATTTAATCTGTTTTTTAGTGACAAGTAGGGTTTGGGAATTCTCGACAATTTCAACGTCCCGGGACACGAGACAGGCTACGATCAAAGTCCCGGGACTTCCCGGGACTTCGAGACTTTTTTTAATTATAAAATTTGAACTTTGATTTCTGGTGAAACGTATTAATAAAAAGGGTTTTTTTTTTAAATCAACATTAATTATCGGTTAAATCAACATTTATTAAACATAAAATATAATCACAATAGTTTTAACTTTAATATGTCAAATAATTGGTATGTTTATTCCTATAATCACAGATTAACTTTTAATTTAAAACAATTATTAAATATTAAACAATTATTATTAATTATTATTATTAGCTTGGGGGAGACCTTTGCCCAGCAGTGGGATCTAGAGGGTTATTAAAAAAATAAATAAATATATTATTATAATAAAAGAAACTTAGTAACAATCATACTATACTAACTTTAATATCATGTCATAATCATATTTATGGGCAAACTCAGTATGTAGACCAAGTAATTATTCATTACAGTAACAGATGGCGCTAGCTAGGCTCATGCAATGCTTTGAAAATAAAAATGAATACAATACATACGACTATCGTGTCTCGTCTCGAGTCTCGACCCAAAAGTCGGGACACGAGACAACGAAATTTACAAAAAGTCCCGGGACTTCGAGACACGAGACGTCCCGGGACCCAAACCCTAGTGACAAGTCAATTTAAGGCCTGGTAGGCTAAACTTACAATTTTTAGAAACCATCTGAGACATGCAAAACAATGTTTTGAATTCTAAAAAAGATGCATCAAGTCAGGATCTAATCTAGTCAAAATCGCATTCAGTTGCACGATTTCCTGAGCTTCACTCTATGGAAATGTATCTCAAAGTTACCTCTTTTTCTAATGCTTTTTCAATATCAAAAAAGTAGCAGGTAACACCTGCTACTTTTTTGGTATAGATATTCTTTTCAAGGCATATCCGGCCTTAGGCCCAGACTCCACCAGAGCTGAGCGGAGATGTGCGGCGTCGAGCTGTGTTTTCAACAACCAATGGAATTGCGTTATTCACACATGGAGATGTGGAGATGTGATTCTATTGGTTGTTGAAAACACAGCTCGACGCCGCACATCTCCGCTCAGCTCTGGTGGAGTCTGGGCCTTAAGTAGGGACTGGCTGCACCAGTTTTTGCTAGGCTTGACGGGGGCATTCCCTTGCCCCCTTGAAGTAGGTATCTAATCTACAGAAACGACTAGCGATTGAGGTGTTCGTGTTCGCGGTTTGCGGATGTGGGCAACCGCACAATGTGATACAATGTTTAGTTACGGCAATTATGTTTATTTCTGTAGAAAGCTGTGTACTTGGTCATATGCTATGTTCTCTTGATTAAAAGGACCTAAGTATGTTTTGCGTACAAATCATTATAAACTTTAACATCTTAAACGTTGAATTCACAAACGTCAATCAAAGTTGAGCACAGCTTTAAAGTCATGCTGTGACTTACAGGTCTATAGAAACTACGCGACGGCAAGATTGTTTTCAACAACCAATAGCTTTTGATTTTTATACGTTTTTCAGTACCAGTTAGTCACTTTCTCCATTAATGATATGATGATCTGACAAGAATGATCTCAAAAATGTATTCGAAAACGAAAAGATTTGTTAACTGCTAAGCGTTTCACTGATCCCAAGAACGTTAAACTGTCAGTTTCGAATGCCACAACATAAATCACCCATTCCTAATATTTTCACTCGTGCGCACTTTCATCATTAGATCTCGCAATTAAACGAAAATAAACCAGTGTTTTCCAACAATGTCGCGGATTAGATCGCTTAAATAATCTATTGGCAGTTTTCCAGGCGCGAGTAAATTATACTATTTACTGAGATAAGATGTTTTGTTTGAAACTACCAGATTTATAGCTGGTTCTGTTGATTTATCAATTTTATCTTCATTTACACTTCTTTATCACAACTCAAGGACGTTGGTAAGCTGCCACTTTAACGGTAAGGTAGGTAAGTTCCATAAATTTCGGCAAACGTGATCATTCGCTAATGCTACGTAATCATTAGTTGCCTCAAAAGTTGCGAATATTTTTTATTTCCTGAATACTGAGCATAATATGGGGCTTTTACATCAATTAGACGCCAAATTTGACACATTTTACATTTTCGTTTTGCGCATTCGCCTTATATCCGTTTTTCCCCTATCTGTGATACCTCAACCTCAAGGCACGGTCGAACACTTTCAGGCCGGGTTACATTTTTGGGCTTGAGGGCCCTCCACCGTCGCCCAATTTTGTTCTTTGAACGTCTCTTAGGTAACAGGTGAGGGTAAAGGACTTACAAAAATATCTTCGTCAATTCTGACAAGTTACACCAGAGTTTTCCGAAGATTGTTTTCTCAATGTTTTTTTCTCATACAATTTTCAATTAACTTCCCATCTTACCAGTCGTCCTCTTGACCTGCTCTGAGTAGTAAGGTGGCGGAAAACTGGTCTGGCAGAGTTTGAGGTTGCCATCGACTCTTCAAGCAGGTGACTGCCATACTTATACAAACCTACTCGCCACCAGCCTGCCGAGATCTTATGAAAAGGTCTATTTGTTCATTCATATGAATGCTGAATTACGTAAACGGCCTATTTATATCCCAATGCTGGGCACAGGCCTCACCTCGACTATTAGGTGGAATGAGCCATACTCCAACACGCGGCCTCAGTGCGTATTGTTGGAGGGGTGTAAGGCTAGTGCGCAACCTTAATGTCAGATGTTATCAAGCCGCCCTAAGGCCTCTGACTAGGCTTAACGACTGATATCTGGCGACGTCAACCGGGACCGGGGGAATGCTTACTTTTGCCTAATCTACGAACGTGTATCTTCCAGACTTCGAGCCCACCAGAGACTGCATAGCGGAGACACATTCAACTGCCAAGCGGACGGCTGTGTGAAGTTCTTCACGACTCTCAGCGATCTCAAGAAACACATAAGAACACACACACAAGAAAGGCCATACAAGTTAGTTATTTTTGTAGCTGCAGCGTTATTCACTATGGCTCGTGTAGCCAGTGTCGCTCTATTTACTATTTTTATATTGTAAACTAGCTTAGGGGTTAAAAAAAATTGTAAACAGGACTCAAATGTTTCGTATTCGATGAACATTCAAAGACAGTAATGCCTTTACATTTTTGAACCATGTGACGTTCACTTTGCTTTAGTTGTCATAAAACTTATGAAGGAGTTGTCAGATTAGCTATTGTCAAATACTAATGTGGTCAGGCATTTTTGGCGTTGACTGTACTTAGCAACTAAAAGTGTAAATACGTCAGATTTTGGTACTTTTGGATACAAATTGTCAATTTTTTTTGGGTTCTTAGGCTTCTCAGGGTTTTCTTAGTGGTTAGATCAGTTCCCGGGTGGCGGAAAACGCAGGTTCTAATCCTGCCTAAAATCTGGGTTGAATGTTTTTTTCTGGTATTTTTATCTTCAATGTGATTTGGTTTTCATTTAAAGTTAAGTTACAAGTTACGGGGTCTGGTCAATCGGTCATGCCTTTTTCCTTTAAATATCAGGCCCATATCAGGTCCAATGGACCTGTTACATTAAAGCCAATAGGACAGCGACTCGTTCACGTGTACGTCATATACGAGAGTATCCCAGATGTCCCAGTTTTCGGATTCGCGAAGTAAGAACGTAACGTATCTTCCTCTTTTTGTTCGATTCAAAGTGCACACCTAACTTTGCTACTACGGATACTGTGGGGTGCAAAAAATCAAACAAATATGTATAGTAACTATGCTAATGAGATAGTACAAAAATTGGTGCTGTGTGTGTACTTACTCGATTATGCCATGTTCATGTTAAATAACGAAGATCAAGGATTGTTTACTACTCTTATCAAAAATATCAACCGGTTATCAAAACAAGCGAGAGCGCGTGGTATAGTACCACTAGTACCTTCTACACACTACATCTTCTAATCTAATTACTTATATTGCGGAAAAAATATTATCAGTCGTGTTGCGTCATAGTATACTACCTAGCTAAGATTTTTAAACGCAAAATAACTGTTTGTATATCGGCCAGTTACCTTCATCTGGTTATTTAATTAAATATTAACTATCAGTTAGAGTTTGCCTGATAAACGTTTTCTTGTCAAAGGCATGTATTTTTTTTGTGCTTGTCAACCCCATATCTGGACCTCACGGCTGCTTCCTATCGGGTGGAGTCATCTTGAAAAAAATTAAAAAATGCGTGCATTTTAAACGGTCATTTTCATTAATATTTCTGTTTTATTATTAAAAATAATAATTTAATTCAAACATTGACCAGGGAATAACAAACCCAATATAAAAAAGCATTTAGTACCTAATTTGGTGCAGTACATACATTTTGGCGACACATTTTTATTCATATTATGTACCTATAGATGATGTATAGATTAGAAGTAACATAATCGCTAATTACCTACTGCCGCCTACGGTACTTTTTTGTTTAGCCTTATGGTTGACTGGTAGAGAATTCCTCATTGGCATTCGGTCCGCCTTTTTTACCATTCATTGTTGTGCACTAAAGCATAAATAAATAATTGGCTACGTGGGTGATGAACTGATGACTGATGATATAATCACCTGTATACAATTGTTTTTTTTGCGTACTTTAATTATAGATGGCACAATTATGTCAAGAAACAATCTCTGGTGATAATCAAATGATGAAACTCAGAAAGACATAACAAGTGTTACCATGAATGTTTTAAAACTACAAAAAAATCATGACAATACAATACGTAAATAATATTAACTACTTAGATAGTGCAAAAGCACGTGATGATAAAGATATCATTTTTACGCAAGTAGGTAAGCAATTAACTGAATAACCAAAACTAAAAACAATTAAAACTTATGTTACAAACGTAAGATAAGTGGATTTGAACTTGACTAGAGTCATTGACGTCAGTCGGGAGCGCCAGGACAAAGGCTTGACGTGCCTTCCGAATCAAGAACATGCCCAAAAATATAGGACTGAATTTCGAGGCCACTCATCCAATTGCCATCGGTTGTCAAAAAACCTATCTTGAGATCCTTGTCAAAGAAAAGCCATCTAAGGTCTTTTAAATGAATTAAAAAAAACGCCTTGCAAAGAGTGCACCCTGCCCCGAAGTAAGCCGAAGCTTTCCCAAAACACCTCTCTCTTCGTGCACGAAACTCGAATTCAAAAACGCAAATAAAGGTTGAGCATCACTCAGAAGTATAGCTGTACCTTTCAGTTCTACTGTCATTTTAGCGTGCTTAGCGTTGATTGACGTTTGTGTATTCGGGGGTGAATACAATTGCGGATCGTTTGTCCCGACCAACCCAAGGCAGCCTTTAGAACTATAACATTGACGATGACGATCTGACGACCAATTTTGTGTAATGGTTAATAATTTGGCTACTAACCAGAAGTCGCGGGTTCGATCCCCGCACAGTAAAAACTTTGTGCATGAAAATGTCTGTATGGTTTGAGTGTTTACGGTGTATATTAAGTTTGTACTGACCAATTAAATGTATTTAAGTATGTTTACCCGTGGGGCTAGACTGTGCTGTGTGGAAAAACGTCCGACGATATTTTATAATATATTATTTACGACTTTCTTTCTTGACGTTTTTTAGTTGTAGCATTCCTCAATAAATGGATTATAACCCACAAAAAGAATTACTGAATTCGAGGTGTAGTTCCTGAGGTTAACGCGTCTAAACGACCTTACTCTTCAGATGCAGAACAGAAGGCTGTGGCAAGTCGTTCACGGCGTCGCACCACCTGAAGGCGCACGCGCGCACGCACTCAGGCTCCGGGAAGCTCTTCTGCACGCGCACCACAAGCACCGCGCACGCCATTACACACGAGGTAACTGTTGTTGTGAGTGTTGCTAGTGATAGGCGGACGACATCGCCCGGACACACTATAAGAGACACAAGGTAAGACTTACTAGTAATAGGGTCCAAAATGACCCGGACCCACGCTTAGAGACACTAGGTAAGACTTACTAGTAATAGGGTCCAAAATGACCCGGAGACATTAGGTAAGACGTACTAGTAATAGGGTCCAAAATGACCCGGACCCACGCTAAAGAAACGAGGTAAGACTTACTAGTAATAGGGTCCAAAATGACCCGGACTCACTCTTACAGACACGAGGTAACATTTATCAAAATACTTAGATACCATTAATAGGGTCCAAAATCGCCCGGCCCCTCAGAGCCCCTCGGCACCATTAGTAGATGCGTTCACATTTGGCTGCGACGCGTCGTTCACGGCGTCGCACCACCTGAAGGCGCACTCGGGCTCCGGGAAGCTCTTCTGCACGCGCACCACAAGCACCGCGCACGCCGTTACACACGAGGTACAGTTATTGGGAGGGTTGCTAGTGATAGGCGGACAACATCGCCCGGACACATTTGAAGACTTACTAGTTATAGACAGCTTAAATCGCCAAAATCGCCCAAATCGCCAAAATCGCAGGCTTAGAGACACATTTAAAGACTTACTAGTGATAGGCGGCCAAAATCGCCAAAATCGCACGCTTAGAGATGCATTTAAAGACTTACTAGTGATAGGCGGCCAAAATCGCCCAAATCGCCAAAATCGCACGCTTTGAGATGCATTTGAAGACTTACTAGTAAAAGGCAGCCAAAATCTTCCGGACCCACTCTTAGAAAAACGAGGTAAGAGTTACTAGTAATAGGGTTCAAAATCGCCCGAATCCACGCTAGGAGACACTAGGTAAGATTTATACTAGTAATAGGGTCCAAAATGACCCGGACCCACGCTTAGAGAAACGAAGTAAGACTTACTAGTAATAGGGTCCAAAATGACCCGGACCCACGCTTAGAGACACGAGGTAAGACTAACTAGTAATAGGGTCCAAAATCGCCCGGACCCTTAAAGACCCTCGGCAACATCAGTAGATGCGTTCACATTTGGCTGCGACGCGTCGTTCACGGCGTCGTACCACCTGAAGTCTCTCGCTCTTTCTATCGCTGCCTCTTGCTCTGTCTAGCTTGTTATATCGCTCCCTCTCGCTCTTTCTATCGCTCTCTCTCTCGCTCTCACCTCAGGCCTCTGACTCGGGCTCGCGGCCGCACGCCTGCGCCGGCTCGGGCTGCGGGAAGCTCTTCTGCACGCGCACCACAAGCACCGCGCACGCCGTTACACACGAGGTAACTGTTGTTGGGAGGGGTGCTAGTGATAGGCGGACAGAATCGCCTTGACACATTTAAAGACTTACTAGTAATAGACAGCTTAAATCGCCCAAATCGCCCTAATCGCCAAAATTGCCCAGATCGCCAAAATCGCACGCTTAGAGATGCATTTAAAGACTTACTAGTGACAGGCAGCCAAAATCGGCCGAATCGCCAAAATCGCACGCTTAGTGACACATTTAAAGACTTACTAGTAAAAGGCAGCCAAAATCGTCCGGACCCACTCTTAGAAACACGAGGTAAGAGTTACTAGTAATCGGGTCCAAAATGACGCGAACCCACGCTTAGAGACACGAGGTAAGACTTACCAGTAATAGGGTCCAAAATGACCCGGACCCACGCTTAGAGACACGAGGTAGGACTTACCAGTAGTAGGGTCCAAAATGACCCGGACCCACGCTTAGAGACACGAGGTAAGACTTACTAGTAATAGGGTCCAAAATGACCCGGACCCACGCTTAGAGACACGAGGTAAAATTCATTTAAACACTTACTAGTAATAGGGTCCAAAATGACCCGAACCCTTAAAGCCCCTCGGCACCATTAGTAGATGCGTTCACATTTGGCTGCGACGCGTCGTTCACGGCGTCGCACCACCTGAAGGCGCACGCGCGCACGCACTCGGCCTCCGGGAAGCTCTTCTGCACGCGCACCACAAGCACCGCGCACGCCATTACACACGAGGTAACTGTTGTTGGGAGGGCTGCTAGTGATGGGCGGACGACATCGCCCTGACACACTATAAGAGACACGAGGTAACATTTATTGGAAGGGTTACTAGTGATAGGCAGACGACATCGCCCGGACACACTACAAAAGAGACGAGGTAACATTTAATTAGATACTTACTAGTAATAGCCAGAATCGCCCAAATCGCAAAAATCGCTCGCTTAGAGACACATTTAAAGACTTACTAGTAATGGGCGGCCAAAATCGCTGAAATCGCCCAAATCGTCAAAATCGCATGCTTAGAGACGCATCTAAAGACTTGCTAGTCATAGGCAGCTGACTTACTTATTAGTAATAGGCGGCCAAAATCGCCAGGATCCGCGCTTAGAGACACGAGGTAACATTTATTGAGAAAGTTACTAGTGGCTGCCAAAATCGCCCAAATCGCACGCTTAGAGACACATTTAAAGACTTACTAGTAATAGGTAAGATTTATTGAAAGATAACCAATTAAAGTCTTTTCTATCTTTCTTTCTAATAGACAGCCAAAATCGCCCGGACCCACGCTAAGAGACACTAGGCAACATATATTCAAATCATAAGCATGTCAGCCAAACGACGCCAACTGCTCGGCATAGACCTCCCCCAAGGATCTCCACAACGATCGGTCTTGAGCGGTCCCTATCCAGCGGCTTCCCGTGACCTTGACCAGATAGTCGGTCCACCTTGTGGAGGGCCTGCCTACGTAATGTCGTCCGGTACGCCGTCGCCATTCCAGAACCTTTCCGCCCCAACAGTCATCGGTTCTCCGCGCTATGTGTCCCGCCCACTGCCACTTCAACGATGCAATCCTTCGAGCGATGTCGGTTGCCTAAGTTCTCCTGCGTATTTCATCATTTCTGATTCGATAGCAGGGAAATACCAAGCATCGCTCTCTCCATTGCTCGCTGGGTGACTTTGAACCTTCTTATGAGACCCATAGTGAACGACCAAGTCTCACTTCCCTAATGTCCATAACTGGCAATGTGGCAACACACACTGGTCAAAGACTTTCGTCTTGGGACAAGGAGTTATTTTGTTATTTAAATATTTACTACCTAGTAAACGCGTCCAAAATCGCCCTTCTTAGCAAACTTACTTCAATACACACAGAGTACCTAAGTTACTTCCGCATATATAAAATTTCAATTTTGCACTATTGGCATAATTCGCCACTTGTACCAGTTTTATTGTTGTTCAATAGAGAATAATTAAATAACCCTAATTAAGTCTCATTTCTCAAAAGAAAAATAAAATCTTAATTTCAAATTAAAGAGCTAGGATTAAACAAACTGACAATCTCATCAAAAATAAATATTTGTTCTCTTGCAGATCGGAGCTGAAATGCCTACAGTAAAAGTCGGCAATGCCGAACCAGCCAAGGCTACGAACGATTACATGAATTGGGAAGGCCTTCTCGAATCGTTTGGCAGAATCACCACAGAGTCCAATTCCACAGACGGCAGCTTAGAGGACGTAACCAACGTTAACCCACTCACCAGTACAAGCGTAGATATAACAGAACTGCTTTTCGATAACGCCACTAACGTACCTAAACCAATTGATTACGATTTGACTAACATCGGCGTAACAGTTCCTCAATTTGAAGTGGAAAAGCCGAAAGAAGAGACTTGGGTGGACGTTTGCGATCTACAACCAATCCCGATAGCTTCTACGATTGATGGCAGTGCGAAAATGGAAGTAAAATCAAAAGCAATGCAACTAGCATTAGCGAATGAAATAGAAGTGCAAGCGCCGTGGGTTGACGTGAGTGCGTTAGCAGCATCAATATCAGAAACACCCGTTTGCATCAAAGAGAAGACGCCAGAAAGTATTTTCACACTTGCCACATTCGTTCCCACTCACATGCAGAGCTATATTGACCTGAACTCAAATGCAGCGCCTACAGCAAATCTCATATCCCAAGATTCATTCGATCTAGACACCCCAAGTATACTAGACGTCGCTGACAAAGTTTTCAATGACAGTGAACTAGTTACTAATATAGATACGACCAAACTGGATACGGATATCGATAATTTCTTAAAAGATTCCGATTATGATAGATCACTCAACACCCCGCCACCCTCTAAAGTGCAGCAGAATATTGAAATTAATCCAGCGAATGCGGTGCTTTTCAATACGGATCTTGATTTGGAAGACACTTTACTGTTTGATAATGAACCTCCTTCGGACATGTACGTTGTGCGTACCGAGAATATTTTTGGAAAAGAAATAGCGAAGAGAAACGCATTGGAACAACTTGCAGCGGATGCAGGTATCTGTTCATGTAGGAAGTGCGAATGTGATCCCACTAAAGGAGAGTGCTCAACTTGTGGGGAAGAAGAAACTCCCACTCCTAAAAAAGGGTGTTCCGAAGACACATGTTCATGCGTTGATTGTAAGTGCGATCACGCTGCGATGAAATGTGCTGTTGGCTGCGGTAAGGCCACTGATACGAATCACAACACGTTCTTACATTATCATAGAAGGCATAATAATTCTAATTTGGAAGATCTGGGCGTATATACTCTTCATGAGTGCGATGAAGACGCGCCAACGACAGATGTTATGGAAAGTTTGAAATGTTCGTGTCACAAAGACGAAGGGGAGACTTGCCATCCAAATAGCAATTCGGACACTTCTATCAAGACCAAAGAGTCGTGTTGCAGTAACAAAACCAGCGCCAAGTCATGTTGTGTCACGATTTGTTTCAAAAAACTGAATGCATTTAAACAATTTCTTACCGATAATGATTTGTTGCATGCATTGAAATCACATAATTTGTCGACCACTTTTTAAATGCTTGTAGTTTGCTTTATAAAATTCTGCATTTAATTGTAACGTACAAAGCTTTCTTCCGTGCATAGTTCTCGCGATTGTTAGAAATAAAGCTTCACCAAGATACCATTTAGGTATTAAGTATACTGTTTATTTGGTTAAAATTTTATGGCAAAACTTTTAACTCTGAATTTTTGGCTTTAGGCGATTTGCTATTACGAGTAGAATCAGTTATTGAATAATGAAGAAAATAAAAATCCTTTGGGCTTTAGGTTCTACAACATATAAATTGTTATCGTTTGAATAATGCAGCATAGTATGCTTTTCGCCTAAAGCTGTTTATCAGGTCTCCTGCATAGAATTGCAAATCGGCATTTGGAATAGCAGTAGTCCAATGTTTTTATTTATATAGATGTATCTATAGTAGGCCCCATGTTGCATTTTGATATTATATTGCCTCTAGAATAATCAGTAGAAAATAGAGGTATTTAAAAACGAAAACATTATTTACATAGTGTAGGCAAGTTAGTCATAGACTTGTCATTGCAGTGCAATATTTGTAAATAAATTTTGATGATTTTATTTACAATCATTACATATTTATACCAGGAAATTATATTAAAATGAACTGAGAAAGGTGGTGCTATACTGTTAAATCGGTGCCTTAAATATTGTTAAAAATGTACTTACATAATGCTTATAATGTACAAAGTGTTGATAATTTTATATGAGATTTTATTTACTAGTTGTAGTTTAAGCAAGCAATAATCAATATTCTGTAATATTTCTAGTCCATGTCACAAATAAAAGCTTTATAAAATGTATATCGTTTATTTTATTTTCATTGTTTTACATAATTATATGCTGGGTCAGCATTAGTTGATGCCACTTATAAATCAATCAATAACAATATTGGCATGTATTTTTATTGAATAGGACAAATTAAACAAAATTAGTTCATAAAAGTAATATTTCATTAAAAAATGTAATAAAAACAGACTACAATAACTATTATGTCTATCAACATGATAAAAAAATATTTCTACCATGATTGTTTTCCTCAAGCCAGATAGAGAACCTGTTCTTGTAAATACAATCAACCAAATACCAACTCCAATGCTTCCGTAACACTAGTCTGCAGTTTTTCATGAGAGTTAACAGCAATCTAAGCTTAGTATAAGCTGGCTGTATTGCCACTGACTGTATGGCCTAAGACATTATTATGTATTAGTATTCTGGGTATCAAGAGATGCATTGTTGTAGTATTATTTGAAGAGATACATACCTACATGCACAGATATTCTTACAGTACAAATACAAATAATAATACAGTGTGACCTGGGTTGATATAAATGTATACCCCTGGTGCCTATTGGCTAGATTTAAGTACCAGCTAATGGTTTAGTCAATATTTTTTCCCAAGTTATATTAGTTAATTAACATATTTTATGAGATCAAAAAAAACTTGTTCATTTCATGATTATGTGTGAACCTATTTTGTATCTTTACTTACTTGTTTAATAAAATAACCTGCTTGCTTAAAAGCAAACAGTTAAGATACATTTTTCTCCTTATATTATGCTAACATCATTTTAATTAAATTAAACTGAAGATGGAATTCTTTTTACACTTGATTATGTACCATGCTACATGAAGTTCTTTTAGAGAATATTCCCTCCAAATTCCTAGATAATTTCAGTATGTATAGTATCTAAAGAACTTATGATAAAGCTAAAAAAATATTGAGTTCAAGACATTAATTACTAACATACTTATTATGTTATGAGTACTTTTATCATCTGAACTATATGTGGAGTTATGAGGTTATCAGAAGTTTGAAGAACACAACACAAAAACTGGTTCAGAAACTTGTACGAACTGGAATTAGTGCTTTGACTTTCATTTCCAGGCCTTGAGTCTCAGCTAACGGCGTTTCTTCTTGTCATGCCGGCGCGCCCGGGACATGGTTGCACGATGCCCTGGAGATGACTGCTCTGAGCTGCATTCATCACTGTCAGTGTATGTCTGCAAAAAATGATCAAACGCATTAATAAAATAAATGATTTAGGGTTAAACAAGGTTTTGGAGATTCTATATGAAGTTCTGGCTGTCCCAGCATGACTTCATTCTGTTGTCAAACAGTCAGTGTCACATGACAGGTGGGAACAGTTGCTAAGAGAAAACTAAATTTCTTCATGTTTTCTCACCTTTACAACCTTCCCTGAACTTTTACAAACATTTCAAAATCAAAATTAACCAAAGCAGTTGGCCCGAGCTTTAGCAAGACTAACAAACAGCCATCCATTTTTTAGAGATAAATATCTGAAATGGATACTTTAAAGAATCTCTGAAACCAAATTTGACTACCCAAGTACCAAAGTAGTTTAGTCCGAGCTTTGCACACTGTTACACAACATGTTAGGCACAGAGTTTACCCTTGACTGTGTTCCTCTAGCTAGAGATAGATAGGACCGAGGCAAAAGAGTGGAGTATATTTAGGTATACACTCGGTGCTTGGAATGTTAAGATTTGAAGAAGGAGGAAAGACAAGCAACAATTTATTTAATGCAACTCTAAGAATATATCTGGGGAGCACCCCAGATATATTCTTAGAGTTGCATTAAATAAATTGTTCATTGAATTAACATTAAGTATAATATTATGTACACTTAATGCCAGATGTAGGACACTATCAAAGGTACTTCTGAATTGACAATAATCTTATTATTAAACACAATAAATTCACATACATTGATTAATATGATACATACACTTAATAAATACATGTACATAATGTGACGATCCTACCGGCGTCAGGAGGTTGTTTCTACCGTGGTTTCTACTAAGAAGACCCAGTAGAAGTATAAATATTTTGATTAGGATGATTTTACTGTACGAAATGAATAAACCAACATAGTCACCCAGTGCCTGGTAGTCAACAATGGGGCATAATATTCAAATGCAAACATTTTTCGAAAATTTTGATTAGCTAGATAATAAAAACTATAACGCACCTTCTCATAGGGATGTGGTTCGCTTTGCTCATCCGTGATTGTGACACAGGCGAGCAGGCACATCAGCTGAAACGCTGCGCCGATATATAGCCCATATCGGATCACAGAGCTCATTATATCCTCGGCGAAAATCTCATTTGGAATCATATTTACACCGGATCAATATTCCGAACAAAATACTTTTCAACACAATTCAGAGCCGAGTGGGAATAAAAGTTTACGCAAACTGTCGAAGTAATTTAAAATGTGATTAACTGAGTTAAGATTGTATTGTTATTGCGGTATGAAAATTATCCTCCAAACTTGTCCGGCAAACGATGATCTGATCTCCAGCCAGTAGCAGTACCAACTGACAGACAAGCAAGACAAGACAACTTACACTGACAGTTGACAGCGAAACTAGTGATGGGAATCACGTGAAAAAAACGACTGTGGAAAACACCGGTATTCCAATTAAAAACAATATATTTTTTCCACCTCATAGTTGAGGTGAGGCCTGTGCCCAGCTGTGGGACGTATATAGGCCGTTTGTGTTATATTTGTACATATTTTTTATAATGAAACGTTTGTTTTCAACTTTTTACTTTATTTTTATAAACCGCACCACTAATGTTTCGACATCATGACACTACATTTTGCAACCTAACTGTTGTAACTATTGAAGGCCATTCTCATTAACAGCTGGATGTATAGCTAGATTTTATCAGATCCGTACCGACTAACCAACTTTTTCATAAAAACGAACGCAACGCCAAAGCATAGTTTAAGCAGTTGACGTGTTATTTAGCGATGCAAAAGTTAACATGTTGTTGAAGAGCTGTTTAAGTTTTTATAAATAAGGGGGTAAGACCACACAGTACTTCACCTGGGCACTTTGGCGGTTATTTAATTAATTTAAAATCTTATGTGGGTGAATTATTGAAAAACCAAAAGAACTAAAAATAAATATAGAACTTAAAACCTTATTTTTTACTGTGGCACCAAAAAGGCACTTACTCAGCATGCGCTACGTAATCGTTATAGAGAACGCGGTACTGGTGACAAAAAAATACTAAAATAATGACAATAACTGCTATCGTTCATCAAAAAAAGGGAAATATACAAAGAGAGGTGAAATAAGTACTTGAAAAAATATTAAAAATATGAATCTACGGGCACAGCAGCTTTACTTCAGTTAGCTAGTTTTTCTCTGCCGATTTAATTTTTTTGAAGTTTGACCGACGGAACACAACGTTAAAAATGTTGTCTTTGTTGGTCAGTTTAAATCAATCGTGATGTAATGAGTTTTAACAAAACGATTACTTTATTATATTCAATTAAGTCTTAAACTATAATTATTATTTTTCAAGTCAAGAAATGAATGATTAATTATGAATCGTTTTTCATGTAGATGGTCACATCCCTAAGCACGACTTTTTCCTTTTTAAATGCTGCGGATTGGGGTCACAACGTGACAGCCAAAATTCTCATTGGGGCGGGCAACTGTCAAAGTGGCGCTAGAAGAGCAAAGACCAATAACAACGACTTTTTGTATGAAATTCATAGAGAATTCTTAATTAAAGACGATTAAAACACAAATGCCCGAGTGATGTGAACCAAATTGCAAAGAAACTGAAGGCCACAGTTTCCTCGAGATGAGCAACTTAAAATAATGTGGCCCATGTTGAGGTACTGGCAATCCAAACACAATATTTAAAAAGTTGAGTGCTCATACTCTATGGCACTGTAGTCTATGTTATGTTCTCTATGTAGCTTGATAAAAAAGATGGCGTGAGGTGATGTTTTTTGTAATACGAAGTTTAATAAATAATTTACGTTCCCCTTTAACTACTGCGCTTTTATTCATCTCTGCAAGACCTAACCTCTATAGGTTATGGGCCCAGAGGCTTGAACAAGGAGGAACAGACGTGAAGTGAAGTTTTATAAAAATATAATTTGTTGGACGAGAAGCGTTCAAAATGGAGTCATCCTGTTCGCATTCACAAGGCGCCGCTAACCTAAGGTTATGCGAAAACAACTATGCCGTTTGGAAATATCAGCTCCAAATAGTTCTGCGCTCGAGAGGGCTACTATCAATAGTCGACGGGTCCCGCCTAAAACCAGAGCTAATTCAAGAAGATGTGACTTCGAAATCCACGTTTCAAAAATGGCTAGACGACGATGCAAAGGCGCAAGAATTGATCGTTACCAGAGTGAGTGACAAAATCTTAACACACTTATTGACATGCAAAACCAGTCAAGAAATATGGCAAAAACTTGCTACAGTCTACGAGCCTAAGTCGCTAGTTAGCGTCCATCTTGTTCAGCAGAAGTTTTTCAACTTGAAGTTTGAAGAACCGGTAACTAACTTTATCTCAAAGCTCGAAGATCTGCGTTACCAACTCGGAGGCTTCGGAGAGAAGATGTCTGATACCATGCTCATAACCAAAGTACTAATGACATTACCTGAAAAGTACAAGCATTTCGTCTCAGCATGGGAATCGGTACCAGAACATACACAGAGTTTCCAGAATCTGGTGTCGCGACTGCTGATTGAAGAAGAAAGGTGCGGTCATACTGAGCCAGAGTCGTCAGCGTTTGTAGCATCACAGCGAGGTCGCAGTAGCAACAATGTTAGTGGAAATAAAAAAAGTGTTAGTGAGTTGAAGTGTTTTGAATGCGGAAGGACGGGCCATTTACGTAGGGACTGTAGGCAAAGAAAGTGTCATTTTTGTCATAAAGTGGGTCATTTAATTAAAGACTGTAGAAAGTTGAATAATAAGCAAAATGTGAGCGGGAAAAATGAACAAAACCAAAATGCTTTTGTTGTATCGCCGGTGAGTGCTGTGGGTAATGCTTTTATATTAGATTCAGGAGCGAGTGAGCACATGACACATAGTAGAGACTTATTTTCATCATTTCGAGAGTTGTCACGTAGATATGTTACAGTAGGAGATGGGAAGAAACTAGAAGTAAAAGGCATTGGTAATATTAACTTGTTGGCATTCAATGGAGACGAATACATACCCACAGCCCTCAACGACGTATTGTATGTACCTAATTTAAGTGTTAATTTGTTTTCACTTGGATGTGCGTTAGACAAAGGTCACATGATGGTATCAACTGTCACCGGATGTAAATTGTTAAAAGCAGGGAGGGTTGTTGCGTCAGCTGACCGTGTTGATAAAATGTATATCATGAATTTTAAGATAAATCATGTTGCTTTGACTACATTGTCAGAGTGGCATGAACGCTTGGCTCATCAAAATTTTAAATATGTTAAACAATGTCTTAATGCAAATAATGTAAGGTATGAAGGACAGACTGAACAGTGTCAATCTTGTATACAGGGTAAACAGCATAGGATCCCTTTCAGCGCCAGTGAGAGTAGAGCGGAGAGTCCGGGTGAGTTGCTTCACATGGATTTATGCGGCAAGATGACACCTGCATCAATAGGAGGTTCTTTGTATTTTCTTTTAATAAAAGACGACTATAGTAGTTACAGATATGTTTATTTTCTGCGGCACAAATCTGAAACAAAAGAAAAGATTGCAGAATTTATAGAAAAATTTGAAAATGAGTTTTGCTGTAAAATCAAGAGAGTGCGGTCAGACAACGGAGGAGAATTCATTAATCGTGATGTGGAGAAATTATTCAAATCAAAAGGTATCATACATGAAACAACGGTAAGCTACACACCACAGCAGAATGGGAGAATTGAAAGAGAGATGAGAACAATTGTAGAGTCGGCAAGAACAATGATTATCCAATCAGGAAAAAGTAAGGAATTATGGGCCGAAGCAGTTAACACCGCTGTCTTCACTATAAACAGAACAGGTGTGAGCAAAGAAAAAGGGAAGACGCCATATGAGCTACTATACAAGAAGAGTTATGACATACAAAATTTAAGAACCTTTGGGACTGAGGCGTATATTCATGTACCTAAAGAGAGACGGACAAAATGGGACCCTAAAAGCAAACCAGGAGTTTTTGTTGGATATGGAGAATACACCAAAGGGTACAGGATTTGGTTCCCAAATACAAAGAGAGTTGAAACTTACAGAGATGTGATATTTATTGAGAATAAAAAGGTGGAGGTTACAATAAAACCAGAAGAGACTCCAAGATGTGAAGAATATATAGATATTTCAGATGAATTAAGGACAGAAGAAGTGACTCTCGAAGACCAAGAAGATGAGTCTCAGGAAACACAACAAATAGTGGCAGAACATCCTGTCAATGATGTCGAAAGCGAAATGTGTGAACTAGAGATGCTCGAAGAACATCTAGAAGATGATTTTTATGATGCAGAAGTAGAGCAGACAGAAATGCAGGAATCAAGGAGACAAACCAGACGCCAAGTGAAGAAGCCAGCTTGGTTAGAAGAATATGATACAGTTTTTATGGCACTAACAGATGAGCAGCTGTTTTTTGAAGAAGCTACAAGTGGAGGAGACAAAGAACGGTGGTTAGAGGCCATAGAAAATGAACTAGAAGCATTGTATAAAAATAATACCTGGATTGAGACGGAATTACCAAATGGGAAGAAACCAATTGAAGCAAAGTGGGTGTTCAAGATTAAAAGAGAAGAGAATGACAAAATGCAGTATAAAGCACGTTTAGTTGCACGAGGTTTCCAACAAAAAGAAAGATTTGATCATGCAGAAATATATGCACCAGTGGCAAAACTAACAACTTTCAGAATTTTAATGGCCATAGCAACTAAATACAATCTATACATAAACCAAATGGATGTGAAGAGTGCTTTTCTTTATGGTGATATTGATGAAGAAGTATATATAGTAAAGCCAGAAGGATTTGATCAAGACGGAAAAGTGCTAAAATTGAATAAATCACTGTACGGGTTGAAGAAGAGTCCAAGAAAATGGAATGAGAAGTTTAACAGTTTTTTGCTCAAAGAAGGTTTCATCAGAAGTCGAAGTGATTGGTGTCTGTACTATAAAATAGGAATAAAATTCTATATACTTGTTTATGTAGACGATATCTTATTAATTTCAGAAAATGTAGAGGAAATAAACAGGATAAAGAGAGTATTACAAGCAGAATTTGAAATGAAGGACATGCATGGAGTAACTAAATACCTGGGAATAAATATAGTAAGGAATGATGAAAGTATAGAGTTGAGTCAAAAGGATTATCTAATGGATATTTTGAAGCGCTACAATATGGAAGAATGTAAACCTGTTAAGACACCAATCGAGCCAGGATTGAAGATATCAGAGTCACCATCAGAAGATAAAGAATTAATTACAAGATGCAGAAGTTTGATTGGCAGTCTGATGTATGCAATGTTGGGAAGCAGACCTGATTTATGTTTTGCGCTAAGCTATCTAAGTCGCTTTCAATCAAAAGGAAATGAAGACTTATGGAAAGCCTTAAAGAGGATACTGAGATATATAAGAGGAAGTCTAGAGTTAAAATTGGTTTATAAGAATACTGAGGAGGTGCCCTTACTTGGATATTGTGATGCAGATTGGGGAGGCGACACACAAGATAGAAAATCAACATCAGGTTACGTCATGAAAGTTTTTGGTTGCACAATATCTTGGGCAAGTAGCAAACAGCAGTGCGTATCACTATCATCAACAGAAGCAGAGTTTATTGCATTAACAAAGGGAATCTCAGAAGCAGCGTGGATACGAATTTTGCTTAACGAAATTGAAATAAAATGTAGTGAAATATGTATACTAGAAGACAATCAGTCGGTCATTCACACCACAAAAAACCCTGAAAATCATAAAAGGCTGAAACACATCGATATTAAGTATTATTTTGTGCGTGATTATGTAGAACGAAAAATTTTAAAGTTAGAATATGTTGCATCAGAAAACCAATTAGCAGATTTTTGTACGAAGCCTCTGAAGGCTATACAATTTAATCGATGCAGAGATGGGATATCATTAGTTTAAGTGTAATTGTTTATTTTTGATACGAACTAGTAGAGTAAGCTCTTGTTTTAGAAATTAGTAATAATAATGTGGTATTCATTATTTTCTTTTAATATTAATTTAGTAGAGTCAATCTTTATGTCTAGATACATATGTATGATATGATGTCTGAAGTAATTTAGTATTGTTGATTCTTTTAGTTGTGTTTATATTGAGGGAGGGTGTTGAGGTACTGGCAATCCAAACACAATATTTAAAAAGTTGAGTGCTCATACTCTATGGCACTGTAGTCTATGTTATGTTCTCTATGTAGCTTGATAAAAAAGATGGCGTGAGGTGATGTTTTTTGTAATACGAAGTTTAATAAATAATTTACGTTCCCCTTTAACTACTGCGCTTTTATTCATCTCTGCAAGACCTAACCTCTATAGCCCAAAGCAATAAGGAGAGCAAAGTTCGAACCTAAAAGCAGAGCCAGGGTATGTCTTAAACATTTCGAGACCAGTGCTTATGAAATAATCGGTAAATACTCAGATAAGGTACATACAAAATAAGTTTTGGTCATTTAAGACTTTAATCTGATAAATAAAAAGGTATACAAAAAGAGATGTAATATTAAAAAAAATTAACGCAGGCAGGTAGTACCTATGAAGTTTCGTGTTTTCATTACCACTAAAATGATTCAAGGGTTACACACTAGCTAGACTATCATAGGTACTTAAACATTTGATAAACTTAAAAGCAAGTTCCAAGACAACAACAGTCAACCACCAGTTTTTGTCTTGTCTAACTTTCGTAATCTATAGTTGTTTCCGTGGGTTTTGAAATAGTTTCCTTTGCTAGGATTTTGTATGTGCGTGCAAAGTCATAGCGAACGAATGGCGCGTACGGCGAAATAAATAAATATTAGATAAATAATAACAAATATGAGACGCCTCTAGGTATAACCAAATTCCAAAGCAAGGTGTTACTTTCATAACTTTGAAATAAGTAGGTAAGCATCATATTCTAATTTAATTACATAATAACCACGCGAGTAATTAAAGGAAGCGGTTACCGTACCGCCTGTTCCGTGGTTACCGCAAGCTACGTGGCGGCTTCCGTTGCCCAGTCCAGGATACATTAATACATTATTACTGCCATATTACCAAACGCATTTGCCTAAATCCTGAAATTACAAGCTGTGTTTGCATTTTCGGAACATAGTCCATTTGCCAAGTTGCATTATGGCGGACGTGGTAATTAAATAAGTGCCTACCTATATTAGTTTACTTCAACCCACTTTTTATTAGTACTAATCTATCCTATTCGTGTAGGATTTACCGTGAGATAAGCTCTCACCTATGGGCGGGAGCACCTGAATACCAACTGAGTCCTTTTGACTCGGTGCAGAGGCGTGCTACTATGATTGTCGACGATCCCAACCTGACCTGCGGCCTGGAACCGCTAAGTTTCCATCCACATACTCTGGAGCCGCCATGGTCTCGTACAGTCCGGTCCTCTTAGCGTGTAATGTCCTTACAATGAAGTTGGCTGGTTACTAAATCTGATAAGTAGGTAATCATTTAAGTTAATAAAGACTAATAGAGTGTGTAGAACTTCGCTTTAAAAATGCTGACTCTTCATCGAGAAATTGAGGTTTACCTGATTACTTACTTATTAGGTACTACAGCAATAGGGAGAAATGGCTAGAGGCAAGATAACAAAACTAGTAGTGTTTCGCTTGAAATAAAGAAAATACCAATTACTCATTTGACACGGGTTGCAAAATGAATTATTTTTTATTAACCTTTTCATTCTTGCGGTTCGATACTGCAATGATACCAACGTCCGCTTTCTGTTTTTTGTGATTGAATACTAAGTTAGTCAAATAATTATGAAGTTGTCACTATTTCGTGAGTACGACTTAAAAATGTTTAACTAAATACATTCACATGTTGCTGGCTGAAATAACGAGCAAATAAATAAATATTATACGTCCCACTGCTGGGCACAGGCCTTACTTCAACTATGAGGTGGAGCGAGCCATACTCCAACACGCGGGCTCAGTGCGGATTGTTGGAGGGGTGTAAAGTTAGTGATCAACCTTAGTGTCAGATGTTATTAAGCCGCCCTAAGGCTTCTGACTAGGCTTAATGACTGACATCTAGCGACGTCAACCGGGACCAACTGCTCCGAAGCACGGATATGCCCGAAATACACATCACTACATTTCGGTCGGGTTCCCATCCCATTTCCGACTCGGCGTGTGTTGCTTTACCACAGCGATCTTTACCCATCACTGTCACAACTGCGCTACGGCCACATGCTACCTATAAATAATAAAATATTTTCGATTAAAACAAACTGAGGGTCTAACCTCTTGTGTTTAAGTTTTCACAGGATGTATTGCAACATTAGCAGCTAAAAAGTTACGACAAGAGGATGCTGACTCAATGTCGGAAGATGAGAACGCGGAACCTTCATTGGAAGATGTGGCTGGATTGGTGGAAAAAGGATTTGATTTAACTGGCACCATTAGGCGCACGTTTGCTGTAGTAAGTTGTCATTGTGTCCTTTAAGAAACTTTACTACTTAGCTCAAATGCAAGCTATTTGCGCCCTTATATTAAAGTATACAATTAAATATACCGCTGGTTCCGCCAGCGCCTTCTCCACTCTCCACTACTGGGACACTAGACGCACGTTGGCTTTGCAAGCATACAAAGTAGATGTTCCAGCCATTCGCACGATGCGTGCTGCTGACTCGTTTATGATGCGAATAGATAAGAAGTGGAACTCGCTACTACCTGTGCATCCTGGAATACTATAATTTGTGTCTCTTTGAGAAAAGAGTAAATAGGCACTCTCTGGGCTCAGACATGTACCAAAATCAACTACATCATCACTTACCATCAGGTGAGATTAAGATGTGGAATAATGTTAGTGAGAATTGCTAAGGTAGGGATTGTTTCCCAGGACGTATGACGTGAACGTAACCTAACGTGTTTGTTCAGGAAGCAGCTCTCGCGGACTCCGACCGAAGTCTCGTCTGCTCACCCATATCAGCACTTCTCCCCATTGGGAAGCTAGTTCTTGGAACGCAGAGGGGGACATCCCGGGATGAGTTGCTACACGCTATTGGAACTGCGAAAAATAAAGTGAGTAATGTACCTAAATGACGAGCAGGCCTTTAACTGAAAAGTTACACGAGTCTAATAGCCTTGCATCAACTAGAGTATGTAAGACTCATTATTCCTGGAAAACAGAGACTTCTACCCATTACGACGGAGGTCATACCTTTTTTGTCTTGTAATCTAAGACGCTATACGGTACTATTAACTTAGCGTCCATCGCCCAGCTTCAGCTCCCTCGGTCACTTAAGGTACATATCCAAGACGACGGACGGACCGCAAACCGCTAACTGCAATCGCAACCTGCAAGCGACACTACTGGTTTCTATGAATCTCTATGAAAGTGATTCCAAGCGAGGCCGCACTGCAGCGCCGCGCTTGGGAACAAAGTGTCGCTTGCAGTTTGTGGTCTGCGGTCCGTCTTGGAGTTGTACCTTTTATTGCCAATCTCGCGAAAAGTATGCTCAATTCTAGTATACGATAATGCACATAACACTGGAGGTCTACCACAGAACACGATAATCGAACCTTCGTGCTCTTCCTCGTGTCTAACCCTACTCCCTGACGCATCGTTTGAACGAAGGAACGACCGAAACTTTTTTTGACAAGGGATGTCGTATGTTACTCTTGCGTACACGATAAATCGAGTTTGACGTTTACACAGATGTCAAATTTCCGAACTTTCTAACGATACCAGCCAAGCTATCGTGTCCATCATCGTTTCCGAATTTTTATCTCTTTACCTGTGATTTCTTCAGCTATTGACAAATTTTTTGTACACCGGACTCCGTATCTTCTTTCCCGGTCGAACTTCGCTGCCTTTTGGACTAAGTGCATTGCTTAATAATTAAAATAGGTAAAACAAAACAAGATGTTTACAATAATTTTTGCACGCATGGAAATTAATTCACTATTTAGGTACTTACACAACTCTTTACACCTTTAAAAAAGATAACTGCACAATACTAAATTTGATTTATGATTAGCACATTTTTTTTTAAAAAAAAGTTCATCAGTTGAAACTGTCAAAAAGAATTTATTTTGTCACTTTGACATTGACGACTTCTTTTTTTAGTAGGCAACGAGTCCGAAAAAAAGTTTGTTTTCGTTTAACCAATTGGGGTGAAAAGGAGTGAAAACAATTGGTTCAAGGAAAACAAACCTTTTACTCAGTCATTCATTCACGATTATTGTCTATGATAACGACGGTCGTGGAGAGATACGACCACGATACGACAATGTTACGGAGTAGCTACTAGGCGAACGTGTCGGGGCACTGTCGATGGATCCGCATATATCGTTATCGATTTCCGTGGTAGACTTCCTGTTTGCAGTCGTCATCGTAGTATGGTCTTTCTTAAAATTGTTACACGAAACACAAGCAAGGCCCTTTTGATTGCCTCCTACTACAACCAGAGCATCTTCGGTAGTCTCCAGAGCCTGTAACAGCATCTATCAGGCTACAAAAAGCAACTCTGACGAAACCCACGCAAACCTTTTCTGCTGATGCCTGAGAATCAATAATTCAAGAAACGCGTTACTATTTCAGGTAAAAAAACATTTTAGAAAACTTGTTCACGAACTGAAGTATCTTCCAGGGGTGACATTGTCGGTGGCCAGTAGACTATTCGTGTCAGACAAGGAAGACCTAGTGAGCAAGTACGAGAAAGATAGCAAGTCTGTCTTCAAATCGTCTGTGGAAAAATTGAACTATGAGTCGCCTGCTCCGTCCGCTGGAGTTATTAACGATTGGGTAAATATTTGGTTAAATTATCTACTAAATATACGGAATGTATCAGCCGCAACACCTAATAATATTATAATATGTCATTTAATTCAGGCAACAAGTTACATTTAAAGGTCTTAAAAAACATAATCGACCCATACATAAATACCTTGCAGACTAACATACTGAATAAAGCATTATATTAGTAGTGCAGTAGTAGTAGTTGGTAGTGCAGTCGCCCGGCTTGCGAAAGACGCGGGTTCGAGTCCCGCCTGATGCCAAGACCGAATGCGTTTTTCTGGTTTTCCTATCTTTAGTAAGATGATAATGCATTATCCCTAATGCTAAAAATAAAATAACCTATCAAAAACATAGTTTCATCTTAATCGAAAGTCAAATATTTGCAATAATGTTTCTTTCGAGTGTTTAAGGTATATGCCTAAACATTGGTGAAACCAACCTGTCTGTCAGGTATAATATACCATAGAAATTCGTCCGGTCTGTTAATGGTTTCGGTAGCATAATTGGTAGTGCAGTCGCCCGGCTTGCGAAAGACGCGGGTTCGAGTCCCGCCGTTGCCAAGACCGAATGCCTTTTTCTGGTTTTCCTATTTAAGCATTATATTATTTATTTAGACTACACTTTATAGTAGACGGCGTAGTAGTTAATGCAAGTATATAGTCTTTTATTAGTCGCTCCACCTTGCCACGGGGCTACATTATTGCTGAGACATGATCTCCACTAAAGAATACTTACCCTAAAGATTATCACTTCTTTATTTAGCTTTTTGTGATTGCGACCTAATACCACTTCAGCTTTGTTAATTCTTTTTGTTCTCTGTTATATAGTTTAGACGCAGATAATATGAAACTCCAATATACATAGTTAGTATCCACTTCATTGCAATAATCTAGTTAGACATGCTGTAGTTTTTATATGTACACATGACGCTACAGAGGCACCGCTCAGGCGCAGTAGTCGGCCTCTCCCTCGGTGCAAAAAACCCACGAATCTAAATGAACTAGCAAAATTTCATAAAACTTTAAGTGACTTGACTCGATTCTAAACTACGTGCTCGCCCTATCAATACGTTAAGTAGATATTGGAAATGCAAGCGCCTAAGGAAGAAGCGTATTCGCAGTTATCAACGCTCAGCTGCTACGGTTGGAGCCGCTACGACGTGTTCGTAGCGGGAACCCGTCACTTGTCCGAAATTTAGGTACTAGTCCGAATTTCATTTGGCTGAAAACCATTGACCAACATTTCATTTGCCAGATGTATTGTTTGACATATTTTTAATCCGTCGAAGTATCTTTTGACATAAGTGTCGTTATACCGAACTATGTACGTTAAACCGAATTTCAAAATAAACTTTTTACTATTGCCCGAAGTCTTTTTTCAACTTTTTTTCATTTACCAAATGACTTATTTGGCATATGATCATTTTGCCTAAATCACATCTTATCGAATATTACTAGGCCACAATTACTGTATGATAACGTTCAAAGTCGATTTTCAGTAATTTCAACTTCAGGGCGATTCCGACTCAGTCATCCCCGACACCACGTGGTACTTGTTTTGCCCTACCCCAAGAGTGTTATTTGAAAGCGCGTAGGCATGGAGGGGCGAGGCGGCCCGCGGGCGGAGGAGCAGGAAGCTATGAGCGAGGCGCCACGGCTGAGGCTGGTTCGCCGGCCAACAAGCCGAAGCTGCGGTGCTGAGCGAAAGCCATCTGCGACGATTAGCACGCGAGGAACCGCCGGAGCCCCGTAATGCCGGAGCCGTGACAGAATTCTTGTGTTTTCCTTGAACTTGCATGTTGAATACTTGCATGCTGTTTGCCTGCGTGCATGCTATCAATTTCTAATTTTATTTCAAATCTAAAAAATCTTGTCTGCTTTTATGCTGCTTGCATTAAACCCGTAACTTTTTTATAATCGTTTGGTTAACTAAAAATATGGCAATCAAAACAGTGGTCTAATTATTGTTCTGGAAAACAATACTTCGGACAAGTGTCATTACGGCCAACCATCACTTTGGTAAAACGTTTTGTGGCCTAATGAAACGGCTGGCAAACGAAAAAAATCCAGTTGATAATTGGTCAACTGATACAGTGGCAAACGTCATTTCGGGAAAATGAAAAAATGCCGAGCGAAAAAAAACGAAACATTTTCGGGAAAATGAAATTCGGGAAAAAAAAAAATCGGTTTTATGATAGGTAACCGTTTGTAGCACTAGATCAATGAAGTATATTTTATACACATAACAAAATATTCGAAAAGAAGGACATAATGTAGGCTGGTGTGCAGAATGGCTTTTCAAGTCAATCATTTGAATATTGCAAGAAAGTGGTTTAGTTTTGACTTTTTTTATTGTTACTTAGTAGAAGGAAAAAAAATATATTTCTTAGCTACGTTTTTTGTTTCGTTCGATAAGTTATTTATTGTATTTTAAGTCTGTAAACTTAGGATCAGTATTACTCCCATCAAAACGGTGTGCTAGTCGAGAAATTAATATTCCTTTAATGAAAATGCAAATTTATTTATGAAGCTCTTTTAATATTACTAAAGCAGCCCAAATCCGGGACTCTTCTTGCATCCGTTAACCAAATGTATTATGGGCCGTTTCTAAAATGGTAGCGCAGGTAGTTATATTTTACTATGCAATGCCAGCAAAATTGTATCGGAATAATCCGTCTTTTACATTATAGTCCGTATCCGTTTTTTAATGGAAACAAAGGCCATAAGTAAGCAAAGCCTTCAAAAGCTTAGAAGGCAGGCGCACAAACCAGATAACAATTCTTCTCACGGCTGCAAGTGGTGATGAATTTATAACCTTTTCAACAATTTTTTAATCACTTGTATTTTGTAATTTGTATTAATTCAGGTGAAGACCCAAACGAATGGAATGATTCCGAATATTGTGTCACCAGGGGACATAGATCCGTCTACTTCACTCATCATTGTTAACGCCATTTATTTTTCCGTAAGTACTCGTATCTTCTAAATTCTGAACCTAAGTAATTGAATATGGGTCTCTTTGAAAGAAGAGTGAATACTTAAGGATTTACTGGACAGTCATGTACGACCGTAGATCACATCTTCTCTTGCCACCAGGTGAGATAGTGATCAAATTACTGCTAGATCCTAATAAAACAAAATAAAAAAAATAAGTCATCAAGCTAAGCTTCATATAAGTAGATAAGTTTTTCAATTTTGAATATTGTCTTAGGGATAAAATGGTCTCAAGTACAATTTGTCGACAGTCCGAGTAAAGGTAGAGAATGCCTCCGGCTCCAATCACGCCATTCAAATTTGAACTATAAGTTGTGAGACCTTTGCCCAGCAGTGGGACACATCTGGTTAAATTAAAAAAAAAAAAAAAAAAAGTTGTGAGTGTTACAATACATTTTGCAATAAAAATATGAGAAAGCCAACGGCGAGCTGTCAGCGCGCTCTCCACTACTATATCATTCAACTCGCATCTCCTTCTTCCAACTGAAGGTTCAGATTTGATTGGCAAAATAATTGCTGTGTCGGAGCTTTTCAGCTGCCGTGCTTGCGAACTAAGTATGCTACGAACTTTACCCTCGAATTCACAAACAAAAAAAAATGGCAGACTTAATGCCTAGAGCCATTCTCTACCAGTTAAACACACGGTCAGACAGATAAATTAAGGCGTCAACGACCGATTTAGAGTAATGGTCAAGAAATTGGCTAACATACTAGCGGGTTCCGCCCAGTACTCTTTTTTTTTTTGTATTGGTCTGGGTGTTGTCTATGTATAGGTATATGTTTTTACAAAGAAAAGGTGTTGATTATAGTGTTACCTAGTACTAATCAAAGACACTTTGTCGTCCGGTTTTTGAAATATTCCAGGGTCGGTGGGTGGAGAAGTTTAACCTGGTGGATTTAGGCAATTTTCACTCACCGGAGGGAGTGAAGAGAATACCGATGATGTCTCAAACAGGCATGTACAACTATTACAAAAGCGATGCCCTAGGCGCACAGGTAATTACTTATTGATAAATAAGTAGTCTTTCACTATTAAACTAGATATCGTCTAAGCTGAAATGACGCGCCCCTCCACTGCATCTACACATACAAGCAAGCACTATTATGCTCAGTTGCGGTGAAGGGGCGCGTCAGTTTAGCTTAGACGATCTCTACATATTGATCCTTTTTTTCTAGATTCAGTTTAGAACAATGATAAATAGGCTTCTAAACAATATACATTATCTCATTAATTGCATAAAAAAATAATTACATTAAGTAAAGCTTGTATATTTTACTTGAGATTAGCTTGTCGAATTTCACTAGCATCACTTCACATCTCGACGCAGCACGCTCACTTTAATCGTCTCCCCGCTTCATCTCGAATAAGAATTCTCCCTTATTGGTATTAAAATGATTTCAAAATGCCGCTTAGATCCACTTAAATGTTCAAAATCGCAAAGTTTTTGTATCTACAGAAGGCGTAAATCAAGCTAAAGTGAAATACTGTGCATTGAGAATGTGTAGTGCAGTTCATGTGCAGTGCAGTTCAGTGCAGTTCATGAAATTTTTATGTTCCCGTATATTTAATTGACAGATAATAGAAATACCATACGTCGGAGAGAAAGCATCTTTCGTCATAGTCCTCCCTGAGACCAAGAACGGCCTCTCAGTCCTGTTGAGAGCCCTCAAGTTGGCCCCAGACCTCCTGAATGATGCTATGATGAGGATGGTGAGGAATAAAGTAAGGGTCACCATTCCTAAGTTCAAGGTGCAATCAGAACTTAACTTGAACGTCTTGTACAGAAAGGTAAGTCAGAGTTTTTGTACATAACTTACGCTAATAACCATATGCCCAATGGGGTAGTATTGCCAACATGGTGAACGGAACATTCAGATGTTCACGTTTCGCCAAACGAATTTGAACCCAACATGGTAAGAGGCGAGTCCACCTCGCCGTCTTCTGGGTTGTTTGGGTTTTTTATCAGCGTTTATCATCATGAGAGAGAGAGTTAGCCGTAATAATTTTACCATTGCTCTAAGTGTTCCGGCCGGTCTTCAAAACGAGACCTACCTATTCTTACCAAAGTGATCCTAAAGGGGCAACGTTTTTTCCTTTCAAGATACGGAACCCTACAAAAACTTTTAAGGTGACCCTTAGATATTAAAAAGAGAAGAAGGCCATTATTTTGTCTCAGTTTTCTAGTTTGCGTATTGTATGAGCCTTAAAAGTTGTTCTTTTTAGGTGGGCGTTTCTAGCATACTCTCAGACCGGGATTCAGGGTTGTCACGTATAGTCCGTGACCAGTCTGTGTTCGTGACGAAGGCTGTTCAGAAGTGTGTCATAGAAGTGTCCGAGAGAGGTACCGACGCCGCCGCTGCAACAGGTAAGGAAAGAAAGAAAGAAAGAAAGAAATAAAATTTATTTGACACACAACACACAAAAAAAAAAAAAAATAATAATTCAAACATAGAAATAAATAATATGAAACGTAAGGGTGGTTGCTATCACGATAGGGTTCATAACATAACCATCGTGAACACATTGACGTGGAAATGAAAGAACTCACTGGCGCACTCAGGGTCTCGTCCGTTAAGAATTACGTCTCTGAGTATGGCAGCCGGCAATGATATTACAATAAAAAATTCGTAGATCGGTTATGTCAGTACTAATGTGTAGTTGAAAATTGTCCCCTGGCGTACGTACTTACGACGTATACTATGCGTATGACTGTGTGTACAAGATAGCATGATTATTTACTAGAGCGTGTGTTAGATACATGTTAAAATTGTCAATGCTTTGCGCAGGTTTTCGAAGTTCTGATTTTGGGTGCCACTTATTTAGCATAAGGAACCTATCTAGGAACCTATCTTTTTATTATAATATCATTGGCGGCCGGTATATGAAATCGAATGCTTCATTTGCGCCATAATTACTAAAAATATCGTTTGGCGTTCGCAGTGTGACCATTTTTGGCCGATTCCTGCCATTTGGGAATGTTTGAATTTAAGTTGACCAATGCGATTGACTTCGAAGTTTTTGCACAGATTAAAAAGTGGTCCTAATGTTTAAAAACCATGTGTGTTTGCTTTCGATTGCAGGGATCCAGATGATACCCATGTCGTTCGGTCTCGGATTCAGAGCTGACCGGCCGTTTTTGTTTTTCGTCAAAACAAAGAAGCAACAATTGTTTGCAGGAATTTTCACGAGTTTATAATGTAAGAATCGTATCTTTTTCACCCATTGACACATTTATTGAAATATTCCCTTTAGCATAAAGACAGACATTAAAAAACTATGGTAATAAATAAATAGTACCTATGTGTAAAAGTGAAAGAAGTGGCAAGTTCGCCGGTAATTCCCCTGTAATCGAAAGCAACCATTAACAGGAATTTAACTTTTTTATTGCCTCTTGTTTATCATCGCACTCACAAATACAAACGATTGCTTATATTAGATTAAAATTCTTTACTTTGAATTTGGAACTACTTGTTGTTCCGATTTGGTTGCCATTAAACTAAGCCTTAAAACAAATAGTAACAAGCAGGTTTCCTCGCATTTTCGAAATAAAAATCTTCCAAGTCAATTTAGAGCATCTTCCAAACCGCACCAACTCAATGAAACCCCGTGACATAAGGAAAATAGACGCACTTTAAATATTAAACTGTTTTTGTAGTGTTTTTTTTTAATAGTACTTAACTTCATCATATTTAGCAATAAAAAGTTGACTGCCACTTTAAATTTTCAACTTTTTTTTTGTAACATCTTAACTCATAATAAGTATTTAGCAATAAAAAGTCCTCTGCCTCCTAGGTTGGCAGTTTGGCACCTACTGATTTCGTGAGACATTTAACTGGGCGACCGTCAGCTAGTCAAACACAGCTCGATACATGTCGCGCTGCTTCGCTGACCCAAAATATAGCTTTGCCACAAGGGTTGTCATTGAAAAACAGGGAAACTGTCGCACATCTACAAAAATATACCCACAGATTTCATTATTATCAACTTTGTTAATTTTTTGTGCCATTGATCTGAACAAAAAGAGGCAGATACCTAGGTCGCGAATACGAAAACTGACACATGAAATTGACGTATGAGAGACGTGCACGCAAACAACTTTCTGACATATTGGCTTGCAAACAGGTCCATTGGACCTGTTTGAGTGTGGCCACTTTTGGTACGAGGTTGCCGTATCTTACTCTTTTTGTTGATATCAATGGCCCCATCGTACCTTTTTTTTCATTTAAGTTGAGCTTAAATGGCAAGTTGATTTTAAATAATGTTTGTTGTTAATTACAGGTTTGTTTGATTTAATGACGCCATGGGTCGTAGATGCCCATTTCCACGCTGACCGACCGTTTTTGTTTTTAGTCAACACAGACCGGCAACAACTACTAGCTGGTATTTATAGTGGTTCATGATGTTTAATGTGGATTATATTTTTATGAAAAAACCCATATGTGTATAACATTTAACACACCATACCCTCACGACCATATCCTTAATGAGTTAGTGGGGCACACTGATTGTTGCCGTCATATAGAACGTAACATTCAAGAACAAATTATTCGTGATGATTGGCGGTTGTAGTATGTGACCTAAGTGAGAAACAAACACAGACTTATACTCAGTGATATCTAAAAGAGGTAGATACGTTATGTCAGTAATGGTGCGAAGTCAAAAATTGCGCCCTGGCATACGTACCTATAATTTGACCGTGTGTACAGGATAGTATGATTATTTACTAGAGCGAAAACGAGACAGATACATGTTGCGCAGTGTGTCGTCTCGAACTGTCAAGCAATAAATGTGTTTTTTTTGTATTTCTGCTCAATATTAATAACGGTTACGGGGGGACACTTGAAATTTTCACAGAATATGTAGTTGTAAATTATCTTTCAACATAAATAATTAAATTTAAATAGAATTGATATCAGACGGGGGCTCTCATACAACAATCGTAATTGGTTATTTTATTTTAGCGTTAGGGATCATCTTACTAAAGATAAGAAACCCTGAAAAAAACATTCCGTCTTGGGCTCAGGTGGGACCAGACCCAGCGTCTTCTGTACTTGAAAAAAACTTAATTTTTGAGCAATTTTTAAATTTTACTCGATGATGGTACGGAACCCTCCGTGCGCGTTTCCAACTCGCACCTGGCCGGTTTTTTAAACAATACCTTTATAAATTGTAGCCTAGGTATGTGTTCACAAACGACACTTATGAGTTTATCCACAGCATCGATGGTGCCAGACAATGCTACTCGTACAAAGACCCGCGGAAGAAAAAGTTCAAAATGTGTGTTTGCGGTGTGTGTAAAATGTCACCTAAACATTTATTTTTTATTTAACCTGCCCGCAGTTGTGACAGTGATCGGCGACGATCGCTGTTGTGAAGCAACACACGCTGGGTCGGAAATGGGATGGGTGACCACCCCGACCGAAATTTAGTGATGTGTATTTCGGGCATCTCCGTGCTTCGGAAGGCACGTTAAGCAGTTGGTCCCGGTTGACGTCGCCAGATGTCAGTCGTTAAGCTTAGTCAGAGGCCCTAGGGCGGCTTGATAACATCTGACATAACGTTGCTCACTAACCTTACACCCCTCCAACAATCCGCACTGAGCCCGCGTGTTGGAGAATGGCTCATTCCACCTCATAGTTAAGGTGAGGCCTGTGCCCAGCAGTGAGACGTATATAGGCCGTTTATGTATGTATGTAGCCTACTTCAAATAATGTATCTCCAGTGTTCTGATCAGTGACTCTATTTGCTTTGCTGGAGTATTTTGATCCCTATGAATAACAGATACTCAAGTATTTAACAGATTTTAATGTCCCTTAATAATTCTACGTAACGGACTAATAACTTAATTAATTAAGATTTCACTGGAGAGTCTTAAAATTACTGCCATTAATAAAACTTTTTCGTACCACTTGCTCAAAAAAGTGACATTCTAGCCCGCAAAAAGAGAACATAACAATAGTCATTTTTAATCTGTTGAAAACAGGGAAAGAAAATTGTACTGAATTTCATTCATCCTCTAGGGAGAGAATGTGATTTAAATTTGGAATACTTACCGAGGCTTTCGAGCGCTAATTTGAATTAGAAGTTTTAATTCTTTATTTGTGACCTGCCAGTATTATATGTGATAAAATAGAAAGAAGGGTGTGATTAGAAGGCATTTAATGTGTGTTTGAAAATTCTTAGTCCTGATATTTATTGTAAAATAGTATGATTAAAGAATCACTGATCCTGCAGTCAAAATTGTTCTGCAGTTTTGCGGGACATAATTTAGTTTGTATGTTTATGTATGTTGTTTATAAGAAATAAATAGTAAATATTTTTTTCGCAAATGGTACGAAAAGTAGAGTATTTTCCTCGGTGATAAAGCTGTCTTTGTCTTGGGTGAACTTAAATCCCTCGCTTCACTCAGGACTCGTCTTAAATCCCTCGCTTCGCTCGTGATTTAAGTTTTTAACACCCTCGCTACGCTCGGGAGTAAACATCGAGTCCTTCGTTATGCTCGCGATTTGAATCGTCACCCGCGAAAGAAGACACTGCTTTATCCCCTCGGTTAATAATCTACTATTGGGCATTAATATTTCACCAGGCTTAAGTAAGGCCTTGGAGTTTACAGGACAAGAAAGGTTTCATTGAAAGTTAAGATGGAAAATAATTCAATTTGCAATTTATTACAATAATGTAAGGCTTTTAGTTCGATGAGTAAATTTTAGTTTTGTTAAGGTTTTAGCGGTATTAGTCACCCACCCAAGACTCGTAACCAGGAGTTATGGCAAATATTGAGTGGCCGATGTCCAGCCGTGGACTACGAAGGCTGATAAAAATGAGGGTTTTAGAAGGTAAAGAAAGATGTATTTTTATGGAACATAACATCAACGGACTAGTGACAGTTTGTTATTCAACTCAATCATAGCATTGTGGTTTTCATCCTTTCGTGTTTAGCGTATCTATGATACGTATAATCGACGATAGTAATAATCTTACTTAATGTTTAAGTTCACGAATAATTAGCAAAATATTTTTTTCGTCTTACAATATTTTTTTTGAGACAATGTTACAAACTACAACTGAAGTCTTGTCAGGAATAAATAAAAGACAGCATTACCTACTTAGCTACATTGCCTTTCCCTTTAAGGGCTGAGAAGGTGAAAAAAAACACGGCACAAATATCTAAAAGGCCTAGTGCGAATTTCCTCGATCATACGCTAGAACAAGTAAAAGAGGAATTACATTTTTAAATACAAAGCATAATAATTACAAAGATTTTGCTCACTATTTATTATTTATTTTATGTTATTTTAAAATCAAAAGCCCTCTGAGATCTAAAAACGCTATTACGCTATTTTTAGCTTCATGTACACTGTGTATCAATCATATTATTGACTGCACGAAACAAAATTACACACATACTTATTTTCATTTCCATCGCTACGTCTCGCCTCGTAGCAAGTCTAAAAAGTTTTCCTCTCGAACGCTACGAAAGTTGCAGACTAAGTTTGTGCCATGCGCAGTGGGCGACTCTCGCTCGAAACCTTTCCATTCATCCCCTTATTCCCAGTTGGGTACGATCCGTCACGGAGGGCACACGGTGAACTCGTTGGTGTCTACGGTGAAAACTTTTACGACTTCTGCGATTCATATTTCAAATAAAGAAAGTGTAGTGATATTTTCTATCTATAATTATAGCTATAATTACAGCCATGATTGCTTACTTCGGAGTAGATAATGGTTTCAATACAGTGATTTTTTTGATATAAAATAAATTAGTTTACATTTATGAAGAAGTGAAAGCAGTAATGGAACAAAATGATCCCGAAGCAAATGTCGATATTTTAAACTTATTGAAAAAGGTTATAAATGGAAGTGAATTTTCGGTGTTTCTTATTTCTGATACAAGTGCAGCTGGCATTTCAGATAAAAGGGGAAGGTGCGGTCAAAGGTAAGCCGTTGTTATTTATAACTTACGAATATTTAAAGCACCTTTCTATATAAGGATAACGTCTTTGAATTTCTGTCAGTTAATTTTAGTAACACTGGTAAATAACTAGTGTAGGTACCTTGTGTAATTATTTGTAATACATTTTGAATTAGAATAATATTTTTAATCATGCAAGTCTGTTCTCGACCGGTGAACCTTTACTCTCCAACTTGATTATAAATATATGTTTCACTCTCGTATCCAAAATTGTATTGATACGAATCAATCTGTTACCAACATTTGGGTGAACAACAATGATCAACTTGAAAATCAAACACCTTTTTAAAAATAAGTTTTAAAATAGGCAATTTATTTCTTGTAGGTGTACACACAGATGATATTACAGGATTTGAAACAAAAGATTACGATCATAAGCCACTGGAATTTCTTGTGAATCATCATAAGAATGACGCACACGATTACTTGTTACCGATATTCCCTAACAACGAGGAAATCGAAGAAGATGACGGTGAAGATGAGACTACATATTTAGACTATTACGATGCTAAAGAGTTAAATTACAAAGATTCACCAGATTTAGTGACTGTCAGAACTGATATGCAGGAAGTGTTGCCAATTGATGATAAAATACCCCTCCATACAGCGACAGATAACCTGCCAATATTCCTTCTGGAGCCGGAAAACACGTATGTTGTTAAAAACAAAGCGGCAACACTGAAGTGTCGAGCCGCTAATGCTTTAGAAGTAAGTAATTCTGCTAGTTTCTTCGTAACATTTCGGGAGTTTTTGCTGAAGTTTTGATGGGGTTGTAACTCATGTGTAATGGGCCAATAAATCTTGCGACAGGTTGATATTGTGGAGGAAGTTGCAGTATCGGGAATCCATATATCATTTTATGTCATTGCCATTAAAATAAGTATGTCACACAGAGCATCGGAGCGTACTATTTGATGATAATGTGAAGTAATTAAAACAATATAAAATAATTGGCGGGGTTGACACATCAGTTGAAATGAAATGAAATAATCTTTGTTTTCCTTTTCCAACTTCAAGTTTCAAATAGAATATTAAATAAAATATAGGTTGTCGCTTGCAATTTCCTTATTTAGAAAACATTGTGGTAAAAAGTTAATGTTACGATATTAACTAAACATTACTTGTTTTATACTGATGAATGTGGAGGTTGTTGAGACGGATTTTAACTATGTGTTTGTTACGTGGTTTTTAATGTAAAATATGAGTACCTATGTGATTAAATTTATTCTTGGATAAATAGAGCAAGTACAAAAAAAACCACTAAACTGTATGGTATTTCCTCTTAAAATCAATTCATGATGCATGAATGACCTTGTTCTTTAAAATCCTTTTGAGTAATACAGAGCTTTTAAGTTGTACACGTTGAAGCCATTGCACAAAAAACAAAAGAAAAAATGACACCAGCATTGTTTGGTCCTACTACCGCAATTCATTTGAACCCACACCAACGTTCCGTTACAAGCAAACTTTCTCCTCTAGGTGTACTTCAAATGCAACGGCGTAAAGACCCAGGCTGTCAACTCTGAATTCGTTGATCCGCAAACTGGGGTGAGGATAATAGAGGGTGAATACAAAGTATCGAGGGAAAGCGTTGAAGAGTACTTCGGCAGCGAAAAGTTCCAGTGCTCCTGCTTCGCTTGGACCAGTAGAGGGCACATTAGGAGTCAAGCTGCCACTATCGAGCTTGCTTGTAAGTGAGTTTATAGCCGTTTCATAGGATGTTACAGTCGGGACATAAATCCTGAATTTATGTGCTTGTGTGTAATTTCTTTTTAGTTAACAACTTTAGCTGAACGTTTTATATTTCTATTTGAACTTAATTGTAGCTATACAGTTAACTATTAAGTCAGCTATTGTGATTAAATACTTTTATTATTTGAATTTAATTATTTTTCTGTAACATTATTTTGTCATTTGCTTTAAACGCTTTTTAGTAATTTGAGATATCTCATCTTCATTGGCAAAGTTTTCAATTCGAAGATCTTAAGGATGAAATGTAGAATATTTTTTCACGCTATTTAGGTTTTGATTTGTATGTGATTATGTAACTAATTATACATATAAGTGGGTTTTAGGAGCTTAATATTAAAAGTAAAACAAAAATCACTATGTACATTTTTTTTATAAAATACTCTGCGATCACAATTGATACCCCCTGTGTGTCATACGATTGTGTACCGTTGATAACGTTGAATTTTTCAAGTCCTTAAACCAAATCCTATCTATTCATATTTTCGAGAAATGCTCCAAAGGAGTCTCAAGACCAATTTTAGCAAAAAAATTTCACTTTTTCATCAATCAAACCATTATGTTTCCATTTGTAAGGTTGATCCATCTTGTAGTGTTGCATAAAAGGATCTTGTAAAGAAATTTCTAATGGCAAACTAAAGGAATGGATAAATTTTAATGTTTTATTTTTTTGGTCGTTGTCTTAGAGACTATACCCATATAAAATACTAGTGATGAACTTCCTAAAACCTTTAATCTCCAACATACATAATTCTTTCTAGACATAAAAAAGCACTTCCCAGTATCGCCTCAATCGCAGCTAGTGAAACAATACTCCTCAGTGACGTTTCACTGTGAGCCACCACCAGCGGCGCCGTTTGCGCAACTTTACTGGCTGAAGAACAGCGCTCCGGTGGTTGCGGATGACAATGTGCAGTTGTCCAAGGAAGGGCACTTGGTCATCAAGCAAGTTTCTTTGCTGGTGAGTATTACATAATGGTTTTTGGTAACGCTGATGTAGTTTAATGAAAGTACTTCATATTTTTTTTGAGTTGTGATTTTGGACACAAAATACGATTGCTATAGATAGGTGTACAATAGCAGTTGATCACCTGTTTTGAGTATTTTTTGAGATAATAAATCTCGTATTCACAGAAACACGTGCAATGTTTACTGGTGATTAAGTTTGGACTACTTTGAATCTATCTCCTTTTCTTTACGAAGAGTGATAATGGTGTTATGTGGTGCTAGATTTTTACCACATTTGTTGCGTCTATCGTTAAGTTCTAACATCCCTTAAGAAGGCATTTGCGAACTTAACATGTTATAGGGTTGCCTTACTAGCGCGTTGCGTTGCGCTGCGTGGTAGTATCGTCAACTGCTGCGTCGTTTTTCTGTTTTTTTTAATGGCATGACATTTACTTAATGCCTTGTATCACACAGTGATCTCAAGCAACGAAACAAACTAATGAGGCCTCTCGGTAAAGGGGAATCTTACCCCGGACTACGCTAGTTTTGTCACTTCGTTTCTTTAGGGTTTTATAAAACAATACGAACCTAATTTGCTCCTCAAGTATTATTTTTCGTAAATAAAATATAAGCAAGGTCCACTAAGTATGTATATCATACTTCTCAGATAGCAAGTCTGTAAAAGTTAATAACTCATAGCTTTTTCCAGGACATGGCAAACTACACATGCGTGGCAGAAAACTTGGCCGGCAAGAGGACGTCGGATCCTGCCCAGTTAAAAGTTATTGGTGAGTTGTGTTCGCAGTCGTCGAAGATTTATATATTTTTCATCATTAGGAGTTCTGTTTTCAAAGTTTTGAAGGGAACGTTCGGAAACTTTGATATTATTCATCGTTCGATATCATTTTTTGCTCCCGATGTTCTCTTTTAAACATATTGTGACTTATTTGGTCATAACTAGGTTTCTGTAAAATACAACTCCTAAGTTACAGAGATTTCAACCAGAGTGACGTTACGGTATTCAAAGAAACGATTGAAGTTATTCTCTCAAATTCATCATAATGGGGGCGATAGTAGTGACGTCATGCAATGCTCGTTTCGTACAAATTAAAAACCAAAACTGCTTCATGAATCTTCTCAATGAAATCTTACATAATTAGTGTTTGTTGTAGGAAAGCAGAAATATTTTTTTATTAGCATTGTATGTAGTACGGTCAGCGTCAGAATTATTTTAGCACTATTAGAACTATGTCATATTAGTTTTCTGAAGTTTGTCTTAAACAAATGAAACTAAGCCATTATGACAGATTACAACAGGGCTAACATAATTTAGACGCTGACTCTAAGTTAAATAATCTTCTTAATCATACTATTTCTGCAGTAAATGGGGGCTGGACAGCATGGTCAGGGTGGACTGATTGCTTCTGCGTCAGCCACGAAGGGAGGGAGAGGAGAGGAGGTAGAAGAAGAGAGAGGTCTTGTACTGCGCCGCCCCCCTTGCACGGGGGGCTGCCTTGTAGTGGGCAGGAGGTACAGAAGACTAAGGACTGTCTGGATTGTGATTTAGGTACGTAGCATAAAATACAAGTACTTCATTTTAACTGATAGAACATAATTACCTCAGACTAGTCAAGTTTCCTTTGACGTAGAGTTCAAAATCGATTGAGACACAACCTGTTCTTGTTTTGGCCTTTGTACCTTCATACAAATAACATTTCGTACATCTCTTGTCCAGTCATATTCACAGTTTCGTAGGTTTAATTGAAACTTTGTTATCTTGAAGGGTTAACGTGTCACGTAACAACTAACTCTTATATAGTACATATAACTTAACTTGGTAATCTCTTAACCCTGCACTTAAATACCGACCGGTATACTTGATAATCCGGCTTGACTAAACTTCCCTCGAAACTCCCCTATTTCCCTTCAAAATGCATGTAATTAGTGCTTCATATTGAATAAATAATACACTACCATAATAATTTGAGCTGTGAAACTGGTTTTTCCGTAAACAATTAAATTGGTTTTGATTTATTTTCAGATATGTATGTTGATGGTATGGATGGATTGGCTGACGAATCCACCGATATATTGTTAGGTAAAAATTGTTTTTCATATTATTAGTAGAAGTATGAGTTTAGAATGTTTGTATCACTCAGTTATTTAGACCAACTAGCGAAATAATAGAGAGATGATGTACAGTACATTAGTTACAAAGCAAATCAATAAAGTAAAAAATCGATATATATTTCAGATATCACGATGCTTTGTACAAAATGGCGATTTAACCCCTAATTTTATGTGTCTTGTAACCTGCAATGTTAACAGCGATAAAAAGAGACAAAACTTTACAGAAGATTAAAGTGCTACTTTTAATAGTTTATATTTATCTAACTTTTTGTCCCAGATCGATGGTCTCAGTGGTCTGAATGGTCTGAGTGCGACACAGACTGCCTCAAGACTAGGAGAAGACGTTGTCTTAGTAGCATTAGGAAGCCGTGCACCGGTACGGATTACCAGGTCGCGCAGTGCCCTGTGTGTGTTAGAACTTCTAAGTCGGCCCTCATCAACGATGGTAAGTAGTTTATTACTTATAGGTGGGATTATGACATTTATGACAATTAATTAAAGTCCATCGAATCGACACAAATAATGTTAACAAACTTTTAGAATAGAAATATCTGAAAATAACAATTTGGTCGATGTAAAGCGCGAATCTGCAATTTTTGCAAACTAAGCGAAGTCTCTCTCAATTAAGCTACGGAGATATTTATTGACCAGTATTTCCATTGAATTCCAGGTTTGTTTCATTCGTTAAGGGGGTCCTTTTTCGGTTTTTTAAATATTGCTGTCATTTTAAACTATTTTCCATTTTGCAGGTTCATCGTATTGGCCTCTTCTAACAGCGTTGTCAATTGCATTCCTAATATTTGTTGTTGTTGTTATATTGGGAATTAAATATATGAAATTAAAGATGACTGAAAATTCACCATATGTGAAACCGCCTTCAGGTAATATTTCGTTTCCACATTGATTAGAAAACATAAGTTTTGGTTGAACAACTAATTTAAGTCTTAATTTCCTGTGAAAAGGTTCAAATTACTTCGGTAGTGTGATAAAACGGACTTTAACCAATCAGCCTGATCTGACGATTCATGAAGAGTTCCACACAATGGACTCTCGGAGGACTCACAGGCACACGAGTGCCAGCAATAGGAACGAGCACCTTTATGAAGTACCACAGCTGGCCAATAGGTAAGTGCACTGATCACAGTTAATTTGATCCCATCAAAAAGAGTAAAAATACTTAGTTAACATAACAATTACTTAAGTATTTCTACTCTTTCCCTTTTTCTGTCATGTGTGTCTTCCTGAATGGTCACAGACAAAATGTCGTAATTCTCAAAGCTGTTCAATAGTTATCATTAAGGTAAAGGCTCCCTATACGGCGGTAGTCAAAATCGTATCCTATTACGGTGGTATTTTTATTTTCGAGATTTATTTCTATTCTATTCAGTTAAAATACACCAAAATGTGAAATATTTCTTCTAAATCTATCACTCTATGACTGAATTGACGTTTGCAAGTATAACACATAGACAACACAACAAAATCAATCAGTCTGTGTAACGTCGTCGACGAGAGAGGTGGTTTCATACAAACGCGCAACGACAAAAGTAAGTACAGTGATATTTATAAACTAAGTTTTTCGTATAAAAAACCCGTTAAAGTTTGTTTATGAATTATTTATATCATTTTCCTATTGTCATACTTACTATTTAAATAGCTTGTTTCATATTTGTTACTCATTTTTTACCTAAAAAACAAGAAATAAAATGCCGCCGTGAAAGGATACGAATTTTATAGCTTCATCCTAATTCGGTGGTATAACTCCGAAATAGGAAAAACACTGGGCATGTTTAATTGTTTATAACTTTCAATTTATTAACTTGATTAATTACTTCCAAGTGTTGTTGAATTAATTATTAGTCTCATACATTAGAAACCATATTCTGCGGTATGTGTTCTTTATTAGAAATCTAGTTAAATATGAAAACTGTTGAGTACAAATTGTTGGTTTCTTAGAAATGGGCAAATTAGGAAGGTGTATTTTAACTTATCACAAATGAATTATTTTGTATAACTTTTGACTTGAGTTATACACATCTGATCCAAAAACTTGCTATCCTCTGACTAAGCATTTACACTCTTTTGTTTATCGTAATTTTGATGGGTCAGAATTAGGATTAATAAAAGCACGAGTAGTTTTCCTTTTACGGTGGTAGTTATTCTAGATAACTCTGTATTAGGTTATATATGATCTCCTATTACGACTCTATTCATAGAACATAAATACATTGCAAGTTTTGGGGTTCCGTAAATAAATAAAAGGTTTTGTACCTTTTTTGTGAATTCTTATTAAATATGTATATTTTTGATAAAACCAAAAGCGATTAAAACTCATAAATGAAAATGTTTTTAGTTTTAAATGTTTTTTGTGCGCAATGCGCAAGTGGCTGAAGCACTTTCATCGATTCGGCAAGGTAAATACTCATAGTATTTACAAAGCAGACATTTTACATTATGGAGCGAAGCAACATCAGTCCGTATAACTGATGTTGCTTCGCTCCATGTTTACATTTTACTGAATGTAAAAAGCAAAATCCACCGAATTAGAATAATCCAAAACTCTTTTTAAAACTTATGTATAATCAAATCAATGGTCAATGAATGAAAAACTTACAATTTACTTTACTACTTAAGTAATTTGTTTATATTATTTAATAAATATTATTTGTACGGAACTCCAATGAATATAGATTATGAACCTCCGTATTAGGAGCCGTCTACCGCAGTAATAGGCTCTGACCAATATCATACCTCTGTATTAGGGAAAATCGACTCGACCACTTAAATATTTTTTTAAATTATGAAATATCATGAAAATAAACTAAGACTCAACAGCAATACAAAATTTAAATTCCACTTTTGAAGAAAAGAGGGTTTGGCACCTTTAAAAATACTAACAAATGCTTATTTTTGCGTCTTACTTTCAAATGTTGCGAAATCCCTCCGTAATAGGTGCTTTTACCTTACTAACGCTACAGAAAGTTAGAGAAGGAATGAGTTTGATGATCTTTTCAAACTTTCATTCTACCTTTTTTATTTTTAAAAACTTCAGAATTTCAAGGGAATTACCACATTCAAAAGTGGGAAAATACGAAAATATTAAGTTGATTTTATTCAAATACTACCAAAAAAAATTAGGTTATGAATATATACATCTATCTGTATGTCCATTATAATAAACAAACAATGGCATTTCTCCACAAAGGAAATATTCCTCTAAAAGAGTGAAAGAAGTTATCAAATGAAAGTGCCTACTTTCCTAAATTAAAGTCTAGTTGTATACAGATACAAGAACAGAAAAGTCTCAGAGATAACATATTCATTATTCAAAGTGCATTTGAATAATTTAAAATGCATTTGCCGTCATAATACACAACAGCATGCAACGGGAGAAACTCTAAAGAAACTACATACATTTTTAAAGATATAATATTTCTTGGAAATTCTGTGGTTTGGTGCTGTGAGCGCTAAGCGATGTAACAAAGCTATAAACTTGATATAAATTAGCCTATTTTTGACTTTCCACTGTTCAGCTATACATCAATCATCAATGCTCAATCCGGCACTGGTATGGGTGACTAACCTAACTGAAATTGAGTTAAGTTAAACTTTATACAGTCGATAACTTCTGAGAGTTAAGTAAATCACTAGCCTGACAAACCCCCTCTCCAATAATCTTTACAAGGTCCACATGTTCGTGCGAGGCTTGCTTCACCTCCTCTTCTTCGACATAATGGCGTGGGTAAGGGTAAGGACCCTTACCCACCACAGGGACATAATTAATCGGCTTTCATAAAATATCAGCGTAGATTTTCAAAGCGGCCAGTTGCACATGGCCTTCGTCCACTGAAGATATGTGACCTTTATCAAGCAAGGTCAGTCGCTGGTCGATGTGGTCAATAGTGTTTCAATAGGTTCTGTCATACGGGAACCTTTCTTTACATTTTCATCAGCTAGGCGCAACAGGAAACGCATTCTTTACATTGAAAAAAAAAAAGGTTTGCTGGTTCTTTACTTTTACCCGCAAATAATAAATTCTCATACCGTTCCAAGAAATATTTTCAAACAAGAAACCAGCTTTAATTAAGAAGGATTAAGAAATGCCTTGTCTGCTTGGTTAAGTGAAACTGTTTGTCTTGAGCACAGCGTACGTGCCCAGCAAACGGATGGACCTGCTCAAAGCTATTACCTAATTGTAGACATACCAGTGGTTCTTGCAAGGGTCGCTTTGTTACTGAGTATTTCGAGGTACTTTGAGAGTCTTCTGCAAAATGAGCTACAGCTGTAGAGACTGTTACAGTTTGTTTCCATTTATATTTCATATCTCACCTACATTGAAACTGTTTTCAGTTTGAAGGTGTTAAAAAAAATTGACCGAAATTGTTGGACCATTGTAAACCATGTAATTTCAAACTAAACTTTGATTAGAAACTCAAAGACAGGCGAATATCTTTTCAATTTATTATGTAGTTGGTGATGCATGGCAACGCAAACTTATGTATTATGATTATTAAGTAGACGTTTAAAATTTTAAAGAAATGAGTACTCTAAAACTAGGGCATTCCAAGAAAACGTTTCAGAACTTTCACCACGTTACGTTCAAAGCTTGATTACTTATGCATCTACTCGTATATAGATACACAACATGTGAAACATGTTATGATTCACAGTGTGATTTGGGTATTGATTTGCTACTAGAAAGACCGAAAAACACTTCGGTACTGGCAAAGTCTTAACAGGCTTGTGAAATTCCAAAAGCACTGAATGAAAAAAAAGTCTCGCAATGTGCTAAAATCGACCTTATCAGTTTAAATTAGCACAAGAACTTTGAAACCTACCAGAGGGTAGGTTAGTAGGGTAATTAGAGAATTACAAGCATCATTTTCCTTTGCAGCTACATCTCCCCCATAGACCACGAGCGCGAGCGCGAGGTAAGGAACGAGCGATACGAGCGGCCCAAGGAAACGCCCGCCTCTGACCGCTCAGACTCGAGCTGCTTTATGAGCTGTGAGTTGTGCTTCTGCTTCTGTACCGTACCTGCAAGTGGTTGATGTGTGTGTTCGGGGCTTTATATTAGTCTAGACAACTTATTTTTAACATCTGCAGTCGAACATGATGACAAGAAAAAGTTCTAAATTGCATCTTCGGTTTTTTTAATGAAGCAAGAGGTTCATTTAAATAAGGAGTATAGCTACATAATCTTCTGAGTTCAGTCACAAACCTCGTAATGTTAATCTACAGTGAGGTTTTAGAGACTAGAAAAATAGTGATGTAATAGTAGGTATGTACAGTCTATTTTTTGAGACAAGGCAATGATGAGTACAAACAGCTGCTGTTACAAAACTAAAAGAAATGTAGACTTTAGAAGTAGTCAGGGTTCTGACGTAAGTTATATCGATTTTAAGATCAATTCACCCACTTCTTGTCTTGTGAAACTCGTCATTTAACCTTTTCAACGCCAAAGTCTGATATATCAGACATTTAATTTCCGTGCCCACGACGCCAAAGTCTGATATATCAGACAAATATATCTTACCAATTTAAATCTATTTTTTCTTATCATTATAGTACGTGACGACATATGCATAAAATTTTCAGACTGTTTATACCTTAGTTAATTAAAAATATGAATTTCACAAAGTATTATAATGTTATTCTAATGATAAATTATCAAAAACAAAACCGTGTTGAATCGACTCGAACTCTTTTTTTTTTATTTGAACCCTCAGCGCCAATGTCTAATATATCAGACCAAGTTTATTTATTAGTGATGTTCCTACCAAAACCAGAAATCTGGTAATTTAAAAAAGAAACATTCAAAAATGTAAGAATTACACGTTACAGGTTTTGGTTTTGGGCATATTTTTTTGTGTGTGACGAAATTTTACCAAGTTTTACCACAGAAAACGCTTTATTTTCGAATTATGTTTTGCATCAAATCCAGTAAATTGCATAGTATGTCACAACACTATAGCGACACGATCATGCATGAGTCTCGTACGCCAACGTCTGATATGTCAGACACGGAAGTGACGTCAGAGGCGATAGATGTTTCTAGAACTACTTATTTAGTGCTGTACAATGAGGGTAGGAGATATCGATAAATTATGGAGGTACCCTGCAAAATCATGTCATTTACTGTTTTATTCTTTGCGTTGCTGTGTTGATGTATTACGTTTGTAAATTAATATTTATTAAATTATGCCCACTGCATAGGAGTTGATTAGGATTTTGGAAGGAACTGATGATATTGAATTTGAAAGTGTTGAAGTGTTCTTACATATTCAACAGGTAAGTTATAAAAAAATATAATACTTATAGTGTTCTCAATCTAATGTGGTTACTATGCTCTGACACAATATACTTAGTGTTTGTAACTTTATTTTTTCTATAGGAATATTGGAATACATAGATGTATTTACGTTAGAAAGAACTTACCGGTCATTATTTTTATTTTTTATGCTCCAGAGCGTTATCGCCGTGAGCCTTATGTCAGATTCATAGATGAAACGTCAGACAGACATTTTCGTGCAAAAATATTTTAGCTAATATTCCTCAGAATAAATATTTGCTAGGACAAATCTTTTTCTGTGATAACGAAACAGAAAGTTTGACCACAAAAACCGCAAGTTTAACCTAGGAATGACAGAAATTGAAGTTTAAAAATTGTTAGGTTAGGTGTCACTATCTAGCGGTCCGAATTGGTTTTGACGCTGACAGCGCTGTGAGCACTGTTGACGCGATATTTCAATTTGGGACGCCTGTTATCGCCGTGAGCGCTCACAGACCTGTAATCGCATTACGGACCGCACAGTTCGTCATTAAAATAAATATAACCTGATGTAAGGATTATTAGATATTAATAAAATCATCAGAACTAGTAAAATAATTATTGGCTCCATCATTTGATTAATTTGGTTATTTAATCAATAAGTTAAAAGTAATTCGTAAGGTATCGAAGTTTATGACCGGAAGTTGACGCAACACTAACACTCGCTAAAAAATCATATTATGCGTACGCCACTGGCTGATATATCAGACACGTAGTGATGCAATTATCATCATAATTACTTGTGCGTTTTTTCACTGTATTATTACGCCACTGAGATTTCAATACATTCAATACATGTTTCACAGAGTAAAAATAATAAAATAAAACCCAAGAACTTAAAAAATAACTAAATATTTTTTTTATAATGATTTATTTATTACAAATTAATAATATCGATACTCAACATTGTCAGCACTAGTAAACCAACCACTTTTATTGCGGTGGCGTGTGGTGAACGTCTTTGACGAAAACTCGTGGCGTCGAAAGGGTTAAATCCCGAACACCATACTCAACCATTTGCCATCATCAACGAATTTCAGGTTGTATTTTCTTCCAGCGGGCTCATCGTACGGGAACGAGAGTGTAGAGATGTCGCCGTCCCTCCGAAACAACGCATCGGTGGACTCCAAACTCCTAAACCCTCAGCACTTAGAGACAGCTACGTCGAAGATACTAACTAGTGAGGGGGGCTGGCTGAGCCTGAACAGATGTGGTGCTGGTCTTTTCGTGCCGGATGGAGTGGTTGATAATGAGGAACTATTTTGCATTGAAGTTAATGATGAGGATTGGAACCGGCCGACTCTTCAGGAAGGTAATTATTTCTATAGTGATGAAAGAATCTCGAATATTTTCAAATAGCAAATGTACCAAACAAGGGGACATGTAAGTACTTTTTCAAACCACTCTAGAATATCTCCAAGTCGTAGCTCATCATGAAAACCTCTGCAGAGATGAATCAGTAGGTATGGAGGATGACAGGACCTGAACACATGTAGTTTTGGTATCTATGTGCGGCGTCAAGTTATTTTTTATTCAAATTGCTGATGCGGCTTGACTAACCCTGCAAGTTGTATATTTTTGCTTCCATTTCACGGAACTTTAACACGTCTGAATAACCAAAATCAGAGGTAGAAACTTTGTAACTTTATTGTGACTACTAGTGGAGGGATGTTCCCATTTTTTTTACATCTAAGTCTCCTGACCCACAACAAAGCAAATTTAGTCAAGAAATCTAGGACAACACCGAACTTGATGTTCAAGAATTAACAAGCAGAACAGTTCAGCCAGTTCTATTACAAGATCCAGTTCACCTCAAAGGTCAGTTTAAATAAAAATACACAGAGGTCGGCTGTGAAACTATTTCTAGGTATCTCCGGCGATCGAGATTAAGAGGTCACCTCGTTACGTAAGATATAACGGTATCTCAAGAACAGGGCTTTCAGAAAGGTCACCTAACGTGGCGTTGAATGAGACTCTTCCTTTTAATACTTAAGTTTATGCAGTCACGCATATACAGGTCTAAAATGATCAAAAAGCACCATATAAACAACACCTTATTGTAATGTTTAATATACCTATATTTTTTTTTAAACTCATGCTAAATGAACAAAGACCTTGATAGTGACCTAAAGACTTAGACCGCTATATCCCGCGAAATTTTGCGACCTTCATTGGGTCCTCCACCCACTTTCTAGCAATAAATTGATCCATCCAGTCATCCATACTTTTCTGTCCTAACGGTCGTCTGCATGCTACGATTCCAGCCATTCCTTGTAAGTACCAAGTTATTCACTGAGCAACGTTCGGTAAATCCGGTAAATTTAGGTGACTTTTATATAAAATTGTGAGCTAAATAAGGGCTTCGTCCTTATTTTGCCGTCGTCAGATTACACCTGGGAAAACCTATTTACCGAGTTGGCACTTTTATCAAATAGTACTGAACTAAGTCTCAAGTTTCAGGTGAAGACGTTCCGGGATTTAGGTCGCGGCGGCTAATCCTATTTCGGTCCTTCGGTTACAATGCTCGATTTACTAAACGGAATAACATTATTTAGCCTTCTTATAAAATAAAAGTTTTAACGTCGTTGTTTCTTTCCATTTTCTGGTAAATGACTGGTTCATTGATTAAAATTTAGGGTTTTTGTATTTTTTTATTTTCCTTCCGTCTTGAAATGGCGGGTTTTGATCTGTAGTTTTGTTATGTGGTCAAATAAGTAGTAAAATTAAATTATTTTTCATTTATTTTAACTCAATCAAACGGGTTCAACCCAGCTACATAATCATGAGAGCCTAAAAAATTACAAAATACATACTTTTTGGAAATTTGAATTAGGTACTCCTTTGAAAATATCGAGATATTATGATGTGTAGAGAACCATTATTTAATTATACTATTATAAACATAGAAGGTTAATCGAGGGTTTGGCTTCATCCCTCGTTATACGATATGATGAGAAAGAGAGCTTACATGTGTTGTAGAAAAGTCACTACAACACATGCAAGCATTTGTCTGAAATAATCTTGTTACAGGACGTCAAATAGATTCATACTTTATATCAAAATAACTTAGTCAATATTTTACTCAACAGGTGAAACTCAGCTCAGCCCAGTAATCCGGTGCGGGCCGAAAAACTTTCATTTCCGCAAAGGCGTAGTCCTCACTTTCCCACACTGTGCCATGCTCAAGAACACCAGCTGGCTCTTGTCAGTCCTCCAGAAGCCTGAAGAGATAAACACCAGGGAGTGGAGGAAGGTTCTCACGCTCGGTCAGGAAACACCTGGAACACCGATCTTCGCTCAAGTCGATCCATCCAAAGTTTACCTTGTGTGCGAATTTCTAAGCGACTTTGTTTTAGTTGGACGAAGTTTTACCGGTCTAGACGCCAAGATACTCAAGTCAGCTCTGTTTATTTCCAAAGCGGACGGGAATTTTTACAGTTTGAAGGTTCACGTTTTCACCGATACTCCTTATTCGTTTTACGACTGTCTCGATAACGAGAAGAAACTGGGAGGTTCATTGTTATGCGAGCCAAAGACTATTTATTTCCAAGAAAACTGTTCGGATTTGTGCTTTAATCTCAGAGAGGTGGGAGTGGGGTGGAAAATACAGGGTGGGAGTTACCAGGAGTTGCCGTATGCTCAATTATGGATGATGAGCACAAGATCAATGCATTGTGTCTTCGATCTCCAGCAAACAGACTCGATCAATTGCTTAGAGTTGAATTTGTCAATCTACCAAAAACAAAAGCAGTCAAACTCAGTGAGTTTCAACCTAAAGACTAATGATATAAATTCTAATTTCAATAGTTGTAAGCGCTTTAGTTGCTCAAGCGTCGAAATGGGCTACTCTATGAACATCATTGAGAATCCATTTAGCTACTCCTCTCTGTCTAAAAAGGAGGGGCGTTATGACTTTGTGTATAAAAACAGTGCTATGTACAGAAGTAACTTTAGTGCAGACAATAACTACAAGACTTACGTGTTGACTAAATCCGACAGGGTTATCCTTTGTAAGCTATTGGATTCTCAGACATCGAAAGGCAACGATTGGAGGTTGTTGGCGGAAAAATTGAAAATCTCCTCGTATTACTATTACTTTTCCAATACTTGCTCTCCGACTGAGAACATTCTGAACCTTTGGTTATGTAGGAATAACGACGTTAATATGTTAGTGAATTTATCCAGAATCTTTAGAGAGATGTCTCGAATCGACTGTGCTACTGTAGTTGAAAGGAGGTGTTTCCCTAATTAAATGCTTTGAATATACTTTTATGTCCTGATTTTCATTTACTTGTTCAAATAGTTTAAGTATAGTGTATGTTCATTATCAATTTGATTCACAAATAAAAATAGATTTTACACAATTTTCAAGTTTTGTATTAGTTACTATTTCTAGTCAGTTTCTTACATTACAAAGTGCTTAAAACTAATATAGAGAGTATGTTTTAAAAACATTAGTTGTATATAAAATGTGAACCAAAAAGGAAAATATGGTATTTGATTAAGATAATAGTATTATTATGTTTACGGTAGCGGATCTAAACTTTTGATTAAAGTAAATATTACGAACTGAAATCTTTGTTTTATTAAACTAAGCCACATATTCTGAAAATATACACAAAAGCAGATACATAGGTATCATCATTGTTTTATTATTTGGAATAGATCCATCAATCAAACCTTTATTGTAGTTATAGGTAGGTACACTCATATCAAAGTTAGTTTTACTAGCGGTTGGTAGTACCTAGAGGTAGTATAGCCAGGCAGCATCATAATAATTTTAGAATTTCCAGAGTGAATGTGAAAGTTTGTGTGGATGTGCCATGTTGCTCTTTCACGTAAAAACTAATGAATGGATTTGACTGAAACTTTACTATAATATAGCTTATACATCTGAACAGGACATATGCTACAACTTATAAATAATATTCTAACTTATTTTTCTTACTTAAGTCCACGCGGACGAAGTCGCGGGCTGTTGCTAGCCTCTATAACTCGAGAAAAGCTAGCTTCAGAAATGTCTCACCAACTAGTTTGGATGATGAGTCGGTATTTGCTCATCAACAAATTAATATTTGTGCAAGTGTGCGAATCGAACCCACTTATAGCTAAGCCATACCATCTAATAGCAAAGAAAGTCTTCTTGGATACCTAGTTAATTCAGTTTTGTGTTTCTCTATTTTGTATGAATCCTCTGCACCTGCCGAAATGTTGCAGTGCTTCTACGGGGTGCCATGTACCCAATGTCATGCCAATGCCATGTAATAAAATAATAGAAAGTCTCCAAATGTTTAGTTCTAAAATGTTAATTTATAAAATCATGCTTCGAGATATCGTGTATCACGCATTCGATCCGTCGACAAAAACTGGCATCCGAGAGTTCGATGATCTAGTGAACTTTCAAGCTCATAATGATTGATGATTAATTGGTTTTATAATTTTTCGAGTAAAGGTGTTCGTTTTCTAATGAGCAATCCGCAGTGCCCAGGCTAACTTGACTTTTTTCACAACAGATTCCCTGCTCGGAGAGGGGTTTGTCAGGAGTAGACTTCATGCAGCTTATATTCATGGTAATCTATAGATATATACTTACTTGAAAATGGATTGCTTTTCGTTAGTCTCGCTAAAACTCGAGAACCACTGGACCGATTTGGCTAATTTTTGTCTTGAAATAATCGTGAAAGTTCAGAAAGGTGAGTGAACATAGAAAAGTGCTATAGAAATAAAGCAAAAACCTCAATTTCTCTACCAACACTTAATGATTGATAACAGAACAACATAACAGCTAGTAACTTAAATAAAACTTTTACTCAAAATTCTAGATCATGAACTGCCAATTTCGTCGCTAAAATTCTGGTGTAAAAGATATTACATGAAGTGATTTATCGTCTTAATAGTAGGAACGCGTAGAACGTCGTCGCCTCAAAATATTCAAATAGAACAAATTGACGCCTGCAGGTATTCAAAGCTGGGAAACTCAATCCGCGATATTACAGAGGCGTTCACATAACCTCCTACGTAGGACACCTTACACCGCTATCATAGGACCCATTTTGCAATAGTTTTGTGAACGTCTCTGCATAAGTATTTACATATCTCAGCCAGCTTTTATTTATTTAGTTGTTCCATTGGAAGGTAAGACACGACTGGACTGGACACGATATTTTGATTAAGGCAGTAGCTATTTATCAGCAGTAGGTTCTAGTTGTAGGTATACTTTACACATATTTGGAAACGTGCTGCAACGCCCGATGATAAAATGATAATAAGTAATATACAATTTTAACTGGAAATCATTAAACACAGCATCACCTAGCCCCAAACCCAATGGGAATTAGACAACGGATATTTTTTTAAGTAGATACATTCATATACACATAGGAAACATTCAGAGCAATACAAACGGACTTGTGCATGCACACAAACTCTGATAAAATAGTCAACTTCATAATCATAATACCAGGTTGGTCATCAAACTCATCAAAGACCTGATATTTATGAGATCTTAATATCCTCTGAGGAAAGCAGGATTTTGAAGGAGACGGTTTGCCTAATAGACGCCTAAAGACGAAGACTACAGACGCGAACAGTGGAGAAATCATGGTAATGAATGATACACAGTAAAGTTTACATTGACTTGACTTAGATATAGTCCGTTCTCTTTATGAATGCAGTGATTTTTGCATCACTCAGATCCACAACCTTTGCGTTTGAAAGTATGCGTTCAACTGGTCATTGTGGACTTGACTATCTAATAAAGAACGATTTGATTGGTTAGGGGACGTGCTAGGTCAAAGGACAAGTATGAAATTACTGCATCCTCAACGCGAACGGACTATAGTTTGTGGTCGTAAACTGACACAAGAACGAGAGCGAGCTAGCGACAGCGAGACACCCCGAGTGATAGCGAGAGCTCATGTTATGAGCATGAGCCCAGAGTGTTTAACGAAAAGGCCACAAGGCTCTCTACGAAAAAACATATTTATAATCAAAACTACACATAAACTAAACCATCCCAAAAGAGGTAACAACAAATCATAAGCCAATCAAGCATTCTAGCCAAGAAGTCGCTAAATAATTTGTTATCCACGACACGCTATAACATTCCCTTCCCACGGTACAGTCTGACCCACATACAGGTGTTCAAGTATTAACGTTAGGGTTGAGACGGAGCAGGCGATTGCATTGTTTAATAATTGAGACCGCGTTCCTACGGTACTCTATATTGAATGCGCGGAGTGATAGAAGAAGAGCGGGTAGTTGGAGCTAGGTTAAACCGACCAATCCACCTGTCGACATGTAAAAAATGCGAAAATGTATTGAAATATTTTTTTTTACTTGTGGCTGATTTGGCGTTTTCTAATTAACTACCATACATTTTTGTCACTTTTCAAATGTCCATGAGCAACTCGGACCCTTCACCGGAACTTAGGACTACTGACGTTATTTGGTTAGCAAATCTTTGCTCCCGTTCAGCTCTATATAGCTGTAAATGCACCTAGAGGCATGTTTCCACTTTCATTAGTATGCGTACAGGTGATGAGTTAATAGTGCGAATGTTGAATATGAGCACAGGTCCAATTATGCAATGCAGCTCTTGGGCTTAGTTAGAAGTTTTTGATTTAATTGTTTCAATAAAGTGCCTTTTTCCATGTTAGAACCAAATGCAAGCGACCCTTGTTCTTCGAGACTCAAACAGGCCCAGGCCCGACTACTGCTATGCTATTCTGGTAGGCACCTAAACTCACTTCGCACGTGATGCGTTATCTTCAAAATTCGCATTCGTTTGAGAGCAAAGAACTAAGCCAAATAACATTTTTAATGATTAACATACAAAATGAGAGAAAAAGCTAATTCAGAGTGAAGCGTATTGATGATTGAAGTGAGCGTGAATACCGAGATGTGAGGTGATGTCCGCCGGAATGCCACCCCTGTTACGTTCTGTCTTGTAAGTAGTAAGTATTTTTGAATTCTTACCTACAAAAAAAGCATTTCTAAACATGTTAAAAGCACGCAAACTAACTACATCCCTTACTACTTACTACTATAGTCGCTATTTCTTGTAACTTGCACTTGCGCTGAGAATTTCAAGAGTTTCCATTCGTTCTATTAAAGAAATCCCTTAATAAAGATGAAGGTGTTATTCGGGTGTTCCGAAATTTGCCACTATTACTCCGAGTCAGCGAAGCCTTCCAAGCCTTTATTTATTTACGAAAACTAGTTTAACCAGGAAGTGTGGAAAGTTTTTCAAGAAGATACTTTTCTCAGAGGAATTCTAGCGATTTAGAATTGTAAATGTTAAGTTTCCTTTTTCTACTGAATCATTTACAAACGTTTATTTGGAACTTCAAAAGAACAAGTATATGCATACATATATGTCTGTGAAATCAAAAATGTCCGCGTGCTAGTTTATTTTCGATGTTCTGTAAAAAGAGCCATGAATAAATTTATGAAAATAAAAACTAAACGGCAATTTAGTAATAAAAATGCTTTTCAAGAGTACGTTTGTAAAAGTTTTCGTACCTTAAAGGTTCAAAATAATAGTTTCAAATCATGTGGCCTTACCTGTGGCATGTGGCCTATAAGTACGAATTGAAATGAATTTCAGAATCTGGGACTATCGGTCAAATACGCGTAGATATCTAAACGATTGCAGTTCGTGTATTGTACCCAGACGGTGCGGTAAACGTTTCCGAGCTAGGCACACAGAAGGACGAAGCCCTAATTGGAGGGCACTTATTTCAAGGGCCCTTCACCGTGTCTTGCAAAGAACACGCTTGCAGCGACTTGAAAGTTAAGTTTTCTGCACTCGACTCAGAGATGGCGGTAGGGTTCATTTGCAGAGAGTGGTTTTGTGTTTAGCCGAATGGTGTTTATCGCGATGACTGGCAAAGGGTTGAACGAATCAGTAAACTAAATGTTTAAAGGAAGTACCTGCTTAAATAAAGTTGTTGCAAAGGATGGCATGGAAGAGGCAAATTAACAGGAAGAATTTAAATTTTGCGGGATTGCTCAACTGAGCGAAAAAAATGTTTAGACTTTTCTCTTGATATTTCTGGTTACGTTTTCCTAAAATCAAAATATCTTTATCTTCTCGATTTTTTTTTTGACATAGATAGGTAATTAGTACAAGGACATAAATTCTCAAACCGGCCTAATCGAACTCGTAATTCATTGGTCTGATGAATATCTAACTATTCAAAATCAGCCCTTAATAAGGCACAAGCAGAATTAAGAGAAGACAGACTAAAGAAAAACGGACTTTAAGTGTAGTGTCAAAAGTACTATTTCTTTCCTAAAAATCATGTTTACTTTATAAACACAAATATTGTTCAAACACTACAACCCATTACTCTCTTTCAGCAGCAGTTCCAGCATTTCTTCAACTTTGCAAAATGACCGTCATAACAAAACATAGTGGCATAGCAAGAACCCTCGCAGCGCCGGAGTGCACAAAGACATAACAAATCGTGCTTTTAACACACTCTTGGGCTACCATTGTTCTCCTGATTTATATCGGTTCATCAGATCAGCGGAGCGCGAGCGATACAGAGCGACAAGGGGTGCGATGTGTTTGCCCATTGATTCAATGTATTTTGTTTATTATTATTGCACAAAATTAAGTAGTACAATTTTCATGCCTTGATGCATTTGCTAGCAGTAAACTGGCTAAACAGATAATCTAGAAAGTTTCGGCTGATTAAGATTTAAAGGCATTTATTTCATGTAGACTTAATAAAAATTACTTATGTCAAGTCGAGAATTGACATAAAGTGAAAAAACATAATATGACTCGACTACATAGCTCATAGATCAACTTGTATAGCAAGTTGAAACTGATATGAAATAAAATATAACTAAGACAATCAATTCAATTCTAACTGACAAACTCTACAAAGAAAAAACGTCCAAACAAGTACATAGTAAAAGATGTAGTCTTATTTTTCTCGACACGTCGACCGGAACATTTAGAAAGCCTCATGTCGCCGAGAGAATTGATATTCAACGTGGCAAGACTTCCGCCTTTACCAGGTTGCCTAGCTTTTCGACAATATTTTTCATAACTGTAAAGTTACCTACTAATTATAACGGTATAAGAACTTAAACGAACTCCCACGGGCTCCAAGTGCTCGAAGAAAACAATTACACAACAATGTTTAACTATGACACTCCCAAAATGTACCTAAGTGTATTAAACAAATATTCCTCTAACGTTGTAACAATTTCACTAACACCGCAACTATCCCACAAGTCGTCAACTTGCCGACAGATTTCACTTTCTTAGACGATACAACACATTTCGTCGATCGTTATGTTAATTCAACCCTTAACTTTGCTTGCACCCAGCCGGTTTAATCGCTCGAATTTCCTTCAAGTTTCAGAAAGAAACTCGCAAAATCGAAGGGTGAATAAATTTAAAAACCTCTTAACAACATACTTAGTGGGTGCCGAAAACTTTGAGGCGGTAATGTATTTTTCTTAATCTAAGTTAGTGCTTTTGGGTATTTGGGGAATTTTTTAATAAGTTCGTAAACTCTTAAGGGTTAAATCTTGATTTATTAACTTCTAAAGTATTTAAGGAATATTCAGGCCAAACGCTGGAGGAGGTTCGATAACCTTTTAGATAAATAAAGAAAAGTTTTAGCATAGTTAAGCTGAGCCTATATTTTCGGAGAGACTATGTACCTACGATGTTTCAGGAAATTATATTTAATTGCGTATTAGAAAAAAGCTTTTACAAATGTATTTAAAATAAAATAACAGGGATTTCTCTGAATATATTGACATAAGGTGGTGTTTTTAAATAACAGACGATATTTAAGAGTGTTACGAAATCTAAATCACGTCAAAAACATTTTAGACGTGATTAAGATTTCGTGATGTGATTTTATTCTCGGTAAAAAAAACCGGCTGATAGCCCCGAAAATACACCACTCAATTTCTGTCGGGATGGTCATGCATTCCATTCCCGATCTGCGCGTGTTGCTTTACAAAGGTGATCGTTGCTAAACCACTGCCGCAACTGAACCAGGGCCTAAGTACAATACAGTGAAATATAATTGTACACTTTCACCCAGTCGCATCTGCCGGTCCATCTTGCCGTAAAGCGACCTGTCATCCGGCGGCGTCCCGCGGAAGCGTGAATGTCGGCGACTTTTGTCGCCAAGTCCCGGTTTTATCTCACTCCTTCCTGGTACAGTGTACCGCTGAACTGTAACAATATAACCTGATGCCATTGCAATAAAGGTCGTTTCGTGACTGGTTATCCTTGCGGTGCGGTTGTACACCCCGGTGCAGTGAAATGGAAACTGGTCCCGTTCTGCTGTCTGCGCGTCGCAGGAATGCAGCGGGAATAATACGTACATTAAAGTAAGATTTATTTCCCGGAATATATCAAATAATAAGACGTAAGACGACATAAATTTATCATAGTATTAAAAGGTGGTAAATTCTGTTTTTTTAAATTAATTATTACCGGAAAAAATTGAATAAATCAACAAAAGAACATTCACACTGAATAAAAGACATGCACAATAATAATAAAAAATAATAATTAAACCAATATAATGAGATTCTACCACCGGTTTCGGAAAGTTGTATTCGATACCTAACAACAGTACATACTACCTGTCCAAACCAAAAAAAGAAAGAGAGAGTCGACAAGGAGTAATCAGTGAGCTGTTTGTTTGAAAGCAGTTACTGAGAAATTCGTATTAAATAACCACAATTGAGGACATCGTTTTGTATACAACCAGGCATAAAAGGCCCTAATGACAGATCTATCCCGATTACCAAAAAATCTTTTTTACCATAAAGTACTTATTCGCAGGGTAAAGTTTGTTGCTCGGGACATAAGCTACCCCTTGTATGTGGTACACAAGTCGTCTAATGATCTATTCAGGGTGGAAAACAATTTGCAATCAACCCGCAAACGTCCCTCAAATTGTTGTTTTCGGCTTTCTTGCAAAAAATAAGAAGACGTAATTACCAGCGGGGTTCCCTTACTGACGATATTTTTAGCATAATAACCGATTTTGGAACACTGACGAAGAGAATTTAACTCTAGGTTTTTAGGCTGTGCCTATGTTTCTTCAATAAAGATAAACTTATGTTATCCCAACTACTGAATATGGCCCACACACTTGAAGTATTTTAGTTTGTCACACGGAATTAGAAATATTAATTTTATTTTGAATAGAATATTCTTTGATGCGTGACTTCGCTAAGTGGGATCTTGTCTTTTTATATTTCACTAGCTCACCCGGCGAACTTTGTTCCGCCTTAAAGGCAATAAATAAAAAAAAGTAAAAAAAAAAGTTAAATAAATAAAACTATCCTATATCCTTCTCCTGGCTCTAAACTACCTCCATGCCAATTTTCAGCTAAATCGGTTCAGCCGTTCTTGAGTTATAAGTGGAGTAACTAACACGACTTTCTTTTATATATATAGAAGATTATTTTTAGGCTTTTAAAATATAATGAAATATTTTGGCACATGCTTACGCTTATTATTCTCACAAAACGGGGTGCCCGTATACATCTGCAGCTTACTAACCCATCATGTTTTTTTATAAATATGAAGTCAACAAAGTTATATGTTTCGGCAATAGTTCTTCAAGTTTAATCACTTGGTCAACTTTTGATGCACTGTTAGTTTTTCATATTTTGTCTTTATAGTAAACTAACGGTGAAGAGCGAGGTAGATGAGTGTTATTTATATTTTGAACGCGTGGAACTTCGCGGACGTTGCTTTTTTCAATTTTCTTAGCAATATAAGAGTTGTAACTAACTTCTTTCAGCGCTTCAAGCGGCTGGACTTAGCTCAGGACATCAAAGTGCGCCGCTCAGCCCGCTTTGTGTCGAGTGCGTCCAGTTGCACACTTGAAATTCCTTTTAAGTAGACCTTTTGTTCTCGCTTGTACACGATACCCAATAATAATAAAGTTGTTCTTCTTTGTAAGAAGAAAAGGAATAGAAGAATATAAGTGACTGAAAATCAACGCTGACTTGGAGAAATTCCATGTCAGCACAAGCTGAGCCACCTCCTTTTGCCTTCTCTGACATTTTTGTTTGTGCATGTTATTTATTTCATTGTCAACTGTGTTTTATAGAAGCAATAAACACATTTTTAATTTAATATACTTTCTTGTAACATCTATAATACGATCGTAACAAAGTCCTTAGAGTCTTTATGGGCTGTATTATTACTAGCAATAGATCAAAATTCAAACACCATGAATAACCCGTGGTTATTTTGTTTCACCATACAACCTTTGAAAAGGTATGCAAATGAGCAAACGCCCAAAGCGAGAGAAACTGATGGCCTGACTAAAGCGGAAAAAAACTGAAATAGAGAACATTTTGTGGCAAACGTAGCGTGATACGTGCAGAAACTCGCGACAGGTGAACGAACGACCGATGGTATACTTTGAGTTTTCGATTACGCAGTCGCTTGCGTCCTTGTATGAGATTTTATTGGGTCCATTTCTATCCAAAAGGGGCGCTGTATGAAATCCTTTACGAATAATTTCCTACTGCCGACGCTAAAGAAAACTGAATTCCTTATTTTCCTTAAAACTTCCCTGGCTGGCCGTGAGGTTCACTGGTAGATGACGCATCTTGGCATTAAGCCTGTTATAAAATATAATAAATAAGAAAAGAAAGAATATTATATTTGTACAATAAAACACTTAATACTCTCCGATTAAGGTTTCTTGAGTTTCAGAGATGTAATAACTGTCCTGTAAATACTGCCCTAATCCGACCTCTATGAGCGATAACTTCCTTTCTAGTCCGCACCGCTAAGGAGGAACGCTCTACCTGCGTCTGTGCGTTTCCGGAAACATACTCGTACTACCTTGGAGTCTTCAAGGCAAGAGTGAATAGGCATTTTCTGGGTAAGCATGTTCTACTGTCGCTTACCATCAGATGAGACTCTAAAAAAACTTTGTATTTATAAAATTAAAAATGGGTTTACGCAATGCAAAAAAAATGACTTGCCTCGTTACTGTAGCCATTGTAGCTATTCATGCCTGCATGTTAATAGATATCTACTTAGTTCCAACGAAACTTCCAACTTGCTCTTCCTCTTGACTGGTTCTGGTGCTAAACTTTTTCTTTGATCATTTTAGCTACAAAGCACCACGACTTCTGGCTTTGTTCCCCCGATTCCTTCCACCACATAAAACTTGTGACGATAGATGATAATTATTTTATTGTTCAACTGTTTCGATGTAGCCGAATAAAATATAGATATTGCTGTAATAACGGTTCAAGTGAGCAGCGACGAGCGGATAAGTACACAAAAACCTTTTATTTCTGGTTAAAATCTATAGGGCAATGATATTAATTTCTCTGTCTTACCATGTGGTTGACTGGTAGAGAATGCCTTCTGGCATTAAATCCGCCATTTATACTTTTTTTGTGCAATAAAGAATAAATAAATAAACATTATAATAAAAAGTGGTAGATTATGTCAGTACTAAGATTTCAAATATTTACCTCGGGGTACGTCTTAGTTAATTTTGCCGTGTTATAACGTGTGAACAAGATAGTATGATTATTCACTAGAGCGTAAACGAGACGGATACATGTTGCGCAATGTCGTCTCAAACTGTCAACACTGTCACTGCTTTGTTCTGGTTTTGGTACGAAAAGTTCTGATTTCGGGTGCCACTTTTTTAGCACAAGTAATCTTCCTGCTCGTATCTACGTCTTTTTTATTATAATATCATTGCTAAAGGGCGTGTTTAGCGTTGCGTCGTTTTACTTGTAAATATGTTTACTCCCACAATCTGTACTGAGCTGTTGCCCGCGTGTTGGAGTATGGCTCGCTCCACCTCATCGTTGAGGTGAGGCCTGCAGTGCCCTATGTTAAGCAGTGGACGTCGTGAGGCCGTGGATGATGATGATAAGGAGGTTAATAATGTGGTCAAACACGCGGGCTCAATGCGGATTGTTGGAGAGGTGTAAGGTTAGTGAGCAACCTAAATGTCAGATGTTATCAAGCGGCCCTAAGGCCTCTGACTAGGCTTAATGACTGTCATCTGGCGACGTCAACCGTGACCAACTGCTCAACGTGCCTTCCAAAGCACGGATATGCCCGAAAATTACAACACTTAATTTCGGTCGGGGTGGTCTCATCTTAGCTCTGACTGGCGTGTGTTGCTTACCTTGCCCGTGGCGCAGTTGTGGCATTAAATTTAAGCGCCTATTTAGACGTAATAATACGCAATAGGGAGGTTTACCCGTTATTAAAGTAATTGATTTCACTTATTGCAATACCTGCATCATTGGACCACTCTCCCGACTGTCCCCGCGCTCCACCGAGCAAGCAAGCCGGGGCAAGGGGAGTACTCCGAGGGGAGGCCGGGCGAATTTGGACACTTTAATGCGAGTTTTGATGTTTTATGTTAATATCCAATGGGTAACTTCTCCGATAGTCATTCAGCCGACGCTATCGACCTGAACAATGGATTCCGATATCAGCGTAATTTGAGATGAGGTTAATTTTTGATTATGAAATGAATGAAGTGGATGAAACTAATTAGATACTAAGCTTTATGTGATGAATAGATTATTACGTTTTTGTGTGGTCGCCTTTGTAATACTTAAATATTAGCCATACATTAGTAAATTCTATTGAATTAGGTGAAGTTTATATTATTTAACCCACAGTGACTTCAATTTACAAGATAGTCAATCGTGGCGCTGGTTTAGCTTTGAAGAGGAAAGTCCTTCATCATTCATTCATTTAGCATTGTTATTGTTGCAATTTGGAATCCTGAATCATTGTTTAAGTGTAAGTCTTGTTGATGAACTAATAAATAAGTAAATGGATAAAGAAAAAAAAACATTTATTCCTCCTTTTTTCCTGGTAGGAATTATTGCCGACACTTTCGAGTTCGATCAAAATCCGGTAGATGTGTACACAACCCATCACTTAATGCACTTTACCGTCATTCTGATACTGCCATATTCTCACAAAGCCTTTGCAATGTCCACGGCATTCACTAAATAGGGTGATAAATTCTTATTGCAGTCATTCCTTCGGACAATGGATACTGTTGTACTTACTACAGCGACTGGCGGTTAACTTTTACGTCTCTTTTTATATAGGCTGTTTCAGGTTAATAGATTTAAGGGGTACCTGCTGAATACTAGCTCATAGATTCTTCTTTTTATGAAAATCAGTGATAGAATTGAAAATCTGTAAGAGGTTAGATCAGATAGTCTTGGTATTAAAATGTCATAGGTATGACATCGACAAGAGTGCTTGCTTGTATGCGTAGATGCAGTGGAGGGGCACGACATTTCAGCTTGGATGATACCTATTTCTTGATATTATTTATTCACATCTATTTCAACTTTCGTTATTATCCGTGCTTTTACCCCCTGAGCCTCTCAAAATCTACGTGAAGCTACAAGGGATAGGATTTAGCTAAGTTAACGTACTCACGCACTAAGCCCATAGTGGGTATTAATTAAAATTTGGAGTTTCCTATTTCAAATTCAATGCGCTGTACTCCAATATAAAATAATCGAACACCTTTCGATGGAGAACAGGAACACGTTATCTGGGCAGTATTGCTCAAAAAAATCCTAAAGTTTTTCAGGAAGGAGAAAAACAGTAGGTATTACCTCAATTTTAAAAGCATGTATGGAGAATATAGTAAGTCCGGAAATTATCAACCCTTCTGTTTTCTTCTAATACAATTTCTTGAGACACCCTGTCTACCCTATGAGGGGTTAACATCAAAAGTGAAAAAATATTTACGCTCATTTGAATTTCTTGTGTTGACAGAGCGGATCATACATAATGAACGATCCTTTAGTTCGAATTTTTAGATTCCCTTAGATCTTGGGTTTAATTTGTTTTGATAACGGCATCATAACATAACATACTTTTATATGAGTATAAGTAAAAACAAGCCGAGCAGTACGAAAGTAAATACACACATCAAAAGTGTCTAGGGATATCTCAAGCATTTTCATACAAAGTATAGCTATTGGGGAGGCTGTAAAAATTAAAATATTGATACCAACGTAGAAATTTTTAGGACACAGAAACTGCTATATCTGCCCTTTCGGATTGTATAAAGAAATTCATTGTGGTAGCATTATTGTACAATCGTAAGGAAGTTAAAAAAAATACAGATTTTTCTTTTAAAAGGTTTCAAAATTTTAGCAAAATCAAAGATATTAGATAATGCTCAGCATTATCTTAGAATAACTCGAGGAAACAGGCATAAGTTAAAGGTTAAGAATATTACAAAAAAACGTTTGATTTTGCTAAAATTTTGAAACCTTTTAAAAGAAAAATCTGTCTTTTTTTTAACGTCCTTACGATTGTACAATAATGCTACCACAATGAATTTCTTTATACAATCTGAAAGGGCAGATATAGCAGTTTCTGTGTCCTAAAAATTTCTACGGATGGATGGTTCAATTAAAATAAATCAGTAAAAATATACAGTAACGACAGTGTAAGGTTTCGTTATCGTATCGTATATTCGACAGTGTACGGCGGCGGTTATCATATGACTTTATTTAAGGTGAATTTGAATTTACTAGCCTGCTAAAAAACCTGCTAACGCACTATGTAGTGCCTGGCGACCACAACCGGTTTAGCGAGAGTTTACTGAGAAAAAGAGAGGCTTACATGATCTTGATATTTTAAGCCATCCAGAATTTACTTATTTATCTTACACTGTGTAAACAAGTCACAGCTTTCTGGTCTCCCCCGTCGTTTTATAGGAATCGCGACGGGATAAAAGCATGGGCGGAACCGCGCGCCGGGGCGGGCGGAGTGGTACAGTGCAACTGGTCTAATTTGATTAGATTCGTTGCGATGACGTCACAGTAGAAATATAGTAGAATGCTTCGCAATTTTAAGGACATATCTTTAGTTATGAAACGTTGGCCTCTACTATGCAATGTGTGCAGTCTGAATTTAACTAAAAGATGGTGCCAGCCATACTTAAACACGCGGACTCAGTTTTATATCGTTCGAGAGGTGTGTTGCTGTGTAATGTCGTGTTACTCACAGCCTTACGCTAATGAATGTTCAGTCATTCTCTTGATATTAAACTGTCAGATGTTATCAAGCTGCCCTTAGAACTCTTAGTTTAAACGACTGATTACTCGATGACAGCTTGGACCCGAAAATTACATTATTCACTTTCGGTAGTCACCCATCCTTTCCATTTTAGTTTAACATCAGTAAACGTTGCCATAAAATACCTTCCTCCTCCCTTCTAGTAATGCTTTTACTTATGAAAAATGCGTTAACTATAATTATAGTTTACGCATTTCTCACTGTGCGTCTCGGTGGCCGAGAGAAATATATCATTTATTTATATCCATATCCGTAAAACAGTTTTATTGAAACAAAACCTTTTACATGGCACTTCCAAATAGCACTACATATTTATATACCAAACTTAAAAGCAAAATACTGGACTAAAACAACCGCCAAAAAACTCAGCAGTTACTCAATTCAACATGTTTTCATTGTTTCAACTAATGATATACACAAAATGAAAACAAAAGCCACCTAAAAGAATAAAATGGTTCCATCTCCCATCCATCCTTATCGGAAACAGCGCTGCCAATCATTATTATCTCCGTCAAGTAAGACATCTAAAGCTTTTTCTCAGTTGTTTAGTCATCCCCCGAAGCGTTTTATGTAATCCATTAAGTCGTCGACGTAGATTGATATAACGGTGTGGGTTACGTGGGTGCATCACTAATGATCTCTCTTGATCATCGATGGGAAACTGTTAACGTAAAAGAAAGCGAGCTTCTTCAAAGATTATGTTACAAAGCGTATGAGTCGTTTTTTAACGTTTTTGATGCTGTTGAAGGAAAAATATTCTATGGAAAAAGAGTATTACACCACAACTTACCTTGATGATAGATCATTGTATGTATTTTCGCTGTTTACATTGTATGTGTGTATGTATGGTTATGAATTATGTAGTCTGAAGACTGGTATGTAAAGCTTTTGACGGCTGTAAGGACATTGCTGCACATGTCCATGAAGTTATTTTAAAATAACGCTTGGGAAAATTGAAAGCGTATAGTGATTATAAAGAAAGGGTTCTAAGAACTCTATCAAATGCTTTTTAAACCTATTAAAATCGTTAAAAGCTGTCAAATCAGACATCTAAAGATTTTCTCAATTTAACTATTGGGGTCGTAAGTAAGTAGTACATTAAGTCGTTGTTGGGTTCCGACGGGGTACGCAAGGAAACTGCTGACTTAAAAGAAAACGAGCTTCCTTTACATATGTATGAGGCGTCTTTTAGTTAACGTATTTGGATTATGCTAATGCGATGTTAAAAAAATCATAATAAGAATTATATATCTAAATACAAGTTGGTTCTTCAAACAACATGTAACAAAGTATCGTATTTCGTAATTTGAGGCAGGCCCTGCAAAACATCTTTGGATTGAAAAACGCAGGCTAGACTACTTGGCTTTTCACTATCATTGTTACCACCATTTGCCCAAACAATCGTTAGTTTTACTTTACCTTGAAATTCAGTAACACTATCGATGTTACTTTCGATAATATTGTAACTATGGATTTAATTTTATATCGATAGACCGTCGAGTGGCGACGGCACTGTCGCTGGCTGAATATATTTCAACGCCTTTTTCGCTACTCTTATCCATTGCTTTCCGGTGCATCACAGTTCCTATCAATTATTTGGGGAGTCAGTTAAGCAAAATGCGTGAAAATGTGACATGGAAAACCTCTTAATTTTGTTTTAGTGTCTTCTACAGAGAAGTGTTATTCTAAAAGTTTCTTAGCTGAGCCGGTGTAGAGAGTGTTCATGCATGTAATAGAAAATGACAGAAAATTTATTATTATTTTGTTCGCCCCCTTGGAATCTAATTAATTGATTCATAGTGAATAATATATATCAACACTAAAATAAATGTTGTATCGATTGACTAAAAATAAGATGTTTCTCCTTCATTCAATTCTTTTTGTTTTACTTATATTTTTCTAATACTTTTTTTCATAAAACATCAAACTTTTATTAAAATATAATATTTGGATAGTTTTCTTTGTTTCATCGCCGTTTCTATAGTTTGTGCTTATTTATGCCTGCTCAATCTCTTTGTGAAGGGTACACGAAACATCTCGCACTCGGATGCATACAATCAGGAGCCGGATGTTGAGACTTTTGAAAAATTTCCGTCATATCCGGCCTTTATAAGCCGTCAGAGATTAACTTACAGAGCTGCCAACGTTAGATAGTAATCTTAGTATGTAAGTGATTGTAACCGATAACCGCTGGGGTAAGCGCGTTCTTAAGTCTTCCTCTTAGACGGGTATGGGTGGCAAAATGGTCGTGGTTGCGATGATGAAGCACACAAAATTTCGTCCCTTCGGTCTTTAACCTGTACTAGAACAGAGCATGATTTAAAAAAATATTGTTTTTGGACCTTATCTCAAGGGACCAACATACCGACAGTGCCCTTTGAAGGGTTGAGGCCGTTTTGCCGCCTAGAGGCGTTCCGACACCGCGACAGCACTGGGCCGTGGCGTACTCAAGCAGTGAACTCGTAAGTAGTGAACCCTTTAGCGAGGTAGAGCTTCTTTGGAAAGGCTGCTACCAAGATACTTCAACCTAGGGTAGGCCACATAATGTGACTGCACTTTTCATCATTATTATCATCTGAGCAACTGAAACTGGTTAACTTATACGCTGCTAAAGAAATAGGACTAATAAAACGCAAACAATTTCTGGCTCCAAGTTTGTTGTATCTAATAAGACTTGCCCCGGCTTTGCGCGGGTGTAATTAGATGTTATACCTACATATAAACCTTCCTCTTCAATCACTCTCAAACACTCAAAAACCGCATCAAAATCCCTTGCTTATTTTTTAAATTTATGCGTACATAGGGACAAAAAAGCGACTTTGTTTTATACTATGTTTTTGGACCCGAAAACAGGAGCTTTTACACCGGCATTCCAAGTATTGCAAATTGTAAAGAACTAGCGAGCAATTCATGTTTTCCTAGTAACAGTTAAAGGTGTCTGTATATTTCATCAACACATCGCGAAATTTTCCGCCCCACATCGCTAACTATTCTATGTCGTTCGTTTTTCCGCTTGCTGGGGGGTACGTGACAATGCCCCGGGTCTCCCCACCCGTGTTTGTGATGTTTCCATTTTTCACTCACTTTACATATTTTTATACAAAACGCTGTGAACGGCTCCGCGATAGGGATGACGGGCGAAAATGACCGTTTGGGTTTATTAAATACAACCGACGGATGAGGGTCCACGAGTTGAATGAAAGGTCTATACAGCGTAAAATGAAGTGATTACACTTTCATGATAAACAAGTAAGTCAATGGGCTGTCGTGGAATAACAAATGGAACGTTGCTGTTATAAAATTTACGGGGATGGAAAACACTGAATAATTAATTACGTGTTTCTCTGGTCTTTTGTGTGGTGTAATGAACAAAAGTGACAGAAAACGAATCATTATTTTGTTTGCTACTGCGGAGTCCAAATAATACAATCAGTAATTATATTAATTTATTGATGATACTGCATTGTGCTTAGTTTTTTATACTTTTGAACAGAATTTATGTTTATAGAAGAACTAGCGACCCGCCCCGGCTTCGCACGGGTGCAATCAGATGTTATTTACATAATATACCTTCCTCTTTCATTACTCTATCTATTAAAGAAAAGAGCATCAGAATTCCTATTGTTTAGTTACAAGGTTATAGGGACAGAGAAAGCGATGAAAATGACGCTACTAGTTAGTCTGACAGGTGAACTCGAATTCAAGAAATGAAATATTTGTGCATACACTAACATAGGTCGTGCCTTCAAAAATGACTTAAGTCTGTTGGCCCTGGGTTTTTAGACTTACTACTTAGTGTGTGCCTTTGTGCGCGTTCTTTCGACGTTTGAAATTGGTGTATTCCTGCCGGCTTACGACTCGAACGCAGCGTGATTGCAAAGTTCGCACTTTTAAAACGTCCGAGGGACATGCACGTAGCGAAAATATCGGAAGATAAGTTATTTTATTTTTAGAATTAGGGATAATGCATTATCATCTTACTAAAGATAGGAAAACCAGAAAAAGGCATTCGGTCCTGGCATCAGGCGGGACTCGAACCCGCGTCTTTCGCAAGCCGGGCGACTGCACTACCAATTATGCTACCGAGACCATTAACAGACCGGACGAATTTCTCTGGTATGTTATACCTGACAGCCAGGTTGGTTTCACCAATGTTTAGGCATATACCTTAAACACTCGAAAGAAACATTATTGCAAATATTTGACTTTCGATTAAGAAAATAATGCATTATCCCTAATGCTAAAAATAAAATAACCTATCAAAATCGTAGTTTCATCTTAATCGAAAGTCAAATATTTGCAATAATGTTTCTTTCGAGTGTTTAAGGTATATGCCTAAACATTGGTGAAACCAACCTGGCTGTCAGGTATAACATACCAGAGAAATTCGTCCGGTCTGTTAATGGTCTCGGTAGCATAATTGGTAGTGCAGTCGCCCGGCTTGCGAAAGACGCGGGTTCGAGTCCCGCCTGATGCCAGGACCGAATGCCTTTTTCTGGTTTTCCTATCTTTAGTAAGATGATAATGCATTATCCCTAATGCTAAAAATAAAATAACCTATCAAAATCGTAGTTTCATCTTAATCGAAAGTCAAATATTTGCAATAATGTTTCTTTTGAGTGTTTAAGGTATATGCCTAAACATTGGTGAAACCAACCTGGCTGTCAGGTATAACATATCAGAGAAATTCGTCCGGTCTGTTAATGGTCTCGGTAGCATAATTGGTAGTGCAGTCGCCCGGCTTGCGAAAGACGCGGGTTCGAGTCCCGCCTGATGCCAGGACCGAATGCCTTTTTCTGGTTTTCCTATCTTTAGTAAGATGATAATGCATTATCCCTAATGCTAAAAATAAAATAACCTATCAAAATCGTAGTTTCATCTTAATCGAAAGTCAAATATTTGCAATAATGTTTCTTTCGAGTGTTTAAGGTATATGCCTAAACATTGGTGAAACCAACCTGGCTGTCAGGTATAACATACCAGAGAAATTCGTCCGGTCTGTTAATGGTCTCGGTAGCATAATTGGTAGTGCAGTCGCCCGGCTTGCGAAAGACGCGGGTTCGAGTCCCGCCTGATGCCAGGACCGAATGCCTTTTTCTGGTTTTCCTATCTTTATCGGAAGATAAGTCAGCGAATACATCCAGCACAATATCAGAGGCATGTTACTAGTTCAGACGCATGAATGAAAGAGACAAAGCGGTACAAACGTTAAAGTGTTGTTAAAGAGTTGTTTGAGTTTTTTAGAATAATAACACATAGCGTGTTTGTTTTACGACCACAAGAAACATTACATCAGTGGGTTGCGTGAGATGATGTTTTTCGGCTAGTTTTATTATCTTTAGGGATAAAAGTGATGGGAGTGGAGCAGGAGCAACTTCATGACAGGCTACCCATTTTCGGTAAGTCCTCCTTTATTTTTAGCTCAAAAGTTAGTGTGTAGCAGAAAACCCGGTAATAGAGAATATGCACTGTTCTTTTTATATTTTTGTATGATAGCTTGTATCGTGACTGATCAATAATATTCATCACCAAAAATGCAAAATGAAGTATATTTCTAAAGTGTTACAAATTTCAAACTTTTTCAAGCGTTTCAAACGCCGCCATTATGGCGTGCTCGTTGTCATGGACTTGGACGCCACGCGAGTCTATGACAACACAAATGTAACCTACAAACTGTTGAATTCTTTTTCTTGTCGCGCTCTTGACAGTGACATATGCCTGGACTGTGACGTCACACTCGACCCACTTTAAATTTCCCACATTTTTTTGCACTTTTCAATAATTATTTTTACATCTACAAAGAAATAAAATTAGGAAATATTGATAGAGACGTAATCAGAATTCAAAATCAACTGTTTCAAGTGCATATTCCCTATTGTTCAATTTGTAATGAATGCAACAAGACAGTAAAAATGAATACTACCTACCTGCTTAGAAATGAAGACAGTTGCACACATGATGCTCCCTTGCACCCGAAGCCCCCGGTCAAAGGCCGCGTTGTCGGACGGAACCCTCGCCGACTATTATTGCGTCTTCCCTACGGAACCCTAATTGTTTCCCGCAAACCGAGACGTATCAATTTTCGAGCAATTTTCACCCGAAACGAGCCGAAAATGTTCTGCTAAATGCCGAGGAGTTTACGGGCTTACGGCTGGTTCGTTTTTTATTTTGGTTATTAGGTACTTTCTTTTTAATATTTATGATGACAATTAGTGATATAGCTTTGTGCTTATAATACTGATATTTAAGTTATAACGATATTATGCCAATATAGTCGTCAGTTTTCGTCATTTCTTATAAAGTCGGTATTATTATTTACTACTATTTTATTCTTTATTGCGCCAATAAATCAATATAAAATAATTGTCGGATGCTTAGAGCCAATTACTCGTAACTTACAGGTAACCCAAAATCAAGCTACATTCTGAGAATTAGAATTCAGGATATTAATGGCAAATATCTAAGAAAACACTTCTCTTTTATTATTGAAGAAGGTTAGAGAGTTATCTCTAACCTTCTTCATTATTTTCACCAAAATTTCACCTGTGCTCGCTAGACGTCTAGGTTAACAAATTCTGAGGTTTTTGTTCCACTGTGCAAGTATCTTAAAACCAACACACAGACAAAATACACTGACAGTAGATTACGAACTGCGTAACCTATGTTATTTCTGAATAATCAAGAAAAAAACAGGCAACTCACTCAAAAAAAACTCACCGTTTATTTCTGGCTGTAAAAACCTCAAGTTTCGCTTTTCAAAATGAACGTTTTAATCAATTCTGAACGCTGCACTTTTCTTTTCAAACATTTTTTCCTCCGTTTCCCCTAAATAATTAAATTCTTCAAAACACGAATGACTTTCTAATAAAACTGGTGCTTTCTCTAGTTGATTAGTCCCAGAGGAGGATCAAAGAGGGCCAAGAGAATTAGTGATCGTTTGGGCTGATATTAACTTCTTTTAAGACAGGATATAAGTACAAGTTACTAGACTGGCTACAGAAAAAGTTTACGCTTTTCCCCAATATAGTGAAAGTGGATATTACGAGTATATCAGCTGCAGTGAAATGACAGGTTATTTACAGAAAATTATTTTTTCCTAGGGAAATCCGGTAGGAATCATGTGCTTCTTTTTGAGGAAATTCGAAATATAATGACTGAACCACTTAGGCAACTGGTAAATTATGACGTATACGAGTTAGCTTAAATGTAACTTGGATAAATAATAATCTATAAAAATGTAGAGGGCAGGCGGTTTTGTGGTATACTCAAGTTTTCTTGCACGTTTCATATAACTGAAAGCTAAAGCTGAGAATTAGAATAGCCGCTAGCCCAGGGAGTTGAAATCGTAAAATCCCTTCGCCGACTTTCATAAAATAAACTTTGGCTTGCGAACCCAAACTACTCGATACTATGGGCACAGTATGAATCATACAGTAGAACATCTAAATACAAACGTGAATGTGTAAAACGGTTTGAATGTGTGCGTGAGCGTCGCGCGCCGTGTCGCGATATCACGCACACGCTAGCATAAAATAGGGAGGCATAGGGAGGCGGCAGTACGGACGGCCTGTGCCGCGTGTCTGTGTGCACTTTAGGCTAATAACTCAGCGGGAGGCCTTAGATAGCCTACTGTATGGTTTATACTGTGCTATGGGTTCCTTCGACAAAGTTCTCCGGTACTTCCCGAAAACATGCATAATTCGTCCGCAATTTCGTGGGCGCCGCTATAAACCGACGATTTTTGAGCACACTCCCAACTTTTATATCCTGGAGTTATTGTTGATTCCTCTCGCCGCGGTTTTATTGTCGATTAAAATCAAATGAACGTTTTTATCGCGTACGTGTCATAACGGCGGGTTTAACGACCTTCACGTCTGCGGGCCTGGAGGTTTGTATAAGTTAACGTTTGGCTTTCAGTGTTTTCTTTGTGTTTGTTTCAATGTCTAGTGATATAATTATTACGGAGCTGGAAGAGGAATTTGTGTTTGAAAGCATGGTGGTTAAAGTTCAAACTTATTTTAATTATTTTTCTAACGGGGTGCATAAACTGAAGATACAATAACACAGGAGTATAGATACTTATATATACTTATCAGATTAGTCGAGATGGCAAGTTTATAACGAAAACCCTTTGGGTTTCTGACCGACTACCTAATTCTGAATTTACCGGGGCTCAGTTGCTCAGTATATTCTTTCTTGACGAGATAAATAGAGAGAAAAACTGATATGAAATGAGTAGACAAAGAATTTCTTGTTGGTTTTTTTCCTTATTTCATATTCATCACCAAAGCCTACCATGAGCCTGCGTGTTGGAGTTTATGGAGTTTTAAAATTCTTGAGTAATACTTTATGTCCTTCAAAAATTAGACTGGGTTCCCTTTTTTCCCTTTAAGTTTTAGTATTTCCTGACTAAGCCATTGCCTCGTCTATCGCCTGGAGGTGAGATTTTACGCAACGCTACTGACTCACCTCACGAGTGATATGTACTACAGCTATGGTATTCCGGCGGGCGCCAAAACTCACTTCCCTCGTGGTGAGTTATCTTTAAATTTAAATTTATTTGCGACTGTGGTTGCTTGAGAGAAAATAACTAAACCAAATAGTATTTTTAATTATTTACATACAAAGTGAGAGAAATAGTAGATTATTAACCGAGGGGATAAAGCAGTGTCTTCTTTCGCGGGTGACGATTCAAATCGCGAGCATAACGAAGGACTCGATGTTTACTCCCGAGCGTAGCGAGGGTGTTAAAAACTTAAATCACGAGCGAAGCGAGGGATTTAAGACGAGTCCTGAGTGAAGCGAGGGATTTAAGTTCACCCAAGACAAAGACAGCTTTATCACCGAGGAAAATACTCTACTTTTCGTACCATTTGCGAAAAAAATATTTACTATTTATTTATTATAAACAACATACATAAACATACAAACTAAATTATGTCCCGCAAAACTGCAGAACAATTTTGACTGCAGGATCAGTGATTCTTTAATTATACTATTTTACAATAAATTTCAGGACTAAGAATTTTCGAACACACATTAAATGCCTTCATACACACCCATTTTTCTATTTTATCACATAATACTGGCAGGTCACAAATAAAGAATTAAAACTTCTAATTCAAATTAGCGCTCGAAAACCTCGGTAAGTATTCCAAATTTAAATCACATTCTCTCCCTAGAGGATGAATGAAATTCAGTACAATTTTCTTTCCCTGTTTTCAACAGATTAAAAATGACTATTGTTATGTTCTCTTTTTGCGGGCTAGAATGTCACTTTTTTGAGCAAGTGGTAAGAAAATACTATTTCGGAGTGAAGCATATTGATGACAATGTTATATAATGACAATAATAATGATGTTAATAATAACAATGTTTGTTTTGTTTTATATAGCTTCTCGTCGATGTACCTAAGAGTGTTATTCTTTTCATAAATTATGAATTTTATTGTGCTATCTTGTTCTAAGTTCTGTTGTAATATACTAAAAATTATTGTAAAAAAGAGAAACAGTTGAAAAGAGTAACTGCTGAGTTTCTTGCCGGTTCTTCTCAGTACAGAAACAACTTTCCGATCCGGTGGTAGCATCACATTTATTTAAGTACAGTATATTTATTGTTTACATTTAATATTATGGTATTCATGTCTATTTTTAAGTATGTTTTGTTTGTTAATTAGATTTGACGATTTAAAAGTACTCTGTAACAGGTCTATTTAAATAAAGCTATATTTGATTTTGATTTTGATTAAAGTAAGCGTGAAGCACCGAGATGTGAAGTGCTGTCCGCCGGAATGCCACCCCAGGCCAGACTACATTCCAAAACCTTGTAGGTGTATCGTTAACGAAACATTCATCTTTTGAAGACTGCAACATACGCGCATCATTATTTTTCAGTCTCTTTTCTCAAGATAATTACACACATCTTTACAAAAGCACAAAGCTATTTTCCCCGCTGATAATAACATAATAACAACAGTTATCCTTTGGAGCTTCGCGCGTGCTTGGAGCCAAATTGGGCCAATCGAGGACACCTCGCGGAGTTTGATCAAATATTTGCCGTCGCAGTCCGACTCGCGCGTAATGGGCCAACTTTTGAGTTGAAAGACTTTGAAACGTTGTTAGTTTGGAGTTGATGAAGACGAGTGAACATGGCTATTGACATGCTGTAGTTTTGCACCTGTGAACTTTGCCGGATCGCTGTCGCAGCAGTTGATTCAAGTCGATTACCTACTGCTAATTCATGTCAGGCTTTTCAATCATTACATTTGTGGTTATAGTGGACCAGTGAACAATTCAACATGTCCGACTTATGTTACAAAATAACAATTTGTTTTTATTGTTACTTATACTAAAGTAAGATAAGCGATCGACAGGGTGGAAAATTGACAAGTATCTTATTGTTTTGATATGAAAAAAGAATTTAATAAGTTTTTTTTCTTAAATTTGTTTATTTGATTAAACCATTCGCTGCCATTCAAACAACACAATAGAAAAATATTTGGCATTGTAATTTAATAAGTCACTCAAAGTGGAAAAATGGTTACTAGGAGGAAACCATCGATGTAAATTGTTAAAGTTAAAGAGCCGTCAACATATATAAAGAGTATCATATAAAGTAATAAAAGGTGTTGTGAGTGGATAAATAAAACGATACGAGACGATAATCACAGAAAGAACTGTTCGATACCGGTGGTTGAGTCCGATTATGTTTGTATACGATTTAAAAGCACTTGTTACAGGTCTATTTAAATAAAGCTATTTTGAACTTTGATACTGAAAGGTGCGTTTTTATTCTTATCCATACGACCCGCTAGTAGTTGGTCGTTAATAAACTGTGGCAGTGCGCAAAGGCAAAGCCTCCCGCGTCAGAGAGATTCCATTTCACAGTCATCTGGGCTCAGCTTCGTCACAGTATAAACCATACAGTAGGTTATCTAAGGCCGCCCGCCGAGTTATTAGCCCAGCGTGCACACAGACACGCGGCACAGCCCGTCCGTACTGCCGCCTCCCTATGCCTCCCTATTTTATGCCAGCGTGTGCGTGGAAGCGCGTGCGCGTGATATCGCAACACGGCGCGCGACGCGCACGCACACATTTAAACCGAGAGTGGCACGTTTGTATGTAGATAGCTTACTGTAAGATTATACTGTGCTGCCGCCTCCTTATGCCCCCCTATTTTATGCTAGCGTGTGCGTGGAATCGCGTGCGCGTGATATCGCGACACGGCACGCGACGCGCACGCACATATTCAAACCGAGAGTGGCACGTTTGTATGTAGATGTTCTACTGTATGCTTTATACTGTGGCTTCGTTCCCCGTCGCAGTTAAAGTTTGACATAGACGGCACATACGTCATATTTAGCAAACGATCAATCAGAAACATGTCGTATTGGCCATTACTCAATTAAGATCGGTGATGGATGCAGAGGGTATGGTGGAGGTACGACTTTGTGCGTTGAAAAGCATGTCCGGTGGAATGTGATTTTCGCGACTATGCTGTATTTCACTGTGAGACTACTGTCTATAAATTGTCTGTAGCTTTTTGAAAAGATGCCATATAAATACGACGACATATAAAAACGAGTTTAACGAAAGACATTATTAGCATCATGTTAGTTCTAAGAACGTAGATAGATAGATAGATATTCTTTATTGCACAAAAACTACAGTTGTATTAAATTACAAAGACCAATGTACAATTTAGGCGGTCTTATCGCTAGGAAGCGATCTCTTCCAGACAACCTTCAGGTAGAGGATTGTGAGAAAACAAAAAAAAAACAAAAAAAAAACAAATGTGGGTAAGGTAAAATAGTAAAATGAGAGAGTAAATGATAAATAAAAATAATCGAAACATAACGTAACGTAAAAGCTTTTACATAACTCCACGCATAACGCATAACGTTCTTAAAACGCTTGAATATAATACTTAAGTAACACCGAATTCACAATCGCATTGAGAACACCTCACAAGAACCTTTATCTGGTATTTTTACTTCTATAGGTAGGTAAGTATATACATTTTGCGTGTTCTTAGGCCAGTTCCCAAAACATGTATTTTATCGCTTTATTTTTCAATTGGAGCTCTCATTTTGGGAACCAAGTTGAAATCAAATTGCAAGCAAGGCTTTATGAGATACTAGTTTAACCGAAACTACATGAGTTTTTCTCGCGTAAGCCGTCTGATTGAGTTTTGGTCATCCTCATTTAAAAATGCTTCGTAAATAACGCTTTCCCAGCAATCCTAGGCTTTAAATCTTCAAAGCATGTTCCGGATTTTTCGGGGTTTTTAATTACAAATCCGCATTTGGCAAGATCGTTTGCGTTTCTCGAAATCTGTCTAGCAATCAAATCTGACAACCATTTTTCTCTAGTGTTTAACTTTACTGGTAAAGTGAATCAATAATCTGTTTTTAACGTATTTAAGAAACATGACTGGTAGAGCCCTTGTTACTACCCGCAGTCGAATAATATGGTGTTCCATTGCTGGCCCTGTGCCCCTTTAAGCAAGCTACGTTTCAACGCGCGGGCTCAGCGGAATGTTGGAGGGATGTAAGGTAAGTGATAATCCTTGTTGACAGATGTAAACAAATATAGTGAAAATGAAGCATGAGTAGGCCAGGTTATTCAATGGATTACAAGCTGTGTCCACTTCTAATCTTATCTCACCAAGGCGCATGTTCAAATTAAAATACCTACCTACTTGATAATGTTATAGTTATTTAATCTTAAAAGATAGACATGTTCTGTAACAGACTTCATTATTTAACTTTCAGAGTTTATTAATCCCGTCATACAGCGTATCTTTGGCTCTACAGTAAAGTTTCATAAAATGAGGTACACCTATTGGTATTCTTAGTACACTGCTCAAAAGTGTCTAGGGATATCTCAAGCATTTTCATACAAAGTATAGCTATTTGGGAGGCTGTAAAAATTAAAATATTGATACCAACGTAGAAATTTTTAGAACACAGAAACTGCTATATCTGCCCTTTCAGATTGTATAAAGAAATTCATTGTAGTAGCATAATTGTACAATCGTAAGGACGTTTAAAAATGTCAAAATTTTAGCAAAATCAAACGTTTTTTTTTGTAATATTCTTAACCTTTATATTATGCCTCTGTCCTCGCGTTATTCTAAGATAATGCTCAACTTGTAAACAAACTGAATTTTATGAAATATTTCAAAAATGATATCCCTATGACATCCCTAGACAGTTTTGATGTGTGTATTAGGTATAGTTGGTAATTTCTCATCTTATCTATCGCCATGAGAACCCCACTGCTGGGCAGAGGCCTCTCTTTCCTTCCCAACAAGTCTATTTTGGTTCTTTTCCGGCCCAATAATTGGTAATCTACTCACTAAAAAATAATTTTGGAAACCCACCGCTTTCTTTTCTCGTGTCCCACCCCTAACGTTAACCCGATTGCTTGCAGAAAGGCGAATCTCAGCAAAGTAAATATTTGCCGGAGTAATTAGCGAGCTGCGGGGCCGCTAAATGGCTTAACTTCGCCACTGAGCGATTTATTCGATGCTAATGTGGCTGTTGATAAGTTTATCATTCACTTCGACAACAGTTTAGTATCACTTAGGGACCATTTTTGCCTTTCGAATTCCATATGCTATACTATTATAGCATCAAAAAAAGATATCAATTTCGATATTGTTTCCATCTTGAGGCTTGAGACTTGAACCATTTCGAAAGGCAAAAATAGTACCTAATACTAAACTGTTGTTGTAGAATTCACAAACGCCAATCAACGCTGATCACGCGCTCACGCTCATGCTGTCCCGTAAGATGACAATATAACTGTAAGAGACAGCTATGCTTCTGAGGGATGCTCAACGTTTATTCGCGTTAGGGAATACGTTGAATGGGTGTTCACCAAATGGGTAAATTCGTTCAGGAGCTAAATGCCACAGACAAATACAGTAAATATAATATGTTAAACTTTTAACGCCGTTCTATTTACGTAGGAGCTTAAAACACCCTGATAGTCTAATGACCGGGATAACTAACAATATCAGTCCAATTAATCCGACAGCTACTGACAGGCTAGTTAAGTGCTATTGGCTTTTTAATCCTAAAATACTAATCGTCCCCTGTGTGGCCCCAGTAGATTTTTTGATTATTTTGAAATGTCGCCAACGTATATGGTATAAGCATAGGCGAACCATTGATCTAATAAGTCTATAACAAAGCGACTGATGCAGATTGTGTTGCTTAGTAGAGTTTTGCCTTCATTATAAACGTTCAAGGAATCAATTTCAGTTGTAAATTAAACGTATTCCGATATTTTAACTATTTTCCAAGTGATTTTTAGGGGTGTGTAATGTATGATATAACTTTAAATCGTATATCACTCAGGGGGGCTAAAATGGCGACATTAGACGTTTCATATCTGAAACATAATATGAAACACTTTTTGAAATCCTAAAATGGCAACTTATTAGGTGAATCATATTATGAACATAATATGTTTCATATTTGTTTTTCATACAATTTGACAGTTTTGTATGGGAATTCGTAAAATGGTGCACTTTTAAACGTCAAATTGGAGGAATGTTAGATGTTTAGGGTCAGTTCGCCTGTTCACGTCCACCACCCCGTTTGCGTCCACCACCCCGTTCACGTCCATTTTACGGAAAATCCTCGAAATTAAGTAAACTAATACAACAATTAAAAATACGTCATTAATGCTAGTACTTCAAAGTTAAGTTCAAAGACACACGCACATAAGGACAAATAGTGTGCAGCGGCGCATTCGGATGTTTTTTATTGATTTATGTGAATTTTAAGATACATTTTTAACGAATGAAATGAGGTAGACGCGAATTAAATACATCTTATTTAGAACTTAGCGTTTGCGTCCGCTATGGCCGCAAACTATACCTACAGGAGATAATCATAAACCAAATTGCGTCCACTACTTTCTTGAATGCAATAAAATTAACTTGCTTGTAAAAATAATTTCAAATGTATTGTTCATAATTATGATATATTTTTAACTAAGACTACGGCTAATAATTATATTTTTAAATGAAATAAGTAATTCCTTTCATTATTTTTATTAGTCGAGACATTAATTAGGTCTTCGGTGACAAGAAATAATGGTGAAGAGAGAACATAAACTGAAGACCATTTAAAGAAAGCGTAAAATGAAATGCGAAATGAAGAGACCTGATAACTGTTTATTCATTCATAGACAGACCACTGGAGAACAGACACAGGTGGACTTATATACTACACAGACGGATTCAGGAAATAATCAATCAAACTCTTGGTTGCTGGCGTGCACAGACGCACTATGTGATGATGGCTCGGCGATAAAGAGATCAGTACGCTTGGGCAGGCTGGCCAGCGTTCTTGAAACCAAAATTTATGCATTCTGGTTTGCGCTTACATAGCAGGCAAGCGCCACAACGATGTCACAAAAGTGACGGTCTACAGCGAAGGCAAGGTAAGAGTATCACTGCCAGCATTCAACAACCAGCGACAACATCAGCAATTGTCAAGGAATGCAAATCAGCGCTAGGGAGACTAGCTGGCAAAGCGGAAGTTGGATGTGCAAGGGTCCCCTGCCAAGAGTTAATGCTGGCAGTAAAGCAGCTGATAAATTATTCCCGCGAAATGGTTTACAGTGGACACTAATTGTCATTTTTGGAAAAACACCTAATTCTGTAATTTATCCATTAAAAAAATGCAATGTTTCGAAAAAAACTTTAAGTTGATCCTAAAATAAACTAGAATATAATGGATACATTATATATATTTTTTATATAAATCAGTGCTGGAGCATTTTTTGATTCACTGTCAAATTTAGCAACTGCACTAAATGGACGCGAACAGACGAAATTACCCTACTAGGTGACAGCGCTGAGCTGTCAAATTCACATAGCAGTAAACATTATTTAATCGTTTTTAGGATAAATTTAATTATTTCTAGTAAAATGTGTTACTATGAATTATTGTGATGACACCAAGAATACATAATAGTGACAATAAATTAAACCAATTTCCAAGACCGTGGTGGAAACGACACTGAAAGTTTATCACATTTTGAATGAAATTCCTGAGAACTTAGTTCATCACATTTACGTTAACTAGCTGTCTTCTGGTGAATATTCCAATATTATCGAGTAAATAAAAAACGTTTTTGTTATTGTAATGTGTATTATTTAAAAAATGTGCGGCATTAAAACCTAAAAATCTGCTCCCAAATAAAGTCGTCTTGTACGCCATTGCCGAGGCAGAAGTTTGGCAAATCACTCGGGCTTTGTTGTTACAGAGTCATGTCTCCTTGCAAATATCTTCAATCTCAAGAACATGCCTAGCTAGCACCAATTTCTTGTCTTCATTCATCGTTTCCGGTCGGAAAATGATTTTTAACACAAGTTTTCACGAACATTATTTACAATCTCGATTGACAGCGTTGACATTATTGTTCTTAGGCCACCTGTCACGGTCCTCATTGCCAGACATAAAAATTGTAAATTAAAAGCATTTTACAATTATTAGTGATAAGAAATCACACAAATTCAATAATAAGCTACTTTTTAAGCCTTAAATTATTAGTTGTAATGATGAAAATATTTGTTTAATGAAAACCGTTAAGTTTACAATTATTAGGCGCGTCACTATTTTTTGTGGTGTAGCAATGTCGTCATCAAACTATGTCTAAGAGTCCAAGCCATGAAATAAATTTAAAAAAGGTAAACATGTCTAAGATATGAAACGTCAAGTAGGTGTTTCACTTTTCATGTTTAGCAATTCACCAGATGAAACGTCACTTAGATGATTCATATATGAAACACCTAAAATGTTGCCGTTTTAGACCCCCAGAACATATACAGTCGTATGAAATAACATCATTTGATATATATTCATTTCGTATGATAAACGAATCATATAATCTCAAATTGAATAATTATAAAACGTATAAGGGACAACTGATAGAAAACTGTTTGATATAATAAACGTTTGCTATAAAGCTCACATGGTATACTATTCAAAACAACTACCATTTATATGATATATAAATGAATGGTCTAACCATCAAATACCATAAGCTTTATTGACATAAATCATAAGATTGTTTATGAATATGTACCCACTTAAATAAATACACATTGTTAAAGATCATAAAAAGTACGGGTTCAACGCAAGCCGCAAGCAAATCAAGCAAGTCGTTTTTAGGGTTTTAAAAAAAAAAACAAATGAAGGTTATATGCAATGCAATTTATATTAAACAAAATTACATCAAATGTGCTTTATACTAAGTAAGGTTTATATTAAATGTTGTTAGGCGTACTGATTGTTATCTTAAATGACGTTATATCATTTGATGCAATATATGAAATGAACATTATATTGAAGAAAATTATTCGAAGAGTTGTTATACCAAACGTTTGTTATATCTCATGAACGTTATTGAATTGAAAATATATCAAATGAGGTTATATAAACCAATACGCACCCGATTTTTAGCTCAGGTTATTAAATAGAGTTAAGTAAAAAAACTATGCCACGAGTGTCAGGATTATGAAGCAGAACTGCCAGTGTTATTTTCATTAATTTCATGTTCGTGAGTAAAGTTATAAGAAATACTTATGAATAAGTTCACAAGCATTTTTATAATAATTGTGCTTAGAAGATGGAACACGGAACTCTTCAATTAAAAAAAAACACCCAATCCCTCACAAAGTGCATTGACTTGGTGAATAGCTTGATAAAACTTCAAAAGAATACTCAAACGCACTTATATTATTTCCGTAATATAATATTGTGAATTTTTTAACTCAAAATATCTCCATCTTACTCTATAAACACTTAGCCCAACATTACCTCTCAAAATTAGTAATTGCTTACATCCTGTGTGCGACCTGTCCGGCTAAGCGGCAATCAGGGTTCCTTAGCCACAATTAATTAGTTTCAGCCCGCCATTAGCGGTTCCGTAGGGACCGCGGATGGTTATGCCTAATGTATAATGTGTGTGGTGACATGTTTATTACTCTAGTTCAGTGGTTCCCAAACTTATTTTGTCTACTGCCCACTTTGAGAATACATATGTTTTTAGCGCCCCCATTTTTTCACCTATTTAAAAACCACTATAACTTCAAATTGAATTAATTAATTATTGTGACCCACAAGTTGTTGTTGAGAGTCGAGAGCTCTTGCAGTTGTTGTTTAAGAGGCCTCCTAGCTAAATAAAGTTACAAATCAGCCCCCCCCCCCCCCCCCCCCTCTACACAACGCCCCCCTTTTATTTTTGGGTCTCTTACCGCCCCCCTTGAAACCTGCAGCGCCCACAAGGGGGCGTTATCGCCCACTTTGGGAAAGACTGCTCTAGTTGACATACGATTTAGACGAAGTACTTGCAAGGGGTACAAATAGAAATACCAAGAGAAGGTAAGAGGAATTCCTTATTGGAGATAATCTTAACTGTACTGGTACTTAAAAATAGAAAACCCAGAAAAAAAACATTCGGTCTTAGGCTCAGGCGGGACTTGAACCAGCGTCTTCCGCAATCCGGACGGCTGCTTTAACCACTGTACTGTGTGTACTGTGTAATGGTCCTTTCATGCTATAAGTTTGTTTACCATTGCACATAATATATGTTTGTGTCATAATCATCATTATCAAGAGTCACATGATGTCCACTGCTGACCATAGACCTGTAGGCGGCCTGCATCCGACAAAGGCCTTTTGTAGGGTCATCCGTCCTAATCGCGTACGGGCGTCGCACGCAGCGTTTGCCTTCAAATAATGGTCTCTATTACATTTTTTTTTGGGCTTCAACAATGCAAGGATTTTTTTTTTATTTTCACATTCTCCTTGTTTGTTTCTAAATTTTCTCTTCGTAAGTACCATAGTACATCAGGGAATATAAAAAAAATCGGCTCTTAAGATTTGAGCTTAGCAACACATTCGACAAACCTTTTTTAAATTATAGATGGTCGACTTTGAATGACAACTGCCAAAACCGTTCATAGCGTAAACCAAACGAGTGTGGCTCCCCATTTAATCCCGGCTGATAAGTATCATCTTATTAATGGAATCCCCGATCCCCCCTCCGGGCGCTATCTCGGCGGCGATCGGACACAAACATGCATGTGCATTCAATCAGGCGCCGCTATCTGCGCGCCCAATTACGCGGGATGAACATAAAGAGGCCTTTACATAGAGGCACCTTATGCTGTTGGAGTAAGACCCATTTTGCAATGGTTTTGTAAAGGTCGCCTCTGTACATGATAATGGAATGCGTACGCGTGTTGTTTTGGTTCGGTTGCACATCGATTTCATATTTATTTACTTTTTTGTATTTCTACTTTTGAGTGAATTATTATTCAATACACGCTGAGTAAAAAGTAGTATATATCTGTAATGTATTTAACTATAGGTAGGTAGATGTTATGTGCTTTTGCGAAATCTTTAAAAAGTTCATCAAATGTATAATTTATCTATTTATTATTTGGTACGAGCGACCCGCCCCGGCTTCGCACGGGTGCAATAGGATGTTATTATACATATAAACCTTCCCCTTGAATCACTCTATCTATTAAAAAAACCGCATCAAAATCCGTTGCGTAGTTTCAAAGATTTAAGCATTCAAAGGTACATAGGGACAGAGAAAGCGACTTTGTTTTATACTATGTAGTGATATACTACAGTTGACAATTATGTATTAGTAGGATTTAGTATATGGTTAGAACTTGTAGCTATATTGACAACCTAATTGTATACACACTACATGACCAGAGTGTCCAGAGCTAGAAATACATTACTGGTATTAAACAAAACTAAGTAATGAGAAATAATACAATTATAATCTCAAACACTACCAATTTTTACTTAACAGACCTACAAATTTTTGTTACATAGTGTAATTTGAAAATGCTAGTTGAAATCATTACCAAAAAAGAAAAGGAGATTTCATCACCGGGTTAAAATATAGTTAACTTCGGTTTTCTTAGCAAGAGCCTGTCACGGCTACTCATGATGTTACAAAGAACATGGTTGCAAAGAAAACAGGAAATAGATAGTCATTAGCCATTGACTGACATCGGAGGGTAGAACAGCGACGTCACTTCCGACGTCTTAGACAAAGGGTGCGGCCGGCCGGTATGCACCGGAAAAGTTTTACAAGAAGATAGACGTAGACAAAAGGCACTACTCATCTGTTATTTACTTATCCAAGGGAAATATGACTGTCCGATATCCTTTACCGTATACAAGCTCTTGTGTTTGATGAAATAAGTATTTCTTTATATTAAATAAAAAAATATATTGCTACTCGTGGATACGTGGAATCAGCTTATTAGATTAGTTGGCATTTACGGTTACGTCTTGCTGATCCTGGCGTCTTATGATATTTTTTGTTGCGGCTTTAATCGCAGTACTTTAGCCACTATGGCCTGGTATCTATTAACGCAGGTCGTAAAAACCACCGAACAGCTAACAACAATATTCCAGGTACTTTAACCCTGACGAAAACTAACAAAAACAAACAAAATCTTTCAGCACCGACCCATATTGGCGGCCATTCGCGGGCGCGATCTTGCTGAATACAGATTCAGTAGTTTTGTAAAGACCCACGCTTCCCACGACGAGATAAGGTCGTTACACGGCGACCATTAATATCAATCACGGCAGGTCACGCTGCCTATACGAAGATAAGCATTTCAATAGGCCCCGGAGGTTTTGTGGCGAACTTGAGAAAATTCGCGGATAAAACTTTCGCGCGGTCCTTTCGAAAGTACTTAGCGAAAGGTCCGTTATTTACAGGCAAGATTCGATTATTTGGTGGATGTAGAAGTTTTGGCTTTTTTTGTGTTCAATTCTCTAAAAGCGTGTGAATAGTAGGTCAGGTTCACTACTTTAACAACAACGTTGCCCGTAGCTTAGCAGCGACAACGAATACAGCGCTGAGTACCGGATACGGTGTATTAACAACGGCCACTGTTGGCTTCTACTGTTAAGTCTTGCTGATCCTGGCGTCTTATATTTTTTGTGTTGCGGCGTATTCTACTATGGTCTGGTATCTATTTATGCAGGTCGTTAAAAACAACCGAACAGCTAACAAAAAATATTCCAGGTACTTTAAGGCTGAAAAAAACTAACAAAAACAAACAAAATCTTTCAGCACCGACCCATATTGCCGCCCATTCACGGGCGCGAACTCGCTGAATACAGATTTCAGTAGTTTTGTAAAGACGACCCACGGCATCCGAGATAAGGTCGTTACACGGCGACCATTAATATCAATCACGGCAGGTCACGCTGCCTATACGAAGATAAGCATTTCAATAGGCCCCGGAGGTTTTGTGGCGAACTTGAGAAAATTCGCGGATAAAACTTTCGCGTGGTCCTTTCGAAAATGCTTAGCGAAAGGTCCGTTATTTACAGGCGTGATTCGATTATTTGGAGGATGTAGAGATTTTGCCTTTTTTGTGTGAAATTCTCGAAAAGCGTAGTAGTAGGTCAGGTTCGCCATTTAAACACCAACGTAGCTTAGTAGCAATAACGAATACCCCGCTGAAAAGTTTCAGAAAACTATTGTAAAAACTGACGCAATTCTGAAAAAAATACGAATAGTAGAAAAAAACAGGAATTGAATATAATTTTGGTTTAGGTCTCAGGCGGATAAATTAATAACAGACAAAATGCAGAATAGCCATATAGTAGGTACTCAACGATCCAAAAGAAATACATTTCAAATAAGAAATTTGGGTATCAGGTGTGTACCTACTCTTTCCAAAAATCCAAGCCGGGGCATACATTTTCCACAAAGACCTAGTTTGCCAGTTTATCGGTGCACCAATAAAGAAGTAATTACAATATAATTAAATCGTCGATGCTGAAACTCAGCAAATTTTACGATAAGTCATAAATTGAATCGTGCGATTTAGCGGCGTCTTATAATTCAGGCGGGCAGTGGCTTGTGAGGCGACCCCTACCAGTGGTAGTACCATGGCGTTTTCACTGACTGATACTTGTAGTATTTATTCGGAGACACGAATGTTCATCTAACACGTAGGTGCCCTATTTGTCAGGTCTGTTAGGCCGAAAACGGACCCATTTTATTGGGGCTAGGCTTGCCCCTTCTTATCACTTTGGTTTCACCTTCCTCAGCGGAAGTGGAATGTTTTGAATGTTGCGTAGACCATGACAGCAACAACCAGCATCCGCATACCCCGTCTGATATTCAGTCGTGAGAGTACATTAAGTGGTTTATGTTATGTTATCAAGCTTATTCCCACGTCGGGAGAAGGGTTTTTCATGATCGTTCTCGATCGTACCTATGATTCAAGTGCTTTTGTAAAGTGACTTGAGTTTGTGGTTCTTGTAATTCATTCATAGTTTGATGTGGCACGGTTATCATGACTCCGAGTTACATTTACTTTAAGAGACGAAAAACAACGAAGCTATTTGTCTTCCAAAAAGGAATACGAACTGAAACATCCAAAACACACTTACTTAACACTCAAATCCAAGCGTTACGAAAATATGACTACGAGAATGTAACAGTCGTAGCAGCTACGAAACCGAGGTATCCGGAGTTAGGCTTGTTTATGCGTCTGAGACGCGGCGTCACGCGTAAATAACGGTCAATGACACGAAACAACAATTTATGCGCCGAGCTGGACTACACCGCTTATCCGCTCGAGGTGTGATGATATACTGATAAATTTAATTATAACGGGGAACTGTGTGAAGATGTTACATACACTCATCAATTATTCATCAACATTTCAGCATTGAACTAAAAATCGGAGTTTACACTATCGGTGTGTTAAAAACGTAATTTGAAAACTGTGGTCTACTTATATCTTTATTTTGTGGATGTTATTGTTTTCTGGTAGTTGGTATTTTTTAAATAATAATCTCTAAAAATAAAAATGAATTGCTGTTCGTTAGTCTCGCTAAAATTCGGCAACAGCTGGACCGGTCTGGCTAATTTTGGTTTCGAAATATTTTTTAAGGTATGGATAGGATAGGATATACGTACGAGAGTACGAGTAACAACCACGATTTAGTTTTCTCTTAGCAACCGATTCTACCTGTCACGTGACACTAAATATTTGACAACAGAACGAAGTTTGTCGGGACAGTTAGTTGATAATATAATTTTAGTATCAAATAAGTAGCTTGACGGATTCACTTCTCGCCTTGCATGCTGCTTTTTAAAAGCCGTCGCTTAGTTTTGTCGAAGGGCGCCTCAAAACGAGGTCTGCACACAAAAATCTGCTTGACCGCCGGTTGACGTGGACCACCGATATTTGCCACTTTAGGTACTTATTCTCAAAGCTATGTAAACCTTGGTTTTCTGTCGGGGTTGATTGCGTTTATTCCTTCACAGTAGTCGTTTTTCGATATACAGGAGGTTAACTTTTGTTTTTCCACGTTATAGTAGCTGCTGTTGCTGTTGTAACAGCAAGTCCGGTCAGTAATATTTTACTTCAGTTTCTTTAGTTGAAGCTGTATTTTTGCAGGTTGTCGGTCCACAATCGTATTCTGCTTTTCTGGAGCAGTTTCCGTAATCAAATGGTCTGTTGAACCATTATAGGTACTGTAAACAGGTTTGTTTATGGGACTGAGACGCAGTGACACTACATAAATAACGGTCAATGGCAGGAAATAACAATTTATGTTCCCGCTGGTCTTCCAAAGCGCGAGCAGAGATAGTTATAGTCCGTTCGCGTTAAGAATGCAGTGATTTTATTCTTGTCCTTCGAACACACCCCCTAACCAATCAAATCCTTTCTAATTAGAAAGCCAAGTTCACAGTGCCCAGATGAACGCGTTCTTTCAAACGCAACGGTTTTGTACCCGAGTTTTTCTTCGTGGAAAAAAAATTGACAGTTTGAGTCGGCTCTGCGCAACATGTATCTGTCACGTTTACGCTCTAATAAATAATAATGCCATCTTATACACACGGTCAAAATATAGGTACGTACGCCAGGGGCCAATTTTTGACTTCACGTCATAAAATATGACATAAACTATCTACGTCTTTTTTTATTGTAATTTCATTGGGAGCGTAGGTATACATTTGTCATACGTCGTTTCGTTTGGGAAAATAGGTATGTACATTACCGAAATTTTTGCAAGCTATCCGAAAGCGAGGTTGGTAGCCTCGTTCGAGAGCGACATTCAAGCCCAAAAAATGTGCAAACAATGTCAGCAAAGCAAAAATTCGTTCACCGTTATTAATTTTCCAAGCTTATTATCTCATGTTTACTCACGAAAATTGATATTGAATAAAATGTTTTTTTTTAACCTGTCATGTTCGGAATTCGGAGGTTACTAATATTTCTGGCTATGTAAGATTAGAGTTAATCAGCTCAAAAAACTTGGAATCAGAATGGCATCTTACGGGGTTCCGTATAAGAAAACGGAACGTAAAAAAATGACACATCCACTTTTCTCCAAAACATGTATCTCTCATCTATCTATCATCGAGCCATACTTCTGAAACTTAGTAAGAAGATATGTATTCCGTTAATCAAATTAAGATTTTTCCTTTAAAAAAAACGTTAAATTTTGAGGGTTCTCCATACTAAAAACTTAACTCTGTTTTTTTTTCTAACCTGTACGTGTTCAGGTCCTCATAAATAATGTTGAGATTTTTTATTTGCAATTGTTCCTTTTTTTATAAATACGAGTATTCATAGAAAATTTCAAAACATTGTTTTTTAAGGTGAAGTGAATCTTAGCAAATGTAAAATCCCAGAAGACTCAGAAAAAAAAGGCCGCTTATTTAACGCATTTTTCACGTTAGGTGACTCTAGTTTCTGCTATTATTCACATCTACGACACATTCGAGTTTTCGAATTGTAGTTCATTTCTTATAAATATTTGCATCCTGAGCTGCTGTTATTTTGTTCCGTCTCCGAAGCCAATTGCCACTCTTACTCATATTGGCTTTCCCATAATTTTCCATAGCATCATCGCTTCATCCAATTTTCGTGTAATAGGAAAAAAGTGGCGTATGGGAAATAATAAAAGGCTGCGGTCTTTACAGCTCAAAGGCGAATTCTCTTGAAGCGGGCCCTGGAAATACTGTCGGGTAGGGGCTTAGAGCATTAAGAACTGGAGATGCCTTACGCGCGTTACCCCTCTGCTCACGTTACGATTAAAAATCCGAACGTTGAACAAAACTACTTGAAACTCGGAAATTTTGACATAACGAGTCATACGTCGATGAGTAAAGAGCTCTTCAAAAATGTCGTTTTGTGCTGTAGATAGTAGTAAGAACACTTCGAGAAACTCAAATTGGAAGAAGGATAATGTTATGTTTCATCCGTATGTATTTTTTTGGTTCAATTTCATGTTTCTTTTGCAAAAATCACTAATAATTAAAACACCTGAAACATTGTTCGGAATGACATTTGAGTGTTTTCGTAATCACACTAGTGTTGGGGTAAATGTCAAGAAAAATCGATTGGCAAGTTCCTATTGCACTCGAATAAAATATTTCAATTAGTTCGATTGACGTAAGAATAATGTTTCTAATGATTCATTTATTTATTATCCGACTGCGCTAGAAGGCGGGTTATGTTTTTCGAGTGTATGTATGTATATATGTAAGTATGTTTGTATGTAATAGTGTTTGACACGCTCTGCAGCCTGAACGGCTCGATTTATTTCAGCTTGAGATGTGTCGTAAGATTTGTAATTACTAAGTGCTACTGGGCCTAACAATATAAAAAACATTCAAATTCATTAACCAAACTAAATAAAAGGTAACAAAAATTAAAAAACCACACTACTCTTCTGTGTAATGTAAATACCGGAAAGAGGAAAACAGGAAAGTTGGCATACTCGATGGCACTTAACTTCGGGACTCATTCTAGAGCTTCTTGTTATCGATAGAAGTAAAGTGACGCCTGAACAAAGAGGTTCCTAGTCACATTTTGTTTTTTATATTTTTGTCATGTCCTGAGTAAATAAATAAATAGGTGAGTGTTTGTAAATGATTACAACAATAAAGATGTTTTTTTTACTTCGCTGAGTTAATATGTGCAGCAAGCGATATAACGTCAATAACAAACAAATCAGGTAGGAAATGACTTTAAATGCCTATAATAACATCATATTATCCGAATCATTTATACACACATCAAAAGTGTCTAGGGATATCTCAAGCATTTTCATACAAAGTATAGCTATTTGGGAGGCTGTAAAAATTCAAATATTGATACCAACGTAGAAATTTTTAGAACACAGAAACTGCTATATCTGCCCTTTCAGATTGTATAAAGAAATTTATTGTAGTAGCATTATTGTACAATCGTAAGGACGTTAAAAAAAGACAGATTTTTCTTTTAAAAGGTGTCAAAATTTAGCAAAATCAAACGTTTTTTTTTGTAATATTCCTAACCTTTATCTTATGCCACTGTCCTCGCGTTATTCTGAGATAATGCTCAACTTGTAAACAAACTTAACTTTATGAAATATTTGAAAAATGATATCCCTATGATATCCCTAGACAGTTTTGATGTGTGTAGAAATTAATCGGATGAAATGATTTTTTATCAGTTGATTAATTAAGAGAAGTGATTGAAATATTAACCAAAAAATTACTGTGTGTGAGGTAGGTAACACTGTTTGAAACAAAACTTGTTATTTGTCCAGCTGTAAGCTTAATTATCTTACAATACGAAAGCATTCCAATCACCTAATATCAAGTTCACTAACTTAGGCCGTCTGTCAAGCCCTAGAAACGTACATACAGCTCGTTTCAGTTAGGGCAGATTATTCAACAGTTAGATCAAAGTCATCGGATGAAAAAATAACAACTCGGCAGATTTTAAAATATTGAATTACGGAATCTAAATATTTCAGACTATGCACTAGTCATAGGTAGATTTTAAAATCTGCGGCGTTATTAAAGGTTAAAAATAAGAGGTTAATTTATCAGACCAATAGGTCTGATAAGTTTTTAATCCTCACAATTGGTACTTAGTCCAAATTTTTACTCTAATAATTTATTTAATGATTGCTTACTGCTATACTGCTTTAAAAGATTAGAAGAATCTACACGTTTCAGTTTTCACACTAAGCGGAGCAGCATAGCGCGCAGCGAGCGAGCAGCATAGCGCGGAGAACCGATGGCCGTTGGGGCGGAAAGGTTCTCGAATGGCGACCGCGTACCGGACGACGTTCCGTGGGCAGGCCCTCCACAAGGTGGACCGACGATCTTGTCAAGGTCGCGGGAAGCCGCTGGATGCGGACAGCGCAGGACCGATCGTTGTGGAGATCTTTGGGGGAGGCCTATGCCCAGCAGTGGGCGTCGTTCGGCTGACATGATGATGACACGTTTCAGTTTAATAATAAGTTTGTAATTTAAAATATTCGTCTAATAGTTATAAGTAAATATTCATAAAGGTCAAAAGCCTGATTTTAACTGTTTACGTGGATAGTCCACGTAAACAGTTAAAATCAGGCTTAGAAATTATGGAAAGTGCGTAATTTCCAATACATAATATAATTCACAATTTCTAATCGAAACATTTGTTCAATTTATTTTTGTACATCCAATAGCTGTGTTATGGTCAGCACTAGCCAAGTTGACTTAAGTACCGTGTAAAGACATAACTAATGTCAAAAGTTGTAGTAGTGTGAATCATTTTATTGACATGTATGTGTTAAATATCCGTGTGTTGCTTATTTAGGTTTGTGTGCGATTGTGCCAACAAGCCTCTTTTGTTAAAGTAGAGGTAATTTTCTTTGTGTGAGTGTTCCCCCTGCCCCCGCAAAAAGGGACAGACTTTTTTGCATTGTCGGGCGGCCCAATCGCGAGTCCATTTCTATATTGTCTAAGGGTAGGGGTGACGATCTTCGTGGAAATACTAACGTTAAAACTTACTATGGAGGAACTACTATATAACGGAGTCATCAGTAAGCCTTATGCTTAGAGCCTGTTCACACCAGCGATCTCGCGGCGATAGTTCCGCGTTAAGATAAACGCCGCGAGAACGCCGCGATCACGGTGCGAAGCCCGCTTTAAATTGACTGATGGATGAGGCGTTGGCCGGCCACGATACCGCTGAACCCGCAAAAAAAAAGCTAGGATCAGCGTGACAGATACGAGCACGCTTGAAAGGTTGCCTTGCAGACAGATCCAACTTCAAAAAGTGCGATTGTGACATTTTTGATTTCACACATCATATTCCTGGCACCTACAAAAGCAACTTATTTTCGAAATTGACATAGTAGGATCTTTCAATCCTATCCACGGACATAATTAATTCTCAGAAACAACGTGTGGAAGTGGCAGTAGGCTGGCCATAACCCTGTTGAACCAATAACCACTCGAGAGAACGCGTTCTTAGTGGAGATATGGTCTCTTCAAACGTAATGTAGGACCCCCTCCAGTTAGCTCGATGGTGAATGCGTCCAGTGGATGGATCGTAATGGCACACAAGTACGCAGCCCAATGGGCTTCCTCAATTTATGTGTATAGGCAACTTCGCTCCTGTGGACTTTAGTTGTTGGTACAATCTCTTAATATTCATATTCATTTATAAATTGTAGCCTATGTGTTATTCTGATGTATAAGCTATATTCCTGTAAAGTTTCATCTAAATTGGTTCAGTAGTTTTTACGTGAATGTGTAACAAACATTCATACATTCAATCCTTTGCATTTATAATGTTAGTAGGACAGGTGTACAATGTTTTCTTTCATCAATACAATGCATTTATGTGGCCTTTGCCAACCCTATGAGGGCGCGTTAGTACGGCCATTTTGCAATAGCTTTAGCGTTAAATATGTAGCAGTCACATCAAAAGTTAATGGAAAATGAGTTGAAGTCGCTTTTTGAGCGGTACTTGCAATTTGAAAGCTGTAATTGTAATATTGTGTAGAGAAACCGTCAAACTGGTGAGAGCTTCACTATGTTTATTAGTTACATATTTGATCAGTTAGATTGGATTTATTTTAAAATCAATTCTATTGTTTTATGTTAGATTCGTGCTTTTAACTTATTAAGAGTAATAGGCACGAATGGATAAAAGGTTTTTAGGAGAAATATATTTCCATGAGTTCGAATTCCATTATGTGTTCTATTCGAAAAATCAACTTAAGAACAAAAAGTTGAGAAAATAAAAAAGACAATCGTAGTATTATTCAATTGTTTTTTTAGGTTCAACATGTTCATGACGAATAAGTTTATACCTGATCTGTCAGAATGTAAATTGAAATAATTATCTTGTTAATTGATTTCAAAAATAATAGCACTTTTTTTCAAGAACATAAAAACTTCTCATTAACTTGCTGTACCTACATCTTCGGTGCCATCTCAATTGCGGTTCTCTTTCGCTTCATTGAAATAAAACTGCCAACTAATACATTTTAACAGCACTTTCAAACTCCTTAGAAGATTACCTAAAGTTAATCAAGTAGGTTAACAAAGGCTTAGTTTATCAGTTCGATCGCGGGCCCGGCAACCATCCAGCAGCCACCCGGCAGCCACCCGGAGCTACCCGGCCCGATGTCCGATAACGGGTCTAATTGAAACATCCCGGAATTCCCGATGGACACAGGGGAGGATTATAGACCCCAAAATGATTAGCGGTGGCCCGGAGAGTCATATTTTAATACCTCTTTTCTGCTGTGCCCATTTGTACTGTAACAATTTGAGGGTTCCTTATCGGACTTCTTTAACTATGAAATAATCGGCTTAGACAGAATTCCGTTTTTTTCCTTACAGCATCTAACTCTTTGGTGAAAACATCGATACAACACCCACGCAACCTTTATAACGGCGGCACGTCCTTTTCTCGCGTCGTTACGTTCAAAATTCTGGCAAAATGTGAGCTTGTGAATGTTCCATTCTCCATGATGTGCAATTTAGGCGGTCTTATTGCTAAAAGCAATCTCTTCCAGACAACCTACAAGCAAAGGAAATATGACAGAGCGAGTAAGCAAGTGCACAAATAATAGGACAAAAAGGTAAAATTACTATTATAAATACCACAAATAAATACCTATTATTAAAATAAACGATACTAACAACAAAACATCAAAGAGTTGGAACTGAATTGTGGCTTGTAAAACACGAATTAATCTTCTGACTTCCGACACCAGCTAAATAATCTATATCATTTGGTGAAAATCAAATGCTATTGCTGCGCTATTAATTATTTGCAGCGGGCGGTGCTCATTCAATAGAGAGTGGGCTTCGTTCGTTCTGCGGGTAGGAGCGCGGGGCGGTTCCTATACGAAGCCATAAATAACAGCCCGGCCACAAGTGAACGCCTTCCGCTACTGGCGCTCACGGGACGCGCGGGCCGTAGAATTTCAGAACTGCTGGATATGTCAACAGTTGAAGCGGGAAGCACGTCAGAAAACGTCATGGGCCAGTGGTTCAGACCACAGGTGGTGAAGAGTTCAAGACTGGACGCAATACCTTTTTGTTCCTGCGGCTAGGTCTTCGTTACTGGACAACACTGATTGAAACCCAAGTACGTTAGGCTAGCCACATTGGGTGGTAAGGTGCCCCTCGATTTCATTCGGTGAAATTTGGTCTCCTGAATGGTCCATGACGGCAAATGATGAAGTTTTCTTCCTATCTCCATATTTAAATTCATCCATTAGCTAGTAGCTTGGAATTTACACGTCAAATGGCATCAACAACGGGAACGTAATAGTAGGTAAACCATCAGACCTTTTGGGCTTCATGTACTCTTGAAACCCCAGGGCTTTTTTTAAGAAGCCTTTTACGCCAGGCAAAAACTCCCGAGTTCATATAAAACGGCCAAAAGGCAAAACATGGCCTTGCCTTATCCAGGCATTGAATTTCCCTGGAGTTGTCGAGTCGACGCCGCGGCGCCTGTTTCCTTGACCCTGTCTTGCGGCCGTCCTGCCTTAATACCCGAGCTGCAACAAATCTTGCTAAACACAGCGATGAATGGCACGCAAGACGGAATGTGTTGCTGCATTGAAAGCACATTCAGAGTTTTAATAATAGCTTCTTTTCTTACTTATTTTCTGTTTTAGGAGATTATGATAAGAAATCCACTCTCATAATTGCTTTATTTAGGTTATGGCCTTCTCATTTTCTGTTGAAATGTAATCTTTACTAATGCAGCTTTGTTATTGGTTGCACATAAAGGGTGACATGTGGATAGAGGGATGTAGATTTTACCTATAACAAAAGCGTGTGTCCTCTTAACCGAAATACTCGTGTTTCAGCTGTTTTTTTTCAGTGTACGCGTTTTGTAAGTTCGTTGCACAGTGCTTACAAGGTCTAGTTAGTTCTAATGTAGAGGTTTCCCTTGTTCAAATTGAAGAATACGAAGGTAAGAGTAACTACCTATATCGACATTCACAAACTCAGTCTCACATTTAACGTTTCCTCGAAATCAGACACATTCGTTAGTCATTTTATTTTACTCAATATACATTAGTCGTATGTACTTTTCGAACTTAATGTTGGGTGGATAAACAAATTTATGAATATGTCTTTACATATCAATTGCGGCAAACTGTTTAGCCCTCATATCTTAAAACTTCCCAATTTGCTAAAATCGCTTTCCGCACCATTTCTGATATTTCCAATAAATATCCGCAAAACGGAACAAAGCGGAAACTCTACAGGACCATTACAAGGGTGTTGAGAGTAATTGGGCTCAAAAACAAGGAATTAAAGTGTAGAACCGCAATTAGTGGCCAAATGACCCCTGACTAATGAGTTGAGTTCTGTAATTACTGACCTTTGAGACCGGCCAGTCAGCGATCGGAAACTCGGGGAAACTACGATTAGACAGGTTCTGATTCAAATGGTGTGGAAAGCTGAATTTTTAAGAGTCTTTTTGTTCTTAGCTTCTTTTTAATGATTTCACGCGCGTAAGTAACTATATCGACATTTAGAAACTCACACTCACATTGCGTTAACGTTTCCTCGATATCAGAAACATTCGTCAGTAATTTTATTTCACTCAATTTACATTAGTCGTACTTTTGGATGATGATGACTTTTTGAACTTAAAGTTGGGTGAAAAGAGCCAAAACAATTATATTATTATCTTTTTTAAATCAAGGCAAACTGTTTTACCCTGCTTGATCATAATAACTTAAAACTTCCCAATTTGCTAAAATCGCTTTTCGCACCATTTCTGATATTTCCAATAAATATCCGTAATACGGAACAAAGCGGAAACTCTCCAGGACCATTACAAGGGTGTTGAGAGTAATTGGGCACAAAAACAAGGGATTAAAGTTTAGAACCGCAATTAGTGGCCAAATGACCCCTGACTAATGAGTTGAGTTCTGTAATTACTGACCTTTGAGACCGGCCAGTCAGCGATCGGAAACTCGGGGAAACTACAATTAGACATGTTCTGATTCAAATGGTGTGGAAAGCTGAATTTGTAAGTGTCTTTTTTTGTTCTTAGCTTCTTTTTAATGATTTCACGCGCAATAGGTAGTAGACGACTGTCATCAATTTTGCATGTTATTTCATGTTTGCCAATTAAAATCATTAAATCCAATGGATTTGTGAAACCACAATCAAAATTTGATTAAGAATGAGGCCACAATAGGCCTTCAAAGTTGGGTGGGTGAGTCGATTTCAAAAGTATACCTATTTTGTAAAAAAAATATACCAATTTGTAACCCAGACTAATAGAAAGCAATTTTGGTAAACGAACATTTTCATAAACGCAATATTTAATATAGCTGTCGTACAAATTTCTTAATCGCTCTTTGAAACTACTGAAGTGTGACGTCATAACTCAGGACACGTTTGGATGGAGCGTTTTTAGGCAAGACCAAAAATGTGCAATCCAAATTGTGATATCTCGGGTAGTATTGATACTATCGTAGGGATTTTTTTTTAAATTGCGTTCAAAAATGTAACGTCGTTCGATAATAAACAAAAAAAATTACAGTCGTCTAGCTTATTGTACTATCAAGTAGATATAATTGCGTCAATAGTCAATTAGCTCGAAGATCGTATGTAAACTTATGGAGATTATTAACGATAGTGCCTAGGTTATGTACATTTTATGGATGATTTAAAATATTATGAAACACATTACAATGAATTGATAGCGTCGTAGCCCAGTGGTTATACCTATACTCTAGCTCGGGATCCGGGTGGTCTTGAGTTCAAGACTGGCCGGAACACCTACTTTTTGCTCATTGTATTCCGATGATTGAGAGCACCAATAAAAAACCAAGCAAGCGGTAGGCTCGCCCACTGACTTGGCAAAATGTGGGCTTCTGAATGTTCCGTTCATCACGATGGCAACAATCAGTGTGCGGCTGACAACCCGCACCCGGTTGACGTCGCTAGATCTCAGTCGTTAAGCCCAGTCAGTGGCCTTAGGGCAGCTAGATAACATCTGACATTAAGATTGCTTACTAACCTTACACCCCTTTAGCAATCCACGCTGAGCCCGCGTTTTGGAGTATGGCTCGTTCCACCTCATAGTTGAGGTGAGGCCTGTGCCCAGCAGTGGGACGTATACAGGCCGCTTATGTTAAACTAGGAAATACCAGTCTTTAAAAGGCGTGTGGTCATTAAGAGTGGCAATAAGAATCCCCAAAATATTCCTAACCCTTTAAGTGTTCTTTCCTTTACCTGTGGGTTGTCTGGAAGATATTGCTTTTGGCAATAAGACCGCCTAAATTGTACATTGGCTCTTAAATGTTTATCTTCTTCGTTAATTTCTCTGTTGTGTTTGTGTGCAATAAAGTATTTCTTATCTTATCTTATCTTACTCCTGGTAGACCTCAGGATTCTCCCAGAAGGTTCTTCCTCCTCTATAAGCGGCTGAAAGTTAGTAAATCTCATTAGGATAATGCCTCATAATATGCCCTAGAACAGAAATAATAGCTCAAGAACGTCCAAACTTCAAGAGCTTAGGGGGTCAAAGCTAACAACAGCAAGGCCGGCTGGGGATATGTGGAAAGCCGAAAGCTCTGAAAGTGTATGGGGTGACATTAGAAGTCACTAGATCGGTAACATGTCAAAATGTCATTTGTTCATAGTCACTCAAGTCTATCAGTCGTCAAACTCCGCAAGCCAATGACAACAGGCACTAATTAGTGACTGCGCAGACAGCGAATCACGGCAAACAATTTTGCTTACGTTAATGACGTCACGATGACATAGTGTTCGGCTAGGGCCGCGGTCTGTAATTACCCGGAATCAGGGTAATTCGGGATGCTGAGTACGGAGAGCTTTTTGCTCGTTAACCGCGCGGTCGTGGCTCCAGTGCGAGTGATAGACTGAGCGGGGAGCGGCATCCTTGGTCTTCACCCTTACCTTGATGGTTTTTGTGTGGTTCGTGTACACAATACGATGAATGCATAAAGCATTCAGGGCAGTGTAGGGTAACATGAGTACAGCAAAAAAAGGGATTTAAAAGGTAACTTTCATTAACAGCCTTAGTCAGACGCTGAACATGGCATTTAGGAGGACCATAGATGTCCAGAGAGGGCGCTTATAGACCTAGATCTAAATTAGCCTATTTTCTGTTTTGTTGTCTATTTAACCCAAGAGTATCTACAAAAACGAATTCGAATAGCCTATTGGAACGATTTGTAGACCGAATAGAATTGAAACCTTGAGTTTCTTTCATGTAATTAAGTAGTTTTGGACCTGTTTTACGATCTTCATTAGAATATGATAACAAAGGAGAAAGTCCTCATTTAATGCCTGCGACCGATAGCTGTATATTTGGTGACATTTATAAATCCTTTTCGTTTAGTTGCTTCTTTACTTTTTTATATCTAATTAGACTTAACAAACAATAAACTATCTATCTACCTATGACAATTTCCGCTGCCGATGGGACCACACCAGCATGCTCCATTGAGCGTGGAAACGCCGCGTCATCGCCGGTGAAACGCGCCGTGCAAAGGGATTACCATACTACTGCTGAACGGGCTCGTAATACTGCGGCTTGATGAAGAAACGAGGAATGTAACTTCTTGCTTGTTTCCGTTGAGGTTGAGCAATTTATCTGTGTTAAGGTTTCTAGTCAAAAATGGATTACTGGCAGATTTAGCGAACTTATTTTGCAGTGTTTATCTTTATCACTGCCATGCAGTATTATAAACAACAAATATAATAACTTTATTTTTCGTACGTTCGAGGGATCATAGGTTATTATTTTTATTTTATTTTATTTTTATTTTATTTATTTAGAATTATTTTACTAAATACCGAAATTCATAGGAATAAACCATCAATGTATTTTTTTTTGTTTTACAAAGAAATGGCGCCCAACGTGGGGTTTACAAAGATGTGTTAAAAACCCTTGGATATTATATTAATTTTAAAATGTTCTTTAATACTTGGTCGTGAATATTTGCATACACAAATTCTGTGTTTAAATATTTTCCCATAACCGTAACTTAATCTAGGTATTTGATTTTTAAATGAAGACGACTTCATCATACCAGTAATAGTAACATTAAGAGTTATTTAAACCGATTACAATAATTATTCTCGCAATTCCAAGACAACAAGCCCCAAACCGCACCGCACACTCCATTTCCGAGCTGATCTTCTCCAGATATCTAATTGAATTAGGAGCTAACTGCTTTAGGAGGAAACAAGCATTAGCGAGTAATCAAAGAGACGCCGTGGGTCGGACAATAAGACGATTAGACAATAACCCGGCGGTGAATAGCTCAAGCTACAGACGCGGCGGGGCAGACGGGCTGCTCGAGCGCTGTTATTTACCTAGAGGTATTTTCGGCGCGTATGAGCTTCTTTTCGTATGTACATCATTAAAAACGCGGATTATAGTCGGACTGACTGTTGAAATAAGATTACTAAGGTTGGGTTGCACCATCTGACTTTAACAATAACAAACATCAAAATTTCAGTTAAAGTAACGGTCAGGTAAGCAAAAATGACGTCAAATTTGTCAATTTTGTCGACGTCATTTTTGGGCCTAACCGGTACTTTAACTGAAATTTGGATGTTTGTTATTGTTAAAGTCAGATGATGCAACCCACCCTAAGTCACTTTCTGTCAAAGGACCTGTCATTTCATGCACCAATGAAGAAGTTTGAGTATAGTGACAACGTCCTGACCACTAGCTACAAGACAAATATCTCCGGGAGGTAGCCATGTCTTGTCTGGTTGGATTTTAGAATAAATTAAGTAAATGTAAGTTCATGCATTATATTTTATTGTACAAGTATCAAGATATTTCATTAAATAAGAACCCATAATAATAATCTTATAGGTAATCCAAAAACTCGTAAACCAAATCGCTAAGACATACGCGTAGGGTCTGAGAAATAAAAAATACTCAAATCGATAAAATAGCGTTGTGATAAAAGTGTCATTTAATTGAAAAAAGAAACTGAACAACGAGTTAGAAACTGATTGAGTTTTCAATACATTACTTACCGTTGTAAATTGTACATTTGAAACATACTCGTAAATGGAAAGTTTTAATCATCATTATATCACAGCTGGGCATAGGCCTCCCCAGGCATCTCCACAACGATCGGTCCTGCGCTGTCCGCATTCAGCGGCTTCACGCGACCTTGCCCAGATCGTCGGTCAACCTTGAAGACGGCCTGCCTACGGAACGTCGTCCGGTACGCGGTCGCCATTCCAGAACCTTTCCGCCCCAACGGCCATCGGTACTCTGCGCTATGTGTCCCGTCCACTGCTACTTCAACGATGCAATCCTTCGAGCGATGTCGGTTGCCTTAGTTCTCCTGTGGGTCTCATCATTTCTGATTCGATCAAGCAGGGAAATGCCAAGTATCGCTCTCTTCCTGAGCCTTCTTATGAGACCCATAGTGAACGACCGCGTCTCACTCCCATATGTCATTACTGGCAACACACACTGGTCAAAGACTTTCGTCTTGAGACATTGAACTACATTAATGGAAATATTTACCTAACATAAATTACACATCCAAAATTATTCCAGTATCTTTCCAATATTCAATTGTGTAGTTTATTTTGCGTCGTTTACATAATTTTATTCATTCATTTAAATTAATTATTCTGTCTCGTTTTACAAATTGTTCGCCTTTCGCACTTATCTGGTGTATCTGCGTCATGGTATGGGAATCAAATTTTGTTTATCGCTATTGTCTGACACGAATGACTTACAAGGCAGAACCAGTTTGTGGGATAATGTGGTTTGACTTTATTTATTTTTTCATTTAGCTGAATCAATGTTATACTCTAGCTGCAATACTACCTAGCAAGGCTATTCCTGTTAATTCCTCAGAAATAACGATACTACGCTGGCCAATCATTTTTAAAAATATCCTAATAAGTCCTCTGATGTTGGGCAAAATACATACCGTATTCATGAGAATACGGTATTTATTTTACGGGAGTTGAGTGGACTCCGTCTGAGGTTAGTTGCTAGGCGTTGCTAGGAGAGTCGTAGTATTTTCGTCTACAGAAGGTTATCGAGAGAAATATCTGTTCGCCCGAAGTTCCACGTCCTACACATCTTAGATGTGGCCAGTGTAGGTCATCAGGCACTGTTAAGGTGAAGCCCCATTAGTTAGTTGAAAGAAATGGCATATTAATTAGCAAAAGCACCGCAATGTACCGCACCAGTGTGGTCTCACCCCAATTGAGGTTCCTTACGGAAAGAAAGTGGTCAGCCCCCAGCAAATTGTAATATGGAGCCCAATACAAATACTTGCCTGCCTGTGCCGGTTTTCAAAAGGACAACCAATACACTTAGTTACCTACAATGTTGTACCTTCCTGCGCTGCGTGTAGTGATCCCGGAGAAGTCTATGTGCGGCGACGTGGAATTATTGCACGGTACGACGTCGTGTCGTGGGAATCTACTACGAGCAAGCGACATTTTTACGAAGCCGCGTCGTAGCATGATGCGACGCAACGTCGTCATCATCATATCAGCCGAACGACGTTCACTGCTGGGCACAGGCCTCACCCACGCTTGGCAGGCGCGTTGGCGATCGCAGTATGGCCTGCTGTTTTAAGGAGACGCTGCTGCCTCTTCTCCTGGTGGCAGTTTTCCCTCAGTCGGCTCTTACGACACCCACGGGAAGACAGGCGGTAGTGCTATTCTATTAACGTGCCGGCACTACACGGCGGTATTATCATCTAATTGTGTACAGTCCCTGACACTGTGGTTAGCCACCCGAGAAGAAGATCGTTTTCTCCGCTCGTGCGCCGCGGAGATGTCTCCGCGACCCGTTTCTCACAAATCTCCGCCCGTCATTTGCACTTTTCTTACCGCTGGAAAACATTTCCGGAATGAAAAATGAAATCTCAGCGGCACAATGCTCATTGTGTCAGGTTTTGTTGCCTTAAGCTGTTGTTTCGACGAACGCTCGGGATTTTCCGAATAAATAGTTGTCTATCTTCAGAATGAAGGGAGTTATTAGGTGTTTATTTTATGGAAATTAGGTGTTTTCATAAAATTATAGATAAGCCTACAGTTTGAAGACTTACCAAGCCGTTTAATAAATACGTGGTGGAGATTTTTTGGTCAAACGAAAATATTGATTAGACATTTTATCTGACATAGACATTCAGATATCAATAAAGTTTTTTTTTCTTTTTTTTTCAATTGTATTTTTGTTCTATGCACCAATAAATAAACACTTCCCATCGGACTATAGGATTTTCCACCATATAACCAGATAGCTGTAGTAATTATCCGTCTCAGCAAAGGTTTAAACACCAATTCGGATCCAAGTAATCCCGTACAAACGTTAAATAAGCCGAACAAACGAGGTTAAGCGCGAGTATTAGTGGCACCCCGATAATTGCCGCCATGGCACCCCCATGGCACCCTTGCAACATGGGGTAAGCACCGCACTCGGCTTTGTACCAATTATTGTACTTTTTACACCCCGTGTCCTGTGTTGGCACTAGACATACTGGCATTTATAAGTATACGCATACCAACCCCTTAATTGATTCATTTGTTTATTGTTGGAATTATTTGCAGAGCTTCAACAGCATGAAATTTAATTAACATAAGAATGTTTTCATACATAATATTGGTAACGACAATATCCGGGTGATGTCGTTATTAAATAATATTGAATACGAGCCCAAACACCGGTTCTACACGAAAGCAAAATAGTACATTGTTACCCTAGGGGTGAAAGTAACTTATTTAGTCCCGAGACGGGGTTTGGCGCCCGGAACGAAGTGAGGGCGCCAATAGTTCGAGGGACTAAATAAGTCTTTCACCCGAGGTAAACACTGTGCTTTTCATTACAAATACGAGGAAAGTAAAAATAAAAACATGAATTAGCTAAATAAAAAATGATAAAAATAAATGAAGATCAAATTGCCGCTTTCCCGCCTATTTTGTTTGTTTTTTTTCTGTGGCCGGCCCGCCATTTTTTTTTATTTTCATCATTGGAAAAATGATAAATATTTTGCTCAAAGCTAAGTTATTTTAAAGAAATTGTTGAAACTGAATTATAATAAAGTTATTTAAAACATATATATTCTCTGATCAATACTTAACTTTAAGTTAATTCAAATTTTACATCGTGGCTGTTTATTAAGTTGGACAAGGTTCAATAGATATGTGAAAAAGAACTAGTTTTTTTAAAAATAATTTGACAGCTGTCAGTTGAAAGTGATTCTCCCTAAGGATGAAAAGTGTTACTTTCAGCCCGCTTCTTAGGTCAGTAATGACCTACTTTCAGAGTATGAGTAATGAAAAAGAACAAAAAACATCATGAAGCAGCGAATGACAGGATGTCATTCGCTTCAATACCGGGTGCGGCAATTGAACTGTCCGCCTCCTTGTAACTATTTTAAAATTCGAACTACTGAATCGAACGCGGCAAAAATTTGAAAATATAATCTGTGACACATTATCTATGTTACTTCAAAACTATTCGGTCGTGAGAAGAAACGTTCCAATTTTAAAATAATGGATTTAAAACGCAATTCTGTGATTGCTCTTTATTTGGAGGGAAAATCGAACATCGACATTCGTCGAGCGCTACCAAATCTTCAATTGAACGAAAAATTTGTGCGTCGTACTATCCAAAGATTTAAGAGTGCGTATAAACCCAGCAAATTATTAAAATTCACCCGCGCCCCCCTCTCTGCGAACACTATCGCCCGCCGAACCACAATACATCTCTCTCGCTCGCTCAACGCGTAGCTTCCGTAGTATACGTAAAACAATCAGATAACACAGTGGGCATTATTTTTGTGAATACATTACCTACATTTTAATGTGTGTAATTTTACTTTGTATATAAGTTGAATGTTATGTTGTAGATAGTAGTCTCATCTTTTAAATTATTTTTAAGGATCGGTATGCAAAAGGTAAAAATAGGACCCTATTACAAAGACTACACTGTCTATCTGTCACCAGTTGTTTTTTTCACAATAAATACTAAATACTAGCAGCCGCACGCGACTTCGTCCGCGTGGACTTAGATGTATGTGAAAAAAGATTTTCCCGCTTTTCTGTAGAAATTTTCCTGATTTTTCTTTGCTATAAACCTCACGGAGCCCGAGACCATTCCAACGAATGCAAAACCGTGGAAATCGGTTAGTGCGTTCTGGAGTTATAGCGACAGGAAGGAAAACACGACTTATTTTTATATACTAAAAATATAAATAAAATATTTTAAAGTAAATACACAAGCGGGTTTTTTTGCGTTCTTTGTTCTATATTAGTGACGGTAATAGGTGGACGCATTTGTATATTTATAAATAAAAGCTCCCCGGTGTTATGATTTGACCCGCCTTTTTTTTTCGTGGGGAAATCTTCATGGATACCTCGCCGCCCGGGGAGACGACGATGTTATGTTGGACTCCTACCGACTGAAAACCCGCGGCCGCTACCACGCGCCTCAAGGCGCTTGCAGGCCGCACTGGGCCCGCAACCCCACGTGTCACCCTTACGGGCCTCAGCGAGTGGGTGGCTAGTCCACCACACTGCCACTCCTGAGTTCTATTCGCTTCCCGGCGGTTGGACCCTACCACCGGTACTAAGCCCCCTCGCAACGCCAAGGTGAGAACTCATGAGGAGGTGGTTTGACTCTCCTCCACCAACTGAAGACGAATTAAAGGGTCGCATCCCGCCTGGCGCGATTGTCAGCGATTATAATAATAGATTTCCAATTGTATCTGGTTTATAGGGCGTTGAAAGGTGAATAAAAAATGAAAATGAATGCCAAAAACATCATCTTTATTTCAAGTATGTACATATTATACGAGGGTCATTCAATAAATACTTACTTAGCCTACAAAAAGTAAAAGAAAATTTTGGAAAATGGCAATTTATTTTTCAACATAGTCTCCATTCAGTTCGATACACTTAGCACAGCGATGCTCAAACTTTTTTAACCCGTCCGAAAAATGGTTTTTGTCAAACTCTGCAAAATAGGCCTCCGTGGCGGCAATGACCTCCTCATTTGATCCATATCTATTTCCGGGGAGTGTTTTTTTCAGATTAGGAAACAGAAAGAAGTCTCAAGGGGCCAACTCTGGAGAACACGGTGGATGGGGCAGCAATTTGTAGCGCAATTCGACCAATTTGACCATGGCAACGGCAGACGTGTGAACCGGTGCGTTGTCGTGGTGAAACAGCACGTTTTTCTTCGCCAGGTGGGGTCGTTTTTTCTTTAATTCGGCGTCGAATCAGCCCAATAAATCGGCATAGTAAAGCCCTGTTATAGTTTTACCCTTCTCGAGGTAATCGATGTAGATCAAACCTTGTAAATCCCAGAAAACGGTGGCCACCCACTTTACCCACGTTTCTCTTGTGATGTTTAAGTTAGATAGAGTGCAACCGAATTGAGGAGCATGATTCGATACCATTTTTATTTTTTCAAAAAAGTACAACTTGTCTATTATCACTCTCTCTGCTGCATCGTACAAATTTACAGCCTGATCTTCATTCTGAGCTTGTGGCCGACTACTTAGAGTGCGTCGTCGCTTCAATGAACTGTAATGAAAAAGTTCAGCTATTTCCAAAAAAAAACATGCAGAAATGACACAGTAGAAAAAAAAAATGCGGAAGCCATATTTTACAGAATTTATGTTAAAAAAAGGCACAAATTACCCACTATTAGGAAAGTCATTTGCAATTAAGCATTAAAGTGCTCGTAGCAAGTGGCGTTCTGAGTCAAAATATCGCTCGGCTCATGCGTTTTGTGGTTGCAGTTCTAACCACCCCACCCAAATCCACCCTTTTCCGTTCAACTGATCGGATTTATTTTATATTTACAGGAGAGTGCAAAGCAGCGGCCAGGCAAAAAAGTAGGCGGGAAATGGTTAATTTCGGCGTCTGTTTGCGCTTAGTTACTTTCATTTAAGAAAGGATGGTTTGGAAAGTGATAACTTTATCAGAAATTATCTAACGTTATTTCTCAAATGACTATTTCCCATTCGTTATTTTTCTAATGACAGGTCTCCACTAGTTTAAATGTTATCGATTGTACTGTAAGAATTTAGGCGGATACCTTTCTGGAGTATTCTCTTCATTCCTCGAGTAATCATTACGGTAAGTATTTTTTTCTGGCTGACAATAGTCTGTAGATATAGGCTGTCTATTAGGGTCTACATTTGACAAATTCAATGTTGTTCTGTAAAATAAACACAGTACTTAGTATATATACTCATGTGGTAGTAACTAGTTATTGTTTCAGCCAGCTTCAACTTTACTAAAAAAAAAAAACCCGAGATGGAAAAGCGAGTATGGATACTATTTTTAAAGAAACCTACATAGTCGACGACGCGCATGCCTCCACAACTTCATTTTGATCACACCTGTCAGATTGTGAAATATTTTGAGATACAGCAATTCTGAAAATTAAATATTATTTGAAAACAATTTACTTACAATAAACACCTGGTGGATTAAAACAAATTCCTTCGAAATCAACCTATTATTTAAAGAGACCAACTAAAGTCATGTGATTACTTAGCATATACTTTACACCATCTGTTTACGTCATCTTACTAGATCGACTCAAATGAATTTATTTCTCTTAAAATACAATACAACATACCTTCGACAATTAGCCATCCTTTCAGTTTGTAACTTTTTTAGCTCTCGTTTACTAAGTCTTTTTAAAGTCCTTTTCTTTTTCCCCATTTCACTATTTATTTTGAAACTCGGAGCAGCTAAGAATTTGAGCGTAGTCTTCTCGTCTCAACGGAGCGATCGGTACTGATGTGTGAAATAGAAATATGTGTCAAGCTTCACAAACGTGCGACGGGAGATGGCTTTTTCTGCGGAATCAAAACGTATTAAGTGCCAAAAGTGTTTAATCGTTATAAATCCAAAACTAAAAGGAATTTTAAAAAATGACTAGACATAGCCCTTACTTATTTTTCAATATAATTATTTATAAAAAAATTGTCATCATAGTAATTGCCATGTCCAGTATAAATCGAAAAAAAGGGAAAATCAGACGTAACTTCGTGATTTTTTTTTATCGAGATAATTTAATTATTTTATGTTTTTGATCAAACACAACCCTTGAAAATATCATGTAGCGTGACATTTAATAAATTCATAAAATTTCATTTAGTATTTATCACGTACAATCAAGAAAAAGATTGGTAGTTTTGCTTTATGCGCACTCTTAACGAGACTGGCAGTGTTAAGAAACGCTACGGGGGCGGTCGACGCCATACTGCAACGGCGCCAGCAGTTGTCGAAAAGGTGCGACATCGTTTACGCAGAAATCCAGCTCGCCCAGGATCTTAAGGTGAGCGACCGCAGCTTTCGTCGTATATTTAAGGAAAAGCTTAAGGTTAAACCATTAAAAAAAAACTTTTCGCAAGAACTCACTGCTTTGCAAAAGAGCAAACGGCTGGCTCGATCAACGGAGCTGATTCGCTTGCTCGACACTGGCGAGCTTCCCAACTTGGTATTTTCAGATGAGAAAACTTTCTGTGTTGAGCAGTTTCTTAACAAACAAAATGACCGTGTGTGGTTGAAAGGACGTGTCAGCGATCATTCAGATGAACTGAGAGTCACTCGACGACAAGGAGCCGACCAAATCATGGTATGGGCGGCGGTGTCCGAAAAAGGACGTTCTCCGCTTGTTTTTCTCCCAATGGGTCGCAACCAAGCCAAACTAAATCAACAAATCTATCAAAATGAAGTCTTAAAAACAGGATTGCTACCGTGGGCACACAAGACATTTAGTTCGGAGCGTTGGACGTTCCAGCAAGACTCGGCGCCATCGCACAGAGCAACTGGGACGCAAAATTGGTTAAAAGCGAACGTTCCTGTGCTGATCGACCGAGATATGTGGCTGTCGTCTTTGCCCGACTTAAACCCTCTAGACTTTTGTATTTGGGGTGTTTTACAAGCAAAGGCCTGTGCTAAAAAACACACATCAGTGGAGGCGCTCAAAACTACTCTTACACGAGAAAGGAACCGTTTAAATGACGACGTTATTCGAGCAGCCTGCGCTTCATTCAGAAAGAGACTCAAGCTTGTAGTGCAGGCTAAAGGCGGTTGTATTCCATTAGAATAAATAAGAATATAATTTTAGCCGTTTTATTTTCATATGTAAAAAATATATTAATAAATATTCAAAGTAAATAAAAATATTTAATTTTTTAACATGGACAGTTCAATTGCCGCACCCGGTACATCATTAATATCTAAATTTAAATTAGCTATGAGGATCCTACTGCTAAGCAAAGGCCTCTCTTCCCCTCCTGGTTTCCTACGCCACATCGAAACACTATTCACAGAAGCACGTTTCCTGACTGACATTTCATAAAAAGATCATTAGACCGATGCATCGTTTCCTCGAATTTCGAATGACCGAAGCTCATTAGCCCGAAGGATCGTTTACCCGAAAACTTTCTAGCATAAAATCTGTACACCAACATAGATTATTCCTATAGAAACAAATACTATTTGCCTAGATTAATAAGTAATTTTATTTTCTTTTAGATATCATTAACTTGTACTCGTAACGAATAATAATAGGTACTGCATTTTAATAATTTAACGTTTATCTTCTTTATGATGATGGGTCCAAACTTGTAACAAAACTTGAGTAATTTCAGCTTCTAAGTAGGCACAAAATGTAGGATTCACACTGCGAAGTGTGATCTCAATCTCCCTCAGGAGAAACGCTCACTTTAATTGTTTTCGCGAAAATCACAATCACAGTTGCAAAGGTGTTGAGTTTTACAGAAGGCCAAAATCAAAGTTAAGTGAAGTGTGCATTGAGCATGACCTAGGATGCAATTCTCAATGTACACCTCGACCCCGAGCTCGAAGTCGCCTGTAAGAGAATGCAAGGTACGGAGCCCTCAAAATTCCCACATATTGCATTCACATATTGATATCTAAAAGAAAATAAAATTACTTATTAATCTAGGCAAATAGTATTTGTTTCTATAGGAATAATCTATGTTGGTGTACAGATTTTATGCTAGAAGGTTTTCGGGTAAACCACCCTTCGGGCTAATGAGCTTCTGTGAATAGTGTTTCGATGTGGCGTAGGAAACCCCTATAAGGGTTCAATATAAATAAGAATGAATCACTAAATTATGTGGTGCTAACCATAGAACTCTAAAACGGCTGAAACGATTTGTCTATTATTTATTGTGTTTGATCGTATTCATCATACCTATTATACTCGTATCCTCTGAACTGGCAAGGGGCCCAAAAATGTTTTTGACGACGTTTGGCCCTTATTTAAGTCACTTAAAAAATGTTAAATAACAGTTTTGTACTTTAAAACGGGACGAAATCGACATTTTGTTGACTGTCGAATTCATGTTTTCAAATTCGCAATAAACATATTGATGATAGAATTGAAAGCATTTCAAAACTTAAATAATCGTTCTTGCAAGAAGAAATCAAGAAATCAAACCTATCCAAGAGTGCAGAATTTCTGACATCCTCCTTAAAATATTTCCAATTTGAACAAACTGCCTCCTCCTCTCTCAGTATCCATTAAGTAGATCCTAAATACCAAAAACACAGTGATGAACACATTAAGGCACACCAATTTGCAATTCATTAGGCCATAAAATAATACCCCGGCCGATATTCGCAAATAATTTTATATCCACCCAGCAAAACTGCTTTATAAAACGCTAGGGTTAGCAAAAATAGACCTTGATTCGAACACGTTAAGAGTGATTGGATTATTTGGCAGTGTCGTGTCATGAGCGTGAAGTATCACGTGACATTGACCGACGCGTGACGTGGTGGAAAGGGGGAGGGTTGAATGAGTCATCACGTCGCGGAAATGGTAGCAGACATAGGAAGCTGTTTAGAATAATTATGTAGGTAGTTCTTATTTCTCGCTGCTTTTGTCTGGTTTTCTGCGTGTCTGTTTGACATCACCTTCGACTTTGCTAAGTTTCTACACTGAAGCTCATAGTACTTTGCCTATTTTCATGAAGTGCCGTTTACTGCTTCCCTTGAACTAGGCTAAAAAATATTTTCACATTCGCTGTAAGGCAAAATTTCACCTACCTTGGGGGATCGGATCTCCATACAAAGTTTTCAATTGTAAGCATCTGGAGTGTTTTTACAAATCCCTTTGCAAAAACCACCAACCATAAACCTTCGTGAAACTAAGGATATCTACAATCGGCGAAAAGCCTTGTTTACACTATAACTATAACTTAACATTTGGGAATGTGTACTATCAAAACATACGCTCACGGCTTCATCACAAACGGGGTAGTTAAAAAAACGCTGTTTGTTGCCGCCATTGTGAGCGGAACATTCAGAAGCCCACAAACATAGTAAGGTAAGGTTCTGCGGTATTCCGGGTTGCTTGGGAATTCACTGGAGAGTTAGCCAAAAAAAATTGTCAACGAAAACATTATAGTACTTAGGTGTTCCGGCCAGTCTTGACCTCGGAACCACAAGGGGTCCGAGCCTGGGGATTTAACCACTGGGCCGCGACGCCCTCTTTGGGATTGGTGGATTTAGGATTACTATGAACTTTAAAGCTACTCAGTCCTCTATTGAGTTCCTGTCATCCTTGTAAGCAACTTACGTATCAAGCTAATAGATATTTTGTCATAAAGAGAAATGCCCCCTAGTGTTTCATAGCTACGTTTTATTTTTTCCATTTACATCACAAGCACCCAAGCTTAGAATTTAAACCCTCATTTTGAAATAGAAAAGAGTACTTTCAAGTAAAATGCTATAATTAAGAAGTTCTCGACCCGAACAATCTATTCAGCACGTAAGAATGGAAATAAAAAACCGAATTTCCTCCCGCTAAGTACGGAACCGCAAATGATTTGCAATTATGCAGTCTCAATGGAGTTATTACATCAATATGGGGTGGGCCCGGCGGGGTGGCAGCAACAATTGAATTTTAACGACCTATAATATTACGGACTCACGGCTGTGACGGACCGACAACTTGAAAACAATACAATATGCAGAAATTCTACGGTTGCGATTTATCTACTTCTATCGATGGATCTAGAAAACAGTCTGGGTCAAAGAATGATAAAACATAGGAACTAAATGAACGTCTCTAGTCCATAAATATTTATTCCCTTATTCATAAAAAATTCAACAGCGCTTCAACAACACGTTAACTTTTATATCGCTTTGTGTCTTTCATTCTTTTTGCTGCCGCCATTTGCGAGTAAGTGACATAACACGTCAATTTCTTGAACTATGCTTTAGCGTTGCGTTCGTTTTTATGAATGAGGGGGTTATTAAGTAGTCTCTATTCATGCCCGCTACAAAATATCTACTCGTACAAAATTTCGACAACAATGAAATATTTAATTGCAATACTCATTTCATTTGAACACAGCTAAAACTCCGTTTTGTCTTCAAATACCGTCATTCACAACTGTAATGATTTCGTTTTTGCTTCGTACAATATAGTATCTATCAAATACTATTCACTCATTATCATTATTTATTTCAAATATCCTCCACACAGTATCTTCGGTTACCCGTATATAAGAGATGAGAGTTCGCTATTAGCAATACTGCCTCCTGAATTGTGCATTGCTTCGAGGGTAGTACTTATCTATTTTCTAGTTAACGGGCAATAAACAATGAATTATCTATTTATGAAACTCTAGTTTACCATTCTCAACGTCAGTGTGTCTCCTGTCGATAGATTCGGGCACAGATGGCTGACCAGATTTGCGCGTGGACGAAATCCTATTTGGTCGAAGAAGCGAACACGACCCGTCAGCGGAACGAGAAAATATACTTAACTACGTACACCATGTTAATATTGTATGGGATCTTCAAGGGCCTTTGGTCTTAAGCCGATTTATTTACAGGGAAATAAATAAATGGGAAGCTATAGCTGTCCTCATAGGCATTATTCTTGCTGTTATTGCTACGAGGCGCTATTTTATTTTGTAAAGCTACTTTTTGTAGGACGTTTTAACGTGCTTTTGGTGATAAACTTATCTTTTTAGTGTTCTTTTTCATGTAACGTTAAATTCACTCGTTCACCCGTGCAGTGTATTGTTTTTAGTCTTTAACTTATCATTTTTACAATCAACTCTTGATTAAGTTGAGGTATTTTTATACTTTGCTCTACATATTGGTATTGATAAGCTATTTATAACATCCTAGTCTACTCCCCGGGGCCTGGAAACCAGCCTGCGTGTAGTTCTCATTACGGACGCGGATAGTAGGATCATAGGTGTCTTGGCTCGTTGGCTGTTCGCACCACTTAGGCATAAACGGGCAAGGATACTAGCCCCTAGTGGGCAGTGATAATGAGGTGCACTATCTGCATTGCCCAAGCTCACTAATCCTAAAGATGTCTTTTACTCAAAGACAAACCTTACTAAGGTTTGTCGAAGACGCTCTTTTTAACTATCCCTCTATTGCGTCGTCATGGTAAACGGAACAGTAACAAGCCCACACGTGGGGTAAGTGGCAAGCGTACCCGGCGCTGTACGGGTTGCTTGGATATTTTATCAAAGTCTAATCAGCGTAATTTTTTAAATGTCCATAGAATTGTGTTCCAGCTAGATTAGTACCACTAAGCTACGGCGACAACTTCTCTTTTTTTTCATAAATAAAAATATAGTTTTTAAACTATAATTTGAACGTTGCCACGTTTATCGACCCCAGATCAACAAAAGGCAATTGCATACAAATTGGCGTCCGTGTTATCACGAGCAGCAAAGCAACGCGTGTAGAGGGCAGTAATTATAATCAATTTGCGCAGCCCGGGCGACGCGTGTGGCGCACGCGCCGCTAACGAGACGCGTGACGTAGAGAAGGGCTGTCACAGGTTAGAATAGATTAGAAATAGCTAAAAATATGGTACAGAGGCGCTGACATCAACCTGCACAAAACCGTTACGAAATGGGTCTTATGTAAGCGGCATAAGGTGCCCCTATGTGGTGCAGAGCTCTTTTTTTCTGCAACAGTTTCTGAAACAGGCCTTCAAAATCTGTTAATATAAGTAGGTACATCAAAATAATTAATTTAAGTCATTCATCATCATAATATTAATCGGCTGAGTAAAAGACAGTTTTGCATTAACCAAGTTTTTAGTTGGCTTTTAAACATTTTTAAGGATAGGGCCTTTAAAGGTATCATCATCGTCAGCCAAGACTTCAGCCGGCACTGGACCTAAACATATCGCCAAAAGTATCTACTGCTGACCAACAGAAGGAGTGAGATTGGCCAACGGAACGAGTGAGATTAGTCCAAAGTGCACAACAAAACTCACAATGTCAAAGGCAATAGTGTCCTCAGTTGTTGACAGCCCTGTGTGCGCAAGGGCTCAAATATCAAAACAGTAAAAATGTAACACCCTGTGCAACTTTAATACACGCTTAATGAGACTAATCAAACTTCAAAGTGATTCGCCGTAACGAAGACCCTCGGATGCTCACAGCCTAGAGGGAGTTAATTATCCTTTAGGTTACCTAGTGTCGCTAACTGTCGCTTTACATCTCTTAAAAGTGCTCTAAAATTAACAAAATAAGGTGCATAATGGTATTTCTTTTAAAGTAAGACGATGAGTATTCTCAGCAGTTTCAAAATCGTGTTTTATAAAACAAGCAAATGTTAAGCAAAGCGAACTTTATATCGAGTCTCCACCCTTCAAATTATTGAGTACCTAAAGCAAACAGGTTTTTATTTTTTTGATGTTAAAGATTATCTTGGTTAAAGTTATACAACAACACAATGCAAAAAACGTCAAGCTCTCTATGTCGTGTCAGGACATCCAATTGGGAAACAAACAATCTTGCATTGTTGTATTTTATTGATTGGATGACGTGAAGTGAATTGTTAAAAGATTCTTAAAAGGATTCTTATGCTTCCAATGCTCAAACCTGTAAACGTGAGCTGAACTTCACAATCGCCGGTTTAAAGGCAAAAGGAGCGAGATATATCTCATAGGGAATAACGGGAATTCCCCACTTGCATGAATTCCGTCGACGCATATCGCCGTTGCGTCCAGTCGAGTATTGTCGGGGACGCGGCTAAAGGATTCCATTACATGGAGGCGAGTTTGACACGGACTTTATGAAGGCAGTGCCAGTAATAATGACACTTGAAAGCTATGAGCTGAAATATTTGACAAAAGTGAATACATATTTCCTCTGGCAAGACATATCGAAGACTTATATAAAAGACTGTTGGAAGAAAGTTAGCTAATGTCCAAAAATATACTAGGAGAATTTAGGAGAATTTATTGCATTAAGTGTGGTCAATATTAATGTTTTGTTACAGCATTCGATTCCATCCACCGTGTTATTTTTAAGGTCACTTTTCTTTTTTAACATGTTATTAGTATTCAGTAAGCTAACAGATAACAAAAGAACTTACTGTTAATAATATTATTTGTATTTTCCAGCCAGCGTTCTATGTTGGCCTTAGTGTTTAGCTAGCAACTAGATGTCTAGATGTACTTACATTAGAAAAACAAGACCTAGCAAAAATCTCTCTAAAATGCAACAAATTTTATCCTTCCGCACTTCTGTTCATAGAATCCCAAAAACGCAAGAGACGCAACGATCCGGCAACGTCCGACGGTTTCACGTTTGCATCATTAGAAGAGAGCGGAGGAGCGCATTTTTGCACGAGCCTTTGAATGGGTGAAGTGGACCGACAACACTGAGTCGGCGCGTGCAATCACACGAGTCACTGAGTGAGTCGCGAGTCAGTAATGAGTGAAGGAAGCGTGCAGCGCGCCGGGCGGCCAATTTGTGCACGATTCATTGTGGACGGAATAAAAGACATGCAAATATTCTCAGATATTGCTATCGAGAATTTTTATTGCGTTCGATTTTCATATTGGTTAACGGGAAATTCATAATTCTGCATGTCCCGCTTGCACAGCTCCCGTTTTAATGAAAACAAGTTTCCAATAGTCATAAAAATGAAGTGAATAGTCATTAAAGTACTGAACTGTTTTGGTGAATAATAATGGTTAACCTAAAAGGTTGCAGGTTGGTAGTGGTTACAGACCACGTGCAAACGGTCACGCCACTTTGAAAATCTATGGATTAAGCTAAGTTTAACAATCAGTGACTTTTGGCTGCTAGTAATGATGATGATGTTAACAACACTTCAAATACAATTCACGGACTCAATCACATTAACATGGCAGGTTATTGCTTCACACATTAGCAACCATACAACGTCTATAGAACAGCACGAAGAAGGTAACCTGTAAACGAGCCATTAAGCCTAACAACATCGACGCTTTAGTAGAAAGGAGTTATAACCCATTCGAATCTCCTTGATCAAGATCACAGATCTTTGAAAATCTATGGATAAGGCTAAATTCAGCCAAGTAATGATGATGATGTTAGCAACAGTTCAAATAATTCACGTCACTCAAAAACATTGAAATGGCAGGTATTTGCTTCACACAATAGCAACCATAAAACGTCTATAGAACAGCACGAAGAAGGTAACCTGTAAACGAGCCATTAAGCCTAACAACATCGACGCGGTAGTAGAAAGGAGTTACAACCCATTCGAATCTCCTTGATCAAGATCACAGATATTCATTCTTCGAGGATTGTATTGGTTAGGCTAACAATTAAAATGTTGAAAAGAATTCCATGTTTCAGAAAGACCAGGTTGGTAGTGGTTACAGACCACGTGCAAACGGTCACGCCACTTTGAAAATCTGTAGATGAAGTTAGCTTTATCCATAGATTTTCAAAGTCGCTGGACTTAGGTCCAGCTAAGTAATGATGATGATGATGTTAGCAACACTTAAAATACATTTCACGGCACTCAAACACATTAACATGGCAGGTTATTGCTTCACACATTAGCAACCATACAACGTCTATAGAAAAACACGAAGAAGGTAACCTGTAAACGAGCTATTAAGCCTAACAAACTCGACGCGGTAGTAGAAAGGAGTTACAACCCATTCGAATCTCCTTGATCAAGATCACAGATATGCAACCCTGCAAATTGCGGTATCCAGTGCGAGCGAACACGCAGCAACCGTTCTGAATCGACGAGGGTTCCGTGAAATAGCGCAGCTGTCGGGGTGCCAAGATAAGCGTTGTTTGTGGCCAGAAGATTAAGTTATTATGTTGCAGATACTGTTTACGGGGTGATGGGTATCGCATTGTTTGATGGAGTTCATTCTTCGAGGATTGTATTGGTTAATAGGCTAGCAAATAAACGGCTCATCAGAATTACGTGTTTCGGATATACCAGGTTGGTAGTGGTTACAGACCACGTGCAAACAGTGACGCCACTTGAAAATCTATGGATAAAGCTAAGTTCAGCTAAGTAATGATGATGATGTCAGCAACACTTCAAATAATTCACGGCACTCAAAAACATTAACATGACAGGTTTTTGCTTCACAAATTAGCAACCATACAACGTCTATAGAACAGCACGAAGAAGGTAACCTGTAAACGAGCCATTAAGCCCAACAACATCGACGCGGTAGTAGGAAGGAGTTACAACCCGTTCGAATCTCCTTGATCAAGATCACAGATATGCAACCCTGCAAATTGCGGTATCCAGTGCGAGCGAACACGCAGCAACCGTTCTGAATCGACGAGGGTTCCGTGAAATAGCGCAGCTGTCGGGGTGCCAAGATAAGCGTTGTTTGTGGCCAGAAGATTAAGTTATTATGCTGCAGATACTGTTTACGGGGTGATGGGTATCGCATTGTTTGATGGAGTTCATTCTTCGAGGATTGTATTGAGGGTAGCAATTAAAAGGTTTAACAGAATTCCGTGTTTCAGACAGGCTAGGTTGGTAGTGGTTACAGACCTCGGTCACGCCACTTTATAAATATATGGATAAAGCTAAGTTCAGCTTAGTAATGATGATGATGTTAGCAACACTTCAAATAATTCATGCCACTCAAAAACATCAACATGGCAGGTTTTTGCTCCACACATTAGCAGCCATACAACGTCTATAGAACAGCACGAAGAAGGTAACCCGTAAACGAGCCATTAAGCCTTGTCTTGTATCGCATTGTTTGATGGAGTTCAATCTTCGAGGATTGTATTGGTTAGGCTAGGAAGAAGGTTTAATAGAAATCCGTGTTTCAGAAAGACTCAGTTTCTATACCGCACATAGTTGCTGTCGTTGCGCTTTGTGGATGGTGCATTTGTTTTCAAATTGTCTCAATTTCATAATTATTCTACTTTGTCCGACGAACATTAGTTATTTTCACCAAGTCGTCTATTTACTGCGACTTTAACCTATCGACCCTTAGGTCTCAGTCAAAATTTCAAATTATGTGCGAATCATTAAATGACAATGCCATAATTTTTAATCATACACGTTTTTCTTGTACAGAAACTTGAACTTCATTGAAGATTGTATGGAAGATATCGTTTATAGCGAAAAGACTCCCCGTAGATGTCTACTTGCTTTTTACTACTAATACGTTTTATACTATGACGGTGGCAAACAAGCATGCGGGCTGCCTGATGGTGAGCAGCTACCGCAGCCTATGGACACGTGCAACACCAGGGGCATTACTCGTGCGTTGCCGACCTTTTTTTCATGTTACTTATTAACTAACATTAAGAATTCGATTGTTTGCTTACTGAAGATTTATTACTCTTCTTATCTTAAGACGCAATAAGTTCATGGACAATACAATTAAACGGTTGAAAAGTGTTGTTATACAATTTTACGACTCTGCAATTTAAATAAAAAAACCGTAATTAATGCATGAATTATAGCAGTCACATTTTCTCTTAAGACAGTATTAATTATCTCTTATCAATGTAAATGAGTACCTTTATAAGCTAACTCCACGCCATCTGAAATTGCAGTTCGGAAAACCGCTAACATGAGATATATCGTAATTTTTGGTATTGTTTTAGCATGTCTGGTAACCTGTGTGCAAGTGACACAGGTTCAAGACACAAAAATACCAAATCCAAATCAGACTAAACCACCAATCCAGAGTCAAGGTCTTAATGAAAAACAAATATCGGAGCAGAACAAACAACAGAAAGAAAATCAGAACGCACAGCAAAAGCAAGCTCAAACTCCACAACAGAAACAACAAGGACAACAACAACAACAAACCCAGCCAAATCAGAATAAGGAACAGAAGCCAGCTCAAAGCCAACAACAGACCCAGCCAAATCAGAGTAAGGAGCAGAAGCCAGCTCAAAGCCAACAACAGACCCAGCCAAATCAGAGTAAGGAGCAGAAGCCAGCTCAAAGCCAACAACAGACCCAGCCAAATCAGAGTAAGGAGCAGAAGCCAGCTCAAAGCCAACAACAGAAACCAGCTCAAGTCAAGCAAGAAGACCAGAGTCAGGATCGTCAGAAGCGTGACTTGAACCGACAACAGGTACCAAACCAAGCTCCACCACAAAAGCAAGAACAGAAAACACAACAAAGTCAAGAACAAAAAAAACAACAGAAACCAGATCCTAACAATCAACCGAAGCAGGTACAGAATGATCGTGAGAAGCGGGATTTGAATGAAAAACAGAAGCAAGATTTGAATGAACAACAGAAGTCAAATCAAAGTGTTCCAGTATCCGATGGCGGTGTTTGTAATAATATATGGAGAATCTACACAAGTTGGAATGCTTTTCCACCCAGTTTCAGCATAGGAACAACGATGGTATAACAGTTAAATATATAACTGGTTTTAAATACGAAATGAGATTCTAAAATCTTGAGAATCTTGTCTTGCAGTGTTTGCTGATGTGATTTTCCACGATTTTTTATTTTTGTAATTAGGTTATAAGTAGCTAATTTATTGTAAAGAAGACAACGTAGAATATGAAACTATTTTCTTAATACCTTTTCTTTAATTCTTATCCGACAGCATGGATCATCTTACTGACCACGAAGTGATCAGCCTTTTTCATTTTCGTGGGGAAATCCCCATGGATACCTATCACTTACCGACTAAAGCTCCACAGCAATCCCGTCCTTCGGCCCACTGGCCCTCACCGTACACGGACTCTACTGGCTCACTGGATAGATATCCATTGCTGGTCCAGATGGGCCTAGATGGGCCAGCAGTGAATGGGTGGCAAGACCACCACGCTGAGTTCTCTTGGCTATTCAGCGGTTGCTCCTACCACCGATACTAAGCCTCCCGCAACAGCAGGGCGAGAATTCATTGTGGGGACGAGTTGATCAGCCTCCAATGTCTTGTCGAAACAACAAAACTCATGAACATGTTGATCCAATGGGCCCGGGCCCACGACCTCCCGGTTGATAGTCCAACACTCTAACCGCTTCACCGCGGAGGCAGTGAAATAAATTAAATAAGCATGTGCGTGCCTATCAAGTTTGTAGTTAGCGATTTTAGTAATGGGTTTTGATCAGAGGAGGCTATGGGGACAACGTCTGCTATATGGAATTGTTTGTCCTCTAGGAATATTCAAACCATCTATCTACTTATACAAAATGAGTAGCCGTGATGAGTTTCTTGCTGGTTCCCCTTAGTACAAAAACCCAACACCGGTGGTTGTGCAGTATGGAAGCATGATTAGACTCTACCAAGACAGTTTTTTTATGTTTATAATGGTATTTAGTGAAGTTTTTGATTGGTTAATCTAATTTTATCAATTTGAACAGGTCTATTTGAATGATGGAAACATTTGATTCAGGTTTTATAACTATACTAGCGACCAGCCCCCGCTTCGCACGGGTGCAATAGGATGTTATTATACATATAAACCTTCATCTTGAATCACTCTATCTATTTAAAAAAAAACGCATCAAAGCAGTTGCGTAGGTTCAAAGATTTAAGCATACAAAGGGACATAGGAACAGAGAAAGCGACTTTGTTTTATACTATGTAGGGATGACAAGATTTACTGTAAACTTTCAGGTAGAGAAATATGAAAAAAATGCGGTGGTGAAAGTTGGTAATCATGCTGGTATAATACTTCGTTACCCAGAATCCTTATTTTTGAAAATTTGTGAGTTTAATTTGTACACAATTGATATAATTGTTAGGCAATATTTATGATCAGCAACACTTGCAAACCTAAGTGGTTTTATCAGTAATTTGCGATGCAAGATTGACGTCATAAGCCTAACCACGTGTTGAATTATACACAATTTAATGCGAATTTACATAGTGTTAATGCTTATGTCGTCACTACAGAGGTAAGTAACTGCTTGTCACCTTTTCGCTAGTGTGAATGTATATAGGAATATTATTTTTCAAGAAAATGTTATACCTATCACAGTTGGTAAAAAAATCAAAAATCAGTAAAAGCGCCAAGCTAGTAAAAAAACATCTAGATCTGTCTGATCGCAGATTATTAAATAGTAGGGAATGGCCTATATTTTTCAATGCCCATAAAAGATGAAATAGCATCACACGTAGGCCTCACATGGAGTACTGCTGCTATCTTTGGGCTAGAGTATCTCAATATCTTCTTCTTCCTTTTGACCGTCTACAACGTAGGGCTGTTCGAATTGTGGGTTATCTCCGATTGCCTAGACCCTTTTGCTTTACGTAACGACGTTGCATCCATATGTGTTCTGTAGCGCATATACAAAAGGGAGTGCTCCGAAGAGTCGTTTGAAAACAGACCGGCCTCTCGCTTCCATCACCGCACAACACGTCATAAGCTGAAGTTTCACGCTCATCACCTGGATGGTTGGCGCTCAACTATGCGAATCATCTTCACTTCACTACCACGTCACTTTTTACCACGTACGTCTAAAACATGAAAAGGTCTTCCAGCGGCAGTGTTTCCGGAAGGGTATGACATTGGGGCCTTTAAGAAAAGAGCTTATTATTTCTTGAAAGGCAAGCAAAGCATCTCGTGACACCTCAGGTGTTGCAGTTGTCCATGTTCAGAGGTGCTTACTTTTCATCAAGGGCAAAAAGCATTTGCCCTTGCAAAAAACAAACATTTATTAACTCCAAACAGTCTAACCAAATGCAAGTCATGACTCCGTGTGTCCTGTATTGTTGTATACCGAATCGAACGAAGCGATTGCAAATAATATCTTGATAGTAATTAGTGCAGTCAGATTTGCATTTAGATCAGCGCATTAGCATGCAGCCGCAGTAACTCACCGGACTGCTGTTTTGTTTTTGGCTTCTGACTCGAATAAAGCTTAACCAATGCAATGGAAATGTTTAATTTATTTGTTTTTAAGTTTGCGTTGTAGAATTTTGATAAAATATAATCTTACTTGACTAGCAGAAACGTGACGTGATGTGATGTGCGAATTCGACAGATATCCTCAATATTAGTTGGATGTTTTTAATTTAAATTACACAAATTAGTCAGATATATTTATTTCAAATTACACAATTAGTATGCATGCACGCACATTAATTACTTCTGCAAATTGCAAATAAAACTAATCCTCGTCCTCATTGCAAACTCACAAACTCTGTCTAGAAATTTGAATCGAGAAGCCTCAGTAGTAGTACAGTCAACGCCAAAAGTGCCTGATCACTTTTAGTACTTTGTCCTAGTAGCTCCTGCAAAAGTTTATGAGACAAGGTTCAAAAGTGTATACCTAGGCACTATTGTCGTCGACTGTACAACTCTCGTGAGAAGGCTTGGCAAAGGCAGGGGCGATTCCAGGTAAGCCTAGTTCTATAAAACGCGGTGATTTGAAAGCACTTCGAATCATACCATTTCTACTCCAAAGAACTGATGTGGACTTTTTCAGATCGAAAAAACACGAGTGAATCAGACGCCAGAAGCTAGTCAATAAGCATGAACTGTGTTGTGAGCCAGATATTTACGACTGTCAATAAAATCTAATTATGCTCAACTGAAGTAGGTAGAGATTAAAATGTATTGAACAAAAAGACATTCATTACATATTTTATTTTTCTAAAAATAATTAACAGAGTTTTAGGTACAGATATGTGTCCCCGGTCTGCCGCATGCTCAGCGCCCTCAATGCACTTCTAGTCGACCAGCCCAACTGTGATCTATTCGCAGACCCATGGAGTATGATTGTGTCAGCCTGTGTCGCATTTTGCGAAAAATCTTGTTAAATATCTAATGTTTAAATAATTTAAATGTCGAATAATTTGGAAATTAAGTAATAATATTGTATGTACTTCTGTTTCAATTATGTAATAAGGTGTAAATACTTGTATAATTAAATTAAATAATAAATAAATATGATAAGTACCTACTTCAGCAATAAGAATCGTAACAACCCAGTCTCAGTAAAGTACCTAGTCATGATTCTGTGGAACAACTGTGAGATGGCTAAAGATTTTCTAAAAGCAGGTACGTTATTTGATTACACAGTTAAGAAAGGAAAGCTCAAGTGCTCTGAATCGATAGTTAAAATGTTTTACAACTACAAAACATTGCAAAAATGACACAGATATTTCTGCAGAACTGCAAACACTTTTTGCCAGTCAAAACGTGCGAGGGTAACCTAACCAACTGGGAAACAACAATAAAATAGTCAAATAAAAATTTAAAATCGCGGCAAACAATGATGCAAGCTCCTGTGTATTGCAGTCGGGCTAGAAATAAGGCAATTGTCAAAAAGGCTAGAAATGAAACACACACACAGTTCACAAACAGAGCAGACAGTTTCACAAACTAAAGCTAAAAGTCGTTTTGCAGTAAATATTTCGTAGGTTGCATAGGTTGGTGTATGTTACACGATAGCAATTTATAAAAGGAGAACAACCATTTCACATCCAAAATGAATGTGCCGGCCAGACCAAAATAATACGGGAATCCTATTGGAAAATCACGCCTTGAAAAATTATTTCTAGCACAGGAACCGTCTACAATTAATCCTTAGACTGCTATTTAAGTTTGCAATTAAAAAATTATCATTATTTCCTAGGATTAACGGATGAACGGATTTTAGCTTGTTTTGACGGATTTGTAAAAGTGACACTGGGTATAGCAAAATTTAGCTCCTTTCCAATAGGCCTGCTGGGACAATTATTCTGGGACAGTTGCAGTGGAAGCGAGGATTGTTTGACTCGAATTTTTTTTTTTTTGGATTCTGTCTAGGAAATCTGTTCTCCGGCTGGTATTCACCATTGCAGCGACATGCCCACAATAGTTTTATGGGTGGCGAGCAAGGTGGCGAGCCTTCATTTGTATGCACATCAGGTGTATGCAAAACACGGATACATATTGTATTTGTCCTGCACGGGCACTCTAGAAATATGTTTGGGGCTTGGTAAGGGTTTGTTTCAAAACGTTTGTTAATCGAATTATTCAGAGCGGACGAATTGTGAATTACTTCGGAAGGAGTGGAAGCGAAGAGTTTGTTTTTAGCAATGATTCGATTGGTTTTACGTAGCTCATTTTCAATGGATCTCCTTTTAGGAGAGAGCATCGTTACAACTCGTTTAAAAGGAACATTGGTGCGGCGAAAATGAATAGTTTCGAGACTTCAACTTATTTCAAAAATCATTATATGATCTTTAAAACTGGCCTAAAGTATGATAGTAGTCTAGGCAAGAAGTGGTGGTGACAGCTGATGAAACATCTCCGAATTCTCTCTCCTCCTTTCATTGTAAAAAGTAATTCTCCAAAAAATAAGTGAAACTGAGAAAATATTTATTCAGTACCATCCTTACTATACAGTTACAATTAAGAATAAGTTTCTAATGGCTGTCTTATTAGTAAACAACTTTACAACTGGCAAGTAAGAGCTTTACCGAAGTATGAAAGTTCATTATAAGTACATCGTGTCGTCGTATCCTGCGTCAATTACTGTAATTCCTCCGTGTGCTTGGCACGTATAATTTTCGGGTTCAATGACCGCAATAGTTCAAATTTGCTGGCGGTAGTTCAAAGAGCTTAGAGTATTATCTGTCAGTTTCAAATTAAGTAGTTCTCATGTCTGGAGACTTAACTGCTGAACAAAGTACACGTCATCTTAAAATGAGACTCTCACATTTAATTTTATCATAGTCGTCAAATTGACGTTTAGAGTTTTGTTTTTTTTAGAGATATTGACTAAATTTTGTATATTTTGTTCCTATTTTTGATATAAGCTAGATCACAACACACCTTATTCAGGACAAAAATAGTGAGAGATGAATTCCTTTTAAAAAATATATATTATTTTCGTACCTTATCACTCGTAGAAAGCTGCTCTATGGAGCTAACATAATAATAAGGTTGCCATAACAATAAGGATGCATTTGTATTTTGCGTTGGTTGAGTTCAATAGCTATTGTACGATACTTAGCTAGCCCTAATCTCTTTTGTCGAATGACTAACCTCTTTATCAGTCCATCTAGGTTCCATTAGTAGGGAAATACATTACGGTGTGAATACGACCTAATTTGCCACCGTTTACCAAACAATGTAATCGCAACACCCTGTTTACGGAGAGGAGTAGGCGCATGTGTGCTCGCTCGTGCGTGAGTCACTCAGATAACTGTGGTCTCGTTCGACGACAGATTTGGTGTAATTGTTGAGAAGTCGGCTACTACACTAAAGCTCGCGGGTTCGGTCCCCGCACTGTAAAAATATTTGTGTGCATGAACATGTCTGTTTGCATTGGCCTGGGTGTTTCCTATGTATATTAAGTATGTATTTACAAAAGATAAAGTATTTAAGTATGTTTATCCGCTGTCTAATATCCCATAAAAACGGGCTTCAATTAGCTCATTTGGGGCTAGATGGCGCTGTGTGGAATTATGTCCAGGGAGGGATATTTATTATTATTATTTATCTCGTAGTAAATACCGCAATAGGTATATACAGTAGATGATCCATTAGGTCAGGACAAAACATTTATTTGATTTGGTCTCATCTGTATGTAGTGTTCCCTATTTTTTTACTATTTAAAATCACTGCATTTAATTCTCTTCTTTCTAGGATTTGTTCTAGAAAAGATAACTTGTTGGGTACAAGATCATCATCATCAGCAGCCACATGATGTCCACTGCTGTCTATAGGCCTCCCCCATAGAATTTAACATTTGCTTCTCAGATCACACAAATTTTCATTTATTGAAAATTCTGACAAGATTGCGACCCAATTTGATTGAAACCCGATTCCCGCCGTTTCCCAAACAATGCAATCGCAACAGCCTGTTTGCGAGACGGTGTGTGCGCGCGTGATGCGGGCGCGCGCGTGCTCGCTCGAGCGTGAGTTGCAGAGCTATCTCCGATCTCGCTGTAAATACTGCAATCGGTATTTACCAGTACTCTCATTACTCTTGGACAGGATTTTCTTTTCGGTAGTTTAACCACCAATTTGTGTTTCAAAATTATGTTGGCTGAGTTTTGTCAACTTTTTTTATTTAACGGGATAAGTCTCGGTAGCTCAACGTGATAGCAGTGTCCCGGTTAAACGGCCTAGTGGTATCATATGGTTGTTAGTTTAAATGCTGTCTAGAATTTAAAATAATTTGTTTTTTTTAATATTTAGAAAGGATTCGACAGGAATCTGCATTCTATTCGAAATTTACTGAATTAAAGTTTTTTCTTAGTCGCCTAACCTACTTTAAAAAATGTTTTCCACATCCAATGTAATCGTAAATACTCAACAAAGCTGCAATTAAACCTGTCCTCCTCCAGACCCACTTGGGGGCTCTCCAAATTTTCTTTCTTCCTAACAAGGTTCCCTTTAAGAATTACCTACTTTTTATTACCTTTAACGCGTCGTAAACGACTCTCAAGCGGCGGACGGACATCAAAGACGGCTAATCCAATAAGGTGCATTACTGGTCCTACAGTCCGGATAATTTAGAGAGGGCGGCTCTTTAATCAACGGGGAGAGGAGCAGAGTGCTTTTTATATTCGGCAGGTGATGTTCCAAAATGCGACGGCTTGACGAATTGAGAGGAATGGAAATTTAGACATTAAGTTGATTACAAGACAGATCATTTTATTAATTTCATTATTGAGACTGACTTGGTTAGTGAAAAAATATTTGAAAACACGTTGGTAAATTCACAAATCTATATCATATTCACGACTAAACATACTGGGGACAAAAAATATGTTAAAGATAGGAAAACCAGAAAAAGGCATTCGGTCTTGGAATCAAGCGGGACTCGAACCCACGTCTTTCGCAAACCGGGCGACTGCACTACCAATTATGCTACCGAGACCATTAACAGACTGGACGAATTTCTCTGGTATATTATTAGTAAGATGATAATACATTATCCCTAATGGTAAAAAATAAAATAACCTATCAAAAACCATGTTGTTGTTAATTTTTTCTTTAATGTCAACACCTCTTATATTCGACTAGGGGAACATAAAAAAGAGCACTCTTAATTATTTATCTTTAAAATTTACTTATTTTTCCGGAGCCTCCCTACTTTGTGTGTAGGCAGGCCGTTAAATTATCTTGTCAGTGCAAGATTAATGAGGTAATATACAGAAAGCAGCGTTTTTTGTGCTTTTGACTTAGCAGCCAATTACAGTGATTTTATTTTGAAAAATAAATATCTTAAACATCAGAAATAGATCTCCTCTCAGTCGAATACCTCATACTCGTACGTAGACGATCTGCCAGATATCATACTTACCTAGTTATTCAAGAACTCGAACGAAAACTCAATGATATTATAATAAAAACACGTAGATAGGTTGCTTGTGCTAAAAAGTGGCAACCGAAATCAGGACTTTGAACATCTGAGCAAAGCATTGACAGTTTGAGACGACACTGCGCAACATGTAACTGTCTTGTTTACGCTCTTGTGAATAATCATAGTATCTAGTACACACAGTCAAAATATAGGTATGTACGCCAGGGGACAATTTTTGACTTCGCATCAGTACTGACATAACCTATCTACCTCTTTTTTATTGTAATATCATTGGGTACACTGGTATGCGGACTGCCTGATGGTAAGCGGTTATCGAAGCCTATGATCCCGTGTCACACCAACGGTATGTAAGAACCTTATTGAACTACCCTTGAAGAACTCCATGTTATGTCATTGAGAAAACCTCAGTATGGAAATTCAATATTATTTCGCAATTCAATACAAAATTATATTTACACTCAAGAACATTTAATATCAGTGTAATAACTTCAACAAGTTTCAAACATCGGCCGTACTTATCTCAGGTTGTCCATTTACCGCAAATGTTTTGAAGGAAAATTTTAATATTGTTTTGCTCGAGAACCTACAATAGTGTTAGGGCATCTATTTTAGAAGCAGCGGAGTTTGGCAGAAAGCTTTTAGCGGAGTTCAAGTTGTTTGGAGGTTAAGTAAATCTATTGTACCTACGAGTAACTTACTTTGCGTAGAGAAAACAATGTTCTAAAACCTGATCACTTTGATATTGGAAACTAGCGACCCGCCTCGACTTCGCACGGGTGCAATGGGATGTTATTAAACATATAAACCTTCAGTTTCATTCACTTTATCTTTTAAAAAAACCGCATTAAAATCCATTGCGTAGTTTGAAAGATTTTGGCGAAATAGGGACAGAGGAAGCGACTTTGTTTTATACTATGTAGTGATTTAACATGTACAGTACGTGTGTACTGTGTAGTGTAGTGTGTACAGACGCCTTTAGATTTAAGGGACCCATCCCAGTAGTAGCGACCACCAAAGCGAGAAAAATAAATACAACGCATAATTACAGTTGCAATTTAGGCAGTCTTATCGCAAGAAAGCGATCCCTTCCTCGGTTGACCATTACAATAAAACATTCAGCAGGCTTGTAATCGTTGTACAGGGGTGTTCACATCAACATTAACAAAACCATTGCAAAATGGCTCTTATATCAGCGGTTTAAGGTACGTAAAAGTTGATGTGAACGGATCTGTACATGTGCCAACAGCATGCATTATCCCCATTCGCCTTCACCACACCCGATACAAAATCCTCAAGTATTTATCAAACCGGCGCGCGGGAACAAAGCCGGGACGTTGTGTTGAGACCAACTTTTTGCCCGCGGTTTTGTCCGCTCTTTTTCAAACGGCCAGCGCGCCCACGAAAATGTTTTACGGCGAAAGTTTGCGCTTTTGCCGACCGCTATTTGAATATGCAAAGTTGTGACAAAAAAGCTTGCAGGTGAGCGAGGAGCTTCCAAATGGAGGTTATTATTTTGTGCGGCGGACACTTTCTGCGTTCCTAGTGTAACTAAAATAACACAAGGTGTAAGTATACTGAGGTACTAGATAGAAGTACAAACTTCAATTACGGAAACTGTCTTTCTAAAACTAGTGGAAATGGTTTGCACTGACTGCGCCAGAAAGAGGGTTATGTTTTTCGTGTGTATGTAATAGTGTTTAGCACGTTCTGCAGCCTGAACAGCTCAATGGATATTAGATTGAGAGGTGTAGTTAGATTCGTAAACTGCAAAAGTGACGCTGGGACTAAATGGCGGAATTCAATTGAAAAAAGCATAAAATAAAAAGATAGTTAAATAAATTCAAAAACTTGACGGCGTTGTGTTTCTAGAATGGGTCCGAGTGTTACAATTTCCCTAAGCTAATTTCAATCGGGTATGCTGACTTCCTTGTTTTAAAGTTTTAACATCTAACAGAAACGCAGTTGGTTTTTTTAAATTACTTTCTCATGTGTATTGCAAGTTATTGATGCCGCAAACAAGAAATTTTTCATTTGCATAAACAATCGCCTGTCACCATCAAACTCTCCCAGCACACGCCTTGCCTATTTTAGCCTGCTGAATCACCACAAGTTATTTTCCCTATTTCCTTGTAATTGTCATCTGAAACCGCAGTCGCTCTAATCGCCCCAAACGAATCCATCACAGGCCTCGAAGATTCGCCTCCACAAACGGTATTCTTTTCGCATATTGATTTTATTTGTGCCCCCGGGGGCGGCGCTGTCACGTCGTTCGCAATTGATGTTTTTATTTTTGTTTTAAGCCGATCGTTGAATTCATTTAGGGCATTCTTCGGGGGAAGCTCCGCGGTTGGGAACATTCAGTCTCTGTGAATGTATGCGGAGGTAGGATTTTACTACCAATCGTTTCAAAGGCTATATTTTTTATTCATTTTACTTAAAAAAATACATAAGATAGATAGATAGATGGATAGATAGATAATATTCTTTATTGCACATTAACATTAAAAACTTAGTTTAGAAATACATTGAAAGTAATGCACAATTTAGGCGGCCTTATCGCTAATAGCGATCTCTTCCAGGCAACCTACGGGTAGAGGAAAAAATAAATAAAGAAGGGGTAAATGTGCATAATTACATTACATAAATAAATAAATCTAAATACTTCGGACAAAAATAAATATGACCAATTAATTTTATATAACAATACATGTATAGAATTTAATAAAGACATTTACAGAAAACACAGAGAATACACAGCACAAGCAGATGCACCAAAGTTCCAGTAGTTAGGTTAGTGGAAGAGTATAGATTTTTTAAATCAAAGCGCGAGATAGTGAGCTTTAACCCTTGCTTTGAAAATTTTGAGAGATGGAGACTCCCTGATGGGGAGGGGTAAGGAATTCCACAGTCGGACAGATTGTACAGTGAAAGATTGTGTGTAGGAGTGTGATGAGTGGACAGGGAATTTAAGACGAAGTGTTTTCGATGATCGCAGTTGTTTTCCCGGTGCCGATAAGCTTATAAACGCCCTGTTCCGGACACAAGTTTCACTTCAATTATGTGGTAGCGCATACCTCGATCCAAGCCGTGGGCGATGTTTGCAAACCACCGGCCTAAGGTCACTGACCAGGCTTAACAACTGGTATCTAGGGAGGTCAGCCAAGACCAACTGCTTAACGTGCCTTCCGAAGCACCGAGATGGGCATCTCCGTGAATACTCAAACTACAAAAAATCGATTCGACTCTGGCAATCGTTAACGATCCAGTGTCACAACTGATGAACGAGCTGCTGCTCGTATTATCTTAAAATGTAAACTAAATTTACCAGCACCCAAACCTGTTTAATCTTCAAGAAATTCAAGTTTTATAATCAGTTGATTTTTTTCTACAAATGGCCCCAGAACTGGAACTGGAGAGCTAAAACCCTAAATTACGATAGCTTCAACGAAAACAGATCTCTTTTCTTATTTCACCGCTTAAACTGTAGTTCGTAAAAGCTCTTACCCCCTAGGTACTTACATGCAGTTTAAACCGCCCAACAAACGGTCCTACTTAAGCGGCCAATAAGCAAACCTTTATTTACCTCAATTAAGGGTAGGTACCCCACGAATATCCGCGTAATAAATAACGGACAAACACCAAAATCACGACAAAGACCGTCCTGAATAAAAAGTCGACTTAATACGTACAAATGGAGGACATTTGGACGCGCAAAAAAGCGAGACTGGCCCTTAATTGATTTAATTTGTCGAAAGTCAAAACTCGCGCTGGGTGAGGTGTCGCCGAGCGCTGCTTTGTTAATGCGAAGTGCTTCCTATTTTTTTCAACTATGCACTTGTAGAATATTTCTAAATTTCGGGCTAGCTGAAGTTTTTTCGTGCTTCGGAAGGCACGTTAAGCAGTTGGTCCCGGTTGACGTCGCTAGATGTCGGTCGTTAAGCCTAGTCAGAGGCCTTAGGGCGGCTTGATAACATCTGACAGAAAGGTTGCTCATTCACCTTACACCCCTCCAACAATAGGCACTGAGCCTGCGTGTTGGAGTGTGGCTCTAACCACCACATAGCGGTGGTGAGGCCAGGGCCCAGCTGTGGGACGTATATAGGCCGTTTATGTAGGTATGCACTTGTACATTTTCTAAATTTAAACTAATAATTCTATTTTTCTTCTAAATTTCGGGCTAGCTAAAGTTTTTTCAAACGCCTGACTGTGATCTTTCACATAATATTTTATTCTTTAGCTTGTTTGCTAAAAACAGGCTTCTCTTAAGGGAGCACCACTAAATGTCGTTTTTTGCTTTTCCCATCCAATGAATGCCTTTTACGGTTCAGGTCGTTGGTCAGTTTACGAGGCCTTTCTTTTTCGGTTATGAACTAATGTTCATTTTCAGCAAAATCACTCATCATAATGACCATTTGTCGAGTAGGTTATCTGAGCTCTTAAATGGAATGCATAGTACATTCGAGACCTACACAGTTCCAATTTGAAAAACCTTTTTTTTTCATTTCCGTGTAGAAATATGTAGTGATAAGACTCATGATCATGTCTTCTTATTACTGTATGAATGTAATTATGACGATGTGTCTTATTCTTTTCACGTGTGTTATCGACAAAATTAATATCACAATGATCACGATATTTGATCGGCAGTCATAAGGATAGGCAGATCATCTCATCCATGTATCTTATCATCTATATATTTTGTGAGTTAGGATAAAACGTAACGTTTCTAAATTGTTATCCTTCATCATAACTTATAACGCCACACAAGTACAAATGACATAAAAATAGCGAACTAAACGTAATCAAATGACATTTTGTTTTTTCCAATGTGCAAGCGAGATACGCTGTACGAATTTTCGTCATACTTTCAGCGTTTCCCTTCTACATCCCCTTAACAAAGTCCATTTATTTATTTTTTCCCGCATTGTTCCATTTGTTTTCATTAGCTCACAACGTCACGTGTTCTGCCGAGTTTTGTTGCTCGCGACACACTCGCGACACGGCAACATTGCGCGCCGACGTGGGTTTTAGAAACAATGTCGTGTAGAAAACTTCATGCAAAATGGTATGTGAAAGTAACACATTAAGAGCAATGTGATACATAATCGTGTACAGGAAGAATGTAGTTTTTTTTTTAATAGGACTGTCGAGGACGATTTTGACAATAACTAAAACTCCTTTAAGCATTTTTCACATTTCTCATAGTTTATGATTCGGCCTACTAGACACATCTGAAGAATTGACTCGAAATAGGAAGGAGGACTGTAACTCCTTACATACAAACCCGTAAGTGCTAGATCTGTGATTTGCATGCTAAACGCTGTCTTGATCTTTAAACTTCTCGAAATTATCGTTCAATTCAACATTTGTTTGTTTCCCAAATAATGACAATAAAATTAACATAACAAAACATACATAAACGGCCTATATACATCCCACTGCTGGGCACAGGCCTCACCTCAACTATGAGGTGTAAGTAGCCATACTCCAACACGCGGGAATAAAATAAAATAAAATAAAAATAAGTCTAGGTTGTCAAATTCGATAAGTAGGTATTTGTTTCTAATAACTAAATACCAGAAACACCACTACCAAGCCATTGTTTTACCAACATTTTATACATATTTATCATATCGGGCTGGTACAAGAATTAAACACTCACATTATCAATCGCTCTTATGACGTTATCAATAAATAGAAAAATTAAAGTGAAACCTATCACCAACCACTCCAACTTACTCGTAACAGTATCTACTTGCAAAAGATAAAACAGACGCGCCACTGCAAATTTTATCCAGGTTAAAATTTCCGAGAAGGAATTTTCCGAGGAGATGCAACGTCACGTGGCCATTAGATATTCACCCGTACCTTCCACACGTTATGGCTGGGGGCCCGGCTTCGCTCTCGTTTCTCAAAAGCATTTTAAATGTTTTCATTTTTTTTTTACTGAAATATTTGACGCTCTACCTACCCATTTTGGTTATCTCAACTCTGTCTGAAAGAGAAAAAAACGTTGTGTAGGAAATTTTTGGTTGATAACCAAAAACCCAGTAGCAAACATTTTGAATATTAGTAACTAGCTAACAATCCGCTCGATGCCAACGCTTGTGGTAAGTAGTTTGGTTTTTCTGGTTGCTTTATGAAATAGGGGGGGTTATTTTAGAACCAGGCTTGCTACTTGCTGACCTGTATGTCATGTCATCTGTGCCATATTAAAGCCAAGAAGTAACTTTCTTAAAGATTTTTGACCATAAATGTAACTTTGCTAACGATGAAAGCCAGAATCAGTCAATGCCGGAGCCGTACACATACCTACAAGCCCACGAAACTCTGTACAAGTAGTGAAAAGAGTGCATTGCAATAGACAGGCATCAATCTTTTACATCACAAAGACGTCCCGGGAGACACAATAAGCGGAGACGCTGCCACTGCACTCCGCTCGCGCCTGCATCGAATCCCGATTGAGCGTCTATAATGGTAGATGGTTAACAATAAATTATACAATATGTTTGACATGTTTTTTACCTGGTTTTTTCTGGACACATTTCGGTTCATTAGCACTCTCTGGCTTATTAAACTTATGTTTTTGAACATTTTTTATTTTTGTGTCATTCTCAGTTTTGGATCATAATACGAAGCACATTAAAGGTTATGGTTAAATGTGCCTTAACACATGACATGATATACAAGTTAGTTAATAGCAACCCTGGTCCCAAAGTTAGCGTCAATCCTTTTTATACCAATCAGAAACAAACATTTAATGTAACTACTGTATTTTTGAACTTGGACTGACACCAAAAAAGACATTAAATGCTTGTAAAACTGAGGCACAAAGACCAACAAGCCCTCAAAACTCTGTATATGTAGTGAAAAGAGTGCATTGCAATAGACAGGCATCAATCTTTTACATCACAAAGACGTCCCGGGAGACACAATAAGCGGAGACGCTGCCACTGCACTCCGCTCGCGCCTGCATCGAATCCCGATTGAGCGTCTATAATGGCAGAGGGTTAAATGTCGATTATCTGATATTTCGGTGAAAAGGATATTCTTAGAATAGCGATTATTGAAGAAGGATCAAAAGTTATTGGAAAGAGCAGGTAGTGCTTTGTTATCGCCCTGAAGGCAGTGGGTGTCTGAATGGAAGGCAGACTAGATCTTCAATCCTTTCTGAACCTAAATCAGTACTGGAATCAGCTTTAGTCATTTATTTATAAGCTAAATTGTTAGTAGTTTCTAGGGATCTTGTGTTAAATGCACGACTAAGTACCACTACTACTCCTGCATTCACGACCTTGAATGAAATCAACAAGGATCTAAATTTTTATCAAAATCGAATGTGGTTCGATTGGATTGTTTGAAATCCTAAATAAGTACCATATGCGTTAGTAGGCACTGTGGACTTCGTATTATTGTTTACTAGCGCTCGCTCGCGACTTCGTCCACGTTGACTTAAATTGAAAAACAAAAAGGAATATTTATTTGAAAATTGTAGCCTATGTGCGATTCATAAATATAAGCTACATTATTGTAAAGTTTCATTATAATCCAATCTGTAGTTCTTACGTGAAAGAGCAACACGGCACATCCACACTAAACTTTCGCATTGTATTCGTAGGATAAATACGGGGGTCAGTGTCCGTTTAACCCTAAGAGTAACCAAACATATACTGTACTCGTATTTAAATCCAAAATCAAACAAAGTGTATTAAAACCGTCCAATGCACCGCCATGCAGTGTGTAAACTATTAATTAGGGAATATTCGATTAAGTTCGTGTCATGGCATCTCGTTATAAAATTCCATCAGCAGGTTGAAAAACACCGCATTAGAATATTCATACTAGACAACGGATAAATGTACATAAATACTGTTACATACATGATATACATAGGAAACACCCAGACCAATACAAAGACAAATAATAGTTTATTACACGCTCTGCAAGCACTATGGTTCGTGCACGCATATGCTTGTGCCATTTGTAGAAAGTTATAAGTATGTGTATTCATGTATATTTATTTTCTTCTACTACTATACTATACCTATTAATGTAGTTACATAATAATAATTATTTATTTTGTTTGTTTATTTAATTCTCTTTTGTTTTGCACAGTCCAATTCTTTGGTTCCTGCAGAAATTCCTCTACCGAAGGTTGTCTGGATTCTGAATTGTACTAAAGCATGTCCTTTAACCGAAACCCTGTAGAATGTATTTTTGTGCAATAAAGATAATTTATCTTATCTTATGCATGAACTGATCGGGGATCGAACGTCCTGCTCTGGTGGATTGTTGTCTTTTCCAGATCTCTACCCCTTGCGCATATACCAAGTGTGTGTTACATTTTGTTATAATTTTTGTACCTTCTCTTTTAATTGCTTGTCTGAGTGTAAACAGACGTTGGTAGATCCAATAAATTAATAAAGTCAGTCAATATTGACAAAATACATATACATTTTTGACACGATTTTCTGTGTCAATAAATCGAAGACTGCATCAACACAAATAGTAAGTAAGTAGGTTAACTACTGCCCACTTCTGGCGCAAGTGAAATATATTCACTTCCCTGGAGCTTTATGTCCATAATTAATTATGCGCTCCAGCCATTAAAACCGAATGAATAATATTTCACTGGCCCGGAGTGCTTGCAAAAAAGGTAAAAAACTACGGAGTCTGGAGGAGCACAAAGCATGGAATTTATAGTCCACCTCACGTGCCTAAAACACGCTTGCAAAGAAATCCAGTCTCTGGAAAAGGCACTTTCGAAAATAAGTGACGAATACTTTCTGAATTCCACTTCACAGTTGAGGTGAGGCCTGTGCCCAGCAGTGGGACGTATAAAGGCCGTTTATGTAGTTACTGAAGTAACCTCGATCTTTTACAAGAAATGTACAAACCACTTAGCTAGTAGGGTAGTGCGATGGTTAAAGATATCGAAGAAACCTGGGGTCAGAAAATAAAACACACATGTTTTGCACAAAATAAGACATTCCAAAACGTAGAATCGTAAATATTTAGGCATTTAAAACAGTTTTGTAGCATTTAAACCGTCTTGTACCGTCTTTATTTTTCTGTCTGAACGTGTGGTTGACACGGACGTAAAAGAAAGACAGACGTCACCTCGTCTAATCATGAGTGAAGCATATCATCAGCTGCCAGTTTAGGTGTGTGCGTGACTAGCACGTGTCATTGGCGCTGTCACACGGAGTCACCACCTTACCTTTGGTATTGGCTCTAGGCAGCCTAGTCATTACGAAATAACAGCAAAGTATTTCTTAAAAAGTAGCTTATTAGCTAAAACTTGTGATAAATTTACCAGACGGTGCTATCCTGCAACCTGCAAAATTTTGCAAAGTCATATATTTTAATATAATTTAGTCCAATGTCTCTTCTAAAAACTTAAAGTCCGTGGCGCACAGTGACCACATAAACAAAGCGCGCGGGACAAGTTTCCCTTTGTGGGCGCAGGAATGCCTCTGAGACGTCCCGCTGCGGTGCGCTAACTACTTGTAATCTTCGCAGTTAGAACTGTAAATAATTTCGGCTTGGGTTTGAGAATAGCTGGAAACATTTGAGAGCCGGTGGCTGAGTTTATAAACTTATGTGCTAGGGTAAATTATTTGTAATGTGATACTACTAGAGTGTGTGTGACTAGATTTGATGAAAAGTACTGAGTTTTCATAAGCTAAGTAATTTCGGCTAATAGTAGTTAGTACCTACTGCTATTTCAACTGCAGACTTATGAAAATAGATATGGTCGGCCTAGCACTCGACGAAAGGTTATGCATGTAGCGATAACAGACAGACCAAAGATGAAAGTAAACCTTTATAAGTGACTGTGTGACATTTGCATCACTCCACATCCAACCTCAAGCTGTTGGGAGACGTTCTCCAAAATGTTATCCAACTCCACAACCAATAAAAAATATGAAAAATTTGCAAGCTTGTGCCCTAGATTTGAGTATCATAAAATAACATACTCGTAAGGAGCACGAAACAATATTTAAATATCAAGAAATAAACATCAGGAAGCCAACTAACAGTGATGTAGATGTTAAGTACTTAACCTTGCATGTTGAAATTGAAAGCTTAGTTTTATCTAGTTTAGCAAATAATACAAATTGTTGACTTTTTCGTCACTGTCCAATATCGATTGTTCTTCTTTGGAATCCGTTCCGTTATTTCCCTTCTCATGTCGTCGCTGTAACGCTACAAAGCCCCTTACATTTACTCCTTAGTTTCCGGTGTTCTGCCTTAAAAATACCGGCTAATGTCAGCTGATGGCACCTTCTAAGACCCAGCTCGTAATGCTAAAACAGAAGTTGGGGGCAGTGGAGCAAGCCGCCGGAATTAGACGCACTTCCGCGCCTCCCGGCATCGTCTGTAATCCCTTAAAGTGCTCAAAGTGAGAAAATAAGGGTTAAGTTTTAAAAGCTCTCTGTCTGGAAGCGAAAATGGTGTGAGGGTTAGGTGAAGAGCGAGAGAGATTGTAGAAAGAAAATGCTGATCTAATCAAATTCAATTAATTTAGCCACAGCAAGCAAATCCATCTAGTGCTCGTACACCTACAAATTCTAAGTATACGGTAACACATCATACTACACACCAACATTGTAAGCAGACCTTTGTTAGTGCTATGCTAAAGTCCACAATGTTTAGCTTTCAGATGAAGCCGAAAAAATCTACGTGACATTTAAAATCCTAACATTTTTTTAAAGCCTAAGTTGCCCGTGTGAAATTTCGATAAACAGCTGTACTTGAAACCTTACTTGGATAAGGTGGATACAGCATAATGGTAGCATAGTGGTTAGTGCAGTCGCCCGTTTTGCGAAAGATGCGGGTTCGAAACATGACCAAATGCCTTTTTCTGGTTTTAAGATCTCGCTTATGGTATCAAAACCATGAAATAATTATTTTAAAAGATTAATAAAACCGGTGTTATGTACTCGCACTGACGAGTGAGAGTTTAGCCTTCAATCGTAGGAGAAATATTGATTTTAGTATCTTCTTGTAATTGTGAGTTGCGTATTTTAGAGTCGTTTCCCCTTAATCATACAAACTTAAACAGCGCTTTAACAACAGGTTAACTATTGTATCGCTTTGCCTCTTTCATTCTTGTTGCTGCCACGAAATGCGAGTAAGTGACAAGACACGTCAATTGCTTAAACAATGCTTTGTGTTCGTTTTTAGGGTTCCATACCTCAAAAGGAAAAAACGGAACCCTTATAGGATCACTTTGTTGTCCGTCTGTCCGTCCGTCCGTCCGTCTGTCAAGACCCTTTTTCTCAGGAACGCGTGGAGGTATGAAGCTGAAATTTATATCAATTACTCAGGTCTACTGTCCTTTGAAGCTGTGAAAAAATCAAACTTCTAAGCCAACGCAATCAAAAGATACAGCCGTTTATGCCGCAAATTTTCGACACTTGCAAGGGAATCAAAACCTACAGGGTGCTTCCCGTGAACTCAGAATCTTGAAATTTGGTACGAAGCAACGTCTTATAGCATAGATAAAGGAAATTACGAAAACCATAAATTTTTTGTTACATCACATAATATATATTTTTTTAATAATTTTAAACTTACTACCCATTTCCTCATAAACGCGTAGAGGTATTAAATTTACTGTCGTAATGAACGAAATTTGTAAACCTTGCAGGTTTGTACGGAACCCTCGGTGCGCGAGTCCGACTCGCACTTGGCCGGTTTTTATAAATATAACTTCATCCTAAGCTAGTGAAAAGTGTCACGGCCGTATACCTTTCTCGAAGCAATTCAGGTCATATTAGCCGATTCGATCTACTTATTTGAAAAAAAATAAATTAACCGACTTGGTATTACATGGATCTTGCAACGTTTACCGGTAGATGTCGAGACTTGGTTTTTTTCACAAGTATTGGTTTTCATTGGAAACGCTTTCCTCGTCTTCCCTGTACCACACTCCAGGAACGTTCATACGACAATCGGATCGGGTTTAAATAAATAATGAGAGAACGGCACCAACCGGCGCGAACACTTCGCTTTTAACTTTTTTAATAACGCCTAGAGGTGCAGATGTGGAAGCGTTTAGCTTCCGACAAACATTGTGACGGCTCAGGGTTTGAATTTAGTGTTGGTTTAACTGTTGACTTCAAGGCCTAATTAGCTAACTTTAACCTAAAATTAGGGTTTTTAAATTAAATCAGCAGGCTTTAGAAAATTGTAAGGGCGTAAAACGAGAAACTTGACGCATAAAATGAAACGTTTTTTCGTACCTACATAACAACTACGTAAATAATTGAGTTTATTTCAATTTCAGTTCTGAACAAGTTTACACAATTTTTCTTCTTATTCAATCACTTGCTTAAGTTAGGACAAGATGAACAATTTTTATCCGCCTAAAAATACGTAGGAAAGAGAAATTCACAGGAAGAAGATTTTAAAAACACACAAGCACAGAGATAGAGAGAGACAGACACAATGAAACAAAGTACAAAAATCGATTCCTTCAAATAATTTTCGGTCAATAACGCTTATACAAAGTATTCATCACAACCAACTTAAACCAAACACCAGCTAACAGTCAATTTGAATAAGTAAACACATTCTTACTACGTCATAAACAGTTCGGACATTTCTTGGAATATTAAAACACCCGAAGCTTCTTAGCATGTTATTAGTCCTCCTCCACAATTACCTGCCCCATCACTCGCATAGCGAAGGATGTATTTTGTCGACTAAATTATTTTGTAAATAACTACTTAGGCCGGCTATACATTCAATGGTAACTAAATGGTTAAATTAAGAAATAGTTCATATATTTCGGTTCTTTAGCAACCTGTTACGAGTATACCTGTAAAAGACATCTTTTTCTAGAAGTACAAGTATCAGGCGGGATCCGAACCTTTATCTTCGCAGTTTAGGCTACCGAAACCTAGATTTTTTTTCATTTTCTAGGCAAAAAAATTTAAATTCTCCAACTCATAAAAATTATAACAAGCGTTTCTTAGTGGATAAAAGGTAACTTTACTGAATGAGAAGTCTTGCTGTAATGTGATTGAAACGAGTAAGTCTAAACCACTTAAATAAATCGACTTCAAGACCATTCAGTGCCCTACGCCTTTATGCAATGTAAAGAAAAATGGTATCGGCGTGAATTCTGCAAAAAAAACTCCGCGAAACGCGCAAACCCCTCGCCTCTGTAAAATAGATGCCTGGCCATTCATATTTTTTTTATTTAGTTTAAAATACAAAAATGTGCACCTTGCCTTTGCAAGTCAGTCCAGACGTGGAGCCTCTAGCGCCGGTCCGTCCTTTTCACTGTCGTGTTGGACCGACATACAATGCACGGCGTAATTACAGATACATCGAGTATTTCTTTGATAGACAAATCAGTCTATTATTAGATGGCGCCAATGGACAGGAAAATTCAACTTCGAGTTCGATTTCCTACGACACGTTGACGTCTTATTACAAACGAGTACTTATGTGTCGCTAATGAGGCTACTGCGTTAATTTTGAAGCAAGAAAAGTAAGAAAAAACATTTATTGATTTCGGACGTTGCAATACAATGATAAACAATCAATCGAAAGTCGATCGAGGGTGTAAATGGAATAGTTTGGTCAACGTCGATCGATGGTTTCTACTATACTATACTTTAACTAATTAAACACTAAAAACCGGGGTTTTCTGCAACATCTAACCTAAACGGTAAAATTACTATGATACCTGTTTTCGCCCGACGTTTCGGCAACAAATGCATGTGCCGTGGTCACGTGGTCCGCTCGTTAGTACTGTTTAATTATCACAGTTATTATTTACAAAAAATAATAACTCTGAATAACTACTACGGGAGTCACTTCGTAGACCCACTCGTATTTTGTTCCAACTTGAACAAAAAAAATATTTAAGTTTTTACTAGGTTTATGTATAATACATACTGTAATAAATACTGTACAGTATGTATTTTTTAGCTCAAACATGAATCAAAAATAGAGTATCCGACATTTAAATACCACATCTTTGTCGGTTCGCTGCGAGTCGTATTAAGGCGGGTAATTACAGATATCTACGTCTTTCTTTGATAGACATATCGGCCTATTATTACAAGGAAGAAACGAACGAAGAAATTCAATTTGTAGTTATTTCTGTACAAATCCATTTCACTTGATCTATACTTAATCGCCGTGAAACGTTGTTTTGCTGACATTTTTATAAGAAAATTCTTCATACCTATCCTACAGAACAGTAACGAATAGTATGGGGGATGACTGTTGAAAAGTATTCAGTGCGACTATTAAATTACGTCATATTTATTACACTTAATACCTATTTTACCAAATAACATACGGTTGGAACAACAGATATTTCGTAGTCATTTCGTAGATGATCTCGTAGCGCTCGTAGCAGTTGTTGCGTAGTTCGTTGAAATTTGTAAGATATGGGTCTGCGAACAGTGGGTGCCAGCGGGCCGGAGTGCGGGGGTGCTCTGGCTTGCATTGCACGGCGTCCACCGAGACGGCGAAAGTGCCTGCGTACTCCAGGCGCTTTCGTGGCCTCCCCCCTTCGTTGGGGGGTCGGTTGGAGGGGGCCCCATTAGGGGCTAGCACTGGCGGCGGAGCAGTGCGGCATTACTTACGGTAGGATCCAGCTTCGCCGCCAAAGTGCCACAGTCGAGTGCCGTGGGGTTTTAGTCGGTAGGAGTCCGACATAACCTCGTCGTCCCCCCGGGCAGCGAGGTATCCATGAGGATTTCCTCACGAAAAAAAAAAAAAAAAAAAATTTGTAAGATATTCTGCTAGGTGAATATCGTTCTATGTTTTTAGCATTTTCCATGCAGTATGAATATCGTTCTGTAGCACGAAAGTGTGCTTGCTGAAACTAAAGTGATACAGTAAACTTCGCACTGCTCGCGAAATATATTTGAAGAACAACTTTTTTATCGATGATAACTATAACTCATAGATTGGAATTAATAAAAATCAGAGCATTTTACGATTTCGAATCTGGTTATTGAAAATAACCCAGTATTATGGCTGGTTAAATACAAAAGTTACTGTGACGCCATTAAACCAACATTGTATGAATGTGTAGTGACACTGGCTCTATACTGAAATATTTTATCAAAATGTAGAGACACTTTTATAGTTACTCTGTGCTGTAATAATGCTTGAACATCGGCGTGATGAAATCCTTCAGCTATATGGTTTCAGCGACCAAATGAAATGAGATAAGTAACGAAGTGAGATAGCCCGCAAGTGAGGGCGGGGCGTAGACAGGCCGGCGACGCTCACACCACAGTATAAACAGTAGGTTATCTAAAGCCGCCCGCCGAGTTATTAGCCTAGCGTGCACACAGACACGCGGCACAGCCCGTCCGTACTGCCACCACCTTATTCCCCCGTATTTTGTGCTAGCGTGTACGTGAAATCGCGACACGGCGCGCTATTCGCACGCACACATTCAAACCGAGAGCGCCACGTTTGTATGTAGATATTTTACTGTTTTCTGTGTACTATGCTCACGCCGACTGGAAGCGGTGGCCTGCGGTTAGGCGGCGTTCATTGTAACAGTTATGGATACGATCACGCGTTAAATTCTATGGTATGCAAAGGTCCAGTGGCCGAGAAAACCATACTAATATTATAAATGCGAAAGTAACTCTGTCTGTGTGTCTTGGGAAATGACATAGGATACTTTCTAATGCGAAATTTAGGCTGAGATTTACCACCAAGGCCGAAAAAAACAAATCCTACACTGGCAATGCCGCTGGTGGAAGAATGTTAAATATTCTTGTTTGTGAATTCTCTGTAGACATTTCTGGTCCTACTCAAATATGCTTGAACATGGGCGTGATGAAATCCTTCAGCTATATGGTTTCAGCGTCCAAATGAGATGAGATAAGTAACGAAGTGAGATAGCCCGCAAGTGAAGGCGGGGCGCAGACAGGCTGGCGACGCTCGCGCCGACTGGATGCGGCGCCCTGCGGTTAGGCGGCGTTCATTGTTACTGTGCGTTATAGTTATTTAAATGAGGCTACGGATATAATAACGTGCTAAATGCTATGATAGTCACCAATCCAGTGGCCGAGAAAACCATACTAATATTATAAATGCGAAAGTAACTCTGTGTGTGTGTTTGTTACCTTGGGAAATGATATGTATACTTTTTATTGCTTAATTTTGCTGGCGGAAAGCTGGTGTTATTAATAGTATTGTTTGCGAATTCTCTGCCTCCCTATTCATGTCTATGATAATAATTATCAAGTATGTTTTGTTTGTTAATTAGATTTGACGATTTAAAAGTACTTTGTAACAGGTGTATTTAAATAAAGTTATTTTTGATTTGATTTGATTTGATTTGTAGACATTTTTGGTCCTACTCAAATACATCTCAAGATTTCTAAAAAGAGGTGTTGCTCCAAACTGTTTCCTAAAACAAGGATACCAATTTTCAAAGCCTAGAGCATCGTCGTTAGGTAGCATTTTTGACAGTTTTCTATAAGTTGCATTTTAAAGAGTGTCCCTGGCAATGAACAACTTATTTTCCCCCCACCTTTTTCACTGTCAAACAACTATACTACATGCTCCGGCCAGTTTTGAGCCAAGTACTATACGAGCACCAAGTCAAATTCCCGATAGCCAGTGGTAGCCCAGTGGCCAAAATTCTCTAACACACACTAAATAAACACACAATACCCCAGTGAGAACAAGCCCTAACAAGATAAGGGCCGCTCGGGCGCGGGTAATGTACCGGCGGTAACCGTACCGGCCGGGAATTAGATGTGTGATTTACTGTGACAATCCGGGAAATAGTATTTAAATGGGACTCACTCGCTCAGCCGAAAGGGATGCACGCTCATTTTAAACATGGCAATGAAATGACAGACTGGCCTGTTAGCGCGATGGATTGGGGGTTTTGTCTGTGGCGACAAATGTCGTAGGTTCAATTTTCACACTGGACAAATATTGCTGTAACGAACATCAATTATGTGTTGTTCATCAGTGCTTATCCTTATTAAAGACTCTGCCTGATTTGAGGTCAGGTGATACGAGTAAGTTGAATAAAAAATATGTTTCAAAACATCATTCAAATGAAAATCATATATTCATTAGAGAGTCTGCAATCGATAATTTTACCGTCTATGAAAAAATAAATATTTCTCAGTGGTCCTGCCAGTAGAACTAAAGTGTTTCCACAAGAAAACTAGTTAAACTAACAACGCTTGCCAAATGCCAATTATTATATTTCGACGAATCTGAAATACGCTTTTCTCAACCTACTATCAAAATTATATTGAAACCTCCGAAAGTTAAAAAAAAGTAAACAACCAAAACTATGACAAACAATTGAAAATCAATTGAAAGCATAAATAACATCAATACAAACAGAATCCGAGTCCCAAACCCACGAAAAACTAAGATGATTTAGGTCGCTCGCACCTTTGGCACGCCCACCATATATCCCGGGCGGTAAACACCGAACAAAGGCGTCCTGCCGCTGAAGTGTGAGTAATGTCCCACCGGTGGACATAAATAATGGAGGTGGGACGCTGAACGTTTCCAATTGATGGCCGACGGCCGCGGGTTAAGTTTTTTATTTGTTCGCCGTGTCCTTTTGTTAGAACTGACATGTGATTTAAATATTTTTATGATATTTTTGGACAGCGGAATTGCTTATGGCTTGCAGGGTTTATTAAACACGTTTTTGTTTACTTTTATTTAAGTACTTAAACCTGATATATTTTTCCAGTTGTCAGGGCTTGTAGCCCAAAGTTCAAGGATTTCAATTACCAAATGATGCAAAGCGTGTTTTGAATGATTAACATAAATGAATGCTCACGGCGATCGTAACATCCAATTTTAGGGCCAACATTTTAAAATTGTAAAGGCCTCTCTTTGGCTGATCAAATATTTTTACCTCACATAAAGATGATAGATTTAGAACACACAACGTGCTAGTGTGCTTAGTTTACAGGATGTTATATTTTCAGTAAGTTCAAGTGTGCCTTGGAGTCGATAGATTTGAAAATAAGGATTATTATCCTTATTTTCAAATCTATCGACTACAAGTTCAACAAGTTCAACGTAGAGACCGAAAGAGTTTAAGACTTTCATAAAACTCATATTTGGATGTGCTCAGAGTACCTACTTAAATAACTCAAGGACACAGGAATCACTGAACAGCCGGTGATAATGAAGGAAAACCGTAAGCAAGTACCCCCCCGTGCTAACAAATTATAATGTAACAAAATAATTTCGCCACGCGCCACAATCTACATAATATTTATTAATGAGCACGAACAAAAGCGGCGCTGGAGAGGCCCTACAAAAGAGGAGACATCGGCAAATCTCCTAGTATTTGCTAAGCGGAGGGATTACGGCCCTCAGCCCTCCGAGCACTCCCGCCAAATATTGACATTTCGCTGTTTTAATGCCGACGTCAAACAATCGACAATTTGGCGAGCATTCCCGTTGATGACAGAGGATTGCACATTGAAAACTTTTTCGTTACGAATACATGACCTTCGTTGTTGTGCGGTAGGATATTTCAACTAACTCTGCCTAAGGAAAATATTTGCAGTGGCTTGTGTAGTGATTTCATTTATTATTCATATTGGAAAAAGTATTTTGCTATCGTAATCTCGAAAGAAATAAAGTAATGTGATGTTTGCATACATTTAAATATTTCAAGTAATATTACGATTTATGCATGCATATGTTTATCTTCTTCTGGAAATCGAAGTTTTTTTTCCTTCATTACCGTTTTCCTAAGGTTGCACCGCATAAATTCCCCCTTCGCCCTCTCCTCACCTGAAATAGTCAAGCTAAGAAACATATTATATCTATCTATAATCAACATTAATCGCCTCGTTAGTGGCAAATGCACAAACCGTGCGAATCCAGAGGAAAGATTTTCAAATGCTAAAAGTGTTAACTAAAAAGAAATACATGATTTTACCTATTACCTATTTAATAGGTTGGAAATTTTTTAGATGGGATTTATCAATAACGATATCGAAATCCACTGACATTAACGCACATAGCCAGACTCGATGGAACGATAGCGGCACCGCAAACAGAGGGCGCGCTCGCCGCTGCAATACAGCCTTTTTGTCCCGCACCTATCCCGTCTTAGCGCTAATGCTGTGCGCGCCATCTTTGATTGCTGACGTCACACGTTTTACTGATTTGCGAGATTTTCTTTTATTTCTTTTTCTCAAAATTTCAATTTGCTGTGGATCAAAATAAAATACTTTCTGAAGACTTTTGAATCGGTTTATTCCACTCTGTTCACCTGGGTGATATCACCCGGGTGAAGAGAGTGGACTAATGAGTGTCTTTATTTCACCTCGGAATCATTTCACCCGGGCAAAATCTCCAGGTGATATAATTCAACTCGAAAGGTATCATTTGTTCACCTCGGAAACAATTCACCCAGGTGAATAGAGGCGACATTTTTTGATGAATGTAGTGGAACTTTATCACCCACGAAGAAAAGTATTCAATAATCTGAAAGTTACTTATTCAAAGGCGACTCAGTATTTAAAACCGTTTTATGTCTTTATCCAGAACTTTTTTAAACATAGATGGTAGCAAACAAGCATGCGGACCGCCTAATGGTGAGCGGTTACCGCATCCTATGGACACGTGTGCAACAACAGGGAATTACTTGCTCATTGCCGACCCTGCAGGATTCTTTACAAACTCCTCTTGAAGAGCTCTATACTATAACTCATCGGAAAAACCTCGGCAGGGAGTTCGTCCACAGTCTAAGTGTCCTTGGAAGGAAAAATTTAAGGAACTGGAATGTACGAGACCATGGCGGCTCCGGAGTAGGTGCGATAGTAGAAAGAGGCCGTGGGCATCATATCAAACAGCTCTCAGAACAAAACCCGTTGTACAAGCGGTAGAAAACGCAAAGCGAGAAAAAGTTTCTCGAAAAAAGGCGAGATCGCCTCGACGTTCTGATTAAATATATGAGGGAAAAAAGTTACGGGCTTCATTCAACGGAAAACGTGTTTTTTTCTGAAGTATTGATTTCCAATCAACTGCTGCATGTCAAGACTGAGGACATTGAAAGAAAGAAAGAAAAAACGTTTATTGATTTTGGACATCGTACACATACAGATATAAACAAACAAAGAAAATGGTTAGGGAAAAAATAAATAGTAAAAATAACAAAAGAAAAAATTAACAAAAATTTTCACCAGACAGCAGTGTCACGATGTCCAAGATTAAATGGACCCCACTCAGCTAATGCCTGGACCTGATAGGCTCAGACGCTGATTTTCAGTGGGGCCAGCTGAGTGGCCGCACGGACATTCGCAGCGGCTATCAAATTCCTTCTTTTTCATACCTACTAATGATAAACAAATAAACATTGAGGACTATGTAGAACTTTCTTGCTAACGGAGGGTTACGGTGGTGTCGTGTAGTCAGTGTAACTATGGGCCCTGTGTACGTTTTTAGTAATATATCGTGCATATTTGTAATCAGTTGCATTTTATACATTTAGAAGAAAGTGGATAGGTATATGATACGTAAAATATTTTTTCATATTCATTCATTCTTATAAGCTTAAAAAAAACTTTCCCAAGCATATGAAAAATGCTACTCATCTCATTGGGTAGTAGGTACTCATGGTCGTTTATATACCAGGTGGTTGCTGGCGGATCATACGAGTAGGTCCAAACGAAATGCACGTTTACCTTTTTACTTATAATGTGTTCGGCCAACGGGCCCCGTATATTTTAATGAAATTTCACAAGGTTCGTTTAATCAACACATAACGTTGAGAAAATGATTGAAAAATAATTCAAGCAATATTTAAATTCATTCTCGTTCCTTCTGTTAATTTAAATCTGATTTAGATACCAATTTGTCCTTTAAATTCAAAGTTTCCAGCTTTCTTCGTGTGGGTGATAAAGTTCCACTACATCCATAAAAAAATGTCTCCTTTATTCACCTGGGTGAATTAATTCCGAGGTGAACAACGGACACCGCTCGAGTCGAATTATTTCACCGGGGTGATATCACCTGGGTGAAATAGTTCCGAGGTGAAATGAAGACACTTAACAGTCCACTTTCTTCACCCGGGTGATATCACCCAGGTGAATAGAGTGGAATAAACCTTTGAATCTTAAGAAAGGTTTGCATGTAAGTACATGCATGCCGTGTATCTTAACTCTTTACTCGTAAAAGGCCAGCTTCTTTGCGCCGTTTGCGTTCTTTAACTGTTGACGTCACTCATTTTGTTATCGAGTTAATTTTGTTCAGTTGTTATTCTGAAAATGTCCCACTTTTTTCCTTTTTCATTGTTTTCGTGGTTAGCCTGCCTCAATTGTGAAAGTGGATCGGCCACGATTGCCGTTGTGCAGCAAGGCACTCCGAGTCGGGAATTGGATGGGTGAGCACCCCGTTCAAAATTTGGGATGTAAGGAGTACTTAGAGTGTCAACTGGGGGTAACTACATAGTGTGCCTTCCAAAGTACGAAAACGGACTTAAAAGACAAATAATTTAATAAAAACGCATACCTATTAATCTACTTTTACAAGAATCTAAGAGGCATGTCAAGAATAATGCTTATTTTGTCATGCTTTTTCCATTGTCAGTAACAGTGAATTGTTTGTGTTAAACATACCAAGTCATCTAACAGCACGCAAAACGCACAGCAAACAGTAATTCCAAGTTCAGTCTCATCGCTTTGTAATCCACTGAACCGTGGATAATATTCTCATAAATTATTTACGAGATCCCACACATTATCGCCAAGTCTCCGAGTACGTTCACCGCATAATTCTCCAGTAATAGCAATTTATTCTCCACTAACAGAGGTGCTATGTTCTCCATAACTCATATACTCGGACGACTGAACTCGCAATTTTTTATCAGTGATTTTATTGATACTTTAACTTATTCACTAAGCAAGGACTATTATAACAAAATACGGCCTTGTAAGAACGTGACTCTGACTTACTTTATACGAAGAATTTCTTATTCTATCTCACCTTTTCACATCGCAGCTTCCCATTTAAATAATTCACGAACGGACTCGTACATTGTCTATAATTGCCCCTTAAGGAATCGTAACAAAGCAGGACGATTTCTTAGTGCCCTTTCCAGGTGTACTTTATTTTTTATGGACAAAGGTTGCCCAATATAAAAGCCAGGAAAGAAGGAAGAAGGAATATCTGAAAATGTAATCAGCATCAGTGTTTTGTGAAAAGTCATTATCTAAATAGAATAGAAAATATTTTACTTGACACCATAACACACAAATAGGCAAGAAATACAACATAAAAAAACCTTCATAAAAGTTTAGAACAGAAACAAATAGACAATACGAAATAGACACAGTACTTGTTTTTACTTGAATATATTTAAAAAAACAGTTGTCTGTAGAGTCCGTCGTTTTCCGGTTTCAGTTGAACGGTGGAAATTATTTGGGGAATATTTCTATTGTTTCAATTTTTCTCTCTCACCATTTTGTTTTATGTTTATATACTTTCTTTCTCATAGTGTTGTTAGCGGCGCTTTTACTTAGAATAGAAAAAACATGAAACGTTGTCAATTTACGTTCAATCTAATAAAAAGAGTTTCCATCGTTTCCTAAACTAACTCATTACAGCTTTTCAAGCGAAGAGACGGTTTGACTAAATTGCATAATATATTCCTGCAAATTGCAGGATCGCCATTGCATGATAGACGTCTCGCGGGGGCAAAATTAAATCTGCAACTCAGAAACTCGATTCGGGGCGATAATCACTTCTAATTGTACTTGGCTGAAGGGCGAAATTTGCATAATTTTTGCCGGCTCGGTTCCCGGGGGAACGTTTTGTACAGTTTGGTTTGGTAGGGATGTCAATTTGGGGAAAATGTGGTGGGCTAAGTAAAAGACGATTTATTTTAGTGCCTGGTTATGGAACAATTGGAATCATTTTGTTTAAAAAATGGAACTTAGGTGCATCAAATGTTCTCATTATTTCGTTACCATGTAGAAACTTTTTACTAATGCTATGCTGGAAAATAAATATATTTAGGTAAAACATTCTATTACAATAGGACTGTCACTGCCAAAAAACTTTCAAAGCTTATTTGCATTTTCGTCATTTTTGCTGGCCATGATCTGGTAAGAAAATATCCCTATCATGAGCCTGGGGGGGATTTGAAGTTATTGGTAATGCATTTAAAGTCAGCAGGCATGACAGGCTAACCCTTTCCGGTCAGTTCTCCTTCCTCTTTTGCAAACAAATGTCATCAGGCAATAGAAGACAAAAAACGTAAATGAAGGAACCTGAAGGACGTTGACTTACAAAAAATATTATAAGATTTTGTAAGTATGAGTGAACCAGTCTGAAAATGTCAGCCCTGCTCAAAGTCAGAATAAACAGATGCAAATGAAGTGAATGCCTTTTGATATCACTATCGAGTTAGAAGTCGGTTGAAGTTTCGGTGCGTCGCCCGGGAGGAGCCGTTGGGAACGGTAACTTCGCCGGAGTTATTTTGACACATTTTGTCGAGCTATTGTACACTCCGCTTTACAAAGTTGGGACTTACTGTATTGGTGCTTCTTTTGTTAAGTGTACGTATTCAAAGTTGGGGAACTATTTTTCTTGCGGTAGATTCTCACGACTCTAGACTCAAATCTCTCGCCAGGAAAAGGCGCTTGTAGAGTGTGGTAGTTAAGTCACTATACTAATTGAGTATAACGATGATATAGACTTCGGCAATAATCAGTGGGTATCTGGTGTGTTATGTAATTGTTAAGTATGCAGGTTTTACTGTTTATGTGCCTAGTTATGGTCTTGACAATAAACGTCAGGTGATGATTGCTCATGCTCTTCCTCCTCATTGTCAGATGACGCAGAATGTAGTGGAGCTTCATTTGACGCAATGTGCGGTTGCACTAAGTGGTAGAACGCAAACAGTGTTTACAGTGTAAGTCTTATGGTGGAAAAAATAGACGAAATTTCGAACCAAGCGATTTAGTAATGTTCAAAAAGTTTTCTAGTAATAAGAAGTTTTGTTGGCAAAAAGGGAAGGTGCTTCAAAAGATAGGTAAAGTAACATATCTCATAAAGGATTGCTCAAGCTTAAATCAGTTCAAAAAGCACAAAAATCAACTCATACCCTATGGTGCAATTGAAGATCTTAATGGGACATGTATAGAGATACCCCAAGAGGATGATGCTGATGTGCAACCGCACATTGCGTCAAATGAAGCTCCACTACATTCTGCGTCATCTGACAATGAGGAGGAAGAGCATGAGCAATCATCACCTGACGTGGAGCAATCATCACCTGACGTGGAGCAATCATCACCTGACGTGGAAAACACGGCCATTGCTCATGGTTCGGAGGCTCGTTCCGAGCTGGTTGAGAGATGTTCTCCAGAGTTGAGGGTGCGACGGGCTCCTAGGGTTGATTATAAACCGTTCTTTAGCTTGGAAATTTAGGGGGAGAAATGTTAAGTATGCAGGTTTTACTGTTTATGTGCCTAGTTATGGTCTTGACAATAAACGTCAGTGTGACAAAACCAGCTTGCTTGTATTGCTTGTATTTAGTTCCCAATTCCCGTATTTAATAGTAATGTTTTGATGTAGACGTCAGCTCACGTCAGGAAAAGAGGCTTCGAAAGCCTGGTGGTTAATTGAACAACCTATCACGACATTATCTCAAACGGGGCAGTCATAGGCACGTCAACCATTCAAAAGCCTACATCTCGCCTTTTGAATTTTGAATACAACGTGGCAGGGACGAGCCTACACATATTACTATTACCGTGCCTGTACTTACCAGGTTGGCCGTTACCCCGGTTGTTTGTGTTTTTCTACGCGTTTTCTTTCGCCAGAAAGGTAATTGAACACGAACGGTCAGGATTTTGGTGGACTTGGGCTACGGAAATGTATGTCAAGCAGTGCACATCTTATAATTTCTATGTTGATGACGATGTTTTTTAAAATGCATTTTTGACATACCCACGTACAGACGAGCATACGTTAGTAGAACAAAATACTTAAACAAAGCATAAATGTCTACCTAATTAAAAATATTATTTTTTAGCTGTAACCTAAATAAATAAGAGCCCGCACATCTCTCATTCCGTTTAATATCGCCCACAAAGCACGGCCAACAATGGCCGCTTTCGCACAATAGTATGATTTTTAGATTTACTAGATAGTACTTTATTTTCTGAATTATTCCGAGATAATCCCAGCTTTTGTGTGTTTTTAGAACACGCTGAAGCTGAAGCTACATTGTTTTTTTGTCTGAAGAAATTACGAGTAAAAACCAAATGCCAACAAGTTTGATAGCAGCATTGTTTTTTTTTATATTCGACCATGCTTGTGGCTTGATAGCGACCACCGATGATTGATGGTGGACTTAGTCGGAGGCCTTAAAAAAAGGTTTGTAGCGTGTGGCGGCCACAGGCATCACTGTGTGCGGCGAGTCCATGTAAAATGTATGAAAACTACAGGAAATTGTCTGCCGTTTTGTGGCCTGTATGCGAGGACGCTTAAATACACCTCTCCAACAAACCCTACTCAGGCTGCGTGATACAGTTTGTGCCACCTCATAGTTGAAGTGTGTGCATTATTTATGTTATTTGTATGTTTTAGCCATAACTATTCAAAATAAGGTTAGGTAGCAATATAGATGAATGCAAATTACCAATGAAACTCGTTACAAAAGTACTGCTAAACAGCGTGAAATTACACCACAGATTATGACATTCCGCCCGCCCCTCCCGCCCAAGCGTGATCATCCTTTGATGGCCCCTCGCCAGCCAAATTCTCTATTGGAATCGAATCAAAAGAAAAACTCATTTTGTAAATTTTTAACATCTGCGACCTCATTGCTTCTTTGTAATCTATTTGGAAGTAATCTCGTTGTGTGAATTTGGGTCCGTAATAGAAATGTTGTCTTCAGTGAATTTTACTGTAGGTGTTTCGGCTCGAGTTATTACGGGGAGTTTAGAATGCTGCTTGAAATATTTATTTGAAGAGGCTCCTTCTACCATGTTTCGGAGAGGCATAACAATTTGTTGATATAGAGTCGTGTAGGATATGTGTACTTACTTGCTTTATACGTAGACATATACCAAGAGGGTATCAAATGTAACTCTAGGTGCTGAAGTTTTATCATGATATGAGTCACCATGGGTCCATTTAGCCAGTTTAAGAAATAGGATGAGAAATAGGTATTTAACAAGTTAGTTGACCTAGGCAAAGGTGGCCGGTAGGTATTCCATAATGAAAAAGTCTGATAGTAAAACTGGCGAAATAGGTGTGTTTCCAAGGGCTTTAGCAAAAGTCTTAGACAGGTGAATTTGATTTTGAAATCAGTTGTCTAGAGAACTTTTATGTCACAAACATCAGTGCTTGTTTTGTGTTTGGAACATATTATTTTTATATCTGAATGTGCTTAGAAATATATAAGCATGTTTTTCCAATAATTAGCACTGAGCGAGCGTGCTGGAGTATGAGTTTCTCTGCCACATAGTCAAGGCAAAAGCTCGGCAATGGGATGCAAAGGCATGTTTTGATATGTTAAAATAATTTTCTAATTATCAATAGCACGCAAACTTACAAAACACAGGTACATACAATGTAACCCAATGGTTCTTTGTCAAACAAACCAAGTACCCCTGTTGGTTCAAAATGAAGTTGTTAACGTTTATGGAAGTCAAGCTTTAAAATTGAACTAACATGTCGCTGTTATAAAACTCACTGCCCCAGAATGGCTGGCAAACAACCCAATAAAACTATAAAATTATAAGTCGCAAGGAATTTTATGACTTAGGGCATTGGTAAGTTCGCTTTGTAGCCTGATAGTTGGGTACCTTTTACGCAATGTGTATCCTGAAAAGAATATACCAAGGTATAAGTAATGCTTGTAGTTTAGTTGCGCAAACATATTATTGATATGGGTATGCTAGATAGTTCAAAGAATTACTAGAAAACTTTTTACTCCAACTTGCTGGATATAATGTATGTTTTCAGTGCTAGATTTGGAAAGTGGCTTCTTACTTTTAAAACTCTAGTTGGTCAACGTGTTATGCTCAGTATTTAACAGGTCAGGCGACCTGTTAAAAATCACAAGATATCTCATGCCTCTTTAAAAATTGATGGTTTCCCATAGATAGGGGTGGGCTACCTATATGGTATCAAACACAGTCCCTGTTGGCGACAGTCAACCTTTTTTTTATTTTGTCTTTTTGCTTTTTATTTGTATTTTAGAAGTTTCTGTTTTTCCATTTTTTTGTTTCGTTCTGTTTGTCAGACCAGTGCAGTGAGAAGTCGTGTTTAGTTTTATTTATGTTATTTTTCGACGTTTAGGTGTGTTTGAGTTTATTGGTATAATTGTTTGTGAGTAAAGCTTTTATTGATATTTAAGAACCGCGTTTCAAATAAACAAAAACTTTATTTAAATAGACTTGTTACAAAGTACTTTCAAATCGTCAAATCTAATAAACAAACAAAATACAATTAGTAATTGACATGAATACCATAATATTGAATGTATACAATAAACATCATTTATTTATTTATTTATTTAAAGACATACCAACAGTGTACATATTAAAACTATACCATAATTAACTAACTACATATACACGGTCTGATATGTACACCTATTACAGGTACGTACAACATTCACCAATTTGACAACACTAAAAACGAATAAATTAAACTTAAAATAACAAATAACATATTGTACTTAAAAAATGTGACGCTACCACCGGATCGGAAAGTTGTTTCATACTCTTTCCTAAAATACAGTCCACTCTCTTTCTTCTCATCTTTATTTCCTTTCGTCTTGTTCAGTCCCACTACACACATATCGATACCTCCCACGTAAGTTGTTGTATCCCCAAAACTGCAATTTTACAGGAGAGCGTTTTAAACATTCAGATTGGCCTAGAAACTGCATTCATTTATGTAGCTTTGTGAAATTTGTTATATGAATAAAATATATGGTTTTATTGACTATGTTGAAACAAATATATGAAATAATTGCGTATTTTCTGAGAATTGTGGCTTACAACATTTTACTACGGAATCCAGACTGTGACAACTGTTGTATCTCATACATACAACATTATACTGTGGAACACAGACTGTGCCAGCTGTGATATCTCATACTTACAAGATTATACGGTGGGGTCTTGGTTTCATTTTAAGTTGTATCTCATCTATAATATAAAAATGAATCGCTATTTGTTTTTTTTTGACAGGACGAAGTCTGTCGGGTCATTGAAATCGTGGTAGGTTTTCGATTATTTAGTAGCATCTATCAACTGCCGTTGGAGGAGGGCTATGTTAAGTAGTAGAAAGCTATGGGTTGAAATGACGATGATTATGATCTATCACTTGGGTTTCAGAATTGAAACAAATAAAAATAAAACTAATAGGTATGTCGATATAAAGTTATTTTGAATTTCTATAATATCTCTTGAAACAAAATTGTTTCTGCAGCCTGTTGCCGCTGGATGTCTATATATTTCCATATTATATACTCCCGCGGCTTTTAAATTCTCCATGCAATACGACCGTGCTAACCTCACGTGATAGGTACTGATTGAGAATTTAACATTTTCCAGTATTAACTCTTCAATTGTTAATACTGGAAAATGTTAAATATCCGGATCATTTCCAGTCAGTTTGTTTTAAACACTCCTGTGAAACGACACTCTTTGTCGGTTTAAATTATTTTCCTCCATATACTCAGATAATTGATTGGGGCGTTGTATATTTCGATTACTTATTTCAATGAAATCTTCTGCGTATGGAATGTCTCCGTAAGTATCTCGAAAAATTAAAGCTGCAGCAATTTCGAAATCTTCTAGTAGGTATAAGCGGCACATGTTTGTTAAATAGTTTGTTTCTAAATATCTTGAAGTCGCGCTTGATTCTCCCGTTTATAGTTTCCACGACCCATCACACCATTGTGATGAGTCGTGATTTATTAGCTTCTTCGGTGCTTAATTGCGTGTCTTGTGGTCGTTTGGTTGGCGGCATGTGAGCAATATAGCCATATGTTTCTATTAAAGGAATAAAGCCTCGGTCCAAAATAAATGAGTCTCCTACATGGAAAAAAAGTGGAACGGTCCGTCTTCAATGGGTCCATCATGGTTTGGCAATCTCATTTTCATCATATCAGCATCGGTTGTCCATCCATCCGCGCACACGATTATAAATAGTTTTATTAAGTTCCTTTACTTATGAAGGCTATAACTGCGGCGTTGAAATAAAAAGTTAGAACTTTTTTCTATGTAGGTTCCATCGAATATAACTATTGGTTTTGGTGACTCTTCGTTACCAAACAAAACATTTGGCAAAACCCGGTTACGGGCTATCACTTCGTCCCTGGTAATATGGTCTAAGTCTAGGTGCAATAGAACAAAGTCAGTAATGAGACACTGCCTGACTTTATGTATTTTTCTTCCAATGGTATGCTCGGATATATTAAAAAATTAAGCCATTCTATTATTCGGCACCCCTGATCGAATTTTAGATACTATCGAAGTAGATAGCCAAGTCATTTCTCGGAGTATTTGAGGACCGATTAAGGCTTAGTATTTGACTCAGCAAATCGTTGAACGTGGCTCTGTTTCTTCAGTCCAAAACCTGAACTCGTCGTCAGAAACGTCATCTACTTTGAACGTATCGTATAAGCAGTTTGTTCTTCTGTTGTGTTATCGAAAAAATCACTAACTATCAAATTTTCAAGCTCATTCATTGATACTTATTGAAAGAAAGAAAGAAAGAAAAACGTTTATTGATTCTGAACATCGCAACAGATAAAACGGAAAAAATTAAACAAACAATAGAAAAACAAAGAATAATTTCGACCAGGCAGCAGAGTCACGATGTCCAAAATTAAATGGACCAAGTCCTAATAACGTAACATGTGCGGAAAACTTGAAACGCTTGACACACGGACCGTTTCAGCTCTCTCTCCGGCGTAGTCTGTTTTATCTAACCCATACAACACGCGAGCGCGCGATCTGCTCCGCCCCGCGCACCGAGTAAACGGTTGTCAAGGACTATACAGTGTTATAGTCCGTTCCCGTTCAAAAGTTACAACTCTTTACGTCTTAAAATTGCATGAAATAATTGTGTTTTCGTAAGTTTTAATTTTTTTATGTACAGATTACTAATAATAAAGCTCATTTTTAGTAAAAACGCAAAATCGCATTTTTGTGGGATACAACAACTTACGTAGGAGGTATCGATATAAATACACACTGCACATAGGTACAAAATCTTCTTTGTAACAAGAGCAAATAATGTCACTTGAAAATTGAATTATTCTAAAAAAAATCTGTATAAAATCCCGGTGCAAAGTGGAGCCTTCCGTGATTGAGACAGCACGCGATCCCAAACAACAGGTTGGTCGTCGTTCGTGCTGCTATTTATTTACGATAGGAATTTGACTCGATTTGAATCAGCAAGCAAGTTATTATGTTGTTTCGAAACTTCTCGCAGTTGACAAACTTGCACGGTGCATTGTGAGCTGGGCTGAAATGTAAGTTGGCGCAGTATGGCTTGTAAATTTCAAAGGGAAAGGCTGGAATAGCTGGTGTTTGCAGTCAGTTTCAAAGCAAATTTGCACCCTTATTCAAACAAAGATAACTGCCCATGAATGTCTATGGTAGTATGACATTATTAGGACGTCATTTTAGAGACACAATCAAGATAATCAGTCGTAGGGCGAAAACTCTCAAGCGTGTTGCGTTGCGCTGCCTTGCTCAATTCGTTGGAATATTCAGCGGTTGATGCGACTTATGTCACATTAATTAGTAGTTTAAGTTTTTCTCTTGCCGCAATATTATAACGCCTGAAAGTGAGGTTGACCAAGAAGTAAGGAAGTAAGTAAGTAAATATTCTTTATTGCACACTTAATGACAAGAAATTAAATGAAGATCTAAAAAAGAAAACAAGGAATAACACTTGAATTTTAAGTAATGGGCTACGTTTTCAGGTTACCAGCAGGAAGTATATACCTCTTTTATTAAAAAGCTGTTTCGGCTGCTGAATCCCATAATTTAAGTCACTGTATTAAATATGGAAAAATATAACTGGAGCTAAATTGAGACTTTTTAATAAGAAAAAATTAAGCAGTCGCTTAAGACTCATGAAATTAAAACGTAGCTCGTCTTGGAAAACCAATTTAAATTCTTCAAACTTTGCCATTTCAATTAAGAAGATAACTGTCAAGATCTAGTTTTTCTGAGAGGTGAAAATATTGAAACGATTATTTCAGATTGTGCTTTTACATTTCCTTTCGAATTTTCCCATTTCCGTATGATGGTTTTTAGTTTCTGGTTTTCGTAACACAGGCAAATCTGAAATATACCTATTTAGACTAGAGGTTTATTGATTAGCAGCAAGTGTGTAGAGCAATACCAACAATATTTATAAGATCAAAATGGAATATATATAACTTAAAGAAATCTGTTTGCGTACCTAGTTCAACATCGGTCCAAAAAACTTGTCAAAGTATTAAGTTACAACACTAATTAAACGAACCACCACTTGTATAGTGTTCACACATGGAGCATAATAACTTTTAGTTTAAGTGCATTGCCATAATTTATCAAGGTGGTAAAAACTGCAAAAGTGTATGTGTTGACCTCAGCCTTCAGTACATATTAAACCAACACAACCAACGATATTACAATAAAAGAGACGTAGATAGGTTATGTCAGCACTGACTCAAAATCAAAAATCATCCACGGGGTACAACGTAGTTAATTTGACCGTGTTATAAAGTGAGAAACAAGACAGTACGATTATTTACTAGAGCGTAAACGAGACAGATCCATGTTACACAAAAAGTTCCGATTTCGCACATTTTAGCACAAGTAACCTATATACCTATATTTTTATTATATCATTGAACACAGCGTTAAAAATAAACAAAAACGGCCGCCTTCAAAGTTATCCGCTACCTCCGCTCCAAGAAATCCCCGCCCACTAGTCGCAAGCCGGCTGACATAAACGACATCATGTAGCACCTCCATAAACCCGCAGTGGCTCCAATAACTGGAAAGCCTTTTAGTTCGGCGTTTGTATTATTTCTACCCCTGCGAGGAACGAGTTGTAATTGAATTACCCGACTTATAAGACGGGATAGTGACGTCATGGAGTCACTATCATATGGTAGGATATTTGAGGGAGACCCGTGCACGATTGACCGTATAATTTTAAAAATATTTCATTGAGAGGTCTAGTAGATGTGTACCTACATAAGTACCTGCTGAATATATACCATCGCGTAATATACCATAGCTGAAGGGCTGGTTCACGTCTGTGGAAGATGTCGATGGCTGTTGGAGCTGACGAGGTTTTGAGTGGAGACCGCAGGAAGGTAAATGTGATGTAGTGCAACCTCCAGCCAGATGGAATGATGACCTAGGGACTGTGGTCGGATTGGATGCGGAAGGCTCAGAATCGTGAGTTGTGGCGCACTTTGGGAGCGACCAGCAAAGGGGTACAACAGGCTGATGATGACGATGTGTGATCGTATTGTTGTGTTAACCATGGGTAAGTGCCGGCGCGTAAATAGAATAGCACTACCCCCTCTCTTCCCGTGAGTGTCGTAAGAGCCGACTGAGGGAAAACTGCCAACCCGCCTGGCAAGGGCGATTGTGGCACGACTTATACCTAAATGAAGGCACAACCAAAAAAAACATCCCAGTTCCCGGCTACGCTATTCCTTGCTACGGCAGCGGCCACAAGATGGACCGACGATCTGGTCAAGGTCGCGGGAAGCCGCTGGATGCGGACAGCGCAGGACCGATCGTTGTGGAGATACTTGGGCGAGGCTCATGCCCAGCAGTTGGCGTCGTTTGGCTGACATGATGATGAACCATGGTGGCCAAGGCCAGTAAGCTCGTAAATTTATTTGTTTTATGTGCAATAAAGTGTTTCTTATCTTATCTCGTTTGGCCCAATATAAAAACGATATACTCCACGCATCCCTATTCTCGAAGAAAGCCATCTCCGTAGACGGCCAGCGTCGACAGAATATTTGTATGGCTTCCTGAAGCGCGGCCGCGTAATTACGGGCTCATAGCCCCTGCCGCTCAATATTTTACCTAAACTATTCCGCTTTACAACTTTTCGGCAAGCCTAGAATTAAGGCTATATTACTGAAGATACTTGCATTTAGTAATAACACTGGTGGGGTTAGTGCCTAGTTTTGTTATACGAGTCTTAAGGCCCGATACCAGGAAAACGGCTCACGGGAATACTAAAGTTTTATATAGAAAATATGAAGTATGAGGCACGAAAAAAATCGTCATGGTAGTCAAAGAGTTGCACAATCAGCTCCGACTTTCAGTATATGGATCAACTTACTAGATTAATGTGAAAAAAAATCAGAATATCGCTAAAAACGTGCAAAACGCACTCCCGTAATTCAAAAGTTTAGGCATCATGCAAACTAACAACTTACGTGTTTTAAATAACTTGTAAAGATCAGATATCAAAGAAGCGTTGACAATCAGTTGTTTTTCATTGCTGTATTTCAGTTTTTTGTAAAAAAATCCCAAATATTCTGAATTATTCGCTCGAAATCTCCATACAAATTACTATGGAGTGAGTGAAGTTTCTTTGATAGCTGTCCGCGCATCGTCGCAGCTCACTCCCCCCCATGTCCCCAAGGTGAACGCACGTCGCTTTCGACGAAAATGACATTTATAATTACGCGGATAACTTACACAAAATAGGCGCACATACGGTCTTTTGTTACTAGGAGTACTACTTTGATTTTTTTCGTCCGTACTGTTTGTTCACATGCATTATGCATAATTTATCAAACTTTTGATTTCATCATGATTCACCATGAAGGTAATATGGTAGATTTATGTTTATAAGTACACTTGATTAAAAGCTGTCTCTTGGGTTTGCTAATTTAGTACTAGTTGTCCATAGACGTAAAAGAAAGACGGACGGAACATCACAATAAAAAATGTGTAGCATGCATGGTGCTACAATTCTGTTTGCTGTACACGACGACTCACACAAACACACTAGGGGCTACTAACTACGCCATTTTACTCCGTGCGACAGCGCCAATGACACGTGCTAGTCACGCCACATACACCTAAACTTGCAGCTGATAATATGCTTCACTCATGATTAGACGAGGTAACGTTGGTCTTTCTTTTACGTCCGTGCTTGTTGCCATTTCATTTTCCTCGTTTTTTTGGTCAATTTTATTATTTGTAACTTACACTGAAATTTTGTACCTATAGGTATTTGAAAAACAATCTATCTATTTAATTTTAGAATGTGTCAATCTGCAGTATGGGATCTACCTAAAATTACTCAAGCAATACAAGGGAAAGAAGCAAGAACTCAAATCGCTTCGATTAATTCCAAAGCGAGTACAAGTAATGGAAACTATGTTGATTACGGTCGATACGGTCAAGAACACTATGCTCTTTAATGAAGAAACCTAAATCAAGGTGTCTGAACGAATTGAGGTTTAATTTTATTTGAATAAAATGTTTTTACTCCAATAGTTTCTGTTTCACCCCAAAATTTTAAGCTATAAAATAAATGACGACATTGCAAATTTTTATCATCAGAGAGAGGGTGAAACCAGTTTTCATAGCCCTTTTTTCCTATCAAAAAGGCAGTAGGTACCTGTGCAAAAAAATGGCATTTTTGCACGGTTTGCACCCGTTATCTGATAAGTTTTTTTTTATACTACGACGGTCGCGAACAAGCATGCGGGTTGCCTGATGGTGAGCAGCTATGGACACGTGCAACATCAGGCAGGCATTACTCGTGCGTTGCCGACCCTGCAAGAACCTCTTAAAACCCCTCTTGAAGAACTCCATGCTATAGCTCATCGGGAAAACCTCGGCATCCCTAATTTTAGTGTCCTGGGAAGAAAGCATCTCAGGAAGCATAAGTGTGTATTAATGAAACTCATCGACTACCAAGTCGATTTTTTTCATGTCTCATATTTTGTATTTTCTGTATAAACCTGTGTTAATCCTAGAAGCCAATTTTCTGGTACCCTTAACGGTTGAAATTACTCAAAACTCTAAACAACACACCGCGACTGTGTCTATAAACAGCACACAAAAAACGTGACATGGTAATCTTTGTTCTGAAATATTTAATGTTATAATTGCATAGGTGATAATTGCTAAAGAGTGTGAAGAGGAGCGGGAGATCCAATATGTCATTTTTGATTCAAGTATAATATGTGCTTGAATGTAAGTGGTGGGCAAAAGCTAGTGTCAGATAAAAAAAACGCTACTTTTCTCTATGTAATTCCATCACATCAAAAAATTGAGTTCAACAAGTATTTTTGTCTCTAACTAGGTATTTTATTGAATTAATTTGAATAAACTATACAGACATAACTACTTTCAAGAAAATGAATTTTTAATTATAGTGAAAACCGTTTGGTGACTTTCTCGGTGACTTTCTCTCATACTATAATCTAGGTAGCTAGTACGATGTAATCTTTTTAAGGTTCAGCGTAAAAAGCCTGGAATTTGCTAGTCTCTACAGGAGTTATTATCTAGTAGTAGATTATCCAATATAAGTGCCACAACTGTTGCATACCCGCCTGCAGGTTTTCATAACAAGTAGGACTAATTAATTATTGGTAGTGTTCTTCTGCATGTTTCTAGAAATAGCTCCGTTTACTGAAATGCATGCATTGACAGTGAGAAATATTTGTGCTGATGATTATATTATCTAACGGATAAACCAAGTCACAACTACATCTCAATGGAATCGTGAGTACCATTTATACCGTTGGACAAACAACGGGGACACGAGTATAGTTGGCCAAGCGAACCGTCCAGAGAAGCACTTTAGTCCGCAGGTACAAGTCTGGCCTAGGCGGATTATCAAATAATTGGCAAAACAGCTTGTTAGTATTTTTTATAAAATAAAATTTTTGGTCTAGTTTACTTTGTTTGTCTAATATCCTGAAATATTTTGGGTGGCAAAATGATAATATCTAAATGATTATCGTGCTACGATTTATGCACGGATTGCAAGGCCCAACCACTGTGTGACTAAAGCTGTCACGATCGCTTTCAAATTTGACAGATTTTCTCTCCGGCCGACCCTAGTAGCGATCCTTAAAACTGAAATAACGTGAAAAACTACGGGAACCTTGCATGAAACTATCCAATTTCATACCACTCAAAATAAAATTGTATAAAGTCATTATTATGTATGAGTAATATTTACAACATTGACAAAATACATAAAAGGTTGTTATTAACGAATAAAAGAGATGCGAAGCAGTATAGTACCTAATCCAAAGAAATAGCTACGTATAGATACGTAGCTATTTCGCAAAATCACTTTCTCTTTTAACATTAAGCATGTTTTGTGTAGTCGCCAGGCGCATGCAAAGAGTTTGTACAAAATCCATAGTGTTAGGCTTAAGCTCCGGTCGGCTGTACCTACATACCGTCTTTCCTTACATTATGAAATGCACACTAATTTTCTCCCTTGCACTTACAAGGTTGCCTTCTTTCCTTACCCTGCAACTATGAATACCATCATCAGACGAGCGATTATCATATTTCACGAACACATCGCAACTCATTTTCCCACTTCACACATCAATATAACCCTTAAAACTATACTGCTAAGGTTTGAGTTTAGTTTGAGGGCTGTATAGTTTAAATTGTGGTAGACCGTAACAGCGGGGGCCGCAACAAGTCACCCCTATAATCCACCCTTCGAGTTTGTATGAGGTTTGTCTTATACACGTCACAGTATTTGCTGAAAGTATTAGCACATTGAAATGTTACTGTATATGTCTGAATAAAAAGTTTGGGCTGAATATACCTATTTGTTTACTTATTTGTATAAATCTTACGTTAGAAAGGTATATTTAAACCACTTTAAATTAAACCTAAACTTAACATGTGTGTGTTCAAAAAAAGTAGGAACAACAAATAAAATAACAAACTGACTTTTGTTTTCACCATCTAATTCCATTTTAATCTATGTTTTCCTAAAATTTGGAGCATAGCAAAATACAGTGAACAGAGTGTAAAAAATAATAGATTTCTGTAATAATGTGCTACTTATCTCGCGGTGTCATCTGTAGTAAAATAGTTTGTGGGCTTAATTCTAACGTGAGGCCGTTGACTTTTTACATCTTATTGTTGTATTAATACATTCAACTATAGCTCTATATTTTCCGTATTGTTTTACATAAATATTATAAGGATATAATATTCATTGGGGCCATTCAGAATGGAGATTCAAACTAGACCCACTAGACACATTTTATGAATTTCGCTTTGATTTAGAGGTAACCTTCAAGAAAACTGTTAGTAAATTTATACTTATATATAATTATAATTACTAGAGCATGGAATCACGGTCCCTCTGCGATGTTTTCAGGCCGGCTTGCGCTTGGCAGCGGCTGTGAGCAGATTTAACGTTCGACACGAGCTGATTTATGCGTCTGCCGGCTCCCGCACTACCACTTCAGGTCTGCGGAACGCTGCCAAAACTATACTGAATTAAGGATAATGGTGGTACCTACGAATATTTATTTCGAGGTTCTTTTTTCCATAAACATTTTCAACAAGCTATACCAAAATCATTAACACTTATCGTATTGCCTCGAGTAACTCCTAATACTCCTACTAACTTCCTCTCGGTTTTTAACCAAAAGATACACTCAATAATAGTCAAATACTCTTTTAAAAAAATAAAACTAATTAAACATATTTATATGATGAATTTATACAAACGTCATGTAACTCAACATCGAATGTCGCCAAGTTGTTTCTGTATGGAAAAGAACCGGCACAAAATTCAGCAGTTACTCTTTTTAACATGTTCTCTAAATATATATTTTTTTAAATAGCCCTCTACTTAACAAAAAAAAAGTGATTGGGATAGGATAGGACATGTTAGCTGCACCGATAATTAATTTAAGTAATGTCGGAAGGGTCAATTTTCAACCAATAAAGCTCTAGAGCTGACTACGTAAAATCTATTAGTCTTAAAATATACCTCCATTTGTTGTCGTCGGCTACTCTAAAGAAGATTTTCTTCGCCACCGAAGGGGAAAATTATCTTGATCGGATAACGGCTCTCACCTTGATTAATTCGGAGATTTTTGAACGCACGTACTCGTCGCTCTACTAAGTCTAGCAGCAACCACAATTCAGGTAATACGTGGACTAGAATTTAGTTTAAATGTGTTTTAGAAACTTTAAACACACCTGCTTAAGCATTCAAGGGGTTGCTTAAAATGGACGTTTACTAGTCAAGATTGATACAATGTAGATTTGAAATAAAGCATGAAATGCTTTTTGTTTTAACCTAGTTGTGTTTTTGGGGCAAGAAAAACTTCTTTTACCTAAAACTGGCATTAGCTTCTACTAAGTAGTTATTTAAAACGAAAAACTGAGTTACTTGTTCCAAACAACATAGTCAAGAGAAAATACTTCTTTTACGTTTGTTGAATCGGCTTTCAAATACTTTTCACATAAGTCTTGTCTTTAATTTCGAAGTTAAACTCTTTTTCGTTATTTGGCTGTATCCCGTCATGGGCCAACATTTTCAAAGGACGAAAATCTTTTGATTTCACATGCACACCAAGATACTCGCAGTCTGAAACAAGGCCCGGATTCATATCACACAAATAAAGGACTCCATGCTTGTATTCAGGCTTTCCTATTGTCTTTGTTGCCTGGAAACTTACATTGCTCTTTTTGCAACTTACTCGCGCGCAAAAAAATATGTTTCCTTGTATTTGACGGCTCGCAATCCACTATTCAAAGCGTGTAACAACATAATATCTCTGTAGGGCTTTGTACATTTTTCAAAACAACAAGCAATGTACAAAGGCTTTTATTTCGAATAACATCTGTGGTTTGCACTCACGCTCAGACAATTACCATAAAAGCGTTGAAATAGTAGGTAGCGAGGCCTACTTCTGGTTCTGCCGGCGCAAAGAGCAACGGATATTGCTGGGGACTGTCGCCTTGTTTAAAAATGTTCCTGCTACGACGCATTTAAGAGCTTAATTAATGCTTTTGAGGAGTAATCTTTATTAAAAAAATATTATCAAATTGATGTCCTAAGCATAACGGAATGGCCAGAAATTATTATATGTTATGCTATTGAATCAATTAATTGATATAAAAGGGAACAGTTAGATATTTTGTTTGTATAGATACAGGTAGTAAACTGAAAGCTTGTACATAGTTTGTTACTATTTTGTTACTATTTTGTTTATTCAATAAACTTACTGAACTGAAGGACTTACTTTTGCATACAATACATACTTAAGAGGCGAAACATAAGTGTAATTATTTTTGTTAGTGTTCAATAAAGAATACCCTTAACCTATCTATCTATTTTTATCTCAAAGTCCTCATGTTATTTAACTAGTCTCGACTTATTACCAACCAAATAACACAAACCCAAACATAAAAATTCTTGACTTAACCTCTACCAATCTTTCTAAAGCATCACAATGAAACTAATCTCCAAGGGTCGCGGCACTTTGCGCATCAAACTGATCTTTGCCAGTTTGGCCCTGAATGGACCGCAAAGTGCCCTAATATCTGTGATTTATAATCACAATTCCCCCACAAATAAGGCCACGAATTACCTGCATAATAAATCGCTGGAAAAACTGACGGATGACGAGTATAAGAGATTCCATTGTCACGCTCGACGTCCGAGGCTCCCGGAAAAACGTCGGGAACCCAAATTGCATCGTTTTAACGAGATATATTAATATTCTGTGTTTTGGCTACAGTAAGGATAGCAATGCCTGAAAACATTACCGCGTAAGTTTACATACGTTGCAGGGAAATTAGAATATCTATCTGCTGTTTCTTTGGATTATTGTAAAAAATAAATATATACATCAAACTTAGTAATGGATCGTTCGTTATTGTCTCCGTTTTGATTACTTTTTTGATCCCCTCACGGATCTTCAAGAATCTTGCACCAAAAGAGACCCTCTCGTTTTTGTCATGTCATTATGATAAAGATTCTTTTTAATTTGCATCTACATCAGAGGCCCACGTCAGAAAGTATAAAGAGAAAACTCATTCATATGCACAAGCATTTAGCTCTGATGTAAATGAAAGCTCCCTGCACAGTGAGGCGGTACGTCACTGCCCTCCCCCCTCCAGTTAATCCGCAGACACTCGTCGCTAAAAGCTCAAAACTCAATCCCTGCATAAGCATTCAAGGAGCAGCGACGACAATGCCACGCACCTGTCAACGTGGGGCGTGGGCGAGGGCACGGCATGAGCGGATATGACCTTTTTTAGATTATTTTATAAAAACTTACTCTCATCATCATCATCATCATGTCAGCCGAACGACGCCCACTGCTGAGCATAGGCCTCCCCCAAGGATCTCCACAACGATCGGTCCTGCGCTGTCCGCATCCAGCGGCTTCCCGCGACCTTGACAAGATCGTCGGTCCACCTTGTGGAGGGCCTGCCCACGGAACGTCGTCCGGTACGCGGTCGCCATTCGAGAACCTTTCCGCCCCAACGGCCATCGGTTTTGCGCGCTATGTGTCCCGCCCAGTGCCACTTACTCTATAACTTGGTAACTTGGTGTGCCTTGGCTTTTGACAATGAATCTTTACTCTCCGGTGGGTCCTGCGCTATTCCCTGCGAATCACAGACGGTTTTTCGTAGGTTTAAGGCATACCCGTCGCTGTGGCTTACGAGTTATGTGAGACTTTTCATCTGAGAGTAGCTTCTTAATCAAGAAGGCCTACCCACTAAACCCCCTACTACACTCCGAGGGGAGAGACTGAAATACTAGCCGAAGCCTTTCAATCCATACATCATTTAACAGTTGCCATAAAACACTTGGACGGAACGCTGGTGCCTTGAAGCTTTGAGATCTTGTCACCTCACAGTCCGGTCCTTATTTTTGTTTTTAACTTTTGTTCGCTTAATCTCGTAACTTAAACCATCCATACCCTTTGTTTAGTCCCGCACTTAAAAGGGTGAGTGACACAGGTGGGCCCCGGCGCCAATCAAGAACCGAAGAATTGTTGCGAACCCTTTGATGGTGTTTGCTGGCATCCACCATCCGTCGTCACCGGAATGCGGAGACCACCTGCTCCGGTCCTGTAAAGTGAGCAAAAATGTTTCGAGTGAATAGAATTCCGGTGGTGAACAGGTTAAATTGTCGGAGTAAATTCTGTGGTAAGTAGTCGTGGTTTATAGTCATTATAACGTTCAGGAGTTCCTTATCTACATATTTACAGCCATTAAAAGCCAAAGAAAAATTTTGATATTGCTCGCTTATCTTCACCAATAATTAACACTCGCATGCTTGCAAAATTAAAATAAGTACTCGTATGTATGTGTGCCAGGTCAGATTTTGCTGGTGATAGATTGGCTCTATGACGTCGCTAAACAAAAAGTGACAGTGTATGACATAATTGCACCATCTCTACAACCAGATTTATTACTCATGGATTCTGAAACGTTACACAAGTAGATAATATCCACAATGGATACAGTAACAAATACTGTCGATTTTTGAATGAGGAGCCAGTTTAGAAACTTTTTTTAGATAATATGAAGCTTTCCCTCTGGCCAACAGCAGTATTTTTTCCTACTTGTAGCTAGTGACCTAAAGCAGTGACTACATTGGTAGGTGCAGAGTGTAAAGAGCTTTCCACCTAAGCGCTGCGGACAAGACCGGCAGCCGTAAACCGCTGCTATCAGCGCACCATCGGGGCGGACCTGGCGCCACCTGGCGGGGCTTGATTCATGCTACTTGCTTTTTACAAATGATAACGCTTACATGGTGTTGTTTATGAATTAGACTAAACAAAACACGTGCGTTAAAAGTTTTGGAAGTCTTAGTCATTCTGTTTCTTGAATTTGCTTGACCAAGGATATTTTCCTCATGTACTTCAACTTTACTTTTTGCTTTGCTGATGTGATTTTAATTTTTGCTGCATTGCTTTACTTTTTAATTTTGTGTTTGAAGTTGATTGTGAATCTATTCTATTTTTGGCTCATAGCATCTGTGATAGTGTTCCATGTCGCGATAGGGCCACGGGCACCTATGGTAAATAACGACTATCCGATCCACTTCTATTAAAACCTAATTGATTACTAAGATAGCACATCGCAGCACTCTACACAGTGTGTTCAAAACAAGAATTTGGATGACCGATAGCTACAAAAATGAAAATATTAGTTTTGATGAATGCATGCCTCAAGGCATGAGACAAAAGTAAGGCAAACGTCTCAGTACCCGCCACTTTTTGCACTTTCCTAACTTCGCAATGCTGCTGTGCAGAATCTACTAGACTGAAAATACATATTTTTACGTCAGGAGGTAGATAATTTAGTTGTTTTGCTTGGTGACTAAACAATTTAAAGCTACGCAGCTGCATAAAATAGCAAAACGGTCCAAAGCAAAAAATGGCAGTATGTCCCAATATGCGCCACTTTTGTCCCAATAACCGTTTAATCGTCCCAGAAGCCGCCACATGTATGCCAATTTGAACTTTAATACGAGAGCTTAAGGTTGAATATTGAAGTCATTCGGCTAGGGTTCGCTAATTTATGTGATATTGCTGCTTTTGTGTTCTTGCTCAACTACCAGCAGATGAGACCAGTCCTTCACCACTTGAATTGACTGTAACTTGTGCTATTAGAGGTAAAATATGGTTTGATTTCGAGTTAGCCAAGTTAATCTGTTTTATTTAGAATAGTTTTACAAAGTAGTTATGGGCCTCTTTAGTTCAACACCTATATGGAGTCCTCGCCTTGTCGTAGCGGCAAGGCTTAGGGGCTGGAACCACCTCTGTTAGTCCAGATGTGTGAGGCTAGATATAGGCGGCGCAAATGCTTTCTAATCGGATCATACCGCCTGCGGTCTATGGTATATAGCCATAGAGAAAACCAGAGGCCCAGACAGTATACCAACAAAAGTTCATCAAACTTATTAGCCGACCTGACTACGGTTTTTATCCCTTCCTCCTGCAGAATGGCAAGTGCTGAACTGGATAGGTGAGTTGGTAGGTATTAGCTGCACCTTAACTTGTTTGCAAGAGGAAGAACAGACTGAAAAGCATTTTCAGTTTTCAACGAGGAATGTTAGTGTATGATCTTTATATCGTGTATCTTGTTTTTGCTTGCTTGCTTGTAATGAATGAATAATTGTCCTCTCCTATCATTTTAGTATCTTGCTATATTAAAAATTGCCTAACAAGCTCGATGTCGACTTATTTTTTAATTTAAACTTTGTTTTCAAATGGCTTCTTACTTCTTCTCTCTTTTCTCGACCCTATGAGGTGTAGGCCTCCTACAGCATATGCCATTTTTTCCGGTCAGGTGCTGTCTCTATCCAATTCACTCCAGCGGTTTTCTTGATGTCGTCGTGCCAACGCGTTTATGGTCTTACTCACGGTCGTCTTACTCCCACGGTCTCCTCTCTACGGTTTTCTCTCCACTCAACCAGTACCTTGCACCATGAGTCGCAACGTGGCCCGCCCATTGCTATTTTACGATGACGTCTGTGACTTTACTTTGTTCTCTGAGCCACTTGTTTCTTTTACGGCCCTGAAGCCTAACACTTACCATCTTTCTCTCAATTGCTCTCTGGGCGACTCTGATAGTTATAGGCGTTTGTTGAGGATTTTTTTGGTAAATGTATTGGTCGTGTATGTGAGGTTTTTGTTCCGGAGTTATTTCATTTTGAACACATAGTCTCTTTTTAAATAGGCGGCCCATGCGCTGATCGTATGCGTCTGGTGATTGCGTTAGCCGGATTTTCCCCACCCATCTGATGATGGGTCAAGAGAACTATTCTCTTGACCTAGATACACATATATTTCCACCCTTTCTATGTCAAAATTTTCGACTTTGACGTTGAAAGTGGAATCGGAGCCGTTGGTTATTTATTACCTTGGTCTCATTCAGATTCATTTCTAGTCCGCACAGCGAGGTGAGTCTACTTAATGGCAAAAGCTATTTTGCCAAGTGATCGAATCAGGAACAAGGCAATCTGTAGAAAAAGTAAGGACGCCGACATGGCCCAGCAAGTCAGCAGGTAGTGGTGGCAGTGGGCAAGGTACATAGCGCAAAGAACTGATGCTCGTTAGGGCCATTGGAAGGCAAACGCAGGTTGGGACAAAGTAAACGGATAACCAAAAGCAGCAGATTTCGGTGAATGCAGGCCGTTTACCACCGGCCGCTTTGGAAATTTACGTCATGCGGCCGACGATCATCGCTTGATGACGATGAATTACTAAACTTGTATCAAGCTCAAGTACATACATTTATGGAGTACAGCTCTTATATCTGGGATGTTTAGCCAAATACCTGCTTGAGTACAGTTTATAGAATATTGAGCTGAAATATCCTTTGTCAGCGACAAATTAGTGGATGCAATTGGATCGATTAACGACGAGTGGATCGATTAGCGGCTTTACTTTTGGAAAGTTTCATGTTTGTCAGCTTTTTACCTATTGCTGTTTGGATAGTGTGTTTGATAGTGTGTATGAGTACAATACACGCGTATTGTACTCATATTATTCGATGAAGTTGGCAGATAACCATTAACCATTAATTGGTTTTTGGCAGTTAAATGCCAGTTATCAGACACTAATCCAGAGCACGCGGTCTCGATCTTCAGGTTCAAAGAATACGATTATACTCGTATCTCACTCAAAACAACACATGTGAGAAAGGAGAATGCAAATCGTTATGCTACCCTCTAATAGCATAATGTCTTACATCATTAGATAAGTATTTTTTAGCTGAACATAAGCTATTAAACGCTATGTTCCAAATCATTTCTTTTCTCTGTTTGGGACTCATCCTGACCTCGTAGTAGCTGACGACCGGGATATCTTTAGTTTAGTTCAGTGTGCTGGATTATTTTAACGGGATCTTCGGCAGTACTAGCCGTAGTAACAGATTTGGCGACCGAGGTGTATAGCTGGCCGGATCTCATAATACAAACCGTATTGAAGACGCGGATGTCGTGTCGCAAGGGCTTCCAGATACGTCTATTGAGCAGTAGGCGGTTTATAGCATCATAGGTAGTCTGCAGTGCCAGAGACCGACATTCAGCCATGAGGTCAAGGTTGGTGGTCACAAGTTTCTGCAGGTTGTTCTGACGACCAGACTGGCAACCAGGTAGGCCAGACATGTATATGTAGGACCTGGATCCAACCGCATGGACAGCTTCTACAAATCCGTTACCTACTATCTCGCCCGCTGTAACGCAATTGTCCAGCCAGACAAAGCAATTCGAGTTGAGAGCACTCTTGGATTTCGTTATGGACGCGAGTATGTCGGGGCGTAGAATTCATGCGTCGAGTTCGACCCAGTCCCACGTTCAAATAAAATATGCCAAAATTGATGTAAATTTGAGTAACTGTACAAACTTGATACCTACTTATTTGTTTTTAATAAAATGCTAAGCATTTTCAACATTTCTTCCATAAAAAACACAGTGGCGGATTAAGATACAACTAATTCGAAAGTGTCCCAATTACCGCCAAAATAGCCTGAAATTGTGGCGAGTACTGGGCCAAGCATGAGTTTGAAAGACCCAATACACGCCACACGCAAAAAACCTAACAAAATTGAAAAAAATGTTCGATGTGATAGTTTATATGGATAGGAAATAGTCTTAACTTTTACAGAATACATTTTCTTTACTGTACGGCTCACCAAAACTGCTAGACTTGATAAACATCATCAGCTGGTAAGTCCCAAGTTAACTCACTGAATTGTCAAAAGTTGGGAAATATTTGGTTTGCATACTTTGAAGGCTGATTCCTTCGATAGTATAGCCTATTTAACTTTGAAGTGTTATTTTTACTGTTTCAAATATGACCGAGAATGTAAATCCACAAAAAGATAACCTTTGAATGTTAGTAAAGTAGCTAAAAATTGAGTTTTTATAAAATGTGGCGCGTACTGGGACAGTGGCGGGTACACCAGCGTTTACCTTAGATCATTGTTTGGCGGTCGCCTTTTGTTTACTATCGGAATAAAAATGGTCACCTATTCCACTGCCTAAACTAGCGTGAGGCGATCATTGCCAATATCCGCTACAGCTACTGAGCTACAAGAATCTCTAGTATTTTACAACTATCTGGTCTAATTTTATAACAGAACCTACAAAATAATTACAAAGCAGACCAGCCATAAAGAGGCGTATAGCCCGTATCGGCCACATCGCGGCTGATGCATGGCCGCTTTTGTTGACTCACAATCCGCTCCGCACAATGAGCAAACGCAATCTATGGCCGCTGTTTGTTTTTGTCTCTGCTCCTCGCGCCATCAATTACGACGCTCGAACTGCTGGCACTCCGCACACATTACAGTTGGTTGCTCGGAGGTAGTTGCGTTGCGGAAGTAGTAAAACTAGTGTTTTTGGATACATACCAAGTTGCCACGCCGACTATGTAATTCATAATCAGTCACCCATTGACGGGTCAGATTCAAAACCCCAAGTGCTTTCAGCTCGCTCAAAACCGCTTCGAAGCCCTTGAGAACAGCATCGATGTGGACGATCAATACAACATGGTGGTGGACACTGTCCGTACGGTAGGGTCCAAGTACTTTAAAACCCGCCGTCCAAAATCAAATAATTCATAATTCATAATCAGTCACCCATTGGGTAGAAGGCCTGTGTAATGGCGCCGAAGATTTTTGGTTCGATTCCCGTCCAGGAATATAAACAAGTGTAAACATTTGTGTTTGGTCTGATTCTGGGAGTTATAATTTATTTGTACTGGATATGTGCAACTTAACAAAAGGCTGTAAAGAGGTAACTCGCCTGTAATCGGGAACACCCATAAAAAACCCAAGAAAACCACAGGCTTGCTCCTTGCCACGGTGGGTTAGAATTCGTCCAGCTAAGTGAGAGCTTCTGAATGATCCATTCACTATGATGGCCACAGTCGGTGACTTACCCATTTGAACTGTAGTGAGCGTATGTATGAATGCAAAATCACAGAAATATAAACATCTTGTTACCTAAGCTCATGCTTGCGAAATAGGCCAAATGAGCAATATCTCTCACTCAACCTACACGTTGCACTCCAAGGCACAACTCGTAAGGATGAGCAGATGTCTATAAAATATAGACGGAGCAGGTAATGTATGAATAAAGTTTGACGTTGATATATGCATCCGCGATGTAGCACTTCGGGCGCGTTTAATATACAACGTAGGGAGCTTTCGGGCTGAAAGCTCATCGTTTCAGGTGTGCGGAGTGAATTTTGTAAATACTGATGTCGTAATTATTCGCTACCGATGTAGCACAGAGGTCCCGGGGTGCAGTTGTGACAGTGATCGGAGACGATCGTTGTTGTAAAGCAATACACGCCGGGTCGGAAATGGGAAGGGTGACCGATATCGATCGAAATTTAGTGATGTGTATTTCGGGCATCTCCGTGCTTTGGAAGGCACAAGCAGTTAGTCCCAGTTGACGTCGCTAGATGTCAGTCGTTAAGTCTAGCCAGAGGCCTTAGGGCGGCCTAATAACATCTGACATTAAGGTTGACTTGTTAGTGATAACCTCACACCCCTTGCAACAATCCCCACTGAGCCCGCATGGAGTATGGCTTGTTCCACCTCATAGTTGAGGTGAGGCCTGTGCCCAGCAGTAAAACGTATATAGGCCATTTATGACGTAGCACAGCAGTGGACAGCATTTGCCTGGATAAAGTAAATTATGACTGTCAAAAACAAGCCATGTGAAAGATTAGTAAAACTTTTAGAAAGAAAGAAGAAAGAAAGAAAATACTTTTATTGGCCACAAGGCTCATACAACAAGTAAATTATAAATTAAAAAAAAAAAGACAAACAATTAACTTAAAAAATAAATGAATTAGAAACTAAAAAAAATACAATAATATAATAATTAAAGAGCCTATACAGTGGGGCCAACGAGGTCCCTGTCTCAGCATAAAACCGCTGCAGCTAAAAAGTTGCAGCGATGCTGGTATTCTGACAGGGCCTCTGCAGTGATGTCGTCCGGCGCTACTACCGGAAGACAAAAAGTAAAAATCCATGAATTAAAAAATAGATGAATATGTGTGGCTTAAGTAGTGAGAGGGTGACAAAAAATAATATTTATAAAATAAATGAGTACTAAAAACAAATAATGAAATTAAAATTAAAATACCACTATATAATACTGCTTTTACAATTAAAAGTACAAACACAAATCGGACCGCAGCTAAAACAAACAACCCGCGAGGCTGTGACTGTCTGAGCGGTCCGTAATGCGATTACAGGTCCATGGGCGCTCACAGCGATAACAGGCGTCCCGAATTGAAATATCGCGTCAACAGTGCCCACAGCGCTGTCAGCGTGAAAACCAATTCGGACCGCTAGATAGTGACACATAACCTAACAATTTTTAAACTTTTAATTTCTATCATTCCCAGGTTAAACTTGCGGTTCTTGTGGTGAAACTTTCTGTTTCGCTATCACAGAAAAAGATTTGTCCTAGCAAATATTTATTCTGAGGAATATCAGCAAAAATATTTTTACGCCAAAATGTCTGTTTGACGTTTCATCTATGAATCTGACATAAGGCTCACAGCGACCACGCTCCGGAGCATTATCGTTGTGAGCGCAATGGCGCCGTTTCAGTGACGTCATCCATGACGTAAAGCTGTCTGACGTTAGATGGCCCGTTGGCGCGATATCTCAATTCGGGACGCTCTGTGAGCGCGCTGTAATCGATTTTGACTCAATTCGGAACGCACCCTGTGTGACAGCACTGACAGCGAGCAACGTCAGGCGGACGTAACTATGGGAAGTGTGAGAGGTGTGTCTAATAACCTACAAAACATGAGTGCCACGCCACCACGCCACGCATGCATAAACACGTATGCAAAACGTTATTGTGATGTGATACTGTCTGGCCAAATGATCTCCAAGAACTGTGAACAAGATATATATGAGGTGTGGGCCAGGCCCGTGGTTTATAGGAGTGCTAGTCAACTCTCGGATGAGTTTCCCCGCGAACACGTCGCGAGTATCTCGAGGGTAAGTTTTGGACTATTACTGTGCTGGTTTGACTTCTGAAGGAAAACAAGTCCCTTTTTGAGAGTTTGTCTGAAGCTGTATAATGTTTTTAGATCGCGCAACGGCGGGGGGAGATCATTCCAGCACCGAGAGGCAGCGAATCTGAATGACCCACGGAACGCCATGGTGCGGTGTTTTGGGGTTGAAAAAATGTAAGTGCACCCTCTTCTAGGGCACCCTTTACGCTCTTGAGCCCACGTTAGCTTGTCCCAGAGGTATTTTGGCTTAATTTTTGCGATGACACCAAACAGCATTGTGGCGAGATGCAATCTCCTGCGAGCCTCCATCCTGAGCAGATTTGCAGAATTGAGAAAAGGAGTTACATGTGTTCTCGGCGGTATATAAAAGCAAAACCGTGCACAAGCATTCTGCACTCTCTGTATGAGTGCTGCAGTTCTAGCCAGCAAACATGGTCCATAGACAGTGTCACAGTAATTCAATCTTGACAAAACCAGAGACTCACACAGGCTTATCCGCAACTCCTCACTTAAATAAGGCCTTATCCTATTCAACCTGAAGAAACTGTTTCTAACACATTCAGCAATATGATCCTCGAAGTTGAGGTGGCGGTCAAAAACTAGCCCCAGATTCCTGGCTTTGTCTACATGCTCAACAAGTTCACCATCAATTACAATATCCAGGGGCATGTTTTTCTCCATGTTTTCTATATTTACCTTTGAGCCAATCGTCATCAACTTCGATTTCTTTGGATTGAGAACTAGGCAGTTGGCCCTGCACCAGGCTGAGATACGCGCTAGATCTTCATTGACCATGGATGCGGCATATGACTTGTCTGCTGGTAAAAATGGCAGGTATAACTGCAGATCGTCGGCATATAGGTGGTACTGACAGTGCTTTATGTTCTCTATGATGTCGGTACTGTACAGTATGTAGAGAATAGGGCCCAGTATTGAGCCTTGTGGGACCCCTCGGGAGACAGGCCGAGATGCTGATCTTAATCTAGATCCATCTGCTTTTTCCAGTTCCACAAACTGCTGCCTATCTGTCAAGTAGCTATTGAACCATCGGACCGCGTGATTATCCAGACCGTAATAAGCCATTTTAGCCAGAAGAAGATCTATGTTGATCGAGTCAAATGCGCGGGAGAAGTCCAGCAAGAGTACAATGTTCAGCATTCCCCGATCCTGGGCAGCCAGCAGGTTGTCGACAACGTCGGCGAGAGCAGCCGCTGTGCTGTAGCCCTTACGGAACCCAGACTGAAAATGAGGTAATATGTTATGATCCTCAAGATATTTAGTGAGTTGATTACACACTAAGCGTTCCAAGACCTTGGAGATGCAGGGGAGCAAACTGATAGGGCGAAGATCTTGCAGTGTAGCAGGTTGAGCAATCTTAGGTAGAGGTTTCACTATGGCTGTCTTCCAATCTTCCGGGAATATCCCTTCAGTAATGGACCGATTGACCATAGATGTGATAGCATCAAGTGACTGCGGAAGTGTCAGCAGCAGCATGTCCAAGGACAGGCCATCACTTCCCTGTGCATTTGTTTTGAGCCCTTTGATCGTCTTGAGGACCAGATCCCTGCTCACTGTGTGCAGTGAGAATGTGGCAGCATCGCTATGCCTATGGTACTCGTAAAGAGTAAGGTGCGAGATTGTTACCCTGTCGTCACCTGGAATGCTGAGAAAATGGTCATTTATTAAGTGTGGGTCGTCAAATAGCTGTGGAAGGTCTCCACCAGCCTTTTTGTTTGGCAATATAGTATTCCTAAGGTTCTGCCATAACTTTTTAGGATTCTTAGTGTTTGCGTTTATGTGCTTGGTGAAGAAGCATTTTTTTTCCCGCTTGAGTGCCTCCACCACTATAACTTTCATCGCTTTATAGGCCTCTTTGAATGATGCTGTTTTGTGCCGCTTATATTTATCATAGTAGCCATCCCTTATACGCATCATGTCCTTGATGGTGTCTGTTATCCAGGGGTGGGGTGGGTGCTTGAATTTTTTTGATTTTACTGGGGCATGTAAATCAAATAAACCTACTATACATGAATTGAAAGCCCTGACCAATGCGTTGACATCACGGCTCACCCTGAAAAAACTCCAGTCAATTTCCTCCAAGTCACTGCTTAGTTGGTCATGCTGAATATTTTTTAACGGTCTGTACACTACCCACCGAGGCTGAGCTCTTTCCTTTTTTATTTTAAATTCTGCTGTCACCATAGCATGCCCACCCAGTTCCGGAGAATGCCTCACCTTGACCCGTAGAGTGTGTGTGTCAGTGCAAATGAGGTCAATGAGAGTTTCACTATGTGCTGTGAAATGGGTTGATTCAGTAACCACTTGATTGAGGTCAAAACCTTTTAAAAACTGCAATAGCAACCTAGCCTTCCCGCTGCTTATGTCATTTAGGTCGATATTGAAATCTCCAACCAGTATCAACACATCCCGCTTAGAGACAGAGGCGACGGTGTCCGTGAGAGCGTCCGAAAATGCCTCCACGTCCATCCATGGTGGCCTATACGCCGTGCCAATTACTATATCCTGATTGTGTACTCGAACTAACAGCCAGGTCTGCTCAATGCTGTCTGCTCAAACTGCTTTTGACCCTAAGTAGCACATCATCCAGGTGTACAGTGAAAACAAAATGTAATGGGTTGAGAAGTGGCGTTACAAGATGACGTGTTTGTCATATTCCCTAATTCGTACTTAGTTTGCAAGTAAATAACATATCTTTGCCGTATGCAAAAGTCCATGTATATTCTATAAGTGCTCTACGTATAAAATATACTTATACGCTATATACTTAGTAGGAACGACACCATTTGTGAACAAAATCAAGATTATTATAATAACAATTTGCTTACAGAGCCAAGACATTAAAGGTCCCGTCTCGCTTCGTCAGATCCCCTCATATTTCCTTCATTGTTTACCGAATCTTGACATTTGACGATTTGTAAAATACGATCAACGCCTTCCGAAACCCCGTCTAACAACATCCCAAAATCAGTCCTATCTGGAGCTCAGACAGTCCAATATCGTTTATCGATAGAAATGTCAAGGAATGTCTACCGCGAACAGATCATAGATCGGTGTGAACGTGTAGGTCGAAAGCGTAGAAGCTGCAGTTCTTTGTATTATTAAAATGTATGATTTTGACCGTTAGCTATTCTAGAGCAAAGATGATCATCTATCTAATAGCATATGCCTTTCGGTTCTGCTTGTAAAAAGGCTGCGCGATGAGTAAATTTATAAAATACTAGTGGCCGCCCGCGGATACGTCCGCGTGGATAAAGGTTAAAAAACTGATATATCTTTATAAATTGTAGCCTCTGTCCTATTGAGATGCATAACCTATATTATTTAAAGTTTCAATGTATCAATTCAAAATCCACCCAGTAGTTTTTACGTCAAAGAGCCACACGGCACGTCACATCCACAGATACAAACTTTCACATTTATAATATTAGTAGGATCATTCAAAGAATACTTATTAAGTATTTTACAAGGTGGTGAACCGCGAATTATCTTTGAGTGCTTCAAGAGTTTATGTATTGGCTTTAGAAAGCACTCCAAGAAACACGAAAGAAAGTCTAGAACAGGTAACCAGGTGATCTTGCCGGCGTATTCAAATGACATAAATACCACAATCCGGAAGTGCAAGTATTTTGTACTATCAAAAACTGTTATTTTACCGCCATGCAAGGCATACCATATAATTTATTCTTTTGTTCTAAAATATTGGAAGTTCAACAAAATTTCGTTTCTGTAATTAAATATTACTATAATGACCCAATTTTACATAGATGTGTAATAATTTAGCCCATATAAATATGTAAATTATCCAAAATCCCAAAGTTCTTCAGTTTATTCGCGTTCTATGCTTTTGTCGTTCCTAGCCGCTAGCTCGTAGTAGCGATGCATCATTAGGCAGTCGTGTGCCTGGCATTCAAGGTCCTCCCCGCCGGGTGCGATTGATATTTCCTGCTCATACAATGCCTCCCCCAGTGGAGCATGCCATTACGCAGATGTAGCTGGGGAGGATCACTGAATGAGGAAACTAATAAATCTAGCATTCGATATGTAGCGCTGTAAGAAATCGCAGGAGACATTGTTTGTTGTGATGTTGCTGGTAGCATTTGGTACCGTACCAAATTTTGAAATAAGTTAACAATAAAAACGACAAGGTCGCTGTCGCAGAATTCTAATCGTATATCGTTGAATAAGGTTAAAATGAACGAATCCGGTCAAACACTTTACTTGTTATCTGTAACATTATTTCTGTAATTTGTTAGTTCTTGCAATTTATACAATGAAAAAAAAATATGAAATTCATATTTTTTTGTATCTTTATATTGTTGTTTATTAATTATTATCTTTTTATTTATGCATTACACACATTCTTAGAAAATCATTTGGCAGGCCAACTACTCAGGAGTAGTGATCAGTTTACGCAGAGCCAAACACATTTTATAACATAAACATTTCCTAAAAAAGTTTATTGGTAAGCTTTTATCTTTTACAACATGATATTTTGAATTGCGGCTACGTAGGTTAGACAAACTGTATTGTTTGATAACTTTTAATTTAAAAACTAAATCACGTCATAATAATACCTATGTTTTCTTATCATTTCTCCAACTATCAACCAACACAGCCACTTTTTATGAACTCGCCTTAACTAGGTCGTTAGGGCCCCTCCACAATCTCCGCAGTAACTTACAGAGCTGTCTGTAAAATGCCAGATGTACAATGGACCCGACAAGTTTCGCGTCCACTGGGCCGCGCGCCCTATCTGACTCGATAGAATGTATTCTGTCAAAGGAAAATGAAAACGGGTGATTCATTTTGTACGTTCCAATTATTTCTTATATTGAATTTCTTGAGTTGACTTGTTAACTTTATATTATCACGAGCACTGTTTGACTTTTTGTAATAACTTTGAAATTACCCATGATTCGTTCAGTCACTAACTATCCTCAACGTTTTTGGTAAGAAATTTATTTGATATGCAACAAACAATAAATATTAAAAAAACAATGAATTAATACATAAGCATAAACTGTGAACTAAATAATACAAACTAAAAATAAAACGTTTACGTGTACGTTTTTGGTAAAGTCGAGTTATTGCAGATAGGGATTGAAAAGAAAATTTGTTAAAATACACACATCAAAAGTGTCTAGGGATATCATAGGGATATCATTTTTCAAATATTTCAAAAAGTTAAGTTTGTTTACAAGTTGAGCATTATCTTAGAATAACGCGAGGACAGAGGCATAAGATAAAGGTTAAGATTATTACAAAAAAAAACGTTTGATTTTGCTAAAATTTTGACTCCTTTTAAAAGAAAAATCTGTCTTTTTTTAACGTCCTTACGATTGTACAATAATGCTACTACAGTGAATTTCTTTATACAATCTGAAAGGGCAGATATAGCAGTTTCTGTGTTCTAAAAATTTCTACGTTGGTATCAATATTTTGATTTTTACAGCCTCCCAAATAGCTATACTTTGTATGAAAATGCTTGAGATATCCCTAGACACTTTTGAGCAGTGTAGTTTTGTAACTCTGCCTAAAATGAAAATAACTTCCTAAAATGATCAAGTTCTTGAAAACCTTAACTCGTTTATTGCTGAGGGACAACTCGACCTTAGGATCAGAGTAAGTATGTGATTTTGTCTTATGTCTCTAAATTTATTTTTAACGTTTCCAATGTCCGAAGTCAAGTCGCTGGCGACGGCTAGTCTAGAATAAGAACTGCCAAGCCATTTCCTTAGACACGCCTCGTAATATATCCATAGTGAGGCCCGCCCAGGCCATGTCGCAGGTAACGCAGCCTTGGAATTCTCGCTATGCTGTCGACATACCTCTGACAACTGCTGCTACGTTCAGGCCACCTTCAATTTATATGACTATTTCTTTAGGATATACTCGTATAAAGACAGTTTAGAGTCAGATACCCACGCGTAAAATTCATCATCATCATCAGCAGCCACATGATGTCCACTGCTGAACATAGCCTCCCCCATCCTGCAGCATCAGCCTGCATCCACCGAGACCCTGCGACTTTTATGAGGTCATCCGTCCACCTTGCGGGCGGGCGTCCCACGCTGCGCTTGGCCTCGAATGGTCTCCACTCCAGGACTTTCCGGCCCCAACGGCCATCAGTCCTTCGACCTATGTGCCCCGCCCACTGCCACTTCAACCTGCTAACACGCTGGGCTACGTCGGCGACCTCCGTTCTCCTACGGATCTCCTCATTTCTGATTCGATCTCGTAGGGAAACACCAAGCATAGCGCGTAAAATTTGTCAAGGGATATTCTTTGACCGTCTTTATGGTAGTAAATGGGAAGCTTTGATGTATACAGTTTTTTTCATTTAGTAGTCGGCTATCACCGCCACAATTGATGATACGGGCCAGATTTATGGCATTTTCCATCAATGTCGCCGCTACTTCCGGCGATAGGCTCCCGCATTCTTGACGGATAACGATCTTTGAGGGCATAAAGAGCAAGATTAGGCAACCTGGAACCTTGCCTTATTTCGTATGTAATATGGGTATGCGCTCAGACTCATACAATTTTTCTTAAGTTAAGTGCAATCGTGTACGACTGTGTGTATGAACGACTTTCTTTGTTTAAGGTTTTCACATTACACAGAAACGCGTTCTTCTTTTTTGATTACCTTTTTTTACTTAGTATTTATTTCAATGTCACTTTTGCAGTAAACATCCGAATCCAACGACACCTCTTCAGCTAAAATCCATCGAGCTTTTATGCTTTAGGCCGTTTAGGCTGCTGGGACTGCCAAACACTATTCCACCCAAACATACATACATGCACTCGAAAAACATAACCCTTCTTCTGGCGCAGTCTGTTAAAAAACACCAATATCATTGAGCCATCCGATCGCTCATCGTTGGCTGGGATATTTTTGTACATCTATCAAATGCAGCTTTGAGCAATTATTGATCTTCAAGAAAAAGTATGTTAATATGTCCTTATTCTCTAGTACTTACTTCCTTCCACAGCGTGCAGCAAACACGTAGGATACCTTGTAGTCCTACTGCTAATCAAATTCAGAACAGCTCGTAATTGCGTTCCTCGGCCCGCCCTAGCCATGTCACACAGTAACACAACATTTACTTTTGGATTCTCCATGTGCTAGCTAGAAATTGCTTTCTAGTAGAAAAGTGGTCTTAGTTTGCGTTCTTCATGCTATGTCAAACCAAACAGATCTTGTTAACTATCTGCCACTCGTACGATCATGCATTAAACATCGTAGATTGATTGATTGAACATTATGGTTTATTTGGGTTGAAATTGTATCTTCTAAAAAAGTCTATGCACCGAAAACACAACCTATTTAATTCCAGAATGAAAACTAAACAACTCCATAGTTTTTAACTATCTTCTGCCTTGAACAACTATTGATCGCTGTTGTATAGTTGTTTACGTAGAATCATTCATTAGCTTTAAAACCTTGTATTTTAGTTCTTATGTCTCAGTTGCAATACAGACGTCACGAAGGACGCGTCTTCTTTATTTATCGGACCCAGTCACATCCAAAATTGAACCTTATAGCCAACAATCGAACATCGATGTAGTTAAGGGTCAGTATCCTACTGCTGATGTGTTACCGTCTGTACGAACAAAATAGATAAAGGCAGCACCTGTTCACTAGTTCACATGTCCCAGGCCTCGTTTCGTTCATTCAATCGTAAGCAATGGAACGGTTATGTCCCCATACCCACAGCTAGGGGCAAAGGGAGCAGAAAGAAGGTCAGTGAGCAAAGGGTCAATAAGTCTAAGATAAGGCTTTATAGGAGCTAACAGATCCCCTGATTGATAATAAATGAGGCTTTAGGTGTCCTTTGGAACATATTTTAATAGTTTCACCCAAACTATTTAGGTAGGAATATATAAGTATCTAGGTCAACGTTACACATAGCCATCTGACATCAGAAGTGAAATTAGTAATTATCAAACATTGATTTTAGCAAGGCTTAATATTTAGAGACACACATCCAAAAACTTTGGAAGACTAAAAATTCGAACCGAACACTAAGAACGAGTGCGACATTCTTAAGCTAATGCATTTTCTATAATGAAAAATAATTACCGAAAGATACATTTCAGACTCAAATATCAAATAAATCATTGTAAATAATTCGCAACAAAACTCTAAAAATCAATATTGTTGAAGTAAGTAGGCTACTTCTTGCTAAATAGTACGGCTGAAGACCGGACCGATAGAAACCGTTCACGTATCATTACAGATCATTACATATTAACAGATACCTTTACACGCCTGCTTGGTAAGTGGCACACAGGCAGACTATCACCTAAGGCCGGATTCACATCAACACGCAGTAACTCAAAGTCTATAGAATTGTTTATCGTGACGATTCAAATTCGTTCTCTATCAGTTTGTATTCTTACCACATGTTTTTTTTAAACTAAGAATTGTTAGTTAGTTACACAAATAACACAATTCGTTTTCAAAATGACTATAACAATAGTACATTGTTATCCTATGGGTGAAAGTAACTTATTTAGTCCCGAGACGGGGTTTGGCGCCCGGAACGAAGTGAGGGCGCCAATAGTTCGAGGGACTAAATAAGTCTTTAACCCGAGGTAAACACTGTGCTTTTCATTACAAATACGAGGAAAGTAAAAATAAAAACATGAATTAATTCATGAAGATCGAATTGCCGCTTTCCCGCCTATTTTGTTTGTTTTTTTTTCTGTGGCCGGCCCGCTATTCAGCCATTATTTTTTAATTCCATCATTGGAAAAATGGTAAATATTTTGCTCAAAGCTAAGTTATTTTAAAGAAATTGTTGAAACTTAATTATAATAAAGTTATTTAAAAAATATATATTCTCTAATCAATACTTAACTTTGAGTTATTTCAATTTTACATCGTGGCTGTATAGAAAGTTGGAACATGGTTCTATAGTTAAGTGAAAAAAGAACTAGTTTTTTTAAAAATAATATGACAGCTGTCAGTTGAAAGTGATTCTCCCTAGGGATGAAAAGTATTACTTTCAGCCCGCTTCTCAGGTCAGTAATGACCTACTTTCAGAGAATGAGTAATGAAAAATTACTTTAATGAGCAGGGAATCACAGAAGCACCGCTACCCAGACATAATACTATCCGCACTGACAAAAGAAGCATAGATACGAGTAGATCTATGCTTTTACTAGCGTACTAGTACTTCATTTTGGAAAATGTAACATTACTTTACTTACAATACTTACTATACTTTAAACGCAGGGGTGTTGTTTACTTGAACGATATAATGATTTAAAAAACATAGATTCGAGGTCCTTCATACTCGTACTAACAAAGGAGCCTCTCTGATGGCGTCGATTTAAGTTTTTTATTTTCCTTTAAATATTTATTTAATGCGCACCACCCTAATGTGAACTTTGCTTTACTTTACAAATCGAAGCGATTTGGTAGATGAATAAGTGAAGAGGTTTCAATAGAACAGAATATATGTTTATAAGTTTAATAATACATAGTTCTGCAGAATAATAGGTAAATTAGCAAGCATTAGGGAGGTCTTTTAATCAAGTTTAATAAGATTCTCTAATAGAACGCGTATAACGACCGATTATGTGTAATGGTTAAGAAGTTCACTACAACATCAGCAGTAGCAGCTTCGATATCCGCACAGGACACATATTCATGTGCATGAAAATGTCTGTATATTACGTAGGTATATATAGTTACAAAAAACAAAAGTACGTTTATTGGTTAGTTACCACAGTACAAGCTTCGTGTAGTTTGGAGCTAGGAGGCGCTGTCTGTTTTTAACCATTATTTTAGCACAGATCGTTTCAACACTGACTATACCTACGAGCATAGCGGAAACTAATTTTCAATATACCAAACGTGACATATTGTGACCGTTCAGCTATTTCACTAGCGTCGGGTTGGGTCATCCATTATAGACCTTAACTAGAACTGCGAGTTGTTTACGAAGAAAACACTTAGAGTGCAAAAGCCGTAGCCGAACCCTTCCAGCCCTTGGCAGTAAAGGCTGGACACAGGTGCGAGATGCCAGGGACGCTTACACTAATCTACGTACAGACAAATAACGTCCTATACGAAAACGGTGACGTGCACTTGATAAGATCGTAGAGTCGGCAAGGTTGTATTATTGGTGACGATTTTTTCAATTAAATTTAAAACAATGATTTTAGACAGCATAAACCATGCGATAAAAACATGCATAATGAACAAAACTTTGGTATTTTTGGTGCAGTGTCGGGGACTTTGTCTTCGTAGAAAGCGTAAGTATCAGCGTAGGGATCAGCTGGGGCATTATCAACAAGTGCCATTTTTTGCCTAATTTTGCTGGTTTTTTTAATTACTGGCTTAATCTTTTTTATGTTATAATCTAATTTTTCAGAAACGTATACTGTGCTTAAATTGACTTAGGCATTAAATTTGGCCCAGTAATTATTTTTATATTACGCACACGAAAATTAAGGAAACACCAAAATTTATGTTAACACAGCAAAATTGAAAATGCTGTCACCAAAATTTAAACCTGATTCCAAACTTAAAACATCCTCAATATTCCATCATCTTTAACGTTTTAGTCAAATGTATACGTATGTTTTCGTTACTAAAACAATCAGAACTCGTTTCTTTCACATTTTTGCAGTCTGCCAGCAAGCCGCGGCTTCCATGCCAGAACCTGTCTTCCTCAGCAACACGATCAATTTTAACATCGATGTGGCTAGCCATTTACCATTTCAGTTTGCTACACTTTAGAATCATCTGGTCTTCTACCGGATTATCTCATCCCCAACTTTGTCTCACAGTGAGATCCCGAGCTTAGACCCTTCCATAGCTCTCTGAGTGACATTTGATCGGTTGGCTAGCTTCACCATCAGGTTCCACGTCTTTGCTCCGGAAGCTGTGACTAGTAGGAGGACGCATTGATCAAACACCTTGGTTACAAGGCAAAGATGATGCTAAAACGTGACACAACTTCCCAATTGCCACTCAGTCCAGCTGTACTCTTCTGAAGGTTTCATCTTTAAAGTTTTCTTTACGTAATTGGAACTTTCCAGCGCGCTGGTGTTTCGGGAGTATAACGTAAAAGGGATCTTACACCTTATAGCAACTGGATGGATCTTATAGCTAAGTAAGCAACCCCACAAATCGCCATTCGACTTGGCAGCGCTTCAAAGACTCGTGAACAGCCTAGGTTTTGGTAACATTGCTTAGTGAAGGTTTTCTCGTAGTCAACAAAAGCCAGAGGCCGGCTTTACTTTTCGGACTTCTATATAACCTGCCAAACATGTGAGCATGAATGTGTCAAACTGATAGTATTAATCGGAATATCCAGTTAAATGATGTAGCTTTATTCATAAGTGAATGACTCCATGTATTTTTTGAGGTTAAATGAATTTAAAACTTTACTGAATCCTTAGCGAAAGCCTGCTCCGGTGTTTGAAAGGAGTTTGATCTAGATTCACTACGATTCCTGACAACTCTCAAAAACAACTGATGCAGCCGTAAAGTCCGTATGGGATTGACAAGGGGGTAGGTCAATCTCATTTTGAAGGCTTGCATAAATGCTTTTTCACGCCCCTCTTAAAAATACTTTAGGGATCTTGGGAAAATGGAACTACATGCGCTGGAGGAGCCTTTCACATCTAGACAGCAAGACAGAAGAACGTTTTAATAGTCAATAGTAACTGAACCGTGAATGGATGTTGACACAGAACAGATGAGTGAGGTTGGTATCAATTGGAACAACTCGTCTGAACATCTTCTTCTCTGTGAAGCCGGTAGAGGACACTCAACCTGGCTATGTCTCTACGCAGTTGTAATCGCTCCATGTTCATGGTTGCCTCTGGGTTACCAATGATGCGGATAGACGCCATTGCAAGGTGTCCAGAGCTTCAAGTACCTGGCTTGGCGGAACCGTCCAGAGATGAGAGCAAAACGAGTGAACTTGTGTCTTGTACAAAGACAGCAACTCAGGCGTGAAGAATAAGAATTAGGTCTTACGGGATGCTGTTCTAATAATGCTATCGATTCAGCCCTGTTGGTTAATGTTGCTCTGAACATCCATGCTGAGAATGTTTAGGCTATCCTTCACTGGTAGTGGGGTGCTCTGATGAGTAGGACGGGCAAAGAATGAGCACACCTGGTGTATTGATCTCCACAAGATTACGTACACTCCATTCCGTCAAGATCAACAACAAGAGAATGCCTCGTCTCCTCGAAATATAACTTTCGCTTTGCAATAAAGCTCTAGAAACAACGCCAATAAACGGTGCTCTACTCATGACACACGTTCCTACTGTGTGTCGCCGTGTTTTTCCATAGCCACCACCCCTAAATGAGTTACGTTCGCTAGAAAATCATAGGTGGACCGTTTCGGTCTGAAGCCGCACTATCGGTAGTGAATTAACAAGTGGCCCTATAGGTACGAGGATGAGCTTCTACACTTGGTTCATAAGTGTGATTGGCAATAGTTTTTGGAGAGCGTTTCTTTCCAGGTTGGTTTTCAAGTTTGGTAGGATCACTCGCGTCTGGTGGAGGCTTTGTTGTGTGCGAGGCATACAGGTTTCCGTAGATATCTTCAATTTAAGGAAGTATTCGTACCGATGTGACGGTATCGCCTTTCGAGGTAGTCGGCTTCTGAAGACTTTTTCTCAGTGTTTTTATGTAGTCTTTTGACCCCTAATTTCACTCAATTACCTCCTGTGTGAGGCGAGAGGTCCAGCTTTAGAGTTTAGGCCTCACAAAGCTCCGGATCTTTTTTTGGGGTGATTGGGGATCTAGCAAAGCTTCCTCTGGTGTTTCCCTTCGGAATAGCATTTGCTCTAGAATCTCACCTGGTAGTTAAGACTTCCTATTGTAAGGTACGGTGTCGTTCACATCTTCTTATTCTAATTTAAATACACCAAAATTGGCACACCTAAATTGGAATTTTGTTAAAAAAAATAAATAACTGAAAATCTGTTTCACACATAGTAATAGCATTTTAACATTAAATACAAAAACTGAGTCTCTACACTATACTATAAAGTCAACGGAAAGTAACAACTGAGAAATTATAAATCCAGGACACCTGAATTGTCAAATTGTTGTCCGGGTAAAAAAAAACCTCATATATCCCCTCAGCTGTCTAGATTCAAAATGGCTACTCAATAGTCCTGTCAAGGACTCTGTCGGGGCGAGGTCACGTGACCGGCGCTACCGCAGGCGTTAACGCAGCGTCTTATTAAAATGCCGATAGCTCGGAAGTCTTGTATGGGAACTATAGATGAACCACATATTGTTGGAATGGTTACAAAATAATCTAACAGGATTATGTTTGACTTGGTTCAGTTTCAATTGCAATGTATTGTTAATTTGAAGTTAAAAGTGGCTAAAAGTGGGGAGAGCAATTTTTTTAGAGTTAGTTGTACATAAATGAAGGAAAGTGCTAAATAATACCATTATTTGAAAGTGTTTGTTTTTATTATGATTACTGAATAAACGATCTACCCTTATTAATTAAAAAAACACGCCTCGTCATACATTTTTTTCAAGTCACAACCTTTTAAATATTTGACATTATTTTGACGCCGCGCGCGGCCGAATTAAAAAGGGTATGTTTACAATTATAACTTTAATCAAAGCACCCCATTTCAACTTAAAACAAATTCTAATGCAAATACGTATTTAAAAAAGTTTCTGTAATTACTACATTCCTACCAGTGAATTATTATTTCAGCAAAAAAAAAAATTCGCAAGCAACACTTGCGAAATTTTTTGCAATGTTGGTTAAAATTTTTTTTTTTAGGAATTATTTCCGTAAAGCACCATATTAAGATTTAAAACTGTTTATTGCTTACCATTCCATGTTATTGCAGGATAATTCACACAAACTAATCATTTTAGCATCATTTTAGCACTATAATCCGCCGCGTTTTTATCGGAGTTTTCGCACGGAATGAGCGCGAAAATATTTCATTCACTGATCATAAATAAGGAAGGACATGGTCTTGCAGTGATATTATACTACATCCATTACTTATTTTCTATACTCTGTGCAAGTTTGAGCAGGATAGGCATAGTTTTCATAGACTATTTTAACGTTTTAATTTACGCCGATGGCGACGCCTTATTCAGGCGCGTGACAGACGCGCAAAAAATTGCCGACGCCTGCATATGACACGTGACATGGTAGGGGATATACGTGTTTTGTGGGAAGAGGCAAAGGATTTGTACACGTCTACCGTCATTGGTCGTGAGAGTGGTGCTAAACCGAAAGATTGGTGGGGATGTTACCCTGTTTAGTTCCTTATAAAGTAACTGGCGAGCTATTTTATTATTCACACCAAAATTATCAGTTTCTCGTGGACAAAATCTAGCGACGTGGCATAATCGTAGTTACAGAGTAATCTTGCATAATTGGGCCATTTTAGACACCTATGTATTGCATAATTTAAAAATAATATTATTTTTCAAATACGTTCATAATCTTCAGCTCAAATAACACATATGTTCAGATAGTCAGGTTGTGGACACGACACCAAAATTAGAAAAGCTTAGTTTTTTTTTTTCAACCAATTTGTTAATAGATAACTCACTAACAATTTTGTCCTCATGAAGTAGCCACTGTGTATTATCACATGAAAAAAATCCAAAGTTCTATCTTATGAAAAATATATGATTCCCAGCACCGCCGCCTAAAAAATATGTTTCGGATTTTCAGCCAGCTACTGGTTCTAGATTTTAGTCTAGTAAAGTGGACATTGAAGGCAATAAGAATTATGATATCGGCGGCGAAGTACCAATAGCTCCTATCCTCTTTACTCTACTTAATATGTAAGTTGGTATTTGAAATTAATTAAAATTGTCGTGTGTTCATTTGGACGTATTCGGCTATTTAGTGCACAAAAGCAGTACAGAGGTTCATTTGGTGCAGTCGACATCAAGGCAGGATTCTGACTTGAGACAGCACCCTGTTTTCTTCCATCTCCAACTTAAAGAACAAATTACGTGTTGTTTAAAATACCAAATAGAAATTCACTTGATATATTATTAACCCTGTCTTAAACTCCGTAACTCTATGGCATGTATCTCAAAACGGGCCCTCCAGTTAACGAGTTGCCTACTTGGGAACCGCGCTCGGCTCGCAGGTGCGGCCGACACGTGGAGTGCGATGTCTTCTCCGTAGCTAGACGTGCTCGTACGTACACACTGACTACCACATGGGATAAAGTACTTTCGGTTTTGGTAGATAGCGGTGGAATGGAGGGTAGAGGGTGGACGAGATAGGTGAAGGCATTGCTGGAAGGGTATAGGCCAATGAACACTTTTGTATCTACCAAATTAATTGCTTATTTTCAGACTGTGCTGCCCTACTGCATGGCAAAAGTCTTCATTCTACATCAATGTCTAAAAATAAGTAAGTTAGGTTAGTTATTAGTGTTGTTTGGGAAATATCGGGACCAAAATTATAAGTAACTTTAGAAGTTAACTTTAGATGGGTATTCAACATATTATTATGTTTTGGTATCACGTAAGCTTTGCGTTATGACTAAAAATACAATATTTGTAAGTTCAAATCCGAATAGAAGCTAAGGTGCCACAATTAGGCACAGCTACGTAATTAGGCACCTACAAACTAGAAAAACATGACAAGTGAAACCTAAAGACCCTTTTGTTTGATGTTAAAAAATCCTGCTGAACCATTTCTCTATACGTACTCTTTCTCATTCTCAAGCGAAGGTAAAAAAATAATGCCTCTATGCGACTAATTTAAGAGTCTCAGAATGGCCGTTGTTTACGATTTCTATCAATCTAATCCTTTGCACACCTTCGAGGAATTCGTTAATAAAGCAAGTACGCAGCACATACGGTGACTTCCAGTTTCCAGTTAGTCATTAGGGACTACAAAAGCAACATGTCATTTGTTCTAACAAGGACCCTAAACGTCTATCGAATTACTATTACAAAGAAAACTTATTACAGCTCAGAGCGAGGGCAGGCGAGTGTCAGGCCAATTTAGCCCACATGCGCCTCAAAGGATTACGGCCCATGGAGGCCGGGCGTTGGGTTATGTGATATAAAACAACAAAATAGTTTCTAAAAAATAAAACGTAAAGTACAAGAAAAAAAGTATTTTTTCATGTCAGCTTATTACAAACATATTAAGACACGTCAAGACAAAAAATCTCTATATATAAAAATGGATTGCTGTTCGTTAGTCTCGCTAAAACTCGGGAATGGCTAGACCGATTTGACTAATTATGGTTTTGGATTATTTGTAATGGGCTAGGCTTTCCTAGCCTCTAAACCTTTGTTTAAAAGGTGAGTAAACATGAGAAAATGATGCAAATATAGTGAAAACAACAATTTTAGTTTCCTCTTAGCAATTGTTCCTACCAGTCACGTGACACTGAATGTTTGACAACAGAACGAAGTCTGTTGGTACAGCTAGTATCTTAATAAACTTAAAGCGTCTCTACAACTGGTTCTTACATTGATTCTATGTAGAAAACTTCGGCAAGACGTTTCAATATTGTTTGATTACAAAAAAATAATTGAGAACAAACTACTTATAGTCAATGTCCATAATACCAATGCATGAAAAGCCAGTATAGTAGTAATATATTGAAAGAACAAATTTTCATTGATTATCACTACATAGTATGAAACAAAGTCGCTTTCTCTGTCCCTATGTCCCTTTGTATGCTTAAATCTTTGAAACTACGCAACGGATTTTGATGCGGTTTTTTTTAATAGGTAAAGTAATTTAAGAGGAAGGTTTATATGTATAATAACATCCTATGGCACCCGTGTGAAGCGGGGGCGGGTCGCTAGTCTAAGATAAATTAATATTAAAGTTCCAGCTTCCTTACCGTCGTTTGCAACCAAAATACGTCCATTGCTACGCATCGTCTCCACAGCTTTTACACGGACCGTTTGTAGACTGCCTGTCTGCAGCCATTAAAAACCTACAAATACCGGATCGTACCTCATGTACGCTGCGTTTACCATCATTTTATTGCCTTCATTTCAGGACCTGTCTACTCCGACGGCCATTGGTGTGTTACACTATGTGTTCTGCCCACCGCGGATCTCAGGACGGGTAGTTCCCCTTTCAATTCAAGCAAGATAGGTTTTGCTGTCAAAAACATCCAAAATAGAATACGCAATCCTCCAAATCCTGCAATCCAATAAGTTAATTAGTTAAGTTGAAAATCTTTTCTTCCACATTTTTTTGCAGTGAAAGGATTAGAATCAGTGAAGTAGTGAAATACCGAGCCTACCCCTCTCCAAAAGCTCGTCGAGATACATATCCTTAAACTTTTCAATTAGTCAGGTAAATTGAAATTTAACTGAAGTAATTACCAGAACTGCATAAAAATAGTAAAAGTAATATCTCAAACCCACACTAGCAATGTATCAGCTCGTAAGGGGGTACCTGCAGTTTGCCATAAATCGCGGCCACTCTCGCCCGTCGTCGATGCTCAATATATGAGAGTTATAGGCCAGGAAATTAATTCTGTCGGCGCAAGTAGGGTTACACGGAACAGCTACAGTGGCCGTGGGTTCGGAGATTGTGTGGATAAGCATAGAGCTAATTAACCTTTTTTTATAAATACAGGTTTTTACTCCTAAAAACTGATAGACCACGTCACCAACGCAGATCTGCGCTCCAGAACCAAAATAGCTGATGTGGGAAAAGCCGCTGGCCAAGCTGAAATGTCGGCGAGGAGGGGAAGAGAGGCCTTTGCCCAGCAGTGGGATCCTCATGGCTGATTTAGATTAGATTAGACAGGTTTTTAATTTAGTGTGCAATAAAGTGTTTATCTATCTAAGCTGAAATGACGCGCCCCTTCGCCGTTACCAGGCATCCAAGCAAGCACCCTTGTATGCGTAAATGCGGAGGAGGGGCGCGTCACTTTAGCTAAGACAATCTAAAGTTGATGCCGAAACACGACATATTGCTCATTACGGATAGAGATATCAGCTGCTAAAAGCTTCAGCTAAAACACTAGTATAACATTTACAGTAGGACGAGTTCGCAAGCAAAAAGTCTTGTATATTTTTTACACCCATCTTCTTACACCTTAAAACTCTTTCATATCCATATAAAACATTGAGCAGAAATACATTTACTTGTAACAGAGCATGTTAGCCACCCCAAAGGGTGCCACAAAACGAAATTGATTTCTCCCATAAGCTGCTTAGGTAGCAAGACTTGGTGAAATAATAACTTCTCTTTGAATTTTTACGTGGGCCGGTGGACATTTTGGATATTTTATTTAATTCCATCGAACCTGAGTTGATGAGTTCTGTTTTGCCAACGTAGAACGGCCTGAATTTTCTAAGTCATAGTAGCAAACCAGCAAACTATTTTTCATCAGAGCGAGATTTTTTCTCAAACTACATATCATAGTTAAACTTTAACAAAATTAACACTAAAAAGCTATGGTTATAATATCATTATTCTAATTAGTTTCTCAACGAAAATTCGGTGAAAACACAAGTACATGCTTAGATATTAAACACTGCTAAACGTCTTTTATACGCCATAAAACCAAGCTCTTAGTACCCATACGCGTACATTAACCAGCGCCTTTGAAAGACTTGAATGGGAACAGTCGGACTGAGTCTTTCTCCACAGAGCGGAGACGCGGTCATTATACTGACATAGCACTCCTTTGAACAGAGCCTTTGTGGTGAAGGAATACTCGTATCAACGGCAAAGTCACATTGAAGTTTCAATGGTAAGAATTAACAAAAGATCTTGAATCAGTTTGAATAAATTGCAAGTAAATGTACTGATAATTAAACTTCTCTTCTAAGGATTCTTTCAATTTAGGCGTTTAGTTCGTGGTGCGGACGACAGACGGCCGTTTGTTTTCATACAAAGAGCATGGTTCGGCAACAGTGCGGCGTCGATACTGCAAACGCTAGACAGCAGGACTGTTGCCGCACCGTGTTCTTAGTATGAAAACAAACGACCGTCTGTCGTCTGCACGACAAACGCACCGCTTCGGCACTGCAGCGGTACGTTACGAAACGCCTTAATTGAAAGCGCCCTTTAAGTAGATCAGATCTAATCTAATCTTAATCAGCCATGAGGTTCCCACTACTGGGCAAAGGCCAAAGATAAAGTAGATCAGTTTTATTGTATTATACATTATGCATCTTTTTTTGCTGATAGGTTTGTACTCGAACTTTTTTTTGGTAGCAAACATACCATTTTTTTTTGTAAAACTTTCCTAACTCGTCACATACATCATTCATTCGAATCGTCCATTAGTACTTCCAACATGTGACTGAACACGTTTTCAATGAAACTTGCTCGCTCAGATTTATTGCTCGCACTTCCTTTCAGGGGGAAGAACTAGTTAGTAGATGTGGCATAATACTCGTATGTATTTTTTTTGAGATTGTTTTCTTTTATATCAAAGTCAACTAATGTCGTAAACTTTTAATCCACATTTATTGAAGTACCGACCGTTTTGGCGACCAATTTGGTGTAATTGTTGAGAAGCCGGCTACTATACCAATGGTCGCGGGGGTCGATCCCCGCACGGGACAAACATTTGTGTGCATGAACATGTCTGTTTGTATTTCTGGGTGCTTTCTATGTATAATAAGTACTCGTATGTATTTACAAAAGAAAAAGTATTTAAGTATGTCCATCTGTTTTTGTCAGCTACTCCAACATATACTCCAACGCTACACCTACTACAACTAAACCCGGAAAAATACATGACTCGTGGCTTAAAAATCTGCGTACCTGGTTCAACATGAGCACCAGATCGTTGTTCAGAGCAGCGGTCTCCAAAATTAGAGTAGCTTTAATGATAGCTGACCTCCAGTAGGAGATGGTACTATAAGAAGAAGAAGATCTATTGTCTAATATCCCATAAAAACGGACTTCGATAAGCTCATCTTGGGGTTAGATGGCGCTATGTGGAATAATGGCCAGGGATATTTAATTTACATAAGCTTAAATTTTTTCTAAGAGTCCAACAAGGCTCTTGATAGTATCTAACCACCGCATCCACCCAGCATTCTCCATCTTCCGTCTCCACTAAAGGACGCTAGCCGTTTGTGTAAGTTGCTACCGTAACTGCTAATTACTTGATCAACATTCCTGCTCCAAGCCTTTGAGGACGAGGCGGCGAACAGTAATTATAATGTGATTAGGATGTTGCTACAACAATGTGTTAGATTTACATCGTTTTGTGACCTACCCTTGATTAATATCTGCACCTTGTTCATGCGAAGAAGAGGTAACTTTATGTTAAATGAAATAAATAGCTAGTGTCTTTTTTCTCGTGGAATCGTGAACTTAAAAGCTTGGAAACCTTAACCTTAATTTTTTTCAAGTTTTGTCCCTGAATTTAAACTTGTACTTGTTGTTAACTGTAATGTTTTTGTGCAATAAAGAATATCTATCTATCTAACTATCTATCTTGTATAGAAAAAAGCTGGCCCACAACAGTACTGAAATTGACAATAGCATTTGTACAATCGGTAAAATATTAGTTTTTTCTCTTCAAGTTAGAATTTTGCACTCTTCCGACGGTTATCTGGTAGGTAGAGAACGCTTTGAGCATTAATTCCGCCTTTCGTATTTTTTTTTCTTTTGTGCAATAAAGATTTTAAATGAAAAACATAGATCCAAATAATAATAAAAACTCAGCATCGTTGGCGTGATAATACTGTCGTAAACACTTGGCAAACTTTAAGACTTCCCATTGTTTCCTCAACAGCTACAGTTTAAAACGTTGTATTTTTCTCAGTCAATTATTATGTAAATCTAAAGCAAAGAAAAATAAGAAGAATGAAGAAAAAGCGCCCCAGTTAAACCCATTTGTCTCGTCGGCAAAAAGTCCACGTACATAATTAAAACAAATAGTTCGGAGCAATCAAAGCAGCGGTGCGTTTATACGACACGATCGGTTTTCGAAAAGAGAAACATTACACCAGTAGTCACACGTTGGGTGCCAAATGTTCTAATTTGTTTGATACACTTTCGGTCTATCTTGATGTTTTCTCTCTATTTTATTTTGTTTTTTTCATGACGACGTGGCAAACAAGCATGCGGCGTGCCTGATGGTAAGCGGTTACAGCAGTGTATATAATAGCAACATAGAGGGCATCAATAGCCCGTTGTAGACACTGTAAGAACCTGCTAAAACCACTGTTGATGAACTCAATGCTACAGCTTACCAAGGAAATTGGGAAACGAAGGCCAGTTCATAAAAAAAAACATAACATACCCTCATCCTCACGACCATATCCCCAACGGGCTAGTCAGAGGCACACTGTCATGGTGAACGGATCATTCACTAGCCCACATTTCTCCGAGACAATTTAAACCCAACGTGATAAGGGGCAAGCTTACCGCCGTTATCCAAGTTGCTTGGGTTTTTTTATCGGTGTTTTCCTTCACCGGAGAGTTAGTCGCATTAACATTGTACGTAGGCATTCTTAGGGATTGCGGGCTAGGATCCCATACGTGTTTTTTACCAAGAAACTCAGTTGGACCATATCCTATACTATTAATGCGGCAACGATTGCCTTAATTTAATATTAAATCTGAAAGTGTGAACCGAGTGAAACAAGGAGACGATGATAGGCAACTGCCGGTTAGGGCTTGTTTGCGTCCAATAAAACGCTACGACTGGGACAAGACCCGTTTAATTAAATTTTTTCCTGCTTCGGGGCGAATGGCTTTCGGATAGCGCTTTAACTATAGGAGAAAAGGCTTTTTTTTCGTAGAAATGAGACAATTTGGTAAATAAAACTTTTTTGTAGAAAGTCATGTTACTTGAAGTTCTAGGACATTTTATACATGGCCATCCGACCCCAACAGGCGCTGATAATATAAGATAGGACAAGTTATAAAAGTTAACAAATAATAGTTTGTGAGAGATGCCGCTATGCCAGATTGAAACAAGGTAGCTTGTTGACATGTCCAAAAAACGTCACTTTTCCATTGGAGTGGTCACCTGTCCAACTACCAGACCTAGAGTAGGTAGCTTATCATCGGTGATGTTGGCTCATCAGCTGTCACAACTGGAATTGGTCTTTACCTTTACTAAATATCCGAAAACCCGAAAAAGACATTTGTTCTTGGCTTCAGCTGGGAATCAAACCCGCGTCTTTCCCAAGAATGACTAGATGGTATGATTTTATACATGTCAAAAAAAAATTTTTTTGTTTATTCAATGTAGTTAAGGAGTCATTGGTCCTATTTCCTATTGACATGTTGGACACACCTGTGTTATCTGAGTTGCATAAACTACCACTAAGTTTGCACTGGGATGAGTCGAGGACAGGCTTGTTACATAACTGTTCCTCATTTTGACATGAGGAGCAGTTGTTTATTTGCTTATTTGTCAATGACTCAAAACGCTCAGCATTATAACTAGCCATATTAATCAGTTCATCAGCAGCTAAGATGTGTTCATTAATTTGCCTCTGAGATATGGCATATTGACTCTGGAGGTCTATGAGTTGACTCTCCAGTTGCCTAATTTTCAATTGGAATTCTCTAATTTCATTTTCATGTGTTACATTAGTGTCTGATAGTTGGACTTCATAAGATTTTAATTTGCCAACTAAGCTGCTGTTTTTTGACCTAAGACAGGTCAAATTGTTATAAATTTGAACATGATTTTGTTTGTTAATTAATTTTTTAGTTTTTTTTATGAAGCGATTAACTTTGATATATTTTTTCAACCTATACCTACTTAAAATACAGGTTTTTTTCCCTGTACTAAACTCATCACAAGTGAGGTCAATTGTGGGATAGAAGCTCCCACAATGCAAATCTGTCTTGCTTCGTAACTCATCGAATAAACTAATATGAGTAACATTTAATTGATTGGCAGACATTTCGTGTTGGAGGTTTGGAGGTGAGGCCTTTCTGTATATTTTACCCTATACCTTTAACATTGATAGAATCACTCTAGCTCATTGAGTATAATATACCTGAAAGATTCGGCCGGTCTGTTAATGGTCTCGGTAGCACAATGGTTAGTGCAGTCGCCCGGTTTGCGAAAGACTCGGCTCCGATTCCTGCCTAAAACTAAGACTGGATGTCTTTTTCTGGTCTTCAGACCTTCAGTAACGACACTGCATGGCAAATGCAAAAAAAAAATACATTGGTCTGAATCCTCATGTAGGTAATCCTCAATTTCCTCTGCCTTCATAGAGTAATGAAGCCGGGACTTTATTCCTCTATAAAAATAAAAACCATACCTTCGACCCAGAAACCTTATTCCAACTAATCTTGAAAAACGACGTCGACATCCACTAAAACACGAGTTTCTACGTTTTCCCATACATTTAATTCTAAAGTCCATAAATTAATCACAACGGCCAAACGCCAAGGCGATTTGCATAAAAAATTCCCAAGCACCAAAGCGGAATCTAAATAATAAATTGTCCATTGTTAGGTGGTCCGGGTTATCCAAATATATATTTATTTATGCAGACGACATAATGAATTTCCCGGGCCTGCGCGATTATGCAGATTTTTTTCCCTCTTGCCCTGTGAACCGTGTCCGTATTATGTTAAAGATTTATTACTGTAAGTAGTTTCGGTATCAGTGGAAATGGACTGCGAAACTTTCAACACAATAATAAAAAAATAAAATCACTCATACAAGCAAAACCGCAAAGCAAGCTCATGGCTGAATGTTTACACAATTATATGCCACCACAACATCACAATAAAACAATCACTTATAATAACCTTATACCTAAGCACAGAACAAACTAAAAAATAAAGAAATGAATTTACTCGTAAACAATTTTCTAGGTGGATTGATGGCAAAACTGTACAAGATTTATTTAATTTTTGTGTTCCTCCTTTTTAGTGGAACGCTATAGCAACAATGAAGAAAGGTCTGTTAAAAGGTGTTGATAATTTAAAAACCTCATATTTTTGCACATCGGTTGTAAGTAAATAACAAAAAACATTTTTGTGTATAAAAATATTATTAATTTAAACTCGCTAAATAATCAAAAATAAAACATCAAGTTTGATCAACTAAAAAGATTGCAGTAAGTTTTTCGCAAGAGGTAAACAAATGACCCAAGTTCCGAGCAAACCTACCCAAAAGTATCAAAATACTTACTCCAGAATATGACTCTTTGCTTAACCCAATAAGGAAACCCTGAGGAATGTCTCAAATGAGGGGCAAAGAGGAATTTGTTGTAGACGCACAGTTCGGGCCATTTGTACTGCGAGGAGCTCGTTACTAAGTTAAACAGAACTCAAAGAACACCCGTCTCAAGGGTACTTGTTGTTTAAACAAACATTAAAGGTACATTTGTTATGAAGCATGGAAGCAAACTTTCAAGAAAAAAGATTCAGTAGACAATCCAGAATAGACTCAAGATAGACTGGCATAACGGAGAGATGCCAACGCCTTATTTAGATTAAATTAGATTAGATGAATGTAACAAAGGAAATAATCATTTGTTAATAACTTTCATACAATGTGAACAGGTTACATCTGAACTGTGCACGTTGTAACATACACAAAAAAAAGATTACAAAATCTTTGGCATATTGAATCTTACAAATTACAAGTAATTTTTAAATGGTTTTACTCTTAACGAATCTTAATTTATCAAATCACTACATAGTATAAAACAAAGTCGCTTTCTCTGTCCCTATGTCCCTTTGAATGCTTAGAATAGAATGCTTTGATTAGAATTAAATCTTTGATATAATTCAAAAAAAAAAAGAACTTTGAAAGTGCGCAACGGATTTTGATGCGGTCTTTTTTAATAGATAGAGTGATTCAAGAGGAAGGTTTATATGTATAATGACATCCTATTGCACCCGTGCGAAGCGGGGGCGGGTCGCTAGTAGTTAATATGAAATACTTCACCAGAATAACGATTTTAAAAAAGGAAAAAAAACCAAGACGTTTTAAAACAAACAGCTGTATTCCAGGCAGTAAAAGGTGATCTCAACGCCATCTGTTGAAGCTTCGTTCAACTAACTCTTGAAAGCTTTCACGACACTGCCGTTCGAGAAATTTTCCCGCTTTCCATATAATATTTTAGTTTTTCCACCTCACTATAGATGGCAGATGCCTACCCAAACAAATACTTAGTAGCAGTCAACATAAAGTCATGTTTTTGCTTTCACGGTGAGTAAAAAAAAAATGCGTTTATAAATACTGACTCTATACAGTCAACGCCAAAAGTGCCTGATCACTTTAATACTTTGTCATAGTGGCTAATCAGACCGCTCCTTCATTAGTGCTATGACAAGTAAAGCAAAGTTAATGTAGAGATCGTCTAAGATGAAATGACGCGCCTCTTCACTGCATCTACGCGTAGAATCAAGCACTCTGGTTTGCGTAGAAGCGGTGCCGCGGTGGTGGGGCATGTCATTTCGGCTTAGACGATCTCGACATTGTTCACATTTGAGTATAGGCACTATTGTATCCACATGTATAGGGGCCATTGTCGGATATTATCATGGAGCTCACATCTGATTCTGCAAAAAAGCAAATCAATTCTGACAAAACCCACGCAGAATGCAATCCAACAATCCGGAACCACATCATACACACTTCACACACTTTTAACTTCTGTCAGTCCACGTAAATCAACTCTTTTACGATTTCCACTTGAGTTGTGACCGGTGTTTCCTGTCAGACGCTTATGAACGTCAATGATAATCAGTCTAACTTTATCTGTGTCTAATTTTAATAAAGAATTTCAGTCTGGAACTATTTTGGTTGTATCCTGTTATAAATCAGTTTATTCTTAAGTTTGTAAATTTTTCTTTTTGCTGATTTTTTTAACATCTCCATAAACATCACCATCATGAACTGTAGAAAGCTGTTACTGTGATAGCTCACCAATGCAAAATAGCCGCTGTAAAGCTAGTTTCCAATTGAGCTTAATGTTTGATTTTAAAATTAGTTTTAGCTTATGGTTAAAAATCTTCTGAACAAATTAAAAACAACGTATGACTAACCACAGGACCCCCTAACCAGCCCCTAAAACCGCCGATATGCGACACCTCAATAGATGTTCATGCGGTAGAGATCATCTAAGCTGAAATGACGCGCCCCTCCACACAAGCATCTATGCATACAAGCACGCTAGAAATAAATGGATTTCTGTGATTTTCACTCTTGCTTGCGTAGATGCGCTGGAGGGGCGCGTCATTTCAGATTAGATGATCTCTACCCTCATAGCAAATTAATGAAAATGAATGAAATGAAACCCACGCTGTGTCAAGGCTTAAACGGCTCTCCTACAGAACTTGGTTTGACATGTTTATTCAGACTTCAAGTGTTGTGTTCACCATGACGTTTGAAGTCATGTTCTGGGGCACCTATAGTCGTAAGCGTAAGTTGACTTCGTTCTTCAGAAGGCACGTTGAACAGTTGGTCCCGCTAGTTGTCAGTCGGTAATCCTAGTGAGCCTTATCCTTAGGACAGCTTGATAACATCTGACATTAAGTTTTGACTCTCACCTTACCCCCTTCCAACAATCCGCACTGATCCCGCGTGTTGCGAGGTGTCCTGCTCGCGACACCTCATAGTTAAGGTGAGGCCTGTGAGCAGTGTTGGTCTCATACTAAGAAATTCGTCAGAGTTATTACCGAACGGTATTTCAGTTTAAATCCTTATTAACGTCAATCATAATCATCATAAACGTCGGCAGACGTCCGCAGCCGCCGGCGCCGTTTCAGCTATGATGTAAAGTTGTTTTCATTCATCAGAAGTTTTGTGCGCGTTGTTTTCGCGCACAGGCTAGCGGCGTCACTTCAATGGGCGGTTTGGTGCGACGCCGTTCGCATTATCTAGAACGGCACGACATATAGGTGCTCAGAATAATTTTAAAAAACGGAGAAATTTTGTTAACCGTGCGTGGAAATTCAAACAGTGATTTTGGCAACCTTTTTGCGCCTTCCTATTCAAAAGGTACACATTTTCAGACCCAATAGCTATCTGCCCTTCGCGCTGGGTTGTTTCATTTCCTCTGTCTGTCAGGTAATATTAGCACTCAATTTATTTTTCTCCAGCAAGTCTCGTCGAGGTAGCTGAATTGTTTTTCCAATGTTTCTTTATTTAAATGTAAATTGCTAAATAACCGATTTTCTTCATTATTATTATTACGACGACGCACAGATTACAATTTCTGACGTAGTTAGCAGTTCAAATGGAAACCAGCCTCCTACGTGTTCCCGTGGTCGCAGGCGCATCGCCTCCGCCTGTTTTTGCGAAAGCTCCTATTTCTGTCTTTTCTAACGCGTAAATATTCCCGACAATTGTTTATTCTTCTCGCTCGTAGGCGAGCCCCGTCCTACGTAGAGTCGCGTTAGAGAGGCTACACACTGTCTGAGCAGACCGAATGAATGAATACCGACTCCTTCATTCATTCGTGTTTTTTTTAAGCGTGGGCCTTCATTTGAAATGTTTTCTGGTAGTCATAGAATGAGTGGATAATATTGAACTAATTTGAATTTCAGACTAAGGCCTTGTTAGGCTTTGTAGAGGAATGAATGATCAGTTGGGGGATGCATAAATTAGCCTTTAAAATTGATCTAGCCACTAAGAAATTAGTACTGATTGGTTTACAATACTAATTAATCTATATGTTTTAACTTAAACAGTTACTTAATACAAAGGCACACGATTATTTTAATGTTTCCAAGCCATCTCATAAATTACTCGTCATCACAAGTTCTAATCGAGAACCGAACACGGAAAATACACATGACTCTACCATCAGTGTCTGACAGTTCTTTCTGTACTCAGAAGATGAGCTCAGGAGTAACTCTTTTCAAACAAGTTCTTTCACATATGGAGTCATTACAAAGTAAAATAAAAAGACTTGCTTCCTCTCTAAAACGTACAAATGAGAATACATACGCCATTAGTGTCATAAATTAGCCATCACTTTGTTCCGAATGGCTGGTTGGACATTATTTATCGCCCACAACAAGTGTAGAGGGGCCTTTAGCGCGTCGTCGTCATGTGACGAGGTGGGAGGTCTAATGGATTTATCTACGTAGTTATCGTAGCAAAACAACTTTATTACTACGAACGTAATTAACGGATACAGTTATATTATTTGGATTCCTTCAAAAAAGGACCAAAAGGAACGAAAAAGAAAAGATTTACCTAAAGGCAGCAAAGGTTTACTTAAAGGCCATGTAGATTTTGGGGGAGTTAAGGGGGCTATAGGTAGATCGTGATCGTGTTCGTCCTATGAATTCGCCACGGGCCTCGAACGGTATAATACTTAGCTACACCACAGAAACCCAGTAGGACCTGCGAGCCCCTTAAGTTGCACAACCGTTTGGACTGGGTCACTGAGCAGTAAAAAATAACACCGCTCGAATGACATTACCGAAACTTAATCAGAAGCAAGTTTTTTTTTCTTTTGGCGTGTCTTAAATGTCTTTTCCGTGTTCATTCGGCAAGAAAAATTTAGAATTCCTTCGCCTTTCTAATTATTCAATTTTGCTATTGTATGCACTTGATATTAGTGTGGGATAAATTTTAACTGTAGGTATAGTTGGCAGGTGGGACAGCTTATCTTACCGACTTAACTCCTTGGTGACATCTTCATCGCTTATAACAAGTTATTTAACTACAAGTACAGAAGGCAACCTTATTTTAGTTCTATCCATCCAGAATACATACTTCCATAAACGCAAGATGCAGCTAGCTCAGACTTCTGGAATAGCTGACCTTTAAAAGGGCGCCAGAACCTCTCGTCTTTGGCAGAACAACAACCGTTTATTGTGTGGAATGGTGTGCCAAATGCCAATTCGCATAAACGGCCTCTTTGCGGATTAGAGCCGCAATAAAAACCAATTTTAGAGTCCCCTCGGTGGCTACGATACTTTCCGGGTCTGGTTCTAGTTGTTCAGTTGACGGAACAATATCACATACACCTTGTAATACGATAAATAGGGGATGACTTGTGTAACCTAATATATCGAATTGATTCAACTGATATCTTTCATACCATCCATTTGTTCCATTACGTTTCTGTATTGTTCGTAAAGTATGTCTTTACGCGTGAACTCTGTTAGGAGTACTTCACTCGAAACTAAACAAACTTTACACGCATAAGAGTAGTTGTAATATTATTGTGTTCAGCTAGGAACAGCTATTACTTATTAAGCCTCTAAACGTCACTTTAGGCGAGATTTATTCCTTGAATGAACTCCAACAAATTACTAGCCCCCTTATTCATAAAAACTTAAAGAGCTCTTATAGAACACGATAACTTTTGTATCGCTCTGTCACTGTCATTCTTGTTGCTGCCGCCATTTGCGAGTAAGTGACAGAACACGTCAATAGCTTAAACAATGCGTTAGCGTTGCGTTCGTTTTTATGAATAAGGGGGTTAGTCTCTATAGTCTTTCCCCTACCAATGTTAAGATCCCAGTTCTTACAAGTATCTCAGTGTGTAGGTACACTATACATATTGTCGTAGTTTAATAAGAAATTACATAATATGGATGTTTTGGTCCCATTAGTTACATTTACAGTCGAATAATTGCTAGCCTCATTAACATTTCAGCCACGTAAACAAATTTTGTGTCTTTAATCTTCACGATTCTGTTACAAATTTTATTTTTTCTTCAAAGATAATTTGCTAGAAACTAGCATTCGCGAATTAAATGTTCATTTTATTGCTCGCATTAACGACCGCGCTCGTCAGTTTGTTACATACTATCGGGCCAGGTAGTATATTCTCGTTAAGTCTAAATCAAAAACAAATAGGATTTTAGTTTTCGCTATTGTAAAATCTGTAAGTCGTGGCGTCCTTGTGAACCTGCCAAATACCTCTGCTATGCGCTGGCCCCTCTGCTGCTAGAAAAACACTTTTTTATTATTTAATAAGCGATTTAAATGTGTTTCGGGTTTCGAACAGATCGTGAAAATAGCTTGAGTGGTAGTGTTGGTGCGATAATCATTTACAAATGGTGCTCGGATCAATTTATGTTATTTTAAAGTGAGACAGAACGAGTACCGTTTACTCGCCAAATGGTTGAGTTTTAGGGCCAACCACTTTTTTATGTTGGTAGTGGGTTGCAGTCAATACTCTTTAGGTTCAAAACGTATCGTCTAAAATGATTTTAACAATGAAGTGTGCATTTTTGTTTGGTAATATTAATAACATTTTAAATCCTGCAACAAAATGATTAAAAAATTTAACACATAAGAAAAGTTATTTGTTGTCTGTCATCTAGTCTTGGCAGTCAAAAAAGAAGGAAAGATTAAAAGGTGAGCTATAGCAAAGTAGATGGATACGAGTATTAAATTTAAAAAACACATTTTTGTAATGTACATTAATACAAAATTACATTTACTGTTTATTAGTTTTGCTTCACCTACATGCTTTATTTCTGCCTTTTGTTTTTTCAACTAGGAGACCTTGACAATGGTGAAAATGGATATTATTAGAACGAGGTGATGCAAATTTTGCGCTAGAGAGAGCTACCTGGATCCTGGGAATGCATCAGACAACAGTTTTTTTTGCTATTGGTAGACCACTGTAGTTAAACAAAAGAACATGGTAGAGATTCCTACACAGGGATTTCGGGTTTAGAAGGGTCTAGAACGGCTATGAATGTATCACGAAAGGTTTTTGGTGAGTCAGCCACTAAGATGGTCAGAACACACACAGTCCGTAACCAATCAAAAACAAAACAATTTATTTCTGACACATCCACGTCGCGTTTGTGAATAATTTGAATGCTAAGTAAAAATCACTGGACATTAAGCTACACAGCTCTTTCTAGCCCTAAACTTACATCAAACATTAGATAAATACTATGATTTATTGCAGATTAACATAGAAACTCGAAGCAAACTATCATATTCAAAACAATTTACACTTTAGCCCCATGGCTAAAAGCGATCTCTTCCAGGCAACTTCCAGACAGAGTTTAAAAAAATGTGATAATAGAGCATCTATCTATTCTTGGAGCCAGCACAGGTGTGTATAAAAGACGGCGCGAAAAATATGAAGAATGATTTTAAATAACTCAGAGGACTATAAATTATAAGAGTTTGTAAACAAGTTGATTACGTGAGAAGAGTCATGTTTTTATACAATTTTGTTTGATACTATTCCTGTAGCGTACCCTTGCAGCGACCGTGTAATCAAAACAAATCGAAAATAGATCCATTATGCGAATACCAGCGAACTCGTGAAAGTTGTTGACTCATGTCATCGTATCGCATTCCTGAACACCATTTGATCAAAAATAATTTCACATTTCATAACCTCAGTATAATGGTAGGCTATTTTCATCCGCTTTGAATATATTTGATAATCATAGAGCTTGACTTGATTGAGATGATTTGACGAAATAGTGAATAACTAATCTAATTGAGTATCTAAGTAATTATTCTAAAATCGAGACCTAGAGAAACCAAGAAAATGTTGTCAAAATTGTAAAACCCAAGTTATATCCGAGAAACACGTAAAATTTTCCCTAAACGCGCAAACAAGGCATTTTAAGTAGGCAGCCTAATAATAAGGTTACAGGTGAAAAATAAAGGCCACAGGCCTGGGGGTGACTCCTGTCTACTGGCTTTGACTTAAAAACAAACTAGATAGAAGTGGAGGAATTAAGAATTTGACATTCCAAAAGCAAAAAGGAGATGGCGGTGTCAAACAGGCCCTATCTGATTTCACCACTGTCCGCAGCCACTATAGTTATACCATTGGCGATTGTCTGAATATACATACTTGGCCACATTAAAGTAAAACTCGCCAAAAAAAAAAAAATAATATAATATTTCAGTAAGGTAAAAGTACAGAACATTCTCTCATTAAAGAACACAAAGTGCCTCCAACGGTGTGGACATTGATTCTACCGAGAAGACGGCCAAAAAGTCAATATGAACCATATGAACATCTGACGCTAAAGATTCTGAACGCGTTTTTACACAGCCGCAGCTACGTCCCACCACAACAAGTCAAACCGCGCTACGTCATGCGACATGGAAGAATGTGAAGCACGCGGGATGCGTGTCACGCAGGGCTATTTCTGCCCCGGATTGTTTTGAAACAGCTCTGGATGTCTCTGCTATGGAACTGCTTGCTGCCACTGACAGATAACTGAGGATTGAGTTACTCCAGAGTACAGAGTGAACGATGTAACGTGCGTCTAGGAATGTGAAGAATTCAGCTCAAGGAAACAGGAAATAACGAAGTTTGAGTTATCTGGTTTTTTGATATTTTTCTGGCAAACGGAACAAGGTAAATATTCTTGCAAGGTTTCTTGCCCTAACCATACATACATACACACATCTCAAGACTTCTAAATAAGTTTGTGAAATCGCTATACAGATCATAGTAAAAATTTGCAAAAGGTACTGATACCAGATTTCAGGATTTATCCGGAAATGGGATTTCAGGATCAATAATAGAATATAAATAGACAGGATATCACAAATGTTTCAGTCCTATTATGAAACTGCTTTACAAAATCTATGCCTGAGTAGAGATCTCAAATCTTTCTCTCGTATTTGAATGAACTGACTTGAAATAAGGATTTAAGTATGGGAAATAAGAGACTGACAAAGATGGTAACTAAATATTTTGTCGACAAGGAGAAATACGTACCTTCCAATCTACCTTCTAATTAACTGTTATATTTCATTTTATTTGTTGGCTATGGGTTTTTAAGTATTTTAACCATAATAAGGAAAATATTTGCAAATGATACAAAATGAATATGTAAACTTACAGCAACTTCTTAATAAAATATAAAACAAAAGATCCAATCAAAAATTAACCTGCAATTTGAGAGCAGAATAATGGCAGTTAGTGACTCGCCCACGGAGAACACAACAAAGAGATTTAACCCGATGAATCTTCGCACAGGAAGTGATAAAGTCGAACAAAGGTGCCAGCGCCAGAATTCCTCAGGACCAAAATACTGGCTCCTCACAACGGAGAACACGGTAAGGTGCGCTCTAAATATACAGACTTGCACTCTTTGCTATATCGGGGACGAGGAATGCAGCGCATGAATCAGCTTCGAGAATAGGCGGCTGAAGTTCACGCGGATCGAGATCGACTTTGGTCGATCGACTCTCTTTGTTACACTTGTACTGGACATTATGTTGATTTGAATCTGCAATTTTGCTTCAAGGTTATTTTAGCTCGAACTTTACAGAGCTTGCTCAGACATTCATGTTTGATATTCATTACATTCTTATCAAACACAATACGCAAATTGTAGTCACGTGGATGATTCGAAAGTACTGTTTATTGGTCTACTTGAATAAAGAAATATTGAATTTGAATTTGATGGTCCCGGGAATCAAAATCGTTATCCAATAAATATGAAACCTATTTTAACTCGGTGTGTTCTACAAACCCAAGTTCAAGATAGGATGTTTTGATTCGATGATCAAAATTGTTTGTCAGAATACGAGTGTTGTCCACAACTAGGTGCCCACAATACACACTCGTACATTTCTTATTAAGGGACACACAGCCTAACTTAACAGTATTATTTTGTTACGTGTCTTACATTGTGATTCCTTTTTTACATTTTAAATAAAAGAGTTTATTATACGTTATTTTAAGTATATTTTAGTATCATTATCATAACTTTAAAGTTTTCAATTATGATACCTACCTTTATCGACCAATGATTTTATATTACAAAGCTCTTATAGAGTTAAAAGGCTAATATTGTTGATCCGAATCGAAATTGCTCATTTCATAAAGCCTGGGTACGTATTCAAAGTACTTTGGTACTGTGCCACACGTTGCCAGAAGGTACTGGTCACCATTCAGTTAATCATAATCAGTCAAGTACTACCAGCGACTGAGTGTGCTTGTTTCCAACCAGTTACACTGTATCAGTAGTTGCTGTTTCTTTCAGTTGATATCTGAAGTACAAAGGAACTAATAAGACCACCGGAACTAGAGAGAATTAGCCCCTCAGATCATAGGAAAAGTAGAAGGTTGGCTTTACAAGTCCCAGTGTGTGTGACTGGTTGGGATAAATATTTTTTTTTACAAAACTGTCCCAACGAGTCACAGTGTGACAGGTTACAGCGTGACTCCAACAAGCACCACCACCACTGGAGGTTTATCTGTCCAGTGATCGAAATCTCTCGTGATAGAAATTCGTGTCACAGTATATTCGTCTCGCAGTAGTAAAAGATAAACGGTCAACATGAATGACCTTTTTGAAAAAAACTAACTTTAAAAAACTAGCTTAAGGAAGCCAGAATCAAAATTTCACTTGGTTGAATTTTCAAGGGTTTTGTTGATCTTTAGTCAGGCTTGCGTGAGTAAATAAAATAATAGTCTTACTCCGACTACGATGATAAATAAATGATCGAATTAGGTGCTCCGACTATTGGTTTAATTCACAATAGAAACTCCACTAATTTCGGTCTTACACTTCAATTCAATTCAATAATTTATTGCAAAACCATAATATTCTTACATATACGTATATAGTTTTGTTAGTATTTCGATATTTTGGTAGGTACTATTGAACTTACTGCCCTATAATAATGCGCACACAGTGCCTTTGAATGAGACAATCCATTCTTGCACCAATAGTGCCTAGGATGGTGTTACTGCTGTTCCTTAGGCGATGAATAAGCGAAGCAGTTCTTTTTCCAAATGTTTGTAGATATATCTACAGACAACAAAAGTGTGTTTTTATCTTTCCAAATGTTTACTGCAAATTCCTGATTAATCGACGCTTCGCGCTTGCAAAACATATTGTCAAGAGGTTCACGAGAATGAATACTACTTACTAATCCAATTCCTTAGTATTTTCAATATGACGTGTTCTAAAATATCCCATAATTCAGTGAGTAATCGACTCCTAACAATTTTTTTTCTTCATTCATTCACATTATCGAAGAATATCGAATAACACGAACAATTTCTAAGATTTATTTTTGACAAAAAAACAGTTTCGCAGTTCACCGGCGGCTAGTTAATTAGAGAGATCTTGATATATGCGCAGGCGCACGAATCCCGCGCATTTGTCTTGTGCGCAGTTCGCGCCGTAAATCTCTCCGATTCACCCAACTATGAAACAAATGTTACTGTCTAAACCGCTATCATGTATCTTGGAGACTTAGCTCATTTGTTCTGTGCATTTTATGATACTGAAATTATGTAACAACACATTACGTAAACTGCCTTTTTTTCGTTGTGTGCGGCTATTTATTAATTGAAGCAATTCTGATAATTTCACTCTAGAATTGAGGATTTATTTGCAAATGTTGTGCAGAGATCATCTGAGGGTAAACTAGGCAGTTTTGAATAAGGTTGTTAGATTAGAATAAAGATATTTAAATGTTATAATTTGCAACATGTATTCACTTAGACGTCAATTACTGGTCAACGCTGCCTGTCCAAACTGAGCTCTGATGCTAAGAACTCGCATAATAACTTCACCCAGTCGCTACAAACCCAACAGCGTTGCGCCTGACATGTGATTGATTGTACCATTCTCTTGTCTGTGTTACTTAAAGTGAAGTATTTAGACAAAACCATCAACACTCCCCAGGAGTGTCTAGTAAATCTGTCTGTCAGTAACAAATCCATCAATGCGAGCGCAAATAAATCTGCACAGGAGGTTTTATTACTTTCTAGGAACAGTGTGTATTTTTTTTTACTTAGGAATGCAAGAATTCCCACTTTTAGTACCTGATTATCAAACAGATGGAAACCATCTTCTCCGTTCATTACTTTTTAGGATTCCTGTGTGTTAGTCACGAAATGATGGGACATAGTAATAAAACCTACTAAAAAGAAAATTTTAAATCTTTATTTCTAATCCGTCGTTTTGTCGTGAAGCAACATCTTGAAGTGTGCTTCAGTGAAAACCTATTTGAAACGCACAAGGAAAATCAGTCCCCCAAGGCCTTGTCTAGCAAAGTTGAACATAACCTCAGATTATTTGAATTGTGAGGATGATTGAAAACTCCCACTAGTTTGTGATCCATTGATACACCTACTCCAATTCAGGGTACAGCACAATACTGCGAAATCTGAAGATGCAGAAGTTCTTAATGCACGATAGAAACACTGCTGATACTGTTGGTAAATTTTGGTAAAGTAGTTAACTGGTATCGCCTTTGGAGAAAAAGATAAAACTTCTTGTCCTAAAAACATAATGCCATTGGTGGCCATAAATCCTTTTATTTAAGCACTAAAAATGGTTGGTGGCCGTAATTATGTCTTCAGGTTATTTCTGTATATTGTTTCTCTTAACCCAGCATCCGAACTTACGACCATGCTAACATGAGTTAACACGGTATTTCTGTCATCAATTTTATTGCGCGCAACAAAAATTAGGTCGCATGATTCCAAAATCGTAAATACTGCGAGGCTGAACAAATCCGTTACAGAAGTTATTAGGTCCCCAATACTAGGTCAGCTCTGTAATAAATCGGTACGAACTACGCAAAAGTCACATTCGGACTCATAATAACAAGACAACTCGACATACAATAATTCGGACAAGATTTACGCAAGTCCCCGCTATTTCGGTTTTAATAAGGTTTTGGGACAATTACTTCAATATATAAATATCATGAGTTGTATGTCAAGGCTTTCGGAATTGGCTTTTGTCTAGGAACAATTAAAATTCCTCGCATCAGTTCGTATGATGTGCAGAAAACTATTTTGACATTATTTATGTGAGAAAAACAGCTATAAATACTTATGAGGATCCCTGAAAGAACTGCGAGGAGTCTGTAGTTCCGGTATTTACGACCATCCTGAATCATGTTACAGATACACCTGCACATACGCTTGTTACCTTTATTAATGCTATCTTTGGCATCGAAATATTATTATTGGATAGCTAAGGACGTTATCATTAGCACCACTAAACAATAATCACAGTAGGTTTGCAGTGTCATTAAAGTACCACTCGTTTACGACGGTACTCGTACGATTGACAATTATTGAGAAGCTGGGTACACTTATACTAGCGGAGTAGGTTGGCCTTCAGAATCCCAAAGGTCCTCCATAGACGGGGCTCTAGGCGATCCAATGTTGCGACTGATCGCTGGCAGAATCAGCATCAAAATTATTTTCCTGAGTCCGTTAAACGTCTGTTGCAGCATCTTTTCACAAAGGGCTCATTCCACTGTAGTGCACTGTTACCGTACAGATAACAACCGTAGAGTATTATGGATCCTTTACTCTTACCGAATCTAAAAATGTATGACGATGCGATGCCAAGTAGTTACCTCCAGTTTGCTCCGCATTCCAACCGAACAACATCAGCTATTATAGTCCCCAGTTCCCTCAAATTGTGTAACGCTGCAGTATTTGTGGACAGCCCGACGCGAGGTGAGTAGAGGAATGTGTCCAGCGCGCATTCCAGCCGCTTATAGCCGGTGAGGTGCGCCTGCGCCGCCTCGGCGCCTGGCCGCGGGTAAACAAACGCGCATCAAGCAAATAAACAGTTTTGTCTTCCGCTTTATGACACTTAGAACTTAATGAACAGTTCGCAGAAGTTAGTTTAGTTTCCTCATAGTCCAGTTGAAGTAACGTGCACTGTCAAATCTAAAGAAAGTTCGCAAAGTTTACAGTGAAATAATGAGGCGTAAGGAACGTCTCATAATTGTTAAGAGATAATTGTACGTCTTTCCTACGAGGTCAAATGAATGAGCCAACGTAGTCGAGTAAGTAAATTGGCAATGGGCAGATCATTTGACATGGATGGCCGTAGACAGCAAAAAAGTTTTGTAACAAAAATCATTATTGACAAGCGCAATGTGGAGCAGTCGGTCGTAGTGGACCAGGTCACACGATTTCTTCTCTCTTTTTTTCTTTTTCTTTCTTATCCGTTCCGTTAGCATTCAGTATGGGTAATTGCAAACAAACGCAATCACACGTTTCCTAGTGTTAATCATTCATTTAAAACATCAGTTCGTGAGAAAACATCCAATACTACTAATAATAATAATCCATGTATATGTTTAGTCTAAGAGAATTCAGAGATCAATAAAGAATTTTTCATTTTTCATTTTATTATTTTTACTCCTGTCTCAGACACCAATGTTTGTACTACTTGTCTTCACCTGACGGACTCTATGTTTACAAATACCGAAATAATCTCCATTCCTCCGAAAGGGTTCTTCACAAAAACATAACTTGAAGCATCGTCGATCGAACGAAATTAGTGTCGACTGGTTTCGCTTCTAATAAACCTTATACTCATTCAGAGTTTATTTATGTGTTTACAGGAACGTGACGAAAGGCAGGCTCTCGAAGGAATGCAGGGCGGCGCCGCATACCAGCGGGACAACACCAATAAGTGGGTCAGAATCTCCGGATTATATCAATTCTCTGACTTATTCAGCGTCTGATAAATTACCTTGGAGATTGGGAGAGAGATTGGATTACAATCATTTTTAATTAAAGGATTGGATTGGACAGAATTAGGATAAAATAAAAACGACATTAACAAAGTGACAGTGAAAGTTTCATGTCAAAGGATCGTCGGCTGGTGGTGGTGGTTAGTTGGAAACTAAGCCTACCCATCTACCAATTATTCCACTTCCCAAAGTGGTATTTCCTGACATTCAACGAAATTGAACAAAATTTCAATCAATTTTTTGTTCGGGCAATTAGGGAATAGCAAAATGGAAGTGTATTAAGTGAAGGGCTTACATTTTGTCAATTTTAGTATAAAATAATTCATTAATGACATTGTGCCTTTCTTCTTGCTTGTAGTTGAATATAATCGGTAGCAGAGACTAAGAAACATTTAATTTGCATCCCTTGCATTACTATTTAAATAAATTCGTCTGTTATTGCGACAGTTTCTCTGTATCGTGGATAAACCGCTCGCTCCAAAATGTAAATTACTCACTTTTAGGCAGTGTTTCTCATTGTAAATTAATTGTTTTAAGTTTTGTGAAACAAATGTTTTACAGCGCAATAGTCTGAAGAGATGCAGGCTCCTGTAGGAATGCAGGGCAGCGTCGCCCGCGGTAACTGGACCGCGAATCCGGCATGCCGCGCGGCATGCGGCCGGCAAACTGCTCTGTTGCAGATATCTAGACAATAGATCTTCTTACTAAAGATAGGAAAACCAGAAAAAGACAATCGGTCTACCTGGCATCAGGCGGGACTCGAACCCGCATCTTTCGCAAACCGGGCGACTGCACTGACCAATTATGCTACCGAGACCATTAAAAAACCTTAGATCTTTTTACTATTTTTATTTTACTTATTGCTGAGTGGTAAAGTGCCAGAGTTCATGTGCCCAAGTCATCATCATCAGCCTGTTGCAGTCCACTGCTGGACATGGGCCTCTCAGTTTAATCTTCGGCTGCTCGCATCCAGCTCCTGCCAGCCATTCTGCGCAAGTCACGCTCTTGATTTTTAGGTTGCAAAACAATGCAAAAGAATTGCTAATCAAATATGATTTCACCATTGTAATCAGCTGTCCAAACCAAAAATCTGCGACTTTTATCAGATCATCCGACCACCTTGCAGATGAGAGTCCCTCTCATAAGTGGTATACTGTGGTATGTATGATAAATGCATGCTCATTTTACGTGTACGTGTACGTACAGAACCAAAGTACGCTACTACTGAATCTTTTCTTTTAGGCCGTGACTAGGGCCCTCGTCCAGGGCCGGAGTTTTCTGTCCCACCTGCTGCCATATTATTACTCCACTGAACATCCTCAGACGTCTACAAACAACAAAAAAGAAATCGGATCAGTCGTTCTAGAGTTTTGCTGTTAGCAATACATTTGGCGATTCATCGTTATTTTCAAAGATTTTTGACTTCTACAAGACAAGTCTAGTTTTATATTTCAACTGCAACATTTATATTTACCTCGAATCCTGCGCAATGCACGTGTGCACGCGCCATTATGAAAATAAACTCAATCGGCATTCTCTGAGTAGTGACTCAGGTCTACCTGAGTCGGTAACAGGTAGATTTAAGATTTATCATTATTTTATTTCATTACCATTAGTTAGTTACATTATTACCATTAGATCGATAACGCGAATTTAACATCGTTTCTTACCCTCAAAGAGATTCTGTTAAAAACGGTAAAATCTAAACCTAAACAGTTCATACCGTCCTACTCCAGGGCAAAGACCTCTCCTCTTATTAATTGTCTCATACAGTTTGAGTACCCAGTCGAAAACGAAACAATATATCTAGTACGAAAAAGTAAAAAAGACAGATTTCGGGTTGTTCCTTTTAGCATTACAAAACTAAAATCAAAATGACAGTTACGAAAACCCATTTTTAACGCATCAACCCGACCTAGCATGTGCTGCCCAATCTCTCCCTATATGCTGTTGTTACTCAGACTGGTTGACATACTTAAAAAAAAAAAGCTTTTGCAAGCCGTGCAAGCTTTGCAATGTGTCCCAGTTCTGCACATGTATGCTCATAAAAACACGCCTTTCTGCACATTATCTTCCACCCTGCTGCCTTTCAGACTCACCACCGCTAACCTCCTAACATTCCACTACAACGAAGCCATCTCTGAACACAAACAGACGGCTAGCATTATTATTAATTAGTATACAAGTGTCCACACAAGTCCGCTTCCAACTGGCGGCAGTATCTACGAGTGTCATTACAGTTTAGGTACAACACTGCAGTACAAGCTAAGGTGGCTTGGCGGAGACATCTTCAAGGAGCTGAGTTAGTATCGCGGCTACAATGCCTCGAGAGCGTCTCAAGACAGATTAGTAAATGCCTGTACCACTGGAGATGACATGAACGCGTATTTGATTAACTTGTGAAAGAAACGAAAAGCTACCGTCCTTTGTGCTGTTGTCACTTGAGAAATCCTAAAAGATTTCGTGCAGAAACTAAGTACTTCGCTTCAGTCCGTACAAATTTAGACGTTGTTGCACGGTACTACATCGTGTTGTGATAATCTACTAGGAGCAAGCGCCATTCTCACAATGGCCGTCGTACGCGTCTTCCGTATGAGCCCTTAATTGTTATTCACCGTCATAAAATTTGTTTATTTTCACTTCCGGTTTTGACACTTTACAAGACAGCTTGAATTTGAAGAGACTTTTAACTTTCGTTGACGTTGGTGAATTCAGAGGCATGGAGTCTGTAAGTTTAAAACTTAGTTTCCCTATTTATTTCATTCAAATATATTTAATACTAGTAAACCTCCTAACGTGTCCTAACATAATTAAGCCATTCATTCAGAAAAAATAGTTATTTGTAGAAGCGAAAAGTGTGAACAATAAAAAAAACATGTTTGTTCTCTAGTCTTCACGAACTCTGTAGCAATAACGCGTCATTGAACCCTTAAAATTGTTCTGTTTAATTGGTTATTTATGAAACAGGACAAGATAGATAAGTATTCCCTCGTTTTCAAAACAGCTGCAAATTAGTAATTCACAGAGCATGGTGTAACATTGAATTAATGAATTAACTCGATGAAAACTGTCCCATTGAATGCTTTTAAGCGTATATTCGTTAATTGTCATTTGAAAAAGACGAATTGTACTAAGGTTTTGATGTATTGGTTTATTGTAATTAATACACATTATTTATGTAGTAGGTAATTCGAACTTATGCTCTCTCATCTCAACCTTAATATTGTGCATTGCCTGAATTTCTCTGTAAGAAGTGTGGATGTTAGAGAGTTACTATTAGCATTTAATTGCCATTGTTTTTTATATGAAGAATAAATAAATAATATTCTTGTGTGAAAGAAATCGTTTTAAAATAACCCTCATCTTAAATTCTTGTGGCTTTTCCTGTCTTAAAAATAACTTCAACAAAGAATTATCATATTTTACATTCGCTACAATTTCGCTTCATCGTCGTAAAGCTAATAACAATTTAATAAAACTCTGTAAGCTATTCTAGCTCTGTAATATACGAGGTATTTATTTAGCTAATTTAAAATGTTGACTCAGAGTTCAATGGCCACTCGATTTTATTTTGCTGTCGACGCGAAACCGTGAATACTCACTACGTAGGTACTGTACGTCTATCATTTACTAGTACTAGAAATTTTAGTCAACGTTAAAAAACATATATCACGTAGATATCTAAGTAGGTCTACGCTATACGATTCTTACAAAGCCTCTACATTTGTATCATTCTCTAATCACCTTTTGTTTTTGTTACGCACAGCAGCATATTTGCGACCAATTTCTGTGACAAGAGTTGAAATATTTTTCAAATTACAAAGTAGAATGGATTAATATTTGAAGTCGTCTTAGGGCGTCTGCTCTGTCGTCTGAAAGGAGAGTCCCTTGTGAATGCCTATGCATCACCAGAGAATGGGCATAGTTACCTGGCTTAGCAGTAAAATCCTCAATGATTGTGATGACGGTGCTTGAACTCAAACACCATCCCGTTGAAATCCTTGATGACCATGATAATAAGTGCAATTTGAGGCTAACTCTCCTTTGAAGGAAACCACTGAGCAAAAACCAAACAACCCGGAAAATGGCGGTAAGCTACCACCATTACCAAGTGGGGTCAGAAACTTCGTAGCCCTTGGGACCCCTCTTTACCCCGTTTCGGATAAAGTGGTGAGCACATGTTATGTTATGATGTTTCTTAGGTCTGAAAAAATCTGTAACTCTAACGTAAGGGTAAAATTGATTGAATTTGAACCTACACTAACGACGTTTTGAATAACTACGTCACAGGTGTTTGAAAAGTACCCGGTATGCAGACGATCCGACAAGAACTGCGTAAGAACGTTCAAAAAACACGACCTAGCCAACAAAATTAACTACAAATGTCAAATAAAATGGGTTAATTTAATAAATGTACTTGAGTTTTTGCAGCTGCCAAAAATGTGTCCCTTAAGAACAAGCTATCTGCCGCCTATTAACATTTCTGAGCAGATATCGGAATAACCCGTGTCTGCGCATTCCTACAGGCAGGCCAGCCTGGCTCGGGGCCAGGCAGCCAAGATCGAAGGATGCCACTCAATGCTCACTTGGGCTACGATTAGGGCTATCAATGGTGGCATTCCAACCTAATTTAGAATGGAGTTTATAACATTTCTAACTATTGGAATAATTTCATAATCAGATCTCTTCAATCTATGCTTCGGTTATGACCCTAAATACTTCGCTACATATTTTGTTTTACGTTTGATAAGCCTGTAATTACACCGCCAGACTTGTATTAAATTCTTCTATTCCGTTTATGTGACCCAGGTCCGTAACTTGAGGTATAACATTTTTAGTTAGACGAACATCAGCACAATTTAGGTCTAAGAGAGAACTGCGCTACATAGGTAACCTTATTTTCCCTTCTCAACAACGATGAGCATGCTAAATAAATAATAATAATAATCTGTCTGTATACCTTTCATAAATAAATAAATAAAAGCATGATCATGATGACGACCGATTTGGTGTCATTGTTAAGAAGTCGGCTACTACACCGAAGGTCGCGGGTTCGATCCCCGCACAGTACAAACATGTTTGCATGAACATGTCTGTTTGTATTTGTCTGGGTGTTTCCGATGTACGAGTATAATAAGTATGGAAGTATTTACAAAAGATAAAGTATTTATGTATGTTTATCCGTTGTCAAGTAACCCATAAAAACGGGCTATAATTAGCTCATCTTGGGGCTAGATAAGATAAGATATACTTTATTGCACAAAGAAAACAATTAAATCATCAAGTTAACAGAGATTAGGATGTACAATTTAGGCGGCCTTTTCGCTAGATGGCGCTGTGTGGGATAATTTCCAGGGATTTCATTTATGTAGCAACCCTAGCGCATACCGGTGAGTGCGTGACGACGTGCAGGTGTGAACGACTGTGACTCAACTTTGCCATTTGTGAACACTTCAGATCCACCACAGCATCAGCGTTAACCTTTAACGTGTTCATTAGTTTACCCAGTTCAGGTTTGAGTGACATTTTCTATAGGTTCTTAGTAATTGGACATTATGGTTTAAGAACTTCATTTTTCATTTACTTCATTGGACAATGTACTAAACTAACTTAGGACTACTGGAGACAAAAAGAGCACTTTAATAAAATGAATAATAAAGAAAACAATTAGGTATCATTTTCTCATTTGTGTAAGCAGTTGTTTGCAATCAAAAGCAAGATACAGATTTTATCTATGTTATGCATTTTGGAAATCTTATTGACATAACACAATCAGTACTTAGTTGCAAGTGATTGCAACTAAGTACTGTTTTGCTAGCTTGTAATTTTAAAAACTATTACTGTACCGCACCGCCAAGGTACAAAGTCCGGAATAAGATTATCCAGCAGAACACCAGAATGACTGGCATAGTTCAGAAGTGTAGCAAACCGTAGGGGCAGGAGGCTGGCTACTTCTGTCACAGAACTGATGGTCGGTGGAGTTGACAGGTTCTCGAAAGGAGCCCTAGGCTCGGCAAACGTTGTGTTGGAGGCCTTCCGGCCATATTGGCCAATGACTCGAAGAAGGGTGGCTGGTAGTGAGCAGCGAAAGCAGGATAGCGGGACGTGTAGCGTACCCCGGGGTAAGCAAACGTCCAGCTGTGAACGGCAATCTGGTGATGATGATGATGAATAATTATAACGAACAACACAGAAAATTACTAGTTTAACAAAAACATTCGTACAAAATCTTCTCCAGACAAGCTATGAAATCCAAAATAGCAAACATAATCAATTTTGCTCATTCTAACTGCATGACGAGTTTCCCCTAAAATAGACCAAGTGTATGAGGTGTGATTCACTCTAGTGTATTGTATGTATCAGGCATATCATCGAGACAGACAGACGGACGGTAATGATGTGTTTGGCGCCGGTTTATCAATCACGTGTCTGTTTCTGGTACAGCCATCTTTGATCTTCATTCTGCAGAATTATGAAGATAAGATTCGCACCGTTGAATGTGTACTTTGGTTGAGATTAGCTCAACAAAACCGAAACCACTCACTGTGGTATACTGACAATTCAAGAATACTTTCGTCAACAGTTCAAACTTTATCTCAATTAAATTACTTCCGCACTCATAACTTGAGCCCTTGAGCTATTTAACGCTGAAGTGCAGTTTCACAAGTGGTGAAAGAAATTAAAATGAATATCTTCAATACCAAGGAGGTGCAATGTAAGGCTATTAATAAGAAGGTAACTCGACCACCAAATTCCCGATAATCTAGTTCAACTGTCTAATAACCAGACATACCAGTTAAATGAGAGACCACAGTTTGTATGAGTACAGAGATCAAAGATGTTGTTTGCGTGCACACAGAGATTGATGCGTGCTTTGCGGTCGCTTTGCAGACTGCAGGGAATTTTGCAATACCTACGTTGAATACCATAGCCTCAGATAACTTGTCTTGGTAGATACTACAACGTGCTACAACCTTGCAGGACGGGATTGGGCAAATATTGGTTTGATAAATTCATATTATCTGACATGATTTTGAACAAAAGGAAATAGTCATCATATTCATCATCAACAGCCACATGACGTCCACTGCTGAATATAGGCCTACACCATAGATGTCCAGAGCGGCCAGTTATGGGCGGCCTGCATCCAACAAAACCTTGCGAAATTTATGAGGTAATCCGTCCGCAAAAAAACGCAAGGTGTTTGTTCTCAAATGGTTTCCATCGTCAGTTCTTCGTGGCATGTGCTCTGCTCACTGCCACTACAAACTGCTAATATGCTAGGCTGCTAAGGGAAATAGTGAAGAAATACCACCAGCTACGAGTAGGTACCTTCCTACTCTACTCTTAGGATGAATAAAAGAAAATGAGAGCGAGGCTTTGCAAGCGCTGAAGTTGAATGGAACGTAACTAAGATCTTGGATATTAAATGCCAAATATTTAGAGCGAAGTGCTCACACAATTCACACTTTGTTAGTAGATGTATGGTTCTTAATTATCACTGCTCATGATTGGACTACGAAACTTTATTGAACTTACTTTATTCGTAGCGTTGTAGTTGGGCGAATTCGTATGGACTGTTTGTGCACTAAAAAATGGTTTCGGCTGAGCATTGGATTTTTATTGAATGAAGTATAATGATACGGCTGATTTTATAAAGTTTTAAACTACTGTATGGAATTGTATCTACCTGAAATAAACGTTTTGATAAATTGTTGCTTGAATGCTTGGATGAATGCTTGTCAAAACAAGCATTGGACCGCACTCATAATTCATGTTTTTTTGGATAACATGTCTGACCATATCTGCTGATAACATCCGACAACTTTTTGAACCTAATTGACGAACGTAAAGTGTTCAAACAGAGTTATGTTTCCGTCAAGACCTGTAAAGTCTCATCATTTGTACCGTATTTTTAGATATTTTTTTAAGCAAAGTAGGAGAATACTATAATTCGCTATTGTTTATCTGTCGGAACTTTGGCGAAGGGCAGTGACCTTAATCACGTTGCCAAAAAGATCGTCAAATTAAAAAAAACAAATGATCACTTGCTTCCGCTACCTTGTTCTTTTTAACAGTCAGCCATTCATTTCCAGTGGCAAAAAGACTTAGATGTCCTGCCAAATAAATGAATAAAATCTGATACGCTACTGACAGGCAATTTGGCCAAACTAATGCTATTTTTTATTAAAACTACATACCATTGCCACTGTTTCTAATTATGGCGTGGTTAGCAGTTAATTAACTGACAGCAAGGACAAAAACATTTTGTAAACACATGTGACTGTAAAATGAGTTTGAAGAATTGTGCTTCCAAATCGTACCCTGTCACAGAGGCCTGCTGAAAGATTTTTTTGTGAGAAGCTCATCTGTCTTTTGGTTGTTCTATATGTGTTGTAAACTGTTTTTTCGTGAATGAACTTAAACAAATAAATACGTAGACTTATGGCATCTCAAATTAAGCAGAAGTAAATGCTTACAAAGCTTCTAATAACATGGCCAACATGTATAAACTCCAACAAAAATTGGATGAGTTAGTTCTGAAAAAAGAGCTTAGAATTCCGCTGTGAATTCCGAATTCAGTAAGGTGACGATCTTGAACCAAAAATAAAGTGAACGACCCTTTACTAACTCCAGTCCTGAGTTGGAATTATATGTTGTCATCACGGACGTAAAAGAAAGACGGACGACACCTCATCAGGTGTCACCCACTTTTATCAGCTGCCAGTTTAGGTGTGTGCGTGACCAGCATGTGTCATTGGCGCTGTCACACGGAGTAAAATGGCGTAGTTTGTAGCACCTAGCGTGTTTGTGTGAGTGTGGCAGGTCGTGTATGTACAACAAACGAAATTGTAGCACCTTGCATGCTTCACATTTTTTAGTGTGATGTTCCGTTTGTCTTTCTTTTATTTTACGTCGTTGTTTGTCATCATTGAGGGTTCAAGAGACTTTCTAGAAGCCGATCTGCCCAGAAGCGCCGCCGGATTCCTTGCTATTAATAACAATCATCAGCAGTTAGCTGGGCGGATTCTTTCGTTGGGCGGATTCTGTCGTGGATCGGTTGTTTATGGCACATTCCGGTGACAGCGACCGGGAGCAAGCAAGGTGGTCTACGACATCTCATCTGTACCCAATATATGCTTGGAGTTTCATTTCAGTGATTGGGGAGGGAGAAAATAAAAAAATATAATTCTAGACCTAGGGCCTTATTAAAATGAACAGACGTAAACTGAGCTAAAACTGAGCTGTACAGTTTTAGCTCAGTTTACGTCTGTTCATTCATTAAAATTTGACAACATGCAAAATAAATTATTACAGCAATGAAGAAAAATTAAAGTTTTTTTGGCACTGTTTACCACACAAACAAGACCTTTGACGATTTGATTTGTGTACGTTTTGGAAAATTCGATGATGAAATTCGTAGAACAACTGAAGTCGCTGACGACATCATCATTATTGGTCCACTGCTAGATGCGTTTTTAATAAGTTAATTAAGACAATGAAAGAATAAGAAGTTTCGGACAACTCAGCAGAACAAACACTAATCTAACATGCAGCCAAATAAACACATCTAATGCGTTGACTGTTATTGGCAATAAAAGTAACAATTACTGTCACATTCAATCTTGACATTCGTTGACATGAACAAGACATCATATTTTGACCGTGAATAAAATTAGTTTAGAAGTACTTACAGCCGAAAACAAGGCTAAATTAACAATTTGGGAACAATCCAAAAGTCGTTTTAGTGCACCGTGCACCGTGCACTTCTTACTGCCAACTACAGAAGAGATTTTGGCAGAAATAATTGTAAAACACCTAAATAATATATGAATAATTTGAGATTGTCGGGAAAGATTTTCAAGCGTTAATAATAACCAAACACGAAAACTTTTAATAGTAACCTGCCTGTATTGTCTGCCATGATTTAATCAAACCTTTGTGTATGAAACACATAAAGGAGATAATGGTCACTTTAGAATGATGCGTTCGTAATTGTTATTTTAGGATTATTTTGAAAGTCGTTTAAAACGGTTTACCCTTGTTTGATCGAACAACGTTTGATATAATATTACTAAATCGAACAACGTTTGAGAAAATCATCACTTTGTATAATATCATTTGATAGAATTTTCAGTTCGTCGAATGTTCATTTGCTATAACAACGTTTGCACTAATGATCAAAAGGTAGAATGTTCATTTGATGTAATTTTCAGATGGTATAACATGCCAAGCAGCATGTAATGCGGCAAGTCGTTTTTTGGGTTTAAAAAAAAAATAACCACGAAGGCTAACCTAATCTAACCGAGTCGGTTCCGCCCAAACTATAGTATAGGGCAGTGACGAAAAAATAAATAATTAAATATTTGATACAATGTTTCGACTAAACCATTATTAGTGTAATGAAACATTCGTTCAAGTAAAATTAGTGTATCTGAAAATTCGATAATATGAAATTAGTTCAAATGAAATTCGTTCAAACAAATAATTACATCAAATAAAAATTTACCAATTAAATATTCGGTCAAATGAATAATTCTCCGAACTGATTTTATTGCAACTGAAATTCGACCAACTGATTTTCGACGAATCGTTGTTCGATCAAACAAGGGTGAACCGTTTAAAACATCACGTGAAGAATAGCTCGTAGAAACTTGAGATGTTGTTGGCATGTTTGTTTTCACAATGTAATTACAATGTCATTTCAAAGGGAGACGACCAGACGGAAGATCTATTTCAGTCAACTTTACTAATCACGTCATTTCGAAAACTTCCAGAACTCTGACACTTCTAATTATGTACGCATGTAGGTGTGGTAATTAGCGAAAACATTGAACTTGTATCATGAACCCTTGCCAAGAACGTACCGCCTATCAGGTGGTAACGGTCAAAAAAACAATTTTCAGTAACATTCCTTAGTCTTTTTTGCAAATTTGTACCTTAATGCTTGTGTGGTTAGAAGAATTTTACCTTTGGAGATTTACGGCGTTTTAAAAGACTTTGCAAAAAAATTAGAGGCAAAAAGAGCGCAATGAGTGCTGGCATCTCACCAAAATTAACAATCCTCCAGGTGTACAAACATTCAGCAAATGTTAGGCTGAAAACTTTCAGGGTTTTTAACACAAGAGGTGTTACGAACTGATGGGGATCGTCAGTGGCGTAACTGCAATCCTGAGGCGCATGGTACATGACATGAGCGAGACTTGTACTTATTTCATTTCCTCCCTGGTGGTTTTCCTCATCATGTATTTTGTAAATCTTGGTCCCGTCCTTAATATGTCCGTTCGACTGGGTCCCATTTGACCCCATGTACCATTCTATTGTTACGCCATTATCGACTGTCAAAAACCTCACTCAATGGGAAATTAATCATTTAGTGATTGGTTTTTGACATCAGCTAGTTGATCCAATTCGATCCAAATAAACAATGAATGAAGTCTATTTGCTCATTGTCCGAATTAATTTCGCGTGAGCAACCGCTAAAAGTGGCGGCATTACATCATGCGACACGGAAGCGCACGCGCATTGTCAAGTATTCAGTGCGATCCCGCTAGCAAGCAGGGCTGACACAAATGAGTCATTTAATCTAACTTCAAGTGTAAAAAAACAAATAAAAGTTCGGCATAGATCTTGAAAGTTATAATATTTATTTTATAGCACAAAGTGTACCCTAAAAATAACCTCTTTTCACTTCTACCAAGTTCTGTCTAATGCTATAACAAATGGAGTATAGTAACCCAAACGTTTATTCTGAAAAGTTGAATCAGATGAATGAACTCCGCTTGAAATAATACTCTTTGGCCGCTTTTAATTTATTGTATCGTAATCATCAGGCTGTTGTAGTCCGCTGCTAGACATAGGCCTCACCCAAGGTGCGCCACAAGTCCTGATTCTGAATCATCCGCGGCCAGTCCAATCCGGTCACCGTCATCAGGTCCATCTGGCTGGAAGGCCCCCAGACTGCGTTTGCCGATCCGCCGATCCGTGACCTACACTCAAAGACTCGTCTGCTCCAACGGCTATTGCTCCTTGTTCTGTAACCGGGGACCGTTGGCCAGTGAACGTGACCAGCCAGCCATTCCGGCTTGCTGATTCTGTGAGCTATGTCGGCAAATCCAGTTTTTCACTGGGTAATTTATTCCTGTTTTTTTTCCTCTAAAGAAACTCCAAGCATACCTCGCTCTGCATCTGCAGGATGATGTATCATTATGGCAATAGTAACTATAGTCCGTTCGCGACAAGAATGCAGTGATTACATACTTGTACTTCAAAATCAAATCGTTTATAATTAGAAAGAAAGAAAGAAAGAAAAAACATTTATTGATTCTGAACATCGCAACAGATAAAAACATACAGAACAAGGTGGTTAGGAAAAAACAAAAAAAAAAAAAAACAAACAATATAAAAACAAAGAATTATTTCCACCAGGCAGCAGTGTCACGATGTCCAAAATTAAATGGACCCCACTCAGCTAATGCCTGGACCTGATGGGCTCAGACGCTGATTTTCAGTGGGACCAACTGAGTGGACGCACGGACATTCGCAGCGACTAAGCAATGATAATTATAAAAATAAATATTTAATAAATATTTAATTAGAAGGCCAAGTCCACAGTGACCAGCTGAACGCATACTCTTGAACGCAAAGGTTTTGGATCAGAGTTTTTTTGTGTGCGACAGAATTAAATTTAAAATCACTGCATTAATAACTTGAACGGACTATACAGACCATAGAGCTTGCAGAGCGTGTTAAATACAGACAGACAGCACAGTATAAACATACAGTAGAACATCTACATACAAACGTGCCGCTCTCGGTTTGAATGTGTGCGTGCGCGTCACGCGCCTTGTCGCGATTTCACGCACACGCAAGCATAAAATAGGGGGGGTATAGGGTGGTGGCAGTACGGACGGGCTGTGCCGCGTGTCTGTGTGCACGCTAGGCTAATAACTCGGCGGGCGGCCATAGATAACCTACTGTATGTACTGTGCAGACAGCCCTAGGTCTGCACCCTCGCCCCGCCCGCCCGCGGCGTACGTCCGCGGTCGGATGCGCGGGCGGCGCTCAATGCCACGAGGCCAACAACATCGTTCAATGGAATTACTCATTACTAAAATATTGTTGTTAGATAACTGCTTTTAGAAAATTCCGATAATTTAGCTATTATTTTGATTTCGGTTACCGTATTATTAAATGGCACATAGCTCGAAGGACTGATGGCCGTTGGGGCCGGAAAGTCCTCGAGTGGAGACCATTCGAGGCCAAGCGCAGCGTTGGACGCCCGCCCGCAAGGTGGACGGATGACCTTATAAAGGTCGCAGGGTCTCGGTGGATGCAGGCCGCCTCCAACCGGCAGCTCTGGAAATCTATGGGGGAGGCCTATGTTGGCCTATGTATGTGACATCATGTGGCTGCTGATGATGATGATGATTATTAAATGGAAGCTTCAGATTGCCCATTAGGCTATATTTTTATTCAACTAAAACTTTGAAAAACTAACATTGATAGGAGCATCCTTATACTACTTATTATGTTCGACACCAATGCTATATGTTTCGCATCAAACTACTTTTATGAATGTCAACAGATTTTTATGGTTGATCGGCACTCTTGCCACAAATGTATTAAAATTCAAATTTTCACAAAACTCTAAGGGATAACTGTTAAACTCTTATCTTACAAATGAAGTTTCCAATAAAGTTTTGAAGTTTGAAGTTACCCAAGATTTATGGTTCACGCATAAGCTGGTAATGATGATAGGCCTTGTATAAAAATCATCATAATTTCATTTATGAAAAATTGTTTTACTTGTAATGTATTAATAGAAAAACCATCAATATAGTGTAATAATACGAGCCTATGTTTACAATTGCTTCATAGTCATTATCAGCTCGTCTCAACTCAAAATAGGCTGAAACTTAATATATTTTTTTTTCAACGTTTCTGTAATGTTATGAATCCTTCCTTCAGATAAGAACGACACAGGACAATTAATAGGCAGTATATTTTTTTCGTTATGTATATTTTGTATGTTTTGTATTATATTGATAATTATCTATCATCAACGAGAAAAACTGCATGTATTCCATTGATTCCAAAAGGGCTATACTGGAATTGGCCTCTACCTCTGAATGTTCCGTTTACCATAACGGCAATAGTCGGCGTGCATCTGACTATCCTGTTTGTAATAAAGTCGTGAGCGCATGTCATAAAATATTGTTCAAAATTGTCCACAATGTGTGCTATTTTGGCCACAATAATTTGAATCGTAATTAAGCAAAGTGCGTAATAATGTTTCATGATAAAAAACACAACTCATATTTTTAAGGAAAATTTTATTTTGGTCCCATATAATGGTACAAACTTAGTTACATAGTAACAAGTAGCATGCATTAAGATAACATTATTCTAGATTATCACATTTCTTAACAACAGATATTATGTCAGTTACATAATAAAGATCATTTCTGTGCATTAAAGATTAAAAATTAAGAATAATTCTTCATAATGAAACATGTTAGACGGCAGTCATTCTGAATGTATTCAGAAGCATGTTATTATTTTTATTGATGAACACTTACAAAGCTTTAAAAGATGTAGTAGCTTTATTTTTTCTCAATTTTTTATATCTTTTGTAACATTTTAGGCATTCCATTAAATATTATTTTTATTTATCTAGTTACATGACTTAACTACAAGCCCCATACATCATGGGTTCACGTTACTTTAACATCCAAATAAGCTTAATCTTTCAGTCACACACAAGCTTTGCACTAATCACAGACATCCTCAAATTAGTTATAGTGTTCAATGTTGACCTTCCTCTTCAACATCTCTTTCTTTAATGGCCTTGCCGCCACTCATTTTAGGATCATCTGGGGTCGATTTCAAGAGGCATTCCTTTTCCGCCGTGATCTCTTTTACCGATTGTTGTTCGAATAAGACAATTTCCCCCTAGACTTGATCGGACTTCTTCCATGCATGTTTGTCTTTTGAGGGGCATGCGGCTCGACAGTATGGTCTTCCGACTATTTTCTCAGACAAAAGTCGACCGAGACCGAGATCAACCCCATTATTTTCCGAAATTCGCGGGAACGTATGTCGTCATTTTGTTTTATCATCCTCGTCTTATCTCCTTTTTTCTCATACCCTGTTGGACCTGCTCTCAACTTTTCTCGATTGGCCCGTACCTCTGCCTGAACCATGTCATGCCGCTGTAGTCCGGTTCGTAGACGTCTGGTATTTCCTTGTCAATTGCTTCGCAGTACACCATCTTGACTGACGCCTCACTGAACAGCCTTTCTTCGTATTTAATTAGCTGCTTGAAGAATCCCGTGTTTGGTCGGATTTGAGGTCTAAATGAACAAAAGGAAAATAATAGGTTACTAAACTGGTAAAACCAACCACCACCACACCACTGAACGAATAATTTGTCGTCGTCGATGATCAAGAAATTAGCAGAAAAGTATTATTCAGCATTATTGTTATCAAACTGAATTACAGAAGATATACCGGTATTTATGGTAACATAAACTTAACTAAAGACTATCTACCTACTTGTATTATGTAAAATCAAAAACATTAATTACCTATGTTAAAGGCACGATGTTCATAACATATGTGTGAATGTGAAAACTTTACTAAAAGTACTAACAGAATTATCATTCTTACATGGAGACTAACCCCCTTATTCATAAAAACTTAAACAGCTCTTATAGAACACGATAACTTTTGTATCGCTTTGTCACTGTCATTCTTGTTGCTGCCGCCATTTGCGAGTAAGTGACAGAACACGTCAATAGCTTAAACAATGCGTTAGCGTTGCGTTCGTTTTAATGAATAAGGGGGTTAGACGATAAGGAAGCTCTAGTGATTCATTGCCTTTGTCCGTAATAGTGGTCCAGCTTGTTATATAAACACAAAGGCGAATAACCTACCGTCTTTGTTTCATGTGGTGGTAGGCGTCGCGCAGGGTCAACCGCTGCCACTTGACCAGATAGGCCAGGCACAGCGTCACGGACCGCGACACTCCCGCCACACAGTGCACTAGCACCACTTGCTCTTTGCTCACCACCTGTGAACAATGCAGAAAATTCAAAAATGGATGACTCTACTTTTGAAGCTGTTTTATTGGTCATATTTCAGACTCCCACATGGAAGGCCTATATTTAACGGACTCAACTCCTCAGAGGATGTCTTATGATGATCAAATTAAAGCAGGAAATCAGTTCTTAGTAACGCCAAAGCAGGAAATGAAGGGAATATTATATATCTATTGGCTACATACCAAAGTAGCTTGGCCCTAAGTGTCTAATCGCATGTCAAAAATACAAAAATGGAAAATACAAAATCATTTATTTCAAAAAATTGTTTCACTGTACATCCAATGTTAGAATAAATAAATAGAAAAAGATTAACACTGTTAACATGTCATAAATACAGCTGAGTTTGCCTTTGAAGCTACTTAATGCAATGTTTCTTGAGGATAACTTCGATAATCAAAATCATTTAGTTTCAACTCAGTGAGGTTTGGCAAGAAGAAACTTGATCAAACAGCAGGAACATTTTATTTCTATATTGAGCTTTCATTATTCCTCGTCATATCGCTTCTTACCTCATTGATTAGGTCAGCCACACGTTCCAAATAAGGGTGCATGTCTGAATTGGGAGTGTCCAGCAATGGGACTAAGTGTCTGGGCACGTAGTCTTCTGGAGGAGGAGGCAGCTCCGGGGCTGCGCTCACCACCAGGCCAGGACGAAGAGCCTTCACAGCGCCAGGCAGCGCGTGCGCTCCACAGACGTATAGCTGGTTGGTGATGCGGGACACGCCAAGGGGGCAGCCTCTGTGGAAGATCAGCTGGGTTGAGTAAAGATATGGAGGTTACTATATTTGGCAATATTTAGTTTCCTACAAACTCTTAAGTACTTGTCCTAACCTTTTTTTATGACAGAAACATACAATTTAATTCATGCCCTAGAATTTGTTTCAGGCTTCGAATCAGAAGTTGGTCAACCACATTCAGTTACCGAAAAAAAACAACTTTGCGGATTCTACTCTACTCTTGTATTTTATTTTTATACGACCGCTAGTCAGTTCTGTTTCATGTAAGCATTGAATTCGTGAACTATGTGAAGTCTGGAAGCTGTCATAAGCTGTTATACATGCAATTTCATTAAATAAATTGACAATATTTCATGCTCTCAAAGCTATGCAGCAAAAAACGCAATGTTCAATTTTATTATCGCAATAAAGACGCACAAATTTAACGGCTGAAGAAATAGCCGTGAATGTTACAAGTTACATTTAAATGTTATGAAAAAGTGAAAGGCAACTGGTGCAAATTATTTTCGTTGGTGACAGTAAAAGATTGTGTGGAGGAATTCCTTTGTGGCGTGTGTCATAAGATGTTGGTGTGAGAAAACATGATTTGAGCGGGAGAATGGTTGAGAGTTGGACGACAACAAACGGTCGGCGCCGGTGCGTAAACACCGCGTGCCATGCCGCTGTGTCAGCTGGCAGTGCGCCAGCGCGTCTGACCTAGCGAACTTGCGCGTACGCTTCTCTTATCGAATTCTTTGCTGATAAGGTGTTATTGGTTATTTGTATCAACATTCGTTTAATTTAGTTAAATTCGTTTGGCTTGATGCAATTGTGGGCCTAAACTTTGCGGAACCTATATTTACTGTCTTACATGCATGCAAAAAAAATTTGCCACAATTTTCATAAATTTTAGACGTTTAATCAATAAAAATAATATTCATTCTTTTTTTTTAAGTCTGTTACGAATTCTCCTAATCCACTAGTTTAGGTATTCTGCATCGCCTTTATTTTTGTTATCTTCAGTTTCACTTTAATCGTGGCAATTAATGGCTTGCTTTCGATTGAGAATTAGCATTCATTTAAATTAGATTTCTTACAAAAAATTTGGAAACTAGTAATTAACATCTAAATACCGAATTGTGAGTACCTAATATTCATCAATTACGTTGTCATTGCTAAATTACCTGTTCAATTCCTCTTTGGTTAACTTCTGTGTTTCTGCTTCCACTGTCGGTTCATTGTGGATGCCGACACTTGTCACCTTATCTTCAACTGTTAACACCTTCATTTCTCGTCTATCTCAAAAAGTATCTTCAAAAAGATAAATCACTTCACCAAATCACTGAAAAGTTCTGAAATCACTTGTCGAATGGTTATCGTAATAAAGATCGATGCGCGATGTTCAATGTCTGTAAGAGTGAACGCGTGTGTCGAGTGTGACTGCCGCGGAACGACTGAGCTCGCTGAGCCGCGATCAACTCCCGCGCACCTGCGGGATTCCACAGCCTATGACTAGCCGCGATTGCAATATCCGGCATTCCACAGTTATTTTCAGTCGTACGGCGACTGTTATTTTGTTTACAATGTGATCGTTGCTGAGTTTGGTAAGAAACGTAAGGTATTTTTGTTATTTTAGTCGTTTTGTTTCTGGGTATATTAACAGACTATGGTCCTGCTGATGTAACAGGTGCGTGTGTGTGCGGGTTTACATATCGAAAACAAAATTTCAGCAGTGTTTTCAGGGGCAAATGCAGCGCAATTACTCACCCTTTTTTGTATCTTGCATAATATGCTTAGTTTTTTCATTTACAGAAGAACTTTGTCAACTTTTACCAAAACAGAACTTGCCTAGGCCAATTTTGTTGAACCTGCTATTCTAGCAGGTAGTTTCAAAGTTACCATTAAGAACTTATGTAACAATGAGTAGCCCGAAAATAAAATCGTATCTAGTGACTTTTAGGTTTTTTAAGTGAGGAACCTTTTGTCTGGCTTCTTTCTTCAGATCCGGCAATATGAACATAGTCAATAATTTTCTAAACTTATTCATGTTTGAACTAAGTGTTTGAACCACAAAGACATGAGATGGTTGCCTGTACGTACAAACAGCCAGTTATAATAATCTCAAGGAGACAGTGCGGAAGTCCCGACACCTGAGTTATGACTACTCGAGATAACTCTAAGGTTGTTATGAACAGACGTTCAGAACCATTTATTAGTTTAATTTTGCACTGTGCCGACTTTGATGATGGATCTTGATCGTTTATGATTTTTTTCTAGCGACGCGACCTTGTTTCAAAATAGAGTTAATAGATATTTCAAACGAAAAATACAATATTAGACTAAACAGTTTAGAACGAAGTCACATTATTCTGTTTTGTAGACTGTGAATCCGAAATAGTCAAGGAAATTTGGACACGTTAGGAATTTATAGACGCAACTTCAATCCTTCAAACCTATTCAGCCACTGTGAATTATTGAATTATAGTTATTTTATATGAATTGGTAATTTTTAAATTTAACGACACATTAATCAGTGCACCTGCAATATTAAAGTCAGTTAAGCTTGCAATGATTTTATTTATTATTGTTTTATATTTATAAGGTTTTCTCTGTAAGTGAATTTTGTATGAATTTTTTGAGAAAATAAAAATCTGAAACCTGAGTTAAAAGTTTCTCTTCGCAATGTTAATATGTTATATTTGGTGAATATTGTTTACTTTCCTTGTATCCGAAATTGACTTTTCGCCCTTGAACTATTGGTGCTCTCACGGGTGGAATAGGGCACTTTCAACCCTTGGTTAACATCTACTTACTGCCTATTGTGTGAGTTAAAAAAATAGATACTTACTTTTAGGAGATATAGGTAGGTAGAAAAAAGAACTGATAATACTTGCATTAATTTTCAGTTTTCATCTAAAAAGTACTACCTAGGTACCTATACACCTATATTTATCATAATTAGCTTTAGCGGTAGTAGATAGAAAGTTTTATTCTCACGAGTTTTCCCATAGTGAGGACGGCAGTGGCTAAATGCGTACGCGTGCCGCACGGTGCCCGCGTCCTCACATTCCTGCGTTTCATTCGATGCTCTGGAATCTGAAAATTCCATGTTGAAAATATTTGGTGTAATGGTTAAGAAGTTAGGTACTACACCAGAGGTTGCAGGTTCGATCCCCGCACAGTACAAAAATTCGTGTAACGGTGAAGATTTGCGTTAATAGATGGTAAGTTCTTGTAGCGAGGATCAGTCGATCCGTTAGAAAATTGTGTGCTACTACGACGCAACGCATATTGTGGCATGTCTAAATCTAAATCAGACTTGAGGATCCCACTGCTGGGCAAAGGCCTCTCTTCCCCTCCTCCACGCGAGTCTATTTTGGGCCTTTTTCGGCCAGTCCCCTGCAAAGCATGTCATCAAAAATAAATGTAAAAGCCTCATGTTACCCTAACTGACTTGTGAAATCGGAGGTAAAATTCGTAAAAACAATAGATTTTAAAGCTTTTAATCAGTTTTCTTCTGCGCTAATATACCGCAACAGCCGACGCAGTCGAGGCACGTGGCGAACGGCGTGGGCTCTGCGATGTCCTTCGTCCAGTAATCCTTAGGCCCGAACTCACTCCCGAGGAAGGCCTGCTCCTCGATGAGAGCCCTGAACCAGAGGTAGTTGCGCGCGCGGTGCAGCTTCACGGAGGCCTGCCGACACGCCTCTACTGCCCGCTGGCAAACGGGGTCCCGGTCATACGGTGTGTTGAAGTGGAGGTTTTGGATGTTGCAGCGAAATACCTGGATAAATAGTATTTTTTACGTAGTTAACACTAATTGAAACTGAACATCGATTTTATGTCCCACTACTAGGTACGGGCGCCAAATAATAAGGCATGGGTTGCTGCGAGCTATTCTCCAACACGCAACTCCTTTGTGCAAATACTGGACAGGTGAAGTGTTTCATAGCTAGTGATAATTGAACCTTGGGGTCCCCGAATACGGCCCACACCACACGCCACAAAACGTCGCCACTGCTGCACTGGCATAAGATCTATGGTTTTCATACATTTTATATGGACTCGTTGTACACGGTGCAGCCAGTGGCAGCCACGCACCACACTCTAGAAACTATAGAAATTTGCCGTTGGCGGTTTTTTGTGGCCCGCATACGGTAGAGCCTGCAATTAGGCTTTACGACTGCTTATTATTAATTCTAGGCTTGCTCCAACTACCATCCTGCTTCAGGTGTTATGTTACGAAATTATTTAAATTCAAAATATCCATTTATCTTATGCAGTCCTTTACATAAATAAAGCAAGAACGCGTACGCGTTCATGCGCAGTGACAGAACCTGGATAGTGGGATGGACTGTAGATGTTTGACGCAATGGTAGTGCAACACTTCACATAGGTACACAGATATTAAGTAGGCATTTACCTCGTGGCCACACATTTCCAGCAAGCAGAAGTTTATGTAGACCACAGGCACTAAGTCAACTCGGTATCCTAGCTTTTGAAGTCGATCTGAAATATTTGGAATTAAAAATAGGTTCAAAAAAGGCTTCTCTGAATGATCTTTAACGATATGTCGGTCTTGTGGTCTCGCGGTCAGCATCTAGGAGATACTTTGTTTTAACATTTTGTCTCTGTTTACAGTTTAGAGCTGAGCTGAAGCGCGAGTGATAGCGCAAGTGCGAGATACCTCTTTCTTTCCAGCTTCGTCCGTTTCAACTCGCGCGTTAAACGCGTCGTCTGGACATACTCTAAGGCGAACGCTACACGCAAGATCTTGATCCGTCCATTAAAATACCTATACTGACGGATCAAGATCATCATGTAGGGCGTGTAGGGTAGGGTATTGACGGATCATTTTTTTTTACACAACGACGGTGGTAAACAAGCATGCGGACCACCTGATGGTGAGCGGTTACCGCAGCTTACGGACACGTGCAACGCCAGGGGCATTACTCGTGCGTTGGCGACCCTGCAGGAACCTTTTCAAACTTATTGTACCTAATTTTAAAAATATTTATCGAGATATTTATTGAACGTGTGGCGTTCGCCTAACGATTGCTGGATATCAACTTACCTATTAATCCTCTTAGTTTCTGTGGTTTGTGTGATACCGTGTGGAACGAATCACACGGCCCATAATAAATAGCAACATATCTAAACGACATCCTTGCACACACAAAAAAAACAATAAAAAAATACAAAACAAAATTCTAAACCAAACTGATTTAGGCCATCAAAAGCTGTTATTTACCATCCATTAAAATAAAACGAATGTAAACGCAATAAATCAATGCAAAATCTAAAAAATGTTGACGCAAGTTGGCAATTCATGTCATTCATGAGACTCGTCAAAACTTATTCTTGACTATGGTCTCGTCTAAAGACAAGAGACCGAAATGCAAAAAGTTCCTTACTTATTTTAGAGCTCAGTCACACTAGTTTGGCAGCCGCGCTGCTTTTATACTATGGAAGTTAGCCGCCTGTGAACCGCGAGACTTTCGCGCTGCTACAGCCGCGCTGATGGGGACCGATGGTTCGTTCGCGTTAAGAATGCAGTGATTTTAAATTTAATTCTGTCGCACACGAAAAAACTCAGATCCACAACCTTTGTCCGCAACAAGCTTTTCTTGACCTTGTTGACTATCCCTATAGTTGGCAACATCGGTCGGGCGTTTTACCCACACACGGGTTACAACGAACTTCCTGAGTCCCAACTTCAACAGTTCGACCATACCACTTGGCATCGACTTGTCAGATTTGACTTTGTGTCTTTGTTTGGCCAAAATACCTTTGGGACAAGCTAATGTGGGCTCAAGAGCGTAAGGGGTGCCCTAGAAGAGGGTGCACTTACATTTTTTCAACCCCAAAGCACCGCACTATGGCATTCCGTGGGTCGTTCAGATTTGCTGCCACTCGGTGTTGGAACGATCTCCCCCCGCCGTTGCGCGATCTAAAAACATTGTACACATTCAGACACACTCTTAAAAGGGCACTTGTTTTCCTTCAGAGGTCAAACCAGCAAAGTAAAAGTCCAAAACTTACCCTCGAGATACTCGCGACGTGTTCGCGGGGAAACCCATCCGAGAGTTGACTTGTACTCCCATAAACCACGGACCCTCACCTCATTGATATTTATTTATTTTGTTTACAGTTCTTGGCAATCATTTGGCCAAATAGTATCACATGAATCACATCACGATAACGTTTTGCATACGTGTCTATGCATGCGTGGCGTGGTGGCGTGGAACTCATGTTTTTTATAGGTTATTTATTCACACACCACTTACACTTCCCCTGTCATTGCTCGCTGTCACGTTCTGTCAGGTCATAGTTGGGAGAAAAAACTTTGGGCGGGAAAATTTTAAAGGCGCCTTTTATGAAAAATATTTTCATAAACAGTTTAAAAGCCCTATTTTTACCAAGCACCGGCTAGATGGGTAAAACAAGCGACGGCGGAGGCTCTCCCATGGAGTTCTCCCATTCTGAGACGATTAAACGGAAATATCAGGAAACTAAAGATGACGATCAAGGACCTGTAAGCAAACAACCAACTAAATTCATTTCAACCAAACGTGGTCTGTTCAAGGACATCAACAAAATATACAGAGAAGAATTCAAGAATCAATATCCTATTTTAGTCACCAGAGAAAACTCAAGTTCAAAGTTCAATCTATTGCAAGTCAACAGTATGCTCAGAAACATTTCAGGCATTGCGCACATTAAACAAACAGGACCGTCATTCTTAAAAATCTTTTTCAATAACATGAAAGACGCCAATTCTTTTTTGCTTAATAATGATCTTCTAGCTAGAAACCAATGGACAGCAAGAATCCCTTATGACAATATTGAATGCCAAGGTCTTATTAGGGTCCCAACTGAATTAACAGAAGAGGAGCTTTTGACATCATTAAAATCGAAATCCCAAATTATCGGTGTGAAAAGATTCATGAAGAAATCAGCTGATGGATCCCTCATCCCTCTTCAACTGGTTTTACTCACGTTCCAGTCAACTGTGCGACCTGATCATGTTACCTTTGACCACTTATGGTTTGACGTTTTGGAATATATTCGGCCTATTCTGCAGTGTTTCAGCTGCTACAAATTCGGTCATAGCAAGGGCACGTGTAAAAGTAAACAAGTGTGCTCGATCTGCAGTGAAAATCACTTCTACACTGAATGCAACAACAAGGACAATGTCAAGTGCACTAATTGCAATGGCCCCCACGTAGCAGTGTCGCGAGAATGTCCTGTGAAGTCAGCGAAAATGGATGAAGTAAGGAACAAAATAGCCCGCAAAACGTATTCATCGATTGTTGCCAGACAACCTCCCAAAATTACTCTCCAAAATCCCCCAGTTTCTTCAAATCCCCTGAATCCTGTCCCTTCTCCTACAAATAGGTCCCCTCAAGGGAGGGCTTTAATTACAGACATTTTAAATTCTGACACTGTATTGAATGTAATAATTAAAACATTAGTTGATTTGTTGAAGTCACAAGTGCAATCGGGCGCGAATCAGACAGGTAACAACATTTGTTCTAAATCAATAAAGGAGTCACTTATTAAAAACTTTTCTATCTGAAAATGGGTTCAAAAGTTTTTAATAGGCAATTAAATATCATTCACTGGAACTCCCGTAGCATCTTACCAAAACTAGATCAATTTAAACATTTTCTTGCTAACTCAAATTTAAATTTTGATGTCATAGTCTTAAATGAAACTTGGCTCACTTGCATAAAATCTCTAAAAATTCCTGGTTTCACTATCATAAGGCAGGATTCTGATCGGCCTCATGGAGGTGTAGCAATTGCTGTAAAAAACTGTTACAACTTTCAAACAATTCAAACCAATTCTAGTTATAATTTCCAAAATATTTTATTACATGTCAACTTTAATTCTTTTAAACTTTACATTTTAGCTGTTTACTGCCCGCCGCCGCCGAATGGTAAATTTCATATTAATCAATTGTCCAGTGTTTTCAATCAAATTGACTCAAATAATTTTCTAATAGTTGGAGACTTCAATGGTCATCATGCTTCTTGGGGCTCCAGAAACAATGATAGAAGAGGCAATATCATCCACTCCTTTGCAGAATCCCATAATCTAGTATGTTTGAATGACCACGATTTAACCACTCTGGCACCTCACGGGCAAACAGGTAACATTTTGGATTTAGTTTTTGTATCGCCTTCGTTAAGCTCAAGCTGTGCCTTCTCAGTTGCTGATGATCCGCTAAGTAGCAATCATTATCCAGTAATTATAGAAATGCTGTTTAATGAATCTCGTCATTTTAATCAAATAGAAACTCCCTCGGCCTCTGATTCAGTTGGTTCACAATCTGATATCTCTCTCTCCAAAGTGAACTGGAACAAAATAGATTGGACAGACTTTTCTGATAAATGTAAAGATGAGTTTTCACTCTTTTTATCAACAGGTGATCCTCTAAAAGATTATGACACTTTTATGGAAATATTGACAAAAATTTTGACTTCCGTCCCTAGACGTAAAAAATTTAGAGCTGACCTACGTAAAAATAGAAAAGCTACCATTTGGTGGAACAGTTCATGTGAAGAAGCAGTAACAAAAGCGAAAATAGCATTATTGTCATATAAAAAATACCCAACTTTAGTTAATTACTTAATTTATAAGCAGTTTGACGCCAAAAAGAAAAAAACAATCGCTGAACAGAAGCGAATATCATGGTTCAATCTTTGTTCTACATTTAACCGTATGACATCTTCTAAAATAATTTGGGACCATATCCGTAGATTCAAATTCTCAAAAACTACTCAAACTAAAAATAATAAATTTTTTGATGATCCTGCAATAGCCATGGAATTTTTAAACAAAATTGCGAATACCAATGATGTAAATGATAATTTATTTCTAGATTTAGAAAGTTATTTTTCCTCTAGCGGGTCTCAAGCAGCGCTCTGGTTGACTAAACAGTTTTCATTATGCGAATTAGACGCTTCCCTTCAAAACAAACGCAACAGTTCTCCAGGTCCAGATTTTATTCCTTATCTGGTCATAAGAAAGCTACCTTCTATAGCTAAGTCTATTTTATTATCAATTTTTAATTTACTTTGGACATCTGTCTGCGTTCCCCCCTCTTGGAAAATTCAACATACAATCCCAATTTTAAAACCTTATAAAGACGCCAACAATATTGATTCCTACAGACCAATTTCATTGACTTCCTGTTTTTCAAAAATATTTGAAACCATGCTCAAAAATAGGTTAGAATGGTTTGTGGAAAATAACTCTCTCATCCCTAAAAACCAGTATGGATTTCGTAAAGGCCAAAGTACAATGGAAAATCTAGGCTGCCTCATTGGAGACATCAAAAATGGGTTTCAAAATCAAGGTTTTACCTTAGCAGTCTTTTTAGATATTAAAGGCGCTTTTGACAACATCGATCACAGATTTTTAGTACAAAGTTTGCATTCATTAGGTTTACCTGGGACTATATTGAAGTGGATATTTAACTTTCTTCACAACCGCAGAGTACTACTTAAAATAAATAACAATTTGTACGGGCCAAAATTTACTTCTAAAGGCACACCTCAAGGGTCCGTTATTTCACCTTTAATTTTTGTTTTATCATTGGTGACTTTGATGCATGAACTTCCTCATAGTATCAAGTATTTACTTTTCGCTGACGACCTAGTCATTTATAGTACTAGTAATGATCTTCAAATAGCTGAATCATTAATCAATAGTTGCCTTAACATCTTACATAACATCCTAAATAACTGTCTCAAGTTAGAAGTTAACATAAATAAGAGCTCTGTTGTAATATTTTCTAAACATACTATACCGTATCAACCCAAAATTATGTTCGATGGTTCTGTAATATCAATTAGTTCCTGTGTCAAATATTTAGGAATTTATTTGGAGTCAGATTTGTCCTGGAAACTTCACACAGAAAACATAGCTAGAAAAGCCGAGTTAGGGTTAAATATTATGAGATCCCTGTGTGGCGTATCATGGGGAGCTGATCCAAAAATACTTAAACTGTTGTATATAACAACTGTCCGTAGTCATTTTGACTATGGTTGTATCTTTTATGGTGAAGCAACCAATAACTTACTACGTAAATTAGATTTAATCCAGAATAGAGCCATGCGTATCATAACTGGAGCTCTAATGTCTTCTCCTATAAATTCTTTGGAAGTTGAGTCAGGAATCGTCCCTCTAAGCGTAAGAAGAAGTTATATAACAGATAAATATTGCCTTAAACTAGTCAGCCGGGACAATGACATTGTAGTAAAATATTTAGAAAATTATGTATACCCTAATTTTAATGTGACTCCTTTAATTGTTACTACTTCGTTGGCTCACGCCATAGCCTACTTAAATTTTGAATTCCAGGATGTTGTTTATTGGTCTAGTTTACTACCATGTTTCAACTTCGATTACGCTTGTACTATTGAAGATTTATTTGTCAACATTACTCATTTTAAAAATAAGTTTGAGTTTCTAGAATACCTTAGCCATAAGTCTGATTTTGTAAAAATATATACCGATGGTTCTAAAACTGATAGTAGAACAAGTTTTGCCTTTTATGACGCATCTAACAAAATAGGGAGGGTGTACGGATGCAACGATCATTTTTCTATTTTCTCAGCCGAAACTTTGGGTATCTTCTATGCACTAAAATATGTACAAATTAATTTAACAACTTCACGAAAGATTTTGATTTTATGTGATTCGATGAGCGTGCTGCAAGCTTTATCCGTCAGTATTTTTAATGCCTCTGCTAATTATTTAATTTATGAAGTTAAAAACCTTGTTAATATTTTGAAAAAGGTCAATATTCAAGTAGAATTTACCTGGGTGCCTGGACATTCGGGTATACTAGGCAATGAGTTAGTAGACTCTCTTGCTAAATCCTCTGCTAATCTGAATATTTGTGATTTGAAAGTCCCTTTCACTGATTTGTACATTTTTATTAAAAACAATATGTATAAACGTTGGGATATTTGCCTTACTAACTCCAGGGCTATTAAAGGTAAATGGTTGGAACAAATTGCTGTTAAACCTTCCACTAAAGCGTGGTTTGAAAAAAGCCCAAAATTCTTGGGTAGATCTTTTTCTGCTACAATAAGTCGTTTAAGAATCGGTCATAGCAGAATTCCATCACATCTACATCGTCTTAATCTCCTAGAAAGTCCTTCCTGTCCACATTGTGACTCTGATTTTTGTGATCTCGATCATTTAATTTTTGTTTGTCCTCAATTTGCTATTCAACGTCTACTATTAATAGCTCAAGCGCTAAATATTGTAAAGGGGAACTTGCCTAATAATACACAAAAACTACTGTGTATCACTGAATTGTATTTTATTGTATATTGTTTCATAATTAATACCTTCGGGCGAATTTAATTTTTATTTGTTTTCCTTTCTGTATTTTCAATGTGCGATTGAATTGATTGATCACCATGTTAAGTTATCAGTTATTTTTAAGTTTTTGTACATACTAGCAATATAGTTACTTTTGATTTGTATAATTTTTGTAGTAATGTGTAGAATAGAATAACTACTACTTAATCTCAAGTTTTTTGTATTGGTAATTTTTAAGTTTGCTTTTTGGCTGATGGCCCAGTCGCCAATGCCTTAATAAATTAAAAAAAAAAAAATCACGTTCTGTCACTGTCACAGCTTCACGGCTCGTTTGTTTTAGCTGCGGTCCGAGTTGTGGCAGTGATACCTGAGCTGACAGCCCTACTTCGCACTTTTAATTCTATTACTCATTATTTCATATATATATATTTTTCACCCCCTCACTACTTATGCTATTAAGATTTATTTATTTTTAATTCATTCATGTTTTTTATTTTTTATTTTTTTATTCCTTGTCTTCCGGTATTGCCGGACGACGTCACCACAGAGGCCCTGTCAGAATACCAGCATCGCTGCAACTTTTAGCTGCAGCGGTCTATGCTGAGACAGGGACCTCGTTGGCCCCACTCCATAGGCTCTTTAACGTTTTTATTTTTTTGTCTTCCTTTTTAAGTTTTTTATATCATTTATTTTTTAAGTTAATGTTTCTTTTTTGTTTTTGTATATGCTGTGCAATGCACTTAAAATGTACTTGTTTTATGAGCCTTGTGGCCAATAAAAGTATTTTCTTTCTTTTCTTTCTTTGTGTTGGCCGATTGATTGATTGAATTGATATTTCTAATTGAATATAATAAACGCCTAATATAAAAATATGAAGGTTTCTAAGTACTTGGGTTAAAAGTGAAACAAAAGTAGGATTTTAAATTCATTATACTGAAACAAGTTACAAGGCTCTGGAATTCAGTCCGCTAACAAGTAATTAATTCATGTTAATATTTTCATTTATCTGTTTCTAGCAGTCACAATCACTTTTATTATAATTTTACCTTTCTGAAGGTCTTACCACACTGCAGTTTTCGGCATGTTTAAGCGAGGTTATAATTGCAGGTTTTACTAAAACACTGATTTCACTCTTTTGACAGCGCCTTTAGCATTTCCTACAGCACGATGCATTAGCTAAAATAGTGGTGGTTAACAAATTAACTTTCATAATTATGGGGTAGAATTAATCTAAAAGGGCAACTAAGCATAATTAGCTTACCTAACGTTTAATATCGCAGTGCAAGCCCCAAAAAATATATATCTCAAAACACACCATTTAAAAGACAGTGTGGTAAGGCCTTAACATTACTATCTACACTCGAGCTGTTTCATGACGGGATGCTTTCGTTTGTTTGTTATAAAAATCTTAACTTGACAAACATATTTCATTATCTGTATTATCTTTCTTAATATTTCACGATCTACTATTTCTAATTTGTAAATTGCAAGCCGACTGGTGCATTTAATTTATTATTAAATGAAAAATCTTGTAGCCGTAACCTTGAAGTTTACATTATATTTCAACTAAAATCATTGACTGTCGACTAAAAAACAAAAATTCTTGAACTTCACTTTAAACTAGCGAGCTGCCCCGGCTTCGCACGGGTGCAATGTGATGTTATGATACATATAAACCTTCCTCTTCAATCACTTTATCTATTAAAAAAAACATCAAAATCCGTTGCGTACTTTTAAAGATTAAAGCATACATAGGGATATGGCGACCGAGAAAGCGACTTGTTTTATACTATGTAGTGATGATGCAACGAAACCTGTTACGTTATGTCATTTGACCGCCAAGATCAGTTTTATTGCCGACAGCTTCTAACTATAGTCAAATCAATAGCGTAACTTCATGGACTACAGTAACCATACTAGCCAAGATTAAAACTTCAGATAGAACGCAGCTCGTTTCAGTGTAAACATTCTACCTACAATTTCATAAATAATATTCAATTTACAATCCCTTTACAAACGACGATAAATACTTGGTTTAAAATATAAAATCATAGACACGTCTAAACACAGAACTACAAAATAAACATTAAGCGTGTTTGAAAACGAGTCTTCAAACCGTTTGCTTCAACGCGTTAGTAAACATGAAGATTTGGAGTCAAAATATCTCATATGGCAAACCATTAGGAGAAAAGATAAGTATGTCTTCTATGTAACTACTCAGAGTGATTAATTATTATGGGATAGGAACACCACATATATTAAACAGAGATAAATATTTCATTGAGTAATATAGATTTAACATTGAATCAAAAGACATGAACTTTTGACTCCAGGATCTTCTGTTTCACTCAGTGAGTGTGCGACACGGCTTGAACATGCCGTCACACTTGTAGGTTTAAAAAAATAAATGTTTGCATATTTTATACATGAAATCCGTAACGAATTATACCAATAGTACATACAATATACACAGAACATTTGCACGATGCAGAATAAAGAAATAGAGATTTAGAGAAATTACATATTTAGAATAATTTATTTATTTTAGGAATTAAAATGTTTACAATATTCCTAAAGAGGCTCGTTGTCAACCATTTGTTTATTCAGCATCCAGTCACCACCATGCAACAAGACACCGCGACCTATTACAACTAATTAATTTACATTAAACAGAGTAAAAATCTCAGTGTTCGAAATGCAATACATTATACTATACACCTTTTGTTCACTCTTCACTTTCAAACAACGAAAGGGCTTATTCTAATTCAACATACCGTCTTAAATACAACGAAATTGTCTTGTTTATTATTAGAAAAAAATACCAGTAAAATACCCATTAAAACTTATCTTTTGATTATCATAAAATCAGGCAAGAACAAAAATATGTGTAAAGTAAGTTATAATTATAAGATTCTTGTCTTGATATACGCACAATATAATCATTACAAAATGCAATAAATATTACTTTTGATATAAGAGGAAACAACATAGATGATAGCTCACGAAATAAACTAGAGCGTTAATGTTTATATAAATAAAATATTATTATATTCTACGGTTAACATAAAAACTTTTAAAGAAAAAAGTAATTGGACAGATTACATACGTTAGAACACACATAACAATCCGCTTTATTTCCTTAAAAACCTTTTATACCATTGATTATAAATCGAACACTGAGTATTTTGATATTAAACATAATGTTACTTAAATAACTGTGATACAAAGAAAGTAGAACTAACTTGACGTCACACGCCAACCACCGCTACTAACAATTTCATAAAAAAGATCGAACTTTCACTTTCGAGTTTATTTCTCACAACAAAGTCTACAAGTTAAACATCGCATCGAGTTCCGTTCGAGAACCAAGTGTCATTGAATTGAACAGTTTTAATTTTCTAAATTACCTATTGCTCTGAAACTTAGATTTAAGTCGGTAGCCTCATTTATTGCTGCCATAATTTCGAAAGTTAGTGTCGTCAACGCTCTGGCACTTCGCTTACAAAGTAGAGGACTAGGACCACTCGTTGACTAACTGAAAACAGGCACGAGAGGTTACTTTACGATGTGAATAACCTTTCTACTAATCTATTTATCACGAAAGGGTTAGGCGTTACACAACTCAAGTAGTCTCAGTTATATTGATCTGGAAAAATAAGTCTGAGACAAAAAATGAGATGTATCTGTAGTGCAGTCGCGAATCAAGAACAATTCTGCATAATCACTCTCTCTGTCTATCACTGATTGTAGGAAAGAGATAGGTGCTAAAGTGATTGTTATTATTCCTGAGCAGAGACTGAACTGCAAGCGCTTATTCGAATAGTCTCCTTGTCCATAACAGCGAACCAATATAAAACTTAACGAACGGTAGGGCAGTGTACTAGCCCGCACATGGCCCGCGCGCGTAAAGTCTGCGGCGAACACGAACTCATTTCACTTGGCTTTTCACGTGTTGTAAGAACTCGTAGTAGGAGAAAGCTGACTCCACGCGGTCGTCCACTAACCGCTCTGTGAATATCTGGCGGGATGGTGAGTTGTCCCTGTGAAAAAAGTAGAGAGTTATAGTGACAGGTTTGAATAAAGTGTGATACGAATTCCTGGATGAAAAGAATTATGAATTTTCCAGTTTGACAGTAAGATGATAATTCTGTCCAAATGAACGCACTGAACTAATGAAACTCTGAGCTAGTAGCTTGATCTGAAGTTTTAATCGAAAAGATTACAAAAAATAATAACAGTTAACTTTGATCGATTCGGCTCATCGACCTTACAGCCACTAGACGCCTGATGTTTGATGAAATTGAGTGTCTGAAATTAAGTGTGTCAAATACCTGAGGCGGGCAACGCCACTGATTGGTCGAAACGCTTATTTTCCAATCAGTTCCGTTGTCGCTTGACAGCTCACGGAAATGGTTAAAACGCATTGGCTGGTTGATTCCGAATTCCGAAGTATTTATTTGACTTTGTGACCATAGCCTCTCGCCTGTCATAAGGAGTCTATTGGCTATGAGGTGGATGCCTCGGCTCGTCCGGTAGTTGGCTGCAGCGTCTGTTCCACACGGGTACAGACTAGTTAGACTCACTTGAGCAGCAGCACGTCCGCGGCGTACGGCCGGTCGTCGTTCAGCTTGTCGAGGCTGAAGCGTCTGTTCCACACGGGTACAGACTAGCTAGACTCACTTGAGCAGCAGCACGTCCGCGGCGTACGGCCGGTCGTCTCCTACACGGGTACAGACTAGTTAGACTCACTTGAGCAGCAGCACGTCCGCGGCGTACGGCCGGTCGTCTCCTACACGGGTACAGACTAGTTAGACTCACTTGAGCAGCAGCACGTCCGCGGCGTACGGCCGGTCGTCGTTCAGCTTGTCGAGGCTGAAGCGTCTGTACCAACACGGGTACAGACTAGTTAGACTCACTTGAGCAGCAGCACGGGTACAGACTAGTTAGACTCACTTGAGCAGCAGCACGGGTACAGACTAGTTAGACTCACTTGAGCAGCAGCACGGGTACAGACTAGTTAGACTCACTTGAGCAGCAGCACGGGTACAGACTAGTTAGACTCACTTGAGCAGCAGCACGGGTACAGACTAGTTAGACTCACTTGAGCAGCAGCACGGGTACAGACTAGTTAGACTCACTTGAGCAGCAGCACGTCCGCGGCGTACGGCCGGTCGTCTCCTACACGGGTACAGCCTAGTTAGACTCACTTGAGCAGCAGCACGTCCGCGGCGTACGGCCGGTCGTCGTTCAGCTTGTCTATAAGCGCGTGCAGCCGCTCGTTGCCGTCGCTATCAATGCGCGGTAGGGAGCGCGCCTCGTCGGGTAGTAGCTAAAGCGTCTGTACCAACACGGGTACAGACTAGTTAGACTCACTTGAGCAGCAGCACGGGTACAGACTAGTTAGACTCACTTGAGCAGCAGCACGTCCGCGGCGTACGGCCGGTCGTCGTTCAGCTTGTCTATAAGCGCGTGCAGCCGCTCGTTGCCGTCGCTATCAATGCGCGGTAGGGAGCGCGCCTCGTCGGGTAGTAGCTAAAGCGTCTGTACCAACACGGGTACAGACTAGTTAGACTCACTTGAGCAGCAGCACGGGTACAGACTAGTTAGACTCACTTGAGCAGCAGCACGGGTACAGACTAGTTAGACTCACTTGAGCAGCAGCACGGGTACAGACTAGTTAGACTCACTTGAGCAGCAGCACGTCCGCGGCGTACGGCCGGTCGTCTCCTACACGGGTACAGCCTAGTTAGACTCACTTGAGCAGCAGCACGTCCGCGGCGTACGGCCGGTCGTCGTTCAGCTTGTCTATAAGCGCGTGCAGCCGCTCGTTGCCGTCGCTATCAATGCGCGGTAGGGAGCGCGCCTCGTCGGGTAGTAGCTAAAGCGTCTGTACCAACACGGGTACAGACTAGTTAGACTCACTTGAGCAGCAGCACGGGTACAGACTAGTTAGACTCACTTGAGCAGCAGCACGTCCGCGGCGTACGGCCGGTCGTCGTTCAGCTTGTCTATAAGCGCGTGCAGCCGCTCGTTGCCGTCGCTATCAATGCGCGGTAGGGAGCGCGCCTCGTCGGGTAGTAGCTAAAGCGTCTGTACCAACACGGGTACAGACTAGTTAGACTCACTTGAGCAGCAGCACGGGTACAGACTAGTTAGACTCACTTGAGCAGCAGCACGTCCGCGGCGTACGGCCGGTCGTCGTTCAGCTTGTCTATAAGCGCGTGCAGGCGCTCGTTGCCGTCGCTGTCGATGCGCGGTAGGGAGCGCGCTTCGTCGGGTAGTTGGCTGAAGGCGGCTACCCCGAACGTCTCCGAGAGGTAGGCGGGGCTGACCGCGTGACCGATGTAGAACAGCATTGTGTCTCCGTCGTCTAGTAAGTAGGCGCCGGTTGAGTTTATTCTGAAAATTAAAACTACATTGAATATTTTAAAGTTAAAATGCACATTGTATCATAATGAACAATTTGGCAACGACGATTTATTAATTACTTGCGGCCACCCGCAATTTCGTCGTAAAAAAAGGGCTATATCTTTATGAATTGTAGCCTATGCCCTATTCAGATGCATAAGCTATATTATAAATGTGAAAGTTTGTATGTGTGGATGTGCCGTGTTGCTCTTTCACGTAAAAACTACTGAATGGATTTTTATGAAACTATACAATAATATTGCATATACGAGTACGTCTGAATAGGACATACAATTTATACGATTTATAAAATAATGTCACTTTTTTTATAACTAAAGTTCACGAGAACGAAGTCGCGAGTGAGCGCCTTGAATTTCAGTGTTTTTTAGCAAATTAAAATTAATTGAAATAGTAACAGTAAAATCGATTTTGAACGGAAATAAGTCACCTCTCAAGTGCCTCAAAAACTAGTAGCTAAAGCTACCAGTGTCAGTTGAGACGACATTGGCATTGGTGGCTCGAGTTACCAGTGACATTTGAGTTATTAGAACACTGTGTAGTATACCTCTCAGCGGATAACTGCAGCCTTAGCGGGTCGGGCGCGTGTTCGGGCTCGGCGCCGTGCTCGGGCAAGGAGGTCAGCTCGTACAGGTCCGGGTATACCTCTCTAAGGAGATACCGCAAGGGGTAGCCTCACTATGAGGTATAGGAAGTGTGTAGTATACCTCTCAGCGGATAACTGCAGCCTTGGCGGGTCGGGCGCGTGTTCGGGCTCGGCGCCGTGCTCGGGCAAGGAGGTCAGCTCGTACAGGTCCGGGTATACCTCTCTAAGGAGATACCGCAAGGGGTAGCCTCATTATGAGGTATGAGAAGTGTGTAGTATACCTCTCAGCGGATAACTGCAGCCTTGGCGGGTCGGGCGCGTGTTCGGGCTCGGCGCCGTGCTCGGGCAAGGAGGTCAGCTCGTACAGGTCCGGGTATACCTCTCTAAGGAGATACCGCAAGGGGTAGAGGTATAGGAAGTGTGTAGTATACCTCTCAGCGGATAACTGCAGCCTTGGCGGGTCGGGCGCGTGTTCGGGCTCGGCGCCGTGCTCGGGCAAGGAGGTCAGCTCGTACAGGTCCGGGTATACCTCTCTAAGGAGATACCGCAAGGGGTAGCCTCATTATGAGGTATGAGAAGTGTGTAGTATACCTCTCAGCGGATAACTGCAGCCTTGGCGGGTCGGGCGCGTGTTCGGGCTCGGCGCCGTGCTCGGGCAAGGAGGTCAGCTCGTACAGGTCCGGGTATACGGCTCGCAGGAGATGAGGCAAGGGTAGCGACTTCATATCGCACATATCGGCCACGCGGTCGTCGAGGCGAGTCGATGTGCCCGTTCGGAATGCTTTCTGGAATGGAGATAATAGTGGTTAGAATGGACCAGCTACAGAAACATACAGTTTAGAAAGGATATTTCGTGTTTGAGCTAGGTCAGTGACAGGACAATGTTTGGCAGTGTGGTGTCTCGGTCTAGTTGCAAATGTTTAAGAATATTGCAGTCAGTCCACTGGCCAGGTAATACGGTTATGGACATTTATTTCTCAAAAATAATACAAAATTCACTTATTACAGAAATACGTGAATCAACATGATCACTTATAATCTACGAGTAATATATGTGATAAAATAGAAAAAGTTTAATAATAAATATTTTTTTCGCAAATGGTACGAAAAGTAGAGTATTTTCCTCGGTGATAAAGCTGTCTTAGTCTTGGGTGAACTTAAATCCCTCGCCACACTCAGGACTCGTATTAAATCCCCCGCTTCGCTCGTGATTTAAGTATTTAACACCCTCGCTACGCTCGGGAGTAATCTTCGAGTCCTTCGTTACGCTCGCGATTTCAATCGTCACCCGCGACAGAAGACATTGCTTTATCCCCTTGGTTAATTATCTACTATTTTTACCAAAAAAACCGAAAATAGGAATTCATTTCAGCAATAAAATACTGTGAGCTGGTAAAGTGAGGCAAAGTATATTTGACCATTTTTTATCAAAATCAACAGGCAACGCTGCAAATGTTTGTCACTTTGTTTGTTTGTGGAGGTAGTTGTGTTTGAGATAATATGCAAATGCTAATAAGACTTTTTTCGTGCAATATTTCGGATTTAGGGGAAGTTGAAAAAATTACTCCATCTTTAGGCCGACGGCCAAACTCCACTCCAGCAAGTCGGACATGAATGGTTCGATTCCCGGCTAAGACTTATCGCTCCATTTGCTATGCCCTTGCTAGGCGTCACATGTACACTGCCATCTCATGTAAGACCTATGTATCGCAATGTGATATGCAATAAATAAAAGAATAAATGAAGAAAAAACTACTGTGTAAAATCTGAGTATGCAGTTTTTGTTTTTGCCAAAATCGGCCTCCTTTCAGCATTTCTCCCCTTTTTAAGCAGTGCGAGCAGGTACAGCGGCAGCAGGCGCAGCGAGTGCCCATTTAGGCCATTGGCATTTTCCGTAGGCCGTTTATGTTGTATGTTATGTACAGTCGGGGAATGGAAGGGTTTACCACCCTAAGATCTGTTTTTGCTTGCTCAATGATGACATTGACAAGATCAATTTGTTCAACAGCTGTCAATCGTGAAGGAACATACGTCTAATCGAATTTTAGTTTTATTGTCAGACAATAAAGCATGCTTTTCGGCATACTCTAGCCTATTACACAGTTTAAAAAGGTAACATGTGCTTGCAACGCGTAAATGAATGTGTTTGAAAACTGGTCAACCTTTTTATTCTGCGACTTTACGTTCTTAACATTGCCTCACCCTTTTGAGTAGCGCGAGCAGGTACAGCGGCAGCGTTGATGAGAGCCTCTCAGGCTTCAGACGTATATTATAGGTCGTTTATGTTGTATTTCATCCCCTTGAGTGTCGGAGACGAAATTAGTGCTGATTCAGCTCATCAAGAAATTGGTGCAGCCGGTTTCCAAGCGGCTCATTTAGGCCTAGTATAATTATCCTAGTATAGTCTTTCGCGCTAAAAATGAACCATTAAGGCCATTGAAACTGAAAACCAGCGCCTGAGCCTTTCATGTCCAGGCATTAGCTGAGTGCGCTCTATTTAATTTTGGACATCGCGACACTGCTGTCTTTTGTGTAACAATTTAGTTTTGTTTGTTTTTAACTTTGTTTTTAACTTTTAAGTTGCGATGTCTAGATGAAATAAACGTTTTTTCTTTCTTTTACTTTTTCATTTTTTGCCATTTTTTGGCATTTGCGCCATTTTGGCGCCAAATAATGACGCGCAACGATCTACCGTCATTTTAGCCAGATTCGGCGATTACGCGCCTGACAGCTCCTATGTTTCCGACACTTGAAGGACTATGTATGATTTGAACATCGCCTTACCCGTTTGAGCAGCGCTCCCAGGTACAGCGGCAGCAGGCGCAGCGAGTGCGGCGCATGTAGCGCAGATGAAAGCGCGCCGGCGGGCAGGTTCTGCGCCAGCTTGTGCGCCGACAGCACGTCTACCGACACGTTGATGAGCGCCTCTCGGGCTTCTGACATTGACGCTGATACGCAGCGGTCCACAGCTGGGCAAACAGATTCTTATTAATACTTTTATTTATACATATTGATTTACAGCTATAGTTACTAACATAGAGTAAGTCATATTTATTTATGTATTTATCCTTCAGGAAACATACAGAATTTAGATTATCTACAGTTAACACTTATAAATTTCACTAAACCAATAAAGTTTCCACTTTTATAAAATACATAATTAAGCTAAGATATACAATCAAAAAAAGAGGGGGGGAGAATAGGTATTTTAGAAATTAATATTGTCACTAACCCATTAGATCAATGTTGTCTCGCAAATAAATGAATAATTATTATTAATATAGTAAGTTACCGCTAGTACCGTAGTTAGTTAAGTTGTAAAATTGTCTGCCATCGACACGCAAAGAAGAAGTAAGTTACCACTAGAAATGCAGTGATTTTTAAATTTAATTCTGTCCCACACAAAAGAACTCAAATCCACAACCTTCACGTTCGTAAGTATGCGTTCAGCTGGTTACTGTGGACTTAGCTTTCTAATAAGGAACGTTTTAATTGGTAAGGGGGCGTGCTAGGTCGAAGGACAAGTATGACTACATTCTTAACGCGAACGGACTGTAAGTAGGTACTACATTTGAAGCTATGCACAATTTAGACTGACTTGTCAATATCAGTGATCAGCAGATACCATAAAAATATCTCTTGACAGGTAAAGAACGAACAGAACCAATGAAATCGAACAACCTAGATTTAGATACTTACTAGCTCACCCGGCGAACTTTGTTCCGCCTTAACCCTTTCGACGCCACGAGTTTTCGTCAAAAACGTTCACCACACGCCACCGCAATATAAGTGGTTGGTTTACTAGTGCTGACAATGTTGAGTATCGATATTACTAATTTGTAATAAATAAATCGGGAACCCGTCACTTGTCCGAAATTTACTACTCCGAATTTCATTTGACTGAAAACTATTGACCAACATTTCATTTGCCAGATGTATTGTTTGACATATTTTTAACTCGTCGAAGTATCTTTTGACATAAGTGTCGTTATACCGAACTACGTTAAACCGAATTTCAGAATAAACTTTTTACTATTGCCCGAAGTCTTTTTCCAACTTTTTTCATTTACCAGATGACTTATTTGACATATGATCACTTTGCCTAAATCACATTTTACCGAATATTGCTAGGCCACAACTACTGTATGATAACATTTAACGTCCCGTTAATGTTAATTTTCAGTAATTTCAACATCAGGGCGAATCCGACTCAGTCAACCCCGACACCACGTGGTACTTGTTTTGCCCTACCCCAAGAGTGTTATTTAAAAGCGCGTAGGCATGAAGGGGCGAGGCGGCCCGCGGGCTGAGGAGCAGGTGGCTATGAGCGAGGTGCCGCGGCTGAGGCTGGCCGGCGAAGCCGGCCAACAAGCCGAAGCTGTGGTGCTGAGCGAAAGCCTTCTGCGACGATTAGCACGCGAGGAACCGCCGGAGCCCCGTAATGCCGGAGCCGTGACAGAATTCTTGTGTTTTCCTTAAACTTGCATGTTGAAGACTTGCATGCCGTTTGCCTTTTTTATTTTAAATTTAAAAAATCCTTGACTGCTTTTATGCTGCTTGCATTGAACCCGTAACTTTTTTATGATCGTTTGGTAAACTAAAAATATGGCAATCAAAACAGTGGTCTAATGATTGTTCTGGAAAACAATACTTCGGACAATCGTTATTTCGGCCAACCATCACTTCGGTAAAACGTTTTGTGGCCTAATGAAACGTCTGGCAAACGGAAAAAATCCAGTTGATAATTGGTCAGCTGATACAGTGGCAAACGTCATTTCGGGAAAATGAAAAAATGCCGAACGAAAAAAAACGAAACGTTTTCGGGAAAATGAAATTCGGGAAAAGAAAATTCGGTCTTATGATAGGTAACCAAATAAATCATTATAAAAAATATATTTAGTTATTTTTTAAGTTCTTGGGTTTTATTTTATTATTTTTACTTTGTGAAACATGTATTGAATGTATTGAAATCTCAGTGGCGTAATAATACATTGAAAAAACGCACAAGTAATTATGATGATAATTGCATCACTACGTGTCTGATATATCAGACAGTGGCGTACGCATAATATGTATTTTTAGCGAGTGTTAGTGATGCGTCAACTTCCGGTCATAAACTTCGATACCTTACGAATTACTTTCAACTTATTGATTAAATAACCAAATTAATCAAATGATGGAGGCAATAATTATTTTACTAGTTCTGATGACTTTATTAATATCTAATAATCCTTACATCAGGTTATATTTATTTTAATGACAAACTGTGCGGTCCGTAATGCGATTACAGGTCTGTGAGCGCTCACGGCGATAACAGGCGTCCCGAATTGAAATATCGCGTCAACAGTGCTCACAGCGCTGTCAGCGTCAAAACCAATTCGGACCGCTAGATAGTGACACCTAACCTAACAATTTTTAAACTTTAATTTCTGTCATTCCCAGTTTAAACTTGCGGTTCTTGTGGTCAAGCTTTCTGTTTCGTTATCACAGAAAAAGATTTGTCTTAGAAAAAAAATATTCTGAGGAATATTAGCTAAAATATTTTTACACGAAAATGTCTGTCTGACGTTTCATCTATGAATCTGACATAAGGCTCACGGCGATAACGCTCTGGAGCATAAAAAATAAAAATAATGACCGGTGAGTTCTTTCTAACGTAAATACATCTATGTATTCCAATATTCCTATAGAAGAAATAAATTTACAAACACTAAGTATATTGTGTCAGAGCATAGTAACCACATTAGATTGAGAACACTATATAGTATTATAATTTTTTATAACTTACCTGTTGATTATGTAAGAACACTTCATCACTTTCAAATTCAACATCATCAGTTCCTTCCAAAATCCTAATCAACTCCTCTGCAGTGGGCATAATTTAATAAATATGAATTTACAAACGTAATACATCAACACAGTAACGCAAAGAATAACACAGTAAATAACATGATTTTGCAGGGTACTTCCATAATTTATCGATATCTCCTACCCTCATTGTACAGCACTAAATGAGTAGTTCTAGAAACATCTATCGCCTCTGACGTCACTTCCGTGTCTGATATATCAGACGTTGGCGTACGAGACTCATGCATGATCGTGTCGCTATAGTGTTGTGACATACTACGCAATTTACTGGATTTGATGCAAAACATAATTCGAAAAAAAAGCGTTTTCTGTGGTAAAACTTGGTAAAATTTCGTCACACACAAAAAAATATGCCCAAAACCAAAACCTGTAACATGTAATTCTTACATTTTTGAATGTTTCTTTTTTAAATTATCAGATTTCTGGTTTTGGTAGGAACATCACTAATAAATAAACTTGGTCTGATATATCAGACATTGGCGCTGAGGGTTCAAATGAAAAAAAAAGAGTTCGAGTCGATTCAACACGGTTTTGTTTTTGATAATTTATCATTAGAATAACATTATAATACTTTGTGAAATTCATATTTTTGATTAACTAAAGTATAAACAGTCTGAAAATTTTATGCATATGTCGTCACGTACTATAATGATGAGAAAAAATTGATTTAAATTGGTAAGATATTTTTGTCTGATATATCAGACTTTGGCGTCGAGGGCACGGAAATTAAATGTCTGATATATCAGACTTTGGCGTTGAAAAGGTTAAGGGCAATAAATAAAAAAAAGTCAAAAGTAAATAAATAAAAGTATCCTATGTCCTTCTCCTGGCTCTAAACTACCTCCATGCCAATTTTCAGCTAAATCGGTTCAGCCGTTCTTGAGTTATAAGTGGAGTAACTAACACGACTTTCTTTTATATATATAGATAAAAGTTAGTGTCCATTTTTATTGAGAGCAGTGATTTTTAATTCAATGGTTGAAGACGTTTTCTATTGTCCAACTAATCTAAGAAATCCCTTTTGGCAGCTCTCAGTGTCATTGAAATTGTACTTCAATCCAATAGAAATACGATTCATGAGCAGTAGTTTCACTTTTGAGCCTGATAGGACACTCGAACCTTCTTAACATTACTTAAAGTTCAATTTTCAATGACATTGGCAGCTATCGAAATGTATTTCTTACATTAGTTGAACTGTAAATATTAATTGAGTAGAGCTAGTTAACACTTAAATACATCACAAAAAAGTCAATACATCTGCAACAATGTCTTGTATTCCTAATTTACTAGCAACCCTTCGCATGGCAGTGCGTCAAGGTTGAGTATTAGACCGAGTACTATTCCCACTCACCCATCTTGGCCAATAGCCCCACAATGCAGGCCTGGTCGGCGGAGTGCAGCACGTCGGGCAGCGTGGTGCACACAGGCAGCGCTAGCGTGTGCACTCGTATCCGTCTTTCACCTGAATAAATTACATTACATTTGAATCGTGTAAGGTCAAGTATCAAGTTAAAACTGTTTAAAAACAGAAAAAGTACCTACATACTGTTGTTTATGGTTTGTTTTTGAATCAATACCTCATAGACTCAACAACATCTTTTGGTTGGAGTACTTGTCAAACATAACTGATCTAAAAGAGTGAATTCAATGTTACACTGAAATCCAAAGTTACCCAACTTGACTGTACGTTAGGCTTTTGACTTTGCTGAACGCCTGCAAATCTGTATGTACGAGTAAATACAAAACATTTTGCTGTCTTGCTCTGTAGTCATTAGTTCATGTACTCTTTAATATTGCAGATATTCGAACCAAATAGTAATAAAAATTAAAAAACCAAAATCATGTATTGTAAAAGTTTTTTGAGAAAAAATTGTATCAAAATGTATGTAAGAAATAGTGGATAGATTTTTCATTACTCATATAAGATACACTTTATGGCACAAAACAAAAATACATTAAGGGAACTCTTAAAATAGTTGTTGTATTTTCCTCTGACTCTCAGATATTTCTCAAGACATCCAGTACAAAAAAAACATAAAAATTTGCACATTGTCACATTGACGAAGAAATTTACAGCTGATAAGTACATTTAACCCAATTAAGCCGCCTCTTCCAGGCTCTTTTATGTACTTGTAAAGATACTGAAGTCAGTGGTATATCTAACCTTTACTGCTAGTGTAGAGCAAGGCAGCCTGGAAGCAGACCTGCTGCAGGTCGGCCAGGGACTCCTCGATGCTGAGCTGCATGCCGAAGCCCGCGTCCGGGGAGATGTTGGGCAGCGACAGCAGGTCGGTGGAACGGACGAAGAAGTTGCCGTGGAACGTGTGGTTCCTATAGCCCTGGAGGATCTAACCTTTACTGCTGGTGTAGAGCAAGGCAGCCTGGAAGCAGACCTGCTGCAGGTCGGTGGAACGGACGAAGAAGTTGCCGTGGAACGTGTGGATCCTATACCCCTGGAGGATATCTAACCTTTACTGCTGGTGTAGAGCAAGGCAGCCTGGAAGCAGACCTGCTGCAGGTCGGTGGAACGGACGAAGAAGTTGCCGTGGAACGTGTGGATCCTATACCCCTGGAGGATATCTAACCTTTACTGCTGGTGTAGAGCAAGGCAGCCTGGAAGCAGACCTGCTGCAGGTCGGCCAGGGACTCCTCGATGCTGAGCTGCATGCCGAAGCCCGCGTCCGGGGAGATGTTGGGCAGCGACAGCAGGTCGGTGGAACGGACGAAGAAGTTGCCGTGGAACGTGTGGATCGCTATACCCCTGGACGAAGATAAATACATCTTTGAAACCGATATCAACTATAACGACCGATTAACATTACCTACGCCCTAAGCCGAGACTAAGCTCTCCTAGCGGCACACATAGCACATAATTTAAATATTTTGAAACCCCTTCGGTTCATCCAATTGTCAGGTAAAGCAGTGAAAGCCAATTTCAAAACAAAAACTCATGTCTGATTCGTTCTCGTGCAAATGCCGTGCATAGTCCTCTCCATTGCACGTTCAGTGACTCGGAGTTCAAGTGGAGTCAATGCCCACGAGCAAGACCCAACTTTTATTACAGTAACCTATTGGCTGAGACTTCGTATTTAGAGTCTGGGGTATTTTTTAAAAAAGACGTTACATATAGTGTCCGACCGAACTTTCGGTTTCGGTTTCGGTTTCGGCCAGTTTCGGCCAAAAAATTGAGTTTCGGCCAGAGTTTCGGTTTCGGATAAAAACGGCCGAAACTTTGGCCGAAACCGAAACTCATTTCGGAAGATGTCGTGCGCTCGTTATAACTTCGATTCTCGCGGCAACGTCCTCCACAATCTTCGGGAATTGTCGTGGGACATTCGGATGGCTCCGTAGAAACACAAAAATTGGTCAGTGCGTAACCGCCAGACGCAAAACTTTACAGGTATTGTTTTGACGGAACTGATTACAATATGTAAGTTTTCGTTGAGACTGTTCTGTTGGGAGCTCGATTCTCGAAGTTGTCGACGAGTATGTCTTGGCCAAATGATTCAAGTAGGCAGGTCCACCTTCGAGAAAGAGGCTAATCGTTGCATCCAACACGGTTGGGCACTAAGGGAAGTAGGTTGAAGTGTCAGTTGGCAGGGCACATTGCAAACTGGGCCATCAGTTTGGGGTCGAAAAGTTCTCGAGTGGATTTCGTTTGAAGCCAAACGCAGCGTGGGACTCCCACAAGCAAAGAAGGAGAATGACCTGATAGATATCGCACGGTTTGGGTGGATGTGGGCACCCACTACTAGCCGCTCTGGAAATTCAAGGGGGAGTCCTGATGTTCAGAGTTGGACGTCGTACTTGTGGTTGTTGATGGAGTTTTCGTTTCGTTTCTGTACTTGAATGATGTAAATAGTTCAATATTGGATCACTCAGATTATTTACTATCGCATTGGAGAAAGTTTTAAGGCAGATGGCAAGGCCCTGCGGGGCTAGCATGCACGCCGCGAGTAAATCCGAGAGAGCAAATAGCCAATCACAGGTCGCCCTGCGGCCATTTCTCCATTTTCTCTACTGTTGCTAACATGGCCGCTTAATGTCAGATTTGAAATATTGTATGGAAAATACGGATTTCTCGACAAGCCCTAACATGGCACCACTGTCTTATCACGGATTTATCGATTTTTGACATTTCTGTTGGCTTAATTACTCGTCGATCGGAAGGGTGGACGAGAAGTGACGAGACGAGTGAAATTGTATGCGAAACTATTAAAATACAACGCATGCAGCTTTGTCAAAAAAAGAAAAGGATTAAAATACACGTCAATGCTAAAACGATACGACATAACCTTTTAGAATTCGGAGTAAAAGGACATTATATTTTTGAAATTTGCTTACCATCATTAGAGTGAATTAAAACGGGGCCGCAATACAACCCAACTCCCATTCGGTGTCACATCACATCACAATAATTAAAGATAACATTACAAATATTCGTTCAACAACAATAAAATGACAAGACCGGACTACTTTTATATGGAAAGTAATCTTCACAGATGGCGCCGCTAAGCCGAAATTAAAAGTTCTCCAATTAAAGAAACTTTGACAGGCGTTGTCTAAACACCCTATTACGGTTGCTTTTATACCATTCATAATTAAAAAGTATTTTTCACATATCAATTTCTTCAATAAACACAAGTTTTATTAATGAATGGATGTGAACAAAAAGCAACTGAGATAACAGTGTGCAACTTGATTGTGGCAAGTGGCGACAGATGGCGCACGCGTGCTTGCTTTTTACTTTAGAGTCGAAATACTCGGCCAATTTTCGTCTCAAACACACAATCAATCTAAAAACAAAATCTTTCTATTTTTTGTTATGAGATAAGCAGTAACAAAATATTTTACTTACTCTTGATTGAGTCTTTGTGTGAATTAATTTTACAAGTGTTACCAGTAAAAAAATGGAGTTTCTAATTTTTTTTCTGTAATATGGCAGCACTGTCGAGAAGCAACGAAGTCAAGTCACGCCCTTCGATTCTCTCGAGCGAAAGAGGGGGAGATGGCTATTTTGTCGATGTTGCGCATGCTAGGCCCGCAGGTCTAATGAAGAAGTCGATGTCGAATTAAAGTAATCGACCGATCGTTACGCCGACGACATCGTGATTTTCGCCAACACATCCGACGAGTGGCAGGGCAGACAATGTTCAAAGAACTAAGTGTAGCGTGCTATCACATTGGTCTGGTGATGAACCAGATGAAAACGCAACTGACGACAAACGGCACACAAAGTAAGGAAGTGGAAGGCGGCAGACAATGCAACTTTGATGAGTATATTAACTTGGGCCAAATTGTCTCCTTTCGCCTTGTGGTATGGGGCGTTAGGATTTTGGCACAATTACCGCGTGCCCGTCGTAAGAGGCGACTAAAAGGGGGCCTTTCGGGTCACTGGGAGTGCACACCACGGGGGCTATGTGCCTCCATTCCAAGTGGCCCCGAGGAAGGGCGGCGGTGGTGTAAGAGTGACCTAACACCGCCGTACACACTGGCGGGTGTAGAGGGGAGTAACTCCCCTTAAGGTGGGCTGGTTAAAATAACGCGCCAGGGGTCCACCGGCACAGCGTTCTTGAGATCACGGGGACCTCTGGATACGCGCTGAAGCAGGCTGTTTAGTGAGTAATGTCTGCCGCCTCACGGCAGGCGAGCCTCACACATACCCAGCCTTCCCCCAGAGACCCGCCCTCTGGATCATCCATAACCAGTCCAGTCCAATTCCCCCCGAAAAAAAAAGATAGTCTTTTATGAGGCAATTGAATGCCGAATCACCTAGCTCAAATAAATGAAGTGCCACCTTCCGTTATCTTTAAAGTGAGAACTTCTCGACGTTTGCATTCTGCCCATCCTACCAAACGGTGCACAAGCCTGGTTGCTCATGGAACACTCTAAGAAAAAGCTCGGAATTGGTCAAAGGGTAATGGAGTGGAGTGTGTTAGGCATTAAACATACAGACATAAAATCCGTGCCAAAACTGACGATCAAAACTTAGGCCAGAAAGTCGCCGAACTGACAAAATGAGAGTGAGCATTGAGCAGTCTGTAAGATGCATCCAGCCCGAATCACAACCCAATGGCTCCTCAAAGACTGATATATTACTGAGAGACGAGGCCTAAAAAACGATGGTGTGACATTACTCTGGCGAATGGCTGACTTGAACAAAAGACAAGGGTAAATTGAAAAATTTGGGGGAGACCTTTGCCCAGCGGTGGGATCTTGTGTTGAAAAGAAAAGAGTATGTAACTTAGTTTTGTTGTTATTAGCAGAATAATGAGTAAAATTCTTCAGAATTTTGTATTTGTAGGTATTTTATACTTGACCACGTGAGTTTCGGTTTCGGTTTCGGTTTCGGCCGGAAAACCAGTTTCGGTCGGACTCTAGTTACATAGTTCCTGAATTGAGTTAAGCACCTAAGCATTTTTATTTGTTTACTCCCTTATTCATAAAAACGAACGCAACGCTAAAGCATAGTTTAAGTAATTTACGGATTTTGTCACTTACTCGCAAATGGCGGCAGCAAAAATAATGAATTACAAAGCAATACAAAAGTTAATGTGTTGTTGAAACGCTGTTTAAGTTTTTACGAATAATGGGGTTATTGTTTAGCAGACAGGACAGGACAGGACAGACTTCAGAATGTTAATAATTACATGAATAGTAATTAATTATCATCGTTCAGACATTTTCAATAGAATGCATCAATCAATTCATACAGCCAATTTTACAATCTTAATCAACTTATAAACCATTCCCCACATTCCGATTAATCACTCTGCATGTATAAAACCGCGGAAAGTGAGTTTGTGTTTCAGATGAGTTTAAGAAAATGACTCTTCAAGACCTTAATAAATGCATGACATTTACCTCGTACACCTTACTCGCATGACGGCCTCGAAGCCGATCTTCCTCGTGAGATACCTGGTCAGCATTCGGTTCAGTTTGTCGGCGTGGTGCGCGCGCGCCGCGCGGAACAGCGGGATGTGGTACACCGAGCCTGCGCTGAACTTGCTCATACCACCTGGGGACACATCATAGTCAAACTGAGTAACCCCAATGATTTATTATATGAATAAGTAGATAGGTTACTTGTGCTGAAAAAGTGGCACCCGAAATCACACCTAAGCAAAGAATTGTCTGGGTTGACAGTCTGAGACGACACTTCGCAACATGTATCTGTCTGTTTCGTTTCCGCTCTAGTAAATAATCGTACTGTCTTGTTCACACGTCATAACACGGTTAAATTAACTACGTCGTACCCTGTGGACTATTTTTGACTTCGCGTCAGTACTGACATAACCTATCTACAACTTTTTTATTGTAATATCATTGAGTAACTCTTTTTGCAATATTAAATTAATTGAAAAATATTAGAAGTTTATTATTGTCGCACCGCTTACTGCACTAAGCAAAAAGCTTGTGTAGCGGAATCTAGACACTTTTTATTAGTACACAATCAATATTATGAACGGCAACTTACACTGTAAGATTGATACGTTATTGGCTTTAAGTACGCCTTTTGTATCATTCATTGTCGTGCAATAAATAAATACAGGAAGTTGTCACTGTAGCAAATTAAGTAAGCCTTAACGCCTTACTTCATTTAATTCTATAAAATGTTGCTCACTCTTTTCAACACCTGCCAAATAATCAAGAATGATTCAGAATCCCTCTCACATACAAAAAATAGAAATTTGAAGAAATGTTGATAGGACACTTCATTCGTGGAATAAACTTCTTGCCAAGGTTTTACCGATATAGAATGAAGTTTTTGAGATGATTCGGCAAAGTGTCGTCAAAGTAACAGAAAAATACAACTCGAGTAATGCTAAACTAATTTTCATTTCTTTTTTCAATGTGTTGATCAACTTACTGAGCGTTGAAAGGTCAGCATACTGCGAGTTGAGAAGGAATAAGTCGACGGCGACTTGCGCGCCGCTGCAGTCTAGAGCTAGCCTCTTGTAGAAGTCTGTGGCTGGCGTCAAGTGCGCTACGTCTTTAGCCGAACGCGCGTTCGGATCTTCTCTGCAAATCGAAAAAGAACAAAGATTTTCATTAAAAACACAACAAGCGAACCAAAAGTAAAGTAAGTAAGTAATTATAAGGAAAAGAACCAGTGAACAAAAAATAAAAAATACATTTAACATACCTTGGTTGTAACGCTCCGGGTCCAACATTAGGTAAACAAGTCTGGAACACGGTTATTCTTCCTCCAGTTGGTGCCTAAAAAATACAAGAAGATTTATGAATATAGTTTTTTATGTATTTTATTTTTTATAACTTAGGCGCGCATTTGACTAAAATTTCACTTGATCGTAAGTGCTGATGAGGCCTAAGGTGGTACATGTCGGCATTTCATTTTTTTCTTTTCATTTCAAATCATCACTGGTATAACACATGCTGATTGTAAACCTTTCGCCTTTGAGCACTGAGATATGTATGAAAGAGAAAGCTAGGTTGTTTACGTAGGTTAAATGCTCCCGTGTTCACCGATTTAGCAAAAGCATTTGATACAGTATTAACTACATATTTTGCTGGAAGAAAAGGAACTATGACTATTCAGAGGACAGGCGTTGAATTGGATTGAGAGTTTTAGGCCAAACAGACTAAGTGTGTTTCTAGTGAATACTGGTGTACCTCAAGGCAGCATTTTGGGACCAAATCTTTTTTCTCTTTACAAACAATATAGATATAGAAAGTGTCTAAAGATATTGAAATTATGATTTTATTACTGATGCTAAATACCAATATAATATAAATGTATTTTTTATGTATTGTATTAATATTGCTTTATATATTATTATTTTATATTATACTTGTATACTGTGATATTTTTGTAAGTAGTTTGTATAGTTTGATTTTTCATTGAAATAATTATTTTTTAAATTAGAATTTTGCACCGCCAACAGCTTCTCTGTCTCGCCCGATGGTTGACTGGTAGAGAATGCTTTCAGCATTAAGTCCGCCTTTTGTATTATTTTTGTGCATTAAGGATTAAATAAATAAATACCATAAGTTTGTATGCGGCCTGCAGCGCAGCGCCCAGCGCGGACGCCGGCACCCCGGGCGCCGCGTGCCGCGCTGGTAACGAACTCAGTAACGTTCGCACTACTGAGCGACGCTCGCCCAGGTTCACTAACAGCGACTCTGGTGATGGCAGGAATACGTCTGCGAGGAGGAAACGGAATAGTCTTGAGGGACACTTTCCTACTGGAAGCTTCAGAAACTACTGAAGGTGTAATAGCTTCATGGGAGAAAAGATGATGATAACGCATTCACTATGGAATGCTCAAATTAAGGGCTTTATTATGATCGGGTATATCCAGACAAGCTTTGTCTGTTTTACATGTACAAGTTATAATTCATTTTGTGAGTGCCATCAAACATGTCTAATTTACCACTGTAGAGATTGTCTAAGCTGAAAAGACGCGCCCCTCCTCTGCATCTATGCATACATGCAAACATTCTTGTTTGCCTAGATGCGGTGGAGGGGCGCGTCATTTCAGATTAGACGATCTCTAGTAAGTTATCATGGATTGTTTAGTTCGATAAATTAAATGACTGAAATGATGAAACCTGTAAAACAATTTTTTTAGCCAAGTTTCAGCTTGCTTACCTTCTATGTCCAGTACAGTCATCTCCTTCGGCCTGGTGAGGTCATCGCTCATGAGATAGTAGTGCACGTGCGCGTCGTAGCATATGAAGCCGATCTGCGTGCGCGCGTCGCCCGGCAGCTGGTCTAGGTTAGCCATCAACGTGTCGCATACCACCTGGAAGTGAATACGTCTAAATATTTGGAACATCTCACATCGAAATCATAAAGGATAGAGGTTGATCTTACACACTTACATTCAACAGAAGGCCTGATTTTAGTGGCAAAAAAACGCACCGCTGAACACACATTGTATTTTACTGACCACCGGAGCTGAGCGCAGCGGATATGGTGTGGGCAGTGGAACTGTATTTTGTAAACTGTATTTTGTTTGTTTGGTTTAATGCTTAAGAGCCACGGTTGGGAATGTTGAGACAGTCGATAAAAAGATATAAGTCGCGTCTTTATTTATGATACTTTCGTTGTTTTTGAAGGAAACTCTTTACTTAAAACCAGGGAATCCAGCTATGAGCAACACGCCACCTGGCTATTTGTAGAAAGCGCCAAATGAATTGACATTAAGTCATCTTCACTCGTCGCCGATGTGGCTACTTCTAATGTCACCATTTCACACTCTTCCGGCGGTTTCTACATTGCTCCCAGGACAATACGTGATGTTATCTCATTTTCTTTATTTTCCACGATCGAAAAAGTACACGGTTAACATTTTAGTGGTATATACCTGTAAATATCCAGACTCCCTCGCGAGCTGCGAGACGTCCAGAAGAAACAGATAGACCGCTGGTTGCGGCGGACGGAGCATGTATTCTCCGGGCGCTATGAATTCAATCGTAGCCGATTTGATCTCAGGCCTTCTCGTCGGGTCGCCGTATGACTTGCTAACCGGGTCATACTGGAACTCTTCCGGCACTGTGGAGGGTTGAATGAGTAATATTAAAACACACTATACAGGGTGTTACAAAAATACCCCTAATAACTGAAGTGGGTTATACAAACTCCTGAAAGGAGTCCCTTGGTAATTTCTTAGAGTCGTAGCTCATAATTAGAATTTCGAGTAAATTAACGTAAAATAAAAACATCGATCATAGAAATTCCCAGCACAAATTCGGGTTCATGAACCCGAGTTGACCCTACCGGGAGTGACCAGGAGCGACCTCCATTGTTCACGCCCCTACGTTTTCTAACTGTCTCTCTTTCTAATACTTCAAGTAGCGGCAGCCAACCAATAAGTTCTGTGTGCCTAGTACCTCTGTACGATCGCCTCTGCTTCACCTGTACAAAACCATTGCAAAATGCGTCTTAAGCTAGCACCATAAGGTGCCTTACGTAAAAAAGGTTTATGTGACGCTTCAAGACAATCATTGCAAATGGGTCTTGAGCCAGCAGCATAAGGTGCTTCTTTCATGTGAACGCCTCAAATATTTCAACCGCAAAAAATAAATTCGTATTGTTATCAACGTAACAAGTTTAACACGAACCGGTAGGTAGTTAGGTAGGTAATGTAGTCAATCAAACCGGAGACATTTAGGCCAAAACTTTTACAGGTATTAGAAATCGTAGATAGATATCGAACACACAACCTCTGGTGCCGTTTTCATTATCACTAATTGTACAGTCAACGGCACATCAGCATAATACAGTACGGCCCTGTACTACATATTCCTTGTCTGTCTGATCCATTGAATCGTGTAACACAAGGATATTTATCGTTACGTTGAGACAAGTATGCAGGTAGGTTCGTAGGTACCTATCGGTATCGCTCCACAAAACGGCAAGTCGCTACATGTTACGTGTCCTTATGGTATGTATTTTGGGTACCTACTAAGTCGTGCCACCCTAATTAAAATTAATAGGTACCTACCTAAATACGTTGCTCGCTAAGACCACCTTCTCGTGGCACTGCCGGAACGCCCGTGAAGCTTTTGAGATTGAGACGTTACAATTTCATTGAGAGGTTATCAATCCTAAATAGTCATTAGCTTGCGAAGACGTCATAGAAAAAGTGAGATAGCGCGCACATTAACTCACACACGCACTTAGTTTTTTCTAAACACAAGCACTAATACCACGGTCTAATACTTAATTACGAAACTACACATAATCACTCGCGCTTCCACCACTTCCACGAATCCGCCATACGTACACACTAGCTCGGCTGCGCGCTGCGACAAGACTAACTAAAAAAATGTAAACAAACCAGAGCGGCGCGGCTCGGTAGGCAACAAGGCAAAGGCCGCGGCGGTCTCTTTGACTGATGCCGCCTCGCCATTCGTCGCCTTTCGGCGCGCGAGTGTTCGAAAGAGAAAGATGGCCACACTCATATTCGCGCCATAACAGAAAGGTAATAATATCGTGTTTCCGGCCGCCCCGCCCACTCCTTTTGTCTGTGTCATTGTGTTGTGCGGGTTTTTTCCCAATTAGAGGTGAATAACATTTTTGGTATTTTCAATACTTTTTTTTTCATTTTAAGGCAAGGGAAGATTATGTAGGACTTTCAACGAATGGCAATTTTACTAGCTTGTATTCTGGATATGCGTTTCTCTTGAATGGGATAACGATGGGTTGGCTTTCAAAAGTGCGATAGAGGTTTGATTTCAGCCCCAAAAACGGTGTTGAAGGTTCTGGACACAAACATTATTATTATTGGGCCCCCAAAAGCTGCAGCCATTAACATAACACGTTGATGGACAGTAATCAGTCAGTCTTAATCATAGTCTTAATCAAATCGCAAGAATTTGCGTGGAGCATGGAGGACCGCTGTCACCTCTGCGACGGATCCGCCAAGTACCAGCTGGCCGCTTTAGACTCGGTGGAGAGGCGTGCTGAGGCTTGTGAGGGACGCTGACCTCACAGATAAGCTACAAGATCTTGAACACCGCCGGAGAGTGGTAGCTTGTTTGTCGGTTTTCTACAGGTTGCATTTCGGAGAGTGTGCAAAGGAGTTGCGTGACCTGATTCCACCAGCTCCTTTTCTTCATCGGACCACTAGGCGCAGACTAGCTTTCCACCCCTATGTTCTTGACATCCCAGCAATTCCAACCAACAGTTTTGGTTCATCAACATTCATAATGCGAACAGCAAGGGAGTGGAATGAGCTTCCCGCTGAAGTGTTTCCACAGCAATACAACATTCTGTGTCTTCAACATGCCGATTGATTGATCGATTGACAGTACTCATTTCGAGTCGTTAATTTATTAATGCCATTACGTGCAGTGTCTTTATTAATAAAGTACTTGGTATTTTTTTAATCGTCACGTTAGACCGTTACCGTCCACCTAGCGTTTTCCGCTTCATATTTCATACTATGGTACACTTTTCCAATAATTTATTTAAAAAAATCAAGCAGCGATATAACATTAGTATTTAAGTACGGTGTATTTTTTTTCAACAAGATAAAAATCAAATAAGTTGTTTGACGAAATATTTCATTTAAGTATCGGTTGGCTCCGTAGATGAGTTCTTGTAGACATGCTGACAGTACTTTTGAGATCGAACGGTACGTGCTCCTTTTTTTGAGCCTAACCGGCAACAGAAGAACCAATGTCTTTGTGTATTGTGACCATGCGTAGATGCTGTTTAGGAGCGCGTCATTTCAGCTTGGACGATCTCTACTTTACTATTTCCTTTTTCTGCAACAAATATTCGAATGGTGGTATAAAGCACTGACACAATACGATCCTACAGTACCTACAACATGTTGTCGTAAACTTCTAAAAACTTTTATAGCAAGCCAACTTTAAGTTGTATCTAGGTGAAAAATTTGCAAATGTTATCGATCTCTGCCAAATTATGGTTTCGTAAAAATGGTAAAAAACCAAAATGCGCGACTTCATGTTTCCCTAGTACTTCTGCTTCTGCGTTGCCCTTCTAAGCAGACAATGCGGTGCCTTTATTGAAATGTCTGATTAAAGGCACAGTCAGCGGCACATCAGGCTACCCCTTTCCGTTTTTCATCCTGCTCTTGCAGAGTGACATTATTAGCCAAGAGCAAGGAGGACTGACCGGAAATGGGTAGACTGTCATGCCGTTCGACCATACTTTTTTGCTATCGTTCTAATGAATTTGTTTTACTTTGTGTTACTGAAATCAAAAAGGTTTGCATCAGCGCTGATGCTGTGGGGATCCTGCTGCACGCACAGCTGATGACGAGGTAGCTCTAGCCCAGAACGCGGTTCTAAGCTGCTCAACTTTGTGCTTGTGACTTCATGAATTTGCGTTACTATGTCCCTGTCCCAGTGGAGATTCCAGTTTTTACCTCTACGGGTGAAACCGGAATAATTGACAAACTAGGTAGGTACTAGGATAGGCTGTGTTACGGTTACACATTAATTTTGTAAGGTAAAATTGAAAATTGGACGATGTGTGTTTTATTTATTTCTTCCGTAAAATTATTTTGCCAATCGAAACATTCACTTTACAAAAAACTTTAAAGTAAAGCTAAGTAAAGGGTAATAAAATAGAATATTCATCTCTTATTCCCGAATTCATAAACGTTAATCAACGCTAAGCACGCGCTCACGCTCATGCTGTCCCGTAAAATGTCAATAGAACTGATAGGGAATACACTTTTCCTTACGCCGTACTTACCTACCAGCTATGTCAAAGGGCGCCGCCGCGCCCGCGCCGCAAAGCAAATGCCGAAAAGGGAAACGAAACCAAAGAAACCCATCATATGAATATGAATCGTAACACGGGCGCAAAGAGACGAAATTCGCCTCACCCCCCACCCCCCACCAATCAGAGGTGCCGAAGGACAAGGATATGTCCTAAACTTAGTGAAAACCGACTTCAGTTTGTTTTTGCACTTGCCGCGTCCCGTGACGTGACCGTGAACACGGTAAATGTGATGACCTTATTACTTTTACGTAAATTAGGTCCGTCAAGTTAATTGGATTGCAGTGTGTTTGTGTGAATTTTCTCGTGAAGAGATTAATGGTTTATTTATCTTCAGAATTCAGTTTCTTTCGTGGCCGTTTGAGAGAAAAGAAAGCCAAATAATATTTTTCATTTGAAAATACTAATTCAAAGTGAAGCGTAGGTATAATTGATTGAAGTACAACCGTGAAGAACCGAGATGTGAATTGATGTTAGCTGGGATTACAACAAATAGTGTTATCCTCGAGGAAGGCGGCCACTTAGAACAATTATTATTGAACTGATACGTAACCTCAGGTAAGAAATAAAAGCCTTTTTGCCTAAATGATAAATGCAATTTTCCAAATCACTCGTGTGTTTTTGTTTTGAATTTGATTATCGCAATTGCAACAAGGTTGATACGTAGGTACCTACTTGTATGTCAGGCGGGCGCCGCGCGATTTTCTGTGTTAAGCACGTGTGTCGTAGTAGTAGGTCCTATTGCGTAAAAAAGCGTTAATCGTGAGCAGTGCCTGGTAAATATGTTCCTTGGAGAGCGGTGTCACAGCTTTAAAAATCAAATTCACTAACATAACGACAAAATAACACTAATTACAGGTGTCCATGGCTTAGTGGTAACAGTGCATCGGATACGATAACATGTTAGGCAACGGACGCTAGGGTGATTGGATGGAAATGTAGTAGGTAATCCATTTTCTCAGATGACAGTCGTTAAGTAAGACTCGTCGGGGTAGCTTGATAACCTCTGACAGTAGGGTTTATCATTGGCCTTACACCCTTACAATAATCCTCACAGAGCCTGCGTGTTAGGGTATGGCTCGTACCACATAATAGTTGAAATGGAGTTCCGCGCTCCAAAAAGGCCGCTCCACACTCGAAAGCGTGCTCATTTTGATACGGAACTCAATGAAAGTCTTACTCCTGGTACCGATCGGAGGAGGTTAAAGGACTAGGGCAAATGGCAATTAAAGATGGAATAACTTCAGATAAGTCGCTCGAAATCACGGCAAAGCAAGCTACCTAAAATATTACTTAATTATTTCTTCCGCAATATTTGGAATATTAACGCAGTTAACAATAATTATGTGGCTATCGGAAGAATGATTCATGTACGAACTTAATTCATTTCAAGTGGTTTGACTTTAATAGCTGAAGTTTTTAAATTTTTTTCTCAAATTTACGTACATGTGAAGTGGTATTGAGTACCAATTTCAAGTTAGCTGTTTTTATCAAGGCCCAAGCATCATTTTTACACGTTGATGAAGGAGGTAGGCACAAAGTACAGATAAGTTACATTCTGTTTTTTTTAACTCTATGGGTCGATGACGCAAATGGGTTCGATGACATGGTATGACCGCTTATCAGCTGTCAGGTAGTGAGGGAATTAATATCGATATTTTTGTAAACTTTCGATGTACGTTTTTATCGAAACCATAAGAGATATGAAAAAAGGGACAATACCTACTATTTCAGTTTCATTCAGTTTCTATGCCATTTCAGTCTTTAGGGGTATTTTTGAAACACCCTGTATAACAGCCAGTATGCAATTATAAACATTATCTTCTGTTATGCTCAAATCAATTTCATTCACAGATTAGCCCTATCCTAAATGATTCAATTACAATTGATACTTTGTGACAAACCAATAAATTTCTTGAACTACCCAAAACACGCTGAAGAACGAAAAAGAGTAGTGAGTAAGCTTTGTTAACTCGCTCAAAAATGAGGATTCACGGAAGTGTACTAATTGATTCCCAGTATTGGTCATGTAAAACAAGGCAGATTTAAAAAAAATTACACACGCACATACTTAACTAAATTGCTGAAAACATATCATAAAATATACTCGTATCCAATGATATCATAATAAAAAGACACCCGTGGCACCCGAAATCAAAACTTCGAACACTTAATTAAGGAAAGCATTGATAGTTTGAGACGACACTCTGCACCATGTATATGTCTCGTTTACGCTCTAGTAAATAATCATACTATCTTGTACACAGTACACACGGTCAAATTATAGGTATGTATGCCAGGGGTCAAGTTTTGACTTAGCGTCAGTACTGAGTACTACTGACATAACCTATCTACGTCTTTGTATTGTAATATCATTGCTCGTATCCACTAAGCAGAAGGCTTACATTCGCCTAACTAACTTGAGTAGTTCATGTGGTAACAGTCTGAAATGCTAAATACTGCCAAAGTTATTTACAAAGAACGCGACTTCAAACAAGAAGAAGTAATATTTTCCCCAATAAATATCACACTGTGCGAGAGTATTTGGTTTGGAATTCAGACAGTTAAATAACAACGTTGATTTCCTTTGTTTGTTTAAAATTACCACATTTTATCAGTTATATTTGTGTTTCCTTTTTCCAAACAACAACATGTGTAAGAGAATGACACAAAGTAATCCAATTATCAGCAATTGGGTGCTACAGGCAATTAACCGCGCATTTACAAATCATCGTAAGCGCATTATGTCTTATCAGCTACCATTAGACCCATTGAGGTCATCGACCTGGTTGCACTTCTACCTATGTCTTCCACCGCGACTTATACTTGCGATGGCAACTTTAAAGTTTTTAGTCACATTTTGTGTTGGTAACATTTTATTTTTTTGCAGATTCGTACTCGCTTTTCGTATTGTTCATTGATCATCACGAATTAAACGAAGGTTGTTTTGATTAGCTGTTGCAGATTTTATTAAACACGTGGTCTATGTAGGAGGTGCCCGTGGCGCAGTTGTGACAGTGATCGGCGACGATCGCTGTTGTAAAGCAACACACGCCGGGTCGGAAATGGGATGGGTGACTACCCCGACCGAAATTTAGTGATGTATTTTTCGGGCATCTCCGTGCTTCGGAAGGCACGTTAAGCAGTTGGTCCCGGTTGACGTAGCTAGATGTCAGTCGTTAAGCCTAGTCAGAGCCCTTAGGGCGGCTTGATAACATCTGACATTAGGGTTGCTCACTAACCTTACACCTCTCCAACAATCCGCAATGAGCCCGCGTGTTGGAGTATGGCTTGTTCCACCTCATAGTTTAGGTGAGGCCTGTGCCCAGCAGTGGGACGTATATAGGCCGTTTATGTTTTATGTTATGTCAGATTCGTACTCGCTTTTCGTCTTGTTCATTTATCATCACGAATTAATTGAACGAAGATTGTTTTGATTAGCAGTTGCAGATTTTATTGAACACGTGGTCTATGTTCCTAAAAGTGGTTAAGCAGTACAAGTCTAACTATAGACTAAAATAATTCTAAGCAAACACATAAATTAAAGTATCTAATCTAATGACAAGGAAACAGTTAACTCACGGTCATTGACCCGGTAGCAGAGGTTGCACTTCCACCGCTTGGCGTCCACAAAGTACACAAAGGGGTTGATGTAAGTCCGGCATGCGCGACACCTCACTATCGATGCGCACTGTATCACTGGCAGATGCTAGAAAAAAAAGTAAAATACTGTTTTCAGTGACTGCTGTCACTCTCTTCTGAACAAGATTGCCAAGATTAATGTTAAAAAATTACGATTGAATTTTGTCTTGAACAAAAGATTTAACAGAAGCAATGTGTGCGTTGTCTGAGAATTAACACACAAAACGAGAATAGCAACACAAATGGAATAGTCAAAGCCAATCTACTGTTGCCATACAGTTATACGGAACACTCAGAACCCCAAATGGTGGATACTCAGTTGAGTGATTAAGTAAACCTTTCTTCAAAATAACTTCGATTCGAATTCACCTGTTAGGTAACTTACTATATGCATCATTTTCGTTTTCGTAGTGATACAATCCCATTCAAGTAGGTATTTTATCACTCAGTGAATTCTTTTGACAAGAAAATTGGTGGAAATCTCTGACAGATCAATTTTAATTTGGGGTCGATGAAATCGATGAATCACTGCACTCGCCTTGCCTAACCTTTTGGTGTCAAAATCAGTTATTTTGGTAAATAATACTACTTACATTTAAATCCTTGAACGGGTGTATTAATATTCCCAGTGGAAGCCGAGACTTCTGCAGCAGACTGTTAGTCTCAGGTATACGGTTTACAGTACATCTGAAGACACTGCAAAAAACAGAGGCAATTGTAATGCCAAAAAATTCAAGGAATACAATTTTTATGAGGTTTGCGATTATTCTATTGAATTAAAGAATTTCTGATGCATCAATTGATACCGTAGCTGTACATAAGGGTGTACTCTAAATAAACTACTTGATTCAATTACTTGTTATTTCCTATTTTACTAACTCGTTGCTTAGGATTTTTCGAATCATTTACTAGTAGGTATTCGTTCCTGAATTTTAGTAAAAAGTATGTTAGCCAAACTAGGCATATTAAAATATGTTCAGGCACACAAATTAATGTCCAAAATAAATACAACATTCAATTTTATTTCATTTTACTTTAAACCTAAAGATAGCTACAACATATTGATGGCTTTGTATGTAAATGATAACTTCGTAACAAAGTCTAAAGCTGAGACTATAAATTTAAACATTACGTTTATGATCATAAAATTAGCATAAAGTCTCTTTATCAGTATTCAACTGATTAATTATGAAATAATAGTGACTCTAAAAACTGTTTCATGGTATTGCCCTTCTTGATTGACACAATTTCATGGTCAACTCAAGTCAACATCAAACTACTAAACAATACTATAAAAACTGATAAGATAACATAGCCTTCTGCATTTTAAGAAGACAATAATATTCTCTAGACTTACTAAAATGACTAACGAATCTCTTAAACACATTTTCTTATCTTTGAACAAAACTACACTAATATTATTTAGGTACGCAATAGTGTTTCAGGAGTGGTTACTACCATTTTTACCACACTTCAGTCTGGTGACTGTCTTCTGATGGCTCATAGGTGCTGTTTTACTAGCCTGCGCGCAAGGGCTCGTCCCCGCCTGATGTAAGTAGAAGGAAGACAAAGAACAAGCGGCCTTGGCACCTTTGACATATTATCATAAATTGTTGGACACATGTGACATGAATAAAGATTATTTTGACTTTGTCCTCTGTAGGGCTTTCTCGTCCTGCCGCTCAAAGGGTCGCTCAAATACGTACGGATGGCGGGACAACAATTGCCATATTGTTATTCAGTAAGCTCATGTGCAAATGTTCATATTTTAGGTTTATTTAAAGTGAGCAAACCACTCTACGAAGCTAAACTTGATTCCAACCCAAGCCACACACAATGCTTTATTTACATTATGAGGACCTTCTTTCATCATCTATGAATCATAGCCAACAGAATCTTTTGGTACTTTATTAGTCATATAGGTATGTCTTCGTAAAATGTAAGTTGACTTTGACCTACAATAGAACTATTTCGTAATTGTTCAGAACCAAGATTTTCCAATCATTTAAAAGATCTGAAGTCAATTCTACGATAGCGCCAGGTTATCACATTGCTACTGATAACATAACTCTGTTGTGTCTCAACAGTGAAGTTTGAACTACAAAGACTATTGTCTACAGACAACTACCAACTGTGCAAACTTGCTGAGTACTTTATAATGCATTTATGAATTCTTGAGCATTTAAAATGTTCAAAGTGATTGGGAGGAAAATACACACTTCAAGCACCTGAGGAAACAAGGCTGACACAGTCAGTAATGTGGTACTGAGCTGGTCAACCTCATACATCTTGGGGTTTATCAAGTATTTTTTCATAGGCTTAGTAGTTCGGTTTTGATACTGTTACTTTTCATAAATTTTACAAAGAAAAACATTTTGTGTGTGTGTGTATGTAGGTACCAGATCAAATCATACATTTTATTAATATTTTGATTACAACAACCAAATCACTCATTCTGATGTTATTGCAGCAAATAATATTTATAAATATTATACATATTTATTAATATTTTTTGCTGCAACAGCATGACACTCAATAACATTACTGAGTACAGTCATCATTAGTCATTATAATTACTTTATATTGTTTATACCTATACATATACAAAAAAAGTACTACATTATAAAAAAGTAACTACATTATAAAATAGTAACTTACTCAGGGCTGCAGTTCGGAGCTTCAGCAAACTGATGACCCAGTTTTATTTCAGGGGGATCTTCAGGGTACTCAGGTAGAATATGCCTGCATTGGAGCAGATCTACCATCTGGTGGCCCCACAGTTGGTCAAATCCTTGCTTGGTCACACTTAGTTGGCCCATTTGTTGGGCCAATGCCTGGTTGGAGTATTGCTGTGGGTATGCTTTGCCCATACCTGGCTGAGGCTGTTGAGTTACGTAATTGCCTGAAGGCTGTTGATTCCCATAATTGCCTTGAGGCATTTGAGGATATCTATTTTGCATGTTACTTTTAGGCGGTCCACTCATCGGAGGCCCACTGGGAGGTCCAGGAGGAACATTTACGGGTGGCCCTATTTGTTGTCCTGATGGACCAGAAATTCCTGACGCAAAGGTTTGAGGACCAGGAGGGAAGCCTTGAGGTTGAGGACCAGGAGGTAAGCCTTGAGGACCAGGAGGCAAGCCTTGAGGACCTGGAGGTAATCCGTGAGGACCTGAAGGTAATCCTTGAGGACCAGAAGTTAATCCTTGAGGACCAGGAGGTAAGCTTTGGGGACCAGGTGGTAAACCTTGAGGCTTTGTTAGAGGTCCACCTATCACATTTGCATGTCCTACTAATCCAGGTGCCATTGGGGGTCCAAGTCCTGGTCCATTCTTTGGAGGGCCTGGATAAGATTGAAGGGGTGCTACACCAATGGGAGGCATATTTGGTGGGCCACTCATCGCTGTCATAGGTCCTGGAAGCCCTACTCCTCCCATAAGGGGTCCAGAAACTGGTGGGGCACCTGTTATCCCACTCGGTCCATTAATACCTGAATGTGGCCCTAGATTACCACTTGTCGTGCTACTAAGCACTGGAGGACCATTAAAAACAGGCCTACTCATAGTAGGACCAGGTATCAAAGGACTACTTCTTGGTGGTCCAGAAAATGGTATATTCGGCTGGTGAGGCAACATTCCTTGCTGTTGAGGAGGTTTAGGATTGGTGAGACCCGGTGGGCCCTGCTGAAGAGATGGATTTACTGCTCCAGGCCCAGGACCCATGCTACTGTTGAGTGGCCTCATGGAAGTGGGTGGAGGGCTGAAAGGTTTTGAAGTCACTGGGTAGGGACTTGATGTTTGTGGCTTCGGTGGTCCAATTGGACCCACAGTGGGGCCATTCATAAGTGGTTGGTTAAATTGACTAGAAGGCATGAGAGGTGATGCATTGTCATTGATTTGCCTTGGTGGTGCATTGTAGTTAGGAGGAAAAGGGGAGGCATTAGCATTAGAAACAGAACTTGGGTTGGCTGAGGAAAAAGGTGGTATAATGTTGGAGTTAGGAGCAACAGCAGTTGGTTTGGGTGGGAGCCTTTGAGGAGATGATTGAAAGCCCGTTTGCGTTGGAGGCAACATTCCTGGTTGGTTGAAAGCAGGTGAACTATTAGCACTTTGATTAAAATTGTTCACATTCTGTAGAACACTGTTCTGAGCCGTGGATGCAGGTAGGTGCAAAGGGCTGTTGGAGTTAGCATCTTGCTTCAGTCCGGCGTATCCTGGCGGTAGTTGGCTCAGGGGCACCTGGCCAAATTGTTGATTAGGAGGAAACATCTGCGGTCCAGTTAGTATGCTCGGCTGAGGTGCTCCAGGGATATTGTTGTACGGATTTGGTGGTAAGTTAGACATGGCTTGTCAATCTGGAAACAACACGACATTGTCTCGTGATTATACACTCAAATTACCGCGCAATATAACAGACCTTCACTGTAGCATCTCATACTATGTTTATATTACGATAAAAAGGCTAATATTGCCATGATTTCAATTAAAACATGCTAATTCACTGCTAAAATGACGGAAGGGCGATTGAAGACGAAACCACTTACCGTAGTTAGGGCGAGGTCTAGGCACAAAAAAACTGCACTGGCACTTTTGTTCAATTAAACCATTATCACATATTAGGAAATAAGGTGAATTATATATATTTTATTTATTTTACGAACAAAAATACGACCCTGACTTACGTGGCTGACCAATTTACAGCGCCCTCTGTCGATTGATTTTTTGACATGTCACGTCAGTTAAACTCTTTTACGAAGCTAGTTTTATAGCAACGTAAAATATTAAATTCACCTATTTTTACTAAATTTTATTTCAAAAGTAACTTGTGATGATTTTTCACTGCTCAAACATTTCAAATAGTTCTACAAATTCCAAAACTGTGATCGTTTCAACTTCGCTGCGCTCAGTGGTGCTACATTTTCATAAATCATTAGGAAACACGCTTCATAAAAGACATAGTTGGTTTCCTTACAATGATGTCCTGAGCTCTCGTAGCTAAAAATGGTTCATGGTTTTCAATTCTGTCTCGGTTTTGTGGTCGATGGTCTTAGGCTCAGGGCTAATTGGCTAAGCCTTAGACAATAATATAAAAGCACTAAGGGCTTATAGGTGGGGCGTCCCGTAAAAGGAACGCTGGCTTCCATACATTTACTATGGCCGCCAGGGTTCTTTTTACGTGTTAGTAAGAGCATTAAAACTATATATTCCTGAGGCAGAAGTACCTGATCCTCCCCCCATGAGTTCTCGCCTTGTAGTGGCATGCTACGGTTGTCCCCTGCCTGTCATAAAACGCGTATGATGAAAGGGGGCCGCTTTATTGTAAAACTCTTTGTAGGAGTGACACAAGATTAAAAGGAAGAAGACATGTCAAGTATTTAAAATGTCTGTTACTCTGTGAAAATAGAAATAAAGGAAAGCTACATATAAAAGTTCTTTATATTTTAATTAAATAAACAATAGGTTATGGGCACATAAATATGAAATAAAGTGTAAAGAAAAATGGCAGGCAGCTCATATCGTATAGAGCAACTAAATCGCGACAATTATGATACTTGGAAAGTTCAAGCACAAGCGGTCATGATAAAAGCTGGATTATGGAAATATGTCGTAAATCCAAAACCACCCAGTACTGAAAACGATGTAGCAGCCGTTACTAAGTATGAAGAAAATGTACTTCTTGCCAGGTCAGAACTATTGTTACTTATTTCGTCACAAGAAATAAAAAACGTCAAAAAATGCGAAACTGCACAAGAAATATGGCACAAACTTGAAGATACTTACGAAAGTAAGAGACCAACCAAAAAGGCTTCACTCCTTAAGCAATTAATTGTATCGAAATATAAAGAAGGTAGTGATCTACGACAACATTTGGATGATCTAACTGATACGGTAGACAAATTAGCGAACATGGACGTAGATATTAATAAAGATCTCATATCCGTCATAATGCTATACTCATTATCGTCTAATTTTGAAAATTTCCGGATCGCGATCGAATCCAGAGATACTCTACCTTTACCAGAGGAGCTCAAAATTAAAATTTTAGAAGAAACCGAAGCTCGAAAATACTCTGAAGTCAATGATACTGAAACCAACGCAATGTTTACAAAAAAATATTTTCATCAGAAGAAGAAACCAATATATTGTCAGATTTGCAAGAAATTTGGACATAAGGCACAAAATTGTAGATTCCGAAATAAACATAACGAGCCAGAAAGATCTAACACGGCACAAGACATATGTTTAGTCACGGAACCAAATAGCAATAAAAAGAAATGGTGTTTAGATAGTGGGTGCACATCCCACATGTGCAATAATTTGAGCATCTTCACATCCATTCAAAAATACGACGGAACGCTTAAATTAGCAGCCGACAATACCACAACTCATATTGAAGGCAAAGGAAATGTTCAAATTAAAGTCGACGATAAGAATATAAAACTTGAAGATTCACTGTATGTAAAAAATCTTACTACAAATCTTTTATCTGTTTCAAAAATAACAAAGAAAGGGAAGACCGTACTATTTAAAGAAAATATCGCAACTGTTAAAGATTTGAAAACAAACAAAATAGAACTAAAGGCTAAAAATGTAAATGGTCTATACTATTTGATGAACAATAAGAATGATTATGACATACATTTGAAAGAAGAAACTACGTTCAATGCTGAAATTGATGAATGGCACAGAAAACTAGGCCACATAAATGAAGTAAATCTCAAACAAGCACTAAAAGATGAAGCTATGAACGGACTCAAATTTGACATAAATCAAAAACTCAATGAATGCGAAGTATGCATAAAAGGAAAGATGAGCAGACTACCTTTTCCTAAAAATAATGACAAATCTAGAACAACACAACGTCTTGAAATTGTACATTCTGACGTCTGTGGGCCCATGAATGTCGAATCCGTGAGTGGAGGAAAATATTTTGTCACGTTCATTGATGAATACTCAAGATATTCAAGAGTGTACATTATCCAAACAAAAAATGAAGTATTTGAGAAATTCAAACAATATAAAGAAGAAATGGAAACATGGACTGGAAATAAAATAAAATTATTTCAATCTGATAATGGGACTGAATACATTAATAAAGAATTTGATGGGTATTTAAAAGGATGCGGAATACGTAGAAGACTTAGCTGTGCATATACACCTCAGCAAAACGGTACAGCAGAAAGAAAAAATAGAAGCCTACAAGAAAAGGCCAGATGCCTATTACTTGATGGGAACATGCCTGAAAAATATTGGGCAGAAGCTGTTTCTACAGCAAATTACCTACTGAACCGAACTCCATCAAAGACAATTAAAAATAAAACTCCATTTGAAATTTGGGTTGGAAGAAAACCGTCTGTACAACACCTACATATATTCGGATTAAAAGCATTCGCACTTAATAAGAATAAGAAGCAGAAACGAAAATTTACTTCAAAAGTAACTGAAGGAATATTCCTGGGATATTCGGAAAATAGTAAAGCTTACAGGATATTAATACCTGAAACAAATAATGTAATTATATGCAGAGATGTGAGAATAATGAAAACGTTATATTATGAAAATAAAGAAAAAGTTAATAACAAGAAAGAAAACAAGATCGAAAGAAAGTCAGTAGAAATAATACATGTAAATAATAAAAAAAAACAAAATGAAGAACAGCATCAAACTAACGACGTCGAAACATTCGTTGACTCTGAAATATTCAATGATCCAGAAAGAACAGAAACAAATGGCGATTTACTACAAAATGAAGCAACTTCTCTGAATGATGATCGTACAAATGAAATGGAGGCAAACGACAATGATGTCATTCAAGAAACAGAACCTGAAAAGAATCAAAGCGATGACATAATAATAAATGAGAGACCTCGAAGATCCAGACAACCGCCGGTTTGGACAAATGATTATGTTTGTGCTGTTTCCATGGGAAAAGAAGATGATTCAATATGGACTGATGCGATTCTTTCTGAGATAACAGCACATTTAAAAAATGATACCTGGTCTATAATAAAGAAACCCCCTTGCCGAAATGTAATTGACAGCAAGATGATTTTAAAAGATAAATTGGGACCAGATGGAAATGTTGAACGCAAAAAGGCTCGTCTAGTAGCCCGAGGATTTTCGCAAATACCTGGTGTCGACTATCAAGAAGTGTTCGCACCTGTAACTCGACTAAGTTCAATACGACTGTTAGTATCTTTAGCTGTCCAAAAGGATATGCATTTAAACCAGATAGATATATGTACTGCATTCTTAAATGGTGACATTGAAGAAGAAATATTTATGAAAAAGCCTAAAAATTTAGAAGGTTATCTTGAAAAGATTATGAAAACTACAAATGAACCGGACTTAAAACAAAAAGCGAGTAAAATGCTAAACGACTTAAACCAAGACAAAGAAAACGCTGTATGTAAATTAAATAAGGCGATATACGGATTAAAACAATCTGGAAGGCAGTGGTACAAAAAGCTGGATGCCGAATTAAAAGCCATTGGTTTTACTCCTACTAAAGTTGATCCATGTATGTACTTATATGCGAAAGGCGGAGAGGATACCATTATTATTAGCATATACGTTGATGACATCATAATTGCTTGTAAATCACAGGATAAAATAAACAATGTCAAGAAATTACTATTGAAAAAGTTTCAAATGCGCGACTTAGGCAAAATTAATTATTGTCTCGGAATAACATTCGAACGAGATCAGAATCGAATGATATTGAAACAAAGAAAGTATATTGAGACAATATTAGAGAAATTTGGATGCCTAGACTGCAAACCTGCATCTACTCCAATGGAGACAGGATTAAAGTTGGCAAAAGGGTCAAGTCCCGTGAAGGAAAAAGATATACCTTATCAAAACCTCATAGGTTCTCTCATGTACCTAGCTGTTGCCACTCGTCCAGAAATAATGTTTGCTGTTAGCTACTTAAGTCAGTACAATAACTGCTATACTTCTGAGCATTTTAAAGCAGCGAAAAGAGTTCTGCGATACTTACAAGGAACCAAGGACTTGGGGTTAACCTACAGAAAAGGAAACATGACGCTTGAAGGAACAGCTGACGCAGATTGGGCATCATGTGACATTGATCGTCGATCTGTAACGGGTTACATATTTACCTATGGTGGAACGCCAATAAGCTGGGAAACGAAGAAGCAGCGCACCGTTGCACTGAGTACTGCTGAAGCTGAGTACATGGCTCTCACGGAAGCATCGAAAGAAGCCATATACCAAAAGAACTTGCTGAATGAGTTAAAATGTAATGTTGAAGTTATTGATATTTATAATGATAACCAAGCAGCTCAAAAACTAGTCAAAAACCCAGTCATCAGCAGCAAGTCAAAACATATTAGTATTAGAGAGCATTTTATAAGAGATGCTGTGAAAGATGGTCATATAGATGTCAAATACCGTCCCACAGAAGCAATGGAAGCAGATCTTTTGACAAAGGCTTTACCTGCTCCAAAGTTTGAGAGACTAAGGACTATCATCAATGTAGTCTAATAGACTAATCTCGTGAGGCGGAGTATTGTAAAACTCTTTGTAGGAGTGACACAAGATTAAAAGGAAGAAGACATGTCAAGTATTTAAAATGTCTGTTACTCTGTGAAAATAGAAATAAAGGAAAGCTACATATAAAAGTTCTTTATATTTTAACTAAATAAACAACACGCTTCAAGGTTGCTGGGAGCGCACGCGACGGGCTTTGTGAGCCTCCACTTCAAGTGGCCCCGAGAAGGACGATAGTGTGGAGGCAGTCTCACACTGCCGTAAAACCGGCTGGTGTTAGTCGGGCGATGTGGGGTTGCAGGCCCTGTAGAGCCTGCTATCGCCCTGAGGCGTATGGTGGGGCCGCAGCGCACAATTTGTTGGTGGGGCCAAGCAATTATCCGTGGCTGACTACCCCCGCTGCATCACGGCCTGTTGGTTGCGGCAGTGGGACCGCCTTTTGAGTGCCATATGGGTGCGGGCCCAGTTTGGTCTGCTTACGGTAAAAGATGGCGGGCCAGAGGGCGGGCATGTTCTGATTCACATTGCAACGCGTCCATTGAAATAGCGGGAGTGCCTGCGTGCTCCAGGCGCTTTCGTGGGGCCCCTCTTTGTTGGGGGGTTGGTTAGAGGGGGTTAGTGGCTAGCACTGGCGGCGGAACCATGCAGGTGGATCCAGCTTGGCCGCCAAAATGCCACGCTTGAGTGCCGTGGTAGATCGTAAGTTATCCATGAGGATTGCCTCCTACGAAAAGAAAAGTGTCTACCTGGTCCTATGACCTGGCAGCAGCTGCACACACTAATAGAGTCTGGCTAATGAAAGCGTGACCTGCACTTTTCTTAAAAGTTTTTTTATGGCAACACTATGAAGCTGTCAAAGGCACGTCAAAGTCTGTCATAGCAATTGTCAGTATTTCGTAAAAGACGTATATTTTCTCATTTATAATTGCTTTAATATGGGTAAAACAATAAAAAGTAACGTGCGAAAGCTGCTACATACTATGATCAGCAAGTTTAAACAAAAACAAGAAGAAAAGAAAGCTGTTTTTCAAGAAAAACAACAATGTTTAGATGCAATCTCGGATTTTTTAGGTTAGTACGACTTTGTAATCTTGGTCTTTGTTGGCTGATTATAATATATAATTACGATATTATACTAGTTTTTCTTATGTTTATAGAGAATTTAGAAGATATTGAAGGCCTCTGTGAAATTAAAAACACTGTGGAAAGATTCAGAGAATTGGAAAAGAAATCTTTAATAGAAACGCAGACTAAGTTCTTAGAAGAAATATCTTCACTAACTGGTATGTACCTGCATCGTTTTATTGCTTCGATAAGTGTGAAGACATACAGTGGATTTGTAGGTCCCTATTATTGTCGTTGTGGGTCGGTTTTTACATATATTTTGTAATATCATATCCATCAAAACAACCAACTATGTTTTGAGCAATTTTAGTAGGTAGGTAACACAGCCACATCTGGCACAGTATAATGGTCAAAGTCTATTATGATCGTAAATGTAAGAAAAAGTGTCGAGTGTAGGGTCTATTGTAATTCTTAGAAAAAAAAAATGTGTAGTCAAATCAAAGCTCGCTTTGTCTTATATCTCTCCATTTAGTTTGTTATTTATCAGTACACAAAACTCAAGTAGGGTAGAGGAACCATTAAATGAACGATTAAGCGTTCTTTGTAATTTTGAGTATTTTTTTCTCACCCTTTTCTAGCCGTTTGCACTTGCTGTTATTTTTTATGTTTTCGGTATATACTCAATATTCTATTAGTTTAAGAAAATAATGCCTAAAATCTACCAGTTATTCATGAAAAAATGTTTTCTATAAAACTTTTGCTTTTTGCCCTAAAGATGAACACTGTGCCCTAATTATGAATGTTTTGAACCCAATAGATGAACTACCATTTTAACGGTTATAACTATGGGGGTAAATGTTATTGGATTCTTTAATAAGCAATAAACTAAAGAAGACCTTATGAATAAGTAGTTTTTTATATATTATATATCATCATGTAAACACATTGACGCGAAAATTTTGCACTTCTAAATCAAGTTTATTTGGTGTTACTGGAGTACTTTAAAGAATTTATTTACCTCTTTATTTAAAAATCACGTATATCATTATAAAAATAATTATTTTTAGGCCTTCCCACTCTAATTGTGTGTTGGTTTCTTAGATATCAATAAACAACGATCGAATTTAGGAAAGTTATACGTCTGAATAACTTCATGTGGTTCAAGTTTTGGGGTATCAATTCAAAAGTTGAACAATAAACGGTTTCATACTAAAATAATTGTCGTTAACTGTTTTTTGTCTGAAATTCAAACCTCATTCATGTGGTTCAAGTTTTGGGGTATCAATTCAAAAGTTGAACAATGAACGGTTTCATACTAAAATAATTGTCGTTAACTGTTTTTTGCCAGGAACAGCTTGCGAAACAGCCGATTGTAAGCGCGTCCGTGACATTTGTGTCAATATTTTGAAGGTGTTAAGAAGAAAAAGGGGCACTTTATTACATATATATAAATATTTCACAAAAGAAAGGTGCAATTATTTTTTATCGCATTATTTATATCGATCGTTCATCTATTGGGGGTTGTTCATCTTTTGGTTCCTCTACCCTATTATTCTTAATTATATCTATGGACTTATGTATAGATGAATTTCTACTTTAAAAGCATTACCATTTGTTATGTCTAATATGATTAGTCCCTTCAATGTCGTAATAACAGATTTTGACTGTATAACATTGGGATAGTTTACCTGTACGGATTGGTACTTACCCATATTGGTATCTCTGCACCGGGAACCCGCCTTTTAATGTCTACTCTTATTCGTTTGTTACATTTCACAAAAATGTGTTATTTGATGTCATCAAACTATTTGGATAAATTTAATATTAAATATTCATTTTACACTTTGCTTTGCAGATGTTGGTGTCACAACACTAAAAAAAATTAAAAAGGAAGGATCTGTAAATGAAGGGATGTGGAACACTCCAGGAAAAAAACGCCCCCACAAAAGCTCAGTGTCGAATTTAGACAGTTTTGACATTGATGCAATAAGAAATAAAATTAACGAATTTTATGTTGCGAGAAAGGAGGTCCCAACATTGCGCACATTGCTAGAAGAATTACGTTCTAGCATTGGCTTTAGTGGATGCAGAGAAACTCTGCGTAAAATATTAATTGCCAATGGGTATGAGTTCAAGAAAAATAAAGGAGAACGCATGGTTCTTGTCGAGCGTTTTGATATTGCTGCTTGGAGACATAGGTATCTACGAGAAATTGCTGCTAAACGAGCGGAAGGAAAACTAATCATCTATTTAGATGAAACATATGTTCACAAAAATTACAAGCCTAAAATGTCATGGCAAGGACCATCATCGAGTGGTGCCCCGCAACCAAGCCCACTGGAACATATCTCTTCAGGGAAAAGATTTATTATAGTACATGCTGGCTCTGAATCAGGGTTTGTACCTAATGGACTATTAGTTTTTAGTACGAAATCAAGGTTGGCGGACTATCACCATGATATGAATGCCGCAAACTTTGAAAAATGGTTAAAAGAAAAATTAATACCTAATTTGAATGAACCCAGTGTCATCGTGATGGATAATGCTAGCTACCACACTGTACGACAGAATAAAGTACCTACGACACAAACGACAAAAGCTGAAATACAAAAGTGGCTTGATTCCAACGGTATAAATTACGAAAATTACCATACAAAACCCGAATTGTTATGTTTAGTTAACAAACATAAACCTGATCCCCTGTACGTTGCTGACGAACTGTTGAAACAATACGGCCATGAGGTAGTGAGACTGCCACCTTACCACTGCGATCTCAACCCGATAGAGCTGATATGGAGCTCAGTTAAGCGTATGGTGGCAAAAAAAAACATTAATCTGTCTGCAAAAGAAACAGAAAATCTAATTAAAACCTCATTTGGCCGAATAACTACAGAAGATTGGAAAAAAATGACAGACCATGTAATAAATGTGGAAAATAAATACAAACAAAGAGATCACATAACAGAAGAAGTCTTGGAAAAATTCATTATAAGTGTAGGTGATGATGACTCTACTGATACCGAAGAATCCTTAGAGGTTGAATTTTTAGACTCAGATTTTGAGTATGATGATTAAACAAAATTAAACACCAGCATCAGCCCGTGGACTACAAGAATTTAATTAAATAAATAACACATTTAAGTTTATTCTAATAAACAAATCTATATACACACTCGTTTTTTACTTACATCCATGTCAGTCAAGGCTCCGACACATCAAAAGGAACCCTTAAAGAATAAAGTTTTGTAAACAAAATTGAGAGTCGTAAATATACAAGAAAATTAAATTTACTCAAGTATCAATTTTTTTTCTCCTACTTTAGTCAGTAATACCAGATGAAGATTTTTTGAATTTGCCGCGTTTTCTCAGGTCACGCTTTCGTTAGCCAGACTCTAGCAGCTTTATAGGTACTCGGACATAACAATAGGTGCGGAAACTCCTCTGCTACCTATTTGGTTAAAAAAATACAGATTTTAGAATCAAAAGCTTCGATCAGAATCCATAAGGCCAAAACACACAACTAAACATTATTGCAGCAGCCACACAGAGCCGACGCGACCGCTCTTGTCAGTGTTGCCAAGTTAGTGTATTTTACACTAAATCTGATGGTTTTGACTTACCTACTTAGCGTCCCGTCCGTCCGCTGCGGTTACGTCGCGCTGCTGTGTTTACAAAAAAGCGTATTGGCAACAATGATTTTTGGTAAGCTACGTATCCAAGCAGGTTATGTGATGGGTGACCATCTCATGATGCTCAGGCGTAACCGTGCTTGGGAAGACATAGGCACGATAGTCGGACGGGTTAGGACGAGCCACATAGCTTACAATGCGCACCCTTAATTAGGTATTAGGTTGCGTTGTGACGCAGCGCAACGTAAACTGGCGTTGTTTTGCGGCGTGGACACATGTCTACTGTACGGACGGCGCCGTACGTGTTACGCCTTTACGTTGGCCGGTAGCAACCATTGCATGCATCATGAAATAACTGTACAAATAAAAGTATGTTATCGACTTTCGTGGTCCGTATCAAGGTAAAAACTGTTGTTTGGGGACGATGGTAACACCGTAAAAATGTGCCCAAATTATACTGTATTTTTCCCTCAGTCCCATAGGATCCACTATTTCGATCCACCAGTGGATCGAAAAGCACGCCGGAGTTCACTGTGATCCACCAATTGTCTCGGTGGATCCTATGATACTTTCATCGTCCAATATGCTCCACCAGTGGATCGAATATAGTTCTGGGAATTTGTAAGAATCCACCACTTATGTCTGGGGAATAATTTATATAGGTACATAGGGTCCACTGGAATCTAGGTTAGACTAACGTAATGGTACTAACGCATGAAGATAAAATATTGGAGCTAATAAAGGAAATTACTCTGTTATTCACACTTGACTTGTGATATCAGGTAAGAATTTTTATTCGTAGTAGTTCCAATATAGCATGGAGCCCTAGTACCTATATAAATTATTCCCCAGACATCAGTGGTGGATTCTTACAAATTCCCAGAACTATATTCGATCCACTGGTGGAGCATATTGGACGATGAAAGTATCATAGGATCCACCGAGACAATTGGTGGATCACAGTGAACTCCGGCGTGCTATTCGATCCACTGGTGGATCGAAATAGTGGATCCTATGGGACTGAGGGATTTTTTTAATAACATGGCCATATTTAACGATGGCTTGGGGCGGCTTATCACCAGGTACTTTACGGCTCAACACAACAATACGAATCATTTTAACTTAGCTTTTTTTTAGTTCACAGCTCAATGAAATGCTTTTAAATAATGAAATAACATTATACACAATATTGCTCTGACCGCACCAGTGTTCAGGAATTTCCATTGTGTTAAGGAAATCAGAAACAGCGAAGGTACTTTAAACACCTAGACCTAGCACAAAGTTGGGCTATGGCAGCGAACCGTGTGATCAACCAACATTAGTGTCGGTGTGGGAATCGAACCCGCGACATTTTTAGTATCAACCGGCGGCGCTCGTGCCAGTCGTCATATCATTCACCGCTGTGAAGTGTTCACGATTCAGCCAGTGCTTAGCTGTGGTTGAGTGTACAGGGGCCAGGAAATCAGGTTACCACAGAATATACATCCTCAGAGTGATATGGATAACGATAGGTTAACGAAATTCGACAATTTGTGATGACTTGATCTGCTGGCCTCTGTACATAAGAAGGAATCTCTAAGGATGAAATAATAAAACACATCAATAAAAATTCAAACATCTGTAATTCAATGACAGTTCAAATCAATGATTTAGTCGAAAACAAAATTTTAACAAAGTACTGCGCGAGTAAGTTTGGAATTGATTGGATAAAGCTACCAAATTCATAAAGAATTAACATTTTTTAAATCACTTTAATGACATTATAATAAAATTTGCGAAAATGTAAACAATAAGAGCCGAAGTGACGCGACACGAATCTTTCTCCAATCAACGCCGACGCAGGGTTACAGTCTAGCAGGTCTACACTTAACATTATTTCAACACTTCCTTCAGCAATATAAAAGTATTCAAACTGATCACAATGTTATGGCAGTTCCATGGAACCCCATGCAACACTTAACTTACCAACACAGCTCAACTCAGATATATATGACATTTTAAACAGTTCACAAGTGACCTCCTTCTCAATGATGTTACAAAGCAATTTGTTATTATTCATTCCAATCTACCGATAGAAATTATGCGAAACTTAGAACAGATACACTTGCACCTCTCAGTAAAACAGTCACATATTAACCTTAACTTTCTTACATAAATCACTGTCGATTCAATCTTAATTAATGAGATGTGGGTTTTTCATCGTTGGTAAAAATGCAAAAAACAATCACATAAACAGACTAGTATCCGAAAACGCCATCAAAAAAAATTATATAATTTCTATTTATTGCAAAGGATAGGCCACGAACCGAAGGCGATTCACACAAATACATAAGCTCAAATTTCAAATAACGGATTTCATAAATCCAAAAATAATAAATTTTATTTCATCTCTATAAAGATAATAAAGTATGTAGATCGGCACAACTATCTCAATATAATACGATTTTTATCGACCGTCGTCGGTCTCCGGCGCGAAGGCCGCAACATAAAACTCACAAATACTCTACATATCGATAAAAACTATTCAGTCGTTTTTATTTATTCATAAAAATATATCTTTAAAAGGCTCAAATGAAACCGTTACAGCTCTAAGGGCGCCGGGCACGGCCGGCTCTATCACTGGGGAATATTCCGTTGGCACTCGACTCTCAACCGGCTCGCGGACGAGTCTGCGTCTCTAGCGCTCGAGATGGATACGAGCGGTTAGCGATACTAACGCACTTACACACAAAGCTATGGGGTAAGAGTACCGTAGGGCGAGTACGGATAATTTTGAAATTTCGAATCGTACTAAGGTAGTTTACTTATTAGGTGCGCAGCGGCGCTGCTTAAGATTTAATTCAAAAGTTTACTCAAAAGTACAATTACGCATTTTAGTTAACCGTGCTTGCCCTACTGAACAGACGACAAAGTGACTGCGTTTAAGTGCGTTATATCCGTCCTTCGCTCCTATCTATCTCGTGTCTAGGCGCCCGTCACAATAAATGCAACCACTCCGGCACATATAATTTTTCCGCCTTCATCTAAGTTTGGACGTTACTGGGCTCGGTTAGAGGTGAGTTCCGTCGGCCCCTCGCTCGACCACTCCTGGTGGTCTCGGGGGTGCGGAGTGGAATGTGTCGGGTGATCGACTAATCGGACCCTGCCGCACACGACACCTGTACTACTTTGCACAACATCTATTATCCTTCACTTGAAGATTCCTTGGCATATCTCTGAAAACTTGCAACCGGAGCGTTGGATTAATGAATTTTCGCTGGGATAGGACATGAGAGTTAATCTAACGACACCGTAAGTAGACAATATTTGAGCTTCCATTTTAAAATGCACGAGATTTCTTCAAGTAAAGGATGCGTATTAGCGACCGGTACGTTTTATTTTCACACTCACTAAAACCGAAGCTACCGAAGATATCTGACGCAATATTCGACAGTTGCAAAATTTATTGCGGCAAGAGTTTAACATCCGGAGCAGCTGTTGAATTTGACATATAGTTTAACGATGCGACAGTGTTACAATCTGGGCTATTTCACAGAAAAGCGCTCACTCACTCGTCCATAGTTATACTATCCGCGTCAAAGATCTTCAGATTTCATATCACAGTAGCGAAATTCAGGTCACAACCTACCATCTGTCATTATCGATAACACACGCGTCGTATTTGTTCGTCGTCGAGTCACAACGCGGAGCACGGTCGGAGGGGACTCGCTGGTGTAACACGGGGTTAAGTCTAGTTCGGATTTGACTAGTCATTCGGTCAAGTAGCGAGTGGTTTGGTAACGAAACTGTTCACTGGTTTATGAACTCAATTGTTGGACTATTCAATTAATCTTTGAGATCTTTCAGAATCACCTCAGAAGACAATGCTGTAGTCTTCCGTCTCTTCTGTCAATATTTTTACTATTTATTATCATCTCATTCACTTGTGTTGCTATCTGTTTACTTGCAAAATACCGCTCTTTGGAACGGTTTTTCAACAGATTGTTTCGTTTACCGAAATACTCGCCACTCGAACCAGTGCAGTCGAATCCGTAGGCTTTAGTGAGTTTCGCGTCGGTCGGCAGGGTTAGGGGCGAGGGGGTAGTGGAGGAGGGAAGGAAGGGGTGTGATGGCCAGCGACCTCACAACCACTAGACACCTGATGTTTGATTTCTCACAAGTCTGTTACCACGTGAGACCATTCGTCCAAAGTGGTCGAAACTGATTGTGTTGTGGATTTATGAAGGAATCCACGGTTCAATTAGTTACAGTCGCTTCAGACGTATAAGTCTGATGCGTTGACAGACTGTTCGTCCATCATCAGAAGTGCAGCGGCTGTGAGGTATACGGTCAACGGCATGACTACCTATTTCCAGTTCTTCCTAGCACCTGGAGTGTCGGAGGAGCTGATTCAGCTCATCAGGAAATTGGAGCAGATCCAAGCGACAAATTTAGGCCTAGTATTATTATGTCTTTCGCGCTATGCGCTACCATGTTAGCCATTGGTATTTTGGCAAATAATAACGCGCAACGATCTACCGTAATTTCAGTAACATTCGGCGATAACACGCTTGACAGCTCGTATGTCTCCGACACTTGAGGAACTAGACAAGGGACGCATCGTTAATGTGTAGTCTGAGGTGCCATTGACTGGTTGATGGCACTTATAGAGTGGGTAGAGCCCGTCGCCGGCGAGCTGCGCGAAAGACATAATAATTACACTAGGCCTAAATTTGTCGCTTGGAACTGCTCCAATTTCCTGATGAGCTGAATCAGCTCCTCCGACACTCCAGGGGCTAGAAGAACAGGAAATAGCTAGTCTGTCGTGCCGTTGACTGTGATGGCATTTATAGAGTGGTTAGTGCACCTCTAGGGAGTCGCCGGCGAGCTGCATGCGGCGCCGGAGCAGCTCCGAGTCGGTGGGCGGCGACAGGCCCAGTGGCGCGCAGTAGTCCGCGCCGCAGCGGACGCTGATTCGACGCAGCTGAAGACAAAACGATGCACGTTAGTTACCAGATACTTGAGACACTTAATAACTACAAACACAAATCAATGTGGGGAGAAAGCACTTTATTAGTGGAATTATGATAGTCATTTGGTAAAAAGGAGGTATGCTCGCCCTTTACCACGTTGGGTTCAAATTCCCTCGGCGAAATGTGGGCTTCTGAATGTTCCGTTCACAATGACGGCAACAATCAGTCAAGCCACAGCTCATAAATCGCATTTCTTTTGGAGTGAAGTACAATTTACAATGACACAAGCAGCTGTCAAAATGTATTTTTTAGATTAGTGGGACTAAGTAGTGCCAGAATTCCGAATGTAAATCAATTAACGTGAAAAGAAAGTACTTTATTAGTGGAACTGTTAGGCACATTTCGAATAAAATAAATAAGGAAAACTAGGTTTTCGAGTTCTATTTGAAATGTACACAATGTGTCTTTGTTAAGACACTTCGTGTTATGTAATTCATAGATATCACCTCAATTAAAATATGAAAAGAGTTTGTTTGTAAAAAAAACAAATTATTAAAAAACAAAACATAAAAGTTTTGTTGTGGTATGTGAAGGAAATCCAAAAAAGTAGCAACATACCCCTTGATCGAGCTCGTCCAGCTCCGTAATGACCACAGGCCCAGCGCTGGGATAGCAGGACTTGGTGTTGCGCACGCCGGGCGGCGGCGTCGGCGGCGAAGGCTTCTCCATGTAAGAGTAGTTCATGCTGAAGTGCTGCTGGATCACGCGGTTCACCGCCATCGCTGACTCCGCGAAGTTGGACAGGTTGCGCGCCGACATGTTGCTGTTGACAATTAGAAGGTATGTTATAGCCAATAAGATTATAATAAAATGATAAATAGGTTACTTGTGCTAAAAAAGTGGCACCCGAAATCTTTTTTTTTTTTTAGGGACTGGGCAGTCATTTGATCACTATCTCACCTGGTGGTAAGTGAAGATGAGATCTACGGTGGTACATGACTGTCCAGTAAATGCATATTCACCCTTCTTTTAAAGATACTCTTATTATTTAAATTGAGTTTACGATTGACCTCGGTCTCACTCTCACCTGATGGTAACCGATAACGAGGTCGAAGGTGTAACACGCTTACCCTGAAAATGCCTATTCACTCTAGCCTTGAAGACACCAAGGTTGTATGTATCCGGAAACACAGACGCAGGGAGGGCGTTCCACTCCTTAGCGGTGCGGACCAGAAAGGAAGCACCAAACCGCCTAGTTCGGATCGCTGGAAAGTCGACAACGTGGGGATGAAAGCCCTCACGGCGTCTTGTGGTCCGGTTGTGGTGGTGGTGTTACCTCATAGTTGAGGTGAGGCCTGTGCCCAGCAGTGGGACGTATATAGCCCGTTTATGTATGTGCATTACCGCTTGATGTTTCCGGGCGTGCGCAGCGGCGGATCAGGTCCTTCGCCTCGGACGAGATGCCCGCCCATTCCTACTCCGGAAACTTATTCCTTCAAGTGTCGGAGACATCCGAGCTGTCAGGCGCCTTATCGCCGAATCTTACTAAAATGACGGTAGATCGTTGCGCGTTATTATTTGGCGTCAAAATGGCGCAAATGCCAAAATGCCTAAATGGTTATTTTTTTGCGCGAAAGACAAAACTATACCCTACATTTGCCGCTTGGAACTGCACCAATTTCCTGATGAGCTGAATCAGCTCCTCCGACACTCCAGGGGCTAGAAGAACTGGAACTAGGTAGTCTGTCGTGCCGTTGACTGAGTGTTGGCATTTATAGAGTGGTTAGTGCACCTTTAAGGGAGTCGCTTAAGGGGGTATATCTGTGTGTGTGCATTACCGTTTGATGTTGTCGGGCGTGTGCAGCGGCGGATGCAGCGCGTGCGGGTCGGCGCGGCGCAGCCAGGCGTGCTGCAGCACGCGCTCGGCGCTCAGCCGGTGCGACGCCTCGCGCACCAGGAGCTGACGGATCAGCTCCTTGCTTCCATAGAGATGTCGCTCATTCCTGTTGCTACAAGTATCTATGGCGTGTGTAGTTACCGTTTGATGTTGGAGGGCGTGTGCAGCGGCGGATGCAGCGCGTGCGGGTCGGCGCGGCGCAGCCAGGCGTGCTGCAGCACGCGCTCGGCGCTCAGCCGGTGCGACGCCTCGCGCACCAGGAGCTGACGGATCAGCTCCTTGCTTCCATAGAGATGTCGCTCATTCCTGTTGCTACAAGTATCTATGGCGTGTGTAGTTACCGTTTGATGTTGGAGGGCGTGTGCAGCGGCGGATGCAGCGCGTGCGGGTCGGCGCGGCGCAGCCAGGCGTGCTGCAGCACGCGCTCGGCGCTCAGCCGGTGCGACGCCTCGCGCACCAGGAGCTGACGGATCAGCTCCTTGCTTCCATAGAGATGTCGCTCATTCCTGTTGCTACAAGTATCTATGGCGTGTGTAGTTACCGTTTGATGTTGGAGGGCGTGTGCAGCGGCGGATGCAGCGCGTGCGGGTCGGCGCGGCGCAGCCAGGCGTGCTGCAGCACGCGCTCGGCGCTCAGCCGGTGCGACGCCTCGCGCACCAGGAGCTGACGGATCAGCTCCTTGCTTCCATAGAGATGTCGCTCATTCCTGTTGCTACAAGTATCTATGGCGTGTGTAGTTACCGTTTGATGTTGGAGGGCGTGTGCAGCGGCGGATGCAGCGCGTGCGGGTCGGCGCGGCGCAGCCAGGCGTGCTGCAGCACGCGCTCGGCGCTCAGCCGGTGCGACGCCTCGCGCACCAGGAGCTGACGGATCAGCTCCTTGCTTCCATAGAGATGTCGCTCATTCCTGTTGCTACAAGTATCTATGGCGTGTGTAGTTACCGTTTGATGTTGGAGGGCGTGTGCAGCGGCGGATGCAGCGCGTGCGGGTCGGCGCGGCGCAGCCAGGCGTGCTGCAGCACGCGCTCGGCGCTCAGCCGGTGCGACGCCTCGCGCACCAGGAGCTGACGGATCAGCTCCTTGCTTCCATAGAGATGTCGCTCATTCCTGTTGCTACAAGTATCTATGGCGTGTGTAGTTACCGTTTGATGTTGGAGGGCGTGTGCAGCGGCGGATGCAGCGCGTGCGGGTCGGCGCGGCGCAGCCAGGCGTGCTGCAGCACGCGCTCGGCGCTCAGCCGGTGCGACGCCTCGCGCACCAGGAGCTGACGGATCAGCTCCTTGCTTCCATAGAGATGTCGCTCATTCCTGTTGCTACAAGTATCTATGGCGTGTGTAGTTACCGTTTGATGTTGGAGGGCGTGTGCAGCGGCGGATGCAGCGCGTGCGGGTCGGCGCGGCGCAGCCAGGCGTGCTGCAGCACGCGCTCGGCGCTCAGCCGGTGCGACGCCTCGCGCACCAGGAGCTGACGGATCAGCTCCTTGCTTCCATAGAGATGTCGCTCATTCCTGTTGCTACAAGTATCTATGGCGTGTGTAGTTACCGTTTGATGTTGGAGGGCGTGTGCAGCGGCGGATGCAGCGCGTGCGGGTCGGCGCGGCGCAGCCAGGCGTGCTGCAGCACGCGCTCGGCGCTCAGCCGGTGCGACGCCTCGCGCACCAGGAGCTGACGGATCAGCTCCTTGCTTCCATAGAGATGTCGCTCATTCCTGTTGCTACAAGTATCTATGGCGTGTGTAGTTACCGTTTGATGTTGGAGGGCGTGTGCAGCGGCGGATGCAGCGCGTGCGGGTCGGCGCGGCGCAGCCAGGCGTGCTGCAGCACGCGCTCGGCGCTCAGCCGGTGCGACGCCTCGCGCACCAGGAGCTGACGGATCAGCTCCTTGCTTCCATAGAGATGTCGCTCATTCCTGTTGCTACAAGTATCTATGGCGTGTGTAGTTACCGTTTGATGTTGGAGGGCGTGTGCAGCGGCGGATGCAGCGCGTGCGGGTCGGCGCGGCGCAGCCAGGCGTGCTGCAGCACGCGCTCGGCGCTCAGCCGGTGCGACGCCTCGCGCACCAGGAGCTGACGGATCAGCTCCTTGCTTCCATAGAGATGTCGCTCATTCCTGTTGCTACAAGTATCTATGGCGTGTGTAGTTACCGTTTGATGTTGGAGGGCGTGTGCAGCGGCGGATGCAGCGCGTGCGGGTCGGCGCGGCGCAGCCAGGCGTGCTGCAGCACGCGCTCGGCGCTCAGCCGGTGCGACGCCTCGCGCACCAGGAGCTGACGGATCAGCTCCTTGCTTCCATAGAGATGTCGCTCATTCCTGTTGCTACAAGTATCTATGGCGTGTGTAGTTACCGTTTGATGTTGGAGGGCGTGTGCAGCGGCGGATGCAGCGCGTGCGGGTCGGCGCGGCGCAGCCAGGCGTGCTGCAGCACGCGCTCGGCGCTCAGCCGGTGCGACGCCTCGCGCACCAGGAGCTGACGGATCAGCTCCTTCGCTTCCGAAGAGATGTCGGCCCATTCCTCTTCAGGGAACGTGTAGCGGCCCTCCTGTGGGCGAGGTAAGGGTTCGGTCAAGAAATGCGAAGAAATTAGCTGTGACTGTTGCAGAAAATTAAATGGCAAAGCGACAGGGAAGTGCCAATACCACATATCTTACATTTATGTATCTCTTTGTCCTTGATGTCAATTGAAATTGTAGTGTATTCAAATTGATGTGTGAGGTCAAAACTCAATCATTGCCTAAAAGGCGGGAGAGTTTCAGTCACCAGCCCATCTTTTGAGCTGCATAGGTATTTACCGACGCAAATAGTGTTTTGTGTGATAAACAGTGTCAAAAAACACCTTAATTTTTCTTCATTGCTGTAGTAACTTATTTTACATGTTTTAATCAAATTTCAATAAATGAAAAGGCGAAAACTGTGATGAATAATGATCATGTGACTGAGATGTAAAATGATCATTATAAAGCCCGAGAATACATGATATTTATGATAGGAGGTATTAGCACTAAGCCGTTGAAATACAGCGGGGACCCTGTAAGAATCCCTGTAAACTTTGAAGAACAATTCACCTTTGATTGATCAGTTTAGCAAAGTATTCTAACTTGCCAAGTTCCACAAACCTGAATGGAGGTAAACAGCAAGTCCTGACAAGCGCGACAGTTTTCCCCGCGCTCCCAGCCGCAATCAGCGCCGCAGTCCGCGCGGAAAGGCGGGTAGCCGCACAGCAGGATGTACGCGATCACCCCGAGCGACCACAGGTCGCAACGCTTGTCGTAGTGAGTCGCCGCCGAGCCCGCGAACAGGGACACCACTTCGGGAGCCATGAACTCCGCGCTGCCAACCTGACGGGGAAAAATTCCATTGGAATAGGTTGCGGGGAACTGGCAAAACTTAAGCCCTCTTTCTAAAAGGTGGTGGGTCATTTCTTCAAAACCTAGAAAATACTCGAAGACGTTTTAAAATTTGAATGAAGTTTATATTTTTTTTGACTCACATTTAGGGGACAGCATGAGCCGTAAAATGTCAATAGAACTGAAAGGGACAGCATGAGCGTAAGAGCGTGCTTAGCGTTGATTGTCGTTTGTGAATTGGGGGGTCAATTGCATGAACATAAATACTTAGCGAACCTAAATATAAAAAAGAAGGCAGAAATAGTTGTTTTTCTGTAGCGTCGCGTTGTAATTTAGTTGACTTAGCACCGCCGGATGTGTTTTTTGTTAAGCGATGGTAACACGGTAACATCCTTTGTAAAGGTTTACGAACCAATATCCTTGTACGAAAATGTATTAGAGTAGAGACGTTTAAAATGCACTCGGCCCAATTCTCATTACTTATCATGACCACATTTAAACAACAGAACGTTCTACTAATCCTTTAATTAATTACCTATACTAATAGGCATTGGCCTTAATTATGTCCTTTGAGATATCAGAAGTTAATGCTAAAAAATACGCTTAAGAAAACAAGTGCTACTTTTCCTATGCAAGAAGTTTATTTGGTCTTAATTATTTCTAATTAGACAGTTAATGAGATCATCCGACATTGCAACAATGTAGTCACCAGGAAGTCTTATTCGACGATTATTATGTAACCTTTAGGTGGATAAGGATGAGTGATAAAATAACTTGTGCAAAATTAGCAAAGCGTGATGGCGGAGATAATCCGGCTAAGTCGGGATCAGCCAGCGAGGTGGCGCGCCCGTTAATACCAACATTACTACCGTATGTACAGTCATCAGCTAGAGCTCAACCCACAACGGTATGAGCTCAACTCCTATTGCCATAAAGTCGCATTCTATGCGCGGTCGGCTGTCCTCAGCTTTACGCTTGTTGCGGTTGACTGTACCTACGGCATAAGTAATCCTATAAGCTCATTCGGAACTACGTTACTCATGCTCTACACCTATTTATAATTTCATTATTAATTAACAAATAATCTCTATTAATTAGATAATTTTATTTACTGTAAACGGTTCTATTTAGGTATATTCATGTTTTGTTAAGAACTGATGAAAATGTTGTTGCTGGCTGAAAAATAGCAGCCAGCTTTTTAAACATACATTGCATTATGATAAGAAAATGTTAACAAGGCCAAAATAACACGATAAAAATGTTCGCTTAAACATTTAAAGCGATGCTTTATAAAATGGCAAATAAACAGTCACATTATCGTTGATACTATCTCTAATACTTAATGATATTTTGCGAATAATAAAATAACATTTAATCTTCCTTCGAAGATAATTTGCAACAAAACACAATATTTGTATTAAAGTTATAATATAACGGTTGTGATAAATGGGGATGATAGCCTGCCATATCTAATACATTTAAAATGAACCGTTGTACTCGTATTTATCTATGTTCTCATAATATGAGAACAAAGATGTACAGTCGTCAGCAATATAAGCTACTGCATTTATTTAAAAAATAAAAATTAATGAGACTTGTATGTTACTAAATTGTTATGTTAAATAATAATGCACTTTATCTAAATAAGACTTCCTCTATAAATAACTCATATAGCTATAATTATTCGAGTACTGATAAGAACATATTCTAACGAGAACACACCTACAAATTCAAAAATGTTGCATAAGCACACACGATTAGAGTGATGCGTTAATAGCTCATTGAATTGTGAATGCAAGCAATTAGTTTCTAGAATTCTCGTATTCGTTTAAGAATTTTAACATAATCATTAAATTGATTGCCGAAGTGGATCGATAAAGAACGGAATTACTCTCAGGTGTCTCACTCAAGAGTTGGAATTGGGTATCACATAAGCAGCGACTGGGTAAAAATCGTGATTCATCGATTTTATTTAGACTTCTTAAAGAAATTTTATTTTTATATATAAGTCTTGTTAAAACTAGCCCTAACTTTGTGTGTTACATGAGCAGCGGATCTAATTGTTGTAAAGACGACGAAATTTTTTAGGTGTAGTCCCCAATGTTGCCTGAGCACAAAGGTGATTTCTAAAATTGTTTCTGCCTAAAGGTTTTTTCCGAAAGGTGCCGTGATGTTCGAATACACATTTTTATGACCACGAACGATATCATATCCCATCAACGGGACGTGTTTAACAAGAAGTCTAAAAAAGGAGGAATACACGGAGAGAGATGCTGAGTGAACTCACCGGTGTCATAAGCTGCGGAGTGGCTAGCGGACTGGCGAGACTAGAAGTGAAGCTGATGCCGCTGCCGAGGTCAAAGTCGCAGATCTTGACCGGGCACAGCCTGTCGGTGTGCACGCACAGGATGTTCTCCGGCTTGAGGTCGCGGTGGGCCACGCCCTTGCCGTGCAAGAAGTGCAGGGCGTTGGCCAACTCGCGCACGATCTCCGCCGCCTGCGGCTCTGAGAAGTAGTGGTGCTCCTGAATGCGGGACAGTAGCTGCCCGCCGTTGATCTATGACAATAGCAAACAGACGTTGAATTTACTTGAACCACTCATGAACAGTGGAATACAAGTGGAGAAGATCGAGGGTAGTAAAAGAAATGCGCGAGCTTCGTTTTGAGAATTGAAAAGATTGGCGTCTTGTTGTGTCGGAGGACAAAATCCACCTCGATTACAATAAAATAAATTATTATTTCACCTTAATAAATAAATATAAATAAAATAATGTATATTCAGTAACAGTTATTGTTGTGGACTCCCTATATTAAGTACAAAATGAGCATTTGTGTCAGAGCGAGCCCAACTTCCTTAGCCTAATACCTTTAATCTAAGTGCAATCATACGTTAAGTAAAAAATCTATCAGCCTTCATGAAATACCTGCCTATTTTTCATGCCATTCCGCGATAACAGTGTTAATAGTAGTGAAGGCTACAATATTGGTTTTTGTATACCTATTTTGTGTGATTTTTTATCTTTCAATCTTACTTTCCTGCTCAGCCAAAAAAAAGGTAACAACAATATAGATTATTAAAAAAGCCATATACCAGTTATCAATGATAATTATAACCAGTTAAAAGATATTGCATTTAAAAGACACTTTCGTCTCGTGCCATTGGGTTTCATATTTAAAATGCCATTAAGAAAATAATTGATAGGTGGAATTAACTAAGAGTGAGAACTCAGAAGTAACTTACGTACTTTAAACCGGATATAAACGAAAACCACTATCAACCAAGTTTATTTCCAAAAACATAACCGTTGAATCTGAATTGCAAATGAGCAAACCAATTTGGCATGTTAATAATTAAATTAAGTACTTTACTGTTTTTGAACATAATAATACTGCTTTACTACGAGTAGAATTAATTCAATATAATTTATAATTCACTGACCTAATTAATAAAAATGATACTGCACGCGCAATAAGTAAAATGTTTTATTTATACAAAACAACAAGAAAAATTGATTACATTCCACGTTTAATGAAATAGAGCCGTTAACTCGGAGGCGTGAACAAAGCGAGGCTTGTTTTTATTGTTGAAATATGGAACGATCCGTACATGTGGTTTACTGGTGACTCACGCGCATACATGTGCGACATAGTAAATAATTTTTACTCATGCTTAAATAAATCGGATAGCAGCGAAATAATTCGCTCGAATTGGATAGACTGTCAGACATTTTTCAAAATTTCATTCTCATTTTGGCTTAAAACGTTGTCAGCAGACGATTCTTCTTTTTAATAATTAGAACAAAAATATTTGTTTTGAGTGTACAGTCAACAGCACACCAAATGTCATTTCTTTGCAATAGAGCAAGGACTGGCCGGAAATGGGTAGAGTGATGTGCCGTCCACCGTGCCTAAGTTCATAAGAGGCTGTTAGCATCTCCTAGTTCCCAGCTGATAAAAGCATACTAAAAATTATTTAACTAGAAACAAAACAACTGTTTAATTAAGCGTTTATAATTATGAGCCAAGTAAAACTCGTAGGAAAAAATACCATTGTCATGCGTCAGGAAAATATAATAGCACCACATAATCCGTGGCAAAGCCAGCGTGGCGAAGATAATTGTTTCACGAACCCATAACAGTATTCAGTACAGGGTGATACTATTTATGTGATAGGGAGGGACTGGTATGACAGACAAACCAGTTATTAAAGGATTAGCAACTTTTCAGGAGAGAGTTTTATGTTTTCATTAGACAAATTCTATTATTTGTATACCTGTACTAGTAAGATTATCATCATAAGTAATTGTAAGAAATACCATAAATAAAATAAATCAAAATAACTTCTGAGAATTTACATTTTATCGGTACGTACTTAATATTTCAGTTAACCTTGTGCCCCAGTTTTATAGTACCTATCATTTGGAAACAGGATAGACAATCGTGATAAGATCACTTTAATACGCCTTTAGTGATTGTGATAATTAAAAAGTAATGATTTAAAATTGCTAATTATACATCATAATCTGTATTAATGCATGATCAATTATTTCGGCTTTTTTTCGTTTAGGACTTTGTCCGTGAAGACTTCAGCCTTCTAAACCTTTGCACCTTATATATAAAATTAAATTGCAGATATGACTGACTCAGCGCTTCTAGTATGACTTGTACAAGGCTTAATGAAAATCCGTCAAAATTCGAATCTCACCTTCTCGAAGACAAGATAAAACTTGTCGGTGTCCTCAAAGAATTCAATGAGCTGGATTATATTCGGGTGTCCCTGGCAGTAGTGGAAGGTCTCCACCTCGCGGAACACCCGGGCGCGGGCGTGCCCCGGCACTTTGTCGATGATCTTCACTGCGAACTCCTGCTCTGTGTAGATGTTCACGCATGTCTGTACCGAGGCGTACGCGCCTTCGCCCAACACTTCACCCGTCAGTTTGTACAGGTCTGTGGATAAAAAACGTGCTTTTTAATAATCTGGTCGTTCAGTCAAATTAACAAGGTAAACAACTCCAAACAAACCACTGTGGGTCGGTAAAAGGGATTGGAGACCACCTCGAAAGAAATCAAGTGATGTCTTTTTTGGCCATGGCCGTGCGTACGGAAAGCATTATACGCAGTTGATCCCGGCTGTCGTCTCTAAATGCCAGTCGCTAGACCTAGTCAAATGCCTCAGGGCAGCTCGATAACAACTGACAGCAGGGTTTATCACTAACCTTTCACCCCACCATCAATTCGCACTGATCCCGACTGTTGAGTAAGGCTTTTATCACCTAATTGAGGTGAGATCTTTGCCTAGCGGTATGTCATAATTATACTATAATAAAAAGACGTAGATATAGGTTACTTGTGCTAAAAAAGTGACACCAGAAATCAGGACTTCGATCACCTGAGCAAAGCATTGACAGTTTGAGACGACACTGCGCGACATTTATCTGTCTCGTTTACGCTCTAGTAAATAATCATGCTATTTTATACACACGCTCAAATTATAGGTACGTACGCCAGGGGACAATTTTTGACTTCGCGTCTGTACTGACATAACTTATCTATGTCTTTTTTATTGTAATATCATTGCATTAGCTGTATGTGTATTTACCTTGAAAGCATGAAGTGACAACTGAGCTGCCCGAGCGCTTCTTCCTCCGGCGCTTCCTGCGCGCCTCTTCCTTGCGCCGCTGCAGCTCCTCGCTGTCTGGGATCGGCACCGGCGCCGACGGCTCCGACACTCTAGGAGACTCGTTCGACTCGCGCTCGCTGCCAGACTGGCTGCTACAACGGCCTACGCCTGTGGACAAGGAACGAATAACATTAACCCCAAATTCTTACTTCCTGTGCATCACTAGCTACACTATTTTGTTCACATGCAGCAACCACCTTTATAATTCCATCAGATCTCTTTTTAGTTCGGTTAAACACAAATGAAATCCACCTGACAATGTAAGCCTAATTGGAATGGCTTACATTAAAGTGTCAGAGTGATCTTGATCCGGTTCGAAGGACCAATGTTAAGCCTATTATGAATTTGCTGGAATTTCACTAATCATCATATCGTAGGTCATTTTGGAGATTATTGACAGGTGTTACATCTGATGTCCCAGTAAGATAGCAATAGTATATATTCGAATGATTGCAGAATCTCTTCTTAATGGTTATGAACAAGCACCGAGCTAATTGAATTGCTGTATCACGTTTTATATGTAACATAAGTGTAACCATTCTATTTTTAAACATGCTTCGTTCATAAAATCAAGATGTTCCGTCTTTACGTAAGGGTCTATATTTTGTGAGTTAGTAACTGGAAGTGAAAGGGCTTTGCTATGCAAAACAAAGTGAGTCATTCTTAGTAACATAACAGGCTAGTCTAAGTAATAAAGCGACGGATATTCTCGATAGCTAATGAATACTATAAAACTTATGAAAGCCTAGACATGTAAATGATTGCAAATACCAAGACAATATGATACCTATTTGAATGAAACTTGTTTGCCAACAGCTGAGAAACATTGTACCTTCTGGAACATGAATACACCGTATGGTGTTTATTTTCTTATGGAATTGAATAGCATGTGGTAGGAACATAAACAACACTCGATAATAGAGCAGGTTTGGAATTCATTTAGGTGAATGACTGATTTAATTAATCAAATAAGACGCTAAGACTCTTAACTGAAAGTTGTTTCAAGTAAATGACTACTTATAGGAGAAACTTTAATTACTGGGCGTCGAAAATTAACAGTTAGAAAACAATTGAGTAAATCGACTGGTAAGTAAAGCAGATAGGTAGGTACTATGTATAGCGAATGCAGCAGACATGCATGCGACAGCTCGTTTTTGCCGAAGCATGAATAACAGCATTACGTATGCACACGATACAATAACGGCAGAGGCCATGTCGACAGCTCTCTCTTCAGTTTTGGTGCCAGCCTATTGTAAAAGCGTTTTCACCATGTTTGGCTTTTGCATTATGCCCATAAGCACGATTGTATGGTAAACACAACTGTTGCTGGGGCATTAATACAGAAGGAGAAGTCGACAGTGCATAATTATCGTGACGTGTTAGGAAACCAAAAATAAAAATACTGTTAAAATTCTAAAGCAAACTACCGTTTTGTCACTCATAAAGTCTGATCAGAGCTGATATGTTTACTTTATTCTAGAATTAACTTTTCAGAGCATTCATTATGTTCAAAAGACAAATCCCTAACAAAAGAACTTCTGATCAAAAAGTACCTAAACACAAAGCGGTATGCGGTCGAATGCAGCCGAATATATTGGAAGCCTTCTCAAAGTCAAAAATGACGCTTCACAAAGATCAATGAATCCCGGAACAAATCGTCACAATGACAGAGTAACGCATATCAGCGATAATGCTATTCACTATTCAGTCGACATGAGTGCAGGCTGAGTTCGCAAACAAAGCCGGTTCAACGACCTACATGGCCGCACCCACCGCTGCGCGTACGCAGCGCGCCCACGTTACGCGATCGTTCGACTTCTCGTCGTAAAAACTTAAGAGTTAGTTGCCTTGCCAGTGTCTCTGGCGACCTGAAGACTTGGACTCGTTACCGCCAGTACGGATAGATATCACCCCGCTTATAGCTTGAACCAGATTCACAGCGGTATTCAGCCCCCATTAGTATCAGTTCAAACGAGCAACATCTTACAGGATTTAGTCGCTTCCTTATCACAAAATCCTCTTATAAACCTAATATGATGTAATTTTTACGAGCTAGCAAACTCCCATGAACAAGATAAAAAATTAGGCATTTTCTAGGAAACAAACTTGAGAATATTGATTTGTAGGAAATAGGTACAAATCGGAGGTTTGTTTGTAATTCTTCGTTATACCAGTCGAAAAAAGTTATAAACGCAATTGCACGAATACCTCAAGCATACAGGTATGATAAGTAGTGCGTGCAGTTTGCTTGTGTTTATGTATTTTTACTCTTCAAGTTTAGTGATAAGCGAAACTTAACAATTATTGACACGCGATGACCTCAGCGTAGGACGTATAGCAACCAGTAAATGCGCAATAAACTAGCGAATGTATGTAACAATCGGGTTCGAGTCACGCCCACTCATACAATCGCCTGTTTCAACATAGTACGTACGTTTCCTGTTTACACGCTGAATTGTTTCAATATCTAACTGAAATGAGACCCATTTACAATGCCTACCTAAACTATTTATTTGTAAACACAAGCTCATTTAATTAATATAACAAAGGAAACCTAGCTATATAACATCAAGCGCCCGTGAGTTTAACAGAGCTGACTCATCGATTTGTCTGATACGCACACAAACTCGGCAGCTTACAAAAAGCGTCACCCACTTAACCTTGGTCAAATATACGCACGAGACCTAATTTGCAAAATTCACGTACACGTAATCGAGTAAATTAGGATACATACTCATCATTGCTGGTTAGTAACTGGTATCTATTAATTTAATATATTCTCAGGCGGAAATTACAAAACCAAGGAAGTCGAAACGCTTGAGATTAGCGAATCGTTCGAATATTAATAAGTTTGAGTGGATCTATTTCATGCACTAGATTGGGGCGAGAGACAATCAGGGGGGCTAAAACGGCAACATTTTAGGTGTTTCATATATGAATCATCTAAGTGACGTTTCATCTGGTGAATTGCTAAAAACGGTAAAACGGCGACATGAAAAGTGTTTCACCTACTTGACATTTCATATCTTAGACATATTTTTCTTTTTTAAATTTATTTCATGGCTTGGACTCTTAGACATAGTTTGATGACGACATTGCTACACCAAAAAAAATAGTGTCGCGCCTAATAATTGTAAACTTAACGGTTTTCATTAAACAAATATTTTCATCATTACAACTAATAATTTAAGGCTTAAAAAGTAGCTTATTATTGAATTTGTGTGATTTCTTATCACTAATAATTGTAAAATGTTTTTAATTTACAATTTTTATGTCTGGCAATGAGGACCGTGACAGGTGGCCTAAGAACAATAATGTCACAGCTGTCAATCGAGATTGTAAATAATGTTCGTGAAAACTTGTGATAAAAATCATTTTCCGACCGGAAACTATGAATGAAGACAAGAAATTGGTGCTAGCTAGGCATGTTCTTGAGATTGAAGATATTTGCAAGGAGACATGACTCTGTAACAACAAAGACCGAGTGATTTGCCAAACTTCTGCCTCGGCAATGGCGTACAAGACGACTTTATTTGGGAGCAGATTTTTAGGTTTTAATGCCGCACATTTTTTAAATAATACACATTATAATAACAAAAACGTTTTTTATTTACTCGATTATATTGGAATATTCATCAGAAGACAGCTAGTTAACGTAAATGTGATGAACTAAGTTCTCAGGAATTTCATTCAAAATGTGATAAACATTCAGTGTCGTTTCCACCACGGTCTTGGAAATTGGTTCAATTTATTGTCACTATTATGTATTCTTGGTGTCATTTTAATAATTCACAGTAACACATTTTACTAGGAATAATTAAATTTATCCTAAAAACGATTAAATAATGTTTACTGCTATGTGAATTTGACAGCTCAGCGCTGTCACCTAGTAGGGTAATTTCGTCTGTTCGCGTCCATTTAGTGCAGTTGCCAAACTTGACAGTGAATCAAAAAATGCTCCAGCACTGATTTATATAAAAAATGGATATAATGTATCCAATATATTCTAGTTTATTTTAGGATCAACTTGAATATTTTTTTCGAAACATTGCATTTTTTTAATAGATAAATTACAGAATTAGGTGTTTTTCCAAAAATGTCAATTAGCGTCCACTGTTTTGACCATTTTGCGGGAATAATTTATCAGCAGCTTTACTGCCAGCATTAACTCTTGGCAGGGGACCCTTGCACATCCAACTTCCGCTTTGCCAGCTAGTCTCCCTAGCGCTGATTTGCATTCCTCGACAATCGCTGATGTTGTCGCTGGTTGTTGAATTACTCTTACCTTGCTGTCACTGTAGACCGTCACTTTTGTGACATCGTTGTGACGCTTGCCTGCTATGTAAGCGCAAACCAGAATGTATAAATTTTGGTTTCAAGAACGCTGGCCAGCCTGCCCAAGCGTACTGATCTCTTTATCACCGAGCCATCATCACATAGTGCGTCTGTGCACGCCAGCAACCAAGAGTTTGATTGATTATTTCCTGAATCCGTCTGTGTAGCATATAAGTCCACCTGTGTCTGTTCTCCAGTGGTCTGTCTATGAATGAATAAACAGTAATCAGGTCTCTTCATTTCGCATTTCATTTTACGCTTTCTTTAAATGGTCTTCAGTTTATGTTCTCTCTTCATCATTATTTCTTGTCACCGAAGACCTAATTAATGTCTTGACTAATAAAAATAATGAAAGAAATTACTTCTTTCATTTAAAAATATAATTATTAGCTGTAGTCTTAGTTAAAAATGTATCATAATTATGAACAATCCATTTGAAATTATTTTTACAAGCAAGTTAATTTTATTGCATTCAAGAAAGTAGTGGAGGCAATTTGGTTTATGATTATCTCCTGTAGGTATAGTTTGTGGCCATAGCGGACGCAAACGCTAAGTTCTAAATAAGATGTATTTAATTCGCGTCTACCTCATTTTATTCGTTAAAAATGTATCTTAAAATTCACATAAATCGTTAAAAAACATCCGAATGCACCGCTGCACACTATTTGTCCTTATGTGCGTGTGTCTTTGAACTTAACTTTGAAGGATTAGCATTAGTGACGTATTTTTAATTGTTGTATTAGTTTACATAATTTCACAGATTTTCCGTAAAATGGACGCGAACGGGGTGGTGGACGCGAACAGGCGAACTGACCCTAAACATCTAACATTCCTGCAATTTGACGTTTAAAAGTGCACCATTTTACGAATTCCCATACAAAACTGTCAAATTGTATGAAAAACAAATATGAATCATAATATGAACATAATATGATTCACCTAATAAGTTGCCATTTTAGGATTTTAAAAAGTGTTTCATATTATGTTTCAGATATGAAACGTCAAATGTCGCTATTTTAGCCCCCCAGGTTGTTTGTCTTTAAGTAATCGAACACTTGTGTCGGTGGTGCGTCGCGTATCGCATGACACGTCGCGGGCTAGCTCCACGTGGCAGCACACTCGCCAGCCAACGTGGTCGGTTATGTAAAAATTCTCATCCGAGAGAGATACACGATAGGCATTGGCACAGAAAAGGATTCACATTTGCAAGAATAATATCCAAAATCCACAATCTGAACGCGTGCAAAAAAAATCTCTAAAGCCTTTTACAAAAACTTTACTCAAAACCATTCAAAAGTTTGGCACTCGTTTGCACGAGACCTTGGTACAACAATGGATGACCCAAATAAAGTTGTGTTCGAAGCAATACAGAACAGAAGCACAGGCTAAGTTTAGCGAACCAAAAATATAACGAATATTTCCGACCTACACAATTTGACCAATACCACAAATTCGTCTGATCCAGAATTATTAGCCAAGATTAGTCCAAGTTCGGTCTTGCTAGTCACATCAGAGCCCATCGCCAGAAAGACCCAACCTGAATGGTTTGCAGGAGTCGCCATCGCCGGACACGGTGTGGACGACATGACATGATGATTAGCCAAGATACTGCAGCACTACTTTGGAACTAGATTTGGAACTTAGCAAAAAGCACTCACAGTAGAAATAAAATGAATAATAGATATGAACATACTGCGAGTTACAAAATATTGGCAAGTATGAATTCATGAAACTAGGAATTGTGCTGCAAAACATGAAAAATGAATACAATTATGCTACAATTGACTTCAATCATAAATGCAGCAATTGACTCACGCCACGCACGCATGATGAAGCATTATTTACTGCATCAGTGCTTATGCAAATCAATGAAATACTAGATAATTGATGTGCTACCACATATTGATTACTAGATCTAGAAGCTAATATAAATTTTGTATAAATAACAAAATGGTCACCGCAACATTCGTGCCCTAAGTCTGGGGTTTCTACTTTCTAATCTGGTTGGTTGGCATTAGCGATTGGCCACGAATGAAGGCACTCTCTACCTTACTGATCGTAAGCCCATTATACTTTTGTTTTATACCCCTAAGCAGATACGAACAATTCACTTTCTAATTGCATGCCCTTAACCATTCACTCTTAATTGATTTGATTGATATTCTTGAATTGCAGTGTACGAACAACGCTATCAATCAATAACCGAGTATTATGACTTTTTGTTCAATTCGCATAGGTCTGTTCAAAAAGAATCTTGGTAATTCAAACTACAGCCTACCAAAAGTGATGTTAGCTGAATACATGAAGTGAAAATGTGTTGCAGTCATTCCTAAATTAGTCTTTAGAGTCATAGTTAATTATTACTATCTTCAAAGTGCAAAGTCGAGTCGGCTAGAAGTAGCCTGTGAGTTAAATAAATTGCCAAGTCGGCCTGGCACAGCCACCGAACTAAACAAGATAAGATCTCGGTGAAACTTTACTAGGGCGTTTAACTATATCTCCTGTGCATACGCAACCACTTTCACTGTTCACTGATCTAACCCTCGAGTTAATGAAGATAAATATATACGGAGCTAAATAAAACTCTTCCAAGCTTCCATAAACGGAGATAGAATACCTAATACTGCAATAAATATGTGGGCAGGAATTTGAATACAGAATCCACGAACATTAATCGAAATATTGGTAGAAGTTCAGCTAAGTAACGATGTTGTTTTGACGAAATATGAATTTGGCTTGATCGCCAAGCTACGCCATATTGTGTTTACACAAACGCGAACATAAAAAAGCTATACTCAAAATGATGCGTAGTTGGGGAACAGGGGTAGGAAGTTGGAAGGGGTTCAATGAAAACGCATCAAAAATCGATCGGTAAAAGTAGCGCGCAGTAGGACCCACAAGGGGTGCGGGGCGGACCTATATTCTAGCGGAACGGGCATAAGTCCGACACGGTCAAGGTTACTCCGTCTAGAGTCGATAGACACGAATGACTGACTCTTAATCAACGCTGATTGAATTTGCGAGACGGAAATACAAAACCAATTCTGTTGGTGATAAGCGTTCTCTGTCATAAACTGCTCCTTAGCCTGACGACAACACACGACACGACAAGCAGTCTCACGTTGTAGCCATCGACGCGATTGACAAAATTAAATTAGATGACCTAGTTTTTCCGAGAACTGGGAAGCTCCAAGCTTGCGTCACGAGAGGCGTGAATAATGTCAGTCGCAGGTATACAAACATAAACAGTTGTTGGAACTCAATTCGTGAGAATGTTCAGAACGAAAATAAGAGTAAGCTTTTTGAAATGGAAGTAAGCAACATGACACAACTTCCAAATCACGATACCTACCTACTATATGCGGTAACTCTAGTGCGCAGTTTAGTCTTTGTGGGTGACCTTGGCAATGAACGTTGGGGCGTCGCGCTTGAGTGGTCATGTTGAAATAAAACCGAGGAGAGTGTGAAATTGCATTCATTATCAACGCATTCCTTGCGCGTTTAATTTTCTTGCATGATCATAATTTGTACGGCGACCGATGAATATTTGATGAAAATTATTTTGTGCGCGGCGTTTATCTAAACATAACAAAACATAGAAAAAAGCGATTCTAATGAATCTAATTATGTAAATCATAGTCCTAGTAAACCTGAAGCGAGGGCTCAACTATTAGGCAATCACGGATTTTAATTCCATTTCATCATAATCCGATTACCGCTAAGAGGCATTATCTACAAATTGGTAACATCGGACATTGACTCACACTAACATATTTAGAGTTCAAAGAAAGGTGAAACTAGCTCATTCAGCTTAAATTATTGTCAATTCTAAACTTATTGGAAAAGGAGGTGCCGCTTAACGTACTTTTGCAGTAACATGACCCGTGATATTTGAAACTATATCAGACACAATCGCTAGCTATTGCAAGACACGACTCAGAGGTACCTCAAATAAGCGATATTATCACTTTACAAGTGTTTGCTACTTGAAATGATCTTGAACAGTTCATTCCATTTAGAAAAATAATAAAACCTACAGCGGGTAGTCAATTGTATGCAGCAAATAACGACTACCACGTCACCAGTCGTAAACTCTCGGAGTATGAGTTGCATTGCATGTTGAGCATGGTCAGTGTTACGTGTATTAGATATAAATAACTATGTGCACTAAAATGAAACACACGTTAAATGGATGGTCGTTAATCATTCACAAAAGCAGAATTCTTCAAAGCACAAAAAACAAACCAGTTTTAAACAAAATGCTATCAATGCAAACAAGGTTATTCTCATTAATGTAAACAATGAACAGCTTATGATAACTTCAGTATACTTGTTACTAAAACATAATATTTAGTTAATCAAAGAAGAATTACAAGGACAAAAGTTCATCGATTTCAATCTTATTGAATTTGGATAAAAGTAAACAAGAAACCAATTTGAAAACTGTTCATAACATAAAGTGAAATGATCGATCATAGCAAATTGTTGATTGTAGCATAGCAGGCATGAAAACAAAAGTTGATATTTGAAATTATCAATAACGACGGTACTTATCCTACATCTGCGCCTGTGTAGTAACAGTCAACTACGCAGTAGACGCAAAAGCCGGTCAAACAAATCAGGTGATAGAAGGATGATGACGACCTTATGAAAAAAATGGAAATAAATAATTGCAACTTACCGCTATCTACACTCTCTTCAGAAACCTTTTTCACCATCTTGATAATTGCCTGATGCGTTGATACAGCGATATTGAAATATTACAAGTAGGTGGTACTACTCTTGAAAAGCCGCTTTCAAACTTGCGGCCGCCTTCTCGACGTGAAATCGGAACGACGTTTACAGGCAAGATAGAATTAAAATGCCAAAATAAAAATACAAAGCACCACTGTCGAGAAGGATTTACGGAAAGTGTGCCGGAAGGTAATAAACAAACACTGCTAGAAGGCGGAATGAAAAAAACTGCTGTTGTTGCTAACGCTCCATCCTACACACGCCCGCCCGTCTGATGTTCTGAAATCCAACTGAGGAGTTGGGGCCGCGAAGCCGGCTCGACCGGGCGCACGTACACTCTCCCCCGCCCCGCAGGCCCCGCACAAGCCCCGCCGGTAGCGAACTAGCAATATACTGTGCGCCTTGCCCTCTCACACTAGCGCATGCGTACTCGCTCACTCTTTTCGCTGACGTGTTTATATTTTTTGTCGTTTATTTTTTTACTCCTCATCTGGTTTAATCCGTTGGGGCCAGAATCTTCTTGTTTTACGCAGATGATAGGAATAAGACAAAAACGTTTCAGAAAGATAGCGGATGATAAACAATAATATCCTCCTGACCAACAGCTAGGTAGATCCTCTTGTTTACTTACTAATAAGTAAACAGGAGGATCTGCCTGTTACGTAAATCCTGAAAATTGTATTACAATGCACATAATGTAATTAACAGATTTAGTGTGTGATGGTAATTAAAGTTTCAACATAAACAAGTACCTGCGTAATTTAAATACTTTTATCTAGTAACTCTATCAAAAGGCTATTCCAGAAAACAAAAAAGATACTAACAAGCTTAGCAGTAATGCCAAATCTGAACCATTCCAATAAGACTAACCAAAAGGAACAAAGAGAATCTTGAAAGGACGCTACTGCGCGAAGCTATTACATCATCTCCCCATAACAACATACGCACAACTCTGGCAATATGTGTGAACCGTTTTTAACTTCGTTTTTACTGGTCTTTGTGTCAAATAAAGCATTATGCAATAAGTCCTTTGTCTTCACCCTCCCATGAATGACCTTCACAGGGCGTTTGTTGACAAACAAAATACAGGAGCGGGTGCAGGGCGCAAAACGCACGTGGTACGAGCCAACCGGTCCAACCGGCAGCCGGCGGCGCCGCCATCTTTGTTGTCACGCCACCGCTCCATCTTGCTCGCGCATACTTGCTATCTCTTTCGCTTGCCTACGTGACTGACAATAACAATAACATAACCCTTCCTAAACGAAAAACAAGACAACGGTCAACTCCGTATTTTGGATAACTCTCTAGCTAGATAGTCATCGTTATTATCTGGTTCCACCACATTGCTGCATTTTATTATTTCATTTGACTGGCACCAAGACTGATACGTATGATCCAAGAATATCCTTTTGAGCTGACAAACATAACAAAATGATATCACTCTACAAAACACTCATATCGCGTGAACTAAATTCTTATCTCCATAGGCTTTAAATCTTTATTGATGATTTCAGCTGAATTTTGAACAACTTGATGGAATTCTATTATGAAAACATTAATATTCAGATATCGTCATTTAAATATTCCCTAATCGTTTTGAAAGAATAATCAAATTGAACCAACACCCTTAAAAAGCTCATAACTCATTCCAAAGTGAAGCCTAATAATGGAATTATACTTTTCAACTAGGTACACAATCAACATAATTTAGTGAAGCACTTTAGAGGTTTCTTGTGGATCACTCTCAATTTTCGGGGAAGTGCAAAAATCGATTCCCGCAACCCCCTGCTGTTTTCCAAGAACGCTTACGGGTGGGTACGACACATTGCGTATTGGGGAAACCTAAATACGAGCAGCCTTTGAAGTAAACAGTATTACAAATTACAATCGTAAGTGGATACCCTTTCTGTGAGTTTTTATGTTTTACTGTTGTGGAGATTTAGGGCTATTTGTATTTCTCTCAGGGAGCGGTTCAAATCGGGATCGCTTCTTTGTTCCGATTTCCAACAAAAGCACCAGTACAAAGAGCTTTCAACTTTGTGCTTCTGTTTTACCGCAGTTGTTTCATTCCTCTAATGCGTTTACATTATAATTACTTTTATTCATCAGCAAAATAACATTAAAAATAATAGTTTAACACCAGTCGTGAGAAATTGATGCATTACCTACAAATGTAGCAATTGTTGTTGCATCATTAAAACTGTTCCAAGTTGTTGCATGGTTTACTAAAAATGAAATGAACAAACCTTTCTTTATGACACTTCGGACAAAGGCATTAATGTAATCATCGCCGTGCATCGTCATTTTCATCATCTTGAGAATCTGAAACAAGTTTTCCAAATTAAATCACTACATGTTGTATTGCGCATTAAACATATTTAACTGGTCTACGCAATTACATAACCGACTCCTTTCTACCTTCCCTGGGGAGTATTTATAGCTAGCTATAAAGTTATTCATTGGAAATTTATTGCTTGGACTCGCTAAACCGTTTTGATTATCTGACTTATATCTCCACTACAAGGATGATTTCAGAGTGCACTTGGATAAAGAGGACCAAAACTCATTCAAACACAGTCGTTCGTAGAGAAGAGGGGTCGCAATGCACCGGGGTATTCCCGCGGAGTAGTTTTTTGTGTTAGAAATTTGGGCCGTTTTAATATCGGGCTTGCATCGAGTCACGTAATCTAGGATGCAGCAGCTGCACCTGACGTACAAAGGACATCAAATATTCGAAATAGACGTTTTTTTAACGTAATCCCAGTTTCTTAACAAATAGGAGAAGAAAGAATTCAGGGAACAAGTTACGACAAGTTGAGCATTAACAAAATAAGCAACAATGAAATTGATTTCAAAACTGGATCGATCAAACGCAGCAGACAGTCAGCAAAAATAAAGACAGGTCGGCATTTTTGCAAATTATATGAATTAGCTTAAATTTTCTTAGAATTTTTTTTTTTTTTTTAATTATAGTGGTCTTCAAGATGACCTCACTCCACCTGATGGAAAGCAGTCGTGAGGTCCAGATATGGGGTTGACAAGCACAGTAATGGACAACTACTCTGCTGGTCAATCTCATTTTGAAGGCCTGCATAAATGCCTTTTCACGCCCCGCTTAAAAAACCCGGGATTGTAGGAAGAAGGAAACACATGCGCTGGAAGAGCGTTCCACGTCTGGATAGCACGACACAGGAACGAGTCACCGAACCTTTTGGTGCGGGCCGACAGTCGCTGGATCGTGTGTGGATGTTGACGCAGACCAGCGCGTGTGGTACGGGAGTGGAAGGGTGAGGATGGGATCAGTTGGAACAACTCGTCAGAGCATTCCCCGTTGTACAGGCGGTAGAGGACACTCAATCTGGCAATGTCTCTACGCAGTTGGAGAGGCTCCAGAGCCATAGTGGCCTCTGGGTTACCAATGATGCGGATAGCGCGCCGCTGCAACCTATCGAGAGCCTCTAGCAAGTACTTGGCGGAACCGTCCCAGAGATGAGAGCAATATTCCACACACGAGCGAACTTGTGTCTTATACAAAAGACAGAGCTGCTCAGGCGTGAAGAATCGTCTCACTCTGTTCAGGATTCCAAGTTTACGGGATGCTGTTTTAATAATGCTCTCGATGTAGTCCCGTTGGTTGAGGTCGCTGCGAACATCCATGCCAAGGATGTTGAGGCTATCCTTCACTGGTAGTGGGGTGCTCTGAAGAGTGGGACGGGAAAGGAATGGCGACGTCTTGGCAGTGAATGCGCACACCTGTGTTTTCTTGGCGTTGAACTCGACGAGATTGCGTTCTCCCCATTCGGAAATGCGGTCCAGCACTCCGTCAAGCTCAACAACAAGAAAGCGCCTCTTCTCCTCGATATCGGTTCGCTTAGCCACAGGGCGCTCGAAATACCGCGAGTGGACTGTGCTGTCATCCGCATAGCAATGAAATCAACAGTAGTCAACAAAAAGTTTGCATTGATGTAATTCACAATTTGTCAACGCTTAGCGAACGAACTCTAAAATCCTTTACAGATGCTACGTAGCTAACTAGCACAGATCACAAACATGTTTGGCTTGTAGTTTAGACTGCGAGTCACTAATTATATTCGGGTGCTAATTAGATTTGGAAAATTAGATGTTATACAACAAAAACAATAGGTCAAGTAGGGAATTAGTGGTAAAAAGGTTGTATTACAATATTACCAATTTGTTAGCGGAAGCAATACTACTAGATAAGACTAGGACGATAACTGCTTTACTTTTAAAAGTAGAGTGCAGATTAATGCATGTAGTAAAATAACATAAAGCACAATAAAAAAGAGTTTTACGATACGGCAATACGCCAATGTTTGATACGGCATTTGGACAGCATCACCAATAAGCAAAACCATAAAGAATTTGAACTAGGTATAAGAACGCCTTTATTGCTTATCCAAACTGCACCAACGGAAGCATTCATAATTGTATTCATCAAGCGCATCCAAAATTAGACTAACACTTTCAAAAGGTGAACTGATTGTGATGGCTAGACGTGTACGGTCACCCAAACCAAGGTTACGGAAAATATATTTGCATTGGTGATGTGAACTTTTTGCGTTGTTCTGTGCGATAATGTTTTAAACATGTGAGGCTCAGAGCGGTGGGCAGTGTCGACAACCTCAGCAACTGTACAACATCAAACACGAACATTTAAATTCATGCATGGATTTCTAATAACTCTTCAATTATTGGCATTTCTTTGAATTACCTCGCCAATTTGGTTGGCTAGTAACGAGTAAAAAATAAAGTCACATGGGTAGCATATTTTTGACGGTACGATTGACTGTTGCAATTTTTTTTTAAAAGTGTAATGCACAGATGTCTGCAATAACACACCTTGTACAACACCACACATTAAATGAATAAACATTATACGATAGTGTGAATATTTTGTTTTTTATCACCTGCAAATTAGGTACCGTACTAAGAAAGATAAGAATGACATAAGATTTATGTAACATTAATGCGCATACTAACTGTGTACAATTAAATAAAACCATTTTGTACAGTATTGTTCAACATTTACATCAAGCCTATGGCAAGACAAGGCATTGCGTATTGCCAATTCACATGATATCCAAAATTACTAATTGTACATATTTTCACAGGCAACCAACACATCAACTGTACACGAGTACGTTACTGTTGTAATTAAGTTTTATGATCATTCTATGTGAAACGCAGCGCCCCGATGTTCACTTTGGGAAGAAATCCCGTGCAATTTGTTTTCACTAGAGACTGATAAACTTTTTTCTTTGCCCTGTTCTATTTTTTCTCTGTCTCTCCAAGTGTGTGAGATGTTACAAATAAAAGTTAAGTTTGACTAAAATTATTATATTATTTCAATGATATCAACAGTAACAGTTATTGATATAACATTAGTGTGTGAGGCGTTTGTTATTATAGTAAAATTATGTCCAATTTCTAATTTAGTGTTCTCAACTCAAATCTCTCACACCCCGAGTTGATTCCAACGCTTCGAAAGCATAAAAGAGTAGGTATGTAGATAGATAGATAGATAGATATTCTTTATTGTACAAAAACATTACATTTCAAGCAAATAACACAACAACAATGAGAACAATGTACAATTTAGGCGGTCTTATCGCTAGAGAGCGATCTCTTCCAGACAACCTTCAGGTAGAGGATCGTAAGTGAATAAAATAAATGTGGGTGAGCTAAAATAGTAGAGGACAGTATTTTCCTATAACAATAAAATAAATAAAATACAAGGAATAAGGTCAGAAGATACGAACTAAACACTACAGATACATAAGTAATTAGTACGAAAATATACATACATATCATTAATATTTTATAATAAACGTACATATACCATACATATATACATAAATTCAATTGACAAGGATTACGCAGCATACCGAACAACCAGCACAACAAAAGGAAAAAAAAGGAGTGGGCGATCACAGTGAAAGGAAATAAGCTTTGACTCGGGACTTGAAAATAGGTAAGGACTGGGCTTGCTTGATGGGCAAAATGAGATGATGTATCCTCAAATAGAAAAAAAATTTGACAAGAGTCGCCTCTAACATGGTTGGTTCGTCGGGTGTCGGGTACCCCAACATATTTAAGGCGATTATACAAAACTCGCCTCGGATGATGTCATCCACTGTATGTACTTAAATCCAACTACAGAGCAACCAATGTCTTCCACTGTTCATGTGTACGTAGATTAATGCTACAGAGAATGGAAAGTTCCATGGTGGTGTTAGTTGTACCTACATTTTTGAATTTCAATTCAAGCCTTAGCATCTCATATTCATTGCTAAATGGACGAGTTTATTATAAAATAAAATGAATCGCGCTGAGCAGAAATCCAGTTATACGCAGCAAAATAATAGTTCCAAGTGGTAAACAAGTTTTTGTTATGGCGGCTGTTTCAGGCTAGTTGGTAGCAACTGATAGATCTGCCGAACTGACAATCGATCACGATTCGATCTCGGTCAAGGATGACTGATCATTTAAATGAAGACAAACTAAGTAAATTACTTGAATTGTTGGCGATGGCGAAAAAACAAGTTACCCTAATCCGAGATTTCGTGTTTTGATAGATTGTTTTTTTCATTTATTTTTTCCGATTTATCTGCCTATGCGCACAATGAAGTTACACTTCTTGTTTTTGATAGACTTTTTTTTTTGTCTAGTAGAAAATATCAAAGATATGACTCTATCCAGATCACTTTATAAACACAACCTATATGGCTAAGTTAAGCCTCAAGTTATCGGGTCCAAGATTTATCAAAACATTTAAAACACTCAATTATCACTCAAATATCCTGATGATTTATCGAACAATAATACCGAAAGCGAACGCACGCAAGGACGGCGAGACCATTTGTCGGGTACAGAAACACAAGAAGGGATATGCGATGCAGTATGCGGTGGATTCACAATGATAAAAATGATTGCCATTGCCCCCAGCTTCTTCAAACTTTTTTACTGCGGTAATCGCTATGTCAAACCGAAAACAGTGGAATAAAGTTATGATGATATGATATTCAAAATACTATAGGCATCACCCATTTTTATGCTTTTCTAGATAAACATCGTGGACTCAAACGGCCGCCTAACTTAAAAGGATATTTCCATATCTAGTTTGTCCAGTAGAATTTGAATAAATTAATTATTAAAATTCAAAATTTTCAATTTTAAGATAGTCAAAGCTAAATGCGCAGTAAGAAGTAATATTAATGTACAATTTCCTATCGCAGCACAGCCGATAACCTGAATCTTACGCACGTTACTTGTATTGATAGCAAATGAAAACAGTATAACGTCAAAACAGTGGTGATTATACAAATCATGAGAGATGTTTTGAAAATTCGGTAAATAATAAGGAGCAGATATAATTTTAACGAGATTAAATAAATAAGTGTTCTCGAATTGGCATGTAGAAGCAACCATAGCCGAAATGTGTGAAACCCTGCAGACTGCTCTAACTCAAAATTGATATACCACAAACCGCGATGCAAGTCCCTGAAGTAACAACTAAACCGTGGGTTAGTCTCCTCTACTTACTTGGCATCGTCAAGAAGTGGAGTGAAATAACTGGCAGTGATGCGGAATAAGGAGAAAATCTAATTGGCTCCTGGGCATCCATGGGACTAGGAGTCTAGGACTGTAAACGTGAGATTGTCACTGATGATGTCGGAGAGTTATTTCTACTGAAACGAAAAAAAATACTCTTAAAGATTCCAGGAAGTAACTATTAAATAAACAGTGGCAGATGGCCTACTCCGGTTGCTCCGTAGCAAAATTTGCTGGTTTTGCTAAAATATTGAACTAACTTAGTGCATGAATGCGATTTTTCTTAATCGTTACTAATGAATCATTCCACATAAGCAAGCCACGTTTTTTAAATTTGGCGCTGATTTAAACGACCAAACAAGACCGTCCCTTTAAAAAATATTTAATAAGGAACGTATTTATAGCATTCTAAAGATAGATAGGTACTCATTCAAAATGCGCATCATCTATTTCAAGAAAATCTAGAACCCTTTATCCAATTACACACTTGTAAATGCACGCTACTCGTAACCGTTCGCGTTGTCATGCCACGATGGGATATAGGATTGAACACAACAATAGCACGTGTGTGTTTTGTAGAGCTACCAGCTGTAGCAAAACGCATGTGTTCGTTACCGAGGAACGGGTACATCGCATGACTCGAAGTACCGAATTGTTTCTCAAAAAATCGTATCGTATTTGCTGTACGTCATTCAGTTTGATTGGGTCAGTTAAATTTTTTATTACCTACTTATTGTACTTGTTTTTCATATTGACTAGATTCGAAGCAACTCATACTGTACGCGATTCGACTGGGTGCCATGCCTCATGCTGGTACTCGATTGGATCAAAAGAACGATGTTAAGTAAGATATGTTTTTTAAATAACGAATACATACGGGTTCACATTTTCTCGTTACTTTTACAGCTCTAGTATTTTGTTTCGGCTTTCAGACATTTTACATCCTTCATTTCATAGAAATTAAGAAAAACTTGATCAGTCTTTTTATCTGATTCTGCTAAATTTAAACTTTCTAGTGCTGAACTGCCAGCGAATTGGTGGGTCAGGGAAGGAACACAAAATTGTCTAGTTAGCTGTTTTAACCACTTATTAGACTAGTTTGTGCACTCGTAAACTGCATCTGTAAATGCAATAATTCTTTATCGCTGCAACTTTGTTGTAGATACATACGAGTACTACGCAATGCCTTGTACGATGTTTTCCATCCATGACCTGCTTATCCAAGTAGAGTTGCTGTTTAAATTATTCAGCCATTGTTATTATATAAATGTACAGCTTTATATCTGTTCGAAATTCAATGAATATACCCAACAACAACTTAATTGGATAACATAGGCTTACATATTATACTCAAACCCTTGTGATAAATGTCCAGTCTCTTCAAAGCTAGGCGTAAAATACAAGGTATTCTCCAAAAAGACTGGGGAAGAATTTCGAGCATATAAGTAGATCCTTCCACTTCTTATGCCGTTGTTATATTATGTATTTAATGGAGTGTGACCTTTTATTGTTAGGCGTGGAATTATGTTTGCAGTTCAATTCCAAATTTGTCAAATTTCAAAATTATCGGACGGGTCAGTACTGACAGCAGATCTTATACTATTGTTTCAGACATGTATTGTGTCTCTTGACACGGATAGGTTTATGGGTGTATTTAATTCGTAGATATATTTTAAGTGTAATTACTACACTCACGTAACATCAAAAATAACGTAATTATTTTATTTTTAGAAAAAAGTATCTAAACCGGTTTTATGCTTTCAATATCATTAAATAGCTTCTGCTTATGCAGATGATACAAATGCCTTTGGAGTTACATTTGAATACAACATTTGTACATTTGTATTTTCTCTACCTCTAATTATGTAAAGATAACTACAAAGTATCTTTAAGTATCTGTTAATATTATTTATAGGTGCCTAAGTGTAAGCTCAGAGCTCTGCTCTAGGAGTCAAGGTTAAATTACTTACGTAATATTAACTCTAAGATCATTCTCGTTTATTTTTCATCAAGTCCTGTTCAAATTTACTCACTGTAACGCACACTTGTTTGTACGAGAATAAGTGCATATTAATTGATGAAATGGTTACATAATATACCAGTACTTAGGAATGAAAACAACTGCTGAATATCGTTGAAGTGAATCACCTCCTATTTTCAGACTATTTTATTTGAACAAGCATGAGGAAAATAATAAAAAAAACTCATAAGTATGTAGTGATCTTAAGCTTAAAAGATTGAAAGTATTAACGATTTCTGCAAATAATATGATATGCAAATTATCATCAGTCTACCAGTGAAAACAATGACTTTTATAAAAATGATAAATAAAATAAGTGCATACAGTTATTCAATGTCTAACTCTCGATTTGTTAATATCATCGATTATGTATTGTTACCTAAGTATTAGTCCCTGTCCTGCCCATATCCAATTTAGGTATAACTGTCGACGACATAATAACAAACCGATTGAATAATAAGATTAAATAAACATACAGGGGTAACCTTGAAAGACCAACATTCGCACTCATTTTATAGGACCAGTTCGCATTCAGTTGGACATATTATGTAACAGTGTAGACGAAAAAGATTATGACTAAACATACTTTACTCTGTTTATTAACGATAAGATAGGCACCTACGATAAAAAATACTTCGCAGTAAACAAAGTACACATTGTACGAAATATAAACAACATCTACGCGTCGAAAACAACAATTTTTCATACATTATCTTACACGTAGATCACTTTTTATTTGGTATCATAAATAAGATAATAGTGCTTGTGTCGCTAACATTTCACTATAAGTTAAGTTATGTAGTTACTATTACAGACCGAGTAGACCTGAAGTCTAGACAGTAAAAGGTTACATTTAAAAACTGAATGTTACTCGTAATATACCGATCTACGTATATGAGTTACTCACAGCTGCATATCTCAGAAACTTTGACTTAAAATTCAGTATAAAACGGCCACGTGTCATTTTGTTTATGCATTTCAAGTTGGGTTTGTTGCTATTGACTACAACTGTTTGTGTGCGTGCTAACTATAGTACGATTAATAATTGTAGTCAGCGAAATGACAACTTCAACAGTGACTGATACAAAAAAGGGTGACCCGCTACAATAGTGACGTTCGGCAATCACATTCAGTCATGATTTATTTTATGAGGTATCAAAGCCTTTTTTAAATAATTGTAAATATTTAATAGGTACAAAACGAATTTAATAATACGATTTGAGAAATATGGGCCCTACCTCCATATTAAAACTTCTCACTAAAAATTTATAACCATAGCTGGAAAAAAAATGTTCAAAGATGTTCAGGGGAATTAACACTTGAAAGTCAGCAAAATACAAGTAATTATATACGTTTTTATTCGTTACGGTTGCTATTGATTCCGACTCCGATTCTGAATTCATCTCTTCATGATAGTCCATACTATTATTATTCGATTCAAAAATAAGTAAGTAAACCGGAATCTACAAAACCTTCATCACTGCCTATATATGAAATTATAAGGCGTCGTCCTTTGCTGGTTGGGCCCTTTAGGCCTTAGTCAAACCTTTAGAAATACTTGTATGGAAGATTCTACTGTTGTATCCTCCTAAACTTTTCCAGTTGTATGACCTGTTAATAAACGAAATTCTTACCTGTAAATAATATAATACAGAAACAAAACATTTTGAAACTGAAAATCTATTTACTAAATACAGTTTACCGAAATACCTCTATGTCTCAAAACGAAAGTCTGACCAGTGTGTGTTGCCAATAATGACATATGGAAGTGGGACGTGGTCATTCACTACGACTTTTTTGCCAGGCTGTAATGTCGACTAACTTTTAATTGTAAAAACTCGATTTACCACATCACTATTTATTTGGGACTGAAAACCTGCCACACTGAAAATGTCATTTCACTGACTACAATTAAAAATCCGAGTATAGGTCAAACGCGAGATATGAGTCTGTGTGCAACAGCTGACGACCGCCGGAGGTCATTGCCCTGTTTGGAACGAGGCCATCGACCCTCACCAGTGCACCCTTCAAGCGCAGGCGATGCTGGGGTTGTTTTAATCCCAAGATATAAACATATACATTCACAATTAAATTCTACTTTTGTCTGCTATGATATTGAAAAATATGCTCGTTCCGTCATGAAATTTTATTTCCAGTGCTCAAGCCATTCGCTTATGACAGGTTAGAATATCACAAAAGCTACATACAGCCACCATATCAGCTTTACTAAACTAGAGATCGTCAACAGCAATAATTAAACCGAAATTAGGTCAGACATTGATAGTTTTTCGAATGCGACTTCATTAGCGTAAAGCGTAGTAAGCAGAGGATATACAAGTGACTATTGGTGGAAAATTTAGTCGCTAATCACCTAAGCAATTAGGCGCAGCCACCGCGGTATCGGGCGTCCTGGTGATTACGGGTGCGTAAACAGGTGCGTATAATACTCGTGTAGGAGCGTGAACGGGCGCACGTAGGCACGACAAAGTAAGGCCTTTGGGATTATCTGCGAGGCTGGATCGCCTATTGTGAATTGCTGACTTCCGTCCAAACGGACATTGATTGCATATGCAATAATTTTAGGCAAGGTGGTAGATTTGGAAACTGAAGGAATGGAATAGGTGCCTTTATATACAAGTCTTCCTCAGATTATCTTTTCTTCATTCATTAAATTGTAGAAAAACTGCATGACTAGATTCTTTAGAGCTAAAAAAAACCTCCAGTAACAGGCAGTCTTAACTATAACAACGACGTGGACAACGCGATGGTCGTTATTTTTCAAAATTTGCATTTAACGGCAAAGTTAACTAATAATATGAAAAAATTGATAACTGACCCCAAGGGCGGAGGGCTAACTCGGACATAGTCCAACGGTTTTAAACCACATGCCACATCATTAATTGTATCATAACAATATTTTATAGTTATATGGACCTGTTATTTAAGCAACTGTAACAATTGACCCGATAAGGAATCTGAAGCTTTTCAATTGAACAACAAAAGATGATAGTGCAAACAAGCGTTACTCTTGCATTCTAAGATCCAATCTTTCTTTTTGGTTTTCCTGTTGGCTTCGTAAAGAATTCTATTGCCATCTTTTGAGATTGAGATCGATTGTTTCCTTTGTCATGGTCTAAGGCTGAATAAACACACGCACCTACCATACCTAAAACTTTTTTATGGATATAATTAAGAGCTCTACGCAATGATCTCTAGCCTAAATGTCCTTTTTTTAGTATCTCTTTGTTACAAGTTATGGTAGATAGTTGTAATCATACTCTTTTGTTTTGCATGTCTTGTTTAGCTCTGATATTCAAGAGGCTCAAACATTTTAGATTACCTTACCAATGTGATTTCCGTTTTATCAGGGTATAACACAGTTCGTAAGATGTTTTGTTAATTTATTAGTGACGATTGTCATTAGGGTTGGAGAATGCCTAAGCTAAATTTCGTCGTCGTCGTCAATATGGTATTTATGGTATCTGAGACGAGTACTGATTTTCTGTAAAAAAAAAGGCATAAAATCTAGCAAACACTGAATCGCTTTACCATTATGCCATCATCATCGCATTTAGCTTGACTAACAAACCAAAACCAGTAAGACATAAAAACATCAACTCCGATACTGAAACGACGTAATAGGAATTCACTAATGCAAAAAGTAGGCATCAAGCAAGTGTGATATGGCCCTAACGCGTACAGAGCTCGACTGGCCTCGCCTCTGTTTGTCGACGATGGCATTGAGGAGTTTAACCAACTCCAATAGTCATGGTAATTGACGTTATGCCTTTCAATAATGGCGCCCGAGTACGATAAACCGCTTCTATTTGAACTACTCCCGGAGTAAATAAACAGGGATAAGGATAACATCACATACATTTTTTTTACAAATGTTTTAAGAACCTCCGATTGCTAAAGCAGTTTTTAACCGGTATGGGATCATCTTGTCAAACAATTAACTCCCAAAATTATGTTATGTTATGTTGACGACAATGTCAACGAATTATATGACATGAATATTTTCTAACAAGATTTCAGTTACTATTAACATTACCTGTTTTTTTGTGTGTGATTTTGTTTTTATTATTGTATGTGTGAACTTTGGATTGTTTTCTGAAATAAACGAATATTATTATTGGCAGCCAAACAGTTTGTTGACAACTTAACTATGCAAAATAAAAAAGTATCACCACATAAAAACACGTTAAAATTATAGAATATTAATACAATAATGTTAGATTATTTTTAACATTTAGTGCCCAATGATTGAATGAATGCAAAATAAGCGGATGGAACCGTAAGTATTTTTGTAAAAAACATGCCAATCCTCGCTAAACAGTTATGGAAGCCACTAAACACTGAAACAACATAGAATCTGATAACCAGTATTTCAAATAGAAATGTGTGCTTGCATTAGCGACGACGCGCAAGGCGTTGCCGAGCGTGCCGACTACCGAAGTTGTAAACATTTTTTTCCGCCGATCACCTGACACCTCTTTATTTTACGCGGTGTAAATATTTACAGCCACGTCCGAAGCTCCAACATCATCACAGCTCTGTCAAACGACTCGACCTTCGACTTCGAGCAATGCTAATTAAAACACCCACTCAATTTAACTTACACAATAATATTACATATACATTGATTGTTCTCACAATTAAAATTATTGAGGAGAACGATTTATCTCCTTTAAGTAGGATACACCTGTAAAAACTGTGCTCGTTTTGAAACAATAGACATTCGGCACTACAATAAGTCAAAACCCTCACCAATTACTTTTATTTCACTTTATATTGTCTGCCTGCCCAAATGACACCTATCCTTTTTATTTTTTTATCCATCTATTATTTTCTAAATAAGTACCACAATGTCCTTGCTTTATAAAGAGTAAACAACGTTACCTAAATTTAGTCAAGACTTTCTCGCATTTGGCACAAACATCATGAGTGTAATCAAATGTAATGTTTGACTCCATGCGTACCGATATTAAAGTAGAATTGTACCAGGCTACGACTTGAGCAGTACAAAATTTCACGATTACTTTTGGTAAACCAATGATATCCAAGGTTTGTCTGGCAGGTTTAGTACTTTTGCAAAAAAAAAGGATCGTGCAAGCCACAGGTCAAGTATATACACTATGACAGTTCGTATGTCCTTATATCAATGCTATAGAGATTATTTTCCAACTGGTATGGTAGGCTTGACGTGCAACGACGTGCTGTACAAACGGCAGGACGATAAAGTTGAAAACGAATGTTTGGCCGTGCGCTGTTGTATTTTCGTTGGTTCGACTAACAACGAACAGAGGCTTTGGCTTCAGTTGGAATTTCAGTAAAAAACTAAGTTTTATCATCAATTTAATATCATCATTTTATCTATCATAGTTGAAGTGTATAGGTACTCGGTATTATTACGGTCGTGGTCGTGAGTTCGGATTTCCACCCAGTACAAATATCATGTGATAGGTATTTGTGTTCGTTCCGAGTTCAGGTGTTATTTCTTCTTCTTTAATCTGATTTACATATAAGTGCACCATAGGATACACTTACAGTACGCATCTGTTTCTCACCCTCAGTACAATGCCGTGCTTAATTAATTTAGGCAGAAGTAGCTATCTCTCCTAACAACAAGCCTGTCTGCCACAACCAAAGATAGCAGCGGATGTACTAAATACCACCAAGCTATGATGTTTACAAATGATCGTGCGATCGTAACGTCACCAATTAATGTGTAAAGTAGCTGTCGGTCGTCTTTGTCGTCGGGTCCACTATCGTTGGTATCATTGTTTACAGTCGCCACTGCCAGACTCGAGGCGGTCACACGAGCGCTCGCTTCGCCACTTTAGCTGAAGCCATAGAAACATCAAACTATGTATGTTTTTAAAAACTCTGGTCATGCGAAACACAGACAGTTTATGACCGTTTAGCGCAGCAAATATGAGCGCCGATTGATTTGAAACGTGTTGCTGGGTCCCAGTACAAATGTTAGTGGATGTATTCAATTTCGTACTGGGTCTGGGATTCTGAAGGTGTGGAGGGGTTTCGATGTTCCCGATTTCCATAACATAACACTAGAAACCTTTGTTCTGGAACCGATGTAATGTGGTAAGATCACTTTTTTGGGCTGCTAACCTTTATCAACACGTTCTACATCTTCGAGATGTCACAAATCATCCAAACTTATTATATTGTTTGTCTCGACTCTTGACCGACCTCCGACCTGAATCTGAGAAAAGGGAGGACTTTGCAAATGCCTATTTTTAACAAGGAAACTGGAGGGGTAATCTTGATTCTTGTGTAAGTTAAGACTTCATCTATCTATTTTGAAGCTCAACTACAGTGATATAGAGTTAGTAACTGTGACTTACTGCTTAAAGTTCTCGATTAATTGTTGATTCGGGGTATATTATTGATAGGTGATTTACACTTCAGTAGAGAGAATATGATAAGGAGTTACATATTGTGTGAGAAGATATTACGGAATAAGTTACTGCGAGCATTTATGATTTATAAATGAGATAATGTCATACTCACCACTTCCTATTACCGGTATGATATCGCTGCATATTTGTGTATAGGATGCAAATGCAATAGAACAAGCAATGCAGTGAAAGGTTGGGAGAACAAAAACATATATTTCAGTTCCTGGGTTTTGTACCCATCAAACGGGACGTTATAGACAATTTGTTGTTTATTGCTGTTATTGAAATATCATATAACAGAACGACTGACGCCGGTCAGGACAGCTAGTTTTTCATAAATCATTTTAGTATAATAAATTAACGACACAAATGTATTCATTCCCATTTCGAGTCAAGTTATTAGGCGGCTCGGCAGCCAAGGGCTACTTAATTTTCTAATCATTTTAAACTTGCTCTAGCGTAATACAATTTGAATAAACGGGCAGTTCTCAGTCCGGATAACGGTATTAATTTATCCAGCCGGGTACCTTCTCTTTGCTTGTAATAATTTTAATTAAAATATAGCATATTGTATTACTTGCACGCATACGATATCTGTATGTTTCAACGCCCTCAAATGTGAACGACCTCTAATGAAATACTGGATATTTTTTTAAACAGATATGAGTGACAAAACAAACGAAAATTCGTCACGTAAGTAACAAGTAGATACATTTAAAACATGAGTTGCTACTGAAATCATTTGTGAAAGGGATAGTCATTGAAGATTGGGGAACATCATAATGGACGTTTGAACGATAGAATTAAATGGTCCATGAATTTACAGACTTATTGATCAATAACGTTCCAGTCTCACAGTTGATAAAAAGTTTACAAATAGTTTTTTTCGTTATTTTTTGTCTATTTTTCATTTGACATTGTTTACTTAAAGTAAAGTCACATACTTTAGTCTTAGGATATTAGTATTCGTATGTAGCAAGTCACACAAGATGGCGCATATATATTACTGTGAAAGATTGGACACGACGAGATAACACGCAAGTTTTAAAATGAATGGAGAAAGATAGATTCGAAATATAGCGTTGATAAGTTCAATTTCGTCTAATCAAAACAACATGCTCTCTAAACTATTGTTCTGAAGTCACATTTTCTCAATGGGAAAAAACATTCTCGCGTTTGACGTGAGAGCTGCGGAGCGGAGACAAAACAATGCTATCTGTAGACTTAATTGAAACCTTTCTGAGTGATTTGTTATTATTACACCGTGTCGTGGCCAATATACTGCGATAGGGTCATTTATTATGATATAATTAATTAAATCATAAAAGCAAGACACATGCAAACGAAAGGAATCAACTCCACCCTTGTACATAAGAAGTTTTGACATGCAGTAAACTAAGTTAAACTATTAAAGTAAGCCGCAAATTTTACCCAAACACTTACTAGAAACGGAACTAGCGAAAATATTACAATACTCCTTTGTAATGATGAATGATGTAAGATTTCAGGGGAAAAAACCTAGTATGTCTTGAATTAGATTATAATAATGAAGCACCTGACTCAATAAAGTACTTTATTATGAAGTCACCTAAAACAAATTTACATTAGCACACACGACTTAATATTGGAAGGTGACTCATGACATTTAACTGAACTGGTCATGTCAGCTTATCGGTGAATGTTAATTCTGCAGTTTAAATTATTTTTAATACATTCTAATTCGAACTTCTAGAACATAACTACTACCTAGGTATTGATTAAAAAAATTGTAACTGCCCTTTTTTTTCTTCTATAGTTCAGCGAAATGCGTCAAACATACTCGTACATACATGTGATTCACACCTTTGAATACGACTGAAAAGCACGTTCCACTAAACACAGTATTTTTTGTGTTTAGTCAAAACTTTCAATATTAATCGTAGTTCATAATAAAGAAAGTCTGACTTCAGCGTAGCTGGTTGTAAAAATGATACCTAGTCAGTGGAAAATTATACTTTATCTTAAATGCACTATTCGGGCGCCCTAATCGTTTTATGAAATATCTTCCAGGAAACAGGAAGAAATTGTTATGTAGGTGCAAGATAGTTAATGATCGAAATATTACTTTACTTCCTTACTATAACAGTTTACTGAAGTATGACACCAGTCGTGGTCAGGCCGTTAATCTTTTTATGCCTTCTAATAAATGCATAGTAAATAGCTTCGTCGATTGAAATTATAAATGGATATCACAATTGTGCCTATTAAGTACGAAAAGGCTCATACTAGTACATGCTATAAAACAATGATTTGGCTTTAAACAGGTTCCTGCTAGAATTTTCTGGAAGTGCCGTTCCAGCTTCAATTTCAACGACAGAGACTAAGAATACAAGTGGGAAGCAATCGGGAAGTCAAATCAAATCATTACGCATCGCCTGACGTCAACTCGACGAGTCTATTCCAAAAACATAAACTGGTGACACTTTTGGCTGGCCATCTTGCCAAAAATCCACATCGTAGCTTACAAAGCGATCATTTGCTATGGCGTAAAAGTCACCATTTTATCGCAATGTTTATCTGTAAAGAAAACGCGATCAACTTAGCAAAAGTAAGAATAAAGTTGCAGTAAAATTGATAAAAGCAAACACTTGCATCTGCAGCCGAATGTGGGCGCCGTTTGGCAGAATGCCAGAACCTTTAGCCAGGTCATTCTCTCAAGAAAGCTGCCTGGAATAGCTGACGCAATTCGTCTCGTGTATGTAATCAATGGGACTTAACTATCAGAACTACGCAAGTACTTAAGTGTACATGACTCGACAGGACGCAACAGGACGCGCAGAAAAGTCGTCGCGAGAACTCAACTGACAAGTGTGGCTAGTATCGGCAATAATTATGAGGGGAGATTTATTTTTACTAAAAGACCAGGACGTCTATTGGGGAGGCTTATAGCAGCGGACACCTTTTATTCAGATGATGCAATAAAAAACCATATGTCTTCATATTAAGAACTGATAAGCGTTGAGTACTCTCGCTCGGTGATGATGCCAAAGTGATGAAAGAATGAAAATTCACTTTAACTTCATGAAATGCCTTGCGATAGCCGTCTATGAGTCACAGCTAAGACGTGTCATTTCAGCTACTAGACGATGAGGTGTCATTCGTGATTGAGCTAGTTATTTGGGGACTTGAGTGAGCATGAAGATATTATTGTGGAAGATATATAATATGGATATGTTTTCAGAAATATCTATTTTATATAATATGTATTACGTGTAAGTTTAGGGCAAAATAGGTTTAATATATTTTTATCCACCGGCAACAAGGTTTCTGCTTCGCCCGATGGTTGACTGGTAGAGAATGCTTTTAGGCATTAAGTCCGCCAATTGTACTTTTTCATTGTGCAATAAAGAATAAATAAATATATTAATCAGTGCTCACGAGAGGAACCTTAGGACAAGTAAATGTAATGGGCGGTGATATAACCACGGATGCTGTTAAGCGGATTACAGTACCCATTACCCGCCGGCTTCAAAATAGTGACACATTTGGTCAAGTAAGTAAGTAGATATATTTTATTACTTAGTATTTTTGTTAGTTTTTCATAACTTTTACAGGAATATTAGTAAGATGACTGTTAAACTGTGGGTGACGAATAATTAAATGATGAAATACTAAACATTGATTATGTCTAACGTGTACGTGGGCTTTTGAATGTTTCTTACACCATGACGGTATAATCGGTGTGCCTCTAACTACGTTTGGGAAAATGGTCGTGAGAGGCTATGTATGTCTAACGTGTATTTTTATCATTCGATCGAGTTGCTGATCTCTTTACATCTTTGCGACAAATCTGGGTCGATGAAGCCCAGTAAGTCGCTTCCGCTAGCCCGTAAAATGTGCCTCAAATGTATGACCTCCTATTTTTTATTTAATTGGTGAAATACAGAATTTCGTTCAGCAATTTTATCGGTCTGAAAGTCTAACAAGGTATAAGACTATAAATCAATTCACTAAATCAAGAACTGTACCTCGCAAGACTTATTCCGTCGTCGCTTTGTCACTTAGTATTATGTCCAAAGAGTACTTGTGGAATCGACTTCATTCTTCAGTGTACAAGTTCGTTTTTCCGGGTATTCGTTGAAGAATCAAATATTAGTATGCACGAGGCGCGTATTCGTCGTCAAGTCTGGGTCCTGTTTGTTTACACTGTGGCGTTCCGAATGTTTATTTACTTGAAGTCTGCTGCATTGGAAACATGATCGAACCACTAGCATAGCAATACAGCACAGACATCTTGCATCTATTGAGGATACATCTCTCACGATGACCATAAAATAACAACTAGAGCAACTATGTCAAAAGTTGGAAGTAAGAAATAAAAGCAAATTTTTAGAATCATGATAATTTTGAAGAAAACGTAGCTTTTAGTAAGTCGTGTGTACGAGAGTGCTATTCAGTTATTGTGAAGCCTTAGTGCCCAACCGATTAAAATAAAGATTCTTTTGAAATAGAAAAAAAACTATTTTTGCGACGACTCACCTACAGTTGACACCTAGTATTCCAAGCGAGGCAACGAAATAAACTTTCAAATAATTTAGACGCATATTAATCATAGTATTTGATTAGAGTCAGAGCGAAGTGTGGTTAGATTATTTACAATCATTATAGTACGGTAATAATAACTTATAAACACTGGTAGAAGCGAGCCGACCACAATAGCCGGCCACACAACTGCGCAGTAAGCAAAGTAAATTAGCTCAAAGGAAGGAAAACGTTCCGTTTGTTGCTGAGCTGATTTAATTGCAACTTATTTCTACTAGGTTGTTGCTTTTACACTGAGCATAATATTTTTGGTACTCATTTGAGTAAGATTTGTAATGCTTATTTCAATTTAAGAAAATAATGACTATCTATCTTCGTTGCTCTGCTTTCAAGAAAACATACGCTTGAATGCTTGCGAAAAAGAGTGCTTGCTTATATGCGTAGAACAGTGAAGGGGCGCGTCATTTCAGGTCAGACGATCTCTAGTAGTTGATGTAAGTATTTAAATACGAAGCAAAACTTTTAACCTCCAGCGAGCGAACTTTGTATTAGCTATATCGATTATTATCTATTCTAATAGTACGAGTACAAACGAATCAGCAGCTTTGAAAAAGAAACATTGAAAACTACTGAAGACAATAAGATATAAGGTTGAGGTTAATGAACTAATTCACTTTATTCTCAACTCTCCTAAGAAATCACCAGCAGAAAAAAGTAAAGCCAGAAGAAATAGGAAGGAAATTACTTTTACTTTTTGAGACATCACTTCTGTCCAAAAGGTCGGAGACTGATTTTAAATAGATTTTGGCCGTCATATTCACGTTCCCTTTGTGGAGAGTATAAGGTGTATATTTAGCAGGTTCGTTGCGAACACATCCACTGCGCAATTCGTTATTTCGGATGGAAACAGCTGACACATGGCAACATAGATCACAACGCACCACATGGCTCTGAGCTGATAATTTTTGTGCCATTACAACTTTTATGTGTTTAGCCTTTTTGAGTTTTTACTGTCAATATCAACCAATGTCTTGTTTATACCTTGATTGTTGACGTAGTAGACAAGGTTTAATGTTATGGCTTCTTTTTGATGAAGCTATTCAGATTTTTAACATGGTTCTCATCTTAAATCTGCATAGTCATGTATCTGCCTAAATATTTCCATTTTTACTCCTACTCTTGCTCAATAACACTTCTTTGCATGGAGAGAAGGAGAAATGACCAGAAATGGGTAGCATGTTATATCCTTCGACCGTAAATAATATTATGACCGATGACTGCTGAGTGTGCTGCATACGCATCAGACATATATTTGGGTGCAGGCGGCAGCCTGGTGGCAATCCTGCCACCTTTATCAATTCTTCTTTCACTTCGCGTGTGAGATAAATTTTTAAGTGTTATTTGCCGTGCAGAATTCCCTCAACAACTGCCAGTGCAAATATGGCTTACAGCAAATTCATCAAAGCCCCCAATTGAATAGTAACATGAGTCAGCGTTTAGCAACCCTCCGCAACAGTCATCGCAAATGCTTAATCGCGCGTGACTTAACCTGACGTGGCCTTTAATTGTTAGGTATTATACGTTTTAAATAACTAATAGCAGTTGTTCTCAACTGTCGGTAGGCTTTGACAAAGTACTAAGTTAAATGCCAACAGTAACTTGAAAAGCAACCCTAACAAACTAGCAACAACCTTTAAGTTGTCCTTAGATAACAAATTAACAACCTACACTTCGCGCGTTGGCGATAACGACAAAATGTTTACGACAGTAGGACATTTTACAACTAAGAACAATGCGTGTCATCACGTAATACATGCACAGGTCCTCATTTGACACGACTTTCGTGACTGCGCGTAAAAGTAAATGGATTAGTCACAAATCTTGTTACCATTGTTGCGTCAATAGCGATACGATTATTCAGGTGACAAACAGAAAAGGGAAATGGTACCCATTAAGGCTAACGCACGCAGCCGAAGACGTGTTTAAAGCGTGGGTGTTAGAGCAAACGTTGGCAATGTGCCAGAGGGTTCAGTCGCCGTTTGGTAATTTACGGAAGCTAATTTCTTTACAACGCTGCTAATTGCCACACAATACCTTAATTTATTCGCCGCCATATAAATGAGTACGTATTCTTCTCCTTTATAGTATACTAGTTAAGGTACAAACTTTTGCCCGAAATGGAAGCCTAAGTTTCACAAACAGCTATTTTGAGCTTTTAATACGTGGATTCTGCAAATAAAAAATAAAGTTTCCAAAAAAAAAAACGATACAAAATACCAGAAATATAAAATATCATTTTCGAGTATCCCCTCTAAGATGTATGTCTAAAATTTGTATATTTTGAATAACCGATAATTAATTACTTTAACGGTTAAAACAGCATAGAATGCAACTACGGGCCTAAAAATATGGCGAGGCTGAGCACTGCCTTATTAAAAACAAGCATTGGAAACATCCATCAAAAGCAAGTATTCCCAGCAGGTCTGAATTTGCTTATTAATCAATGAAGCATGTTTCTTTAGCCACTTACGCGGTCATGAAATTATAACCTATACCTACTCCCTTCAAATTAGTTATCTAACTCAATAGGTATCTTCCTGCGCAAACCTACCGCACTAGCTTGCCTGGATTACACTGGAGCCCACCTGTAATTTAGCAGATATCGCTAACGTAACCTTGTATTCGCCATCGTTACATTTGCATAGCCTGCTCAAGCTGAACCTTGGGCGGGCTAGGGACTAGAGATGCGCCGGCGAGCATGCCGGGTCAATAAACATAATGGCGTCAGTCAGAGGTTGAAAGAATCGTAAGAAATATTCAAAAATGTTCGGTAACACAATTATTTCTACCAACGTTGTTATATCATTATTGCCACTTACTTACTTTTACTAATTCTTGGACAAGCCTTTCTGTGGTTTGTCAACTAGGTATGGTAGGTATGTATGGGTTATGAACGATCTGATATTTTGAAGAATCTAAAAAAATATTCTGCCATTAATTGAAGTCTTAAACCTAACAAATGCTTAACAGAGAGAGGTAAGTAAAAGAAGTTTTAAACAGTCGTCTTTGTAATGCCAATTAGGAATGCAATGTTTTTTTTTTCTAATCAGAAAGTTTAGGGTTTCCTATAGAGCTACTATGGAGCTTTAAAAAACAGCCAGTTTCACTCCGGTAGTCCGCAAAAAACGGCGTAGCCTAACTCTATTACGGACTGGTTTACACTACTACGCCTATACTTGCCAATAAACCAGGCAAAAATATGATGCAATCATTAGAATTTACTTATCTGAAATTTTAGTATTAGAATGTGTTTGTTATTTAGCGGAATCTGTACACACACTTTAATAAGAGCTTCGGATATTCAACATAATTAAATAAAATAAAAATAAGAAACTTTTGCGTTAGCAACGAAGAATATCATATGTAATTGGTACAAAACAATTGTTTAAAATTTCTATCAAAGCGAAATACCTACCCATTGGTATCTATCGCCCAGGTATTCCCTAGGCACTCAGGATTCCCATAGGTATCAACTCCACTGGTGGCAACTGGGATATTTCCCCATAGCCACCGGTAAATCATAGTCGGAATTGAGTTTTTTTTTAGTAAAATGGTTTAAATGAAATTTAATATACCAAATACGCTTAATTTTTTTTTTCAGAGTTATCTACCGAAGAATACTTAACGGTTACTAACGAGGCAATTACGTTAATGGCATCATGTTACAATTTAAGAAGAAATATCCCACTGAAGAATGCTTCCTCTCTCAAGAACTCCAATAAAATGTGCGCAATGGCACGGAATACTAAGCAATGGTCCAAAAAAGGCAACAGAATGAAGTAAGGCACGTCTCTCCAGAAAAGCTCTGAGGAATGAACCTAAAATACAACTAATGCACTAACTTCCAAGCAACAAATGACTTCTCGTTAGCAAAGGTATGGGCAAACAACATTTTATAATACAATCTATCAGCAATCTAAGTTAGTTACTCCTGTTATGCAAATAGTGTAGGAGTGTCTTGATTGTAATTCTAAATCAGCCGTATCTATTGTACTGTAGCTTTAGGCAAAGGTTCAACTAAAACATTTAGAACGTTTACATTCCAGAAATATTTACTGTGTTTTAACCTCGTCTAAATCTTAACCTTGATGGTTTTAGTAGTTTGCAAATAGGTCTTTAAAGAAACTAGGACGAGCTTCACGGAAACTGCTCTAAATTATAGTAGTCTCAAAACGAAATGTAGGCTAAACGAACGTATTGGTTAATGCAATGTGTGTTTGAGAACTGAAGAAAGGCCGATAGATTTCGTCGCACACACATTATTAGGAACGAACGTAGTTGATTACAGCGGACAGCAGATGATTGATAGGTTGAATGTAAATTATAACAGAGTGCGCTGTCGCAATCTTGTGACGATGAGTGAGGTACATAGGTACCTATCTGTGCCAACACCAACACCCTCGCCGGTTGTGTACGGCTACGCAGTAGCGGCTCAAAACAGACACACTTACCATGGTAACCTCAGTGGGAACATAATTCTAGCAAACTATTGCTTCAGAAGTAACGTTTTAGGTTTACTTTCAGTTTAATAAACAAATAATTCATGTCTACTACACCAAACTACCAGATTCGGAAAACAATGTTTCACAAATCATCATTTAGTTACAATAAATTGCTTCTGAATAACAACAATAATTGTTTGAAGAACATTTTTGATTTCGTTTTTCAAAAATGTAAACGTTCGAGCATATTTTGTTGTTTTTTTTTACCACAAATACTTTTGTGTTGCCAGAATGAATTTAAGCACAACACTGTACCCAGACAACATTACAATGCTTACGCGTGCAATTTCAGTGGGTCAAGCCCGCCGTTACGGCCTGGAGGGCAACGCACAAAGGGCGAGTGGGTGGTGCACCTGTCCCAACTGGTTTCTCCCACTCCCAGCGAACCCTCGACACGATTTCTTGCCCGATTGAAAATTAACTTGATCAAATCCATTCACTGCATTTATTAACTAAATCAGTCAACATTTTAATAGAAACTTTGATATTCTCATTATTATTACCTGTTCCTAAATGTATCTTTATTGTATTAATGCACTTTTGGCCTAGTTGTTTTAGGAATTCCGTGCAGGCTAGAAGCCGTCAAATTGTGTGACGTATATTTGTATTTGTCTATAACTGTGTCTTATTTATTCAGAAGCCAACAGTACAAGTTCTGCTCAGTTTGAGGTCATAACTTGTAGCATGTGCCGCAAATTAGGAATCCATACTCATCTAAGTAACTATAAATCATCAGCGAAAACTCAAATGAACCGAATAAGATAAAACAATCTGTATCTATGAGCGCGGTAGAAAAATTGGGTATTGCAGATTTGGCGTGGAGACCGTTTGACTGCAACCGCAAAGTCGGGGGTTGAGGTGCATTAGCACCGTGAAGACTGGATAAACGCCAGATGTAGATTCAATGCAGTCAACAACGGGTCTCAAGAAATGGCTAAGTTCAGCAGTGCAGGAGTTTTAAATCTATAGTTTTTTTGGGTCAATTACATTACCACATTAATTAAAATGACGATATTTATTGTAATCTCTCTGTGATGTCGATGTTTGTAGGTAAGTAATAATAACATAGAAAAGTAAAAGTGTAATTCAAGCGAGACGCATAACTCACCGCACCGTTCTACTCTAATAAATAAGAGCTAAGTAAACAAAACTATTTAGCACCAGGATTGCTTCTTTCTATAGCAATATGAAAAATCAGTCAAAGACGAGGCTTCCCGCTAAATTATTTTAATCGAATCACACATCATAATTATTGATGCTGACCTTACGGAGAGCTGAAGTTAGGAACGTCAAACTGTTAGTTTTAAAATGGCAAATATTCAGTTTACCTTTTTGTAAGGATGATTCTGAAAATGAACTCAAGACACGCAGGCATGGAAGAAGGAAAGCGAAGCCTTCGCCCAGCAGTGGTATCCTAAGGGCTTAATTGGATAAGATTCTGAATATCCCTTGAATATACGGTAGGTTTTGTAACAACATCATACGCAACGCCCCTTCTGTACATATATTTGCGCTGCTGGCCCAGTTTTTGTGACATGCTTAGTCGCAACAACGCGAACTCAATGCAAATGCATCGCAACGACCAGACAGCTCTGCAATTTCTAGGGTACATAGTAAAAAGGGCAGGAGAACCGTTAGCGTTTAGAGATGGTAATAACTTGAACAAGTCCATCAACGTCAGTCAACGGCGATACCGTTTATTTAAGGTTTATAGCGGTTTGTGCAGGTTAAGAGACTGTCCGAAAATGTACATTTACCGACCAGATTGACTAGTCTAGAAGAGAAGTACCTAGTATAGATACGACTATACTAGATAGATGGATTTCCTTTTTGTAGGTAACGAAACTGTCTGAAAATTTACAATCGACGAGAAGATTAACGTTTTAGAAGATACTGATAGAAATCTTCCTTATCCCTTATCAACCTTATCCTTACAGTATGAAAATAGTGTTGAAATTGTTTTAGATTTGAGTGACGCTTCGAACGACAAGCGACTCTGTCACTGAGGTTTTATTAATTGTTATTGTCAAACCTCAATAACTTTTTGACTAATTTGTACCCACACATAGTTTTGTTGCTGACCGTACTAGATGGATAGATTTCTTCTTCCTGAACCTTTTAAACTAAGACATTTCATCTACGTCATAACAAAACACAATTGAGGGCAATACATTATTAAACTTTATAACAGCGGAAATATTATTCTAGAAATATAACTATTAGGTTCCTCAGTGACGAGCATTAGCCCCCGGAGCTTTGACCGGTCGCGTGCGTCAGCGGTTTTTAGTTTGCACGGAAATAGCGCGTTCTATGAAACATTGGCATCGTGTGAGTGCCGCTGCAGGAGACACGCTCCTATATCCCACCGCTTTTGTCTCCGGGTGAACGAACAAGCCGTTTACGTAGTCAACGTATACGCACTTGGAATAGGGACCGTAAGTTCCTGCTCACTGGTTATAATTGTAACTAGAATCGGAACTCAACAACCTTACTTTTTTTTTCCTTCTTAGTTCCTCCACATACTGGACAGAAATAAATTGATGTGCAGATCACGATGATTTCCTTCACAGTGCCTTGATTTCTAGCACCCTGTAGTTCACGCACAAAGAAGAAAAATTTTCGAAAGCAAAATAGCGTTTACAATAATCAGTAAGCTGTTATGTAGGTACCTTGATACAACGCTTGAACTAAGGCTATTAACATCCACCACCAACTAAATCCTAATTTAGGATTAAAATATGTTAAAGTTGAAATATCAGTCTAAGGAATTTGCAAACATCATGCATTGCATTTTCCGTCTGAAATGTATGCAAAAAAACAAAATGTTCTTACCTGTAGAGTCCAAATTGCATAAGTTTAAAGCACCGACTACAACTTCAAATTTAGTGGGGGAAGTGTTAGAAAACACACGCAGTCTTCGAATTTGTAATTACGGCCGGAGGGGATTATAAAACGGAAAACACGCAACGATGTTTGCTGGATTTTTTACCTGAAATGAATGGAGATTGTGATCAATATCATGATAAGCTATCGATAACATAATGATTGAAATGCACCCAAAACCCAATTTTTGTTGCCGCTGAAGCTCTAGATGCGTTAACAATTAGTGATTATACTAGTACATTTATCTTTATTTCATATATTTCTATATTTCATTTGTAAATTGCCCAGCAGTGGACCCCAGCCACAATTGGATAAATTGGAAAACATGAATATCTCCAATATGCCTAAAACACTTTGATATGGATAGCAAAAACAACATTTTACTGGAGGTGAGTATAGTATACTATAGTCCACCACCGAACGAACTAGGTTCCCCTGATGCGCGCCCCCTATCCACTTTTGACCAGCAGCTTAGCTATTGTCCTTACTCTAAGCCACTGGATTGGTTCAGACTCTTGGTGTTGTACTTGGACACTCACGGTAACAGAAATATCAAAGTATTCGATCCTTTTATTTTCTAAAGTAATTCATCTATTATTTCCTATGAGATAACTGACTGAATCTCGTTTTATTTCCAGTTACTCTTTGGCTGCACCCAAAAGGGGTTACTCTTAAAATCAAAAGTCAAAATTTGTTTTCGACCCACCTGAGTCGATTTGTTAAAATAACACGTGTTACCATGCTCTGCGCCGACTTCTTTCTATAAGGAGAATGTATTTTTATGACTTAGCAAGAACATACGCAAATGGATTTGACGCAAATTTAAAATGAATTGGGCAACCGTCCAACGGGCGGAAACCACCGAAACCGACAATATCACGAAAATATTTGTGTTACATGGTAAACTCGACTAAACGTTTTATATACAAATTCAAAATATTGAAATTAACATGTCGTTGTTTATTTCGAACTTAATAAATTATAAGGTAGTATTGTTTCAGGAAGGTTTCTGACATATATTTATCATTATGCTGTTTATTGCGTGCCGCGCGAATGTTCCATAAATCCATATCAGTAACCCGCAGATTACTGGCCTTCTAATTAATGTCATATATGAAAATATTATAGTCATATAATCTCTATTCACTGGGTCGTAATCGCAAAGTGTAAGGTTAAACAAACTCAACTTATTGTCAGCATTGTCACCTTTGTGCATTTGCGCTACCTTTGAACCCTTTTAGATAAAAAATGCGCAGTAATTGTAAACATTGCAAAAATTAAGACGAAGCAATCTGCGCGCGCATGATCACGTAGATAAAAATCCGAAATAGATTTGGCTACGCGCCGCGTGCGCCGGTGTGCTGAACAATGCTGGAAACTAGGTCGACAATCTGTTTACTGTGTCAAAAATGCGAACAATCCGCCTCCACAAACTAACGTAAACTTTTATCGTTGTATCGTGAGTGCAGCCACGTGGTGATTCGGTTCCTCATTAACATCTATTAAATAAGTTCTACAAAAACAACGTCATAATAAACTTCACAATTCAGCATGATTACATACATTATCCGATCTTCTTTCCGTGTCTCCACTTATACAGGAAACTGTAAACGACCTCGACTGATTATCTTCAGTTCCGCGTAATAACGTCGTCGAGAAAGTACGACGTCTTTCTTTCAACAGACATGAATATATTTTAACGAACATTGAAAATAGCAAAAGTTGTAAATCCGCAATAACATTAGGCATTGATAAAATGTTTCTAGTAAGATAGAGATCTGTAATATTAAAAGCATAATTCCACTTTATTTATGAAGACGTCATGGACACGAAAGTTGTTAAAAAGGATGTGCTCTATTCAGAGTCGCGAATATAGTTTTTTAAGTGGCTGACTCGTATATTCATTGGTCAGATGAGCTACGCACACGCACCGGAAGGCGGTCGGTGCTGTTACGTGACACAACAATAAAGTTCCAAATCAATGTCAGCCAGCAGCACCTTTGTCGCGAAGACTTCGTCGAACTTAAGGCTATTAATTTCGTAGCTAGTCGTAGTCAATGAACGAAAATGTGTATCTTCGAGGCTGATGTTGATAGTGATGGAATTTGAAAACTTGAAACCGATTTATAAATATTGACAGACATGAGGGAAAAACAAGTTTTAACGCCGTTTAACCTAGCATAGCCGTTTAAGGCGTCTAAAATCTTTCAAGAAATCATGTGCCTTACTTATGGCGTCTCCAATCGCAGGTATCACAAATATGTCTATTTTAGAAATAAACCACATTAAAGCAGCGTAGTTGGGATTGCGTGGGAGAGTCTGTTGAAAAGTTGATGAACCAATTTCCGCGTTCCCAGTGACCGACATGATCAAGAGTTTAAAATAACCATTAGTACCTCTCAGTGTGAGTCAAGAGAAGAAATGACTCCGCGAAACTGTATCAGTGAAGAACTTTTCAGAGCAGCATCACCTTCATGCATGACTAATAGGTATTTGTGACATGTGAAATGCAAACCTCCTTAATTCAAGCCTAGCCGTCGGAATCGGGCACAATTTGAAAGACGTCGGTACCTACTATTGGACCACACCATTATACTTACAAATACCTAACTTGAGTATCATGATATGAGTGTGTTGTCCATAACATTTTTTTGCACAGCTATCTTATGCCACAAACATCATAAACTAAAGGCGTGCCGGAAATCATTTAGCATGAACTATTCGCGCTACTGAATTAATGAACTTCTTTAAATTAGCAACGTTAATTCGTTTATTTTTATAACAAAACATGTTTTCGGACCGGCGCAAAACTTGTTCTATTCGCGAAACGCTTGGAACTGCGTAGGAACTTACGATTTCGCGTCTATGGTGTATTTTTCCATTCTTTAGTATCATGAATTATTCAAAATCATTACGCAGAAAATTATATGAGATAAAGAATGGATAAACAATACCTGGGAAACGGTGAAAATAAATATTCAAGTAAATACATTCACTTCAAGTCGTATGGATTGAAATTTCATCTACAGCTATTGCGCAGTTTTAAAAGGCAGAGGTTGGATATAGAATCTTGTACACTTTAGGTAGATAAAGCTGAGGTTTATGAGAGAGTTAATGGTTCCACCACATGAGCATGCCAATATTTACTGAAGCTAAACAGACTGTCGCGCATCATCGCCGTTTTATGGGTCAAGGAAAGTACATTTAAAACTTTACATCGACTGTAATCGCGGAAATAAACTATTAGATTTACGTAAAAAAGAAATTCGTTTATAACATAATAATCAAACATTTTGCTAGCCGTTTCAGAACCACGAGTAAAAGATAGAATTACACCTTATCAAAAAGGAAACAGAAGCACATGCTGCATCAACCGGTAAGTGTACTGAAATATGGGATCCAGCATTTCATTTGCTATCTCAAGTTTATTGACCTAAGATGCCCGGTCAACGCGCCAAAGGTTCACACATGATTGACAGGGATCTCATTTATAAATAAAAATTACCTCTGTTAAAATGCACCCCAAGAATCTAATAAAAATGTATGAGAACGAAGGATCAACATTCAAAACTCATGAAAATTTTAGAGAACAGGGAACTCAGCATATTAAGGAAAACGATGTTAGAAGTTCTGCAAGCATTTTAGTTGATATAACGAGAAAACAAATGACGTTTTAAAAAGCATAAATGTTCTATCTAACATTTATCGCGATAGATATTGATTGACATCATCGAGCATAAACTACTATCGGAAGTTCAGCTGAATTGGATATCAGATATATTAATGTGATGATGACGTCCAAAAGACGTAAGGAAAGCTCATAAAAGTAATAACAGAATTAAAACAAAACAGTAGGTCAATGTCATATGGACTATCGATTGCGTATGCGAATCATAAACACTGAATCCACTTGTACTACTTAAGTGCCCCTGATAACAGAATTATGTATTTCATACCTACTGTGAAGGTTTCGGTGACCTTTATTATTTATTCCAGAAAAGCTTATAGGTGGCTAATTTTAAATACAGCAGGAAAATCTTCCACGTGCGTATATTTCTTGGTTTCCTTTCAGGTTGAAAAAGTTCATGTTAAATAATTGTCCCCGTAGGAAAAAGGTTTTCTTACTATTTCTAGATGTTTTTAAATTCATCTAATTTGACCGATTGCTTGTAAAATGGTTCGAGTTTCTGACAATTATCATAAATGCGGCAATCGCGTTGGACATTGCGTCAGACAATTGCACAATTTAAACCCGAACAGGTCAGACTTTGCACTTCAATCACCTTCTGGCTGGCTTTGTTATTAGATACAAGCACGAAGAAGTACAAGTGCTCACTTGAGAATTACATCAGAAGGAAAGGACATTGGTCCATCCAACCCATCAGGGGCAGCCAGAATATGCAGACTCGGGCAGGAAACACCGGCAACGAACTGTTGAGTGTATCAAGCAATTTTTGCATAACCCTGCAAAGCTTTGAGGGCTGTTAAGCTTTCTTAACTAAAGGAAGAGGGATTAGTGACGTCACTGTCGGAGGAAGCCATTCTGCATACTTTTTTTTTAGATTTATACAAGCATTTACACTCAGCCGTAGCCCAGTAGGAAATAATCAATTTCTATATGTGGCTAGTGAACACTAAATGTATGGACCCGTTTAAAATCTTTCTATGAATGACTTGTTCTTAGTCATACACAGCTGTCCTTGCAAAAAGCAAAAATGAGCGGTTCAGACCGGTTTAGTCTTTGTTTTTCTCTGCCCTGGCGCTCCCATTGACTATAGCAAACAGAACAGGTGCTACACAATTGTGTCAACGTCTTCACGATCTTACAATGAACTTACTTTTTCAATTAATTTACTTTACTATCATTATAGGTCGGTTTATCGGTTTTTAGTAAATTTGTCTTTTTAAGAGTATCAGGCCGATTTCTCATTTCTATCGAATAATAAATGTGAAGTGTGGGAAGTGTGAACCAAATGGGAAGTGTGTTTTATTGGGAATAATATCCGGGATTGTGTATGATCTCATCATAATTCATCCGAATTTGGCAAGTTTGGTGATCGAGTCAGGTGATAATAAGTTGAACATTTATTTCCATGCCAATAATAGCGGTTCAGGCTTGGAAACAATGTTTTGAAATATAATAACCCTTGTTGCGTGGCTAGAGTCTAGAATTTGAAAACTGAAACAAAACAGAAAACTGGAACAGTGACGAGGACTTTAGTCCTAGCTCAGACAATAATGAGTGCTGATAGTTTTTAAAAGAAATACAACATCATGAAATATGCAGCTTATCAGAATCATAAGATGAACAATGTTTCGTATTACATTATATGAAATTCTCTTTTCGACGGACGCCGTTACCGCTATTTAACGATAACATTCTATCTGCGAAATCTGTACTACATGTTACATAAACTAAGCAGAACTGGCAGTGGGCATCAATTGGCTGAAATGCTGATGATAATGATGAAGAAGCAAAACTGAGTTATTTTCAAATAGATACCCAGACACAGAAAAAAATCCCATTCCAAGAATGAATAAAGAATGGGCTACATGAGAGGTGTCACCACGAGTTACTTGTACCCAATATTTACACATCCCCGACCGAGGCGCACTATGGGCAATCTTCGTGGACAGCAAGTAGATGAGCTGACCAGAGAGTTGCGATTGTCTTACCATCGTTGTACTCTTGATGGAACGACACAATCGACATCATGTAGAAGATCCATCAGAATGTTTGTCATTTGTTTTTGTTTACCTATTTTAGTCACGGCTAGCGTGGCGTGACGGTTAGGATTACTTACAAAACAAATGACTGCAAACAGTCAAAGGGTTCGTGAACGCGCTCAGGGTTTCGCAGACAAACAGGCGCGCGGCCACCCATTGAAGGTAAAAGGAGGGCACTGCACCTAACCTCACCTTATAACAATTTACTTCGATGTCTTGTCAGATGCGATTTAGACCGAACGGCCGCATGACACAGCACATTTTGCAACAGGAAAGTTGACGCATGAAGCACAGGGATTATGGTCTACATTTTTATAGATCTCGGTCAGACGACTAACTGGACAGTGCAAGGATTCCGCATATCCATAAGATCTCTCACACATCTAAGATATCTGTGATCGCACAATCACAACTTTTTGAAAAAGACTGGCATCACTATAAATAAATAGTAAAATATATTTACAACTTAGGGGGGCAAAGGGGTTCGAAAGTGCCCTAAATGGCTACGAAAAATGGATGATACAACTGCGTTTTCAGCAGACCCCTCAATGATATTTTTAGGGAGTGAGGTAGCCGTCATAGGGTCCTACTGATTATGCGGGCAATTTATGCTAAGATGGGCAGAACGTTTTGAGGGTTGTGCACTAAGCGCATTGTATAGTTATGTTCCTTCGTGACGGTTGGTGTAAATTGTACTTTTGACGCAGACCTACAATAAACAAGGCTGATATTTCTATGGTCAATCGGATTTTTTCAACCGACACAATGTTTACTTGGATGACAGGCATTGTATTCAACCAGATTATACATGCACCATTTAAAGTCTTGTCATTTTACATACTCAGGTGATAGAAATTACATGATTTATTTATTTTTATTTTATGCCAAACAATTTAATACATAGCTAGTTTCTTGTTCACTACTTGAAAACGTGGAATATAACGTCACTGCGAAAATTCGAATAGTTCAAGGAAATAGCATACGTTTGCCAAAATTATTTTTACTATAGCATCAGCTACCATTAGCGATTTTCCCGCTAAGAAACCAAGGTTATCGGACTAACGGAGTGATTGATGATAACTTGCGCAAAATATTTAAAAATAAAGTTTTTTCACCTAAAGAATAATAAACTTGTTATTCTAGAATGTTCACGGACTGAAATTTTCTTGATTACACGTTGACGCTTTACACTGTAACAAGCCGGACGGGGGATCGTTAGCTTGACTTCCTAGGAACTCATCTTTTTGATGTGCCATTACTCTCACGATATGTGTTAAAACAAGAATTAATACCTTTTCAACCTTCCAAGCTTAGTACAGTCTAACTTTTCCATGAGTTTCCTAAAGGTTTACATGCAGTGAGTTACATTATCAAGGAGTTTGATATTGTAAAGAATGAAAAATAAACGCCCGTTATATTTATTTTTTTCATCTACTGATATCATTAAATAGGTACCCATGTTTTTTTAGTATGTCCATTAAATATATGGGAATCGATTTTACTATCTACTTAAATAGACAGTCCTAATTCTTATAATTTAGGTACACGACAAGAACCCAGGCTAGCTCTTCGCTGAAGACTGAAGAGTTACAACTAGACAGTGTGGCGCCCTGGTTTTCAAGCATTTGGAACGACCACCAGCTAAAATCTGTCATATGCTCTTATCGTCTCCAGCGCTGGCAGCGACGCCGGAGCATCGACCGGCCGTGACCGCGATACCGCTCATCACCAACTCAGAACATTGCGTAACGACGTAGGAGTGTTAGTGTCCATAGAACAGCCACGAGTTGTTAATAAACACCGTCCTACCTTACTATCGGACGTTTTAGTTCTAGTGGTATGTTGTGTTAACAGTCCGAAAACCGAAAAACTGTTTTTCTTTCCTTTCTGGATGGCAGTGAAGGCATTTTATTGATACCCTAATTCCATTGTACTGCATTGATCGTTATAGGTATGTTGTGCTCAACAAATTAATAGATAAGTAAGGTTATTATTGTTTTTAGCATCTGAAAACCATCTGCAGTCCGAGCGATCTGCAGTCGCCCGGTTTACGAAAGATGCGGGTTCGGTTTCCGCCTGATGCCAAGATGACCAAATGTCTTTTTCTAATTATCAGATCTTTAGTAATAGATAAGTAAGTTCCCCATCACTTCATCAAGCCATGTTGTGAAGAAACACTAAAACGGAATAGTAGATGGAACATACAGCGGTCGAGCTGTCATTGCAGTGCCACATAGAAAGGGATTTGAAAATACCTTTTTCATTACTCATACTCTGAAAGTAGGTCATTACTGACCTGAGAAGCGGGCTGAAAGTAATACTTTTCATCCCTAGGGAGAATCACTTTCAACTGACAGCTGTCATATTATTTTTAAAAAAACTAGTTCTTTTTTCACTAAACTATTGAACTATGTTCCAACTTTCTATACAGCTACGATGTAAAATTGAAATAACTTAAAGTTAAGTATTGATTAGAGATTTAAATAACTTTATTATAATTAAGTTTCAACAATTTCTTTAAAATAACTTAGCTTTGAGCAAAATATTTACCATTTTTCCAATGATGGAAATAAAAAATAATGGCTGAATAGCGGGCCGGCCACAGAAAAAAAAACAAACAAAATAGGCGGGAAAGCGGCAATTCCATCTTCATGAATTAATTAACCCGGCGTCATGGGGGTTGGGTCTAAGATACCCGGCCGTTTTTAGAATTTCTATAATTTTTATACTAATCACCCGACATAGCTGTTTTTTCCTATAGCTGGAGTTAATGAATCACTTCACACGTCTGTGCCCTGAAATAAGTCAGAAAACGCCTGAGTTTGGAGCTATAAGTGCCGTAACCTGAAAATGGGTAATTTAGACCCATGCCTGTACTCGGTGTAACAATTTTACTCCATTTTTTCCATACAAAATAAGTTTTTTTTATATTTTTATTTTATTTGTATTACTTCTTCTTTGTGTTAATGTTTTTATTTTTGCTTTCCTCGTATTTGTAATGAAAAGCACAGTGTTTACCTCGGGTTAAAGACTTATTTAGTCCCTCGAACTATTGGCGCCCTCACTTCGTTCCGGGCGCCAAACCCCGTCTCGGGACTAAATAAGTTACTTTCACCCCTAGGATAACAATGTACTATAGTGTAATGGCGTAAAGGGATACGAACTGTCAAGGCGTATACAGTGAGTTGACCTGTAGTCTTCTGTACATTTATCTACAGGACATACTCGAAGTACCAAAAGTCGGAAGCGAAGATATCATAAATCTGTTAGGATATTGACTATTATCGTCGAAACCGCACCGGATAACGTGGAAGTGGTCTTACAACGCTGGCGCCAGTATTGCGAATTTCAGCAACAAATACAGGGTGTTTCAAAAATACCCCTAAAGACTGAAATGGCATAGAAACTGAATGAAACTGAAATAGTAGGTATTGTCCCTTTTTTCATATCTCTTATGGTTTCGATAAAAACGTACATCGAAAGTTTACAAAAATATCGATATTAATTCCCTCACTACCTGACAGCTGATAAGCGGTCATACCATGTCATCGAACCCATTTGCGTCATCGACCCATAGAGTTAAAAAAAACAGAATGTAACTTATCTGTACTTTGTGCCTACCTCCTTCATCAACGTGTAAAAATGATGCTTGGGCCTTGATAAAAACAGCTAACTTGAAATTGGTACTCAATACCACTTCACATGTACGTAAATTTGAGAAAAAAATGTAAAAACTTCAGCTATTAAAGTCAAACCACTTGAAATGAATTAAGTTCGTACATGAATCATTCTTCCGATAGCCACATAATTATTGTTAACTGCGTTAATATTCCAAATACTGCGGAAGAAATAATTAAGTAATATTTTAGGTAGCTTGCTTTGCCGTGATTTCGAGCGACTTATCTGAAGTTATTCCATCTTTAAATGCCATTAGCCCTAGTCCTTTAACCTCCTCCGATCGGTACCAGGAGTAAGACTTTCATTGAGTTCCGTATCAAAATGAGCACGCTTTCGAGTGTGGAGCGGCCTTTTTGGAGCGCGGAACTCCATTTCAACTATTATGTGGTATGAGCCATACCCTAACGCAGGCTCTGTGAGGATTATTGTAAAGGTGTAAGGCCAATGATAAACCCTACTGTCAGAGGTTATCAAGCTACCCCGACGAGTCTTACTTAACGACTGTCATCTGAGAAAATGGATTACCTACTACATTTCCATCCAATCACCCTAGCGTCCGTTGCCTAACATGTTATCGTATCCGATGCACTGTTACCACTGAGCCATGGACACCTGTAATTAGTGTTATTTCGTCGTGAATTTGATTTTTAAAGCTGTGACACCGCTCTCCAAGGAACATATTTACCAGGCACTGCTCACGATTAACGCTTTTTTACGCAATAGGACCTACTACTACGACACACGTGCTTAACACAGAAAATCGCGCGGCGCCCGCCTGACATACGAGTAGGTACGTATCAACCTTGTTGCAATTGCGATAATCAAATTCAAAACAAAAACACACGAGTGATTTGGAAAATCGCATTTATCATTTTAGGCAAAAAGGCTTTTATTTCTTACCTGAGGTTACGTATTAGTTCAATAATAATTGTTCTAAGTGGCCGCCTTCCTCGAGGATAACACTATTTTGTTGTAATCCCAGCTAACATCAATTCACATCTCGGTTCTTCACGGTTGTACTTCAATCAATTATACCTACGCTTCACTTTGAATTAGTATTTTCAAATGAGAAATGTTATTTGGCTTTCTTTTCTCTCAAACGGCCACGAAAGAAACTGAATTCTCTTCACGAGAAAATTCACACAAACACACTGCAATCCAATTAACTTGACGGACCTAATTTACGTAAAAGTAATAAGGTCATCACATTTACCGTGTTCACGGTCACGTCACAGGACGCGGCAAGTGCAAAAACAAACTGAAGTCGGTTTTCACTAAGTTTAGGTAGGACATATCCTTGTCCTTGGGCACCTCTGATTGGTGGGGGGTGGGGGGTAAGGCGAATTTCGTCTCTTTGCGCCCGTGTTACGATTCATATTCATATGATGGGTTTCTTTGGTTTCGTTTCCCTTTTCGGCATTTGCTTTGCGGCGCGGGCGCGGCGGCGCCCTTTGACATAGCTGGTAGGTAAGTACGGCGTAAGGAAAAGTGTATTCCCTATCAGTTCTATTGACATTTTACGGGACAGCATGAGCGTGAGCGCGTGCTTAGCGTTGATTAACGTTTATGAATTCGGGAATAAGAGATGAATATTCTATTTTATTACCCTTTACTTAGCTTTACTTTAAAGTTTTTGTTGTAAAGTGAATGTTTGATTGGCAAAATAGTTTTACGGAAGAAATAAATAAAACACACATCGTCCGATTTTCAATTTTACCTTACAAAACTAATGTGTAACCGTAACACAGCCTATCCTAGTACCTACCTAGTTTGTCAATTATTCCGGTTTCACCCGTAGAGGTAAAAACTGGAATCTCCACTGGGACAGGGACATAGTAACGCAAATTCATGAAGTCACAAGCACAAAGTTGAGCAGCTTAGAACCGCGTTCTGGGCTAGAGCTACCTCGTCATCAGCTGTGCGTGCAGCAGGATCCCCACAGCATCAGCGCTGATGCAAACCTTTTTGATTTCAGTAACACAAAGTAAAACAAATTCATTAGAACGATAGCAAAAAAGTATGGTCGAACGGCATGACAGTCTACCCATTTCCGGTCAGTCCTCCTTGCTCTTGGCTAATAATGTCACTCTGCAAGAGCAGGATGAAAAACGGAAAGGGGTAGCCTTATGTGCCGCTGACTGAGCCTTTAATCAGACATTTCAATAAAGGCACCGCATTGTCTGCTTAGAAGGGCAACGCAGAAGCAGGTAAGCAAGTACTAGGGAAACATGAAGTAGCGCATTTTGGTTTTTTACCATTTTTACGAAACCATAATTTGGCAGAGATCGATAACATTTGCAAATTTTTCACCTAGATACAACTTAAAGTTGGCTTGCTATAAAAGTTTTTAGAAGTTTACGACAACATGTTGTAGGTACTGTAGGATCGTATTGTGTCAGTGCTTTATACCACCATTCGAATATTTGTTGCAGAAAAAGGAAATAGTAAAGAAGAGATCGTCCAAGCTGAAATGACGCGCTCCTACACAGCATCTACGCATGGTACCAATACACAAAGACATTGGTTCTTCAGTTGCCGGTTAGGCTCAAAAAAAGGAGCACGTACCGTTCGATCTCAAAAGTACTGTCAGCATGTCTTCAAGAACTCATCTACGGAGCCAACAGTGATACTTAAATGAAATATTTCGTCAAACAACTTATTTGATTTTTATCTTGTTGAAAAAAAATACACCGTACTTAAATACTAATGTTATATCGCTGCTTGATTTTTTTAAATAAATTATTGGAAAAGTGTACCATAGTATGAAATATGAAGCGGAAAACGCTAGGTGGACGGTAACGGTCTAACGTGATGATTAAAAAAATACCAAGTACTTTATTAATAAAGACACTGCACATAATGGCACTAATAAATTAACGACTCGAAATGAGTACTGTCAATCGATCAATCAATCGGCATGTTGAAGACACAGAATGTTGTATTGCTGTGGAAACACTTCAGCGGGAAGCTCATTCCACTCCCTTGCTGTTCGCATTATGAATGTTGATGAACCAAAACTGTTGGTTGGAATTGCTGGGATGTCAAGAACATAGGGGTGGAAAGCTAGTCTGCGCCTAGTGGTCCGATGAAGAAAAGGAGCTGGTGGAATCAGGTCACGCAACTCCTTCGCACACTCTCCGAAATGCAACCTGTAGAAAACCGACAAACAAGCTACCACCCTCCGGCGGTGTTCAAGATCTTGTAGCTTATCTGTGAGGTCAGCGTCCCTCACAAGCCTCAGCACGCCTCTCCACCGAGTCTAAAGCGGCCAGCTGGTACTTGGCGGATCCGTCGCAGAGGTGACAGCGGTACTCCATGCATGGAAGAATTTGATTAAGACTGACTGATTACTGTCCATCAACGTGTTATGTTAATGGCTGCAGCTTTTGGGGGCCCAATAATAATAATGTTTGTGTCCAGAACCTTCAACACCGTTTTTGGGGCTGAAATCAAACCTCTATCGCACTTTTGAAAGCCAACCCATCGTTATCCCATTCAAGAGAAACGCATATCCAGAATACAAGCTAGTAAAATTGCCATTCGTTGAAAGTCCTACATAATCTTCCCTTGCCTTAAAACGAAAAAAAAGTATTGAAAATACCAAAAATGTTATTCACCTCTAATTGGGAAAAAACCCGCACAACACAATGACACATACAAAAGGAGTGGGCGGGGCGGCCGGAAACACGATATTATTACCTTTCTGTTATGGCGCGAATATGAGTGTGGCCATCTTTCTCTTTCGAACACTCGCGCGCCGAAAGGCGACGAATGGCGAGGCGGCATCAGTCAAAGAGACCGCCGCGGCCTTCACCTTTATTGCCTACCGAGCCGAGCCGCTCTGGTTTGTTTACATTTTTTTAGTTAGTTGTGTCGCAGCGCGCAGCCGAGCTAGTGTGTACGGATGGCGGATTCGTGGAAGTGGTGGAAGCGCGAGTGATTATGTGTAGTTTCGTAATTAAGTATTGGTATTAGTGCTTGTGTTTTGAAAAAACTAAGTGCGTGTGTGAGTTAATGTGCGCGCTATCTCACTTTTTCTATGACGTCTTCGCAAGCTAATGACTATTTAGGATTGATAACCTCTCAATGAAATTGTAACGTCTCAATCTCAAAAGCTTCACGGGCGTTCCGGCAGTGCCACGAGAAGGTGGTCTTAGCGAGCAACGTATTTAGGTAGGTACCTATTAATTTTAATTAGGGTGGCAAGACTTAGTAGGTACACAAAATACATACCATAAGGACACGTAACATGTAGCGACTTGCCGTTTTGCGGAGCGATACAGATAGGTACCTACGAACCTACCTGCATACTTGTCTCAACGTAACGATAAATATCCTTGTGTTACACGATTCAATGGATCAGACAGACAAGGAATATGTAGTACAGGGCCGTACTGTATTATGCTGATGTGTCGTTGACTGTACAATTAGTGATAATGAAAACGGCACCAGAGGTTGTGTGTTCGATATCTATCTACGATTTCTAATACGTACCTACCTATGAAAGTTTTGGCCTAAATGTCTCCGGTTTGATTGACTACATACCTACCTAACTACCTACCGGTTCGTGTTAAACTTGTTACGTTGATAACAATACGAATTTATTTTTTGCGGTTGAAATATTTGAGGCGTTCACATGAAAGAAGCACCTTATGCTGCTGGCTCAAGACCCATTTGCAATGATGGTCTTGAGGCGTCACATAAACCTTTTTTAAGTAAGGCACCTTATGGTGCTAGCTTAAGACGCATTTTGCAATGGTTTTGTACAGGTGAAGCAGAGGCGATCGTACAGAGGTACTAGGCACACAGAACTTATTGGTTGGCTGCCGCTACTTGAAGTATTAGAAAGAGAGACAGTTAGAAAACGTAGGGGCGTGAACAATGGAGGTCGCTCCTGGTCACTCCCGGTAGGGTCAACTCGGGTTCATGAACCCGAATTTGTGCTGGGAATTTCTATGATCGATGTTTTTATTTTACGTTAATTTACTCGAAATTCTAATTATGAGCTACGACTCTAAGAAATTACCAAGGGACTCCTTTCAGGAGTTTGTATAACCCACTTCAGTTATTAGGGGTATTTTTGTAACACCCTGTATAGACTTTCCGATCAAGTAAAATAGTACATTGTTATCCTAGGGGTGAAAGTAACTTATTTAGTCCCGAGACGGGGTTTGGCGCCCGGAACGAAGTGAGGGCGCCAATAGTTCGAGGGACTAAATAAGTCTTTAACCCGAGGTAAACACTGTGCTTTTCATTACAAATACGAGGAAAGCAAAAATAAAAACATGAATTAATTCATGAAGATCGAATTTCCGCTTTCCCGCCTATTTTGTTTGTTTTTTTTTCTGTGGCCGGCCGGCTATTCAGCCATTATTTTTTATTTTCATCATTGGAAAAATGGTTAATATTTTGCTCAAAGCTAAGTTATTTTAAAGAAATTGTTGAAACTTAATTATAATAAAGTTATTTAAAAAATGTATATTCTCTAATCAATACTTAACTTTAAGTTATTTCAATTTTACATCGTGGCTGTATAGAAAGTTGGAACATGGTTCAATAGTTAAGTGAAAAAGAACTAGTTTTTTTTTAAATAATATGACAGCTGTCAGTTGAAAGTGATTCTCCCTAGGGATGAAAAGTATTACTTTCAGCCCGCTTCTCAGGTCAGTAATGACCTACTTTCAGAGTATGAGTAATGAAAAAGTATATTATGCAACGAAAGCCTGTATTCCAGAAAGTCAAGTTACTCAAACAATTTACTAAGTGCAGATTTAGGCTAACTAATGTTTTAACTAAAAACAATGTTCAAAAAACGATCAATTATCTTCTGAACGTAACAGTGTTGCAGTTCTAAGCAAGAAGAAATGAAGCTGTTCATCAGTCTGCAACATTCTTCCACCCTTAGCAATGTAGCCTACCCTAACGTCCCAGAGGCAGCGTACAGTGCAGCGGTGTGACAACCGGCCATGACCGCGTTGCGTTGCCTCGGCATAACAGGGACCTAGCCGACTCACATATACGGTTACACTGTTGATGTGTTGAACTGTGCATTATTCTCTCTTCATTCATTATTCATATATTCTCTAGTAAATAAATCCTAGTGGGGTACTAGCTGCTCCTCACAACTACGTTCACGGGAAACCACTTCATCATCACCTCCTAGGCCAAGAGTTAATTTAAAATATATTTAGATATTTCGTTTCTTTAAGCCACACGTGAGGGCTCTCACCTGTGAGCGCCTGAATACCCAACTTCGTCCTTTTAGCTCAGTGCAGAGGCGGACCAGTATTGTCTACGATCCCAAATTGACTAGAGGCATGGCCTTGACCTTTTGCGCTTTCTACCGCTTGTACAACAGGTTCTGTTCTGAAAAACTGTTTTTTATGATAACCAAGACTACTGTCAATCGTCGCACAGCTTGCCATCGTCGAGGTACTCATCCTCATACTCTCGACATGTTTCCTGAAATATATCCTTCCTAGGACACTTAAATATGGAACGAACTCCCTGCCGAAGTTAATCCGATGAGCTATGGTATGGAGATCTTCAAGAGGGGTTTGAAAAGGTTATTACAGAATCGGCAACGCGCGTGAGTGATGCCCCTAGTCTTGCACGAGTTAATGGGCTTCGGTAACAGCTAACCATCAGGTGGTCTGCATGCTTGTTTGCCCGCGTCGTGTATCATGACTTTTCGAGACAGTTTCTGTCACTAGTAGCGCAATTTTCTGGACTGCATAATTGCATATTAGGGTACAAGAGCGTTTATAGCCTACGAACCAATGCCGGCGAATAATGACCATGACTCGGAGTTAAATATGAACTCTCAATCCAGGTTTTAGTAAGAAATCAATAAGGTACATGCATTATCTCAGAATGTTTAGGATTATAATAGTAGAAGAAACAATAATACTCGTAGTTATTGATTAAATGGGTTCATAAAGAAAAGCGCTATGACGTTTGATGGGCTTAACGAGTTTCTCCACTCGAATAAATAAATTGCTACGCGAAACATTTCATCATCTAAGAGTAAGTAGTCCGTTTTACACAAACTCCGTGGGACACCTCAACATGATATGTGACGTTGGATTCCATATTAGGAGTTCAGTATTGCTTTTTGCAATGCGGCTTCTAGACGTGATTGTCGTCATTCCACGCCCACTGGTCCAGTCTAGACTGTAATGAGGTGTGGTTATCCAATGTTCCTCGAGGTGGGCGCAGGACAAAGCAGCCAGAGCTGGTTTTAAACCCGAATCAGACCATTTAACGTTTATTGCATTTGTAATATCCCAATCTGAGTAAATGAGTTTTTGAAATATTGGAGGTAACTAATGTCTCAATAAAGATGCGAGATGGGGTACAACTGCAATAACCTGTAAACATATCGTTCCAGAGTTTTGACTCTAGACGTTATTTACATTTACAATTTTGAATTTAACTGTCAGTAGAGGGGTTTAATTTTGAACTGTAGATTTAAGATAGTGTTGCTATCTATACTTTTTTACTATCTTTCTTATTTTTGGGTCAAATGATCTTTGTGAATGATGTCCCAGATTAACCAGGTGTGTATGTTAGTTTTTGAGTGTACGCTCTGTACTGAAATGTGCTTTTCACCATCTTTGTACTTCATTTGTTTTAATATAAACGGAAGCTTATGAAACTGGTTTTATTTTTAGTAAAAACAGCACCTGGTTTATCAAACAATAATATTATGTTAATAATTTGTTATTCATATTTTTTGCTAGTCACACTTACAAGTCATATGCAACTTGCGTAACGTGACAGTTACGTCTGATATCCCATTTATTTACATTGATATCACAAGTCATCGCACAAGCATTAGTACTGTAACAGGCGTCGTTATCGGTCGATCAAGTACCTACGACTGGTGGCAATAGATAGTAACAGCTTTGGTAACTGCTAAAGATCTATGCTCGTCGTTTCACTACGGGATTTAATCAGAAATTAGGAAATCTGTTGAACTGGAGTCGCCAGGAACGCCGCGCAGCGGGTGACCTGCTCACCAATTCACATTGCTGAAATGGCAATGAGTGGGGGGGAGCACCTAGCGCGGAGAACTGATGGCCGAAAGGATATAAAAAGTCTGAGGGCCGAACCTGAACCGTGACTACATTCTGACTACAAACCATACCGATCGCATGAGATACCAGCGCATTAGGCCTCAAAGGCTATTCCAAAGCTACCTACCTGCAAGTGGCCGCTCTTAAGGCCTATGTTCAGCAGTGGACATGATGTGGCTAAATGACGACGATAAATAATGAAGCAAGATGAGTTTTTCAAACACGGCATTGTTGGGCATTCAAAAGTATCAAAAAAATAAATTACTATTAGCCTGTTTTGAATCTGCTAAGACATTGCGAAAAACAAACAGTTCATTATGTAAAAGTGCCTCAGTGCCTTTCTTGTTAAATATTACGAGACCTACGCATGTGTTTACTTACATCACGGACAATTTAACTAGACTTAGAATTAGACGCTTTTGAAAATACAAAGAGCTTAAAGTCGTATTTAAGGAGTCGTACAGTTCATTATTCGTTTGCAAGACGAAGTTTCGTTGAACCGGTCGTCATGCTCCTACGGCTCATCAGGATGTTGCTATAAAGAGAGGGCTCTTTCTTTGTTATTAAAACGCACGTCGAGTATTTGTTTGGCATCGTTACAAAATTATCTTTTTAAGCTTGCAAAAATACAAGGTTGATATGGCTGTCCGTATGGAGATTATTTGGACATTTTAAATAAAAAGAGGTTTCAAAATATATTTTCTTAAAAACGCAGGAATTCCAATTAGTTTGACGATAAAAGCGGCGAGTAATGTGACGTAACGTTACGCTGTTTTATACAGCCAAAAACCATTGTAAATCATTTATTCAGTAACAGATTTAAATCTGATCTTCACTTATATAATTTAATTGTAGCAAATGTGCCCGACATTGAAAGATTATACATATGTTGAATGTTGTGTATGTGCATTTATCTTACTCAACTCAATGGGCATAACCTTCAGGAAATATTTTTAGCATATAAACCAATCAAGAGATATGAACCATTTCAATATCATAATGTATGTTTATTATGCTTGAATGTTTATCTGCAAATAACATCCTACAAACACCATTTTACAATTCTGTATTTATTTTTATCAGAGCAGATAGAGATATTGGCAAAAATAAGATACAAACTTGGCTAAATTGGTCTTACTTTTTTATGGAGCTAATAATATGGATAGCATAAAAATAATGAGGAAAACAGTTAATGGATCTGTCAATTATAAACTGACTGACACCAGTAGTTAGTCTTTAGTGCACCAAGAGTAGTGTACAGTCAGCATCAAAATGATTTTGCTTTTGTCAAACTGTCAACACCCATTTGACCACTCTGTAAGTACACCTTATACCTTATTTTGATGTACAGGCTACCTATTACGGTTTTCACCCTGTTTGTGCTAAATGACAGTTCTATGCAATAGAGTAATGAGGAATGAAAGGAAATGGCTAGCATGTCATGCCATTGACTGTAAATTCTTTGATATTTTAAACCAGTGAATGAAACCCACCATTTGGTTGTAGCATAGTAAGCAATGTCACTACAAAAAAACAAGTCAGTTTTCTTGCTTTCTGTGAATTAGGCAATGTTTATTGTGCAAAATTACCAATAAATTAATTTCTAACGAAGGGGATTCCCAGATTGCATACTTACATATTTATTTACTAAAATTAGTCTCAATGCTCACATAACAAACAAAATTGTAAAGAATTTAGAAGCAGTTAGAACCATTATGAACCCAAACACTTTATTCTTTTGATATGATTTAAATAACATGTTTTGTGAAACCACAATAGAATTTTACAATAATTCAATACTTTTGGTCTCAAGACTAAAAAACTTCCTAACACGGCTACATTACCCTCATAGAAATTCATTGATTTAGGAATTAGGGGCCAATGACATTGACCTCATGAATTTTGGAACACCCACAGGATAAACATCTAATCTTAATACAACAGGCAAACAAATGTCTCTCATATTTACTGTACATTATTAAATCAGGAGGATATCGAATTAGTGTGTTCTTTGAAACAGACAAACTCGCAGGAATTGAGATTGGTCTTTGGATGTGTTTTCAAATCTACTTTTCCACAGCATTATAATTATTTTACTGGACATTGGGTTGTACACTCAGTACTCAAGTAAAATTATTCGTAGTTTGTTAGGTGTTATAGACACATGGTGCCGCATTGACAGTTGAGCTCAGTTTGTTTGTAAATAAACCCTTGGAAGGTGCCTTGAATTGAAAACTCAGCCATAGCCCGAGCGCTAACGCGCAGATTGTTTCACAACCTACGTTCTTACTTGAAACTGAATAAATAAACAGTTTAACTTACACAAGGGGTCTGCAATGTTGATTTATCCATTGTCGCTCATTATTATGGTAGGTAATTTAAGCGATTAAAAAATATCAGTCCATTTCCATTTGGCAAAACCGGCAAATTCAAGTTTTTTTTGTTGATGTTGGTTTTTTTGTAGCGTTCCGTTTCACATGATCAAGATTAAAATTCTTGATTTTATAGTAATGTTTTTACGGGAAATTAATTTAAAAGTAAGTGCTTTTTATTACCTTTTCTTGAAAATATGAAAACATACCTTACATTATAATGCGTCATATTCTTGTAAGAAAACGAGCACCTATATGAACGTCCATCAGCCATTCTTACGTTGAACGGAACGTTACCTATAGTGATGCGCTGCATTGTTAAAAAACAGTTCACAATTGAACATTCAAATATTTTTTTAAAAAATTCAAATTAATTGCAATTTGAATTTTATTTGAAGTCCTTTTTCTAAGTGTTAGTAAAAGCAATGAAATGTTACATTCACAGCACAGACATAGAAAAGTATGTATAATGTGCGTCTGAAAATGAGACAGAAATGTTTTCAGTAGACTTTTCTTTGTTAGCTTTTGTGCTTCGACCTCAATGTCCCCGCAAATACGCCACAAAACGCCGGCACTTGTTTGTCGTATACCTATAGTTTGTAGCAAGTGGTGAGAGGCGGCTTCCGCCTTCACTGTGAGCGGCGGGTTCAATATTCATGAAAACGACGGGAAATACACTTGGCGTGTGGCCCGATAGCAGGGAGTCAGTCACTCCACTTAGAAAAAGACAAAGTATTTATCAGTGATCACATTCACTGTCACTTTTTTTAGTCAGTCCAAACCAATGATGTAAAGTAATAGATTGATAAAGCGCCTCTAAAAACGTGCCAAAAAATGAATTGCGCATGTGTGAGTGATTGTCTATGTATGCGTTGACATCTGCTGTCATTTAGCACAATAGTGTTGGTACTTTCCATAACAATCTAACAGATTATCGAAATCACAAACAACAAATGAATAAAGGATACTCGTGTTCTTGAAAATAAAAAGCTGAGGTTCTTTATTATTTATTTCGTTACATTGTTTATGATATCTAAACATCAACTACGAGATGAAATAATATAAACACCATCAATTATTATCCTTTTTTAGGACTGGGTTAAATAGTATTTTGTTGGCCCGTACTCTGTAGATTTAAATTGATTTTGTTGTTTTGGCCTAGGCATATAGTCTTTGTTAACATAAGAACAGGGTGGTCTTGGTATCCTAGAAAAATAAAGAAATTTTAATTATCTGCTTTTTCAAACAAGTACGGTAGTGGTCATTATGATCTGTAAATTGCTCAAAAATGGCGCCAAGTATTGATTGTTATTGTTTGGTAGTTTTATTAAGCTTCTAGTCTGGGCCATGACTTCAGCTGTTAAAAAAATATCGACTACGTATATCGATATGTGTCATTCTTCATTTTGCACATCCCTATCGTACGTGAATCAATTCAGTTTTTACACAAAATATTTTTCAATTCTTATTTAATTTCTGAAATAATAACTTATGCAGCATGAGGAACTAATATAATGATAGCTGAAATGAATTAATTGAACTGGGTAGTGAAAATAATTGCTCAAAACATAGTTTGAAAAAACCACGGACGTAAAAGAAAGACGGACGCCACTTCGTCGAATCATGAGTGAAGGAAGCAGTCTATGGTGTGTGCGTAATTTGAGGGATGCCATATAAATCATAAATTTCCCTAAAGTTCACCTTTTATTTTAACCGGGTTTATTAACTTAAGTCCGATTATGATTGTAATTATTTTAAACATCTGACAGAAAGGTTTATCACTAACCTTACACCCCTCTAACTATTCGCACTGAGCCCGCGTGTTGGAGTATGGCTCGAGCCACCTCATAGTTCTCGTCGATTTTTACTACTAGGAAACCTATTAAAAATAACGCAAGTGTTATTTTATATTAATTGTATCGCACGCTCGCTTTGCTCGCTCGGCTCGCGCGGTTTTGGTCACAGTTCTAACCTAACCTAGGGATACCTTTAGTCTCAAGATTATGTATATACAATATCATTATTTCTTATTTTCGATCACGCTCCGGCCTTTAGCCTTCCAACCTGACCTAACCCTAACCAGTCGGTTGTGCCCCGATTCTAGCTTAAGGCAGTGAAAAAATTAAAAGACGCGAGTAGGTAGGTACCTACACAACAACGAGTGACAGGTCAACAGCCAGCCACTGACAGCACAAAATGGCGGATTGCGTTTTGTTCATGACAATTCCAAAAAACAAAACCTTTAAACTTTTGTTTTTTCGTCATTGAAGCCCTTAAATCCTACTTACCTTTTTTTTTTTCATTAAAAACATATTTTAAAGAGAATATAAATAATAATGGTTTTCTAAATTTAATTTCAGAAAAAAACCTTGGTCTGATGCAACAAATCGTTAAAATGGCGTAAAAAAACCTAACATTTCCCGATGTTATCGTAAACTTTAGGATTTTTTTTCTCAAACAGTATTCACTTCCGCAAAATGAAACTTCACAGGATTACATGTTTTATTAACATCTATTACCAAAAAAAAAAAAAAAGCTTCTAGCTACCCGTAGTGATACTAAAGTCGAGCCAATACGACAAATACAGATGTCCCCTCATTTAGGGAAATTTTACCGTCAAAAAAGAGGCAACACTGTTGTGTTTTGTCTTTTAAATTGTCATCACAATTTATAAATGTAATTAGGAGAAAATATAACGAATAATCATAATTTACCTGTGATAGGTGATTCCTTGTGACTTTTTAAGTTTACTCATGTAGTTCTTACATGATTTCACCACACAAAACGGCATTTTTAAATAAATATTGTCATAAGCAACACGCGTGTCATTCGCGCTGTCACACGGGGAAAAATGGCGTTAGATTGTAGCACCTAGTAAGTTTGTGTGAGCCTAGGGTCGTGTGCAACTCACGAAGTTGTATGACCTTGCTAGCTTCACATTTTTTTAGTGTGATGTTCCGTCCGTCTTTCTTTTACGTCCGTGGAAAAAACCAAATACTTTCTGTATTTACCTGTGAAACTTTTGCATTTCTGGATCATTTCTATGATTCGTTTTATATTTGGGCACGCAACGAACCACCGTTTTATTTTTATAAAGCTTCATCCACTTTTATCGCCTACTTTACATAAATTTTGAAAACTAAAATTTCCCGCTTTTGACAGTGGTGTGGTGGTGTAGTTTTCGGTTTGGTTTTGGCAACAAATCTTGGGCATATCTCTGTCTCTTTTCCTCTTGTGTGATGCCCATATATGCAATAGTTTCTCTTTTCCTCACTTGATCACTCTATCTATCTGTGCGTTCCGAATTGAGTCAAAATCGATTACAGCGCGCTCACAGAGCGTCCCGAATTGAGATATCGCGCCAACGGGCCATCTAACGTCAGACAGCTTTACGTCATGGGTGACGTCACTAACGGCGCCATGTTGCGCTCACAACGATAATGCTCCAGAGCGATATCACCGTGGGCCTTATGTCAGATTCATAGATGAAACGTCAAACAGACATTTTCGCGTAAAAATATTTTTCTCAATATTCCTCAGAATAAATCTTTGCTGGGACAAATCTTTTTCTGTGATAACGTAACAGAAAGTTTTACTACAAGAACCGCAAGTTTAACCTAGGAATGATAGAAATTAAAAGTTAAAAATTGTTAGGTTATGTGTCACTATCTAGCGGTCCGAATTGGTTTTGACGCTGATAGCGCTGTGAGCGCTGTTGACGCGATATTTCAATTCGGGACGCCTGTTATCGCCGTGAGCGCTCATTGACCTGTAATCGCATTACGGACCGCACAGAGCGTGTTTTCAACACTTATACTGTGCGGTCCGTAATGCGATGTGAAACTTGCAGTTCTTGTAGTAAAACTTTCTGTTACGTTATCACAGAAAAAGATTTGTCCCAGCAAAGATTTATTCTGAGGAATATTAACAAAAATATTTTTACGCGAAAATGTCTGTTTGACGTTTCATCTATGAATCTGACATAAGGCCCACGGTGATATCGCTCTGGAGCATTATCGTTGTGAGCGCAATGGCGCCGTTAGTGACGTCACCCATGACGTAAAGCTGTCTGACGTTAGATGGCCCGATAGCGCGATATCTCAATTCGGGACGCTCTGTGAGCGCGCTGTAATCGATTTTGACTCAATTCGGAACGCACAGTCTGGAAGCTCTATGGTCCAAACTATCTGTGCGGTCCGTAATGCGATTACAGGTCCATGGGCGCTCACAGCGATAACAGGCGTCCCGAATTGAAATATCGCGTCAACAGTGCCCACAGCGCTGTCAGCGTGAAAACCAATTCGGACCGCTAGATAGTGACACATAACCCAACAATTTTTAAACTTTTAATTTCTATCATTCCCAGGTTAAACTTGCGGTTCTTGTAGTAAAACTTTCTGTTTCGCTATCACAGAAAAAGATTTGTCCTAGCAAAGATTTATTCTGAGGAATATTAGCAAAAATATCTTTACGCGAAAATGTCTGTTTGACGTTTCATCTATGAATCTGACATAAGGCTCACAGCGACAACGCTCCGGAGCATTATCGTTGTGAGCGCAATGGCGCCGCTAGTGACGTCACCCATGACGTAAAAGCTGTCTGACGTTAGATGGCCCGTTGGCGCGATATCTCAATTCGGGACGCTCTGTGAGCGCGCTGTAATCGATTTTGACCCAATTCGGAACGCACCCTATTACCACCTAGGGTGCGTTCCGAATTGAGTCGAAATCGATAACAGCGCGCTCACAGAGCGTCCCGAATTGAAATATCGCGCTGACATTCATCAAACGTCAGACAGCTTGACGTCATGGGTGACGTCACTAACGGCGCCATATTGCGCTCACAACGATAATGCTCCAGAGCGATATCACCGTGGGCCTTATGTCAGATTCATAGATGAAACGTCAACCAGACATTTTAGCGTAAACATTTTTTTGTCAATATTTCTCAGAATAAATTTTTGCTGGGACAAATCTTTTTTATGTGATAACGTAACAGAAAGTTTTACTACAAGAACCGCTAGTTTAACCTGGGAATGATAGAAATTAAAAGTTAAAAATTGTTAGGTTATGTATCACTATCTAGCGGTCCGAATTGGTTTTGACGCTGATAGCGCTGTGAGCGCTGTTGACGCGATATTTCAATTCGGGACGCCTGATATCACCGTGAGCGCTCACATTACTGTAATCGCATTACGGACCGCACAGCTATACTCTAACTTTCAGCCCCGTCTTATTTAAAGCATCATTTCCATTCATATTCATGCAAGTAGTGAGTAATAAATAATCGAAAAGACTTCACCCATGAAAAAATGAAGAGTGATTATCTGATCAAATTTTCGATTTGAAAACCAACCAATACTCAATTGATTGTTCGTTGTTCGGCAACACCACACTAATGTGCGGCAGAGCTGTTTAAAAAATAATAGTTTGACGTTTGCTAAACTTGGAAGATTTTTGAGATTTGTTTGAAGATTTCGAGTTAACTTTTCGTAATCATTGCAATTTCCATTTATAAAAAACCGTTCTTAACCCTAGTTTTCCCAATATAATTTCAAAACTTCCTATTTGGTTCGACTTTTCACTTTAGGGTGAAGGCAACTATTCAGAGGTTAGGAAGCCAACATTACAACTTTGAAATCTACAGCTATCTGAAATGAATGCCGAGAAAAGAACTACTCGTGGAAGAGGTCGCGGAAGGGGTCGTGGTAGAGGCAGAGGCCGGGGTCGAGGCAGGGGCAAGAAAGTGCCAAAAGTGATGTCCAGTGATGAAGAAGAATGCTCTGTGGAAGAAACAACTCAGGACCAAGAAGAAGTAGTAAATGAGGAACCGAAGGAAGAGCCTGAGCCCGAGGAGGAACCTCCTAAACGTAAGTATGAAATTATTTCAATAGGAAATTAGATCTATTGTTTACTACTTGCAACTCTCACAGTTCTGTCTTGTCATGGAGAAAGGCACTGAATTGCTGTTGTAGATTTCACCCAAAAATTTACTTGTAAAACAGTGACAATGTTGTACAATAATACAGAATGAAAGTACATAAACAAACTAATCAGTAACATGTTCTATCAAATAAATTTAATTGATAACAGCTCTGAGAATGTTATCAGCAGATACCACTACTAAATTTCATCACATAGCAGTGAAATCACAATAGCTTCATAAAATTACTTGTTGTTTTTGTTGCTCTTCTACCTTAACAGTACCTTTTATTATTTTGTTCTCAGCTCATAGTTAATAAAGTAGCCATTATGTCCACAGTTGAAGTGCCATCAGATATATCCCAGCTGGAGGCGCCAGTATTCACAACACTGCAGCGTGGGCCTCCTGAGCCCATGTTACGGCTAGATTGGAGCCACAGAGCCACTCTTATTGGTGAAAAAGTGCTCAACCCCATGATTTACTGCTGTGATATATGCTCAAAACCTATTCTTATTTATGGAAGAATGGTAAGTTTGAATTTTTAAAAACTTATATGCCTATAAATTAGTGTAGATAATCTGTTTGTTTGTACAAACATGCTATTGCCATTCTCTTTGCTTAAAAAGGACAGCTATACACTTTCTTTAGTCCTGACAAAATAAGAATGATGAATTAAGGTTCTTTTGAGAGCCTTTTTAGTTTATTTTAAGACAGGTCTCCTTCAACTTTTATCATTCTTCCTTACCAGCCTTACCCCAAAGCATCAAATTTAATTCAGTGCTACAGTGTTGGTTAAGTGATAGAAGTGTCCTGTCACTTACTTGCAAAAGTTGACAGCAAAAAGAAAAAAAGAGACAACACTTTCCATTATGGATTCTTTCAAAGGCTGTTAATAGAAATAAGGGTTGGTTTTTAAATTAAAATATAAATGTAGAACTCATGATGTGATTTAAGTAACTTTATAATTTCAGATCCCATGCAAACATGTGTTTTGCCTCTCGTGTGCAAGAGCTGAACACACTCATTGCCCTCGTTGTAGGGAAAAGGTATGTTCGATTATATCTGGAGAAAAAAAATTTGTAAATCTTAAATATGACTAAAATTGTAAGTCAAATATTGCTGTTTAACATATTATGTTTTGAAATTACAGGTGTTACGAGTAGAACAAACTGGTCTTGGCACTGTTTACATGTGTACACACTCAGGAACTCGTTATGGAAATACTGGCTGCAGGAGAACCTATCTTTCACAGGTAACATTTTGTTATAGGGAACCAATTTAAAAAAAAGTCTACTCTTTCCTTTTAGCATAAAAAACTTCAGCAAAGATATTGAGAAGCTCAGTGGCCAATCCCTAGCTGCAAGCTGTTAAAAGATTACATGGATAAAGTCAATTTTCTCTTAATTTCAAAGACTGTTGCTGGCTGTAAATAAAAACTGTGTGAACTTTTAACACAATTTTATAACATGTTTTTTTCATTATTTTCAGAGAGATCTCCAGGCTCATATTAACCACAGGCATGTGTCAGCAGCTGGAGACAGTAAACCTGAGTCAGAACCACCATCAACTTCTGTTGCTATTGTAAAACCTCTATCTGTAAGTAAAGAAACCCACAGTAAAAATAAATTATGTTCAGAGAAAGGCCTATCCAGTAATAGGCCTTAGCCTATGATTTACTTTGTGCAGGTAGATTTAACAACCAATACACAATATTCTGATTTATTGTGCAGTGCAGGAAAACCATTTTAGCTGAATAAGCTGTGGTCTTGACTGCTATCTCCGTAAGACAGTTTCAATAAGGAACTTAGATAACTTTATTAAAAATGTGTTTTTAGATGAAGTGTTCCAACTGAAAACACTTTATAAATGTTAAGTTTGTATTTATTTATTTATTATTTATTTATTTTTTAGAGGTGCCCGTGGCGCAGTTGCGACAGTGATCGGCGACGATCGCTGTTGTAAAGCAACACACGCCGGGTCGGAAATGGGATGGGTGACCACCCGACCGAAATTTAGTGATGTATTTTTCGGGCATCTCTGTGCTTCGGAAGGCACGTTAAGCAGTTGGTCCCGTTTGACGTCGCTAGATGTCAGTCGTTAAGCCTAGTCAGAGGCCTTCGGGCGGCTTTATAACATCTGACATTAAGGTTGCTCACTAGCCTTACACCCCTCCAACAATCCGCACTGAGCCCGCGTGTTGGAGTATGGCTTGTTCCACCTCATAGTTGAGGTGAGGCCTGTGCCCAGCAGTGGGACGTATATAGGCCGTTTATGTTATGTTATGTATTCTTTATTGCACATTAAAAAATAAAGTACAAATGGCGGACTTAATGCCAAGAGGCATCAAGATCAGTGTTGATACCAATACAAGTTCACTTTGAATTGTGTGTTCTCTGTACATTGCCATAATGTATTAAGTTGAGAGTTGTGTCCAACAGATGGCGTCATCATCGGACCCGCGCGCGCACACGCTGGGCGCGGCGACGCCGGGCGCGCCGGGGGAGCGCACGCGCACGCCGCGCACCAACCTCATCACCGTGCCCATACACGACCAGACGGACTCGCACAACTACTATAATTACTACCCGGTAAGTGTATTCATCACATCGCCTAACCTAAGTTGGTTCGCCAGAATTGGGGACAAGGGTATAGTTTTAATTATTATAGTTTTTTTATTTTTATGTTCTATATTGTATTTTTTTTCAAACACTGTTGCACCGCCTACTATATTTTTCTGCCCAACCCTATGGTTGACTGATAGTAATTGCTTTTTCGGGCATTGAGTCCGCCTTTTGTACCAATCTCATTGTTGTGCAATAAAAAATAATTAAATAAATAAATCATTACCTTGTACTGGTCCACTGCTGGACGTAGGCTTCTGTTGTCAATCCTTGTCCAGCTAAAATGGTTGCTATGGTAAACTTGATTGTTGTTTTTCACTAAATTCCTTACATTTTCTCATGTTTACTCACTTTTTAAACCTTCCCTGGACCTTCATAAATATTTCAAAACCAAATTTAAGCAAATTGGTTCAGCCATGCCCGAGTTATCGCGAAACTAACGAACAGTTATCCGTTAGATGTTATACTGCTGTGAGGTTCCTTACGTTACGTAAGTTATTAATTTCTTCAACTAATCAAGTTAAGCTTTTTATAGCTCGTTTTCAAGTTTTACTTTCGTTATTCGTTGTGAATGGGGATGTCGCCTGAGCGTTAGGCCACTGCGACCATTACTGATCTATTGTGGCCATCATCCCTTTAAAGATCACTCTCCAGGCCAGCAGTCTTCCTAAACTGTACTATTTTCCCGAGAGTGATGTTCTTGGCGCCCTGGGGAGCAAGCAAGTTTTACTTTAAAAATTGCTGGTTTTGGAAACACCATTTCGTCTTCAATTTCAACTCTGAAAATACACTGTTCAAAAGTGTCTAGGGATATCTCAAGCATTTTCATACAAAGTATAGCTATTTGGGAGGCTGTAAAAATTAAAATATTGATACCAACGTAGAAATTTTTAGAACACAGAAACTGCTATATCTGCCCTTTCAGATTGTCTATAGAAATTTATTGTAGTAGCATTATTGTACAATCATAAGGACGTTAAAAAAAAAGACAGATTTTTCTTTTTAAAAGGTGTTAAAATTTTAGCAAAATCAAACGTTTTTTTTGTAATATTCTTAACCTTTATCTTATGCTTCTGTCGTCGCGTTATTCTAAGATAATGCTCAACTTGTAAACAAACTTAACTTTATGAAATATTTGAAAAATGATATCTCTATGATATCCCTAGACAGTTTTGATGTGTGTATATGAGACATATAGAATCAAAAGCAGCTTAGTGCCTATTAGTCACATAGGCACTTAGCTGCCTTTGATTCTATAAGTCCGCATACATACTATCACACCTCTTTCCCAACGGGGTAGGCCACCACTTCTTTCCACTTGCTACGGTCCTGACACACACCTTGCTTCCTCTACTTTCATGAGTCCTTTCATACATGCTCATCGGTTAAAGGTACTCCTGACCTGACCCTGAGGACATCTTGAACTTGTCCAAGAAACATTCGTCTAGGCCTTCCCCTTCCAAAAGTTCCATTCACCCTCGTCTTATGAGGTCTTCTTTTAATGAGACGAAGTCTGATGTGTGTGTTATTATATAGCAGCCAGTGAAAAGAAAAAGGACAAAATAAACTCAAAAGGAATTAGAAGCAAAACAAGGGTCAAAGATGTGAAAATCAGAGTCAGAACACAAAAGTGCAGATGGACTTGACACATGTTGAGAAGAAACAACAACAGATGGTCGTAAACGAGTGGTTCCCCAGAGATGGGAAAAGAAATTGTGGACGACAGTACAAAAGATGGAAAGACCATTAGGTTGTTGCCAGAAGGTTGCTGGACCACTACGGAGAAGGCTAGCAAGGAACAGGGAGGAATGGAAATAGTTGGAGGAGGCCTATGTCTTAGGACAAGCAAAACTACAAATTAATAAAACGCACCATATACCTATGTAAAAACTAGTAGCATTAAAGGCTTATTTTATTTTATTAATTTTATTCTATTTATATAGCAGCCAGTGGGTCCTATGCCGCCGGTGCCGCTCCCGAGCGGCGCGGGCGCAGGCGTGGTCGCGCACAACATGTCGGTGCCGCCGCCCTACTACGCGCCCGCGCCCTACGCACAGCCGCCCGCGCCCTACGTCACACAGCCCGGTGAGTGCACGATGTGTGTCATGTGTAGCAGTCGGTGCCGCCGCCCTACTACGCGCCCGCGCCCTACGCACAGCCGCCCGCGCCCTACGTCACACAGCCCGGTGAGTGCACGATGTGTGTCATGTGTAGCAGTCGGTGCCGCCGCCCTACTACGCGCCCGCGCCCTACGCACAGCCGCCCGCGCCCTACGTCACACAGCCCGGTGAGTGCACGATGTGTGTCATGTGTAGCAGTCGGTGCCGCCGCCCTACTACGCGCCCGCGCCCTACGCACAGCCGCCCGCGCCCTACGTCACACAGCCCGGTGAGTGCACGATGTGTGTCATGTGTAGCAGTCGGTGCCGCCGCCCTACTACGCGCCCGCGCCCTACGCACAGCCGCCCGCGCCCTACGTCACACAGCCCGGTGAGTGCACGATGTGTGTCATGTGTAGCAGTCGGTGCCGCCGCCCTACTACGCGCCCGCGCCCTACGCACAGCCGCCCGCGCCCTACGTCACACAGCCCGGTGAGTGCACGATGTGTGTCATGTGTAGCAGTCGGTGCCGCCGCCCTACTACGCGCCCGCGCCCTACGCACAGCCGCCCGCGCCCTACGTCACACAGCCCGGTGAGTGCACGATGTGTGTCATGTGTAGCAGTCGGTGCCGCCGCCCTACTACGCGCCCGCGCCCTACGCACAGCCGCCCGCGCCCTACGTCACACAGCCCGGTGAGTGCACGATGTGTGTCATGTGTAGCAGTCGGTGCCGCCGCCCTACTACGCGCCCGCGCCCTACGCACAGCCGCCCGCGCCCTACGTCACACAGCCCGGTGAGTGCACGATGTGTGTCATGTGTAGCAGTCGGTGCCGCCGCCCTACTACGCGCCCGCGCCCTACGCACAGCCGCCCGCGCCCTACGTCACACAGCCCGGTGAGTGCACGATGTGTGTCATGTGTAGCAGTCGGTGCCGCCGCCCTACTACGCGCCCGCGCCCTACGCACAGCCGCCCGCGCCCTACGTCACACAGCCCGGTGAGTGCACGATGTGTGTCATGTGTAGCAGTCGGTGCCGCCGCCCTACTACGCGCCCGCGCCCTACGCACAGCCGCCCGCGCCCTACGTCACACAGACCGGTGAGTTTCATAGGTTTCCTGTGGTACGAAATCCAAAACCTCTATTTAATAAATTGAGCATAGCATTGTCGAAGCACACACACACTATGAAATCAAACGAAAACTCTGCTGAAACATAGGAAGTCAGTTCAGTACATTGCATCCGTGGCCAAAAACTGCTGGAATTATGACTGGACTAAAAAGACAGAATTAAAAAAATATATTAATTAATTTTAGATTTGTGCATCTCATATCACAACGACCCTATTGTAGCTATAATAATGCCTTCGTTAATTTCGTTAACTTCATGCAGTTAGAGTGATTGTGGTTTAAATTGACTAAGTTCTACTGTTCCTGTCATTCAGTCATGTTATGTGTGACAGACAAGTGTTCTAGCCAGGGCCAAACTCACAAGTACGGCACTTCGAAAAAAAATAATTAACAGTTGAAAGATGACGCTACTGAGATAGGTCACTTAAATCTGAAGGCGGAAATTATAGTTAGACTAAATTATATTAGCTAAGAAATACATTTTGACAGTGCAGTGTCATTGAAAATGTAACTTTATGCAATGCTGAAAGGGTTCAAGTGTTCTGTCAGGCTCATCTGTCAAGCCACAGCTCATGAATCGTATTTCTATTGTATTGAAGTAGAATTTCCAATGAAACTGGCAGCTGTCAAAGTGTATTTCAATTTAGTGGGCTTGTAGTAGTTCACAAAATTATGTTAATAATTTTACATAATTTTGTGCACTTACTATTTTCTGGATGTGTACTTATTTTTAATATCTATTGTAATTTACTAACGGATTATTGTAAACGAACAAATTGAAAAGAGTAACTACTGAGTTTCTTGCCGGTTCTTCTCAGTATGTTGAGTCACATTATGTTTGTATACTGTGTATTTATTTATTATTTCTATTATAGTACTTAAGTCTATTATCAAGTGTTTTTTGTTTGTGCCATAGTTCTTGACGATTTGAAAGCACTTCTCAGAAATATATAACTAAATAGACCTGTTACGTCTATTTAAATAAAGATATTTCTGATTCTGATTCAGGCAGCTTCAGATTTAAGTGACCTATCTCAATAGCGTCATCTTTCATCTGTTAAAATTATTTTATAGAAGTGCTATTATGCTAGCCCGTATAGTAAATTACATCTCTTGTACCATTCGCAGGCAGCAGCATGCCGCCGAGCGCGCCGCCGCCGCTGGGCGCCCCGGCGCGCTGGCCCGCCGCGCCTTACTCGTCTCATCCGCCCCAGCCGCAGTACGAGCCGCATCCTTACTACAGGTGAGATACAATCATACCTACAGTCCCACTGATCCATCGACCTATATCGAACGAACAGTGACTGTAACCACTTTAGTTAGTTCGCGTTAAGAATGCAGTGATTTTCAAATTTAATTCTGTCTCACAAAAAACTCAGATCCACAAACTTTGCGTTCGAAAGTATGCGTGAAATGAACAATTGATTTCTAGGTTGAAGGACAAGTATGAAATCACTGCATTCTTAACGTGAACGGACTATAGACGCCTGATTACTTGGACCACACTATACTATAAAGTTTTATTTTTCTTTTAAGAGTAATGATACTTATATATTTTATTTTCCTCTTTCAGATAGCATCGTGTCAACCGCCACCCCTGACGCGAAGACACTTGGGAGCGCAGTGACCGTCGGCACAGATAGGATGGGAAGCCTTCTTACCCAGACAAATATTACATTCACACAATTAATAGTTGTCAAATGTGCAAGCGAGAGGAAACGATGTGCTCCCATTCTCGCATAAGAGAAGACAGTCAAAGTACTATAATTCAAGGGAACTCTTACCTGTAGTCCCACTTAGTGGTAAGCCAGCGATGTAAAGTGAACTGTGTAGTGCGTGAAATGAAGATGTATTTGTATGTTATAAACTGAACTCTATACTTATGTATATAGTTATTAATTATACTGTAATATCTATTCGATATAGCTCCACTTTTATTGTTAGTCTGAAAAAAGGACTAAGCTGTATAGCCGTATTATTTGTTTCATTAGAAACAAAACTATCTCACTATCTATAGTCTAAGCCAGTGACAAAATCTTTGACCTTTTTGAACCTATTAGACAATGTGAGGGCGCTATTGATGTAGGTAGTAATTTAACTACTTTTAGTTATATAATCGCAAACAGTTTCTGTATATTATTGTGACTATTTTCTAGCTATACCTGAAAACTGAATTTCGCCTACAGGTCTTAAACCTGAGTCAAAAATATAATTTTTAAAATAAGTAATTTCCTTTAGGTCTGCGAATTTACTAAAAACGGAAGAGACAACACAGTTTAGGAGTTAAAATAGTGTAAAAGTCTGACTGAGCTTTGTTTAATAAGAGGGTTGAGGGTAAGCCTACATAAATAAATAGAAATAGTGAACTCATTTTTATTTTAGGTACTCATTCTGTTGTTATTTCTCCTTACGCAAGAAAATGACTTACCGCCGCACTCAGAGACGTCAATTAACGTTAATGGTTCATTATAGTCAAAATTTTACAATGTTCAATTTGTAAAAAAGTCTCTTTTCAAAAATGGAATTTTGACTCTAATGAACGTTAATTGACGTCTCTGAGTGCGGCGGTTACCCCCGAATTCACAAACGCAAATCGACGTTCAGCATGTATCAGAAGTATAGCAGCTGTCCCTTTCAGTTCTATTGACATTTTACGGGACAGCATAAGCTTGACGGCCTGCTAAGCGTTAATTGACGTTTGTGAATTCGGGAGTTTCACTTACTCCCTCAATCATAAAAACCGAAGCGACGCCGCGGAAATTGGTTTTTCCGTTTGACGTGTCCTGTTACTCACTCGGAATAAATATGAATGAGAGAAAAAACCTTCAGTAGGTAAAGTGGTGACCCGTGCAATAGTTGATTTATTTTATTTTGTTATGAATAAGGGGGTTGAATTTTGGTTAATGTATGGATTATACTTCAGCATGATTCCAATATTATGGCACACACCCACTCTACATTAGCGAATGGCGAACGTGCAATAGTCGCAGTGGTAGGAGGAGGCAAAGATAGTGGATACCCACCTTTAAGGCCATTACACACCGGAGCCCGCGACACAGTAACTTCTTGCAAATAAAGCCACTAGGGCTTTGTTGGGTTCGCTCCTGAGTGTTGCAGTAATATCCGTAAACCAGACTTCCTTTGTTATTCCTGTGTGTGTCTCTTAGTACAGGCAGTAAAAGAATAATAATCTGTAAATGTTTAGTTTATCTCAACCACTGATCCTACTTTTGAAGATAACTGGTCATTAAATAATTTAGTAGATAAGATTTTGTCTGTCTTGAGAGAAAATATTGTGTGCTCTGCAGAGAGAAACTTATAACTAGGAGGTACTTAAAGATGTAAATAAATAGCCATTCTAAGGAGCAACATTCGATGTGTATTTATGACTTGATAGAACAAATACTGTTTGGACATAGATTTTCTATGACAGCAAAAAATATTTTGCTAATATCATCTACTCTTCCGTAATTATAGCCGTATCATAACCAGAAAGTTACCTACGAAAGTAGATTTGATAAATGGAAAGTCAGTTATGGTTTTACTAGACTATAGGTTCAACATCAAGTGATTCCTACGTTAAATATTCCTCTTTTCTTAGCTATTATTACTTTTACATATGATTCAAATATATTCTAAATGTATATGATTGTTACTTAAACACAGAAATTAAATGCATCAACTCACTCGAATCTTTATCTCAGTTAAGTTTTGTTAATTTTTCGTGTTTTTCTGACATGACCCTTCAAGGTTAATATAAAACCAATGAATGTTATTTATATTAACGTTTTATTGAAAAAAATAGCGCATCTATTTCATTAATGACAAAAATAATCGAAACAAATGGTTTAAATACAAAATAAAGTCATAATAAGTAATTGGGTATTTTTATTATCACTAATCAATATCAATAATATTTACAATATCTCACTCCATCAATTCGGTCCCAACTGACACCACCAACAAATGCATTAAAATCTACAAAAAATATTTCGCCTTTTTTGGACACCATGCTCACATTATAACCAGACTTACATAATATAATAAAAAACAAATACTAATAGTATAAATTCACAGTGCCACTGCAGAAATGCCGACATAGACAGAGAAACAATTACAACTAAATTACCTAGGTACTATACAAAATGATAAGTCACATTTACCAACCAAATTTCAGGATATTAATAAATTATCTAGAAAAAATGTACAGGAAAATAATTAAAGAATGTTGAAGATATAAACAAAGTCCAGTCAAGATTAATGACAAACTCTAAAACTTCGCGACACACGTGATACATTAAAATAAAACAATTGTGTACACTGACTTTCACATACTAATGCTACTATACACACAGCCTTATTTCGCAGTTTTGGACTTCGTCATTATCTTGACAGGTCCTACATTGGTTCTGTGAACAGCCTTATGCTAGAGAATGTTACTCTGTGTGGATCATGAGTGTTTGGTGACGGTGGGCGGGGGGAGTGGCGCGAGAGGCGTGTCAGTCCCGAGGTCCACCAGCGTGGCCTCAGCGGGCGCCGGCGCCGGCGCCTCGGCCGCTGGGAACTGCGGTATGACGTGCGACTGCTGCATTTTACGCACATTGTCCATATTAACTTTAGTTGATAGGTTCTTCTGTCGTGTCTGCTCAGACGTCTTAGACAACCTCTCGCTCAATGCTTTGAGTGCAATTTGTCTGAAAGTTTAAACATTTATTTTTATTCAACCTCAAAACAAGTTAGTGACTCAAAAATGTACCACAGAAAAAATCTGCAATTTAAGATCTAAAGACAAAACAAGTAAAACAAATAACAACAACAGTGTTAATTCAAAACTGGATGCTACCTTTGCTTACTGTAGACTATACTTGGTGAATACACACTTGACATATCACAAAGATTACAATATCTGATAAGCAGATTGCTGATTTCTAATTTACGACGGCAAAATTTGTGTAATAATGGTATCTACATTAATTTCAAGATTTTAAATGTTTATGGTTATGCATAAAGACCTGGGTAAGTGAACTAAGGAGAGGACCAGGTCTTCCTGGTCGAAGTGTCAAAACTGTTGTTTCAAATAGCACCCACAACAAACATTCATATGACAGACCACTGTTGCTGTGACTGTACATTACTATCTAATCTCAATTAGTCATTGGGATCCCACTACGGCTTAAGACAAGATCTTATCTTAGTAACATAGCCTTGCTTAAATACTAGTAAATCTTCAACCCTCAATTTAAAATACAGGCCTAAGTCTAGGGTAGACCTGACTCAGTCTACAGCTCTATTTTCTCATATATATTCTTTTCAAAAAGTGTCATGCTGATGTTAGTTTCATTATTGGAGTCATTTCATCAAAATCAACATATTTATTAATAAACAATTTGTCTGCCACTGCTTCATACCTTCTCCTCTCCATATCCTGTGGCTCAACTCCTGGCATGGTTACTGAAACACCCCTAGGACTGAGCGCTAGGTGCACACGCCTAGGACTTGGGGAACATACACCCAAACGCACTAAGCACCGGTGTGGTGGACCAAGAATGCCTCTAACAACTGGCTGCAATACTGTTGGGAAGAAGCTAAAACAAGGATAAAAATACAATGAGGAAGCAGTTTTTGAAACAATATTTACAACTACTCTGCTATCTATATATATAAAGAAAGTTGTGTTAGTTACTCCACCTATAACTCAAGAACGGCTGAACCGATTTAGCTGAAAATTGGCATGGAGGTAGTTTAGAGCCAGGAGAAGGACATAGGATACCTTTTTTTTTTTTACTTTTTTTTATTTATTGCGTGAGCTAATTATAATTTTACTATATTGCATACAAATCTGCAGCTATTATTGCTGCTAAATAGTTGCCCAAATTCAGCCTTAAGACATTCTTTTTATGCTTAAACATTATCAAAATAAAATATTCCATACTTATCAAAACTGAAATTATCAGCCATATCTCCTCGAGTTCCACTGCTGTGTCTCTGCCAGAATCTGAGGTAGATCCAAGAGAGTATGATTCCACTGCCCCACATACAAGGATATGTACATTCAAGAGCCCCCACTGCCCACAGAATTATTGCCATAACTAGCAGGAGCAAAGGAAGTGATCTGTTCGTAAGTTTTCCTGTAATAAAGTAAATCTCATTTTATACTAATGTTTTCAACATTTTAAACCTGGAATAATGTGATTATGAAGATAAGCAATTTACCACAAAATGACAGCATTCATAAAATAACACAAGCAAAACTTGTGACGAAAACTTACCCAGTGGTGTTTTTACTATCAGGTGATCTGGCATAATCTGCTTCACGGCGACGCTGACCGCAGCCAAGTAGCCGGCCAGACCATGCACGTGAATGTCGAACAAATACGACGCTTGGCCAGTACAAGCAAATATCACCAGGTAGTAAAAAGTAGTCAGAAACGCCACCCCAATGTTCATCAACAAGAAAAACTTCATCATTTCCTTTTGACCCCATAGTGGCTCTATCAATTTCCCACATAAACCTACTGTGACGATATCAATGACCACCTCCCACAAATGTATCTCAAGAAACCAGAACGTGAAAGTGGACCACAATTGAAAAGAAGGTGGTAACAAATACCCTGGAGTTACACTGAGAACGTTAATCACATCATCTGAAAACGATAATATGTAGCCTATAATCACTACTACACATATGAACTTCACTGACGGGGACGTGTTTCCCAATAATGCGGAAAATTGTTGTCGTAAATACGGTAAATTACGGCTGAACACTCTGAGAGCAGCCATTTTTGTGACGGACGGATGAGCAATTTTGACAAACGTCAAGTTGTCAAGATTGTTGTTATAATGTCAAAAAACGCTCCATTTCATGCAGAACATGTCGGACCTGAAAAAAAATTTCAGGAGCAATCCAAAATGATGCCAGAATACTAAACTTGCGAAAAAAATACTCATCCGCGTGAGTCCGTCCGCAGAAGGTCCCCGGCCTCGGCCAAAAGGTATCGACTTCGTAGCCAAGTGTAGTGACTTTAGAGTCGATACCAAAAGGGCTGTATTCTGAATTTCACTCTCGGTAGGCCAGCAGGCAAGTTCACGAATTTGCCTTCTGCTGGCCTACTGTTTTGGAACGCTGCCTTTTTCGTCAGCCGTCAGCTGTCTGTCACCTCACTCTTACTGACAAAAGTCTCAAAGAACATGTTTTTTGTAAATAACTGCACTCATCAACCTTGGTTTTGGTTGTACTTATTTGTTATTTTAACTGCTATTCAATAAATAGTCATTGTAATAAGATAAGATAAAGTCGTTAGAAATACATTGCAATCTTGTATTTACTACTTTAAATGCTATTTTTACGAATAATTAGTAGCGCTCTGCTGGTAAATCATTATTTACTAAATAACACTAGAAATCTAGATAGGTACTGAGTTTACCCACTTGTAGTGATTAAGTATCTGTATCTTTCTATCTCATTCATTTTTCTTCAGTTGCGTGTGGCCAGTGTTTGTGGCACCAGTGTGATGGCTTCCAGTGGGAAAGTCTGCAGCAGCGCAAAGCTGAAGTATCTGACGCAATCTGAGGCTGCTGCGTTAGATGAAGATTTGTTTAACGAGTACAAGTTTAGCGTTGACCAGCTGATGGAATTGGCTGGTTTAAGCGTCGCCACAGCAGTCGCGAGGGCTTATCCACCATCAATGTGAGCTTTTTTACTTCACATTTGAATATTATCAAATTGCTCTGAAATTCAAATTTGAATTGGTATGTGTAAAGCAGGTATCTGCTTTCTATTTTGTTGTCATAAATATTATGTAATGTAGACCTTAAATGTGCAATGAATTCAGCAAAATAATGTTTGTTTTATATTTTTCCCTTGCAGATATGGCTCAGCTCTTATAATTTGTGGGCCTGGCAACAATGGAGGAGATGGGCTAGTTGCAGCTAGACATATGACACTTTTTGGATTTAATGTAGCTGTCTATTACCCGAAACGCACTCCTAAACCTCTCTATGTAAATCTTCTAGAACAGTGCAAAAGGTCTGGAGTGCGTATAGTGGAGGATTTGCCTGCATCCACTGATCTACAGAAAGAGTACAAAGTCCTTGTGGATGCTTTGTTTGGTTTCAGTTTTAAGCCCCCTGTTAGAGAAGCATTAAAACCTGCATTAGATGCATTGATTGATAGTGGTCTGCCAGTGTGCAGGTAAAGTTATTGCTAAGTTTTTCTATATTTCTTAAAAAAAACAACTGCCTTTGTAAGGGTGGATTTAAGTATGTAGTGTGTAATGTGATCTTTTTTGTTTCAGTGTGGATATCCCTAGTGGATGGGATGTTGAAAAAGGTCCTGGTGCTGAGCAGGCATTGAAACCAGCAATGCTAGTGTCTCTATCAGCTCCTAAACTCTGCGCGAGAACGGAACTACTGGATAATGCTAAACATTATTTAGGTGGACGCTTCCTACCTCCAGGCATAATTACTAAATATAACCTTACTTTGCCAACTTACCTTGATCAAGACCAAGTGGTTGAACTGTCATGCTAATTTGTTCGGTAACCATATTTACCAAAACAAGCCTGTAAAAGTCTCAATGAAATTGTGTTAATTTTTTATGGTTTTTAAATTTCAAAGTGCTTTAGCTAGTTTCTACATGTTAAGAAAAGATGTTGCCTATTAAATATTTTATGAATTGTTTACCGCTTTTTTTATTCCTTAATAAGCTAGCCTACGTTTGACAATAAACGGCTCCCTACCATGGCAGCCCAACTCCAACAAGTTCTAGTTTGTGAACAAATTCGTTGACTTGGATGGGAATGTCGGGATTCCAAAAAAAAACTAAGTGACACGCCAACCACACACCCATGATTGTGCGTGAGAACAGTCAATGTTGTTAGTCAGTGGTGACCTTTCTTGCGATAATAGCTCACTATAAATAAGATTAATAATGAATAAATAGTCCTGAACATTATTCCACATAGCTCCAGATGAAATACTAGAAAACGATAGCCCCTCAATAATCCCACACACCATTTCTCGCCATCACTCGCCATAGAGTTGTGAGGTCGATGGTTCTCGCTACAAGTCAGAGGTCCAAGGTGAGAAACGTTAACGGTTCTCAACAAAAAAGAAAGGCTGACACATGTCATGATTTCGCGCCTAATTTTCCCGCTGCCAAGCAGTTGTCTGTCAAAAAATAAATCATTGGGTCACCGACTTGAACGCGTCTGTACTTGTTTCCTCGCAAAATAAGTGAAATTTTCTTGTGTTTCCTCATTTTTGATACTTTTATTCATCGGTGAGTGTTTACAGAATATGTCGAATTTGTGTAAATAACCGAAAGCTATTAACTGCTGCCACTTACCGAAATCCAGACTTGATTTCTTGTTACCGTTGGTGCAATTTTATCATCATGTTAGCGTATATTTACCACTTTTGATGTATATAAAGGTTTAACAATCACATTACCGAAGCAACTGGTACATTTGAAGCTGCCATTGAATATTTTTATTTGTGTAGACAATGTTCGAGGCACGCCTACTCAGAAGCTCCATCCTCAAAAAGGTGCTGGAAGCCATCAAGGATCTTCTTACACAGGCTACGTTTGATTGTGATGACAATGGAATCCAATTACAGGTTTGAATTTGCATTTCGCATTCAGTTGATTAATTTTCTAACCTCATTTCGTGAGATGATTTTCTAAAACGACTTTGTTACAGGCCATGGACAACTCTCACGTTTCACTGGTGTCCCTGACGATGCGAGCTGATGGATTTGATAAATACCGCTGTGATAGAAACATTTCCATGGGCATGAATTTAGGGAGGTATGTATTGATATCACTGTTTGTTGAACCAATATCAAATCTTGTTTTTTTTTCTTCAAGCCACCTAAACATGTTCTCATTGAGATAATTAAATAAGCTAATTGTTTATATTATATTTTATTATTATGCATTTCCAGTATGTCAAAGATCCTGAAATGTGCTGGTGACAAGGACACAGTTACCATGAAGGCACAAGATAATGCAGATACTGTTACTTTCGTGTTTGAGAGCCCCAATCAGGAAAAAGTGTCAGATTATGAGATGAAACTCATGAACTTGGATCTTGAACACTTAGGTGAGCTATTCTAGTAATAGTATTGAAAAAGAAGTAACATTGAAGCATTGTCCATTTCAATCAATTTTATTATTTTTACAGGCATTCCAGAGACTGAATACAGCTGCACAATTCGCCTGCCCAGTGCGGAGTTTGCCAGAATTTGCAGAGATCTTTCCCAGTTTGGGGAGTCCATGGTCATATCATGCACAAAAGAAGGTAAGGTTACAATCTATAATATTAGAAAAAAAAAAGTCATAGAAAGAGGTGTTATGATGTGATGTTCATGTTGGTGAAATTACTGCTGAAAATGTTGAAGCAAGCAAAATGAAGAAATCAACAAATTTTTAATTTCTCTTGTTTGCTAGGTGTCAAATTCTCAGCGTCAGGAGACATTGGTTCAGCAAACATTAAGCTGGCCCAGACTGCCTCCATCGACAAGGAGGAGGAGGCTGTGGTCATAGAGATGGATGAGCCAGTGACCCTCACATTTGCCTGCCAGTATCTCAACTACTTCACGAAAGCCACATCATTAAGTCCACAGGTAAAGCATTAAAATATAAATAATGTAGGCAAGAATAATGACAGGTTTTTGCTTACTAACCAAAAAGAGGAAGATACATCACATAACATAAGCATAATTGCCCATTTATGTCCCACTTCTGGGCACAGGCCTCACCTCAACTGAGGTGGAATGAGCCATACTCCAACACCCGGGCGAGGTACATGAAGTTACGTTTTTCTTTGCGAATTTCAAAACTGGAAATGACAATATAAGTTGCTGTCCTATCGGTTTGAACACAATAGATCCATTGTACCTGATTGTGCATGATCACACGCGGTATGCAGGTGCCGTATCTTCCTCTTTTGTTCTAATCAAAGAGTTCTTGTCTTTTTCTGTCCCATCACCTCTAATTTACTGTCAAATTACTGATCCTATATACCTTTTAAAGCTATGAGTTTAAATTATGTAGCAGTTCATCTTTATAGTTTTAAATCTTTAATTCTAATAAAATAATATCTAATTTTCCATATTATCTTCAGGTCCAGTTGTCAATGTCGGCTGATGTACCTTTAGTGGTAGAATACCGCATCCAGGACATCGGACACATCCGCTACTACTTGGCGCCCAAGATCGAGGAAGAAGATAGTTAATAATTTCGTTTTCATATTCCCACTTGTCGTAAATTAAGTTTCATAATTATGTTCCATCTCCGTTATGTTATGCTTCTATTCTGTCTATACACTGTGTATCAAACAATTGAATTGTGATAATATTGGCAATAGAAGGCAAATACACTTATTTTTAAGTAATTTGGGATTTTATTGAAAAACTTATTAGTTCTTACTCATTTATTTCCACTGTAATTAAAAATAATACCTACATAAAATTATTCATGTCCATGTTTTACATGAGTATTGAATAAGATTAATAAGTCATTCAAGTTGAATGAGAAAATCAATATGAATTCTTACGCATGGAATGATGAAACTTAAACCTAGCAAGTCCTTATAAAATAAATTATGCTTATTGCATAAAACTCTTAGCCAAAAAATATAAAATAGAACCATGCATTTGGTAGGTATGTAGTAATAATTTAAGAAATATTAAAAGAATTTGAAATACATATTTATTTAGACTGTTGCATAAGGGTGCTTGCCCATGCTATCGCCGAGCTATTTTTTGTTGTCAAAGGAACGATAAAACAGTTCCATACTGCAAAAAAGTAGCGACTATGGGCTGCAAAAAGTAGCTCGACCTTAACACTCATACGAAGTTTAGTCATGCGTTATCTCGTGCGAGTCATAGTTAAGTACTCGAGGAAGCGCGACATGTCGCGGTGCTCATATCAGACCCTCATTTTATTTGTAATTGGGCGTGCAGCCTTTTAATTATTGGTACTGTAGCGCGATTGCAGTAAAACATTTATAGCATTTTGCAAGCACCAATTCCACACAATACAATTGATATCGCAACTGAAAAGAGAGTTACATCAATCGTGATAAATAAACCACACGGACACATCCATATTACTACAACCACACCAGGCAACATTCTCGATGCATCACCTCAGATTATGTTACCAAGGTAAGGCATTGCAAATAGTAAATAAATCACATGTATTATATTATAATTAGCACAAACTAACTTATCTGACTAGTAAATAATCATAAATAGGGGATTACAAAATTATCATTGGATCAGAACTAAATCACTAACTTAATAATAAATAAAATATAAGTACTAAAGGAGGGTGGAGCAGGATCAGAAGTGACAGATCGAACCATACCCGACATCGCTACAGTTTTTGACGTCAAACAAAACATTTACATAAAACCATCTTCATAAGGCTTTTTATAAAGCGAAAAGTTTGAAAGTTCATGCTGGATTATCATCTGTACAAATCCGCGTTCACGTGCCCAATCTAAACACAAATATCTATTTGGGCACCGCTTGTTTTCGCCATAAAACTTGGTGTTGTGAGCTGCTGTAAGGTTCAAATAAGAATTAACTTGAAACTACAAACTTTTCGGTTTATTAAATGTAGATCATGCGGAGAAAAGCCTGTTGAAATAACCTATTACCCAGGCTTGTCGCCGTACGCCTAAGCCTAAAAGACGGATAAACTAAAACTAAATAACGTAAATAAGTAGCGTGTCTGTATCAGAGGGCCTAGTCAAGAGCAACACCACTAACTTTCTACAGGTAAAAATCGTCAATATGTATGGGAATGACAGCATATTATTTTCAACAGACCTTAAAAATTTATAAATGGAACTTGCAGCGCCGTTTTGGGGTATTTACATCTCAAAAGTAGCAAAACATTCTACTAAATATTAGACACGGTGTAACCGGTAATAATAAGCAAATTATTGGCATATAAAGTTTAAACTTAACCCTGTTTCTCTAGTGATAGACTGATCTAAGACAAAAGCGTTGGGTATAGCGCTGAGTGTGTTAAATTATGGATATCGCTCATCATTCCCATAGACAAAAGTTGAGTACACATAGAAAGTGAGTAAGGTCAAGTTGGGTAACTTTGAATTTCAGTGTAACATTGAATCCACTCTTTTAGATCAGTTACTGTTGGCAAGTACTCCAACTAAAAGATGTTGTTGAGTCTGTTGGTTTGGATCAAAAACAAACCATAAACAGTACGTAGGTACTTTTACTGTTCTTAAACAGGGGATTCAATAGGTTTTTAAACTTTCTTGTTGCATTTTTCACTATATAAACATTAAATAACCGGGTTTTCTGCAACATACAGACTACGGTAAAAACTACTATTTTACCTGTATTTGTCCGCTCGTGACCACGGCACATGCAATTGTCGCCGAAACGTCGGGCAAATACATGTAAAATGGTAGTTTTTATCGTAGTTTGTATGTTGCAGAAAACCCGGTTATTTAGTGAATTCGATGTTACAATGAAATTCAAAGTTTAACTTGACTGTAGTGTTACTCCGGCTAGTACCTCGGCTCATCACTGTTTCCACTTCTTGGCGGAGAAGAGCACGGCGCGCTGTTTCAGGAACAGCGAGTAGCTCTGTCTCCGCGGCAGCGCGGCGGGCGCCGGCGTCGGCGAGTCGGCGCGCTTGCTCTCGTTGGCGCGCCGGTTCGCGTCCGCCATCGCCGCTAGGTACGCTGTCTTACGGCCGCGCCCACGTCCTGAGGATAGTGTTTATTTAGAGGTTTATTTGATAACTATACAGTACGATTTTTTTCTACCTGTGGGTTGTCTGGAAGAGACTAATTTTAGCAATAAGACCGCCTAAATGCACATTGACATTAAATGTAATTTTCCTCTTATGTATTCAATTAAATTAAAAATCATTTATTTCGGACCAATATCCATAAAGTGTTTGTTACAATTTATGTATCAGTTCCTTCATAAAATAACAATTGACAGTTGTGCAAGGCGCTACAGGAGTTATGAGTTCTACAGAATAAAAAAATGAAATCTCCCTTCGCATTCGCTCGTGGGACAATCGAAGTGCGCGTTGAGAATCGGTCTCTTGAACCAGTTAAAACTGTATTTTTGTTCTACATGTAACCCAATGGTATAACAATAAAAAGATGTAGATAAGGTTATGTCAATATTGACGAGAAGTCAAAAATTGTCCTCTGGCATACGTACCTATATTTTGACCGTGTGTACAAGATAGCATAATTATTTACTAGAGCGTAAACGAGACAGATACATGTTGCGCAGTGTTGTCTCAAACTCAGAAAAGTCCTGATTTTGTGTGCCACTTTTTTAGCACAAGTAACCTTTTGATGTAACCTAATTATAAGGAGTTATCTGGTCTCAAGCACTCACCTGCCCCCCCTCCACGTCCTCAGGACTCGCGCTTGACTTCCGAGGGCCCCGGCTCGTCATCATCATCGTCCCCCTCCACCGAGGCCGGGCTGATGAGCTGGTCGTGCAGCGTGCGCAGGTGCCGAAGCAGGTTTGACTTCACGTTGAAGCCTTTGTTGCACAAGCCGCACACGAACGGTCTCTCGCCTGCGGGAAAGGCTTTATTATATTACGGTTAGCCGTTCGATTCTGGTGCTAAAACAGCTGAATAAAAAGGTGTTATAAAGATTTGTTGCCGCCGAATTCACAAACGCCAATCAATATTGAACAACTCTCGAATTTTCATTGGTTTTCGCCTTTATGTCGAGGCATTAAAGAGCAAATTCAGGTGGGAACTATTATCCCACTATCCGATTAAGGGGTATGAGACCTATAAATATTATCAGCGACTACTTTAGTTGTTTAACTGGAAATAAGGGGTCGTTCTATAAGTAAGGGGGAATAAATTCTAGATAAAACATACCATACATAACATGTCATCATGGCACAAAATAAAATATACATCTAGTACCAATTTAAAAATATACTAAGTTGGAAGATTAAGAACCCCATAGAGAAAGCAACTTGTTAGTGTTGGTTGTTAATTTGTTATTTCGTTAGTATGTGGTTAGAATAATAAGAGAACTGCCAAGAAGTAATTTCGTTTATCCTTTTAGTTTACTGTATGCAATAGTACCAAAAAATAAGGTCAGCATAAAAAGTTTGTACAAAATTCTGCAAGTTGCAAAACAATAACGTCGATATAATTTTCAAATTATATGACATACATTTTATTTACCACTTGTTCATCCCATCCCAAACAATGCACATCAACATCCAAAATGAGCTAGGATGTATCAGTTAGCATAAAATGAATATACAAACAATTATTACATAATATTACGTCCCTGGCAGGAAGACTTAGTTCGGCTGCTTATGCAGTAAGGAAAATAAGACTCTTGACTGATGTTAAAACAGCGAGATTAGTTTATTTCAGTTATTTTCATAGTGTAATGTCGTATGGACTAATGTTGTGGGGGTCAGCGGCGGACATAAATACTATTTTTGTACTTCAAAAAAGAGCCGTTCGCTCCATTTACGGCCTTAGACCACGCGACTCGCTCCGAGAAGTTTTTAAGGAGATAAATATATTAACTGTACACTCTCAATACATTTATGACAACATAATGTACGTACGTAAAAATTTGCACCTTTTCAAGAAAAATTGTGATAGTCATAAATTCAATACAAGAAACAAGAACAAACTTGTAAATCCTAATCTTAGACTTCATAAAGTAGGAAAATCATTTGTGGGTCAATGTGTAAAATTCTTTAATAAAGTACCTCAAAGTCTTGTTGAACTACCTCTTCACAAGTTTAAATCGCAAATTAAAGAAAAGTTAATGAAACGAGGTTATTACAGTGTAAAAGATTACTTGAACGACAAGGATTTGTGGTCATCTCAGAAATAGTCTGCTCCTCTGCACATTATGTATTTTGACTTTACTGTTGTTACTCTGTTATCGCAATTATTGTAAACAAACAAGATTAAAAAAGAGTAACTACCGAGTTTCTTGCCGGTTTCTTCTCGGTAGAATCAACACCTCCGAACCGGTGGTAGAATCACATTATTACTTTTTAATTTTTATGTTGTGACTTGTCATAAGTGCTTTTTAATAAGTTTACATGAATAAAGAATATTTTTACTTTTACTTTACTTTTAACCGATACTTTAATTCAAAAACATAAGGTTGGGGTTCGAACCCAGTGTGTTTCCAGTGATGTATAGTTAGACACAACTCACCAATTAACCTCCCTACCTCATCTAATCAAAAGAGTTGTCAAATCTCATGTTACTCACGAGTTTGGATGATGAACATTAAAACCATCAACCTCCCCGCTAGAATCCTGATGTGTAATGTCGTTGATCCGATCGAATAATCATCATAATTCATCATCTTGTCAACTCACAGAACTGGGTCCCAAGTCTGCTTATTTTTAAAACGCTTCAATTGAATCGTAATTGAGTATCAATTGTCAAATTTGACATATTTTTCATAGAAAATGTGTCAAATTAGCCAGTTGAGACTCAATTACGATCCAATTGAAGCGTTCTAAAATTAGCAGACTTGGGGCCCTGGTCGAAACGAATAGGTGGTAATTCTGTTATCAGACGTATAACTCTGATACGTTGACAGACCCTACACGCCTGTTATCAGAAGTCTAGTGGGTATGTCGATGATTAGCAAATAATTGCGTTGATAAATTAATAAGTAAGACGATTTTATACTGACCTGTGTGCGTACGCATATGTATTAGCATAGATGCGTGCGATGGGAATATCTTCTTGCAACTATTGCAAGTCTTGTTTTGCGCGCCCTCTGTGAAACGATTGTGACGTTTGGGTGGGGCACTGCTGTTTGATAAGGCCAATTCTAGACAACCGACATCGAACGACATTTAGAACAGGGTTCAGTCAGCAAATTTGGAGAAGCACACCGCAGCGATGCTTCGTTTGAGCTTGCAAATCAAATTTCAAGGGGTAAAAATGTGCAGTTAATTTTGAAGCCAAACAGAGCATGCTGGGTTAAACATTTTAGTAGAACATAACTGAAGTGATTATCATGGGTGTAGCGGGGTCAGTGTGGTGTTGAATTGTGAAAGTGTGTAACGGAAACGCGGCAAAGTGAATGTTAGGTTACTTGGATTACAAAAAACAGATTAAACATTGTGACTGACGATTGTTTGTCTAGAATTAGCCACATGCATAACAATCAGATTTCAGCTATGTTAGAAAGAGTTAATATTATTAATTATCAATTAATCATTAATCAAGTGTTATATTAACCATGTACGGTTGACGGCATATCACGCTACCCTCCCGGTCAGTCCTCTTTGGTCTATTGCAAAGAAATGTCATTTGGCAAGAGCAAGATAAAAAACGGAAATCGGTAGCCTGATGTGCCGTTGACTGTACAGTCAATCTCGGCTCCTGCTAAGCGCGCAGTCTTTTTAATATAGTCACGCAATCTACTGGCTGGGATTGACTATACAAACACTAATTTATTGTTATTCAGATTATATTGGTTAACAGCGTTATGAAAACTTAGATTAAAAATTAGGTAACTTTTGTACGACGTTAATATTTTCGTTATGTTTATTCTAAATCAAAAGCGTCGTCCGTACTAGAGCACATTTGTATGACGACTTGGGTTCGTCCCAAGAAATCATTGCGAAGCTTTATTACAATGAAAAGCGATTTACCATTTAAGATTATAAAATATACCTTAAATCATGGGGGAACTTTTTGGTGACAGGTCTACGTTTTCATAGACTTGTTGCATTTTTCACAAAATTGAACATTATACAGGATGATTTTGCAAGTAGTTGCCAAATTAGGAGCAACTTGGTATCAGGAACTGAATCGATTTCCGAGGAGAAAAATGGTTCTTCTCCTCTGTTGAAGTTTCCTAAATTTACTTCATTTGTGGAAAAATACGGCCGCACGTCACGATAATATTGCACGTTTTGAACTTCAAGTGTAGAAGTCATATTCGTGCGCGATAATTAGCCCAATACTTTACTGAACAAGATTTTAGGATATTTAAAAACAAAACCAATACGTTTTAAATAATAAATACGACGAAGACGTAGTATTTCATCGTTCCATAGAACTTATTTTTAAAATTTGGCCACACCTGGCAAAGTCATCCTGTATACTGGGTTTTCTGCAACACTAACTTCAACGGAAAAATGATTTCACGTATTGTGCCTAACAACACAATAAAAGTTGGATGAAGTTAGGTATGTTGCAAAAAAGCTAGTTTAAATTGGTCAATTAGGTGTACAATGCCTTTTCGCTAAATCAGTCGCTAGCGTATATGTAAGCAATATCTCATGGTAGAACCTCAGGAGGGCGATTCAGAACCGAGTTATCCTACGAATCAGTAATTTTATTTATTTATTAGTTCGTACACAAAAATATAGTTACATTGAAAATGATTAGAACACAAAAAGTACTTAAAGTAGTAGTAAAAAGAGCTTAATTTTCAATAAATTGTATTTTTTTTTAATGTAGGAGTCTGTATTATTCTGTTTAAAAAAAAACTAGGTGCCATTGGCTTTATCATATAGAAAATTCAAGCGCTTTCGCTGAACAGGCGATTCACTATAATTAAATGAAAGTTGCCGAATCGTGAGATAACTCGGTTCCGAATAGCTATCCAGTAGGCCTAGCACGAACCGCTAACGTTTTGGTAATCGAAAAGTAAACGATACTTTATTTTCTTTTTCCTATGTCTTTAAGAAAAAAAAGTTTCGTTTACTTTTCGATTACCAAAACGTTAGCAGTTCGTGCTAGGCCTACAGATCCGGGTAAGTTCGGTGTCACCGAACCAAATTTCAAAGTCAGTTAATATGTATCAGCAATAAGTGTCAGTACTGACCCGACTCCGTGTGCGTGCTCTGTATGTGCCGCACCCACTCGCCTGGGTTGGGGAAGTGCTTCTGGCACAGGTCGCAGCGCAGGAGCGCCATCGTCTCCTCTGTGTCATCGCTCTAAACAATACACAGGTGTTATTATAATAGTTTAATAAGATAAATAAATCTGGACATTATTCCACACAGCGCCATCTAGCCCCAATCATATCTACTAAAGCTACATAATAAAAACACCTAGACCCTATGCAGACATGTTCATGCACACAAAATATTTGTACTGTGCGGGGACCGAACCCGCGACCTTTGATGTAGTAGCAGACTTCTCAACAATTACACTAAATCGGTCGTCAATAAGGCGAGACCCTGCTGCGGGTAATAAAATATTGAAGACAAAACTGTTGTTGGCATAATATATTATTTCGGATTGGAAGTTGGCAGTAGGCCGGGTGATTGGTGCTCTTGTTGTGAGCTATTTTACCTATAGCTGTTGGATAAATGTTCTGTACGAACTAGGTGTCAACCTCCCATATTAACATAATATACATCAACTTATGTGTTTAAAATACCCTTGAATTTTAGTAATATTTTTGCAACCATAGTTCTAATCAAATAAAAATATGCTGTTGTTTTAATCAAAAGGAGGTATTCTCTCACACATACTAGGTAAAAACTAGTTTAGAGTATTGTTTGTACTAGAACTAGGTATTTTCTATTTAAGTTTTTGAGTAAAAGTAAAACATGTAGTTACCGCTGAGCGATGTTTCCGTTTCCTTGAGTGCGTGGTGTCGGACTTGGCGTGCGCCTGCACATGCCGCACCCACGCCGCCGGCACCGTGAACACCTCGCAGCAAAGCTCGCACGCCAGCGGGCTGTAGATCTACAAACATACGGAAATTTTAATAATCATCTTTTTTCCATTTTGATTAACACCATTCTATAAACATTATGAAACTAAGAACTGCCTTTTCCCTGTTATAAATTTGTATGTGTGTTCTGTCTATCTTGTGATGCAATACTAAATCTAATGACTATCAACAGTTTTGCTATTAATGATCCAATCAAATCAAGCCAATCTCTTTCAACACTCAAAGGTAGTTAGACACCAATCATGGCAGCCAATCAATCAAGAAATAGCTGCTGACTAGAAATTATCCACTCGATATTGACATATCGGGTTGCCTACTGGGCAGGCAGTAGCCAGTTGTTGAAAGTTGTGTGAAACAGATGTGGGTTTGAATACTATCTGACACCTTAACATAGACAACAGAGAACGAGTCGAAAAACCTGCACTTTTTCTAATGCATCTTAACATCTCCTTACATAGCTGACAGATGGTCATGATAAAAATAATAGGGTTGTTTGCTGTCCGAAAAACATTTTGCACTTACCAAACTCTCCTCTTCAATATCCATTTCATCTAACGGTTCAGTTTTGACACTCATCTCAGCTTGGAACATCTCTGCTATGGACCGTTCCTCCTCCTCTATGCTGCTGGCGTCCCATTCTGGTTCATCTTTGACTGTCACTTCTGTGGCAGTTATGCTACCAGTCGATTTTTCTACAAATAATCATTTTTAGTATTAGAAAACTTGGTTCCTTGATTGGCACAATGAAAAAAATTTTTTTTTTTATTTCTTGGATAAATTTGCACCATATTAGGATTACCCGTATTAGGAAGTTACTGCTCTTCCAGAGTTATTAACATTCATATGTATATGTGCGTATGTATGAGTGTGCATGTACATAATGTGTGTGTGAGAGATGGTCGAGACAAAAATGGTTTAATGATTCGGTCAGTGGAATGGATGTTGGAAGTGATTATTTTCAGCCAAAATTGCAGAATCAGATGTTAAAAATGTAAGATACCATGCAAATAATATCAATATTAAAATTTGTGGTTTTCTGTGCAACAAAAACTTTTGACAGAGTTGACTACTCACTTGAGGTGATTGAAGCAGTATCCTGTCCATCATCATCATTTGACTTTTCAGTATCGTTATTAGCTGCTGCCTTTTTCTTGCCGTATTTCCGCTCAGCCACATGCCGCCTAAGTATCCTTGGCGGAGGAGCCTCATCTGAGGAGTCATCTATTGTTGTAGTTGGTATGTTGATTGTGGCCTGTGACGTAGCAATGGTTGACGCTAACGCCGATGAACCAGCCTCAGATGTGGGTGCAGGGGCAACCAATATGGTCTGGCCTTTAGGCGCGCCTGGTCTCAAGGTAGCCTGGGTTCCACCTTCTGTTGTCTTGATAAATACTAATTTTGGTGGACCGATAAACATTGGCCTGCACAAAAACACAATCAAAGATTACATAGTTTTAACATATTAAAGTAATTAAGTAGACAAGAGTTCTGGTTTGCAGGTTAAATACATAAATAAAAACTATATGACTCACTAAGTGCTGAATGCTAAGGTCAAGGTTGGATGGTAAACAGTTCAATTAGAGCTTTGCAATTATGGAAAACTTTGTGGTAATGATGATGACTTTTAATTAAATTTTTCTTCTTGTTTACAAATTCTGCCAAATCTTGGTGTACTCTTTCATTAGAAAGTACAGCACATCCAGCACATCCATCATTTGCTTTAGGATTCAGTTTTCTAAGTAGTGCATTAAGGAGTTCTGACTGGACAAGTCAAGGCCAGATGAGATCTAAATGATAACTTAGCCACTCGTTTGCTTCGCGGTCCTGTAGTACCGCGAGAAAAAGACTGTCTCTCTCGCGGTCCTACAGGACCGGGCCGATCGTCTCTTGTTTTCTACCAATTTGGTGAGCTTTATTATATGCGGCAACAATAAAACCTCTCGGGTGATTTAAATTATAGAATAGACCATACCAAAGCCAGAAAAAAAAGTTAAATAGGCCTGTGATTGGTTGAAAACAACATTTTCATATGATTTTGTTGATGTGCTCACGGTGACGCAAAACTGCGTGACAAACAAGGTAAATCAAGCACTGGCTGCGCGACAAACGAGTGGTTAGGAACGTATTCTAGAATTTAACTCAGAAAATAATTGTATTATGAAAATCTTAGGGGTGTTAAGTATGCACTGATGTTAGAATAAAATTATTTATTTGCAAAAATATGGTGGATCACGGGGTGTTGTCTAGTGTTAAGAACAAATTAGTGCTTCAGTACATTGAAGAACACACACCTTCTGCAGTCTACTAAAGCAGATGTCAAATCTCTAGAAGAAACAAAAGCCTGTCACTATAATCGAATGTGTCCTACTGTTGTTAGTAACCATAATAGAAACTTACAAAACCATATTCAAATTACATGCACTTCAATAACAATAGTTTTAATATAATAGTCAAGTTATCCACCTGATAATGTCTTTCAAAATAACAGTTACAAATGAATTTGCAGAGCAAAATTGATTTCAGAAGAAGACTAGTAAAACATAAAGTAAGCCTTACCTATTCACCCCAGACTGCTGCATAGGACTAAAAGTCTTAAGAAGTTTGTCATCCTTCTTCACAGTGATCTTGCCTTGAACATCATCAGGTTTTTTAGCAGCCACCACCTGCACTTGCTTATTTACATTGACATTGACTGTTGTGGCCTGAGTGGTAGTCTTCTCGGCAGCGGGGACGTCCCCTCCGGCATCATCAGCCTGCCTCCATAACCCACGGATCTTAAGTACTTCGCCAGCTTTTAAAACTGTATCTAGTACTTCATTCGAAACTGTGGTTTCACCTGGAAGAGTAATTGTGTTTTATTTATTTGATCTTGACGCACCAAGTAGTAAATAGCACAAGCATTATGACTGAAAAACATGAACGGAATGCAGTTTTTAACAGTATAATTTAAACAGCAGACAGTAGCTTTGAAACAATGAGATTAGGGAGTTCCCACTTGGGGGAGCTCTTTTCTATGCAGCCGAACAGCACAGGCAGATGATAATTTAATTTAATAGTTATTAACTCACCTTTATACATATATTCTACAAGAATCTTGAGCGCCTTTGTGGAGATCTCCGACGGCAGAACCACGTATAGCATCCCGCCCATACGTGTCACCGACCGCTGGCCTTCGAACAGGCTGCACAGGTACACGCTGCACGAGCTCAGGATGAACTTGTGCGCGGGGATCTGAGACCCGTCCATGGTGCACAGCACCACATCCGTGAACCGCTCCGACCGCAGCAAAGCCGCTACGGAGCCGTTCAGGTGCGAGCTGTGCGAGTGCCATTTCAGCTGGTATGTGTCCGTTGACGTCATTGCAACAGCTTCATCCTTCAGCACTCATTTCTGATGAAATAAACACATTTTATAATTTATAACCCTCATTTCACACGATCACTGCACTGTTTACAATCCAAATGATCCAACCACAAAAGTTTAAAGCGACGCTAAATTTTCACCCAAACAAAACACATCTTTCATCTCTGTCAGTACATAGGGAAATTTGGTAAGTTAGACAAGGTAAGAAACAGTGACACAGATTAGTCGCACAGAGAACCGATCGAGAAAAAGTAGTACGGGAAAAATAACAAAACGCAATGTCAAGTCGGCGTCGCTTCAGTTTTTATCGGAAGCGGAAACAATGAAAAAAATTATGATAAAATTGAAGCAGGTTTTGAATAAATGTAATTTCAAGAATGAAATATTTTAAATTAAAATTCTTTTTTGTTTTTTTAATTATTTAAAAAAAGGGAAATTAATAATAAATGCGCAAGTACCTCAACAAACCCCGCGATGAATTCAAAATGTAATCGTCCTTTGAAATCGAAACAATATTGTCATACTCTCAACTGCACTTAATTTTATATCATGATGACTAGATTATGTTAAAGTATAGTAGTGCGCGCACCCACCGCGTGCGATCCTCGAGCCGGGTGTGCGGCGGCTGCGGCTACTAAAATCGATAGAATTCGTATTGATTTAACTCGAAAAGCGGGGTTGCGCGTTTATCTCATCGACCCACGCCGGAGAGCGTCGGCTGGTGGCCGCGCCTGCGTCGTGTCGTGTCGCGAGGGGTCGCCGGCGGCGCCCGCCCTGCACCATCGCCACCCTGTTCACGCGCAAATACTCGTACGACGCACCAACCTATCTAACTATACTTGCAATATGCAATGCAATTACTTTGTTCCTACGTAACTGTCTAACTCACTATTTGGATCATAATCACAAATCATCATGACCTAAATGAAGTTCGGTTTTTCATACTTAGGTACTGTTTTAAATCAATACTTAAATAATCTTGACAAAATCTTGTTTAAAATACGATAAAAACAGTATACTACAATATAAATCTATTAAATAATAAATTAGATCATCATTCAACTCTAAACCTGATTTTCAACAACTACTTAAGTTTGTTTATCTTATACACTACATATCCAATATCATTTAGTATTGTTACTTATTTTAACAAGTAATAAAAAATAACTTTACCCATGTTGGTCGGTACCTCAGTAGTTACCGACCCGTACTTACAGACCCGTAACATCAATCACTGCCCGGGCTGCGTGGATGCTGAAAAAACCGAATCATACTTTGCCCGATTCTGGGATTGAACCCGGGCACGCACTCGGCGCCCTCATCACTCTGTCTCCTAGGCGTTACCACACTGCCGTAATCACAAAGGCGTTAACTTTGGTAAGGAAGGTAGGTAGCCTACTCGGCAACAATTCCGAAACTTCGTAAAACTTGGAATACCTAGTTAGTTGAAAAGTCCATAAAAAATTACGTTTACGTTTCTCGGTTTCATGTAGCTAATCCGTACCTACAATAAAGAGGCTCTAACAAATAGCCCCCATATCCATAAAAACGAACGCAACGCTAAATCATAGTGTTAAGTCACTTACTCGCAAAAGGCGGCAGCAACAAGAACGAAAGTGACAAAGCAATACAAAAGTTAACGTGTTGTTGAAGCGTTGTTTAAGTTTTTATGAATAAGGGGGTGAATCTCGAGTCAAGTTGACAGATCATGTTTGGGCGCCAATCTTCAGCCACCACTACATGTTGGGCGTCTGGTGCTGGCATAATAGGCACTACACAGAGGATCTATGTAGAATTCGCTCTGCGCTTGATTTTTACTCGACCGGGCTGCATTTTTACCATTCGTCGCGAGTCGGGGGTCGTTTACTAGCTGTTGGTCCAAGGTGTGACTTTCGCAGCTTTACTGGGAAATGTGAAATGTAGGTACTAACATTTAAGTAACGTGCCTAAGTCGAGGCCCCCTTCGGGGCCCAAGGGGGACCTCGACTTAGGGTGTTACTGGGAGATGGCAATATCTATCTACTGATGATCGACTACTTTTTCAGATAACGTTTTATTTACCAGATAATATTCCTTTCGGTTCTGTCACCCCGTCGAGTAGAAAAATGAAAGAAAACAAAGCCACGAAAAGAATCCGTAAAGTTGTACAGTTTCAAGGAATTTCTTTGATCGTAGAGAAGTGCTGGATTTGGTTTTCCTTAACGACGTGAATGTTTCACAATAATTTTCAGGAACAAGAGGCATAAAAATATTTGTACTGAGGTCAAAGCGTCAAGATGAACGTGGACGTGGCAGTTTATAGGTGGTCACAGTTAGTGCATTAATTAACCTACCTAATTACCTACGATGATCTAAAATAACACTTGAGCTGTGGCTTTCTTTACCTACTGCCTACTTAATAATGGGAACTACAGTTCAGTAGGACTTTTATGAGGTGCAAGTTAGTAATTAATTTATCGTTAAGAACGTGATGACAGTAAGTTACTACCTAGTACTTACTTCACCTCAAGGCAAATAGGTTACGCGGTACTTACTTCACCTCAAGGCAAATTCTGCTACAGTACAAAGCGGACTCCGGCAGGGATTTCGAATGGTTCTTTCCAGGGTCGGCAATGAAACGTGCCCCTGGTGTGGCACGTGTTCATAGGATGCTGTAATCGTTTACCGTCTAGTAGACGGTGGCAAGGGCGTACCCAGGATTTCACCTAGGGGGGGGCAGCTCATACTAGGATTTCAGCTAGGGGGGGGCAGCTCATACTAGGATTTCAGCTAGGGGGGGGGCAGCTCATACCTGTTTCGTTTTTCGTAGAGAGAGAAATACGTTTTTAATACCCACTTGTAAGGAAAATTGACTTCTAGGGGGGGGCAGCTGCCCCCCCCTGCTCCTACCTGGGTACGCCCTTGGACGGTGGCAAGTGCCACTGATGTTATTTTGTTTTTAGATACAGGGGGGAATTTTCCAAGTCGCCATTTGTAAGGCCAAATCCTAAACACTACTATCTACTACCACTTTAACTACCATTTAAAAGTAGTCTTTCACAGTTTTTCTCGTTTTACATTTGAGCGGATCAGCGGACGGACGAATTTATCTTATTTGCTTCGTTGAACGTTATACGAGTATCAGCGGTGTTGCTCGATAAGTAGGTAGGTCTGCATTATTTGCAAAGTGAAATAGATAAAAGTATTCCAATCCAGTCGGTTATTTTGGAATAATTGAACTCCATTATTTTATTTAAGTACTAGCAGCCGCCCGCGACTTCGTCCGCGTGGACTTAGCTGTATGTGAAAAAAGATTCTCCCGCTTTAAAAAAGATTTTCCCGCTTTTCTGCTGAAATTTTGCTGAAATTATATTGCATCCGTCCATTTATAAACGTAGACATACGGATTCACCTATGCAATTCTTTGATTCTTTCCAAGCTAAATTATGCGGATACGGTTATTGGCGGATGTTTACGCTTTTCCAGCCGTAAGCGAAGAGTCGCCCCACGCTTGATTTGTCCGAGTCACAAAACGACTGCATTCCGTGGAAGCTTCCGCTGTTCCTCAACCAAGTGTTGGAACAACATCCATCCCCCAATAAAAAACTCAGATTCGGTTTAATCCTTTAAAATAAAGTACAAGAGGTAGGTATTTATTGGAACTCCAAAGAGTGGAATAGTAAATCGTAGGTATTTATTTTGTTTTTCTTGTTGTAGTTTTATCGTCACGTTGGTTTGAAAATTGTTGTTCTCTATGTTCTCTATGTAGGGTTTTGCGCATCTGTCCACAAAGGCATTCGCGAAAAATCAGCGTTGTGGCGTTCTGCCCCGACACATGCTGAGCGACGGCCTATTTGGCACCATAATTTGGTATTAATTTGTTAGATTTAAGTCCCTTGTATTTCTCTTTTCCTGTTTGTATTTTATTTAATTTTGTTTTGAATGTGCCAAATAAACGTCCTCTATTCTATTCTATTCAAATATAAAATTATCATCAGAAGTCGTTCAAATACATAACTGACGTCAAAGTAGGTATTTTTTTTTTATAAAAATCGCTAAGCAATTATCCACTCAAGTTCGTATTGAAACATTTAGCATTCAATTCATCAAACATCAAAGCCCCGTGTTTCAGAGTACACGTACCTACCTATAATTCTAGGTATTGCTAGACCGGGCCCCCTTCCGAGCGCAGCGGGAGCCGCCTTGTGCGCATCGCGTGCGCAGACTGTATTGATTGCACGACCCTACCGACGCATTTCATCCCTCTATCTAGCTACGCTGACGTATTTATGTACAAGTACATTATATGGTTATCGATTTTGACGTGGACGGACAATTATTGCCGGTCATTATGATGCAATGGCTGCACGGGAAAATAATACGCTGTTGCTTAACATAGGTAAAGAGGACTGTTAAGATTTCAATTGCCTAATTATCTAAAGAAATTAATCGCAATAATACCAATGAACTGACCATTTGGCTCAATAGTTAATATGGTATGGCTCAATAGTTAGTATAGTGACCTTACTTAGTAACTGCAGAGCCACTGGATCCGGCGAGTAACGGTCTCCTTGTAAGGATACTTACGATTGAAAGCATGTTAAGGGCAATAGCCATGACCTGCCAGGCGTCAGCAAAGAACGACATCAGCCCCTTTATTTTGTAAAATGCTATGGTCAATATGTACGCACGTTAGGTAGTGATGACCATTCATTTAAATAAAAACTGCTCGAATGGGATTATCATCGTTTGAGTTCTTCAGCTTATCACCTTTAGTTAGTTCTAATGACATTTTACGGGACAGCATGAGATATTCCTTTACCGTGGCATGAGCGTGAGCGCGTGCTTAGCGTTGATTGACGTTTGTGAATCCGGGGGTTAAATTGTATATTTTACGCCTTCACAAATAGCCTCATGTTTTAATACTGGCGCCCAACATGAACCGCCAAAATTCAAATGATTTGAAGAATACCTATATACCCTTGGTTCAGGTGAGATATGATCCCCGTCAAGAGGTAAGGTAATAATAAGTTGCTTAGATGTTAAAATGATACACATCACAGGATCTTAGTAAGGATCAGAGATCGATCTGTACGATTGGATTGTACAAATAAAGTCCTCTGTTACTTGATGCATGTTTTTGTAAAATATATGCATTTCTTTCCACGAAAATCAATAGTTTGGGAGTTCATATTATTATGATTAATAAAGGTCAGAATAATACTCGCATTCATCACAGTTTTAACTTGATTATTAAATAGTGATAGTGATTAGATAGTGACTCTGGAGAAGGTAACAAACAAGAATGTTGGAGTTTTTATGATGTCATAAATTGAAAAACTAAAAAATAAATTGGGTCACTGGTCACTGCAAATGGGCCTCAACAACAATGATAGGAAAAAGTCCTAAGTACCACATTGTTTAAAATTAAAACATATTTTTTAAGCACATTAAGCACGTCTTCAGCAAAATTAAACAATGAACGTATAATAGTAGTTTACATGGCGTGGCAACTGCCTGCAATTTATGAAAGAAAAAGTCAATTTGACATCTTGACGTTTGTTTTGATGATGTCGGTTCGGTCGGTCCATCGGTCGGACGAACGATTGTTTGGCAAATGTTAATGATTCATTTGTATTTCTGAGTTCTACACCATGAATCCTCAAAGTAATTCAACGGCTCTATCTGCTGATCTCAACAATTTTATTTATGGGGTATCCAGAAGGAACTCCCAGAACGCTCCCGAGTTGACTAAGATCGGCATTTCTCTGTTGAAGAACTTTCCAGCTGCTAGAGATGCGGTTTTGGAGTATTTTGCAATGGTATTCCACGACGCAGTCAATGTTTCCATCAGCCAATCTGAATATGAGGTAAAAAACTAGCTTGTTTTTATAAATCTTACTATTATAACCTATAAACCCAATTTCAAAAAAAATAAGCATAAAGATCTTCAGATCTATTTACCTAATGTAAATTGGGAAGGACTTTAGTATCATAACGGGTTTCTTTTGTGTTTTTGGGGGGAGGGGGGGAGGAGGGGGGGTGTGGGAAGCCCCCCTGCAAAAGGGGGGGTGACGGAAACCCCCCCCTCCCGAGAAAAAAAAATCTTGAAAATAATCATAAAAACACTTCTTAAAAGGGAAAACAATGTCTTTTGGGGGGTGGAGGGAAACGGGGAGCCCCCCTACAAAAGGGGGGGTTGCGGAAACCACCCCCACCCGAGAAAAAAAATCTTGAAAATAATCATAAAAACACTTCTTAAAAGGGAAAACAATGTCTTTCCCCCCCCCCCTCCCCCTCAAAAAGGGGGGGGGGGGGAATCACTCAAACTCTTCTGTAAGAAAGTAGCATGTGATGGATGACCCTCCCTACTGTTTCAGAGAGCAGGAGCGACGCGGCGCGCTCGCTACGCTCGCTCGGCTCGCGCGGTTTTGGTCACAGTTCTAACCTAACCTAACCTAGTGCTACTTCTAGTAAATTATACTTTTTTATGGCGGGGGGCTGCGCCCCCCGAGCCCCCCTAGTTCCTTTCCCACATTATCGTTCTTGCCTATTTTCTGACTTATCTGTGTGTATCTGTTACCTACTATTGTTTATAATCCAAATTATACAGATTGCCAGTAGAATTGAATTAAAGCATAATTCAAAATGAATAGGAATAATTATATTGTTGTCTAAATTTAATTTCAGAAATAAGCTATAGTCTGATGCAACGAAACGTCAAAATGGCGTAAAAATGGCGTCAAAGAACCTAACTTAGCCGTTTTTATCGTAAACTTTGGGATTTTTTTTCTCGCTAAGTTTTGACTTCCGTCGACTGAAACTTCACAGGATTACTTGTTTTAATAAGATCTATCAACAAAAAAAAAATGAAGCTCCTAGCTTCCCGTTATGATACTAAAGTCGAGCCGTAAATTGTAGTAGTTGTAGTGTTTGTGCTATTTCTGGATGTCTTTTCTATTCAAATATATATTCATTCTGCAAAATCTTAAGTATGTAAGCCAGTGTCAGACACTTTGAATAAGTTTAGATAGTTCGGAGGTCAGGTGACCATAATGTGACACTTTCCAAATACATTTATCCATATTTCTCAAATTACATATAGTTGGAACTTCCAAAACTTGAAGAATAACCAAATTAAGAAAAATAAACACTAAACATTTCTTATATTATTTTTTCAGCCTGACTTAAATGCAAATGGATCATTGGAGAGTGTCAGCATGATTGGGCCAGAGTTGAGTGCCCTTGGACAATCATGGGCTCCGTTCATTGCACCCTGGTGCATTAACTTGATAATGGATATTGCCACAAAAAAGTCTAACATACCAAGTAAGTTGTATTTACCAAAGAATATCTGTAGAATGAAAATAAGTATACTGATTTGCTCTGCTGTGCTGATTATTCATCAAAATGGTTGTTAAGTGAAAGAACAAATTTTTCGAAGTTATGTAAACAATTAGTGTAGAAATTTTTGAATTTATTGGATTGCTTATATACACGAAATTATTTTTCAGATGCGACACTGCAAAGCACAGAACCAGTCCGCACGTTGTTGGATATGACCACTCAGAACCTAACATTGCTAAACTCTGAAGAGAGAGCCAAGTGTATTGATATGATGCTAGGTAAGTGTATTGACTCATTTTGTACATTGGGTGCCTCCTAAATTGTGTAAAATTATTTGAAAATTCATTTACATAGGTTTTGGACATAATATTAACATTCTATACTATTATTTTGTATAGTTGGTATTTAATTTCAAAATGTTCATCATGAAGCTTTAAAATTAATTATATGAAACTCTGTACCTTTGATAGGCAAGAACTAACTTCCACAAAAGGAGACTTCTAAATAAAACTTTTCAAGAAAGGTTTCCCTGTTTACTATTTTTTCTCATTACATCACAAAAATGTGCTTAAATTTTGGTTGACTAAATTAAAAATCAGGCATTCTGCAATGGCCACACTTGCTATTGTTGTTGTTGTTTTTTAGAGATAAGCTCACCTGTACTTTGACTGTCCTAAATACTGTCGATTTTAATTTAATTTTTGGGTACAAACTAATAAATAAATAATAATAAGTGTTGCATGAAGATTTGTGAAGAAAAAAATCTTCACAATGAATGTTTTTTTCCTTCCAAACTTCAATTCTGTGGCCAGAAACCATATAAATATTTTACTAAAAATATAAGATAACATATTATCTGCCGCGTCTGATGTATGTGTTCAGTTGTTTGGAACCCAGCATCCAACTAGCTAGGTCTCTCTCGGAGTGAAGGCTTGAACATACTCGTAGCTCTAGGTTACATGCTCACACAACAAGTTAGCACAGTTGTGTGTGTTGTGTGCATTGATAAAATACTTCAGAAACCTCCAGCTGACTAGATACTTCAGCTCATTCTCAGCCTCAAGTCGCAGTTTCTGTAGGGCTAGCACCAACTGCTAACGTTTCGGTAATCGAAAAGTAAACTATACTTATTTTTCTGTGTCTTAAGGAAAAAAAAGTATTGTTTAGCGGTTCTTGCTAGGTCTACAGGTGGGTGACACTTTAGAACGCATACCATTTATTGCCATAATTTCATTTCATCATCATCATCATCATATCAGCCGAACGACGCCCACTGCTGGGCATAGGCCTCCCCCAAAGATCTCCACAACGATCGATCCTGCGCTGTCCGCATCCAGCGGCTTCCCGCGACCTTGACAAGATCGTCGGTCCACCTTGTGGAGGGCCTGCCCACGGAACGTCGTCCGGTACGTGGTCGCCATTCGAGAACCTTTCCGCCCCAACGGCCATCGGTTCTCCGCGCTATGTGTCCCGCCCACTGCCACTTCAGCGATGCAATCCTTCGAGCGATGTCGGTTGTCTTAGTTCTCCTGCGGATCTCATCATTTCTGATTCGATCAAGCAGGGAAATACCAAGCATCGCTCTCTCCATTGCTCGCTGGGTGACTTTGAGCCTTCTTATGAGACCCATAGTAAACGACCACGTCTCACTCCCATATGTCATTACTGGCAACACACACTGGTCAAAGACTTTCGTCTTGAGACACTGAGGAATTTTGGACGCGAATATATGCCGGAGCTTCCCGAACGCTGCCCATCCGAGCTGGATTCGACGAGAGATCTCTTTCTCGAAGTTGGACTTACCTAACTGGACTGCCTGTCCCAGGTAAACATAGTGGTCAACAACTTCGAGTGTAATGTTCCCAAATTTCATTTGCCATACATCAATTGGCATAATCATCGAAAAGCATAAATTTTATTGGCATAAATTTTAAATCGCATAATCATTTTAATGCATAATAGTAATAAGGCATAACATCAAAAGGCATAATCATCGCTATGCATACTTTCGTTGATCATAACTTCAATAAGCATACTTTAAAACGCATAATGTCAGTACGCATAACTATCAAAAGACATAATGTCACTATGCATAACTATTAATATTTATAATTTTGTTCGACATAATATTAAAAAGCCTAATTCATATAAGAGCATTTTTTCTACTTCAGGGCAAATCCGACTCAGCCAACCGCCGCGGCTGAGGCTGGCCGGCGAAGCCGGCCAAAAAGCCGAAGCTGGGGTGCTGAGCGAAAGCCATCTGTGACGATTAGCACGCGTGGGACCGCCGGAGCCCCGCAATGCCGGAGCCGTGACAGAATTCTTTTGCTGTCTACATTTCACTATGAGCAAAATAATTAATATATATCACTATGAGCAAATGATATATAAAAATTTTGTTAATAAACTAAATGAAGGCGGTTTTCGGACAAGTGCTCTTTGGATTTTTTACATTTACATTACAGGCTTCTTGCGTTTAACATGTAATATTTGTAAGCTTGCATAATAAATGTATGCATTTTAAAATTATGGTAAATGAGTGTTATGCCTTTTGAAAATATGGATTTTGACACTTATGCTTATCAAAAGTATGCCTTTTGAGGATTATGTCTTTCGAATATTATGGCAAATAAAAATTATGCCTTTGATACTTATGGTTAGTGAAATTATGCCTTTTGATGAGTATGCCTTACGAATTTCGGCCATGTTATGGTATGCGTTATGAAGTTATGCTTTTAAGAATTATGGCAAGTGATGATTATGGCTATCAACATTATGCATTGTGATTTTATGACCAAAAATGTTATGCGTTTCATTAGGTAACCCTACAGGTGTGTTCGTTACGTCCTATAGCTATAGCAGTACGTTTTGTCCTGCACAGGTTCCTGGGCCTGCTCCTGGGCGGTGGGGTGGGTGGGGCGTGCAGAGCCCGCGCTGGTGGCGCCGCGCGCGCTGGCGCTGGGCGCGGACGCGGCGCGCAGCGTGCTCGCGCACCTTGCGCAACATCCGCCTGCGTTGCTGCACGTGCGCGCGGCGCTTGTCGACTTGTTCCGGGTCAGTAAAGAAATATCCCTGGACTTTATTTCACACAGCGTCATCTAGCCCCAAGATGAGCTAATTAAAGCCCGTTTTTAAAGGATACTAGACAACGGATAAACATACTTAAATACTTTTTGTAAATACATACCTAATATTCATAGGAAACACCCAGACCAATGCAAATAGACATGTTCATGTACACTAATGTTCGTACTGTGCGGGGATCGAACCCGCGACCTTTGGTGTAGTAGCCGACTTCTCGACAATTGCACCAAATTGGTCGTCCGGTGGGTCAGTGGTGCACAATTAGGTTTCAGAGTCACATTGATTGACAGTACCTGTGCAAATGAACATGCATTGCTGGCTTTCTTTATGGCCTAAACAGATAACGCCTTACCCAAAGTGATTCAAATAATGTAACTGCCTGTGACTCCTAAACCACCCTAATATGGTTCAGCTAAACAAAAGGCAGGCGTTACAGCTATTGACCACACAGCTGTGAGTACTTGAGCTTGAATTACGCTTTTTGTATGTATTTAAATCTTGACGATTTATGTTTTTTATTGTAGGAAGCTGTAAAAGAAGACAGTAAATTGGACAAGAAGCGCGATGTGATACCATACTTACTAAATCTAGCCTCAAAGTCGGATATAGTTCTCAAAGCACTCACACAAGACATTGAGCTAACATGTAAGTGAAATACTAACTTTGAAAAATGGAAAAGATTGGTTGGTTTTAAAGACAACTAGGTATATTACATACTTACCTATAGTTATGATAGAGACCTACCTAGTAAATAAGCATTAATGTAGGTACACAAGTGGCGATCCCGGATTGAACGATCTAAGTCTAGTTTAAAAAAAATGCGCAATTACAACGGCCCCTTTTAATTGACGCAACCGTCAACCTTCACCGCTTTCTGCACACCCCTCACGCTCCTTCAGTTTAGTGCCACCCTTGAGACCCGCATTCCTGAGTTCTACATTAAACTCGCGCGCTTTGTGTAACTGGGCCCCCTCAAGGATATTACAATAAAAAACACGTAGATAAGTTACTTGTGCTAAAAAAGTGGCACCCGAAATCAGAACTTCGAACACCTGAGGAAAGCATTGACCGTTTGAGAAGACACTGCGCTACATGTATCTGTCTCGTTTACGGTCTAGTAAATAATCATACTATATCGTACACACGGTTATCCCCTGAGTGTCGGTGAGCGAAATATGAGCTGATTCAGCTAATCAGAAAATTGGTGCAGTTCTAAGCGGCAAATTCAGGCCTAGTATAATTGTCTTTCGCGCTAAAAAATTTACCATTTAGGCCATTGGCATTTGCGCCATTTTGGTGTCAAATAATGACGCGTAACGATCTACCGTAATTTATGTAAGATTCGGCGATAACGCGCCTGACAGCTTGTATGTCTCTGACTTGAGGGTTTAAATTATAGGTACGTACGTCAGGGGTCAATTTTCGCCTTCGCATCAGTACTGACATAACGTATAAATATCATTGGCCACCCTGCAATAATAAGTTGCATCTCCAGTGACAGATGAGGTGATGGAGCGCCTGTGCTTGTTGTGCGCATCCCAGCGCCACACGCCCCCGTGGGAGGGCGTAGGCCCGGCGATGCTGGTGGCGCTGCTGCTGCGCTCCGACGTGCGATGTCTGCTGCTGCTGCTCAAGCACGCGCAGAAGAACCTCTTCTGTAGGCAGCTGTTGGGTAAGTTAGACTAGCTCCACATAGTGACAGAGGTGTTACAGTGTCCCAGCCGTGGGAGGGCGTGGGCTAGCGATGCTGGTGGCGCTGCTGCTGCTGCTGCTCAAGCACGCGCAGAAGAACCTCTTCTGTAGGCAGCTGTTGGGTAAGTTAGACTTTATCGAACCAAAACAAAAGCGTAACAAAGGTATAAAGCAGTGACAGCATTTAGGCTTACAACAAATAAATCTCAGTGTCGAGCATCTGTTGCTGAGCTGAATTACTAACTATATCCAGTGACTGTACGGTACAATAATATGAAAGACTACCTAATCATTTCCGGTCAGTCCTCCTTGCTCTATTGCAATAAGATATTTCATTTGGCCAGAGCAAGATTACAACGGGAATGGATAGTCTGCTGTGCCATTGACAGTACATGATGATTCTTCTTCATTTTCTACGTAACGACTAAAAAAACTTTTTTCTTTATTTTCTATGTAAATAAATAGACTAGAAAAACATACTTAAAATAGATAAGATAAGATCTATTTTAATGCACAAAGAATTGTTTTGAATTTTAATTGTTTAAATCAGAAATTAACAGAGATTTAGGATGTACAATTTAGGCTGCCTTATCGCTAGAAGCAATTTCTACCAAAATAGTTATAACGAGAATACCAAGGAATTATCAATTTTGATTTGAAGTGGTCAAAATAATATTCAAACACATAGAACTTGAAAGCAGTGTAGTTTATGTAAATCCAAACCTTTTTCCTTGAAATAGTTATGCATACAAAATTTACCAGCTTCACTGTTATCAAACACCCTTAATAGATGTTTGTGCTTATCCCCCTTATTCATAAAAAAATAATCAGCTTTTCAACAACACGTTAATTTTTGTATAGCTTTTTCCCTTTCATTCTTGTTGCTGCCGCCATTTGCGAGTAAGTGACAAAGCGCTACGAAACTTATTGTTATGTTGAAGCGCTGTTTAAGTTTTTATGAATAAGGGCGTCAATCTTTACTTCAATTAACACCTTAACTTATTTTTTACAGAATATCTTCTCCAAAAGTTGGAATATGAGAGTTTATTTCCCGACAAGTCGATTCCTCTACTAACGAGTGCAGCAGAAGAGATCAACATTGTGAGAGAGAAGCTCCTCACTGGGAATCAACTGGAGCAGTTCTCGCTCACCAGGGTGCTCATCTTAGTCAGTAAGTAACATTTCAGGTCACAAATGTATCCAAACGTATCCAAATCATGCCACACTAAATGCTGTTTTGATTCGTTTTAAACCATCGTAAATTCTTGAAATTTATGGAAAAAGGAACTAGACTCCTTTTTAGATACCTGTTTTGACTTACGATCTTTGTAATGTGTAAATTACCAGCTTTACGTAGACCCCGTCGCATGACCCCACAAAAGAAGCAAAAATGATTCCATGTACAAAGTAATGATAAAAAACAAAGCTTAACGTGACAGAAATATTATGTGATGGGCACGGAAAATTAGCGTGTTCGAGAAGCTAATAGTTACCTATTTAAGTATGTTGTTGTTATTAGCACATTGTATGCTATATTCAACAGTCTCTGATAAAATAGTTAAAGCGTTGCTTAGTTTGGTCAGATGACCTTGGTGCAAAAGGTACTTCAGACTTATATGTAACCTTCCTCCCCAGGCTACAACCTCCCATCAGAGTTCGTGAGCACGATCAGCTACCTGCTCCAGTACTCGCGCACGGACACAACCCTGGCGCTGCTCGTGCGCCTGACCTCGGGCACCATCAGCGCGCACGTGCCCGGGGACGAGCCGCATCTCAGCGCCGATACTGAGCGCTACCAGGCGAGTACATACAGTTAGCTACAACCTCCCATCGGAGTTAGAGCACGATCAGCTACCTGCTCCAGTACTGCTCGTGCGCCTGACCTCGGGCACCATCAGCGCGCACGTGCCCGGGGACGAGCCGCATCGAGGCGCCGATACTGAGCGCTACCAGGCGAGTACATACAGTTAGCTACAACCTCCCATCGGAGTTAGAGCACGATCAGCTACCTGCTCCAGTACTGCTCGTGCGCCTGACCTCGGGCACCATCAGCGCGCACGTGCCCGGGGACGAGCCGCATCTCAGCGCCGATACTGAGCGCTACCAGGCGAGTACATACAGTTAGCTACAACCTCCCATCGGAGTTAGAGCACGATCAGCTACCTGCTCCAGTACTGCTCGTGCGCCTGACCTCGGGCACCATCAGCGCGCACGTGCCCGGGGACGAGCCGCATCGAGGCGCCGATACTGAGCGCTACCAGGCGAGTACATACAGTTAGCTACAACCTCCCATCGGAGTTAGAGCACGATCAGCTACCTGCTCCAGTACTGCTCGTGCGCCTGACCTCGGGCACCATCAGCGCGCACGTGCCCGGGGACGAGCCGCATCTCAGCGCCGATACTGAGCGCTACCAGGCGAGTACATACAGTTAGCTACAACCTCCCATCGGAGTTAGAGCACGATCAGCTACCTGCTCCAGTACTGCTCGTGCGCCTGACCTCGGGCACCATCAGCGCGCACGTGCCCGGGGACGAGCCGCATCTCAGCGCCGATACTGAGCGCTACCAGGCGAGTACATACAGTTAGCTACAACCTCCCATCGGAGTTAGAGCACGATCAGCTACCTGCTCCAGTACTGCTCGTGCGCCTGACCTCGGGCACCATCAGCGCGCACGTGCCCGGGGACGAGCCGCATCGAGGCGCCGATACTGAGCGCTACCAGGCGAGTACATACAGTTAGCTACAACCTCCCATCGGAGTTAGAGCACGATCAGCTACCTGCTCCAGTACTGCTCGTGCGCCTGACCTCGGGCACCATCAGCGCGCACGTGCCCGGGGACGAGCCGCATCGAGGCGCCGATACTGAGCGCTACCAGGCGAGTACATACAGTTAGCTACAACCTCCCATCGGAGTTAGAGCACGATCAGCTACCTGCTCCAGTACTGCTCGTGCGCCTGACCTCGGGCACCATCAGCGCGCACGTGCCCGGGGACGAGCCGCATCGAGGCGCCGATACTGAGCGCTACCAGGCGAGTACATACAGTTAGCTACAACCTCCCATCGGAGTTAGAGCACGATCAGCTACCTGCTCCAGTACTGCTCGTGCGCCTGACCTCGGGCACCATCAGCGCGCACGTGCCCGGGGACGAGCCGCATCGAGGCGCCGATACTGAGCGCTACCAGGCGAGTACATACAGTTAGCTACAACCTCCCATCGGAGTTAGAGCACGATCAGCTACCTGCTCCAGTACTCGCGCACGGACACAACCCTGGCGCTTCTCGTGCGCCTGACCTCGGGCACCATCAGAATCAGAATCAGAAATATCTTTATTTAAATAGACCTGTTACAAGTGCTTTCAAATCGTCAAAAACTTAATCAAACAACCAAAAATACACTTAATAATAGACTTAAATACTATAATAGAAATAATAAATAAATACACAGTATACAAACATAATGTGACTCAACCACCGGTGTCGGAAAGTTGTTTCTGTACTGAGAAGAACCGGCAAGAAACTCAGCAGTTACTCTTTTCAATATGTTCTGTACAATAATCCGTTAGTAAATTACAATTTTATTAAGTATACATACAGTTATACAATTTCAAGAAAATGGTTAGTGCACAAAATAATGTTAAATTATTAAAAGCAATTAACAATATTGTTTAGAAAAGACTACTGGTTAACATTATAAAAAAGGAGTTTTGAGGTTCACATCCAGTTATACAATTCAAAGAAAAAAATGTTTGGTTGGTTCACATTATTATGTTGAATCCGTATAATTGTTACAAAATGGCTAATTGGAGTCCGCGTCGAGCTGAGAGCTTACTCCCAGGCGTTCCTATCCATAAGGTAGTCGGCTGTGGTATAATATCCTTTTTTTAATAAGACAGTTTTAATATGATGTTTAAACCTATGTAATGGTAACTTACAAATTGCTTCTGGAATTTTGTTGTAGTAGTGTATACCTTGCCCCATAAAGGAACCTAAAACCTTTTGTAAGCTGAATAATGGAAGCGCAATTTTATTCCTATTCCTCGTATTTTTGTCATGTATGTCACTATGTTTAGTAAAGAGATTAATATTTTCTCGCACCAATATAATACAATTATAAACGTATTGTGAAGCTACAGTAAGAATCCCAACTTCCTTAAAAATATCCCTAAGCGAGGTCCGTGCACGAAGCTTGTAGATGGATCTGATGGCTCGCTTCTGAAGAATAAATATGGTTTGTATATCTGCTGCCTGGCCCCAAAGTATAATACCATATGACATAATACTGTGGAAATAGCTGAAATAAACCGATCGAGCTGTGTCTACATCTGTCAAAGATCTTATTTTTCTAATAGCAAAAGCAGCTGAGCTAAGTCTGCCTGAAAGCTTGTCTATGTGAGGGCTCCACTGTAATTTAGAGTCTATCGTCATTCCAAGAAAAACTGTTGAATCTACAAGCTCCATATCATTACTATTTATTTTCAAATCAATGTGGTTATTTCTAACATTAGGCAACTTGAAATTAATACATTTAGTTTTGTTTGCATTTAACTGAAGGTTGTTGGTTGTAAACCATTGCAAAACCTTAGAAAGAGCATTGTTTACGTCATCAAAATTATCTTTATTTCTATCGACATTAAAAACTAATGATGTATCATCTGCAAATAAAACTATGTCACAAAGGTCTCTAACGTAAAAAGGTAAGTCATTTATATAAATCAAAAATAAAAAGGGCCCCAAAATTGATCCCTGTGGAACCCCCATTTTGAGCAGTGATCCGGAAGATGAAGTGCCATTCACGTCGACTTTTAGAGTTCTGAAACTAAGATATGAAGTAATTAAATCCACACATCAGCGCGCACGTGCCCGGGGACGAGCCGCATCTCAGCGCCGATACTGAGCGGTATCAGGCGAGTGTAGCACATTATAATTCCCTCCAATTGCTAATGCGCTTGGCCGCCATTTTTGTGACGTATGTTTTGACATTTCAAGGCTTTTTATGTTATTGTTCTCGCTATCTTGTTTTTTTTGTTACTAAGTTTTTAAGTTATGTCGTTATTGTATTAATCATGCTTATTTTGTAAATCTTTTTAACATCATAATTTTCATTTTATCATAGTGTTCCAACTTGTTTACTTACAGTGATAAATTATTGTTAAAAACCATGAAGACACGATTTCACATCGTAGCAACTTCCATTTGTTTAAATAATTTAAATTAATCGATTTTGAAATTTCTTTAGTATCGAAAATCTTATTAATCTCAGTTTTTAAATAAAATTAAACGTGTCTTTTAAATCCTTCTAATATGTATTTTCCCTTAAAATATTCATGCCTATTAATCTTGATTGAATATTCTACCAGGGCTTCATAAAGACTGGCGTGGAGTACGCGCTCCGGGACGCCATGCACGCCGACACTCAGATCAAGCGCGTCTTCATTGAGGAGCAGGAGCCGCCTGACCTGAAGAGCTATGTGCACTACTACTGCTTGAATATCATCAAACTGCTCAGGTAAGAACATTATTAGGGAATCGCTTTTCGTACAGTATTTCCTTTGTCTGATATAAGTTTAGTGTGTATTTTTGTACTACCTACTAATTAATCCAATAATCCATCATTTGTCACCTTCTTGGCGGTGGTCAAAATGGACTGGCACGCATAGGTAAGCGTAAAGTTATCCTTAAATCGTTCTAGTTTGACAAAAAACTCATAAGTATTTGAATTAGACTATGTCAGGCTTATAAGAGCGGCAAGACGCTTATAAGACGCGCCAAACGCTTGATTCTTCGCCAGGATTTTAGTCAGTGTTAGCCCCTCTACTACTTATATTTGCGGTGCCCTACAGGGTCCATAGTTGATACCAATTATTATCATAACAACTTATGTACATTATGGTTTGCAATAAAGAATTAAATTGAATTGAATTGAATTATTTTGACCATTGTTGTCTCTCTCGTTAAACTTTACTTGTGCAGATTGTAATTGTTTTTTGTTTGTGAATAAATTACGATTTGTTTGAAACAGTCTTTCTGGGCTTCCCTTCAATACTTATCCTTATTCCTTGTTTTCTTCTTATCTTATCGCAATCTGTCAGAAAGTTTGAAAGGACCTAAATGCGTTTAGGTTCTTGATTAAGTTTAATTCAATCTCAGCCTTGGGTTATGTCTATCAATATATAGCAGTTTATACTCTGTCAATCATGTTATGCGTTTTTCGACAGCCTATGACAATGAAAAGTGGCGTCCTAAAGATCCTTTAATGTGATGCCTATCGATAGCATTATGAAAAAGTTATCATCGATGCCAGATTTTTGTAAATAAACATAATGTGTATGCGCCTTTATTGAATCACGATCCGTATATTATGTTTGTATTGTATTTATTTATTATTTTTATTATATTATTAAGTGTATTTTTGTTTGTTTTGTTGATGATTTAAAAGCGCTGTAACAGTTCCATTTAAATAAAGTTATTTTAACTTTGACTCTTTCGCTGTATTGGTGTCTGAACGAAGTGTATTCTACCTACAGATGGGAGAACAGTGGTCAAGTATCCCACCTCCGGAGCCGTCCGTTCGGTCTTGCGGTGGAGGCGAGCCTGTACCGCTTCGGCGGCGCGCTGCAGCACTGCGCCGCGCGGCTGCACTCGCGCGCGCGCTGCACCATGCAGGCGCAGGGGGAGCTGCCGGCGGCGCATGCGCTCGCAGAGGTACCACACATACATACATACATACATACATACTGCGCCGCGCGGCTGCACTCGCGCGCGCGCTGCACCATGCAGGCGCAGGGGGAGCTGCCGGCGGCGCATGCGCTCGCAGAGGTACCACACATACATACATACATACATACATACTGCGCCGCGCGGCTGCACTCGCGCGCGCGCTGCACCATGCAGGCGCAGGGGGAGCTGCCGGCGGCGCATGCGCTCGCAGAGGTACCACACATACATACATACATACATACATACTGCGCCGCGCGGCTGCACTCGCGCGCGCGCTGCACCATGCAGGCGCAGGGGGAGCTGCCGGCGGCGCATGCGCTCGCAGAGGTACCACACATACATACATACATACATACATACTGCGCCGCGCGGCTGCACTCGCGCGCGCGCTGCACCATGCAGGCGCAGGGGGAGCTGCCGGCGGCGCATGCGCTCGCAGAGGTACCACACATACATACATACATACATACATACTGCGCCGCGCGGCTGCACTCGCGCGCGCGCTGCACCATGCAGGCGCAGGGGGAGCTGCCGGCGGCGCATGCGCTCGCAGAGGTACCACACATACATACATACATACATACATACTGCGCCGCGCGGCTGCACTCGCGCGCGCGCTGCACCATGCAGGCGCAGGGGGAGCTGCCGGCGGCGCATGCGCTCGCAGAGGTACCACACATACATACATACATACATACATACTGCGCCGCGCGGCTGCACTCGCGCGCGCGCTGCACCATGCAGGCGCAGGGGGAGCTGCCGGCGGCGCATGCGCTCGCAGAGGTACCACACATACATACATACATACATACTGCGCCGCGCGGCTGCACTCGCGCGCGCGCTGCACCATGCAGGCGCAGGGGGAGCTGCCGGCGGCGCATGCGCTCGCAGAGGTACCACACATACATACATACATACATACATACTGCGCCGCGCGGCTGCACTCGCGCGCGCGCTGCACCATGCAGGCGCAGGGGGAGCTGCCGGCGGCGCATGCGCTCGCAGAGGTACCACACATACATACATACATACATACATACTGCGCCGCGCGGCTGCACTCGCGCGCGCGCTGCACCATGCAGGCGCAGGGGGAGCTGCCGGCGGCGCATGCGCTCGCAGAGGTACCACACATACATACATACATACATACATACTGCGCCGCGCGGCTGCACTCGCGCGCGCGCTGCACCATGCAGGCGCAGGGGGAGCTGCCGGCGGCGCATGCGCTCGCAGAGGTACCACACATACATACATACATACATACATACTGCGCCGCGCGGCTGCACTCGCGCGCGCGCTGCACCATGCAGGCGCAGGGGGAGCTGCCGGCGGCGCATGCGCTCGCAGAGGTACCACACATACATACATACATACATACATACTGCGCCGCGCGGCTGCACTCGCGCGCGCGCTGCACCATGCAGGCGCAGGGGGAGCTGCCGGCGGCGCATGCGCTCGCAGAGGTACCACACATACATACATACATACATACTGCGCCGCGCGGCTGCACTCGCGCGCGCGCTGCACCATGCAGGCGCAGGGGGAGCTGCCGGCGGCGCATGCGCTCGCAGAGGTACCACACATACATACATACATACATACATACTGCGCCGCGCGGCTGCACTCGCGCGCGCGCTGCACCATGCAGGCGCAGGGGGAGCTGCCGGCGGCGCATGCGCTCGCAGAGGTACCACACATACATACATACATACATACATACTGCGCCGCGCGGCTGCACTCGCGCGCGCGCTGCACCATGCAGGCGCAGGGGGAGCTGCCGGCGGCGCATGCGCTCGCAGAGGTACCACACATACATACATACATACATACTGCGCCGCGCGGCTGCACTCGCGCGCGCGCTGCACCATGCAGGCGCAGGGGGAGCTGCCGGCGGCGCATGCGCTCGCAGAGGTACCACACATACATACATACATACATACATACTGCGCCGCGCGGCTGCACTCGCGCGCGCGCTGCACCATGCAGGCGCAGGGGGAGCTGCCGGCGGCGCATGCGCTCGCAGAGGTACCACACATACATACATACATACATACATACTGCGCCGCGCGGCTGCACTCGCGCGCGCGCTGCACCATGCAGGCGCAGGGGGAGCTGCCGGCGGCGCATGCGCTCGCAGAGGTACCACACATACATACATACATACATACATACTGCGCCGCGCGGCTGCACTCGCGCGCGCGCTGCACCATGCAGGCGCAGGGGGAGCTGCCGGCGGCGCATGCGCTCGCAGAGGTACCACAACATAACATAACATACTTACTACCACCGGACCACTAGACGCCGTGAGGGCTTTCACCCCCCATGCGCTCGCAGAGGTACCACAACATAACATTTAACATACTTACTACCACCGGACCACTAGACGCCGTGAGGGCTTTCACCTTCTATGTGCTCGCTCAGGTACCTCTTTCTAGTGGCGGCGCCGAATCTTACTGAAATGACGGTTGTAACAGGGTTTACTAAGTGGGAGATAAATATGAACTAACGATAAAACAAAGGTAATTAATATTTATTTGGATCAAATGAATTTAATAACAAAACAAAATAAATGACGGTGGGACTTTGAGATTATATAAATAAGAGGGACGCGGAACGTATATAATAAGAGCGCACGGTGCGGTTCGCTAACGAAGCCAACACAGAAACACTTTACTATACACGCGTAGTAGCCTAAGTTCAGCGAGGAACGAGGGGGAATCATAGACCGACCTAGGTCGATGCAGTGAACCACTCTCGAGGCGCGCCGAGCGTAGACTGCCAGACGGAGGGCCGATGGCGGGTTTTATAGGCAGCGAGCCTCAGCGGGGTGTGCGGCGGGGATGAGTAGGCGGCCGGTGTGGTGCGGGCGCAGGCGCGTTCCTGTGTGTAGCTCGTCGTCGCGTTACAGGCTCCCCCTCTGGACCGGAAGACGTCCCGGCGAGGAGTCCAGAAGCAGTGGTCGGTGGTACTGTTCTTCTCGGTCTTCCTCGTCTGCGCAAAGGTTTCACAGGATTAGGTAAAGGCTGAGCAGCCCCTATACAGGGTGTCCCGAAACGTGACGTCAAGCGTTCACGAGATGATAGGCTAGGTCATACCGGCTCTGGGAAAAATAACGAAAAAAATCTACGTCACTTGGTATAGTAATAATAATAATATTTTTGAAATTTTTGGAAATCGACACCCTTGACTAAGTTTTCATGTACTGTACTCACAAATGTCCAAATTTCGCAGCGTTTTATTTTTTTATTTCATCCTAGAAAACTATGCTTTCGATTATAGTCACTTTTATGATGATCAATTTTGGACATTTAGTAAAAAAAAAATAAGTTCGACTGAATCATGGTTGAGAATTTTTTTGTCAGCTAACTTCATCCCTCATTTTCTTTAAAAAACATTACTATAGCATCCTTGGCAAGTTGTCTAGAAAAATAGCCCATTTAATAAAGATTTCAAAAAAGTAAAATACTAACCATTTCCTTGTCTTATCTTTCCATGAAAAATATTATGAACCAAATTGGGTCGTTCAAAACTTGAACTAGGTGAAGTCTACAGTATGCCTTGTTTGGATGATAAAGAAAAAGTGATTGTAGGTTAGCGGTAGCGGCAAAAATGAATCGTTTGCTGTTGCTAAGCATTCCATGATTGGTCGGTTAATGTGATGGGTGACCACACCAAAAAAAAAAAATATATATCTTTTATAGCTTCTCCGTCCTTCAAAGGCACGTTAAGAGGTTGGTCCCGGAAGACGTTGCGTGTGCCCAGTGTTGAGCATAAGTGTCACCAGTTGAGGTCAGACTTATGCTCAACGTTCACGATTACGCTCAACGAAACTATCCTGCATTGTTACAATGTCATACTCTAACACGTCTGTACAGTCACCGGCATCTCAGGCTACCTATTTCCCTTTTTTATCTCGCTCTTGCTGAATGACATTTCTTTGCAATAGAGCAAGGAAGACTGTTAGTGTATTTTTCCGACATCTCCGTGCTTCGGAAGGCACGTTAAGCAGTTCGTCTCGGTTGGCATCGTTAGATGTTAGTCTTAATGCTTAGTCGAAGGCCTTAGGGCGGCTTGATGACATCTGAGTTTTTTTTTTATATCACTGAATTTACACTCCTGCAACAATCCGCACTGAGCCCGCGTGTTAGAGTATGGCTAGCGCCCACCCTTATAGTTGAGGTGAGGCCTGTGCCCAGCTGTGGGACGGATATAGGCCGTTTATGTATGTATGTAGGTAAGGAGGACTGAACGAAAATGGTAAGGGTGATGTGGCATTTACCGTAAAAGTAAGATACCAGAGCTACTATTGAGCCATGTAGTCAGGTGATATTAAGGCGACCTAAGGCCTCTGAATAAGTTTCGCGGCTGACTTCTGCTAGCACCTTCAGCTGGGGACAACTGCTTAATGTCATGTGTACGGAGATACTATGAAAAAAAAATCGAACTGGTCCCCATCACATTAACCGACCAATCATGGAATGCTTAGCAACAGCAAACGATTCATTTTTGCCGCTGCCACTAACCTACAGTAATTTTTCCTTTTATCATCCAAGTAAGGCATACTAATAGACTTCACCTAGTTCAAGTTTTAAACGACCCAATTTGGTTCATAATATTTTTCATGGAAAGATAAGACAAGGAAATGGTTAGTATTTTACTTTTTTGAAATCTTGATTAAATGGGCTATTTTTCCAGACAACTTGCCAAGGATGCTAAAGTAATGTTTTTTAAAGAAAATGAGGGATGAAGTTAGCTGACAAAAAAAATCTCAACCATGATCCAGTCGAACTTTTTTTTTTTTACTAAATGTCCAAAATTGATCATCATAAAAGTGACTATAATCGAAAGCATAGTTTTCTAGGATGAAATAAAAAAATAAAACGCTGCGAAATTTGGACATTTGTGAGTACAGTACATGAAAACTTAGTCAAGGGTGTCGATTTTCAAAAATTTCATAAATATTATTATTATTACTATACCAAGTGACTTAGATTTTTTTCGTTATTTTTCCCAGAGCCGGTATGACCTAGCCTATCATCTCGTGCCCGCTTGACGTCACGTTTCGGGACACCCTGTATAAGGGGTTAAAGCTGAGGAGTGATAGGTACCCAAAGGTACAGAAGGCTCCTCGGGGTTAGCAACCTCATAGGAGCAGGGACCATGTTGTCTTAGGATAACATAAGGTCCATCACGGCGAGGATTCAACTTAGTAGTTGTGAAGCGTGCTGAATTGCTCAAAGCATGTGATGCGACTAGTACCAAGTCGCCTGGTCGATAAGTGGGAGATGGCCGACGATGTTTATCGACAGTTAACTTCCTGCTCTCTTCTTTCTTAAGGTATATTCCAGTCGAGAGCTGTCCTCGTCACTGAGGAATTCTGCGCTGAATATTGAAATTAGTCCAAGGTTAACATTGGGTCCAAACATATTTTTACTGTTGGGTGAGAGCTCCACTTCAGCCATGTTTATGTTCATTTGGGCGTCTCGGAACAGGGAGCCAACAAATCTTGGAGAGTACCCTGAAAGTCGAGGGCTTTCCCTTTCTGGTGATGCCGGTGGTGTGCACTCGGCGATAAGCGGCAGTGGACGGTAAGGTGGCTCGTACGGTTTATTGTCTATGTCACCTTTCTGACGGGATGGTGTCATTTGCATTGGACTTATTATTGGTTCCATCGCCGTTAATTTAGCCAATTTCGAAAAGACCGACTCAGGCTTTTCCGCTGCGGCTTGTACTGTAGCCACTTCAGTGTTCTCTTCCAGCTCGTTTAGCAGATCATATTTATTCTTTGGATCATCCAAGAAATGGAATATGCCTTGTGGTAGATTTAGAATCATGTTGGCGTCCTGAATGAAATCAACTCCTAAGAGGGTTCTATTATCATCCGAATCAGGAAGCACAACGAAGTGCGTCATGATGGTTCTACCACACAGGATGACTGGAACACGCACCTTCTTGATTTGTTGTCGACGACGCAGCCCATCAGCCAGGATAACAGTCGCCGACTCATTTTGAAATTCGTACCCTTGATTCTGGAGTACCTTGAACAGGGAGCAGGATGCCACACTCAATTTGGCTCCAGTATCAATATGTGCTCGGCCACTAACACCTCCGACTGAAATGGTCACGGTCGGTCTCAGTCGTACTAATGCGGCCAGGTTAGGGTTCACAGCATAAAACCCCACTTCAACGGAACCAATCTTGTTGCTGGGATTGCACCCCGGGCATTTTGTTCTGACTACGCCAGGTGCACCGCATCCGTAGCAGGATATACGGTTTGAGGACGTGCTCGCCATTTGTGGTTTCTGGTAGATTGCACCTTGAACAGCTGGACGCTCACCAACTTGTTTCTTCTTCCGACAAGCTTCTTCCGTGTGGCCATAAGCGCGACGGGAGGTGCATCGTGGTCGCTGTCCTTGTGTATAGATATGGCTGGGTTTGGTATCGGTGCGGGAGCGTTCTGCAGCGACTTCCTCAAACTGACGAACCCTTTTTAGCAACTCGTCGAAGCTCGCTACTGATGTTCTAGGAATTTTATCCCGTATGTCAATATGGAGTGACGTATAAACCAGGTCGAGACAAAGTGCATTCTCAGGACCTGGCTTAGGTAGCTCCCCCAACAATGCACGTTTCTTCATAATAAATAATTCAGTGTTGGAAGGTTCTGTTTGCTTCACGCATACTACTTCGTCTAGTATCTTGTACGCCGGTCTTGATGGTGCAAAAGTGGAACGGAGAAGAGCAAGGGAGCTTTTCCACGACAGAGCAGTATTTCTGACCCCAAGCCACCATATTGAGGCCTCATCGGTTAGGAGTAGGGTTAGACCTTCTATTGCATCCTCATCTGCAATTGCTTCAATTTTCTTGAACGTGCTTATGGTTGAGATAAAAGCGTCTACTACTGCTGGTTCACGCACTCCACTATAGCGAGCTGTGCATGATGCGAAACTTCCTGTTCTCTGAGGAGAGTTTCTAACACCCAGAACCTCGATCAGGTCTCGAAATTGATCTTCCGAAAAACTTATGTTTGCCATCGTCGGATTGAGACGTCGACTACGTTTGGGAAATAGTCTGTACAGAGCTATTGTCACGAAATAGGTTGTCAAAATATTATAAAAATAATGAATTTAAAATAGGAGGGCGATATACTAAATAAATGCAAAATAAATGACTGAGCAAAAGACAAGAGGGTAGTTGAGAAAAAAAAGGAATACATAGAACAATATAAATAAAGAATTTAAAGCCCGCGTTGGGATGCCAATTGTAACAGGGTTTACTAAGTGGGAGATAAATATGAACTAACGATAAAACAAAGGTATAGGTTGGCAAAAAAGTCCTGAAAGGGAACTAAAAAATATTATCACTGGCAATAGTCCCGCTGTCACTTGTCAATCACGTCTAGCTAGTACATGGTGTGTCAAGTCTGTTTAGCGGAGATCGTTTATTAGTGTATTCAGGTGTTTTATTTATGTTAAACCAATAAGGAATCGTGTAAAATCAAGATAAATCATCGAAGAAGAGAAAAAGAATCCTCAGCGCCACTAGAGAAGTCATAATGAAGTATTCAAACGTTGTTTAGCCGAGCACGAAGGTGGGGAAGTTTTCTATGAAATAAACGATGATTAGACCAGAACGGCAGAAATCACTGGTATGTTGTGGTTTCATTTAATCAACCACACGTGTTTTAACTTAGTTATCAAGTAACTAATAACAAACGAGTGATATTTTACGTTGAAATGTGAAACCTATTTTGACGTTTGTTTACAAAATACAATTTGTCAAGTTAGTGATTTTGATACTTTTTTATTGATTTTTGTTTATAATTTTAATTACAATTTTCTAGGCAGCGGCTGCGCAAGCTTTTGAGAATATTTCTCCCGAAGATATAAGAAAATCATGATAACACATTATTAAACTAAAGAAGGAATAATGCCATCGAGGACAAACTTTATATGACAAAATCGACAGGTAATCATAAACCTGCAAGATGAAGTGACCGTACATTGGCAGATGGGAACGAAGTGAATGTTAGAATTTTGGAGAAGGGTCGAGCCAAGCCAAGGATGAAGATTTTTCGGGTTTCGAATATGTAAACAAAAAATTTTTTTTGCTCTAATTAAAATTATAACATTATGATTTTGCTAGTTTCTTCTTTCATTTTTTACTTGGTAGTAGAAATATACGTCCTGACAATGTGGTTGTATGTGGTTAAGGTGGTATTGGTGCCACCGCCGTTCCATTTTTACCACGAAACAGTTCCCCCTATTGACCTGGTGTATCCCGGTGGACGGACTACCACTCCTACCTGACCTATCAGCCCAGAGGGAAAAGCAAACTCGTTATATGAGCGCCTGTATGACTACTTCTTTAAATCTACTAGATAAATTGGGAATTAAACAAATGTAAGGCGTTTTCCTAGTACAACGCGATAAGAATAACAATATACTGATCTAGATTAAGGGACCATTGGCGCGATTCAAAAGATTTGTATTTATTGGCGCGAACTCAGTTCGCGGACAACGCCTAACTAGATAGCCATTCTCTCTAGAAAAAATATTTGAATAAGTCAATTATCAAAACCGTTTGTGTCGTAGTCTACGGGGTGACCACATCAACGATGGTGGCGCCTCTATTAATTTCACGACTTTTTTGCCAGGCTGTAATTAATATTTATTTGGATCAAATGAATTTAATAACAAAACAAAATAAATGACGGTGGGACTTTGAGATTATATAAATAAGAGGGACGCGGAACGTATATAATAAGAGCGCACGGTGCGGTTCGCTAACGAAGCCAACACAGAAACACTTTACTATACACGCGCAGTAGCCTAAGTTCAGCGAGGAACGAGTATTGAGAACAGAAGTCAAACACGGTTCGTTGTATTCAGAGATATAATCAATAACAATCAATATAAACAACATCTTGAAAACTCTTAACATTTTACCACCAGAAACCCTTTTTCACTTGACAGCCGGAAAAACAATATGGCCGCCCTTGTCGGTCCGAAACCAATAACGAAAGATTTAATATCTTTGGTCATTGGTTAAGTATAGGTCCAATTTTAAAAGTACCAATAAGTATCGATATAAACTAAATAAGAATTTAAATTGTAAAATATACATAGTTAACAGTCGGCCATCCTGAATTAGTGTCTGACCCAGACACTGACTCAGGGCTCCTAAACTTAAAATACATTTATTTTAACACCAATCACCTAACTAATCAACAATTTAACACCTTTATATAACATTATGGTTTTGCAATAAATTATTTTATTCTAATCAAAATTGCAACAATTATAATATTCCTATTTATAGATATTTTTATCTACATAGTCAGTAACCCTAATTAAAATCTCCTAAAAATCGAATCAGTCATTTAGTATGAAGAAAATATAGGTAAATAAGTAATAAGGTTAATACTAAATAGTTAAACAAGGAAAGCCAGTGATGTACATATGCTTGATGTTACATAAAGAATAGAATAACGTTTATTGGTACATACATTTCACAGTTTTATAGTTACATTTTTTTACAGCATAGTGTTGCAGTATAGATTACAAACCCACACCACAACACTGATATTCTGCGGTACCTTGGTACAAAATTAGATAATAAAAAATAAAAAAACAATAAAGAACATACAAAGCGATTGCCCTGCGAAAAGGACAACAAATGACAATCAAGTAGTTATAAACAACGAAATCAGGCAAGGTATTGTCAGCAACCTACGTTAGAAAAGTTATGTTTCAAATACCGCCATCAGATTTTTGAACACATAGAATATGCAGTTTGAGTTTACGTTTGAAACTATTTACGGATGACAAATTTCTAATCGGTGGTGGAATGTTGTTCCAACACTTTGTAGCGGCATATCTGAAACTGCCACGAAATGCAGTTGTTTTATATGTAGAACAGACTCAACGGTCATGCACTCGTGTCCTACGTTTGGTGAAACACATACATAATTACAAATTTAAATGTTCACCAAGAGATATCAGCTACACAATTAAGATTAATCAGTTATTAACTTGAACACAACTACAAGCCACGGTAAGGTAACTAAAGAGGTCATTAGATAATGTCTTAGCATTCACGCTTACATTTTTTTCTAAACCTGTTTCTTTCATACAACATTTGCATAATAAAACAAAAAGAGGGACCATTCACAAAATTAAATGATGGCTTGTTGAATTTAACTTTGTTTTCTTTAAAAATTCATAAACATTTCAATTGTAAGAACAATTTTTATTTTATGTTTCGGCCATTCTACTTAACCGAATGACCACATTCGGACCAAGAATTATTTTAATTAGTGAAAACAGGTTTAAAAAAAATATTAACAATAGCAAGTTAACTTAAACATAAATCACTAATAATTGCGTCTACAGATATCTATGAAGATCACTTGATTTATTATCACACGTATAAATCCACTGATAAGATTTTCACTTCACTTTTCACTCACATTCACTATTTAAAGATGCGTTTAGGTTGCTTGCCACGAGCAACAATTGCCTTCGGCAGGAAGGCAAGCAGGCGACAAACACCGCTTGCCCTCGGCCGGCAGGCAGAAAGGCGACAGGTACCCCTTGCCCTCTACAGGAAGGCAAAGGGCACCACTTGCCCTTAGCAGGCAGGCAGGAAGGCGGCGGGCACCACTCGCCCTCGGCAGGCAGGCAGGAAGGCGACGCCTTCTGTTGTCCACATCAGGAGCAGCAACGGATATCAGTAAGTCAGTAAGTCATCAGTAAGTCAGTAGTGACCAGCATCGCTTGCCCACACTAGGAGCTACGACCGCAGACCGGTACACCGAAATGATCATTTTATGAATGCCAACGCTTGCCCTCTACCAAGGGCTACGAACTCAGAGCATTGTGATGTTCTTGACTCGCCGCAGAATGCCATCGCTTGCCCTCTACCAAGAGCTACGACATCAGAGCATTGTGATGATCTTGACTCGCCGCAGAGTGCCATCGCTTGCCCGCACCAGAAGCTACGACCTCAGAGCATGGCGATGGTCTTGACTCGCTGCAAGCTGCAACGCAGCCTCTGGCGCCACTGGTCAGCGCTGAATGTCATGTCCACACGTTGTCACCAATCACAGTCTATCAGAGGATAGGAAAACAAGGCATTAGTGATTGTCACGATCTAGGAATTAAGGTTATTTTCAGGAAACTAGCTTGTTCGCTAATCTCATAATAACTTGCAGACTCCAACTCAGCGAATCTCACCCAAGGTTTTTTTTTTTATCAACAGGGTAGTCATGGGTGTACTTTTACTTGGAATAACCCTCAACGCAGAAAGGGTTAGGGAAATAAGAGCTGAAGTTTGATTATGTACACACATCAAAAATATGATCACTTCTACTAAAGATTTCGTAATATCACAATGTAGATGATGTTATAATTCAATTCACAATATTCAAATCCAACCCCCATACACACATGAAACGAAAACTGACGCTTAACGAATTAATGTCTGGAGGTGGTACAATAGAGGAAAAGCTAAAGAATCTTAATTTTATCTGAACTATAATTGATGGAATTTCCCATCATGTTGTTTACGGCACAAAACATTCAAGGCAAGTCATATACCTACAGCTTACGTGCATCTAACGAAATGATCTAGATGTGACTTGTTAACAACATATTATAGAATAGATGCACATAATAACAAAACCCAACAATTTCATTTCTCTATCTATTTGATGAGGGTACTGAGAGGGGATTAATCTCCGTATCTAGTTGGCCCAGACATAAACTTTTTACCCTGAACACCCAGAAAACTACCTACGTCTTCATTCGCGCTTCACTCTTTCCAATAAATCCCAGCCTGACCAGAACTATACCATTAAAATTTACACATGCTCTAACCCCGGAAACCAAAACTGCAACTGCTCTAGTATTCAATTTGTAAAGTCAGCAAAACTAAATACCTAGATATAATGCTCGATCAATGTCTTAACTGGCATTCAAACTTGGAACTCTTAACAAACCGCACTAGGAAACTCATCTGGATATCAAAGTCATCTATTCCAAACCATACCGATTTCCAAATGACATGCTTTATAGAATGAGTGGAACCTCCTCACATTCAGAAAACTTTATATCCTTGGTCTCATCTTAGCCTGCCACAGAACTCTGCTTTATATAAACCTGAGCCACAAAATAACGAAAGATGAGGTTACTCCTGTCACTGCTGCACGTATTGCGTTCGGTTTCCTAGATAAGGTTCAGACTGCCTTTATATACAATAAAATTAATAGAATACTTGAAATATTTCTCATGCTATCTTACACCTGTAAGAGTTTCAACTTCCTCCTCTTCTTACACAAGAATTAATTAAAATAAGTACCTGTATGCGGACTATTTATACCGATCCCAAGGAACCCGATCCGTAGGGCATACAGGCACCACACACCTATGCATACACTCCCACCCATGCATTCACACAAACAGACACAAACGCATGCACACAAATTCTCTCACACACACGCCCATACACACAAACTCTGACATTCACACGCACACATACGCGAACACACACACATACGCGAACACACATTGAACCCATAAAATAATGCACATAACATGAGGCACATTGGCATAAGATTGCCTATTTTGACATTTTATTTATTATCATTTTTGTTAGCTGTTAGCCAAGATGTAATTTATTTTCATCCTTGAATCAACATTAACCCGGCGTGATGGGGGTGAAAAACTGTTACACGGACGTGGGGGTTAAGTCAACCGTAAGGAACTGTATACTAGTGTCCCAGACTACGTAAAGGGGAAAACTCGGCTATGTACTGTAACAAAGACTTTTGTTAATAAAGGATTCCCTTTTTTTTTATTTGCATTTATAAATTTGTATTTTTTTTTAAAGATACTGGACATTATTCCACACAGCATCATCCCTGGACAGTACCTTTCGTCTTACTGAGCACCGGCTTAACAAGTTAAACGTATCACTGGTGTCAATAACAACTTCAAATTATCCAGCGCCCTTGTAAGGAAGAATCGTTGAGTTATCCTGTACGGCGTCAGCGGACCAAAATCTGACTGCTAAAGTTTCTCAATCCAAGCCTAAAGTTGTCTGTGGCGACTTAAATGCAGATTTGTTAGATGACACTAAGGTGTGAACCAGATTTGGCTTGTCACTTTGACCAAATCATTAATTTAAAGCAGCAGCATTGCAGCATGTGACATTATTTCAAAATTTAAATACGCAGACCTGTCTGACCTATCAAAATCCTCCAATTCAATCAACTCAAAAAAATACCACCGATCTTTGGTATATTTCGGTAAAAGTCATCAGTCATAATATGGATGCAATTGCTGCCCACTAAGCAGCTATCTTCAATGAGTGTTGATGAGATATACTAAAATAATACCACTTTTCAGATCAGGCAGCAAACTGAACCCTATATCCTTAGTCTTACCGTTGACGGGACTGAAACGTTTTTGTCGATGTCAATGAGATGCCTACGAACGCATGTCCAAACCACACGTTAAAAGGTTAGGGACAAATTATCAAGCATTTCATATGCCCTATGAGAAGAGAATAAGTCTACAGGTCTATCAGTAACACTCGTCACTTATTACGCCTATGCTCAATCGTGGCATACTTATGGCATTATCCCATGGGAAGACAGCACTGACTATCAATTTTTACCCAACAAAAGAAACTGGAATCTTAGTAACCATAGAGGGAACAGACACACACACACTTTGTGAACCGCATTTCCAAGAACTAAAATACCAACTCTATCCTTCATAGAAATTTCTGCTAAACACTGCTTCATTCTAGAATTATGCAAATTTGTTCAGAAACACTCCTCCAGCCCTTTTTGATGTCCATAAACATATTTAATAAACTACCAAATTCCATTAAGAATGAAATTAAATTTAACAACTCCACTGCCAACTCAAGTTTTTCCTTTTGCAAAAAGTTACTGCAGAATTTTAATAATTTAACAATTAACAATAGAAGTAATGTAAATAATTCTATCTATAGATAATAATGATGAATAGAAACTCCAATACTTTTATAATTATTATGCTCTTCCTTTCTTCTACCGAAACATGCCGTGCCCAACAGGGTCCATAATCTGAACTAGCTAATACTATCTTTTACAACATTTATTTATTATGAAATGCAACAAGATATTAAGTATTGCATTACGTTGGTCTACAGTTAACAATCTGCAGCTAAATGCGAAGAAAATCAAATGTGTTTATTTGAAATTGCATATAGGTACTACATAGATTTAAAAAAACAGTGATGATGAAGTGGAGCTCGTGAGCTCCAGTCTTTTCCGGAACAACTGGAAAGGTTCAAAAGTGCAATGGACTCCTAATTTGACAACACTCTCTGGCCAGTCCCAGCTCAGCCACTTTGCCATTAGAAAAATAATGCCATGGCCTATTACAGCCGCCTCCACAGTAAGTACCATGTCATATGGCATAGTGCTTTGGGGTTAGGCAGCAGACACACAAGTAACTTTCGCTCTTCAGGAGTGAGCCACTAGATAAGTTTATAGGCCCCGCGCGCGGGCCTCCCTTGGGAACCTAATAAGGAAATTAGTAAATTCCAATTGTAGCCCTGCAATACATTTACAATTGCATTGACTAGGTAAGTACTACATGGCACACCACCAAACATTGAATCATGGATGGAAATGCTTAAGCATAACCTCTCTGCTCCCTACAGTGTCTGATTTACTATTGTAATATCAACAACTAGGTATACTTATATGTGAAGACACTAATATATTTTCTTAAATATAACTTCCTGTTGGTATACTTATATTTGTTATTCTTTTTATAACTGTTGGCATGCTATAGCTATTATGTTTCAAGTTCATACACTGATACACATACTGATTTATGTATATTGTAAAAACTGAGTAAGTGTGAGTCGGACTCGCACATAACTGGAACATAGTGTTCCAAACCTTCATAGAGAACTTGCTTAAAAATTATGTTTGTTGTATGGGAGCCCCTATTTCATATTTACTTCATTTTTATTTTTATTTTTTTAGTTTAAGAGGTAATATAAAACTACATATTCTGTGAAAATTTAAGTAGACACTTAAATTTTTAATAAATAAATTATAAATAAATTAATAATAAATTCTGTTGCCATCATTAATAATAAGCAAAACTTATGTCATGGGAACCTCCAAACTCCTTTTTTTTTTTTTAATGTTGTTAACCAGTAGACTTTTCTAAACAATATTGTTAATTGCATTTAATAATTTAACATAATTTTGGGCACTAACTATTTTCTTTGAATTGTATAACTGTATATGTACTTATTAAAATTGTAATTTACTAACAGATTATTGTACAGAACATATTAAAAAGAGTAACTGCTGAGTTTCTTGTCGGTTCTTCGCAGTACAGAAACAACTTTCTGACACCGGTGGTTGAGTCACATTCTTTGTATACTGTGTATTTATTTATTATTTCTATCATAGTGTTTTAAGTCTATTAATAAGTGTATTTTTGTTTGTTTGATTAAGGTTTGGACGATTTGAAAGCACTTGTAACAGGTCCATTTGAATAAAGATATTTCTGATTCTGATTCTGAATGGCCTGGCAACAGACAGGCAGCCAGACAGACAGTAAAGGCTTGACATTTAGTTATTTATTGCATGCCAATGGTATATAGTTCTTAGGTTATAAGAAATAATGTGAAATGCCGCTTCAATGGTTTTTGTAAAATTGTATGAGTTTAAAGTAAAGAATATCATTATTATAAGAACATTGGACAATAGAGGCTTAGTAATTATTACCTTTCAAGTATGGATAGTATAAACAAAACAGAGAACCATGTTTACTAGAGCAACTCTCACACAGATGCACCTTTCCGATACAAGAACAGTTTTTAATGTATACAATTCGTAATATTGTATTCATGTCTATTTTTTTGTATGTTACGTTGATTAGACTTGTCAATTTGATCGAAAGTACCTACTTTGAAACAGGGCTATTTGAATAAAGTCGTTTTCGTTTGTTTGAAGTGGTCTGAATAACCATTTCTTCAGACTGCTGTTTGTTTCTTTCAACATAGATTGTAATTACTTGTTCTACAGAATAATATACCTGGATCTACACTGTTTACACTGTGGTTCGAATTTTCAGCCTAATAACGATAAGACGACAATTGAACACTTACCAACTTTCTGCCATTTACTCACGTGACCGAAATAAGGCTTTAGCAGGTTCTTCCGCTTCTGAACTATTGAGAACAGAAGTCAAACACGGTTCGTTGTATTCAGAGATATAATCAATAACAATCAATATAAACAACATCTTGAAAACTCTTAACATTTTACCACCAGAAACCCTTTTTCACTTGACAGCCGGAAAAACAATATGGCCGCCCTTGTCGGTCCGAAACCAATAACGAAAGATTTAATATCTTTGGTCATTGGTTAAGTATAGGTCCAATTTTAAAAGTACCAATAAGTATCGATATAAACTAAATAAGAATTTAAATTGTAAAATATACATAGTTAACACGAGGGGGAATCATAGACCGACCTAGGTCGATGCAGTGAACCACTCTCGAGGCGCGCCGAGCGTAGACTGCCAGACGTTTTTTTTTTTTTTTTTTTTTTGAATTGACTAGCTGTTAGTCCAAGGTGTGACTTTCACAGCTTTACCGGGCAATGGGGTGAGCGGAAGGCTCACAACCCCTAGCAGTTAAGTAACAGGCCTAAGGGTGCCCCCAGGGGGGGCCGAGCCTCGGCTTAGGGCGTTACTGGGACTAGGCAATCTAACGTAAGTTTGGGGAGAGAAGCGGCCGGGGACGTGCCGGTACCGCGAAGCATGACTAAAAGATTGGGGCCGCGACGCGCGTCCACGCCGGCGTGGACGATATCTCGGTCTTGTGGAGTGTTGGCTTGGCGCGAGCTGTTTGACGGAGGCGATGAAGCGGGTGATGGCATCATCGGGCTCTAGTGGGACATGTCTAGGGCGACGATGTTTTCGGGATTTCTTGCCCTTTAGGGGCCTAGGGAGATAATTAGAGGCTTGGACTACTAAGGGGTTTGGGTGGGTCATGGTAGAGTCGAAGAATTTGGAGGACAACTGTTTTAGATACTGCTGGATGGTAGGCAGATCTAAGTCTAAATGGAGATTTTCATTGCGTAAGAACCACGGGGCACCCGTGGCCTTGCGCATGAACCTATTCTGGAGGGTCTGTAGCTTATGGATAGAGCGGGAGGAGGCGTGTGCAAACACGGGGCTAGCATAGGTCATGATGGGGCGGATACAAGACGTGTAAAGTCGAACCTTATTTCTAAGGGACAACTTACTACGCTTATTGATAAGACAGTGGAGGCGGCCTAGGACAAAGGCGGCACGATCGCGGACTTTTTTAATGTGGTCTTGGAAGCTCAAACTACTGTCAAGTTGGACGCCTAAGTATCGAACTGTTTTTACCCAGGGAATAGGTTGTTCGAACATAGTGATTTCAGGGAGTTTGGGTGGGTCTTTATCGCGGCTCCTTTGGAAGAGGATAGCGGCGCTTTTGTCAGGATTGACTTCAATTCTCCACTTCCTAAACCAGTCACCGATTGTATCGGCGGCGGTTTGGAGAGATTTGAGAATGAGATCTAGTCTGGGGTGCGTACAATACAGAGCTGTATCGTCAGCAAAAAGAGCTATCTTAATAGGTGCCCGAGGGCAATCAAAGGTTGGGAGATCGCTAGTGAACAGCGTAAACAGGATGGGGGACAAGACGGAGCCTTGAGGGACTCCGGCTCTTATGGGGTGTGGTTGAGACAGAATGCCTTCCACTCTGTAGCGAAAAGAGCGATTTGAAAGGAAGTCTCGAATGATAAGCACGAGACGATCTGGGACACCAAGTGTATATAGCTTGTAAATCAAGCCATTGTGCCAGACCTTATCAAACGCTTTCGCTACATCGAAAAAGAGGGCGCCGGTTCTGTGGCACTTTTGCCTACCAAAACCGGTTAGGACTTGCTCGACTATGCGATGCACCTGCTGGACGCAAGAGTGTTTGGGTCTAAAGCCAAACTGCTCGTCAGGAAGGAGGCTCTTGGACTCTACGTAGTCCTTGAGTCGTCTAAGGATGATACGCTCGTAAAGTTTCCCTATGGAACTTAAGAGACTAATGGGGCGGTAACTAGTGGGTTTGGATCGGGGTTTGCCTGGCTTGGGAAAGCCAATGACAATAGCTTCTTTCCACGCTTGCGGAAAGATGTTGTTACTCAAAGCTGCGTTGAATATCGCAGTGAGCACTATAAAAAGAGGAGTGGAGAAGTGCTTGAGCACTTTATTGGATATCCCGTCAAAGCCTGGTGCTTTTCGGGGGTGGAGGTCCTTGACGATAGTCTGAACTTCCTCGACCGTGACGCTAGCGAGAGGAGGATCGGAGGGAGGGAGGCTTGCCCTACGTGCGACTTCACAGTCGACTTTCAAGACATGGTCGTTATCTACTGGGAGGGTACTGGGGGAGCATTGAGCTTCTAAGCTATCTGCGAGGCATTCAGACTTTTCAAAGGGAGGCATTGTGGAGATGGTGTCGGATTTAAGCTTTCGGGCTAAGTGCCAGAAGGCTTGATGAGAGGGCTCTAAACTACTAATCATCTCGTCCCACTGAGAGTTCCGAAACTCGCTTATACGGAGCTTTACGTCCCTCTGTAAAGACCGTAAGCGACGACGGTTAGCGTCAGTGGGATAAGAGTCGTAAGCGCGGGTGGCGGCGTTCTTTTCCGTCAACAGCGCACGTACATCAGGCGGCAGATTCCAGCGTTGGTGACCCAACAAAGGGACCCGCCGTGAGCAGTCCTCCACGACGCTCTGTACGTGACTGGTGAGAGAATCGATCGCACCTACTGTGTCTTGGATGGAGGATAAATCTCCAGAAGCTAAGTTTAATAGTGGGTTTGGAATAGACTTGAGGCTGTGGCCCAGTCGATTCCAATCCACTATTACTTTTTCAGGGGCAGGGGAGCCTGTGTCTGGCGGTCCTATCCGGGGGATGAGCTCTAAGATCACAGGTCTATGGTCTGATTCGCTGAGCTCGTGAAGCACTTCTATAGAAGACAAACGTAGGTTTATATTCTTTAGAAGTGCTATATCGAGCACGTCAGGTCTATGGCCTTCAATTTTAGGGAAATGGGTGGGACTCATGGGAGCAATGATATCGAAGCCAATTAAGGTGGCCAGCGACTCGAGCACCCTGCCGCGTGGGTTTGTACAATTACAATCCCACGCGCCACTTTTGGCGTTCAAGTCGCCTGCCAGAATAACCGAGCTATCGAGATTCATTATGATCTGAAGGTCCTCTTTGGTAAGATCTTTAGCGTTATCGCGTTGCTTCGGCCCTAAATAGGCGGAGACAATGGTAATAGGGCTATGACCAGTCATACCGAGACGGCAGACAGAGGTCTCTAACCATTTGAGATTGGGAGGAGGGTCTAGGGGTGTACAATGCAAAGATCGTTTATAATAAATAAGGGTGCCACCCTTCTTGTTTGTTAACCTATCGTTATGGACCATGTTATAATTAGCTATTCTGGGATCCCGTTTAGAGGGCTTTAGGAAAGATTCCTGAACTAAAAAGAGATCTAATTGGTGGGTTTTGACAAAATCAGCTACTAAAGAATGCTTTTTGGATAAACCATCAGCATTGAAAAACCCTACTCTAAGGGACCTAGGTTTGACTCTACCTTTGGGTGTAACATCCATTATGGGTTACATTTAAAAGTGGACAGGGACATGCCTATCTTATGGGCTTGGATAGCCGCCTCGAACATGAGGGCGGGATTGCCTTCGGCGGCTCTGAGTAGGTTGGCTACTCTAGAAACTTCGTCGAAGTCTATTACTCCGAGGAAGCGCGACACTAGAGAGTAGTCGCTTAGAGAGGACTGGGAGGCCGATGTGACCTGCGGGGCGGGAGGTGAGGGAGGCGCGGGCCTTTGTTCGGGCCTGGCAACAGGGGCCTGGTAATGGGGAGGGCTAGGTGCCACTTGAGAGGTATTACGTACCCAGGGTACGTTAATAAGGGGAGGGATAGTCTGCGGGGACTTTGTTAGGGCCGGGAAGTTGGCCAGAGATTGGTCTGGCACGGCTGGGCGGACTTGGGAGTTAATGGGGGCTGGACGGGCCCTCCAGGAGAGTTGGCTCTGAGCCGGGGCGCGACTGGGGCGCTGGGACTTAGGGGCTTTGGGGCACCCGCGGTAGTTTGCGGGATGACCCGTTTCTCCGCAGAGCACGCAGCTTGGAGGCTCCGTGCACTGAGAGAGGTCTTTAGGGCGGGGGCAATCAGCCGTGCCGTGGTCACCCAGGCACTTAACGCACCTAGGAGTCGCAAAGCAGTTGCGGGCAGAGTGCCCGTAGAGCTGGCAGCGATGACACTGCCCTATGGTGCCCCTTTTGTGAGGGGCTTCGACGGTGATACCAGAGAGCTGGCACACCGTCTTGATGTTGAAAATGGCCTTGCCGGCGGGCGAATGCTCCAAAACGGCAAGAACCATATCATAGGGGGCGTGAGAGCGACCGCGATGCATGCGGTGCACTTCCATGATGGGAAGGTTTTGGGCCTTCAGATCGGCCTGGACGTCGGAGGTTGAGACCTCCTTTGGGACTCCCTTCACGACTACACGAAGCAGCCGATCCTCAGGGAGGGCGTAGGTGTGGAAGGATACTTTCATATCCTTCAAGAGAGAAGTTAAACGACGATGGTCGTTTGAAGTCTGCACGGAGACTTTAATTCCCGTTGAGGTGGTACGGGCTGATAGGTAATTAATACCTAGAGAGTTGCAGCGCTTGGATACATCGATCCAAAGCGCTTTATTCTGAATAAACAGGGGCGGTGGGGAAGGCTCTTTCCTCTGGGAAGAGGTAGAGCTAGTTGGGTTGGTGGTCTTAGCCGATGCCGCGGAGGTCGCGGGCTTACTAGGGATCGCGCGTGTCGCCACAGGGACTGAGGGCGTAAGCGGGATATTGCGGGGCGCGGGGGCCTCGCAGGTCATATTAGGCATGGGTGGGGACTCGGGCGAGTCGTTCTGTTTTTTAGAAGGAGGGGCGGAAGCGGTTTTAGCGCGCTTAGCACGCTTCTTACCGACTACGGTGGTAAAATCCTCATCTGAGGATGAGGTAGAGGAGGAGTCCTCGTCTGGGGAGGTCTCGTCCGCGACCTCCATGGCGCATTCTAGTGCGTCATCGGGGGTCGCAGAAGAGGGCCCAGTTGAGGTGGGATCGGGAGTGGGCTCGGGACAGGTGTCCTGGGTGACCTCGTCATAGTAATCCCTGATTTCAGGAATTTCTGAGGCGAAGGAACGAAGTAAGCCTTTCTTGGCGAGAAGCTTTACGAGCTTCTCCAAAAGGGGAGAGTTTTGGTCGGTACGCGACATGGCGTCTGCCAGACGGAGGGCCGATGGCGGGTTTTATAGGCAGCGAGCCTCAGCGGGGTGTGCGGCGGGGATGAGTAGGCGGCCGGTGTGGTGCGGGCGCAGGCGCGTTCCTGTGTGTAGCTCGTCGTCGCGTTACACGGTGGATTATTTGGCACCATTGTAAACATTGTTCAGACTTTGGAACTTGTTCCAACTCATTTAAATTAGAGATAGAGACAAAAGAGGTAAACTCTTGCAAATATTTGACAAAAAAGAAGCCAAAACACTATATTAACTTTGTACATCAGAACATACAGGGCTTCTCTGGCAAAGAATTAGAAATTGGTTTATTCTTAGACTGTATGGACATACATGTCTTTTGTTTGACAGAACACTGGCTAAAGAAAAATGAGTGTATGATAAGCATAGATAATTATAGTGTCATTAGTTCGTTCTTGAGAAGTACTGCTATTCGTGGTGGGTCACTTATTCTAGTACACAATAAATTGAAATGTAAAGAGCGTAAAGATGTAGTAGGACTCTCAATTGAGCGAACTATTGAAATCTCATGTGTGGAGTTAGAGCAGATTATTATTGTTTGTGTGTATAAGCCCCCCTCGGCTGATTATTCTGTGTTTGAAGAGACTATGGAAGAAGTCTTAAAAAAAGTGTGCAAGTCAAACAAGAAGGTAGTTGTTTGTGGTGATTTTAATATAAATATTTTAGATGTTTCCCAGACCACAGTAAGATTTTTAAATTTGTTTAAATCTTTCAACTTATTTAATCTTTTTAATGAACCCACTAGTATTACTGCAACATCAGCTACCTGCTTGGATAATATTTTTTGTGAAAATGATGGAATTAATAAATCCATTATTAACTGTTTAAAGTCAGACCACTGTGGTTTGCTTACCAGTTTCGAACACCGTCATGTCCCTCAATCAGTAGATATTACTTACAGACCTGTTACTAAAACGCGAGTAGAGAAATTTAAAAATAACTTGAATAAAAAACTACACTCTTTATCTCAGGAAGACCTGAACATAGATGAACAGTATAGGCAATTATCTGATTTATTACTCAATGAACATAATCATATATTTGCCAAGAAGAAAGTAACAGTGAATAATTTCAAATTTAAGTTTAGTGACTGGGCTACTCCTGGTATTCATAAAAGTAGGATTAAATTATATGAGTTGTACGATTTAAAAGCTAACTTTAGTACCCCCGGTATTGTAGATTATGTTAAATCTTATTCTAAAATCTTTAAAAAGTCGTGTAGTATTGCAAAGTCCATTTTTTTGCGCGAAAAAATACAAAACGCTAAAAATAAAATCAAAGCAACATGGAACATAATAAATAAAGAAACATGTAAGACTAAGCCTCGTGATCATTCTTTCTCTCTTAAAACTGAAGACAGTATTGTAGTATCCGACATTGATATAGCAAATACATTTGAATCATTTTTCTCGAGTATACCTATTGTTACTACAAGTTCACTTAAATCTAGTCCGTTACTAGCTAGGTCCCTCCTTGCATCTAGTGTTGATGAGTGCGCCATTAGTTTCAGTTTTGATTTCATAACGCCGCATATCATCCTCAAAGCGTTTAAAGAACTTAATATAAAAAACACTGAGGATATATGGGGTATATCAACAAACATTCTTAAACCTATCATAGATCTGATCGCACCTAATTTAGCTTCAATTTTTAACAACTGTGTAGACCAAGGTCAATTTCCTAATTTAATGAAATTAAGTAAAGTTATACCTCTTTTAAAATCAGGTGAAAAAAGTGACCCATCTAACTATAGACCTATTTCGATACTACCAGCATTAAGTAAAATTTTTGAAAAAATTATTATGAATCAGTTACTCTCTCATTTCTCTTTAAATAAGCTATTACATGAAAAGCAATTTGGATTTACTAAGAATAGAAGCACAACTGATGCAGGAGTTGCACTAATGAAACATATATTCGATGCGTGGGAAGGCAAGCTAGATGCAATAGGAGTTTTTTGTGATTTATCTAAAGCTTTCGATTGCGTAGACCATGAGATCCTACTGATTAAGCTGAGACATTACGGTGTGTCAAACATGTCACTCAGCCTGATAAAATCCTATCTCACAGAGAGGATTCAAAAAGTGAGTGTCAACGGCACGAACTCTTCCGGTGCCACCATACGTATGGGAGTGCCCCAGAGATCAATATTAGGACCCCTGCTTTTCTTAATTTATGTAAATGACCTTCCTTTCTGTGTAAAAGGAGTATGTGAGATTGTATTATTTGCTGATGACACCTCGTTGATATTTAAAGTCGGCAGAGGTACAAACGCATTTGACGACGTAAATAATACTCTTTCAAAAGTAGTGCGTTGGTTCACTAGTAATAATTTATTACTCAATGCCAAGAAAACTAAATGCATCAAATTTTCCATGCCCAATGTTAAACAGGCTGAAATTGTTGTAAATATGAACGATGAACCACTAGAAATTGCGAATTCCACTGTATTCTTAGGAGTCACTTTAGATTCCCAATTACAGTGGGGTCCGCATATTACGTCCCTGGCAGGAAGACTTAGTTCGGCTGCTTATGCAGTAAGAAAAATAAGACTGTTGACTGATGTTAAAACAGCTAGATTAGTTTATTTCAGCTATTTTCATAGTGTAATGTCGTATGGACTAATGTTGTGGGGGTCAGCGGCGGACATAAATACTATTTTTGTACTTCAAAAAAGAGCCGTTCGCTCCATATACGGCCTTAGACCACGCGACTCGCTCCGAGAAGTATTTAAGGAGATAAATATATTAACTGTACACTCTCAATACATTTATGACAACATAATGTACGTACGCAAAAATTTGCACCTTTTCAAGAAGAATTGTGATAGTCATAAATTCAATACAAGAAACAAGAACAAACTTGTAAATCCTAATCTTAGACTTCATAAAGTAGGAAAATCATTTGTGGGTCAATGTGTAAAATTCTTTAATAAAGTACCTCAAAGTCTTGTTGAACTACCCCTTCACAAGTTTAAATCGCAAATTAAAGAAACTTTAATGAAACGAGGTTATTACAATGTAAAAGATTACTTGAACGACAAGGATTTGTGGTCATCTCAGAAATATTCTGCTCCTCTGCACATCATGTATTTTGACTTTACTGTTGTTACTCTGTTATCGCAATTATTGTAAACAAACAAGATTAAAAAAGAGTAACTACCGAGTTTCTTGCCGGTTTCTTCTCGGTAGAATCAACACCTCCGAACCGGTGGTAGAATCACATTATTACTTTTTAATTTTTATGTTGTGACTTGTCATAAGTGCTTTTTAATAAGTTTACATGAATAAATACTATTTTTACTTTACTTACTTTACCAAAACGGACCAAATGCCAAAAATTGCCAAAATGCCAAAAAAAAGCAAAATGACAAAATGCCAATGGCCTTAATGGTTATAATTGGCACCAAAGTGGCCCAAATGCCAAAAAATGGCACTAACCGGCAAAATGCCAATGGCCTAAATGGTTATAATTGGCACCAAAACGGCCCAAATGCCAAAAAATGGCATTAATTGGCAAAATGCCAATGGCCTAAATGGTTAATAATTGGCACCAAAACAGCCCAAATGCCAAAAAATCGATGTTTTTCCTTCCGATCATCGTTGATCGCTCGCCGAGGCCCAGTGGTCAAGTGTCCCACCTGCGGCGTCGTCCGTTCGGTCGCGCGGTGGAGGCTAGCATGTACCGCTTCGGCGGCGCGCTGCAGCACTTTTTAGCGATAAAAACGCCCAAGTTGTACATTCACGTGCTAACTGTATCTACTGGCTTGTTATATTGCTGTTGTTTTAGTGTGCAATAAAGAATATTTACTTACTTACTTATTACATTCATAACTGGCGATGCCTTACTTGCCGTATCCCGCTAACAATAGTTCCGATTAGTTAAAAATAGTTAAAAACCGCACTTTAAACATAACTAATTGAAACTTTAGTAGACCATCAACCCCTAACATTTACGTGACGCGCAGAGCCTTATACGAGAATATTATAAGAGAACAATGTAATTTGTTTCAGGTGCTCGATAGGGTGGACATGTCGGGGACTAAATCGCCGCCGCCGAGTGTCGAAGTCATTCTAAAAGTTGTGCAAGCTACCGTCAAATATTTCTTCAGGTGTCTACATGAAAAAGGTTTGTGTATATTACTTTTGTTTAGTACCCTCTAGTTGAAGATTTTCAAAATATTTAGCACTTAATTAGACTTTTATCTTTTGGCTAACGCAATCGCTTCAATTATCGATATTAAACTTTTAGGGAAATTCTGTTTTCAGTTTATCGCAATTCGTGTCTCATTTAGACTCCGTCCCTATTCGAAATGGTTACTGTTAAGAATAGACTGTTTTATCAAATATTCGATAGTTTCAGTAACGGTTATAGGGTGTCTAGTGTGAGTTTTTCTCGTTATTCGCTTTAGCCCCCTCTGCTGGCGGGCGGACGAAGCCGTTTTTATTGTAATACAAATGATTTATTGCTAACTAGTGTGTACAGGGGTAAATTGTAAATTACTTACAAGAGGTTTTCACAACTGCATTTCGACTAAAGTTACTTGCTGTGCTTTTTATATACAGGGTGGCCCAAACGGTGAGGATAAAAAATTTTTTTTGGGTTCCTGACATATAATGGTACCCGAAAATACCCCATGTATGTTTGCCGATTTTTTGTAGTTTTTGAGTTATGATTTTTTTAAAGTAAATTTGAGAATTATCGATCTGACCTCCTAAAAAAATTTTTTTTTTCGGAAAGTATGCATTTTTTATTAATTTATTTTTTGTGACATAGACCTCATTAGTTGTACTTTTACCCATAAAATAACCAGCTTCATGCAATTAATTAAAGGTCTAAATTAATTGACCAAAATAAAAAAACTGGGATGAATGCGAGTCACTGTAAAATTTTCAAAGTTAAATTAAAAATTTAAAAAAAAGTTCCATGACTTTTAAGTAATTTCAAAAACTGCTCAAAACCCTTAGCTTCAATTATAATAAAAAAAACTTGGTGCTTAATAGGCCTTTTTTAGCCGAAACTTGCCTTCAAGTAAACAAAGGTGTAATTTTCTAAGTTAATAATTTGTTGTAAAACACCTTTTGGTAATTGCTAGGGTTAATGTCGATTGGACATAACATAGTCAATAAACATAAAGTGAATTAATTTAGGATTTCTTGTTATTCTAGTATCAGCCCAGTGTCATTTCAACAGCACAAGTCAGTCTTTGTCCCATGAATAGTAGTTAGCGATACAAGTGCGGAATGTATTATGTCATTTTGCACTTGTCCCGAAGTATCAAATAATAAAAATCCAATATTATCAAGGATATTTGAAAGGAAGAAAAAAAACGTCTATTTAAATAAAAGTTAAATTGCTGACGGCTTTACTTTTGACAAGGACATAACAATTGAACCCTTTTTCATCCCATTTCATCCCACTACTGGGCAAAGGTCTCTCCCCATGTTCTTCATAGATCTCGATCTTGTGCCAGGGTCTGCCAATATTTCTCATGGAATCTCAAATCGTCACTCCACCTTTTGTGGGCCTTCCTCTGAACCCTTTTAGCATTGTATAAAGTTTAATTTCTAATGACACTAGCAGCTGTCAAAATGAATTTCTGATATTAGTTGAACTTTACCAAAAATAAAATAATAGGCGTTTATTGATTTTCTGGGATTTGAATGAAATCCATGTTAAAATGTAATTACCAATTTAATTACCGTTTGAACCGGGAAACTGTCAATCCTAGCTTTTTCATGCTTTTTCCAAGATTTAATTTAGTAAATCATTGGTACGTAGGTTTCCATGTTTTATCATGATTTTGAACGCAAATGTATTAAAAATCGTTGTCCGATACAGAATGGGTATGTCATTTTCACTCGTCCCAATTTTTGATCCTCGCCTTACAGCTCGGGCCGACTTCGGGACTCGTGCGTGCAAAACGACATACATTCCGTGCATAAATGACACTGGGCTGATACTAGAATAACAAGAAATCCTAAATTAATTCACTTTATGTTTATTGACCATGTTATGTCCAACCCACATTAACCCTAGCAATTAACAAAAGGTGTTTTACAGCAAATTATTAACTCAGAAAATTCCACCTTTGTTTACTTGAAGGCAAGTTTCGGCTAAAAAAGGCCTATTAAGCACCAAGTTTTTTTTATAATAATTGAAGCAGTTTTTGAAATTACTTAAAAGTCATGTAACTTTTTTTTAAATTTTTAATTTAACTTTGAAAATTTTACTGTGACTCGCATTCATTCCAGTTTTTTTATTTTGGTCAATTAATTTGTACCTTTAATTAATGGCATGAAGCTGGTAATTTTATGGGTAAAAGTACAACTAATGAGGTCTATGTCACAAAAAAATAAATTAATAAAAAATGCATACTTTCTGAAAAAAAAATTTTTTTAGGAGGTCAGATCGATAATTCTAAAAATTAACTTTAAAAAAAACATAACTCAAAAACTACAAAAAATCGGCAAACATACATGGGGTATTTTCGGGTACCCCTATATGTCAGGAACCCAAAAAAAAATTTTTATCCTCACCGTTTGGGCCACCCTGTATTATTGTTTTATATTTATAAGGTTTTCTCTGTAGGTGAATTTTTGATTAATTGTTTTTGAGAAAATACAATTCTTTAACTTGAACTAGTTGCATGATGTCTTCTCGTTACTATATGGTACAAATTATACAATAGGCATGATGACTGTATTTTTTTTTTGTTTATTATCGAAAGACCTTACATTTATGTAAACAATCCTCAAAGAATCACTTCATCTGGATCAATACCACCAGAGATATCACAATTTGAAATGCACATTTTTGGACTTGCCCAAAAACGCTCCATACAAAAGTGACAGCGACAGTGACGTCACTGTCGCTGTTTTTGTAAGGAGCGCGTAATAACTTTGTTCGACAGCTATATTCAATATTGCGTTTATGATAATGGTCTCCTAACATAATTCCTTCATAATAGTTTGGGTTACAAAAAAGTGATATTGTTTTACAAAAATTTTACACATATGAAATGGACTTGCCCACCCAAGTTTGCAGGCCTATTGTAGCCTCATTTTGAAACGAATTTCGATTGTGGTTTTACAATAACATTTGTAATCAATTATTATTTTTGGGGAACATAAAAAAACATGCAAAATCACTCATAGTCATCTACCCTATTCATAAAACGTTATAACCCTTTAGTACTCGTACTCTTCACACCAACTATAGACAGAACAGTTTTCTTGTCAGAACTTGTATGGTCGTCAACAACGCCGAGAAAAATATTGATGTATTTTACGATAGCATCAAAACCATAATGAGAGTGTTGTTTAAACTCACCCACTAAATAATTTCATTTCATTTCATTTATTAATTGCATATCACATTACATTCAATGAGGTCTTAAATATAAATACAGTAGCAAATGTGACACCCTGCAAGGGCATAGCAACACACGAGAGAGGACTGTTAAAACAAAAAATATAAAATCTTAATCTTTAACATGCATCAATAAATTAGATTACAAATCAAAATAAATCCATTCAATAACACAAAAAAATATATATATATATTACATAAAACTTATTAAAATTTAAATATATATTTCCCTTCTACCGTACCACCCAAGCATTCAACAAACATCAAAAAATTCTTGCAAACTATAATACGACTTTTCGATAAGGTACAATTTTAGTCTCTTGTTAAAAAGTGTAGCAGTTTCTAGATTTTTTATGTGGTTCGGTAAGTGGTTGTAGATTTTTATGACCATATTATGGGGACTATGCGATACCAATTTTAGTTTTGAGAAAGGCACTTTAAGTTTGTTTAGGTTTCTATCATTTCTTTTATTATTTTTAATTGGGGAATACAAATAAAAGTGATTTCTAACAAACTTGCAGGACTCAAAGATGTATAAGGACGTGAGAGTCAATATTTGGTGTTTGACAAAGTGAGGCCTGCAAGATTCCATTTGATCAATATTTGTCAGTATTCGGACACATTTTTTTTGTGATATAAAAACTTTTTCCGAGTCACAAGAATTTCCCCAAAGGATAATGCCGTAAGCGAGTCTTGAGTGCGCATAAGCATAGTAGGCCGTAGGGGCAGTTTTAAAATCAGTCACTCTTTTAAGATGTTGGAGAGCGTAAGTAAAAGACGAAATTTTACTCAATAGTTTTTGTATGTGTCGTTTCCAATTCATATGAGTATCCAGCTCTACCCCTAACAAAGTTGCAGATTCTACGGTCGCCAATTTAGTGTTTTTAAAGTCGTATGAGATTTTGAGCGCAGCCTTTTGATAGGGTTTAAATTGGATAATTTTAGTTTTATTAAGATTAAGTTTCAGGTGGTGTGATTCTAGCCAATTTACAATTCTTTCCAAGGTTGAATTTAATTTTAATTCCAATTCACTAGCATTTGAACAGGGCAGCAAAATTGAGACGTCGTCAGCAAAGAGCACACAATCGTCGTCTAAGACATCTGAAAGATTATTGATGTAAACCAGAAACAAAAGGCATCCCAGGACGCTACCCTGTGGTATAGAGCCTGTAACAGGGACTCTACCAGATCTAGTGTGGGTTATTTTTCCGGTATTGCTGTCTGTGTTTACAATTTCCACATATTGGTAACGGTTACTTAAGTAAGACTTAAACCAACCGTGAGCTACTCCTCTAATGCCTGTTTGATATAATTTGTCTAACAAGATATCAAAACTGACTCTATCATATGCTTTGCTCATGTCGAGTAAGAGACCAATGGCGTATGTTTTATTATTTATTGCATCTAATATATTTTTGACATATTTATACACTGCCAGGGTGGTCGAGTGGTTTTTTCTAAAGCCGTTTTGATTCCTATGTAATATATTAAATTTTTCGTAAAATGAATTCAGGCGGTTGATCATAGCCGTTTCAAATATCTTGGCTGAGGTAGGCAACAGGGCTATAGGACGGTAATTATTAACCTCTGTAGTTTTCCCCTTCTTATGAATGGGTTTGACCAAAGATATTTTAAGAGCATCGGGAAAAACTCCTTCCAAAAACGACTGGTTAATCAACAAAGTAAATGGCAACGTTAATATATCAGCACAATGTTTTACTAGACTGGGGGGGATTTCATCGATGCCAGAAGATGTTTTGTTCTTTAGGTTACGTAATATCTTGTTTATTTCTTTTGGCGCTGCTGGACTTAGATAGAAAGTATTTTCAGTCACGTTTCCTGTCAAAGTTCCAGCTCTAGAATTAAATTGTGAGTTTCCGATTGAGACAAAGAAAGCGTTAAATGTGTTAGCCACTTGGTCTGGGTCGCATATTCTATTTTCATCGGTGGTCTCGAGTTGAATGTTTTTAGTTTTTCTGGAGATTTTATTTGTTTTATTGCTTATAATTCTCCACTTGCACTTTGTTTTATTTTGTGAAGTCACAAATTGACGTTTATAAGTAATTTTCTTGGAAAGATGAACAGCTTTTCTAAAGGTTTTACAGTATTTTTTATAGTAAAGTTTTATATTATCATTATTGGACTTAGATACTAGTGGCATTAGAAATCTTTTGAAACGACATGAAGTTCTTAGTCCGGGTGTTAAGTATTTCAATTTTGAACTATTTACAATCTTAATCAGTTTCATGGGTATACATTTATTCAAAGCTTTTTGCAAAGTGTCATTAAATAGGGAATAATTCTCATTTACATTGTTACCACTCTGAAATATTTGGTTCCAATCCATCTTAGAAAGTTCGCTTTGAAATCCAGTAATGTTTTTAACACTAAATATGCGTTTATATTTCCAGAAAAAGTTTATATGTTGTGCCTCAAGTGGTACAGTAACTAAAAGACCGCGGTGGTCCGAGAAACCAAATTCGTGGACTGCTATTTTTGTGTCCCTTATTTCAAAATTTATGAATATCGGGTCAATGCATGATGCACTACTTGATGTGATTCTAGTGGGTTGATTTATTTTTTGGTGAAAGTTGTAACTTAACATTAAATTGTAATACTATTGTATCAACTAGCTTACTTTGCATTCCTTCATTTAGATAGGAATCAATTAAGTTTTATATGTGGTAGCTTGTCAATAGCTTTTAGTTTTACTTTTAGCTGCTATTGTTGATTTTTGTAAGCTGTTAGCTATCCTAAGAAAATAAATAAATAATTTTTTGGATACGTTTAATCCAATGATATCATAATAAAAAAGACGTAGATAGGTAGGTTACTTGTGCTAAAAAAGTGGCACCCGAAATCAGAGCTGCGAACACCTGCGGGCCTAGCATGCGCAACATCGACAAAATAGCCATCTCCCCCTCTTTCGCTCGAGAGAATCGAAGGGCGTGACTTGACTTCGTTGCTTCTCGACAGTGCTGCCATATTACAGAAAAAATATTAGAAACTCCATTTTTTTACTGGTAACACTTGTAAAATTAATTCACACAAAGACTCAATCAAGAGTAAGTAAAATATTTTGTTACTGCTTATCTCATAACAAAAAATAGAAAGATTTTGTTTTTAGATTGATTGTGTGTTCGAGACGAAAATTGGCCGAGTATTTCGACTCTAAAGTAAAAAGCAAGCACGCGTGCGCCATCTGTCGCCACTTGCCACAATCAAGTTGCACACTGTTATCTCAGTTGCTTTTTGTTCACATAGCCATTAATTAATAAAACTTGTGTTTATTGAAGAAATTGATATGTGAAAATTACTTTTTAATTACGAATGGTATAAAAGCAACCGTAATAGGGTGTTTAGACAACGCCTGTCAAAGTTTCTTTAATTGGAGAACTTTTAATTTGGGCTTAGCGGCGCCATCTGTGAAGATTACTTTCCATATAAAAGTAGTCCGGTCTTGTCATTTTATTGTTGTTGAACGAATATTTGTAATGTTATATGTGATGTGACACCGAATGGGAGTTGGGTTGTATTGCGGCCCCGTTTTAATTCACTCTAATGATGGTAAGCAAATTTCAAAAATATAATGTCCTTTTAATCCGAATTCTAAAAGGTTATGTCGTATCGTTTTAGCATTGACGTGTATTTTAATCCTTTTCTTTTTTTGACAAAGCTGCACGCGTTGTATTTTAATAGTTTCGCATACAATTTCACTCGCCTCGTCACTTCTCGTCCACCCTTCCGATCGACGAGTAATTAAGCCAACAGAAATGTCAAAAATCGATAAATCCGTGATAAAACAGTGGTGCCATGTTAGGGCTTGTCGAGAAATCCGTATTTTCCATACAATATTTCAAATCTGACATTAAGCGGCCATGTTAGCAACAGTAGAGAAAATGGAGAAATGGCTGCAGGGCGACCTGTGATTGGCTATTTGCTCTCTTGGATTTACTCGCGGCGTGCATGCTAGCCCCGCTGAGCAAAGCATTGACAGTTTGAGACGACTCATTTACGCTCTAGTAAATAATCATACTATATTGTACACACGGTGAAATTATAGGTACGTACGCCACGGGACAATTTTCGACTTCGCATAAGTACTGACATAACGTATCTATCTCTTTTAAATATCATTGGTTTGACCGAGAAATTTTCTCTCAAAGCCCTTCAGCATCCCTAATCAAAATGTGTTTTCCTATAGATACGATGGAGAAGCTCCTTGGCGTGCAGCTAGCTGTGCGGCTCCTGCGCAAGCTGTGCGTGCTGTGTAAGCTCGCGCGCGCCGTGGCGCTGCGGGACCTGTTAGAGACCGGCATGTTCCGCGAGGAGGCGCTGTTCGGCAGCCGCGGCGCCGCGCCCGCTGACTCCGACAGAGGGGCGTTGCTTATACGACTCAACCAGAAGCACGTGAGTGCACGTGTGGAGCAACGGAACACTTCTATAGGGACGGTGGACAATCCGAATCTTACTAAAATGACGGTAGATTGTTGCGCGTCATTATTTGGCACCAAGACAGCCAAAATGCATTTTTTTGGCATTTTGCCATTTTGGCATTTTTAGCCATTTTGGCATTTGTAGTCATTTTGGCATTTTTAGCCATTTTGGCATTTTAAGCCATTTAGCCATTTTTAGATATTTTGGCATTTGTAGCCATTTTGGCATTTGTAGTCATTTTGGCATTTTTAGCCATTTTGGCATTTTTATCCATTTTGGCAATTGTAGCTATTTTGGCATTTTTAGCCTTTTGGCAATTGTACTCATTTTGGCATTTTTAGCCATTTTGGCATTTTTAGCCATTTCTCCATTTTAGCTTTTTTTTGTCATCTTGGCATTTGCGCCGTTCTGGTTCCAAACACTCCTTCACTTTGCGGATCAGCCACTTAGGTCCTGGTCCTCGGCGTGCAGCTAGCTGTGCGGCTCCTGCGCAAGCTGTGCGTGCTGTGTAAGCTCGCGCGCGCCGTGGCGCTGCGGGACCTGTTAGAGACCGGCATGTTCCGCGAGGAGGCGCTGTTCGGCAGCCGCGGCGCCGCGCCCGCTGACTCCGACAGAGGGGCGTTGCTTATACGACTCAACCAGAAGCACGTGAGTGCACGTGTGGAGCAACGGAACACTTCTATAGGGACGGTGGACAATCCGAATCTTACTAAAATGACGGTAGATTGTTGCGCGTCATTATTTGGCACCAAGACAGCCAAAATGCATTTTTTTGGCATTTTGCCATTTTGGCATTTTTAGCCATTTTGGCATTTGTAGTCATTTTGGCATTTTTAGCCATTTTGGCATTTTAAGCCATTTAGCCATTTTTAGATATTTTGGCATTTGTAGCCATTTTGGCATTTGTAGTCATTTTGGCATTTTTAGCCATTTTGGCATTTTTATCCATTTTGGCAATTGTAGCTATTTTGGCATTTTTAGCCTTTTGGCAATTGTACTCATTTTGGCATTTTTAGCCATTTTGGCATTTTTAGCCATTTCTCCATTTTAGCTTTTTTTTGTCATCTTGGCATTTGCGCCGTTCTGGTTCCAAACACTCCTTCACTTTGCGGATCAGCCACTTAGGTCCTGGTCCTCGGCGTGCAGCTAGCTGTGCGGCTCCTGCGCAAGCTGTGCGTGCTGTGTAAGCTCGCGCGCGCCGTGGCGCTGCGGGACCTGTTAGAGACCGGCATGTTCCGCGAGGAGGCGCTGTTCGGCAGCCGCGGCGCCGCGCCCGCTGACTCCGACAGAGGGGCGTTGCGACCTAGACTCAACCAGAAGCACGTGAGTGCACGTGTGGAGCAACGGAACACTTCTATAGGGACGGTGGACAATCCGAATCTTAATAAAATGACGGTAGATTGTTGCGCGTCATTATTTGGCACCAAGACAGCCAAAATGCATTTTTTTGGCATTTTGCCATTTTGGCATTTTTAGCCATTTTGGCATTTGTAGTCATTTTGGCATTTTTAGCCATTTTGGCATTTTAAGCCATTTAGCCATTTTTAGATATTTTGGCATTTGTAGCCATTTTGGCATTTGTAGTCATTTTGGCATTTTTAGCCATTTTGGCATTTTTATCCATTTTGGCAATTGTAGCTATTTTGGCATTTTTAGCCTTTTGGCAATTGTACTCATTTTGGCATTTTTAGCCATTTTGGCATTTTTAGCCATTTCTCCATTTTAGCTTTTTTTTGTCATCTTGGCATTTGCGCCGTTCTGGTTCCAAACACTCCTTCACTTTGCGGATCAGCCACTTAGGTCCTGGTCCTCGGCGTGCAGCTAGCTGTGCGGCTCCTGCGCAAGCTGTGCGTGCTGTGTAAGCTCGCGCGCGCCGTGGCGCTGCGGGACCTGTTAGAGACCGGCATGTTCCGCGAGGAGGCGCTGTTCGGCAGCCGCGGCGCCGCGCCCGCTGACTCCGACAGAGGGGCGTTGCGACTACGACTCAACCAGAAGCACGTGAGTGCACGTGTGGAGCAACGGAACACTTCTATAGGGACGGTGGAGGATCCGAAACTTACTAAAATGACGGTAGATTGTTGCGCGTCATTATTTGGCACCAAGACAGCCAAAATGCATTTTTTTGGCATTTTGCCATTTTGGCATTTTTAGCCATTTTGGCATTTGTAGTCATTTTGGCATTTTTAGCCATTTTGGCATTTTAAGCCATTTAGCCATTTTTAGATATTTTGGCATTTGTAGCCATTTTGGCATTTTTAGCCATTTTGGCATTTTTATCCATTTTGGCAATTGTAGCTATTTTGGCATTTTTAGCCTTTTGGCAATTGTAGCCATTTTGGCATTTTTAGCCATTTTGGCAATTGTACTCATTTTGGCATTTTTAGCCATTTTGGCATTTTTAGCCATTTCTCCATTTTAGCTTTTTTTTGTCATCTTGGCATTTGCGCCGTTCCGGTGCCAAACACTCCTCCACTTTGCGGATCAGCCACTTAGGTCCTGGTCCTCGGCGTGCAGCTAGCTGTGCGGCTCCTGCGCAAGCTGTGCGTGCTGTGTAAGCTCGCGCGCGCCGTGGCGCTGCGGGACCTGTTAGAGACCGGCATGTTCCGCGAGGAGGCGCTGTTCGGCAGCCGCGGCGCCGCGCCCGCTGACTCCGACAGAGGGGCGTTGCGACTACGACTCAACCAGAAGCACGTGAGTGCACGTGTGGAGCAACGGAACACTTCTATAGGGACGGTGGACAATCCGAATCTTACTAAAATGATGGTGGATTGTTGCGCGTCATTATTTAGCACCAAAACGGCTAAAATGCAATTTTTGGCATTTTGTCATTTTTAGCTATTTTACCAATTCTAGCCATTTTGTCATTTTTAGCCATTTTGACATTTTTAGTCATTTTGGCATTCTTTTCATTTTGCCATTTTGTCATTTTCTGTCATTTTGTCATTTTTTGCCATTTGTGCCGTTCCGGTGCCAAACACTCCTCCACTTTGCGGATCAGCCACTTAGGTCCTGCTCCTCGGCGTGCAGCTAGCTGTGCGGCTCCTGCGCAAGCTGTGCGTGCTGTGTAAGCTCGCGCGCGCCGTGGCGCTGCGGGACCTGTTAGAGACCGGCATGTTCCGCGAGGAGGCGCTGTTCGGCAGCCGCGGCGCCGCGCCCGCTGACTCCGACAGAGGGGCGTTGCGACTACGACTCAACCAGAAGCACGTGAGTGCACGTGTGGAGCAACGGAACACTTCTATAGGGACGATGGACAATCCGAATGTTACTAAAATGACGGTAGATCGTTGCGCGTCATTATTTGGAGCCAAAGCGGACCTCAAGCCAAAAATGTCAAAATGTATTTTTTGGCATTTTGCCTTTCTTTCGTAATTTTGCCATTTTTTGGCATTCTCGAGCGAAAATGTTATTGATTAGACATTATGCGTACTGACAATAACAATGACTCATCAGCGACGTTGCCCCCCGCTCCTGGTAGTTGATAGGTTTATTTTCGTTTCTGAACAAATCAATCATCAGGCGTCTAGTGACTGTAAGTTCGATAGTGTGTCACTAGTGTCTGTAGAGGATGTTCCGAGAGGAGGCGCTGTTTGTCGGCGCTCAGGACAGGCCTGCTCATAGGCCTCAACCAGAAGCATGTGATTGACCATTACTATGATTTTTGAAGCCGGAGGCAATGGAGATGCCCCCCTGCCACTGCTTGCACACTTTAAACCAGTATCAAAACCTAACAGGCTTAGGCATAAGCTGAGTGTGGTCTATTTTATCTTGGGCATCGCAACACTGTTGTTTGGTAGACTTGCTATTTTTTATGTTGTTATTTGGCCTAATAGTTGTTAGTTTTTTTTTCATTTCTTTGTTTGATGTGTTTGAAGAAGAGACATTCAATTCGTCTCTTCTTCCCTTAAACAATCATCCAGCTTTGTCTCTTGCTTCAAGGTGGAAAAATAACAAAATAAAATCTTAATTTTTTAAGCTATCCGAATACCTGTTTTGAATCGTTATTGATGCTATTAGATATGTATTTAGTACACATTTGCATAAAATACCAGCATATCCACCGTCGGTCACATAAAATACGAAAATGGTTATAAAGATAATCAATTTGAATCTCTTTGTTAAATTGTACTGTGTTAAAAAAATTATTTTTAAATTTCCACCAGGGCCCCATAACTCAGCTGACTCAGAGCCACACGTCGGTGTTCCACGCCGGCATCATAGGCAAAGGCGTGCGCAAGAAAACTGGCAACGACGCCAAAGAGATCCCGCCCATACTCAACACCAACAACGAACTGCTGATGGGTGCCCTTATGTCCTGTATGGTGAGTGACAATATTGCTACTATACTCCATTTATTATAACATTAGAATAAAGAGGCTCATAGAAGCAGGGGTGCTAAACAAATGAATGATTTAAATTGGTGATTGACTTTTGTCGGCTGACAAATTTGTATTACCTGTCAAAATTGAATTGGCCCTTCCGTCACAACGTATAAAGGGTCTAATGACTGTAAAAGCACGCCTGGATACACAACCCCTGTTCTTTCAGGGTTTTTATGATTGACAATATAGTTTCACGCAAGACACGAGTAATTTAATTTAGTAAAAGCCTCATCAATTCTGGAGTTATTTATTTTAAATGAGAACAAATAAGTGTGACAGTTGGCATATGACGTAGACTTTGATAAGTTCGGCATGAATCTTAAAGAGTACTTATACCACAAAATGTACCCTAAAATGAACCTTTTTTTACTTCTGATTACGAGATAATTTCACGGTTTTTATAAGAGTTAAAAATTTGACTATACTATTACTACCAAAATAAGTTGTATCTAGCTAGATGGACTATGTGCTACTACTATAAACTTGGACAATTCAAGATTATCTCTGAAAAACGCTGTAATACATATCTAAACATTACATTACAGCATTTCACAGTTTGAAATTGCAATCATTTTGAAAGTGCATTTGGAATAAGGCCGCCTGATCTATACAATTAATATCTACTTGCTGTATGTAGTTTTATGCAAAAATCTTAACATATAACTTAATTCCGACGCAACCTATGGCCAAATATTATAGTTACTTTTCAGTATGGCTAATCATGTCACGCTTACGACGACTAAAGGTAAAAGTCCCATAGCCACCAAAGATGCTACACTACTATAGTCCGTTCACGTTAAGAATGCAGTGATTTTGAAATTTAAGTTGAACACAGAAAATCTCAGATCCATGACCTTAGCGTTTGAAACTATGCGTTCAACTGGTCACTGTGGACTTGACTTGCTAATTAAAAACGTGTGCTAATTTTAGTGGATAGGCGGCGTGCTAGATCGAGACTTGCTAATTAAAAACGATTTTAGTAGATAGGTGGCGTGCTAGATCGAAGGACAAAGTATGAAATTACTGCATTCTTAACGTGAACTGACTATAGTTTCCATGAATCTCAAAGAAAGAAATTAATTCCAAGCGAGGTGATAATAATAATACCGCAGGTTTATCCGTTTGCAGTTTACAGTCTGTCTCGGAAATTTTCCTTTAAACACTTTTTCTACCCTTAGGACGGTAATAGCGGCGTCGTGGAGGGTGCGACTTCAATCTCGCTGCTGTTGGTAGAGCTAGTGTCTCCTGATGTCATGTACAACGGCCTGCCCTGGCCGGATGAAGATTTCACCAAGGTAGGTTTCAATTCAAATCAATTCAATTTCAATTCTTTATTGCATACCAAGTGTTACATTAAGGTGTATAATAATAGGATAGTACTTAAAACTTAGTTTCCGCTAAGGTATTGCAAATATGCGAGGACAGCAATTCTACATACTAAAGCTAAAACAATTAAAAAATAATAATACTGAATGGCTCGAATAATGATGTAATTTATCATTATTCGAGCCATTCCATTTACACACACATTACACATTTACATATTTTAAGTAAAATTTTAAGATTTTAAGTAACATGGGTTTGTGGGGTTCGATTTTAGTGACGCTTCAAATGATGGACGACTTTGTCACTGTAGTATTACAATTGTATTACAACAGTATTACTTTTGTCAACCCGCCAATATCTTTTTGAACACTCCGTCAGCACACATCTTTATGAAGCTGACTAGCATAAGTACATCATTTTGAAAGTGACTGTATCACGTTTTTGACCATGCTACAGATATTTCGCTAATGTAATATTTCGGTGTGTTATCATTGTTGCTTTTAGAGAAATGGTTGGCGCACAGCAGACCAGCTATTTAGGCAATTTCTGCTTCTTATCTCGATGTAAGAGTTTTTCTAAATGGCTACAATTTTCTATAGAGCAAGGATGAAAAACCGCAAACACTATCTTACCATTGGCCGTAAATAATTGTTGTTTCATTTGCTATTTGTTCAGCAAGTGAGCATAGAGCGCGAGCTGTACATGCGCGGCGCGCTAGAAGGCTGCGCCGTGTCGCGCGCGGCGCTGCGTCGTGCGGCCGCCGCCCGACCGGCGCTGTGCCTCGCCTCCGCGCTGCTGCGCGCCACCGCCGCCACGCTGCTGCATCGCCTACGGGCGCTGTTGGGTAAGTCTATATGCTAGGTAAGTCTATATAGCGAGTGAGCATAGAGCGCGAGCTGTACATGCGCGGCGCGCTCGAGGGCTGCGCCGTGTCGCGCGCGGCGCTGCGTCGTGCGGCCGCCGCCCGACCGGCGCTGTGCCTCGCCTCCGCGCTGCTGCGCGCCACCGCCGCTACGCTGCTGCATCGCCTACGGGCGCTGTTGGGTAAGTCTATAGCAAGTGAGCATAGAGCGCGAGCTGTACATGCGCGGCGCGCTAGAAGGCTGCGCCGTGTCGCGCGCGGCGCTGCGTCGTGCGGCCGCCGCCCGACCGGCGCTGTGCCTCGCCTCCGCGCTGCTGCGCGCCACCGCCGCCACGCTGCTGCATCGCCTACGGGCGCTGTTGGGTAAGTCTATATGCTAGGTAAGTCTATATAGCGAGTGAGCATAGAGCGCGAGCTGTACATGCGCGGCGCGCTCGAGGGCTGCGCCGTGTCGCGCGCGGCGCTGCGTCGTGCGGCCGCCGCCCGACCGGCGCTGTGCCTCGCCTCCGCGCTGCTGCGCGCCACCGCCGCTACGCTGCTGCATCGCCTACGGGCGCTGTTGGGTAAGTCTATAGCAAGTGAGCATAGAGCGCGAGCTGTACATGCGCGGCGCGCTAGAAGGCTGCGCCGTGTCGCGCGCGGCGCTGCGTCGTGCGGCCGCCGCCCGACCGGCGCTGTGCCTCGCCTCCGCGCTGCTGCGCGCCACCGCCGCCACGCTGCTGCATCGCCTACGGGCGCTGTTGGGTAAGTCTATATGCTAGGTAAGTCTATATAGCGAGTGAGCATAGAGCGCGAGCTGTACATGCGCGGCGCGCTCGAGGGCTGCGCCGTGTCGCGCGCGGCGCTGCGTCGTGCGGCCGCCGCCCGACCGGCGCTGTGCCTCGCCTCCGCGCTGCTGCGCGCCACCGCCGCTACGCTGCTGCATCGCCTACGGGCGCTGTTGGGTAAGTCTATAGCAAGTGAGCATAGAGCGCGAGCTGTACATGCGCGGCGCGCTAGAAGGGTGCGCCGTGTCGCGCGCGGCGCTGCGTCGTGCGGCCGCCGCCCGACCGGCGCTGTGCCTCGCCTCCGCGCTGCTGCGCGCCACCGCCGCCACGCTGCTGCATCGCCTACGGGCGCTGTTGGGTAAGTCTATATGCTAGGTAAGTCTATATAGCGAGTGAGCATAGAGCGCGAGCTGTACATGCGCGGCGCGCTAGAAGGCTGCGCAGTGTCGCGCGCGGCGCTGCGTCGTGCGGCCGCCGCCCGACCGGCGCTGTGCCTCGCCTCCGCGCTGCTGCGCGCCACCGCCGCTACGCTGCTGCACCGACTACGAGCGTTGCTGGGTAAGTGTATACCAACGTGAACAGAGTAGGGATGATCGGTATTTGAAAAACATCGATGTTGACATCGATGTCATAATCGAAAGCTCAACATGTAAAGCTCGATATTTTCGACAAACCAAACCTCAGCGTTAAGTTACATCGATAATTTCAGCACTGATCGTTAAAAACACAACTAGGCTAATAACTCGGCGGGCGGCCTTAGATAACCTAATGTTATGTTTACTGTGTCTATGAAATATATGAACACGGACAAGCGCCATAGAACGCCGCCACGGGCATACTTCTTCTAGTTTTCATACATTCTATATGAACTCGTCGCTCGCGCTAAAGCCGGAAGTCGCCACACGCCACGCGCTACAAACTATAGGAATATTACATGTGACAGCGTTTTGTGGCCCGTGTGCGGGGACGCTTGCTACATTTAAGCTACGAAGGGAAGCTTGTTACGCACTATTAGTGTTGCTCTCAAATTCCCCCGAGAGTCGATCAGGCCCTCCATCTCGGATCGTTTTTACGGCTGGCTTTAGTAGACCCCAGCAGGAGCTACACAGAACTCTTACTTTGGCTTGCCACAAGTGGCCCCCGAAGTAGAGCCTTAGAGCTAAAAACTCGCAGGATGGAAGGAAAAAAGTCTTAGTCGCGAATCAGTGAGGTGGGTAAACCATCTCGCTATTGCACTGATAACACTTCAAATCGTACGGTATCACTGTCAAAATAAGACAGACTCAAGAGCCCAACAACTCCCTTTTTAAACAACCTGATCCTGAACCTTCCAGAAGTTTTGTCAATAAATAAACCAATTTAAAAACAATTTATTTTATTACCAATCAAGAATCCACAAAAGCCGAAATCTTTCTAGATGTTTTGGAGAGCGAAATAAGACTCGAAGAACTTGAAAGAGAACTAATGTTTTCTAATATTTATGCGAACATTATACATCGAAACGTCGGGTTAGAAAATAAAAGAAAATATAAGACCGCGAGTTTAATCCGTAAAGTTGTTTTATTTCGTTGAAAGAGAACTCCAGAAAATTCTTCAAAATATCCTCCGTTACGATATTATGTATGTTTGTTCCAGATCGACACAGCCAATCAGGCGAGGTGGCCCGCGAGCGAGAGGCGCTGAGCGAGCTACTGGAGACCATGACCCTGGGCCAGCTGTTGCCGCATCCGCTCAGCCACATGCTGCAACTGGCGCCAGACCTCACTGCTAGCGAGGTACCCTCAACGGCATGACAGGCTTACCATTTCCAACGGCATGATAGGCTTTCCATTTCCGCAGCACTCCTTGCTCTATTGTAGAGAAGGATTCGGCAAGAGTTGAGTCGGCAGGATGAAGAACGGAAATGGGCAGCCTGATGTGCTGTTGACTGTACTCAACCAAAATTTATAATGAAGAAACAACCCGGTTATTGTCGGTTTCTCTTCCTATAGGTGTATAAATTTGGTCTGATTCGACATACAAAACACGAAAACATATCATAATTTACTTATAGAGCTATTTCATTTAATCTTGAATGCACCAAGAGAAAAAAAAAGGACAAAAGGCGGAAAGCATTCTCTGCCAGTCAACCATTAGGTACATGTACAGAAAATGCTGTTAGCGGTGCTAAAACACAAATACACATCTTAAAAATACTTAAACTGATTTTGAAAAGAATCTGTCGACTGTCGTGAAATTTGTTGACTTTGTAAAAAGACACCCCCTGAATTTCAATTAAATGAGCTGATGCTGATGAGCAATTAAATTTGTTACAGCTCGTGCAAGTAGTGAGAGACTGCCTGTGGAACTACACGAGAGACAACGTGCCGTCGCCAGCCTTATTCACTTGTGACTCTACAGGTTCTCTTGCTTTTATCTCAAAGTCGTACCTTGTTCGCAATCATGTCACGAAACTGACTATACCTACTCGAACTTCTCATTAACTGCAGTGACCTATTTGACAGATGTTTTTCGAGAAAAACCTGTCATTTTCAGAAATACCATTTGAATTGAATAATAAAAAGCATCAAAAAGATTTCCTCCCCTTAACAAGATGAAAAACTGAGAAAGACAAACCTAGGGCTAATTACTAGCTAGTCAAATGCCCCATTAAGTCGGCCAATAGGGTAGATGACTATGACTATGAGTCATTTTGCATGTTTTTTTATGTTCCCCAAAAATAATAACTGATTTCAAATGTGAAGCTACAATCGAAATTTATTTCAAAATGAGGCCACAATAGGCTTGCAAACTTGGGTGGGCGACTCCATTACAAAAGTGTTAATTTTTTGTAAAACAATATCACTATTTTGTAACCCATACTGTTATGAAGCAATAATGTTAGGAGACCATTTTCATAAACGCAATATTTAATATAGCTGTCGAACAAACTTTTTACGCGCTCCTACAAAAACAGTTAAAGTGACGTCACATTCATTGTCACTTTTGTATGAAGCGTTTTTGATCAAGTCCAAAAATGTCCATTACAAATTCTGATATCTCTGGTAGTATTGATGCTAATGAAGTGATTCTTTTAGAATTGTTAACATAAATATAAGGTCTTTCGATACTAAGCAGAAAAAAAAACAGTCATCCAGCCTATTGTATTTCCTTCTTGTGCAATACAGCATACATAATGAATATATTTATATTTCCAGGGCTCCACTGGCGCTCCACGGCTCGCTGCACGCCCCCGCCCGCCTACACCGACACCCTTCGGCTCATCATACAGAAGCGCATCTCGCGCCTCGGACACCTCTATCCGATTATGTTCCTCACTAGGGAAAAGGATGCGCAGTAGAATTAGTTTATACATATTGCTGTAAATAAATCATCTGAATTTTTAAAAGTGGTGTTTTATTTTTGTATCTTTTTGGTTAGAGTGAACGAAACGCATCGAGAAAGGTAACGCGGTTTTGTAGGTACAGCATTCGTGCTGGCGCCTCTGTTCTGGTAGCGGGTAGACGCAACAGATTTTAACGAGAATCTGTGTTGACTTGAAACCTCCGACCAAAGTTCTCCGACCGAACGACTTCCTACGTCCAAGGGATAGGTAATCAGGGCTAGGGCAAGGGATAGGGCAGGGCAGCAGGGCTTTACTCTGCTCTATTATCTTATTACCACTGTCAATGTAAAGAATAACTGTCGTTCGTGCCTTAGTGGTCAACCACTGATCCAGAGTCCGTGTGGTCCCGACTTGGAGCATTAAAATTTCTATATTGTCTAAGGGTCCCGAGTTCAAAGTCATCAGACTTGATGTGAAGGCAAACATCGCTAAAAACCCAAGCCGGACAGGAGGATCCTGAAACCGGTTTATATTAGCTAGATGAAAATGTAGGTAGTCTTATAAGTGTTCGTTCCAATATAATGGCAATAGCAAGCTTGCCCTTCGCGTGGTTAACCACCACCTTTGGGTTAAACCTAGTCGTGAGACTCGGCGTGAATGAGAGTATGTTATGTCGTGTTTAAGATCTTCACTTGAAAATTAGTAAGAACCCCTAACATCTCACAAAACGTATTTATGAAACTCTTTTCTCTATTCTGAGATTCTGAGCCATTAAAAGTAGGCGTAAGTAGTGCCAGTCCCGTGAAACAATAAAAAAAAAATGTTGACAGTCGGTAAAATAAGCTTTTTTTTGATGAGTCAATGTTTGGGCGAAAAAAGCGCGGGAAACGTCGAACTTTGTGGACGACTTTTTTGGCTTTGTTGCGTTTTAATTAATTTTTAGTACTAATTGGATCAGTTAAGTAGTGGATTGTATATATTTGTATTATATTTGCATTTTCTTCAGTGTTAGGTAAGTTTTCTCATTTTTTCATTGGTTAAATGAACGAATTCGACGACCGGGGGGGCATAGTCCCCCCGGCGTCCAGTTTCGTCACAATATCATCAGACATGGATGCAGAGGGCTCAAAGTGCAGTAACAGCACAGGTAAAAACATTTACAAGCGTAAAAGAAAAATATGCAAACATTGCAACAAAAAGAGAAGGAAAGGTCAAGCTTCTTCAGAACATGGTGAAAATAATTGTCAATGCCAGTCAGATTCACAAAATGAAAATGAAAAACCAGTTCAAAAAAAAAAGATAGTTGAAGATGTTGATTCTAACCCTAATTCAGTATCAGATTTACCCAAAACAACATCAGAGAAAGTTACACCTAGTCCTCCTCCCGGTAGAGCTTTTTACCTGATTACTGATGCTTCCCCTTATGTCATACATGTTCAAAAAGAACAGGTCACCCCTGATCAAAACTGCTTTTTACACCCTATAGCTTTTGGCCATTTCTTGAAAAAAAAATTGTTTCAGAAATATTATTAATGGGAGTCTGAAAAGAATAGGTAGGAATCGAATTTCTGTATCTTTTTCCAAGTTCGAGGATGCCAATGCTTTTCTTGTGGATAAAAAACTTCAGTTAAACCACTACAAAGCCTTTATACCCACAATTAATGTTACCCGACAGGGAGTAGTAAGAGGAGTGCCAGCAGAATGGTCTGAAGAGGAAGTAATGGACAACATTACAACCCCTGTAAATTGCGGCAATGTCTTAAAAGTACGTCGTTTTAAAAAAAAAAGCTTTATTAATGGTAAGCCCGAATTTATCCCCATTCAAACCGTCGTTGTGACATTTGATGGGCAAGTCCTACCAGAAAGAATATACCTTTGTTACAACTCATTACCTGTGGACTTGTACATCTATCCTACTGTTCAATGTTTCCAGTGTTGTCGCTATGGACATATTAAAGCGCAGTGTCGGTCCCTACCTAGATGCTTTAAGTGCGGCTTAGGACATTCAGGAGATAACTGTTCTGTTGATGAGGAAGACATAACATGTATTTTATGTTCTGGTTCTCATTCAGCTACCAGCCGAAATTGCCCAGAATATTTCAGACAAAAGGGAATTAAAGAGTCCATGGCTAAAAACTGTATAACTTATGCAGAAGCTCTGAAACTACATCCTCCAGTTACAAAGTTATATTCAAATGTTATTACTTCTTCCCCAGTCTCCCAGCCACAACAACCTATTCATAACACATTGTCATCCCATAGTGCTAAAAATACTAACCCTATCAGTACTTCATATAAAACAACTAAGTTTCTGAAACCAAAAGCCCCACCTAAATTTTCCAAAGGCTATGATAAAGCTGCTCATGAGTCTATAATTAGAGATTTTAATACTCCTGTTTTCCCAAGCCAAAGTATACTAATGAACAACAGTGAACTTAATTCACTTTCTGAGAGAGAACTTCTAATCAAACTGATCAGTTTGATGATGTCACAAAACATATCACCATCTCAACCGTCCAACGCTGCCAGTTCCTATAAAGATTCTTCTGTAGTTAAAATTATTACTGTTGATGGACAAAGTCCCAACACCAGCGCCATCAACGGCGATACAGTGGAATTGCCGTAGCGCCAACAGCAAAAAATCTGATTTAATTTATATTGTTAACACTTTTAAACCATTTATTATAACTTTACAGGAGACATGGCTTCAGCCTGGCTCCATTTTTAAAATTTCTGGATATTCTTGTCTACGAGAGGACAGATTTGACAGGTATGCAGGTGTTGCAATACTTGTCAAACACTCTGACACATACGCTCAAATACCCATACCGCCACACAACGATGATTGGTCCATTGTGGCCGTTTCTGTAAATAATATTTCTTTTGTGTCTGTGTATATCCCTCATCCATCAACTTCCATTTATGATGAATTAGAATATATTTTAAGTATAATACCGAAACCTTTTATTATAATGGGCGATTTTAATGCCCAACACCAATCTTGGGGAAGTACGATTTCTAGCCATTATGGAAATAGAATAATAGATTTTATAAATGAAAATAATTTATGTATTCTTAATTCCGGGGTCCCCACGCGCCGTACTAAACCTGATGAGGGTGCAAGCGCCCCAGACTTAACCATTTGCACTCCGAATTTAGCTTCAGCCCTAACATGGTCTACTATTGACACATCTTTTGGAAGTGACCACTTCCCCATTGCTATTACTTTTCCTTTTAATAACAACAAGATAATGAGTAAACGCGTTCCCCGACTTAAATATAAATTACACAATGCAGATTGGACTTTATTCAAAGCAAAAGTTGAAAGTGGAATTTCTCTGTTACCCCCAATACAAGAAAATAACCAACCATTGTGCGCTGAAGCTTTGGCCAAACTTCTTATAGATTCTGCGAACGAATTATTTCCTGTTAAAATTAAAAATAGTACAAATATCCCTTCTCCTCCGTGGTGGGACAGCGAATGCTCAGAAGCAATTAAAATGAGAAAAGCAGCCGAAAGAGCATACATGTCCCATACTACAGACGAAAATTATAATATTTTATCTGGGCTTATAAATAGCACAAGAAAACTGTTTAAACAAAAGAAATGGGAGAGTTGGAGATCATTTTGTCATTCGATTTCTCCTGATACTCCTCCCTCTGTAGTTTGGAATAATATCAGAAGATTTCGATCAGCTTTCAGAGAATCTAAATCTCATAATTTAAACAGTAAATTAGTTGATAAATTCTTAGACAAACTGGCTCCTTCTTTTGTTTCTCCAGATCTCAGTATTTGCAATGACATAGCATTACCACTTACAGATATAACAGGTTTAAATGCTCCTTTTAGTTTAATAGAATTAAAAGGTATTCTTGGATATGTTAAAGATTCTGCTCCGGGTATGGATGGAATACCGTATTCCTTTTTTTCCAATTTAAGTGATTCAAGTTTAAACTATTATTTATCTCTAATTAATTTAATAATGCGCTCTGGATGTATCCCCTCATCTTGGAAGTTACAAGAGGTGATCCCGATTTTAAAACCAAATAAACCCTCATCAGAAGTAGACTCATATCGTCCTATAGCCCTATCCTCAGTTTTAGCAAAAATAGCAGAACACCTGGTAAAAAATAGACTGGAATGGTTTGTCGAGAGTGAAGGTATATTAGGAAACAATCAGTTTGGCTTCAGAAAAGGCAGAAGTACATTAGACAGTATTGGTATTTTAACTAGTGACATCAGGTTAGCTTTTTCATCTAACGAGTCTCTTCTAGCAGCGTTTTTAGATATAACAGCTGCATATGACAATGTAGTTTTATCTATTCTTAAAAAAAAATTACTCAAGTTGCAGGTTCCTATTCTGCTAGTAAACTTTATTGTAAATATTTTATCTGAAAGGATTATTTGTGTTGTAAATAGTGATTTAGAAAAGAAAACAAGAATCTTATGGAATGGACTTCCCCAAGGTTCGGTGTTGAGTCCATTACTTTTTAATATTTACTCCTTTGACTTAGAACCGTCTTTTAATAATAGTGTAAATATACTACAATATGCTGATGACATTGTTTTGTACATATCCGGAAAAAACATAGAAAAAATTAGTACCTCACTATCTTCTGCTTTAAAAAATCTTAAGTCATGGCTAGATGCTAATGGGTTGAGTTTATCTGTGCCAAAGAGTGCATTGGTTTTATTTTCTAGAATGCGCTGTCCTCCTCCGATCACTGTCTATTATAATGGTTTAATTATTCCAGTGGAAAAAGAAGCAAAGTTTTTAGGTGTAATTCTAGATTCTAAATTAACAGGCCTTCCGCACTGTTATTATATAAGCGCAAAATGTGAACGTGCTATTAACATATTGAGATGTTTATCAGGAGTTTGGTGGGGTGCCCATCCGTTTAATTTGAAACTGTTATATAACGCTCTTATTAGAAGCATCCTTGATTACGGTACTATATTCCTAGAACCATGTAGTGTTGTTGGTATGCGTAAATTAGATGTAATTCAAACCAGATCCCTTCGGATTGTAACAGGTGCAATGAAGTCTAGCCCCAATAATGCATTGCAGGTTGAATGTGCGGAACCTCCTTTAAATCTTCGTAGGCAGTTTTTATGCGACAAGTTTTTATTTAGAGCTTTCCAGTTAGCTAATCATCCTTTAAATTCAAAATTACAAGCGTTATCAGAACATGTAGAAAATTCTGCATATTGGTCCCATAAGTCTCCCCCGTGTACTGTTGTTAGCTTTCGAAAGTCTCATGCTCTTCAAGCACCTACTCATAGATCTACATACCTTCCTATTTTTTGTACAAACTATGAGTCATTAGTCTGTTGTCCTGAAATTAATATAGATATAAATATTTCTAAAAAAGAAGAATCTGCTGATATTAAATTCAATGAATTTCTTGAACAAAAAAACTGGCGTATGTGGAATCATATATATTGCGATGCTTCTAAACATTCCACTGATAGTAATGTAGGAGTCGGGGTATACCATCACGAATATAAAATCAATCAACTAGTCATGCTGCCCCCTGAGTCATCTGTTTTTACAGGAGAATGCGTTGGCATCTTCAAATCTTTGGAGTATATTATTTTAATGAAACTTAAAAATACTGTTATTGTCACAGATTCTAGAAGTGCTTTAGAGTCACTGAAAAAAAATCCCTTCAAATCAAATATGTATCCAATTATTATAGATTGTAGAAAGTTATTATTCAGCTGTCATTTGAATGGATTTAATGTAGCTTTTGTTTGGGTCCCAAGTCATTGCAATATAAAGGGAAATGTAAAAGCGGATAAGCTTGCGAATGATGCTGTAGATTCTGGGGATCGTTATCCCTATAAAAACTATTGCCATGATCTTGCTGCCCTATCCAAAACTGATCTTTTAAACTCTTGGGAAGTTCACTGGAGCAACAGTAGCCAGTTAAAAGGGAGATTTTATAAATGTATTCAACCATGCATTCCTGTCAAACCGTGGTTTTCGAAAGTTTCTTTCGATAAAATTACTACCTCTATACTTATACGTATGCGACTTGGGCATGTGTGTACCCCTGAACATTTGGCAAAGCTTGGTATTGTCAATAGCAGTATGTGTGAGTGTGATACTGATGTGGGAAGTTTGAACCACATATTTTTTTCCTGCGAGAAGTATGACCATTCCTCTCTTATGTCCGCGCTTTTATCCTTCCATGTTCCACTACCTACTTCCATCCAATGTCTCTTATTTATGAATGATATTAATATTTATAAATCATTATCAACTTTCATCACCCATAACCATTTAAAAATTTAATCGTTCATATAAGATATATGTATTACTAACATTTGCCTCGCTACTTTCCTTAACTTTCCTGATCCTTTTCCTAAATTCCCGGTCATAATTTATTTATACGTTTCCCTACCTTTGTACCTTGTTGTGGCTAATGTACAAGCCGTACGTGCCAAAGAAAAAAAAAAAAAAAAAAAAAAAAAAATGTTTGGGCGGGAAAATTTTAAAGGCGCCTTTTATGAAAAATATTTTCATAAACAGTTTAAAAGCCCTATTTTTACCAAGCACCGGCTAGATGGGTAAAACAAGCGACGGCGGAGGCTCTCCCATGGAGTTCTCCCATTCTGAGACGATTAAACGGAAATATCAGGAAACTAAAGATGACGATCAAGGACCTGTAAGCAAACAACCAACTAAATTCATTTCAACCAAACGTGGTCTGTTCAAGGACATCAACAAAATATACAGAGAAGAATTCAAGAATCAATATCCTATTTTAGTCACCAGAGAAAACTCAAGTTCAAAGTTCAATCTATTGCAAGTCAACAGTATGCTCAGAAACATTTCAGGCATTGCGCACATTAAACAAACAGGACCGTCATTCTTAAAAATCTTTTTCAATAACATGAAAGACGCCAATTCTTTTTTGCTTAATAATGATCTTCTAGCTAGAAACCAATGGACAGCAAGAATCCCTTATGACAATATTGAATGCCAAGGTCTTATTAGGGTCCCAACTGAATTAACAGAAGAGGAGCTTTTGACATCATTAAAATCGAAATCCCAAATTATCGGTGTGAAAAGATTCATGAAGAAATCAGCTGATGGATCCCTCATCCCTCTTCAACTGGTTTTACTCACGTTCCAGTCAACTGTGCGACCTGATCATGTTACCTTTGACCACTTATGGTTTGACGTTTTGGAATATATTCGGCCTATTCTGCAGTGTTTCAGCTGCTACAAATTCGGTCATAGCAAGGGCACGTGTAAAAGTAAACAAGTGTGCTCGATCTGCAGTGAAAATCACTTCTACACTGAATGCAACAACAAGGACAATGTCAAGTGCACTAATTGCAATGGCCCCCACGTAGCAGTGTCGCGAGAATGTCCTGTGAAGTCAGCGAAAATGGATGAAGTAAGGAACAAAATAGCCCGCAAAACATATTCATCGATTGTTGCCAGACAACCTCCCAAAATTACTCTCCAAAATCCCCCAGTTTCTTCAAATCCCCTGAATCCTGTCCCTTCTCCTACAAATAGGTCCCCTCAAGGGAGGGCTTTAATTACAGACATTTTAAATTCTGACACTGTATTGAATGTAATAATTAAAACATTAGTTGATTTGTTGAAGTCACAAGTGCAATCGGGCGCGAATCAGACAGGTAACAACATTTGTTCTAAATCAATAAAGGAGTCACTTATTAAAAACTTTTCTATCTGAAAATGGGTTCAAAAGTTTTTAATAGGCAATTAAATATCATTCACTGGAACTCCCGTAGCATCTTACCAAAACTAGATCAATTTAAACATTTTCTTGCTAACTCAAATTTAAATTTTGATGTCATAGTCTTAAATGAAACTTGGCTCACTTGCATAAAATCTCTAAAAATTCCTGGTTTCACTATCATAAGGCAGGATTCTGATCGGCCTCATGGAGGTGTAGCAATTGCTGTAAAAAACTGTTACAACTTTCAAACAATTCAAACCAATTCTAGTTATAATTTCCAAAATATTTTATTACATGTCAACTTTAATTCTTTTAAACTTTACATTTTAGCTGTTTACTGCCCGCCGCCGCCGAATGGTAAATTTCATATTAATCAATTGTCCAGTGTTTTCAATCAAATTGACTCAAATAATTTTCTAATAGTTGGAGACTTCAATGGTCATCATGCTTCTTGGGGCTCCAGAAACAATGATAGAAGAGGCAATATCATCCACTCCTTTGCAGAATCCCATAATCTAGTATGTTTGAATGACCACGATTTAACCACTCTGGCACCTCACGGGCAAACAGGTAACATTTTGGATTTAGTTTTTGTATCGCCTTCGTTAAGCTCAAGCTGTGCCTTCTCAGTTGCTGATGATCCGCTAAGTAGCAATCATTATCCAGTAATTATAGAAATGCTGTTTAATGAATCTCGTCATTTTAATCAAATAGAAACTCCCTCGGCCTCTGATTCAGTTGGTTCACAATCTGATATCTCTCTCTCCAAAGTGAACTGGAACAAAATAGATTGGACAGACTTTTCTGATAAATGTAAAGATGAGTTTTCACTCTTTTTATCAACAGGTGATCCTCTAAAAGATTATGACACTTTTATGGAAATATTGACAAAAATTTTGACTTCCGTCCCTAGACGTAAAAAATTTAGAGCTGACCTACGTAAAAATAGAAAAGCTACCATTTGGTGGAACAGTTCATGTGAAGAAGCAGTAACAAAAGCGAAAATAGCATTATTGTCATATAAAAAATACCCAACTTTAGTTAATTACTTAATTTATAAGCAGTTTGACGCCAAAAAGAAAAAAACAATCGCTGAACAGAAGCGAATATCATGGTTCAATCTTTGTTCTACATTTAACCGTATGACATCTTCTAAAATAATTTGGGACCATATCCGTAGATTCAAATTCTCAAAAACTACTCAAACTAAAAATAATAAATTTTTTGATGATCCTGCAATAGCCATGGAATTTTTAAACAAAATTGCGAATACCAATGATGTAAATGATAATTTATTTCTAGATTTAGAAAGTTATTTTTCCTCTAGCGGGTCTCAAGCAGCGCTCTGGTTGACTAAACAGTTTTCATTATGCGAATTAGACGCTTCCCTTCAAAACAAACGCAACAGTTCTCCAGGTCCAGATTTTATTCCTTATCTGGTCATAAGAAAGCTACCTTCTATAGCTAAGTCTATTTTATTATCAATTTTTAATTTACTTTGGACATCTGTCTGCGTTCCCCCCTCTTGGAAAATTCAACATACAATCCCAATTTTAAAACCTTATAAAGACGCCAACAATATTGATTCCTACAGACCAATTTCATTGACTTCCTGTTTTTCAAAAATATTTGAAACCATGCTCAAAAATAGGTTAGAATGGTTTGTGGAAAATAACTCTCTCATCCCTAAAAACCAGTATGGATTTCGTAAAGGCCAAAGTACAATGGAAAATCTAGGCTGCCTCATTGGAGACATCAAAAATGGGTTTCAAAATCAAGGTTTTAACTTAGCAGTCTTTTTAGATATTAAAGGCGCTTTTGACAACATCGATCACAGATTTTTAGTACAAAGTTTGCATTCATTAGGTTTACCTGGGACTATATTGAAGTGGATATTTAACTTTCTTCACAACCGCAGAGTACTACTTAAAATAAATAACAATTTGTACGGGCCAAAATTTACTTCTAAAGGCACACCTCAAGGGTCCGTTATTTCACCTTTAATTTTTGTTTTATCATTGGTGACTTTGATGCATGAACTTCCTCATAGTATCAAGTATTTACTTTTCGCTGACGACCTAGTCATTTATAGTACTAGTAATGATCTTCAAATAGCTGAATCATTAATCAATAGTTGCCTTAACATCTTACATAACATCCTAAATAACTGTCTCAAGTTAGAAGTTAACATAAATAAGAGCTCTGTTGTAATATTTTCTAAACATACTATACCGTATCAACCCAAAATTATGTTCGATGGTTCTGTAATATCAATTAGTTCCTGTGTCAAATATTTAGGAATTTATTTGGAGTCAGATTTGTCCTGGAAACTTCACACAGAAAACATAGCTAGAAAAGCCGAGTTAGGGTTAAATATTATGAGATCCCTTTGTGGCGTATCATGGGGAGCTGATCCAAAAATACTTAAACTGTTGTATATAACAACTGTCCGTAGTCATTTTGACTATGGTTGTATCTTTTATGGTGAAGCAACCAATAACTTACTACGTAAATTAGATTTAATCCAGAATAGAGCCATGCGTATCATAACTGGAGCTCTAATGTCTTCTCCTATAAATTCTTTGGAAGTTGAGTCAGGAATCGTCCCTCTAAGCGTAAGAAGAAGTTATATAACAGATAAATATTGCCTTAAACTAGTCAGCCGGGACAATGACATTGTAGTAAAATATTTAGAAAATTATGTATACCCTAATTTTAATGTGACTCCTTTAATTGTTACTACTTCGTTGGCTCACGCCATAGCCTACTTAAATTTTGAATTCCAGGATGTTGTTTATTGGTCTAGTTTACTACCATGTTTCAACTTCGATTACGCTTGTACTATTGAAGATTTATCTGTCAACATTACTCATTTTAAAAATAAGTTTGAGTTTCTAGAATACCTTAGCCATAAGTCTGATTTTGTAAAAATATATACCGATGGTTCTAAAACTGATAGTAGAACAAGTTTTGCCTTTTATGACGCATCTAACAAAATAGGGAGGGTGTACGGATGCAACGATCATTTTTCTATTTTCTCAGCCGAAACTTTGGGTATCTTCTATGCACTAAAATATGTACAAATTAATTTAACAACTTCACGAAAGATTTTGATTTTATGTGATTCGATGAGCGTGCTGCAAGCTTTATCCGTCAGTATTTTTAATGCCTCTGCTAATTATTTAATTTATGAAGTTAAAAACCTTGTTAATATTTTGAAAAAGGTCAATATTCAAGTAGAATTTACCTGGGTGCCTGGACATTCGGGTATACTAGGCAATGAGTTAGTAGACTCTCTTGCTAAATCCTCTGCTAATCTGAATATTTGTGATTTGAAAGTCCCTTTCACTGATTTGTACATTTTTATTAAAAACAATATGTATAAACGTTGGGATATTTGCCTTACTAACTCCAGGGCTATTAAAGGTAAATGGTTGGAACAAATTGCTGTTAAACCTTCCACTAAAGCGTGGTTTGAAAAAAGCCCAAAATTCTTGGGTAGATCTTTTTCTGCTACAATAAGTCGTTTAAGAATCGGTCATAGCAGAATTCCATCACATCTACATCGTCTTAATCTCCTAGAAAGTCCTTCCTGTCCACATTGTGACTCTGATTTTTGTGATCTCGATCATTTAATTTTTGTTTGTCCTCAATTTGCTATTCAACGTCTACTATTAATAGCTCAAGCGCTAAATATTGTAAAGGGGAACTTGCCTAATAATACACAAAAACTACTGTGTATCACTGAATTGTATTTTATTGTATATTGTTTCATAATTAATACCTTCGGACGAATTTAATTTTTATTTGTTTTCCTTTCTGTATTTTCAATGTGCGATTGAATTGATTGATCACCATGTTAAGTTATCAGTTATTTTTAAGTTTTTGTACATACTAGCAATATAGTTACTTTTGATTTGTATAATTTTTGTAGTAATGTGTAGAATAGAATAACTACTACTTAATCTCAAGTTTTTTGTATTGGTAATTTTTAAGTTTGCTTTTTGGCTGATGGCCCAGTCGCCAATGCCTTAATAAATTAAAAAAAAAAAAAAAAAAAAAAATGAGTCAATGTCAGTTTGACATTTTATCGGTTGTTTCTATTTTGCGTTGTTTTGATATAAAATAAATTCAGTGATTTAAATTTTTCATCGCAAGTAACATACAATACAGCTAATGGCAGCGGCAGAGCATTCAAAACCAGAAGCAATGGAAGAAGATACAAGAAAACCCGTGTGTTTGATCATTTTAGGTTAGAATTTATTTTCTAGTTCTAGGTTTACTACATACTCAAGTTTATGATGGTTCAGCCATTGATCTTGAAAGTAAAGGTTCCTAAACTCCCCTCATCCTCTCGTTTTGCAGACTGCGTTTAGCTGTTCTAACGACTAAACTAAATGAGTTATGGACATGATAAACTTACACAGAACATGCTGATTCTTGGCCAAAATAATCATTTTCAAAGCTATTTCTTTTGGGGGGTGTCCACATTTTAGAGAGAGAGAGTTAAATATAACAATAAAATAATACATAACTACAAGAACATGCTTGTTAGGCATAGTATGTATTTTGTGCTAAGATGAAGTTGCTGAAAATAAACACAATGTGTCTCTAAGTACTTATACATGTTTTGCTGCTTTCGTTGATCTGATCGTTATTTTGTATTTTTAAGGAATGGCAGGAGCTGGTAAGACCTCATTTACAAGAAGACTAGCTGGACAGGTTGTGGAAGGTTCTAGACATTATCTGATAAATTTGGACCCAGCTTGCCGCGAAGTGCCATACCCAGCTAACATAGGTAAGATTCAGTGTTCAGTATCTCCTTTTTCATGTTACTCGTTAATTTTTATTCTTATTATTGACTAAAGTCAAGTCTTCCAGACAATCAATAGAATAATTCATTTGTGATTTCAGATATAAGAGATACAGTTAATTACAAAGAAGTTATGAAGCAATATGGGCTAGGTCCCAATGGTGGGATTGTTACAGCTCTAAACCTGTTCTCTACAAAGTTTGGGCAAGTAGTCGACCTTATTGAGAAAGCTGGGAAGAAGCACAAGTATTGCATTATTGATACACCAGGTAAATTATCTTTGTTTATTTTTCTAAATTATGTTTCATTTCACTATAGAAAGTTTTTGACTGTTGCCAGTTTCTGACAACTGTTGCCTTTGTATTTGTTTGCTTCTGTATTCATTTAGCTAAAGTGAAGTTGTGCTATTGAATATTCTCTGCTTGGTCAAAAGGCTTTTGTCTTGTCCTACTAATACAAATGTGAAAGTTTGTGTGGATGTGCTGTGATGCTCTTTCACGTAAAAACTACTGAATGGATTTGAATGGAACTTTACAATAATATAGCTTATTTATACATCTGAATAACACATAGGCTACAATTTATGAAAAAGAAAACTTTTCTTTCTACTTAAGTCCACGTGGACGAAGTCGCGGGCCGCCGCTAGTTTGAAATATACCTTACCAACATGGTGAGGTATATTTTTCAGTTTATGAGACTGCTCTCAGGTAATAACGGTGATTTCAATTCATCAGGTCAAATAGAGGTGTTCACATGGTCAGCATCAGGGACAATAGTGACAGAATCACTGGCCTCATCGTGCCCTACAGTTGTGGTGTATGTGATGGACACGGTGCGCAGTGTCTCACCGGTTACCTTCATGTCAAATATGCTGTATGCTTGCTCTATCCTCTACAAGACCAGGCTGCCTTTCATTGTTGTTATGAATAAAGTAAGTGTCTATCTTTATTGGTTTGTTGACACTAGTTCTGTTATTTTTTCCATGTTTGTTATTAAAAAATATATAAATTATGAAAAATATTACTTACATAAACGGCCTATATGTATACATCCCACTGCTGCGCACAGGCCTTACCTCAACTATGAGGTGGATTGAGCCATACTCCAACACGCAGGCTCAGTGCGGATTGTTGGAGGGGTGCAAGGTTAGTGAGCAACCTTAATGTCAGATGTTATCAAGCCGCCCTAGGGCCTCTGACTAAGCTTAACAACTGACATCTAACCATGTCAGCTGGGACCAACTGCATAACGTGCCTTCCGACGCACGGAAATGCCCGAAATACACATCACTAAATTTCGGTCCGGGTGGTCACCCATCCCATTTCCGACCAGGCGTGTGTTGCTCCACAACAGCGATCGTCGCCGATCACAACTGCGCCACGAGCACCTCCCGAATGCCCTTTTTAAAGCACTACCTATGTGCTTGTTGGACACTTGTTTCTTCTGATTGATTATAAATTTGCAAAACTAATTGGTTGTTCTCTTTTTCAGACGGACGTAGTCGACAACGCATACGCAGTAGAATGGATGCGAGACTTCGAGTCATTCCAAGAGGCGTTGGACGCGATGGGCGATGGCGAAGGCAGCGACTCGTACGTTGGCAACCTGACGCGCTCCATGGCGCTGGCGCTCGACGCCTTCTACGCCGATCTGCGCTGCTGCGGCGTCAGCGCTCACACTGGCAACGTGAGTATAGCTTAAGTATAAAGTGGCTTGTACGAGTTTCATCGATTTGCCACATCGAGAAAGTAAACTCCGATTTACATGACATAATATCCACCCTCACAACCATATCCCAGTCAGAGGCACACAAATTATTAAAAAAATCAAATCAATCGCTTTCCATCAGGTGAGATCGCGGTCGAATGCTGGTTTATCCAAATTAAAAAAAAAACAATTGTTACTGCCATGGTGAATGGAATATTCAGAAACCCACATTTCCCCAACGGAATTTGAACCCAACGTGGCAAGGGCCACCTTGCCACGTTGAGTTAATTGTACCGCCATTATCCGCCTTGGGTTTTTTATTCGGTGTTTTCCATCACCGGAGATAGTCGCAAATTTCACAATAAACACAAAGTAGTATATCGGCGAGTCTTGAACTTGACACCGAGTTCCGAGCCAGAGTGTTTAACCACTGGGCCACCATGAATGCCATACAAATCCGCGTTAGCTAAAAATAGTATGTTTGGTTGACAAGACTCGCACTCAGCTATCACATTGACGGCAGACAGTAGAATGGTTTGGCAATGATTTTATTTGCTAATGCAATAACAATATTTAATACAATTTGTTTTTATCACAGGGCATAGATGAATTTTTCAAGCTGGTGGATGAGGCAGCTGAAGAGTATGAAAAGTGAGTAGGTTTGTTTATTTCAACAAAAAAAAAGGTGAAACTAATATATTAATTAGTGTGAATGTACATTCAGCGGCACATCAGGCTACCCATTCCCGTTTGTTAACGAGAGCAAGGAAAACTGACCGGAAATAGGTAGCCTGCCATGCCGTTGACCATACACTATTAAAAACCAAGCCTTTTTTCAGAGAATACAAAGCAGACTGGCTTAAAATGAGAGCAGAAAAGTTAGAAGAACAGAAAAAGCAGGAAGAAGAATTAAAAACAGGAAAGACAGGTTAGTATATAAAGCTTTTTTCTTGATTGTACCAACACAATCCTACAAACCTGAGCAGAATGAGATTCTAGGTTTGTATGTGTACATAAGTTTAAGAGGCTTTGTGAATGTTTGATATGTATCGGCATTGTTTCATTTGTTTTATTTAGCAGTTGACAAACATATTTATCATCTTTATTTTAACAACCGTTTTGGTGCTAAGGTTAAGAAGCTGGCTACTACGCATACATACAAACGTTTGTGTGCATGAATATGTTCGTTTGTACTGGTCTGGTTGTTTCCAATGTATATTAAGTATTGATTGCCAAAAAGAATGTTCATCCGTTGTCTAGTATCCCATAGTAAATTGCGGCTAGATGGTGCTGTGTGGAATAATGTCCAGTGATATTTATTTATCTAATATAATTCCAGAAGATTCCGATGCAGTAGTAAGCAAGAAGAGTCTAATAGAAGCAGTCTCCGCTGGGCGAGAACTCAGCGACATGTACCTGAAGCACCCCGGGAACGACAGCTCTAGCGACGAGGAGGGGACCGAGGCGGGCCCGGGGGAGACAGGTAACTAACAGCCGCTTGAATTAGGTATAGTCAACGACATGACAGGCTACTCGTTTTCGGTCACTCTATTGCAAAGGAATGTCTTTTGACAAGAACTAGTTGAAAAAGGATTTGGTAGGCTGCCAATTGGCAGCCTGATGTCCCGTTTACTGTACAGTCAACGACACTTCAGGCTACCCATTTCCATTTTTTATCCTTGCCAAATGACATTTCTTTGCAATAGGCGATAGAGCAAGGAGGTCTGTCCGGAAATGGGTAGTGGGATGAGCTGTCCACCGTACATCAAGTGCATGGCAATAATTTGATTATTTCTATGTGGTTATATAATTTAATAATATATAATAATAATTTGATTGTTTCTATTAGGTGTTGGTAAGGTATGGCCGGTAGTTTGGAAAAGGCCACCTGAATTGTACATGCTAAGATTTCTATGCCCAAATATGTGTATCTTTTATTTGTGGAACAAAGTATAATAATCTTATCTTACTTTTGTCTACAGACGACAAACCAGAAGACGTAGCCATGTTCCAGGAATTCATCCGCAAACACGTGAAGCCGAACAATACACAGAATACATCCTGATTCCTAACTTAGCACTAGAAAAGATCTGTAAATATAGTTAAGTTTTCTAAATAAAAGACAATATTTAAGTTACGTCGTCTTTTATTAACAAACAAACAAGTTTAAACAGAGTAAAGTTACTTATATTTTGTAACAAATGATTGGATACGTAATTTAATTACCTATATTGCATTAGATCAAGAATTAAACACTATTGAAATAAAGCTCATAATATTATTCCAATTTGACCTCGCAGCCACTAGACACCTGATTGTTTTGTGCACAAAATTTTGCAGGGGGGAACCTGTCATTGGCCGATTATTGGCCAATAGGTGACGTAAGTGACGTTGCCTCACTTATTTCCTCACAGAAGAGACCAAAATTCGATAAAGATTGCATGTATTGTTTTAAAAACCGTATAAGTCTGATGAGTTGTCAAGACTCCGCTCGTTTCCAATGAGAAGTCTTGTGGCTGGTGGTGGTAAATTCGTAATATTATATAAATGTAGATTCATAAACTAGTTTTTAATAACGCTAAATGTTATCTCGGAGTTTGGCCGACTGTACAATAGATTTATCACGTTTAGGTACGCTGTACCTATATTATTAAATTAAGTTTGAAATTGTGATCAAAATATAAAATACAATTGCTATTGCTATAAAAATAAATAGTTTCAAAAATTAGGGAATGACAACCGAACAACAAATTACACTAATTATAAATAAGTTTAAATTGAGATTTCCATAAAAAGCAACCATACTCTTTACAATCTGCATGTTTATGCGTATTACAACTAAAATTAAATTCGCAATTAAGTACTCAGTACTGGCTAATTAAGTAGGTTATTATTAAGGTATTATTTTGTCCAAATTGTTCTATCTAATTCGTTTTGTTTGCACCATTTGGAGCATTTTTACATTATCAACCTTATTCATAATAACTTTATAAATTATTAAAAGCCTGTTCAGCTGTTAACGACCGAAGTTGTACGAGTAGTAGATAACGCTATCATCGCGCGATTATACGATGCGACGATGGTGTTATAGCACAATCTAGGTATCCTAGCGCGAATATAATGATCTACCCGCTCACCATCCATTATAGTTCGATCGCGTTAAGAATGCAATAATTTCATACTTGTCCTTCGATATAGCATGTCCCCAAACCAATCGAATCGTCCTAATTAGAAAGCCAAGTCCAGAGGGACCAGTTGAAAGCATACTTTCGAACTCAAAGGCTGTGGATCTGAGATTTTTTTTGTGCGTTTAAAATTATATTTAAAAATCACTGCATTCTTAACGCGAACGTACTAATAGATCAATAGGTACCTAAGTAATATTGTCGATTAGTATGATGGTCGCATCGCTTATTCGCGCGATGGTCGCGTTATCGCGATGGATAGGACATCGCCTGCATGTATCACTACCGTGATGGCATTGCGTTTCTATCGCTGCTTTGAGTAGACAGTTGCATCGCTGCTTAAAGTCGCAGAGTGTAATGGACCATGTTATTTATACAGGGCCCCAAGCACACCCCAAGTCTGCTAATTTTAGAACCCTTTAATTGAATCGTAATTGAGTCTTAATAGTCTAGTTTGACATATTTTTCATCGAAAATGTGTCAAATTAGCCGATTGAGATCCAATTACGATATAATTGAAACATTCTAAAATTAGCAGACTTAGGGCCCAGAAGTAATTTGAAGCATGTAGTGGGTAGTGGGGTAGTGTGAAGTTCTTGTATTTAATGATGATGAGTTTGAAGGACTTTCAACTTTGAGTTACGTTTTAGTTTCGGTAGTAGTCTAGTCGCAGATGTTATCACTGGTTGGTCAACGTTTAAAAATATGTTTTTATGAATAAGGCCGTATCACAATTGCACTAAAGTCTAACTTCCACTATCACCATTGCTGTCTTTGTGTCCGTTATGATGGCCGTTGCTAGTTTGGTGTCCATTGCTGGCTGTGGTAGGCGGGGCGGTGCGGCCCGCGCGTTCTAGCGCGCCGTCGGATAGGCGCCAGGCGGGAAGGTACGTTGGTGAACCAGAGCTGGTCTTGACTGCTAGTGCGGGGTTGGGCCAAGTATTGTGGGTGCTGCCTATTGAGGTGTATCTGGAAGTAACAAAACAACGGGTTTGTCATCACACTTTTAATTCTGGTACCTACTAATAAATCTATTTTCAATGTTTACGATTTGTTGTGACTACGAGTAGGAGAATAAATATAAAACAAATAGGAAATCTGGGAAAATAATACCATTTTTTCCTGGCTTTTGTACCTGTCAAACGGGACAAGATCGACATATTTCATGGTTGGTAAATTAATTTTTGTATTGAACCGTCACAGTTGTCTGAAAGACGTCTGTGGAGACAGCTAATACTTGTTAAATAAATGTTGGAAGGGATCAGTGGTGAAAGCAGATCGTCAAGAATCACAAATGTTAAGCTATAAAGCAGTTTAGGTGCAGGAATAGGTGACCACCCTTTTAAAAATAATGCTGTATTTTGCAGGCTTTTCCGTGCTTCAGAAAGCAAGTTTAGCACTTAGTCCCGGCTGACGTTGGAAGATGTTAGTCAGCCTGAATAGGTTGTAAACTATGTTTGGTAGAGATTGCTTTTTAGCGATAAAAGCGCCCAAATTGTATATTAACAATAATCTGTAATCCTTACTGTAATTTTTTGTAGCTTTTCTCGTGCAATCAAGAATATGTCTAATGGGCAGCTTAATAACATCTGATAGAAATTATCACTAGCCTTGCACTCCAATAATTAGGAGCCTGTGTCGGCACAGTTGGATAAAAAACAGTCTCTGGATTACCCTTTGTCATAGAGACTGCAGTAAGGCACTTGTCGCTGTAGAATGTAGCTCCAAATGTGGTGGTAGGACCAGTTGAGCAGAGGGAAGACGCGCACCACTTGTGGCCAGTTCGAGTCCGTTTTCTATAAAATAAAATAAAAATAAAAATAGATTATATGATAGAGTCGAACGTTCGATCCAGTAGGCAATAGTCAGTATTAGAGAAAACAAATGAAAAACTTTAGATTAGCAAGTTATTGATAAGGAGTTGGAGGGCAGATAAAAGGAGGGTACTGGAGGTACAGTCCGCATCAAAACTATGTGTGCTAACAGGTGGTTAAAAACTGTAATGGCGGTTTGACGGATGCAAATACTGCAAAGCAAAGTCATATGACGTTTCAAGCGTTTCTTTTTTTATTTTGTAGATAAAAGGTTGCTGTTTTTAAATACTTTAATTTATGAAGAAATGTGTTGAAAAATGACGGGTGATATGACTGGGGTCAACATTTAATGTTTGTGATAAGATTGAATAATAATCACCTGCATAAACTTCAAGTCTTTACTGTAAGGGTCCGTCCGCCTGGTCCCCATAAGGCACGCTTTGAGCTTTGTATCGTCATCCAGTATCCTCTGCAGCGTTTCTTTCATCTCTCCCTCCGTCACCCTCAGGGTCACTCCATAATGCGCCTCTACTTCCCTCACAAACTCTTCTATCTCACAAAATGGGTCTTTTGTCCGTATGTATACAACTTTTAGTTCTTTCTCAACGTTTTCTCTTTGGTACATGTCTCGTAAAACGTTCAGGGTTAAGTCTAGTAGCACTGTGCAGTCTTTTCCGCCATTTACGGATATGAAAACTTCGTCTATTTGAAACTGTTTGAAGCATTCTCTGATTATCTGGAATTTATTGAATTCAAAAGTTAAGTATTCGTAATATCTAAACGAAATTATAACAGCCTGGTGAGAAACGACTGACATCTAGCGTCGTCAGCCGAGACCCACTGCTTAACGTGTCTTCCGAAGCACAGAGATGCTTCGGTCAAGGCGGTCACTCATTCCATAACCCGACCTGAGGTGACGTGGCTTGTCAAAGGCGATAGTTGCCTCTTTACCTCAATCAATCTATACTAATAATATAAAGCTGTAGAGTTTGTTTGAACGCGATAATCTCAGGAAAAGCTGGTTCGATTTGAAATAATATTTTTGAGTTCAATAGTCCATTAACTTAGGAAGGCTAAAGGCCGCTTGAGAATCTCTATAACTCTAAAGTAAAAAAACCTCGAGATGTCTAAACTCGCCATACGTCCTATTGTGTATATTTAAAAAGTGCAATAAAGAATAAATAAACTCGGTGCATGGAGCGCAATGCGGTTGGAGAGAAATTGGCTTAAAATCTCGCGGCGCTGCACTGCGTTTATAAAGATTACTTGTTTAGTCGCTGGCTCACCCAAGCACAACACAGTTTATAATACTGAAGAAGGAGCTCAAATAAGCCCGAGTAAGCAACATTTGTTAATAAGATAGATAATGTGACGCGCCCTTACACCGCATCTACGCACACACAAGCAAATTTCAAATATGTACGCGATACACATAAACATTCAATTATGATTGGTTCTTCAGTTGATGAATAGGCTCAAACGTCAAACGCATACTGGCAACTGAACAACCAATTCGAACTGCATGTTTATGTGTATTGCGAATTGCGTATCTACATATTTGAAATTTGCTTGTGTGCGTAGATGCAGTGGAGGGACTCAACAACCAATTATAATTTGCATGTTTATTGCGTACATATTTAAAATTGGCTTGTATGCGTAGATGTGGTGGTGGGGCGCGTCATTTCAGCTTAGACGATCCTAACTAGGTAGATAGGTGTTGGTGTTAGGCAATTTGAAATGCAAGTACCTAGTAGGACTTCTGTCGTACCACTTGCTTATTCATCTTAACAGGGTTTTACTTTTTAAAACCTGGTAAGTTATACAGGGTAAACGGCGGGTTAAAAAAAGAAAGCAAATATGAGGCAGCAAATAGAATCCATAAGGTTGTAAGCATGCAAAATGTTTTCTACACTCGAAGTATACTGAACAGACAGATTGGAACAATAAATGATTGATGATTGGAGATTGGACAGATTTTGAAAACGACAGCCTGTTTATAAAAAGTTGCACAATTATTAAAGGAAATTAATAATAAACAATCACAATGACCGATATTACTAGATCATAGATAAGCAGTTACGTTTGTATTACATGTAAATGAGCTCATAGATATATTAAGTACATAGATAAAACAGTTTTAAGGGTTACCTATCATTAAACCGAATTTTCTTTTCCCGAATTTCATTTTCCCGAAAACGTTTCGTTTTTTTTCGTTCGGCATTTTTTCATTTTCCCGAAATGACGTTTGCCACTGTATCAGTTGACCAATTATCAACTGGATTTTTTTCGTTTGCCTCTCGTTTCAATAGACCACAAAACGTTTTACCGAAGTGACGATTAGCCGAAATGACACTTGTCCGAAGTATTGTTTTCCAGAACAATCATCAGACCACTGTTTTGATTGCCATATTTTTAGTTTACCAAGCGATCATAAAAAAGGTTACGGGTTTAATGCAAGCATCATAAAAGCCAAGAAGGAACTTTTGGATTTAAATTAAAATAAGAAATTTATAGCATCTCTGCAGTCAAACAGCATGCAAGTATTCAACATGCAAGTTTAAAGAAAACACAAGAATTCTGTCACGGCTCCAGCATTACGGGGCTCCGGCGGTTCCTCGCGTGCTGATCGTCGCAGATGGCTTTCGCTTAGCACCGCAGCTTCGGCTTGTTGGCCGGCTTCGCCGGCCAGCCTCAGCCGTGGCGCCTCGCTCATAGCCACCTGCTCCTCTGCCCGCGGGCCGCCTCGCCCCTCCATGCCTACGCGCTTTTAAATAACACTCTTGGGGTAGGGCAAAACAAGTACCACGTGGTGTCGGGGTTGACTGAGTAGGATTCACCCTGAAGTTGAAATTTATCATGCGTTGAACGTTATCATACAGTAGTTGTGGCCTAGTAATATTCGGTAAAATGTGATTTAGGCTAAGTGATGGTATGCCAAATAAGTCATCTGGTAAATGAAAAAAGTTGAAAAAAGACTTCGGGCAATAGTAAAAAGTTTATTCTGAAATTCGGTTTAACGTAGTTCGATATAACGACACTTATGTCAAAAGATACTTCGACGGGTTAAAAATATGTCAAACAATACATCTGGCAAATGAAATGTTGGTCAATAGTTTTCAGTCAAATGAAATTCGGACTAGTAAATTTCGGACAAGTGACGGGTTCCCAGTTTTAAGCCAATTTTAACTTATCAATTCACCTTCAACTTCGTTCGTGCGTTATCTGATTTAAGTAATTTTTATTCATGATATGGTAAACATGAAATCACGAACATCATATCAAAGATAAGATTCGTTTTGAATATTGAGCACTTTTTTGTATGGCCTGCCTGCACCCTATAATGTCCAATGTATTCTGCAAAATGACAAGTGTGGTACCTAATATGTGAAACGTTATAAGCGTCGGATCTACACACAATATTCTTAATGATAATTTTGCTAAACATTTTGTTGAAAACTGAAACAAAAAGCTTTAGCATGAAGTGTGATCTTGGGCCTCCTTCCTCAATCGTGCTGTTTCAAAAACTTGCAAAGTGATCAAAGGAATCTGCCATTTTTTTTACCAGTACTTACAGTACTAGTTCGAAACGCGGGCTCCCAAAAGTAATTTTTTACTTTTTTTGGCAATTAGATAATTGAAATGTGTTTCTAGCAAGAAATTCTCTTGAATATTTACCAGACTTTGAAAACCACACCTGTACATTTTAGAATATGAATACTAACATATACAATTATCTGTAGTCTGAAACAAAAAAAACAAGGTACCTGTTCGGTCTCTTTCAAAACGTCAGCAATATCCGGCAGCCCCGTGGGGTCGTCTTCTCTTCTCTGCGGCATTTTGCTCTCTGTAGAGTTTGTTGCTCACTGCCAGCACTGTAACAATAGCTGTAGCTAACTAAACAATACGTTGTACAAAAATTTGCATCAGCTACTAACAGCCTAATCGGTTGGTTCGTCCGTCACGCTTCGCAAGAGATGTGTGTCGGAGTGGAAAATAATCTTAATAAAGCATATACTCATGTCGTAATTATAAGTAATCACTAGAATCACGTAATAGGTATGCTACGGTTCATGGGAGTGCCCAGTGTGGGGCAGAGTGAGGTAGTAGCCCTACCCTTGATCTTGCATAAGTACTTACAATTAGTAAGGTTTTTGACGTGACAACGTCTTATAATTCGTGGGCCCGCGCTCGAAAAAACATGATGCATGCGGCGTTACCTCGCTCTGCGGCGTTCCATTTAGGACTTTGTCACGTTCAACTATCGTTGGTAAAGCGACTTTACAGACAACCGTTTTTTTGTGTACTGTTCGATCCACATTACGAATGTAACGTTAAGTCATGACTGAGTTTGATGCCATTGTTTTTAAATTAAAGCTGTGTTTGAGGATACTTTATTTTAGGCTTGCTTCATCTTCAAGGAAAAGGATACGCTTCTCATCAATAAGTTAAATCGACTCAACCTGGAGCGTCTCCAATCAATGCAATAGTGCATTCTGTTCCTTGATCGCGCCCCAGTAAACAAGCCAGCTCGCAGGTAGTGTCAATACAATCGGCTCCTTTGAGTGATTGGACGCTTCTGGCGCCCATCGTGACGCGACTGTACAAAGACGAGAGCACACAATGGACAGTGCATGTTTACCAGCATTTTCCTATGAGGACCTTTGTCGAGGGCTTTCCTTGAAGCGTCATGAGGTTGTGCCTACGATACGGACGTATCGTACGTTTTGTGAATTAAGCAATTGATGTTTGGGACTATCTTTCTGGTTTATTTTACCCCATGACTTGTAAGCGGAAGACGCGGGTTCGATTCCCGCCCGAAGCCAAATCCTAATGTCTTTTTCGGATTTAAGATACCTTGTTTTTTCTGCAAGGAAAAGGATGGATACGGACCGTTTTGTGAACTATGCAATTGATGTTTTTGCACTGGCGTTTTCTCTAGGTCTTTTGGCGAACTTCCCAGATTTAGAGTATCATCATCTGCATTTGATCATAGTGGTTATTCCTCTATCTTTTATGAAAATACCCTTCAAAACACTAAGCATCCCAGTTCTGGCGGACCAGGGCTGTACCTGAGTAGGTTAGAAGAGTTAAAAAGTGTTGTCGAAAGAAAACGAATTTCTTAAGTTCTGCACACCTATTGCTACACCACGTGGAAATAAGCATTCCCCTACGAAAGACAGCGTACTTACACCTCGGTATTTTTTGACAGGTACCTATGCCTTTTTGGTCTGTCTGTGGCTAAAATTAGATCTTTCTATTCTTTAATATGTGCGTGAATTTACGGCTTCTCACATTATGAGTACATCGTAGGTGCAAATATGTAAGATTGTAGATTTCCTTGTTAGGTTGTCTTTCGCCGTTCCAGAATTTTGCGCTTTGGCTGACGGATACATTTTTTCCCGATCAGACAATCCCGCGGTTTAACACAGGTATCATAGCCGGTTTAGTAGGTATATAAATGTTTTGTTTGTAAGTGAAACCGAAAAAACGTGTTTTCAATTGTTTACCATTTAATGTTTGAACAGCTGATTATCTTTATCAGTAATTAATTCAATTAGACTGAACGGTTTCTACACATGTAGTTATTGAATATACATCTAATAACGAGGCAGGTGAAGGTCTAAATAATGTTACCTATTTTTTATTACATACTAGAACGTTATTATCGCGTTCAGTTAAGTTTTTAATGGAAATGTTTATAAATTACTCTTGCTGGATGTGTATGTATGTATTACAAATTTAATATTCAAGTCTGTTTATCAGTTCCTGACAGACATGGCGACAAAAGACGTCAAATGCCTGTTTTTGTCGGACGTGTCGTGTCGTGCGTTTGTCGGTTGATCGACATACCCCCTTATTCATAAAAACTTAAACATCCCTTCAACAACACGTAATCTTTTCTCGACACGTATTGCTTTGTCTCTTTCATACTTGTTGCTGCCGTCTTTGCGAGTAAGTGACATAACACGTCAATTGCTTAAACTATGATTTAGCGTTGCGTTCGTTTTTATCGTTGGGTCAGACTCCAACGCGTACTCTTGCGACACAAGTCGTATCTCTGAACTGTAATGTTTATATATTGGCAGTTGTCATCGCCTTGAGCCCATGCAAGGCATTGCAAGGTAATCCAATTGGTACGTTACGCTTGACGCACCGCCTGCTGTACAAGCTAGGGGTAAAAGGATCTTGATGTAAAGGTGAAATGAATGTCTGGTCATTTAATTAATACATCAAGTTACACACTTTTCGGAAAGAATCAACAAGAAATAGTTTGATGTACCTACATATCAGTTCAATAATGATAAAAAAGTACTCAAAAGATGGAATAAGGAATTGAAATATTCAGTTCCATAAGAATAGAAATGTCTAAGAAAAAGAAAACAGTGATATGATGATTAACAATAAGTAGTTTATTTCTTTTCAACATAAACTTATGAAACTATCAAATAGAAAATGATAATTTATACAGTTAAGATTCCTTACACAAACAAGCTTGTGTCTTGACACAACACACACAACTTATAAAACAATTCGAAAAAAACTTAAACATTTTAACTTATTTCAAAAAAAAAGGACACTGTGCATTTGCAGAAAAATAATCTTTTAGCAATAACCTCTTTATTGTATTTATATTTAAAATCTTAACTTTTATTTTAATTTTCCACACAAAGTTTTTTCAAAGGAGGTTCACTCACATCTTTTTTTGTACTATTGAAGACAATTTCTTTTGTTAGTCTAAACATCACTCGCATCATTAGTTTATTCGCGGATACATTCCTTACGTCAAAAACATCAACAATGAATGGGGACATGTCAAGGTCCATATTATCAGTAACCATTTGCTTCGCAACAGCTACAGGATCATCACCAGCGGCAAAACAATAAACGTAAACAATTATTTCAAAGTCAAACTTTTCCATGAGTTCTTCATCTTTGATAAGACCTTTGAAATACTTTAAGAACTCCACAGCCATTGCTGGTAAATTCATTGTTACATGGATTTTACCACCATTTAATATTTTATTGCCTTTACATAGTTCGATTAAATAATCTCTAAACACACCTAAAATGAAGTCTTTACCATCTTGATTGTATGATTGAAACATCTTTTTGTTGACTTTATTATTTTTAGCATTGTGGTTTAACCATTTGAAAGAGTCCGGGTTTAAGTCATTTGCAAACACTTTGCACTTCCGTTTGGCAGCTGGAATTGAGAAAGGTCCAACACCACAAAACACATCAAATAAAACATCCCCAGGGTTTAGAAAGCCTAGTATTCTCTCATGTTCTTTGCAAAGTCGTGGATTCCAGTAAACTTTAGAAAAGTCAAATTGAAAAATGCAACGGTTTTCTTTCACAGTAACTAAGTAGTCCTCTTCCCCAGCAATGACTTCCATACTGAAGTTACGGTAGGTGTTGTCTATTATGTTGCTCTTGTTGACCACCGTGCGGCATGTCTTTATTTTGTCCAGTAGAACTTGGCCAATGAGTTGTCTGTATTCTATAAGATGGTCACGCAGATTCAGGTGTAAAATGTGACCAATTTGTGAGTAGCTGCTTACCATTTCCTCACCTTCTGGTAAGACTGCTTTAAAAATAGTGTCAAAACTCCAATTATCATAGCCCAACTGCTCCTCCTTGGAAGCAAAATTATTTTCAGTGACTTTAAACTGCTCCAGAGATTCACGTGTACTCTTGTCTATATCTTCCCATTTAGTGACTTTATCCGGATGTAAATACAGGCATTTCTTGAAAACTCCTTCGTCTAAATTTTGAACAGGTTTGAAGTTTTCCACTTTGAGGAAGAAAGGCTTACAATATTTCATGACATTCGACAGATTCTCTTCTTTCAACTTTAGCACTGGCACTTGTATATTACGCAAGAATTTCACACGGTCCAGCACTTTCATACCGCGGACATCAACGGGAATTGCCAGAGCCTGGCTTGCGGAGGCCATTTTACCGAAAAATACGCGGATTTTAGCCAAAATCATACAAATTTTGAGAGTAATACGTGTGCACTAAACATACGAATACTAACCTATTTCGAGGTCAGATGTTGTATTTCTTCGGGTTGTTAACAAGCGCCTTTGTGTTTCTATTTCATATTCATGTGAATTATGCACAAATTAAACGTTCGCAAAGATTTATCGTGGCAAAAATATATTTCACTGTTTTTCTGTGTTTCACATTGAACCTGTCAATTTGACGTAAGAATTAAATGACGTTTGACGTGACTACTCTCGCGCATGCGTATTCTGCTTCTGCGTTTCGTTTTGCCAGCGAAAAACACCTTAATGCTAGGTTATTCTTATTTCAGCGTTAGAGATAATGCATTACTTATCACCTTACCATAGAGTATGGTAATACCTCTAAGGGTAATACATTGCATCTTACTAAAGATAGGAAACCCAAAAAAAAACATTCAGTCTTGGGCTCGAGTCCTGAGCCCAAAACCGAATGTTTTTTTTCTGGGTTTCCTACCTTATTGCTTTAAACTGCCTCGAACATTTTATTAAACCGTATGACCGTATTAACCTATACGGTTTAGTATGGGTTCAGTATGTTTCAGTAAAAACAAAATGACATGTAAAAACTCATGAAACAGCATTTACAACAGAACTGTTAAAATTAGGTCTTCAATATAGTTTTTATTATGAGGCCATGAGGGCGCCGTTGTGACAGTGGATCGGCAACCATCGCTGTTGTAAGGAAACACACGCTGGGTCATAAATGCGATGGGTGACCATCACGACAAAAAACGAAAACCGTCACTGATCCCGGTGGACGTCGCTAGATGCCAGTCTAGCCTACTCGGAGATCTTAGTGCGGCTTAATAACATCTGACAAAGATTGCCCACTAAAATTACCTACACCCCTCCAACAATCTGCGCTGAGCCCGCGTGTTAGACTATGGCTTGCGCCATCATGGTTAATGTTTCATGTATGTATGAGGTCCTTCCTGTACATCCTAATACGGTACCTTCTTCCTTGAAAGGAACCTTCGCGTGCTTCTGGGGAAGCACTATTTGAAAATTGCATCCACTTAACACTGGCTTTGGCTTTTCAGATGATAATATCATAATTTGTAATGCTGATGCACAATCAGTTGGTGGTCTAACTTTACCTGAGATGATGCTCAGTGCTCAGAACTCAACAGATATTAATATGATTTCAATTATAATTATTTATTGGGCGTTGTTACATTGGATGCTGAGTCGCAGCAGTATGCCGGTATAATGGGCTATGAGCTTTAGCCAGAGTGCTTGCCTGTGTGAGTTTCTTCGATCATACTCTTCAAGAAAGTTATCGTATGGCAATCGTGGTGGGCGGAGAGACGTAACCAATGATATTATAACAAAAAAGAGGTAGATAGGTTAAGTCAATACTGAGAGCGAAGTCAAACATTGTTTACTGCGTACGTACCTATAATTTGAACAACATACTTAGTATGATTATTTAAAAGAGCGTAAACGAGACATACGTGTTTAGCAGTGTTGTCTCAAAATGTCTATCTACGCTGTAAATGCTTTGCTAAGGAGCATTAACAGCAGATTTTGGGCGCCACTTTTTCAGCAGAAGAAACCAATCTTCCTCTTTATTAATGTAATATCATTGGACGTGACCTTTTTTTTTTTTTGCTATGGAAATCCGCGTTAACCATCTCGATGGTTTTGGTGGAGTAAACTTGCACTAGACACTCAGTTAACCTGTTAATGTTAGGCATTAATCAGCTTAAAACAATTTGTTATAGAGGTTGAACAAAAGAAAAACCCATTTAGAACGTCGAGCACCAACATATCGGTTAGGTACGTACAAGATCGAATGCAGGTAATAATGGTTTTACGGGCGCGGTGCAGTTCCATCCGGTGTGAATTGCTCGCTCACGTGGCCACAGTACACAGAGAACAGTAAAATATCTACATACAAACGTGCCGCTCTCGGTTTGAATGGGTACGTGCGCGTCGCGCGCTGTGTCGGCACGCGATTTCACGCACACGCTAGCATAAAATCCGGGGGGTGGCAGTACGGGACGGGCTGTACCGCGTGTCTGTGTGCACTCTAGGCTAATAAGTCGGCGGGCAGCCTTAGATAACCTACTGTTTATACTGTGACGTGGCTTTGTATTTTCTAAGTTCTCGAGAGTAAGCTCGCCCCGCAGTTAATGTTTACGGCTCCCGAGGACTATTCTACCTCTTTACTGTTTTATCAGATAGTCTTAGGTACGGGATTAAAATGCATTCTGTACCCGAGGATATGAATGCATCCGTCAGTTGCTTCACTAGTCTTATACCTACTTAGCTGGCTTTTTTGCATGTTTGAGAGGCGGTAAAGGAAAGTTTGAGGCATATGAATAATTTGAATAGGTAGATAGGTATACACAATTTAATCTGTATGAATATTATAAATGGGAAAGTGAGTCTGTTTGTGTCCCATGCTGCCATTCTGATGAATTTTGTTAGAAATACAGACTTGGACCTTGGAGAATGAGCTACATTTCGTAGTGAAAGAAAAACTTGATACTCAAATTGGGTCGAATAGGGAATGAAAGTTTGTATTACTTGTTTAGATTATTATATAAGTCAGACTTTCAGTGACATACCGGATTTGTCGTGGGCCAAGCTAGATTAGAAGCGGAGCTTTGATTAGGACAATCCATTTAGCGCAGTGGTTACGTGGACCAGTTGGGGCTATGTTGTTTGCCGGTTTGATTCCTGCTGTTATAAAGGCAAGTGGTGCCTTCGTTATTTTTTTATTAACGTCGAGACAGGCTGAAAGGGTGCAGGCAGGATCAGTTCGAGCAGTTGACTCGCACACTGTCCAAAATCCACTTTGATAAAAACCGATATACCTACTGGCTACTTTGCGCCGGTGCTTAAGATCTTGCAACCTGGTGGTGAGAGCTTGGTCATTGTTTAGCCTATATAAACCACCACTTACAAACTAACCACTAATTTACTTTTAGTTGTTATTAAAATATAAAAATGTACTGTGTATGTGATCTTCAACTCTGTAAGTATTATTCATGTTGTAACTGACCTCACTTACAATCTAGGGTAGGTAGGTACCTAACCTACCTACCCTAGATTGTAATGGCAACGGACCTAATATTATTTTTAAGTTAAATATGTTATCACGTAAGTGACTATTTTTGTCTTTTGTGATCATAAAGTTCTTTAAACCTAAACCTATTGTTATGGCTGGTTCACATAACAAATGGAAAATCTGTGTCTTCCCCCTGGGTTATTACCCATACCCATCCATACGTTTCCTTCCTATAACTTTCATAGCTAAAAGCTAGTTAGCTTATCTGTGCCCCAGATTTAAATCTAGGCCCGGAAGAGCGAGCCTGCTCAAGGCTGCCACAGCCTCTGATTGGTAAAGTTTTTTAATTTGAATTTGCATCACAGAAGATGCAACTATGTAAGTAGGTACTTTGTAGCCACTGAACAACGATGTATACAATTTACACTATTCGGATAAAATTCAATGGTCATTTGTTTTGCTTCATATTTGGAAGTTTCTTTAGACATTCTAACTCTTATTGAGGTAAACAGGGTGTGAAATATTCAAGTATGAATAACATCACTACATAGTATAAAACAAAGTCGCTTTCTCTGTCCCTATGTCCCTTTGTATGCTTGAATCTTTGAAACTACGCAACGGATTATGATGCGTTTTTTTTTAATAGATAGGGTGATTCCAGAGAAAGGTTTATAGATATGTATAATAACATCCTCGCAATAACATCCTCGGGGGCGGGTCGCCAGTTCAGTAATAAATTAAAGTCTGCGGCAGGTCTCAATCACCTAATCACAGGCTGGTGTTTATGATGACTTTGAACCGAGATTTGAGTTTTTTTCGGAATACGCACCTTTTATTGCGCCAAATCCAATCGTCAATTTGCCAAATTAATGTAATTTATTTCAGTTCAGAGCCAAACGTTTGTTTTCGCCGCTCCAATATTTATTTTTGAAATTTTCATTCACCGTAACGCTCGCTGAATTGTTAAAGTCAACGTGTAAATTATAAAATTATGCGTTTTTTATTATCTTTGCGGTTTGTCGAACGAATTAACATATGAATGTTTGTGGTCGTAACAAACGTATTTATTTATTGTTGGCGAGAATTCGGTAAAAGCGTTTTAATAGATACAATTTGTAACAAAATATTTCTGGTTTGGTTTTACTAGCTAGCCACCTATATGCTACATAGAAATAAGTAGATAGGTAATGTTATGTCAGAATTGCTACGAGTAGCAAGTAAATTGAATTAGTCCAGGAACGTGATAAAATAACGTGTCCTGAGGAAGTAAATTAGGTTAGAAGACAGTAAAAAGATTTGGTTGGAGGATGGCACACACAAACTAGACAGCCTTCTTAGTCACCATGAGTTTCATTACGTAAATAGGTACTAATCTACTTAAATATTCATTAAAGCCCAATAAGCCTTACAATACTGTTTTAGAGTATACCTACTCTAAAACGAGCTCCTAGTAAAGTAAAGCTCGAACCTTTTTTTTTTTACGCGGAGAATGCCTTCACGCACTATCCCGTTTCCTGAGTACGAGAGCGGGGTAGGGTGGGGCTCACCCACAGGGGTGGGCGTGGGCATACCCACTAAACTCCGCGGAGGCCATCTTCTGCGCAGTACCAGGAATCCCCGAGGACCCCATGAGGGACTCTATCTCCACATCCCAGCTCCTCACCAGGGGAGTTGTGCCTCCCCTCATACACCCGCGGGCGTTCACGGCAGTGCGAGGCCCCCCCACACCGCCGCCCTCCACAGGATCGCTTGTGCAATGGAAGCACACAGTCTCCACCATGTGCACTCCTGGCGACCCCGGGGCCCCCCTTTAGTCGCCTCTTACGACAGGCGGGGGGGAGCATGGCCGTATTCTAACGCCTTAAACCACAGGGCCAGTAAAACTCGAACCTACCGACATACTTAATTTTTTTTTCTTCAAGTGATCCTTGCGAATATCAGATACTAAAAACATCTGATTCTTCTATAATTTCTTGCTGTAGCAAAATTGTGCAGACATAAACCGGCATTGCATCAAACACTTGCTCCCAGATCAAATTTTGCCGCCCGAAAGCAAATCCATCGCCGAGAAGTGACAATCCACATGAGACTTCGCTCCACAGAAGAGCGGTCAAACGATGACAAACATGGCGGTCTCCGGTCAGCAGTTTGTCATCATCGAGCAGGAATATGCGGAGGTAGAGACGATTTGCATACGGGTCAGCCGAATCACACGGGTTTGATTCTGTGCACGTACATTAGAAATCTTACAATAGTATAGCAGGATATTGTTTAAGAACGCGCCTCTAAGATATTAAATGCAAATGTACATAGTAATTATACCTACAAATTGAGTAGGTGATAAGTATGTATGGCTTTAAAGAGGAACTGGAACATTAAATGGGCGAAAATAACTACACTTGTCGCACTCTACAGATGGTCATCGCCGAAGAGGAAGACCTAAGATAACTGAGTCAGTGGTGCCCTAGATAGTACTGTTGGCATCAAAATAAGTTAAAAGTTTTTTAAAAAAGCAACCTTATCTACAGAATAAAATAGTATTTCACGTGTTTACGATTTCAGTAAAGCCTCTCGATCTGTCGTTATACGAGTATCTTTACAGTTGCTTTCGTCAAACCATCATTTTCCTTTTTGACCACTCTATCCGCAGCGTTCGAGAGCATTAACAAAACTCTTCTCGGTTTAGCAGTAAGATATATTAATTAATTAATTAATTGAGGCCTTGTGCGCTGCAAATCCCGATTTTAAAAAGATATACAGTGTTAGTCTCAGGGTAGATGAGTAGTTAGGTCCTACAGGGGTAGTTACTCGGCCTGTAAATGTACTGTTTTTGGGGCCCCTCTGCACTGGGTCGCAACAAAATTAGGAAACTGCACAGATTACCCCTGTGGGAAACTGCAATTAAAACTTGAGAGAAACTGAAACTTTAATTCAGCTTTCCGTAACACTGAAAGTTGTGTGAAAATCTATTAGGTATTTAAGTCGTTACTACGTCAGATTTCTTGCTTATTTATATTATTTTCACAGGATTATGATGGAACAAGAAAGAACATGGTTAGGGCCGAAAGAAGAAATATTTTGTTTTAGAATTGATGGAAGCTTTAGTATCGAAGCGATTAAGATAAGTCTTCAAAAGCATATTAGTACATTATTTAACCATCTTTCAAAAAGGAGGGAGTTCTCAATTCGACTGTTTGTTTTCAAATGAGGTACCTACGGGTCTGGAAAAATTCCCAAGTAAAAACAAAAACCGTAAACTGCTAAAGTACCATGATATTATTCCATCGACGTTACCCCAAACTTAAATCGAAACCATATTAAAGGCCCATAAAAAGCCCTCATTTTCCCCTTTAGTAGATTCCTTCTGTCAGAAAGTCAACTAGTGCTGTGAAAAATACAAGTTCCGGGAAAAATCCGCAATTAAATTGAAACTCCGAGTCTGCAGTCTTGGTTTTCTGTTTGTACCTACTTACAACTCTCCAAAGTAGAGCTTGTGTAGGTTATAGTTGTCAGACCAATGAACATCATCATCATCAGCCTTGTGTAGTCCATTGCTCAACGTAGGCCTCTCCTTTTGCACGCCACTGTACTCGATCGATAAGTAATATTTCTAAATAAATACTTGAACACCCGGATACAGAAGAAACATAAAGGTTTTTTCATATGAATTGTTGCCTTGGGGTGATACAAATAAGACTACGTTCAGCGCTATAGGCAAGACCCATCGCACCGTACACTGTGGAACTTTACTGAATATTCTGATACTTGATGTATTCACTAAAAACCATTAAATACTAATTAAAAGTAAAAAAAAACACAATTAATCGACCATGCTTGTTGTTTGCATACTAGCAAGAAACTCAATGTGGTTGAATTCTGAATAGATCCCCAATGAAAGTATTGCCAAGTAGCTGTCAAAATGTTTAGCTCTTAGAACCTACGGTAGTGCAGTGACGATTGGTGAAAGAGGAAATCAAAAGGAAGCTCGTTCGTTTGTTGCTGAAGTTCAACTATACTTTGTATACGCGCCTCGTTCATAACCGTTATTTCAACACTAGTCAAAACACCTCCCTACTAAACACCTAATACAAGCTCAACGCGTAAATAAATCACAAGGCGAGAAACAATAGGCCGCGTTGATGGCGGCGCGAATCATAAAAACAACATTATGGAGCCGTTAACGCATTCGGAGGTTCAACTGTGTGCTGGAGTGTGCTTGTCAGATTCCTCAGTTTTTGCAGGATATGAACTGATTTATTTCGTCATCAACAGATTTGAATTCGCTGTTTTCGATGCAGTAACCAAACGTCATTAACGGCTTGGATACTACAATTAAAGTGAACCTTTGGGGTTTTGTTTGAACTCGCCTGATAACTTGACTTATTAGTCCTTTTTCAGTTTTAGGTACTTAATTTATAAAATAATTGTCCAGCGCACTTTTGGACGAGCCGCCTCTGGCCACCGGGAGTTGGTTGATAGAACCAAATTGCTTTACAACAAAATCAATAATATTATATGAAGGTTATGCTTTAAAACAATAATACCCATCATAGCATAAGTCTGGTTCTCATTAAATTATACATTTTATTAGTTTTTAAAATTATTTTTTATTAATTTTTTTAATTACAAAAGAGTATTTTTGCAAAGTCTGTGCATATTCTGAACTCTTTATAAACATAACGCTAGAGTTTCTTCTTAATATTAGTGCAACAGTCTGGATATCGCGTTATGAAGACATTAAGCGTGGAGAATCTGCCTTACTAACATTATCAGCTCATTTTTTGGTCCGTAACGTTAAAAGAAAATTATCCGGTTCTCGGTATTTGCCAGTGAATACTTTCCGCTAAATTGATTTTCTTGGGTTTTCTCTGTAAGTAAAAGTTTCTAGGTTTTAGGACTTGTGCTGATTTTGAATAAATGCCTTTATTTACACACTGCCAGCCAAAATGAGAAGTTAATTACCTAAATAAATTAAACTGGTCGGGAATTCCGGATAACTTCTTAAAAAAGGAATAAAAAATACTGGATGTAATAATGAGGTCGGCTAGAACCAGTAGTTTGTAAGATTAGAGTTTTCAACCAAACAAACAAGCATTCAAGCTGTACGATATTACTATTAGTATGCATGCAACTTCGCAACAAGATGGTTGACCCACGACATGTCCCTGGATTAAGGGGCCCTGTTTTACAGATACTAAAACATCTGCCCTACTCCAAAGTTATGTCCAACCAATTTAACTTGAGTATTTACTAGTTTAGGAAGACATCACTCTGTAAACTCATAAAGTGTTAGCAATATCTAACTAGCAGTATCAGCCTGGTTATATCCTGATAACAGTTAAACGACGTCTTAACGGCCAATTTACATATTGCCCGCTCTAATAGAGTAATTCGGTCTACGCTAGCGTTTAACAACCTTCAGAATGTTGAGAACGTGGTTGGGATCCGGATGCAAGCAGAGGTTATGTTTAGAGTTAGTGATTTGGTGATTTGGTTTTTTGTTTAAATAAATAATAAATATCACTGGATGCTATTCCACACAGCGCCATCTAGCCACAAACTAAGCAACTAAATGCTTGTTCTATAGGAAACTAGACAGCGGATACTTACTTACTTACTTTTTTTTATAAATACTTACATATTTAATTACATAGGAAACACCCAGCCCAGTACAAACAGACATGTTCATGCACACAAATGTTTTTACTGTGCGGGGATCGAACCCGCGACCTCTGGTGTAATAGCCCACTTTTGAACCATTGTACCTACCAAATTAGTCGTCAGCAGATATATAACTTAAACCTTTCAAATACTACATGATTTTTTAAAAAAAAACATCGTCTTACAGAGATTATGCGAAAAAAAGTGTATAGGTACTAACCTTAGTGACATTTGGAAATCGAGATTGGCAATTTACACATTTTGTACCGTAGCTCAGTGGTTAAGCACTATGATATGGCCGGAACTAATGGTAGTGAAGTGTGGGCTTCTCAGTGTTCAGTTTACCACGAGGGCAACAGCCCTACTACCGCGTTTGGGAAAAATTGAGAGCGTATGTTGCATTATTCATTTGAGTCACATTGTTTGTGATCTCATAAATATAAACGGCCTATTATACGTCCCACTTCTGGGCACAGGCCACACCTGAAATATGAGGTGGAACGAGCTATTCTCTAACACGCAGGCTCAGTGCGGATTGTTAGAGGGGTGTAAGGTTAGTGGGCAACCCTAATGTCAGATGTTATCAAGCCGCCCTAAGGCCTCTGACTAGGCTTAACGACTGACATCGAGGGACGTCAAAAAGGGACCAACTGCTTACCGTGCCTTCCGAAGCACGGAGATGTCCGAAATACGTATCACTAAATTTTGGGATGGGTGCCACCCATCCCATTTCCGACCTGGCGTGTGTTGCTTTAGAACAGCGATCGTCGCGGATTACTGTCACAACTGCGCCACGGGCACCTCATGACTTATGATCTCAAAAACTTTAATTTTGCTTGTTTTTTTCGTTTATTCATTCCGGTGATGTATCACTTTCATCCATTACTTACTAGCTACGAGTAGTTTTAGTTGGTACTCACGCAACATGTAGTCAATACGCAAATGAAATACGATCGAAAGCTCTCTGATATCCTTGTAAAAATTTTATTACTCTGCATTTCGGAGGAACTCTTAATAAAACATCATAAAAACAGGCGGCATTGATCATAAAAAGTTTGTAAATCTCTGTGTACTAAACGGAATTGCTACAATACAATTTCTTTATTTCTTTTGTTCGCGATGAATTATTAAAGGTTCATGAAGTTCAAGACGTTTGTTGAAGGTACTTGATTGGTTATGGGATGAGAGCGTCGTCGTAGCTAATGATATTATAATAAAGAAGAGGTAGATAGGTTACTTGTGCTAAAAAGTCAGACTTTAAATCAGAACTTTTCGTACTCCTGAGCAAAGCTTTGACAGTGTTGACAGTTTGAGACGACACTAAGCAACAAGTGTTTGTCTCGTTTACGCTCTAGTGAAAAATAACAATCTTGTTCACACGTTGTAACACGGTCAAATTAACTAAGTCGTATCCCGTGGACAATTTTTGACTTCGGTCAGTACTAACATAACCTATCTACCTCTTTGTTATTAAAATATCCTTGGGCGTAGGCCAGTAGTTAAGCACCCTAGCCTGGACTCTATGGTGACCCCCAGTTCAAATACACACTGAAGACCTTTATTTTGTATAATCTTAGACAAACAGGTATTTAGACATTTAGGACAGAACAAGTACAGGCAAACTTATCCCTAAAAATATGTTTTTTCATTACTCATACTCTGAAAGTAGGTCATTACTGACCTGAGAAGCGGGCTGAAAGTAATACTTTTCATCCCTAGGGAGAATCACTTTCAACTGACAGCTGTCATATTCTTTAAAAAAAAAACTAGTTCTTTTTCACTTAACTATTGAATCATGTTCCAACTTTCTATACAGCCAATATGTAAAATTGAAAAAACTTAAAGTTAAGTATTGATTAGAGAATATATATTTTTTAAATAACTTTATTATAATTAAGTTTCAACAATTTCTTTAAAATAACGTAGCTTTGAGCAAATTATTTACCATTTTTCCAATGATGAAAATAAAAAATAATGGCTGAATAGCGGGCCGGCCACAGAAAAAAAAACAAACAAAATAGGCGGGAAAGCGGCAATTCGATCTTCATGAATTAATTCATGTTTTTATTTTTACTTTCCTCGTATTTGTAATGAAAAGCACAGTGTTTACCTCGGGTTAAAGACTTATTTAGTCCCTCGAACTATTGGCGCCCTCACTTCGTTCCGGGCGCCAAACCCCGTCTCGGGACTAAATAAGTTACTTTCACCCCTAGGATAACAATGTACTATTATACTACCTGCTCGTCAATGGGACATTATGTGTCATGTAAACCTGTCCTAAAGTAGGTCATTATAGCCCTACGGTCTAGCCGGGACATAATGTTGTACTGAATTTCATTATTCCCTGGGGATTAAAGTGATTTGAATTTGGAATGCAACCGTGTAGTCAAAAATGTTTAGGTGCAATGAGATTTTATCCTGAGTTCGAATGTCGTACTGGCCACTAACAAAATAGATGCCAAAGAAAGAAAAAAGGCGCCAACGGCTCAAATAGCTCCTGAGTCCTGTGCTGATAAAATGAACGTACCAAAGATTGTAATTCATCTTTCCAATGTCTTCGCACAACTGCCTTATGTTTCTAACATCACTTTGAATTTTTGATAAATACTAATTTCTCATATTTAATTACCTACCTATTTTCACATGAAATAAATACTTAAGCACTTATTTTTTTCAGCCATTAATTTCGATTGCCTCGCAGAAAGTATAAAAAGTAGAGTATGCATCGCGGGCTTAAAAGTGTATTTGTCTTGGGCGGTCTTGAACCCCTAGTATTCAGGATTCTAACTTTAACTCCCTCGCTCCGCTCGGGAGTTAACCGTAGAATCCCTCATACTCGGGGTTCAATATGACGCCCGGGACATAATACACTTCTTTAAGCCCTTGTGGCATAATCTACTATTCTTCCTTGATTTTTTTAGGCATAATGTGGTCTTCTGAATTCTCGTCACCCGTAAATTAAAAAAAAAACAAAAAGTGGGCTTTAATCTAGCAATTCTTTGAGCGATTTAATATTAAAGTGAGTGCGCGAACTCGCCGCATTTGTATAGCGTGTGCAAATGTTTGCGGCGCGCGATATTGCCGGCGCAGGACGCTTTTTGCGTCGCCTCGTGTTTGCGGAGATAACTCTCACTGCGGCGGATTGGTTACATTAGCACTTGCCCACGGCTATTCTGGCTCGGAAGGGCCTCGCGCGGTTGGTGTTGATTGAATAGGCACGCTGCTATATAACTTTCTGTGACGACCAATAGGCAACTTTAGGCCGCTCACCCACGGCGACTTTTGTAGTGTTGCAGAAAGATATTGTCGTGCGCCTACATCGATACAGTTACGAAACAGCCACAGAGCGTTGATTATGAATCAGAACTTTTCGTGCACCTGAGCAAGGCATTGACAGTGTTGACAGTTTGAGGCGACACTGAGCAGCATGTATCTGTTTCAGTAAATAATAATAACCCATAAAACACCAATGATGACGGTAGACTTGTCCTTTAAATTCTCCTTAAAAATTTGGCAAAATGTGGGATTCTGAACACTTGGCTTCCATGAATTAAAAAAGAAACAAAAAGTAGGCTTTAATCTAGCAATTCTTTGAGCGATTTAATATTAAAGTGAGTGCGCGAGCTCGTCGCATTTGTATAGCGTGTGCAAATGTTTGCGTCGCGCGATATTGCCGGCGCAGGACGCTTTTGCGTCGAATCGTGTTTGCGGAGATAACTCTCACTGCGGCGGATTGGTTACATTAGCACTTGCCCACGGCTATTCTGTCTCGGAAGGGCCTCTTTCGGTCGGTGTTGATTGAATAGGAACGCTGCTATATAACTTTCTGTGACGACCCATATGCAATTTTAGGCCGCTCACCCACGGTCAGTTTTTGTAGCGATGCAGTAGCGATACTGTCGTGCTTCTACATCGATACAGTTGCGAAACAGCCACAGAGCGATGATTAAGAATCAGAACTTTTCGTGCACCTGAGCAAGGCATTGACAGTGTTGACAGTTTGAGACGATACTGAGCAACATGTATCTGTTTCAGTAAATAATAATAACCCATAAAAAACCAATGATGACTTTAGGCTTGTCCTATAAATTTTCCTTAAAAAAATTTAGGCACTATGTGGGCTTCTGAATACTCAGCTTCCGTGAATTAAAAAGAAAGTAAAAGTAGTCTTTAATCTAGCAATTCTTTGAGCGATTTAATATTAAAGTGAGTGCGCGAACTCGTCGCATTTGTATAGCGTGTGCAAATGTTTGCGGCGCGCGATATTATAATATATATAACGGCCTATATACGTCCCACTGCTGGGCACTGGCCTCACCTCAACTATGAGGTGGAACAAGCCATACTCCAACACGCGGGCTCAGTGCGGATTGTTGGAGGGGTGTAAGGTTAGCGAGCAACCTTGATGTCAGATGTTATATCTATCTTGACGGAGATGCCCGAACTACACATCACCAAATTTCGGTCGGGGTGGTCACCCATCCCATTTCCGACCCGGCGTGTGTTGCTTTACAACAGCCATCGTCACTGATCACTGTCACAACAGCGCCACGGGCACCTCGGTAAATAATAAATAATATAAAGCCATAAAAAAAACCAATGATGACGGTAAAATGTAGGCTTCTGAATACTCGGCTTCCATGAATTCAAAAAAAAACAAAAAGTAAGCTTTATTCTAGCAATTCTTTGAGCGATTTAATATTAAAGTGAGTACGCGAACTCGTCGCATTTGTATAGCGTGTGCAAATGTTTGCGGCGCGCGATATTGCCGGCGCAGGACGCTTCTTGCGTCGCCTCGTGTTTGCGGAGATAACTCTCACTGCGGCGGATTGGTTACATTAGCACTTGCCCACGGCTATTCTGGCTCGGAAGGGCCTCTTTCGGTTGGTGTTGATTGAATGGGCACGCTGCTATGTAACTATCTGTGAGGACCCATAAGCAACTTTGGGCCGCTCGCCCACGGCGACTTTTTGTAGCGATACTGTCGTGTGTCTACATCGATACAGTTGCGAAACAGCCACAGAGCGTTGATTATGAATCAGAACTTTTCGTGCACCTGAGCAAGGCATTGACAGAGTTGACAGTTTGAGACGACACTGAGCAACATCTATCTGTTTCAGTAAATAATAATAACCCATAAAAAACCAATGATGACCGCTTGTCTTTTAAATTTTTCCTTTTTTTTTAGGCAAAATGTGGGCTTCTAAATTTTCGTCACCCGTAAAGAAAAAAAAAAACAAAAAGTTGTCTTTAATCTAGCAATTCTTTGAGGGATTTAATATTAAAGTGAGTGCGCGAACTCGTCGCATTTGTATAGCGTGTGCAAATGTTTGCGGCGCGCGATATTGCCGGCGCAGGACGCTTCTTGCGTCGCCTCGTGTTTGCGGAGATAACTCTCACTGGGGCGGATTGGTTACATTAGCACTTGCCCACGGCTATTCTGTCTCGGAAGGGGCTCTTTCGGTTGGTGTTGATTGAATAGGGATGCTGCTATATAACTTTCTGTGATGACCCATAAGGAACATAAGGCCGCTCGCCAATGGTGACTTTTGTAGCGATGCAGTTGCGAAACAACCACATATTAAAGGGGAAGCTCGAATGAAACCCGATTCAAACTTTATGAATTATCTAATCAAAACAAATTAACACAAGGCGCGGGATAATCTCAGATCACTTGTCAAAGACCTGTCAAAGACTATCTGACATCTCACATCACAGACTTTTTGTAGAGATTCTGGCGCGCGTCTACATCGATACAGCTGACGGTATGACGGTATGGCGGTATGACGGTAGGCTGGTCCTTTAAATTTTCCTTAAAAAAAAATTAGGCAAAATGTTGATTCCGGAATTCTCGGCTGTCGTGAATTAAAAAAAAAAGTAAAAGTAGGCTTTAATCTAACAATTCTTTGAGCGATTTAATATTAAAGTGAGTGCGCGAACTCGTCGCATTTGTATAGCGTGTGCAAATGTTTGCGGCGCGCGATATTGCCGGCGCAGGACGCTTCTTGCGTCGCCTCGTGTTTGCGGAGATAACTCTCACTGCGGCGGATTGGTTACATTAGCACTTGCCCACGGCTATTCTGTCTCGGAAGGGCCTCTTTCGGTTGGTGTTGATTGAATAGGCACGCTGCTATATAAGTTTCTGTGACGACCAATTGGCAACTTTAGGCCGCTCACCCACGGTGACTTTTTGTAGCGATGCAGTAGCGATACTGTCGTGGAACAGAAATCCATTTTTATATTTAGAATAGTGGATAAAAACTCTCAGGCATCGGTCCCAGGGGTAGCGGACATCACTCCACATCTCGGTGCTTCACGCTTAACTTCAATTATCAATACGCTTCACTCTGAATTAGTATTTTCTCTTATTTTGTATGTGAATAATTTTGAAAAAAAAAGGTTTTCTCAAACGACCACAGTTGTATAGAAATTGAATTTTAAAGTTAACTTACCCCGAGCGTAGCCCGTAAATTAAAAAAAAAACAATAAGTAGGCTTTAATCTAGCAATTCTTTGACCGATTTAATATTAAAGTGAGTGCGCAAACTCGTCGCATTTGTATAGCGTGTGCAAATGTTTGCGGCGCGCGATATTGCCGGCGCAGGACGCTTCTTGCGTCGCCTCGTGTTTGCGGAGATAACTCTCACAGCGGCGGATTGGTTACATTAGCACTTGCCCACGGCTATTCTGTCTCGGAAGGGCCTCTTTTGGTTGGTGTTGATTGAATAGTTTCGCTGCTATAAAAGTTTCTGTGACGACCAATAGGCAACTTTAGGCCGCTCGCCCACAGTCACTTGTATGTAGTGGAACAGCAATCCATTTTTTTATGTAGAATAATGAAAAAAAAACACTCAGGTATCAGTCCTCAGGGTGGCCTTCCGGCGGACATCACTTCACATCTCGGTGCTTCACGATTAACTTCAATCATCAATACCCTTCACTCTGAATTAGCATCTCTCTCATTTGTATGTTTAAAAAAAAATGCTTTTTTCAAACGACCACAGTTAGTTGCATAGAAATTGAATTTCAAAGATAACTCACCACGAGCGAAGTGACTTTTGGCGCCCACCGGAATACCATAGCTGGTTCCGAAAACAAAAATAATATGATAACCCAAGCTATGATGCCCTTACCAAAATTTCCTTGAAATTTTCTAGGTAAAGTGTGGCCTTCCGTGAATTAAAAAAAAAACAAAAAGTAGCCTCTAATATAGGAATTCTTTGAGCGATTTAATATTAAAGTGAGTGCGCGAACTCGTCGCATTTGTATAGCGTGTGCAAATGTTTGCGGCGCGCGATATTGCCGGCGCAGGACGCTTCTTGCGTCGCCTCGTGTTTGCGGAGATAACTCTCACTGCGGCGGATTGGTTACATTAGCACTTGCCCACGGCTATTCTGGCTCGGAAGGGGCTCTTTCGGTTGGTGTTGATTGAATAGGCACGCTGCTATAGAACTTTCTGTGACGACCCATATGCAATTTTAGGCCGCTCACCCACGGTCAGTTTTTGTAGCGATGCAGTAGCGATACTGTCGTGCTTCTACATCGATACAGTTGCAAAACAGCCACAGAGCGTTTGTTTATAAAAAACATGTACGGGGATCGAATTCGAGACTTTTGGTTCCGTAGCCAACTTCTCAACTAATATACCAAATCGGTCGTCGAAGATTCAGTCGTCGATTCAGAAAAAGTCGCTGAGGGCCAGTGCCCTTCAGTTACCCTGCTGTTATTGCGTTTTTTTTATTTGCGAATGCGGGGCATCTCGTCAGACTATTGGGCCGGGATGAGTTGATAAAGTGCCAATTGAGATTAAGATGCTGTCTAACTGAAAGAATACTGGACTCAAATGAGATCACCACCGACACGCAAAATTGAACAATGTTATAGTAAACATTCTTGAAGCTGAGGTTGAGCATTTTGGCTCAGGGCCGTGGCCTTTGGTTCAAATCTAGCCGAAACCCCTTGTACGCTACGTTAGTACTGTTTTGTATCCTGTGCAAGTGCAAGTTTAGGACTGCATAATACAAAACAAACATGTCTACAAGAAGTTGTTTAAATCAAAGCAGTAGGGCATAACAATGTCAGTTTTCATGTAGTACCTAATCAAGTTTGCGCAAACAAGGATAAAAACGTTCATGGCTTGTTTAAGATTGTTTTAACGCGGACGCACACTTGCCACAAAACGCCGCCACCGGCATATTTCTATATTTGTAGCGTGTGGCGGCCACCGGCTTCACCGTGGGCAGCGAGTCTATCATCATTATGGTGGCCTTTTTTTTATACAATATTGAATGTAGGCCTCTTTTCCCTTCTTCCACTCTTGGTGATCCTGTGCTCGAAGCATCCAGTCGCGACTTTCGTGTCATTTATTTATACAGGAATTATACCAGTGGCAGCGTTTTGTGGCGTTTAGCTTGTGGCCTATGTGCCTGACATACATGAGCAAGACCCTCCACCCAGCTACTTGGAGAAACGCGAAAAGTGTAGGAGAGAGAAGTCGCTAGATCGGCGAAAAGTCAAAATTACATTCAATTTAGTGCATGCCTTGTTAGACATGTCATGGCTAGGCAGCACTAGGCAGGTCAAGACAGGGCGATAAGTGACTAACCACCCCGGCCCCAGGTCTGATGGTAAACTCTCATAAACGAAAAAACTTGACGGTACATAAATGTATCCAATTAGGCCTTGTCCAGGAAGGCGAATTCGCTGCGAATTCTACGCGCGTAAAATCATACGCGCGTTGGCGAGATACTAGCAGCCAATACATTGCGTCCACAAAACGCGCGACAGCGCGTTCGCGCGTTTTGTGATGATTTTACGCGCGAAGGATTCGCGGCGAATTCGCCTTCCTGGACAAGGCCTTAGAAAAAAATGGTTGATGTGAGGGAATGTCAATGTCAGTCAGCTGACGGCAAATTGAACGAGAGAGCTAACATTTTATTGGATTTCAATCACAATAAAACGAATTTCAACGTTTGATTAATTAAGGATAAACTAAGCGCTATTTTTTACGTATAACCTAAGGAATATTTCAGTTATATAGTAACTATATAATGTCCTCAAAGAGTTCCGAAGCGACTGCTACCTCAGTTACGTTGCAAGATGTATACCATGCTGTTATTTCATCATCGTCGTCATCGTATGAAGCCCCAATGAATGAGTGGTCATCTCTCTTCGATGTTGAGGTCCCAGATTCGCCAAAGTTGGTTCTGTATAAGCAGGGTCTGTTTGACCCCGGCAGTGGCGAAGTGTGTGCTAAGTACATACCGATCTCTGATAGTGACGTTTTGAGACACGTTTATTATAATTATCCGGGTATAGAAGACCCTGGTATTTTGGACGCTCTTTTGAAACCAGGTATGACGATGTGTTTTTTCTATGTTTTTTGAGTAGCTAAACTCTACCCTCTATGGCGACGGAGCTCTTAGCGATGAGATTCTAAATTGGAGATTGGCTTCTGTAATAGAATCCCTAATTTTGGGGGGCGATAATGGCCTGAATTGCTTTGAGGAAAGGATGGTACCGCCGGCAGTGCCGCTTTTTTGCTCGACTTGGCGGGGCACCGCCGTGGTCATGTATTAAACCAGAGATCGGAGTAGGTAGGTAGGTACTTACCACATGTTAGATTAAAATGGATATTTCCCGAATCCTGGGATTTGGTTTTTAACTAGAACAATTATACAAAAACTGTTCACGTCTTGAGGAGTAATGAATGAATACACTTCCTCTCCGATGTGTGAATATAAGAAAGAAACTTCATTCATTAAACCACATGTATTTTTCAAGTAACAATTTCTTATATTTATACAAAAATAAACAATAATTTTACAAAAAGTGACAAATAAAGGGCTCGGGTGCTCATTGGCATATATTAATTATGTTTCATGCTTATTCACAAAAGGAATTGAATTAATTAAAATTTTATATTAAATCAATGTTTGCGGTCAATGAACCCAAATAGCTCTACCTATTTCGATCTCTAGTAATAACTTAGGGAAGCGTCACCCAGTCGTTATGCACTCTGGGTTGGAACCTAAGTCTAGAGTTCAAATCTGTCCGGAGCATCTACGAGGACTTTGTGTTCATTTACAATTTTCGATTAGTTATTAACACTCACATCTTACAATTTTGCTTCGTAGAGAAAAGAAAATTATACGAAGCCAATGGACAAGAGTTGTACTTAGTATTATGCGAAGAAATGAACCTTGTACCCGTAAGAAGTTTTCACCGAGGATTAATTCAGAAAGTCATTGATTTAAGAGTGGGTATTTTCCTATTACCTATTCTTATTGATGAATAGCCTTCATTTTAGACTCTTAATAGGCCTACGTCCGACAGTGGACCAGTGTAGGATGATGATGATAATTATTATTGTTTTTGCTGAACTGCCACAGTCCTATATACCATTTGAACGAACGTCTGTAAAAATATCACCGGCCATTATTCCACACAGCGCCATCTGGCCCCAAACTTACCAACCAAATGCTTGTGCTATATGGGATAGCAGACAATAGATAAACACCAAAACAATTTCTCTTTTGTAAGTATTTATTGGGCATTTATCTGGCATCTGGTGGGAATCGAACCCGCGTCTTTCGCAAACTGCACTAACCATTGTGCTACCGAGATCATTTACAGACCGGCCGAATTTTCTCGGTATATTTTACCTGGCAGCTAGGTTTGTTTCACTAATGTTTAGGCATATACCTAAATCCGGTTCGATTCCCGCCTGATGCCAAGTAGACCGAATATCTTTTTCTGGTTTCCCTATCATTAGTAAGATGATAATGCATTATCCCTAATGATAAAAATCTACACCAGTAATAGTGGGCTATTACTGGTGTAATAGCCCACTATCAATATCAATACTTCTGAACCATAACACCAAATAGGTCGTCAAATATCAGACAACTCTGTAGAGTCACATGATTCCATTCATTTCTCGGTTGCAGTGACAAATATGCTCACTAAAACTCTGTTTCCAATTATCGGGTCCCTATCTCTCGAAATTAGCACACAGATCAATTTGCAATTTAATTATGTGTCCGATGTGCCCTGAATGTATGTGGACGGTTTCCGCTTGCATTGGAATTAGATGAGTACTGTGTAATGTACTAGTGGCATATTTGGCTTCACAAAATCAATCGCTATGTTATTACTGCGTTAGTTGAGTTTTGGTTGTACGAAACTATTTTAACGGGTATTTTGATTGAATTGTTTCGACATTTCGATAGAATTGGTATTGACATTTCACAGACCTTGGTCTTCGTTCGTGTGAGTCTTGATCATTAAGCCGCTGCTCATTAGCAGTAGGTCAAGCTAGAGAGATTTCAAGAAAAAGTTCCTCGATTTCAGAACTGGGCTAAAAAAAGACCTTACGACGAGAGAGAGGAAACTGAAGTAATCTGTGTATTTTGTCTAGTTCTACGGCGTGAAGCCAAGCGGCGTGCGCGCTATGTGCCTCTCGCTCGCACTGAACAAAAAGGTTCAGCACCTCAACCTCACTGGCAACTTCCTCGATGACGACGCTTGTTACCACCTCGGGCAGCTGCTGGGCGAGAACCGCTGCTTGAAGGAACTTATTCTGACGGGTTGCAAGTAGGTGGAACTTGCCACTCGCTGGTCCTAAACAGAAACTTCCAGCCTCCAGTGGCAACTTCCTTAGCGAGGACGCTTGTAACCACCTCGGGCAGCTACTGGGTGAGAACCACTGCTTGAAGGAACTCATTCTGACGGGGTGCAAGTAGGTGGAGCATACAGTTGTCATCCATTATCATTGCGTAGGTGCCCATGCTTTGGACGGCACGTTAAGCAGTTGGTCTTAGTTGATGTTGCTGGATGCCTAGTCGGATGCCTTCATCTGACAAGATTTATAACTATACTTACACCTCCAACAATTCGTACTGAGCCCGCGTGTAGGAGTATGGGTCGCGCCACCTCATAGTTGAGATGAAGCGTTTTTGTTTTTCGTGAAGAAGTCTTCTCCCTAACTCCTACCGACTAAAACCCCACGGCACCGGTGGTAGGGTCCTCGCGGTTGGACCCTACCACCGGCACTAAGCCACGCCAGCCACGCCAAGGCGAGAACTCATGAGGGGGAGTTGAGATGAGGCCGGTGCCAAGCAATCTGACGTATAAAAGCTGTTGTTTGCTGGTATGTATTATTGTAACATACCTTTTCTTGCACCTTCCACGCAATGATTTAGTGTTGTATCACTGCCAAGTTGTGATTCAAAACTGTAATGCTTTGCTACGACGTAGATTTTATGTGCAGCTTCGAAGACAAAATGCTGCTACGAAAAGTTGATGCTGCTACGAAGCTACACGTAGATGGCGTAAAAGTAAATTTTATTGCAAAGGGGCCCAAGGAATATGGACAGTAGGTATTTTAGTGTTGATACAAAAAATGATTTTGAAATGTATATTTTTGCAGAATTAAACCAGAAGGAATAAGAAGATTGGTGATTCGTCTAGCTCGTCGTTCCATAGATCTTTTGGATTTGTCCAAAAACGATCTTGGTGACAGAGGTTTTGAGTACTTGGCTGCGCAAATCTCTAAAGGAGCTGTTATTAAAAGGCATAATATTGTTTTATTTGATTAGTTTTAATTAGTACATTATGATTACATTCTGATATCACATTTTTGTGATTTAAATGACGAAATTCTGTAGCAGCTTTTCTTCCCTTTACATACATACATACCATCACGCCTCTTTCCCAACGGTGTAGGCAGAGACCACTTCTTTCCACTTGCTACGGTCCTAAAAAAACATATTTGTTCACTTTTAGACTAAGTTTAAGCAACAACGACTTGGGTGTGGAGTCTACACAGGCGTTTGCAGCCGCCGTCGAATTAAACAACCGTTGCACTCATCTGGATTTGTCATGGAACAAGCTCTACCCTCCTGCAGGTACACGATTCCCCTATAGGTATTATTATGAGGCGTAGAATTTATCATAGTTCAATGATAAATCATGTTTTAATCGCAAACTTTCGTGTGCACAAACATGTATGGTTGTACCTGGTCTAGGCAATGATATAATAAAAAGATGTAGATCGGTTACTTGTGCTAAAAAAGAGGCACCCGAAATCTGGACATCGACCACCTGAGCAAAGCATTGACAGTTTGATACGACACTGCGCAACATGTATCTGTCTCGTTGACGCTCTAGTAAATATTCATACTTCTTGTACACACGGTCAAATTATAGGTACGTACGCCAGAGGACAATTTTTGACTTCGCGACAGTTCTGACATAACTTATCTATGTCTGTTTTATTGTAATATCATTGGGTCTAGGTGTTTTATTGTATTTGAGTACAATTAAGTATATAAGTACGTGTATCACTTGTCTAGTCACCATAGTAAATAGTTATGCTTATAGTTTATAGTCTGGGGATAGCAGGCGCTGTTGTTCGCAAGGATTATTTCGCTGACACATGAAATTACATAGTTTTAAAGAGTACAAAATAACCCCACAGAATAAAATACATTGAGTGACAACGCGATTACGCTGATGGAGGCTCATGTTGAGCATCGACAATAATTGGCTATTAAATATATTCGTTACGACACTATCGGATACCAACGATGAAGGCTGTGGTTGAAAACTGCTAATTAACGTCAGGGGAAAAAAGTTGGATGCGTTTTTAAAAAAATAACCTTAAGATTTCCAATATACAACTATGTTTACAAACTATTCCAAAGCGTACAGACACACAACAAGACAAAAGACAGACAGTTTACAATTTCATTTCAAAAACTATATTTTTGTCAATGTAAAGTTGACTGGCCATATCCCTAATGGGTTAGTCAGGAGCAATCGGTGTTTGTTGCCGTTATGGTGAATGAAACATCCAGAAACCCACATTTCGCCGAGGGAATTTGAAATTTGGGCGAGCCTACCGTCGTTTTTCCGAGTTGCTTCAGTTTTATATCGGTGTTTTCCATCACCGCATAGTTAGCCACAAATAGTACAATGAACACAAAGTACAACTGTGTTACGACCGGATTTGATCTCGGAACCATCGGGTTCCGAGCTAGTGTGTTTAACTACTGGGCCACGACGCTCTCACCATCTCACGACCTTTTGCACAATTCATTGTGCAATGAAGAATTACTTTATACCACTACCAGTATCCAGCAGTTTTTACTACCCCTGAGTTTCTAATAAAGCAGCTAACAACAAAGCCAGCGAGAGCTTTTGTTCTAAAAAGTAAGTAATTACAATAATGCCCATTTTCTCTGGAGATTTCTAAACGCGCTAATTAGAACTCGGGGACGTGTCTCTTTCTACTGAAAGATAAACGTGATAAAACTACGTGTTACAGTTCTTATTATAATAAAAATACAAGCTCTACGGTTGGTTAAAAGTGTACGAGTAACAGGGGAATTGAATAAAAAATTCTGTCGGTTCATGTGACTAGGCCACGGGTCATAATTACGGCTCAGTGTTGTAATAGTCCGTGCTAATTAGTAGGGCATAGCTTAGTTGTTTTTATGAACCGCGGAGGACGAGATAAAGTTTTATGCCTGCCGGAAATTTATGGGGGAAAAAACCTAAGAAGTGTAATAAGCCGTAACTTTGTTAGTGTTTGAGAGCATTGTGTAGGTATGTAGATATTCAGAATTGTTGTAAGGATGAATGACTGCTGTAAAATCTACACTTATCATCGGGCATCGGCTATTAGCGTTCTGCACACGGGGCGATTTGTGGCGCCACAAGACGCAGCCACCGGCGTTTGTAGCATGTGGAGTGAAATCATCGTCATCGTCAAACCTTATTTCACTTATTTGTGCGGTACACACGCCAATTGTTTGATTGAAATGGAATAAATGAAGATTCAATTGTTACAAATGAAAAATGTTAACTTTTAAAAAACTTAACTTACGCGAGAAAAGTCAGTCGCAAAAGCTAGCGTTGGAACATAAAAGTATACCTCGTACACCGAGCGGAAGTCTCTCAAAGAGTACGTATTTTTAATGAATCGGGTCATGCGTACCGGGCGGCTAAAAGGTTGCATCTGACATCCGTCACAGTATAAACAGTAGGTTATCTAAGGCCACCCGCCAAGTTATTAGCCTAGCGTGCACACAGACACGCGGCACAGCCCGTCCGTACTGCCGCCTCCTTATTCCCTCGTATTTTATGCTAGCGTGTGCGTGAAATCGAGTGCGAGAATCGTGCCAACACGGCACGACGCGCACGCACACATTCAAACCGAGAGCGGCACGTTTGTATGTAGATATTTTACTGTTCTCTGTGTACTGTGCATCCGTGCTGCATCTTTTATGCGCTAGAGTGGCGCAACGAAACGTTCTACAGGTTCTCAAGCACATCCTAGCTTAAACTGGAGAGTGAAATGTCGGATAAGTGCAAAATGTTATGGTACCGATGAACCGTTAAAAAATAATATACTTAATTGCAAATACTGTGAGTTTGTTAGGGAGAGCTTTTTGGCCCAGTGGTTAAAGACTGTGGCATATAATGTTAACGGAAATGGAATAACTAATAAGAAACCTATCGATATCCCATCAACCCATATGATACCAATCAATAGACCTCGAGAAGTAGAATAGAACTGCATTCAAAAGTCATTTTCGCTAACATGTTCTTTAAGCCTATTGGCAGTATTGCCATTGATTAATTTTAGAATCTAAACAGGTTTGTAATCTTATTATAAGTTTTTATACCACCTAATAGCTGAGACTTTAAAAGGCAGATATCTATTGCACCCGTACTACTAACCTTGATTAGTTTTTACTGTTGTAATGTTTCAGCCTTTCGTGTGAGACAAAAATAGAGAGTATTACATTTAAGATACCCGCTACTTATAAAACAGCACTCTTTCCACTCTCACTCAGTCACTCGGTAACACTAACCGTTGAGTCCTGAGTAACCTGCGCCATTCCAACTGAATCTAGTTTGCGAACGGAACTGAAATTAAATAATAAAATCGTCCTCTGGCCGAGCGCATTTTGGAATCATTTAGCAGTCGGAAACTTTCAGCTGGCTATTTGGTGACGCGACTCACAAATATTAAGCGGACATGAGTTCAACTATGGCTGTTTTATTTCCAACATGTGCGACGGGAAAAACTTAGGTTCGGATAATTGTCTGAAATTTCAGTCAGGCGTTGCGATCGTTCATTGAAATATTTGCGAGGTAATATCATTGGTCGTAAGCGTAACATACATAATAAAAAGACGTAGATAGGTTAGTTGTGCTAAAATGTGGCACCCGAAATCAGAACCCCAAACACCTGAGCAAAGGATTGTCAGTTTGAGACGACACTGCGCAACATGTATCTGTCTCGTTTACGCGCGAGTAAATAATCATACCTACTATCTTGCACACACGGTCAAATTATAGGTACGTACGCTAGGGGGCAATTGTCGGATCAGTTCTGACACAACGTATCTACCTCTTTTAAATATCATTGACTAAAGCTGATTTGGTTTTTGCTGAAATATTCGGAATGATTTTCTGAAAATAATGTTTTAGCCTTCTGTGGTGAGACAAAAAATTGATTGAGTATTACATTTAAGATGTCCGCTACTAATAAAACAGCACTCTTTCCACTCGCACCCAGTCACTCAGTTACACTAACCGTTGAGACCTGAGTAACCTGCGCCATTCCAACTGAATCTAGTTTGCGAACGGAACTGAAATTAAATAATAAAATCGTCCTCTGGCCGAGCGTTTTGGAATCATTTAGCAGTCGGAAACTTTCAGCTGGCTATTTGGTGACGCGACTCATAAATATTAAACGGACACGAGTTCAACTATGACTGTTTTATTTCCAACATGTGCGACGGGAAAAACTTAGGTTCGGCTAATTGTGTGAAATTTCAGTCGGGTGATGCGATCGTTCATAAAAAAAATTGTGAGCTAACATACGCTTACGCCCAATGAAATTATAATAAAAAGACGTACGTATACGTAGATGGGCTATTTGTGCTAAAAAAGTGGCACCCGAAATCAGGACTTTTGCCCACCTCAGCAAAGCATTGACAGTTTGAGACAATACTGCGCAACATGTATCTGTCTCGCTTACGCTCTATTAAATAACCATACTCTCTTGTACACACGGTCAAATCATAGGCACGTTGTCAGTACTGACATAACGTATCTAAACCTTTTTTAAATATCTTTGGTTTTAGCCGTCTGTGGTTAGACAAAAATAGATTGAGTATTACATTTGAGATGTCCGCTAATAATAAAACAGCACCCATTCCCACTCCCACTTAGTTACACTAACCGTTGAGTCCCGAGTAACCTGCGCAACTGAATCTAGTTTGCGAACGGAACTGAAATTAAATAATAAAATCGTCCTCTGGCCGAGCGTTTTGGAATCATTTAGCAGTCGGAAACTTTCAGCTGGCCATTTGGTGACGCGACTCATAAATATTAAACGGACACGAGTTCAACTCTGACTGTTTTATTTCCAACATGTGCGACGGGAAAAACTTAGGTTCGGATAATTGTCTGAAATTTCACTCGGGCGATGCTATCGTTTATTGAAATATTTGTAAGTTAACATACGCTTACGCACAACCAAATAAAAAGAAGCTAGACGAAATGTGGACTTCTGAATGTTCCGTTCACTATGACAACAACAATCAGTGTGCAAAAAGACGTAGATAGGTTATGTCAGTACTGATGCGAAGTCGAAAATTGTCTCCTGGCGTACGTACCTATAATTTGACTGTATTTACAAGACAGTATGATTGTTTACAAGTGCTTAAACGAGAAATACATGTTGCGCAGTGTCGTCTCAAACTGTCAATGCTTTGCTCAGGTGTTCGAAGTTCTAATTTCGGGTGCCACTCTTTTACCACTAGTAACCTATCTACCTCTTTTTTATTATAATATCATCGGACGTAGGTATTTAGGTTTAGACCAATAGGAACGGTACACCTACCTTCTACGTTAACTCGCTTTATTTCAGCAATGATTCTTCTATCTGTCATGTGGTTGTGCAGTGATGTACAGAGGCGTTCACATCAACCTTTACATAGGGGCACCTTATGCTGCTGACGTAAGACCCATTTAGCAATAGTTTTGTAAAGCTTGATGTGATCGCCTCCTACATTTTCTGCCTACCCATCTACTCAACTTAAATACAGTCTTTTTTAAAAGTGACTAGGTATAATACCTACCACGTAGAAATGCTTAACTGAATGCAAACTTTCACCTTTCAATGCAATTCGAGCCAAGTAGAAAAACTGCAGGTAATTTAATAAAGGATCTTTTATAGTTCTAGGAAATTTACTGTTCAGTCGAAGGTGTTCTATTTCGTTTTCTATTTGGAAATTTATTTTATAGCGTTTTGCAATTGGATAGTTAAAAATAAGTTTAAAAAAAGGGTTCATAATTTTCAACGAGAAGCGGGGAAAGCTCAAAATACTAGTTAATCTATACTTATAATAAATCTGTAGAGAGGCTAATTCTGTACATGAAATATAATTAAAAAATAACTATCAAGGGGTGATTAGGGATCGCTACTGATGATAAAAATGCAATCAGATTTTTTTTGTCTGCCTGTCTGTCTGTCTTTCTGTCTGTCTGTCTGTCTGTCCGCTATATATTCGTTATAGAAACAAAAACTACTCGACGGATTTTAACGAAATTTAGCACAATTATTCTTCATACTCTTAGGCAGGATATAGCATACTTTTCATTACGCTACGATCAATAGGAGCAGAGCAGTGAAGGATAATGTTGGAAAAACGGGAAAAGTTACTCCATTTTTTACACATAAAAACTACTAGATGGATTTAAATGAAACTCTATAGTAATATAGTTTATGCATCTAAATAAGACATTACAATTACAATTTATAAAGATATATCTCATTTTTGTTATCTCAAGTCCACGCAGACGAAGTCGCGGGCGGCTGCTAGTATGAAATAATTTGCAACACTTTTGAGTTCTAAAGGTTTACATGAAATGTAATAATTAAATAAATGTCACACAACGTCACATACATGGTCTAGATCCTAATATAAGGTTAGTCTTTATGGATACCTCAACCCAAACCTAGATATCAAGTCTAGCCGTAGGGCTTAGGGCTGCTTGATAACATCTCTTAGTATGGTTCGTCACTGACTGCCCCCCTTTTAAACCACGCGCATATTGGTGTGCGGCTTGGGTTAACGGTGTAAGGCTTTCACTACCTCATAGTTGAGGTGAGCCCTGTGCCTAGCAGTGGGAGACATTCAGTTTTTGTAGTAGTTATGTAAAAGAAAAAAATAGGAGAAAGGAAAGGTACAAAGGCCTTTCCTTTCTTCTATTTTTTTCCATTATAGAATCCGATAGAAACCGGAAAACAACTAAGTTATCTCTTTCATCGTTTTTGTCAGCATACTTGCCCCTTAAGTTTTCATAAAAACGAACGCAACGCTAAAGCTTTGTTCAAGCAATTGACGAGTTTTGTCACTCAGTCGCAAACGGCGGCAGCAGCAAGAATGAAAGAGACAAAGCGATACAAAAATTAACCTGTTGTTGAAGCGCTGTTTAAGTTTTCATGAATAAGGGGGTTAGGCTTAATCAGAAGAATAGAAGCCTTCCGTTGAACATAAGACCGAGTCATTCGGAATTTTCAATTGGCAGGTATCAATGAGTTTCTGAAGCAGTTGGGAGACAGCACAGTCTTGGTGGAGCTGTACCTGCCCTGGAACGCGCTCACCGTCGGCCTGCCGCTGAGGAAAATCCTCACCATACCCTCGCTGCGTGTCCTTGATCTGAGCTACAACAGGTATCTACTGAAAATACAAATAAATTATGTATAAGGGTGAGGTGCCCGTGGCGCAGTTGTGACAGTGATCGAGGACGATCACGTTGTTGTAACGCTGTTGTAAAGCAACACACGCCGGGTCGGAAATGGTATGGGTGACCACCTCGACCGAAATTTTGTGATGTGTATTCCGGGCATCTCCGTGCTTCGGAAGGCACGTTAAGCAGTTGGTCCCGGTTGACGTCGCCATCAGTCGTTGAGCCTAGTCAGAGGCCTTAGGGCGGCTTGATAACATCTGACATTAAGGTTGCTCACTAACCTTACATCCCTCCAAAAATCCGCACTGTGCCGGCGTGTTAGAGTATGGCTCGTTCCACCTCATAGTTGAGGTGAGGCCTGTGCCCAGCAGTAGGACGTATACAGGCCGCTTATGTATGTATAAGCCAGTGCCGTGGCCTATTGGTGAGGCTCTCTGGCGAGTTCAAATCAGTCCGAAATATCTTCTTAGTGTTTATTTAATAAACTTGGGGCTTACCCTCCGGTGATGGAGAACACCGATTCAAAACCAATGCCCTGGTAGATTAGGGCGGTAGGCTTATCACGTTGGGCACAAAATCACTCGGCAAACATGCGCTCCTGAATGTTTGGTTCCTCATGACGACAAGTCGGTGTTCCTATCACTAACTCGTCTATGATATAGTCATGTGTCATAGTTATTGTCAAGTGATTTGAATGCTCAAAAATAGGTATTTTCAATCATTTGGTTTCATGTTAAAATACACGTTTTACGGATTAAGACATTTATTTCTAAAAAACAAAATTCAATTTACTCACATTGAGAAACATTTGGAGCGTGCGGTATATACAGGATGTAAAACAACTGTCACACATTCTCCAAATATCTTTCAAATTGTCCTGGTCTAGCAGCCCTTCGCCCTTCTTTCCTTGGCACTGATTTTTGGGCCTGATACTTTCTACCCCCTTTCTTCGCGTAACTTAACGTCTTCGTCCTTCCTTACATAACATTTGACCGCACACGTGTTTTCGACGAAACCGTTGTGCGTAGCTGTGATGATGAATGACACATGAAACGTTTTTTCAATCTAGGTAATCAGGGAATACACCTGACCGTCAGTGTAACATTATTCGCAAGACAACTTCTGCCATTACAAAAATTAACCTTGGCCACAGTATAACTAAGGTCAGGAAGTATATTGTACGCCATTCTTTGGAATAGACACCTGCGACTATTAACTTGTTTTGCTGCTGTAAAAAAAAGACTGCTTTTGAAAGGGTATTTATTTAAAGGTCACAAAACATTGTCCTATTGGCGCCATTGGGTAGAACTCTGGTCCAGCGTCATAGGTTTGATCACAACTCAGCCCAAACATGTGACACACATTTGTGTTTGATCTGTGTCTGGGTGTTTCATCTATTCAAGTTTTTAAGGCTCCACCCAATAGTGTAGTTCAAGCTTTGCTAGTTTGAGGTCAGATAATATGGTATTCCATTTTATATTTTATTCGAGATCAACAACTACTGACGTAGCACTATCCGTGAATCGGACACTTTCCGTTTGCCACTTGACGTAAGGGTTCTACAACTAACCCACATGGTGAATACGTTAGACGTGAGCTAACTAAGTGTGATTCAGCCTTGTCGTACCGTACCAGTCAACATTTTTGGTACGACAGCAGTTGTAGTAGGCCTGCACTCTTTATGAATTGGGTTGAAGTGCCCGCTGAAACTCTTGCAAGCCAGCTTGCAAGAGAGTTATGCATCGAATCAAATCTTTGGTTTTTTTGACTAACATTTGAACGCACTTACACAGCATATTGAGAAGCCGGCAGAACTTTTCAGTAATCTATTTGACAAATGTAGCCGTATTTACGACTAGTATGTACAGTCCGTTTGCGTTGAAAGCAGTGATTTTAAAATTTAATTCTGTTGCAAACTAAAAAACTCAGATCCACAACATAAAGTATGCATTCAACTGGTCACTGAGAACTTGAGTATCTAGGGTAGATGACTACGAGTCATTTTGAATGGTTTTTTCCCTAAAAATAATAATTGATTTCAAATGTTATTGTGAAACCACAATCGAAATTGTTTCAAAATAAAGCCACAATAGGCCTGCAAACTTTGGTGGGCAAGTCCATTTCAAAAGTGCATTTTTTTTGTAAAATTGTCACTTTTTTGCTAACCCATACTATTATCCACTCCATCGTCACCGCTAAATACCTAATGTCTTCTCACCTGTCACATCGTTTACGCCATATTGATTTTTTCTGTTGCGAATTTATGCGAATTTTCCGAGAATTATTTGCTAATTTTCCGAATAGCATCGCAAAATGATAAACACACAGACGAAAAGCTCATTAAATAAGCGTCTATACTGAATACAGATTAACGTGTTTTTATTTTAAGCAAATTAATATTAATTGGTTGAATTTGAAAAATGGCGAAAAAATATCACTTAATTCGACTTTCACTTAACTATTTTTTTTAGTATTTAAAAATCAAATCTGTAACCTTTTTTCACTGCATCTGTATAATACACAGATTATTTATTATTTTGAAATATGTTACAGTGTGTAACATGTAATAATCTATTTAAAAGTTTATGTTAAACTTATAGCATGCACTTATTATCATAACATAACCTCAACATGAACTTTTGACTTTTTATTTTTCTTACTTTGACGTCTCGTAGGGACGGTCCGTTGTTGCCAGGTCGATACAAATATCATAGACAAATTGTAGAAAAATATTCAATTGAAATAGTAACAGCAAAATCGATTCTGAACGGAAAATGAGTCACCTCTCAAATGCCTCAAAAACTGGTAGCTAAAGCTACCAGTGACAGTTGAGACGACATTGGCATTGGTAGCTCAAGTTACCAGTGACATTTGAGTGGTTATGAAGCATTTATGTTAGGAGACCATTTTCATAAACGCAATATTTAATATAGCTGCCGAACAAATTTCTTACGCGCTCCTCACAAAAACGGTGCATGTGAAGTCACGTTCCCTGACCCGTTTGTATGAAGCGTTTTTGGGCAATTCCAAAAATGTGCATTTTAAATTGTGATATCTCTGGTAGTATTAATCCTAATGAAGAGATTCTTTTAGGATTGTTTACATAATAAACAAAAAAAATAATACAGTCATCTAGCCTATAGGAACGATTTGATTGGTTAGCGGACGTGCTAACGGACTAAAGTAGCGTTGCTGCTCCATTTTTATACTGTGACTTGACCGTCCTGCCAGAGTATAACAACTGCGGGCAGTTGCTAACGGACGAACGGACTATAGTAGCGTTACTGCTCCAGTATCATACTGTGACTTGACCGTCCTGCCAGAGTATAACAACTGCGGGCAGTTGCTCGCTCGTTATATCATTATCGTCGTCGTCGGCGCCATCTTCCGCCCAGACTTGCTGCTGTTTAGTAAATTGCTGTTATTTCCGTACATGTGGGAAATTACGGATGTGGAAATTAAGACTCTGTTAGGTTCTTCAATTACAACAATTTCCTTAGTTGTTCAGTCCTTGTGTATTTTTATGATTTAAATAAAAACTCGTAGGTATGTGTTAAATGGGGGGGGGGGGGGGGGGACGAAGTTACGTCGGACTCCTACCGACCAGTGGCAGGGTCACATTTATTTAAGTACAGTTTATTTATTGTATACTTTTAATACGATGGTATGCATGTCTATTATGAATTATATTTTGTTTGTTAATTAGATTTGACGATTTAAAAGTACTTTCTAAGTACAGCCGTGCTATTCCGGCGGTGCACATCGAACATCACTTCACATCTCGGCGCTTCACGCTTACCTCAATCATCAATACGCTTTACTTTGAATTAGTATTTTCCCTCATTTTGTATGTAAATAATTTAAAAATGTTATTTGGCTTAGTTCTTTTTTTCAAACGACCACAGTTGCAATGAAAATTGAATTTTAAAGTTCACTCACACAAGCGAAGGGAGTTTTGGCGTCCGTCCGCCGGAATAGCATAGCAGGTCTATTAAAATGAAGTTATTTTAGTTTGTTTGTTTTATAAATTCAAGAACTCGGAGTCAAATTCACATACTAGAGAACCTACTACTTGCAACTTTTACATAACGTAACGGTATTTCACGGCTTTTTTAAGTCAATCAGTGCATTCCTTTGTTCTAGATTCACAGAATCGCAGGTCTAAAAACGCAAGTGGAGAATTCTCCGAAAAATTAGTTTGATAAGATTTCCCAGAATCACTCAAGTACACAGAGGAGCTGATTGTTTCACCTACGTAATAATAATGATATTATAATAAAAAGACGTAGATAGGTTACTTGTGCTAAAAATTGGTACCCGAAATCAGGACTTCGATCACCTGAGCAAAACATTGACGCGCAACATATCTGTCTCATTTACGCTCTAGTAAATAATTGTGCTATCTTGTATACACACGGTCACATTATAGGTACGAACGCCAGGGCACAATTTTTGACTTCGTGTCAGTACTAACATAACCTATCTACTTTTTTATTGTAATATCATTGCGTAGTACCTATTCTTTATTACATTTTCTGAATTGAATCAAACAAAAGATCTAAAAAGAACCAAAGTAATTGCGAATCTATTCGAGTGACTTTAATTTCGCATTCGTAGTGATTGAACTCCAGCAGCGAAACGGCGAAAACATCGAATTGGTTTATTCCTTGCATTTAGTTTGCAAATGCATTTAATCAGAGCCAGTTGAAAAGATCAACAGTCGGATTATAGGGTAGGAACGTTGGCTCTGTAGGGGTAGAACGAATAACTGGTGAAGCAACTCTTTTATATCTTTTATATTGAATTACAATTATTTAAAAAGGTATTGTCGAAAAAAAACGTTTATTTCATCTGAACCTTGCAACTTAAAAGATAAAAACAAAAAAACTAAATTGTAACACAAAAATGAAATACTAACAAATCAACAAAAAAATCCTCTAGAGAGCAGTGTCGCGATGACCAAAATTAAATGGACCACACTCAGCTAATGACATACCTGAAAGGCTCAGGCGCTGGTTTTCAGTGGGCCCAGCTGAGTGAAGACACGGACCTTCGCAGCGGCTTTCAAAATAATCCACTATGCGTTAAAGTTATAATTTAAATATAAAAATACATACAGGTAATTTGTTTTAAATGCAGTGTGTGTGTAAGGCTGCGTTTTCACCAGCTTTGCTAAGCAAGGCAAAGGAGATTCTATTGGTCGGTTGGGCTGGGCCAGTGATCCGCCGCTGATCCCCCCTGTGCGTCGCGGCCAGGCGGCTGCGGCCGTACCGCCGGTTGCGGCAGCGGAGCCGCCTTTTGGGTGGCTCGTGGTTGCTTGCCCTTTTGGATCTGCGTACGGTGGTAGCCAGCAGGCCGGAGGACGGGGATGATTGCACGGCATCTACCGAGACGGCGAAAGTGCAGCGTAGCAGTTCATAGGATCTAGCTTCGCCGCCAAAGTGCCACCGTTGAGTGGAGTGGAGTGGAGTTTAAATGGGAACAGATGCTTTAGAAACATATTTTTTCAACTCAATGCTGTTACGACGGCCAGGGTCTGCTCTTTTAGTCCACCTCTGTGCACGGCCTCGTGTATTTCGGAGCTTAGTTTCCTTATGGTGCACAGCAGCTAAACCATCTTTTTTCATCTACAGGCTATCCTCAGCAGCAGCCAAAGCCATCTGTGCGCGTCTGCACCTAGCACCAGCTCTTCAGACTTTGAATCTTTCGCACAACCCCCTAAAGCCTGCTGATGCCTTGCTCCTGCTGCAAAAGATGGGCGAGAAGAAGGTGGCACTACATAACTTGTACATGGACGATGTGATAGTCAGCAAGGAATTTGCTTTGGTACTAACTAATGGAATATACTTCTTGGAAGATTTTTAGCTATAGCTAATAGCTAATGCGGAAAATAGCTTCTAGCTGTAGCTAGAAGTTCTCTAAGAGGTGTTTGAAACGGTTATTACGGGGTCGCTGTTGAGCCGGTACTGCTTCCCTGAGCTCCAAATGCCTGTTTGCATTAAACGCATAGTATGTTGTCTTATCATATATTACACTTCATTTTATGACACTTAGAGATCGTGAAAGTTTGGTTAGTTGCTTGAATGCCAAAATAAATAAAAAAAACTCATAGTTTTACGAATGACAAAGTGGAAATGGTTTGTTACCCTACTTATTTTTGTATACGGTTGAAATAGCATATAGCCGCAGTTTTGACGGTCCAATCATAAAAAGATCCTTTTATAAAATGTGTCGAAGACCAAAGGGTTCGTCTATTCAATCAATACGTACTCAACTAACTGTGTAAACCTGAATGTGACACAATTTAATCGTAGGACTAAGTTACACTGAGACTACTCAAAACTCGAGAGCGCTAGTCAAAACTATCCGACAGCTAACACCATAGATTAAATAGAATATGTTAGCAGGTCGTTAGATATCGATAGACGCTACCTAAAACTTAAAACTTTGATATAAGGTACCTACTATTGAAGTTTCCTTGCATCTCTATCAGCAACAAAGAAATGAAGAGCCGCACGATGTCAATTGCTGAACATCCGGTCTACACTGTCGCTATTTGCATTCCATAAATATCCTTGGACATAAATATCAAATCCATGAAATGAAATAAATGCATATCCATGAAATGCATTCAACTTTTCTACCTCATTGACCATATTAGTCCCCTTCACAACTTAATTTTCTAGCTTACCTATTGGGGTTCGTCAGCGATTTTCTTTCTTCAAAGGAATCCATCATTCATAATTCGATCACGTATGACAGCCGCTAGCTGAAAGCTTTGTCTGCTTTAAATAACCGCTATAGCTTATCTTACGAATTCACAAAGGCACGTTGCGGTTGACCAGCACTTATTTATCCTATCCTATTTCTTTTTTTTATTGTTTTTTGTATGTTGCGATGTTCCTTTGAATACGTATATGTATTTTCTTTCTTTCTTTCTCTTACTGGTTGGCGGTCACTTTCAGTTCAATAGACAATTTCCCGGGCCCGCACCGCGCAACCCTGCAAAGAAACTTTTCATAGGGGATGGCATGAATTTGAATGCTCAACCTTGATTGACGTTTGTGAATTTGGAGGTTAGTAAGCTAAACTTGAACTCCGCAGACGCTCAAAGAAATCTTGTCCTTGAACTACCGCAGCACGGCGAAGATCACCCACGGGAAGGTGTTGCGGGACTACACGCTGGCGGTGCCGGACCTGCGGGAGATTATCATGAGGCGCCTCTTCTTCATTACTGACTCCACACGCAAGTGTACTATGGACATGCCGTTAGTTACATATTTGATATCCTACTAATAAATAAACCTGGAAGTTCGTATGTGTGGATGTGCCGTGTTGCTCTTTCACGTAAAAACTACTGAATGTATTTAAATGAAACTTTACAGTAATATAGCTTACTTTTTTTCCACGCGGACGAAGTCGCAGGCGGCCGCTAGTGGTAAATAAATCTGCGAAGTTCGAGTGGAACTGGGCTAGCGCCATCTCTCTACCAATCAGTATACTCAGACAGCTCTACAGCATCACTTTCTGTGACATTTCGTCTCTCGTCATTCCTATATTTGTCGATATTTGCAAGAAAATGACAAACCTCAACAGCTAAACCTATGTTGCAGAGTTAAAACCCCACGGACCCCGGCACTTTGGAAGCGAGTCTTATTCCTTAAAAAAAAAGGTTTCACAACAACGTTCTGCTGGCAGTGCTAGCCCCTGGCAGAGCCTCCCTGCAGCTGACTCCCCCACAAATTTTCGTTCAATAGACCAAAACACAATTAACTCATTAAGGTTCGCTACTAGGGTCGGCCGGAGAGAAAATCTGTCAAATTTGAAAGCGATCGTGACAGCTATGGTCACACAGTGGTTGGGCCGTGCAATCCGTGCATAAATGCAATGCATAAATCCGGACGACCGTCTTGGTGTAATTGTTTAGAAGTCGGCTACTACACCGAAGGTCGCGGGTTCGATCCCCGCACAGTACAAACATTTGTGTGCATGAACATGTCTGTTTGTATTGGTCTGGGTGTTTCCTATGTATAATAAGTATGTATTTACAAAAGAAAAAGTATTTGAGTATGTTTATCCGTTGTCTAGTATCCCATAAAAACGGAGTATAATTAACTCACTTGGGGCTAGATGGCGCTGTGTGGAATAATGTCCAGGGATATTTATTTATTTATTATTATTATAAATCGCGGCATGATAATCATTTGATGCGTTCACCAAAGATATTTTTATTTCGCCACCCAATATATTTCAGGATATAGGGCAAACAAAAGAAACTAAATAAAAATTTAATTTTATTAAACATACAAACAAGCGGTTTTGCCAATTATTTTTTTACACTATTAATTGCAATCTATTCTCGTGACCACGTTATTTGCACAATGTTATATCTGGTACTTGACGATTCCATTGAGATTTAGTTGTAACTTGGTTTATCCGTTCGATCATCATCAACACAAAATATTTCTTACATCCAATGCATATGATATAGCAATACACGGAGCCATTTCTAGTAACATGCAGAAGAACCCACTAATTAATTGGTCTACTTGTAATGAAAAGCTGCAAGAAGCATTAAACGGAGCTATCTTGTTACTAACTAAAACGAGGAATTTAACAGTTGTCAACAGTTGATACACTTTTAGTGGATAATTTATTTTAGATAATAACACTTGAGTAATACCTTTAGTCTCCTGTAGAGGCCATCGCGCTGAATTTAATACAGAATCCACCGTGATCTTCATCTTACTGGAATTGATCTACGAGTAGAGCATAGTATGAAAGGAAGTCACCCTCCGCGTTTTTCTGTCTGTTTTTACATAAGCTTTCACTATCTAAATGATAGTTGATGCTAATTATATTTTCTAGAACGTTTGTCTGTATAGTTCATTCAAATTACTACAGTGAAAAGCTGTGTGCAAATAGCCAGTTAGAGATAAAAATGCTTGCACTGCCATTTTTCCATGGCTGACGTAAATATGATAATTCATATTCCATTTTTTTTAAAATTTAAAATGGGTTTGCGTTTGACCTCAGTCTTGCCAGCCAGGCTTACCCAAAAAATGCCTATTCACTCTTGCCTTGAAGACACCAAGGTTGTATGTATCCGGAAACACAGACGCAGGGAGGGCGTTCCACTCCTTAGCGGTGCGGACCAGAAAGGAAGCACCAAACCGCTTAGTTCGGACCGCTGGAAAGTCGACCACATGGAGATGAAAGCCCTCGCGGCGTCTTGTGGTCCGGTAGTAGAAATTAGAGGGTGGTATCAGGTCATGAAGTTCTTGCGCACACTCTCCGAAATACACCTTATAAAAAACCGATAGACAGGCAACTCTACGCCGATGCTCCAAACTCGAGTTTGGTTCCAACGAGCGTCTCGTCACCTATCAGTCTCCTGGCTCTTCGGTCTACTGAGTCCAGTGCATCCAGCTGATACTTAGCAGAGCCATCCCAGAGGTGGCAGAAGTACTCCATACACAACCGAATTTGTGCTTGGTACAATTGTAAAAGCTGTTCCGGTGTGAGGTGTGTTTCCATTTCGAATAACTTGTCATTATGTTTTATTGCAATAACTATTTCTGTTTCGTATAAGCAAACGCAAACTTTATTTTTTTTTGCTCGAGATCTCCATCCTAATACTATGGAACGAGTGAAGTTTCTTTGACAGCCGTCTGCGCAGTCCCGCAAGTCAGTCTTCCACATGACGCCGGGTGAGTGCACGTCACTGCGTAAAGAATAGGAAAATGAAATGGCAACTAGTACGAAATTGTCAAACCCAAGAGAGCTTTTAATCAAGTGTACTTATGAATATAAACCTGCCATATAACTCTCATGGTGAATCATGATAAAATCATACGTTTGATAAATTATGCATAATGCATATGAACAAACAGTACGGAGGAAAAAAAATAAAGTTGTACTATTTTCAACAAAAGACCCTATGTGCGCCTATTTCGTGTAAATTATCCGCGTAATTATAAATGTCATTTTCGTCAAAAGCGACGTGCGCTCACCTTGGGGACATGGGGGGGAGTGAGCTGCGACGGTGCGCGGACAGCTATTAAAGAAACTTCACTCACTCCATAGTAATTTGTATGGAGATTTCAAGCGAAAAATTCGGAATGTTTGGGAATTTTTTGCACAAAACTGAAATAAAGCAATGAAAAACAACTGATTGGCAATGCTTCTTTGATATCTGATCTTTACACGTTATTTAAAACACGTAAGTTGTTAGTTTATATGATGCCTAAACTTTTGAAATACGGGAGTGCGTTTTGCACGTTTTTAGCGATATTCAGATTTTTTTTCACATTAATCTAGTAAGTTGATCCATATACTGGAAGTTTGAGTTGATTGTGCAACTCTTTGACTACTATGACGATTTTTTTCGTGCCTCATACTTCATATTTTCTATATAAAACTTTAGTTTTCCCGAGAGCCGTTTTCCTGGTATCGCACCTTAAAACAGTTGTTCATTACATACTATAGTCCGTTCGCGTTAAGAATGCAGTAATTTCATACTTTTCCTTCGATCTAGCACGCACTTACCAATAGAAACGTTCCTAATTAGAAAGTCAAGTCCACAGTGATCAGTTGAATGCATTCTTTCTAACGCAAAGGTTGTGGATCCGAGTTTTTTTGTGTGCAACCGAATTAAATATAAAAATCACTGCATTTTTAACGCGAACGGACTATAGATAGCATACTAAATAGCAAATTAAGTAAGAAGAACCAATTACCTCAAAAAATTACACAGATAGTATTCATAACATACATCTCTGTCGCTCCACGTAGTCAGGCATCCGGCCGCATCTATTTCCCGCCGTAGCCACTCGTAGGCGATGTAGCAGACACACAGTAACTACGGCTCGTTTCTCTCTCTGGCAAATAGGCCTCCGTTTGATCTGCCGGCCTGCCAAAGGGAACGCGACAGACCGCATGATTGGTGCGCTGCCATAACTTAGGGTACATGCACATAGGTGAATTAATTTTGACAGTTTCCAGTGTCAGAGGAAAGTGTACTTCAGTTCGATGGAAATACAATTCACGAGCTGTGTCTATATTTTTAAGCCTGACGGACACTTGCATCCTGTGTGAATAAAGTTACATTTTCAATTGCACTGGCTGCTGTCAAAATGCGCTTTCAGTGCAACAATAGCACGTCCATATCTGTTGCTGTATATGCAAAATGTAAATACATTGAGAGCTAAAAATAAAATATGTAGTATGTCACATGAATGCCTATTCTCAAAATAGTTAAGATAACTTAATAGCATGTTAAATAAAAGTAATGTCAGGCAAATAAATATATTGTGTTAAATAACTCTTTGTAGATGTAACGTTTGCATAATTAGGGGTTTTTACCATCAAAGGTTTTTACACATACTTAATCTTTTCCTTGAGATTAGATAATATTTGTTATTTCAACCCCCGGCTTCGACGCCGAACGTGTTGTAAAGATTGCCGCAAACAGATAACCGATTTTGATGGTTTTGCTTCGTTTTTTTAATTTGCTAGCCCCATAGCAAATTCTGGAAACGAAGCCAAACCAAAATTAAGTATCTAAATTCCCGTCAAAAGTAAGTATAGCACAATATCCTGTAATGTTATTCGTACTGTACTGTAGTTTTTGAGTGGTAGGGGCATTCGGTTGACAACCGCGACAGGGCGGGCGGAGGCAGGCCTGCTGTGACTAACTGGGTGACAAAGTGTGTTGATAGTTGGTGCTACCACAGTATAAACAGAGTTATTAGCCTAGCGTGCACACAGACACGCGGCACAGCCCGTCCGGGCGTCCGTACTGCCACCACCTTATCCCGCCCTATTTTATGCTAGCGTGTGCGTGAAATCGCGACACGGCGCGCGACGCGCTCGCACACATTCAAACCGAGAGCGGCACGTTAGCATACGCTGGTACAGTCAGCATTATGCAGCTGACTGCTAACTGTATTAGCAGGATTGTGTCACAATATTTATACTTTTTGTGGAAAGCAAATCAATGGTGAAGCCTCATCAGCGCGTTGCGTTCCTCGATTCGTCGAAAGATTTGTGCAATGCTGCAACGCATAATGTGGCATGAACAATAAATGTAGAAGGAAAACGACGCAACGCAACGCGCTAATGGGGCCTGAATACTAATAGTACATTCTACTATTGGAATGAGGCCTCATTAGCAGTTTTTATAGCGTCTCTTGAATCTAAAAAACAAGTACTGACAATTTATTAAGAACTGTAGTTATGAGATTACTTATCTCAAATATTACAGATGTTTTGGTCTATTCTGAAAGGTAACTTGGTTATGATGGTGACTGTACACTATCACCATTGCCTATCAACATTCCAGAGTTCACTCTTAATAATATACGAATATTGATAGGCAAAGTATCCCCTGTTTTCAAAAATCATACTGTGAGGTCTCACAGTGCTCACCAACGCAAAGGAAAAGATTTCAAGCAATTGGCCGAAACCAGATTTTGACAATCACATACCTAGTGACAGATATACCTGAAGATTATTCGATATGGGGGTTACTCACTTGTGACGCCACTCAGAAAGACGTCTTGTTCCAGGCTGTTCTTTCTAAGAGAATGCAAAGAACGCGAGACGATGATGCCACGCGAGCTGATGCGAGCCCTCAAGCTCTCCGGCGGTCCAATAGACGAAGGCTTGATTGAGGAGTTGACAAGAGCCTTCCCAGGACCCAAGGCAGAAAAAGGCGGGAGCACTATTCAGCTTGCGAGTGAGCTTGTTTAATTCTTACTGTTATCGTTTCTGACATTATCGTTTCGTTGACATCGCTAGATGTCAGTCGTTAAGCCTAGTCAAAGGCCTTAGGGCGGCTTGATAACATCTGACATTAAGGTTGCTCACTAACCTTACACCCCTCCAACAATCCGCATTGAGCCCGCGTGTTGGAGTATGGCTCGTTCCACCTCAAAGTTGGGGTGATGCCTGTGCTCAGCAGTGGGACGTATTTAGGACGTTATCGTTTCTGGTTGAGGCACTTTTTTGACCCCACCCCCTGCTTTTTTTAAAAAGGTCCAGAAATGGGACTCAATAACTTTGAATTATTATAACTATCTTCAATATTCCAGCGGTGGTGGAGTTCGTCCGTAGATTGTGGCCTGAAAAGCAGCTCCCACCAACGCCACCCCCTGCTCCCCCTGCTGAACCAGTGAAGCCAGTAAAGAAAAGAAAAGGGAAGAAGTAACCGATTTAAGATATGAATGCCGTCTGCAGGAGTGCTTCCGTGGAGTTAGAGACAGCGCTGTGGTCGAGGCGAGGTGGTGCGAACCAACACGGGGACTTGCTGAAGATTGGTGGAAAGGTGAATCTTAAAGCCAACCTTCTTGTGTGATGTTATATGATCGGTGCTCGTGCTAATCTTTAGGTCTTACGTGTTTTAGTGATAATTAAAATAGTTAAGCACAAAAACCATGTCTTTCATTGTATAGATGGGTTTCATAGAACAGAAAGTTCAGGCAAATCGAACCCGCAACCTCTGGTGTAGTAGCCAATTTCTCAATCAAAGAAAGTCAAATCTTAAAACAAGAGCTGGTTGATTATGTTATTTCATTAAGATTCTTATTTTTGTACGAGCCACAGACAGCAGACATGCCACAAGCATCGGCGATCGGCGATGTCGCGACTGTATCGCAATTCCACGAATCGCGAGTTTTTGCTTCCAAAAGTGGAATAAAAGGCCGCGTTTAGCGTTTTCAAGTGTGCGGTGAGGAGCGTTTAGTCGCTGCATTCAGCTTCTTAAAAGCAGATAAATCCGGCTATTCCACTTATCCCACCTGGCCATACCACCTATGGGGGGAAAACGTGGCTCCATTTTCTTCCCTTCCCACCCAGATTGACGTTAAGCGCGATCCTACCCAACAAAAACAAAAATTCTACTCTTCCCACCCAAGTTGGTAAAGTGGAATAGCTAGCTTATTCGCCGGTCGCTGATGCTAAAAGTATCATGTCTGCGGTAACCCTGCTAGAACATCGCGATGAGTTCAGTCCTTTCAGCATCGTTTATGAATAAGCGAAAATTACCTTTTGTTTCGAGCCGACCTTAATGCGTCGTAATGAGCTTTTCGAGTTGAAGGCGATTGATAACATTATAATTAACGAGCGTAAGGTGACGCTTGTGGCGCATTTGGGATAAATATCCCGGTATTCGTGGCTAAATTACTTTCGTTGAACTTATTTTAAGTAATTCATTAATCAGATCGGTGTACGGTCAGCATCAAAATGATGTGTGCGCACAGAGTAGTCAAATGTGTTTGTTGTATTTAGGAAAAGCTACTTTATTACTACTTTTACTATGGCTGTATCGCACTATTTCGATTGATGGTATTACTGGTATCGTTTGTCCTACTATTCTCATTCTTCTATAAGTCTGCGTTCACTGGTTCTATTTTATGAAGTCTTCTGATGAAGTCACTTTAAGGCTGATATTTAACTTAAATTACCTGTCACACCTTTAGCCCACCGTAAGTACCTTTATTTAGCAATTTTTGCTGTCATGAAAATAATGGGATATAATTAGGAAGAAACACTTATCCCACGATTTCATATCTGTTTTTCTAAAAAGTGGGATACATCTATAGCCCTGCTCTACACCTAGACAAAATCATTTTATCAACCTTAACTTCAGACTCAGTATTCGGAGAATCTGGGGCGCTATAAAAGGATAAGCAATCGGGCAGCTCCAAGTTATTTACTGCTATTTAATCCAGGTCTCCTCCAGGAAATATTTGCTGCTGGATTAAATTACTTATTTAGCTTAAATAGACCAAAACACAATTAACTCATTAAGGTTCGCTACTAGGGTCGGCCGGAGAGAAAATCTGTCAAATTTGAAAGCGATCGTGACAGCTATGGTCACACAGTGGTTGGGCCGTGCAATCCGTGCATAAATGCAATGCATAAATCCGGACGACCGTCTTGGTGTAATTGTTTAGAAGTCGGCTACTACACCGAAGGTCGCGGGTTCGATCCCCGCACAGTACAAACATTTGTGTGCATGAACATGTCTGTTTGTATTGGTCTGGGTGTTTCCTATGTATAATAAGTATGTATTTACAAAAGAAAAAGTATTTGAGTATGTTTATCCGTTGTCTAGTATCCCATAAAAACGGAGTATAATTAACTCACTTGGGGCTAGATGGCGCTGTGTGGAATAATGTCCAGGGATATTTATTTATTTATTATTATTATAAATCGCGGCATGATAATCATTTGATGCGTTCACCAAAGATATTTTTATTTCGCCACCCAATATATTTCAGGATATAGGGCAAACAAAAGAAACTAAATAAAAATTTAATTTTATTAAACATACAAACAAGCGGTTTTGCCAATTATTTTTTTACACTATTAATTGCAATCTATTCTCGTGACCACGTTATTTGCACAATGTTATATCTGGTACTTGACGATTCCATTGAGATTTAGTTGTAACTTGGTTTATCCGTTCGATCATCATCAACACAAAATATTTCTTACATCCAATGCATATGATATAGCAATACACGGAGCCATTTCTAGTAACATGCAGAAGAACCCACTAATTAATTGGTCTACTTGTAATGAAAAGCTGCAAGAAGCATTAAACGGAGCTATCTTGTTACTAACTAAAACGAGGAATTTAACAGTTGTCAACAGTTGATACACTTTTAGTGGATAATTTATTTTAGATAATAACACTTGAGTAATACCTTTAGTCTCCTGTAGAGGCCATCGCGCTGAATTTAATACAGAATCCACCGTGATCTTCATCTTACTGGAATTGATCTACGAGTAGAGCATAGTATGAAAGGAAGTCACCCTCCGCGTTTTTCTGTCTGTTTTTACATAAGCTTTCACTATCTAAATGATAGTTGATGCTAATTATATTTTCTAGAACGTTTGTCTGTATAGTTCATTCAAATTACTACAGTGAAAAGCTGTGTGCAAATAGCCAGTTAGAGATAAAAATGCTTGCACTGCCATTTTTCCATGGCTGACGTAAATATGATAATTCATATTCCATTTTTTTTAAAATTTAAAATGGGTTTGCGTTTGACCTCAGTCTTGCCAGCCAGGCTTACCCAAAAAATGCCTATTCACTCTTGCCTTGAAGACACCAAGGTTGTATGTATCCGGAAACACAGACGCAGGGAGGGCGTTCCACTCCTTAGCGGTGCGGACCAGAAAGGAAGCACCAAACCGCTTAGTTCGGACCGCTGGAAAGTCGACCACATGGAGATGAAAGCCCTCGCGGCGTCTTGTGGTCCGGTAGTAGAAATTAGAGGGTGGTATCAGGTCATGAAGTTCTTGCGCACACTCTCCGAAATACACCTTATAAAAAACCGATAGACAGGCAACTCTACGCCGATGCTCCAAACTCGAGTTTGGTTCCAACGAGCGTCTCGTCACCTATCAGTCTCCTGGCTCTTCGGTCTACTGAGTCCAGTGCATCCAGCTGATACTTAGCAGAGCCATCCCAGAGGTGGCAGAAGTACTCCATACACAACCGAATTTGTGCTTGGTACAATTGTAAAAGCTGTTCCGGTGTGAGGTGTGTTTCCATTTCGAATAACTTGTCATTATGTTTTATTGCAATAACTATTTCTGTTTCGTATAAGCAAACGCAAACTTTATTTTTTTTTGCTCGAGATCTCCATCCTAATACTATGGAACGAGTGAAGTTTCTTTGACAGCCGTCTGCGCAGTCCCGCAAGTCAGTCTTCCACATGACGCCGGGTGAGTGCACGTCACTGCGTAAAGAATAGGAAAATGAAATGGCAACTAGTACGAAATTGTCAAACCCAAGAGAGCTTTTAATCAAGTGTACTTATGAATATAAACCTGCCATATAACTCTCATGGTGAATCATGATAAAATCATACGTTTGATAAATTATGCATAATGCATATGAACAAACAGTACGGAGGAAAAAAAATAAAGTTGTACTATTTTCAACAAAAGACCCTATGTGCGCCTATTTCGTGTAAATTATCCGCGTAATTATAAATGTCATTTTCGTCAAAAGCGACGTGCGCTCACCTTGGGGACATGGGGGGGAGTGAGCTGCGACGGTGCGCGGACAGCTATTAAAGAAACTTCACTCACTCCATAGTAATTTGTATGGAGATTTCAAGCGAAAAATTCGGAATGTTTGGGAATTTTTTGCACAAAACTGAAATAAAGCAATGAAAAACAACTGATTGGCAATGCTTCTTTGATATCTGATCTTTACACGTTATTTAAAACACGTAAGTTGTTAGTTTATATGATGCCTAAACTTTTGAAATACGGGAGTGCGTTTTGCACGTTTTTAGCGATATTCAGATTTTTTTTCACATTAATCTAGTAAGTTGATCCATATACTGGAAGTTTGAGTTGATTGTGCAACTCTTTGACTACTATGACGATTTTTTTCGTGCCTCATACTTCATATTTTCTATATAAAACTTTAGTTTTCCCGAGAGCCGTTTTCCTGGTATCGCACCTTAAAACAGTTGTTCATTACATACTATAGTCCGTTCGCGTTAAGAATGCAGTAATTTCATACTTTTCCTTCGATCTAGCACGCACTTACCAATAGAAACGTTCCTAATTAGAAAGTCAAGTCCACAGTGATCAGTTGAATGCATTCTTTCTAACGCAAAGGTTGTGGATCCGAGTTTTTTTGTGTGCAACCGAATTAAATATAAAAATCACTGCATTTTTAACGCGAACGGACTATAGATAGCATACTAAATAGCAAATTAAGTAAGAAGAACCAATTACCTCAAAAAATTACACAGATAGTATTCATAACATACATCTCTGTCGCTCCACGTAGTCAGGCATCCGGCCGCATCTATTTCCCGCCGTAGCCACTCGTAGGCGATGTAGCAGACACACAGTAACTACGGCTCGTTTCTCTCTCTGGCAAATAGGCCTCCGTTTGATCTGCCGGCCTGCCAAAGGGAACGCGACAGACCGCATGATTGGTGCGCTGCCATAACTTAGGGTACATGCACATAGGTGAATTAATTTTGACAGTTTCCAGTGTCAGAGGAAAGTGTACTTCAGTTCGATGGAAATACAATTCACGAGCTGTGTCTATATTTTTAAGCCTGACGGACACTTGCATCCTGTGTGAATAAAGTTACATTTTCAATTGCACTGGCTGCTGTCAAAATGCGCTTTCAGTGCAACAATAGCACGTCCATATCTGTTGCTGTATATGCAAAATGTAAATACATTGAGAGCTAAAAATAAAATATGTAGTATGTCACATGAATGCCTATTCTCAAAATAGTTAAGATAACTTAATAGCATGTTAAATAAAAGTAATGTCAGGCAAATAAATATATTGTGTTAAATAACTCTTTGTAGATGTAACGTTTGCATAATTAGGGGTTTTTACCATCAAAGGTTTTTACACATACTTAATCTTTTCCTTGAGATTAGATAATATTTGTTATTTCAACCCCCGGCTTCGACGCCGAACGTGTTGTAAAGATTGCCGCAAACAGATAACCGATTTTGATGGTTTTGCTTCGTTTTTTTAATTTGCTAGCCCCATAGCAAATTCTGGAAACGAAGCCAAACCAAAATTAAGTATCTAAATTCCCGTCAAAAGTAAGTATAGCACAATATCCTGTAATGTTATTCGTACTGTACTGTAGTTTTTGAGTGGTAGGGGCATTCGGTTGACAACCGCGACAGGGCGGGCGGAGGCAGGCCTGCTGTGACTAACTGGGTGACAAAGTGTGTTGATAGTTGGTGCTACCACAGTATAAACAGAGTTATTAGCCTAGCGTGCACACAGACACGCGGCACAGCCCGTCCGGGCGTCCGTACTGCCACCACCTTATCCCGCCCTATTTTATGCTAGCGTGTGCGTGAAATCGCGACACGGCGCGCGACGCGCTCGCACACATTCAAACCGAGAGCGGCACGTTAGCATACGCTGGTACAGTCAGCATTATGCAGCTGACTGCTAACTGTATTAGCAGGATTGTGTCACAATATTTATACTTTTTGTGGAAAGCAAATCAATGGTGAAGCCTCATCAGCGCGTTGCGTTCCTCGATTCGTCGAAAGATTTGTGCAATGCTGCAACGCATAATGTGGCATGAACAATAAATGTAGAAGGAAAACGACGCAACGCAACGCGCTAATGGGGCCTGAATACTAATAGTACATTCTACTATTGGAATGAGGCCTCATTAGCAGTTTTTATAGCGTCTCTTGAATCTAAAAAACAAGTACTGACAATTTATTAAGAACTGTAGTTATGAGATTACTTATCTCAAATATTACAGATGTTTTGGTCTATTCTGAAAGGTAACTTGGTTATGATGGTGACTGTACACTATCACCATTGCCTATCAACATTCCAGAGTTCACTCTTAATAATATACGAATATTGATAGGCAAAGTATCCCCTGTTTTCAAAAATCATACTGTGAGGTCTCACAGTGCTCACCAACGCAAAGGAAAAGATTTCAAGCAATTGGCCGAAACCAGATTTTGACAATCACATACCTAGTGACAGATATACCTGAAGATTATTCGATATGGGGGTTACTCACTTGTGACGCCACTCAGAAAGACGTCTTGTTCCAGGCTGTTCTTTCTAAGAGAATGCAAAGAACGCGAGACGATGATGCCACGCGAGCTGATGCGAGCCCTCAAGCTCTCCGGCGGTCCAATAGACGAAGGCTTGATTGAGGAGTTGACAAGAGCCTTCCCAGGACCCAAGGCAGAAAAAGGCGGGAGCACTATTCAGCTTGCGAGTGAGCTTGTTTAATTCTTACTGTTATCGTTTCTGACATTATCGTTTCGTTGACATCGCTAGATGTCAGTCGTTAAGCCTAGTCAAAGGCCTTAGGGCGGCTTGATAACATCTGACATTAAGGTTGCTCACTAACCTTACACCCCTCCAACAATCCGCATTGAGCCCGCGTGTTGGAGTATGGCTCGTTCCACCTCAAAGTTGGGGTGATGCCTGTGCTCAGCAGTGGGACGTATTTAGGACGTTATCGTTTCTGGTTGAGGCACTTTTTTGACCCCACCCCCTGCTTTTTTTAAAAAGGTCCAGAAATGGGACTCAATAACTTTGAATTATTATAACTATCTTCAATATTCCAGCGGTGGTGGAGTTCGTCCGTAGATTGTGGCCTGAAAAGCAGCTCCCACCAACGCCACCCCCTGCTCCCCCTGCTGAACCAGTGAAGCCAGTAAAGAAAAGAAAAGGGAAGAAGTAACCGATTTAAGATATGAATGCCGTCTGCAGGAGTGCTTCCGTGGAGTTAGAGACAGCGCTGTGGTCGAGGCGAGGTGGTGCGAACCAACACGGGGACTTGCTGAAGATTGGTGGAAAGGTGAATCTTAAAGCCAACCTTCTTGTGTGATGTTATATGATCGGTGCTCGTGCTAATCTTTAGGTCTTACGTGTTTTAGTGATAATTAAAATAGTTAAGCACAAAAACCATGTCTTTCATTGTATAGATGGGTTTCATAGAACAGAAAGTTCAGGCAAATCGAACCCGCAACCTCTGGTGTAGTAGCCAATTTCTCAATCAAAGAAAGTCAAATCTTAAAACAAGAGCTGGTTGATTATGTTATTTCATTAAGATTCTTATTTTTGTACGAGCCACAGACAGCAGACATGCCACAAGCATCGGCGATCGGCGATGTCGCGACTGTATCGCAATTCCACGAATCGCGAGTTTTTGCTTCCAAAAGTGGAATAAAAGGCCGCGTTTAGCGTTTTCAAGTGTGCGGTGAGGAGCGTTTAGTCGCTGCATTCAGCTTCTTAAAAGCAGATAAATCCGGCTATTCCACTTATCCCACCTGGCCATACCACCTATGGGGGGAAAACGTGGCTCCATTTTCTTCCCTTCCCACCCAGATTGACGTTAAGCGCGATCCTACCCAACAAAAACAAAAATTCTACTCTTCCCACCCAAGTTGGTAAAGTGGAATAGCTAGCTTATTCGCCGGTCGCTGATGCTAAAAGTATCATGTCTGCGGTAACCCTGCTAGAACATCGCGATGAGTTCAGTCCTTTCAGCATCGTTTATGAATAAGCGAAAATTACCTTTTGTTTCGAGCCGACCTTAATGCGTCGTAATGAGCTTTTCGAGTTGAAGGCGATTGATAACATTATAATTAACGAGCGTAAGGTGACGCTTGTGGCGCATTTGGGATAAATATCCCGGTATTCGTGGCTAAATTACTTTCGTTGAACTTATTTTAAGTAATTCATTAATCAGATCGGTGTACGGTCAGCATCAAAATGATGTGTGCGCACAGAGTAGTCAAATGTGTTTGTTGTATTTAGGAAAAGCTACTTTATTACTACTTTTACTATGGCTGTATCGCACTATTTCGATTGATGGTATTACTGGTATCGTTTGTCCTACTATTCTCATTCTTCTATAAGTCTGCGTTCACTGGTTCTATTTTATGAAGTCTTCTGATGAAGTCACTTTAAGGCTGATATTTAACTTAAATTACCTGTCACACCTTTAGCCCACCGTAAGTACCTTTATTTAGCAATTTTTGCTGTCATGAAAATAATGGGATATAATTAGGAAGAAACACTTATCCCACGATTTCATATCTGTTTTTCTAAAAAGTGGGATACATCTATAGCCCTGCTCTACACCTAGACAAAATCATTTTATCAACCTTAACTTCAGACTCAGTATTCGGAGAATCTGGGGCGCTATAAAAGGATAAGCAATCGGGCAGCTCCAAGTTATTTACTGCTATTTAATCCAGGTCTCCTCCAGGAAATATTTGCTGCTGGATTAAATTACTTATTTAGCTGGTTTTGAATTTTCACTCGCTAGAAGAGTTCGAAGTTTTCTTGGAACGTTTATAAGCTGATATTTATTTATGGGTAAACAGGTTACTAACTTCTTTACCCTGTTAATCATCTTTATTGCAGTACCTAAATCCTGCTACCACCATTGTCATTCATGACCTAAGGAGATAAAATGGGGACCCACACGCTCACACACACACACACACACACACGCTCGCACACTCACAAACACACACACGCACACATAATGTGTCCTTCTTCCCCTTAGCTCTTTGCTCATTGAGTTACATTTAATTATCACGTTGATTATATTTATTTTTTATAGCATGCTTAGGACTGTGACTGTTGATTAATTTTAAGTAGGTAGTATAATGTGACTTCGTTTCTGGCTTTAAGTTTAATTAATCAGTACTAATATTTTTAGTAGCTGTGGATTTTGTTTCTCAAATAGATCAATAATAATCCTTGAACATTATTTCACGCAGCGCTGTCTATTCTCAAAATAAGCAAATCTTGTACTTATTGCACAATTTTATGTAATACCACTGTTGATATTTACAAACAACTTCAACTATGTTTCTTAAAGTTTCTTTTTAGATCACAAATGCAAATGGTAGTAACCCAAGGCTTTCCCACTTGCTTCCTATATCATACATGGAGTCATTCGCGACAAAATGTTGCAGCATATTTATTATGATTATGACACAACTTCCCTTATTTAAGATCAAGGGGGTCTACAACGTATTTTTACTTGAACAAGCGATTGCAACTGCCTGAATTAAATAAAATTATTTGAAACGTGTTGGAGTATGGCTCGTTCCACCTTATAGTTGAGGTGAGGCCTGTGCCCAGCAGTGGGACGTAAGTATATAGGCCGTTTAAGTTTATTTGAAACTTAATTAAAACATTTTATTGATTTTAAATATAGCCGCTTTAAATTAAACATTATGACCTGTGACAAGACTATCACTTTACTATGATTGTAAAATAAATGCAGTTTCAATTTATTTTAAAATAAGTTACCTGTGATTTGATTTTTTTCGACTCAATTCAACGACCAACCTACACGTAATAAATAATCGTTTTCGTACAGTTTCTTAAGATTTTGATAAAATAAATTTTTGCATTGTTGGAATAGAACTCCAAAGTTTAATACTTTCAGTGTAGTTAGTATCCAAAAGTACCGAAATCGGCCGCATAGTAGAAGCGTCAATCACTTCTACATTGATTGAATACGAAACGATTTGAGTCCTGTTTTAACAATGTAAAAATATTTATCTTCTTTGTAACAAACTGTACATAGGATACATGTAAACAAATGGTTCTTCATCGTAGGCTCTCTGAACAATACTTGTAAGTCAGAGTGTATAAGTAATGGGAAAATTTTAACCTTGCTCAGATTATTATCGCGCAAATAAGTATCTAGCAATGTTATTGACTTTGCTCTTATGCCGCTTTATTATTAACTTTATATTGTATACAATCTCTCAGCAATAATCTCTGTACAAATAAATGTTAGAACAATTATTTAATATGAACTGATACATGTAGAGACGCACTTTATACAACACATGTGAAATTACGTCATAATAGTTTCTATATTTAAAAAGGCTTATTCCTTGTAAATCTTTTTAAGTCTTTTATCTGAAATAATTTATTATCTCTCTATTTCTCGTTAGATAACGCCTAATAAATGTTTCAGTACAGCTACATGAATTTGGTCCACTATCGCCCACGTGGCTTCGCCCCACACTTTAATTTTTTTTTCAGTGAGGATATTTATCTCCATGATTTTAATAATTTTATTCCACACTAGCTGTCCCGACAGACTTCGTTCTGTTGTCAAACATTCAGTGTCACGTGACAGGTAGGACCGTTTGCTAAGAGAAAAGCGAAATTGTGGTTTTTACTATATATTCCTACAATTTCTCATGTTTACTCTCCTTTTAAACATTTTCTGGACTTTCCCAAATATTTCAAAAGTAAATTTATCCAAATCAGCCTAGCCGTTCCTGAGTTTTAGCAAGTCTAACGAACAGCATTTTTATGTATAGAGACTTGATTTGGGGTGAACACGGGATTTCTTTAAAAGGGCGAAAAGGGAATAAATCGGTGTAATATGATTGTATTACATTTGCATTTGTGCACATGAATACAGTCGTCTTATAAAAAGGTAAACTTACTTTATCTTTATCATCATTGAATTATTTTAAATAAAGCCCAGACATACAGCAAACATGATTGTTAGTTATTTGTCTCAGGTGAGATTTGAGGGAAGTACCGCTATTGAACTTAAATAGTTAATATTAATTAGTTTTAGACTGGGACAGTCAACCACGTGATGGCATATGATAAGCTAGGACTCTTATTGCTGAACCCTGAACCACAAACCTGCGTAACCCCGAACCCAACAACAAAACCAGTGTTTTGGGTAACTGTTAACAGTTTGGCTAACAGGTTAACCTCAAACTTCAGTTAACTTTTCATAGTGTACAGTTAGCATCAAAACTATGTGAGCTTGTGTGCTCGTATTTTTATTTTTTAACCAAATACTGAAATCTCTTAAAGTTTATTAAGTCATTGGACCTCTTTGACGTCCACACTGAGTTTGCCTTCGCAAGGACTATCCTCCCTCCATATCTTTCGGCCATCTTGTTTTCATGCTCTGTAACTTGAATTTACTTACCACCGGCTAAGGTTGCGTTGGAGACTGTAGTTCTTCTGATTCAACTCCATCATTTCTGATTCGATTAAGACTTTTACCTTAAGGAGTGTCAGCAACGTCAGCCTAGAGCCTAAAAGACAATTAATTGCTAGAAAAAAGTAATTTGCTCCCAAACGTATCTCAGAGAGCTCAAGCCGTTATCTTCCAGATCCCCCCAAGTTTGCAGACACCAAAAACTCTGCGACAAACGACACGAGTGTAAGTGAAAAGCAATGTTTTGCTCGCTCTGATTTGCTTAAATCTAAATAATGGTTGGCGTAACGTACAATTATAAATTCGCCCGGTTGTTTTGCTCGGTTCAGAATTAATACCGACAACTTTCCGAGCCCAAACTCTCGCCCTACATACATGGCGCTTTAAGATAGAGACGATATAGAAACGTTATGACAACGACAAAACTACAAATGTACTAATCGGACAAAAAGTGGGTAATGATTTTAAGAACAGCAAGCTCAGTTCTTACTATTTTTGTGTTATTATTGTGTCTTATTTAAAGAAAAACCCACATCATATGGCATAAAAAGAAGGCTTTTATCAAAAACTTTATATAAGTGAATACTTAAGTAATTTATCCAGAATTTATGACTTACAGTTTGCTCTATGTTCTGAAGATATTTTGATCTATACTACAAAAAAAGCGTGTGACCTCCGTAACGGAAGGGAGTAATGTGTCTCTGATCTTGAAACAAAACACAAACAATTATACACATACATCAAAAGTCTGTCCATCTTTAACCAACACCATTCCTCAGAATAACCGCAGCCATTGAAATTAGTGGCACTACGAATAATAACGGCGGATAAAGTCGCGGGATCTGACTAACTGCGTCGGCGCACCGCTCGTTTAGCTCGGCCCGGACTGAAAACCAATTTGTAAATGGATGAAAAGTTTCATATTAACTATTGAAAAAGGCTGTATCTATGTAGATCCTTGTGGCTCAGTGGTTAAACACCCGGGCGCAGAACCCCGTGATCCTAAGAACAATTTGGCTGGAACACGATTCAAATTCAGACGTGGAACGCTCTTCCAGCGCATGTGTTCCCTTCTTCCTACAATCCCGGGTTTTTTAAGCGGGGCGTGAAAAGGCATTTATGCAGGCCTTCAAAATGAGATTGACCAGCAAAGTAGTTGTCCATTACTGTGCTTGTCAACCCCATATCTGGACCTCACGGCTGCTTCCCATCAGGTGGAGTGAGGTCTTGAAGACCACTATAAAAAAAAACCCTCGGTGAAATGTGGGTTTCGGAATGCTCCGTCCAACATGACGGCAACAATCAGTGTGCCTTACTTCCACAATTTGGTCACACATCTTGTGCTACACGACTACTCGCCCGTCAGTTAAAGTTGGTTGGCCTTTACAACGGCGAATGCTCTGAAGAGTTGTTCCAACTGATCCCGTCCTCACCCTTCCACTCCCGCACCACACGCGCTGGTCTGCGTCAACATCCACACTCGATCCAGCGACTGTCGGCCCGCACCAAAAGGTTCGGTGATTCGTTCCTGTGTCGTACTATCCAGACGTGGAACGCTCTTCCAGCGCATGTGTTTCCTTCTTCCTACAATCCCGGGTTTTTTAAGCGGGGCGTGAAAAGGCATTTATGCAGGCCTTCAAAATGAGATTGACCAGCAAAGTAGTTTTCAATTACTGTGCTTGTCAACCCCATATCTGGACCTCTTCCCATCAGGTGGAGTGAGGTCATCTTGAAGACCACTATAAAAAAAAAAAAAAAATGAGAAAAAAAGATTCAACCGTTTTGAGAACATCTGCTACTTTTTTTTTTGAGAGCCTGGCAGTTGACAAATGGATCTATCAGAAACGGTGGACAATGGAATGCTTACGGTAGCCAGTGACTTGCAGTGACTGCTATACTTGTCTAGAAGAGGTCGCTTTATCAATTAAAGACGTCAGGTCGGATAATTGGTTGTGTCTCGACCGAAACTTTGTCATATCCATATCAGGCATTTGTGCTTCGGAGATACGTCAAGTAATTGGTCACACTTCGCTAGGCACTAGTCAACAAGCCCCGTGACTTTAGAGAGCGGCTTGACAACGGCTGACAGTATGGTTTGTCACTATAGTCCGTTCACGTTAAGAATGCAGTGTTTCTCAAATTTAAAACTCTGTCGCACAGAAAAAAACTTTGATCTACAGCCTTTGCGCTCGAAAGTTTGCGTTCAGCTGGTCACTGTGGACTTGGCTTTCTAATTAGGAACGATTTGATTGGTCACTGCATTCTTAACGCGAACGTACTATAGCCAACCAACAATTAGATTGCTGTTCGTAAGTCTCGCCAAAACTCGAGTACTGCTGGACAGATTTGGCTCATTTTGGTTTTGAAATGTTTGTGGAAGTTCAGGGTAGGTTGGAAAGGTGAAAAAATGCTAGAAATATTAGTAAAATCTACAATTTAGTTTTCCATTAGTAACTATCTCTACCTGCCAAACACAAAAGTTTTTGACAACAGAACTATGTCTGTCGGGACAGCTAGTTATCTATAAAAGAAAATCATGTCTGTTTTAAAACACAATATGTTTTTTATTTTATTTTTCGTGGGGAAATCCTCATGGATACCTCGCTGCCCGGGGGGACGACGAGGTTATGTCAGACTCCTACCGACTAAAACCCCACGGCACTCGACTATGGCACTTTGGCGGCGAAGCTGGATCCTACCGTAAGTAATACCGCGACAGACAGACATCGGAGGCTTAGTAAGCAATAGTGTTTCACTTCTTTTACTCTATCACTGTAGTATTACAATTACTTAACTTGTTAAAAACTTGGTAAGCACACATTATTGTGATGTTGACTGTACCGCCTGATAGTCTGTTGAGGTGTAGCCAGTGTCCAGCAGTGGGATGTATAAAGCTCTTGTTCCTTTTTGTAATCTTAAGTAAGCTAGAAGTGTTTTCCCACTAAGGCCGAAACGTTTATCGGGTCAGTGAACGTCGAATCAACATTTAACGGCTGAAGTTTCAATGTGCCATTAATCGTAGACCTACAACTCAAGAGTGTGTTTAGAAACAAGAACTAGAGCAACCATTACTTGTACATAAGATATATTATTAGTAGCTATACACATGCTATCGTGTTAACTGCTAATATGCTACGCCGTAAACCGCATGAGGTAATAAAGCAGATGCAGTATCGTGACGTCAGTCTTTTCTTTGATTATTATAAAGTCCTGATTACAGCTTAGAAGATGTGCATTTTTAACATTGCTTGTTCCTTCCACTAGTTGACCTGTAGGAGGATGGCGTACATTGGTCCCCTTTCAAGAGTTCTCGCCTTGTCTTAACGGGGGGACTAGAACCGGTGGTAGAGCAGACCGCCGGAAAGCCAAGAGAACTCAGGCGTGGCAGTGTGGTGGACTTACCATCCATCCGCTGCGGTCCATAAGGGTGACACGCTGGGTTGCGGGCTCAGTGGGGCCTGCCAGCGCTCTGAGCCGCGTAGTGGGGCGCGACGCACAAACCGTTGGTGGGGGCCAGTTATCCGTGGCTGATCAACCCAGTGCGTCGCGGCCCGGCGGGGCATACCGCCAAATGCGGCGACGTTCACCGTGATGGTGAAAGTGGCTGCGTAATCCGGGCGCTTTCGTGCCCCCCCCCCTAAACTCATGAGGTGGTGACGTTACACCCCTCCAACAATCCGCACTGAGTCCGCGTGTTGGAGTATGGCTCGCGCCACCTCATATTTGAGATGGGGCCTGTGCCAAGCAGTGGGACGTAATTAGGCCGTTTATGATTATGTTATAATTATTCGAAAAAATATAGAAGCACATACTTTTAAGTGTTACATTAAGTAGATAATAAGTGAATACTTTACATTGCACACTGAAAAATTTGCAAAAGTTCACAGGCAACTATCATCATCATAATCAGATATGTAAATGTACGAATTAGGTTTTATTGCTGTAAATCAAATCTGTTTGAAACTATCGAATAACAATAGCTTATATTAATCGTCGTAACCTAACCATCTGTGGATAACTGTGCTCGCTGGAGTTATGTCCTAACCTGTTATCTGCCGCGCCGGAGGGTCAAGTTACTATCGGGATACCATTACAGTTCTGCCTGTCGCAAATTATTTACTCATGTGTGTCCTTATTATAAACCATACAGGGCTACAAGAGGGTTAATGCTTCGAAGGGAAAGGTTCTATGGACAAGTTCAAGATGTTACCGAAATAGGTCAGGTCAAGAGCGTGTATGAAAGGATTATTATGAGTGGACGAAGCGAAAGATGTTAGTCAGGATCTTAGACTGTGGAAAAATGTGGTTCTAACCTTTGGTAGAAAAGGCGTGAGTGAGTGAATTATTTGTGTAACTAGATATATATTTTCGGTAACACTACACTTGGAGCTTGAAGACAGGTGTAATTTACAGGATAACCGAGACTGAAGGTGGAACAGTTTTTTGTGTATTCATGATAATATTTTAAAAATTACAACTACGTTATGGATTCGACTAACGTTCACGACAGATTGAGCCTACCTACTCCTTCTTCGACACGATTGCCAAAGTCGACCAGTCACCAAACACAGCACATTTCTAAATTTTGGAATGTGTGCTCCTACCTGTCCCTTTACATGTTACATTTTCCTTTGTTTCCAGTTCTGTAACAGTTCCGTACAAAGACAACGACGATTCAGCATACAATGTCATAAATCTGGCATGCAGTCAGAACGGACGTTGAGTCACGAGTGCAAGCGATGCAGGCGCGGACGCGGCGCAGGTTTACGGCGTGAATGCGTTTAAACGCAACTGCAATGAATTTAGGCTTGCGTAATGCTTGATGTTTGGATTGCCTATGCGTTTTGCCGACCTCGTAAGAACCTCTTCAAACTCCTCATGGAAAACTGTCGGTATCATTATATGTATAATTTAGATGTCCAGGGCGCCACTACACTACCACAATTCAAGGCGTTAGAGTTCGTCGTTCCCCCCCGCCTGTCGTAAGAGGCGACTGGAACCTGGAGTCGCCAGGAGTGCACACGGAGACTGTGTGCCGCCTTTGTTCCGGCAATCCTATGGAGGACGGCAGTGCGGGGGGGGGGGCGTATGTATGAGGGGAGTTGTAACTTCCCTCATGAGGAGCTTGGTTGCCGGCAGAACGCGGCAGGGGTCCTCTCGTGGAGTCCGTCACAAGGGTCCACGGGGACACGGGGATTCCTGGTACCGCGCAGAAGATGGCCTCCGCGGAGTTTAGCGGTTTAGTGGGCTATTTTTCACCCCACTGGGGTAGGTGGGCCCCACTCTCCCCCGCTTTATTACTCAGGGAGCGAGATAATGCCTAAAGGCATCTCCGGGTAAAAAAGGGCTTAGGACACTCGCCGATTCTGAGATCATCTTGATCTTGTCCACAAACTTGTGTAACTGCAGCAAAAAAAAAACTCATCCATCAAAATGGTTGATATTCCTCGTATATTCCCCTAAAAGTCGTGCCAACAGATCCACAAAATCGCTACAAACATACAAATCAAACGCAAAGCAAAGTTTCAGTTTGTTTGGACGCTCCGTTGGCCTGTACGAATGGCAGGAATTCAATTGTAAAATATCACAATTCTCTATTGACAGAGCTAGGAAAAGCCGGCCGGCTAAATGCAATCAATCAATCCCGTACAATGCCCTATTGTATTGAAACAAATAAGGTATGAGCTCGTGATGAAACGTCCCGACGACACTGTAAACATTTTGTTTGTCTTTGCGTACGATTTTTTGCTGGCGAATGAACGGGTTAATAGTTTTTGAAAGGTAAATGTTTTTTATAGCGGTTTCTACGCTTGAAAGTTTACACATGGCGACTTTTTACAGGCGATTGTTTTTTAAAAACATTTAAAGGAACCATTTGCGACTACGAGTATATCGTTGCATGGTTCTGATTCTAGCATCTTCAATGTTACAAAGCAGGGTTGACATTATGATCATCCTACTGAATTTGCAGTATTTGTATCGCATGATATAAACCTACTTAAGTATCTTTTTTTGAATTAATGTTAAATCAACCCCGTACAAGGCCCCTAATGGCGACTTTTTGTAGCGTTGCGGAGATTGCTGCTCGGAAAACTATAAAGTAAAACAATTGGTGACTACGAGGTCCTTTTCACTTGAATCTTTCTTGAATTAGGTACATCTAATGAATAACATTTCATCAATATCACAGAATTGACAAACCATCATCATAATCATCATTAGCAGCTGCAAGAAGTCCACTGCTGAACATAGGCCTCCCCCATTGATTCCCAGAGAGCCCGGTTGTGTGCAGCCTGTATCCACCGGGATTCCGCGATCTTCATCAGGTCGTACGTCCACCTTGCTACACCTGAATTGTTTGATCGGTAGGTACCTTTTTAATATTGCGTGATGTAGGTACCTAAATTCCTTTTTCAGAATGAATAAAGTAAAGTAGGTACCTACTGCTTTTCTCGAGCGATAATTATTGTTTACCATATCATATCCTGGCCATCTTGTTACCTTACGTTCTTGTATATTTCATATTTAAAATTAATTCCAAACCATTTTCGTTCCTGTAATTTCTCCATGCAAACTAGCTGAAAACAAATTGGCTTCTGATCCGTTCGCTGAGCAAAAATGGCTATAATTGCTTATTGGCAAATATTGGTAGAAAGCTTTAAAATAACAACAAAATTCTCGTTCGAGGTAATTGAAGCTAGCTTACCAAATCTTCAAGGAACGTGATAGTCTAAGTTATTTACAAATAAAAGTTCTACCTATTCCGGCAGAACGCAGCAAAGCGTCTCATCTTAATCACCATGAAGAGTCACATGACGTCAGTCGTCTACTGCTGAACATAGGCCTTACCATAAGATTTCCAAAACGGCCGGTTGTGGGCGGCCTGCTTCCACCTAAAATAGTAGATTTCCTTTCTGCTTCGATCATGTAGCGAAACACCGATCATACCCCTCTCCATAGTCCGTTGGGTGACCTTGAGCTTTCTTATAAGGCCCCTAGGAAGTGACCATGTCTTAAGTCATTACTGGTAACACACACTGATCCAATGGATCTGCTGTAAAATTCAATTGAAATCAGGTTTGTTCAATCAAATTGTTATCAGGTTGGTTTGCTTAAGAGTGGTTATACACCGTTGTAGTATGGAAGTTTAGCGAACTTAAGTAGCAGTGGGCTGGCCACATCTGTCAAAGAACCGATGGTCGGTGGTGGAGATAGTTTAGGTTCTCGTTTGGTGGCCAAGGCTAGGCAAACGGAGTGGTGAACGCACCACACCAAATCGGTCGTCAAATGTTTGTCCTGTGCAGACATTGAACCTGCGATCTTTTCGGTGCTTTAGGCAAGACCTCTAACTATTGCCTCGTCCATTGGCAAGTGATAAATGACCTAGAACGTTATTGTTTAGCAACAAATGCGAAATATTAACTGGTTGGAGTCCAACATTTTTAGGTTGGAATTATTTTAATGCATCACACTGTTATATTCATGTTAATCCATACATATATTTGCGTGGCACGTGTGAAAGCCTAAATTATATATTGAAATAAAACAGAATGGAATAGGGTTGTTTATAGAGTAAACATTTCGAAACGATTCATTTTTGTACTACAACTTTATTAAATAACTGAAACATTTCACACCTAGCGTTTTTTGGGCAATTTCATGGTGCTCGCAGCGTAGTCAACGTCAATCATTTCATTTGAATTGTTTTCTTTAAGTTGTTTCTAAAATAGTAAGTATGCGACCACCATTCATTAATATGAAAAACGTAATCTTACAACAAATATAGAAGTTAGAGTTTGTTAATTACTTACAATCTTCTTATCATGAGCAGAAAATATCTGTACAAATGTTTACTGGAATGGAGTAGTTGCTTTATACCGGATGATTTTATTAATATGAGAAACTAAAGAGTACCTTTGCTTATGATGTAAACATCATGAAACAGTTTTCTATCATACATTTAACAAACAATGTATGTAAGAAATAGTTATTTTTCATTGAAACTAAATACCTAGTCACTTTGTCATTGCTTCACTTACTCGCAAATGTTGACAGCAGTAAGAATGAAAGAGACAAAACATACAATTATTTAAATAGTGATTTTTACGAATGGGGTAGAGCCGAGGTTACAAAAATATATTACATTTGTCATAGTGGGAAAGCTATGTGTAAAAAGTGATCCAATTGTTTTAAATCATAAGTTTGTCATGTTATTTTCCTTGCGAAAGAGAACACCCGCTATAAAATTTATCAGACAATGGTATGTCGTAATTAAGATAAATTATTTTCTTAGTACATGTGTTGTTTTTGAAAAGACAAATGTAGAAACGATGAACATTAACTCAGAGTGTCTAATTTAATAATATATCAAATTAAATAATAATGGGTTCGATAGAAAAATTGGACCACAAACCCGATCTGGAAAACAAACCTAAATCTGTTCACGAAGAAAAAGATGTTGAAAACGCAAGCAAAGATGAAGCAGATGAGTATTCTCCGTTAAAAGTGACTTCAGCTACAGAAAAGAAACCTAATGATGCTCCTAAAAAGATATCATTTAGAGAAAGGTTAAGAATCATCAAGAAAAACATAACTGTCGAACCAATTATGGCATGCTACGTAATGCCTAGTATTCTCGCGTCTTTGGCTGTGCAAAATTTAAATCTGGAGAAAGCTTGTCTTGTCAATCTCAATTTCAGTGCAGAGGTATGTGAGGCTTTGAAAATACGGGATACTGCTAATTACACAGAATATGAGAGAGATGTTCAGACTCTGATTGCGAATATTCAAGCTTGGAAGAATGTTGTCCAAACGGCGATTCCTGTTATGCTCATACTTTTCGTCGGTGCCTGGAGCGATAAGACTGGTCGACGTAAAGCTTGCATCCTCACGCCTATCGTCGGAGAATTATTGACATGCATTGGATTCATCTTCAACACGTACTTCTACGAACTACCTGTTGAAGTGGCTGCTTTGACAGAGTCCATTTTCCCAGCCATCACTGGCGGCTGGTTCACATGTTTTGTTGGAGTTTTCAGCTATATGGGTGATATTACAACCACCGAGGAGCGTACTTACAGACTAGGAATTGTGAATCTGTGTATGTCTCTTGGGTATCCTATAGGAAGTGCTCTGAGCGGAGTTTTGCTAAGATGGGTCGGATATTACGGTGTGTTTTCAATATCAAGCTTGCTGTATATATTTTGTTTAGTGTACGGATTCGTATACCTTGAGGACCCAAAACGAAAGCTGAAGGAAAAAAGTGTAAGTGTTTAAGTCTGATTTTTATTTCGTGTTTAAATGTTACTGTTGTATTACCCCCGAATTCACAAACGACAATCAACGCTAAGCACGCGCTCACGCTCATGCTTTCCCTTTCAGTTCTATTGACATTTTACGGGACAGCATGAGCGTGAGTGCTCAGCCTTGATTGACGTTTGGGAATTCGGGGGTTAGTCTTTCTAATTATTATTCCTTATTAACGAGAGTACCTATTTTGTTTTCGGTCTTATGGGAAAATTGTGACTGACTTCATTTTGTATAGGGTTTATTCTAGTCCATTTTTTTTAAAGTTGTAAATAGTACGAGAAGCAAACAAAAATTAATTTTCTAAAATTACAGGTAACGGATACTCGTCCGTTAAAAATATTTACCAGCAGTAATGTAAAAGCTTTACCCACAAAATCAAAATAAGTGATCGAATTTATTAATATATGAGTCTAATCATATTTCTACAGTCATAAGCGATCAAAGGGTACCTAAGTGGCTTTAAAATGAAGTTGAGCTCATAAAATAATAGGGTCCAGCTGAGCACTGGGCCTGTATCCTTCCTCCTCCGGACCTCCCTTGAAACTCCTCCTTCATCTTTTCATTAAGCGCATTTTCGAGAGACTAGTTCAAAATGGCTTGAGTTTACCATTGGGATTATCTTGCATACTCTTGTGGTGTGATGAAAACAACTCTCGAAGCCAACTTCATCGTCCCAAGTCCAGCATGGCAAAAGTAGTCTGTGTACTTTACTGGGCCTGTTTTCCTTCATACCAGAGTGAAGTGGATCATGAAAGAACCAATCTGAAAACCCTATTTAGATCTGATCTTCGCCTAGTGGAAATAATGATATCTGATTCCTGCTTAAACGGGCCCTTAAATTGTTTTCTTTTTTGTATTGTTCACAGAAAAAGGAAACCAAGTGCACCAACTTCCTGACGGAGTTCTTTGATGTAGCGCTGGTGTTAGACACTTTCAAGGTTGCCTTCAGGAAAGGAGCTGGCAACCGGAGGCTCAGGGTCTCGTTGCTGCTTATTGTAGTCTGCGTGGTCTTCGGACCTTTGCATGGTAAATACTAACAGGGGGAATTATTTCTCGAAGTCTTTTTCACGCTTCTCCGCAACTACGAGATGGTGCGGGTATACTAAGTACACGGTTACCCTTTTTTACTTCTAAATGAATACTGTTGTTTGGCCGCTGATAATTATAGCAGCCTCACCGGACTAGAGTGTGAGCGCAGAGGGCTCTTGGCCCTTATACTTTAAATGCCAAGAACGCCCCAGAGGGAGCCACGGAACTCGGCTCAGGTCGTTGCTTTTAGAGGGTAGTCTGTCTTTACAATTTTGGTATTGAAGTGACCCGCACAAGGGGTCGACATATTTTGTTGACAGTTAATTGTTTTTGAGGAACTGTCAGCTATCGGGACTTGTGACAGCTAGTAGGGTATTGAATGGTTGTCTAAAGCCAACACTCAAAATAAGTTACTGTGCAAGTAGGACCATGCGACAAACAATATTCTAAGCAAGTTGGTACTTCGGAAGTATTTTAAACTTCTGTAAAAGAAAAAATTCTCGTATTGCCCTAAGTAAGTACAGTTAGATTAATAATTCCTTTCAAATTGAGTCGCAGGGTGCTCTATTTCCACATTTCAGACACAATTGCGAGTGAAATAACTCACAATTTTAAAAGTGGCATTGACAAAATGTGCCCGCGCCCAATTTAAATAATTAATAATTCTCTATTATGAAAAGAAATTTTGTAAGTCCCTGAGTGCCTTTAGGAATTTTGCGAGTATGACGGAGACAAAGTTAGAGAACTAATGAAGGGTAATTCTTCGTAAAAATAAACATCTTTTAGTTTAGGTATTTCAGTTAGAGAATATCGTGAGCCCCAACGATATTAAAAAGATGTAGATACGTTATTATGTCAGTACTCTTACTAGGTCGAAAATTGTCCCCTGGCGTACGTGCCTAAAATTTTACACTGTGTACAAGATAGTATGGTTATTTACTAGAGCGTACACGAGACAGATACGTCATGTTGCTCAGTGTCGTCTTAAACTGTCAATGCTTGGCTCAGGTGTTCGAAGTTTTGAGTTCAGGTGCCACTTTTTAGCACACGTAACCTATCTAAGTCTTTTTTAATATAATATCATTGGTGAGCCTAGGAATTGTAAGCGCTCTGACTTGAAGTCCGAGTCCCAAGTTCATATTTTTATCTATCAATATACTCAAATATTATTTCATAGAGGCTGTTATTTTGTTGTTGTTTTTGTAGTCACCCCTTCAAACATGTGATGAATTCGAATATTTATTTAATTTGAAAGTTTTATTAAAAATGCCATTCTTTTCAGGCGAGTTTGTCGTCATGTACTTGTTTACGAGGATAAGGTTCAATTGGGACGAGGTCCAGTTCAGCATGTGGTCCACGTACAGCATCATCACCAACTTGATAGGTAAGTTTTTTGCCAGCTGGAAAAAAAATACTTATAGAAACTTTTGGTAATCAATGCCAAATCGGCGACAGTCAAAATGACATTTAGAGTCTTGTCAATCTTACTAATATTTATCAGGGAAAGTTTGTATGTGTGGATGGATGTTTGTGCCGCGTTGCTCTTTCACGTAAAACTGCTGAATGGATTGGAATGAAACTTGACAGTAATATAGTAGTTTATACATCAGAATAGGACATAGGCTACAATTTAAAAAAAAAAAAAATATTTACTTAAGTCTATGCGGACGAAGTTGCGGGCGGCCGCTAGTATAATAAAAAGTTTGGTGGTGAGGCGTCCCCACGTCATTATCACAACAGAGTCGCTTTGAGTCCTCGGACCACTTTTGCCCAGTCTCCTTTGACATTAAATAAAGTTTTTAATGAAGGTATAATTTGCGTTCCGATACAAGGGGAATCATTGCAATTTTGGGATTGGAATAAAAACAGAAGTTAACACGATTCTGGCTTGGCATGGACGGCATCTACGGTTATTTATAATTTAAGAACCTCATCCCATTAACTTATGGTTTCTATTACAGTGGTTATTTCTCAGAGCTTAAAGAATTTACTTTTATTTGCAGGCACGGCGTTGTCCATGAGTGTGTTCAGCAGTTACATGAAGCTGGACGACACTCTGTTGGGGATCATCTCCTGCAGCAGCAAGGTCCTCGCTTCCTTCGCGTATGCCTTTGCGAGGAACGATCTTGAGATTTATTTGGGTAAGCACTTGGTATAAAATCGGAAGAAATTAAATCCGCAATGCGGATTTATGTGTCTGGTGACACTCTGCCTAATATCGTACAGTTAAAATGGATATGAGACTGAAAGATTAACCCACGAAGTCGCAAACACTAATCAGAATTGAGCATCCCTCAGACTTCTGAGGGATGCTCAGCTATACTTAAAGCTGTCTCTTCCAGTTCCATTGACATTTTACGGGACAGCTTGAGCGTGAGCGTGTGTTTAGTGTTGATTGACGATATCAAAATTATTCCTTTTTTGCTGTTAACCCTTGTTAAACTAAGACCTGTCGCGTCGTTTAATTTCTAACACCACGAATGTAATTTTTAGCAACTTTTCAGGACGGACAAAAACCGAACTGACTTACGTGCTGTTTCCATAGGATAGTGGCTATCGTCCTGTTTCTTTTCGTAGTTTTAAAGGATTTTATTGGTCGTACCTAGATTTTATTTGGACTAAACGACGCGTCTCTCGATGCTTTAGCGAATACCATCAAAATGTCAAAAAAATACTTATGTGGTGTTAGAACTTAAACGACGTGTCGTTTAAACGTTGTAAAAATAGCATCAAACCACTTTTGCACATATTTTCGAATAGTCCTGTGCGAGAATCGACGTTACACCAACCAATGATCCGGTAATTCTGGCTTTAATGTCACGCAATTATAATCTTTATTCCCCTCGTTTCAGCGCCGTTAGTGGAAATCCTGAATGGCACCTCGTTCATAGCGATGCGATCCATCGCCTCCAAACTAGTCAGCGGTGAAGAGTTCGGTAAGTAAATGCAATTTGGCAGTTCCAAGTTCGCGGAATTCGGATTCGCTGTCTCAGAGGAGTCCACACATCTATCTCTTACCAAGTTCTGCCTATATCCTTATACAGTATATGAACCTGAATATGCATAAAGCTGGTATATTATTTGAATTTGGGAAGTCTTAACTATCCGAAAGTTCCCGGATCCGGGACGACTTATTCTCAAAGATAATGACCAAATTAGTTGTTTAACTATTCATGTCATTCAGTCATAAGTACCTAAGACAGAAAAAGATGATTGAGTCTTCGCCACGACTCCATCCTACGACCTCTGGATTTCGATTCAAGTTAAGACTGGCTCCTGCACGGCGGAGCTAATCGTCTAATTAAGAGGTGGACGAAATAGACAACTAACTTTGTATTTCATTCGCAACACAAGGCAGGGCGCCTGTCTCAAATTACGTTGTAACTAATGTAATGTTGTAATGACCTCATTAAGTAATTACTTCCTCAATACGAGAACGTAGGTATGAACCTACATAGCTATACACGTACAAGGAAAGCATGATCGAACTACGAAAAACGCATTAAACTAGATGTCGCCATTGAGATCGGTGATTCAACTGCAAAGGCGTCTGTACCTATCGAGCTTAGGCTCCACACGTATATGACGTATCTAAAGACACAATTGTATAAGTATACATGTTTACTCAACGAGCTGATTGCGTACGTTTTCGTCCGTATTGGCTACCGGCCCGCGGTCATCAACGGCAGCTTTAATTTCACAGGGGGCTTACCCCCCACTCCTCCTGGGTAAGACTGGGGACATCTATCTAGACAAAGCCGATTGCTTTTGCAGAACGTAGTGTTGGGCAATTGCCTTCGGTCGTCGTTGTAGGGATTTAGAACTATGGCCGCCTCTGCCTTCCCATTTGGGACAGGTTAGTCTTCTCGAATTGTTTACTGCAGTGCAGTTGGCCAGCGTACATTTATGTATGTTTTTAAGAACATTTAGTTACTTAAACTACTTACCACTTAATAAATCATGAGGAGATTTTGAAGTCGGATGTTACTCTTTTTTTAGGATAAACATAAAAATATATTATCACTTGATTTGTCACGTCACTTTTGCAATTTGTTTAAGTTGACCATACTGTAGTATTTTTGTTCCTTGAAAGCGGCTTCATACAACTAACGTAGCTCGCCGATAGATATTTCGATATGTGACTTACCTATAATAATAACGCTACATGGCGATCTAACTCAGTGATAATGTATTGAACAATAATGGATCTAAATATTAGCTAAAGGCAATGTAAAAAAAACCTCTACTTGACAAAAGTATAACAATATTGTTATTATAGTATCAAAAAAATGACCACTGGTATTTTGTGGAATCCATATTATGAAAACAGGCAAATAGCCCAACCATAACTTAACATTTTCCCTTTTTTAGGCAAGGTAAACTCCCTGTTTGGCCTGGCTGAGGCCATGATGCCGTTGGTGTACGGGCCGCTGTACTCCAGGGTCTACACGGCCACTCTGGACATCCTTCCTGGAGCGGTCTTCTTGTTAGGAGCAATCCTCACGCTACCTGCTATTGCTATATTCGCGTAAGTTTTCCAAAGTCTTTTTATTGCAATCTAACTGCCGCAGCTCCTTTTTGGAACAGCGTTTTGGCGCGTATGGAGGCGCCTTTTGCTACATGCCCAACTGTTTGGTAGCGTTGACGCGCTTATAAGCTCGTATGAGTGCGAGCCGCAATGATCAGTTTGAGCAAACACGTAGAAGCCAGTTTCAAGCGTGTGAAAGCGTATGCTAAAACGACGCGTAAACACAGGCAGAAAAATACGCTCACCTCAAATCGCTCTAAGTATGATGCCTCATTAAAGTCAAAAATTGACATTCTCAAATGTCAATTACCTCGTATTTAGTAAAGTATCTTCTGCAATTAGCAATTTTGGAGCTAATTAATCATTAACTTTAAATGACGTCTCTGAGTGCAGCTGCTAGTGTTAAGTAGTAAGAAGATACATGGCTATATTTTTCAGTAAATACGTAGGTAGATATTGTCTAAGCTGAAATGACGCTCCTCCACTACATCTACGCATACAAGCAAGCACTCTTGTATGTCTAGATGCGGTGTAGAGGCGCGTCATTTGAGCTTAGACGATCTCTACCAAGTTTGTACTTTAAAACCCGTTTTTTCTCATGAATAGAGCAAAAAGTACCTTTATCCTATCCAATAGTTTGGCTTCGAAGTGCAGTAGGGAAGTGAAGAGCATTTTCTCTACGTGATCGTTCGAAGGATCGCTGGCAGGTTTAATTTCAGCGGAGATGTTACACTCAAACACTAGATCTTTAATTTGTTTGTGTTCTCCTCTTACCCTCAATAAAGCTGAAAAACTAGCTAGCCAGCACGAAACGTGAGTGAACCCAGTCACTAGCATTTTAATTACTGCGCTACTAGTTACTAAATGCGGATATATCTTTGTACTCCATGCAATATGAACTATCCTTTCAGGAAATGTTGAATTATGAAAAAGTTTGCCATTTTGACCTACTAAGTGGACGACTGATTCGGTATGGTGGTCAAGTAGTTGGTTAATTCATCAAGGTCGCAGGTTCGATACCCGCACAAGTACAATCCTTTGTGTGGTGAGTGGTCCCGCAAAGTACAAATGGTATCACTTAAGATGAAAATAATCAAATAATGTGTTACAAAACACCTCGTGTTACATCATTGTGAAAACAAACACGTTATCCGAAATTAACAAAGAGAACCGCTACAAATAACTTAAGTGGGCTGTCCTTTAAAAGGCCACTCAATGAACTTTCGAAATCCTGGACACAAACAATTTAATCTTAAGGGCTCTTTCAGCTTATCGTTTCTCTTTGTATTTTAAGCTTCTCTTGGTTTAAAAAACAGACGAAGAACATTTTAATTACGCATTACAAATTAGGAATTGTTTTTTTTTTAAATCATAGTTATCTGTGCACTTACAAAAACGTTTCTTCAAGGCCCTAACTTCCGAGCACATTACGGTACGATTCCAAGACGGACCGCAGACCGCAAACTGCAAGCTACAATACTGATTTCTATGAAACTGATTCCAAGCGTGGCCGCTGCAGCGTCGCGTTTGGTAACAAAACTGTGAAGCTTGCAGTTTGCAGTTTTGCGGTCTGCGGTCCGTCTTGGAATTGTACCTTAAATCGAATCACCTGTTATGCAGCAGTCTGATAGGCAGCATAAAGATAATGCTCAAAATTGGATCTGAAATGTCCCGTTTGTGAATGTACAGTTAATGTGATGGTTGAACTTGAATTCAAATGTTACAATGCAGGCAAATGGTCCACCGGAGGGAACACCTTCCAAGAACCTTGTACAGGATATTACCTACTAACATGTCTTTTGATTTAATTTCAGGTGGCTGTATTTTGAACATAAGAAAGATGCAATTAGAGAGGCCGCTATTCCGGAAGGTGCTGAAAAAGATTTAACTACCCCCACATCCGCCTAATTCGTTTCTATAAGAAAAGCTTCTATCCTGAGATCCAAATAAGTACCTAGTCTTAAATATTTGTTTTGAACAAAAATCTATTACATCTCTATTTTTGTAGGTATTGACAAGATTTTATTTACTTAAGTACCAGATTTTAGATAGTAAACATCATTATGATTTTACACCGAGATTATTTGCTTCAAACTACGCAAAGCATCTTGTACTTACTACATTATGGGTGTGGAATCCTCACCAATTGCTAATGCCCTGGAACCTAATCTAACTAAAAACCACGTGACCTCAAAAAATGCAATTCACATAAAACGATTACAAACGATACCGATTTAAATTATTTCGGTTAGGAATAATTTTAATGAAAGATTTTAAGCTGTCAAATGATGTGTTTCTTTATGGTTCATAGCAATTATTTACAACTGTAAACAAGTTGGAACAATAGGATAGAGTCAAAATTGTAATGTTTAAAAGATTTGAAAAAATAAAAGCATGATTACTACAATAACGAATAACAACAACACTTAACAACTTTACTTTGTTAACAACTTACCTAGTACTTAACAAATACAACAGGATAACGAAAAACAATAACAAAAAAAAAGTGCGTGCCGTGGTCCCAACTCCATTTCGCGAACTTGACAAGTTGCAAACAACACTGAGCGTTGAAATGTCAAAATATGCGTCACAAAAGTGGCGGCCAGGCGCATTAGCAATTTGGCGGGGATTATACAGATGAGCTTCAATCCAATCAGGGGGGCTAAAACAGCAACATTTTAGATGATTCATATTATGAATCATCTAACTGACGTTTCATCTAGACCGCGGTCCGTTTCGAGTCAAAAGTGAGTAACAGCGCGCTCACACGCGTCCCGAATTGATAAATTGTATGAATGTGAGCGACGTCAGCGCGCTATTACTCACTTTTGACTCGAAACGGACCGCGGCCTAGATGAAACGTCAGTTAGATGTTTTCATAATATGAATCATCTAAATGTTGCCGTTTTAGCCCCCCTGGCTTCCCATTTCTGATTTTTATATGGCTCATGACAAATGTCAGTTCTTTGCAATAGAACAAGAAGGATGACCAGAAATAGGTAGCTTGTCATGCCGCTGATAGACATTTCTACCCATACACGAAGGTGTGACGAATTACGTAGGAGTACCTATTAATAACTTTAGATAGTGTTACTGCTACTAAATGATATTTTAGAATACGTAGAAATTGTTTTATTGTATAAATAGTCGAGTCTGATAACTAAGTCGTATGGTAATATTGTATCATGAAAATTGCCCCCATTATTATACCCATCAGGTTCTTGCGAGTCGTTTTTACAAACAATGTATTGTGTTGTAAATAAAAATTTATAAAAAATTACGCTTGCTGGTGATATTGTTCTTTTTTTAACCCACAACATCCAACTGCTGAGCAAAGTTCTCTCCCAATTCAATGCTATGGGCATTGAATTGATTTGTTCAGGTAAATATTACAGTTTTGATATGACTTATGCTTGAAAAAGCTTACTTGAATAAATATTATTGGAACTTTACCGTATTTCCCTAGGAACTTTTTAGTTCTATAGCTAGCATAGAACTAAAAAGTTTTGAAGGTTTCATATAATGTAAAATTAGAGGAAAAACAGTCCATTGCTAATGGTTTTCACAAGCCTCAGATTAAAGTGCGCTTTGCATGCAGCTGTCACAGATATTGGAAGAGTATTTGTGTCCTCGGAAGGCGAAACGAGGGAATCATTACTTTCCATATACGGGATACAGAACCGACGGTCTATCTAAAAGTTCGTAGCGGCCAGTTATAGGTACTAGTCTGTTCGGTAGGGGTTGCTAGTTTCTCTTGTCAAATGTTATGTTTACCACAACATCATCTAGATTATAGACTGAGAGGTGTGACCCTTAGAGCATGAAGTCCACATCCAGTCACACTGTAAACCAACCGGATCGACTATCCCCATTAAATAGTTATTGTATGAAAATGGAAATTAGAATGCTTGAAAAGGTTTACTAACCATTTTAAGCATTTCTTTTTCTTCTTAAAAAAGTTGGTAAACCTTTTTTAATTACCTGGATCATTAGTCAGTCGACTGCTTTTAGGAACGCGTTGGGTGAATAATAGAAATAGTCATATAGTCATATACTTAGTTCCAAGGTGCTACGAAATATTACTGTAGCTATTAGTCTAAAACAACTGACAGCGGTCGTTTAAAAAAAAAGTGTTAAGCCCCAACTTTTTTAAACATTGCTGTTTGCCGTTTTCCTCACAACAACTGTTGCATGCTAGTACTCGATCAAGTAGGATGACTAACTTCCCCTTCTTGGTCTAATCATGATGGTGCCTGCGTAATATTTAAATTGAAGACTTAGCTCGAGAGGTTTGCATAATATTCACCAACTGTCGCCAAACACGCTATATTTTTCGAATAAACATGAAAGGAGACAACAGAACACTACTACCAAGTCACAATCCTTTATTTAATTATATAAATAAATGTTATACAGTCTTATAACAACCACAAAGCTAACATCAGCGCTGAGTCTAGCATTTAAGCCTAAATATTATTATCACAATAAACTTATCAAAATACTAGCCAAATATCTAGATTTATCAGGATAATTGGAGCTTCTCATAGAGTGGAAGGTCGTAACGATCGTAGACAGAGTGGCCTTTGTCCAACAGTGGAGTAAGATACTTGTCAAGTTATTTCAATTTATTGTCTTTTGGCCCCGGGAGTCATGTTTCGATTAAGACTTCTGTGTATCACCGATACTTATTCCTCTAAAGAATGATGGGTATTTTGACGAACCATACATCGTTATAGCTTTTTTCAAGGCGAGGGAAGAAGAACGTAATAATTATGATGACCAAACAATTGATTCGATGTATCATTAATTGCGATTGGTACCGATACCAAGTTCCATATATGTGCTCATCATCCTCTGATAGGCGTTGAGTAAGTAAATAATGGGGCTGAACACCAAGGATCTTAGGCGGGAGCAATGGGAGGGTCAGCGGCAATCGGCGGCGGGGTGAGGTTGTCCAGGTTCTCAAGTCTCTTCTCTTTTCTGTCTTTCTTGTGCTCGCAGTAGAACCACCTACAACAGATAAGGTTAATATTTAATTGACCGCACCATAACATTTTTATCTCAGGGAGATAGAAATGAGCAACACGCGCCCCTTGGCGACTAAAGCTCCACGTGTAGGATTATATTAGAAGTAGACCAGATCAGCGACAAGTCAAAAATAAGTTAAGCATCCTTGAATACGGGCCACACGCTACGAAACGCTACCACCGGCATAATTCCTGTAGCTTTCAAATATTTAATATGGACCTGCCACACACGGCGAACGCCAATGGCCACCACACACCACACGATATCTATAGGAATATGCCGGTGGTGGCGTTTTGTGGCTCATGTGCGAGGACGCTTAGTGTCATATTAGCACATTTAGTGGGCTTTCTACGTCGCCAGGAGGCGTGTTTCTTAGGGTTTGCAACTCCTGGTGTAAACAAATTGACTTAAGATGATTTGTCTGAAAAAAATAACTCGAATAAACGTATTATTCTCACCCAAATATGCAAAGAGCTGGTATGGTAGCGAGCACGCTCATCAGGAATACTGCCCCAGGAAGCACCTGCAGTGTGGCCAGGTATACCCTCGAGTACAAGGGGGCGAATATGAGCGGCATGGTTGTCTCTGCCACGCCGAATAGTGAGTATACTTTACCTAGGAGCCGAAGGTATGATTAATATTTAGTCAAAGTAAGTAGCAGTAGTGCTTATAAGTAACTAGCTGACCCGGCGAACTTTGTTCCGCCTTAAGGGCAATAAATAAGCAGTTTTTTTTTAATTGGAAAAAATACAAATTTTAAAAAAAAAGTATTAAAAAAAGTATAAAAAGTACCCTATGTCCTTCTCCTGGCTCTAAACTACCTCCATGCCAATTTTCAGCTAAATCGGTTGAGCCGTTCTTGAGTTATAAGTGGAGTAACTAACACGACTTTCTTTTATATATATAAGATGATATTATAATAAAAAGCCGTAGATAGGTTACTTGTGCTAAAAAAGTGGCACCCGAAATCAGGACTTCCACCACCTGAGCAAATCGTTGACAGTTTGAGACAACACTGCGCAACACGTATCTGTCTCGATTACGCTTTAGTGAATAATTATGCTATCTTGTACACACGGTCACATTATAGGTAGGTAGGCCAGCGGACAATTTTTGACTTCGCGTCAGTATTGACCCATCTACGTCTTTTTATTGTAACATCATTGCTTATAAGTAAGTAAGTATTTCAAAGAGGCAAAAAAACTACAAAAGGTACAAGGGTATCTTAAGCATCTAGGTTCTCTTCACCCCAAATTAAAGTAAGGACGTCCTTGAAATGTTATTTTCTATCTTACCTAGTTCCTGATAAGAAACCAATTTCGAAGCGATTGATCTCAAAGCTATGGCCGTCGTTCCATTTAATATTTCCACAAGAGGGGCTGAAAGGCAAAAATACTTCATAAAATCGAGTTTTGTTGAGGATGTGTTAGTTCTGTTTTCATGTCTTTACAATATTTAAAACCAATTCATTTCGGAACCATAGTAACATCACTATGGATTTAAATACAGCTGCGCTCTAGCAGTGCTACTACGGGTAGTAGTAAAAGGTAGTGATAGTAGTGCCACTAGTAGTGACAAGTAGTTTTGTAAAAAAAACGAGTTCTCTAGCCTACATTGGCATAAGACTCTATGGACTCTACACAAACGACAATATTTTTGAAGTCAGTCACATATTGCGACTCTTTGTTGTGACACAATCGCCGTCCGCCTATCGCCATTGTCCAAGTTATTTCGGTTTCTGATCGGTGTTTTTCTTCACTGAAGAGTTATAGTTTCAGCCAGATTTCAACTTGACCACGACGCCCATCCCGACTGATGCACAATTGATTCGAGTTTATTCATAAGATAAGAATAAGAAGCAGCAGGGCACTGGCAGTAGGACAGTATTATGGTGCGTCTCCATAATACTGCGTCATCGTCTATAAGTGTAGTCTTAATACTTACATAAGTAAACCTCGTAGTCATTCCTAGCAAAGGCTAGGACTAAAGCCCCACAGATTTTGCTACTAGTTGAGATCATGCCCAGGACCGCGTCATCGGCTTTGAACTTCCTGCTGAACACACTTATAGAGAAAAGTGTACCTGAAAATAGATTGTACTTTGTAAAAACTTTTTGCATTAGTGCCCGAAAATAAAAAATATTCCGATGCGAATATTTCTTGGTATGATCATCTTCTTCTGTTAAGACAAGTGAAAAATAGATAAAAAACTGCAAACTTTACCACATAATGCTAAAATAAGCTCCTTTCAGGCGCTCTTTGAAACTAAATTGGACCAAAAATCTCAACTCGCAGAAATAAAACACGTCCTATTATAACTGCCATTTGCAACTCGTACCGGTATCGGTGCAGATTCTGACTTGTGATTAAATGAAAATCATTTTCAGACGAAAGATTAAGTTCTCGTATCATATGGACGGATTCTAAGGAGAAAAAAAACAGGAATTCTGTCCAATGAATCTTAAAATGTGACTTAAAGTTATTCCACCTTCAAACTGATACTATCTCGTAATATGTTACTTTAAGGGATATGAAAGAAAGAAAGAAAAAATATTTGTTAGCCCGAAGTTACGAAAAGAAACCGCAAGCAAATCAAAATAACAAACAGTAGGAATATAATTGAGAACTTATTAAAACAAAAAACGTCAAGATGGGCCAATCAGGACCCTATTTATATTTTTAACGTTTGATTAAAATTTAGTGACACTTTATAAGTATGATAGTATAAAGACATTAAGATTTTCTTACCAACAGAATGTGTGACGAGACTGTAGGTAGAGTATATGCTGTACTTCACTTCATCCCAGTTGAATTGGTACCGAGCGAACAGGTACATTACACTAAGCTCACCTGTTAAAATCAAATTAACTTTAATCTTTGCACAAACATCCATTTAGTAGATACTCAATAGTGGTACCTAATTGAGTGCGGGAAACAAAACAGATTGTAATAATGGCGCTAAAATAGGTACCACTTTCAAGTGATTAACTTACATTTATTCAGTAGTTTAAATGATAATTCTAGTATTAAAATTATTAATAGAAATGTGCAGCGCAAAATATCATTAAAGGTATTTCATGTAGTTTTTTAAAATAGTTACAGTTAAAATTAAATAACCACCGAAATCGTTCGATCAACGTTTTAACATTTTGATTAATTAATTATTATCAATGAGACCAACGCATTGTCATATTACGGGGTGTTCGCACGAAATACCTTATTGGGATTAATTTAAATTATTTTGTTACCAATACTGAGCTATGTCAGACGAGAAAACATGGCGCAGTTTTCAGAGCGCCCGAACCGAGTCGAATTTTGCGGTTTACGATTTTCTCGAAGTGGTTACTTGAATCACTTGTTCTTTTGAATTGAGCTACCTACAAATACCAAAGTGGGTTAGAAGCCTGTTCACACTAGCGTTTGTTGGGCGATTTCACGGCGAGGCGATCTCGCAGCGATAGTAGCGCGATAGAATAAACGCCGCGAACATGCCGCGAATTCTCCGCGAGATCACTGCGCACTCGCGGGCGATATCACGTCGCGTCATGCATCACTCAAACGCGGCGTTCATTTTATTGCGGAACTAATCGCTAAGAGACCGCGGCGTGTACGTTGCTAGCACGCGCAGCGCGCTCGCGGCGGGATCGCTTCGCCGTAAAATCGTCCGGCAAACGCTAGGTGTGAACACGTGTGTTTTGCAGTAACCGCTGTGTTGTCTATGTAATTTTTAGGTTGCCAGTAGGAGGCAAAAAGTTAGGTACAGAGTGAAGAGTATGCTGCTGAGCTCTTACATCATTTTTTTATTTTTAAATAGAGTGGCAGCTGTTTAGATCGGAGGATGATTCGAAACAAAGGCAAGAATTATCACATTGAAAAATAGGTATGCTTTAAACGAACCAGTTAACGCGATTGTCATATGTATGTCGAGATATCCTCGATGCTCATTGGACTATATGCAAAACGAGTCATGTGTCAGTATTCATTCATTACAATTCAAAAAGTCCGTTCAGTCTGAGAAACTATGCCGTTCCTGTTATGATTTTGGCTATTTGATACCTGCAATGGCCTTGGCATAATACTTGGCGAAGTGCATTCGGTATTTTGGCTGTATCGCATGATCACGAGTACTTTTTTTCAATTTTTGGACGTTCTGATCAATTTTGTTTGTCAGAAACAGCGTTTGAAATTGCGTTTTGACGTACCTACATAGGCATTCAGATCAACCTCAACAAAACCATTGGAAAATGGGTCTTATTCTTATATCAACCGTATTTAAGGTGCCTGCGTAAAGGTTGATGTGAACGTCTGTGTACAGCGTTTTCCACATCATAGATCCTGCTAAAAAGGTACCCCAAACATTCAAAAAACCCAAATATTTTTATTAAGCCATTACATCTGAGTTAATATTTGATTTGAATTGGGAATTCGGTCGTAAATATTCTAATGATGAAGCTGAAATTGTAAATTTCATAATTGTGTCACTCCACTATACAATCAATTACCTATCATAATTTGCATGATATTTAATTAAGCTAAACAATTGCACTAACACAAAGCAGGACCATTCAACTGAAAGCAGGGCTTTATGATAATGTATAAATGAATTATTTCTACATTGTCTGGAAACGGGTTGTTTTCCGAATAACGGGTACATATTTACCCGTTAATTTATAGTTCTAGTCAGCATGTCATCTTTAATACACGTAGCTTGAGTGAATAACTTAACTTGATCGTTTCTTGATTCTTTTAAAACAAAAAACAGCGTGACGTGATTGACCCCTAAGTGCTTTTTTATTTACATTGAACTAAAAAAGTTGACAAGGAAATAGACGCGTCTATTATCGAATGAATATTATTCATCAGGCTGTGTCGTGATCTATGTAGAGTCTTAATTAATTACCCCTAGAACTCAGTTTGCAATGTAATAATAAGGTGGTCTCATCAACGATGATTTTTAAATTTCAAATTCAATTATTCACAACTAAACTGCTTTCTGGTTTTACTACTTCTTTAGATTTATGTCCGACGCGGTTCAACTACTATCACGAAAAAAAGAACGCACCGCAACACAACGCAGTAACGGGTCTCATCCTTAATCAGGAAACATTTTGAAAACTCGAATAAATGCTAACCTAAACTACGGTGTTTATAGTTTTCTCATATTTCTTGTATCTGTCCATCTATGTAATCATAATGTTTGTATAACAGCCAATATGAGATACGGAGATTTCAATGCGAATTCCAGAATCACACTACCTTATTCCGGTCTCTGCTTCTAATCTTTGTCTCAAGAAGCCTCTAGTAGATATGACCGTAAGATCTTACTAATCTCGCTCCAATAAATCGTAGTTTATACTTACGAGTATGTAGTTTAGAAAAAAAATTGCGTCGTCATCTAAATTATTATTATTAGACCTCAATGAGGTCTCATCCTTAATCAGGAACCAGGTCGATACTGCTAATGAACACTATTCGGTATTTTTTTTTGTATCGGTCCATCTATGTTGTCATAATGTTTGTGTGAATGCCAATTTGAGACAAGGATTTTATTGCAAGTGAATCACACTACTTAATTCCGCTCTCTGCTTCAAGCCTTTGTCTCAAGAAGCCTCTAGTAGAGATGACCGTAAGATCTAACTAATCTCGCTCCGATAACATTTTTTTGGTATCTTTGCATCTATGTAGTGATAATGTTTATGTGACATCCAATTTAAGACAAGGCTTTTAATGCGAGTGCCAGAATCACACTACCTGATTCCGGTCTCTGCTTCCAACCATTATCTCAAGATTACAGAATAGAGATGACAGTGAGATCTAACTAATCTCGCTCCAATAAATCGGTGCATAAACTAGGGTGATGCATCGTATGAGCAGGCGCATGTTGATTTATTCGTCCATTACGTCCGTTTGTCCTCCGCTATGTCAACATTGCAAGAGTTTACACCGTTCGATGTTCAGGGTTGCCAAATATATCTGAGATTAAAGCGACATCACTCGTTTATTTCCTTTTAAACATATAAAAACTTGAATCGTTGGAAACACGGCGTTGCGAGCCTTTTTTTTCATGCTTTTAATCATTATTCAGTTTTTCCTTCCTACACACTAAATAAAATTAACGTGTAAAGTTTGTGCCTCTGCAAGTACGTCAGAATTTTGATCGGTGACTATGTCAGTGACACCAAAAGAGAGAGTTATCAGTAACAACTTTGGGAATTTTGCTAGTTAAATGACATGTCCTCTTGGTATCAACAATTGTCTTAAACCTGTATTACCACTAAGTACCTATTTATAAGCGATACTAGGATAACCTAACTTCAACTACATAATATCATAAGCGGTTTTTTATATTTACTAATTTGCATAACCAATTCGTAACAAGCTACGAAAAAAGGTTATTAAAAAATGGCTAACTATACATCGATAGTCTGTCAGGTCAGGACAACTGAATTTAAAAGAAAAGGAACCTTTCTTACTTTATGGTTTTTACTACCGTCTAATCAGCTTAAATATCTTCGTTTGTTTCATGGAAAATGATTGTTTTATTATATGGTAGGTATATCAACAAATATTGGGGTGTGGATGTTGATGTTGTACGATGTTGGAACAAGCACGCACGTTTGATTTATTCGTCCATAACATCCGCTTATCCTCGTGTTGTGTCAACAATTCGCCTTGTGGACTTGGTAATTATTAGGGCTGGCAACGGAAGTTGTAAAGTTGAAGTTAGTCAACTTTTTCAACTTGAATCTTTAATTTACATGACTGTGTGGACCATCTGTGAACCATCCATTGGATGACCATCCGACAGAGAACGTCGACATACCCTTAATCTTAATAAAAAGTTGTGATCCTACTCCTGGGCAAAAACCACCTTTCCTCTCTTCGATGGACTTATCCAAAATGTTCTAATTGAATAAAGTATTGTTTTAGGTGTTTGTCAGGATCGTAGCAAGTGGATAGAAGTGGTATCTGCCAACCCCGTAGAGAAAGATGTGTGATGGTAGGTTTGTTTGAATTATTGTTTTTTCAATGGAACTGCGTTTTGATTTACCTAACATATGGAATTGTATGCTTGCTTGAAAATATTTTTGGCGTATCTTTCGCATAAATATGAAAACAATACGGACAACTAGACTCCTTCAGATAAAATACCTACCTAGGGACAGTCAGCCCTCTTGTATCTTTTATCTACTTTACAATTTAAGATAATGGGTTATGAATAACGTTTATTCAGTATTTAAATAGCAATTACTGTTAAAACGTGTTTTGAGTGACGCTATTGGTTCATGGACTACTTTGTTTTTTTTCATTTCTTTAGTTTATTAGAGTACGCGTCAAATTGATAATTCCTATATGTTAAATCAAACTGATGGTGTTCAATGATGGTCGGGGCAGAAAGGTTCTGGAATGGCGACCGCGTACCGGACGACGTTCCGTAGGCAGGCCCTCCACAAGATGGACCGACGATCTGGTCAAGGTCGTGGGAAGCCGCTGGATGCGGACAGCGCAGGACCGATCGTTATGGAGATCCCTGGGGGAGGCCTGTGCCCAGCAGTGGGCGTGGTTCGGCTGATATGATGATGATAGTGTTCATCGTTTTTGATACTCTATACAACCTATAGGTTAACTTTAAGTGTAAACATCTGAATAGATCTAATTAGGTGTGTAAATATGTCGGTAGATTAGAATGCACATGCTTATTTACACTTAATACAACTCTGTTTTTCCCCAGTCATTTGTATACATTACGTCAAGTGGACAACATAAACGCGTTTTTGGGGACTTTACAGTTTCAAACTATTGACTCTATTTGTTCAGCATTAGAGTAAAAAACCAATCATCACAACTTGACCAAATTGGATATGTTAAGTGATGTTGTGGTTTTTTGTTGTTGATTATTACGTTATTTTTATGTTCTGAACTTCTGACTTCTCCTGTGTTTTTTCCTTAAAAGATATCATCTAAATAATTCGAAACACGTTGTACTGTTTAGAATTGAGCAGTAGCGTGAGTAATATACTATGACTTATGGCAAGAATACTTAACTAGATGAGGCCATTTTTGCCCTTTTTTCGCCTGGTTTGATATGAATTTGCACTTATTAAGTCCTACAGTGTGGAATAATAAAATAACAGTGTTGGTCATTGTGACCACTAAATTTAATGGAATAACTAGAGCATTAAGTAAACACTGCAATTGATATTGGCTCGGGTTCTAAAGATAGTTTAAAATAATACTAATTTAAGTATTAGAAGTTGGAAATAAACTATATCATAGAGTGATTATTTATTTAGTGGCCTACAAATCTACTGAGGCTAACGTAGGTACCTATATATCCTTAAATAATTTCTGAAAAGATAAATGACAACACATATTTACTGCTCACCAAATTAACACGCAAACATGCAAGTAGTAATTTATTTAGGCGGGTTAAAAGCAATCTTTCTCAGACTGAAGTAGTTCACAATAACTTAGTACCTAACTTACGTATTAATTAACTGTTTATTTCTAACTCTATTAAAGAGGATTTAGTATCTTGAGGACCCCATGTTTTACCTGTCAGATTTATATTATTACTCATAAGTTGTTAAGTTTTTTAAGTGAACAGTTAAAAACCCAACCTGTTTTGCGATTATCGCTATTCAATGTATGTTGCTATGTCAATATTATTCCACTTGTAAACTTGCCCGACGACTCGGTTAACTAGACAATACTACTTGTAGTGAAGAACATACAAAGTGATATATTTGAAATATAGCGCTTTGTCAGAGAGTGATAATAATGGTTGGTTTATTTTAACTAAGTCTAGTAACTTTTGTAGTTTACTTAGAGGCTTCCACATCTTTGTAATCGTAGTATTATTTTTAATGATGTTTTCTTCAACACAACAATCTTGTTAGCTATAGGTTTATCATCACAATTTTAGCCAAAGGTCTATTGATAACAAAGATTTGTCCTAAGAATATCTAGAGGACCCAACAAATTGATTATTATTTTCAGATTAATTTACCGGTGAAATACTTTTAAATTAAAGATTTGGCATTTTCTTCTAGTGAATTTAATTAAAAGTAGGTAAATTAAAGTTAAAATGTGTATGAAGTCTGTGTACTTACCCATACCCAATATTTTATTTCAGTTACTTCAATTGATTTTTTCAAAATAAAAATAGTTAAAAACGTACGTACCCCACATTGGTCCAAAAGTGAGACAGACTACAGACAGTATGAGGCATATCCGCAATCTTCTGTTGTTAGCTCCTTTCTTAAAAGCAATTTCGAAAGTCTGCTTAAGGCTATGGAAGTCGAAGAACTCTTGGAAGAAACCAGTGAAACCGGTCCGCTTCATCTAAAAATAAGTTATTAAATTAGTATTCTGACTGATACCAACAAAAAAATTTTTTACTCTATGATATTATAATAAAGAGGGAGATAAAGATAGGTTATGTGTATTGATGAGAGGCCGAAAATTGTCGTCTAGCGTACTTACCTATAGTTTTACCGTGTGAACAAGATACCTTGTATGATTATTTACTAAAGCGTAAACGAGACAAATACATTTCAATCACACACCAACACAAACAGTCAACACTGTGAATGCTTCGCTCCGGTGCATTTAAGTTCTGATTTTGGGTGCCACTGTTTTAGAACAAGTAACCTATCTATCTCTTTTTTATTATAATATCACGGTTTGTACTAACCTTTTCCTTATCTTCGAGCCAAGTGTGATCGTCTATCATTGTGAATACGTAGCAAAAGTTCAAGAATTGTAACGAAGCCGATATACTGAACACTCCGTAGTAACCTAAATATCTCAACAAAATTCCGCTCATCCCCATACCTATGGGAAATCCGACAGTCATACACAAATTTAATATGCCCATGCGAAAAGTCCTTGTTTCTTTTGACGTTATATCCCCCAGGTAGCTGAAGGTACCGAGAAACATTGTGTACCAGCCGCCCGTTAACGACGGAAATATCACTTCCATAAACACAGTCCACTCCACTGGGACTTGATAGAAAAAGTACGTGTTAATCATATTTAGTATACATGTCATGAACTCCCCTAAGATTGGCATGAGCATGCATATTTTCCGTTTTCCGGTTTTGTCGCTCCACGCGCCTATAAATAGCATCAGTAAAGTCGGTACGGCTGTGTGGACGACGCTCTTCCACGCTTGCACTGATGCTATCAGCTTCTGGACTTCATCTTCTTCGAAAGTATGATTCTCACGTTTTCGCAGTCTCAAATCAGTGCACACTGCATCCCCAAACTGCAAGTTCACTCGACATGCTTTGTCCAAGTTGAGGTTTTGCGTTGCCAACATCGCCAGCACGCTTGGCATCACGAACAATGCCAGAACCGGCTCCACCGTCACATTTGATTTCACATACCTCAGTTTCTCTAATAACGACATGTTCTGAACTTCCTTCTTTTCCGTCTTGAGAGGTAGTTCCTCGGCCGTGTCTTGTTGTGACACATTTGCTTCCGTTTTCTCCGACTTTTCCATTATGTTGCTAACTTGTTCGCGGATTCAACAGAAATTTCACCTTTATGAAGTTGTAAGAGCGAGTTTGAAGAAAAATGTAAGCTGAATAAAATACAATGACAGACGCCTTACTTTGTTAGGCCAGCCGAGGAAAATCCTTGTCGATATATCGTCACATTGTTGATATAGTTAGAGCACATCCACACAGCTCGAAGATAAATAGACGATCTGATATTGAATGAGTGTCGAGCCGTCGCGGGACGCGGCTAGAGCTCTATTGTTCGCCTTTATGTAAGCAAACACTCTTATGTTGCCATATCAGTCTTTAATGCGTCCACAAACATACTCGCAGGAATCGAAAATAAACTCAGCAAGGCATTAACTCAAACACACCGATCCGATATTGGATCATCTCTGAAGTCACAATATTATTGAGGCGAGATCCAACTATGCGCGTAAGCAAAACAAACAGTTAGACAATAATTTTTATTACGATTTTCACACGTGATCAAAACACTTATAAATTGTTCACCAACACTGATAAATAAATGTTCGTTCAACAGTCAATTGGAAACGATTTAGACCTCTTTATTCACATTTTCCGTTTCTTCGACTTGCTTGTTGTCTTCCCTTTGTTCGAAGTACATCCATCTGGAATGTTGAATAAACAGAAATTATCGTGGAAAGGAAGCGGTGGGCGGTGGTCGGGCGCCACAGAGATGCGGCCGGCGCAGCGCTCGGATAGCGATCTAATGCGCTGCAGTGACAGAAATATTACGAGTTGGACTTTACCCGACGCGGTCCAGTGGCGGCCATGGTTATGTAATTAAGGACACTGGACACAGCAGACCAAGCGAAATCTGACAATGCAGAACCGTAAAATAAAATGATAAGAGAACCTTTGTGCACGTTTATTTAATTCAACTGTTCTAAAATGCACAATATTAGAAATCATGTTAACAAAGCAGTTTTTTCCGTTATTTGAGAAAATCTTATGACTTAAAAATTTAAACTTGCCAATTTTTGACTTCAACCTTTTTATTAATTTTAACTTCATAAAAAAGTAGATGTAGAGTGCAAACTTGTTAGTAAAGAGAAAAAAGTGAAGTCGTTATGTCAATTAATTACTTTTAAAGCTTATTATTTTTCTTTCGGCTTTTTTATTTTCTGTCTATGGTAAGTAGGTATGTATTCACAATAAAGTATTTAAGTATGTCTATCCATTGTCTGGTATCTCAGAGTAAAAGCTTTTCTTAGCTTGGGGCTGGAAGGCGTTTGTGGAATTTGCGTAATGTCCAAAGATATTTGTTTATTTATTAAAGGTGACTTAGATTGGGTCATCACTAATCAGTGCTAAAGTGTTTAAAAACAATAACCTCCTAGCTTGAAGTTTGTGAGCGATAGGCAAAAACGTTAAGAGAAGAACAAAGAGATTTCTCATAGCTTAAGTTCATAATTAATCGCATTAATATGGCGTCGTTGGCTCTTTGGTAGAGATTCCGAATAAGAAACAGTAAAATTGGCAGTGATACATCTGATTTTGTACAATATACATGTCTTAATCGAAGTTACGAGTTGGCTGGGGTGTGGTTATAGGGTTGCAAATTAAATATACAATAGTACAACGACAAACATGACAGGTAGGTAATCTAAATCATCTTAATCATAATTTGTAGCCATAAAACTTCAACTTTAATAAGGGGCCTCCTATATAGTTAGAGAGTGGCAGATTGTAGGTAGCTTGTATTCATCGATTTGCTGCAATATGAAGTTGTAAGTCCCTATTGCGAATCCCCAAGTGGCCATCAATTCTTCGAACTTTGGGTTTGGCTTCAACCTGCTGGGCTATGTGAGACCTTTGTCTTCTAGAAAATTCTGACCTCTTGGTTCATTTACTATAATTTATTTTTAAGGTGCTCCAATAGAACTTAACATAAGGTGCAACTTGAAAAATATGTTCACCAATTACATGTATACCCGCCGCATTTACTATAATAGTTATTAATCTATGAAAACGTAGTATAACGTACAGCTATAGTATTAGAATAGCTTTTCTAAAAAAATCAAAATAATTATTGTGTTCACTCTAAAAGTCCACAGTTATGGTTTTAATATTGACTAACCGAACCCTAAAACTATGTTTAAAAACCGAAACGAGTTACTATTTTGAGACATGTCCATAATATTTATCATCTCTCACCGAACACTATAGGTACATACTACAATACTAAAGTCTAGCACAAACATCTCTAACATTCACAGATGTTTGCGCTTGGTATTAGGTGTTACAAAGCAACGTGTGAAGGTGGTCTTGGTGTAATGTGTCAAAGTGTACATACATTGTTTTGTGTTAAAGTTACATCATACCCGTTAGTTTAACCATTAAAAACGCCAAAACACTGTTTAAAACGAATTAACCAATGATAATGTCGGCTAAATTGGTTGCCATTTTAAAAGTATAGTAATAAAATTATAAATTACTGATGTATGGTCAAAAAACTTTTCCCATGATATTTATTTATTTAATCTTTAATGCACAAAAAAATAGTACAAAAGGCGGACTTAATGCCAAAAGCATTCTCTACCAGTCAACCATCGGGCGAGACAGATGCTGTTGGCGGTGCAAAAATCTAATTTAGGAATAATTATTACAATGAATAAACCAGACTTAACAAACTACATTACAATATAAAAAAGTGAGTATTGGAAAACAAGCATACATAAAATAATAAATAGATACATATGATATCACATAGCAAACTATTTAATGCAATTTTTCCCAAAAAACACTTGCCAAAGCTTAATTCAAGTATTATTCACGCAATGTATGGTTTAGCACAAAAAATTAATCACCTGCGTTTATTGCCAAACCATCTAAAGTTAATAAATGTATATTTTTTAAGTATGAAACAAGGCGCTCTAAAGGCATTCATAATTAAATGGTTGAGGTAAATAGTTTTGTTCGCATTACTCCGCTGGAAAGCTTGAGAAATATTTTTCTTACATCCACCGAGGCAGCGCAATTATTGTGTTAGCTCTATGAAAAGTTAATAGTATTTCCTTCGTCTTGGAATATTTCCTTAGCAAAGTTTAACGTAAAGAGGTTAAGTGTAGCTTGCAGCTCAGCGCTTAGTCAACGATAGTTATTATACGAGTAGAGCTCGGAGCTCACTAGAAGACAAGTCTACCTATATCACCTTTGAGGCTAGGTGAAGTTGGGTGATGACCAAAATTCTTAGTTAGTTAAACCTTGCCGTTGACTGGTAGAAACAAAAGTACATATCTTTAAAGGCATTTAGTACGGTATTTTTACTTTAATGTGTAATAAGTCGACCAAAGTCGTTACTCCTAGTCAGAAGCCTTAGGGCGGCTTGATTATATCTGACATTAAGGTTACTCACTAACCTTACACCCCTTCAACAATCTGCACTAAGCCAGCGTGTTGGAGTATGGCTTGTTCCACCTCATAGTTGAGGTTCACCTCAGGCCTCAGCATGTGCCCAGCAGTGGGACGTAACTAGGCCGTTTATGTTATGTTATGTATGTGTAATAAGTAAGTTTTAATGTCAATGAAAAGATAGTACGACTGCTTGTTTGGCAGGGACGTTGGTTGACATCGCCCAATCAAAATTTTGCCAAAAAAGCTCGACTTGATGTTTTTGCTGTGCGTATGTTTAGCAACGCAGGGCATGATATACATACGCCACAGAAAACTAGTCGTACAAGACCCAGCACACCCACAGTTACCTCATCAAATTCTCAATACAGACACGAAATCGTGCACTAGCGCGAGAGACACAAAAAGCTACTATATTTAATAATAAAATCAACAGAAACCCAACTAAAAAGAGCTTGAAGAGGATATTATTCTCGTCAAAGACTGATAAACATACTTAAAAGGTAAAAACAACCGGACATACACAAATATAGGACACGAGTTCACGAGCTAGTCTAGTTTACGCCACGTGTAGAGATTGCCTAATGATTCTAATGTGTCTATGGCCGTTCACATTATTCAGAAACTAGAGAGACACGAAATTTATAAGCATGAAATAGTCGTACCGCTTGTTTGGGTTTTCAGCATTAAGTCCACTATTTGTACCAATGATTTTTTGTGTAAAAGTAAAATGATAAAGAGCATGTTACGTTTAACGAACTCGCGTCTTTCGTAAACATGTGACTGCACTCCCACTTGAAGCCAAGACCGAATGTCTTTTTCTGGTTTTCCTATCTTTAGTAAGATGATAATGCATTATCCCTAATGCTAGAATAAAAATAACCTATTTCAGATACTTTTTGTGAAACAGGTTTATTGTCACAGTGTTGCCACGGCTACTCACCCAAAAATGGCCACGGCAGGAACAGTCATCCCCGCCCCCAACAGGAACACAGCGCCAGGAAGGACGTTCATCGTCGCCATGTATACTCGGGAGTACAGGGGCCCGTAGACTAGCGGCATCATCGCTTCAGCCAGTCCGAAGAGGGAGTTCACTTTGCCTAGGTGAGAGACTTCGAAGTTTAGAATTGATTATTTATTTTTAAGTACGGTGGACGGCACATCACTATACCCATTTCCGGCCAGTCCTCCTTGCTCCATTGCAAAGGAATGACATTTGGCAAGAGCGAGAGAAAAAACGGAAATGGGGTAACTCGATGTGCTGTTGACTGTACATTTAAAGTAACCTCCGCTCCTTAGTATTACTTATTATGCAGTTTTAGTTTTTGACAAAATCAGTGTCAAGACTTCTTTGACCATTTCTCTTATTTCTCCGTACTTTAGGATTTGGCCAACCACAACCACTTGAAAAACTCACTCACTGTAAGTATAATCAATAAGTGGCATATTGCTTTGACTATTTAGTACTTCAATGTTATAGGTATCAGACAGACAATACGTAATGACTTGTTTGTACAGCATTAACCAATTCACAAGAAATGTAGATTGTCTATACAATAAATGCAATGCGAACGCATGTTAGGAATTTTATCTTTTCCTTATTTACTAAGGGTGAATAAACATTAAAGTGGATGAAATAAGACCACAATAAAGTTACGGAAATAATGCAGTATTTGTATAATGCAGATCAATTGCGCAATGAAATGAAATGTCATTAGTGTTGGTATATCTCAGCAAACATTAGAACAAATAATACAAGAACAAATTACAGTGCGTGCTAAAAATGAATAAGATAAGATATACTTTACTGCACAAAGAAAACAAATTACATAACGATGCTCAAAAATATTTGGAATACAGGCGATTATCGCTAAGAGCGATCTCTTTCAGACAACCTTCAGGTAGAGAAACTGGAAAAGGTAGCTTGATTACGAATAAAGCAGAGTTGTTGCAGGTGTCATGGACTAATATACCTACTAAACTTATACTCCAGTTCACAAAGCAGAATAAATGATTTACATGAATATTTTTCATGGCTGATAACGAACCCCGACCCGCCGTTTAGCGGGAAGGCTTACCCATCCAAGAAAAGCACCAGCTATTCAAAACAAGAACACAAATAGTTCAAAGTGTTCTTAAAACTCAATACAAGCTATTAATTTTCTTCAGGGGTTAGTTTCTAACAGTATTTGGATACAGTGACCGACGGCAGTGAAAAGCCTCATAATATTTAACTTACACTCTACTCGTATTCATAATAATATTTAACTTACCCAACTCCTCACTTGTGACTAGTTTGGATGCAATTGAGCGCATTGCGATGAAGGAGGTCCCGTTGAATATTTCAACCAAGGGTGCTGTAAGAATAACTCGAGTTGTAGACTTTGAAGTGTTTTTATGGTCATGCTATTTGGTATAATGCGAGATAGAGAGCGGCGTAGCCCAGTGGTTAAACACTCTGGTTTCGAACGTGTGGCCTGAGTTCAGGACAGGCTGGAACACATACTTTGGATTAATTTAAAAAAATGTAGCTAACTGTCCAGTGAACACTGATAAAAAACCTAAGCCACTTGGATAACGGTCACCAAGTAGGGCTTAAATTCCCTCTGTAAAATGTAGGCATTTGAAATTTTCGGTCATACTGGCGCCACAAATATCTCTACGTCTTTTCAAGGTGCCCAGGCAATTATTGAGTTTTGGAAGTAAAATAAAAAAAGAAAAGGCAGAATAAACACATTGCGTCTGACAATGTAACGTCAGATGACTCGCGTAGCCTTGTGTGCGAAGGGCCTTACTTACCGATGTAAATCTCCAAGGTAGTGGTGGCAAAGGCGAATATGAAGGAGGCGAGGATCTTGCTGGTGCATGAGATGATGCCCACCACCGTGTCGTCCAGCTTCATGAAGTCGCTGAAGATTGAGATTGAGAACAACGTACCTGGATAAATAAGTAAGAGTAGTGGGGGGATAAGACTTTACACCATAATTCATTAAAGTAAGAGCTAAGCTTAATGAGACAATGGATTTAACTAATCCATTGCATAAATAAAAGGTGACTGTGATGGTTTAAACGAAACATTCTCCTTAATTGACATCTTCCATTATGGTAAGGAAACCTTTAGAAAAAACATTTTAAAGATAGCTCAAGAAGACAGTAAAAATATTATGTACTTATTAAACTTTTTTTTTAAAGGCATCTAGGCACGTACTACATTTATTTTAAGATACATGCGCACTGACTAAAATGCACATAAACATATACACATACTATTTAATCATTTAAATAGTATGAACTTTTTTATTGGCTGTAAGAAATATCTCAGTATTACGTTTTTAGATCTCTAAGAGCTGTGGATTTTAAAATAAAATAAAATAAAATTTTCTATGACACTAGCTTTACAGTAGTCACTAACCTACTAATCTTAGGCCCATTACGTAAATGCGATACAGACACGTTGCAGCAACGATAATGCATTTTATCGGTAGTGCATCGATCGCGTTTACATATAAGATGTATTTATAGAAACATTGATGAAATTGATGAATCGATGCATGTCGTAATTTATTAGTTACACAAAATTGTAACTCTTGTTGTCTCACTACGATAAAAGCTTCTCTTTTATTCATTCATTCGGATATACAACAGCAACTACAAATTGCGGTAATACAGGATTGAAATTACAAAGCCAATAATAGCATAAATCAGTATGAGTTATATTAACAAAGAAAAAGAGTTAACATTGAAGTACCTATTATGAACGATGTGTTAATAATATTTTGCATAAAAAAATATGCCGGAGATACTTACCGACTAAGTTTGTGATGATACTGTAAGTGCAGAACATACTGAATTGCACTTCATCCCAGTTGAATCTGTACCTCATGAACAGGTACAATACGTTCATCTCACCTGTTACAAGAAAAACGACACTGAGACATAGGAGTATCTTTTAAAACCAAAACACACGAAACATACAATGGAAAGCATTAATTAGTGACGTAAGTGTACATAGATCCTATTAAAGTATATTTGCAGTCCTCCTTAAATGTTAAAAATAAAATTTATTTATTAAGGCAGACTATAACAACCTGATAAGGACTGAATCAAATCGTAGTCCTTAAGGCGGCTTGAGAACATCTGACATTAATTTTGCTCACTTAACTTCACACCTTTTCAACAATCCGTACTGAGCCCGCGTGTTGGAGTATGGCTCGCTCCATCTCGTAGCTGAACCTATATAGGCAGTTTGTGTTTCATGTAAGAACTGGGGCCTTATGATTATTTTGCAGTTCAGTTTCAGCTCAGTTTACGTCTTTTCATTTATTTAAATTTAACTAAAACATGCAAGATAAGATAAGCTACAGCAATTAGTAAGAAAAATTAAGGTTTTTTTGACACTATTTACCGCACAAAACGCGACTTTAAATTTGCAGGTCGAAAGCTGAGCTTGTGACTGAAACGGCCAGGTTATAATAATGCTCCTGAGTATACTTAAACATGGACCTAACACGACACTACCTCCGGCGTCGTTTGTAAGTACTACACAAACACCGCACTTACACACAATAACATCTTCATCAAGAAAGATTCGGCCGTTCTGTTTATGATCTCGGTAGCAAAGTGATTAGTGTAGTCGCCCGGTTTGCGAAAGATGCGGGTTCGATTCCCCCCTGATGCCAAGATGACCGAATGTCTTTTTCTGGTTTTCAGATCTTTAGTAAACACAATAACATGTTAGAACGCTAGTTGTGTTTCTTAACTCATTTTGTAAATCAATACAATTTCTTGCTGCTTTCAATTTAAGGTTTGGCAAACCTTTGAAACTTCATTTGACTCCTTGAGTGCTTGTAAAAGCATAAATTGAATTGTACATTTTGAAGACACGTGAGGCGGAATTGGCTCTTAACGAACCGTGGAAGGGAAGGGCGAGATTCTAGAGGCAATGTGAAGGTTTTTCACCAATGATATTACATTAAAAGAGATGTAGATAAGTTATGCCAGTACTGACGCAAAGTCTAAAATTGCCCACTACGGGATACGAAGTAGTTTATTTGACCGTGTTATAACGTGTGAACAAGACAGTACAACTATTGCTAGAGCGTAAACGAGACAGATACATGTTGCGAAGTGTCGTCTCAGACTGTCAACACAGTCAAAGCTTAGCTCAGATGTACGAATCGTTGTGATATCAGGTGCCACTTTTTTAGCACAAGGAACCTATCTACCTGTTTTTAATATAATATTATTGATAGGCACTAAATAGACGTGTGAAGTAAGGAGAGCAGGTGACAAAAAGATTCCATTTTATGCAGTGGAGTTACAGTGCTCGTGCGAATTTACCAGGTAGGGAATTTTTTACTCCTCACTTCCGCTTGTTGCTGTCAAATGTTTGACAGTTTAATAAACTATACTATGGGGTTTTTTAACCACCTTATTCATAAAAACGAACGCAACGCTAAAGCATAGTTTAAGCAATTGACGTGCTATGTCACTGACTCGCAGATGGCACCAGCAACAAGAATGAAAGAGATAATACAAAAGTTAACGTGTTGTTGAGGCGCTGTTTAAGTTTTTTATGACTAAGGGTTAAGTCTTTTAAGCTGGTTACACAGTCACGCCTGCCGCCGGTGCGTTCGAGCGTGCAGTGCTGGCTTTATTTGTAGCTTTTACAGGTCACGCCTCGCCAACAGGTGTATGAATACTGAAACGCGCGCTGGCGGCGTGACTCTGGAACCAGCCTTAGGTATCGTGGAATTTTGACTCTATTGTACTATATTGCCACTTAAATGCACATCAATGGGTAACGGCTGACGTCGTTAAGTGTGAAGTTGTCAAGCCCAGTAAGTTGGAGGCCTTGGTTGTACCCCCCAAACAATTGGTACTAAGTCTGCGTATTGGAGTATGGATCGCACCTACTCTCAGTTGAGGTGAGACCTGTGTTCAGCTTTGAGACGCATCAAGCCATTTGTTTGTTTGTTCATAATTAGGGAAGATTTTAATGTTGTTTGGATTGGCCAACAGCGGCCAGGACACTTTTAGTTTCAACCCGGTTTTAGCAAGGGTTAGTCTAGTTTTCGTTCATTTACGACCCACATTACAGATAAAACAAAACAAATACAAAATTATTTCTTTCTTTCCAAAAAACTTACATATTATATCAGTAAGAAGAGGAGCCTCCTTTTAAGCATGAAATTGCTAGTGCCAGGTGACAACGCTCTGCATAACTAGTAGGTATCATACACTTAAATTTATTACATATCTAATCACATTTAAAATGTTTACTATAGAATGTTCCTTGGGAGGCGCAAGATGTGTGTAATTGCAAATGGTTATGAATGTTCGTATTTAGATAGACTCCACTTCAGGTATGTCTATCTAACAAGTGTTTAAGAATCAATTAGCTTACCATGTAGCGGTCCAAATATGACGCACACCACGACGATGAGCAGCGACACTCGTAGCCTACGCCTGCGCGGTCCGCTCCGGAACGCCACCGTCAGGGTTTCTCTGACGTGACGCGCGTCGAAGAACGAGCACACCCAGCCTCGACAGCCCACTGGCTGGTCCTGGAGAGGGCATACTGATTAAAAATAACAATTAATCATTCAATTCCTTGTTGAATTTTAGGGAGAGCGTCGTGGCCCAGTGGTTAAACACTCCGGCTCGGGACCCTGGGGTACCGAGATCAAATCTGGCCAGAACACACCTACTTTGTCTTCATTGTACAATATGCGGCTAACTCTCCGGTGATGGAAAACACCGATATAAAACCCGGATAACGGCGGTAGGCACGCCCCTTACCACGTTGGGTTCAAATTCCCTCGGCGAAATGTGGGCTTCTGAATGTTCCGTTCATCATGACGGCAACAATCAGTGTGCCTCTGACTAACTCATTAGGGATATGGTTGTGAGGGTATGTTATGTTATGAAGTTTAGTCCTTCTCTGAAATTTTTGGCCTAGACCAATTGGCGGTGTTTTTTTTACCGTCAGGGTTTTTCTGACGCGACGAGCGTCAAAAAACGAGCATACCTAGCCTCGACAGCCCACTAGCTGGTCCTGGAGAGGGCATACCGATTAAAAATAAATAATCATTTAATTTCTTTTTGTGTTCCGAAATTTTTGGCATAGAGCATTAATATCTGATTAAAATGCATTTTTTATCCATCCGAAGTGGCGGTGTTTATTAAAAGGGTTTGGTTTCGAATAAAAGTTTATTAAAACGTTGAAAAAATAAACAACAATAGACCCAAATCACACACAGCATGAGTAATACTTAATTTGACGATCGATTTGGTGTAATGGTTGAGAAGTAACACCAGAGGTCGCGGTTCGATCCCGCATAGTACTGACTTTTGTTTGCCTGTACATATCTTTTTGTATTGGTCAGGGGTTATTCTTTGTATATTTTATGTATTGACAGAAAAAAAAAAGTATTTAAGTATGTTTATCCGTTGTCTAGTATCCCATAATACGAGCTTTAATTAGCTTACTTTGGGGCTAGATGGCGCTCAGTGGAATAATGTCTAGGAACATACTTTTATTGAAATAATTAACATGGCGTTTAGTAATAGTTTCTCAAGAGGAGTTATTTAGGTATGACACTCAAGTCAACAAATTAAAAATAATTTTAAAAAAACATAACCTCTTCATTCACTAACTTTTTCCAAACTAATGTTTTATTTATGAGTTTTAATGATTTATTTATTGATTATTCCTCATTACACAACAATGGATAGAAGTAAGAACAAAAGGCGGAATTTTATTTTTTATTGAATAACTTTTTTTTTTCTCATTGCGTAGCTCAAATTTCATTGGGGAATAATAAACCCAGCCACAGTATTTCTGATTGGCCACTTGATCAAACTTCTTATTTTATAACTAAGCAACGGGATAATAAGATAGTCTTAAATAAACAAACTCATCTTTTTTTACAAAGTCAACTAAATATTATCAAGAAAGCGTCAAGTTAAGTTCAACAATCACTATAACTTGTCCTTCTGATTTCTGAATTGCCACGTAGGTTTACTAACTCAGCTACAAATTTTACAACTCATCTTGGTAAAATGGTGAACTGAACACATTAAAACCTACTAAATGTTATGGCATTTCAATATACAAGTAGATACATATAGATAAAATATTTTATTTTGTCTGTTTGTAGGTTTAATTTTGCTGCTGTATAATAATAATATTTTAGAAGTTTATAGCTCGAATGCTGACCACAAATTCAGATGCTAAATAAATAACCACCATGCTAAGCTTTATTTAGAGTGTCTTAAATAGGAGATAAATATTGGATCAAAATAATATTATTTAGATGCGCGTTGATATGGCTGCTTTAGTAATTTAGGCGGCACGTTAGATGTTGAGAGTCAGATATTGCCATTTAAAAGAAGTCTGTTTAATTACTACCCAATTTCATTTAATTTTTAAACATAACTTCAACTTTGTAATGTGAGTTAAGCCACGTTAGTATCTACACTATTAATAGTACCTAAACGTGTGCCGTAATACAGTCCAGTATAGTTTGTTTATACCGTAATCCTGCCTCTGCTCTCCAATCTACAGTAACTTTCATCAAATGCCTCTCAATCAACGTCACAGGCTGTCCTGCCCGCTAACGGTTAGCGAACCAACCAGTCCGAACTGAATTTTAATAGCGCAGTGAAAAACCGTAAAAAAATCTCGTGTTCGAATATTTGTTTTGGTATTTGCACACCATCAATTCAAAGTTCGATGATGGGATCAGTTCAAAGTCTATGCGTGGATTTGTTGTGGATTTTCGCAACGGTGTATTTTTGATTTTTCTCTATGAATCGAAAAACTACGTGGCATGAAGTAAAATAAAAACGTGTTTCAGCAATTGAAGCTTTTAGAGAATCACATCAAAATTTGATTTTGTACATGGGTCCTACAAATATGGAAAGTTTTTTTAAGCATGTCATTTACAATGTATACTAAATACTATAAAGCTATGAAGCTACTAAATACTATGAAGCAGAGAACTCGCTAATCTCAGGAAGTTATACTTCCTGATTGGCATTCAACAAATGTTTTTGTTGTTTGATAGTCCACATATTCAGCAAGGCTTTATGAATAGCAGAACGATACGAAAAATAGAAACAGAACAATTAAAATAAGGCCAAAATCAAGGTTTGAAGTAATCGCTGAACCTTTAAGACTGCGACAAAACATGTCTATCTTTTAAAAGGTGGACTCACTGTCAAGAGAAAACGGGATGAAGTTTACTATTGATAGATCTCATGAACTATAATCCCTACGTGGACAAAGTCACGGGCAAAAACTAAAATATCTTGAATACACACATCGATTGCAAATTAATAAGCAGAAAAATGAATCAGTCGAGAGATACAGACAAAAAATGAATCTAATGTAATTTTTATCGTTAATCTTGTGCACTGCTATGACATTGGTTAATTCTCAAAAGAACTTCAATGTTTAAGTTCTCAATTAAAAAAAAGAGGGATTTATAACAGATAGACTGACAAAACTACATTTTAAAGGTTCTTATATTGTCATTTCACACGGAGCTTTAAAAATATAGCATGTACTCTGATCTTTTTGCTATTTACTCGCTCGCTTTGCATTATTTTATCAGAGTATGTCTCGCGCGCTACGTTCGCTACAAAATCCGCCACGTCAGGAGAAAAATCCGCATAATTTGACTAAGTAAAGAATAGTGACAGCGGAAAAGACAGGATATCCGTATATATCGGCCACATATAAATCCGAGTCGACACCTAGCTGAGCCTCGCGTGAAATCGTTGATTGCGCTGCGATGTGCCCCCTCGTTCGAATTTGCGTTGTGGGCTCGAGCAATTTATCACTTAGACATAGGACTAACCGGGCTGTCGAGTCTACGCAGAGAATGATGAATGGCACTACGAAGCTTATCTTAAGACCTGACGATAGTCTATTAACCCTAGTCTTGATCTCAAATTGCTACACACAAACTTTCCGACCTTTGGCAAGACCAAATCCTCTAAACTGCGTGCTAAGATTACACACATATGATTCAGATATTAACTGAACTCCAACTGAATGTTAAACTAAGCAAATGCAATACTTACTCTTTGTCTTTCCTCTGATATAACTGGATCCTTCAGCCGTATGTACCCGTAAATCAAACTGGCAAAATACAAGCAGTTTGATATTAAGAATATTCCGTAATATCCAATCTGCTGCAGAAGTATACCGCTTAGTGACATCCCTAAAGGGATTCCAAGGGACATGCACAAATTAGCCACTCCTACTCTGAATGTCCTCATTTCTTTTGTTGTTACGTCACCTATGTAGCTGAATACACCAACGCACACAGTTATCCATCCTCCGGTTAGCGACGGAAACAGGTCTGAGAGGGCCGTGACCTCCAGAGGCAATTCGTAGAAGAAATATGTGTTTAGGATGAAGCTAGTACAACACAACACTTCCCCGACGATGGGTAGGAGTATACACGCTTTTCTCTTCCCAGTCTTGTCACTCCACGAGCCTACGAACAGTACGAGTATACAAGGGAACGCGGTTTGAGCTATATTTTTCCACGCCTGTACCGACGCGGTCAATTTTTGTACTTCCGCCTCCTCCATTGTGTAGTTCTCTGTCTGCCGCCTGTTAAGAGCTGAGCAAACTTCATCACTATAACCTAAGTTCACACGACACGCTTTTTCCAAATTCAAATTCTGCACCGCTAGTCCGGAAAACACGTTTGACATGATATAACAAGCAATAATCGGTTCCACTGTAATGTTTGACCTGATCTGCATGAGTTTTTCCCGCACGCCTGATGTTTTTGCCTTTGGTTCAGTTTTTGGTGCCGGTTGTACCGGCGTTGCCGGTTTTTCCGCCGCCACGCTGATTCCGTTCATGATGATTAAATCCACTGCCGTTGAATCAATCAATCATGGTTGACTTTCCGGTGGGTCCATTGAGGTATCTTTAAAGCTCATAATAGGTTGTCCATCGCACATGTTCACATCATCACATCACTGTTGGTCGCGGTTCCCACGGCACTGGGCAGTACGGCGGTGTCGCAAGTCGGGAGCAGACTGGGTTCTATTGTCTTAGGAGTTGAGTGGACGGATACTCGTTCGAGTGGGATCATTATAGGCAATTGGGCGGGTGTGTGCTCGCGGCGGCAGCGTGCTCCCGAGAGTGGTCCCGGCTGGGACGCAGCGTTACAACCTTGTGATAAGTACCCGTTTATCCCATTAGACCAATCTGTCATTACATGAAACAGTACCCACTGACGCGTGATTAGCGCACGGTCAAGGTACGCTCATGCGTGTGGGGCGTACTCGGTCGAATTAGGATTAGGATTTTTTTTGTTGTAGTTTCAGGAATGTGTTAATATTAGTTATAAAATTGGCACATTATTAACTGCTATCAGTGCGAGATTAACCTTTTGTAATCATTTCGAAAAAGTCGATTAATATAAGTTACGAAAGTTGAATAAATTTATTTTTGTACTTCCGTGTTCAAAGAAGAAGCCACGATTGTGCTTGTGTCATTTGAAACTAGAATAGATATTGAATTGGAATATTTTATAATAACAACATTAAAAAAATACTTTTACGTTTGGAGGGATAGTATAGTAGAGGAGTCGATGTTGTGTACCCTGCAAAGCCAGGGCAAATTTTTAGTACAGTTGGTTAGTACATACTACACGTGACATAGCAGTTCAAAAATGAACTTTAGTATGTTAAGATAATACAAACTCTCTAATGTATACAATCGAACTGTCGTCTCCTTAATTTAGATGGCTACAAGGCAAAACATTTGTGGAAAGAGCACATAAAAATACGACTTTATGAACATCCGAATTCACAGGAAAAAATAATTCAACGGTAATTGTTTCTGTCAGCGTGTAACCGAAGATATTTAGGTCCCAAATTCGACTAGTTTCTGCCAATATAGGTCGAAGATAGCTCTAGCTCTGTCCCGCTTGTTTTCCTCTGGTGGGAAAGAGAGGAGTGGTGTTGGACGTGTTTGCCAAATATCGGAAGGTTAGCAGCAGGATGGAAAGGAAACATTAGTCTGTATAAATGGTTTCCTCTGACAACTTAGAAACTATTGCCTGACTGGCCGCTGTCTTATGAATATAAAGAATTAACTGGCTAAAATACTTTTAGCTTAGTCGGAGTAGTCAGAGGCACACTGAATGTGTGTGTGAATGGAACATCCAGAATCACACATTTAGTCGAGAGAACTCAAACTTAACGTAGCGAACCTACCGCTAGGGTTTGTCTTCGATGTATTCCATCACCGGAGAGTTACTTTTCATAGTAAAATTTGCAGTTACATTTGTGTTCACAAAAAGTAGTGCTTAAGCACTAGGCAACTTAAATAAAGTATTATTAATTTATTCTTAAAAAAAAACCAAATAGATTTAAATACATTAGTCAAAGTACGGACCTCAAATTTTAAAAAATCTGTAAAATAACAAAGATTGTTTGATTTATTACTTTATTTATCTATTGGTTCGTATACAAAATGACAGTCACAAATACATAATTAAGAATGATAAAAGCAAAGTAATAAAAGTAGAGTTTGATAAGTGTTCATGGCCACCTGCGAGGTGGAAGTATAACTTGATTATGAACACAGGATTTTGGTGAATGCAGGCTGCTCTGAAATATATGGAGGCTTATTGGTCAGCTGTTAACTAACCGTGGGGGATAATGATGAGACACGATGATGACTACACCCTAGCCGTATAAATTCAGAGCTTAATCGTGATTATTTAAAGCTCTAATTAGCACTTTGAAAACTTTACAAGCGCGTGCATCACAAAGAATAAGTGCATGTGCACTGGGCTATAAATTCTCATCTATAGCCCTGCGCCGATAAATCTTCACTCGGTAATCAGACTCGATTGATTTAAGAATCGAATGAAAATGTGATCAGCTCATTTGCGAAATTCGGTTTGCTTTTTTTGTGTAAGTATCCATGAAGTTCCCTTGGCTTAGTGGTGATAGATCGGTAATTGTAAACGCTGTTGAGCTAAGCATAATAAATAGTAATGGTGGTTGGATAGGGTGAGCATGCTGGTTTTCGAGCATCTGAGTACTTCAAAAACGCAATATTTAGAAGTTTAAATAATTAAACTTTATTTATAATAAAGTTATAATTCAATAACACTTGCAAAACATTTTACTGAATATTTTCACTAAATGATAATCTTTTGAAACTTATAAAATATATCACTTAAATCTCTCACACATATTCAGTCCTTAATATTGCTTATAATCCGACCCCTATTTATAATAAAGTTACAACTTAGTTATAACTTCCGCTATAGCTTACTTTATCACACGTCCATAAGACCGCCTAATTCCGGCCTGCTATTGGTGAACCCTGCATATAAACCCAGTGTTAGAAGGCAGGAAGAGTACCAATTTTCTTAGTCGTAAACATACTTTACGACGCTTTTGTATGGACAAGACCGGACTATGCGAGGAAGTATTTTATTACGCACCAAATAGTACGGTAGTTCATAAATGCGTATGATTCCTTTCTTTTTCTATGTTACTGGAAGGTTTATTGTTAGTAAGGAAATTTTTCAAGTAGCCTGTTTAAGTGAGAGCGTCGTGGCCCAGTGGTTAGCACTACACCTGTAAGGCAATTTGCGTCTAACTCCCCATTAAAGGAAAAGATGATGATGATGATGAATGTGGGCTTCTGAATGTTCCGTTGACCATGACGGCAATAACCAGTGTGTCTCTGATCTCTGACCCCGTTTGGGCCGTGAGCCGTGAGCGTATGTTATGTTATTTAATAGAAAAAATAATATTTATCAAACAATCGGTCTCAATTTAGGACATTTGGTTAGCCTCAGTTGATTAATACTGAATTTGTTGTCCCTATGTACCAATAATAAGTATGTATTTACAAAAGGAAACATAATTAAGAATGTTAATCCGTTGTCTAGTACCCCATAGTAGAGATCGTCTATTCATTTCTAGTCATAGCCATTTCTGTTTAGGCGATTCCAACAAGCTTTGCTTAGTGGAATGGTTTCCAATGATATTTAAATTCAAATCTATACATTTAACTTTGATTCACTTTAAAAACTCCTGATGACGTTTGATATTCGCGTAGGTATGTCCCTGTAACTTCTCCGCATACCCACTCCTAATAGGAAATCTTCTCTGACGCTGGTATGAATTGCTGAATTAGCATTCGCGAGATAAGGAAGTCTAGATCCAATTTAGTTCTCATTACGACTGCTGTACAACCAATTTAACTCCTTATTCTGTTCAGTCAGTTCACCTTGTATTCGAGAAGGTCTTGCAATAAGGATTAAGTATAGGTAAGAGAGGTAATCACATACTATTTGTATCTGAGAGAAAATAGAACGGCCAAGAGCGTAACCGGTTTGTACTTAGTGTTCTGCTAGGTTAAAATTTGTAAAATGAGTATGCAATTTTATAATATTTCGTGTACCTATATGTATCGTTAAAGTATTTGAATTTTTATAAGGAATAAGGGCAACTTAAAGGTGAAACAATTTTTGAAATCGGTCCATTAATTCCGAAACCTATTCTATACAAACATACAATCACAATTTTCCTCTATAAAATATTAGTTTAGATGACAAAAAAATTCAGCAGACCCTATTGTTTTGGTGGTACATAGTGTGGGCGTTTGGTCTATACTATCACTACATAGTATAAAACAAAGTCGCTTTCTCTGTCCCTATGTCCCTTTGCATGTTTAAATCTTTTAAACTACGCAACGGATTTTGATGCAGTTTTATTTTAATAGCTAGAGTGATTGAAGAGAAAGGTTTATGTGTATAATAACATCCCATTGCACCCGTGCGAAGCGGGGGCGGGTCGCTAGTACGTAATAATCGCTATTGCTAGTAATTTTCATAATAATGAAAATATTCAATAACCGCGGAATGTGCTGAACCTGTTATTGTCAAACTCAAGGCTCACGGCCATAGTATTTTATTATCTATCGTCAAAAGTAATGGGAATACCTACTAACAGTTGTTACTAATAACTACGATATCAAACGTTATAACTGTACAGAGTATTTTAATAACACCCAGGGTAGGGTGTTATTAGGGTGTAGAAGTCCTATGAAGTTTGTTCAAGAATTATTTGGTTGAAAATTAGTAGTGGTTATTAAACGGTAGGTAAGAAGTTTAAATTAGGTGAAAGTAATATTTGGCTTGAATGGGTCACGTTGGAGATTATGGACGGTGGAGAAAACGTGATAATGTCAAACAAATACTACTCATATAGCATTTAACTCGTAAAATAATAGAATAAAACTTGTGAAGGCTTTAAAATAAGCCCCTATGACAACGTGCTTAAGTGATCAGGGTTTTTTTCACGAATATCCGAGTCAAAGGTTCGGTCAAGCCGTTGTCGTAATAATGTGACCATGGGAAATAGAAATTCCTTTTCATTGATAAAAATTCGTTCTTTTCCAGCTAAGTACTTGGAATGCAAGTTTCAGTTGCAGCAATCTAACTAAGTAACTATACTATCAATTAATTACAATTGTGATATTACTCTTGAACTATAACATCAATACACGCTTAATTGCCATACCTAATTAACTAAATATAATCCGGTCAACGCCGGACCTGTGCGGCCATAAAGACGTTGTTGAACATAATCCCATTGTAAGTTTGTCCTAGTCATCGCGCACATCATGAAGATTTTTCCTGGTTAATCATCCCAATGTGACTATTATGAACAAATTTTCAGCCACCTTCTTTACCATTTTGATAGTATGATAGATAAAACCATATTAGAAAGCTAACTCTATTGAATTGTTTACAGGATTACCACTGTCTTTCTTGCAGCCGTTCTGTAAATAAATACACACGTCTTGTGTAAGGACTCTTAACAGATTTTTTTACGAAAAGGGCTTATTCTTGGCCCTGCACCCACGGCTATATGTAGGTGGTCCATGCGATCTTTATCATTGTCTTAGATTAACAAAATATAAGAAATCCTACTTAAGGAGTACCGACCAAAGTCGTAGCGTGGCGATCGATTTATCTAACTGTATTTAACATTTTTAACAATTGGTTCACCTGAGCACTGCCCTAATGTCATTGAATGCAATAAGCTTTGTCAACACACAAGGCTTTACGAGGTTATGTAAGCTTATTCATCATTTCCTTTCCCTAGAATAGAACACGTTACGCAAACTTCGAATGGTTAACCACTTGTTACTGACGTGATGACATGGGCAAACCCGCAGCAAGTCCTCGTACTACTACGGATACAAGACGGACACAGACAACCCTATATCACGGTTATGATCCGGATGAAACATTGGGGAAGCCGTTATGCGTGCTACATGGACATGTATTTTGTTTTATTAGCAAAAACACCACCGAGGTAATACCTGCTCGTAATGTTCCTTAGGTACTGTAGGGAGCTAAACTTTTATACACGCTTACAACGATCATAAAATATTTCATGTATTTTATAGTCGTTGTCGATGTTGTAGCCTAAAATTTTTTTTTTATTTACCAGCAGCTCTACTCTTATCCGAACTGTACACCGTGCAAATATTATTAATTATACAGTTCTGAATTACAAAACGTACAGAAGGTCAGTTAATACCAAAATCAATCTAAGCTCTGACCTGAAACTTGTAAATATAATATAATTTTCAGTCGCTGAATGTACATAAATATGTTGTCTAACACATACAATACAAACTTACTTCGATCATAGATTACTCGTAAACACGATTGGTCGTTACTTGAATGTTTGCCATGGGTGGGACTCCCAAACTTCCAAAGCATTAAACGACACTGTGAACACTGTGGCAACGGGATTGTTTTTTAAAGCTATTCCCAGTTTATATCCGTTCGCAGGCTGTAAACGGTTACGTGACGCGTGACGGACTAAAGGTATATCTCATATCATGGATGTTATCTCACCTGACTGCATAGACAGTCACGGTTCTTAAGGATCAGAAATAATTATTAAAATGTTTTCTTTTACGCATTTGTGTATTTTGAGATATTCATATAAGCGCGCAAATAATGAGAATGCAACTGTAGGTGCTTACAACCAGGGAGGCTTTAAAACGATGGAATTATATTTTTTGTATTTCATTTAATACTAAAAAAGGTTTTAACCTTTTTTTAAAGCTCTTCGTTGTTACCTGTTAAGGCGTACACTTGGCTAAATATTGGTTCCTGCGTGATTGACATTTGCAGAAGCCAGGAAATCTATGATTAGCCAAAAATCCAAGTATTATTTACATAAATAATATACTGTTGATGGTTCTTTCACACTGCCCGCGGAACCCAGCAGCGGCAGGTGGGCTAATGAACCGCTAAGGTCACGCGCAGGTCCCGCCGTCACAAAGTTGTGCGATAACGAACCGATACCAATTTGGTGCCGAATAAACGCTTTTACGTGTTCTTGTTTAGTTTCAGGGACAGTCAGACACATATTCATCTGTTTTATTAGACGGTCGAAACTACAGGTTGATTGTAAGTGTTTTTTTCTAATGATGTCCCAAGTGCTCAGCTGTGTGTAGCTGTATTATTTACGTATTTATTATTATTTACTACGTGGACGTAAGTTGAAAAGCAAAAAGTAATATTTCTTCATAAATTGTAGCCTATGAGCGATTCAGATGTACATTAAGCTACATTATTGTAAAGTTTGATTAAAATCCATTCAGTAGTTTTTACGTGAAAAAGCAACACGGCACATCCACACATAGAAACTTTCGCATTCATAATATTAATAGGATTAGTTTTAGTGACGGCCAATTTAGTGTAATGGATGGGTAAGACGTTGGCTACTAGAACAAAGGTCGCGAACAGGCTGCTCGATCCCTGCACATAACAAACATTTGTGTGCATGAACATGTATGTATATTAAATATGTACATATTTAGTTTTTTTTATTTTATTGTGTTTTATTTAATGTTTTAATTCTAATATCTTAATCTTAATAATTTCCCGTAATTTAAATTTATTTCATTTATTTTTTAGTATTAATTTATGTAATTTAATTTTTATATTTTTATTAATTTGTAATTTTATCTCTTTGACGATCTCATTTTATATTCCTATATTATGACATTTATGTAGTTTATAGTAATATTTTATTTGAAATAAATAATCTAATCTAATCTTTACAAAAAAAAATACTTATTTGCGTATCTTTGTCCGTTGTCTAGCATCCCATTTGTACAATATGTGCTTAGTTTTGGACTAGAAGGCGCTGCGTTTTTAGGTGTATCAATCAAAAAAAGGTTTTTAGGTTCATCAACCTAAAAACATCATCTCCTTAAGCTGTTCGGCTGATAATGGTTTTGAATTCATAGTTTGTTCAAATCAGGTACTCACGTGTTTCCAGGAGACTTGCCATTAATCTTAACTATTTATAATATACCTAAGTTCGCTTGAAAAACATCAACCTTCTTTTGACACAGTTAGAAACATATTCTATTGTTTTGGTCCTGAAAATATGTTTTTCCCAGCTGACTGTACAAGCGGTACCAGCTTATGTTTCAGTTGGCTGCTCGAACGTTCGGATATTATTTAATAAGGGACATAACTTTGACGGCACATGTCCAACGCAATAATAATAAATTCTGTCTAGATGGTTCAGCAGGATATATTGAATGCTACAGGTCATGGGATTTTAGTCAAATATGTCACCTAAAATGTTTAGCAGTTTGATGAAGGTGTTGAGGTAGTTAAGCCCAATAATAAAAGTAAAACATGACTTTGATAATTGACGAACAACGAGGCTCTTTAGTCTCATGAGTAAGTTGTGAAATGGGCTACTACACTAGAGGTCGCGGGTTCGATGTTTGTACATTACAAACTTTCGTGTTCATGAACATTATGTCTGTCAGTTTGTCCGGGTGTTTCCTATGGTCACATATTGTAAATGTAATTATTTAAAAAAGTGTCTAAGTATGTATATTCCTTGTTTAGTATTCCATAAAAACATTGTTTAATTTGGAACAAGACGGCGGGGAATCATGTCCAATGATGATAGTTCAATAGATACTGACTCAAATTTACAAATATTATCAACGCAACTGTACCGACTGTTCGAAATGTACACTACAAATCACGAAACGTTCAACAATGGAATGGTTATTGTATGATTGCTTTGGAAACCAGTTTAAACCACAGTGGAATAACGTATTCTGGACGTCAGTCGCCAACGTGATATAGTTGATAAGAGAGGGTATATGGGGCTTGTCTGTTGCATTCCAGTCTACAAAATCTGGCTATGACTTGTAGGTTATTCAAGGCCTTTATTGAATATGAAATCATGATGTCATAGAATAAGAAATAAATATTTAATAATCGTATTCACAGTTTGTTTGTATGTTGTTAAAACAGGACTTAATATGTTTAGTTATTGATAAACTGCCCAAAAGTATGCCAATGTATGTTGTTTGTAATATATAAACATTTTGAACTTAAAGGCCTGGTGACAACCGCGGGAATTACAATACATACCTGAAATCACGCATTCAGAGAGAGGGTCTCTGGTTTCGTCCTACTCAAAAGATAAATTCTTAGCCGGTAAAATACCTTTTGTCTCCGCTGTTACGAACCAAATTAGAATCAAAGTAAGTTGTATTCACAAAAAAAGTTATATAATAACAGATTTGGTGAGATAGATGCCCTAAAGCTTGGTGGTGTGTACTAAATAATTTGAAAAGTTTTACCATAATATAACTTAACATTACAGTTATTTTTCTGCATGGTTGGAAAACTGGAAGAAAACTATATGACTGTTCAAAATGTTTTTTTTCTTTCTTTTTCTTTCTGAATAGATTTCTTTTCCGTAGGAAAGCCACCGAAAAAAGTATCGTAGCAAAGATGGTCGTCGTAGTAGGTACTCGTAGCTATAGACTACAGTTTGTTCGCCTTTACTGCTACGATAGAAGCTTGTAATCTTCGATGCTTGTAATATAATTCTAGTGAAAGCTAATCTGTAGGAGTAGATGGTATTACCATGAGAACGATAACGCAAATGGACTTATTCATACCGGTAAGAATGAGTTTAAGACGTCTATTCAGATTACTACAATAACACAAAGTCATTGCTTTACTGTAAAAAAAAACTTATTTATAGTAGAGTAACTGCTGAGATTCTGGCCGGGTCTTCTCTCGCCGGTAGTAGAGTCATATTATAAATATTATGTGTTTTATATATAGTTCATGTAACATATTGTTGATTACGTTGATCAAAATCAGTTTTCACGTTTTGAAATACTACGCAAAGCTTATGGGGCAAGGTATACACTACTACAACAAAATTCCAGAAGCAATTTGTAAGTTACCATCACATAGGTTTAAACATCATATTAAAACTGTCTTATTAAAAAAAGGATATTATACCACAGCCGACTACCTTATGGATAGGAACGCCTGGGAGTAAGCTCTCAGCTCGACGCGGACTCCAATTAGCCATTTTGTAATAATTATACGGATTCAACATAATAATGTGAACCAACCAAACATTTTTTTCTTTGAATTGTATAACTGGATGTGAACCTCAAAACTCCTTTTTTATAATGTTAACCAGTAGTCTTTTCTAAACAATGTTGTTAATTGCTTTTAATAATTTACCATTATTTTGTGCACTAACCATTTTCTTGAAATTGTATAACTGTATGTGTACTTAATAATAAATTGTAATTTACTAACGGATTATTGTACAGAACATATTGAAAAGAGTAACTGCTGAGTTTCTTGCCGGTTCTTCTCAGTACAGAAACAACTTTCCGACACCGGTGGTTGAGTCACATTATGTTTGTATACTGTGTATTTATTTATTATTTCTATTATAGTATTTAAGTCTATTATTAGGTGTATTTTTGTTTGTTTGATTAAGTTTTTGACGATTTGAAAGCACTTGTAACAGGTCTATTTAAATAAAGAAATTTCTGATTCTGATTCTGATTCTGAAAGGTCTAATTGTATGAAGAAATATTGAATTTCAACTTGATCATTCATTTAATAATAGATCATAACCAAATAATATGATGCAGAAAAAAGTCTTTTTTTATAAATACAATATCAACTCGTATGAAGTCACCATTATTTTGTAAATCTTCCCTTTCTAAGAATAAAGTGATAATGCCCTTTATTTACGTAATAATTTGATATTCCAATGATATATCAATTAGTGATGTAACAGTGCGCCTGCGGCTATAACCGAATCGGTTATTGGAACATAAATCAACGAGATAAAACTTTTATCTGCCGCATCCAGGTGACGGATAGCCCTTTGATTGCGACCGGTTTATCTTTTCAGTGGGTAATTAAATGCAAAAGTAATTATCTGCAGCACAGGTTTTAAATTGCAACGGCACAGGCCAGAGACGTGACCAACGTACTTAACGTAACGTATTTCACCACCGCACGCTGATTTTTGTTAACTGTAATGAATAAACGTTGGTCTTATTTATTTATTTATTCTTTACTGCACAAGATTCAATGGTACAAAAGTCGGACTCAATGCCAATAGGCGTTCTCTACCAATCAATCATAAGGCTAAGCATAAGCATTCAGTAGGTGGTGCGATAAAATTTGGAACCAGAGTTTGGAGCATCGGCGTGAAGTTGCTTGTTTATCGGCTTTTTATAATGTGTATTTCGGAGAGTGTGCGCAGGAACTTCATGACCCGATACCACCCTCTACTTTCTACCACTGGACAGTGGTCCAGTGGTGAGGCCTAGTGAGGCGCCGTGAGGGTTGATTTTCGGGCCATCCGGCCTAAGCAGTTTGCTGCTTCCTTTCTGGTCCGCACCGGTTAGGAGTGTAACGCTCTTCTCGCGTCTGTGTTTCCGAAAACATAGAACCTTGGAGTCTTCATGGCAAAAGTGAAAAATCATTTTCTGGGTAAGCGTGTTCCACCTTCGGCCTCGTCATCGCTTAATATCAGGTGAGACAGGGGAAAAACGCAAACCCAATTTTAATAAAAAAGTTGTCAGATAATCAGTTTACCTCGATATACTCGTAACAACACGTGCTGAGCCAGCTATGAAGCATTCTGATGATGATCATGATTTATAAACGTTACAGACAAGGCCGGAAAAAAATGAAAACCCTACTTCTATTGTACTAAGAGGGGGACCCAGGGGACGGTAGTATGGCTCTTTCCATCGAAACAGAAAGTAGTCCAAACGGGAAACACTCACTAAAAATTCCAAAATGATGTTGTTTTGTAAACTTTTAATATTTCATACAACTTTTAAAAAGCGGCTTCAAAAGTATTACAAGACCCAAATATAAAGTAACCCGTCCACCGGCTATCTTGCACCAACTCCAGCAAACTTGTTCGTGCAGACAACTCCAATATCTAAATGGATCGACCTGAACACTTAGCCGAATGGTTTACGAGTAGTGCATAGAAACATGGGTAACTAAGGATTAGGGCTGACATCAACAGGTAATTTGATTTGTGGGGAAGAAAAAAAGTGGCAACATTTTTGTATGGGCTCTGGCATACTTACTTATCCGCCATTTTAAAAAAAAACATGTTTCGGCGGTAAGTCATAAAACGCATGGCAATCAAGAGAGGAAGTGATAACAAACCAAAAATGTAAGGGCACCGTACATTTAAGTGATATGATTTTTGAGATATTTGCCGACAAGTAGGTATGCCAACCAGGTAGGATACTCTTTGTCCAGAAACTCGATAAGGGATCGCGCTGGTAATGTGGAACTTGGTGATCCGAGTATGCAGCTGGTTTAACATGTCATAGCCATACGGCTAGAGGTTCAGAATCGCTGTCTGTCCTTTGAGAATGCCGATACGATGACCACCATTCGGTTTTAAAAGGGCTTCGGTTGAAAGAGTTTCGAATCCCGAATACTTCAGTTGTTCCGATATTCACAATATCCCAGTTGCTCCGAGTCTCTTATACATAAGTTATTCCAAGCGTCTTATACCCCTATTGTATTGAGTTGCAAACCCCGTGGTTGTTCCAAATCTCACTAATCCGAGTTGTTTCGAGTCTGGCATACACCAGTTATTCCAAGTCTGGTTCACCCTTGTGATCTCAAATCTCACATACCCTAGTTTTTTTCGATCCTTTGCACTAACCCCCTTCTGGCTGACAATGTCTAGTCTCCTAAAATGTCCAATATGCCAAAGAGTCCAGTGTCCTATTACGTCTAGTCTCACAATGTCCAGTGTCTTATAATGACAAGTGTCCAAACATGTCCAGTGTCTTATAATGACAAGTGTCCAAACATAATGTCTAGTATATCAGAATTACTAATGTCCAGCGTGTCACATAATGTAAAATTAGAAAACTCGGAAGCTTCGATTCTATGCTCTGGTGAATTTATGTAAAACAATCGATCTAGAATAAAGAAATTTTTATACCATAGGGATATAAAAAGTTGGATTCTCAAAATGTTGAATTCTCAAAATGTTGAATCTCAAAATGTTGAATTCTCACAATGTTGAATCTCATAATGTAGAAAAACAAATTAATGTTGTAAAAACAAATGAACATCGGAAAAACAAATGAACATCGGAAAAACAAATGAACGTTGGAAAAACAAATGAACATCGGAAAAACAAATGAACGTGGGAAAAACATATGAACGTCGGAAAAACAGTGAATGCCATAAAAACAAATGAACATCGGAAAAAAAAAATTAACACCGGAAAAAAATTAACTTCGGAAAAACAAATGAACTTCGGTAAAAGAAATAAACATCGAAAACACAAAACGTCAGAAAAACAAGTGAATACCTTGAAAACAAATGAACGTCGACATGAATCATTTGTGAAAAAATAATTTTTTTTTATTTCATTTTCAGTTTTTACGGAAATTTGTTTTTTCGACGTTCATTTGTTTTTTTTTTTTTTTACTTTCCGTGGGCAGGCCCTCCACAAGGTGGACTGACGATCTTGTCAAGGTCGCGGGAAGCCGGATGGATGCGGACAGCGCAGGACCGATCGTTGTGGAGATCTTTGGGGGAGGCCTATGCCCAGCAGTGGGCGTCGTTCGGCTGACATGATGATGTTGATTTGTTTTTACGGTATTCACTTGTTTTTCCGACGTTCATTTGTTTTTCTGAAGTTCATTTGTTTTTCCGATGTTCATTTGTTTTTCCGATGTTCATTTGTTTTTCCGATGTTCATTTGTTTTTCCAACGTTCATTTGTTTTTCCGATGTTCATTTGTTTTTACAGCATTCATTTGTTTTTCTACATTATGAGATTCAACATTGTGAGAATTCAACATTTTGAGATTCAACATTTTGAGAATTCAACATTTTGAGATTCAACATTTTGAGAATTCAACATTTTGAGAATCCAACTTTTTGAGAATTCAACATTATGAGAATTCAACATTATGTTCCTAAAGGATAAATACTATACGTTTTAGAACACTGGACATTGTGAGACTAGACGTTTTAGAACACGACATTGTGAGACTAGACGTTTTAGAACACTGGACATTGTGAGACTAGACGTAATAGGACACTGGACTCTTTGGCATATTGGACATTTTAGGAGACTAGACATTGTCAGCCAGAACGATTTAACCTGACATTTTTCACTCATGGTCAAATTATTTGTAATAGACTTTTGTTAAGTTGTCTCATTGAAGTTACGTTTTACTAAAGTTTAAAAGTAATTTTATGGCAAGTTATAGCAATGACAAGCAACATCAGTGCAATTTTTCAATGGTTTTGTTTTTTTTTCTCTTAGGTAAACTTAATTTACACAAATAAATAAATGCTATTTAATGGCATTGAATTGATTAAATTCACTAAAATAGAACTAGCAACCCTAATCCGTGCCGCAATTTGCATCATGTTTGCGGGATCGGTAAAAACGGATTTTAGGAACTGTAGTTTGTTTCCGATCTGTACGGTTTTTGGCATATTTATAATATAAAGTGCTCCTTTCTAAATTTGTAATAATTTCAATGTTACTACGTAACTTCTACTTAAATTCACAAACGTCAATTCAAGATAAGTAGCTTTTGCCAGTTTAGCGAGTCTTGCTAAACTTTGATTGTCGAGAGTATCCCATAGAAATCTGCATCCAATATTTTACGACTAACTTGATGAAATGGTTCAGCAGTGGGCTATTACACTAGTGCGCAGTGGTCGCGGGTTCCTTTCCCCGCCTAGGACGAACATTTGTGTGCATGAACATTATCTGTTTGTACTGGTCTGGGTGTTTACAATAAGTTTACAAGAAAAATAGTATTTAAGTATGTTTATCTGTTGTCTAGTATCCCATAGCACAAGCATATAGTTTCTTAGTTTCGGGTTAGATGGTGCTTATGTGCAAAAATTTCACGCTTATGTGCTGAACTATAGAAAGATGATGTAGCACCATGATGTTTGGTTGTCGATATCGATTTGATAATATCACAATAAGCCAGATTATCCTCGTGAATGAAAGCGCGGCTTTTGCAGGATCAATGCGTGTCATGGGCCAATCATTGAATTGGGCAGATCACATAATACTAGCATTTCATGATCATTTAAGTATTTTTAGTATCATTGTCCATCTTGCGACAGTGATAACAAAGTTATGTAAGGCTGCTCAGAATTAAAACTTAATGTCAGAAGTCACCTAAGGCCTCCGACAAAGCTTAATGGCAGACATTATGGAATGGCTGGAACCAACTGTTTAACGTGCCCTCTGAAGCACGGATATGCACAAAACTAACATTACTAAATTAAGCTTGGGGTGGTCACCCATCTTATAACCCAACACAGCGGGCCTAGCTTAACATCGATGATGGCAGTCGATTCTCTTTTGCCACTGAGTCACAAACACTTTGCAATAAATCAACAAATATAAGTCTTTATATTGTTAAAGTCACAGCTTTGTAAAGGCAGTGCTTCAGCAAGCAGCTAAATCGCGCGCGGTCACGTTGTCCCGTGAAAGCGCTCGCTTTGCTCGCATCGCTCGCTCTAACCACTTAGGCAGCCGCTCGTTCGGCACGTAAATAATTCCCAGAATACGTTCGCCACCGGTAAGCTGATTATTGATTTCGCTGGAGAGGCTAGCCCTAGGGCTGTGACTGTGAAACAGCTGTGGATCATTTTAAGATAGAATTCATGACGGTGAGACAAAGGAAGTGCTGTGAATCGATTCTTATGTGAAGAGCCTAGAATTGTATTTGTCGCTGTGGACTGCCTCAGTTGCGGATAAAAGTGTCGATGAAGTGAAATGTAAGTAAGATTATTGGTACATATACATACTGATGTTAAATGCTTAAATGGTGACGGTGTATTAAAGATGTAGAAGGAAAATAGTTGATTAAAATTTTAAAGGTGCGTATTTTTCTTGTAAGTGTGTATGTATATCAATATTGAAAAAGATAAGATAAATATAGGTGTCAATCATAAATTTCTTACAGGGCCACAGCCGGCCACTGTAGCGAGGCTTGTAAATTCACTCACAAGAAATCTATCGCACAAAACTCTTTCTAAGAGAATTAATAGTACCTAAGAACCGAAACTCTCAAACCTCTCGTGATTCACGTACATCACATAATACCTCGTCGTGGCAGGAGCCGCAGCATACTGCCTTAAACGGTGCCTCTTGCGAGTAATCTCTCGCTGGCAGCTAGTTCAGATTACAGCCTGTAGCAGTTGCTAAGTTTCCTAGACCACAGAGTAGAGCACTAAGCTACTTTCAAAATCCTCCGTCATCCGTTACAAAGCATAGGTTAGTTGAGCGACTAAAATGAACAGATTATAAGCACTTAGTGTTAATATGAGCTTAGTGAGGTCTTTTTTGATTCAGATACCGTAGCATTTCTATTTGGTGGAAACTTTTTTATTTAACTTGAAAAAGAAGGATGTTTTTTTTATCCACGTGTTACTTTAGACCTTCGCAGTTCACTAACCGACAAAAAATCTGTGTGCTTCTATTAAGTTTCCAAGAAATAATATAGAAGATCATTTTTAGCTCAAGCCTGCCGTCATTGCACCATCTTTAAAAAATCTATTTTCTAAGAGATTAACTAGTTCCTTAGAACTGTAACTCTCAAACCTCTTGTGATTCATGTACATCACATAATGCTTCGACGAGGCAGGGGCCGCAGCATACGTTAGCATACTGCGCTTAAACGGTGCCTCTTGCGAGTAATCTCTCGCTGGCAGCTAGTTCAGATTACAGCCTGTAGCAGTTGCTAAGTTTCCTAAGACCACAGAGTGGAGGCTTTGTAACGGATGACGGAGGATTTCGAAAGTAGCACTAAGTGCATAGGTTACTTTACTGTCTAAACTGCACACTAAAGGGCTTTGGAAGGGTTATTTTGTTTTTGCCACCGAGACCACCCAAGATGAATAATAAAAAAAATACCAAGTCATACTTTATTTTAAATGCAACTAGGCACTCTCTATACTCGTGCATGCGGATTTTTAATTTCAGACAGAAAATAACATTTTTATTCATCTGAGACAGCCAGACTCAAATGGGCGGGCCAAATGTCCAGAATGAGCCCGGAAAGGTGGGTTAGGATCGTCTCTCAGTGGTAACCGAAACATGGATATCGTAAAAGAAGTAGGCCGAAAAAGAGATGGCAAGACAATCTGGATAAAGTTCACCAAGATTGGCACACTTTTGCTAAAGAAGGAGATCGCTGGAAGGATATGGGGGAGACCTTTATGGGGAGAATATGGGCTAAGTTCCAAAAAAAATCAACTGAGCATTAGTCATTGAAATTCGGCTTAGCAGTGCTAAACCTGGGTTTTCCAAAAAAAACCGAACTGGGAATCTGACCGTAGTCTAAACCTGAGCCTTCCGAAGTGTTTTATATAGGTATATTGGTCAGCCCTAAACTCTTAACGCACATAACTTGTTGCTACGTCGATATGACGCGCCGAGTCCCTTGGGAGTGGTCCTCGGCCCGGGCATAAGAATAAATGAAATCTTACAGAAGCGAAGTGACACTCAGCAGATAAATAGGCTGAAGTGGCAGTAGACAAGGCATGTGGTTTGGTAAGCTGGTTTGTTGATTAACATCTTTTTTGAAAGATAAAAAACCCAGAAATAAACATTCGGACATGGGCTGAGGTGCAACTAAAACCAGCGTCTCCTCATTTAATGAGAAAATAACGCTTATTTTGTCTAGAAGATAAGTCTTAGGCAGACTGTTTAATATTGACTTAGATGAATATCAATGACAACATTTAAGAGGCCATGGAGTTTCGGATATTTATAGAAAAAAGCGTAAGCGTAGTGTAGGACGTCCTAAGGCAAGATGGAGTGATGATCTGCGCAGGATGGCTGGCAGGAGCTGGATGCGAGCAGCCGAAGATCGAGTACAGTGGCGTGCAAAAGGTGAGGCCTATGTTCAGCAGTGGACTACAACAGGCTGATGATGATGATGATGATAGAAAAAAGGTTGAGGGGTTTCGGTGAATGCAAGTACTTTTTTAAGAAACTACAAATATAAATTCTCTATAACGTATTATTTATTCTTAAGGTCCAAGTCCATCCTGCTCTCAGAAGATTTTGTTTGGCGATGTTTTATGCCTGACCCGTTGGAGTATCTCATCTATTAAGGGTTTATTGGGAATAAGCCTTTTATTGTCCTTAGCTGTTTCGTGAGGGATGATCATAATTTATCAATGCGGCTATTAGTTAAGTGCCTGAATGAATGATATTTAGATATTCTATAAGCGAGATGATAGGATAAGTGCGGCGTTTATGAGAAACGCAATAATTTAATGTGAAAAAGTTGGAATATAGTCCAAAGTTAGAAAATTACCATGCCAATAAAATTGGAACATTATAGATCATTTATTTATTTTATTTATTTATTTATTTTATTTTATTATACAGGTTTTGTGACCTACTTTCCTACCTACCTACCTACTAATAAAATACATTTCTGGTGCAATTCATACGATAGATTTACAGAACTTAAATTAGACCTTACTAAATAAGAGCAGTGTTTTTCACTGAAGGACATGCATGCCGACAAAATAGCATGCCAAGGATCAGCAAACACATCACAGTGGGGTTATTCATAGGTGTTTTCTAAGAAAGATGTAAACTATAGAAAAAAGGCCATGCTTCATTTTAAAAGAATGTAGACACAGATATTCAGAATTTAAAGTAGTACAAGCAATGATATTACGTTAAAAAAGACGTAGCTATAGGTTATGTCAGTACTGACGCGAAGTCAAAAGTTCTCCCCTGGCATACGGACATATAATTTGACCGTGTGTACAAGATAGATGATTATTTACTCAGGTGGTCGAAAGTCCTGATTACGGGTGGCACTTTTTTAGCCCAAGTAACCTATCTTTTTGTTTTAATATCACTGAGTACAAGTAGATGGTTAGCCATTTGCACAATCTGCTCGTAGGAGCTAGGAGACGTCAGCTGAGTGGCCCGGATGTGGGCCATGGAGGCCACATAATGAGCTCTAATGTGGCCCGCATGGCCGCCAACGAGGCCTGATTGATAAATTGGCACGTCCCTTAGGAATTAATGTGGACGTCTCAGTGTGACTTATAGAAAGTATTTGTTTTGAATGAACAATGGAAGGAGTTTTTTTTTATCTAATTAACCTGTTATGATTATGTAGCCCATGAGTTGTTTGCTATAAAAATTATAAAGATGTGTCATGTTTCATCTACTTAGATCCAATTTGAATCCAACGTGGTAAAGGCCAAGCCTCCCTCCTTTATTTGGGTTGCTTGGGGTTTTTACCGGTGTTTTCTGTCGCTAGAAGGTTAGCCGCAAATTTAACAATGAGCTTTAAACTTGTTTTGTAAATAAAATCCCAATCAGCTATGGCTTGGAGTGCTTCAAGAGGTACTATAAAAAGTTATTATTAGGAAAGCGAAAGTAGAACTCTTGGTGCTACACGTATCCATAATCGCTTAGGATCAGCCATTGTTTAAAGGCAGGTATTTCTCGAAAATTATTACCATACACCTGACTGACTGTCCAAGAGGCGCTTAAAATACTACGATATTTATGATTCATGAATATAACGTCCACTTCAGAAATGTTGTGTAATGTTGGCACAAATTTGGTATGAGCGGGAAAACCGGCTGCTAAAAAGGTGTTGTTCCTTAACCTACAAAACCCCTTTCCAGAACACAGATCATACATTTCATAGACATATTCATAGACGAATATTGCGAAATGTATATCCCTTTAAAACAAATCAGCCTATCTCAAAGCCTTAGCGAACTTAACTAGCTTACGTTTAGCTCACACACGGCTCTATGCGAATTATTTACTACTGCTGACCTCACCACGACCAATGTTAATTCCTAAACATATGTACCAAAGGTTGAGATTCGCTCGCACCTTCTGATAGATACGAAAGATGACGGAATCCCGAAAGCCTGGAGTGAGTTTGCTTAGAGCTTCATAGGTGTGCTTTCATCAGACGCAACTCTATGATATGGTTGATAAGATTGGTAATTCAATGGCAGGAGAACTAGTGTAAGGTACATATAACTTAATGCATGTTTGTATTGAAAGTTAGAAGCTGTCATTTGGTTAATTCATCATTGGTCTGAAATAGTGCTAGGTAACGTCAAATTTGACACAGATTAAAATAACTGTAATTATAATATGAGCTGAGTGTAAATAATGAATACCATACGTGTTTACTTAGTCACTTGTCATGGCCCTCTTAAGAAAACTCTGACCTTGAGTTTTCTTTACTTACTATTGAGCTATCTTCGACGTTATCGCTCAGTAATAATGAAGTCCGTAGGAGAACCCTAACCCAACGGGAAAGCAAGTTATAGTTGCAATGGGGTACAATAGACTGCTGGTGGCTGCGTGCGAAAAAAGTTAACGTATTGAAATCTTTCGGAAGTAAACGCAGCGTGGGACTTCAACCGTCAGTGTTAACTCTGTTCTGTTCTATGAGGAGTGATATGTACAGCAGTGAACGTTCTGATAGTTGATGATGGTCATAATGACTACACACTAACTCAGATCAAAATTCAAAGTAAGTACTCAGACGAAGCACCAACTATGTGTCATTAGCTGACATTTAGATTTTTGCTTAAGGTAAAACCAGCAAAAATCTGTGTTCCTTTTTATCTCAACCTTCAAAGTCAAGATAAGATTCTCAGGTCAAAATTGCTGTCCCCTCAGGAAGTATGTCTAACTTTGATTCTCCAAAATAAATCTGTACTGAATTATTTTAACTTGGTGAAATTGACATTTTGATATCTACTAATTTTCATTTTCTTGTACTCAAAAAATACCAGCTATCTAATTATCATACATTTGAATTCAGAAGGTTCTTTCAAGTGAAAGCTACAGTCAACATAATTTACCAAAAAAGTTCCTTCTCGATGTCGTTCTGTTGAAACAACGTCTTACTTCTAAAAGATTAACGACCTGTTACTTATGAGTAGCCTACAAACAACGCCCAACGAGTTTCTATTGCCCCAAACCAATGTTAGAAGTTCTCAACTTTTTCAATTCCAACAACGAAATTGGCGACTTTGCTCCCGCGATTATTAAAAATCGCACCGGAGGCGATAAAGCTCCACTTGAAATTAAACACTTTGCCGTCGTGTAAATCATTGGAACAGCGAGGAAACAAACAGTTCTTTGGTACAGTCAACCACCTACAGATCGGTGGAGACTTCCGACATATGCTGAGCCCCCAAAGTTGAGTACTAACATACTGACTAAGCATTGACGGCTCAAACCCAGTGCTCTGGAGCTTTGGTTGACTGTATTTGCCGTACGTTAAAATGGGTAAAAGTTCGCAAATTTTTTGTCATTTTTCTTCAAAAAATAGTTTTTCCTTTTCATAGTTTTGAGGTTCTCTCGTTGAATTACTCTACGACACTAAGTTTGGTTATTCCAGCACAAATGAGCTTAACTATTACACTTTTATGGTTACGTAAAACGGTGGCCTTCTTAAACAACTGTTTTGTTTTTTGTTACTATCATGGGGAAATCCTCATAACGCCACCTAAGGTAACGTCGAGGGTATGTTAGAATCCTTTTGACTAAAGCCTCATGCTACTCGACCTTGCTGACGAAACTGGATTCCCTTGCAGAGCTGCAACAACGCTTAACTGTCAGTGCCGAACCGTTAAACAGACGAGGTGTCCTAGATTACTAGCGATTTACAAAATACAATCCACTGTGCCTTCTCCTCGTCATAAAGAGCTCCAGGGTGGCTTCCACACTCAGCAGCGCGGCCTAACTCACTCTAACTACTCGCTCATCTGAGCTGGTAACAATATACCCCAGCACCACTTTCGTTACCTGGAAGCTTAGGTGGGAAGTCCGTTCCAGACGTTTCCTCCTCACACTGTTACTAAGGCCCCGGGCCACGATAACGACTCATAGAATTTTAATCTATAGAAATCAAGAATACTCCTAAAGTAACCACTAACAGCTCGCTCACGTTCTATATCACATTTCAAACGGTCGAAAATTTCTCGGCCATGAATCAACGCCGAGGAGGTTATCTAACGCCGTCCATAATTCGAACGGATCGAATTTTATGTAATGGTCCGGCGCGCGGGCCGGTGTAAATTCTACGCGACCGCGGGCCATTGCTAGCACTCGTGTCGTCCAAGATGGTGGACATTGTATGGACATTCCTCTTTACATTAATTGAAATACCTAAAAACGTTTTAGGTTAAGTTGACAGCGCATTTTGTATATACCACTGTGCCTCCGCCCGAGAAAGAGGTCGAGGTATTCCGAATGAGTATGGAGTTTTACAAGAGTTAAAATTATAAACGCTGGCGTCATCATTTCTAGAAACAAGTTATCAAAAAAACTCGATGACTTTTATAAGGTATGGGGGTCGTAGATACTTTGTGGTTGGGCATCTTCAGGCAGGTGTTGCATCTACCTTCATATTTTCGTGGGTAAGTTACTATGTGTTAGCTATGTAAAAAAATATTATATCAACCTGAATGTGTTTCCTGAAACAAAACATTTTTATGTTTTTTTCTATTCTTTTATCCAGGAATTCAATAGTGGTGCAGCTTTGAAGTTATTTCTATTTTTTTCACCTCATCCAGAAGTGTTTTATATGGTGCAGAATGATACTAATTATCATGATAATTCAGACTTCGTATTTGCTTATTGCAATATTTTTTTCTAATTTCTGATCGACATTCAATCCAGTCTTATCCACACTAAATGCCTGAAGTGTCATAGCCCGGGTGTACTCCCGGGCTCATCCCGCCGGCGCCGACCGCCACACATTATTTATACTCCGGAGCGCCCCAACGTGACATATTTTAAAGCGACCGTTTTAATAAGTCGCCTTTAACCTGTGACTGGACTTAGAGCCGATAGAAAGGACTATTAAAGGGCTTTAGGGAACCTTGGAGTTTCACCATGTTTGTCTGGCTATTTGCTACATAGTATAAAACAAAGTCGCTTACTCTGTCCCTATGTCCCTTTGTATGGTTAAATCTTTGTAACTACGCAACGGATTTTGTTGCGGGTTTTTTTAATAGATAGAGTGATTCAAGAAGAAGGTTTATATGCATAATAACATCCTGTTGCACCCGTGCGAAGCGGGGGCGGGTCGCTAGTGCTGGATATATAGCAAAATGAAACGCGTCGTGCAAATTCAGACTACGTATTCGCTTGTTAAGGCCAACTTAACAACACTGTTTTCTAATTTCTGATCGACATACAATCCAGTCTTATCCACATTAAATGCCTGAAGTGTCATAGCCCGGGTGTACTCCCGGGCTCATCCCGCCGGCGCCGACCGCCACACATTATTTATACTCCGGAGCGCCCCAACGTGACATATTTTTAAGCGACCGTTTTAATAAGTCGCCTTTAACCTGTGACTGGACTTAGAGCCGATAGAAAGGACTATTAAAGGGCTTTAGGGAACCTTGGAGTTTCAAAACGTTTGTCTGGCTGTTTGCTACTTACGAGATTAGTGGATCGCACCAAAAAGCTTGATTTACACGCAAGTCTCATCTCAACTATAAGGTGGAGCGCAGTTTAGGAAATACGTCCCACAGCTGGGTACAGGCCTCACCGCAACCTTAATGTCAGATGTTATCAAGCCGCTTTAAGGCCTCTGACTATTATCGTCTATATCGGGGCAGTCATCCATCAAATTTTCGACTCATGGTGAGTTGCTTTACAACAGTGATTGTCGCTGATCACTGTCACAACTGCGCCACGGGTACCTCATGTATACATGTTACCTTTAAATATAAATATGTCAGAAATCCCAGTTGAATAATTAACTTTAACCATACTCCTTCCAGCAGCCAAGCATCCCCGCTGTCCCCGACGAGGCGCCTATATAACTTGTGAGGATTACCCTCGGCACCTCCTAAAATCTAAAGCTAGTGGCATGTGCTACTAATTGATGTGCTCTGCGGGGAATAAAAACCGCCCGATTAGATCCGACCTAGTTTTAATGTACGGAGTTTGGTATGGTTAGAATGTTTTTGTTTGAGAGTTTTGACGAATTAGCTTATGCATGTGGGTTTTCCAGTATTGGTGAATTTGTTTATCTTCCCGAACTGTAAGGAATATAAGAAAATGCTAAAAGGAGTACCGAGGCTGTTTTCGCCAAAAAGTAAAACTACATCATGGATTTAAAAAAAAATTGCCGTGCCGAGAATTGTTTTTTTTGGTTTCAAAAATATTAACTTGCCCGGTTGTCGTTTGGTTATATTACACTTGATGGAAACCAACGATGTGGTCAAAAATTGAGCAGGATTCTGTAAAAGCTTCAGATTCACGTACCTACACTTTTTGCTCGATAACTTGAAAATTATATTTATGGGGAAACAATCTCTCTTTATCTCGAGTCAATAGGCATAACAGAAGTTTTCTCTGACAATCTACAGGTTACAACATTCTCTTACATTAAAATACGAGTATGTTTAGGGAGTGGAGATTCTTACATCGTTATCCCGAATTAAAGCCTACTCGTCTTACGCTCTTACCTGACCTTATCTTTTCTCCAATTTCCTGTTAAATAACAGGGCAAACTTGTGTGTACCTACATGATATACACACATGTGAATAGACCTATTTTATGTAGGTGAGTATCATATGTAGTTTAGCGTCAATAAATTTTTATTACTCATATGTCTCCTATGTTAGCGTTTTTTGTTTTCTGTGAGATTACTTGTAAACGTTGTAACCAAAAGCCTTAATTTCAAATTTCATTCTGAACTTGTTTGTCTATTGCTTTTAATAACCTCAATTTACTATACAGTGCGTTCCGTATCTAAATCTTACCTCTAAAAACTAGTTCACAATAGCAAAGATGAATCTAAGTTGTGCTAACTTATAAACTTTGTTTTATTCACAGCAGTAAACCTGAATAGTGAAAGCAAAAGTTAGACGACTTTCATTTATTTAATCGCTAGTTGGTTATTATTAAAAGTTTGTATTTTGATAACTTTTGTTCACGCAAAAGCCACATTATCTAAAGCAAAGTCTTAAAACACAGTTCCATCCCAATTAAACTTGCTAATGTATGAAAACTTGCACCTCGAATTATCATTTGGTTTCAAAGAAAATCTGTTGAATAGACCTTCCAAAGTCAAGGAGATTTAGGTCCCGATGCCATTAGATGAATCTATGTCTATACATAGATAGAATAGTCCGTTCGCGTTAAGTATTCCGTAGTAAGTCCGTATGCAGTAATTTTATGCTTGTCCTCTGACCTAGCACGTTCCCTAACTAATCAAATCGTCCCTAATTAATATAAGGTGGTGGATCTAAGTTTTTTGAGTGCAACAGAATTAAATTTAAAAATCACTGCATTCTTAACGCGAACGGGCTATAGACGTGTAATTCTTATGCTGATATTAGGAAGGAATAAGAACAAAATATTATCCAGCTCGGCAGTGCCGTAGCACGAAGCGAATGCAGCGTCGTAGCACAATGCCGCGTCGTAGCACGATGCCGCGTCGTAGCACGTCTAACTGTCGATTAGAACTAATAATCATAGTCATACATGTATAAAATACAAGTTTATGAACACGAATGCTTGGTGTTGTAGCCAACTTATGAATTATTACACCCAATCTGTCGTTTTATGTGCCTGTAAAACTGTTAGAAAGTATCCTTACTAAAAAGTGCAGGTGTATGTTATAGGCCGATTATCCCCGCCCACCAACGAGAAGCTGGTACCTAAATCATGTGTGTGTATTATATTAATTAAACTGATTTTAGGATCATCATTGTAACTTATACAATTTGAAAAAAGATATACAATATTCAAGTTCTGAATGTAGACTTAAAAATGGCAATAACAGATAAGTAGAAAAGGAACCGTAGCCACTTACGGCTCACATTTAAGAAAACTGTTGAAAGAGGTCTATTACACCGAAATAGTAGTCATTTTGCGATAGTAAAGCGGAATGTTTTCTGAGAGGGTGCTCGGTGCGGGCTCACCTCACTGCATCGGGGTGTTGGTAGTTTATCCATCTCGATTAGGGGTGTTGCAAGTGTTTTTCATTTTTAAAAGATTCGTTTGGGCTTGAATTATATTAAGATAGATTTCAAATGGACCAGTACTTTCGAATCATCAAGTTAACCTACATACTAAATAAGGAGCATAACATTCTTATGTTATATTAGGTCACATTATAATATCTCGTACCATAAAAACAAAAAACATAATGTGACTTAACCTCAGTTAAAAAACTTTCCGATCCAGTGGTAGAATCATATTCATTTAAGTACAGTATTATGTTTTTGATGTATATTTACAACATATTACATAGTATTCGTGTCTTTATTACGTATGAGTCGATTTAAAAGTACTATGTACTCTGTAACGTGATTTTAATTTGCTTTTTTTAGGATTTAATTACTAAAATACTTTTTGCATCACTCGTAATAAATTAAAACTTTAAACCGATGATATTGTCAATCCTTGCAATCGTTTCAATTAAATATTAATCAATAAATAACCTTAAAGACTCAGAAATAAAATACCAAAATACCCCCCAGGTACCACATCTGCTTCCCTTTCGTTCGTCTCCTCAAGGTCCCAAGACGCCAGTTAGAAAAAGTCAATAAAATGTAAATGTTCAACCCTAAACGATAGGTATCTTAAGTGCACAACAGCCGTATTTCAGCAACACACCGGGCGCTTGAAATAATCTGAGACCCCAACCAAAAGGACACCTTAGGAGCTTCTGATAAAGCTCAAGTTCCACCTCGAAACGAAGAGGTAAGTGATGCGAGCCTGCTAGATTGGGTGCAGGGGAAAACGAGTTTTATGGACAGGGTGGTCGGTTTAGAAACGGGTTAATTTCCTGTGTACAGAGACGCTTTATACACTGTTTTCGCTTGTTAATTGGGGGTGGACTGTGGTGTGGATTATATTCAGTTTTTGCTGCGTTCTAGCATAATTACTCTGAGTGCTCTGACTTAAGCCGCGAAGTTCAGAGGCCAGTGTTTTATGAGATCTCGTTCAATTCAATTGAGTTATATTTAAAAGTGAGCTGTGTTTAGTAAAAAGATAATTTTGTCTTTGTGCAATCTTCTGCGCGTTCTTCTAGTCTGATTTCACAACTGCGCGACTTTTACTTTTGTGAGGTTAGAGTACAGTCAACGCCAAAAGTGCCTGATCGCTTTGGTATTTTGTCATTGTGGCTAATCTAACAGCTCCTTAATGTGACATGGTTCAAAAGTGTATAGGAACTATTGTCGTTAACTGTACCATGCTCTTTTCAGTGATTACAAAGATCACCGATTATAAACTACGGCCGCCAGTTCGAGTAACCAGGTGACCACGATGAAATATATTTTATTAATGTGCATTAAGCAGTTGGTTTCAGCTAACGTCGCAAGATGTCAGTAGTTAAGCTTAAGGGATTAGGGCGGCTTGATAACATCTTCTCTACAATCCATACTAAGCCCAATTTGTTATTGAACTGGCGACATTGAGTCTTCTACAGGACTTGTAACCACGGGTTGTAACAATAACAATAAGTATAGCATGAAAAAGATGTGTGAGGTGTGACAGAATAGTCAAATATGTCTGAAGTTTTTAAGAAAAGCAACAAGTGTTTCACTTGATTTAGATTTTAGTGACGCTTCTATCGACATGCCACTATCGTTGTAGTATTACATTGTTAGCACACATCATTTCGATGCTGACTGTATTTTAAATGAAAGTAATAAATTACACAAAGAGCATGTTTTATTAATTAATTAATTTGTACTACTTATAACTTAAATTCTAGAAATACCAATATAAAAATATATGATTGGACATTATTCCGCACAGCGCGCTGCCTAGAAAGCAGGGATACGAAACATTGGATAAACATACTCAAATACTTTTTCTCAAATAGATAAATACTCGCAATATACATAGGAACATCATTATCAATACAAACAGACATCTTCATGTACACAAATATTTGTAGAGTCGCCATCACATAATATATTGAAGCAGACAAGGTGTCCAAATACTTCTGACCATTTTCACAGCCAATAAGTTCAAAACACTTAAGTTACCATTAATATCTGAACATATATTTCTTCATTACAATATCTCAACAGCTTCTGCGGGCCTAGCATGCGCAACATCGACAAAATAGCCATCTCCCCCTCTTTCGCTCGAGAGAATCGAAGGGCGTGACTTGACTTCGTTGCTTGTCGACAGTGCTGCCATATTACAGAAAAAAAAATTAGAAACTCCATTTTTTTACTGGTAACACTTGTAAAATTAATTCACACAAAGACTCAATCAAGAGTAAGTAAAATATTTTGTTACTGCTTATCTCATAACAAAAAATAGAAAGATTTTGTTTTTAGATTGATTGTGTGTTTGAGACGAAAATTGGCCGAGTATTTCGACTCTAAAGTAAAAAGCAAGCACGCGTGCGCCATCTGTCGCCACTTGCCATAATCAAGTTGCACACTGTTATCTCAGTTGCTTTTTGTTCACATAGCCATTCATTAATAAAACTTGTGTTTATTGAAGAAATTGATATGTGAAAATTACTTTTTAATTATTAATGGTATAAAAGCAACCGTAATAGGGTGTTTAGACAATGCCTGTCAAAGTTTCTTTAATTGGAGAACTTTTAATTTGGGCTTAGCGGCGCCATCTGTGAAGATTACTTTCCATATAAAAGTAGTCCGGTCTTGTCATTTTATTGTTGTTGAACGAATATTTGTAATGTTATCTTTAATTATTGTGATGTGATGTGACACCGAATGGGAGTTGGGTTGTATTGCGGCCCCGTTTTAATTCACTCTAATGATGGTAAGCAAATTTCAAAAATATAATGTCCTTTTACTCCGAATTCTGAAAGGTTATGTCGTATCGTTTTAGCATTGACGTGTATTTTAATCCTTTTCTTTTTTTGACAAAGCTGCACGCGTTGTATTTTAATAGTTTCGCATACAATTTCACTCGTCTCGTCACTTCTCGTCCACCCTTCCGATCGACGAGTAATTAAGCCAACAGAAATGTCAAAAATCGATAAATCCGTGATAAAATAGTGGTGCCATGTTAGGGCTTGTCGAGAAATCCGTATTTTCCATACAATATTTCAAATCTGACATTAAGCGGCCATGTTAGCAACAGTAGAGAAAATGGAGAAATGGCTGCAGGGCGACCTGTGATTGGCTATTTGCTCTCTCGGATTTACTCGCGGCGTGCATGCTAGCCCCGCTGGTCACATTTTTTTCACACGTGACAGATAATTATGTCACGTGTCATGCTCAGATAATAATGAAGCAATGAATGTTCAGATGTTTATGGTAACTTAGGTGTATTTAACTTATTTGCTGTGAAACTTATTAGAAGTATTTAGGCACTTGGTCTGCTGCAACAGAAATCTAATGGCGACAGCACTGTGCGATGATCGAACCCGCGACCTCTATAGTTCGTTCGCGTTAAGAATGCAGTGATTTTTAAATTCTGTAACACACCAAAAACCCCAGAGATCCACAACCTTTGCGTTCAGAAGTATGCGTTCAGCTGGTCACTGTGGACTTGGCTTTCTAATTAAGAACGATTTGATTAGTAAGGGGGCGTGCTAGGTCGAATGACAAGTATGAAATCACTGCATTCTTAACGCGAGTAGACAATAGTGTAGGAGCCAACAATTACACGAAATCAGTCGCAAAATTATATTAATTAATTTGTGATTTTAACTAGTTGTGTCCTTCGGTGGGAGCTCTGTTCCGTTTTCATCCAGTTGTATTTTCTTTCTTCCTCTCCGGTGCTCGACGAACAACCATCTGGAATGAAAACTAAACAATTAAAATCTTGGACCGTTTAAAATGTAGCAGTAAAAATAACAAGGAATTGTGAAGTTTTAATTTTAGCTTTTTGGAGCTTTTAAATACTTCAATAAGGATGTATAAAGATTCATTTATGCAGACAAAATGAATCATATTTTGTTACCACAATATACACACTGAAACAAACAGATGCGGGTTGTCTGTCTGTGGCGTAATGGCTTCCAAAGGATAAATCGATTCAGATTTAGTTTTGCTAGAATTTTCAAAGCTTACAGCCACTAGACGCTTATGTTTTATTTCGTGTCAACTACCTGAGGCGGGGGAAACTTCACTGATTGGTTAATACGCTTATTGTCCAATCACTAATGTTGTCGCTTGACAGCTCACGGAAATGGTGCAAACTCATTAGGATTAAGGATTCCGACGTATTTATCTGATTTTGTGACCTGTCATTAGGAGTCTATTGGCTATGATGTCGATGAGCAAACCTGAGTAAAAACTTTCAATTGACCTAAACTCATGAAAGTATGGGCCATGGTCTAGATTTGCACAATAGCGAATTCATACGGTCCAAACTACAATAAACCACCTACTATTGTGTACTTTTTATAATCAAATACATACCCTGTACGAAACAGGCATTCCAATTTTATTAAACTTTGAAATTTTGGTCTGCTTTATATTATAACATGTCAAATGAAACAACAAGGCGAACTAAGTTAATGAATCACTACTTTGAAGGTCTGTAGAAACGAGGTCATTAGCTAAAAACAATTGACGAAAGAAAAAGGAAGTAAAAAATTTCAGCCGTCAAAACAGTGTCAGGGAAGATAAACTCCTAGATCCCAGAAGGGGCAGTAAGTGAAAGTTATTTATAACTCGTGAAGTAGCCTGAAAGGTCAAAGTAACGTGCCTGTCAAGCTGAAACCTGACCTGGGGAAAACCTTTATTTATTGATTACCTATATCTTGTAGACATTCGGGTTTACCTTCGTCTTGTACCCAGGTGGAAATTCTCAGATGTCTTAGAGGCATGAGGAATTGAAGTCTTTTCAAATTTGTTATTTTGAAGAGGAAAACAAACAAATGTCTCAAAGTATCTCTATACATAAAAATGGATTGCTGTTCGTTAGTCTCGCTAAAACTTGGGAATGGCTAGACCAATTTGGTTAATTTTGGTTTTGAATTATTTGTAATGGTCGAGGGAAGGTTTAAAAGGTGAGTGAACATGAGAAAATGGTGGAAATATTGTGGAAACAACAATTTTAGTTTCCTCTCAGCAACTGTTCCTACCAGTCACGTGACACTGAATGTTTGACAACATAACGAAGTATGTTGGGTCAGCTAGTTTAAAATAAAAAACTGGCCAAGTGTTCCGTGCCATCATTAAATAAAAAATTGCTTAAAAATTACGTTTGTTGTACGGGATACGTTGATATTTTTTTGATGTTTTGAAGGCCCTATAAAACGGCTAACTTTCACTAAAAATTTGATCGATGGCTTTGAGGGGAATGAATTGCCACAGTAAGTGTTCTAACTCTACATAACTTTTTGGGTAGCTAACGTTAACATCTGGGCTGATGACATGTGCCGCATAGCGAAAGAGTTTTGGACAACGGTTTGCCCACCGACCAATTGGGTTCCCAGAAATGGAAAACGTTCGCGCGGAAGGCCCAGAAAGAGATGGAGGGATGGCCTTGACCATCACCTCAGTGACTGGCCGAAAGTGGCCTTGGACCGCAAAGAGTGGACACCAAATTGGACTTTAAGTCCTTTCGTAATTCGTTAAAACAAGAATGGGGTTTGGCCCATCGATAAAACTGACATACTAGATTCGGATACTTACACAAACGCCACGAGTGCTGGGAATGTCATCAGTGCACCAAGCAAGAACACTGCTCCTGGTAAAACTTCCATAGTGGCAGTGTACACGTTCGTGTAGAGTGGAACGTACGCTAAAGGCATCAGGTTCTCTGTCAGACCGAATATTGAGTTCACTTTTCCTGTAATAAAAAAAAAATTTTTTTTTGAGAAAATTGATTTTTATTATTTTTCATGAATGCACGTACTCAATGAATTTATATTTTCACACTGACGATTTCTCCACCGCTCATAAAAAAAATATTTAAAAATATATCAACTCTCTTACCTAATTCATTAGTCGCTACGATCTTCGAAACAATAGACCTGATGGCCAGCAATGAGGTTCCATTCAAGATTTCTACCAAGGGAGCTGAAACGAAAGAAAAGGATAACGGCTAACTGAATTTAGTATTTTTATTTTTTAGCGTCTACTCTGTAAAAATAACATTTAATTTATTTATTATAAAATATCATAAATACATTTTTTGTGACTTCAAGGTTTTTATCACATTTGAAACCTAGAACCACGACATCAAGTGTCCGGCCATTCCTGAGCACGTAGTAACTGTAAGCGTGCCCTACAAACTGACACAATAGCTATGCTATAGAAACTATTTTAACACCATGTGAAAAAACGAATCTCGGTCGTATTTTTTTTCTAAACTAACACGAAAACACTTTACAAATAATATTTTTTATACTACCTGCTCGTCAATGGGACATTATGTGTCATGTAAACCTGTCCTAAAGTAAGTCATTATAGCCCTACGTTCTAGCCGGGACATAATGTTGTACTGAATTTCATTATTCCCTGGGGATTAAAGTGATTTGAATTTGGAATGCAACCGTGTAGTCAAAAATGTTTAGGTGCAATGAGATTTTATCCTGAGTTCGAATGTCGTACTGGCCACTAACAAAATAGATGCCAAAGAAAGAAAAAAGACGCCAACGGCTCAAATAGCTCCTGAGTCCTGTGCTGATAAAATGAACGTACAGTCCTACCAACTTATCTGTGAAATGGCGAAAATTGGAACTACGACCGCCATGATGAAATGTCATTCGATTGTCCGTGTCAACAATTTTTGATCACTATGGTTGTTTTATTGTGATATCTCGGAATTTATGAAGTTGAATATGCCGAAAGCCATTAAAAGTCATGCTCAAAACATTATTCTCAAGGTTGAAACCTTTTATAAAGAAGAAGCTCGGGCGAGATCTCTGATTATCCCATTTACCCAAATATACAAACGAATTTCGGCTGCAACAGGTTAGTGTTGTCAGCTTTATTTTTATAAATACCTTTATACTTAACCAAATGTTTAAGTCCACGGAATATTTGTATATATTCTTACTGCAGGCTAACGTAACGGTAACGCACATCTAATAGGTCACCTGTTAAATGGGTGAGGCAAGTAACCTGCCGGTTTTTAAATTTCGATGAAAAATAAAATCCTATGTTTCAGGTGTGAGTCAAGGACTCATTTCAGAAATAGATAAAGAAGGGCATGCAGCAGAAGACACTGTTACTAAAATTCGGACACAAGGCAAGGATAGAAAACGCAAAAGTGGAATCATACACGTTGATGATTATGACATGGGAGGAGGAGACTCTCCTCCGTATGAGGAGAGTACATGAATTTGATTCTGCCAAAAACGAGGTACTGTTAAAAACCTTCTAGAGGTCTTACAGACAGAAATAAATTACACAGGACAGCGATGATGATGTCGGTAGTGCAGGTTCATCTAAAGATCATAATTACTGTAAATGTGTTTTTTAATAAATAATTGTAAAGCAATTTCTTTTTTTATTTCATCCATTAGGTACTTACCACTGCGAGTTATTATTAGTATATCGTTGTTAGGGGTTAGGTACGGCCTTAACTAAATGCTGCAAATGGTACTTGGTACCTGATGCAGGGAGGGTACATGAATCACATTGAATGAAAGTTTTAAGTGTGGAACATTTAGTATGATTGTTAAGTTTTCCAGATTCTAATTTATCTCTCTAGTAACTGTTTTAGCTATCAAACCTTTATATCTGCAGGATTTCCATTTCACTGGATCACTTTCTAAATAAAGACATTTATTAATCCTGAAGGACAACTGTTTAGCGTACCTACTTAACTACAAATTAATATATATATTTTATTTTTAATTTATAAAAATAATTACAATATTTAATTTTATTATTTTTATTTAATACTTATTTCATATGAAAAATTACCTACTTGTAAAACTCACTCAATTTCAGGCACCTTATATTAATTAGCAACACTGAATCGACGGTGTCGTCCTCTTTCAGTTCACAGATAAGTTGGTAGGTCTGTACCAAAGATTGTAATTCATCTTTCCAATGTCTTCGCACAACTGTCTTATGTTTTTAACATCACTTTTAATTTTTGATAAATACTAATTTCTCATATTTAATTACCTACCTATTTTCACATGAAATAAATACTTAAGCACTTATTTTTTTCAGCCATTAATTTCGATTGCCTCGCAGAAAGTATAAAAAGTAGAGTATGCATCGCGGCCTTAATAGTACATTGTTATCCTAGGGGTGAAAGTAACTTATTTAGTCCCGAGACGGGGTTTGGCGCCCGGAACGAAGTGAGGGCGCCAATATATGCCCAGTTTGGTTTCAGATCGGGACTGTCTACAGAGACAGCAATACTTTGTCTCAAGCATACTGTTCGTTACTACACAGACAGGAAAACACCTGTCTATGCATGCTTCTTGGACCTGTCAAAGGCGTTTGATTTGGTGTCGTACAGTAAACTGTGGGAAAAACTGTATAGTGAGACGACAATGCCTAGAGAACTGGTAGAATTGCTTCACTACTGGTACAGCCACCAAAGCAATACTGTAAGGTGGGCAGGGTCGCTATCCAAACCGTACAGGTTGCAATGTGGAGTGAGGCAGGGGGGATTGTCCTCGCCTCGACTTTTCAGTCTGTATGTGAACGGGCTGATTGAGGAGCTCAGTGGCGCCATGGTTGGCTGCTCTGTAGACGGCACATTTGTAAATAACATAAGTTACGCCGACGACATGGTGCTGCTGAGCCCGTCAATAAATGCCCTCAGGAAGCTAGTGCAGATATGTGAAAGGTATGCAGAGGCCCATGGTCTCCGGTACAACGCCAGTAAAAGCGAGCTGATGGTGTTTAAGGCAGGAACCAAACATTATCCCACGGTACCACCAGTAACGCTATGTGGTTCCCCGCTCAAGCTGGTTTCAGAATTTAAGTACCTAGGACACTGGGTCACTGCAAACCAGCACGACGATATGGACGTGGAGAGGGAGCGGAGGGCGCTGGCGGTCAGAAGCAATATGCTGATCCGCAGGTTTGCAAAGTGTACTAAAGGCGTTAAAGTGACGTTATTTAGAGCGTTTTGTCAGTCACTTTATACATGCAGCCTGTGGATCCAATATACAAAGAAGGCCTATAGCGTCCTGCGCATTCAATATAATAATGCTTTCAGGGCGCTGATGGGGCTGCCGCGCTACTGCAGTGCTTCTAAAATGTTCGCAGAAGCAAGCACAGACGACTTTTACGCACTGATGCGCAAACGAGTGTCATCGGTATGGAGTAGAGTTCGCGCCAGCCCCAACAGCATTCTGCGAACTGTTGCGGATAGGTTCGACGGGTCGTTCTTACGACACTGGACGACTTTGCACGTCAAACCGTCTAACCTAGCTGCAAAATAATTAATTAATTGTAAGAATAGTTTATAAATACAGCCTACTAACATAATTTTAAGCTTTATTGTTACTAACTTTAACTTTATGGAAAATGTAAGAGTGATGTTTCCGAAATAAATGATATTATTATTATTATTATTATTATATTAATAGTTCGAGGGACTAAATAAGTCTTTAACCCGAGGTAAACACTGTGCTTTTCATTACAAATACGAGGAAAGTAAAAATAAAAACATGAATTAATTCATGAAGATCGAATTGCCGCTTTCCCGCCTATTTTGTTTGTTTTTTTTTCTGTGGCCGGCCCGCTATTCAGCCATTATTTTTTATTTTCATCATTGGAAAAAAGGTAAATAATTTGCTCAAAGCTATGTTATTTTTAATAAATTGTTGAAACTTAATTATAAAATAAAGTTATTTAAAAAATATATATTCTCTAATCAATACTTAACTTTAAGTTATTTCAATTTTACATCGTGGCTGTATAGAAATTTGGAACATGGTTCCATAGTTAAGTGAAAAAGAACTAGTTTTTTTTAAAATAATATGACAGCTGTCAGTTGAAAGTGATTCTCCCTAGGGATGAAAAGTATTACTTTCAGCCCGCTTCTCAGGTCAGTAATGACCTACTTTCAGAGTATGAGTAATGAAAAAGTGTATTTGTCTTGGGCGGTCTTGAACCTGAAAATATGACGCCCGGGACATAATACACTTCTTTAAGCCCTTGTGGCATAATCTACTATGACGTCCAACACCGATGCCGTTATAACCCAGTTACATGGGAGAATATAATATTTATGTGTAAATTTGGAATTTTCTTAATTTTTTCTCTTATATTCGAGCCCGAAACAAATATAATAAATCATGAGTTTCAATCCAGCACCTCTTGAGTTTTAGCATTTTAACAAACCTGACTTTGCTAAACATTTAAAGGGACCTACAGCTGGAGCCTCTGCATCAGATATTCTGGCACTGGCAGTCTATACATTATAGTATGTAGATTATTAAAATGGTATTACTAAGGTTTGTTTTCGACCAATTTTAATTTGTATGTTATAACCGTTCACGACATAACAGTATAGCAGACAAAATTCTTAGCGACTCCTCTTGCTAACTAAAAAGCTTACCAATGAAAAAGATTTGTTCATTCGGAGCGAAGCAGTAGACGAAGGAAGCTGCGATCTTGCTCACTGTCGAGATGATGCCCAGCATTGAGTCGTGCCATTGCAGGTACTTGCTTAGCACCGTGATTGAGAATATTGTACCTTTAATAAAACATTTACTTGTGTTATCAATCCATGTCGTAAGAAATATTACTTGCTACTTAAATAAGTACTAAAATATGAAAGATAGAAAACTCAGAAAGAACATTCAGTCTTGGGCTCGAACCAGTGTCTTGCGCAATTCGAGCGGCTGCACTAACCGCTGTGCTACCGAAACCATTGACTATACCATTACAGACGCTAAACAGTTTCAAGGTTTAATAAAAACATGTATAGGTACTGCTGGAATCAGAAACTTTAGATACTTGTTAAGCCTCATAACAAAAAAGTCCTATGGAAATATATAAAACAGACATGTAATATTAAATAATAGATGTTGTTTTGTATGCCTGCCACTTTCCCCTCTTGTAATCGACACTCGCAAAACACGGTTGCGGATGTTTACATTCAAATAAACTTATCTTAATTATAGTTTGGATTTTAGATTATAGTCGTAGATATAGAGTAATGCATTCAATCTTTTCTCAGAACCAATCATTTTAAAAGTATAGATTACCTACTTCCTTAACAAGATTGTCAATGATAGTGACCCAAACTTATTAAAAAGATAAAATTAAAGGGCTAACATTTATTGACAACAGACTTCGTTCTGTTGTCAAACATTCAGTGTCACGTGACAGGTAGTAACATTTACTAAGAGGAAACTAAAATTGAGATTTTTACTATATTCCCAGCATTTTCTCATGATTACTCACCTTTTAAACCTTTCCTCGACCATTACCAATATTTCAAAACCAAAATTAGCCAAATCGGTCCAGCCATTCCCGAGTTTTAGCGAGACTAACGAACAGCAATCCACTTTTATTTATAGAGATTTTGTTCACAAATAGACACTCTGAATAAATGATTAGCTAATCTTACAAGTCATTACAAGCATTAGAGATGAATACATTTGAGACTCTCAACGACTTACTTAAAAATAAGTAACGGTAACTTGCTTTGATCCCAAAGTAAGGTTTTTTTTCATGCACAGCACAAACACCTAGGTTTATCACGATATGAATTTCTGATGAATATTATTTAATGTTCGTTGACATAAATACATATTTGTGCTGGTTCTGGTTTTGCAATCGAACGCGTGACCAATTGAGTCGTCGGCTAAGATGAATCCATCAAAATACAGAGGTTCTGCACTATTCAAAACCAATACCAACCTATTTGTTTTTTTTTAATATGCACTTTTTAAGGGGGAAATACGAATGTTTCCTTTTGAATGGGAGTTGGTGTTAAAAGCTTTAAGGTTCGTATAAAACTTACCGATGGTATGTGTTATAAAGTTGTAGGTCTGGAAAATACTGAATCTTACTTCGTCCCAATTAAATCTGTATCTAGTAGACATGTACATAACTGACATTTCACCTGGAACATAAAAAACGTTAATTTAAGAATTGAATTTAGACCAAGTCACTTTTAAAGCAAAGGGATGGCGTGATCGGCGGATCGACTTAAACTGTAAAAGATACAGTATACTCGAATGAAAATGCCTGTAGGTCAGTCGTTAACACTATGCCTCAGAGAGTTGATGGCTTGGCGGCATGATCTTGGTTTCGAGAGATGTAGGTTTGAATCCTTATGGACATTTTGAAAAAGTTTTTTTTTTCTTGTATAAATCTCACAATAATGTCAATTTTGTCAAAATTAGTAGAAGAGTCAAAAAAAAAGATAGACCACGTAAAATCGGCTGCTTAAGTATTAAAGCCTTGCCCTTGTGGTTAACTGGTAGTAATTCTACTAAAATGCGAAAGTTTGTATTTGTGGATGTGCCGTGTTGCTCTTTCACGTAAAAAATACTGTATGGATTTTAATGAAACTTCACCATAATATAGCTTTTATGCATCTGAATAGCACATAGGCTACAATTTATAAAGTCATCATTTTTTTAACCTAAGTCCACGCGTACGAATTCGTAGGCGGCCGCTAGATAATAATAAAGGAAATAAGGAATGTATGAAAAAAAGTGTCAAAAAATTAAATTACCAAACATAGGGCCGAACAGGAATGTGACTACAACCAGTAGAATGCATATTCTGATCCTCCTGGGCTTCCCGCCGTTGACGAAGACCACCTTGAGCGTCTCCTTGATGTTGCGCAGGTCGAAGAAGGTCTTGAAGAAGTGCTTCACTCCTCTTTTGTCGTGCTGTCGAAATAAAGGACATCCTTATCTGTTTTGAAATTTACCCTAGTTTATGGACAAAATTGTAGGCTTGGACTACTAAGGGGGGTTGATGGGTCCTGCCGGCCAAGATGCACACGGTACCTCGTGCGATTCGTATTGTTTAGATACGATAAAAAGCGCGAGATAATTTTGTCGCAGTGAGCATGTTAATTAGGCTGGTAGTCAAAGAAATTAGAGGAAAACTTTTTCAGATCTAAGTCTAAATGGAGATTTTGACCACGACCAGCATCCATGGCCTGAAACATGTACCTATTCCAGAGGGTCTGTAGCCTATGGATGTGGGAGGAAACAGCGTGTGCAAATACGGGACTAGCTAAGTTATAATAGGGTACAAGACGTGTAGAGTTGAACCTCACCCTTAAGGTTTGAATGTCAGTGACAAAAATAGGAGCTCCAAGGTTTGGTAACTACAAATGAGCGGAGAAAAATTTTAAACAACCAACCATTGGTTCGTATTCCGACATACCTACAAGGCGGAAAAAACTAAGCAGACTAGGTCCCTGAGGATGCAACTATTCAAAAGTTGCCGTGTTAGCCCATCTTCATCCTACTCAATCATATTTTGGGAAACCAAAGAGCCGTCTTTCCGTTCAACTTTTAACTATTTTGGCAGCTGATCTATCAGATCTGCAAGTCTGTGGTAGATAAAACACCAACTTAATGTTGAGCTGTTTGTGCTGGCTACATATAATCCTTTAATAACTAATTTAATTTACGATAACAAAGATTTGTAAGTACCTACATGATAAGGCTCTTTAAAAATGAAACACCTGTGACAAACAAAAATGGGTGCAGTCAGCCTAATTGTGAAGTAGTTTTTGCAGACTATGACCACGTGAACACCAAAGGTATCAATCACGTGTTGTTTTGTCAAATTTTTTGAACGGTGTGTAATACAGGGTGACTTTTCAAGAAGGAGACAAATTTTCGGTAGCGCTTCAGTATCGATAACATTATGGTCTACAAATTTGTTTAAGTACTAATAATTTGTTATTTTCCGCCACTGATAATTAGTAGGCCGCATGAACTTGTCTCATCTCATTAAAAAATACCTTTCAGTGCCCAGATACGAAGTTAGAAGATAATAATTATCTTTTTACATAATAACAAAAACTTACAGCTATTACAAAATTAACAGAAATCCACAAATTATATTCCATTCACTATGAAAGTGACAGAAGCTCTCTGATAAAGATGTTATTTATGTTTCAACCAGGACAATATAGTTTTTTAAGAGGTGTTTCAAAGGAACTTTGAGACCATATAGGCGAAGATTTGGCCTACCACGCCCACTTGGAAAGTTCATGGTTTAGGATTCTAATATGCGATTTCGTTATGACTTAACATTATGCAATTTTTCGAAGGGCTCTTTTTTAGTAGTCACCCGGTATATTTATCAAGTTGGCGTAAAGCGGAGATAAGTAATAATATACATTTAATGTACCGTGATAACACAATTCGCAGAAATGAGTTAAAAGCTTACACTTTTTAAATGTCATGTTTTTAAAACTTGTAGTGTCATTGTTTACGAGCGAGTGATAAAGAAATACGCATAAAAGCTGGTTTTTCCTTAATGCAGAAAAGTATTAATAAACTATTTAAATCAGTAGAATAATTGCTGTGGAATTCTGCAAAATTGTTTTCCAAAGTCTTCAAAATTGTGTTGTCTTAAAACATTTTTTTAATTCCAAGCCTGATTTATGGAAATTATTGTACTTATTTAACTGCTATTTAGACATTATAATTTGACTACAGCAACATTTTTTTTATAAAATCAGAGTTATTTTTCAGATGGCAACGTTGCCTAGCAACGATAATTGTATAGAATTCCTGCCGACCTGCCCTGGGATACCTGCCCTTGATATGAAGTCTTCTCTGTTATATGCGTGGATGTCAATAACCCATTTCTATACGTAAGTATTTAAAGATATGCAGATATTATCTGCATTTTCGCACTGTTCATTTTTCATTTAAGATAAGATTTATTGCACAAAGTCAAAATTATTGTGTTTATTTAAGCTTTTCATAAAACCGAGCAGGCCACCGCAGACCACGTGTAGTGTTCCACGTGTTCTATGGTTACCTATTTTCAATCTAGTATTTTTTAGTATGAATTTCAATATCCCAAAAACTTTTTGCCACTATTTCATTTTCCATATTTTCATTTGCCCGAAAACACGTTTGACATATTGCTGATAATCCGATTTTCAAATATATGTATTTGTTTTTTAATTCTATTATTTACCCATATTTTAAAAGCTCACTCAACCTTCGTTAAGTTTGTTATTTTCTTTATTTATTTAGTTTCCAGAAAAAACGTTGGCTATGCTATGAAAAGACAAAAATTACAAGTTCAGTAAAGCAGGCAAGTCATTTTCGGGTTTGAAAAAAAAAGGAAAAAGATTTAAGGAAGGTTAGAGCTAACCTAATCTAGCCAGTACATTCCGCCCCGATACTAGTCTGAGGCAGTAACTACAAAATAACTGCGTTTGTAAGAATAGGGAAAAGAACACTTTTATATTCAATACATCTGGAAAAGAAAATTGTTGTGAGCAAAACAACTAAAAAGATTTTGATATCCAGCTATTCGTTTTCAAATTCACAGTTTCGAAAGTTAGCTAGGTTATCGAGTTATTTAGGTCACTGTACGTAGGATCTTAATAATGAAAAGCCGGATGAAAAAGGAAAACCAAAAATAAACATGCGGAAACCCAACAACAGCTATTGTTGACATCATGTCGATAAATAACTCGCACAGTGTTCAGTAAAATAAAGGATTTTTGTTTATCGATGAATACCAATAACAATGATGTCAGTATAACAGTCACTCAACACAGTCCATTCAAGTCGGCGTTGCTACTCACTAATAGAGGTCAAATGTACAGTCACCGACAGATATGTCTATCGGTTTTAATAAGGTATATTTTGGAGAGTGTGCCCAGGAATTACATGACCTGATACCACCCTCTACTTACTTTTTTCTTTTTTCGACTTCGTCATCGCTTACCATCAGGCGAGACTGAGGTCAAACACAAACCCCTTTTAATTAAAAAAATATTTATGTATTGAAGCTGACAAGATGACCAAATATACTTCTGATCAGTTTCACAGCCAATACGTTAAATACATTCTGTCATCTAAGTTACTGCTAAGTGATAACTGTACATTAATTATTAACAGTAATATCTGAACAAGACACGTGACATATAAATTAAATAAAAGTTAGTGACTATGTATAGCCACACATTAGGCCTCCTGTACTCGTCAATTTCAACCAGGCGGGAAAATAACAGATCCTTCAAGGGAATCACAGATTTTTTGTCAAATAAGTCATTATTAAGCAGAATTCAATTGTGATAAGTACGAAGAAGGAAATAAGGATGCAAATAATAAATGACTTGCGATAGACCGATCAGGACCCTGCCTCAGCAGTATTTAGTTAGTTTAGTTTTTTTGGATTGACTAACTATTAATATTTAACAGTTTTTTTCATAAATAGCTTCTTTACAGATCTATAATTATATAAGGCTTCTGTAAATATGAGTTCAATCCGGCATCTATAACTTAGTGAAGTTTGCTCTAAGTGCTTTATGAGTGTAAAAAGAGTATTAAAAGTCTGATTTTCAAGAGGCACATATCAGTCTTAGTCAGGTTCCGGTAGAACTCAGCTTTTGGCCTCGGTTTTACTAGGATACATGAACAGTGCTATAATGATAGAATTGTTGTAATATAAAAAAATACGTACTACTTACCTATTTTATTCTGAATCACAGAATAGGTTGCTTTACTGTAATAAATTATGTCACTATGTTACATTATGCAAACGCTGATTGTACTTGATGTACTATACTATAATAAATGTATTTGATATTTATCTACGTGTAGGTATTTAAACAAAAACACGCGAGGACTTTAGGTGATTAACTTATCAATAAGTAGTATATTGCTTTTATTTTCGTGTAGTATAACGATGTTTGATAGGATGGTATGAATTCTTAATGCTGGAAATAGACGTGATGGCATACATACCATTTACATACATACCTACAGATATGTATGTCAATTCTAAATTGTAACTTTAATGGCTGATTCTTGTATTAACCATGAAAATGAAGAATACGATGATACTATTATTACAAATTAATTAGGAAAAAAATATATTTTACTCCCGTGTGTTTTATTAACTTCTACAAAGGCGTTCACAAATTATCTATTAATATCGGTCTCTTTATTCGTAAAACTATTGACTGACTTAAAACATTTTTAAAAACAAATAAAAACAATGTGTTAAGAGTATGTCTAAAAAACATGTTAGGTAAACAGCGGTAGGCGGTCATTTTGAATTATACCATGATAATCACAAACAGAAGACTTTCCTACACTTTTCAAAGAAAATAGTAAATGACAATAAGAAACATTCTTCATTACCTCTTTTTGCTCTGGAGTTCTCTTCGGATCTTTCACCAAAAAAGCATTATACAGTAAGTTTATCAGTTGCAGTGAACCAGCAATAGCGTAGCAGCCATAAAATCCAAATGTTTTGAGGAGAATGCCACTGAGTCCCATACCGATGGGAAACCCAACGGTTAAACAGAAATTAATTATCCCCAATCGAAAAGTCCTGTTCTCATGGGTTGTAATAGTGCTAATGTAGGAGAATATAGCAGTAAAGGCCAAGCACCATCCTCCTGTGAAAGACTCCATAATAGCTTCAGAGATAACCAGTACTTCCAATGGAAGCTCATAGAAAAAATAGGTGTTGATCATGTTACTGATATTAGCGAGTATTTGGCCGAATATAGGCAGCATAACAAACATTTTTCTGTGACCAGTTGTATCCGACCATGCTCCTATAAAAATTGCCATAACACAAGGAATTGTAGCACTTATGTATGTCCTCAATCTCATAGCTGAAGCTAGAAGCAGTTGGGCTTGCTTTTCATATTGATTCTTGCTCTCTATATCTTGCAATCTTAAAGATCGGCAAATAGCATCTGTAAAATTTAAATTCACGCGGCATGCCTTCTCCAAACTTAAATTTTGAGTTGTGATCATCATTATTATTGCTGCTAAAATGAACAAAACCATTGTAGGTTCTAATGTGATGTTTTTGAATACATGTTGGCACTTCTGGTATAATGTTCTTTCTTTGCCATCTTCTTTGTTTTCTAAGTTCGGTGTTTCGTTTAGTGGGTCTTTTTCCGTGAACTCTTCACTTTTGTTTTCATGTTTATTGTGTATATCGTCAGCCATTTTGTTTTTAACTATTAATTCACTAAAACTACACGAATAAAGTTATGCCGGCGCGGCCACTATCCACCAGAGAACTGGCGATACCGTCCTCAAAGGTTTATTTGTGTGATAACTTTGTTTAAACACGTTATTATGTATGCAATCTTGGTCGATATAGCGTGGATTAGTTTTATAATGATTTTATCAATGATATACAGCTAGAACAGCAATAAGAGTACTTAATTTTAGATTGTCAAATTATTCCGATTGGGGCGTGGTGACCTTCAGACATAAGTACCCCATGTAGGGTGGATTGTCTGAAACATACCTGGAGGGAAAATGCTCTTAAAGCTGTTTCTTTACTGAAGCAGTAATTCATTGTAAACTATTTTAACTAAGAATCTTCTAATTATAACGCCAATCTTTAGGATTAGATGATGAAAATCAAGTCTCTAACGAACATAGTAACAACTATAATGTATTAATTGAAACTTGGATCAGTTTTATTTCAACCAACCAAGCTTTAGTTTTCATTCTGTTTTCTATCTTTCCAACGAATTAGCTTTGATACAGAGTATGGTCCATTTCCATTCTAAGCCATGGAAATGGGCCAACCTGTCAACATCTTCAGTATCAGAGGATTTAGTTTTGAAGCTGTTTGAAGAGAGAATGCACCTGTGTATAGCACGTCATACACTTTTGCGCTATGATCGTCCTGCTGAGTACCTGTTTATCAGGCCCGGTCATCGAATTTGACTTGGTGGTATTTAGAACATCCTGTTCATCCTTTTTCCAGTAGATAATGGCTTGTACATCCCAACGTCATAAATTATTTCAATTATGGAAAAGTTCGAGCTGTGCTCCAACACGCGGGTTCAGTGCCTATTATCAGGGACGTATCAATATGCAACTGATAAACCTAATTAGCAAATCTTATCAATCCGCTCTAAAGCCTCCAACTAGGCTTATTGGTATCAGCCACGGAGTTCCTCGAAAAGTAAATTACATCATTAACGATCAAAGGTCATTTTTAAGCTAATATGTTAATAGGTCTAGCATAACAAAATACTTTTCATTACTCATACTCTGAAAGTAGGTCATTACTGACCTGAGAAGCGGGCTGAAAGTAATACTTTTCATCCCTAGGGAGAATCACTTTCAACTGACAGCTGTCATATTATTTTTTAAAAAACTAGTTCTTTTTTCACTAAACTATTGAACTATGTTCCAACTTTCTATACAGCCACGATGTAAAATTGAAATAACTTAAAGTTAAGTATTGATTAGAGATTTAAATAACTTTATTATAATTAAGTTTCAACAATTTCTTTAAAATAACTTAGCTTTGAGCAAAATATTTACCATTTTTCCAATGATGGAAATAAAAAATAATGGCTGAATAGCGGGCCGGCCACAGAAAAAAAAACAAACAAAATAGGCGGGAAAGCGGCAATTCCATCTACATGAATTAATTAATGTTTTTATTTTTACTTTCCTCGTATTTGTAATGAAAAGCACAGTGTTTACCTCGGGTTAAAGACTTATTTAGTCCCTCGAACTATTGGCGCCCTCACTTCGTTCCGGGCGCCAAACCCCGTCTCGGGACTAAATAAGTTACTTTCACCCCTAGGATAACAATGTACTATTACCTGTTATCTTTTTTACCTAACTATAGGCCTAGTGAAACTAAGCCAAGCGTAATACCTATATTTGAAAAATTGAAATCCTAAAATTAACATATTCAAGTGACTATAATATTATGTGAATGTATATAAAATTGAACTTGTCGCGGATAAGGCGTGTGGTAATTAAATTTTTAAACGTTCCTTTTTCCAGTCGTTTGGGCGTCGTTTTTAAAATATCAAAATGAATGTTAGTGTGTTATTCAGTCAGAATAAAACAATTACTAGAGATATTAACGCGCTAACTGAACTCTATCAAACCTCTAAAAGACACTCAGATGAAACTATTTCAGCTTTTTGAAAGTGGCAGTGGCGCTGACTAGGAGGGTTTACGATTTTTGAAAAAAGGGGCACTACATGGTCTGCCCTTTGATGAGGTATTAAGGTCTTAGATGGATGTACTACTCAGCAAGGTGCAATGTATGACCCATAGTAGTGAATCTGCCGCGCTTGACGGAAAAAGCTAATTTCCTTCCTGGCTCCCCTAATCTAATCTCCCTATTGTCTGTTCATTTTAATTGTCTTTTTGTGTACAAACTAATAAATAAATAAATAAATAAATAAATAATCGTCGCATCAAATTCATATAAGTAGAGATCGCCTAATCTGAAATGAAGCGCCTCTCCAATGCATCTACGTTTAGAAACAAGCACTCTCGTATGCGTAGACGTGGTGGAGGGACTTAGGCTAAGAGATTTCATCTTAGACGATCGCTAACGAAAAAGATCAAAATGTCTCCTTAGACAAACAGAACTCTGAATGAAGGAGTTGTCATTCCTTCAAATACTTACACAAACATACACACAAACAGATTTTTCCTCCGAAACGTTAGAAATAAATAAAGAGAAATATGGGTACCTGTTTTTGTTCGGGTGTCCTCCTCGCTTCTTTTAACACAAAAATAGTGTAGGTTATATTTGTTATGTGTAAACCCATTGCCAAGCCGTAGCAGCCGTAGTATCCGATTGCCCTCAGTAAGAGACCGCTCGTCGCAGTTCCGATTGGAAAGCCTAGTGTAAGACTGAAGTTCACCATGCCCATTCTAAAAGTCCTGCTCTCAGGAGTGGTAATAGCAGCTATGAATGAGAACACTGTTATAACCAGAACACACATTCCACCAGTCACAGCTTCTATAGCTGCGTCAGTGAAAATAAGAGTCTGCAGGTTTGTTTCGTAAAAGAATACAACGTTAAGTATGTTGTTGAGGCCACAAAGTATTTGTCCCAGCACTGGAATCACAAGAAATATTTTCCTATGTCCCGTTAAATCGGACCACGGCCCGACGAACAGCCCTATCACGCAAGGAATAGTAGCTGTTAAGTATGTTTTCCAAGCCAAAGCTGATGCTAGTAGTCGCTGGGCTTCTCTTTCGTAAGGGTTTTGGGCTTCTAACTCCTGTTGCCTCATTGCTGTGCATATCTCGTCAGTGAAGTTGAGATTCACACGACAAGCCTTCTCCAAACTCAGGTTTGCAGTTGCTGTTGTTGATATCATGTAGGCGATGATGAACATCGTCACAGTCGGCTCCAAGGTTATATTCTGGATAAAATATTTCACATTTTCGCGGAACGTTCTTTTCACTTCCGGTTCTGGTTGCGGGCCAGAGTCTAATAGTGTTTCTTCCGATTCAGCCGCTTCTACTTGGCTCACAATTTCCCGTCTTTGGGTAACCATTTTAACGATTAACTTTAATTACAACTTCCTATATGTAACACTCAATGCAACACTTTATACAACTAGCCTAACAAATTTCCGTTTGAGTATTTATTTTTATCTTTCACTGATTATCAGTGAAAACTCATATAGGTCGACACTGAACCATTAATCAGATTGCTTTACTTATTTGTAATGTAACCAGACTTAGATAAAAGTTTATCGTGAAATATTTTAAAGATAATCCATGTTCAAACGTAATAAAGCCAAATTACATTTCGTTTTATAATGTCATATTTTATATTATAACACTTTTTTTTGTGTATTTCTTTCTATTCAAACTTACTTTCCTAAGTTTAAGTTAGACAGTGCACTCGCAGGCCTTACTGGGCCCGCCACAAGCTGATGGGGGACAAGTCCTTCACACTTGCACTTGCATGGCAGTTGACCCCGGTACCACCGGTACTAAGCCCACCCACTAAAAGGCGAGCATTATGAGGATGGGGGATCGCCAGGAACCTTGACGAGCACGCTTTAGATAGAGTTGAGCACTGCCTGTATTCATTATGTAAAGTAATAAAAACAAATAGGTTTTACATATTTTTTTAATTCTTTAATCCTACTACTACTTTTTAAATCAAGGTGAAATGAGTTAGTGTCAGATATTCATTCAAAAGTTCCACTAGACACCCTGAATCAATTTAATAAAAACTAAAATAGACAAACAGACACTGCCCGGCACCGATGGTAAAGCAACAATATTCCAAGTCAAAGATAAGAACACCAGAAAAAAGACATTCGGCCTTGGCTTCAAGCGGGAATCGAACCTGCGTCCAACCAAATATGTCTTTTTCTGGTTTTTCTATCTTAAGTAAAATAATAATGCATTATCCCTAATGCTTGAAATAAAAATAAGCTAATATTCCGAGCCATCATGCGTTCAGCATAGAATTCGGTAGTATTCGGCTTCATCATAAATTTTTGTTCCTAAAGTTAAAAAGAATATAAAAAAACCATGGTTCTTTCCTGCATAAAACTATATTTTCCAATGACATCATTGCAGTTTATGATCATGATTTTACACACAGTTTCCATGAATGCTGAAACACGGTTCTATAAAAGATTAATCATTTATTTTTAAAGCTAGCTATACCATTATCTTAACTCCAAACCACGCTGTCTCATGATTAAGTTCAGCATCATGATTATTATAAGCAAATGACGCCATCTGAGGCTGAACATAGTATTCTACTGCTAACTCTACCTTAGCAAAAAAGCGGCCATGTCCGACTAGCCCGTAAAGGGTTCCGTAAAAGTAACTAAGACGTCGAATCGTTTAATTAAAAATTTTAGTATGTGAGTTGATTGAATGAAAGGGAAATTGCGATTCACAATTTTAACTATATTGTGTGTGTTGTATTTGTTGACTGCAGCTCCTAAACATTCAGTTGTATCACAGGCCAAAGGATTATTTCATGTCCATTTATGTAAAAATAAATAAAAATAATAATTGATTGATTAAGAGATTGACCAGCAAAGTAGTCAACCCCATATCTGGACCTCACGACTGCTTCCCATCCGGTGGAGTGTGGTCATCTTGAAGACCACAATAAAAAAAAAAAATAATAATTTTGAAACTCGCAAGTACTCGCAAGGGAATCAAAACCTAAAGGGTACTTCCAGTCGACCTAGAATCTTGAAATTTGGCATGAAGCAACGTTTTATAGCACACATGAAGGAAAAAATCCGAAAACCTTAAATTTTTAGTTACATTACAAAATATATATTTATTTTTTAATAAATATAAACTTATTACTTTTTTCCTCATGAACGCGTAGAGCTATCAAGTTGAAATTCATATCAAATACTTAGATCTAATTGCCTTTAACCCGTGAAAAAAAAAATTCTAAGTCAAGGCAAAAACGCAAAACGCAAAAGTACAACCATTGATACCGCATATTTTGAAACTCGCAACTACACGCAAGGGAATTAAAACCTGGTTCAATACTTAATTCATATTTTTGAACCAGATTTCTAAATAGTGACTAAAAAACTTAGTAGATAAATAACTTTAATAAAAGAACTTTCGCAAGTCTGCTGCAAGGCTAGTATAAGTGTTTCAGTTATATTATAGATAAATGATATGTGTTAATATAAAATAAAGGATTACTTAAACGATAAAGAGATCTTTGTCTTAAATTTATGCTCCTCCATCTTTCCCCATTGTAATGTTATGAATTTCATTTTGCAATAAAAATACCATAGTTATGACTCGATTGTCGTAATGAACGAACTTTGTAAACCTTGCAGGTTTGTACGGAACCCTCGGTGCGCGAGTCCGACTCGCACTTGGCCGGGTTTTTTTTGTTAGATTTAGATTTAGCAATTTGGTAATACTGTGAAACAGTAATTTTGATTTGATTTAAGTCATTTACACGGCAAAGTTTGAACATTGGTAATGGTTCATCCGCGCTCTGTTGTCTAGCAATGGATGAACATACTTCAATACGTTTTCTTGTTTCAAATGCATTTATGCACTACATGATATACATAAGGAACATTCAAATCAATAAAAGCATATTATGTTCATGCAATCGAATGTTTGTAAGGTCGGATCGAAACCGCGACCTCTGGTTGAACAACCAGAGGTCGCTTCTGGTTGAACAACCAATCACTAAATCGGCGGTGAAACTAAATGCTATGGTGAGTCTCCAGGCTCGCGTTTCATTGGTGTTTTTCGTTACCTTAGTTAGACCCTCGCACATACCTATCATAAGTGTGACATTGTGAGTGTGTCATTCTGGACTCGCGCATACCTATCATAAGTGTGAGTGAGAGTGCAGTGCAATATACTTACCTCTTTCCTTCTCGCTCCGTCCTTTCAACTCGTGCGTAAACCGCGTCACCTGCGGGGCACATGCACGCCGCGAGTAAATTCGAGAGACAAAATAGCCAATGACGGGTCGCCTAGTCTCCATTTCTCTATTTTCTCTAATGTTGCCAACATGGCCGCTTATTGCCAGTATTGAAGTATTGCATGGAAAATAGAGGATACATCTCTGTTGTATCACGAATATATCAGTTTTTGCCATTTCTGTAGACTATATTACTCGTCGGTCGGAAAGGTGGACGAGAAGCAACGAGACGAGTGAAATTGTATGCAAAACTCAATCAGTACGCAAATAATACTCTCGCTTAAAATTATTGAAACATTTTCAAAACTTATATTTGTGTTTATTATCAGTATTTTTTAAAAATTGACAACAATACCAATGTATAATATTCCGTTACATGTATTCATTTACTTGTATCAATAATATTTTAAATAATTATTTTCCCTGCAATTGCACATTTTCTGATTTTTAATCTAACATAAAAATGTATTGAGCTTACAAAGGAATACACTTCTTTCAAAATAATTAATGTAAGCAAAATCTCTACCCATTGCGCAAACAGTATTTCAATCAGTAGTCAATCAGTAGTCAATCAAGTATTTCAATTCTCGTTCTTTCTTTCTTTTGAATTTTGCATTCACATTCTCTTTAATTTATTATATATAATACACTATCTAGCTGTTAATTACTTAATACTGAAAAAAGTCAGTGAATTAATAATACCCTCAATACCGCACTAGGAAAATATTTTCGAAATGGTTCCGAAATATAATAAATAGAAAGAAAGATTGTGTTGATTTGACACATAATTTTATAACTTTGACAAACAAACATGTCATTGTTTGACAAGATTTCCGTTTTTTTCTCGTTTAAGTTTATAGTACTTATCACAAAATGCTTGATACTTGAAGCATAAAATTAAAACTTTGAATTTCATTTTTTTATTTCTTTTCTTCCTTTTTGAAAATTTCATTTTAATTTATTTTATTTTATTTATTCGGATATCCAACAGCAAATCCATGAGTACAGATTAAAACATTACATTATTGAAAACACAAAGCCAATTATAGGATATCGCAGCATGAGTTACATTAAAAAAAACATCAAGAAAAAAGTATATGAATAAATATTTCAAGTACTTAATGGACAATGCGTTGATGAAATTTTGCATGAAAATAATAACTCGCAGTTTAAAACAATGCATATTCAAATTGGGAAAACATAGATATTGGTGAAAAGATAATCTATTCATAAAAAATACCCCCGAATTTGTAGAGGACCTATGTATGTATACCTATATTTTTTTTTTAAGATAACCATATTAAGGCCTCCCGACATACCTTGGTCAAACCTATGTACAGTCTGAGCGATTGCAGTTTAATACTAAAACTGAGCCCTAAGTTTCCCCGGTGTGAATAAAACATACAAATAATGTAAAATCTAAAAATCATAACATACTCTTCTGGCCGTGCAAATGCATACTATGAATGTAGGCTATGCAAACAGTCTTTCTGCCAAAATTTGTTAAATTATTTATATTTGAAGGTAATGGATTTAATTAAATCACTTCAAAAATAAAGCCTACGATGTTTGTATCTTGTATGAAAAGTGCTAGGTTCATTAGAATACATAACACGATTTGAAACAAGGCGGTTGAAATATTTTCTTATATTTTAAAGATTTTGTTGAAAAAACTGTGCACTTTCTTTTACTTTCTAAAGAAATCAAATCATGTGTTTCACAGTTTTCCATTAAAATGAAATAAAATATCACTGGACATTATTCCACACTATACAACGGGCACATTCAAAATGAGCCCTAATTTATTTATGTTATCTATTCTATAATTTAAGAATTACTTCCAAATAAAACGCAAAGTCTATGATTTATCACAACACAAAAAGTCACAGTTTCGAGATTTGTACCGCCTCACGTATCTTTCTTAGTATCTTTCTCTCCGCTATCTTTGTCTTCGGTTTTTTCTGAATTGCTTGTCATAAAAACTTTTTTGTCAATAACTCCAAGGACACTATCTATTTCTACATTTTCCGCGGGTACAAAAGTTAAAGGGTTTCTTTTCAATTCTTCTTCACGCTTTTCTTCGTCTTCTAGTGCACTTTTCCTTAACTTCTTTAGCTCTATCTTGTTTTGTATGTAGAATGTCCTGAAACAATATAAAGGTGTTAGTTTTTCTTCTCACTAACATGCAATAATTATGAATAGAATAGATTCACGCTTTTCCCACCCCGAACTGTTGTCGGTTCTAAAACATGGTGTGGCCAGCCCACTGCCACTTCAGCTTACTTATTCTGAGAGCTATACACATGTTCTATCTCGCATGTGTAGGGACTACAATAGGCATAACGAACAATTTTGAAATCTTCTTTCGTGATAAAGGTACACATGTATTGTATACTAAAAAAGCTTTATTTCGGTTTCAAAGGTCAGTTTAACAAAGTTTGAGGACATTCTTCTAGTATTTTATCAACAGCGCTCGAAAAGCTCGCAGGTGTCATGGCGTCCGTGTGACGTAACTCTTATGTAAACATCACGTGTCTGTCAAACTCACTTGTATGAAATACGACAGTGACATTTGTTGATTTCCATAAGAGTGACGTCATAGTGCGTGATTGACGTTTCAGTCAAAATGGCGAATAGCAGTATTTTATCCTTTTACTTTATCGAAAATCTGATTAATCTCAGATTTTAATATAAAACTAAATTTGTCTTTTAAATCCTTTTAATATGTATTTTCCCCTAAGATAATCAAATCATTGATTATTTGATACTGTCGTCATGCCTATTGTATCTACAAGAAATGTATTTGTATTCATTACGTTATTTTTTTTGTTATGAACGCACTATAACGCAAATAAATGCACAAAGCATTATTGGTTTGCATTTTTGATGCAGTCAAGGAAGTGCTATTTTCAAATATAACTAAAATTCATGTTAAATATTAACGTCGTGCTAATGTGTTTTGTGTTTTGTTGCTATGAATTTTACAAATAAACAAATAAGTTGGATTAGAGTCACTTTTGTTGTTTTTAGCAAACCTAAAAGGAAAAAAGGTAACCCTTACAGGATTACTTCGTTATCTGTCAAGAACCCTTTGTTCGGGAATGCGTTGACTTATAAGGTTGGAATTGATATCAAATATTTAGCCTGACATTCCCTTTGTGTGTTTTTCAGTGCTAAAAAATCAGCATGTATGTGTACTTGACATCCGTAAATACAATTTTAGTTTCCATACGTCAACGCCTTTTCGCCTTATGCTATGTGATCCGCTTAGTGTCAATTCATTTGCTCATCCAAACAAGCAAGGCGGAAGATGACCTGATAAAGATCTCATTGAAAACTACTTTGTGTTATTTTCTAAAAACTGACTGTACTGTTAATCTAGGGCGTAACGAGCGTGAGAGGGTTCCCTCTTAAGCTGAGTTTCCACCAGAGATGCGTTGCAAGGAATGTGTTTTTTAGGAACCAATAGAATCGCTACATTCAGCGAAGCTAGGTAAATTGAAGGATTCTATTGGTTCTTAAAAACACATTCCCCGTAACGCATCCCTGGTGGAAACGCAGCTTTACCCACGTTTTCAGCAGTGGACGTCATTTTGGCTGATTACTATGATGATGATGACAATGGACGAATATTTGATTTGTGGTATATATTGTGTGTTCCGTTAGTTTATACCATTTCCGCATCTCAACTTGCATTTTTGTTTTCGTTGTTTTGCATTTTTATTTGATCAATGATTTGTTTTTACTACACTTTACAAAAAAAAATCAAAAAAGGATATTATCTTACGAGACAATAACGACTCCAGGAATGATGAGAACGGCGCTGATGAGGAAGACTGTTCCTGAGAAGATGTGCAAGGTCTTCATGTACACCAAGGAGTAGAGGGGGTGGAACACCAGCGCTCCCACTGTCTCCGTTAGAGAAAACAGAGAGTTGACTTTGGCTGAAACAGTAAAGAAATCTAAATAAATACAAAAGAATCGCCAAAATGTAAATCTACACTAAATTAAACATTTATTTTGTATGTGTTTCGTTTTGTCCGTATTTAGCTTTTTTTTTACTTTAGAATTTTTTTGTAGTTAGAAAATTTCAGTAGGTAATCTAAACGTGCATTTGGAATTCGCAAGTTGAAAGGTAGTTTTGAAAAATAAAGTTACCTAGCAATAAAAAATAAATTGATACACATTGTGTCTTCTAGGCCCTAACTATGCATAGCATTGTTGCTTCTTTCTTGTAAAAACTTATTCAGTTTATAAACATTTATATCAAATACTAAACCCATCGTTTCTCTGATGTAATTTTTACTCAAACAGTATACGTGAATTTGTCGCAAATGTTATGTTACAATTTCCAAGTAATGGACATGGCATATTTAGTTGAATGACATTATGTAATTTAGACAATCTATATTTTAAAACTGTTGTGTTCAACATTAGTCTGATAAAGTGTATGCCTATTTAAAAATCTGCCCTAGATAGATAATGTTAATTGTATCAAAATTAGCATCTATTTTACGTATGGCGAAACTTTACAAAATCATTATTTATGCTCTCATTCCTTCAAACACCAAATTTTTACTTTTATTATTTATATACAGATAGGAGAGGAGGCCTTTGCCCTGCAGTGGGACAGCATAGGCTGAACATAAATATAATATAATAATAATAATACAGAGATACTTTGTTACATTCTTTTTAACTATGTGTACCTACTTACTCTGCCATCATAATCAAAAATAATGTAATAATGTTTAAGTTACGTGTTACCACGAAATTTTGTATGTCCATCCATCATACACGGACGCTGCACCATTTGCAGTTAAATATGTGTGAACGTTAGATGGTTCACATTAGCAGATTGAACCATCTAAATTGATCCTGACTTCGTTAAATAAACGGTCGTTAAAAGTTTAATGATTCGCAATCATTCGCAACCCGTGAAATGGCGTAATGACAGAAGATTGCAAAGTAACAACTTGTGACATAATTTACCTGTTTCCTGTTTTTCGACCAATTTCGACATGATCGACCGGAGTGACGTGAATGTTGTCGCATTCAAGATTTCAGCTAGTGGAACTGAAAATACAAAATATTTATTTGTGTTTTTATGACTGCATTTGAACACCATCATCAAAAAACAAAATAATACTACATTTAGAAAGATCATAACTAATTTCAAGGCATGTGCAGACTAGGCACTATCCATGGTAAACTTTTTCACACGACTGTGGCGGACAGCACACGGACTGCCTAATGTTTAGCAGTTACCGCCGCTTAAGGATTTGAGTAACACCAAGGGTAACACTCGGGCGTTGACAGCTCTGTGAGATCCTTTTAAAACCTCTCTTTAAGAACTTCAAGACATGACACATCAGAAAAACCTCGGTAGAGAGTTTGTTCCACAATTTTAGCGTCATTTAAAAGAACCATCTCCATCTATCTGTATCCTAACTGTACGAGACCATGGCAGCTCTATACAGGGTGTCCCGAAACGTGACGTCAAGCGGGCACGGGATGATAGGCTAGGTCATACCGGCTCTGGGAAAAATAAGGAAAAAAATCTATGTCACTTGGTTTAGTAATAATAATAATATTTTTGAAATTTTTGGAAATCGACACCCTTGACTAAGTTTTCATGTACTGTACTCAGAAATGACCAAATTTCGCAGCATTTTATTTTTTTATTATATCCTAGAAAACTATGCTTTCGATTATAGTCACTTTTATGATGATCAATTTTTGACATTTAGTAAAAAAAAATAAAGTTCGACTGAGTCATGGTTAAGAATTTTTATGTCACCTAACTTCATCCCTCATTTTCTTTAAAAAACATTACTATAGCATCCTTGGCAAGTTGTCTAGAAAAATTGCCCATTTCATCAAGATTTCAAAAAGGTAAAATACTAACCATTTTCTTGTCTTATCTTTCCATGAAAAATATTATGAACCAAAATGGGTCGTTCAAAACTTGAACTAGGTGAAATCTATTAGTATGCCTTACTTGGATGATAAAAGAAAAAATGACCGTAGGTTAGTGGCAGCAGCAAAAATGAATCGTTTGCTGTTGCTAAGCATTCCATGATTGGTCGGTTAATGTGATGGGTACCAGTCCGTTTTTTTTGCGTAGTATCTCCGTACACATGACATTAAGCAGTTGTCCCAGCTGAAGGTGCTAGCAGAATTCAGCCGCGAAACTTATTCAGAGAGCTTAGTGCGCCTTAATATCATCTAACTACATGGCTCAATAGCAGCTCTGGTATCTTACTTTTACGGTAAATGCCACATCACCCTTACCATTTTCGTTCAGTCCTCCTTACATACATACTTAAACGGCCTTTATCCGTTCCACAGTTGGGCACAGGCCTCACCTCAACTATAAGGGTGGGCGCTAGCCATACTCTAACACGCGGGCTCAGTGCGGATTGTTGCAGGAGTGTAAATTCAGTGATATAAAAAAAACTCAGATGTCATCAAGCCGCCCTAAGGACTTCGACTAAGCATTATGACTAACATCTAACGATGCCAACCGGGACGAACTGCTTAACGTGCCTTCCGAAGCACGGAGATGTCGCAAAAATACACTACTAGTCTTCCTTGCTCTATTGCAAAGAAATGTCATTCAGCAAGAGCGAGATAAATAACGGAAATAGGTAGTTAGGTATGCCGGTGACTCTACCACAATCCACACTTAGCTCACTGTGCAGACGTGTTAGAGTATGACATTGTAGTAATACAGGATAGTTTCGTTGAGCGTAAGCGTGAACGTTGAGCATAAGTCTGACCTCAACTTGTGACACTTATGCTCAACACTGGGCACACGCAACGTCTTCCAGGACCAACCGCTTAACGTGCCTCCGAAGGACGGAGAAGCTATAAAAGGTTTTTTTTTTTTTGGAGTGGTCACCCATCACATTAACCGACCAATCATGAAATGCTTAGCAAAGCAAACGATTCATTTTTGCCGCTGCCGCTAACCTACAATCACTTTTTCTTTATCATCCAAGCAAGGCATACTGTAGACTTCACCTAGTTCAAGTTTTGAACGACTCATTTTGGTTCATAATATTTTTCATGGAAAGATAAGACAAGGAAATGGTTAGTATTTTACCTTTTTGAAATCTTGATGAAATGGGCAATTTTTCTAGACAACTTGCCAAGGATGCTATACTAATGTTTTTTAAAGAAAATGAGTGATGAAGTTAGGTGACATAAAAATTCTTAACCATGACTCAGTCGAACTTAATTTTTTTTTACTAAATGTCAAAAATTGATCATCATAAAAGTGACTATAATCGAAAGCATAGTTTTCTGGGATATAACAAAAAAATAAAACGCTGCAAAATTTGGTCATTTCTGAGTACAGTACATGAAAACTTAGTCAAGGGTGTCGATTTCCAAAAATTACAAAAATATTATTATTATTACTAAACCAAGTGACATAGATTTTTTTCCTTATTTTTCCCAGAGCCGGTATGATTTAGCCTATCATCCCGTGCCCGCTTGACGTCACGTTTCGGGACATCCTGTATAGAGGTGAAACCCCGAGCAGTAAACAGACACTAGCCCTGGGCTTTAATGATATTATAATAAAAAAGACGTAGATAATTGGCTTAACACTGGGATGCTATAGATAAATACCTACTTAAGAAAACTATAGATAAAATGGTCCATCGCGATCTCCAACTCCAACGCAGAGGGCAAAAGACCACTTTGTATTGGTTTCCGATTGGCGGTTTCGAATAATTACCTAAATACATCTCGATATCTGTCGTCACGAAGGCTGTCCATATTGACCCTCCAAACTTGCTCACGATGGATATGAGGCACAGCACAGAGTCTTCTACTTGGTAGTGCCTGCTCAGCACCGTGATAGAAAACATGGCACCTAGAAAATAAAGATTAGGTTTAAGTGTAATGAGTAAACATAAAGGAAGCAGAACATTTGCTAGCCAAAACGAAAATAGGAAAGAAAAAACATTTTTTTGATAGCCACAATGATGACAGACAAAAAATGGTGAAAACAGTAAGTACGGACTAAATAAAATAATAAGTAAGTCGTACTATTTAGATCCTGACATCTTTTTCTCAGAACAGGAAAATAATTATGTGCGTGCAAAAGCGCCTAACGTCAATAGTGATGTATTGGTACCTATGGAATCTATTCTTTAAAGAAACTGACTGCCAATGACAGGTTCTTACTCTTTAGTCTTTATCATAATACTTACGTCATGCCATGTGTCAAACGTCTAGCAATCCCACTACTATGCGTATAGTTGCAAAGTAATATAATAATATTGCATTGATAACAAAGGTTAAAATTACATTATTAACCCATGACTTCAAATGTGAGACAAGTCAAATAACAGAAAACATTATGTACACTCCGTTAAGGAAGTCAACCTTTGTGACAGCTGTTAGATCTTACGGAATCTTTTGACAAAGACCATTAGACCATTCGATCGTTCGCTTGGCTGACTGTAAGTGCAATCTTTGATTACAAGGGAAACACGCATAGGCAATTAAAATTGTATCATTAAGATATACAGGGTGTTACAAAAATACCCCTAATCACTGAAGGGAGTAATACAAACTCCTAAAAGGAGTCCCTTGTTAATTTCTAACAGTCGTAGCTCTTCATTTGAATTTCGAGTAAATTACCGTAAAATAAAAACATCGATCACAGGAACACCCAGCACTAATTTGGGTTCATGGACCCAAGTTGACCCTAACTAGGAGTGACCAGGAGCGACCTCTTTTGTTCACGCCCCTACGTTATAAATCGATAAATCGAATTAATATCGACATTTTGGTAAACATTTGACGTACGTTTTTATCGAAACAGTTAAAGATATAAAAAAGAGACAACACCTTCTACTTCAGATTCATTCTTGTATATCATTATTATCATATTTATTGTATCATTGAATATCACTCAATCGCTACTTGATCTGTTTTTCACGTCTTCAACCTATCAATTTGACTTTCGATCAAATATTTAACCTGTAGCTGCGTTTGTCGTTAGCGTCACGCTAACTCGTTCTAATTGAGTGACAATAAAAAGTGCATGCTCTCATGTATGTATTTTAAGACTCATGTTTCTTTAGAAAATGCCTATTCAGGCGCGGATCCACCGTTGTGGGCACTGTGGGCATGCTTAATTTGCTTGTTGTATTATAATAAGTCCATGATTGTTCATGAGTAAGTTCGTAGTCTAATCCAACTTTCACTTTGCCAAATTTTGGTGGCTGTGCCCACAACCATCGGCGGATCCAGGGGGAGCTGGTGCCAGCTCTCCTTAGCGGCCCCTAGCTATACAGAAACTAAATTAACTACTAATTACTAACGCTATTTTTTGGAAAAACCGCGCTCGCTCCACTCGCGCTATACTACTAATGTTCCCAGTGTTCTGAAAGTAGTCTGTATGCGCATTTTCTTCTCTAACTGAAAATCATTCAGAGACAGACACACGTGGATAGCCATTACGGCCTTGTCCACCATCCAGAAAGGCAATCTGTTATTTAGAATTGATTTTAGACTAAATAAGCAAAACATAAGAAATGCAAAAAAAAATTGCGAATCTCCTAGATTGTATTGCTCTTTCTTTCAAGTCTCTTACGCCACTTAATAATCTAGTCGTTATACAATCGCAAAAAAAACGCGGTCGTTCCACTCGCGTCCTCCTGGCTCACCTAATTTAATTTAAGGCACGGTAAAGTTACTATTACCGGGCCCAGGGGGACTCGCAATAAAGTTTAACAATTTGCCTACCTATTTTTGCTTCGCCAAACAACCTGACTCAGTTAGAAGACTCCTAACTATTAAGGTAAAAAGCTAAGCACTTGATATGATAGTGACTCTTATTTATCACGAGGACCTTTCTCTACTTTGGAAAAAAAATGCGCTCGCTTCGCTCGCGCTTGTCTAGTACACTGTGTTCATTTTCATTAACGGAGACGTTCGCGCAATTTCTTGTCCAACATTGGATCATTAAGACAGACAAATGTGAATAGCCCTAATAACAATGACTCAAAAACTATTAAAACAGCTTAAAGCAGTTTAGTATAATTCAAGCTAGTACGAGTAGTAGGCAAAGTGAAAAAAACAAAAATATGCTTGTTTTCTAGGTTACCTGTATTAATCTAGTTCATTATGACTTAAAAAAAAAACGCGCTCGCTTCGCTCGCGCTTTACTACCTAAATCACAATCCTTGAAAGCTTCAATAGCCGAGATATTCGCCTATTTTCATTTCTGTTTGTAATATTTTTTTGCCATTATTTAATTTTGAACAATAAAACTCGTTCACTCGTACCAAAGATTATAATTTGACTCACGTTATTATTTTTCTGCGAAGTACAAGGCCTCGCGAACATGATGTCGCCGAAGCTCACATAAGTGGTCTAGCGCCACCACTGTCTTTAATTATCAAAATTAAATTATAAGTTCGTGACTTGACCACGACTATGTGACCCCCTCCTGGCGCCAAAGCTGGATCCGCTCTTGCCCACAACCTTTTTTGAGGGCTGGATCCGCGCCTGTGCCTATTCACTTCAACCTTGGACATTAAAACAGAGCAGCGTAACGAGTATTTACCTGCTATAATGGTGAATAATTGGAGGAAGTAGCAGTTAATTCATAGAAATTAAACTTCCACTTCAAAGGAGAAATTGATCAAATCATGCTGATTTCGCTGATTTTGACTTGAAAACATGATAACATGAAAATGTGTGGTACCACAGTATTGGAAGCGAAACCTTGACAGCTCACTTCAAGTTTTTCAATTACTTACTTACTGCAGCGGAGGATAAAATAAAATGGTTTGCATCAATGACATTATAATAAAAAAGAGGTAGACAGAATATGTCAGTACTGATGCGAAGTCAAAAATTGACCATTGCGTACGTACCTATAATGTTTTAAACGTGTGACCAAAATGTATGATAATTTACTAGAGCGTAAACGAGACAGATACATGTTGCGCAGTGTCTTCTCAAACTGACAACATTGTCCATGCTGTGCTCAGGTGCACTAAAAAACTAAACTAAACTAAACTTCTGAATACCTAAAAGTTACTTTTGAATAACTTAAGTTCTGATTTCGGGTGCCACTTTTTTAGCACAAGTAGGTAAACCTATCTACCTCTTTTCTATTATAATATCATTGGTTTGCATGAGAAACATGGGACATAGGTACTAGGTACTTACCAAAAGAATGAAGTAGAATGGAGTAGCTGGAATACAGGCCAAATTGCACCATGTCCCAGTTCAGCCGATTCCTCACAAACAGGTAGAATATGGTATATTCAGCTGGAAGTGAAAAACAAACAATTTTCATTTTTAGCAAGCTTTCAAGGAAACTAAACCAACTGATTATTTTAATATTGGGTAAATCGATAGGCATTATAATATACAGGGTGGCCCAGCGACAGTGGTCCAAAAATTTTTTTTAGGTAGAGGGCTTCATAAAAAGTCATTTAAAAAAAACATTAGTTCCGCGAAAATCAATACTTTAGAAGTTATGATTTTTTCAAGTTTATTTTGAAATTTCTCAACTGCAATCGCTTAATTCACTCTTGTTTGGAAACTATCGCACTGAATCAGTTCAAATTTGGTGTAGATGTATAATAGTAATGTAGAAACCATATTATGTGCGAGTTTTGAGTTTATTCTAGAACAACTTGTTTTTTTTAAAGTTTCGTCAATAATTTTTCGCCATTTCAAAAACTAATACAATTTTCAAAAAATCACCGCTGCAATGTTTGTGCACTTGATGATTGGTTTATGATCTTAAAAACTGTCCATAAGTATGATAATAGTCTATGCAAAAACTTGAAGGGATGCAACCTATGGAACACTTTCAAAATTAACATCATGTACGGTAAGTCGCTAAAACTCAGAATGGGTCATTTCTGCACTGACCCTAATTTAAAAAAAAAAGTAGCCTAAATATTTTTTTTCGAATAGAAGGCATCATAGCAACTCATTTAAAAAAACATTGGATAGTCTAAAACCAATAGTTTAGAAGTTATTATTTTTTCAATTTTGGGCTTAAGTTCAGAGACATAAATCACTTGTGTTTGTGAACTATCCGACTGACGAGCTTCAAAATGAGTAAGAATAGAAGAGAGTGAAAAATGTTTTATCTCATTTATTAATTACAATAGAATGAGTGATAAAAAAGGCGGACTTAATGCTGTTAAGGCATTATCTACTAGTCAACATAAAATAAAGCGAAGCCAATTAAAGTATGGGATTAATTATTAAGCCATGCCATTTTTGAAGTTCCTTAGTAGGATAGTTTACGAACAAAAGTGATCTATGTGTCTGAAGTTCAACCACTTAAGCCCAAAATTTAAAAAAAATATAACTTCTAAACTATTGGTTTTTGACTATTTAATGTTGTTTTTAAATGAGTTGCTATGATGCCTTCTATCCGAAAAAAAAAATTTTGGCTACTTTTTTTTTTAAATTAGGGTCAGTGCAGAAATGACCCATTCTGAGTTTTAGCGACTTAGCGTACATGATGTTAATTTTGAAAGTGTTCCATAGGTTGCATCCCTTCAAGTTTTTGTATAGACTATTATCATACTTATGGACAGTTTTTAAGATCATAAACCAATCATCAAGTGCACAAACATTGCAGCGGTGATTTTTTGAAAATTGTATTAGTTTTTGAAATGGCGAAAAATTATTGACGAAACTTTAAAAAAAAACAAGTTGTTCTAGAATAAACTCAAAACTCGCACATAATATGGTTTCTACATTACTATTATACATCTACACCAAATTTGAACTGATTCAGTGCGATAGTTTCCAAACAAGAGTGAATTAAGCGATTGCAGTTGAGAAATTTCAAAATAAACTTGAAAAAATCATAACTTCTAAAGTATTGATTTTCGCGGAACTAATGTTTTTTTTAAATGACTTTTTATGAAGCCCTCTACCTAAAAAAAATTTTTGGACCACTGTCGCTGGGCCACCCTTATAACGTGACATAACATTATGTATCTTGATTTTCGGGTGCTCTAAGCGTGCTGCACAAAAAATATTTAACTTTTTGTGAATGTGAAACTTGAACGACTCAAAAATCCAATCTAAATCAGCCATTAGGTTCTTGTGTCCTGAAACTAGCTTTTGAATTTGCCAGCAATGCCTACAGCGAAAATGAGAAAATATTAATTTTATACTTACACGTGGCAGGCCCATATAGGATGAAGACAGTTACCAGAGTAAGAATGACTCGAGCCCTCTTGTTGGAAGGTCGAGGTTTGTACGCCACCTCCACCGTCTCCAGAACGTGTGTGGTGTCAAAGAAGGATACATTTGAGCAGTCTTTGCGTTCAATCTGCGAAAAAAATTGAGAATTAGTTACATAACGAAAAAAACGATAGTTATTTAATGGGTTACCTAACCCGATAAATAATTTCACAACGCATCGCGTATTTCACATCTACAAGACCTGAAATCTACGAGATGTGAAATACGCCTCATCGTTACCTAAGACGATCCATCCAAGCCCTAGCGAGTCCTAATTCCTAGCGAAGAGTAGGGAAAACAACAAAGGATACATCAGCCTTCATACATCCCACTTCTAGGCAACACCTCAACTATGGGGTGGTACCCTTTGTTTTTTTTTTTTTTGACCCGGAGGAAATGACATTACGCATACCTGTCCACCGGGGGGCAGACAGGTTATGTGGGACTCACCACTGGGCAGGTGGCACCCAGTGGCATACCCACTAAAAACTCCGGGACTCCCTCTCATCGTCCATGTTGGGGGAACTGCGGTGACTGGCACGAAGGCCTCTATGCAATCCCCCGGACGGAGCCCGCCTACACGGCGGACAGGAAGCGCCCCCCCCCTCTTGGGGAGGGGCCAATAGGGACAGCCGAGGGCGTCGAGCCGTCCCTACCAGGCAGTGGAGGTGGCCCGTGCAATGCTGCCGCAGGTACCCCCGTACCAGGCGCCAGCTGGCCTCCTCCACGGAGAGGTTGGAGACGACCGGCGATTGTTCGCCGTCTCCGTCCTCTCCTCGCCCTGCGGAGCGCGTTGGCAGCATGAGGTGGTACCCTTACTCCAACATGCGGACTTTGTGGTGATTGTTGAAGGGGTGTAGCGCTGGTAAATTAATCTTACTGTCATACGCTTCCAGTGAGCCTAGCACGAACCGCTAATGTTTTGGTAATCGAAAAGTAAACGAAACTTTTTTTCTTTTTCCTATGACTTTAAAAAGAAAAAGTATCGTTTACTTTTCGATTACCAAAACGTTAGCGGTTCGTCTATTGATCAAAATAAGTAGATAATTACTCTTTAAAAAAACACCCTTTACTTTGCAACGATTATAATGCATATGATATTGATGTGTACGAGTATTTATTATTTTCACCTGCTATTCGAGGAAACAAGTAGTTTTCCGTTTCATCCGATTATTAACTAAATATATTTTTAACACTTTTCCCTGTCAACTACGAATTGTCCAATTGATATTCGGCAATTATTTTTAGTTCCTATAACAAACTTGAGCTGTTTCCAGGAATATTTTTCCAATTTACTAGACTGAAAATTTGACTCGTTGAACAACTGACCCTATTATTGTTTATCACGTGCAAAACGACAAATCTTGTACAGTCAACGGGAGGACAGGCTACCCGTTTTCTGGTCAGCTATCCTTGCTCTATTTAATTGCAAAGAAATGTCATTTGAGCAAGATACAAGACCACCAGGTTAACCAGATGGATTTGGCATGGGTAGCCTGATGTGCCGTTGGCTGTGCACGATTGCGAAAATAAACTATTTTTGAAAAATCAAATCTACAGTAATAAAGGGATGGTTTGCTCTCTGTAATAAGTCCTTGATGATAATCATATCAAAATGGCTAAAGCTGCTAACTACATAATGACCAATTCATCTAACACTTTGGACTAGCAGGTGGGTTTGGCGCAATAGATAACAAGCAGTACCACTGTTGTGATAAGATATGAATCGACTAATATAATACCATTGGTTAGTGTTTAATCCACATTGTATTATTCTCTATCAGATAATTTAGAAATAAAACGCATTCAATAGCAAATTATCTGGGAACGATAACACGCTGCAGAACTTTTAGAATTTAACCTACTTTTTTCAGACAAAGGTTGAAACAAAAACATCAAAACGGATTAGTTAATATTTAAAAGGTTATACCGAACTTCTCTATTTTAACTGTATGTATGTTTAAGTCACCGGAAAATAACAAGAACCGTAAATTTATAAATTTCCTAGGAAGTTTATAAACTTTCGTAGGATTCTAAAGGAGAGATAAATTATATTATTTTACGCCCTCGTTTCCGGAAATTAATCAATTTGCGACGCCTGCTCGTAAATTTATCAACTAACGGATATCTATTTGTAAGATACACTGGTTCTTCAGAAATACAATAAAAAATACTACAACACAAAATAATAAAAGGCTAAAAATTATTTATTGTTACTGATGTTTTTTCCTTTTGGAGATTTAATAAGCGTACAAAAAACGTGAGAATTAATAATCTTGGCTTATTTGAACAAGCAAGCATAAAGAAAAATAGCATTCGTAATCGGAATTCGATTTTATGAGGAAAAATACTGTATTTCTTAAAATCAAGATTTGAACTTACTGATATAGGTATGTTCTGAAAACCAAAAAAATATATTTGGTCATCTTGGCATCAGGCAGGAATCAAACCCGCATCTTCCGCAAACTGGGCGACTGGAAAAAAGCTAACCACTGTGCTACCGGGATCATTAACAGACCGGCCGAATCTTTCTGGTATATTTTACCCTATGAGCTAGGGTGATTTCATCAATGTTAAAGGCATTTGATTCACCTTCAACACACCAACAAGATGACCAATGAATGATGTCTTTTTCTGGTTTTCAGATCTTTAGTAAAGATATTGCATGGGAATTGCTAAAAATAATAATAACGATATAGGCATGTGTTGATTTGAAAATATTATAATAACTAGCTGACCCGACAGACTTCGTCCTGTCAAAAAGATTTGTAATGTGGCAGTTTTTGTGCCTTCGTATTTTAAAAAAATCTCCTGAACCGAACCGTCACCATGTTAACCGTTAATCATGTGAATCATAATTATTATTATTATCATTGTAGTGCTTTGTGGTATACGATGTTTTTTGTTTGATTACCTGGCGCATAGATAAACAAATCTGATGGTTTTCCAACACGGGAACAGGCAACATACAATTGACCATGTGAGAAACATGGGTTTTCTAGATTAATACCACAAACACTTAATGATTGCCCCTGGGACTTGTTTATAGTCATAGCAAAAGCAAGCCGCACTGGAAACTGTAGTCGTTTAAACTCAAATGGCACATCAGTCGGAATCATTGGGATGCGCGGTATGAGAACATCTTCTCCTTTATACTTTCCTTTGAGTATAGTTGCTTCTATCACATTGTTTAGTATTTTTTTTATCGCTAACCGTGTACCGTTGCAAAGGCGCGGTTGGTTGATATTTCGCAACATTATAACCACCGATCCAACCTTTAATTGAAGATTGTGAGGTGGCAATCCTGGCAAATCCAGCGAGTTTAAAAATTCCGGTGGATAGTTGACTACATCATCTTGATTAGTAGCCGAATCAACTGATTTATATATCCTCAATTCGCCTGTAATTTGTTCTTGAATTTTGAAATTTAATTCATTTACATCTATGTTTTTTGCAGCCAGTATAGCTCGTTCGCTCAACCAATCATGGTTTCTGTAATTTTGAGAAACATCTGGAAACACCTTCTGAATAAGTTCATCTTTTGATCGAGTTAACTGACAAAAACTTTGAGGAAAGTTAATGCAGCCAGTCAACATGTCTATAGGAAATTTGCCATTACCAATGTCAATGAGTTATTTAGAGAATATGTTTGCTGATTGGTCATTTTGCAACTCGACACGCATATTCTTGCTTAAATGAAGTACTTTGACATGTTTCCACAAATTGGAGGACTTTAGACATGCATTGAGTTCATCAGCTGGCGTTGATCGTGGAATCACTGGCAATGTTTGACGAAAATCTCCTGCTAATAAAATCATTGCACCACCAAATCGGTTATTATTGCTCCGTAGATCTTTTAAGGTTCTGTCTAAAGCCTCCAAAGATTTTTTATGTGCCATCGTGCATTCATCCCAAACAATCAATTTACATTGCTGCAAAACCTTTGCCATTGCAGAGTTCTTCGAAACGTTGCAGGTTGGAGTTTCATTGCTTTGCATATTTAATGGCAATTTTAGTGCTGAATGGGCTGTTCGACCACCTTCAAGCAAAGTTGCTGCGATTCCCGACGAAGCGAGTGCAAGTGCAATTTTATTTTGTGAGCGAATTGTTGCTAATATTAATGAAATCAAAAAAGTTTTTCCTGTACCACCAGGTGCATCTAAGAAGTAAATCCCTCCAGTTTCATCATTTGTTACTTTCATAAGAGTTTCAAATACATACTTCTGTTGTTCATTTAACAGTGGAAGATTTGTTTGAATTAATTCTTTCAAAGCGTTGAGATCATACAGTCTTTCTCGATGCAACTCTTGGTTAAAAGCGTCATGCATTGGACGATTGGGCGCGGTCAGGCCTAATTGAATTATTAGTTTGTTTGACATTATCAAGCACATGTCCTCAATTGAAATCAATGCTTCATTGTAAATTTCTTCACTGATTTGTATATTTGGATTTCCCATTCTATTCCGTATTTGATACAAAATATCATCACATCTTTGTACTTGATCCACAAATCAATTGGGTTTGATGGGAAGTATGTAGATATGATTATAGAAAACAATGTTCGTATTTGATGAGCGTGTGATGATATTACAGCATCATTGAGAGTTTGAAATATTAAAACACTGTTGGTAACGCGATTTTTGTTTGACTGATGTAATGACGTGGAAACTGATGCATTTTATCTCGCGTGCCGAAACTAAACGAAACGCGAGTTTCGGAACGCGATATTAAACTCCTCCAACTATCTGTGCTCCAACGCACACACGCACATTGTTTTGATAGATATGATCTTTGACGTTAGGAACACACCTACATTGCTTAGACAACAGTGAGTGCTTGTCATTCAATATGAACGTTATACCATAGCCCATAGCAATAAAGCTCAAATTGACTACGTTTTAGGCCCAGACTCCACCAAAGCGGAGATGTGCGGAGATGTGCGGGGCGGAGATGTGTTTCAGCTTGGGTGACTCCACCGAAGCTGTGCGAGGCGGAGATGTGTACTGTGTGCTGGCTGGCTATGCGATTAGGGTTGTCGCCTTTTATGTTCTTATTGAATAACAAGGAAGAAAAGTACGGAGTATTAAAATAAAGAACTCTTTTATTTTATTTAGACAGATAAAACGTAAAAACTTTATTTTCTCCTTTCTGTAATTCCGGAGCGTCGTCATAATATTAACATCTCATTTTATTAAACAAATAGTTATTTCTTAATTAACAAAACAAAGAAGTTTGTTTTGCTGAAGAAGCTTTGTTTTGCTGTTCATGACAGAAAAAACTCTTTTGCTTTTATGCGAAAAAGTTTTTTCTGTCATGAACAACCCGGCGGGGATACACAATAACAATGAAATTAATATTATACGTTTAGAGAACTACTTCAAAGGTGTCATTTATTCTTGTGCAGTTGATAGTTCTGTAAACCCTAAGAAGAACATTTGATTATAAAGTTTGTTTGATTTCTTCATAAACATCACCCACATCGAGCATAAGTTTTTTCGAATTCAAACTTTCAATTTTGTTATCAATATTGTCAAAGACTAGATTGCGTTTAAAATTAATCGAAAATGGGTCAACACGAACGCATAAAGAGAAGTGGGGACTCGATTCATAAGATATACAATCAAACATGTCACAACTCAAAATAAAATCTAGCTATACATGCAAAATTAAGTATTTTTGCGTACTTTATCTATCTTTCAAAGTGTAGAGTACAATTTCTTGAAATTCCGTTCAACTGTTTATTATAAAGTACGGGCGCCAGCCCTAGCTGCGTGTTTGCGCGGCAGTGTTGCCAACTTAGGGGAATTTCAACTCGATATGTTTATAAATATTACGAAACGTAAGTAGGTTACGAAAAATTGGAACTACAGAAATTCTACACAAACTAAACAAGCAGGTGAAACTGATTCCTCTGAAGACGACCTTCTTCAGTTATGTTCTTTATAATGAATACTATTGTTTCATTTTTTATGTTTTATATTATTGCATAATAATGATATCATTTTATTACTTCAAAGTTTCATGGTCACTCAAATTAACACCGTTAAATCGGGATTTCTACCATGTACATGGTAGTCTGTTGGATTTTAATAATTAAGTTTACGGATATCGGTAGTGGTATAAAGGAGATCGGATGTATCTGACTCTGTGGCTATCTATAGATAGACGTTGCCATTTTGAACACGTTTTTCTCTGACACATTTGTGATGCCTCAAAAAATATATAAGATAATATGTATGTAATATGTATATTTACTCCCTAAAGTTGGGGTAAAAGCCCTAAGTTGGCCACCCCGGCTGGCACCGCGGGGTGCGGACGGGAGGGGGCAGGGTGGCGCCGCTTACAGAGGCCGCTTGACCTCGCTTCACACAGCTCGACCCAGCTCGCCATACAAAAATACACATCTCCGCTCAGTGGTCTCCACCGAAGCTGTGCGAGGCGGAGATGTGTGAATAACGCAATTCTATTGGTTGTTGAAAACACAGCTCGACGCCGCACATCTCCGCTCAGCTCCGGTGGAGTCTGGGCCTTAGTTAGAAATCATTTGTATGGGAAAAAGAAAAGGGCTATTTTTAGGGTTTTTTCAGCAATAATTCTAATTTTTCTCGCCGTAAAAACCATCCTTGAACTTCAACGAACATTTAAAAAAAGATTTGGCCAAATTGGACCAGGCGTTGTTGAGTTATGCGCTTACCAACACATTTTGCGATTCATTTTTATATTAAAGATTCGATGTTCAAGTTGTAAGTAAAATTGGTGACATTTTTATCTCATAAAAACTTTGTTTATCCTACTCTCTCTTTTTTTCTTTCTTTTTAAGGATTTATTTGGTTAACTTTCGATTTCTGTCATTTGAACAGAAAGTGATTGCCAGTGGGGTCAACGTTTCATAAATAAGTAACCTAAATACTATGAGATACCGTTTTACACTCGGCTTCAACAATTATAGATATAGGGATAATGATTGGAGGTTATTGAACTTTTAACATTGAAAGGCAAGTGGATTAAAGTAAGGTAAGAATTTTCTGTATGAAGTTATGATTTGCGGGCAATAAGGTGTGTATGTAAGTCCAAAATTAATAGCTTTTATTACTTTCACCGTGCTGATAAACCGTCATGGTGAACGGACCATTCAGAAGCCTACACTTCACCTAGCTAATTTGAACACATCTCTACAGCCTACGCAAGGTCCAGCCACTGTTGCTTGGATTTTGTCGGTATTTTCCACCATCGGCGAGTCAGCCGCAAATTATACAGCAGCATCAAAATGATGTGTACTGACAGAGTTGTCAAAAAGATATTGGCGGTTTGACAAAAGTAGTTATAATACTGCTGTGACAGAGTCGTCTCTCATTTGGAGCGTCACCAAACTTTTGCAAGTGAAACACTATTTTACTAAAGTGATATGGTTGGTATTCGTTAAAATTTCAGACCTATTTGACAACTCTGTAGGCACCCATCTTTTTTATGCTGACTGTACTATGAACACATTCGACATATTATTTGATTGAACTCAGGTCCACACGGGCAACGAGTCAGAGTGCTTAACCACTGGGTTTTCTGATTGGCTATTCTTACGTATTCATTTTACTCAGTTGTTATCATGACATTATTTGGATATCTTTATTGCTTTCACGTGTTTTATTGTATTTTATGCTATTCACAAAAACAGTAAAAATAATATTGTGAAACACAAAAATGCTGAATGATTTTCTATCTAAGACAAAACCTGTTTATTCACATATTATAAAGGTATAGGTACCTACTCCTAGATGCACCCTTTAGAGTAAGACAACTCTAATTGATCACATTCTACGAACATGCTTTACGAACGTCCTCCGACCGGACTCGACAACCAATCTGGCTGAATGGTTAGGAAGTTAATACTACACCAGAGGTTGCGGGTTTGATACCCACACAGTGCAAACGATTGTGTGCATACACGTGTCTATTCGTATAGGTCTGAATATTTAATTATGATGTTTACAGAAAAAAGTGTGTAGTTGTATCATGTTCATGATATTAAATGTATTGTGATTTGTGATTGAACTCGCAAAGGTTACATTGTTTGTCATGTTCTGTAATAACTAGTAATTTTTAAGGTTTTGATGTTATGTTTATGTCTACCTATAATAATACGGCAAACCCGTAATAATATTCTATGACAGTGTTTGTTATACTAAATAATAGTTTGAAATTATTATATACAATAGTTATAATTGAGGTAATAAAATATTTTCATTGTTGTCTGTGTGTTCAGGTATCAGCAAAAAAACTAGACGGATTCTCATGAAACTTTATGTAGTCATTCTGTAGATATGTATTCGCTAATACCTGCGTAACTAGACTGGTTTCTGTTTATACTAAGAACTATTCATATTATATCTAAAAACCATCGGGGTTTGAAGAGTAGTTCTTAAAATAGTCTTCTTTCTTCTTTTATTTTTTTGTTGTGTAAAATTATCTTTCATAAGTACAGACCTTGTCCAGACAACAAGGCCCTTTTTCCCACATGCGTGTCTACGGATCCCATCATTTCATACAATCTTATTAGTTGACGCAAGGCAAACGCGTGCGTATGCGAAATATTTTGTATGAAACGTATGACGCTCTTACAAAGACAACAACAATAAAAATATTATCAAAATATGTGTAGACTTTCTGAAGTTATACTCGTCGCACAAACATTTTGGTGATTCATTTTTGTTTGTATGGATTTCTTGATGAGATCCCAAATGATCGGGCTAAATTCTTAAGATAACCTTCAAAGAAAACAATGTTTTGTCAAAGTGACTTCCCATCAATAAACCTAATGCGAAAATAATCTCTAATAATAAACGTAAATGTCACACTTTAGATAGTCTAGATCTATGCTATAAATTAAAAAGATTATATACTTACAGGCGGTAATCCTTTTTCTTTCAGAAGTTTATCGGGCTCTTTCAAACATAAGAAACCGTAGCTCAAGACGAGGCAGAACATTATAGCAGTCATTGAGAATATTCCATAATATCCCATCGTCTTCAGCAAGATGCCACTCAAACCGACGCCGATGGGGACTCCAGCAGTCATACAGAAGCTGACCAGACCAACCCTAAAGGTCCTGGCTTCTTCAGTAGTTATGTCACTAATGTAACTAAACACGCCAAGGAACATGATCACCCATCCCCCAGTGATGGCAGGGAAAAAAGTCTCAAGAAACACTGTGATTTCAACTGGAATCTCATAGAAAAAGTAAACGTTGATCAAATTGCTGATAGCTGTCATTAGCTCTCCTATGATAGGTAGCAAAATACACACTTTCCGTTTGCCCGTTCTGTCACTCCAAGCTCCAAGAAACATTATTAGTATGCAAGGTAACGCCGTATGAATGATACTTTTCCAAATATCTATTGATGCAATCAGAGCTTGCACTTCCTTCTCATAAGACGAAAAATTAGAACTAGTTTTCTTAATTAACGCATTGCACACTTCGTCTCCAAAGTTGAGGTTGACTCGGCATGCTTTGTCCAAATTGAGATTACCCATTGCAAATCTTGATAAAACACTGGGTATTATAAGCCCTCCAAGTAACGGTTCCACTGTAATATTATTTCTTACATGCCGTAATTTTTCTCCAAACGTCTTCTTCTCTACTTTTTCCTCTACCGGCCTGTTTAACGGGTTTTCTTCTATCCATTCTGCTTCTTTCTTCTTTGATTCAGCCATTTTGTTAGATATCAAACAGACTTTGTTTAATTTATCCAATTTATCACATCCATTGTTCAAAATAGCACCATTCAAACACAAGTCACTGTTTCGAAGTGTAATAAAATATAATGAGCGTCGATGTCTGCACTTACTCGGTTGCCCTTAGTATTTACACTCACGATATTTGTTTGATATCAATTAAGCATAGATAATGATAATGATGAATAATTGTAAAGATAAAGGCTTTTAGTATGAGGGATTTGTGTGAGCTAAATTAGGTTAATTTATTTGCCACAGATCATTTTATGTTAGCGTGTGCCGCGTTGCGGATTGTTCGGCAACTGGTTTCTTTGCGAAGAGTTAACTTTATATAGATCCTACACACACACGAGATCGAGATTAGAACATAGATTAATGAAACATTATTGTGGTTTTTAAAGCCGTGCACGTGTGTTTTTTTGATCACCGTGTATCTAAGAGGATAATGTTGACTAAACACTGTATTATATTCCGTTGCTTCCGTTCGCTATACTTAGTGTGTGTTACTTAGTGGACGTATACTGCATTTAAGTACCTAGTTACAGTAATTATACCGTAAGAATAACTATCAGTTCAATTAATTTCTAGGAGATTTCTAATCTAGAAGTAGCTCAATATTGTGCTTATAAAACCCAATAGATTACATGACTCTAGAAATTTTAATTCACATGATGCCCCTTTAATTATGTTCTCTCATTTATTTAAAGACTCGGTCTTTAAATTTCTTTCTTGATCTTGAAAATTTTGCTGTTTCTCGTACTTACATTAAATGAGACAACACCCATTTAACAGATTCATTATTTTTGAAAAAGGTTCTGATGCCCCACACGTACAAACGTTCGGAAGTAACTTCAGCTATAGCACAAGGGCTTAATTTTTTTAAAGAGTTTTCTTAAGAGTTTTCGATAAAAGATGATAATCTCATGATGAGCATTCGGTGGGAGCAAAAGGGTTGGAGTGTGCAATCATTTGTTTTGCCAATGCCATTGTCAATATACACAATATTATTATGTAGTTAATTACGAAATTCAGTTACTCTATCGGTGGCAAGTTGATATCATCAATTGCAAAACTATGTCAATGTTATTAAAACACATATCGATGATTCCCGAAAACGATTAAACAAGAAACGGTGCCTCTTTTTCGTTTTGACGTTTCGTTTTGAGGTTATGACTTTAAAAATTGTATTTATTTAAGTGAGATCATTAGCTCACTTCATATTAATACGAGTACGGTATTGTGATGAGAAAAGTCTACGGCATCCTGTGGGAATTAAATCCACATCTTTCACAATCCAGGTTAGGACGTTTACCTCCTAACCACAAGACCACCAGCGCTGCCCTCCGAGGTCGACGACTTTCTATCAATAGTATCGTTTAATATCAATATGAACGATAATATTATTTTCAATCAACATTGTTGCTGTTATTCAATCGTTGATACCCACTATTCACAATAGGAGGACTTGTGACAGGGGATCGAAAATGGGATAGGTAACACCGATCAAATTTTTTGGATGTTTTTTTCAGGCAACTCAGTCGTTAAGCCTAGTCGGAGATCTCAGGGCAGTTCGATAACATCTGCCATTAAGGTTGCTCAGAATCCGTATTGAGCCTGCGTGTGGAGCCACTTCGTAATTGAGGTAAGGCAGGTGAGGTTAAGTTCCCAGCATTGGGATGTATTAAGGCAGTCGCCTTAATTAACTTAACTTAACTTAATTGTGGATAGATGGACTCATCTATCCACAATTCTTATAAAAACAATCAAACATCAGCCTTTATGAGGCCCACTGCTGGGCACCGGCCTCTCCTCAACTGTGAGGTGGTGCGTGCCATACTCCAACAGTGCAGATTGTTGGCGGCGTAAAAGGTTACTATAAACTGCTAGATGCCGACCAAACCGCTTTAAGGCCTCTGAATAGGCTTAAAGACTGACATCTGGTGACGTCACCAACGACTGCTATACGTTCGTTCCAAAGCACAGAGATGACCGAGATTAAATTTCGGTGCCTGTCTACAAGAACCGAGCCACGGGAAGCATTAATAACAAAATAATATTATTGAAAGCCCCGCCAGTTTATCAATATAGCCTACGACAGTAAACTGCCGAGCGTTAACACCAGCAATCATAAGGTTTTAATCACTACATGCATAATGCACACATACCTTATTATAACCTGATATTGCACTGGGACGCCTTTATATTGAGTAAGCGATTAGCTTACCCTAACCATCCTACCTCGCTTGGAAAAGTGTGGGCTTCTATATGTTTATTTATTTTATTTTATTGCATAACATATGACTTAGTATCTAAAAAAGGTACTACAATTCACATGCAGGTGAATGCACGACAGGAACAGCAATGTGGAAGATAGGGTCAGACTTGCCCAGACCTATGTTTGTAGCGGTAAATGTTAATCGAACTCTGTTTTGATTTAATTCAGTTTGGGTGTGTTAAACAAAAAAATATGTCAAATGTTTATCTGATATTGGTGAATTGACCATTTAATTGTTATTGCCGTTTGCCCAAATATTCAGCTAATATATAAAAACTCATTTTGAATCTGTTAATGAATCTAAGTGCAATAAGTCCTTCTTCACTGCGTCTATTCCCGTCACGCAAAACTGGTCGACAAAATTGATTTACTGAAAACCGTGTACTGGACGATAATTAAGGAAATCACAGTTTTTTCTAGGCAAAATATGCACGTTAGGTCTTTTTAGTAGGTACCTAAACCAGTAGGCACACTCTCCTAAACCAATTTTTAAAGTCTCTTCAACCCAAGTTGATAAGATAATTATGTATAGCGTAATATGACCGCGACGTTCCCAAATAGGTACCTATTTTTTTCATTTCATTTTCTGTAAAATAAATCCGTTGTGGTTTAACGGGTGTCATAACAAAACACGTAGGTAGAAGTATTTGAAATAATATGTAGAATTTACAAATTGATATTAACAAGTAGATCAGTGTTTACAGTAGAAATCGCTCTATAGAGTTGCATGAAAATACGTACTGTGGTTTTCCCACGATGCCTTAATATCGGCAAAATATTATTCGTATTGGCTGTTGAATTGGCCTCCTGTTTTGGTTAAAATATATTCTCCCGGCGGATGTTTTCGTTGCATTTGTTGAATATGTTCATTTATACAATCTCACCTAATGCTGAGTGATGATGTGGTCAATGATGGTACAAGTCTGCCTAGGGAATTCCTGTTTTTTTGAAGAGACTCAAGTTTCAGAAAGACGAATTAACGAAATTTCTCATTCATAAAATTTGTATGGGTGTACATTTAGCTTCTTCACCAACATAATTTAACGATGTCCAGTATTAAGACGACTAGGCATTCAAACAGGAAATGAGAATATGTTTTAGGTTTTGACGATTCGAAAGTACCTAATGTGAAATATCTGACATAATGAATGACCATGCCCAGCCATGAAAAACAAGAATAGAATAAAACTTTGAAGAAGTGTGATTCACTAATGATTTATAACTGCAAAAAAATATTGCTTTCACTATCACTAGAGCTATATGCTGCCTATATTTTTTTTTAACTAAAACCAACTTCTTTAGTTCCTTAAGATTTGTTGTAGGTCCATTTATTTTAGTAAGTCACTTTTTGTGTAACCGGTAACAAAACGTTGAATTAGCACCTACTTAAAACTATTTCTGTTTAGTACACGCGGGTATAGTTTATAACGGACTGTTCGGACTGGCGATGACCATTCGTACACAATGAGTGTTTGACGAAACATCCGCTCGCATCATCTCGATTATCTACTTGAACGTACTCGTTGAGGATATGACAGTTAAGACACATGATGCATTGCCCGAACAGTAAATATCAAATAATTTTGTTCTAATATAACTGGGAAAGGTACTGTTTTTAAAAACCATCTGACTTAAAAAACAATGTTCTAAATCGTAAACAAATCCATGTCCAATACATGTAGGGATCTGATCTAGTTAAAATCGCATTCAATTACATGATTTTATAAACTTCACGCCATAGAAGATAAAACTCATAGTCACCCCGTTTTGCAATGTTTTTTCAATATTATATCGAAACTTTTGACTTTCTACATTAAATTTTTTACTCAATTGGAACCACTAAATATGTTTAGACAAATTCGTAGAATTTGACTAGATACAATTATTGTCTTATTTATTCGTAACTAGCTGTCCCAACAGACTTCGTTCTGTTGTCAAACATTTAGTGTCACGTGACAGGTAGTAACATTTACTAAGAGGAAACTAAAATTGAGATTTTTACTATATTCCCAGCATTTTCTCATGATTACTCACCTTTTAAACCTTCCCTCGACCATTACAAATATTTCAAAACCAAAATTAGCCAAATCGGTCCAGCCATTCCCGAGTTTTAGCGAGACTAACGAACAGCAATCCATTTTTATATATAGAGATGTTTAAGGACCTACGAAATACGCGACCGCGGCGACCCAAGTACGTTAGTTGTATAGAGATTTTTGGGACAACCTGCCCCTAAAAAGAAATTATACATCCCCTAATACTGTACTCAAATATAAACTTGAAATTTAGTACAGGGGTTCATTTCATAATGCAAGTCAGCACCAAGAAATGACTCTTAGAAGTTCAAACCCTAATTTCGGACTTTGAACTGATTCTAGAGCTACTCGTATGTGCTCGAACAAACCCGACGTTATTTTGTATATATAAGTTAATGTATTGTTATAATATTGGTTTGCATGCAACAAACATAATAATTATCTATGAGAATCACTATGTTATTTGCGCAGTAAGCCAGTTCCAGACACAATGGAGGTTTTATTGTTATTGTATCGTCTATACCTAGACGAGACGTTAGAATAGAGTGTTAGATAATATCTCTCAACAAGTAGTTTAATCAGATATATATAAATCACGTGTCACAGTATTTGTTGCCGAACTATTTTTTCCCGTGAGGAGATCCTCACGGATACCTTGCCGCACTAGGGGACGACGAGGTTATGTCGAACTCCTACCGACTGAAACCCCACGGACCTAAAACGTGGCACGTTGGCAGCGAAGCTGGATTCACTCCAGATTTATCGCACTGCTCCACCGCCAGTACTAGCTCTTAACGGGGCCCCTCCGGGGACCCCCAACAAAGAGGCGAGGCTACTAAGCGCCTGGAGAACGCAGGCACTTCCGCTATCACAGTGGACGACGTGCAAGTCCACCACACCGCCACGCCTGGGTTCGCTTCGCTTCCCGGCGGTCTGCACTACCACCAATACTAAGCTCCCCAATATAATAATATGGGTTAGTTGGAGGCAAACTGATTGTTACCGTCATGGTGAACGAAACAATCAGAAGCCCACATATCGCCGTGGGAAATTGAACCCAACGTGGTAAAGGGCGAGAATACCACCGTTACCCGGGTTGCTTGGGTTTTACATCGGTTTTTTGCATCATCGGAGAGTTATCCGCAAATTGTACAATGAATACAAAGTAGGTGTGTTACGGCCAGATTGGTCTCGTTACCACCAGGTTCCGAGCAAGAGTATTTAACCACTGGGCCACAACGGTCTCTATAAACTATGAAACATGCTCAAATGGCAGTTCGTCGCGACTTCTTTAAAGTGACCTGACATACTTTCACACTTGGTAAGTAGGTATTTTACCCTGATAAGCTTAGATAACACCAACCAAAGACCTATCCTAACTCGATAAAAATGCTTGAAACCTTTCAGAAATGAATTAATAGGTAAATCCACACTGTTTCTCTATTACACAAACAGATATTTGTAGTTAATGATAACTTTATCATGTCGTTAGAGTTTATATCAAATATCAGATAACAATACATTATACGTTATTACTTATATTTGAACTAAAGATTAGAATAGGTAATAGATGGACATAACATAAAAAAACTGTTTCTGGATGATTATTCTCGTGGTTTGAGTGACACACTAGGACACAACAAGCGATCAAGCAATAAGACCGCCTAAATTGTGTAAATTGTGCAGTGGTTGTTGTAATTTAATACTGCTTTGATGTTTCCGCACTTTGAAGATCACCTCAGATTGATTTGCATTTTTATTGAACTACATGTCGGAGTCGCATAGGGTATGTCTTGAGGATTCATTATAAATCCAACTAATTTCAAACTTTAAGCACTGTAGGTATAATCCTTATTTAACTGATACACTGTAACACGCGGGCTCAGTGCCGATTGTTTGTTGGAGGGCTGCAGAATGAGACTTGATGATAGGCATTGCTGGCCCTGAGGGCTCCGACTTGGCTTACCACTGACATCTTTTGTGGTATTCACCTGGCATTGCCATGAACGATTGTTTATATATTAAATAAGTTCGACCAGATATTTATGGATAAAAGATTTATTTATTTAATTATTTATTCATTAAAGAATCACCAACATAAGAATCAGCATTTCAAACAAAATGATAAAATATGGTTGCTTATGGCTAACTGTGATCAATTATGGTACATTGTGATTAATAAAAAGAAATTAAAATGTTGTTTGTCGAATATTCTTTAGACAACAACGATATACTTACCTATTTGTTCAGTTAGCAGTAAAAAAGGCAATATTGTTTTCGGCCAGTCGTGAATCGCACAATCGTCTTTCAAACATTATTTATATTACACTTGATCCCTAGATATTTTTTATGTTAATAAATGAGTGTCGATCATCTCTCTTTTTGGAATTTCCTATCCTTATTCTACGCCAGACGTACGAGCAACTGGGTTTTGACCGGATATGCCTAGACTTGTATATTCTATCGTATATCCTATCGTATCGACCTATAAATCGTTTTGTAGACCATACGGAAGTAATTTTCACTTTTGTATCGTCTGGGCTGCTGATCCCCGTTTGTAAATAACACGACAGTCTTGGGACAGTGTCTTGAAGTGTCGACTTTTACGTCACGCAACTTTTACGACTTTTTTTTTTGTAGGATATGGGGCAAACGAGCTGACATACCACCTAATGGAAAGTCAATACTGCCGCCCATGGACATTTGCAACACCAGAGGAGCTACAAAACGCGTTGCTGACCTTTTAAATTAGATATACAGTGTGTTTGGGAACCGGTGTCCGACCCGTTAAGGTGAAGTAATATGATCTATTTTATGAATAAATCCACCATAATTAAGCACTTTTAATTAATTTTTTTTTTTTTTTTTTTATTTATTTCAGGTAAATTTTACCTGCGTTTCAAAGGGTCTCTGATGACAGGGTGATATTCAATTTGTCACAAACTATTTTACTTGGAACTTTGATTTTTGCTTCAGTGTTTAGGTGATGTCTTTGGGTATCCAAAAAGTTAAAAATAAATGTATGTTGACAGTTTAGTTTTTCTGAAAAAAAAATGTAAAAAAAACTAACAAATTCTACCACAATTTTCAAGTTCAAACATTTTTTTTGAGGTATTTTAAGGGAGTTATGAAAAAATGCTTTTTCGTCAGCTTATTGCCTACTTTTGTAGCTGTCCAACGATACCACTTTTGTGACTGTAGGACCTCTAAATCGGCAGATATTGCAAACTAAAATAACCCACCCGTACTCCCGAGAAAAAAAAATTAAAATGGCGGCCATTTTAAAACAACTGGGGCAAAGTGCTTAATTATGGTGGATTTATTCATAAAATAGATCATATTACTTCACCTTAACGGGTCGGACACCGGTTCCCAAACACACTGTATAATATATTGCGATATTTTCTAGTGCGTTCAAACCATCAAAAATAACACCGATTTCTATTAAAACAAATTATAGTCTACTAACAAATCCTTTAATATAAAAGTTTAACAATAACATGGTTTTCCTATTAAAACATTTAAAAAGAGCATGTCTAGTAAACAATGTAATTCTTAAGTATCACTAAACTAATCGCTTGTTTACGATCATTAAGCTCTAATTTATGTCTAGTTTTAATAATAGCAGTTAAAATAAAACTATCTCTCCATTTGTTAATGATTTTAAATTGCAAATAAAGCTCATTACCCAGTATTCATTAAAGTAATGATTAAATGAAGGAGTCGATTCTACATAAACTGATATTTTGTAATGAAGTGCCGAATAAATTTCGCTAAAAAATAATCTAATATTAATTAAAACTTTATTCATTTTTCGCTGCCTAAATCTGTTACTTCAAGTCTTCGTTGCCTCGTCTCTTTCCTATGTTGGATGAACAGCCATCTGAAAAGAGAGTATCGTCAATTACCATCAGCATTTGCAGTCACAAGACTTCTATATTTTTTGGGAATGTGTGTGAGCGAGAAGTGAGAACAAGAAAGGGGGGAGGCCGGTTGAAAGCCTACCTACACCACCTACATAATCCTGTTGCACTTACTAAAATCCTAGATGTAATACACGTTTTGGGGCTGTAAACCATTTATCAATTTGATTTGTTTTGCGTTTGACCTCGGTCTCACCTAACAGATATTGCCTATTCAATCTTGCTTTGAACACACTGAGATTGTATGTATCCGGATATACAGATGCTGGGAGAGCATTCATCTGAAATAACCCATATTTCAGGAAAAAAAAACTACTTGTTTCTAATGATGTAGGTATGGGTTGTATCTAATTCGTCATCTTGTAATACCTAACAATAACCGCTGATTATTTTCCAGAGTTTTTATACTAGGTATACATTATACCTATAATAAAGATAAATCATAAAAATCTGATAATTGATCATACGAGTAGCTGGATATTGCACTTCAATTACGCAGAAGGTGACATATTCATCACCTACATCAATAGTTATTAGTAATAGTCGTGAAAATGCGGCTTTATATATTATTGACTTTAATGAACTCACTGTTTTGGTAAACTGTTTGATAGGTTTTTAAACTTTCTTGTTGCATTTTTCATCGTAGTTTATATGTTGCAGAAAACCCGGTTTATTTAGTGTTTATAAACTGTTTGATGTTCAGTGATTGATTAAAAATAAAACCCATCGGTCAACGATTGCGATTACGAAGGCTGTTGTGTTTATGACTTTGTTTTTCATCAGGTAAGTAAACAATAACATCTTTGTTCGCCAATGACACTGCAAGATAACCTCACTATCCTTCCGTATCAAAGTAATAACACTCACTACTTACTAACAATTGTGACTGTAAGAATTGGAAAGTCGCGTGGACACAAACCTTAGTGGTTTTTACAGCATGCGACTATGCACAAATTATGGTATTTAGAAGTTTTATAAGTACTCCTATAAAAGGCATATCCAAATAGCAGACAAACTATATTACGTCTGTTAAAGCAGTCCTATCCCCAATCTCATGCTGGATGCTCAGTCCACGGACAAAACGAACAGTTCGGCAACCACGCAAATTAAAAATCGTCTTCTAAATATGTCACTTCTTCCCCCTGCTCATGGAGGCTTGGTACCGGTAGGTATAGTGATAGTGTCGATGGCCACTTTTGATAGCCTTCAGAAACGCCTACCCATTTCACTGAAGAAGTTCCGAGGTTAGGTTAAACCTCACGGTGACGTGAGGTTTTAGTCGGTAGGAGTCAGACATAACTTTATCGTCCTGGAGACGAGAATCCATGCGAATTTGGTCACAGTATTGAAGTGAATTACACAAACAGATTCTTACATCAAAGTGAAGATAGGTGGGAAGGTTAGGCAAGCACTGTAGATGAAGACAGCTCCGCTGAACGTCTCCAAGGTAGCGGAGTACATCGCCGTGTAAGTGGGGTCGAATATCATGGCACCCAGTGTCTCCACGAGACTGAACAGTGAATTCATTTTACCTGAAAATAAAATACATATTGAAGTTTAGGAAAGTGCAACACTAACCACCTTATTGATAAAAAGTTAAACAGCGTTCCAACAACACGTTAACTATTGTATCACTCTGCCCCTTTTATTCTTGTTGCTGCCGCCATTTGCGAGTAAGTGACAAAACAGTCCAGTTGCTTTAACTATGCTTTAGCGTTGCGGTCGTTTTAATGAATAAGGGTTAAATAAAGATATCTAAAGATAGAAATGCCTCAAAAACTAAGTATTGGTAGAGGTATCAGCCGGGATTTTAGGTTCTAGTAGTACTATTCTAGACAAGGGGTCACCAACCACTTTTTCAAGGGGTGTGCTTTAAACAAAAAGTAGTAAACAACAACAACAAGCCCTCTCCCCCCTTTCGCTATAGTACATCATCCACCAAACACATCACGTACCTCGTAGTAAGAACTCGTATTCAAACTATGAGCTAAACCATTTATTTTGTTGTAAACAGCTTTTACAAAAACTTGCGAAAATGAAAATGTATACACTCAGGCAACAGTTAACTATTTGCAATTTCGTTAGCTAGTTTTTATGAGAAATTGTACCCTGCGTGAGACAAAATATTTTATATTGTTTGCACCACCACCACCAATGCACCAAACGTTGACTTCCACTCCTGTGTTACGCTTAACGCGTGGCCTCAGTTTTCAAATTTGTGACAGTTGCTCATCATCCCAAGGCAGCAAAAAGGAATATTAGGAAGTTAGAACGCCGAAAATATTTAAAAGTGTCCTACAAAATGGCGCCTATTAAGTTAATCAAGCCCCAAGATCCTATTTGTCCCAAATCCCTGATGCCCCATTCGCTCTTCCTAAGACCTTCAGTCAGTGTCTTAGGAAATTGCTATACCCAAGAGCTTTTTGTGTTTTAGACACAATTTTAACTAATTTATGCCATCTTTGAATGTTCTAGCGCTGTTACATTTTAAGTGTATGATTAACGTAATTCCATTTGATACTTACATCGTAGAAGATGTTAATAATTAATGGAATAATTTGATAATGTTTTCTGTAATTTTGATTAGATCTAGACTATGTTGCTACTTTGATCAAGAATTCTGTAAATCTTATAGGTAAGTGAGATCACTTAGTGAGATAACTGGGACCTTTTTGCCTATCATAATGTATGTATATCTTAGTTCTGTAAACTATGTAATGTAAATTTAGGCCGGACTCAGTGGTCGATGGAATATAATAGTGCATTAGTGTCAAAATAAGACATCCTAAAAGGATCTATGTATTTAATTCGGTAAAGTACCCTCCGCCAATGAGGGGATTGCGCCAATAAAGGTTGAAACATTTCTAAACTTTACTTGACGTTTTGGATACCCTTAAATAGCATACGTTTTGTTTGGTTTTAGATGAAGTTTGAGAGACACTTATTCTAGGTATTTATTATTGAAAATCTTACCCAATTCTTCACTTGGAACCAATTTCGACGCCATTGATCGTAACGAAGTGAAAGTCGTCGCGTTTAAGATCTCTATTACTGGCACTGAAATCACATGAAAACTTGTATAAGCTGTATTTTTTTAAATTTGAATTTTCAATTGGAATAATATTATTTAACACCTAGCTATCCCGACAGACGTTGTTCTGTTGTTAAACATTTAGAAATGGTTGCTGAGCGAAAACTTGATTGTGGTTTTTAATATATTCCTAGCCAAATCGGTCCAGTCGTTTCCGAGTTTTAGAGAGACTAACGAACAGCAATTGATTTTATAGGTATACTAGCTGTCCCGACATATTTTGTACTGTTGTCAAATATTCAGTGTCACGTGACAGGTAGAAAGGTTTGCTAAGGAAAATTTAAATCGTTGTTTTTCACTATATTCCTAGCATTTTCTTATATTTACTCAGCTTTTAAACCTTTCCTGGATCTTCAAAAATATTTCAAATCAAAATAAGCCAAATCGGTTCAATCGTTCCCGAGTCATAGCGAGTCTAACAAACACGAACTGATTTTTAAATATAAGAAATATTAAATAAATGTTCTCACCCATATACATATGAAAATCAGTCTGTACGAAGGCTATGTAAACCGAACCAATCAGTTTGCTTATAATGGAGATCAGACATAGCATGGAGTCATGGAATCCCAACTTCTTGCTGAACACACTGATGGAGAAAAGGGCTCCTAGAATCAGTCGTTAACAATCATCAATTGTAATGGTCAATAGGGATCAAGCTTAGGGACCCGACCCGTTATTGGGTCCGGCCGCCACGCCCTCGACCCACGAGGCCCTCGGCTGGGACGCCCTCGAATTTTAATAGGGGGTCACTGACAAATATACGAGTATGATGAAAATCGAGGGCATCCCGGCCGGAATTCATAGGTCTTTATCCACTTATTCATGAAAATCCCTACAACACAACTTTAACCACACTGGTTCTTTTGTCCCTTCCATTTTAATTGCTATCAACATTGCTGATAAGTAGGATAACATTTTTTTTGCTAAATTAATATTTAGATAATGAATAATTATAAATTCAGTTAACCTCAATTAACCGCGAGTTAACCTCAAAGCCTGTTTTTTTTAAATACGCATTACGTATATACGTGTACGTACATATGGTATACATTTTGATGGTCTGAGGAAAGTTATTTGATGGCACAGTAACAAAACAATTACCCATTGAGTGTGCTATGATGCTGTATGTAGAGTACATGCTATATTTAACAGCATCCCATTTTAAGCGGTATCTCACGAACATATATGTAACGAGTCTTTCACCTGAAAAATAAATAAAAATAGCATTAAGAGCAAAAACAAACTGTCTGAGATTGGAATACATTTTTCATTATTAGTTAATGGTATTTATTAACCTGTGCCTTAAACAATATATGAAACATAAAATAAAACTCACCATGGTTAGGCCCGTAAATGATTCCCACAACAGTTAAAGTCAGTATTATTTTTGCTCTGATATTCCCATCTCTTTTTTTGAATGCCATCATGATTGTATCTTTGACCATAGATGCTATATTTCTTAATGAAATACCTTTTATCTGGAACATTATTTTCGAGGTATATAATATAAAATTGGATAAATATGTGCATCTTAAAATATCTCCAAGCCCCTTGTTCATAAAAATTCAAAGAGCACTACAGCATCAATTTAGCAACTGGAACGTTTTGTCTCTTTCATTCTTATTGCTTTCACCATTTGCGAGTGACAAAATACGTCAGTAGCTAATTTAATGCTCTAGGCTTGCTTCAGTTTTTATGACTAAGGGGGTTAGTTAGTCTTTGTCGAAAATAAAATAAATTACTACTTTTACCTTGTCATTTGTATCAATATTTTTTTTGGTGCAACTTTCCAAGCAGCATAAACCATACACCAAAGTCATAATCAAAATAGTTCCAGATGTTGCGAAGATGCCGTAATATCCCCACCATTTTAGGAGGATTCCACTCAAGGCTGTTCCAACAGGAATTCCCGCAGTCAAGCACAAGTTAACCAGACCTACTCTAAATGTTCTAGATTCTTCTGTGGTGACGTCACTGATATAACTAAATACTCCAAGGTATATAGTAACCATGCCTCCAGTGATTGCTTGGAAAAATGCTTCAAAAAACATGGTCACTTCAACTGAAATCTCATGAAAGAAGAGAACGCTGACAATGTTACTGACAGTAACAAGAATTTCGCCAATAATTGGCAGTAGTATGCATATTTTTCTATTACCCGTTCTATCACTCCACGCACCCATGAAAATAACAAACACTGTTGGTACGGCAGTCTGAATAACACTTTTCCACGATTCAATCGCAGATATGACTTTTTGGACATTGATTTCTTGTGCAGTGTAGTTGCCAGTTCTTTCTATAAGCGCATCACAGATCTCATCTCCGTACATTAACTTGACTCGGCATGCTTTATCTAAATTCAGATTCTGTATGGCCAGTCTTGAAAGCATCAGCGGGATAATCATTCCACCCAATATTGGCTCCACAGTAATATTTGATTTTATTTGACATAGCTTTTTGAAAAATGTTTGCTTCTCAAATTCAGCTTTTGGTTTCTCTTTTTCTTTCAACGGCTTTTCTTCTGGATTCTCTGGTTCTTTTTCTTTTGTATCGGACATTATTTCGTGTGCCAATATCTCTGGGAAAACCAGTAGCACACTAACTGCCACGCGTGCTCACAGAACTCGTGTGACTTAAGATCAATTACTTCTATTTCGTATACAGCTTGTTTAAAAATTTAAGTAAATATTTGATCTGCCACGTAGATGTTTAATCAAATAAAAGTCATCGTTATTACAATTTAATTTAAATCTGTGTGAATTTGGGGTGGTTATGCAAATGTTTAAACATACGAATAAATTACATAATCGCATTTATTTTAATTTGACGTCGACTTCAGTTGAAGTAATCTTTTTGATCATTTTTTTTTAAATCTGGACTAAGATCTCAAAACTAAAACAGAGGAAAAAAAGGAGGCTAAACTGCGATTTGATAAAAAATAACAAACATTGTTTTCAATAATAATTTGAAGATGTTGTGCCTATACATATATGTTAGAAATACTTAAGTTGTCTAGCCGCAAATGCCAGTGCTTTTAAAATTGGTACATTTATTTTCTGCATGGACAGTGCTTTGATTCTAGCTAATAGTGGCTCACTGGGTCTCATCGTTATGAGATATAAGAGGAGCAATACACAATGCTGACAACCTTCATAGATCAATGGCGATTTTATCTCAAAGTTTTACTTCCTGTATGAAATTCAGTCTCGACCTCATTTCCTCTTACGATGATTTTAAAAATGTTGGCATGTGGGTGTTGATGGGGCTGGGGGGGGGGGGGGGGATGAGGGCTTTACGAGCTGTGTTTGTCCTAAAATGGTCTTTATTCGCGAGTTTTTGGCCCCAATGGCCATCTGTTCTTCGCGCTTTGTGTCCCACCCACTGCCACTTCAACCCGCTGACCTGCTGGGATGTATCAGACCTTAGTTCTTTTATTTCCTCTTCCTGATCCTATAATTACCATTAACCGATCATAAAAACTTTTTTTCATTCAAACCGTCAGAAATAAAAATGTTACACCTTGTAATGTAAGCGGGGTGCCTTATCAATACTTAATTGTGGTAATGAAGTAATTAATATTTGCACAAGATATGTACAGAGCCACTGCACTAGCTTTGATGAGCTGATAACCATGTTTGCATGGCACAATCAATTTCTTTATTTGCATGAAGATACTGGAGTGTGATACAATAATACAGAAAAATACATTTTATTAACAGACAGTTAATGTAATAAGGTCGTGGACCTAGAATAAAGTTGGATGAATATTTTTTTTTAAATCACGTTTTGAGAATATCGTTGGCCACGTATGCACTTTGGCTTGAAGTTCCTGTGATCTCAAGTTCAAATCTGGCCTGGTAATCTCTTTTGTGTGGAACTGAGATAAAAACCAAAGCAACCGCCAACCAAAGTAAGTGGCCGCTATTTGCAAGCCGTGTGGTACAATTCGTTCAGTGAAGTGTGAGCTTCTGAATGTCCCATCATCATGACGGTAATAGTCAATGTACAGTCAACAGCACACGGTTACCCCGTTTCCGTTTCTTCTCTCGCTCTTGCCAAATGTCATTTCTTTGCAATAGAGCAAGAAGTATTGACTGGAAATGGATAGAGTGATGTGCCGTCCACCATACCTTCGAGTTATTTTGTGTTAAAATATGTTCGAGTGATGAATCCGAAAATCCGAATCATTTGATGATGAAATAAGTATGCAATGCTGTGTAATATTTATGGCACTCGTATGCAATTTCCACTAGAACCAATAGTTTGTTTTGTTCTGGCGTTCGAGGGTGACTATCGGTGTTTCGTGAACGTCATAGAGTTCAATATTTTATTTTATTATTAAGATATTAAAGTAGTTGCTTTTAAAAAACTATTGATACATACTCGTACCGCGATGTTGTGTTGTCACTGCGTTTATTTCAATCGGGACAATCATTAGGAGTTAGTTAAATAATATATTTTATGATAGAATCTCACTTCGAGATCAGGCTGCCGTGTTTGACATATCAATTTCTTTCATTGCAATTGATATAACATAACAATGGTCATTATTCCACACAGTGCCTTCGGCCACGGTTTTTAAACTAATCAAAGCTTATACTATGGAATACTAGGCATTTCTTTGTTGTATACATGATAAACATAGGAAACATCCAGACTGATACAACAAACATGTTTGTACTGTGCGAGGTTTGAACCCACGCTCTCATGTACAATCGCGGAATTAAAAGGTTGGCCAGTTTTCAAATAAAAGTTTTCAAGCACATGTTACCTTTTTAAGTTGTTGGAGAGTGTTGTATTGAAAAAGTATGCTTTACTGTATTTGACAATAAAGTTTAAAGGACTTGATCAAAATTTCATAGACAAAAAATCTAGAATCGCCAGCAACGAAATGTATAAAAATGGGTTCACTAAAGTAACCCTATTACGTATTCAAAAAATCAACCTCCTAAACCATACAGTATAGAAGTTATTGTACTGTATAACTTCATTAATATAAACAAAAAGAGGAAGATACGGCATCCACGTACCAAAAATGACCACATAAAAAACAGGTCCAATGGACCTTTTTGCAAGTCAATATGGCAGTGACTTTTTTGCATCCCACGTCATTCATATGCCAATGTCATATGCCAGTTTCCGAATATATAAAGAACATAGAATGGAATGGCAATGACAAATAGGATGATGAACATTGACATAAATGAGTAAAAAGTAAAATCACAATGATAAACAAAAGAGACTATTCTACTCTTTAACACTCTTCCAAATTCACACGTGTTTTGAGATTGATCACGATTTTAACATACATTTAAGCAAGGTGAGTTCTTCAAGTGGGCATGGCAGGCGAAATCCTAAACTATAAAGAATTCAGAAAATGGTCAATGTGAATGTAATGAAAATAAATATTTTATTAAAAATGTGACCTTTCCTTCAGTTTGACATTTATTGTTACTTCTCATTATTTGACCCATAGAAGCGAAACTACAAGATGGCATTGTAATACAGGGTGTCATTTTTTTCCAAAAACATCTGGTTCGAACCCAGGCTACGAATGAAGTTTTAAAAAAAAACTGAGTATACAGTTTTAATTTTTGTCCAAATCGGGCTAAAGACAATTTTTCTGAATTCCTCATAGTTTAGGATTTGGCCTACCGCGCCCACTTGAAAAACTCACCCTGTATAATATTTTCACAGAATATGATATGAAACTTTAAAATAACAACTTTTCTCATCATACCGACCCAAAAGAGTTCATAGATAACGGCTACAATAGATTTTTCAGAACCTAAAAAATACAAATATTGATTTCATTCATCATCAATATCTAGTATACCGCGTAGCTTTTGCAGTAGATTTTCATATATTTTTGATCTACACATTATGCTCGTTAAAATAGCATATATGGCATTTCTGGCGATTCTAGGTTTTTTTTGATCAAGTCCTTTAATTAGACGTATGCTCCTTCACGATTAACAGAACTGAAACTTTTTACTGGTATGATCTTTTCGCACATCCTCTTTGCTTAAAATGATCAATACCACTAATGTGTTTGGCAGTTCCTGTCAATATCGTCACTGAGCAAGCAAAAACAGATCTTAAGGTGGTCAACCTTTTTGTTCTGCGGCGGTACATACTATCCAACTCCAAGTCATCGTCAAATAATTATCTGGAACACATTTTCCTGCACCTGGTTATGCCTCAAGGCTATATACTCGTAAATAAATGAATTAGTAACATAAACATAAAACATAAACGGCCCATATACGTCCCCCTGCTGGGCCCAGGCCTCACCCCAACTATGAGGTGGAACAAGCCATACTCCAACACGCGGGCTCAGTGCGGATTGTTGGAGGGGTGTAAGGTTAGTGAGCAACCCTAATATCAGATGTTATCAAGCCGCCCCAAGGCCTCTGAATAGGCTTAACGATTGACATCTATCGACGTCAACCGGGACCAACTGCCTAACGTGCCTTCCGAAGCACGAAGATGCCCGAAAATACACATCACAAAATTTCGTTCGAAGTGGTAGCCCATCCCATTTCCGACATGGCGTGTGTTCTTTTACAACAGCGATCGTCGCCGATCACTGTCACAACTGCGCCACGGGCACCATTTATTTATTCCCATATTTTCGTGAATTGGGCATCAGTCAAAGTCAAGAGTCATAATAGAAATTGGCCAAAACATTTCTAGTTAACCGGGCTCCGGTAAAATCTATGGAACAAGCGAATTTCTGAGAAGTGCTTCAAACGGCTCGTTATTTGTTCCCTAGCGTTTACTTCGGGCCGTATTGTAGTTACTCGATCGGTTTCCATTATCGGGACAGCAAATATTTTAGCCAAATTCTCCGAGCATGAAGCTACGAAATTATTAATAATAGTTTTCTCTTGACAACCCCTTTGCCGATGTAGTTAGCTGTCGGATCGTAATTATGTTGGGTTTTGGTTATGTATACTCGTTTATTGATTTAAGGTTGACTGAAGTAATGATAAGATGAAAATGAGTCAAGAAATATAAGGTAGGAAATACAGATTCTAATTTAATAAAAGGAGTTTTCGTACGTGTATCAGTTTACTAGACACATCATCATTGTTTATTAATACTTAAGATCAACATGTCATTGTTTCACCATTTATTTTGTATCCAAACCATGACTACAAGGCATTCTCTACAAGTATTTGGGTAAGTAAATAAGTAATAATACCAAAAAAATATGAAATAACTGATAGGGTAAATTCGTTCTTACAATAAATACCGTATTTATATTTTAAAAAAAAACTCAATTCCATTAAGAATTTAATGTACATAATAATTACAACTCTTTGACGCAAGTAGAGATCGTCTAAGCTCAAATGACGCGCACCTCCACTGCATCTACGCATGCAAGCAAGCACTATTGTTGGCGTACATGCGATGGAGGGGCGTGTCATTACAGCTTAGACGATCTCTAATACTTTTTTTAGCATAACTAATTGCTTACAGAACCAAATGTTACCGAGCATAAAAGTAAGACTTAGAGCGCTCTAAGCGAAAAAAGCTTTTTGCCATTATTCTTTTCTGTCAGTCGGAAGAAGATTTTAAAATTCTCTGAAACCTTTGACACAACTTTATTACCCATCTACGGTCTAGCAGTAAAATTGATAATTTTCACATTTTACGAGCTAAGTAAATAAGTTCAGAACATTTCAACGCTTCACTTTTCCCAGAATTCTAAACCAAATTTCGGAAATGAAGGCATGCTGTAGTTTTTGAGAAATAGCGTACTTCGTAGTGGCAGCATCGATATTAACAAAAAGAGGAATCCTTATATACTTCGCGAATTCGAAAACTGGAATGATGTGCACGCAAACAAGTCGCTGTCATATTGGCTTGAAAGCAGGTCTATTAGACCTATTTTTGTGTGGCTTCGTTTGGTACGTGGGTGCCGTATCTTCCTCTTTTTGTTTATATCAAAGAGTACATAGTGGTCAGGCGGGAGGGGATCGACATATTTTTTCTGTTGGCTGTCAGATATTGTTCTATTGAACTGACACACGGTTAGGTGTTTGACAGAACGACACTCATCGAAACAGCAGAGTCAAAATATAATATATTTTTTTAGTAAGACAGTATCATTCATTATCTAACAATATGTTTTAGCTTACTAAGCTTGTCTTACAAATACATCTGAAAATAAAATTTCAGTTATCTTGGCTTTGCGACAGTTTTTTGTGGAAAATGTGTATGTATTAAAGACTAATGTTACAAAATTTCATATGTTCATTTTTTCATTTTCACTTTCTAAGCTGCTGAGCAACGACTCCCGTCTTTCGGTCTTCTTAGTTTCGCTGTTCTCTTGTGGATTATTTTCTTCGTCTAGTTGACTACACTTTTTATGCTGCAGGTAAAACCAGCTGAAATCATACAAAAATAACCCCGTTTTGATAATTTTATGACCCTAACTTATCCTTGAAGTTTTTAGCTCTGATAAACCCAATACCTAGGTACTGGGCTTATCAGAGCTTGTAGCTTGCAAATTAGGCATGAATGAAATTTAACAAATACCTTTGAATCCTCGAATCAACTGAAAAATATATGTAACTTCTCTATCAGTGACTAAAGGTTAATCCGCTACTGCGTTTGCAACATGATAAGTTACATAAAAGAACTGCAACCAACTTTGCAATTACAGCATTTCTTAGTCCATCGAAAGCTATTTTAGCATTTTGCCAAGAAACACTTAAAATTACTAAATAGTTTAATTCAAAAGATAAGCTAATACAAAAGAGATAGTCAAATCAAAGAGAGTTACATACCTACTAACTTTGCTATCAACGAGTACCAGTCTCAGCATGGTTCTATTCGAAATTATGACTGGTCCCCGTGACTAATTAGTCGACATTTAAAAACCGTATACGTGAGTGAACCTTTTACCTACCTAAAGATACAAATAGGAGGCAGGGTTAGCACTGTGCTGACGTAGTAAATGATCCCGACGTCTATTTTCAGGGTCATCATGTATATCCATGAGTATATGGGGCCGAAGACCATTGACGTCAACACTTCCATGAGATTGAATACTGCTGTCATTTTACCTGCGAAAGGTCATTCATATTGTTAATAAATTCTTTTAATTATTTTTTTAAACAAAAGTAAACAAAAAACATCAAGTCAAAAAGAAAAATTCAAAGCCATTTGTTTTTTTCATCTTCTTCTAAGGTCGCGTGAACACAAACCTTAGTGGTTTTAAGCTTGCGACTAGCATGATGAACAAATTATACGACGCGACGTTGTATCGTCTTACCCCCTTATTCATAAAAACGAACGCAACGCTAAAACATAGTTTAAGCAATTGACGTATTGTGTCACTTGCTCGCCAATGGCGACAGCAACAAGGGATAGTGACATAGCGATACAAAAGTTAAAATGTTGTTATGGACCTGTTTGAGATTTTATGACTAAGGGGGTTTTTGTGTATGAGCGTACATGTGACTTGCGTACGAGCTCAGCGTTAACTGGCCTCTGATAGTGAGAACCTCTGATATCAAACTGACGTAGCTCAACCGACCAATCAGAAGCCTCGTGGTCTCCACATAGGTGAGTTGATTGAAGGTGATTATTTACCTAGTTCATCGCTCGTGACTAATTTAGATGAGATCGACCGAAGTGCCGTGAAGGATGTGGCGTTGAACATCTCGACGGCCACAGCTGGAACGGAACAGATAAATCTTGTTAATGTACTGCTGATGTTGCTATTCATTTAATTCTGACCAGTAGTTGAAAACAGTCCATCAGCATCAGAATGAATTTTCGGAGTTGTCAAATAACTATTTAAGAGTATCTCCTCCTCAGGGGAGACTGGGGTCGAACGCAAAACGATATTGAATTGAAAAAAAAACAAAGTAAAATATTAGTATGTTTAAAATTGTCTTTCAGTTGCTTAAGATTTGAATGCCATCCAATAAAATACAAACATCAAACCACTGTCATTGCAGAATTAGAATTGTTTTTTTTCAGTCAATAAAGATTTGTTTTAGTTGCCAATAAACACACGTGTAATGTCTAGTTTATTTCCGTTAAATAGGTATAACCCGCGTCTTTCGCAAACTGGGCGACTGCACTAAAAACTGCGGGTTCGAGTCCCGTCTGATGCCAAGACCGAATGCCTTTTTCTGGTTTTCCTATCTTTAGTAAGATGATAATGCATTATCCCTAATGCTAAAAAATAAAATAACCTATTGTAGGTTTTTTCAATATTCAGGTTTGATTTTCTTTCAACTAAAACCCTTTTTTTATTATTTATGAATTAATGATTATTACAAAATTTGATAGCTTTTCATTGAATACGCGTTTGCTTGTGACCCCGATCTGGTTTTTACTTACTTTTGTTAATTGTCCATTTATGTTTAAACTAATTATTAAAGATAGAGCTGCTTGGATTTTTAATTATGAAGTAGGAAAATATTTCAAGAAAATGAGTTTGGAGCATCCAAGCTGTCGATACCGTGGACAGATGAGGTGGTTTAGATGTTTGAAAAGCGTTTGACAACATTTACTAAAGATTGAAGTGATAAAAAAACAAACCAAGGTACATCTGTGAAGTAGTTCTTGCAAATCCAGTGCACAATGCTCCGACGATCTTACTCGTGTTTGAGATGAGGCCCAACACCGAGTCATCCCATTTTAAATAACGGCTGAATAAACTTATTGAGATCAGTGCACCTGAAATTACAAATTAAACATACTGTCGTTAAAGCTTTTATTTTGTTTAGGGAGACTTTGGAAATACAACATCACATTATATACGCTCATGACAGTAACCCTTTTTTTTTGTTTACGCTGAGGGAAATGCCTTACGCATACCCGCCGCCGGGGGGCGGTCGGGTTATGTCGGACTCTCCCACTGGGACGGTTGACCCAGTGGCCTACCGACTGAAAACCTCAGCGACTCCCTCTCATCGTCCACCGTGGGGGGAGTGCGGTGACTGGCACGAAACCTACTACGCGTCTCATGACTGTATCCCTGACGGAATGGGCAGAGGCACACTGATTGTTGCTGTCATAGTAAACAGAAGATTCAGAAGACCACATTTCACGAACTTTTTTTTTTAATTGTTAGCGATGTTGAACCCAATATGGTAAGTGGCGACTCTACCCCCGTTATCCCGGTTAGTGCCGCAGAAGTGGCAACACTTTAAACTCCCTCGTTTGTTAAACAGCCATTCAGAATGGGTCCTACTTATGTTTAATGGGTGACTAAAGTAAAATGTAATAGCACAAACTTACCAAGGAAGTGAACACAAATGTAAAAAGTATGGTAGAAACTGTACTTCAAAGCATCCCAGTTGAATCTGTATCGAGTGAATAAATATCTTGTTGTGAATTCTCCTGTGAAAAAAAGCAAAATTGTATTTTTAATTGATGATAAACGAACTCTTAAGTTAAGTTCTATCATTATAATATGTAACCTAAGATTGCATCATATGATATACGAGTACTTAACACCATTGACTTAGTCTAGTCCCAATAATCGCTACTGGCACATGCCGGTTCGCTTTTCCCCAAGGTCCTTGGTCTGGGGCGCCCTGAGGCACGTTATTTTTTACATTAGGGTACCCCTACGGGCCAGTCAAACTATTTCAAGCCATCAGGGGCTAAACAGCAGTCGTCATTTAGCAAAGCAAAAAAAAAGAAATAGCAATAATTTTTGTATGTATTGCCAGTAGTAATCCACAAAGTCCACGTTAAAATTGATATAACGTAACTAAATGATTCACGAATCTATTATTGGTACAAACAGATCAATAGTCAAAACATTTAGTAACAAACAAACATCCTTTCTTATTAATATCAGCTAGGATTAGGATCACCCAACGTACCGTAAGCCGGCCCGTATATAAAGCCGATGGATGCCAAAATCAAAATGGACTTTGTCCTACGGTGGTTTGGTCCTCTTTTGAATGTCACTTGCAGAGTGTCCTTAACATGTTTCACGTCAAAAAAGGATTTTAGGAAGCCCCATACGCCGGGGGATTCGCTCTGTAATTACATATAATGAATGTCAGATTCACAGTAAAAGTGGATGTAGAAATAGGAATAATATTAAGTACATTTTATTGTCTGGCGCACAGCAAATGTGTGGCGAAAATGCTTTTCTGCTTTTAAAATGGTAATCCTTTGATAGTATTCATTCTTCTTTCGTTAATGCTTTAGTGGCCAGTGACAAAGTTAGGTTTTAAATCTTCTTGAAGTTAATACTTTTGTAACTATGTGATAAGAATGGTCAGTTTGACATCTGGGAGGTCTTTAAGTTAACGATAAAGACATTTGAGTCTCTATAATGAGTTTTCCTCCACTTTGAACATTTTATTTTTTTATTTTGTATTTTGTGTACTGTCCTTAATTATAAATAAATAAAGTAAGATCACACTTGTTAGAAAAATCAATTTAACAAAAGGACCTGTAAAATGTAAATATTACATTCAATTGTGAAATAGCAACCTAATGCAAATTATGCAAATGACAAACAAAAACAATTTAAGTCTTCTCATGATGACTGAAGTCAGTTAAATCTGCACGTTTTTATCTGTAATGATGTAATTTCGTTCAAGATAACGGTCTAAATATAGCACTATGAAGAAATTACCTTGTCAGTTTTCTCCTTGATAGGTCTTTCTGGATCCTTTATATGAATGAAACCGTATCCAATGCTGAAAAGATACAGAAGAGCACTTAAACTGAACACACCGTAGTAGCCGATGTGTTTCAACAGAATCCCACTTAAAGCCGATCCTATTGGTCCACCAGCTGTCAAACAAAGGTTTGCAATACCGACTCTAAAAGTTCTTGTTTCCTCACTAGAAATGTCACTAATATAGCTGAAAGCTCCCATGTATGTCGATATCCAACCTCCAGTAATAGCTGGTAACAGCCCTTCGAAAAATACAGCAACTTGAGCCGGCAGTTCTTTGAAATAATACACATTGAGCATGTTGCTCAGACAGACCAGCAACTCTCCGATGATTGGCAGGAGAATGCATATTTTTCTCTTCCCAGTCCTGTCACTCCACGCTCCCAAGAAAAGTATGAGAAAACTCGGTATTGCAGTCAAGAGAACATTCTTCCAACTCTCCATCCCTGCTATGAGCACTTGGACTGCTGTCTCCTCAGCCAAGTATTTAGTTCCTTCCCTGATGAGGAGTGCGTCACAAACATGGTCCGGGTAGTTTTTGTTGACTCTGCATGCTTTATCCAAATTCAAATTTTGAGTTGCCAACCTTGATAGCACTCCTGGAATGATGTAACAAGCAAGTGTTGGCTCCAACGTTATATTGTCTCTAATATATTTAATTTTCTGTCTCAACGTTTTCTTGTCTGGCAACTTTTTTTCTTTCGTTCCATTTTTCTCAGCTTTTAACGGAACCTCCTCGTTTGATACCATATTTACGAGTAATGCATCAGAGGACATCAGAAGCAAGGGAACACAACATATGTCATCTTGATAACAAATTAAATATTAGCACTATGATAGAAGTAAATATAGATCAGTTTCAGATAATGATTGCAAATACCTAGGTATTTTGTTATAACATAGTTGTTAACGTGAAAACAGATGCGACTGTATTCGTAAGACAAACTACATTATCCCATATTCAGTTCTACTGTTGGGAAACCTCCTCTGTCAGGTGGTGGTCCTCCACGGTAGCGAAAATGAGAGTTGGTCATCATAAACTAAGACTTACCTTATTTATAGAAACCTCAACCACCCAACAACATCACGTAACTCTGTCATTTTGTATCCCCCATTCTTATCAAATTGCTGTCGATATTTCCAAGTCAGTAACACGATATGACACGTTAATCGCTGAACTAATGCTGCAGAAGTTCTTTATTTTTTATGAATCCTTATTCATAAAAAATAAAGAAACTAGCCCCCTTGGGCTAGTTTCTTAAAACTTTTATGATCAGTAACACTAGAATCGTAAACAATGGGATCGCTAACGTTATTTTTGTCAAGTTTCCGAAACGCCACTGTTACAAACGCAATGGTTAGTCCGCGACTCTCTTGTAAAAGTGCCGGAATATCGGAAACACGAAACAAATTTTAGTATTAAAATCCCATAATTTTATAATTAAAAACACGTAGATAGGTTACTTGAGCTAAAAAGGTGGCACCCGAAATCAAGACTTTCGACTCTGAGCACAGCATTGACAGTTGGAGACAACACCGCGCAACATATTGTATCTGTCTCGTTTACGCTCTAGTAAATAATCATGCTATCTTGTACATACACGGTCAAATTAGAGGTACGTACGCCAGGGGACAATTTTTGATTTTGTGTCAGTACTTACATAACCTATTTACGTCTTTTAAATATCATTGAAAAATCAAAATAAGGCACATGGTAGCAATCCCGTTGTTTACGATTCTAAGGGGGTTAGTGTCTAAATTATCAGAATCCGTAGAAAAAAATATATTTCTTAAGCTAAGCATACAGCCTACTATCCCACAAGACGTTTGTCGAACATAGTAAGCCCCTTTGAGTGGCGTTTGTCACGTAACAAATGAACGTACATGCGAGAATATTTTCATTCCTCTTTTGACGTGTTTGAGAGCGTAGCTCGCGTTGCTGTTGTTGTATTCGACACACTTTGCTTTATTGTTTTCATTTTTGACTGAGAGATCCTGCCTGTTTTTTTGATTCCCTTCTAGCTAACTTTTTAGCTAGTACTTATACTTCCAAATAGTTTTTTCAATTTTTTTCAATTTATTAAATAACACCATGGGTGACCAAAACTTTCATTTCCCGCTTTTTAACTTCGTGAAAGTTTGACATAAAAGTTGGTAAATGAGGTTCCCTTAGCCAAAATTTTATCAAAATACAACAATTTGTTAACTTCTACCGTAAATAGTTTAGCTGGCCATTTTTACAGTGTAATCTGATCGAAAAAGGGTATCTTTAAGTTCTAGCATCTAAACCACAGTGCTTGTTGGGAGTGAAGCATTCGGCCACTGAGCATGCCGCGACTTACCCGCAGTAAACACGGAGGCTGCGCCGCTGCTGGTAGAATAACGCCTCCGCTGCGTGGCGCAAGGCTTAAGAGAGAGGCGTGGGTACTTAATGAATTATCTATGCCAGAAATACTGGTTTTCATAAAAATCAAAAACGTTTATCATTCCTAATATTATTTGACAAAAACTAGTTATCTCTTGTTATTTTTTAGTCCATTACCCAGCCACCAAATATTGGTTTTAAAACAACAAACTCTTGATGAAAGTTGAAATGACAAAAATAGCTAAACTGACTATTTTTCCTGTGTAACCTAATCGGAAGAAGTGTACGTTTAAGTTCTAGCAACTAAACCACAATGCTTGTTGGGAGTGAAGCATTCGGCCACTGAGCATGCCGCGACTTACCCGCAGTAAACACGGAGGCTGCGCCGCTGCCGCTCGAATAACGTCTCCGCTGCGTGGCGCAAGGCTTAGGAGAGAGGCGTGGGTAGTTAATGAATTATCTTTGCCAGAAATATTTCTGGTCTATTTGTGATTTGCCTATAAAAGCACAAGGTCGTCCTTTTTAGGTTTTTTTTTTGACAGAAACTATTTAACTCTAGCTCGACTGACGTCTCCGCTACGTGACGCAAGGCTTAAGATATAGGCGTAGTAGGGTAGTTAATGAATTATCTATACCAGAAATACTTCTGGTATATTTGTGATTTGCTTATGAAAGCACAAATTCGACATTTTTAGGTTTTTTTTAATCCGTTACGCAGCCACCCATGTAAGCTAATTGGAAAAAGTTTATGTTTAAGTTCTAGCATCTAAACCACAATGCTTGTTGGGAGTGAAGAATTCGGCCACTGAGCATGCCGCGACTTACCCGCAGTAAACACGGAGGCCGCGCCGCTGCCGCTCGAATAACGTCTCCGCTGCGTGACGCAAGGCTGAAGATAGAAGCGTGGGTAGTTAATAAATTATTTATGCCAGAAATACAATTACAGATTATTTGACAAAAACTAGTTGTCTCTTGGTTTTTTTTTATTTCGTTACCCAGCCAGCAAATATTGGTTTTTACACAACAAACATTGTTATATCTTGACAAAAGTTGAAATAACAAAAATAGTTAAAACATTCATATTTCTGTCGTAACCTAATTAAAAAAAACGGTTTTCTGTGAGTCGGTTAACTGACGAAAGTTGAACTTGACAACGTCATGAATGGAGTGCCTCAGAGCGAGGGAACGCCGCATGCGTAATTTTTTTTTTTCGTGCGTGCCGCCGGCTTCATCGAATTGTACGACGTTGTCACGTCAAAAAGTGTATTTTTTACTACTAGAAACTAAACCACAGTGCTTGTTGGGAGTGAAGCATTCGGCCACTGAGAATGCCGCGACTTACCCGCAGTAAACACGGAGGCCGCGCCGCTGCCGCTCGAATAACGTCTCCACTGCGTGGCGCAAGGTTTAAGATGGAGGCGTGGGTAGTGAATGAATTATCTTTGTCTGAAATACTTGCTTTCATAAAAATCAAAAATTTTCATCATTCTAATATTATTTGATAAACACTAGTTATCTCTTTTTATTTTTTATTTCGTTACCCAGCCACCTAACATTAGTTTTAACACATATTGTTTCTAGTATGTTTTATAAAGCTATATTTGTTGTATTCCAAACGGACTATAATTAGCTCACTTGGGGCTAGATGACGCTGTGTTGAATAATGTCCAGGGATATTTATGTCCAGGGATATTTATATCTTGCGTGCGCTTTTTATGAGCAAAAAGTATCGATGCACTTGGTTTATAATTTCAAAATATCTTCTGACATCTGACACAAAGGTAGATGTATTTTCAATGACAAATGCAAAAATGCGTATACCTACTTTTCAAAGTTGTTAGCTTACACTGAAGCTTGGTTACCATGATTTTTAATTTATTTCAGTTTGCTAGTACTGTTGATTTAAATTATAGTTTCGATCGTCATCAGTGACGAAATTGAAGTATTTTAGAAATCAAAGAGATATGAAGATCCAAAGCTATGCAATTGAAACTTTGTAAGTATGTCTCACTAGTCCACTTTTGAAATCATAACATATCTATTCTCAGAATTATTCGCCTATACATTTGGAACCAAAGAGGGTCAAATAACAACGAAGCGCTTTGAGGTGTGGTATGTAGTGCTCTTGCTCTTTGCATGTCTCGTATTGACCGAGGCACGGTTTCACAGATGTAAAATCGCTGACGCTTGTGACTTACGTCGTCATCTTACACACATTGTGGTATTTTATTGACGTACAATTGCGTTTGCAATATTCGCAATTTGATGTGTTGGGGTGTTGGTGCTGTTGTGTGTTCAGGTTTTTGTGAAATCACCGCACACGCAGCCCATTATGACGTCACTTGTGTCGTTGACGGCAACAAATGTTAAGAGCTTATTAGATTTTGTGCAGAATAGCGGCTGAAGTGGCAGCTTTATTTTAAGCATTGGCACTGATTTTGTCCATTGGCTTTTGAGTTTGAATGTCATTTGTGTAGATATAGTATGAATGCTTAATACTTTGCAAAGTATCCAAAGCTTTAGAAAGGTCCTTTTAATATTGATACTGTTTTTCAAAGTCAACTTGCAACAGTCAAATATAAAAAGGTTCGTATTAAACAGGTTATGTATGTAATATGCTGCTAACTCTCCGGAGATGGATAACACCGATATAAAACCCAAGCAACCCGGATAACGGCGGTAGGCTCACCCCTTGCTACGTTGGGCTCAAATTCCTTCGGCGAAATGTGGGCTTCTGAATGTTCCGTTCACCATGACGGCAAAAATCAGTGTGCCGCTGACTAACCTATTATTGATATGGTCGAGAGGGTATGTTATGTCATGTAATGTATATCTCTCCGTCTAGTTTGAGCGCCTTGACAAAAAAACTACTCAGAGGCCTGTGTGGATGGACCCTAGTACCATACTCTACCCGGTGCCTCTCTCACCGTCAAAGCCTCTTGGCTCATATTAGTTTTCCTGTCATCATCATCCAATCTTAGCCATACGATGTCTTCTACTGAACATATAGGTCAATAGCGGTAGTTTAACATTGTTTCAAATCTAACACCATTCAGCCCCAACAGCTCAGTTCTTTAAACTATCTGGCTCACCCACTGCCACTTCAACCAATTTACTATATATTAAAATTGTATTTATCAGCTGAGTTGGCGACCTTAGTTTTTCTTCTAATTGCTGCATTTCTGACTCAATCTTGTAGCTAAATAGAACATAATTGTTTTACAGAGATTCAGTTTGTACAATTTAGGTGGCCTTATCGCTAAAAGCGTTTTCTAAAAAAAGAAAAGCACTTACTCGACTTGCTTGGTAAAATGACATTCCATCATCAACAAACTTCACAGTATGAAGTAAAATAGAGACTCAAACTACAGTACAGCTGGAATACAACAATAAATATGCAAAATTGACTATTGTAAAAAGTTCCGAGAAAGTTGTATCTATCCTCGAACGTTCTTAGCGTCAGTTGTTCTGACCTCCGAACAACAGTGATGTACCAAGTTGCTGGAGTAAGGCTGCATGTCTACTAAAACAGGAGCTACAAAAGAAGACCAAAGATGACCGAAGAGAGAGATGGAGAGAAGACCGCAGTGACTTCGTATTTGTGATGTTTTGACAGCTGATAAAGAAATCACTATGAGAAGAATTATGTTAAATATGATATACTTATTGTTTAAATATTAACTTCTAATAGTTTTTTTGTATTACACTAGCACTTCTAGCACTTTACGACCGACGCGCTTTAATATTTTTATCATTGCCCCAAACGCGTCGTCGTGGATATTGAGTAACATTTGGGTGCACAATAGAACCAATAATCGTAGATTCCGATTAAAAATATGTTTATTTTAATTTATTTATACATTCATCTTTCTCTTACACTATCATTAAAAAACAACAATATAACTAGTAAATATATTTCAGTGATAAATATGACTGATAACTACTAACTCCCCCTTTCATAAAGCGAATGCAACGCTGAATCATAATTTAAGCAATTTGACGTGTTATGTCACTTACTCGCAAATGGCGGAAGCAGCAAGTATAAAAGTGACAAAGCGATACAAAAGTTAACGTCTTGCTGAAGCGCTGTTTTAGTTTTTATGAATAAGAGGGTGAATATTTACCGCTTTGTTTCAGTGGACAGCGAGCCTTAGCTGGTAGCAACAAAGTTCGCTGCAATACAGAAAGGGCACGAGTTCTTTCTGAAGCGAGCGAGCGCTGTTCCGCTCAGTTTGCAATATTCTATCGAAGAAATGGCTTTGTGTACGTTGTAGTCATCTTGTGAATTTGGCTTTACTATGATTTTACCAGTTTGGTAGAGTGAAAAAAATATTGGATACATTTGTTAACTATAGTACGATTAATAATTGTAGTCAGCAAAATGACAACTTCAACAGTGACTGATACATAGAAGGGTGACCCGCTACAATAGTGACGTTCGGCAATCACTAGACTTAGACATTTAGTCATGCTTCATTTTAATAGGTATCAAAGCCTTTTTTTTAATTGAAATATTTAATAGGTACACAACGAATTAAATAATACGATTCAAGAAATATGGACCCTACCTCCATATTAAAACTTCTCACTAAAAAATTAAAACCATAGCTGGGAAAAAAAAATTCAAAGAGGTTCAGGGGGATAAACACTTGAAAGTCAGGAAAATACAAGTAATTATATTACGTTTTTATTCGTTACGGTTGCTATTGATTCCGACTCCGATTCTGAATCGGTATATTCAGAATCGGAATCGGAATCAGTTTCATTTATAACGAAGAAATCCACATATTGGTCTATAATGTGGTCAAGTTGACACATTTTGTCTTCGACTTTTATGGCATGGTGTATGCACTGTTTCCAATTACCAGGCGTCAACTCTTTCAGGCCTACTTCAAATATTTTTTTACCTCTTTTATTTTAAAAGTTTTATTGTTCCTGGCAACGTACCCCTTCGCTTGAGCCCAAACTAACTCTATTGGGTTGAGCTCACAGTGATAAGGTGGCAGACGCAGGATTGTGACACCGTATTCAGCGGCCAACTCTTCCACAGCATAGCGTTCGTAATTTGATTTTTGTAATTTTACTATTCGATTCGATTAATTGAGCCTTTATCATTGTAGGTTGATATTTAATTTGTTTTTCATCTAACCACTGAACAATATCAGCCTTCCGCCAGTTTTAAGTGGGGATACGCTCGACTATTCTTGAATAGTACGCTCAAAACACTCTGAATTCATCTCTTCATGATAGTCCATACTATTTTTCTTCGATTCAAAAATAAGTAAACCAGAATCTACAAAACCTTTATCACTGCCTATATGTGAAATTATAAGGCGTCGTCCTTTGCCGGTTGGACCCTTTAGGCCTGTAGTCAAACCTTAAGAAAACGCTTGTTTGGAAGATTCTACTGTTGTATCCTCCCAAACTTTTCCAGTTGTATGACCTGTTAATAAACGAAATTGTAAAAATATAATACAGAAACAAAACATTTTGAAACTGAAAACCTATTTACTAAATACAGTTTACCGAAATACCTCTATGTCTCAAGACGAAAGTCTGACCAGTGTGTGTTGCCAGTAATGACATATGGAAGTGAGACGTGGTCATTCACTACGACATTTTTGCCAGGCTGTAATGTCGACTAACTTTTAATTATAAAAACTCGATTTACCACATCACTATTTATTTGGGACTGAAAACCTGCCACACTGAAAATGTCATTTCACTGACTACAATTAAAAATCCTAGTATAACTGTCTGAGATAAGACGAAAAGATTTTCATTGCATTTTAAACTAGAATAAACCTGGCATGAACGTAAAATTTTAAATGACTAGTTAATGCACATTGATAAAGTAAATAAGTTTTCTAGTACTGCAACTTTTTTAAATATGCATTCTAAACGATAGATTTACTGCAGAAGCAGAATAAGCCTGTATAGTAAAATAAGTAAATCTTCACGAAGCCTTAGAGGCTTTGATAGTTATTTTCATGTTTTCATGGTTATGATGACTGTAATTTGCTTAGTAGCTACCTTTATTACATAACCAACAGGCAATCAGAAGAAATACAGTGGACGTCAATAGGAGAAAATCTAATAGTAATTCTAAAATGAGTCTTGCTGAAAATTGCTAAATTTTTGTATTTTTATGCGATAAAGTTAATTGAACCTTATCTTAAAATTATGCTCACTTCCCACCTTGAGTGGTAATTGAAAATCTCATGCGAATCTTAAGCTTACCTTACCAATTTCGTCAAATAGCCCGGGGGCCTGCGTAATGCCCATGCCACAGTATAAACCATACAGTAGAACATCTACATACAAACGTGCCACTCTCGGTTTGAATGTGTGCGTGAGCGTCGCGCGCCGTGTCGCGATATCACGCACACTCGATTTCACGCACACGCTAGCATAATATAGGGAGGCATAGGGAGGCGGCAGTACGGACGGGCTGTGCCGCGTGTCTGTGTGCACGCTAGGCTAATAACTCGGCGGGCGGCCTTAGATAGCCTACTGTATGGTTTATACAGTGCCCATGCTATGACATTGCAATGTAATTTCTGCCGCGCTAATACGACCCCTCGCCTATCTGTCACCGACGTAATTCCCACCAGGATATCCTGTAATACCGTAATACTCGGTAATACCTGTAATTCTGCTGGGAACGTTTGTAGGCGCCTAAATAGGGGCGTAAGATTTTACTTGGCCCGCTATCCCGGCTTAATTACTGGACAATAATACCTGTTTCGGATTTGAAAAGTAGTAATTTATTTTTAATACCGACTTATATGCCAGGTTTTAATAGAAATGGAAGTACGAATGATGCCATGAAGTTAATTAAAAACTAACCTTTATAATTTTTTTGGTACATTATTTGAATACTTGCACAGCACAAATTATTTTAACACAATATATATTTTGCTTAGGTTAGGTACTCTCAAAACTGCATAATAATTTTGCTTTTGAGAACAATCAATTGAATCTTCATCATTTACTTCGTCATTAATTTCTCTAATCAACACCAAACTCTAGCTAAAATTGTGATTAATTATTTTTTTATTAAACTATTTCATGAACAGGTATTATGCCCCCAAACATGTTTTGATTGACAAAATAAATTAACATAACGCCAAGGTATTAGGTTCACCATTTATTTACAGAGAGGCTGATTTGAATTTAATCAAAATAAGTCTACCTACTTATCTAACTGTTTAGGGGTCAAGCAACAATATTTTACCTCGGAGAGTCCACAACTCTGTGACTTCAACTTACTCGAAGAGACGTTGGTGACTGTAATTCTGCTACGAATGTCCTCGATGCCCCTTTCCTTATTCGATAACGTAGAAAAATGTCGAGCATGGTCTTCTCCATAGCTCGCAAGCCGAGTCTCCGGATGCCTAACACGAAATGCCCGCAGGAAAGAGGATTCGATATTTTAGAATGAAATATAGTTTTAAGTCTTGCATGCTTTGGTTTTAACCATGCATTCTGTCTGAAAATGTTCCTTTGACAACTCGTTTAGTGCAGCAGGTACTTATACCAGCCAAATCCGTGGAGAATGTTCGTGAATAAAGCCATGCTTAACCTCAAAAGTAACTTGTAATTATTAGCATTACGAGTATCTCAACAACTAACTTACGGTGCCTGAGTTTGTAGAGCATTATTTAGTCAACAATATTTTTTTAGTGGTCTTCAAGATGACCTCACTCCACCTGATGAGAAGCAGCCGTGAGGTCCAGATATGGCATTGACAAGCACAGTAATGGAGAACTATTTTGAAAGAAAGAAAGAAATAAAATTTATTTGACACATAAGACACAAAAAATTAAAGTCAAACATTTTGCTGGTCAATCTCACTAAAGGAGAACATTCAGGTCTCGAACAAATTGTACCTACCCAAAAATGAAAGTGCCGGCCAGACAAAAATAATACTAGATTCTTGTTGGTAATGACGCCCTGAAGATTTCTTACTAGGACAGGAACAGTCTACAATTAACCCTTAGACGGCTATTTCAGTTTGAAATTAAAATTATGATATCCCAGGATTACTGATGAATTTCAGCATGTGAGGTGACGTCAGATTCATTCGCTGTCCTATGTGTTTTACAGGTCCATTGGACCTGATTTTGTAGGACCACGCGCTAGTACGCGGGAGCTGTATCTTTTTCTTTTTGTTTTAATTAAAGAATCGAATGTCCCCTTTGTTATTTCTGGATGCCATAACAACAATATTTTTATATCAATTGCTTCGAAATATAGGAAAAAAAAGCTCTTAAGTTAACTGGAGCAAGAAACATAATAGGAATAGTGAAAAGTAGGTACAGTCAAACGAAACGCTTCTTCATAATTATTTATTTAATAGACTCATCAAAAGAAATTACATTATTGAGCAAATTAACGTAGAAACGTGAAACATCTTCGTATAAAATTTGTTAATCCAATTTAACATAATAACTACTCTAATAGCTAATATAAAATGAAATACGTTTTACAAACGAATATTTGATATTATAGCGGATTCAGAATGTGTAAATGTTTTATGAATTAAAATGAACACAGAAGAAAAGAAATTGGATAGTTTTTTTTACATATTTTTCCGATGTTATTAATATCTACATGATTTTATGACATCAAAACCTTAAAGTTGGTTGTGTGTTTACTGCTTGAAATCCATGCATAATGCCAAAGTAATGCGCCATACCTTCATGTAGATAGATTTTAATGTAAGATGCTCATATTTCAAATAGGGTATAATCAACCGTGATCTTAACACAGTTTTATTTTTTTAAATAAACGAATTTACCGCTTGAGCACAAAAAGTGTTTGTAATTTTGTGATTGACGTAGCATAAAGTTATACACAAACCAATACAACAAAAAACTTCACTTTGATTACAAAGTAGCAAGTAGCGCGCCAGACCTCAGAACACGGGCTCAGTGACGGGCAACTGGATTTGAAGTTGTCTTAATTAGTAAACATATTATGATACTTATAACATTTCGACGAATGTCATATATATATATGTTGTCTATAGGAAAACAGTTGATCTTGTCAGATATAAAATATCTGCAAACCAGAAAAATACATTCGATCACCTTTGCATCAGGCGGGAGTCGAACCCGCATCTTCCGCTTAGTGCAGTCGCCCAGTTTGCGAAAGATGCGGGTTCGATTCCCGCCTGATGCCAAGGTGACTGAATGTCTTTTTCTGGTTTTCAGATCTTTAGTTAAGACACTGCATGGAAAATGCTAAAAACAATAATAATCATAGTTAGAAAATATTTTCATAAGAATGTTAACATTACACACGTCTGAACCCGCTATGTAGAGACACCATTTCTAACAATATACTTGGTAACTTGGTTGGTAGTTCCACATCTCTTATACGAATTTAATATTGTCTACTTTTTCATACATAAATTACTTTAGTTTACATTATATAATGACTCCTCACACACTATCATACATTATTTGATAATCTAAGAGACTTTAGTTACACAGCACAACATTTCAAATTCAGTTTAGTTGATGAAAAAACTATCGACTTAATATTATGAGTAAAGTGACATGAACAACATGACAGTTTATTCAAATGTTATGTTAAATGATACAAAAAAAGTCATAGATTTATGTAATAACATCCACTAGAAACGAAAAGGTGTTTACTTTATACATACAACGTCGATGATAAAAAAAACATCTGGAATACAGAATATCTAGTATTTTTACGGTAACCGCAGCTATGAACGATTCAAAATCAGCATTTCTTTTAGCACTCATTCGGGTTAGCGCAAACTTTTTAAAGGAGCACTTTCCATATAAGGCTAATTCACATTTATAAGATACGACGTCGCGCACGGACGTAAAAGAAAGACGGACGTCACCTCGTCTAATCATGAGTGAAGCATTATTATCAGCTGCCAGTTTAGGTGTGTGCGTGACTAGCACTTGTCATTGGCGCTGTCACACGGAGTTAAATGGCGTAGTTGGTAGCACCTAGTGTGTTTGTGTGAGTGTAGCTGGTCGCGTACGAAAAACGAAATTGTAGCACCTTGCATGCTTTACATTTTTTTAGTGTGATGTCTCGTTCGTCTTTCTTTTACGTCCGTGACATCGCGTCGCATTTTGCTACGAAACGGCATCGAGAGAAATTAGCTTGCTCGTATTTAGTTTTACCGTGAAACGATGCTGCGTTCACAAATAATAGAAACCACCAGTTTTAAGTGCAATTTAAAATTTCGTTTGATCAACATTTGACAATCCAAACTTATTTGATAAGCTAGATGAAATTCTAAAAGACTTAGAACTATGTTTGAATTGCTCATAATAATATGAGAATACTAACAGCCCGCTTAGCGTAGGGGTTAGGAAAGCAGGTTGAGTTCCAAAGGGTTCAACGCCTGCACAAACGTTTTCTGATACAACAATAGTTTGTGCTGGGTCTGGGTGTTGGTTCGTTATTTCCGGTTTCCACAACATAAGACAAACCTGTCCCATATTTATTCATTAATGACATAATTCAAGTTCGCAGAACTTTAATAATAAGACCTAAGTAACAGTCTGTTTTTTAAAATATATTTTTCTAATATTTAAAAAATAATTCACAACTCCATGTATTTAATTGCAATCACTCAATTTTACATATTTTAAGGTGACAGTATAATAACAATGTATTAATTTGTTAAATTAATAAATTTCGCTCAAACCTAGTCTTCATATTTTAACGCATTTTTAAATGTATACTACAGTACAATGATTTCGTGTTGTTAATAATACAAGTATAAACGTATGACATTTTAAATCTTATTTTTGTAATATTCATAGATGAATTGAACACTATTTTTAACGGTTTTATTGAGCATAATAACCCAAGGTGACTTCAGAATGTTTCCCAACAAAATCAACTGTTGGGCCAACGTATTCGTAGCAACGTCGATGAAACTAAAATTGTACGGGTTGAGGGCGTGAACGTGAATGTGTATGGAACTTGCAATGTTACCATAAAAAGGCATTAATTTAAAAACTTATTACATATTTTTTCGAGCTATTTTCTACAATTGAGTTGAATGAAAAAACGATTTTTGATGAATACAGCGTTTTATACGACGGCTCAACGTACACTTTTTAAATATCCTTTGTCTTGAAAGTTTCGTGATAAGTGTGATTGGGCGTTGGTGTCAATATTGTAGTAGGTATTTGAAAGGTACTAACTGACCTTTAATTATATTATTTTCCATGATTTCTTCCAATTAAGTCACTTGCTGACAATTTTTTACACCAAAATAGGTAAACGAAATAGATTTAAGAATGTATCCAACTAACTTCTACTGGTATTTGACTACGAATCACACAATTTGTTTTAACGAGGACATTAACATATCTATACTCAACTTAACCTATACATATTTATATACATTTATGAAGTGCGGCTCTTTGTTCATATAAAGAACATTCTGAATCAAATCGACGTGAAACTATTAGACTATTCACAAATGGTATTCGTTGTATGAAGTATAGAAATTATATTTACAATAGTACGAGTATACCTATAAAGGAACTTAAAGAAATTGCTTTCAAACTAAAACGAGTAATTTGATAGCTTTAGCACAAAAGGAATATTTTCTCTAAAGATGAGATACTAAGTGAAATTCTAGTATGGGAAAAACAAATGAGGAAATGTATTACAGAAAGTACTATCCTTAACAATTATTTCAGTTTGAGAGTTACTAAATTGAAAGCATTTAAGGCAGTAAATTATATTATAAATATAATTACACACGAACATGGCTGTTTTCAAAATCTAGTGAAAGTCGAGACACGCTGACTGTGACCGTTGTAGTCAATGGAACACTTAGAATCCCACATTTTGTACAGTGAATTCTACCCCAAAGTTGTACAGTCAACAAAGCAAGAAAGAGAAGGAGTCTCAAGACCGATTTTGGCAAAAACAGAATTTAGACATGATAATATTTTTATCATTTTAATAGCAGTTTCGTATCAAAAAAAAAGTGTTTAAAGATCAATCATTATCTTGTTCTGTTGACTGTCCATGGTTATTATAATTATAGTTTCGACAACAAAGGTTAACAAAAAACTACCGCTTGTGTTTCTGAGATGACATTTAATTTTAACTCTACGGTATCACTATTTAGTTTAGGCTATATGTATGGTTACTTAACTAACTCTTATTTACAGTTAATCCGAGGTTCAATTGGCAACACTAATTAGGCTAGCAGCTGTACATCATCGCAGGATCTCTCTGAAACAAGAATTTATAAAGTTTAACGGTTGACGTCGCTAGATGTCAGTCGTCAAGCCCCGTCGCGGGCCTTTGGGCGGCTTGATAACATCTGTCAGGGAGGTGTGTCACTGATCTTACAACAATATGGCTCGCACCACCTCAAAGTTGAGATGAGGCATTTGCCCAGCAGACGTATAGGCTGTTTATTTATCTATATGAATAAATTAAACTGAAAAATCTATTTATCTCTGTTTAATTGCACTAAAAAAAGTGCAACCAGCGGATTTAATGCCTAGAGGTTTTTTTTATCAGTCAACCGCAACGTATAACAGATAATTAAGGAAGTGTGTACATTTGGGTACTTCTTGCACTAAGATAATCTGAGTTTAAGAAGTTTAAGAAAATCTGAATCAGAAATCATAGGCTCTTAAATATTTCTAAGTAAATACACCGTTAAACAGTAAATTATGCAACTTGAATTCATTGTATTTGTCTTTTGATAAAATACTAGTACAAGAGAGGGAAAATTGTCATGCACCTGTATTCTTATCAAATAACATTGATAGTAATCTACTTAATTTATTATATTATGCGAGGAAGTTACCTTAGTATAACATCACATAGGGTGATTGTAGAGCAGACCACGACTAGTAGAAGAGGTGCTGCCAGACCTGGAGAAGAATAGAAAATAAAATGTTAGAAAACTCACACATATCTAGAAATAAACTGTAGTCCGTTCGCGTTAAGAATGCAGTAATTTCATACTTTGCCCTTCGATTAAGCACGCCTCTTAACCAATCAAATCATTCCTAATTAGAAAGTTAAGTCTACAGTGACTAGTTAAACGCATGCAAAGGTGTTGTGGATCTGAGTTTTTTTGTGTGCGACAGAATTAAGTTTTTAAATCACTGCATTCTTAATGTAATACTATAATAAACATAGGTATGTCAAATGTATGGCAGGTGCCATGTGGTCAGGTTGTGCTTGCCAAACTCAGAGTAGAGATGGTGATAAAATACAAACTATAAATTTAAATATAATTACATAACATTGAATAAATACAAGAAAATATTGAGATAATATGATTTATAAACAAATAGAATACTTAAACATACAGAAAATGCGTAAAAAGAGATTGGTAAATCAATAAATATTAATATTAATATACCAAATGAGATAAGCACATACAGAATAGCTAATATGCAACCAAAGTTGCATTCTATTTTTATTACTGTTCGTAATTCTACTCCAATAACATATTTTTTATCGGACAAATGTAGGGTAGTTGAAAGGAACGCTCCGGATCGCATATCAATGCCACCCGCCTTTTTTTCTGTCATTGTCTCCACGTACTGCAGAGACGACGACACATTCGCTCGTCAACTTCCATTCGGTACGCGCGGTCCAGGTGCTCCTCTCAGCAGACCTGATCCAGGGTCGAAGTCACAACCCCTTCGCCGCGAGTACATTCGTGTGTATCCCTAGTGACTATTTTGTGTGCAACAAACGGCTTTGTGTAGCTCCATAGTCTCGAAAATCAGCATCATTCCTCGTGTGACGTCACCCGCCACGCGGTACCATCACCAGCTCGAAGATCCCGCGCAGAGACCTAACCTCGGGAATTAAAGGTATGTGGTGTTTATATTGCAATCCGTGAGCTTTCCCCTACAACTTGTCCGACTAACTGTTTTATCAGATTTCGAAAAAAAATACAGTCCACACCCCAATTCTCTAGCGACCTAATTCGTCTCCCACATTATTGGTCCTCCTACCCAGATATCATTTTATTTTTCTCTTAAATTCAATGATGAAACAGTTTCCATTCGATTTATTATTACGATAATTGTAGAAAGGGTCAAAGTCCATTTTGTTCGTGCTGCAAAGTTAGATGCAAATACCGGTAACAACTACCTTCTGAATCATAAGTGCGCAACTGCTTGGTTTTATTATTTATGCATAAAATATAAATTAATGGCATATTGTCAGTTATAGATTTGGTATTTCAAAATTCGTTTTCGTATTCGTTTCGTTTTGATTTTTATTTGAAATATTGAATCATGACTACCGCCGGTTACTTGCATTTATAATATTTAATTAAGTGGTATTTACCGCATGATTAATTCAATTTAGTTCGTTTTTACAAACTGTAAAATTAGAAACTCATATAACGTTATTTTAGGGTTCCGTAATACAAATAAATTTCCTTTAGAGTTACATAGTGAAATAATTATTTAAAATATTACATAAAACATATTTACCGGTTTTCCATACATAGTTTTCGTCACAATTGATACACTAACGAGATTTCGTAAATATAATAATATAATTAAAATTTTCGTAAAAATCATTTTTCTAGTTTCGTGGTTTTCCGTTTCGTTACAAAATGAATGCACAGCTCATAGTGTCGTAATATTTTCGTTGTTTACATTTCTTTCGTTCGTTTTCGTTTATTCATGGTAGCGAAATACACACATCAAAAGTGTCTAGGGATATCTCAAGCATTTTCATACAAAGTATAGCTATTGGGGAGGCTGTAAAAATTAAAATATTGATACCAACGTAGAAATTTTTAGGACACAGAAACTGCTATATCTGCCCTTTCAGATTGTATAAAGAAATTCATTGTGGTAGCATTATTGTACAATCGTAAGGACGTTAAAAAAAAGACAGATTTTTCTTTTAAAAGGTTTCAAAATTTTAGCAAAATCAAACGTTTTTTTGTAATATTCTTAACCTTTATCTTATGCCTGTTTCCTCAAGTTATTCTAAGATAATGCTGAGCATTATCATTATCTTTGATTTTGCTAAAATTTTGAAACCTTTTAAAAGAAAAATCTGTCTTTTTTTTAACGTCCTTACGATTGTACAATAATGCTACCACAATGAATTTCTTTATACAATCTGAAAGGGCAGATATAGCAGTTTCTGTGTCCTAAAAATTTCTACGTTGGTATCAATGTTTTAATTTTTACAGCCTCCCCAATAGCTATACTTTGTATGAAAATGCTTGAGATATCCCTAGACACTTTTGATGAGTGTAGTTGCGATATTTGTGTGGGTGAATTTAAGTGACGGAATTAAGGAATTTAGTTACTTTGAAAAGTTTCTAACTAGTTTCGATAGCGATAAGATACCTTCATTTTAGTTTTAATATTACGTTTTGCGTGATATTTAAGTTGTTCTTTGTTTTGTTTTCGGGTTTATATTTTCATAAAGATGACTTCGGAAATGAAACCTTTAGTTTTTCAACGAAGTTGCATTGAACATGAATTAGAAAAGATAGTAACGCTTGGTAGGGAAGCTTGTCTTTGTCCAGAAGCTCAAAGAAAATTTATGGCTTCTTGTACAAATTTAGATCGTCTGCAAGATAGATTCGAAAAGCTTCAGTCGGAAATCGAGTCACTTGAATTAAAAGAATTAGGTGAAATAGGTAATCAACATATGGATATTCGTTCAACATTCAACGATATTGTGCGTGATATTTTGGCTACAAAGTTCGAAGTTGAATGTGGAACATCTAGTCAAAAAAATATTTTTGAATCGTCCCGTTCACACAAATCTGAATTTATTCCGGGTCCATTGCCACACCTACCAGTGCAACATTTCTCCGGTGATTGATGATTATGGAGTGGAAATCATTCAGTGATTCATTTCATAATGCGATCGAGAAATATCCGAATTTATCCGATATTGCCAAATTCCAATATTTACTTTCCTATCTTAAAGGTGACGCACGTCGTGTCATTAGAGGCATCCCAGTGACAGAAAGTAATTACAGAAAAGCCTGGGATATTCTGGATTATAATTTCAATAATGAACGCATAATAGCCATGCATCACATGGAATCGATATTCTCCATAGCCTCGGCCTCTGCGCCGTCAGCTACGGCATTTCGTAATATTTTGACTGGATTTATGGAAAATACCAGTTGTCTTGAAGCGATGGGTTTTCCTATAGATCAGTGGGATTTCGTTTTATATTTCATGTTGTATAAGAAAATCGATTCGGAGACAAAGCGTAATTTTGAGCGTACTATTTCGGTAAATAAAATTCCCAAATTTCGAGATTTACGAGAGTTCCTAGATCGAGAAATAATATCATTCGAGAGTTCGAGAACAGGTGTGCGTCCGCGCCCCCGCCCTTCTCAGGCAAGCGCCGCGCCCGCTGCTTCACATTCGCGCTCAACCTCGAGTTTCGTTTCGGGGCCTTCTACTTCGAATACCAATGCCTGCGTTTTGTGTAAGCGCGGTACGCATGCGGTTACATCTTGTAGTCTTTTCAAAGGTAAATCACCTTACGATCGTTATCTTTTGGTCAAAGAACACCGTTTGTGTTTGAAGTGCCTAAAACCAGTTCATTCTCAGAATGACACTTGTTCAAAAATTCGCTGCGATGTATGCAAAGCATCTCACCATAACACCTTGCTTCACTTCGCTAAGGAAGCTTCTCGAAGCGTCGACACCAATGAAGTTGAACGAGGTGAGACTGAGTTCGTGAGTGGGACTACTGGAAATTCGTCCAACGTAGTTTCGCTTTGTTCGTCCCAGGCAGCTCCTGCGAGTCATCAAGTTCTTTTGTCTACTGCAGCCATATCGATCCGCACCGCTGCTGGGAATTTCGTGAATGTTCGAGCGCTCATTGATCCAGCATCAGAAAGTTCTTTTATAACCAACGATTTGGTTCAGCGCTTGGGCTTGACTCGTAAAAAACTAACTACGACTGTCCAAGGGATTGGTGATGTAATGACTAGTTCAAGGGGGGTTGTCGAGTCACTCATTAGGAGTAGGGACAACAAAGGATCCACTTACCCATTCCAAGCTATTGTTCTCAGTAGGATCACTACAGACAAACCATCTTTCAACTTTGATCCTAGCTCGTGGTCGTATTTAGATAATCTTATACTCGCAGATCCTAACTTTCATATTCAGTCTCCTATCGAGGTTCTAATAGGTGGAGACGTTTATGAAGATATTTTCGTTGGAGATTCTATTCGAGGACCTCCTGGAACTCCCCTGGCTATCTCCAGCAAATTCGGCTGGTTGCTAGTAGGTAAAGTTCAATCAAACTTCATTCGTATTCGAGATCAGCAAAGATCAATTTCATCTTTCGTTTCGTGTTCGCAGAATCTCAGTTTGGATTCTATTGTTCGTAAATTCTGGTATACAGAATCCGTCCCAGAAAAAACATTCGTTTCACCAGACGACCAGAAGTGTGAGGATATCTTCGTCAATACACATCAGCGCACCTCCTCTGGTAGATATGTTGTTACAATTCCCTTTCGTGAAAATAATCCTTGTCTGGGTAGTTCCTATTCGTTAGCGCTAAAGCGGCTAAAATCAATTGAACGTCGATTTGTTCGTGATGTTCAATTTCGGCAGCTTTACATTGACTTTATGAACGACTACCTGAAAAGTGGTCACATGGAGTTAGTGGAGGGTTCAATACCGATTGATCACTATTATATACCACACCATGGGGTGCTGAGAGCTTCCAGTACCACTACAAAATTGAGAACTGTGTTCTATGCTTCAGCTAAAACAGATCGTGGTATATCATTAAATGAGTGTCAACTGGTGGGCCCAAAGCTCCAAAAGGATGTGACAGACTTGCTATGCAATTTTCGATTGCATAAAGTAGCGTTCACGGCCGATGTAAAACAGATGTATCGCCAAATACTCGTGGCTGAGAATCAGCTGATGTACCAGCTCATTCTTTGGCGTACCTCCCAAGACGAGGAACCGAAGACCTATAAATTAAAAACGGTCACATACGGCTTATACTCTTCGCCATTTTTGGCAATTCGTGTTATGCAGCAACTGGCTGCGGACCATCGTTCGGAGTTTCCTTTAGGAGCTGACGTTCTTCAGCGTTTTACGTTCATGGAAGACGTAATATCCGGTTCCGGTTCGGTCCAGAGCGCTGTTGAACTACAGCAGCAACTCATTGAGTTACTCCACGCTGGAGGCTTTGAATTGAGGAAGTGGTGTAGCAACAGCATTGACTTTCTAGAGGGGCTACCTGATTCTATTAAGAATATAGATTCAGCGTCAGTCTCTCTAGATGACACCTGTACCATCAAGGTCCTTGGCCTAGTCTGGCAGCCCTTGAAGGACATATTTTCGTACTCAGTCAATGTTGTTAGTCAGAAATCCACCAAACGCTCAATTTTATCCGAAATTGCTCGCTTGTTTGATCCGATTGGATTTCTCTGCCCTGTCATCATCGTCGCTAAAATCCTCATTCAAGACCTCTGGTTATTGGGTATAGACTGGGATGAACCAGCTCCCCAATCAGTTCGTGTTCGTTGGGAAAAGTTTGCTCAAGAACTTCCTAATCTCAAAAATATTGAAATTCCTCGTTTTGTTCCTACACAACAACGTCATGTTGAACTTCATGGGTTCTGCGATAGCTCAGAGTCCGCTTATGCCGCTGTTGTGTACTTTCGTGTCACAGATTCGTGTGGCAACATTCGTATTTTTATAGTCACAGCTAAATCCCGAGTAGCTCCTACAAAAAAATTGTTAGAGCTCAACGGAGCATTGCTCTTGGCTAATTTATTCTCTTTCGTTCGAAATTCGTTTTCAGATATTCATATTGTTGGTGAGTTTGCATGGACAGACTCGACCATTGTTCTGACATGGCTTAGAGCGTCGCCTCACAACTGGTCTACCTACGTTGCTAATCGCGTCTCTGAGATCCAGTCCATGATTGCTCCAGATCGTTGGCAGCATGTTCGTTCGTCTGATAACCCTGCAGACTGCGCGTCACGCGGGTTATCCCCTGATCAATTGATTGACCATCCACTCTGGTGGAGTGGTCCCTCGTGGTTGTCAACGCCAAGCTCATCGTGGCCGCCTTCTCCCTTCGAGGTACCAGCCGAAGTGCCGGAGCGGCGGGTTAAATCAATCGCATCTCATGCTACTGAAAAGTTCGAAGAGCCCTCCGAACTTCTTCGTTTCTCTGATTTTCACCGGCTACAGAAAGTAACCGCGTATTGCTTGCGCTTCCCCCGAGCATGTCGCTCCAAAACCAAGCTAACTGAGCCTTTGTCGATTCTGGAGCTGAATGAGGCTACAAATCGGTGGCTTCAGACTATCCAACAGCTTTGGTTTGGACCAGACATCCGAAACCTGAAGAGCAACAAACCTTGTTCGACAAAGCTTCAACGTCTCAATCCGTTCTTGGATGAGTCAGGCCTCATCCGAGTGGGCGGTAGACTGCGCCATTCAAATTTAAGCTATGAGCAGCGACATTCAGTAGTCCTGCCTTCTGAAAGTCACTTGACTCATCTGCTCATTGATTTTTACCACAAAATTAATTTACATTCGGGATTGCAGGCGACTTTAGCATTCGTTTCAGCTCGTTACTGGGTTCTGTCTGCTCGAAGTATTACGAGACAGCGGATTTTTAAATGTATCCAGTGTTACCGTAATCGCCCAGTTTCACTCAAACCTTTGATGGCCGATTTGCCAAAGGCTAGAATTCAACAAATTTGTCCTTTTGTTAAAATTTCTGTTGACTACGCCGGTCCGATACTAACAAAGAGCAACTTAAAAAGAAAATTCACCACTCAAAAATCGTACATAGCTGTTTTTGTTTGCCTTACCACTCGAGCTTTGCATGCTGAGTTAGTATCCGACCTTAGTACCAGCGCGTTTTTAGCCGCATTTAAGCGATTCATAGGCCGTCGAAGATTGTGTTCCGATGTGTACAGCGATTGCGGGCGTAATTTCGTTGGCGCCACATCCGAACTCAAGGAGATGTATCGGTTCGTGAAAGAGAATCATGAGAATTTCGCTCATGAATTATTAAAATTTAAAATTTCGTGGCATTTAAATCCACCTGCTGCACCCCATTTTAATGGCATGGCGGAAGCGGCTGTCAAATCCATAAAATCGTATTTATATCGAGTCATCGGTAACGTCGTTCTCACCTTTGAAGAGCTAACAACAGTGCTCGTGCAGATTGAAAGCGTATTAAATTCGAGACCACTGTGTCCCTTGAGTTCGGATAGCAATGACCTCGAGGTGCTCACGCCGGGACATTTTTTAATCGGCGAACCTTTAAATGCGTTGCCCCATCAGGACTTAACTGATATTACCATGAACCGGCTGTCTCGTTGGCAGCTTTTGGAAGCGTTTGTCCAGCGATTCTGGAAACGTTGGCACCATGAGTACCTTAATACTTTGCAGCAGCGTGGAAAATGGACTCTTCACCAAGACAATATTAGGCTAGGTGCGCTCGTTCTCATACAAGACCCTAGCCCTCCATTGCAATGGAAACTTGGTCGAGTCATTGAAGTCTTACCTTCGAAAGACGGTGTCATTCGTGCCGTTAATCTAAAAACAACTCACGGAGTTCTAAAACGACCCGTGCATAAGTTGTGCCCCCTCCCCCTTGACAATTAGCTTCATAACTGGGGATGATTTTAGTCTTAGTTAATTCTTAGTATTCCTTTATTTTTCTCCTTGTTAAAATTAATATTTTAACGGTGGGCGGTGTTCGTAATTCTACTCCAATAACATATTTTTTATCGGACAAATGTAGGGTAGTTGAAAGGAACGCTCCGGATCGCATATCAATGCCACCCGCCTTTTTTTCTGTCATTGTCTCCACGTACTGCAGAGACGACGACACATTCGCTCGTCAACTTCCATTCGGTACGCGCGGTCCAGGTGCTCCTCTCAGCAGACCTGATCCAGGGTCGAAGTCACAACCCCTTCGCCGCGAGTACATTCGTGTGTATCCCTAGTGACTATTTTGTGTGCAACAAACGGCTTTGTGTAGCTCCATAGTCTCGAAAATCAGCATCATTCCTCGTGTGACGTCACCCGCCACGCGGTACCATCACCAGCTCGAAGATCCCTCGCAGAGACCTAACCTCGGGAATTAAAGGTATGTGGTGTTTATATTGCAATCCGTGAGCTTTCCCCTACAACTTGTCCGACTAACTGTTTTATCAGATTTCGAAAAAAAATACAGTCCACACCCCAATTCTCTAGCGACCTAATTCGTCTCCCACAATTACACTTTGGTCTTCTTCAAAATATGTTATTGCAAAAGATCATTTTCAAGAATGAAAAACATTCAAATTCAACCATAATTTCTATAATCTAGAGTCCAACATCTAGCAACGTTACAAATTAAGATCTAACAGTCTCATACGAGAGATGTGGCAGTTAAAGTAACACAATAAGAATATAGTTAGTAAGAATGACAATATCATATCCAGAAATATTGTTGCCCTAAGCCAATAATATCCACAGAAGATTCCATAAGCAGCCACGTCGGAGATCCGTAATTAAATAAAATATCTGTTACAGAAAGGAGAATTATTTCCTTATTTTCGCAGAAAATAAGAAAGGACAAATCGATTATGGTATAAAAAGGCCTTTTCTAGTCTCGTATCATGTGTTTGGCGATAGTCGTTATTTGAAAAATATTCTTTGTTAGGGGGGACAGAATAAGTAGGCTGTTTCTTTTAAAATTGACCAGCTGCAGTTAGTCCAAGGTGCGACTTTCACAGTTTTACCGTGATTGCCTGTTACCTATTGGGGTTGAGCAAACCTCAACCCCTTATTCAAATTCATAACCATTAAATATTTCTGTATTCAAGTAGACCATTAGACAGTACTTTCGAATCGTCAAGAATCTTAATTTTAACTGCCTAATAAACATACACATAATAATACAATATATAAAAACCTGGCAAGAAACTCAGCAGTTAATCTTTTTAAATCTTCCAATGTTTGTTGTACTGTACAAAGTGAATGTTTGAATAAACCAACCTAGTCATACAGTTATAACATGAAAATAAATAAAACAGGGAAGTAATAAGTCAACTTGGGTACAAACTAAGTAAACTTGAGCAGACCAGTTCCCGAAGGTGGCACCTGTGCACAAGTTGACGTGTGAACCAGCCATCATCCCACTCAACCATAAGTAGGTGAGCTGAAGCGGCCGGAGCCACAGTTGGAGTAAGGGCGTTCTTGAGTAGAGACTTCGTCTTAGCAAGCGTAGTGTGTGACGTTGTCCTGCTAGGTGGAGGGACGATTAGCAAAAGGCTGCTGGCAGAACATGGATGGGTCTAACTGAGGACGAAATGGAGCTTATCAGGGGAGGCCTACATCCAGCAGTGGACCAATATATAGGCCGACGAAAATGATTAGAGTAAGATGGTGGTTAGAGTAAATCAAAAAGTTGAAAGATGTTAGTTAGATAAAGTTTCTGAAGTAAATACTTTTTAAATCACGTTAACTGGAACACAAAAAAAACATTAGATGAACAAAGAAACCCGTCCAAAAAGAAGATAATATCTTCCTAATTGGTTGGTAATGAAAGAGCTCTCTGAAAAGCTAAACTGCTTCTAGACTACCGTTGTTATTTTGTACCTGTTGTTGTTAGCTGTTATTGTTATATGTTCAGCTGGTTGGGAACTAAAAGATATTGAAGCCAGAAAATGAGTATCACAACTAAAGTAATATCTCGTTCTCACATTAGATATTATATAGATTATTATGATTTATTGGAGATAAACAGTTTAACTTAGACTAATAAGGTGAGCACAGAAAGCAAGGCACAATTTAAGCTGCCCAATTGCTCATGGCAAAATTTTGAAAGATTGCCTGGAGGCAATGACCATTTTAAAACGTTTATTTGACACTCACTTTTAAAATTGACGACAGATATTTGATAAATACGTAGAAAGTTATGCGGGAGTTTTTTAAATATTAAAATAGATTACTTTATGACAGAATAGAGGCGGCCGCCCGCGACTTCGTCTGCGTGGACTGAAGTAGAAAAACAGAAAGTAATATTTCTTTACAATTTGTAGCCTCTGTGCGATTCAAATGTAGTTAAGCTACATTTTTGTAAAGTTTCATTAAAATCCATTCAGTAATTTTTACGTGAAAGAGCAACACGGCAGATCCACACAAACAAACTTTCGCCTTTATAATATTAGTAGGATTATGGATTATTTTTATAGATTTCAATATTTTTTAAAAATGACGCCTATAACCGGATTGCTAGACCAAATCTTCTTTACGATTCATTCTTAATTAAAAGAAGTAAACACAGGTAGAATTTATATGAAACATGTAGTTGGGCCCTACGAGAAGTTCAAAATTTACTTCAGGTCGTCCTGATAAAATCCAGTCATGAAGACCAAAAACATAATTGAAATAAGTAAAATACTTTTTAAACTAATAACTTAATATTTTACTTAGAACCCAATTAAAAATTACAACCAAATTTAGTAAGCAAAGCCACAATCTCACAGTACAGAAGACTGAATGTATAACCTATTTCCAAGCCGAAGAGTATGGCGGCTTACCGCGATCACTCGTTTGTTTATACAGCGTGCTTGTTTTGCGGATAACGTAGATAAAACAGTATTTATTGCGTATTCCTTTCTCTGTGTTTGCGTTTATCATAAAACAACATCGTTGTTTGTTGGAGATGCCCGTTGAGTTACTGTTCTCTTGTAGACACAGCCAGTAATCACGTGATACGTCAAATCCTTGGTTTTGTTCGGATGTAAATGTAGCCTTGCTTGTTTACTTCCCTTGGGCAGTTATTTTTGAGACTTGCAGTTTGTTAGGCGATTATGGAGTTCCAGCTCTGGCTTAGCAAGGTTTTTTTGTGAAGAAATATGATTTGACACTTTGCTTGAGCATTGAGTTCTGCTCATATTATGTATGCCAAACTATATCTCCTTATCGTTACGTTTCAAACCATAGATGCAGAATTTGGGCATTAATATTAACTGAAAGTTGGAGAACGATCCAACATAATGGATATATCCCCATATTTATAAAATTCGAACATCTCTACAGCCCCTCTTTAAAAACTGTTAAGTTTTGTCTTTAAGGCTAAGGATTTTTTATACAAGTCAACTCAGTGACTCAGTCAGTTATTAACATTTTATCAGATTTTGCTATCGCACTCAAGGTAACTCGCCCAAGGTAAATGCTACCGCATGAGGTCTAATGCCACAGATGATATTTGATCTTACATCGCCATATATTTATTTAGTGGTTTAGTTCAAAAAACCATTCTGCAACTTTACAGCGAATTCGAGTAGTTACACCATAGTTGGTTTCATGATGATTTATCTTTCCGAAACAACCTGTAGATATGAAAAGAAAAAGCTCAAATAAGGCCCTGGTCAGCTAGTACATTGTAGATGAAAATATGCTTTTTAGAAGCATAGGCCAAGGAAAATGACATTGTTGGCGGACGTGAGCAGAAGACTAATACCGTTAAGTGGATCTTGAGCCACCACTAAGCGGCCAAAGGGTATAGGGGAATTCATTTATAATAATATCCTCTTGTGATCTTTATTTTGGTAAGATCGTGTTGTATTAGTATTAAGACGAAAATACGGTTAAAAATACATTCTACTGGCCGCACATAAAATTCTTTGACGGATAGCAAAATAATAAATAGCAATATCATCATCATCATCATGACAGCCGAACGACGCCCACTGCTGGGCATAGGGCTCCCCCAAAACAATAAAGTAGCATTTTTGTGTGTTATGGAAGTTTACACATCAATACATAAGAATATCACAGAAAATTGGCGGTTCATAAACAAAGGAGTTTTTTTTTTTTTTTTATTACTTCAACAACAACAGTGGATCAACAATGATCGCGCAAAGGCCTACGACTAGGCCTAACAACTGAATTCTGGCAACATCAGCCAGAACAAACTGCTTAACTTGACGCCAAACAGCAAGGAGTTGCCCGAAACATACGTCTTGAAATTTCGATTAGGTTAGGGTTATTAGGCTGCTGAACACCATAAATCTTCGCTTATTCATTGAACCACGAGCTATAATCTAAAATTCGCTAAGAAGCGTTCTTATTCTCCATTACACAACAAATAAGTCAAGTCCTAGTCTTAAGTGCTTCCAAAATTCCTAAGCAGAGTGTCACCTCATCTCCAGTTCACATAAATAATACAACGCAATAACAACAGGAGCCGGCTAACTGCGGCGTGCCACTGTTATTGCTACCCCCCCTCCCCTAACCCAAACACCCCCCAAATCCCAAGCACCTAATCACAGTATAAACCATACAGTAGGCTATCTAAGGCCGCCCGCCGAGTTATTAGCCTTGCGTACACACAGACACGCGGCACAGCCCGTCCGTACTGCCGCCTCCCTATGCCTCCCTGTTTTATGCTAGCGTGTGCGTGAAATTGCGTGTGAGTGATATCGCAACACGGCGCGCGACGCGCACGCACACATTCAAACAGAGAGTGGCACGTCTGTATGTAGATAGCTTACTGTAAGATTATACTGTGCCCCAAATCCCAAGCACCTAATGCGACATTCTTACGTGACAACGATTTATCCGGCGTGTATTGTCCCCACTTAATTTATAGCAGCGCTTAAAACCGCACCGGGGAAATTATTTTCTCATATTCAAATGAAAAAATCGGTATATTTGCGAATACAGGTTTTAGGTAGGACAGTGGTCGATTTGATTTGTGGGTTCAATTTACTTAATTTTGAGAGTGGGCCAACAGATCACTGGATTTGTGATAGCTGCACAATGCATGTGGATCATGGATGAATGATAACCACCATTGACCAAGAACTTAATGCTAAAACCCCGGACGTAAAAGAAAGACGGACGTCACCTCGTCTAATTATGAGTGAAGCATATTATCAGCTGCCAGTTTAGGTGTGTGCGTGACTAGCACGTGTCATTGGCGCTGACACACGGAGTAAAATGGCGTAGTTTGTAAACTACGCCATTTTACTCCGTGTGAACTCCACGCTACAGCGTGTTTGTGTGAGTGTAGCAAGTCGTGTACAACAAACGAATTTGTGGCACCTTGCATGCTTCACATTTTTTAAGTGTGATGTTCCGTCCGTCTTTCTTTTACGTCTGTGGCTAAAACATCATCTACAAATCAACTATGGTTGGGTGAGACAGAAATGCTGTTGGTGGCATAGAATAGTAGATCTGCAAGCACACTTATAATTGGTGCAAGATATGCATACCTATACTATTGCACAAAATCAAAATATCTACCAGTAAACTTGCGTTCAACAATGCTATCCATAATCTCTTTTTGCAGAAGCCTACCCACCAGTTTTCTTTCTTCTCTACTTATTCATCATCATTCATAATATTAAAGAATTTAAGTTCGTAGGTACTTTATTATTAGTATTTATGTAGTTTGATGAGACATTTCATTGCATTAAAAGTTTACTGACATGTATTTCGTGACTTTTTATCGCAACAGTTTTAATTTTATTTTCCACAGCCAACAAGATTCCTGCTACTGGCTGGTAAAGAAAAGCCATAATTTCGATAAATAATGAATTTTCTTTGTGCAATAAGGAGAGAGCGTTGTGGCCCAGTGGTCTAACACTCTGGCTCGGAACCCGGTGGCCGCAAGATCAAATCTAGCCGGAACCCTAATTTGTGTTAATTGTACAATTATAAAACACCGATGTAAGCTGGCCCTTTACCACGTTGGGTTCAAATTCCCTCGGCGTAATATCGGCTTCTGAATGTTCCGCTCACCATAACGGCAACAATCAGTGTGCTCTGACAAACCCGGGATATGGTCGTGAGGGTAAGTTATGTTATGTTAAGTTAATAAAGAAAAATAATTTCTTTAAAACGCGTCCAAGTTACTCTTGCCTATAAACTAAGCAAGTACACCTCAAAGTCAACTAAGTTGCCACAATGCAGGTTTCATTTTCCCCCGTCCGCCATTCCGGTCCAACATTGTGAGAGGGTGCCATCCGTCTCCGTCTAATAATGTCCCGAACCAGCGGTTCATAAAGGAGCGCTATTTATCTTATAATTTGCTGTCTACCGCGGCGGTTGACGAGCTTTCTTTGATTATTCAGCTTTATGTGCGAAGGTGAGGCTGCGGCATACGCGGTGGCGGACGCTGAAGCGATTTAGTAATAACTTATGACACTATCACGACCAAATCCCAATCGAGGTTGAAAGAGGCACACTGATTGTTGCCGTCATTGTGAACGGAACATTTAGAAGTCCATATTTCACCATCATCATGGTCATGTTCGGGTTGCTTGGGTGTTTTATCGGTGTTTTCCATCACCGAAGAGTTAGCCGCAAGTACAATGAATAATGAATAAAATATCCCTGGACATTATTCCACACAGTACCGTCTAGCCTCAATGTAAGCTAATTAAACAGTAAACTTAAAGTAGGTGTTCCAGCCTGATTTTCATCTCGAGGCTACTGGGTTCCGAGCCAGAGTTTTTAACCACTGGGCCATTGTAGGAGGGTGCCATCCGTCTCCGTCTAATAATGTCCCGAACCAGCGGTTCATAAAGGAGCGCTATTTATCTTATAATTTGCTGTCTACCGCGGCGGTTGACGAGCTTTCTTTGATTATTCAGCTTTATGTGCGAAGGTGAGGCTGCGGCATACGCGGTGGCGGACGCTGAAGCCATTTAATAATAACATAAGACACTATCACGACCAAATCCCAATCGAGGTTACAGGCACACTGATTGTTGCCGTCATGGTGAACGAAACATGCAGAAGCCCACATTTCACCGCACAAATTTGATCCCAAGGGGCGAGCTTACGGACATAGCCGGGTTGCTTGAGTGTTTTATCGGTGTTTTCCATCACAAAAGAGTTAGCCGCAAATTGTACAATGAACAATGACTAGAATATCCCTGGACATTATTCCATAGTACTGTCTAGCCCCAAAGTAAGCTAATTAAACAATTAACACAAAGTAGGTGTTCCAGCCTGATTTTCATCTCGGAGCTACTGGGTTCCAAGCCAGTGTTTAACCACTGGGCCATTGTGAGAGGGTGCCACCCGTCTCCGTCTAATAATGTCCCGAACCAGCGGTTCATAAAGGAGCGCTATTTATCTTATAATTTGCTGTCTACCGTGGCGGTTGACGAGCTTTCTTTGATTATTCAGCTTTATGTGCGAAGGTGAGGCTGCGTCATAAGCGGCAGCCGTCGCTGAAGCGATTATTAATTTGATAAAACTTACGAAAAGCAACTTGGCTTAAAGTCATACATAACACAACATAAACGGCCTAATGTACGTCCCACTGACTAGGCACAGGCCTCACCTCAACTATGAGGTGGAACAAGTGCGGATTGTTGGAGGAGTGTATTAGTGAGCAACCTTAATGTTAGATGTTATCAAGCCGCCCTAAGGCCTCTTACTAGGCTAAACAACTGACATCTAGGGACGTCAACCGGGACCAACTGCTTAACGTGCCTTCCGAAGCACAGATATGACCGAAATACACATCACTAAATTTCTTTCGGGGTGGTCACCCATCCCCTTTCCAACCCGGCGTGTGTTGTTTTACAACAGCGATCGTCGCCGATCACTGTCACAACTGCGCCACGGGCACCTCGCTAGAAATGTTATGGCATAGCTTGCTTGGTTCTTCGTCACCTAACCTCATTTGAGAAGTTTTCTTCACGCTGATTCATCACTTTGTGACCGCACCCGATATTTAAAATGAAATGCTGTGCTTTCAGGTGATCGTTTTGTTAATAGGTTCAGATTTAATGAGCTAATTTCGTCAAAGTTGCCGTTATATTAAAATGTTGGCAAAATTGGGTATTTTAGACTTGTCATCTAACCGATTAAGGGTTAATGTACCTTATTAAAAGTTTATGAAAGCGCAGCTGTAACGTAAGTTTCGGGATCGTATCGTTTTACAGAAATTAAGTGCCTTGTAATACTGAATTGTTCAAATAAGGGTAAGGCCTAATTAGTGAGTAGCGTTGAGCTGGTTGCTCGATCTGCTGAATTTTTTGTGGGAAGACGCAATCCCATCTGTGGCATGTCATACTGAAATGTGAATTGTCGCAGAGGCTTAAAAACCTTAAAAATCCCCAAAAAGAGCAAAATACGTTTATCCTTCAATGCGTTTAATAGTACATTGTTATCCTAGGGGTGAAAGTAACTTATTTAGTCCCGAGGCGGGGTTTGGCGCCCGGAACGAAGTGAGGGCGCCAATAGTTCGAGGGACTAAATAAGTCTTTAACCCGAGGTAAACACTGTGCTTTTCATTACAAATACGAGGAAAGTAAAAATAAAAACATGAATTAATTCATGAAGATCGAATTGCCGCTTTCCCGCCTATTTTGTTTGTTTTTTTTTTCTGTGGCCGGCCGGCTATTCAGCCATTATTTTTTATTTTCATCATTGGAAAAATGGTAAATATTTTTCTCAAAGCTAAGTTATTTTAAAGAAATTGTTGAAACTTAATTATAATAAAGTTATTTAAAAAATGTATATTCTCTAATCAATACTTAACTTTAAGTTATTTAAATTTTACATCGTGGCTGTATAGAAAGTTGGAACGTGGCTCAATAGTTAAGTGAAAAAGAACTAGTCTTTTTTACAATAATATGACAGCTGTCAGTTGAAAGTGATTCTCCCTAGGGATGAAAAGTATTACTTTCAGCCCGCTTCTCAGGTCAGTAATGACCTACTTTCAGAGTATGAGTAATGAAAATACGTTTACTAAAAACGAATTTCATCTTCTTTATTTGTCACTAGCTACTAAAAGGGAAGCTCAGAAAAACGCATTAAACCATTTAAATTACAATTTATTCACAAACTAAAACAAATACAAGTTGTACAGAAAAGAGAGAGCGAGATAGCTATACAAACGTCAAATAATGGCGGGGATTACTGCTCTCGACAAGTTGCGTTCGGAAATGCCTAACAGTCGGCCTTCCTGTACCACTGCTCGCCCCGAGCAGTATTCTCCATGTAAAGCAACGTAAAAGTAAAACTAAGCTAAGTAATATTGACATACCCAGGTGACTTCTTAATGCCACCACAACTGACTTCTTAATGCCAGTTCAGCTGACTTCTTAATGCCAGCACAACTAACTTCTTAATGCTAGTTCAGGTGACTTCTTAATGCCACCACAACTGACTTCTTAATGCCAGTTCAGCTGACTTCTTAATGCCAGCACAACTAACTTCTTAATGCTAGTTCAGGTGACTTCTTAATGCCACCACAACTGACTTCTTAATGCCAGTTCAGGAAGTACACCTTCCAAGTCGCGACTTATACAACACCTCTTAAGGCAAATCTCGAGATTTAAACAGTCAGTCAAATAACAAACAGTCTGAAACGTTCTTAATCGTTTCCAGTTATTTAACAAGTCTGAAGCGTTCTTAATCGCCTCCAGTCTGAAGCGTTCTTAATCGCCTACAGTCAAGTAACAAACAGTCTGAAACGTTCTTAATCGTTTCCAGTTATTTAACAAGTATGAAGCGTTCTTAATCGCCTCCAGTCAAATAACTTACAGTCTGAAGCGTTCTTAATCGCCTACAGTCAAGTAACAAACAGTCTGAAACGTTCTTAATCGTTTCCAGTTATTTAACAAGTATGAAGCGTTCTTAATCGCCTCCAGTCAAATAACTTACAGTCTGAAGCGTTATTAATCGCCTACAGTCAAGTAACAAACAGTCTGAAACGTTCTTAATCGTTTCCAGTTATTTAACAAGTATGAAGCGTTCTTAATCGCCTCCAGTCAAATAACTTACAGTCTGAAGCGTTCTCAATCGCCTACAGTCAAGTAACAACAATGAGCGAACAATTATCGCCTTCTTAATGGCAGCTCACTGAGTAATATTACAAACAATCACAAACAAACAATATAAATCAGATAATGCAACAAAATAAGCGAACGAATATCGCCTTCTTAATGGCAGCTCACTGAGTAATATTACAAACAATATAAATCAGATAATGCAACAAAATAAGCGAACGAATATCGCCTTCTTAATGGCAGCTCACTGAGTAATATTACAAACATTCACAAACAAACAATATAAATCAGATAATGTAACAAAATGAGCGAACAATTATCGCCTTCTTAATGGCAGCTCATTGAGTAATATTACAAACAATCACAAACAAACAATATAAATCAGATAATGTAACAAAATGAGCGAACAATTATCGCCTTCTTAATGGCAGCTCATTGAGTAATATTACAAACAATCACAAACAAACAAAATAAATCAGATAATGCAACAAAATGAGCGAACAAATATCGCCTTCTTAATGGCAGCTCACTGAGTAATATTACAAACAATCACAAACAAACAATATAAATCATATAATGTAACAAAATGAGCGAACAAATATCGCCTTCTTAATGGCGGCTCACTGAGTAATATTACAAACAATCACAAACAAACAATATAAATCAGATGATGTAACAAATGAGCGAACAAATATCGTCTTCTTAATGGCAGCTCACTGAGTAATATTACAAACAAACAATATAAATCTTAAGAATACAAGAGGTAATGTTTCATTCATATTAAGAACAATCAGATATTGAACTATCTGATTAAAACGATTTAGTTTGTCACGAGCCATCACATTACAGTTTACAGTATGCTTGACGGCGACCATGTGTATAGTCCTAATCACATTACGGCTTACACTTTTACAATCCTGAATTTGACCATCTAAACTTGGTGCAAGCCTGTCACTTCGTAACCCCTTGCACATAATATTACGTTCACCAATAACCATATCACAGACCTCAAAAGTTCTTTGCTTAACACATGTGGAGCATACGCAGAACGAGTTAGAAACTTTGTCTAACATCATAAAACAAAATAAATCATCAAAGTCAGATCACCAAGCTTTACCATTCACATTTAACATTACTACCAACGCAAGATCACCAAAGCTCCCAAAATGGTTTGTCATTAAAATAGGTAGTAGACTTGCTCATTTGCGCGCGGATTGACAACAGCAGTCAAAATGTATTTTATTTGTTTCTTGTAGACCACAATAATCCTTAAAATGCTTACAAATGAAAGCTTTGTTTCGGTCGCATACAACTCCAAATATCTGTAATACTATAATAACACGAACAGCTTCTAACTACAAGAGCTAGAGTGAATAAATGTCGTAAATCAAACACCAAGGTGGCCCACGTATAGGTACTATGTGGAACGGCAACGGCATCTTGCATGAAGAATACAACAACACTGCTTGACACCCTGTATATTTTTCACGCATAGTGTTAGGAGATGCAGCCATGTACATTTTACTTTTTGTTTCTAAATACAGCGCCGTATTTGCCAAACCAGTTTTTAAATACGGTAAAAGTAAGCAAGTTCTGTCAAATAGCCACTTTGAATTTTACCTTACAATTATTGGTCTACAGTTGAACCAATTGAATAGTCTCCCTGTTGCCATTGCTTCTACAGAATTAGGTAGAAAACATGTATCATTTATTCGCTTAACGGAAATAACATGGTTTCGGCTAAACCCATCCAGGTGGCCCGTTGACTTACCAGTACGGTATTCGACCTTAATCAAAGTCTCAACTTTGTACCTGGGGCTACCAGCGGGCTATATATGGTGACAAATCTCGTTTCTACTAAGTCCAATTAGTACAATCGGTAACTATTCAAACGATGTAGGTACTGCCGCGATCTTTCATCCGCTCGGCCATCGACAAACTACAATATAATATGAGCGCTTTGAATCCGTAAGCTACGCACTTTTTGTAGAACATTTACCAATCCTACAATTACCGAAAAAACTATTTGTAAACTCATCTAATACTCATCAAGACCATTTCAGCAGGTAAGCTTTCGCCGACCCTATTACCACAGTATGTCTTTAGACAACGATGCATGCAATGCACAATGCTCTCTGATCCTAAGGTAATGTGACCAACGTGCGTCTGTCACATTTGAACAAAACCGATAGCATTCTGTCGCGCCACGACACACCCCGACACAGCAATATTATGTTGGTGTGTATAATTCGTGTACTTATATCCGTATTAGGGTCCTTCCTACAACAGTTTGGTTGTCACGAATCTAAATAACACATAACAATAAATATGAGCCTCGCTCTGTTAAACCAGGAACAACGAAGGTACCACAGACAACCAGATTCAGCACAAACACTTGTTTCTTCAACAAACCCCGCACTGTGCGGAAATCGAACTCGCGACCCCTCGATGCTCAACCATTGAACCACTGCGCTAAACGGGTCATCAACGACTTATACAACTTTTAACAAACGAAATATTAACATCAAAATAACAAGTTCGAATCCTATCGACAGGCAATTATTTAACACCTTGTAAATACGAAACATCTACTACGTTTTTTAAATAACACAAATCACTGTGACAATACTCAAGCGCTTAGTTGGTAACAGGCTGACCTATATTAACCTCTGTTTTGGGCACAGTTTGGCCTCATCAGAAACCTGCTTAAAGGATCTATTTTAGAATTTTTGACATACCTTAAATGCCGGATGGTTGATTGGCAGATAATGCGCTCAGCATGAAGCCCGCCATACTGTACTATTATGTGCAATAAAAATGAAATGAATAACTAAATACTAAAATTTTTAATTGAACAACTAGACTTGCATGGATTGAATATTCAACTGTAACTGTAACCTCTGGGCTCTGTATAACTCTGTAATTATTATTTTACCCAAGACATGACAACTGAAATCAATAAAAATGACAACTAATAATTTGCAGCTACAGTAATATCTGTAAATAATTAGACATAAGTTTGTCTGAAGTAACAGTTTACTTCAGGACATTCATTCTTATCATGGCCTGTACGATGATAACAGTGTGATGAACACCTTTTCTACCTAATTGTTTTCATCATCATGACAGACACAGCCACAGAATGCACAATTTTTATGAATTTTGTAATGTTGGTGCAATGTGACCTCAATGCTTACAACTGCATCATTTAATTATTAAATCAGTAACACTTGACTTACTTCAACGATGAAAATTAATATCTTAACATGCTGGACGTGTCCTGATTACCAGCAGAAATAGCATCAGCTTTCTGGTACGAAAGGTACCTACCTGTTATTGCTTCTGTAACCTGCATCGGGTAACCCACAAGCATAACCTTAAATAGATCTTGTCACATTAAAATTTATAAATAATATTCAGAACATTACACCATAAGCATTAACTTAGTCACACATCTGACTAACTTACTGATTGGAAAGAAAGGCAGTTAATAAACATTAGAGTTATGTAAGGTTGAGATATTAGTTTAGGTTTAGATAGTTGTTAGTATCAATGTTCGGCATTCTTTTTTTTTAAATTTAAAAGTCCAAATAAGTTTCAGAAATAGTTTTCTCATCACCAGTCATACATCCACAGAATACAAAATACCTTTATCTTTTCAGATTAACTTACTTACTCAATAATAATTAACAGATCAGATAGGATCAGAATCAGAAAATGTATTATTAAGACCAGCATAGGCTTGAACTAAATCAGCTGTAGGTTGCCAATGGCACAGATGAAATGGTGGGGTACTACTGAAGTGGGGTAAAAACAGACCACTACTGTGGCTATTGGTTTCCATTATTCAAAGTACTAGCCATAGTAGATACCTAGCACTTTAACTATGAGTACTTTGACGAATGAGACTTGTTTGGGTTCGCAAGAACCTGCTGCTTAATCACTCTCCCATCAGGAGCATGATGAACACTCCGCAATAAGAGAGCGATTAAGGCAGAGGTCAGTGACCGCGCACACGGTCCGGTGCCGCGGTGCTCCAGCTGACTCCGCTCGGGACCGCCGAAACGCTGCCGATTTGAGACACTATTCAAAAGTTCACGAGGCAACGTATCATATGGGTACACCGTCCGTCACTACTACACATTTCGAAGATGACAGTCCAATATCATGGGAAAATTCACGTCCACTCATTGTTATTGGCTTGAAAGTTACTTTTATCACAAATTCACAACAATCCCCAATACACTCGATGAAAACTCGCAGTACCTGTGCAGCAAACAGGTACGAACCGGTTTTTGTTTTCTGCAAGGCGTCCCGGCCGGTGCGGCCGCACTTCGTGAATTTTGGAAAACGATACAGAAGTTACTTTCACTTATTGTTTCGTCAGGAAAACGTTTTTGTAGGCGCTCGGTACACTAATCCCGCTTCTGAGCTAAAAGGGAAGCTCAGAAAAACGCATTAAACCATTTAAATTACAATTTATTCACAAACTAAAACAAATACAAGTTGTACAGAAAAGAGAGAGCGAGATAGCTATACAAACGTCAAATAATGGCGGGGATTACTGCTCTCGACAAGTTGCGTTCGGAAATGCCTAACACTACATTCAGGGTCAGGTGACAGGTAGAAACAGTTACTAAGGAAAACTAAATTATGTTTTTAACTCTACTCCTAGCGATTTCTTATGTTTACTCACCTTTTTAACTTTATTGTAATGGCCCATTACAAATATTTCAAAACCAAAATGGGCCAAATCGGTCCAGCCGTTCCCGAGTTTTAGCGAGACTAACGAACAGCAATCCATTTTTTTATAGAGATGAAATACTATACTTACTAAAACAAGCAAATACTTAATCATCTCTTTATTTTTGATGAAAGTACACCTACATCCCTTAATAATATATCTTATTAATAATCCACTGAAATTGTGCGAACTCGCGTGTAGATTACCACTTTGTGCACTCACCTTAAGTTAGTTGAAATTTAAGTGTTAATAAACTTGTATGAGTTACATTAATATGGTAAAGAAACAAACTCGTTATGGAATAATGAGGCTTTAGTTTTATACGTTTCATACAATGTGATAGTGAATATTCTATCAAGTGTTTAGCCCCTTAAACACAACAACAACCCAACAATGCACCCTTAGAAACGTACCATTAATTTTTGAAAAAAAACAATATGTTTTTATTTGAGTGCAAGCTGTAGGTGAGTAAGATGTGTTGCAAACTAATTTTAAATGTATGAACCTATGATTTGCAGGTGCTTTATTTTAATGACTGAGTTTTCATGAGAATAAAAGGGCGGATTGAGAGGCAAATAAACTAGTTCTAGTAGTAACTAGTTCTAGCCTAGTCGGAGGCCTTTAAGCGGCTTGATAACAACTGTGGTTGAGCCCGCGTGTTAGAGTATGGCTCGCCTCACCTTGTATTTGAGGTGTAGCCTGTGCCCAGCAGCAAATATCAAATACAATATATTTGAATAACATACGAGCCGAATGACATAAACATAAGTTTCATTTATCTTTGTTTACTAAATAAAACCTACAATTATTTGCATCTCAACTCATCTCTTCTCACATTACCATGAACCCTGTCGTCACTAATCCAGCAAATTATAATTATCCCTACAACTAAAGTTTTATGTTCCGTTACACGCGGATAATCCTCAATAACGGAGCAAAAGTGCCTTCCGCAAGGAGATAGAGGGGCCCAACAAACACAGCCCAGTTTCTTACCGTTGGCGCCCTTAGACATAATTATAATCTGGGATAAAGTGCCCGATCCTACGTAATTACGCGAACTTCATTCCATTCTTGCCGCACATTTGAAAACGTTTACACGATACGATTCCGGGGATTGAATTATTTAATGTTTTTTGTGACTGTTGCATAGAGTTGATGGTTTCGAGATTCACAATAGTGCAATAGTCTTTCTTAGCAAAGAAATAAAATGAAGGGTAAAAACAATAAGTTTAAAAAAAAAATGAAATGAGTCAAACAAACAAAAACAAAATGAGTCAGTAGGGGGAAGTAAGAAACTATGAGAGATAGCGAAATAAAATATGTTCTTAGGAACCATGGTTTTGATTTCTTCATACATAACCAGGAATCAAATCTGGTTGGTCTTCAAAAAAAGGTCACTGCATTATTATGTAGTGTCGTTAAAGAGGATCAAATTCTTGAAAGCAACATCATTTGGTAAACTCGAGGAATGGCCACGCGTGAATCAAGTAAAAAAATGGGGCGCGTAGACTGTTGTGTTAACTCACGTAATATTGAATTAAAAATAACACTCAACTTGAAAATAAGTAAATAAGATTTAATATAAAACTACTTGAGTATTTTACCTACAGTGATTTGAAGTCGATAGACACGATGGCTGAGAAAGTAAAATCGCACTGTGTAAAGGCCCCCGCCACTCCCCTTCCTTTATCTAACACGAAGTACACGTAATTTTTATGGTAATTACACTTTTATCATGATCTCTTAATTCAATTTAACATCATGGAAGTTGTGAATTATGATTTTCGGAGCGTCACAGCTCGATCTGAATAACGGGCGAGCGGTTTTCAGTTTTATTTGAATTTATTATTAAACTTATTTACTTTTACGGCTTTTACGACTTAGGGTATAGGGTTCTTGCCAGTCTCTTTATTTGGTTTGACTTGGTGGTTGGGACGTAGGGAATATGTAACATTAATGAAGAGGTAGATGTTGTGTTTTGTTTTTTGACATAATAGTTTCAGGAGTTTACTTAAAGCACTCAACTTTGCAATAAAGCTGTAAAAGTCTAACTTTGGACTAACAACTAGACAGTGGCAAAAACCCACTACCTTGAGGGATATCTGTATTGCCAGAAAGAGAGAGAAAGAGAAAATATTCGAATATTAAATGCACAAGTCATGTCGTGAAAAGGGGTTTGTAATTTAGTTGCTGTTATTTTCGACAATTTTGTTCAAATAATAATAATATGGCCTCAAGGTATTTCGTAGTTACACGGTATAGTCGACATCAAAAGATGTGTGCGTACAGAGTGGTCAAAATATGTCTGATGTATTTAAGAAAGGCAACCTAATCTCTACTCAATTATGTTAGAGTTTCACTTGTTTTTGTTTTCAGTGACGCTTCAAACGACACTTTGAAGTCAACAAGTACAGTTGTTTTTTAAACCACCTTTTTGTCTACAGCCCGTTCGAGTTAAGAATACAGTGATTTTAAATAAAATTCTGTTGCACACAAAAAAACTCAGACCCACAACTGGTCACTGCGGACTTGACTATCTAACTAGGAACGATTTTATTGATTAGGGGGCGTGCTAGTTCGAAGGACAAGTATTAAATTACAGCATTCTTAACGCAAACGGGCTATACTCTGTTACAACATCATTTTTATGCTGACTGTACAGCCAAGTCTGCATAGAAACAGTACCAAATCACAACGGACGTTGTTATCTATAGCTATATCCGGCTACCCCCACCACCGACATAGCCCCTCCATTGGGTACTCGCAGATAACTTTACTCCTAATTAGCGAGAAAGTTCATTTGAGGTTACTTTCAAACTTCCCTTATACAGGACGTTCTAAGATAGTACGCAAATGAGAATAAGAAAACGAGTGTTCAATGCTTTTCATAATAAACTATTATTATTAAAAAGCATGATTAAGCCTTTGAACGCCGTCGGTCACTGTAACAATCGAATTCCTATTGTTTGTGACCGGCGTGGCGCTCAACGTGTTAAGTAGGTAAATAAAAACTAACCCCCGAATTCGCAAACGTCAATCAACGCTAAGCAAGCGCACACGCTCATGCTGTCCCGTAAAATGTCGGATGAGGGATGCTCAACATTGATTTGGGTTTGTGAATTTGGGGGTGAGACAATTATTATAGGATCGTACAATAACCAATGTTCTGTATTCAACACATTACGTATTAAGTTTGACAACCTAATTGGTGTAGTGGTTAAGGAGCTGGCTTAAGTTCTACACTGAGCTTAATCAAGTCCTGACCAAAATACCATCCGCTGATAAGATAGTTTTGTTTGGTGATTTTAATGCTCGAGTTGGTAGCGATTTCGGTGCTTGGGATGGGGTTCTTGGGCGTCATGGGGTGGGGAAATGCAACGCCAATGGCGTTGATCTTCTCACTCTCTGTGCCGAGTTTGACCTTACCATCACTAACACTTGCTATCGTCTGCCGGAAAAGTTTAAGACCACGTGGATGCATCCAAGATCTGAGCACTGGCATCTTCTGGACTACGTGATAGTACGCAGGAGAGACCTCGGTGAAGTGCTAATCACCCGGTCAATGAGGGGTGCTCAGGGTTGGACCGACCATCGCCTTGTACGATCAAAACTGCGGTTCACATTAAAGGCACCACGTCGTGCAGCTCACAAGATCCCAGCAAAAATACACTGCGAAAAGCTTGTTCGCAACTTGGACCTAGCAGAGGAGTTAGATGGTGCATTTGCTACCAGTATGCCAGAGATAAGCGAAGAAGCGTCTGTCGATGAGAGGTGGCATATGTTTGCTGAAAATCTCCATAATTGTGCCTCACAAGTTATTGGGAAACCGGAAAAGAAAAACCAAGACTGGTTTGATGACTCCGAAGAGGAGATCAAGAAGCTTGTTGAGAATCACAGACGTTCTCTTCACACTCATCAGATATCTCTGCGCGGAAAAATGCTCATCATAATTTGAAGGTAAAAGTGCGTGTTTTAAAAGATGAATGGTGGCTGAAAAAAGCCAAGGAAATTCAGCATTATGCTGATACCAATCAATCAGGAAGATTTTTCGAGGCCCTGCAGGCTGTTTTCGGCCCAAGAACAAAGAAGATAGCCCCAATATACAACAAAGATAAAACTCAACGGTTAACTGACCAGAAGAGTGTTCTAGCTCGTTGGGCAGAACATTTTAATGATGTTCTTAATCCAAGTACGCAGACCTCTGACTTGTTGTTTATTGACTCCCTTGAAAGTCTACCGACACTTGAAGAACTAGCGCAGCCTCCTTCATATGATGACTTCAACGCTGCGTTGCGAAGGATGAAGAATTGCAAGGCACCTGGGATGGACGGTTTACCATCAGAGGTATACAAATGCAGCGGCCCACAGGTTAAGAGTAGGTTATTCGAGCTTATCCTGAAAATATGGGAGTGTGAAGTTATTCCGCAAGATTGGCGGGATGCCTCCATTTGTAAGTTGTACAAAGGCAAAGGTGACATAGCTGATTGCAGTTCGTACAGAGGTATCTCTCTTCTCTCAGTAGCTGGGAAAATTTTAGCCCATATTATAAACAAACGTCTATCCCAACATGCAGAAACTATACTTCCTGAAACCCAGTGTGGTTTTCGCCCAGGCCGAGGTACAGTGGATGCTATCTTTGTGGTCAGGCAGATGCAGGAGAAGAGCCTGGAACAGTACCGTCCCCTGTATATGTGCTTTGTGGATCTAGAAAAGGCATTCGACAGAGTACCACGCGAGGCCCTGTGGATTGTGCTGAAGAAAACTGGATGTCCTGAAAAGTTGTTAAACCTAGTACGACAGTTTCATGAAAACATGTCAGTTAGAGTTCGGCATGAAAACGACTTTTCAGACCAAATTAAAGTGACCAGTGGCGTGAAGCAGGGTTGTGTTTTGGCTCCCACTTTGTTCTCCCTTTACTTTTCTTTTGTCATGCGAGATGCAGTTGGGTCTTGCAATGATCTGATTGAACTGAGCTCAAGAACAGACAAGAGTGTCTTCGATCTGTCTCGATTTAGAGCTAAGCGGCAAGTAGCCAGGCTCTCTGTTATGGAGGTCTTATATGCGGATGATGTTTGCCTTATGGCAGACTCAATAGAGTCTCTTCAAACTTACGTGGACTCCTTGCACGCGTCATGTGACAGGTTCGGATTGGTTATAAGCACCAGCAAAACCCAGGTTCTGAAGCAGCCTTCCCGTAGTTGTAGCAGTGACCAGTCGTCTGTGTTTTTGAATGGCTCTGCTTTGGAAGAGGTTGGTAACTTCAAGTACTTGGGCAGCAGATTAAGGCACGATAACACACTAGCATCGGAGATACCAGCCCGAATAGCAGGTGCCGCAGCAGCTTTTGGCAAACTCAAAGCCCGTGTCTGGAACTCGCACGACCTAAAATTGCAAACAAAGGTTCAAGTTTACAAAGCAATTGTCCTGCCTACCTTACTGTACGCCGCTGAGACTTGGTGCTGCTATAAAGCAGATATCAAACAATTAGACAGCTTCCACCTGAAATGTCTGAGGTCTATTTTGCGGATTAGGTGGCAGGACCGCATTTCAAACACGGAGGTTCTGCGTCGCGCGGGCCTGTCTGGCATAGAAGCCCTTATCATTAAGCACCAGCTGAGATGGAGTGGTCACGTGTTGCGTATGCCTGATAGCAGGCTGCCAAAAGCAGTCTTCTACTCTCAGTTATCGAGTGGCAAACGCAGGCAGGGTGGACAACATCTACGTTACAAAGACGTCCTGAAGCGCAACCTCCTGGCATGCAATATACCAACCGATGAATGGGAGGATCGCGCACGTCTCAGACCGGAATGGCGACAAACTGTACATTGTAGCGTGAACAGTTTTGAGGCTAAGCGTCTTGAAAACCTTGATGCAAAGCGCCAAATACGGAAGACGATGCCAAAACCCTCTTATACCTACACGTACAATTCGGCTGGCCAGTTATACTGTGCGTCTTGCAACCGAATTTTTAAGTCCAAGTTCGGTCTTGCTAGTCACATCAGAGCCCATCGCCAGAAAGACCCAACCTGAATGGTTTGCAGGAGTCGCCATCGCCGGACACGGTGTGGACGACATGACATCAAAGATCACGGGTTCGATCCCCGCACAGTACAATGGCGTTGTGTGGAATAATCTCGGGGCCTATTTGTATTATTAAATCATAATTTGCAGCTTAACCTAAAAAAAACTAAAATAATACAATTTAAACCTTATCAGAAATTACCTCTACCTATCACATTTAACTATAACAACACAAAACTTCAAACAGTCGACTCTGCTACCTTGCTGGGTGTTGACCTGGATACCGGCATGAACTGGAAAACACATGTTCAAAGAATATCTAAAAAACTGTCATCTTTTACATATGCTCTCCAACACCTCAAACGAATTACCGACTTCCAAACGGCTCTCAGTGCGTACTATGCCTATGCTTATTCTGCAATATCATATGGCCTCGTGTGTTGGGGTAATAGCTCCGAAGTAGATAAAATTTTTTTGCTCCAAAAGAAATGTATCAGAATTCTCACCAATATTGAGCAAACAGAGTCATGCAGGCCCCATTTTATCAAACATCAAATTCTCACACTCACTTCGATGTACATATTAGAGTCATGTAAGTTTGTTCGAAAGCATAAAAGTTTGTTTACCTTCTTACCGACTTCTGTTATAAAAAGAAATGACCGCAATAAAAATAAAATTATGTTACTATTCTCTAAGCTACAAATAGTTACATCCAGCCCTCATTACATGATCATAAAAATATATAACCACTTGCCTAACTTCATTAGAAATATAGATAGTTCACCATGTTTTGAAAAAGAATTAAAAAAATTGTTAATAACCAAGTGCTTTTATAGTTTAAGTGAATATTTTGATTATAAATCTTAGAGATAATTTTCTGTCGACAATAAATGTATAATTTTAATTGCAATTTATATTATAGAGTAATACATATAAAATTAATTGTAAAATAGTATATATATATATATATAAGTTGCACCTCTGTATTGTTGCTGTGCCCTCACGGGGCGTCACATGTACTTTTAAGTGCTACTACCACCTAAGTACCATATCAACATTGTGTCATGCAATAAAGAAATTTGAATTTGAATTTGAATTAAAAGTTGAAATAACAAAAATATTTAGTAGTATTTTCAGTGTGTTATGTTTATAAAGAAATTAAAGCACTCTGTACATTGCCAACGCAAAATAATTGTTGTATTTGTGGAGATTTCGTGTGTCAACATTGTACCGCTGGTTTATTGTTTGACTTTAATATGTTTAGCTTTTGCTTCCGCAGAGAGGAGAGTAATTTGCCTTGTGACAAAGTTTCTGTCTCTTGGAACTTACAGCGATGTGCTCTGGAATCATTTGCCATTTTCTGACTGAGAAAATTAATATTTGAATTAATATTTAAATTACTAGAGATCTCGCTGTGGGTGAAACCTGAATGAAAATATTTTAAAAAAAGATCAGACCATATGTGACTGACATAGTTCTGAGGTGTTACAAACTGCTGTGGCAGTATTTTATTAAATACTAATACCTAAATAAAAAAATAATGAAACATAGTTGAAAACTGAGTATAAATACAAAGTCCGCGTCGAACATAACAAATATGTATCAATTTCTTTCTACATTTAATAAGAAAAAGATATTATCATTATTTCTCTTATTTTAACTGAGATTTTGTCATTTTAAACGTTGAAAAGTAATTAAACTCACAGTAGTCTTTGCACGAAGTTATAAATGGCGTCAAAGGGCACTAACTTTAATTTCGCTTAAAGCATTCAAGCAAATACAAAAGTCTCTACAAAACTCTAAAAAACAAAACTTTGTATTGCAAAATTGTTATACAAAAGACAAACATTTTAATTAAAGAAACAACCCAACTGCAACAAAAAATGTTAGCGAACCACTTACACTTCATAATTTACAAGTTAAACTTAACTCCACCAAGTCCGTGTCTATGTTAAACAACAAAAATGGTTTCAAGCAATTATCAACTTTAACTTATAAACTCAAGTTCGAAATCGGAGTACGTTTTTTCGTTAAAAGGTGTTCCCTCACCGGGAGCCGTCACTAGATATATTCGACTTTGACCGTTACATTACAATACTTGAATTTACACTACACCTTACAATACTTTGAATGCGTTGGTACGGCGATATTTTAAAGACCGCCGGTGTGAAGTGGATGGAGGCAGCACAAGACAGGGAAGAATGGGAGAGACTGAAGGCGACCTCATGGTTGAAAATGGCTGAGAAGAAGAAGAGACTACCTCCCTGACTGACAAGCATTCGCCTATAATGTAACATTTAGTATAGATTTGAATTCCGAACATTCATTATTGATTTAGTTGAGATATGTTACAAGAAATTACACATTGTAACATTACAAGCTGCGCGTGGTAATGCTCGGTTTTCCTTCTTTAATAATGCAAGCTCGTTTTGTAACCTGTAACGTTGCATTACACGCGAATGCTCCCGGTGAGAGAGCACCTTAATAATAACGAAAACGCACCACGTTCCACCGTTTGCAGAGCAAACAGAAACAACAGGACCGAACTTATCTGCCAATAATTCTGTGCAATCTATTAAATCGCGAATGAAAACAAAACTTTTACACGCGAACTCCGTCGCTTCCGGTTGTTTGTTGAATTATAAAAACGACTGGTGGACTACTCTGGTCCAACATTTACGAAGCTTCGTAAAATTTGAGATTGTAGAATAACAAATGAAAATCAGTGGGATGTTTTATGGATTTTGTACAATGTAAAATGATGACTAGAAGATCCTAAAATCAAGATAAATATCACCTCTTAAAAACGAGCGCAATGCTAAAGCATAGTTTAAGCAATTAACGTATTGTGTCACTTACTCGCAAATGGCGGCAGCAAAAAGAAGGACAGTGACAAAGCGATACAAGAGTTAAAATGTTGTTGAAGAGCTGTTTAAGTTTTTACGAATAAGGGGGTACAACTGTAACGCCTTTTATAACTACTAAAAATGTAGAAGTTCCTACTGCGTCAAGGCAATAATTTGAATACATACTTCTAGAGTAGAATAAATGTTTAAATAAGACCGCTCGCAGACTTCAGACTCCGCCGCTTAACTCAGTGAGGTTCACCATGTACGCAAGGGTTATTAAAATATGAGGACAACTTGAAGCATGAATGTTGAAGTAAACAAAGAAAGAAATATTGTGACCTTGATTAATTGAACTAAAAGACAGAAGTCAAATCTGAATTTATTTGACTGACAAGCTATCGTAACCTAAATAACTTAGTCCTCAAAATTCAGGTATTCTCGGTTTTCATGGGGTGGCCCATGTCACTGCTAAATGGGGAATACTATGAGTATCGCTACAATCGACACTGCCATACGGTCTATTACACTGTCAATGATTTTATTGACTGTGTATTCATAGTATAGTATGGGGCATGCCCCCTACTAGGTATACTATGAAAACACAGCTCCCTATGTCCCCTATGCCTAGGTATATATTATTGAAAAGAGTAATCGCTGAGTTTCTAGCCGATTCTTCTCAGTACAGAAACAACTTTAAGACAGCTGTATTTTTATTTTATTTTATTATAGTATTCAAGTCTGATTGTCAAAAAAATGTATTCTTGTTTGTTTTGTTGACGATTCGAAAGCGTTTCTTTTAGCAGAGCAATGATATTTTTTTGCACAAACCGCTATCACCACTGGGCCTTGAGCACATTAACATAAGCTGGGACGTTGTATAGCTTCCCACTGGGCCAGTTGCCTTGCCTCAACTATGGCATACTCCAACACGCGGGCTCAGTGCGAATTGCGTTTAGGTTACTTTGCAAATTTTGAGTGGCTAACCTTGATAGCACTCCTGGAATGATGTAACAAGCAAGTGTTGGCTCTAACGTTATATTGTCTCTTACATATTTAATTTTCTCTCTCAACGTTTTCTTTGACGGCAACGTTTTTTCCTTCGTTCCATTTTTCTCAGCGTTCAACGGAACCTCCTCGTTTGATACCATATTTACGAGTAATGCATCAGAGGACATCAGAAGCAAGGGAACACAACATATGTCATCTTGATAACAAATTAAATATTAGCACTATGATAGAAGTAAATATAGATCAGTTTCAGATAATGATTGCAAATAACTGGGTATTTTGTTATAACATAGTTGTTAACCTGAAAACAGATACGAGTGCATTCGTAAGACAAACTAAATTATCCTATATTCAGTCCTACTGCTGGGAAACCTCCACTGCCAAGTGGTGGTCCACCACTGTAGCAAAAATGAGAGTTGGTCATCATAAACTAAGGCTTACCTTATTCATAAAAAACTAAACAGTGCAACAAGATCACGTTAACAACTGTAACATTTTATCTCAATCATTCCATTATTGCTTAACCAATGCTGCAGACGTGCTTTATTTTTTATGAATAAGGGGGCTAGTTTCTTAAAACTTTCATGGTCAGTAACACTAACAATCGTAAACGATGGGATCGCTAACCTAATTTGTATTGAGTTTCCGAAATTACGCCACTGTTACAAACGCAATGGTTACTCCGTGACTCTTTTGTAAAAGTGCCGAAATATCGGAAACTCAAAACAAATTTCAGTTTGAAAATCCTAATGATATTATAATAAAAACACAATAGATAGGTTACTTGAGCTGAAAAAGTCAAATTTCCCGACACCGTCACCCAAAATTGCTGTGCCACGGGCACCTCTCACCTAAACCTAACTTTAAATAAATCACACAACAAACATTCCCACGCCATCCCAACTTCTCGACGTAATTCGCAATCCGCTTCCGACCATAAATTGAACTTTTTTCATTTACCACATTGATCACCAGCAAAATTCGAAACAGCCTACAAAACAGCCCTGGTCATTACGGTAACGGCAAATTTGACAGTTAGCAAGTCCTCGAGTAAATCAGCGGGGACAGTTCGGAACACCTGACCCTACCACGGCCTTCTGAGTTATTATCCAAGTTTTTTCACTTAGATTATTAAAAGTTCCATACAAAGTTGCGAAGTGGCAATAAGCGAGGAGTTTTGAGTTTTCTCTTCTCTGATAAAACGAACGCCTGTTCTCGTTATTGTATCTGTCTTCGGGATTATTTTTGAAGAGTTTTTTTGGTTTATGTGGAAATGTTTTGATTATCTGTGTAAAACCGTTTGAATATAATACAGACTTCCTTATTCTTAGTGACATTCGCAATTGTTCCGTTATGAATCGTCCGCCATAATATGTTCTGGTCGGGAGCTTGGGGGGGCTCTCGACCATTGCTGTGCAGACCCAAGATGATGGCCGCCTAGATCCGGGTGGCCTCTCTTAAGACGCAAGCCCGAAACGGTTAAAACCAGTCAGGTGTCGCAAATGTCATGCTCACGCTTCTTCTGGACCTGGACAAAAACTGATGCGAGTGGAACAATCAGGTTTTAGTGGGTATACTCTTGTCGTCACTTTCAAGGGCGAGTCCCACACACGGACAGCGGCCTCCCCTAGTCGCGGGTTATGGTGCAAAAAGGTATTTCCTGACTTAAAAAAAAAATTGTCATTGGTTTCTTAACATTTGCTGCTGATGAAAATGACTTGCTACTAACTACGGGTTAGCCATAGCCACCCTTTGCTTCAAGACATTTTGCTCTCTAAACAACGAATACTCGTACAACAAAGAGTTTTCAACGGTTACTTTTTGTCCTCTCACACACTCAACCTTTATCTTGCTCTCCCAGCTCTGAAATATCATAATGCGTGTTCAATAAGGAAAGAAGAATAGCTTGAAATTATAAGGCTGGTTGTTGTAATCAAATTGCCACTTAAACATTTGTTAAAAGGTCATATAGGTTAACATTTATTATAAGACCAGGACAGTCGTCCACTTTGAGCAAAATGTAAGTTCAAGTCCTACGTGTCATCTAAACCAACCGGTTATTTCAACTTTTGTAAAAATGCAGCATTTTTATAAAAGCAAGCAAGCAATAAACCAGAAAGTTATCAAAAATCAGTACAGCCTTCACACATTAACATCGAATACAAAAACTTCCCAATTTGGCAAGAAGCGTGATGCGTAAAAAACAACCAATCCTGCAAACACGTTGGCGTTGTTCCATTTCCATTAGGGGATATTTAGCCAAAGTGTTTCAGAAGTTGGGCCCATTAGGCATTTTCCTTCTTTTTGTCTTTGCCCTCTAACTAACTTTTTTTTCATCTGTTCCCCCCCTCGTTTGCGCGTTAAGTGTTTTTTTCTGCATGCAAGTTTGGTAGTGACTCGTGCTAAAGTTGTTGTTAGTACAATCATGCACAAAAAATGTATATTCTTTCCATTGAATATTTATTTTAAGCAATTTTAAGATTAACATTAAAATCAACAAAAAATGTGGAGCCTTTTTTCACTTTTAATAATAATAAGTGGAGCCTAGAATAATGACAATTAACTTTTTTTAATTATGTCAGGTGACGTATACAATATTTAAAACGAACCTAGCTTGAACTGTAACGGTATCATTTCTTGTTGTTTAGCGGTTAGCACTAAATATATCTCATAACTGTATGTAGAGACGTAATGTTTACATAAATCAAATGATATTCTCAAGACGTTTCAGCCAAGGCAAGCCATTAACTCAACCCTCGACCAATCTTAATTTGTCAGAAGTGAGCATAACCTCGAATGATCCCGTGTAACGTCCACATGATTAATGTGTGACGCTGCCGAGTATGGAGTTGTATACTCACGCACAGAAATATTTGGCGACAGTCCTGGCTTAACTAGTTTTGTATGGATTTTTTGAAAGGTTTCGTATTTTGGTGTGATTCTTTGTGTTGCTGACGGCATTTGGCTTGGTTTCATATTTATATCAGACAGTTACTATTTTTTTCTTTAATCAAGGGGGGGGGGGATGGGAATTTATTTAGACTGTGTTTTCAATATTGTCAGCTACTAAATAGTTCATCAACATCAACAAAATTATAGAGACTTACGGCAGTGAAATAATACTAGATTTTGCATGAAAAGCTGTTCAACCTGGTTAGACAGAGCATTTAATTCTCTCTCAGCTCAGCAAAACACGCATCAAACACGCATCTTATAAAACTTAACGTTGCGTGCAAAAGCCGTGTTCGAAGCAGAAAACAGCTTGGGCTTTTTTCTCTCGCCAGTACCTAAACAAGTCTAAGCTCAAAAGCGGCGCCACCGTCGCAGTTAACGAGAGTTAAGATCACTGAGCACGTGTCGCGAGAATTAAACGGCAGTTAATCGCGGTTCACGGTGATCGTGTGGATTAAGACTTCACAACTCGACAACGACTTCAAATTTTAGTACTGTTGGTACCTGACACACAGAATATTTTATGGTACTAATGTGTTGTTTTTAGCATTTTCTGTGCAATATCTTTACTAAAGATTAGATAGCCAGAAAAAGATCGGTCTTGGCTTCAGCCGGGAAACTAAAATAATGATGCCTGTTTCTTTTTCAATAAGTGAAAATAACTTTGACTATGTTTTAATATTGTCAACTACAAAAGAGTTTATTTACAATGATGACGGGCTCATAAACAATTGTGTTCAGATTATTATAGAGACTTATGACAGTGAATTAATAACCCTAGATTTGGCATGAAAAGCTCTTCAATCTGGTTAGACAGAGCTTCTAATTCTCTATCTTCTCAGCAAACCCAGCTTTCAAACACAGCTTTTACACGCATCTAATAAAATTTAACGTTGCGTGCAAAAGCTGTGTTCAAAACAGAAAACAGCTTAGGCCTTCTTCTCTCGCCTGTACCTAAACAAGTCTAAGCTCAAAAGCGGCGCCACCGTCGCAGTTAACGAGAGTTAAGATCACTGAGCACGTGTCGCGAGAATTAAACGGCAGTTAATCGCGGTTCACGGTGATCGCATGGATTAAGACTTCACAACTCGACAACGACTTCTAAATTTTAGTACTGAAAGTACTTGACGCATGGAATATTTTATAGTACTAATGTGTACTAAAATAATGCTTTTATTATAATTTTTAGCATTTTCGATGCAGTATCTTTACTAAAGATCCGAAAACCGAAGACATTCTGTCTTGGCTTAAGGCGAGAATCAAAAACAATGGTGCCTGTTTTTCCATAAAGGGTTTTTTTTACTGTGTTTTCAAGATTGTCAACTACGAAAGAGTTCATCAACAACAACAATTACGGCAGTGAAAAAATCCTAAATTTTGCATGAAAAGCTATTAAATCTGGTAAGACAGAGCTTTCAATTCTCTCTTAGCTCAGCAAACACAGCTTTCAAACACGCATCTTATAAAATTTAACGTTGCGTGCAAAAGCTGTGTTTGGAACAGAAAACAACTTAGGCCTTTTTCTCTCGCCTGTACCTAAACAAATCTAAGCTCAAAAGCGGCGCCACCGTCGCAGTTAACGAGAGTTAAGATCACTGAGCACGTGTCGCGAGAATAAAACGCCAGTTAATCGCGGTTCACGGTGATCGCGTGGATTAAGACTTCACAACTCGACAACGACTTCAAAATTTTAGTACTGAATGTACCTGACGCACGGAATATTTGATAGTACTAATGTGTTGTTTTTAGCATTTTCTGTGCAATATCTTTGCTAAAAATCTGAAAACCAGAAAAAGATCGGAGCGGATCGTTGCGTGCAAAAGAAAGAAAGAAAGAAAGAAGAAAGAAAATACTTTTATTGGCCACAAGGCTCATAAAACAAGTACATTTTAAGTGCATTGCACAGCATATACAAAAACAAAAAAGAAACATTAACTTAAAAAATAAATGATATAAAAAACTTAAAAAGGAAGACAAAAAAATAAAAACGTTAAAGAGCCTATGGAGTGGGGCCAACGAGGTCCCTGTCTCAGCATAGACCGCTGCAGCTAAAAGTTGCAGCGATGCTGGTATTCTGACAGGGCCTCTGTGGTGACGTCGTCCGGCAATACCGGAAGACAAGGAATAAAAAAATAAAAAATAAAAAACATGAATGAATTAAAAATAAATAAATCTTAATAGCATAAGTAGTGAGGGGGTGAAATATATATATATATGAAATATTGAGTCTAATAGAATGAAAAGTGCGAAGTAGGGCTGTCAGCTCAGGTATCACTGCCACAACTCGGACCGCAGCTAATACAAACGAGCCGTGAAGCTGTGACTGTGACAGAACGTGACAGCGAGCAATGACAGGGGAAGTGTAAGTGGTGTGTGAATAAATAACCTATAAAAAACATGAGTTCCACGCCACCACGCCACGCATGCATAGACACGTATGCAAAACGTTATCGTGATGTGATTCATGTGATACTATTTGGCCAAATGATTGCCAAGAACTGTAAACAAAATAAATAAATATCAATGAGGTGAGGGTCCGTGGTTTATGGGAGTACAAGTCAACTCTCGGATGGGTTTCCCCGCGAACACGTCGCGAGTATCTCGAGGGTAAGTTTTGGACTTTTACTTTGCTTTTGGTTTGACTTCTGAAGGAAAACAAGTGCCCTTTTAAGAGTGTGTCTGAATGTGTACAATGTTTTTAGATCGCGCAACGGCGGGGGGAGATCGTTCCAACACCGAGTGGCAGCAAATCTGAACGACCCACGGAATGCCATAGTGCGGTGCTTTGGGGTTGAAAAAATGTAAGTGCACCCTCTTCTAGGGCACCCCTTACGCTCTTGAGCCCACATTAGCTTGTCCCAAAGGTATTTTGGCTTCATTTTTGTGATGACACCAAACAGCATTGTGGCGAGATGCAATCTCCTGCGAGCCTCCATCCTTAGCAGATTTGCAGAATTGAGAAAAGGAGTTACATGCGTTCTCGGCGGTACATTAAAGCAGAATCGTGCACAAGCATTCTGCACTCTCTGTATGAGCGCTGCAGTTCTAGCCAGCAAACATGGTCCATAGACAGTGTCGCAGTAGTTCAATCTAGACAAAACCAAAGACTCACACAGGCTTATCCGTAACTCCTCACTCAAATAAGGCCTTATCCTGTATAATAGCTTCAACCTGAAGAAACTATTTCTCACACATTCAGCAATATGATCCTCAAAGTTGAGGTGGCGGTCAAAAATTAGCCCTAGATTCCTGGCTTTGTCCACATGTTCAACAAGTTCACCATCAATTACAATATTCAGGGGCATGCTTTTCTCAATGTTTTCTATGTTAACCTTTGAGCCAATTGTCATCAACTTCGATTTCTTTGGATTGAGAACTAGGCAGTTGGCCCTGCACCAGGCCGAGATACGCGCTAGATCTTCATTGACCATAGATACCGCATATGACTTGTCTGCTGGTAAAAATGGCAGGTATAACTGCAGGTCGTCGGCGTATAGGTGATACTGACAGTGCTTTATGTTCTCTATGATGTCAGCACTGTACAGTATGTAGAGGATAGGGCCCAGTATTGAGCCTTGTGGTACCCCTCGGGAGACAGGTCTCGATGCTGATCTTAATCTAGAACCATCTGCCATTTCCAGTTCAACAAACTGCTGCCTGTCTGTCAAGTAGCTGTTGAACCATCGGACCGCATGATTATCCAGACCATAGAAAGCCAGTTTAGCCAGAAGAAGATCTATGTTGATCGAGTCAAATGCGCGGGAGAAGTCCAGCAAGAGTACAATGTTTAACATTCCCCGATCCTGGGCAGCCAGCAAGTTGTCGACAACATCAGCGAGAGCAGCCGCTGTGCTGTAGCCCTTACGGAACCCAGACTGAAAATGAGGTAATATATTGTGATCCTCAAGATATTTAGTTAGTTGATTACACACTATGCGTTCCAAGACCTTGGAGATGCAAGGAAGCAAACTGATAGGGCGAAGATCTTGCAGTGTAGCAGGTTGAGCAATCTTGGGTAGAGGCTTCACTATGGCTGTCTTCCAGTCTTCCGGGAATATGCCTTCCGTGATGGACCGATTGACCACAGATGTGATAGCCTCAAGTGACTGTGGCAGTGTCAGCAGCAGCATGTCCAGGCACAGGCCATCACTGCCCTGAGCATTTGATTTGAGCCCTTTGATCGTCTTGAGGACCAGATCCCCGCTCACTGTGTGCAGTGAGAATGCAGCACCGCTATGCCTATGGTACTCGTAAAGAGTAAGGTGCGAGATTGTTACCCTGTTGTCACCTGGAATGCTGAGAAAATGGTCGTTTATTAAGTGTGGGTCATTAAAAAGTTGTGGAAGTTCTCCACCAGCCTTTTTGTTTGGTAATATGGTATTCCTAAGGTTCTGCCATAGTCTTTTAGGGTTCCTAGTGTTTGCGTTTATGTGCTTGGTGAAGAAGCACTTTTTTTCCCGCTTGAGAGCCTCCACCACTATAACTTTCATTGCTTTATAGGCCTCTTTGAATGATGCTGTGTTGTGCCGCTTATATTTACCATAGTAGCCATCCCTTATACGCATCATGTCCTTGATGGTGTCTGTTATCCAAGGGTGGGGCGGGTGCTTGAACTTTTTTGATTTTACTGGGGCATGTAAATCAAATAAACCTACTACACATGAAGTGAAAGCCTTGACCAACGCATTGACATCACGGCTTACCCTGAAAAAACTCCAATCAATTTCCTCCAAGTCACTGCTTAATTGGTCATGCTGAATATCTTTTAACGGTCTGTACACCACCCACCGGGGCTGAGCTCTCTCCTTTTTTATTTTGAATTCTGCTGTCAGCATGGCATGCCCACCCAGTTCCGGAGAATGCTTCACCTTGACCCGTAGAGTGTGTGTATCAGTGCAGATAAGGTCAATGAGGGTCTCACTATGTGCTGTGAAATGGGTTGATTCAGTAACCACTTGGTTGAGGTCAAAACCTTTTAAAAACTGCAATAGCAACCTAGCCTTCCCACTGCTTATGTCATTTAGGTCGATATTGAAATCTCCAACCAGTATCAACACATCCCGCTTGGAGACAGAGGCGACGGTGTCCGTGAGAGCGTCCAAAAATGCCTCCACGTCCATCCATGGTGGCCTATACGCCGTGCCAATTACTATGTCCTGATTGTGTATTCGAACTAACAGCCAGGTCTGCTCAATGGACACTGCAGTAGTAGGGTGATGAATGACGCGCGCATTCATACCTCTTTTGATGTAGAAACCCACCCCACCGCCGCGACCTCTTCTCATGTGATCTGGCCTAGGAGTAAAACGTAGTCGGTAACCAGGCACCTTCGGTGCTTCATCGCCTCTGCCAGTTCTCAGCCAAGTTTCATTTATGGCCAATATGTCCGGAGCCGACTCCTCAACCGCCACAATAAACTCTTCATGCCTTGTGCTCAGAGACCCAGCGTTGAAAAGGCCAACTTTGAGGTTACTATGACTAGCCATTAGATGTGTAGAAATAAGATTGTAAATAGTGTATATATATATTTGATCTCAATTTTCCAAATAGTTTGTTTATTTTCAATTTCTTAGGCAGTATTAAATACTGAGTGGTTTTTAATTCAGGTACTGGCAAGTAAATGTGTATAAATTCCTCCCAATAGTCGTACAGTATATTATGGATAAAATGAATTGTGTAGTAGTAATAATTGTAAGAAAATAATATGTCTAGATGATACTGGCAAAGAACTGCATTACTGTATAATGTTTCAATAAAAATATATATATAGATTATAAAGTTTGAGATTTTTTTTTCATGAATAACACCTGTCACTTGTGGCCCCTCCCAATTATTAACAACTACTATTAACAACAAAAACAATGAAAACATCATATAGCACAAAAAGAGAAACATACAAAAAATGGCAAAGGAAACACCAATTACAGAGCTTTCAAGTGGGTACAGTATGAAAAGCAAACTAAAAAATAAAAAAATATAAGTAGTTTTTTTGTGAGCAGAATCCTTATGTTGCAGGACCGAAAGCACGTTCGAGGTCGCAGTCGGTACGAAAGAGGAAAACCTGCTTCCCATCTCCCTGTCTGGCAAATATCCTTCCCCGCTTCGTCCAGGAGTAGCGCCACTGAAGCCTGCGACACTCCTCGCGTACCCGGTGGAAAAGCTGGCGGTTTGGGCGAGTCAGGCGCTCGTTGACGTAGACGCGGGCGCCGTCCTCGGCGGTGACGTTGCGGCGCGCGCGCGCGGCCTGCAGCAGCTCGTCGCGTAGGTGGCGGCGCGTCAGACGCACCACCAGGCGGCGCGCGCGCGGCCTGCCCGCCGGCCCCGACGAGCCCGAGTCCCCCGGCGGCGCGCCCACGCGCTCGGCAAAAACCACATCCCGCTCCTCCAAAGTTACCCCCAAGCGGACCGCGAGCACGGTTACAGCGTGGATAGGATTCTCGCCTTTAGTTTCAGGGAGGTTACCGATATCTAAGTCGGCCGACAACGCCTCCTGGTCCCGGTCGTTGAGGTCTCGCTTGAGCTCGGCTATGCTGCGCTCCATTTCCGCCGTCTCCTCCCGGAGCTTAGATCCTGCTTCTGCCTGGGCACGCTCAACAATCTCGAGCCTCTGTTCGACGCTGTCTAGTCTCGCCGCCACTGCCGACAGAGATGCACCGAACCGAGCCATCTCCTGCCGGAATGCACGCATCTCGGCCATTCCCCCGAGAAACTCCTCACGAAAGTTCTGCATGCTAGGCGCGTCGACTGAGCCGGAAGGCCGTCGTACTACGCATGTAGGCGATGGAGTCCTGAAGCCACCGGCATCCGAGGTAGCTTCATCGGTGGCAGGGCGTGCCTCTCCCGGTGGCAGGTCATCGCACGACATGTTGAGATGGTCGATGTCGATGTTTAGGTCATGCTGCCCGCGCGCCGGTGTTGCGTCGTTCCTAGGCCGGCGTTTAGCGTTTGTACAGCAAGGACACATCCAAGACTTCTTTAGATCGTGGTGGTACGCATTATAAACTTTCGCTGGCATACCCAAACATTTGTAGTGGTATGTCCCACCACAGGGCATACATTTTAATAAATCTTCTACTTTGACTGAGCCGTCGCAAGCCAGGCACTTCATAATGATTGATAGGTATAATAAAAAGAAAAAAAACAAAAACAAAACTTTAATTGCCACTACTCAGGATCGAACCCTCAACCCCCGGCTCAGAAGCGCCGTTTGTATAACTCGGCCAAGTTGGTCTTAGTAGAACTGATGAAATAAAGTTCGCTATTCGTCTTTGTAAAAGTCTGTAATTACGTAATGAGATGGGTCGTTACTGTTTATTTTAGTTAGACGGTAGAGTAATTGCTAATCACCGCACAACTTTGTCACAGAACTAGAATTGGCCACAATTATTTCCAGTTTTTGCTATTTTATCACACTCGAATCTTGCAATGAATTATACCACTCAATAGCTAGTTATTCCGTCTCACTATTAATGTACTTTTTATATCGTTTTTTTCACTTTTAACATTTATTATGAATAAAATTATATGGAGTAACTCAGAACACTGTTTCTCTTGCGAGCACCGCCGGACGACCCAAGCACCAAAAGCAGTGTTTGAACCAGAAAACAGCTTAGGCCTTTTTCTCTAGCCTGTACCTAAACAAGTCTAAGCTCAAAAGCGGCGTCACCGTCGCAGTTAACGAGAGTTAAGATCACTGAGCACGTGTCGCGAGAATTAAACGGCAGTTAATCGCGGTTTACGGTGCATGGATTAAGACTTCACAACTCGGCAACGACTTCAAAATTTTAGTACTGAAAGTACCTGACGGACGGAATATCTGGTAGTGCTAATGTGTACTAAAATAACGTTTTTTTATTGCTTTTTAGCGTTTATCATACAGTATCTTTACTAAAGATCCGAAAACCGAAGACATTCAGTCTTGGTTTAAGGCGGGAATCAAAAATAATAGTGTCTGTTTTTTCATAAATATAACTGGTTTTTTTTGACTGTGTTTCCAACTTTGTCAACTACAATAGAGTTCATCAACAACAACAATTATAGAGACTTACGGCAGTGAAATAATTCTAGATTTTGCATGAAAAGCTGTTCAATCTGCTAAGACAGAGCTTTTAATTCTCTTTCAGCTCAGCAAACACAGCTTTCAAACACGCATCTTATAAAATTTTACGTCACGTGCAAAAGCTGTGTTTGAACCAGAAAACAGCTTAGGCCTTTTCCTCTCGCCTGTACCTAAACAAGTCTAAGCTCAAAAGCGGCGCCACCGTCGCAGTTAACGAGAGTTAAGATCACTGAGCACGTGTCGCGAGAATTAAACGGCAGTTAATCGCGGTTCACGGTGATCGCGTGGATTAAGACTTCACAACTCGACAACGACTTCAAATTTTAGTACTGAAAGTACCTGACGTACGGAATATTTGATAGTACTTATGTGTACTAAAATAATGATTTTATTACCATTTTTAGCATTTTCGATGCAGGATCTTTACTAAAGTTCCGAAAACCGAAGTCATTCGGTCTTGGCTTCAGCCGTGAAACTAAAATAATGATGCCTGTTTCACCTGAAATATAATAGGTGGATCCTTGTAGTACGAACGCCCGTCAAGGTGAACAGATAACCTAAAGGTAAGTATAGACTAGAATATTTTACTTGTATCAGAACATCGAGCATTCACAATTTTTAAATTTACTTGTACCGCTCTACGAACACGTCTCTTTTGTAACAGAATTTTGATGATTTCATATGGATATGCTTAGCCTAATCGGTCGTAAGACCGGACGATAAATGCTCAAGTTTATAGTTACCTTAATCAAGCAAGATTTTGGTGAATGTAGGTCATTTATAGTCCGTTCGCGTTAGAAATGCAGCGATTTTTTGATGGCATTCCGTTATACACATCAAAACTCAGGTACAAAACCGTTGCGTCTGAAAAAGAGCCTTGATGTTGGGAGTGCGAATCTGCAGAAATTGTGGTCGGTTCGTATACTAGACGGCCAAGCATGCTAGAGGGCATCGTGTAGCGCTCTTTGGAAATCACGTTGCTTTCGATTCCGCTTGAAAATGACCACCGTAAGGGTTTATTCAGTAGCGAGAGAGAGAGAGAGAGAGATCAACATACTCCAGTGATCCCAAATCCCAGAACCAGGGTGCTGGATCACTGGAGTATGTATGAGACATAAAAATAGCCACCTACAAACGGCTGCTCATGACAATGATATGGCCAGTACAGTATGCTGTAGGACAGTCACTTTTTTGTGAAATATTTTTAAAAGGAAGCCTAATATCGCACCCCCCCTGGAGAAAAGCTGCAACTCCACTTGTGCGTATTTTTTTTTATTGCACTAAAAGATCAAGAAAAAATCAATACGTATTGTCAATTTTTTTCATAATTTTTGTCCTTAAAGTTAAGGAAATAAATACAAATAAGTAAAATTTTGCAACATTATTATTATATATGTTTCCATCATGGAAACGAAGTTATTACACTTGCATTTTAAATATTTACTAAATTCCCAATGAATAATACCATATGTAAACTAACAAATCTTTCAAACGAAGACTTTGAAAAATAATTTCGTATAACTGTAGCTGCTTAGTTCTTGTGGGATTTATTTGGCGATTCTCGTTGTGCAAGTCTAGTTGCCTATTTCTTCCACGAAACTTTTGTCGATATTGTATGTTATAACTATTGATACTTATTCATTTTACTAAGAGTTTCAAAATGGTTTTGACGTAATTGGAGAAATAGCTTAGGTAGACGTTACGTTTTGTTTTAACAGTTTCGTAACTAGTAATATATATTTATTCTTGGAAGTAGGTCTATGAGTTTTATGGCGCAAAAACAATTAAGTAAAACTAGCATTGAATATACGTGTCGTAATAAGAGAAACATACTTATTCCTACCTAAAAGTAACAGTGCGATTTATGGTAATCGTTGTTATTGCGCAGGAGGGGAGGCTACGCCGCGTGTGCCCCCGCCTCCTCTCCCGCTCTCGAGGATAGTGGATAGTGGATCGTGGATAGAAACTAGTCGTGCGCTTGCCAGCATTGCCAGATCGTACCAAACAGTACGGTTTTCCGTACTATCCATCATACAACCGTACCACAACCATACCTCAGTGTGGACCGTACCTTTTTCGTACTTTTTCTATATTAGTGTTTTTTTTTAACGCAAACACCAGAGTTAAAAATGGTATTTACCATGTCCTGTTTTACTTAACATTCTTTGCCTTCCTTATTCGGAGGCAACGAATTTATAAAAACAGAACATAGTTTGCAGGACCGATATCACCGATGTCTAAAGTCACCGATGTCTGGTCTTTTAAAAAGTTTAAAATTTTAGTTAGTTATTTGAAACTCTATCTTGTCTTTCTATGGTCTACTAAAATAAAAATAGGAGCGCGCGCACTTTTGTCTGTGCACTATTAAGAATTTCGTTCAAATTTCAATTCAAGTAATGAAGTGAAAATGTCATGTAATTTGCGACTTTAAACCAATGAAATCACAACAAAGTTCCATGACGACGATAACCATTCATCTCTATCTTCTTCTTCTTCTCAGCATTTGTGCGTCCACTGCTGGACATATGCCTCTTGCATGGCTCTCCAAGAAGATCTTGATGAGGCGAGTCTTGTCCAGGTCGGTCCTGCCGTCTTTTTTTTTGGTCCGACCATCTGGCAGCTGGTCTGCCAACACTTCTGCTTCCTGTACGAGGTCGAGGTCTCCAAACAAGGGTTCTGTACGACCACCTGTTATCATCTCTTCGGCATACATGACCAGCCCATTGCCATTTCAGTTTTGCAACTCTCGTAGCTATGTCAATGACTCTAGTGCGTCTGCGAATGGTCTCATTTCTCACTTTGTCCCTCAGAAAGATGCCAAGCATCACTCGCTTCATCTCTATATGTATATAAAATTGATTGCTGTTCGATAGTCTCACCTCTCTAAAACTCGGTAACGGCTGGATTGATTTGGCTAATTTTGGTTTTGATAATATGTTTGTTGAAGCTCAAGAAAGGTTGGTTTACTCATACTAGGAATACCTATAGTAAGAACCACAATTTAGTTTCTCTTAGCAACCGTTTCTACCTGGCACGTGACACTGAATGTTTGAAAACATAACGAAGTTTAGTCTATCGGAACAGCTAGTAATACAAATAACCCCCTCCTGAGTTCTCGCCTTAGCGTGGCGGCGGTAGGGTGAACCACCGGGAAACGAAGATAACTCAGGCGTGGCAGTGTGGTGGACTTGCCACCCACCCACTGCGTCCCGTACGGGCGACACGTAGGGTTGCGGGGCCAGTGAGGCCTGCAAGCGCCCTGAGGCACGTGGTGGAGGCCGCGGCGCACAATCGGTTGGTGGGAGCCAGTGATCCACGGCTGATCTTCCCTGTGCGTCGCGGCCTGGCGTCCTGATGAGGTCATGGCATCAAAGGAAGCAAAACCACTATCATACAGTAGCTGACTGGTAAGGTTAACGCGTTTAATCGATGAACATAACTTACTTCGGGTAGGCGGTCGCATCGACGCCGTTGTAGATGTCGGTATGGACGTGAGGAGGCCCATAATACTTGACGGCCTGTATCCAAGCTGATAATCCGACATTATCATGTCAAAACAGCACATGGAAATCAGGAAACCATAGTAAACGAGCTTAGACAAAGGTATTGGGTATTAAGGCTTAGGCCTACCGTCAAGTTTATTGCCTCGCAGTGTGTGTTATGCAGACTGCGAAAAAGTCAACCGCAGATACCTCGAATGGGGGACCTACCAAAGGCCCGAATGGCGCATCACCAGCGGCCATTCACTTATTGTGGGTTGGACCTCTTCGGTCCAATGGAAGTCACGGTGGGTCGTCGAAGGGAGAGAAGGTATGGTGTATTGTTTGTTCACTTGTCTTACAGTCCGGGCGGTCCACATCGAGTTAGTTGCCTCTCTTACAACGGACTCGCTTATCATGGCGCTGCGGTGGATGGCTGCGAGGCGCGGTTGGCCACGTCACCTGTACTCCGATAACGGAACCAACTTGCGCGGCGCTAACACGGAGCAGCGGCGGTCCATAATTTAGCTAGATACCGAGGTTCTTAATGCTGAAGGTATCAACAATGGAATGGACTGGACCTTCATTGCCCCGGCAACTTCTCACTGGGGTGGGGCATGGGAAAGACTAATAAGAAACGTCGAAACTTCTTTAAAGGTAGTCTTGAACGAACGGGCTCCTAGGGACGAGGTATTGCCCACGTTGCTTGCCGAGGTGGAAAATATGGTAAATAGCAGGCCACTCATGCATGTCTTGGTTGAACCGGATGGCGTCGAGTCACTTACTCCAAATCACTTTCTCATAGGCTCATCCTTGAACTTGCCTGTCATCGGCGCATTCGACGACTCCGACCTCTTCTTGCGCAAGCAATGGCGTATATCTCAGCGGCTGGCCGACATGTTCTGGCAAAGTTGTGTGACGGGTCATTCCATTCCCTAAAATATGGTTTATTGGGATGAAGGCTGGCTCACACGTCAACTTGAAAACAGGTGCCACCTTCGGGAACTGGTCTGCTCAAGTTTACTTAGTTTACCCAAGTTTACTTATTAACTTCCTGTTTTATTCACTTTCATGTGAAAACTGTATGACTTGGTTGGTTTATTCCAACATTCACTGTGTATTGTAAAACGTTGAACGATTTAAAAAGAGTAACCTTACCAAGCAACCTTATGGATAGGAACGCCTGGAAGTAAGCTCTCAGCTCGACGCGGACTCAAATTAGCCATTGTAACAATTATACGGATCCAACATAATAATGTGAACCAACCAAACATTTTTTTCTTTGAATTGTATAACTGGATGCAAAGCACTTGTAACAGGTCTGTTTAAATAAAGATATTTCTGATTTTAATTCCAACTGCTGAGTTTCTTGCCGTGTCTTCTCAGAAGAAACAACCTTCCGATGCCGGTGGTAGAGTCACATTATGTACAAGTATTTTAAGTATTGTTTATTTATATATTATTATTATGTGTATGTTTATTAAGTCGTTAAAATTAAGATTCTTAACGATTCGAAAGTTCTGTTTATTGGTCTAATTGAATAAAGAAATATTGAATTTGAAAGGTGGGTTAAAGAGGTTCTGCCTGACCTCTTACCAAGGGAAAAATGGCACAAAGAAAAGAAACCACTCCAAGTTGGAGACTTGGTTCTTGTGGTGGACCCAAACTCCCCCCGCAACATGAGGTCAACCGCACTGGTCTCAGAGGTGATAGCTGGCAAATACGGCCGGGTTCGGCTAGTCGAGGTGAGTACTAGGACCGGTGAGTGCTTGAGTGCTGTACCAGCACTGGGGTGGGGAATGTTAGCGACGCACTCATTACCAACTTTTAAATTATTGCAAATTCTTATTCTGATTTTTTGAAAGTAGTTTTGTTAATGTAAATATTAAGCAACCCTTTGTTTTCGAAAATGTCGGGCAGCTGCCCGCGCTCTTGTCTGTACGTGTAACAGTGTTGATTTCAAATAAACCACAATTTTTGTGAAAGTTCTGCGTTTTGGTGTGAATCATACCTGAATCCCCTTGAGTGTCTAACATTGACCTTGAAAATACGCTCGGCGCTAGGGGCACATTTTGTTGGGAAATTGCCTGGCGGTTAAAAGGTTAATGTTTGATTGGACTCATAATGCTTCCTTTGATATTTCTTTTACATTACTCATTAAGACATTATTATTAGACATTGATTGACCCGGTGCAAGTCAAATGCAAACTCCGTCTTTCTATCCTGTCCATGGTAACAAACCCGTCCTTTTGAAAGCTTATCCTTTTGACAGCAAATACACTTTCCCAAAAGATATGCAAAAAATATTTCAACCTATTTATTTTAAGTTAAGTTTCAATTTCAAATACTACCATAAGCAATATCATGTTTCACAGGATAAAAGTATGCAACCATTTTTACTTAAACGAGTTGTTCAAGGAAAACCTACGTAAACCACATTTACACATTGAACACACGACTAAAACAGAACGGTCATAAAGGATTATCTGCAATGGTACCAAACAGTTAGACTTCTTTATCATGTCAACAATGCAATATTCACAATTACTTCATCAAGTGTTTAATATGTTTCGTGGAAAAAGTACGCAACGCTCTCGTTTCGGTTTTTCTCGAAATGTATTACGTAAATTTTAAATATAGACACGTAAGCTCATCAAGGATACTTTTAGCTATCATTTGATGTATAATACATATTTCTAATTGTGTTCGTTAATTTTTAGGACAGTTTTTTTACGCTCCTGAAAAGTTGTCACTTTTCACTTGCAGCTTTCTTCCAGGAGGGGTGCGATATGTTTACCTTTATTTTCACCTTTATCTACAATTGAAACTTTTGCATCTGCTTAAGACGTCTATTTTTTTTATTTTGTTTGGACAGTCAGCAAGACTATATATGTAATATATCGTGATGGCTATGCATCTGCATAATGTTGACAAGTTGACGCCAATTCAGACGTGTATTTGCTAATGTGTCTACGACTGCGTCAATACGGGCTTGATTTAGTGCTGATAGCTGTATGTGACGGCTTAGCTACACAAATGATGATATTGCTAACCACATCATTATCACCATCAAACGTGGTGGAACTTGTCATTAGCCACTGAAGGGCGCGTCTTCATAGATATTTTAGATGGTGTGTTAATACAGCGCGTAATGTACGTACTTGTAGTTCGCGACATTTTTCATGCTGACTCATTCTGTTAGTGACTGATTTGCAGCGAAGTTTGTTCGTTACGCCACTTAGAGTCAGTCAGTAGAAAATCAACTGCTCACTGTTCGCCTAAACGGGACGCACCTCAAAGTCAAACAGCATACTGTATTCAAGTTGAGTCATGCAATGAGCTCTGATGCTTAAAAACTCGGTTGCAAGACGCATAGTTTAACTGGTCAACTGAATTGTTTCTGTAAGTATAGGAGGATAACAGATTTAATAGAGGGATAGAGATAACTCTTCGGTCATGGAAACACCCAAGCAGCCCGGAGCGGTAGGCTGTCCCTTACCACATTGGGTTCAAATTCCTTCTTCGAAATGTGGGCTTCTGAATGTTCCATTTACCATAACGGCAACAATCAGTGTACTTCTGTAGGCACATAATTCATTCATGATTTGATCTGATGATGTTGGCACATTTAGGTAAGATTCATTCATAATAGTCATTGGTTTTATTTTGTTTTTAAAGCAATAAAGAAAAGATACTTATGAGATTTGGTAATAAAAGTGTTTAAATATTTTATGGGTGCCATTAAAATTAGTGCTAAAACAGTAAAATTCACCGAGCCGTGACGTTTGGCCGTAAAATGAATAGAAATAGAAATAATGCCGGTCTTTACCAATTTAATAGAAAAAGCAATAAAATACAAATCTTAATGGTCTGTATAATTATCTACTAGTACTAAATAGAGCCTTCAAATTACGGTGAAAGATTTTCTATCTATTTTTTTACGGATCATAATCCTGATTTGCTATGACATGTTATTTCATTATTATAATGACATAAGCTCACGGCTATAACCAAAACGGGATAGTCAGAGGCACAGAAATTGTTGCCGTTATTGTGAATAGAGAATTTAGATTAGCAGCCCATCTTTTGACTATTATCCGTTTCCTGTTGAAGCAGTTCAACTGGCCATGTTAATTTTACTTTAAACTTAGTAAAGTTATGAACTAGCTAGCGCATCTTTCCCATGTCCAAAACCTACTTTTAAGCACAAGTATCGCGTTAATATTGCAAACACTCTTGCCAAATTACTGTTTTCTAGTAAGAACACTCTAAGCTAAGTCCCAGGCAGACATGGACTTAGCGAAACTATTACTTAGGATTCCTTTTTGACTACGGAGCCCTAAAAACACCCAATACGAATGATCATACAATTCCTTGCAGACCTGTTCTGTTTTTCAGCAAAAATAGACCGCTAACCTAACCTACCATTTCATTAAAATCAAAGGTACACCTATATACACCTTTCTTTATGCCATGTTTTCCTTCTCCGAACATTTCGCCGAACCTTCCAATTTCTTACGAAATCCCTTCGTATATTTTACATACCCGACCTTCGTAGCATCCCTTAATCTTTAACCACACCTCCCTCCTATATTTAAATTAAGCTATTTCTTTCCCGTGATGATACAGTATATTTTAAGTTACGGGCATATTCAAAATTAATTCATTTTACGAAATGTCTAAGCGAAGAATTTTAATTAAACAATATTGTGTCCAGTTAAATACATTATCGCCTCTTTAATGGTGGTTTTTTTACATTGAATTTTCCAAACCTAAAACTATAATTAAACAAGTTATCTCGAACGAATAAAAAAAATAGATAATTTTTGAGGAAACGTAATACCAAAGCAGTCGTGTAGAGCTCATTTTTTAACAACTCGTAAAGAATGAGACAAATACATTGCGTCTATAGACTAACTTATTCAAAAAACTTAAACAGTGCTTTATCATCACGTTAACTTTTGTCACGACTTGTCCCTTTCATTCTCATTGCTGTCGTCGTTTGCGAGTAAGTGACGAACCATCAATTGCTTACTGTATTCTTTAGCGTTGCGTTAGTTTCTTTGAATAAGGAGGTAACTTTGAATAAGGAGGTAACTTTGAATAAGGAGGTAAGAAACCATGATGTTTCTTGATAAGTTACTAAGATTAGCCTGACTCACATACAGTAGAACGAAACATTCCAGTAGCAAACATTCGTAGTCAAAGATATAACTATACTAATTATTATGTATAGTATTCCTTTAGTTTTAAATTGTAGATTGCTTTTAAGTAGTCTGTACTGACTATAGTAGACTCTATTTAGTTGAGCAACAGATAAGACAGTTCAATAACGAATGTCCAATAGTCTGTTTCATGTGTATAAAACCACCTTAAAATTAAATCAACGTTATAACAGCCAACAAGAAGTACGGAAAATATTTTTAACGCAGGAAATGTTGGGTTGCAATTCATCAATCTGGACGCATATTTACCAAAAATTGAAATACCTACATCAAAGTGTTATTTTGCGGCATGACACGACAGGTTCGTTTTGGGTAGAGGACGTTAAAATGACACGGTGAAAAATTTCTACTGCCCAATGACTATAACACTGAAGAGAAATAAAATGAAACATGTTTGTGGTTCATATTTATATGCAAACTTCAAAGTTTTTTTTTCAATCTACCTCCAGTTTTCCTTGTTTACCGACCGGCCGAGGTAAGGAGGGCGATCAGTAGGCAGACCACCTGTCTGATGGTCTGATGACTTCGCTGTGGTAACCAGAAGGCAATGGCTGCGATATAGCGAGGGATAGAGGAGAATGGGGAGGGGAAAAGAGGATGTATTCAGTAGTAGGTGTATATGAATTGAAATGATGATAATGATGACATAAGTCAAAATGAACTTGTACTGGTATGCTAACACAAAAATTAGACACGTCTCAGAATTGCCAACTTTATACCCTCCTGCAACATGTAAATGAAAACTCTAGCAGATTTAAATGTGTCTTTAACTCAGGAATTTTTCGCGTATACTCTTAATTCAGTTATTTCCCCTCATCCATAATTCAGCCAGTCATATAACTTAAAACGTGGAGCAGAGATGAAAATCAAGATGGTCATGATTCGGGAAAGTTCCCAGAACATTAATGGGCTGTTTCTTCAACTTTTCAATCTGATGAACTGAATTACATTTGACGAACCGCTTAGCATAGTGGTTATTAGCGCGAATGATTCGTAAGGTTTGACTCTCGGCTCAGCACAATTGTATGTTAATGCAACAATATTTTTGCTGCGCGTTTGAGCTTGCGAGTTTGATATTCGCACAGAACAAACATTTGTACACAGGTACATGTATGTCTTGTTAGTTTTTGGTCCAAGTACTCAGTTTGGAAGAGATCGCTCTTTCGCGATAAAACTGCCCAAATTTTACATTAAGGTCAATCTGTATTTCTTTACTGTTCATTTCTGTTGTTTTGTTGTTTTGGTCTGCAATAAATAATGTATCTATCTATCAGTATAAACTAATGGTAATAAATTATTTTTTCGCAGTTTTATAAAATAACGTATTAAGGGGACTAGTAGAGCTAAATCCAAGTTTTATAGTAACGAAAATTAAGTGTTACACTTCGGTGATCCAGATGAAAAAAATATGTCGTATTCTTGAGGATTCAAGGGTTGGTTTTATCAATTTGAAAACACGATTTAACAAATTCGGCTCGATAGAAAAAAATCGCAAAGATGGGTCTAAAAAAATTTTAGAATGAAAAAAAACTGTACTAAACATCATGCTATCATTCTGTTCTTTTCACAGAATGTGTGTTTTATAAAATACTAGAGCGTGCTCATTTTAGTTTTGTGATTTAATGCGTATATTTTCCAAAAAACACCAATAATTGTTTTCAAGCAAATTGCGTGTGCGTGTGTGCGTGAAACGCCGTGTACAGACAGTACCGGCCGTGGCCTGATGCTAGACGGACGTGTCGCGCATTGCGCTCCGCATTTGAATAATATTTAATTGCTTAGTAATCACTGTTAGAATATTGCGTATGCTATAATAATGCATGGGACACGAAAACTCACCAAAAAGTCAACAAAAACGTCTTATAAAATGAATTAATAAATAAATTACCATAAAATGGACAATGCTTTAAACTAAGCGCTATTTTCGTTCGGTGTTTAGATCGACGCGGTGGAGGAACATGATTAACACACACCCGTAAATAGCCTTCACTCATGGTCGCAAGATCAAAACCTAGTTTTCCTTTTTGTATTATGTTTGTTTTTGTTCGTAGGATAAAGCTTGATTATGATTAGAATGAAAGTTATTTGGCAATTTTAATAACAATAAAACGTTATTTGTATATAGTTTTATTTCCAATAACAACTTTAATTTTCAATCAGAATTTTGAAAGTAGCCACACGAAAGTTTCTTGCCGGTTCTTCTCAGTTGAGTTCAAACAACTTTCCGACACCGGTGGTTGAGTCACATTATGTTTGTATACTGTGCATTTATTTAAAAGTATTCAAGTCTATATGGACTATGCTATAAACTAACCGCTATTTTCGATGATAAGAGATGTCGATGCGGTGGAGGAACGTAATTATGAGACAGCCGATATATTATTTAATCTTATGGTCCCGAGTTCAAATCCATGGTTTATTTTTTGTATTTATTTATTTAGTATTTATTGTAGTATTTAAGTCTATTCTTAGTATATTTTTGGTTGTTTGAAAACTCACCAAAAAGTCAACAAAGTCGTCTTATCTTTTTATTTTTGGGATTCAATGCGTATATTTTCCAAAAAACGCCATACTGTTCAATTGGTTCTCAGGCACAGTGCGCGTGCGTGTGTGCGTGAGACGCCGTGTAGCGACAAGCGAATTCGAGTAGCGACGAGTACCGGCCGAGGCCGTTGGTTGGACGTGTGACGCATTGCTTAGCTGAAATAATATTTTATTATTTTTTCAAAAGTACTCGATTATTGTGTACACCAACACGGGTGGGCCACGAAAACTCGTCAAAAAATTAAAAAAAATGTCTTATAAAAGGAACGCCCGAAGAATGCACGATGCTATAAGGTAAGCGGTATTTTCGTAAACTTCAGTAGACAACACAGTCAGTGCAGTAAACTTAGAATAATTGTAATTATTATAAGGCAGTGAAGTAGGTATTCAAGGTCCTACTAGTAATTGTCATCCTAATCAAGCTATATTTTTAATTTATAGCCTTTGAATAAACTAAAAGGAGGAAGATATAGGTACCCGCGTACTAAAAGTGGCTCTACAAAAGTAGGACCTAATTTTAGCCCATATGACAGAAATGGCCCCGCGTACCAAACAAAAGCAAGTCCGACGGACCAACTTATAAAAATAGGTCCAATTGACCTAGTTTCAAAAGTAGCTTCAATGAACCTACTTTCGAAAATTGGTCCAATGGACCTGCTCTCGAAAATAGCTCCAATTGAACTAGTTTAAAAAATAGCTTCAATTAACCTACTTTTGAAAATAGGTCCGATGGACCTACTTTGAAAAATAGGTCCAACGGACCTACTTCATGCCAATCCCTGTCATGACTTGTTTAGAGTCATTTTTAGAAAAAGACCGAGGCTTGTCACAGAAAACAAAGATTGCAATGACACTTCAAAAGTAAGTAAGAGTTTAATTTGATAAGAAAGTTACTATACTTCTAATACTTCAGTTGGTCAGATTGACGAGTTTGGTTCAATGTTAGTGAACGCTCTGCATCTGGCAAAATTATTTCGTAGTCGCAGGTTGTGAAACCATAGATCTATATAATGCATAGACAGGTATCATGTATATTCATATTCATTTATTCACTATAAATTTGTAACAGAAAGTACAAGGATAGCAGTAAAATTGTAGATGGTAGGCATAAATACACCTTTTCAAGGTATTGTGAATTTACACATAAAAAATAAAAAACGAATTATAACATTAACAAAAACAAAAAAAATAACAAAGCAACTAGAATATTTAAAAATCTACAAATCTATCTATGTCTACAGGCGTACAAAAAAAATAAAAATAAGAGGTGCCAGTCAAACGAAATGTATGATTTCGATTTTTTATTGTTGTAAGTATTCTTTGATGCTATAAGAAGAATTATCAATGAGCATGTTCCTAAGCTTAGTTTCAAACTCTTTGCGTTGCACAGCTTTCAAGGAGTTTGGTAAATGGTTGTAGACTTTTATTGCCATGTAATAAGACCCATTATTAAGCAGTGACAGCTGAACTGGTGGCGCCACTATGTCGTTCTTCCGGCGAGAAATGTAGCGACTTGGCTTGTCGCAGTTTTTCTGGAAATAATGATGCTTGCATGCTGCGTAAAACTGAAAACTGAAAATGTGGTAAGATAGAAAAAAAAAAGGAATATTACTGAGGAAAAGGTATGCCAAGAAAAAGAGACGACTGGTTTACACTCAAAAAGAAATGATAAACACTTTGGCCAGGAATGCGGAAACCCATCAGGGTATTTATTGTATAGGAGATATACAATAAAATGAGAGAAAACTTCTTGAAAAATTTGAAAAGACCTGACGAAGAGCGAGCTACGGTGGAAAGAAAAGCTATTTTGCAAAGAGCCAACGGAGAATGGCTTGAAATGAGACGATCTCTCCTCACTGCGTCTAACTTCAGCAGGGTTATAAGACGCCGTGCAACAACACCATGTGCTTCCTTAGTAAAGGACATTATTTACAATAAAAAATTGGATCATGTAGAATCTATTAGTCATGGCCAGAACAATGAAAAAGTAGCTCTCACTCAGCTGGGCTTGCAAGAAAATGTTGCCATTAAGCCGTGTGGGCCGTATTTAATGACAACGAATTACCTTTTTTGGGTGCCACGCCTGATGGTTTGATGGGTGAACATACTCGGGTAGAAGTTAAGTGCCCTTTGACGGCCAGTAAAATGGGTCTAGAATCAGCAATAAATAAAAAAAGGTAACTTTCTGGCTCAAAACGACAACAGGCGAACTAGCTATTAATAAACGGCATGCTTGGTACTTCCAGATACAGGGTCAGCTACACGTAACCCAAAAGAAATATTGCCTGTTTGCCGTGTGGGCAAATGAGAAGGAGAAATTGAAAACGGAAATGATTGAGCGAAATGATTTTATGTGGGAAAACGAGATGAAAGATAAACTAATTAACTTCTATTTGGACTGCTCGTTACCTGAAATTCTCGATCCCCGGTTATCAAGGAATATGAACATACGTGAGCCTCATATAACTACTAAAAATAGTGAAGACAAGGACAAAATACAATTAGAAAAAGACCAATAAGAATATAAGCTGGAGCTTATAGCCAGTCCACCACACTGCCACGGCTGAGTTTTCTTGTTCACCTTATAACAGGTACTCAAGCGTCCCCGCCACTAAAAGGCGAGAACTCAGGGTGGATTTATCACTTATTATTAACATTTAACATTACAATAAATTAAAATGTACAATAGATACATTATTTTAAGAAAAAGAGACACGTGACCTCAAAGTTTATCTAATAACACTGTAATAGGCTTTCTCAAGAAGCAATCCTTTAACGGCGTTTTTGAACTCATCAAAACTTCCCAACTCATGGACAGATTTGGGGAGGTGGTTGAAGACTCGGGATGCCATGCAAAATATGCTTTTGTTGAATAAAGCCGTTTTGTTCCTAGGCATGCTGATTTTATAGTTGTGTCGTTTTTTTTAATAATTTTTCTGAGTTATTTTTAACAAATAAAACTGTTTCCAAGATATATATGGAGGGTAGGGTTAAAAGCTACCATTCTCGAAAATAGGGCTTACAACTAATGGTCCGATGCAATTTAAATACAGACCTAACACATTTCTTTCGGGCCTTGAATGCTGTGCCTTTATCTGTTGAATTACCCCAGAACATGACACCATACCTTAGAAGGGGCACGACATATCCGTGATATGCTGTCAAAACGGCGTCAATGTCTACTGTCTTTGCAAGCATGTAGAGGGCATATGAATGCTGGTTTAGACGAGCACATTTTTTCAATATGAGTCTTCCAATCCAAATTATGGTCAACAGTTAAACCTAAAAAAGTTGTATTATCTACTTGGTCAATTTTATATTCTAAATACCTAATGTCCATTCCAATAATTTCACGAATTCTATTTCCAAATGTCATTACGTTCGTCTTTGTAAGATTAATTTTTAAATTGTTCGTATCTAGCCAAGTTATAACATTGTCCATAGTGTAATTTACTTCGCGTACTAACTGAACTTTGTCAGGTCCCGATACAACAATGGTACTGTCATCAGCAAATAATACTGTCTGGTGACTGGTGATTTTTGGCAGATCATTTATATAAACTATAAATAACAGTGGCCCCAAGACACTACCTTGTGGCACGCCAAGTGACATGTTTTCAAATTCTGAATATTAATTAATTTCAGTTTTTTTAAAAGGGCATATTCTGGTGACTCTAGTGGATTGAATTCTGCAACTCAGATACGACTCAACAAGTTTCAGTACGTTACCTCTTATACCATACGCAGACAGTTTTTTTAATAATATACCATGGTCAACACAATCAAATGCTTTTGTTAAGTCCATGTACAGGGCGCATGTCAACTAAAACCAACCTGTTCCTCGGCAAAGATGTTATATTTTTCAAAATAGTTACTCAAGGAGCTTTAAATCACTCGCTCAAATATTTTCGAAATGACTGGCACCAATGCTATTGGTCTATAACATGTAATATCTCGTCTATTACCCTTCTTGAAAAGAGGTACAATGATTGTACTTTTTAATTTATTTTTTAATTTATTAGGAAAGGTGCCTTTTGAAATACAATTGTTAATAATGTGACTTAAAATGTGAGATAATTTAATTGGTATTTGTTTTAATATTTCTGTAGTTATGTCATCATAACCAGTGCTTTTACTATTTTTCAAAATTATAGGTAAATATTATTATAATAAGCATGTCATCTCGCTTTTCCAGAATAACATGATTCATATCCACTACTATCACCTAAATAGCTTCAATTAAACAACATAATTCGTTAACAAGAGCTTAAAACTAACCCATGCTTAGCCATCACTAAATATTTGAGCTTAAAACTAAACGTTGTACTTTTTATACGCTTACATTAACCGGCAAAATGGCCAGAAAGTGAAAACTTGACTACAGTCCATTTTACAAGTCTGTTACAAGTCATAACATAAAAATTTAAAAATTAATAAAAAATAATGTGATCCCACCAAATAAAAGTTTTAACATTTAATTAAATGAGTTCTATTTCTTATTCACAGCCATCCATACAATTACTAAATACTAGGTATTTATTATCCATACAATTATTTTTTTACGCACGTACTAGGCTAGTACTCTTTTTTGATTGAAATACAAAATATTCACCTATAGTCTCATTATTATTTTAATATTTTGTTTTTATACCCAGTGTCACTTTTACAGTAAATACTAATCCAACAACACCTCTCTAGTTAAATTTCCATCAACCCACAAATATACTAATCCTACTTCCTACTAATATTATAAAGGCGAAAGTTTGTATGTGTGGATGTGCCGTGTTGCTCTTTCACGTATAAACTATTGAATGGATTTTATTGAAACTTTTGTTTTTCGACTTAAGTACACGCAGACAAAATCGCGGGCGGCCGCGCGGCCGCTAGTAATAAATAAAATAAATGTCTTGTCTATTTTGTTGTTTGATCTATGGGTGCTTTAATGTAATATCAAAAGTAAAGTAAAATTATCAATTGTTTTTAGGTCATGAATGATATCATTAAATATCATTATTTACAATTGATAATTCGTTATGTTTTCTGAAATGAACTTATTTCTTTGTTTTTTTATTTTTTTAGAAAATTCTCACACACTGTCACAGTGTTCGTTGCCAAACTCATCCGAAACGGCTTGGGCGATTTTAATAAAATGTTATGATGCTACGGTGGCTGGCACATCACGCTACCGATTTCCGGTCAGTCCTCCTTGCTCTATTGCAAAGAAATGTCATTTGGCAAGAGCGAGAGACAAAACGGAAATGGAGTAACCTGATGTGCTGTTCACTGTACATACCTACGTTTGTTAAATCTGAGATATGCCATAAACTATTTTATAGACCTGTTTTTTTTGGAGTCCAGGTGGACGAAGTCTCTGGTGGCAGCTAGTTAGTTAATAGGTATAATGTAACAATAGAGGTGAAATTCCTTCCGGTCGTAATTAATTTATTATTGACTAGCGTTCGCACGCAACTTAGGCCGCGTGGTCTTAGGTTAAAAAAATAATAATATATCTTTATAAATTGTAACACATGATTCCGATTCATAAGCTGTATACTGCTCTGCTCCTATTGATTAAAGCATAACGAAAAGTATACATAGGTATAACCTGCCCAAGAGTATGAAGAATAATTGTTTCAAATTTCGTTAAAAAAGTCGTCGAGTAGTTTTTGTTCAGACAAAAATTTTACTGATTGCATTTTTGGCATCAGTAGCAATTCTTAATCACCTCTTGATTGTTAATTTTTAAATTTATTTCATGTACTGAATTGGCCTCTACAGATTTATTATAAGTGCAGATGAGCGACATCTCTTGGAAAAATGGCGAGATCTCATTGTAGTTTTATGTTGACACGGTAGTTTCATGTTGCGCCGATAGATGGCGATATACCGGTTGTCTATGTGTGTGTGTCTAAATTCTCGATTTCAGTTAGGTCTAGTAGTCCTCTTAAAATCTAAAATAACACTAAGAGCAAATAGCGCCACATTTAAAGCGAATAAAACAAAGGAATGATCTAAAAAACCCCTAACCTAAGTAAAGGTATCTTAATAAAGAGATTTCAGATAAGCCATAAAATAAATTGGCAAAAACCGAGCGAGACGTGAGTCGCGACGCGTCTCTACGAGTCTCGACGAATCTCGACGAATCTCGACGCGTCTCGACTGAGACAAAAAATGAGCTCTGGCGCACGCGGCCGGGCGTCTAATTCAACAGATTCCGATGCAGTGACAAATGTTAGCTTTTTTCGCTCCCAGATCTAAAGGGAGACAATTGTGTGGCCACGAAATAAGGCGGTGCAAGGCGTTTTTCTCAATTAATTACGACTCGCCTCGCCTTTGCATGGGTGCAATGAGATGTTTTTAAACATTTTAACCTTCCTCTTTATTCATTACATCTATTTAAAAAAATCGCATTAAGATCCGTTGCCAGTTAAGGATTTAAACGAACTAAGGGCCAGAAAGCGAATTTCTTTTCTTCTTTGTAGTTATAGAATTCGATATGATGAGAGAAACCGGTACTTAACGAGTGAAAAAATGTACTGATGATTTCGTTAGCTTTTCATGTTGGTGACAAACCAGTTTGCGTATGTAACACTACCAGTCTTACTTACTTATTTCTAGTTAGTATCAAGTAGAATAGTTTGATTTTTTCAGCATTCTCTCCTGTTTTTTGCTCAAGTAGGTTTTTAGTTAGTTGATATATTTTTTTGGTTCAGTCATTGCGAATGCTTAATTGGATGTTTTTATTTCTTTATTCGCTTTTCAACTTCAAATTATATGAACATAATTATTAGCTGCATACTACAACCCAGTGCAGCTGCCAAAAACAGTTAATTTAAAAACTGTTTCATGTTAATTTCACTGTTAATACGTAAATATTTTCTCAACAATGGAGGTGCTTGCCAAAGGCATGTTTAGTGATGTTTTTCAGAGATTCTTGCTGATGTCACTCAAAGGTAATAAGGCTGACTCTTCAAGGTATGACGAAAATTTTGAAATTAGCTCTTTGGAATAGTTTAAAACTACTGTAATTGTAATTATCTTTAGACGTCGTGTTTTATTAAAAAAAAGCTTCATCCTAAAAGGGAGTCTTTAAAAGATAATATGGCTTATTTTTGCGCGCTGAAGTGACTACTACTAAACTTGTCTTGTAGTTTAGCTCGTGAGAAAAATATCGTGACGTGCGGTAATACGCCTTATTTTTCCATAAATGAAGTTAATAATATTGCACTTTTCCTAATAGTTCGCGTGCAATATTATTAACCAAAATTTGAAAAATATTTTTTTGTTCCGTGTTTTGATTCAGTTACAGATTCAAAGTCGCTATTAAAACTTTTGCAACCCTGTATAAATAAACAAAATGACCAGAAACCCTAGTCAGTATTCGGATGCTGGTAAATTTCCCCACGCAGTCGAACTTCCTAGCCTCGTTTTAGGATCGCACAAAAACCGGTCCTAAGCGGAAATTCAAATTGAATGACAATAAGATTGACGGGCCGCAGCAGATAGCGGACCAGTTTCATTTCGCTAAGGTTTTATGTACAGCTTAAGAGATGTATTACTTTTTCGATGTCTCCGAACGTTGATTGCGTATCTGCTTGGGATCGTTCGGTTTCTATTCGCGATGTCAAAGTAGTTGGAAATTGAATTTAGAGCGTTTTTTAAAAATCATTCCTTGAGTGTAAAAAAATAGTCTGAATGATTAATGTAAACTTTTGTGCTTTAGAAAAAAAAAAACTTCGACTTATAGATCTTATAATAAATGCATGTCTCATTGTATGTTTTTATGTATAAATTGGTTTATTAACGAAAAAGAGCTGTTCAAAATTGGTTGTATCCAATAAGCTCACCAACCAAGAAATTATATGTTTTGGATTTAATAAAGTGGATAAACAAATACAACTAAAAATTGGCAACAATTTCTAAAAACAAACAAAAGTAAGTAGAATTGATGAACATCACTTCAGTTCTGTGAACGCTTGATTGCGTTGTTATCTATATGCAGAAAAACTTGAAATCTAACGGCAAGCAAGTGTTATTAATTCACTTGTTTTTCAGAAACTACAAAGTAAGTCCATGAAGAGCAGGCCCTTGACTCCGACAGAACCTATAAACGTCTCATATACAACCAAAACCATCCCATATTTAATGCTTAACTTTCCCAAACTAAAACATTCTCCAATTTCTTCAAAAGTACTCCCTCGTACATTCGTTTTATTGCACTCCAAATAGTTTCTAAAGCCACAAAATCATAAAATAAACACTCCACAACTATTATAGCCGCAGTCAACTTAGACAGTTACGTTAAAAAATGACATCTAATCTCCACTGGCTGCAATACAGTGGATGAGTCTTGGACATTTTCCAGCATATCATGGTTTTATCCAGTCTAGCTGTCGGGATGCTTAAATTAAATACTTTCATAAATATCACGTTGGAAGTTCTACTCGAAAAAGTTTCTTAATGCTCTGGTTTGTGCGACCAACGTAAATGACGGAGCATATTAAAAATTGGGATTAGGTCGCGTTCTACGATAGAGCGTAGATTCTTTAGTGAAATCATGATGTTATTCTGAAAATACACACATCAAAACTGTCTAGGGATATCATAGGGATTTCATTTTTCAAATATTTCATAAAGTTAAGTTTGTTTACAAGTTGAGCATTATCTTAGAATAACGCGAGGACAGAGGCATAAGATAAAGATTAAGAATATTACAAAAAAAAACGTTTGATTTTGCTAAAATTTTGACACCTTTTAAAAGTAAAATCTGTCTTTTTTTAACGTCCTTACGATTGTACAATAATGCTACTACAGTGAATTTCTTTATACAATCTGAAAGGGTAGATATAGCAGTTTTTGTGTTCTAAAAATTTCTACGTTGGTATCAATATTTTAATTTTTACAGCCTCCCAAATAGCTATACTTTGTATGAAAATGCTTGAGATATCTCTAGACACTTTTGAGCAGTGTAGAAGAAGATTTCAGGTTTTTAATGTGGTTTTCTAATGATGATGTGGTTTAAAAGCTCAAGAAGCTCGTGGCTCGGTGGTGATAGCGGGTCAACAACAACAAATCGATGAATTGGTAACTCGGGTTTTTGGATGACCGTATTAATGATCAACATTAACTATAGTATGTTCGCGTTAAGAATGCAGTCATTTTTATTTTAATTCCGTTACACACAGAAAAAATCAAGTACAAAACCGTTGCATTTGAAAGAATGCTTGAAAGAATATTTGCATTTGAAGGAATGCGTCATGTGGAAACTGTGAACTTGACTTCTAATTAGGAACGATTGGATTGATTAGGGGGCGTGCTAGGTCAAGAATGAAATCGCTGCGTACTTAACGCGAACGGACTATACGTAACTGTCCTACCTGTAAGTTGGACTGTTAAAAAAATTGACACTGTTTAGTTTATTTGACAACCAACAGATATGTTGATCTCGGTGTCGTTTAACAGTTTTGACAGGGCAGAACCGGGAACATTTTTCGAAAATAAGAATTATGTACTTTGTTTGTATTTTTTTTATAGATTCTCCTCTAAGGAACCAAAATCAGCAGAAAAAAAACTACAAACTTGCTCAAAAGATAAAACATTTTTTTAAATATTTGGGCTGTAACATGAACATGCCTCTTTTACCTACAAAGCTGTAAAAAATTACGTTACATTTATCATCTACTGTTCATTCTTACGCAATCAAGCAGAGAAATACTGTTGTCATATTTTATCATGTCGGATATTTTTTCCGTAGAAATTTGGATGTCTATCAAAGGCGGATGACACCAAAGAAGGCGGACAAAACACCATTATGATGGCATAACTTAATAACATTCCATTTTATGCACTCGAAAGTCTCCTAAACAGAGTATTGGGGCGCAGTGGTTAGGCACTCTGGTTTGGAGTCTGTGGGTTCAAAACTGGCCAGAACACACTTTGTGTTCATCATTTCATCTTGGATCTCCAGTGATGGAAAACACCTATGAAAACTCAAGCAACGTGGTTAGACGTCAAATTCATTCGGGTAGTGTTAAGTGTGGGGCGCCCCATTAAGGGCTAGCACTGGCGGCGCAGCAGTGCGGTATTACTTTTGGTAGGATCCAGCTTCGCCACCAAAGTGCAACGGTTGAGTGCCGAAGGGTTTCGGTCGGTAGGAGTCCGACATAACCTCGTCATCCCACGGGCGGCGAGGTATCCCTGAGGATTATTAAGTACATCCCCCACGAAAAAAAAACAAAAAAAGGTGTGGGAAATTGTCCGTCAACTTTGACGGCAATAGTGCTTTTGCAATAATAGTCGTGTGTTGGTGTGTTGTTGCTTGCAAATACAGCTTTTTTTTTGTATTTTTGTAAGACTACAAACTGCACTTGGCAAGAACCCGTGACACGCACTAAATAGCTCTCAAGAAACAATTACTTGGTTTTAAATTGAAATAAACCACGAGCACTGACTCTGAGTAAGCGTTGCCAAGATTATACCGACAAAGCAATATCGCGTGGCGTCAGAAAATATGGCTCAAAATCCATTTTATAAGCGGAAAACTACAAATAGGAGAAAAAGTTCTATGCAGGGTAGCGGGGAGTTGACGTTTGAAGAATTCAGATATCTTATAGTAATACTAAGGCTCTGGCTCCATGTCCCTAGTGCTGTTGCCGTTTTTATCTTTTTTATTGTTAGCTTATTTTATTTTAAAACGTATATATTTTTCCCAAAAAATCTTTTTATTTTGAAACAGGCATTTATAGTGGCCTCACTCCAAATAAGTGATAAGAGAGATCAGTGTGCTCATCTGAACACACAGTGATCAAAAAGATATTGGCGGTTCGACAACAACAGTGACAGAGTCGTTTGAAACATCACTTAAATCTAAAACAAGTAAAATATTATTTTAGTTATATAGTGTTAAGGTTGATTTTCTGTTTACTCATCTTCTGTAAGCACACATCGTTTCGATGTTGAGCGCACGCTTAGTTATGGATCTACCTAGCTTGTCAATCTCATCTTATAAACAGTATTTTCAGTTATAATCAGTCTTATGTGAAATAAGATAAGATAAGATAAGATATACTTTATTGCACAAAGAAAACAATGACATAACGATGCTTATAGACATTTGAATGTATAATGCAGGCGGTCTTATCGCTAAGAGCGATCTCTTCCAGACAACCTTCAGGTAGAGAAACTGGAAAGGGAAGTAGATGCGGTGGTGCAAGACGGTTATTAAAAAGAAAAAATGAATAAATTAAAACAAAATTTAGTTTTCCAGTTATAAAATAAACATACATACAGTACTACAAGCAAAATAATAAACTTACATATATGTAGGGTGTAAATCCCACAAAATAAAATGGTAAGTTATGGTAAACGTAATATATTTGAAAACTGGTTAAAATTGGTAAAAATGGTGAAAATGGTTAAAATGGTCAGATGGCGAAATGGTATGAGAGCACGCGGAGCGAATGGTATCCGAACGTGAACTGACGATTTAACTTATTAATAAAATTACCTAAGCTATAATTTGGGTCAATAATAAATTGCAAGTCGCGCGCTCTGCGTTAGAATGATCTGTACTTTGTACATATTCCCGAGGGAGAGAAAAGCGAGAAGAGGTGCATTAATGGTGATGATACAAGTTGATTCAACAATCATTTGGTGCATTTAAAAGCTAAAAATTATGGTATTACACAAACTTAAATATTTCAGGAACTTAACAAGATCATTATGGTATCTTAAAAAACTTAAATATTTCATGAGCTTAACAATATCATGATGGTATCTTAAAAACTTAAATATTTCATCCACAGCTTATATATCTTTCAACACTATTCCACTACACTGAAATTAAACGCCTTTGGTAATTTAACTCTGTTAATTTTAGCATACACTGGCTCACTCTGGTCACTAATAACAAAACACTGATTATTTTCACTTGGGGATTGGTGAGCACTAGTTGGGGAGCTGGAGCGTGCGCGTGCGCGTGGTTGGGGACGCGGCGGCGCGGGCGCTTCCTCCGCCGCAGCTGGCCACTGGCGTCGAGCGCGGATCTTCCGTACGATGTATACCAGACTTGCTATTATTCCAGCGCTGGCCAATAGGTATATAAGAATGTAGTGATGCATATCATGATAACTTAAAGATGCATCGTCATTTATCTCTAATTTCGTGTTATTTTTGACTTGACTGATTTGGTTGCTAATATCTTGTAACTCCTTCTGGTTCTTCTCAAAACTGGTGTTTTCATAAGTAGATATCGGCAGTGAGACGTTTATGATGTTATTAATTGTAGGTATTTCTATGGTTAGAATATCTGGTTTCAAATTAATATTGTTCGTCGGCTGATTGTGGGCGAGTAAGGTTATTCCGGCGTCCTTGATGACACATCCATTCTCTAATGCTAGTATCCCGACCTTATGTAATCGCTCGACGGTAACTTGATAGTCACATATCATTTGAATGGAGCATTGACCGCAACATGAGTACAGGTAGTTGTTTACTTTTGTTAGTTGTATCCATGCATTTTTGCACTCCTTGCATTCCGTTTTGCAGTTCGGTGATTCATTCTCTTGAATACAGTACATGTCTGATTTTGTTACGGAAATTGGTATTTGATGGGCACATAGCAACATGTCTGCGTCATAGTGGTTACATTGTTGTAGTTGTAACTCGGAGAGTGGTACTTCTAAATCTTTTTGAATATTGATGGCTAGAAGGTCCGCTTTTGGGATTATTTTATGCATCTTATTGCCTTTTTCTATTGGGATAGGTATTAGGCGGTATATTTCAAAGCTTTCTCTGCTCACTAGCGGCATTTTGATTTCAAATATCAAATTCTCTTTGGTAAACCTGGTTTTAACTGTTAATAAATGGTAAATTTTTGATAAATCTGCCTGAATGTTATCGATTGGTAACGATAAGTCTTTCGAAATCTGGCCGGCGATCATCTGTAGTTCTTCACTTAATTGTTTTGGTTGTAATAAGTGTATATTAAGTTTTCCGTAGAATATGTCAGTAATGGTATCTAATAACATTTGTTGTATGTCTTTTAAGTTTGTCAGTAACCCGTTGGCAGTGATTGCGATTAGTGCAAACTCATTGGCATATGCATTTTCTTGTAATTGGTGGTTAATGTTATTGGTTAGTTTATCTAACTTATTCAGATGTTGGTTAAATGTTTTATATTGGTTTTCTATTGTTGTCTCCATTCGTTGAATTAAATTAAATTCAGATTCCACTATTGAGGTTTGGTTTTTCAATAGCTGGTGTAAATATTTCTGGTTTTTTCTGAGCGAAGCCAGATCTTTCTCGTACTGTTCTGCAAAGTCTTCGTCAAGCACTCCAAATAGGCTGTGTGCCACGGACCCTACTGCATTTATAAGGCCACGACGACGTCGGTATTGGTTTCCTGGTAATTGTCCATGGTTGGTTAAGATTTCATTGTAGTGTTTTAGCTGTTCTTGTCCATGTTTGAGATGTAACAGAACAAGTTCGCAGTGAGTGATGTTTTCAATTTTCCTGCATAAATTTTCCAAATAGTCTTTATATTTTGTCATTAATATCATGCCTTCCCAATAAGCATTGATATCATAGAACACTACTAGTTTCCACTCGTCTCTTATTAACTTCATATTGCTCATCTTATCAAAGTAAATGGTTTGGTTATCGTTCAGGCTAGAGGTAGTGTAGCTACCTTGCGATGGGGTGACTGGTAGCATGATAAACATGAGAGCCATGGTTATAAATAATGATCGTCTTGATTGGTGAACTGGTTGCTTCGGCTCTTGGGCTCTTAATGGTTCTTTGAATGGTGGTTTAGTCATGGGTTGGTTTGATGGTGTTGTTGGTTGGTTTGTTGGTGTCGTTTTTTGGTTTGGTGGTGTTGTTGGTTGGTTTGTTGGTGTCGTTGTTTGGTTTGGTGGTTCTTCTTCTTGGTATATAGGAAGGCTAGAAATTTTCGTTATCGGCCTCTTTAATATGCCTGTTCTGGTTTTTAGCGTGACTACCCTAACAAGTCCATCGCTTCCGGGGTGTATTTCTAGCACTCTTCCTAGGGCCCACTTCCCAGGGGCCACGTGTACATCCTGAATAATTACTATATCATTAATTTTTATATTATTTGTTGGTTGACGCCACTTCGATCGTGTCGTTAATTGTGTCAAATATTCAGATTGCCATCTCTTCCAAATGTCCTGGTAGATTTTTTGAGTGAGACGCCATCTGGTGCGTTCGTCTCTTTCCGTTTCAATAATGGTTAGTAATGGTCCACTGGTGAGAAAATGTGATGGTGTTAAAAAGTTTAAATCATCTGGGTCTTCGGTAATTGCACACAATGGTCGTGTGTTGAGACATCCTTCTAACTGTGTAAGTAGAGTCATAAATTCTTCGTAGGTCAATTTTTGCTCACCGAGAACTCTACGTAGATGGTACTTAAGACTCTTGACCGCAGCTTCCCAGATTCCTCCTGCGCTCGGCCATGATGGTGCGTTAAAATGCCATTCTATTTGCATGTCTACTATATTCTGGTAGGAAGCTTCATCTAGTGTTTGTTTTAAATTAAAATATTCTCTTTGTATGGTGTTATTAGCGCCAACGAAATTAGTCCCATTGTCACTGTAAATGTGCTGCGGGGCACCCCGACGTGCAGCCATTCTTCGGAGCGCTGCTATGAATGCTGACGATGAGAGGTCGGATACTAATTCGAGATGTACTGCTTTCGTTGCCAAACACACGAAAACAGCAATATAACCTTTGGTGCACTTAACTCCGCGGCCTTTATTACTCTTAACGTCCACATACCCAGTAAAATCAACTCCGACGTGATAAAAGGGGCGTGCTTGATTTGTTCGTGCAACTGGTAAGTCAGCCATTAGTTGGTTTTGGTTTTCAAATCTGGCGCGGCGGCATTTCACACACTGACGTAATCGTTTTTTGACTGCATTATTTCCACCTATGATCCAAAATTTCCTTCTTAACCAAGCTAGCGTCAGTCGAGTTCCTCCATGGAACGTCAGTTTATGTATATGGTCAATTATTGTATTAGTTAAATGGTTATTGTTTGGTAATATGATCGGATGTTTCATTTCTTCACTAATATTAGCATGTTTTATTCTCCCCCCGACTCGCAATATGCCTTCCTGGTCTAAATAAGGGTTCAATGGTAATAAACGGCTTTTAGGATTAAGTCTAGTATGTTTTTCCAGATGGTTTATTTCCTCAGAAAACTCCATTTTCTGCACATGGTTAATTAAAATGTTATTAGCCTTTTTTAATTCTCCTATAGTTAGGTATAATGGTTTGTTTTGGTCACGTGAGACGGCGCGTAGTATCCATGCGATGACGCGGCTCACTCGTGTATAACTGCTGTGTCTAGCGATCAGGTTTCCAATTACATTGTTATCGTCATATGGTTTGGTGATTACGTTTGTTTGGTATTGCTTTTGAACTTCTTCTTGGGTGACGTATTTTTCTCTTTCGGATGGTTTACTTTTTTGCAGCAGCCACTTTGGTCCGTTCCACCAAAGTGAATGCTGAGTGAGCTGGTTTGCAGTTATTCCTCTGCTCGCTGGATCTGCCGGGTTTTCTTCAGATTTTACGTAACTCCAGTAGTCTTTTTGAATTGTTTTTGTAATCTCTTTAACCCGGTTAGCTACAAATGGTTTCCAGCGGTTTGGATCGCCATTTATCCACCCTAATACTGCTGTAGAGTCGGACCATCCAAACGTTTTTATCTCAAACTCTGATAGGCATTCTTGTACGGTTCGCATCAACTTGGTCATTAACTGTGCGGCACATAACTCGAGTCTTGGTAACGTTATATTTTTGTTCACTGGTACAACACGTGACTTGGCTGAGACCATCACTACTGAAGCTGGTTCCTGGGGGTTTCTTTGTGTCTTACAATAAATCACACAAGCGTATGCTTTGGTTGAGGCGTCGCAAAACCCATGTAACTCTATGTTGTCCATTTGCTTGCATTTCAGCCATCTTGGTATTTGAATTTTATTAATGAGTTGCAAGTCTAATTTGTATTGATTCCACTGTTTCTGAATCCTTTCTGGTAAATGGTCATCCCATTGAATGTCAAGTTGCCAAATCGATTGAAATAATAATTTGAGTGCTATGGTTACAGGTGACAGCCACCCTAGGGGGTCAAAAACGGTCGATATCTCGGAGAGCAGCTGCCTTTTGGTTATCTGGGGGGTTGGTTTTGGTGAAATTTTCGTTTCAAATGTGAAATGGTCATTTAGAGGTATCCATTTTAATCCAAGCGTTTTTGTTGATTCTTGGTGTTTAAAATCAAATGATTGGTTGTTCTCACTCGATAAGTTTGCCATCAGTTTGGGCTCGTTTGATTTCCATTTGCGTAAGTTAAATCCACCTGCTTTAAATAATGCGATTAACTCCGCTTGTAATTTTTCAGCTGATTCTAACGAATGCTGACCATGCAAAATGTCATCCATGTACAAATTGTTCTCTAAAGCCTTAGCCGCTTCAGGGTACCTATGAGCTTCATCTTTGGCTAACTGTTTCATGGTCATGAGTGCTAAGAATGGTGCAGCTTTGGTTCCATAGGTAACGGTGGTTAGTTGATATTCGCCTAAACGTTCATTTTGAGAATCTCTCCATATAATTTTTTGGTAATGCTGATCAAGTTCGTTTACAAGAATTTGTCTGTACATCTTCTCTGCATCAGCCACATAGCCGATTTTATACTGTCTCCATTTAATTATTGTCGACATCAAATCATGTTGAAGGTTTGGCCCACTGTACATGAGGTCATTCACGCTATACCCAGTGGACGTTTTTGCTGATCCGTTGAAAACTATACGGATTGCAGTTGTAGTTGACTCGGGCCGTATAACACAATGATGAGGGAAAAAGTACTCATTTGCCTGGTTCCTAAGGCTCACTTTCATATGACCTAGATTCGCATACTCACTCATGAATTGTTTATAATCTGTTGCTAACTGGTTATTTTTACGAAATTTATTTTCAAGTTGATGGAATTGGGCGATCGCTTTCGATTTAGATTCGCCTAATTTTTCATTTGCCTCTGGTCTCATTGGTAATCTAACGACGTAACGACCATCTGGTTGTCGTTTCGTTTCTCTTTGGTACTGGTCTAAACAAAATAAATCTTCTTTGGAATGTTGGTCTGGTTCATCTGACAAATCTTCTATTTGCCAAAATTTCTTAAAATCGTCACAGTTATTCAAAATTACATTGCAATAGTAAGACTTCACGTTACCGCACAAAATCCATCCTAGTTGGGTTTGCTGCGCTATGGGGTGTGATTTGTCTTCTCTGATTATCCCTTCCATTATGATTTCTGCGTACACATCTGCTCCCAGTAACAGGTCAATGGAACGGCTTTGGTTAAAGTCTGTGTCTGCGAGTTGTAAGTTCGCGAGACAAGGCCAACCTGGTTTAGTGAAGGATTGTTGTGGTAATTTCTTAATTAAGTTTTTCATAATAAACGTATCAACGGTTATGGTAAAGTCGTTATACAATGATGCTATGGTTATGGTAATAACTCCTTTACAGGAATTTTCTTTTGATCCTATTCCAAAAATAATCCCTTTGCATCTCTGACGGGTAATTCCAAGTTGTTGTGCTGCGTCTTCTGAAATAAGAGACGTCTGTGATCCCTGGTCAATTAGGATCCTCATCTTTTTATAAGTCCCGTCAGCTGCTAGGATGTTAGCTTCGGCGGTTGCCAACAGTATGTCGGTCATTTGCTGACCGCCTTTAGTCACGTTTGACACAATTCTTGTCGAATTGTGCTGTGTGCTCTGACTTCGGTCAGTAACAGAATTTGCAGTCGCGTAGACATTGTGCAATAGCGAATTATGCTTTTCATTGCAACGACGACATGTTTTGTAAGATTTGCACTCATTTCCATTATGGTTGATTAAGCAGTTTTTGCAAATGTTCAATTGCGAAATCAATTTTCTTTTCTCTTGTAGGCTAGATTCACGAAATTTATCACATTGGTAAAGCAAATGGTTTTCGTTACAAATGACGCAATTATGGTTATTTTGATGGTTGGCTATGGTAATAGCATGGTTAATGAATGGTTTATTCTCAACGTATCTAGTTTGGTTGAATGGTCTGTACTCCACGTTCCTGGTTTGGTTATTTGGTTTATATTCTACGTGTCTGGTTTGGCTAAATGGCGGGTTTTCAACATGTCTGGTCTGGTTGAAGTATGGCTTCTTATAAAATGGTTTAGTAGGCTGGTTGCTGCTGCTCGCAGACTGGTTATAATGGTGTGGCTGGTTATAATGGTTAGTGGTTGATCTGGTTATCTCGTTTTTTCGCCGAGCAGTCTCTAAAGCAATGAATTTTCCTTCCAGATAAGACAGGAAATCTTGCAGGCATGGTAAATCTCTTGGTTCTGGTAATGAGTTGATATAATCGCTATGTGTTTCTGAGTCCAGTTTCTGAGACATCAAGTAAACAATTATTGGGTCCCAGGAAGTAATATCAATCCCTAGGTTTTTGATTGCGTTCAGGCATTCATTGGCAATATCGTGAATCCTTTTTATGTTGGTTGCTGTTTGTTGCTGCATGACTGGTAATGACATAAGTACATTCATATGTGAATTGAAAATGAGCTTCTTATTATTGTATCGTTGGTTAAGTATGTCCCAACAGGTTTGGTAGTTGAACGTACTTATTTGGAGATGCTGGATTAATTTCTCGGGCTCGCCTCGCAGTTTGCTCTTCAAGAACTGCATCTTTTGAGCTTGAGACATGGATTTGTTCTTATGAATGGACTCTATAAACAGGTCTTTGAAAGATATCCATTGTTGGTAGTTCCCAGTAAAGATTGGTATGTCCATCTGTGGTGTTGAGTTTTCTCTGTGACAGGCATTCCACATCCGGTTGTTTATTGATTTTTTAATATCATAATATTCTCTCTCGTAGTTGGCGAAAAGCTCTTCGTATTTGCTGTCTGCTCTCGGCAGATTACTATCAATCTCCCAATGCAAAGAGTCAATAGCGGCCCAGCGCACTTCTATTGCTTTTAACGCATCCTGGAATTCCCATTTTTCGGACAATACATTGATATTTATATTCGCAATGGTACGAATAAATGCTTTGAAATTGCTTTGCTGTCTTCGCATTCTTTCGTCGATTTTACCGACGTCATCGACGTCGTGAAGTACGATTTGAGGCAAGCCTTGCTTTGATTGCTTGTTGCTAGGTGGTGAAACTTCTTGTGCCGACGTGCTAGGCTTAGCCACGTCGTCCGTGGTGAATGAGAATGGTAAAGGTGGCTGTTGGTTTTCTCCTAGCAGCGATGGTGATGGTGAGCGCCTAGCTTCAAGATTTTTCAGTAAATAAGCTTTTACATCTTCATAAAATATTTGGGTTTTACTAAATGAATCGTTCCCGAAGTACGGGTTATCCTCGGTTTCATCACACATGTTCATCAGCCTTTCGTGGTTCATCGAAAAGTCGGACCAGAGCTTTTTTAAAGTTATTAAACGACGCTCAACACTCTCCTTGGTTTTACGTTCCTTCCCTTCTTTTTTAAAATTAATGTATAATTTGTTCATGCTTTCCATGATTTCTTGCTGGGCTTCAAATAATTCCATTTTGATAGTCATATTGGTAAATGACGTATATTACGGAAAAATAAAAAAGGAAAGATCTTACTTGTGGATCTCTTGTCGAACAGCGAAAACTAGTAGTCAAGCGCTGATGGTTGACGAATGACCCTTTTGTTCCTGTTCGGCAGCTCTGATGGTAGTTGGTGAATAACTGTACCGCTCCTGGTTGGCAGCACTGGTGATGGTTGGTGGTTGGAATGACAATGTAACTTCTGGTTCGTCGCACTATCACTCACTGGTTAATTCGATTTTGAAGAAATATCTCCAAAAGTTAGTTACTGGTTACACGAAAAGATAGTCACTGACACGTTCAGTTCAAAGTTCACAACAACGCGGCAGATCCCACCTTCCCGAAGGCTCGAAGGACCAAATTTGTAGGGTGTAAATCCCACAAAATAAAATGGTAAGTTATGGTAAACGTAATATATTTGAAAACTGGTTAAAATTGGTAAAAATGGTGAAAATGGTTAAAATGGTCAGATGGCGAAATGGTATGAGAGCACGCGGAGCGAATGGTATCCGAACGTGAACTGACGATTTAACTTATTAATAAAATTACCTAAGCTATAATTTGGGTCAATAATAAATTGCAAGTCGCGCGCTCTGCGTTAGAATGATCTGTACTTTGTACAATATACCTACATAAATATAATACAATACAAACAATTCGGTATGGATTAACAGGACGACTGCGTTAAGTAGTGAAAAGGAGAAATATTTCAATTTAATCAATGTTTTTGAAATTTCAAGTCACTACACTCGTACTTCAAACAGCCAATTGATCGATTTAATTTTCGCTCCATCCACTAAGCCGAATAATTTACTCACAGAGCGTTTTGAGGGATTAAGCAAAAAGCAGGCGGTAAGAAAAAAACGAAAAAAGTCGCCATCCATTTGTATCCAATTTAAAATCAAATTAGAAGTAAATACACTTTCTATTTTATCCAATCACGTGCAAGCCACGCTTAGCTCCGAGGAGTTTTCCCCCATTACCCCAGCGGGCGGGAGATTTGGCCAAAATCGAATTCCGAAATAGCCTTAATTTAACGGACGAATTTGTCTAATTCCAATTCTTATGCTGTGACAAATGTAGTGATTTTTATTCAGCCACCGTCGTCTCCGAAGCGTTTTTGTGTAGAGATGCACCCGGAATTTGATACAGGAGAGTTAAAAGATCTATAATCTTGGCTCTTCTTTTGGGTTTGAAGATAAATTGAAAACAAAAAAGAATAAGAGGTTGAGGTACGCTCTTCCAGAGCATGTGTTTCCTTCTCACTACAATGCCGGGTTTTTAAAGCGGGGTGCGTAAAGTACTGTGCTTGTCAACCCCATCAGGTAGGGTCATCTCGAAGACCACAATAGAAAAAGGGAAAATTCATCCTTACTTAAATGAAAACATTTAAGTATTTCCCTTGTTAACGCTTGTCTGATTAGGCGTATTTTAGTTAATATTGGAAACAAATCCTAAGATTTTGGCAAAGTTCTAAAACTGTTTGAAAATAAAGGCACGTTTAGAGCTGCCAATGAAACTGAAAACGAATTCCTACTACCTATTCACTACCTATTCACTTCTTGCTTGTAGCAACCACGAAGCTGCTTCCGAAATGCCGTACCTGAATAGTATGGGTGACGATTCCGACCAAAATCTTTTTAGGCATTTCCGTGGCTCAGAAGACAAGTGATGAAGCTACACGGGCTAGTAAAGATTATAAGCCTATTTTTGCCCAACACTGCTCGACGGTGCTGCCACTCAGGACCAAAATGTTATAAATAAAGGTTTGTTCATACATTGTATACACCAACAAACATAAATGGCTTATTCCACCTCAACTATGAGGTGGAATATGCCATCCTCCAACACGCGGGCTCAGTGCGGATTGTTGAAGGGGTGTAAGGTTAGTGAGCAACCTTAATGTCAGATTTTACCAAGTCTTGTTAAGGCCTCTGACTAGGCTTAACGACTGGGACCAGTTGCTTAACGTGCCTTCTGAAGCACGGAGATGCCCCAAAAATACTCCCTAAGTTTCGGTCGGAATGGTCACCCATACCATCTCCGGCCCGGCGTCTGTTGCTTTACAACAGCGATCGTCACCTCCAAGTGTACACCAAGAATGGACTGATATTGCTGATAAAGTCAAACAAGTCCATATTATTCAAAGCGCTTGTGCCACTCATTCGCCAACAAAAGCTGGCAAACAAATGCTGAATAAATTTGATATTGCACCTGCATTTTATTGTTTGCACCCAGAACTATTATTGCTTTAAAAATCGTTATCAATTCATATTTCTATCGATATTCACATTCGAAACGTTACTCACCGAAATAAACATTTCATCTTTTCTGCTGTGAATAAGCACGCACCCCACAATTTGCCTTTACCGACTAGCTTAGCAAAAAGCAACCTAACGGCTAACAACTCCTGTTTTCAATTTTTCGGCAAAAACATTAGCTGTTTCAAAACAAGTTGATTTATCCTCACCCTTTCTGATTCAGCAAAAACAAAATTGCAAGCGAAAAAATAAGATTACGTGCTACAATGGCGAAATGAATGCGTGCTCGTTGGAGCAATTGATATATGACAAAAGTAACTGGTGGAATAAACATAGCGTTGACACATTGCACTTTTTAGTAACAGTATAAAGAACCAAAGATTCAGGTTGGTAATGTGTGTGTGGCTGCCAGGATCAAATGCAACTGCGCTGGCCGCGATGATATGATAATAAATATAGGTATGAAGGTTACTTGTGCTAAAAAGTGGCAACCGAAATCAAAACGATTCGTGCACCTGAGCAAAGCATTGACTGTGTTGACAGTTTGAGACGACACTTCGTAACGTGTATCGGTCTCGCTTACGTCCTAGTAAATAATCATGCTATCTTGTACACACGGTCCAATTATAGGCACCTACGCCAGGAGACAATTTTTGACTTCACGTCAGTACTGACATAAACTATCTAACGTATATTTTAATGGTAATATCATTGTTGGGTACCAACATTATTCAAGAAAAAGCAATTGTATGTAGCTTTCTGACCATATCACAAATTATAAAAAAGACCTCACTCGTCTTCATAAAATCCCACAATGTAATTAAACGTTTTGTTCCTGACTGGTTTAGCATGAAAAGTGACTTTTGGTAACCTAGTGCTAACTTTTTTGTTTCTTACAGTTAAACTTTGTTTCCATTGATCCGAAATTTGTTTTAAAACCACGAAAAATCCTTAATACACTCCTAGTTAGCGCAAATCGCTTGATTGCCTATACCAGAGTAGTTCAAAACTTAGTAGATTTATGTTGCTAGCATAAATTTGTTCTCTATTCCACTTTTAATTTAAACATATCGTCGAATCGAAAAAAGTGACCCGCGCATCCGAAAAGCGGTTAGGCAAAATTCAGTAAACCTTTGTATGGAAAATAAACTAACGGTCTGGCTGTTGTCAGTGGTCAGGCTAACAGCCTAGTCACTCGGCCGTGCGACCCGTCCTGTCGGACACTTTGTTTATTTTTTATTTGTGGCTTCTGACCCTCACACAATCACATTTATGTTTGGAAATGAATTCATTTTGGCGATATTTATTTTAAACAGATGACAAAAATGAATTCAAGAAAACAGATTGGTCGTTAGCATCAAAATCATTTGTGCTTTTAGTGGCCAAGAGGTATCCGATTAGGTAGCTACTCGTAATTGAGAAAAGAAAACTAAACATAACAGTGACTGAATCCTATAAGAAGCGTCACCACAGGTGTTACTCAAACCTAAGACAAGTGAATTGCTTTTTTAGTCTAGTAGTAAAAAGGTTGCTATTCTTGAATACTTCAGATAAATTCGAACACCGTGTAAGCACTCATGGTTCTGATGTTGACTGTACATTGTAACTTGCAACTTAGCAAAAACAAATAAATAACAGACTTTGTACGTCCTACTGCTAGGCATAAGTCTCAGCTCAACTATGGGGTAGTTTCGATAAGAACCGATCGAATTGTATGCCTTCTACCATACTTTCTACCAAATGCTCTCTAAAAAAGCAAATTTCTACTAAATGCTGGCAAAATACTTCTAGTTACTATTGACTCTTGGGAATTTCCATACCTTACGAAATTGCCAAAACTTGCACTACACACTGCCCATTTACACCAAGAGTACCGTTGCACATTTCTAACCTCTACCAAATGCTTTAGAACGCTGTCTGGGATTCTTTATCCCAAACTGGGACGCGGAATTTTACTAACATACACACTGGCTACGTCAAAACTGCAATGAAGCGGCTACTACGCATCCCAGATTCGGACTCTGTGAATATTACAACCATTGTGTTTTTTCGCAACGCGTTGTTTGAATCGAGATGAAGATGTGCTTGTTTTTGTTTTCGACCGTACAGTCCACCGTAGCCTATTGCTTGCCTTGGTAACGTCTGCTTTTAGTAGCCGAGTTTGTTGGAATGAGAGTTCAGCTAAAACTGGCACTGTTAGGCGTTTGTGTTTGACTGTGCCTTTTTGCGTAGCGCTTTCCACTAGGAGTTGCATTGTACTGGTAGCGGGTTGTATTGATGGATTTTTTACTGGTTCATCGTTTTGCGTTTCGACACAGCTCTGGTGGAATGCCTTGCTGTGTTAACTTTGCATTCAGCAATGGAGAAGCAACATATTTGAAAACAACGGGCATACCTACATTTAGAACACAGTTTTTAGGGCTCTTCGAAAATGATGGGTACGAAACCCCTGTACATTGTACATGTTACTAAGTATATCTGCTATGTGACACAGCTGAATTATAAACTACACGTTTTCAAATTAGGAATGTCTTATTTCCGGATACACACAACCTTGGAGTCTTCAAGGCAAGAGTTAAAAGGCATTTTTTGGGAAAGGTGTTCCGCGTTAGGCCTCTTCGTCGCTTACCATCAGGCGAGACTGGGGTCAAACGCAAACCCAATTTTATATTGAAAAAAAAAACTTTGTACATATTAGAAAATCGTCAAAGGTTTTTGTGAGTATTGTGTAAAATAACCACAAATTACTTTAATAGCAGCCCCGTGGCGTGACTTGTGCAAAATACAGTGTAACTCGTTCTCCTATTTCCTGCCGTTTATTGTACTTATACAAACACGAAACAGTTAACTACAATACCATGTAATTTAAAAACATAAAATTTAAGCGCTGTCGTTTGTTACTTTTTTTAGAATCAAATTTCTAAAACGTTTGCACCAAGATTGAGATGCGGGTTCGAGTCCTGCCTGTTGCCAACATGACCAAATGTCTTTTTCTGGTTTTCAGATCTTTAGTAAACATCTTTATGGAGTTATTCATTTATGATATTGACTTTTGTGTTGCTTTTAGGATTCAATAGTGAAAATGGTTGAAAACTAAATCCTTCAATTAGTCCTTGGAATCCAGTTGTAAATCTACTCACTTACTAAGCCCAAGGGGGCAGGACAAATAATGATGTTTACACACGTATTTTTAACCCACAATCTTAATTGGAGCTGTCAAAGTTATTTTGAAGAAATAGAAATATTATTGAAACTTGATCGAAAATGATATTTATGATACCCACTATAAAAAGCGTTAGGATTTAAAGAGCGCTGTGGCCCAGTGGGTAAACAGTTTAACTTGGTACCCGGTGATTCACAGTTCAAATCTGGCAGGTACACCTACTTTGTGTTTTGTCCAATTCGCGCCTAACTCTCCGATGACAGAAAACATTAGTAAAAAAAACCAAACAACCACGTAGGGTTCCAAAACTCGATTGGCAAACTGCGGTCTTCTGAATGTTCCATTCACCATGAGTGCAACAAACAATGTGCCTCTGACTACCCCTGTCAGTTATTTTTTGATCATGATTTAATGTTATGACCAATCTCACAAAACACCGATAGATTCTTCATATAGTAATCCTGTTAAAAAAATGACAGATTTTTATAATTGAAACTCATTCATTCTAAAAACCAAAACGTTAAAAGTATGCATAACAACGCGACGTAATATCCGGCCAGTCCCACTGTGCGGATGCGTTGGCAAATTTGCACAGTGCTCTCATTTCGCTAAACGGCATCGAAATATCGGTGCAAATGGCCCGGAACGCGGTTCATTATCGTCAACATCGGAAATTAATTCCCCGAGGACTCGAATGTTAGTCGAACTGTTTTACGCCGCGTCTGATTGGTCGCATCCATTGCTCAATCTGTATCGGTGACTTTGGATAATTTTGACAGGCAATTTACAAAGAACGGCCTTTATACGTCACACTGCTCAGCACGCTGGGTCAATGCGGATTGTTTGTGGTCTGTAAGGTTCAAATTCTTCGGATAGCCTCAACGACTGACATCTAGCGACCCACTGTTTAACGTGCCTTCCAAATCTTCTAATATTTAAAAATGGATTTCTGTTCGTTAGTCTCGCTTAAACTCGGGAACGGCTGGACCGATTTAGATAATTTTGGTCTTGAAATAATTGTGAAAGTCCAAAAAAGGTTTAAAAGGCGAACAAAACAAAAATGTTGTTTTCCTTAGCAACTATTTCTACATGTCAATAATTGACAACAGAACGTCTGCCGGAACAGCTAGTCGTCAATAAATATTGACGTCAAAGTGACTGAAGTATCGTAGCTTCAAACGCATTGTATTTGAACAGCAGCAGCAGAGCATACAGCTTTACATTTAAAAAACAATTGACTGCCAAGTGAGACACCTGTACTGCACACGTACAAAAGTTTTCTTTTCGATAAAAACAACAATAAACATACAGCAACAGCTCAAAATGCTCAATTCGAAAAAGGCCCGAAAGCTTGTTTCCGATGATATGGCTATTTGTTTCCAGCAGTACATTAATAGTCAGTTGTTTTATTCTCACAATACAAAACAGCGGTATTATTGCCTTTTTATGAAAAAAACGAAACGCAGAACGCGCCCCGTTATTGCTTCCGTTTTCGCACTTCGGCACCCGCGAGAACAAAACGTAAACGTATATTAAGTCAACTATTTTGTATTGTTAGGGCTCGTATATTTTGAACGGAATTTTCCTGTATTGTAGTAAATTTTAAAAACCTAGAAAGCAATTGTAGTATTGTGATTTTATGCAGGGGTAAAGCAGGGTATGGACCTGTATGATGTTGTGAAGTGTATTTGCTTGCGATCCGTTAGTGGGTAGGCTCAAGGCCCTTTCTTGCCTAAGCAGCTCACCCTAGAGAGAGCCCCACATAACCAGTCTGCCCCCTGGTGAAAGGGTATGGGAAAAGCTTCCCTCCGTCATTAAAATTACCTTGCCATTCGCTTACGTTACTTGAAGTAAAGATATTCGTGAAACAAAACGTGAGACACCAAGCATAGCACGCCGAGTGACCTTGAGCCTTCTAATGAGGCCCATAGTGATCTTACCATAGTCATAGACATAGTAATACTGGTCTTACCTAAATGTAACACCTTTATATAACATTACGGTTTTGCAATAAATTATTGAATTGAATAGAACCACGTTTCCGAACCATAGGTAATCAATGGTAACGGTAACATTTTGCCTAAAGATAAGTCAAGCTATACTCAAAGCTCTCCAGTGTTTGCGCAATGGAACCAAAAAGAATTGGGGAAGTTGGAGCTGTTAAAAAGAGAAATATCTTTATTAAAATGCTTTGTTTTGTAATTAGGGGGGCGTTGTACCCTGGCGAATCATTAGTGTAATAACGTTAATAGGTAGGGAGATATTTAGTGATGAGCAAACGTCAACAATATTACTGTCGATACTTTATCTTCTATATTTTTTGGAATTTTATTTTTATTAATGTCAAGTTGAGTATTGAGGGCATACTCAATTGTGAATAATGTTGATTAATGCTAACTTGCTTACTAGTTTGAGTAACTTTCAGCTAAATGGTTGTTAAATAGACGGATAGAAAAAGTATCACTCCCATGACTCTATTTTAGCTCTGATCAAAGAATTCAAATAAAGATCCATTAAAAAGGTATCGCCTTTCTCTACGAAAAAAAAACTGGAAAAAACCAGTTCCGTCATTTGATGAACACCTTATATACTGAAATCTTGAAGAATTTGAATTCATGAAAAAACTTTCTAAAAAAAAGTTATCTATCTTTTTCTTTTATGTACCACCAGTACATTAAAAAATATAGTCTTTTTCGTGGAATTTCGTTATTTTTAAAACGTGTTTAATACTATATTTTTATAACATTGAACATTTTTATAACATCGATATCGCCATTTAGCCGAACAACGTTACGCAGCACTTACACGAAACTTGCAAAAGCGTCCCAGAATTTTTTGGTGAAAAAGAAAGGAAACGCGATAATTCCTCGTAATGAATATTTAATTATTGTTTTCGTTTTTGAACTTTTTTATCGTAAATTCTGCGTAATTAATTCATTGCTTTACACATTTTTCCACTTATTTTAGGCTCAGGATATCTTAACATTTTTACCCAACGAATAGCTGCAGATAATTCTTTTAAGCTTGTAAACTGTTTGTGGAAAGTATCTTGTCTGTAAAATGGTATTTAAAATTGTATTAGCTATTGCGTTGCGCTGTTTCGTCGCAGAGCAAAACTTCAAGGCTTTATTTATTCTCCATTGCACAAAGAAAAAGTACAATTGGCGGACTTAATGCCTAAAGGCATTCTCTACCAGTCAACCACCGGGCGAAGCAGAAACCTTGTTGGCGGTGGATAAAAATATATTAATACATAACATAGATATTTCTAAAAATATAATGGAAGTGACTAAATATTATTATAAACATGCATATATTAATAGTACTTACCTACAAATATAAATATTGTCATACAGAGATTTGTCAAATCAGTATAAAGTAAATAAAAAAAAACGAGATATAAGCTCATGGTTAAGGCTTCTGCAGAAAGAGATCGCGAGTGGCTTTCTTGAAGTCAAGTTTAGTGGTAGACATTTTAATTTTGTTTTTATCGAGAAACGCAGCGCAACGCAACGCACTAATGTGGCCTTACCTTTAGGCCCAAAATGTACTAAAATGTAGACTTTTTGATGGCAAACGCAACATGGTTGGATAACCTAGTGAAGATTTTGGTATTTTTAGCTGGTTAGCGACAAGCATGTCGCTAACCATCAAAGTTATTTGTTTAAAAACTACGCTGGGTAGAGTTTAACCCAAGCTAAACAAAATCAATTTCAGTAGAAAACCGCGCTATAGCCCAGTTTAGTGAGAAAACTATTAACAATTCGCTTGTAAGCAATTTAATTATAAAGTCTCTAACTTTCCGCCAACTAGTCGTTCTTCCGCCTGCAACACAGCACAATGCAAATAACTGAAAAATTTGAAAAAAGCCGGCCACGTTCAAGTTGTACTCACTGACGAAGGGTTCAATACCATCTCTATATTTAAAAATGGATTGCTGTTCGTTAGTCTCGCTAAAACTCGGGAATGGCTGGACCGATTTGGCTAATTTTGGTTTTGAAATATTTGTAATGGTCGAGGGAAGGTATAAAAGGTGAGTAATTATGAGAAAATGCTGGCAACATATTGTAAAAATCTCAATTTTAGTTTCCCCTTAGTAAATGTTACTACCTGTCACGTAACACTAAATGTTTGACAACAGAACGAAGTCTGTTGGGACAGCTTGTCATCAAATAAAAATTGCTGAAAATTACGTTTGTTGTATGGGAGCCCTTTAATTTTCACTTTATTTTTATTTATTTTGAAAAGTAATAAACAAATGCATATTTTGTGGACATTTGAGTGCTTACGACCTGTTGCCCTTATCAATCTTGAACAAAAAAAAAGGACGTTCATTGTATGGGCATACCCCATAGTATTTACTCTTTATTATTACGGCAACGGAAATATACAAGTTGTGAAAAATTAAGTTTTCTAGCTATCACGGTTTAGACAGACAAACGCAGAAACAGATAGCGGAGGCTTAATAATAGGGTTCCCTTTTTACCGTTAAGGGTACGGAACCCTAAAAAGTATACTAATCGAACATGCATTTCACGCCAACCCTGCTTGCTTGCCTTGTCTTTCACTGACGTATCTTCTGAATTAAGGGAATGTTTGTCGTTTAGTAACACGAGAAGAGAGCAAAAATTTGTTAATGCTGTCTAAGTTAAGAAAAATAAATAAAGTTTAACCACTGAACCATTTTACTACCTTCCTGCAAAATACATCAATGGACCCCTACCAAGTGAATGTCATGTATTGGAATCACCAATGGAAATTAAATTAACCTAATAATTAAATTAATTAATGAGGAGTTCTTGGAAGCCGTTAAACGCTAATAGTAGTAACGTAACGTAGTAACGTTAACAGTGTAGCGCTAAAGCGTTACACTATTCACCGTCCAATTCCATAATCAGTACAGCCTCACAAACTTATGAATCACTACGTCTGCTAAAAGTGAATGGAATTCAACTTACTTATGACTTTGTTTACATAGTTACCTGAATAGTTAAGGGAAAAATAGATGTCTACTATTTACATTGAATCAAACAACAAAAAGGCTTCAAAGAACGCGATCAATCATACATTTCACGCTTGCATTGCAACTTGTCGTTCAATGACGCATCGATTGAATGAAGGTAACGTTTGCCGTTCACCGACGCATCTACTGAATGAAGGTAATGTTTGCCTTTCAGCGACGCATCGACTGAATGAAGGTAATGTTTGCCGTTCAGTAGCGCCAATCCATTGCGAGCTGTGGACAAATATGACAATGCCGCCTGAATTATGTCTCAAAGGTATACTGTTTGTTATCCGCCATTTTCATGTTTGTTTGCACCGTACATGTTGTTTTGGACTACCATTCGGAGCTTTTGTGTACACGATTGACTAAGATTACATTTCGTATTGAGCGGAATTTAATATCCTTTGATTTCTGAGCTGTAAAGTGTTTTTTGGATGACTACAATGAAACAAAGGGCTTACAGTTTTGATTGTAAAGGAAACGCCACGCCTGGGTTCTCTTCGCTTCCCGGTGGATCCCCTACCACCGGTACTAGGCCCCCTCGCCACGCCGAGGCGAGAACCCATGAGGGGGACATTTCTTGAACCTAGGTCTGTAGGACTTTAACACGAAGAGAAAAATATTTGTCGAGTAAAGCAACTTTAAAACTATTGCAACCACTACTTACATATCAAAGGTCTATTTGATGATCATTAAGATTTGTCAAAACCTAAACATTTGAACAAAAACTTTATGGACGCACTTAGATACGTCAGCTAAAAAGTTAGCCTATTGCAAAGAAAAGCTTACAACGAACATAATAAAGAAATTTTAGGAAAGTCAAATTTTGAAATTATGAACGACTCTAAGTGTGGCTGTAAGATACGCTGAAAAACCGAAGAAAAACAGTTTATAAATCTAATAAAAGAGTTCATTTCATAATCTACTATAAGTTTACTTTTCATTTCACCGTCACATGACTAGTTTATAAAATATTGGCAAACGTAAGTAAACTATTTATTTTCGCTCTCCAATAAAGTTTCTTTGCTTTCTTTAAATGCAAGCAACAATAGCAAACGCAAGCCACTCACGACACTGCAGCTTAAATCCTTTGCGCTGGTAAAGTTGACGTCATGTTTCCACTTAAGCTGATTGGCTGAACTGCGAGTAACAAAACCAACGGACTTGTACTTGCAAACTGATTCTTAATTTAATGCCTATGTTCGCGTAGGTAATTAAGCTGAAATGCTTACTTAAAACTTAAAGAACTTAAAACGAAAGCAGTAATTAAAAATATACTTGATTTAGTATTTCAATACAGAAAATGATAAATGATGAAAATGTTTTTTCAATAATATTGTCCAAGGATATTTATTTATTTATTATTTATTTATTTCAATGAATGAACTATTCGAGGTTCTAAAATTTTATTACTGTATTAATTAACCACTGTTATTAATCAAACATTAAGAAACTGTATTCTTAAAGGAAACAATTTGGTTAGTAATTACTAAAATTATCTTCTTTCAGGGGGTAATTTCGAATATTGGCCATTATGACCAAGCATTGACGACACTGATTTAAGTTAGAAGGTCGGCATTGAGCTCCACGGGTTGAAAAATTACAGACTGTTTTACTCGTTGAGACTTCACATTGGTATAAAGGTTTGTGCCCAATTCGGCAAAAATATTTATTTACTTGTTGACAGCAAAAGATTCTGCAAAATATTTCTATCAAAAGAAAAATAACTAATTACAACAAACGACTCGTTTTTCACGCTATCGCTTGCAGCAAACGATACGGAGTGTAAGCAATTTTTATTTCTCAACACAAATACCGCTCCCGAATGCGTAGAACGTAAACCAATCCCACTCTACAATTCAAATATTTGCTGCAACCAACTTGCGCTGCAATTTTCCTAGTAGAAGTTTCGAGGTGGAACCCGCACGTTTTTGCACACAGAACATTGTAAAAAAGGTTCGGTAAACATAATTAAGGCACAGGCAATTTCTCTATAGTAAATACTGCTAGTATATTTCTACGATGTCGTCAGAACTAGGAAAATATGTTTGTCCCTCTCTTTCGCTGGGATATCTGGATATGTTCACGCTAGGCCATCTCAGGACCCGATTCTATTAGCGATTTTCAAGCGTGGGCGTTCATTTACACGCGTGCTGGCCGTAGGTAGCAAACTAGCCTCGCAAACGTACATGAACGGAGCATCCGGCACATAATAAAAAAGGAGATAATTTTACTAAGCACTATCATGATCCTAATATAGCCGGTTATTTTGGTTTTGCTAATGAAGTACTAACATGCTTTTTACCAAAACGCATCTGCGTCTATTTCATAGAAATCAATAAACATAATAGTAAAATTCTGCGCTTAAAAGCCTTCTAATAGTTTTGGAGACAAAATTTGGTAGCTATATCCCAATTTTAACGTATTCGCCAACCCATTACATTGAAATATTAATCTTTAAAAGCACTTTGGCAAAAAAAACTTAAATAAAAAGCTTAAAACGCCTTTAGCTTTCTTCGAGCAAAATTACCTTGAAATATTGGCTGAGAACTATTTACTAGTACTGAATGAGCGCAATTTTCTAGTTCGCTGCAGGCAAGTCTTCGCTCGACTGCAATAGGCGCGGAGCTATAGTTCATGCAAAGCACGTTTTCTTTTTCTACACTCGTAGTTTCTCTGCTGAAAAAATCGTAATGAGATTATCCGACCGAGAACTGAGGCTACCGAATAGCTCTCGAAATCAAAATTCAAAGCCTTCAAGTGCATTGAACTGATGGTTGAATTAAAACCTGATTTCTCATTCGGAGAATTTCCTTTTAATTCTAGTAAATCACTCGATCAGCGGTTTTTCCTAATAGAGGCCTTCAATATTTATAATTTTTTAATGAAAATAGTGTGCACTACCCCTATTAAAAACTTCGATTAAATAATATTGAAACGTGTAACCTACATTTGTAGATGAACAGCTGATGTCCGTTGCAGTAAACGAGTAGGTATTTGAGGAGAAACTGCAACAAAAAGTCGAGGAAACCTTCCAGACAGGTTTAGTGACTGAATACGTCATATCGCTTATGACGCATGTGCTCAATAAACGAGACTGAAAAGTTTACTTGAAAAAGAAAACGGCCTTTTTTAAAACTATAGTCCGTTCACGTTAATAATGCAGTGATTTTTAAATGTAATTCTGTCGTACACATAAAAACTCAGATCCACAACCTTTGCTTTCGGAACTATGCGTTAAGCTGGTCACTGTGGGTAAGGGGGCGTTCTAGGTCGAAGGGCAAGTATGAAATCACTGCATTCTTAACGCGAACGAACTAAAGGTACTAACAGTTCTCGCTAGTTAAGTACGTCAGAAACTTGAAACTCATCTCAAGCCATTACAAACAGTTTTAGGCAGTTTACAGTCATTACATGTTTCTGTTTCGAATAATATCCGAGACAAGACAGTACTTAGTAAAAAAATGTGTACACAACATGATAAAGTTATAAGTTACATAAAATATTTTTATTGTTAATTTAACAAAAAAACTCATCGAATTTCTAATATCGAATATAGCTATTTGATACATTTTCTATTTAAAACCGGTACAGTTCTATCAGGCAATAACTCCAACGCGATCCCTTTGATGGGCTAAAATTATAGTTCGTTCAATTTTGATCTGCGAAATATGATAGCGTAAAAAGTATGAATTTAAAATCACAATCTGAAAAACGTTAATAGCTTTACACATCTATCATGAAAGTAATTATTTTCATTGACGATGCACAGATAAATCGAAAATCACGGATGTAATATTCAGCGTCGAGCGGCCAACACCATCAAAAAGTTTTTTATTCATGTGCACAGTCACAGTTCAATTTGATCGGTCAAAAGGGTGAATTAATGAACTTGAGCCCTGAATGTACATGGAGTGCATAATTCCGTTCATTGGAGCACGAATGCAAAGTGACGGATACGAGATTAACGATTTCTTTTCAATACGACTAAAATATTTCTCATTCATATTTTTCATTTTCATTGTCCCTGTGGTGTTTATCTGATGTTGAAATTACGAACGTTGTGCGTTCAAGTGGCATAATATGGCAAAGCCTATCAGAAAAAGAAAACGTTAGGGTGACTAACATTAACTTAGCATTGCGTTGCGCTACGTCACTAATTTGTTGAATATTGCGATTGACATTGCAACGCGTAATATGGCATGTCTTTAAAAAACATTTGAAAGCGTTAGCGCGTGTACTGGCGTTTTGGCGTAGATTCTGACAGACGGTCCACTCGGACCGATCACAACAATATAAGGCGGGGAGACACTAGACAGTGGGTGCTCGTTTAAACCCACCGCGTTTACCTAATCACAAAAACTATGTTTTTCAAACACTTTTTTCGGGTTTGCATCAGTGGACGCCAAGGTTTCCCTGGCCGCTGGAAGTTGTGGCGCGAAAACGATGTAATAATAATATAACTAATTTTTCGGTATTTAATCACCAACAGTGGCTGAAACGTATTATTTAAGTCAACAAAACAAAACTATTTAAGATTTCTATGTTTGTCACAGAAAGTATTATAAAATAGAGACCGATGCGCTGGACGTTTCTCTCGATCGACTGTTCGCGGTGCGGACGTTCAAGTGTAAAACGAAGCAACGATTGACGCAGCGCGGACACAGCCCAACGCAACGCGCTTATGTGCCCTCACCCTGACACATGTTCTGCGAGATATAAATCCACATAATGTTTTCAGATTTAATTTGACGGCTAACATACCGTTGTGGAAACTAGTGCTCAATGTGAATCGGGACTGAAGGTTGGAGATTGGAGAAGAACGAGACAAGGCGGTATGAGACGTTAGGAGATAGGGGACTTTGCGAGACGGAGAATATTTTCAGGTCAGATCTTTCCGTTATGCGCTTTAGACTCAGGCCGTAGGAATAATTGTCAAACCAAGCTGCACGGTGAAGGTATCGACAGCCGGAACCCACCTGCTTAAGATGTCTAAAAAGTCCATTATTTTTCAGGTGGTTACTAAACCTGTTGCCACTGAACTACGATATTAGCTTAGTTTTATCATAAATTATCTTATACAAACCAACACATGTAAATCCGACCTTAATTGCATTGCAGTAAGGTATCTCTCAAAGCGTTACTCACGCTTATATTGCGGTTGACTGCTTCGTTTCTACCTTTGCGTTGGTTGTTTGCAATTTTAATGCACTGAGTAGGAAGTGCTTGTTTTAAAAGTCTCTTTGTGATTAATTACATTCCGTTGATTAGATTTGAGAGAACTTCTACTCTCTAGTTCATTAACTTACGGAACAGGTTATGAACAATTTGAATTCATTGTTAGCTAAATAAATAACCAGGTCATTTCTGCACCAAGATCTTTTGATAGATAACGAGCAGAGCTGATAGTTAATTCTTAGATTGTGCATAGTTTACAATAGAGCGTTTAACAGTGTGTATTAACAATTAGTCTGTTAGATAGTATAGATTAGAACATTGCCCTAAAGAAGGAGTTAAAAAGAAAGAAATGAACATTAAGATCGATGGACGATTTCACGCTACATTAATAGTAAGCGGGACTTAAATTGATTTGAAATTAATAATGTAAGACGTGAGTTCACAGAAGCACGGAAATTCACGCTGCAATCGAATTGGCGGTCATAAATCGACCGCAAGGGATTACAGATTAATCGCTCGCTCCGCTTCGGTTCCGCTCAAACTGTTTCCGCTCTGCCGGCTTACAACCTAAAAGTGTTTTTAAAAAGTTTCAATGATCTAAACGAACGTCAGGGATCCAGTAGCTCTTTTTACTTGTTATATTTTTACTAGATGCAAAAATAGCACCATGGTCTGAAAAGGTGACTGAGAACTCTAAAAGATATTCTTCTGTACGCAGCGCTTCGGTTCTGGGACTGCGGGGTCCATATCTTAAGATCCGAAAATATTTTCGGTCTGAAGTTAGCTGATGCTGATGTATTTGGGTTAAAAATAAAAATGTGTTGCCCTACAGGTAACCAAGGCATTTTGATTAAGCTTCAAGTTTTCGTTAAACTCTGTTTTTGCTAGATCCTCCTTATATTCCGGGTCGAGACTATTTCTAACATGCATCTCGTGGTATGGTGTGATCTGGTGTGAGTCACCAAGCAACCAGCAAATCGAACGCTGGAATTGGGACTGGATGAACCAGAGTTTCTGTATGGCTGATCTTATATCCCTCAATGAGCTAGATCGAAATTCCCAGGGAGAACTGAAACGTGGCTAGCCCACTCAAACCAGGAACCTATCTCTCGACTCCTCATTCTCGTAATAAGTGATAGATAAGTTGCTTATTTTTTTTTAATCATTTAATTCTTTGTCAAGTTTATTTGTGAGAATAAAGTCCTTCGATAAACTATCGCCGCCTTGACAGTTGAAATATATGGGGAAGACATGGTGAAATGAAACGTGAAGCTCAAGATGAATGGCAATGAAGGTCTGTTGACGTCCTCTTCTCTACCTAGGGACTCAGAGATAACAATGACACACTGATTGATTGCTAATAAAAAATAATTTCAAGCAAATATTATCTGTGTTAAACAACACTGACAAACCAAATTATGGCTCGTAAATAATCTATCAACCCCATGTCCACGATTAAACTATTTTGAGCAAACTGCTTGCGTTTCTTTTACATTATCTTATCAGCTTATCAAATCACATTTTGTTAATTCTTAAAGGCTTTGTCATGAACATTGAATTGTATTTCGTAACGTACGTCGAAGTAGTGGTGGCAACAAATCGGCCGCAAGGGATTAATACATTAATCGCTCGCTTCGCTCAAACTGTTTCCGCGCCGCAAATTGCTGAGGCAACTGGGGATTCCCTTGAAATGATTTCTAATGGATATTTCAAAGTAATTAATTTAATGTTGCCCTAGATAAGGTTGTTTATTTCGATTAAATTTATTCCGCTGATGAGATTTATCGTTCATTCCAACGGGCTTTGAGGGTTGAAATTCGTATTTTTGCTCATAAAAGCTGTAATAAGTTATAACTTTTGACTTATTTATATAAATCGTCATGTGTTAAGTGAAAGTTAAGTAATCGCGCTTGCGCTTACATACATGCCATGTTTGTTGTGGTATATGCGAAATAAATAAAGAGTTAAAACGTATGTAGGAAAAAGTATCAGCCGTCAAATAAAAGGTAGACCAATCAGTTTTGGGTGTAGCCTAGCTATGGTTATATATAACGTCGATATATTAATGTTATTGACACTAAATGGGAACTCCATTTTAGGTGCACATATTTGTTGGTAGCGTGACAGGGCACGTATCTCGGTGAAATAAGGCCTTAAGGCTGCGATCCAAAAGAGATGCGTTGCGAATAATGTGTTTATGAGAACCAATAGAATCCCTCAATTTACCTAGCTTCGCTTAATGAAGCGATTCTATTAGTTCTTAATAACACATTCTCGCAACGCATCTCTGGTGCAAACGCAGCCTTGATGCGCATTCGAATAAGTCGATAAAGTCAAACCTCATAACATGAGGAACTCACCTCTCGCCGCATCCCTGGTGCCGAGCACGGAGGCGATTTGCGGCCTCTCCTCATTGATGACCAGCTCGGCCTGCTCACTGTACACACTGTGCACTGAGGAGATGCAGGTCAGCCGCAGTTGGCCGCGTTCGAAGCTGTCCGGCCTCACCATGAAGGACAGCTGGCTTATTGACGCAACCTGTGTCATAAATTTTGTATTAGTATTAAGATGATGACTAAGTGAAGTCTAGAAAGATTTTTTTATTATGGCAAGTGTTGTGTGCAATTATCGTTTAGTGACGTTGTGTACTCATGTGAATCGCCACACTGGGCAAACGTGGATTCGACAAAGTAGACGGATGACCTGATAAACGTCACGGGATTTAGGTGGATACCGGCCACCTACAACGGATTGCTCTGCTATTCAACGGGAGAGTAATATGTTCACCAGTGGACTTCTTGTGGCTGTCAATCATGATGACAATAATTTAAAAAGATTTGTTCTTTTTGGAACAAAGTACCTTCTTCTTTATTAATTATAATTATCATATTACCTTATTAGAAGTCTGCGCTGTAGGCATAGGATCCGTCGCATCTTCATCTAGCGACGTGAATTGATGCCTTGGTGTGGGCAATAGTACTGTGTCTTGGCTGGAAAGGAGTTCTCCTTCCTGTGAATAAAAACTTACTTTAAATTTGGACTCCCAAGATACTAGACAGAAGAAGTTGTATAGTTTGAGGTCATCGGTGACCCATATGACAAAAAAGTTAAGAGTACGTTCTGAACGACTAGTGCGGTGGATGACGCTGGCGTTAGCCGTTCATGCAGTGACTCTTTTTAGTTTACACAAATGGCGGTAGAAGCAGTGAGGGATGTACTCAGGGTACGATTCACAGCATGTTACTGCTACCGTCATCGCTCTCACGCCTGCAGTTACCTTTGTAGAAAAAAGTTATCTACACCAGCATGTTTGTCTCTTCACCTTTTCCTAGCATCGCCCATAGGTAAGATCCGTGCCCAAATCCGGGCCATCCTTTGGCATGGCATTTAAATTTCAAGGATTGAGATCCTTCAGCTCACCTTACAGTCCGCTCAAACTGTCAAAGGCGCACTTATTTGCGCTGATGGATTTAATGTATTGAAAATAAGAGCACTACTAACACTGATGTTGTTTTTGTTAAAATTTTAAAAATAGGGGATGTTTTGAAATAAACTTTTCCAGCAACAATTTTGTTAAAATACAACAGCGAATATTACTAAAAATATAGAAAACATCAGAATAACGATTGCTCGTAAGCACCATTAGTCAACGTCGCCCAATTACGATGTTGCAGCGAATCTTGACAGGGATTGGAGACAATGCCCATAAATTATGTTCCACTTCGAAAGTGAAAATGATGAAGCAAAATTCGAGTTTGAAATTTAAGGAATTAGCGGTGCGGAAGGTATTATGGTTCGTACAGAACGCGTATTTACCACGATTTGTAGACGAAGTCATTTGTAAAATCATTATATATTAATTGTGACTTTAGTGAATTGCATCCGCCTGAATATGATGAGGTGAGATGAATAGATAATCTTTAATGCCATCCACAGACATTACTGAAAATGAAAACCTTGAGCTTATATTGTTTAGCATGAAAAGTTAAGGTTGAGAACGAGTTAGTGCTCTAAAGGCGTTTTTTTCATATTAATCTCAATATTTGCAGAGAAGCTCCGATATAAGCTATCTTTCAACTTCCGTTAGGTTTGATGAACCTGTTTAGGTATGTTTATAAAAATATCGAAGCATATCAAAAAATGTTAGTTAAAAACAACTGCATCAAACAAGCTGCTTAGTTACGAAGTGTAAAAGCATCCTAGAGATATTTTGTTCACAAATAAAGTGAACACTTAAACACAGGCAAGACAGGTATTTTTCATTCAAAGTTAGTTGGAGCGAGGCTAGTTTTTGGCCAGCTTCTCCCATATTTTCTTGCGAAAAAACCCCCCAGGGATCGTTTGGCGGGCAGTTGGAAGATACGAACTAGAAACTGGAGAGAGCTATTTTATACTACTTGAGTAGTAGATTACAAAATAATGAACGTTCTGAAATCTTTTCGCGAATAGTTTTGTTTCTTATTGTTGTTTTAAACAAATGAGATTTTTTCCATCGATATTTTGATTCACGTAGTTTTATAGTCAACTGCATACCTCAGTGTCTTAAGACAAAGGTGTAGGAGTAACAATGTGTCTAACCACTGATCATTTGGATCTCAGACGTGTTCTCTCAGAGAGCTCATGGTAACTGTGAGGGTTATTTCAGATTGGATCAGTAGTGAGGTCATTGCCCAGCTAAGCCTGATTTAGCAGGTTGAAGTAGCAGTAGGCGGGCACAGATTGCGAGGAACTGATGGCCGTTGGGGCTGATGAGATCTTGAATGGGGACAATCCCAAGGCAAACGCAGCTTGAGATTCCCGCCCGCTAGATGGACGGATGACCTGAGCGGCTGGCCAGCTGCTCTAGAAATCAATGGGGAGGCCTGTTTTGAGCAGTAGACGTCATGTGACTGTTGATGATGATGACAGGTCCTTTTCAACAACAAAGAAAACGGACTTTGATATTTAGATCAAACTAAAACAATTGCAAGCAGTAATCAAATCAGAAGCATGAATTCTTACTTGTTTTTTTGATAAGCCGGTTTACAGAAACAAGGAAAGAAGGGAAAGTGTTCATGAAGTATTTTATTACCGATGATAAGAGTTAACTCTTAAGGATTTAAAGGATTTGCTAACCAAAAAGTGTAAGTTTTGGTCGTAATTTATGCAGGACTTTTCTTAACTAAATACTGACCTTGACCTTTCATCGCACGAAGCTTCGAATGAATAAAATTGTTTCCGAAACGGGAAAGATAAATGATGGCAAGATTGCTGACGTCATAAAATACCTAAACAAAGTTGCTCGGAAAGGTCACTTTGGGGTCACGCTGGAAAATATGGCGTAGTTTCGGCTCAGTGTAGTCGGGGAGAAACAAAATGTTGAATAGGGGGTTTGGGTAAAACATTATATATTTTACCCTATTATATTACCCTTCTCTCAATTACAGTTATCAATAAGGTTCAAAGTCCTCCTCCGTCCAATGACTAGCGATAAATTGTACAGATTGTTTGTGCTTAATTGGCTATAGACAAAAATAGAAAATTAATTTTTCGCCGTTTGTTCATTTATCTATACCAAAATAACAAAAAAAAAATCAGGAATTACTATTGATGCCAAACTTACAGTTTTTAAGTATACAATTAAATAATGTGCCTTCAAATTGAATAAAATGTTAAGATTTTTATTTTAATGGGAAAGAAAAAATGTTTGGCTATCTGACTGGTGGAGGTAGCTCCACAGTCTACTCCATTGTGCAAATAACGAAGGTTTGTGAATTTATTATCTTCTTGGAGTATCGGCAACTTATAGGTAATAGCAGAACCTGAAAGCTCACCTGCACAGTATCCACAAAAGGTCCAAACGCCTTCCACGGACTGAATATGATGTTGTTGTTCTCATCCCCTGGTGCTGATATGCTCCTACCCTGAGGAGCGTCGATGGACACGACTGGGCTGGGCAGGATCCTCTGCTGGATCACTGGCTTTCCCTCGATCTGTTAAACAAGAAGTTGAAATATCACTGAACTATATAACACACAGCGTCATCCAGCCCTAGACTAAGTAACTAAATGCTTGTTCTTGAATACTTTTTTTTGTAAAAATATACTTAATATACATAGGAAACACCCATCCAGTATAAACAGACATGTTCATGCACACAAATGTTTGTACTGTAAGGATCGAACCCGCGACTACTGGTGTAATAGCCCATTTCTGAACCATTACACCAAATCAGTCGTCAGGTTGTTTTATTAGTACGTAGAAGGCAAAGTTGAATTTCGGCACAAGTGGGCATTGCTTGTTCTCAAAAAGATTGTTAAGATTGTATCACATAGAGCGTCCTGGCCAAATAGTTGTAAGCAAAAAACTCTCCGGTGATGGGAAACACCGATTAAAACGCAAGCAACTCGGATAACGGCGGTAGGTTTGCCCCTTGATATGACAAGACACCAAACTTCTTGTTTCCTAAGAATAGCTGTCACTGTAAACATCTAAAAGACGAGTTTGGAGGTGAGCTTCTGTAAGTATTGACGCAAGCTTAAAATGAAACAATTAATTAGCATTTTAATAAGACAATGTTTAATTAAACTTTGTAATTGTATCCAACGTCTTCATCTGATTTTGATTTTGTAATTATTTGAACAAGAAATTACTCTACCACAGAAAGTTTTATTTTTTATTGTTTAATACAAATGTTTTGAAAATTCTTCAGCTCTTCCGAAGTTTCCTGTTCATAAAAACCATGAACTGATTTTTCATGCCCAAAAAAATATATAACTCACGTTTCCAAAACAACTAACTAACACACCAGTATATTCAAGGGTCTGTATTTTTATAAAAAAATCATTCGGTTTTACTAAGACAGAAAAACTGAAATTTCACCAAACCAAGCATAGAATCGAACCTCAAATCGTCACTAACAAAAGTCTTCGTCAAAATTCACTTGCCACAGATAAATATCAAACCTTTCACTAATGTCCGTTAGTACGAATTGCCTCTCGACTCATCCGTCCGGTTTATACAGTCCGGGTTCGATTCCCGACGATAGCCGATAGATGTGTCCGAGATGATTGAGTGTTATCATCGTTCACGGCAGTCAGGCCGGCCTCGTGGACCATAGGGATGTACGAGATGTTATCGATATTCAACTATTTTGTATTTAAACCCTTCATGTCCCATTGCTTGAAAATGGGCCTTACTTTACCATATATTGGTCACGATAGAGAGCCCGAATACAAAGTGTAGTTATTTTATACTAACTCAATTTTAATACTTGAGTGGTCATCAGTCATAAATACATTTGAATTAATATTTTGCTTTTTAAGTATAGCGTCAGAGATGACCGACATGGAGAAGTTCTAGAAATATCCGACTCAAGTAGGTAGGTATTCCCTTGCCAACATCATGTGGAACAAATATACAGAAAGGGGAGAAGTGCCGTGTCTAATTGACCAACCTCGATTTATAATGACCCAAAATTTGAACTATTTTACAAAGGTTCAATTGATTAATTACTGCATTATTTTCCATTTGTGGCACTTGTGATCAAAAACCATTAGTTCGTGTCGTTTCTAGTTCAAATTTAATGTGAATGTTTAGTATTAATTATGGTTATTCAATTCCAAGAATATCTTTCATTTTCATGTGAAATTCTGCTAAAGCATTGCAATAATGGATGAGATTAGAATGTTGTATATTAGCTGAAAACATGGTAGTACAGGATTTTCCCAGACCGAGATTTAGTGATGTATTTTTTCTAGTGAAATTTAGTGATGTATTTTTTCAGGCATCAACGAGCTTCAGAACACACGTTAAGCTGGTTCCGGTTGACGTCCCTAGCTATCAGTCCCTAGCCCTAGGTTACGCCTAGTCGGAGGTAGAGCGGCTTAGTAAAATCTGACAGTAAGGTTTCTCACAAGGTTTAGACTTCTCCAACAATCCACACTGAGCCTGCGAGATGGAGTTTGGATCAAACCACCTCATAGTTGAGATGTGGCCTATGCTCAGCTTTAGGACATATGAAGCTCTTGTAATTTTTTTTATGGTACAGGATTAAATTTTCAAATGATACAATTTTGGAGATCGACAAATCAAACAAACATGACATGTCAAACATGACATGTTCAAAAGATTTTATCGATTTGTCGATCAATCGATTTGTCGAAAAAGTATCGTTAAACACGTTCTCGAAAACTGTTAAGTGTATGTGACGTAAACCGATTATTTTGATGCAATTTATTTGCAGTGAATATTTCTATACTTTTCAATCACTAAATAAAGCGAGAGGGTTTATTAAGAACGGAACTGTCATTGGATGCCTATTATATGATATTGCCTCGTAAATTATGGACGATGAAGGCCTTGTTCTATCGTTTAGCAGATACTTGGAGTTATGCTGATAATAAACTTAGGTACAAGTAAGAGTCGCGTTTCTTGAGCCATTCGTCTTGCAGATTTTCAAAGTTATCATTTTTGATTATCGTCGTTACTTTGGAGATTTTAGTATATTTGCCTGAAATTTTACTACCTGGACACTACCTACTAATATTATAAATGCGAAAGTTTGTATGTGTGGATGGATGTGCCGTGTTGATTTTCACGTGAAATATACTGAATGGATTTCTCTCTCTCTCTCTCTCTCTCTCTTTCAGTGCAAGCCGACACTGTGCGACTGCGTCTGAAGAGCCGAGATAGCGCTTTGATATTGATGCTACCTACGAGTATAACGAAGCTCAACAAAGTGTGGGCGTCTGGGTTTTTCAATGAATACTTCTGACAACTACACATTGTGTAAAAATGTTTTTCAGAGTTTTTCCTAGTTACTGCATGAAGATACACGTTATGTTCTGCAATATACGTCTTATGATACAAATAGGCATGATGATGATAATGAAGCTTCAAAGAGCAGTCAGAATTGTAGCAACCACATTGAAAAGAAATATGCTTTTGTTACTGGTCCCACATAAAATAGAGAAGTCGTTAACTGTTTGTTACCTATAACCAGAAATTGTTTTCTCTCAACTAAAGTTGAAAAACAATCATAGTATTTTATACTACCCCTCAGAATGCAAATTGTGACCCTACGCACAAGCAACGACCTAACATACTTGAAACGCGTCAAGTCATTATAATGCATATCCTAACACGATTTGTCGCAGCATGTTCATCTCCACGACAAGTGCTCGGCCTGGCGGGACGTGTCGACAGTTGTCCCGCCGCGCCCCCAGGGAACACGTCGCGCGATGTCGCGATGTCGCCGTGTCACGCGCTGGCTTGACGCCACTCGGTAACAGAATCTTGTTAGGGTGACAGATTGATATTCCACTTGTGCAGTTAGGTGCGATGGCAACAAAATATCTGTGTAGGGTTCATTTGTTTTTCAGAATAACGTAGATATCGTCTAAGCTGAAATGACACGCTGCTTTACTGCATCCAAGCACACAAGCAAATTCCACACATAAACGTGCAATTGTAGGTTCAGCTTAGACGATCTCTACTTTGATAAGAAAATAAAAAAGCACTATGTAACAAGTCCATTTCAATTAATACTTTTTCTGTTCGTTCAGAATATTGATGGATACATCCATCTTCATTTATTTATTGGTGTGAATAAAAGTCCAGAAGTTGTTAAGTCTTCTGATAACTCTACTAGCTCTATCTTTAATTTGTTCACTATGTGTATATTGGACGACCGATATGATGTAATGGACAACTGGCTTCTACGTCAGAAGTCAAGGGTTCGATGCTCGCATATTTAGTATTCGTGTTTATAAACATTTATGTTTGTACCTGGCTGGTTGTGAAAAAATATACTTTTATGTTAGTATTTTTATCCGTTATTTAGTTCCCAATAGTACAAGTGATGCTTAGTTTAGGGCTAGACAGCGCTTTAAGGAATAATATCTAATAACATTTACGTAATAATATGATGATAATTTCATTAAAAAAAGTAATTTTCAATTCAAAAAATCCTCAAAAACTAACATCCCTAATTATACTTAATTCACCGAACCCCAAATTTCTTACCAATGTTATTTTGCCAAAGTCGTTACTCCCCCAATATTATAACTATCCCCGAGGTTAATGACAGCACAAAAGAGCGAAATTAGCAACACAAAGAGGCGACGGGACCCCGCCACGAATAAATTTCTCATACACGACTTTTGTATGGAACTGGCTCCGGGAGAATTTATCGCTTTGCTAGGTAATTCTAAAGGAATGCACGTTTTAATTTTTCCTCCCCACTGGGCTATTTTTCAGCGTTTCCCGTTTTTGATTGTATAATGTTTTATAAGTCTTTGAGGGGAGAATAGAATGAGGATTTGGGAGATTTGCCGTTTATTAGGTTTTTTTGAATGTTTCTTTATTAGTTTTGTGAGTTTGAAGTAATTTTTGCTAAATCTTTTCAGACAGTAAAAGCTTACTGGCTGATAGAGAGTGGTTATCACAGCCTATAAACATGTGATTCTGATCTCGTGTTTCGCTTATTTTGAAAAAATTAGGAGGAAGTGTAACTTTTATCATTAAATATCTCTGGACATCTATTATTCTGTTACGAATGAGAACAAAACAAAGTATATTTTATATCAGCCTAGTCTGCTCACTAGCTGACAGCTGATTCAAATACGATACCTAATACGTACATCAATGATAATTTGGTGACCATTGCATTGCAGTGAACAATAACTCAATTCAAATAATTAAAAAAATATATATTCAGCTCAATAAAGAACCTGTAACTGACATCTTTGGAGCCAAATCCATCGTCGCGGTCCTAATCATTAAGGCGATCGTTATGTACCATTATCCAACCCATTGCTTCTAAAATTGTAAACAGCGCACCAAAAGATCAAAGCAAACTCCACCCGCAACACTTTGTAGCATTCTCAATACAAACACTTTTCTTTGTGAACCTTTCTTTGTCCGATACAATACGAAATTCTCTTTTGTACCATAATTTTTCGACATGTGCCCATTGTGCAGCGGCGACAAAGCGGTGTCCACAATATAACTTTTTTGGACATAAAAGACTGCCATGTGCGACGCGATGACACTTCAGGCAGTTTGTTCCCTTAAGTCTTATTGGAAACCGTTTAGTGGGCCGACAAGTGTTAATGTCAACGGTGTATATGAGATGTGTATTCTTCTTACATTTGTTCTGGTTTGACAAAACACCTATCGTTAGTTTATATTTGTTTTAGCACAAGAGTGGAGCTTGATTAAAACTCAGATTGATTAGAATTTCGTGTAATTAAGGAATTGACTCTTTACATGGCAACGGTCGATGAAAAAGTGATGGGTGCGGTCGGCGCTTCTAACTACCGCACATAAAAATAATTATTGAAAGATTTGTGGTTTTGCCTTTATATTTAGGCAGGCGCTTCAACATCCTCCCCCCCTGAAAGGCGTAGGCTTTCAAGCTCGAAGGTCATCAGCAGTAGGTAGGGGACATAGTCGAACTAGGGGTCGTCGTACGCAGCCTCTTGAAGTGTGGATGTCTGCAACTCGGGAGATTCCATCCGCTCCTGGGAATAGACGAACGACTCTGCCAAGTCTCCAGCATAGCGGTGGAACGTTGTCCTCTTGCAGCAAAACCATATCTCCAGTGTTCAGTGTGGTGGTGTCCATACGCCACTTTGTACGTTGTTGCAGTTCTGAGACGTATTCTTTTTGCCAGCGATTCCAAAAATGCTGCCTCACTTGTTCTAGGCGTGCATATCTTTGTAAGCTGCTTTCCTTAGCCTCTGTCAGAGCTGGTGTAGGCAGCGCATTCAACGGCCGTCCAACGATGAAGTGCCCTGGGGATAAGGAAAGAAGATCGGTAGGAGATGAGGACATAGGACACAAGGGACGACTGTTTAGTATTGCCTCCACTTGTGCAAATAAAGTACATATTTCCTCAAATGTTAAATGAGTGTTTCCCATAACGCGTTTTATGTGGTGTTTGGCCGACTTAACTCCTGCCTCCCAGATTCCACCAAAATGGGGAGCATAAGCCGGTATGAAATTAAATTTTATTCCCTCTATGCTTGCAAATTCTGATAAAGAAGAATTATTTTGTTTTAAGAAATTTGATAGTTCTTTAGCCGCTGCGACAAAGTTCCGACCATTGTCGGAAAATATCTCTCTTGGTTTTCCACGACGAGCTATAAATCTGCGGAGTGTCATTATAAAAGCTTCCTTAGTTAGGTCACTTACAGGTTCCAAATGAACACATTTGAAACGTAAACAAATGAATAAACAAAGATAGCATTTGACCAACCTTGCACCACGCCCCTTACGATTTAGAATAAAGAACGGGCCAGCGTAATCAACTCCAACTGAACTAAATGGAAAATCAACGGTCACACGGTAAGAAGGTAAGTTTCCCATTTTGGGAAATAAAGTTTGACCACGAACCCGAGTACAGGTGACACATTGTTGAACGACGCGTCGAGCAAGCTTGCGTCCATTGATTGGCCAGACAGTCTCCCTGATCGTTGACAATAGCAGCTGTGGGCCAGCATGAAGGTTAACTAAATGTTCATGTTCAAAGTAGATTTTAGTTAAATGATGAGAAGCATCGAGAAGGATAGGGTGACGTTTTTCGTAGGTATAATTAGAAGTACCTAGCCTCCCTCCAACCCTGATTAAATTGGTTTTTGAATCTAGAAAGGGTGACAAGCATAGAATTTTGGATTTAGGTTCTAATTCTTTATTTTTTAGTAATCGTTTATAATCAGAATGGAAAGATTGTTTTTGTGAAATCATACAAATAAAATGGAATGAGTTAGTAAGTTCGTCTACTGATAAAATACCAGTTTTTTTGTCATTTTTGTTTATGAATTTAGAATTGTGTAGAAAGCGTAAAACATAGGCAAATATTCTTTGAACTTTAGTGAATTTTGAATATATTGTAAAATCAAACACAGGCTCAGGTAATGTTATGGCTGTGTTGACTTTGACCTCTGGAATTAATAAATTTTGTTTTTGATTTAAAACGGGCCATTGTGTTTCTTCATTGTAAAGAAAAGATGGGCCTGTCCACCACATCTCGTTTTTACAAAGCTGACTAGCATTGACGCCCCTGGATATAAGATCTGCAGGGTTGACGTCAGTGGGAACATAACGCCATGAATTAGGTACTGTACTTTCCAATATCTCTCCTACTCTGTTGGCTACAAATGTTTTGAGCTTACTGGGATCATTCTTGATCCAACACAGGACGACATTAGAATCGCACCAATGTACTATGCGTGAAGGAGTAAACCTAACAGACTCTATGACAGTTTTGCATAGCCTGGCTGCCAGTAGAGCTGCACAAAGCTCTAGACGAGGAATGGTAGTGGGTTTAAGAGGAGCTACTTTGGATTTAGAACATAATAGCTTAACCATTACCTCATTGTCTGTATTTACTGTTCTTATGTATATGCAAGCACCATAGGCGCATTGTGATGCGTCACTAAACGAATGAATTTCAATTGAAGTTGGCGCTTCGCATAGAACTCGACGAGGGATTTGAATTTCTGCAAGCAAAGGTAAGTTATTGCAAATTTCTAACCATGTTTCTCTAATCTCGTCAGGTACAGGTTGATCCCAATCTAAGCCTTTAGCCCATAGTTTTTGAATTAACATTTTAGGTTGTATTATGCATGGACTTAGCAGCCCAAGAGGATCGAATATTTTAAAAGAGTTTGATGTGATTGTTCTTTTTGTGATTGTGTTATTTTGATTAATATTTTTTACAGGAAAGCTAAAATTGTCAGAGGATGGATCCCAGCCTAACCCTAGTGTGCTCGTCGATTCACTAAAGGTAAGTTTTTCTTTTGTATTTAAATCTGAATTTCGAAATAGATTAGGTGAATTAGTTTTGAACTTTCTTAGTGGAAAACAAGCTGAATTTAGTGCGTTTGATACTGAATCTAGAATGTATTTCAATTGAATTTCGTCATCACTTCCGGTTATCAAATCGTCGACAAGGAAATCATTTTGTATTATTTTTTGTATGAAAGGATCTTTACATTCTTGCCCTACTTGCCAAAGACACCTAGTACTAAGATAGCTGGCACTTGCGGTTCCGTAAGTGACAGTATTAAGTTGCAGAATTTTGATAGGCTGTGACTCATCTTTTCTCCATAAAATCAATTGCAAGTTGCGATCTCTTTCATCAACTGTGATCTGGCGGTACATTTTAGCAATATCACCAGTCAAGAGAAACTTATACTGTCGTGCTCTTAACAAAATAGAGAAAAGAGAATCTTGCAAGTTTGGGCCTACCATTTGGATGTCATTGACTGAGTAACCTGATGTTGTAGGGTTTGAACCGTCAAACACGACTCGAATTTGTGTTGACTCACTATCAGCCTTGAAAACAGCGTGATGGCACATGAAATATGATATGTCTGGAACAGAAGATAACTCGGAAAGATGGCCTAAGTCTGTGTATTCTTGAATGAACTGTGAATATTGTGATTTCAAATCTAGATTTTTTCGAAATCGTTTTTCGAGATTTATAAAGCGTTTTCTAGCGATATGATAAGAGTCACCGAGGCAATCAGGTGAGTCCTTTAGTGGCAATCTCACACAAAATCTGCCGGTGCTCATGCGTGTTGTATTGTTTAGAAAATGATTTTCGCATGCTTCATTCATTGGGCTGAGAATCTTCTTTTGCGGAAGTTCTTCGATTTCCCAGAATTTAGTTAGCATTTCGTCGATTGGTTTAGAAGTAATTGCATGATAACATTGTTTGTTATTGTAATTATTGAAGTTTGAGTTTATAGAACCGGCTATAATCCAGCCTAGTTTTGAATTATGTAGTTTAGGATTGTTAGGGCCCAAGGAGTGTTGTTCACCGCCAAGGATGTCCCAAAACATGTCTGCCCCAATCAATACCTCTATTGGTGAGGGTTGATTGAATTGAGGATCAGCCAATAGAAATTCTTTAGGAATTTTTAGATTTTGTATGTCTATTGGAGTCTTTGGAAGATCTCCTGTTAGATCATTAAGTACATAGCAGCACATAGTTACTTGAAATTGAGAATGTATGGACTTTAGGTTGGTAACACAGCTTTCTACAGCTTTATTTATGCAATTGTTACCAATTCCAATGACATTCACACTATCTAATGAATTGCATTTTATATTCAATCTCTTTTGTAAAGATTTGGAAATAAATGAAGATTGGCTACCACTGTCTAGGAGCGCGCGAACCCTTGCCATTTTGTTGTTGTGGGGGTTGCGAACTTCTATCATGGCTGTTGATAATAGGACCTGGTTGGCCTTTTGATGTGAGAAAGCCACTAAGGACTCGTTGTTATTTTCGTTAGTATTGTTGTTTGTTGGGACATTAGGATCATGAATCAGCGTATTGTGTCTTTGGTTGCACTGTCTGCATGATCCCATGCGGCACTCTGAGGCAGGGTGGCCCTGTCTGAGGCAATTTTGACATAGCTTGTATTTAGAGATGCATGATAATTTTTCCTTAATTGACTTTGATCGGAAAATGGAGCAATCGTAAATTCTGTGATTATCGTTACAGATAACACAAACAACACCTGACTGCATTGGAGGTTGGGTTGTTGTTGTGAAAGTTTTAGTTTGTTGGAATCGGTCATTTTTAGTGAATGACTGCTTATTGTTATTAAAACGGCTAGTGGGTAGGGGACGCGGTGCAAACTGGTGTCTTGGTTGATTATTATTATTGTTGTTGACAAATCGGTTTCTATTTAAGGATTCCAAGACATCTGCGCGATCAATTAAAAATTTATTAAATTGTTCTAGATTTGGAACATCCTCTAATGTGTTTCTATATTCTTCCCACTTTATGATGGTACGACTGTCTAATTTAGAAGATAACATGTAGATAATCAATAAATCCCAGTGGTCTGTGGGCTGACCAAGACTAGCCAGAGCACGTAGGGTTTTAGTGACGTGGTCAACCAAAAATCGAAGCGCTCTTTCAGACTCACGGGTTATAGGCTGAACATTGAATAATGAATCTAAATGGTTGTTTATAAGAACTCTTTTGTTGTCGTACCGAGCACAAAGGAGACTCCAAGCTTCCTTGTAGTTTGAAGAGGATATTTCAAGATTTGACACTATGCGCGCCGCGTCGCCTTCGAGGTATGATATTAAATAATGGAATTTATGTATTTCTGCAATGTGATCATTTTTGTGGACCAAACTAGTGAAAGTATCTCGAAAATCTAACCAGCGGAATAAAGAACCATTAAACTTGGAGATTTGAATTTGAGGCAGTCTAAAATTAACATTCTGATGATCCAAAAACGCATCGATAGTTGATCGACGTCTTTGTACATCACTAGTGTTGAAATTAATGTTATATTCTTGTATCAAAACCTTGGCATTTGCTATACATTGTACAATATCGTCCTCCATGCGTTCCCGTTCATCGACTTCAGATTGTATATTTTCGCAATTTAGAACTTCAATATCAGTTTGTATTTTGTCAAACCTGGTTGACATGCTTTCAAATTTACTCAATTTAAGGGTTAATCCCGCCATTTCAATATTATTTACCTCAGATAAGCTACTTATTTTATCAATGTAATTTTTAAATTTAGTAATCTGCCCCTTAATGGAGCTACGCTTCACAATAAGTTCTTTTAATTTAGTGTCTGACATTTTGTAAGAAGTGAATCAAAATAGGTAAGACAATTATGAAAAAATGAACGTTAGAAAGAATTGCAAACAGTAGGGGAAACAAAAAATAAATAGGCTCACACTCCTCGTTCTGTTGCATCCCGAAGCAGGAATCAGCCAGCAATCCACCAGTCCTTACGCAGCAACAATAGATATAGGTAGGTATTCTTATTTTATCCTTGCTTGACCTTGGAGCGAAAGTTGATTGGAGATTGCACCTGGAAACGTCGGCGTAATCGGGTCAAGGTCACGCAATGAATATGTGTCGTTTGACTAACGGGACATTATGACGTGACAACTAATTAAAATTGCTATAATTGCACTTTATGGCTAAAAATGTGTGAATAAATTTAAGTATTTACGTTGATTAACGTTTAAAAATATCAAATATTGCCTTTAATGCGTAATTATGAAGATTTAAGGGAAATTTAGTTGAAATTTAGTTAGGTAGGTACTTTTTCTATAAATTTAAAGTTGCTTAAAACTCGCAAATTACTGCTAAAAAACCACAAGTGGCGGCTCGACCAGTAAAGGAAAGGTGTAATAAAGGATTATTAATGAATTTGGGTGTTGGATTTTGGATATAAGTTGGATTTAGGGGATTTTAGAAAAAAGGAATGGCACTTCACTTAACTCAAGAAATAGCTTGTCCTCGTAGTTTTCTGGTGCGAAATTTTAGCGAAATCGCTGGCCAGCTTTATGAAGGTCCTTTCGTCTTAGTCCTCAATTGTATTTCCTTTCCGTTATGGCAATTTTGGCGAAGAAACCGGAACACGTGGTGGTCATCTTTTTTCGGTGATTTTTTCTTCGAAATTTGCTGAAAATGGACTCGTTTGTCCTGTCACGGTCGCCAAAAAAACTTCTTGTTTTAGCACAAGAAACTTCTTGTTTTAGCACAAGAGTGGAGCTTGATTAAAACTCAGATTGATTAGAATTTTGTGTAATTAAGGAATTGACTCTTTACATGGCAACGGTCGATGAAAAAGTGATGGGTGCGGTCGGCGCTTCTAACTACCGCACATAAAAATAATTATTGAAAGATTTGTGGTTTTGCCTTTATATTTAGGCAGGCGCTTCAACAATATTAATTAAATTATACTTCGCGCTTCGTCCTCGAGATTAGTATGTTAGTAACAATTTTAACTTGTAGTAACGCATATTCAGACCCACTTCATCACTATTTTGAGAGATTCCAAAGATTTTTTCACAGTGGTATCCCCTTCCGGCCCAATCTGTCAACGCCGGAACCAGTCGGTACTTGTCATTCGCATTTTAGTGCCCGCCGCTCGCACTGTTTTATTTCTGTGTTCTCGCTATTGCATCTAAAAAGAAGAAACAACAAACTGTGATCCTGTGAAATAAGTTAATAAAAAGTGAAATTCGTTCCAGAGAACAACAAAAAGTGTTCTGAAAAATACATGTTGGTGATATACATATTATTTTTTTGCTTGCAATGAAGGTCATCGTAAAATAACGTTTGTCGTTATATTCTTACCTTCCTATTCGTGCATACGCAGTGCATAGATATGAAAAACACTGGAAAAATATGCATGCACACTGAACTGCGCGCCTCCGGCGCCGTTAAAATACAAAATGTTGAAAAACAATCAAGGCTTGCAAAATATCCAATGGGAATTTTCCTGCTTTCTCAGTTAAATGCTATGCATTAACCACTGAATAAACGACTGTCGCTGTGGCGCTGTCAAGGTTAGTGAAAAACACTTTGGTGAACTTCTAACCGTCTGCAAGCCCCCGCTGCTGCCATTAGCCCCGCTGCTGCCGCCCCCACCGCCGCCGCCGCGCTGTCTAGGCTTGCGAAATACACTATGGTGTACTTCTGGTCAGTAAGAGAGGCTTGCGAAATATCCTTTGGGAATTTTCTTGCTCACTCAGACAAATACAACGCATGTGAACCACTGGAAGGAAGACCGTCTGCAAGCTGCCGCCGCCGCCGCTGTAGCCGCCGCTGCCGTGCTGTCAAGGCTTGCGAAATACACTTTGGTGTACTTCTGGCCAGTAAGAGAAGCTTGCGAAATGTCCTTTGGGAATTTTCTTGCTTACTCCGACAAATGCCATGCGTGGGGACTGTGGAAGAAACAATCGTGAGTAAGACGTCACAATGCTTGCTAAATCCACATTGGGGTAAGTGCTTTAAATATCTTGCGATACACCTTGCTGTATTTGTCGTCTAAAATGGAGGTGCTTGCGAAATATTCTTTGGGATATTTTCTTGCTGACATAATCCTTCAAGCATATGCGCATATAAGCTTTTACGCCGACGCTTACCGCCTGCTGAAGGAGGAGCCTCAAGGAGGATAAATTTTGCCATTCAATTACCAATTTTTCATTGCATAACCATGTCATTATTAATCAATGTTCTTGGTACAACCATGAGCATTATTCGCGCACGTTTAAGCACGGATCTGTGTTACTTAAAGTGAAGATATTTTACCAAAAAATGCCACTGATGTGACATAAACTCAGCATGAGTCGCACGTCATTGCGACACCGCGACGCTGAAAAGTAATGAACAACTTGACTTGTTGCTGAAAGAGGTTTAAAACAAAGTTTTAACCTTATTTTTTCGTGAAAATATCAAATTTTCAGTTATTTGTCTGTTTTTTATAAAAACAAGACAAATCAGATAACTTATAACCTTATCTTATGACTAATATTGCGTGCGTATGTCAAACTCATGGAATATTAAGATGTTTTGGACAGTCATGAGATCTCACAGCAAACTATTCTGGTGGTGGTGGTATTCATCACCACACCTACTTGCAATTATTTAAATGGCAACAACAGTTACTGACGACATGTCGCTCAATAACACAGCTGCATATTTGTTCAACAAATCTTCAAGGATGTACTTAGTACCTGGTTTCACATACCCTCGAGTTACGAGTTCAAAAATGAGTTTGGGATAATCCCATTTACATGTTCAAAAATGAAGTATGGAACAATATCTACAGTCATACATGTTTATATTATTGTTAGCATTTCAATGCAGTATCTTTGCTAAAGATCCGAAAGCCAAAAAAAAAAAAAAAATGACCTTTGGTTGTGGCTTCGGGCGGGAATTGAACCCGCGTGTTCCACTGGCCAGGCGGCTGCTCTGGCCGCTGAGCTACCGAGACTATTAATGGTCTCTTAACAAATTAGACATAAAGTCTTTCAAACAAGTTAGACTCGAGGATTTTTATGTATAAATGCTCAAGTATGTGTTATTAACTAACATAGGTAACAAGATACGTACTCGTATGATAGCACAAGAATTCAAAATAGTTGAATTTCGTTAAGAATGGATTTGGAACACTTTGTAGTGTATATTACCAAAGGTTTATGAAAATACCCTCATTCTTTTATTTGCAATGCTGTGCTTGAGGAGGTTTAAGTAGATAATTCTTACTTACCTAAGTAAACTATGTGTTTCTGCTCTAATTTATTAGAAGACTGCCTTCAATAATAGTAATTATTAAAGAAAAGGAAAATAAAATGAATTGATTAATTCAAGTAGCAATGTTTTCTATTAAACTCGCCTAACGAGTTATCAATTGTCTGCCTCAGTGCTTCAGCTCGTGCAATAATTACCGTGGTTCTGTAATGACAGATGGTAATTTTCAATAAAAAATTGAAGATTATGGTTTATGCGAGGGAAACGCTGCTCAAAAGCTGAGCTTACAAACTTAGAACAAAAGTACGCTCGAAAGAGCGAAGACATTTTCAATTTCCTTAAATCTAGGTCACCTGACCTAACTTGACCCTGACCTGACCTTATATTTACATAACAAGATACATATATGAAGTCTGACGTCATTGAAGTGTATTACTTCAATCAAATACATAATTATTAAATTATATAATGTGAAGGACGACCCTTTGCATCCTTTGCTTCCTATTTAGGTCACATAGGCCCGTCCTGTGAACGTTTAATAAACGTCATAGCAATAAAACTTCCAGTATGATTGGCTTACCTGGTTCCCATCAAAATGTTAACTAACTTGTTAATACAAGGGAGCAATGTAAAAAATAACAATGTTAATAGAATTGTTTGAAATAGTTGAATTCTTATGCTGACTTTCTGTTAGTGATATGATTTAGACCAAAATTAAAATAGTTTATTAGGTCATTAGCAACTTTCTGTTTTACATCACACTGTCGTTTTAAAACAACTTTAACATGTTGCCGAAATTAACTCTGACGCCTCAACGCGATGGGTAGGTTGCTTAATGTAACAAAGAGATCCTTGCAAGGTAACCTCAACAACTCATCACACCTTGCATAATTTCTGCTGTCACTGTTTTAACCGTTGTCAAAGTGTATCTCCGATTAAACACACCCCTCTTGTGTGTGAAAATATACTCTTGTAAATCTATCTTCAGAAGGTTTATACCTAACTGTGTTAAAGTACAGTCTGGCTGGCCTTATAGCTAATTAGGTACATTTCATTGGTAACTAATTTAAGTTTCACTTATTTCTACCCTTACAGGTATATGCACACATTAATACTCTTATCGGTGTCGAAGAGAATTTTTTGATATCGATTACTCACCAGGCTTTTCTAAGGGTTGTGCGTGGGTTTGACCCCCTCGGGACGGACATTTAATGTGACAAAAATGAATAATTGCTCTTTACAGACATGATTGCTCCAGTTAACAACAGATATTAACTGAAACATATTAATCACAATGATTATTATGTACCCTTAGTGCAGCGTCTGCAATTCCGCATGGTCTTGAATGACCATGTGTGGTCATATTGTGAAAGTTGCCTCGGTAGATGTCTACTAATCATGTAATAATTACTGTAATATTATCTTTTTGGAGCTCTATTTAGTTACAGGACCTTACCGGTACCGGTGACCTCACCTTTTTGGTGCAACAGAGATTTTCGCAAAGGCTTAATCGTTCGAGTTAGACATTCAACATAAAGATTCAACATATTATATACCTGCACATGCTACTGCCTTCCTACGTGCATTTTAATACCTACTTCAGACCAGTTTTAGGTGACTCCCAAAACTGTTCTTAAATTTCTTATTGCCTATTTCCTGACAAGTTACGAGGATTGTCTATATAATATCGACTCTGCTTTTTTCTTTTTGGTCCTATGATAATATAGGATTTTGTTGGTGAACATCAGAAAGGCACTTAAAATCAAAACATAGAATTTAATTTTCTTTTGAAAAATGGTATTTTGTCTTGAAAAACGAATTGGCCATAAAAACTAGCACATAGTTTAGACCGTGTACAGAGGTCTAAATCTATTTTCAGTTCAGATTCCCTTGGAAATTGTGGGCTTCTGAATGTCCCGTTCGCCAGTCTGCCTCTGATGTTGATTTACATTTTGATACTGTTTTTGTTAAAATTGCAACTCCAAGAGTATGAGTATAGACTCATTAGATATATAGATTTTATTACTTAGTTGTATGACCTAGAGGTCGCCTTTTTGACTGTGAAGTTTTAAGTTTTACAGTTTCGATTGCTCATTATTATTATGACACCATCCAGTTGAGTATCTGCCTGCTGTAATTACCTGTTGTAGAAATCAGACTCTTGTCTTAAATTTCAGTAAAGCATTCGGAAGCTATTCAATTAAAAGCACACTTCTTAAAAACGTGTAAGATTGTAAGTCCAAACCTTATTTTTCAGTTGAATGAAAAAACGTAATTCTTACGGGCCAGTGCTGCATTTGCCTGTCACATGTACATATCACGTACACATATGAACACGTCATGTGTGACGTTTTAACATGGGCATCAACATAATGATTATTATAACTTATTTGAGAAAGCACTGTTGCCTGAAGGTATTAACCATATTGGTTTTATAAAGCTTTAACTCTATTGAATCATTAGGATTAGATAAATCAAACAAAACGTAGCATTACATTGCTATTACTTTTTTTTGTGTATATAATCATAATTTAACCAGGTCTTGACGTGATTCTGTTAAATATAAGGGGCTTAGCTGTAAATCAACCATAATTTAAATGACTTATTTATAAATGGTTGTATAATATATATATATATATAAATTGAGAACACAGTTTGTACTTAATTATTATTTTAGTCTCCTGACAAAATAGTATAAGGTACTTAAGTATTGACAAAAATAATAATCAATAAACAACATTAATAATTGTAAAATTTCATTGACAAATTTCCACCGTATGTCTCTAAATATCTACAAGTTAAAATTGTTACTAACATACTAATCTCGAGGACGAAGCGCGAAGTATAATTAATGATTAAACGAACTTACCCTACGTGAAGTTCTATCATAATTATACGAAGCGCTTCGTCCGAAGAGATTAGTATGCAGTCCCTCCCCACCCAGCTAACTGTCTGCACCCCTAACTCTACGGGGAAATATGTCAATATTCACAAAACAATTATAATGTTGTTGAGGTACTCTGCTTAAAGCTCTAAACTTAATGACAAGTACCGACTGGTTCCGGCGTTGACAGATTGGGCCGGAAGGGGATACCACTGTGAAAAAATCTTTGGAATCTCTCAAAATAGTGATGAAGTGGGTCTGAATATGCGTTACTACAAGTTAAAATTGTTACTAACATACTAATCTCTTCGGACGAAGCGCTTCGTATAATTATGATAGAACTTCACGTAGGGTAAGTTCGTTTAATCATTAATTATACTTATCACTGCTATCAGTCTGAAGGTTGGAAAGGAAATATGTTCCAGTTCGAAGTACCTAAGTTCAATTCCATCTTCTACTGTGGATGTGACTAGATAGAGGTGTCACTCACACACACATCAAAGGAACTATTCCCAAGACGGCCCGCAGATAGCAAACTGCAACCGACACACTAAATTTGTTTCTATGAATCCCTATGAAAGTGATTCCAAGGGTGGCCGCAGCGCAGCGCCGCGCTTGGGAACCAAAGTGTGTAGCTTGCAATTTGAGGTTGCAGTTTGCGGACTGCGGCCCGTCTTGAAATTGTACCTTGACCCTGTAAGAACAAGGAGCTTTTTGATGATGGTGATTTTCTGTGTATTTACTAGTATCCCCGTTTCCATAATTGCCTGATTTCTTTAAGCAGAGGTCCGTGTCCCGCTCTGGGGCGCCCTCAGGCACGTGGCTTAAATATAACGGTGCCCCTGTGCTCACGATATAGTCCAGTCAAAGCCGCAGGCTAGTAGTGTATTATTAAGGTTGCTTTTCCCAAATATCATAAATATTTCAGACTACTTTGGAAGTTCATGAGGTTTTAATGCTGACTGTACAAGTTACTTCGTGGTAGTAGTAGGTAGTGTTAGCTATCAGATTAATTAATTTATTCACATGAATATCCATTCAGTGTGAGGTATTGTGTTTCAATTTTAATAATTTCAGCTGTCAATTAAGTTGTTAAAAACTTATAATAATTGCCAAAGAAAAGTGATTTAAGTATCAAAGCAAAGACAAGACAAAGAACTTTCTTATCATTAAATAGCACCTTTTGAAAGTTTGTTTCTCAAATAAAAGCTGAAACTTCCAAACACTGGAGAAGCAGCGCTGTCTTATTGTTGTACCAACAAATTCTTTGCTTTCAAAGAGGTGTTCACGTTCAGGATTTAATTTTAGTTGGAGGAGAAATTACTTGCCCTTTGAAGGATTTTCTTGACCTGGATTCATTAATTTGCTTTTTGCATTAATTGCATATTCTCATTGTCTGCACACTTTTCACGGAAAGTCCTCGAGTGGAGACCATCCGAGGCCAAGCGCACCGTGGGCCTTAAGGTGGACGGATGACCTCATAAAGGTCGCAGGGTTTCGGTGGATGCAGGCCGCCTACAACCGGCCGTTCTGGAAAACTATGGGGGAGGCCTATGTTCAGCAGTGGACATCATGTGGCTGATGATGATGTACACTTTTCAAGATCTGTAAATCGCCCATGTCTCTGGTTCCTGGTTTGACCTGGAGACAGATGCGTCGGACTGGATGCGGAAGGCTCAGAATCGGGAGTCGTGGCCATCTTGCTAGAAAGAAGCGTCCACGTCAGACTTAGGTCACCAGACTCAAAACTTGTCTGGGCCTGAGGCCCATAGATATTCAGAGGTGATATCTGTACACCCTGCAAGAAGATTTTTTTTGTTCTGGTGAGCACCGTAGCCCAGTGGTCAAATATGGTTTCGAAAACCCATGATCCCTTGGTAAACTTGTGACCTTTGGCGTTATAGACGAATTTCAATCATACGCATAAAAGGGAAATTTCTTAGTTTCTCAAACGAATAGAACTACTAGCGGGATCGTTGACCTTTCCAAAAGAAGCCGTTTGTATAAGGAGTTTTGTCGCTAACTGTCAAAACTGGACAAAGGGCTGACAGCACTTTACATTCCCGCGACGGGAAGGGTTGACTCCACTAATGATCTGTTCACTAGCTCTCTCAAATGGAGAAGGATTTGTAAATTATTTTCTTCTAGTCAACCGCAAGTAAATTTAGGAGTTTGAGCTGTGCTGTTTTTTCGTGTAAGCTAAAAACATGGTCTCCAACCATCCGAGGCCAAGCGCAGCGTGGGACGCCCGCCCTCAAGGTGGACGGATGACCTCATAAAGGTCGCAGGGTTTCGGTGGATGCAGGCCGCCTACAACCGGCCGCTCTGGAAATCTATGGGGGAGGCCTATGATCAGCAATGGACATCATGTGGCTGATGATGATGTACACTTTTCAAGATCTGTAAATCGCCCATGTCCGTGGTACCTGGTTCGACCTGGAGACAGATGCGTCGGACTGGATGCGGAAGGCTCGGAATCGGGAGTCGTGGCCATCTTGCTAGAAGCGTCCTCGTCAGACTTAGGTCACCTGACTCAAAACTTGTATTTCAGTTGAACATACCTAACAAAGTCCACGACCTAACATGTGCCTGAGGCCCCTCGCATTGATTTTCAGAGGTGAGATCTGTACACCCTGCGAGAAGATTTTTTTTGTTTTGGTGAGCACCGTAGCCCAGTGGTCAAATATGGTTTCGAAAACCCATGATCCCTTGGTAAACTTGTGACCTTTGGCGTTATAGACGAATTTCAATCATACGCATAACAGGGAAATTTCTTATAGTTTCTCAAACGAATAGAACTACTAGCGGGATCGTTGACCTTTCCAAAAGAAGCCGTTTGTATAAGGAGTTTTGTCGCTAACTGTCAAAACTGGACAAAGGGCTGACAGCACTTTACATTCCCGCGACGGGAAGGGTTGACTCCACTAATGATCTGTTCACTAGCTCTCTCAAATGGAGAAGGATTTGTAAATTATTTTCTTCTAGTCAACCGCAAGTAAATTTAGGAAGTTTGAGCTGTTGTTCTTTCGTGTAAGCTAAAAACATTGTAGCTATTCTGAAAACTATACTTTTTTGACGCCACACAGTTAAAATAAAAAACAATTGGTTTTCATACAATTTCAGTAATAAGTGCATTAAAAGACTTACCCTCGAATTGACAGACGTCAATCAACGCTGAGCAGAGCACCTCAAGCTCTTGCTATCCCGTAAAATTTCAATGTAACTGAAAGGGACAGCTACCTTTCTAGGGATTCTCAACCTTGATTTGCGTTTGTAATTCGGGGAAAAAAATAATCATTAGGGGTTATTAACAGTCAGTTTCGAAACAATGTAACCAATGTAATGTAAATCTATGTAGAGAGTGGTTGGTGTCTGATGTGCTTAGGAAAAACAACCATATCAATACAAGAGTAAAATAGAGTTTCACTTGTTTTAGATTTTAGTCACGCTTCAAATGACATGTTTCAATCAACTCGTCCGAACCGGTGGTAGAATCATTTTATTACTTTTGTTAATTTTTATGTTGTGACTTGTCTAATGTGCTTATTAAAATATTATTTTTACTTCTACTTTACTTTATATAATATTTCATTGCAGTGCATACGTATTGTAATCCATATCAGGGGGGCTAAAAAAGCAACATTTTAGATGTTTCATAATATGAAACATCTAACTGACGTTTCATCTAGAGCGCGGTCCGTTTTGAGTCAAAAGTGATCATAGCGCGCTCACGTCGCTCACGCTCATACGATTTATCAATTCGGGACGCGTGTGAGCGCGCTATTATCACTTTTGACTCGAAACGGACCGCGCTCTAGATGAAACGTCAGTTAGATGATTCATAATATGAATCATCTAAAATTTTGCCTTTTTAGCCCCCCTGCTTGACACATTTTGATGATTACTGTACCGTAGGGACGTTGCGTCCCTATGTGTTCTGTACCGTATACAATGGGGAGTGCTCCGAATAGTTATTCAAGATCGTACCGGCCTCTTCCTTCCATCACCGCACAACGCGTCATAAGCTGAAGTTCCATGCTCATCACCTGGACGGTTGGCGCTCTTCAACTGTGCGATTCACGCGTCACTTTTTACCACGTACAGCTAAAATATGGAACGGTCTTCCAGCGGCGGTGTTTCCGGAAAAGTATGACATCGGGGCCTTCAAGAAAAGAGCGTATTCCTTTTTGAAAGGCAAATAACGCATCTCGTGACACCTATGGTGTTGCAGTTGTCCATGGGCAGAGGTGATTACTTTCCATCAGGTGACCCTCTAGCTCGTTTGCTCCCTATTACATAAAAAAAAAACAACCTACATTTAAATTCCAGAATCTACAACACAAAATACTTAAAGGTCATAGCCACTGTACTATGTCATAGCTGTGAGAGTTTTTCTTAAGAAACGTTTACTGATCCGAATAGCCATAGTTGGCTGGTAGAGAATGCCTTGTTCGGCATTAAGTACCAATTTCGTTGTTGTGTTAATAAATAAATAAATACTACAATCGCTATTCAAGAATTCTGAATACCCCAACTTTTTTCGCTTCTTAGCAACATTTCCCACGTGAAATTCTCACAGGTAATTGTATAAGGTCGGACTCGAGTGCGATGCAAGAATAAGAGTGAGAGGGGAATACAAATGAAGGCGAACGACAACTCGAGACGGGGCATTATTGGATTTGTTTCAAACGTGGAAATGTGGTGCGTATTATAATTCATTTTTTAATGGAAATGCCAACGGATCTTTTTACGGATTGTATGGTGTTTCACCTAAGGCTTACTATTTGTGACTTTTGAAGTGATGGTAACTTTATAACTTCGCTTAAAGGGAAATGGAATGATCTTTGCATTTCACATTTCAAATAATATGAATAGTACCTATTAGGAATAAATAGGTCATCAGCATAATAATTTCGAGAAATTATTAGAGAATACGAATTTCATCAGTGGACCTCTTCACTGATGAAATTCGTATGTTGATTTTTGAACTGCTTTTGACAGAAGGACTCATGTAACAGCTAGAAACTCACCCCTTTGTTCATAAAAACGAACGCAACGCTAAAGCATAGTTTAAACAATTAACGTGTTGTGTCACTTACTCGCAAAGGGCGGCAGCAACAAGACTGAAAGTGACAAAGCGATACAAAAGTTCATGTTTGAAGAGCTGATGTTTCTATGAATAAGGAGGATAATACTTAGCAAATTTTTAACAGTAGGTATTAAGGCTTCGAAAGTATTTCCTCTTTTGAATTATCCAGCAAACTCACCTAAGCGTCCATTTTAGCCGGCTCTAAATAATTCACTGCTAGCTTTTAAGTAATGAAGCCGACCTTAACGACGGAACCCATCACTTACAATTTAAAGTGAAATCAAACTTTTTGCGTATCCATACCCAACAGCTATTTGCGTTCGTAACTGGTACAGTAGGCCGCATGTGTCGTGTTGCAGTTTTGAAAATATTTAATATACTATGTTTTTGATTTTACTGAAAAGACTCCGGCAAGGAATTCGATAGTTATTCATGTTTGTTTGTTAGTTATTTTTAGCACTTTGATGCAATATATAACCAATCCAAATAATAACCAAATAGTTGTTTAAAAATGTTTTTTTTTAATTTCAATTGGCGTTGCGTTTGACCTAAGTCTTGCCTTATGGTAAGCGATGACGAGGTCGACACACGCACGAACACGCTTACCTAGAAAATGCTAGTTCACTCTTGCCTGGAAGACACCAAAGTTGTACTAAAACAAACATGGGTTTAAAAAAACACTAGCTTCAGATATGAGATATGCCAAAAACAGAATTTACGACTAATTTTGTAGTAATGACATTGCAATGAAAAGAAGCGACTAGTTCTTCAATGAAACAAAATTAGGACATACTTACATTACATAAGTATATTCAAGTTTACTGAGTCCAAGCGGCAGTAATAAATTAATTAATAGCAATGTAACTCATTTTATGTACCAACGACACGATTCTGGATGACGAAGCAAATTACACAACAAGTACACCAAGTTTTTAATTTGATAAACAAAGAAGAAATAATGTCACGCCACAAAACAAAAAAAAGAATAACTTCAAAGTGTTTCATTCGAGCTTTGGTAGACTGTACTCGTTCAACTTGCTATGTTCGACCTAGTTTAAAATTGCGTGGTTAAAGTTGATCTTTTGCATATAAGATAGGAATAAAACTAGTGCTTTACTATAAAGATCACGGAGAGAAATGTGTAGAATTAATTCCTTTAAAGTATCATCTTCCATATATACAAATCATTTGCTGTTCGTTAGTCTCGCTAAAACTCGAAAACCACTAGTTTGATTTAGCTAATTTTGCTCTTGAAATAATTGTGAAAGTTCAGGAAAGGCTGGAAAGGTGAGTAAACATGATAAAACACAAGGAATATACTAAAAAACACAATTTAGTTTTCTCTTAGCGTCTGTCGGGACAGCTAGTACCAACATGATAAATTTATTTCAATTACCTACCTTAATTCATCTATATGACTCTGTGGTTTACTAGTAGAGGAATCCTTTTAAGAGCCCCGATAGTAGTTTTTAAAGTGCAAGGAAATACTTGTAATATTCTCGATCTTTCTCTTGGTGAACGCTAATACTAAGCGCGTTTGCATTTTTCCTTCGTTGCGTTCGCGCCGTTCACCCTTGTAGAATTATACTTCGTCGCTGCATCCTCGGGATTTTATCACAAGGTAGTACATTTCTTAATGTAGTGGGCATCAACACGTTTTAGAGCTGGTATCACTGAAACAGAAAAAAAAACAAATTCCCTCCCTACGGTAGGTGCGTCACTCTGACAGGTGACAAGTTCATCATTCGTTTCTAGTGTTCGGGCATCGACACACCCTCTCCCGTTATATTTTTTATATAACGGTTTCTTTAAGTGCTGAAGTGTTTGCAATAGTTGTAGTAGTGTAAATTGATAGATCCTAAATGAAATACAACGTTAAGATCGTACTTACCTTTCGTTTTAAACAATAACTAAATACGATCTACAATAAAAATCTACCCACATTTTCTTGCTCAAAGTGTTTTAATAAGAGAACTCGTGATTAAAAGTGAATCTTCGTATGACTGTAAACAAAGCTAAGCAATAGCATGACGATGCAATGTTTAAATTTAACAAAACACGTCAATGATGAGACCGTGAAGTGGTCATAATCAATGTTGGCATTAATTTTAGCTGTTTATGATCCTGTTGAGGCCTGTCCAAAATGGACCCACCGTAACGAGATTACGATAAAACGCACACTGAGTGAGTGTTTCCAACAAACGAGACAAACAGAAGAAGAAGATCCTGTTTTTTCCCGTACCAAGTTGGTCGGTGCATTTTCAACAAATAAGCCAAGCAGAATAAAGGTTCCTGTTTATTCCTGTCCAAGAGGACGTCCCGTAACGAGAGCACGGCCAGGCCCACAACGCGAGTGTGGTTTCGAAAGCATTTTAAGGTGAAAATCAAATCGAAGACCAAACTGTAAGTTATTTTGTGCTATCCTTGCATAACAAAAACCTTTCTTTTTATGTACACTAGTACCTAAAAACTTCAAGAACTAGATTGTAATTTCAATTGAAAACTGCAGACTAAGAATAAGTCTTAGTAATGGTAGTACCTGACATTAAAATAATGTTTCATTTTGCTACTACACAGATACATCTGAGTAGCCACGCCACAGCTTTTGTAGCTATATAGCTATGGCTAATATCATAACTTATTCTAGTTGCTATAAATTTTATATTTAAATACATTTGATACCACTTCGTGGTTACCGTTTACAATATTCATAATATGATGAAGGCTAACACCCGTGTTAACACGGGATAACCACTCACGTAGGCTTGCTGCCCACGAAGTTCACAGCATATGCTTTATATATAAGAAAATGACAATCCAATGCGGATTTAGCAGAATGAAATATTCAATTAGCTATGTAATTAGAGGCCGACGCCAAAAACCATCCCGGTGAGTACCGGTGCCTAATTAAAATACTTATAAGTGAAAAGTGAAATATTTTTTATTTATTTACTTCTTAAAAAACCTGGGGGTTGGCCGAGAGTCATCACGAAGGTATTGTAAAAACCTGGGGGTTGGCCGAGAGTCATCACGAAGGTATAGTAAAAACCTGGGGGTTGGCCGCGAGTCATCACGAAGGCATATAAATACAGAAAAATGATCTCAAATTTGAGACTTAATAGCTTGATCTGTACATAAGGAACAAACCTGGGAGTTGGCCGTGAGTCAACATGACGGTAACGATATCGCAATATCTGAATTAAGGGCCTATATTCAATCCGTGAATGGCCCATGAAATGAAATAAAATAAAATGAAATAAAATGAAATAAAATGAAATAAAATGAAATAAAATGAAATAAAATGAAATAAAATGAAATAAAATGAAATAAAATGAAATAAAATGAAATAAAATGAAATAAAATGAAATAAAATGAAATGAAATGAAATGAAATGAAATGAAATAAAATGAAATAAAACGAAATAAAACGAAACAAAATGAATAAAAATGAAATAAAATGAAGTAAAATAAAATAAAACATAAAATGAAATGAAAAGTATTTTCATAGTGATTGCGAAAAGTCAGGTATGTATTTTAACCTAGCCTTACCAGTATTTTTCTGGAAATTACCTTGCTGATGGTTTGATAACCTTACCTGGTGGCAGAGAACCCATGTAAGTTTTCTAAAATTTCCTTTATTATTCAAGAAATAATTATCTATGACTAGCAGCCGCCCGCGACTTCGTCCGCGTGGCCTTAGCTGTATGTGAAAAAAGATTTTCCCGCTTTTCTGTTGAAATTTTGCTGAATTTTCTTTACTATACACCTCACGGAGCGCGGGACCTTTCTAACGAATACAAAACCGTGGAAATCGGTCTGTGCGTTATAGCGTCAGAAAGGAAAACCCGGCTTAATTTTATATAGTAGTTTATTTTAACATAATAAATAAGCAAAGGCATTTGAAACAACATGAATTGAAGAGACACTTAAATTCTTTATTATTAATAGTTTATTCTTATGAAGCGATAAACGATAGGTGAATTAGCACCTAATAATTAACACAGTATTTAACGCAGCCACGCGTTTAACAATAACATGTTGAATAACAACACTTAAAAATGGTGTAAGTACATAAACACTGCCGTCTTTTAAATGTATATGCATACATGTATCTACTTGATTTACTTGTTGTTGAGTGGTGTGCTATGCACGCGGATTTATTTTATATGCAAAATGCTACACTTTTGCCGTTTAGCAAACATTAGTGACTACTCATAATTCAGCAAGCGTTAAATTTGTCATTTAACGATTGAGTAGATGATTTTTAAAGGTATATCTGCTGTTTTAGCCAAGTTCAATAGGCACAACTTGTAATGTAGGCTTGATTTAGTACCTCGATTCCGTGGTTATTTTTTGAAATAACAAAATCAATCAATAGGTATAGTTGATAACCATATCCAAGCCATGACTAGTTTTGACTTGGGATTAAAAGTTATAAATTGAACTAAAGCCATCTCACATTGATCGCATTTCTGAATACAGGAAATGTATTGGAAAAAGATGTTTATCTTGTCTCGATTTCAGTAAGACTAGTACTTAGTCATTTGCAGATACTCTGACAGCATATACCTACCTAAAGACAAAAATGTTTGGAAATGATTTGCAGATTACCAATTTATAGGAAGTAGTTTTAGCTTTTATTGTTCACATCTGGCAAGGTTTGTTGATTAAGAAATTAATTGCAATCAGATGCTAAATTACAATTTAATAGTTTTAGTATTTGATATTATGTAGGTAGGTGACCTACCATTAAGGATTTGTTGCATACGCACTCACGAGTAGAAGACATCGTGGTCTTTCATTTTAAAATGACCGAAATAGGTTATAAGTTAAGTCTTTCGTGAGACTAGGACTGAAATCGCAATAATAATTTAATGAAAAATAACACCTTCGCATAAGCAACAGCTCTTTTATTAGTTTACACTTTAGTAGTGTACCAAGCCAAACAAGATTTGACATTTAATAAGAAATTCACAGTAAGAAGATTTAAGGAGAGAAGTCAGTAGAATATCTTGATGCAATTCTAACCTTAACTGTACCAACAGGGAACTGTAGGTACCTACCTACTTACAGTGTTACGGATATTATTCGCATAGCGATAGTTAAAAATAGACGATTTCCACTCACGAAAACATTGTCATAAAGAATAGTAAGAAGTCTCATCCTTACAAAACGCCCCAGCTTTCACCAGAGTAGCATAAATTACCTAAGTAATAATACCTCAGTTAGGTTATTAGATTAAAAACATAGGCCAGCTGCATTGGTTAGGTCATGTGTAGTTTCTATCTTGGAAGGACATTTCAATCAATGAGAGTCATAGAAACTCTTAAGAAAAATAATAAAAACTAAAGCTTATTATGCCTAGGTTATTATTCTTTCGGATTCTAAAGTCTGCTTACTCTGCGCAGTAGACAACATACTTACATTAAGAAATATTATTAGCAAAAACTAGGAGAGTAAGTTACTAACTAACTTACTTTAGTACCTACTGCCGTTGGGTTCTATTTGGGAATAGGTTTTCCAAACAATAGCTTTAGCTGAATTAAGTTAGGTGACTAATTATGTGTCACCCACCCAACGAGCACATACAATGCTGGGCATTTAAATTGTTGTAATAAACCACTGCCCAGTGTACTTGTAAATAATTACGTACCACCTCACTTTACATTTATTACGAAAATATTAACGGAAAAGTTGCAGCTCAAGCTGCTAACCTGTTTCAATAGACGTCGTTCTTTGATCCCGAATTTACTATGGATTAAATATTCGAGTAAATTAGGTTTTGTTATTGGGTGGTATATGTATACCTGTTCTTGTGTGTGGTAACAGCAGAGTTCATACAGTTACCATTAAGTTTTTATTTATAACATGAAGTTATCTTAATATATATTCATCTTGGAACATAATACTGAAGCTGCAATGATCTTTTGACTTTTGGTCATTGGTCCTTAATTTTATTGCGGTTTTATAGTAGACAGGTTAAATTATAATAAACGTTACCTATCTCACATCAAAAATTGTATTCAATCATATATCATATTATTGAATATAATTCAATTTAGTAAATCCTTGATATCATATTCAATTTAGTAAATCCTTGATATTGATTTCCCTAGAACTCTAAACATCTACCTTGTGATAAAATCCCGAGGATGCAGCGACGAAGTATAATTAATGATTAAACGAACTTACCTTAAGTGAAGTTCTATCATAATTATATGAGTCGCTGCATCCGAAGGGATTTTAGCTCCCACCCTACCCATAGTTACCATCATACCTTCTGGTAACTGACCCGAGTAACTTTAGGGAAATCTGTCTCTAAAAGAATGATGAACTTGTCACCTGTCAGAGTGACGCACCTACCGTAGGGAGGGAATTTGTTTTTTTTTCTGTTTCAGTGATACCAGCTCTAAAACGTGTTGATGCCCACTACATTAAGAAATGTACTACCTTGTGATAAAATCCCTTCGGATGCAGCGACTCATATAATTATGATAGAACTTCACTTAAGGTAAGTTCGTTTAATCATTAATAAGTGTGAGACAAACAGAAAACGCTTACGTTTCTAATTTATTTGCAACATTTCTCAGCGTCAGAGAAAAGTTCATTGCAATCGCGGCCTAACTTGCAATGCTGTAACAGTAAGCATAATTAGGGCACCAATTAAACTATATAAATCGCAATATGAACATATTAATTAATTATGCCCAATTAGGGCTAATTACTAAATTATTAACCCTCTTCATTTCAATGAACTAAGAGCATGCTGTGCTTATATGCTAAGAGTTATGATCTAGCTCTCAAAATGATGTTTTTATTAACATTTGTGTTGTGCTTTTAATGACTGTAACTTGTTCTGTGAGCTTTTAATAAATAAATAAATTAAAGCATCGAATAATGAAATTAACAAAGCCGATTTACTAAGTTATAGATGGTAAAAATTCGTACATAATAAGACGAAACGAAGTCGTATCGTGCTACGACGCGGCATTCAATGTCCGATTGTATGAATGTCACAGTCACTTTTTTCTGAAACTCTAAGAGCTATACTGTTGAAACTAGGTGTTCAAAAGTGATGTTGAGGTTTCTCTTTTATTATATTTTTCTAAACTTAAGATTTTGCGTGAGAAACTCTTCCGAAGGGGTAAAGTTTTTCACCTAACTTTACTAAAATAAATAGACGTACTGCGTCCATAAAAACAAAACAAGATAAACGTCCACTCATACTACTCACAACGAGGGCAATGTTTTTCGCAACGGACACGACTCCGTCCGAACGTCGAAATATTAGGCCTTTAGATCGTTTATCAAGTGACAAGAAGGCGTGACGTCAGAGCAAGTTGACGTCGAAGCTAAATTGGAAGCTTTTTGGCGGCAAATTAAAAAGCGCTCATCTTTTTCAGATTACGATGAAGATTTATTGATTGAAATGTATCGACATTCAAATGAGCATTGATTAGGTCCAGTCCATTGCAAATTTTCAGAAATGTAAAGGCGCCACTGCATCGCGATACTAGCGATCTATTTATTTATTTATTCTTTTTTGCACAACAATGAATGGTACAAAAGGCGGACTTAATGCCAATGAGGCATTCTCTACCAGTCAACCATAAGGCTAAGCAGAGAAGTACAGTAGGCGGTGCGACAAAAATTAAATAACTTTCAAGTAAATTAACAGAAAGACACAACAGTAATAATTTGCGTTTGTAGTAGCGATCAACAAGTACTTATTTACATCGAATCTTACGCGTATTTAGGTGAGTGTTGTTTGAGGTGCTCATGGCGCAGTTGTGACAGTGGATCCACAACAATTGCCGTTTTAAAGCAACACATGCCGAGTCGGGAATGGGATGGGTGACCATTCCGACCGGAAGGAGATTCTCCAAATTGACACCAGCTCCGGCGCCAAAGCAATGTATCTCAGTTTTTAGAGCAAAACTATCATTTATTTTTGAACAACATTCGATTGCAAATGACCCACAACAATATTCGCCCGCTGCATTGCATAGCAATCTATCCTTCTCATTACGTTCAATGTTACCTCACAAAATGAGTTAGTGTGTTTAATAGCACAATTGATAGACTATGACGTCATCTAGCTCACGCCAGGCGACAGTCGTGTCTGCAAACCTTCGATAATTAGCACGTTCCCAGTTAATTAGTGCCTACACGATTTATAATTAACAGGATTACGACATTCTAAGTGAAGCATATAATATATTGCGTAATCTTGCGAATTAACATGGTTATTGGAGATTAGGCATTTATTTTGGATTGATTTACCTAATGAGATGATAGATATAACATAACATACCCTCACCATATCCCTAATGGGTTAGTCAGAGGCACACTGATTGTTACCGTCTTGGTGAACGGAACATTCAGAAGCTCACATTTAGCCGAGGGAATTTGAACCCAACGTGAAAAGGGGCGAGCCTACCGCGGTTATCCGGGTTGCTTGGGTTTTATATCGGTGTTTCCCATTACCGTCAGTAATTTCGTAGTGTCCTTGGATCTAGCACACCCCTCAACCAATCAAATCGTCCCTAACTAGAAAGTCAAGTCCACAGTGACCAATTGAATGCATACTTTCGAATACAAAGGTTGTGGATCAGAGTTTTTTTGTGTGCATCAGAATTAAATTTAAAAATCACTGCATTCTTACCGCGAACGGGCTATAGTAGCTGGGGAATGTTTTGAAATGGTATCATACATCACTCTCACGATTTTATCCCAAACGGGCTAGTCAAAGGTACAGTGATTGTTGCCATCAAGGTAAGCGGAACATTGAAGGCATTCTCCTTCGCCGGAGGGTAAGGCGAACATTTTACAATTAACACACAAGTTAGGTATTTTGGCCAGATTTGAACTTAAGATCCAAGTTTGGATTTCAAGTGTGTTTAACCACGCTCTTGAACTGGTAAGAAACATAATAATTTTATGGTCTCCCCAGAAACACAACTGGGAACTTTCACAAAATGAGTAAATGACCAACTGGGGGGCTAAAATGGCGACATTAGACGTTTCATATCTGAAACATAATATGAAACACTTTTTGAAATCCTAAAATGGCAACTTATTAGGTGAATCATTATTATGAACATAATATGTTTCATATTTGTTTTTCATACAATTTGACAGTTTTGTATGGGAATTCGTAAAATGGTGCACTTTTAAACGTCAAATTGGAGGAATGTTAGATGTTTAGGGTCAGTTCGCCTGTTCGCGTCCACCACCCCGTTCGAGTCCACCACCCCGTTCGCGTCAATTTTACGGAAAGCCTCGAAATTAAGTAAACTAATACAACAATTAAAAATACGTCACTAATGCTAATACTTCAAAGTTAAGTTCAAAGACACACGCACATAAGGACAAATAGTGTGCAAAGGCGCATTCGGATGTTTTTTATTGATTTATGTGAATTTTAAGATACATTTTTAACGAATAAAATGAGGTAGACGCGAATTAAATACATCTTATTTAGAACTTAGCGTTTGCGTCCGCTATGGCCGCAAACTATACCTACAGGAGATAATCATAAACCAAATTGCGTCCACTACTTTCTTGAATGCAATAAAATTAACTTGCTTGTAAAAATAATTTCAAACGTATTGATCATAATTATGATACATTTTTAACTGAGACTAAGGCTAATAATTAAAGTAATTCCTTTCATTATTTTTATTAGTCAAGACATTAATTAGGTCTTCGGTGACAAGAAATAATGATGAAGAGAGAACATAAACTGAAGACCATTTAAAGAAAGCGTAAAATGAAATGCGAAATGAAGAGACCTGATTACTGTTTATTCATTCATAGACAGACCACTGGAGAACGGACACAGGTGGACTTATATGCTACACAGACGGATTCAGGAAATAATCAATCAAACTCTTGGTTGCTGGCGTGCACAGACGCACTATGTGATGATGGCTCGGCGATAAAGAAATCAGTACGCTTGGGCAGGCTGGCCAGCGTTCTTCAAAATTTATGCATTCTGGTTTGCGCTTACATAGCAGGCAAGCGTTACAACGATGTCAAAAAAGTGACGGTCTACAGCGACAGCAAGGTAAGAGTAGCACTGCAAGCATTCAACAACCAGCGACAACATCAGCGATTGTCAAGGAATGCAAATCAGCGCTAGGGAGACTAGCTGGCAAAGCGGAAGTTGGATGTGCAAGGGTCCCCTGCCAAGAGTTAATGCTGGCAGTAAAGCAGCTGATAAATTATTCCCGCGAAATGGTCTACAGTAGACGCTAATTGCCATTTTTGGAAAAACACCTAATTCTGTAATTTATCTATGAAAAAAATGCAATGTTTCGAAAAAAACTTTAAGTTGATCCTAAAATAATATAAATATCAGTGTATAGTATCAGTGCTGGAGCATTTTTTGATTCACTGTCAAATTTAGCAACTGCACTAAATGGACGCGAACAGACGAAATTACCCTACTAGGTGACAGCGCTGAGCTGTCAAATTCACATAGCGGTAAACATTATTTAGTTCATCACATTTACGTTAACTAGCTGTCTTCTGGTGAAAATTCCAATATTATCGAGTAAATAAAGAACGTTTTTGTTATTATAATGTGTATTATTTAAAAAATGTGCGGCATTAAAACCTAAAAATCTGCTCCCAAATAAAGTCGTCTTGTACGCCATTGCCGAGGCAGAAGTTTGGCAAATCACTCGGGCTTTGTTGTTACAGAGTCATGTCTCCTTGCAAATATCTTCAATCTCAAGAACATGCCTAGCTAGCACCAATTTCTTGTCTTCATTCATCGTTTCCGGTCGGAAAATGATTTTTATCACAAGTTTTCACGAACATTATTTACAATCTTGATTGACAGCTGTGACATTATTGTTCTTAGGCCACCTGTCACGGTCCTCATTGCCAGACATAAAAATTGTAAATTAAAAACATTTTACAATTATTAGTGATAAGAAATCACACAAATTCAATAATAAGCTACTTTTTAAGCCTTAAATTATTAGTTGTAATGATGAAAATATTTGTTTAATGAAAACCGTTAAGTTTACAATAATTAGGCGCGACACAATTTTTTTGGCGTAGCAATGTCGTCATCAAACTATGTCTAAGAGTCCAAGCCATGAAATAAATTTAAAAAAGAAAAATTTGTCTAAGATATGAAACGTCAAGTAGGTGTTTCACTTTTCATGTCGCCGTTTTACCGTTTTTAGCAATTCACCAGATGAAACGTCACTTAGATGATTACGGTTACGGTTTAAGACATTTATTTCTCAAAAACAGAATACAATTCACTTACATTGAGAAACAATAGGTTAAGTAAAGTAGGTAAGCAGTTTACATACATTTGGAGCGTGTGGTATATCCAGGGTGTAAAACAACTGTCACAATTACACATTCACCAGGTCTCTAAGATAACACTGTTTTTACACTTGTTGTTAGTCTAGTCTTACTTTAAATCTATGTTAGTAAATTAAATTATACGTAAATCAAACGAATACAACACAGATCACAATTTTAGCAAATAATTCTTAATATGTAGGTAGGTGCGCGGTGCATTTTATTACATGACAACTCCATGACCATAATACGTATCGAAACGCGCTTGCTATCACAGATGGGAGTAGATTGTTATTAGTTGCCTTCAGTATTTAAGCGCGGTTTAGCATTTAGTACTATTTATCACGTGAAATTTAAGTTTCTTTTTAAACAGAGAAAAATATTGTATTTCTTTAATATCTTTTGGCAGATTGTTGTACAGTTTAGCACCTTCGTACCGGATATTTCTAGTACCATAGTTGGTTCTGGGTTTGTAAAGGCATAGTTTATTGGCATTTCTCAATTGACGAGTTTGAGTCTTTTTTGTGAAAATGATAGTTGAATGCGTATCTTTTGTCAATATTTTTCTTATAAGAATACAGGTGTGGAATTTATACATTTGTGCAATTGTCATAAATTTGGTTTTGTTAAAAATAGTTTCCGTAGGCGTTAGGTAATTAAAATGAAAAAGTAACTTTATTGCCTTATTTTGAGTGATTTGAAGAGATTTGATATTTGTTTTAGCAGCTGTACCCCATATTTCTATTAAATAGGTCAGATGAGATTTGATAAGGGAATTATAAATAATGTACCTCACGGCTTTAGGAAAGCAACGGATGGTGCCCCGCAGTATACCCATTAGTGACGTTAATTTTGAGCGTATTTTTTCCAAATGAGGTTTCCATGTAAGATGGCTATCCAAAGTTAGACCAAGATATTTTTCAGATTCCACTCTATTTAGTGGTATGCTGTCAATGTGCAGTGGTTGGAAATCTGGAACCTTTTTATTTTTGGCGGTAAATATCATGTAATTTGTCTTGGAGACATTAATGGTTAATAAGTTGTATTGAAACCACGTATGCACAGTTTCAAGGTCATCTTGGGCTTGTTTTACGATTGATTGCATTTCATTACCATAATAAAACAGACAGGTGTCGTCGGCATATAGCGTTACATCTGCAGTTAGACTGAGGTCTTTGATACTATTAATATAAATCAGAAAAAGCAAGGGTCCAAGAATAGAGCCTTGTGGAACACCATAAGTCACCAATTCGGGATTGCTTTTTGTCTCACTAATTTTAACTATCTGGTATCTATTTCTTAGGTATGATTCTATCATTTTGAGTGCGGATTTCCTAATTCCAATATCGTGTAGTTTTTGGAGAAGCAGTTTATGGCTGATTGTGTCAAATGCCTTTTTCAGATCTATAAATACACCCAGTGCCATTTGTTTTTGGTCTATTTTACACTTTAGATTAGTTATGAGGTCTATACAGGCTGCCCGTGTATTTGATTTTGTACGGAAGCCATATTGCTTATGAAATAAAAAATTGTTAGCGCTTAAATATTCCTCGAGACGATGGTGGATAATTTTTTCGAAAATCTTGGATAAAATCGGTAGTACTGAAATTGATTGTAAATAATTCATATATGAAACACCTAAAATGTTGCCGTTTTAGACCCCCTGGTCTTGAAACTTGTGAACTTTAGTTAGACACACACATACATCTAGTATATATTATGCGTGGACTGGCTACACAATTACGCCAGATGTAGCCCGGTTGGCTACTCCCAAATTTCTGCAGTTGTAAGAAGGTTGAAAGCCAAACATTGGTATATCGGCTGGCTACCAGCTGGCCTTCGTTAAGCACTGGTTTTTTTTAGTCTAAATGTTTTCAATAATAAACTTACATCACAGACCTCCAACAACTTTGAGAAAAACAAACCAAAAAAAGAGCGTTCTGTTTTTATATCAAGCTTTATAGCTGTATAAGTAGTTTCTTTGTATTCTTGGAGACTAATATCTTCGTAAAAAGTTAGGCCTTGAATTTGCGGATGCCACGAAGTCGGGAGCTAAAGTTGAGATAAAACTGTGACTAAACTGTATCTACTGAAGTTAAGTTCCAGTCAACAAAGACACGTTATCTCAGCAGGTAAGCCGGAGCGGTCCCAAGGGAAATTCACAACTACAGCTATGACTATGAACTGGTTAAAAATAAGCTCACCTATTTTAGATTGGTTGTAGCGCCATCTAGGGAAGCTTGCCGCGTTGAATGCTAAACCGCTTTTGACTTTGTATTCTATTGAGTTATTTTGAAATCAATTTTCACAAAGCGATAAAGAATGTGGTTTGCTCATCTCATTGTTTCCCAATCCTTTTTGTTCTATGTTGGCACAAAGGCTATAGAGTTTCTTTCTATAGCAAAGTTAAGTCACTGATTAAAGTTTAAGAGCTCAAGCAACAATAAAATTCTACGCGAGGTCATTATAATTTTAGCTGTGGAATTAGGTGAGTTCACTAAAAGCTTGGGATCTACTTAAACATATCCAAAAGCCTAGGTTACCTACCAAGTGCTTTAAAGTCGGCTAATACTGCGTGGTCGTTTCTAACAATAAATAAAATGTACTTAAATAATATGTGAATAAAAATTGTTCGGGCAAGTATCTTTGTAATATCCAGCGTGCAACTGAATAATGTAGTGAACCGTTTTTAAATAAATTTCTCAGGATTAAAAGGCAAGAGTTTATTTTTTTCAAACTTTATCATAAACGCAAACATACTAGTATTTAACGCACTGACAAACGCAGCGTTACGAACGTCTTGTCATCTTCCAATGAGAGCTGAGTACTTACATCTCGTCCATTGAGCAGCCACGTGAGGTTGGCTGGGGGGTCAGCGGGGGGAGACGTGCACTGCGCCCTCAGGGAATCCCCTGACGCGTACCAGCCTTTCTCTGCCTTTATCGTCGGCTTGTCTGGAGGAAGTTCTGTGGACAATGAGAAAATCCGTTAGTTTTATATAAAATCTGAAAGTAATCGTACAAATACGTTTAAATGACTAAGTTAAGTAGGTAATCAGGAAGTTCTAAGGTTTTATTTTTTGTAATGTGTAAATTCCTATTATTTTATTCAAAAAACAACACGACACTCGTTCTCGTCTTAACTAGCTTCTAGCATAGTTGATACTGACAAATATTGGTCCTATGGACACAGATTATAGTCTTACATAGGTGACACCAATAGCCGAGTAGTTTAACTGGTCTGTTCTTTGGACGCAACAAACAGAGTCACAATAAGTTTATCCGAAGTAACCCTGGTACCTTTATAAGGTCTGTTGTTCTTCTTGCTTTTGATGAGTCACATATGCTTTGATGATTCTTTTATGAATTCGAATAGTGTTCATTCCAATACTGTTATTTTTATTGCGGCCATCGGTTCGTCTATTGTGACTTCAATAACTTACTTGCTGAGCTATGTTCAAGATTTAAGGGTCGATTTAAAAGGTCCATTTATTCCAAATAGCGTTTTTAGTTTGATTTTCATAGATTTCACTACATTTTAACCTTTCTTTATGTCCAATTTCTAGTCTAGTAGGCGTAATCCAATTCACACTTCGACCAACATTTTTCTAAAGCAAAACTCAATTTATATGGATTTCGGCTCTCCATTATAAGCTGTGACAAGGTTTAAATTGGGACCCGACTCAAATCTGGTAAACAGCGCCACCTGTGTTGACATTTTGCGAAAATTGAAATGGAGACAATAATGTTACGCCGATCCATTAGGGCGAGTAATAAAAACAAATGTAAGGGTAGGTGGGGACCGTTATTTTTCTTCATTGTACATTTGTAACGGCGTGTGTGCAATGTGTGAAACCGTAAGGAGCTTACTAATCCGGAAAGCAGGGTTTTCTTGAAAATGGTTCCGATTGAGACAGATGTGACAGTATTAATGCGTTCTTTGTTGTTTTGCTAAGAGTAGTAAGAAAAACAAACACTGAAAGAAATAAACAGTTGACAATTTTTTTCATTCCTACTCTGGTTAAAAGATGATAAAGTTTTGTTATTTTAAAACGATTTTGGTTGAAAGTGAACAGGATTTTGTTGGTGGTGAGGAAAGTTATAAAGTTTCCTGCATGTAATTTATGTTCCTAAAATATTCAACTAGAACTTCATGAAAAATATATATTCCTGGCCCTCTTTGTACAAATATCCAAAATCGGAAGATTGTCATAAGTTTTATTCGTCTTTATTTACAAAAGCGGCTTCGCTTGAAAGATCTTCAGAATTAAAATTGAAGATCTTTAAAATTGAAATGGAGACAATAATGTTACGCCGATCCATTAGGGCGAGTAATAAAAACAAATGTAAGGGTAGGTGGGGACCGTTATTTTTCTTCATTGTACATTTGTAACGGCGTGTGTGCAATGTGTGAAACCGTAAGGAGCTTACTAATCCGGAAAGCAGGGTTTTCTTGAAAATGGTTCCGATTGAGACAGATGTGACAGTATTAATGCGTTCTTTGTTGTTTTGCTAAGAGTAGTAAGAAAAACAAACACTGAAAGAAATAAACAGTTGACAATTTTTTTTATTCCTACTCTGGTTAAAAGATGATAAAGTTTTGTTATTTTAAAACGATTTTGGTTGAAAGTGAACAGGATTTTGTTGGTGGTGAGGCAAGTTATAAAGTTTCCTGCATGTAATTTATGTTCCTAAAATATTCAACTAGAACTTCATGAAAAATATATATTCCTGGCCCTCTTTGTACAAATATCCAAAATCGGAAGATTGTCATAAGTTTTATTCGTCTTTATTTACAAAAGCGGCTTTGCTTGAAAGATCTTCAGAGTTAATTTACTTACTTTGTAATAAAACAACAGTCGAATTGTGACATTTTTAAATAAGATACCGATAAATTCATCGATTATTAAAGCTGTTCAAATCAATAACATTGTAATATAATTTAGCTCCAAATCCCAAAAACCTTTACAGAAAGTAATCGTACCAGTAAAATGTCGCTTAAATCCGAAACAAATCACTTACATTTACATAGCAAATCCTTCAGTAATATCTATACAGTACAAACACACGGTTGCGTAACAAAATCTCGTAACAATTTGATTGGTACATTCGGGTTATACGTACTACTGTCCCAACGAAGAATGCAGTAGCGGGGTTTTTCATGATTCGGAGAAAATGGTTCTGAGAGTGTCTGTTTTTTTACTCGTGCTTTTATCAAAAATACAAAATAAATAAAAATATAAGTAGATATTCCCAGTTTAAGTAGCTAATCTTTTATAGTAACTTGCTGCATTCTGTGTTTTTTTTAGTGTTGTTTTCAAGATGACTTCACTCCACTTGATGGGAGGCAGCCGTGAGATCCAGATATGGGGTTGACAAGCACAGTAATGAAGAACTACAGTGCTGGTCGATTTCATTTTGAAGGCTTGCTTGCTTTTCACGCCTCGCATAAGAAACCCGGGATTCTAGTAAGAAGGAAACACATGCGCTGGAAGAGCATTCTACGCCTGGATATCTACGATATAGGAACGAATCACCGAACCTTTTGGTGCAGGCCGACAGTCGCTGGATCGTGTGTGGATGTTGGCGCAGACCAGCGCGTGTGGTGCGGTTTAACTAAGTCATTTGATAAAAAACTAAGTTACCACATTTTCATCGGGACGGCAGCTTACGCAACCATTCGAACATGTGGGTACTGGGGGAAAACAATGTAAAATGAGAGAGCTCGATGCTTCTTCACAAGGGATGAAGAGTGGGGTCACCGAATTTCGGTCCGAGATATATTAATGACTAGCGGCTGCCCACGACTACGTCCACGTGGATTTTAGGTTTTTTCGTGATGTCAAATTGTAACTTTTATAGCCTTGCTTAATAAACGGATTATTCAACACATTTACTTATTCCTGAGATTAATGCGTTCAAACAAACAAACCTTTTAGCTTTATATTATTAAGTATCGATGAAAAGTGTGTTATAAGTTAGAAATATTAAAATAACCATAAGGAAAATGACAATTACTTAAACCATAATGGCTTAGCATCATAATAGATGTATTTATAGAATTAAAACATAATATTGAGTTGATCACAAGTCAGTGCAAAGCAAAAAAACAGGCCAAAACAATTGAAAGCCAGTACAGCGCTTTAACATTTAAAAAAACAACGCAATGTTCACAAACTGACCAAATCTGCATTATTATGAAATAAACTATGTAGAACACGTACAAGTTTGAACGTAATCCGTTGAATTATCTCGGCTAACTTTGCTGTAATAATTTCACTAATAAAACAATATTTTAAGCCCTTAATAAATTTATTAGACAGTACTACGACCTTTTGGGGCAGCACCTGAAGAGATAAATCATGAGAAATGTTTAGGGCATCTAATCTTATAAATTTATTTGTAATAGGTCATATAAATAATACAGATATATGCTTCTTAAAATTTTATATGTTTATTTATTAAGGAAACAAAATCCACAGCTCTTAAAAATATAACAGAAATACTAACTGATTCAACCTAAAGCTAAAAAAAACGGATTTACATTGTACTACTGAATATTAATCAACAGTCACAGTCTAAGCATGTTATAAAAAATAATATTTAACGTGTTATTAAATATAACTAAATGAGAAAAAAACTAAGGGGACGAAGGACACAATATTAAATATTTCATTTCATGTTGATTGTGCTCTTGCTAACCCTTTCTGATTATTTTACAAAAAAAAAGCTTCTGATTTGTCCATAATTTTGAAGTGATTTTATACGTATAAAATGATGCACAGTGTTTTGAAACCTAGTAATTTCAGACTACTTAAACATATTAAAACATGTTCAAGAAAAATCTTTCCACATTTTACGACAAAATTTCACAGCATGAAGGTAAATTCGAAGCAAATTTTGCTTGACTCGATCGTTCATCAGGTCTTTGCAGAAAAAAACACAAAACATAACCTTTCCCGGCTCCAACAAACCGGCAAAGTCAATACTGGGAGCGGGGAGGTGTTTAACGAGCCCTCTTTGAACGGCAAATGTTGTGCCTGACTTCGGCTGGGGACATTCTCGTCTTGTGATTGAGAATGGCTTAGCCATTTTGACTGGAACTGCACATGTTATTCTCGAGTTCTTATTTACGCTTACTCAAAAACATGGCCGTTTTTTAATTTTTTTTCACTGGTACCTTATTTACTTTATAAAAAGCGTAATTTATAAACGCATGTCTTACTTACTTACTTACTTACTGATGTAAGTATGAGTATTCGTTTCAATGCAGACAGGGAGACCCCAGAAAAAAAATGTAGTTAGTAATTCAAGTTTTCGTCACTGGTTACAAATAAAAACTTTCTTGTGACAAGTATTCAGTTTAGAAAAAAATATGTTGAAAATCTCAACATCATCTCTGAAGAGTTAGATCTAAGTATGGGGAACCAACCCATTTTCTCTTGTTCTTGTGTCTGTATCTTAACAGGTTCACAGTCCACAGCCCACATATAAGCTGCGAACAAAGAACTTTTAATTGTTATATATTTGTGGACAGTGAACCTGTTAATGCGGTTTACAGAATACATCTAATCACCAAGTTTCAACAGTATAGCTCCTATAGTTTCGGAAAAAAGTGTCTGTGTTATACGAACAGACAGACAGATGTGACAAATCTATAAAGGTTCCGTTTTTTATACGAAACCCTAAAAACAGCTATCCGCTTTTAAGTGAGTTTTCACCAAAGTGATTTTAAAAGAGAAGAGAAAATTACTGATCCGTCCCCCCTTAAACAGCATTGTAATCAAACAACCCTTGACATTTCACTAGTATTTAGTTTCAGATCTGCTGTCATCAATCACGCGGTTTTAGACTCAAATCCTTCGCTATCAACGGCGCAATTCGCTTATCAGTTGATGTCAATCAGTAACAAAGAAGAATTGTCGACTTTGCCTCGGACAGGAGATGTGTTGACGTACTGACAGACAAACGGATTACCTAACCCACTGACAAATGTTGCGCGCGAGGGAATGCAAAACCAATCGTAAAGTTAGGGAGTAAGGTGTTAATTTAGATGCAGGTTTGGTGACAGTGAATTATTACGATTTGTGTGGATTCGTATAAGCGGATATTCTATTTGTGCACTGAGGAATTAATGTCAGTTGCTTCTACACAGTTTTGCGCCGTTTTACTTACCGCCGCACTCAGAGACGTCAATTAACTTTAATGGTTCATTAGAATTTTACATTCTTAAAAGTTCTTTATTGAATTTGTTATAAAGTCTCTTTTCAAAAATGGAATTTTGACTCTAATGAACCATTAACGTTAATTGACGTCTCTGAGTGCGGCGGTTAGAGTGCTAAAATAATGCAATTTAATACCAACACTTACAAAATAATTTATTTTAACACACCACTAATGTTTAACCTACACGGGTTTTAGCAAAATAGAAACATTCGTCGACCACCTTACGATGTTGTTTTATTAAAAAGAAATTGACCAAAAGTGGGTAAAATTTGTCTCATGCCTCAGAAGAAAAAAGGCTATATTTAGGCTCGCCACTTGACACGTTAGGTGCTAATTCGCTCAGCAAAGTGTGGGCTTCTGAATGTTTCATTTACCATTACAGCAACATAACTACCCCGTTCAGGATATAGTCGTGTGGGTTATTTGCATATTTCCTGATAACCACGTCAAAAACGCGTCTTTGATTACAAACCTGATCATTTATTTAACTCTCGATACAGATTTAAAATAAATAAACCATAAAGCAAAAACCACATCACAAATGCTTTGGTTCTTGTTAAACACTCATCTCCACATCGCAAATCCAAACATTGCGGCCCTCCGGTGGACCTCACTCTGTCCGGTGCTCGATTCAACAATCGCTCGCGTTCCGTGCCTCGTTGAATCTATCCGGTTTCAAGTGGCCATTTTGTTTGCGAGCTCTGTTATGACGTGTACGAGTTTTACAATTATTATTGCTTGGGGCTGATAGTGAAGGGATGAGGGGCATGTTAACATTTATTTATGCTGTCGCTCTTGAGGCCATGGATTTAATAATTTTTTTGGGGGTTTCCCCCGTCTTTTGTTTTTAAATTTATTTGCAATCAAGTAACCTACAAAAAGTTGGTTAGTAGCATCTTTAAACCTATGTTAGCCTATGTCTGCTTCTCCCACTGACATGGGTAACCGGGGATCTTGGCTACTCTTTTTTTATTGCGTGCTTGAGTTTAATTACAATTCTGAAAAAGGTTTACGCATAACGTCGTTGTGTTCTTCACCTGTAGTACATTTTCATTGCCGAGTTTATTAGTGACTATTCACTACACTAGCGGTCCCGTAAGATGGCAGTTATTAAACTTACTAAATTTGATAAATGAATCAGCCTAAGGCTACTGCTGGTTGTAGATCTCCCCTAGAGAACGCCACCCCTCCCCAAGCCACCGGTCCAGCCGGCTGTCCAACACTCCATTTACCAAGCCGTGGCTTCTATTCTCTCTGTCTATTCTACCAACCATCCATTATACAGGGTAAAACCGAAAACAATTGACAAACTCTAAGAGAGAGATGCCTTGTGTTATCACATTCATTATATGAGGTCAAATCAAAAATCAGACGCATTGTTTTTTCTCATTTTTATTGCTGGTTAATAATTATTTCGTGATTTTCCATTGAACATGTTTATTGGAATTGAATTATAAAGGTTCTTAGATATGTCTGGCAGGCGGCGCATGCGTTGTAAAGCAACGTTCGTCGAAGGTATGTACAGTTTTGTTAAAAAGCAATTCCTGTGGTCGGGGTCGTAGCTTTAAAAATTATATATTTTTATGCGTTTAGATTAAATTTATTTTTACATGAATGTATGGCAAATCTAAAACATCTTATTGAATTTTGTCGACTGACTTCAAATTCACCATGTAGATTGATGAGGCCAGCTACTGCCACTTCAATTTACTACACTTCTGAACTATGTCAGTCACTCTTGTCTTCTACCAGAATCTCATTCTGGACCAATACAATAATGCCTCAGCGATATCTCAAGCATAGACTTTTCCATGGCTTTCTGAGTGACATTCGGTCGGTGAGCTTCGTGGGTCATGATGAGGTATACCTTGATCTTGAGGCATCGAGGCATAGATGACTCGAAAATTTGTTGCAACTTCAGACAATATGCCGCTCATCCAATTTTAGTACAGTCGCGGAATGAAAGGGTTGTCCACCCTAAGATCTATTTTGCTTACTCAATGATGACATCATGAAGGAACATACCTAAGTCTAATCGAATTTTAATTTTATTGCCTACAATAAAACATACTTTTCGACATACTCTAGCCTGTTACACAGTTTAAAAAGGAAGCATGTGCTTGTAACGCGTAAGTATATTTATTTGAAAACTGGTCAACCTTTTCATTCCGCGACTTTAAATAGACGATGCATAAAAGCGTTTCCAATATTTCAGCAATTACATATTTATCATTTTAACTTACAATTAAACCCCAGCAGTTAGGCGAAACGCATTTTATATGCCGGAATGTATTCTTTCCATGGAAAATGAAATTGATACCACAAGCACCGGTTATCTGTAGTGAACTATTGCTCATAGACTGGATTACAGTTTCAGGTGAAATAGTAATTAGTTGAATCGCTCAGAATAATGGTTTTTCAGAATTTTATGAACCAATTCATCGGATATTTGATATTTTTTTACATACTCTTCACAATCATATCCCAAACGGGGCAGTTTAAGGCACAATGATGAACGGAACATTCAAAAGCCCACATTTTGTCGAAGGCATTGGAACCCAACGTAGGAAGGGGTGAGTTTACCGCCGTTATCCGGGTTGCTAAGGTTTGTATCGACCTGTTTCATTACCGGAAAGCTAACCGCAAATTTTTCGTTACCAACAAACTACTACTACAGCTATACGTGGGTGAGTTACATTATGTTTGTGTTACTGTGTATTTATTTATTGAAAAAATAAAAAAATAAGTATTTATGTGTATTTTTGTTTGTTTAATTTAGTTCTTGACGATTAAAAAACACCTAACAGGTCTATTCGAATGAATATTTACAGCTTCGAGTGTCATTTGAAATTGATAGTTCAATAGAAATACGATTCATGATCTGTGTCCTTACTGGCTTTTTGTTTGTAACATTGAATAAAATGGAATTTGCTAAGGATACTGGAATACGTCAAAATGAACTTCTTGAAAATGTTTCAACTTTAGAGCATTTAACCACTGGGCTACGTCACTCTCAGGTGGGAGTGGTTGGAGATGTGTGAGAGATCACATACAAAAAATACACACTTTATGTATTATGAGGAGAATTTCAAAAGAATGTAACTCGAGACGGAAGCCACTTGTCTGTCTCGTTTTAATACAACAGAGAAAGTGAGTTGCGAAAGAGAATTCCATGGAATTGATAGAATCCGCCACGTCATTCCCCGGCAATACCGCTGGATTGGGGTGAAACGCTCCGCTAATGATTATGTAATACTTTTAGGGCCCCGGGCCCCGTTTGCGGAAGGACAAAAACACTTTGATTTATCACTCTGGCTGGTTAGTCGTTTTTTACATTTTTGCACCGATGTGTGAGGTAGTACTAGTTTGTTTTTTTTTCTGTTTAAGAAACTTTCGCTGTAGTAGTCAACAATGACAAAAATTTATTATTCATTCCTCTGTAGAAACTTCACTTTAAAACTTTTTTAAACACTATTTTGTAATTTGTGTGTGTAATTTTGTCATTGTATTTTGCATTTTTACTCCATTTTGTACCTCATTGCAAATCAACTGCTACTTACGGATTGGTGATTATTATCCCGGCATTCTCATCAAAATGTGCTTTCCCGATATATGATTTAAACAACAAAAAGATTAAATTTAATTGTTTAACTTTATCCTATCATCTTGTCAGGTTACACAATTACATTTTCTTGTCTTATACAGGTATATTAACCAATTTAAAGCACTAAGAAAAGGCTGTTATTTATGGTTAGTAAAACTTAAACAAGGTTTTATTTTTTCCCATAAAATAGCACTCTCTAGAGCCCTCTGTCAACAAAGTAAAATTGATATCCTCGCGTGGAGCGGCATCTTTTCACGAAGAGCCTCGGGATTTACTCTATCACAATGTAAAAACATCGCAAACTCTAAAATGAACCCGAGTGAAATTCATATCACGGAAAGTTGCAACGACGTCAATAGTCACGGATCGCCAGCGTAGCCGTAATAAAAGTGAACTTGCGATATCGATTATCGCGATCGCTCGAGCGAGCCGATCTGCAATCGTCTCGATAAATCACCCGGTCGCGAATCGAGTCACAGTATAAACCATACAGTAGGCTATCTAAGTCCGCCCGCCGAGTTATTAGCCTAGCGTGCACACAGACACGCGGCACAGCCCGTCCGTACTGCCGCCTCCCTATGCTTCCCTATTTTATGCTAGCGTGTGCATGAAATCGCGTGTGCGTGATATCGCGACACGGCGCGCGACGCTCACGCACACATTCAAACTGAGAGTGGCACGTTTGTATTTAGATGTTCTACTGTATGATTATACTGTGATCGAGTGTTCGGTAACGAACGACCGCGCAGTGCCGTGTGTCGCCGCCTTAAAAATTGACATATTAAAAACTCTTTTCAGGTTTAATCTGTGGTGAAATTTTTAAATTAGAGTTGGCGCGAAAATCAATTTAACTTTTTTAACGCTTGTGTTTTTTCGTTAGAGTATTTTTGTCCCCAACGGTTTACTAAATAATGGAGTATTAATAAATTGGTTTTGTTGTTTTAAGTTGCTGTTTGATGTTTGTAGGATCTTCTTAGTCGGTCTGATTAGAATTTTGGAAATCTTGGGAGGCACTTTGTTGAAGGACGTGCCTAAAAATATTAGATTAGACAGTTAATTCTCAACATAAAATACACTACGGGTTACATTAAATGTCAAAAGATGGGTAATTTTTAAAATAGAAATCGTCAAAGGAAAAAAAATAATTAAAGTCGTCAGCCGTGGACAACTGCTTATTGTACCTACCGAAGCACGACGATGCCCGAAAAACCATTTCCCACCCGTCGTGCGTTGCTTTGGCAAGGCGCGGTTTTCGTTGCCGATCTATCTATCACAACTTAGCCACAGGGACCTCTATTTCTTCAATTACTTCAATAATGGACACCTCTTAGATATTTTGAAAACTAAACCACCTTATTCACTCGCAAATTTGATTAATTCAGGCTCTGATTCAATAAGCGCCGTCAAAGTCCGCCCATAAAACGCCCAACGCACGACCCTCGCTCTACGGGAAACTTTTCACCCACAAATGTGTTTTTCTTGTTACCTCTAAGTTTGATATTTCACCTATTTTACATTCAAGAAAGGTTGGCTGTGAAACGCCGGCCGTGAGCCAAGTTAAGGCAATATTACATGCGCGAGTGAGCATTATGTTTGTAAGTCTTGTTCCAATATCGAGCTTATGACCTTGAATTGAAAGTTTAATACTAACTTGTGTTGCATTTACTACCGCATTAAGAGTAAATGATAATGAATGGTTCATTAGGGCCAAAACTAGACTTTCTGTAAAGCTCTTTGCTTTGTTACAAATCCCTTCTTGAGTGAAATTTCGGCCAACTCTTCGGTGACGAAAAACATCGACAAAAACAAATATTCCGGTTAACGGATATAAGCAACGGCCACGGCACGTTACCAATGTGCTAAACGTGGTTCAAAGTTGCTTATGAAAATATGGGCTTCTGAATGTTCCGTTCAACACGCCGGAATCAGTATGCCTTTGACAACCCCGTTTTGGATATAGTCGTGAGCGTTATGCCTCTGGACATCCCAGGACATTATTCCACACAGCGCCATCTAGCTCCAAGATGAGCTAATTTAAGCCCGTTTTTATGACTAAATACTTTTTCTTTTGTAAATACTTACATAATTTACATAGAAAACACCCAGACCAATACAAACAGGTATGTGTTCATGCACACAAATGTTTGTACTGTGCGTGGATCGAACCTGCGACTTTTGGTGTAATAGCCGACTTCTCAACAATTACACCAAATCGGTCGTCAAATCAAACTATGGTAACTATGGTAAATCGGTCAAATTATGGTAAAAGATTTGAACATAGTTATTTCGAAACAATAACCTAATGTGCTTTTATTGAATAAAACACTACAAATGTTCAGCACTACGCTTTCCGCGCCTCAAAGAAATCGCGCGAAAATTTCCCTGCACATTTTTACCGCTCCGTGTTTCCGAAATATTCCCCTCATAATTATGTAAGAGCTTCTTGGATATTGGGAGTTTACTCCCCATTCACACTTTAATCCAGCGATCTCATGCAATATTCATAGGGGATATGTCGCGAATGATTTTCTTGTAAAGTTTTGACGTCACATTATATGGATTAAAAGCAATTACAATTTACGTAATTTTGAAAGCTACTGCTTAGTTAGTCTTTGTACGAGAGTAAGGGTTTAAGAGTATTGTTACTTGTTCTATTTTATGGAAGGATTTTATTTTATTAATAACTGTGCACTTTATGATCCCAAAGCTTGTGTAGTTGCAGTTTTTTATTTCTGTCTAAAATTCTAGTAGGTACAAGAAACAACTTCTGTGTTAGTGTTAGTTGCGTATTTTTTGAAATAGGCTAGACGACTGTAATTTTTTATTGTTTATTATCGAAAGACGTTACATTTATTAACGCAATCCTAAAAGAATCACTGCTATAGTATCAATACTACCCGAGATATCACAATTTGAATTGCACATTTTTGGACTTGCTTAAAAACGCTCCATTCAAACGTGTCCTAAATTATGACGTCACACTTAGGTAGTTTTAAGGAGCGCGTAAAAAGTTTGTACGACAGCTATATTAAATATTGCGTTTATGAAAAAGGTCTTTTAACAAAATTGCTTCCTAATAGTCTCTGTTAGAAAATGGTATTATTTTTTTACAAAATATGTATACTTTTGAAATGGACTTGCCCACCCAACTTTGAAGGCCTATTGTCGCTTCACACTGAATCAAATTTTGATTGTGGTTTCACAAATCTATTTGATTTTAATGATTTTATTTGGTAAACATAAAATAACACGCAAAATGCATCATAGTTGTCTACCCTATTATCGTTTAACTCTAACGATTTTCGGACATACTTTAGCTATCTTTCTGACAAGGGGTCGTATTTAGGTCCAATTACGTCTCAAGTAGCTGAGTCGACTCACGATACTGCCGACTACTGACTCATCTGCCGTGGCGGCTACTGTGGTGATTGGAAATGAAATATATTTAGTTGAAGAAACATAGTGCAAAAAGTTCATCATCATCTTCAATCGTCATTATAAGTTTCACATATTTCGTAGGCAATAACTATTAAAAACATCGAATCATTAATCTCAATTGAAAAAAACGTTTACCTAATGGATTGCAGCTAGCTAGGTTTAGTAAGGAATAGATTTTTGAAAATTAATGATAAAATTACAGGATACCTATAAAACTATTGTAGGATTCTGGTTTCTAAACAAAGAGTAATTTGACAAAGTATCATTTGATTAATGAAAAGGTAACTGACAAAAAAAATTATTCTCTATTCAAAATAATACCTTCAACAGAACAATATATCGGCTTTCAATTACTGTTTGTCTTACTGCGCCACTGTGTATTTGAAGTGGAACGGAGCACACGAACGGTGTTTGAGGTAGCTTTAAATAAGACTCCATCTGAGTTTTTTTAAGCCTCCAAAAATTCTGCCGGTATAATATTTTTGCCTACCTAATATTCCAAATTTAAATACAGCGGCATCTCCTTAACATTGCTGGTTAGAGTCGGATTTGAATTACAAAGTCGACCCGCGCCTTTTCACCGAGCCACCTGCGACGTCATAGCGTGACGTCAGAGTATTTCTACCGGGTCACAGTATAAACCATACAGTAGAACATCTAAATACAAACGTGCCACTACCGGTTTGAATGTGTGCGTGGGCATTGCGCGCCGTGTCGCGATATCATGCACACGCGATTTCACGCACACGCTAGCATAAAATAGGGAGGCATAGGGAGGCGGCAGTACGGACGGGCTGTGCCGTGTGTCTGTGTGCACGCTAGGCTAATAACTCGGCGGGCGGCCTTAGATAGCCTACTGTATGGCTTATACTGTGACCGGGTGATGTACAAAATATGAGAGTTACTGGTAAAGCGGTCGCCTACTGCTTTGTAAGTCCGGCCCTGGATTTAATAATGTCGCAGCGTACGTGAGAAATTTAAATCTCGTCTAAAACCGTGGGAATGAAATTGTGGATTGTGTTTGTTTGTGCTATGTGGTATTTGACATTGAAGTCTGATGCTCATGTATTCATTCCTAGCTTAATTCAAAAGATAACTAGATTCATAGCAAGCCGTATTTTGAAAATTAATTACCTAATTTATTTAATTTGAAATTTTAATTTTATACGATATCGTGAACAAAATGCAAACTGTTGTAGTCTGAACACTTGTCCAAAACGCCAGAAGGGTATTTTAAATCGGAAAAAAACCCATTTACATCCCACATGTTGATTTTCAGTGGCGAAATGATTTTTCCTCCTGTTATGTTTCCAAATTACCCATACAGCGACACCTCAGACCTAAAAATGATTTCAATAGTTTATTTCTACACTAGCGACCGCCCGTGACTTCGTCCGCTTGAATTAGGTTGAAAAAAAGTGATATATCTTTATAAATTGTAGCCTATGTCCTATTCAGATGCATAAGCTAGTTTTTACGTGGGAGAGCAACATGGCATATTCACTCATACAAACTTTCGCATTTACGATATTAGTAGGGCTTGCGTAATATACGTCATATGCCAACCTTCTGGATATAACGACAGTTTCAGTTCCTTTTTAGTTCTTTGTTGATTGCGAAACCATAATAGACCAAAAATCTTAAGAATTACCGAGGAAAATTGATATTCTTTGGTAAAATATAAAGATCCAGCTTACAAAATGCGTTTTACTTGTACTAACAGTGTTTACATAATTTTAGTTAGGATGGAAAAGGGTCTCAAGAGTCTGAAATCCTCCGAGTATCTTCAGATGATTAATTTAAATTCTTGCGGTAAAGAAAGAATCTTGAGCAGCCAGAAATTTATGATGCTTATTTTGTTTCTTCTATCGCTGCTGTTTATATAAATTGAATAAGAACAAGAATACTTTATTTGCCTTTGAACAGGGTGAACAAAACATTGAAAATAACAAGATAGTACGACAACGGATAAATATGCTAAGAAATCTTTTCTTTTTAAATGTATATACTTAAAAAAACACCCAGACTAGTAGGCAAACATGTTTATGCACACGAATGTTTGTAAAGTTGGCATCAAAATGATGTATGTGTACAGGTAGGTCAAATACGCATTAAGTATCTAAAAGACGCATCCTAATTCCTACAGATTGAATAGTGTTACACTTTTCTACACTTTAAACCCCGAATTCACAAACGTCAATTAACGCTAAGCACGCGCTCATGCTCATGCTCAATATGTCAATGGAACTGAAAATGACAGCATGAGCGTGAGCGCGTGCTTAGCGTTGATTGTCGTTTGTGAATTCGGGGGTAAGTGACGTGAAGTTTGCCCGTGGCGCAGTTATGACAGTGATTGGCGACGATCGCTGTTGTAAAGCAACACACGCCGGGTCGGATATGGGATGGGTGACCCCGACCGAAATTTAGTGATGTACATTTCGGGCATCTTCGTGCTTCGGAAGGGACGTTAAGCAGTTAGTCCCGGCTGACGTCGTTAGGTGTCAGTCGTTAAGCTTAATTGGAGGCCTTAGGGCGGCTTGATAACATCTGACATTAAGCTTGCTCACTTACCTTACTCCTCTCCAACAATCCGCACTGAGCCCACGTGTTGTAGTATGGCTCGTTTCACCTCATATTTGAGGTGATGCCTGTGCCCAGCAGAGGGACGTATATAGGTCGTTTTTGTCTATGTTATGACGTATGTAAGTGACGCTTCAAACGACTCTCTTATAGTAGTACCTAATTCAATTGCTTTTAAAACCTTCGATAATTATTTGACCAATGTCATACATCATACCAATCAGTCGTCGATTCGTAGTAAAACCGTTTAAGATCACACCTAACTCCGCACTAATAAGACCCTTAAAATGTTTTTCATTCGAAGTCTTACATTCCCTAATTATGTTGAACTTACGAAAATCACTTCAGCCAGTTTGTTTACCTAATAATTTATCTCTGCAATACCATATCTATTAGAATTGAACAACATTGTATGTACTCTGACATTGTAACTTAGAGTATAACTTAGAGAGAACCTTTCAATGTTCGCAGGGCAAATTATGTTGCCATTCAAAGAAGGGTTCCCTCCAACAATGGAGCTAGGGCAATAAGCCTACCTAGTAGTTGATTAGTTTCTGCCTACGTTTCCGCTCATGAACAAGTAGTTTATCTACTTCTTTAGAGAGCCTTCCTACTGAGGCCCTATTACAATATCTTAAAACCTGACAGTTTTAGTCACAAGCTTAGCTTTTGAGCTGCATATTTACCGTCACAAGCCGTGTTTTGTGTGGTATATAGTGTTCAAAAAAAACCTTTATTTTTCTTCACTGCTGTTGTAACTTATTTTGCATGTTTTAGTCAAACTTTAATGAATGAAAAGATGTAAACTAAGCCAAAACTGAGCTGTAAAAAGATCGTAATGAGGCCACAGGAACCTCTTGACAAGTTTGCAAGTTTATTATTGTAGCTTTAACCCTGAAATCAATAGAAAATGGTCGGCGGATTCTTGATCTGACATTTCTATGAGACTAATTTTCATAATATTAGTAGGAAGATACGTTCACGAATATACCAATAGTAGTAGTTAGAAAAACATTGATTCTGGCCGTTATAGTGAATGGAATATTCGGAAGCTCAAAGTTTGCCGAGCGAATTTTAAACCAACGGTGTGGATACCAGGGTTGTTAGGGTTTTTAATCAGTTTTTTTCATTACCAGCCACAATGAACACAAAGTACGTGCTAAGCAGAATTTGAACACAAAACTGGACGGGTTCGAAGCTAGTATGTTAACCACTAAGCCACCGCGACGTTCTCCAACGAACCAAATACGAGAGGGTCAAAGAAAGTGCTCTTGAAATACTTAATTACACGAAATTCCCTTCATTTCTCATGTCAAGTAAGCAAGTTCGGTTTATTCACCCTCTCAAAAGCCAGCATAATATTTGCAAAGAGTCGAGAGCGAAGCGAACTTGTTTTAACGTGTTCTCAAAATGTATTGACATTGGCACTTCGCTGAAGCTCGGTTGACTATTTTATTTTATTTCAACTTAGAATCTGAATTTAGATTGTTTCAAAAGACATTTAAATTCATGACTTTTTAGTTTTTTCAAAGAGTCAAATGCATGAAGTTTTCATTATTTTATTGAAAACGAGTTGCCGGTAGGTGAGAGATAGGCTTAGATTTGAACTCAAGACCCCATGGGCTCCTCGACATAAAGCTTAAAACCATGGAGCTACAACGATTTCACAAGTCAATAAATTGTCAACTTAATGGTTCTAAAACATTTTCAAAGTTAACTAGCCTCAGCTATTATTAATTAATGATCCTACTCTTACTAACTTACTGAAAATACTGAAAGAAAAGACAGGTATCTATTTATTATGCGTTACTCAATAAGGCCACAGGTGTGAGGTCTGCTAGAGACACTCAGTCTCTAGATAATCTCGTTATCATTTTGTTATAAGAAATATCACAGTATAAACATACAGTAGGTTATCTAAAGCCGCCCGCCGAGTTATTAGCCTAGCGTGCACACAGAAACGTGGCACAGCCCGTCCGTACTGCCGCCTCCATATGCCTCCCTATTTTATGCTAGCGTGTGCGTGAATCGCCACACGGCGCGCGACGCGAACGCACACATTAAAACCGAGAGCGGCACGTTTGTATGTAGATGTTCTACTGTATGTTTATAGTGTGGCAATATTAAGCAATCATCTGAGAATGAAGCCCCGTACGTGAGTGAGATGAGAAAACATTAAGTAGAAAAAAGGTTTAAGCTCCACTAGTTTTTACAAAGAGCTGTATAATAAAAGAGAAATATTAGTTTTTCCGAAGTGTTCTTGAAGTGATATTGACTAGTGACTGAATAAACTCAATTTTGCCTTAAAGCTCAGACAATAACAAAGACGGTCACTGTGGAATTCATTTTCTAATGAAACAATAAAAATAACAGAACTAAAATGGAGCATTTCACAATTTTATGATTGTATAATTTTTGTTTTTAGTAAAAAATAACACTTGGGTATAGCTTCCATCTTTTGAAGAAGTCCCTTGATTTTTTCAGGAGCCCGCCACGAACTTTCACCGTCGTGGGTTCGATCCCCGCGCAGTACACACATTTGTGTGCATGAACCTGTCTGTTAGCATTGGTCAGGGTCCTATGTATAATAAGTATGTACTTAAAAAAGAATAAGTATTACGTAGATTAAGTATGTTTACTATTACTATATTATTCATCCCACAAAAACGGGCTATAATTAGCTCATCTTGGAGCTAGATGGCGCTATGTGGAATAATGTCCAGGGGTATTTATTTATTTATCTTGGCTCAATGACCATGGGACCTTTTTCTTTTATAACTATAACTAGCGACCACACACGACTTCGTTCACGTGTATTTTAGTTTTCAATACATCTCTATTAATTAGAATAAAGTGGTTCTTGTGATTAGCGCGTTCAAACAAACAAACCGTTCAGCTTTTTATTATTATAAAAATCTAATTCAAGACTATTGCACCGGTACCGGTGGTGTCCGTGGCGCAGTTGGGAAATCGGTGTCGGAAATGGGATGGGTGACCAACCCGACTGAAATTTAGTGATGTGTATTTCAGGCATCTCCGTGCTTCGGAAGGCACGTTAAGCAGTAATTGGTCCCGGTTGACGTAGCCAGATGTCAGTCGTTAAGCTAAGTCAGAGGCCCTAGGGCGGCTTGATAATATCTGACATTAAGGTTGCTCACTTACCTTTCACCCCTTCAACAATCCGAACTGAGCCCGCGTGTTGGAGTATGGCTCATTCCACGTCTTAGTTGAGGTGAGGCCTGTGCCCAGCAGTGGGACGTATATAGGCCATTTAATATGTTATGTATGCACCAACGATTTGAAAGCAGTAGATAACTTCCTACGATTTGTAAGTACAGGTTTAGCAAGCAATCAGCTTGCCGTAAAATAAGGTAAAATAAACTTTAACCCTCTCCGTCTTCGTCTAATCTAATGGGTTAATTAAATTTTAAAAGATAGTAATAAATCTCTGATACTGCACGGAAGCGAGCTCACATTTTGCTGTTTCACACAGTTTATTAATAAGTTTTAAGGTTTTATGTTCCCAAGCGCCCGCTGGGTTTTTAATTTTAACTAGGTGTTTATTTTGCTCGGGGGCTGTATTCAGGATCGTCAGCTGCTTACGGGGTTTTAATAACTTCTAGTTGTAAGAAATTTACTTCAGGTTTAAGAGTGCGCATAAAGCAAAACTACCAATCCTTTTCTTGATTGTACGTGATAAATACTAGGTGAAATTTTATGAATTTATTAAATGTTACGCTACATGATATTTTCAAGGGTTGTGTTTGATCAAAAACATAAAATAATTAAATTATCTCGATAAAAAAAAATCACGAAGTTACGTCTGATTTTCCCTTTTTTTCGTTTTATACTGGACATGGCAATTACTATGATGACAATTTTTTTATAAATAATTATATTGAAAAATAAGTAAGGGCTGTGTCTAGTCATTCTTTTAAATTCCTTTTAGTTTTGGATTTATAACGATTAAACACTTTTGGCACTTAATACGTTTTGATTCCGCGGAAAAAGCCATCTCCCGTCGCACGTTTGTGAAGCTTGACACATATTTCTATTTCACACATCAGTACCGATCGCTCCGTTGAGACGAGAAGACTACGCTCAAATTCTTAGCTGCTCCGAGTTTCAAAATAAATAGTGAAATGGGGAGAAAGAAAAGGACTTTAAAAAGACTTAGTAAACGAGAGCTAAAAAAGTTACAAACTGAAAGGATGGCTAATTGTCGAAGGTATGTTGTATTGTATTTTAAGAGAAATAAATTCATTTGAGTCGATCTAGTAAGATGACGTAAACAGATGGTGTAAAGTATATGCTAAGTAATCACATGACTTTAGTTGGTCTCTTCAAATAATAGGTTGATTTCGAAGGAATTTGTTTCAATCCACCAGGTATTTATTGTAAGCAAATTGTTTTCAAATAATATTTAATTTTCAGAATTGCTGTATCTCGAAATATTTCACAATCTGACAGGTGTGATCAAAATGAAGTTGTGGAGGCATGCGCGTCGTCGACTATGTAGGTTTCTTTAAAAATAGTATCCATACTCGCTTTTCCATCTTGGGTTTTTTTTTAGTAAAGTTGAAGCTGGCTGAAACAATAACTAGTTACTACCACATGAGTAAATATACTAAGTACTGTGTTTATTTTACAGAACAACATTGAATTTGGAAAATGTAGACCCTAATAGACAGCCTATATCTACAGACTATTGTCAGCCAGAAAAATTACTTACCGTAATGATTACTCGAGGAATGAAGAGAATACTTCAGAAAGGTATCCGCCTTAATTCTTACAGTACAATCGATAACATTTAAACTAGTGGAGACCTGTCATTAGAAAAATAACGAATGGGAAATAGTCATTTGAGAAATAACGTTAGATAATTTCTGATAAAATTATCACTTTCCAAACCATCCTTTCTTAAATGAAAGTAATGTTAGGCATTTCCGAACGCAACTTGTCGAGAGCAGTAATCCCCGCCATTATTTGACGTTTGTATAGCTATCTCGCTCTCTCTTTTCTGTACAACTTGTATTTGTTTTAGTTTGTGAATAAATTGTAATTTAAATGGTTTAATGCGTTTTTCTGAGCTTCCCTTTTAGCTCAGAAGCGGGATTACTGTACCGAGCGCCTACAAAAACGTTTTCCTGACGAAACAATAAGTGAAAGTAACTTCAATATCGTTTTCCAAAATTTACGAAGCGCGGCCGCACCGGCCGGGACGCCTTGCAGAAAACAAAAACCGGTTCGTACCTGTTTGCTGCACAGGTACTGCGAGTTTTCATCGAGTGTATTGGGGATTGTTGTGAATTTGTGATAAAAGTAACTTTCAAGCCAATAACAATGAGTGGACGTGAATTTTCCCATGATATTGGACTGTCATCTTCGAAATGTGTAGTAGTGACGGACGGTGTACCCATATGATACGTTGCCTCGTGAACTTTTGAATAGTGTCTCAAATCGGCAGCGTTTCGGCGGTCCCGAGCGGAGTCAGCTGGAGCACCGCGGCACCGGACCGTGTGCGCGGTCACTGACCTCTGCCTTAATCGCTCTCTTATTGCGGAGTGTTCATCATGCTCCTGATGGGAGAGTGATTAAGCAGCAGGTTCTTGCGAACCCAAACAAGTCTCATTCGTCAAAGTACTCATAGTTAAAGTGCTAGGTATCTACTATGGCTAGTACTTTGAATAATGGAAACCAATAGCCACAGTAGTGGTCTGTTTTTACCCCACTTCAGTAGTACCCCACCATTTCATCTGTGCCATTGGCAACCTACAGCTGATTTAGTTCAAGCCTATGCTGGTCTTAATAATACATTTTCTGATTCTGATCCTATCTGATCTGTTAATTATTATTGAGTAAGTAAGTTAATCTGAAAAGATAAAGGTATTTTGTATTCTGTGGATGTATGACTGGTGATGAGAAAACTATTTCTGAAACTTATTTGGACTTTTAAATTTTAAAAAAAAAAGAATGCCGAACATTGATACTAACAACTATCTAAACCTAAACTAATATCTCAACCTTACATAACTCTAATGTTTATTAACTGCCTTTCTTTCCAATCAGTAAGTTAGTCAGATGTGTGACTAAGTTAATGCTTATGGTGTAATGTTCTGAATATTATTTACAAATTTCAATGTGACAAGATCTATTTAAGGTTATGCTTGTGGGTTACCCGATGCAGGTTACAGAAGCAATAACAGGTAGGTACCTTCCGTACCAGAAAGCTGATGCTATTTCTGCTGGTTATCAGGACACGTCCAGCATGTTAAGATATTAATTTTCATCGTTGAAGTAAGTCAAGTGTTACTGATTTAATAATTAAATGATGCAGTTGTAAGCATTGTGGTCACATTGCACCAACATTACAAAATTCATAAAAATTGTGCATTCTGTGGCTGTGTCTGTCATGATGATGAAAACAATTAGGTAGAAAAGGTGTTCATCACACTGTTATCATCGTACAGGCCATGATAAGAATGAATGTCCTGAAGTAAACTGTTACTTCAGACAAACTTATGTCTAATTATTTACAGATATTACTGTAGCTGCAAATTATTAGTTGTCATTTTTATTGATTTCAGTTGTCATGTCTTGGGTAAAATAATAATTACAGAGTTATACAGAGCCCAGAGGTTACAGTTACAGTTGAATATTCAATCCATGCAAGTCTAGTTGTTCAATTAAAAATTTTAGTATTTAGTTATTCATTTCATTTTTATTGCACATAATAGTACAGTATGGCGGGCTTCATGCTGAGCGCATTATCTGCCAATCAACCATCCGGCATTTAAGGTATGTCAAAAATTCTAAAATAGATCCTTTAAGCAGGTTTCTGATGAGGCCAAACTGTGCCCAAAACAGAGGTTAATATAGGTCAGCCTGTTACCAACTAAGCGCTTGAGTATTGTCACAGTGATTTGTGTTATTTAAAAAACGTAGTAGATGTTTCGTATTTACAAGGTGTTAAATAATTGCCTGTCGATAGGATTCGAACTTGTTATTTTGATGTTAATATTTCGTTTGTTAAAAGTTGTATAAGTCGTTGATGACCCGTTTAGCGCAGTGGTTCAACGGTTGAGCATCGAGGGGTCGCGAGTTCGATTTCCGCACAGTGCGGGGTTTGTTGAAGAAACAAGTGTTTGTGCTGAATCTGGTTGTCTGTGGTACCTTCGTTGTTCCTGGTTTAACAGAGCGAGGCTCATATTTATTGTTATGTGTTATTTAGATTCGTGACAACCAAACTGTTGTAGGAAGGACCCTAATACGGATATAAGTACACGAATTATACACACCAACATAATATTGCTGTGTCGGGGTGTGTCGTGGCGCGACAGAATGCTATCGGTTTTGTTCAAATGTGACAGACGCACGTTGGTCACATTACCTTAGGATCAGAGAGCATTGTGCATTGCATGCATCGTTGTCTAAAGACATACTGTGGTAATAGGGTCGGCGAAAGCTTACCTGCTGAAATGGTCTTGATGAGTATTAGATGAGTTTACAAATAGTTTTTTCGGTAATTGTAGGATTGGTAAATGTTCTACAAAAAGTGCGTAGCTTACGGATTCAAAGCGCTCATATTATATTGTAGTTTGTCGATGGCCGAGCGGATGAAAGATCGCGGCAGTACCTACATCGTTTGAATAGTTACCGATTGTACTAATTGGACTTAGTAGAAACGAGATTTGTCACCATATATAGCCCGCTGGTAGCCCCAGGTACAAAGTTGAGACTTTGATTAAGGTCGAATACCGTACTGGTAAGTCAACGGGTCACCTGGATGGGTTTAGCCGAAACCATGTTATTTCCGTTAAGCGAATAAATGATACATGTTTTCTACCTAATTCTGTAGAAGCAATGGCAACAGGGAGACTATTCAATTGGTTCAACTGTAGACCAATAATTGTAAGGTAAAATTCAAAGTGGCTATTTGACAGAACTTGCTTACTTTTACCGTATTTAAAAACTGGTTTGGCAAATACGGCGCTGTATTTAGAAACAAAAAGTAAAATGTACATGGCTGCATCTCCTAACACTATGCGTGAAAAATATACAGGGTGTCAAGCAGTGTTGTTGTATTCTTCATGCAAGATGCCGTTGCCGTTCCACATAGTACCTATACGTGGGCCACCTTGGTGTTTGATTTACGACATTTATTCACTCTAGCTCTTGTAGTTAGAAGCTGTTCGTGTTATTATAGTATTACAGATATTTGGAGTTGTATGCGACCGAAACAAAGCTTTCATTTGTAAGCATTTTAAGGATTATTGTGGTCTACAAGAAACAAATAAAATACATTTTGACTGCTGTTGTCAATCCGCGCGCAAATGAGCAAGTCTACTACCTATTTTAATGACAAACCATTTTGGGAGCTTTGGTGATCTTGCGTTGGTAGTAATGTTAAATGTGAATGGTAAAGCTTGGTGATCTGACTTTGATGATTTATTTTGTTTTATGATGTTAGACAAAGTTTCTAACTCGTTCTGCGTATGCTCCACATGTGTTAAGCAAAGAACTTTTGAGGTCTGTGATATGGTTATTGGTGAACGTAATATTATGCGCAAGGGGTTACGAAGTGACAGGCTTGCACCAAGTTTAGATGGTCAAATTCAGGATTGTAAAAGTGTAAGCCGTAATGTGATTAGGACTATACACATGGTCGCCGTCAAGCATACTGTAAACTGTAATGTGATGGCTCGTGACAAACTAAATCGTTTTAATCAGATAGTTCAATATCTGATTGTTCTTAATATGAATGAAACATTACCTCTTGTATTCTTAAGATTTATATTGTTTGTTTGTAATATTACTCAGTGAGCTGCCATTAAGAAGACGATATTTGTTCGCTCATTTGTTACATCATCTGATTTATATTGTTTGTTTGTGATTGTTTGTAATATTACTCAGTGAGCCGCCATTAAGAAGGCGATATTTGTTCGCTCATTTTGTTACATTATATGATTTATATTGTTTGTTTGTGATTGTTTGTAATATTACTCAGTGAGCTGCCATTAAGAAGGCGATATTTGTTCGCTCATTTTGTTGCATTATCTGATTTATTTTGTTTGTTTGTGATTGTTTGTAATATTACTCAATGAGCTGCCATTAAGAAGGCGATAATTGTTCGCTCATTTTGTTACATTATCTGATTTATATTGTTTGTTTGTGATTGTTTGTAATATTACTCAATGAGCTGCCATTAAGAAGGCGATAATTGTTCGCTCATTTTGTTACATTATCTGATTTATATTGTTTGTTTGTGAATGTTTGTAATATTACTCAGTGAGCTGCCATTAAGAAGGCGATATTCGTTCGCTTATTTTGTTGCATTATCTGATTTATATTGTTTGTTTGTGATTGTTTGTAATATTACTCAGTGAGCTGCCATTAAGAAGGCGATAATTGTTCGCTCATTGTTGTTACTTGACTGTAGGCGATTGAGAACGCTTCAGACTGTAAGTTATTTGACTGGAGGCGATTAAGAACGCTTCATACTTGTTAAATAACTGGAAACGATTAAGAACGTTTCAGACTGTTTGTTACTTGACTGTAGGCGATTGATAACGCTTCAGACTGTAAGTTATTTGACTGGAGGCGATTAAGAACGCTTCATACTTGTTAAATAACTGGAAACGATTAAGAACGTTTCAGACTGTTTGTTACTTGACTGTAGGCGATTAAGAACGCTTCAGACTGTAAGTTATTTGACTGGAGGCGATTAAGAACGCTTCATACTTGTTAAATAACTGGAAACGATTAAGAACGTTTCAGACTGTTTGTTACTTGACTGTAGGCGATTAAGAACGCTTCAGACTGGAGGCGATTAAGAACGCTTCAGACTTGTTAAATAACTGGAAACGATTAAGAACGTTTCAGACTGTTTGTTATTTGACTGACTGTTTAAATCTCGAGATTTGCCTTAAGAGGTGTTGTATAAGTCGCGACTTGGAAGGTGTACTTCCTGAACTGGCATTAAGAAGTCAGTTGTGGTGGCATTAAGAAGTCACCTGAACTAGCATTAAGAAGTTAGTTGTGCTGGCATTAAGAAGTCAGCTGAACTGGCATTAAGAAGTCAGTTGTGGTGGCATTAAGAAGTCACCTGAACTAGCATTAAGAAGTTAGTTGTGCTGGCATTAAGAAGTCAGCTGAACTGGCATTAAGAAGTCAGTTGTGGTGGCATTAAGAAGTCACCTGGGTATGTCAATATTACTTAGCTTAGTTTTACTTTTACGTTGCTTTACATGGAGAATACTGCTCGGGGCGAGCAGTGGTACAGGAAGGCCGACTGTTAGGCATTTCCGAACGCAACTTGTCGAGAGCAGTAATCCCCGCCATTATTTGACGTTTGTATAGCTATCTCGCTCTCTCTTTTCTGTACAACTTGTATTTGTTTTAGTTTGTGAATAAATTGTAATTTAAATGGTTTAATGCGTTTTTCTGAGCTTCCCTTTTAGTAACTAAGCGCAAACAGACGCCGAAATTAACCATTTCCCGCCTACTTTTTTGCCTGGCCGCTGCTTTGCACTCTCCTGTAAATATATAATAAATCCGATCAGTTGAACGGAAAAGGGTGGATTTGGGTGGGGTGGTTAGAACTGCAACCACAAAACGCATGAGCCGAGCGATATTTTGACTCAGAACGCCACTTGCTACGAGCACTTTAATGCTTAATTGCAAATGACTTTCCTAATAGTGGGTAATTTGTGCCTTTTTTTAACATAAATTCTGTAAAATATGGCTTCCGCATTATTTTTTTTCTACTGTGTCATTTCTGCATGTTTTTTTTTTGGAAATAGCTGAACTTTTTCATTACAGTTCATTGAAGCGACGACGCACTCTAAGTAGTTGGCCACAAGCTCAGAATGAAGATCAGGCTGAAAATTTGTACGATGCAGCAGAGAGAGTAATAATAGACAAGTTGTACTTTTTTGAAAAAATAAAAATGGTATCGAATCATGCTCTTCAACTCGGTTGCACTCTATCTAACTTAAACATCACAGGAGAAACGTGGGTAAAGTGGGTGGCCACCGTTTTCTGGGATTCACAAGGTTTGATCTACATCGATTACCTCGAGAAGGGTAAAACTATAACAGGGCTTTACTATGCCGATTGATTGGGCTGATTCGACGCCGAATTAAATAAAAAACGACCCCACCTGGCGAAGAAAAACGTGCTGTTTCACCACGACAACGCACCGGTTCTGCCGTTGCCATGGTCAAATTGGTCGAATTGCGCTACAAATTGCTGCCCCATCCACCGTATTCTCCAGAGTTGGCCCCTTGAGACTTCTTTCTGTTTCCTAATCTGAAAAAAACACTCCCCGGGAATAGATATGGATCAAATGAGGAGGTCATTGCCGCCACCGAGGCCTATTTTGCAGAGTTTGACAAAAACTATTTTTCGGACGGGTTAAAAAAGTTTGAGCATCGCTGTGCTAAGTGTATCGAACTGAATGGAGACTATGTTGAAAAATAAATTGCCATTTTCCAAAATTTTCCTTTACTTTTTGTAGGCTAAGTAAGTATTTATTGAATGACCCTCGTATAATATGTACATACTTGAAATAAAGATGATGTTTTTGGCATTCATTTTCATTTTTCATTCACCTTTCAACGCCCTATAAACCAGATACAATTGAAAATCTATTATTATAATCGCTGACAATCGCGCCAGGCGGGATGCGACCCTTTAATTCGTCTTCAGTTGGTGGAGGAGAGTCAAACCACCCCCTCATGAGTTCTCACCTTGGCGTTGCGAGGGGGCTTGGTACCGGTGGTAGGGTCCAACCGCCGAGAAGCGAATAGAACTCAGGAGTGGCAGTGTGGTGGACTAGCCACCCACTCGCTGAGGCCCGTAAGGGCGACACGTGGGGTTGCGGGGCCAGTGCGGCCTGCAAGCGCCTTGAGGCGCGTGGTAGCGGCCGCGGGGTTTTAGTCGGTAGGAGTCCAACATAACTTCGTCGTCTCCCCGGGCGACGAGGTATCCATGAAGATTTCCCCACGAAAAAAAAGGCGGGTCAAATCATGACACCGGGGAGCTTTTATTTATAAATATACAAATGCTTCCACCTATCACCGTCACTAATATAGAACAAAGAACGCAAAAAAAACCCGCTTGTGTATTTACTTTAAAATATTTTATTTAAATTTTTAGTATATAAAAATAAGTCGTGTTTCAGAACGCACTAACCGATTTCCACAGTTTTGCATTCGTTGGAATGGTCTCGGGCTCCGTGAGGTTTATAGCAAAGAAAAATCAGGAAAATTTCTACAGAAAAGCGGGAAATTCTTTTTTCACATACAGCTAAGTCCACGCGGACGAAGTCGCGGGCGGCTGCTAGTATTTAGTATTTATTGTAAAAAAATCAACTGGTGACAGATAGACAGTGTAGTCTATGTAATAGGGTCCTATTTTTACCTTTTGCATACCGATCCTTAAAAATAATTTAAAAGATGAGACAACTATCTACAAAATAACATTCAACTCATATACAAAGTAAAATTACACACATTAAAATGTAGGTAATGTATTCACAAAAATAATGCCCACTGTGTTATCTGATTGTTTTACGTATACTACGGAAGCTACGCGTTGAGCGAGCGAGAGAGATGTATTGTGGTTCAGCGGGCGATAGTGTTCGCAGAGAGGGGGGTGCGGGTGAATTTTAATAATTTGCTGGGTTTATACGCACTCTTAACAGGTTTCTATGAATTTCGTGATATTTTTTTGTTAGCTCATACTTAATATACATGAAAATCTTGAAAATACCGGCATGTAATTTGAAAAGATATTTGTTTGCATTTTAATTTATTCATTGGTTCCGACACAAAAAGACAGTTACGATTGAACATTTAGGGACATTTAGGAAAGCTGAGGTGGAAGCTAGCTAAATATTAATAGATATCGAGTTTAAGTATCATATTTAAAACGAATGATGCTTATTGTCAATTGTGCTTCTACGTTTTTATCTATGCGTTGACTGGCCAATGACAAACGCTATTTTATGTAAATTATGTGGAAGTGTGTACAAAACGGACATTTGTAGAAGAGCTGCTTCCCAGCGTTCCCGCAACTGGAAGTGTCAGTGGCACATAGCGCAAGGAATTGATGGCCGTTGGGGCCGAAAAGTGCTGGATTGGACCCCACCCGCAACGTGGACGAATGACGTGATAAAAGTCGCATGATTTCGTTGTATGCAGGCCGCTTGCAATCGGCCGCTCGGGGTTTTTTTTATAACTTAGGCGCTTGTTTTGGCCACAATCTCACCTGATCGTAAGTGATCATGTGTTCTAAGTCTAGGGGGTCTATGGGGGAGGGAGGTTGATGTTCAGCAGTGATTAGTTGATCTCATGTGGCTGTTGATGATGTTAACACCTGATTCGCATGTCGATTTCAAAACAATGGAGCGGTTCAGTTCGAGATTAAGTAATAATGTATAGTATATCAAAATACAAATTGAAGACTCAGTTTGAATTTTCAAGTTACCATATGAAAATTCAAAATAGTTTTAAGTTATAATAGCTACCTTGAGATATGAGGAAATGGCTGTGACGGAAAACAGACTTATAGAAATTAACTTCTTGTTTTGAAAATTAATCCATAAGCTGATTACGGATTTTGGAGCTTAAAATAATATTACTCAACAAACAAGATTTTTAGAAGTAAAACCTAATCCGTTAATTGAAGTTTAAATCTTTTTAAGTAGCTTTCGTTTTAATAATCCATAAAATTTATTCATAATTGATTACATCCTATAAATAAGTGGTTTATTTTCAAATATACAAGGATTCTACCACAACCATATAATTAATTATTTAAAGACATTGTAGAAATCGAGTCGTGACAAACTCAAAATTACGAAAGCGTCTTTGATGTGCTTCTGCCGAATTGAATTTTGATTTTTGAAAGCTCAGTAAAAGCCTTTGGTACCTGATGAGACGCTGAAATCCAATTATAAGGATTCAAAGAATTCTCAAACGAATTTGAAGGATTTGTTTACGGTGTTTGAGCGTAGTTAGATTTGATGGTATTACATCAGGGGTGCAATGGAAGCTTTTAAGACATGACATGAGCTCACGAATTACCAAACGGGACAGTCAGAGGCTCACTGATTGTTGCCATTGGGATAAATGGAACATTCAGAAGCCCACACGTAGGGCCTATGCCCATTGTCAGGGTTGCTTTTTCTTTTTATAGTTAAATTACTAGTCATTATTTTTAAATTTAAATGTCTTTGTGATATTTTGTTTTCTAAATATTATGCCAAACATAAATTAGCCCTATTGAAAAAACATCAATATTTATTCAAATTATCCCTTTCAGCTATTTGTTAATAATTTTATTTAGTTATTTACTTTCTTAAATGATTATAGGTTTAATGATTATGGCAAGTGTTAACTACGGTTATACGATATGACAGTTATTTGCAAAAATCGCAAAGCGTTTCAATAGGAAACCAAGCAGATAATAACCATGAGTGCAAAATGTATTCTAATTATTCTTTACTGTCGTGTAAAAAGAGTCAAAGCTTAAGATTAGTTTTATTCATGTGTACTCGTAATAAACTTGCCACCGCAAAAAATATTTCTTTGCGAGGCGCAGTAACGTTATTAAAACAGTGACACGAAATTAAAAATTTCAAACAGAATTTACATTAACTTTGCGGTTTCTATGGCGTAGGGTTGTCACAGGGCTGATTTGAAAGTGAGATTTAAGAGATGCTTGACTTTGATGTCACACACTTACATGCGTACACGTGGCATTATAAATTACGTAGTTGCTCCTCCGACTAATATTAGATGTGGCAAGCACGATGAAACGCCAATTAAAATGGCCAAAAAGACTACAGTTATGAAAAACACAGATGAAAACTTAGCCAATGTTGATATAAGTGGTTGCGGTGGACCTCGTACGGCGGCAGTTATTGGACCGGAGTCATTGTGAATGGTGCATACCAAGACAGCGAAAGTGCCGGCGTACTCAAGCCGTTTTTTGAGCCTACCTCAGCGTTTATGGGGAGTCGGCTAGAGGAGGGCAACGGTAAGGCATTTGGCGGTGAAGCGTTGTTGTTAAAACTCCTTTAACTTTCAGCTTTATTAAAGGACTGGATTCAGAAGGCTCAGAACCGGGAGTTGTGGCGCACTTACTGCCGCACTCAGAGACGTCAATTAACGTTAATGGTTCATTAGAGTCAAAATTCCATTTTTCTTTTTTGACTTTACAACAATTTGAATAAGTAAAGGACTTTTAAGAATGTAAAATTTTGACTCGAAAGAACCATTAACGTTAATTGACGTCTCTGAGTGCGGCAGTTAGGGAGAGGCTGACGCCAGGCTGATAATGATGAGGCCAATGAGTCTTTGTGTTACGTCGACAGCCCTAACTACCTCTGCTGCAGGAGTATTCTCAACTCACACGGGTTTATTATTTGCATTGCTAATTACTGGCAGCACACGCGCTCCTCCATTTGTGATAGCTGTGTTTTATGAACTAGCATTTTAATTAGGACTATCAGAAAAGTCGTATCTAAGGGTTATCCGTAAGTTATGGTGTAGCGGCCACATTTTGACTTGTTGTTAGTAAAAACGCAAAAAGTTTTGCAAATTTCTACAATACTGCTACAAATTCAGCCATTCATTATACCTTTATCTTGAAACAATTTAAATGGTTACTCTTTCGATGTTTTTGGACTGTAAATAAATTTATTTCATTGTGGGATTTTCTCAATTGCCAACTTATAAAATAAAATGAAACCATTATTTGTGTACATTTTAGTTCTTATGAAGTAGAGGTGACAGCTGCAAAAGTTATGTTTATAATCAAGTTTATACTTAGCATAAATTGACAGTTCCATTGTTTGAATTCAACAAACTGATTTATCCTTGTTGGTGATAAAATCAAATAGAACGTCCAAAAATAATTAGTATGCCAATGTATGTGTGTACTTTTTCACTTACCCCAAAATTCATCGAAATCGTCATTCACCTAACCAATTCAGTGAAAATTCGCAAAAGTATACGTATCCCGCAGTCACATTAGCCGACAAAATTGTTGCCGCCATAAAAAGGCCACGCCATAACGTAAGGGTGAAATTATTATAAATCTCCATGATATTACCATAGAGCAACTTAGGGAAGTTTGCTCTTCCCGGTCGATAAGTGGGCAGTAACTCATTGGAGCTAGTTGGTGGTGTGAGGTAATAAAACTCAGAAGGTTCTTTCAGTAGTAGGCAACTGAAGGCATCATCTGAAGTTGTGACAGGTTCTCTATTAGAGGCATTTTTGATCTGATTTAGTAAAAATTCTTAGCACATCTATCTATCTAGAGAGACACTTTAGAGAGAGTTCAAGTTTGGCCAGTACACCTACTTTCTGTTTATTGTACAGAGGCGTTCAAATCAAACTTTACACAGGGGCACTTTAAACTGCTAACATTAGACCCCATTTTGCAATGGCCTCGTAAAGGTTGATTTGAACGCCTCTGTAAAATTTGGGGCTAACTCTCCAGCGATGAAAAAGACTAATTAGAAAAACAAGATGGCTGAAAGAATCTAATCAAAATACTTTGTTTTATTATCAATATCAAGTCACATTCTGAGTATGGCTGTTTTAAAAAGTATTTTGAGATTACACCAAAATATAATCTAAATCGTAACCAGGCCTAAAAAGTAGGTAACTCAAACAAGAGTTCAATAAACCGAAACTTCTGTAATCCATTAATATATGACGCCAGCACGCTGGCCCATACTTTGTGTTTACGATGCGATATCGCAGCCATATTGCTAGACGATGGAGTTAGTATGGAAGTGGTCCCATTTACTTTTATGGCAGGGCTCAGTAACCTTTTTAGAGGAAAGAGCAGAATTGGAAGCAGCAGTATCAGAAATTAATAATGACCTTACACATGAGGCGGAATTTATTCAATATTTTGCATATATTTTGTACAAATCTGTTAGTTGATTTTTGTTTTTCTCTATTGAAACTTGTCGTTTTGTTGCGATACAACCGCCTGAAATAAATATTATTTATATTGTCTTAATATACCTATTCATTAATTTATTAGGTATTTATTAATGCTAATATGAGGCATGATCTACCAGTCAATCATATGGCTAAGCAGAAAAGTACTGTGAAAGGAAAGTACTTGCACCCCCTGGGGAGCGACTAAAATTAAATAATTTAGAAGTAGTAAAGAATGTTTTGATTTTATAGATGTTAAGGAACAGATTCTGATGCGACCTCTTTTTTATGTCTAGATTTTATGTCTAGAAAAAATGCTTATCGATTTTCATTGTCATCATTTTGAGCGGTTACTACGCAGAAGGTTAGCAAATTATATCGAAAGGCCAAATCAATAACGACTGATCAGACAATATTCAACCTTACCGACAATTGTTGGAAAATCATAAAGGCGCTTACTCACTGGGTCCATTCGCATGTAACGTAACGGTACAGGTCCGACCATTACATCAGTGTGAGAAAACCGAGCATTAGACTGTGCGCATTGTAATGATACAACGTGTAATATTTTGATACAACTTGTAACATCACTCAACTAAGAGTGGATGTTCAAAATTTAAATCTAGTCTAAATATTACAATATACGCAAATGCTCATCAGTCAGGAAGATAATATTGTATGCAATGAAAGAAAGAAAGAAAGAAAATATTTTTTTTGTACATAACAAAGAAAAAACAATACAGAAAGTCGAATCTATAATTTCGCTTTACACACGCATGTTCATTATTAAGGGAGGTAGTATTGTAATGTGATGCTAGAAGTCGAATCTATAGTGTTACATTACACGCTACTGAGGTGAGGTAGCACCTTAAGGTATGTTTGCTTGTTACAAGGGTAGCAAATCACGCCAAATTATAATGTCTTTTACTTAATTTAAGCTTACGTAATTTTTGATGTTAAATTTACTCTACCTAATGAATTAGAAGAGTTATTTATAGCTGTTTGTCAAGAATATAACAGTATCATCAAATAATAGGTTCAGATATTTAATGAAAATTAACACAGGAAATTATTCATTGTTAAGTTTATTCGTTTTATTGTTGGTAAGTTACCTACAAAATAAAATGAGAGTTAAAGATAGGAAATATTTCTGTCACCTACGTTGTCATTATTAAAAAATGATGACAACGTGAAAATGCGTCAAATTTTATCACATGGTCTTGCGTCAGGCGGGACTCGCACCAGTGTCTTCCGCATTCCGGGCGGCTGCACTAACCACTGTGCTACCAAGACCATAAACAGACAGAATTATTTCCTAATGATGATAACGTGAAAAATCATGTAAGGTTCGCTACTAGGGTCGGCCGGAGAGAAAATCTGTCAAATTTGAAAGCGATCGTGACAGCTATGGTCACACAGTGGTTGGGCCGTGCAATCCGTGCATAAATGCAATGCATAAATCCGGACGACCGTCTTGGTGTAATTGTTTAGAAGTCGGCTACTACACCAAAGGTCGCGGGTTCGATCCCCGAACAATACAAACATTTGTGTGCATGAACATGTCTGTTTGTATTGGTCTGGGTGTTTCCTATGTATAATAAGTATGTATTTACAAAAGAAAAAGTATTTGAGTATGTTTATCCGTTGTCTAGTATCCCATAAAAACGGAGTATAATCAACTGACTTGGGGCTAGATGGCGCTGTGTGGAATAATGTCCAGAGATATTTATTTATTTATTATTATTATAAATCGCGGCATGATAATCATTTGATGCGTTCACCAAAGATATTTTTATTTCGCCACCCAATATATTTCAGGATATAGGGCAAACAAAAGAAACTAACCAAAAATTGTATTTTATTAAACATACCAACAAGCGGTTTTGCCAATTATTTTTTTACACTATTATTTGCAATCTATTCTCGTGACCACGTTATTTGCACAATGTTATATCTGGTACTTGACGATTCCATCGAGATTTAGTTGTAACTTGGTTTATCCGTTCGATCATCATCAACACAAAATATTTCTTACATCCAATGCATATGATATAGCAATACACGGAGCCATTTCTAGTAACATGCAGAAGAACCCACTAATTAATTGGTCTTACTTGTAATGAAAAGCTGCAAGAAGCATTAAACGGAGCTATCTTGTTACTAACTAAAACGAGGAATTTAACAGTTGTCAACAGTTGAGACACTTTTAGTGGATAATTTATTTTAGATAAGAACACTTGAGTATAATACCTTTAGTCTACTGTAGAGGCCATCGTATTACAGGCTTTTTACGCTGAATTTAATACAGAATCCACCGTGATCTTCATCTTACTAGAATTGATCTACGAGTAGAGCATAGTATGAAAGGAAGTCACCCTCCGCGTTTTTCTGTCTGTTTTTACATAAGCTTTCACTATCTAAATGATAGTTAATGCTAATTATATTTTCTAGAACGTTTGTCTGTATAGTTCATTCAAATTACTACAGGGAAAAGCTGTGTGCAAATAGCCAGTTAGAGATAAAAATGCTTGCACTGGCATTTTTCCATGGCTGACGTAAATATGATAATTCATATTTATATCAAAGTTCTATCTGATCCATTTTTTTTAAATTTAAAATGGGTTTGCGTTTGACCTCAGTCTCGCCAGCCACGCTTACCCAAAAAATGCTTATTCACTCTTGCCTTGAAGACACCAAGGTTGTATGTATCCGGAAACACAGACGCAGGGAGGGCGTTCCACTCCTTAGCGGTGCGGACCAGAAAGGAAGCACCAAACCGCTTAGTTCGGACCGCTGGAAAGTCGACCACATGGAGGTGAAAGCCCTCATGGCGACTTGTGGTCCGGTAGTAGAAAGTAGAGGGTGGTATCAGGTCATGAAGTTCTTGCGCACACTCTCCGAAATACACCTTATAAAAAACCGATAGACAGGCAACTCTACGCCGATGCTCCAAACTCGAGTTTGGTTCCAACGAGCGTCTCGTCACCTATCAGTCTCCTGGCTTTTCGGTCTACTGAGTCCAGTGCATCCAGCTGATACTTGGCAGAGCCATCCCAGAGGTGGCAGAAGTACTCCATACACAACCGAATTTGTGCTTGGTACAATTGTAAAAGCTGTTCCGGTGTGAAGTGTGTTTCCATTTCGAATAACTTGTCATTATGTTCTATTGCTATAACTATTTCTGTTTCGTATAAGCAAACGCAAACTTTAATTTTTTTTGCTCGAGATCTCCATCCTAATTACTATGGAACGAGTGAAGTTTCTTTGACAGCCGTCTGCGCAGTCCCGCAAGTCAGTCTTCCACATGACGCCGGGTCAGTGCACGTCACTGCGTAAAGAATAGGAAAATGAAATGGCAACTAGTACGAAATTGTCAAACCCAAGAGAGCTTTTAATCAAGTGTACTTATAAATATAAACCTGCCATATAACTCTCATGGTGAATCATGATAAAATCATACGTTTGATAAATTATGCATAATGCATGTGAACAAACAGTACGGAGGAAAAAAAATAAAGTTGTACTATTTTCAACAAAAGACCCTATGTGCGCCTATTTCGTGTAAATTATCCGCGTAATTATAAATGTCATTTTCGTCAAAAGCGACGTGCGCTCACCTTGGGGACATGGGGGGGAGTGAGCTGCGACGGTGCGCGGACAGCTATCAAAGAAACTTCACTCACTCCATAGTAATTTGTATGGAGATTTCAAGCGAAAAATTCGGAATGTTTGGGAATTTTTTGCACAAAACTGAAATAAAGCAATGAAAAACAACTGATTGGCAATGCTTCTTTGATATCTGATCTTTACACGTTATTTAAAACACGTAAGTTGTTAATTTATATGATGCCTAAACTTTTGAAATACGGGAGTGCGTTTTGCACGTTTTTAGCGATATTCTGATTTTTTTTCACATTAATCTAGTAAGTTGATCCATATACTGGAAGTTTGAGCTGATTTTGCAACTCTTTGACTACTATGACGATTTTTTTCGTGCCTCATACTTCATATTTTCTATATAAAACTTTAGTTTTCCCGAGAGCCGTTTTCCTGGTATCGAGCCTTAAACATTAAAATATTTTGAAAAATCTCTGGGTTTGTTAAGAGCACTTTAGGATAATTTACTGATTCAGCTCACCACCAAATCTATTTAGGTAATGCATTCGACCGAAGCATTTAGGCTGTAACCACATGTAATGGCTTCATTGCAAATACATCAAAAACATAGCAAGAGTTAGTTAGTACATAACACACGCTGGGTAATGAAATATGTTTAAATAAGTGCTGGGTCTAGATGTTAGAACCGTCGTTTTGTTTCTCATAACATAAAGGAAAACGCTACTTTATGTACCAGTACAACATGTTTTTTTAAACTTCAAAATCCCACTGCTGGGCAAAGGTCTCCCCCCAACCTTTCCATCGTTCCCTGTCCACCATTCTCTCTAGTAGTATTTGTAAAGGTCATCGCACCAGCATTTTTTAGGCCGTACCCTTCGGCGATGGCCATCTATGGGTATCCATTGGGTTGAAGTATAAAATGTTATGTAGTCTTATATCTTTGAGGTTACTCTATTGTTCAATATAAATGTCTAGTTTTGACAGCAGTTAAAAATAAAGCTTAACCTTGAATCTGAGTTACACCTTTTTTGTAATATAATTGTTAAAAGTTTAAAGAAATAAATCAAGCAACAAGGTTACGCGTTATGAATAATAACCAGTGGTGTTTCCATTATCCGGTCGCGAGGACCAACCCGCTGTTGAGATGTCCCATCGTCCGCATAGTAATTTCCATTTTTTCTCCTTTCACTTTTTATCCGAAGGGTTTAGAAAAAAAACATTTCTTTTTTATTTTATCATTCTATCCAGCAAAAGGCGAACTCCCTTATTCATAAAAACTTAAACAGCGCTCCAACAACACATTAACTTTTGTATAGCTTTGTTTCTTTCATTCTTGTTGCTGCCGCCATTTGCGAGTAAGTGACACAACACGTCAATTGCTTAAACAATGCTTTAGCGTTGCGTTAGTTTTTATGAATGAGGTTGTACTTAACTCTTATTCATAAAAGCTCAAACAGTCCTCTTTTACTGGCATTGCTGTTAACACTAGAAATTGACTGAAAACTTATCTCTATACCAATGCAGCACCACTGATTCAAATTTTGTGAATAAGGGTGAAGTGGTTAGTTAGTTTTTATCAAGTTAACATTGCAAATAGCATCTCCACATTGAATCAAATGCCAGACTAAAGCCATCTTAATCCTGAAGTCATAAAACTTTGCCTTACGCAAACCAATCCAGACTTAGGGTGAACAAAAGGAAAATTTATCTATCTTTATCAGAGTATAAAAACGCTTAAGTCATCCTAATGTCGCGTCTAATCAAATAAAATCGCTGTTCAGAATTAAAGAAAGACGAACGTGAAGGCTGGATTTAACGTAATTGGTTCTAAGGAACTTTTCACGTAGGTATTCTTTCAGAATTTAAAATGACAGCGATTTTCCGTACGAGATCATCGCGTCTTAATGTCTTTTGTTAAAGAAAATCGTAATAAGGATCAGACGAATTAGGGGAAGTTTTTGAGGTTTCATTTTAATAATCAATGGAAGACGAGACAATGTTGTGATATTTCAAGAGCAAAATATTGGATCTAGAAATATTGTGTTGGCGTGTGGTAGGTCTCTTTTTGATAATGTTTATTTCTAATGAAACAGTTTCAAATATTGTTTACCAAGCTCTTACTTTGACCCTGAATTCCGGATCTTCTATTTTTATTTCCAATCTAAAAAATACAATAAGGTTCGATTATTTCCGACTTCAAGCTTTTCAGTTATTTCGCTTTCTAATTCTAACCTATCAATACAACTAAAAGGTCATTTTGATATTTTATTAGATGTATATTGGATTTCGTTATCGAATCAAAAGTCAGGGGGTCAGTAAGAAGAATTGACTTCTGTGGGGAAAATATCTTTTTGTACCTAACAATGCGCCTACTACTGGCAGCTCTGAGTATATTTATCATTCCTCCCAAAACTTCGTTAAGTGACCAAGAGCTTCCTTATGATATCCATATAAAGAAACCCCAAGAATGTATACGTCGATTAAATTACCAAACTTTACGGCCAAAGCCCGAACTAGTCAATTTCTAAACCTAATATTTTGGTCCCACCATAAATAGTAAAGAGGGTTCCCGTATTAGTAAAACGATTTCCTTTGCCTGCGAAGCTCATGTCGGCCAATATTTCCGTACGTACTCGCAGCACTCCAGATGAAAGGCATCGGTTCTCAAACAATATTTTCCTAGCTTTGTCGGTGCTGACATTTGATTCTTGTTTCTGTTTTCGAGCGCGCTTATTTCGTGATTTCACTGGCGTGTTTTCGTTTACAATGTTTTTTTGCGGAATTTATAAGTGCTCGTGTCTGTGTGCAGTTTGTTTTGAAGCGGAAATATGGAACAAAACAGACAACTGAAACTATTGGGCTGTTTTTACTTTGTTTGTTTAATTGTGTTGGCATATTCTTGGTGAAAACTATAGCCAATTTCAAATGAAAATGCGGCTAGTGAGTAGTATGACCATATTACTACCCAGACGCGCCCTGCAGATGGTCATTGCCAAAAAAGGCCTCGGTAAAGAAGGTACATGGGACAGGTTATGACAGGCTAACTTGGGAAGCTTTAGGGGGGCTCTTCCCCTAGGCAGCACGACAAGTGAAATTAAGAAAAAAAAACTTACTAGAATGTTCACTGACAGGTACATAAAGAGGAATAAATAAAAGTTTCCGGTGCGGTCTTGCCACCATATTTATTGACCACAGTTATAAACTGTAAAGCCATTATTGACATCAAACCTTTGCCAAAGCGAATCATAAGTAGCATTTTGAAAAACACAAACATAGGAGTACTGCCACCAATAAACGATATTTGCTCGGAATATTCCTAGTAATCGGAAATGAGAGAATTGTATATAGAAATTGATGTATTACTAATACTAGGAATCAGAAATGAGGAAGGTAAAGACTAGTGCCGTTAGAATAAGACCACCCCTCGATAGTGGCATTCACCCCACTACACAGTCACAGTATAAACCATACAGTAGAACATCTACATACAAACGTGCCACTCTCGGTTTTAATAATGTGTGCGTGCGCGTCGCGCGCCGTGTCGCGATATTACGCACACGCTAGCATAAGATAGGGAGGCATAGGGAGGCGGCAGTACGGGCGGGCTGTGCCGGGTGTTTGTGTGCACGCTAGGCTAATAACTCGGCGGGCGGCCTTAGATAACCTACTTTATGGTTTATACTGTGACACAGCAAACGCGGAGTGGTATTAATCGCTGTCGCAGTAATGGCGCAGGAGTATTTCCTCTAATAGATTTCACTTTGTTACTTTAAACAGCAATGGGGTAATAGAATTACACTCTGATGAAGCCAAGGGGATTAATTTAAGCACGTAATCGATTTACATTGAGTACTTATTTAAAAGCAGGGACGCACTGAGAATATTGACAGATGGAACTATTTTTATTATTTCAGTTTGAGCTAAGAGGTTTTTTTTTATGTATTTAAAACAAATGGTTAGGAGGAAGCAAAGTTCTGTTGTAGGTTAACAAACCGGTTTGCAAGTAATTTTTTGAGTGGAACCAGGGTTTTCTTCAATGACCTTTTTTTCTAACGATGGTTTTGTTTCTCAGGTTATAAACTTAAGGTTTCAAGTTCTTGATTTCGAGAATTTAATTTTGTTAATCTGTCATACCGTAGAATGGCGCCCATTTGATTGTCTACCAAAATCCTAGGGTTTAAAATTATCATGTCATCCGCCTACCTGCCCTAACGGCCATCCATTCGGATTATATACCTACCGTCTGCTACTTCACCTTACTTATCCTTTGGGCCCCAATAGCTATTTCAGCTCTTTTACGGACTTAACCATTCAATTCTTGACCTACCTGCCAGTACAATTTTTCTGCCTCCCACGGTGGTTGACTGTTAGAGAATGCCTTTAGGCATAAGTCTGCCTATTTTATTCATTGTGCAATAGAGAATAAATAAATAAATACCTACCTCTATATCTATAAAATAGTAGATGAGACACTACTAAAATACCTTACGCCGTACGCCTTTTGCACTATTTAGTGCACTAAAGATTTAATGAACTTTACAATTTGAATTAAATTTCACGTGAACGAATCGCTGGCAAAGCAATTAAGTTTAGGTTGAATAAATACTTCAGTACCATTAAATCATCCAGCAAGTTTCTGGCTAGTTTTATCGTGAACAAACATTTATTTAAAGGTAGCAAGGAAATGTCAATTATTAACTTAATGTAAAACCCAGCCGGTAAAACCCGGGTAGTCCCAAGGGGCGACCCTTACCATAATTCTGTCAACAGCTGACATTTTACCCTACCTCGACCACGGGGTAGCCGTCGCGGAAGTTTTAACTATGATAATTACCTTCAAGTTGGACTTTATTTGTTTGATTATCGGTAGGAATCTAGGCTTTTTGACAGTTCTATTACATTATTGCACATAGAAAGTTGGATCTCATTTAGTTTGATTTTGGTTTAAATCGGAGTTTTTGACAGTTTCCTACAAGATAAGATTAGTAACTATATTTTTGTACATAGAAAACCAATTACAGTGTTTATAGAGATAAATGACCTCAAATGTTACACCTTTAAAAAACATTATGGTTTTGAAATAAATGATTGAATTAAGGATGCACCATTTTAACGGCCGTACCGCTAAAAGCGATCAGGCAAACTTCAGGTAGAGAATCGGCGATAAAAATCGAAAGTACATCCGGAAGTAAGCGATGGATGAGGTAGATAAGAAAGTGTATTTTATTTAGAGCAGAAGGTAAAAGTTATGAAATCAAAATACACATTGACCCAACAAAATGATCGTCCTACCTCGTCTAGTCTAAACGATAAGTTCTAAGTTTGTTATTGTCTAGTATTATGTTAATAACACCTTTCTAGCTTAGCCTAGAAATGAACATACTTATCTCATAAACGGGCTATATACGTCCCACTGCTGGGCACAGGCCTCACCCCAACTATGAGGTGGAACAAGCCATACTCCAACACACGGGCTCAGTGCGGATTGTTGGAGGGGTGTAAGGTTAGTGAGCAACCTTAATGTCAGATGTTATCAAGCCGCCCTAAGGCTTCTGACTAGGCTTAACGATTGACATCTGTCGACGTCAACCGGGACCAACTGCTTAACGTGCCTTCCGAAGCACGGAGATGCCTGAAATACACATCACTAAATTTCGGTTGGAGCGGTCACCCATCCCATTTCTGACATGGCGTGTGTTGCTTTACAACAGCGATCTTCGCCAATCACTGTCACAACTACGCCACGGGCACCTCATACTTATCTCAACTGCAGTAAACTCAGCATCATCACCGACCTATAAAACTCAGCCACGACTTAGATTTATGGTGCCAAATTAATATTCTCGCCGTTGACAACTAGTCATTAGTCAGGCTCATTGAATTAAGACATGGTAACCAGTGCGTTCACCCTAGTACAGTTGGCACCAGAAGCAGATAACTGTAATGTGATATTTTCGACAGTGGCTCAGAGTTAATGCTAATTAGGAGTTTTCTGATTTTCGTTGTTAAACTCTAAGTATTTGAACAAATAGTTTTTATATAAAAAAAACTATTTTTTATGCAAAGCAACACATTTAAAACTGTTGTCCCAAAGTAAGATTTTAGCGTATGTTATGGACACCAGAAACAAGGAAGGCACTAAAACACCCAATTGTGCAGAATTTGACGAAAGTTGTTCATGACTTGAAAGCTGGCGTCGAATTGCAGCTTATGAAAAACCTGAGGCATAGGTCTTTTTGAATCATCAACGCTTTAATCGATCAAATATGTTCTATACCTACTGAAATCTGTGACTGAAATCATCCGTTCACCTCACTCCTTGTGTGGTCATCATCAGACACTAAGTTTCCCATGGCATTGTCCTGTCATTAACGTGTCCATTCCAGAACATCTTTACCTATCAACCCAACGGCTATGTTCCTCATGTCTGATACAATCTTGTAGCGAAATGGTGGACGTCTTTCCAGCTCGTTGTGCGACCATGAGTTTCATTACGAGACCCATTGTAAGAGACCGTATGGCGGCGTCTCTAAATGAACGAATTTTAAAACTTTTTCAGTAGTTGTAGCTGACTGTACAGCATTGCAGAGCGCAGTATCGCTATCAGAAACAGCGACGTAGATAGAAGTGGCTCATTAAACTGTGCGGTTATCCAGTACACCACTTTGTTCTAGTCCCTAAGAAACGTCGGAGAAAATTGTAAGGTATTCCACTAATAGCCACACTGACGGTACCGCTTTATTTAACTCTAGTGTTGCAGTTTACTTGCTGACAATTAACAGTGGGTATTTCAAAATTCGTTTTTGTTACCCAACCTTAAAAGGAAGTGCATACTTTGCCCCCGAGTAAATGAATACCATCCAAAAATCCAAACACTAAGTAATCTGACGGTAATGTTTATGCCTACACTGTGCTCGCGCGTTGGAGTGTAGCTCGCTTCACCTCTAAGCTGAGATCAGGCCAGTGCCCAGCAGTGGGATGAATAAAAGCTGGTTTTGTTTTATTAAGTGTTATGGTGTGTATCGTACGACATGCCTTAAGTCCAAATTCCATGCTCATCACCTGGATGGATGGCGTGCGTCTACCGTTCGTTTAGCGCGTTACTTCCTTCTCCATACGTCTAAAATATAGAACGTTCTCCCCAGCGGTGATATTTCCGGAGATATACGACGGGGTCTTCAATAAAAAAAACGTATGCCTTCCTAAAAGGTAAGCAACGCAGCGGCCACTAGGCGGTGTTGTGGTTTTCCATGGGCTGAGGTGATCACCTCCCATCCAGTGACCCTCAATCCCGTTCCTTCCCTCTACCATTAAAAAAAAAATTAAAGTGAGAGCTATACTTTTAAGAGTAGCTTCACTTTTACTAACTTTTGCGAACCGCTGGGTGTTCGAAGTCGACGAAGTCTTAGATTAAGGATTATCTTGATGACTTTTTGATTGCGACAATATTCATCGCAGCAACTCGTCGCTCTTTTATTATAATATCGAGCTCAGTATATCGCCGTCGATTTATAGCTAAATCCATTTTAGATTTTATTGCAACAGCGAAACCGTGCAGTTGAGAGGAGTTTTATGGCAGTTATACGGTACGTCATGTTTAATCGAATGACAAATTTGCTAAGAGTAATATACTGATGTTTGCGAAATTTCGCTAGAAAATTCGGCTAGAAAATTCATTTTCAGAATACGTTTTGCACAATTTACTCTCTCTTTGAATCTAATATGTCCTATTTCCAAAAGATTTTTTGTACCTCTCTATCATCATTTGTATAATGTTTTTAATATCACCTACGATCGTTTACTTTTCTGCTTAGCTTTACGGTTGACTGGTAGAAAATGCCTTTTTGGCATTAAGTCCGCTTTTTGTATAGTTTAATGTTATGCAATGAAGAATAAATAAATAAATGAATCTTTCCTGGTAGTTCACCTTCAAAGTTATCTGACAGGTTCCTAGAGCAGTGCCTTTTCTAATTTCAAAGTTGCCACTTAAATGGTCTAATTCAAAGAAAATATGATGTTTCTTCACACAGTTACTTTATTTGATAAGCTACAAATCAAATTAGCTCTTAAACTAGTTAAACTATAAAGTTAAAAGTTGATACAGTAACGTTGGCTGCCGCAAACCGTATCCGGTCCAGTGAGCCGCGCGCATCGCATGTTATTAAATTTGTTAAGTTCAGATACCTTCCAACCACTATATGTTAGATGAGATTAAATCAGTTTAACTAAAACATAATAAAGGGTTGAAACATAAAATGTGATCCACGAATAAAAGAGGCAATGCACTAAAGAGGCATCTGAAGTTAGGTGTTGAGCGAATTGTAACTTTTAAAATATTATTAGAATCAAAATTCAAAAATTTTACACGCCATAGACACACAGTCTACTAAAATGTTTAGAAAAAAGGTGATTAAAATAGAGCAGGAAAAAATACGGGGTTACAGAGCCTTTAGAATATTTACTCATGCTTTTTCTTTTCTTACTAAAATCATAATTTGTAGCACTTTAAGTTTAAGTCACCTTTCAAACATTATTCGTTTTTTGTTTTATAATTTCATCTAATATACTAAATTCTTGTGTCACAGTGTTTGTTGCCAAACTCAACCGAAACGGCTTGACCGATTTTGACGAAATTCTTTTATGTTTGTGGAGTTTGAGAATAGGCCGTATCGTTATCTATTATCCATGGGCGGTTGTGGGCGTGACTGCGGAGAGGCATGCCATTGCTGGACCCCCATGGGAACGGTCGTGGCAACCTGTCCTTGAGTCAGGCACACATCTATTCTTAGCATCTGTCCGATGCTAAGTCAGGCGAATGGCCTTGGGGGAGAGCGCAGGTCGTGATGATCCCCAAGGCAAGGCCTGTGTACTATCCTTCTCGAGGTTGCTGCCCGTTCTTGGTCTGATTCCCTAAGAAACAGACGTAACAGAAAACTCAGGCCGGACCACTTCCAACCCCACCCCTCCCATCCGAGTAGCTAGGTACCACAGACCTGGTGCCTTTGTGCCCGGGTCGAGGGCCCAAAGCTTAATCCTTCCCAACCTTCCTATCCCTGTCCAAGAGGAGAAAACCTCTCTAAAAAAACCCCAAGCCAAGGCGTGACCGACCGTGCCGATGGCTGCGTGGCTGAGGGGGTGCTCAGTCTCGAACGGTGGACCTCTGATACCGGGCGACCTCAGAGTGTATAAGCCTTACCCCCGCATGCTGGGCTCTGTGGGGGTGGACCACCTTTTCCCACGCTACTCGTGGGAACTGGATGAATAGGTTAGGTTCTCACGGAGAGATAAGGGAACATAGTGGTCCCCTATCATTGACCACAGAACAAGCCGTGTTGGCCTCTGTGGTATCATGCAGTGAGATCGATGACGACGATAGGTCTCATCCACTCGACGCTGTCATGATCACCGCCGAAGCCGTCCTGGGAACACTGGTCCCGGGACTGACTTCGGACCTACAATCATAACTATGATAAAAATTATTCAAGCAAACCTTCACCACGCGAGAGGAGCGTCGGCTGTAGTGTGCCAGACTTTCCTTAGCGAGGACTTGGGCATTGCCTTGATTCAAGAACCGTGGCTTAACGGTGACACGGTGCGTGGACTGACTGCCGCAGGGAATGTTCTTTATTACACCAGGGGCACACGTCCAAGAGCATGTATGGTTCTTAAGAAAAACATTAAGTTCATGCCAATCCCAGAGATCAGCTGCGACGACCTCATAGCCGCATATATCTCTCTACCTGGCCTTGCCGGCAGGAAAACTGTTGTCTGCTCAGCATATCTCCCCGGCGAGGCTCCTGATCCGTCACTTCAGCTTCAAGCACTTGTGGACTACTGCAGGGAGCAAGAAGCGGAGCTAGTTGTGGGTTGTGATTGCAACGCGCACCACACTAGCTGGGGAAGTACGGATACAAATCATAGGGGCGAAATACTTTATGATTTTTTACTCAGTAACAACCTGTATGTCCTCAACGAGGGTTGCGAGCCGACCTTCGTTACGAGGAGTAGGCAGGAAGTACTAGACATAACCTTCTGTACTGGGCAGATCCAGAGACGCATAAGTCGATGGAAAGTCTCAGGGGAAGTCTCACTATCTGATCATAGACATATCAGGTATGACCTAGGAGGCAGTGATGAGGCTCCACCCACTGCTCCCTATAGGAACCCTAAGGCGACCAACTGGGGCAGATACACTGAATGCCTAGGCGAAAACTTAGGGGCTGTCAATAAGAGCATACGCTCAATTGAACAGCTAAACTCTGCTACAGTGGCAATAACTAAGGGCATGATTGAGGCCTACGAAGCTAACTGTCCGCTCAAGCAGGGCCACCGGGGACACAAAAATATCCCAGGGTGGAACAAGTCCCTCTCCCGGCTCAGAGCCAGAGCTCGCGACCTGTTCAACAGGGCAAAGCGAACAGGGGTATGGGAAGAATATTCCAAGGCTCTCACTGAATACAATAGGGAGCTACGGAAAGCAAAAAGACAGTCTTGGAGGAAGTTCTGTGAGGAAATCGAGGGCGCCTCCCAGGCGGCCAGGATACACAAAATACTATCCAAGACACCCACGTCGCATCTAGAACTTCTTAAGAAGGCGGATGGGGCGTTTACCAGCTCAGCGGAAGAAACTCTGAAGCTACTGGCTCAAGTTCACTTTCCGGGCTCCTACCAGATCACTGACAGAAACCCTCCTCACATTATTCCTGGAGCACCCCGGCCAAGTTCGGAGGACTGGAGGAGGGCCTCACAGATCTTTAGACCCAACCAGGTCAGATGGGCCATCAACAGTTTCAAACCCTACAAGTCTGGGGGTGTTGATGGAATCTTTCCCGCACTTATGCAGAAGGGCATCGAGGTCCTTCTGCCATTCGTGGTAAAAATATTTAGAACCAGCTTTGCACTCGGTGTTCTACCTAAAAATTGGACCAAGGTTAAGGTAATTTTTATACCGAAGGCAGGGGACAAAGACAGGTCTCAGCCTAAATCCTACCGGCCAATTAGCCTAACGTCTTTTCTCCTAAAGACGATGGAAAAGGTGCTGAACCTGCACATCAGAGAAAGTTACCTCACGGTCAACCCTCTGCATGGGAGGCAACACGCCTACAGATGCGGTAGATCCACGGAATCCGCTCTGATTGAACTCACGGACAGGATTGAAAGGGCCCTGGAAGACAAAGAGATCGCCCTATGCGCCTTTCTCGACGTTGAGGGGGCCTTTGACAATACCTCGTCCGACATTATCATCAAATGTATGAAAAACAAAGGCGTGGACGAAACCACCCTTAGGTGGGTAGAGTCCATGCTGACTTCAAGGACGGTAGAAACATCCCTCCTTGATGCACGCGTAGAGGTCAAGGTGACCAGGGGCTGCCCTCAGGGTGGCGTCCTGTCACCACTAGAATGGTCCATTGTTGTGGATGACCTACTACATCGATTAAACAACGCGCACTTTACCACGCAAGGGTACGCGGACGACCTGGTGATCATGGTGGTAGGCAAATGTCAAAACACCATATCGGGTCGAATGCAGAGGGCGCTGCGTTTGGTAGAAGAATGGTGCCAGGAAGTGGGCCTGTCAGTAAACGCTGACAAAACCACACTGGTACCATTCACCCGCAAACGGAACCTGGAGGGAATTCGCAAACCTACCTTGTTCCGTAAACCCATAGGGATCTCCAAGGAAGTCAAATATCTGGGAGTAACCATGGACCAGAGACTGACATGGAACCCTCACATAAGCAACATTACCCGGAAGGCACGTATGGCCCTGGGGATCTGTTGCCGTCTAGTTGGCACCAAATGGGGGCTCAACCCCAAGGCTGCTTTCTGGATATACACTGCCATAGTGCGACCCATGATCGCCTATGCTTGCGTGGTTTGGAATAAGAAAACCACTCAAGTTACAAGCAGTGTTTTACTTGGCAGGGTGCAACGGCTGGCCTGCTTGATAACCACTGGGGCCATGAAGTCCGCTCCCACGGCAGCTCTGGAGGCCATGCTGTCGCTGTGCCCTCTCCACATCCATCTGGGGATGGAGGCTAAGGCGGCCATGCTGAGAGTGCTGAACAATGGGGGTGGCAGGTTCCAGTCGAAATGCATGGTCAACCTGAAGGCTGAGCTGCACAGGATGCCTGTTATGCTTATGCCTAAGGACAACATGCCCATTCAGTACCACTTCACAAAATGGTACAGTGTGGAAATCCCGGGGAGGAACGAGTGGGAGGAAGGATCTCCCGCGAAATTCCTACCGGGAGACATCGTCTGGTACACCGATGGATCCAAAATGAATGGTAGAGCCGGCTACGGAGTCTACGGCGAGAGGCCAAGGGCGCGCATATTTAGCAGCCTAGGCGTCCACGCCACGGTATTCCAAGCGGAAATGGCCGCCATTCTTCACTGCGCACAGGAAAACCTGGAGCGCCGGTTCTGGCACAGGAGTATCTACATACTCTCTGATAGCCAGGCCGCTCTTAAGGCTCTAGCCTCAGTTGAAATCAACTCGAAACTTACCCTGGATTGTGCCCAAGCGTTGAACAACCTCGGCGCCAACAACAGGGTCACGCTGCGCTGGGTCCCGGGTCATTGCAATATCCCTGGGCACGAAGCTGCAGATGAGCTGGCCAGGGCTGGGGCGGAATCCACCAATCAGGCCCCAGAGCCGATGGTGGGTATACCCAACTGCGCCCTGCGTCAGCCACTAAAAGCTCGGGCGGAGACCCTTGGCATGCTGGCCTGGACCAATACAAACGGACTGGTGCACGCCAAGGCTCTGATAAAGGGCTACTCACATAAGTTCACCGCGGAGGCCCTAGGGATGAGTAGGGGTTAAATCAGAACCCTCACCAGAACCCTAACAGGACACTGCCGGTTGAACAAACATGGTCACAGGATTGGGATCTCAGAGGTCCCAACCTGTAGATTCTGCCAGGACATGGACGAAACGCCGGTCCACGTCCTCTGCGACTGCGATGCGTTATCGCAGCGTAGATACCGCGTGCTGGGGAGTCACTTGCTTGCTCCCCAGGACGCCAAGAACATCACTCCCGGGAAAATAGTGCAGTTTATGAAGGCTGCTGGCCTGGAGAGTGATCTTTAAAGGGATGATGGCCACAATAGATCAGTAATGGTCGCAGTGGCCTATCGCTCAGGCGACATCCCCACCCACAACGAATAACGAATAATCTATTATCCATACCTTTTTTAAAAACTGAAGTCTACGCGGACGAAGTCACAGGTGGCAGCTAGTTATTTTATGTAATATTTCTTTTTTGAAAAAGATTTGGTCCTATTTCTTGCATTTATGTATTATTGTTTTAGTTAATACTCGTTTATTATATTAAACGTAAACAAAAATTATTCTCCATTCCATTTCCCTAAGGCCTTTGACAATTCTTACTCAAATTTCTTCCTTCAAAGTCGCTGTTTCATCCCGAACAACGCGAGCAAATCTCAAAGCAACCAGCATTTAAGGGGAAACATCTCAGCACGCTGTAAACTCGAGATTACGGAACGTTCCGTTTTAATTACAATTGTAATTGAGAAACATGACGCGAGATTACAGGTGTACTCCGCATGTAATCCTTTCTGTCTTGAGCTTTGTACCGTCTTTACGCACGTTAAGCTTGAATCATGCTGGTGAATGGTTAAGATCTTGGTGACTAATTATTTCTAATGTAATAGAATCTTGAGGCTTGCTTGATTTGATTTTGTGGAATAATTAGTTTTCTTGAACATTAACTTAATGTTTTTAACATTTTTGTAAGAAACTTCAACCAAAATAACGGTTTTGAAAGTGTATCTTCTTTGATAAATGATATTTATAAGTTACAGAATAAAAAAATGCTATTCAGAAAAGAGTGACGGTTGTGGAGATGTGGATGATTCTTTCAAACTTTGCATGCATGTATTCAGCATGGTTTTTACTAATGAAAATTGTAAAAAAACTAATTCTACAGCTAATACTCATTACTAAAATGGCAAGGCAAACTTCGCCATAGTGGTAATTAGTGAAAACATTATGAGATTAAAATAAGTGTAAAAGAAACCTTTACCTCATTTGTATCTGCAAAGTAAACAATTAATAGTTACAAAACATATGAATTATACGTGATTGTTAACAGGTTCTGGTTCAATAGATTTTTATTTCCTGATATCACTACGACTGAAGACAAGAATTTAAAAAGAAGAGAAACATTCAATACGTTTAAGCTTTTTGACACTTGATGTCATCAAAAGGCAATAAATGTTTAAAGCACGTCAACGGTAACCGACATATTATGTGGCGCAAAATAATTCAAATTTTAATCAAAAACGATCTTTTGTTGTTTTATGCCTCTTGACTTTATCATAGGTCTGTGTAGTTTCGTTACAAAGAATGCGTCAAGGAGACTCGTTTAATTTTTAAGTCAAAAGTATAAATGAATAAATATGACTCCACCACTGTTCGGAAGTTGCTTCTATGACAAGGATCATTTCTTTCCAAAATAGTTTTGTCACTTTAGAAATATTTTTTTAAGATACAAATACCGGTAAAAAACATTCATTCTAGGTTTCAGGCGAGACTAGAACCATACCGCATACCGGCGGCTGCACTAACCACTAAGCTACCGAGACCATAACAATCTAGCAATTAACAATTTTATGATGTATTTTAACTGTAATCCAGAGTTATTCGATATCTTCAACACTCCAAAGAAATATTTTTACAAAATTCAAATTCAAAAGGCGTTTAAAAACACACATAGTGGAAATGAAAAATGACTTCATTCAATACCTACTACGTCTTCTTAGGTGTCACTAGGTTCATACTTAGGCGAGTTGTTTCACCCAGATTAACCGCCATATCTTGATGTTGACTATAGGCAACAACACAGTTCACGCTAAAACGTCAGCCTGGCCAGACAAGATGCGACACGAACTAATTGATGACATCGCACAAAGCACTTGGGGCGCCCCGACAGATGAAACGCGGACTGGAATGAATATGGATTACGGAAACTAGATGGACAGAGCGTTCGCGGAATGTGATGCGAGCGTGCATTTTGAAATCAATTAACCATTTTGTACTGTTGCACTACTTAAGCCCTGTATGAAAACCGTGCATATTGTAAACATACCATAACATAACACAAACATAAATGCCCTATATATTACGTCCCACTGCTGGGCACAGGCCTCACCTCAACTAATGAGGTGGAACAAGCCGTACTCCAACACGCGGGCTCAGTGCGGATTGTTGGAGGGGTGTAAGTTTAGTGAGCAACCTTAATGTCAGATGTTAACAAGCCGCCCTAAGGCCTCTGACTAGGCTTAATGACTGACATCTGGCGACGTCAACCGGGACCAACGGTTTTTCGTGTTAATACGGGTCTTATTCTTTAATATTATAACCCCTTAGCCTTTCACAAGAGATAGACATTGATATCTTCGCTGTCAGTCCAAATGCCTTCAAGGGGAGCCTCAGAACCCTCTACCAGTGATCACTGATCACTTGTATTGCACGTATTTTAAGTTTATAAAATCACACTTTAAAACAAATGTGTTTAAGCTTAAGTTTAGTCTTTAAGATAATTAAATTTTGTTTTTCTTTGTCCATCAAGTCAGGGACACATGTTTTTGGGTGAAAGTTTAGTCTTTAAGTTACTCGCATGCTTAAATTTTAAAATTGTTCTTTGACTGTTACCTGTTATGTGTTCTTAAATAAATAAATTAATATTTCCCTGACTTTAACAGCTACCTGTAGGGTTCATAGCTCTAAGATTCACAGCGACGTGCGGAAAAAAAATGTTTTAAGCGAAATTGCGCTAATGCCATACAGGCTACATTTGTGTTTTATGTTATGTTTTGTTCTTATTTAATATTTTTATTTTGTTTTTACCAGAAAATGATAAGTTCTAAACTTCAATTTCTAAAATCTTGACTTGAATTCCCACCCAGTAGCATCCGGCATTCCTCGAAGGTACAACGCTGGAGTTTATTCAAATGCCACCGCAAAAAGGATCGGTGCGAGCGCAACCCGCGGCATACATAATACATGCGCGGGACTGGGTCACAGTATAAACCATACAGTAGAACATCTAAATACAAACGTGCCACTCTCGGTTTGAATGTATGCGTGAGCGTCGCGCGCCGTGTCGCGATATCACGCACACACGATTTCACGCACACGCTAGCATAAAATAGGGAGGCATAGGGAGGCGGCAGTAAGGACGGGCTGTGCCGCGTGTCTGTGTGCACGCTAGGCTAATAACTCGGCGGGCGGCCTTAGATAGCCTACTGTATGGTTTATACTGTGGTTCGGTGTTCGTTTGCTTTGCATTCACTTAGAAACTTACACTTTTGACAACAGCAGGCTGGTTTTGAAACCTTCAGAAGGTTTTTTCTCTGTTCCATGAAGGTTTTAGGTAGAAGGTGCCAGTTGCGCAGTGGTGACAGTGGATCGGCAACTATCGCTGTTGTAGAGCAACACACGCTGGGTCGGAAATGGGTGACATTCCCCGTACAGTATTAGTTTGAAAATGTTGTAGAATCACACTGTGCATCCTATAATATTGTAGTTGCTAGTGAGAGCGTGGTGGCCCAGTGGTTAAACACTCTGGCTCGGAACCCGGTGGTCCCGAGATCAAATTTGGCCGGAACACACCTCCTTTGTGTTCTTTGTACAATTTGCGGTTAACTCTCCAGTGATCTTACCACAAATTCAAATTCCCTCGAAGAAATGTGGGCTTCTGAAAGTTACGTTCACTATGACGGCAACAATCAGTGTGCCCCTGACTAACCCATTAGGGATAAGGTCGTGAGCGTATGTTATGTTATTGAGTTAGTGGCAATCTACACAAATATTGGCCTAACCTAGCCTTTAAAAACATTAGAGTGCAACTAGTGGACAGTTTAAAAGGCTCGTAACTAAGTTTCGCCCCTTTATAGCTTGATTGAAACCTATGCAAGCCACGGCATGTCAAATCCAATTCTTATCGACAACGAAGAGTAATAAACTAGAGACTAACTGCGCACTGTCACGGAGCATATCAAAATTGACGAGGAAAAAATAGAGCTTGAGTGAGTACAAACACTTGTTACGTGGGTTCTTCAGGAAAAAACTATGTTTTTTTCAACAAACCTATCATATTTACTGATTAGCCTTAACAAGTATTTAGTATTAATTATTTTAGGATATTCACAGAATATTAAAAGGAAAACGAAAAAGTTAGGCAGTGGGCGACTGCTGGGCGGTGTAAGGTGACAAACCCTACAGTGAGATGTTATCAAGCCGCTTTACGCTTCCGACAAGACTCAGCGACTGATAAGCGACGTCAGCCGGGTACGAAGCTTTGAGACTCCTGAAAATACATCACTAAATTTCACTCGCGGTGGTCACCCATGCCATTCCTAACACGGCGTGTGTTGCTTTACAGTGGCGATCGTAGCTGGTTAACTGTTACAACTGAGACACGGGCACTTCATGTTAAGTCATGAAACAACATTAATCCTACTAATAATTATAAATGCGAAAGTTTGTTGTTTGGTTGGATGGCCATGTTGCTCTTTTACGTTAAAACTACTGGATTTTAATTAAACTTTACAATAATACCTGTAGTTTATACATCTGAATAGGACAATTTATGAAGTTGTTATGTTACATAATTTTTTCACTTAAGTCTAAGCGTACGAAGTCGTGGGCGGCCGCTAGTATAGGAATAAACCAATCCTGTGGGTTGTTCTACTGTACCCTAAGAGCCAGAATATTTGCATAGCGATTTCGAGTTCAGGAATCCGTGAAGCGCACGACACTGTTGTTTATGCGACATGTCATGAGAAAGGAAATAAGCATAATAAATTTGCATATTCCAATGTGATGAACGTAAAAAGTTTGCATTTTGAAACAATATTCGGATTATAACGGGTGAGCAGTCGCAACTGAATTTATTATACGGAATTGATGGCAGCGGTCGTCGAGTTCGCTCGAGCGAAGCTTTCTTGTGTTTTAAAGAACTCGATACTAACAAAGTCGTTTGTTGTAAAACTTTAAGGTACATAACACACACTAACTACTATGAGGTGATACATACTTACTGTAAAACATGGTCGCAGTAGGGACTATTATTATTTATTTCATTTTGTCCACTGCGTCCGTAACGCCGTACCTATAAGGTATGAACAAGAGAGTATGATTATTCACTAGAGCGTAAACGAGACACATTATGTCCATATGTATAGAGAAGTGCCCGTGGCTCAGTTGTGACAGTGATCGGTGACGATAGCTGTAGTAAAGCAATACACGGCTGGGTCGGAAATGGGATGGGTGACCACTCCGACCGAAATCTAGTGATGTAATGGAAGGCACGTTAAGCAGTTGATCCCGGTTGACGTCGCTAGATGTCAGTCGTTATATACAGGGTGGCCCAGCGACAGTGGTCCAAAAATTTTTTTTAGGTAGAGGGCATCATAACAAGTCATTTAAAAAAACATTAGTTCCGCGAAAATCAATACTTTAGAAGTTATGATTTTTTCAAGTTTCTTTTGAAATTTCTCAACTCCAATTACATAATTCACTCTTGTTTGGAAACTATCACACTGCATCAGTTCAAATTTGGCATAAATGTACAATAGTAATGTAGAATCCATATTATATGCGAGTTTTGAGTTTATTCTAAGACAATTTGGTTTTTAATAATTTTCGTCAATAATTTTTCGCTATTTAAAACTAACACAATTTTAAAAAAATCACCCCTGCAATATTTGTGCATTTCATGATTTGTTTATGATCTTGAAAACTGTCCATAAGTATGCTAATAGTCTATGCAAAAACTTGAAGTAATGTCACCAATGGAACACTTTCAAAATTATACATCATGTACGGTAAGTCGCTAAAACTCAGAATGGGTCATTTCTGCACTGACCCCAAATTTAAAAAAAAAGTAGCCAAAATATTTTTTTCGGATAGAGGGCCTCATAGCAACTCATTTAAAAAAACATTAGATGTCGAAAACTAATAGTTTAGAAGTTATTATTTTTTAAATTTTGGGCTTAAGTGGTTGAAATTCAGAGACAGATCACTTTTGTTTGTAAACCATCCGACTAAGGAACTTCGAATATGGTATGACTAAATAATTAATCCCATACTTTAATTGGCTCCGCTTTATTTTATGTTGACTGGTAGATAATGCCCTAACAGCATTTAGTCCGCCTTTTGTATCACTCATTGTATTGTAATTAATAATTCCTTTTTCACTCTCTTCTATTCTAACTCATTTCGAAGTTCGTCAGTCGGATAGTTTACAAACACAAGTGATTTATGACTCTGAAGTTCTACCACTTAGTCCCAAAATTTAAAAAATAATAACTTCTAAACTATTGGTTTACGACATCTGATGTTTTTTTTAAATGAGTTGCTATGATGTCCTCTATCCGAAAAAAAATATTATCGCTACTTTTTTTTTTTAAATTAGGGTCAATGCAGAAATGACCCATTCTGAGTTTTAGCGACATACCGTACATGATGTTAATTTTGAAAGTGTTCCATTGGCAGCATCACTTCAAGTTTTCGCATAGACTATTATCATACTTATGGACAGTTTTCAAGATCATAAACAAATCATGAAATGCACAAATATTGCAGGGGTGATTTTTTTAAAATTGTGTTAGTTTTAAATAGCGAAAAATTATTGACGAAAATTATTAAAAACCAAATTGTCTTAGAATAAACTCAAAACTCGCATATAATATGGATTCTACATTACTATTGTACATTTATGCCAAATTTGAACTGATGCAGTGTGATAGTTTCCAAACAAGAGTGAATTATGTAATTGGAGTTGAGAAATTTCAAAAGAAACTTGAAAAAATCATAACTTCTAAAGTATTGATTTTCGCGGAACTAATGTTTTTTTTAAATGACTTGTTATGATGCCCTCTACCTAAAAAAAATTTTTGGACCACTGTCGCTGGGCCACCCTGTATATGTCGCCTATAGTCAGAGACCTTAGGGCTTGATAACATCTGAAATTAAGGGTGCTCACTAACCTTACACCCCTCCAACACTGAGCCCGCGTGTTGGAGTATGGCTTGTTCCACCTCATTGTTGAGGTGATTCCTGTGCCCAGCAGCCTACTGCTGGGCACAGGAATCACGTATATAGGCCGTTTATGTAAACAAGACATACTCGTATAATATGTTGCGCAGTGTCTTCTCAAACTGTCAACACTGTCAATGCTTTGCTCAGATGTTTGCTAATAGTTCCGATTTCAGGGGCCAATTTTTAAGCACAAGTAACCTCTCTTTCATTATAATATCATTCATCATCATCATCATGTCAGCCGAACGATTTTTTTTTCTCTTCGTGGGAACCCTTCTCGAAAACGTCATGAAATGAAGCCACCAATACACACAATATTTTAGTAAAAATAACTCCAAAAAAACCATTTAAAAGTCCTTGCCTCACGTAGTTGAGTTATTTTTTCTTAAGAAGACAGAACAGTTCACACGTCAGTTATAAATAAGTCTTCATAGGGCGTCTCGCCTCCAAAAAGTCGTCTTCACACTTTTTCTTACGCCATGAAAATAAGGTCTAAAGTTGGATACAAAATTTCGGCAACTGAACGCATATATTTCAGTCGCGACTTGTGCTGAACGACGGATATGATTTATACGGGAGAACCCGGCCTTTGTTCTTTTACTGCTGTGCGCGACTGTACTTGTTGGGTGGCAATATAGTCGTCATTATAAATAAGTCGATGTATTTTTTATGATACAAGGGTTACCATTTAGTTTTTATTAATGTGTAAGTAAGTTAATTTATTGTTTTTGAACTTTAATTTATCATTTCAAAATGTTATTTTTAAAAATCAAACAGACTATCAGTGTGTATCCATAAGTCATAATTAGTAACTTATGGATTTCATGTCTTTTATTATAATAATATACCTTTTGATAAAGTTCAACTTCAAGAAAATTTTAAAAACCTAAGAAAAATTAGCCTGTAGTGGTGCTTATTACTGCACTGCATGTTCATTTTAAATAACAATATTGCACTTCTAAAACAGCTTAGCTTAAGTCTTCCGAAGCACAAAGAAAAATGGACTGATCCGGTTTAAAATTTATAATTTTCAATCACGTAATAAAAATGAATTGATTTTTAAAAAAGCTTAATGCTAAGAAGATAGCGTCTAGTAAAAAATAATTGGCTTCGTAAATCGTTCAGCAAAGTACTTAGAATGTCGATGGTAAATCAATAATAATCTTCTCAGCTAAGTATGGAAGATCAGATAATCTGTGATGAGGGCTACGCTCGAGTAACTCTTGATTGGACACATCTCTTTCGGTTATTTGCAATAACTTCGAGGCACCCCTCCTTAAAAAGTAAGTTAAGGGCATAGGGGGCGCTAGTGACGCGATTGCGAGATTAGGTTTTACGAAGATGTCCGTTTCAGCGCTAGATGAGATAACTAAAAGGCTTGAATTTATAAAAAAGGTATTTTTAATTTTGTGGGAACGAAATTCAAAATCTATTCACCATTATCTTACAAATTGTAAAACTCGAATAAAAAGCAAATTACACACTGTGAAAAAAAATCTTAATTTTAACATTTAACCCTGCTCGCCAACAGTTATTTGCCACGTGGGGTATGCCCCACAAGTGACTTCCGCGCAGTATACCCCGGGCAACGTTGTTCCAGTGACCACCGTAACGGAGTGGCACTGGACAGCGGCAACAACTTGTGGCCTTCATTGTGACCCTAACCTCGCCTGTTATCACAATGTCGGATTTGACGATTCCCCAATCGTCCCTAGCGCGCGGGCCGAGTCCTTCTCAGGACTTGGCTGCAGCAGCAGCTCTTCCTGGTGTGGCCGGTCCTTCTAAGGATAGGTCACCCACCTGCGGTGTGGCTAGTTTATGAAAACCAAAATAAAGCTTTCTCCAAAGCTCGTTACTGAATAATCAATCCTACTAATATTATAAAGGCGAAAGTTTGTATGTGTTGATGTGCCGTGTTGCTCTTTCACGTAAAAACGATTGAACTTTACAATAATATAGCATAAATCTGAATTGCACATAGGCTACAACTTATAAAGAAATATTACTTTTTGTTTTTCAGCTAAGTCCACGCGGACAAAGCCGCGGGCGGCCGCTAGTGATTAATATAATCACAGACAATGTCAAGCTATATTTATTACTATATTTACAGCGCTTCTTTGGTTTTCAAGATTTGTTGAGTGATGATAGAGATAAATGATGATGATAATAGAGATAGATGAAAAACATTTTTATTTAGCTGGGCCTGTTACAAGTATTTGCAAATCCAAAAGAACTTTGTAAGTTAGTAAAAATAATATAAACACTTACAAAGCAGATCCAAACAAAATGGGATCATCCACCGATGTCAAAAAGTTGTCTGTGACGTGTTAAGTTTCACTAAGGTTGTTGCCAATCATACATACCACATCCAGACTCTAAACCTCTACCGTTGAAAACTTGTCGCCCTCCTCTATTGAGTTTTATTGAAATTTCGTATATCGTTGCCCCGTAATGGGCAATAGAGTTCAGAAATGTTCAACGCGCGCTAGGCGTTAAATCGTGCGTTTGCAATTTCGGCTGCAATCAGACGACTCCGATCAGATTCGATCTCCCTCTGTTTTCCTTGTAGCTCTTACTTACACACTTCTTTGGCGGATATTAGGCGAAAATTTTGTATTGTGACTTGATGTTGAGGAGCCTTTTGAACTGATTATATTGTAGCACAAGAGGTCATCAATTAAGAGATTTTCTAAAGGTGAATTCAGATCACTGTCTTTAACTGCTTATTTTATTTTATGTACTGAAAATATTTTTTTTCTTACCAAACTGATGAAGACTTACCTGTAAAATAAAAAAAGAATATGAGTCAGACAAAAATGCACCACAGTCTTTTAGCATGAACTTTAACCATTCATCCAAGATAATCATATTTTCGAAAATCATCATATTATTATGACAATGATTTAAGTAAGTAAGTAGTCAAGTTTGGATTAGCAGCCAGACGTCGTTTTGTCAAATAATAAAATAAAACTAATATAATTGTTCTTTCTTTCTTTAAAAAGCATTTGTGAGATCGGTAAAAACGATAGATTCGAAAACCAGGAACATTTTACTTCATACACCTATTATATGTAATGTATACCTACATTCAAGTCATTGGATTTAGTTTCCAGTGTTTTAATAATCATACTCCTATTTTATTGTATGTATTTCCAAAAACTGAATCCATGGAACCAAATCCATGAAACCCTAATAACGCTGAACCAATCAGTGATGCTCGGGTTATAAATACTGGAGCAAATCTCTATTTTTTATAGCTGATCCTTATTTAACCTAGCATTTAGTTTTCACTAGTGACTTTACGAACTATTTTCTTTCTGAATTTACTATTTTTAAAAACCATTAATTGTTTTATGAACACACCAAGCACTTGATTTAAAAAAATGAAATTGTAACTTTTAATGCATTTATTGAGATACAAGTTGTCCCAACAGCCGTTTTTCTGTTATGAATCATTGACCGGTAGCAATGGTTGCTAAAGAAAACTAAATTTTTGTTTTTCACCATATTCCTAGAATTTTCTCTCTTCTTTTCAACCTTCCCTTACAAATATTTCAAAACCAAAATTGGCTAAATCGGTATATCCATTCTCATGTTTAAGCGAGACTAACGAACAGCAATCCGTTTTTATATATGGAGAAGTTTTACCTACGTTCACAGCTACATTTCGAATGGTACAGTCAGACGCCCAGTGTTACCATCATAATGATGGAACGCTCAGAATCCCAGCTTTTGCCATGCGAATTTGTACTTACCATCCTAGCTTATCGGCTCAGATAACCGCGATCCCGGAGTTCAAATTACATACTCAAACTGCTGCCGAAACCAATACCTACAAAGTTAGACTTACACGCGTCCTCAGGGATTGACAGCGGAAGCGGAAGGCTCATCAAAACTCAGGTTAGGTAGCCGATTTAATATCCGTTCATCGGATGATATCAAAGATTTTGAATTGATTATTTTCTAGGGACTTCTTCAGACGTATTTCTATACTAGCGGCCAACCGCGACTTTGTCCCCGTAGACTTAGCGTGATGATAGCCTGCCTGAATAAATTGACTAGCCAACACAGAAATAATTTCTCAATTCGAACCAGTAGCCCTGAGAAACAGACAAACAAACTCTTCAAGTTTATATTATTAGTAAAGATATACAAGAGTTTGTCTTATTGAAACCTGAGCATGCTTTTTCGTATTTGTAACAATCGATGCAGGCTTACACCCTGTGTATCCAGTGTCGGAATGACTAATGACGGCGGTATTCGTCTGGTATTTATGTGTGCATGAGCCATGTCATAGCCATGAGCGTGAAAGGCTATGACCAATTTTGACAAAGAACTTTTCCCTAGGCAGAAATCAAACCTGTTGGTTTTGAAAACAAAACTCGTTCTGTTTCATTGCGCTATCGCGCTGAAGTTTAATCAAATTCTAGAAAGTAACATTATATTAAAGGAAAATGAAGGAAATGTCTTATTTTTTTTCCAAATGACCAATTAAATTGTTCGAAAACTTAAAAAAATATTACGCGGTGAGTATAATATACCAATTCCTGAAAGTAGAAATGTTTAACACATGAGTATTTATCCCGGCAACTTAGCATTTTAGCACAGAAATGTATTTTATCAGATTCACTATTGAATTCAGTAAACATCTTTTAAAAACCTCTCACCGATACCTTCTTATAAACCTTTAGTCTCCGCATTCCATCTCTTCAGGGTTTGCAATGTAAACATTTTCTAAGCCAAATTAAGCTCCTAGTTTCATCGAGGTACGAGGCGAATTGTTAACATGCTCTCGTCGTTGTAATGCCTGGTCTGCTGTGAGGAAGCACGAGGTATTTCTCTAAAGCACGACTGGCTCAGTATGTCAGGGCTTTGTCTGTCATGAATAATTCCCTAGGTGGTCTCATATTTACTATTCACTGAGCAAATACTGGCAAATATAGGTATTTTTCTAAACTAAACTTTAATCTCCTCTATTCCTTTAGTCTCACTAAAGGAATTTAAATCATATTTAGTGATATTTTTTTAAACAAAATCTGTACGGAAAAAAATAGATAGTGTGATGTAAAGAATGGTCAGCCCAACCTAACATGAATATAAACAAAACTGGTAAGAACGTTGCTGAAGAAAAACGTTGCTTTGTTGTTGTTGTTGTTGTCTTAACCTTAAATGTACCATGTTTTCGGCAAATAAATATTCATTTCATTTCATTTGAACGTTTAATAACTTTTTGATGCCTCTTCTGTAGAACTTCAAATTCATCGGAAAAACTTACTAGAACTTTTCTGCTTTACTACTTGTATGTCAAACACTAAAAACAGTCGGTTCGGTAAATCCCACTACCAGTGCTTATAATGTTGGAAATGTGCTGGTTTTAAAATTCCAATGACATCGACAACACACTAAATTGAAGTCATCAGTTCAGTGTGCATCATAAACATGAAAACATTTATTATTATCATATAAAACGAAACATTCTGATTCATGCATAAAACAAACTTTTCAAATCCAACCCGAAAAGTTTTCAAGGCATTCATAGACGTATAAAAATTGCTTTATCCGACATATCTAAAAGAAGTATATTACTATTCCGGGCATAACACAGGACTGTTATACGGAGAAACTACACTCTGGAACACGAGAACTTTTCTTATGAAAACTTTTTAAGGGTATTCCGAAAAGAATTCCACTTCCCAATAAGATTTGCTAGAATTTTTCAGCTCATCTTTTTAATGTTCAAAAAGTTCTTGTAAAACACATCCTTATGCCAAAACTTGAAATGAAAATAGTTAATAATGATGCACATTGAAGATATTAAAAGGGTTAAGAAAGTTCCTCTTTCAAATCTCGTTATTTTTGAGAGTTGGAATGTAGTGCAAGAATAATGAAAGCTGGAAGACCCAAGACATTGGGTCGAGACAACTCTCCAAACTCTGTCTTTACAACACATTTTAAGGATAGTTAGAACTCGAATGAGAGTTTTGCGAGTGATTTCCTCGAACTATTTCTTGGCATGACACCGGATACTTTTCCGCTCTTTGAGATCGACATAACAGAGAACAAAGGGACAAAAAGGAATCTTGTGTCATATCGAGAATTGAAACAAGTCTACATGGATTTATTCTACAGCCCGAGTAAAGGTCAGTAAACGCTTCAAGGGTGACCAATCAAACGAAGTTAAAAGCAAATTCTCGAGTCTTGAATGTGACTTAACTTCGAATTTTATTCCAACTCCAGGCGCTAATGGCGTCGTCCCTGAACAAAAACTCGCTTGATTAAAATCGTTTGTCGTAATAAAAGGAGCACTAAAAAGTTACAACCGAATGAAACGGGACCAGTAGGCCCGTAAAATCGATCACCCATCGATACTGATCACGGGAGGACAAAAATTTAACGGCAAACTTGAGATTACGTAGCTTTAATTTAGTGAGCGGAATTAAAGGGGGAAATATTAAAATGTCATAATGCGCGGAGGTTCTTGCTCGAGCGTTTGATGCCAAATGAGTCGTGAACGTTGCCCCGTATATTTTATTAGCAATCCCCCGCCCCGCACCCTGCTCATCTCTCATGCTTAGGGTTACTAGTACCAAATCTGTGGAAACTCTATTGTTAGTATGATTACTTGAAATTACAAGTTTAAGCCTGCCAAACCAAACCCACTATGTGCTGTAGCAACAATATATTTGGTACGAGTATATGCTACAGCTTTAGGCAAAACGGCGCGCAATAGGTTGGTATGCTGGAGGTATTCCTACCCTATTAATAACCCCCAAACCCTAATACTGGTGTATTATGATGATGATTCAGATTTAATATTGCTTGTATATTTTGAAGATTGGTTTCAAAATTTAGTTTCTAACTTCTAAAAAAAAACCTTACACAATAAAGTTGACAAGATATTTCCTGTTTACACCTAGGTCAGTTATTAATATTTTTAGGTTTAATGCTGCATAAACAGCTTCATCGAATGCCTAATACCTTCATATTTTTTGACAAACAATTTCGGTGTTTCAACTATATTAAACAAAATATGGTACTTGTCCATCCGGCAGAGGTTAAATCATCAGTAATTGGCATCGTTAATTTCGTTTGACGATGTTTTCCTCTCAAGATTTGTGGTATTTCATTACCATTCTCATCATAAATTATGTTTGATTATGTGTTGTATTTTGGATACCTATCACACTCAAATTAAAAACAAAGTTTATGTAACAAGTGATCAAATTAGAATTGGTCAAGTCATCAGTTGAAAATCTTCTGCCACCCCTACTAGTCCGCCGCGCCTCCCTATTTATATTCACGAGTGAACCAACGGCGTGTGAAATTTTATTTCTTCGACAATCTGAGATGGGATTAGCTGTAAATTGAGTTTATGACGAAATCAAATATGCATGTCGCCTCCCCTCACGCTATGCTCTCGGTTCATCGCATTCATAAATTCTATATTCCTCTTTATTCTCCCGACTCCTTCCGTCATCTAGACTTACCCACTGATCGCTCGGATAATATATTATTTCTTCGGTAACGATTCCCCGTTATCTCATTTACATAGATGATGTTATTCGGAGCTGTTTTCCACCGTGGAAATGGTAGAAAAATAGCTGCTGAAAACATGTGAAATACGGCGCAGCTATAAATGTTATTGCTAGGAAGTGGCTTTATAACGTTTTATGCGACTATATTTTAATGTAACTGAAAAATAGTTCTGTGTGTCTGTTGTGGATGTGTGGTCAAGAACAGTGGCTGAACTTTTGATGACAAGACCGAATGTTTTTTCTGGGTTTTCTATCTTTAATGGGAAGACTATGGCTAAATGCCAAAAATAACGTAATCAAAAAGCCTGTTTCATCTTTAGTGGTAGACAAACGTTTGTAATAAAGTTTCTTGTTAGTGTTGGAGGTATATGACTAAACATTGATAGAACAACCTTGTCTTACAGGTAAAAAACCAGAAAAAAAAGCCGCTTTGTCAAGGTCTCGGTAGCACAGTGATTAGTTGAGTCCCGCGTGGGCCCAAGACTGAATATTTTTTCAGGGTTTTCCATCTTTTTTTGATGAGACTTCCTCGATTTTGATGAGCTATTTGGTCCTGTAGCCGTTGATGACACTTATTGATTGAGACAGATTATTGCTTTACTATATGGAAACGGTAACAACAAGCTAATTAGAGTGCATAGCATGATATAGCACATTGCAAGGCGTCTGCTAATGTTTGCCTGTCTAGCAAATACGGCTGAGCGTATAATCTTAAGGCAAATACTAACACTATTGATGTATTATTGGAGGTGTTATTCTACCTTTCAGCTACTAACATATTGCTGGTAGTGTGATTTTACTAGTTTCCTAATATCAAATAAACGTTAATTTACAGTAAAATACAACAGCAGACTTTTTGTGTTATCTTAAAACATACTAGCGACCCGCCCCCGCTTCGCACGGGTGCAATAGGATGTTATTATATATATAAACCTTCCTCTTGAATCATTCTATCTATTAAAAAAAACAGCATCAAAATCAAAATCCGTTGCGTAGTTTCAAAGATTTAAGCATACAAAGGGACATAGGGACAGAGAAAGCGACTTTGTTTTATACTATGTAGTGATGTTCGTATTAGATGTTTCTTGCTGTAATGTCGCCAGATTTTCTATTATTTTTCTGAGTTCTTAAATATTATCTACCTTTTTATTTACTGACATTGAAGACAAAGTATATGTTATAGAGTGAAGAGTTGGCAACACTGCGTCGTTGTCTGTGGCTCGTGGCCATGGCACCCGCTGCACGTATAATACAAAATTACTTAAAATAAACAATTAATCATACTACAAAGCGTCTTAAATACCCATGTCATAACAGTCTATTATTCAGATATTGGTTTATTTTAAGCCAAAAAATATGAAAGTGATTATCTAGTTTAGTCCGCAGGTGGAAAATAATAAAAAATACATGAATTTAATGATTCAATGCCTTATAATAAGCCAGAAATAAAGCGTTAAACGGCGATACAATTTATTTAATGCATACAAAATATTGTGCAAAGTTTTCATACAAAGCGAAAGCAAACAATTTGAACTACAAAATAAAGTGTAAAATCACTATAGTTTTTCAATAAAAAATAAACGACCAACTCAAAAGCATCACATAAAGCACACAGCTGCCATAAACTAGCCACGATAAACGTTACCCGGCGCCGACTGGATATAAACCGGATACAACCGGATATAACTGGATATATCCGGATATAACAGGTAATTACCGCCCTATTTAACGCCACATTAATGTTACATCAACTCGCAATAGTTATATGTGACGTAAAATAATGTTTTTGTTGCTTTAATATAAATATTTTTGTTGCTTGCAATGTTTTTTTTACTCTTTGCGTTAAATGTTATAATGACAAAGGTAAGAGTTTAAAGTAAAAATAATGGTGATTATGTTTGTAAGTCGCTCTTAGTAACGTAAGTTATTTTAAATTTAGTAAAAAGTTCCACAAACGTGATAATGTCAGCTGCTTTATCCCCTGAGTTCTGTTATTGTTTTTTACTTTTTGTAGTTTGCAGATAATATTTAGGTATCACATTACAGCTGGTTCTTTACAGAACATCAAAGTATTTCTTTTAAATCATTAGGAAATATTTAAGCATGTTTTTGAAACCCGTAATACAAGACTTTGGTATGTGGTCATATGATTTGGTGAAAAAAGATGCTTCCAGAAATTGATTCAACTTGATCAGATGCAGACTAGTTTTTCTCAATTGATAAGCAGCAGTCAGATTTTCGAAAAAGCTCCAATGCTACGTTTACCATTTAGCATTTCAATATCTTATCCCACCCCACAACGTCAACATATTTTTTTTCGCAATTCGCACCCAGCCCACCGCCACTTTTTGCCATTTAAGAAAATCTATTTACCCTCCTCGCTAATTTAGGCTTTATTTCCCTAATTGTTGTACACGTAGTCCCATTAAATTGCCACAAGATGTCGCCGGCCACCGCAACTCGGTAACTATGCGCACGGCGCGCATGTTAAACACTCAGACGAATTAAAATTCCTGGGACAAGCCACCGAGTGAAATCGTGGGGAAGCTTGCTGTTCTTATTCTGTCCCGAGCGTGCGTTTAAAAGAATTCGGAAGTAATTTGTTGTCTTTAGGCACATAACGGACGTCTGTAAGGTAGGTGTTTGATTATGTGTTGCTTTCTGTTGTGGTTATGTTTGAGTTTTGTTTTGAAAGATAATTGTGTTCTATAATAAAACACATTTTATCTGATTTAACAAAAGCACGTAAATCTGTTGGTAATTACAAAGCCTGTAAAATCAGCTATTCATAGAACAAAGAGTTCTATTTATAAATGATAGCTAGTAGCGGATGAAAACATCTTGTGTACTTTCACTACATAGTATAAAACAAAGTCGCTTTCTCTGTCCCTATGTCCCTTTGTATGCTTAAATCTTTGAAACTACGCATCGGATGTTGATGCGGTTTTTTTAATAGATAGTGATTCAAGAGGAAGGTTTATATGTATAATAACATCCTATTGCACCCGTGCGAAGCGGGGGCAGGTCGCTAGTTATTTATAAACTTTACTTTATAGTGCTCACTTGCTTCATGAGCTCAGGAGAACTTTAAATAAAGGAATGCAATAACTTAACGCGATATTAGAAATTTATAAAGCATTACCTTAACATTTTCAAAGCTTCATCACAAAGCTTCTTTAGCATCAACGTAAAAGGTGTAAAGCTCACAAGGCTACAGATTAATAAAAACAAAAGACAAGTATAAGAAGCAAATAAGAACCTCATCATCATCAATGGCCTCTGCGTCTTTCCAGACGATTTATGCAGTGCCGGTGGAGATAGAGCACTTTTTTTTGTGACTGAAAAGGCCTATCCGCGAACGGCATAGCCTTCCGCACAAACTACAAACCTAAAGAAAAAAGAAAATAAGAACCTACGGCATAGTAAATTTGTACCAGGAAAGCGCTAAAATTGCACGAGCTGACATAGGAAGGCGAGAAATCAAAATGATATTAAAGTCACATCCATCAATTTTATCCCATTTGAAGTTTTTGATAACCATGTAAAAACTTTTTGGAATCAGGTTGGTTAGCTCCCCTTTTAAGTGACTTTCCGCTCGCATTACCGCCCTTCAAAGCAAGCTTTTAACTACCCAATAAGCCTATTTTCTGCAAAAAAAATTTACTAGTACAAACTATACTTTTTTTTTTTTTTTTTTTTTTTATTTAAAATGGGTTTGCGTTTGACCTCAGTCTCGCCTGATGGTAAGCGATGACGAGGTCGAAGGTGTAACACGCTTACCCAGAAAATGCCTATTCACTCTTGCCTTGAAGACACCAAGGTTGTATGTATCCGGAAACACAGACGCAGGGAGGGCGTTCCACTCCCTAGCGGTGCGGACCAGAAAGGAAGCACCAAACCGCTTAGTTCGGACCGCTGGAAAGTCGACCACATGGGGGTGAAATCCCTCACGGCGTCTAGTGGTCCGGTGGTAGAAAGTGGAGGGTGGGATCAGGTCATGAAGTTCCTGCGCACACTCTCCGAAATACACCTTATAAAAAACCGATAAACAGGCAACTTTACGCCGATGCTCCAAACTCTGGAGTTTGGTTCCAACGAGCGTATCGTCACCTATCAGTCTCCTGGCCCTTCGGTCTACTGAGTCCAGTGCATCCAGCTGGTATTTGGCAGAGCCATCCCAAAGGTGGCAGCAGTACTCCATACACGACCGAACTTGTGCTTGGTACAGTTGTAACAGCTCTATCTGTTTACCAAGTTTTATAAAAAAATATTCAGTATTTTTTTTTTCTAAAACATACATATACTGAATGAGTTAAATTGCCATCTTTAATACAGATTGTAACATTTTTTTTTGAGGAAAAATATTTTTGGGCAAACAATTTTATGAAAAAGAACTGTTTGAATTCCTTTTAAGGAAAAGGAAGTAAAAGACAGTGATATTATCAGTCTTTTAAGTGCCGCACTCAGAGATGTCAATTAACGTTAATGGTTCATTAGAGTCAAAGTTTTACATTCTTAAAAGTTCTTTATTCAATTTGTTATAAAGTATCTTTTTAAAAATGAAATTTTGACTCCAATGAACCATTGATGTTAATTGACGTCTCTGAGTGCGGCGGTTAAACAAAAATCATTCAAACTGTTTAAATGTCGAATGAAATTTATCCATTGAAGTTAGCGTGTGAGGTCAAGCGGTCGTTCGCTTGCACAATTAGGATCTCTAAGCCAGACATTAATAACACATAACAGGCTTTGCGTCCGACTCGCGCTGAAACTGTGGAATGCATACCTGCATCTAATCGCTCGATCTGAGCACTGCAAATGAAAAATGTGCATAAATATCTCTATCTCTATTTATAAAAATGGATTGCTGTTAGTCTCGCTAAAACTCGAAAACCACTAAACCGATTTGGCTAATTTTAGTCCTGAAATAATTGTGAAAGTTCGGGAAAGGTTTTAAAGGTGAGTAAACATGAGAAAATGCTAGAAATATAGGGAAAAACAACAATTTAGTTTTCCTTCGCAACCATTTCTACCAAATGTATGTAATGTAATGTAAATGATTGACAACAGAACAACGTCTGTCTGGTCAGCTAGTCCTTAATAAATTTGGGATTGAATCAAAAGTTAGGTGAAAATTTGGCGGTAGAAATCAAGAGCGGTATTTTGCTAAAGAGACAATTATTTTAACAGGACTCATCGTTTCATTAACCTATAGTGTCGAATCTAAATTGAGGTTCAGAAGCGCTAGTGTAGAAAAGTAAACAACACACACCATGATTTTGCGGAATTAATTTCGTTTTCACTGTCCAGAATTTACCTTCAAAATGGACAGTCCGCACGTTGTTTAATACATGCATACACGCTTTATTTGCTCTGTTTATTGCCATTTTAACATTCATCCGCTTTGGTATGACAGTAAATCGAAAGCCGTGTCTAACTCACCTGGCTTTAACATATTTACCGGCTTTGAATTATTTGACTCTAGCATCAAAATTGTTCAAACGTACGTAAACGGCCTAAGTATATACGTCCCACTGCCGGGCACAGGCCTCACCTCAACTATGAGGTGGAACGAGCCATACTCCAACACGCGGGCTCAGTGCGGATTGTTGGAGGGGTGTAAGGTTAGTGAGCAAACTTAATGTCAGATGTTATCAAGCCGCCTTAAGGCTTCTGACTAGGCTTAACGACTGACATCTGGCGACGTCAACCAGGATTAACTGCTTTACGTGCCTTCCGAAATACACATCACTAAATTTCGGTCGGGGTGGTCACCCATCCCATTTGCGACCCAGCGTGCGTTGCTTTACAACAGCGATCGTCGCCGATCACTGTCACAATTGCGCCACGGGCACCAACATTCTTCAAAAGACCGTCCAAAATAATAACCGCTCAATTGATGTCAACTGGTCTTTACTGCGGCGCCAAACATAAATGTAATTCTACCCCCAAATTACCCCAAATTCCGGCTCGTGTAAGCTGGGCACTCGACGCGAGAGGGCTCGGTATCCGCAATCTAGGTCAACTAAACCAGTCCTATCCAATTCGCAGGTTTAACTGCGCGGTGGCTGCCAACTCGGCTTATCCTGCAACCTTTGACTCGCCAATTGTCGGCGGAATATTAGTTTGAAGCCATTTTGAAGTCAATTAGTCTGCGACTAAACTGGAGCTGCAAGTGTGTGCAAAAAGGTTATAAACGTTAAGAAGAATTTATCACTCAAAACCAAACATAACATACATAAATATAAACGGCCTATATAAGGCCACACCGGCCTTATGAAGGTTAGTGAGCAACCTCAATGTCAGACGTTATCAAGCCGCCCTAAGGCCTCTGACTAGGCTTAACGACTGACATCTGGCGACGTCAACCGGGACCAACTGCTTAACGTGCCTTCCGAAGCACGGAGATGCCCGAAATACACATCACTAAATTTCGGTCGGGGTGGTCACCCATCCCATTTCCGACCCGGCGTGCGTTGCTTTACAACAGCGATCGTCGCCGATCACTGTCACAACTGCGCTAGGCACCAAAATTGTTCAAAAGACCGTCCAAAATAATAACCGCTAAATTGATGTCAACTGGTCTTTACTGCGGCGCCAAACATAAATGTAATTCTACCCCCAAATTACCCCAAATTCCGGCTCGTGTAAGCTGGGCACTCGAAGCGAGAGGGCTCGGTATCCGCAATCTAGGTCAACTAAACCAGTCCTATCCAATTCGCAGGTTTAACTGCGCGGTGGCTGCCAACTCGGCTTATCCTGCAACCTTTGACTCGCCAATTGTCGACGGAATATTAGTTTGAAGCCATTTTGAAGTCAATTAGTCTGCGACTAAACTGGAGCTGCAAGTGTGTGCAAAAAGGTTATGAAGTTTAGCTGTTACATTTAAATATCACTGAAGACCAGTGGCGTGGATGCCAATCGATCGCAAACGGTAAGAAAAATTTATCACTCAAAACCAAACGTCAAATAGAAATCTTATGCCACAAATTCACTGTTCGAACTTTCGGAGTGCGCATTCAAAATGAGGAATGAGGAAGAACTAAGGCTGCCGACGTAGCGGGTCAGGAGGACGAAGTAGCAGTGGACGAGGAGTTGATTGTCATTGGAGTTAGTATAATTCGAATAGGCCTGGTTTTTTAAAAAAAAAACTCCAAAATAATAACCGCTCAGTTCATGTCAACTGGTCTTTACTGCGGCGCCAAACATAAATGTAATTCTACCCCCAAATTACCCCAAATTCCGGCTCGTGTAAGCTGGGCACTCGAAGCGAGAGGGCTCGGTATCCGCAATCTAGGTCAACTAAACCAGTCCTATCCAATTCGCAGGTTTAACTGCGCGGTGGCTGCCAACTCGGCTTATCCTGCAACCTTTGACTCGCCAATTGTCGACGGAATATTAGTTTGAAGCCATTTTGAAGTCAATTAGTCTGCGACTAAACTGGAGCTGCAAGTGTGTGCAAAAAGGTTATGAAGTTTAGCTGTTACATTTAAATATCACTGAAGACCAGTGGCGTGGATGCCAATCGATCGCAAACGGTAAGAAAAATTTATCACTCAAAACCAAACGTCAAATAGAAATCTTATGCCACAAATTCACTGTTCGAACTTTCGGAGTGCGCATTCAAAATGAGGAATGAGGAAGAACTAAGGCTGCCGACGTAGCGGGTCAGGAGGACGAAGTAGCAGTGGACGAGGAGTTGATTGTCATTGGAGTTAGTATAATTCGAATAGGCCTGGTTTTTTAAAAAAAAAACTCCAAAATAATAACCGCTCAGTTCATGTCAACTGGTCTTTACTGCGGCGCCAAACATAAATGTAATTCTACCCCCAAATTACCCCAAATTCCGGCTCGTGTAAGCTGGGCACTCGAAGCGAGAGGGCTCGGTATCCGCAATCTAGGTCAACTAAACCAGTCCTATCCAATTCGCAGGTTTAACTGCGCGGTGGCTGCCAACTCGGCTTATCCTGCAACCTTTGACTCGCCAATTGTCGACGGAATATTAGTTTGAAGCCATTTTGAAGTCAATTAGTCTGCGACTAAACTGGAGCTGCAAGTGTGTGCAAAAAGGTTATGAAGTTTAGCTGTTACATTTAAATATCACTGAAGACCAGTGGCGTGGATGCCAATCGATCGCAAACGGTAAGAAAAATTTATCACTCAAAACCAAACGTCAAATAGAAATCTTATGCCACAAATTCACTGTTCGAACTTTCGGAGTGCGCATTCAAAATGAGGAATGAGGAAGAACTAAGGCTGCCGACGTAGCGGGTCAGGAGGACGAAGTAGCAGTGGACGAGGAGTTGATTGTCATTGGAGTTAGTATAATTCGAATAGGCCTGGTTTTTTAAAAAAAAAACTCCAAAATAATAACCGCTCAGTTCATGTCAACTGGTCTTTACTGCGGCGCCAAACATAAATGTAATTCTACCCCCAAATTACCCCAAATTCCGGCTCGTGTAAGCTGGGCACTCGACGCGAGAGGGCTCGGTATCCGCAATCTAGGTCAACTAAACCAGTCCTATCCAATTCGCAGGTTTAACTGCGCGGTGGCTGCCAACTCGGCTTATCCTGCAACCTTTGACTCGCCAATTGTCGGCGGAATATTAGTTTGAAGCCATTTTGGAGTCAATTAGTCTGCGACTAAACTGAACTGGAGCTGCAAGTGTGGGCAAAAAGGTTATGAAGTTTAGCTGTTACATTTAAATATGTCGACCAGTGGCGTGGCTGCCAATCGATCGTAAACGGTAAGAAGAATTTATCAAGATCTGAAAACCAGAAAAAGACATTTGGTCACGTTGGCATCAGGCAGGAATCGAACCCGCATCTTTCGCAAACCGGGCGACTGCACTATGCTACCGAGACCATTAACAGACCGGCCGAATCTTTTTGGTATATTTACTCTATAAGCCAGGGTGATTTCATCAATGTAATAGGCATCCACCTCTAACACTCGGAAAAAATATTATTTCAAATATTTAACTTCCAATTATTATGAAAAGGCTATTACTATGTTTTACTGGTGGTTTTTCTGGTTTTCAGATCTTTAGTGAAGATACTGGCATGGAAAATGCTAAAACATTAATAAAACATAAGAATTTATCACTCAAAACCAAACGTCAAATTGAAATCTTATGCCACAAATTTACTGTTCGAACTTTCGGAGTGCGCATTCAAAATGAGGAATGAGGAAGAACTAAGGCTGCCGACGTAGCCTAGCGGGTGAGGACGAAGTAGCAGTGGGCGAGGAACTGATGTTCATTGGAGTAAGTATAATTCTAATAGGCCTTGCTTTTTTCAAAAATAAACTCCTATCAGGATAGCCTCACAATATTAGTGCATTGTGTACAAAAATATAATGGTATTTAATTGTAATGTTGAACACCTAATCAAATTTATTTATTTGCAAAACATGGTATTTGGCGTATTAGCAGCCTAAACTATCTGAAAAGCATTGATTTAGACAGGAAATGAGATAAATGGATATTCAATTACTGTTTAAAGCTAACACTAATAACACAAATTAGTCAACTAAACGTTTAACTCGTTTTAAGTGTCATAATGTTCATTATAGTTATTTACAATTTATTAACCACATCGTGGACAGGTTTATGAGAGCCTTTCTATTCTGTCTATTGTGGAATTTACTAGAAATTGCTTTTCGTGAATAGGTTGTGAATTAGCGAAATAGCTGGTTTAATATAAATGTTGTCATGAAATATAATAATATGCTCATGAAATTGTTCAAAGCTTGCTTCTAATGTACAGGCGAGCTTTTTTAACGATTTTTGAAGGTGAGAGGTGCCCGTTGAAGGTGTGAGGTGATCGGCGACGGTCGCTGTTGTAAAGCAACACACGCCGGGTCGGAAATAGGATGGGTGACCACCCCAAACGAAATTTACTGATGTATTTTGCGAGCATCTTCTTGCTTCGGAAGGCACGATAATCAGTTGGTCCCGTTGACGTCGCTAGATGTCATTCGTTAAGCCTATACAGAGGCCTTAGAGCGGTTTGATAACACCTGAAATTAAGGTTGCTAACTAACCTTACACCCCTCCAACAATCCGCACTGAGCCCGCATGTTGGAATATCGCTGGTTCCACCTCATAGTTGAGTAGAGGCCTGTGCTCAGCAGTGGGACGTATATAGGCCGTTTATGTATATGTATGTGTATATTTGAAGGGGTGACGGACAAGGACGACGTGACGTCTTCAAAGAAGCCTGCTTAGCGATTTTCACTAACTTTTATAAGTTCATTTCACATCTCGATGCACAAGCTCACTTCAATTGTCCATTCGCTGCACCTTGAAAGTATTCAATCTCCCTCTTTCGAATGATTTTATGCGGCCCAGTTGTTTTCACTCAAATGATCAGAGATCTAAGTTATCAGAATTTACAGAAGGCCAAAAGTAAAGCGTGAGCTGACGGTTAGAGATGAGGAGATGTCATTTTTGATTTTTCATTGATTTATGAAAGAAAGAAAGAAAGAAAGAAAGAAAAAACATTTATTGATTCTAAACATCGCAACAGATAAAAACATACAGAACAAGGTGGTTAGGAAAAAACAAAATAAAAAGAAAAACAAACAATATAAAAACAAAGAATTATTTCCACCAGGCAGCAGTGTCACGATGTCCAAAATTAAATGGACCCCACTCAGCTAAAGCCTGGACCTGATAGGCTCAGACGCTGATTTTCAGTGGGACCAACCCACTGAAATGCTGATGCATCAACATACCATATTTTTGGGGAGCTTGGTTGGTTAGTTAATGGCTAACATAGCTTATACGAGTTACTTCCTCAGGTTCGAATTGTTTGTTGTAGTTCAAAAAACTCACAGTGAAACAATTGATTTGACGAGAATATCATATTTAATTAACGGCAATTATGTGACACAGCAACAAATCCTGCAACAAACATGAACTATTCCGAATATAATTCGTTACAGAAATAATAGTGATAATTGTGCATACTCAATGTCAACTGAAGTGTTCGTCACGCAACGATAAATTAGTTGATAACGTAAATGAAATAATAATAAATAGAAAATATGCCTACGCAATTAGAGTAATTATTAGTGTTTATCATCTGTCACAAACAGCTGTGTAAATCCCATGAACATTGAGTTGAAAATACGTATAGTCCGACAAAAAAATATCTTCAAATCAATCACATTTACAACAAAGACAGTTCAGCCGCCCAGTTTAGTTAGGATAATGTCTGTGGTTAGCAGATGTACTGAAAGGTTTATGTTTTTTTTAGTTACCGCTTATCTCTCAATCACCAAAGCGTTTGCTTTTAATTAGTCCATGTTTTTTAAATATCTAAAAGCTAAACTAGAGCCACCCGTGACTTCGTCCCGTGGACTAAGCGTGATGTTATACTCGTATTAAATAAATAATGAAAAAATAAATCATCATCATTTCAGCCGAACGACGCCCACTGCTGGGCATAGGCCTCCCCCAAAGATCTCCACAACGATCGGTGCTGCGCTGTCCGCATCCAGCGGCTTCCCGCGACCTTGACAAGATCGTCGGTCCACCTTGTGGAGGGCCTGCCCACGGAACGTCGTCCGGAAAAAATAAATATAACACGAAAATAATTTCTTAATTCAAATCAGTAATTTCTGAATTAAGCGCGTTCAAATAAACAAACTCTTCAGCTTTATATTATTAAGCATGAATTTAGATACCTATTTATTTATTTATTTTATTTATTTATTTTCTAAAACAAGATACAAACTTACAGCTTAATTAAGCCAACACGTTTATACTGTAAAATCTAATTAAAACTAAATACTACTAGACACGTTTATACACACATTTAACACGTTTCTACTGTTAAATCTAATTAAAACTAAATACTACTATGTGCGTAAGTACGTATCTTCGTAATCTGCAAATACGTCGGCATCGTGAACTTCCGCCAAAAACTTATTAAGTAAATGGATAGCGCGGGCTGTGGGGCAGTTGCTAGCATGCTTGGTGCGCAAACCCCCTGGAGCGGAAAAAAGCTGATGCCATCGGCGGCCAACACCTCGCGTATAATTATTTGGAACATAAAGCCCAAATCCCCCTATCTTGGTACCCAGAAGCCGCTGCTAGAGTTCAAAACACTTAAGCCCATATAGAATCACAGACTATGCAATCGAAAGCTTCGCAGCAAGTGACCAGTGGAGCCATTCCGTTAGCAAACGTTACAAATTAAATTGGCGACTTAGATTACCGAGGTAAATGGAGCAATTAGTGTTTCGTTGGTCGTCGAGTCGAGTCGAGTCGAGTCGAGACAAACGAGATTGCCGGCGAGCACCTGCGACTGTTTACGGGAACGGCCGAGGCGCTCTCTTGATTGCGGCCCGGAGATTGTACTTTACTTTAAATGGATATTGCAGTGGTAATTGAATTAATGCAGTCTTTTTAGGGTTCAGTATCTCGAAAGGAAAATGAAATCCTCATAGGATCGCTTTTTGTCCGTTTGTCTGTCTGTCAGAACCCGTCATTTCAAGAGCGCGTATAAGTATCAAGCTGGAATTTAAATCACGAACTCGAGCTTACTGTCGCTTAGAGCTGTGAAAAAAACTAAATGCTAAGGCAACGTAGTCAAAAGATGCAGCCGTTTTTGCGGCAAGTTTGCCACACTCGAAAACAAATTCTTCAGCTTAATATTATGAGGTATAGATTTGCTGCAGCTGCTAGAGCCCAAAACACTTAAGCCAATATAAAATCATCACAGACTATCAGCAATCTAAAGCTTCGCAGCAAGTGACCAGTGGTGCCATTCCGTTAGCAAACGTTACAAATTAAATTGGCGACTTAGATTACCGAGGTAAATGGAGCAATTAGTGTTTCGTTGGTCGTCGAGTCGAGTCGAGTCGAGTCGAGACAAACGAGATTGCCGGCGAGCACCTGCGACTGTTTACGGGAACGGCCGAGGCGCTCTCTTGATTGCGGCCCGGAGATTGTACTTTACTTTAAATGGATATTGTAGTGGTAATTGAATGAATGCAGTCTTTTTAAGGGTTCCGTACCTCAAAAGAAAAAAGAAACCCTTATAGGATCGCTTTTTGTAAGTTTGTCTGTCTGTCAAAACCCATAATTGCAGGAACGCGTATAGGTATCAAGCAGGAATTTAAATCTCAAATTCGAGTTTACTGTCAAAGGACACTCTAAAGAGAGTTGTGATGAAAATCAAACTTCTAAGGAATCGTAGTCAAAAGATGCAGCCGTTTTTGCCGCAAGTTTGTCACACTCGAAAACAAATTCTTCAGCTTTATATTATGAAGTATAGATTTGCTGCAGCTGCTAGAGTCCAAAACACTTAAGCGAATATAGAATCACAGACTATTTACAATGGAAAGCTTCGCAGCAAGTGACCAGTGGCGCCATTCCGTTAGCAAACGTCACAAATTAAATTGGCGACTTTGATTACCGAGGTAAATGGAGCAATTAGTGTTTCGTTGGTCGTCGAGTCGAGTCGAGTCGAGCCGAGACAAACGAGATTGCCGGCGAGCACCTGCGACTGGTTACGGGAACGGCCGAGGTGCTCTCTTGATTGCGGCCTGGAGATTGTACTTTACTTAAAATGGATATTGCAGTGGTAATTGAATTATTGCAGTCTTTTAAGGGTTCCGTACCTCAAAAGAAAAATGAAACTTTTTATGGGATCCGTTTGTCTGTCTGTCAAAACCCGTCATTTCACGAACGCGCATCCCGCGTTCCCTAGAGCTGTTAAATAAATCAAACATCTAAGGCATCGTAATCAAAATATGCAGCCGTTTTTGCCGAAAGTTTGCGACATTCTCTAAGGAATCAAAACCTACAGGGTACTTCGGGTGAACTCAGAATCTTGAAATCTGGTAGGGAGTAACGTCATAAACATAAATAAAAGATAAAAATACGAATAAAAACACATCATAACTAAAATATAAATTACTAGTGGCCGTCCGCATTTATAATATTAGTAGCAAGTATAGATTTACTGCAGCTGGATAGACTTTAAATGGATATTGCAGTGGTAATTGAATAAATGCAGTCTTTTTAGGATTCTGTACCTCGAAAGGAATAAATGGACTATTCAACACGAAAAGAAATCCTTAATTCGAATGAGTAATTCCTGAATTTAGCGCGTTCAAATAAACAAACTTTTCAGCTTTATATTATGTAGTATAGATTTAGATATCTTGGTACCCAGAAGCCGCTACTAGAGCCCAAAACACTTAAGCCAATATAGAATCACAGACTATTAGCGATTGAAAGCTTCGCAGCAAGTGACCAGTCGTGGGTGAGCCTGGCCTGAAGGCCCGAGTAACCTGGTAGGTTCTGATATTACAATAAACGCGAGTCATTTTTATAAACAGTGCCAGCTTGCCTCTTAGTCTCGGGCACCTTGATGCACGTTACCTTTTCCAGCTTCCACAGATTTGTCTCTCAATGCTGTTTCTGCACCTCTACAATATATTGAAACTAATCTATGATACGAGATAATTGGCATTTACTTTGGATGAAGCTGTCACAGCTTTTGGTAGCTAAATAGCAATCGTCAAAAAGAAAGCCCCAAGACTTGCTCTAACGTTTTACTTACAACCGATTGATAATCCAGGACACGGCCTCCGTGCGATTTCTTCATTTGGGAATTAACTACCTTGCGTTTATTAAGTCACTCGAAGGCTGCTGACTAGACATCGTCTAACGACTTCAGCCGAGACCAATTACTGGTGTCATGGTTTTGCTTTTTATTGCGTTTTTTTTATTTTGTTCTTCAAGATGACCTTACCCCAGTTGATGGGAAGAAGCCGTGAGGTCCAGATGTGGGGTTGACAAATAACGTAATGAAGTAACTTGGGCTGGTCAATCTCATTTTAAAGGCCTGCATAAATGCCTTTTAACGCGCTGCTTAAAAAACCCGGGATTGTAGGAAGAAGGAAACAGCACTGGAAGAGCGATCCACGTCTGGGTAGCATGACGCAGGAACGAATCACTGAACCTTTTGGTGCGGGCCGACAGTCATTATAAATTCCGGTTTTAGTGGCTACCCACCGTACTGTCCATCCGGATGTGCGTGGCTTAACATTGCTCTCATTGCCGATTCACTGTCACCGCTTCAACAAACTCCACTCACATAATCAGTTCACAAATTATCCACAAAATTATGTCAGTAAGTACCTCCTGCTCGTTACCCAACAATTTTAACAATTACTAAAAGATTGTTATCGCTCTCGTGTAAATGTACGAGAAATTTAAATTTAATTACAATTAGGCGGGGGCAAGAAATATAACGATGGTGTTTCGGAATGAGGTCGGCGGCACATTAAGTTTCCATTGTAAAGGCAATCCCATAAAAAATATTCATTTTAAAGCTATGCCAAACCTTGGGGTTGCCGAAAAAGGCATGAAATCTCATAGAGACCATGCCAAGATTGTCTTTGTATTACTTTCACGTTTTAGTGTTGGTATTTTACTATTCTAATTTGACAAACACTAAGTTAAAGATAAAGTTATAATCCTTAAATAAAAAGACGCAAAGGTAGTGATTTAGTACAGAACACAACTCTAGTGCATTTTTTTTATAGTGCACGGATTTAAAAGAAAGACGGACGGAACATCACACTAAAAAAATGTGAAGCATGCAAGGTCCTACAATTTCGTTTGGTATACACGACCTTCTACACTCGCATAGACACACTAGGTGCTACAAACTACGCCATTTTACTCCGTGTGACAACGCGTGCTAGTCACACGCAACACGTGCTAGTCACACGCACACGCCTAAACTGGCAGCTGATAATATGCTTCACTCATGATGAGACGAGGTGACGTCCGTCTTTCTTTTACGTCCGTGATTAGGTGATAATAAATGTGATTGTAATTGAATTAGTTGATGACCTAGTTGGGATGACATCGTGCCCACTCAGTGTCATAAAACTTCGAGATGGGTGACTTTGTTCATACTGTTTTTTCAATTTTATCAAATGTTACTAATTTATGAAGGAGTCTTACAATCCTCCAATCTTAGAAGCTAGGAACCTTGTAATCGACTACTGTTTTAATTTTCATTTATTTAAAAAATCGCTGTCTATGCAAACGCTTTAATTTTATTTTTTCATGGAGCCGTGATTTTTAAATAAAAAATATTAATTAATATAATGGTTGACTACGTGGTTATGATTCCCCTCCTGGTAAAACCCAAAACAAATCTACTTTAAACATCTTAAAAAGTGGACACTTCGCCAAGATTTTGAGTAGGCAAGAAGAGGTCCGATACCCACAAGCGAGGCCAACATCTAAGCATTAACAACTTTAAGCATTTTTCTGGTGTTTAAAATATTATTCACTGCGAAAAGTGTTTTTATAGTGTTAAAGATTTTTTACAACTTGATAGTAAATGAATATAATAGTTTTGTAGTATAATATATTAATTATAAATATATAGTATATTAAGTACATAGTATGTTAAGTAGCCTAAGAAATAGTTCTAATAATTGTATTACAACTTGTTATCTTTAGTGTGTAGTAATGTGAATTCACCTGAGAAGGTAAAATTAGGCGGTTGCATTTTAGAGCAAATTGATCTGCTGATATGTACCCGAATTTATGTTCACAATAGAATTTCATTTCATTTCATTTCAAAAAACCGCTGAAATTCAAACTTTGCACCCAGTGCGCCGCATCCCAACATTTTTTTCACTCAAACGGTCCGAGGGACAAAAAACGCTATTCCGGTTAATTTTTTCGAGAATGTATCGCCTAATTACTAAAAGGCCGCTTTTTGTGCCTCGCTTTAACTAATTTTTTGTATTGTTGCTGAAACTACACTTTTTTTACTAAGATCGAACTCGAAGAAAGGGTAATAGTTTGAACGCGCACTGACTAAAATAGACAGTTGTACTGTTTTTGTTCATACAACTAACTCAAGGTTTTGTTGAAGTTAAAAATCCATCTGTCTGTCTGTTGTTATGTGGTCTGTTAATGGTCACGGTAGAACAGTGTTCGATTCTCGTCTTAAGCCAAGACCGAATGTCTTTGCTGGTTTTCCTATCGTTGAAAACCCAGTTCAGCAGTCACTTTACGTAATTCAGTTGCGGAAAGTACATTTACTAACTAGAAAAGTAACTTATCTAACAAACCCGCAACCTCTGGTGTAGTAGCCAACTTCTCAACCATTAAACCAAATCAGACGTCTAAGAGTCTGTTAACACCTGGCGATTGATGAGCGTTTTCACGGCAAGTTTATGCGTGATTGTGGCGTGCACGGAGCGATCGCGTCTTAAAGCCCGCATTGAATTTGACTTATGCTGGGGAATGGATGAGGCGTTCACCCGCTGCGATCTCACAGCGATAAAATAAAAACCGCGTGATCACCGCGTGCACGCCGCGCGCTCGCGGGATCGCGACGACGTGAAATCGCCCAACAATCGCTAGTGTGAACAGGCTCAACGTATTTTTTCTCTTTTTCAAAATGTTCTTTATTTCACGCTTTCCCAAAGAATTCTAACGCCATTTCAGTTAATAACACCAGTGTATGTATTGCCTAATTACTCCCGCTTTTTGTGTTATGTTTTGCCGGAGGAAGGAAACATCTTTATTGCCGGTAAAAGTAATAAGGCGATGGAGGGCAATCGTTAAGCTACTTCAGATTATACTTCTTGTAGAGTTAATGGCTGGAAATGATATCATTTTCTTAATAGTTTCTAGCTCAGTTTATGATTTTGCCTTTCTTTTAGCCAGAGTAAGCATTTAGGAAAATTACAAATGATACATCAGCAATCATTAATTAGCTAAGGAGAACATCATAAGATAAAAATATGATTAAATTTTTTGAAGGTTGTTTTTTATGTTCATTTAAGATACAGACAATTATTACAGAACATAAAATTTACTGCAAAACCATCATACACAAATTAAGTTTCCGCTTAAATATCACACATAAGCAAAACCAACAAAAAATCAAATCAAAACAAAATGTAGAATAATAAAGGTTTATAATCTAACGAATGTAACTTCACTACAAGTTCTTAAAAAAAACATTTCTTGAGTGAGTATGAGTATTTTTTGTAACATCATTGAAATAAATACGCGACCCTCACCCAGTTTCCAATCCTTTGACACCTCATTTCTAAAAAAGGTAAGAAAGGTGTAAAATATTATCATTGCCTTCGCACCTACTATTGGAAAGATAAACTATCTTTATCATTCTCTCACATAGGTACAGCACGTGTACAAAGTACAGTTTATAGCAAGCTAGCAAAACCTACTTAAATCGAATGTAGTTTACGCAACACGAGTCATTGTTATTTATAAATGCTTATATCAAGTCTTTATTAGAATACACCTAAATTTTTAAGTTTATTTTTAAATCAAGAATATCCAATTTTGAGTGTTGTTCAAGATCTTTCAAGAGACATCAAGTCAATGTTTGAACCTATCAAGGGCTCATACAGGACGTATCTTACAAAAAATAATATTTACTTTTTCAACTTTTTATTTTTATGGTAAATTTTTATTTAAAAAAAAAGATTAGCAGTAGCATTACCTATATCTTTAAGTATAACTTTCAATGCCCAGAGTTATCAAGAAATTTGTTAACAACTTAGGTGTAATTCGATAAATAATAATGTGATATTTCTAGGAATTGATGGTTGGAATATTATTAACAATATCGTTCATAATTTGCCTAACAACACAGTAACTGACAATTAGGCCTCCAAAAATCCCCCTACCCCCTTAAAAGGTCACAACAGCCAGGCCTCCTCTAATTCCTATCTTATCCAACATTAATTAACACGTCTGACCCTCAATTAAATTATTAATTGATTAACACAAGTCCAAAGTCTACTTGGTCAAGATTTAGGGCGCCCTTGACCCCTGGAAGCCATTGTTCCAAAATTATGCATTCAGTAGGTTTCGTGGAGACGATTAAACCAATTTTGAAACCGAGGGAGAGTTTGTTAATTCAGTTCTGCTCCTAATTGTACTCTTTAATCATTAATTCAGACGAAAATTTAAAGCCGGATAATCTTTTAAAATGTTTTAAATATGACATGTCGTATTTTTTACGTTTTTTTATTGGTCTTTTAGATTAGGCTATACATTTAAGTAAACTGACCAATGTCTCTGGTTGTTCTGTGTCACGATCTGAAAGTATCAATTTCAGGATTGTTTAAACTAAAGAAGCTGATATTAGGAAAACAAAAACAAGTAACCCCCGAATTCACAAGCGCAAATCAAAGTTGAGCACCCCTACACAGACAGCTATACTTCTAGCTGTCCCTTTCAGTTTTATTGACACATTACGGGACAGACTGAGCGTGCATAGCGTTGATCGACGTTTGTGAATTCGGTGGTAAGACACCTTCACTGAGTGCCCTTCTGACTGAAAAAAAATTAACAATGAATTTTCATACAGACTTTACACATCCTGTGCACTGTGTAAAACCTTAAGCCGCCATAAGGCCCCTGACTAGGGTAACGACTGACATCGAGTGACGTTAGCCGCTTAAGGTGCCTTCAAATTAAGGCGCAATTTAAAACTAGAAAAAAGACTTTGGTCGTAGTGGCCACTCATCTTACTAACGACCCAGCGTGCGTTGCTTTACAAAGGCATCGTTGCCAGAACTGAGCACCTCAAAATGTTCAAATAAACTTTTAAATAAAACCTGTTATGTAGCTCTATTTGTTTGGTGTCGGTAAAATATCCCTTGCTTTTTAAAAATAGTACTCTATAAGCCAGAAAATTCCAAACAGTATTCTATCACAAAATCTCCGATCCGTTTATTTATGCCAACGAGGTCGGCCCGAGGCGCCGACGTGCCGGAAGCGGCCGTTACCGCCGCGTCCGGCGGAAGTGCCGCGGGCGCCACCTGCCCGAAACTTGTCGAGTTAACGCCTGCCCGTAAAAAGACTTAATTTTGTTAGAAGTGGCCACCCATCTTACTAACGACTCAGCGCGCGTTGCTTTACAAAGGCATCGTTGCCAGAACTGAGCACCTCAAAATGTTCAAATAAACTTTTAAATAAAACCTGTTATGTAGCTCTATTTGTTTGGTGTCGGTAAAATATCCCTTGCTTTTTAAAAATAGTACTCTATACGCCAGAAAATTCCAAACAGTATTCTATCACAAAATCTCCGATCCGTTTATTTATGCCTAACCCTCGGGCAACGAGGTCGGCCCGAGGCGCCGACGTGCCGGAAGCGGCCGTTACCGCCGCGTCCGGCGGAAGTGCCGCGGGCGCCACCTGGCCGAAACTTGTCGAGTTAACGCCTGCCCGTAAAAAGACTTAATTTTGTTAGAAGTGGCCACCCATCTTACTAACGACTCAGCGCGCGTTGCTTTACAAAGGCATCGTTGCCAGAACTGAGCACCTCATAATGTTCAAATAAACTTTTAAATAAAACCTGATATGTAGCTCTATTTGTTTGGTGTCGGTAAAATATCCCTTGCTTTTCAAAAATAGTACTCTATAAGCCAGAAAATTCCAAACAGTATTCTATCACAAAATCTCCGATCCGTTTATTTATGCCAACGAGGTCGGCCCGAGGCGCCGACGTGCCGGAAGCGGCCGTTACCGCCGCGTCCGGCGGAAGTGCCGCGGGCGCCACCTGCCCGAAACTTGTCGAGTTAACGCCTGCCCGCAAAAAGACTTAATTTTGTTAGAAGTGGGCACCCATCTTACTAACGACCCAGCGTGCGTTGCTTTACAAAGGCATCGTTGCCAGAACTGAGCACCTCAAAATGTTCGAATAAACTTTTAAATAAAACCTGGAATGTACCTCTATTTGTTTGGTGTCGGCACAGTATAATCTTACAGTAAGCTATCTACATACAAACGTGCCACTCTCGGTTTGAATGTGTGCGTGCGCGTCGCGCGCTGTGTCGCGATATCACGCACACGCAATTTCACGCACACGCTAGCATAAAATAGGGAGGCATAGGGAGGCGGCAGTACGGACGGACTGTGCCGCGTGTCTGTATGCACGCTAGGCTAATAACTCAGCGGGCCGCCTTAGATAGCCTACTGTATGGTTTATACTGTGGTGTCGGTAAAATATCCCTCGCTTTTTAAAAATAGTACTCTATAAGCCAGAAAATTCCAAACAGTATTCTATCACAAAATCTCCGATCCGTTTATTTATGCCAACGAGGTCGGCCCGAGGCGCCGACGTGCCGGAAGCGGCCGTTACCGCCGCGTCCGGCGGAAGTGCCGTGGGCGCCACCTGCCCGAAACTTGTCGAGTTAACGCCTGCCCGTAAAAAGATTTGCGCTTTGTTTAGCCAGGGAAATGTGGCCTCGTTACGCTAACTAGCAGCTCTGAAGTGGGATTCTTACACTTTTTTACGCTGCAGCTGAATATAAATATAGGATTTTGTTTTTAAATTTGTCAAATCCTTATGTGTGGCATATTCGTAATAAGCACTTACCCCGAATAAGATTAGGAAAGTTTCTAAAAGAGATTCAGTGGTTTAAAATACGGGAGAATTGAAAATAATCTACAGAAAACTTGAACAAAAAAAGTAGGTCAATCAACGCCAAGACCAATCCAGCTTCGAAATACCTATTAAACTTCATCATACAACTGCGTTATTTATATAAAAGCTTAGCCCCTTTTTTAAACTAGCCCCCATTATGTATCAAAAATCTTTATGTTAGCTATTTGGTTGTTTTGTTTCTGGTCAAATATATTCTCTTACTTATAAAGTGTAAACAGTCTCATTACGTCAGCTCCAATGGCTACGGCTGGCTGCTATGAAAAACACGCTACAAGTGCTACGAGAAATAACTGATAATATTATTATGACATGACCTATGTATGTATGTATGTACCACCTACAAAAAGCCATCATGAAACTTGGAAAATTTACTCATAAAATGAATGAAATACATTATCATTAGAGGTCTCAACTATGAGAGTGGAAATGAAAGCATTTTAAGTCAGTTATGTTATTTCAAGTTTAAAACTTCGACATTGCAGTCTACGCAGACTAACCCCCTTATACATAAAAACTTACAGCTTAACAGCTCTTCAACAACACGTTAACTTTTGTATCGCTTTGTTTCTTTCATTCTTCTTGCTGCCGCCATTTGCGAGTAACCCCCGAATTCACAAACGTGAATCAACGGTAAGCACGCGCTCACGCTCATGCTGCCCGTGAAATGTCAATAGAACTGAAAGGGACAGCATGAGCGTGAGCGCGTGCTTAGCGTTGATTGACGTTTGTGACGTTTGTCAATTGCTTGAAGTATACTTTAGCTTTGTGTCCTTTTTTTTATGAATAAGGGGATTAATCGCTGGCAATAGTTGTTAAGAGATAAGTCTAGTTTTTCTTACAATAATACAATCAAAATAATAAGTTTATATAAATTCTACTTTAACTCACTTAGCAAAGAAAATACGGCCTCGTTATCGTAACTAGCTGCAGTTTTTGAAGTGAAAAAGTTTTTACACTCGCGTCGGTGAAAAGACCGAGGGTTTTGTACAGTAATTGAGTAGTTTTGAAAGCAATTATTTTTACTGACTGCTTATGATTTCAACATGAACTTGGTTTAAATGTTAACTATGTGATTTCAAACGATAATTAGGAAACATAGTTCAATTCATGAGACAATGTTTTCAATTCAATTTTACTGTTCAAGGCATTTTCACAACTATGGACTACAGTTGTCAAGAGTACTAAATGTAGTTTAAAATAGAATGATGGAGTTTGTTTCTCTTTTTTTACGCGTATCTACTTTGGGTTTAGGTCTAGATGAGTTATCACATCACGTTGAACGCTACGAGGTTCATTGATTTAAAACGAGGAACAGATTTGCTATTGTCTGTTTTGGCAGTCAACAACTTAAGTAAATAATATTAGGTACAAATTTATCGCAAGAGCTAAATAAAAGAAGATTTCCAATTCAGCAGGCGTGATTTGATTAGATGGTTAGGAAATTGGAAACCATGGAAACGAGGAACATTTCTAAACAAAACAGCAGGCGACAACATCCCAGAGCAAACAGCCTTTCAATTCGTGTTACAAGTAAAATCGATCATCGACATCGATTCACGAGTGGCACAAAGCGAACGTATCGCAGCACTAATGAATAGTCGCCATTTTGAATCCGCCAATAATAGATCGGAGTCGCGGGTTGCGATTGGATTTCGGTGTAAACAGACCATAGAGCTTGAAGAGCGTGTTTCACACAGGCCCTTTTAAACAGCTGGACGGAACGAGGGGTTAGTCATAATCGATAATGAACCTGACAAGGTATAGTATATCCTAAGTAGTGCAGATTTTACAGTAGGTGCCTGAAACTGTAGGAAAAGCACTTGCCTTTCGTCTGTCTGATTTAGTAAGAACATCCACATGTTTATTAATTTATGACTTTCACAGAAAACACTCTTTTTCCAGCACTTAAAGTACATACCGCCTCAGAGTACTCGTTACGTACTCAGAGACATCAATTAACATTAATGGTTCATTAGAGTCAAAATTTTACATTCCTAAAAGTTCCTTATTCTATTTGCTATAAAGTCTCTTTTGAAAAATGGAATTTTGACTCTTATGAACCAATAACGTTAATTGACGTCTCTGAGTGCAGCAGATAGATTTGAATATTAAAACAATAATAATAATGTACTAAAACAAAATCAACACAAATACAATAACAGAGATTGCAAATGCCAATTTGCATTTAGTATTAATGCCGAAAATTCCACGCACGTTGCACTTTCTGGATGGCATAATGAGCACCTCGGGGCATCCCCGTTTTGACGTCCATTAACGAAGCATTATTGGAGGCATATTCCATATTCCGGTTATTTACCTTGCTTTTAGTTTGCTTTATTAATATTACCTTCAGGGGCTGCGGGCGCATAAATGTATTTTATATGCTGTGTGTACATTACGAATTTACTTGATCTATATTTATTACAAACGCTTACGACTTTATCCTAGAAAGAAGGTGAAATTCACCTAAACCTTCATTAGTTTATAACTATTTAATTAGTTTCGCTCCACTTAGTATAACTTCGATATATTTTTCAGTTTTTAGCCGCGAACTATATCTTCTTGCTTAGTCCTATATTCGACTGGTCTTATTAATACTTAGTCCATACAAACGGCAATTCATTTTCGTGCAATGAAAAATGAATAAGCAAATCGGTATTACCTTTAATTATTAAATGAAAAATGAATAAGCAAATCGGTATTACCTTTAATTATTAAAGGTAATACCGATTTGCTTATTCATTTTTCATTGCACGAAAATGAATTGCCGTTTGTATGGACTAAGTATTAATAAGACCAGTCGAATATAGGACTAAGCAAGAAGAAATTGTTCGTTCGGGTATTACCAAACACACACACACACACACACCCACTCACACACCAAACTCACACACACCTACCCACACACGCATACAAAATTATTTTTATTACAATCTATAGATTATTTGCTACCTAATAATTATTAATAAGTTTCTTTTAAACAACCAATTATTACTTTTGCTGTATCCATGCCAGAGCTTTGTAGTGGTATCAATCACTTACGCAACCCGTTTGCCGGTTGTGGAGGCCCCGGTGACCTGCACCATAGGTTCTCACTGAACTCACGTCAGGCACCAGTCTCTTACAATACTCTTACTGCGTTTCTTTACAAATTGATTTAAATACCTAGCTTAAGTACTATTGTGAAGAGAAAATAAATGGTTTCTATTTATTTATTACCTTTGCTTGTTCAAAGTTCTTCAATCTAAAATCTATCTTCAGTAAAAAATTACACTAGAGGTCTTGTCGACAAGTTCAAAATAGTCTGCGACGCGTGAGTGACAAGTTGCTTGGCCAACTCGCGCGACTTGGCACGTTTTCAAATGTCACTCTACCATGGTCGAATTACTTAAGGGGACTAGTAGAGCTAAATCCAAGTTTTATAGTAACGAAAATTAAGTGTTACACTTCGGTGATCCAGATGAAAAAAATATGTCGTATTCTTGAGGATTCAAGGGTTGGTTTTATCAATTTGAAAACACGATTTAACAAATTCGGCTCGATAGAGAAAAATCGCAAAGATGGGTCTAAAAAAATTTTAGAATGAAAAAAAACTGTACTAAACATCATGCTATCATTCTGTTCTTTTCACAGAATGTGTGTTTTATAAAATACTAGAGCGTGCTCATTTTAGTTTTGTGATTTAATGCGTATATTTTCCAAAAAACACCAATAATTGTTTTCAAGCAAATTGCGTGTGCGTGTGTGCGTGAAACGCCGTGTACAGACAGTACCGGCCGAGGCCTGATGCTAGACGGATGTGTCGCGCATTGCGCTCCGCATTTGAATAATATTTAATTGCTTAGTAATCACTGTTAGAATATTGCGTATGCTATAATAATGCATGGGACACGAAAACTCACCAAAAAGTCAACAAAAACGTCTTATAAAATGAATTAATAAATAAATTACCATAAAATGGACAATGCTTTAAACTAAGCGCTATTTTCGTTCCGTGTCTAGATCGACGCGGTGGAGGAACATGATTAACACACACCCGTAAATAGCCTTCACTCATGGTCGCAAGATCAAAACCTAGTTTTCCTTTTTGTATTATGTTTGTTTTTGTTCGTAGGATAAAGCTTGATTATGATTAGAATGAAAGTTATTTGGCAATTTTAATAACAATAAAACGTTATTTGTATATAGTTTTATTTCCAATAACAACTTTAATTTTCAATCAGAATTTTGAAAGTAGCCACACGAAAGTTTCTTGCCGGTTCTTCTCAGTTGAGTTCAAACAACTTTCCGACACCGGTGGTTGAGTCACATTATGTTTGTATACTGTGCATTTATTTAAAAGTATTCAAGTCTATATGGACTATGCTATAAACTAACCGCTATTTTCGATGATAAGAGATGTCGATGCGGTGGAGGAACGTAATTATGAGACAGCCGATATATTATTTAATCTTATGGTCCCGAGTTCAAATCCATGGTTTATTTTTTGTATTTATTTATTTAGTATTTATTGTAGTATTTAAGTCTATTCTTAGTATATTTTTGGTTGTTTGAAAACTCACCAAAAAGTCAACAAAGTCGTCTTATCTTTTTATTTTTGGGATTCAATGCGTATATTTTCCAAAAAACGCCATACTGTTCAAGTGGTTCTCAGGCACAGTGCGTGTGCGTGTGTGCGTGGCGTGAGACGCCGTGTAGCGACAAGCGAATTCGAGTAGCGACGAGTACCGGCCGAGGCCGTTGGTTGGACGTGTGACGCATTGCTTAGCTAAAATAATATTTTATTATTTTTTCAAAAGTACTCGATTATTGTGTACACCAACACGGGTGGGCCACGAAAACTCGTCAAAAAATTTAAAAAAATGTCTTATAAAAAAGGAACGCCCGAAGAATGCACGATGCTATGAGGTAAGCGGTATTTTCGTAAGCTTCAGTAGACAACACAGTCAGTGCAGTAAACTTAGAATAATTGTAATTATTATAAGGCAGTGAAGTAGGTATTCAAGGTCCTACTAGTAATTGTCATCCTAATCAAGCTATATTTTTAATTTATAGCCTTTGAATAAACTAAAAGGAGGAAGATATAGGTACCCGCGTACTAAAAGTGGCTCTACAAAAGTAGGACCTAATTTTAGCCTATATGACAGAAATGGCCCCGCGTACCAAACAAAAACAAGTCCGACGGACCAACTTATAAAAATAGGTCCAATTGACCTAGTTTCAAAAGTAGCTTCAATGAACCTACTTTCGAAAATTGGTCCAATGGACCTGCTCTCGAAAATAGCTCCAATTGACCTAGTTTCAAAAATAGCTTCAATTAACCTACTTTTGAAAATAGGTCCGATGGACCTACTTTGAAAAATAGGTCCAACGGACCTACTTCATGCCAATCCCTGTCATGACTTGTTTAGAGTCATTTTTAGAAAAAGACTGAGGCTTGTCACAGAAAACAAAGATTGCAATGACACTTTTCAAAAGTAAGTAAGAGTTTAATTTGATAAGAAAGTTACTATACTTCTAATACTTCAGTTGGTCAGATTGACGAGTTTGGTTCAATGTTAGTGAACGCTCTGCATCTGGCAAAATTATTTCGTAGTCGCAGGTTGTGAAACCATAGATCTATATAATGCATAGACAGGTATCATGTATATTTGTCACCGGAAAATAACAAGAACCGTAAATTTATAAATTTCCTAGGAAATTTATAAACTTTTGTAGGATTCTAAACGAGAGATAAATTGTATTATTTTACGCCCTCATTTCCGGAAATTGATAAACTTTCGGAACGCATCCGTAAAATAATAAATGGGCGGTAACCAAACGCCATGTGCGCTCTGATTGGTCGAATAAGTCACGTGTCATTCCTCTCCTCCGCCATTTAATTTTGGTAGAAGGCCGGTTTTAATGTTTTATATTTTGTAAGAACAATTCATCTTCGTGTTCATTGTATAATTTGCGGCTAACTCTCCGGCGATGAGAAACACCGATAAAAAATCTAAGCAACCCAGATAACGGCGGTATGCTCGCTTCTTACCACGTTGGGTTCAAATTGCCTCGGTGAAATGTGGGCTTCTGAATGTTCCGTTCGTTCATCGTGACGGGAACTCAGTGTGACTCTGACTACCCCATTTGGGATATGATCGAGGTGGTATGCCATGTTTTGTATGTTATATTTTATAAGGGTATTTCATTTTTTTATAAACTTTTTGAAATCGTAAAACACGATTTCTGCCGTCTTATTTTGATTTAGTAGGGGTTATCAGCCTATTAATTGTAAAAAGTAACCCGTTAAACCTACCCAGTTTTAAAGTAAAAGTCCAGACAGGTAGGTATTCGAAACTGATAAATGTACAGTTTGGCAAATATGATTGTACCATAATCTACGAACACAAGCATTGCTACTGTCAACATCGACCAATCAGAGAGCAGGGTGTTATTTTCCGTAATTTATAAAAGCGTAAAATTAAAAGCTCTTCTCTGATTAGTCGAACCGTTTAGAATCTTACGGATAGATATCCGTAAGTTGATAAATTTACCGTGAGTCGTCGCAAATTTATAAATTTCCGGAAATGTGAGCGTAAATTGATACAATTTATCTCTCGTTTAGAATCCTACGAAAGTTTATAAATTCCCTAGGAAATTTATAAATTTACGGTTATTATTATTTTCAGGTGACATATTCATATTCATTTATTCACTATAAATTTGTAACAGAAAGTACAAGGATAGCAGTAAAATTGTAGATGGTAGGCATAAATTCACCTTTTCAAGGTATTGTGAATTTACACATAAAAAATAAAAAACGAATTATAACATTAACAAAAACAAAAAAAATAACAAAGCAACTAGAATATTTAAAAATCTACAAATCTATCTATGTCTACAGGCGTACAGAAAAAATAAAAATAAGAGGTGCCAGTCAAACGAAATGTATGATTTCGATTTTTTATTGTAATTTAGCTTCAAAGTATTCTTTGATGCTATAAGAAGAATTATCAATGAGCATGTTCCTAAGCTTAGTTTCAAACTCTTTGCGTTGCACAGCTTTCAAGGAGTTTGGTAAATGGTTGTAGACTTTTATTGCCATGTAATAAGACCCATTATTAAGCAGTGACAGCTGAACTGGTGGCGCCACTATGTCGTTCTTCCGGCGAGAAATGTAGCGACTTGGCTTGTCGCAGTTTTTCTGGAAATAATGATGCTTGCATGCTGCGTAAAACTGAAAACTGAAAATGTGGTAAGATAGAAAAAAAAAAGGAATATTACTGAGGAAAAGGTATGCCAAGAAAAAGAGACGACTGGCTAACACTCAAAAAGAAATGATAAACACTTTGGCCAGGAATGCGGAAACCCATCAGGGTATTTATTGTATAGGAGATATACAATAAAATGAGAGAAAACTTCTTGAAAAATTTGAAAAGACCTGACGAAGATGTAATGTAGGGAAATTATTATGCATCCAAAATAAACCACGGCTGACATGAGACTAATTTATTGACAGATCTAGTAGAAAAGTAAAACAATAACAAACTATCAAAAAGGCTACACTACAATCCTCCCCACTAAATCTTAACTAAATAAACATAATATCAAAAAGGGAACCTATTTATAAGTGGGCATTTTTAGTCTGCACATGCGAAAAGGCCGAGCCTGACTTGCGGCCGGCGCTGGTGCAATGGTGGAGTCCGGTGGGACTGCACTTTCCACATTGGTGCTGCACGATGGCACAGCAGGGCTCTCTGAAAGACTCGGGCTCGGATCCTCATTTCCAATAACCGGAAGTGGGACTGCTAGCATTCCCGCAGCACCCCCGATAGCCTGCGCTCTCTGAGACATTGTGCTAGCTGGCAGATTTGGAACCGATGAATGAGGTCGCAACTGATCTGTATGCCGGTGCACCTTTACCCCATCCCTTCCTAGAATTATATAATTCCTACAACCTAGGCAATCAACCACATGACCTGCTACCCATTTATCCCCTCTTAAAAATTGCCTGTACCAAACTGAATCCCCTTTTTTGAACAAATTTTCACATCCCCCTGCCTTTTTACTTTGCTGTTCTTGCACACGCTGAACGCGTTTTTCTCTGTCTGGTTTAATAGCGTCCAAACGCGTCCTAATACGCCTGCCTAACATCAACGTTGCTGGGCTTTCACCAGTAGTACAGTGTTCTATGTTCCGGTAATACATCAAAAACGACCACAAAGCCCTATCTACGTTTTGCTTCTCGAACAAAGCTTTTTTTATGACACGCTTGACCGTTCTCACGGCATTTTCTGCGAGACCGTTAGAAGCTGGGTGGTATGGCGCTGTAAAAATATGCTCGATACCGTTTGCTTTCGTATACATTTGGAATTCCCTCGAAGCAAACTGTGGCCCATTGTCACTCACGATCTGTTTCGGAAGCCCAAATCGGCTAAACGTTTCGCTTAACCGGTCGATTAGCCCGCGGGTAGTGAAACAAGACATATTGAAAACCTCTAACCACTTGGACATTGCATCCACTATCACCAAGTACGTTTTTCCTGCAACAGGACCTAAAAAATCGAGGTGCAACCTCGTCCACGGGCGCCCCGGCCACGGCCACATGCACGGCAGCGCGCGCGCAGGCGCGTCCGCGTGCGCCGCGCACACCCGGCACTCCCGGCACATGCGCTCTACGGCCTCATCGCTGCCGGCCCACCACACGTAGCTTCGCGCTAAAGCCTTAGACTTAACTATGCCCATATGAGGTTCGTGTATCATTTTTAAAACCCTTTCTCTACACATTTCCGGTACCACTAACCTGTGACCCCACATGATACAACCTAACTCCTCATATAATTCATTTTTCCTATTGAAATATGGCCTTAAACCCAAATGGTCACATTCCATAGGCCATCCGTCGCGAATGTAGCTCAACACCCTTGATAAAACTGGATCCCGGGAAGTCTGACTTTTGATTTCATTATAATTGAGTAACAGAGCTTCCTGTACAAAGTGCAAATAAGTTTGTTCGGGCGAGGTATTTGTGTCCTTCCTAACTAATGGTAGCCGCGATAAACCGTCCGCCCCATTGTCATTTGTCCGAACATACTCAATATCAAAAGTATACGCAGAAAGGATAATAGCCCACCTTTGCATCCTACTAGCTACCATGGTTGGAATTCCAGTATTTGGACCGAAGATAGAAACCAACGGTTTGTGGTCAGTGCGTAGGATAAAATGCCGACCATACAAATACTGATGGAATTTGTTCATGCTGAAAATAATTGCCAATGCCTCACGATGAATCTGAGAGTAGTTTTTCTCCGCTTCAGTCAAGGTCCGCGAAGCATACGCAACGGGCCGCTCACTTCCGCCCAAACTCGGCTGTGACAAAACCGCCCCCAGCCCTTTGGCGCTCGCGTCACACGTCACTATCAAAGGTTTTTTAGGATCGTAATGTGCTAATACTTCCGCACCTGATAATATATCTTTTATCCCAATAAATGATTTTTCGCATTCTGCGGACCAAACCCATGCCTGCCCTTTTTTTAATAAACTGTACAAAGGCACTAAAGTTTGGCTCATATTTTTAACAAATTTTCCATAAAAATTAAGCAACCCCAAAAAAGACCTCAGTTCTGTGACGTTAGATGGCCTGGGAATACGTTTGATAGCTTCCACTTTTGACAAATCCGTTTTAATACCATCCCTGCTAACAACATATCCTAAATAGCATACCTCATCCACTAAGAAAACGCACTTACTCTTTTTCAACTTAAGACCATAGTGATGTAATCTAGCAAAAACCGCTTCCAATGCCAATAAGTGCTCTGACTTATTTTTCCCTCCAATAATCACGTCATCGAGGAACACTTGCACGTTGGAAATGCCTCTCAAAACATTGCACATAATGCGTTGAAATATTCCCGGGCTCGAAGCTAAACCAAAAACCAAGCGGTTATACTTATATAAGCCTCTATGAGTATTAATAACCGTATATTTTTTTGTCTCATCCAGTTCAATCTGGTTATAGGCTTGGGATAGGTCAATTTTCGAAAAATAGCGGGCCCCATTTAAGTTTACCATTATATCCTCTATCTTAGGTAAAGGGTAACGATCTACCATTAACACCGGATTCAAAGTTGCCTTATAGTCAGCACAAAGTCTCAGTGAACCATCAGGTTTCATTACCGGTACAAGAGGTGAGGCCCAATCCGAGCAATCCACAGGCTCCACGATACCATCGCGCAGCATGGCTTCCAGCTCAGCCTCGACCTTTTCGCGAAGTGCGTACGGCAGCGGCCGCGCGCGGTGGAATACCGGCGCCGCGCCCGGTCGCACCCGTAGTGTCGCCACACCACCAGTGTACCGACCCAGCCCACCGCTGAACAACTCCTTATACCTGTTGAATAATAATTTTAAATCCTCTGACAACTGATTACCACTAACGACTTTATGACAGGAAGTACTAAAAATTGGTAATTTAATTTGGAGCTCCGTCAACCATTGTCTGCCTAATAAAGAGGTTGTACCACCTTCGATTACAAATAATTCCAGTTTCTTACTCTGACCATTATAAGATACTACTGGCTTAATCATACCCATAGGTTGAATCTTAGATCCATCATAAAAATTTAAAATTAATCCACTGGTTTCTAGATTATGAGTACTAAAATATTTATAAAAAGTTTTACTACTAATACATGACACCGCCGTTCCTGTATCGACTTCCATGTTAACAATATTTCCATCGATAGAAATAGGTAAACTCACCGATTTATAATTGTTTAAACAAAGTTGATGTAAATCTTCCTCACCAACTACCTCGTCTTGAGTTACATAATTGCCATCCTGAAAATTTCCATAATTCATTCGAGGATTGGCCAATGGAGCTCTTCGGTATCGCCCCCGTATACCAGAATGACCTCCGCCGCCACGTGTGTCTGTATGTGTGACACTGCGTTCGTTGTTAAGTGTCGGACAGACACGCCGGAGATGTCCAGTCTGCTTGCACCGGCTGCATACATAATCGTGAAACCGACAATTGTTAAAACCATGATCCGTTGCTCCGCATCCTGAACACTGATATTGTAAAAATGTTGGTTGAATTTTGTTATCAGCAACGTTCTTCCTGGAATGGCTTCTGTATCCACTACTGCCACTGTTTGGTACTCCAGGGCGTACACTCCATCGTCCTGACGTTTGTACAGCATTTACTGCCTGCTCTGACATGACATCAACGCTTCCCGCGACGTAACCTTTAACCGAAGATTGCAAGTGCACAGCTGCTGCATTCTGCTCTGCTGCTTCAAGGGACATCGCTATCTTTATCGCTGAAGTGTAAGATAGATTATCATCTTCCGCAAATAATCTCCTACGAATTATCTCATCTCTAAGACCGCAGACAAATTGATCACGCAAATTGTTTTCCAATTCTGTGCCAAATTGACAGAATTTTGACATTTTCTTCAAGTCAGCAAGATATTGGGCCAGAGATTCATCATTTTTCTGTTTGCGTAATCTGAACTTGTACCTTTCGGCCATCGCTGAGGGTTTGGGTTGCAGGTGCTGGCTCAAAAGACTAATGATCTCATTATAAGATTTAGCTGCCGGCTTTTCAGGACTTGTTAAGTTACTAAGTAACTCGTAGGTTTGCTCTCCGATTACGGCAATGAAAGTTGGAACCCATAACTCTACTTGAATCTGATTTACCTTTAAGTAACTCTCCAACCTTTCCACATACAAGTCAAAATTTCCGCCGTGAAGATTAAATTCCTCCACTTTTCCGATACGAGCCATCTTCCGTGATGTTTTTACACGCTACCGTTCATTTAAAATATCCTCGTCGCCATTGTAATGTAGGGAAATTATTATGCATCCAAAATAAACCACGGCTGACATGAGACTAATTTATTGACAGATCTAGTAGAAAAGTAAAACAATAACAAACTATCAAAAAGGCTACACTACAGAAGAGCGAGCTACGGTGGAAAGAAAAGCTATTTTGCAAAGAGCCAACGGAGAATGGCTTGAAATGAGACGATCTCTCCTCACTGCGTCTAACTTCAGCAGGGTTATAAGACGCCGTGCAACAACACCATGTGCTTCCTTAGTGAAGGACATTATTTACAATAAAAAATTGGATCATGTAGAATCTATTAGTCATGGCCAGAACAATGAAAAAGTAGCCCTCACTCAGCTGGGCTTGCAAGAAAATGTTGCCATTAAGCCGTGTGGGCCGTATTTAATGACAACGAATTACCTTTTTTGGGTGCCACGCCTGATGGTTTGATGGGTGAACATACTCGGGTAGAAGTTAAGTGCCCTTTGACGGCCAGTAAAATGGGTCTAGAATCAGCAATAAATAAAAAAAGGTAACTTTCTGGCTCAAAACGACAACAGGCGAACTAGCTATTAATAAACGGCATGCTTGGTACTTCCAGATACAGGGTCAGCTACACGTAACCCAAAAGAAATATTGCCTGTTTGCCGTGTGGGCAAATGAGAAGGAGAAATTGAAAACGGAAATGATTGAGCGAAATGATTTTATGTGGGAAAACGAGATGAAAGATAAACTAATTAACTTCTATTTGGACATATCCGTGATATGCTGTCAAAACGGCGTCAATGTCTACTGTCTTTGCAAGCATGTAGAGGGCATATGAATGCTGGTTTAGACGAGCACATTTTTTCAATATGAGTCTTCCAATCCAAATTATGGTCAACAGTTAAACCTAAAAAAGTTGTATTATCTACTTGGTCAATTTTATATTCTAAATACCTAATGTCCATTCCAATAATTTCACGAATTCTTTTTCCAAATGTCATTACGTTCGTCTTTGTAAGATTAATTTTTAAATTGTTCGTATCTAGCCAAGTTATAACATTGTCCATAGTGTAATTTACTTCGCGTACTAACTGAACTTTGTCAGGTCCCGATACAACAATGGTACTGTCATCAGCAAATAATACTGTCTGGTGACTGGTGATTTTTGGCAGATCATTTATATAAACTATAAATAACAGTGGCCCCAAGACACTACCTTGTGGCACGCCAAGTGACATGTTTTCAAATTCTGAATATTAATTAATTTCAGTTTTTTTAAAAGGGCATATTCTGGTGACTCTAGTGGATTGAATTCTGCAACTCAGATACGACTCAACAAGTTTCAGTACGTTACCTCTTATACCATACGCAGACAGTTTTTTTAATAATATACCATGGTCAACACAATCAAATGCTTTTGTTAAGTCCATGTACAGGGCGCATGTCAACTAAAACCAACCTGTTCCTCGGCAAAGATGTTATATTTTTCAAAATAGTTACTCAAGGAGCTTTAAATCACTCGCTCAAATATTTTCGAAATGACTGGCACCAATGCTATTGGTCTATAACATGTAATATCACGTCTATTACCCTTCTTGAAAAGAGGTACAATGATTGTACTTTTTAATTTATTTTTTAATTTATTAGGAAAGGTGCCTTTTGAAATACAATTGTTAATAATGTGACTTAAAATGTGAAATAATTTAATTGGTATTTGTTTTAATATTTCTGTAGTTATGTCATCATAACCAGTGCTTTTACTATTTTTCAAAATTATAGGTAAATATTATTATAATAAGCATGTCATCTCGCTTTTCCAGAATAACATGATTCATATCCACTACTATCACCTAAATAGCTTCAATTAAACAACATAATTCGTTAACAAGAGCTTAAAACTAACCCATGCTTAGCCATCACTAAATATTTGAGCTTAAAACTAAACGTTGTACTTTTTATACGCTTACATTAACCGGCAAAACGGCCAGAAAGTGAAAACTTGACTACAGTCCATTTTACAAGTCTGTTACAAGTCATAACATAAAAATTTAAAAATTAATAAAAAATAATGTGATCCCACCAAATAAAAGTTTTAACATTTAATTAAATGAGTTCTATTTCTTATTCACAGCCATCCATACAATTACTAAATACTAGGCATTTATTATCCATACAATTATTTTTTTACGCACGTACTAGGCTAGTACTCTTTTTTGATTGAAATACAAAATATTCACCTATAGTCTCATTATTATTTTAATATTTTGTTTTTATACCCAGTGTCACTTTTACAGTAAATACTAATCCAACAACACCTCTCTAGTTAAATTTCCATCAACCCACAAATATCTAGTACTTCCTACTAATCCTACTTCCTACTAATATTATAAAGGCGAAAGTTTGTATGTGTGGATGTGCCGTGTTGCTCTTTCACGTAAAAACTATTGAATGGATTTTAATGAAACTTTTGTTTTTCGACTTAAGTACACGCAGACAAAATCGCGGGCGGCCGCGCGGCCGCTAGTAATAAATAAAATAAATGTCTTGTCTATTTTGTTGTTTGATCTATGGGTGCTTTAATGTAATATCAAAAGTAAAGTAAAATTATCAATTGTTTTTAGGTCATGAATGATATCTTTAAATATCATTATTTACAATTGATAATTCGTTATGTTTTCTGAAATGAACTTATTTCTTTGTTTTTTTATTTTTTTAGAAAATTCTCACACACTGTCACAGTGTTCGTTGCCAAACTCATCCGAAACGGCTTGGGCGATTTTAATAAAATGTTATGATGCTACGGTGGCTGGCACATTACGCTACTGATTTCCGGTCAGTCCTCCTTGCTCTATTGCAAAGAAATGTCATTTGGCAAGAGCGAGAGACAAAACGGAAATGGAGCAACCTGATGTGCTGTTCACTGTACATACCTACGTTTGTTAAATCTGAGATATGCCATAAACTATTTTATAGACCTGTTTTTTTTGGAGTCCAGGTGGACGAAGTCTCTGGTGGCAGCTAGTTAGTTAATAGGTATAATGTAACAATAGAGGTGAAATTCCTTCCGGTCGTAAATAATTTATTATTGACTAGCGTTCGCACGCAACTTAGGCCGCGTGGTCTTAGGTTAAAAAAATAATAATATATCTTTATAAATTGTAGCACATGATTCCGATTCATAAGCTGTATACTGCTCTGCTCCTATTGATTAAAGCATAACGAAAAGTATACATAGGTATAACCTGCCCAAGAGTATGAAGAATAATTGTTTCAAATTTCGTTAAAAAAGTCGTCGAGTAGTTTTTGTTCAGACAAAAATTTTACTGATTGCATTTTTGGCATCAGTAGCAATTCTTAATCACCTCTTGATTGTTAATTTTTAAATTTATTTCATGTACAGAATTGGCCTCTACAGATTTATTATAAGTGTAGATGAGCGACATCTCTTGGAAAAATGGCGAGATCTCATTGTAGTTTTATGTTGACACGGTAGTTTCATGTTGCGCCGATAGATGGCGATATACCGGTTGTCTATGTGTGTGTGTCTAAATTCTCGATTTCAGTTAGGTCTAGTAGTCCTCTTAAGGATATTTGTTCGACAAATGTTTTAGGTTTGCCAAAAAATCGAGCGCATTCTTGTTTTCGGTAGGTGAACATTTTATATGCATGTAAGATTGACACATACCAACACATTTCACCAATTTCAGAGAAGTTTTAGACTTCAAATCGATAAGTCTACAAAAAGACTTATGTAGAATACAGTAACATAAAATATCAACTTTACAAGAGAGAGAGCGTTTCAAAATTTCGCTTAAAAACAAAGGGTGTTTTTTTTTGGAAAAATATTTTCAGCTATTTTTTAAATATTTGTTATTTATGCTTCGCTCTTGTTAAACTTCAATAAAAAGAGTGTCCATTCCAGTCCAGTTCATTAGTGCGTTCAATAAAACAAACAAATACTTAGGTTGATTGAATTAAAAACATTTAAGTAACCGATTTCAATAAAACACCCAAACTTTATTCGGCTGATAGGTCAAACAGCTGTTCTTACAAGATTTAGTTTTGTCAATATCAAACTAAGTTGTTGAATTTTAATAACTCAGAAACTTACACACGAATTCTTTATAAACTTAGATATTTGCTACGTAATCTTCTGATTCTTTTCTTCGAGAGTTTTTGTGTTTTTACTGGGAATAAGCTGCTAAAAGATCTCACTGCTAAACAGGCATTTAAAACAGGTACCAATTGGATGTTTCATAAAAATAAAATGAGAATACTGCAGCTTTAATAACATTTTAAGATCGACTGAAACTACTGAAATGTGAAAATTTTTATGTTAATACGTATATAGTAGGTTCAATAAATATTTTTCTTATAAAACTAATGATTGCGCTAAAAATATTTTTTTGAAAATAAGCTTGCAAACAATTTGATCCTATTAGATTGCACATATACACACATCTATAAGACAGTGTTAAAAACAGCATAGTTCCAACCTGAAGGAACACAAAGCATTGTTAACACATAACTGCACCGATTCAACTGTCTCAAGATCCACAAATCGGATTGCAGAGCGCTTGCACGGAAATGCAAAATAAGAATAAACGACAAAGAGAGAACAGATTGCTCAGCGCAGCGAGCGCTGGGGTTAGCAGCGGCCAAATGCACCTATTCGCCTTCAAGACTGTTTTATTCACAATGGGCTTTTGAGTGTTTTCTTGAAAGTAAGAAACCTTACTGTTGTTTCGTTTTGTTTTTTTTTACTAGAAGGAATAGTAGTGGGCTTAACGTCGATCCTTGGGGAACGCGCAGTGGCTTTAGCAACTGCTACAACTAAGAGTATTACGCCTGATTTTCATTAGTGACTATGAGTTTAAGCTGAAAATACTTTATTACAATCATTACATTGTCATTACGCTGTGCACATGCTTTTTTGCTGCTGACGTTAATCATTATAAAAACGTTGATAATATACAATTGTTTAGGTAAAATGTTAGTTTACAATCGAAGGGTCCACTGCAATAATGATGAAAGTCCAAAAATTTTAAAACCTGAGTGACTGAACCGAATGACATTAGTCACTCAGGTTTTAAAATTTTTGGACTTTCATCATTATTGCAGTGGACCCTTCAGCACGGTGTAAGTCTTAACATCTCAATTGAAAGCCTATTTCAATAACTGAAGAAAGAAAGCAAGTGGAAAGAAGAGGTTTCTGCCTACCCGTTAGGAAGGAGACGCGAAAGTATTTATGTATGTTAAATCACTCTTTCTTCTTAGTTAGTAATGCTGGCTAAGAAGAGCTGCAGCGTTTACATCATTAAAAAATGTCGTAAGTTTGTAAATACTAACTGAAAATACAACAGTCTTCTAGAAAACGTGTAAATTGGCTTGTTTTTGCAATCAAAATTAACTTCACAACACTCATGCAAAACTGGGGCAATCTGACTATTATAATCTCTTTCATTAAAATCTTTTACAAAGGCAAACTCGCCAGCGCTCTTAATAATATTCCCTCGAACTTTCAAAAATAAAGATAGCGAAGTAGACAACAAAATAAAAACTGGAATAATCCCGAATACCCTAGTTCCGGAGTTTGCTGCGACAATATTATCCGACACTGAATTTTCTCATAAGCTATACAACCTTCATAAAGTTGAACACTTTGCGCATAAAATGGTTTTCGTATTTTTTTTTTACTTCACGGACCAAATAAACCGAGGAAAATATTACCTTTGCGCACCAGAACGGGCGTTCGGCGTCCTTTAAATTTCATTATGATTGGTAATAGGCCAGGGTTGGGAAGATTTTTGCGTTCGATGCTGGCGTAAGACGCCTATTTGGTGTAACGGTTTAGATGTTGGCTAATTGACTAGAGTGGGTTCAATCTCCGCACTCCACAAACATTGAGTGTGCATGAACATTAATGTCTGTTTATATTGCTCCAAAGAAGACAAGGAATTATCAAAAATGTATTAAAGTTTGTTTATCTTTATCCGATGTCTAGAAGTAGTTTATCTCACAGTACAAGCTTTGCTTAGTTTGGGACTAGACGGCACTGTAATGTTTTTTGTGTATATAAAGTGATCCAGTGATTTATTGATTGTGATCTTTAAAAATAAACGTGATTTTATGGCCATTGCAGTTCATTGGACATTGGATTTTTTTTGTGTTTTCTAGCTCTAAACTAAGCATTTGTATATATATTGAAATAACATTCGGTTGTGTGCACATATTCTCGGAAGGATCAGGTCAGGAGTACCTTTAACCGACGAGCATGTATGAAAGGACTCATGGAAGTAGAGGAGGCGCAAGCTGTGTGTCAGGACCATAGCTGCAAGTGGAAAGAAGTATTATTTCAAATGCTGACTGCACATTTTATTTCTTCAAAACTATTCAGGCTAATTAACTAATGAGCAGTAAGCAGATAGGTACCTTTCTAGATTAGCTTAAAATGTTTTCATTTATTCCAACTGTTTAAGATAACTTTACTTTCCTTAAAATATTATATTATCTTAATTTGAACATAAGTCGATGTTTTTTATTTAAAATTTCAAAACACACGACTGTATTTTATTGTTGACATGCCGCGACGAAAGAAGGTGCAGGTCACAAAATAAAACATTAGAATTCTTTATCGAACATTTTGTCGTTGCGCTACGATAACATGCGTTTACCATCAATTCCAAAAGGCTTTGCCTACTAAATCGAGCCTATGTTTATCGTCAAGTCGAATGAGTTGTAAAATTACTTTATTGGTAATACCTACCGGGTACTAAGAAGGAAATCGTCGTATAAAAATAGCTATCCATCAAAAACTTCGCACTTGATGCGTTTCTTGAAAGGTAATACAAAATTTATAGGATTATTAAGTCGATCGTAAAAATGAAACTTTTTGAAAGGAAAGCGTAGTTAAATTTCATTGTAAATCTTGCTTCTTAAGCTGAATGGGGAAACAAAGTAAATTTTGCTAATTATTTACTTTAAGTAAGATAAGTACCGTAGGCTTGCAGGCTTTTGGGTTAAAGCGCATACAGATTATACAACGAAGGAGTTAAGCCGGTGAATGTCAGCATAACTATACTTGTCCCACAGTGGTTTGTGAATTTATGATTTCAGACCCGATTAGTGCAGTCACGAGCATTGGATGAGACGCAAAGTATCCCTGGCCTATATGTTTTTGGTTTCCATAACACAAGAGCAAACTTTACTTGGAGGGTATGTTTGTGATGTTGTCTGTTTTTTTATTTCATGGTTTGATACTCAATAAATCAGTTAAATAAAATATAACTGCCCACGAACACACATCGCTTATTTACACATCGCATATTTACACGAAAAACATTGATAGGACTGGTATATCTTTAAAAAGACTACAAATGAATAAACTGGTATATCTTTAAAATGATTTTACCATTACTGTAAAAAATCACCTTAATTTACCGTCAGACGATCTTGAACAATATTTTGAAATTGTGAATACTGGGACCACTTAAGCTAAGTACTCGTTAAGAACTTAAAATACATGTACTGTGGTTACATTTTGTTTAAAAACACTCGCAATTAGCCCCCCAAAACTATAAGATACTTACTCTCGAATCCAAAAACGTCAATGTCAAAAGAACTGAAAGGGACAGCTATTCTTCTAAGGGATGTCAACGCTGATTTGCGTTTGTGAATTTGGGTGTTACTCTATCAAGTAAAAATCACACCTGTGTTATCTAAATCGGATACAAGACAATACCACAAGTACCCAAGAAAGTACGACTACAAGTTTCTTAACCCTCGATAGTCTGCACCCTCCAAACCCAAAAACAGTAAGAAACAAACGAAACCAACTGACATTTATGACTTGGGTAAACTATTAGTTACCGTTCTTACACTTTAGTATTATGAGGGTTCTCGCCATTTCATCAGGGTCTTTTTAACGCATTCCCTCTCATTCTCACATTAACAGGGATGCTAATGTGAGAATGAGAGGGTATCAACAGCTGGTTGTGAGAAAGAATGAGAAAATAACCTCATTACAAAGATGGGGATAAGTACAGAGGTGCTCACATCAACCTTTACTTAGGGTCACCTTATACCGCTGACATAAGACCCACTTTGCAACGGTTTTGTAAAGGTTGATGTGAGCGCCTCTGTACATGTTTATGCTTATACATTTTATCTACTTAAGTTGGTGTTAAGTAAGCAGTCTTCAAACTTGAAATCTTTTACTGAATATTATTTCTTTGAGAAACTTCATGTTTTAGGGAGTTTTGTTTATTTATTTATTATTATATTTTAACATTCACACGTATTTCAAGCCAGAGTGCTTAACCCCTGGGCCACAAAACTCTCCACTAAACCTGTCAATGAGGTTTCAATGAATTTCTTTGCTTAAAACAATGTCGCTTCTCTATCCTAATGTATGCTTTAATCATTTCAGTCAATCAAACACTACGCAACGGATTATGAAGCGTTTTTTTTTATAGTAAGAGTGATTAAAGAGAAAGGTTCACATGTAAAATAACATCCCATTGCACCCGTGCGAAGCCGGGGCGGGTCGCTAGTACTTAATAAAATTCAAAGCCGTTTGCAGCTTTTTGTGTCACATACAACGTGTCATTACTAGTTTAGGGTCCAGTAAAATAAGTAGATTTCTATAATAACGCGATGCTGAATGTATTTTAATAGTAAACATTATAGGCATTAACAATTCGCTCTACCTTACTTTTTAGTTATCCGTCCGATAATCAAATAATCCATCAACCAGCAAAAGTTTTATCCTAAGATAACACAAAAGTTACGGATAGAAAAACTGCCGGAACATGTTTACCCAGCTAGTGATGAGCCAGCCGGTCGTGGGATCGATGCCTGCTCATGCAAATTGAGTCTACACGCGTACACAATAGTTATCTCAATGGGTTGTAGTCAGGGAAGATTGATTATCTGATGGATTGGCTTGGATTTGGGTTGAAAACTTCCATTTTAGCTAATTTATCTAACACGCGTCAAGTGCATAACTGTTTGGCGATGCTTGTGGCTTAGAAGTGACAGAAAATCGACAAGGATTACTTATAAATAAGTCACTGGACAGCGCAGGATTGACGGTTGTGGAGATCGTTTGGTGGAGGCCTATGCCCAGCAGTGGGCGTCGTTGGGCTGACATGATGAAGTCACTGGATATTATTCCATACACAGCCCTGTAGGAGGCTTTAGGAGATGTCCAAAAAATATATCACTCAATTTTGGACATAGTGGTCTCCCATCACATATAAGACCCGGCTTAGCAGCGATCGTAGTCGATGCACTGTCCTAACTGCGCTACGGGCACTTAAAAATTGAACGATTCAAAGCAATAGTATTGAATAAACTATTGCTGCCATATTCAATTCAATTGGAATACTTCTCTAGCACTAAGTGATTTCGAAAGACGTTAAATCGTTTAATTATTTCAATAAACACATCTCTTAGCTACAAAACGTTCCAAGATTATTACTTTCCAAAAACGTATTAACTTGAACTAAGTGAATTTTAAGTTATCATTAACGAAACGAACAGTTTTAACTCAATAAATAATTAAGTGGATAGTAGGGAGGTAAACCTGTATGTACTTATAAACTTTGTGAACGAAAAGTTCTTCATTATAATTTAACCCACCTTTGAAGTTTGGAATACTGTACTAAACCATACGAAAAACTAGTTATTTGGTATCGACGCTATACTTTTGTCACTTAATCACCCTTTCTTGTGTATTTGGTTGTGTAATATAATAATAGCTATAATCAGCTGATGTTTGAGGACTAAGCAAAGGAATATTTTGTGTAACTACGTTATATGTAAACATTTTGCTGTTGGCGTATCTACTAAGTAGCCGATATAAAATGAACTATATTTTTGCGCATTCACCTTTCACCCAATTAAACGAAGCTATGAAGAATGTCATAGACGCTTTCAGATTATAATGAAACACATCTATACTCTTTTGAGTTAATTCGTATAGTACTTACCGACAACGTGAATAAACGCTGACCGGACTTCCGTGTGGAAAGATGGTGCGTCTGCCGACACCTCGCACCGGTACCGTCCCGCCAGCTCACGCGTCGCGTCCCGCAGCACAACTTGCTGGGACGTCGACTTTGATACCTGGGACAAACAAAACGCTAGTCAACATTTTAGACCATTAAACACTTCTTTCGAATCATCAAATCAATTTATTTTTAATCACTGTATTAAACATACATTATTAAAATAAATACGTTATGTACAGTCGGGCAATGAAGGATTGACCACGCTAAGATCTGTTTTTGCTTGCTCAATGGTGACATTGACAAGATCAATTGGTTCAACTGTCAATCGTGAATTAACATATTACGACTAATCGAATTTTAGCTTTATTGTCAGCCTGTATTGTAGCCTGTATTGTAGCCTGTATTGTAGCCTGTATTGTAGCCTGTATTGTAGCCTTTATTGTAGTCTGTTACACAGATTAAAAAGGCAACATGTGCTTGCAACGCGTAAATGAATGTGTTTGAAAACTGGTCAACCTTTTCATTCCGCGACTTTACACAAAATACGTGGGAACAAAATGTGGCTCCACTACAGGCATTAGAAGGTTGTTATAGCCAGACAAGCTTAGTTTAACCCATGTTTTTAAGACGCAGGGGAATTGTCCCATAGCCAGGGATAAAGAGTTGCAGTATAATGAGTAGGTATGTATCAATGCAAATACTTGATTATCGGTTCCCTCAATGCATTGGGGCAATGACACGCGCGTTTTGTATCGCCCCGAAGTGTCTTATTGGCTGTCAATTCCGGATTTGCTGCTGTGTCCTAAATCGTTTCGAAAGCTGCAGCAAAGGTCAATAGAGAGCTAGTTTAACTGAGCTTAGTACTCCATAGTCAATTACTATTTAGAAAAAACAAGACTGAACGCTACGGAAAAATCGATCTTATTATTCTCAAAATTAGTAAAAAAAATAATCAACTTTCCTTTTGTTGCTGGGTAGTCATCCTATGCGATCTTTCATGACATGTTTACAAATCTCACATGACAAAACCAAAGCATGAATGAAAAGCGAAACTTCTTACTTCTCCAAATAGAATCAGCATTGCAAAGGAGCAACAACAAATGCCTGACGATACTTTCATTCATCAGATGAATAATGCATCGTTCCTCAGAATCGCTGAAAGAGCTCATCGATAAAGGGAACAAAGAAAACAAAATAGTAAAAACTAAAATTCACAAGTCGAAGCCATTAACGATGTTGACAGCAGAAGCGTAATCGCTACAAGAAAGAATGCCATTAGCCATTAAGAACGGCACTTTCTAAAGTCTCTCAGATCAAAACAAAACAAATAGCTGGAGGGTCTGAGTCTCGGCATCCGCAACACAAGTTTTTACGCCCCATTGCTCTCAAAAGAGCCTCAGAGTAATTAAAGCAAGCCTTTTATTTCAATGTCCAGTAATATCCTGTGTCCTACTTTTCTCTATTGATCCGACATTGGAAAATAAAATTGCTGCCTCCCTCTGGGTGCTTTTGTCTAGGGATGATCGAGGCTCATCGATGTTTTGACTTCGATAACATCGACACATCGATGTTTTAAGAATGATACAGCGTAGCGTCAAACACTTGAAGACCTTCTGGCTTCTGGCTTGAGTTTAACTACATATTTTAGTCTAGATGACGTAACCGATGATAACCGAGGTAAACTACAGTTTACAGTTTGTTCGTACACAAACAATTGTTATTTGTTTGCTAAGGTCAAATCACCCAAAAAATACTGGGAATGTTACATAGCATCTTGTTAAAAAAACAAATACGTTTTTAAAAAGTAAGTTTTATACCCTACCAAAATCATCGATGTTTTTTGAAATATCGATGTTTCTCGATGGGTCTTCGTCGTCCATCAATTATTTTAAATCAACGTTAACATCGATGTTTTTATAATATCAGTCATCACTACTTTTCTTTCTCCCTCGACTTGTTTACACTGACCACGTCTTGCTCATTTTAATTTCTTACGATATTTTCTCGTCTTTTATTATCTTTGATGACAAGAAGAGTTGAACGGGCCTTTATTGCCCCTCTTTTTTGGGGGGTGTTTTTGCTAAAATAAGCTGATGAAAATTTATGTTATGGATATTTTCTGGTGTATTGTATGGGTAAGGTCACTATCTCGCCAGAGACTTGCCAGGGAATTGTAAGCCACCGAAGTAATTTTTAATTATTCGGTTTTTTTTTTTAATTATTGGTTAACCAACGAATGTTACATTATAATATTATGATACAATCATATTGGTTCGGTCTTATAACTAAATGTACATCCACTTATAGGTTAACACCACATGCACGTATCAGAAGAAAAAAAAAGTAAAGATTAGCTTGAAATTTACGTTAAAAAAAAGAGAACAGGTGTTACTAAAATACATAAATATTGTTTTTCTTTTTCAACAGCAACGCTTTGTTTTCGACCATTATGTCTACGATTGAGTTTTTCCAACGAACAAAAGTTAAAAAAGTCTTACTCATTGTGTAATAAATTAATAATTGTGTTAATTAACCATTGAGACATTGAAAATTAATAATTATTTTCATTCTATAGGAATTTCATGTAAACTTTGAAGATGGTACTTTTTGCAAGGAAAACATAATTTAACGAATGAAACTGAAAGCTTAAAAAATATTAAATTGTGAATCCCCCCTTGATCTTCATAAAAATGTCGCTAGAGAGTTCGGTGCTTACAAAGAAATATCTTGAAGGTTTTTCAATGAAACTTGAAGGACAAATGAAAAACTTTGTTATTTTCTTACTAAGTTATTAATTTTATTTTCGCTTTAGATCTAACCGAAGTTTTTGTGTTGGTGTTTTTTTCCGATTGTGGTTTGTTTGTTCGGAATCCTATTTATCATTTGACAGAAAATAAAAATAGTGAAAACCAAGTTTATAAGTAAAAAAAAGGAATATTTCTAAACTCCATGCCAATTTTGGTGCTTTTTTTGCTATTAACTCGACATTCCTTGATAAGATAAAGTTTTTTAGCCCCGCTGACAGTGCTTGCCCCGAGAAGTACAAGGTGAGCAGGACTCATGGTGAAAAATTTCTAAGTATCCTATCTCAGGGTGGTGATCCTTTCTGAACACAACATAAACGACCTATATGCGTCCCACTGCTGGGCACAGGCCTCTCCTCAACTATGAGGTGTAACGGGCCATACTCCAATACGCGGGCTCAGTGCGGATTGTTAGAAGGGTGTAAGGTTAGTGAGCAACCTTGATGTCAGATGTTATCAAGCCGCCCTAAGCCCTTTGACTAGGTTTAACGACTGACGTCTAGCGACGTCAACCGCGACTAACTGCTCAACGTGCCTTCCGAAGCACGAAGATACACGAAAAATACATCACTCAATTTCGGTAGGGGTGGTCACCCATCCCATTTCCGACCCGGCGTGAGTTGCTTTACAACAGCGATTGTCGCCGATCACTGTCACAACTGCGCTACGGGCACCTCCTGCCTGAACACAAATGAGGAGGATTTTCTTGCAACACTAGCCACTTTTTGCCTAATGAATTTGGCCAAAACGCAGCCATAAGATGAAGTCAACTATAGGGAGGCAATTAGACCCCAGGATTACCTCCACCCTATCTCTTTTATCTAACTAAGTAGCTTATTCAATGAAAAAAGGTATAAAAGATTCTATAAAATAATAATTCCATTAGTGCTTGAGCTTATAGTAAAATTCTCTTAAGAACCTCGCCTGAGTTGTTTTAAAAACATTATTGTTATAATGTCCAGAAGGTTAACAAAATAAACACATTGAAAGCTCGTACAGCCTTATGCCATGTAATTTTTGACGTGTGGTTTCGTTTACCTGTCTATCAGACGATACTAACCCAAAATTCTAGGTGACCTTTTTGGAAGTATACTTTCTAACTAACTACTGACTCTAACTACTATCTAACTGATATCTTTTCAGGCGGGAATCGAACCCGCGTCTTTTGCAAACCGGGTGACTGCTCTTACTATTGCTACCGAGACCATTAACAAACCGGCCGAATCTTTCTGGTATATTTGCTGGTGAATAAATATATTCTATTTTAAATCAATTTTATTATAACAACAGCTAGCTTGATAAACACGTATTTTTAAACTTTCCCTAAACAGTGCGCCTGTTACCCTGCCTTATTAATTCGTTTCGTTACTAGCTTTTCATTCAGTGAGTAAATTATTTTGTTACCTTTTCGTCCAATGAATAAATTTATCGTGCAGCTAAGTAAATTGAAGCAACATGAATAGGTATTGTCTATTTCTATTAATTCATTATTTTAACTCAACAACTAGTCTGATTCTGAACCTTGCCTGAAAAATAAGAGTTCGTATCATTATTTTCATTCACAAAACACGAGTTAATATTGGTAAGATGCCAAAGATCCTAAATCCTATTGCATTCGAGCTATCGATCCCATTGGTTGTAGTGATGTTACCCTCACCGGACGGTCCCTTCTGGCCACAAGCAAACAACCGACGTTACGGCACCGGCCACTTCCTTGCATAGTTAATCTGGCTTAACTACGGCCATCAGGTGTAGGAGTATCATTAAACCTTACAAACAGCTCCATCTAGGCCCCTGTCAGGTGTAGCGAGCTATAAGGGTATTACAAACAGCTCTATTCGATCTCTTGCCTTAAATAAACGAGTAAAACCGTTGTAAGATTATTAAGTAGCTAATACTTATAGGTTGTTTACATTTTTTTTTGCAGGCCTTAAGTCGAAGGCTCAGATTAATAAGAAATGGAAATAACAAGCATCCGTTTGTGGAGCAGGAAGCAAGTATTCAAACATTCTGCATATTTTGATTTGCCAAACTCAAACTCATATAAGTTTTATTGTTATGACGACTATAAACGTCCGCTACCGCTAAATGTGTTAAAGTGTTCTACATTTGAGATTCACACACCTGTTTTATCTATTTTGAAGCTGTGATAGCTCAGTTCGTTCTTTGGTCTGTGTATAGGTAATATGGTTAAAGGTCCTGGCTTTGACACCACATAATATCATTATTATTCCAAACGGGGTTTGAGTTAACGGAACATATAGAAGCCCACACTCCACCATGCGAATTTGGACTTGACATGGTACCTATAACTACCACCTCCACCACCAGATTTTTTCTTTGTTATTTGATGTTTTCCAACACCAGGGCCACAGTTTTTATGATGAATACCAGTAGCATTTTCGCCACGTTTTATCTCAGGGCTACAGTCATTGGCTCATTGTTACGGTTTGAGATCTGTTGTACTAACATGAAGCAATCAACATTTATGACCATGACTACACAAGCTCTGAGTCTGTTTCTTTCGTTGCTGCCTTTCTACCCGGTGCTGGCCTACTTAGGTAGCATCATCCTCCCTGCAGCTGCCCTGCCTGCTACAGTCCTACCTTCTAGCGCTCTACTTCCTACCATCCTTCTTGCTGCCGTTCTAATAATGTCTGTTGTCCTTATACTTTTGAATGCAAAGGTTGTGATTAGATTTAAATTTAAAATCTCTTCATTCTTAACGCGAACGGACTGTAAATACTACGAATAAATATTCAGCCTGAACGGCACGTCAACGGCCTGCCACTAAAGTAATCTCTTCAAACTCAATACAATTTCAAAGCTCATCTAAAGATTGTGATTGGTTTATAAATGCGAGCTCTCATCACTCACTTCATAGCTCGATTCTTGATTGGTATTGCGTTTGAATTGAAATTGCGACTCCAATATCGGGTAGGTAGGTTTCAAATCATTATGGTGCCAAAATATTATCATGTCAAGCGTTCGGCACCCGCCCTTAAGAAGATTGAATGAGTTTAATAGGTAAGTTTGTAGTAGAACACCATGTGATAAGGTCGTATAGCCAGAACCAGAACTTTAAGTAGCGACCGATTTGGTGTAACTGTTGATAAGTCGGCTACTACACAAAAAGTCGCGAGTTCGATCCCCGCACAGTACAAACATTTGTGTGCATGAACATGTCTGTTTGTATTGGTCTGGGTGTTTCCTATGTATGATAAGTATGTATTCAAAAAAGAAAAAGTGTTTATGGATGTTTATCCGTTGTCTACTATCCCATACTAGATGGCGCAGTTCGGAATAATTTTCAGGGATATTTCTTTATTTATATTTAGACAACAACTTAATTTGTAATTTTTACAACGCGCGTGTCGCTGAAATGGTTACGTTTTCTTTTATCTGTTTCTTTTGTGAACAGACAGTTATTTTAACAACACACACTTCATACAAGAACTTCATGCTTAACCCAGGTAAGTATCTTAATCATTACACACGAATGTAATGATGAAACATCTTTAAGTTAAAAAACACCCTGTCCAGTCTTAATAAGGTCACAACTGTTTGCAGCTCTTTCCTTTGGCAATAGAGTTATTATAAGATGAAGCTGTTCGCCGTAATCGCCGCTCTACACCATGACGGCTTTAGTTAAACTTAATTAACTATGCAGGACCTGTTCCGTGATATCACGTTACGCTGTGTAACAATTCAGTGTTACGGAGGTATTAAGTAACATGGAGCTACGATCAGATCTACTGACCTCTCCTATAACAATTTGAGCAATATAAATAAATAAATAATAAATTTATTTCTTCATTAACCAGGGTTACAAAATAAGCAAGGTTCGACTGCTTCTTTTAAGTGCGATAAGCACCCGTGCCAGAAGTAGCCACTCTTCCTTAACAAACTCATACATTCAAGGCTTAAGACTAAAGGAGAAAATATACTAAGATACAGCGAATTAGCTAAGAGGTGTGTGTGTGTGTGTGTGTGTGTGTGTGTGTAAGTGTGTGTGTGTGTGTGTTTGCTCGCGCTCGCTCGCGCGCATTAGTGTGTCTAAGTGTGTGTAGATGTCCAATTTACAAAGAATGTTTTATTAATAATTCAGCATCTTCATAGCTAAACTTTTTTAACCAGGAGATTACTTTTGGCTTACATTCACGTCGTGTAAGGGGATAAATCTGTAGTATTTTATTACATTTGTTATATAAATGCGTTGCCAGATATTGGAACTGTGATTGCGCAAATTGTGTACGAGTCCGGATTGTTTCTTCAACATTAACGATTCTTCTTTTTTTGCTTTTGTAGGGGTTGTATTCTAATTTGGAGTGTTTTTTTCATAATTGAGTGCAGTATAAAAAGTATTCTAATGGACAGAGTATCAGTGAGAGTGTGTAGGGTAATATTGACGAAGCATTGAGCGCAGTTGTTTCAGACGCCAGGTTGATACTCGAACAGTTGAGAGTTCGATTCCCGCACCAGCACATAATGTTTATTGTCAGACATAACATAACGTAACATAATCGGCCTATATACGTCCCACTGCTGGGCACAGGCCTCACCTCAACTATGAGGTGGAACAAGCCATACTCCAACACGCGGGCTCAGTGCGGGTTGTTGGAGAGGTGTAAGGTTAGTGACCAACCTTATTGTCAGATGTTATCAAGCCGCCCTAAGGCCTCTGACTAGGCTTAACGACTGACATCTCGCGACGTCAACCGGGACCAACTGCTTAACGTGCCTTCCGAAGCACGGAGATGCCCGAAATACACATCACTAAATTTCGGTCGGGTGGTCACCCATCCCTTTTCCGACCCGGCGTGTGTTGCTTTACAACAGCGATCGTCGCCATTCACTGTCACAACTGCGCCACGGGCACCTCAGATTGTCAGACGCCAGGTTGATATTCGAACAGTTGAGAGTTCGAACCCGTCACCATCACTCAATGTTTATTGACAAGAAAGAACAACAGCCTTTATGTCCCACAGCTGGGCACAGGCCACACCTCAACTATAAGGTGATACGGACATACTCTAACAAGTGGGCTTAGTGTGTATTGTTGGAGTAGTCTAAAGTTAGTGGGAAATTTAGGTCTTAGATGTTATCAAGCCGGCCTAAGGCCTCCAACTACGCCTAACCCGCACACATTGCGATGTTTTCGCAATAGTTTAAATTGCAAGTGTTGAAGAGTATTCTTTATAGACTTATTTTAAGTATATTTCAAAGATTTTTTAAAATTTCCGTGCTCATAGTATGTTCGCGTTAAGAATGCAGTAATTTATAATTTAATTCCGTTACACGGAGAAAAACTCAGTTCCAAAACCATTGCGTTTGAAAGAATGCGTTCAACTGGGCACTATGAACTTGGCTTTTTAATTAAGAATGATTTGATAGGTTAGGAGGCGTGCTAGGTCGAAGGACAAAAATGAAATCACTGCATTCTTAAGGCGAACGGACTATAGTTTATTATTAAACGAAACTTATTTCAAATATTGAACAACACCTTGCAAAGTCACTCTGTATGCAAAAAAAGCACTATTTTCCCAAAAGCAACCATTCAGCGCCAATAAAACCACACATACTTTAAATTCATGAACATGCTATACAAAAAACATGCAAAAACAACGTTTTCGCTCCACCAAATACCCCCCATTTAGCATTGTATCTCACGGAGAGAACGGCTGACTTGATAGTTTGAATGAGCCAAGCATACACTGTGGCGTTCTGCACGCTGCCAAATCACCTACCATCAGTATACTATTTCATTTGTTTTATTTTATCTGTGGCAGAATAAAAAGAAAATATCTGAGTAGTTCTTTTTGGTATTGGTTTTCAATTCAGACGCATGCTGGGGCTCTAACAAAGCATAAAGGACAGTGACCTCTGAAATGATCAAGAATCAACAATACCCAAACAAGTTGGTACTACAAATTTGTTATTAAATTGTACAATAAAAGGAAAGAAAGCAATTTGCGGCCATTAGGGCGATGTTTCATTGGTAGTGCTTATTTATTTTCTAACAAAAGTAAATGAAGAATTGGACACTATTCCATTCAGCGCCATCTAGCTCTGAATTAAGCAAAGCTTGTACTGTGGAATATTTGAGGGCGAACGATTTGGTGTAATGGTTAGGTAGTTGGCTACTACCCCAAAGGTCGCGGATTCAATCCCCGAATAATACAAATGCGTGTGCATGAACAAGTGTTTGTGTTGAGTTGTATGTTTCCTATGTCAATGTTACCTTTGAATAGGGATAAGTGGCGACGTGTGTTTTTTTTCTGTAAAATTACTAATCAATCATTTGTATAGCGTATCATAGTTCAGACAGTGTTTACTCACTCTCACGGGGAGCTCGCATATAAACAGGTACCACTCTTGCTACATCACAAGAACATTCGATTTTGTGTTGTCTAGGATTTAAGTCCACCAACTGCACTCTCCTTTTCTTGTAATTTTGGGCAATAAAGAATAAATAAATGAACACGAATTGTATAGTTATTGATACATTAATGTCATTTTAAAGTAGAGAATCACTTAAATATCGTTGCAAGTAAATTTTAACTCCAACAAATCTGTGATAACCACTCATTTTCAAATGAGCACATTGAATATTAGGTTATCGCAGCTTCATTACAACCCACGTCATCAGATGTAGGGAAATTAATTACCTACTCATAGTACGTGGCTTTACATCCGATCTTGTGGTTTCAATGGATCTGCACATGACATGATGCTTTAATCACCTCAGCATCATTGTTGCCATCATGACTATGACTAATGCTACTGGCAGAGGATTTTGCAATAGAAACATAGGAAACAACCAGGCTAATACAAACAGACGTGGTCATGGACACAAAATGTTTGTACTATGCGGGGGTCAAATCCGCGGCCTCTGGTGCGGTAGACAACTTTTAAATATCTTGATTACATACAATGATTTCAGTGACACTTACCCCCGAATCCACAAATGACAATCGCGCTCACGCTTATGCTGTTTATTTTGCTCTCGATATTTTAAGATTTTCGAGATTTTAAATTTTCTGAAACATAAATACATCACCAAACGGCCTATATGCGTCCCACTGCGGGACACAGGCCTACCTCAACTATGAGGTGGACTGGGCATTATCCAACACGAGGGCTCAGTGCGAATTGTTGGAGGGGTATAAGGTTAGTGAGCAACCTTAATGCCAAGTGTAATCCAGCCGCCCTAAGGCCTATGACTCGGTTTAACGACTGACATGCGACGTCAACTGGGACCAACTGCTCAACGTGCCTTGCCCGAGAAAATACATCACTAAATTTCCGGCGGAGTGGTCACCCATCCTATTTCCGACCATTGTGTGTTGCTTTACAACAGCGATCGTCGCCGATCACTGGCACAATATCAATATATAATACGAGTATTATCATCATGCCTCTGGCATTGTTTGACGGGTTCCCGCAATTTGAAGAAAAGTATTTGTCTGTCTAGCAGAGAGGCTGACTACGCAATTTAGTTTACGGCCGGCACTTAGGGACTTTTACATTAACAACGCTATAACTTTAGTTTTAGTTTACCTAACCTGCCTAGGAATAGTTGTGTCCAAAAGCTCCATAATTTTGCTTCTTAGAACGCTTGTAGACCTGCGTTACCGACCTGCAATCAGGAGCTTCTTCTATTACTGGTTAAGTAGCGGCAACCATTCAACCATCCGTCCTGGTGTGCGTTGCTTAACATCATTCATCGTATCACTGTCACCACTAGTCATGGGGTATCTTATGTTTTCCGATTCATAAACACTCTATAGTCTATCTTGAACATGCGGCGTTCTGAAAATAGCAGCTTGAGTATGTCATGCAGCGCTTAAAAATATTTAATCCAACGTGATATTATCCATAGCTGGATGCCATTAAAATTATTACTTAAACCAAAATTGTTGGAATTTTTCATAATTATCACAAAGAGAAAATAATTTTTCACCGAAAATTCGGCCAATTATTTCACAACGCAATTAAAATCCTTCATCAACATTATTACAGGAGAAAAGTCGATGTGCCAATAATTTATATGAACTGCACGAAAACGTAACAGGCGTTAAGTGTGCCCATCCAGCTGAGTCAATTGGTCTGATTGTTCTACATTAACGCTGTGTTCGCCCGTTAGTTTAATAGAGCGAGCCAAGCGAGCGAAGCTTAATGCCCCACATTATAGGATATGCGTGAGAAGCCTACGGTTGAACTGCAGTGGATAACCACAGTTTTGTAACAAGAATAAATTTCTTAAATCAGTAAAAACACAAATTCAACTTCATAAATCGATAAAAATATTTAATGCACAATAAAATTTAAAACGTTTTGTACAATAAAACATGCTGAGTAGTTTTAAATTGAATTGAATGAAAGAGAAACAAGAAAATTTAGAAAGGAATGTTTACAAACATTATGAATAAATTACAATTAATAACACACAATAAATCTTGCCTGAGGTATTATTAGTGCATTCGTCGATTTAATAACTGGGTAGAGATCGTCTGAGCTGAAGTGACGCGCCCCTCCACTGCATCTACGTACAAAGGAGTGCTTGCTTGTATGCGTAGATGCAGTGGAGATGCAGATGCACGTCATTCCAGCTTAGACGATCTCTGCATAAATACTGTCACGAGTTACATACTATATTGTGCTACAAAATCCCTCAGTTACGAACGTTACGAAATACTACGGATTGCTACGGAATACTACGACGTGCTACGAAATAGTACAATGTGCTACGAAATTCACTTTCGAACCAATCAAGGAAGGTAAATATTTGGGCCATACATTCGTAAGAAGTCTTCTTGAGTGAAGACATTTGAGGCCTAATCATTGACAAATAGCTGTTCCTTTTTCATTCAATTTCCGGTTCATTCTTCGGTGATAGAAAACACCGATGAAAACCCGAGCAACTCGTAAAAAGTCAGTAGGCTCACCCCTTACCACTTGAGGATTGAATTCATACGGTAATTAATGTATCATATTATTCTGTTTACAATGACCATAGCATAGCTTTAACTACCAATGATATTATAATAAAAAAGACGTAGATAGGTTACTTGTGCTAAAAAGTGGGCACCTGAGCAAAGCATTGACAGTTGAGACGACACTGTGCAACATGTACCTATCTGTCTAGTTTACACTCTAGTAAATTATAATACTATCTTGTACATATGATTAAATCATAGGTACGTATGACAGTAGACAATTTACGACTTCGCTATTTTAAATATCATTGTTAACTACCCCGTTTGCAATATTTGTTGAAAATGTATGCTGTGGATCATTCATGGACTATGGCGTACGTTATTTAACCGTTCTGAAGGAATACAGTTTTATCGGATCTGGCATACAATAAAATTATTGCTATAACATACATAGGTATCATCATAATGAACCTTACCTATCCGCCTACCCTGTATATTCCACAAATACATTGGTACATTATGTGCTTGTGGAAAGCCCCAAACGATGTATCGATTACGGGTAATAACGAGTACCTGTAATATCGATACAAGGCCGTTTCGATTCTGAATCGCTTCGTTTTAGATTGGACAGATTACTGATACCTTCATTGCGTTCAACGTTATAGCCTGTTTATTAGATTTCCGCCCATTTTTGGATACGAGAAAGGTTCTGTAATAGGTACGTTTTAATGGCTGTCCCGTGAGACACCCAAGCTATAATGTAAATTGCAATGGGTATGTTGTGGATTTCTATTGCGATCGTAAAATCTTAAAAGGGAATTGTTTCACGAATTGTCTGTGCTAAATGTTTGTAACGGTTATGTGGCTTTTTTATGTTAAACCTTCATTGTTGTTCTTATTATTAGTACGAGAATGTGTCACTTTTATTTCATTTGGATACCTTACACTCTAAACAATTTGTATAGGCTAGCTTTCTAAGCAATCGTTCGTTTTGATTTTTATATATAAAAAGTCGATATTGAATAACAGTGAGATGATGAGAACCTCTGTACACATTCTGAAGAAGGTATAAAGTTAACAAAAACGCTTACAACAATAACTTATAACAAAGATTTTAATCTTTTGTAGTTTTGTGACGCCTTTGTGCAAAACAACGCACTCCTGATCGAGAATGGGACTGGGTGAACAGCCCATTGAAAAGTTATTTAGGTATTTTTTCGGGACACTTCGTGCTTTGGAAGATACGTTAAACATTTGGTTTCGGCAGCCGTGACTAAATATCAGTCGTTAAGCCTTGTCGGAGCCCTTAAGGTGGCAAGATATTATCTGACAGTAACGCAATAGTCTAGTAGTAACCTCCAGACTATTTATGAAGCATGTTTCCGAAATAATATTCTGTTCAAAGTCAGCAGCAAAGCTTGTACAGATTGCGGCTTTAAGAAACACTAAAGGGCAAGTTGGCAAGACAAATATTTGTCTGAGGTCCGCAACAGAGCCGAGCTTATCTGTCCTGGGTCGGAATAGGAGGAGCGCCCCAAGTTTTATCCCTTAAGAGTATAGCTCTTGGACATAATGTATTTGCATGGGATGAGATGGATAAATAGTTGTGATACAAGCCGGTATTACGACAAGATTTATGTTTTCGTATTTATTGTTCCTTAAATTGTTTTTGTAAGTTTGGTTCTTTCTTGGTATGAATGTTTCGTGTCGTATAGTTTTACTCTCTCGTTTCAAAAGTCGTCTTGAATGTCTCTTGTTTGACTGGTAGATAATGATTTATTGACATTATGTTCACCTAAATAATAATACATATTGAGTTCAGGACGCATTTCGCTAGTAAATTGAAATGTAGGTATCTAAGTAAGTTTGCCTTCAAAAAGGCAATCGCAATCTTGTAGGTCTTAAAAAACTTTCCGATGATGTTTTTTTAAAAGATAAGGAGAAATTGACCAAGTTAGTTAAAATAATAAGGCCTAGTTCAATTATTAACTGGAGGATACATAGGAAAAGTTGTGGAACAGCTAGAAAGTTGCCAATTTAATATTGAAACTCATCGTGGCGTATAAATTATAGGCCTTGTCTTCCAGTAAATAATATCCAGTCCAGTTAATAATATTAACGCAGCCAATTTCCTAGGAACTTTCATGACTCAAATGAAATTACAATCTTACAGCTAAATTTCATCAAAAAAACCCCAGTTTCGTAGGTATGTAACTGAGGTTTTACTTAGGTTATTTTATTTTAGCATTCTGTATTATCATCTTACTAAAGACAGGAAAACCAGAAAAACCACTTGACTGCCAGGTAAAATAAACCAGAAAAAATCGGCTGGTCTATTGGTATCGGTAGCACAGTGGTTAGCGCAATCGCCCGGTTCGCAAAAGACGCGGGTTTGATTCCCGCCTTTGTCTTTGACCGAATGTCTTTTTCTGTTTTTCTATAAACATACAAAACTAGCAAAGTTGTGTGATTAAAAAAAAAAACAAAAACAGCTTTTATAGGAACGTCGTACTGCTGGGCACAAATCTCCCCTCAACTATGAGATGAGGACGTAGTGTGAGCCCTACGTTAACATGCGGGCTTAGTGCGGAATCTTGGATTGCCCTCTGTGCCCTAAGACCTGCACAGGGGAAGATCTAAAAATGGCAACGAATGACGCAGTCAAGATCGCCAAGTTTTGGTCGAGTTCTATTTGATGCCATTGACACGAAAGAAGAAGTAGAAGAAGCGCGAAATGTTAGTAGAAGTGTAAGATAAAAAAATACAAATACATTTACAACAGTCCACGCGCGGGTCTCACTCTCAACATACCACAATATACTACTGAAAACTGTTCTAAACAAAGGTGTTTTTTAAAGATGGATTTAATTATTTCCATTTTGGGAGATCTATTTCTGTTAAAAAGTTAAAATTGACATTATGTGGGTCACAATAACTTACATAGAAGGTATCAAAATAGGTTGTTAAGAATCAAGTTCTTGGACATTCACAGCCACATTTTTAAAACGGCTAAAAGGATAAAACCACGCTAAAAAAACAGGCAGAGTTATCAAGTGTGAAAGAAAAAGAAAAATTCAAGGTGCGTTCTCTAAAAATGGTCCCCCTGAAACCCGTAACACAATATTCAAATTCAAAGACCGCCTTTATTTCATTCTTAAAATAAAACGCGAAAGCGTGTCGTACAATTCGTGGCTGCCACAAGATTATGATCCGTGGCCGTAAAGATTTTAAAAAAGGTAGAAACTACGAGCTTTTGTGGAGAAGAGAAAATAAAAATAATATTGTCGCACATTACGAGTTGTTTGTGGTGCTCTCTGGATTACACCTAATCTGTTGGGGGTCATAGATTATAATAACGCTCTCATGAAAGGCTGAAATACTGAAGAAACCTGAATAAAAAACCTAGAATTGCCTGAATGTTTCACGTAAGTTTCCGTTGGGAGTAGGGATTGCGATCCCGCGGCTCATCCAATCTCGCGGGATATATGCGGGATTAATCAATCCACCTTTACTATATTATTAAAACGAATTGAATTAAGCATATCGCGGATTTCAAATATCACAATTTGTTTCGGAACAAATATCTATTAGGAGTAGTGATTTTACGAAAAGTAAAGTTTTTATTAATAGGGTTTAGCAATTTCGGATTAATTTAGTCAGTCCCTGAACGTTAAATTACGTGTCAATCTCAAATGCCTACGTTTGACTACTTAGTAAACTATAAACTAATTTGTAAATGCTTGTTTTAGCATGAAAAAAACCATTAGCATTCTTTCCCTACGCCTGGTAACCGTGCTTGAACCTACGGGATCCCGCAAACCAATAAATGTAGCGAAATCCCGCGCAAACGGGATCCCGTTGCGAAATTGCAACCCCTAGTTGGGAGCTGAAATTTTTAAGCAGAAAAGTTTTGCACTTATCCGATACTGTTAATACGCTCAGGAGGTTGTATTTTTTTGTTTTAAAAGAATCTACGGAATGTGGATACTGCTAATGATTGTGGTTCCAGCTATGCATTCTTTTGCAAGCTGTTTTAATTTTATCCAAGCGAGCTTACAGTGAGCTCAATCGCCGATGAAATTGCGAGAGAAATTTCCTCTGATTTTTCTGCTTGGTCTCGCTGTTGACTAAGTTAAACTTTTAAACAGATGCCAAGTTTTAATTCACTTACAAACAAACATGATACCTATTATTTTTATTTTAGAATTATGGATAACAAGCGGCCGCCCGCGACTTAGCCCGCGTAGACTAAGGTTTTTTTTGCCGTCAATTGAAGCCTATGTCCTATTCAGATGTATAAGCTATATTATTGTAAAGTTTCATTCAAATCCATTCAGTATTTCTGACACGAAAGAGCAACAAAGCACATCCACACACGCAAACTTTCACGGTTCGAACTTGAGCACTAACCACTGAGCTACCAAGACAATTGACAGACCGGCCGAATCTTTCTGGTAACATTTTATTTTATTTTGTTTTTTAAAATTATCGTCAGATAAGCATTAGTTAAGTAGGTATTGGTGTTACTTTATCTGTTAGTCCAAAGATAGTGGAAACTTCCTGATTCACCAATGATGTTTGCGATATTATCTACAGCCTATGCAATTGATCGCTATATCAAGGAAAATAACTTACAAAAGCCGTTACTTTGGACAGTTATTATTCCTTAAAGAGCAGATTTTACTGCCAACACAGAAAACATTACCGCCAACGGACATAGAAAAGTAGCGATCCCACCATACGGCCCGTTGAGCATCACCCCTAAACCGTACCTACAATAAAAATATACGGTAGTTACTTATTTATATGAAAGGCGAAGGTTTTTAGTGGCGATCGTAAAGAGAATCTTCCTAACAATGGTTGACAATAAAACATGAAAAGTGCGTTAACGACCGATAAAATCTTGTTTACTATGAGACGTTAAACAAAATCGGCAGAGCTATATACCTATTGCTGTTTCGGAATATTAGAGAATGTTTGGAATATCAATAAGTAGATTATGAAGAATCTCATTTCGCTCATTTATTTTCATTCGTTTATGGACTTCATTAATAAAGGAAAGTCGAACTGCGGGAATGATAATATTCAGGATTTTGCTTCAAGATTGAATCACAAAAAGTGGAAGTTATTCTTTAGTTTTTTTATTCTTGGACAGTGTATTGAAAAAAAGCGAATAAAATGTATGATTGTTAAATTTATACTTACCAATTCAACGATACTTCTGAGATATTATGTTGTTCGTCGATTTTGTTTCATTTTGGCGTCTGGTGAATTTAACATATTTTTATATAATCCCCTGTAATTGCTAATGCACCTGGCCGCCATTTTGTGTTCGTTAACAAATGACAGTAGGTATTTGACAGCAATAACACCTCTACAAACTTTACTCTAAACGCGACACATACAATTAGACTGATGAACATATTAACCCCCTTTGAACTGTCTTGTAAAACCAATTTAAGTTGAAAGTGGTTCGTTACCACAATGGTTTAAGGTTCAATTTGATCCATTATCACATTGGTAGTGAATTCAGTTTATAACAGGTGCTGACTAATTGGTTTTGTGTTAGTTTACAACGGTCAGTATTTGACAGCAACAGCACCTACAAACTCTACTCTAAACATTTTGAATTGTTGTGTAATCACTAGATAACCTCAATAAATTGAGATGTGCTAAATTCCCGAGGTCAGTCCGGTTTGATGGGTGTTAATGGCGAGGAGTACCCGGTCCACTTCACACATCAATTAATATCGGACCTGCTACAACGATCGTAATCTAGAGATGCAAGAGTAACCAATCGTTATATTACTGACAGCAAACTGAAGAGATAAAATATTATCTAAGCAACGCTATATACTAAATAAATACGCATTTATTTAAGTCACACTAAGGGCACAAGAATCATTTCAGCTATAACGTGTACTCATACTGTGAAAATTACACAGCCAATGAACCTAAATATATACTCAATGTACAGACACCTTCAAAATTAAGTGACCCATCTTAGTAGCGACATCTTCGCGACACATACATAGACTGATAAACACATCAACCTCCTTTGAATGTCTTGTGAAAACAAATCGGTAATTAATCAAAATAATTATTTAAGTTTAAAGTTATCCGTTACCACTGGTCAAGGTTCAAATATTTCATCCATTATCACATTGGTAGTAAATCTTATTTTAAGCAGGTCCCGACTAATTTATTTTGGGTTCGTTCACAAATGTCAGCATTTGACAGCAACATCACCTACAAACTACTCTAAACATCTTGAATTGTTGTGTAATCACTAGGTAACCTCAATAAATTGAGATGTGCTAAATTCCCGAGGTCAGTCCGGTTTGATGGGTGTTAATGGCGAGGAGTACCCGGTCCACTTCACACATCAATTAATATTGGACCTGCTACAACGATCGTAATCTAGAGATGCAAGAGTGATCAACCGACATATTACTGACAGCAAACTGAAGTGATATTAGAGGTAAAATACTATCTGAGCAACGCTGTCGACTATCCCCCTTATGTTTAAAAACGAACGCAACGCTAAATCATAGTTTAAGCAATTGACGTGTTGTTGAAGCGCTGTTTAGGTTTCTATGATTAACCCCCTTATTCATAAATACGAACGCAACGCTAAATCATAGTTATAGTAATTGGCGTGTTATGTCACTTTCTCGCAAATGGCGGCAGCAACAAAAACGAAAGTGACAAAGCGATACAAAAATTAACGTGTTGTTAAGGCGCAGTTAAAGTTTTTATAAATAAGGGGGTAAATAAAAACGTATTTATTTACGTCACACTACAGGAAAAATTATCATTTCAGCGTGGACTCATACTGTGAGAACTAGACAACGAATAAACATGAATACATGCTTTATGTACAGACGCATTCAGATTTAAATGACCCATATTAGTAGCGACAACTTCGCGACATAGGTCACTTGAATCTGAAGGCGTCCCTACATAGGAAACACCTAGACTAATACAAACAGACATGTTCACGAACACGAATGATTGTACTAAAGCCGTGTTTCCACTAGGCAACAATTGACACGCAACACGTGACGCTCAACATGTACGGCGGGGTTGCACAACAGCGCGCGTTGTTTCTAACATGACGCGCAGCTTGTAGTTTGATACTATGCGCATCGATAGGGCAGTTGCGCGTCGTTGATCAACATGATGGGCTACATGTTGTCCAGCATGTCGCGCGGCAAATGTTGCCTAGTGTAGTAAACATTTGGGACCGCAATTACTGCATGAGAAAGACGATTCCGAACCGAGTTATCGCACGATTTCGTAATATTCGTTAAATTTTAAGTCCATTTTTCAATGTGCGAGGTGTCTGACCGTCTGTATTATTCTTCAATATTATACAAAATTCAAACGCTTTTGCTTAACAACTGATTTCCTAAAATTAAATAAAATTTGCCCAGCAGTGGGATCTTGCAGGTGAAAAAAAGAAAAAAGTTACCGAATCGTACGATAAATCAGTTGTGAATCGCTACCTTGTTATCATAGCCAATTTTTTGACCATTACCAAACCAAATTAGTGGTCAAAATCAACTCTTGGTCATCATAATGAACGACCGCAAATTAATATTTTTAATCCTCCTCGTCTATGTTCCAACCTCACTAGAAAACTTAGACGGATTATCATGAAACTTTGTGCAACTATACTAAACTTAAGATTCATAAATAATACAGGATAAAAGTTTCAAAGGCTAAGTCTACATGAAAAACATCGCTAGCTTGGCAGCTGGAGGCTTCTACTTCCATACTTCCTACTAATATTATAAATGTGTAAGTTTGTATGTGTGGATGTGCCGTGTTGCTCTTTCATGTACAAACTACTAAATGGATTTGAATGAAACTTTACAATAATAATAGCTCATACATTTGAATAGCACATAGGATACAAATTATTAAAAAAAACTTTTTTTGCTTACTTAAGTCCAAGTGGACTCGTATATCATAAATGAAGAAGTAACTCTGTCTGCGTGTATGTTGAGTTTTCATCCCTAAACTACTGAACCAATTTTAATGGGTACGAAGACGAAGCCGCTGGATGCGGACAGCAAAGGACCGATCGTCGTGGAAATCCTGGGGGAGGCCTATGCCCAGCAGTGGGCGTCGTTCGGCTGACATGATGTTGATGAAAAAAAGGACATAGTATGGCTTGGATTGTGAAATATAGATGGAAAGAGTTTGAAATAATTTCAGTACATTTAACGTATATGAGTATTGAATAAAATCACGCGAGCGAATCCGAAGGACGGAAAGCGAGTCTTATTAAAATTAAAAATGTTTACCATTTCTCACAAAAAATATTATCATAATATAGAACAAACCATGCCTTTTTATTGCTTTTATCTATACAATATATTAATTTATTTCTTTATTCGATTTCTGTGCCTTAATTTTACGCAGAAATTGAGCCAAGGTTAACTCGGTTAAATAATTTGCGAGTTTTTTCCTTCACGCTCTATAGCGTTATTTAATATCTAGACTAGTATATTTCTTAATAAACAAAACGGAATTCGAAGAATATTGATAAAAATACCAAAGGTATTTCTCATTATAATAACGATTTAAAAACAAATATCTCGTGTGAGTTTGGGCGTTAGCCATAATCTTTAAAGATAGATAAATAGATTATTTATTGCACACCAAAACAACAGATACACAGTAGATAAATATAGATTAATGTTAATGTACAATTTGAGCGGCTTTATCGCTAAAAAGCGATCTCTTCCAAACAACCCACAGGTAGAGGAAAAGTGGACGAGAAGGGTAGGGAAAAGCACAAAAAAAGCGGTTTAAAACGGATGTAAAGTTAATCATCAACAGTTACATGAAATACACTGCTGAACATAGGCCTTCTCAATGAATTCCTGGAGCGCCTGATTATGGGCGGTCTGCACCTACCGAGATCCGGGCCATCCATCCACCTGGTGGCGGGGCTTCCCATGATGCGTTTAGCTTCAAATGGTTTCTTTTGAAGCACTCTTATTTCTTCTTTAATTCAGTTTTATTTGCGCTCTTTGAACCGCCCACTAGCATTTAAACCTGCCAACCCACTGGGACGTCTCTGCCAGGCTCTTTAAGGGATTTCTGTACTCCTGATTAGATCTTGTATCCAAATGCCGAGCATAGCCCTCGTCGTTGCACTTGACCTTCAGCTTGCTACTGAGACCCATAGTGAGCGACCAGGTCTCAGATTCGGACATAAGTAGGTAATCACTAGGAACAAACACTGATGGTTTTCTTTTTATTTCCTTTAGGAAAATTTCCTCATATTTCATTAAATTGTGATCAGTAACTGTTTTCATCTTTGCCTCTGCCATCCTCATTTCGTCCCTAAAGGTATACTTAAAGGTAATGGTTGCGCTGCTTCACTTTTGAACCGTTCAACCCAAATCAGCTGCAGACGGAGATAACAGAATAATGTCGACGACAAATTGGAAATTAGTTAATCTACGTTGCCTGACCCTGGCTGCTCGGTGTTATGACAGTTCCTGAAACGCCTTTACACCTAATTTCAATGTTTTAATGTTAAATTACCGGCGATGTTAAGCAGGGTGTGGGCACTGGCTACCAAAGTTACTAAAAAAAGTACAAACATAGCCTTGTTTCTCCACCTGAAGTAAGACTACTTTTGGCAATAAGGCTGCCTTAATTGTATCTCATCGTATTAGTATTTTCTTAAAATAAAATAGGTATTTGGAAAATGAATGAACTGAATTCAAATGGTTATACTTTAAAATTCTCAAAGCACTTAGCTACATCACTGAAGATTTTTTATGCCTTTCTTCCTTACATTAATTAAATCAAAATCGCCTACAGCGCACTTTGTCTTCTTTCCAACAAGCGTTTTTCTCGACTTCCCCGGAGCCGTGTCTCCGGCACTCTTTGGTCGCGACAAACTTTTAATAGTTTCACGTGAACTCTGCAAGTTACTGTAGACCAGACGGGATAATAATTTCTCAAATCGTTACACCTCGCTTAGCTTGCTTGGTTTGGCTGTTGCAATCAATATAAAATTGGAGCTATAAAATAAGATAAGAAACAAAACAGAAAAGTTCACAATTGAGAATCAAAAGTGACAATGTACAATTTAGGTAGGTATTCTAACTGGTTTATTAAAAAACTTGAACGTTGAACTAAACAGAAACAAAACGCAGAGTGGCAAAGTGTTCCTACAAAAAAACTTCAAACACAAAGAAACACCCAAACGTTGCTTAAGAAACATCTACAAACCCAGTCGTTGGAATTTTAAAAGTTTCTCTCGAGATTTCTTAACATCTCCGCCACAATGTCCTTATTTAAATGTTCTTTATGAAAAACATTACAAAGCACTCCGCAGAACTATATTTTTAAATGTAAAGTAAATACCAGGACGAAATAAAAAATAATTTCAGTCAACGGCGCGGAGAGTTAAAGAAAATATAAAATCTTTCGTCTCTTGCTTAAGAGTTCATTGCTACGTCTGGAATGTTTGTTTTATAGAGTGTGGTATGCAAAACCTTTATAATTTTTCAGGAATTTCATGATAAAGCTTATCGGGAAAACCGTCATTCCACGATTTTTCCACACAGGAGTGGCCCTGACCCTGACCAGTGACCAGTTGCAAACTGGAAAAGTAGCGAACTGGACAAATTGAGAATGGGACAGCTGGATATTTTGTGAATTGGACATTATGCGCTCAACCGATCTCAGACACCGAACTATAAGACTAACTATAACTATACTTTTTTTTTCATTAATGAAATAAATAAATAAATAAGGTCAGCGATGCGCGAATGCGAATGAATCTTATATTCGAATCGTTTGTGATTACTAATTATGCTTTGAACGCCAAATTAATAACTTACTAATATTCACACTTGAACGATCATTTCTAATTATTAATTCTAATCCGACAATATTAGCACAATGAAGGGTTACGCGTGTACAAACTTAAGATCATTGCTCATTATGCCAGCACGGCAACTGATCGGCTCCAACCCAGCAAGCTATTCGAATTTGAACCTTAAGCTGTAAATGGTATAATATATTTTGCAATAATAATCTGAGAAAGCCAACGGCGAGCTGTCCGCGCGCTAACCGCTACTATACCACTCAACTCACAGCTCACGTACTCACTTAAGACTCAATATAGTATAGTAATTATCAAATTATTTTTCAGAACGAAACCGTGGTTTAAATATTATTTGCAAAAATGTTGTAAGTGACAATTAAAGTAAGCAGCTTCACAAAGTTCTAAGCCTATCCCTACCACAGTAGCATTAGTGGCTGAATATTTTAAGTAGTCCTTAGTCATAGTAGATAATCTGACATCGACCTGATAATTTGAACGATAACTTCAGTATATTATCGTGACAAGACACGTAAGCTGCTTTTGTTAAGTACTGTGCCTTTGATATCAAAATAGAACGGACATTAAGGAAAGTCAAATTCTAATAACAAAATACACGATGATGAAGAAAAGCAAAAAATAATCGAGAACACGTTTCTTAAACAATGTTTACTTACAAAGTCATCGCCATACCCCAGTGAATGATTTAATAAACTTTCGTTTCACGAGGCGAACAAAGTAGTAGGTATTTCATTTTTCAATGAATTCAATATCTTTTGAAAAGTTACGGAAAAGGTAAGAATTTAATGAAAAAGTATTTATAGGGTATCAAAGAAACAAAAGGCAAACAAAGGTGTCTTTTTTATTTCAAACGACGAGTAATGATGATTTTATTTGTAGTATATTTTACTTCATCAAAAAGGTTATTATGAAGCAGTTCTTTATATTATAATAAATCACTCAATTGAATATGAATAAAGTAGTAAAGTAATAGAAACTATCTATTGGTTGCCTAAATGTTCAGCGATTGTAAATAATGTTTGTGTACAAACCGATAGAAACAAATTGAATGAACAATCCATTAGATTCTGAAAAAAATACACTAATAACAGTAGGTACAAACAATGAATGTAGCTATATGGTAATAATGAAAACAAAATCTCAACCGAACATGATAATCTCGTGTCGGCATCGTTATCAAATTTTCTGTGCTAAGAATTTCAATTAACAAAGTAAACAAGGATAATGGCTTCTCTCGTAGTTCAGCGACTAAGAGCAGAATTGATTGAGTCATCACGTTTAACTAAAGTGGGAGCAATGAGACACGTAAGTACTCCGTGTATTGTTTCTTTCAAGTACTTATCAGATAGGTAAAATTGGGATCTAGAGCAGAGGAATTTGATGTTCGTTCAAACATTAAACAAATGCCTGAAAATCATCTTAAAACTGAACCATATGAAACGCAAGAGGCGCAAAATGAAACACTCGTAAGTTTTTCAAAGAATTTACGAATAATAGTCCGGTCAAATTAGACCAAAAAATAAGAGTGAAGTTACATTAATTCCCACCAAGCTGAAAATCGGTAAGATTATTTGAAATATCATTAAAAACAAAATTTGAAAGTTCCCCATCTTTCCCCTGTAAGGAAAAAAAAATATTCAAGGTCAAAGGTAAAAAAAATGTGTTTTTCGCGATTTTCAGCAAAACGGTAAGTTTTATCATAAAAATATCTCAGAAAAAATTGTAGATCATAAAATTATCTACAAAAAAATTTTTTCTACAAGCCACCGTTTTTTAGATATAACGATTCAAAAAGCTGTAAAAGTTGCGCTAAGTACACTACTCATAGGTGGCGTGGAAACGTGTGCATATTATGACGATTACAACGATTTTGCCAACATCGTTTTTTTAATAGTGGTCTTCAAGACCTTACTTTATTAACAGTTCATCCTCTAGCTACTTCTCTGACATTTAAAATAACTCCTACTAACGGCTTTGTTTTATTGAACTATATTTTGGGTCGTACAGTTTTTAAAACTATTCTAATTTCGTTATTCTTTTGATTTCAATATTTCTTACAAAATATTTAAACTACTTCAGACACAAACAAAAATGATCAAACTTTCAAACCAAGTTGAGCAAGAAATTACGCGATCATTGTAAAATTAAGAAATGTTCTTTAAAATACTTACATCAACATCAATCCCTGGCGACGGGAAGATCCTCGTGAAAGGGAACTCTTTGGGGAGGTAGCTGAAGAACTCCTGCCTTCCTCTGTACCACTTAACACTGTATAGGGTTTCGTTCTCTTCTAGAGTCCATTTACACATCAGCAGGACGGTGTCTCCCAGCCTGACGGCTGATGGAGATATTAACTGGACGTCTTTTAGTGCTATCGTATCTGTAACAAGAAAAAATACGTTTCTGGAATATCAGTCAAGTCAGATTATTGGAGCAGGTATGGTCCTGAGTACAAGTCTGACTAAAGAACGTGTACTACACAGTATTATTATTAAGGTGAGAGCAAAAATATTTGGAAGAGTTATGTCAGTACTTATGCAAAAGTCAAAAATCGACCCCTGATAATTTGACCATGTGTACGAGATAGTATGATTATTGACTAGAGCGTAAACGAGACAGATAGATGTTGCTCAGTGTCGTCTTAAACTGTCAATGTTTTGCGCAGGTGATCGAAGTTCTGGTTTCGGATGCCACTTTATTAGCACAAAGTAACCTACCCACGTCTTTTTAATTATAATACCTTTCATTGGGTGAGGAGGGCGTAGTATTAGGATAAATAGTTTTTCAAAATGATATTACTCTATCGTTCAAAAATACCATAAGACCTTAAAATAATATGTTTGACCAGTCAGTTAACTATTTTATGTTTGCTACATCTTACACCAAGGTTACCTACTGTTTTTATATATGACCTTCAATAATAAGTTGATTGATTTAAGTACGAGTATGTTATTCAGTAACAAAATGAGATCTGTTAGTCCATGAGTTTATTTATACAATGAATAAAAACATGTTGCCCTTACCACAAAAACTATTCACCCAAAAATAAGCAACGTCCCTTCATCGGTAAAGTAAAGGTTATTAATATCGACGATCTGTGGCCAACCCAAGATATTGCGTTACTGAGGGCATCCTTAATTGAAGACCGTGGAAGCACAGTATAAACATACAGTAGGTTATCTAAGGCCGCCCGCCGAGTTATTAGCCTAGCGTGCACACAGTCACGTGGCACAAACCGTCCGTATTGCCGACTCCCTATGCCTCCCTATTTTATGCAGCGTGTGCGTGAAATCGTGACACGGCGCGACGCGTACCCACACATTCAAACCGAGAGTGGCACGTTTGTATGTAGATGTTCTACTGTACGTTTATACTGTGGTGGAAGGCACATAATACGGGATATATAAGGAACAATATTGAGTTTGTCGTTGTATCTCAGCTTGTTGGAATGGAATTAGGGGGTATGTTTATCTACTTCCGTACGGTGTTTGTATTAACCTTCTTATAACCTATGGGTATGTGCAGCCGCCCTTATTTTTCGGTTATTAAAAAGGAATACACTCTTATCGGATCTTAAGAAATTAAAGGTAAAATAAATCGATAACAATATCTGTAACTCTTCATCTGGTTATAAATGTAAGTATAAACAATTATCAACCTTCACCATTAATTGTTTCTGAATTATGTTATGTCCATGACGTACACAATAAAAAAATAAGGTTACAAAACAAAAAAAATATATGTTATTTTAACATCATTTTGAAAATGATAATATTGTTAGCGAAGGGTCTCGGTAAATAAAATAAATGAATATTGTCTATTCATGGAGAAAATCCAATTCAAATAAACAATTAGAAAAACGTAAATAAAATAGCTTCAGACAAACAGCAGAACGGCAGTAGTGCAGTGGACGCGTTGCCTTACTCGTGCGCGTGACCCAAACTTACTCGCGTTCGTAATATACTTATGAACGCTTGGTGTGACATTCAATAATACCAAATAATTAAGGAATATTTAACATAACAAGCTTAATGCATTATAAGAACGATAATATCAGTGGTTTGTCGCAAACAAATCGCTACCTGAATAAAATCTGTCTTCTTCTGTCAGTTTGACAGAATGAATTTTACAATGAACTTGTATGAAATGTTTAGCACAAAAAATATATTTACTAGAAAGAAATCTAGCGCAGATCCGGCTCGAAGGACCAATTTTATGTTTGGAAAATGTAAAAACCCTGCTCTCTTGAAAAAAGGATTCCACAGACTGCCGCCCGACTTACCCCAAGACGCAGTCTTCGGTCGTCCAGGGCCCTGGCAATCTTGTGGCTCGTACGCTTGGATTTCTTTCTAGTTGGCTTTTCACATTTGTTATGAGAATAGCGAGAAGTATTTTGTGGTTTTACGCGTCACGGCAAAGGCGCACCGTTCTTTGCGTTGTCAGTTGAGAGAAGCCACTTTTTTCTTGGCCGCTAGGGGCGCTAGTTTATGACATTTGTATTATTTTTTAGAGTAAGCGAACTTTGGCCTGATACCTTCAGAGTGAGGTTTTATATCAATACAAAAAGGATGGAAGCATATATTGTTTGTGCTATACATTTGTGAGAAATAACTAAAATACGGAACAAACTGATCTAATAAACGATCTTTAATGGGATTTTACTTCGGAGTAAACATGTTATTTACAAAATCAAGACTAAATTGTAACGGAAACTCTCGAAACAACCGATTCCAGTTGACCTTATTCCGTCTCTTTCATCCTGCTTTAGGGCCGGCGCCCACCATCGGCATCGGCACGCTTCAGGATTTTAAGGTGGCAAATAGCAATATACTTTAACATTATGGCAATAAAGTAGAAATTTCCGTGATGTGTTCTCGTAAAAACAAAATGCATTTGTTCTGTTTCTGTTTCGGCATTTTCTACTTTATTGCCATTATGTTAGAGTATATTACTATTTGCCACCTTAAAAGCCTGAAGCGTGCCGATGCCGATAGTGGGCGCCGGCCCTTAGGCTCCCTTGGCCCACTAATTTTTCGTTTCAAAATCACTTCGTAAAAGAAACACATTTGGGCCTTTTCGGGGACAAATTGCTCGCCCGGGCCGACAGAGGGCGCTGGAATCAAGTGGTTCTTCCATTTGAGAAAATACGTCCAGTCGATACGAAACCAATTACCTTTTTATAAACTTAAGTTACACGTGGAGTTAAGATAACATTATTTTAGAGAAAAGTTCATCTGGCTAAGTAGCTCTCAAAGTAAGTAAATAGGATTGGCAGAGGGCTGATATTTTGCGTGGAACCGATAACCGTTTGGTATAAGCGATTTTTTTCATTGGAGACCTCGTTTCGGCAAGCGTATATAGCGTGTGACGGGACCCTATGGTTGGGTTTTGTGAATCTCATACTATTAATTTGCCAAAGCCTGTGCTGGCAGGAAGTGACTACGTCTCCAGTCCGTACGCGTTAAGAATACAATGATTTTTAAATTTAATTCTGTTGCACACAAAAAAACTCAACACAACCTTTGCGTCGAAACTGTGCGTTCAGCTGGTCACTGTGGACTTGACTTTGTTATTAGGAACGATTTGATTGGTTTGATTGGTCAAAGGACAAGTATGAAATAACTGTTTTTTTTTTTTTTTAAATGGGTTTGCGTTTGGCCTCAGACTCACCTGATGGTAAGCGATGACGAGGCCGAAGGTGGGACACGCTTACCCAGAAAATGCCTATTCACTCTTGCCTTGAAGACACCAAGGTTGTATGTATCCGGAAACACAGATTCTTACTGTGAACGGACTTTATCTTAGTATAGAACGCGATGGAGTGCAATAGAGAAGGCGTCCTTCCAGAAATGCACTAGTAAAGGCTGATGACTATTTAAAATAAATATGCCTAGTAGGGACGGAAGTAAGTGCATGACTCTGAGAGAATGCCTTTGCGGATAACATTTACATAATGTTATCCTCAAAGGCATTCTCTCAGAGTCGTGGTGTTTCGTTGCAACCCACGCTGAACGGAGCATCTGACACTTGTTATGGCAAAAGATGTTATCAAGCCGCTCTAACGCCTACGCCTAGGTTCAACGACCTGCATCTGGCAACGTCAGCCGGGACCAACTGCTTAACGTGCCTTCCGAAGCACGGAGATGCACCGAAAATGTATCACTGAAATTCCGGTCAGGGTCACCCATCTCATTTCCGTCCCGATCATTGCCGATCCACTGTCACACCTGCGCTACGAGCACCTCAAAATACTTTGAAAATTGTAGAAAGTGCAATTTTTCATAGGAACTGTTTTTAAGTTTACTATGATATTGAAACACCATCAATAGTTTGAATATCAACAACACGAGGCCGTCGAGTAATAAAACAGAGTTTCTCAAACTATAGGTAGTTACGAGTGAAGCCGCAAGCGATCAACTGTAAGAACCTTAATTGACTCGATGTTCAGGATAATTAAATCAAGACTTGGCAAACAATGGTCTCTAGTTTGCGGCTTTCTCAAATAGACTCTAAGGTGACAAGAATTGAAAGTTTCTTTCGGAATGAATAATTTGTATTTTTTGTTCCTTTAAAAAGTGGCTACTTTGAACTAACGAGTAGGCATCACCAAATTTGACTGTACAGTGTGTGTTTGAAAGGGTCATGTACATAACAAAGTTCCATCACATATTTTTTAGTATTTGTGACCTAATATATTTATAGTTTTGTACTACTTCTATATTTGATGATGTGTTTCTCATACCGTTTAGCCAGAGTAACCCATGTCAGTTTACGATGTTCCTTTTTTTGAGAATAAGTATTATATACTTTTATATCAATTTTGAGTATAATGCCATTTTTTACTGAGAAATAAATTAAACAAATGGAATCGTTTGAAAACAATCTTCCCTTTTGGGTAGGTACATTATAAACAAAGATTATAATCAAAATAAATTATTCAACAACTGATCAAGCCTAAATAAGTAGGTACGTGTGCTATTATTTAAGTGTCAAAATCGCCATTGGTCGAATTAAACATGAAAACAATGTAAGAGCGAACTCCTACTTCGGAAACAGTGATCCTTATCACCTTTCTCCCGGTAGGAGCAAGCCACGAACAAGCTAGCTATTGTTTGCTGGCTCGGGCTGACTTAATTGTCCCCGACACTGAGTTAATTAAGGCTCTTACAGCTGATCGCTTTTGGCACTGGTCCCCATTATTTTAAGTCTTGTCTCTGAACACCTTGGTTGAAATATGCTACTGAATTTAGGAAATATAGTGTAAATATAATTAGAATTTCATAATTGAACTAACATGTTTATCAATATTTTGAGGGTTTTGTAGGAACACTTAATTTTAATCATAAGTATTGTCTATGGCGCCAAAATAAACATTTGGGAAGCCAAATGACCAAATTAAAAAAAGGGTCAACTACGTAAATATAGAAAATATATAAAAATAGTTAAGTGACCCTGAAAAATAAGTATAGCTGACGTGTTGAGAGGTTTGATGCGGGATATATTATAGGCTTTCATTTTCAGGTTAGTGTTCTACTATTTGCGCGAGACTATTTTTACCCACCAATAAAGTAAATTATTTAAATGTCTGGTGGTTGAAGTAGATTGTCAAAATCTCAAATTAAAGTCTTCATACGAACTACGATATAATACACAAACAGCCTCAAAAACATTAATTAAGTCAGTGTCCGGGACGGTTAAGTCATCACGTCTGCAAACAAAGGATGTGTCCGTGGCTAGACCGGGGTGAGCGCCCCGCGCCGGGGGCAATAGATTTGGTTGTTTCTTTTTTTAAAAGTTTGGAAACCGCTGGGTTTACTTTCATGGTTTTAACATATTTAAACTTTCATAATATTTTATGTAATAGTTTATCTTAAAATAATAATTGAAACAGCGTTAGAAATAATTTATTTATTTCATTTATTAGGTCAACCAACAAGACAAACACAAATACAATTTCGATCATTTTTAAACAATAGGACTTAAAGCTAAGTGTCGTCTTAATTATATGCTGCCACGACATGCAATATGGACTACAGATTTTTATTATTATTTTAGAGCTACGAGTTTATCAGCCAGGTGATTAGGCTGATGAAACAGGCGCCAATAATATTTTTATTCAAGATTTTGTGAATAGATTTTTCATTGTTTGTAGTAATAGTAGTAGGTACTATTACTACAAATAATGAAAAAACTATTTTCTATTTTCATTCATACAAAATATTCATAAAAAAGCAGTTGTAAAAAAGCTTTTGTCTATTCTGAATTCCAGCAGCCCGTCCAAAATAACTGTCGCAAAGCCAGTACACATGAAGCAAATATTCGTTCCAAAAAACCAGTCACTTCGTTTTGCCAAACGTTTTCATCAAACAATGCCTTCTACTTTCCCATTTTGACCGTCTAGATTCAGCCGTATATTTTCAGTTTTTTGCTGAAAACTTAAAAACAAGGCCAGAATTCATTGAACTACCCTGCCTTCCGAAAGTGATAGACAAAGTTCCGCAAGCGAAGCATGTGATGGAGTTTTTGTGGGTCCTCTATAAGTGGACGTATGTAGTTCGTCCGTCCCGAGTTGTCGCCGCGCTGGAGTCCAAATTTTAAAATGCAAATTGAATTTTAGTTCGAAGGTCCAGTGTACTTACGAAGTAAAACCAGAATTTAAAAAGTTTGATAAAAGAATAAAGTGGAAGACTGGATTCATGAAATATTAAATAAAATAGTAAGCTTTCTGACTAGAGTAAGAAAGTTTGTTTTCACTCGAGTGATCATTGTGTCGGACAGACTTTTTAACTTCAAGACTTCCATTAATAATACAACACTCGGTAATATACATAAACATAAAGAGATCATTAACGTATGTTAAGTTAACGTATGAGCGTATGCTCACGATTTCAGGATTGTTGCCGTCATGATGTACGAAACATTCAGAAGCTCACATTTTTCCGAACGAACCCAAGGTGGTAAAGGGCCTACCACGGCGTTATCAGGTTTGCTTGCGTTTTTATCGGTATTTATTATCACCGGAGAGGTGGCTGCAAATTGTACAATGATCAGAGAGTAGGTGTTCCAGATTGATCTCGGTACCACCGGGCTCCGAGCCAGAGTGTTTAACCACTGGGCCACGACATTTAAATAAAAACAATTATTTTCCAAACTTATATTATCAAAAACTTTCCTTTTGACCATAATATCATTAATTTGGAGTCAGCCTCATAACCTTGTTACAAAGTTTAGATCACGGTGGTAAAGGGCCACCGTGATCTAAACTTTGACTGATGTCATCGTGACACGCGACACCGGGGTTTAGCGGTTGTCTATGAACTGACGGTGGTCATTTCCCATCAGATGACCCTCAAGCATCGACCTCATAGCCAGTCGACTCCTAATGACAGGCGGGAGGCTATGGTCACAAAGTCAAATAAATAAATCAGAATTCAGACCCTACCAACAAATGAGTTTCAACCATTTCCGTGAGCTTCAGGTAGTTGATACACTTAATTTTATTTAAGAAATCAAACATCAGGCTTCTAGTGGCTGTAAAGTCAATCCCCTGGAGCTAATTTATTTCCTCTACCATTGTAAAAAAAAGACAGAAGACATTTCTTTAAGTTGTTCATCTGCATTTGATCTCGTGTTTTATAACCACTGATTGCTTCTGTAATACTCGTATGTTGTATATTAGTTGCTGTTGTTAATTATTTTTCTTACTAAGTATCTTATTTCTTGCATTTCAGTGTGTTTTGGAGTCGAAATCGTCAATAAATGTTTTGTATTTTTATTCTATTCATGTATTATTTCTGAACACAATATCATTCTCCCATATTGAAACATGAAGATGTTTACGCTATTATTATCATGTAACAAGTTTCACTGGAGTCTAGTTTGCATTTCCATTTCAGTTCGCACGAAATACAATATCTTTGTTTTTGTGCTACAGAACTTTACGCTTTGTGAATTATCTAAAGTGGAGCAAATTTACGTAGGTAGTGGCGATCACTACCTTTTAAAGTATATAATCTTGCAAATTATCAATAAATTCTGAAAAGCTTTTACAGAGGGTAATGCCCTCCTTCAAGATGAACGGACGACCAGACGAGCTAAGAGTTGTAGTAAATGCAGGCAGTCTGATTGGTTGGTCTAAAAGTCTATCGGGGAGACCTAATTAAATAAATTTCAATGGACATTATCCTAATGCATACAAAATCTGGTGTAGTTAATGATATTATAATACAAATACTAGGATAGGTTACTTGTGGTAAAAAAGTGGCCCCGCAATCAGGAGTTTTACCCACCTGAGCAAAGCATTGACAGTTTGAGACCACACTGCGCAACATGTATCTGTCTCGTTCACGCTCTAGAAAATAATCATGCTATCTTGTATACACGGTCAAATCATAGGTACGTACGCCTGGGGTCAATTTTTGACTTGGCGTCTGTACTGACATAACGTATCTATACCTCTTTGAAATATCATTGGGTGTAGTAGCCTACTTCTTAACCATTACACCAAACAGGTCGTTATTGCCAGCAGCAAAGCTCTGAAAGCTGTAAAAGATAATAATGATGATAGCAGTCATCTTATCCCTACTTTAGCTGGTGAGAGTTCCATCTTACTGCCTCTTGGAGGCACGTGTCATGTAAGAGGACTCGAAGCTTAGCTGAATTCTATTTTTATATGAAGCAATATTGTGTACGTTGGTAATGCCGGTTCTGGGACGCAAGTCATTATTGCGAATGTGGTCTGCGAGCCCAAAAACTGCTCAGCTGAAGTGGAATCAGGCTGGCCACGTTTGACTGTGTGCCTTAAGACGTAAGGCGTCTTCGTGACAGGTGCAAAATGTGATGGCGGGACAAGCTGGACTCATTTTTGAGCAATTGGCCGAAGAAAGCACAAAATCGGCAGCAGTGAAAACGAGATTCGTAGGCCTTTGCCCTGCAGTGGGAAATGACAGGCTTTTAATAATATAATGACAAAATTGTGTCGGAATTAGTAACTCAATCGTAATGTGCACGGAATTGTTACAAATTATTTGCAAGTACGGCCTGTTCATAATACCTATATTGTATTTTCAATTTGTGCTAAGTACTATTCAATTAACAGATAGGTATTATTCATAGATTAAATTCAAACAATTAATTCATAGTTGAAAGGCTTTTACATAGTAGGGTTTTTAATAATAAAATTACTAAATAGGTATAGACCATGCACAGTCAAATAATTTGGTTCAAATAAACAGTGTCTACTGTTTATTTGAACAAAAATATTTTACTTGACTTCAACAATAGTCTGTAAAAGACTCACGAAACTTTATCGCTCCTTAGAGATGTAACAAAGTGTATGTAGTGATTTTTTCTTGTAAGATAAAGGTATTTTATCTTACAAGAATAGACTATCTCTTTCAAGAAATGACCGAATCTTGTTACAAATTAACTAAAAACTACCCAACCCTCACCGTTAGACCTTCGATAAAATGTTAATAAAACCCTCCCGTCAACGCGATCGACTCTCCCAAAAAATTATTAACACTATTAATATAAAAATTTCGATGTGGGTCTTATCGTTCGCCACCAGCCGTTCCGAGGGTCACCAAAATAAATATGGATTAACTAAGGAAAATATGAGGTGGAGTTGGTATAAACCCTTGTTAGACCCGTTTTAACGCAAGTAGTTCACTGTGGCACAGTATAAACAGTAGGTTATCTAAGGCCGCCCGCCGAGTTATTAGCCTAGCGTGCACACAGACACGGGGCACAGCCCGTCCGTACTGCCACCACCTTATCCCCCCGTATTTTATGCTAGCGTGTGCGTGAAATCTGACACGGCTCGCAACGCGCACGCACACATTCAAACCGAGAGCGGCACGTTTGTATGTAGATATTTTACTGTTCTCTGTGTACTGTGACTGTGGTACGGAATCCTCGTCAGATACATTAAAGCGGCTAAATCCAGAGACTTTTGAACAAAAATAACGCTTGACCAGGGTTACTGAGACGGAGTTACGAGGTTACGTAAGCGTTTCGAATATAGGGGAATTAGGAAGTTCATTTTATTTTATTAAGTCAAAAGGTAGAGATCGTCTGAGCTGAAATGACGCGCCCCACTACCGTATTTACGCACAAAAGCTAATTTCAAATATGGACGCAATATACACAAAAATGCAGTTATAGTTCTACCCCCTTATTCATAAAAACTTAAACAGCTCTTATAGAACACGATAACTTTTGTATCGCTTTGTCACTGTCACTCTTGTTGCTGCCGCCATTTGCGAGAAAGTGGCAGAACACGTCAATAGCTTAAACAATGCGTTAGCGTTGCGTTCGTTTTTATGAATAAGGGGGTAAGTCGTTCAGTTGCCGGTATGCGTTTGACGTCTGAGCCTAACCGTCAACTGAACAACCAATCATGATTGCATGTTTATGTGTTTGGCGTACATAATTTCAAATTGGCTTGTGGGTAGGTGAGGTGGAGGGGCGTGTCATTTCAGCTAAAACGATCACGAACATACTATTAATTACTTAAAAAGGAGGGTGAATGAAAACAGACTTAAAACAAAGATTTACCTCAAAACTTGAACATTGGGCTGAGTTTAATTTCAAGAGTGTACGTACAATTACATTCAATAAGTTTAGAGAAATATATAATTTTATTTGATTTGCTAAAATTATTGACGTCCAAACCAGTGGTAGAGTAATTTACCGTTTCATTTATTTGCGTTTTTTGTCTTGAAATTGTACTGAAATAAAATAGAATATAATTTATTTGTTTAAAAGCAATATGAGTACAAGGCATAACAATTTCACTTATTAACTACATGACAAAAGTTCAAATAAAGTAGGTGTATATAAAACTATGCCACAAAAACTAGACTTGACAAGAAAAAAATATGAGACCACAATGTTACAAAGATCCATTGCTTTGGTCTCGATGTTAGGTTACGGAAACCTACTGGTAAAGTAACACTCAGACTTGTAACTACAAAGCTGAACGGGTCGTCAAACAATAACTGGAAGGAGATTCCCAGAAAGGTAGTCTGTCTTAAGAATAATAATGTTGTTAATCAAATTCCTACAATAACATTATCTTTGGAATTTTGAAAGGATAACCTCACTGAACTTAGCTCAATGAAATAAATCTCCTTTGAAAGCATAAACCCACTTCTGATATTGAATGGGAATTCATTAAATCTGTTGAAAAACAGAAATTGCGATCAATTTTGAAGGCAGGATTTACGCCAATTAATTCATTAGTTCAGCCATTTTGCAGTCCTTTTTAGATCGTTTCATAGGAATTAATAATTTTTAATTCGGTTGGTTGCAGTGATAAGTATTACAAGGAAATGATTTTTCCAAAATAATTTTAACTATATCATTCCAAAACAATAATGGTCCCAGTCTTCAATTCGTTCTGTCCAACGCCAATATCGGGCAACTTGTCTCACTTCACTCACTTGTCAAATATTAGGTTTTACTTTAATATAGAAAATCCTTATACAAAATAATAGTGAAAACTTTTTACAGCCCTTAGTGAGAATTATTACACCACGGGTAAACGTCCTACAAATTGGCCCCCAAAGTCTTATGATAATAATTACCAGTTACTGGTAATTTATTTACCACACTAAAAGATGCATTTACGTTTGTATCATTCTTACGATGTTTTATACAGCAAGCACCGTCTTAATTGTTGTTGGTTGTTATAAAATCAAACAACGGATAAAAGAACAAGTGAACGATTGACAGTCATCTTAAATCTATGTAACTACAACAGACGATACGGGACAGGGTCTTACATGAAAAATCACGATCTCTTTTCGATAATTATGGCGTTTGTCTTTGTAAAACAAGCATTTGAACGTCGACTCTCGAAGAAGTTAAAAACTGAAAGTCCTTTTTATTTATGCTATGTTGCTTTTAAGTGCAAAGACAATCAAAAGGCATTGCCTTGGAGATGTCTCTACATAACGGTTTGACCTCAGTCATCTAACAAGAGGATAGTCCGTCAGTTACATATTAATCTAGGCTGCACGCGTCTTGCTGCCGGCTGCACGTTTGTCACACGAGTTAATCTAACAACGGCCACCGCAGGCTGGCGTCTTGCTCACCAATCACGAAGCTTGACAGCGACACACTGCTGGCGCGGACGGCGAGCTGGCGGTTATGTTATTAACAATGAATTTAATTTTTTAATAGGTCTTCTTGCATGTTTATTTATTTATTCAAACAATGTTCGAACAGCATATTCGTACATAGAAATAGAAGAACAACTTACTTAAACATGAGATAATTATCTACTAATGTTAATGTTATAGGTAATGGCTGTTTGAACTGATCTTAAATAAGGTATTTATTTTGACATGACATGATACTTTAGCTATATTTACAATCAATGCCCAGCATTTTGTTATTTTTTATTATTATGTAAGATTATGCCACAGACTCTATGGTTTTAACTACGAGTTTTAGCACGCTGATGTATGAGCCGTGAGGATGATGTCGTTTGTAGAGTCCTGAAATCTACTATTGTTTGAACCTGTTAACATTGACAAACTGAACCTACAGTTTTCGTGAGACTGAGGAGACATTAAAATTTTTGCACAATCCACTGAATTTAGTTCAAATTTTAAAAATAATGGTAGGAATGATTATAAACTCATTTATTATTTTATAAGATTACCAATTGCACAATAATACACTAAAAAAGTAAGTCATTGAACAATTTAATAACATACTTGAACTACACAACTAGTTATCACATTTTATAATTAAATGCAGACAAGACGCAGAATGCAGTACGCTCATAAAACGTCAGGCATAATTTGGCAATATCCTAATGCAAACGCTACACGGTCAATAAATATGATATTTACTGATGTATCTTGGGCCTGATCATAGCAAACCCTACACCATCAAAAATCCAGTCATAAATATTGTGATCCGTCAAATACACTACCCTACACGTTCATGGATATCTTGATCCGTCAGTATATATTGACGGATCAAGATATTTATCTTGTGCCTAGCCTCCGCCTTCGATTACGATTTTGGGCAACAATGTGTCTCAGTCATCTTCAATTTATCGGATATCTCTTGGTCACCGCCTTCGATGTTTCTGTTAAACCACGGCACACGGATTGTGTATCACACGGCAGTCTGGCGTGTGACGTGTGCGTTTAGCTTAATTGGTGCCAAGAGTGGCTTCCTATGACAAATAGAGAAGATTACCTATAAGACTATGGAGAATGACTGGCAAAAACCCGGTTCTTTAGTGTTTATATAGTGAAAAATGCAACAAGGACGTCCAAGTAACAGCTGAGTTCCTTGCCGGTTCTTCTCAGTACAGAAACCACTTTCCGACACCGGTGGTTGTGTCACTTTACGTTTGCATATTGTGTATTTATTTATTAAGTATCCCTAGGGCCCTAGGGCGGCTTGATAACATCTGACATTAAGGTTGCTCACTAACCTTACACCCCTCCAACAATCCGCACTGAGCCCGCGTGTTGGAGTATGGCTCATTCTACCTCATAGTTGAGGTGAGGCCTGTGCCCAGCAGTGGGACGTATATAAGCCGTTTATGTATGTATGTATTTATTAACTGTTTCTATAATAGTATTTAAGTATATTATTGAATGAATTTTAATTTAGCAGATATTGCTCATGATTACGATTTTGGGCAACAATATGTCAGTCATCTTCAATTTATCGGATATCTCTTGGTCGCCGCCTTCGATGTTTCTGTTAAGCCACGGCACACGGATTGTGTATCACACGACAGTCTGGCGTGTGACGTGTGCGTTTAGCTTAATTGGTGCCAAGAATGGCTTCCTATGACGAGTAGAGAAGTTTACCCATAAGATTCTGGAGAATGACTGGCAAAAACCCGGTTTTTTAGTGTTTATATGGTGAAAAATGCAACAAGAAAGTTAAAGTAACCGTTGAGTTCTTTGCCAGTTATTGTCAGTACAGAAACAACTTATGGACACCGGTGGTTGAGTCCCATTACGTCTGTAAACTGTGTATTCACTTTATAATAATGATAATAAATTAATGGACAATATTCCACACAGCGCCATCTAGCCCCAAGATGAGCTAATTTCCTAAAGCCCGTTTTCATGGGATGCTAGAACAACGGATAGGCATACTTAAATACATTTTCTTTTGTAAATACATGCTTAATAAACATAGAAAACACCCAGACCAATACAAACAGACATTATTTATGAATTGTTTCTATTATAGTATTTAAGTTTATTGTTATTTGGCAGATATTGCCCATGATTACGATTTCGGGCAACAATGTGTCTCAGTCATCTTCAATCTATCGAATATCTCTTGGTCACCGCCTTCGATGTTTCTGTTAAACCACGGCACACGGATTGTGTATCACACGGCAGTCTGGCGTGTGACGTGTGCCTTTAGCTTAATTGGTGCCAAGAGTGGCTTCCTATGACTAATGGAGGAGATTACCTATAAGATCCTGGAGAATGACTGGCCAAGATCAAGAAGGGTAGTGAAAAATTATAGGGATGGGATGGAATAAATCAACCCTAGCGGATAAAACCTAGACCTCATTGTCATATAAAACACTTATTTTTAACTAAACCTGTAGCGTTAGGTATTGCAAGGATAAGAGAAGTTCCTCTTCAAAATAATGGTTGCACTCCGCCGACTGAATGAGCACTTTCACTCTAGACACTAAAAGAGTAAAAACCAGGAAGACTTGTGCCCTGTAATGGGATATCATAGACTAATAATACAATATTGAAATCAATAACAAAACTGCGTATGTTAAACTCTTATATACAGAGTAACACACATTAACTTAAACATAAAATTTTGAAATTGAGCGTAATTGCGTTGGCCTAAGGTGACACAAACTCTTAACGTGTATACGCTTGACCTGTGGCATTCCGTATAATTTGAAGAGGCATTCTTCCAGAATCATGACCATCTATACACACATAACACTTACCTACCTATGTGAGGTCTAGGAAAAACAAAACCTACACCGTTGAATTTCCAGACTTATATCTCAACAGCTAAAGTCCAATATAGTTTGTCTGGATTCCTCGATGGCTTAACTACGTGGGCTAACCAGCGGTCGCTTTCAGTGATTTATAGATAGCATAATTGGTTTTGTTTTGGTCAAGGGCTGGATTAAGGGTAGTTTTATGCGCCTAATGGGTACAATAAGCGGAAACAACGTTTTCTTAATGATTCTTGAGCATTTCAGAGGTAGTAAAAGTTGGGTGATGTGATTGAGGTGTTATTTCTTGAGTACATCTTGAGGGTTAGGTTTCTGTTAGTGAGGTTATGGAAGTGAAGAAATAGGCTAACAGTAAAGAGTAGGGTTAACCCTAGAATCCATTTTCAATGTAACATACTTGGTTGACTGCAGTCCGTTAGCAATTCTATTTCTTTCAAGGTCTTCAGACTTCTGGGGAGGAAGAAGCTTTTATGTGTATGTAAAACTAATAATGTCGACTTAAGCAACAGGTTCACACTCGCATCCTTTAGAACACTCGCGGAACCGTGAATGTCTAATGTCGCACCCCTCCTGGAAGAAAGCTGCAAGTGAAAAGTTACAACTTTTCAGGAGCGTAAAAAAACTGTCCTAAAAATTCACGAACACAATTAGAAATATGTTTTATACATCAAATGATAGCTAAAAGTGTCCTTGATGGGCTTACGTGTCTATATTTTAAATTTACGTAATACATTTCGAGAAAAACCGAAAAAAGAGCGTTGCGTACTTTTTCCACGAAACATATTGAACACTTAATGAAGTTATTGTGAATATTGCATTGTTGACATGATAAAGAAGTCTAACTGTTTGGTACTATTGCAGATAATCCTTTATGACCGTTCAGATTTAGTCGTGTGTTCAATGTGTAAATATGGTTTACGTAGGTTTTCCTTGAACAACTCGTTTAAGTAAAAATGGTTGCATACTTTTATCTTGTGAAACATGATGTTGCTTATGGTAGTATTTGAAATTAAAACTTAACTAAAAATAAACGTCTCGAATACAAGACTTTTCAGCAGCTATACATTATTATGGTTTATTACTTTATTAGCGTTAGTGTTTGATAGCTATTTATTTATTTACTCATAGATGTATAACATAGTCTAAACGATCTTAGTGTACCTAACTATTGATAAAATCATGAAGCTTTTACCAGAGTTTGTGTTATTCCCCCTGTAAATATGTAAATAACAAGTAGTTACTCGTCAATACCATGAAAACAAACATTTTTATGAGTAGAATTGTATATTTTGTTATAATAAATACTATGTTCGTTTAATTGTATCAACAAGCATATTATGTTTTATGAAAACACGTAAATATATGTTTTTCGGATAAATTCCCCGTAAATAAATAAATAGGTTGAAATATTTTTTGCATATCTTTTGGGAGAATGTATTTGCTGTCAAAAGGATAAGCTTTCAAAAGGACGGGTTTGTTACCATGGACAGGATAGAAAGATGGAGTTTGCCTTTGACTTGCACCGGGACAATCAATGTCTAATAATAATGTCTTAATGAGTAATGTAAAAGAAATATCAAAGAAAGCATTATGAGTCCAATTAAACATTAACCTTTTAACCGCCAGGCAATTTTCCAACAAAATGTGCCCCTAGCGCCGAGCACGTATTTTCTAGGTCAATGTTAGACACTGAAGGGGATTCAGGTATGATTCACACCAAAACGCAGAACTTTCACAAAAATGGTGGTTTATTTGAAATCGACACTGTTACACGTACAGACAAGAGTGCGAACAGCTGAGGACTAACTGCCCGATATTTTCAAAACGAAGGGTTGCTTAACATTTACATCAACAAGAATACCTTCAGAAAATCAGATTAAAAATTTAAAAATTTATAAGTTGGTAATGAGTGCGTTGCTAACATTCCCCACCCCAGTGCTGGTACAGCACTCAAGCACTCACAGAGGTGAGCGCGACGCGCTCGGCATTCCGCCGCCACGTACCGGTCTTAGTCCTCACCTCGATCAGCCGAACCCGGCCGTCTTTGCCAGGGAACACCTCTGAGACCAGTCCCTTTGGCCACATGTTGCGGGGGTAGTTTGGGTCTACCACAAGAACCAAGTCTCCAACTTGGAGTGGTTTCTTTTCCTTGTCCCATTTTTCCCTTGGTAATAGGTCAGGCAGAACCTCCTTAACCCACCTTTCAAATTCAAATTCAATATTCTTTATTCAAGTGGACCAAAATTAAGATTCTTGACGATTCGAAAGTACTGTTTGTACTTTCGGATCGTCAAGAATCTAAATTTTGACCACTTATTAAACATACACATAATAATACAATAAATAAACAATACTTAAAATACATGTCCATAATGTGACTCTACCACCGGCGTCGGAAGGTTGTTTCTACTGAGAAAACACGGCAAAAAACTCAGCAGTTACTCTTTTAAATTGTCCAACGTTTTACCAACCAACCAAGTCACACAGTTTTGACATGAAAGTAAATAGAACAGGAAGTTAATAAGTAAACTTGGGTAAACTAAGTAAACTTGAGCAGACCAGTTCCCGAAGGTGGCACCTGTTCACAAGTTGACGTGTGAGCCAGCCATCGTCCCACTCAACCATATTTTAGGGAATGGAATGACCCGTCACACAACTTTGCCAGAACATGTCGGCCAGCCGCTGGGATATACGCCATTGCTTGCGCAAGAATAGGTCGGAGTCGTCGAATGCGCCGATGACAGGCAAGTTCGAGGATGAGCCTATGAGAAAGTGATTTGGAATAAGTGACTCGACGCCATCCGGTTCAACCGAGACATGCATGAGTGGCCTGCTATTTACCATATTTTCTACCTCGGCAAGCAATGGGAGCAATATCTCGTCCCTAGGGGCCCGTTCGTTCTAGACTACCTTTAAAGAATTTTTGACGCATCTTATTAGTCTTTCCCATGCCCCACCTCAGTGAGGAGTTGCCGGGGCGATAAAGGTCCAGTCCATTCCATTGTTGATACCTTCAGCATTAAGAACCTCAGTATCTAGCTCCAGTATGGACCACCGCTGCTCCGTGTCAGTGCCGCGCAAGTTGGTTCCGTTATCGGAGTACAGGTGACGCGGCCAACCGCGCCTCGCAGCCATCCGCCGCAGCGCCATGATAAGCGCGCCGTTGTAAGAGAGGTAACTAACTCGATGTGGACCGCCCGAACTGTGAGACAAGTGAACAACACACCATACCTTCTCTTCCTTGGACGACCCACCGTGACTTGCATTGGACCGAAGAGGTCCAACCCACAATAAGTGAATGGCCGCTGGTGATGCGCCATTCGGGCCTTGGTAGGTCCTCCATTCGAGGTATCTGCGGTTGACTTTTTCACAGTCTGCATAACATACACTGCGAAGCAATAAACTTGACGGTAGGCCTAAACCTTAATACCCAATACCTTTGTCTAAGCTCGTTTACTATGGTTTCCTGATTTCCATGTGCTACTTTGACATGTAAATGTCGGATTATCAGCTTGGCCACAGGGACACCCTGTGTTATAGGCCTCCTCACGTCCATGCCGACATCTACAACGGCGTTCATCAATTAAAGGCGTTAACCTTACCAGTCAGCTACTGTGTGATAGTGGTTTTGCATTCTTTGATGCAAAGACCTCATCAGGACGCCAGGCCGCGACGCACAGGGGAGATCAGCCGCGGATCACTTGCTCCCACTAACTGACTGTGCACCGCGGCCTCCACTACGTGCCTCAGGGCGCTTGCAGGCCCCACTGGCCCCCCAATCCTACGTGTCGCCCTTACGGGACGCAGTGGGTGGGTGGCAAGTCCACCACACTGCCACGCCAGAGTTATCTTCGTTTCCCTGTGGTTCACCCTACCGCCGCTACTAAACCCCTTCGCCACGCCAAGGCGAGAACTCATGAGGGGGTTATTTGTATTACTAGCTGTTCTGACTAGACTAAACGTCGTTATGTTTTCAAACATTCAGTGTCACGTGCCAGGTAGAAACGGTTGCTAAGAGAAACTAAATTGTGGTTTTCACTATAGGTATTGCCAGCATTTCGTCAAGTGGTGAGTAAACCAACCTTTGTTGAGCTTCAAGAAACATATCATCAAAATCAAAATTAGCCAAATCGAATCAGCCATTACCGAGTTTTAGAGAAGTGAGACTATCGAACAGCAAACAATTTTTATATAGATATAGAGATGGAGCGAGCGATGCTTGGCATCTCTCTCAGGGACAAAGTGAGAAATAAGACCATTCGCAGACGCACTAAAGTCATTGACATAGCTACGAGAGTTGCAAAACTGAAATGGCAATGGGCTGGTCATGTATGCCGAAGATCTCTTCGCGATCTCCAAACAACGGCAGGACCGATCTGGACAAGACTCGCCTCATCAAGATCTTCTTGAAGAGCCATTCGAGAGGCATCTCCAGCAGTGGACGCACAAATGCTGAGAAGAAGAAGATGGAGATGAATGGTTATCATCGCCATGGAACTTTGTTGTGATTTCATTGGTTTAAAGTCGCAATTCACCTGACATTTTCATTTCATTACTTGAAGCACGAAATTCTTAATAGCGCACAGACGAAAGTGCGCGCGCTCCCATTTCTATTTTAGTAGACCATAGAAAGACAAGATAACATTTCAAATAATAAACTAAAATTTTAAACTTTTTAGAAGACAGATCTTGGTTCCAGACATCGGTGACTATAAACATCGGTAATAGGGCACAAACTATGTTTTGTTTTTATAAATTAGTTGCCTCAGAATAAGGAAGGCAAATAATGTTGAGTAAAACAGGACATGGTAAATACCATTTTTAACTCTTTGTTGTTTGCGTTGAAAAATAAATCACTAATCTAGAAAAAGTACGAAAAAGGTACGGTCCAAATTGAGGTACGGTTGTTGTATGATGAATAGGACGGAAAACCGTACTTTTTGGTACGGTCTGGCAAGGGAACGCTGGCAAGCGCACGACTAGTTTCTATCCACGATCCAAAGGGGCTCGGTGCGGAAGAGGAGGCGGGGGCACGCGGCGTAGCCTCGCCTCCCGCGCAATAACAACGATTACCATAAATCGCACTGTTACTTTTAGGTAGGAATAAGTATGTACGGTTAAACACCGCACATTCTTCGCGACGTAGGCGCCGTGGCTATTTTAGGTCACGCGCGCGTCAGCAATAAACTTCATTTTACGTATATTTTAATTATCAAGAGAGTTCGTTCGAAGCCACGATCGAGACAAGACCCTTTCATCCTAACTAACCTTGAACGCAATAAACTTAGTCTCGTGAAGTGAATCTTTCCGTTCTCCACAACATCCTCATCTCCACTGCTATCTGGCACCGTCAACTACGTGTCAGAACTACGCAACTTAACGACAACAAACAACTTTCTGTATGGTACTGGTGGTCAACTAAGCCAGCATCATACATTTTGGTCCTTCGAGCTTTAACGAACCAGGGACGATTTGGTGAGTCTTATTTCCCTTAATTACGTTAGCGAATCGGTTTGACTGGCCTCCCACAAGCGGGTCTCACCAGTTAAATTGAGAAGTCGCACATAGCGTAACCAAGGGTGTGAGATCACAGCCGAAACGCCCCAACGCTCTACGCCTGCCGCCGTCATCTACGCATCAGGCTCCGAGCTACCGAAAGTAACAACTTACGACAGAAGAAGAACTAACTTAACTTCAACATGTCGGAACTCCAACTTCAACAAACGGTATTTGAAAACATCAAGACTTTATGTACCAACTACAAAAAGGATAGTTCAGATAGGAAAACGCCGGAATACCTAACTAAACGGCTTTTCTCTCTTGAAAATCAGTGGGATGATTTTGAGAAACGTCATCAAGTTCTAGAAAACATGGAACATAAAAACATCAACTATTTCATAGAAAACATTTATGAAAAAACGAAGGAAATGTACGAGTCAACCAAAACTGACATCTTACAACGGATGCTGGCCACCAGCTCTCGCCAAAACGACACTGAAGTACCTAGTTTACTTCGTCCCGGAAGTGAGTCGTCGCTTTCTGAGAAAACAAAGGAAATGCTTCAGCGTCAAGAGTGCAATTTCAAGGCTATCAAACGAGCGATGTCAAAAGTAAAGTTAGATGACATAAGTAACAAGTGGGATTTAGAAGATCATCTTAACATCTTGAAAAACAAATGGGAAGCAATCGACAAACTACATTGGGAACTCGAAACATTGCAGCAAACATCAGAGGCTAACTATAACAAAGTATTCACGGAAACAGAACAACAATATGATATCCTTAGAAGAAATCTAAACAGCAAGATTTGGTCCAACACTCACTATCATCAATCAACACCAAAAATCAACATACCCGATTTTACTGGTAACTACAGTCAATGGATATCCTTTAAGGATCTATTCCTTGAAACAATTCACAAAAATCCAACCATCTCAAGTGCCCAGAAGATGCAACACTTGAAAGCAAAATTGAAAGGTGAACCCGAAAGGCTAGTACAACACCTGCACATAGGCGTTGAAAATTATGAATCGTGCTGGGAGATATTGAATCAAAGATACGATAATCGTCGTTTATTATTTACATCATTTATGAACACGCTCTTCAATTTACCAACTATTCACCAACCAAATGCATTTAGTCTGAAGAAAATGCATGATATCATAATCGAAAGCTTGAATGGCCTCGACAACATGGACATTGATACTTTATCCTGGGGCCCGATTCTCGTCTACGTCATGTCACAAAAATTGGACACAGCAACTTACAATGAATATACAAAGGAACTGAGCAATCCCCGAGAAATCCCTAACTTGGACGAATTTACCGCTTTTCTGGAAAATAAATTCATGGCATTTGAGACTGTGCGAACCCAAAACAAAGATAACTTCAACCAACAAAAACCTAATCAAAACAAGACTTTCCAGCCTGCCAAGAAATTTAACTTCCAATTTAAACGAGAATTACCTAAAACTTATTATACGACAAATATAAACTCGATGAAGTGTCCACTATGTAATGGAATGCATGTGCTGATGCAATGTGCAAAGTTCAACGACATGAACGTCGACCACAAAAATGCCACGGTAACAAAATTACATGTTTGTAGAAACTGTCTTTATAGTCATGGAAATGAACGTTGCAAGTCAACAAAAACTTGCAAAGAATGTAATTTGCCGCATCATACGTTATTGCACAACAATAGTATGAGAAAACCTACTGCTTTTGGAAAAAATAACGATGAACCACGGGCATCAACTTCTAGCCAGCAAACCAATCACTTAGCAAATGAGGACACGGAAATCCTTCTGACCACTGCTCAGCTCAAGGTGAAGGCCATGGATGGGACATACGTGGTACTACGAGCTCTGCTCGACCAGGGCTCACAAGTAAACTTGATAAGCGAGAACGCCGCTCAACTACTCAATTTGCCAAGGCGAAGAATGAACGCATCAATATCAGGTATAGGCTCCGTAACCGGTGACTGTACCGGATACGTTAACTTAGCATGCCGTTCTCTTCACTCAGACTACGAGTTTCAAGCAAAGACATTAATCATGAAGAAACTTATCAACAACTTACCTAACCATTCATTTCAAACACCTAACTGGGCGCACATCCAAAACCTGAAACTGGCTGACCCTGAATTTAACATCTCTCGTCGTGTGGATTTACTCCTGGGTGCTGATGTCTATTCTGAAATTATAATGGAAGGGGTGCTGAAGCCTGAACAGCATTTTCCTATAGCACAACAAACGCACCTTGGCTGGATCCTCTGTGGCAGTATAAGAACTCTTAACTGTTTTGTAACACTGACGAACCTAAACGACTTGACGAAATTCTGGGAAACCGAAGATATCACACCTACAAACAACGATATACCTGCAGATGATTACTGTGAGATCTACTTTCAAGAAACCACTAAGCGAGATTGTGATGGAAGATACTCCGTTAAAATGCCACTCTGCGAAAACTATGAAGAAAAACTGGGAAAATCAAAACACATCGCTACTTCTCAGTACCTGCAACTAGAAAAACGACTATCGCGAAATCCTCAACTGAAAACAATGTATGCAGACTTCATTAATGAATACATCAAATTGGGACACATGAAACCATCCACGTCGTATGATGAGGTCCAAAGCTTTCTTCCTCACCACGGAGTACTCCGCGAAAGTTCCACTACGACAAAACTACGCGTTGTATTCAACGCGTCCCAAAAAACAAGCTCTGGCTACAGCTTGAACGATCTCATGGAAAAAGGACCCAACCTACAAAAAGATCTGCAAACTCTAATTCTGAAATGGCGAAGCTACGAATACGTCTTTACAGCAGACATCGAGAAGATGTATCGATGCATCATGTTGGACCCTAAACAGCAACCTCTTCAAAAAATATTATGGCGCGACAACCCCAATGAAAAATTACAAGAGATGGAATTGTGCACCGTCACTTATGGCACGAAGGCTGCCCCCTGGTTAGCCATGAGAACACTGAAACAACTAGCCCTTGATGATGGTCAGAAGTACCCGGAAGCAGCTAAAATTATACAGAACGAATGCTACGTTGATGACGTCATCGCAGGACATCATTCATTGGAAAAAGCACAAGAAATCCAACACGACTTGATCACCTTACTAAATGGAGGAGGCATGAATCTTCGCAAATGGTCGAGTAACAAAAAAGAATTGTTAGAAAACTTATCGCCAGAACAAATCGCTGACACGTCAATATTTGACTTCAAAGATGAAACGTCACAAAAAACATTGGGCATAGCTTGGAACCCTAGAACAGATGCATTCATGCTTGATTGGAAGATTAACGAATCTGACAAACGCCAAACTAAACGACAATTACTATCGGAAATTTCAACACTTTATGATCCACTAGGGTGGCTCGCACCAATCACCGTATCAGCAAAATTATTATTTCAAAATGTTTGGACGAGTAAGATAGCATGGGATGACCTTCTACCTGAAGAAATTGGCAAACAATGGATGAAAATAAGAAAGGAACTACATTGCATCAAAGACGTGAAAATAAACAGATGGATCGGAACTAAAAAACAAAACATACAACTACATGGATTTTGCGACGCAAGCGAGAAAGCTTACGCTTGCGTTGTTTACTGCCGAGTGATTGACGAGGGTGACCATCCTATCGTAACATTATACGCAGCCAAGACGAAAGTTGCACCGTTATCTCAAGGTACTACGCTCCCCAAACTAGAACTTTGCGGTGCCTTGTTGTTATCTCAATTGATAGCAAAAATAACAGATGCATTGAAAGAAATGTCAGTAACAGTACACGCCTGGTGTGACTCCAAGGTGGTGCTAGCGTGGATCCAAGGAAATACGCAAAAATGGGAAAAATACGTATCCAATAGGGTAAACAAAATAATCAGGACTATTCCCGCCGACAAATGGCATTATGTACATACTAGCATTAACCCGGCAGACTGCGCGTCGCGCGGCTTATCTCCTATAAAACTTATTAACTACGACCTATGGTGGCAAGGTCCATCATTTTTGCAAACCTTTGAACAAGAAGAAACAAAGAACATGAAGTGTCTATTTACAACAGATATGGGGATAGAAAATCATGGGCAATCGTACATAGTCCAAAAAGATGAAACTACAGATAATTTTATCAACTTACTACTACACAAATTAAGTTCATTGGCGCGAATTTACAGAGTGATAGCTTGGGCGTCACGAGTTATCGCGGCGATGCGCCGCCGGAAGCAACCTGAAACCCACTATACTTACCTAACTAACTCCGAATTGCAACAGTCGGCGATGCACGTTGCTAAATTTATACAAAAATTAGAATTCGCCGAAGAAATTAAACAGCTGGAAGAAAACAAAATGGTTTCAAACAAGAGCAAGATCTACAAACTGAATCCGTATCTGGATGAAAACTGCATCATGAGGGTTGGAGGCCGATTGAAGAACTCTAATTTATCACACGACATGAAGAACCCAATAATTTTACCGCGTTGTGGAAGGATGACCGAACTGGTCATAGATCAAGCTCATTCGCTGACCTTGCACGGCGGGGCGCGCCTAACTCTTGCGCAGATCAGACAACGATATTGGATCATAGGAGGGAACAGAGCCGTCAAAACACGATTACGCAATTGCGTGAGGTGTCACCGTCATAGCCCACACGAAAACAACCAATTGATGAGTAACTTACCGAAGCAGCGCATAACACCGTCTAGACCCTTCACGCACACTGGGGTTGATTTTACTGGTGCCATCGATGTCAAGATCAACAAGGGCCGAGGTGTGAAAACATCTAAAGGGTACATAGTCATCTTTGTGTGTATGGCGACCAAGGCCGTACACATTGAACTTACGTCAGACCTAAGCACAGAAACGTTCATTGCTGCATTCAAAAGAATGTGCGGGAGACGAGGAACCCCTGAGCATGTTTACTCTGATAACGGAACAAACTTTGTGGGAACATCCAACGTTATCAAACAAGATTTTGCAACCTTCAAGCAACTTCTAACTCCAGAATTTTTTGATGAAATCAACAAACTTGAAGTCCAGTGGCATTTCAACGCCCCAGCTTGGCCTAGCGCAGGTGGGCTTTGGGAAGCGGCAGTCAAGGCAATGAAACACCACTTAAGACGTACGCTCGGTGACCAAAAACTCACCTACGAAGAGCTAATCACTTTACTAACTGAAATTGAAGGATGTTTGAACTACAGGCCTCTTTGTCCTCTAACTGAAGACCCGGAAGAGTTTTACAACTGTCTGACACCGGGGCACTTCCTCACTGGAAGTCCTATCATGTCACTACCCCAGTCGGACTGCAGTGACATTAGAAACATAGATATAAGAAAACGCTGGCAACTAACGTGTCACATGCTACAACGTTTTTGGAAGACATGGTCAAACGATTATTTGCACCAACTGCAAATACGAAGCAAATGGCAGAAACCCATGCCCAACATCAAAGAAAACGATGTCGTACTAATAAAGGAAGACAATCTTCCCCCTGGAAAATGGGCGCTTGGGCGCGTAACTGACGTTCACCCGGGCAGTGATGGCCTCGTCAGAGTAACAACTATCAAGACGAAAACTGGATTAATAAAACGGCCAATCACAAAACTATCACCATTACCCATAAATGATACCGAAACCAAGAATGTTCTTCATCAGCAACTGACATACGGTCAGCAAACGGTCAAAAATAAAGAACTTCGAACACCTAGTCTCGAAAATACAAAGCCTAGAAAACGCTGTTATTCGATGTTATTTGCGACATTGGTAACATTACTTACGATAATAAGTGGGTCGAACGTCACCGCGTCGGAAACAGACACTCTAATTACAAGCCTACAGAACAGACCGATTTATTATGATTTTAATGGAAAAATTCAACTTATACATGACGAATGGATATTACTGATGTACTACAACTTGACAACTTATTGGGAAGGCACTGAGAGCATGCAGATTTATCTTGATCACCTGAACATCGCATGTGAGAAAATGGATGCTAGATACTGCAGAAGTACCGTCGATCAATTATATCATGAAATGAACTTACTCAACTACTACAACACTATGCTATTGGCTCCTCATCAACATCTGTCTTTTAGAAGGAAACGTGGACTGATTGACGGCGTGGGCTACGTGGCAAATAGTCTTTTTGGGGTATTGGACGAACGGTTTGCTGAGAAATACCACCAAGATATAAAAGCTATTCAAAACAACGAGAAATACTTACTTACATTGGTCAAAAACCAAACTTCAATTGTACAATTAGAAAATAACGCTCTGAAGAAAAATGAAGCCAATATCAAGCTGCAATTTGACAACATCAAAAACTTTTTACATCAAGCAAACATGAGCTTCTCCAAGATGGAAAATGGCATGGAAACTCTAATGGCCATCAACTACTTCAGCTCATCATCGATAACTGCCACTCTTCTGTTGGCTAACTTGAGAAGAATGCAAGAGATGTTCTTCAATACACTTACCGATATATATCAAGGTCACATCGATATACACTTACTTACGCCAGTTAACTTAATGAAACAACTTACTGAGATATCGGCCCACCTACCCAGAACATTGTTTCTGCCTATCGACAATATAAGAGAGCAGATAAAAGACTTATACCATCTACTATACGTCAGAGGCAGAGTAACTAACAACTATTTTCTGTTCGAGGTACACATTCCTCTTATATGTGACGAAGAATTCACATTCTATCGAGCCATCCCGCTACCCATCTATATGAACAATGAGACTGCACGATGGGTGCGAGTATCATCCGACTTCATAGCTGTTAACTTGCGAAAAAATACTTATGTAACATTGTCACGAGAAGATATTAAACTCTGCACACAAAGAAGCATGGATAATTATATCTGTAATGCAAAACTGCCGATATACAACTTACATCACGATAAAGCGCCTTGCAAAGCAAAACTCCTCGGTCAACAAACGACCTTGCCTTGTGAAACGGGAAACGGTCAGTGCAGGGACTCCTGGATTAAATTACACACAACAAACATGTGGCTAATCATATGTTGTGATAAATGCACCATAAGAATGATATGCGACAATGACGTCACAGTTCACAGCATTACAACATCGAGCATAGTAACTATAGCCCAAGGATGCATGTTACAAGGTGAAGAGTTGACCATCTACGCTAACAATCAGTTCAACAGCAAAGTGAAGATGGATTCTGATGTGCACGTCCCAACCATCAACTCCTCGATTAACAAGGTCGTAGAGTTAGCTATCCGAAACATGCCCAGCATGCTCTATGAATCTGATGGCTCAGCACTGAAAGAGATCGACCAAAGACTATCTGTGCAAAGGGAACAAGAGGATAGAGGTTTGGCTGTTTCATCTCACGACATACACCAGTACTCATTATTATACATTCTGCTGGTGTCTGCCCTTATCGTCTCGTCTGTGTGGGTGGCGAGGAAGCGTTGCCGCCGCGTTGGACGCCCAGAAAACAATCAGCAACCGTCCGAAGACATAGAGATGCAAGAATTTGGGCCAGCAACAGCCTCGGCGAAACAGTGTCATGATAACGTGTCTTTTAATTTTGAATGAATTAATTTTGTATTTACTTTAACTATTACTTTTATTTTTATTTTTATACTTTTCTTCATACATTTTTAACTTGTAAATGATGGGATCTTATCTCGAGTTTGATTCATCTCCGCGGTCGGGAGTATGTACGGTTAAACACCGCACATTCTTCGCGACGTAGGCGCCGTGGCTATTTTAGGTCACGCGCGCGTCAGCAATAAACTTCATTTTACGTATATTTTAATTATCAAGAGAGTTCGTTCGAAGCCACGATCGAGACAAGACCCTTTCATCCTAACTAACCTTGAACGCAATAAACTTAGTCTCGTGAAGTGAATCTTTCCGTTCTCCACAACATCCTCATCTCCACTGCTATCTGGCACCGTCAACTACGTGTCAGAACTACGCAACTTAACGACAACAAACAACTTTCTGTATGGTACTGGTGGTCAACTAAGCCAGCATCATACAAAGTATGTTTCTCTTATTACGACACGTAAATTCAATGCTAGTTTTACTTAATTGTTTTTGCGCCATAAAACTCATAGACCTACTTCCAAGAATAAATATATATTACTAATTACGAAACTGTTAAAACAAAACGTAACGTCGAACTAAGCTATTTCTCCAATTACGTCAAAACCATTTTGAAACTCTTAGTAAAATGAATACGTATCAATAGTGATAACATACAATATCGACAAAAGTTTCGTGAAAGAAATAGGCAACTAAACTTGCACAACGAGAATCGCCAAATAAATCCCACAAGAAGTAAGCAGCTACAGTTATACGAAATTATTTTTCAAAGTCTTCGTTCAAAAGTTTTGTTAGTTTACATATGGTTTTATTCATTGGGAATTTAGTAAATATTTAAAATGCAAATGTAATAACCTCGTTTCCATGATGGAATCATATATAATAATAATGTTGCAAAATTTTACTTATTTGTATTTATTTCCTTAACTTTAAGGGCAAAAATTATGAAAAAAATTTACAATACGTATTGATTTTTTCTTGATCTTTTAGTGCAATAAAAAAAAATACGCACAAGTGGGGTTGCAGCTTTTCTCCAGGGGCGGTGCGATGTAGGCTTAATCCGAACACACACTGATATAAAATAAATAAATAAAACTCTTTTTCTAGGTCTTTTAGTGTTTTTAATGTATCCGGCCCGTACCGGATAACAATAAACGTATTTCTTTAAACTTTCATGGTTACTCTCACTTAAATCGTAAAATACGGGATTGTTACCATGTACCTTATTTATTTTGAGTTAGATTTAAGTGTTAGTGATCATGAGTTTAATGAAATATACCAGTCGTCTTGCGGCTGTAGGGTCAATGTTCCAATGCCTACTATCTAAGAACCTCACTGTAAAAGAATTTTCTCGCGTGAAGGTACCAAATCCACAGCCATAAACAGTTTGGATAGAGATCCTCATTTATTCGAGTGACGGCCGCGGGTTGTCGGTATACTACGCCAATGTGTACTGCGGGCTTATGAAAACGCTGTACTTACACATTAGGCCAACCACTTGGGCCAATAACCTACTTGATCCTTCTACTTGACCAGTTGGTCAAGTACTTAAACTAACCATTTGGACCAACTACTTGTACCAACTACTTGGACCAACAACTTAAGCCATCTACTTGGGACGACGTGTAGAAAGCCACTTGGTGGCATCTTGGTGAATGGTGCAAATGTGTAAATAGAAACATGCGTACAGCGGAGATATTTGAAAGGTTTTTCTATCCTGAAGGTAATAACTCCACACCCAATGAACGTAAGTAACGACGCCTCAAAGAGTCGTCACATAAACAGTTTGGATAGAGATCCTCATTTATTCGAGTGACCGCCTCGGCTTGTAGGAATGCTCCGCCAATGTGTACGTTCTAAGGTTTTAAAACCGCTGTACACATTTTGCTAACCACTTTGACCAACTACTAGGGCCGACGTGTAGACGGCCACTTGGTTACATCTTGGTGGATGGCGCGAATGTGAAATGGCAACATACAAATTCGCCCAAATTGTAGGCCCAATGTGTACAGCGGAGATCTTTAAAAGAATTTTCTATCCTGAAGGTACTAACTCCACACCCAATGAACGTAAGTAACGACGCCTCAAAGAGTCGTCACATAAACAGTTTGGATAGAGATCCTCATTTATTCGAGTGACGGCCGCGGCTTGTAGGAATACTCCGCCAATGTGTACGTACTAAGGCTTTAAAACCGCTGTACACATTTTGCTAACCATTTTGACAAACTGATTGGGCCAACTACTGGGGCCGACGTGTAGAGGGCCACTTGGTTACATCTCAGTGGATGGCGCGAATGTGAAATGGCAACATACAAATTCGCCCAAATTGTAGGCCCAATGTGTACAGCGGAGATCTTTAAAAGAATTTTCTATCCTGAAGGTACTAACTCCACACCCAATGAACGTAAGTAACGACGCCTCAAAGAGTCGTCACATAAACAGTTCGGATAGAGATCCTCATTTATTCGAGTGACGGCCGCGGCTTGTCGGAATACTCTGCCATCACAAGCCGAGGTCTATTTTTAACGAGACCCTTCATCACGCTTCCTTAACATATTAATTTGGCGCAAGAAAAGGAAAATTTCTGATTTTATTTTGCCATTTAGCCTCAATAGTCTTATGACGCTTTTAGGATTACTTTATAGAAGTTAATAAAGCATTTTTGAGGTGAAGTCATCTTAGAATACTATTCGGAAAAATACTGTACACATGTTTTTAATATACAGTGTTTGATTTCTTAAATAATAAACAATAAATCAAATAAAATAACTTACAAGCACCTAGGAACTAAAAAGTATCATATAGAGGTTTCAAGTTTGATGTTTGTCTCTCTTTCACGTATAAACTACTGGATTGATTTGAATGATTTAGATACATCAGAATAATACAGGCTACAATTTATACAAGTGACTGAGTCTTATAATAGTCGTCATCATATTCATTACAATGACTTGCTGCTCAAAAGTAGGTAGTTACGTTTGCCAGATATTTCCTGGAAGAGATTCCGGAGACGTATGACCTGAACCTGGCCTGTAACCTCTTCCTACTGGATTTCTAGAAAGACTTTTCCTCAATTAATCAAATGGACGTGGAAGGGCTTGACAAAATTAGGCCGTTACCACCACAGAATACTTTTAACGACCTTTCCATCTTTCTTTTGGGAGCATTTATTTGAACACAATTGTTGTTTTAATTAATGCGATGTTATTAATTACTCGACAACTTGTTAAGTAAAGAAAACAAAGGGAGTGGTTTTAATAAAACACACTTTGGACGTCACTTTAGGGAACGAGTATTTCGTTTTGATATTTTTGTCTGTTTTTACAGCCAGTGGGTAAGATACGTTGATCACTCTTAGATTATGTAAACAGTAAGAGTTTTACGACAAAAAGTTAAAGAATCATTAATTTAGACACGATATTATAGAAAGTGACAGGTATAGGTACACTTTAAGGTATATGCCTAAGCATTGGTGAAACAAACCTGGCTGTCAGGTATAATATAGGTACTAGAAAAATTCGGCCGGTCTGTTAATGGTCTCGGTAGCACAATGGTTAATGTAGTCGCCCGGTTTGCGAAAGAAGCGGGGTGGATTGCCGCGTGAAGGCAAGACCGTATTGATTGTATTTTTTCTGGTTTTCCTATCTTTAGGTATAAACACTTGTTTTATAATTAGGTGATTACAAAGTTGACGCTTCTATGGCAGCTGGCAAGACTATGAATCAGTGCCAAATATAAGATTTCCCTGAATCTTTATTTCGTTTTTTGCTCACATGCAACTCTTCAAAATCACGTTACGTTAAAGGCGACGACTAACGAAACAAATGAACCGCTGTCTTCAATTAATTAAGCGTGTAAGCATTCGCTTACATCATTAAAAGCCAAATGAGCTGTTTAAGTCGGTCGTGGGAACATTAGTACCCGGCGACGCTGAACAAAGGTAAATGAATTAGTAGGGTTCGCATGTTAATTTGAAGACAATTAAATCTCGAACGGTGGCTATCTAGCCGCAGTCAGGGGTCGATTCTAAGAGCCTGTTCACACCTCACGTTTGTTGGGTGATTTCACAGCGATCTCGCTGCGTCGCGGCGTGCTCACAGCGTACATGCCACGTTAGCTCTAAGATAAAATAAACGCCGCGAGAACGCCGTGAACTTGCCGGAATCACGCCGCGAAGCCCGTTTTTAATTTGACTAAAGGATGAGGAAGCGTTCACCGGCCGCGATACCGCTCGCGAGTGTGCAGCGATCTCGCGGCGTGCTCGCGGTGTTCTGGCAGTTTTATCGCGGAACTATCGCTACGAGGTGAGGTATCCGTGGTGGTATACTGAGGCTGAGGTGTCCATGGCGCAGTTGTGACAGTGACAGTTGTAAAGCAACACACGCTGGGTTGGCAATGGGATGGGTGACCACCCCAACCAAAACTTAGTGATGTATATTTCGGGCACCTCCGTGCTTCGGAAGGCACGTTCAGCAGTTGGTCCCGGCTGACGTCGTTAGATGTCAGTCGTTAAGCCTAGTCGGAGGCCTTTAGGCGGCTTGATAACATCTGATATTACGGTGACAGAGCCCGCGTGTTGAAGTATGACTCAATCTACCTCATAGTTGAGGTGAGGCTTGTTCCCAGCAGTGGGACGTATATAGGCCGTTTATGTATCGCTACGAGATCGCGGCGTGTACGCTGCGTAAAATCGTCCAACAAACGCTAGTGTGAACAGGTTCTAACTCGCATGACCGAAATCTTCCGCCACTCTTCATTTCACTGATCAATTATAACAACTATTTGGGACACTAAACTGCTCTGTCGGATACTGGTGAATTTGTTTACTATATTATTGTATTGGCTTATTCTAATTGATATATCGGATAACTCTTATTTGCAACATCAATAGTTTGGTTTTTAAAGCCACTTTAACAGGCGTTACAATTTTGATTCTTTACTTATATTATTGATTAATAGCGGCTGCCCTCAACTTTGTCGGCGTGGATCCCGCCCCTTACAGTGTAATGTCATATAGCCTATAGCTTTTCTCGAAAAATAAACTTTGCAACAAAAACATATTTTTTCAATTCAAACCAGTGGTATACGAGATTAGCGCGTTCAAACTGACAAACAGACTCTACAGCTATATAATTATTAGTGTAGACTTCATCCATACAACGGCTACCATGGGCTCCAAGCGTTTGAATGACGCATTACATATTTTATTCTTATAAGACTATAGGCTAAGGCTATAAGCATCCAAAACATTTGTCAACCAAAAGGAGATTTCAAAAAAGAACTACGATATTTCAAGTCAAAACGGGCATTGTTAGTTTATAGCAAACAACCGCCAACATTCCATACAAACGACTTGTCTAAAAATAAAGCCCACTAAAATAATAAACCCTGTAACACACAAACGCCACCGCAAGCCTACATTTACATACAAAGAGTGATTTCATGGAGCGCCTCTGTTGTCTTGGCAAACAAGCCGAGCTCGCGACTACGAAGGTAGGTAAGGGTACTGTCACACATGCTTACAATAAAGCATGCTTATTTAAAAATGGTCATACACAAACGGCCTATATACGGTCACACTACTGGATCCGGTACCGGGTCAGTGCGGATTGTCATAGCGGTGCAAGGTTAGTGAGCTACCTTAGGCCCGAAGGCCTCTGACGAGGCTTAAAAACTGACAACAAGAGACGTCAATCGGGACAAACTGCTTAACATGCCTTTCCGAAGCAAGCAAGCAGGCCGCCCCCAAAAATCCTTTTTTTTTGGATAGGGGGCAAACAAGCAGACAGATCACCTGATGGAAAGTGAATACTGCCGCCTATGGACATTTGCAACACCAGAGGGGCTACAAAATGCGTTGCCGGCCTTTTTAATGGGAGTTTTAGTGGGTTTACATCAGTAAATTTCGTTCGGGGTGGTCGCCCATCCCATTTCCTACTCAGCGTGTGTTTACAACAACGATCGTTGCCGATCGACTGTCACAGCTACGCCACGGGCATGTCTCGTTTATAAAATCAAAAGTCCAAGCTCAAAATTTGCCAAAGAGCATTAGTACGAAGCATTGAAGTGTCAAGCAAATTGATAGGAAACGCCACCATTCGTGCAAAGACAGGGATACAGGACGTGAAAAAAGCGACTGCCAACCTAAGGTAGAACGGGACAAGCCACGTTTGCAGAATGTACACTAGTAAATGAGCCCAAATTACCACCTGTCGTACCTCCTAGATGGTCACCGCCGCGGAGAATTACCTCTGAAACGATGGTGCGATGACATATCATACCATTATGCGTGGTGTAAGATCCACCTCGGGACATAGACGTCTGGAGAACTTTGCTAGCATGACTAGCACTATGCTTTGAACACAACTATGCTTTGACTATCATGTGAGTCAGTACCTTAAGAGACGAGATATCCCGTGGATTTACGGCCTATACTGTCTGCAAATAGCGTTAGACTCCAGTGTGGCAAGCACGAAAATTAGAACTAACACAAAGCCAATTGTACCTTGAATATTTGCAAATATGTGTGAACGTAAACTTGAACGAACTATCTTCTGTTTGAATTAAAGAGGTCGAAGTTAACCAGACTAGGGCTTCTCTTAGGATACAACGCTAAAAGTGCCTGTAGGCCTAGCACAAGCCGCTAACGTTTTTGTCATCGAAAAGTAAGCGATATTTTTTTAAAGACATAGGACAAAAAATAAAAAGTATCGTTCACTTTTCGATTACCAAAACAGTGGTTCGTGTTAGCTGATCACCTTAATACTTTGTTATATTGGCTAGTCTAACAACTCCTTCATAAGTTCTATGACAACTACAGCAAAGTTGATGTGACATGGTTCAAGAGTGTATTAGGCACTACTGTCGTACAGTCTGGAATCTGGATCAAAACTATGACACCTTTCAGTGGCCAAAAACATCAATGCTATTGGGAAAGGCAACGCTGATTCATGCAACATTTAGTTTAGTGTAGTAAGTACCGTGACTAAAATCACAAAAAAGTGAAATACAAAAATTATATTTCAGTCCTGTAGAAGTGAAATTGTTTTTTTTCAAATGTTGTTAATGTTTGACCAACTTGAAAAATGTTCGACTTCTTATACAGACAATAATTAACTCTCCATAAACCTTCTTTGTCTGAAAGATAGGTCTTATTTAAGATCTAGTAGATATTATTATAAAATTCAAAAGCTATTTCAAAACCTGCACACATCGTGTGGCCATGAATATTTAAGCTCCCTTGGGAAGAAGTGTGTTTACTTGGAAATCTGAACTTGGGTAAAGTTTATTAATGGGAACAGAAATATTATTTCATTTAAGAAGAAAACCTTCGAATAACTTCGTTGTGTAAATAAAATTATTTACATTAATTTTACACAAGTCCAACGTTTTGCTAACAATGCTATATGATTGTTGCTCCTATTCCCACTCCAAAAAATGGGGGATATTGTTGAGGGATGTTGTGGGAGATGTAGTTATAGGTTTCGCCCTGTGGTCTGGGGCGTAAAAATACTGCCAAGGCCACCCCCACCTGTCGTAAGAGGCGACTTAAGGGGGTCCCCGGGGTCACTAGGGGCGTACACGGCAAGGGCTGTGTGCCTTCATTGCACAAGTGACCCCGAGGAGGACAGCAGTGTAGGGGGGCCTCGCATTGTCGAACACCGGCGGGTGTGTAAGAGGGGAAGTACTACTCCCTCCGAGGTGAGCCGGAATACCGGCACAGCGCGCCAGGGTTTTACCGGTAGAGTGCCTCATCGGGAGAGATCTCGGTAAACCCTGGTCACGCGCAAAAGAAGGCCGCCCCGTTGTTTCAGTGGGTATTCCCAACCCTTTCTGGAGTGGGCGAGTCCCACACTCCCCCGCTGCCCTACCCAAGTAGCGGAAGGTGCGTAAAGGCATTTCACCGGGTAAAAAAAAGGATGTAATTATAGGTAGTCTTTGTTGTCTAACGTACAGTTGATTTGCGCGTTGGAAAGCGCGACAGCTCAATCTAGATTCTGAAGATCAGGAATGCCATATAATGCGTCATAAAAATATGGGAGTGTCAAGAACAGCTGCTATCAATACTATTAACTAGTACTTCATGCTGCAGTTCACAATTCAGTTGTGAGCGATTTTCAGACGATTAATGACATGAAAAAGTTTAGCGATTTAAATATTAGGTAATTAGTTCAAAGTCGATATATTTTTATTAATAAATGTATGATTTTGCATGTATTTTCTAATTCCGCGTTCCTACGCATCACACGCAACGCAACCGCCTGTTATTTTTTTATGGGTTACAAAATATTTACCTGTTTTGTGAAATTTATTTAAGTAGATATACCTAAAACCATAATACTAGGTATACATAATTATAATAACATATTAAGTATACCTAAAAACATATAATAGTCGTTATCCAATTCGGTAAATGTTAAGTCTAAATAATAAATGAAGGTTGCTCTCTTTCTTCTTTCCTTCCTTTCTCGTTGTTTTAATTTTATTTAAACAACATCTACAAGTAAAGTTATCCTTTACCAACATCCCATGTCACTTGACACAAAAGTGTCAATTACAAAAACTGCACACTAAAGGCAAACAAACTATCCTTTCCGTATCAAAAACAATTACCCAGTGACATACGAGTTCGTATTCGTACCCAAACTCGTAACTATGACTTGACGGCAAAAAGCCAGTTCATATTTCGCCTTATTGTGGAGTGGCGTGGTTGAATACAGAGCAGGACACATGACCCGTTCGTGTCGGGGAGGAACGTGTTGCTAGATGCGACAAATGTGACGATGGATAAGCCTGACAAGCGTGAAGCCTCATTATTGGCCTCACAGCTGCAGACATGCCGCTTTTTAGAAGCTGAACGCACTGAGCAAACGCTCCCTACGTGTGGCGTGGCGATTAAGTCAATTTTTGGAAGCTAACGTAGGCTTAGTAAGGTAATGGCTAACGGTTTTAGCGACTAGACAGTCGCTAAAACGCGCGATTGCGATACCGCGTCCGAATACACGAAGTTGCGGAAACGCGATACTACATCCATAGCATCTCACGACTTGACTGCGATCGAACGCAGAGAGTCGCTATATCGTGCTGAGCATCGATACAGTCGCAGAATCGCCGATTGTCGATGCTAAAACTAGCATGTCTACTGGTAAACTTTTTAATAACATGGCCACATTGTTGCGTCATCACACGCGATATTAAACTAATCAAGCAACACAGTGCAACGTAACTCACTCATTGGGCCTCACCTTAAAAAAAGTCAAAAGCCTTGTCCTACACGTGCGCAATAAGTTAACACTTGCTGGAATGCGACATACTACATACTCGCAGCAAGTTTTTTGTCACTGTCGGTTCAAACCCCACTGTGCCAGGCCTCAATTCATCGCGCACGTATAGTACTAACTAGGCGTTCCAATATTCTAGCCAACCAAACCTTACAATAACTATAACAAGTACTAAATATCATTTTAATTTAGTTAAGTCTCTACTATGCAAACAACTCAACGTTATCCTTAAAAGGCAACAACATTCCGTCTTTATTTTCCCCGGGAAGTGAGGCGTGAACAATTTAATTTCCTCTAGTCGTCATATCTACAGGGACTTAATTCCGTGGTCGGTCCTTTTTCTTCTATTATTTTCATTAACAAAGTTGCGCGTGACCAAAATAAAATGGCCTCTGGCTATAGCAATGTTACTGCCTGTTTTTGCAGAAACGAATAGCAAAGGAATCAGCGGAGCGGATTTTGATAAAAAGTCTTCCTTATTAAATTTTCGCTGGATTCTTTGGTGCTAAGTTGGGACATGTGTTAAAAAGGTTTTTATCTTTTACAAAGTTGATTTTGTCATAAATGAGTAGAGGAATAAACGAATGGAACGAGGGATGAAAATAAAATTCTTTGTAAGCAAGAATTTTTTTCTTCACATATCATTTGGAAAAGAATTTGTATTAGAGAGTAGAGATGTGATGTTTGTGCCAAAAATACTATTATCAACTTACAGATTTATGACAAAAGTTTCTTGTGCATTCTATATTGCTAATAGCATTAAACTAATCAAACTTCTACTAATTTGTTTGGTCAATCATGAATCATTACATGAGAAAAAATATTCTCTAATGTAAAGAAGACTTATTATGAAGACGTATGGTTAGATAACAACAATCTTATGAGATGTAAAAAAAAGTTAATTGCATGCAATACAAAACATGAAAGTTGACAAAGCTCAGTGCTTCAGCATGGGTAGTACCTAAGCTGTAGGTGTCTATGGGTGAGGAACCATTAGAATTAGGGCGCTTTTAATTTATGCGTTTCATATCGGACCGCTACCGTACTGCAGCGGTGCGTTTGTCGTATGGCGCATGGACTGTCAGTCGTTTGTTTTCATACAAAGAACGGTGCGGCTACAGTGCAGCGTCGGTTCCGCGAATGCTCGACAGCTGGAGCAGTTTGCCTGATGCCAAGCAGTTTGTAGTGTGTGATGCGCCTCACCCAATTGGTTAGTATATAAGGTTTAGCATAAGTAACATTAGTTAGTAATAAATCATACGTCAAACTATAAACAGTGCGTCATTTAGTACTCCCGGCCCCCACCTACAGTACATGGCGACCCTGCCAGTGCTGCCTTACGGCGGCGCTGCGCTGATGGTTAGTAACAGTTGATATAAGTGACAAATAATTTAATTGAAAGGACAATTTAAAACTAATAAATGTGACACAAAATGTATAATTTTAAATAAGTATAGAATACATAAAGAACCTCAGTGTATGAAGAAAAATTATCAATCATGAAAAATAATCAAGAAATGTGAAAAGTTGAATGAAGATCTTGGTGCTGGAGTGGCGCAATGAAGCTGAAAATGTGTGTTGTTAAGAGCGGGGCGCAGGGAGATGTTGGAGTCGGATGTGGATGCAGCACGGAGTTGTTCCAGCCAAGGAGAGTTCCAGTCGATCTCAGAGGACACGGACCACACACCAGTATATCTATTCGTATTTCTTCCAAATTTTATTTCTCTCAATTTAAAGTTTAAATAATTGATTTTAAAGTCAATCAAATATTATTATTTTTTAACGTCGTTTCAGTCATAATTATGAATATTATTATTTTGTTCGATTGAATTGAGTTATGTTCAACACTGAGGTAGTTAAGAAATATTGTAGTTTTCTAATAAAATCTATTAAAAGGTTCATTATTCAAAAATTTTAATTTTGGAAATTTAAAAACATGCTAATTAATCATTAAAAAAAAATGATAATGTGTAAAAACTAAATGAAATGAAAAAAAAACCTTGTGATGAGAGGTTCTCAAGGTTCTCGAGAAACCTTTTTTTAATATAAATGTTTAATGAACCTTAGTAGTACTCTTAAAAACTATTATGTATTCACCAATTTGTAGCATGTAGCATGAGACTGTTGACAACAAATCCAAAAGCGTAATCATTTAACCAAAATAAATGTTTTGTATTTAGATATTTTTGCCATGTTGTTAGAGTCACGATCAAATTGTCACGATAAGAATTACTTATTCTCAAAGACATTATAAAAAAAAAATTATAGCAAAAAGTTTAAGTATAGTTTGCAAAAGTAAGTAATTACTGTTTTGTTTTATGAACTTGCATGATTTAGATCAAGTTAGTATTTTTGCAGTGAAATTCTCACTTATTTTTTTTTCTGTTTAATTGTAAAGTTGCCTTAATAGTTTAAATAACGAAAAAGTGTGGAAAATATAAAAATCATATTAATGAATCTAAGCATAAAGTCTGTTAAAGTATGTATTCTTAAACATCAAATTACGTATTTACGTAATAAAATGCACTTTTATAATGATTTTTGATGTTTGAGCGTAAAATAAAGTTCATAACTTTTATAAGAAAGATTGTTATAAACATTGTTATAATTGTGTCTAGTAACAAGGTATGTTACCTATTTAGTAACTCACCAGATAAGGCAGGTATGGTCATCGTAATATCAAACCGTTTGCATTCCAGATATAAAAGCGTAGCTTGCATTCGTTGGAAACAGACAGAGCGGTAACTTAATGCTTGTCCAAATAAAGAGTACACGAGTTGTTCCAGAAATGATGATGAATTAAGTTTCGTTGTGAATAATAAGATAACTTACGATTGTCCTTGCAACTTTTAAATTTGAATATTTTACTTGGAATATTTTATTATATTTGATTTTTATGTAGATAGTTGTCACACGAATAATTTTATTTGTAAAGGAAGTAATTCGCTTAATTTCAAGTTTGAAGGATTCATTTTGAATTAAGTTGGCTAATAGGTATTGGAATAAGGAAGTGAATGATTAAATATGGTTATAGGTTTGGGAAGCTGTATTAAAAATCTTTTTGTTACGAACTGTTTACAATTAGGTACAGCACAGAAGTTAGCTATTGGAAAAAGAGTTGAATTTATGAAGGTTTCGGACAGTAAGGTTTGTGTTTATTTACAGATGTAGGAAAATAATATAGCTTAAAAAGATTTTAATGCTAGCGGATTGATCACCTGAGAGCTTAGAATACTTTTATAAACTCTATTAGGAATTGAGTTTTTAAGTTTGATATGGTATGAAAAGAATAGTGAATGCTCGTAATATGGTACAAGGTATATTGTTAAGGTGCATGGGTGGTCAGGTCCTACGTGTCGATCATGGTGTGAACCAGCTTTCCTCTGTGAGATAGTGCTTGGATTCCTGATGAGGCTTATATAGTGACCCCCAAATAATAAACTGGCACAAGGTTGTCCATTGTTATGATGATGAATGATAAGAGTCGACTATAAATAAAAGGTTAAATAAATGTACCAGAATAAATGAGAAGAAAAAAGGCTGAAGGAAAAGCCGAGTGAATTAAGATAGTACCTATGTTTATATCGTGTTATTGTACCAAAGTGAAGGTGATATGAAATATTAAAGAGCAAGAGAATGGGAAAAAGTGTGGTTCAATGAAATCAATGATAATAATTAGACAATATGTGAAAGGATGGAAATGAAGGTATTAAACTTATAGCTGAATGAACTAAAGATAAAAAGTGGAGTCGAATGTTTTAGAGAGGCAATTTTTTTTATGATGATAAAAGCTTGACAGTTAATGAGATAGAGAAAAAAACAAAAACTAATGAATAGTGAATAGAATTTTTGAATTTTTAGTTGAGATTATAATTATTAATTATTTATTATTATTAATTATTTGATTTAGGTGAGACAAGTTGGAACCTATTGACCACAGATACCAATAAGAGTATGAAAGTCGACATTAAAGTAAATGACGTAAGATTTTCGCATAGAGTGATTATGGCGAATAATAAATAAGAGTCACCAGATGCCCTAAAGTGAAATAATATGTACCAAATATAGGAAAATTATGTGTACCGTACCTTTGATTATTTTCAGAGTTTTGGAAGTAGTTGTAAAAGTTAAGAAAATGACAACTAAAATCAAGGATATAATATGCTTTGCTGAGACATGTTACGATTGATAGGTCAAGATATAAGAAAAAAATGTTTCTCACGATTTCAGAATCTTTTGTGTTTAATTATGAGATTAATGAATTAATGGCCAGAAAAAAACATACATACCTATGTTTACCGAGATTGTGAGTAGGTAACATAAAGTTATTATGTGAATGCACTTATATGTATCTGAATATAATTGTTTCCAAGAAGTAAGGTTCCAGTAGGTTTTAGGTAGTAGAAGTTTTACTGTTCATATTATATCAATCAGTTTCCACTATTAAATAATACATCCCTATTAGTTTGTTTTTGATGAATGTGTATGTTAGTTTGCTTATTAAAATTTCATTCCAGTATAACAACAATTTTCTGTGTGTTTAAGAATATTTTTGTTTACATTTAATTTATTCTTTAAATTCATTTTTAAAATAATAGTGATTTAAATTTCATCTGACTAAAAAAAAAAACCAGCAAAAATATTGTCTGCAGATTGATTTATTATAAAATAAAAATATTGTTATGTAATTTTTATTTTTCAATAAAAAGGGGGAGGTGTAGTGTGTGACGCGCCTCACCCAATTGGTTAGTATATAAGGTTTAGCATAAGTAACATTAGTTAGTAATAAATCATACGTCAAACTATAAACAGTGCGTCATTTAGTACTCCCGGCCCCCACCTACAGTACAAGTTTGCCTGATACTAACTTTAATATTATCGCCTGCAGTGGCGAGCTATCTAACAATTACAGGTAGGCACTATTGGTTATTTTAATTTGGCGCTAGATGTCTAAGTACTAAAAATAAATACTTAATAAGGATTTGAATTTAGTGTTTTAAGCAAAAATATTTTGCAAAAAAGATTTTTACCATTAACTAATACCGAAGTTATTGTCACCAAATTCTGAGTTGTCTCTATTTGGGACTACTACTTATATTTCAAAATTAATTCCAGAATGAACGTCTTGTGACTACAAAGATGTTCTGAAATCTTCAATAGCCATCATTAACAGTGATCTGTCAACCCTCATAGGATTTAGAAAGCTCGTGTCAAATCAGCAGCCATTGTTCTGATGTAGCAGAATATAGCCCACTGGGCGCTGTATTGAGGCGACTCCTCAGTCGAGAGACAACGTGTCTTTGTTGAGGACGCAGCAGCATTGTCATGCTAATCGACAAGATTGCTTCGACGAATCGACTGATGCTGGCAACTAAGTACGGGTTCCTGTGAACTGCTACTTCAAATTCAAAGGGTTAACCATTTTGAGGAAAAAGTAGCAATGTGATTTGAACTCTATTTCTGAAGCTTTTTACTTTTGACTTTTATTTTATACTACATCGTTGAATAAATTGACAATAATGTCATACCAGTTTGCATTTTATAAATTACGCGTAGCACGATTTTTTCTGATGATATAGGTTGCAAAAATTTTGCTTTTACGTAAGCATTCTGTTAGAACCAAAACAGGTTTACATAGTGCGATAAATTAGAAGTAAATTGATTGAAAATGTATCTTACACAACAAATAAACAACAGAATCAAAACTAAAATAGGAAATTCGCACTTGAAATGCAAACGCGTGAATTCGACTGAAAAAGCTTATCACACATTTCTCACGATAGCATCATAAGAACCGCACAAGACATCGCGTGACAATAATTTGACGCAACTTTTTTTTTCGTGTGTGTCTGTCAGAGACAAAACTACCAGTGGGTGGACCACTCGCGCTTAGGGATAAGACATACGAATGCGACAGCCAATGTTTGGTAGAGAGAAGCAGAGGATCAAGTGCAGTGTCCCTCTCAAAAGAACTTTATGTCCAGGAGTGAACGGCTGTATTCTTAAAAAGAAGAAAACTATGTATGGCAAGTAAAATTTTGAGTTTTTTGTTCCACGTGATTGTTTCATTTTTTCACCTGTAAGTCTCCTTAATAACCTCTACATAGTAAAAGTGGATATAACTTATAAAAATGAAAAATGGCCTTAGCAGTTCCACACTCCTGCGTTTATTTTGGTCACGCGTTCTGCTAACAGCCAAAGTTATCATAGGTCAACTTACAACTTCGGCTTCGAGAGAATTGCTCTGAGAAAATATGTGACATCACGTACAAACTACAGATAGATACATATAGATAATATTCTAGAGAAGAGTTTGTAGCAGCAAATATTATTAACACTGGAAAATGGGTAGGTGTTTTAGTCCGTTTTGAAGTTTAACAATTTCTGAGCAATATGTTTTTCCAAAATTCATATCACAGAAATGAGGTACCGAACCTATTTTTTTGTGATTCTGTCTTGGAAAAATCAAGGTTTAGTTTTCCGATGGGGCCACGTTCCAAAACTCCTCTTGGATTGCTGATATGTTGCTTAAATATTATTACTTGAAATAATTCATAGCCCACATTTGGTTGTTATTGTTTTTAGCATTTTTCATGCAGTATCTTTACTAAAGATCTGAAAACCAGAAAAACACATTTGGTCGTCTTGGCATCAGGCAGGAATCGAACCCGCATCTTTCGCAAACCGGGCGTCTGCACTAACTACTGTGCTACTTACACTATTGTTATTCACATTTATTCAGTGTTCGGGGAATTCAGACTTTCGGAGTTGATTCAAGTAGCTATTATACTTTGTAGGACGTTAGAGTAACGCTTTTTCTGCAATTTTCGTTCAGAATGAAGTTCTTTTTCCCCCGAACGCCGATACTGCATGTAAATTGCCAATATAAGAGTTTATCGACTCACAATAGCTCATGTAGTTTACACTTCGGCATGTTGGAACAACATCATGTTTACTCGCCGGAATCGTAATAAATATTTTGGAATTTAAAATAACGTTATAAAGTCGGTCCAGTTATATTTTTGGATTTGTCACAATATTTGAACCTGATGGAACACGCGGTGTCTTCAAGTGTCCTCATGTGAGTACTGTTGGCTTTCTTGCCCAAGGAATCGCTCTCCCCTCACGTAGCAATAGTTTGGTGCTCCCCTTATGTGTTATTCAAATTATTACGACACATATTTTTTGTAACGTAATTAGTGTAAAATGGAACATAATTTTGATCGCACAAAATCTAGTTTTCTAGCCACATTAATTGCGCATCAAATGAAAAAACCTCACATTTATTCAGTGCACGAGAAATTCTGGGACTTTCAGAGTTGATTCAAGTAGCTATTATACTTTGTAGGACGTTAGAGTAACGCTTTTTCTGCAATTTTCGTTCAGAATGAAGTTCTTTTTCCCCCGAACGCCGATACTGCATGTAAATTGCCAATATAAGAGTTTATCGACTCACAATAGCTCATGTAGTTTACACTTCGGCATGTTGGAACAACATCATGTTTACTCGCCGGAATCGTAATAAATATTTTGGAATTTAAAATAACGTTATAAAGTCGGTCCAGTTATATTTTTGGATTTGTCACAATATTTGAACCTGATGGAACACGCGGTGTCTTCAAGTGTCCTCATGTGAGTACTGTTGGCTTTCTTGCCCAAGGAATCGCTCTCCCCTCACGTAGCAATAGTTTGGTGCTCCCCCTAAGTGTTATTCAAATTATTACGACACATATTTTTTGTAACGTAATTAGTGTAAAATGGAACATAATTTTGATCGCACAAAATCTAGTTTTCTAGCCACATTAATTGCGCATCAAATGAAAAAACCTCACATTTATTCAGTGCACGAGAATTTCTGGGACTTTCAGAGTTGATTCAAGTAGCTATTATACTTTGTAGGACGTTAAAGTAACGCTTATTCTGCAATTTCGTTCAGAATGAAGTTCTTTTTCACCCGAACGCCGATACTGCATGTAAATTGCCAATATAAGAGTTTATCGACTCACAATAGCTCATGTAGTTTACACTTCAGCATGTTGGAACAACATCATGTTTACTCGCCGGGATCGTAATAAATATTTCGAAATTTAAAATAACGGTATAAAGTTGGTGCAGTTAAATTTTTGGGCTTTAGATTTGTCACAATATTTTCTGGGTTTTAAAAGGTAAAAATATACGTGAGTAAAGCAGCGTAACGTAGGGCGTCCTTTAGCATGGTGGAAATATATACGACTTACGGAATGTTCCTGGCAAGAAGTGGATGCTTGTAGCTTTTATTATTACTTTTGGGGTGTAGGTGAGCGATATAGGCTGTTAATGATGATGATGATGAAGACAGCAAACCAGAACAAACATTATACGACAGATACTCGTATTTGTGTCTGGAATAATTGCGAGGAAAACTGTTTTTTCAGTTTTGGTTCAAACTGAAAGGTGAGAATAAATGCTATGTTAGCCATTCTTTTGTCCATAAAAAAGTTTTTCAAATCTAACTCAACGACTGAAAAAAGCTTCATCTAAAAAAATACAATAATTCTCACGCGAGTTTAACACCGTCCAGTTTTAGATTTTCTACTTTTTTAATGGCTTGTACACTGTATTGTTAGTTTTAAAAAGTGTCCCATCCACTAAACCGCGGTTTAAATGAAAGTGCCTGAACAATGTTTTAACTGCGCAGTTTTGTACTGGAGCTCGGTTAGTTGATAAATGTCGAGAAAAATGGGCTCCGCCCGCCCCAGCAGCGAGCTTATAAACATTGAAAAATGTTGCTTGATTGTTATTGGTCCTTGTTTCTTGGGAACGCAAGAATTTTCAGAAGTTTTGCAAGACTTCCTCGCCTGTTAAGGATCGAATAAAGTCCCGTTATTCTTTTTAAAAGTCTGAAATTGTGAAGTCGCGCTGTGGTGCTCCTTACAAGTTGTAGTAAACTTAGGGAGAGTATAAAATATCTACATAAACTCTGAAAGTTCGCGTTGTCTTCTCTAGAAAGTCATTGCATTTGTGACCTCTATAGTTTCAAACGACAAGCGGCAAAAAATAATTTAGGTATTTATTAATTATGCCATTATTATGGCAATAAGCGAGACATAGGATACATGGCAGTCCCGTTTATCCATAATCCATTTTCAACCGTTTAGTTGAAGTTCTCAAACAACCATTTTTATTCTCACATGCAAAGTAAAACCTGTACCTAGTTTTGAGTCAGGTGAGCCTGTGTGGAGAAATATTCATGTACTTTTAATTTTTAAATACCTTTTTAATGCTTAAAATTCAAAAACCCTGAGTATCATTTTAGCGGTGTTTATGAATGTTGTGAAATAATACCTAGGTATTATTATTTCGCAACAATTAATAATTCGCAATTTTAATGAGCAGTGAATAGGTTAGTTGTTTTACCGACATAATGTATAAGCAACATTAAATGCCTGATACGAAGCAAACATTGTAAAATTTTCCAGGCCTACATTTTATTCCAAGCCTTTTATTTAAAATAGTTCATGAAACGCAAATATTTTCGTTGAATAAAATTCGAAATCACCAATCTCCAAACAAAACATTACCAATTCAAAGTACACAACTGTTCTAAATGACCCTAACGTCTGTAAACAATGCAATTCTGTCTGTTTTCCACCAGGTTCTCCCCTACTCAGCGTTTATAGAGTATCCTAAAAGTTAAACTTTGGTCCCTTGCGTTCACATTTAGCTGGACTACCCTCCTTCGATCTTATCACGGTATAGTAGATGCTTTCCATATAAATTGCTTGTTTTTGTAATAAACAGCGTGGAGAGGCGATAGCTCACAAGGGATGTCTGACTTGCCTAACGCTCAAGTAAGCAAGTAAGGCTCTTTGCCATTTGCGACTTCGCACTTTCGATACTTTCGTTTGTAGTTCTATTTTTTTTATATCTTTCAGAAAAAAGGGCGTTTTATAGATTTGTACTCTGTTTGAGACAGTGCAAGGCTGTTTGCCTTAATGATATTGTAATAATAAAGTAGGTTATGTCAGTACTGATGCAAAGTCGAAGATTGGCTGGCGTACGTACCTATAATTTGACCGTGTGAACAAGATGATGTAGTATGATTATTTACTAGAGCGTAAACGAGACAGATACATGTTGCGCAGTGTCGTCTCAAACTGTCAATGCTTTGATCATGTGTTCTAAAGTTATGATTTCGGGTGCCACTTTTTTAGCAACTTGGCTGCCGAGCGAGCCATAATTGCCTAAACATGTAGTACTGAACACTGGTACGCGTGGACTTACGTTCGGCTCGGCCGCGAGTACCACGACTGGACTGGAGTATCATTGGAATCAATAAAATTGACAATGTGTGCGTTCAACGACGCGTACGTACGGGACGGTTCGGCCGCACTCACAAACAAGCTGCGCTGCATGTGTATGAAGATGCCATACTGGCTATACTGTGGTTAATCTACCAACTCTCATCCCTAGAGCTGCTAAAACCATACGTTGAATGTTAAATCTAACACCGTAAAATGAGGCCAGCAATAAACACGGTAACAAATCTTTAACCGTCATCACGCCTACACAATGGGTGGTGGGCTATAAAGAAGAACTACGGGCATCGCCGGGGGCGGGGCTATCTTCTATTAATATTCCAGATGCGATGTGATCGACCGACAGACTATTACCTCGCCTTTGCTGGCTTTGAGGTATGAGAAGGCGCGATAGCGGTTCCTGGGTAGGACCAGCCTGAGTGAAGAGCGTTAGGAGAAGCTTTCAGCAGTATAGGAATCGTTTTATAGCAAAATTTTTATCTTGCCTGTAGCTTATTTGTTACAGGCGATCGCAACATGATGGACCATACTGACCAAAATTTACTGATGTACTTCTCGGTCATCTGCGTGCTTCGGAAGGCACCTTAAGGAGTTGATCGTCGGTCGTTTGGACGTCGTTTGGATATCAGTAGTTAAACCTGGTCGCAGGCCTTAGGCGGCTTGATAACTTCTGACAGTGAGGCTTATCACTTACTTTTCACCCCTTCGAGAATCCACATTGAGTCCGTTTATTGGAGTATGGCTCGCATCATCTCATAAGCTAGTACCATTCTAGTGACACTTTTTTTGCTCCTGTGTAATTTATTTAATTTGTTGTACCAAGTGCCACTAAATAAAATATTTTTTACTTTACTTACTTTTACTAGTCGAGGTGTGGCCTCTAGTCGTGCGGGCGTGTCTTTAGCTTCCAACCAGATGCTATAGGAGCCACCAGTCGACGAGGCCAATTCCACAGCCAGGCGTACGCGCATTCAAAACGAACAAAATGTGGTCGCAGGAGAGTGGGTACCACATTTTACTGTTACTCCTACTTTTAGAAGCCAATCCACGACAGCTTATTCTGAGTCCCTTATACCTATGTCCATTTATTTTATTTTATATAAATAAAAAGAGCGTGGTGGCCCAGTGGTGAAAGACTCTGGCCGGGAACCTGATGGCCCCGAGATCAAATCTGGCCAGGACACACCTACTTTGTGTTCACTGTACAATTTGCGGCTAACTCTCCAGTGATGAAAAACATCGGTATAAACCCGCAGCAACCCGTATAACGGCGGTAGACTCGCCTTTTACCACGTTGGGTTCATCCTTCGGCAAAGTGTGGGCATCTGAATGTTCCTTTTACCATGACGGCAACAATTAGTATGCCTCTGACTAACCCATTACGGATATGGTCTTGAGGGTATATAATAAGAACTGTTTTGGACATTTACTTTATTTATTATTTATTGCACAAAAATGAATTGGTACAAATGGCAGACTTAATGCCGATAAGGCATTCTCTACCAGTCAACCATTGGGCTAAACAGAAAAATATGGTATGGTATAGTGGACTTCGCATCAGGAAGACCCAAGACAAGGTGGGAAGTTGTAGTGCTGAAGAACATGAGTGTGAGGTCTCCGAGCACGATGTCGAGGACATGGCGAAGTGGAGAAGAAAAACAAGGAAAGCTGACCCCACCACCATGTGGTATATATAGCATGGAAGAGAGAGATAGTGGTGGTTGTGGTTTAATATATTTTTCTATCTTTCTTTCTTTCTTCCAATCGCCGCCGCTCATACAGCGCACCGTCCCACATTTCGTCTCGATGTGTAAGCGTAATGTGTCGGTGATTTATCTCTAGATTCCACCGATCAATGCCCCAAACCCTTTATACTAAGTTCCAGCGCGACCTATACAGGGTGTTTCAAAAATACCCCTAAAGACTGAAATGGCATAGAAACTGAATGAAACTGAAATAGTAGGTATTGTCCCTTTTTTCATATCTCTTATGGTTTCGATAAAAACGTACATCGAAAGTTTACAAAAATATCGATATTAATTCCCTCACTACCTGACAGCTGATAAGCGGTCATACCATGTCATCGAACCCATTTGCGTCATCGACCCATTGAGTTAAAAAAACAGAATGTAACTTATCTGTACTTTGTGCCTACCTCCTTCATCAACGTGTAAAAATGATGCTTGGGCCTTGATAAAAACAGCTAACTTGAAATTGGTACTCAATACCACTTCACATGTACGTAAATTTGAGAAAAAAAATTAAAAACTTCAGCTATTAAAGCCAAACCACTTGAAATGAATTAAGTTCGTACATGAATCATTCTTCCGATAGCCACATAATTATTGTTAACTGCGTTAACATTCCAAATACTGCGGAAGAAATAATTAAGTAATATTTTAGGTAGCTTGCTTTGCCGTGATTTCGAGCGACTTATCTGAAGTTATTCCATCTTTAAATGCCATTTGCCCTAGTCCTTTAACCTCCTCCGATCGGTACCAGGAGTAAGACTTTCATTGAGTTCCGTATCAAAATGAGCACGCTTTCGAGTGTGGAGCGGCCTTTTTGGAGCGCGGAACTCCATTTCAACTATTATGTGGTACGAGCCATACCCTAACACGCAGGCTCTGTGAGGATTATTGTAAGGGTGTAAGGCCAATGATAAACCCTACTGTCAGAGGTTATCAAGCTACCCCGACGAGTCTTACTTAACGACTCATCTGAGAAAATGGATTACCTACTACATTTCCATCCAATCACCCTAGCGTCCGTTGCCTAACATGTTATCGTATCCGATGCACTGTTACCACTGAGCCATGGACACCTGTAATTAGTGTTATTTTGTCGTTATGTTAGTGAGTTTGATTTTTAAAGCTGTGACACCGCTCTCCAAGGAACATATTTACCAGGCACTGCTCACGATTAACGCTTTTTTACGCAATAGGACCTACTACTACGACACACGTGCTTAACACAGAAAATCGCGCGGCGCCCGCCTGACATACAAGTAGGTACCTACGTATCAACCTTGTTGCAATTGCGATAATCAAATTCAAAACAAAAACACACGAGTGATTTGGAAAATCGCATTTATCATTTAGGCAAAAAGGCTTTTATTTCTTACCTGAGGTTACGTATTAGTTCAATAATAATTGTTCTAAGTGGCCGCCTTCCTCGAGGATAACACTATTTTGTTGTAATCCCAGCTAACATCAATTCACATCTCGGTTCTTCACGGTTGTACTTCAATCAATTATACCTACGCTTCACTTTGAATTAGTATTTTCAAATGAAAAATGTTATTTGGCTTTCTTTTCTCTCAAACGGCCACGAAAGAAACTGAATTCTAAAGATAAATAAACCATTAATCTCTTCACGAGAAAATTCACACAAACACACTGCAATCCAATTAACTTGACGGACCTAATTTACGTAAAAGTAATAAGGTCATCACATTTACCGTGTTCACGGTCACGTCACGGGACGCGGCAAGTGCAAAAACAAACTGAAGTCGGTTTTCACTAAGTTTAGGACATATCCTTGTCCTTGGGCACCTCTGATTGGTGGGGGGTGGGGGGTGAGGCGAATTTCGTCTTTTTGCGCCCGTGTTACGATTCATATTCATATGATGGGTTTCTTTGGTTTCGTTTCCCTTTTCGGCATTTGCTTTGCGACGCGGGCGCGGCGGCGCCCTTTGACATAGCTGGTAGGTAAGTACGGCGTAAGGAAAAGTGTATTCCCTATCAGTTCTATTGACATTTTACGGGACAGCATGAGCGTGAGCGCGTGCTTAGCGTTGATTAACGTTTATGAATTCGGGAATAAGAGATGAATATTCTATTTTATTACCCTTTACTTAGCTTTACTTTAAAGTTTTTTGTAAAGTGAATGTTTCGATTGGCAAAATAGTTTTACGGAAGAAATAAATAAAACACACATCGTCCAATTTTCAATTTTACCTTACAAAATTAATGTGTAACCGTAACACAGCCTATCCTAGTACCTACCTAGTTTGTCAATTATTCCGGTTTCACCCGTAGAGGTAAAAACTGGAATCTCCACTGGGACAGGGACATAGTAACGCAAATTCATGAAGTCACAAGCACAAAGTTGAGCAGCTTAGAACCGCGTTCTGGGCTAGAGCTACCTCGTCATCAGCTGTGCGTGCAGCAGGATCCCCACAGCATCAGCGCTGATGCAAACCTTTTTGATTTCAGTAACACAAAGTAAAACAAATTCATTAGAACGATAGCAAAAAAGTATGGTCGAACGGCATGACAGTCTACCCATTTCCGGTCAGTCCTCCTTGCTCTTGGCTAATAATGTCACTCTGCAAGAGCAGGATGAAAAACGGAAAGGGGTAGCCTGAAGTGACGCTGACTGTGCCTTTAATCAGACATTTCAATAAAGGCACCGCATTGTCTGCTTGGAAGGGCAACGCAGAAGCAGAAGTACTAGGGAAACATGAAGTCGCGCATTTTGGTTTTTTACCATTTTTACGAAACCATAATTTGGCAGAGATCGATAACATTTGCAAATTTTTCACCTAGATACAACTTAAAGTTGGCTTGCTATAAAAGTTTTTAGAAGTTTACGACAACATGTTGTAGGTACTGTAGGATCGTATTGTGTCAGTGCTTTATACCACCATTCGAATATTTGTTGCAGAAAAAGGAAATAGTAAAGTAGAGATCGTCCAAGCTGAAATGACGCGCTCCTACACAGCATCTACGCATGGTCACAATACACAAAGACATTCGTTCTTCAGTTGCCGGTTAGGCTCAAAAAAAGGAGCACGTACCGTTCGATCTCAAAAGTACTGTCAGCATGTCTACAAGAACTCATCTACGGAGCCAACCGATACTTAAATGAAATATTTCGTCAAACAACTTATTTGATTTTTATCTTGTTGAAAAAAAATACACCGTACTTAAATACTAATGTTATATCGCTGCTTGATTTTTTTAAATAAATTATTGGAAAAGTGTACCATAGTATGAAATATGAAGCGGAAAACGCTAGGTGGACGGTAACGGTCTAACGTGATGATTAAAAAAATACCAAGTACTTTATTAATAAAGACACTGCACATAATGGCACTAATAAATTAACGACTCGAAATGAGTACTGTCAATCGATCAATCAATCGGCATGTTGAAGACACAGAATGTTGTATTGCTGTGGAAACGCTTCAGCGGGAAGCTCATTCCACTCCCTTGCTGTTCGCATTATGAATGTTGATGAACCAAAACTGTTGGTGCGAATTGCTGGGATGTCAAGAACATAGGGGTGGAAAGCTAGTCTGCGCCTAGTGGTCCGATGAAGAAAAGGAGCTGGTGGAATCAGGTCACGCAACTCCTTTGCACACTCTCCGAAATGCAACCTGTAGAAAACCGACAAACAAGCTACCACTCTCCGGCGGTGTTCAAGATCTTGTAGCTTATCTGTGAGGTCAGCGTCCCTCACAAGCCTCAGCACGCCTCTCCACCGAGTCTAAAGCGGCCAGCTGGTACTTGGCGGATCCGTCGCAGAGGTGACAGCGGTACTCCATGCATGGAAGAATTTGCGCTTTGATTAAGACCATGATTAAGACTGACTGATTACTGTCCATCAACGTGTTATGTTAATGGCTGCAGCTTTTGGGGGCCCAATAATAATAATGTTTGTGTCCAGAACCTTCAACACCGTTTTTTGGGCTGAAATCAAACCTCTATCGCACTTTTGAAAGCCAACCCATCGTTATCCCATTCAAGAGAAACGCATATCCAGAATACAAGCTAGTAAAATTGCCATTCGTTGAAAGTCCTACATAATCTTCCCTTGCCTTAAAATGAAAAAAAAAGTATTGAAAATACCAAAAATGTTATTCACCTCTAATTGGGAAAAAACCCGCACAACACAATGACACAGACAAAAGGAGTGGGCGGGGCGGCCGGAAACACGATATTATTACCTTTCTGTTATGGCGCGAATATGAGTGTGGCCATCTTTCTCTTTCGAACACTCGCGCGCCGAAAGGCGACGAATGGCGAGGCGGCATCAGTCAAAGAGACCGCCGCGGCCTTTGCCTTGTTGCCTACCGAGCCGCGCCGCTCTGGTTTGTTTACATTTTTTTAGTTAGTCGTGTCGCAGCGCGCAGCCGAGCTAGTGTGTACGGATAGCGGATTCGTGGAAGTGGTGGAAGCGCGAGTGATTATGTGTAGTTTCGTAATTAAGTATTAGACCGTGGTATTAGTGCTTGTGTTTAGAAAAAACTAAGTGCGTGTGTGAGTTAATGTGCGCGCTATCTCACTTTTTCTATGACGTCTTCGCAAGCTAATGACTATTTAGGATTGATAACCTCTCAATGAAATTGTAACGTCTCAATCTCAAAAGCTTCACGGGCGTTCCGGCAGTGCCACGAGAAGGTGGTCTTAGCGAGCAACGTATTTAGGTAGGTACCTATTAATTTTAATTAGGGTGGCAAGACTTAGTAGGTACACAAAATACATACCATAAGGACACGTAACAGTAGCGACTTGCCGTTACTTGTCTCAACGTAACGATAAATATCCTTGTGTTACACGATTCAATGGATCAGACAGACAAGGAATATGTAGTACAGGGCCGTACTGTATTATGCTGATGTGCCGTTGACTGTACAATTAGTGATAATAAAAACGGCACCAGAGGTTGTCTGTTCGATATCTATCTACGATTTCTAATAGGTACCTGTAAAAGTTTTGGCCTAAATGTCTCCGGTTTGATTGACTACATACCTACCTAACTACCTACCGGTTCGTGTTAAACTTGTTACGTTGATAACAATACGAATTTATTTTTTGCGGTTGAAATATTTGAGGCGTTCACATGAAAGAAGCACCTTATGCTGCTGGCTCAAGACCGATTTGCAATGATGGTCTTGAGGCGTCACATAAACCTTTTTTACGTAAGGCACCTTATGGTGCTAGCTTAAGACGCATTTTGCAATGGTTTTGTACAGGTGAAGCAGAGGCGATCGTACAGAGGTACTAGGCACACAGAACTTATTGGTTGGTTGCCGCTACTTGAAGTATTAGAAAGAGAGACAGTTAGAAAACGTAGGGGCGTGAACAATGGAGGTCGCTCCTGGTCACTCCCGGTAGGGTCAACTCGGGTTCATGAACCCGAATTTGTGCTGGGAATTTCTATGATCGATGTTTTTATTTTACGTTAATTTACTCGAAATTCTAATTATGAGCTACGACTCTAAGAAATTACCAAGGGACTCCTTTCAGGAGTTTGTATAACCCACTTCAGTTATTAGGGGTATTTTTGTAACACCCTGTATAAATATTAGCTTGGAAGTTTTCAAATGTCTTATGTATGCGTAGGTAACTAAGGACTTTAGTACCATGTCGCAATCACTTTGTTGAGGTTTTGATAGAAATAGTGAAGAGGCTGTTAGAATTAGCAGTTTGACAAAGTAATAAAGTAGTTACTTAGTGTGTTATAACTTTTTTCTGAAACATAAAGTGATTGTAGGTGACTACACACTCTCTATTCTCTAATACTACTATTACTAAATCAACGTTGATTAGACAATGATGGACTCATAATGTAATAATATTATTTTGAATTTATCCTTGAATTAGGTAGTTATAATATATATTTGTATCTTTGTTAAAAATTCTGTAAACTTTTCAAATTATGGCTGTAACCGCTTAGCATCAAATAGTAAACACGCTTTTCCTCCGTCATTGTATAAAAACACTCCGTCTTCCATAGTTTGACTTCTATCGTATCTTTGACAAAAAATCTATACTTTCCTATTCTGTTTCTCCTTTTCCCACTGAACAATTGTATTTTTTCCCGAAAACACATTCTCGCGGTATTGCCAATGAATTATTTCTTATCACTTCTATAACGCTACTCACAACGTGGTTTGCATGAAAAATAAACCTATAAACGTGCTAGTAAATAAGCAAGGGGACTAGTGATGTACCTACCGGTATAGAGTTTTGTAAAACCGGGTGGAACTGGTTAGAAATGCGAACATGTTTCCGAACCAACCGTCAAAATGACAATAGACCGTGTTTTGAACGTGGGCAATGTGTTTTCACAGGAACGTTAACTATTGGTTTGTTACCAACGATTTACGGTTTCCACAATTCGAACTAAGTGAGCCTACATGGCGTAACTCTTGTAGTCTATTCATTAAAGTCAAAACACCACTTTAACTTCCGGAATGTTTTGTTTCTTTCATTGTTATTGCTTTCAACATTTGCGAGTAGGTGAAAAAACTTCAATCTGTAAACTAATGCTACAGCACTAATTCAGCTTTTGTGAGAAGGGCGTTGTTTATATCTGTACCGAAGAAAGAATTACGTAGATGCAGATCATATATCTACCTTGCTGTTTTATTGCTTATTTCAGTTTAAGAAAACCCTGTTCATGGTGACGTTATGACGTTATCGGTTGGAACCGATTTGAATCGTCGCGTCGAGTCGAAACATCACTAAAGGGGACCATTCCCATATATTACGAGGTGGTTACCCGAAACCACGGTTCTCGGTTTGGCTTTGTTTGCTTTGGACATGGCACCCGCGTTTTTAACAACAAATGGGGATGAAATGTCACTAAAATATACTTGGACTTAGAAATTGTTTGTGTTTGTGTGAACATACCTTTTGTTGTTGGACAAAATATGGCGATTTTTGTAGAAGCAATAGAAAGATGAGAAGTCTTTGAGATCTACACCAAGGTCACCTGTTACTAAACAAGAAATCAGAAAATGATGAATATTCTAAAACCTTTCTAAAGAAAGTGTAAAAACTAACAATCACTGGCAATTACACCATGTACTATTTGTACAATTCCCGATCAGGCAGTAAAAATAAATTCAAATAGCAAAACAATAACTTTGAACCTTCAATGCAACACACTCTAAATCAATCTTTTTAGCAACGAATAACTGATACAGAAAAAACAAACAAACAGAAAGAAATACTAAAAAACATGTAGGTACTATATTGATTATAAAATATCTGCATCCGGTTACTTTCATTTAAATTTGTGCGATGATGAGAAATTTTTGACTTTTTTTTCAAAGTCTGCCGGTCTTTAAAATTATCTGATCGTCAGGTAACCTTTTGAATCTTATTTGCTCCAAGCACGTCTATTTCCTACAAAAATGTGTTTTCAATAATACAAACCACCACATAAACTCTTATCACTAAGTCACTTTAACACTAACATTAACAATATACAACAACTTCTCACCAAATCGCCATCTGTTTACTATACTGATGCTAAAAGAAACTCCATATAATAAGTGTAAAATGTATTATTAATAATGTTTGATCTGACTCACGGCGCGACTGTATCTTACGGTCTGTGGACTCAGTTATGGAACTATTTTCCTCATCAGTAATTGGTTCAGTAAACTCCTCGACGACTCTCTGCAGTGAAGGGCGCAGAGTGACAGTCTCCTTGCCCTCTTTCAGTGCGAAATCCATTTATTCAGCGGAGACATTCCCCGTAAATAACATTGGAATGCTTCCATCCTTTATTATTTTCCTCGTTCGTCGATCAGGGTCATCCAATTAGCTTCGCGCATGCATATTCATATAATCCTCGCCTTTATTTAATTTATGCGCTCTTGTCGTATTTCTTCGGAGCTTTCTTCAGCTTTATCAAAAGCTTATTTAGTGTGTAATATCTTAGTTACTAAAACAAATATATAATTCCAAATTGACACTAAAATATGTAGTACGCAAGAATACATGCCGTGTGGCGGCGTGTATGGTGGTTAGGGGTGTTATTATCATATTTTTAAAACAATTTTTGAATAACTTAACTCAAAATGATATGTTTTATGGTTTCAACCTATTGAAATTACGCTTAAACAAATTGTCCAAACAAAAAACATTATTTAAGTCCTTTATAAGTTTAAAAACAGTATGAAGCAAACCAAAAGATATCTTGTACCTAATCAAAATGCAATCATGATTTTTATTCAAAATTTTCCGAAAATACGTGGTTAGTATGAAGAGGCACCCTGATCAGCACACATTCGATGCAATGACATTACGTATAAGCGCCAAAGTGCAACTCCGTGATTCCAGCAGCAGTGTTCGACACAGACCACCATTATCTGAGGCATTCCGTAGAATTTCCCGAGTGCTATCCGAAATGGAATTGTCTGTGTTCCGTACGTTCCAATCTTGTTCCGTGTTGGTTGATAAAACCACTTTGGGCGTCTTTTGTTTTTGCGTTTAGATGTAATAGGTCGTTGACTTTTGATGGCGTTGGCACTGGCGTTTTTAACTTTAATATTGGATGGGAGCATTGCAAATGCAATGGAGCAGGATTTGAATATCTTGAATGACAATTTGATTTGGACAGCCCGATCAACGAAGTGGATATGAGCGCTGAGATGCAAAGAGTCACGGGTTACTTTTTGTATCATTAAATAGGTATCCTGCTAATATTATAAAAGGGAAAGTTTGTTTGTGTGGATATGCCGTGTTGCTCTTTCACGTAGAAACTACTGAACGGATTTTAGTGAAACTTTACTATAATGTAGCTTATACATCTGAATCGCACATAGGCTACTATTTATAAGGAAACTTAAGTCCACGCGGACGAAGTAGCCGCTAGTATTTTAATAGTTGAAAACGCTGTTGGTCTTTCCTACGATTTTTTTACTTTTCATAACTATTCACTTTGTTTAAACTCGATTCGTTTTTTTTTTCAACCACTTAGCATTTATTTTCGACCAGATATTTTGTTGTTCAAATATCCGGCGTGAGGTTTAAAATGGCTATCTTTGAGGCTATCTTTATTCTCGGAATAATCCAAGCTACCAACCACAAAACAGCGATAGCCAATCGTGAGAAGTTCCGATTAAAAACTTTATTAAAACTTTTGTCCGCACTTTTTCGTGTTTGGCTTCCATTAACCAAAGCTTTCACTTACAGATAATTTCTGTTTGGTTTAACTTTCGTTCCAGTTCTTTATGTTTTTGAGACTTGGGAATTGAACTTTATAAAACAAAAGAGGAGAACATTTAAACATTTCAGGGTCTGTTTTTGAAAATTGATCAATTTAACAATTCATTATTATGTTTTTTCTTCATCGAAGTACCAGCTCTTTTCAGTAGCTAAAACAGTTCTACGGGGCATCAATCAGAATATAACAAATTATTCGTTTGAGTTTTGTTTTCTTAGTCTGCAGTATCAGAAACAGAATCAGAATCAGAAATATCTTTATTTAAATAGACCTGTTACAAGTGCTTTCAAATCGCCAAAAACTTAGTCTAACAAAAAAAATACCCTTAGTAATAGACTATAGTAAAGAAAATACTTAGGTTCTGGGCGGGAGTCGAACCAGCGTCTTCAGCATTTCACCGTCAGTAGCTTAGTGGTAAGAGCAGCCTGCCCGGAACCAAGTCCGAATGTTTTTTTTCTTGTATTCCTATTTAAAAATGTACAGCATTGTTAATATACCAGAGAAAAAATATCTTATTTCATTCAATACAGATGTAGCTTCAAAATTTCTTACAGTTTCACTGCCTGAACGCTCAGATTACACTAATGAGAACCGAAATCAATGCTCCAGTCGAGTCAAGTCTCAAGACAGCCCTACAACGTACGGACACGCAACGTAGGTTAACATCGTACGTCAGTTGCAAATTGTTTCGCAAACTATCGCTCCAATATCGGAATACGGAGCAGCTGGGATGCAGTGTGCTTGATGAGCGGAGCGGGAAGCGATTTACTAAAAGAGCAATTTTAAACGGATTTTTCAAATCTGACAACCTGTTAAGAGCAGTTGTAACGAAGCTTTTCATATTAAGTACGTGTAATTTGTGCTAGAATTCTGCTAGTAGTGTCCCAAGGTTGCTTTCATACACAGTGTGGGTGTCGTTATGCGTTAACAGTTGGTCAATTTTGATGAAAAAAGTCCAATTCAAATAGGAAGTCTGAATAAGGGTGACACTTTAGAACGCATACCATTTATTGTCATAATTTCATTTGCCATACATCAATTGGCATAATCATCGAAAAGCATAATTTTTATTGGCATAAATTTTAAATCGCATAATCATTTTAATGCATAATAGTAATAAGGCATAACATCAAATGGCATAATCATCACTATGCATACTTTCGTTGACCATAACTTCAATAAGCATACTTTAAAACGCATAATGTCAGTACGCATAACTATCAAAAGACATAATGTCACTATGCATAACTATTAATATTCATAATTTTGTTTGACATAATATTAAGAAGCCTAATTCACATAAGAGCATTTTTTCTACTTCAGGGCAAATCCGACTCAGCCAACCCCGACACCACGTGGTACTTGTTTTGCCCTACCCCAAGAGTGTAATTTAAACCCGCGTAGGGATGGAGGGGCGAGGCGGCCCGCGGGCTGAGGAGCAGGTGGCTATGAGCGAAGCGCCGTGGCTGAGGCTGGCCGGCGAAGCCGGCCAAAAAGCCGAAGCTGGGGTGCTGAGCGAAAGCCATCTGTGACGATTAGCACGCGTGGAACCGCCGGAGCCCCGCAATGCCGGAGCCGTGACAGAATTCTTTTGCTGTCTTCATTTCACTATGAGCAAAATAATTAATATATATAATGATATAATGATGGCTCATAATGATGAGCAAATTATATATTACAATTTTGTTAATAAACTAAATGAAGGCGGTTTTCGGACAAGTGCTGTTTGGATTTTTCACATTTATATTACATGCTGTTTGCGTTTAACATGTGATATTCGTAAGCTGCATAATAAATGTATGCTTTTTAAAATTATGGTAAATGAGTGTTATGCCTTTTGAAAATATGGATTTTGACACTTATGCTTATCAAAAGTACGCCTTTTGAGGATTATGTCTTTCGAATATTATGCCAAATAAAAATTATGCCTTTTGATACTTATGGTTAGTGAAATTATGCCTTTTGATGAGTATGCCTTATGAATTTCAGCCATGTTATGGTATGCGTTATGAAGTTATGGTTTTAGGAATTATGGCAAGTGATGATTATGGCTATCAACATTATGCATTGTGATTTTATGACCAAAAATGTTATGAGTTTCATTAGGTAACCCTGAATAAGATACAACATACACACATCAAAAGTGTCTAGGGATATCATAGGGATATCATTTTTCAAATATTTCATAAAGTTAAGTTGGTTTACAAGTTGAGCATTATCTCAGAATAACGCGAGGACAGTGGCATAAGATAAAGGTTAAGAATATTACAAAAAAAAACGTTTGATTTTGCTAAAATTTTGACATCTTTTAAAAGAAAAATCTGTCTTTTTTTAACATCCTTACGATTGTACAATAATGCTACTACAATAAAAAAAAATATACAATCTGAATGGGCAGATATAGCAGTTTCTGTGTTCTAAAAATTTCTACGTTGGTAGCATTATTTTAATTTTTACAGCCTCCCAAATAGCTATACTTTGTATGAAAATGCTTGAGATATCCCTAGACACTTTTGATGTGTGTATAATGTACAACATTCAGCTACTAAGGGTTTCCCAAAATGTCTTATAAAATAAGTAGTCAAATTAACAAGAAATAAAAAACATTTTCTGTGTAGGTAACAGATACACCCGGACGAGTTTGTGATATTATTTTTGTCTGTGCATTTTACAAACGCAAAGTAGTCAATATAATATTTTTACCATTTATAATTCAGACATTAAAAAAATTTGGAAGTGTGGGATAAGACCGCTGTCCAAACCAAAATGAATCACTTTCAATTAAGTACTTACTGACTTAAAGCATTAACATTTTTAGTGAGGATGAAAACACCTTTATCAATCTTAGAAGTGACATCTACCCATGGCATTGATGTAGCACCCTGTAAAAAGCTTTTGTATCGTCCAAAATATCCCTTAAACTTGCGCAATAGAGCAAATCTATAGATAAGATACAAGATCCTTTATCGAAACAGTTACGTAATAAATATACCTTAATGTTAACTAGTAGAGAGTGGCTCTTGACATAAAGTCTGCCATTTAATTCTATGGTAGTTTTATATGTTATAAATAAAAATACTGAACGCACAATAACAGTTAAATTAACCCACAATCTAGGTAGCTTCATCATTAAAATACAGATAACCTTTATGTAGAGAAATAATGGAGATATTTATTAGAGAAGTTTAAAAATAATAACAGATAAAACAAACACACAATGTGTGAACTTTTATTCGACATGAGAATAACATGCGAAACAACAAGCATTATGCATTTTCACCAGAAAATAAGCTACATAGATCCATAAACTACCTAAATAGGTGCCCATTCTAAGAGACAACGTCATAACTCTATACAGAATTCTAGCCACTCGATTCAATAGTCAAGCCAGCAGAAAATGATACATGCAAATAGGCCCCTGCGACCCATATCCAGCTTGCGGTACATAAATTACGAGGCGATTGTTTCCTATGTGGCCTATTGTGGAGGACTTTAGCTGTTGTGCGTGGTGATGTAACGGTTGAGAGTTTTGTCAAACGAGTTTCCAAGTTCTCAAAATAAATATAAGTACGAACGCTTTTCTGTTAAGTGTGCTGTATACGTGACGGGCACGGGACGGTAAGGCGACGAAAAACATTTTGTATGAAAAATTGACCGTCACCGCTCCGTCCATGTTTCTCTCAGTCGCGTATGCATTGATTGACCTTTAGTCAAAGATTTGCATCGATTTTTCACGAGGTAAATTTCATTTTACCTTAATATAAAGTACCCAATTCAGAAACAAGTGGACACAGATAGACAAAAAAGAGATAAATAAACCTTGCTATTGCACCTCGTTCAGAAAATATGAAAAAAACCGGTTTACCTAAACGTTATCCGGTATAACTCTGTTTGAACCGGTTGACAACTCGAGTCGTTACATCACTAGTTGTACGGTTATTCTGTAAAACGCCGGCATTACTCTTTTTGCGGACAAAAGTTAAATTTTATGGGCTCTCTGGAACACCATTAAGTATCGATATTGTGAAGGTGCATTAAAGGCTTTTGTGTAAAATATCTATGAAATAGGCTCGTTACATTTCCTTGTAAAGAAATTATGGCTTTGTTCTCTTTGAGCTGAATTAAATGCAGGCTAAAAGTTATTAAGCATGACTGAAATTTTTAAAATGGTTGTTTTAAAGTTAATAAGTATGTAACTCATTTTTTCGTTACTTAATTAATTTATTTATTTTTCTGTAATTGCTGAAATAAAAATTATTTGAAGCTAGAACACATGACAATGTAAACCAAACAGTATCAAAAAAACCATACAACTGAATATTAAGCGCATAAAACAAAATAAGGTTGTTATAGACTATTTTCAAAGCTCATTTCTATGACTTCTCAACTTGTTAATATTCTGGCGATAAACTACATAAAATCAATAATTGGCGTAGATTTCAAACTTACAACAATACGTATAAAGATCAAACATTTTGGTTCAGTGAAGACCCGATTTGTATTGTAAGTAAATTAATAAAACACTCTACATTTTGATAAAATATTAATTCAAAATCAAAAGTTCAAACCGAGACAAATCTTCTCTACTAGATATTTGGCAGAAAAAGCATAAGTTACTAAAAAACCAGTTTGTAAAAGATGTTTGTTACCGTAGTATCTATACTTTGGCTAAAGTTACCGAAGTAGCAAGAACACACGAGTGGCAGGATCTATAAACAATCTAAAGACTATAAATCCCTCACTACTCCACAAGCCCACACAATTCAGTTAGCCCATAAGACCGTCCGCCGACATATAACTCCGCATAATGGATGCATCCAACAGACCGCTGTTATAAGTTACGCAATATATTAAGTTTGCGAGAATGTGCGACTTGTTAACACTGCATTTTGCTGTTGCACAGGAATATTTTAGTTATGTTGCATATTTTTCCTGCTATTACCTCAGTAACAGAGTGCTATTGAGAACTTTGCAGTATTACTAGCACATATTCGTAAATAAGACATCCATTGATGTCGTACTACCATATTTTGTGGCACTTATTGTAATGTAGAATTGCACTCTGAGGAAACAACGCCACCTGGGGCCTAACCACTACCCCTGATTATACGATAATACTCAGATGTGATTAGGATATAGGTACTTATTTTATTTAAAACATATTTTTATTTAAAACATAGAGGTAACGTTGAAGAACTTTCAAAATTTCAATCATCTTTTAGCAGTATCAGTTTAAGGTGAAAGAAAAGCAAAAACTTTTTTATTCCTAACTGCTTTTTCAAAATAAATTAATTTGTTACATTATCTTTTTGGACGCCTTAATACGTTCATCAAAATGTCGATCGAAAGTAGTTTTTTTTTTCATAAAATTAACAAGTTGAATACCTATTTTGATAACAAAAGTAGTACAAAAATTTCACGAGTAGCATTAAGATTTAACTAATTACTGTCAAATTTTTGTTAAACAAACAAACTACAATTAATAAAAAACGATTGGTGGCGCTAGTCAGTGAACTGCCTCTTAACAATCCTAGAAGTTTTCTACCTATTCAAATGACTATTGGAATGCCAAAAAACATTTTTATGTAAAAATGATGTAGTCACGCTACCGTAGCGTTTGCAGTTTGTTGGATCGATGGCAAGCAAGCCGATCGTCTAGCGACACACATGTAATAAATCTGCACAGAATTGCTTCCGAGTCCAGTGCCGCTGAAATACTGCCAGATTACGCTCATACCTACAGCCTATAGCCACCGCTTCCCAAACTGCGAAGAATGCCCGCCCGCGAGAAAGTTGGATGTTTGCAAAATTTCTCAAGGATAACGCCTAGCTGCCGAAATTGCTTTGTGTAACCATCACGAGAGAAACGATAAATAGGCTTTCTAACAATTTGCTTGCTAAAACGTTTGAAGGACAGTTTTGGAAAGCGACTGTTATCTGAAATACATCCGAGCATATATTTTTAGGTATTGCATTATTTTTTAAATGTATCAACAGTAGATAGTATAATATTAGGATCTCAAAATAACATGTACATTAGTTTAACGTCAAAATATTTTATTAAAATTAATATTTAAACATCTTAACTAAAGATCTATAAACATAGCATAGAAGAATAAAATGGAAACTTGCAACTATTTTAAACTCCATTGTCACCACAACACACAGACATTAAAGTTCCCACAAAAACACAAAATAATTACAACTTAGGCAAAAATACTAAATAAAAAGCAACAATTAATAGTAGCAATTAGAAAAGATAATTAATAATATTCAGATGAAGGCGTCACGTTGACTTTATCTGGCATTCATAGCCTAAGCTATTCTTAGTTTGAGCTCACATTCTTCTTCTTTGCGTGTCGATGGTAACACGATTATATTTGATGGGATTGCCAGTGTTCCGCCACTTTTACAGCGTTTTCATTGGCGCTCATCAGGTCATCCCGTGTGCAGCTGGTCGGGCACATCGGGCATGATAGTCGGTGGCTCATGGTTTGGAGGGAGATACCACATTCGCTCACATTATTTTGGTGTAATGTTGATATTAATTTTATTTTTTATTGATATAGTTTGGGAACTGAAGCTGACGTATAAGCTGTTATCGACAGAAATGTCCGAAAAAATGGCAGCGGGATGCGACACAGACTATTATTTTGATTCCTACTATATCGTGTTTTTCGTGTCTGCGCTGACCTCCGCTTTCAATAAATATAGATAACAAGACGAAAATAAATGTCCATCACAATGTTGCTTTGAAGGCGAGACTACGTTATGTTGCCATTGATATGAACATAAATAGGAAGATATGTTTATAGGTACTTTGCGAATTCAAAAATTGAATGACGTGCACGCAGACAAGTCACTGTGATATTATTGGCTTCCACTTTTGGTTCGCCGATGCCGTATCTTCCTATTTTTGTGTATATCAATGTATGTTGAATATAATTTCTGAAATAAATGCATTGATTTTATGGCTGAGACACTTTTTCTATCTAAGTATATAATTAAGTAAGAGTAATAGATGCTTTTATAAGGTAGTAGATTGATGCAATTTTAAAATTGAAATCAAAACCGGCTCCACTTATGTTGGGCCAAATAACTAAGTTTTACTCTGGAAATGTGTTTCAAACTATGGCGTGGGTATCGAGGGTTAATTTTGCTAATAGCAAGTACCTACTTACATTTGCAAAATTAAATGCTGTTCATTATAGCACTGGTATCGTGTATTGAATTGTTTGCGGTTTTACACGCAACTGCTATTTCTTAACATGCCATTCATAAAAGTACGGTCATGTTGAAATTGTTACTGTAAATTTGTAACTTCATAATAAAAACAAATGCTTTTTTGACATGATATAAATTACTTAATAATCTATTAAAGGCAGATGAAAATGAGAACATCGTGGCCCAGTGATTTAACACTCTACTTACTATACTAACCTAAGTATGTATAAAACCTAAAGTATGACTGCAACTTTACGATCTATTCCTTTCTAATACCAAAAAGAAATACCAATGGTATTTGTTTGTAATCGTAATTAACTTCTATTCCGGACGAATACCAAAACTACATTGAAATATTTAAAATTTGGTATTCGTTCGGAACAGAAAATTGTTTACGATAGCAAACAAATACCATTGGTATTAGTTTTTGGTATTAGAAAGGAATAGATCAACTTTACTGTACCAAAATAAACGTATTTTCTTTCTTTCTTACAAAAGTTTCCGGAAATTTATATATTTTTTACACTTTCTTGCTTTAAACTATTTTTTTATGATCTTAAGTAAGTTAGTTAAGTAAGTTGAGTGAGAAAAAAAAGGAATATTTTTTCATATTTTAGCCTATGTGCTATATACGCTATATTATTGTAAAGTTTAATTCAAATCCATTTATTAGTTTTTACGTGAAAGAGCAACACAGCACATCCACACATCCAAACTTTCACATGCATAATATTAGTAGGATGTATTTGCAAATATCATAATTTATTTCGCAATGAGTAACTCAAGGCATCAAGTTTCATTTAAAAGAACCAAAGCTTAGAAAGTTAAGTCTCTGTGGGCCATCGCTGGGCTGTCAACAGTCTTCGATATAATTATTAGTATTATATCCAAAAATACGGTACAATTGCCAAAACAAGAAAAAAGTTTAGATCTGACTTATGATGCCTACCTGAGCTTTTTAAAAAGAAAATCTTTTGATACGTAAGTCGCTACCTCTCGAATCGGAATATTATTTTATTCAATGCAGCCTTTGAGCCTGCGATCGTGTATACATTTACTTCAAAGACCCCAGAAAAGATGGCTGATAACAGGGGTTTTGTTAGGTTTATGGTTCACTGTTCTTTTGAGGGTTCTACGGTGGAATTGAAAAACGGTAATATTTAAAATCCTTAAATGAACAGAATACTGTGTTCAGTTTAGTTAATTATGTTGCAGACAATATCTTATTTCGTTCATTTTTAATATTTATCCTATCCTATTCGAGGCGTAAAAATCTAGCAAATCAAGAACTGTCTAAGTCGGTCAAGTACTTACCGCGTTTTATGTGTTGTAAGAAACCTTGATTTACAACGTATAGTTTTTTTCTACGTTTATGATTTCATTAACTCTGGATATTTTCTGATTTCAGATGTAAGTTATTCGTGTTATAACACGCTATTTTAATGCCAAACTTTCTCTGGTTGACTCTAGAAAATATATTGGTTCCTTTATATTTGCAGATCTGTTATAGCAAATCTATTCACGGTTGTTTTAAGCTCCCCTTTTAATCTCTACCCAGACCCGGTCTTGGAAGATTTTTTTTTCTTCTTCGGTCTTTCTTAAGGTTGTAATAAACTTTCAGTGAATTGTGACGAAGACGCTATGGCGTCTGCAGCCTAGTGTAATAACATAATGTAATGATAAGTTTTGGTTTCTGAGAGCCTGGAGTCTAGGTAAAAACCTTGTAATTTTTTAGAAACGTCAAGGTCATTTTCAAGAACTTTTTTATGCAGCTGAGAGGTTGTCATAATTACGCTGAAAATTCTCACAGCAGTGCCTCTTAAAAACCTGTTTAAGTGACTTTAATTTTTATCGTATGCTTCGTACTTAAACTTGAGCTTATTTCATTCAATCTCGAGCCCGCGGGCCACAGCATGTCGTGTGGCGCATCGCGAAATGTTTGGTCACGTTATTAAAAATGTGTTATCTTTACGTACGCTGATTCAACACAAAAGCTGGCTAAAGGTGCAAGTCTGTGCAAGGAGAGACGGACCTTCAGCTGCCAATTACACTACTGGTTTCTATGAATCTCTATGGAAGTGATTCCAAGCGTGGCAGTTTCATTCAGTCCATCTCGGAATGTAACCAAGACATAACATAGCATACCCTCATGGCCATATCCCTAACGGGTTAGTCAGAGGCACACTGATTGTTGCCGAAAAATCATAACGATTTTCAAAATCATGTTTATCTATAATGCCATAGTGCACCTCCTATACTAGGATTTTTAATTGTAGTCAGTGAAATGACATTTTCAGTGTGGCAGGTTTTCAGTCCCAAATAAATAGTGATGTGGTAAATCGAGTTTTTACAATTAAAAATTAGTCGACATTACAGCCTGGCAAAATAGTCGTAGTGAATGACCACGTCTCACTTCCATATGTCATTACTGGCAACACACACTGGTCAGACTTTCGTCTTGAGACATAGAGGTATTTCGGTAAACTGTATTTAGTAAATAGGTTTTCAGTTTCAAAATGTTTTGTTTCTGTACTATATTACCTATTTACAGGTAAGAATTTCCTTTATTAACAGGTCATACAACTGGAAAAGTTAAGGAGGATACAACAGTAGAATCTTCCAAACAAGCGTTTTCTAAAGGTTTGACTACAGGCCTAAAGGGCCAAACCGGCAAAGGACGACGCCTTATAATTTCACATATAGGCAGTGATGAAGGTTTTCTAGATTCCGGTTTACTTATTACTTATTTTTTTCCGGTTTACTTATCGAAGAAAAAAAGTAGATATGAACTATCATGAAGAGATGAATTCAGAGTGTTTTGGGAAATGGCTTAAAAGCATTGTGCCAAAATTAAAGCCAAATGCGGTGCTGGCATTAGATAACGCACCGTACCATTCAAGAAAAGTCGAGCGTATCCCCACTTTAAACTGGTGGAAGGCTGATATTGTTCAGTGGTTAGATGAAAAACAAATTAAAAATCAACCTTCAATGAAAAAGGCTCAATCAATCGAAATAGTAAAATTACAAAAATTAAATTACGAACGCTATGCTGTGGAAGAGTTGGCCGCTGAATACGGTGTCACAATCCTGCGTCTGCCACCTTTTCACTGTGAGCTCAACCCAATAGAGTTAGTTTGAGCTCAAGCAAAGGGGTACGTTGCCAGGAACAATAAAACTTTAAAAATAAAAGAGGTTAAAACATATTTGAAGAAGGCCTGAAAGAGGTGACGCCTGATAATTGGAGACAGTGCATACACCATGCCATAAAAGTCGAAGACAAAATGTGTCAACTCGACCACATTATAGACCAATATGTGGAATGTGGATTCCTTCGTTATAAATGTAACTGATTCCGATTCCGATTCAGAATCGGAGTCAGAATCAATAGCAACCGTAACGAATAAAAACGTATATACCTACCTAACGGATATACTTGTATTTTCCTGACTTTCAAGTGTTAATTCCCCTGAACCTCTTTGAACATTTTTTTCCCAGCTATGGTTATAATTTTTTAGTGAGAAGTTTTAATATGGAGGTAGGGTCTATATTTCTTATTTTATTTAATTCGTTGTGTACCTATTAAATATTTACAATTTAAAAAAGGCTTTGATACTTAATAAAATAAAGCATGACTAAATGTCTAAGTCTAGTGATTGCCGAACGTCACTATTGTAGCGGGTCACCCTTTTTTGTATCAGTCACTGTTGAAGTTGTCATTTTGCTGACTACAATTATTAATCGTACTATAGATATATTTATTTTTTGAAAATGAAATTCAAATAGCAGTTTTCCTTTAAAATGTAAAACTCCTACTCTATTTCCCCCGTTGTATCCTAAATAAACAATACTAGAAATAGCGTAGCAATGGTAAAAGCTTGCTATAATGAATTGTATGCGATTGTTTTTAGATAAAAGTGTTTGAAGACTTAAGTGGTGTAAAAGGTTGAGAGCTTCCTGCGATCCCAAGGTACATTGGATGGATACTTTTCTATTATTTACTTTGTGGAAAGGAAGTAACCGATTGTATTTAAGCTTAAAATATTTCTAGGTGCACATCTTCGCAATCTTATTTTTATGACGGTTTTTTTATAAATACCTTAATGAAGCGTTAATTTCATGTAAAAAAAATAAACTTGTTCACACAGTTGGAGCTATTCTAATAATAGAAATGGAAACCTGAAATATTAAATAATTTCAGCTTTAGTTAAGTGGAAAAACAATTTTGTGTTGTTAATCAAAACAAATGTTGGTTTAGATTGAACATGTCGTGAAAACCCAGTTTCTTGACATTTTTTGTGTATCAAGTGAACAGCCATTTGTGAAAACAGCATATTGTGTCATATTGATCTCATCATGGCATTATGTTCCGGTGAGGTAGTGGTCAAATGCACGCCAAACATAAAATAATCTATTTCAATTATTGATTCAATTTACAAAACATTTCAGCCTACAAACGTTCTAAGGTCCGCCCAAACAAACAGAAAATTATCAAACAAAAACCCGAAACTTTCCATCGAATAAGATTACTCGTTTGTTTGAAGCAACTGCGGAATTAAATAAACAAAATCCCAATGTTTAGTGAAATACTCCCGATTTTACTTATTTTTCCTTCGGAAGACTAAACCGTTATTACAATGAAAAAGGGGCGAGCCGTTTTACTCATGAACCCGGAATATTGGCAACTCCGAATAATACTAATAACGGTCCCTGCTGGGTCAAAGAAAATCATTTGGAACTGGCAACTTTGTAAGAAAAGTTTCTTCAATATAACGAATTATTAGATTCACAGACGCCGCGTACGAATATACGAATAATCTTATTCGACCGTCTTGAATGATATCTTTTTTGGGAAACTTATGCGGAGTTGGAGCAATTTGATTTCTGTCCACATTGAATAACATGTGAAGACGAATTCGTACGGGTAGTTCTTTAGAAAACTGTGCCAGGAATTGCGTGTCAAGATCTACATTTTTGCATGTGTGTGCAGACTGTTCTGAATGTGTGTGTAGACTGAAGTGCCCGTGGCGCAGTTGTGACAGTGATCGGCGACGATCGCTGTTGTAAAGCAACACACGCCGGGTCGCAAATGGGATGGGTGACCACCCCGACCGAAATTTAGTGATGTGTATTTCGGGCATTTCAGTGCTTCGGAAGGCACGCAAAGCAGTTAGTCCCGATTGACGTCGCTATATATCATTAGGCCTAGCCAGCGGCCTTAGGGCCGCTTGATCAAATCTGACATTAAGGTTGCTCACTAACCTTACACCCATCCAACAATCCGCACTGATCCCGCATGTTGGAGTATGGCTTGTTCCACCTCATAGTTGAAGTGAGGCCTGTGCCCAGCAGTTGGTCGTATATAGGCCGTTTATGTTATTATTTGTAGACTATTCAGACACTTTGGTTGGCTTTCTTGCTTAAAGCATTAGATTCAATCTCCGTTCAGAACCCAATTTGCATACCTAGTTCGATTTGGTGTAATGGTTTAAAAGTTAGCACTACACCAGAAGTCGTTGGTTGTATGCCCGTACAGTACAAACATTCGTGTGCATGAACATTGAACATGACTGTTTGTACTGGTCTAAGCGTCATCCGAAGCAGCTTGGGGAGGTCCCCCAATCGGTGGAACGATGACCTGGTGCAGTTTGCGGGAAGCTCTTGAATGCTTACGACCCAAAGCCACTCGCTGTGGCGCTCTATGGGGAGGCCTATGTCCAGCAGTGGGCTTCTAGAGGCTGGTGATGTTTCTCTTGTTGATATTGTACGTTACTTCAACGTTACTGCATAAATCGTCTGAAAAAGACGCAAAGGCTATTGATGTTGATATTGTAAGATACTGTAAAACATGACTATAGGCATACAAAAAAATATGTCTGCATTTAATTTTGAACCTCGTGAATCCATTGAGAAGTATCTACCTTCCGACCAACAACTTTCACTTTTTAATTCCAAACGGTCACAGACTTATTTCCCGTTTCTCGCAAAAAAAACAAGACACCAACTTTTGCTTCAAGTTATGACATGAAAATCAGATTAATTAATATCAAATCTGTCAACAGCATGAAAAATAAGGACGGGTTATAAATCAATGCTCCTTTCAGAACTGATTTACTAAGTGGGTAGTCAATATCTGACTTGCAGTAAGAATTTATTACAAAACGTCTTGTCTATTTTTGTTTTAGCTAAATTGACACGAAGATTATTATTTTTGACGTCGAAGCATTTTTTTGTGTACAAATAATCCGGAATCTTCTCAATAGACTCGTCTCGCAACTTCCGAACGGTGGTGGAGTCACTTTGTTCATTTAGATGTTTTGTCTTTACGTCTCATAAATGCTTTATAAAAGCTTACATTATTAATGATTTTTTTATTTCACTTTACTATAACAACTTTTTTTTAATGCAACGCCGTTGCTACAGTCGGTTATTAAAATAGTTTTAGATTTTATCACTTAGATTTGAGTGATAATACTGAATGGGTTTCTATAGTCTAAAAGGTATTGATGCTAACTGTACATATCTTTCATTTAGCTAATTTTTTATACACACAGTGACTAAGTTTAGTGATCATTATTAGTCACCGTATATAACGTTACAGTCATATGTTATTGTAGTCCCGCAACAACCAAACAGATATTGCTAAACTTAGTGTTAGACCTCATTAGCTGTGCGGTGCTCGAAACACGCGCAGATCTACCCAGTTTTAACTAGCGGCCGCCCGCGGCTTCGTCCGTGGACTAAAGTTAAAAAATGTGTCGTGTACTTTTTAAAATTAACCCTATGTCCTATTAAGATGTAAAAGCAACACTATTGTAAAGTTTCATTTAAATCCATACAGTAGTTTTTACGTAAAAAGCAACACGGTGCATAAATCCACACATACAAACTTTCGCAGACACAAGTTTTTATGTTTGATGCCTCCTTGATACTACTTCATGTCATTGCGGTGCGTTGTCGCACGAATGTTTCGAAGGAATAAGCGAAGCAACGCACGTTTTATGCCTAACGCAAGGCGACGCGTGAGAGTACCGAAGCCCTTACTTAGCAAGCAACCTACTAAAGCAAGTAATATTTTAAAACTTCCGAACGAAAAACTCCACTTCTTACTACAATAAAAGCACATTTGTGTGAGCTATGGTCGCGGATTTCTGCAAAGTGGCGAAGCTAAGTTGAAAGTAAATTTAAATGTCACGATTTGGATTAAGACCGTGAAGTTTTAGGTAAAAAGCTGCGGTCGTTTTTGCACTAAGTGTTCGAGAATAAAATAAAGTTAGTGGTGAAGGCGTTGGCCTACTAAGCGTGTTTTCAGAAAAATGGATATTATTAGTTTTAAAAATAAAAATGGTTTTGAGTGATTCTCCGAACCCTCAATTTTCGATGTCTTGAGGTTTATTTTTGTAACTAAATGACAAATCAGTCTGCAATTAATTTCATAACATACTTCAGACTATTGCCTATCTTGCACAAGTTTATTTTTTCAAATAATATCTTTATAAATATTTCAAAAAAATATTTAAAAGTAGTTCTTCTGACTAATATGGTGTGTCCGTAACCCAGTTTCTTGAACATTAGTAACAATAACACTAATTCACATTGATACATTGATGTAAATTATAATTATTACGAAAGCATATTAGTTGTTTCTTTACACCAAAAAAAATGGTACTCATATTTACTATTGTTAATTTTTAAATAAAAAAAATGTGAGTGTCCGGCACAAAAGTCTGATTCATATTCCGGCGCATCACTCGAACATACCCAGCTAAATACGAAACATCAGGCGACCCCTCCCCGCGCTGGTGGTAGCCTGTGGCTCAGCTGACGTGTTCGCAACGAGACGTGTGGCTGGTTCGCTTTGTCGCGGAGATATAAAGGTAAATATCTGATTCATATAGCCTTATACACCTGTGTTTCTGATTAGTATGTTCGTTTTTATAATTAAGGTAGTTGGTTTTCAAAGTTGAATCTGCGGGAAATATAATGCCATTGGGGAACAGAATCTTATGTTTAAATAGCAATCTTTATTTGAATACGTGCGATCATTTATCGATCTTAATGGGTAAAATTCTGATTAATATGTGCCTGATTCATATGGTAAAAATACCATATTAATCTAAATTTCACACATTTTGTTAATGAAAAATTACAATGGCGGCATGTCACGCCTGTAACAAGTCATTCCATATGAACCTAATGTTATTTACGTGTCTAAAAACAGTAGCTGTAAATTTCGCAGCAGTCCTAATAACGTCAAAGGGGTTTAATTTTTTTTCAAAAAATAGACTATACCTGAAATTAAAACTAATAGTATTGGTATAACACTCCGTTCGTCTAGGTAATAAAATAAAGGTAAACAATAAAATGCCTGCATGTTGTCAAAATTGAGACAGTGTTATTAAAAGGCATTTTTAATGTTTTCTAATATTTACGCGAACACTATACATCGAAATAAAACAACTTTACGGATTCTACTCGCGGTGTTATATTTTCTTTCATTTTCTAACCCGACGTTTCGACTCCTTTACAGCAGTCGTGATCACGGGATGACAAAGATGTTCTATGTCACAAAACAGTACAAAATTTTTAGCAACCCTCACTTAAAGTAAAGTTGTTTTATATCGAGGCATTTTTAAGTTTAATTATTTATAAATTTGTAACATAACATAACACATAACATACCCTCACGACCATTTCCCTAATGGGTTAGTCAGAGGCCCACTGACTGTTGCCGTCATGGTGAACGGAACATTCAGGAGCCCACATTTCGCCGAGGGAATTTGAACCCAACGTGGCAAGGGGCGAGCCTACCGCCGTTATCCAGGTTGCTTGGGTTTTATATCGGTGTTTTCCATCACCGGAGAGTTAGCCGCAAATTTTACAATGAACACAAAGTAGGTGTGTTCCGGCCGGATTCGATCTCGGGACCATCGGGTTCCGAGTCGGAGTGTTTAACCACTAGGCCACGACGCTCTCCGCTCTATAAATTTGTAATCTTTGTTTTTATAGTGCAGTACACAGTAATGTCAACAGTACTATCTAAAGAAGAAAAAAGAGAGAAGAAGAAAATTAGAAAACGTATTAGGATGGAAAACATAAGGAAAGATCCAGACAAGTATAATGTATGACGAGTGAAAATGCGAGAATCATTAATATTGTGATGATTGATATTGTCAAGTGCCATAAGCTGTGATAGACTAGATTTAGGTGTTATGATAAGCATCATGTGCATTTAATGTGATTTTAATAAATAATGGACTGATTTTCCTAACTACAACTTCATTTCTATCCCTAATTCCGATTCATATGTCACAGATTCTGATTCATATGGCCCCAAAAATTTTAAAGTTAATTATCTCGGAAACCATTTTATCAATAAGTGTGCCTTCTTCAGACAGTCTTTCTTAGGTTACCATCTTTCGTTAAAATATGTTTTATAAGCTTAAATGTGAAAAAAAATTTATACCATATGAATCAGACAGAGAACGCAATTTCGGAGAAACACTCTTTTACGTCTTTTCTAATGTAAAGTGTTGCTTGATATTTACTTAAACACTACATTGAAGTTTTAATTTAATGATTATCGCTGTAAAGTTACATTAAAAAAATAGGAATAATCACCATCAAGCCCTATTTTGCCAAATTAAACGAATTTTTCAAATGTTATTTTCTGCGTTACTCAACTATAAGTTCAACTCAAATTATCATTACCAATCTTTTCAGAGGTGATATTTTTATTCACACATGTAATAATCATTTAGAATCCACAAACCTAATTGATTTCGACCGGTCATATAGTCTTTAATTGCATTACATGCGTTCATCAATGATGCTGTTAGTAGAATTACCAACTGGAAAAGCTTGTGCCATGAATTTAATTCAATAAACTCGCGCGTATGTTGATCAATTTTTCCCTTTGGAGGACACGCAAATATTTGTTTTTTTGCCCAATAATGTTGAAAATCGTAAGAAATTGTCAAATGAACTAAAATGTAACAACCTGACTCATTTAAGTTAATTTAAAACTTACATCGATGTTTTGCATGTCACAAAAGGAGAATGACGCACACGAATGAACATTCAAAGAAAAAGTGACAGTCACAAAAGAAAACTGATTGATTCCTAAAATCACTGCATAATTTGTTCAGAAAGTACTTGCTATGAAACTATAGAATTTACTAATAGTGAACATCATATTTTACTGATTAGACTGAAAGTGAAGTAAAGTCATAAACTAAGTAGTTATAAAGTTGATTGTGTTGATTAGAAACTGTCAAAATATTATTCAGTATTTGTCACTAAAGACGATTCCTAGATTCACATTATAGTTCCAAACCCTTGGTAAAATTTAATTAAGAACCTTTGATTTATTCCATTACTGATAGCATTTGGACATTGGTTATTACTGTAATTACCAGACTGGCAGAATGAGCCAAGTCAAATTAATTCAGTTAAGGCTATTACAAGCTTCTATGAAAGTCAAATGAGGTGGAAAGAATTTCTGGAACTAAGAAGATTAAGCAACTTGGAGCAAGCTGGGAGGGAGCCATTTGCGACATTTGTGTACTAAACGTACAGAGTGTTTAAAGTAACGTTTATCAAATGATTGTTTTTTCGCATCACGAGGACCATCCTGATAATTTATTCATTTACTGACGAATTTAATTAGTTGGATATAAAAACTATCAAAATCAAGTAAAAGGGCATTTATTCATGTAAAAAAAAGTTGGGAGAGGACAATTTGCGACATTTGTGTACTAAACGTGCAGAGTGCTTGAAGTAACGTTTATCGAATGATTGTTTTTTCGCATCACGAGGACCATCCTGATAATTTATTCATTTACTGACGAATTTAATTAGTTGGATATAAAAACTATCAAAATCAAGTAAAAGGGCATTTATTCATGTAAAAAAAAGTTGGGAGAGGACAATTTGCGACATTTGTGTACTAAACGTGCAGAGTGCTTGAAGTAACGTTTATCGAATGATTGTTTTTTCGCAGAGCACGAGTATCATCCGAATATTTTGATTAATAATAACTGACGAATTTAATTAGTTGGATGTAAAAACTATCTAAATCAAGTAAAAGGGCATTTAAGGGCATTTATTCATGTAAAAAAAAGCTGGGAGAGGACAATTTGCGACATTCGTGTACTAAACGTGCAGAGTGTTTGAAGTAACGTTTATTAAATGATTGTTTTTTTGCAGCACGAGTATCATCCTTCTTTTTTATTTACTGACTAATTTAGTTACTTGGATATAAAAACTATCTAAATCAAGTAAAAGGGCATTTATTCATGTAAAAAAAAGCTGGGAGAGGACAATTTGCTACATTTGTGTACTAAACGTGCAAAGTGCTTGAAGTAGGTAAAGTTTATCAAATGATTGTTTTTTCGCATCACGAAGATCATCCTAATAATTTATTCATTTACTGAGGATTTTAATAAGTTGGATATAAAAACTATAAAAATCAAGTCGAGGTTTCTGTTTCGCCCGATGGTTGACTGGTAGAGAATGCTTTTAGGCATTATGTCCGCCAATTGTACTTCTTCTTTTTGCAATAAAGAATAAAATATAAATAAAAGGGCATTTATTCATGTAAGCTTATTCAAAGCATTTATGACATGTCGAAACAAAAAAAGAAAGCAGATAGAAGAGATAGTCGAGGGTGTAACGTTCCCCCCCTTTGCTACTTTATAATATTTTTAAACTCTATTTAAATAATGACAAAATAAACCCCTTTCCTAATGATACAATAAATGCAAAATAAATAACCTGGCCAAGTGGATGTGATCGTCTAACTATGGTAGGACCGTTCTACGTTGTATTGTTTTGTAGTAGACCCAGTATTCTTTTATGAGGTATGTAAGCAGTAATCTAAGGTTTGATAGGACTCAATTGACGAGAAATAATGTACCTAAACTGGATCTAAATAAAATGTGTCAAAGACTGACATTTTAAGTATGGAAAGAAGCGAAGATCTCAAATCTATTGTTTTAAATAGAAATAGATAGTTAATTTTATAAATTGGATATGAATTGTAATAAAATGAGATAAAAAGGGGATTACATTCCCTTTGAAAATGGCCATATTATGCGAGCTCCACCACGCTCGGGCCTGTGAAGGCCAACCCTTGAAGAGGTCCCTAAAGCCTCCCCCACGCTGAAGATATACCTACCTAGGTATAATTTTGCAACTCCTACTTGCAAAGTACCTAATTCCATTATTCCAATTAAACATTAGCAGATTCGTCACCGTTCGATCATTTATAGCAACAACAGTAACCTTTATCGTTGATGACCCAACGAGTGCCAAATGAGCCAATGCACAATAGGTACAATGAATTAATTGGAATGACAATCCATAACCTGTCAAAATGTACATCATGGTGGGTTGTAGATGAAGTATATAGGTATGTGTGTCGTATATTTTATGTGATACGAACATTTGATGTACATGCCCACAGGCCATGTAAAGTCATCACCACTAACATTCAAATTGAACTATAATTATTGAATAGTAATTAAATGAAAGGCTTTTAAAAACTTGCAGCTAGGTTTTATGTGGTAGAAACGTGAAGTTTGTTGTAAAGTAGCGTAAATAGCTAAAATCGATATTATGTCAAAGTCAAATATTCTGTGACAGTATTTTGTCACCCAGTTCATCTCAGATGTTCCGTAAGTAAAATAACGCATCGCATTAAAATGTCAAATTCACTCATGGTAGGGTTTAAAACCCTATAAAATACCAGTAGTACCAGTTATTCATTATCGTATGAAGTATGACCGAAAATCAACCATCATTTACGTATCATAGCGAGAATCGAACTCGCGTCCGTCCAAATCTTAAACAGCACTCGAACCACTGCTCCAAACAGCCAGTTAATTATTAGACATGCGTTAGTGTGAGAATCGAACCCACATCCTTTTACGTCTCAATTAGTCCTCTGACCAACACTCTTATAACCCATCCTCGCAAATAAATATTCAATAGTTTATTTGACAGAACATCTCTGGTGTGGGAATTGAACCCACTGCTTGGTAACCTTCTGGTCTCAGCCAGCGTAAACGACCACCGCGCAGCTTGGTTTGACAACTATTCCTATGGGTTAAGTCTAAAACGCATAACGGAAAGATCTGACCTGATAATATTCTCCGTCTCGCAAAATCCCCTATCTCCGCCTAACGTCTCGTACCGCCTTGTCTTGTACTCCTCTAATATCCAGTCTCCAGTCCCGATATTGATTCACTTTGAGCACTAGTTACCACAACGGTTAGGTAATACGTCTAGAGCTTAAGATTTTGACCATTCTTCCCGACGTCTAGATCATGACTGCCGCCAAAGTTTGATAATGCAATTAGGGTCTGATTTATGACCATGAGAAACAAAAACACAAGGGTTTCGTTGTATCAGCATCTCAAGTGCCTTCGCCTCTCTAGCAGTTTTTGTTGTTTATAAGAAGTGTCAAATTTGAGATCTTTATTATACTAAATTTATGGCCGTTGAGCGTAATACGAATTTCAGTCATATGAGTACGTAGGTACTTAGGTATAACAGAACACTACTAACCCTTTTCAAAAGACGTGGGAACGAATTCTTAAATATATTACTGATAACTATCCTTACCGAAGAAATTTACAACCTGAACCAAAATACGCTTGTCCGTTCGTCCGTCGTCGGTTAGTTGTTCTACTTTGACTTAGACTTAGACGTCAGGTGGCCCTGCCGAGTATAAATAACCTATTTACGTAATAACTATAAACTTTATTAGCGCGAGCTAAAGGAGTATAACGCCATCTTCCGGTATCAATCATAATTAATTTATCTGTTTGCTTGCATAAAAAACGAATGAAAAGGGGTATCTAAGAGCGTTCCGTTACAAGGGTAGAAGAGGGAAAAGAGAAGAACCTTGAAAAAAAACGTGCAATAACTGTAACAAGTGGTCTTACTACCGTGGTTCCCAACACGATGTGCCAAGCATCAAAAGAAAACTTGCCAAAATTGTTTGATAGTTCTTAATTAATAATCTTAATTTGTTTGACTTAACTGACAGTTCAAGAAGCCTGTTCTAATATTTTTTAATAAAAGTTTATTTTCTTTTACAAATGTGTTTTTCTTTTTGGGTAGAGCCGTACCCGAGGGTACTGTTAATGACATTTTGATATGAGTACGGTTCTAGGGTTAAATAAGGGCAAACATAAATGGAAAGCAGTTGTTGCAGATGACTGCGGCAGTAAAGAAATAAGGTTCAAGATTGGCTTTAAATTTAACTACCAGATTAAATTATTAATTACAGAAGTTCTATGGTTCGTTAATCCACCAGTATGACTGGAAAATCTTCCATTGAAAGCAATTAACCTTTAACTAGTCACGTGGGCTTTATTAAATTTTGGCACGTTGATTAAGTGGTACAGTCAACATAACAATGTGACCTTCCAAAGATTGCAAACATTGAATATTTAAGAAAATGTTGAAAGAGATTAAAAAGCTAATTCATTAGACCTATTTCCCGATAGAATACAGAACCAAAGTAACTAAAACTAGATGTAGGTAACAATTAATGAGTGGAGTAACAGCAGAATTTCTAGACGTGTCTTCTCAGTAGAAACAAGCTTTGACGCTAGTGGTACTGTCATTATGTTTATTGTATTTTACATATAAGCGTATTAATTTGAATTATTAATTTGGCTCAAAATATTTTTTGCTGATTCGTAAGCAGTGCCTTGGTCTACCTAAATATAAAATATTTTACCTATTCGGATGTTTTAACAACCAATTACTCTTGGTGCGTATATTATAATACTTTGACAAATATTGTCATCAATGCTTGGGGTTCAATCCTCAAATTCATCAAATGAAATTCTCTTTCAGCATTAGGAACGAGCTCCGATGAAATTACTTATGAAAGTATCGATAACCATTTAGTTTTTTTTTTCTCAAGGTACCATTTTCATATTGATTTTTAGTATCTGTTGTTGTGTCTTAATTATTGTTATAACTTATTTTCTTTTGTCTATTTAAAATATTATATTAAGTCTTTGTATGGTTATTATTATTTTGGTGTTAATATTTTAATACACGTATGTTTCATATTTGCAATTGAATTATATTTTAAAAGCATGAGGATTATCAATAGCCTTGTGCACAACTTTAATTTATTTCCGTGTGGGTGACTAGTAGAGAACGCCTCTTGGCATTTGGTCCGCCATTTGTACTTTTTTATGTGCAAAGAAGAAAAAAAAAATTCAACAAATCTTCTATCAGAGTACAGCTATAATTAGGTATATTTGGCTTTAACGATAAAGTGCTCACATTTAATCAAATTCATCGATTCTTAATAAGTATAAATTATTGTCATACACGCTTTTAACATTTTCGCTCACGAAAATTGTAAATAACCCCCTACTCGAACTTAAGAGCACTCTGAATTCGAAGCTTTATATGTGGCCTGAGGTAAAATGTATACGTGATAAAGCTTACAAATAAGGGGAGGAAAATGATTTTATTCAATAAATAGAAAATGAATTCGACAAATCAATAATCAAAGATGAAATTTCACGGTTCTGCTTTAAGTCATTCATTAGCAAGTATTTTTATTTTTGGTTTCCTGAGAATGTGGTAAATCGAAATAATAACCATATTTTGAAGAAAGACTTCTCAAAAGATTACTTTGAATATTTGTCCAGGTTGCGTTATGAACCCAGAACGTGAACGTAGCAACTCATTCCAACTGAGACGGTATAATATTATAGTAGCGGTCGTAGGCAGCCTAAAAAGCATAAAAGCTGTATTGTCACGCTTTTGAAAGCCCAAGTATAAGATGAGAAGTTCCTAAGTAGCTATTTTACAGTTTAAGGCTGTAAAAAGCCTATTCAAACATCCTTGTGTTGGCTTGTAATAGTCGTTTTTCCAAAACAGTGGCTCACAATAATGACTACATAAATGGAAAGAGATACGCATGAAAAATGACATAACAAGGGTTTGTTAAGGTGTCACATTACAGAGATAGAAGAACAAAAAGATGACTTGACGTGTACAATTTAGGAGGTACTTTTTAGGAGACAAACGTGTGGCTTTATGTATTATGAATGATGAACATAACATAACATACCCTCACGACCATTTACCTAATGGGTTAGTCAAAGGCACACTGATTGTTGCCGTCATGGTAAACGGAACATTCAGAAGCCCACATTTCGCCGAGAGAATTCGAACCCAACGTGGTATGGGGCGAGCCTATCGCCGTTATCCGGGTTGCTTGGGTATTATATCGGTGCTTTCCATCACCGGAGAGTATGGATTATGGTTATAGAATATATCTGGGAAAAAACAAAATAATACAGTAAACACAATCTCAATAGGCTGACTGTTCATAAAGGCTTTGCTTATTACTATCTAAATCAGACCTAACATTATCCACTGTTAAATAGCTAAAGTCCTTCCCTTAGTAAAATATAGTTTTTATTGAACTGTTATTTGATGTAACGAGGTATTAAGTAAGTCCTGACATACGAGTACTTTTCATAAAAGAGAGGAATCGTTTCACAAAATACAGGTTAACTTCCTTAAAGTATAAAAGAGAGTGGGAATAGTTTTCTGTACAAAACGACCTGAGAATCACTGGACACCAATATGTTTACTTGTCACAAGCACATTTTCTTCAAGACACTTGTTTTCAGCGCAATGTCGAGGGGACTCCTTTGAATTGTTTATGCAATCTGTGTAGCGCGATATTTTCCGAGAAAACGTTCAGAAAGTAAATGAAATGAAGCATAAAATTGTAACAAATACGTTGCAAATTGGTTGCTGCACCACTAGTTCTGAGAAAAGCCTTTGTTACTAATAATAGATGAGTTTAATATAACGGGCAGGGGAGGAGCTTTATTTACTTCATCGTGTTGTTATTGTGTCTGATAGAGAGCCTCACGGTGTCTTGATTTCAACATGGCTGTTATAGCCTCTCTAGGTGACAGTCGTTAGACCTTTGGAGATCTAAGCGAATATAAAATCTGCCAGTAGTAGTGCCGAGAATAAAAAATCAAACACTGTTCAATAAATTAAAATAGCCATAATCTTACTCGATAATTTAAATTTAAAGGTTTGGTTTGTGTATTTAAATACTTGTAACCAACTGGAAAAATACCAAACTAAGCCAGTAATCCTTTAAATATGTCAAAGTAGCTACGAACCTTGGCCCCGGAAGTATCAAAACATGCATTCCGCAGCACTCGGAGCCGTCGGTAGCTCACAATTTCCCCTTGTAATTTATACGGGGCCACACCACTCGTCGATGGCTATAAATTTCCGACTCCAAATCTCGTTAGGGGCCAAGCAGAATAACACTAAACGCCCCTATTTAATCAAACATTAACTCTAATTGTATTATACTTGATTTATAACTTGGAGAGCCTCCAGTCCCGTTGAAAAGTTAATCAGCTAAAAGGTTTTTTTCCTTTCCCGGATTAAGAAACGAGTTAATTTATAGCGAATTGAAGTCTTTTTTATTATTTTGTTTCTTAATTAGAGTTGTGGGGCGGCTCTGAATATTTCATTTGGGATAAGCGCGTTTTAAATTATTTCACCGCTCTGTATTGGATGCTGGTTTTGAGTTGTAATTAAAGTTGATTGCTATTGTTTCGCCTCTTTGGCCATCTGAAGCAATTACTGCAAAAAAGACTTATTAGAATTAATGTATTTTTTGTAGCTTCGGTGGGTAATTAATTAGAAAGTGTAATAACTAATAACAGCTAACGCTAATATGACATTTATTTATTTCACCTGACATTTTTATTTGTAAAATATAATTACTCAGTAAAATCACTTTTGCTGCTGCATTTCTAAGAGTAAATGAAGATAAAAATCATCTAAAACGTAATTAGGCTCTTTTAACTTGAAGGTTTTCTGCTGGGCTACCATGTACCAGAGCAGTGACGGGCAATTTGCAAATATTTTTCTCAAACTTTATTTTAGCATCCACAACTGGTAATCAAAATATTATGAATAGATTGAGTTAACTAAATAATAACTCAAATGAGTAAATAGTCATTATAAATGCTTATTAATATGAGATTCAGAGCAAAGTTTCTATGCTTATATTTGCATGAAAAGTCAGTCTGAAGTTATACTTGAAAAAAAATCTGAACCCCTAATATTTTTAAATAAAAGTGTTAGACACTTTCAAGTTAACAAACCCCTGCTTGAGATAAGATAGAAACTTGAGTTATAATTGCTAGAAATCAGTTCAAAACTCGTAATACCAACACTCATGCATCGTTTCAACAAGCCACATCTACCAGCCAAAAACATATTAGACAGGTGAACGGCTTAACAAAATTGCTTATTACGATCTTGAACAAGCCTTAGTAACACCACAGTATAAACCATACAGTAGAACATCTAAATACAAACGTGCCACTCTCGGTTTGAATGTGTGCGTGAGCGTCGCGCGCCGTGTCGCGATATCACGCACACGCTAGCATAAAATAGGGAGGCATAGGGAGGCGGCAGTACGGACGGGCTGTGTGCACGCTAGGCTAATAACTCGACGGGCGGCCTTAGATAGCCTACTGTATGGTTTATACTGTGGTAACACCGTCTACAATAATTTAATTTAGATCCTTGAAGGCACACGAGCTGCTTATTGCCTCTCGCATGAATTTATAAGGTAATTCCAAGGATTGGACTGTCAGCTCCAATTTTATTCGCGACTTCATAAATCCTGGTAACGAGAAAGAATTCTTCACTTGTGAATCATTTTGATACAAACATAACCTGCCTTGAGCTAAATGGGATTAGCTTTTAGCAAATATTACGCAAGAAAAAATATAGTGCAATAGATGCTCAGGTGTGTTGACTGAGCTGAACACGTCGGCCTTAGTCATGTAGTTAGCTCAGAGGCCCTGATTTTGATTTCTTGCATTAAATTATCTCTATCATTAACCAGAGACGGGCTACAGCCAAGTCGAAAATTGACCCCTGGCGTACGTACCTATAATTTGACTGTGTGTACAAGATAGTATGATTATTTACTAGAGCGTTAACGAGACGGATACAATGTTGCGCAGTGTCGTCTCAAACTGTCAAAGCTTTGCTCAGGTGTTCGAAGTTTTGATTTCGGGTGCCACTTTTTTAGCACAAGTTACCTATCTACTCTTTCTTTGTCATAATATCATTGGCTACAAAAGCATTTTTTCAATGGCTTGCCTAATTTGGTGATGAGCAAAAAGTTGGTGGAGCTACGCAAAAATACTTGGACCACTGAACTTCACTTCACTCACCCACTTTCACTTTTAGTACTTTCAGAAGTACGAAAAGTGACTCATTTGTTTTTGTCGGTAACATAAGTGACTCTCAAACATTTGTTCATTTCGATTTAATTTCTTCAATCAATTTGAAACAACCTTCTATATTTTTTAAGTAAGTAGGTAACTGATAACAAATTAGTTGAGAAATACAGTCCTAGTTTTCCAATACAGACTAGTTTTTTCACATATACATTTTTTATTTTAATAATAAATACTATTATATATTTTATTAAATAATAAATACATACCACAAATCCAACTCGTCAGGATCAATCCGACCAACTTGATAGCACTAACACTTATCGTTCCCATTGTCCTTTATTGTTTTACACTCTCATTTAAATTTCATTTCTTTCAATTTAATAACTTTTTGTGTAATCACTGTCACAGGCGAACTTTTTTACGTTTTAGTAATTTAAAAGTCATTTTTGGTGCACGTTGAAATACTCCTGTTTAGATTCACTACCTGAAACAAACAAACAATAAATGTTAGTAAGTTATGTGGCAAACATTTTTTTTTTTTAAATCTGCGCCTAGGATAGTTAATAAATTAATAAAAAGCTGAACCATTCTTGGTATTTCAGCCTTTAGAAGAAAAAAAAATTAGTTCGGTATTGCTTATGAATAAAATTGTATTTAAGAGAAAACTAAGTTTTCCAACGACCAGTTTGCGAGCTCACATTCTGTGTAACCAGTACAAGAAGTTTAAAATATTAACAACCAAAAAATCCAAATCCTATCACTCAAAATCAATGTTTCCCAAGCAGACAGAAAACAAATAAGATTCCAGTAAACACAGTTCATTTTTTCCCGTCTCCTATAATATAGGGAAGGCAATGTATAAAGCAAGGGCGTGAATGATTGATCACTATGACACGGGTCCGACCGGAAGAGTGATAAAAAATGGAAGTCGCCGACGCCTGCGTGAAATAATAAATCTACGGATGTAATAATATAGATGAGTGAACTATAAATATTATTAAAATATCTCTATCATATAATATTGGAAGTTGTTATTATGTTTGTGTTGTTTATAGTCGATTGTCATCCATCATGATGAGTGTTAAGGTTGAGGATGGCGAGTTCAATTTTGGGCCTGAAGTGTAGTTTTACTATAGTCGGTTCGCGTTAAGAATGCAGTGATTTTATTCTTGTCCTTTGACCTCGCCTCCTAACCAATTTAATCGTTCCTAATTAGAAAGTCAAGTTCACAGCGCCCAAATGAACGCATTCTTTCAAACGCAACGGTTTTTTACCTGAGTTTTGATGTATGTAACGGAATGAAATTAAAAAAATACCACATTCTTAACACGAATGTACTATACGCACAACGTGGTAAACAAGCAGACGGACCACCCGATGGTAAGCAGTCACCGTAGCTTATGGGCAGGGGTACATACCAGGGACATGAGAAGGAGCTGTAACAACCTACTCGATTTGTTTTCTCTCCCCTCTCGAGGATCACCACCTTATAGCTCGTGTTAATGTCAAATGAACTAATGAGATGAGAGTTAACCGTAATTTAATTCATAAACGTACCGTAATATGATGTTGTGATCTTATTGTATTTGTTTTGCGTCAACTGAAATATTTTATTTGTGTTAGAATGTATGTAGGCCACTAAACCAGATATTAAGGGTTTTTCTACTATGCCCACTACTGAATATAAACTACGGACAAATGAATTTACCTTACTAATTTGAGCGAGTAAGATGCCACTGTGAGTGACAAAAAACAGACCCAAAATCTCATTACTAAGAGGACCAAGGGTACACCTTCACCATCTATTTCTACCTAAAAGTCCAAATGAATCGTAGCAAACTATTGTATATTACTTCCTGTATTATTAAAAGTATGCCAATCAAAATACAGCAAACAATACTATCCCAAAAGCGAAGTTGGGCGCAATAGATCCTTACAAATCGCTCACAATTGCTGACTCAATCCAGCACTCGACTCTGATAGCTAACAATACGTGCTGATATTGAGCGCGCACAATACCGCAAGCCGGCTCATAATGCTCTGGGTTCATTAAATAAGGCCCGTTAAGCGGTGACGTTTTTCAATTGAACCAACGGACAAGGGATGGGTACGGAATGAACCGAACCGTTTAATTAGGTTTGACGATTTACATGACGAACGGCATAGGGTTAGCGGAGGTTTTTCGTTTTGTGGTTTAGATCGATTGTTTTGGTTTACATTTAGGTTTTTGCAGTTGCAAAACGTAGAGAATTATGTTATGTTATGTTTCTTCACGGTCATAAAATTTATACAATTGAGAAACTGTTTTCTGTTTTTATAGTTCTATGCAAACCCACCAGTGTGCAAGGAATCCGTTGATATATTTGGATAACAAGCTTTAGTGGTTGAATCAATACCTATTACACAGCTTTTACTTGATTAATGGGATGGAGATGTTTCCGTTAGTGAAACGAGATAGGTAATTATCTTGTTAATAATATCAATTTTATTCTGTATGAGGTCCCGATAGCCTAATTGGAAGAACAGTAACCCGGTTTTCCGGTATTTCCGATAAAAATATACCAATATTGAGCAATGTTTATTTTGTAGCATTTACCTGAAAGATTATAAGGCTTACAGTTAACATATTGATGAATTATACCGGTCATTTTAGTTCTTAACGCGAACGGACTATAGTGCGTGTACCCTCGCACTATAGTCCGTTCGCGTTAAGAATGCAGTAATTTCATACTTGTCCTTCGACCTAGCACCCCCCCTAACCAATCGAATCGTTTCTAATTAGAAAGCCAAGTCCAGAGAGACCAATTGAACGCATACCTTCGAACGCAAAGGTTGTGGATCTGAGTTTTTTCGTGTGCGACAGTTTTAAATTTGAAAATCACTGCATTCTTAACGCGAACGAACTATAGTTTAATTATTGAACCTACATGCCAATTTCACTATTGAAAAAACTCTTAATTGCGCTTTCACTTTGACTTCCTTCTCTTACAAGTTCCGATGCAAAGTTAAAATTTCGTTAAGATCCGTATCGCAATTTACCCTAATAGCCTTTCATCAGAACTGTCATCTCTGTCTTCGGGATTAAAAGTTATAATGACTGCCTAGTAATATTTTTTGCAGATGGTTTTTTAAGGGAAGATTAATTTATTCAGTGACAAGCTTCTGAGCTTGAGCTTTAGCAGAAATTTGAGAATAATTATTATTTATAATGTGCTAAAATTAAAAGCTTCCCCTTGGTGGACTTCGACGACAGCGACTAACCTCTAGTAAAAACATTCGAAAAAGAAGGAGTAAGTATTATTTATTTATTATTTATTTAACACAGTTAAAAGGGTCCAGTAACATAATTATATAGTTGTGCAAGTGTGTGCAAAATGGGAAGACCGATTTGGAGTAATGGTTCAGAATTGGGTCTTTACACCACCGGGGCTCAATCCCCGCAATTTGTGTGTACAAACATGTCTGTTTGCACTGGTCTGGATGTTTTCTATGTATATTAAGTATGTATTTACAAAAAAACCCTGTTCTCCCATAATGTATGCACATTTACACGTGTAGAGTTTTCGTAACATTCCCAGCTGTAGTGGCTACTAGGAAAACGCGAGCCGTTACTGGAGGTAAGTCAATTCCACCATCATCATTAACAGCCGCATGAGGTCCACTGCCTAACATAGATTCTTATAGTTGCGGGCCGTTAGGCCAGTTGCAGGCGACATGCATCCTCCGAAATCTAGCGACATTTTTAGGCCATTCATTTACCTTGCGTGTGGGCGCAAAACTAGCTTCCTTCGTTCTCGCCTTATGTACCCCGCCGAGTGCCATCTCGATCTGCTGGGCCAGTTTGCTGAATTTCCTTTTTTCTCACTTGATCTCTTAGTGAAATTTTGAGCATAGCCTTCTCCATAGCACGGTGACCTCGAACTTACTTATAAAGCCCGTAGGGGACCAAGTTTCAGATCCAAAAGTGGTGCTTATACACTTTCATCAGGTACTGAGGTGTGTTGGAAGAGAAAACATTACGTATGCATTTAAAATCCGATGCTTAAAATTGTTGCACCATAAAACAACAAAAAAGGTCCACTACAGCCACAGGTTCGTGTTAACGCCTAAAAATCCAAGCCACGTGTCCTACAAATCGGGGCAGACCCTGTTCTCCCATAATGTATGCATATTTTCACGTTCACCGGAGTTTTCGTAACATTCCCAGCTGAAGTAGCTACTAGGCCAGCGCGAGTCGTTACTGGAAGTAAGTCAAGTACTGTCACACGACGCGGTAACTGCCACGGCTAAATAATTAGGACTCGCTGAAGTGTGAAACGTGGAAAGCGGGACTTGACTCGAATACTGTATTTGGATTAAATTTAAAGCTATGTGTGTTTAGTTTAAGCATTAGTTAAAAACTGGGTTTGAGGAGTGTTCAGTACAAGCATTATACTAATCCACTAACTTAGGTAAATGTGTGGGTAAAAACAGACATCATTTTTGCTTTGCCACCATCAGTTTTTCGCTAACAAATTACTACGAGTAACATGATAAAACGATTCGTTTGAATAACTCAATATTTATGATATCACGAAACTTTACTAAATACACTGAAACGAGATTTTGTTCACTCAAATATGTATTATTTAACAGATCAACTATCCTTGCCGTTCGATTACCCCGAAAAAAACCACCTAGATAACAAATATTAGGAAGCATTAACTAATATGTAATTACTGTGATGATGAGGATGTGTAATTGAAGTGAAAAAACACAAGATCTAAACCACAGAAGCCGACCAGATGAAGGCCAGAGCCGAGACACAATGCCCTTATCGCTCCGTAATTATATTAGGACACAGCAGAAGCAATGGCTCCTTAGAGTATTTCGCTTCGGACGACGAATGTTGTTAGGCCGGAGATCCACTTAAAACCGCAGTTTTTTTTTATTGGAACTACCTATGCAGTCATTTGACTACAATCTCACCAGATGGTAAGTGATGATGTAGTCGATGGTGGTATATGTCTGCAAAGCTTCTGCTTTGCAGACATATACCACCATCGACCAGGCTAGCACGATGCGACGCTAGCCACATAATCTTTACTACTGAATTCAGGGCATATTCAGCAGTAGAGATTTTGTAGCCAATGGTCTTGACTAATAATCATCACATCTTTGAATACGACTGCACGGAAGACGTAAAAATCTATGAAAGGCGTTTTGTACTCACATTTAGATGAGGCGGGCAAAAAAGCTCCTAATATTTGGGAGAAAAGCCCTTTTTTATTGATATCCCACAAATCAAAGTTCATCAAATCCCACAACAATTATGAAACAAATCAATATTTGGTCACCATAACAAATTTAATCAAAACCACGATTTATGTCAACAACCAATAAAAAGCAACAATGTCGGAAATGTATACTACCAATTGTTCTCCCTGAACAAACAGAATTTCCCATTACATGTTAATCGAGCCGTTTCACCCCACCTTCAGATATTAACCGCTTATCGCTCCACTTAGCTGGGAATGGAGGTTTTCCCTAAATAAGACGTCTTGGGAAACAATAGGACGAAGATGGTTGATAGGACACACGGTTCCCTATCGAATATCTTTAATATTAGTTATTGGCACACGCGAGTTGTCGCGTTTACTGCGGCTTAGGGAACAGCCCCGATGTTATCTTTAACTGGTGTTGTTTGATTCAGGGTAAATGGGACATGAAAATAAACTGTTTTTTCGTTTTTATCGCTCTTTATTCTTGTAAAATTACTTTTGTAAGTTACCCATGATGCCGTAACTAAAAAACCCTACTATACCAATACTATAATATGCCTCTGTCCTTGCGTTATTCTAAGATAATGCTCAACTTGTAAAAAAACCTCATGAAATAATTGAAAAATGATATACCTTTGATATCCCTAGAAAGTTTTGATGTGTGTATTTCGGAATCTTCCTCCCTCTTAAAAAAACCATCTGACCTCATTCAACTAAGCAGATAAATAAAATTATGGAAATCCCACAAATCAACGTTCATCAAATCTCACAACAATTATGAAATAAATCAGTATTTAGTGACCATAACAAATCTAATTAAAACCACGATTTATGTCAACAGCCAATAAAAAGCAACAATGCCGGAAATGTATACTACCAATTGTTCTCCCTGAACAAACAGAATTTCCCATTACATGTTAATCGAGCCGTTTCACCCCACCTTCAGATATTAACCGCTTATCGCTCCACTTAGCTGGGAATGGAGGTTTTCCCTAAATAAGACGTCTTGGGAAACAATAGGACGAAGATGGTTGATAGGACACACGGTTCCCTATCGAATATCTTTAATATTAGTTATTGGCACACGCGAGTTGTCGTGTTTACTGCGGCTTAGGGAACAGCCCCGATGTTATCTTTAACTGGTGTTGTTTGATTCAGGGTAAATGGAACATGAAAATAAACTGTTTTTTCGTTTTAATCGCTCTTTATTCTTGTAAAATTACTTTTGTAAGTTACCCATGATCCCGTTACTAAAAAACCGTACTACTTATACCAATACCACTAGCAGCATTATTGCAGTAATGGATGTTGAGATAATAATGGTAACGAGAGTATATCGAACTGTAAAACTGATGACAAGTATGCGACTGTACCTTTTCAGTTGCAATATCACCACAGATCTACAGCACGTCTTTTCTTAGAATCTAAAGCAGTTAGAGAACACCGGGTTTTGTTATTGTACCCTTGATACAATCTAGTTAATTTTCTAATTTATTAGGTTAGCGACATTCTAGGTAACTCCCAAGTTTGAATAAGATAATACCTTTACAGGAAACTCCCTTTGATTATTTTAAGGGGACTAGTAGAGCTAAATCCAAGTTTTATAGTAACGAAAATTAAGTGTTACACTTCGGTGATCCAGATGAAAAAAATATGTCGTATTCTTGAGGATTCAAGGGTTGGTTTTATCAATTTGAAAACACGATTTAACAAATTCGGCTCGATAGAAAAAAATCGCAAAGATGGGTCTAAAAAAATTTTAGAATGAAAAAAAAACTGTACTAAACATCATGCTATCATTCTGTTCTTTTCACAGAATGTGTGTTTTATAAAATACTAGAGCGTGCTCATTTTAGTTTTGTGATTTAATGCGTATATTTTCCAAAAAACACCAATAATTGTTTTCAAGCAAATTGCGTGTGCGTGTGTGCGTGAAACGCCGTGTACAGACAGTACCGGCCGAGGCCTGATGCTAGACGGACGTGTCGCGCATTGCGCTCCGCATTTGAATAATATTTAATTGCTTAGTAATCACTGTTAGAATATTGCGTATGCTATAATAATGCATGGGACACGAAAACTCACCAAAAAGTCAACAAAAACGTCTTATAAAATGAATTAATAAATAAATTACCATAAAATGGACAATGCTTTAAACTAAGCGCTATTTTCGTTCGGTGTTTAGATCGACGCGGTGGAGGAACATGATTAACACACACCCGTAAATAGCCTTCACTCATGGTCGCAAGATCAAAACCTAATTTTCCTTTTTGTATTATGTTTGTTTTTGTTCGTAGGATAAAGCTTGATTATGATTAGAATGAAAGTTATTTGGCAATTTTAATAACAATAAAACGTTATTTGTATATAGTTTTATTTCCAATAACAACTTTAATTTTCAATCAGAATTTTGAAAGTAGCCACACGAAAGTTTCTTGCCGGTTCTTCTCAGTTGAGTTCAAACAACTTTCCGACACCGGTGGTTGAGTCACATTATGTTTGTATACTGTGCATTTATTTAAAAGTATTCAAGTCTATATGGACTATGCTATAAACCAACCGCTATTTTCGATGATAAGAGATGTCGATGCGGTGGAGGAACGTAATTATGAGACAGCCGATATATTATTTAATCTTATGGTCCCGAGTTCAAATCCATGGTTTATTTTTTGTATTTATTTATTTAGTATTTATTGTAGTATTTAAGTCTATTCTTAGTATATTTTTGGTTGTTTGAAAACTCACCAAAAAGTCAACAAAGTCGTCTTATCTTTTTATTTTTGGGATTCAATGCGTATATTTTCCAAAAAACGCCATACTGTTCAATTGGTTCTCAGGCACAGTGCGTGTGCGTGTGTGCGTGTGTGCGTGAGACGCCGTGTAGCGACAAGCGAATTCGAGTAGCGACGAGTACCGGCCGAGGCCGTTGGTTGGACGTGTGACGCATTGCTTAGCTGAAATAATATTTTATTATTTTTTCAAAAGTACTCGATTATTGTGTACACCAACACGGGTGGGCCACGAAAACTCGTCAAAAAATTAAAAAAAATGTCTTATAAAAGGAACGCCCGAAGAATGCACGATGCTATAAGGTAAGCGGTATTTTCGTAAGCTTCAGTAGACAACACAGTCAGTGCAGTAAACATAGAATAATTGTAATTATTATAAGGCAGTGAAGTAGGTATTCAAGGTCCTACTAGTAATTGTCATCCTAATCAAGCTATATTTTTAATTTATAGCCTTCGAATAAACTAAAAGGAGGAAGATATAGGTACCCGCGTACTAAAAGTGGCTCTACAAAAGTAGGACCTAATTTTAGCCCATATGACAGAAATGGCCCCGCGTACCAAACAAAAGCAAGTCCGACGGACCAACTTATAAAAATAGGTCCAATTGACCTAGTTTCAAAAGTAGCTTCAATGAACCTACTTTCGAAAATTGGTCTAATGGACCTGCTCTCGAAAATAGCTCCAATTGACCTAGTTTCAAAAATAGCTTCAATTAACCTACTTTTGAAAATAGGTCCGATGGACCTACTTTGAAAAATAGGTCCAACGGACCTACTTCATGCCAATCCCTGTCATGACTTGTTTAGAGTCATTTTTAGAAAAAGACCGAGGCTTGTCACAGAAAACAAAGATTGCAATGACACTTTTCAAAAGTAAGTAAGAGTTTAATTTGATAAGAAAGTTACTATACTTCTAATACTTCAGTTGGTCAGATTGACGAGTTTGGTTCAATGTTAGTGAACGCTCTGCATCTGGCAAAATTATTTCGTAGTCGCAGGTTGTGAAACCATAGATCTATATAATGCATAGACAGGTATCATGTATATTCATATTCATTTATTCACTATAAATTTGTAACAGAAAGTACAAGGATAGCAGTAAAATTGTAGATGGTAGGCATAAATTCACCTTTTCAAGGTATTGTGAATTTACACATAAAAGATAAAAAACGAATTATAACATTAACAAAAACAAAAAAAATAACAAAGCAACTAGAATATTTAAAAATCTACAAATCTATCTATGTCTACAGGCGTACAAAAAAAATAAAAATAAGAGGTGCCAGTCAAACGAAATGTATGATTTCGATTTTTTATTGTAATTTAGCTTCAAAGTATTCTTTGATGCTATAAGAAGAATTATCAATGAGCATGTTCCTAAGCTTAGTTTCAAACTCTTTGCGTTGCACAGCTTTCAAGGAGTTTGGTAAATGGTTGTAGACTTTTATTGCCATGTAATAAGACCCATTATTAAGCAGTGACAGCTGAACTGCTGGCGCCACTATGTCGTTCTTCCGGCGAGAAATGTAGCGACTTGGCTTGTCGCAGTTTTTCTGGAAATAATGATGCTTGCATGCTGCGTAAAACTGAAAACTAAAAATGTGGTAAGATAGAAAAAAAAAAAGGAATATTACTGAGGAAAAGGTATGCCAAGAAAAAGAGACGACTGGTTTACACTCAAAAAGAAATGATAAACACTTTGGCCAGGAATGCGGAAACCCATCAGGGTATTTATTGTATAGGAGATATACAATTAAATGAGAGAAAACTTCTTGAAAAATTTGAAAAGACCTGACGAAGAGCGAGCTACGGTGGAAAGAAAAGCTATTTTGCAAAGAGCCAACGGAGAATGGCTTGAAATGAGACGATCTCTCCTCACTGCGTCTAACTTCAGCAGGGTTATAAGACGCCGTGCAACAACACCATGTGCTTCCTTAGTGAAGGACATTATTTACAATAAAAAATTGGATCATGTAGAATCTATTAGTCATGGCCAGAACAATGAAAAAGTAGCTCTCACTCAGCTGGGCTTGCAAGAAAATGTTGCCATTAAGCCGTGTGGGCCGTATTTAATGACAACGAATTACCTTTTTTGGGTGCCACGCCTGATGGTTTGATGGGTGAACATACTCGGGTAGAAGTTAAGTGCCCTTTGACGGCCAGTAAAATGGGTCTAGAATCAGCAATAAATAAAAAAAGGTAACTTTCTGGCTCAAAACGACAACAGGCGAACTAGCTATTAATAAACGGCATGCTTGGTACTTCCAGATACGTGGTCAGCTACATGTAACCCAAAAGAAATATTGCCTGTTTGCCGTGTGGGCAAATGAGAAGGAGAAATTGAAAACGGAAATGATTGAGCGAAATGATTTTATGTGGGAAAACGAGATGAAAGATAAACTAATTAACTTCTATTTGGACATATCCGTGATATGCTGTCAAAACGGCGTCAATGTCTACTGTCTTTGCAAGCATGTAGAGGGCATATGAATGCTGGTTTAGACGAGCACATTTTTTCAATATGAGTCTTCCAATCCAAATTATGGTCAACAGTTAAACCTAAAAAAGTTGTATTATCTACTTGGTCAATTTTATATTCTAAATACCTAATGTCCATTCCAATAATTTCACGAATTCTTTTTCCAAATGTCATTACGTTCGTCTTTGTAAGATTAATTTTTAAATTGTTCGTATCTAGCCAAGTTATAACATTGTCCATAGTGTAATTTACTTCGCGTACTAACTGAACTTTGTCAGGTCCCGATACAACAATGGTACTGTCATCAGCAAATAATACTGTCTTGTGACTGGTGATTTTTGGCAGATCATTTATATAAACTATAAATAACAGTGGCCCCAAGACACTACCTTGTGGCACGCCAAGTGACATGTTTTCAAATTCTGAATATTAATTAATTTCAGTTTTTTTAAAAGGGCATATTCTGGTGACTCTAGTGGATTGAATTCTGCAACTCAGATACGACTCAACAAGTTTCAGTACGTTACCTCTTATACCATACGCAGACAGTTTTTTTAATAATATACCATGGTCAACACAATCAAATGCTTTTGTTAAGTCCATGTACAGGGCGCATGTCAACTAAAACCAACCTGTTCCTCGGCAAAGATGTTATATTTTTCAAAATAGTTACTCAAGGAGCTTTAAATCACTCGCTCAAATATTTTCGAAATGACTGGCACCAATGCTATTGGTCTATAACATGTAATATCACGTCTATTACCCTTCTTGAAAAGAGGTACAATGATTGTACTTTTTAATTTATTTTTAATTTATTAGGAAAGGTGCCTTTTGAAATACAATTGTTAATAATGTGACTTAAAATGTGAGATAATTTAATTGGTATTTGTTTTAATATTTCTGTAGTTATGTCATCATAACCAGTGCTTTTACTATTTTTCAAAATTATAGGTAAATATTATTATAATAAGCATGTCATCTCGCTTTTCCAGAATAACATGATTCATATCCACTACTATCACCTAAATAGCTTCAATTAAACAACATAATTCGTTAACAAGAGCTTAAAACTAACCCATGCTTAGCCATCACTAAATATTTGAGCTTAAAACTAAACGTTGTACTTTTTATACGCTTACATTAACCGGCAAAATGGCCAGAAAGTGAAAACTTGACTACAGTCCATTTTACAAGTCTGTTACAAGTCATAACATAAAAATTTAAAAATTAATAAAAAATAATGTGATCCCACCAAATAAAAGTTTTAACATTTAATTAAATGAGTTCTATTTCTTATTCACAGCCATCCATACAATTACTAAATACTAGGTATTTATTATCCATACAATTATTTTTTTACGCACGTACTAGGCTAGTACTCTTTTTTGATTGAAATACAAAATATTCACCTATAGTCTCATTATTATTTTAATATTTTGTTTTTATACCCAGTGTCACTTTTACAGTAAATACTAATCCAACAACACCTCTCTAGTTAAATTTCCATCAACCCACAAATATCTAGTACTTCCTACTAATCCTACTTCCTACTAATATTATAAAGGCGAAAGTTTGTATGTGTGGATGTGCCGTGTTGCTCTTTCACGTAAAAACTATTGAATGGATTTTAATGAAACTTTTGTTTTTCAACTTAAGTACACGCAGACAAAATCGCGGGCGGCCGCGCGGCCGCTAGTAATAAATAAAATAAATGTCTTGTCTATTTTGTTGTTTGATCTATGGGTGCTTTAATGTAATATCAAAAGTAAAGTAAAATTATCAATTGTTTTTAGGTCATGAATGATATCATTAAATATCATTATTTACAATTGATAATTCGTTATGTTTTCTGAAATGAACTTATTTCTTTGTTTTTTTATTTTTTTAGAAAATTCTCACACACTGTCACAGTGTTCGTTGCCAAACTCATCCGAAACGGCTTGGGCGATTTTAATAAAATGTTATGATGCTACGGTGGCTGGCACATTACGCTACCGATTTCCGGTCAGTCCTCCTTGCTCTATTGCAAAGAAATGTCATTTGGCAAGAGCGAGAGACAAAACGGAAATGGAGTAACCTGATGTGCTGTTCACTGTACATACCTACGTTTGTTAAATCTGAGATATGCCATAAACTATTTTATAGACCTGTTTTTTTTGGAGTCCAGGTGGACGAAGTCTCTGGTGGCAGCTAGTTAGATAATAGGTATAATGTAACAATAGAGGTGAAATTCCTTCCGGTCGTAATTAATTTATTATTGACTAGCGTTCGCACGCAACTTAGGCCGCGTGGTCTTAGGTTAAAAAAATAATAATATATCTTTATAAATTGTAGCACATGATTCCGATTCATAAGCTGTATACTGCTCTGCTCCTATTGATTAAAGCATAACGAAAAGTATACATAGGTATAACCTGCCCAAGAGTATCAAGAATAATTGTTTCAAATTTCGTTAAAAAAGTCGTCGAGTAGTTTTTGTTCAGACAAAAATTTTACTGATTGCATTTTTGGCATCAGTAGCAATTCTTAATCACCTCTTGATTGTTAATTTTTAAATTTATTTCATGTACAGAATTGGCCTCTACAGATTTATTATAAGTGTAGATGAGCGACATCTCTTGGAAAAATGGCGAGATCTCATTGTAGTTTTATGTTGACACGGTAGTTTCATGTTGCGCCGATAGATGGCGATATACCGGTTGTCTATGTGTGTGTGTCTAAATTCTCGATTTCAGTTAGGTCTAGTAGTCCTCTTAAGGATCTTAAACACTTTGATTAACGAGAACTGCCTAAATAGGGGAGAGGGGGGCATAACGGGGACGCTAAGGGAGATAAACAATAAAAAAATGAGTATGGAATATTTGTATTAAAAAGTAATCACAACTTTTTGTTTACTTATACATTTATTATTTGGCAGTGAATTTGGTGTGGTAAAACAGAAAGTAATATTTTTTATTAAAATTTTACTTTTTTTAACTGGTACAAAATGGGCAAGTGTGGATTTCTTCTAAATCTGCGTCATCAACTCCGGCACAGGCTGTATGGGCCTGTCCACATCGCTCGCAGGCCACCCAACGCTCCGAAGACTGTCTTCCTTCTACGATAGTTTTTTCTCGCTTGGTTCGTTTGGTCGACTGAGGGAATAGGAATAATATGTCTTTTGGAGAAGCGTTTTCAAAGAAAGTTGTCAAATCACGACAAACTCTTCGAATTTTAAGATTGGGAAACGCAGATTTCATCTGCATAGATGGTCCAGGCTGAGGTTCTGAGATGGTTGACTGTTGATGTTTTCTGCCGACCCGCCTGGAACTTATATTTTTAATAATTAATTTTGTAATTGTAAAAAAGTTTGTAATTTCGTACAAACCTAATACAAAACAAATATTATTATTGTAATATTTTCAAATGAACAGACTATACAGGGCCACAACGGGTTACCCCACTATGCCCCTTAGCCACGTCCCCGTTATGCCCCCATGTCTAACATAATTTAAAATAATTAACGAAAAAAACAATTCAAGGTTGGAGTGATTTTGCTCAAAACACATCAATACTTAATGCTAGTAGTTAAACACACCAAAAGAAATAATTGTAGAAAACCAAACACTTACCTTATTAGACACGTTTTGGTATCGACTCAAAATAATATGAAATGTCGCCGAAAAAAAGAATTGAACGTCAACATGAAACGCGTGCACTGTGGTCTCCGGTCACTGCCGTACTTAATGTCGATGAGAAATACCCTCTTATTGGCTAAAACAAAACGCGCCTAGAATGCGTAGTTACTTGTATGTGGGGGTGACCCCGTCGTGCCTCGCGTCCCCGTTATGCCCACCTTTCCCCTACTGCTTCAAAACTAATTCAACAGAACAAGACGGGATTTTCGTGAGAAAGTTTTCGAAAAGTACGTATTTGAAGTCTATTTTATGGAAGGTCTAAAATAGTTTAGTAGTTATTATCATGACGAATAACTGTGAAGAGATCATGGTTTCAGGGTATGAAGATAAAGAGGATGAGGTACAAATAATAATTTTACTTACAAAAATACCGCTAAACTGCTTTTTACAAAAGCAACAGGTCCCAGAATAAAAACACAGGTTGGACAATTTTTTTTTAGGTTTTTGGTTTCTAATCCGCATACCACAATTTACGGGGTGGTGACTAAGTAGTAACATTAAGCAGTGTTCCTGCCAGTCTTAAACCCGTGACCACCGGGTTCTGAGTCAGAGTGTTCGGTCAGAGACCACTGGGCCACGGCGCTCTCTTGAAAATGAGTGATAAGGTTTATAACCAACCTGATACTCATTGCTCTAATAATTCCAGCAGTAGGAAGAACAAAAGTTGTTGTTTGTAGAACAGATTATGAGCTAATTCCTTTACAACCTTTACATTTCGTTCAAAGGAATTATCAAGAAAACGCCGACATCGAAATTGTTTAGAAATCAATGGTCTACGATTGTGTCCACCAAAATGACACTGGCTTATTCAGCTCGACAGACAAAAGGAGGGGTACAATGGAATCCGGTCTCTTTTGTCTTCCCCACTCTCTTGGACGGATGAAAATTTTAAACTAGGTCCAGATTAACGCCGCCGCTGAATCAGCTGTCCCTTGCTCTTCACCAGGGGATATTATCCTTTGATAGACTAAATTTTCATTTTAAGACAGTTTTACACGGTTATCACGGCTTACTACGGTCTCATATTATTTCTGCCTACGGTTTTTAATTTTCTATTCAGAATGAAGCTTTACGGTCATAGAACATTATGCCATCACGGTAAAGCACGGTAACTGCACGGCTCCAACCCAGCAATTATTAGGCAGACGCGAGCTACAAGTTGAGCGCTAAGGTTGAGCGGTATTGTAGTGGCAAACAGCTCGGTTTCTCATATCGATATTTCCAAAAATTGTACCACTCGCTACTTAATGCTCAAATTCGAATGGCAAGATATTTGCTGGGTTGCGGCCATGCAGTTGCAGTGCCGGTATGAGCTATTAGCTTTACGCGCGCCCGCTACTGCCATCATCATCCACAGTCACATAACGTCCACTGCTGACCATAAACTTGCCAACTTCAGGAGTACCAAATTAAACTCTAGGGCGTGGGAACACAGACTAAGACTAGTTCTGGAGCGCTCAGGATCTTACTGTTATAAAATCATCTACACTAAGCACAGGCCTCTTTACTGATCCTCCAGTTCCAGCTTACGTTGAATAACGTCAATTTCAACTTTCTAGAATCCCTCAAAGTGAAAATTCTGAGCCGAGCCCTGATTAACGGCCCCTCTGTTGTCGGGTATTGGATCGCGCTGGTTGTTGCTGCGAACTAAGTTGTACGGATAACGCGATTTCTGCAAGTTAATTTAGCAAATTTTACGAGGGACCCCGTTAGGAGTCAAGTTTTAAGCCCTATTAACTTAAGGGACTGTATATTGCAACGGTTTGAGCAGTTCTTCTTATTTAATTAGTGACTCACCCTACGAGCTTGATGAAATTCTGAAAGGGAAATCCGAGCCAGTAAATTTCAAACTCGGTGAGACTTCTCAGCATAATGTAGGATCCTTTTGAGGAAAGGCATCTTGGCAACATTGTTTTGTTGATTTTCTATTATTTATTTATCAGTTTACTCGTATGTCACCATAATTATCATTGTAATGATTGTTCGTTCACAGTCTATCACGCCATAATATTATAAAATAATCGTTGGATTGTGAAGGAACTGTAACATCCTTTTACAATATAAATCATTACTATTCGATAGTTATAATCTATCCACAGCAAACCGACAAATTATGAGGCATGTTTTTTATTCAGGTTTGAAAAAAATATAACCACGAAGGCTAAAACCGTTTAACCATATCAAACCGATTCGGCTTCGCCAAGGCTCGGTTTCCCTATATATTTATAGGGCAGGCAAATTATCTGTCGTTATATACACACATAATCATGTGTAGTTATTTAAACAACTGTTTTGTACAAACAATTTGGAGCAGTTCCACTCAAATTGTTCACACCGTCTGCAGCTGTGAGGCATAATACCCCGCGGGCACAAACTAACCGTATTCCAACAAAGTTGAATTCAAGATTAGTGGCAACTTCGGGCGTTGCTTAATTCTGTTCTAAGCAGCAGGTCCTAAGCCTCAGTCTGTCGGGACTAAGTGCTGAGTCTAACTGCCGAAAACGAAGCCGAACAGGCTGGTTCAAACCATGAGGCAAAAGTATTTTGTGGAAGAAATTAAGTAAGACGTATGCACGAAAAGAGACTGAACGAAAACTTTTTTTTTTTCGTGGGGAAATCCTCATGGATACCTCGCTGCCCGGGGGGACGACGAGGTTATGTCGGACTCCTACCGACTAAAACCCCACGGCACTTGACCGTGGCACTTTGGCGGCGAAGCTGGATCCTACCGTAAGTAATACCGCACTGCTCCGCCGCCAGTGCTAGCCCCTAATGGAGCCCCCTCCAACCGACCCCCCAACGAAGGGGAGTGGCCACGAAAGCGCCTGGAGTACGCAGACACTTTCGCCGTCTCGGTGGACGCCGTGCAATGCAAGCCAGAGCACCCCCGCACTCCGGCCCGCTGGCACCCACTGTACGCAGGCCCTACTGGGCCCGCAACCACGAGCCACCCAAAGGGCGGCAACCAGCGGTACGGCCCCGCCGGGCCGCGACGCACAGGGGGGATCAGCCGCGGATCACTGGCCCGCACCAACCGATTGTGCGCCGCGGCCTACACCACGCGCCTCAGGGCGCTTGCAGGCCCCACTGGCCCCGCAATCCCACGTGTTGCCCTTGCGGGCTGCAGCGGGTGGGTGGCTAGTCCACCACACTGCCACGCCTGAGTGAGTCCTCTTCGCTTCCCGGCGGTTGGACGCTACCACCGGTACTAAGCCCCCTCGCCACGCCAAGGCGAGAACTCATGAGAGGGAAGATAAGCGCACCTGTACTTGTTCTATCTTAAATACTCACTACGTACTGTAAATATCTGTGAGTGTACGAAAAAAAAAAAAAAAACTTGATACCAACGTAGAAATTTTTAGAACACAGAAACTGCTATATCTGTCCTTTCAGATTGTATAAAGAAATTCATTGTAGTAGCATTATTGTACAATCGTAAGGACGTTAAAAAAAGACAGATTTTTCTTTTAAAAGGTGTCAAAATTTTAGCAAAATCAAACGTTTTTTTTTTTGTAATATTCTTAACCTTTATCTTATGCCTCTGTCCTCGCGTTATTCCAAGATAATGCTCAACTTGTGAACAAACTTAACTTTATGAAATATTTGAAAAATGATATCCCTATGATATCCCAAGACAGTTTTGATGTGTGTACTTGCAATAAATGTAGTCGAAATGAACAGAGTTAATCAAAAAGCTCACCGATTGCGTGTTGGCGATCCCAAACTTAAACTAAATGGTTACGTTAATGTTGTCAAACCATTGTATTCGGCCGAAGCCGAATCCAATAATGCACAACACTAGTGTTGTCGAGTGCCCAGAGATTTGCGATGCTCGCACAGGATTATTGTGCTTCTAGTTCGATTGGGTTTGTTCTAATGCTGTTTTATTTGATGCTGTAAAATAGTTTAAGATTAGTTGAAACCAACTGGGGAAGTGTACGTCGTAAACGAAGGGCTATTTAAGAGGTTTTGGGAAATGTTTTACTAGAGACAACGTTACAAGATTTAAGCTGCTCAACTACGCAGTAACTAAATTCTTTAATTTATATAGTCGTATATTGACTTTGAGAATATTTTCTTTAAATTTATCATCCGCTTCTATAAAGCTACTAAAATGATTGACTTAGCATAAATCAATGTTTAAAAAATAAAAAGACTGACAGTAAATAAGTCTTATAAATACCTACTAACTGGCTAGTTGACAAAAAGGGGTTATCCACATGACATTTTAAGAAAGATCACTACAAAGGATCAAAGCCACAACACTCTCACTTCCAAATTACAAATTACTTTGCAAGAAACAACTAAATCATAATACGGCTTCCATTAGCAAAGAATAACATTTATTCTGGCCAAGTTCAATTAGGGAAAGAACAAAACGTATACCAGAAACACCATAATGAAATTTGGTCACCGAGGTGCGGGAAACAAAAAGAGAGAGGGAACCAAAAAGAAAGAGAGGGCTGCAAAGAAATACGCTAATGTAGAAGTAGTGGCCGCTAATTACAGACGAGCAGGCTTGAGCATTAATTTCATTGTTATAAAAAGGCTTGCTAGGTAATGCTGCCTTTTGAATGAAGTACTGTCAGCAGAGAAAGCGAAAGCATACGTTTTTGTATATTTTTTATGACTAACTGACCTTTTGTCGACTACAACTGATCCCTGTATCGGTCAAAATTATTTGATGTCTGTTTTTTTTATAAAGGCGCATCATGAAGTTCCATCACTAACCTCATAATATCAACTTGTTACTGCCAGTGATGACGCATGAATAAATGAATTGAATTGAATAAGTCTAATCGATGCATGATACAATAAGTTTTTATTATTACCATCACCCGTTTCCTCAAGGATGGTTACAAACAACACCAACAACAGATATCTTGTCTGAGGTCAGCCGGAACCTACTAGTCGAGATGCCCCGAAAAATCCGTCTCTAAATTTCAGTCTGAGTAGTACGCTAAAAATATAAGGCAGACACACCATATCTTCACAACTTGTAATGATTCCTTTTTTTATAAAAGATACCTAATAATACATACCAGATGAATCACCCTTTCTGAAAAACAATTAGCTATTGAAATGTTGTTAGTCTAATACCGAAAATGGGTTTAAACCTGCATTTTCCCAAAACATACCCTCAGTTTTTACCGTCGGCTCGCAATGACTTTGTTGCTAATAAAAAAAAGCTGCCTTTTGTGGTTATAATTACAAATGTTTTACTTCCAATAAAAATGCAAAGAACTCTCTTTCATCTCGTAAAGCCTGTGTATTTGCATTTTGTTGCTGTCTGTACCTCTTATTTTCCCGTTCTACTAAATGGGCCCTCTTGAGATTGCGTTCGTTATTGACTTTAATATTGTTTTTTTGCTTTCCCACCCTTGAGAGTTTGTTACGGATGAGATTTTTTATTGAAAAGTGCTTATTTACAATTAGTTTTATTAAGACTACTGTTGTTAGGGTTGTATTTCCCGGTTTGTAAACGCACATAATAAATTATGTTAAAATTGTATATACGATTGGATTGTAATTGCAGATTGGATCGCTACTTGATAGTCTACGACTAGCCTGTGGCACGTTGATCGGTGCCGTCTTGGTGAACGGCACATTCAGAAGCCTACTGTAAGTGTGTAAATCTCGGGACCGCTTAGGTTTCGAGTCAGAGTGTTCAACTACTGGGCCACGACGCTCTTAAAAAAACGTGAGGATATCATCATAATAAGTCAAAGGCAGGTTCATAGCTTTTAGATTTCTGAAATTTTGTGAGGAAACTGCGGCCTAAAAAGATGCGCATAGGATGGATTGCTCTTTCTATGAGTGTTGGAGATTTTGAATCGATCCCACGACCTCTGGTATGGTTGTAAATTTCTTTTCTAAGTACTATACAATTGGTCTGTCTTTTGTTTCAGCAAATAGGTATGACAGTCGTTAACCACTTTAATAGTAGACCTAGAACCATTTTTTCAAGTTAAAGGTAATAAAGCTGCCCAGAATACAGCTGCTCAGAATAAATCTATCCGGATATTGGTGCATACCTCAGAAAGAGTAAAAACAATGTCCCCGGCTCCGCTTGCAGCGGCTATAATTCAGGCATCGCGCGGGCTCCGGCTCATTTTTCAAGTAATTGCAATACCCGCTTTATTGCAGGACCGGAGTCGACACTTTTTTATAGCCCATTTTAAAGTTCTAGAATAAATTCATGTCTCGTTCCTCCTTTATTTTTGGGGTTTTGTTTCACGTGCATATTGCTGTGGACAACTCTATAGGCAATTTTTTTTGCTGAAATGCTAAGTTAAAAAAGAAATAACAATTGATTAATGACAGGACAGATAATTATTGATGACAGGGTTGTTCAGAGCATAAATATTGAATTTTTAACATAAATACCTATTTGCTGAAACAAAAGACAGACCAATTGTATAGTAAAGCTACTTTTATGTTATTGTAGACAATTATCGCTCGCTCGGTGGCCAAGTTGCCCTACTTGTTTTATTGTACTATGGTAATACATTGGCCACTGACTCAATCTCACCTGGAAGGCTTACATAGGTGGGTAGGTGCCTTTCACACCTCCCTTTAGAGATACAAGATTGCAAGATATTTCCAACCGCTGATAACTAACACGACGGCAAGAAGAGGTATTAAACAGCTCAGAATGAATACCCATATGCACGTGAAAAACAAATTAAACTTTATCCGAACTTACCAGTATAAACTTAAAATAAGCCGTAAAAAAGCGAGAGATCCCACGTTCTCACAATAAAGCGGAAAGCCGCAGAGAAGCGCAATGACTTGAAAAATGACCCAAGCGTCGGTACGATGCTGAAATATGGCGGACTAGCAACGAAATCGAGTCCATTGTTTTTATTTACTAGAAAATATATCGCAACTCCATAAAGGCAATCGACGTGGCTCGCAATCGGTACGATTTCTTTGAACTATCGCTGCAAATAAGGCGGTCATTTTTCAGGCGAAAATGAAGAAATAAATTCCTGTTTTCTGATAGACTCGACTTACTTATTTGTGGTTTTTAATATGCAGTTGTGGAATAATTACGGATACACTTAAAAGCATTCAATAACCTGACAAGGCAATTTTATTTTTTTAGCACACAAGAGTTAACAGATTAAGTTTACGTGTACTCGTAAATGTACGAATTTATCGCCTCTTTTTAACCGCCTTCAAAAAAGGTTTTGAGGTTATTAATTTGACTTTTGGTGGTAGAGTGCAAAACAGTAAAGGTAGGCATTGGTAATGTTCATGATGGTAAGTATAACACAATACCGTTTTAAAAACGAAGCAATTAAATAAATACAATTTCATCATTAAGCTAGCTTTCCGCCTGCAGCTTCGCCTGCCATGGTATTTGGTTATTGTAGCCCCTCGTAATTTAGCTCAATATAATTTCCTTCCAACCTTTAAAGTCTATTTGATACACCATAAAAAAAAACCAAATATAATTGGTAAATTAATAACAATTAGTTCTTTCGTTTTGACGTGAAAACGTTTTTGACACACACAAAGCTTAGTTTAGGTCTAAAAGTCGATGTGTGATATATTGCCCAACGAAATTCAATTTGGGAGTTAAATTCTTTACAAAAGCTATAAACATCTCATATACTCAAGTTTCAAATGAACAGCGTGCTTCTACCTCATTCGAAATTGAAATTGAGAATCTATTCTTCACAACTACTACTTATCTTTTCACTGCCGCCGCCAGCCGTAATACAAAACAATAGGGGTAATTTTCCGTACCACCCTTCGTTTATCGTCTTCAGATATTGCCACAGACGCTTTGTTTTCACAGAATACTTAACAGTAACCTCGATAACGATGCATTCAATGTTATGATTGTGAGTTATGGCCGCAAATGGAGAGGTAACTAGTGATGCCGCTTAATAGGTCAGTATCGATAGGGAAACGATAGCCGACAGCAACGACTATTGACGACTTGCAATAGTATCGATCGTTTTGAAACTTGCTAGTTGATAAACTATTAAAAGTATGAATAGTTGCGAGTTGTGCTGTAATCACTCACTGTTAAATGAGTAGTTTGCAAATTGTATTGTATTTCTGTAAGCAGAAACATTAAACACCATGTCCGCGAAGTAGTCTTATGAACAAAAAATTGTGTACATATTATCGAATATTTATAATTTTCCATTAAGTCAACTTCATACCTACCTACCTATAATAATTTAATAAAAGTTCGTAAAAAAATAATAAATGTCTATGCGGCATAACGTATTAGTGGTAGGTACTAATAAATTATTGAGCGGTAATCTTTTCTCTAGCTAGATTTTATGGCATCGAAAACTGAGCCCCTTTTCTAAGAAGAAAACCCACTACTTTTCATGAACAATGAAATGTTTAAATAACAGTCATCATTACAATCGAAGCTTTATCTCATTTCATCGACAAAATCGATAGCATCAACATACGTCCTGCTTTTCAAGGTCGACTATCGATAGTCCTATTATCGTCACTTCGACATCACTAAAGATAACATTCAAAATAAGCAGAGTAGTTTGAGCTCGCAAGGCGGGCATTATGATGATTTATGTCTCTTCTTTAGTACATGTCAGGGTGAGAGCATAAGGCAGGATCTGGCTTTATGAATTTAAAAATCTACCCTCTTTCTCTGATTTTCATAACACAATGTCTTTTAGGTGCCCGTAGCGCAGTTGTGACAGTGATCGGCGACAATCGCTGTTGTAAAGCAACACACGCCGGGTCAGAAATGGGATGGGTGACCACCCTGACCGAAATTCAGTGATGTGTATTTCGGGCATCTCCGTGCTTCGGAAGCCACGTTAAGCAGTCCCGGTTGAAGTAGCGAGATGTCAGTCGTTAAGCTTAGTCAGAGGCCTTAAGGCGGCTTGACAACATCTGACATTAAGGTTTCTCATTAACCTTATACCCCACCAACAATCTCCTCGCACTGAGCCCGCGTGTTAGAGTATGTCTCATTCCATTTCATAGTTGAGGTGAGGCCTGTGCCCAGCAGTGGGACGTATATAAGCCGTTCATGTTATGTCATGTCTTTTAAGTCAGAATTTACTTATGCCTATGAAAATGGCATAAGTAAGCGCTTTTCGACTATTGGGGTTTTAGGCAAAGCATGTCATGATTCAGGGTTCGAAGTGATAATAATAATAATATCAAAATTATTTTTAAAGAAATAGATCTTCGTAAGACGCCCTTCACTAATTTTCACTAAATGACGAAAAAATATCCAAAACTTTACATTTTAATTTAAAAAATGATTGTAAAATAGCGTTAAGCTTTTAATAAAATTTAAAATTTAGTTTCCAGGAGGAAAACAACAGATTAAGTTCCAAGAGATTAAATCAAAGTAGGTACAAAGTACTGAAACTGATTTTCTATGATAGTTATTAAAGATAAAGCTGAACTAAGAGCATCCTTGTATAAAGCGGAAACACGTGTAGGTGGAAATTATTAGAAAATGTGTTATTTCCGAGTTAAAAAAATATGAATAAAAAAGCTGCATTTTCACAATTTATTCACAATTCACTTATGAACACTTTAAACTAACATTATGAAGGTTTTTTTCGTATTTTTGCTCCTTATAATGGGTAATAGGTAGACGCTTGAAATTTTCATCGAATATGTAGTTGTAACAAAATAAATAACTTAACAAAAGTGAATAAATATCAAAGGGCAATTTGGTTTTTACTTTATTTTTACTCCCATACAACAAACGCAATTTTCAGACATTTTATACTCGATGATGGTACGGGACCCTTCGAGCGCAAGTCCGACTCGTACTTGGCCAGTTTTCACATCCCGTTACCGAAATGGTCGTTTATCTGCTATTAATATTATCATACTCTCAATAACAAATTTTCAATATAAATTGCATACTTATGGACAAAAGCAAGCCGATTTCAGTGTCATATTATTTTCAGTTAAGAATGTCGTTGTTTTATGAAACGAATTCAAAATTCCATTCCATCGTCCATTCCAATATCACTGACATGCACTGAGCCTCCAGCCCAGCCAATGACACGTCAGAAATACACGTCAGTTTACTAATATCCATGTTGATCGTTATTTCAATGAATAAAAAGTATTATTATTACTAGTTATTGTAAGCCTGTTATGTCTTACAGCTGGGCGAAGGTCTCCCTATCCTCTTTCCACTGATTTAGCTCGTCTCACAATGACTTTCTAAGCCTGCCACGAGGTCATGTTCTACTTTGGACTAATAATATAAAAATGATACAAAATGTACATTTTAAATCTCTGTTTTCTTTGTGCAATAAAGCACGCTTTATCTCATCTATCGCTATCATAATAATTAATGTGGTTATTGCAGGAATATTCCAACAACAATTCTATTTGTATGCAACGAGCACACAAACGGCGAAGGGACCGAGAAAAAAGGCAGCTACGAGTGTTTCTCGTTTTTGCCATGTGATCATTGTTTTCTTTGTGGAGTAAAGTAGGTACACTTAATATTACCCATCACTTTCATAATAATCAATGTGGTGATTGCAGGACACGCGGCAAAAGTGAGAATTCCTGCTGACCATTCCGGCAATATCATTGGTATGCAACGAGGGCCTAAGCGCCGAAGTGGCCGGCGCCGACGACCGAGAAAAAAGACAGCTACGCGTGTTCCCACTCAAGACGTTGTTAAGTGGAAAACATGGTATTGATGAACCCTTTGGCTATCGGAGGACACGCGGCAAAGACGTTATAGATAGACCCTATATCCTATCATAAAAAGTGTTGCATTATCTGCATGAAATGTTTTTTTTTTGCCATGAGATCACCTAAATAATTATACATAATAAATTTCTATGATAATTGTTTTCTTGTGGCGTAAAACACACTCAATCCTAACTATCACTATCATAAGAATCAATGTGGTGGAGCGGCAAAAGTGAGAATTCCTGCTGACCATTCCGGCAATATCATTGGTATGCAACGAGCGGCCAAACAGCGAAGTGGCCGGCGCCGACGACCGAGAAAAAAGACAGCTACGCGTGTTCCCACTCAAGACGTTGTTAAGTGGAAAACTTCTAACCCACAACTTCGAAAATAAGTTCGAGTTTAGATGTTTTACGCTTTACACTGGGCCGCGGTTAGCAGGATCTTCCCGAGTGGGGTTTCTTGCGAAGTAACTCGGTAATGGTGACTAAAAGGGTTAATGATATTACACGGAAACTTTTTGGAGTTCATTATCCTTTGGCTATTTTTACTGGCGGAAATCTAGGATGTAATTCTAGAACAATTTCTTATACTAAGATGAGATTTGACGGTATTTGCTACCGTAATTGTACTCAAGTACAAACTGACTAAACTTTTCTTACTTAAGGTCAGGTGTTCCTTGAAATCTTCATCCATCGGATTTAGCTGGCCGCGCATTTGCAGGTATTAAGTATTTCATTACAACGTTTTGTTCATCTCAGCAATAAATATTTTTTACCTATGTAAATCTTGTTTCAGGCATAGTATTGAAAAAAATCTTCAAAACGCTTCTGAGAGGTTGTGCTCAACCCCCGCTGCAAAACTCAATTCAACAATTTTAAGTGATGTGATTTAGAGAACCAATAGAATCTCTCAATTTACCTTGTTTCGATCAATAAAGCGATTCTAATGGATCTCAAAAACACATTTCTCGCAACACATCCCTGGTGGAAACGCACCCACAACGGTATGAGTCTAAATTGATTGATAAATAAAATACCAACTTTCAAACTAAAATCCAATCTTATAAATTATGTAGACCAATACTTTACCAAATACCAAGAATATTGGTAAGGCGTATTTGTTTAACATAAAACATTGTTTAGTCAGCGAATGTCGAATCGAGTTTATTTATTTAATACGCAATAAAAATATCAGAAGGCCGAATGAAATGTAGGTTATTTTGTTACGAAAGACGTTTTACCCGCAAGCCAATATCGACAATATGTGCCAAGCCAAAAACAACACTGGCCAACTAACCACAGTTTATATTCAATTACTTACTTAATAGGAGTCGAGGCGACCTTACCTCGGGCCGACCATCAATTTTCTTTATTCAGCTAGCCTTCCGTCGAATAACCAATTCTAAAAACAAGCTTTGGACAAGGGCTTGCCTACGATACGTAATATACGACAGTACACAGTTCTCCTTTGACCTAAAACTCTCTATCCGAACTTATCTGCGATGTAAACGATGCATGGAACCGTCAACGTTGTCCCTGAACGAAACTAGCCTTTAGCACTTGAATCCAGAGTGGGTTTTGCTTTGATGATCTCAGTAAATAGTGTAGGGAGATGGTTGTTTCATTCGGTGCCCGATATCTACAATGCGATCGGTACCGCCTGTTTTGTTTCCTTATTTCGTCAGGCTACATAGTAAGATACTCTTGGCTAATTTAGTGAGGAAACTTTGAGTTGTGACGCAGATTTTAATCGGATGAAGTTAGGAGTTGGACAGATTAGGCCGGGTATCGGGACGATCCCCCCACTAATTGTGGTTTAAGATCCTTGAGAAGAATGTTCGGTCGGGGCAACGAAATTGGGTTCAGAGTTTAGGATGACTCGTAAAGTTGTCCAAACTTAGCGTGTAGCGTGAATTTGAACTTGCAGTTAATATATTGCAAACAACATTTTTAATTAGAAAATCAAGTTTCATAGTTCTTACTGCCGCACTCACAGACGTTAATTTGAGTTAATGATTATTATTCAGTCATTGTACTTTATTAAAGGACAAAAACAACAATGTTTATACGTTGTCAAGTACCCCATTAGTACAAGCTTTGCTAAGTTTGGGTCTCGATGACAGAGAGGGCAAAATGTCCAATGATATTCATTTATTTTATACTAGCGGCCGCCCGCGACTTCGTCCGCGTGGACTTAAGTAAGAAAAAGAAGTAATATTTTTTCATAAATTGTAGCCTACCTATATTTTATTCAGATGTATAAGCTATATTATTGTAAAGTTTCCTTCAAATCCATCCAGTAGTTTTTACGTGAAAGACAATACACATACAAACTTTCACATTTAAGTATAATATTAGTAGGATAGGATAATTGACACTGGCTGTGTCATTATCATTATCAGCATTCTCATAATTATCACTATCCCCAGAAGCAATGCCATGCACTTTGACTTAGGCTTCCTCCAAAATGTACCAGGTTTAATTCAATTTCTACGCCATTATTTTCAATGGATGAACGCTAATTGATGATTAAACGAACTTACCTTAAGTGAAGTTCTATCATAATTATATGAGTCGCTGCATCCATTTAGTTTTTCTTAAGAGTTTCTATGACTCTCATTGATTTAAATGTCCTTCCAAGATAGAAACTACACATGACCTAGTCAATGCAGCTGGCCTATGTTTTTAATCTAACAACCTAACTGAGGTATTATTACTTGGGTAATTTATGCCACTCTGGTGAAAGCTGGGGCGTTTTGTAAGGATGAGACGTCTTACTATTCTTTATGACAATGTTTTCGTGAATTTCGCGAATAATATCCGTAACACTGTAAGTAGGTAGGTACCTACAGTTCCCTGTTGGTACAGTTAAGGTTAGAATTGCATTAAGATATTCTACTGACTTCTCTCCTTAAATCTTCTTACTGTGAATTTCTTATTAAATGTCAAATCTTGTTTGGCTTGGTACACTACTAAAGTGTAAACTAATAAAGAGCTGTTGCTTATGCGAAGGTGTTATTTTTCATTAAATTATTATTGTGATTTCAGTCCTATTCTCACGAAAAACTTAACTTATAACCTATTGCGGTCATTTTAAAATGAAAGACCACGATGTCTTCTACTCGTGAGTGCGTATGCAACAAATCCTTAATGGTAGGTCACCTACCTACATAATATCAAATACTAAAACTATTAAATTGTAATTTAGCATCTGATTGCAATTAATTTCTTAATCAACAAACCTTGCCAGATGCGAACAATAAAAGCTAAAACTACTTCCTATAAATTGGTAATCTGCAAATCATTACCAAACATTTTTGTCTTTAGGTATATGCTGTAAGAGTATCTGCAAATGACTAAGTACTAGTCTTACTGAAATCGAGACAAGATAAACATCTTTTTCCAATACATTTCCTGTATTCAGAAATGCGATCAATCTGAAATGGTTTTAGTTCAATTTATAACTTTTAATCCCAAGTCAAAACCAGTCATGGCTTGGATATGGTTATCCACTATACCTATTGATTGATTTTGTTATTTCAAAAAATAACCACGGAATCGAGGTACTAAATCAAGTCTACATTACAAGTTGTGCCTATTGAACGGCTAAAACAGCAGTTATACCTTTAAAAATCATCTACTCAATCGTTAAATGACAAATTTAACGCTTGCTGAATTATGAGTAGTCACTAATGTTTGCTAAACGGCAAAAGTGTAGCATTTTGCATATAAAAGAAATCCGCGTGCGTAGCACACCACTCAACAACAAGTAAATCAAGTAGATACATGTATGCATATACATTTAAAAGACGGCTGTGTTTATGTACTTACACCATTATTAAGTGTTGTTATTCAACTTGTTATTGTTAAACGCGTGGCTGCATTAAATACTTACTGTGTTAATTATTAGGTGGATTAGGTTTATCGCTTCATAAGAATAAACTATTAATAATAAAGAATTTAAGTGTCTCTTCAATTCATGTTGTTTCAAATGCTTTTGCTTATTTATTATATTAAAATAAACTACTATATAAAAATAAGTCGGGTTTTCCTTTCTGACGCTATAACGCACAGACCGATTTCCACGGTTTTGCATTCGTTAGAAAGGTCCCGCGCTCCGTGAGGTTTATAGCAAAGAAAATTCAGCAAAATTTCAACAGAAAAGCGGGAAAATCTTTTTTCACATACAGCTAAGGCCACGCGGACGAAGTCGCGGGCGGCTGCTAGTCATAGATAATTATTTCTTGAATAATAAAGGAAATTCTGGAAAACTTACATGGGTTCTCTGCCACCAGGTAAGGTTATCAAACCATCAGCAAGGTAAGATACAGAAAAATACTGGTAAAGCTAGGTTGTTTAATACATACCTGACTTTTCATAATCACTATGAAAATACTTTTCATTTCATTTTATGTTTTATTTTATTTTATTTCATTTCATTTTATTTCATTTCATTTCATTTCATTTTATTTCATTTTATTTCATTTTATTTCATTTTATTTCATTTTATTTCATTTTATTTCATTTTATTTCATTTTATTTCATTTTATTTCATTTTATTTCATTTTATTTCATTTTATTTCATTTTATTTCATTTTATTTAATTTCATTTCATGGGCCATTCACGGATTGAATATAGGCCCTTAATTCAGATATTGCGATATCGTTACCGTCATGTTGACTCACGGCCAACTCCCAGGTTTGTTCCTTATGTACAGATCAAGCTATTAGGTCTCAAATTTGAGATCATTTTTCTGTATTTATATGCCTTCGTGATGACTCGCGGCCAACCCCCAGGTTTTTATTATACCTTCGTGATGACTCTCGGCCAACCCCCAGGTTTTTACAATACCTTAGTGATGACTCTCGGCCAACCCCCAGCCATTTATTTTTTAAGAAGTAAATAAATAAAAAAAATAATTAGGCACCGGTACTCACTGGGATGGTTTTCGGCGTCGGCCTCTAATTACATAGCTAATTGAATACTTCATTCTGCTAAATCCGCATTGGATTGTCATTTTCTCATATGTTGTGAACTTCGTGGGCAGCAAGCCTACGTGAGTGGTTATCCCGTGGTAACACGGGTGTTAGCCTTCATCATATTATGAATATTGTAAACGGTAACCACGAAGTGGTATCAAATGTATTTAAATATAAATTATATAGCAACTAGAGTAAGTTATGATGTTAGTCATAGCTGTATAGCTACAAAAGCTGTGGCGTGGCTACTCAGATGTGTCTGTGTAGTAGCAAAATGAAACATTATTTCAATATCAGGTACTTCCATTACTAGACTTATTCTTAGTCGTTAGTTTTCAATTAAAATTACAATCTTATTCTTGAAGTTTTTAGGTACTAGTGTAGATAGAAAGAAAGGTTTTTGTTATGCAAGGATAGCACAAAATAACTTACAGTTTGGTCTTCGATTTGATTTTCATTTTAAAATGCTTTCGAAACCACACTCGCGTTGTGGGCCTGGCCGTGCTCTCGTTACGGGACGTCCTCTTGGACAGGAATAAACAGGAACCTTTATTCTGCTTGGCTAATTTGTTGAAAATGCACCGACCAACTTGGTACGGGAAAAAACAGGATCTTCTTCTTCTGTTTGTCTCGTTTGTTGGAAACACACACTCAGTGTGCGTTTTATCGTAATCTCGTTACGGTGGGTCCATTTTGGACAGGCCTCAACAGGATCATAAACAGCTAAAATTAATGCCAACATTGATTAAGACCACTTCACGGTCTCATCATTGACGTGTTTTGTTAAATTTAAACATTGCATCGTCATACGAAGATTCACTTTTAATCACGAGATCTATTATTAAAACATTTTGTGCAAGAAAATGTGGGTAGATTTTTATTGTAGACCGTATTTAGTTATTGTTTAAAACGAAAGGTAAGTACGATCTTAACGTTGTTTTCATTTAGGATCTATCGATTTACACTACTACAACTATTGCAAACACTTCAGCACTTAAAGAAACCGTTATATAAAAAATATAACGAGAGAGGGTGTGTCGATGCCCGAACACTAGAAACGAATGATGAACTTGTCACCTGTCAGAGCGACGCACCTACCGTAGGGAGGGAATTTGTTTTTTTTTTCTGTTTCAGTGATACCAGCTCTAAAACGTGTTGATGCCTGGTACATGAAGAAATGTACTACCTTGTGATAAAATCCCGAGGATGCAGCGACGAAGTATAATATTAGACAAAAATGACGAATCTATTACGGTTCTTATAACTTGTACCTAAGATTCAAGGTTCTAGGTGAGCTCAGGACGTTTAGTTTTCCATAGGTAATCTTTCCAAATGAAATACATCACATCATAGCTGCATATGGTTTTAAAATGTACACTGCAGCGTTATCGGTGTTCAAAATCGTCGCCCGTCCGCCAAATGCGAGCGAATCGTACCGGGTATTTTCAGTCCATTACCTTTTTCGTCTGAACAGAGTTAAGCTGATTAACCGACAACGAATGGAAATCATACGGACAGGATTGTACCGGGACATTACGATAAAACCATTGGGCTGATGGGAACAAAGGGATGTGACGTTTTGAAGTATTTACTTTGCTCTTTGTTACCGATCTGTAGTTACAGGTTTTATTCTGTTTTTTTTTCTAATATATTTCTTTTTAGCTTCATATACGCAGAAAGTCCAAAGTAAATATTTGAATGTCTGGGACACCATACACCAGGGACAATGAAAAGTGATTGCCTAACCTAAACATAAGACTATAATAAGTCACTCTCACAAAATATAGAGAAAGATCCTCTTTCTATGTGGCTATGTTAGAAAGAAACCTCTTTCTATGTTGTCGAATAAATTGTCCAATTGATACTCATCTAATTCAATAATTATTAAATATTCTGATTCACATCATGAATATTTTTATCACCAAACACACAATGAAGGCTTGTTATGCTGGGCTTTTGAAACTTTTAGCAATCTGTAAAACAACCAAACACCACTTACATTTGCTTTTTAACTTTAATTCATTGTTCATTGGAATACAGTAGGTGTTCCAAGCAAATTTGAATTTGGGTTAAACAATGTTAAACCACGAAGGTCTCTAATTTTAAACTGTGTTTAATTTTTTTTCTTGTTTTTTATCTTAACACTAGGCGATGACTCTATTATGCACAACTTTGCCCTGGCTTTACCCTTCAGCCTTTAAATATTAATAGGTTGTTACATTAAGGACTTACTAACTTTGATCAACTTAAACAATCTTGGAACTTTGGTGAGACTCAGTACAAAACAATCGATTAGTACGTGAACTACGTACCTAGGTAGTTGTTCACTTTGCGAATGTGGACCTTTTTCGGAAACAAGTCAATGGCTGTTTTAAGACTGTAGGCTTTCAAAACCTCAAATGTATTTCCTATTTCCTTTACTAAAATGCTCAATTTGAATTTTGTTCCACATTTGTTCCTAAGAATTTGGTATTTGCACCCAGTAATCTTGTGTTTCGACGAGCTACCACCATCGTGAGCTGTCAAGCAGCAATGTTACTGATTGGTCAATTGAATTATTGACTACCAATCAGGGCTGCCCACCGTGGATTGTTGACAGACTTAATTTCATACAAGAAATCAAACATCAGTGGCCTAGTTGCTGTGTGGTTTATGCTTAGACAATATAGAAATGGACTCGCGATTGGGCCGCCCGTCAATGCAAAAAAGTCTGTCCCTTTTTGCGGGGGCAGGGGGAACATTCACACAAAGAAACTTACCTCTACTTTAACAGAAGAGGCTTGTTGGCACAATCGCACACAAACCTAAATAAGCAACACAGGGATATTTTACACATACATGTCAATAAAATGATTCACACTACCAAAACTTTTGACATTAGTTATGTCTTTACACGGTGCTTATGTCAACTTGGCTAGTGCTGACCATAATACAGCCATTGGATGTACAAACATAAATTGAACAAATGTTTCGATTAGAAATTGTGAATTATATTATGTACTGGAAATTACGCACTTTCCATAATTTCTACTTCCATAATTTGGACTTCTCCACGTAAACAGTTAAAATCAGGCTTTTTACTTTCATGAATATTTACTTAAAACTATTCGACGAATATTTTAAATTACAAACTTATTGAAACGTGTAGATTCTTCTCTTATAAAGCAATATAGCAGTAAGCAATCATTAAATAAACTATTAGAGTAACATTTGGACTAAGGACCAATTTTGAGGATTAAAAACTTATCAGACCTATTAGTCTGATAAATTAACAGGTTCACTGTCCATAAATATCTTAGACAATAACAAATATCTTAATGCTCTAAGACAAATATATAACAATTAAAAGCTAATTGTTCGCAGCCCATATGTGGGCTGTGGACTGTGAACCGGTTAACCTTTTATTTTTAACCTATAATATCTACCTATGACTAGTGCATAGTCTGTAATGGATGGTCCACATTTAGATTTCGTAATTCAATATTTTATAATCTGCCGAGTTGTTATTTGTTCATCCGATAACTTTGATCTAACTGTTGAATAATCTTTCCTAACTGAAACGAGGTGTATGTATGTTTCTAGGGCTTGACAGACTGCCTAAGTTAGTAAACTTGATATTATGTGATTGGAAACATCGGTTTTGAATGCATGCTTTCGTATTGTAAGATAATGAAGCTTACAGCTGGACAAATAACAAGTTTTATTTCAAACAGTGTTACCTACTTCACCCACAGTAATTTTTTGGTGAATATTTGAATCACTTCTATTAATTAATCAACTGATAAAAAATCATTTCATCCGATTAATTTCTATAAATGAATCGGATAATATGATGTTATCATGGCCATTAAAAGTCATTTCCTAACTGATTTGTTTGTTATTGACGTTATATCGCTCACTGCACATATTAACTCAGCAAACGGAAAAAAAACATCTTTATTGTTGTAAGCATTTACAAACACTCACCTATTTATTTATTTACTCAGGACATGACCTTTGTTCAGGGGTCACTTTACTTCTATCGATAACAAGAAACAAGAAAATCTTTCAACATAGTTTTGCTAATAATAATTAAAAATCAAAATATAGCAACAAATAAAACAAAACAGAACAAAGTAGCAACAAACAGCAGAGTAAATATTTGTAAGTCTAGCTTCTAAATTCTTAAATTTAAACATGCAGGAAGCAACAATTTGAATGTATTGTTACGTAGACGGGGTACGTTAATTCAAAATGCCCGATTTTACGACGAAGACAATTTATTGGAACGAAAGTAACAAAGTCACACACGTGAAACTAATTACAATCATTAATACAATACAATACATAAACAAGTTGCTGCAATATTGGCTCGAAAGTTAGGTCCATTGGACCTAGCTTAGTGTGGCCACTTTTGGTACGCGGGTGTCGTACCTTCGTCTTTTTGTTAATATCCATGCTTATCGCACTTAATTTAAGAAAAATTGTAACAATGGGGACCCATTCTATAATGGGTCCCGCCTCCGGCCCATTCTAGAATGAGTCCCGAAGTTAAGTGCCATCGAGTATGCCAACTTTCCTGTTTTCCTGTTTCCGGTATTTACATTACACAGAACCGCAGTGTGGTTTTTTAATTTTTTATTACCTTTTATTTAATCTTTTATTAAAATGAATTTGAATGTTTTTTATATTGCTAGGCCCAGTATCACTTTCGCAGTAATTACAAATCTAACGACACATCTCAAGCTGAAACAAATCGAGTCGTTCAGGCTGCAGAGCGTGTCAAACACTATTACATACAAACATACTTACATATATACATACATACACTCGAAAAACATAACCCGCCTGCTAGCGCAGTCGGATAATCAATAAATGAATCATTAGAAACATTGTATGAATTTAAATTGACATTGAATTGTTATTGACTGATTTACTTACTAACATAGATCTTAAGGAATATTGTTACTAACAGTTTATGGATACTGGTCCGAAATAAATGATTTTTAATTTAATTTAATTATTCTTACGTCAATCGAACTAATTGAAATATTTTATTCGAGTGCAATCGGAACTTGCCAATCGATTTTTCTTGACATTAACCCCAACACTAGTGTGATTACGAAAACACTCAAATGTCATTCCAAACAATGTTTCAGGTGTTTTAATTATTGGTGATTTTTGCAAAAGAAACATGAAAATGAACCAAAAAAATACATACGGATGAAACATAATATTATCCTTCTTCCAATTTGAGTTTCTCGAAGTGTTCTTTCAACTATCTACTGCACAAAACGGCATTTTTGAAGAGCTCTTTACTCATCGACGTATGACTCGTTATGTCAAAATTTCCGAGCTTCAAGTAGTTTTGTTCAACGTTCGGATTTTTAATCGTAACGTAGGCAGAGGGGTAATGCACGTAAGGCATCTCCAGTTCTTAATGCTCTAAGGGTTTATGCTATAACCAATTGACTGCTTAACTGAATTTAATATGATTGAATTAAAAGTAATACGTTGGTATTAACAGTGCTAGGACATCTACGGCAAAGAAAAAGGAGTTTAAATAAAAAATAAAATGGTTAATATTTTCTTTTCATGTTTAAAAAATACCAGATTCACAAACAAGGTTTAAAAACGACTAAGCTCCGTACTTAGTAACTTTAATTTTAGCCCGGATTTAAAAGAGCTGTTTGTTTGGCTAATCCAAGACGATTTACGTCGAGATTTTCGTTCGTAAAACAACTTTTCGCATTAATCCTATCGAGAAATCGAACGAACTGAAATAGCCGAGAATGTAGCAGTACGTAACAATATATACGGCAAACTCGCAAAGAGCCAGCTAATTGTCGCCGTACCACTCTAATTAAGAATTATAGCCTCCTGCAACTAACAAACAACGCTGTTAGTTAATTTATTGGGAAATTTCGACATTTTACCGGTATTGTGCTTGAGTGTTTCTCTTTAAGAATGTTTTTTCCTAACTATTATCGTTGTTTAACGAGAGTTGGAGTAATTAAAAGACATTTTTGGACTGTTAGCGAAGAAAGAATGGCAACGACAGTCGGAGAAACTGTTTGGCCCCTATAATGAAGGCGAGATAAAATACAAAAACAACATTAATTTGCGAATAATAGAAGGACACAACAAAATCGATATATTTCGTAACTAAATGTACCTTAGCAAGTTATTTGCTGGTTTGACTGCTATAATGCAGGGATAAGTAAATGGTTAGTATACAACACTTAATTTATGGCTTATGTACCTAATTCGTATAATGTGTTTATATTTTGTAATACCCATTTTAAATCCTTAAAGGTAGTAATGCCAACGGCTCTTCAGGCTAAATTCCTGCTATTAACATCGTTCTTGCCAAATGAAAATTCTTTGCAATAGAGCAAGTAAGAATGACCGGGAATGGGTAGTCTATTACGCTGTTGACCGTACTTTAGCACATCTTTACTGCCTGGAGGTGTTGAAAGCATATTCCCCTCTAAGTACCTAATCTGAACTCTAATTAGGCATTAGGATCTTATTCATACCAGTCACTTATGAGCGCCTGAAGTACAGGCAGGTTAGCGAAGAAATGCGCACCATCTGTACCAAAACTTCAGACTGTGCAACATTTGAATAATTTACAAAATAGACTGATTTTAAAAAACAACAGCCTACTTTGTACTCTTCAGGCATAATGAGTTATACGTCAACGATTTAACTGCCACTTACTGGCCAAAGTCAGTCTCTAATGTCTTAAAATTATTCTGCACAAAGATTATTGTATTAAACACTTCAAATCTCGTTTAAAACCGCACAACAATAGGAAAAACATCGGTACAGTGAGCGCCATAACTCACGACTCTCGCGCCATTTCTCATGTACAGCGTTTTATCTCAGAAGTCGCCCGGCGCCGACTTAAGTGGACTTTTGACTTTCCAGTTCTTCTTCCCAGCTGTTTTAAGTGCAGTTTGTTATAAAATTAATTTCTAAGTGGTAGTACATTTACAAGTGTCATTAGAGTTGTAACCGTTATGTATGGAATCGTATGTTTGGAGCATTTGCCATTAGACAAGCTCTTTCAAAACGTTTTAGCTTTATTTTCAGTTTGTGCACATGATACAGTACTCTTAAAGAGAAATATCATTAGAAGTAAACAGAGTCCTTGAGGCCAAATGTAGTAAGATATCTTGTGTTTAAATGCTTGCAAAGGAAATCTTCATCATCAAGCTTAAAGTAAAAATAAGACTCCCTCCCCCATAGAACGCCACAGCGAACAGCTCTGGGCCACTTAGGTCATCTTCCAGTTTGTGGTCGCCACTCGGAATCTTCTCGGAATCTTCTCTGTGTGTGGCCTATTGCCACTTCTGCTATCCTATCTGAAGAGCTATGACGCTGACCTTTTTCGCTACAAGCAGTGTCTATACCCATCACTGGCCAATCAATTTATTTACAGCGGTAGTGTGTGTGCGGAGCAACAGTATGAAATACCAAACATTTGTGCCTATTTAAAAAAGGCCCTTAGGCTTCTTTCTAGTAGAGTAGGTAAGTAGTAACTTGTAGTCTAAAATCATTTGCAAAAAAATCCAAACCCAACACACTAACGCGTTCTAATGTCATCAGATTTACTTAGCAAAAGCCATCGAAGAGCAATAAAATGCATTAAGCCTCGACAATGGGTAAAACATCGGTACAGTGAGCCATAACTCACAGCTTCGCGCCGTTTCTCATGTACCGCGTTTTAACTGAGAAGTCGCGTGGCGCCCACTTAAGTGGACTTTGACTTCTGCCCAGCTTATTTAAGTGCAGTTTGTTATTCAATTAATTCGTAAGTGGTAGTTAGTATAAAGGGGAAACAATATAATTTACGTTGAATAACATTTATGAATTGATACAAAATTAAATCATTCGGCTTAGGCTTAAAGTTAAAAATCAAATGTAAGTGGTGTTTGGTTGTTTTACAGATTACTAAAAGTGCAATTACAATTTGCGGCTCACTATCCGTTGAAGGGAAACACCAATAAGAACCCAGCCGACCCGTATAACGGCGGTAGGCTTACCCTTTACCACGTTGATTAAAAATATGACAGATAGAAAAACAATTTATTGCACACAAATTAACACATTAGTAAGTAATACATGTTCACATGACTGTACAATTTAGGCGGTCTCATTGCTTGAAGCAATCTCTACCGGACAACCAACAACACAATTTGTTAAATTTTGCCAATTTTTTTCGGTGAAATATTATGGGCTTCTGAATTTAAAGTTCACCAAGACGACAATATCTCAAACAAGGTGGTCAAAGACTTACTCATGCCTCTGACATAAGGGTGACATTGACCTGTCGTCTTTCTTACTACGTACGAGTAGGACTGGTCAGTCCCATAAGTCATCCCATGATCCAAAAAACGAAGATTCGGGTAGCTTGGACTATTTTTCGGTATTTTCAGTAACCGGAGAGTTCGCAACAAATGTATAAAAAACAACAAAAAAAAACACATTTATTTGCAAGAGTACAATTGAGACATAGATGTTAAAAAGTTTCTGGACATAGTATTCCGCCCGCTAGCAGGCGTGCAAATTTTTGTGAGAAGTTATAAACTTCGAATATAATGAACACAAATCATACTGTACCTACGCTAGGGGTCAATTTTTGACTCCGCGTCAGTACTGACATAGCGTATTTATACCTCTTTTAAATATCATTGACTGGGTCTCGTTTATTAACAGTGCTTTTCAATCTCTACCGATTGCCTAATGCAGCGCGAATCGCCATAAATATCGAGTGCTTTATTAGACGGAACACTCGAAACAAATAACCCGTCAGTGCGATAACGGTACCTGCCTCGATTCACAAGATCCCATCTCAAATTGCCGGCAAGATTTATTGTCCATTGTTTGTTGCGAGTTTTGATTTGTTTCCTTCTCGTAAATTCATGAATGGGTAAATTTGGCCCCGCTGCAAACGAGCTACCGATAAGCCTGAGATGCTCATATCGCATCGATAGTGTTTTGTTAGAAATCTTTAAGAATACAGCATTAAAAATATATCTACCCCATCCAATCAACTAAAATGCACCAGACTGAATTTGTATTCCAACAGGATGAAAGAAAAGTTTGAATCATGTCTATGTTTTTACCTAATACTACAAAAACCGAGATAATTAATAACTACAAAGAATATCTCAAGTCTTTTAGACGTTCTTCAATGTATCAAAAGACTCATAAAATTAAAAACATTTGCAACTCCAGAAGATTTTTATAAAACTCAATCAAGTAATTAATTTAGTCTATTCTTTCTCATTCCAGTTATTTAGGGGCACTTTCCCTTATAAACAACCACTTCAGTATTGATTTTTCTCGCGCTAATACTTGCCTGACGAGTTTAAAAAACTGTCTTTATATAACTACTGGTTTATGTAGTTCTTCAACAGTTTCAACCGAAATTGTCATACAGTTCTAAAAAACATTTTCTCAGTTAAGGATCTAACTAACAGATTCATAGGTACGCCCACAAAATTACACGTTCATTATAATGTTATCGCAAGAATTTCGCTCAATAGGAAATGAGGCCTAAATTTCCTTATTTTCAAAGTGTGCGAGCCCTGTATTAAATGGACTATGGAGCAACCACCAGCTCCGATAGACTTACGACTGGAACTGGGTAAAGTTTGCTGTGGAAAGGAATAGAACATGTGTGATGGCGCTGTCTGGCAAAAGTAAATAGCCATATTTTGGGTAAGCTTGTTCCACCGTAGCCTCGTCAGCGGTTACCACCAAGCGAGGCTGAGGTCAAATGCAAAGCAATTTCAAGAAAAAAATAGGGGAATGGATGCTTCCAAGCAGCAGAAGAAGTCATTTCAATTAACCAGGTCATCAAACAGAACATTCCCATAAATAAATCGGTTCTAAGAGCAATCTCTATAACTCAGAAATCTCAGAACAGTAAAAATGTAAAGCACGTTCGAATTATTCATAGAAGAAATTGCAACAGTTATCTGACATGACTATCGACATTGTTTCATATTCCCGCATGCAAACTCGGGACTGCAATTATGAGCGGGATAGCGAATAATGTGACAACTTGTATAAAGCGGACACATCGACCGATAACGTCACTTTAATGTTGACTTTTAAAAAATGTTGAAAATAATCCGAAGAGCGTTGGAGGTTGATAGTGTCGCTTGCAGGCTGGTACAGGTGCGAGCGGAATTACACGGCTAGTGTTGCGGAAGAGTCGATTGTAAAAATCGATGTCGAATTTAAACTATAACTAAATATTTTATATAGTAGTAGAAAGAAATAGAAAATAATTTATTAACAGTAAGTTTTTTGTTACATGTTAACATAGGTACTAATTACTAAATAACATGGGAAGTTAAAAACAGTCAATTTTACAGTTTAATGTTAACAGTTCTGGACTCAATGAAATAAATAAATTTAGTTTCTCAAAGATTTTACAAAACCAACCCAATGCCGAAAAATACACAGGCAGTTGAAAATAAAACTTAGATTAGCATTATTTATTATTTATTCCAAAATTTATTAAAAACGATGTTTCGATAAAGGACTTGATCAAAAAAAAAACCAGAATCGCCAGAAATGCCATATATGCTTTTAACGAGCATAATGTGTAGATCAAAAATATATAAAAATCTACTGCAAAAGCTACGCGGTATACTAGATATTGATGATTAATGAAATCAATATTTGTATTTTTTAGGTTCTGAAAAATCGATTGTAGCCGTGATCTATGAACTCTTTTGGGTCGGTATGATAAGACAAGTTGTTATTTTAAAGTTTCATATCATATTCTATGAATATATTTTACAGGGTGAGTTTTTCAAGTGGGCGCGGTAGGGTATCCTAAACTATGAGGAATTCAAAAAACTTGTCGAGGGAGTCTTTAGCCCGATTTGGACAAAAACTAAAACTGTATACTCATTTTTTTTGTTTAAACTTATTTCGTAGCCGGGATCGAACCAGTTGTTCTGGAAAAAAATTACATCCTGTATTACAATGTATGTACCTATACTTCTAAGGGTCAAATAATGAGAAGAAACATTATATGTCAAACTGAAGGAAAGGTCTCATTTTTAATAAAATATTTATTTTCATTACATTCACATTGACTACTTTTCTGAATTCCTTATAGTTTAGGATTTCGCCTACCATGCCCACTTGAAAAACTCACCTTGCTTAAATGTATGTTAAAATCGTGATCAAACTCAAAACACGTGTGAATTTAAGGAAGAGTGTTAAAGAGTAGAATAATCTCTTTTGTTTAACATTGTGATTTTACTTTTTACTCATTTATGTCAATGTTCATCATCTCATTTGTCATTGCCATTCCATTCTATGTTCTTTATATATTCGGAAACTGGCACATGACATTGGTATGAATGACGTGTGATGCAAAAAAGTCACTGCCATATTGACTTGCAAACAGGTCCATTGGACCTGTTTTTTATGTGGTCATTTTTGGTACGTTGATGCCGTATCTTCCTCTTTTTGTTTATATTAATGAAGTTATACAGTACAATAACTTCTATACTGTATGGTTTAGGAGGCTGATTTTTTGAATACGTAATAGGGTTACTTTAGTGAACCCATTTTTATACATTTCGTTGCTGGCGTTTCTGGGTTTTTTGACTATGAAAGAAGACTGGCAGAGTTCCTTGAGGTTGAGCCCCAACCATAATAGGCCTCGTTCATGAACGAAATCAACCAAGAGTTGTACGACCTAACACTGCTAACAAAATGATACTAGAACTAACCCTCTAAAAGTTGGGAATATAAAGATATAAAAATAATAAACTAAAGAGGTTAGGTTATAATAACCTCTGGTTATAATGAGTTTTTTATTATTTTCTGTATTATGCATCGAAGTACTATGACTTTGTGACTACAACTCGACTCCTTAGACTTTTTTAATAAAACCCTAGGCCCTAGAGTTATCTAAGAAAATAAGGTAACCTACATTACCTATGTACTACTTCTGTTATTTTTAATGTTAAGATTATGTATGTTTGTGAAAGCTTTCATAACTATTTTGAAAACTAAATAAAAGTAACATAATAAATATACTTAAATTATACTATGTTGTATTTTGTGTAAACTCAATATTAAAATGTTCAATTACATCAGCTTTGAGAGAATAACGCTTAACTACGTTTCACATAGAGTTTGCTTGAGTGAAATGAAAAACACATTGTTATGTTTATTTATTTATTCATGTCATCATCATCATCATCATCATATCAGCCGAACGACGCCCACTGCTGGGCATAGGCCTCCCCCAAAGATTTCCACAACGATCGGTCCTGCACTGTCCGTTTCCAGCATCTTCCCACGACCTTGACCAGATCGTCGGTCGGAGAAGGAACACCATATCTTCGACTTGACAAGGAGTAAATGTCGTCATAGAGTTTTCAGATGCATACAAATCCTCATATAAATTGCTGTTCAAGTGATATTCACAAATCCTGGCATTCATTGGTATATAAAAATTAAAATCAACTAATACTCTTCTCCTGATCACTTCAGGAACATGAAGTTTTTCCTGGTCATTACATTCAAGAAACAAGCAACGACGAGCAGTGGCAGCAGTTCGTCTTATAGTAGGAAGCGCCATATTTGGCTCCTCTTCAATTTGCGGAGTTTCGGGTACAGGCACTTCTTCTTAGCTTGGTGTTTCAAGTGATAGTGGACTAGGAGCTCTTGAAGTTTCTATGTTAGGTGGTTCCACTTGCACAACATCTGCTTGATTATTTTGTTGACCATTGTCTGTGGCTCACTGAGCTCTTAACCAGCATGGTATACACACCTCATCAACAGACTGTAACTGGAATAATAGTATAACATAAAGCATCTACATATTTTAAGACTGTTTATAACAATCGATTCAATATGTTACTTACCTCACGGGGTTGAATCCATTCTGCAATAGTACGAACAACAAGTGTCTCTCGCTAAGACATATCTGTTCTAAGAGCTGTGCGACTTCTTCGCCTCAAAATTGATCTGCCACATATGGCATAGACATTGCGATGACCCATCACTGCCATAGGTGGTTGTTCATTGTTCTGGTTTATAATTTCCCAACACGCATGACATAAATATTCTGCACCCGTCAACTAAAAGAGAATAAGCAATTAATTAATGTCTAGATGTCTAGTTTATTTTGTTCGATTGTGAAGGCAGGTAATAATAAATAATAAGAACATAGACGCCGTAACAACGAACAACATTCACAACGCTATCTGATATAACGATTAAAGGAAGGTTCTAACGTAGACTCCTTTTCGCGCAACATGAAGTTTTTATAGATAAACTTACATCCCGTCGATACACCCATCTCTTGGCTCTCTCCAAGATTTGCTCCGTTTCATCTCATAAACGATGTCGTCTTAATCGATCAACTCGGAGACTACAAATGCTGAGGTCAACTTTATGGTTTCAATCGTAAGTCCGGGAACACGCGTAGTCTGAAGATAAATAACTGTTAGAACACCACAAAATCTTTGCAAACGCAAGCAAGCACGAAATTGAAGTCAACAATAACAACAAACAGACAATGCACGCATGTCAGTCTGACTTTGACGTTTGACACAATTTGATGTTTAAAGGTTCCGTTACTGGCATTTACTTCATTTTGTTTTGCAGTTTGACTTGCCATCGAACCATTTTGTTAAAATCTAGTCACTTGAAACATCGTAATCTAGATAGAGATGCTTTAATAACAGTAAAATAAGAACAGCAAAACTTGTCAAAACAATACAACCTAGATGATGGTTCAGTTTAGAAAGAAAGTAAAATCAGTGTTGATGCATGAACAGGAACGTCCTTCACTTATCCGGTTTTCTGTTCAGTTTCATCATTATTTACGACGTTTTGTTAATAAACTGCCGTAAATTATTTAAAAATCAAATCCCTTCTTTACAAAATCCTATAAATTATGGAAAGAAATCTACTAATACCATTTTATAAAGTTATTATCAGTCTCAACGTGAACGTTCCCAAATAATGATGGGCCGATTTTCGCCGGTCTTCTTTTGATCAAGTCCTTTAGGCAGTTAACTATATTTTCAATGCATTAGTAAAAATGAATCATTTAAATGTTCAATCAAAAATACAATATTTCATTATCACAAAATGTTGAAAACCTACCATCTAAAAATGCACCCAAATCAAATAGCGTAAAAAATAAGTTTTGGATGATACAAACTTAGCACAGTCTTATAACTAAAGTGTATTTTTGGCAGTGCTGGGTTCAGACCTCCAACATGAGCATTAAGGTTTGATTCCAGGTAATTTCATATCGATAAAACTAGCGGTTTTGGGCAACACCATCACATGCACATGGGAACGTTAGCGTAATTTCGGCGAAAATTGCGCCGAATTTCGCCTGAAATTCGCAGCGATAACGTCCGGCGCGATTGTGTTCCTGTTTGGAGACTTCTGGACGCGTTCGGTTCTGTTCCACATTATTTCACTGATATTCTAAAAAATAATAACAAACACAAATGTTCAAAACCTATGTGGCGACACCTATCTCGCTACATGCGAACTACAACTGACGTAACCTGAATCGCGCTATCAACATTATTTAAGCGACTAAGTACATATACAGAAACCCGACATCAACCGTCGGGCAGCACCCCACCACACAGAACACCCGTCTGGTCGGAGGATCCTCCCTTTTCTATAGTGGATGAGGAACTTCACACCCTGTTCCTCATATCTCCATACCTACCTTCCTGAGAGATGCACCTTAGTCAAAAAAGGTTAAGTATTTCCAATGGTTGAAAATCTACCACAGTCATCGATTTTTTTTGTCATTGCTAGGCAAAGATCAATAAAATGAAGTCTTGTTCCCAGGTAATATCATATCGATAAAACTAGTTCTCTTCAAGCATCACTATCACATGCACATGGGAACGTTACCGTAATTTCGGCGAAAATTTCGCCGAATTTCGCCTGAAATTCGCAGCGATAACGTCCGGCGCGATTGTGTTCCTGTTTGGAGACTTCTGGACGCGTTCGGTTCTGTTCCACATTGTTTCATTGATATTCTAAAAAATAATAACAAACACAAATCTTAAAAACCTACCTTCCTGAGAAATGCACCTTAGTCAAAAAAAGTAAAGTATTTCTTATGAATGAAAGTCTAGCAAAGTAACAGATTATTTTTGTGATTGCTAGGCAAAAATCTCTAGCATTTAAATGAGGGCTTGGCCCCAGGTAACCTCATATCGATAAAACTAGTGCTTTTTGCAACACTATCACATGCACATGGGAACGTTACCGTAATTTCGGCGAAAATTTCGCCGAATTTCGCCTGAAATTCGCAGCGATAACGTCCGGCGCGATTGTGTTCCTGTTTGGAGACTTCTGGACGCGTTCGGTTCTGTTCCACATTGTTTCATTGATATTCTAAAAATAATAACAAACACAAATGTTAAATCCTACCTTCCTAAGAAATGCACCTTAGTCAAAAAAGGTTAAGTATTTCTTATGGATGAAGGTCTACCACAGTCATAGAATAAAGGCTTTTTGTCATTGCTAGGTAAAGATCATTAGAATGAAGTCTTGTTCCCAGGTAATATCATATCGATAAAACTAGTGTTCTTCTAGCAACACTATCACATGCACATGGGAACGTTACCGTAATTTCGGCGAAAATTTCGCCGAATTTCGCCTGAAATTCGCAGCGATAACGTCCGGCGCGATTGTGTTCCTGTTTGGAGACTTCTGGACGTTCGGTTCTGTTCCACATTGTTTCATTGAGATTCTAAAAAAATATTATAAACACAAATGTTAAAAACCTACCTTTTTGAGATATGCACCTTAGTTAAAAAGATTTAGTATTTCTTAAAGATGAAAGTCTAGCACAGTCATAATTTTTTTTTTGTCATTGCTAGGCAAAGATCATTAAAATGAAGTCTTATTCCCAGGTAATATCATATCGATAAAACTAGTGCTTTTTGCAACACTATCACATGCACATGGGAACGTTACCGTAATTTCGGCGAAAATTGCGCCGAATTTCGCCTGAAATTCGCAGCGATAACGTCCGGCGCGATTGTGTTCCTGTTTGGAGACTTCTGGACGCGTTCGGTTCTGTTCCACATTGTTTCCTAATTAACCGTTTGTTTCGCCTCCAGTCGGGTTTGTTATTCACCGGAGGAAATTCTCGACTAGAACGTTTTCATTGTTTCGTATTATCTGATAAAATTGAGATATTTTTGCTCGTTTCAGGTGTATTTTTGAAATAATATTGAAACTTTTGATATTGTAATTTTATAGTAAGCTAAGTTTGCTTAAAGTTATGCAAAATAAGAATAAATACTAAAATTCGCTTGCACAACCATTTCATTTTCTTGACAAGTCAGTAAACTTTATATTACGCATAAAAGGTAGAATCTGTCCAGCAGCCAGCTATAATATTTTTATTAAAAGTCTTTCGCCCAGACCTTTCTAATTACCAATTTCATTAATTATGCATCACTGTGTTTTAATTTTATAATCACATAAGTACGCTCACTATAACATATATCCCAGACGGGGTAATCAGAGGCACGCTGATTGCCGTCATGCGGAATTGAATAGTCAGAAACCCACATTTAGGGCTGATTCAAGGTGAAGCGACTCTTAGACGACTGAATTGATAAAAAGAGAAGCAGTTGAAAAGAGTAACTGCTGAGTTTCTTGCCAGTTCTTCTCAGTGCAGAAACAACTTATCCGGTGGTAGCGTTACATAATTGAAGTACAGTATATCTATTGTTTACATTTAATATTATGGTATTCATGCTATTATTAAGTATGTTTTGTTTGTTAATTAGATCTGACGATTTAAAAGTACTTGCCTTGTGTTGTAAACAGGTCTATTTAAATAAAGCTACCTATTTTTGATTTTGATTTTGAATTGAGCCTGCTCTGCATTGAGATGTGAAATGGTATTACCTCACCTCAAATTGCAAATTTAAATTTCAATGCAATACAAAGTAAGTAAGAGTTGTTGATAGTCGTCGTAATTCAAGTCCACTTCTGCACGTTCGGTTCGTGTTCTACACAATATCGTTCCGAAATTACATTACGTGTCTGCGTCTTACTTGGCATGTTAGTTATTTTCTGCAGTCGAGTTACCGTCTATTTATTCAATGCACAAAAATGTTAAAGAGACTTACTGGAAGCGTTCATTGGGCTAGACAAAGTCCTGAATCCTGTTTCTCTAGATGAAAAACAAAAGAGAAGCGTGTTTTTAGAAGTTACGTCATATTTAATTGAATAGACAATACTTAGATTGCTCAACCACTGAGTGACAGACACAAACCAACTGGCAGAGCACAAAGCAACAACTCATTTATACCGAAGAAGAGAACTAGCCAAAAATGGTCGTCACCTGAATGTTCGTCTAGGATGAATATCGTCAATTTGACTGCCATAACTACACATAATTATCATTACACATTTTTTTTTTGCGTCGTGGACGTATTTTTCTTATATATTTTTGAGGGAAGACTGCATTTAGAGTCTTTATTTATAGTTTTGATGTCAAGAGAATGACAATGGTATCCAGCTGACTTTGCTGTGCTTTATTAGAAGGTCATTTAGGTAATGAAATAAATTATTACTTGAAAACATTGCTTGAAAAGCGGCCAAGTGCGAGTTGTACTCGCCCGTGAAGGGTTCCGTAGCATTTTTTTTAAACTACTAACTAGATAAGTAGATAGAAAAAGTTTCCAGACTATCTAGTAACCAAGTTTCAACGGTAAGTATAGCTCCTGGTTTCAGAAAAAAGAATGGACAGACAGACAAATCGTATAGTTTCGGGATCCGTTTTTCATACGGAACCCTAAAAAGCGTCTCCAAAGTCACCTATATAAACGGACTATGTCCTTATGTCTTTTTGGTGTGCCTAAAACCACGTGAAGCACTTGTATATACAAACCGTTGACATTGCATAGATAGGAAGTCCTGGAGTGTTGAAGGTTATTGTAGTATGTTCGCGATAAGAATGCACTGAAAAAAGTATTTAGCCATAAATAGCCAAAAATTGTGTAACCAGTTACATAAAAATAGTGACTACATAAGTATAGTTCTTCGTAGACAAACTCGGTTTTGTTAAAATAGTTTGGTTATTAGTAATCAAACAAAAATGATTACTCCCCAATAAATTTATAGTTTAAGAGTAACCAAAGTGTTCGAGTAAATTACTTAATATTTGTGTTACGATGAATAAAGCAGTAGTGTAAAAATAGAGCACTTGTTATGTTACTACGTATATAACTGTTTTGTTATAAATAACTACGGGTTTGGTTTTTGGTAACCAAACTATTTTGTTTTTCGTAGCTGTATTATAGATTTAGTAGTAACAGTTTTATCATGTAATGTGTAACTGAACCTTTTGGTTAACAGTTACATCACTTTTTAGTAGTTAGTAGAGGTAGAATTTCCCAGCTGACTTCACGGATTATCAGTCGCGCCAATACTGGTTCTTTGTATGAAAACATACGTAGTAAAGGATGTGAAGCTAGCGATGGTATTTCATAGAAATACATAGAAACCAATAGTGTCACGACTACTAGTCCGTGGAGTCTTAAAATAATACCATAAGCGTGTTTCATAAATATTTATTTTAGACCCAAAAACTTTGTAATGTACATTTCCAGGCCCCACGACCGCAGATAGTCAGAAATCGTTCAACTGCTTCGTCCGCTGGTGGCACCTCCATTCTCGTAAGCGGATTGATAATACTATTGTTTGAATAGTAATTCATTTGGGAAAAAATAAGTAAAAAAAGCACTCGCGTGCGCCATGACTCGCACGCAAGACGGAATGAACAGGTTTCTATAGGTCTCGCTTGTCAACGCCTGCGAGCGGGAAATTTCCAAAAACGTTTCGTTACGCGCAACATAATTTTAATTGCCGCCTAAAAAATAGTTGAAATTTTTATTTTATTTGTAGAAGTTTTCTTTAACAATTTTCAACAAAACTATTTAGCTGCAAACACTTTTTTACTAAGTTAATTAACAACACTTTATTTATGTTAAAACAAAATAATTAGTCTAACCTAAGATAAATTATAACGTAGAGTTTGGTTAATAAACCAATACAATGTTATGTTACAAGGTCCCAAAACCGAGTTTGACAGTAAATAACAATAACTTTGGTAGCTGAGAACCAAACTGAATCAACTGAAATGATTATGTAAAATGCAACAGTAGCAGTTTGTTTAAACGTAAATAAAATTTATTTGTTAATAAACAAAGTTTGACTATTCCTCGGTTAGCTAAACTATTTTTGTTAAATACTTTTTTCAGTGTGCAGTAATTTGTAATTTAATTTTGTTACATGGAGAAAAACTCTGGTACAAAACCGTTGCGTTTGAAAACATGCGTTCAACTGGGCACTGTGAACTTGGCTTTCTAATTAGGAATGATTTGATTAGTAACGGGGTGTGCAAGGTCGAAGGACAAGAATGAAATCACTGCATTCTTAACGCGAACGGACTATAGTGGCACGCAACGAAATTTCGGTACGTAATAATTGTTCCATCAGTATATAATTAAGCTGCATCCAACCTGTAATCTAGTGGAATGTTGATGCAGAAATGTGCGATAACATCAGACATTACAACTTTTGGACACGTTCGGTTTTGTTGCGCAACATTGTTCCGTAATTAAGTGTTTATTTCGCTGTAAGTTGGTATTAATAGTGTGTTTGTTGTCTGCATCCGAGTTGTCGCGTCTGTTGCACTGATGCAACTTTTCTTGCAGGCAGATTACAAGCAGGTCTGTTTGACTTACTGTTTTAAACTGCATTTACAATGCCGGCGCGTTTGTGCGTGTAGTACGGAAGCAGGTGTGCTCATTTCGGGATTCAGTCGAGGGCCGCAGATCATCAGCTTATTGAGGGCTTTCACCAAAACTCAGCCCTCCTTAAAGGCTTTCATTAAACCATCAGATTTTAAAAACGCCTAAAATTATTTTCAGATTAAAAATCAGCACGACCTAGACGTTGAATCAAATCGCCTGTTCAAAAATCTGCTGCAGTCGGGTTAGTGCCGGCATAAGCTCGCGTGTTCTTTAAATTCTTCAGATTTTTAAATGAGAGTTTTGTAAGGGTTCTATTCTTCAATGTCTCTACTATGAATTTATTTTATTAAATTATTGAAACCGATGAAAAACATAAAACATACAAATTGTAAAGCTTCTTCTCCCTTCCATCATGTACAGTCAGCCAAAAATGTGGTCTACCACCCTACAGTTGAGATTTGTTTGAACGTCATGAAACAACAAGGTCAATTTTCCCTGGCAATAAGTTAATTGGGCAGTTTTGGCGAAGTTGGTTTATTTTGAGATAATTTATTATGTTCTTTTGTGGGTTGTTTGGAAGAGATCGCTTTTTAGCCATAAAGCCGCCCAAATTGTACATTTACGTTAATTTGTGTTTTTTTTGCTGTTGATTTCTGTTGTTTTGATGTGCAAAAAAGAATAGATCTATCTTAAAATACAGATCTCCACCGCTCTGGTTTCGTTTCCAAGTCTTTTCAGGCTCTGGAATTCCCTACCAGGTAATATCCGAAAAGCCCCAAGCAAGCATACTTTCAAGCAGCAAGTCGTAAAACACTTTCAGTCTCAGTTAGCATCATCTTCATCTAGCTCCAACTCGTCAATCGTAATTCAAACCATAGTGGTATCTATATTATAAACTTATATTATATCTAAATAAATAAAAAAAATGAAAATATCCCTGGACATTATTCCTCACAGCGCCATCTACCCCAAGTGAGCTTATTAAAGTCCGTTTTTATGGGATACTCTAGACAACCGATAAACATACTTAAATACTTTTTCTTTTGTAAATACATACTTAAAATACATAGGAAACACCCAGACCAATACAAACAGACATGTTCATGCACACAAATGTTTGTACTGTGCGGGGATCGAACCCACGACCTTTGGAGTAGTAGCCGACTTCTCAACAAACCAAGACGGTCGTCATCTATTATTATATTGTATTTATTTTATTTAAAATAGCCCCCCCCCTTTTGTTTTTATAAATATTTATAATACATTTTTATAAATATTATAATTATATTATGTACTTCATATGGTGATTGTAAATCTTAGTCACCCACCTAAATGTTATTTTGTTATGTCGCACCGCCTACTGTACTTTCCTGCTTAGCCTTATGGTTAACTGGTAGAGAATGCCTTTTCGGCATTAAGTCCGCCTTTTGTACCATACAATGTTGTGCAATAAAGAATAAATAAATAATATCTTATTTTAGGATCATAATTTAACTGTTTTTGTTTAAATATCGCAAATAAACCACAATTATTAAAAAAAACAATTGATGGCGTGAGCAGTAAGCGGCCCCTTAAAGCAACTATGCAAGTAGAACCCAGTAACCGACTACCGAGAAGTCCTCTAACTCTTGTTATCTATAAAGCTGCCTATAAAAGCTTTATAAAAGCAATCGGAATCACTAGAAGAGCAAGCCTCTTCTAAACGTCGGGGCCGACATTGAATTAAAACCTTCTCGATGGACCAATCCATTAATACAGCCGGAGGCAGATATGAAATGCCATTTGAAATATTAAGCTTGAGAATGTGCCTATGAATTTATTGTCAGATGGAGAGTAGGAATTGAAACTTGAGGCTCTGTTGGAATTCACTATATTGGGGCATTATTTAGGAGTTTCGGACCAATTCAATGGAATACTTGTTATGATAAAAGGCAATTCTGAAAATACCAATACAAAAAGTGCACTCTGGGTACAAAAGAGAATTTGATAAATTTTTCGGTTGTATTATTCTATAGTTAGTTATTAGTTGTTTTATTTCGATGTATTATTCTATTTGTATCTATTAAGTGCGACTAACAACACAATCATTAAAGAACGATTGGTGGCGCTAGTGAGCAGTAAGCGGCCCCTTAAAGCAACTATGCAAATAGAACCCAGTAACCGACTACCGAGAAGTCCTCTTTTAACTCTTGTTATCTATAAAGCTGCCTATAAAAGCTTTATAAAAGCAATCGGAATCACTAGAAGAGCAAGCCTCTTCTAAACGTCGGGGCCGACATTGAATTAAAACCTTCTCGATGGACCAATCCATTAATACAGCCGGAGGCAGATATGAAATGCCATTTGAAATATTAAGCTTGAGAATGTGCCTATGAATTTATTGTCAGATGGAGAGTAGGAATTGAAACTTGAGGCTCTGTTGGAATTCACTATATTGGGGCATTATTTAGGAGTTTCGGACCAATTCAATGGAATACTTGTTATGATAAAAGGCAATTCTGAAAATACCAATACAAAAAGTGCACTCTGGGTACAAAAGAGAATTTCGTCACCGTCGTGTCAAAATTAAATAACCGACAAAACCAAAACTCTGAGATATTCACGTTTTTGTGTTTTTTTTTCATAAAAATGGCAATAACTTTTTAAGGTGAAGAAAATTTACTGTAGATCTTTCGATATGTTATACAACAGGTTTACTTTCCTAATTTGAGTAGTCTCCCATGTTGTTACTTTTTACTGTTTTAAATAGAAAAATAATAAAGTAATTATTTAGTTTTGCCACACACTTTTTTTACAACTAAGTTGCCGTTATCAAGTTTTTGTATGTCACTTAGCAAGTTTTGCCACACCCAAGAAGTAACTAATACGAATATTTCCAGTGAATAAGAGGGCTTATTTAATTTTGCTTCACTTTTACTGACCCAAATTTTGATATATTCGTTTTATTTAATTCCATTTATTTATGTAATTTTGGTGAAAAAATCTGTAGTCATGTCAGTCGGCCTCGGCCTTGGCCTCCCCCAAGGATCTCCACAACGAGCAGTCCTGCGCTGTCCGCATCCAGTGGCTTCCCGCGACCTTGACCAGATCGTAGGTCCACCTTGTGGAGGGCCTGCCGACGGAACGTCGTCCGGTACACGGTCGCCATTCCAGAACCTTTCCGCCCCAACGGCCATCGGTTCTCCGCGCTATGTGTCCCGCCCATTTCAAAGATGCAATCCTTCGAGCAATGTCGGTTGCCTAAGTTCTCCTGCGGATCTCATCATTTCTGATTTGATTAAGCAGGAAAATTCCCAGCATCGCTCTCTCCATTGCTCACTGGGTGACCTTGAGCCTCCTTATGAGACCCATAGTGAATGACTACGTCTCACTCCCATAGTGTCATTACTGGCAATACACACTGGACAAAGACTTTCGTCTTGAGACATTTAGGTATTTCGGATACGAATATATGCCGGAGCTTCCCGAACGCTGCCCATCCGAGCTGGATTTGACGAAGTTAGACTAACCTAACTGGACTGCCTGTCCCAGGTGTCCCAACATGCTCGGAGAGCATTACCGAGATCTTCGAGCATTATGTTCAGGTTTCCCAAGGTCTCAGCCATAAGAACTACATCATTGGCAAATCGCAAGTGTGTTAGGTACTCGCCATTGATGTTAATGCTGCATCTTTCCCAGTCCAGAAGCATGAAAAAATCCTCAGCTGTAAACGATTTCGGAGAAATAGCGTCTCCTTGTCTCACGCCTCGCTGTAGTTGGATTGGATTAGATTTCTGGTACTGTAATCGAACGTCGGTGACATCGGTGCTGTTCTCACGGGCTTCGAAGCGGGTTTGAAGCTAAAAGCACTCGGGTTTGCGAATCTGAGCCGGTATAGGTCGGAGCGTGGATATCATCAGTCGCGCTCTCTTAAACGTCGATATTCAGTGTGCCTCTGACCATGCGGTGATCGCTTCCTATCTTAACAGCGTTGATCACAGCGACATCATTGAATATATTATGTTTCTTCGTCGTGATAAAATTTATCTAGTTTTTGATCTTACCGTCCGGACTGATCCAGGTCCATTTGCGGTTTACGGGCTTCGTTAAGAAAAAGTTAATCATAAAGAGGTTCTCCTTCTCCATGAAGTCGGCCAGCAATAATCTGGTCCCTATTGTTCCGTTGCCCAAATCCAAATTGCCCTACTCTCAGCTCATCACCGCAGCGTTGCCCCAACTTCGCATTGAAATCCAACTGTGGGTTTTATGGCTATGCATGCATTAGAAATTTCCTCATACATAGCCTCCACCTCGACATCGTCGTGTTTCGGACGATGTAGTTCGGAGCGTAGAACTGAATGACATTCAGCTAATATCATTTCTTTGAGCGAATATCGATTCTCTGAGTATCAGGTACGCTACCATGCTCGAAACACTTCCGATAGTGATCACGTTGTTGACAGGCGACTTGTGAAGATAAATCCAACACCACCTAGGGACTATTGGTCACTCTCACCGTGGTATAGTAACTTACCGGATTGCAGGTCTTGGACTGTCGAGTCCTCCCCCTCTCTTTGGACTTCAGATAACCCTATAATATCCCTTACCAATTCTTCCAACTCCACGAGGTACGCGTCGAGCCTCAGTGTGTGCGAGTCAAATGTTGCCAGGTCGAGGCGTCGATGATGGCAGCGGATCTTACCCGGGGATTCCTAGGCTTAGCACCCCCTGCCCCGCCGTTACCATAACTGCTGCCGTAGCCAGGAATCGCCACGATTGGTTGAGAAAATGTTAACGTTTTGAAAAACAATTTCCAGGCATTATTGAATTTAGATATGGTTACAATGGTCCAAATTTATCCATAGATACGCTAAAAAAAGCCTAGTCGACAAACAAGAAGTACACCTGGCTGCTGCAGTTACTGAATATAGCTTTCAAACTCGTGAACTACATTCATCGTTAAAAAGTTTGCCTGCATCATCAGCTCAACTTGACGTCTATGAGCTAGATGTTGAATCGGAATAGTTATCTTGATTTATTTTAATATTTGTTGTGGGTGTAATCTGAAGTTGATTGTCAGAGGTGGAATTCAGATACATGTTACAATCTCATTGTTTTTGGATTACCTATTTAGTTTGCTTGATATTAGCTTGATTTTTATTCACGGCTTTGAACAGGAAAAACTGACTAAGCACACTTATCAATCTCAAAATTATGTTTAAAATTAAACAAGCGCATTTATTTAATTTTGCCACAACTAAATTTTGTGACAATGTTTTGGAGTGAGTTGTGGCAGAATTCAACAAAGTATCTTGTTGACTTTGTTTTTATTGTAGTGGCCCTAATTACGTAGTTATTTAATTTATTTAACAGTTATTCAATTGTTCCACGGAAATTCTAGTACAAACCTTGTTGTAATACATGGTCAATAGATTTACTAAAACGAAGATATCTAAGCGAGTATTATACATATCGCAACGGGCTAAAAACTAAAATGTAGATCACACTTTCCAATATTCAAAAATGTTAAAAAGTCAATTTCGGTAAAGGTGTCAGTTATTTAATTTTGACACGACGGTGACGTTGATAAATTTTTCGGTTGTATTATTCTATAGTTAGTTATTAGTTGTTTTATTTCGATGTATTATTCTATTTGTATCTATTAAGTGCGACTAACAACACAATCATTAAAGAACGATTGGTGGCGCTAGTGAGCAGTAAGCGGCCCCTTAAAGCAACTATGCAAATAGAACCCAGTAACCGACTACCGAGAAGTCCTCTTTTAACTCTTGTTATCTATAAAGCTGCCAATAAAAGCTTTATAAAAGCAATCGGAATCACTAGAAGAGCAAGCCTCTTCTAAACGTCGGGGCCGACATTGAATTAAAACCTTCTCGATGGACCAATCCATTAATACAGCCGGAGGCAGATATGAAATGCCATTTGAAATATTAAGCTTGAGAATGTGCCTATGAATTTATTGTCAGATGGAGAGTAGGAATTGAAACTTGAGGCTCTGTTGGAATTCACTATATTGGGGCATTATTTAGGAGTTTCGGACCAATTCAATGGAATACTTGTTATGATAAAAGGCAATTCTGAAAATACCAATACAAAAAGTGCACTCTGGGTACAAAAGAGAATTTGATAAATTTTTCGGTTGTATTATTCTATAGCTAGTTATTAGTTGTTTTATTTCGATGTATTATTCTATTTGTATCTATTAAGTGCGACTAACAACACAATCATTAAAGAACGATTGGTGGCGCTAGTGAGCAGTAAGCGGCCCCTTAAAGCAACTATGCAAATAGAACCCAGTAACCGACTACCGAGAAGTCCTCTTTTAACTCTTGTTATCTATAAAGCTGCTAATAAAAGCTTTATAAAAGCAATCGGAATCACTAGAAGAGCAAGCCTCTTCTAAACGTCGGGGCCGACATTGAATTAAAACCTTCTCGATGGACCAATCCATTAATACAGCCGGAGGCAGATTATGAAATGCCATTTGAAATATTAAGCTTGAGAATGTGCCTACGAATCTATTGTCAGATGGACAGTAGAAATTGAAACTTGCGGCTCTGTTGGAATTCACTATATTTAACAATGATATGGCAATGAAAAAGACGTTGATATGTTATGTCAGTACCGACGCGAAATCAAAAATTGACCCCTGGCGTACGTACATTTAATTTGACCGTGTGTACAAGAAAGCATGATTGTTTACTAGAGCGTAAATGAGACAGATAAAATGTTGCGCAGTGTTGTCTCAAACTGTCAAGGCTTTGCTCAGGTGGTCGAAGTCCTGATTTCAGGTGCCACTTTTTTGGCACAAGTAACATAGTCTTTTCATATCATTGATATTTAGGCATTATTTAGGAGTTTGCGACCACTTCAATGGAATATTTGTAATAAAAGGCAATTCTGAAAATACCAATACATATGGTGCACTCTGGGTATAAAAGAGGTTTTGATGAATATTTTTTTTGTATCTATTTAGTTGCATGTTCATAACTTTTTCCTTTGGCAATGTTCCTCGATTTAAAATAAAAAATAAATAAATTTTCATTCAGTAAAAACTGAAAATATCCAATCTGAAAAATAGACCGTGTAAAATTATTATGGTGGTAGTTAGATATTTTTATTATTGCATACATTGTGTGGTCAGCTGGCTTGTCCCAAGGGAAATTTATTCCAACAGGTAACGGAACAATGTTGGCATAATGCTTACTGGCCATAGATGAATAGGGTAGAAGGGTCTCATTGAAACAAAAGCCTTTATGAGTCCCACTGCTGGGCATAGGTCACACCTCAATTTTAAGGTGGCATGAATCAATGCGTGGGCTTGGACCGGATTGTTGCAGGGGGTGTTAGGCTAGTGATGAACCCAACTGTCAGATGTTAAAAAGCCGTCCCTAGGCCTCCGACAAGGCGACTTACATCTAGCAAGGTTGCCTGGGACCAATTGGTTAACCTACCTAAAACCCATCAACCATCACCCGACCTGCTAAGCTATTCTGGCTAAAGCCAAATTTCGCGTCGATTGTGATCAGGAAAAAACGCCAACTTTCTATTGGCTTCACCTTGTATGGCTATTCTACCTTTGTATTTAATTTGTTTGTTTAGTTTTTTTTGAATGTTTGTTATTTTTTACTCAAACGATACATTTGCATAGTTATTGAGTTTTACCAAACGCCAAAATACAATCTCACTTCGAAGTGAAAGTGATATAATAACTCAGAATGGCACCCCAGAATTTAAAAGTTGGACTCCGAAGTCACCGAGGACGATGGTAAGACAAATACTTCCACTTTTTTTATAGTGGTCTTCAAGATGACCTCACTCCACCTGATGGGAAGCAGCCGTGAGGTCCAGATATGGGGTTAACAAGCACGGTAATGGACAACTACTTTGCACTTCTGTCACGTATCTTCACGTGAAGTCTATGTATGAACGTTCTTCTTACTGTGCAAATAAAAGGCTAGTCATTTTAGTTTATAAATATCTCGTTTTGTAACGGACGGAGAGTGAAAATAAGTTGTCTGTTTCCATTGATACAATCAAATAGAGGGCCACCTCTGGCCACCCTGAAACAGGTCCAATGAACCTGTTTGCAAGCCAATATGATAGCGACTTGTTTGCTTGCATGTCATTTATACGTCAATGTCAAGTATCAGTTTTCGAATTCGCGAAGTATGAACATAACGTGTCTTCCTCTTCTTGTTTGTATCAATGACTGTATGACTGCATAGTATAGAAATAAAAGTGTCTTAATTTATAAGAGACAATTCTGGGCCTCAAGTCTGCTAATTTTAGAACGCTTCAATTGAATCATAATTGAGTCTCTAGTGTCAAATTTGACATATTTTTTCATAGAAAATGTGTCAAATTAGCCGATTGAGACTTAATTACGATCCAATTGAAGCGTTCTAAAATTAGCAGACTTGGAGCCCTGATGTCAAATGGTAAAAATGACAATCAATTCATTTATAAATTGCGAAGGAATATTTACTCCGTAAAACGTTTATTATTGAATCGTTAATAGTAAACCTTGGTAAACAGTGAATCCTGTACAGTAGACACTTCATACACTTTGACATCCTATCCTATCACTTTACGCTCTATGTTCTAGTGTAGAAACATTGACAGTACCACATTTTCCTTCCCACAGTGCCTCTACAAACCGATAATGTTTTTATCGAGAGTCATCGCGAACTTTATTGGACAGATTAAAAGCTCAGATACTGTGACCAGTTAGTGGTTACCCGCAAACTCCCAAGTGCGGCTTAACAGTTAGTGTCACCTTTATACCATTGCAATAAAGTTTATTTCTCAACTGATAGGTAATGCTTGATGTGTGTAGTCGAGTGTACGACGCGCTTCAGCGGTAACACGAGTAAGTGAGTGAGAACTGATAGATTATAGGATATTATTTACGAGACAATAACTGAGATTCCAGAAATCGGTATTTTTTTCCAGGTAGTTAGTACTTTTCTCCAAATACCAACACTTAATCGAATGAAAAATACTGTTCTTTTAGACACACTTTTTATTACTTTTCTCATTTTATCCTTTTTTTTTTTTTCGTGGGCAATCCTCGCTGCCCGGGGGGACGATGAGGTTATGCCGGACTCCTACCGACTAAAACCCCACGGCACTCGACCGTGGCACTTTGGCGGCGAAGCTGGATTCTACCGTAAGTAATGCCGCACTGCTCCGCCGCCAGTGCTAGCCCCTAATGGGGCCCCCTCCAACCGACCCCCCGACGAAGGGGGGAGGCCACGAAAGCGCCTGGAGTACGCAGGCACTTTCGCCGTCTCGGTGGACGCCGTGCAATGCAAGCCAGAGCACCCCCGCACTCCGGCCCGCTGGCACCCACTGTTCGCAGACCCTACTGGGCCCGCAACCACGAGCCACCCGAAGGGCGGCTCCGCTGCCGTAACCGGCGGTACAGCCCCGCCGGGCCGCGATGCACAGGGGGATCATCAGCCTCGGATTACTGGCCCCCACCAACCGGTTGTACGCCACGGCCCCAACCACGCGTCTCAAGGCGCCTGCAGGCCCCACTGGCCCCACAGCCCCACGTCGCCCTTGCGGGCCGCAGCGGGTGGGTTCCCAGTCCACCACACTGCCACGCCTGGGTTCTCTTCGCTTCCCGATGGTTCCCCTATCACCGGTACTAGGCCCCCTCGCCACGCCGAGGCGAGAACCCATGAGAGGGGGGGGGGGGTTCTCATTTTATCCTAAGCCAAGTGGCGCCATGTACAGGTACTTAAATATCATCACAGAATACAAGATGACGATTGAAAAATATAGTGTTTCATCACAAAATAAATAAATATCACTTGACATTGTTCCTCAATTTGCTCTATTAAAAGCATATTCGTCGTCAGTAGGCATTTGAACATGCTTAACAGTTTATTATCTGGGAATAAATCATATTTTATGAAATAATTGATAGGTAAGACTGAAATAATGATTAATCACGTAAGTAAATAATATTTCGGATTCAAATCCATCCGAAAATACAACGTAACTACCGTATGTTATCGACAAATACCTAATTAATCAACTCGGAAGCGACTCTTTGAATCAGGGATCGAGAGGGGTGGAAAAAAACATGCAGAAGCGACATAAACCTATACACCTGATAAAACAGGTAAAGAGAAAAAAATGCAATCCAAATATTATCATAACTCAAAAACGTAAAAAAACAGTGAAAAGAATGTTGATTTTCATGTGCGATATCTCAATAACAATAGCAAAAGCTCAAAAACTAAAACCGAACCTATTTCTCAGGCAGTAGTAGCCCAGCTGTACTCGTATGTCAAACGTCTTAACCTAGAACCACGTCCAACGGAGCGAAAAAATGGCTTGATTAGATCTCTACGTGTCTGGGAACTTAGATATTTAATATATTAACGCAAGAACTAAAATAGTTAGGTCGTGCCTGAGGGCAAATAAGCAATTACAAGTTCTGCAGACCAATCGAGGCTAATTTATAATTAGGCAAGCGTGTAGGCATTAAGCTGAATGCTTATAGGCTAAACTTTAGTCTTCTATCGTATGCCTACTTGGAATTACTAACTTGGAGAACATGTCATCAAGATACTCTCATATTTTGTATCGTATCGGATTGATAGTTTGTTCTCAAACGAGGCAGAGCATTAGGGAGTGAAGCAAGTTGTCTCACGTGCAAATTCAAACATATAGAAATGTATGGGCTCGCTTATGGAAAAGCAGGGCATCGAGCATCGCGGGCGGCTTCTGCCACGTTGTGGAGCCTCTCGCTTCATTTGCCGCGTCTTGTGACGCTAGAACTTGAACAATGCTTCTCCCTGAACGATCTGAACATCGCCGTATGTTTTTGTTTCTGGCGGCCCACTTGATGCACGCTTGATGCATGCTTGAGTTCTGTAACTGTAACTGTAACTCCACGTATGTAATTTTTTGGCGGTTTTGACATTTTGATGCCATTCGCCAAAGCATCTAAAGGCCTGTCGTTTAGTCCAATCAGAATCCAAGTAAGACCAATAGAATCCCTTAAAAAAAACGACAAAGTAACAGCATGATAGCCACTATCCTTTGGAAACAGTACATAAGTCGAATCGGTTTTTTGGCTCTCCTGAAAAGTTGCTGAAAATGACAAAATGTAACATGCGTGTATGGATGATGATGCAATGATGGGATTTCTTCTTAGTAATAATTGGCATTAGAATATTATAACGGCTTATGAGATTATATACCCTGAAATATACTAAATCCTAAGGATACAGTCATTTATTTCATTTCCGTCTGAGATTTTCCAAACTCAAGGGAATTCACAAAATGGGCGTCGTCGGCTTATCTTACAGATTTGAATCGTATAGAAAAAAAAAGGAATTTTGGAATTTTATTTGTAAAAAATCTTTTATCGCTTTGGATCCTTTTAAAAAAAAAAAAGGTTCCAAAGCGATAAAAGATTTTTTTACAATTTTTTAAGTGTTGCAACAAACTCCTTCTCAGTCTTGTGGAATGCTTGATACGGAATGTGAAAATTATAGTGTAAACATACATAACTGACGGTCTTGACTACATCACTAACGAAGTAGTCAGAGGCCCACTCTTTTTTCCTGTTATTGTGAACGGGACATTCAGAATCCCACATTTTGACTAACTTTGAATCCTATGTGTTGAAAATAACGTTACAAAAGTACAGCTTGTGAAAGGTAAACAAAACACAGTTTATAAACCCCGTGTGGTCCCAACAATTCGTTCACATCGAGTTACAAAGCAAACAGGAATCTGATTCGATTCAACTCGAAGTGAGACGTGTTGTTAATAAAATAAAGTCTAACAATGGTCTAGCATTTATTTCAAAGTTGAACCAACGTACAAAGTCCGGGATCCCGGTCCCGTTCTTCCGGATGAACTAGGATAAGGCGGATACACCGAGCATTGTAAGGGAATCATTCAAATCACTCCAACGTCGATACACGGAGACAAAATTGGGTGTTATCCTGGTCCTTCTTGCGGATATTACCCTAGGAACCTACGCTTTAGTTTTTTTGCCCTATTGTGTTCGGATTCGGAGTTCTGTTTTGAATATAGACACTCTTGGGTATAAAAGCAGGATGATATTTTTTTCTTGGATATAGACGCTTAGTTTCCTACATATAGAGAACATGATTGCAAGGGTAACTTAAGGTTGCTAAACTATACTATGACATACTTGCATGGTCTATAGTTTTTTTTAAATACTAGTCACACGCGACTCCGTCCGCGTAGACGTTCTTAAAAAAATGTATATAAGGTATAAAAAAAGATTACAACCTATTATCAGACTCTCAGAATAGCGTCTCTGTAGACGCACACATCAACCTTTACAAAACCATTACAAAATGGGTCTAATATCAGCCCCATAAGGTGCCCCTATGTAAAGGCTGATGTGTGCGCCTCTGTACATATATTTCATGACAATCGGTCAAGCGGTTTTGGAAGAGTTAGTCAACTAACACGGGGATTTTATTCAATAGATAACAAAATGTCACGACTAATTCCAAACGGGACAGTCCGAGGCACGGTGACTTTCCTTTATGGTGAACTGAACATCAGAAGCCCACATTTCGCAAAGTTGCCCGTTAACCAGGTTGCAAGGGTTTCTCCCGGTGTTCTCTGGAGACAAATTGTGCAAGAAACACAAAATAGCCTTGAATTCTGAACTTCGCGAGATCTGACCTAGTATGACGTGTGTATGATTTTGATTACGCGCGGGAGAGTAAACTACTAATTCTCAATTTGGTAACTAACTACTACTATATAGTTTTACGACATGACGTGAATTGTAATTACTAGTAAGTACAACTTAAATTTGTACTTCTAACAACACGTCATATCAATAAGTACAAAAAAACATCTTATGGATTGAATAGTATGAAATTACAGCAGCAGAACCATTTATCCATTCTGGATTAAATGTACCACGCACAGTTACATGCTCTTAACGCAAACGTACGTATTTTGTGTAATACTATACTCTGTCAGATCACGTTATAGTGAATTGAATTGAATCAGGTCCCATTTGGATTAATCATCCTGTATCTCTGTATACAGGAATAATCATCCTGATTAATCCAATGATGTCAGTACGGGGGAGTTTAGCAACTATGAGAGATAACGAAAACTAATTTTAGATTTATTAAATTTTGAAAGAAAGAAAGAAATATATTTTATTGACCCAACAAGTTGACAAAAATACATTCACATGATAACTATTACAATTGTGGGACAATCAGGACTCTCCCTTAGCATGTACCACTGGGCATGCAGGGCCTGTGGAGGTGTGTTCGTCCTTAACATAAATAATAATAAATAAGAAATAAAATAAATTAAAAATAACGATGCAAAAAGTGTAGTGAATAATATGAGTTTATATTATACTGCTTGTTAAGTTCTACTAAATAAATAAATGGTTAACGGCGGTAGGCTCGCCCCTAACCACGTTGGGTTCAAACTCCCTTGGCGAAATGTGGGCTTGTGAATTTTCTGTTCACCATGACGGCAACAATCAGTGTGCCTCTGACTAACCCATTAGGGATATGGACGTGACAATATGTTATGTTATGTTATCTATCTAACTGCGGCACCGCTCGGCCGTTACGTTAACTGACCTAGCGGCGCCAATCTTGTATTTTGTAGATATTTGTTAAGTGATTTATAAATACAACGCTTCAGCGTCCATTTTGGTGATAACTCGTATGCGTAGAAAAATATAGTATTTATAAGGTTAACCGTTTTATTACATAAATTACATTATTACATAACCGTTCTATTATTTTAATTAAAAAACACTTAAATAGACATTTAACGCTTATTTTCTACCGAGCAAAGTTAGTTAGAATGTCTAACTGTGAGCCAATATGCATCATAACATAACTCATGATCAATTTTAGGTCAGTTTTCTACTGATTTAAATACAACTCTTGGCCTTTTCTGATTGGTTGTTTAATAAAACTCGGTTTCTATTTTAGTGAAAAACCGGGCCTAATTTAGAGTCAAGTAGCCGTTTGTCGGCCGGTAGTATAGATACCAGAGATATTTTATTGAATTTATTTTTTACTGAAATTAAAAAAGAGGAGATTGTCAATTGCTAAGAATTCTGAAAACGCCCAGAAAAGTTTTGGAACATTCATCTTTTTTTTAAAAGATATATCTAGTTCCGATAATCATCAGGATAGGACCCTGAAGTAATCGAGGGAACAGATCAAACTGAATGAGCTCACTTGAAGTGATTTAAGTTTTTTCTTCATTAATAACCAACATTTTGATAAAATAGAATGACAATTTCCTTTATTAAAATCCTTCATTACAAAATTTATATAGAAATATCAGCCCTATAATGCCTAATCTCACACAATTTATTTCTGAACCCAAACATATTTTCAATTTACAAATATAATTTGAGCTTACAACACAAACACGATATCTTACAACATCGCAACCCAGGGGCTACCAACGCCTAATTGTAACAATTTTTGACAGTCACGTTCCGAGTTACCATTACAAGTGAAACATTACATGGGTCTAAGAGAAACAAAACACAACTTCGTTCAAAATAAGATTGATGGCGTTTATTCTCAATCCGCAGGTAAGCATTTTGCATAACATAATTAATCATACGTCGTCCTGAGGATGAGGATTAGACCATACGCCCAAACTTCCTCTGTTGAAATAGGTACAGATTTTAATTAACCCTGTATATGAGTCTGATATTAGGCCAGAATATTTAAAACGACTTATTTGAGACATTTATAGCTCAACAGTATCCTAATTGAATCAACAAGATGACTGAGATGACAGATCGTATACTAAGACAAGATATTATGTATGATAAAATTAGGATTTGCAGGGTTTTACAATGCTTTTTTATTTTGTCTTGAAAACTTTTTCTATCGTAGGATGCATTAAGGAGATGTCCCAGACACACAAATTCTGAGTTCACGGGAAGCACCCTGTAGGTTTTGATTCCCTTGCAAGTGTCGAAAATTTGCAGCATAAACGGCTGTATCTTTTGATTGCGTTGGCTTAGAAGTTTGATTTTTTCACAGCTTCAAGGGACAGTAGACCTGAGTAATTGATATAAATTTCAGCTTCATACCTCCACGCGTTTCTGAGAAAAAGGGTCTTGACAGACGGACGGACGGACAGACGGACAACAAAGTGATCCTATAAGGGTTCCGTTTTTTCCTTTTGAGGTACGGAACCCTAAAAAGGCTGATAATCAATATAACTAATAATAATATGATATTCCTTTGTAGCCATTCATTAGCCACCGCTAAACATAACATACCCTCACGACCATATCCCTAATGGGTTAGTGAGAGGCACACTGATTGTTGCCGTCACGGTGAACGGAACATTCATAAGCCCACATTTCGCCGAGGGAATTTGAACCCAACGTGGTAAGGGGCGAGACTACCGCTGTTATCCAAGTTGCTTGGCTTAATGAATCTATATATTGGAATATGAATCGATATATTGAGATAAATCGATTCATTAAGCGGTGGCTAACTTGTTACGTATAACTCATACTTAAACTAACACAACTTGGGCCTCTTCAAGAAGAGAGTGAACAGCCGTTCGTTAGGCCGGCATGTACCACCTTAGGCCACATCATCACTTACGATCAGGTGAGATTGTGGTCAAATGCGCGCCTAATCAAGCTATAAAAAAATATAAATATTTTGAGTTCCAAAAACGAAATTAAAAATAAAAATTAATTTGAATGGTCTTTGTACAAGAACATTGAATGAGGTTATCCCATTGTATTTAATATCTCAAGTCCCAGTCCAATTATTCTTCTGTTAAGAAAATAATATTATGTGGGTTGGAATCAATGCGGTCAATCGTCAATAATGGGTAAACTTTAACCTTTAAGTGACTTCACATGGTATTTTCTAAACGTTAACGAATACGTCGATCTTAATAAATATAGAAACATGTTCAGTATTTTCACAATAACTAAAGTATCGGCTTATCAGATCGTGAATTGAATCACATTTTATCTCACAGGGCTATAATTATAATTGTTTTTGTTATGAAGTTGCCACAACACGACCTTCAAGGGAAAAATATGATTAAATATGAATGCCGAAATTTTTTGGAAATAATTATCCAAATTGCACATTTATTAACATTTCGTGTTACTGAAATTAATCCAAACCGTTAAATAATTTGCAGGTTTATGAGTGAGTGCGAGTAATAATACTATTGACATCAGGTATGTAGTTTAAAAATGGTTAAGGTTTCAATAATTTAGAATAAATATAAAATGATCTAAGATATTGACAGATCAAATGAGCTAATCAAATTTATCCAAAAAAACGAATATAGTTATGAGTACAACTTCAAGGTCAAAACAAATCTTACCTTCAACCCAAACCACTGTCACAAACACAACACGATCACAAAAACGCACTAAAATCCGACACTCGTCAGCCGATCACGTAAATAGCGCGTAGCACGATCCGGCACGTAGCGCTACGATACCGCGCGCGGGACAACTGAGCCCGTAGCCGCGGCTACGACGGCGGCCACGGCGCGCGCAACCGACTACGAAAACGGTAATTCAAACACATTTATCACGGTAATTCTGCAAATTGGACTAAATAATGACGTTGCCCGACCACTGTTCCTACCCTCCAGTGTTTGTCGAGCCACTCAATGGCGTTAATAACGTCTCCGGTGTCAATAAATTAGTTTAAAGTTGATACGCGGGTAAGTGATTCATCGTCGGCCGGGAGCTCATTCAATTTAGGCACAATTGCAGCGGGCGCGCAGATACTAAATACTATGTTAATTGACTAAAGTGTGCCGATTAAATTTGCATGACGCGTGCATTTAACACGATGGTTTATGGAGGCTAACTCTCTATTTTTATTTGCAAATGAAACGGAGTCGTTAAACCAAGGCACGTTTGCACAGACGTGATTGAGTTTTTAATACTTTTTGCATAGCTTTTACAATTTTATAACTCAACTAATATTAGTTTAAGTTTCCACATTTTTAATTTGGTTCTACTTAATTAAACTTACAGAACCACAGTCTGGAAACATTTGTAACTTTAAGTAAAATGGTTGGTTTTTTTTAAATATGTACGTAAATACACTGTACAGGGTGAGTTTTTCAAGTGGGCATGGTAGGCCAAATCCTGAACTGTGCGGAATATCCCATGTTGAAAGGAGTGTGGGGGCTGATGTTGGCATAAACTGAAACTATTATTTACTAACTACTACTTACTAACTATTACTTTGGTATTAATCTCAATCTCAACCTTACCGCCGCTTTACAGTAGACGTGCCACGCATACGCACGAAGCGCTTTGCTTCCACCTTCATCATGAGTACCGCTAAGAAGAGGAACGCCTTTTCCCGAAGAGAACAATCAAGGAGTCTCCAAGCGAAGAGTATAGGATAGGTTTCTTCTAGACAAGCATGCTCCATCGTAGACCGCATCGTCGCTTTCCATCAGGTGAGATCGCGGTCAAATGCTGGTCTTACCAAATTTAAAAAAAAAACAACAAATGAAGTAATAATATCATAGACAGCTTTTGTACATGTTAAACGATGAAGTTGGGCCTCAAGGTTTTCTTGTCTGCTCAAAATAAGAGGTTCATATTGCATCTTTGGTGTGCAATAAAGAATATTATATCTATCTATCTTCCGTTGAAAGAAAACCAGTTACAGAGATAGTCATTTTATAATAATAATTGTATTATTTTAGGATGAATTATTTTAGGAAGGTTAGGAAGAGATCGAATTTTACCTATAAACCCGCCCAAAAATCACATGTGAAATAAACATTTTTATCTTTAAGTTGAATTACTTGCCTGTAAATTGTCGTAGGTCAGTATAAATATTCTTTATTTATCTAAAGCACTTGTAACAAGTCCGAAGATGATGTTAAAAATAAAACAACAAATAATACTCCGTGACTCTACGCACCGGTTCGGACGATGATTCCACCGAAAAGACTCCGGCAAAAAAACGCATCCATCCTTCTAAGAGCCCCTTGAGCATTTCAATTAGGGAACTTAAACTGTAATGTGTTTGAGTGAACTAACAAATTGTACCACGAATAATGACATAATTAAAAATAATAACCATAGTCTTCTGGTTTAAGCAGGAAAATACTGCAAAATAATCCTTCCCAAGTACACGTTGCAACAGGCATTATTAAAAAACAACCGTTTAAATTCACGTTGCTTTCCCATTTCAAAATGGATAAAACAAAAAATGTTCGACGTTAACGTAAGGAATCAGTTGATAAGTTATAGAATAGGAGAGCATCGTTGGTAACCCCTACATCATTGTGTATGACTCAGTGAGGTTACGTACCAAGTCATGAAAATAGCCGTGAAGAAAATTGACAGATTAAGAATCGGCAGACCAAAGTTTCCAGGTTTTTTTATGGTTGAAGCTATAGTAATACATTGGTGTTGTATCAACTTACCACCTCGGTCACTTAGAGCCTGTTCACACTAGCGTTTGTTGGGCAATTTCATTGCGAGGCGATCTCGCTGGGTGCGCGCAGCGTATTCACAGCGTGCACGCCGCAATCTCGCAGCAATAGCTTCGCGATAACATAAACGCCGCGAGAACGCCGCGAAGCGCGCATTGAATTGGGTCGACTAGTTTTGGGGTGGCATCAGTATTTCTTACGTCAGAATCTGAAAGCACTGAAAACCCTGGTCGGCCGATTCTAAGACTACCAGAAGAGAACGATTATGCGTTGCAAGGGATGTGTTTGTCAAGGAACAATAGAATCGCTTTTTTTTGCACTTCTCCTAATATTTACTGTTTCACTGGTACTTAATCAGGAAGGGTCAATGTCCTCTTAGCCTATACCAGGAAAAACTCTTGTTTTAAAAATAAGCGTTACCTTTTGAAACACGAATCGTAAATTACAAAGTAATTCCAGTTCCACAATCACATGAATCAGGGTTCCGTAGCCGACAAAACATAAATGAACTGGGTTAAAATAAGCGTGATGTGTTTACCCGCTTTCTCAGTACTCGGAATCGATTATTGGTTCATTTCAGGAGTATGCCACTGCATTAATTAAGTTGAAAAGTGGTAATTTCCCCGTCCTCGTGCTGGTAGGGTATTTATTTAATATGATAAGTAGCTACATTTTGTAATTGTTCTTCTCGGTAGTAACAATAAGGTCTGGGTTGCGTGAATATGAGTAAAAACAGATAATAATGGGGAATGGGGAGAGCGTCGTGGCCTAGTGGTTAAACACTCCGACTCGGAACCCGATGGTCCCGAGATCGAATCCGGCCGGAACACACCTACTTTGTGTTCATTGTAAAATTTGCGGCTAACTCTCCGGTGATGGAAAACACCGATATAAAACCCAAGCAACCCGGATAACGGCGGTAGGCTCGCCCCTTGCCACGTTGGATTCAAATTCCCTCGGCGAAATGTGGGCTCCTGAATGTTCCGTTCACCATGACGGCAACAGTCAGTGCGCCTCTGACTAACCCATTAGGGATATGGTCGTGAGGGTATGTTATGTTATGTTATAATGGGGAATTAACAGGGATCGTATGTATAAAAGCACATCAGAATTTTAACGAGCTGTATCAGGAAACGTTCTCGAATGAGTTTGCTGACTGGAACCGTTACCACTCAATTGACGTGGTGGATGCCAAACTCCGTGAGTTTGTTGCAGACAACTGTCAGGGAACACCCCAAGATTGAGATAGGAAGTTCTCGTATCTGAGGCCAAGACATACTTCAGAAAGAAAAACTGCTTATTGGCCCACAAATAAAGACAAGCAATGTTTTGCTTCTACTAGTACTAGTTAAAAAAAGTAAAGTCAGCGCAAAGGAAAAAAGTAATATACTAATACTAAAATTGTGAGAAAATGTCACAAAAAGAAAACAAGAGAAAAGAAGTGTCTTTTCCTTGTATTTTCCCCATTAGCAGTGGCTAATGGGGAAAATACAAGGAAAGAGGTAGAGATGACGGTCTCCCACGCGCTGGTCTGACCAGATCCGAGCAGAGCTGGATACTACCTTCTACGCTGCGGTTCGCGCTGCCGAAGACAGGAAGGGGTGGAGTTAAATAATCCTCGCAAATATTCTTAATAGAGCACATGACCCTCAGCATCAAGGATACACGACGCAAGGAGGAGGAGGATAAAAAGAAAGCACAACATCAGGATCACTGCTGCACTGCAGCGACAATGGCGTTTTTCGGGGTTAACAAAAGCCTCTTATTTCGCGCAGAGATGAACACTCCTGCCTCTGCTTCCCAGAGCAAGTAAATATTTCGCCATCGATTACTCATAAGAGTCTTGTTAAATGACAGACACATTGTTGCAAGGTAAGGTGGACTAGCGATACTGGGTTGTCTTGATTTCCATTACGGTGCCGCCGCTGTGTTGCTTGCCTTTTAGGAAGGAACAAATTCTGTGCAATTTTTTTGCTGGTCAAATTCTGTGCATATTGTGAAGTTAAAACATTCTTCTTGAGCTTTCAAAAATGCATGCACCATGAAATACTGCCGGATGGAGAAGTACACAGATTAAAAAACTCCATGGCTAGTTTCCAATAGACTCCTGCTGCCTGCTGCATTTACTCCGAAATGTAAAAAATGTAAATTGACCTGACCAGTTAACGAACAAATTACCACTTGTGTTTCGATGTTAGTATTTGCTAACACGGCGTTCAACTGTTTGTTTGTTTTTTTCATCAAAACACAGGTTTTAGGATGTATTTTTTTTCATGTTGATGTTCATTTAAGTGTCGATATTTTTGCTATACGAAAAACGCTAATTTATGCCATCATTGTCTGTGTGACTTATTATTGTATTTGTGCAATGAAGTATATCTTATTACATTAGTATTTGTTTACATTTAGCAATGTAAGTTGTAAGTTTTAGAGGGATCTCTCAGATATAGTCTGCTCGTCTGCATGTCATGTATGTTGACTTTACTGTTGTTACTCCGTTACTGCAATTATTGTTCACAACCCAGACCAAAAAAGAGTAACTACCGAGTTTCTTGCCGTTTTCTTCTTGGTAAAATCAACACGGCCGAAACGGTGGTAGAATCATTTATTATTTTTTTCAATTTTTATGTTGTGACTTGTCATAAGTGATTTTTAATAAGTTTAGATGAATAAATATTATTTTATTTACTTCACTTTACTTCCAGACAAACTTCAGGTTCTGAATTGTGAGAACCCAACTATAACTCCAGATAATAGTTAACTTAAAGCACTAGAAGCATTTTATTTCATGAACAAATCGTAAGTATTATAAAGACTGTCATCTTGACCCATTTTTATCATTCCACAAGGGTTTTAATTAGTCGGGGTTAAATTTAAATAATTCCACAATAGGAAGCGGCCGGTGTGAAGCCGCAATTACTGGCGGCATGTTCTTTGATCTCTGCTAATTAGGCGATGCGTTCATTAAATCTCTTTACTTCATTGTTTGTGTCGGAAGGTAATGAATTGTTTCGAATCCGCTGAGGGTGTAATACAATGAAGACACTTGTTAGGGTGTAGCTCTGGGTACAGAGATATTTTATGCAAATGACTTTGAACTGGGTTATTATTTAGATGATAACGGTATTATACTGAGTAGTCTAATGAAAAATGAGTTTGATTAAACTCTAATTACAAATAATTTTATGGGCCGTGAGCCATCGACGCAAAGAAGAGAAACGAGTATAAAGCACATATTGCGCTCTATCTCTCTCTCTCTCTCTCTCTTTCTTTCCCTGTTTTTAATATAATTTGTTTTAATTAAAGGTACTTATAAATAACTGTATTTGTGTACTTCTGGACTTTTACTGTGTTATGGCAGATATCTTATAAGTTGTTATGGAATTTGGACACATTTCGACACATTTCCGTAACGTAGCGAACCACAGTATTCGCGTTTCTGGAGTATTCGACATAGGGTTTGGGTTGTTTGAAAGAGCGCAACTGAGTCTCACTTGTGGCAGCAGCAGCAACTAACTTATGACATAAGGGTTAAGAGAAATAAACAAGTTTTGGCTTAGTCAAGACGGATGATGTGCAAGATTATGAAAATGAAAAATGACGTCAGTTTCGTCTTCTCCTTGATTTTAAGAATAAAATATAAATAATAAAAACACGGCCTTTATTGCGCAAATAAGGTACAATAGGCGAACTTAATGCCATATGACATTCTCCACCAGTCAACCGTTTGGGTCGTGCAGAGATTATTTAGTCCTCATGAGCTAAGGATCCAAACAATGATACACTTGATAATAGGCATGAATTCTATGATGAAAATTATAAAATACACAGTGGGACTTTACCACTGGTGTCGGAAAGTTCTTTCTGTACTGAGAAAGAACCTCAGCAGTAACTTTTTTCAACATTTAACTATTGCATAAGAAAAATACTAGTTTTGAGCTCAATAAAATATCTATTAGTTTGAAAGATGATGAATACGTAAGAGGAAATATTCCTTTATATGAAAGTATATGGCATGGATTTGAAACTTTATTTGAATAAATAATCATTTTCTTCTTTAAGATACACACTGCTTGCGACTGCTATACCCACTGTAACTGTTTAGGCGCGCCCAATTTAGGGTTAGTTTACAAAATGACTTGTATCATGAAGGACAACTATATAGCAAAACGTTTAAAACATTAAAAACGGGATTGCTACCATAATTAATGTTAAATGTTGTTGTTGTTAATATTGTTTAATGTTTTAAATGTTAGTGACCATGAAAGTTTAAAGAAATATATAGCAAAACGCTTACTACATTTAAACAACGCCAACAAGAAAATTGAATGTGCTAAACCCAAAACCAGACTTAATTTGTTTACGCTGTTTTAAAACTTCGCTATTTCGCTCGGAAAGCGTTCTCTTAGTTTTGTTGTTTTAAATTGATATAAAGGCAAGGGAATTGATCAGGGAAATGCCAAGAATCTTGGTCCCTTTAAATCCTGTGCCGTTAAAACGGATAATCCGGACGTTTGGCAGACGTGGGCAACCGGGTACTCTGGGTACCTATTATTTCAGACCACAGACATTGTCAAGTAGAATACATTTTAGTATTGGAAATAATGTTTATTAAGGCAGTTAGTGAATAATATGAATATTGTAAGCAGCTTCAGCTTTGGTATCCTGGAGTGATTTTATAGTGTGCAGACGGCTAGGCGGTGCGGTCTTCTTGTCCAAGAAGTAATAAAGACCGCGTCCGCCCGCCGATGACCGCGACTGCCCGTCACAGCGAACACGAAGCTAAATGCTTCGTGTTCGCTGCATGATCGGTGGACTTTTTGCCCTTTGTGTGCGTTGGTAGTATAGTGTTCTCATTGCGCTATCGTTCGCGGTCAAAATGACCGGCCTGCCACGCCGGCTCGTCGGCAAAGCGCTTAATAGAAGCGCAAGAACTTTTACTTTCAACTATCGAAACTTCGCTGCAGTTCCAGTTACATTTCTTTATCGCAACCAGGAACTAAGGAGGTACCATAAACGATCCCCCTCATGGGTTCTCGCCTCTGCGTGGCGAGGGGGCCTAGTACTGGTGGTAGGGGATGCACCGGGAAGCGAAGAGAACCCAGGCGTGGCAGCGTGGTGGACTGGGAACCCACCCGCTGCGGCCCGTAAGGGCGGCGTGGGGCTGCGAGGCCAGTGGGGCCTGCAGGCGCCTTAAGGCGCGTGGTTGGGGCCGCGGCGCACAACCGGTTGGTGGGGGCCAGTAATCCGAGGCTGATCCCCCCTGTGCGTCGGGGCCCGGCGGAGCCGTACCGCCGGTTACGGCAGCGGAGCCGCCCTTCGGGTGGCTCGTGGTTGTGGGCCTAGTAGGGTCTGCGTACGGTGGCCAGCTGGCGCGTAGTACGGGGGTGCCGCCGCCAGTATTGCACGGGCTTTACCACTGCCTGGTAGGGACGGCTTGACATCCTCGGCTGTCCCTTCTGGCCTCCCCTCACGAAGGGGGGGGGTCGCTTCCGGCCCGCCGTGCAGGCGGGCTCCGTCCGGGGGAACGCGCACAAGGCCTCGCGCTACTCAACGTGTTCCCCCACTACGGACGATCAGAGGGAGTAGTAGGGGTTTTAGTCGGTAGGGCCACTGGTATACCACCTCTCCAGTGGAGAGTCCGACATAACCTGTCCGTGCCCCGGTGGACGGGTATGCGTAAGGCATTTCCCCTACTTGAAAAAAAAAGGTACCATAAACGATCAGAGGCATCACGAATATCTGCTTCTTCAAAAAACATTTATGCTGGTGCATGAACTGAACCCGTGGCTTTTTGTATCTCTGTCGGCACTCGCAACCACTCGCAAACCGTGAAAAAATACGAGGAAAACCGTAAAAACAACTATTTTTACTTTACTTCGAAGTAGCCCAAGAGGCTTTGGTACCTGTCAAATTGGATGGGGATCAACTTTTGTTGCTTGACAAATATCGTTCAATAGTATTTGACAGAATGACGTCTGTCGGGATAGCTAGTTATAAATTAATATCTTACTACAGTCCGTTCGCGTTAAGAACGCAATGATTGTTTAATTTAATTCTGTTGCACACAAAAAACCACAACCTTTGCGTTGGAAAGTATGCGTTAAACTGGTCATTGTGGACTTGACTTTCGAATTAGGAACGATTTGATTGGTCAGGGGACGTGCTAGGTCAAAGGCCAAGTATGAAATTAATGCATTCTTAACGCGAACGAACTATAGATTTCCATTATTTGAAATAGGACTAAGGCCCCAAATTATATCAGTACAGGCCCACTCCTACAGATTTGGTAGATATAGGGTGTTACCGACGCCGTTAAACCCCGTATACAGGGTGGGAAGTTACGCAATTAGAGCCATCGTTCCTAATTACGAAACTTTTCGGCACCGAAGTTGGGGTTTGGCTGTTTGCAGCGATCAGCTGCATTATGACTGCTACTTTTGCACGGGGTCAACAAGTTCGGCGTTTATGATTTTGGGACCGTTTACATTAAATAAATTAATAGACCGATAAGCGGCTGAGCCAACACGCATGGGAGCAAAATTATTTCACGTTTTTACTTGCGCGAAAGTTGTTAATTTTGTCGCGGTTGCTTACTGGCTGAAGACGGTGACGGGATAGGATTGGATACTGAGGAAAAAATCGCGAGTTATGTTGCACCATGAGATAGGCGTATGGACTACGGCAGGCTCGTTATGATCAAATAGCTTAATATTTCCGATAAATCAACTGCAGGAACCTATGCATTTATGTTTTTCTTCTCATTTCACTTCCTTTTTCTTGAATGTAAATGAGCTTACAACAACCAACCAACAGTTTTACGTTTCACTGCTAGGTACAGTTCGCATCAAAAAGATGTGTGTGTCCAGAGTGGTCAAATATGTCTGAAGAATTTGTGGAAATAGGATAGAATAGTATTTCACTTGTTTTAATGATGCGTTGATGCCTTTTTGACTTCTTTAAATTTATTAGCACACATCATTTTATTGCTTTTCGTATAGGCTTCATCTCAACTAGTGAGGTAGTACCAACAATATTCCAAAACTTGGGATTAATAAGAATTGTGAGTATCTAAAGCTATGAACTTCACAGTGAGATATTATCATTCCGCTGTTAGGCCTACTGACTGACTGACACAATCTGCTAAACGAACCTAACAGAGCCCCCAGAAAACCCAAAAAATACTTAATTTATTTCTTTGATGTGGTTACCTAGCTTCTTTTTTTTTTTAACCCGGTGAAATGCCTTTACGCACTTCCCGCTGCTTGGGGGGGGCAGCGGGGGGGTGTGAGACTGGCTGCAAGGGGTGAGAATACCCACTAAAACACCGGGGCGGCCTTCTTCTGCGCGTGACCAGGGTTTACCGAGGACTCTCCCAGGGAGGCACTCTACCGGTAAAACCCTGGCGTGCTGTGCCGGTTCCAGCTCACCTCAAGGGGAGTCCCCTCTTACACACCCGCCGGTGTTCGACAGTGCGAGGCCACCCCACACTGCCGTCCTCCTCGAGGTCGCTTGTGCAATGGAGGCACACAGCCCCCGCCGTGTACTCTCCTAGCGACCCTGAGGCCCCCCTTTAGTCGCCTCTTACGACAGGCGGGGGTGACCTTGGCTGTATTCTTACGCCCCAGACCACAGGGCGAAGGTGGCTACCTAGCTAACTTAGCCACGTTCAACTTAGTTTTAATTATGTAGATCACCATTCCTTCAAAACGCCAAATTTCTAAGCCATCGTTTGTGCCGAGCAACAAAGTGACCTGTGCTGCGGACTGTGCTCTGCACAATAGTAGCCTTTGTGTATAGTTTCGGAGTTTCCTTGAGTCGCGTCGCGGGGAGAGACACGCCGGTCTCCCGTCGCTACTACCGGTCGCGTATTTACGAAATGCAATCCTAATAAGTAGGTAGTAAGAACTAAACTCTGTTTGGTGTTATTAAAAAAATATCTAGTTATAGCTTAACCTTCCTTTCTCTTTCTCATGAATTTATATGAAGGTCAAATTAGGTGTTTTGCGCCGCTGCAGTACTCTTTTACGATAAGTGTTCGGACTGCACAGCAATGGTTGTGTTGTTACCATAATAATGATGATATAACAAGATAGTGTGTTGAAAAGTAAGCCGTAATGTCGGAATTCGTATGTACCTATAAAAAAAACAACTGTCACTGTGCCGTACGACATCCGCCCTGTTTCTGGGTCGCAGTAAGAAAAGCCCTCCTGGGTAACACTTCAAAAATGGTCCCAATGTCATGCCTTGGCCAATCTCTGAATTTAATTTAACCAAATCAGACCGCGACTACCAAATTAGCATAAGCAAAAATTAAAAGAACCGGTAAAAATAACCCGCATTTTAAAATCTGCAACAAATAACCATAGCCCTTTATAAAGCAGAGCATATTAAAATATTTCATTGGTTTTGGAATGATATTTAAAAGACGTACCCCCGAATTCACAAACGACAATCAACGCTAAGCACGCTCACGCTCATGCTGTTCATTAAAATGACAATAGAACCGTAAGAGACAGCTACACTTCTGAGAGATGCTTGATTTGTGTTTGTGAATTCGGGGAGTAAATTCTTTATGTCAGTACTGATCCGAAGTCAAAAATTGTCCCTTGGCGTACGTACATAACTTATAATTTGTGTGCCACTGCCTTATTCAGTGTAGCAGTTGCAATATATACTCGATCCCAGACAGGAGTTCCAACTAACGCATTCTTTGTCAGTCGCTTTATCTTTCTGTTTTAGCACCTGACTCCGGATTCACTCAGGCTGGCCACTGGAACTGCTGCAAACGCCTCTGAAACTGAAGGAAACTTTAGCACTGAATGCTCGGCGGTTTATTTTCGCTTCTTTTAAACCGGCTGCGCTAAGGGAAGTTTTGTATCTATTTTTTAGTGCTCGGTAAACTGGGCGGACGCGATTGATGTTTGTAAATAATACACCTGCAGGACAATGCTGAGGGTTTTGGTTTAGATTGATAGGTTGAAATTGGAAAGAAATAATGTGGCATCGTGATGAATATTTTCAAGTTGATTATACATCCTGTTTATAAGTAAGAATTCCTATATTCACCATTGCAAATAATGAATGAAATGATATCTTTAGCCTTTTTCCGTACAAAAAAACCAGAATCGTAAAAATACCGGTCAAAACATTTGACTCTGAATTTCGGTCGGGATGGTCCCATACCATCCCATTGCCAACCACACATGTGTTGCTTTACAGCGGCAATTGTTGCCGATCCAATAAACTTATCCACTTCACGGCACTACATTACATTCTAATTATCACATAAAATAACCGATCCAAGCTAATCTTCACTATCGTAATCCATACTGACAAGTATCCGTCTGTACAAAACAATTCAGTGGTTCCCCCGCGACGGTGAGATGACAGAAATATTGAGGTGGTCGTGGAAAGCTTTTAAGAAATGAGATCAGCCACCTTGCGGTGCGTCAGTACGCCTCAGTGGCCACCTGCAGGAGCGGACTCAGGGTTAAGTATTTACATAAAAAACAACACGCAAAGTCGTTAGGTTCTTTGCGTGAAGCCGCGTCCTTCCTGGTCCGCACTGCTAAGGAGTGGAACGCTCTTCGGATACATAAAACCTCGGTGTCTTCATGGGAAGAGTGAATAGGCATTTTCGGAGTAAGCGTGTTGTAAGTTTCATCGTGTAAGTGAGCGAAGGATTTTTATAAATTCGACCGTTAATACCCCAATTTATAAAAATCCATTGTGAAAAAGGGGTTAATAATTTCATGTGGAAGTACACGCACATGAAATCGCCGGCAAAAGCTAGTATTTAAATGAAATAATAATTGCACTTAGTTGTTCGTCTTTAAGGTACCCCTGTCACTTAAGCGTCCTTCCACAAAGTTATAGTGTACCTACTAATCCGTGACACCATCCAATCTACGTGAATCACAAAGCACAACCCAATCCCAAATCCCTTGCGCCGGCCCTGGTAGGCATTGCCTTTACTTATTGGGTCGGCCAACAAAGGATAAACGATTGGGTGTTGGAAAAATTGGAATTCCAATCTTCGGGAGGAAGTTCATAGTTAGTCTACTCATTGGTTTAAAGCTTGGAAATTATGTTTAACAAGGGAGTTTAAAGGGATTTTGGACGGAGGAAAAAAGTTCGTTGCTAATTTAGGAACACAAAAAAGGAACTTGGGAACTAGGCTGTTACCTGAATGGCCCTGTGGTTTGGGGCGTTAGAATTCGACCAAGGTTCCCCCCCGCCTGTCGTAAGAGGCGACTAAAGGGGGGCCCCGGGGTCGCCAGGAGTGCACATGGTGGAGACTGTGTGCTTCCATTGCACTGATAGAGTCCCTTACGGGGGTCCTCGGGGATTCCTGGTACCGCGCAGAAGATGGCCTCCGCGGAGTTTAGTGGGTATGCCCACGCCCACTGGGGTGGGTGAGCCCCACACTCCCCCGCTCCCGTACTCAGGGAGCGGGATAGTGCGTAAAGGCATTCTCCGCGTAAAAAAAAAAAAAATGGCTGTTACGAAAACTCAACCATGTTTAGTTTAAATTCAATACTTTTGCTACGAAAGTTTATTAAACAGATTACAAATAGTTACTAACTACACAGGTTTGTAATCTGTAATTTGTAAGCTTCAAGAGTTTCACTAGTTTCCGAGGCGAATTCTATTGTCAAAATATTGAAAGTTAGGATAAAAGAGGCAAAAAATAAGTAAGCAATTATTTTTTAAACCACCTAAAGTTATAAAGTTTATTTGGAAGACAACTTGATTTTGTCGTGTCTGATTGTTGTCACCAACTATCGCAATATTAAGCTCATAAGCCGTTTCAATTCTGGAGTCAGACATGAAAATTGTATGCCCAAAGATATTGACAAACTGCCACAAGTTTAGCTACAGTTTTTTTAAATCCAATCAGTAGCAAAAAATACACTTTGAGGCACTTTTTACTGGTCAAGATAAATTCAATGAATAAACCCACTAAAGTGTGCGCAAAACTGGACGCTATGGGGCATGGGTCCGGTTTCGAGCGCAAAACAGTATTTTAAAAATAGTTGCTGAAGACCGCTTTAGTAATTTCCATCTGAAATATTAAGGATTCCTCTCGTTCTAAGCACTGGGAATTTCAAAACTTGGTATCTTAAGGGTTGGATTCCATCTGCCCGCATCGGTTTGCGCTTTTGCTATCAAGTTTCCTCCTTATTTTTTGCTTTGACTAGCTTGCTTAAGTGATAGAGAGCATTCTTTGAATAGGTATACAAATGGTTTGTATTTAATAAACCAGATGCAGCGGTTAAATCACTTTGGACCTACTACTGGCTTTATTTTTTTATTTCGACTTCTTGTGGCTTAAGTAGAAAACTTATACTACAACTTAAAGTTACTAAAACAGTTGGTGCAGATTATTTAATTTTAACACGTTAGAAAACTGTGTTGTCTGTTCAATGGTGCGATGAAGAAAGAGAGCTTGTGAAAACTGTTATGCATCTCCCTCGCACACTCACCGAAATGAATCCTATAGCTGAAATGCATCCTGAAAGCTAAATTAGTTTAAGTTACTTCGGATAGTTAAGCAATCATTGAAAATCATGTTGTGTGTACAATCTTTGGATTGCTGTCTGGCCTTTTAGAAGATATTTCTGTATATTGTGAACATGAAGTAACTGCAATCTGTCGGTATACCTTTAATTAATTAATAAATATAGATCACCGACAGAAAAGCTTCTTAAGCACAGAGATGCCTGAAAAATACAAGACTTAATAATAAACGAATCACAATGCCAGTGTGCATGTCCAATAATTGTAGTTTAATCCTTCTCAATCATAGGACAAATGGTTTGTATAATGAATTAGTCATTATTGCGCCCGAGACAATTACCGCTTCATTATCCCCACAATTAGCGCTCGTAATCGTTCTTACTCCTTCGCAGTTAAATAGCACCTGTTGATACTGTATGACAGTGCGGAAACATTTATTTTTAACGGGCGTTTCATTTTAACCGACTCGACTGCACTTTCTTTTTTTCGTGGGGAAACCCTCATGGATACCCCGTTAGGCGAGGTTATGTCAGACTCCTACCGACTAAAACCCCACGGCACTCAAATGTGGCACTTTGGCGGCGAAGCTGGATCCTACCGAAAGTAATACCGCACTGCTACGCCGCTAGTGCTAGCCTGATGGGACCCCCTCCAACCAAGGGGCGCTTGCAGGCCCCACTGGCCCTGCAATCCCACGTGTCGCCCTTGCGGGCCACAGTAGGTGGATGGTAAGTCCACCCCACTGCCACGCCTTCACTTCCCGGCGGTTGTTCTCCTACCACCGGTAGTAAGCCCCCCGCCACACCAAGGCGAGAACTGGGGGGGGACTCAACTGCACTGGTACAACTATGAATAACAGAAAAAACATCTCTCAAATGTTTACTGTTTTGCTTATAAGCCTAGAGTCTGTTATTCTTTCTATTAACAGTTAAATACATAACATAACATACCCTCACGACCATATCCCTAATGGGTTAGTCAGAGGCGCACTGACTGTTGCCGTCATGGTGAACGGAACATTCAGGAGCCCACATTTCGCCGAGGGAGTTTGAACCCAACGTGGCAAGGGGCGAGCCTACCGCCGTTATCCGGGTTGCTTGGGTTTTATATCGGTGTTTTCCATCACCGGAGAGTTAGCCGCAAATTTTACAATGAACACAAAGTAGGTGTGTTCCGGCCGGATTCGATCTCGGGACCATCGGGTTCCGAGTCGGAGTGTTTAACCACTAGGCCACGACGCTCTAACATTTAAATTACCCTTGGTAAAACGAGTACTAGCTTTTATAGGGCCACTGCTGGGCACAGGCCACACCTTAACTATAGCGCGAGTACTCTGACTTGTAGACTCAACGTGGATTGTTGGAGGGGTTTGAGGTTAGTAAGAAACCTAACTGTCAGATGATATCAAGTTTTTCGAAGGCTTCTACGAAGGCCGAAGACACTATAGTCCGTTCGCGTTAAGAATGTAGTAACTTCACACTTGTTCGTCATCTAGCACGCCCTTTAACCAATCAAATCGTTCCTAATTAGAAAGTCAAGTCCACAGTGGCCAGTCGGACGCATACTTTCAAACGCAAATGTTGTGGATCTGAGTTTTTATGTGTGCAACAAAATAAAATTTAAAAATCACTGCATTATTAACGCGAACGGACTGTTGGCTTTTAGACTGTCGTAGTTGCTTAAGATAGATAGATATTCTTTTTTGTACAAAAACATCACATTTCAAGTAAATTACAGAGACTAATGTACAATTAAGGCGGTCGCTAGGGAGCGATCTCTTCCAGACCGCTACTAAGATGCAATAAGGTAGGTAAAAAGGTTTGCTGTTAGGGTAGCTGCTAATAGGATTCCATTGGGCAAATTACCAAAAAAATATGATTTGTCTCTATCCACTTTGTTTTCTTTTGTTTTTCCATAAGCTCATGAGAGTCACGTACCGTAGCTAATTATGACGTCACTATCGCAACGGTTAACGACGTGGAAAATCGTCTACACTTCTACGAGGCGTAGTCACCTGTTGGCTCGTATGATAATGAGGCCGACGGCAGTTTTTTGATCGGATGAAGAGATATCGGTGTCACTACAAAAATAGTAGCAATGCTGATATGATAAGTAATAAATTATGTTATATATTTTTTGGACAATAACGCTAATTTATTTACAGAGCTAGACTACGAGGCCCAAAAGTTTTGACTCTGAAAGGTACAAACTTTTAGGACTTACGTTTCCAAATTGAACTTCGTTTTCTGAACTTAGGTGATAATTAGGTACTGAAAATCAGGTAATTTGATAGAAAATTACTTTTTTTTTTAGAAGACTGACTGATTTATGTCAAATAACCTGTCATTTAACAACCTCACATAATTATGGTTTGGCTCTTGGATTGGATCAATTCAATAAAAAGTGGTTTAAATTGCTAAATAAAACCCTAGGGACCGTGTTCACGTTCATGAAACAAAAGCGAAATGCAAATCATCAGGTTCACTGTGAAACGCAATGACTAAACTTCTGCTTTAACTAAAGCAGATTTGGTCCAATTCTTATTAAGTAACCGCAGTATATATCCCTTTCTTTCTCGTTTCAAAAGACCCTCTTAGTCACTGTACAATGTCAATTTATCGTAGCCCACATAAAGGATGTTGTATAAAAGGCTCGAAAAGGGCCCCAGCAACCCTCACAACTCCTCTATTAACTTTAAAATAGGCGAGTTCCCTTCGCCTATAACTGGCTATTATAGCTGTACCAACGTGGCTATTAAAGCCCTAAATAATATCTATGCAGATTCTATTCAATGCTTTTGCTGTGGAGAATTTATTATTATGACTGCATCGTTTAGATATAGCCATTGTTGGAGTATTTCAGCGCTTGTGGTTACTGACAGGGTTAATTTATTTCCGTTGTCGTTTCAAAATCAATACATTATAAAAATCAAATAAAAAATATAAAGCTTTCTTTACTGAACATAAATTTAAGAAAGATAAACATTACTGTAGTATTTAATAACAGAGACCAAAGTCCAATTTTAGGCAAAACGAAAAAAAATTGACGGTCGTATCACTAGGGACCGATATCTTCTAGTACTCGTAACATTTTTAGGTAGAGGATTGTTACAAGGCTGAATCTCCAAATATAGGCAAAGTTTTACCAATATCTTACCTACATTTGGAGTAAGATTAGAGGGACCAACAACACACACATTAACAATCATCAAACGAATAAGTATATCATAATCACTACACTTTAATATAAGGAAGTCATCAATATTCAGCTATGCTATACCGGCGGACGCCAAAACTCCCTTCGCTTGTGTGAGTGAACTTTAAAATTCAATTTCTTTGCAACTGTGGTCGTTTGAGGGAAAATAATTAAGCCAAATAACATTTTTTTATTATTTACATACAAAATGAGAGAAAATACTAATTCAAAGTAAAGCGTATTGATGATTGACCTAAGTGTGAAGCACCGAGATCTGAAGTGATGTTCGATGTGCACCGCCGGAATAGCACGGCAGATTTCAATAACTAAGCCATAAAATTTTGTATGTACAAGCACGAAGTGAATAACTTCGTTTTTGTTGTACTTGATATTACAAAAAGACACAGAACTAAACATACTGACCGGGTAAGACCCCTTACTAATTATGTGTGTATTAAAACTAAAAATATTCAACAACCCATAAAATAGATTGCACCAAGCCAGCATGCCGTGGCGCCACGCAGCTGCGGTTTCGAGGGACACCGCGGTAACCGCACATTCCCCCAAAACCCCTATTTGGGCCGCACCCCTTAAAACTGTGGCGAACATTTTCAAACTAACGTTTGGTTGCATGAATGAAATGCTACAATGACAATATTTTGGTACTGCACAAAAATAATATGTTACTATAGAGAGAATGATATTTTAGGCACGCAGTAAATTTAAAAATACAGAGTTAATTAAAATTATTCGAACCTTGCATCTATTCATAAAAAACATAGTTTGTCATTATTGGCTTCTGTATTTGTATGTTTTATTGATTTATTGAAGTGTGGACACTCAACTGCGGATCTAATGCCACGTTCGAGGTTCAATGTGACATAGAGCAAGATAAAAATAACTAAATATCCTTGGACATTATGCCACACAGCGCCATCTAGTCCCAAGTGTACTAATTATAGTCCGTTATTCTGGAATACTAGACAACGGATAAACATACTTAAATACATTTTCTTTTGTAAATACATACTTAATATACATAGGAACCACCCTTATCTATCTTTAAAGTATCTTTGAAGTTAGTACTTAAAAACTATCATAACCTTATAAGAACTAGAATTGAGAAGTAGCAGTGACCTGCCAAAGGACCGATGACCATTGGCGCAGACGAGTCCATGAGCGGAGACTGTGAATCAGGAAATGCCTTTTTGATAAATTACATAAGAGGCTTTAAGACCGCCAATTGCATTTTTTTTCCTTACTTGTGCATAAAGAACAAACACTTAAATAAATTATAAAACTATTTCGGAATACGACAGAAAAAATACTATAGTATGTTTGCGTTAAGAATGCAGTAATTTCTCAATTTTATTCCGTTACACGGGGAAAAACTCCGGTACAAAACCGTTGCGTTTGAAAGAATGCGTTCAGCTGGGCGCTGTGAACTTGGCTTTCTAATTAGGAACAATTTGATTGGGTAAGGAGCGTGTTAGGTCTAAGGACAAGAATGAAAATTACTGCATTCTTAACGCGAACGGACTATAGATGTTACTCTTCTACCGAACAAGACCTATCCCTTATTAAAGTTAAGACATAATAGACAGCATATTCGAATTTCCAAAATGTAGCTCATACAATAATCACATCTGTAAGCTTATACCCCAACCCACTTCAGAGGATGTCTCAACATTACCCAGGTATGCCGCGACATGTCCCGTGGCGGGAAGACGTTGTCTTGTCTGGAGATGCCTGTTTGCTCCTGTTGGGTTTGACGTAAATGTTAAGCAGTAGCGTTTGTTTTTCATAATTTATATCTACAAAAACGCGGTGACGCAAGCAAATAGATATTGTTTATTTATAATATCACTATGAATACGATATGGTATCATGTTTTTTATTATTTTTAAGTTTTATCCAGTGAATTTAAGATTGTCAGCCGGCGTGTTACGCCATTGCGCTGTGCCTCTTATCCTTTTCCAGTGTTGTTTTTATCGTTAATACCTGGTTTGATAAGAACTTAACTGTAATGTTAGACAGTATAAGTATTTTATGTTCTTTCTTCTTTCTTGCAGTTTGAAGTAGCAGTTGCACCATCGCAAGAGCTGGTACCTACTGCGGTTTAAGGGTCAATCCGTTTGATCAAAGCCGTTTGGAGTCACACCAAATGGTGTGACTGTGAATGTCCATCTTCGATATATTTTAACAAAGTTGATGAATTTCCACGGTTACATAATGACTGTAATCTGTTTAAGCACCTTAACATGAGCCAGAAGCTGAAGAATTGGGTATCTGAAAAAACGCTTATACCTTGAACCATCTGCTTCGAACAAAGCATCCAAGCGCTATCCAAATCTGATCTCTATTTACGATCTCTAAAAGTCAGTTTTCCTTCACAAGCTCTTGGTGTACATTACCGACGATATTAATATTGCATCGCGACAACATGTGGAAGTGTCAAGCGCCACGTTTTTTGGCCATTGCTTACTTAGCAGACGATGCTGGAAGTTTTCTTGTTGCTTTATAATAATGTTATTCATTCATAATTTATTGGAGGGTTCATTTGGAATCCATCAGTAATGGGGCTTTAAAAATTATTAAGCTCTGAAAAGTCATCAGAATTATATTTAGCACAACTGCGCCACGGGCACATCATGCCTCTCTGTAAACCTTTGGTTGAGGCCAATGTTCGAAGTGATGTATTAGCCGGGCATCTCCGTGCTAAGGCCGGCACGTTAAGCAGTTGTTCGCGGTTGACGTCGATAGATGTCAGTCGTCAAGCCTAAACAAAGGCCTTAGGGCTTGACATCATCTGACATCAAGGTTTCTCACTAATCTTACACCCTTCCAATAATCTGCATGAGCCCGCATGTTGGAGTATGGATCCCACCACCTCATAGTTGAGGTGAGGCCTGTGCCGAGATGTGGGACGTATGTTAGGCTGTTTATGTCATGGTATGTAGGCAGCATCTACCGTTCTACTTCATCCGTGCAAGTAGACGGCCCCACACACTCTTCTAATGCACAACCGAATTTGCGAACGCAAATCAAAGTTGAACAGCTCTAACAAATGTAGCTGTCTGTATCTGAAGACAATCTACGGGACGGTTATGGGTCTGAAGGCACGCTCAACCATGATTTGCATTTGTGAATTCGGGGAGGAATGGCTTAACAGAACAGTGTCTCAATGCCCTACCCTTTTAAAACACCAATTAATGGTGAAGGTTTTGAGCAACTTTATAACGGGTTCCGGACGCTACGTTCTATAACTAGGTTTTAAATAATGTGGCGGGAAGGAAGTCACCTTAATTAAGTAAACGTACAAGACTAAGAACATGGGGTAATTTCCGCCCTTACAGGCTGCAGGACGGATAGCCAATTTAATTCAAAACTTGCGGTATACGGCTGTCTGCCTTTACTTGCCCGCAAGTTCGGTGGAAATAGCTGAAAAGTTTACATGCGCACTTCGAGAGTGAGTGTAGTGTGCCCAGTTTTTAGTAGAAATATGTTAAAGTGCACTTAATGTTATGACTCAATTAACTGCACGTTTATCAGCATTAATATTTCAAAACACCCAGCTTCCTCAGTACAGACACAACTGACTGCGAGAAGTCACATTAATATTGTTTGTGTATTTGTATATCCATGTAATCATGATTTTAAGTCTTTTAGTATATTCCTTTCAATAATTTTACAATTTGTAAGTACTTGTAACATAGGTCAATTTGAATAAATATTTGGAAACCATGATCTTAAAATAAAGAAGACCTATCTAGGTTACTTGTGCTAAAAAAGTGGCACCCGAAATCAGAACTTCGAACACCTGAGCAAAGCATTAACAGTTTGTGACGACAAAGCGCAACGTGTATCTGTCTCGTTTACGCTCTAGTAAATAATCATACTGTCTTGTACACACGGTAAACTTATAGGTACCGCTTTTAAATATAATTGTTAGAAAAGTTAGACGCGTCTCGTTCAGTGTAAATCGCACTTTACGCGTCACGGTTGAGGCTAGCGGTGAGCCGCGCGACGCGACCACCGCGGAAATGCCGTGTAGTCAAACCACGCTGCTTAAACTGTGGGGGAACGGTTTAATAAGCTACTTTAGAAATCATTTTAATGACCTGTTGATTTGTTCACTACTATGTTGAATTAGTTGTTAGTGCGCCGCAAGCGTTTATATGATTCCGAATCCAGGCCAGAATTGGCCTGAACGAACGCACAGCCGGAACTACTGGACCCAGAAACTTGAAATTTGGTACAGTGGTTTGGTTCATGATTTGTAAGTGAGCACTTAAAAAAGATTCTTAGAAATTCAACCCCTAATGTAGTGAAATAGGGGCTTTGCAGTCAGTATCACATTTAGACGCATCCCGTTGTGTAGATAGCTATACAGGGTGGCCCAAACGGTGAGGATAAAAAATTTTTTTTGTGTTCCTGACATATAGGGGTACCCGAAAATACCCCATGTATGTTTGCCGATTTTTTGTAGTTTTCGAGTTATGATTTTTTTAAAGTAAATTTGAGAATTATAGATCTGACCTACTAAAATTTTTTTTTTTTCGGTTGGTATGCATTTTTATTAATTTATTTTTTCGGGACATAGACCTCATTAATTGTACTTTGACCCATAAAATTACCAGCTTCATGCCATTAATTAAAGGTACAAATATATTGACTAAAATAAAAAAAACTGGGGTGAATGCGAGTCAAAGTAAAATTTTCAAAGTTAAATTAAAAATTAAAAAAAAGGTTCCATGACTTTTAAGTAATTTCAAAAACTGCTCAAAACCCTTAGCTTCAATTATAATAAAAAAAAACTTGGTGCTTAATAGGCCTTTTTTAGCCGAAACTTGCCTTCAAGTAAACAAAGGTGGAATTTTTTGTGTAAATAGTTTGTTGTAAAAACGCCTTTTGTTAATTTCTGGGGTTTATGTGGGTTGGACATTACATAGTTAGTAAATTTAAAGTGAATTAATTTTGAATTTATTATTATTCTACTAACAGCCCGGTGGCATTTCAAGAGCACAAGTCAGTCTATGTCCCATGAATAGTCGTTAGCGATACAAGTGCGTGTGCAAGTCCCGAAGTATCAATTAATAGAAAATTGAATATTATTAAGGATATTTGAAAGGAAGAAAAAAAACCGTCTATTTAAATAAACGTTAAATTGCTGACGGCTTGACTTTTGACAAGGACATAACACTTGAACCCTTTTCCATCCCATTTCATCCCACTACTGGGCAAAGGTCTCTCCCCATGTTCTTCATAGATCTCGATCTTGTGCCAGGGTCTGCCAATATTTCTCATGGAATCTCAAATCGTCACTCCACCTTTTGTGAGCCTTCCTCTGAACCCTTTTAGCATTGCATAAAGTTTAATTTCTAATGACACTAGCAGCTGTCAAAATGAATTTCTGAGATTAGTTGAACTTTACCAAAAATAAAATAATAGGCATTTATTGATTTTCTGGGATTTGAATGAAATCCATGTTTAAATGTAATTACCAATTAAATTACCGTTTGTACCGGGAAACTGTCAATCCTAGCTTTTTCATGCCCGCTTTCTTCAAGATTTAATTTAGTAAATCATACGTAGGTTTCCATGTTTTATCATGATTTTTTACGCAAATGTATTAAAAATCATTGTCCGATACACGAACGGGTGTGTTATTTTCACTCGTCCCAACTTTTGATCCTCGCCTTACCGCTCGGGCCGACTTCGGGACTCATGCGAACAAAACGACATACATTCCGCACTTGTATCCATAACTACCTACTATTCATGGGACGAAGACTGACTTGTGCTGTTGAAATGACACTAGAATACTACTAGGCTGATACTATAATAATAAAAAATCCTAAATTAATACACTTTATGTTTATTGACCATGTTATGTCCAACCCACATTAACCCTAGCAATTAACAAAAGGTGTTTTTACAACAAATTATTAACTTAGAAAATTCCACCTTTGTTTACTTGAAGGCAAGTTTCGGCTAAAAAAGGCCTATTAAGCACCATGTTTTTTTTATTATAATTGAAGCTAAGGGTGTTGAGCAGTTTTTGAAATTACTCAAAAGTCAAGGAACTTTTTTTTAAATTTTTAATTTAACTTTGAAAATTTTACTGTGACTCGCATTCACCCCATTTTTTTATTTTGGTCAATAAATTTGTATCTTTAATTAATGCCATGAAGCTGGCAATTTTATGGGTAAAAGTACAACTAATGAGGTCTATGTCACAAAAAAATAAATAAATAAAAAATGCATACTTTCCGAAAAAAAAATTTTTTTAGGAGGTCAAATCGATAATTCTTAAATTTACTTTAAAAAAATCATAACTCGAAAACTACAAAAAATCGGCAAACATACATGGGGTATTTTCGGGTAACCCTATATGTCAGGAACCCAAAAAAAAATGTTTATCCTCACCGTTTGGGCCACCCTGTATGTATACGCGAAACGATTGCGGCCAGCGGTGAGCCACGTCGACGCCGTGCGTAGGTGCGTAGATGCGGTGGAGGGGCGCGCCATTTCAGCTTAGACGATATCTACCTTTGAAACAATTTTGATGACCCGTTTGACAAATTGAAAGTCTGGATTGCCGGAGTCATTGGTTCGATTGCGAACCTAGACTAAATGAGAAAGTAATGGTTACTGCCATAAATCTATTCATTGAAAGTAAATTAGTTAAAAATACAACGATGGTCCAGCTCTGATGGTATTTCTTGTATTTACTTTTAGGCAGAATATTTAGTTTTCGTCGGTATCGTATTATTTTATATTGATACAGTTGGAGCGCGGGCGCCTTCGGAAAGCATCGGCATCGATCGTTGGTCATCGGCGGTTCGCGGGCGGTCGACCATCGGATCCGCGGCACTACTCCACTTCCGTACGCACCGGTCGCGATCTCATTGTTTTTTTAATGGTCAAAGATTGTTAAATAACGAGTAAACCTATTTAATATACAGTCCCCTATTTATTATTTAAAGTACCAAGTTAGGACCCCAACAGACACCAGATCGAAAAGTAAACCGTTACACGTAAACACGTTCTCCAGTAAACACGTTCTCCACAGTTCTCAAAAAACTCTACAAATTCTTAACGCAACCTGAAAAACAAAGCTTTTGAATTTCTTCTGAAAGCTGTATGAGTCGTCTAAGCGAAGCAATATTGCGGTATACAGCGGTGATATTATAAATATTAATACTATCTCTGAATCAGCAAAGACATTACGATAAACATAGAGAGGGAATATTAAAAAAATCTTCTGTGGACGGAGATGGAACGGAATCCGGAGCGTGGCCCGCGGCGCTCGGACGCAGGCGCCGCGCTGCACGAATAGAGGCATATCATATTTTGTGAGAGCATTGATGACCAGTGGTTATACACTTTGACTCGAAACATGGTCCTGAGTTCAAAGCTGGCGTAGGTAGGTATTACTTTGCCTTCATTGTTCAATTTATGACTATAATGATACTATGGTGGTATGGTGATGGTAATTACCCGTGAAAAACGCAAGCAACCCCGAAAAAGGCGGCAGGCTAGCCTGGAAAATGGGGGCTTCTGAATGTGTTGTTTAAAATGACGACAACAATCAGTCTGCGCCTGACAAAGCCATTTGGGATCAGCATTGGATATGTATACGATGTCTTTAATAAAATAAACACCACTCCACACGCTAATATCTGGGCCTGATACGCTCTGACGCTTATTTCCAGTGGGTCCAGCTAAGTCTATACTCAGAAATAGGGATACCACTATCTACTAGTACTAAGAGGAGAAACAACTCTGCTATTTGAGTTTCCTTACTTCTACAACGGGTTATATTCTTGAACAGTTTTTCTGATATTATTTCCACGGATGCTTTTCATCATCACAATGCTTACCAGTATCAGGGGGTTCATGCACACACGCTGGAATTGTCCATAGTCTTGTCAATAGTTTCTGAGTTACTTCGGGACAATTTTAGTACAATTGTTGAATAAACTCCCCGCCAAGGTTTTTGCGGTGTGCTAAGCATGGTGCTTCTCAAACAGAGTCGCAAATGTTGTGTGTAAGTGTGTTCTACTCATGTCCAAAGGCTGTAAGTACTGCTGACTATTAACTCGTCTGCATGCTTATTTGTTTACTAAATCTTTAATGCAAGATTGTGCAAAAGACGGAATTAATGCGGAAAACATTATCTGCCTGTCAACCATTGAGCGAGATAGAAACGCTATTGGCAATGCATGTTAGTCTGCACTTTCGTTCTTTAGAACCAGACTATTAATGGATAAAATCAACGCTAGAAACTTTCTGATCATTCTACATTTTGTGTCCCGCACTGTACGGTTGGAAGGAATTTCATCATTATACGAGCAAGCTCAGTTATTACAATAACAATTGTCTCAGCCCGCGGCGCCATAATATCCACATCACTTCCTTGTTTATCCTCTATGGTCACATTGATCCGCTTCATGACCTGCTGATACGTTAAGTTATAACCAGTAACCTATTAATTTGGTAAGGACGGTATTTATCGAGGTTTACTGTTAGTTGGTCTTCTATGATCAGTATTTTGGTGAGTGTGATAGGTAGGCCCATGAGCTTATCCACTATCTGCTTTCTGAAATAGCGTGACCAAAATGCAAACCGCGGCAACTTAATGCGCTTTTTTTTTTGCGCCAAAACCATATGAAACGAAATATTGCTGTTACATCGATAACAGTTCACTTTATCTCTAAACGGTAAATCTGTCAAAAGTTTGATAAATTAGAATTAGTTCCTATCGGTTTTGAGGGCTATTCACATTTTAAGCAAAAAGCGGGTGATTGTTTTAACTAGTTCTAGGCTAATTTCGTCAGAAAAGGAAATAAAATTATGACTTTTAATTTGACTTTCAATACCAGAAAGATTCGGCTGGTCTGTTAATGGTCTCGGTAGCATAGTTGGTAGTGCAGTCGCCCGGTATGCGAAAGATGCGGGTTCGAGTCCTGCCTGATGCCAACATGACCAAATGTCTTGTTCTGGTTTCAGATCTTTAGTAAAGATACTGCATGGAAAATGCTAAAACAATAATAAAACTTATTAAAAATCATTTATGACAAGTCACAACATAAAAATTAAAAAATGTGATTCTACCACCGGCTTGGACGTGTTGATGAACCCTAAACGTGTTAAAATAGTATCAAAATAGCCTTTTTTTCAGAATTGACGTGAAATCGTTATCGTCATTTTAAAAAGTACAATTTAGATGATGGAAATGTTTTTCGTAAATTCTGGAAAATTAGCTATTTTGACTTAGTCCACTGTTGATCTAGGGGTGCAAACTATCTGAATCTACCGCTGCAGGATGATTACATGGGATCGGTCCCGCGGCTCACCGCCGGCCACAATCTCGCCGAGCAATGGTTTTATACAATGACCGAATTTACGCAATAAAATTATAGAATTGCGGATATATAGTACCAACACTTGCGGTTTGAGATAATAAGTTTACGTGATGTACTTAATGCATTATTGCTAAGGTATTTTTAATAAACTCGATTACACAAACACAACTTAATGGCAAAGTGAGATAATTAATTGATAACCTGTGGGTTAAAGTGTTGAAAACTTATATTTATTTGAAATAAAATACTTTACTGAGATATTTGTGCTAGTTAATTAACCAACCAACAAATTAGGATATGGCGGAGGCCTTTGCCCAGCAGTGGGACAATATGTATAGGCTAAGTGAAAACATAAAAAAACAACCAAAATCTTACATCGAATGTGCTAAAATTTAAGTACGTGTACTACACACCCCGAATGTCACTTCTCTCTAACTTGACCTGCGAAGTACCGCCGACCTGCCTGCCGAAGTACCTACCGGCCTGCTGAAGGACCTGCCTAACGAAGTACCTGAATGCTCAAGTACCTGCCTGCCGAAGTACCTGTCTGTAGAAGTTCCTGCCTGCCGAAGTACCTACCTGCCGAAGTGCCTACCTGCCGTAGTACCTACCTGTCGTAGTACCTGCCTGCCGAAGTACCTACCCCAGGACTCGTGCTAGTAGCACCAAGGGCGCAGACGCAACATTTGATATTTTACGCTAGTAAATAATTCAAAGGCAACAACAGCTTTCAATCGACACATCGTGATATTGTTAGGCTGAGTACACGTGGTTGTTTTGAAAAAGTTTATTTTCTACAAAAAAAAGTATATAAAGGCACACATAGTAAAGCACAATGATATTATAACACAAAAGAGAAATCAGAACTTTAGTACACCTGAGCAAAGCATTGACAGTGTTGACAGTTTGAGACGACTCTGCCCAACGTATACCTATCTGTCTCGTTTACGGTATAGTAAATAATCATTCTTTCTTGTTCCCACGTTTACAACATTAAAGGTATGTACGCACAGGACAATTTTTGACTTTGCATCAGTCCTGACATAACCTCTTTTTTATTACAATATCATTGGTAAAGCATGTTAAGCCGTTAGTTCCAGCATTCAGTTCCCTGATTGTCAATACCTAGTTAAGTTCAGCCATATCATTCTTTTTTGGAAGTTCTTAGGGAAGCTTTTGGAAGAAAGAAAGAAAGAAAGATAATTCATTCGACACATAAAATGGACATACAAGAAAAAGTAAGTAAGCAACAGTATCTGCACTCAATAAAAATAAGCCTAGAAACCCGTGTTTTAAATAAAAAAGGTCATCATTCATCCATGTAGCATCGCTACGAACTTCAACTCAGTCTTTCATAAGCCGAAAATACATAATTGAAAATAGTTGAATCCTCTGAAAATCTTGTCATCCATATAAACCCGTCCCAACCCATGAGGTGTTCGGGCAGGCTACATGGTAAAGCTTTTAAACCATCGGTCATGTAGGCCCTTTCGATGAAAAGTGCCCACTTACCTCGTCAAATGCCAATCCGCAGGGTTGATTCTTGCACGCCATCAAAGAGTAATGATGTCATTACGCAGATGGGTCACCTTACTCAGTATTGATGGAATAATGGAATATACTAGGTTATGTAGATACGAGTATGCTGGACTATGTATGGACCGACTTTAGGTTTATGTTGCGTACGCTGTAGGGGACTGTTTAGAGTGCATGTATTAAGCAATAGAGAGAGTAAATGTAATCAGAGACGGCAAAATAATTTCATGTGTACCTTGAAATGCAATTTTTCGTTATCAGAATTGTTCATAATATGACACTTTCTAGGAAGGACTAGGAACAACACCGTTCGTCAACTTAAACTTAGACTTAACCCTTTTTATGGCAGTGGCAACTAAGTTGCCACCTTGGAATAGGGTCCAAAATTATTGAAATTTTCAACATGCTCTGCAAAGGGTTAACTGAAATATAAGAATCTTGAAAACTCTCGTTCCATCCTCAATAAATACGCAACGCTGATAGTGAATACGCTTTTTTCGTGAAATTGGCTAAATTGTACCCTCTGCCGTCTATTTATCTATGATCATAACTTCGGCATTCTGAGAAATATTAATAGGACGGATCGTCTTCAACCAAATTTTCTAAACACGAACGAAGTCGTTCATTCTTCCTGTCCTATCGATAACGCTCTCATAATTTACCAAAATGAATCTCTACATTCTTAAATAAATCTTGAACCACTGAAAAGTTCTTAGAAGCTCCCAAAATGAAGCTCTTGTTTTTCATCTATTTGGTACCAAATGTGTATTGTTTTTTTGACGTACAAGAAATAACATCGGAGACGATGTCTAGACTCCCGGTAGACTTTTCAGCAGCCATTAAAGATATTGCTGAGGGTCTGCCGGCCAGAACTATAACAGTTGTAAGGGGTGAATCGACTAACATCAGGTGAGCTTTTTTATAATAAAGTATCTTTTCGCACGCGGCTTCACTCGAGGGGAGCCTGGTTATCGCACTTTTTGTAGCGAAATTATTAAAACTCTTTAGGCCTATATTTGGCAGTAATAACTATCCTATTCCTTTTACGAGATCTCTTCTATCTGTGTACTTTTCAACAATATTGATTCAGTAGCGTGATTCGTGAAAACATTACAGACACACATACACACCTAGAGATATTTTCACTTTATACTACTTAGTATTAATATGAATACATTAACCATTTTTGTTTGAGTAGTACTTCTTAAATATTGTGACAGAATTATTTTAACAAAAACCTTTTAGAATTAAGGATTATTGCATCAAAGAATGTGTTCAGTTCGAATATGTAGTATACATCAGAGCCATTAGGCAAATCTCTCAAAATTTAAAGATATTCTGTTTATCTTTTAGATGTCGTACTTTAATATAATTACTTTTGTTACTTTCTACTAGTTTCGTTACAAGAACTAAAGTAAAGTTCTGTAATATATTTGACTGGATGACCAATTCGGTTGAGAAGTCGGTTACGGGTTCCATCCAAGCATAATGAAAACATTCGTGTTCATAAACAAGGCGGTTTATTCTAGGCTAGGTGTTTTTTTTGTATCTTATGTATAGTTGCATATTACCAAAAACAATACTATTTGATTATATTGAACGATAGCGGATGTTCAATGATGGTTAGTCATTTATATAAGTATCCCTGTTGTCTAATAATAGTTTTGTAAAATAATCGCTCTTGTATTTTGTGGTCGCTTAAGGCGCGATACCAGGAAAACGGCTCTCGGGAAAACTAAAGTTTTATATAGAAAATATGAAGTATGAGGCACGAAAAAAATCGTCATAGTAGTCAAAGAGTTGCACAATCAGCTCAAACTTCCAGTATATGGATACTTTAGTGGAAAATATCCACTAAAGTGTCTCAACTGCTGACAACTGTTAAATTCCTCGTTTTAGTTAGTAACAAGATAGCTCCGTTTAATGCTTCTTGCAGCTTTTCATTACAAGTAAGACCAATTTATTAGTGGGTTCTTCTGCATGTTACTAGAAATGGCTCCGTGTATTGCTTTAACATATTTTATGCATTGGATGTAAGAAATATTTTGTGTTGATGATGATCGAACGGATAAACCAAGTTACAACTAAATCTCGATGGAATCGTCAAGTACCAGATATAACATTGTGAAATAACGTGGTCACGAGAATAGATTGCAAATAATGTGTAAAAAAATAATTGGCAAAACCGCTTGTTAGCATGTTTAATAAAATAAAATTTTTGATTAGTTTCTTTTGTTTGCCCTATATCCTGAAATATTTTGGGTGGCGAAATAAAAATATCTTTGGTGAACGCATCAAATGATTATCATGCCGCGATTTATAATAATAATAAATAAATAAATATCCCTGGACATTATTCCACACAGCGCCATCTAGCCCCAAGTGAGCTAATTATACTCCGTTTTTATGGGATACTAGACAACGGATAAACATACTTAAATACTTTTTCTTTTGTAAATACATACTTATTATACATAGGAAACACCCAGACCAATACAAACAGACATGTTCATGCACACAAATGTTTGTACTGTGCGGGGATCGAACCCGCGACCTTTGGTGTAGTAGCCGACTTCTAAACAATTACACCAAGACGGTCGTCCGGATTTATGCATTGCATTTATGCACGGATTGCACGGCCCAACCACTGTGTGACCATAGCTGTCACGATCGCTTTCAAATTTGACAGATTTTCTCTCCGGCCGACCTTAGTATAGACCCTTAAGCGCAATAAACAAAAGATAAACCATACAATTCGGAAACTGAAGTAGACCTTTAACAAACAACTATCTGAAACGTTTCACAGGAAATCTGTTAGTTTTAAAAGCACAGCACAATCGTCTGACACACACTTGAAAACCTGATATTGAAAAAAATGTATACTGTAACGTTGCATTTTTTCCAAGCGTTTATATTTTGATAGTTAAATAATTCAAACGCTGTTTTCAAAACTGCTAGCGACATCTAGTGCTTATATTTTGTACTTCATAGCAGGTCGATGCTTGTCATTGCGCCGTTGCTTATTTTTTTCTCTCAATTTATATTAAATGCATCATTGAACTTTTACATAGTAAACAAATAATTAAACTACATAATTTACTTATGTACCTAGATGATATAAATTCTTAAATTATTAAATACAAACAACAAGTAAATATTTCATTTTGTAAATCAAATCGATTGTGAAACGGACCGCAGTGACGTGTCCTTAGAGCGATTTGACAGATAGTTTTTTTTCTTTAATTTTGAGAGGACATTGTGTGATCCAACTGTTAGTGAGTTTAAAGAAAATTGATAATCCGGCTTTGCCGGTGAAATCGCCTAAATTAGGCTGATGTCCTAATAGGCGACAGAAACAAACAATGAGGTATGTTCGTTAAAGTTATTTATTTTGGAAATATTTCGGTTCTAACCTCTTTGACGCAATGTCTGATTTTTCGTCATATTTCTTGTTTCAGCGAGCAATAGTTTATATTCATATTGTAACCAGCAGACTGGGTGGGTGGTAGAATCGGTGTGTTCCGGCAAATGAAATGGAGCAGGACGCCCGAGTAAGTTTTGAAAGTGGTCACCCATCTGCCATGTGGCTTAACTTTGTTAGGAAGCTTCATACTGATTGTTTTCTGTTTGTTTCAGGGGAATTTTTCAATACGCCTTAAAATCCTTCTAAGGATGAATTTTCATGACCTTTTATAAAACTTGGAATTTTTCTTAACACTTATTAATCCTTCTGCATGAAGACCCCTTCTTAACTTCCTTCGCTTATCAAACACTTCAATCAAGAACGTAATTTGAACAATTTCATAGAAGATGTCACATGATGGCACAGCAGTGAAGCGCTGTGGATGCACAGATCTGGCACGTCATTAGGAGGACACACCATAGGAGGCACAGGTTCCCTCGTGAGAAAACTCCGAGGACCATAGCAGAAACCAGGTTGTACCCGTCTTTGCTTATGATAGTGCACCCGCAGACCAGCTTGCTCTGATGTCTTTCTAATTCTCATGTTTTATTTATACTCCTTCTGAGTTTGTTTATAATAAGATGCAATAATACTTACCACACGAACCCTTAGTAATTTCTGAGTTACGCGACCCTGTTCCTTCCAAATTGGTACTTAGCGATAGATCTTATTATCGAAGCAGTGTCTAGTATAGTTACCTTATAAGAAAGTGAGATCTAAATACCTGTATCGCAAAAAGTCAGAATAAACACCATGTACCAATCTGAATGGAGGTTTTTCTTTGTCTGACCATCAACGTAACACAATCTAAGGTAATCTTTATAAATTTTCTGCAACCCTTAGTAAATATTTTTTCATTACGTTGCAGTGGCGCCCTTCTCTTGGTGGTATTATTGCTTCTTTGAGGGTTTAGGAGTGAACAGCCAATAAAAGAAGCATTATATTGATGCTGACTGTACATTCTTACACCTTCAATTTAATTATTTTTTAAGTCTGCTGGTGCTATGCTCATTGTTTGTTCTGTGTTGTGCTTGTCCTTGTTTCACTTTCCCCAACTGTATATTTTGCTTTAAAACGTTTTACCTTATTATGTGACTGAGTGTACTTACTTTATATAAGTGATACATGAATGTAGTTAGGGTAAACATAAACTTTAAAGGCAGTAGGGATTTTTGTTTTGAGTTGCACAAGTAAATTTATTTAAGTACAAACTTTTTTTTTTTTTTTTGCTTTTGTGCTACATAATTTAGCATATAACCTTTATATTATGTTCATTGTAAATTGAACAAAGATTTTTAGTTTTGTACTTATTGTGTCAACATTAATTTGCTTTTGGGCTATTAAGCTTATAACTTTCTTCTGAAAACAAGTAAACAAGGACATATTTAGGCCATATTTCAAAATTAAACTTAATTTAATAATTGGTGGTAAACTACAATTTCTAACATCAATTATTTTGCTTTTGTGCTTTATGTAATAAGCATATAACTTTCCTTTCTGGACCATTTTCTTTTGAAAACATTTACTGCACTTTCTTTGCTTTTGTGCTTGCTTAATGGCATATAAATTGCAACTTAGAATAAATAAGTTTCATTTTTTATCACATTTATTAATGTTAAAAAATTAATCAAATTATTCAAAACATTTCATGCATTGTGCTTGAAGAGACTAGCTGCTATTTTGTAATCCTTTTGTGTTGAATTTTGTTTACAACAAATTCAGTTGTTTTGGTTAATTGCAAGGTAAATAAACATTCTTCTTATTTTCACATAAATAAAAGGTAGAAGGTAATTATTAGAAACAAGTATCTAAATAAATTAGAGTAAATATTAAGTAAACAGTACATTGTTTTGTATTGATTAAGTTTAACTTAATTGTAATTTTCCATTGGTGAGTCATCTTAATTTCACTGACAGGAATGTTCCATTACTATCCACCATTTTGTTTACACCCATAGGTTATAAACTTAGATGTTAATTACAATGCCTTTTCGTTAATATTGTTGCGAATGTATGTATAACAATAACATTGTTTAGTAAATGGAACATGACCATTATATTATTGTAAACAACAATAGACTTTTAGATTATATTATTTCAATAGATTATTATTAAGAAACAATATTGAAAGCTAGTTTCGAAGGAACAATTTATTAGACGAATTCCATTTACTTTGGATATAATTTAAACTGAGTAATATTGCAATTTTTTTTTTTCAATGGATACCAATAAGGTTTACTTTTATTCGCTGCTAAGCGACAAGCTGGTTTGCGTGGTCGTCCAGTATGAATTAGTTGTTTGTAGCTTAGGTTCAGAAAGGACTTATCTTGTGTTGTTTGTTGACATTTCTCACCAACAATGTCGCCAAGGCTGAAACCCTAGTTTAGTTTTTTTAGCATTTCGGTAAAGATGCGTTTTTTATGCGAAACTATAGCATATCGCTGGTATTCGTTAGGATTAGGAGCTGTGTACTATAGCATGGTGGCTGGTACAGCTCGAATTAGAAGTTGGTTTGGTACTATAGCTGAGTGCTAGTAGGTACGACTTATCTTGATATTTTGTTACTTTTGCGTTTCGCTGGTACAAATACAAGTAAGGTGGTGGTAGTGCATTTTATTGATTGTTATAACTGTAAGCATTTTAGTAGAATTACTGGTGCTAGGTTTATTTGGTTTGATGCGATGACGTCCGTCGTACTTTAGGTAGTCGTGACTAGCATTCCATTATCTGCTGTGTCTGGGTTCTACAAGTTAGACCAGTCCTCAGATGTTTTTTTCTGAGCTGATCACTCGGGATATTTTCAAAAAATGCACTACAGAATTAGAAAGGGAATTAGTTATGGGGTAGAGTCGCACTGGCTTCACAGTTTGCGCACTCACTGGGTAATTGTTTGTAGGTGGTAGTCAGCAAAATTATAGCTCGATACTATAGGTATGAAAGATATGAAGTATAGAAGATAAGATGGTGTGAAAGTGGGGGTTTGAGATTAGGTTATGCCTGGACAAGTAGGTATTTATAGGAGTAGAACAACAGTCCTGGTGGTTGGTTTTCAAGGTTTTGAGATAGTTTATGGGAAGATAGTAAGCTTAGGTTTCAGTTTTGGTTTTAGCTGTGGTTAGAGTTGGTATTTTTTTTTTCAGGTTGTGGGTTGGTTTTTTTTATTCAGCAGTGTTTTTTATTTTAGCACAGCGCTGAGGGCAGCGCAGTTTCTCCCAGGTTCGAAACTTTCCGTAGGGGGGAGGGTATCGTAACGTTGCATTTTTTCCAAGCGTTTATATTTTGATAGTTAAATAATTCAAACGCTGTTTTCAAAACTGCTAGCGACATCTAGTGCTTATATTTTGTACTTCATAGCAGGTCGATGCTTGTCATTGCGCCGTTGCTTATTTTTTTCTCTCAATTTATATTAAATGCATCATTGAACTTTTACATAGTAAACAAATAATTAAACTACATAATTTACTTATGTACCTAGATGATATAAATTCTTAAATTATTAAATACAAACAACAAGTAAATATTTCATTTTGTAAATCAAATCGATTGTGAAACGGACCGCAGTGACGTGTCCTTAGAGCGATTTGACAGATAGTTTTTTTTCTTTAATTTTGAGAGGACATTGTGTGATCCAACTGTTAGTGAGTTTAACCCATTTGGACCCAAATGAAACCCAGCAGTGCAAATTATATTTTTTTGACATTAATTGGTTGAAACAATCGTTATTATAAGAAAACCACGAAAAAAAAGTTTTTTTTGAAATTCCCTCTTTGAAAAAAAAAGCCGTCCTTAAATGAGGACGCTGGGTCCATGGGGAGTGAAATTTTTCGAAGCATCCTCTTTCAATACATTATGTCTTTACGCGCTTTTTGCATTGTCAACGTGCTTTTTTTGTAAAGTGGAGCCAGTTTTTGTGGAAAGTGACCATTACCATCATGGTGGAAACTTGGTACTACAGAATGTCCGAAGGAAAAAAATAATGACGAGCATTGTAACGACGAAATTGAAGCTGGTCTTGGCTATCCATGGGTCAGATTGTGGTTGTGCCAAGCATTTGCAACTGCAATATCCAACATGTGGACGTAATCAGTACCCACTACCATTTTATTCCCATGGATAGCAGGGTGGTATTGTGAAATAGACTGGTCCGTTTGATCAATACCGCCCATCCACTTGTTTCGATTTTGGTGAAGATCTGGAATACCAGTCTACTTTTTTCTTCCGCAGCGCTCCAGCAGTTTCTAATCCTAGAGGCAAGACGTGGGTGAACCTATGATGCAGACGCGATTGTCCAATCAACTTACGAATAGAATTTGATTGACTTTTTTTCAAAACAGTAGTAAAAATCTGTACAGTTTTTCGTCTTTATTTACTTCACCACAACCAATGGTAAATTTTTGCTTCTGCTTTCATGGACAGTACCCGTTCTATGAAACCTACTTTCCGTAAGTATTAGCAAATCAAAACTGGTGACAAAATTATCAACGAGGACAACATGGTCTCTAAGGCTGGTGCCAAGTTTGTTGAGCCATTGCTTCACTGTTCTTGTACCCAGTGGCTCTATACGATTGGCACCTGGAGATTTCCTGAAGTATTCTATCCTGTTCTTCTTTATCTCGATTCCTGGTACGTCACGAGGAACTGCATTGCCTTGTTTATTATTCTCGTCGTCTTTTTTTCGTCCGTCAATACACTGGGATCTGGAGGAAAAGTAACTCAATCTATCCATGCATCATCATCTTCAAGCATAGCAGCATAATACAGGGCTTTTTCAACTCCGCAGTACTCCTTGACACTGCTAAATGTTAGTTTTACCATTTTTGAAGGAAAAATTACCTGGTAAAAAATACGAATAATTTACCTCTAATGTGCCCACCGACCTCGAATGGGGACACCGTTGTAAAAAAACGTATACTATCATCAATACTCAATTATTCATTGCCATTTATTTTTATATTGAAAGTACACAATATATTCCGGTATTTTATGAAAAATAACCAGCAGTTTTAGCTGTAAAACTGACAAATAAAAATTACTGAATCTTGGCTATTCCTGATTCTTAAAACACCTCCACAAAACGCACGGTAAAATCACTCTCAACTAATTTTAAATAGTTTTTGATGTAATAATAGGCTAACAGGTTCACACTTATTACGTATTCGCAATAAAAAATCCCAAATATCGAAATGCGAATAAACTGAGGGTATTTGTTGAGGCGTCCTCGTTTGGGCACGGCGGGGCTATATGGGTTAAAGAAAATTGATAATCCGGCTTTGCCGGTGAAATCGCCTAAATTAGGCTGATGTCCTAATAGGCGACAAAAACAAACAATGAGGTATGTTCGTTAAAGTTATTTATTTTGGAAATATTTCGGTTCTAACCTCTTTGACGCAATGTCTGATTTTTCGTCATATTTCTTGTTTCAGCGAGCAATAGTTTATATTCATATTGTAACCAGCAGACTGGGTGGGTGGTAGAATCGGTGTGTTCCGGCAAATGAAATGAAGCAGGACGCCCGAGTAAGTTTTGAAAGTGGTCACCCATCTGCCATGTGGCTTAACTTTGTTAGGAAGCTTCATACTGATTGTTTTCTGTTTGTTTCAGGGGAATTTTTCAATACGCCTTAAAATCCTTCTAAGGATGAATTTTCATGACCTTTTATAAAACTTGGAATTTTTCTTAACACTTATTAATCCTTCTGCATGAAGACCCCTTCTTAACTTCCTTCGCTTATCAAACACTTCAATCAAGAACGTAATTTGAACAATTTCATAGAAGATGTCACATGATGGCACAGCAGTGAAGCGCTGTGGATGCACAGATCTGGCACGTCATTAGGAGGACACACCATAGGAGGCACAGGTTCCCTCGTGAGAAAACTCCGAGGACCATAGCAGAAACCAGGTTGTACCCGTCTTTGCTTATGATAGTGCACCCGCAGACCAGCTTGCTCTGATGTCTTTCTAATTCTCATGTTTTATTTATACTCCTTCTGAGTTTGTTTATAATAAGATGCAATAATACTTACCACACGAACCCTTAGTAATTTCTGAGTTACGCGACCCTGTTCCTTCCAAATTGGTACTTAGCGATAGATCTTATTATCGAAGCAGTGTCTAGTATAGTTACCTTATAAGAAAGTGAGATCTAAATACCTGTATCGCAAAAAGTCAGAATAAACACCATGTACCAATCTGAATGGAGGTTTTTCTTTGTCTGACCATCAACGTAACACAATCTAAGGTAATCTTTATAAATTTTCTGCAACCCTTAGTAAATATTTTTTCATTACGTTGCAATACCTATTATAAATTACATTTTATTTTCTTTCCATAGATCTCAGGATATTTTCCAACTGTTGAGTCTGCTGAGTGAACACAACATTCAAGTTATCAATTTGGACCTTTCGACGAAACAAAACAAGGAAAAGGTGAGTTACGATGTTTTTGGATGGGCCAGCAAAATACTGGATGCGTCGAAGTGACGTTTCTAAACCACAACTTGATAACATTAAATGAGAACAGACGTGTAATAGTTAAATGTAAAAACATGCACACAAGTCTACTTAATATTTGGAATCCTCTTATGACACACGTGCACACGCACACAAACACACACACTGACACATACACACACACTAACGCATACTCACGCACTAACACCGTGTGTGTTAGTGCGTGAGTATTCATATCACACATTCATATCACTATTCTTCACTACCCCACCATAAATTGCCCTCTCTTTAATTATTTACATCATGTACATTTTTTGTAGAGAAAATGTTCAATGATTACAAACTAACCAATTTATTTATTTCAGTATTACAGTTATGTAAAGATGGCTCTAGATATATCGGAAGACAGAATCAGTTTGATTCTTTGTGAACCCTACGAATGTGAAAATATACTAACAGAGGTAAATTATAACGTTGAAGAAGAACATACTATAATACACACACTTTATTTTTTTAAACATTTCTCTTTTTCATTTTAAAAGTTTTGTAACGGTATCATTAGTACATACATAAAATACAGAAGGGCATGTTACCTGAAAAAATATTTATTACTTTCGTATTAAAAATGTCTGTATTTTCGTTGAACTGGCTGTTGGCTTCACTTTTCATTTTTTAATCAATGAAGCTTATCGTTTCTTTTATACAGACGAAAAAATAAATTAACACACTTACTGCTGAGTAGTAGTATACGAATTGAATTTATCAAGAGTGCCTGCCAGTCCAAATTTTAATCTATGAGGAATATAGCAACATCAAACCTTTGAGACTCCTGTCTCGAGATCCATTTTGACCAATTGCAACAAATACTAAAACTGGACTCTTAGATCTTCTACGAAAAAATCGAAGAAGCATATTATTATTTTAAAAAACATGATCTCTATTATTTTGAGGCAACCCATATGATTTAAGAAAAAACGCGGTTGAAGTTTTTGAAAAAAACACAATTACTCTTAATTGAGCACAAAACTTGTTCCACAGTTAATAGAGAACAACCTGATACACCGCACGATCCTTTATATATTTTACTGGCCATACGGTCAGGTCAGTGACAAGTTCCTGAAAACCATGAAAGAAGCCATGAGGGTCGCAGTCATCACCAATCCAAGGGAAAGTGTGTATGTATTCCCTTGTTATTTTTTAATATTTTGCCAATGTCGATTAGATGTCCGTATACGGATCCTCTTGTCACATGCTGTATTTCTGTATTTACCTTCAGACAATCTTCATTCCAACACATTTTTGCTTGAACCACCATTAGTCCACAAAATTGACTTATTTTCATACTCCTCTCAATGCTTCTCAGAATAATCAACATCTACGTCAGTATAACATCAGAGAATTCTTACCACAATTTTTTCAATGAAACATAATGTACCAACCAACCAGCTCCCTTATTTTAATCTCACCTGTACTGCAACTATATTATGCCTGTATGAAATTTTCAGAGGTAAACAGTAAATAATAATATATAATTTAGCGTCACATCAAAAGCAAACTAATTTACAAGTACGATAGCCCGGACAAACCTTATTATATATTTGTAGGAAGTCCAGACAGTACGGCTTTTAGGGATAAAATTTTTTTTATTTTGGTATTTACCAAACCGTGTCAATTAGTCTTCTGTAGAAATAATTATGTGTGTTTGCATAAAACATAATTTTGCGGGTCAATGCATGGAATGCCGAACTAACGTCGCAAGCGCTAATCAATTAGTCGTTTGTAAAATTACAATGATGGAATTACTAATTAGATGAAATATAAATTAATAAACCGCCTTTCTTCCCTCTCTTAACATTGAAATTTACAAATAACCATCTGATGGTCATCCAGCTTGATAGGCATGGGTGCCCCGTGGTAGGAGGGGATCAGCTGATTCAGATTTTAGATTTAAATGTTATTAAGGTAATGATATTAAGGTGACCCCTGAAAACCAGCGTCGTGGTGGCTTTGTTGCTAACACGGCATATGCTGAGGTGGGAGCCTTTTGGCACTATACTGTACATTTTTTTATGTAAATGTTAATGCTAAGTTTAGTCTTAAGTTTAGTGTCGAATAAATTTCTTTTCTTTCTTTCTTTCTTTCTTTCAAATGTGTTTGGATGTCATATTTATTTAATTGCGTATTTATTAAGTATGTACTTTTATTAAGTGTGTACTTTAATAAACTGTAACGAATGCTGAGCTTGATTGGTCATATGGGAAGAACCGATATGGAAGACAATGTTCAAAGTGTTCGTGACAGAGTAAGATAGGATTAATGAGAGTGAAAGAAGTGCAAGCTGTATGTCAGGATCGTTGCAAGTGTGAAAATGTGGACTCTGATTTTTCCCCGAGCAAACCGGCACATTTGTACACATACTCAGATAATTAAATTCAAGTTTCTTTTAGCTTCGGGTAGCCGAAAAAATTCCGGCTAAAGTCTCACTGTTTCCTTGATCCTTGGCTACTCCAAGCACGCTCCATTGATCCGTACAATACGCCGCTTATGAATTACATTCTGTAAATAATTTCCATTTGGCTTCGCGATAAGATTGGGTTTCTTTGTGGCTGTAATTAAATAATCTCATTGGTAATTCTTTAAAGACTAGAAAAACAAGATTACTTTTTTAATATTTTGGGTTGCTGTCAAAAAAGAGAATTACGGGGTTATATTTTTAACTCAATTTGGAAAGGTATGAAGTGTCTTTTACATGAAATAAGACGAGATGAGATAAGAGTAGATGTCATGTTCAATAGTTATTACTGCTTTACTTATAAAACCTTTTCAGTATTAGCTCTAGGGTGAGGCCTCTACATATATTTTAGGTAAATAACCGCTGAAATTCACAAAAATAAATACGAATAAAACCTGGGGCACGTTCCTAGAATCTAGAACACTTTGCCCGACCTGGGATTGAACCCAACACCTCCGAATATCAGGCCGAGTGTTTTTAACATTTTGCCAGCGAAGCTTAACCATTTATATGTAAATAAAACGATCAACAATTTAGATTAATTATTTGCTTTATTATGTTTTCTATTCATCAATTGTATTCAAGCAAGTCAGCAAGTGACAAAGTCCCAACTTGTTAGGTACTATATTAACCTTACAGCTTACTGCTAGAATATGTCTGCAGTCGTGTGAATTAGTAGAACCACTTCGTTCTTTACTGACCGCTTTTATGCCTCTAGAAGGCAGAGAAAAAATAGAACTGCCATCATAATATGAACTTAATGCTGATGAAATATGGTTTAAAACCAATGAAATATTCCGAGTTCTTATGTCCATTAAAAGGTAAAATCTGCACTTTATTTAACTTTAATACGGTTAACAACATGGCGGTGTAGCACAACCACGAACAAACTCACAATGCGAGCCGATGAATCGGTAATAATTAATTATTAATTAACCGCGGGTAGGTCGATATCGGCAGCAAATATAAGAGCCACATGTTTACGGTATCAGCCGTGTAATTGCGTTAAATGGTTTCTGAGCCCTTTTGCTTTGATTAAAATTGATAGTATTCAATATTGTCCAACACATGTTGGAAAAGTAAACTGATTGGATTGTCTTGAAGTTTGCTCTCAGTACAGAAACCACTTTCCAACGTCGATGGTATAGTCACTTTATGACCGAACATACTGTTTATGTATATATTTTACTAAAGTATAATTTCTAAGTTCTATATTTGGGTGTTACTCGAATCAAAATCTGCCATTTTTGAAGGAAGTTCAGAAAAACACTTACAAAACCATTTTGCTTAAGGTTTTGAGAAAGTTCGGCCATTTGTTAACTTTTTTGAAGATTCCATGTTCGAAACGGTCAAATTACCAAATATTTTATTGAATTTCATCAAATTTTGTTTCTAGCCTTATCAAGTCCAACTTCTGGAAATTACAGTTTTGAAAACAGCTGCGTGCTACTAAGATTATTTGCTTAATTTTTAATTCAAGGGCGTAGGTTTAGCAATATATTCCCATTCATTAAACTCACAAATGACGAGTGTAACGGTAGCTACATCACGGTAAATTTCCAATATATCGACTTTGCATAAGTGTATAATATGGAATTGAAACTAATTAATAGATTGCAGTCGATGCCAATGTTTGGTGCGATGTCAGTATTTTGTCCTCATTACTCATTCGGCAGTGGTTAGCGTGCAAACAAGTCGGACAGCTGTCACGAGGTTTGGATATGGTTGCCACGAGAAACAGAGAAGGGCCCTCGAAAATAGTACTTCTACTTTAACTTCAATAAGGTGCTGAAAACAGGTTCAATAGTCGAAAGAATTGTTGGGCCGTGAAGGGACGCATTTAGATTTAAGTATTATCTCAATAGCGATATCTGGTATAATTCACAAAATTTCTAAGTAATTCAGCAAGTTGCAGTTATAGCGCGTGTGGCGCTCGCGTGGCTGCATGGGTCATTCCGATATTACTTGCTATCTTTAAGTTAACAAAACGTCTAAGTATGGATATAATATTTTATTACTAAAAGAGGAACATTTTATAAATAAGAATTTTATTGAAATTTACTGCCAATAATTTTAATGAACCCTATTTTAGAACTAGTAAATTCTAGTTACAAGTGCTTTACTCACAGCCCTAAAAGCAAGCGTTTCAAAAATGCTATTGTTTGGATTTCCATTGAGTTTGTCAATTATGGCGACTGAATAATTGAAGATTCATTGATGTTAGTGTTCACTTATTGCGAAATTGAAATGGATGGCTAAATTATTCATCAGAATTAACAGTATTAAATACGTATTTAGCGTTTGCTGCACAAATTCAGTGACATTTAAATGTAAATATTTCGCAGTAGACATTCAATCAGAAATGAGTAAAGCAGTAGATAACAAAAGTGTTAAAAAGGCGTTGAAATCCAGGAGTGCTGATTGAATTAGCAGAATTTTGGAAGTTGCATCGATATGTGACATTTCCGGTACTAGATGATGAAGGCAAGCTAGCAGAATCTCGAGTTTCAGAAGTTAGAGAGGCTTCAGCTTGTATAATAGCAATCTGATGAAGTTGTCTAAACCATCTGCTCCTTAAAGTTCAGTTAGAAAAAAATGCTTTCTAATTGCTCCAAAAAATGAAACATCCTGAAAGGAAATAGCGAAGAAAACCCGGTGACTGCGTAACATACGAACATGCTGGCGTGCCATGAAGTGGCTTCAAGGAATTAATTCAAAATTTCACGATGACTTTCAACAAACCGATAACCAAATCACGGTTGGTTGCAGCGCTTGAGAAAATCCGTTGTTTCCGCCACAGCGCTTGATTGCCTACACACGCCTAAAGGTATTTCTAAAAATTACATTTCTCTCCACTGAACTTCAAAAAAGCGGAATGAGCACGAATTCACTGCACCTTATGCCTTGGGAATAAAGCCGCCATTGAAACAGTTACAAATTTCGGAGTACACGAAAAATATAAAGGTCTGGACTATCACGTACTTTGTAATTCGATTGAACCGAACGCCGATTGAGAGTCGGCCAAAACATATTTTGTGAGTGCCAAGGAAAATACACAGTTCATTCGATACGAATTCATGAAACATTTTTGTTGCGTTGTTTGGGAGATATTCTTCAAGACTTGTTAGTAGTAGATAAATTATAGTTATTTCACCCAATCAGTCTGTTAGGTAGGAGAAAATTTTCAATTTCTCGCGTAGTTCACTGAAAATCTTCACTTCACTTGATGTGGGGATAACGAGCAACATTAAGGATATCAAACCCCTTTTTTCCAACAGAGGGAATGCGTTTATGCATTACCTGCCCTGCGTGGGTAACTCTCACATATTCACTCAACCCCCCGGTGCCCGTCTTCTGCGCTCTTCTCAGGGGTTCCGTTTCCCGTAATCTTTTTTCGGTAACTCTGCCAGTGGACCCCTGGCGCGCTATGCCGGCAAATCCGGCCCAGGCTTGAAGGGAGTTGTACTTTCTACACCCGCCAGTAGACGGCGGTTTGAGGTCACTCCCACACCGGCGCACTTCCTCGGGGCCACTTGGAATGGAGGCACACAATGGGATATTAAAACCTTGTGTGATGTGTCCATAACCTGTACTAACCACTTATCCTTAGGTTAGCTTACTACAAGATGTTCTGAAAACATTCTAGTGCCTAATTTTACATAAATGCGCCCTTTGTCTCATTGGGCATTAACTCTCACTAGCCCAAACAAAGCAAAGCTTATACTATGGGGACTAAACGATGGATAAACATACATTGATACTTTTTTCTTATATTATTTCGAATATGACCTCGCCGTTCGGGTGAAGGAAGAAGTTCTGACGGATTCCTGTTGAACTTGTAACAACGTGGAAGTCTTCATATTCCTCATTTAAGCAGTAAAACCATATTTATTGATTATACCACAAACTTTATTTTTCTCATTAAAACCAAACCGACCAGACTCTACAATCAACAACCACGTAACCTAGGTTACAAACCAAAGACAATACCTACATAGATTAGAAACCTCATCATCCCCCCTCAATTCTAATTCATTTATGAATAAAAATTGTTTTAGAATGGGAAGTGAAAAAAAAAATTATAACAAATAAATTAATAATCTAGATAAACAAAACATTAAAAAATTAAAATTAGTAATCCTATCCCCCCTCAATTTTAACTTAACTTTATTCAGTTCAATATAGGTAGCATAAAAACAAGTTGTTAAAATTGAAAAATGATAAAAACATAATAAAGTAACCTCATCTATACAACACAAACAACGAAACTTTCAAATTAATTAAAGCCTAGTTTTTGGGAAAAATAATTGTGCTTCTGTTTTCCCAAAGCCTTTGTCAAAATATCTGCTACATTTTCATTCGTGCTTACATATTTCACAATTATATCCCGTTTACTAATTAAATCTTTGATGAAATGGTATTTTATATCAATATGCTTTGACCTCCTACTATTTTCATTTGACTCCATCAACTTAATCGCACTTTGATTATCTACAAGTAATAATGGATTTGAAGAACAGTTAAAATCTTGTACCAAACCCTTTAAACAAATTAATTCGGCACACGCTAGAGCCGCAGCTACATATTCAGCTTCGGCTGTTGATAAAGCGACAACATTTTGTTTCTTACAGAACCAGGCCAACAAATTATTGCCGAAGAAAACTACAGAACCACTAACACTTTTCCTGTCTTTTTTGTCGCCAGCCCAGTCTGCATCGGTATAGGCAACTAAGTTACACCTGCTATCCCGCTTATATAGGAGAGTTTTTGACTTTGTTTCTTTTAAATACCGCAAAACACGCTTAGCTGCTTTCCACAGTGATAAAGTAGGCGCATCTAAAAATCTACTTAAGAAAGACACTGCGAAGCAGATATCAGGTCTAGTCGAAGTGGCTAAGTATAGTAGACTACCAATTAGCTCGCGATATGGTATATCTAAGGTAAGAGTTTCATTGTCATCTGTGGTAAAATTTACCTCCATCGGCGTTTCAGCTCCTTTGCAATCTGTCATGTTAAATTTATCAAGCAATCTATTTATTGCTGATTCTTGAGAAATTGAAATTGATTCTCGCGTTCTCACAATATCCAAACCTAAATAAGCACTCACTTCTCCAAGGTCTTTAACGTTAAATTCAGCTTTTAAAAAATCATGTGCCCTGTTTATGTTAATTTCATTATTTGACATTAGAATGATATCATCAACATACACTAACAAATATACTTCGTCCAAAATATAAAGACAAAAATCATGTTTAGATTGTACAAATCCTTTCTCCATTAAAAAAGAATGAAATCTTTCGTTCCAGCATTTAGGTGCTTGTTTCAACCCGTAGAGCGATCGTTTTAGTTTCAAAACAACACCTCTCCCAACTTTCACTCCTAAAGGCGGTTTTATATAAACATCTTCCTTTAAAAAACCATTTAAAAACGCTGTCGGAACATCTAATTGTTTTAAATACATATCATTTTGTACTGCTAGGCTCAGCATCATACGAATTGTAGGCATACGAGCTACTGGCGAATATACATTAAATAGTGTTTCTTCTTGAAAACCTTTCGCCACCAATCTGGCCTTTTTTGTGCCATCCTTTTTAGTAGTGAATACCCATTTGGTATCTATAGCCTTTTTATCTTCAGGTAATTTTGATTCTTCCCAGGTTTCCAAAGATTTAAGGGAATTGAATTCTTTGTCTATGGCATCTTGCCATTCTTGACCCCTTTCAACAGCTTCTTTATAAGAACTTGGGTCACCAGTACACAAACAATAAGCCAAGTGAGTTTCATAATCTTCTAACCTTTTCGGAGGTCTCACATTTCTGCCACTTCTTGTTTTTATTAAATGTTCATTTGTATCACCATCTCTTTCATTCAAATTCTCTTCTGTACAATCTTCAAACATTTCTTCTGGTTCGGTAATGTCTTCACAATTTGTATTGTTATTGTCAACCTCATCTCTCTCTTCATGACCCTGTTCAGGTTCTGCAATCCTGTTATTATTTCCTGTGATAATTTCTGACATACTTCCTCTATGCCACTCTTGTTCTATATCAACTTGATTACTTTCGTTGTAAGTAATGTCACTTTCATCAAATCTTACATCTCGTGATATAATTATTTCGTTGTTTTTAGGATCCCATAGATTATCCCTGTCCTGCTGTATCCTACCATTCTGCACTCACGTGCTCTTTCAGAAAGTTTATCCTGTTTAGGTAAAATGTAGGCCCACGCCTTTGCGCCAAATGCACGTAGTTTATTTAGATCTCTTGTCCCATATAAAACTTCACAAGGAGTTTTATAATCAATGGCCACAGAGGTACAACGGTTTAACTGGTAAGCTGCACATTTTATAGCTTCACCCCACAAATTTTTTGGTAGCTGAGTTTCAACAAGCATAGTCCTAGCTTTGTTGTATAAACTTCGATTCATTCGTTCTGCAACTCCATTACTAGCAGGTGAATATGGTAAACTATATTCTAAAGCGATACCTTCCAGAGCACAAAATTCACGTAATTTATTGCAGGTATATTCACCTCCATTGTCACATCTAATCCTTTTAACTGTTCTCTCAAATTCGTTTTCGTATCGGCGAATGTAGTTGAATATATTCTCAGGGGCTTCAGATTTTCTTTTTAACAAAAAAACTACGCAGAAATGGGAAAAATCATCTTTAATCGTTTGAAAATAGATTTCACCATGTATGGTTGGAATGTTGGATGGGCCCGCTATATCACTGTGCAACAGTTCTAAAACCTGACGTGACCTAGGTCGCTCTAACGTTTTGAATGGTAACCTTGTTGCCTTACCTTTCATGCACGCGTTACATACACTGTTGTTAAGCGGTAGCTGCAGCCTTTGTAATGTTTTAGAGCTGGTATGTCCTAAACGTCTATGCCATAAAATGCCCTCCGCTGAATATAAAGCCGCGACTCCATTATCTATTACAATTTCACCCTGTAAGATATAAAGCTTGCCGTTATTGTATGCATATAAAGTAGAGCCATAATAAAGAATAATTTTTGCATAATCATTAACAAATATGATCTCATTTGGTTTTTCCAGTAACTTGCGTACAGATAGAAGATTATAGGCTAAATTTGCTACTATAAGCCCGTCAACAGTGAACTTAACATTGTCACATTTTATTGGTAAACTGCCACTTTGATATGCAATTATTTTTTCACCATTCACGTTTTAATTGGTATGGGCTGTGCTAGGTTTTTTATATTTGTCATATACTGTGTATAACGTTCAGATATAAAATTTTGAGATGCACCAGAATCTACTACAAAAGAAATTGATCTATTATGAAGTGTTTTACAAGTTAAATTAAACTCTCCATCAACTAGGTGACCCATTTCCTCGGTACTTTCGTCGTGAACAATAATTGCATTGTCCCTTGATGTACTGGCTCCATTTGCACCTCGAGTGCGTCCCTGCATCTTGCCACGACCTCGTCTATATAATTCAGGGCCCTGGCCAGAAATTCCTCGCTGGGATGTATACTGTCTGTATTGAGTATTTTTTCGACAATATCTTGCTGTGTGTCCTCTTTCATCACAATTCCAGCATTCCATGTTAAATGCACTATCTTTGTTTGTGACTATCATGTCATTTAGTCTAATTTCTGAATTCTGCATCAAGTAGAGTAATTTTGCATATTTTGCAATATTTTTTCAATTTGTCACCCTCTTCACTAAAAATCAGAATATGAGGCGGCCCATAACCTGTTGAACTTGTAACAACGTGGAAGTCTTCATATTCCTCATTTAAGCAGTAAAACCATATTTATTGATGATACCACAAACTTTATTTTTCTCATTAAAACCAAACCGACCAGACTCTACAATCAACAACCACGTAACCTAGGTTACAAACCAAAGACAATACCTACATAGATTAGAAACCTCATCAATTCCTGCGGACTAAAGCCCCGTAGTACTTGACTCGGCACTTTGACAGCAAATCAGGGTTGCAACAACGCTCCACCGCTAGTAAAATGCTTTCTTCCTATGCTTTCCCTCCAGTTGACTCCCCAATAAAAGGAAAAGGTCATTAACGGGCACTTCTTACCATTTTTTGGTCCTGGACCACTTCAGGACTTCAGCGGTATCTAAGGCATTATTTTTGTATGTATTTGATGTATTTAAGGTTCCGGGTGTACTACAACCAAGCGACTCCTGACCGACTGAACCAGCTATCCTTGGTGAACTGGTGGTCGGGTCGTCTGTACAAGTCTCCAGTACTGCCTCCAGCAGAGAAGGTCTACCAGGACTTCAAAGGGCGAGTGTTTGACGTGCCTGTGTTACATGTAAGTTTGTTCCAGCTTGACCACGTCTACGAGTCATAAAGTGGTAGGGAGGCCTTAGCTTTGCGATCGGACTTGTCTTCCAAATTGTAGCAACAATAGTTTTAAGTTATTGCTTTCCTTCGGAAGTCGGTGTCTGTTTTGGTGTTGTGAACATTTAAAAAGAGGCGTTAGAGGTGTTGCTATGTAGGTATGCAATTAACTTTTTGACATATACTTCAGGCTGCCCGCACACTCCTGATAATCGGTAACCATTTTTTTTTCGAAATATGGAACGTTCTGATCGCCATAGTGCAACGTACACATCCCACACTAAGTCTGTCATGAATAGGAAAATATTACAGCCGATTTTATATCAGTCTGATTTTCGGTCGTCAAAAAGGCAGTCGTGTGCGGGCACGCTAATAAAGGAATCCTTTAGGGCTCTTTAAGCACAAACGCATACATACGTCGATATTTGGAGCGTTCAATAAGGAACGTTTTTGCAAGCGTTTGTTTGAGTTGCAGCGCCCATGACGCGGTAAATAAAGCGGCAGGCTCCACAAGGCAGCACAAACTGCACGTAACGCTCGTCACCCCGCGTTTCATTGAATGATCTTCTACATTTATAAATGTTTGAGGTTGCGAGTGGGACTACTCAGGCCGCTTCACTATAAGAGCCTGTTCACACTAGCGTTTTTTGGGTAATTTCACCGCGAGTCACTGCGAGATCCTGGCGTATACGCTGCGAGCAAGGCGAGATAGCCTTGCCGTGAAATCGCCCAACAATGCTAGTGTGAACAGGCTCTTATAGTATAGAGCCTGTTCACACCTGGGGAGAACCCAGCAAGAACCTGGAGAAGAACAGAAGCAATGCCGCACTCGGCTCTTGACGCCCCGCTTCACCTTTAACCTTTATAGGGCTCTGTCCATATGTTGGACACCATATTTCCAACTCTATTCCATGGGAATAAGATCCAAAACCAATGGAAAATTGCAACATGGTCTGCCGTATAAAGGGTTAAAGGAGCTCCCAATAAGACACTTCCAGCTTCACCCAGGTCACTTAACAGGTTCACAGTCCACAGCCCACATGTGGGCTGCGAACAATTAACTTTTAATTGTTATATATTTGTGGACAGTGAACCTTGTGGACAGTGAACCTGTTAACCCTGTATAAAATTCGCATGCTAGTAGCAAGTATAAAGTCTGCACTTAGTGGCGGGTAACTAGAACCCTTCATTGCGCGTGGCCTGACACGCACTTGGCTGGTTTTATAATAATATCTATAGTCCGTTGGGGTTAAGAATGCAGTAATTTTAAATTTAATTCTGTTGGACACAAAAACCTCTGCTTCGAAAGTATGCGTTCAACTGGTCACCGTAGACAAGACTTTCCAAAAAGGATTAGAAATGATTTGACTGGTTAGGGGACGTGCTAGATCAAAGGACAAGTATGAAATTAATGCATTGTTAACGCGAACGGACTGTAGTGACTTTTCTAGACTGCAACATTATGAAGTTTTTTAATTAAACTCAACGTAGCCTAGAGAGCTCTGGCTCTACAAACTTGGCGTGGCTCTGGTCAGAACACCTACTTTCCTTCAGATTTTGAATTTTAATAAGCGAATCGTAAGTGATTCTTAACAGTAACTATTTTAAGTTTCCTTTGGCCCTGAGCTTTGACCAAATCATTTTTATATAAGGGATGTTTTCGATTTGTCTGAACTGACGTTGCAAAGACTATTACTCGAATGGGAAGTTGCACAGCCCAAACTTCCTAAATTATCTGTTATGCCTTGCGGTTGACTGGTAGAGAATGCTTCCAGGCATTCAATCCGCCACTTGTCCTTTTTTTTCTTAATTTTGTGCAATAAGTAATAAATGAACGAATTGTATCGCTTTTTGTACACAAAGTTAAAATTTGTGTACTCCGTGTGATCTAACATGGCGATAGAGTTCATAATGATCATAACTTTTGGGCAAACTCGCTCCAATTCAGTACACATATCTTACCTTGACATCATTGGTAAATTGTGGTGGAAAATAATTAATATGCTTTGGTTTGTGGTTGTAAACGTGAATCATGTTATACATTTACTAACCATCATACATTACCGCATGTAGATGAACAGGCCTGTTTCTCTACCTACAGGTTGTCTGGAAGAAATTGCTCTTAGCGATAAGGCTGCGTACAATTTCACGTCCTAAATAGGATTCCTTATAATATCCTTTATGTAATCTGACAGCATTTGGTAGCACCTGTGTTGCACCTGTGTTGCAGAGTGCGCTTATGCGAGTGTTTAGAATTAATGTGTTTAATATGTCATTGTAAACAAATCTGTTGAATTTACTAATCAATCTCTGTACTAATTGTATAATTGTTTCCATTGTGCGATAAAGTACATCTTATCTTATCTTTTGTCAAGGCCCCCCCGTGGCACTTCGTGAAGTACAACAACGACTCCACGGTGAACGTGACTGGCGGAAGGGATGACAAACTCCTGTCGCTGCTCTCCAAAAAACTCAACTTTAGGTAACGTACCATATCATTTATTCAGCTAAAGGTATGCTATAAATACAGTTTAGGAAATGCAGCAGGTGGACGGATTATCTACATAAGGTCACGTATGTATGTTCAGGATCAGCTATGGTATTCCAGTTGGCGCTAAAACTCACTTCCCTCGTAGTGAGTGTTTTCTAAAATTCAATATCTTTGCGACTGTGTTCGTTTGAGACAAAAGAACTAAGCCAAGCTTTTTAATTATTAACATCCAAAATGATAGAAAAAAATAATTGAAAGTGAAGCGTATAGATGATTTAAGTAAGCGCACCGAGATGTGAAGTGATGCTAGCCGGAATACCACCCTTGATCAGATCATGAACACCTGATTCAGCAGCAACAAAGTATTGGAAGTCTTCACTACATAGTATATTATTATTTATTTCAATTCAGATAACAGAGATCCATTTTATTTTTGTTAGTAACGTTATAAAACAAAGCCACTTTCTTTGTCCCTATGTCAGCTTCATATTACGCAACGGATTTTGATGCGGTTCATTATAATAGATAATTGAAGAGGATGGTTTATATGTTTAATAACTTCCCATTGAACCCGTGCGAAAGCGGGGTGGGTGGCTAGTTTGAAATAAAATACATCAAAGTTATCTAGACAAAAAAACAAAAAACGACAGACGCACAGGATAGAGACCTATGGAGAAAATTAGGAGAGACCTTTGCTCAGCAGTGGGCCAATATACGTTAGTAAAAAAAAAGTTATTTAGACGTGATAAGTAACTTCCAAATATTCCGAAGCTGTTCAAAAATGAAATTTTGCCATCGTAGTGTAAAAAACGGTGGCTTCAAATCATAAGCATTGCTTGGTTCGGGAATTGCGTCCCAAACCTGAGGGTTCAACCCATCGAGATCTTTTGTTTAATTTCCCCGTGTAACAGGTACAAATACTATGATCCGCCGGACAGAAGCCAGGGGTCAAGCATATCTGGGAACGGCACTTTCAAAGGAACTCTTGGCCTCATTTGGAAAAGAGTAAGTAAGACAATTTATAGTTGTAAGACCTAAAAAAAATGTACAAGTATTCTTGTAAGTATGTAGGTCGATTACAGCTGTTCAATATGGGTACAAAAATATTTCATTTCCCTTGGGCACCTCCTGTTTATGCTCGCATTGAAAATATTTTGGGATGGGAAGATTCATTTGGAGGTCTTTGGAATAGACAATAAACGAATCAGTAACGATCCTGAGGAGTAAATTTCGCAAGGAGGTTATGCGACGGAGAACCAAATTTAAATTTACCTCTCAGAAATAGTAAGCTGAACTGGCATAACTGGCATAACTGGCTGCTTATATTTGCCATGGAACTGATAGCTGTTGGGATAAAGGCGTTTTTCGGTGGAGCGACGACCTGCGAAAGGCTGCTGGCAGTAGATGTGTCTAGCTGCGAATAGGACGCAATGACGCGCTTCAGAGTAGGGCTATATCCAATAGTGGTCCATTACAGGCTGATAATGATGATGATAAAAACGATTCAATTAATTTCGCCAAACTACCAACATAATAAACACAAAATAATTTAATACTACAAAAGCTAGATTCTAGGATTACTACTACTACGTTTTCACTACTCTGCTAGTGAAAACGTCCGTCCGATCCGCTGGTCGCCGCAAAAGTGGGAGAGAGCATCGCCGTCGATACTGTCGTGCGCTGTTCCCCTTCCAAATCATGCCACCTCACGCCATCGTGACGTCACAGCTAGGCCACGCCCCCTTGAGCCTGCTTCTAGGCTAATAGTCTTATAAAATCCACAGAAAGCAGATTTCTTCATTGGAGACGTGAGCATGACGTGGGAAAGACTCCAGGCTGTTGAGTTCTCGTTCTTAACCCTGGCGGATTCGGGGGCTTTCCTGACACATGCTCCTGCTAAACTTAGCGAGACTCTTGCTATAATTAGGCCTTTTAGATGGGAGGTTAGTAATGTACCTGTATTGTTATCAATAGATGATTTTTTTAAATATTTATTCTTACACTATAAAAAACAACAGCCAGGGCATGGTCTCATTGCGATTTGTTGGAGGGGGTGAAACCTTGCTGTCTAGCCACCCTGAGGCCTCCAACTAAGCTTAACGACTGACATCTAGCAACCTTGGCTGGGACCAACTGTTTAACTGGATTGCCCAAAAAACATGTTACCAAATTTTGATTGTGGTGGTTAATCACCATAATGTAGCGTGGGTTTTTCTACAACGGGGATCGTTACCAATCCACTGTCACAATGGAGACACGGGCCCTTGATAGCATTAATAGAACTGGGTGTTCATCTTTTTTTTCTGTAGGTGTGGCCTCTGGTCTGCGCCACAGTCCTGGTGACCGGTCCTGCCCTGTGGGTGGTGATCGCTGCACCCTCGCTGTGGCAGCGACGCCGGCGGGATCAGCTGAAGCTGCTGAACAACTGCTGCTGGTTCACGACCACGCTATTCCTAAGGCAATGTATGTACGGTGTCAATGATAATGAGATAAGATTAGATAAACGTTATTGTTAAGAACAGTTACAGATACACTACAGGAAATGCAGGCATAATGTATACTGCCTTAACCCATTCAGTGCCTTAGACGCGTATATGCGTCCTAGCAAACTTTTTTCTGGTGCCATGGACGCTCATTCGCGTCCTTATGTGACTTGTCTTTTATATCCCCGTTTCAAGAGTAAATAATCTGAAATTTAAGGAAAACATATATCTAAATTCAAAGTTAACAGTCTTAAAGCGGCTCCTGGATTTAACATAAAAATTTAAAATTATTTAAATCATTGATTTTCACGCACCATGCCTTGGACGCATAATCGCGTCCGGTACGATAAAATAAAACAGGAGTGACCAACTGGCGATGTCACTGTAATTATACTTAATAATAATAAAGGATCGTGGTTGTGAAAAGTTATGTGCGCCCAAACAGATAAAAATCGTTTGTTCTCCAAACTAAGTGATTCTTTTATATTTATTTATTTATTTATTTATTTATTCTTTATTGCACAATGAAAACAAGTACAATTGGCGGACTTAATGCCTAAAGGCATTCTCTACCAGTCAACCATCGGGTGAGGCAGAAAAATTGTTGGCGGTATCTTTGACATGTTAAATTTAAATAACCATAAACATACACAACATACGTAATAAAAATAAAGTTCGTGAATAAATATTATATTGTAATATACCTACTTACATACTTATAGCAATTATTACACATACATACATAAACTAAATATTACCTACAATGAAATTTTAAAAAGGGATACATTTAGCTCATAGTTAGCAGACGCCCTGTCTGCAAGAAAAGATTGCGGATTGCTTTCTTAAAAGCAAAGTTACTTGGCGACAGTTTAATTTTATTGGGCAGTGAATTCCACAGCCGAATGGCTGAGACTGTGAAAGAGTTGGCGAAATGCGTGGACGTATGAACAGGTGTATTTATCTTAAAGATATTGTGTGATCGATGGTTGCGGGAACTGCACTCGCCCCTATATCCAAAGTTACATTTTAAGTATTTTGGAGCATCTGGGTTATGGAGGACGTTGAATAACAGGCAAAGAGTACGGGCATTTCTGCGCTGACGGATTTTAAGCCACTTGAGCTGAGAACGATAGGGTGATATGTGGTCATATTTACGTACACCGAAAATAAATCGGATGCAGGTGTTGAGCAAGCGTTCCAACTTATCAAGAAAAGCCTGAGATAAATTATATTATATTGTACCGCCGCGCGTCTCAAGTGTCGGGTTTCCGGGAATTAGGCGATAAGCGCGGCTCGCGCTGACAGCACGTGCTAACAGGTTGACATTATCATGACCCTAGGCTGACCAACGTACGAGTAATTATTTTTGTTAAGGATTCTATTGTTTAAAAATTTTGTTACCTGGTCAGATTCCGCTCAAAATGCTCAAATCAGTCGCTCTTTCGTATCGGTTCGCATCGCGGGTACTCGTTCGTTTGAGTTTTGACTGCTTCTTCTGTTTGCGTTGAGTTGAATTCATTCCTCCGCTTTTGCTGTGTCACGCCTACATTGTTACGTTGAGGTCTTTTCTCCGGAACAGTGTATTGGACGTTTTTAAGTGCAGAGTTGATAAACTCCTCATAGAGTTCAGTGATAGTACCGCCTTACACTGTGGATTTTTGGAGAACAGTGTTTAAGGACGATATTTTATCAGTGATTTTACAATGTGGGTATTGTAAAACACTCAACAATCAACTGTATTAAATCGTAAGTATCTTTTACAATATATTTATTTCTATGAAATCTATGCTTCCTTATCAGTGCTCGGTGTAGGTAGGTCGATTTCACGTACACCCTGCTCGGTGTAGGTGGGTCGATTTTACGTATACCCGAAGCCTGACTGAATTATTGTTTTCAATTATCACAACACAAGTGTTTATATTACTTTTCATTACTCATACTCTGAAAGTAGGTCATTACTGACCTGAGAAGCGGGCTGAAAGTAATACTTTTCATCCCTAGGGAGAATCACTTTCAACTGACAGCTGTCATATTATTTAAAAAAAAACTAGTTCTTTTTCACTTAACTATTGAACCATGTTCCAACTTTCTATACAGCCACGATGTAAAATTGAAATAACTTAAAGTTAAGTATTGATTAGAGAATATATATTTATTAAATAACTTTATTATAATTAAGTTTCAGCAATTTATTTAAAATAACTTAGCTTTGAGCAAAATATTTACCATTTTTCCAATGACGAAAATAAAAAAATAATGGCTGAATAGCGGACCGGCCACAGTAAAAAAAAACAAACAAAATAGGCGGGAAAGCGGCAGTTCGATCTTCATGAATTAATTAATGTTTTTATTTTTACTTTCCTCGTATTTGTAATGAAAAGCACAGTGTTTACCTCGGGTTAAAGACTTATTTAGTCCCTCGAACTATTGGCGCCCTCACTTCGTTCCGGGCGCCAAACCCCGTCTCGGGACTAAATAAGTTACTTTCACCCCTAGGATAACAATGTACTATTTCATTACTCATACTCTGAAAGTTGATCATTACTGACCTGAGAAGCGGGCTGAAAGTAATACTTTTCATCCCTTGGGAGAATCACTTTTCAACTGACAGCTGTCAAATTATTATTAAAAAAACTAGTTTATTTTCACATAACTATTAAACCATGTTCCAACTTTTTATACAGCCACGATATAAAATTGAAATAACTTAAAGTTAAGTATTGATTAGAGAATGTTCTATTTTTACTTTCCTCGTATTTGTAATGAAAAGCACAGTGTTTACCTCGGGTTAAAGACTTATTTAGTCCCTTGAACTATTGGCGCCCTCACTTCATTCCGGGCGCCAAACCCCGTCTCGGGACTAAATAAGTTACTTTCACCCCTAGGGTAACAATGTACTATTAATCGTGTTGTAACAATATACTAAGTATTTGCAATACACCAATCCGCACTGGGCTTGCGTGGTGAGTTATGGCCCGTTCCTCATGTACTCGTATGTTTCTATCGACAAGCTCCAGCAGTGGAGACATAGGCTGATGATGAATGAAAAAAACATAGAGAACATTTGACCCTCTGCAAGGGTGTGTATAAGATGATTACCTATTAATAGTACATTGTTATCCTAGGGTTGAAAGTAACTTATTTAGTCCCGAGACGGGGTTTGGCGCCCGGAACGAAGTGAGGGCGCCAATAGTTCGAGGGACTAAATAAGTCTTTCACCCGAGGTAAACACTGTGCTTTTCATTACAAATACGAGGAAAGTATAAATAAAAACATGAATTAGCTAAAGAAAAAATTAGGAAAATATATGAAGATCGAATTGCCGCTTTCCCGCCTATTTTGTTTGTTTTTTTTTCTGTGGCCGGCCCACTATTCAGTCATTATTTTTTATTTTCATCATTGGAAAAATGGTAAATATTTTGCTCAAAGCTAAGTTATTTTAAAGAAATTGTTGAAACTGAATTATAATAAAGTAATTTAGAAAATATATACTCTCTAATCAATACTTAACTTAAAGTTATTTCAATTTTACATCGTGGCTGTATAGAAAGTTGGAACATGGTTCAATAGACATGTGAAAAATAACTAAGTTTTTTTTTAAATAATTTGGCAGCTGTCAGTTGAAAGTGATTCTCCCTAGGGATGAAAAGTATTACTTTCAGCCCGCTTCTCAGGTCAGTAATGACCTACTTTCAGAGTATGAGTAATGAAAAGGTATTTTTTAATAGTCAAATATGTCCTACTGTCAGGTACAAGTCCCACTTCCTCTACCCCGCTAGTTATTCTGAAAAGTCTTCATAAGACCTAATAATTCTAATATCCAAATTATTGCTATTATAAATTAAAATAATAGCAATAATAATTCTTGCTTAAATAATTCCAAGTATAAGTTAACTTCCGGTGTATAAAATATTATGCCACGATCATATTTTATTTATTCATAATTAGGTGCTGTAAATCTGATTATTAATTCATAGATAATACTTAATAATTAGGATGCTCAAATTGTATTTAATATGTGCGAGTAAAATGTCAACAATAATAATTAAGCATTGAGGAGTGTTGAAAAGTATAAAAGGTGCCGTCACCCATCCCATCTTTGTTTGGTCAAGCCTGAAACGTCGTTATTATTTCTCCACTCTGAACTGCGCCATTACACCACTACGTAAAGTCCCATAGTGCTATGTCTTAAAATGACCAACGTCCAGTATTACAATGGCGCAAACTCTATGTAATATTCCTATCTACTGATTGACGATACATTTTTGTTCGTTTTTTATTTATAATTATATCTTATTTGTAAGTAGCCAGTGTAATGTGTCTTAAATTATTTAGATTCATGTTTTGTTACAGTAAAATGGCCGACCATCCGTCAAACCCGTGGGATTCTCCCAAACCGTCGACGTCACGGGATCCATTAGAAATTCCAACTTTGTCTCCTAATCCATCAACATCAAGAGATGTTATTTTTGACACTTTGTTATCATGGGAATCACCGGATCACAATTTTGATAGTGATACATATAACATGCCCCCTGAACCAGTATTTTCAAACACGGAATTATACGGGCTGTTGAGCGACAATATAGACGCTGAACAAGACGATGCTGTTGGAGGAGAAAAAGAGACAACAGACGTCAATATTAGCGAAAATGAAGATGCTGCGGACGAAATTACCAGTCATGAAATTGACGAGGAGTGGAAGTTTGGCCATCCAAAAACAATGAACCAGTTAGAATTTATGGCTACACCAGGAATAAAAACCAGAATGATTAATAAACAGCCAATTGATTTTTTATTTTTAGTATTATCTCCAGCGATTTTAAATTTAATTTTATGCTGTACTAATTCCTATGGCAATGGTTTGCTAAGATCAAATTTGAAGCCTCAAAGTAGATTTAAAGAGTGGGTGCCAATCACTTTGGACGACTTGAAAACTTTTATAGGTTTACTATACCATATGGGTACTATAAAATTAAACAGAATCACAGATTATTGGAAAAGTCACTATTTATTTAAGACAAATATATTCACCAATTTTATGAAAAGAAATAAATTTCTGTTGATTATGAGAGCTTTAAATGTTCAAGTAGAGGATGGACCGGCAAGTTTAAAAAAAAAACAAAAATCTACTAGACTTATTTAATCAAAATATGGCCGAAATATATCATCCTACGAGGGAAATAGCGATTGATGAATCGCTCATGTTGTGGAGAGGCAGATTAAGTTTTAGGCAATATATGAAATCAAAAAGTCATAGATATGGACTGAAATTTTATACTTTGGCTGACAAAAAAGGAGTTTGCTGGAAATTGCATTTATATGCCGGAGCCAATGATTCCCTTGTGGGAGGACGGGGCCATTCAACAAAGGTTGTTAAATTATTTGTTAAAGATTTAAAAAATTTAGGACATTCTTTGTATGTTAATAATTATTATAGCAGTGTTGCTCTCACTAGAGAATTATTAAAAAATAAGATGTTTTGCACTGGTACAATCAAAAGTAACAGAAAGGGTAATCCTAAAACACTAAAAACAAAATTAAAAAAAGGGGAGTGTATTATCGTACATGACGCTAATAATATTATCATAACCAAATGGCTTGATAAAAGAGAAGTTACTATGATTTCAAGCGAACACATCAGTGGTTTTGTACCTGTAACAAACCAAAGACGAGCTGTATCGTTCAAACCAAAAGTAATACGCGAATATAATAAATATATGCGTCATGTAGATAAACACGACCAGTTATTATCATATTATTCGAGTGAACACAAATCAGTACGATGGTACAAAAAAGTTATAATCAGAATATTAGAAATTGCACTGGTCAATGCATTTCAGTTATATAAAACATGTCATGAAAACATTTCAGTATATGACTTTAGAGTCAAAATATTAGAAATGCTGTTGCCCTGTCCAAGCGTTGAAGAGGATATTTCAATGCCAGTAGGTACAAGAATACACTTGCCGCAAACGTTAAAAAAAAATAACAAAGGCCGAATTATGAGAAGAAAATGTGCACAATGTCTGTTGCAAAAGAAACGAGTAGATACAATATTTGGATGCCCAGACTGTCCTGGTTTTCCTGGCCTATGTATTGCCTGTTTTCGACAATATCATAAATATTAATGTAAAAATAACTTTATCCTACAATAATAAAGGTAGGCTAAGGTTATTTAGTCAATGACCGCTGAAGTATTTCTGATTGTTGATATGCGTGCCCTCTTGAGGTTCCGACCTAGAATTTTCAATCAATAATCGCGACAGAGTATTAAGTAGGTAATTATACAAATTAGAGATTGGATTTACAATTATTTTAAATGGAGAATGTTTACATAATTGCAGGCTAACGTGAACAAAACCACAGAATTAAAAGTTGGACTTTCAGAGGGCACACAAACCTTAAAATATTCCATTTCACTGATTTGTGTTTGTCGTTTCTTTATGTATGTAATTTATATCTATTGTATCCATTCATAATTACCTACACGATAAAAACAATCAAAATTTTACTTGATTTATTTCCATTACCAACGTATGATACAACTCAGAAATAACTTGTATCTAGTTATAAGTTTGATTTACCCAACTTATTATGTTTGTGTACATTAACAACAAAAGATTTAAAATTATTTTTTTACTAATCAGTCTTAATAAACAATATTTTTATGACAAACTTAGTATTATTTCCTACCTATTTGTTGAACTTCTTTTCGCCATCTTTTAGCACATCGAGAATTTTTTGCATTACTATATATCTTTGATCAGCATCAAATCTTAATAGCTCATTAGATACAAACTGGCCGAAATATTTGCATCCATGCAAATCTATTATGGAGGGTACTGGGTCAATATTTTTGTCGACAATTTCTGTGCATGTAGCACTGTCCTTAAACTTCTTTTGTGGCTTGAAAATTCCATCATCTGAGTATGATTGTGAATTTTGTTCGAAAATATAATTTGAAGTTTCTTCTTCATTTTCACATTGAGTTTCATCATTACCATAGTTTTCTGTTTCAGGAATGTATTTGCGTTTTCGAATTAATTCTAAAATAAAGTGGGTCAATATAAAAAATAGTCTGAATATTAATATTAAACACAACACTTTTCCGTCTAGATAGGTCTCTACGGCTAGCCGCGCCTCACGTTAAATCACTTACGGTCGCACTCAGAGACGTCAATTAACGTTACTGGTTCATTAGAGTCAAAATTCCGTTTTTCAAAAGAGACTATAACTAATTGAATGAAGAAATTTTAAGAATGTCAAATTTTGACTAATGAACCATTAACGTTAATTGACGTCTCTGAGTGCGGCAGTTAGTAATGTTATTAGTTATTGCAAAAAATTCAACACCTGAAGAAAGCGCGTCTTAATTTTTTTCTGTTACAAATAGTAATAGACAATTACATTCATAACGTTAACCAATTAAATTTAACATGCACCTGTTTAATACTTTTTTCAAAGATATCTTCAAGCACTTAGCTAGCCAATTTGATTATTTCTTTGCTTTTTACATTGAGTATTTGTAACAATAAGAAATCATAGTAGTAATACATGCCCCCTTACCTCCGACCCACCCCAAGCAAAAAGACCAAACTCATTATGTGAGGAGGTACCCCACAAATTGTCTTTCGTAATAAACGAATAGCCCCCAAATATGTTCACAACCATGGCATAAAGTATTCGAAAATGGGAGCCGCAACAAATATGTTAACTAAGTAATATCAAATCAAATAAAATCAAACGAAAAATAATTTATAGTTTACAATTGACCCCTGATTTTTACAATATTTTGAATTTTTGACGCCATACTAAACGAATATAATCTAAAAGTATGAATAGTTGTCATAACTACCATAATTACATAATACTATCATTGTAAAAGTAAAATTTACTTACCATTGGACGTCATGTCTCGTTGCACCGATAAAAACCACAATTACTCAACTTATAATATTTTTTAAAGCAAATAACTGGTATAAACATTTATAGCAGTGCACCTCAAATGTTACTGAAGCCATTTGAGAAGCAAATGGCAATTTTCGATAGAATTTAAGTTCAATGTGCCGAAAACGCCTATACGCGTCCAAGTAATCTTATTGGCGGTGCCGTGGACGCGATATCGCGTCCAGGTATCGTTACCGCGTTTAGTACAAGGCATGCGGTACAAGTTCATAGTATCGGCTAAGGCAATGAATGGGTTAAAGAAACAAACATACTTTATTTGTATTCACCTGTTTTGATGTCTATTATGTATATTCAACCCATACAAATAAAATTTTACATGAAAACAGTAGATTGAAACGAGAGTGAGAAATTGCTGCGAAAGAAAGTATGCTCTAACTTGGGATTCAGAAGTAGATAAGGATTTAGAATTTAGCTGGACAATATGGATAGTGACAAGGAGTTCCATAAGCGGATAGAGTGAGCAATAAGGGAATTCGAGTAATTCACATAAGCAACATGATATTTATTTTAAGCTTCCTATAACCTTTGAAAAGCTACAATGGCATACAAGGCTACGACCTATCTCAGCGTTAAGATCCGTATTCGATACATGACGCCCACGTACTTAGTAGATTATTATACTCCAAAAAAGAACAGAATTGAAGGATACTCGTATTTCCTAGAATGAAGTTGATTGTATGTCTTTCGACAAGTCAATGTCGCAGTCGGCCAGATAATACAATGTCTCTTAAATTGAATCGAAAAAACTAGTTTTTACGAAGCAAAATAAATCTCCAAAAAAGCACATTTCTGAACGAATAGTGGACAAAGTACCTAGCTAGTCAAATAATAACTGTTATTAAAAAACACAGTCTGCAATTATTATGTCATCTAGACAATCCCAATAAAACAAGACCCGTAAATTCTATCACCAATACTCATGTTACATCTTAATCCTCCTCACGAAATGGGTCTATTTATAACCTGTTTTCTCGAACCCGTGATATAATAACAGGCTTAACGGGGTGGATCAGTAAACACCCCAAGGACACTCCATAAAACATGTCCTCTAATTTTTAATCAACATCCCAACCCTTCTCATACGCCCAGTGACAGTTTCGGAAGCTCTTAATTGTTTCTCGATGATACTCGTTTTGCTGCGATTATTATTCATTTATTTATTGTTTTAAGTACAATGATGGATTATGGTTAATTACGCTTAATTGTTTATATTTGTGAAATATCGTCACGCAGAGATGTAATATGGGTATTAAGTTCACAAACTTACCGCGTCCGCGCTCCAGAAACCTGGAAAATGAAGACACAAATGCTTTACTTGCCATTAGCAGAATGAAGTGCGGCATTGCACGGGGCAGATTGCATCTTCATGCAATCTGCCCAATCCAGTCTGTGCAATGCCAGTTCTTCAACTGGAAATCTATGGGGAGACTAAGAGTCAACAGCGTAAACCATGCTGTTGTTGATAAAGGCACAGTGTATGTATATGTCACCGGAAAATAACAAAAACCGTCAATTTATAAATTTCCTAGGAAATTTATCAACTTTCGTAGGATTCTAAACGAGAGATAAATTGTATTATTTTACGCCCACATTTCCGGAAATTTATAAATTTGCGAAGACTCGTGGTAAATTTATCAACTTACGGATATCTATTCGTAAGATTCTAATCGGTTCGACTAATCACAGAAGAGCTTTTAATTTTACGCTTTTATGAATTACGGAAAATAACACACTGCCCTCTGATTGGTCGATGTTGACAGTAGCAATGCTTGTGTTCGTTGATTATGGTACAATCAGACTTGCCAAACTGTACATTTATCAGTTTCGAATACCTACCTGACTGGACTTTGACTTTAAAACTGGGTTTTAGGTTAAACGGGTTACTTTTTACAATTAATAGGCTGATAACCCCTACTTAATCAAAATAATTACAATCAATATAATTACGATATCAAAAAGTTTATATAAAATTAAATACACTTAAAAATAAAACATACAAAACATGGCATACCATCTCGATCATATCCCAAATGGGGTAGTCAGAGGCACACTGAGTTCCCGTCACGGTAAACGAACGGATCATTCAGAAGCCCGCATTTTACCGAGGGAATTTGAACCCATCGTGGTAAGAGGCGATCATACTTGACAACCGTTATCTGGGTTGCTTAGATTTTTTATCGGTGTTTCTTATCGTCGGAGAGTTAGCCGCAAATTATACAACGAACACGAAGATGAATTGTTCTTACAAATTATAAAATATTGAAACCGGCCTTCAACCAAAATTAAATGGCGGAGGAGAGGAATGACACGTGACTTATTCGACCAATCAGAGCGCACATGGCGTTTGGTTACCGCCCATTTATTATTTTACGGATGCGTCCCGAAAGTTTATCAATTTCCGGAAATGAGGGCGTAAAATAATACAATTTATCTCTCGTTTAGAATCCTACGAAAGTTTATAAATTTCCTAGGAAATTTATAAATTTCCGGTTCTTGTTATTTTCCGGTGACATATACAAATGACGTAATTAATTAGGTAAAATAGTGCAAATACCATCATCAAACTGCTCTTGGTAGTGGATGCGTCATAAACTTGGAGCGTGAACTTGTTACATTTCGCAAAATTATAATGGATAAATAGTTTAAAAAGTGAAGTAATGTAACTAAACTAAATAATTCCTAACGACCGTTCAACAAATAACAAACAAATATGAGATAACCCCTGTGAATAAGATAGTGATTAGATTAGATGTGAATTAAAAACAAAGAGGGTATCACAAACACCCAGGCTCAGCACAAAATATATGTTTCATCAGCAGACATTAAAAGTGCTTGCAACTCGCGACCCTTTGAATTGCAACCAGCACTCGTGCTACTGTGCTGAATAGGTCTTGACCATATTACTAAGTTTCACTATCGATCGTTGAGTAACAGAAATAAACTACCTACTTACAACAACTATTTACAATGAGCGTAAAGGCGTGGTCAATTTAGTTCGTCGTTTAGTCTTTCCAAACAATAGGAATCAAATAGATACGAATAAGTGCTTTATCGTTTGATTGGTACTTACGTTATTAGGGCGCTATTTTAGTAATTGAAAATCTTGTGTTCAAAGAGTTTTTATGTCAAACAGCATCCAGTAAAGAACCGTCGAAAACACACAAAGCCCGCCTCGTGTCAGTTCTGGTATCTCTCGGCGCTACATACGTCATTGGAGACATGTACTCAGCTAATCTGACAAGTCTGCTGGCCAGGCCGGCGAGGGAACGGCCTATTGGTACCCTGCAGGCGCTAGAAGAGGCCATGAGGGACCGGGGCTACGAGCTCGTGGTGGAACGACATAGCTCTTCTTTGGCTATATTAGAGGTACTGAAGTTCATTCTAAATGTCATTATATTACCTGTCTTGTAAGTTCAGTAATTAGCTACTTAGTTTTAAGTGATGCTTCAGACTTCAGACGCGCGTTGGTTTCTATAAAATTGTTACTCACTTCTGTATCGTAACTGTTACAATGTTAAGGATTTGGTAAGGCCGTGATATTACTTTCAAGATTTGTTGACGACCGTTTTACAGATAGATGTTGCGGGTTCGATCCCTGCACAGTACTTACAAACATTCGTGTGTATGAAAATGTCTGTATTGGTCTGGGGATTCCATTTGTATATTATGTCTCGCTGCAAGCTGTTGTTCAATTAAGTCATGCTTAAGTGTCATTTAGGCATGAATAAAAATATGAAAACGTATTGGAACCCTTAAAGTATGCACAGTGAAGCTGTCCAAGTTTGCTGTCTGTTTAAGCAATAATAATGATTGGATCTAACTTGCATCACACCATCCTTGTTTAACAGAACGGTACGGGTGTATACGGGCGTCTCGCTCGCCTAATGCGCCGACAGCGCGTTCAACGCGTGCGCAGCGTGGAGGTCGGCGTGCGTCTCGTGCTGACGCGCCGTCATGTTGCAATACTTGGCGGGAGGGAGACGCTCTATTACGACACGGAAAGGTTTGGTAAGTGGTTTCAGACCTTCAGTAATATTTTGTTTAACATACACATTTCAGAATGGTCCCAGGGCCAACTGCGTAGTTGCCTCCTAACATTGACAATTTATTTTTGCTCAACATTGACATTGATAATCATCATTCAACATCTCTCATCCTGGATCATTGTATTAGTATAAGTCTTGTAGGTGACCTAATAAATAAATAAATAAACATAGTTTCATCTATAATTCTAGATCATCATTCAGAAACTATTGATTCAATCTTCGTTAATAGTTATTTTTAGACTTTTAGAATTAAAATAAATACAAACCAACTTTTACCATGTTGCTTCGAAATAGAATATTGTTTTTTTCAATACACGGTACAATAATATTTGATCTTAAAATAAGGTAGTTTAATACATGTTATGTTATTGACATCATCAGGATTAAGAAAATTTTACAGTTTGTAGGACTCAGACAAAATAATTAGTAGGTAAGTACATCCTTATTTTTCATCAGAAATGTACATAAAACAAATGCAATATATTTTTTTTGATTTGCCCGTACCGCGTGTGTTTTTACGCCCATCGTTAACCATATCTCAAACTTCCAGGCTCCAATAACTTCCATCTGAGTGAAAAGCTTTATACAAGATACTCGGCCATAGCCCTGCAGATCGGATGCCCTTACCTCGAAACCTTCAACAATGTGTAAGCCTTTTTTTCTTATCCTACTAATATTAAAAATGCGAAAATTTGTATGTGCAGATGTGCCGTGTTGCTTTTTCACTTAAAAACTACTGGATGTATTTTAATGAAACTTTACAATAATATGGCTTATCCATCTGATTAGGACATAAGTACTCTACAATTTATAAAGATGTATCACCATTATTTTTTAATCTAGTATAACAATAATTTCTTTTATAAAATGTACCAACTCGTGAATTTGCACTGTAACAACAATATTATTTTGTTGTTTCACCAACCTTTTTCATAACAAATGGAGGATAATTGCGAACAAAAATGAAATTGCAAGCAACCTAATTAATTGCCACCAGTTAAGGGTACAAGGGTATTACTTAAATAAAACAAGAAAATTATGATTATTTTTTGAACGGCGTACTTCAGCAAGTGAGATCCAGTGGTAGTGTCTCTGTGAGAATAGTGAATGAGTAGGTGTCAGTAGAGGTAGATCTATAGGAGATTTTATTTTCAGAGTAATGACTTTATTTGAAGCTGGAATCCTAGCAAAGATGACATCAGATGAATACAAGAAACTTCCAGAAGCAGCAAGAAGATCTGAACCGGTGACAGAGAGCGATAAACAGAACAGTGAAATCAATGGAGACCCGCCGACTGCATCGCAAAGTGGAGCGGTTAGTTTTTATTGCCAATTGCACTCTTAAACGAATATGCAATTGTAAGCTCATTATCTCAAACGTGGCTTAGTTAAATACAGTTTTTACTGCTTATAATTTAGCACACTCGCCATTGTAGGATCGAAGGTACTTAGAAAAAAGTTCCATGTAGACGATATCGTTCAATGGGGGCAGGGTTTCAGCAGTCTGTACACTCATATATACACTATACACTTATATACACTTATATACAATAACAAGCTGTCCTGTTAATTACAAGGACGACGTTTCAAGCAAGTAATTATATTTTAGCGGTTTGCAGAATGGCGCCCAACGTGGGACTTTTCACAACTGCAAAAAGTAGTTATAGAAAGGTATCTTAGTGAGTTAACAACTCTATTACATATAAAACCAAGCAATCTTCCACGTAAAGGAAGAAGACGTTTAAATCTAGTAAACAGTTTTACCGGTTTAAAATCTGGCGCCCAACGTGGGACCATTCGCAACTGCAAAAAAGATGTCATGTTGACGATATCGTTCAAAAACTGCAGCAAAGGAGTCTCAGAACTCATTAGTGCAGGCTCCCAGCAGTGTATTAACCCTATTACATACAAAACCAAGCTATCCTGTACAGAAGCGAGGACGGCGTCCTAAGCTAGTACTTTATTTTAATTACAGGCTCAGGGGGAGTCTACAAAGGCGCTGGAGCCGGTTTCATTAAGAATGCTCCGCGGTGCATTTTGCCTGCTCGGTATAGGACATCTTTTGGCAGGTAAGCAAAAATATAAAGTAAGGCTGTGGTTGCGTTGCAGTAAGGTGCAAAAACTTTTGACTGTCTTAACTTATTTTTACAAGTATTTTAGTTTTCAATAACTTTGAGTGAAATATGACCCATTTAAATTTCGATATAATTAGATAAGATAAATTGTTGGATAAATATTAGCACCCGTTGAGCTATGTTATATTAAAAAATCATTTTTACACTATAGCGTCACTTTGATGTTTACCACGCAAGCAAAGGTGTAATTTGCCTGTTTTCGGTTAATCATTTCAACTTTGCAAGAAAGTACAGTTCTCTATATTTTTTGCAGCCATAGCTCTCGGCGTGGAATTCCAAATTCACAGACGTTCCAAGAAAGACGTAAAAATAGTGGAGCCCGCTGGTGGGAAGGGTGCACCGAAGCTGAAAGCCATAAGAAAAGCAAAGAAATGCATCAGACGAGGAGTCAGGAGCATCTTGAGAGGTGTCTGCAGGGCCCTAGATGGGGCTTTGGGGCCAGGAGTGTGAATTGTTTACTTGCCGTCTTGTGAACTACAATTAGCACCTATAGATTTGGGGAAGCTACACCGCTTTAGTTTGCTATAGTATAAGGTTTGTTATTTTTGGTCTTAAATAAATTAAAACGTTAGATGTGATTACCCATTTCTTTTAACTCGTTAAATATTGTTTTTTTTTTGAAAGACTGCACCACCCACTATATTTTTCTGCTTAGCCCCATGTTTGACTGGTAAAAAATGCCTTAGGTTATTTTATTTTTAGCATTAGGGATAATGCATTATCATCTTACTAAAGATAAGAAAACCAGAAAAAGGCATTCGGTCCTGGCATCAGGCGGGACTCAGTCCCGCCAGGTATAATATACCAAAGAAATTCGTCCGGTCCGTTAATGGTCTCGGTAGCATAATTGGAAGTGCAGTCGCCCGGCTTGCGAAAGACGCGGGTTCGAGTCCCGCCTGATGCCAGGACCGAATGCCTTTTTCTGGTTTTCTTATCTTTAGTAAGATGATAATGCATTATCCCTAATGCTAAAAATAAAATAACCTATCAAAAACATAGTTTCATATTAATCGAAAGCCAAATATTTGCAATAATGTTTCTTTCGAGTGTTTAAGGTATATGCCTAAACATTGGTGAAACCAACCTGTCTGTCAGGTATAATATACCAGAGAAATTCGTCCGGTCCGTTAATGGTCTCGGTAGCATAATTGGAAGTGCAGTCGCCCGGCTTGCGAAAGACGCGGGTTCGAGTCCCGCCTGATGCCAGGACCGAATGCCTTTTTCTGGTTTTCTTATATTTAAAAAATGCCTTATCGGCATGAAGTACTAATGCATTGATGCATTGTTGTGCAATGAAAAGGTGACACACCAACACTGAATATCTTTCTTTGGTTTTCCTATCTTTTTTTTACATTTGTTTGAAATTGAACTACTCAACCAAAGCCCCAATAACACAAATACAAAATTTACTCCTTCGTTAAAATTAAATACCAATAAAACTGAATTGATACAGTCTGTTTTCGAACGAAATATTCAAACAATAAAATGATATAACGCATATTAATATATGAATTTCATTAAATTGAATTTATGTGGTGACATTAACATGGCGATAAGTTTTAATGTGTCCGAAAACCTATATTAAGCATAAATGAAATATTTATTATGAAAACGTATGAGTCAGCAAACATTTAAATAAAATACCTACACATTTAGACAAAATAAAAGCACCAGTTTGAGTTGTTAATACTAGCATTAATAATGTACATACATCAATGATATTTAAAAGATACGTTATGTCAATACTCAAATTGTCTCCTGGCGTACGTACCTATAATTTGACTATGTGTACAAGATAGTATGATTATTTATTAGAGTTAGAGCGTAATCAAGCCAGATACATGTTGCGCAGTGTCGTTTGAAACTGTCAATGCTGTGCTCAGCGCTCATTGAATGCAAAAAGCCACAAATCAAAAAAAAAACAAAAGCGTTTTATTTGAAAATTAGGTCTTAAACCTTATATATTTTATGTTTTTCTGAAGACACCCGTCATTTTCGTTCATTTTGACGCGAAACTGGCCAACCGCCTTTTTTGAATTGGGCCGACTTACGTGCTAACGTCAGATCAAAACCGCCATTTTGTCAGTTGCGACCCAGGACTCGCAGTCAGTTTCATGCAACACGGCCACAAGAGAAAAAAATGCGCTACATCCACTTCAGTGTTTTGTGCAAAGGGGCCACATTTTGGAATGCACTCAAAGTCTTTTAATGCAATAGTGCCATATTTTGGGATACGTTCATTTTGCATTCCAATATACAGGGTGGCCTAGCGACAGTGGTCCAAAAATTTTTTTTAGGTAGAGGGCATCATAACAAGTCATTTAAAAAAAACATTAGTTCCGCGAAAATCAATACTTTAGAAGTTATGATTTTTTCAAGTTTCTTTTGAAATTTCTCAACTCCAATCACTTAATTCACTCTTGTTTGGGAACTATCTCACTGAATCAGTTCAAATTTGGTATAAATGTACAATAGTAATGTAGAAACCATATTATGTACGAGTTTTGAGTTTATTCTAGGACAATTTGTTTTTTTTAAAATTTTCGTCAATAATTTTTCGCCATTTCAAAAACTAATACAATTATCAAAAAATCATAGCTGCAATGTTTGTGCATTTGATGATTTGTTTATGATTTTAAAAACTGTCCATAAGTATGATAATAGTCTATGCAAAAACTTGAAGTGATGCTGCCAATGGAACACTTTCAAAATTAACATCATGTACGGTAAGTCGCTAAAACTCAGAATGGGTCATTTCTGCACTGACCCTAATTTTAAAAAAAAAGTAGCCATAATATTTTTTTTCGGATAGAAGGCATCATATCAACTCATTTTAATAAAACATTAGATAATCTAAACCCAATAGTTTAGAAGTTATAATTTTTTAAATTTTGGGCCTAAGTGGTTGAACTTCAGAGACACAGCTCACTTTTGTTTGGAAACTATCCGACTAAGGAACTTTAAATATGGGATGACTTAATAATTAATCCCAAACTTTAATTGGCTTCGCTTTATTTTATGTTGTTGACTGGTAGATAATGCCTCAATAGCATTAAGTCCGCCTTTTGTATCACTCATTGTATTGTAATGAATGAATGAGATAAATCCTTTTTCACTTTCTTCTATTCTTACTCATTTTGAAGTTCCTCAGTCGGATAGTTTACAAACACAAGTGATCTATGTCTCTGAAGTTCAACCATTTAGGCCCAAAATTTGAAAAATTATAACTTCTAAACTATTGGTTTTAGATTATCTAATGTTTTATTAAAATGAGTTGCTATGATGCCTTCTATCCGAAAAAAAATATTATGGCTACTTTTTTTTTAAAATTAGGGTCAGTGCAGAAATGACCCATTCTGAGTTTTAGCGACTTACCGTACATGATGTTAATTTTGAAAGTGTTCCATTGGCAGCATCACTTCAAGTTTTTGCATAGACTATTATCATACTTATGGACAGTTTTTAAGATCATAAACAAATCATCAAGTGCACAAACATTGCAGCTATGATTTTTTGATAATTGTATTAGTTTTTGAAATGGCGAAAAATTATTGACGAAAATTAAAAAAAAAACAAATTGTCCTAGAATAAACTCAAAACTCGTACATAATATGATTTCTACATTACTATTGTACATTTATACCAAATTTGAACTGATTCAGTGAGATAGTTCCCAAACAAGAGTGAATTAAGTGATTGGAGTTGAGAAATTTCAAAAGAAACTTGAAAAAATCATAACTTCTAAAGTATTGATTTTCGCGGAACTAATGTTTTTTTTAAATGACTTGTTATGATGCCCTCTACCTAAAAAAAATTTTTGGACCACTGTCACTGGGCCACCCTGTATAAAAAAAGTAACAGCACATTTACAAATCTGTCCATTTTCTATTCTAATATGAAACAAAACAATGCCACATTCACAAATCTAAACATTTTGCATTCCAATATAAAGCAAAGCAATGCCATTTTCACTAATATGTATTTTTTCATTATGAATACAAAAAAGCATTGACAGCTAAACTTAATTTTTATTTGTTATCATTTACCACTTTCGATTTTTAGGTAAGATTCAGATAGTAAAATGTTAAACTAGCGTAGACAAAAAAAAATGTATAACTCTATAAGCAGCCAAAGTAGTAGTTAACCTTTTTTTATTATCGTGGGGAAATCTTCATAGATACCTCGCCGCCCGGGAGGACGTCGAGGTAATGTCGGACTCCTACCGACTCAAACCCCATGGCACTCGACAGCGGCACTTTGGTGGTGAAGTGGGATCCACCTGAAAGGCTTTGCACTCTGCTCCACCGTCAGTGCTTTCCCCTGACGGGGCCCCTCTTCAGCCGACCCCCAACAAAGGGGGGAGGCGGCCACGAAAGCTCCTTGAGTAAGCAGGCACTTCCACCGTCTCAGTTAATAACATGAAGTGCAGGCCAAAGCAACCCCGCACTGCGGCCCGCTGGCGCCCTCCGATCCGGGCCGCAGCTGGTGGTTAGCAAGTCCACCACACTGCAACACTTGAGCTCTCTTGACTTCCCAGCGGTTCATCCTACCACCGGTACAAAGCCCCTACCGCCACGACAAGGCGGTACTCATTAGGGGAAGTAGTAGTTAACCTACCTTAAGTAGTACCTACGTTTCACATAGTTTTTGAGTAAGTAATTTATCATTTACAGAATGAGAAGAGCAAAAATGATTTTGAGCATGGCAATTGGCAATCATAATAAAAAATAAGTTGAGATGTAAAACAAGTGCAGGATCAACCCACAACTGATTTAAGAATGTGATATTCCAGCAAGAGTGTTTCAAAACACAACGACGGGTACGGTTTATGATCATACTGTTGACTGTACGAGTATAACGCGGACTGCCAGATAGCCTCTTCATTGAATTCTTTTAATTATAAAACTGAGGACGTAAGATTATCTGCTGCAATAATAATTTATCAACGTGCTCTTACTACTTACAAGACTGTTTTAGATGATTATTTGTGAATTTATTCATTTATGACTACCCATCTGTGATTTAATAATATTAAACAGATTAAAAAAAGAGTTGCTAGGTAAAAGGATTTAGGTATTTTAATGGTTACTATTTTAGTGCTGATTTAGTTTTTAAAAAATATACTATAATTATTGGTAAAGCATCAGCCCTTTCATTTTAGAATTTATATTTATCTATGAATACTTACGTTTTTTAATTTTGAAGATTTTTCATCGTTCCTATACATGAGTTCCTATGTTCCTATGAGGGATACTCTTACCTAAAGATGATTATTACAGATAATGTAAAATTAATATTGCGTTAATGCATAGTTACAAAAATAGCGTGGCAAGTTTTGTAATGATTGTACACTAAAAAGTAACAGATTATTGGTTATTTTGAATGGTTTGAGTTTGTTAAAATACTGTTGTTTTATAAAAGATTGTTTTTATTTTGTCATAAAACTAATTAAGAAGAATAGTTTTTTGTTTTACGTACGGAATGTTGTTGTTGTTTTTTGTTTTTAAATTCATTCGGGATAAAACAATAAAAAGGCAAGTTTCTCTTTAAAAAGTGTTAAATTTTTTGAGATAATTCTATTAAGATCGGCTCAAATCATGAATGCAAAAAGGGCTTTTGTAGGTTTTTTCAGGCTGTGTTAAACATACCTTGGCGTTAACTATTTTAAAAAATAGAAGAAACCGTGACAAAAACAATGATATACTTATATTACACTATTGAACAAAAAAAACATTTTTTTTTTTCCAAAAGACGTGTTTTAAAGTTTGTTTCGGCTATTGTGTAAGAATCACTGTTTTTGGTTTGTGGCCGTTTTGAATTCAATGAGCGAGGTGTTCCAAGTTCTCCTCCTATTTTTATTATAATATCATTGCCTGTATACATAGCATTTTACAGGGCCATCTGGCCATAAACTCAAAACTTGTTCTATGGGAACTAGACAACGGAAAATAAATACTAAACAGCTTCTCTCTAATCATGTGGATGACTTACACCTTGACAGTACAGGAGTTTAATAGTTTGATTTTTCAAAATAAATACTGGGGAACATCCAGACCAACACAAACAGCAAGATCACGCACACGAAAGTTTGTAGTGTTGGAATCGATTATAAACATAAACATTACCAATAATAACACTTATACATTACATTAACGGCCTATATACGTCCCACTGCTGGGCACAGGCCTCACTTCAACAATGAGGTGGAACGAGCCACACTCCAACACGAGGGCTCAGTGCGGATTGTTGGAGGGGTGTAAGGTTAGCGGGCAACCTTAATGTCAGATGTTATCAAGCCGCCCTAAGGCGTCTGACTAGGTTTAATGACACTCAGATACAGGAAAATTACAGATATTCGTCCTGAGTGGGAATTAAACCCGCGGCTTACGGCGCTTTAAGCAGCACATAAGGTATTAATGACAACAGTTCACTCAAAGACGTATTAATTCAATTACGAATTCTTAATGGTATATCTTAACCTAAATAATTAAATGTCCACGGCCCATTTGCGCACGACATTAAATCTAGGTTTAACATAAGTTTTCTCAGTGTCTTGTTGTTACTGATTTATAATTTGAATTAAGCGTGAACTGCTTAAATTTTTTAGTTTCGAATTAAGTCTCTGATTTTAATTATAGTTTAAAAATAAATAATTCGTATTATATTAGTGGTTTTCATTTCCAATTTCCTATCCTATTCAATACATAAATTATTAGGATGACGACAAAATTACTATACATTATTTCACACAGCGTCACTTATCCCCGAATTCACAAACGTCAATCAACGTTAAACACACGCTCACGCTCATGCAGTGCCGTAAAATGGCAATAGAACTGAAAAAGACAGCTATACTTATGAGGCATGCTGAACAGTGATTTGCCTTTCTGAGTTCAGGGGTTAGCTCACTGCTTACGAAGATCACAATGTTGTCCCAATTGTTGACAACGTAAATATCATGAAAAAATTGTAATCAAAAGGCTCAAGATGTTTGTTGTTGAGCTCAGCCTACATGTTGTCATGGACTGGCCAGCGATGGCAAACTCAGGAAGGTGGTCTAACACCTCATTGTAAGCAGTTCTCTATGGCCTGAAGACCATAGACTCCATACGGAAGTCCAGGCATTGTCTCGGGGCTTTTTGGTCGTTTCGGAATTAAGTAGGTTTAAAATGAATAAAAAAATACGAATGCTCATGGTTGAGACGAGGATTATAATAATTGAAAACTATTTTTTTGTAATACCTACATACACAGGTAGCCAGACCAATAAAAACAGACATGTTCATAACATACATAACATAACATAAACGGCCTATATACGTCCCACTGCTGGGCACAGGCCTCACCTCAACTACGAGGTGGAACAAGCCATACCCCAACACGCGGGCTCAGTGCGGATTGTTGGAGGGGTGTAAGGTTAGTGAGCAACCTTAATGTCAGATGTTATCAAGTCGCCCTAAGGCCTCTGACTAGGCCCAACGACTGACATCTGGCGACGTCAACCTCGACCAACTGCTTAACGTGCCTTCCGAAGCACGGAGATGCCCGAAATACACATCACTAAATTTCGGCCGGGTTCGGGTGTCACCCATCCCATTTCCGACCCGGCGTGTCTTGCTTTACAACAGCGATCGTCGCCGATCACTGTCACAACTGCGCCACGGGCACCTCACCTCGATATTTTATAATTTCTCAAAAAGACAGTATCTTCCATAGCTCGCCATAACCACGCTTGCTCAGTTGGCAACTGTCTCTAATGAAGTTGTGGGCCAAGGTCGCCCATAGGCTAACCTTAATGCCTTAATCTCGTTATTTACCAACGCTAATGAAACATCAGGGATCAGGGATAAATTGAACCGTTTAAAATTAAGTTCGTGGGATAGACGTGATATAACATTTTATAGATCAAGTTTATTTTTACCTCCTATGAACAAACAACCCTATTCGTAACTCCAAAAAAACTTGGAAGAAACATCAGTTAAGTAGGTACTTTTACTTTTTTTTCTTGGAACTGGAACTTAGCCTTTCACCCCGTGCCCGCTTGATATTGAGTATCGGGACTACCTGTTTATAGCATGTAGCAAATTATTTTCAAGGACTATAACCAAAACGGGCAGTCAGAATCCATTTAAGAAGCTAACATTCCTTCAAATCAAAACCCAACTTGGCAAAAGGCTCGCCTTTATCCGAGTTGCTTGGGGTTTTTAACTGTATCTTTGGTCGCCGGAGGGTTACACACAAGTTGTTTAAATGTAGGTACACAAAGTTAAGGCCAGATTTAAACACAAATAATTAAGATTAGCAATGTCTGTATCTTCCTTAATTACACGAAGAATAGACGAATACGTAGTTATTACTGAAAATGAAACATTTCAACCAAAACATAGAAATTTGGAGTTAAACCCAAACACGTACGAAGCGCTTACGGCCGCTGGAAGCGCCAATTAATGTTATTATTAAAACTCTCCTATTGTTTGAGAGCGGTGAAATCCAAATATATTGACGTGAATGCAGCTGCCAACTCTAGTTAGTTCGCAACTCGCCTGGAGCGTGTGTGGCACAAGCTCAAAGTAGGCATGTTAAAGGCAGGGCCTAGGTATACTGGGCGTATTTCTTAACAGCTTTTGCAACCTCATTCAAGGGTTTCGTTATCATCCGATTTGGTGGTTTTATAATTCAATTTTTTAGTGTTAATGTTTATAACTAGATCTTAGGTACATATGGGTGGGTCTGTTGGATGGGTGAGAGCGTCGAGGCCCAGTGGTTAACACTCTGGCTCGGGTCCAGTGGTTAACACACCTACTTTGTGTCCATTGTACAATATGTGGCTAATTCTCCGGTGATGGAAAACACTGATATAAAATCCAAGCAACCCGGATAACGGCGGTAGGCTCGCCCCATACCACGTTGGGGTTCAAATTCCCTCTTCGAAATATGGGCTTCTGAATGTTCCGTTCACCATGACAACAATCAGTGTGCCTCTGACTAACCCATTAGGGATATGGTCGTGAGGGTATGTTATGTCATTTTATGTGGGTACATAAAAATAAAACGAAGTCGGGATATTGCCAACAGTAAATTATTTTACAGTTTTAGCAAAATATTTCTAGGTTTACCATGCCATACCTCAATATTAATCCAATTTCTAATAGGAGCAGTAGAGATTTTCCGGAAACATTTTACAAGGCACTTGTTTATCGCTAGAAAAATTATACTGTCATGGTACCTATACCTAGTGATTTTTGGTTTAATGAAAACGTTTTACCGTGTTTTGTTTAGGAGTGCTTTTCACTTGGACCGTATAGTAACATCTGGACTTAACGTAGGGCCAAATGTTTCAAAATTTAAAGTTTATTGGGGACCCGAATGCCGAGAACGGCCGTATATTTCAGTATTGATGATTATTTGTTTTACTATTGTGTCCTGTGGAGGTAAATTTAGGTTACAGCTGTTAACGACACAGTTAAAACTAAGCCTGTAAAGGGTTTGTTTGTGTTAGGTTATTCGTTTGGTTTCTCCATTCTTATTCAGAGACCAATGATATTTACGTAGTTGGAATTGTAGATCACCAGTGGGAGTAGAATATACAAAGTAGGTATGATTGAAATAATAAAGGAAAACTTTTCAGAGGCTGAATCTGATGAAATAATAATATAGCGACTTTTTCTACAGGACCAACCTTGAATGAAAAAAATATAACTTTTTTTGAGATTCTGACGTTTTAAAACCAGATTATTAAAACTGGCCAAGTGTGTGTCGGGCTCGATTTACTTAAGATCAAATCTAAGTACATAAACATAAACGGCCTATATACGTCACACTGCTGGGCACAGGCCTCTCCTCAACTATGAGGTGGAACGAGCCATACTCCATCACGCGGGTTCAGTGCGGATTGTTGGAAGGGTGTAGGGTTAGTGAGCAACGTTAACATCAGATGTTATCAAGCCACCCTAAGGCCTGACATCTAGCGACGTCAACCGGGACCAACTGCTTAACGTGCTCAAATTGAAGTACGTTTTACCTAAAAACTAATTGTTGCGTATTAATTCGAATTTCTATATTTGTCTGCGCAAATGTATTTAAGACAAAGCAACCGAATGAAAAGCGAACTTTATAACAATTTAATTAAGGCTTTTGCGGCCGTTTCGGTTTATTGTTTGCGATGAGACGTACGACATGTAAGTACAAAGGATAGTTCGCTAATTAACGAAATCTGATTTTAGGTAAATTGATACTTTATTCAATAACGAAAGGGGTGGGGTTTCAGTGCAAGAGTTTAGGAGTTGCCGTCACGGTCTTTGTTAATAACGTCAGATTGCCATCTCCCAGTAGGGCCCTAAGCCGAGGCCGCCCCCTGGGGCTTTACTTAGATGATAGGGGTTGTGAGCCTTCCGCTCACCCCATTGCCCGGTGAAGTTGTGAGTGCCACCTTGGACTAACAGCTAGTCATTTAAAAAAAGACCTCTGTTAAATGTATAGTATTGCCATTTGCAAACCCGTTTATTTATCATATCATGTAAAATACAAATCACAAAACCATTGCAAAATGGGTCTCATGTCTGCAGGGTAAGGAGCCCCAATGTAAAAGTTGATGTCAACGCCTCTCAATACTTCAATCTCTCTAAATAAGTCTTAGAAACATACCTGTGACTGAATAGCAGACGTTGAAATTATTTTAGGGAGTTTAATTTTTTGTTTTTAAAAGCTTTCGAAGCTCGTTTTTAATTTGGAACCCTAAGTATATGTTTTGTTTATTAGTAGTGGTGTTTACCAATCAAGATTACCTACACCTTCACTTAATGAACGATGAATACCGTCTACAAGCTCGTCTTAGTTTGGATCAGATAGTTTTATTGTGAGACGACCAAATACTACTATTAATGAAACCGAATATCCGCCTCGCTGTGACTGGGACCCCACGCCGCAGTAATAATTAGTAACTTTAGAATTATTACAGTCATAAGCTCCGCTTGCGTACTCCATTGTGACGAACCGCGATCAAACGAGGTAATTCCAACGCGAAACATAACGTCTTCTTTGTTATTAATTATTTCCGGGTTCCTATTATATCTGACTATTTACCAGCGTAAGCCTCTAGGCAGACTAAATCGTTTTTATGAACAATATAGCTATAAGATCTTCCCCTTTTAATACTTTGCCAGTTAATGGTGGTTTCCCGCGCACCTGATGACAAGTGATTGCCGCAGCCTACTTACCATGAATACATGAAATTTAATGTCTTCTTTTTGGGTGTCGAAAAGAAGACATTAGACATAAGTCGAAAATTTTCTAAAACTCAACTTGTACTTAATTGTACTTAATTAGGTAATTCACACTTAGTATTCCCTTTCTGACTTTTTCGTTTTCCTAGATGCGCCTAGAACACAAAAAAATGCGAAACACTGATCTAGCTCATTGGGAAAACTTCACTGAGGAATTCGTTCCATATTTTTTTTATTTGTTCGTATTAGATTAGAGGTTCGTTTTGTATTAGAAAATGTCAAGTACAAATATAACATTTAATTTAAGTTAAGAATCTATTTAATTTAGGTTTCTTGGGAAGGAAATGTCTCGTGGACTGAACTGTACGAGACCATGTTGCCTTCAGAGTATGAGGATAAAAACCCTGATTAGGGCAAGCAGCGGTATCTGCGTCTTAGTATGTCAGGTCGGTTTTGGTTGGGACCATTCTCATGGTGAATAAATACTTATTATAGCTTATACATTATAACCCGTGATGTTTGAGGTCCAAGTGAGTCCTTCCAACATCTTCTCAAGGGCAAATTAAGAAGGGTCGTAGTACTTGGAAGTTTGTTGGTAGTGTTCCCATCGCCAATGTTAGTAGCAGCAATGTTCGGCGATAGGGCATTATGTAGAACGTCACTGCTTCTTTCACAAAATTAGACTTAGGTTTTAAGATTTATACATTTATTCTTTATTGCACAAAACTACGATTAAGTGCTAGTCGGCCTTCATGACTACCTAGCCCGACGTGGTTCTTAACTGGTGGACTTTTAAACAAGCTCAGAGATGCTCAGCGCGCAATGGATAGAGCTATGCTTGGGGTTTCTTTAAAAATAACTAAGGTCACCAACATAGCTTCTCGGGTAGCCAGTTGAAGTGGCAATGGGCAGGCTACCGACAACTGTAGGGTAAGAAAGGTTCTGGAGTGGCGACTATGAACTGGAAGACACAGCGTGGGGAGGCCTCTACTCGGTGGACCGATGACCTGGTGCACTTTGCGGGAAGCAGTTGGATGCTGACCGCCCAGAGCCGCTAGCTGTGGCACTTTATGGCTGGTGATGATGATGACGACCCAGCATACTCTACCAAATTTAATCGGGGGTTTCCTCCTTCTTAGTTATTAATAGATATAAGATATTCCATCTTTGGGAGGCTTTTATTCAACTACTGATTTGGTAATTTAGTTATTAAAATATAGTCAGTAAATGTATTTAAGACAAAGCAACCGAATGAAAAGCGAACTTAATAACAATTTAATTAAGGCTTTTGCGGCCGTTTCGGTTTATTGTTTGCGATGAGACGTACGACATGTAAGTACAAAGGATAGTTCGCTAATTAACGAAATCTGATTTTAGGTAAATTGATACTTTATTCAATAACGAAAGGGGTGGGGTTTCAGTGCAAGAGTTTAGGAGTTGCCGTCACGGTCTTTGTTAATAACGTCAGATTGCCATCTCCCAGTAGGGCCCTAAGCCGAGGCCGCCCCCTGGGGCTTTACTTAGATGATAGGGGTTGTGAGCCTTCCGCTCACCCCATTGCCCGGTGAAGTTGTGAGTGCCACCTTGGACTAACAGCTAGTCATTTAAAAAAAGACCTCTGTTAAATGTATAGTATTGCCATTTGCAAACCCGTTTATTTATCATATCATGTAAAATACAAATCACAAAACCATTGCAAAATGGGTCTCATGTCTGCAGGGTAAGGAGCCCCAATGTAAAAGTTGATGTCAACGCCTCTCAATACTTCAATCTCTCTAAATAAGTCTTAGAAACATACCTGTGACTGAATAGCTACCTAGGTAATTGGTTTTATCATCAGAGCAGCTGAAAAAGCCCAACCCATTCGTCCTCGTGAAAATAAAATCTCACGAATAAGATGACATTAAATGTAACATACCAACAATATTTCTTATCAGACAGTTTACCCGAGCGCCTCGTTTCACGAAGTGTCTGCGTCTCGCGGTCTGACCGTCGTCAAATTTGTAAGAGTGTGCGTTGACAGGTTACGGGGTACGTCAAAAGTTGGCGAATGTGATAGTCACCGGCGGGACACTCGTCAGACGGTCGAAGGCACGTGCTTGTTATTAGAAGCTGGTTTTGTAAGATAAGGCAATATATTAACAGCAACTATAAAAATCAGATTCAAAAATGTGTTTATAGACGAAGAGGTATAAGTTGCGTAGTCCATGAAACATTGGAAATCAAGCTCGGCGAACTTAGGCTGATTGCGTTTGTTTTTTTTTCGATGATTTCGCTCTTTAAAGAATCACCAAAATAACACGACTATTTTTAGTAGGTAAGTATGTGGCATTTCCTAAAAACATATTTTTTTATGCAGTCATCGCCAGCCTTTACTGGGGTAGCCACTTCGGATTAGTTATAAAGTTTATGAAAATAAACTTAATTTAGATAATATGATAATCACGTCAGACGTAGAGCGTCGTGGCCTATTGGTTAAACACTCTGGCACGGAACCCGATAGTCCCGAAATCAAATCAGGCCGGAACACACATAATTTGTGTTCATTGTACAATTTGCGGCCAACTCTTCAAATTCAAATTCAAATATATTTATTCATCCATCACAATGGGTAGGTACTTAAGTTTAATTTGCACATAGTATTCGACACAGAATATAGCCTACATTTGTGACGGACTGGTGCCTGAATAGGTTCCAAAAAAGAATCTGTTATTACAGGTCACCAGGCCACCACCCGCGGCTAGCAGAGCTAAAAATATAAATAAAAAGAGAAGTTTATAACACTTCGGTGATGGAAAACACCGATATAAAACCCAAGCAACCCGGATAACGGCGGTAGAAGCCTACCGCCAAGCCTACCGCCGGAGGAGCAAGCGCTCCTCACCATGTTGGGTTCAAATTCCGTTGGCGAAATGTAGGCTTCTGAATGTTCCATTAGCCATGACGGCAACGATCAGTGTGCTTTTGACTAACCCATTAGGTATATGTTCGTGAGGGTATGTATAATCACGTCATACTAAATATTATCTTACTTTCTAAACTTTACAGGTAAGGTAAATAAGTACATTTCCTAACACTTTACTGAATAAACAAAGAAATGCAAGACCAACTTCTCCCACTCACCTCACATATGATTTTAACGTCCTGACGATATTAACGTCCTGACAAAATTAATGACTCCTAGACGCCGACTACAAAGTCGTCTGTATAATTAATTCGTCTGAGTGTACCCCGTGCCGTCATCCGCTATGATTAATTTGTTTTGGAGTGTACGTTAAAATTGTTCTTGAGGTGAATCCTTGAGTTCTGATTTTTAATTTACCGAAACGGTGATAATGGAACAGTTATGGCGTCTCTTTGTCTGTGTGACACAAATTATTGTCTCCTATCTGTTGGCTAAGGATTAGTTTCAAACTAGCGATTTTTGGGCGATTTCATTGAATGATCAAACGAACTTACTGGGACTGGGAGAGTGTCGTAGGCTGTTTTTCTCTTTCTACGACGCTCAAATGTGTGCGATCTGATGTGTGCTGATCTCAAATGTGTGCGTGTCAGTAGGATAACTACATAGTTAAAAGGTGGTTATTCCACCTTGAACAACGTTGAATGATACAAAAGACGGATTAATGTTTTTTTGTTTGCAACCAAGCATGTGGTCTACCTGATGGTAAGCGGCTACACCTGTGCCACCAGGATCATCACTCGCATATTGTCGACCCTAAACTGTAAGAACCTTTTCAAACTCCTCTTGAAGAGTCTTTCAACCCAGGAGTCCCAAACTAATGAAGAGGGCTGCTCAACATATTTTATTTTCACTCTGTATAAGTCATGTTTATTCCAATTTTTCGTTTGTTTTGATTTAGAGGCATTTATAATGAGTTGTTTAGAAAACAACTTTGCAAAAACACCTTCCCGAAAAAAGCGACTGTTGGGTTTGTAGCCGAATATTCTTAGAAAATAAAAACAACCCTCTAACATTCGATACATTTAATGCATTAAATACTTAAAACACGTATTGATCCATTGACACTGATCATTATGGTCTTTACATGCACGTTTATCCTAAGCCGGGATCAAATCCACAGATGGTGTCTTAACAAGCAGAGTCACCACAACCGAGCCATACGAGCAAATGCCAAGATAATATTAAAATTATTCCACCTTGAACAACGTCGAATGATACAAAAGACGGATTAATGTTTTTTTGTTGGCAACTAAGCATGCGGTCTACCTGATGGTAAGCGGCTACACCTGTGCCACGAGGATCATCACTCGCATATTGTCGACCCTAAACTGCAAGAACCTTTTCAAACCTCTCTTGAAAAGTCCTTCAACCCAGGAGTCCCAAACTAATGAAGAGGGCTGCTTAACATATTTAATTTCCACTCTGAATAGATAAGTCATGCTTATTCCAATTTTTGTTTGTTTTGATTTAGAAGAATTTGTAATGAGTTGTTTAGAAAACAATTTTGCGAAAAAAAACACCTTAGCGATAATAGCCACTGTTGGGTTTCTAGCAGAATATTCTTAGGAAATAAAAACAACCTTCTAACACTCGATACATTTAATGCATTAAATACTTAAAACACGTGTTGATCCATTAACACTGATCATTATTGTTTTTCTATGCACCGTTTACCCTTAGCCGGGATCAATACCACAGATGGTGTCTTAACAAGCAGAGTCACCACAACAGAGCCATACTAGCAAATGCAAGCGAAATGTTGAAAATTCTTAAATATTTGAATCCTGCATTCATTTTTAAAATCCCCGTGACAACCTGACAATAGATTACGTAAACAAGCCCTGAGCTTCATCCAAAGGTAGGAAAACCCCAAAAAATACCTTTATCATTATCTGTGCACATTCCTCGGCCCGTCACTGTGGCAATTGGACCGGACGTGGCCCGGACGCGCCCCGGACGAGCTGCGGACGCGGGCCGGACACTTCCCGCCGAGGAATGTTTAATCTGTGCCGCTCTATTGCGGGTATTTGGAAAAAACAACTGAGAATTCGAATTAAATGTTAGGTGGGAATAAGATTCCTTTTTTATGTCTCTAGGTATTTAATATTGGCTCTTATTCGAAAGTTATCTACTAGAAATCTTAAAAAAAATAACTCTTTTATTAATAATCAATCAATTTCATTGAGTCACTCAACTTTGAAAGAGTGTATGAGACTAACCCCCGAATTCACAAACGTCAATCAACGCTAAGCACGCGCTCACGCGTATGCCGTCCAGTAAAGTGTCAGTAGAACGGAAAGGGACAGCTATACTTCTGAGGGATGTTCAACGTTGACTTCCGTTTGTGAATTCAGGGGTTAGATGAGATTATTCTATAAAAAACACATCATTTTGGATTGAAAACAATGCTCCTCTGCTGGTATCAAACCCACGGATGGTATCTTAGCAAGTGTGTCACGACAATCGAGCCATCAGAGCAAATGCAAGCGGGAAGTTGAATATTCCAAATTTTATTCATTTTTTATATCCCCGTGACAGCCTGACAACAGATTACGTAAACAAGCCCTGAGCTCCATCCAAAGGTAGGAAAACCCCAAAAAATACCTTTATCATTATCTGTGCACATTCCTCGGCCCGTCACGGTGGCAATTGGACCGGACGTGGCCCGGACGCGCCCCGGACGAGCTGCGGACGCGGGCCGGACACTTCCCGCCGAGGAATGTTTAATCTGTGCCGCTCTATTGCGGGTATTTGGAAAAAAACAACTGAGAATTCGGATTAAATGTTAGGTGTGAATAAGACTCCTTTTTTATGTCTCTAGGTATTTAATATTGGCTCTTATTTGAGAGTTACAAACTAAAAATCTTGAAAAAAAATAATCAAACGTTTTTTATTCACAATCAATCAATTTCATTGAGTCACTCAACTTCGAAAGAGTTTATGAGACTAAGATAACATTTCTCTATAAGAAAATTATTATTACACACATTTAACACGATCAATGGAAATCACTTATGTGTGACAAAATGCATATTGTTTATAATAATATATATAATAATAATTTCTATAAAAAGTCATAATTTTGGATTGAAAACGATGCTTATGAGAAAAGACTTGTCATTGTTTTTTTTTCAGAGATGACACACTTATAAAATTTGCCCACCAACAATCCGCCAACAATCCGCACTGAGCCCGCGTGTTGGAGTATGGCTTGTTCCATCACATAGTTAAGGTGAGGCCTGTGCCCAGCAGTGGGACGCATATAGGCCGTTTATGTTACGTTTATGTTATACAATTTGAGTAATAGAGAGACCTACTTGTACGGCATATTTTTTGATTGAGGCAATGAATCGATGCTCTTATGATGCTACATCGTAAGAGCATATCGTATCGTAATCGATTCATCGGTTCGCGACCCTCACTGACGTGTCAGCTAAACATCGTTACACAACAAATTTCCAACTTTTTCATTAATACGTCCAAGTTCGATTTCTCCCAAAGATTAATTGTTCGAATCGGCCGCTATTGTTACAGTTGTTGTCGACGCTTTGGGACCCTTTTATGAAATTCGCAAACCATTGTTTTGGTGCCGGATTTATAAAAAAGTTTAAAAAAGTTCTTACACAACTGCCACGACTAGAGTGAGAGCAATGAAGTGCATCGCAGACTATTCTGCTCCTTATTACACAAAAAATACGGGCTTTATGGTCCAATAAACAGCTGTGAGAACAGCCATGGTTAAGTTTGCGATTCAAATAACGAGGTCACGAGGTTTTTTCGCTTTTTGTCGGTCATTTAAAACTTTCATTAGTGAATTCGCGCGCACTAAAATTTTCACTTTATTTTTCTTTAAGTTGTTTAATTAAATCCTATGTTAACTATGTTGCGCAAAATGCAACAAAGTTATGTTCGGTCGAAATTAGTTCTGCTTATCTCCATTTTATAATGGCGCTTGAATATGTTAATTATGTTGTCACTTAGCTTAATTAAGAAGGAGAGTGCAATTCACATACTTGAAATTGGAACGGACGCAGAATACTTTCAGTGTAATTAATACAGTTTGAATTAACAACCTGGTGTTTCAGTAATGAATTAAAGCCTTGGCTTTCGTTAGGGGTTATATACAAAATACAGTACCTGCTTTTTGAACTCTTGTTTTTTACTGACTACTAGAAATGAAAGGTTTACTAACAGTTTGGTATTTTATGGCTGTTTCCTGATTACTTTTGAAACGATTTGAAAAAATTCTTCTCTTGTTTAAAAATAGGTAAAATATGGATTCTAACGAACTCTAGGTACGAGTAAGTTGAATTTCACAGGCACACAAAATGCTTTGTGTATTTTTATTGCTAAACCAAAAAAAAAGCAAAAATAACGAAATTTGAAGTTTGCTTTTTGTTAAATAAAAGTCTGTTGTGTCAATGTTATCTCTGCCGTATTCCTCAATCTTCAGCGAAGGCCTACCAAGCTCCCCAGGGCACCATCGCGCAGGGTGAGGGATTGTTTCTTATTGCATATATCTTCAGCGAAGGCCTACCAGGCTCCCCAGGGCACCATCGCGCAGGGTGAGGGATTGTTTCTTATTGCATATATCTTCAGCGAAGGCCTACCAAGCTCCCCAGGGCACCATCGCGCAGGGTGAGGGATTGTTTCTTATTGCATATATCTTCAGCGAAGGCCTACCAAGCTCCCCAGGGCACCATCGCGCAGGGTGAGGGATTGTTTCTTATTGCATATATCTTCAGCGAAGGCCTACCAGGCTCCCCAGGGCACCATCGCGCAGGGTGAGGGATTGTTTCTTATTGCATATATCTTCAGCGAAGGCCTACCAAGCTCCCCAGGGCACCATCGCGCAGGGTGAGGGATTGTTTCTTATTGCATATATCTTCAGCGAAGGCCTACCAAGCTCCCCAGGGCACCATCGCGCAGGGTGAGGGATTGTTTCTTATTGCATATATCTTCAGCGAAGGCCTACCAAGCTCCCCAGGGCACCATCGCGCAGGGTGAGGGATTGTTTCTTATTGCATATATCTTCAGCGAAGGCCTACCAAGCTCCCCAGGGCACCATCGCGCAGGGTGAGGGATTGTTTCTTATTGCATATATCTTCAGCGAAGGCCTACCAAGCTCCCCAGGGCACCATCGCGCAGGGTGAGGGATTGTTTCTTATTGCATATATCTTCAGCGAAGGCCTACCAAGCTCCCCAGGGCACCATCGCGCAGGGTGAGGGATTGTTTCTTATTGCATATATCTTCAGCGAAGGCCTACCAGGCTCCCCAGGGCACCATCGCGCAGGGTGAGGGATTGTTTCTTATTGCATATATTGGAGGAAACAATCTTAAAGAGAGCCGTTCAGCTACTAATATGGCAATTTATGTATTATTTACCCTATTTTTCACTACAAGAGTAATAGATAGATTTGGCTATAACAGTCATCATGCTCGAATGGCGACCGCGTTGTGTTGTGGAGATTCTTGGGGGAGGCCTATGCTCAGCAGTGGGCGTCGTTCGGCTGACATGATGGGTCATCATGCGAGCACACGGTCTCGCTGGGCAGTAAGAGTTGCCGGCGAGTCCCTCAGGCAGTCTCTCTAACCAAAATCTACTATGACAGTATTACTAATAAATCAATTATCATAGCCTCAAAAGGTTTCTCTCCCCAATTAATTATAGAGCAACTAGTAACAGGCAGCCAGCGTCTACAGGACTCTTGCCACTTCATCTAGTAATGTGAACAAAGCGGCCAAAAACAGCGCCCTCATTGAATAAAAAATCATACCCCATAATAGAATATAAAGATCGAAGAATAAATCAGAGTTTGGGGATTTTTTGATGGCACCTGAACTGGGTTAGGCTGAATTTTGTTCCGAAAGCTCCATCTGATGAAATTGGCCACGAGCTTCAGAGTCAAAATAGTAGTTATGCGCCTGCAACGGCGGGGCAGTGTCTTCCGGCCACTAACTGGCGGGTCTACTGAATTAATACAACCTTGGAGTCTTCAAGGCAGGAGTAAATATGCATTTTCTGGGTGAGCATGTTCCATCGGCCTCGTCGTCGCTTGCCATCAGGCGAGACTAGCGTCAAACGCAAACCCGTTTTGATTTTTTTAAAACACCCCCAGTAGGTAACACAGTGCAATCGATGTAGGCCCCCAGCCAAGTGTGCCTGGTCTTCCCATTATTCTAGGCTTTGCCATCCTCTTTTGCGATATGTGCGCGAAGTATTGTTAGGTTTGTTGCAAGCAAGCACGACGACGACCGTTGGGACCAAAATGTCCTTAAATGGAGACAACTTGACTGCAAGCGCAGCGTGGGACGCCCACCCCAAGGTGGATGGATCATTTGATAAAGGTCGTAAGATTTTGATGGTTGCAACCCGCCTACAACCAGCCGCTCTGGAAATGTATGGGCGAGGCGATATTTTATAAATAAGTTGTAAAAATCTTTTACTAAGGGTAGACATTTAAATCTGTGGAAAACTTCAACTAGATTAAGAGATATGGGTAACTGCTAGTCACGACTGAGGGACCATTTTGAACCGATTGTAGCTTTCGAGTGACTTTTACAATTGAGTGGTTGAATTTACAATTGTTTGAGAACTTTTATTGAGGATTGCCGAATTCAAAAGCAAAATTACAATGTGGACTCTCAATGAGAACGCACACGGCTATGTCCAGCAGCACCATCCGGCAGTTGATGATGATGATGAAGTAGATACTTACAAAAGAACAGATATCACTCGGGCATTTTCAACCTTTTTCAAAATCCATTTTAACTTATTTCTTTACCTGAAAAACGTCGATACATTAGTAGCTCCAGGCTCACGCATATTTTTGTTTGATCGCCCGCATCCCTTCAATCTGCCCTCCTGACGAGGGATAGGCTTAACCATAACAAATTGGCTAACTTATACGGGACTCACGCCCTATGGAAATTTGTTTTGGCCCAACAAGCTCCTAACGTGTTTTCGTAGGACCGCGAAAAGGTATGTACAGGATAGTTTGGTGTTTTCTGGTTTGTAATATAATTACAGTTTAGCTTTGTTTTTTGTGTTTGACTTATTACTATGATAAGAACTGTTTGAACTAAGAGGTTCGTTTTGATGGATATGTGCGGGTGGAGGTTACATTTTTGACTGGCTCTTTATTGGACATTCCACGTCCAACACAGCGCCCCAAACAACTGACGACAGATAACAATACTAATTACATTAGTGAAGGCTTCGTTCGAAGTCACGGGATCATAATGATGATCAAATATTTATTTATTTGAAAGAAAGAAAGAAACAAAACTAAATTGTTACACAAAAATTAAACACTAACAAACAAATCAACAAAAAAAAACAAATTTTCCTCCAGACAGCAGTGTCGCGATGTCCAAAATCAAATGGACCACACTCAGCTAATGCCTGGACCTGAAAGGCTCAGGCGCTGGTTTTCCGTGGACCCAGCTGAGTGAAAACACGGACCTGCGCAGAGGCTTTTAAATTAATAAACTATGTTAGAGTTACAAATTTAATTTAAATATAAAAAAATTGTTGCTGGTTGTTAATAGTAAGAAGGTGCAGGTATAGGTACGTGAAGCTAGTGATAAACTTTACTGTCAGAAGTTACCAAGCCTTAGATTCCGAATAGGGTTAACGACTGACATGTAGCGACGTCAGACAGAATAATCTCGGTGCCGTAGTGCAGAGTTGCCCAAAAAATCCATCACTTCGGTCGGGTCACCCATCCCCCTGCCACACTCAGTCTGTGAACCTTAACATGAGTGATCGTGGCTATTCAGTAAGATTTGGTCTATACCGCTTTCTAATATCCGCTTAAGGCTGAGTAGTAATAACGTTTTATCTATCTGGCGGTAGGTATCATTTTTAATTTACATCAACGACTTACCAAACACAACTAAACATAAATCTATACTTTTCGCAGATGATACTACACTACTTATAAAAAGTGATAATAACGACTCTACTGAACATATTATTAATACAGCCCTTTCAGATATAATCCAGTGGCTCAAACTTAATAACTTACACATAAATCTTACGAAAACTAAAATTATGGAATTCCGATCCTACAACACGACGAAATCACATCTCCAGATTAAACATAATGCCATAGAAATAGAACAAGTCGACACTTTTAAATTTTTAGGTATAGTCGTTGATGAGCACCTTAACTGGAAGGGTCACATTGATGTCATCTGTAGCAAACTTGAACGTTATGTTTATGCTTTGAAACGTTTAAGACAAACTATCTCTACCGAGGCCTCAGTCACCGCTTATCACGGATATGTTTCCTCCGTCCTAAGCTACGGAATCATTTTATGGGGGAATTCGGTAGATTTTGATAGAGCTTTTAAAGTGCAAAAAAAATGTGTAAGGGCTATTTGTGACGCAGGTTTTATTGACAGCTGTAAACCTCTTTTTCAAAAATTAAACATTCTCTCATTACCTTGTCTTTACATCAGAGATATTTGCTGCTTTGTGAAACTTCACCCCCAATATTTCAAAAAACACACTGAAGTATCAGGCAGGCGACCACGGGCACAATATCTCAATTTACTACATCAACCACCAAGTCAGTGCCACATTTATAAACAGAATGCCCACAACATGTCCCTACTATTATATAATAAATTACCAGTGCACATTAAAAACCTAAATGGGAATAACTTTAAAAGTCATCTAACAAACTGGCTTATCAAAAAATGTTTTTATAATTTAAAAGAATACCTGTTTTATGATAAAGATTATGTAGTTTAATTTTGTAGATATTGAAAAAAAGTGTTATGAAGCAACTGTAAATATGTAACAAAAACCGTAGTACATTTAAGTAGGTATTAAGTCGTTTTAAGTTTGTGATATTAGTAGATACTAGATGAGGTACATAATAATCCCTGATTTAATTATAATTAATTAATTATATTTTCATATTATAGTTTTAGGTATAAAGTTAGGTTACTAATAGTTTATAATACATTCAGACCAGAAAACATTCAGTTTTCCAGTATTATTTTACTAATAATAATGTAGGTATAAGTTCATATTAGTCCTAAGATTCATATTCCTATTTTTCATTATGTAGGTACTAGGATTTGAATTTGATAATAGATATTTACCTACTAAAATAATTTGCACGCCTGCTAGCAGGCCGAATACTATGTCAAGTAATTACTTAACATCCTAAGGCTCAATTGTATTCTATGCAAATAAATATTTTGTTTGTTTGTTTGTTTGTTTGTTTATCTATTTGAACTTAACCGATACCACGACCGAATTTTCTCGTATTTCCATGTTTGATACAAGATACAGCTTTGATAACGCTTCATAACACAAAAAATGACTACTTTAATAGTAATCTTCGCAAAGATACTTCATCCAAAACGCTGTCTTAATCCTCATAAAGAAGAAAACTACAAAGCCTGTAATTAGAAAGCGCACCAACTTAATCGCATCCATTATTTTCAAGTGTGCCCAAACGAGCACATAGGCTGAAAGTCAAGTGGACGTATTAATTAGTGCGCGTCGGGGCGCGTCGGGGCCCGCACGCGTCTCGGGACCTTCTTGGGGCAGATGCGGCTCGGAATTAATCAACAGCTGCCCCGCGCATTAACGGACTTCGGATGGGATCGGCCCTGGCGCCGGTGGGGCCCGGAGAACGCGGTTCTTGGGGCGATCTGAATATGTACTTAGTAACAAATGTCTGTAGTTTTGAAGCTAGTAGCTTCAGCAAGATTCGAACTATGCTGCTTTTAAGCCTCAACCTCCTTATGGTTGAGTAGTAATTACAATTTATCTATCAGGCGGTAGGTATCTATTTGAACTTAACCGACACCACGACCGAATTTTCTAGTGTTTCCATGTTTGATACAAGATACAGCTTTGATAACGCTCGAAAACACAAAAAGAATACTACTTTAATAGTTTGCCAAGATGTTTAATCCAAAAGCCAGTCTTAATCCTCATAAAGAAGAAAACTACAAAGCCTGTAATTAGAAAGCGCATTATTTTCAAGTGTGCCCAAACGAGCACATAGGCTGAAAGTCAAGTGGACGTATTAATTAGTGCGCTGAGGGGCGCGTCGGGGCCCGCACGCGTCTTGGGACCTTCTTGGGGCAGATGCGGCTCGGAATTAATCAACAGCTGCCCCGCGCATTAACGGACTTCGGATGGGATCGGCCCTGGCGCCGGTGGGGCCCGGAGAAACGCGGTTCTTGAGACGATCTGAATATGTACAGTCCGCGCCCTAAAAATGTATCCAGGCACATTGGCGATGATGCTTCCACTGCTAGCACAAGCTAATACGTTCCTTGACACATAGATGGCACCACTAGCCCACAAACTATTCTAAAATTTAAAATTTCATTTTGATGACGGTCTTCACTGCTAGCATACGCTAATAACTATACGTTACACATAGATGGCCCCACCTAACCTACAAAGCTATTTTAATAGATCATTAAACGAGCACATAGGCTGAAAGTCAAGTGGACGAATTAATTAGTGCGCTGAGGGGCGCGTCGGGGCCCGCACGCGTCTCGGGACCTTCTTGGGGCAGATGCGGCTCGGAATTAATCAACAGCTGCCCCGCGCATTAACGGACTCCGGATGGGATCGGCCCTGGCGCCGGTGGGGCCCGGAGAACGCGGTTCTTGGGGCGATCTGAATATGTACTTAGTAACTAATTGTCTGTAGTTTCGAAGCTACTTTGGTGTTCATCATCATCATCATGTCAGGCGAACGACGCCCGCTGCTGGGCATAGGCCTCCCCCGAGGATCTCCACAACGATCGGCCCTGTGCTGTCTGCATCCAGCGGCTTCCCGCGACCTTAACAAGATCGTAGGTCCACCTTGTGGATGTGGAGGGCCTGCCCACGGAACATCGTCGGTTCTCCAGTTTCTCCAGACGGCACTATGATGTTAGTGAATGTTAAATAATAAGGCTCAAATTACTATCATGAATGGTTTCTGAACTATTGAACTTAGCAAACTAAGAAAAACTTGAATTAAACATGATGTAAGTGTTTTTAACTCATTTCCGGCACCACATAGGTACTGCTACATTGTCACATTACGTCTCAAGGCTACACCTACAATCGGTGGTGCTTTTTCTGAAGTCCTGTGAAAAGTCACTTGGTTGATTTATTATCTAAAGAGATGCGAAACTGCTTTAATGGCTTAATGATCTTTTGCATTTTTATGAGATCTATAGAAATGACGATGACACACACACATAAACGGCCTATACACGTGTATATCCCCACTGCTGGCGGGCTCGGTGTGGATTGTTGGAGTAGCGTAAGGTTAGTGACCAACCTTAATATGGGACCAACTGCTTAACGTGCCTTCCGAAGCACAACGTGCCCGAAAAATACATCACTAAACGCCGCTTTCCTGGCCCGATCTCCAAGATTGTTACAAGAGTGAATGTGAGTGGTCCCTCCTTAACAGTGAACATTGTGTCGGACATGTTTAGTGCTGTACCGTCCGCCTGTTAGCCCTTCAAATAACAATCTCGCAACTATCACCTGACCTTTGACGAACTTGTTCAGAGTTCCGACCCTTCACTATGTCAACATGGGACATGAAATTAATACATACAAGTAAAATACGATGAATCTAGCGGAGAGGTGCGTAAAGAGGGTTCAAATGTTATTTTGAAAACTTTATAACTCCGAAGTGAAGTCAAAAAGTTGCTTGATATTAGATTGGTTTTTAAATAGTTACTTGGATCGCACCATAAAATCTCTAAGTCTCTACATTTTCTTTGTGTCAGAATAAAAACATTCAGCCTGATTCCTCCTTTATACAAAAATACCGCACCTATTGTACGAAATTTGAAACCAAGATAAAAGTAGGTTAGTATTATTTCCACAATAAAAGCATCACAAGCATCCAATAGTTCATCCCTCTCTTTTTCACTGCAAAGGCTATCATGTGTCAATTCCGATCACTTTGCAAGCAACGCAACCTTCCCCTTTCTTTGGGGCGGTAATAAAATAATGCACCCTTGCCAACCGTTATTAGGGCAACGGATTTGGACTGTCGTAAATAAGGGCTGAAGTAAACTGGAATACGTATGTTTGAAATATTAAACCAGACGCTGTGGAAATAAATGGTTTATGGGCAAACTTTTTATTTGTGGCGGGAAATAATGAACGTTTTTTTGAAGAGATAAAAATGGTGGAATATATGGGCTTATGTGAAATACTGGTGAGATTATTGAAATAAACATTTCGCAGGTGCTTTGTTACCATTTGTGTTTTCAGATAGCTTTGTACTCGATCATAGTTAGACAGATAGATAATTATTATTGATTACACATCTACACTACCAGTGATTTTAAAAAGCAAAAGAGTTTGGTTGAATGCGTTAATCTCCGGAAGGACTAGTTCAAAATGGTTTTTTTTTTTTGTTGGATTAGTCGATTCATCTTTTAATTTTATCGATAGATTCACGTCCGAAGTTTATAGGTTATTCAAGTCGATAAATTGATAAATGCACATTGCCACCCGGCAGGCTACGATGTTAAAATCAGTCTTCCTACTCATTTCCTTTTTCTTTCTTGATCACGTTCTTAGCTTGAAAAATCAAAATGAGAGAATTCTTTAATAAAAACATTAAAGTATTGATGCATTGACTTCACCAGAGCTGGCAACAGAAAACCAATCAAAAAAATGGCAAAATATCTTTATTTAAAAACACCTGTTACAAGCTTAAAACGCCAACAAAGCAAACTAAAACACACCTAATGAAATATTTAAATACTGTAATAAAAATAATAAATAAATACACAGTAAGTATACAACCACAATGTGACTCAACCACCGGTGGCGGAAAGTTGTTTCTGTACTGATGATAAGAACCGGCAAAAAAAATCTGCAGTTCCTCTTTCCAATATGTTCTTTACAAACATCACTTAGGAAATTACAGTATTGAAATATGAGTACACTACAGTTATGTAATTCATACCAAAAGAGGTTTTACCGCCTGAGCCCGGCTGACGTGCGCCCGACCGTATTTGCATGCACTCGGCGCCTCATCTCAAGAAACGTTCAGCCCACTCCGCTTAATTTATTGACTCAACATTACAGCTGGATGCGTCAGAGCACAGTAAACATAACAGTAGGTTATCTATGGCCGCCCGCCTTGTTATTAGCCTAGCGTGCTCACAGACACGCGGCACAGCCCGTACGTACTGCCGCCACCTTATTCCTCCATATTTTATGCTAGCGTGTGCGCGAAATCGCGTGCCGACACGGCGCAGGACGCGCACGCACACATTCAAACCGAGAGCGGCACGTTTGTTTGTAGATATTCTACTGTTCTTTGTTTACTGTGGTAAGAGCTTCTGAAAACGGCCGCTTTTTAACCGGGAAATGCAAACGAACAATAACGCGAGCAAATATTGACTTCGTTAGAGCAGTTACTCCAATAGAGGTTTGTGCCTACTTCTTTGATTTGCACTTTATCTTCATAACGTCTCCAACTAGTGAAGTTAGGGAGACAGTTGGTTCACAGGTTTGCTTCATATTTTTGACGAGACGAAAGCGTAAGATTCCACTCTTGACCAGTCCACGCACTCTCGGACGTTTTACAACAATGACTTGTTTGTATGACCGTGTCCCTTCTTCTTCTTTTTTATACAACTTTCTGATGTTCAAGCTAGCAAATGGTTTCAATTCTGGAGTACCCATCGCAAAACTTTCTTATTGGAGACTGCAGTCTAGACTATAAACACCACTGTACCTATATGTCTTTACACAATATCAACATTATCCTTACCTATACTTCAGTAGTAAGCTGTGATATATCTACTTGTATGTAAAAGTTCGGTTTTACTACAAAACTGATTAAGAAAACAGCGCCAATACCTTACATCAGAAATCAGACTTTTTCAAATACTATCAGAATAGACGATAGTATTTGAAAAAGTCCACGCCGTTGTTAGCGAGTATTTTGAATTTTAACTTTAGTATTTTTTTATCTTTTCTTTGAATTTGAATTCTACTAACCTCTTCCATGCAAACACAGAGATACGAGTACTTCAAACGTTACAATCCCACAATAAATTTCAAGCTTGACTATTTCCTAAAACAATCAATTATACCGTCTAAACCTCGAGTCTATCTGGCAGATAAGAAACTACATCTATCGACAACATGCCGAATTCATCGTGATTGATGGAAGCTCCCCCTACCCCCCACCGCCTTCGGAGTAATCCCGGGTTTTAGTTGGAAATCAGTCGCAGAGGTGCCGGAAGGTAGGCGCTTTACGTAATATTTGATTGGCATTAGTGTTAAAAGATGTTTCATCTATTTGAATAGACATACATTCGATATTTGACGTTCATGATGATCAACGAAACTGGAAACAACAACAAACAAACTAGGAAGTTGGAGTTTTCATAGTATTTGTTTTTTCATCGATTCGTCTGAATGCGGTGCTTTTAGCGTAGTGGTGATAGCGGATCGGCAAAGAGGATCTATTCCTTTCTAATACCAAAAAGTAATACCAATGGTATTTGTTTGCTATCGTAAATAATTTTCTGTTCCGAACGAATACCAAATTTTAAATATTATAATGTAGTTTTGGTATTCGTCCGGAATAGAAGTTAATTACGATTACAAACAAATACCATTGGTATTACTTTTTGGTATTAGAAAGGAATAGATCGCAAAGAGCACCTTGTCGGGAATTTGATGGGTGACTCCCTCGACCGCGTGACGCATTTTTCGCTTACTTCCATTCTTCGAAAGTGCATCTTGACTGATGTTGCTAGATGTCAGTCGTCAAGCCTCGCCGGAGTTAAGGCGGCTTGATTACATCTGACAACAAGGTTCACCAACCCTAGACTCCTCCAACGATCCGCACTGAGCTGTTAGAGCCTCACCTTAACTTATACTTGTGGGGAGCCCTGTGCCCAGCAGTGTGACGTATGAAGACTCTCGTTTGTTGGTTAGTATAAATTGTTTGCCTCGGTGATGTAGCAGTTGGAGCGTTGGGGTCTCAACCCAAAGGTCGTGGGTTCGAATCCCGCGTGAAACAACAACATTTTCATATTTGTGTTGTTGTTTCGAGTTGGCTGGGACAGTGAAGGCTGATAACCTCGTGTCCGAAAAGTAAGATGATCCACGCTGTCAATGTAAAAAGTCGGTCCTGCGCCTCATCTTTCTCCGGTCGTGTCAAAAGTGATGGAATAGGGAGCGCACCTGTGTATTGCGCGCACACTTGTACACTATAATATCTCCTGCGTACCTGGTTAATCTCGTTGAGATTGGCCGCTGTAGTCGGAATCGACCAGGAGGCTAAGGCCTCCCGGTCGAATTCGTGGGTTAAACTAAGGTCTAACCCACGAATTCACAAACGTCAATCAACGCTAAGCACGCGCTCACGCTCATGCTGTCCCGTAAAATGTCAATAGAACTGAAAGGGACAGCATGAGCGTGAGAACGTGCTTAGCGTTGATTGTCGTTTGTGAATTCGGGGGTAAATCACCTAATACACCCGTAAAAAATGGCAACAAACTCCCAGCCGTCGGGGAAATAACAACGGCAGTACTAAAGTATACACTAAAGCACGGGATTGTTGCAAATCTCAAAGACAGAGTCGCATGCGACGTACAGAGGCGCACACATCAACCTTTACAAAATCGTTGCAAAATGGATTTTATATCAACGGCATAAGGTGCCCCTATGTAAGGTTGATGTGAGCGCCTCTGTATGCCGTAAATCGAATTACCGGAGTATTTTATCAGCGAAGTCGATGCGTGTTAGCGCGCCCGGGGGATTTGTCTGAACAGCGGATGGCAGCGTTGTTGTAAAATAACTACAAATATAGGTTACTCTGATTGGTTTTGTAATGAGAAATGGTTAGGGATTTTGATGATGTTCGCAGGATGTTTTTCTTATAAAACAGTAATGGCAAAGAATCTTTTTTTTAACAGGGAAGGCCGTCAACATGCATGCGGGCCGCCTGATGGTAAGCATGGATGTACCCGCGTCCTACGGACACGCGTCAGACCAGGGGGTTAAAGACCATCACTCACGCGTTACTGACCCTGACAATAACCTCCTTTGAAGAACTTGAATGTTATAACTCATAGAGAAATACCACGTAAGTAAACATCCCATGAACCAAACGGTACGATTAGATGCATGAGTAATGAGTTGCATGACAGCTCTTAAAGGCTAAGTTTGCAAGTACTCGTCAAATTTAGGATTGACTTGGTATCAGGAAGTAAATAGATTTTTTTATTTATTAATAATTTTTGACCTTTGCCTAGCAGTGGGATCTTGCAGGTTTAAAAAAAACTTTATTCATGGAAAAGTACTCCAGAGCCTGTCACTATATTATTGCACGAGTTGAATTACGATGAACGTAGAAGTACGCGAAAATAAGCCCACTTTCAGGCTATTTAAATATTGCAAAAAAAACGGTGAACACGTTTTATATTTCGCCTCCAACATTCAGCTTCCTCGCACATATCGTTCGGTAATTCAGCCTTAACCGTATAAAAGCTATCTTTAAATAGAATAATCTTTAAATTCAATCTGATCAAACAAGTCAATGGCAGTGGAAGCGCCCGGAGGTGGGATTTGTCTGCTGAGCGCTAACATAACCCGCTGCAGTTCTGATTGTGCGATTGGAAAATAATGGCATTTTCCTGTTTGCTTTATTTATGTTTAACAACCTTTTGTTTGTGCTGTTGAGATCAGACAACGTTTACTTAATAAACTGTGGAGTTAAATAGAGGAGCAAAGAATATGACAATTTGCGAAGGTGTGGGTTCTATAAGTGCCTATAGAACCCACACAAGTGATTCTATATATCAAACATAACAAAAATCAGCACTTGTTTAATATATCTTCGTGTTATTGTCATATGGCAAAAACATGTTAAAGAGTTGCTGTTGATTTCCGACACTGGTGGTAGAACCACTTTCATGTGTGTTTTGTCGTCTAAATTTCTTATGTATTTTATATTCCATATATTTTCGATTCCAAACTCGTCCTAACTCAGGGGTAGGGAGGCCTTTGCCCAGCAGTGGGATAGCGCAGGCTGATTATAATAATAATAATTATCATATAAACTCGTCCTGCCAGCACGCTGCTATGGCAAGGACTCAATGAAACATTTCTGATCATGGATGTTTATGGTTTTGAAGAGAATTGGAAAAAAACGCGAAAGTGTCTTCAAGATTGTTGCCACAGACGTGAATCTAACTACACTGCATGAATGCTACAGAAAATTATTGTTACTTAAATATGATGATAACTGCATACATGACTATCTGACTCAAATATAGCAGAGTCATACAAAGTACAACTTTGTATGGATGCCAGAGACTAAATATTTAGGTACTTAAGTAAATTGAAACCCAGAAAAATAACAAACAGTGGGCAAATGTTTATCCTGGGCGGATATTGAAACCACGACCCACAGCTTAAAGAGTCCAAGAGATTGTCAGGTTCTCTGAATCTAATTTACTTACCACATGCGAATTATATTGCGACATAACTTTTTACTGTCAATAAAAACCACGAGGACGACGCACCTTGAATTTTCACATTCGCTAAATTAAACAAAGAGAGAGTAAGAAGTGTATCCCTCAACACCCAAATGTTAAAAATACCCTAAATGCCGACTTGTGGGATTGGCTTAATCAAAAATAACGCAGTCTAACAAAATTCAATAAAGGCATAAAAGACGTTGTAATGAAAAATATGAAATTCCAGAGACAAAAAATACGGCGTATAATATATTTTATTCGCGCGTTGTGAGACCATAAATAATTTAATTTAAACCCGGCTGAGAGTTTGCGAGGCGAGCCAAACTCACAAGGTCGGTTTATAAGGCACGAGTTAAGTAAAATAAATGTTTGCCAAATCATGCAGCCATTTTAGTATTGCGGAAATATTGCATTTCATATTTCTCTTGTGCTGCGGGTATTGCATTGCAAACTTTAAATACATTTAAGAAAAAAATAAGCTCTTTTGGTTTCAGAGATTTGAGCGTTGAATAATACCATTTCAGAAATTGTATTTGCACGGCACTTTACTTGATTATGAACATGATAATTTGTAGAAAGCATTTTAAATGTACCAACAAAATTCATAAAACATTCAACCTTATTACACAAGACATTGGTGAGATCATTAGCCATTCCCAAACACACAATTATGCCATTACTGTGTTTATTTACTGGAATTGTACGATTTCTTACCATCGAAGCTTACTTGGAACTAAGTTTATGACTTTTAATTTATTAAAATCTAACCAAAAAAACCTGCTACAGCGATAAAGAACTAAGTATGTTAGGTTTTTTTGTCATAATTTACATCTCCGAACATGGCTTGTTATCGTAGGAAAATGCTGCCCATAAGATATGTTGCTGGCAGAAACTGCCAATGTAAGAAAATGTTTTATTTTATTTATAAGGCCATTTAAATTCCTCGTTTATTTTATTAGTTTTTACGTTGGCGATATAACTTTCTACGATCGTTTCTATTACCTTATTTGATTTATACTCAGGTTTGACGACCGGTTTGGTGTTTACGCAGGTTCGATCCCCGCACAGTACAAACATGCATGTGCATGAACGTTATACGTTTGTACTGGTGTGGGTGTTTTCTATGTATACTAAATATGTATTTGCAAAAAAAATGTTTTTAAGATGTTTATCCGTCGTCTAGTATCTCATAGCACAAGCATTAAGTTGCTTAGTTTGGGTCTAGGTGGAATAATGTCCAGCAATATTTATTTATAGGTACAAAATAATGGTAATGTGAATAAGCTGCCAATTTTGAAGGCCAAAAACTAAAGATATTTCAAAACCTCTAAAAGTAACGCCAAGACTCACACACGAACGAACCCCAGCCCTCAACAGGTAGGCACTACATCCAGACTATACCCGAATTGCGTCATTCAACATTCAGAACAATCTGTATCGACAATTCAAAAGTGTGGAGCTGAATACTAAATTGGTAGAAGGGTTGTTGCTGATAAAATATTGGTAAAGCGAATTTGCTAAACGTTTTACTGCCTACATAAACGGGTAAAAGTGGCATCCTGTTGCTGTATTTTATAAACGTTTGAGATTTTTTATAAATTCTCATAAGAACAAATGCACTTACTGATGGTTCACTGTCAAGAAGCATAAAAAATTTAAGCATAAAATAAGTTAGCATAATGTAGTTACTACTAATGATTATTTCGCATAATACTAATAAGCACAACAGTTTTTAGCATACATTTTTTAGCATAAATGCAATAAAAAAGCGGCTTACGGGTGGCCCAAGGGCCACCCCCGCCGCACCTAAACCTACTTTTACTTTATATAATATAGGAAATACTGGTTACTTACTTAAGTACATATGCTAAAACCAAATTCGGTGAAATTAATATTATGCTAAATAAATTATGCCAATCCATTCTAGGACAAAACAAATTATGCCAATGAAAGGGATCCTCTTACTGATAATAACAAAATACATGAGAAATATTAGTTTACGAATGCACCGAGATTTTCAGAAAAAAAGACAAAACAAGGGAGCATTTATCTTGAAACCTGATGAGAGATTATTCCGGAGAGTAGTTTTGTGCCGTACGTACATTAGGGCAGCCAGTGGACTGCAATAGTCTAAGGTAAATGAAAATTAATAAAAATACCAGAAAAAACTTAGTCAACAGGTGGGATCCAAACAATGATCGCCAGAACATAATATTTATTTCAGTCTTTATTGAGGCTACGATTTGATTATTCAAAAATCAACAATGAAATTCAATGTATATGACAATTCAAAATCTCACTAACAAACATATTATACGTATATACATACGAGTATCTTCCTCGTGTTATCCTCTTTTTCAATTTTAAACAGATCCTACTTAAAGGAAATCTGGCGTCCTTCGACGCGACCCCGTTTATTTGCGACCCAAAGCACATGCACATACATATTTATCCCACGCTCTTATGTGGGAAGCGAAGGTTGTACGGCGATACGAATCCCGTCTCTTATTGTATATTTTTTGTGACGAAAGCCGCGTCATATGGCGGGCGGACCGAGCATTTTAAACAATTACGTTAGGCTACGTGGATGTAGGGAAGAAAAATGTGGTAGTATTTTCTTTCCAATCCAATGGTGAAGAATAAATTTAAGCCATGTTTAATGGGCCTGTATGTAGCATGTAAGTAAGTAAGTAGTAAGAAGGTGCTGCGTAATTTAGGAAACCGTAGGAGCTGCTTAGGTTTATGAAAGTCTTATCCCCCGGCGGTCCAACAGACCCTTGCTACATGAATGAGTGCGATACTCAGAAATTTGTTGGTTCGAAATACAACAAGCCTGAGAGTTTTTCCCTCTCTGGCTATCCTGTATCCATTCTGGTTATAATTGAACTTAATTTCACTGTACCTAAACATATAGACGTGCATACGACATAGATATACGATGGTTTGGATGGTTTGCAGTAAGGCATTTTTTTCAAATTACGCTCATAAGAGAGAGCTACACACTCTTTATTCCTTGTGTCAACTATGTTACCTGTAAATTGTGTACCATACAAGCGAATTACTAAAACAAAAATATTCTGTTACTGTGACAATGTATAGGGTTTATTACATTATATTTCTACCTAAAAAATGTATCCTGGCAAATCTAGATTTTTCCGCCCCGTGGTCGCAGACAGACATGTTTTCTGTCACCCCAACGCCCACTCGTTTCGAGATCATTGAAACAATAATGGGCTTTATTACAGAAATTCCTTTTTTTATCAAAGCCTTTTCCAAGGCTAAAGGCTCAAGGCTTTAGGCTAATTGCTTTCTGTAATAATTAATTTCTCTGACACTAACTAGACTAAAACTAAACTGAAAAAAATAATAAAAACGTCCATGTGAATATTCTATTTTTAAATGGGGTTTTTACGAGATTATTTTAAGCAACAAAAAATTACATTATAAGCGTATTGTTGTTATTATTGTATCTTTCTGTTAAATTACTTGAAAGTTATTTAATTTTTGGCGCACCGCCTTCTGTACTTTTCTGCTGAGCCTTATGGTTGACTGGTACAGAATGCCTCATTGGCTTTGAGTCCGCCTTTTGTGCCATTCATTGTTGTGCAATAAAGTGACTGTGAAAAAAGTAAACTAACTGAAGCCTAGTGACTTCCATTTTTAGGTGGGTACATCAAAATTAATTTCACATGAATAAGAACTAGGTCTCGAGTAAGTAGTCACGACAGACTATCGAAGTAAAATCTCATAAAATAATCGAATACATGCTCTAGCGGATTTGTTTAAAAAACAGAAATACCTAGTAAGTATATTTCTATTTCTTAGAGTTACTGAAGTTCACAGGTTAAGTGTTTGTATTGCACAAATTGCACTAATTTGTGTCTTCCTATATCAATCAGTAACATTTATTGTCTCATACGTATACGATTAGGATTATTCCTGCTCTTTTATTATCTTGTAGGCGAAATGCATGAGACTCTAACACCGGTGTCGGGTCCGATGCTGACCATTATACCAGGGTGTTACAAAAATACCCCTAAAGACTGAAATGGCATAGAAAGTGAATGAATCTGAAATTGTTGTCCCTTTTTTCATATCTTTAACGGTTTAGATAAAAACGTAGATCAAATGTTTACAAAAATTACGATATTAATTCGATTTCTCGACATAAAACGTAGGGGCGTGGACCAAGGAGGTCGCTCCTGATCACTCCCGGTTAGTGTCAACTTGGGTCCATGAACCCAAATTAGTACTGGGTGTTTCTATGAATTCTATGATCGATGTTTTTATTTTACGTTAATTTACTCGAAATTCCAATTAAGTCTTTCACCGCCGCCGGTCACTTTAACAATTGAATTCCTATTGTTTGTGACCGGCGTGGCGTTCAACGTGTTAAGAGCTACGACTGTAAGAAATTAACAACTGACTCCTTTCAGGAGTTTGTATAACCCCCTTCAGTTCTTTGCGGTATTTTTGAAACACCCTGTATAGTGTTGCCATAGGCCATAGCACCAAGCCTTCAAGCCTATAGTTTCTAAATTATGGCCATTAGACACGCCTGGGGAATAGCTAGTAATAGGGTAGACGACTATGATGCATTTTGCGTGTTATTTTATGTTTACCAAATAAAATCATTAAAATCAAATGGATTTGTGAAACCACAATCAAAATTTGATTCAGTATGAAGCCACAATAGGCCTTCAAAGTTGGGTGGGCAAGTCCATTTCAAAAGTATACATATTTTGTAAAAAAATAATACCATTTTCAAACAGAGACTATTAGGAAGCAATTTTGTTAAAATACCATTTTCATAAACGCAATATTTAATATAGCTGTCGTACAAACTTCTTACGCGCTCCTTATAACTACGATGGTGTGACGTCATAACTTAGGACACGTTTGAATGGAGCGTTTTTGGGCAAGTCCAAAAATGTGCAATTCAAATTGTGATATCTCGGGTAGTATTGATACTATAGCAGTGATTCTTTTAGGATTGCGTTCATAAATGTAACGTCTTTCGATAATAAACAAAAAAAAATTACAGTCGTCTAGCCTATTGTCGATGGTGTCACAGTATAAACCATACAGTAGAACATCTACATACAAACGTGCCCCTCTCGGTATGAATGTGTGCGTGCGCGTCGCGCGCCATGTCGCGATATCAAGCACACGCGATTTCACGCACACGCTAGCATAAATTAGGGAGGCATAGGGTGGCGGCAGTACGGACGGGCTGTACCGCGGGCGGCCTTAGATAGCCTACTGTATGGTTTATACGGTGATGGTGTTCTGTGGCTGAATTATTCAATCTGCGACAGCGTGACGGTTAGATAACGCTGTGTCGTAATAGGCATGATGACTGTATTTTTTTTTTGTTTATTATCGAAAGACCTTACATTTATGTAAACAATCCTCAAAGAATCACTTCATCTGGATCAATACCACCAGAGATATCACAATTTGAAATGCACATTTTTGGACTTGCCCAAAAACGCTCCATACAAAAGTGACAGCGATAGTGACGTCAAAAATACAGTCATCATGCCTATTGGACAAATATTTGCGAGCAAACGCCGCTATTGTGTGATGTAGTTCAGACAGTTTAGATATGTTAATAGGTAATTCGACAAATATGAGCAATGTGGTTAAACACGCCGGTTTTAAAGGTTTTCTCTTATGTTACGGAACATGAAAACCAGAGGAGAACCTTGCACAATCAACCAGACTCAGCACCCTAATATTTACAACAAAAATTGAGGTGTTTTCCATGTGTGGTAAGTCTGGCAACAATTTGAGATTTAAATTAAATTAACTTCGATCTTTTACAATTCGTGTATGAAGATTATATTTTTCGAAACTCAAAAAACGACTCATAAAACAGGGTCAATATTTTTTTCCAATATTTAGTTTCATGATACTCATACCTCAACCAATTTCAGGAATTTCAATCATAGTAAATAAAATATTTCAGTTACAAAGTCCACAACACAAACATAATAACTCAATGAGTACCAAAATGTTGCAAGTATTTTTGCGTATAGAGGTACTCGTGTGATTGCTCAGCCCGCCTAAACGCACCGTTCGGGATCCTAACTTTTATTTCAACTTTATTCGAGTACATCATTCGAACCCACTAACCCTAATTGCCACCTTTTTGCGTTCATCCGGCCGTGCTCATGATAACTTACCATCAGATATTATATTTATTGCAGATTGATAGCAATCAAAGTAATTGAATTTTGAACTGACATTTCCTAAAAGATTGCTGGAAGTATTTAGCCCATTGAGCTCCTGACATTATTCTATTTGAAATTAACAAAACTCTAGCGCACCGTAGTCACTTTCACAGCAGTGCCAAGGCAGACGACAAAATAGTGACGACATTGCCTGAAAGGCAGTATCCCAACAAATGCCAATAGGCTCCTATTGAAATGATGTTCTTCAGGTGGTGTTATGGCAGTACCTGAAAAACGTCGGCACTTCCTTGTAAGCCGTGCAGTTACTCACTCTAGCCACTGAAAACGGGCTGAGGTAGATCAACTGAGACCATAATATAGTTCTGCACCTATGTCCCAAGTCATGTTTTAGGGCCGGCGCCAACTATCGGCATCGGCACGCTTCAGGCTTTTAAGGTGGCAAATAGTAATATACTCTAACGTAATGGCAATAAAGTAGAAAATGCCGAAACAGAAACAGAACAAATGCATTTTGTTTTTATGAGAACACATCACTGAAATTTCTACTTTATTGCCATAATGTTAAAGTATATTTCTATTTGCCACCTTAAAATCCTGAAGCGTGCCGATGCCGATGGTGGACGCCGGCCCTTAGGCGTCCTGGGCGAGCAGCGAAAGGCCGCTGTCGAGCCCAGTGGCATACAGTTTGTCAGCAGTAAATCCACCGCCCAGCCACGCCTTAACCTTCTTCCTACCAGTGTTATCCTCCCAGCAAGCAGCTTGGCACCACTTTTATTTTGTTGCCGTTTCTCTGTGTCGCCAATAAAATGGCGACATAATAACATTTACATCGCATCGATGGAATGCATTTGACTCGTGATTAGCCATTTCCAATACTTACCTCATTTATATGCTTTTGTTTTGTCAGTTACTAGCGGCCGCCCGCGACTTCGTCCGCGTCAACTTAGGTTAAAAAAGTGATACATCTTATAAATTGTAGCCTACCTATGTGCTATTCAGATGCATAAGCTATATTATTGTAAAGTTTCATCAAAATCCATCCAGTAGTTTCTACGTGAAAGAGCAACATGGCACATCCACACATACAAACTTTCGCATTTATAATATTAGTAGGATTCACACGTTTAACTATGGAGTGTATGGCTCCTATTTCAGTTCGTAAACTAAACCAAAGTGACCATAAGTTGACCAATTCAATAATTCCCAAATCTCACAGTTACATCCCTCATCTCACTAATGCTTATTGCCTGTCCGCGATTCAGCCAATAACTCACCGACGTTTTTTACCTATACAAAAACATTCGGCCGAAATATCCCAAGTTCAGTCCCGAGGCGAGGCACATCAGTTACAACCGAGTTTCTCTCCTCCGGGTGTGTTTCGGCGCACATCAATCTAATACTATATTTTGACAGATAACTTCGTGTATCATATTTCTTTGCGCGTTTGGGAATCCCCCTTTGAATCGCGATATTCGTATCCGAGATAGAATTTCTGGATAGCTTGTAACGTCGATCAAAGGTGAATGCGAACGACGTAATTTCTTTTAAGTCTATCCCTTTTATGCGATCGGGAACTTATTTGATGAGACCTAAGCAGGATTTTTCAATACAGTTTATCGGATTTTAACGGTGTGAAGGTGAAACGTAATATTGTTTTCACAAAGTAACTCAATATTAATTTTTATAATAAATCACTGGTACTGGTTACAAATCACACAGGCACGCGAAAAGTTTTATAATAACAAACATAAAATCATAACACCATTCACAACCATCTTACATATTTACTTCCTTTTGCTGTTACTCTACCTGTTTGGGTTGTCTGGAAGAGATTGCTTCCAAGCGATAGGGCCGCCTAAATTATTAGTCCTAAATATCTGAAAGCATTGTTGTGTAATTGTTCTCTTGGTGCAATGAAGTATAAAATATATCTTATCTTATGTGATATTTCAAGCTTCCCAATGGTTTTCGAACCCAAGCAACCTCTGGGTGATACTTGGCCCAGTTAATTATCTACATATTACATAAAATAACTAGCGACCCGCCCCGGCTTCGCATGGGTGCAATGGGATGTTATCATAAAAATAAACCTTCCTCTTCCATTACTCAATATATCAAAAAACCCATCAAAATCCGTTACGTAGTTTTGAAGGTTTAAGCATATGTACTTAGGGACTGACAAAGAAATGTATACTATAGAAATTTATACTATAGAGTGATAATGCAAAGTCGCTATCAGACTAGGGGTTCCTTCTATCTGGCAGATTTTTTTTTCGCAGAATTTCATTTTGCAGAACACACTTGGCATAATCTTCTCTTGCGGAATATGTTTAAGGCAGAAAAAATACTTAGCATAATCATCATTTGGCAGAAAGTTTGTATGGCCGAATTTCCAATGGCATACTTTTAAGATAGCAGAATTTTATCTGGCAGAATTTCATTTGGCAAAATTCCATGTTGCATAATTACTTTTTGCATAATGCTTATTTGGTAGAGTTTCACTTGGCATACTATTGACATTCCATTTCTCTCGTGGTTTCGTGGTATTTGTTATAACAACAAATTGGGATACTTGTCTGCCCTACACTAGAGTCGGGGCGAAACCGACACGGATAGATTAGGTTAGAAGTTAGAAGTTAGAGGTTAGAAGTTAGAAGTTAGAGGTTAGAAGTTAGAAGATTAGGTTTAAGGCGGGAGCTTCGCTCCGCTTCCTCCCGCCTTAAACCTTCGTGGTTATTTTTTTTTAAACCCAAAAAACGACTTGTCTGATTAGCTTGTAGCTTGCTGCTCCATTTCATTTATTTATATGGATATAAAAAGTATGCCAAAAAATAATTCTGCATATTAACTTTCTGCTATGTGATGTTTCTGCATGTTAACTTTCTGCGTTACCATGGTTCTGCTTTTTGATTATTATGGTTATTAAAATTATGCCAAAAGATGATTCTGCCATGCAAAATTATGCTTTTTGAATGTATGCTTTTTGAGTGTATGCGAAATGATTTTCTGCGAAATGAAATTTCTGCCGTCCGTTGTTATGCATTATAAAATTATGACAAAAAAAGTTCTGCGATAAAGGGTAGACCCATTTCAAGATCGAACAATTACCCTGTCAGCTAAAGAGTGCATAGGAAGTATAATATTAATTTATGTTTCCGGTCCGATTGTCCAGAATAAATTCGGGATTGTTCAAAACTATTTGCGAGTGAGATGGAACCGCATTCCTTCGGAACAAGTCGAGACGCAATGAGAAAACCGGGAGCTTGGCATAGTTTTGATTTCAGAAGTAAGTATTTTTCTATTAATAACTTTCTGTAGTGGAGTACTACAGAAAGTCATATTTCTGTAGAGTAGTAAGTGTTAAGTAACAGCAGTATATAATCGACAATAGCAATATCTTTTCTGTTCAGCTATGGTATTCCGGTTGGCGCCAGAACTCGCTGCGCTCGTGGTGAGTTTTCTTTAAAATTAAATTTCTTTCGACCATTTTCTTGAAATTGTATAACTGTATGTGTACTTAATAAAATTGTAATTTACTAACGGATTATTGTACAGAACATATTGAAAAGAGTAACTGCTGAGTTTCTTGCCGGTTCTTCTCAGTACAGAAACAACTTTCCGACACCGGTGGTTGAGTCACATTATGTTTGTATACTGTGTATTTATTTATTATTTCCATTATAGTATTTAAGTCTATTATTAAGTGTATTTTTGTTTGTTTGATTAAGTTTTTGACGATTTGAAAGCACTTGTAACAGGTCTATTTAAATAAAGATATTTCTGATTCTGATTCTGTGGTCGTTTGAGAGAAAAGGACTTATTTTTTTTTACTATTTACCTACAAAATGGGAGAAAATACTGATATTAAGTGAAGCGTATTGATAGAAATAGAAAAATAAAAAGGTTAATTTGGTATAAAAACATACACATTTAAATTGATAATTGAAGTATGCGTCAAGCACCAAGATGTGAAGTAATGTACGCCGGAAAGCCACAGTTCGACTGACGGCTCCTAAGTTAATTTTACAGGGAATCTTGCAGTGCCCATCTCAGATTTTTAGTGATCATGTAATTGCCTTTAGCGAGAGCCAACTTATTGGAAGAAAACCTCACGAGACACAGTTGTAGTGAATGTAGAAAAAAAAACAAAAATAAAATATTTTCACTTGTTTTTAAGGTGAAGCCAGAAGAATGACCTTACAATCAATTTGTATAGTTACAATAGCTGTTAAAATACTCTATTAACTACTTTAATATTTACTTTGCATTAGGTAAGTTCTGTTATGAAATTGCTAATGTGTGTTTTAATGAATAAATTAAAAAAAAACTCGTCTAGTTTAATCGTTACGTTTGTAAGTTTTAAGTTTTCAAATCCTTTACACACGAAACAGGCCATTCACCCCGTCAATCATTTTAATTCATAATTAAGTTGGTAATCAGCCTAATTGCCAGCTTAATTTCACAAGTAAGCAAAGTTCATCTAAAAAGGTTCTATTTATAGTGGAAAGTTCCAGAAGTGCGAACTTGTAACATGAATGCTTCGCGTAATTAAGATGGATGCCGACGGAGGCGCTAGCTCCTCGAGTGCGTTGCTGCTTGTTACATTAGCTCGGTGATTACGAAATTGAACATAACAACCCAAATTGCTTTAAGACTGCTCTTTCTGTGATATGAATAGTAATGTTTAGCGCACAAACAAAATCAAAAACACTGTACCTAATTGAAGCAACTAGTTCTCAACCTGAAAAGCCATAAAAGCTCAGAGACTTACATCGCCACTTGAACTGCTGTATTGTTTTGTCTGTTTCATTCTTATTAAATATGACGTTTCCAACGATACCACATCTGTCAAATTTTGATGAGTAGGTAGGTAGTAGATGGGTAGGTAGCTGAGAAATTATTTTGAACTCATTTTAAAATTTTCTATGGATATGATCACCATTTTTGCTTCGCCGTCGGTTCAGTAGGATGCACCTTTTTCAAAATGGGATGCATAGGATGTGGAAGCTCGCAAAGAGAGTGCAGAAATATCAAACATATCAATTTCGGAGTAGGTACCTTGAATCAATTTGTGATCTCACATTAAAAGAAAATTGCCATTTCACCTTATCGCGAACAATGCATACCGGTCATAACCTTTTTGTTTCGCTGTCAGTGCATGCACATATTTATCTATAAATTTGCAATCAAAATAGATCCAAGCTCACGCTGCAGGCAGGTATCAGTTAAAAGACGTGGCAGTTTTAATTACTCGGACGCATTCCGACAGTTGACCCGCCCGGAATCCGCCCAGGCAATGCGCCGTATTCCGCCCAAGCACAGGTTATTAGTTGGTGTAGCGATTGGCTGAAGAATTGGAAACAGTTTTATTTCTGAGGCGAGAGTATTGGATGTGAATGTTCGCAAAGATGGCGGAAATAGTAGGTACTAAGTAAATACAGTATGTTGGCGACCTACACCAAATATATCGATTTTGAATAGGTAACCTTGAACCAATATGTGATGTCACATCAAAAGGAAGTAGCCTTTCCTCGTTATCGCGAACAAAACACACTGGTCACAACCTTTAGGCTTCGCTGTCAGGTGAAAACAGTGCATGTACAGAGGCGCACACATCAACCTTTACATAGGGGCACCTTATACGGCTGAGATTAGACTTATTTTGCAATGGTTTTGTAAAGGTTGATCTGTGCGCCTCTGTACATATTTTTCTATTTATCTGCAATCAAAATAGGTCCAAGCTCCCGCTGCAAGCAGGTATCAGTTAAAAGACGTGGCAGTTTTAATTACTCGGACGCATTCCGACAGTTGACCCGCCCGGAATCCGCCCAGCTAATGCGCCGGATTCCGCCCAAGCACAGGATTCTTCGGGCATCCACTCGGTTATTAGTTGGTGCAGCGATTGGCTGAAGAATTGGAAATAGTTCTTTTTCAGGGTATTGGATCTTGCGAGGATAGTAGAAATGGTAGATAAATGTTTTTTTAGGGTGCTCTGCAAGAATCTTATCAGTGCTATATGTGAATACGGCGTACTGTATTCACTTATTACAACTGTTATCTTTTTAACAACCAGTCTCGCAGAGAAAAAAAAATTCAACTTTAAAAAGTTGTAAGATTCATTAATCTAATACCAAGTCTGTTATTGTTGTGTTCTATTCCTACTTAATTGACTCGGCCATTTCATGAAGACACAATGTAAATACAAGTAGCGCATATTATATTTAACTAGCGGCCGCCCACAACTTCGTCCGCGTGCACTAAGGTTAAAAAATAAATTTTAAAATAACTTTATAAATTGTAGCCTATGTCTAAGCCTTATACATCTGCATAACGCAGATGTATAAGCTATATTATTGTAAGGATTCATTAAAATCCATTCAGTAGTTTTGACGTGAAAGCGCAACACGGCACATCCACACATACTTACAAACTTTCACATTTATAATATTAGTGGGATTAGAAGGTTTAGATTGTTTAGTGCGATTGAAAGAGATCAAACTAAGCGTAGGCGTCAGTTGAGAGGTCAACGGTTTTCCTTGGAATTAGGTACATTATAAACAATGAAGACAAATCAGTCGCACTAAGTCTATTTGTACCAATATCTGTTTCAGTAATAGATTTATTTTGTGCTGTTGCGGGCATCGAACTCTTTGCTTCTCAGCAGGGGTTCTAACCGCCTACGCTAAAGTGGTTTAGGTAAACAGAAAAAAAGCCTAAACGTTGCCCTATCTCTAAATAAAGGCCTAGACTTCTTGAAGAACTAATTCTTTCAATTCAAGGCTTTTATTCCTTAACTCATAAAGCCTCAAAAATGAAAGCGCTATGCAATTAAAGCAATGCAATGTAAATCTCAAACATAATAACATAAACATATTAAGATTATATAAAGTTAATGCTTTTTAATTTGAGTTTGAATTATCCTGGCACCAGTCCAGGTGTCGGGGACAGAAAAATCTAATCAAGTAAAAAATAAACGTGTAATAAAACCAATGTAAGTTGAAATAGTAATATCAGTTTGAATTGAACCCTTTGTGTCCCTACCTCGTATGCTCTACGCTGAACGAGTAGTCAAAAGGTTTGAGTTTATTAACTGAGTTATCCAATAAGCCAGCTGGTCAGCTGTTCTACAAAGAAACAATAACCCACTGATAGTACTAGCAGATTCACTCGTTCCACCTCAAACCCTCCAGTTTACGCCAGAGCCATCTGGTGGGCTCGTAAACGTGCGACTGACCGACATAGGACGTTAAGGTGCTCCCTCACCGGGACTCACGCCACCAACCGACTGGGCGTCGCGGCCGCATCTACAACTTGTAACATCAATTAACTAAATCAATGGTAAATACTAAATGTTACATTATAACGCGAATGCTCGTCAGTCAGCCATCATGATAAATACTTAGGCGAATACTAATTATAAATTAGCGCACACTACAAATACAACTTATCAAGTTAACGAATGTACTCGACTAACACTAAGCCATTAGTGATGGTGAGCGGCAACATGGAGGTGGTAAACTACTGATGAAACTTTAAGAATACGGTCACTATGTGTAAGACATCTGTTGAAGTTAATTTTGATCAAGAAGAAGTGAATACTCGCATAGAGATCAAAAAAGCAGATTGTTGAGTCTAATGGCGCTGCAGATTATATTCATAACTAATACTATAATGTCTAATACGATTAATAATACGATTAATGTCTGAAAAATATTTGGGTTGGGAACAACCTATACATTAATTTGCGATTAAAGTTTGCACAGTGCTACATTAATTAATTATGTAATTAATGTAACGTGCTTAAGCACTACATTACACATAAATGTTCCCGGTGAGAGAGCGCCGTAACGTAACGCTTTTTTGTTCTGTTACGAGGTGATATCGCCACTGCGGCGGTTTACGAGCGACTCCTGCGCGGAATATCAAACTAATTCCTTTAAGGGAACTGATTGAACTTGCTGAATTTGTTTTAGATTTCTAGGGATGCGTTGCTAGCCTTAAAAATGTTTTCTGGATATTTTTATCTCTAAATAAACATCTTGCACCACCACATCTATTCTTCCTTCCTTTTTCTCTGCCGGAAGGTTATCTGGAAAAGATCGTTTTTAGCGATAAGGCCGCCTACATTAGGCTGCTAAATTCTGCAAGCATTTTTATCTAATTGTTTTCTTTGTATCTTGTATTAACTTTATGCTAGCAACTTTGTGCGCTTATAATATCTGCAACTTTGCATGCAGCTTTTTGAACTTGCTTTGTGGCAATAAATTAAATTACCTTTTTTTTCGTATCTAGATTACGGTCACCATTTTTTCTGCTTCAATTCTATATTGAAAAAAGTATACTTGTAGAAATAACAACGGTGAACGGGCCTTGGAAACAGAATTTTAAGGAGTGTTAAGGAACGAAATGAATACTTATAGCCTGTATAACTAAGCTTGACTACAAAATAAAGTTTTTTGACGTAAATATTTAAAGAAGTCTAAACTTCTTTATAAAGTTATTGTACGTCCCAACCAACATGAACGCAACATGAAATTTAAAAAAATGCCCATATCCGACCCACTGCTGGGCACGGGCCTCACTTCAACTATGAGGTGGATTGAGCCATACTCCTAAACACGCGGGCTCAGTGCGGATTCCCCGTGGCCGGAGGTGCCCGTGGCGCAGTTGTGGCAGTGGATCGGCAACGATCGCTATTTTTTAAGCAACACACGCTGGGTCGAAAATGGGATGGGTGACCACCCCGACCGAAATTTAGTAATGTAATTTACTTCTGTGCTTTGGAAGGCACGTTAAGCAATTGGCTCTGGTTGACGTCGCTAGATGTTAGTCGGAGGCCTTAGGGCGGCTTGATAACATCTGACATTAAGGTTGCTAACTAACCTTACCCCCTCTAACATGAAATTTACATACAATTTTAAGAATATCCGATGTGAACGCACCAGAAAACGTCGGCACTGTTGTCAGAAGTCCATAATAATTCCATTCAGAATATACAGTGTGTTTGGGAACCGGTGTCCGACCCGTTAAGGTGAAGTAATATGATCTATTTTATGAATAAATCCACCATAATTAAGCACTTTGCCCCAGTTGTTTTAAAATGGCCGCCATTTTATTTATTTTTTCTCGGGAGTACGGGTGGGTTATTTTAGTTTGCAATATCTGCCGATTTAGAGGTCCTACAGTCACAAAAGTGGTATCGTTGGACAGCTACAAAAGTAGGCAATAAGCTGACAAAAAACGCATTTTTTCATAACTCCCTTAAAATACCTCAAAAAAATGTTTGAACTTGTAAATTGTGATAGAATTTGTTAGTTTTTTTTACATTTTTTTTTTTTCAGAAAAACTAAACTGTCAACATACATTTATTTTTAACTTTTTGGATACCCAAAGACATCACCTAAACACTGAAGCAAAAATCAAAGTTCCAAATAAAATAGTTTAGAAGTTGTGACAAATTGAATATCACCCTGTCATCAGAGACCCTTTGAAACGCAGGTAAAATTTTGCTTGCGAACAGGTAAAAAAAATTTTAAAACAACTGGGGCAAAGTGCTTAACTATGGTGGATTTATTCATAAAATAGATCATATTACTTCACCTTAACGGGTCGGCCACCGGTTCCCAAACACACTGTATATTTGACTCAAAACGTGAACAAACAAACAAACATGCGAGTTTGCGCTCTCACTTGCAAACTAAGCTGGTCTTTCTCCGCCACAAATTCTTCGCTATATCCGCGGATACGAGCGTTTCTTTATTTAGTTTAGTAATTAAGGAGAAGAATTTCAAGATAGAAATAGCAGGGAGAAAAACATCCTGCTATCTAGCTTGCTAATGTCCAAGTCTTTATCTTAGGAAAAGGTTTTATGTCCGCAGTGTAATGAAATGTGTTTCCTCCTCTTAGCTAGAGGACCAAATGAATTTGGAGTATTTTATGTACGCTAAATGTTTTGTTAATACTTTTAGAATTAGGTTTACCTCAATACCTCCTACTCTAACACAGAAACAATAGACTATACATTGTTAGCGTTAAGGAGGCAATGATTTTTAAATTTAATATACAAAATACTCAGATCCACAACCTTTGCGTTCGAAAGTATGCATTCCACTGGTCACTTTAGACTTAGCTTTCTAATTAAGAACGATTCGATTGGTTAGGGGACGTGCTAGGTCGAAGGACAAGTAGGAAATTACTGCATTCTTCATGCAAATGAACTACTTATAGTGCTCTTACTGCCGAATTCACAAACGCAAATCATAGTTGAACAACTCTTTCAAATAAGTATAGCTGTCAATTTCAGTTCTAAGTATAGACAATCTTGATGGACGTTTGTAAATCATATTTAATTTCAATAAATAATCGTTATGTTTCATGATTCTGTACTGGACATTCACTGACATTATTCCACAAAGCGCCATACCTAGCCCAAAATTAAGGAATTACCTGCTTGTGCTATGGTACAAACATACTTAAGTAATAATATAATTTATTTTTGTAATATCTTAGTAATGTTTGTGCTGATTTCTGAAAAATAATGCTAGCTCAAGAAATAATTTAGTTAGTCACGCGGCGTACGTAACCTATAATTTGAACGTGTTGTAACGTGTGAACAAGATACTAAGGGTAAGTTGCACCATAGTAGAAGTTAAAGTTAAAGTTTTTGTCAAATTCGACAATTTGACGACCAAAAATGACGTCGAATTGTCAAATTTGACAAAAAAATTAACTTTAACTTTAACTTCTACTATGGTGCAACTTACCCTAAGTATGATAACTTACTAGAGCGTAAACGAGGCGGATCCATAACTTTCATGCAGTGTCGTCTCAAACTGTCAAAACTGTCAATGTTTTGCTCAGGTGTTCTAATAGTTCTGATTTCAGGTATCACTTTTTATGCACAAGTAACCTACCACTTTTATTGTTATATCATTGGTCTGGGGTATTATAATTAAGCATCATGTGTTGTTACCATAGGTAGCTATGTTCCCCTCATGAGTTCTCGCCTTGGCGTGGCGAGGGGGCTTAGTACCGGTGGTAAGGGCGACACGTGGGGTTGAGGGGCCAGTGGGGCCTGCAAGCGCCCTGAGGCGCGTGGTAGCCAACCAACAATCGGTTGGTGGTTGGTGGGGGCCAGTGATCTGCGGCTGATCTACCCTGTGCGTCACGGCCCGGCGGGGCCGTACCGTCCGTTGCAGCAGCGGAGCCACCCTTTGGGTGGCTCGTGGATGCGTGCCCGGTAGGGTCTGCGTACGGTGGTAGCCAGCGTGCAGGGGTGCTCTGCACGGCGTCCCCCAAGGCGGTGAAAGTGCCTCCGTACTCCAGGGACTTTCGTGGCCCTTTGTTGGAGGATCGGTTGGACGGGAATCAGGGGCTAACACTGGTGGCGTAGCAGTGCCACCGCTGAGTGCCGTGGGGTTTTAGTCGGTAGAAGTCCGACATAACCTCGTCATGAGGATTTCCCAAAGAAAAAAAGAAAGGTAGCTATGTTCCCTGAGTTTTGTGTTAGCTGACACGGAACAGACACTTTTCTCCCTAGAAACAAGAAAACTGCTACAAGCTTTGAATTTTAAGACAAAGATTCAGATTAAATTAGCAGTTGTCCGCTAACACTAACGAGATGAGAACGGTCCAAATCGGCTCCTTGGAACAATGGCGGTTCCGCGCTAAGTCAATTATTAAACCTGACAAGTTAAACTTAACTCGCGCCGAGATAAAGAAATACCTGGGGACTGTTTACTTGTTCCTGTAGCAGGAATGTTAGTTTAGCTCGCTTATAGCTCTAGCCGTGTCATTGTAACTGCAAGGACTTGTTCAGCAGAATCACTGGCCAAACTGAGAAATGAACGCTGTAAAATGTTATTAGACAGCCGGATCTTAGAAATAATAATAAAAGTTGAGCAGCTCTTTCAAGTATGGCTGTCACTTTCAGCTCCACGGACAACAATTTACGTGACGGCATGAGTTTGAAAGCATGCTCAACCTTGATTGAGGCGTGTGAATTCAGGGGTTAGTCTGTTAAAAAAATAATGAAATAAGGTGATGTTACGGCGTGTGATAAGCGCAATTATGAACTACCTATGTATTATAAAATTATATATGTCAAGGATTGGTCAAAACCCCGATGAAACCTACAATAAAACCTGGAACTAAAACCGAAAACTGAAAGATTCCACTGCCCTACAGCTCGCCTTCACGCAGTGCTTTGAGTCCAGCCGTGTGGCAATGACACGAAAGGTCATTGAATAGAATGTTTGTCGTCCCTGCATGGAAAGGGGGTTCTAAATTTCTTGAAGGAAACTAATTTTCAAAATACCTACAGTTGGTATCACTATTCACTTACATGATGCAACTCACACTCAAAGTTAATGTTATGGTAGTCTTGATAAAAACAAGGCCCCACAGCAAATGCCAAAAAAAACAATTGAAAATAGAACACAAATGTTGCTGTTTCCCATTTATTTTTAATCACTGAAATACCAGCCAGATACCACCTACTAAGCTTTCATTCTACGAAAGAGTTTTTATTTTACTCGAGAAATTGTGCATCCAATAGGGCTTCTAAACTTAAGCGTCTCGGGGCACGAGGTGTTTGGTGGCACCACGGCGTTTGTAGCATGTGGCGTGAAACAGCCACTCGCCACTCGATACAAACTATAGGAAAATGTGGCAGCGCTTTGTGGCCCGTGTGCCCCAGCACACGGCACACGGGCCACACGCTAAATAGTCAGAGCCAGCATAATCACGAATTGACATGCAATATCTAGAAAATAGTGCAGCCACTATTTTCTAGATATTGCTTGTCAATTCGTTACGCAAAATTATGAAGTGAAATATTTTTCATAGCGTGAGTATCTGTTCTGGAGACATATTTTGGTACAGCCTGTTTATACGAGTACACTTACGCAAGAACAGGACAAACATAAATTATATCCGTGACAGGGAGTGTGTCCTGGGCACGAATCGAACGCACTAAAGCCTCCAAATTCGGGGGATTATCCCTTAAAACGAAGAATTCCTACAAAATTTACTGAAAATACGAAACTTATTTACATTGGATGCTTGTTTATTTTGTAATCCTTTCAGGCAAGGATTAACGGTGCACGCTGTAAAGAACTTTTAACGAACCCTACGGTTCATCATCGAACTTTTTCTAAGTCGTAAAGAGTTGCTCAACAATGAGGCACACCCTCTTTTAAAGACGGTCTCTAATCCAAATCGAAAACAGATCAATAGGGTTGGGTAGTGACTATGGTTTGATCATATTCATTTACTCAATATAGCCATATAATTGATTATTTTCCACATACAATTAAAAAATCTTTTAGGTAGGTATGAAGATGTCTGGCAATTTAAGGGACAATGTTTTAGTCATATTTATTTATGCAATTTAATATTTATTTAAAAAACTTTATGGTTTGAAAATATGTACCTTCAAGTTTTTTAAATTTTATGTGAATTAATATGTGGACTTGGACTTTCAACAGCATTTGATGACGTGAATATAATTATATGTTTAAGACTAGAACCACCTTATTGTTGGGGCCTGTGCCCAGGAGTGGGACGTCTATACGTAGAGACTGATTTTTAGATTGGAGGCTCTTGTCGTCGATTTGAAGATACTATGTTTTTATAGGTATTTTTTACATGGTCCTTTAAACATTTTGTAAAACCACCACCTCACTGAATTGCATAAAATATATATAATATATATATTTTACATTTTTATTTTCAATAAAAGTTTTCAATTCGAATTGATAATTTGAGCACAAATTACACGAATTGAATTCACAAACGCAAATCAAAGTTGAGCATCCCTCACTGTCCCTTTTAGATCTTTATACATTTTACGGGAAGGCATAAGTTTGAGGGCGTGCTCAACGTGGATTGACGTTTGTGAATTCAGTGGTTGACCTTTCTAAGATTACCTTAAACCACCGCCTCTCCAGTTAAACTGCAGTGGCACATTGTGTTGTGAGTGGATTGTCCCAATTATAATTGAAATGGTTACGAAACTTGTTGTTTGTTTAGTGCAGTCGCCCGGTTTGCGAAAGATGCGGGTTTGATTCCTGCCTGATGCCAAGACGACCAAATGTTTTTTTCTAGTTTTCAGATCTTTAGTATAGATACTGCATGGAAAATGCTAAAAACAATTATAACCATAACTTGTACAGTATTTTCTTTTTTTGTCTTTGTTCAGTTGGGATATTTTTTTTTTCTTTCTTAACGTAAACACAGTAAATAATGTAGCAGAGTAAATGCTCTGTGGAATGGCGTAGTAAGCATCACTACTAACCCTACGACGGGCCGGTCAGACTAACAACCTAACGATTGCTAACACAACTCCAGTGTCAATTTTGATTAACAACACTAACAATACTTAATATACGAGTAACACCCAACGCCTCAAGCATTTAGCGCGTAGCTGACTCATCCCTATCCTAATGCCTTCGTTAATGGTCCAAGTTTCAAGTTAAATGCGGAGACTTAATTAACTTCAAGTTATAGGTTCCCGACTCATTGTAACTGTGGTGCAATCTACCGCCGCGATCTACTTGGAAATTAACGGAACGGGGCTATGGAGTCTGGCTTGTTAGGTAGGCTATGACATTCTATCACGGCCAATGATATTATAATAAAAAGACGTAGATAGGTAACTTGTGCTAAAAAAGTGGAGAGAAACCAGATCTTCGAACACCTGAGAAATGCATTGACAGTTTGAGACGACACTGCGAAACATGTATCTGTCTCGTTTACGCTCTAGTAAATAATCATACTATCTTGTACACACGGTCAAATTTATACAGTGTGTTTGGGAACCGGTGTCCGACCCGTTAAGGTGAAGTAATATGATCTATTTTATGAATAAATCCACCATAATTAAGCACTTTGCCCCAGTTGTTTTAAAATGGCCGCCATTTTAATTTTTTTTTCTCGGGAGTACGGGTGGGTTATTTTAGTTTGCAATATCTGCCGATTTAGAGGTCCTACAGTCACATAAGTGGTATCGTTGGACAGCTACAAAAGTAGGCAATAAGCTGACAGAAAAGCATTTTTTCATAACTCCCTTAAAATACCTCAAAAAAATGTTTGAACTTGAAAATTGTGATAGAATTTGTTAGTTTTTTTTACATTTTTTTTTTTCAGAAAAACTAAACTGTCAACATACATTTATTTTTAACTTTTTGGATACCCAAAGACATCACCTAAACACTGAAGCAAAAATCAAAGTTCCAAGTAAAATAGTTTAGAAGTTGTGACAAATTGAATATCATCAGAGACCCTTTGAAACGCAGGTAAAAATAACCTGAAATAAATTAAAAAAAAAAAATTAAAAAAATTAATTAAAAGTGCTTGATTATGGTGGATTTATTCATAAAATAGATCATATTACTTCACCTTAACGGGTCGGACACCGGTTCCCAAACACACTGTAGATACGTACGCTAGGGGATTCTTAGTGACTTCGCGTCAGTACCTACTGACATAACGTATATACATTTACTCTTATCTTGATCAGGGCTGCATAATTTTGGCCGCCTAGTTAAAATATGGTTATCATCATAATAATCGAGTTTATGGCCAAACTAGCGGCCGCCCGCGACTTCGTCTGCGTGGACTTTTATTAAAAGACGAAAACTAATATTTCTTTATAAATTGTAGCCTATGTGTGATTCAGATGTATAAGCTAGGTTATTGTAAAGTTTCATTTTAATCCATCCAGTAGTTTTTACGTAAAAGAGCAACACAGCACATCCAGACATACAAACTTTCGCCTTTATAATATTAGTAAGATAGTCGGGCGTCTTTGGCTTGCAATTCGGTTATTCACATACAGGATGTGTTTTTCAAGTAGGCGTGGTAGGAGAAATCCTAAACTATGAGGAATATCTCAAAGGAGTCTCGAGACTGATTTTGATAAAAACTTAAACTGTATACTCAGATTTCAAAAAACTTTTTTCTTGGCCAGGAATCAAACCTGTTGGTTTTGGAATAAAGTAGGGCAAGGTAAACTAACAGGTTCGATTCCCGGCTAGGATTGTTTTTAAATCTGATAATGCCGTTTTAACAAGTGTACAGGATGAATTTGAAGTAAGTCGCCATAATTCCATTGGATGCTCTAGATTTGTCCTAAGTTCATTCACGTGAAAATAATATTGATGTTTAAATACCAAGTTCATACTTGTTTTGTATAAATAATTATTCATCTACTGAGACCTCTTCGCGTATTTCATTATTCTATCACATTTGAAACAGACGCACTGTATAAAATGTCCTTGCTTCGGTGCCGTCCGTCACCCAGCCTTGTCTGTCACGTGCCACAATGCAGTCGCGCAGTTGCGGCGCGGATGCAGCGTCGCAGTCGTGATGTATTACTCGCCGCTGACGTGCGGACTAATCACTGGGATAGCGAACCGTAGACTGCCGTAGACTCAGTCTGAAGACAATTTTGAAATTAAATTACGTAACACTCACACGAGTATAACCCAGGCGGCGTAGTCAGAAGCATACTGATTGTTGCTGTCATGGTAAACGAAACATTTGGAAGCCCACACTAAGCCGAGTGAATTTATAATTATTCATTTTTCTCAGACCTCTTTTAGTATTACATTTCTATTATATTTGAAATAGACGCACTATATGTATAAAACGTCCTTGCTTCGGTGCTCCGTCCGTCACCCAGCCTTCGCGCAGTTGCAGCTCGGATGCAGCGACGCAGTCGTGATGTATTACTCGCCGCTGACGTGGGGACTAATCACTGGGATATAGCGAACCGTAGACTGCCGTAGACTCAGTCCAAAGACAATTTTGAAATTAAATTGCGTAACACTCCAACGACCAATGATATTTAAAAAAGTTAGATACGTTATGTCAGTACTGATGCGAAGTCGAAGATTGTCCTCTGGCGTACAAACCTATATTTTTTTTACCGTGTGTACAAGATACTTAGTATGATTATTTACTAGAGCGTAAACGAGACGGATACATGTTGCGCAGTGTCGTCTCAAACTGTCAATGCTTTCAGGTGTTCGAAGTTCCGATTTCGGGTCCCACTTTTCTAGCACAAGTAACCTATCTACGTCTTTTTCGTCATAATATCATTGTACACGACTATATCCCTAGGCGGCGTAGTCAGAAGCACACTGATTGTTGCTGTCATGGTAAATGAAACATTTGGAAGCCCAAACTAAGCCGAGTGAATTCATAATTATTCATTTACTCAGACCTCTTCGCGTATTTCATCATTCTATCATACTTGAAATAGACGCACTGTATAAAACGTCCTTGCTTCGGTACCGTCCGTCACCCAGCCTTGTCTGTCACGTTCCACAATGCAGTCGCGCAGTTGCAGCGCGGATGCAGCGTCGCAGTCGTGATGTATTACTCGCCGCTGACGTGGGGACTAATCACTGGGATATAGCGAACCGTAGACTGCCGTCGACTCAGTCCAAAGACAATTTTGAAATTAAATAACGTAACACTCACACGAGTATAGCCCAGGCGGCGTAAAAGCATACTGATTGTTGCTGTGGTAAACATGCCCCTGAAAATCAGCGTCTGAGCCTATCAGGTCTAGGCATTAGCTGAGTGGGATCCATTTAATTTTGGACATCGTGCACTGCTGTCTGGTGGAAATTTTTGTTTATTTTTCTTTTGTATTCTTTTTCTCTAACCATTTGGTTTTATTTGTATAAATCTGTACGTTGCGATGTCCAGGATCAATAAACGGCTTTTCTTTATTTCTTACCAAACGATACATTTGGAGGACACTAAGCCGAGTGAATTCATAATTAATTGATTAGTCTTTTCCATCACCGTAGTTACGAACGACATCAAGACAAGAATGAAACATACGTTGTTTTGATAACGGAAATTCGTCAATATATTTCTGGTGCCATATCGCAACAACATTTTGCTCGTTGGTCTTGTACCGAAGTTGTCTTGTTATAGTAAATCACTGTCACGGACGTAAAAGAAAGACGGACGGAACATCACACTAAAAAAATGTGAAGCTAGCAAGGTCATACAACTTCGTGAGTTGCACACGACCCTACGCTCACACAAACTTACTAGGTGCTACAATCTAACGCCATTTTACCCCGGGTGACAGCGCGAATGACACGCGTGTTCCATAAGACAATATTTATTTAAAAATGCCGTCTTGTGTGGTGAAATCATGTAAGAACTACATGAGTAAACTTAAAAAGTCATAAGGAATCAAGTATCACAGGTAAATTATGATTATTGGTTATATTTTCTCCTAATTACATTTATGAATTGTGATGACAATTTAAAAGACAAAACACAACAGTGTTGCCACTTTTTTGACGGTAAAATTTCCCTAAATGAGGGGAAATCTGTATTTGTCGTATTGGCTCGACTTTAGTATCATTACGGGTAGCTAGGAGCTAAATTTTTTTTTTGGTAGTAGATGTTAATAAAACATGTAATCCTGTGAAGTTTCATTTTGCGGAAGTGAATACTGTTCGAAAAAAAAACCTAAAGTTTACGATAACATCGGGAAATGTTAGGTTTTTTTACGCCATTTTAACGATTTGTAGATGACCTAAACTACATAATTCAAAATAAGATCATTGGAACAATGCATTTATTCCAATCTATTGACTGCGTCACAAATGAAGATGAAGCCACCTACTATCCAATTGAATTTTTAAACTCTTTGGACGTGCCTGGCTTACCACCGCACAATTTACTAGACTAAAGGTTGGCTCAGTAATAATCATGCTTCGAAACATAAACCGACCAAAACTGTGGAACGGTACGCGTTTGGTGGTTAGAAAATTGATGATCAATGTAATTAAGCTAAGATAATGATAGGAAAATTCAAAGGTGAGGAAGTTCTCATTCCGAGGATACCGATGATCCCAACCGATATGCCGTTTGAATTTAAAAGACTTCAATTTCCGATACGTCTTGCAATTGCCATGACCATCAACAAATCACAAGGCCAATCCTTAAAAGTTTGCGGTTTAAATCTAGAACATTCATGTTTTTCCCATGGTCAATTATACGTGAATGTTTACGGGTCGGAAGACCATCTGCGTTGTTTGTTTTTGCGCTTGATAATAAAACAAAAAATGTCGTGTATCACAAGCTACTCAAATGAAGACCAACCTATGTACTAACCGCCGCACTCAGAGACGTCAATTAACGTGAAAGGTTAATTAGAGTCAAAATTTAACATTCTGAAAAGTTCTTTATTCTATTTGTTATTAAGTCTCTTTTGAAAAATGGAATTTTGACTCTAATGAACCATTAACGTTAATTGACGTCTCTGTATATTATTTCTGTATATTACTGCCGCACTCAGCGGCAGTAATATACAGAAATAATTATGAATGATTAATGTAGGTATATAATTTTTATTGTATTTTTTCCAATAAAAAAAAACTGCTTATTTATTGCCATTAAGGCGGAACAAAGTTTGCCGGGTCAGCTAGTAAATAAATAAATACCTACCTAACACGATTATTTTAGCAGAAGTAAGTAGTTAATAGAACAAATAACGGTTCACTTTTTCACAAGCGCTAATCTCATCTCATTTATTGTGCTGAATTACTTATATTCATTTCGCTTTTTCTCTTAATGTTATAAATTTAACACAATAAATGAGAGTTTATTAGTTTCGCTCGTTGACCATAAACAGACTCTTAATTCCTCTAACTGGTAAGAAGTTAACCTTCCATCATCAACTCAGCCACATCAGTTGTTAATAATGTTATGTAAATAACACAATTCCCTTTCAGTAACATGTGCTTTCTTTTCTTTCACAGTGGTCTTAAAAAATATGTTAGCTAGGTCAACATTATGATTCTTAAGCTCCCGGCTCCGATATTTCAGAAATTTAAACATATTCTGTCTATATACGTCCCACTGCTGGGCACAGGCCTCACCTCAACTATGAGGTGGCTCGAGCCATACTCCAACACGCGGGCTCAGTGCGAATAGTTAGAGGGGTGTAAGGTTAGTGATAAACCTTCTGTCAGATGTTTAAAATAATTAAAATCATAATCGGACTTAAGTTAATAAACCCGGTTAAAATAAAAGGTAAACTTTAGGGAAATTTATGATTTATATGGCATCCCTCAAATTACGCACACACCATAGACTGGCAGCTGCTAGTATCCTTCACTCATGATTCGACGAAGTGGCGTCCGTCTTTCTTTTACGTCCGTGATCACTGTATAGTCGTTGCAAGTGATAAGCACGAGACGGATGAGCGCTCCCGTCAGAGTCGCATACAATACGTCATGCAAAGACAACTCTACATCTGCAAGCCTGAGTAGAGATCTGAGCACCTTTGTTGGAAATATTGATATTTTGTTGATGCTAGAAAGGTAGTGCATTGTGGATTAGTCCGTGACTCAGCAGCACGACTATAATCAAATACCTAAATCTTTCGATGCCTGTTTACTTTTTGGTACAAATTACAATTGAAACTGAAATACACAAGTACAATACCCTGAAGGAACACTTTGCTCTAGCTCTAGCTTTTACAATTCTATATAAAAAAACACCTTAGGTTATCATGAAATAAATTGATGTAACTATAGTCCGTTCTCGTTGAGAATGCAGTAATTTCATTCTTGTCCTTCGAACTCAAACGATCGTTCAAAATTAAAAAGTCAAGTCCACAGTGACCAGTTAATACGCATACTTTCGAACGCAAAGGTTGTGGATCTGAGTTTTTTGTGTGCAACAGAATTAAACTTCAAATTTATCTACTTGTCTTTGCCGGCGGTGGCAGAGTAGGAGAATGGCTCAGCTCGAAATACAATCTCAGGTTCAATTACCGATAAGAGAAATGAAGAATAAGGTTTGTAAAAATGCAAATAAACCCTGCCCCGTACCACAGTATAAACATACAGTAGTTATCTAAAGCCACCCGCCGAGTTATTAGCCTAGCGTGCACACAGACACGCGGCACAGCCCGTCCGTACTGCCGCCGCCCTTTGCCTCCCTATTTTATGCTGGCGTTGCGTGAAACCGCGTGAGCGTGAAAACGCGACAAGGCGCGCGACGCCCACGCACACATTCAAACCGAGAGCGGCACGATTGTATGTAGATGTTCTACTGTATGTTTATACTGTGTGTATAAACCTCGTTCCATTTTAACGAAAAAAATTACAATAATGTTCAGGGTTTGACATTGACTTGATTCAAGCGATAATTAGATTTCAATTATGAACGCTTGAACCCAGCAGGGTTAGAATATAAAAATTCAAAAGAAATCCAAACTCATTAGAAATGACTTTCACAAATACTTGCAAATGTTCATGAGAAGGAAAATATTTCAGTCATTCAAAGACGAAACTCTATACAACATTTTCTGCGAACCAGTCTAATTATCCACTATAAATTCCATCTAACAAACCCTGCAACTGCTAAAAGTTCCACAAACCAAGCAAAATTGTACTCATGGTATTATTTTCATGGATTTCAATATGCACATAGTTTTATGCTTGATATTAGAATAGTTTCTAATATCTAATCTGGCGAGTTCACTGGTGAGCATTCCTCTCAGAACTTGGTGCTCACTTGTCGAACCAAGTCGCTTGCCCTAACGTATATTTGATTAAGATAGTTCTCTGCGATTTGCAAAATACCTTCACAACGATGTTGGATAGTGAATAGTTAGTTTTACATCATTGATATTTACACTTTATAGAAAACAGGGAGTCAGAGGCATACCGATTGTTGACGTCATGGTGAACGGAATATTCAGAAGCCTACACTTCGCGGATGGAAAAGTCAACAAGGGGCGGGCCTAGTGCCGTTATCCGCGTTGCTTAGATTTTTTTGCGGTTTCAGCGGAAAAAACCCTCAATAGCAAATTACGAAAATGCATTTTAGGTATGTATTTTAGGTATTTATGTATATAGTTGAAAAGGCTTTTCAATTTTTATGTTGTGACTTGTCATAAGTGCTTTTTAATAAGTTTACATGAATAAATAATATTTTCACTTTTACTTTACTTTACTTTAATATTTGTCATATTAATGTCTTACAGCATTGATATTAACAACAACAATGACATTTACGTATGAATGACATGCACCCAAACAAGTTAGTGTCTTATAAGCTTGAAAACAGGTCCATTGGAGTTGTTTTTATGTGGCCACTTTTGGTACGCCTTAACTTCCTTTTTTTGTATCAATATCCTACGAATTTTTCGTAAAATTTGACGAAGTAGGTTGTAAAATGTGCATCTTCTAAAAAGTCTAAAATGCCACTAATGGGATGTCAAAACTAAGCGATATGTAGGCCTGGAAGTAGGTATAGCCATACATTAGATTCACCAACAGCACGTATTAGTAAGTTACGAGTGCACGCAAAACGAATAATTCGCGATCTCCGATGACCGACCGCGTTCCCTAACGAAAATAAATCGAACACTAGTTGTCAACAACAAAGTAGCTCTCTGCCAGCGCCAATAATTTATCAGCACCATCAGGGGCTGGGGACACAGAGTGATGCAATACAGAAGGCAAAAAAGTATTCATTCGTAATTTTATCCGTTAGAGTAATTCCCCTGGTGTTGCACGTGTCCATAGGCTGCGATAGCTGCTCACCATCAGGCAGCGCGCATGCTTGTTTGCCACAGTCGTAGTATAAAAGCAAACTGCGGTTTGGGAATGGCGGTTCTTACACCCGCTGACTGTACGGGTCTATGATATTATAATAAAAAAAGTTATGTCAGTACTGATACGAAAATTGTCCACTGGCGCACGTACCTATAATTTGACCGTGTGAATAAGATAGTATGACTATTTACTAGAGAAACGAGACAGATATGTGTCGCAGTGTCGCCTCAAAATTGTGAATTCAATTCTTCGCTCAGGTGCAGGTTCTGGTTTCGGGTGCCACTTTTTCAGCACAAGTCACTTATCTACCTCTTTTTTATAATAATTTCATATGTACGGGTCATCATGCTACCCATTCCCGGTTTTGTTTTGCTCTTGCCAAATGACAGTTCTTTGCCATAAACAGGTTGGGTTGACGTTCAAAGCTAAAATTTAGGTGCCTTTATTTCTAGGTGTAACCAAATCACCTCCATGTATGTTTATGTTCAACGCTTTTGCTTAGTTTAGGAAAATAAGATTTTTTCCTTAATTTTTACCAAAAAGTACTTATTTTTAAAAACTGCCTAGAACATCAAATAATAAAATGAGGCTAAATGCAAAGCTGTTGTTAACTGGGGTTTATTTCCTGGAACTAACCTTTGAAGTCAGGACGATTTTCTAGAAAACTGTTTGTTTGAGATAAACGTACTTGAGGATGGCGTGAACCATTTTTTGTCTTTCTCGTTTTAATTTTTTTCTAAAAATAAGTATAGCTTACAATAGACGCATAGTATAAATAATATTACAAAGAAGTTTCATCCACTTCATCACACCTTTTAAGTAATATAGGTATTTAACTTTCTAGCACTCTTGACTGTGAATTGAACATTGAACCTTCTGTATTTCGACACTTTCTGTCGAAGAGTTAATGACTTAATTGTGATTTGTTGTACTTAGCTTCGGCACAACTTTGTTCTTATTTCTTGCTAGTTAAAGTTCAATATACGGTGCAAAGTCTAAAGCCTGGAAAGTTTGAGAAGGGACACACGCACTCTTGATCCAAAAACACATTTAGTTTTTAAGAGAAGACTTACAATATTATTTTTGTTGCTTGCTAGCTGGGCGCGTAAGGACAACAGTGGTCAACGACCTGACAATAAGTGCATACCTATTAGGGGCAAGTTTTTTTAGGTATGCGATACAAAATATTACCTAAAGACCATCCGAAGTTATTATCATCCATCATTATTTCACACATAGCCATCTAGCCTCTCACGAAACAAACTTGTATTTTTGAATACTAGACAGCGAATAAAATTACGAATGAATACTTTTTTTGTGAATGCACACATAATATCGGCACACAGGGAAACAGTCAGACCAAACAGACTTCCTCATGCGAAAGTTTATACTGTGCAGAAATGGAACGGAACCCACGACGTCTGGTGTAGGTAGAGCCAATCTTTCAACCATTACACCAAATCTGATGTCAAATATTCAGTTTTTTGTGATCAAATTATTTTTTTCAGAAACTACTGAATACAGTGCTTATTTTTAATACGGTTAGTAATGGGCTATTCACGATGATGAATTAATTAATGGTTTTTTTTATTAATTCAAGTAAGTTCTTCGTCCTTGTCTTCCTTTCCTAGCCTAACCAAACAATTCTACTAGTTTATAAAGGTTTATTTTAAGTAATCTCATAATTATTGTATTGCAGCTAATTGTTTTTCAGAATGCTGTGTTCTAGGAAAAACAATTGAATTTTCATTTATTAAAATGGCAAGTCTGTAAGCCTGCTTCTGAATCCCCATTTCATAACCCCCTTTTAAGTTATGAATTTCTGAGAATCTTGTCTTTGCGGGTGATTGTTAAATATAAAAGGTATTTATTTGTGGTATTCATAGTAAATACACCTTTTGTCCTGTATTCTTTGTGCACTTGCTTGCTCGTCCTGACATATTTCCTTTGCTTGTAGGTTGTCTGGAAGAGATTGCTTTTAGCAAAAAGACCAGTTAAATTGAACATCTTGTGTTACTGTATTTATTTACACAACGTTTTTTTATTTGTTTTATTTTCTGACAATTTATTTGTTCTATGTGCAATTTAGTGTTTCTTATCTTGTGGTTTTGTAAAAATGCTCGAGTCGACGCTTAAACACTCGGGCTTCTCGCAAACGCTCGAGGCACAATTTGAGTAGGTTCTAAAATGCTCGAGCACTAACTCGAAAAAAAAGTGAAAGTAGTCTAAGTAAAAGCGTTTATTTGGAGACTCGAGCCCGAGCTATGTGAGCATCGAGCTTTGAGGTAACGAAAATATCCCGAGTAGTATATTCTCTTCAGCGCTTAGAAGCGACAGCTCAGCGCTTGAAGCTCAACGCCCAGCGTTTATTTTCACAACTCTCTGATTACGTTTTGACTGATTGATTTATGTTCTGGTGATTTTTCTTCACTTTAAATTGAGGTCCGATGCTATGAGCTCTCCTTTAAAAAACTTTATTTAACTCGATTTATGTAGATTGTATCTTAAAATGTGTTTTCTAACTTGATTCACCCTTGAAAAATTTGTGTTGAAATCAAACGCGTTGTTGCAAAAAAACAAGATTTCAGCAGACAATGATATTAACTAAAAGTGATGTTTGGCTTCAGCGCTTATTCCATTAGAGTCTCCAAACATCAAACGACAATCCTTACAAAGTTTTCTAATAAGATCAAAGTATTAACTGAAAATAAATTTGAAAAGATGCAAGACTTGAATCCATCCAGTTACCGTCTGCCTCAAAGTTGGCAAAACGATAAAGACGCCATTATGCGAGGACGCCATGAGTTTGAACTTTGCCGAGACATTAAAAAGTAAATTAAACTGAAAAAAAACATTTAGCGTCCTTGAAGGTCTTCAGCAAGTTTTACTCAATCGCATGGCTGAAACGCGACTTCGCGTATTTACATAAAAACAATTTGATGTAAACTGTTTTAATGTGTAATATTTTACGCGCTTGGCTGGTGATATAAAATAAAACACGCACTTGGCACTCTCTGCTACGTTGACACGATCCTAATAAGTGTAAAGCGAGTAAATGCTAACTATTACACACATTTTATGTATCTCAAAACGTTGTTTTACTTGGCGTTGAATTCAAGCAAACTTAGTAGTCTCACATCTCTTCCGAAGGATGTTCCGAAGCAGAGTGTTGTTCCTTTATTCTTTTATTTGAGAAACATAAAATCTATCCGCTAGACCACAGGAATAACCTACGGTGTGTCTGCGCAGAAAGCTTTCTTAGAATATATGAAAACATCTCAGCCAATTATAAGGCAGTGATCGGCCTCTCCAGACGTACCCAATTAAAATTTAAACCTCAACAAACTTTGGTTTTACAGACGCGAAGTGCGTTGCTTCGCGGTCGTATGGTGCGCTACGCTCATTCGTAGCATATTAGCTACAGAGCTAATATGCTACGAATGATTCGCTATGTAGCTACGGCATAATGTAGTCGTCGTCTACGCTTTTTCGTAGTACTGTATTACCTAAAACCTAAAACGATTGACGACGCGACTCGCGACGGCTTGATGACATCTGACAGCTGGAGTATGGCTCGAAACACTTCGTGGAATGATGCTCAAGTAACCTTATTGATCGATGTTTTAGCTTTATAGCTATAGCTGTGATCTGATTCTTGTGTGACTGTAAATTCAAAATTGTTTTATACCTCTGGGCACTAGTTGAAATCCATAAATTATTTCTCCTCGTCTTTATACTATAGGTTTTCGTATTTTTTCCTCTCATTCCCCATGAAAACACTTCAAAATAAACGCCATCCTACATTACACCAGCAACTGTAAGTCAGTTAGCAGTCGGATCACGTCGCATCTACTCTTTCATTGCTTAATTTACAAATGTAATTGAACTAAATCTTCGTTACAAAGGCTTTTTTCACTAACCGCCGCCACAAATGCCTTATCTTTTGAATGGAAACGAAGGAACGCAAAAGAAATTCGGGTGTGACGGCTTTACAAATGTACTGCTCTGTTTTTGAGGTCGCTGCGTAACTTGGGCTGAGTTTTTCGTAAAAGAAAACCTACTTATCCATATTTTTGTTGTTTTTTAGATGAAAAATACAAAAGTTTTTAAGAATGTGCCAGTAGGGTAGAAACCAAAGCCCGAATTCTCAAATGGTTGTCAAAGTTGAGGAGCCTTCAAAGTAATGCAATTTCATTTTTTTTATGTCTTCTATTTCTTTTTTTAATTCGGGGCCATGTTAGGATCAGGCGGGCTATGAAATTATGGTTCACACAGCAAGAACATATTGACACACGATTTATGGTTTTGAATGATGTGTTAGATTGTGTTTTGGTCAAATGAAGGGCCTAAGTACTTGTACAAAAAACACAATAATTGGATGAGCGTAGACATCTAATCCGAGAGTTCTAAAGCTCAGTATTAATACCTAGTACCTACGTAGGCTAGGCTAACCAAGTGCCGATGTCAATAGATTTCACGTAAACTGTTCGAAGTGTTTAGTTATTAAACAACAAATAAAATTGAATGCCCAAAATCGGTTAGAATTTCCCAGCTATCAAGAGAAAATGGCATTCGCGGTCAGCAATGGGCCCCGAATCTCTATCAGAACATCTATCAAATTGAAACTCATCTTGGATTATTTAGCAACAAATCTATTAGCTCATACCAGAGTGGAATACATAAATCAATTAACCCTAGACAAGGCGGGTCGTGTTGGGGCCGGTAGCCCATTTCGGGGACATCCATCCTATTTTGGTGACATCAGCCCTCCGGGCGTCGGAAACGTCTCTGCTTTAATTCAAATATTACTTGTGGAATTGAAGTTTCGGTTGAGCCACGAGGTGTGCGGAAGTATCGGCTTGGATGAGGAGGGATGTCGCTGTCTCTATCGCTCAGGCGGTCGTCCTACTTGCTACTTGCAAAGAGTACTGTGCTGTGACGTCACATTTAGATCCCTACTGTTTTTCGGGTTCAAAACAGATGTAAAGACAGAGGCTCTGCGTCTGTTTCTGAAAGTGTTCAACCATGGTGGGTTCAAAGTAAAGAGTGAATAAGCATTTTTTGGGTGAGAGTGTTCCACTACGTCATCTCTTAACACCAGCCGGTCCATTGACCGACTAAACAAAAATAAATGCTTGCAACCCAGTTTTGTTGCTTATAAATCTACTTAAATGTACAGTTTGACTTATGCCATCAATGTATATCTTTCTTCCACCTTGCACGAGTCACACGCCGCTACAACACCGGCCCTTAGTTTTGATCAGTGGCCTAATAATGAGTAGCAAATGGGGTATAATGCCGTAGCCCCCCTGCCAAGGAGAGCACCATGCTGAGCCTGAAAGCTCATCTAAGAATAAAGGGGAGTGAGCAGAAAAGGCTCTTTCAGATTTATTTGTCAGACCTGTGCTGGGATCGAGATTATTTTCATCACGTTAAATTCTTCCACCTCTTCCGCAGAAACAAAAAAGGTTAGCCCCAACTTTAAGTAAGTATAAAATCCAAACACCCTCGTTCCGCCCGTTTCCTGCCCTCCCGGTATCACAGCCTTTCTATATTTACATAAAACCAATTACGGGCATCCTCACGTAACCGACTGGACGGAGACCAGCTCGCGTCGCCAAATACTAAATAACAACGCTTCAAATATAGTTAGGGGAGTTGTTTTTAAATTTTACGCCGTTAAAATGTGATTGTATGCCCCACTCATTACCCCACTCAGTACCCCAGGACTTTTTCACCGTTCAAGAGCTACCATGTCTCCGCCTACCCCAATTGTGTTATGATGTCACTTTATGTTGAATTAGGGATTTGTCGCGCTTGGACAGAAGTCACATCTTGGAATTCAAAATTAGGTCCAGATAAGTCTCCATAAAATTAAACAAAATTAAGTAGGAAAATCATTTGAAATGGGAACACATTTCCAGCTTGGTCCATTTGCGTTCATTCGTAAAAATCCGGAAAACAGTGGTTAGCAATTGCAAAAAAAAGGTGAAAGTCTATCATAACTGATAAAAAAAACAGTCATTACACATAAGTGCATTATTTAAATTGATAAAAATTCGCTTCACAAAGTAAGTGATTTATGCAGTAATATTTAACAAGTATCATATTTTTACTGCTGCATTACGTATTATGACTGATATTGAAATAAGCACTGGTTTGGTTTGAGCTAATTTTGGCAATGGTTGCAATTGGTATGGTACAAAGAAATAAAATATTGCACTGATACTGAAACATGATATTTTATCATGTCATAGAAATAGGTTTTAAACAGTGAAAACGCCAGAAAGGTATGGTTAGCTTTACATTTCGGAGCGGAAATTGAATGCTATTGACTAAATGTAAGGTGGCCAATAATTCAGTGGAATTTAACTTGCAAAGAAGTTAGCGTAAAACTTTAAATTATTTCAAATAAAATATATAATTTCTTGACTTATTATGAGACCAGAGAAATGTGTGAGACGTACCATCATATTTAATTTATTGATTCTACATTTTTTTTTCAAAATGGGTTCTGTTTGGCCTCAGACTCACCTGATGGTAAACGCCTATTCACTCTGTCTTGCCTTGAAGACTCCACGGTTGTATGTTCCCGGAAACACAACGCAGGGAAGCGTTCTGCATTTTAGCCTTTCTTACATTTTCAGCCAAATAAAAATCTGCTAAACATTTAGGAAAAAAAACAGTTTTTGGTTTCGTTTATTTTCCTACTTTCAGAGCTTATTATGTCTGCTCTTGGACAAATAAGCCCTCATGCTGAGATGGTAAACAGCGTGCTTTTAATTAGACTTTGCAGATTTCACCAAAGCTTAGTAATTTCTTCGCTTTTTGAATTCGCAGGACGCCTTGTGCTTGTCTCATCGCAAATTTCATAGGATTAACAAAATGAAAAACATACTAGAGTTATTATGGTGATGGAAAGATTCATAGGTACACACTACGCCAAGAGCTTTGAAACCCAACGTAGAAAATAGCGAGCCTACCAACGCTATCAGTTGCTTGGCTTTTTTGGTGTATCCCATCACCGAAGTTTTAACGTTCCGGCAAATTTCAAAAACCATAAGGCGACGGAGCTTCACCCCTGATCCATGACACGCTCAATCTGAGCGAACATCTTGGTTTTTTCTCGCCTGAAGAAATTGAACCTTGATTCTACACTAATTAAGTCCTGTCTACAAAGATCAATAAGAACTAAACCCGGCACTCAGCAAAAACAAAAGCCATAATGAATCAAGCAGTTTCTTGCATTCGACCGACTCCGATTCAGCCCCTGATCACCTTCCCTTTGATTACGGAAATGGAAAAAAGAACGACCGACCATCGAATTATGTCATTCATTAATAATCCGGTCAAATTAGACATTCAAAGTTACATTAATTCCCACCAAGCTGAAAATCGGTAAGATTGTTTGAAATATCATTAAAAACAAAATTTGAAAGTTCCCCATCTTTCCCCTGTAAGGAAAAAAATTTATTCAAGGTCAAAGGTAAAAAAAATGAGTTTTTCGCGCTTTTCAGCAAAACGGTAAGTTTTATCATAAAAATATTTCAGACAAAAATTGTAGATCATAAAATTATCTACAAAAAAATAATTTATACTTTTTTTTCTACGAGCCACCGTTTTTGATATATAACGATTCAAAAAGTTGTAAAAGTTGTAATCGTCATAATATGCACACGTTTCCACGCCACCTATGAGGTAGTGTACTTTTTTTTTTTTAAGTAGGGTAAATGCCTTACGCATAGCCGTCCACCGGGGGACGGACGGGTTATGTCGGACTCTCCACTGTAAAGGTGGTATACCAGTGGCCCTACACCCAAAGGACGGCTCCGCTGCCGTAACCGGCGGTACGGCCCCGCCGGACCGCGACGCAAAGGGGGGATCAGCCTCGGATCACTGGCCCCCACCAACCGGTTGTGCGTCGCGGCCCCAACCACGCGCCTCAAAGGCGCCTGCAGGCCCCACTGGCCCCGCAGCCCCACGTCGCCCTTGCGGGCCGCAGCGGGTGGGTGTCCAGTCCCCCACGCTGCCACGCCTGGGTTCTCTTCGCTTCCCGGTGGTGCCCCTACCACCGGTACTAGGCCCCCTTGCCAAGCCGAGGCGAGAACCCGTGTACTTAGCGCAACTTTTACAGCTTTTTGAATCGTTATATCTCAAAAACGGTGGCTCGTAGAAAAAAAGTATTAAGTATTTTTTTGTAGATAATTTTATGATCTACGATTTTTGTCTGAAATATTTTTATGATAAAACTTACGTTTTGCTGAAAATCGCGAAAAACACATTTTTTTTACCTTTGACCTTGAATAAAATTTTTTCCTTACAGGGGAAAGATGGGGAACTTTCAAATTTTGTTTTTAATGATATTTCAAACAATCTTACCGATTTTCAGCTTGGTGGGAATTAATGTAACTTCACTCTTATTTTTTGGTCTAATTTGACCGGACTATAACTTTGACGGCAATTTTGGCGGGAAACAATTCAATTTGTTCGTTTGGGAATTGACTTAACAAAGTTTCGGATATACCTACCATTTAGGTAGGTATCATACGGCAATGAATTCACGGTTTATCGGCATTCTTGTAGTGTTTTAGTGCAGTATAGAATATAGCTCTCTATGCACTACGAGATCAAGATAAAAAATGAAATGAATGAAAAATGATCTTTCATGATGTGTATCTTGAAAAACTATCCTGTGTTTTCCAGTTAAGATAAAAGAGAGAGAAAGAGTTCCTTGCTACCTAACTACGTGATTTCCTTGGCGGTTCTTTGCAGTAAATATAGAAATAACTACCTATTGTTGCAATATGGTTATAAATTGTGTATTTTTGATCTTGTTTTCGGTGGATACTATCTATTCATAGGTATTTAGTTGTTTTTGGTTCTTGCTACGGGTCTATTTCAACAAAGATAATACGTATTAAATTAAAGAAAATCATATGAAATTAAAGCTGCTAGTCTATTTTAAAAATGCGCGGGAGTGATCAGGGGTTTATAATAAAGCGGATTATAAGCAAAGAAATAGGGAGAAAAAGTTTTTATAAAATGGCTTCAATCAACTTTTCCAAGTATTTTGGTTTATTTAGGGAATAAAAAGCAGTTTAATCCGTGATTCCTGAGTGGGAGGTCCTCGTCAGCTTTAGATTTAAGACTATAGGTGCTTTACACTTTTACCTTATTGCCTCACGTAAACAAGTTTAATAAAACAATTTTTATCCGTGACAATGCGAAGTTAAAGTGAAGAAATTTGAATTTGCTCAAACTAAGATTACCTAGTTATTATGTAATAATGTAACGGCTTGGTTCCCAGGCACGTGTTTGCAACTATCTTTTAAGCAAATGATTTGCTTATGTTAGAAAACTTCGCTCTCCTATAAATTAAGTTAAAAGTACCTACAGTTATTGTCTATTCCAACAATCATAGAATAAAATGTATTAAATTACTTACCTTTTTGACTCGATTGCTTGTCCATACGTGCACTGCAATCATGGAGTTGGGCGCCCTGCACACTACCACATCACGACAACGGCACAGATGTTTGTTTTTCAGACACCCATAGTAAAATTTACATTACCAATATCACAACACTCATAGCGAAATCTGGACGAGCCGCACCTATCACTAGACTCTTCTCAGGGGAAAATGGGCCAATGTCGACCTACCTTACAAAAAAAAATGTTGCAAATAGGCACTACCCTGCAAAAACCAATCACAATTTGAATAAGCAAATAAAAACAGTTTCTTTTTTATTCAGGTTAAAAAAAAAGTTATAAGTGGAAACCGTAAAAAATGTTCCCGTCACATTCAAATTGTTACATTTTTTTTCAGCGATTCGAATTCATTCTAATTTCAGCGCAGTTTAGAGCTAGAGTAGAATCCAATTACGGTTGAAATGTTACAACGAACCAATTTTAAAATGTCCAATATATAAAATGGAATTTTCTCAAAAAGTAGAAATGGAAATTTATTCCGATAACACACAAATTCACACAATTTTCCTGTCAAAACCCAATTTTAAATTGGAAATTCTGTTTTCGGGCTCTCATTAATTATTTTTCAGTGGCACGACGCGTAATCACTGCTTTATTACCACCAGGCTTGTCGTTGGATCGACTTTGTAAACAATCGAACGGGTAATTAGCTATACATATGCAAATAACGGCTTATTTAATTCGAGATTATTGGGTTTAATCCTGACCAGAACATCTACTTTGCTTTTATTATAAAACAATGACAAAAGCAAAACAAATAGCGAAGGTTTATACTTATTATGTTTAGTTATGTTTTAGTTGTTCAAGTGTCCGATTAATTGTTTTTTTTAAACCTTTCAATATTTGCAGGCCTGCTAGCAGGCCGAATATTAAGTCTTGTAATAATTTAACCTTCTCATTACTCAATTGTATTTTTCTCGAATAAATTATTTGTTTGTTTGTAAATCCGATACTGAGGGTCAACTCAGAGTTTCTTTACCATCCACTAGAGGCGCGGTGCAGAATCCTTTACAAGGAATGACAAATGATCGAAAAAAAACGAACCCTCATGGTTGACTAATTGTAATTTAGCTCTGATTTGATCTTGACATCGTCAGTTCATAGAGTTCGTCTAAGCTGGAATGACGCGGCCCTCCACTGCATCTACGCTTAAAAGCAAGCAGAGGTACGACGGTGGAGGGCCGGGTCATTACAGCTTAGACGATCTCTATCAGAATGTCATCATCTATTTAAAAACATTGTCTTCTCAAGAGTTTGAGAGTTTGAGAGACGTTCTAGGATCTGAGTGCTTCAACCAAGACGATAATTGCAAGAGTCAAATTGCTTCTCACTACCCGCGTAAAGAAAACATTCGCGAGTGTTTAATTAGAGAATACACCTGCGATTTCGTTAATTTTCCGGAATTGGGCGGAGTCCGAAGACAAAAACTCGGCTAAACGTTTTTTATCACAGAAGCACACACCAAATTCTGCAGTTTATCACCTCTACCATCTAATTACCAATTTTCCAGTTAACTGAACGGTAAGACCGAATGATTGACCGATTTAATCAAGGCGGGAGCGAATGAGCGGAGCGGCCATCCAGAGCGCGCGGGAAAAAATAGATTGCGTTGAATCAATTCATTGCGGGAGCTACGTTTTTGTTGACACCTTCACCCGATTTTTTATTACCTCAGGCAAGGGATCCTGTTCCGACGTCAATTTTAATTAACCTTATTGTTGGGTTCTTTTTTCCGGTGGAGGAATTAGGAAGTAATTTATGTCGCCTTTTATTACGAAATATAACGAACAATATCTTAGAAATGAAATATCTTTTACCGTTATTAAATATTTCTTAGTTGATTATTAATATCACTTGTCTTTCGGACGCTTTAATATTACTTAGGAAGGCAGGATTAGAGCCTTGGGTGTCGTCGTCTATCTGTTTAATTAAATTTTAAATTTCTACAGGACATAAGTACAGAGGCGGTCAAAATACATACCTCATAAAAACTGTTCTTAAATTGATTGCTTTGTTCTAATGAAGACATCGATACAGGGATACGGCACACACGACTCACATCAGTAAAATATCAACGACTGATTTCACAACAGATTTAAACGGCTTTTACTTGCATACGCCATAATCCTTAAACCACTTTCAGGTCGTTCATCCACCGCGAGGTTGGGCGTCTAAGACTGAGTTGGCTATCAATTGGTCGCCTTTCCAGGACTTTCCAGCACAACTGCCATCAGTTCTGAGCGCTGGCTGTGCCCTGGGCTATACACACACACTACACGGACGAAACAACTTTCCAAACCCGGTGGTATAGCCCCTTATTTTCACCCCTCAGGTTCACTGTCCACAAATATAGGTATAACTATTAGAAGCGAATTGTTCGCAGCCTATATGTGGGCTGTGGACTGTGATCCGGTTTATAGTAACTAGTGCAGGGTAGGTCCATTTGTCCTTCGTTTCCCCTATATTTGTGTAACTACGTTCAACGTCAGATAGTTTTTTTTCGAATATTGAATTGTTTATGGACTATATTAATTAAACAACAACAATCAGTGTGCCTCTGCCTAACCCATTTGGGAAATGGTCGTGAATATGTCATGTATGTGTTATACATATAATTTACCTTAGTAGGTAAGTCCTTAACTTTCTTCAGTGGGTTTTAATTATAAATTGGATAGACCTGCCAAAAAAATGTGTGGGTGCCAGATTTCGTGAAGAATGAATTTCGAAAAATATAAAACAAAAAAAAACAGTTTCTTTTTTTAATTTACTGTTCTCTTCATGTATATTGTCCATTTGTATACCATGTTCCCTTTCAATCAAGCGTTCATCATGCTAACTGTTACCGAAGAGCCTATAATTGCAAGATGCTGAAGTTTCTTGATTGCAAAGCAAGTCTGCAACGATCTGGACCCTTAAGTCGAAATTTAATTTAGGTGGTGCAATTTAGTCTGCGGACTCTTTAAAGTGGCATTCTAATTACAGCAAATTCAGAGCTTTGATGGTTCACTGTCAAGAAGCATAAACATTTTAAGCATAATAATAAGCATAAGTTTTTAGCATATTTTTTTTCAACATAAATGCAATAAGCATAAACATGATTGGTTGAGTGTCCTCTACCGCCTTTAAAACGGCGAATGCTCTGAAGAGTTGTTCCAACTGATCCCGTCCTCACCCTTCCACTCCCGCACCACACGCGCTGGTCTGCGTCAACATCCACACGATCCAGCGACTGTCGGCCCGCACCAAAAGGTTCGGTGATTCGTTCCTGTGTCGTACTATCCAGACGTGGAACGCTCTTCCAGCGCATGTGTTTCCTTCTTCCTACAATCCCGGGTTTTTTAAGCGGGGCGTGAAAAGGCATTTATGCATGCCTTCAAAATGAGATTGACCAGCAAAGTAGTTTTCAATTACTGTGCTTGTCAACCCCATATCTGACCTCACGACTGCTTCCCATCAGGTGGAGTGAGGTCATCTTGAAGACCACTATAAAAAAAAAAAAAAAAATGATTAAGCATAAGATCGAGCTCAGTGGCGTGTAATGGGAGAGGCCTATGTCCAGCAGTGGACTGCAACAGGCTGATGATGATGATGATGATGAAGCATAAAATAATCTATATATATAAAAGAAAGTCGTGTTAGTTACTCCACTTATAACTCAAGAACGGCTGACCCGATTTAGCTGAAAATTGGCATGGAGGTAGTTTAGAGCCAGGAGAAGGACATAGGATACTTTTATTTATTTTACTTTTTTTTTACTTTTTTTTATTTAGTGCTCTTAAGGTTCGCTACTAGGGTCGGCCGGAGAGAAAATCTGTCAAATTTGAAAGCGATCGTGACAGCTATGGTCACACAGTGGTTGGGCCGTGCAATCCGTGCATAAATGCAATGCATAAATCCGGACGACCGTCTTGGTGTAATTGTTTAGAAGTCGGCTACTACACCAAAGGTCGCGGGTTCGATCCCCGCACAGTACAAACATTTGTGTGCATGAACATGTCTGTTTGTAGTGGTCTGGGTGTTTCCTATGTAACTATGTATTTACAAAAGAAAAAGTATTTGAGTATGTTTATCCGTTGTCTAGTATCCCATAAAAACGGAGTATAATTAACTCACTTGGGGCTAGATGGCGCTGTGTGGAATAATGTCCAGGGATATTTATTTATTTGTTATTATTATAAATCGCGGCATGATAATCATTTGATGCGTTCACCAAAGATATTTTTATTTCGCCACAAAATATATTTCAGGATATAGGGCAAACAAAAGAAACTTACCAAAAATTTTATTTTATTAAACATACTAACAAGCGGTTTTGCCAATTATTTTTTCACACTATTATTTGCAATCTATTCTCGTGACCACGTTATTTGCACAATGTTATATCTGGTACTTGACGATTCCATCGAGATTTAGTTGTAACTTGGTTTATCCGTTCGATCATCATCAACACAAAATATTTCTTACATCCAATGCATATGATATAGCAATACACGGAGCCATTTCTAGTAACATGCAGAAGAACCCACTAATTAATTGGTCTTACTTGTAATGAAAAGCTGCAAGAAGCATTAAACGGAGCTATCTTGTTACTAACTAAAACGAGGAATTTAACAGTTGTCAACAGTTGAGACACTTTTAGTGGATAATTTATTTTAGATAATAACACTTGAGTAATACCTTTAGTCTCCTGTAGAAGCCATCGCGCTGAATTTAATCCAGAATCCACAGTGATCTTCATCTTACTGGAATTGATCTACGAGTAGAGCATAGTATGAAAGGAAGTCACCCTCCGCGTTTTTCTGTCTGTTTTTACATAAGCTTTCACTATCTAAATGATAGTTGTTGCTAATTATATTTTCTAGAACGTTTGTCTGTATAGTTCATTCAAATTACTACAGGGAAAAGCTGTGTGCAAATAGCCAGTTAGAGATAAAAATGCTTGCACTGCCATTTTTCCATGGCTGACGTAAATATGATAATTCATATTTATATCAAAGTTCTATCTGATCCATTTTTTTTTTAATTTAAAATGGGTTTGCGTTTGACCTCAGTCTTGCCAGCCACGCTTACCCAAAAAATGCCTATTCACTCTTGCCTTGAAGACACCAAGGTTGTATGTATCCGGAAACATTGACGCAGGGAGGGCGTTCCACTCCTTAGCGGTGCGGACCAGAAAGGAAGCACCAAACCGCTTAGTTCGGACTACTGGAAAGTCGACCACATGGAGATGAAAGCCCTCGCGGCGACTTGTGGTCCGGTAGTAGAAAGTAGAGGGTGGTATCAGGTCATGAAGTTCTTGCGCACACTCTCCGAAATACACCTTATAAAAAACCGATAGACAGGCAACTCTACGCCGATGCTCCAAACTCGAGTTTGGTTCCAACGAGCGTCTCGTCACCTATCAGTCTCCTGGCTCTTCGGTCTACTGAGTCCAGTGCATCCAGCTGATACTTGGCAGAGCCATCCCAGAGGTGGCAGAAGTACTCCATACACAACCGAATTTGTGCTTGGTACAATTGTAAAAGCTGTTCCGGTGTGAAGTGTGTTTCCATTTCGAATAACTTGTCATTATGTTCTATTGCAATAACTATTTCTGTTTCGTATAAGCAAACGCAAACTTTATTTTTTTTGCTCGAGATCTCCATCCTAATTACTATGGAACGAGTGAAGTTTCTTTGACAGCCGTCTGCGCAGTCCCGCAAGTCAGTCTTCCACATGACGCCGGGTGAGTGCACGTCACTGCGTAAAGAATAGGAAAATGAAATGGCAACTAGTACGAAATTGTCAAACCCAAGAGAGCTTTTAATCAAGTGTACTCATAAATATAAACCTGCCATATAACTCTCATGGTGAATCATGATAAAATCATACGTTTGATAAATTATGCATAATGCATATGAACAAACAGTACGGAGGAAAAAAAAAAGTTGTACTATTTTCAACAAAAGACCCTATGTGCGCCTATTTCGTGTAAATTATCCGCGTAATTATAAATGTCATTTTCGTCAAAAGCGACGTGCGCTCACCTTGGGGACATGGGGGGGAGTGAGCTGCGACGGTGCGCGGACAGCTATCAAAGAAACTTCACTCACTCCATAGTAATTTGTATGGAGATTTCAAGCGAAAAATTCGGAATGTTTGGGAATTTTTTGCACAAAACTGATATAAAGCAATGAAAAACAACTGATTGGCAATGCTTCTTTGATATCTGATCTTTACACGTTATTTAAAACACGTAAGTTGTTAGTTTATATGATGCCTAAACTTTTGAAATACGGGAGTGCGTTTTGCACGTTTTTAGCGATATTCTGATTTATTTTCACATTAATCTAGTAAGTTGATCCATATACTGGAAATTTGAGCTGATTGTGCAACTCTTTGACTACTATGACGATTTTTTTCGTGCCTCATACTTCATATTTTCTATATAAAACTTTAGTTTTCCCGAGAGCCGTTTTCCTGGTATCGCGCCTTAAGGCGGAACAAAGTTCGCCGGGTGAGCTAGTTAACCATAAATTTGAAAAGGCAATGGAGTTTTGCAACACCAACAACATGAGATAATATCTAAAAGGTCATTAAAAAGCGGCTTACACCTAGACCGACTTTTACTCTTTTAATTCACCTAATAAGATAAAATACCTACTGTTATGCGACTTCCCATTATGCCTTAAATAATTGTGCCAAAAAAAAAACATAAATGCATTATGCTAAATAATAATTATGCCACAGTACATATTATGCTAAAACCAAATTCGGCCAAATTAATATTATGCTAAATAAATTATGCCAATTTCATTATGCCAATCCATTTTAGGACAAAACATATTTGCTAATGAAAGGCATCCCAAGTCGAAATTTAATTTAGGTGTCGCATTTAGTCTGCGGACTCTTTAAAGTGCCATTCTAATTACTGGCGCAAATTGAGAGCTTTGATGTGCATCCCGCTGCAGTCTGCACACTTCCACCTCGGTTTCTATCCTTGTATGTCTTTAGGATGTAATCAGCTAAAGGAGTTAGTTCTGAACCTTTGTCGGTTAGAAAAGAGTGTTGCGGATTTTATAATACGACGAGATACAATTTATTGCACCATAACTGTTACAGATACAAAACAAGAACTCAAAAAAAATGGTACAATTAAGGCGGTCTTATTGCTAAAAGCGATCTCTTTGCACTTACAGGTAGAGAAACAAAAAAAGACAAATGCGGTAGTGTAACAGATTTTAAAATAAAAATGAACCAATTAAAATGAAATTGGATGGACCTGCCAAAAAAATGGGTACCAGATTTGGTGAAGAATGAATTACTAATTACTGGCGCAAATTAAGAGCTTTGATGGTTCACTGTCAAGAAGCATAAAATAAGTTAGCATAATGTAATTACTACTAATGATAATTTCGCATAATACTAATAAGCATAACAGTTTTTAGCATATTTTTTTTAGCATAAATGCAATAAGCATAAACATGATTAAGCATAAAATAATTGACCATAAATTTGAAAAGGCATAATGGAGTTTTGCAACACCAGCAACATGAGATAATATCTAAAAGGTCATTAAAAAGGCCCGGCCCGGCGGGTGGCCCAAGGGCCACCCCCGCCGCACCTAAACCTGCTTTTACTCTTTAAATTCACCTTTTATGATAAAATACTGTTATGCGACTTCCTTTTATGCCTAAAATAATTGTGCTAAATAAATTATGCATAAATGCATTATGCTAAATAATAATTATGCCACAGTACATATTATGCTAAAACCAAAATCGGCCAAATTAATATTAGCTGAAAAGTTTTTGGCAAAAAGTCAGAACGTCTACTGCACATTCGTGGATCTGGAAAAAGCCTATGATCGAGTAAGAACGAATGAATTATGGTCGACATTGTCTGCGTATGGGGTGAGCAGTTGCCTGATACGAGCACTGAAATCTCTCTATGAGGGCTCCAGTGCTTGTGTCAGGATAGACGGGATGTACACGGAATGGTTTGATATCCATAAGGGTGTTAGACAGGGATGTGTGGCGTCACCATGGCTGTTCAACCTATTCATGGACAATTGTTTGACAGGTTTGAAAGATAGTAGGTATGGTCTGAGAATGGATGGGTTACTCGTAAAATGTCTTCTCTACGCCGATGATCAGGTTATACTTGCATCGTCTGCCGGCGAGTTGCAGGATATGGTAACGATAATGAATGCGTCGCTGGAAGCGAGAGGTATGAAAGTGAATGTGAGTAAAACTAAAACGATGGTGTTTGAAAGAGATGACAGCATGACAGAATGTAATGTTTTTATTGGGGGTGAAAAAGTCGAGCAAGTGAAAGAGTTTGTGTATCTGAGTACCAAGTTTACGAGAGATGGAAGATATGAGGGTGACATTGAGAGAAGAGTGAATGCAGGTAATAGAGTGAACGGGGCGCTACATGCCTTTATGAGCAGTCACAAAGTGTCGGAGAAAGCCAGACTGGCAGTTCACGGGGGTGTGCTGGTACCGACATTAATGTACGGTAGTGAAAGTTGGGTATGGCAGAAGAAGGATGAAAGTAAAATAAATGCAGTGGAAATGAGAGCATTACGAAGTATGGCTGGGGTGAAACTGAGTGATAGAATAAAAAACTGTGCTATAAGAGAACGATGTGGTGTGAAAGAAGACGTTATTACAAAAATTGAGATGGGAATGCTGAGGTGGTTTGGTCATATGGAAAGAATGGATGAAAGGCGATTAACGAAACGGATTTATAAGGCGAGGGTGAATGGAGCTGTTGGAAGGGGAAGGCCTAGACGAACGTTCCTTGGACAAGTTCAAGATGTTCTCAGAAAGGGTCAGGTCAGGAGTACCTTTAACCGACGAGCATGTATGAAAGGGCTCATGAAAGTAGAGGAGGAGCAAAGTGTGTGTCAGGATCGTAGCAAGTGGAAAGAAGTGGTCTCTGCCTACCCCGTTGGGAAAGAGGCGTGATGGTATGTATGTATGTATGTATAATATATTATTATCTACAAAAAAATAGTATCTAAGTATGTTTATCCTGTCTAGCACAAGCATTTCATTGCTTAATTTGGGGCTAGGTGGCGCTGTGTGGAATAATCTCCACTAATATTTATAGGTAACTCAGGTACAAATTGCTAGCAATAATACAGCTACTAATAAAATCGTCAAAACACCACTTACCATCTGTTGATACAGTAAACATACGATTTGCTTATTTTTCTACCATCATGAACATGCAAGCCTTTCTCCGTATGAACGCTCCGTTACGCGAGTTCGATAGACAGGAGGTGAACAAAATGTATTTGCGCCTTATGATTGTGTACCGACGTTGAGGCAATCAGCGCAGCGGGCGGCGAGCCGGAAGAACGACGCAGGAGTCAGTGCGCTCGAGTGTGTGCGGAGCGGAGTGTTTGATTTTGACTTTTGAAACGGAAAAAATCCGAGGACGCAATTTATATGGCGAGTTTACGACACGGCTGAATCGCTGACAGTAACTTAAACACCCGAATCCAAGGATCTAGACAACGGATAAATATTAGGTAATACTTACCTACTAACCCCCTTCATCATAAAAACTTAAACAGGGGCTTCAACAACACGTTAACTTTTGTATTGCTTTGTCTCTTTCATTCTAAGTACATAACATTCGTTCGTCATTGGCCCGAGAATAGGCAGCACTGAAAAAAAAATGCATCTGAAGTATTTTGGTAATTTACTTAAGTTGTTAAAAAAAACTATTTTCGTTAAGGGGATACAATGTATTGCAATGTATTGTGTATCTGTAATGAACATACCAAGTTTGTAACATCTACCACTACATTATGGAACGCAAATAAAGGATTGAGTAATGACTATTGAGTATTGCAATAAATAACATCCCAATTTGCCATTCACTTTTTATGCGTAACTACTAACAAGTACCTATAGAAATCACAATCGCGAGGAAAAGTTTGGACTAGGTACCTAATGTCAAGTGATTTCAATCTTTTGCTCGCGTGTATAGATACTTCGCATTGTTTCGTTTTCATAACACCTAATCTCAGCCAACAAAGATTACAAGTAACTCTGTAGCCAGCTGTTATATTTCTTAATTCAAGACACTCCAGTAGCTTATATTTGCAATAAATAACTGGATGAACTTGTTGCCGGTCGCCTAATGCGGTCGGGATAATTGTCACGTCCACGATTGCCCCTTAATGGTAATCCGGAGCCTTTCTGTGGAGGACAAGACTCCGGAAATGAAACTAGAGGAAAAAGACAACGTTGAACAGTGGTTTTTAATTAAAAATATACAGGGCGTTGCTTACTAAACCTGCTTGTTTTGAAGGGGATGGAGAACAGCTAAAACACTTATTGTACATGTAATACACACATGTAATATAAAAATTGCAAATACTAAAAATGAGAACGCTGACTCTGTTTTTTTTAAATAAGGCCGAATCTCTACAACATTTTTATTCGAAAATTATTAGTAATCAGAAACTTACTTAAAATTTGTCAGCTTTTGATAACAACCTGTTTACATATACAGCCAACGGCATATCAGGCTACCCATTTCCGTTTTTAATCTTTCTCTTGTCAAATTAAATTTCTTTGCTAAAGATTGAGGAGGAAAGACCGGAAATGGGTAGCTTGTCATGCCTCTGACCGTACTTCTACAGAATAACAGTCGATTTATGGACAGAAACAGGTGCAGAGTGGGTCTCACCTACGTAACACCGATGACTTAGCAAACCTCTATTAAGTTTTGTATCGATGAGCTAGATGCCTTAACGTTTAACGTTCGGATTTGTTTTGTAAAGGGCTCCAAACAGACTACCTTGAACGCAAGAGTTAGAAAGAAGTCTTTTCTCAAGATTGGAAAGCTAACGGCTGAAATATACCTCCATATTTAATTTGGTGAACAAGCGCCAAAGTCTAATTGTCTAGAAAGATTGACGAAGACAATTTGGAGCCTAATTCCCGAAATAGCGGGATTTCCTCTCCATCGCACACTTTAATTATTATTTCGCACGCATATATTAGCAAACGATACATTGGCGGCGACTTACACGCTCCAGTGCGCTTGAGCGACAGCCGCAGTGAGCCGGAATATAGGATCCGTTTGATTTTCTGTCTCCGTCTTTCAATACAATATGGACAAGATTTAAGATGGAACTGACTGACCAAACAGAACCTTTATAGACTGGAGAGATGGATCAATAGCATCCAGTGTGGCCTTCAAATCACAATGCGATTCGCGGATAGAGAAAACGAATTATTTGATTACATAAACGGCCTATTTGCGCCCCACTGCTGGGCACTGGCCTCCATAGTTGAGGTGAGGCCAGTGCCCAGCTGTGGGACGGATTTAGGCCAAACGAGCCATATTCCAACACGCGGGCTCAGTCCGGATTGTTGGAGGGGTGTAAGATTAGTGAGCAACCTCAATGTCAGATGTTATCAAGCCGCGCTAAAGCCTCTTGACTAGGCTTAACGACTGACATCTAGCGACATCAACCGGGACCACTGCTCAACGAGCCTTCCGACGCACGGAGATGCCCGAAATAAACATCACTAAATTTCGATCGGGGTGGTCACCCATCCCATTTCCAACCCGGCGTGTGTTGCTTTACAACAGCGATCGTCGTCGATTACTGTCACTAATTTAATTCGCATTCGTCAATCGTTCATTGACTGGCTGTGCAATGAGAGATAATATATCAGAATAGCAATCCGGTTAATCCGAATCTCGCAAGAAAGTAAGTAAAAAACAGTAAATATTATGTACAAAACATTTTAATCAAACTCCCACACAACCATAATTACTCATAGAATACAAACAGAATAGCGACAAAAGCTTATAAAATACATCAGTCATTATTAAAGTGTTAGTAAATCTACGTCACAATCATTATAATATCAAAAATAATATATTAGTCCTTTATACAGACATTATGTTAGAACTTGTATTTCAGTGATCATTTTGTACTACGTTAATTATCAAATCAATCAATAAATCATAATTATAAAGATCACCAACCGCTAATAATATTAATATCTAAGAAAAACATTATTTTTCAAATACGAATCTACCGAAGTCTAAATAAACTTAAAAATACCGTACAATTAATGTATCTAAATACCTTGTATTCAAAATACAAAATCTAGCACAATTACTAATGACAATGCAAAGATAAGTAAAAATCATAAAAATCAGCGCTACTACATGAATACAGTTCAGTAATAGAAATCTGTTTAGCATACAAAATTATAAATATTTGAAATACAAAATTAAACTATTCATATTAAAGCTACTAAAGTATTCTTAGATTCTTACAAAAGAAAAATTAAATTTACATTAAAAAGTACACTTCATAACTTGTATAACTTGATGCAGTTATACTCCAAGATCTGGCTGCAAGTTAGCTCACGTCATAAAGAACTATTTGGGCATTTTTATGAATAAAATTATTAAATATTGGTAAAAACATCGTTCCTTTTATTACGGTATTTAAGATAGTAATATAATGAACACAATAATTTATATACTATTATTTAAACCAAGCCGTCTAAAATACCCCATGCTCCCTTATCTGACCCGACAGCGGAATTTTAGCAAATCAGTTTGAGGGGATTTGTCATAAGTATTATCTATTACTGAGCACTACAAGGTTTTTAAAATTATTTGCTAAGATGCAAATTTTCCCATGCTAGATTAATAAAACGCTGACATTTTGTAATCTGAAAGAGCTCCTAGTTGGAGCTTAATGACGTATGCCAACTTGTGGTCGGATCTCCGACTATACGTACAATTCTTTGCAGCAGTACAAATTAAATCCGAGTATAACGAACAGCGTTGAGTGTCGACGAGTCAACTTTTGCGGGATGAATACTAACACAACTTCTCTATAGACCGATATTCATAAATTCAGTCGACAATAAAATCAACTAAGTTGTGTTTCACTTATTATTCAGCTACAATTTAAGAAAAAGATAAGACTATATTGCAATACTTTTTGTCGTCTCAAAGACGCGGCTTTGATATTATTTTCGTAATATTTAATGATAAATGTAGAGAAAGGAAAAACAATGGCGAATTATTACTACTGCGAATACGAAATACATTTTTGATTAACAACTCGAACTCCGCGCTCTTTCATGTTTTTTAAATTAATAATTATCTATGATATTGGTAGACGTACAGCTGTTACTTATTTGGCACAGAGTATAGGTGTAAGTTATAGAGATTTCCAGTCGAGTTTGGGGGACGACGTTCTGGTTACTATGATGCGTCACAATATATCCCCACAGCGGATTTTGCGTTTCTTATCCTCGGAAAATTGACAGACGGAATCGCATAAGAGACGCATAAGAACGCTCAATTTTAGTTTACGGGAAATCCTCTCAAATGTATTATCAATGTTAATTTAAAAGGTCTTCTCTCTAGCTCTAGTCTCCTTTACAATCAGAAACACCCAAAGACTAATTTCCATACGATCATAGCGTATCAAATAGTTTCGGATGATTCTTTAAACATGATACGCTTTACTTTGTCTGAAAATATACAACTAAAAATACAGAACATCACAAGTCTTCGCGTTCACAAATAAATTCAAGTTAAATCGTCAATAACACACAATAAGCCGTAATGATGTTGGCTTTATGTAGATTTATTATCGGTCCTGAATTCCGTTTGGTTCGTTTCAAAAACTGTTAATGAGATGAAAATATTACATTGGACCGAATCCGCAATACAAAATGAAGTCACGCACGGGTATTTTATCAATCGGGTTTGGAAAGGTTATTTTGTGGTCAGCATTGCTTCTTGTGTTAAATGTTTCTAGTTTGCTATGGCAATTTCTTATCACTAGGCGGCAACCACTTGTATTGTATAAATAAATGCTAAATAAGACCGTATTGAGGTTCAGAAAATAATTAGGAATCTGCACACTAAAAGCCTTAGCCCTTAGTCATAAAAACTTAAACAGCTTTTTAACAACACGTTAACTTTTGTATCGCTTTGTCACTTCTTCATCTCATCATTCTTGATGCTGCCGCTATTTGCGATAAAGTGACATAACACGTCAATTGCTTAAACTATGCGTTAGCGTTGCGTTCGTTTTTATGAATAAAGGGGTTAGCACAAAACCACCGCCCATCTAATTTTGGTATAATATAATTCCATGCTACGAGTATATAACTAAGATTCGGCTTGGAGAGACTTTCAACCATAGGCGTTGTGCAAAACTTTGATTTTGATACTTATGATCAGTTTGGTAGTAGCCGCCTGTGCTGACAAAGAATGTCGATTGTTGGTACCTCATTTTTGTGCTACCCAACCACTTTACATTGTTTAAATTTAAATTCACAAGAGACGCGGACATTTAGTGCGGAAAACTTCTGCACATTTCATATTCGTCGAAAGCTCTACTGCGAAACGCTAATTAGATCAGTTCACTCATTTGGATAAACATTTAATTTTGCGCGTTTATCGGCTCGCAGTGATGCTGCATGTTATTCTGCGGTGCCGGCGAACGCAGCCGAAATGCGATGTGACTGCTCCAAGTTAATTATACATTAATATGTATTCGAAGTTTGTGCTGTAGCCGAATTGATTACATGTTTTATACAATACTAGCGGCCGCGTGGACTTAGGTTAAAAAAAGTGATATATCTTTATAAATTACCTTTAAGTATTTTGTTTTTTTTTATGTATGTAATTAGTTTATAGACTTTATCTTACTTTTGGTCCAGTACATCGCCTTAATTTCTCTGTCTGTGTGGTTGACTGGTAGAGAATGCTTCTAGGCATTAGGTCTGCCATTAGTACTTTACTTTTGTGCTATAAAGAATAAACAAATTGTAGCCTATGTGTTATTCAGATGCATAAGCTATATTATTGTAAGTTTCATTAAAATCCATCCATTGGCCGCAAGCAAACAATCACGCGGTCTACTTAATGGTAAGCTGATACCGCAGTCCAAGGATATGGGCAACACAAGAGCTATCATTCACGCATGACCGACCTTAAAGAACTTTCAAAACCCTTCTCGCCCTTAGCAAGTTCATTCCCTAATTAATGCGTCCTAGTTCTAACTTTACGAAGACGTGATGTACTAATGTATATTTTACAGTATAGCTATTCTGACCCGTGACCTCAAGACTATAAAGTTTTGACACGTCTAAAATGTTATAGCTGCACAAAAATAATATCTGTCCTATATTCTACGGCCGTACGTTACCCCACGGGCTGTTGAAAATATAGGAAAATCCCCTGTTTGCATAAAGTGGCATAGAACATTAACATGTTAAGTACTTTGAGGGTAACCCCTCAAAGTACCATAATCCAAAAATTATTTCAAAATTATGTTTTACTGGAGTATTCTTAGGCCTCCGACGCTAACTTGGATTACATTAAGCAACAATTGTTTAATACATTCGAGGTTTTAAAACAGAGCGGTTGAGTTCGAGTTATCAGTATCACTTATCAAAATAAATACAAACCTTAATTTTTTACTGTTTTGTTACAAAGAGAGTCACTAATAGAAGTGGAGAAAAATATACAGCTTACTAAGTAGGAGCTTTACGCTCAAATTCTGAAATATCGCTTAGCTATCCCCTTACTCATAAACACTCCAACAGCCCTACAACACGATTTAAATACTGTTACGTTTTGTCTCTTTCATTCTTATTGCTGTCGACATTTGCGTGACCGGAGACGTCAATCGCTAAACCAATGCTACAGCGTTGCTTTAGTTTTTATGAATAAGGGGGTTAAAGCAATGATATTATCATAAAAAGAGGTAGATAGGTTATGTCAGCACTGATACGAAGTCGAAAATTGTCCACTGGCGTACGCACGATTTGACCATGTTGTAACGTGTGAACAAGATAGTATGATTATTTTCTAGAGCGTAAACGAGACAGATACATGTTGCGCAGTGTCGTCTCAAACTGTCAACACTAATAGTTCTGATTTCGGGTGCCAATTTTTTAGCACAACTAACCTATCTACCTCTTTTTTACTATATTATCATTGGGTTAAAGTGGAGCAGTCTGTACAAGTTAAACTGTCACTTTCTTACTGACTTTGCAGAACAACATCAATAAATTCTAAATTCAAGTGATATTGAATAATCAGTGGGTAGTCTTACTTAATCTTCTGTCTCGTTCATTTCCTCGAGAGCGCCATCGGCCGCGCGTAGGGATGGTTCTGCATTCGCTCGCGCGCCCGAACTGTTTTGTAACCAACTGACTTTTGAGTGACACTGACATCGGTTTTACAAATTACAACATTGATATATTATTATCATGTTTTCTGTTATTTTTTAGGGGTTCCTTCTATCTGGCAGAATTTTTTTTCGCAGAATTTCATTTTGCAGAACACACTTGGCATAATCTTCTTTGGCCGAATATGTTTAAGGCAGAAAAAATACTTAGCATAATCATCATTTGGCAGAAAGTTTGTATAGCCGAATTTTCAATGGCATACTTTTAAGATAGCAGAATTTTGTTTGGCAGAATTTTATTTGGCAAAATTCCATGATGCATAATTCCTTTTTGCATACTGCTTATTTGGTAGAATTTCACTTGGCATACTATTGCCATTACATTTCTCCTGTGGTTTCGTGGTATTTGTTATAACAACAAATTGGGATACTTGTCTGCCCTACACTAGAGTCGGGGCGAAACCGACACGGATAGATTAGGATAGAAGGTTTAAGGCGGGAGCGAAGCTCCCGCCTTAAACCTTCGTGGTTATTTTTTTTTTAAACCCAAAAAACGACTTGCCTGATTAGCTTGCTGCTTCATTTCATTTATTTATATGGATATAAAAAAGTATGCCAAAAGATAATTCTGCATATTAACTTTCTGCTATGTGATGTTTCTGCATGTTAACTTTCTGCGTTACCATGGTTCTGCTTTTTGATTATTATGCTTATTAAAATTATGCCAAAAGATGATTCTGCCATGCAAAATTATGCTTTTTGAATGTATGCTATATGAGTGTATGCGAAATGATTTTCTGCGAAATGAAATTTCTGCCATCCGTTGTTATGCATTATAAAATTATGACAAAAAAAGTTCTGCGAAAAAGGGTAGACCCATTCTTTAGCATTCATGCAAAAGTTAGGAAAACCAGAAAAAGCCATTTGGTCTTGGCTTTAGGAGAGACTCGAACCCTCGTCTTTTGCTAACCAGGCGACTGCCCTTACCACTGAGCTACCGAGACAATTGACAGTCCAGCCGACTCTGTCAATTCTCAGGGACCATTGGACGGTATTTACCCTGTGAGCCAGGGATCTTACAGGGTAAATATATTCGGCCCGCGTCCAGTAGCGTGGTCCAGCCTGATAATCGGAGTGATAGTAATTGCAATTTCTAAACAATTATAGCAATTAAATAACATATTTGTGGAATTAAGACGACCATATTGTTGTTTATTACTAGGAAGTAGAAGTTGACAGATAAACAGAGTAAAGTAAAGTAAAGTAAAGTAAAGTAAAGTAAAAATAGACTTTATTCATGTAAACTTATTAAAAAGCACTTATGACAAGTCATAAGTCATAAGAGTGTGTCAAAAAAGAAGACAAAATTTAAATATAAAAACTACTGTGTTCTTATTACTGAACAGTGAACATGTAGGTTTTAAACCTTTATTCTGTGTATGCCTAAAACGCAATTGGCCTAAATCGCGTTTTGCCTAAAATTATAAAAAAAAATACTTACCGGTGTAATAAAATCTTAAATGTTGAAAAAAGCGAATTAATAGCAACTAGACTCCTGATAACAAGCCAGCGGAGTCTGAGTCTGTCAACCGATCAGACCAATACGTCTTACAAAGAAATCTACCACCCAATAATTTTCTACCATTTACCTAGTTCAATGCGTCTGCGCCGGTCTAGAGTACGGATGTGCGTTGCGTCGTTCGCGCGACCGAAGCGCTTTGTACTCGCTGCCCGCTCGCTGGGGGAAACCTCGCCGGGGGTCTGTTAGTGGTTACGGGACGACACGTTTGTTAGTCGGTTATGTTACATATACATACCAAAATAATACACAGAATAGCCAAGAACAAAATGCCAAAAGGTCATTTCTGCATTTCTGTTTCGCCAAATGGCTGACTAGTAGAGAATGTTTTGAGCATTAAGTTCGTATCTTATAATTGTTCAGGCATAAAAGATTGCATAAAAAAAAGTTGGATGTATTGAATTGACCCTAAATGACATTTTGATCTGGCGACTTCTAATGTTATCATCATCACTATAACGAACACACACACACAAACAAACATCCAACAAACGGATTGATCCACTATGATCACCCTGAGTGTGATGACGGATGATCTAATCCAGATTTTTTGTCTCCTGAAATCACCTGCCGTCATGACACCTGGGTGTTCAATTTTCTTATATTTTTAGTTTCACCAAGTTTTTTGCTTGCTGCTTTTTTAACTCAAATAAAAATCGGAGTATACCATGTGCATATCCTTTTTTAAAAAACAGGTGTCTAGGTAGGTCAAACTAAAAATATATGATTAATTAATGTTGAAATTGAATACCCAGGTGTTACGACGGCAGGTGATTTCAGGAGCCAAAAATAAAGAATCAGAGGTCACTGATTATCATCAATATGGTGATCATTGTGGATTAATCAAATAAACTAACCTCCGAATATACATACGTCAGTTAAAGTTGAGCTCGCCTTCAAATTCAAGCACTCCTGTTTTACTGTCAATAACGATAGGGTCAAGTTGGGTAACTTTGAATTTCAGTGTAACATTGAATACACTTTTTATATCAGTTAATTTTGACAAGTACTCCAACTAAAAGATGTTGTTGAGTCTATGAGGGATTGGCTCAGAAACAAACCATGAACAACAGTATGTAGGTACTTTTACTGTTTTTAAACAGTGGATTCAATGTTACACTGAAATTCAAAGTTACCCAACTTGACCTTAATCCTCGCCAGATCAAAATGTCATTTAAGGTCAAATCAATACACTAAACTCTTCAAATCAATACACTAAACTTTTCAAATCAATATACTAAACTTTTTTATGTGTGTAAAGGGTTATAAGGCTGTCCATATGTGGACGATTAAGCTTTAAAGTTCACATAAAAAAAGTTTAGTGTATTGATTTGACCTTAAATGACATTTTGATCTGGCGACTTCCAATTATATCATCTTCACCATAACGAACACACACTCTAAATTTGCAAACGCCAATTAAATTTGAGCTCGCCTTCAATTCCATGCACAACGGTTTTGTATCAGAGTTTTTCTCTGTGTAACAGAAATAAATTAAAAAGTTACTGCATGCTGAACGCGAACATCCTAGTTAAAAAAATCACCTGTTATTGTCAATAAAGATAGTTTTGTTAATTGCTATTATGTATGTATATTCACCTTGTACGTTCTTCTGCAGCGGCGTGCCGTCTCGAGACAGGCTAGAGCCGAAGCCGGCGGCGCGGGGGGGCGGCGCGGGCGCGGGCGCGGGGCGGCGGAATGGCAAGGCACGACCTACTACTGGCTTTACTATTTTAGCTGCAAAAAATAGATGAGGATTAGACAGGGAACAGAGAGCCAAGTACGACAGGCACTAAACTTTGTAAGTTTGCATAAGTGCAGTTAGCCGACCGAATTAAGAAGGTCATTATTTACTGGTAGATTACTCGATTTAGATGACTTTCAAATTCGTCAGGGTCTTGGTTTGACGCTTCGCAAACTTCATCTAGGAGAAATTCCTCCTAATCGCCACTAGATGACGGTGCTTCAATGCCATACAAATTCGCGTTTACCGACTCGGGACAGTTTAGTGAGCAATAGCGGTGTGCCTGCCGTACTTGGCACCTAATACAAATTACTGAAAAAATGCCGTTAATTACCAAAAACATACATGAGCTAGGAGATTCTATTCTTCATTGATATCAGACTAAAAACTTAAAATCAACCTGACAGATTTGGTTGAATTTGGTGTAATGACTAAGACACCACCAAAAAGTCACAGGTTCGATTTCCGCTGAAATATTCGTGTTTGTGAACATGTCTTTTTAATAGGGCTGGGCAATGGAGGATGTTCTATGTATATTAAGTATGCATTTACAAGAAAGTTGAACAAAGTAAGTTTATCCATTATCTAGTACCAATACTATAATTTTGCCTAATTTGGGGCTATCTGGTGCTGTGTGAAATGTTGTCTAGCGAAGAATATGTGATGGCCCATGATGATTTTCATTTACTTTAAACATAATTTCAATTTAACTAAGTTTATACGGTAATAATCTTGCTGAGACCCAGAGAATTGATTACAGAAAAATATAACAAGAAAATACATACCACCACCTTTGTCACTGAAATTGATTGTCCTCTGTATATTGGTCCTGTCAGTGAGTCCTCTCTTCGGCAACACTTTAGGCGGTTCTTTAGCCATTTCCTGCTTCACTGGTTGCTTCAACGCCTCCATCTTACCAGCCAAAACGAACGTAGAATTCATATCCTTAAAGTCAAACGCACCAAAGTTCTCAAGTTCCGCTGTCATATCAAACTCTCTCTTAACTTTCTTAGCCGAATTGAAATTCCTTGTCGTATCTAAACTTTCTAAGGAATCATTTATTATTATCGTTTCGTTGTTCATCAACTTTATCGGCGTCCCTTTCCTTTTATTTCCGCATAAGCGCATGGGTTTCCGATTTTCTATATCCGTCTCGCTCTGACAGTCGCTATCAGTAACTATGTCTACAGTGCCGTTTAGTTCGTCCTTTTTGCATGTAAAATCTACAGTCGTCGTGGGTTTGTCTAAGTCCAAATTTGAAACGAATTTAAAATGAGAATCGCCTTCGCCTTCTTTGTCAGACCAAGAGATGCCTTTAGCGTTTTTAGCTTTTCTAACTATTTCTAGATATTCGGCTGTGAGCGCCGGCGGTGCCTTATCGTAGCCTTTCAAAGTGAGGTATAGTTTCTTGAGCATAGTGGGCATTTCGCTCATGTATTCTGTGAAGGCGTTTATTTCTTCGTTTTCTATGCAGAGTAGTTTGTGTCGGAGGTCGTCTCGTGCTTTGAGTAGGCGTAGTTCTGTGCGCATTTGTATGGTGTGTATGAAGTCGTCTAGTTCTGGGCAGTCTGAGAGGGCCTGGTCGGTGATGAGGCGGAGTCGCTTGCGGCTTTCGTCCCAGCGCGCCCAGGCCGACATCACCTTGGAGTCTAAGTGGGCAGATTGCTTCATATAACTTTCTGCTGCCCTTTCTTGGCGGGGGATTTCTTCTGTGCACATCTGAGTAAAAAAAAGTACGTATTATTTATAATCGTCATTGAGTCAAACAATAAAAAGAAAGAAGTACTTTGGCTTACATACTTTTACTTTTTATGAGGTTTTGATATGAGGCTCATTTATAAAAAAACAATTAAAAAGTGTCAAGTCAAATAAAAGGCAAATACCGTTATATTGTAACGGCCAGTTACAAGTCAGTTGAAATGGACGCCTTTTATCCGTATAATTGGCGGTCTTAATTACTACAAGAATTATCTATCTGCCTGAATGATCATCGGATGAATTAAAAATCTTTTTGGTGGTGTATGAAAATATTTTAAACCTATAATACGATAAACGTAGAACAAATACCGTACCGTACAAACATAAATAATATCACACAGATGATGCTAATAAATGAAAAAACAGCCAGAACAGAAGCAACTCATAATTAAGGCTTCTGCAAAGAACAAATCACAGATAGCTTACATAGACAGCGGCGCTGTGTGGAATATTTACGTCCAGGTATATTTAAGCCCAGGGATATCTATGTCCAGGGATACTTATGTCCAGGGATATCTAAGTACCTGTTCCATGGCCTCGCAGGAGGAGCGATGCGCGAGGTCTGCTACATGCGAGAAGGCGCGTTGCTTGAGCCGCTGCCGCAGCGCCAACACTCGCTGCCGAGACAGTAGGTTCAGTAGCGATGTCTCCAAGGCGCCGTGGGTACTCTCTTCGGTTGCGATGCGACGCTTCCATTCTTGTTTCGCTAAAATGCATAAAAAAATATTTTCACTCGAAAAAGTAAGTTTAAAAACCTATTTTCACTCGAAAATAGTAAGTTTAAAAACCTGTTTCACTCGAAAATAGTAAGTTTAAAAACCTATTTTCACTCGGAAAAGTAAGTTCAAAAACCTATTTTCACTTGCTCAGAGGGTACTAACTGATCAAATCTGATTGATGGCAAATTGGCGAGTTCGTGCTATTGTACGTGTTGTAGTAACATATTATTTATACTGACTGAGCTGAGTAGTTTGCAAAATGGAAAGGTCTTCTCGTACGACTATATCATAAATGAAAGTCTGACTTAAATTGAAACATAACAATCATAAACTTTCCACTAGTAGTCACAATGAAATATGTTTTATTACTTATTTTTACTGTTAAATACAATTCTCGAGTTTTCATTAAGTCTACATAAAATAAATGCATTCGAATATACAGTACAGTATAAAGAAGTAGTAATATAGTTCAAATGTTTTAATCAGCGACTTGTGACTAAACAAATCAACAGGTTCTTGAACTAATATTTGTGCTACAAAGCTACAGAATCTCAATTCTCAATAGATCATAGTTGTATTATGACAATCCTCATTGCAAATCTAATTCATAATGAATCTTTAGGCACTGTAAGTTGAATGATGCTAAAAGTTGAAAAAACATTGGAAAACGTTGATCTTCCCGTCTGACATCGGGCAGGTTGCCATTCCGTCATCAAGTAAGTAACAATGAAAACTTTCAAAGTCATAACTAACCTTTTTCCTTAGCCAAGTCTGGTTCTTTGACCACCTTGACACTCGAGAGCGACAATTTCGCCTCCAACTCCTTCACCTTCTTCTTAAGTTCCTCATTAATCTTCACATACTGGGACAGTCTCATGTCTCCATCAACAATGTTCTTCTTAATGCTAAGCTGAATCTTATTGGCTCTAGCTGCGTATTTGAGTGTGTTGTAGGTATCTTCGTAGCTAATACTGGCAGGTGATACGTTGGCAATCATGACAGTTTTGCAGTTACCTCCAAGACTGTCTTTCAGAAGACGAGTCAGTTTGGAGTCTCTAAAACAAAGATTCAAATTAAAATGATCTACATATAGATAGCTTTCGGCAAAGTTGTTATGTACCTTATTCACACATTCACAATGGTTTTTTTACTCAACTACTTACTAACACAGCATAATTTACCTAATTTACTGTAGAAATTAAGTCTACCAGAGGTTGTCTGAAGGGATCACTTTGTACATTAAAGTGTCTACCTACTTCCTGTTAGTATTCCTGCAATAGCAGGTTGGTATACCTGCTATAGCAGTAATACTAGTTTCTATCCTATAAGATTATGAAATATAAGATTATCGATCTTATCTTAGCTAATGTATAGTAACAACTCAAAATGATAATCACTGTGTTCAGTGTTAAGGACCACACGTCAAGCAATTGGTGGCAAGTGGACCATACCATTTAGGAGACAATTCCTTATTCTACAATGAACAATACTCACCTATAAGGAATGTAGCTGCTCCCATCAGCAAGCCGGTTGATACAGTTCCCCAAGGAGAGTAGACTCTTGTTGATGTTCGCGCCTTCCTTGAACCGCTCGCCGACGCAGCCTGTGGCTGAGGCACGCTCGCTGCCCGCCAAGTCAATCATAGACAGTTTCACCAATCTGAGCTGACTGCTTGTCTTGTAGCGCATTTTCACGTACACCTAGAAATTACTAGACTCATAAAAACGAATACACTAAGAACATCAGCTAGAGCTAGTCCTGTATGGCTAGCACGAACCGTTAACGTTTTGGTAATCGAAAAGTAAACGATTTTATTTTGTTTTTCCTATGACTTTCAGAAAAAAGAATTTTGGTTACTTTTCGATTACGGAAACGTTAGCGGTTTGTGCTAGGCCTACTGTTTGTTGTGCCCAAGAGGGTCTATAATAAACATACCAAGTTTGTAACATCTACTAGGTACATTATTATGGAATGCAAATAAAAGATTGAGTGTTGAGCATCAAGTTAATTTAAGAACCACACGTAAAATATTTAGAACAAAGGTTTACAGAGTTCAGTTAGTGCACAATAATTAAAACATTGATCTCTATTTTTTATTGGGTTTCTAAGTTTGCAAGTGGCAAGACCAAAATGAATAAAAAAGTTCTATAACAATCCAATAACATGACAAACAAAGTCAATAATAAGATTAAATATCCAGTTTCCATAATAAAATATAAGCAGAATAATAGAGTTTGAGTTTCTCACCTTTTTAAGTAATTTTACACAGTGAAAAATCTTCATTTTCTTAGTTTATTTTCACACAGTCATAGTTTCCTCAGACAAACTGAGACATTTGGGGTCTGCTGGTACTTTTTGTTACTTACAATTATTTAATATCACCTACATACCTACTTACTTTTTAAGACACATTTAAAAGTTTCATAGCATAGAAATAAGAAGAACATAATATACAAACATACTACATTTCATCTAACAGGAAAAAAATGAATATACTTTAACTTCAAGTACTATACCTGAAAAACTGCATGACTCCTAGAGCTCTCTGCGTTAGCATCTGTTGGGTGTTGTGTCCTATTCTTGTTGCCATTCTCAAGCATGTTCAGTAGCTCTCGGGCAGTCTTTATATTGTTCAGAGTCAGGCCAGCAACCATCACTCCGTACTTGGAGTCCTCACGTAGTTGCAAGGGGGTGCTAGATGGTTTTAGTAGGTCATATACATTCTCATTGTACACCTGCAAATTAAACAGGCTTTTAAAACTCCAGCTCAACAGGACATAGGTAGATATAAATCTCAATAAAAAACAGCTTTGGATACCTTCAAACTGGGTCATTTGACCCATTACTGAAAACTATGGACGTCAGACTAACTTCATAGTAACTTGACACACAACAATACAGTATAGAGAATAATGGGTTAGTAGTCTCATTATATCATCTATAAACTAAACTAGGTGCAGTAGGCAAGCACCGAATGAAAAAAAATATTAATTTCACTTAAAACCTTTAGAAAACAATTCTAATACGGTAAGCATATCTAAAACACTTACTTCAATATAAGAAACTCCAATATCAAACTCTCTGTCCTTCTCAAAAGAGTTGATTGTGTAGAAAAGATGTTCCATAGTCAAATATGTGATGCCAGGGTGCTCCTCACTGCCTATCATGGTAAAAGTCTTGCCCGCACCAGTAGCTCCATACACAAATACAGAACAGTTGTAGCCTTCCATCAGAGCAGACAGCATATCCTTGGTGGTTGTTTCAAACACATCCTGGTTGGATGCATTCAAACCACACACATTGTCAAACACAAACTTCATTTCTTTATTGGCCCGCTTCAAGAAGCTTTTGTTAGGCTGCTGCACTCCCTGGTAGAAGAACGGCCTGATCTCCTCTTTGGGATCGAAAACGAGCATCTTATCATCGACGACATCTACAACAATACGACTGTTCTGTTCCAATTCTCTATTGTTCAAAGGACGCACTCTTACAACAACTTTAATGTTTGCAGCCATGTTCTGGGTGGAACCGCTCTTAGAAGGCGCTGTGATCTTAGGCAGGGGCTTCGCCACGCCTTGGAGAGGACGTTTCTCCATTCTAACCATTTTTCTCAACACTTGTAAACACTTTTAACATCGAAATGAAATCGACCAGCAACCACGATCTATGGCACACTAATTCACTTGGCTTAAGCGATAACGGTTTCTGCCGTCGAAATAAGTCCGACACAGCAGCAGTTATTAATTGAATTAGGCAAATTGTTTCGTAAACACTAAACGAAGTTCAAATCGCGTTCGTATTTTGTAACCGTCAAATTATTTAAACTGAATGACAGCTTCGCTTGCTTCCCCGGGCTCCCCGCTGCGCATGCGCGTCACTAGTGCGCGCAGATTATAAAGTACAGATTTATTTGTTACAGATGCATAGATGGCAGCACAACGCTTTTACAAGCTCGCATCGACCTCATAGCCAAGAGACTCATAATGACAGGTGACGCGACTGGGACCAAGTAAGCGTAGCAGCGCTCAATTGTGGCACGCGTGCCACGCCTACTTTGCACTTCCACTGTTTTTTCTGTTCTGTGTGTGAGAAGCTATGGTATGGCCAAATACGTCGGAATTCAGAACCTACCACACAACGAGTTTCTGCCATTTCTGAGAGCTTTCAAGCAACAACGTCACTAATTGGACATTATGGGTATTGACGTTATCCTCCCCTTCAGGTAGTTAACACGCGTAATTTCATACAAGAAATCAAACATCAGGCGTCTAGTGGCTGTGATGTGAGGTCGCTGCAAGCTCGAGACGTTTATAAAGAACACGAACGCACACGAACAAAAAGGAAATGATTAAACTTGTGCAGTTGCTTTGCTTTACATACGCATGCAGGGCATTCATTTATTACCTTACGTAACCTGAAAACCCTAAGGTCCCTATTTCCTAATAAATTTTAATTCAGCCTTATAAGTGGCTGTAATCTGAAGTCAGGCTTCATCAAGTCTTCTTGGCATTGTACGTGATCACATACTGTCGGGTATAAATTATTTTTGTGCTTGCTATTAAAATTCCAGCAGTATTTTATTTGTATAAGATCGACAGGGCGCCCGGCCGGATGTCTACTGTAACGAGACAGTATAAGCAACAAAATACAATTTCCTCGTTAATTTCCGCCGCCGATCTTATTGCCGTAAAGATGGTAAAGAGCTAATCTAAGTTTTCAGACTTGAATCTAACGCTGACTCTGAACATCATCATCGCCAAGCGTTATCATCAATAAAGCGTACGCTCGGACACAGACACAGTTTGGTCAGAATAAAGTCCTTTCAAACTTGGCAGTTTAAATATACCTACCGATTTGGTGTCATGGTTGAGTAGATGATAGATGGCTACTTTATGGTCAAGGTACAAAGCCGTCCAGCGCGGCGTGACGCAACTTCAGCGCGACGTTGGCGTGGCGTTAGTGTTCACACTGCGGGTGCGTCGCGACTTCAGCGCGACGTTGCCGTGACGGGACGTCAGTGAGGCGCGTTGGCGTGGCAGCAGTGCACAGTGAGCTATGAACCTTCATTCTGTTACATCACGTTTTTATTCTTAAAATATTTTGTCTTGTATGTGAGAACATAGGTACAAACACCAATGTGCCAATAGCCCATATTTCCATAATGTCCGGTTATACATGATTTATAATTATTTTTCCGCTAATAGGTAAGTCAAAACCACCCGATTTAGTGTAAAACTTACTAACTTGGCAACACTAACAAGAGCGGTCGCTTCACGTCACGCCCCGCCGCGCTGCGGCCGCGTCGCGTTGCGGTCACGTCGTCGCGCTGAAGTTGTATTCACGCTCGGCGCGACAGCGGCGTGGCGCGACGGCTCAGTGTTGCTGCTGCCATACTGTTTAGTACATTTCAACTGGTCAATGACGCCTTGCCGTCGCGCCGCTGTGAGTTTTGGCCTTTAACAGAGATCGCGAGTCCGATACCCGCACAGTACAAACATTTGTGTGCATGAAAATGTCTGCTTGTATTTGTATGGGTGTTTCCTTTGTAAATCAAGTATGTATTGACAAAAAAAAAAGTATTTGAGTAGGTATCTATGTTTTTTCGTTGTCTGGTATCCCATAATACAAGTTTTTATTAGCTAACTTTGGTGCTAGATGGATGGGTGCTGTGTGAAATAATGTCCAGGGAAATCTACTAAGTAAAACATCATTGCATGTCGTTGCTCTATTGCTGGTAGACAAAAAACGATGGTTAGCCTGATTTACGTTCGATTGCCATCTCCCATGGCTGTTCTTAATTGTTAATATTTGCCTGAAAGTGTTGTTTCGTATTTATTATGTGATAAGATCTTTATTTATTTCCAACGTAACTTAAAAATATGTGTCAATCCTAGTCAATTTTATAGGTACCTAGTTAAGACTTGCATTGGAATTGGAACCGATATTAAATAACTTATTGCATTGGCAGTAAATTATACAGGCAGTCCGAAATATAATTCCAAGTAGAATTGCCACGGTCCCACCCCGTCATTATTCCTGACAAAATATTCATAACGACTGCAATTTGTACGAGGAAAATGATTACGACGTTGTTAATATTAATATTATTAGTTAGTATTTAACCACATGTTACCAACTACCCTATTCCTTACATTCGTCATTCAATCAGTGTTATTTGATTGGGCCAGTCTTGGACGCTACCAAAATGGTTTTTGCAGTCCGCCGTTTTAATAAAAACTGCTTATCCATTTCAAATCTACTGACTTGGTTAGAAGATGCAAGGTACCCTTCTGTTGGTCCACACCTCTGGCTCCTAGGCCTAACTGGCCTCTGGCATCCAAATCTCAACTCAAAACTCACAAGGTTCAAGCAATATCTATTTTACTTGACCATAGCCTTTTTCTTCAGTCAATACGTTAGATGTGTTGTAAAACTAAATCCAGGTTCTCTGAAGCTTATTCTCCAATATGCGCCGTTCCATCTAGGCATTGTCAAGTCCTGTTTTTTCCAAAAGGACCATGCTAAGTGGGAAAGCGTCATCGCCTACATATCGTCTGTCGAGCGAAAGGAAATTTCTGCCGGAAACAAAGAAACTAACCAAATAATCTCTGAATATATAAATCGCAGCAGACGCGTTAGCTATTTCTTCTGGGCTTTAGCATTTCTTTCGAATTTCTCAATTTTCACCGAACCGTATCAAAAGAACCAGTGCAACATCAATGGCACAAGTGTGTATATGAAAATCTTCGATGGCTACACCCCTTACAGCAACGAACCACCAGGCTATTACGTTTCTATGTTCATCCAAACAGTCCTTGGCTATATTGTAAGTGCGTACGTGGTTGGCTGGGATACCCTCGTTTGTACTATCATGATTTTCTTCAAAGGACAACTTAAAATCACTCGGCTGACTTGTGCCGCCGTCATTGATGTGACCGATGCCGAAAAGAGCCACTACAATATTGTGGAGTGTCATCGCTTTTACGTTACTCTGGTTAAGTAAGGCAAAACTCTTCATCAACTTAATCATAAATATCTAAGGTAGATATCAAAATGACTACGTGCTGTGATTTTTTATCGTTTTCAGGAATCAAAAGTTGTTCAACTCACTAATTTCGCCAGCCATGTTTGTCTACTTGATTCTGATCTCCGTGAACCTTGGAGTATGCATCATAGAGATTGTACAGGTAGACCTGGGCTTACTGCCGTTTAACTTATGTTTTTGTAGTATTTACTATGGGAGTTTGTTAATAAGGTGTAATTTTAGGTGCAAGGCGATCTAAGGACTGTTATCTCCAGCTGTTTGTTTGTGATGGCATGTCTGATTCAACTTCTATTATTTTACTGGCACAGCAACGAAGTTTCTCTGGAGGTGAGTTGTTTCTTTGTATCATGGATATAGTGGCTGCCATTAACTACTTATGTAACACTATGACATTTAGGCTCAGGCATCAGGTGAGTAAGGTCCGTTTTAGTTTTATTTTGGACATTGTGTCTGAGTGAGGCGTCAGTCATGTGACACATTTTCGGCTTTTACCGCTTTTGTTCTTTCGCGTCAGTTTATGTGTGTTTTACAATGTCTTTTGGCTTCATGTATGTTTTTTGTATGTTTCAGAGCACTCTTGTTAGCTACGGCACGTTCTGCAGCAAGTGGATGGACGCCAGCCGCCGCATCCAGCGCGAGGTGGCCCTCCTGGGGCAGACCACGAAGACCCGGCTGGTCTTCAAAGCGGGGCCCTTCAACGAGATGTCGCTGACTACCTTCATTGCTGTTAGTTTTTAGAATCTACTTCTAACCTCCCGAGATTCCAACTGGTTTTAGGATCACAATCACGCCAAATGATTGTGAATTTAACGCTTCTGAAAGAGCTTTTCATTTTGCGTTGACATTTCTACTGCTTCCAATTAAATCTTATGATATTGCATAATTCAAAAAGCGTCGAGCACCCACCTGCTTATGCCGTGCAGATTGTAATATATTAATAATAGAGGTAATATATTTTTAAAATCATTTTTCAGATCCTGCGATCGAGCTACAGTTTTTACACATTACTGAATGAAACTATGTAAACTTGATTGGAACTACATATAACCAAGACGGTCTTCTTAATAATAATAAAATGTATGTATTTATTTAGATTATTATTAAACCAACCAAATCAACGCACAAGCGTACCTACCCACGTATTCACAAACACAAATCAACGTTGAGCATCCCTCAGAAGTACAGCTGTCCCTTTCAGTTTTATCGTCCTATTACGGGACAGCATGAGCGTGAACGCGTGCTTAGCGTTAATTGACTTGATTGAATTTGTTAAGAGCTGTTGAATTGGTTTTGAGTTGTAAAGAGATTTGTTTTTTTTTCGATACTTAGCTGTTGTAATTTCGTTTCCCAAAATGTTTTTTTTTTGGGAGCAGATTACAAGTGTAATTAAAAAAAAGCATAGCAATGATAGATATTTTCAGGTCAGACTTGGATAGAAATGTTCATTAGGTGTTAATTGAATGTTTCAACAAACGCAGCACGTCTGCCCTCTAGTAAATATTGTGTTGTCTCTGCCCTCCGGTAAACAGCCTTTATTGTTTTTGCCCTCCGGCGGCAATTTCAACGACAGTCTCAAAACGACTCGACATAACACCACTACTCGTAATTGGCTTTCCAATGTGTAATATCTTTGTGTCATTCGTTTTACAATATTATTCTGCCTTGTTCTCCCTCATCCTTGATACATTTTTGAAACTTTTAATGCTTCCTACCTTTTTAACGCTGCCCGCCCACGCCCCGCATTTTTTAAACCGATAATCGGACCAATTGAAAATCGGGTGTACATATATCACTTATTTCCTTAGACAAAACATCAATGCTCTACTCTAAGGCACCAGTTTGCTTTTACAAATGATTCAATAGATGTAACTTCAAAATAATTACTTTCAAAAACATACCATCAGACTGCCATTGAATCGCCGTTGGACTGTTTGATGTACTTCAATTGGATTGTTTGTGGATAGTACATAATGGAATACTGGTCCAGTCCTGCCCAGCCACTTCAAATTATTTACCAGCTTGGCTCTGTTAGCCAATGATATTATAATAAAAAAGAGGTAGATAGGTTACTTGTGCTAAAAAAGTGGCACTCGAAATCATGATGTTCGAACAACTGAGCAAAACATTGACAGTGTTGACAGTTTGAAAAAGCACTGCGCAACATGTATCTGTCTCGTTTACGCTCTAGCAAATAATCATACTATCTTGTTCACACGGTCAAATTATAGGCGAGAGGACAATTTTCGACTCCGCATTAGTACTGACATAACCTATCTACCTCTTTTGAATATAATAATATCATTGCTGTTGGCGGCCTTTGGTAGGAAACCTTCATTGGAGTTTCCTACAACTATTGAGGTGAGATAAAAACTAAACATTACCATAGACTATAAAGTGGAGGCACTCGTTTAGTGTTGTATCAGAGACATAATCCTAACCTAATGGGGCGGGCAACTGTCAAACTGGCGCTAGCAGAGCACCGACCCATAACAAACACGGATTTGTATGAAATTTGTTGAAAATAATTAATTAGAGGCGATTATCAAATAAATGCCCAGGTGTTGTGTACCAAAGTGCAGAGAAACTGGAGGCCACCACTTTCCTCGAGATGAGCAACTTAAAAAAATGTGGCTAAAAGCAATAAGGCGAGTAAGTTCGAGCCTAAAACCGGGGCGAGGGTGTGTCATAACCACTTCGAGGCCAGTGATTATGAAATAATCAGTAAATACTCAGGTAAATTACCTACATACATAAGGATTCAAATTGATTATTTTCTGTTTGTCTAGAAGGCACAAAACTATCGTCTATTTGGTGCGTAACAGAGAGGCTCGCCACCTTGAAGTGAAATTTAATAAACCGCAGGAAACAGGCAGCCCATAAAAATAAACAATTGAATGGTTAATAGTCTGCCTTACTAAATTTGTGGCCAAGTCTGGCCTTTTGGGTCCACCAAAAATTCACTTAATTCTCTTTGATTTAAAGGTTACTTAGATGCTAAGGTTTTTCTCACTTTTTCAGGCACCATAAACCAGCACAAAATTTTGTAGAAGTCTGTCATCCCTTCAGTGTTTCCATGGAACGTAAAGCAGGGCCCCACATTAAGAGAAGAATGCCTGAGGACACGTAATTTGAGAAAAAAGCTTGTTTCAAGATGAGAATTTAACTACTCCGGACTTCAATCATTTTCAGCCACTTGAAGAATTAGATATGCAAATGTTTCCCACAGTGTTGATGTAACTGAAATTCAGTCCTCAAGCTCGGATCTAGCTTCTGGGTCTGGAGAAATTTGTACAAAAGGGACACAGACTTGTAATATTTTGAGATTATTCTCTACAGAGCAATTGCATAAATACAGGAAAAACAGGAATTTGGGAGAGGTTGTTGTGGTTGGGTATTTTACAAATAAAAGAAAAATGATTAAGAAAACACATAACAATTTATTTAATCAATACTTGGTATTCCCCCCCTAGCCCTTATCACTGCTTGAAGTCGATTCTTCATTGATCAGATCAACTTTTCGACGTCCTCTTGAGTTATGTTATCCCACTCTTCCAACAATACTGTCTTCAATTCTTCTACTATGAAGGGGCTTGATTTCTGGCTCGTACTCTTCGTTTTAACTGGTCCCATTAATGCTCCATCGGATTTAAGTCTGGACTGTTGCAATACTTTGTCCATTTTCTTGTCAGAGCTGTAAGAAAATGAAAAAAAATCTGTAAATTAATGACTTGTATGTGGTTCATGTTTAAAGTTTAAACAGGTCTCCACACATTCTCCACTGTCTACCTTGTTCTAAAGGTGTAGGCTGACACTGTTGAAGGTTGCGGCACTGAACGCCTGAACAGGTTGATATACCTACTTACATCAACCAAAATCTAGTATTTTCTCATGCCAGTAAATTGATTCTGACTTCCCAGCCCAAATGGAAGTAGTTTTGCTTGCTTAAATAGCTCCTTATAATCGAAATAAGACTTACATAGATAAGTAATGCCGTATTTGAACTTTATCCAGTGGAGAAAGCTTGGTGTTGCTGTTGATGTCTCTGTAAGACTCATTGGGTGGAAGTTCCATTGAAGGCTCGCCGTCCACAACTTCAGGTTGCCCAAAATTGAAGTTTTGGTCATATGACTCTAATCTGTAATACGAAAAGTATATTTGAAAACGTTCAGACTTGAATTATAACCTCAAACTTTAAAAGTAAGGAAATATGATGTTTCGGGTTTTCAACTGTCACTAAAATGATACAATGGTTACATACTAGCTAGACTATCACAGGTAAACATTCAATAAACTTTAAAACAAGTTACAAGACCTTCAAGTTGACAAAATAAGAAGGAATTTATGGAACACAAATTACCTTTCAATTTAGTCAGTTTTCCTTCCACGTAAAGAGGCACCTCTTTTTCTCATTTCTTCTTTAAACGCGCATATTTTCCAAGTGAAATACATGTTTGAAAGTGAGGAATAAACGAGAATTAACGCAATATGTTAATCGAAATTGGACGTAGTTACAGAGAAAGGACTCAACCCACACCTAGTCACTTTTGAGCTAGGAGCGTTTGAAGTTTCAGCGGAAATTGCTCTAAGACCAGGTTAAATTTTATGTTTAAATTTCGCTTAATTTTAAAGTACAGCGTGTATTTTGATTTGTCCATTGAAATAATAATATATTTTGCAATAGATTTCAAGATATTCAATGAAATGTGGATTGAGTCCTTACAATGAAACTTAAGTTTGAAAGGAAAGGTATATTTTTTTCATTTCTCAGAAAGGACTCAAAACTACCCTTTGAATGGGAAATAACTTAAATAAGAAAACAATACAAGTGAAATCTTTAAAACGTGATATATTCACTATGCTTAAATATCAACCAAAACATAATATCTAATTATAACATTACTAAATCAAAAATAATATTAAAAACTGCCCCGATAAGCATGCAAGAGCATCAATGATTTATTGCATCCTCCAAATCAAAATCTATAGTTGCCCCGAATCTGTCTATCCTCATTGGGAGAATTTCCCCGTAGGTTCTCGTAAAACCCATAGCCAATCCAGGCCAAATAACCTCAAAGTCTTTTTCGGAACTTTTGATCAAAACACCTTTGACAAGTCAGACAAGTCCTAACCTAACCTTCTAGACAAGTATAACTTCTGAACTTCTCCACTTAAAGTATGTACTTATATGATCAAGCTTCCTCTGACTCTGACATTGTTTAATATGTATAACAGTTGAGCTTCGTAGGAACCTAATGTTATACATTTATTAAACTCTTATTTCCGTATTTCTGTTGGAACCAGTAAGAAACAGCGTTGCTTGCAGGTGCACGAATAATCATGAAATTCTTTAGATCCTACTAAGTAGTTTATCTTTGTCATGAGTTGGTAAATTATTGTATTTCCTCTTCTTCTCAGGCAGACAATTTTTATAATAGTTTAGTTAGGCACGCATTTGATCACAATCTCACCTGATCGTAAGTGATGATGTGGTCTAAGATGGTACACGTCGGCTTAAAAAATGGCTGTTCACTCTCTTCTTGAAGAGGGCCAAGTTGTATTGCTGTGGAAACACTTCAGCAGGAAGCTCATTCCACTCCCCTGCTGTTCGCGTTATGAAAGTGTTACCAAAGCGGTTGGTGCGAATCGCTGGGATGTCAAGAACATAGGGATGGAAAGCTAGTCTGCGCCTAGTGGTCCCATGAAGAAAAGGAGCTACCCTACGGCGGTGTTCAAGGTCTTGTAGCTTATCTGTGATGTCAGCGTCCCCCACAAGCACCACAGCAAGCCTCTCCACCGATTCTAAAGCGGCCAGCAGGTACTTGGCGGATCCGTCCCAGAGGTGACAGCAGTACTCTATACAAGGACGAATTTGCGCTTTGTTTAGCTGAAGCAGCATTGTCGGTGAGAAGTACCTCTTCACCCTGGACAGGATACCGGGCTTCTTAGCAGCGGTTTTAGGCACAGACTCAATGCAATGGCCGAAGTTTAGCTTGGACGACACTTCCATACCCAGAAGGTGTAGGTGGCCGGTTATTGTTACTGGTGCATCACGGAAAGTTGGAGACAGCTGGGAAGGACTTTGCTTACCAGAGCACAAACGTGCCTGCATCTTGGTAGCGTTGAAACGGATAAGGTTAGCATCACCCGAGTCAGAAACACGCTCCAAAGCCTGATTGAGACGCTCCATCAAACCCTCGCGACAGGACCGGGTATCCTCCGCAGTTGACCTCGAAGTAGATTCGTATCGTCGTCGGTTTTTAGGTACGGAAACAGCCATTCACGATGGTGAGCGTTGAGGTCCCCCAAAATAACCAGCTGAGTCGAGGAATTTCTGCCTAAGGCTATGTGGCACCAAGGTACTCACAGAGCCTAGTTGTCGCCCGATCTCCACTGTGCGAGCGGTAACCAATGACATTGATTATTTACTCTTAGCTAGTGTCGACCACTAACCAAACGCATCAAAAACTGGGCTCTTCAAGGTTACGGAGACGCTTAAAGCAAATGTCCTTGCGAGCATACATGCACACTCCGGCATGGGCTCTGAACCTGTGTTCAAGAGTGTAGCCAGGGTAGGTGAGGTAAGACGCGTCAGCTGGACGTTTGATCTGGGTCTCCGTAAGGAATAGCAACAGCGGCATCTCAGTCTCGACGTGGTAGTGGACTGCATCGATATTGGAGTGCAGGCCTGGAATATTCGCGAGGTGCACTTTTAGTGGGAGGACGTGCAACCGCTGCTTAACGTTTTTAGTTTTCCTTGTCCTTGTCATTGTGTTTGCGGTAAAGAGGAAGAGTGAACAGACAGGAGAACGGAAGTTGATTACGTTTGAGGTAAAGAGGAAGAGTGAACAGACAGGAGGACGGAAGTTGGGTTGGGTGTTGCCCCGGTTGCCCAGTAACATACACTCAGCCGGTATACAGACAAAGAGTCTGGTTTGGAGACTGCGGGGACGCCCGAAACTTCCCAAGAGTGGCCACCTGGTAATCCCATCCGGTCGCCAACTGGCAAGGTGTAGCACCCTGGGATTTTACTCAAGATGGCGGGGCAGCCTTTCGCAGGTGGCTAGCCAGCTACTTGAGCCCCGAACTGTCTGCGGTTAGCCAGCGGCGCACTGTGCTTCGGATACCGCTAGGCTCCAGAAACAGACGCAAGGTGTGACAGCCGTGAGCAGTCAAAGCCGGCTGCTTAGAGCAAGTAACCGCCCAGACTCGTCCTCTTAAATGGCTTCTCCGAACATCGTACCGGAACACAGTCGGAACTGTTTGGTGGAACGGCTTTGGAGGGTGGTCCTTGCCGCGGCTGAAGCCTACCACCGGAAAGAAGCTACTCGTTTAGCACCACCCAGGGGACACTTGCAAACCTACGGAAGCGAGTAGCACCTACCCCCCAACACTCTCAAAACCGATTCACAGAAAGAAGATAGGTAGCTTGAGTCCTTCCAAGTAAAATTAAAAGTTATTAATGATTACTAAATATGTTAGCCAAATACTTTAAGATGCTTCAGTTATATTAAAAATATTTCTATCAGTAATTATCTATTCCTTACAAACGACTCAGATTGCCTGAGTCTATTTAGATATTTTATAATTAAATGTATTGTTCATATAGTTTTTTACCTGAAATAACTCAAGCGCTTTGAGTCGTTTCTGTGAAAAACAAAAACATATTGTCTTAGTAAACTTATAACACAGAAATGACCTAACCTGTTTGAGTCATTTCAGTTATTTGATAAAAATGTTTCTTTCCAACAAAACAATTTCTTAGAAAAGACCCAAACTGTTTGAGTTTCTTCTGGTTTATCGACCTTATGACCATATTCATAGTTAATATATTACACAGAAACAACTCAAGCAGATTGAGTTCGTTCAGTGAATCAATTTTAAATGCTCTTCATACTGGGGTTGAGTCGAGGTAGGAAAAAAAACTAGTTTCTAAGTACATTTTGAAAATGGTGTTTTCACTACATTGTAGAATCGACCATCAGGAGTACGATGGCATAGATAACTCGATTTTGGCCAAAGTGTGGGTTGAGTCCTTTCTGCTTGACTACGTCCAGGACGTAGTTACAGAGAAAGGACTCAACCCACACCTAGTCACTTTTGAGCTAGGAGCGTTTGAAGTTTCAGCGGAAATTGCTCTAAGACCAGGTTAAATTTTATGTTTAAATTTCGCTTAATTTTAAAGTACAGCGTGTATTTTGATTTGTCCATTGAAATAATAATATATTTTGCAATAGATTTCAAGATATTCAATGAAATGTGGATTGAGTCCTTACAATGAAACTTAAGTTTGAAAGGAAAGGTATATTTTTTTCATTTCTCAGAAAGGACTCAAAACTACCCTTTGAATGGGAAATAACTTAAATAAGAAAACAATACAAGTGAAATCTTTAAAACGTGATATATTCACTATGCTTAAATATCAACCAAAACATAATATCTAATTATAACATTACTAAATCAAAAATAATATTAAAAACTGCCCCGATAAGCATGCAAGAGCATCAATGATTTATTGCATCCTCCAAATCAAAATCTATAGTTGCCCCGAATCTGTCTATCCTCATTGGGAGAATTTCCCCGTAGGTTCTCGTAAAACCCATAGCCAATCCAGGCCAAATAACCTCAAAGTCTTTTTCGGAACTTTTGATCAAAACACCTTTGACAAGTCAGACAAGTCCTAACCTAACCTTCTAGACAAGTATAACTTCTGAACTTCTCCACTTAAAGTATGTACTTATATGATCAAGCTTCCTCTGACTCTGACATTGTTTAATATGTATAACAGTTGAGCTTCGTAGGAACCTAATGTTATACATTTATTAAACTCTTATTTCCGTATTTCTGTTGGAACCAGTAAGAAACAGCGTTGCTTGCAGGTGCACGAATAATCATGAAATTCTTTAGATCCTACTAAGTAGTTTATCTTTGTCATGAGTTGGTAAATTATTGTATTTCCTCTTCTTCTCAGGCAGACAATTTTTATAATAGTTTAGTTAGGCACGCATTTGATCACAATCTCACCTGATCGTAAGTGATGATGTGGTCTAAGATGGTACACGTCGGCTTAAAAAATGGCTGTTCACTCTCTTCTTGAAGAGGGCCAAGTTGTATTGCTGTGGAAACACTTCAGCAGGAAGCTCATTCCACTCCCCTGCTGTTCGCGTTATGAAAGTGTTACCAAAGCGGTTGGTGCGAATCGCTGGGATGTCAAGAACATAGGGATGGAAAGCTAGTCTGCGCCTAGTGGTCCCATGAAGAAAAGGAGCTGGTGGAATCAGGTCATGCCTGATTCCTCCGAAATGCAACCTGTAGAAAACCGACAGACAAGCTACCCTACGGCGGTGTTCAAGGTCTTGTAGCTTATCTGTGATGTCAGCGTCCCCCACAAGCACCACAGCAAGCCTCTCCACCGATTCTAAAGCGGCCAGCAGGTACTTGGCGGATCCGTCCCAGAGGTGACAGCAGTACTCTATACAAGGACGAATTTGCGCTTTGTTTAGCTGAAGCAGCATTGTCGGTGAGAAGTACCTCTTCACCCTGGACAGGATACCGGGCTTCTTAGCAGCGGTTTTAGGCACAGACTCAATGCAATGGCCGAAGTTTAGCTTGGACGACACTTCCATACCCAGAAGGTGTAGGTGGCCGGTTATTGTTACTGGTGCATCACGGAAAGTTGGAGACAGCTGGGAAGGACTTTGCTTACCAGAGCACAAACGTGCCTGCATCTTGGTAGCGTTGAAACGGATAAGGTTAGCATCACCCGAGTCAGAAACACGCTCCAAAGCCTGATTGAGACGCTCCACCAAACCCTCGCGACAGGACCGGGTATCCTCCGCAGTTGACCTCGAAGTAGATTCGTATCGTCGTCGGTTTTTAGGTACGGAAACAGCCATTCACGATGGTGAGCGTTGAGGTCCCCCAAAATAACCAGCTGAGTCGAGGAATTTCTGCCTAAGGCTATGTGGCACCAAGGTACTCACAGAGCCTAGTTGTCGCCCGATCTCCACTGTGCGAGCGGTAACCAATGACATTGATTATTTACTCTTAGCTAGTGTCGACCACTAACCAAACGCATCAAAAACTGGGCTCTTCAAGGTTACGGAGACGCTTAAAGCAAATGTCCTTGCGAGCATACATGCACACTCCGGCATGGGCTCTGAACCTGTGTTCAAGAGTGTAGCCAGGGTAGGTGAGGTAAGACGCGTCAGCTGGACGTTTGATCTGGGTCTCCGTAAGGAATAGCAACAGCGGCATCTCAGTCTCGACGTGGTAGTGGACTGCATCGATATTGGAGTGCAGGCCTGGAATATTCGCGAGGTGCACTTTTAGTGGGAGGACGTGCAACCGCTGCTTAACGTTTTTAGTTTTCCTTGTCCTTGTCATTGTGTTTGCGGTAAAGAGGAAGAGTGAACAGACAGGAGAACGGAAGTTGATTACGTTTGAGGTAAAGAGGAAGAGTGAACAGACAGGAGGACGGAAGTTGGGTTGGGTGTTGCCCCGGTTGCCCAGTAACATACACTCAGCCGGTATACAGACAAAGAGTCTGGTTTGGAGACTGCGGGGACGCCCGAAACTTCCCAAGAGTGGCCACCTGGTAATCCCATCCGGTCGCCAACTGGCAAGGTGTAGCACCCTGGGATTTTACTCAAGATGGCGGGGCAGCCTTTCGCAGGTGGCTAGCCAGCTACTTGAGCCCCGAACTGTCTGCGGTTAGCCAGCGGCGCACTGTGCTTCGGATACCGCTAGGCTCCAGAAACAGACGCAAGGTGTGACAGCCGTGAGCAGTCAAAGCCGGCTGCTTAGAGCAAGTAACCGCCCAGACTCGTCCTCTTAAATGGCTTCTCCGAACATCGTACCGGAACACAGTCGGAACTGTTTGGTGGAACGGCTTTGGAGGGTGGTCCTTGCCGCGGCTGAAGCCTACCACCGGAAAGAAGCTACTCGTTTAGCACCACCCAGGGGACACTTGCAAACCTACGGAAGCGAGTAGCACCTACCCCCCAACACTCTCAAAACCGATTCACAGAAAGAAGATAGGTAGCTTGAGTCCTTCCAAGTAAAATTAAAAGTTATTAATGATTACTAAATATGTTAGCCAAATACTTTAAGATGCTTCAGTTATATTAAAAATATTTCTATCAGTAATTATCTATTCCTTACAAACGACTCAGATTGCCTGAGTCTATTTAGATATTTTATAATTAAATGTATTGTTCATATAGTTTTTTACCTGAAATAACTCAAGCGCTTTGAGTCGTTTCTGTGAAAAACAAAAACATATTGTCTTAGTAAACTTATAACACAGAAATGACCTAACCTGTTTGAGTCATTTCAGTTATTTGATAAAAATGTTTCTTTCCAACAAAACAATTTCTTAGAAAAGACCCAAACTGTTTGAGTTTCTTCTGGTTTATCGACCTTATGACCATATTCATAGTTAATATATTACACAGAAACAACTCAAGCAGATTGAGTTCGTTCAGTGAATCAATTTTAAATGCTCTTCATACTGGGGTTGAGTCGAGGTAGGAAAAAAAACTAGTTTCTAAGTACATTTTGAAAATGGTGTTTTCACTACATTGTAGAATCGACCATCAGGAGTACGATGGCATAGATAACTCGATTTTGGCCAAAGTGTGGGTTGAGTCCTTTCTGCTTGACTACGTCCAATTATTGTTTACCATTCAACAAGGGTGGGTGCTAGGGTGGCGCCATCTGAGATTAGCTTTGCCTTGTAGGCCCCATTCTTAGTTGAATATTTGGAAAGTTGTAACTACGAGTAGGTGTATACTAATCCATATAACTAAGATTAGTTGTCAATGTGCAATCGAAGTGGCCAAAACTTCGAGCCTCCGCCCAACATACCCGCGGTTAAGATTGTAATCTCTCAGTTGTTAATCGATTCCAATTCAGCTGGTTCTCGATCGAATGCGGTTCGTATGTAGCATTCCCATTTCTCACTAAGCATACTAGGATGTACTTCGGGCTAAGTTGTCAAAGTTGGATGTACTCCTACATCTCAACTATTTAAGTGATGTGCTTAACGTTCATTTTGTAATAGTCAGATAGATGAAATGAAAATTATTTATTTCACGTGATCTTTTACAAGTGTTAATGAAGTGAAATAGTTTTACAATAAAAAGATAAATTATTTAGTGCACGAAAAACACAGTAGTAATTAGATACTGAGACTGTACAATTTAGGCGGTCTTATTAAGGTGCGATCGCTCCCAGACAACCTTCAAGTAGAAGATCGTGAGAAAACAAAAAAATCTCTTTGTGGGCAAGGTATCTTCAAAACTTATTATGAAAAAACATTTAAAAAACTTTGTAGCTAAGCTAGCTATAAATCTGGCTATTTAGCCGAGTCTTAGTTCATTGGTACAGCTTTTTGGGATATCCAAAAAACAAAGTATGCCTTTTATTTTACCTGTAATTTCAGCATATTTAACGAAGCCAATTCGCCTTCGTAGATATTATCCAACTGTACTAAAAGCCCTCAATGCGTCCGTTTTGAACCTTCATGGCAATAAGTTTTTTTTTTCTCAATTAATTAGCAACGGTAGTGGGATACACTATGGGCTCCAACGGCCTACATCGTGCAATTCCTCGAATTATAATGATCAAAAGTGCAATTACGTTGTAAAATTTTGGAAGCCTGAAAATTTAATTAAAACCAGTATGATGTTCGAAGATTTCATATATTTTGCATTATAAAAAATATGATGTAATATTATTGTACGAGCTAGGTCGCACATGACGCAGCTGTCAGCAGCCTACTTACGCCGACCTGACCGATGGACCCACAGCGTGCAGCGTCGACACTCTACACCGACGGCTCACAGACAAACACTCATACTTGTGTACATTAACTTACTTGCATATAAATACTTCATCACCTTTGACAATAAACTAGATTTCAACCGTCCGTGTTGACTTCTCATTTCCCCACCGCTGCGGCCAAGACACCTTAAGCCGTCAGTATCATGATCAGTAGAGTGAGCCTGCTCTACTGGCAGCGGTTTCAACAACCCTACCTGCTGTCCTAACTCTTCCCGCTTGCACCCCGGGCACCCCGGGAGCAAGCTCCCCTCACTATCTATCTATGTATCTATTGTTAGGTAGGGCTAGGGCTCTAGCGACCTAGTGTCTTGACACAAGGGGCTCTAGGCTTTCTAGGGAGTTAGTTCCCTTCCTAATCTTATATTCCCTTCTCTGTGCGGCCTGGAGGCGGTGCCTTACAACCACTTAGCTTCCTGGGCCCTATTCAATAAAGCTGACAATCCGACAATTATGTCAAAAAGCGACATATTTGTAGAATTGTCGCGCTTAGGCTGTTCAATAAAAGTGACAAATATGTCGAAAAGCGACAGGTGAAATCCTGACAAATTTGTCAGGAAAAATTTCGTTCAATAAAACTCGACATATGTCAAAAACCTACAGTAGTTATTTTCTACAATTGTCGGTGACAATTGTCAGTGACAATTGTCAGATTGTCGTGACAAATATGTCGACTTTTGAACTGTTTGCAAATAATTTCGTTTATTGAAGCAATATTGAGGGTGGGTAATTTAATTTTTGCCACGATGAGAATTAATTAATCTCTAGTACAACTAAGGTTGGTTTTGCTTTTAAAATAGTCTGTAAAATGGAAATGCACAAAAAATTACTATTTAGGAACGCATTCACCAACATAAAGAAATACTCTTCGGTAAGTTCAGCGACCAACTGACCCATGAGAATAAAATAAACGAATGGAAAGAAATAGCTGAGGAATGGACAGCCTTAGGGGTTTAGATTTCGCGACAGAGAGTCAAGCACCTGTCAGGATTGTCTGACAATTCTACAAATATGTCGGATTGTCGCGACAATTTTGTGTTTAATAAAGCAGATTTGACAAGTTTTTCACGACAAATTGTCACCTGTCACCTGTCGCGTAAAAAGTTTTATTGAACGCAAATATGTCGAATTGTCGCGACAATCCGACATATTTGTCAATTTTCCACCATGACAATTATGTCGCCTGTCGGTTTTATTGAACAGAAAAATTGTAGAATTGTCACTTCTCGACATATGTCGAATTGTCGGATTGTCAGCTTTATTGAATAGGGGCCTGACCGTACAATTATCACTAGTTATTCAGCGTGGCAATGCAGCTACTGTGATGGACACGTATGTTTCAGGGTGCCCACCTGACTAATTTTCATTTTCTTTTTTATTTGGGTAAAATGTTTTTGTTTTACTTAATTTTAATTTACACACATCAAAAGTGTCTAGGGATATCTCAAGCATTTTCATACAAAGTATAGCTATTGGGGAGGCTGTAAAAATTAAAATATTGATACCAACGTAGTAATTTTTAGGACACAGAAACTGCTATATCTGCCCTTTCAGATTGTATAAAGAAATTCATTGTGGTAGCATTATTGTACAATCGTAAGGACGTTAAAAAAAAGACAGATTTTTCTTTTAAAAGGTTTCAAAATTTTAGCAAAATCAAAGATATTAGATAATGCTCAGCATTATCTTAGAATAACTCGAGGAAACAGGCATAAGATAAAGGTTAAGAATATTACAAAAAAAACGTTTGATTTTGCTAAAATTTTGAAACCTTTTAAAAGAAAAACCGGCCAAGTGCGAGACGGACTCGCGCACCGAGGGTTCCGTACAAACCTGCAAGGTTTACAAAGTTCGTTCATTACGACAATCGAGTCATAACTATGGTATTTTTATTGCAAAATGAAATTCATAACATTACAATGGGGAAAGATGGAGGAGCATAAATTTAAGACAAAGATCTCTTTATCGTTTAAGTAATCCTTTATTTTATATTAACACATATCATTTATCTATAATATAACTGAAACACTTATACTAGCCTTGCAGCAGACTTGCGAAAGTTCTTTTATTAAAGTTATTTATTTACTAAGTTTTTAGTCACTATTTAGAAATCTGGTTCAAAAATATTACATAAAATAACATACATAATCGGCCTATATACGTCCCACTGCTGGGCACAGGCCTCACCTCAACTATGAGGTGGAACAAGCCATACTCCAACACGCGGGCTCAGTGCGGGTTGTTGGAGGGGTGTAAGGTTAGTGAGCACCCTTATTGTCAGATGTTATCAAGCCGCCCGAAGGCCTCTGACTAGGCTTAACGACTGACATCTAGCGACGTCAACCGGGACCAACTGCTTAACGTGCCTTCCGAAGCACGGAGATGCCCGAAATACACATCACTAAATTTCGGTCGGATGGTCACCCATCCCTTTTCCGACCCGGCGTGTGTTGCTTTACAACAACGATCGTCGCCGATCACTGTCACAACTGCGCCACGGGCACCCTATTACAAAAATATTAATTAAGTATTAAATTTGAACCAGACCTGTAAATGGTGACTGAAAAAGTTATGAATAGTACCACATTGAACATTGAAGTTCGAAAAAACGTTATCAATAGTTGTACAACTTCGTGTAGTGCTACTGTTTATTAACTGAAACATGTTTATGGATAAAAAATATGTGGAAATTCCATTTTGGGGATTCATTCTAAAATCTATATTGAAGTCTCCCACAACAATCAGACGAGAAGATGAAGTGTACATATTGAGGTTGCTGCCGAATATTGTTGTATTTATACATTCTATTGCAACATTAATTTGACATTGTGGTGACCTATATACAGTTATCACTCTGATATTTAAAATTTCAAAATGCAAGCATGCATTATCCATTATTATGCATTTATCCTTGCGTGTAGTTGCGAGTTTCAAAATATGCGGTATCAATGGTTGTACTTTTGCGTTTTGCGTTTTTGCGTTGACTTAGTTTTTTTTTTTTCACGGGTTAAAGGCAATTAGATCTAAGTATTTGATATGAATTTCAACTTGATAGCTCTACGCGTTCATGAGGAAAAAAGTAATAAGTTTATATTTATTAAAAAATAAATATATTTTGTAATCTAACTAAAAATTTAAGGTTTTCGGAATTTTTCCTTCCTCGCCTTAATTCCGTTATTAACAGCAGTAATTTGCACATCCTCCCTCTATGCCACACACTTCTTTCCCAATAGCACTCCATCTCTTTTAGACCTAGTTGTAGTTTCCTCCCTAGAACACGTCGCCAATCATGGCCAATGTCCCGCTGACGCATTCTCTTATCATGACCTAATTTTCCTCTCGTACAAAATACGCCCTCCCAAAGCTAAGGCAAAGGTTCTCTTACAGCGCAATTTTGGTGGCGTGAACACTGCTGCATTGCGACAGGATGCCCTTGGTACGGACTGGTCAGTGGTCGAAGATGCTGATGGTGTCGATGAGAAGATCAGTCTATTGAACTCATTACTGATCAAGTTGTTTGATGTACACGCTCCTGTCCGGCCAGTAAAGATGAAACATTCTCCTGCACCTTGGCTGTCTGACGATCTGAAAGCTTTGAGGCACAAGAAAAATGTTGCTAAAACTAAATTTAAAATGGATCCATCAGATAGGAACCGTGAGAAATATAAACTGCTGAGAAATCGCTGCAACAGGATGTGTCGAGACGCTCAACGGCGCCATATCCATGAGTCTGTTGAAAACGGTAATCCAGCCAGAGTCTGGAAATTTCTGAGGTCAATAGGAATCGGAAGGTCACGTAATGTTTCTGCTTCCAATGATATAAATATCGATCTCTTAAATGACCATTTCTGCGCGTCTGTTGCCATGGATAGCGCTACTAAAAACTCTACACTCAATCTTCTTTTATCTCTTCCGACTCCTGACTACTCACCATTTGTCTTTGATCAACTAACTGACTGTGATGTTAAGAGAAACATTATGGCGGTAGCTTCTAATGCCGTCGGTAACGATAGCGTTAGTCGTAATATGATTCTGCCCATCCTTGATATCCTAAATCCAACTATCACCAATATCCTTAACCACTCACTAGTCACGTGTTCTTTTCCTCTAGCGTGGAAAGACGCGCAAGTCATACCTCTCCCAAAAAAGTCCAACCCAATATCCTTCTCGGACTACCGCCCTATTTCAATTCTCCCTTTTCTATCCAAAGTCCTAGAGCGTGTTGTACATCACCAACTCAGCCTTTTCCTAACCAAACATCATCTCCTTAATCCCTTCCAATCCGGTTTCCGTCCAGGTCATAGTACGACTACAGCTTTGGTCAAGATTACGGACGACATTCGCCTTGGCATGAATGACAAACGTTTGACTGTGTTGGCATTGCTAGATTTTAGTAATGCCTTCAATTCGGTAGACTTTGATATTCTGCTTGGTGTGCTTCGCTCTCTTAACATATCTCCAGCAGTTATTGACTGGTTTCGTAGTTACTTGCAGGGACGCCGGCAGCGCGTGCGGGTTGAGGACTCGTTCTCTGAGTGGCGCGCCATCTCTGCCGGAGTTCCGCAAGGCGGCGTCTTGTCTCCTCTCCTTTTCACTATTTTTATAAACTCCATTTCTCGTAATCTTTCTTCTTCATATCACCTGTATGCTGACGATCTGCAGATTTATTCCCAGGGCTCCTTTAGTGACCTGCATGAGGTCGTCGAGGTTCTCAACGCTGACCTAAATCGTATTTTGGACTGGAGTACGACTTTCGGCCTTAAGGTTAACCCAGCGAAAACCCAAGTAATTGTCATAGGTAGCTCATGGTTGGTTTCTCGAATCGACTGGAATTCTATGCCTCCTATATATTTTGATGGTGTCCAAATACCCTATAGTAAAGTCGTGAAGAGCTTGGGGATTTTTATCGACAGTTCTCTTAACTGGGACAAACAGATAGGCGAGGTTAGCAGGAAAGTGTTTGCATCAGCAGGAGCGCTCAGCAGGCTACGTAATTTCTTACCTATACCCACCAAAATTGCACTTGTACAAGCCTTACTTCTGCCGATTCTTGATTACGCTGACTGTTGTTACTTAGATCTTACCCAGAATCTTCTTAATAAGCTTGAGCGACTCCAAAACTTCTGCATTCGCATAATCTACGGTCTACGTAAGTATGATCATGTCTCCGAATTTCGCGCTCAGCTGAATTGGCTCCCAATACGTCGTCGTCGAGACCTTCACATTCTTTCATTGCTTTACTCCGTGTTATTCAATCCACGATCACCTCCTTATCTCAGGGAATTGTTTCGTTTCCAGCAGTCTGCCAGGAGCGATGTTATGCGTTCGAGTCGGAAACTTCTTTTATCATTCCCACCACACTCCTCTTCCTACTACACTGACTCATTCACTGTCCAATCCGTTCGCCTGTGGAATTCCTTGCCTTTGCCCATCAGGCAAGCCCAGTCCTTACCTATTTTCAAATCCCGAGTCAAAGCTTATTTCCTTTCACTGTGATCGCCCACTCCCTTTTCTTTTTTCTTTTTGTTGTGCTGGTTGTTCGGTATGCTGCGTAATCCTTGTCAATTGAATATATGTATATATGTATGGTATATGTACGTCTGTTATAAAATATTATTGATATGTATGTATATTTTTGTAGTAATTTAATTATGTATCTGTAGTGTTTAGTCCGTATCTTCTGACCTTATTTCAATTATTTTATTTATAGTAGTTTTGTTAGTACTTTCCTCTACTATTTTAGCTCACCCACATTTGGTTTATTTAATTCACTTACGATCCTCTACCTGAAGGTTGTCTGGAAGAGATCGCTCTCTAGCGATAAGACCGCCTAAATTGTACATTGTTCTCTGTAATTTGCTTCAAATGTAATGTTTTTGTACAATAAAGAATATCTATCTATCTATCTATCCTTTATGTGTGCTATAAAACGTTGCTTCTGTTATGAGAGTAGAGAGGTGGCAACACTGGGTCGTTGTCTGTGGCTCGTGGGCATGGCGGCCGGAGCACACATTATACGAGTGTTTAATAAATTGAAATATCTAACCGACTAAATACAAGTTTTCTTTATTAAATACCCATGTCCTAACATGGTGTCAGGTGTGGGGTCTCATTATAGCCTGATTAAGTTGCCTTGGGTCAATACAAAGTCTAATTTGTCCATTTTTCTTTGAAACAATTACTAATGGACTTACCCATGAAGTTGGTTCCTCAACACGACAAATAACACCACCTTTTTCTAAGTTATTAAGTTCAATCTTCAATACCTTTTGTAATCGGAATGGAACACGCCTGCAAGCACTAATCTTCGGAGTCACATCTGGTTTCAGGCTAAAATTGCATTCAAAATTAGTTAGACATCCTAAGCCCTCAAACAAATTATTGTACTTTTTTAAAATATCGTTGCAGTTCTCATGTTCAAAGTTATTAAGATTTATTGAGTTCACCTTTTGTATCAAATTCATGTGTTTACTAGTTTCTCTGCCTATTATGTTCTGACAATTTAAATCTACAATGTGAAAATTTATGACAAATGTATTATTTTTGTAACTAATATGCAAATTACATTGGCCTACAGTTGGTATAACCTCCCCACTGAATGTGGCTATGGTGAACTTACTTCTTGTTACACTTGAGGCTGGAATATTAATCTTTTTAAATGTTTGGTATGATATTATGTTCGTGTCAGCCCCAGAGTCTAACAAAAATTTCACATTTTTACCATTTATCCACAAATCTACCTGCCATGGTTGGTTATCCTTACAGACATTAGTGCAGACATTATTGACACAGTCAAGAGAGCCTATAAACAAAGTGTTGGTAGTTACCAGCTCGTCTTCATCCTTCTGCAATGCTTTCACTGATTTGAACCGACAAAATTTGCTAAAGTGATTGAATTTCTTGCAATTGTGACACTGGACTCCGTTTGCAGGGCATTTGTATTGATGGAATTGCCCACAACGACCACATGGTTTCTTGTTTGATCGGTTGACATTATAATTTCGATTTTCTTTGACTTGTCCTACAAAGTTAGGTGACTCTTCTAAAACTTTTGATTGCTTCCTTGTTTCTTCAAGATGTTTTGCTAAGCCTATGACTTTCTCTAATGATTTGGGACATTCTACAAGAATCTTTTCTTTTATGTATAGGTTCTCATTATGTAGGTTTAGGCTGAAAATGTCCCTCAGCAAATCTTCCCGAAGTGTTCCTAATTCGCACTGATAGCTGATGTTCTTAAGATCCGTGATATAATCATCTATTGTTTCGTTCTGACCTTGTCGACGATTGAAGAGTTTGTGCCTTTCCATTGTGATATTGATTTTTGGCATAAAATAAGACTCGAACCTTGACAGCAACTCGACGTAACTCACTTCATCCAGGTCTAAGTCAAATGAGTAGAATATGCCCAACGCATCGGGACCAATAAATTGCAGTAAAATTGCTACCTTTCTTTTGTCATCCTCCTGTTCCAATTTGTTAGCCCTTAAATATATTTTAAGTCTATTCGCCCAATTCCTCCACGTGAGGGGCATGTTGTTGCTTTTTAGATCGAGTTTTTCCATACTGCTGAAACGACTATTCGGGCTAAAATCTTCAGATATTTTAGCTTTGATGTCTTGATCCTCAGACATTGGTTGGACTTACTTTTGTTGATGATTCTCGATACACTTTATTCCAAACAAGGCAATGGTTAGCACAAGATGGCGACACGACGCGACGTACTCGTAGTTGCTTCTTGTTGTTTTGAAGACTTGACTAATTTGACGATAACTTGCTTTACTTACTTCTGACACCATGTTAGGACATGGGTATTTAATAAAGAAAACTTGTATTTAGTCGGTTAGTTAACTGTTCGTAGATCTAGATACGGTCGTTTGTATAAAACACCTGCTAGGTACCTAGAAAGAATAATTATGGCTAACCCATAGCTTTGTTTATCCTTAAGCTGATTAGCACATTTGTTGTGAATTAAGTAAGATAATATTAAGTTAGTTGTTGAAGATTTGTTGTTTGTTAACCAAGTGAGGTTGTTGCAATTTATTTAGTTAAAAGTTAAAATTAAGTTAGTTTGTAAGATTTTAATTTGTAAACAGTTTCTGCAATAAGACTTTAATGACAGCTGTCAATGTATGCTTATGACAGCTTATGTCAAAATTGACAAGCTAGAACCATAGATATAATAAATAGTGTTAAAAAACTTAACTTGTTATGGCCTTGGCCTCATAGTTTTTAGTTACGTTTTAAGTGATCTAGTTTTTAAGCTAAATGTTAGAAAGGGAGATGTTATGAGAGTAGAGAGGTGGCAACACTGGGTCGTTGTCTGTGGCTCGTGGGCATGGCGGCCGGAGCACACATTATACGAGTGTTTAATAAATTGAAATATCTAACCGACTAAATACAAGTTTTCTTTATTAAATACCCATGTCCTAACAGCTTCATGCCAAATTTCAAGATTCTAGGTCGACTGGAAGTACTCTTTAGGTTTTGATTCCCTTGCGAGTACTTGCGAGTTTCAAAATATGCAGCTTAAATTGCTGTTTCTTTTGATTGCGTTGACATAGAAGTTTGATTTTGTTACAGCTTAAAGGTATTATAAACCTGAGTATTTGGTATGAATTTCAATTTAATACCTCTACGCGTTTATGAGGAAATGGGTAGTAAGTTTAAAATTATTAAAAAAATATATATTATGTGATGTAACTAAAAATTTATGGTTTTCGTAATTTTTCCTTTATCTATGCTATAAGACGTTGCTTCGTACCAAATTTCAAGATTCTGAGTTCACGGGAACCACCCTGTAGGTTTTGATTCCCTTGCAAGTGTCGAAAATTTGCGGCATAAACGGCTGTATCTTTTGATTGCGTTTGCTTAGAAGTTTGATTTTTTCACAGCTTCAAGGGACAGTAGGCCTGAGTAATTGATATAAATTTCAGCTTTATACCTCTACGCGTTCCTGAGAAAAAGGGTCTTGACAGACGGACGGACAGACGGACAACAAAGTGATCCTATAAGAGTTCCGTTTTTTCCTTTTGAGGTACGGAACCCTAAAAATCTGTCTTTTTTTTAACGTCCTTACGATTGTACAATAATGCTACCACAATGAATTTCTTTATACAATCTGAAAGGGCAGATATAGCAGTTTCTGTGTCCTAAAAATTTCTACGTTGGTATCAATATTTTAATTTGTACAGCCTCCCCAATAGCTATACTTTGTATGAAAATGCTTGAGATATCCCTAGACACTTTTGATGTGTGTATCTTTGTTTATTTTAGATTTAATATTTAGTAAAATAATTATTCAATCAACTTATTTAATCCCAAAATCTAGTTAATAATTCGATACAAAACATGTGGGTGAAGAAGTTGAACTGTCTCCTCCAACTTCTGGACAAAAGTGCAGAAGGGTGCAGTCTCCATCAGATTTATCGCAACAGACTATTTGACCAAATACTTCTGATCTGATTCATAGCCAATAACTTTAATACTTACATCCTATTTACCAATCATATCTGTAAGTACATCAAGTACCTACTTCAACTGATTAAATAGAAAAAAAACGTTTTCTACGTCAACCCTCCATGTTTATACCAGATTGTGACCAGCGGGACCACCACGAATGCCATACAAATCCGCGTGAACTTTCTCAATGCGTTTTGTCGACATCGACGATCGAAACGCTCACTAAGCACAGTGCAAAACAAGAAGCGAGCTCGTCAACTTCGACTAGGTAATTACACAATGCGCAGTTATATCCGAATGCGTCGCCTTCACTAACCCTTTCAGTAATACCGAGCTCAGTCCATACCTACGGGATTAACATATAAATTGTTTTGAATCCGGCGACTACACCGCGTTAAATTATTTCGCGAACTTCGCAAATTTACATGGTAATTGCTAAAACTCAAGATTTGTTGTTGAATTCCTGATTGTGCGGTTAGACGAATCAGAGTGGGCTTAACGAGTTAAGAACGAGATCTGGTAGGCAGATGAGTCTGCTCAAGAACCAGGGCTAACCGATTTAAACAAACTTAAGTGGGCTATTTGAGTGCCAACTCAATTAGCTTACCAGTGTCACCTGACCTGCAAATAATTGAAGGAAAGCTTATACTTTAAGAAGCCAGACATTGAGACAAATGGAAACGAGATCGCAAACGACTTTCGCAGTGAACTCCTTAAAAGTAAGTAGCATGACAGCTTAGCTCAGGTGTGCTTGGACTAGTTTACAGAATATTATGATACTGAACACAATAAGTATGTGGTTTCTTGTCATATCCGAGAAGTTCTCACTTCTTATTTCTCACACATTATTGGCGTGGTGTTACTCAATCCCTCCACCGCCCGCTGTGTCTTTGGTTAATAAAATTGAAATCCTTAATTGGCAGCAAGGAGCATTGTTTAACATAATTGGTAGGTATTACTTCTTTAGAAGTTCAGTGGATTTGTTGTAATCAAATGAAATGAAATTAATAAACCACTCAAAAATTTAAAATAAATTCCAGACAAATTAGCGAGAATACTAATTCGAGGTGAAGCGAAAATAGATAATTAAAGTGACCGTGGTCTCCTGGTAGTTCAGGATGATTTTAGTGAGGCCTAGTTAATTGATGACTTTATTTTAATTTCCAATTTCGTGAGGTTTCATGCTGTTTTCATTTTGCCAGCCAGTGCCAGCATTCCCTATTCCCGGAAGGCATGCTAAACTAATAAAATAGTGGCCATGTTTTTTTTTCATCAGCGTTTTGCACGCTACTGATGGCGGCAAATTAAATTGCGATGCCAGTTCCCGACTGCTGACAGCTGACGAAGGTTCAGCTTTTAGAGGAATCCAACGACCAGGCTCAAGTTGAATTAAAAACAAAGCTTTTTAGTTGTTGAATATTGTTTTAGGAAGAAAACTATGTAGGAAACCAGATACCATGAGATAGGTGTTTGAATTCATCATAACTTAGTAACTAGGTAATTGAGAACTGATTACGTTCTTCTAGGTCAAATCTGTAAATTTTTCACTTTTCCTTAGATATGCCAATTTTCTGAAGGAGCAGATGGTGAAATGATGACATGGGTTCGGAGGAGCCAGCAATGCGGGCGTGGTCGTCATCATCACTTCTTGTCCTGGCACAATGGCGTACCCAGGTAGGGGCAGGGGGGGGCAGCTGCCCCCCCCTAGAAGTCAATTTTCCTTGCAAGTGGGAATTATTATTTTTTGTTTCAATGTACCCGACCTACCATCTTTACGAAACAGGTATGAGCTGCCCCCTCCTAGCTGAAATCCTGGGTACGCCCTTGTCTGGCATGGCTCATTGCTAATCGTTATAGAAAACAATGTTATTGTTTAAAAAATATAATCTCGGCTGACTGTATCCGCCATGGTGACCGGACCGGATGTTGATTCGGATACCCACACCTCGCTAAACGAATTTGGTACCAAAGTGGTCCGGGGCGAGCCTACCACTGATCCGGGTTGCTTTGGTCTTTAGCAATGTTTTTCTCCACCGAGAGTTACTTAGGAGTTCCGGCCAGATTTGAACTCGAATCTACACGGACATCGAGTACAAAGCCACTGGGACCCACGACACTAAATATGGGTTTATCTAACTACAAGTTAATATTAAAAACTGACTAGGTACCTACGAAACATGCCACTAGAAGTAAACCTATCTAAATCCAACAATCGATTTTTAGTTCACCTAAAAACTTCCTCCTCTGTTGTAGCACCTGTAAAAACGGCAACAATTCCACTTTGGCACATAACACCAGGTGCCAAGGCGTCCTTAGTTCGAAGTCCAGCCCGGCCTAGGCCACCCGCCGTCCATCTGAAACTATCTTTACAAGTCCAATAAAAAACATGCGCCCCTAACGTCTCCGCGAAGTAATGCCCGTTAGTTCTTATTTCTTTTTAGGGTTCCGTAGTGAATGTTGTTTCCTATGAATCTGTAGATTTCGTTAATTTTGATTTTGTTCTTTTGATTTTGAATGATTTCGGGTGCCACTTTTTTAGCACAAGTAACCTGAATCATCAATGGCCTCATTGAACAGGCCCATATCAATGTAACTGGGCTAAGTTGAAAAATGATTTAAAATTATGATTTTTGACATATTTAGTTGTAGAAGAAAGTACATACAGGCCTCTTGGCCCCGTACCTACGCTCTCCCTGTCAGGGTTTTTTTTCATTTTCAAGGTTCATTGTACGAATAGGTACTTTCTATTTATTTTAATTAATTTAATTTTGATCATTAACAAACAATAGGACTTAAATCTAAGTGTTGTCTTAATTATAGTCTTGTCTTTCTTATATTTTGCAGTTGCGATTGAGTCTCAAAGAAGGAAAGACAGCCCAAAATGTGTCTGTTGTAGACTAATACACAGAACACTTTAACTTAGTTACGTTTTGCACTTGGCAGCTTTTTTCCTTTTACTTTTCGAACGAGCCAACAAACTTATTCAGGTAATACAATATGTCCAAATAAAGAAAAAGATTCAGATTATTTATTTCTTTCTGCAGTACTGAGAATATTAAAAAGTCTTACCAACATGTCTATCGGTCGCGTTCAAGAAGTAAATAAAATGTTGCCATGGAACAAAAACTTTGGCACCTCGTCCGCGTTACATACGATTTTAGAACAAAACACTGTCCTGCAAACTGAGATTCAAACGCAGAACTGAAACGTTTGAGCAGCTTTATTACAATAGTTTGGGTTTCTACGGAAACTGAATTCAAGAGGATTGTATTAGCAGATCGCTAGAATACTTCAAGGCGTTTGAAATGCGTTCAGTTTCCTTTTAGTCTTTTGAATTCCGGATAAATTCATCCAATCAATATAATAGAAGTTGCATTTTGAATAGGCTCTATTGGTCATCATCATCATTGGCCTCTGAAGATGTCTCTGCAGTGACGTTTTAATTGAAGCACTTTTTATTATCTCTAAAAAGGTTTGTCTATAGGGCGACTCGTCAAATCGGTAGTGATCCGGTTTTTAATAAGCTGCGTCGTGGGTTATATCAACAATTTCAGCACACAGGTATATTGAAAAATAATAAGTTTTTTTAGCGTTAAGGATAATGCATTATCATCTTAATGAAGATAGGAAACCCAGAAAAAAACATTCGGCCTTGGGCTCAGGCGGGACTCGAACCAGTCTTCCGCATTCCGGGCGGCTGCACTAACCACTTGACCAGTATCTGACATTTATCGTAGATACTCTGCGGAAGTTTTGTAATGTTTTGAAAATTGAATATTTGAAAACGGTTCCTTCCGGATTCCGGTTGATGAAGGAATGAAGGAATTTAACCAAATTGACTTGTCGAGGGCGCACACATTTTGGATAGAAAGAAAATAATTCCCAGAAAATAATGTCATTTAACATAATTTATTTCGTATGCTTATAATAATTCGTCCGGTTCCAAAATCCTTAGCGCACACAAGTTACAAGTCCCGTAACAAAAGTACTAAACAGTAACGCAGCGGGGCGCTAGTTACGTACCGGAGATGAGAGTTTGTTTGAGCCGCGTCATAATGCGCACCGGAACCGGAAACTTGTCGTCTACTTTGTTACGCCTTGAGCCTGTGGAATAAGAGGGTTTTTACTGGTTCCACTAGGCTGAACTTAGCCTTGGCCTTTTGGATTCTTATTGTTTGTGTCATCATACAAACTCTACGTTTCTACAGATGGCCGCTGTGGCTGAAAGGTTCTAGACTGGAGACCATTTGAGGACAAACGCAGAGTGAGGCGCCCGAAAGGTGGACTTAAATGTCGCTTGATCAAGGTCGCGGGATCCCGGTGGATGTAGGCCGCACGCAACCGGGCGAATCAATGATGATGATCGTCTAAGCTGAAATGATCCCCCCACCGCATCTACGCAAACAAGAGTGTGTGCTTGGATGCGTAAATGCAGAGGACCTTTGGACGAAAACGCTGCCAGTTGTCATTTTCGTAGCACTTTGTAGCAAAGCGTTTATGACTCGTAGACACAATTATTGCGATAGCACAATTAGTTAGTTGGAGTAAATTACCGTTTCACAACAATCGTGGGGGTGTGGCTTGGACCCTCAAGTTAGCTCGTTATGAACTAGCTCGACATGCTAACTGTCGCGTTGCTATAATCTGCCGGGGACGATTATTGTTCAGACGAAGCTAACTTTACTCGCAAGCCTAGACTGTTTAACTGGCGAGAGCATTATTATAAAACTGACACTTCTTTTGGTCTACTATGAGTTCCTTTTTGAAGCTCTCCACCCTCTACTTTCCACCACCGGACCACTAGACGCCGTGAGGGCTTACACCCCCATGTTGCCCATGGTGTCAACTTTCCGGCAGGCCAGACTAAGCGGTTTGGTGCTTCCTTTGTGGTCCGCACCGCTAAGGAGTGGAACGCTCTCACTGCGTCTGTGTTTCCGGAAACGGAAACATACAACCTTGGAGAGCAAGAGTGAATAGGCATTTTCTGGATAAACCTGTTCCACCTTCGGCCTCGTCATCGCTTACTATCAGATGGGACTGGGGTAAAACGTGTGCGTTACTCCAGCAAAATGTTGACGCATATCGAAATAAAAATATATAGAAAAATTAGAACCGTACGAAAAAAACATGTGCCCCAAAAATAAAATTTGTGCCTACTAAGGTTTCTGAGTAATTGAAGAAACCAAAATTCTGCTGGGGTAACGCTTCCAAACGTTACTGCAGCAGAATACTTTTTACCTGTTAGACTCAGCCAAAATTCAAAAACCTTGAAAGGAAGCTTAAATTTGTGCCAGCACTTGGGCACACAGCAAGATTTGTGCCAGTTGTAGTTTTTGAATTATTCAAAATTTTGCTGGGGTAACGTTTGGACGATTTCCATATCTCCGAAACTACTGGACATATAGTTATGATATTTTGATGGTAGGTGTGTACCAATTCGTACCGTTGGTACAATCAAAATGATTCCAAAATAGTGCGTAATGTATAATTTAGAAAAGTTTTTCTTAAAATCGGAAATAGCCCCTAGCTCTTAAATTTCTAATGATAGATACAAGGTGATTGCAATAGCGGATGCCTATTAGATATATGAATCGTCTGGCGAAGTCATTTAAATCTACATCTTATTTTGAACAAATTAAACCACTTTTACTACTGAAATCTGTTACAAATGTTCGAGCCTCAAATACGGGGGTTTTTACTAAACTTACAAGTTACATGTTTTGTCACTAATTCAAACCCATATTCAAATAAACTGACACAAAATTTCAGCTCTCTACACCTCCTAATTAACTGTTAATGAATAAAAATGGCACAGCAAGAACTTTTCAGTAGTTACCCGACCAAATACAAAAGGTCATAAAAAAGCGATCGGTTCATACTTCAAGACAACGATTTTAATAAGTTGCATTATACATGTTGAAGTAAGGTACACTTGCGAAGACAAGTTTTACAGTAGGATTAAGTTTTATTAGTGTTGCATGAGACTTAAAATTTTATGTGTTTAGTTAATTTTATAGGTCTGCAAGTCAATATGACAATATTTTTTATTAGTATTGGCCTACTGCAATCCCCTCGACCGATGTTCGTCATTACCAATTACCTATTTATAATTTAGTATAAACGTTAAAAACTCAATCCGTGTTTTACAGTTTAAAACGCCGCCATTATGGCGCGCTCGGTTGTCATGGACTCTGACGTCAAACAAGTCTATGACAACACAAATGTAACCTACTGACTATTGAATTCTTCTTCTTGTCGCGCTTTTGACAGTGACATACGCGTAGACTTGGACGTCACACTCACACGTGACTGTTTCAACCGCTTTGAATTTCCCATAATTTTTAGCACTTTTCAATAATTATTTTTACATTGACAAAGAAATAAAATTAGGACATATTGATAGAGACATAACGGGAAATCAAAATAGCACTCAAAAAAAAAATATGGCCCTCATCTATTCCAAGTGCATATTCCCTACTAATAGCGGCCGCCCGCGACTTAGTCCGCGTGGACTTGAGTTAAAGAAATGTGATATATCTTTATAAATTGTAATTATTATGTCTTATTCAGATGCATAAACTATATTACTGTAGTTTGATTTAAATTCATCTAGTAATTTTTACGTGTAAAAAATGGAGTAACTTTTCCCGTTTTCTCAATGTTACCCTTCACTGCTCTGCTCCTATTGATCGTAGCGTAATGGAAAGTATACTATAACCTGTCCAAGAGTATGAAGAATAATTGTGCCAAATTTCGTTAAAATCCGTCTAGTAGTTTTTGTTTCTTTAACGAACATATAGTAGACAGACAGGAAGACAGACAATTTTTTATATTTTTTTTTTATTTTACAGATTTATTAGAAGTTGAGAATAGATAATCGTGACAAATATGTCCACTTTTGAACTGTTTGCAAATAATTTTGTTTATTGAAGCTAATTAGGGGTAGGTAGTAATTTAATTTTGCCACGATGACAATTAATAAATCTTTAGTGCAACTAAGATTGGTTTTGCTTTTAAACTCTCGACAATTATGTCGCCTGTCGGTTTAATTGAACAGAAAAATTGGCGAATTGTCACTTTACGACAATATGTCAAATTTTCGGATTGCGACTTTATTGAACAGGGCCCTGGTTGAATAATTCTGAGCTGTTGGCTAATAAATGCAGGGCTTTGGAATAATTTTATTACATTAAGTATCTCAATTTAAATGTTGCAATAAAACAAAGGATTTTCTAAGTCTAACAGTTTAGACTATTTCATTTGCAAACGAATAAATACCTCATAATAAGAGTAAAGTTGGTACCATTTTGACATAAAAACTACTCAACATCGTACCTCTTTCCGCGTTACATTTGAAATGAACGTCATGATAAATGAAATACCATAACCGGAATAAGTTTTCTACACAACTGTCCGAATAAAATAAAAGTTGTTGAATAAATTAAGAAGGTAAGATGTTGTTCCTAATGTCCGCTTTTTTATGGCATTTTGTATTTGGTCGGGTAACTACTGAAAAGTTCTTGCTGTGCCATTTTTATTCATTAACAGTTAATTAGGAGGTGTAGAGAGCTGAAATTTTGTGTGAGTTTATTTGAATATGGGTTTGAATTAGTGACAAAACATGTAACTTGTAAGTTTAGTAAAACCCCCGTATTTGAGGCTCGAACATTTGTAACAGATTCCAGTAGTAAAAGTGGTTTAATTTGTTCAAAATAAGATGTAGATTTAAAAGACTTTGCCAGTCGATACATATATCCAATAGGCATCCGCTATTGAAATCACCTTGTATCTATCATTAGAAATTTAAGAGCTAGGGGCTATTTCCGATTTTCAGAAAAACTTTTCTAAATCATACATTACGCACTTTTTGGGAATCATTTTGATTGTACCAACGGTACGAATTGGTACACACCTACCATCAAAATATCATAACTATATGTCCAGTAGTTTCGGAGATATGGAAATCGTCCAAACGTTACCCCAGCAAAATTTTAATAATTCAAAAACTACAACTGGCACAAATCTTGCTGTGTGCCCAAGTGCTGGCACAAATTTAAGCTACCCTTTAAGGTTTTTGAATTTTGGCTGAGTCCAATAGGTAAAAAGTATTCTGCTGCAGTAACGTTTGGAAGCGTTACCCCAGCAGAATTTTGGTTTCTTCAATTACTCAGAAACCTTAGTAGGCACAAATTTTATTTTTGGGGCACATGTTTTTTTCGTACGGTTCTAATTTTTCTATATATTTTTATTTCGGTACGCGTCAACATTTTGCTGGAGAAACGCACACGGGTAAAACGCAAGCCCATTTTCAATGAAAAAAATCGATTGAAAAGAAAATTCGCCCACGAATAATTCGGATATTTAGCCTAGCGACGCCATGCGAGACCAAGTAAACCTCTGTGCGGTGTTTTCTTGGGGGCACCTGGTGGCAAGTGATCACCTCAGCTGATTAACAACCCCACCAGTGTCAGTGTCGCCGCTGCGTTGCTATAACCATAGCTATCAATGCATTAGTTCCGTCGGATTTCTTCTTTTGTTTATTATAATACAGATACCCATAACAGTTTTGCGGGTATTGTTTTTTTTCTAAATGACTAAGTACTGCTGTGTGGCCTCAGATGGCCTTTACAGCTTTACCGGACTGTAGAGTGAGCGCTGAGAACTCTCAACCTCTAATATTTAGAGTAACGCGCTAAGGGCATCCCAGAGTGGGGTCAGAACCTCGGTTGTTCTACGGGTAGTTAATCATCAAGTAGGTAGTTAGTAAAAATAAGTTCGGGCTGCCAACTAAGTACCTATATAACCTCAGTTCTAAGAACGTTTGGTTAGAATACGCGTGTGTAAGCACAAAGTTTTCTGAGGCAACCGGCAAGCCGCCCACATAAAACTTTTCTGCTGACGGCGATTTATTTATTTAGTAGGGAAACTTTAAGATTTGTTAAAGTTTAACTTTTAGAGCCTACCTAACGAATAAATAAACAAATTGTTATCTGTCGAAGCTGGTAGCCACAGTGTGAACTGCGCTGCTAGGCTGTTTTGGCATTGACGTAATGTTACAGAGTCTTTATAACGCTAAGTTGTTACCAAATGACGAAGAGAAATAACAGTGAGTGAATAGCAACAACGTGGCATGAGGATCATTTACCTGTCTCCTTACTGAGGAGAATTGATTGTGGAAGAAATACTTTTTTAGTTATTTTATCAAGCAAGCAAAAGCTATTTCGCTTTTAGTGTTCTGTCCTTCGAAAATGGTGCTAATATACCTTTAGCTAAGAGACGTCATGGTCATCATGACCGCACCGATCGTGTAGTTGGTGATACTTAGGAGAACTTTAGTGCTGGTGAGACGAAAATTGTAAGTTCCAATAAATGGCCACACAACAGCATTGCTATTGCTTGAAAATGCTTGCTTTTGCTGTGAGAAAGGAGACCGTAGACCTCTCTTCCATTATTTTGGGCACTCTCTACTAATAGTGCCATGTACCTAAAACACGTCGTTTACATAGGGTACTTCAATATCTCTAACCCAACCTACCTAGTATTTACATAATGACGTTTCTAGGTCAAGATTTCGAAGCCAAGATTACCCTTTGAGTGATGTCAGCCAACAGACGATAAGGAGCAAGTATCCGAATCAATTTAGAGATGATTTACTTGCGATCCCGCAGTATTGTCCAATTCACTTTTCGCCAACAGTCATGGCGCAGAGGATCTTGGTTCGTAATTGAATGGCGAATAGGTCCAATTTTACGTGCCAGCGCCCGCGATCTACGACCGCCAAGCGATATCGGGCAAATTAACCCGTCGGGGCAACGCTACAGTGGCCCGAAAACACACTGCATTAAATTTTAACTTCAACAGGGATGTTGAATTCCTGTGACAGGCCACTTGGCCAGACAAAAGTGTAGTGCACTAATCAGAGTAGGTACTCCATAGTGTCTTAACAATCTTTGTGTCCGTTATGACATTCGAGTGACATTCACTTAGCAGTCTAGTGCGACAAACAAACAAACAAACGCAGACGAAGCCAGGGAAAAAATAGTTGCGTTTTCGTTATTGCAATTAGAGGAAATTCTCATGGATGCCTTTTGTCAGACTCCTATAGGCTATATCCGCTAGGCCACGGTAAGTATATTCCATTACTGTGACTAGGCATTTCACCTCGGTGGTTCAGCTGTGAAGCAAGATTCGCTATGCTGGGACCAGCCAAGCCAATATCCTTATAAAGTGGGAAAGCACCAAAGCACTGGCCATACGCCACATGGCTCGCCCCCATGGAGTACAGAAACATCTCGGTGACACAGCCGTGTAATGTGAGATGATCGCTTTGGGCCACTTGCTCTAGTTAATTTTAATAATATTTTTTTTCTCAAGGACTGTATTTTTCTGTCACTCTAATAAGCTGTAATTTTACTGCTTCTTATTATTGCTAAATCAAAGACGTGTATCCCGAACTAATGTTTATTTCCACACTGCCCTTTGTGCCACAGTGCACGCTCTTATACTCTAATAAACAATGCATGCTCTTATTCTCTTAATACACAACACCTCCACCCTTATTTACTAATTAACTAAACAAAAACAAATACAAAAAAAACATGGTAGGTACTACTTTGACATTACATAGGTACTAGTTACTATTACAAAATACAAACTAGGTACTACTATAACACTACATACTAGATACTTTAACATTACACATTAGGTACTATAACATACATACTATGGACTATAACATAACATTAATTATCAAAGCCATAAGGCACTGGAGGCTTACGAATCCTTCCAGTACGTGTATCCGATGTACTGAATACTCTATCGGCCGACACATTGGGTGTAGGTGAGGATTGACACGGGCGGGCCTGAATGACCTCTGACTGCGGCGACGACGAAGCCGCCGTTTCCGTATTACTGTTATCACGGGCCGGCGAGCCACTCTCCCCCGCGCTGTTTCCCTCTTGTTGTTGTTCCTCGCCTCTAGTGGTTAAAGGAATCGTTAAAGATTGTCGGGACTGTTTACTAACAAGTAGCTTGGGTATTTGACTAAGTTGTGTTCTACTTGTTGAAGTGGTTGCTACGTCATTATTGTTACTAATAACCCTACGCCTTAACTGATCGACATGTCTGTGACTTTCGGTTCCAAAAATAGACTTCACACGATAATCTGTATTTCCTAATTGCTCAACAATAGTACCAGGTATCCATTTATCAGTTCCCCTATAGTCGCGATACCAGACCTTAGTCCCCGGCTCTAGGTGACGGTGCGCCCCGCCTGCGGCGACATCTGTACGCTCCTGACGCGTGACCACGCGAGCATCCCTATCCGGCTTTAAATTGTCTAATCTCATACGAAGATTGCGACCTTGTAATATGTTAGCGGGGCTATCCCCGGTCGTTGCATGTTCGGTGTTTCTGTAAGCTAACAAAAATCTACACAAAGCCGTGTCTACGTCTAGATTTTGTTTAAATGCTTTTTTAATTACACGTTTACAGATTTTAACAGCATTTTCTGCTGCACCGTTTGAAGCTGGATGGTACGGGGCTGAAAAAATATGTTCTATGCCATTGTGACTCAAAAAACGCTCAAATTCTGTACTTGTAAATGGCGGCCCATTATCACTTACAATCTGTTTCGGAAGACCGAATTTTGCCCATAAGTCCCTGAGTACTGCTATTACGGCCGACGCTATGGTTTTTTTCATGTTTATAGCTTCTATCCATTTTGAAGTGGAATCCACAATGACTAAATATGTTAACCCATTAATTGGCCCTAAGAAATCTAAATGTATCCTAGACCAAGGACGTGAAGGCCAGGGCCACGAGCGCGGCGCGTGCGCAGGCGGCGCGTCCGCCACCGCCGCGCACACGGCGCACGCGCGACACTCCGCTTCCACTGCCTCGTCGATGCCGGGCCACCACACGTAACTACGGGCAAGGGCCTTTGTTTTTACTATTCCCATATGCGGGTCGTGCAGTTCAGAAATTACTTTTGCTCTGCATGAGAATGGAATAACTACACGATGACCCCACATAATACATCCTAATTCGCAGTACAACTCATTTTTCCTGTTTAAATATGGTTTTAATTCTTTTATATCTACTTCAGAAGGCCAACCGTCCCCTAAGTAGCTTAACACGCGAGCCAAAATAGGGTCAGACCGGGTTTCTTTTTTAAGCTTATTGTAATCTAGTAACAAGGCATCCGATGAGAAATGCAAATACGTCTGCTCTGGTAAATCTTCCTCCACCGCTACCACATCGCTTTTTTGAGAACTTATTAAACGTGAAAGAATGTCAGCTGTATTTTTATCTGTTTTAATGTATTCAATTTCAAAATCGTACGCCGATAATTTGATGGCCCAACGTTGTAGGCGACTAGCTGCGGCGCTTGGAATACCCATATTGGGACCAAATATGCTCACTAGAGGTTTGTGATCTGTGCGTAAAATAAATTTCCTCCCAAATAAGTACTGATGAAACTTATCTACTGCAAAAACTATTGCCAAAGCCTCCTTGTGAATTTGACTATAATGTATCTCATGGGCGGTGAGCGCCCGCGAGGCATAGGCGACGACGCGCTCGGCTCGGCCGGGCACGCGCTGCGCCAGCACCGCGCCCACTCCCCTCGCGCTCGCGTCTACTGTCAACACCGTCTCATGTTCCATATTGAAGTGTGAGAGGGTACAAGTACTACACAAAAAATTCTTTACTTTTGTAAAAGCCGCGCTTTGTTTCATTCCCCAGTGCCAATGTTTACCTTTCTTCAAGAGCTCGTATAGTGGTGATAAGTGAGCGCTCAAATTTTTAATGAACTTCCCATAAAAATTCACCATTCCTAAGAATGATTTTAATTCGCTGACATTGTTGGGATGAGTCATGGTAGTGATAGCTTGAGTTTTGTCCGGATCTACTCGAACACCCTGCTCATTGATTATGAACCCTAAATACTTCACTTCTTTTGACAAAAATTCGCATTTGCTCTTTTTAATTTTTAAACCATTGCTTTCTAAGATTGACAATACTTTATTAACAGCCTCTATATGACTAGACAAGTCTTTATTTTTGATTAAAATGTCATCATAAAATACTATCACATCGGGCATGTTTTCGAATAGATTAACCATAATTTTTTGGAAAATCGCAGGGCTCGATGATAAGCCGTAGACTAGTCGGTAATATTTAAATAGGCCCCTGTGCGTATTAATTACAGTGAACTGTCTCGACTTTTCAGATAAAACCACCTGATTATAAGCTTGCGATAAGTCTAACTTTGTGAAAAACTTATTACCGCTAAGATTACTGAGTAAATCGTCCATTTTTGGAACCGGAAATCTGTCAACTGTCAAAACTCGATTGAGGGTTACCTTATAGTCAGCGCATAATCTTAACGATCCGTCCGCTTTGTGTACCACCACTAGAGGCGTGGCCCAATCGGAATGGTCCACCGGCTCGATGACGCCGGCGCGGAGCATGGAGTCCAGCTCAGCGTCGACGCGCGCGCGCAGCGCGAACGGCACGGGCCGCGCTCGGCAGAACACGGGTTCGGCGCCGACGGGAACAGTTAGCTCCGCCTCGCCTCCCGTATATTTTCCCAATGTGCCGTCGAACAAAGATTCATGCCTAGAAACCATTTCATTAATTAATTCTTTCATCTGTTTTGTCGACATGTGGTCGGCAATGTGATTATTTTGCGTTATTACTTTGGGTATTTCTATATTTAGCTCAGCTAACCACTGCCGACCCAACAGATTCGTGGACCCTCTATCTATTACATACAAATCTAAAGTTTTGCTTATGTTGTTATGACTAACAATCGTTTCGATGTAACCTAAAGGTTGGATACTTGAGCCATCATAAAACTTTAAATTTAAACAACACTTATTCAATGGCAAGTCACTAAACAACCTAATGTAAACATTTTTACTAATGCAAGATAAGGCAGACCCCGTATCCACTTCCATATTGAGTAAACAATTATGAACCATAATGTTTATACAAACCGGCTTGTACTTGCTTAAAGCCATTTGGAACAAAGGCTCTTGTTCGTTCTCTGAGCATGCCTCTTCGACACCATCGTTATCTTGCTGATCCAGCAAGTTCACCGGAGCCGCATTCGCCCGGCCCCCGCCGCGCTGCCCGCGCCCGCGCCATCCGCGCGCCCCGCGCCCCGCGCCGCTTCCGCCAGCTCTTGCGCCGTGCACCGTTCCGTGCCCACCGCGTGATGATCTCGACCCGAGACCTCCATAAGCCGTTTGTTGAGTGTGGTTTTGTCTCAGTTTGGGACACATTCTCCTCAGGTGACCGACTTTCTGACATCCACTGCACACATAATCCTTATACAGGCAAACATCCGTCTGGTGTCTCCTGTCTCCACATCGTGAACAATTGCCAGGGATATACATATTTTGATGTTCCGTCGACCCCTTATCGTTGTCTACGATATTCGCGTCGCGCTCAGCAGCTTCTAACGATAACGCCAAAGTGACCGCACGAGTGTAAGATAGATTTTCTTCTGCAAATAGTCTTTGGCGTATTAATTCACTTCTCAGCCCACATACCAACTGGTCGCGAAGATTCTCGTCCAGTGTAGACTTAAAGTCACAATTCTTCGCTAACTTCTTTAGGTCGGTGATGTAGTCCGCTATTGACTCGTTGTTGAGTTGCCGACGTTGGCGAAATTTATATCTTTCCGCTAGTTCCGATGGCTTTGGTTCTAGGTGTGCGGAAAGTAGCTCCACAGCTCTATTGTATGTTAGTCCCGATGGCTTCACAGGACTCGCCAGAGTAGATAATAGTTCGTATGCTTCATCTCCCATCACAGATATAAGTGTAGGAAGTTTTAATGAATCTAACACACTATTAACTAAAAAGTACATTTCTAACCGTTCTATGTAGCTTGTCCAACTTCCCGTTTTCACCATGAATTCACAAACTTTTCCAACCGACATTGTCACAAATTGAATTAACCAAACAATAATTTAACTGTAACTTTTATCCTCGTCGCCACTGCTAAATCAAAGACGTGTATCCCGAACTAATGTTTATTTCCACACTGCCCTTTGTGCCACAGTGCACGCTCTTATACTCTAATAAACAATGCATGCTCTTATTCTCTTAATACACATTCTCTTTCTCTCTCTGACCGAGAGAGAAAGAGAATGTGTATTAAGAGAATTAATACTCTCTTAATAAACAACAACACCTCGGTGGTTCAGCTGTGAAGCAAGATTCGCTATGCTGGGACCAGCCAAGCCAATATCCTTATAAAGTGGGAAAGCACCAAAGCACTGGCCATACGCCACATGGCTCGCCCCCATGGAGTACAGAAACATCTCGGTGACACAGCCGTGTAATGTGAGATGATCGCTTTGGGCCACTTGCTCTAGTTAATTTTAATAATATTTTTTTTCTCAAGGACTGTATTTTTCTGTCACTCTAATAAGCTGTAATTTTACTGCTTCTTATTATAAGCCCGAGTTCCATAACCAATTCAAATCCGCACACCTTGAGACCACTGTAGAATCTTTTTCAATACTCACATGCGGTAAACGGATTGTGATGTCTAGTTAGAACGAATCAAATCTAGATGTAGGCGATCGAGAGCCTAGGTGCACTATAATTGAACTGAGGCCGATTCCGATGTGACTTCGTTAACTCTTTGGCTGAGAATCGAGCGATAGAGGCATCGGATTGGGAAGCCACCCAACGTGCGCGTATCAAATTTGAAATTCCAATGGAGATGTTTCGGGGATTGAATTATCCAGTTCTAATTTCTGAATACTATGAAAACAAAAGAAAGAGTTCAACAAACAGTGTTAGTAATTATGTAGCCTTTAAAGAAAGAGGATTCTGGCAATACCTAGATTTAGATGTTTATCAAAATCAATTTAATAATTAAATTAGAAGGCTTACTGTTAGAATTAGCCAGGTTTCTCGAAGTATTCTAACTTAATAGATTAATTAGTCTTTTTTGCAGATTTTGGAACGCGGTCAGTTATCGTTGTCTGCGATTTAAGCCTTGAAAAGACGTCCTATTTGCCCGAATATAGTTCTGTATCTCTCTTTAAACAACGTCCTAAGTATAAACATCCTCATTAAAAGGAGCGCTTACTTTGGTGGGTCCACATTAATTACCTGTAAGCGTATCGTGGCACTTGAGCCACCAATTTCAGACTTACATGGACGCCTTTATTAGCAAGCGATCGCTTCGAGTCAAGCCCGCGATACCGAAAGCGACTACCCTTCAAGGGTAGGGCTGACACAAACTCCGTCCGGGGGAACGCGTAGAAAGAAAGAAAGAAAGAAAAAAAAAATGACTATGGACATCGTACACACACAGACATAAACAACCAAAGCAAAATGGTTAGAGAAAAATAAAAATAGCAAAAGAAAAACAAAAACAAATAAAAATTTCCACCAGACAGCAGGCTTCGTGCCACTCACCGTGTTCCCCCACTATGGACGATGAGAGGGAGTAGTAGGGGTTTTAGTCGGTAAGGCCACTGGGATAACACCTTCCCAGTGGAGAGTTCAACATAACCGGTCCAAACCCCGGTGTACGGGTATGCGTAAGGCATTTACCCTACTATAAATAAAAAAAGGCCGACATAAACTAAACGATGTCACGTCATTGAAGGTTTTAGCAAGCAAAGAGCGTATGCGTATGGGGTGGTATTCCGGCTATATCATCTCACATCTCGGTGCTTCACGCTTACTTCAATCATGAATACTCTTCACTTTGAATTTTCTCTCATTTTGTATGTATATAATTTAAAATTCTAGATTGGTAAATGCAAACTTAGGTATTCTTTACCTAAGTTAAACAGCACCCAGTTCAAATCTGCCCGGAAGTACCATCTAGCGAAAAAGCTGGGATGTCACTAAATTTCAGTCGGTGTGGTCACCCGTCCCATTTTCGATCCTTCGTGCATTTCTTTATAACGGCCATCATTGCCGATCCCCTGTAACAGATAGCGACGGGCACCTCCCATAATAAATATGATTTAAACCAAAATAAGCAAGAGTAAGTATCTGGATAAACTAAAATGGTTTATATCGAACAGTCGATTTCGTCGTTTAAGTTCTAACACCACGTATGTAATTTTTTGGCGGTTTTGACATTTTGATGCCATTCGCTAAAGCATCTAAAGACGCGTCGTTTAGTCCAATCAGAATTCAGGTGCGACTAATAGAATCCCTTAGAATAACGAAAAAGTAACAGCTCTATAGCCACGAAACAGTACGTAGTCAATTCAGTTTTTTGTCTCTCCTGAAAAGTTGCTAAAAATGACATACGTGGTGTTAGAACTTAAACGACGTTTGATATCTCCTTATTGTTATGTCGGTGTGACGATCTCAAGACAGCCCTAGGAATGTCGAGGCAATCTCGTTAAGTCTAGTGCACCGCTAACGACGCCTCGCGCCGTGACACCTGTCCAATTTACGTCAAAGCCTCATCCACCTGCAGTCGATGTCGTTTAATTCACGAATATAAGGATTCGCCGAAATCCTGAACTCGAATTATGAAGATCTGCCGAGCTGGGCAGAGCCGTAGTCTGTTAATAAAGGGTGTGCAAGAGGTAAACCGAAGGTTTTATTAACCTGGGTGCATGATAACATGATAAGCAGATACACGGATGATAAGCAGATAAACGGATGATAAGCAGTAAAATTGCCATACCATTGTTGATCCACCATTTGCTACCACGCACTAAACCACAAGTAATAAACCGAAGGTTTTATCAATCTGCTTTTCAGAACATATGGATGCAGTAATTGTTACTAAGTAGTTAAATACGTCAACGTCAAAAAAAAGACTAAAATGACACAATATGATCCAGGTTTTGTGACGACGCGCAGAGATTTAAATCTCTGACGACGCGTAATTGTGGGAACGACTTGGACAACTAGCTGTTGCCAATGGGGAACAATGGTCGTACCTCACTTAAAATCCCCTGATTTACAAAGCGAGCGTACAAGCAATAAGGCAAAAATTATGGAACAATCCTTTGAAAAAACAATAAAAAACGCTAAAATAGCATAACATGCATAAAATCTGCAACGTGCCCAGCATAATCCGGCCCTAACGCCAGCCACTTTGCGTTAGAGAAACTGAAAGTTATGGGGCCCTCTAACGGTAACTGGAGCTGGTCCCTGTATCGGATTACGATGTGCTGGCTAGCGAGAGCTCAGACGTCTCGATTAATCAGGGGGCAGACGATTGAAATCTTACGATGGATTCAATTCTGCTTAAAATAGAGCTGCAGACTGCAGATTATATTCACTGAAAAAATTGACAGGTGAACTATTTTTGTTCATTCAACTTTTATGATAAAAAATTTGATGGTTTTTCAAAACAATCTTAAAACTGGTTTTGTGTAAGATATCTAAGTACATATTTACTTGTTTTTTCTACGTCACCAGTAAAAAAATTGAAGCATTTCTTTAGTGTTGACGTTCTTTCTTTTGATATTTCAACAATAAATGAGTGCAGACAGCAAACCCAAAAGTAGAGATAAAATAATGAGGTATCATTTTAGCGATTCCATTCATATCCAATCCCATTGTTTGAACGTAGAGACGTTCATCCTGTCCATCTGTATCTGCACCTATAAAAAACGAGGTGCAGAGATATGTCTACATTTTCAAATGTTTTTGTCATTACAAACACAACTCGGTCTGTTTAAGTTCTCATTAGACCTCTGATAGTGAGTGTTACACTGCAGCATTCGCTGAGATTTCGCTGTTGAAAAGAGCACAACAAGTATCTCAATATGTAACAAATACATAACTAATCAACAGTAAGTAGACACCTAATATACACTTCAGGTGGTCTTATCCCTACAATGCAATCTCTCTAAATAACCTTTAAGTATAAGAGGTAGGGTTGGTCCAACCCCCACAGTGTTACAACTTACATTTGACTTTACTGTGGTCGTTCTAACATGTCAGAACGTAATGTAGGCAACATTACGTTCTGGCATGTTAGAACGGCAATGAATACCAAAAGATATTAAAAAGATTTAAAAGCGGAATCATTAAAAAAATAAATTATCCAAAAACCCGCACATAAATAAAGGTCTTCGGCTTAAAATTACTTTCGCACGATTTGTTGGGAAAAAAGTGTCCCCATCCGGAAACAAATGGGACACCTTTTCGTAGACAAACGGATGTCCTAATCTGTTATCTCGTTTTTAATACAGAGATTATTTGGAAGAGGGTTAATTTTATTAACCACTGATATTCGTATGTAGTCAACCACAGAACAATAAGAGCATAAGTTGAGCTATTGCTTAGTGCCCGAGTTGAATGCAGAACTCAGGAATGCGATAGAAATGTGAGAGTGTAAGGACTGCACTAGGTATACTAAAAGTAAAAGGGCTCGTGAAGAAGGTGTGTGGGTAGCGGCTAGCGATGGAACATTTTCCATAGAACTCAACACTATGGAGCGTTGCGTGAATTGTTATAATTGTAGCCTATGTGCAATTCAGATGTAAGCTACATTATTGTAAAGTTTCATTAAAATCCATCCAGTAGTTTCTACGTGAAAAAGCAACACGGCACATCGATAGGTATGTATCGAACTTTCACATTTATAATATCAAACAAATTAAGTAGGAAGTAGGATTGTACTCTATACTTTACCTTTTGTGAGAGAAAATAAACGGTTTTATTATTATAATACTAGCGACCCGCCCCCGCTTCGCACGCAATAGGATGTAATTATACATATGAACCTTCCTCTTGAATCACTCTATCTATTAAAAAAAAGCGCATCAAAATCCTTTGCGTAGTTTCAAAGATTTAAGCATACAAAGGGACATAGGGACAGAGAAAGCGACTTTGTTTATACTATGTAGTGATTATTATCGCTATAATAAATCCGTGACATGATCTACCAATCAAATGCTTAAAACAAATCTACTGAAAGGCAAACCATTTTCAAAATCCCAGCCGCCCAAATCAAGTGTAACCTCACCCATTCTAACCGTTAGTGTTAAGTTGAGCTAAACGCGGCAATATTTTTATGGCGGGAAAGTATGTGAAGGTTCGATATTTCAATTGTTCACTGGACCGAGTCAGTTTAACGGGCGTCGAGTGACGCTGTTATAGGGACACAAACATTACCCTTTTAAATTGAATTTCAAGCAATTTATCAGGTGGAGCCCTGATAAAATACGGCGCTACCCCCCTTAAACAATTTAATCCAATGGGGTGTGTTTGTTATTTATTATATGACGTTTTGGAGATTTAAAGTGAAGTGGATTGGGTTGAACAGATTTTAGGTCGGTAGGTACTTCAAGTGATCTAGCTGAAATGTTTTTAAGTCGCCAAGACTTTCCCTTTACAAAATACTTAGGGTGGGTGCTGTTTTTCCTGAAAAGCACTTTGTGGCTCTGGACAAGGTGCTATCATTCACATGGGTAAATTCTGAATAATCCGCTGCGTCAGTTAAGTGGTGTTTATAATAATAATGTACCTAACCAGATATCCACGAAGCTATGGGATGTGTTCATGGGGAGTATGAGGACCCTACTTACCTTTATGGTCGAATTCAGAGCATCCCTCTGCATAAGGGGCTTCTTACACAACACACAATTGTGCACATTAGCATAAAAAAGCCAAACAACAGGAATTGTTGTTCCAGCAATGTTACTGGCAAGGCAGACTAATTAGAAACAATAAACATATTTAACTCTCGCTTACTGAAATTAAGAAAATAGTTGGGTGGTTATAGGAGCGGCGTTCGTAGCATTTTCCGCTCTTGCCATTGCCCAGCAGCAGTCCGACCGATTACTGGCACTTATTGCCAGGCAAGCGGTTATCTCATCACCTGCATGCATAGTAATAATTGAAGCCCCATCTATTTATTTATTTAAGAACAGAACAAGATACAAACTGACAGCCATTAGGCCAACCCGTTTATATTGTTAACAATGATTTAATTATAACTATAAATATTATAAATATTATTATGAGATAAATAATGTCGCACTTTCGTAACAATGTGCTGAAAAGAATCTGCAAATACGTCGGCATCGTGAACTTCGTCCAAAAACAAATGAATAGCGCGGGCTGTGGGGCAGTTGCTAGCATGCTTAGTGTGCAGACCCCCCGGAGCGGAAAAAAGCTGATGCCATCGGCGGCCAACACCTCGCGTATATGAAGCATCGAAGCTCTAGAATGAGCTCCGTAACTTTGAAATAAATATTGCCTGGTAAACAAGAACATAATCGCGATTACGTTTCATGGCACCGTGGGTGCAAGACAAACAACGTTAAAGTTACATCTATTGTCGCGCGGACAGCGGGACTTTTAATCGCATTACCTACGTCACAACTTCGCGCAAAGTTAGGGCTTAACTTCGAACCCGCATCGGCACCTCGCCACCAACTATCTTTACGTTCGCTTATTTTTATTTTACTTTAGTTTGGAATTCAGTGTTTACATTGTTAACCGTGATTGGTAACAAACATGAGGTTAAGTGTGCTTCAGTGACAACTGGCAACAGGGATTCGGCAATGACCACCCCACCCCAACCAAACTTAGTGATGTTTTCGTACATCTCCGTCCTTAGAAATGCACCGCAAGCCTAGTTTCAGGCCCTAGGGCTGCTTGATACCATCAGATATTAAAGTTCGTTTGACACTATCCCTAAATGCCCATCTCACATAAAACAATCCGGACTGAACCCGCGTGGTTGAGCATAATCCCACCACACCACTTCATATTGGGTGCTATCAATTGTGAATTCGTCCCTAGAGAGTATTGGAGACGTCAGTGTGGGAAGTAGGTCTTTTCAATGCACAGCAAATCACTCACTTCATTTCGTTGTCTGACATTTCAAAAGAAATATGAAACTGATTCGTGTAATTAATGTGGAGATTATCGTGGCTAGGAACTTTGTGTTCATTGTCCAATTTGTGGCAAACTTTCCGGGGATGAAAACACCGATAAAGAACCCAAGCAACCCGGATAATATCGTTAGACTTGCCCCTTACCAGTACGTTGGGTTCCACCTCGCTCGGTGAAATGTAGGCTTCTGAATGTACCATCACGGCAACATTCAGTATGCCTCAGTGTGTCTTTGTTTTTATCCTACTAAAAATCGGTTGATTATAGACAGCCTAAACATGAGATAATAGTTTAGAAAGCTATCCACTGTACAGATAAGTTCATCATTCGTGAGAACCTGTCCCAAACAGCATACTTTCAAACTCCAGAAGTCAAAGGCAGAGTGCAAACAGTGCTTTGTACCGGAGTCCGAATTTTCCTATTCCTTCCGAAGCGGAGCAAGTTTGATGAGTTCGACACGAGCGCGTCCGCTGCGCAAATAGCGAGCATTCTTCTGCGAACTTGCACTTGTTGGTGTGAGTGTCCCGCTCGACGCGGATTTCCCTTCGCTGTCTGATATTTCAGCAATATTGAACTGGTTTAAAGTGTCCTGAAAAAACAATTAGACACACAAAAAACAAAACAGCTGTACTAAAGATCTCAAAACCAGAAAAAGACAATAGGTCGTCTTGGCATCAGACGGGCATCGAACCCGCATCTTTCGCAAACTGGGCGACTGCACTAACCACTGTGCCACCGAGACCATTAACAAACCGGCCGAATCTTTCTGGTAAATTTTACCTTATGAGCTGGGGAGATTTCATCAATGTTAAAGGTAGCAGTGGTTAGTGCAGTCGCCCGGTTTGCGAAAGATGCGGGTTTGATTCCCGCCTGATGCCAAGACGACCAAATGTCTTTTTCTGCATTTCAGATCTTTAGTAAAGATACTGCAGGGAAAATGCTAAAAACAATAATAACCATAAAACAGCTGTAGTTAAAGCGCGTATGCCTGAAGGTATCTGGTTCCATTCCAGAAATAAGCCCGAGTTTGTGATCGCTACCCGAATCTAGCTAGCCACAGGCGTGGTTATTATAGGTCGTGGAACACTTGAACGGCAATTATCTCGCCATTCAAAGGGCATACAGCTGTGAGTCGTAGATACAACATATTTTGCATCCATCTACATGGTTTCAAAGACGGCCTTTGCCCAGTTAGTGGGTCTATGGTATCAAAAATATTAACCTGAATCATGCATGCATTAGAGCATTATTAAACCCGTCCGTGCGTTTAGTAAACGCACTGGATTACTAAGAGCATTTTAAAACTGCATGTTTCTGAACTGAACATAAAACTGAACAGTATCAGTTATGTAAGGGTGCGGTCCGTTTTGCGCCAAAAGTGATATTTATTAAATTAAATTTATTTATTTAATTCAGAATACAAGTATGCTTACAGACTACTCCAAAGCGCACACAAGACAATTTATAATTTAATTTTTAAATACTATTGCAAAATATTGTAATATTGATGTCAATGTCAAAAATAAATTTATACAAAAACCATGTCGATATACAAAAGTCAAGAAAGCAGGTGCAATAAAACAATGGTCATAACATAAAAATGAAAAAATTAAAATAAAAAATGGATAAAAAAAAAATTATAATAAAAGATAATCAAATTGATATAAGTGCGCTCAAACGCGTTCGGAATTGATTAAAGCGCACAAATGATGGTCATCATGTCGCTATCAACGCTTTAATGCACTCACAATGATTTACAGTACTCTGTGGATTTTGGACCTACAAATGTCAGATTCAAAGGTGAAATTTTAATGGCAAACAGGCATTTGCGCGTATAATTATTTACGTAATCTTTGCCACGAAAAATCATTTTGTATTGCAGAGTTATTACGTTGTAGAAACTTCTCGCACAAGAACCAAATTATCCATATACACACATCAAAAGTGTCTAGGGATATCTCAAGCATTTTCATACAAAGTATAGCTATTGGGGAGGCTGTAAAAATTAAAATATTGATACCAACGTAGAAATTTTTAGGACACAGAAACTGCTATATCTGCCCTTTCAGATTGTATAAAGAAATTCATTGTGGTAGCATTATTGTACAATTTTAAAAGGTTTCAAAATTTTAGCAAAATCAAAGATATTAGATAATGCTCAGCATTATCTTAGAATAACTCGAGGAAACAGGCATAAGATAAAGGTTAAGAATATTACAGAAAAAAGTTTGATTTTGCTAAAATTTTGAAACCTTTTAAAAGAAAAATCTGTCTTTTTTTTAACGTCCTTACGATTGTACAATAATGCTACCACAATGAATTTCTTTATACAATCTGAAAGGGCAGATATAGCAGTTTCTGTGTCCTAAAAATTTCTACGTTGGTATCAATATTTTAATTTTCACAGCCTCCCCAATAGCTATACTTTGTATGAAAATGCTTGAGATATCCCTAGACACTTTTGATGTGTGTAAAATATCAAATCTAAAATTGAGTTGGTGATACCATAATTTATAGATGAATTGTCACCAAATAGCGGTCTGAAATGGTTTAGACGCTGACAGCGTGCGAATCTTACCTTCGGGGTGGCTAAAATTGCTGTCAGCGCTTACAGCTCTAAAATTGCATTACGGACCGCACAGTAAATCCAAGCGAATGCTCCAAGTCCAAGCTGACTAATTTAGCAAAAACGAAACGTAATCGCCAGCGTGACGTTGACACTTGCTGCCGAGTTGTCAAAAAAATGTCAGCCAACAAGGAAAATAACCTTGTTCAGGCATATATTGAATTAAATAAATTTTGCCAAGGCTCTGATTATGATAGAGCGTTAAAAGCAACGGGGAAAAGTAAGCTAACTTATACCTTTATTTCACATTGGTTTGCGTTGGTTAATTACTATGTAATCAAATTCTAATAGCATGCACACTCAGACCCATATTTCTTTACTTTACTTCAACTTAAAACTGTAATATCTGTGTAATATTGCAGTGTTATCTTGTGTTAGATACTTAGGAACATATCTTAGATAATATCACTTCTTGAATGTATTTGATCCTTTCATAATTGAACTTTCCATGTACCTCCTTAATCTGTAGATTTATAGAACTTTTTGCAAACCACCTATTACTTAAAGTTGCATTCGGTACCTGAAGTATTTCAATACTTGCTCAAACCTGTATACTAACAACTAAGTAGGGGAGTGAATTTTAAAAATGGTAATAAACTTGAAACTTATGGCCAAGAGCTATCTCTGACAAGTCTTATCTCATGTGTAAATTCCAATTTCATTTCGGGGCTTATGGTCTTTTAAAGTAGTATATTTTAAACTTAAATATTCATTTAAATTTTTATTACAGTCCTGCAACTAGCACCAAATGAACAGAAAGCGTTTCACTGTAAGGTGGTATGCTTTATCCAGCTGCACAACTTCAAGGAGGCTCTGGCTGTGCTGACCAACTCCAAGAATGCAGCTCTTGCTGCTGATTTACACTTTGAGAAGGCATATGCACAGTATCGGCTGAACTTACCAAAGGATGCACTGCAGACTGTTGACAATGCTCCGGAGCTGACACCAGCATTAAAAGAATTAAGGTAAGTAATGGGTAAACCCCAGCATATAGCACCGTTCATGGATTATTAAATAGAGGACTGTTTTTGTAAATAAGGTAATTTAGAGTGCTACTTTGGAACTATTTTTTGGTTTAAAGTGCTTGATAGAATCTTTATAAAGCCTCTTGTGCTTTGGTAAAAGGTATTATTTTAATAAGTTATGTTTATTTCAGGGCTCAAATTTTATACCGTTTAGAACAGTATCAAGATTGCTATAATGTATACAGAGAAGTGGTCAAGAACACCACTGATGAGTATGAAGATGAAAGGAAAGCCAACATGGCCGCTGTGGTTGCAAACCTTGCAGCTGTTAATCCAGTAAGTCAATGAAATATCAGTATTGAAATAGTTATGTATTGTAATATGGTAGATGACTATTAGTCATTTTCCATGTTTTTTGATGTTTACCAAAAATAATAATTGAAGTCAAATCTTGTTGTGAAAACACAATAGAAATTTGTTTCAAAATGAGGCCACAATGAGCCTGTAAACTTGGGTGGGCAAGTCCATTTCAAAAGTGTTAGATTTTTGTCAATCTATACCACTATTTTGTAACCCATGCTATTATGAAGCAATTATGTTAGGAGACCATTTTCATTAACGCAATTTAATACAGCTGTTGAACAAAGTTCTTACGCGCTCCTTACAAAAACAGAGAATTTGACGTCATAATCACAGTCATGTTTGTATGGAGCGTTTTTGGGCAAGTCCAAAAATGTGCATTTCTAATTTGTGATATCTCAGGTAGTATTGATACTAATGAAGCGATTATTTTAGGAATGGTCAGAAAAATGTTAGGTCTTTCCATAGTAAACATTAAAAAATACAGTCATCTAGCATATGACCTATTGTAACAGCAGAAGCAAAATAGATCTAAAAACGCCCAATATTTAATTTGATCTGTACTTTTGTTACCAGTCTGCTGACCTACCTCAGTTTGAAGAAGTCACATACGAGCTGTCTTATAACACGGGCAGTACGCTTGCAATGCGCGGCAAATACAACGAAGCGCTGCCAGTCCTGAAACGCGCGGAGAGCTCGTGCCAAGAGAGTGTGCTTGAGGATGGGGGCACTGAAGAAGAGGCGAAGGAGGAAGCTGGTATTATCAGGTCAGTAGTAAAATATAACCCTTTAAAAATATATGTAGACAAATATGCATTTACGCATATTCAGACAAATGTTCATTCAAATTAATTTCGTGTCTGTGTGTCATGTCACTTACTTATGTTGATAGAAATAAGAATGGGAAAGAAAGACAGAACACTCCAGTAGTTAAAATATAATGCCTTGAATTAAAGCCTTGATGAGAATGAATGTCTTTAAACCTAAAAAAGTGTTTAAGACTGTTTGAGTTTTTATGAGTGAGGTTTTCTTATTTGCAACGAACTGCTGTCCAAAACTTTGTCCTTTTAAATATGGTCCTAGTTTTATAGCAAGGTTGTCCAAGGTTTAGGAATGTCCATTAGTTTTCATGTTATTCTTTAACATACAAAAGGCAAGGCATTGATTATGAAACAGCATATTGGTTACCACAAATCTTGAACCTTATCACTTTCTCATAAAGATGATGATTTATTTGGTTAGTTGTTGTTTGGACGTTGTTGTATAATTTGAATCATTACTTTCCTCATCTTCTTATCCAATTTTGCGTTTACCTAATCTCTTGGTCTCTGTACATGATAGGAGATTTTTTGAAAGTTTATGCGTCTTTCCAGGGTCCAGCAAGCGTTCTGCCTGCAGATGATGGGCAAGGAGAAGGAGGCAGCCAGTATATACCAGAACGTCCTCAAAGACAAGCCTTCTGACCAGGCTTTGGTAGCAATCGCCAGCAACAACCTCGTGGTTATCAATCGGTTTGTGAATTACTCTTCTATTATACTTTAATTTATTTTTTTCATTTTCTTTGACAATGCAAATGTGCAAATCTTATGCTTTGACATGTTTTTTTTTTTCTAACCTATATCATCCCACTGCTGAGCAAAGGTCTCTCCCAATCCTTTCCAAACATTTCGACATGTAGTGTACAATAATAGTTGTACATAAGTATGCACTTGCCTAGACTCAAGTAAATCTAGCTGACTCTGTGTCTTGTTTGAGAATGCGTAACTTTAGGAAGGTCGTAAAAGTAAGGCAACAGTTATAGTAAAAATCAGGGAAAGTTTAAACTTTACCTATCTCCATTGTTGTTTACTAACGAAATGAAAAAGGCAATCTGGAAGATAATTGAGTGCAATATGCCATATTTCTGGAGCGTGCTTAGATAACTTTTGGCGCCCTTCGAACTGCTAGAGTCTATTGTCTTACCGAAAAAACAGCGAGTTCCTAAGAATAAGATATACAGGTAATACAGGATGATCAATCCAAACGGGTCAGTAGGGGGAAGTCATAAACCATGAGAGATAGCGAAATCTGTTCTTTAATTTGCCAAATGATGGTACTTCCCAAAAATTTGATTCTCATAAACGACACTACGAGATGAGATAATAATACAGGATAATAATAATAACCAACAATGCCAACAATATTGTATCTAAAATCCATTTTAGATACAATAGCCATGGTTCCTTAGACCAGATTACGTCTCTCATAGTTTCTGACTTCCTACTGACCCATTTGGATTGATCAGCCTGTATATCTTATTCTTAGGAGTGATACAATAGACTTTAGCAGTTCGAAATGCCCCGAAAGTTATCTCAACACGCCCCAGCACATTACATTCCCGACGATTATGACTTCCTACTGATCCATTTGGATTGACCACCATGTATACTAAACTTAATCTGTGGTCCAGCGACGGGAACGTGTTCGACTCGCGCAAGCGCATGAAGGCGGCGACGGCGGACGGGCTGGAGCACAAGCTGAACTCGCGTCAGCGCGCCGCCATCGCATACAACCAGGCCATACTCGCCATCTACTCCAACCAGGTAAACTATTACTAGCACGTCAAGAAATAGCCGCCCTCCGAATAGCCCCTGGAGTGTGGGAGGAAATTGGAGCAGTTCCAAGCGGAAAATGTATGCCTAGTATAATAGGCATAATGACTGTATTTTTTTTTTGTTTATTATCGAAAGACCTTACATTTATGTAAACAATCCTCAAAGAATCACTTCATCTGGATCAATACCACCAGAGATATCACAATTTGAAATGCACATTTTTGGACTTGCCCAAAAACGCTCCATACAAAAGTGACAGCGATAGTGACGTCACTGTCGCTTTTGTATGGAGCGTTTTTGGGCAAGTCCAAAAATTGTGCATTTCAAATTGTGATATCTCTGGTGGCATTGATCCAGATGAAGTGATTCTTTGAGGATTGTTTACATAAATGTAAGGTCTTTCGATAATAAACAAAAAAAAAATACAGTCATCATGCCTATTATGTCTTTCGCGCTAAAAAATTCACCATTTTGGTATTTGGGCCATTTTGGTGCCAAATAATGACGCGGAACGATCTACCGTCATTTTAGTAAGATTCGGCGATGACAACTAAAAGATGTTTTGTTGAGTCTATGAGGGCTTGGCTCCAAAAACAAACCATAAACAAGAGTATCTAGGTACTTTGTTTTTAAACAGTGGATTCAATGTTACCAAAGAAATTCAAAGTGACCAAACCTGACCTTACGTCAAGAAATAGCCGCCCTCCGAATAGGGCGATTCAGAGCCACGTTATCTGTGGTCCAGCGACGGCGACGTGTTCGACTCGCGCAAGCGCATGAAGGCGGCGACGGCGGACGGGCTGGAGCACAAGCTGAACTCGCGTCAGCGCGCCGCCATCGCGTACAACCAGGGGGGCTAAAACGGTAACATTTTAGCATTTCATATTATGAAACATCTAACTGACGTTTCATCTAGGCCGCGGTCCGTTTCGAGTCAAAAGTGAGTAATAGCGCGCTGACGTCGCTCACGTTCATACAATTTATCAATTCGGGATGCGTGTGAGCGCGCTGTTACTCACTTTTGACTCGAAACGGACCGCGGTCTAGATGAAACGTCAGTTAGATGATTCGTAATATGAAATGCTAAAATGTTGCTGTTTTAGCCCCCCAGGCCATACTCGCCATCTACTCCAACCAGGTGAACTATTAATAGTCCTTCAAGTGTCGGAGACATACGAGCTGTCAGGCGCGTTATCGCCGAATCTTACTAAAATGACGGTAGACTGTTGCGCGTATCATACAACTCGTTATACAACAAAAAATGTGGAATACTTTCATTTTCGTTCGTTTATCTCTTTGTTTCTGTAATCTGATACAACATTCTTAAAATTCATTAAAATACCTACTTACCTACTCAAAAGTTAAGGTAGATTTTGAACTTTGTACTTGACAGATCAAAATCCACCTTGACTTTCAAAGAAGATAGTAGAAATAAAAGGCAAAAGACACTTAAAAACGTTTGAATTTGTCCTAATAATAACTTTGTCGTTCCCAGCCGGACTTCTGCAAGCAATGCTGCGTGAAGCTTACCCGCGAGTTCAACCAGGAGCGTCGCGCGGCCTTGGTTGAAGCCTCGTCTCTCGCGAAGGAAGGCAAGCAAGCCCAGGCCGTGGCCTTGCTGCTCAAGCACGGCGGGGACCTCACTTTGGCTGCGGCACAGGTTTTGTTAGCGAAGGTGAGAGCAACAAACAAACAAACTACAGTCTTTATAGTCACAACTTACAAGCACAACATACTTTGGCTTCAACACCCATGCTCAGTGCGGATTGTTGGATGGGTCAGATGCTATCAGACCTTGTTTTCAGATGTTATTAAGCCACCCTAAGGCCTATGGAACGACTGACATCTAGTGATCAGCCGGGACCAACTGCTCAACGTGTCTCCAGAACACGGAAATGTCCGAAAAATACATTACAAAATTTTGTTTGGGATAGTCACCCATCCAATTTCCTAACTTGGGGTGGGTTCTTGGTTGAAGCTTAAGCTTGTGCCTGCTTTGTGCTCAGACTTCACCTCAGCGTACTTCACTTTCAACTCGTGGACTCAAGGTAGATTGATTGTAGGGGTCTAAGGTTACTGAGAAATCTTGCTGTCAGATGCTATCAAGCTGTACTAAGGCCTTTGACTAGGCTTAACGAGTGACATCTAGCCACGTCAGCCTAGACCACCTACTTGCTACTGCCTCCAAAACACAGAAATGGCCAAGAAGTACATCACTTACAAGTAATTTTGTTGGGCATGGTCACCCATTCAAATACATAACTTGGCGTGAGTTGCTTTATAACTGCGTTCGTTGACAACCCACTGTCACAACTTAGCCACAGACATAAGAAGACCAAAATTGACAGAACTGTATTTTATTTTAGCATTAGGAATAATGCATATCATCTTACTAAAGAAAAGAAAACCAGAAAAAGACATTTGGTCCTGGTCTCAAGCTGAAGCCAAGACCAAAATGGCTTTTTTCTGATTTTCCTATCTTCAGAACTGTATTTTATTTTTAACCTAACATAACATACCCTCACGACCATATCCCTAATGGGTTAGTCAGAGGCACACTGATTGTTGCCGTCATGGGGAACGGAACATTCAGAGCCCAGATTTATTTTATTTTAATTGACCAATAAAGTTCTCCATGTGTCCATGTAGGGCGACCGCAAATCAGCGGTAAAACTGCTCCAAGAAAGCGAATACAAGTACCGAGCGGGAGTGGTCGGCGTGCTGTGCACTCTGCTCTCCGCCGACTCCGAGTATGAGAAGGCTTCGCAACTCTTCCACGATGTCTACCAACATTACAAGAACGATAATGAGGTTAGTAGCTATGTATGAGTTGCAATGATTCGTTAGCTTGGCGATTTACCAAAAATTTCTGAGATCAGAAATCTATAATTTGCTAAGAATAATTTAGTACATCGAGCTGGTAATTAAATGTTATCATCCAACTTATTCAACTTTTATGTCAGCATGCAATATACAAAAATAAAATTCAAGATTAAATAATAACATTATGGGTCTAATAATAACATAACAATCACATAAATTAGAATACTCCCTAAATGTAAAATTTTAAAAGCTTAAATAATTGATGTTCTTATTTCAGACATTGATTTTTTTTTAGTATTTCGACTTTATTATAAGTTATAATGATATAACACATGCTCTACTTAGTTTGGGGTGAGATTTATAAAATATACCAGAATAAGTAGTGGAAGAAAAACACGCAAAAATAAATAAAACAAAAGTGCCCCCAATGTGGATTTACAGAAGAAAACCTTTTTATTGAAATTATTATAAAAAGATAACGTGATTTTCTAATAATTTTAACGGCACGTTCAGTCTATAGCTCATCCATCAGGCTAGCCATTTCCGTTTCTTTTATAGCTCAAATGATATTTCTCTTCGATAGAGCAAGAAAGAATGACTGAAATTAATACCATAATTGTAAGAAAATGAAAAAGAAATAGAATTTACTTGCAAAATCAAGTGTTACAGAGTATCGTACCTTGTAAATGAGTAGCAAATGTTAATTTGAACACATTCTTGAAGACAAACAACTAGCGGCCGTCCGCGACTTCGTCCACTTGGACTTACTTGGGATTACGACTGATTCTCAGACCTAACAAACATACATACAATTTCATCAAAATCGGTCACGCCGTTTCGGATGAGTTTAGCTACAAATAGTGTAACAACAGAATTTTAGGTAAATACCTAGTATACTACTCGAGAGAATGGTGGACTTTTGCAAAGGATAGGGAACGATGGAAAGGTTTGGGGGAGACCTTTGCCCAGCAGTGGACTCATGCAAGTTAAAAAAAATGGGTAAATTAGGTATTAATTTACTAGTTAGTTATTTTGATACACATTTTTGTACTAATACTGCAAATTAAGATTTATATTCGTCCTATCATATCTTATACCTCAGTCATTGATCCCTGTTTCAATTCCCCAGCGCGTATCCTCCCTGCGCCCAGTATGGCGCGCAGCTTCCTCCGCGCACGCGCGCGCCGGCGACGCCGCCGCCTCCGCCGCAGCGCTCGAGGCTCTAGCGCGAGCGGCGCCGCAGGACACGCGCTCGCTAGCGAGGCTCGTGAAGGCGCTGGCTAACCTCGAACCGGCGAGGGCTAGGGAACTAGCCAAGGACTTGCCCAGGCTGGAGGATCTTGAGGTAAGTCACACTAGTTTCAACTGTCTATCTGTGTTTCTAGGATGGTAAGGACGCTGGCTTACTTGAAGCCGGTGAGGGCATAGATACTGGCTAAAAACTCACCCAGGCTGGAGGATCTTGAGGTGAGTTCGCAATAGTGTAAACTGTCTATCTGTGTCATCTCATGTTTCAAGCTCTAGGCTGGTGAAGGCGCTGGCTAACCTCGAGCCGGCGAGGGCTAGGGAACTGGCTAAGGACTTACCCAGGCTGGAGGATTTGGAGGTGAGTCACACTAGTTTCAACTGTCTATCTGTCTCAAGCTCCAGGCTTGAGACAGATAGACAGGCTAGGGAGTTGCCGAGGCTTGAAGATCTGAAGATGAGTCAACTGTCCAATCCCTCCGCTTAGTATGGCGCCGCCGTATCCTCCTCCAGCCGCGGCAAGCCGCTGCTGGAGGAGGATTTGGAGGTGAGTCCAGCCTCCAGCCAGTCAGCCAGCCAGCCAGTCCTGGTCTCAACTATCTGTGTCTCTAGGCTGGTAATGACGCTGGCTTACTCGAAGCCGGCGTGAGCTAGGGAACTAACTGGCTGAAGACTCGCCGAGGCTAGTGAACCTAGAGGTGAGTCCACGCTAGTCTCAACTGTCAAAATCAGAACTTTAGTGCATCTGAGGCAGTGTGTTAAAAAACATACACAGTGCCTACCATGGTGTGCATGTGAATTATAGTACCTACTTTAGATGCTAAGTCACATGTAATGCAATTAAATAAATAACTTAAAAAGAACTCAAATATTTGCCATCCCAACTTCTAGACTCTCCTACTTTAATAATGATTTATCTACTGAAAAATCTTCGTTTGTGTTGCTATTTTTACTCGCCTTTTCTTCTCTTCCACGTGAAACTCTTGAAAACCCTCCGCCATTCTATTTTTACATATAATTACAATCAGACAATCATTTCCGGTCCACTAGCGCCCCCATTATGATAAAGTTGATTACGTGGAATTAAGACATCTAATCAAAAATTCCTCTGTCCTTTTCTAGGAAGTTATCAGAGGATTTTAAAAATAGATGTCTTAAATTTTGCATAACTTACTAAAATGTAGGGGGAGCTAGTGGACCTTTTTCACACCAATTCTTAGTTACTCCTTTATTTGCAGACCAAAATCGACATAGATGCCCTCGAGTCTTCCAAGTGGATGATGGGTGCGAAGGTAGTCAAGAAAACGGTCAGCAAACAAGAACAGTCGCCTGGGTAAATATTCAGAAATGACGACATTCGTACAAGAACTGAACTTCTCTAACATGTCAAAATTTTGTATTTGAAAAATGACTCCTATTTGTGTTTTTTTTGTCTCTTGAAAATGGAGTTAATATCCGATTAAATACTTGCCGTCTGGCTAGTCTTACAGTATTTTTTTGACAAAGTTGCACTGTCGTAATAATTTAAATTGATGATATTTTTTTGTAATGTTTAAGAGCTCAATCTGTGAAATATGTTTTTTGAACAATACATGGCATAACAATAAATCATGAATTAAAGACTACAAAGGGTATTCACTATAAATAATATTAATAATGTTGAATTCCTATTTCCCGCTGTAGCACGCCTGGTTCTGAGTTAATGCAGAAGAAGAAACAGACGCGCAAGCGCAAGACGAAACTGCCGCCCAACGCTGACCTCTCCAAACCCCCGGATCCAGAAAGGTATAGCTTGATAGAGATAGTTATCGATATATCGTCCATTTACTACAAAAAACAAATCTGGGTAACGATTCACAACCGAGTTATCGTACGATTCAGTAACTTTCAAATAATTTTAATTCCATTTTTTTATGTGGGAGGTGTCTGTATCAATCTGTTCATAAATACTAGATGCCATTGCCATATACAAAATTCAGGGGTTTTTGTTTTTGCTCAACAACAATTTACTAAAATTAAATGAAAGTTACCGAATCGTACGATAACTCGGTTGTGAATCGCTACCCTATTATGTTTAAAGGTCCAAGTTATATGGTGTAAAATAGAGAATTTGCGAAGTTTTAAGAATGATCTAGAATATGTCTGGGTTGTATAAAGCTTACCCTCGCCGCGCTGACGTGTGGTGCTGAACTTATCACCAGCCATTGGCCGAAAGTAAAGGCGTCACTACATTGTGAGTATTACGACGTCCGCCCAGTGTTGCCAACCTCAGAAACCAGCAGAACATAGTAATTATTTAATTATGGTATATTTCGCAATGACGTGGCACATAAAAGTGCAATTTGTGTATTTTATTGCTGAACTGTCATGCTGAAAAAATCTGCCGTTAAAATGCTTTCGCCATTCGCATAGCCGGAGCGACAATTTTGAACCCTTTTCCTGTACAAGAAAGTTCAAATTGTATTGCAGCTTACATCTATCAGTTGATACTCGTCGACGGAGACTGCCGATTCAACTTATTTGGTTCTGTACTTGCTGTAATTGTTATAATAGGCTAGATGACTGTAATGTTTTTTTGTTCATTATCGAAAGATTTCATTAGGATCAATACTACCACAATTTAAAATGCACATTTTTAGACTTGCCCAAAAACGCTTCATAGAAACGTGACAGGGAACGTGACGTCACGTCCACTGTTTTGGTAAGGAGCGCGTAAGAAATTTGTTCGGCAGCTATTTTTCATATTGCGTTTATGAAAATGGTCTCCTAACGTAATTGCTTCATAATAGTGTAGGTTACAAAAAAATTTTTTTTTTTTTTTACAAAAATGTGTGTTCGGTAGATGGCTGCCGAAGTACGAGCGCACGGCGTACCGCAAGCGGCGCGGCGTGCGGCGTGACGTCATCAAGGGCAGCCAGGGCATGTCCACCACCGCCACCGACCAATAGTGAGTACACATTGGCATACATTTTATAACATATCACACCTAGAACAACAAAGGCATAACTGACATAGTTGTTGTTGCTTTTTAGGTACGCCTTTTTTGTTCTAAGGGTCCGATATGTTCCGTGCGGTTTTTTTCAGAACGATTATTTGGCATACCACTTTCTTTGTGCAATGAAGTAGGTATATCTTATCTTGTAGTAAATCCATATGAATCGCCGGGAATATTCAAGCAAAACTTCAGAACAACTGCACCAAATTGATATTTCTTTCTTATTTTATTTATTATTTTGAGGTCAAGGTGTTTACTATATTAAGCCAAATGAGTTATTGTAAAATTTACGAGAATTGTGTTTTTTTATTATTTCTTTTGCACATGAAAATAATACAAATGGCGGACTTACTGCCAAAATGCATTTTCTACCAGTCAACGAAACGTTTCTTGTGCATTCACTTCTGTAAATTTTCCTTTCAATTCCAGCGACATGAGCAAACAGCAACCGTCGGCGGCTACAGCGGCTAAAAGCCCACGCGTGGAGCCCAAGCAGCCCGACAGTGCCTGGCAACGCAAACAGCAGCAAAAGAAGAAGGGCAAAGGCCGCAAGTGGTAGACGCTACCCACTAATATACTGTTTATATTATAACAATTTGAATTTTATTTGACTTCTCTACTAAACCTCGGAAATAGGTTACACTATGCTTCCCAGCACACGGGCCATACGCCACAACCTGTTCCCTATCTAGTTTGTGTACGCCACTAAACGCCGCCACTGGCATAATCCCACTGCACACGGTAAAACCAGTGGACGCCACACGCTACAAACCATAGGGATATGCCGGTGGCGACGTATTGTGGCCTGTGTGCGACGACCCTAAGACCATATGATCCCATCGACCTCATAACCATTTAGACTCCAAACCTAATGCACAACCTAACCATCAATTTACCAACCAACATTCAATTTTATCTGTATAGATAGGTGCCTAATGTTTGATTTCTTTCATGAAATTATAGCAGGACAGGAAATACCTACATAACACGACGTGTTGGTCTGATACGTTGACAGAGTCCACCCCTCTGTTATTATTATCATCATCGAGGTCTGGCCCCTAGCTTGTTCTACTATTTAATTATTAGTTCTTACACAAAAAGATAGTAACAATAGCCAATTACTCCTTATTAAATGCCCCACCTGCTACACTCAATTGTGTCCTAACTAAAACAGGGCCTATTTATTGTGCAGTATAGTGAAAGTTACTGTGTCCCTTTCAGATATTTCTAGAATCTAGAACTCTTATGATGTTGTAACTAAAGATTAAAACCTCACGATTGGAGCAAAATAATGTCTGTTTTTTTAATGTGTGTCAAAATAATTTTTCACCAATAGTGAGGAGCTCTGTGAAGCTGTTTTTCTTATGGGGTCCTGTAGACAACAGCCTACATCGGCAGCGTTTTTTCAGAGATTACGGCATTGCCCAGATTAATGTAATTAGATCGAGTGCTCAGTAGAAATGTGGCGTCCGGGAATATTTTAAAATCAGCATATGTGTGTACTACATTTGGTTCATTTTCAGCAGCTCACTGGAGACAGGGCCGATATCTAGGGTTGTGTTGTCTAGACACTAGTGTTGATTGTAGTGCGTTAATATTATCTTGCTGATATGCCATGGCTTCACAAATTCAATTCAGACTTGTAGGTACTTTAAAAGATTTGAAGATTAATAATTAGTAAATAAAATATAAAATTATCTGTCGAATTTTTTATTACTTAAATTTAGGTCTTACTAAGCAAAAATCATTATCTCTTAACATTTTTCCTCTTAGATTTTCCAGGCCTTTGATTTTTCTTCTTGTTGTTGGGCTTGAAGTTTTTATTTTTGAAGTTAGTGGGTCGCTGTTTTGATGAGCTGTTGAATCCATCCATTTGATTAGACGATTCTCTTGTGTTCATCTTAGATCCTTTCTTTTTGCCGCCGAAGCCGAACTTTTGATCTTTTGCAGCCCGTTTTCTAGCAACTTTATTGCTCACAGTACCTTTTCCTTTGTTATTCTTGCCCTTATTGTCTTCTAAGAAGTCCAAGTCGGCAGACTTGCCCTTCCTTACTCGTTTCAGTTGTTCTAACATTTGTTTCTTGTCCGCAGCTTGTTTTAATTTAGCATCAGTCTGTAAATAATAACATTTAATAATATTAATCCAATCAAAAATCTTAATTCAGTTGTACCTGTTATGTGGCAAACAGAACCAGTTTTATCTTTGTAATTAATTTTACACATTGGCTAAAAAACGATTACCAATATTTGAAGTTGAGATTTTTTGCATTATTAATTATGTAGGTGCATCAGTTCTATTGTTGCTTATGTGCCTTTTTTTTCACTTTTATATTCTGGAAGTTATTCAAGAAATAAAACTGTATTGATGGTTTTGTTTGAAAAAGGTGGACTTATTAGGGTGTGACTGCAAAAGTCTGACAAGTCCAGTTTGTTTATAAAGTATTGAGAAGAACTGGCAACTAGCCATTATGGATATTTGTATGAGGTCCACATAAAGTGTTGAATGGGCAAACATGGCTGTTGAGTCCAGCATAAGAGACATAGCAAAACCTATTGCAAAATGCTGCATACAAGTTGCAATCTTGCTCAAAAGCTGGTGAAATGCTGGTGGGATCAGGGTTTTTAATTAAATAAACAATGATAACAATACCTGAACTCTTTTAGCTATTTTCTTTTGATCCCTTAGCTGGCGCACTTTCTCTGTTCTTGCTTGAGCAGCCTGTTTAGCCATGAGGTTTTTGCGGACTTTCTGCATGTGGTCATCAGTCTTGGCCATCTCAGCGAAATAGTCATCAGGTCTGAAATTATTTGTTTTGAGGATATTATATTTGAGAAAAATGAGAGTATGATGCTGTTTTTTTATTGTTTCATGTTGAGCTTCATTTTAACATTTTTTAACTCTAAGATTGCATGTTTCCCTAACACAAATAATATCAACAAATTTTGTGTCCCCTGTAATCTGTAACAAATGTTTCTTTTATTTTACTAATTAAAAAAATAACAGGCAAGTGCCTGATATAACTGATATTATTATTTTATTAAAACTGATATTATTTTCCGTACTTCCTACGTTATCTTTTGATTGCTAAGCACAGAACTCCTAGCACAAAGTTTTAAATTACCTCCTCGTGGGTACTCCAAGTTCCTTCAGTCTCTTAATGCCTTCAATGACAGCAGCTTGAGCCTGCCGATGGATCAGATTCTCGCGCTTGAACTCATTTAGCACTGGATCCAATGATGGGTCATAATCTTTCAACCCTTTGCTATTTTCTTTTATATTCCTGAGAAAAGTTCAATGCTAATTATTAATCTCATTTTTTTCAAATTCCTATTTTCTAAGAAAGTCACGTGTAACAAAGATAAATAGTATAAACATTTTTTGAATTCAGCTGCTATATTTGAGCAGAAGTGGATTTCAATTTGATTATATTATGATTTGAATGAAAGGCAGTATCAGGGTGGTCACAAATCAGGCCTTTTGTTGATTTGAAAGTATTACAAAATCATCACATTATGTTTTCCACATACAGTGTGGAACACATCATGATGATTATAATATTACAGCAAAGTGTTTACAGTTCACTTTCTTTCCAAATATGCAAATTAATTTCAGCATGAGAATCATTGATGTTTGAAAATTTTATTATAATAATTGCTTACTTCCTCCTCTGTGCTGTTTCCTGCATTTGCAATGCAACATCAGGTGCCAAAGGTGCTACAGTCGTGACTAGATCTAGTGTCTCTAACCATGGTAATTTGAGCTTGAATTCTTTCAATTTAGTCTTTAGATCAGCAACATTGTTAACAACCTTTTTCTCTACCTTTTCAATCTCTTCGTTAAGGCCTGGTTTTAACAAACCTTTCGCAAAAGCTTCTTGTAACTGCAAAGCATAATCAAACGTTTAGGAATAATAAAAGACCAGGAGAAAATGTGTCTTCATCCACCTTAACTTTAGTAACAAACTAACCTCCTCATCTGAATCCACTTCAGTATCACTCTCGTTTAAGACAAAATCACTCATCTTGAGAGTCAATTATCTTTGTTTTAAACAAGATTTAACGATTAAGTTTGAGTTAAAAAGACCACAAGACTTTATTAGACTTCAAAACATAACCTCAAAGTCCACAAACATACCGAAGGAAACGTGCAATACGTCAGTTTGCCCTGCCTGACATATGTTTTTTTAAGATTGTCGGTGATTTGGCACGCTGCATTTTTTAAAGAATAGTCATAGACGAAAAAGATTGTCTATGCATGTAAATGCGCCACGCCACGACCGACGACCACACAGCTTTGTAAACCTAGCTTTAGACCACTTTAGACAAATAACCATCCATAGATAATCATAGACTTTGCCAGGTTCATATTTTATCAAAGTTCTCAATACCTCTGTGTTGGGGTGTGTCGAGTCGTAATTTGTTGTTGTTATTTCATCATTATCATGTTAGCTTTGAGGTCAAATGGACGTATGAAAGTGTTTTCTTCAACATTGACACTGATTTGATGAGGAAATTAATTTTCTTCGAAATAAAACCACTTTAGGTACAGATTCTACTCGCGGTCTTATATTTTCTATAATTTCATAACCCGACGTTTCGACTACTTTACAGCAGCCGTGATCACGGGATGACAAAAATGTTTTATGTCACAAAACAGTACAATTTTTTAGCAACACTCAATTATCTACCGTCATGTCCATTATCATTATTGGAAATGTTCCTATCCACGCAGTACGAACTAACCGCATCTTGAGACCTCACAGTATTGTGCTGCCCTCTGGGATTGATCAAGCGTATAACAGGATCCCAAACTGGTGATGAAATTTGGATGTTTTTTAATTTCAATAGCCTCTCGCAGCATCCTTGGTACGTACCGATTTTCCCTAGCAAGGACCTACCAAGGACGACAAAATTGTAAATTGACAAATCAACGATAGATAAAATAAGGTTGTCAAAATGCATTGACATTTGAAATACAGAAATCTCTTCTCTACACAACAGATTCATTTGAAATATATGCCAAACACTTTTCCTTCTTGAGCAGAAATGGATCTGGGTTAGGTCAGGTTAGAACTGCGAACGCAAAATGCTAACATTGAAAATGAATTTTTCTTTTTAGTTTGACAGGAAGTCTGGTCAAAACAGGTGCGAGGAGCGAAGCGACGAGCACGTCAGGTGTACATGAACCAGCCAGAAGTGAATGAGGCCCAAAAAATACCTTTTTCCATACATTTCACGGTTAGATAAAAAAAACTGTCTGTATTGCGAGTGTGGCATCGCGGCTTGCCCCACTACCACCCGACCCTTCAAAATTGTGGGTAAATAATCTTAAATCCTTCCCCGGCGAGTGCCACATTCGAATTACACCTAGGTATTTCACTTGGTTAGGGCTGAGTGTATTTTGTTTTACAGATTTCCAAACGAATGTTATGTGATTAAAGTTTATGTATGAAATTAGTACCTGATAACCTGTGCATGATCTATCTTAGATGAAAACTGCAATAAGCAATATAATATTTTTAAAATTTCAGCAAACATCGGCAATTATTTTTAATTGAAGTTTAACTACCGTTATTTTATACAATGACAAATTTTACGTTTATATTTTTTTTTATTTTTCGAATGTTAATTTAGTATTTAGAATGTTTGCAAAGTAAATGCAGTTCTTTGTCAAATAATGCTATAAGAAGAAATATATTTTCTAAATGAGATGTTTGCTAAATGATTAGTTTTTCTAGAGTTATTTTGAACATGATCATTAGTCATTCGTTTTTTGTCAAACAGGTTATGTATGAGACTGATAGCCACGGGTCGCGTCAGAGATGTGAACCTAGCTTTATTCTCAACCAACAAGGATCACACAAGCATAATTTATACTAGTAGCTAAGAAAACATTGCAAATGTTTTTGCCAACGAGAGTAAAGAAGCAAATTGTACTGATTTATTTATTCATTTGCAATCAAGAAACATACAAAAAGCTGGTTAGTAGCATCTTTAAACCTATATTTTATGTACTAGAATGTGCACCAGAAAATGTTTGTTTTTCCTGATTACAGATCTATTTCAATAAATTTATGTTTGTGACGTGTCAGGAGCAAATCAGAGCCATGCTGCGAGACGAGCCGAGAGCCGGTATGATGACATTCAAGTTTAATAGTGAAGCCGGGTTCATATTACTGTGACCGGGTGTGTCGCGACACAACGCTATCGGTTCCGTTCAAATGCTATGACTAGAATCATAATGGTTTTAGACAATATAGTAGGCTAGTAAGGCATCTCCAGTCTTTAATGCTCTAAGATAATGGTATGGTGTGTTGTGGTGACACGCTAATCCACCAATCCGACAGCGTCCTGTCGCACCACGAAACAAGCCCAACACATTGGTGTGAACCTAGCATTAGTTTGATTTTACTTTCATCAGTGTTACCATATGTATTAATAAAAAATACTTTTACGCGATACCTACTAGTTTTAAAGTGATTTTAGTGGTCTTTGCTACAAATAATTTTCAATAGAAAAAAACATGGTTTGTCTGTGTTTCTGACGTGCAGAAAAAAAAAACCAACTCTCTGTTGCCATAGACAATTATCTACTTCAAATAAAAACTTTTAATATATTATTAATTAATTGTGAATTAAATTAGCATTCCAAATCTTTAGGAATTTTTAAAATATTATTTATTTTATTCGCTTTCAATCATTTATGTAATTTATAGCATTTGTTTGATATTTTGATATAAAAGTGTCAATTCCGGCCCGGAAGTACATAGTATTTCGACATGTTTCGTGAGACCCCGTTGTTTTGTATCAAGAAAATGCAATGGCCGCCATCTTCGACTCTTGTGAATGTTTTGGTCGTAGTTACGGACTTTGAGGCCTATTTCATTTGTGCTATGCAATTATTTGATGGAAATTGTTTCACTACGTCGTAAGTGATTTTAACTCTAGTGCGCACAGGTTAGTAATGGATTCTTTAGGTATTTTATCTAAAAGTGTTTACATCTGGATTTCTAAGTTCTTAGGCTATTGTGATGTTGTCATATTTGATTTATATAAAGTGTTTTTAATAGTTCTTTTCATAAATATCTTAAGGATTTGTTATATTTAGTCATAACTAATTTGCTGGTGTGATATAAATATACAAACCTCATTTTTGTACGTACTTATATTTTCCGTCTCTTTGTTACTATGCGGGCCTAATTACTATAAAATCCCTTTAAATAGTTTAATGGTTGCATATCTTAGCTTTTACATTCGTGTCTAGTTTTATTTTAGGTTAGTGTTTACTTTTTTTGATGTTTATTCCCGAGACATTTCGGTTTTCGTGCGACAATAATGGCGGCAGTGGATTAACCTATTCACATAATTATTGCTTTTATTTCACTGCTGTTGCGTTGTACTTGATTATTCTTGTGTTATTTTTAATCTTTTCTCACGAGGAACAAATTAAAATGAATTACGGCATGTTTCTAGAACAATGACCTCGAGGGTCGTGTATCGTTGAAGTGAACTATAAATATTTTACCAAGAGCATTATGGTCAGCGTCGCCCGTATACGCGATGATTTTGAAGATATTTGGCTAAGGAGTCAATTTTCAATTGCAGTCACATGAAATAAGTTGGAGGCCGAGGTGCTCTCCACGGCGTCATCTCGGGCTTGACCCAAGATGATAGTTTTTACAGCATGTCAGCAACACCAGAATATGAAACAGTGGCCCGGCAAGTGAGTACAAGTCATATTTTCACTCTAAATGTACACTGACTTGCTAGAACTCCAAATTTCACCTTTTATTGCTCTATATCAATCTTGTGTTCTGATAACCCAAACACCAGGTTCTCATCATGTTTATAGTGTTTGTTTTCATCAGTAGATTAGAGAGCTAGAATATCATCATTAAAAACATATATTTTTTTCACTATTTGTGAAGATTTAAAATGAAAGGTCATCGTTTTGGTTTTAAAGTAATGCTTGCTGTTTCTTCCTACTTTCATCTCTTTCCACAGATCTGTTTCAATAAATTTAGATGTGTTGCAGAATTTAGAACTTTGTATTAAATAAATGTTTGAAAATCAGAGTGTATTCATTGATATCCTTTCCACTGTATAATTTAGTTATTTACAGCTGAATTTGGTGAGTAGTAACATTTTTTTGTGCATATTTAGTGGCCAAGCTATTATCAAGACTTACTCAGAATGAGGGCATTTGATATGATTGTCAATCCATTATTCAAGTTTGTATGAGCATGCAATATATGTTGATTATATTGTAATGCATTCGTTGGATGGGGGACGAAAACAGCTATCCTAGTGATTGTATTGTTTTAACTGTATAAACCATCTAGTTTTAAAACTTGTATGATTTTTGATTGGCAGTTAGATAGGTTAATAAATGAAAAATGTGTATTGTTTTGTGTTATTTTTAAAATATAACTACCTACCAATTATAAAATACGTCAAATGGAGTAAGTTTTTCGTTTTGTTTATCTTTTGACAAATTCTAATCATCTTAATTTCTGTTGTTGCAGGATTATGGGCCGGCCACCTCCAGCGAAAACGTGTATGATCATGTATTGGAACATAAACTAACAGAGACTATGAATGTACCAAGTGTTAGACCTCCTGTGTTGAGGGCCTTGCCCTTGTCTTCTACTGAGGGTGATCCTGAACCTGATTCCACTAACCCTGAAAGCATTATTCAGTCTGTACAAAAAGTAGATAAAGAAGTAGAATATCACATTGCAGAGAAGAGATGTGATACAGAGATGTCGGTGGACTCCCTTTCTGGAATTGTTAGAATTGAGGAGGCTATTGATAATGTGGGACACATTGCATATCCCATTATACAAGAAGCAGATGATTCAAATGACGGCAATTACATAGAAAACTCTGCAACCCTTATCCAAGCCCCTTTGAATACTGCTATTGTTCACAATGTGGCTAAACTGCCACAGAACTTCACAATAAATGTGGACCCATCTGTAGGCAACATTACAGCAATTCATAATGTTTCACAAGATGTTTCTGGGAGCCAAACACTTTGGCTGCCCACAATACTTGCAACCAGTGCAACCACAACGGACAGTAAAAGTGATGAAGAAAGGCCTCAGGCTAGTGTTTCTCAAATCATCATAAGTGACAGTTATGTCAATGATGCATCCCAGGCAGGCCGGAGAGCCAACATAGTTACTGAAACCAGTTATATTAGCAGACCTAAGACGTCTAAAGTACAGATTTTAAGTAATATATCTATTCCAAAGAGTGGTAATTATTCTCAACAGTATATTACTCAAGGAAAAGAAATCACAGCCCCAGTTTATGGTACACAGAATCACATTTACAAGTTAGGACCAAATGTGGTCCCACAGAAGCATTTAAATAATTCAGTGCTTTGTACAAAGCCTCCGAAGAGTCAGTCATTAATTGGGTGCTCTACTCTTACTCCAAATGTATTGAACAGCAGCCCAGTTAAAAATCTGTCATACAGTCACTCGTTCGCAAAAGGCACAAACTTGAACAAGACCCTGAATAAAGTTAACAATGGTGCTAATGTTAATGCTATGGTAGCTACGTCTTCTGGAAATACGCAATGCCATATTCTATCGCGTGTTGTTTCCGGTCCAAACAAAATGTCTGTACATTCAGGGAGAAAATCTGTGAACACATTCAAGAGTTCTAAAGGCTCTGGCCAAGTGTCAGGTCAGAAGAATCAGTCAAGAGCAATCAAAATAATACAACAAACAGGGACAGTGGCCAAGTCGGAGACTAAAACTTGGCCTGTGGCCAGTGTTACATACAAAAGTCAACAGTCTTCATATGGAGTTGTGGATGCTAATGCATCAAAGATCATTCAGAAAGTTGGTAGTCCAACACATAAAAATCCACAGCCAATGTCCCTACATAAATTCCCTGCTAAAGGGGAAAGATTAGTGTTGCAGTCACCCTGTGGGCCTGTACTAATTTCTACGGCTCCTATAAGCACAAGTCTGGCTAAGGCACCTCATTACGTCCAGTCAGGATCCACTCCTAACTTGCGCTATGTGCAAACATATAGCACAACTGACAATCAACTTTCAACAGTGTCTCAAGTGTCTGCAAACCAGCAATTGACTGCTCAAATATTGCAGTCTTTGTCCCAGCCTAAGTTGATGCTGCAGCCAAGTCCAACTGCCGTCAATGATCAGTCACCACCAACTGCAAACATTTTACCAATTGAAGACCAGCCAGCTGAACTGAAAATCATCAGCCCCTGCAATCAAAGAAGAATTGTGTTGTAAGTTGTTTACATTGTGTTATTATTGTGTAAATACATAAAGAAGATTGTTAGTACAGTTTCAAACAATACCATTTTTGCTTGTTTCAGTGGGGATAAATCTACTTTGCTTACCGCAGACGACATAATTGGTATGGAAGAGAGACCTAATCTTTCTGAAGAGTTGCGGCGGTATTCCTTCCAGGCGTTGGCATTTATCATGCTGGATCATACATATTCTCTGCCTGCTCAAAAACAGCCTACTGTCTCTTCTCCTACTCCTACCACAGTCTCTCCGTTGCCCCCAGCCATCGTCTCACCGATCCAAACGACTGCACCACCGGTCAGTCCGCTGAAAAGAACCTCACCTGTAATTATGTCGACAGCATCTTATGATTTGCCGATTACCGTACCAACTAGTGCCGTCGGAACTCCAATACCGGTTTCTACGTTACCGATGAATCCTTTGACGTTCAAAGCTCTGCCTGTGCCGGCGCAAGATGACGATGCTGCCTCGATCATATCGTCAATCGACGGTGAGAGGAGGCCAGCTATTCAAGGCGGGAGTGACACTGAAACTGCGCCGGAAGGCGAGGAAGAAGGGAAGACTCGTTGCATTTGCGACTTCACTCACGACGACGGTTACATGATTTGCTGTGACAGGTGTAGCGAATGGCAGCATGTTGATTGTATGGGTATCGACAGGCAGAACATACCTGACTCGTATATGTGCGATTTATGTCTTCCGCGGCCTGTAGACCGCCGCCACGCTCGCGCTATACAAATGAGGAAGCGAGAGGAATTAAGCGCGTTGGGCGCCTCCGACTCTGATTCTTCAGAGGCCGGCCGGCTCCCCGGACAGAGAAGAAAACGTCTACTCACTGTGACCACATACACCAATACCAGCGGTTCATGCGTCACTACTTACAATTCAGGAGTCCCCGTACTGCCGCCTCTGCCCCAACCTACGTTGGCCCTGCCAAAGCGAGGGCCTAAGAGACCTAAGAAGCCAGATGTCGTAGCCAGAAAGGGGGCTAAGAGGAAGCTAGTCGAGAAACGAGTCAAGCGCAAAAAAGAAATGTTGTTGAACAGAAACAAGTATAACTCTAGTATGTCGAACCAATCGCATTGGCAGGAAGCTTACGAACTAGCTGTCACCAACCATTATAGTCCGGAACTTCGAGCTAAGATAATGAAATACAGCAGTCGACTTGGTAACACTCCAAATATGGCGTCTGCTATTACTGCGCATTTATGCACGACCGTGCCTCACGCCGGCGGCAAAATTCTCATAGCTACTAAAGATCTAAAAGAAAATACTCCCATTATTGAGTTGCGTGGAAAGTACATGCTTTCGAACCAACACCGTCCGCAACTGCAGAATTCTGCAAGAGCCGGAAGCCAGAAACCCGGTCCGTTCGTATTCTTTTACAGATTACCTAAAGATAATACCCAAATATGTATCGACACAAGGACGTATGGTAATGAGGCTAGGTTCGTTAGGAGGTCATGTAAACCCAACGCCGAGTTACAGCATTGTATTGTCAAAGGCACTTTACACGTGTATTTGGTAACGACTGGGGTTATTCAGTCGAATACAGAAATAACTGTGGGACACGATACAGACGGTAGTAAACAGCCGTGCGCTTGTGGGAATCCTAAGCATTGCAAGATCAATGGGCTAAGCCCTATGATGACAAGAAAGAGTGTAGACTATCCACCTCGAGAGAAGAGAAGCAGAAACAGGTGCCTTAGTTCGTCGTCACCACTATCGCCGCCGCTCGAACCTTTATCTACACCGGTCAAAGAATACCCCCCAATTATGCCAATTAAATCAGAGAAGAAATCTCCAATCAAGCACGAATTTGCACCACTGTCGCCGATTAAAACTACGGCAGTAACAGCACTCTGTTTTGATGAGCCTGTTAAAACTGAACCAGAAGTACCTAAAACCGAGGATATAAAGACAGAAATAGACTTGATTGCTAAAGAAGAATTAAAACCTGAGATAGATGAACCAGATTATGTTAAGTCTGAACCAATAATAGAAGAAAAAGCCATAGAAGAACCTCTTATTATACCAGAACCTGTCAAACCATTACTTTCTCCTGTTAAAGCTATGACTTCACCAATTAAAATGATAACTTCCCCTGTAAAAACAATAATCTCACCTATTAAAACGATACCTTCCCCCATAAAGTCGATGCCATCACCTGAAAAAGCAATGCTTTCACCTGAAAGACCGATGCTTTCTCCTATAAAAACAATTCCTTTGCCTGTAAGAGAAATAGCTTTGCCAGTAGAAGCCATACCTACTCCTGAAATAGACCAGGACCAGGCAATGGAAGATTCTAAACCATTGATTGAACTTATACAGAAAGCTGAAGTGATGAAAGCTTCAGTGATGAAGGCTGAACCAGAGAGCATTTTTTCTGATGATGAACTTCCAGAGAAAATATTTGAAGAAAAAGAGAGGAAACCAAAAGAAGAATCTAAAATTGATGAAGACAGACCGATGACTAGAGAGTTGGCTGCTAAATCAGCTTGCCATGATAGATCATCAAGATCGAGTAGAACTTGTGTGAACCAAGATTCGTTGGACGACAAAACTGATGATTCTCAAGACAAGCTTCCAACAGTTTCGACTAAAGAAAAGGATAAGAAGAAGATGGTATGATATATTTTTTCTACCAAATAACTTTTGGCACTTAATTTTTCCCAATCTAATTGTTGTTTGAATGTTTCAGACCAGAGAAGAGCGTAAAATGGAAGCAATAATGAAAGCGTTTGAGCGAATGGAGAAAGCTGAACAGCGCAAGCAGGAAGTGAAAGAGAGACAGAAGAGACGGGAGTCGGATCCACATCCCAACTCCAACGATAGAGATGACGACGAGGATGTCCATTGCACAACCAAGAAAAGGAGAAAGTAAGGAACATAATTTAATTTTACCTTAAGGTTCCTTGTCCGGTTTGTGCAAGCAATCAATTATCTGCCTAGACATGATTTGTTCTAATTGTCTTTGTGCATTTCCTATCCATAATAAAAAAAGATTAAAACGTCATTAAAAATAATTATACAAGAAGACTATAGTCGACACGTGACATTACAACTTTGTATTCACATTTAAAACTGATCTATTTTGATATGATGATGATAAAGTTACGTTACTTCTTACATTATTGCTGAAAACAAAAATAAATCCACAACATTTCAAAAGTTCAACCATTTGGCGTTTGACGCAACAGCTCGCACAAAATCTTTACTTTTTGTTGGCATCATCCATGTACATTTCTTCTTTTGTTTTGTTGGCAATACCCATGTATATTGTTGCTTACATCTCAAACATAAAACGACACAAACATCACAGTGCAAATTAGCTAAACAAGCCCATTTGTCGTCAGACGCAAAGGCCGTGCGCGTACAACGTCCCAGTCCAACCGCCGCCGGCTAAACTCTGCCGACAGTGACATGGTGACCTCCGGCGATGAAGCCCCGCCCCTCTCCCCGCCGCGCGCGCCCGTCTCACACATCGTGCACCCCCGCGATTTGGGGCTCCGGGAGAGGGTGGAAGAACACGTGCAAGAGGTAAGGGGAGATAGAGGTTCTGTTCAAAGAACGAAGATCAAAGTTCTGCATTTTTTAGCCTAAAAAGACTCAAACTTGCCGAGGCGAAGCAGGGTATACATCAAATATCATGAGCACTTTTGTCTATGTTCCCAATGACATTTCGTCAATGAGTATTAAATTATTTAAGTGAACTGTGAGTTCCTATCTCAGTCCCTTGGAACTCCATTGTTTCCAGTCACTGGCTCCTATGTTGTCGATCTCGCTAATTAGTAGAGGATTCGTCGTGTACATTTCTTTCAGCTTCGCTACCGCATCTTTTAGCCTCAATTTCCACACTCAATTAGAAGTCTGAACTACTTGGAAATGCGATTTCCTGGTGCCTGTCTACTTTGCTAGGTTCACGATCATAATTCATTGTTTGCAGGACCTAGGTCTGAGTTCGGCCTGTTTACTGGTCGAAGCCGCCGTCGGATCTGTCGAATCCGCTTTCAAACTGCCAAAAACAAAGAAAACCATGGCGACGGAGTGGCTCGGCAGATCTCCTGAACGAACGCCTTCTCCCTACCGGTCCCCATACAGAACGTCCTTAGTCACCGCTCCGTCTCTGGAGAGCCTCGTCCAAGTCGCTTCGACGATGATCGGTGACCTGAGCGCGGGTCACGATGCAGAAGAAGATAATGCGCACTTATCCCCTCCTAATACGCCAGGAAGGGAAAGAAATAGACCCCCGAAGAAAGCGAAGAGGATTACCCGAAGTACACCGCCCACAGAAGTCGTTGAAGTCACGCCCACCGTCATACCGCAGCACAGCGCCAAGAAGAGATGGCTCAGACAAGCCATCAGCGAGGAAAGCGATTCTCCCTCCGCAGGTCTGTATTGTTTTGAATGAAAATCATTGCTTTTACCAACCTTTTGGAACGGTGGTCCTATGTTAAAGTTTAATAGTTTTTGTTACAGAATCACCACCTAACGAGATGGTGACGCCATTGAAAAAGAGAAGAGTAGCAAGGGAATCATTGTCGTTTGAACAAAATCCAATTGTGCCTGTAAGTTACACAACTTTCAACTTTACCTCTTAACTTTTTTAGTATTAGGTTCTAACAAATGTGTTTTTTGTCCAGTGTATAGAAGAAACTTCGCCCATGTTGACATCTGAGGACTCTCCCGTCAAAGACGACCCTCAGGCGTTGATGAGACGTAGAAATATAATGGATAGCATTTACGCGAGGGATAGAACACGGTCCGACAGCGGGCAGGGCTCCGACGACCAATGCAATATGGACAATGACGTTCTGAACGTGAACATAAAGGGGCCGCATGACAGTGAACACATAAGGAGGATCATCGGGGTACCTACGCCAGAAGACGAGGTTCCCCCTGAAATTCCAAAGCCCGAAGACTTCAAAAGCAATAACAACAATGTTGAAACTGAAGACACAAACTACAACAAAGTAGTGCCCATGGAAATAGACACAACAATACCAGCACAGCTCAAAATACAAGATTCTACAGACAACTGTGAAGTAAAAGGAATCGAAAGTCCAAATGACAAACCAAATAGTTGTCAGTCAGCGGACACCAGCGGCAACTCCTCGCCTCAACGCGACGAGATGGATGATATACAGAAGAAAATACACTCATTTCACACAGAAAACATACTGATATTAAAAAGTAGAAATAAGAAGCCGCCCAAAGAGAAACGGAAGAAAGTGAATTTGAACTTCGACCTAAACATGGTAGATGATCAGATCAGTGTTCAGTTACGCACAGAGAACGACACAAATTGTAAATCGCTGGTGATCAACGGAGATATCCACGACGACATGAGCAATTCCGTCCACGATGACAAATTGCATGTGTATCCGGAAAATATTCCCCTGCCGCCCGTGGAGTCGATACCGCTGCCGGCGCCTGAGAACATACCTTTACCAGAGGAACCGAGCCCGATGCCAGTAGTGCCTTCGCCTGAGACGATTCCCCTACCTCCCGAGCCTATGAGGCCCGCTACACCAGTCAGACCACTGTCGCCGGTCATCGAAAAGGTCGAAGAAAAACCTTACACTCCCATCGAGCGACCGTCAGTGCTCGAGAACACAATTCCCTTCTCTTCCCGTTTCAGTTCAACCGGTCTCTTCTCGGGAATATTCAGCAATATGTCCCAAACGTATACCTTAGACTCTAACCCAATAAACGAGAACGTGCCGAACATGTCTATAATCAAAAGCGCGATAGATAGGACTACAAGTTTAGATAGTAGCATATTCGACAAAGAGAGTATTAGTCAAGTGGATGAGTTGAAGAGCGTGCAGGAGATATTGACGCGAGTGAACAATATGGACTCTAATAACAGTGTGTTGTTGTCGGGAGTGTTGAAGAGCACGAGTGCGGCGCTGGCGGCCCTAACGCCCAGTCCCGCGGTCGCGCCTACTTCCGCCAAGTACTGCTCGCGGGCCAACGACCCGCGGCTCAACCCGCCGCCGCAGGAGAAACCCAAACCTATCAGAAGAAAGGTAAGTAAAATATGCAATAAGATGTTATATTTGCCCCCTTGTTCACATAAGTTAATTCAATGCTGTAACATTGGTGTTGAGTGTTTGGTTTGCAATGACCACTTAAAAGTAAATAGTACAGTACAGTATTAGTACAAATTCTGAATTGAAACTGAAAAAAAAATGAAATACCTATAATATAGGCCTATAAATACTGCCTTAGTAAGAGATAACTAATTTTATTGTTATTATTGTGTTGTTTCACAAAAGGTAATTGCTTAAGTTGTACTTATACATGTTATAGAAGACAGGAAACATAGCTAAACTAACCTTTGTATCTAAGTTTTATAGTTCAACTATTTATTATATTATATCATATATGTGGTAATCCAAACTTGCAATATCTTAGACTTGCATTAAAATGCTCTTGTATAATGAGATCAAGGTTATAATTTCATGATAAGATAAAACAATATGGAATGTTTATTTTGTTTTATAGATAATTTTCTTTGATAATATTGTTTGATTACCTGACGGACTTATTTAATAGGCATAATCATTCAACTTTACTGCACATATGAACATATTTCTAGTGTATGGTTTTATGTACCTATGTTAACCGTAATGTTTAATCTGTTTGTCTTATTTCAACTAAACAAATGTTTTTTAGTACATATCAATATTATTCTGTATTTTCTATAAGGCTTAGGTGTCCTGCACATTAATAAGAGGCTTCTGTAGTATATATTAGTGCCAACCCGATTTACTTTTATGTAATAGTGCCGTAATACAGGCAGTGTTTGAATGTTCTCAAAATGAACAAGATTTTCATTTCGAAAAAATAACAATATTATTCGTTCATATTAATTTAGAAAATTTCATTTGCTTACTCAATAAAGTAAGAAAATTATATTATAAAAAGTTCGAGTCGCAAGTGTCACATCCTTCACAATCCAGAATCTTTCACAACATGGGTTTACGACTGCAAAAAAACATGTTTGTTTAAAATATCACATAAATTAATGAATTGATTGAAGAGCGAAACTTAAAACTCTACATTCTCTCATATTTCAGTAATTTAAAGATAAATCAAGCAGTTAAATGCTTAATTTGGTAGAGCAGTCGCTCTTCTTGCGATAAGAGCAGGTCCGAATCCCGCTTGTTACCTCGACAGTTGTTCATTCTTTTTTTTTATATCGCAATTGATGTCTCCCTAGCTCTCTATAACGGAGTACCGCAAGCGTCAATGCGGCGCCCCCCTGGGCGAGGAGGGCGGCGCGGGCGGGGGCGCGGGGGGCGAGGCGGCCGCTGACTGGTCCTCGGGCTCCTCCGCGGGGGCGGACTTGTCCCCGCATCGCCTGGACGCTGCCGCCGCTGCTGCACAGGATGACCTGGAGCAAAGGCTGCACCGGGAACTCTGTGCTATGCCTAAGGGTGAGTTCACTTGATTCACAGTATTTTATTTATTCTTTATTGCCCAAAATTACAAAAATAAAGTACAATTGCGGACTTAGTGCCAAGAGACATTCTCTACCAATCAACCGCAAGGCTCAACAGAGAGAGTATTTTGAAGACTATTTAGTATTACACCATCACCATCATGTCCTCCACACCGTATCCGGCGACGGCGGCTACTGTAAACTTTTCAGGTTGGGTCTTGTGATGGGCTAGTAAGCCGAACCTCGTCTCAAAAACTTGGTTGCAAGACGCACAGTATTAACTGGTCGGCCGAACAGCAGGATATCTGAAAAGGCTCTGTGGCATGCCATTAGTCGGAGTGACTTCGATATTTATAGTGCCTGAACAGAGGTTACAACTGGATGACTGGAGCTCTGTCAGAGTGAGTTTAACTGGCCATTCTCGACTCGGCGTGTGTTGCTTTCCAACGGTGATCGTTGCCGATCCACAGCGCAACTACGGGCACCTCCTACATGGAGACAGGAAAATCGGTTAAATGTCTCTTATGTTAAATAATAATCTAACTCACATTCGACGACATATTTAGAACTATCCAAACTAAGCTAATAGAATAATAGTTTTTTTTTTTTTTTTTTTAACCTGTTTTGTCCCACTGCTGAGCAAAGGTCTCTCCCAATTTCCTCCATAGGTCTCTATCCTGTGCTAGGCCAAGCCAGTCCTAATAATAATAAATAATAATAGTAGTAAGGGAAAATAGTAGTTTTCGATACAAGTGCGGAAAGTATGTCATTTTGCACGAGTCTCGAGGCATCTTGGCCCGAGCCGGCAGGCGAGGGTCAAGACTCGGGACGAGTGAAAATGACACTTCCGCTCGTGTATCGAACAACGTTTTTTAATACATTTGCGAAAAAAATAATATCAAACCAATGCGAATCATTAACACAATTAAATCAAGAGTAAAAAGGGCGGGAATGAAAAAACTTTTTTTTTTCAAGGCACCGGTTGTTTGCATTCAGCCTAGTAAAAATAAACTATTTTGAAAAAATATGTTAAATACTTGTGTACGAAAAATGTAAAATAAACAACATTAAAAACGATCAATAACCAAAGTATATCGTGACAGTCGTGACTAATCGTAAATAAAGAAAGCGGGAATGAAAAACTTAGGATTGACTGTATTTTTTTAACACGGCATCGGTTGTATTCAGCCTAGTAAAAATATAAGAAGTAATTTAATTGCATTTAAACATGGAAATGCAATAAATACCTATTATTTAATTTCAAGTATTTTTAAGTGAAACTCATTCATACTTACAAAACTTTAAGTAAACTGTTTCAGAAATTTAATTGTTAATAGTTACTAAATAACCCTTTATTTTGTCAATTGTGCAATTGAAATATTTTAATAATATTATATTCCCAGTTTTAATGCCAAATAACGTATCAAAATACAAAATAAAGTGATTGAACAGACAACCTCTTTGGTAGGATGTATGGATTTTATTAACATTATCAAAAAAAAAATGGAAAAGTAAAAAGCACTAGTGCGGAAAAACCAACTTTCCGCACGCTAAACAGCTACGAAAAGTACCACTTTTTAAGCAACTGTATTAAAAAATATATTTGGTTGCCCTAATAGTGGGCGGACTATGTGGCGTTACAAGGATTGTAGAAAAGTATTTAAGTTTTATAGAAATAAATGCAATAGTTAAAAACGGCCTACCCGGATCACCTAAGCTTTGAGATATACAAAATAGTTACTATTACTTCGCGATTTAAAAACTCGCGTGGAAAAACTAACAAAATATAAACTTCAAACTTATAATATTATGAGCGATATTAACATAAATTACTTCTTCATTTATCGTGACGCGAAAAAAAACATCCGGCAGTGATTAAATATATCCATCGAACGCGAAGCACGCTACACACATAATTTTCATAGACTTTGACTTAGGCCTAATTCACGTGGATTGCGATTGACCACTTTTTCATTTTTGTAATCTCATAATTAGGGTTTTTTTTACATTCAAATAGTGATCAACCCCATGGTCTCCCGACCTGCACGTTTGTAGCCAAGTTGCTGACTATGGCTACTAACTAAATAAGGTTTAGTTTTCCCGACTGTTAACTTTACAATAGGCATGATGACTGTATTTTTTTTTTGTTTATTATCGAAAGACCTTACATTTATGTAAACAATCCTCAAAGAATCACTTCATCTGGATCAATACCACCAGAGATATCACAATTTGAAATGCACATTTTTGGACTTGCCCAAAAACGCTCCATACAAAAGTGACAGCGATAGTGACGTCACTGTCGCTTTTGTATGGAGCGTTTTTGGGCAAGTCCAAAAATTGTGCATTTCAAATTGTGATATCTCTGGTGGTATTGATCCAGATGAAGTGATTCTTTGAGGATTGTTTACATAAATGTAAGGTCTTTCGATAATAAACAAAAAAAAAATACAGTCATCATGCCTATTAAAGCTAAAACACATTGATGGTTTGCATGAATTAGGTTGAAAAAAATAGAACTTCATAGAGAGACATTTCCAGTGAAATCAACGCATATGAAATCATTGGATTTTAGATAAATAAGCTATGTTTGTCAGTAACATTGCGATTCTCGAGATATTTGATGTGATGTGGTAACCAAATAAGTTAGCCCTTCTAAAATCTGCTGTCTGACATTCTGCTGTATCAATTTTATAGTGAAGGTTTGTCTAGCGAAGTAACTCCGTGATAATATCTGCTTTGATGTACACGTATTATAACGATGAGCGAACTACGCCGTAATCTGACTCTAGTGGCGGCGAATAACCAATTTGATCCCTACCACGTTGATGATAAAATAATTTTTTACTTAACGTCGCAATCTACGTCGTTCTGTGTGGTTCAGACCTTACGGCATTTACGCTCGCGACCGCAGCTAAGCAATTATCTTAAATTGCGTTTGTTACGCGCCAATTGAATTGATTCAATTGCATAAATGCACACGACTTGACGTCCGTCCGTAAGCCCAGCTTCGATAGCGCATACACACATTCATAGGTACAAGAACTGGTAATGTAGGTAATGCAGTGAAATGCACTTTTGACGACAGAATAACTTGGTGCACTTGTGTGTGTGTCATTAACATACACGCACGTTAACTGACTTACATGCATTTCAAATGAAACACTCATTTTAAAGTGTTTTTTGTACATAAATTACACCCATTGTTAATCATTTCTTTCGGACAAGTTTACAAATGAAAATGAAATAAATGTCGTATTTTGTGACAATACACGTGAATAATTTACACACAAGAACAATTACCGTCGATTTATTCTTCACAGCAAATGTATTGAAGAACTTATTTTAATTAAAATCATGATTCGTCCGGCCTTGAAAACTGTGTAAACAAGAAACTGACTAAAAAAATCATAGCAAATTAATCTTAATTATGAACATAGTACGTTTTGTTTTCCTGTGGCGCAGTGGCCTGTGTAGTCAACGCATGCCGTGTGGGTGAGATAATCCTCGTACAATGGGCGACAATGTGGCTCTTATTGCGAAGCCGTAGAGTGGTCAACTGGCTGGCGAATTGCCAGACTTGCACGTTTTGTTTTATTTTTAAACCACTCTCGTCGCACCTAGAGTTAACTCATGCACCGAGTATTGTTCAGTGTGTAACGTTAAATGCCTACATATAATAGTAGTTATTATTATTAGCTAATTGTTTAAAAAATGGGGCTACACAAACCGAAATTACTGTGGTTTTTTAAGTACTCCATAAATAACTATAATGGTCAATGATTAAAAACGATTTCATCAACATAAATATGCTGCTTTATTCCTTATAGGTATTTTATATTAGCGGGCGCCCGCGACCTCCTGCGCCTGGACTTAACCCCCGTATTGTACCCCCCTAGGGGTTCAATTCTTATAAATCCTTTCTTAGTGCTCACTTACATCATGGAAGGAACCCCTGTACCAAATTTCTAATTCCTATGTACAATAGTTTCGGCTGTGCGTAGGAATAAAAGTCAGTCGTTTTTCTTTTAAAAGGTTTCAACATTTTAGCAAAATCAAACGTTTTTTTGTAATATTCTTAACCTTTATCTTATGCCTGTTTCCTCGAGTTATTCTAAGATAATGCTGAGCATTATCTAATATCTTTGATTTTGCTAAAATTTTGAAACCTTTTAAAAGAAAAATCTGTCTTTTTTTTAACGTCCTTACGATTGTACAATAATGCTACCACAATGAATTTCTTTATACAATCTGAAAGGGCAGATATAGCAGTTTCTGTGTCCTAAAAATTTCTACGTTGGTATCAATATTTTAATTTTTACAGCCTCCCCAATAGCTATACTTTGTATGAAAATGCTTGAGATATCCCTAGACACTTTTGATGTGTGTAGTTAAATTTACTGGTGTCCACAGAAGACCACAGACGAATTGCCAGCCAGGCACCCTTTCAATATCATGACTTTTAGTACCATGAGTTAGCTTTCAAATATTTTATAAACGATTTTCAATTACTATAAAAATACTGATTGTTTTTCTTGTTGACAGGTGTGTTCGACGCCCAGCCCACCGCCTCAGAGCGCCAACGCGAGAACCTCAGCTCGCGGCTCCGACGGGAGTTCGGGCTCGCCCTCCCCGAGGACGAAGAGGCGCGCCCCCCCACCGACAGCCCCGGTACGCTCCGCCCTAGCGAGCCTCAACCCGCCCTCGAGCCCCAGAACATCGGCTACTTCACCGCTGGACACGCTGCACACCTAGCCCAGTACGAAGGAAGGGACTACACCGCCGCCACACTCGCCCGCGACCCGCAGATCGCACACCTCAGCGCTGGACCCAACTCATATTTAAGCTTACACGGCGCCCGCGACCTGAGACAGGAACCGTCCGTAGCACAAAACTCCGTCGGATTGACGTCACCCAACTTAAACATGCCCCTGCAGTACGTGCGGGACCCGCAGATCTCGCTCAGCCAGAACCTGGACTGCCGGTTAGGGTACCCCCCGGAGACCAGCTCGACGGAACAGCTCCACACGCAGCTGGTCTCCATCGAACCTGTGAATGCGAGCGGCGCGCGATCGGCGCACTACAACGGCGGGTTTAGGGGATGGACTTCCGATACAAAAATACCTAAATGGGGGCATCGAGGTGCGTAGTTGTGGTAGCGACTCGTAGGCATAATTTAATTTATAGGATTATTGTATTCAGTAGATGAAGTTAGGATAATTGTATAGCCTGTGTATTGTATGTTTAACTAAATATATAGTTGTACAGTGAGTGGTGAGTGAGGTGAGCGTGGAGGCCAGAGACGCCGGCATCGGTGCAGTGCGGACGCTTGAGCAGTGTCGTCTAACGTCTGGGTGTTTGTCGGCAGATGTTGCGGGCGCGAGGCGCGGCGACAGGTAGAGGACTCTCTGCACATATAAATAAGACATATTTTTGTAAATCTCACGTCGGCGCCGGCCCGTCGCTTGTATTATAAAATAATTAATATAAAGTTTTTTATGAACTCGTGTTAGGGCGCTCTCGCGCATTTGTATATTTCCGTTTCAATTCTGTTTTGATTTCACGGTTTTTCTGCAAGTACAAATTGTTTTTATTTCCCTTTGTACATATTGTATATAGGAGCGTTAAGATGAAAGGTAGGAAGCCTACTCGGTACGTATGTATGTATAATGGTAAAGATTTTTTATATATGTACAATGTTTATGTATCTTATTGATATATTTATTTATTATCGATATTGCGTCTAGGGAATGAAGGCTAGAGTTTTTGTACGCATAATGTTTAAGTAAATTATAGTTGTTTTTATTATTTGTTTTACTTTTTCTAGCGTATATAGGGGGTCTACAGACTCGTCCTAGAATCTAGGTCTCTTGTTAGTGTTAGACGTTTCACATGTAATTTAGTGATGTTTCGATACGGATTCGCGTTAGCCATTTTAGAGGTTAAATCTGTGTTATAATTTAAGTGGATATTTGCCGCTGTCGGGGTTGGAATCGGGGCGTTTATTAGGCTTCGCTGGCAACCCCGGCGGTGGTGCTTTGTTGCGAAGCTCGTCTTGAGTCCACCATCACAAGGCCGTACGTTGGCAGCTGGGTTATGATATGAATGATGACATGTTTGGTTCGAACCGAGCGCGTCCGTCCCATCTCACCGCTACGCGAGGCATCCCCGCGGTTACCGCAAACTTAAAACCCGATCAGTGCTCGTATTTAATAGTATGTAACAAATAGTTTCCCCCGGTGCCTTTTTGCATGACTGCAACGATGTTACGAAACATTTTTATGACATTTTTTTCTATTTATGTTACACTGATTGAAATTTTAAACAACATGTCTCTGATGTAATTTAAGTTTTGATGATTTTTTAGTTGATAAAATTTCAAATGTCTTTCTTATTTCTAGATACTTTTTCCGTTTTCTAATTACCTTCATTTTAAAAATGAACGATAAGTATTCAATTGAAGTCTGAATAAAATCATATTTTATTATTTTAAGTTATTTCTGTCACCGATGAATTATCGCTGGTGGTATTTTATTTTGTGAAGTCTATTGTGGTTCATAAATCAGTTTTGTAACATGTCGCTGGTTATGCACCGACAACGAATCTATGTTGTGGACCCCGGGCTAAGCGTTATTAGGGAATGGCAATCTTCCGCAACCAGTGAAAGGGTATCGAGCGCGTTTGCAAAATATTCTGTTCGTTATAGTAAGGCTTTGTAGAAGTTAGCATATTTTACTAGATTAAATAGCCGACGATTTTCCGGTTCTATACAATTTTAGTGGGAATATAGGAAAACGTTGTATTAGATTGGAAATGAAGTCGTATTGAGTTGTTTACAACAATTTTATTGACAACAGTCTTGATGATGTTCATCATTTTATTTAAATCTTTAAAATGAGAATTTATTCGTTTCCGGACTCTCTCAAACATCACAATTGGACGTGGTCACTTTTATATTAGATTAAATCAAGATGACTATATTGTAGCCTATTTGGAAATGTGCTAACAAACTTGGAAATGATAAGATAGAATCACTGATATATTTTGATATCAATATGAAAGAAAACCTTATACTTATATGTATATTTTTGTATATCAGTTAAATTTTTAAAGAGTACATAAATTATTAAATTTTATTAGACATAATTTGGTCTCCTTCGGTTGCGACGTCTTTCATTTCCAAGTTTTTGTGTTGTGGTTGGAAAATACGGCATTACATAAAACAGCCACGAAAGCCATTTTTGAAGTAACTGTATTTAGTAACAAACATAAAATAAAGAAAGTCATAGACAAGCTTAGTAATTTGAATATAAAAACTCTTCTCACAGATAGTTTTAAAAGTTTCTTCTTATAGGTGTTTTATGGTATGTTGTGTTATCCAACTGAAGCAACACTCTGCGACTGTTGATTGCTGGAATATGATTGCAATGTATTTTAAATTAACATAATAATATTTGTAGTGAAACTACATAGATGAAATCCAGTATCGTGTCTTCTGTCTTGCTATAGTTGCTCAAAAGAATGCGTTCAAGGATATTTTGAAGTGAACACAGAAAGTGTGCTTTTTGCTTTCTGGGCGGTCGAAAAAACAATAGAATTCAACATAATAATTTGGTTCATTGATCTATAAAAATAATATTTATTCATATAATTTTTTGTTACTTAATTTTAATCAACGCAGTAGGCTTAGCCTTCTTAAATTGCTTTATAGTCGCGAGGTTGGTTTCAAATTTACAGTTCCGAGTAGTGCGTATCCGCGCACTAACCGCCGCACTCAGAGACGTCACATAACGTTAATGGTTGATTAGCGTCAAAATTCCATTTTATAACAAATTGAATAAAGAACTTTTCAGAATGTCAAATTTTGACTCTAATGAACCATTAGCGTTAATTGACGTCTCTGAGTACGGCAGTAAGGCTACATAATTATGGTACATTAAGTTTAAGTGATAATCAACTTTTTAAAATAGTTACCCCTTGTACTTCCACGAATAACAACAGATCTCTCGATTATTATAAAGTAAATTTTATTCACTTGCAACTATTTTGCGAGCATTTCTGATTCAGATTTTTAGTAGAGCATTATTTAGTTAATAGGCATCAGCATTTCTCAATGTTTTTGTGAACGCCTTCTGACGTTTAGGATACATCCATGGTTATATTGACAAGTATTAGAAATATATTATGAAGATACACCATTGTTTAAAGTTAACGCCAGATTTACATGTGTCGATTTCCGCCGTATCGTAGCAAATCTACATAACAATAGGCTATACAGATAACAGATCTGCACTAAGAAGTGCAATATAATAATACCATGTTAAAAAGATGTCGGGAAAAATCACCGGGAGTTCGTTAAAATTAACAAGCAAGTAGGCAGCTGTACGGTGTAAATCGAGTCGTGTAAATCTACCATGACATCGAGAAATTCTGATCTTTTTTGTCGCCTTCATCCTTTCACACTATACTTCTCCAATTACCGATAAATGTGCTGAGAATGCACTTGCGAACGTCACATGACGATCATTTACCCTGGAGCTTACTACTTAAAAGTGTTCATGCATAATTGTAAACTTAGATTATAGTTAATATGTTGCAATAATAGCCTAAAGGCAGAAACACATTAGTTAATAGAGAATTATAAACACAGATTGATATTTTAGCCGCTTTTTATTTAATTCATGATTTTAAAATATTTTTGTATTATATAAAAAGTGTTTTTATGATTTTTGGATTAAATCGATTTTAGAGTAATAATACGAAGTGAACCCCCAGCGATTGAGAATGCAGAGATAATGTAAAGTGCGATTTAGACCGACCGACCCGCGTTAGATTGCGTTTTCGTTTGGTATGGGAAGATCAGGCTTCTTTGCAGTAAGGGTTTCAATTTGTGTAATGGAACTTAACAGGCGATCACTTGCGTAACGATATTGACATCATGCTAAACTGGACTTTAATTCTTGTATGTTGACGCCTCCTTTACCAAACGTTACTTGCTCTCCGACGCCCGCCGGCCGGTGTATTCGTACTTAAGTGATAGACATGTAAATATTTCGATCTGGTTGTTTTCTAGGATGTAACATAAGGCTTGGTGTCTTGCGTTCAGAGCGCTCTGCTGTCCCCTTGGCGCGCTCATTCAGGGTCAAAAACATTCGAAATTCTGGTTAGACATTTTTTAGAGTGAAGTGCGATTTACATCAAACGACAAGATAAGAGCTGAATCTTCCAATTGTTAAGTATTACCAAATCGTCAATAGAGCTGGGCTGTCCTATTTCTATACAACGTTGGACTCTAATCACTGCCAAGGCACTCATACTTTCATTACCAAACGCAAAAGGCGCAACCACGGGTCGTTCGGTGTAAATCGCACTTAGCCGCTAAAAGTCTATTTCCATTTTGTAAATAAAATAATGGATAGCAGAGTTCTTGAACGCAGACGAACTTGTTTCTGTAGAAATTAGAAAAAATCTTTGTGATAAAAAACTTCTTAATTATAATATCATCCAGTAGGGAAACAATGTCTGTGTATATAATTAATGGGTAAGTGAAAGCTCTATTTTGTCATGGTGAACAAAAAGCGCACTCTCTGTATCGTTTGCCATAAATACTTAGTTTTGCTCAGTGCGACTTTTCTGCGACCACTCTACTGGTCCTGTCTCCTTCAAATCTTTGGTATGCATTCGATGTAACAATGGAATATTTTGCAATATAAATAATATAATTTTTATCGCTAAGTGGATCATAAAATAGTAGAGCTGTATATTATTCAGATGTTAAATATTATTATTTCTTTCTTAATGTTTGAACTAAGCATGTAAAATTTAAAATAATAATATAGAATAAAAGATGTTATGATAATTAATTACATAAAATCTTCGTTTGAATAACTTGCCTTTTCCTTTTCTCCTTAACGTAGAGGTGAATAAAAACAACAAATTGATAAAATATTTAACATTTATTAATAAACATTTTTTATTTACAAAATATTATTAAGTAGTGTAGGAATCTCCGCTGTAATTTGAATTGACGAAATTTTTTGTCTGGCACATTCAGAACATTAAGGTTGGGTTGCACCATCTGACTTTAACAATGACAAACATCAAAATTTCAGTTAAAGTTACCGGTTAAGCCCAAAAATGACGTCAAATTGACAAATTTGACAAAAACTTTAACTTTAACTTCTGCTATGGTGCAACTTACCCTTATATATTTATAGTCAACGGCATGACAGGCCGGTCATTCCTCGTTGCTCTATTGCAAAGAACTGTCATTTGGCAATAGGGAGATGAAAAAAAAAGAAAGGTAGCCTCATGAGCCGTTGACTGTACATATATTATACCTAAACTATTTTATACAAATTCATCAAGATTACATATCAGCACCAACTTTGCCCATTGCTTTAGTACTTAGTCAATGAACAGACCACACAGGTCCCATTTTATAAATGTGGAATTAAAGTTATGGCGTTTTCTCCCTTGAATTAAATTCAGATCATTTGAAGAGAAGTTGAAATGAGTACTAAAGCGACGGATCCATCGTCAATGAACCGACACACTACAATAACCTCAGTCTTATGTCAAGTCTCCGCGGATACCGCACACAACTTGAAATTCGCTCCACCATACAACTATACTAGGTACTAAATAAACCAAAATTAACATAACGATAACATTTTATAGAACTTTTGAAACAATACTTCTGTGTAACAAAAATAAGATGATGTTTTACACAATCTGGCCAAAACAATTTTAAAAAATGCAAATAAAAACTTGAATAAAAAAAACATTGTTTCAAAAATTTTAGCTCAAGTATCATGTAACATTCATGACTAAGTTCGTTACTATCACAGCCGTTACTAAGAACACTGAAACATTTGTCCATACCAGCCCATACTTAAGGGTCAACTCCATTTTCAGTGAAGTTCCTAAGATAAATGATTTCTTTGTGTTGGTAGAGTAGACCAATGTTCTACTGATAAAGAAAAACACCATGAATTAGTTTGCTAGAGGGGGGATTAAAAAAAGGACTTATTTGAAAAATGGGATATATCGCTAGTCAGTCGGTTTCTCACAGTCAGTCGGGTATCAGAGAATTAATAAATAAAAGCTTTCCTCTATAATAGCTTGGAAGTACATTGAGTAAGAGTTATTTAATTAATAGACACCCCCGTCTAGCTACTAAAATATAGGATTGTGTTATGAGACTGATGAGGTGCTTCATACAGACACACAGTAGATACCTAGGTACTCAAGAAACAGGATTAAAATATTTTAGGTCTTCCTGCCACCATGTTATAATCTAGAGATGTGAAAAATAGGCGATATCATTTTAAATAATATTTTTTAACGCTTTGAATTAATGAGATATTTCATTATAATTTTTTGGTAAAAACGTTTTTTCTTTGGCCAAGTCATATCCCTAGAATTCGCATCCGCAGTTGCTTGAGTCAGCATAAATTATTATGATGGAACGCTAAACGGAATGCTCAAGTTCTGCAGAAGCTAGCCACTGCAAAATTTAATATTTTGATCTTATTTCTTGGATAGCGTTTTGTACGCCGATCGATCCCTTTGGTTTCATTTGGTACTTACGATTTAAAATGTCTGTGCGATAGATAGATAGGCTTTTGGTTCCCTCTCGGATAATTAAATTAAAATGTACATTGTTGACCAGGTCAAACTTATTTATAAATACTTAGTAATTTCCAACATTGCACTTTGCGACTTTAATTGGTAATATTCTTTGAATAATCGTAACTAAGCTTGTGAGTAGGAAACTCAGTCTTTTTGGAGTGTTCCAAACTACAATTTATTAACAACTAGTCCAAATTAATGTAACTCGTGGGCTTATATTAGGAAAAATATTTATGGAAAAAGAAAAGGCTCACAAGCAACAGCCCTTGATAATTCTCTCTTTCTTTCTCTTTTCAACATACTTTCAAAGCTATCGTAAATTACATCGGCACTGAAGTTCTCATGTACATATTGAAGAAACGAGTTTTTTCCAAAAAGATTGAGTTTTTTTAACAACCCCACGTTTTTTTTTACAAATATTATCAAATAACGAGATGCGTTGCATTTTCGCAGAAATGAAATCGCACCATCTGTAAATCAATTTTCAAATTTATGGCAACTATTACCTATTCAATTTACGAAAGCTGTTGTAGTTTTTGGATATTATACAGCTTAGTCAGACCCTTTTTAACATGAATGGTAATCATGGCCCATTTCCGATCTTTGCAAAAAATGTACTTACTTTGGCAAAGCAGAGCCGTAAATAAACCGGAAATGGTTAGTCTATGGTAGGTTAGTTTAACCAGAGTTCGAAATGCTCAAATTATCCACAAACAGTGTAATTTACATTCATAATGATATTTCAAATTCATAAAAACTAGGTACCTACCTACCTACTTTTTTACACTTTTACCATTGTTACCGTTTATTGACTAATAATAAATCCAGATTGAATACCTTTACCCACTTGAATCGCAGGTAAGTTTAAACGTTTTAATGATAGTGAAATGCCAAAATGTTGCCTTATTTGAATCAGGTAGCTAGCTTAGCTTTGCTTCCTGTTTCAATCTACTTAACTGATAACAGTAAGTTTAAACCTAGTAGCTGTCTTAACATTCCAGGTGCTAACGACGCGTGCAGCCAGGGTTCCTCCAAATCACGATCTGCCTATTCGTTTCCGACGTGTTGGTGGATTCACGAGGGTGACTGTATTACACCTCGCGTCAGGATGTGATCATAGTTCAATTAGTCGATTCTTAGACACTCTTCAAAGAGCCATTCCACTTTGACCAGTTTCTTAAAATTAAATCAATTGTTCACTTTTCACCAAACATTAAACAAAGAACATAATCATATACAGTCTGAACTGTCACTTAAATGTCACGGCACTGGCCCTTAGGGTCGATTTACACAGCCCGCCACTCTCGTTCGGCGGGTTCCCGCTTGACGTGGTAGTTGAGGCAGGGCTGGAAGTTGACGTGGATGGTGACGGGGTGCAGCGGCGCGGCGAGGTGCACGGCGCGCGCGTCCAATACGTCGTAGGGACCTAGGTGGCGCGCGAGGCACGCGTAGTCCACGCTCAGCGGGACGTAGTACTTGCCTGGAACAGACAGGGGCTATTGAAGGACTACACATTAATGTGAACCTGGAGTGATATTTACAGAGACGGTATGCCTTTTCTGATGAGTTTCTTTGAGAAGTAACCGCCGTGAAAAACAATGTACTCGTACTGAATCGAAATGGACATTACCTTCAAAAGCCGGTTTTGGTTATGTACTAGATACTATTTTCATTCTACACCATTTTAATATCAACCTTCAAACTTCCACCGGCTTTCTAACTGCACCAGATCATCGATCCTCCGAATGAGAGACTATCCACCTGGCGTCTCCAGCTCCAGTTTGTGGTAGGTTCACAATGTTAAACTACCTACTCTTATTGTATGTTAATGATATTATATTTACCAAGAGCGTTGAGTGCGAAGACCGGCACGTACTGAGTAGGCGGCGGCTTCTCGTAGTGGTTGTGGTGGTGCGGGGACTCGCTCGATGTGTCCTGCAAAAAGAAGAGAACCTAAGTTACTTACTAGTGAAGAATCTTAAAATAAAATAGTAATGTGGTGGTGCGGGGACTCGCTCGATGTGTCCTACAAAACCAAGAGGATCTAAGTTACATAATAGTTGAGAAAATTGAAGAAAGTTATCTTAAAATAACAATAATCTCTATTCCTTGTTAGTAATGTAATTAAATTTCACTATCACAGTATCAGTTTCAAAATTCAGAAAATTGATGTAATTGCGTAAACATTTCTGTGGCTACATTTTTGGAGTCTCACAAGGATGTATTCTAGGCTAATTTTTCTTGCACCTAAATGCATTTTGATTGTTTTTAAGTATTTTCGGATGCTAACCTGTGGCGAGGTGTCCCTGGCGTCCTCAGCGGAGCCCGAGGCGGAGGTGGTGGTGGAGGGCGCGGGCGCCGGCTTGGTGGCGCGCCGCCGCTTGTTGTAGCCCTTGCCGTGCGGGTGCGGCGCGCGGCCTGCCTCTCCTGTCTGCAATCGGTAAGATCGTCATTAGATATCTCTTTACTTAGGTACTTGTGCTAGTTTACTTAACGGCACAGTTGGAATAAGAATTACACGCTGCTTACAGGTGTAGGTATAACGCTGTTACCATTCATGATGGGGTTGCACTCTCGAAGCGTATTTTCAGGGCACGATTTAACCAATGCGTTTGACTGTCTATACTATCTGATCCATATAAATATTATGGTGCTCATGCTGCTTGTATATACTTTCAGGGTCACTCTTACAAGAATCAATACTAGGACCATTTCTTTTTCGAGTAATTATAAATGATGATTTCCATGTAATGCTACAATGCCATACATTAACTAGGACTTGTAACAAATTACTAACTTCTAGCTAGAGTATTTGAAGAAACTAACTAACGTGAGACGACGGAAAGTCATTAGGCCAAGTACAAGCGATCACCACAAGGAATCACGGCCACAGTGCAATGCAGCTATGACTTATTGATCACAAGGACCTACCTCAGTGTCTTGTGAGCGAGAGAAGCGCCTCTGGATAGAGTTCTTGAACTTGTAAGAGTGGAGGTAGTCATCAGCGTGCTCGGGCTTGCGCACGGCGCGCAGCGTGGGCTCGCGCGTGCGGCGCGCGTCCAGCGGCTGCGGCTCCTCCGCCTCGGCCTCGGTCGGCAGGGGGGCCTGGCTAGCCGGGACTGCAACGAAGAGAAGGTAACTTAGGACACGGTGATAATTCTTGCTATTGTAGTCCGTTCACGTTAAGAATGCAGTGATTTCATTCTTTTCCTTCGACCTAGCACGCCACCTTAACAATTGAATCATTCCTACTTTATTAGAAAGCTGAGTCCACAGTGACCAGTTGAACGCATACTTTCTAATTAAGAACGATTTGATTGGTAAGGGGGCGTGCTAGGTCGAAAGACAAGTATGAAAGCACTGCATTCTTAACGCGAACGGACTTTTATAGAGCCAATTGCTCTCATGCTCTAGTACTTTTTACCTTAAATGTTATGTTAAACCTGTCACCTTAAGTCATGCCGCTCTGATTCAGAACCGAATCTGTTTCTCTCTTTCTTTCACCGATTAAGTCGATTTAATATTTAAATATTGTCTTTCATTAAGGACAGTCTTACTATTTGGTTGCTTCCAACCTAATGACTAAACTGGAAGCTCCCGCCAAGGAGGTAATTGAATAAAATTGAAAGGCTTGTATAGAAGGTATTCAACACAAAGTAGACTCCGGAAGGCCTGGTGCGAGTGCCTTGGATCAAACGTACTGAGTGCATAAACGAAGAAAAAAACGTCCACGCGCTACCTGAGACGCTACCACGAATGCCATACATAACCGAGTTTACCCGCTCAATGCGTTTGACCGGATGAAACTCGCTCTAGGTCTTCAGTGGTCTCCTAATAAAGCAGACCGCGGTTCTGAATCAGAGCTCAGAACAATCAACCTTGCACCTTTTCGTGTTAAAGTGAGTGAGTTTCTAGGGTGAGCTACACATAGCCTAAGCCATCATAAAATAATGATCTAAGGAAGCTGTTGGTGCTTTCCGAAAACGAGAGCACTTAAACATAGTGATGTCACTATCAGATTTTCCAAAGTCAGAAACGAAATAAAGTACACATGCATCCTTCAGGAATTAGCGTATGTGGTCAGATGTGATTGTTACTCCCGTAGCCTTTGTTAATGTACAAAACTGAACTTGTCTAATTTGAGGAATGGCAAGTTGTGGAGTTTTCCACTTCCCCGAACTTTAAAACTATACTCCACAGTCACACTTGTTACGACGCCCTTATATGCTGTCACGTAACAATTTAGTAAAACTGAGAGAACAGCTAAACTAACAAGGGCTTAGCTTTGAATAATGTTTAAAAATTCGGGGTTAGGTATTTAAATTAAAGGGACAAGTGGCAAAGTGTCACGTGTGCCGTTTTTCCCATAAGATATTTTTTCTTTTTAAGACGAAGAACAGGTCAAATGAATGCTATTAAGTTTGGCTTTAGTAACCAAATTTTGCATTATTTACCCCAAAAAAGGGGTATCTAACTACTCCTATTTGGAAACACTCGGCACCAGTGGCGAATGAAGTTTCTTGCTATGAGTACCTGAGCCTAAGCATGAATGATATCGTTAATATTTTTGGAAAAAATCACCAACCAGTTTCGAGCCAGCTTGGTGGGGCAATAGTAGTGCTATGATGTAAGGAATCTCTCCAAGCGCGAGTAAATCGGGCATTCTTGAATCCCGCAGTAGTGGGGTAACGAAATTCTGATAAAAGAAAGAAAAAATTGCACTACACGCATTTAATTCATATATAATCAAGTCTTAAAAAATAAAATGAAACATTGTCGATCATACAAAATTGATAGAATAATCCCATACGTATCACCTTCCCCTAAACCCAAAAGTTATGGCGTGCTTTTTCAAATTTGTTTTGGATCCCTAAAATATCGATAAAAGTGAGTAGGAGACACAGTGGAACATTAGAAATTCAAAAAGACCAACGGGTGACTTACGTCGTGGAGCAGTTAGCAGTTTAGACCTGATTTTGAAATGAATGTAATAATGCGACAAAAGTCTATTGTTACTTAGATTTGTAGACATAACACTGATTGCCTTCGATCGACGTAGCTAGAAGCAGCTGCTTACTGATTACAAACTCGTTCAGCCTCACTGCTAACAATCATGTTGTTACTTATCGCCCAATATTATCCTGTAAGGTGTCTGAACCCACCAAAATCTTCACCGTCCTTCGGCGATGCGGCTGGTCACTTAGATGAGTTATCCAATTTCGTTTCGGCACCACTACCAATTAAATTGACGACCTTATCCGTTGATTAGCAGGGTTGATAAAACAAATTCGCTTATCACAGTACACCTACCTCTATCGCACTCCATCGGATACTGCTGGTCCTGTGGCCTCTCCTGCTCGAACTGCTCAGTGGGGTAAGCCGGCTGGCTAGGCGGTGGAGCCTGCGCAATCACGCTTGGTTTCACTGCGTAGCCATGGGAACTGCTGGATGAACTGGCTGTTTCAGAAGAAGAACCAAGTTGTGACCGTAGCTTATTGCGGGGAAGGGTATCTCCTGAAATTAAAAATGGATGTTGATTATTTTCCGAAGAAAACAAGTTAGGGCTGAAAAACCTTTAGGTTTTTAAGTTTTAATTTAGGCTGCCGATATCTTTTAGATTTCAGGTACTTACCCATATCCTAAGTGTTTTGGACACTATTATCATTATGATAATCTTAGGGACTTAACTAAACTTTGCTGGTAGATAAGTACTGATTGATTATTGCTCTTAGTGCTACCCTAGATCAAATACTGCTATCATTGTATCAGTCTGCACATTCACGACTTTTTCAGATGGGCCAGTAATAAACAGGTCAGATAGACCTGAACATAGAACTCATTGCGCCTAGAGATAATTATCCTCTACACCTGTAGCTAATTCTTACCTTTAGTGACGAGGTCGCAGTGTCTCTGCAGGTGTGACGCAAGCTGCGAGCAGAGCCCGTCGCCCGAGTAGCCGTGGACATCGACGAGGAAGCGCACCGCCTCTGCCGACGCTTCCTGGTACCCCGCGCGGAAGTGCTCCTCGCTCGCCTGCCGCTCAGCAGCTATAACAGAACCCAGCACGAAGATGCAACATCCTCTGCGGGGACTCCCAACAACATTAGCATCCTTCAGTCAGCGTCGAGCCACCAGAGCACATTTGTAAACGACACTCGACACCTTCGAGGTCTCAAGTGGCAACCTGTCAGATACTATTTCAATTCCGTCGAGACTCAAAACCTCCAGCTCAAAGCCGAAATCCTCAAGAAGATATTGCAGCCTGTCAAATCCCTGGTGAACACTAATTCTAAGCCCTATTCATCTTCACGGAGAGACCAAGTTAGGAACGTCACAAGCAAGATGCGGGCCCGCCCGCAGTCTGAATAGACTAGACGATAAACTGAGGGTTTCCCAAAGCGACTTTTTATCTACAAGTATCTACATATTCACAGAGGAGTCTATTAAACAGACTAAAAATATGTAAGTTATTACTTTTTTATCCTATCTTGAAATTTCATAGTAAAGAAAAACCAAATCAAGAAAACTATTTTAAACTTGAGATATGAAACAAGCATTGCATCCCATGAAGTTAAAGAATAAAACTAACATTTTATATCAAATATGGGATCAAAACGACGAGAAGAATACCTACCTTTAAAGCTTTGCCAAATTATCGGTTTCACTCATCAATAATAGACGTTCTAACGCGTTTACCGCTGAACATAGACCTACCCCATGAATGATGCCAACGACTTCAATTCACTTGAGCTACCAAAATATTTATCTGATATAACACAATTCAAATGTTTTGACTCCTAAATCTTGAAGAGTAAATAAAGCTAGTGAGCTTTTTACCTAGGTAAACAGCCAAAATAGGATTATTTAATTAGTTCACAACTTCTAACAGGAAGATAAGACAATGATAATGAATTCAAGAGAAGGTAAGGAATCTCTTGCAGAAGAACAACAAAATCCAGTATTAGTAGGTTCCGTTTTTAAGAATAGTTTACAATGTATGCTCATGTCAAGGTGGGTCACGATAACTTTTAACTATTCTGAGATTATGTACAGAATTACTTAAGCCAACATACCAAGTCAAGAGCGCCTTGGTATTTCTGTCATGAATCTTAAAACATTTCAAAGTCTGAAGAAAACTATGTTACCGGCAGTCGACAGTGGAAGTCTTATAAATAGAGACACCCTATCCTAACTCTGTTGATTCCTAAAGTTTTTTTTAAAACTAATTTGGAAGAGTTTTTAAAGAAACTTCGAAAAAAAATATTAAGAATATACCTAATAGAGTATATTGATAAAATTTTAATGTAAAATCAACAGTGAAAAAGTAAATGGTAGAAGTGTATACGTTGAGGCGACTACTCGTGATGATGTTGTCCGAGTAATCCCTTTATTTGCTTTCGGTGGTGGCTTGACTAACAAAAATGTATTTGTTTGAGAATGTATATCAGTCAATACACAAAGATATCTGGTTTTTGTTATTTCCACTTACACCTTTGCTTATCAAAGCACATTATGTAAAATGTGGCATCTCTAGCATATATTTATAAGTTTCAATTGCCAGGTTGAAGTTTGGAGGTTTAGTAACAGTTAGTCAGTTACTCAGTCACAAACAAAGGCAATATCTTAGCATGCAGTTCATATTCCGGATCAACTAAGGATTGCAATCCTGCAAAACTAGGATCCCGCGGGATTCCGCTTTCGCGAACACTGATCAACATACCGCAAGTTAAAGAATTAACTCAAAATCTTTCGAGTAGCAAATTTGTGATTTTTATGCCAAAAAGCGTTCATAGATTATTCACAGCTTGGCGATGTGTTTGTTAGAAAACGAAATGTGAATTTGAGATAGATGAAAGAAGGTATGACATGCGTTTTAAAAGCTGACTTTAGTTTCAATTTGGTCACTTAATATTATAATCTGTTTGTAGGATTGTAATCCTTAGTATCAACCACTACAAAGAAAGTAAGCCACCACGGAATGCATTATTTTCCATCTTTGTCTCAACGCAATCTACCATTTCACTTTTCCAGTTCGTCATACCATTAATCAGTCGTTTCGTTGGTACCAACCATTGGCTCGCTCCTGCAAGAACTTCAGATGTCTGATTGCCATCTCAATAATTTCTGTCTTCTCGACCCTCCCGCGGCCTTTCTTCAGGTATTCCGGAGGGATTAGCCTCGAGAGGTCGGCCAGGCAGTTATTCATCCTGTCTCGTCGACGCTTCTCGATTATTCGGTGGGACATCGGATCTTGCTGTTGAAAGAATGTTTAATTAGGACCATGATCGTTCTGCCCACATTTACTTAGAAAGGGGAAAATAATTTACCTAGCTTACCTGAAATGGATCAATTAGCATAAAAGATAGAAATTTACAAAACCGATAAAATCTATTAGCTCCCTGGAAAACAATAGGTACGCCAGCTAGACCAACCCCTTTTTTTGCGATATTGTGATAAGTATATGCCACCTTCTCTGGTTTTCAAGCTGCAAAATTTGTTTCCTATTTAATCCAATCCAATTTAAGTAGGTACTCTGTGTTTCTTAGTTCAAGTGGCCAAGTTCGAACCGGTTTATTATTGGAATAAAATAATTAACAACATTTGGTCTTGGCGGCCCCAGCTTCTGGTCCAAATTATGTTTTTTTTTACATTTGGGCAAATTTGCCTGACCCCTAAAATCTTCAGCCAGCCCTAGCTACTGGTAAATCCGCTACTACGCGTTAGAATACACTAGCTTTAGTTGCTTAAAATTAAAGAAGAAAGTAAAAAACGGGCATATTCAGTAGACTTGCCCTCGAGACCTTCCCCTTCTTGAGATAAGCGCCTGGCGGGTACTCGGCTTCGTCCTCCGATGGCGCCGCGGCAAAGTTCAGCTGTTCAGCTACTCGTCCGAAGCCGTCGCTTGAGTTGAAGCTGGAACAAAATGGGTTACCGTTAGTCATTTCTTTTTTGTCATTGGTAATATTCAAACATTAAATGCTGTAAACAAGCACATTTCAATTCAAAGGTAGGATGGCCAAAAATCAAACTCTTTTTGGGACATGTCTGTTTTTGTTTCAATTCATGTAAATGTTTCGTAAAATTTAACAACGTTTATCCTTCAAGTAAATAGATACCTCACCTATTTCATCAAATACTTTTAATAAGCACAAGGTTCTTCGTAGCGCAGAACACGACCATTCCGTTGAATTGAATACTTAGATCGAATAATAATTTAACACTGCGCAAAATTAATACACTTTAGGTATTCCTTGTGTGCCTACTAAGATTACACCTAGTCAACCTAGTCGATTACACATCTATAAAAGTACGCAATAAAGTAGAGTAGAGTTTAAACAGATAATGTTTATTCTTGATCTTGATTGCGGTAGAAACCATCATCCCAATGCTTTGCAAATAGGTTCGGAGTAGAGTAAGCTAGTGGCCGTTTTGCGTAGTCGTAAGTGTATTTTTCAAACATTGCTAATAACAATAGTTCAAATTGATTGAAATATTTAAAGATACAAAATTAAATTTTGTCTACTGTGCATTGAGCATTGTCCACAACTTGTACTTTCGAAGCCGCTTTCCCTTTGTAACAGCAACCATTTTATTACGTACGCTCCGATGCCTGACCTAGAATCGCGACGTTTTCCAAGCGTCACCGCTCCAAGGTCACACGTGCGTCGTTTGTTTGCAAGCAACTTGACATTCGGTCCGCCATTTTGTATATGGTCGGACCCGATCCGCGGTAATGACCGGCGCAGTAGTTTCCCGGCGGATCTCGCCCCGAATGTACACATATTGCGAGACCGTATCTTATTTTTTTAAGCGTCAATAATGGATATGACAAGAAAATTGACTAAAGGTTTAATAGAAATGTATTGGGAACGAAAGTGTTTGTGGCAAGTCCGCTCTGAAGACTACAGGAAGCGTGAAGTAAAGAAGCGAGCTTACAAAGAAATAGTTGCGTTCCTATGTCGGAACGGAGTTGCTGATGCCGATGTGAAAATGGTTCGGGACAAAATTCAAAATCTACGGCGCGCGATGAGAAAAGAAAAGAAAAAGATAGACGATTCTGGAGGGACCTATAGTCCCACGTTGTGGTAACGTTAGCTATTTATGAAAAGTCTTATTGTGATTAATTACCTTAAGCATATGAGAACTTTAAAACTTTATTGCCGGATCAGTGTTTACAATGGTGCTGTTTAGAAGAATGTTGCACATAACAAATAGGTATAAGAATAAACTTAATGTTTACACGACCACGAACCTACGAACGAAACGGAACGGAGAACGAAAGACTACGAGAATTAATAGTGCCATTATAAGTGCCAACATGTCTTACCTACTTATTTGAAAAAAATCTGATGCAATTCAGTTTGTCATAATAATTCTATGTCCTGAAAAATATAATTCAAATCAAAAATACAAAATACAGAGCTTATATCGTATTTTTTTAGGTATTACGAACTGCTTACGTTTGTCAACGACCAATACGATGAGTTTCAGTCTCCAACTACGCCTCCAGGCTTCGGTGGTGGCGACGACTTTGATTTTGATGACGGCTGTGATTCCAACTTCGAAAGTTTAGACGAGGTTGGTATTTGAAAAGTCCGTTATTCATATTATTTTTGTAGTATTCATTGATATAACATTATTAAATTATAATGCAGGATGATAACTACAGGCGCTCTCAGAAACCATCAACCTCAACCAGCGTTGTGAAGGACAATCAACTAGCAGAAAATTTAATTCCGAAACCAGACGAATATGAAGCCATGGGTATGAACGTAGCCGCTAAAGTCAGACGAATGGAATCCACGCAGCAAATTTATGCTGAACTGCTGATACAAAAGGTTATAGCGCGAGGTCTTCTGGGGCAGTTGAGTGAGACCACGGAAATTATGGATTTAGTGCCTAATAGTGGAGCTATTGTTAGACTAGGACCTGTAATGCCAGCTAATACGGACGCATACAGAAGAACTAATGATAATTGAAATAATTAAAACAGCTAATAAATGATCATATAACAGTTTTGTTTTTCATGACTTCACTCTTTTGTCACCTATGAATACAATTAGCTGCATTGTAATCTAGAGCAGCCGTACTTACGATTTATCTTCTACTATGGATAAATAGAGAGTTTTGTATAGGATTACCTCTGCTCTATAACGGATGGCGCGATATCCATTCTTCACGCTACCTACTCTTTTGCATTTTTTGAAAACGGTAGGGACACGATAATACTATTGCAGTGGTGCGGCTAGGCAAACGATCAACAGAGATAGTAGGGAACTTCTAATAATATAATATACCTAGGTTAATCGTCTTATATTCTAGAAAAGTCAAGTCAGAAAAATTACTCACCACACAATTAACTATGTGTAGAGTCAACGGCTTGTCGCAGCTATGCACTGTGTTGTGCTATGTTGTAATGGTGAAATTTATTGTTTTTTTTTTTAAATAATTGATTTTAAAATACATGTTGTAAAAGTTGGTATTTTTAAACTCTTACCGAACAGAAAGTGTGGGAAAACGTTAACAGTTTTGAGTGCCATAAGCATAAATTTTTACAACGACGACGACGTATGGAAACGACGTTAAATACATTGTCTTATGGCGACACAAACTGTCAAAATGCACTTGACCTGTCCTGGGCTTTCTTTATCTATTTTTTTCTGTTTTGGTAAATATTTTTTTCATGATTTAAGTACAGCGCCTTTGGTAAATAGTAATGGAACTAATATACAAAAATTCTGTGACGCAGACTCTGACGACATTGTAAAGGAAAAATCATTAAAGGAAGTTTGAAAGTAACGTGAGCCCGGCAGGCCGCACGTGCCACGCTCTTGCTGAGGAAGAGTTTGATACAAAAACAAACAGTTTTTTTTACAGGGCTTCACGGCTCGGCTATTCATTCAATTTTTGTTTTCATGAAATAAAGCCACAGTACCGTATCACGTGACGGGGAAATTCAAACTTCGCTGTAGCTTTCAAACTTTAGAATTATGTACTTGTTACCTGAAAATACGTGCTATGTTCACGTTTCTTACAACTGTAAGAAAAATGAAAAGAAGTTAAATGAAGACTTGTGATAAAATACCTATTATATTGGATGCACAAGATGCATGCTTTCAGTAACTGACACACTCGTTTACATTGTTTTATAGGCGCTTGAGACATTATTATAAATTATTTTTCAAATAAGTTGTAAACTGTACAACTTATTTGAAAAATAATTTCACAATAAGTTACTCGGAACGATAATAAAACAGGAAATGTTTTGGAATCGTTGAAACTATAAATACAAACTGGATCTTTGGAACTTCAGAATTATGTACATAATGTTAACCTGGAAACACGTGCCGTGTTTACGTTTTTTGCAACTGAAAGGGAAATGGAAAGAAGTTAAATAAATTGACTTATGATAAACAGACACGTGTGGTCTGTTTATTTGTATCTTCTACATTTCGTATAATACGCACGTTGACGTTATTGAACACTCTCTTCAACTAAGTGTCGTGTCAACTTGAGTGGGATGCATTGTTTTTGCATCTTAAAGTTTATTGAGGCACGCATGAGACATCGATTTTGATCGACATTCAAAAAATAACTGTCAAAATAATCCAACTCAGAATAATAAAAACACAACAGTATTGTTGTAAAAATTATCTATCCTTGTCTATGGCTGTTAGGCTAGGTTCACAGCTCGGGTATGGGGTGTGACGTGGTGCCACAGGACGCTATCGGATTGGTGGATTGGCGCCACATCACAACAAAATAAATGTAATAATGTAATTTTGGCGAATGTCTTAATATTTGAATGGAACCGATAGCGCCACGAGACACCCCGACACAGTAATATGAACCTGACATTAGATTTACTGCCAAACTAAAAAAAAAACTCACGTGCGCAACGGCACCAGCATCCGATCTATGGAGACCTCAAACGTGGAGGGAGTCAGGAGCACGTTCATGACTCCACCTCACTCGGCCTGAGTAAAGCCTAAGTTTAATACGATTATTATCACAGCACTTATTGGATAAGCGCTACCCCGACGCGTGATAGTCCTTCACTGGTTCCGTATACAATGTCGTCTGGCTCAAACGCTTCTGAATAACGAAATAGGCGTAGGGTGACCATTAGTTAAGGAATTCGAAGGACGTGTTGACTACTTGCCATGACTCTCGCAATAATGATATTCAGTAACATTGTGATGGCAAAACTATTAAGTAACGTAAATAAGTATAACGTCAAGTGAATAAGGTATAAGTGTAAGTATTTTGTTCATCCAAGCTTGAATTTCTCTATCCCAGCTTCTAAAAAAAATCTAAAACCAGGTTAAATTTCAGCTTAGCAAAGGTGGAGCAATGGGTAGAACTGTTTTCATAACTTCCAATGGATAACTAAAGTACTGAAACCGTGTTAAGTAAATAGAGGTCATAAAAATGATGAAGTTTCACGATCGCTATGAGAAATTGTAGACACCAAGCTTCTTACTAATAGGCTCAGGTTATTAATAAATCATCTAGACTAGACAACACGTGCGTTACTATCTTCTATCATTATTCATGATGTGACGTGCGCTATTAACAGGATTAGAAACGAATAATAAGCAAACTGAACCTGTAATTGTACAATGCTATAACTTGCCTTTTTAAGTGTTTGTGTCCTTTTTGCTTATGAAATGTATAAACATGGCTACGCCAGAATCATCAAGCCAAATAATAAAAAAATTGTAAGTTGAATAAACAATTACTAATATCAAACTTATAAGTTTAATTACATAAACATAAACAATTGTCTTGTCTTTCTCATTAAAATCGATGTCAATTTTATGAAAAAAGTGCCTCAGCTAAAGTAGTAGGTATAAAGATGCTGATGAAGTTATTCAATTAAACAAGAAACGTAAGTGTTAAAAACTAATTATGAATTTTGTTTCGTACAATGTCCTGCTAGTGCTGGCCACAATGGAGTTCCTAGTGCAAGGCACGTGTTGCGATCGGACGCTAGCCGGACACCTAATATGGATAATGTGCAGCCTGTGGCACTGCCGACACCGGGTGGAGCAACAGTACCTATTGTGAAACGTGCGACACTTATCGAACATTTTACGTGACGTCTGCGTGACGTAGATTTGCGATTGAGCCTGTTATCTATCATCAAATCTAACTAATCATCAATTTTTGATACAAATGTCAAATTATTAATAACTTTTTTGAGATTGCAGAACATTTTATCAATACGAAAATAGATTTTTAAGTAGTTTTAAAACCAAAGTAATATCATTAAGGCGGAGAGCCTATATAGGTATAGCTTTAGTTCTCTCTGAAAATATTTTAAGAACGCTCATAGGGTAATAGATTTTGTATAAAATAATAAGGTAAGAGTAATATGTAACAACAAACCTGAACAGTTTGTTGGTTTTGTGGTTTGAACGTGCTATCTCTGGAACAATCAAATTTGAGGAAGATCAGAAATAACGCTAAGCGAAACGGATGTAATAACGATAGCAACAGCTAGTATTTCATGAACCTACCATATATCTGCTCTATCACTAAACATGTACCTACTATGAATTCTAGCTTCAGAAGGTTGTATAAACATATAAAATTAAGAGCTTTCACTTAAACTTGTGCTGTAAATTCATGTTGGAAATACCAAGAAAACATACATGTTATATTACTATTTGAGTAAATAAAACTAATAATAATTGCAACGTGCAAACATATTTTGATCATAGAGCGCTGGTGTTAAATTAACCACCACTAACAAGCCAGAGTAACAAGAAAAGATGCCTTCCATTGATTTTGCTAATTCCAGTTCCAAGACAAAGTCCATACAGCAAAAGTTGGAAAAAGCTAAGAATATAATTAATACTATAATCATGTCGATTAGACTCGTCTATTCATCAGCGTACCTAGATAAAGGCAAGGTTGGGCCGTTCTACTCAACACGTGCGTAATTCTTCGCCCAAGGTGAGGGTAATGGCCGGCCTTGTTCTTGAGACCGATTACAAGACAGAAATAAAACTCAGATTACCTAAAACACAGTCTGGAGGAGTTCTCATGGGCGGGAAAGCTTCTTATGAGCAAGAGACAATAATCTTTTCAAAACGGTTTTTGCTCTTTCTGTAGGTAGCAGTTGACTTTTGCCTAGGTCAGGGTAACTGGTAGTAACTTTTCAACACTCAACCAATAATTATTTACCAACGTTTGGTTATAATTAGAATTATAGCGATGATTTGAGCGTTGGTCCTTCGATTAAAACATAAACCATATTTAGTCGTTCATAAAAATAAACACCAAACCGGGTTTTTCTAAATTGACGCAATCCTCCAATTTATCCGCACACAATCTCATCTAAATCAAAATGACGGTTCTAGTCTTGATAATTATGGAACAAGGACTAATAAATCTGGCATACCTAATAGACTAGAGTCCCGCGGAGTGCAAATTGTAATGATCTATTTTCGTCTTCGCTAGCATACAACATGCACTGTGGACAACATGTCAATAGCGTCACCGGGTTGCATCATCTCACTTTCACGACCGCTCCTACGTGCCTCATCACGGGTAGGCCAGTCATCATATCAGTCGAGTAGGCTCCTATTTACTTAGTAACTGAGAAATATACGGATAAAAAAAAATTGTCACTTAGCGCCATAACGAGTCTTTGAAAAATATGGTTCTGCTATTCAAGTTAACTAATTAACAAATAATGACAAAATTCTACATTCCGTCACGACATATGGATGGCAATAATCAATTGTCACAGATCCCAACAGTGGTTTTCAATTTCGACTGTGATCGAGTTCTCTAACCACTCGTTTGCTTCGCGGTCCTGTAGTACCGCGAGAAAAAGACAGTAGTTTGTCTCGCGGTCCTACAGGACCGGCTCTCGGATGATTTAAATTATAGAATAGACCATACCAATGCCAGAAAAAAAAGTTAGATAGGCCTGTGATTGGTTGAAAACAACATTTTCATATGATGTTGTTGATGTGCACATTTTGACGCAAAACTGCGTGACAAACAAGGTAAATCGAGCACTGGCTGCGCGACAAACGAGTGGATAAAACCCGTTTATTGTGGTAGTTGCAATTTATTTCGTCGAAATTGTGCATGTTGATGTCAGACATGTTTATTTCTTTTATCAAACAAGGCTGCGGTGGCAATAAGACAAATGTTTTAGTTTAAGACAAGGGTTCAAAAGGTTGTTTTGTTTAGAAAAGTGCGTGCCCAATACCAAGCAATTGTATAACAGCAGAAGCATTCAAATAGTATCTTCAAACGTGATGTGTGATTAATATAGGTTGCCAATTTGGTTAATACACGCTCGCAGCGCATCGCAAGTCGGCGCCCGCGCCGACTTTCAACTCCCGAGTTGAAATGTTGTGCAAACGCGCGTGACGTCACAGAAGCACGTGCGCGCGCGCCGCTCACGTGTGAGCCGGCTAACGACTCGGAATCGAGAACTCGCTGAGGCACTCTCTAGCCGATAAATGCGTACTATGCGTAACCTTGCATTCTACGCGACCGTGTGGGCTTGCATCGAATGCAGGCTAGACCGCCTTGCTTGAAGGGGTTATTAGCCGACTTTGTGGAGTATGCAAGTAGTAATAGGCTAACTTTTGTAAAGCTGTTCGTCAAACAATTTAATTCCTCGTCAAGCGGTTACTATTAGTGTTAGTTGAAAACAACTGCTCAATTTTGTACTCCCTCACCGGTCAATTTTACTGGAACGACCACGACTACTAAAATAAAAACAAGGTGAAAATGTTACGTATAAGCTGTGCTATTTTACATGCAACATCTATCAGAAAGAACCCTAACATAAATGAGACAAAGTACGTTTTACTCACGGCATTAACGTCGCAGGCGCAGATGCAAACGTGACATAGCTATACAGATGTATTAAGTGTCACGTGTTACAACAATAAAATCCAATAGTAGCATTCATAGCATGTCAGACGATGCAAAGGAAATCTTAGGACGTGAGTCATAGACGCCATTGTCAATTGGCTGTTCGTCGGAGCGATAAGGAATTGCACCGCCTATATCGGCATCAATGTTGTTTATTTTTAACGGAAAATTTTAGCTAAAATTTCATAAAATTGTAGCCAGTATCCTATGGTTTCACATCAGACGTCAGCAGGTCGTGGTCACGTTTTATTGGGAACAAAGCAAACTGGAAAAGGTCAAATGACCCGTATAAAGTCATTTGAAAATGAAGCATGTAAAGAAAACTACGACAAAGAGAAAAGTTTTTAAATGTTCTGCTATAGAATCAACAATAAAAAGTTTTGAACTTGGTAACTTCCGAAGTCAAAGGAAGAATGGACTGGCAAGAACAAGTACAAATTGAAAAGGTTACTTTTGGGGGCAGGCACGTGGGAAACGTGATACACTTTGGCTACTGCGCACTCAGCTACACCTACCGACAGCCGGAGACATGACCGGTCTAGAGAAATATGTTTGCTACCTACCTACTTTTTTTTAACTGAATTGAAGATGACGTGACATCCCTCTTTTAACTCTATTGGCTGGGGTTGACCGTGTCACTGCTGCATTTGTTATTGCGTTTTTTCTGCTTTGGTATAAGCCAGGATAAAATAAGATATATTATGTACTAACGCGCTCTTCCAGCTAGCTTTTAGGTGAAGAAGAAAGTAAAGAAAAAGCTGTTCATTCATATTACTATAAAATAATACTTTATGTCATTTACATGGGAAAAATATGAGCGAAAAGATGAAGGAAACTTTTTTTGGGCATAATCAATCACATAATTTAACTAGGTTCGCTAACTAATTGGTTAGGTAACCTTAATAATACAATTCTTTTCATATTTTTTTTGCAAAGTTTTCTAGCAAAAAAGAACATATGGGCTAAGCAAAACTGAGCCTGTTTTGATATCAATCAGTAATCTTGGTGATACATTAAAAAATATTATATTTTATTACGCAAAATTCAAATCTCAAAGGTAGGTATGATAAATAAGGAAGAATATGTAATTCTAATTTCGAGTTTAACGATGAATAAATTGTTCAGTCATCTGACTGATATCGGAAATAAGATTGTGGTCGAAAAGGGTTTACGTGTCTGACGGAACTGCTGCAAACACCTGATGCAGTTGGGTTCCAAGCCCAATTCCGGTTTGGGCTGAAATGATGTCAAGTTACTACAAGAACACTGCAGTAGAAAAAATCCCATCTTCAAGACAAATACGACGGTTTTAAATTTCGCCTAAAATCCTGACATGTCCCTTAAAATCCTGTTTTATGGTGACCGTAGTTGCGTAACGTTGGTATCCAGAAACCTGCTTGAAAATATACAATTTAAATATATATTTGGTGCTCTTCACACTGCACCATTAATAAAATAAATCATTATGTTGCCAAATCAACCTGAAAAGATTTTGTTTGAGATATTAAAGGATTTATTTTTTGTCGAGTTATTTCTCTTGATTTTATAGGGCCATGGGCGGTACGCGACGCGGGTGCTATCTTCCTCCTCTTTTTAAACAAAACTACCTAGTCTATGTAGGTATGTCATTTTTTCTAGAAAATCTATTGTAAAACTCACAAATTAACCATATCACAAACAGCATCGAAATGATGTGTGCGTAAAAAGAGTGGTTGACAAATTCAAAAAGAAGCCTTTAAGCTACAGAAAAATACTAAATAAATAGGTACTAGGTACAAGAAAATTGTTTTTATGGTGCAATCCCATCAATAGTATTGTCAATTTACGAAATACTTGTTCTCTATTCATAAAGCAGACTTTTGTGCTGGGTTCAGTCTGTGTGCCAGTGGCACTTTGGTCATACCTTCGTTGTTTCTAGAACAATGTAAGTACATATGTGATTTCGCTTCGTATTTATTTATTACGAACAATTGGTAGCATCAATAGTTAAACTTAATGTCAAGGCAACTAGAGGTAATATCAGTAACACTAGTTTGCCTTCTTTACCATTACCCAGCGACCTCACCGCCACTAGACGCCTGATGTTTGATTTCTTGTATGATATTACAGGTGTCAACTACCTGAGGTAGGGGGCAACGTCATTGATTGGTCTATAGGTATGCATAATGTCCAATCAGTGATATTGTCGCTTGACAGCTCGCAGAAATAGCAGAAACTAATTGGGTGGTAGATTTTGACTTTGAGGCCATAGCCCCTCACCTGTCATTAGGAGTCTATTGGCTATGAGGTCGATGCCATTACCACTGGCCGCGATGAGGTAAGTGAGATATTTCAAAAATAGTTGGTCTGTTTGTCGGTGTCATTCAAGCACATAGGCACAGTGAACATCTATAGACGTCATTATTTTAATGTAATGACGTTGAATCCGGTCGGAGATGATTTAGGGTCATCCGACACATGGGTTTTTTTTCTAAATGACTACTGCTGACTGTAGGGTGCGCGCAAAGGGCTCTCAACCCTAATATTTAAAGTAACGTGCCTAAGGGTCCCCAGAGTGGGGCAAGAACCTCGGCATAGGGCGTTACTTAGAGAGGACAATCAGACATGTTTGGGGAAACAAAAGTGACCAGGTACCTACGAGCTGGTATCTGTTTACGTGGCTATCAGTTAACGGGACGGGTTGAAGAAAGCATTTTGGTTAAAAGGGTGCACGTTTTTCATACTTTTCGATCACGACTTTAAGGTACTAGACGGGCTAGTAGAGATATAGATTAGCTGGTAATGTAAGCTAATTCTTAGAAATTGAAAGAAAGAAAGTAAGAAAATATATGTTATTGGGAACATAACAAAAAAAAAACTTAAAAGGCTGTGAGTGAAAGATCCCCCTTCGTGTAAACTGAATCCTTGAAGCGTCAGACGTAAAGACCTAGAGACAAATGGAATAACAATGGCATCCGGCTGGTGCCTCGTGACCCGCTGAAGAGGCGTTCACATCAACCTTTACAAAACCATTGAAAAATGGGTCTTACTGTCAGCATTATAAGGTGCACTTATTATGTAAAGGTCGATTTGGACGCCTGATGTGACAAGAAGACAATCTTCGTATGTTATTAAGCCATTCTGGTTAACGATGAACGCGCCCATTCTGGGCTTGGGCTGTTCCTCATAAAGTCAAGGGCCATCAGTTTTTTATCTAGCCAAATGACCATTCTTTGAAATAGAGCTAGGAATGACCGGAAATGGGTACCTAGTCTATTATGCCGTTGGCCGTACACAAGGGTCCTTGCACTTAAATCAAATAAACCACACAAGTAGATAAAAGGGAACGCATAATTAGTCACTTGATGTTTATAGCTATATTTTTTAATAAATAAAAGACTACACAGTTTTATCTTTTCTATTGCGTTCTTTCTTGCCACACCTCCCGGCGACAGGCTTGCGCTCTCTAACGGATGGTCTCTTTTATTACCTCAAGAGTCTGGAGCTCGTTGATAGAGCCTTGTGATTTCAAGAAACATCACAAAAACTAGTCTAGCATAAACGGCCTATTTACGCCCCACTACTGGGCTCAGGCCTTCTCCTCAACTATGAGGTGGAATGAGCCATACTCCAACATGCGGGCTTAGTGCGGATTGTTGGAGGGGTGAATGCGACGTCAACAAAAAGAAGTCTAGAACCATTTAATCGCGACCGTGTAGGTCATAGGTGCATAATTATGTACAGTCAACGACATGACAGGCTATCCATTTCCGGTCAGTCCTCCTTGCTCTATTGCAAAGAAATGTAATTTGGCCTGTTGTCCTATTCAGCGTGATGTGATCGCTGCGTTTCTGTGTTACGTGAAGGCGGCGTGAACGTAGCGTCAGCGATTTGCATACGTGCACGCAAGGAAACCGCTAGTGAAATAGGAGCTCCTATCCCCTACTACATAAGTATAAAACAAAGTCGCTTTATCAGTCTCTATATGCCTGCCTGTAATACGATGTACGCTTAAATCTTTAAAACCACGCAACGGATTTTGACGCAGTTTCTTTAATGGATAGAGTGATTGAAGAGGAAGGTTCATATGTTTATTAACATCCCATTGCTCCCGTGCGAATCCGGGGCGGGTCGCTAGTAAATGTATAAAAGGAGAAACTGACTGACTGACCTCCACGATGCACCGTTTGTTTGTTTTCTTAAAAAAATATGGCTGGCCACTAACATTTGAATTACAAAGCACGCCATTAACTTTAGAAAAAAAAAACAGCCAGTATCACATTCTATCAATCAAACTATTTCCATAATCGATGCTAGCTAACCCCGGCAGCATGAGCGGGCACGTGCCTCCTCACGTTGCGACCAACGAGGTGATTGCGCAAACGTTTTGACTGTGACGTCATCGCCATTATGCTGGACTGACACCACACCATTCAGAGATAATGCATACTACCCATGCTCGCTTATAAATTGCCAAACAAAAGCTGGAAAATAGAATTAACTAAATCGATGAGACACGTTTAGTTGAGGCCTGAATGGAAAGTTTTAGGACGGTTTACACAAAGCGATATGAAGCGATACGAGTCCGAGTGCAAATTGAGTAATGATCAATTGAATAGGTACTTAGGCGACCTCACATGTTTAAATATAATATTGCTTACGTACAAATTAGTAATAGTACCTATTTAGGCGTTGAATGTATCAATTACTTGAATGTGCTGCTAATAGGAATCCTTTATTTCAAGACACCGACTGAGTGCATCTAGGCTCCCTATGTTGCAATATAGAGACCAATAAAAAGTGCAACATTCCACCTGTAACCCTCTGGTACCTACTAACTTTTAATAGTCAATGCAAAACACAGTAGATCTTGTTATATGAACAGGCAAATCAGCAATGCAATTATTAAACTTAAGATTAATACTCTCGATGACGTCTCAGCTTTGGTAGGAGAGCTTAGGTGTATAAACACATGCATGAGAGTAAGGTACGTTAAATAACCTTAACGTCAGAGGAGTTAGTTAACGTAAATGGTATAGGTACCTACTCAAATTGTAATTAAGTTCTCTATTTGCCACTCGAGTCAAATGAGATACTTTTTAATTAAAAGGTAGAGCCTCTTAGAATTAGCACGTAAACAACGGATATGATGTTAATCCAGGCCCTACCCTACTTATTTCTAGATTGCGGTGGGCACACGGTTCACGTTTTAAGTTGAAAATAATAAAAGTTTTGAAGTTAAAATATTTTGACGATGAGTAGGTAGTCCATTGGCTGTTCGCAACACCTGCTTGCCATATTCTCGTGTGTACACTGTGTCATTACTAAGTATACGAGTATATTCGTCAATCGAATACAGAAAGTGAAGTGATTCAACTCCTCGCATTGAATTTGTAGTTAACTAAATGTTAAAAAAAAAAATATGTTGAAGAAGAACGAAGGTTCGAGGTAGGCTTTATTCTTCAAAAACTATTCCAAAATGGTCACAATTCTCTTTTCCTGTTGGTGCTCGCTAAACTTATTCATTCGAGAAATCATAAAGTTATTTTCGCCAAGTTATTTTCGGTCAAGTGGCGAAAAAGTTTCCGAACAAAAATGAACAATTACCCTGTGTCACGGTAAAGAAATATAACAGTAATATGACTCGGCCCCGCCTGTGTCTAAATTAAAAGCTTTTGTGTGAATAAAAACGAACAATCGAATGAAGCCTTACAAAACAAGAGGCCATTTCTATTTCTGGAAAGATGTTTTTAGAATATGAATAGCTGAACTTAAATGGCATTTCCTGGAGAACACAGCAGACGGAAGTTTTTCTTAATAATTATTAGTGTAAAAAGAAAAGCTATTTATTGCCCCAACAATGAAGGCTAGCAGTTAAAAAAAGAATACTCATACAAATACAATTGAAAAGCACTCAGATATTCTCAAAAGACGTAAGTTTGTAAAATTATTTAAGTGGGGCCAGTCTAGACTGGCCGATAGAAACCTGTCTCTATCTTTTTATTTATGATTTTGTTTGATAAATACACAAAATTATCAGTCATAAATAAATGACTACGGAAAAAGACTTTACGGTAGTATAGCTTTAAATAAATAAATATTATAGTAATTACTTAATTATTTTTACATATAAATTACATTGTTCAACAAGACTGTACATTATTATGAATACACAAGCGGCCGCCCGCGACTTCGTCCGCGTGGACTTAAGTTTAAAAACAAAACGTCATATTTCTTTATAAATTGTAGCCTATGTGTGATTCAGGTGTATAAGCTACATTATTGTAAAGTTTAATTAAAATCCAATCAGTAGTTTTCACGTGAAAGAGCAACACGGCACATCCAGACATACAAACTTTCGCCTTTATAATATTAGTAAGATACACAGCCAAGACATAAGGCTTCTTTTAAATACTCACCACGGTTGTAATCAAATGTTGATATGACAACACAAAACACGTGAAAAAAGATATCACAACGATATCGTAAGTCATCCTTTATGATAGCAACAAGGGGATGTAGTGTTTCATAAATGGCATTTTTATATCTAGCTTAGTCTGTATAGTTAATAGATAACTACATAAGTACAATAACACAATAAATTACTATATTTTACACATTAAATCTAATACGATAAAGACAGTAAAAAAATGTTCGGAATATGCAGCAAAAGCTTATTTCTAGCAAGGGCGGATCCAGCTTTGGCGCCAGGAGGGGGTCACATAGTCGTGGTCAAGTTAAGAAGTATAGTTCAAAATCAAATGATGCCCCAAAAATTATTACAAACATAGAAATTAAAATAGGCGAATTTTTCGGCTTCATAAGGTTATTAGGATTGTGATGTAGGTAGCAGAGCGCGAGCGTAGCGAGCGCGTTTTTTTTTGGGCCAAAATGAGCTAGATTAATTACACATTTTAAAGAAGGATAAAAGCGACCTAGAAAACAAGCATTTTTTTGTCTTTTACACTTTGCCTACTACTCGTACCGGCTTGAATTATACCAAACTGCTATGCTATAAGCTGTTTTAGTAGTTTTTCAGCAAGGTGCTGATTGTCATTAGGGCTATTCACATTTGTCTGTCTTTAATGATCCACAGTTGAGATAAGAAATTGCGCGAACGTCTCTGACAATGGAAATGAACACATTGCATTAGACAAGCGCGAGCGATTTTTTACCTTAATAGATAGTTAGGGATCGGCTAACTGAATCAGGATGTTTAGCAAAATAAAAATTGGTTACAATTTGCCAATTGTAAAACTTTTTTGCGAGTCCCTCTTAGAACACTTGAAAAACTTAACACACCATGGGTTATTTTTATTCTAGCATTAGGGATAATGCATTACCTACATGTCATCTTACTAAAGATAGGAAACCCTGAAAAAAACATTTGGTCCCGCGAGAGCCCAAGATCGAATGCTTTTTCTGAGTTTCCTATCTTTAACACACAATAACTTGTACATATTATCATCGCATTATTGCTAAAACGAATTAAAGAGCAGGAAAGTGATTTTGACAGAGGCGGCGCTAGACCACAATTATGTAGACGTCGGCGACATCAAGTTCGCGAGGCCTCTTTTACTTCGTAGTAAAAAATATGTAGGACAGCGCTCTGTCAAGATAACTGAACGCGAGCGAAGCGAGCGAGTTTTTTTTGCGTAAATCGACTAGATTATTAGGTGGTGTTAGAGACTTGAAAGAAAGAGCAATCAAATCTAGGAAATTCGTATTTTGCGTTTCTTACGTTCTGCTTATTTAGTAAAAAACTAATTCTAAATAAAAGATAGCCTTTCTGGGAGTTGGATCAGGCCGTTATGGCTAACCACGTTGGTCTGTCTGTCAATGATCTTCAGTAAGAGAAGAAAATGCGCATATGGCCTCCTTTCAATAAAATTGTACACAACATTGCATTAGAATAATTGTAGTTTATTAAATTTTTGTATAGCTAGGGGCCGCTCAGGAGCGCTGGCACCAGCTCAGGGGGGGGTCATGACCCCCATGACCCCCCCCCCTGGATCCGCCGATGATTTCTAGATTGCAGTTGGTTCATGGTTTGAATTAAAACTAAGTGCCAACATTTGCAAAGATGGAGTAGATATCATTCGATGCTGAAGAAAATAATACAATGCTCATATACTTCGCAGCATACCACAAACCGTGGAAACAGTTTAACGCAGGGAATCGTAGCGAACAAAATGTCAGGAATTTTGGATCCCCGCCAGATAAACTTGTTTACAAACAATAGAATTAATGATAATACGTGATTCAGATTATAATTGGTATTGCATATAATTAGCCTATAGAGAACTGAGAGAAAGTGGCAAGTGAGACATATAGAATCAAAGGCAGCCTATGTGACTTATAGGCACTTACCTGCCTTTGATTCTCTATGCCTCAAGTGTGGTAAAAAACACATAAGTAAACATGAAAATAGAACGTGTAGAAAACCATGTATGATGCCCTCAAAATATTTTAAGTAGTGTATTGTCATCAAACATTTCATGTGCCAATATTTTTTTAACGCACATTTTTTATGCACTAAAACGTGTCCGAAAACGTGACCGATTTTAAGTTGTCAACAAAATGCACGAAAATCTAAACATTCTCATTTATCTATGGTATAATCCGATCGATATATCATGCTAAAACAAAAAACAACGACCGATTGCATATATCAACAAAGATTATTCTGATGTGATTGTTCAATACTCTATCGGTTGCTAGAGTTTTCAAACAGTAAATAATGGTAAATAAGAAAAAACGATTTTCTCATTTTTAGGCAGGTCCACAGCTAATCTCTTGAAGTCTACAAAACGTAAAATGGACTCATTTCTTTTCAGTTTTAGTGGTCGATTTAAGGTTGATGTTTTGTTGGTGTATGATTTCCGCATTGAAATCAGGCATTCGGACACCTTCAAAAATATTTCCATTTTATATAAATATTTTCACCTTGGGGCATGTGCCAAAGCTGACTACTGCTGGACAATCTCCTTCGAGAAATTCTTCGGGTTCGGTTACTTATTTTTCCTCGGCCTTGTTGTTTATTAACATAGGCTATCCAGACATAACGGAATAATTAGATGAATATATTCGGAAATTAAGACATCCTGTTTACATTAAAAGAATGCAAAAAACAGGTGCATTTAAAGATTTTATTTCAAAATTATGCAACTTAACTAATTTTGTCTATGTAGTAACACTGAGTGAGACTCAAAGTTCGATAGGTTTTCTAGAATATACGAAGTAAGGTCAACAGCAGAAGTAGAACATGATTGAGCAAACTGCCACATTTATTTTATGAATTAAAACTGCGAAGTTTCCACTTACCATTTCATTTTTTTCTATGCCGATCAGTGCAATGTCGCCGTACAGAATTTGTTAGGTACCTACTCTAATATTCTTAACACTCCAATAAATTCGGCAGTTTAGAGTTTTGACACGTTATAAATTATGATCACTTCGTTTTTCTGTTGACTGTACGATGCAATGTAGACATAAAAAAAATATATGACGAAATGGAAATGTTTTGTCAGATTTGCAGTGTAACGCGCTTCCACAGTTTTTTATCCAAGCAAGTTTGGGATACCATACCACTAGTTACGATAGATCCATTGTGGACGTAGACGAACGGTTTGGTGTAATGGTTGAGAGTTGGCTTGTACACCAAAGGTCGCGGGTTCGATCACCGCAGAGTACAAATTTGTGTAAATGAATATGTCTGTTTTTGAGACGATTATAACAAAATATGGATATGGTTAGAGGTTGTCAAGTGGAGCTGTGTGGATTAATGCCCAATGAGTAGTGATTTTGTATCAAATATTTATGGCTAGTTCCGTAATGGAACTAGTGGCAACAAAGGCAAGTTTATACCTAATTATGATACGTCAGTGCAAGTGACACGTGTGCCGTCTCAGTTCCCCACGTGTCCGGTGAGTAAGCGGAGCCGTGGGACGTTGACCACACAGCCGTCATTCGACACAAGTATTTACTTAGCTACATTGACAAAAAAGACTCTTGAACTATTTTTGTTATTTTATTTCAAGTTTCATTAGGAAACAAGGTTTTGTTTTAAGTAGCAACCTACTTAAGTTCGCAAGTCACTTTGACCAGTAGCGAAAAGCTGAATTAGTAAGGTTTTAGTAATTAATTAGAGTTACCTACACGTAATTTGAGAAAAACTTACAGTTTTCCATGACAAAATTTGTCTCTAGTCCATGCGGGCTCTTAAGTGTTTTTTTCGAGAGATCAAGGATCAAGTAAGGCTAGAAATGGACAAGCCGCCCGCCCTATGAATTGCTCTCATTGACCTTACAGCCACTAGACGCCTGCCTAATGTTTGATTTTCTGTATGAAATTAAGCGCGTCAACTGAGGCGGAGGGGCAACGTCACTGATTGGCCAATACGCATTATGCCCAATCAGCGACGTTGTCGCTTGACAGCTCACAGACATGGCAAAAACTTATTGGGTAGTAGATTAAGAATTCCGACGTGTTTATCTGAGTTTGTGACCATAGCCATTTGCCTGTCATTAGGAGTCTATTGGCTAAGAGGTCAAAATCGAAGAAGTCGCCCAGGCGGCAAGTTTCAGTACAGTCGACGGCTCATCAAGCTACCCATTCCCGTTTTATTTCTTGCTTTATCAGAATTCTTTGCTATAGGGGAACGAGGAATGATTGAAAATGGGTAGGTAGACTATCATGCCAATGTATTTTTGGCGTTTTCTGGCGTCGTTGCGATACGTACAGAAAATAAGTGTAGTTTCTAACCACAGGGTCACGGCGCTCTAATTTACTTAATAAAGTTCAGGATAGCCATTAGGCTAGGGAACAAGTGCAATTTTAATTAAAATTGTTACAACTGCAAATCACCATTAAAATTAGATATATTTTTTAAATGGCCTTCAGGGTGTAGTATGTGTGACGCCAAATCCTGAAGCCCCGATCAACTAGCCAGACGTTTGTCTGACGAACACGAGGCGAACGCCCACAATGCGTTCGCAGCGTTTTCTTTTGATAGACCGTTCGCGCGGGTGACCATGCATGATGCTGAATGCCTTGCCATGACAGCCTTTAAATCTTAAACTGTTAAAGATCTTACTAGTGCATCCCTTTGTCTAATATAATAATCACAGCGAATATGAACAAAATAGGAGATTTCTAAGTGGGGCTCGAAGAAAGTTTCAAAATTCTCTACAGATTGGTTAAACTCCTACACTCACTACATGGATTATTAAAATAAGTAAATATGAGACAACATCACATACAAGTCAAGCAAGTTAAGTTACAAAGTAATCGTGCGTCTACTAGGTATTTAAGTTGGTAGGTTTATCCGTTGTCTAGTATCCCAAAACTCAAGCTTTAATTAGTTTACTTTGGGTCTAGACTTGGCTGTGTGGAATAATGTCCAGGGATATTTATCTATTTATTTTTATTTTTACATTGCTTTGGTTCTTATGTAAGGTTTTCTTCGAATCCCGAATATAGACTAAAAACACCGAGACTGCACAAATATCTGTTTGAACAATACTGCGCTAAAACAGGTCGTCACTCGTCAGATATGTGTGTCAAAGGAATTGCAATGAGCACAATGAAACTATATTTGGCCACAACGTGAAATTTTGCATAAAACCCACCTGTTCTGCTGGCTCTATTGTGCCTCAAACACGGGTCTATCTACGTAGATATTTCATTAATAAGCCGGAGTCTATTCAGCGAACGTTGTTAATAACTACTGCAACATTGTATTATGCCAATCCCGCCACATGCCGCCATCATAATCAGTGCAGTAATCTAGCGTAGGCGGGTATTTTTAGCAGCGACACGTGGAATTGTCGGACACGTGGCACTGAGGCTTTGTCTGCGACTGGGCTGGATTAGGGCTTCAGAATTGGGTATCCGGTTAGGTTTTGCGCTGGTCAATCAACCTAAAGATAGGTCTTTAAGCATATTTTGCGGTCTACCAGTGGGGACTTCTAACCGCGGTGGTTTTTCATTTTTTCTGCGAAAGAATAAAATACGTATGCTCATAATAGCTAATAGGGCATTTCATTGAAAATTTACAAACGCATCAGTTAATGTTCCAACGCAACGCAACAATCGGGCCCCACCCTTACATGGAATTATGACGTGTGATTAAGATAGGCGATAATCATCAAAATAAAATTATGGCGCCTGAATTGAGGAAAGAATCGATATATTGTGGACAGGCAAAAAGAACGGATCTCAAATCGGCAGTTTAGTAAACTTTCCGGAGTGTATCTAGTATCTCGGACTTACAACCTCATTTTTGACGCATCAGGCAAAATCAGACCGCAGTGGTCTGATGTCCGCAAGATGGCCGTTCGAGCAAAAATGAAACTAGGTACCTATCTACCTTTAACGGGGACCATTTTGATTCAAACGCAACCCTGGAGACTACCTCCTTCAAGTTGAAGTTGGACGAAAGACCTGATAGTGTAATTTTAGATTTCAGTGGCTGCTGAAGAAATCTTGTGGGAAGGATATTATTATTCCCAAAATGGTACCTCATGGCATGCAATGTATTAAATCTCTAGCTAAACGAAACTCTATGAACTTCGTTAGGTTCCGTTATGTACGCGAATTGTAATTTCCACAGATTTAATATGGTAATTTCAGTATCTTTCAGATATTGTGTACTTAAGTGTCTGGAGATTCTGGTCTGTATTATAAAATAAGCTGATAGAGCTATTTTTAGTAAGTATCTACTTATAGATTTTTGTGTAACATGTCTATTGTTTATTATGGCCCTTGGACAGTGATATTTATTCATGTTGCTTATTTACTGTTTTTCAGCTTTTCTATTGGTTTTTTGTTATGCAAAAAGTAGGTAGGTTATCAGTTAATTACTGCGTAAGAACACCAACCAAAAAGACGTCACATTTAATTTCACCCAAGTCAAACCTAGCATGCGCCTGTTTGAGAGGACTCTGACTGGTTACATGATTGTTAAAAATTGAAAATTGAAGTCCATTTTTATTACGAAACTGAAACAATCGAGTATAATCCCTCTGCGTCGGGCGATACAAACGTGAGTCGGTCGCAGTGGTGTGCGCGTGTTTACCATCGCCTGTCTGTGTCTGTGTGTGCGGTCACGTTTGCCGCGGCGTGTGATGGCGCGGCGAGGCGCGTGCACCCCGCCCCGCGCCCGCGCCCAGGCCCCGCGTCCCGCCGTATCACGTGTTGGCGGAGTGCTATTTTTGCTTCGCTTTCGCCGCAAATCATAATAAAGTCATTTTTGTAAAATTTTGATCATAATTATAAGTTACGTTTAGGATGCATTTGAAAACCTTTAAGGATTTTATCATTCAAAACAATCATTTGAGTCGTATTTGACTGCTAAAGTACTGAAATGATAACAATATTTTGGACAGATTTGGGTAAAACAGTATTTAATTACTCAGCTATTTATTGAAATCACGAGTTTAATGAAATCTGTCAAAAATGTGATTTGCAGAACAATGAAAATTAATTGCAGAAAGGTTACTAGCTGAAGTACTGAGATTATACAAATAATTTATCAGAAATGAGATGAAACATGGTTTAATTAATCAGATATCAAAGGTTGGTGAAATCTGTCACAAATATGATTTGTGGAACAAAGAAAATTAATTGCGGCAAGGTAACTTTGGCATGCCAATTGCAGCAATGAATAAATTTACGTGATGCGGTGGAACAGAAAACTCAAGTGGTTTGAGTTGGTACATGCCGCCCTAACAATGGCTGTTCACTCTCTTCTTGTAGTCTGCGTCTAGTGGCCCGATGAAGAAAGGGAGTTGGTGGAATCAGGTTATGCAACTCTTTCGCACACTCTCCGAAATGCATCCTGAAGAGCACATGGTCTTAAAAAAGGGACTTATTTTGTTGCAGATGGACCCAATGGAAGAAGTTCTTAAATATTTTTCCAACCACGGTCTTGAAGAGTATCGTGGGTTATTCTTAAAAGCGTTGATGAATAAGTAGCTATACGCATGGGTACAGAGGCGCACACATCAACCTTTACAAAACCATTGCAAAATGGGTCTAATGTCAGCCGCATAAGGTGCCCCTATGTAAAGCTTGATGTGTGCGCCTCTGTACATCCTACCTAGCAAAGGAGGAAAAGTTGAAGCGATGCGGATGACGATAGCAACGACGTTTCTATGGTTGCGTCTCCTCTTATATTCTTTTTAATCTAACAGGTAGCGGAACATATTTTACTAACTCTCGTTAAAAGGTAAGGGTTGCGATTGAAGAACACCAAACATTTCGGAACTTCAGCACTATCATGCCGAAAGCCGAAGGCGAATCCTGAGTAACCCTAGTTTCAAATACAGATCAAAATTGTTCTGTATATTTAACGTTGGAGTTCTGAGCTCGAGTTTTTAATGAAAATGACTGTGTGCATTGCCAAAACATGTTAATATTTTTGTATTTTTATGATCGATTATAAAATGTTTCACAAATTCACGGCGCCTTCAAATCATCTTTAAAAAAAACAGCGCCTCAGTACTGCGATGGGAAAAACTCATTTGAAAGGTATCTCCGAATTCTGTTTTGTTAAAATTTCGAATCTTATGAGACAATAACGTATACTTCTAAGTTGTTGGATAAAAATAGACTACTTAAATCTGATGTCTACATCAAAGGTGTTTTAAAAATGAGTTTTTTACAGTGTAAGGCGCATGCTATGACCAAATTCATGCCTACTTTGATATTCTAATACATTAGCACGTATTAGAACTCATCATACACGTATTAGATGGCCCAAATGGCGAGACTCAAAAAAATATTCTGGGTTCCTGACATCCAGGTGTACCCGAAAATACCCTATGTATGTTCCGACTTCATTTGTCATCAGCAATTTAACGTTTAAACGTTTATTTAAATGAACGTCTTTCTTTCTTTCAAATGTTCTTAATAATGTTAGATTTTTATTATTCGATAGCTCGGGACACGTGCAAAATGACATACCTACTTTCCGCTCTAATATCCAAAACTTTAATTCATGGTACGAAGACCGACTTGTACTGTTGAAATAACACCGGGCTGATACTAGAGTAATAAAAAAAACTAAATTTATTAACTATGTTATGCCAAACCCACATTAACTCTAGAAATTAATAAAAGGTGTTTTTACAACAAATTATTAATTCAGAACATTCCACCTTTCCGCCTAAATTGTACATTGTTCTCTGTAATTTGCTTCAAATGTAATGTTTTTGTACAATAAAGAATATCTATCTATCTATCTATCTTTGTTTACTTGAAGGCAAGTTTCGCTTAAAAGGGCATATTTAGCACCACGTTTTCTTTATTATAATTGAAGCTTAGGGTTTCGAGCAGTTTTTAAAATTACTCAAAAGTCATGGGACATCTTTTCTAATTTTTAATTTAACTTTGAAAATTTTACTGGGACTCGCTTTTAAACCTCACCTCAGTTTTTTTTATTTTGGTGAATGTTTTTGTACCTGAACCATTATTATTTTAGATATCCATCAGGCATAAAATTCCAAAGGTTAGAGAAGTGACCGATGCCCAGCATGTGCACAAGGAAGAAGCACCCTTAGCGCAGAAATTGGCTGGGAGTTTGCTCCGGCTGGAGACTGTGGTCCATGTGTTCACTAACAGGAGAGCATGGATGGCCATGCCGACCTTTTGTTTTGTTGCAAAAACAGACCGCCAAACGTTTCCAAATGATGTGGTGCCAAGGAGGCTGCTGTTGAGCGATCCTGTATAAATATTCAGTAGGTACAGAATATTCTCATGGTATTAATAATACGTAGCACCCATTCGCCATAGACTTTCAATTTGACTGGCTGATTAAATACCTACATTTGCAAATAAGTGTCTGTATCTGAGACAACTTGTTAATTGCCGCCGGAAATAGGCTGATACACTTAAAATGCCCATAATTATAACGTCAAGTATAGACAACGAAAACTGAAACCAAGGTAGGTATATGTATATTCATGTATAATACGAATAATATACACATATGGATTTCCTTATTGAAAAAGTAATAGCCGCTTTCATAAGCAATACCCCATGAAATTACAGCTACCTGAACATTCAGGACTTCATTAATATCTGGACAGATGCTGATATAATGTGTGTGTATAAAAGTTAGTGACTAATGATTTTATATTAATGATGTAATGAATGTTCAGATATTAATGGTAACTTAGGTGTACAGAACTCATTGATTGTGAAACTGATCAGAAGTATTTGTTCACCTTGTCTGCTACAATACAGTGTGTCTGGTCACCAGTGTCGGACCCGTTAAGGTTCAGGAATATAGTCACTTTTATCGACAAATCCACTATTTTCTTCATCTTTTAGACTGTATTTTTACACTTTAAATTTTACGTTTCAAGTGTTTTTTAAAAGTTTTGATGGCAGCTATTGTTTTTTTTAATCTAATTATTGTCTACTCTTTCAGCTGTCGATCAAACCTTTTTTCATGCTTTTAGGTTCAGCAGATCGGTAGATATTGCTAAATAAATGAACAGTCCCAGCCCCGGCAAAAGGAAAAAAAATGGCCGCCATTTTTTTTTAACATTGGATTTGTCGATAAAATAGATTAAATTAATGAAGCTTAACGGGTCCGACATCGGTGACCAGACACACTGTTTATCGATGGCAACAGTAACTGTTCAAGCACCTATGTCCTGTCTAGTCCTAATTATAAAACACAAGATTCTGAAACGGATAAAGTTGTTAAGTTTGCTCCCTTTCCAGAGTCACCCCCTTTTTTTTTTGACCAGTGAAAAAAATCTTTTCTAGACTTTACGTGCCTGGGGGAGGCCCGTGGGAGTGTCGGACTCACCAGCGGTATCCAGAGTCACCCCTAACGCCTCACAAGTTTGCGCAGTCAAAATGGCTTCGCCAGACGAGTGGTTTGATTAATAGCTGTGTTTCGGCTTGTCATAATTAATAATTATGCGAATAATAGTACATAATATTTCGTAGAATACATTGTAATTATCATGCCATTTAACGTTTCGTCAAGCCTTGTGACAAGATAAGTATTTATGACAATTTAAGAGGCACCCACAACGAAATACTACTAGTACAATAACAAACTTACAGATATTATCATATTCTCTTAAATAGATCTTTTTAGAGACATACACTACAAGATCCAGCCGGTAATATTTTTGTTCTGTGTGGTAATACCTATAACTCAACCGCCGAAGGAAATAATTGTTCCAAATATTATATCAAATGTACAGTGAAATAAACAACACCTAAAGTGAAATAAGCAGTGGTCACATTATGATGTTAATTCTAAATGAAAATAATTAAGTATCGATGTATACATAGTCATAGATAGTCATAGTCATAAATCCTTACTGCCTATGCACATTTAATTTCTAATGTAAGAGGATTCTGACTGCCAGCTGCCGCGTTTTGCTTCCACTTTCATCATGTGCCTGTATTTCGCCATTAGTACAATTCGGAACACACTCGAGAGCCTCAATTGAATTATTTTCTAACAAGTAGGCCTAAAAATTAACAACAACAGCATGGACAAGACAAAGGTCATGTCAAACGTTACGGCTCTCTCGGCATATAGGTATAGTATGCAGTTTCAAAAGACGAAGGTCTACAACCATCGTGTGTTACCAATGATGTTTTTTTTAAAATCAATGATAATAAATAAGTTAAGGGTTGCATTATGGGTGAACAGGTCAAAGTTTTAAAGGAATTTTTAGGGTAAAAGTTCCCTGAACGTGCTACGAGTATTTAATCAGTGTCCAAGGGTTCGATTTTACCTGAGTAATCTGGTGGCAAAGATAAATAAATTTGGTGTTATGATTTTGTTTTGGAATTATGATATCAAGTTTTGTAAAACCTATTTAAAAAGTATACAATTTTGTTGGTAAGATTTAGACAGAGCTTCTGTTATGGATCTGAGACGTAGTCACTTACTATGTCGGACGACCCTAATAAGCTAGTTCAAGTCACCTGAAAGGCAATGGACAGGCTCGGCATTTCAGTACAAAATCGAATCAGAAATGAGGAAATCTTTTAACAAATAAAGTACGCCGAATTTCGGTGGATGCAGGCCGCGTACGCTGGTTATTCTGGAAACCTATAGATAGAGGAGGCCTATATTCAGGAGTGGACGTCATGTGGCTGTTGATGATCATTATGACAATTTCATCCTAATGTATGATGGCTGCATATTATTATGTTATATTGTAAGCCGCATTGTCGTTTTAAGTGAGATCTCTTTATCTATAAATGTTTGCGTATTTTGTATATCGATATTACTTATAATAATCCTTAGGTCTATTATTTAGGATTTGGTAAGACCATGTTTGGTAAATAAATAAATATCTTTCTTTGGTTAATTTGACTAATTGAAAGTAGGTAGATACTTGTATTTGAATGAAGGTATTTATGACTTTGAATTTGATTTTAATTTACAGAAAAGGTGACCCTTATTCCTTCAAAAGTAATTTGTCTTCTCTTTCCGATGTTTTCCCTATTTATAAATTATTGTGATGGCCAATCGTCGCTCTTATGAAGGAAAATAAATAAAAGGAGATAGCCTTTTCAACCTTGAGGTTATATTAAAATTCTTCGTCGGCGTAATAGGTAAGTGACCTGCCTGCACTTCATTAATAAATAAAAAATATAGTTAAAATATATAAATATAGTAGTGAAATACTAATATAGGCTTATAGTTCTTTTCTCTCAAACAACCATGAATGTCGCAAAGATTTTGAATTTCAAAGATAACTCATCACGAGGAAAGTGAGTTTTGGCGCCAACCCCAATAACATAGCAGAACCCTTTGTACTATAGTGCGCCCCACCTAATGCAGGAAGGAGCTACGATAATAATTATATCATAAGGATCAAAAATAGTTAAGGTTCTGAAAACCAGAAAAAGGCATTCGTTCATCTTGGCATCAGGCGGGAATCCAACCCGCATCTTTCGCAAACCGGGCGACTGCCCTAACCACTGTGCTACCGAGACCATTGACAGACCGGCCGAATCTTTCTGTTATATTTACTCTATGAGATGAGCCAGGGTGAATCTTTGGTAAAGATACTGCATGGAAAATGCTGAAACAATAATAACCATAGTTTCAGTTATTATTTCAACTAAACGTCTTACTTTTTCAGTTGATTACCTACCTATCCTATCATCATGTACAACAGATTGAAGTTCATTTGTAAGAGCACTTCAAACTAAAATTTTTAAATTAATTATATTGGACTTTCCTTTATTGGCATGTTTATTCATTTATGGATTTTCATCAAAGCTTACATTCAAAGATAATGTAAGAATGATGTTGGTACGAATCAGTCGGACAAAAAGGTTCAGTGTTTAAAAATGGATATCAATTAATAATGTGTTTGTTCATATTATTTATCAAAAAAGTTGAAAAGACTTGTCAGGATTTGAAAATGATAATTATTTATTTCATGTAAACTTTTACAAGTGTTTATGAAAAGTCAGTAAAATTTGTTGACTAAATAGGACACGTAAGAAAAAGCGGGATTTTGGTAACGGAATGCTAAAAACAGAAGTGATCTTTCTCTTAAGCCAGTGTTCCTATGATACTTCTCGTCTTATACCTACCTACTTTATTATCAGAGATCGGAGTAGGTAGAGCTATTTTGAGTACATCCTACATTATGTTAGACTAATATGGAATATTCCCCGAAGCCTGGGATTTGGTTTTTAAAGAAATATTTAGAAGAATTATAAAATCTATTCTCGTCTAACGTGCGTATTCACGTAAAGAACGAATACATTTGCACCAAGAAGTATACATTTATGAAAGAAACTTGATTCTTTAAAGCGCATGTCGCAGCAAGTAGAAATTTCTTATATTTATACCAAATCAAGAATGATTTTACAAAAAAGAGAAAAAAACAGGGCTCGGGTGCTTTTTGGCTTACACAAACAATGTTTTATATTTGTTGACAAAAGGAATTAAATTCATTATAATCTTGCAGTGTTAGTCGAAATCCCGTGGAATATCCATATTAAATCAATGTTTGCAGTCAATGAACCCAAATAGCTCTACTAGAGCTCTCTCTAGTTAATTATTAATAAGTTTAAATAGTAAATGAAATGAATTCAATAAAGCCCTTCAGTTATACTATTGAAGAACCACGTTAATAGTACATTGTTACCTAGGGGTGAAAGTAACTTATTTAGTCCTGAGACGGGGTTTGGCGCCCGGAACGAAGTGAGGGCGCCAATAGTTCGAGGGACTAAATAAGTCTTTAACCCGAGGTAAACACTGTGCTTTTCATTACGAATACAAGGAAAGTAAAAATAAAAACATGAATTAGCTAAACAAAAAATGACAATAATTAATGGAGATCGCATTGCCGCTTTCCCGCCTATTTTGTTTGTTTTTTTTTTCTGTGCCTGCCCGCTATTCAGCCATTATTTTTTATTTTCATCATTCAAAAAATGCTAAATATTTTGCTCAAAGCTAAGTTATTTTATAGAAATTGTTGAATCTGAATTATAATAAAGGTATTTAAAAATATATATTCTCTAATCAATACATAAATTAACTTTAAGTTATTTCATTTTTACATCGTGGCTGTATAGAAAGTTGGAACATGGTTCAATAGATATGTTAAAAATACTAGTTTTGTTTTTAATAATTTGACAGCTGTCAGTTGAAAGTGATTCTCCCTAGGGATGAAAAGTGTTACTTTCAGCCCGCTTCTCAGGTCAGTAATGACCTACTTTCAGAGTATGAGTAATGAAATAACTTTTTTCAAAACTAATCAGTTTATAATCGCTGGGTGCATGTAGAGCTACATTTCTTGCTAAATTTTTTCCATAATCGAACGCCGAAAGATTCCGGAATATTTTAATACAAAATTTATTTACTTCGTAGGTTCTTTACAAGTGATAGGTATCTATCACAGGCACACTCTCGTGATAATTCCGAAATACCTACTAATACATTTTAATGTCTACTCTCTCTAAGTTAGTTCGTTGCCCCTTGTTTTTATAGGTACCTACTAGCAATACCTACATAATTTGTTTTTATAGGTAAACAGATGTTAAAAAAAAAGGAATCTAATAATACCTACCTAGTTGTAGTAGACTAGATACCTACTTAAAAACGTTCTGCTGGTTTTAAAGTAAGTAATTAATGAACTTGTTATAAATAGCATTATCCTAATTAACAAATAATTATTTCTTCCTTTAAATAATAGAAGGCTACCCAGGATTTCATTTGTTTCCAAAATAGAAATAGCCCAACTGTACAGAAAATATCTAAAACCTAAGTAGGTATAGGCGAATCGAAATCAGCTGTTAGTTGAAATGAAATTTATAAACTGATACTTTTTTTGCCATAAGACTGTCCACCAAATAATTCTATACTCACTTGTCGTATTTGACAGCATGCCCATTCTCCTCCCAATAGTGACGTGTTTCCATATTCACTTCTATCACAAATCACAATAAAAACAAACACCGTTTCAGCACAGTCACATTTGTTCTTGTCCTCAAAACCGTTAAATTATTAATAACGCACGGAATATTATTTATAAAGCACGAAATATTTTAATCAATTCACTTAAGTAAGGTCCTCGCAATCCATTTTCATCAAAGAAACAAAACGATTACAATTTGTTATCGTGTTTGATTGCATGTAGGAGAGGGAGAGTGCGAACGTGGTGATCGCGAGAGGTTCGCGGCCGTTCTGGACTGGCGCTCGGCGTCTCGGCGCCGGCCGGTTATGTGACAGCGCTCTGTCAAAATAAGGCACAGGTGGAGAAATGTGCAGTGAATTCCGCTAACACAATCAACGATTTGAAAACGTTTTTTTTATCTGTCGTTGCAAAAGTAGGTGATGCCAACGTAGTGTAAAGATAAAATCATCTAATCTATTGGTCGTTGCGAGCCGCGGAACGATCGGCGGGCCACGCTCGTCCACACGTGACCGCGGTGACGTGTAGTGCCGTTCCTCGTTATGAGCCTCTATCCGCACATGGTATACTCAATCGTTCTATTTTAACACGTTATGTGCACGTTTTGTATATTTTAATTAGTTTACTATATTAATTTGACTGTACCGTTAATCGAAGCTTATTAATTGAGAGAGGCTGTCGATGTTTCCCGCTTATATATCTGTCTCTTTCTGCCTTGAGTATCTTATTTGCTGTCTCTGTCACTCTGACCCCCACTACCACCTGGCAGGTCCGAGCCTGTGTAGGCCTCGGAGATCTTTGCGCCATTGGCGTCTGATTTCCCGCTACAGACGGTCGTGTCAGGTCTCCTGAGACCTATTAGTTGTAAAAAATATTTAGGTTGGGTTGCACCATCTGACTTTAACAATAACAAACATCAAAATTTCGGTTAAAGTTAAAGTTAGGCCCAAAAATGACGTCAAATTGTCAAATTTGACAAAAACTTTAACTTTAACCTTAACTTCTACTATGGTGCAACTTACCCTTAATAATGTTCTTTCTGCAACAAATTATTTTCGTTAAAGGCTTACGTGCTAAAAAGTGTAACTAATTGAAGTGAAGTGAATTTCACGTAAGTACCTACCTAAAAACTATTATTTTAATTAGGTTTCTGTTTCTGTAATTTTGATTCGTCATGCTTATAGCTCACTTGCATTTCACAGAATTATCAAGTTTCGTATGCATGATAAGTTTTGTGACGGTTTCTACCCACAAATCATTTAAGAATTCTGCCATATTGCAAAACCCATACATTATATAAATTTAAGGGTTAACATTGGATTGAATACAAGGATATGCAACAGACATTCCTTACAATGATTTTATAGACGTTTAAACGGGTTTCCGTTCGTTTTAATCCTTTATTTTAGGAGTATCTAAGAAGCATGCATGAAATGAAATAGATTTGTTCGATAGATAAGCGAGTTTTCCGTTCGAATATGTGACGACGAACATTTTTAAGGAATACCTTTCCAGTTTTCCTAGGAAAAGTTTATGAGTATTTAACAGTTATATTGAAATACGACTAGTACCTCCGTTTAGACTCTGACGTCTAGTATTAAATTTTCGCATGAGGAGCCTCTAAGCTTTTCAAGCATTGTATTGCAAGGTAAACAGAGTTTCCGCTCGAGCGTTTCGCTTCAACCTGCTTTGCTTAAAGCTGTTGTCACGAGTGAGTGTCTAAGTTTGCTACGAAATTTTTTTGAGCTTTACAACGATTTTCCGAGATTCAATAGTTTTGTCACCTAAGTCTTGCTAGTATGAATTTTATTTTACTTACAAAGGGGGGGCAGGCGAGAACGAGTACGCAAGTATCGCGAGTACCTTGTATTCCCAAAATAAGTACCTACAAGACATTCTATTTTCGAATTAATGGATAATGTTCATGGTGTTGTGAATCATCGCAATCGATGATTACCAAATGTAAGGTTTTGATATTTACAAAAATTAAAAATAAATATTTTCTACAGCTTCAAATTAATCTTCTAAAAATGGTAGTTTTTAACGGGCAACCCCGAGCGAAGAGTAGTGGGGACCGTCTTGGCTGGCGGCGACCAGTGTTGCCAACTTAGCTACTTTATAGCTAGATTTAGCAACTTTTTGATGTCAGGCAGCTACAATTCTTTTAAACTTGTAGCTAAACTTTTTAGCTACCTTTTCTAGCAACTATGGATTATGATATATTTTTGTAAGTACAACGGTAAAAAATAGATATAGAGAAAATAGATAATATAATGCAACAATTGCATATTCTTCATACGTTCAAATGGGTATCACAAGAAATTATACCGTTTTGGGTGGAAGTTAAAAAGTATCAAAATGCATCTGGAGATCATATATTTGAAGACCTATGTGAACTCGCTATAGTATGTCTTTCACTTCCGCATTCAAATGCTGAGGTAGAAAGATTGTTCTCCCAAATGAATTTAATAAAAAATAAACAAAGGAACAGAATGAGTTTAATAACTCTGAATTCTATATTATGCGTAAGAGATTCGCTCAGGAAAAGCGGCCAATGCTGTCACAATTACGTTTTTCCTAAAGCTGTACTTGACAAAATGGGTACTATAGAAAAATATTCCAAATCAAGTGCAGCTGAGCCTTCTACATCTTCTTCTCGTACATAATTAGATAATTATAATAATCGGTACCTAGGTAATCAAAATATTGTCTTCTTTTATTTGTTAATTAAGTAGTTACAGTATTAAATTAAAGTTGATTAAAGTTTATAGCTCATTTATTAACTGCACTGTTTTATTTCTTTAGTGTTTTATTTACTTTGGAATTCAGCTACTTCTAGCTACTTTTCAGGGAGAATAAAATACTCAATCTAGCAACTTTCTGTTAAATTCCTAGCTACAAGCCTTTGGTAGGTGTTGGCAACACTGGCGGCGACTCACTTTGGTTCCAGTCGTCTTGCGGTGCGGTCGTGCCTTCTAGGGGCACGACGCGTGCCGGGGTATTTCTCCAAAAATAGTACAAACTAATCAGTGGTCGACGTATTGCTTAGTTTTAGAATGAGTTGTAATTTAAGAATTATAAGGTGTTGAAACAGCGATTGTATCTTATTTATCAACGGGTATCCTACAAATCAGAAGTGGTAAGTACATGCTCACATTACCAAGTTAGTAGTTTGGTATTAGTGCTTAAATTTTACAATGCTTGGCTTAACAGTAATAATACAATTTAGGCAATACGAGTACGTTAAAGAGGGTAGACGAATAACAAAAAGGTTTTCTGAACACAAGCCGGCTATAAATGTGAAGTTCGAAATAATGGTACTTAAATTACTACCTTTAGGCGTCTTTGGCGCTGGGGGATGTACTTTTGATAGCGTTTGGGTTAATGTTTTGTTACTTGCTTTGTTCTTTGTAAATTTGATAATGGAATTGATTCACTGTTTCGGGTATCATTGATCATAAGTTGTTCTATACACAATTTAAATAATACATGCTTGGCGGTCAAAGGGTTAATACTACATGCAGCATGTATGTAGGTACCTGTCTTCTGTACCTACAGACTAACGCACATTTGTGTGTTATGATTGTACTCGTAATTCGTAGTAGAGAACCACTTTTGCAGCCACCATACCGAGGCAGAGGTGTTCATTGACAGAGGATAGACAAGGCAATGAATTGATCTCTAAAACATTTAACACTAGCCTATCTTATTATAATTGTGAAGGAAAAGGACACCCATATGCAAAATGTCTGAAACCACAAGTTAAGTGTACCCGCTGCAATAAAATAGGACACAAGAGTGAAAATTGTTTCGCAAAAGTCGACATTTCATCTAAAACGGATGAAGTGGAAAAGACCCTACATTCTATTTAAATGAAAGAAACAAACAAAACTCTAAATTAATTTTGGAGTGGTCTGTGACTAAGTAGGTTTCTCGTAAAAGGTAGCTTCAATATCAGTGGCCCCTCTTCATTGACTATGAATAGGATAAATTGGTAAATGTAGACACAATATGTATCATCATAATGAAAACAAAACAATGACCGATTTAGTGAAAGCTGCTAACTGCACTAAGAGGTCGCGGGTTCGATCCTCGCACAGCACAAACATTCGTGTGCACGAACCTGTCTGTTTGTATTGGTCTGGAGGTATGATATGTGTCGAATGTTTGTATATCATCAAAAGTATTTAGGTATGTGTATTAGCTGTTCAGAATTCCAAAACACAAACTAGTTAGTTACTTGGTTTGGTTTGGGGCTAAGGGGCGCTGTGTGGAATATTTCCCTGTGTTATTTAGTTATTATTATTATTTAGTAGATTACCTGATTTACGGTTTAAGGACTTTATTTCTCATAAGAATTACTTACATATAATTCACTCACTGAGAAATTACGATTACATTAATGGTAAACATATCAAGCGTACATACTGACATCTAGATGCAACAAAGAAGAATGGCGAAAATCGACCCAACCACGTTCACGTTGAAACTGAAAATAACCTTGTAAAATGGTATCAGTAGATTTCTATCCATAATTTATAGGATTTTGTAGAACAGCGATTTGATTTTAACTAAGACAGTATATTATCAAAACGTCGTAAGTTATGATGAAACTAAATAGAAAACCTGATAAGTGAAGGATGTTCCTGTTCATGCATCAGTGTTATTTTGCTTTCTTTCTAAACTGAACTATCATTGTTGTTTGTATTGTGCAATAAATGAATATTATTATTATTATCTAGGTTGTATTGTTTTGACTAGTTTTGCTGTTCTTATTTTACTGTTATTGAAGCATTTCTGACTCGATTACGATGGTTCAAGTGACTAGATTTTAACAAAACGGTTCAATGGCAAGTCAAACAGCAAAAGAGATTAAATAAATGCCTGTGACAGAACGTTCAAATGTCACATTGTGTCAGACGTCAAGGTCAGACTGACATGCGTGCAATGAGTCAGTTGTTGTTGTTGAATCGTTTGCAAAGGTTTCATGTTTTTACAGTGAATTATCTTTGGAGTGCAAGTGTTTCTCGGACTTACGATTGCAGCCACAAAGTGTGCTGATGCACGATACAGAAATTAATGAAAACTCTTTATAGCTTGATGTTATTATAATCTATCCCCTTTAATTTATTATTTTTATATCTCTATATTCCTAACGTTTAGAGGGTAAGTTTTAGTATCATTTCAATAGTAGTGTTTAGTTGTACAAATCTTGGTTAATTTCGTTCATGAAGGAGGCCTATTATAGTTGGGGCTCAAACTCAAGGAACTTCGCCTGTCTTCTTTTACTAAATTAATAAGATAAGATAGGATATACTTTATTGCACAAAGAAAACAAATTACATAACGATGCTTATAGACATTTGGAATGTACAATAAGCGGTCTTATCGCTGAAAGCGATCTGTTACAGACAACCTTCAGGCTGGAAAGGGAAGTAGAGGCGGTGGTGCAAGACGGTTATTAAAAAGAAAATATGGATATATGAAAACAAAATGTAGTTTTCCAGTTAAAAATAAACATACAAACAGTACTACAAGCAAAATAATAATCTTACATACACCTACATAAATATAATACAAACAATTCGGTATGTATTAACAGGACGATTGCGTTGAGTAGTGAAAAAGAAGATTATTGGTTCAAGGCGATAAAAAGTGAGCTTTGACCCGGGATTTGAAAATAGGAAGGGATTTGGATAGCCTCCTGGATGAGGGTAAGGAGTTCCATAAGCGAACGGATTGGACAGTGAAGGAATTAGAGTAATAGTCAGAGAATGAGCAGGGAATTTTAGGAGCAGTTTACGGCAAGAACGCATATTACCTTTGGCAGATTGCTGAAAGGAGAAACGCTGCTTGAGATAAGGGGGTGACCTAGGATCAAATAAGACAGTGTAAAGTAGAGAGTGGACATGGAGGTCATGTCTAAGTTAAGTTACATATTATCACAAACAACAAATATTGAAAGATGTCATTACGATGATTTATACTTAGACTTACGACTTTGGAAAGATGAAGCTTATAATAAAGACATGGGCCTATTTAACCAAACTCGAAAATTCCCTCTTAATGTCTACTTTCGCCAAAACAAATAAGATTTAACAACATAGAACTATAATTGGAATACTGCCTCTATGCTCTAAGAAAAAAATCTATCAAACCTAGCAGCTTTAAGCACTTGCAACACTTTGCAGTATCACGAAACTAGGAACATTATAATATTGACCTGTGTAAAATGAGTATGCCATGCCCCATGGGTAACAATGTTTGCAGAGCATCACCCATCGGGCATTTGGGGATAAGGATAATATTTAGCTAAATACATGAACCGTTTATAAAGGATATATGTACTTTTTAATGTTTTCTTGTTGTTGCAGGTCAAGCATGAGGAAGGACGGAGTCCTGACCTTGACCTGCCATGGATGGTTAACTGGGAGGTTAACTGGATGGATAGTTGGATGGATAGTTGGATGGTTAATTGGATGGTTAACTGGGAGGTTAACTGGATGGATAGTTGGATGGATAATTTGATGGATAATTTGATGGATAATTTGATGGATAATTTGATGGATAATTTGATGGATAATTTGATGGATAATTTGATGGATAATTTGATGGATAATTTGATGTATAATTTGATGGATAATTTGATGGATAATTTGATGGATAATTTGATGGATAATTTGATGGATAATTTGATGGATAATTTGATGGATAATTTGATGGATAATTTGATGGATAATTTGATGGATAATTTGATGGATAATTTGATGGATAATTTGATGGATAATTTGATGGATAATTTGATGGATAATTTGATGGATAATTTGATGGATAATTTGATGGATAATTTGATGGATAATTTGATGGATAATTTGATGGATAATTTGATGGTTAATTAGATGGTTAATTAGATGGTTAATAAGATGGTTAATAAGATGGTTAAATTTATGGTTATTGGATGGTTAATTGGATGGTTGAAATGTTATTCGAATTTATATTCTAATAATATTTTTAGTGTCCACCTCGGACTCTGGATAACATTGGATGTATTCATTATTTTAGTTAAAGGATAGATTAATTTTATCGTAGAAAAATAGTTGGCAGTAAGTAGTAGTAGTTGGATTTAGTTAAATGGAAAGTTTTGTTATTAGAAATACATATGTAAAATATTGTGGGGATATGGTTTAATTGCAATTCGAATAAAAGTTAAGATATTGAGTTGTAAAGATGGATAAATTATTCCCTGTTAGACTTAGTGACTCAAGATAAGATATTGGGTTAAAAGATGGATAAAAAAAAAATATATGTATAACATTGAGTGATTTGAGATAGGATTTTGGATTATATAGATGGATATATGTTAATCTGGATTAATTATTGTGATTAAAGTATTGTCATTATTAAGGTACTTAAGTATTCATTAGATGAAGCTATTTCGTAGCTTGGATATAACTAATGTCTGTGGTTAATTTTGATCACTTCCACGAACATACTTAATGTATTTATAATTACTGGTTAAAGTAAATGTGTAAAGGTTTGTAACAATAATAAATAGTTAATTTTATGTCATAATCATACCTACAGTAGTTGCAGCCAGCCAAGTGTAAGGTTTTCAAGGGTTACATGTATGGGGACACACATGTCATCAGGATGGACGAGTGTAAGGTTTTGATATTTACAAAAATTAAAAATAAATATTTTCTACAGCTTCAAATTAATCTTCTAAAAATGGTAGTTTTTAACGGGCAACCCCGAGCGAAGAGTAGTGGGGACCGTCTTGGCTGGCGGCGACTCACTTTGGTTCCAGTCGTCTTGCGGTGCGGTCGTGCCTTCTAGGGGCACGACGCGTGCCGGGGTATTTCTCCAAAAATAGTACAAACTAATCAGTGGTCGACGTATTGCTTAGTTTTAGAATGAGTTGTAATTTAAGAATTATAAGGTGTTGAAACAGCGATTGTATCTTATTTATCAACGGGTATCCTACACAAAGTACCCTAAATTAAATGTTAAACGTTTATTTACAAAACCAAAATTCATACTCGTTTAAACGAAAGGTTTTGAATCCGTTTTATTCTTACATCTATGCTGAAGCCCTTGCTGCTTGCCCATGAAGCCCTTGCTGCTTCATATAAGGCTTTAAAATTCTAGCGTGTATGTATTTACTTGGTATGTAGGTTGTCACCGAGCAGAAATCTTGAAAAAGCGCTGAAACTTGTCCTCTCGCAGGGGACTGATTCCGCAGATAACCCTCACAGGGATATCAGAGCTATGTCCAATATTCACATGCGCATTTTTAAAATAATCTACTCTCGCAGGGTGGCTACTAGAGTTCCTGCCACTCAGATTTGATGGCAAAACTATTCGGCCATGCTGAATAAAAATTGCTATAGGCAAGTTAAGGTAGCCATTGCCTCGCAGGCAGTTTAAAAAGCCGTGTCCTTTCGCAGAGGACTGATTTGTACAGAAGACCCTCGCAGGGTCTACTTAGTATGTAGGTTGTCACCGAGCAGAAATCTTGAAAAAGCGCTGAAACTTGTCCTCTCGCAGGGGACTGATTCCGCAGATAACCCTCGCAGGGATATCAGAGCTATTGCCAATATTCACATGCGCATATTCAAAATAATCTACCCTCGCAGGGTGGCTACTAGAAATCCTGCCACTCAGATTTGATGGCAAAACTATTCGGCCATGCTGAATAAAAATTGCTATAGGCAAGTTAAGATGGCCATTGCCTCGCAGGCAGTTTAAAAAGCCGTGTCCTTTCGCAGAGGACTGATTTGTACAGAAGACCCTCGCAGGGTTATATAAATATGTAAAATGTTAAATAAAATACAAAATGCAACCCATGATGACGGTGCAACTATTCGGCTGTATAATAATGACAGCTACAATAATGATAAGGTGGTCAGTGTCTGCTGGCATCAAAAACAATGGCCGTGTCCACTCGCAAGGGACAGATTTCAGTAGAAATTTAAATTCATGTCAGTTGTTCTCTTGAGCATTTTTTCTAATAACCCCGCAGGATGGGTGACTATGATTTTTACTGGAACTTAGAAACGGCTGTATTCTGTTGCATAGAATAACTGCAATAAAGACATGGTGGTCTCAGCCTTTAAGGTAGCTAGATCAAAAAAGTGTCCTCTCGCAGAGGACTGATTTCGTCAAGGACCCTTGTAGAGATCCTGTTGGAGCAGTGGTGTAGTAGACCATTTTCCAATATTCTAATCTACACAAGATGGCTAAAGGTTTGATAGTCTGGGAATCAATTTAAAAATATTCGGCTGCACTAAACAATTAATGCTAAATCCCTTTTTGAGGATGAAAAGGGGATTTTGGATTATTGAACTGGTTCTCACCAGTTTCAAAATATTCGGCTGCACCGAATACAAAGCTGAATTACTTTTCAAGGATATGCCTTGTCCGGATCTAATGCTTAATCGCAGAGTCATACCTACCTAACAGGTATGGAAACGAAGTTCTGCAAACAAACAAACAAACAAACAATAATAACTTTATTTAAATAGACCTGTTACAAGTACTTTCAAATCGTCAAATCTAATTAACAAACAAAATACAATTGATGATTAAACGAACTTACCTTAAGTGAAGTTCTATCATAATTATATGAGTCGCTGCATCCGAAGGGATTTTATCACAAGGTAGTACATTTCTTCATGTACCAGGCATCAACACGTTTTAGAGCTGGTATCACTGAAACAGAAACAAAAAAACAAATTCCCTCCCAACGGTAGGTGCGTCGCTCTGACAGGTGACAAGTTCATCATTCTTTTAGAGACAGATTTCCCTAAAGTTACTCGGGTCAGTTACCAAAGGGTATGATGGTAACTATGGGTAGGGTGGGAGCTAAAATCCCTTCGGATGCAGCGACTCATATAATTATGATAGAACTTCACTTAAGGTAAGTTCGTTTAATCATCAATTATACTTCGTCGCTGCATCCTCGGGATTTTATCACAAGGTAGATGTTTAGAGGTCTAGGGAAATCAATATCAAGGATTCACTAAATTGAATTTGATACCAAATTTTATTTTTGATGTTAGATAGGTAACGTTTATTATAATTTTACCAGTTTACTATAAAAACGCAATAAAATTAAGGACCAATGACCAAAAGTCAAAAGATCATCGCAGCTTCAGTATTATGTTCCAAGATGAATATATATTAAGATAACTTCATGTTATAAATATGCTTTGCATAATAATGAATATTAATTTAAGCAATGTTAATTAAAAAAACTTAATGGTAACTGTATGAACTCTGCTGTTACCACACGCAAGAACAGGTAAACATATACCACCCAATAATAAAACCTAATTTACTCGAATATTTAATCCATAGTAAATTCGTGATCAAAGAACGACGTCTATTGAAACAGGTTAGCAGCTTGAGCTGCAACTTTTCCGTTAATATTTTCGTAATAAATGTAAGGTAAGGTGGTACATAATTATATACAAGTACACTGGGCAGTGGTTTATTACAACAATTTAAATGCCCAGCATAGTATGTGCTCGTAGTGTGGGTGACACATAATTAGTCACCTAACTTAATTCAACTAAAGCTGTTGTTTGGAAAACCTATTCCTAAATAGAACCCAACGGCAGTGGGTACTAAAGTAAGTTAGTTAGTACCTTACTCTCCTAGTTTTAATAATAGTGCTAATAATATTTCTTTATGTAAGTATGTTGTCTACTGCACAGAGTAAGCAGATTTTAGAATCCGAAAGAATAATAACCTAGGCATAATAAGCTTTAGTTTTTATTATTTTTCTTAAGAGTTTCTATGACTCTCATTGATGAAATGTCCTTCCAAGATAGAAACTACACATGACCTAGTCAATGCAGCTGGCCTATGTTTTTAATCTAATAACCTAACTGAGGTATTATTACTTAGGTAATTTATGCCACTCTGGTGAAAGCTGGGGCGTTTTGTAAGGATGAGACGTCTTACTATTCTTTATGACAATGTTTTCGTGAGTGGAAATCGTCTATTTTTTAACTACCGCTATGCGAATAATATCCGTAACACTGTAAGTAGGTAGGTACCTACAGATCCCTGTTGGTACAGTTAAGGTTAGAATTGCATTAAGATATTCTACTGACTTCTCTTCTTAAATCTTCTTACTGTGAATTTCTTATTAAATGTCAAATCTTGTTTGGCTTGGTACACTACTAAAGTGTGAACTAATTAAAGAGCTGTTGCTTATGCGAAGGTGTTATTTTTCATTCCATTATTATTGTGATTTCAGTCCTATTCTCACGAAAAACTTAACTTATAACCTATTTCGGTCATTTTAAAATGAAAGACCACGATGTCTTCTACTCGTGAGTGCGTATGCAACAAATCCTTAATGGTAGGTCACCTACCTACATAATATCAAATACTGAAACTATTCAATTGTAATTTAGCATCTGATTGCAATTAATTTCTTAATCAACAAACCTTGCCAGATGCGAACAATAAAAGCTAAAACTACATACTTCCTATAAATTGGTAATCTGCAAATCATTACCAAACATTTTTGTCTTTAGGTATATGCTGTCAGAGTATCTGCAAATGACTAAGTACTAGTCTTACTGAAATCGAGACAAGATAAACATCTTTTTCCAATACATTTCCTGTATTCAGAAATGCGATCAATGTGAGATGGTTTTAGTTCAATTTATAACTTTTAATCCCAAGTCAAAACCAGTCATGGCTTGGATATGGTTATCAACTATACCTATTGATTGATTTTGTTATTTCAAAAAATAACCACGGAATCGAGGTACTAAATCAAGCCTACATTACAAGTTGTGCCTATTGAACTTGGCTAAAACAGCAGATATACCTTTAGAAATCATCTACTCAATCGTTAAATGACAAATTTAACGCTTTCTGAATTATGAGTAGTCACTAATGTTTGCTAAACGGCAAAAGTGTAGCATTTTGCATATAAAAGAAATCCGCGTTTCTTAGCACACCACTCAACAACAAGTAAATCAAGTAGATACATGTATGCATATACATTTAAAAGACGGCTGTGTTTATGTACTTACACCATTTTTAAGTGTTGTTATTCAACATGTTATTGTTAAACGCGTGGCTGCATTAAATACTGTGTAAATTATTAGGTGGATTAGGTTTATCGCTTCATAAGAATAAACTATTGATAAAGAATTTAAGTGTCTCTTCAATTCATGTTGTTTCAAATGCCTTTGCTAATTTATTATATTAAAATAAACTACTACTACTATATAAAATAAGTCGGGTTTTTATTTCTGACGCTATAACGCACAGACCGATTTCCACGGTTTTGCATTCGTTAGAAAGGTCCCGCGCTCCGTGAGGTTTATAGCAAAGAAAATTCAGCAAAATTTCAACAGAAAAGCGGGAAAATCTTTTTTCACATACAGCTAAGGCCACGCGGACGAAGTCGCGGGCGGCTTCTAGTCATAGACAATTATTTCTTGAATAATAAAGGAAATTTTGAAAAACTTACATGGGTTCTCTGCCACCAGGTAAGGTTATCAAACCATCAGCAAGGTAATTTCCAGAAAAATACTGGTAAGGCTAGGTTGTTTAATACATACCTGACTTTTCATGATCACTATGAAAATACTTTTCATGATCACTATGAAAATACTTTTCATTTCATTTTATGTTTTATTTTATTTCATTTTATTTCATTTCATTTCATTTTTTTTCAGTTTTTTTCAGTTTATTTCATTTTATTTCATTTCATTTTTTTTTCATTTTATTTCATTTTATTTCATTTTATTTCATTTTATTTCATTTTTTTTCTTTTTATTTCATTTCATTTTATTTCATTTTATTTCATTTTACTTCATTTTATTTCATTTTATTTCATTTTATTTCATTTTATTTAATTTTATTTCATTTTGTTTTATTTCATTTCATGGGCCATTCACGGGTTGATTAAAGGCCCTTAATTCAGATATTGCGATATCGTTACCGTCATGTTGACTCACGGCCAACTCCCAGGTTTGTTCCTTATGTACAGATCAAGTCTCAAATTTGAGATCATTTTTCTGTATTTATATGCCTTCGTGATGACTCGCGGCCAACCCCCAGGTTTTTATTATACCTTCGTGATGACTCTCGGCCAACCCCCAGGTTTTTACAATACCTTCGTGATGACTCTCGGCCAACCCCCAGGTTTTTTAAGAAGTAAATAAATAAGTATTTTAATTAGGCACCGGTACTCACCGGGATGGTTTTAGGCGTCGGCCTCTAATTACATAGCTAATTGAATACTTCATTCTGCTAAATCCGCATTGGATTGTCATTTTCTTATATATAAAGCATATGTTGTGAACTTTGTGGGCAGCAAGCCTACGTGTGTGGTTATCCCGTGGTAACACGGGTGTTAGCCATCATCATATTATGAATATTGTAAACGGTAACCACGAAGTGGTATCAAATGTATTTAAATATAAATTTTATAGCAACTAGAGTAAGTTATGATGTTAGCCATAGCTGTATAGCTACAAAAGCTGTGGCGTGGCTACTCAGATGTGTCTGTGTAGACTTAGCAAAATGAAACATTATTTCAATGTCAGGTACTACCATTACTAAGACTTATTCTTAGTCTGCAGTTTTCAATTGAAATTACAATCTAATTCTTGAAGTTTTTAGGTACTAGTGTACATAAAAAGAAAGGTTTTTGTTATGCAAGGATAACACAAAATAACTTACAGTTTGGTCTTCGATTTGATTTTCACCTTAAAATGCTTTCGAAACCACACTCGCGTTGTGGGCCTGGCCGTGCTCTCGTTACGGGACGTCCTCTTGGACAGGAATCAACAGGAACCTTTATTCTGCTTGACTAATTTGTTGAAAATGCACCGACCAACTTGGTACGGGAAAAAAAAGGATCTTCTTCTTCTGTTTGTCTCGTTTGTTGGAAACACACACTCAGTGTGCGTTTTATCGTAATCTCGTTACGGTGGGTCCATTTTGGACAGGCCTCAACAGGATCATGAACAGCTAAAATTAATGCCAACAGTGATTAAGACCACTTCACGGTCTCATCATTGACGTGTTTTGTTAAATTTAAACATTGCATCGTCATGCTATTGCTTAGCTTTGTTTACAGTCATACGAAGATTCACTTTTAATCACGAGTTCTCTTATTAAAACATTTTGTGCAAGAAAATGTGGGTAGATTTTTATTGTAGATCGTATTTAGTTATTGTTTAAAACGAAAGTTAAGTACGATTTTAACGTTGTATTTCATTTAGGATCTATCGATTTACACTACTACAACTATTGCAAACACTTCAGCACTTAAAGAAACCGTTATATAAAAAATATAACGAGAGAGGGTGTGTCGATGCCCGAACACTAGAAACGAATGATGAACTTGTCACCTGTCAGAGCGACGCACCTACCGTTGGGAGGGAATTTGTTTTTTTGTTTCTGTTTCAGTGATACCAGCTCTAAAACGTGTTGATGCCTGGTACATGAAGAAATGTACTACCTTGTGATAAAATCCCGAGGATGCAGCGACGAAGTATAATTAATAATAGACATGAATACCATAATATTAAATGTTTACAATAAATATACTGTACTTAAATAAATGTGACGCTACCACCGGATCGGAAAGTTGTTTCTGTACTGAGAAGAACCGGCAAGAAACTCAGCAGTTACTCTTTTCAACTGTTTCTCTTTTTTACAATCGTTGTTAGTCGTTGTTACAATATGAACTTTGAACAAGATAGCATAATTCAAAAAATAAGAAAAGAATAACACTTCTAAGTAAGTACATCGACGAGAAGCTATATAAAACAAAAATGGTTAGTGTCTTAAACGTAAGTATTAATTGTTGATATTACAATAGTTAATTAGACTCTGTCGGGAGCAGAGAGCTTATTCCCAAGCATTCTTATCCATGATATAATCTCTAGTGCTGTAATATCCCTTTTTCAGCAACTTAGCTTTAATGTAATTTTTAAATCTATGTAATGGTAGCTTACAAATTGCTTCCGGAACTTTGTTATAATAATGTACACTTTGCCCCATAAATGACCTTAAAACTTTCTGTAGTCTGAAAAATGGTAGCGCAATTTTGTCTTTATTCCTAGTATTTTTAGCATGGATATCGCTGTGTTTGGTATAAAGATTGATATTTTTTCTTACCAAGACAATACAGTTGTAAATATATTGCGAAGCTACAGTCAGAATACCAATTTCCTTAAAAAGATCCCTAAGAGAGGCCCGTGCTCGCAGCTTATAAATAGATCTAATAGCTCGCTTCTGAAGCACGAAAATTGCTTGTATGTCCGCCGCCTGACCCCAAAGTACTATTCCGTAGGACATAATACTGTGGAAGTAGCTAAAATAAACTAACCGAGCGGTGTCAACGTTTGTCAATAGCCTTATTTTCCTAATAGCAAAAGCAGCTGAGCTAAGCCTACCTGAAAGACTTGTCAAATGAGGGTTCCATTGTAATTTTGAATCTAGGGTTATTCCAAGAAAAACTGTGGAGTCCACAAGCTCCATTTTATCATCATTGATTTTTAAATCTATGTCGTTATTATTTACGTTAGGCAATTTAAAATTAACACATTTAGTTTTCTTCGAATTAAGCTGCAGATTGTTAACTGTAAACCAATGTAAAACTTTCGAAAGCGCTTCATTAACATCGTCAAAGAGGTTTTTATTTCTATCAATGTTAAAAACTAAAGACGTGTCATCTGCAAACAATACTATATCACATAAGTCTTTGACATAAAAAGGTAAGTATAAGTGAATGAAATACCTAGCCACAACAAGCATTTCATTTCATAGGCCCCGTTTTCCTATTAGAAGACCGTTTTGGAACAGTATCGCTTCAGGGTTAAGCACCCAAGGACGATTACTAGTGCAGGGGCCACTTTCTTTTTCGTTCGTGTGTCGCGTTAAAATATGGTATTTAATATAGTCGAGGTGGTGCATTGAACAAGCGGACACGCAGGCTGCTTTATCGTTTTTATTAGTACTGAATAAACAAAATATAGTTAACAGTGTAAATTTGGGGTTCATGCATCTTTTGATCGGATGAATAAACCGGAAAGATGATGATATTGCTAGATGTTCATCCAATCCACAAGCTATCCATCGTTTACCCATTGGTGTAGTGTTGCTCAAAATGCGTCGTTGCCAGAGTCGCCACTCTTTGTATGCCAGAAATATGAAAAGAATAAGGTCACTTAAATAATAAAGATAGTACCTACCTAAATCTGGCGTGGAACACAAATGGCACAATCATATAGGCATTACTATAGTGCAGTCTTTCCTACTTACATTTATCAATGCATATCAATGCAAGTAGTTTATCTAGGTACCTAGGTTCATCGAAACGCTATGTTTCTTTGCTCAAGGAGTTGACACTGATTTTAATTTGAGGTAATGTAAATCCGATTTAAAAATGTACAAATCATAAAACATAAATGTTATTTTACTGCGCTCTGCCCTGAAGCGTTGGCACCAAATAGGGTACCAGAAGTGTTATAAGTCTTACTTATTATGATGCTTGGTAATGTAATGCGAGGAAAAATTCCGTTTTACGACCTTAAAATTGATAACTTTTTGGCTTGTGATTGTCTCACTCCTCGAGACGAGTGACCCATTGTGGCAAACTACATACCTACAATAGTTAAGAGTTTAAACAATGAACACATAGCTAAATATACACATAGCTAAATATTATTTTTATTATTTTTTGTCTCGGACAAACTATTTAAGTAGCCATGATTGCTATAAACGAAGAACGTGTTTTTGTAAATCTAAACTGGATAATGTAATTCACATTGCTATTTATTATAAATAGCCATTCGAAGTGTCAAGCTGATCCTGTAATTGGGACCATCGCTGAATTCACCTCTGTAAGACTTGGATATTCTGGTCTGCTGAAATCATTCGGAAAGACTAATAACCCTATTTGTTTTTTGGCGATTCATTAGTACTTAGTAGAGCAATAGTTGGCCAATAACCTATATCCTACCATCACATCATGATTAGTTTGTTTAAACCAATTTAATTTTTGCTCACACGATCCTATCTGGCAAAACTAGTTATGTTCAAGAAATTTTATGGTTTTCAATGGAGCTCTATTTACATCAGATTTGGCTCTATACATTTCTATGAAACTTCATAATTCGTAGAATACATCGTCGGTATAATTCATTCTCTCTTGAAAGATATTATAGGCGACAAACTGACCAAATTAAGCTGGACGTATCACATTGGCGTCTTTGGCTTCACTACCACCAGGCGATAACAAACACGTCTCAATTAATAAGCTTCGATTAACGGTACAGTCAAATTAATAGCAGCGTTTTACCTACCAATAAAACGCTTATTAATTTACTTACCTTGATCGAAGCTTAGCTTCCAGCTCTGCCTGGTGAATTGAGACACAATGACGCAAAGATCTCCGAGGCCTACACAGGCTCGGACCAGCCAGGTGGTAGTGGGGGTCAGAGTGACAGAGACAGCAAATAAGATACTCAAGGCAGAAAGAGACAGATATATAAGCGGGAAACATCGACAGCCTCTCTCAATTAATAAGCTTCGATTAAGGTAAGTAAATTAATAAGCGTTTTATTGGTAGGTAAAACGCTGCTATTTAGTTTCGCACATTATGAGACGAACTCTATATTGTTGTTTTCGTGAGTTTGAACATCTAGGTATGAAACTCAGAAGGTATGCATTTTAAATGGGTAAAAAAATGTAGGTATAGGTAGGTCTAAACACATTCAAAATCAAATCAAATCTTTAGCAAAAAAACAGGAAGTTTTTTTTAACCCGTACCCAACACATAGCGCGACACCCATTTTCGTCCAGGAGAAATATAAAATATTATTTTAGGTATTTAGGTAATACGAGGAGAGTTCATATTACAAATTCCTAAAAATAAATACTTAGTTAAAAAGATCTAGAAGATTGAATAAGCAAAGTTAATTTTCCCCAACATCCTCTACTCCGAATATGTACCTACAGTAGACAATTTGAATAGGTACTAGGCTACCTACTATTTTCGTGCCGAGTGCTTGAGATTTTTCATGTGAATGGTTGTCTAAGAAGGTATACATCTATCCTCTTTTACGATTATTACTGTCTATTGCGTCTTATTGGCACTGACCTATCGCAAATACCCTTCTGCCGCACGCGAGCAGCCCAGCGTCGTAATAAACATTAAATATAACTAGCATGGATGCCAAGCAATAAATGGTCCTACGTACGGTCTTTAAACAGTTTCTCATGAAAGTAGGTATCAATCGCCCGCCCTGTGGGTAAAAATTGAATGTTAGAACTTCGCTGGTGAGGCTACTGCATTTGCTGCTGGTATTCTCCTTGAACCCTGTGATTTTCAGTGGTAGAAAAGCATAAACACTAACCTGGATGGGGCAGGACAGGGAAGGTTCCACCAACGACGGGGCTGCGTGCCGGCCGGCTAGCAGAACGGTTAATATCGATGTTGCACCACAGATTTTCTTGCTATAGCTTCACCACATCACATTGGAGTTGAGAATACACAAAACAGTCAGTAAACCACTAGCTAGTTATTAGATTTTCATGTTTTAGACCCGCGAGCGCAGGAGAAAAGTTCAAGTAGCCTTTGTTTTTTCTAGAAGATCGACGTCAGATGTCGTCCAATCACAGCGCTCGGCGCTTGGGCGAAAAAGCGGTAAAGGAATATAACAGGGCGTAAGAATACGGCCACAGGCCATTCAAGTCGGATAAATCAGAGACGTATATTTTCAGAAATGTTAGTTTGCGTACATTGATTTGATCTAAACGCGATGTCGATGGACCAACGTGTTGCTTGCAACTTGCCAGGTGTTTCGTTTGGCATAGAATGTTTTAGCTTTCGGGCTACTGCCTAGGCGGTAGGGCTACCTATATCTGAGGGCCTGGTGAGAGTTTCAAACGGTACCTATGGTATTGTATAGCTGAGGTGGTGGGTTTTTTTCTCTATGTAGGTAGGTACTTCACTCACGTTTACGCGCCAGGAGCGTTTTATCTCACACTGGGCCATTCGATACGACTGACGGTGCTACCCACGCTAGGTCGGATAGTGGCATTGGTCACGATGATAATGAGTTTTTTTCTCTTAAGCTTCTTTCAGGGATTTTTCTATCCCAACTAAAAAAAAGGTAATTAGTGATGAGAATATAAATTATTGTTTACTAAGGACTACTCTTGGAAAACAGCAATACAAAACTGTATTGGTGTTTTCCATCACCAAAGAGTAAGCTGTATTTACAAAGTAAAAACCTAGGTGTCCCGGTCAGACTTGAACTCTGGCAGGACCACACGGCACAGCTGCACAGATTCCGAGCAAGTGTTTAACCACTGGACTACGACGCTCTCCTTTTAATCAACAAATAAAACGGGGAATAATCAACCCAGCCACATAATTTTTAATTGGCCACTCGATCAAACTTCTTATTTTATTAACTAAGCAACGGGATAATTTGATGTCTCAAATAAACAAACTCGTCTTTTTTACAACGTCAGTTAAATATCATGAAAAATGTGTCTACACCCAGCGGGATCCCCTATCTGGGAGACTTATGAGTGATACAGAGAATTAGATCTGAATATGTTCTACTGAATTATGCTGAAAACAGAATTTGTTCCGTAAAATAAACGGAAATATTCGCTTCTTTAACCGACCTCCAGCCAGCGGGATATTTTCTTAAACTACGTCTGATGAACTATAAATTGATATCAACTTTTAGATCTATGTTTATTCTGTTTATTTGAAGGAAAATCAGTCTCCTAAAGTCCGTAATTCGGTCACAATTAAGCTGCAAAGAAACCTCCATTCAGCGGACTATTTCTTCTAAGGATGTTATTATTGCAGCTTTTACGATAAATTAATGAAATTTAAACTAATTACAGCTTACAAATGATGATGAAGGTTGAACAAATAGGGAATTTTCGTAAAATGTGCCGTAAATAGTTTAAATTGTATTAGGTTGTCTGGAAGAGATCGCTCTCTAGCGATAAGCCCGTCTAAATTGTACATTGTTCTCATTGTTGTTGTGTTATTTGCTTGAAATGTAATGTTTTTGTACAATAAAGAATATCTATCTATCTATCTTATCGTACCTACTTAGTCCTCAATTTTTTTATGCTCGTATCGATAAAGTTGTCAGGCACTTCTATGTTATCATCAACAGCCGCTGACTGCTGAACATGGCCTATTCCCTTAGGGCTCGTTTGAGGAGACGCGAGGCGTGCGATGGCTTCCCGCGTGGCAGTGCGTGAAGCGGCCAGCGTTGTCCCACGCGCAAAATCATACATTTAGATTCGTAAGGCTCGTTTAAAGAAACGCGGGGCGTCGCCCGCCGCGTCGACTGCCGCTCCATCCGCCGCATTCCTCTGTTGCGAAACTTGCTAGTGAACCCGCCGCGTCTTCCGCGGCGTCCTCGCGGCGTCACCCGCCGAGTTCATCCTTTGCGAAACTTGCTAGTGAACCCGCAGCGTCTTACGTGGCGTCACCCGCCGAGTTCATCCTTTGCGAAACTTGCTAGTGAACCCGCAGCGTCTTACGCGGCGTCCCCGCCGCGTCACCCGCCGAGTTCATCCTTTGCGAAACTTGCTAGTGAACCCGCAGCGTCTTACGTGGCGTCACCCGCCGAGTTCATCCTTGCGAAACTTGCTAGTGAACCCGCAGCGTCTTACGTGGCGTCACCCACCGAGTTCATCCTTTGCGAAACTTGCTAGTGAACCCGCAGCGTCTTACGCGGCGTCCCCGCCGCGTCACCCGCCGAGTTCATCCTTTGCGAAACTTGCTAGTGAACCCGCAGCGTCTTACGCGGCGTCTGACGCCGTGTCACTCGCGGCATCTGACTCTGCGTTTGACGCTACAAATCGAACAATCGCTTACAGAAACGCTTCTCCTTGAAGGCTCCGAACATCATCGTTTGTTTGTGTTTCAGGCGGCCCGCTTTGCGGCCTGATCCGCGTTCTGATTTTTCCAGAGCGGCGGATATTAAAGTGACCGGTGGCCGCATTTTGTGGCCCTAGTACGGGGACGCTAACGTCCAATTAGTAACGTTGTCGCTTGACACCTCACGGAAATGTGAGAAAGTCAGTAGGTAGTAGATTCCCAAGTCAGACGTATTTATCTAACCATAGCCTCTCGCTTGCCAGTAGGAGTCTATTGCATATGAGGTCGATGTCTACACCTTAACGTGCATACGCTGTTGCAGCCGCTAGCCCACCTGTTCCACCGCTCCCGCCACCTGAGCCACGGTAATATTATTAGATTACCGTGCCTGAGTGGCGGCAGGCTGTTGAGTAGAAGTTTAGTGTAGTCACGCTGCTACGCCTGCCGAGGCAGATCATAATAGGACCGATTTAACGATCGACCTATGGCATTTCCCGTTCCTAGTTTAGCCTCAGGGTAGATGTAAGTCATTCAGACCGTTTCCCTTTATATTCAAATTTAGATTTATTCCCCTAACCCGAAAACCTCCAAATTAGCTATTTCAGGCCTGCTTTAGGGTTTCACTTGACTAAAGAAAGTATTTATAGGGTAACCCACGCATTAAATTCACTTGTTGTAAACTAAAGTTTAAATGTCAATCATGGCACGTTTCTGAAAGCAGAAACAACCCCAATTTATTAATTAACAAAAGAATCATGAGCCGTTTTCCTTGTTTCCTACCCTATAAGCGTCACAATGTGGGGGTTCTAAAGGTCAACAGGGCAAACTCAGTCTAAAGTAATAAATGTTTGAAAATTTTGATTTTGTATGAGTTCCATCTCGAGTTGGGCCCCAGTGAAGTACCTACAAGTTGTTGCCGCCCGGCTATGTCCGCGTAGACTTATTTTTTTAACTACAGTTGATCATAATCCGAATCATATTTTTTGGGTTCCGTACCTTGAAAATAAAAAAATCGAAACCCGTAAAGAATCACTTTGGGGTCCGAACGTCTGGCTTTTCCCTTATTCGCAGAAATGCTTGTAGGTATTAAACTAGAATTTATATCAAACCCCCTCATGGGTCCTCGCCTCGGCGTGGCGAGGGGGCCTAGTACCGGTGGTAGGGGCACCACCGGGAAGCAAAGAGAACCCAGGCGTGGCAGCGTGGTGGGCTGGACACCCACCCGCTGCGGCCCGTAAGGGCTACGTGGGGCTGCGGGGCCAGTGGGGCCTGCAGGCGCCTTGAGGCGCGTGGTTGGGGCCGCGGCGCACAACCGGTTGGTGGGGGGCAGTGATCCGAGGCTGATCCCCCCTGTGCGTCGCGGCCCGGCGGGGCCGTACCGCCGGTTACGGCAGCGGAGCCGCCCTTTGGTGGCTCGTGGTTGCGGGCCCAGTAGGGTCTGCGTACGGTGGCCAGCTGGCGCGCGGTACGGGGGTGCCGTCGCCGGCATTGCACGGGCTTCACCACTGTCTGGTAATGACGGCTTGACATCCTCGGCTGTCCCTTCTGGCCTCCCCTCACGAAGGGGGGGGGGGGTCGCTTCCGGCCCGCCGTGCAGGCGGGCTCCGTCCGGGGGAACGCGTAACAGGCCTCGCACTACTCACCGTGTTCCATACCACCTTTCCAGTGGAGAGTCCGACATAACCCGTCCGTCCCCCGGTGGACCAACGTTTTACAGCACAGATGAAGGAAAATTTGCCAAAACAGTGAATTTTTTAGTTAACAACTAGCACCGGCCCGCGACTTCGTCCGCGTGGACTTTGCTGTATGTGAAAAAAATATTTTCCCGCTTCATTGTTCAAATTTTCCTGAATTTTCTTTGCTATAAACCTCACGGAGCCCAAGACCTTTCCAGCGAATGCAAAACCGTGGAAATCGGTTCGTGCGTTCTGGAGTTATAGCGTCAGGAAGGAAAACCCGACTTATTTTTATATTTTAACAATGAAAACATTTTTTTATATTTTTAACTTACTTTCCTTTTTCTCATGAACACGTTAAGGTATTCAACTGAAATTTGTACTAGATACTGAAGTCCAAGCCAATGCAAACAAAAGATACATCGGTTTGTGCCGCAATTTTTTTTTTTTATTGGTCTTCAAGATGACCTCACTCCACGTGATGGGAAGCAGTCGTGAGGTCCAGATATGGGGTTGACAAGCACAGTAATTGAGAACTACTTTGCTGGTCAATCTCATTTTGAAGGCCTGCATACTGGAATCACAAGCACAAATAAATATTTTTTTATCATTTTAATTTACTACCCCCTTTCTCATGAACGCGTATGGGGTATTAAACTGAAATTTACATTACTCAAGTTTTTGTTACCTTCATCTGCAATTTTAAACTTCTGTGTACACAATCAGAAGAAACAGCTCTTGCTAGAAACCAGCCCTCCAGCTCAGGCTTAAGCGTTATGCTGAGCTAGCCAAACGATTCGGTTAAATAATAAATAAATAATTTTATTTGTGTTTTCATTTTATTCTGCAAATAGTCAAAATGTTAATTAACAGTCTAATAAAATTTCTTTCTTTTATATTCTCAGCTACTTTCAGGAGAATCGAAGGTACAAAAAGGTTACTCGAAGGTACTAAAAGGTACTTCCAGTCAACCTAGAATCTTAAAATTGTACATGAAGCAATGTTTTAGAGCACATTTAAAGAAAAAATATTTTTTTTAAATTATAAACTTTTCACTGCTGTACTCACGATTGCGTAGAGATCAAGTTGTACAGTCAACGGCACATCAGGCTTCACGTTTCCGATCTAGGGTGGCATTCTGGTGGACATCACTTCACATCTCGGTGCTTCACGCTTACTTCAATCATCAATACGATTCAGTCTGAATTAGTACTTTCGCTCATTTTGTATGTAAATAATTTAAAAATCTTATTATTTACTCTCAAACGACAATTTCTGTTTTTTATACGGAACCCTAAAAATTCTCCCCATGATTTTTCTGCAATATGATAAGTAGTTTGTTTTGTATGCCAAAAGATGATTCTGGCTGAATGTAGGTAAGGAATTAAACTTTAGTAAGAGGTAAGTTAAGTTCTGCATTTTAATATTCAGGATAAGAAAGTATGTCAAAGGAAGATTTTAAATGTTAACCTTCTGCATATGAAGTTTTCGGCGTTTTGATTATTAAGGATGAATATTCAACTTATGCAAGATGATTCTGCCTAACGAATTTATGGATTTGACTGTATGCTAAATGACTGAATGCGAAAAGATTTTCCGCGAAACATTGTTTCTGCCACCCGATGTTATGCTTTCAAAGTTAAGACTATATATAAAAGGTAGACCCGTGAAAACTTCATCCGAGAGATATTTGATGACTTGAACCGAGGAAAGTAGGTAGAATGTTTTTACAAAAAAAAAAGTGTTTTAGTATGTTCATACTTCACCTGTGTGTAGTCCATAGGTACTTTGTTCTATTTAGTTTGATATTGAGGACAGGATTTTAGTTGTGTTGTGTTTTAGGGTCTATTTATGTTTTATTGCAGCGGATTACCAACTGTTGGTTTACCGATGCAACACTGGCATAATTATGTTTTTATAGTCTGAAATCTGTAGTCCACATTGCATGCCGTGGCAGCCTTTAGTCCTATTGTTTAAAAATGATCTAAATTGTATGTGAGTTTGTCTTGTTGGTTGTCCTGTTAAAAAAATAAAATAAATGAATAGTACCTAATTCATATCTATTTACTAAATTAGCTTACTCCTAGTTTCCCATTCTAAGTAGAAATGAGAAAGCGGCACGGCTCACAACCATCCTTTTCTCAAGTTACTTTATTTCTTGTGCATTATACTTTCCTTTTTTAAACTAATAATAGCCTCCATCGTGCTTCTGCAGAATAATGAAGAAGTTTGGTGGACTTTTTAGCTAAGTAATTTGAATAGATGGCGGGCTCACAGTTCACACGGTATGGCATCGTGAATCGTGAACGTCACAACCAACAGCCAATAAAAGAGTCTTTCTGTAGAATGTTGCCAGTTGTTAAGTTTAATTAGCTAAAGGAAATTCTGCCTTTCTTAGACTCTTTGCCAACGAGTAACGCTAGGTGCACACTGCTGTGTTGGGGTGAGTTGTGGCGCGACAGGAAGCTACCAGATTGGTGGATTGTCGCCACAACACACCAATGTAAATCTAATCATAACATTTGATCGGAACCGATAGCGTTACACTGTAATGTGAACTTAGCATTAGTCTATTGACTCTCTCATTAAGGACAGGCGAGGGAAAGACAAAGTGAGATAAATACGTCTGAGCATCGGAATCTACCGCCCACCGCCCAATGACAACGTTACATATTGGTAATATGCGTTCTGGCCAGTCAGTGACGACAAGAAACCAAACATCAGGCGTCTAGTCTCTTTATAAGCAAAACATTCGCATGGCAATTTAATAGTGTAGATATTAAGTTGCCATTATACATATCGAGCACCGTTCATTGATTTCAAATGCAAATAACACAGTGCATGATGGCGATAGAGATTTTTAAAACAGTTATGTTTAACGATGAGGATGAGGGCAACTGCATTTGCACCAACTGGGGTGTCGGCCCTGGCGGTTTTACATCCAGTTATCAAAGTTTAGTTTTACGGAGGAGGAGATAAATGTAGGGAGTTAGACAATGCTTCAGGGTGGTGAGTGGTGACACTACGGACACCTCACTCCCTTCAGATTCACACCCGACGACCCACTTTATGTAAATTACTACCTTTACGACTACAAACCAGTCTCTAAAAAGTACGAAACAATGAAGTAGTCTCTGCTAGGCTGTCATGATATCCGTGATCGTTTTCACATACTTTTTTTTAGTTTTGCTACAGTAGGCGGCAGTTTAGAAGTTCCGAAAGAACATATGAACTTCCACATCCATACATACAGGTCAAAGTCGGGTTATGACTTTGACCTGTATGTATTATTCCTTTTCCTTCGCGTGGTCGGGTAAAACACGCCTAATTTGTCTATTTCATATGTATGGGCAACGCACAACGACGGCATGACAGGCTATTGTGCTGCCATCTTTATTTACTGCCAATCACTTACTAGACGGTGTTTTTCTGGCAACATTGATCTACGTTTCGATTCATGAATTTGCAGTTTTACTGGAGGCAGCAAAGAATTTTTTTTAAACTCTGCCATTCTTCTTTCAAGTACTTTCTAGTCAACTTTCTTGGTAGCTGCTTTAAGAAATTTTGAGAATTAGTAAATCAGTGCATTTAAATGAAGTTTTATTATTTAAAGATGAAAATTGATATGTTCTCCGGTGATTCATCCAAATGAAATAACCAAACGCATCTGGCAAGTGGCAATCTGTGAAGCTGTCAAATTCCTATCAAATTTTCGGAGAGGCGTACATTATTTTGCGTTTTATCACAAATAATACAGTGTTATTTCTTCAAAATGCTGGCTTTGATCAATCGCATCCTCGATTGGATTAAAAGCTTGTTTTGGAAGGAAGAAATGGAACTTACTCTGGTCGGATTGCAGTACTCTGGAAAAACAACTTTTGTTAACGTCATTGCCGTTAGTATTATCTGAAAACATTAAATTGTGTACTTTCAGAGCTTTCATACGCACATATTTGTCTCTTATCTTCCACCCTTGAAGTTGTTTAGACGGTGGGAAGGTTATGCATCTATGGGGCCATGTCGCACTTTTATTACGATTTTTGCAAATAATTTATGTATGACACACAGCTGAACTGAATCAGTAGGCGTTTATTCGCTTATAAATCCATTGTTTTCTTTGTTTAGTAATTTTCTTTTTTATGCATACCCAACGAACAACATTTTAGTTTCAGTTATTTCTTTCAAAATGATACAGATCTGAGAGTGTTTACTGTGCTCATTTACATATATTAAAATGAATTTGAACATGCATGTGCAGTGAAAGTTATGACTTGAAACATTTCATTTAGTTTTTTTTGTACAGATGCTAATTATGAGTTTGCTATAGCCAAAGTATACACATTTTTATGTGTGTGGAATAGAAATATTTAAGAGTTTGAGTGTTGAATACTTTGATATTAGTTAAACTTTGTTGTCAGAAGTAAAGTAGTATTACAAGACGCTTTAGAATAGAATATAGGAATGTTTAGATTTAATATTATGTTTTACTCTTGGAAGACCTAATATTTATCTAAATGTCGGTCTAGAGGATTAAGCTTAGTTGCAGAAATTGTCCAATCAAAGATAATGATACAGTATAGCTTGCACTAATTAAAATATTTCAATTAGAAACATTCATCATCATCTGATATGTTTGCTATGCTATTGACCTTTTTGAAAAAGTGTTCAAAATTGATTAGCCCTTATACAAACATGAAAGTTGTAAAAAAACTGTTCTGTTCAACTTTGTACTACTGACTACACTACACTAATGTGCAACCAACCAGATGCTGACTTGACATAAGCCGATGTAGCTGCAACAAGAGGCTGGCATCTCTCTTGAATTGATGCTATCAAAAAACATCTCAGTTAAGTTAAAGATATTTATTTTAAGAACTGTTAACATTCCAGTGCAATAAAAAGCATAGTTTGCAAATTTTCTGCAGTCTTATCACACAAAATGTCAAATCTGGTAATGTTTATGTTACAAATCTAAGTTTAATGTTTCCAATGGGTGTTATCAGACACTGAATAGTTGAGCCCTGTTGTAACGTTATCATATTTTCAATGTCATGCTGTTTAGAGTTCAATGGTAGTATTTTGTTATCAAAACTATATTCCCTGATTGATTTCACTGGCAACTTATTTATGGGATTTTTAAGGGAGATAATATATTATGTTTAATATTGTCTTTGATTTATTGTTGCTTAGTAAACAACACACAAAAATTCCATCTTCCCAGCATTCTTTTAACATTACATCCGTTGTGAACCATTTTCTAACCAGCAATTTTATTGATTCGTTATTCGTTGTGGGTGGGGATGTCGCCTGAGCGATAGGCCACTGCGACCATTACTGATCTATTGTGGCCATCATCCCTTTAAAGATCACTCTCCAGGCCAGCAGCCTTCATAAACTGCACTATTTTCCCGGGAGTGATGTTCTTGGCGTCCTGGGGAGCAAGCAAGTGACTCCCCAGCACGCGGTACCTACGCAGCGATAACGCATCGCAGTCGCAGAGGACGTGGACCGGCGTTTCGTCCATGTCCTGGCAGAATCTACAGGTTGGGACCTCTGAGATCCCAATCCTGTGACCATGTTTGTTCTACCGGCAGTGTCCTGTTAGGGTTCTGGTGAGGGTTCTGATTTGACCCCTACTCATCCCTAGGGCCTCCGCGGTGAACTTATGTGAGTAGCCCTTTATCAGAGCCTTGGCGTGCACCAGTCCGTTTGTATTGGTCCAGGCCAGCATGCCAAGGGTCTCCGCCCGAGCTTTTAGTGGCTGACGCAGGGCGCAGTTGGGTATACCCACCATCGGCTCTGGGGCCTGATTGGTGGATTCCGCCCCAGCCCTGGCCAGCTCATCTGCAGCTTCGTTCCCAGGGATATTGCAATGACCCGGGACCCAGCGCAGCGTGACCCTGTTGTTGGCGCCGAGGTTGTTCAACGCTTGGGCACAATCCAGGGTAAGTTTTGAGTTGATTTCAACTGAGGCTAGAGCCTTAAGAGCGGCCTGGCTATCAGAGAGTATGTAGATACTCCAGTGCCAGAACCGGCGCTCCAGGTTTGCCTGTGCGCAGTGAAGAATGGCGGCCATTTCCGCTTGGAATACCGTGGCGTGGACGCCTAGGCTGCTAAATATGCGCGCCCTTGGCGTCTCGCCGTAGACTCCGTAGCCGGCTCTACCATTCATTTTGGATCCATCGGTGTACCACACGATATCACCCGGTAGGAATTTCGCGGGAGATCCTTCCTCCCACTCGTTCCTCCCCGGGATTTCTACACTGTACCATTTTGTGAAGTGGTACTGAATGGGCATGTTGTCCTTAGGCATAAGCATAACAGGCATCCTGTGCAGCTCAGCCTTCAGGTTGACCATGCATTTCGACTGGAACCTGCCACCCCCATTGTTCAGCACCCTCAGCATGGCCGCCTTAGCCTCCATCCCCAGATGGATGTGGAGAGGGCACAGCGACAGCATGGCCTCCAGAGCTGCCGTGGGAGTGGACTTCATGGCCCCAGTGGTTATCAAGCAGGCCAGCCGTTGCACCCTGCCGAGTAAAACACTGCTTGTAACTTGAGTGGTTTTCTTATTCCAAACTACGCAAGCATAGGCGATCATGGGTCGCACTATGGCAGTGTATATCCAGAAAGCAGCCTTGGGGTTGAGCCCCCATTTGGTGCCAACTAGACGGCAACAGATCCCCAGGGCCATACGTGCCTTCCGGGTAATGTTGCTTATGTGAGGGTTCCATGTCAGTCTCTGGTCCATGGTTACTCCCAGATATTTGACTTCCTTGGAGATCCCTATGGGTTTACGGAACAAGGTAGGTTTGCGAATTCCCTCCAGGTTCCGTTTGCGGGTGAATGGTACCAGTGTGGTTTTGTCAGCGTTTACTGACAGGCCCACTTCCTGGCACCATTCTTCTACCAAACGCAGCGCCCTCTGCATTCGACCCGATATGGTGTTTTGACATTTGCCTACCACCATGATCACCAGGTCGTCCGCGTACCCTTGCGTGGTAAAGTGCGCGTTGTTTAATCGATGTAGTAGGTCATCCACAACAATGGACCATTCTAGTGGTGACAGGCCGCCACCCTGAGGGCAGCCCCTGGTCACCTTGACCTCTACGCGTGCATCAAGGAGGGATGTTTCTACCGTCCTTGAAGTCAGCATGGACTCTACCCACCTAAGGGTGGTTTCGTCCACGCCTTTGTTTTCCATACATTTGATGATAATGTCGGACGAGGTATTGTCAAAGGCCCCCTCAACGTCGAGAAAGGCGCATAGGGCGATCTCTTTGTCTTCCAGGGCCCTTTCAATCCTGTCCGTGAGTTCAATCAGAGCGGATTCCGTGGATCTACCGCATCTGTAGGCGTGTTGCCTCCCATGCAGAGGGTTGACCGTGAGGTAACTTTCTCTGATGTGCAGGTTCAGCACCTTTTTCATCGTCTTTAGGAGAAAAGACGTTAGGCTAATTGGCCGGTAGGATTTAGGCTGGGACCTGTCTTTGTCCCTTCCCTGCCTTCGGTATAAAAATTACCTCAACCTTGGTCCAATTTTTAGGTAGAACACCGAGTGCAAAGCTGGTTCTAAATATTTTTACCACGAATGGCAGAAGGACCTCGATGCCCTTCTGCATGAGTGCGGGAAAGATTCCATCAACACCCCCAGACTTGTAGGGTTTGAAACTGTTGATGGCCCATCTGACCTGGTTGGGTCTAAAGATCTGTGAGGCCCTCCTCCAGTCCTCCGACCTTGGCCGGGGTGCTCCAGGAATAATGTGAGGAGGGTTTTTGTCAGTGATCTGGTAGGAGCCCGGAAAGTGAACTTGAGCCAGTAGCTTCAGAGTTTCTTCCGCTGAGCTGGTAAACGCCCCATCCGCCTTCTTAAGAAGTTCTAGATGCGACGTGGGTGTCTTGGATAGTATTTTGTGTATCCTGGCCGCCTGCGAGGCGCCCTCGATTTCCTCACAGAACTTCCTCCAAGACTGTCTTTTTGCTTTCCGTAGCTCCCTATTGTATTCAGTGAGAGCCTTGGAATATTCTTCCCATACCCCTGTTCGCTTTGCCCTGTTGAACAGGTCGCGAGCTCTGGCTCTGAGCCGGGAGAGGGACTTGTTCCACCCTGGGATATTTTTGTGTCCCCGGTGGCCCTGCTTGAGCGGACAATTAGCTTCGTAGGCCTCAATCATGCCCTTAGTTATTGCCACTGTAGCAGAGTTTAGCTGTTCAATTGCGCGTATGCTCTTATTGACAGCCCCTAAGTTTTCGCCTAGGCATTCAGTGTATCTGCCCCAGTTGGTCGCCTTAGGGTTCCTATAGGGAGCAGTGGGTGGAGCCTCATCACTGCCTCCTAGGTCATACCTGATATGTCTATGATCAGATAGTGAGACTTCCCCTGAGACTTTCCATCGACTTATGCGTCTCTGGATCTGCCCAGTACAGAAGGTTATGTCTAGTACTTCCTGTCTACTCCTCGTAACGAAGGTCGGCTCGCAACCCTCGTTGAGGACATACAGGTTGTTACTGAGTAAAAAATCATAAAGTATTTCGCCCCTATGATTTGTATCCGTACTTCCCCAGCTAGTGTGGTGCGCGTTGCAATCACAACCCACAACTAGCTCCGCTTCGTGCTCCCTGCAGTAGTCCACAAGTGCTTGAAGCTGAAGTGACGGATCAGGAGCCTCGCCGGGGAGATATGCTGAGCAGACAACAGTTTTCCTGCCGGCAAGGCCAGGTAGAGAGATATATGCGGCTATGAGGTCGTCGCAGCTGATCTCTGGGATTGGCATGAACTTAATGTTTTTCTTAAGAACCATACATGCTCTTGGACGTGTGCCCCTGGTGTAATAAAGAACATTCCCTGCGGCAGTCAGTCCACGCACCGTGTCACCGTTAAGCCACGGTTCTTGAATCAAGGCAATGCCCAAGTCCTCGCTAAGGAAAGTCTGGCACACTACAGCCGACGCTCCTCTCGCGTGGTGAAGGTTTGCTTGAATATTTTTTATCATAGTTATGATTGTAGGTCCGAAGTCAGTCCCGGGACCAGTGTTCCCAGGACGGCTTCGGCGGTGATCATGACAGCGTCGAGTGGATGAGACCTATCGTCGTCATCGATCTCACTGCATGATACCACAGAGGCCAACACGGCTTGTTCTGTGGTCAATGATAGGGGACCACTATGTTCCCTTATCTCTCCGTGAGAACCTAACCTATTCATCCAGTTCCCACGAGTAGCGTGGGAAAAGGTGGTCCACCCCCACAGAACCCAGCATGCGGGGGTAAGGCTTATACACTCTGAGGTCGCCCGGTATCAGAGGTCCACCGTTCGAGACTGAGCACCCCCTCAGCCACGCAGCCATCGGCACGGTCGGTCACGCCTTGGCTTGGGGTTTTTTTAGAGAGGTTTTCTCCTCTTGGACAGGGATAGGAAGGTTGGGAAGGATTAAGCTTTGGGCCCTCGACCCGGGCACAAAGGCACCAGGTCTGTGGTACCTAGCTACTGGGATGGGAGGGGTGGGGTTGGAAGTGGTCCGGCCTGAGTTTTCTGTTACGTCTGTTTCTTAGGGAATCAGACCAAGAACGGGCAGCAACCTCGAGAAGGATAGTACACAGGCCTTGCCTTGGGGATCATCACGACCTGCGCTCTCCCCCAAGGCCATTCGCCAGACTTAGCATCGGACAGATGCTAAGAATAGATGTGTGCCTGACTCAAAGACAGGTTGCCACGACCGTTCCCATGGGGGTCCAGCAATGGCATGCCTCTCCGCAGTCACGCCCACAACCGCCCAATTTTATTGATTGGCATTGAAGAATTATTACATTTTTATTGATGTAATAATTCTTCAATGCCAAGTAAGAATAATAAAACTATATTCTGGTTAAAATTGGTAAAGCTAATAAGGAGTCTAAGCCTCAAGGTTTGAACATTGAAATATTAGAACTTTCACATTTTTAATGCTTAGTAGAGTTATCATTCTAATAAATTTTATACCATAAGCATGAATTGATGATATGAATAACAGCATTAATATAAACTGTCTAGTCTAGTTTGCATAAAAAGGTCTTTTATAGGGTTTTTGTGCTCATAATTTGTACAGTTTGCAACCAGAATATAATAATGTTGGTTTTTTTATGGTGTTCTCAGGCTTTTCAATATTAAGTTATAAGATTATAAATAAATTAGAATAAAATGTTATATTTAGATGCAGTGATATTTAAGAATCATTCAACCTTTAAGGTTAGATAAGAATGTTTAAAGAGCTCAGTGAACGTTATTTTTCCATTGTTACACTTGTAAGAATATCAGATGCTTCCATTTAGCGATAGTAAAGGATCAACCTATTCAATTTAGATATCCAAAAAATAAATTGATCTAAATGTTGCTGACATGGGCAAGGTATGTACCAATAAACCTCTGGAATAGAATATCTCTGGTATTGTAACCAAAGAAGTCTCAGATCTGTGAATTGATAGGAATAGTGTATGACTTGCCCGGTGGTGCAACACCCTAAGCTATTTTACTGTGTTTATTGGTCTCTAAACACCCATAGCGCATGCTGTACTTAGTTAGGGCAATGATTTGTTGAAACTTACCCCCAAATTCACAAACGACAATCAACGTTAAGCACACGCTCACGCTCATGCTGTCCTTTTTAGGTCTATTGACATTTTACGGAACAGCATGAGCGTAAGCGCGTGCTTAGCGTTGATTGACTTTTGTGAATTCGGGGGTTAGTGTCTGAAATATTTATATTGAATAATTCTCTTGTTTCAGTCTGGCCAGTTCAGTGAAGATATGATACCAACAGTCGGCTTCAACATGAGGAAAATCACGAAAGGAAATGTCACTATTAAGGTAACAGCCCCTATCGCATGACGTCGCAGTTAGTGATAACATTATTGGTTGTGGGTATCAATAAACATAACTCCTGTGTAGGTACAACTGACCCCACATTAAGCGTTACATATCAATTAGGATGTTATTGCATCTTTATTGCCGAGTAACTGGTACTGTATAACTGTTAAGTTATTACGCTTGACTTGAGTTCAAATATATCGAAAGTATTAAAAATAAATGTTACTACTACAGAATCAACTCAAATTTGAACCGTGCCTCAGACGACACACGACTCTGTCATTGTAGTATTACAATTGTTTTTGTCAAGCCGCCAATACCTTTCGCTGACTCACTCTGTTAGCTCACACCATTCTGATGCTGAGTTCTGATGCACTCTCCTACGTTTTCCGTTTGGCTCACAGTACTAACAAGTCATTGAATGTTATAGTGACTGCCGCGTTGCGAGTTCTCCCACAGATTTTATAAGTAGTTAGAAGTAGTAAGTGAGTCATTCCGTAATTTATGTTTCAGGTTTGGGACATCGGTGGCCAGCCCAGATTCCGCTCCATGTGGGAAAGATATTGTCGAGGCGTTAACGCCATTGTGTACGTACTTAGCTTTATGTTCGATTGTAATATCGGCTTTCATTATTCACGCTCGTATTCTAAACTGGACGCTCTGAATTGGTTCGATTCAAGGATATCCTGGGATTGCTTCCTCCTGATTGAAAGATATAGGGTTAGCTAAAATACCAAAGTCACCAGTGGGCGCTGGCTCTCACAATCCATTGTGGCGCAGTGATCCAAAATGAATCTTGGCGAAACAGGCAATGGATCTAAGTTCAGGCCAAACTTTGCCAAAATTCAGGCCAATCTATCTATCTAAATTGTTGGTACGCGCTAACTTTCATAAATGAACTAGCGGCCGCCCGCGACTTCGTCCGCGTGGACTTAGGTAAAAAAAAGTGATATCTTTATAAATTGTAGCCTAAGTAGGTATGTGTTATTCAGATGCATAAGCTATATTATTGTAAAGTTTCATCAAAAATAATTAATCCATCCTGTAGCTTTTACGTAAAAGAGCAACAAGGCACATCCACACATTCGAACTTTTGCATTTATAATATTAGTAGGATTGATTTCAGCAACAGCTCAGAGTACCTTCCTCTTTCCAGGTACATGGTAGACGCCGCGGACCAGGACAAGATCGAGGCCTCTCGCAATGAGCTGCACAGCCTGCTGGAGAAGCAGCAGCTGACCGGCATCCCAGTGCTGGTGCTGGGCAACAAGCGGGACCTGCCGCACGCGCTGGACGAACACGGCCTCATCGAGAGAATGTGAGTTAAAGCGAAGTCTATCAACGGATCAGACTTATACGTCTGATATAATCTACTAATGTTTCTACTATTTATGGGAGTTGTTAAGCTCAATAATCCAGACGAGTGATGTTGCACTCCGCCTGCAGACTAAATTTCACACAAGAAACAAACAGTTAAGCAACAAGCAACATCCCAGCGATTCGCAGCAACCGTTTTGGTAACACATTCATTATGCGCATAGCATAGGAGTGGAATGAGCTTCGTGCTGAAGTGTTTCCATAGCAATACGACTTGGGCCTCTTTAAGAAGAGAGTGAACAGCCATTTGTTAGGCCACACATCATCACTTACGATCGAGACTGAGATTGTGGTCAAATGCGCGCCTAAGCTAAAAAAAACAAATATATCTCTCAAATTGCATGAACATCACCGTTGGATTTCGCCTGTAAACTTCGTTCAATCCAAAAAAATCTCTAATTCCTGGTGGTTGACAGTACTATGCACCAGTGCCAGTGGTGTGCTAGTTGCGGCATTTTTCCATATTTATGAGAACTATTGTAACTTATTGCATTGTGTAGCTATAAAAAAGCCTTGTATCCCTAGGAACCTATCAGCGATCCAAGACCGCGAGATCTGCTGCTACTCCATCTCGTGCAAGGAGAAGGACAACATCGACATCACGCTGCAATGGCTCATCCAGCACAGTAAGTCTGGGAGCGCGCGTTAATGCCCTGCGCACTCCGGCGCGCAGTGCGCTGTACTGTAGAGATAGTGTTGCCCGGCTGGTGGCAGTGGAACTATCGAGAGTTTGATATATCGCCTTAATGTTTTTTATAGTGGAATTGTCGATACAATGTGCTTGTTTGTTTTTATATTGATTTGATAGTTGGGGTTTTAAATTCATTAGTTTTGGCCTGTAATGAATAAAATAGAGTCACAAGGACAGCAGTCCAGTTCAACTTGCGCAAAATAAATGCAAACATCACTTTGAAATCTACAGCTTTGCTACTCATTTTTTGATAGACAATCATTAGCTATCGATAGTTTCACTAAAAAAAGGAAACCAAATGAAACAACAGTCAGTTGTTAATGTCAAAAAAAAAGCCAATACATCTCATAAACATAACTGATATTTCCTTGAATGTGGCTATTATAGAAAAAGCAATTTTAAAGACTTACGCATGTTTCTATAAAAAAAAACTGCTTTAAATAGACAACAAAGCCAGTTTAGTATACATCATCATACACTTGAGATGAGACATAGTCAGATTAATAGGAACTTACGAATATTGTTGTTCAGCTATCGTTGTGCCACATTCCAAGCTATACTCGTATTTCATGACGAGCCCAACAAATTATCGATAGTCGACTGTCAAGGGCAACACTAGAAGCCGTGATACACATGTCAGCTACCTGCATTCACGCATTTGTTAATAGTTGACCAACATTACCTGTCTTCTAAAATTAAGTTGATGCTTAGAACCAAGGCTTGCATAAACTTGTATAAGTGAATCTGCAAGTGCTTATTTCACAACAAAAAAGAAATTGTAGCAACTTATTGTCCTCTAGCGGCGCTTAAATGTATAAGATACCGTCTCTCTAAATTTGTAACGCGGTATGTGCTAGGTTTCTTAAATAGTTTTCTATTGTAGAAAAAATTGTAAAAGCAATACGACCTCGTGAAAATACAGTCAAATAATGTAAAGAAGGAATGTGCCTGAAAGTCATCACATTCCGGACAAAAGCTGTAAGTGACTGGTTTTAGAAGTATTTGTTGAGTAATTTTTGTGATTGCCCCCGAAGGAGTCAGCATGTGTATCAGCGGAAATAGGCAAGTGAAGAACAAATTATTACCAAGCACGCGGCCCCCTGTGCCTATAAATATTGTAATTTATTAAATAGATATAGGAATAATCATGGCAAAAAAAATACTTCGTCTGGTTGTCTCGGCCCGGCGCATCGGTGTCATAGATGCTCAATCATTTTTACTATCAGTACAATAATAATTGACTTTCACTTGTCTTTTTACATACATAAACAAAATTTTGAAGGCCAACATAGCTTCAGATAGATAAATAAGATATTTTTCTGAAGCTTTGTTGACGATGACATTTCAGTTCACGCCGTAACTAATCTATCTCAAGAAGACAATTTCAGGCGAAGTATTTTTTAATGTCATGCAATAACCTGTCTATGCGTTTGACAGTGATCACAAACTTTAGGTACCTAATAACACGCGATTATTTATAAGAATGCAAAAACTAAGTCAAAGATCCAAATACATTTTTAATGAACTCGCAATCAGCAAAGTTACGATCGCTGGTTACCTCGAATAGTGCTAGGCACAGGGTAAGATGCAATGCAGGTTTAGGTAGAGTAGTTTTGTTGCGAAACTTTCGAAAGTATCGAAACCACAATCAATCAAATTCAGTAGTCACAATCGTTTTGCAACTAGTTTTCATGAATGAACCATTGAACGCCTTTGAACAGTAGCTGTTGGCAACGCAATCTATATCAAAATTAGTGGTTAAAATCAAATATGTTGTTAAAGTTATGTAAGTAAATATTTTAATGCAAATTAAAACAACAACAGTTCGTGGGCTAGTATAAATCAGCATGTAAATGTAAAACTTAGGCTGCTTTATCGCTATAAAGCTTAGCGCTTAGATACGAATAGACTGAAATCATCAAAAGTTTTAAAATCTTTCTAGTTATAGCAATAAAGACTTTCGCCTGAATATATACATTTTTATGGGTAATCACAGTCTACATGGCATCAACATCGCCATTGTTAAAATCTACCTTATCGATATCTTAATTTCTATCGATACTTTGGAAAGTTTTTGCACAACACTAGTATAGGATTGACCAATTACTCGAGCGATACTTGAAACACCATTGAATGTTTTACTCGCATCGCGGTTTACAACTCGCACTGCGTTGCCCAGTACACGTAGTATGTTTTAGTGTCGCCCGTAGCAATCAATTATGTATACATAAACATAAAGGAAGAATGCACATTTTTAAAATGAGATAAAATAAACTAATTTAGTATCAGGCGAATTATGTTTATATCACTATTGTATTGTGATCTAGAGAAAAACAATAATCATATTGTATCATGTTAAAATCAAGTTTTTATTTGGGTGAATTTATTGCTAAGGGCTAGTTTAATTGGGCTTAGGCCAGGGCCCCAAGTCTGCAAATCATAGACCGCCTCAATTGAACCGTGATTGAGTCCCAATCGGCTAATTCGACACATTTTCTATGAAAAATATGTCAAATTGGACTATTGAGACTCAATCACGGTTCAATTGAGGTGGTCTATGATTTGTAGACTCGGGGCCCTGGTTGTTTGCGTAAATTATTGGTATTGTTTACTGAATTATGGACGGCCTGGATGCTAAGTACTTTTCTTTAAAGGGAATAGGGTTTGAAACAACTACGGGTGACTTACACAAGTCAATTTTCGTATAGCTCCTTGGCATTACCAATTTTTTGCACCTCTTGGTGTGCTGCAGTTTCAGCGCGCTTCAGTCACGAGCATAATTATGTATACATTTTTGCGCTTAAGTCAAAAGGCGTTATGTTCAAATATGGATACATTCTGATCCTTGCGGCTGTGCGTATGTCATTCAAAAGACTCTGAACTGTGTCTTATAAATATCTTGGTAATGCAAAATGATTTCTAGTGTGAAATGTTGTAACGGCCTAATGACACTTGCTCTTAGTCTACATGTTGCTTGGCTTCATTCAAAAGAAGGTATTACTAAAGTGAAGTTCGTCTGTTTCCCGAACATTTTATAACTACAGCAACAGATAATGGTTAGTCAAATTAATAAATGCTCACTCTATTTTTTATCTGTTGTTTTTTAAATTTTATTTTTACTATTTATTTTGTTCTTATTATATCTAGGATATTTCTCGTACCTACTATCTGTTACTGAGTTATGGAATTGGTGAAAAGCGACTTATCGTCTTTGGAATTGGTCATTTTAAAAATGTTCTGATTGTGGCACAAGTCTAACAGTGGTCGCTTAATATGGAGGTGCCAAGCTTAAACAGATTTAGTTAGAAAGACAATGGTACTTTAATACTGAATTTCCGCAGTGGGACAGTGTGTTGCCACATTCGAAAATCCAAAATGCAGTGACTAATAAATATAATTGTACAACGCAGGGCGTTACATATCAAATCCATTGAACACATCCTTTCAAAATTGGTTGATAATACTCTTTGTTTAATAGTGACTTTATTTTGGACAAATACGATACTATATTAGAATATTTAGATTCCCTGATAATATTAGCGTTATTATAAATAATTATACTTATCTCATATTGTTAGCTAAAGGAATTAAGTTTAATAAAGTATATATCTTGTGTGAGACTATATGGCTCCTTTTTCGAAAGTGGTTGAGTTAGATAGAGTGTTTATGAGTATTGTAAAAAATACTGTGCGGCCTGATCACAACTCTTATAACAATATTAGGACGACCATACTCCTGTCTTGTACCTTTACCAGATACCAATACGTGTCTTTACGGAAGACTGTGGTAGTTGTAATAATGTTTTAAGAGATGGTGGACGGGCCTGATATGTGAAGTGTTTAGGCTGTAGACTGTAGAGATTGCAGAGACTATACAGCAGAAATCACCCCGCCATACTCCATGGTATACACGGGTTGATTCCCGCCTTGTAAAGTCTTTCCAATCAAACAGTAAAATATTGTTCGAGCGAATTGTAAGAAGTTGAATTATCTAGGACCAGGTAACACAACGGGGAAATGTATTTATTTCATAGTCGGCAGAGTTAGACTTACGCAAAGGATTTTTTCAAGTATATAGAAAAGTGATTAGGTATGTAATTTATATAAATACCCGCTTGGACTGCACATTATGTTTGTATAACTGTAATATAAAATTATATAGAAATATGTATCGGTGTTCGTTCGCGGGAAGGAGGATTGCCCGGTTAATCTGTGTTATCAAGTAACTATGTATATTTCGTGTTTAGTATTATTCCGTTAGTATGTTTTGTAATGGTTGGTGTAGATATCTCAAACGTAGACTACAGAAGTTTTAGAAGCACAAAACAATTTTCATAGATGTTATGTTTTCATTCATTTGAATATTCGTAATGAAAATATTTTCTGCTGGTATACTAAACGGAAATAAGTTAATGTTTGAGATATCTATGTTTTGGCATATTATGCAGCTATTTCAGTAAGCAATCAAGGTGTACATTGCAATGGGGTCCCCCATCACTGGCAGACTGATGATATTACCTGCTGCCAGTGTACCCATAACATTTTTGGGGTTATTTCGGTTGTACTTATTACAACCCTTTTGCAAAGTAATTCCTTCTTATCGAAATGGCTGAGTAATACGTCAAAGGGTATTTCTTTCTGTGGTGCGTTTAGTAATGTAAAATATCATTTCCTAATAAAAAACACAAGAAAATAGTAAAAATTGAAATTGTAAGTTACAAAGTGTCTTATTTTCCGGTAGCCTTAGGTCAGATGCTCACGATCTATCCTGTTTTACGTAGACTCGCATAGTATTGTTGATAAATTATAGTGTAGTTTCATCGTTTTGATACTCGCAAAGTAACCAAGTAATTATAGTTATTTGTCTGTTGATTAATAAACAACTATATTTATGTCTGTCAGCGAACGCCTAATACAATATTTGAGGTAAAGGCAAGCTACATCAGGTGGTGGCCCGTCGCTTATTCGATGAGACCACGTTTCGTGAATACGCGATGGGCCCCCACCCCCCAAAGAGTGTCTGGGGGCATCTAAAATTTAAGACATGTCTGCTTTCGACCTAAGTAGTTGTCAGCTCCCTACACTCTATACTATCTGTAGATCTTATATTGGAAGTGGCCACCAGCCAGCTTACAATTACAGAATATAACAACATTTCTTGCCTCCCTAAACGAAAGTGATGCTACCAAAATGCGAAAAGGCATTTTAACATCTTTATTTATTTAAATTTTTATATTATAAACAGGAATAAGCCGAACGTTTAGTTTCATATTTAAAAAGACTTAAACACATATGAAGCAAAGCAACCCCATTTCTTTTTGTCGTAATCATGGGTGTATGTAAATATGAAAGGGAATGAACTAATACGTCGAAAGTGATTTTGAAATCGATTTTTGAATTGTTTCATGACAACAAGTTAAAGTTGTTCACCAAAATCAATTGGGAGCTGAAAATCGATTTTATAGTTGATTTTATCAATGTGTATAACGCAAAGCTACAAAGAAATATAATCAGCTTTATTTACAAGATCTTGCAATAAGAATATCAAACGCGTGTGACTGGTAAAATTTGCTATAGGTATATTATTAACCTTCATCGGTATAGCAGCGGTTGTTGCAAGCATTGTGAATTGATGTTTTGATTTATCCCGAAAGACGATCAAATCTATGTATTATATTTGTCACCGTATAATAATAATCGTTAGTACAATCTGTCTGGCGTTATTGTAAACTGTCGAAAAATTTTGAACTGCTACGTTAGTTTAAAATTAAACCTTGTTTTGATAGTTTCTATCTTTCCGTGGCAAACCAAGAAATTGTAAAATTCGCCCCTGCTTTAGAATACAGCAGGTAAAAAGTTCAGTCGTCATTAGATATTTTGAAGCACACAAGGTGACCAAATACTTCTTATCAGTTTCATAGACAGTTCAGTTCAATACACCCAACATTAACCATTAATATCTGAACATTCATTACATCTTTAATGTCCGAACATGACACGATTTGTCACGTAGGAAGTAGAGACTAATATGCGCTAGCATGTGTTCACATATTAAAGAAGTAATGAATGTTCAGAAATCGATGGTAACTTGGGTGTATCGGACTTATTGACTGAGAAACTGACTAGAGGTATTTGGTCTTCTTGTATGCTTCAATATATCTGATGGCGACTGTACCATGACAAATCATTAAAATTTTACGGTTGGCAATATCCGTTAGTTTACAATTTGTCTGTTTGCTATTTTAACAATTACAAAATAATGTGTCAATTTGTATACGGATGTCGCAGTTCACAATTCATCGATAATTTGTCGATAATATCGCAAGGTAGATTGTAAACTAACGATTTTATAATCATACGGTGACAATGCGTTGTATATTTCCAAATATTTCTCTTACTAGTTTGTACTCTGTTTTTAACAAAAAAATAAATATAAGGGCTGCATATGAGCTGTATAATTATTTCGACATCTTTTTTTTAATGTATATTTTTAGTTCTTACCCTGTGCATGCTTGATCAATCACTTATCGCTATCCGAAAGAAGTTGTTAGAGTCTGTTCACACCTAGCGATTGTTGTGCGATTTCACGGCGAGGCTCAATCGGCTCTAAACTGTCGTGGCTGAATGTACAGTCAACAGCAAATCAGGTTTCACAATTTCCGTTCTTTCTCTTGCTCTTGCCAAATGTCATTTCTTTGCAATAGAGCAAGGAGGACTAACTGGAAATGGGTAGAGTGATGTGCCATCCACCGTACCTTGACACGACGTCACTCTTTTATGAAAGAAAGTGAGTAAAATAACTTCCGAAGGTAGGTAGCTACAGTGTGGGACATACGTAAGGTTAAAAGCAGTTAAGAGGTGATCTTTCCTGCATCAGAATAAGTTGATACCAACTGGCAAAATGCGTACAGTCAACGGCACATCAAAGCTTACCCATTTCCATTTTTTATCTTGCTCTTGCCAAACGATATTTATTTGCAACAGCGCTAGAATGCCTGACCGGTATGGGTAGCCTGTCATGCTGTTGATCGTACACTTGACTTATGTCCTTCTGTAGGTGTCTACAGTCCAACTATTCTAAGAAATACATTTTGACAGATGTCAGTGTCATTGCAAATTGTACTTCATCCAATAGTAATACGATTCTCTTGAGCCTAACAAAACACTTGAACTCTTTTAGCATTGCATAAAGTTTAATTTGCAATGACACTGGTAGTTTTCGAAATATTTTTCTTATATTAGTTAGATTGTACATATATTTTGTTAAAGCACTAGACCTTTAATTTTAAAGAAATAAATAAAATGTACAGAAGCCAAAATAGGTAAAATAAAGTATTTTTAATGTATACATTATCATAAATCTAATTAGAATAAATTTGAATTATGATAACGAAAATAAAGAAGGACCCTACGCGGACTTACATAAAAACCGCTATGTCCACCCGCCAGAGGGTCCACCACAAATGCTATACAAATCCGCGTTGCTTTCTCGATGATTTAATCAAGGAAACTCCAACACACCATAACTTTGCGTGTACGCAGTCAACATTTTCTGTAATTATTTGGAACAACTACAGTTTGGTTATTATTGTTTTAAGCATTTTCCATGCAGTATCTTTACTAAAGATCTGAAAACCAGAAAAAGACATTTGTTCATCTTGGCACCAGGCGGGAATCGAACCCGCATCTTTCGCAAACCGGGCGACTGCACTAACCACTGTGCTACCCAGACCATCAACAGACCGGCCGAATCTTTCTGGTATAGGTATTTACCCTATGAGCCAGGGTGATTTCATCAATGTTAAAGGCATCCACCTTCAACAACAGAGTTCACCGCTAGAGGCGCTGTACCAAACCCTCTACAAATTATTTCAAATGATTAACACAGTTGAACTCATGGTAGACCCATGGTAAATACCATAAAATAACCACAAATAATTTATCTACGATAGATCTCAAAGCTAGGCGACAATTTCGCTTTTTCTTGTTGTTTCCATAGACAAAATCACATTGATTAGTGCCAAAAGTCAAGATCACCATTAGAACTATCAAGGTGTTCGCACCTGACCTGTGGCTCTTTTGTACTACGGTTGACAAAGATGAAAGTTTCCTAAAACTAAAATATATAAACCTAATTCATAACTTCATAGGTCGCTCGACAAGTCACAAGTAAGTCGAGCATAAATATAAATCAGTCAAATTCATCCATTACCATTATAGAACAAACATTTTAATGCCTTAGGCACATTGGTTATCATATCACTTAATATTTACTTACGTTACACTCTAAAAAGCTGATAATATTAACTTCAAAGTTTAGCTCTGACTAAAAATAGCTTGCCATTGGCGCCGCTCGAAACCTGTGACAGAAGATGCTTGATGTTAATTGGATTAATATTTTTTAAAAGTGAACATATACAACGTACAGTCAACGGCACATCAGGCTACCTGTCTCCGTTTTTTATCTCGCTCTTGCCATATGACGCTTCTTTGCAATAGAGCAAGGAGCATGGACCGGAAATGGGTAGCGTGATGTGCCGTAGACCGCACGTAGTTCATAATTTTGTAACTCAAATTACATTAGTTACTATACAGGTTTTCATCATTCATCATCATTCTCAATGCACACTTTGACTTTACTTTGATTTTGGCCACCTGTAAAACTTCATAACTTCGCGACTGCGTTTGTTTGAGTGAAAAGAACTAAGCCGATTTTTTTATTCAAATGAGGGAGGATACTAATTCAAGGTGAAGTGAATAGACGATCGAAGTGATCGTGGTGCATCGAGACGTGAAGTGACTCTCGCCTCCAACTAAAACTGTCCTATACCTACAATAGAACTTAGGATATATAGGCACTTATTCTTTCAGTATAAATCGAATCAGTCTACAAAAATCCTAGTCTTTCACAATTAAGACTGCTGTTCTTTTTATTATAAGGTTACATACTAAGCCTTAAGACTAATGAATAAATGCTGGCTTTCAAAACCTGATAACAAAGCGATACCTGAAGAAAACTAGTTTAAATCAATTAGAGCATCAACTCTTTCAGGTTCAATTACATTATTTCTCATGATTCCGTTCAAATCATTCAATTGCAGAGCTCTCGTTTCCACTGTGAGCTGAAGAATCTCTTCATTAATGCCGTTGTTTTTTCCCAATTCCGTAGTTTTTTCTAATTTAGTCATTCTTTCTTCCAGAGCAATGATTTTAGTATTCAGTCTGTCAACTTTTCCCATAAGCGCTTTGATTAAATTCTCAGTTTTCGTATCAGTTTCGTAGCCAGATTCCTGGCTTGATTGGTTGGATCCACTACTACTCGCTGAAGACATCTGTCTGTTCATATTCGATTGGGGAGTGCTCACTTGTCTACTTACGTTTGGTCCGTCTTTCACGTCTCTAGCTGCTTGCGCCTGGTAAAAGTCTGACTTTTTGAAATCTGTCAGTTCCGTCGTGGTTAAAAGAGCTGCAGCGATCTTGTCCACGTCATTCGCGGCAATGCTGTTGAGTACGTCATTCAGTTTATCCAAGTACACTTTCTGCAGCGTCGGCTTTAGTCCTTCGATGAGATTATTGTCCTCGTGCCAGAAGTAAGGGATGTTCTTCTCTTTGATGGCGTCACGCAGATCCTCGACCATGACCCGGAACATGAAGCTCAGCTTGTTCTGCCAGAACTTCTTCTCCTCTTTCTGGATTCGCCACAGAAATAGCGTCTTGATGTAGTAGCTGGCGATAGCTTTCATTTCCAACGCGTCTCGAAGCTTTTTGACCTGAAATGTGAAATTAGTAAATCCACTGCACCCTATTTATGGGTAAAAAACGTGTCCATAGGTTGTCATTAAGAAAATCGACTCTTAAGACAACATTTTGTCAAATAAACACTGTTTAACATGTTGCTTAATAAATACGCAACTTTTGAGACAAGTTTAAATACTAGTAGGCCTAGCACGAACCGATTACGTCTTGGTAATCGAAAAGTAAACGATACTTTTTTTTCTTAAAGTCATCAAAAGAATCGTTTACTTTTCGATTGCCAAAACGTTAGCGGTTCGTGCTAGGCCTAAAGATTGCTGTTGTCTAGGTACTATCTTCAATTCATTGAATCTTCGAAGTGAGAGCACTAACCAATCTGATGGTAGTCTTGAGCTGCTGACAGCCCTTCATCATTTCCCGTTCGAAGTCTTGGAAGGAGAGCCGCCAGCAGCGGTTCTTGTGTGTCTCGTCCTTCAACGCCTTGTTGGGCTTGGGCACCACCAGCCAGTCCTTCACTTGACTGCCCTCGAGGTACCTGGATGCAAGAAGGACCGCTGTTGTTTATAGCCTCTTCAAATCAATTACCTCGAATTCACAAACGTCGATCAACGCTAAGCACGTGCTCACGCTCATGCTGTCCCGTAAAATGTCAAAAGGGATGCTCAACGTTGATTTGCGTTTGTGAATTCGGGGGAGTGTCACTTTCAGTTACATCTCATTTTACTTCCTGTTTTGCTATCTTTGAGATAGATTGCAATAATTAACAATTGACAGACACGTTCAGGCGTAGAAAACAGAATGTACAATATACACACATCAAAAGTGTCTAGGGATATCATAGGGATATCATTTTTCAAATAGGTATTTCATAAAGTTAAGTTGGTTTACAAGTTGAGCATTATCTCAGAATAACGCGAGGACAGTGGCATAAGATAAAGGTTAAGAATATTACAAAAAAAACGTTTGATTTTGCTAAAATTTTAACACCTTTTAAAAGAAAAAACTGTCTTTTTTTAACGTCCTTACGATTGTACAATAATGCTACTACAATAATTTTTTTTATACAATCTGAAAGGGCAGATATAGCAGTTTCTGTATTCTAAAAATTTCTACGTTGGTATCAATATTTTAATTTTTACAGCCTCCCAAATAGCTATACTTTGTATGAAAATGCTTGAGATATCCCTAGACATTTTTGATGTGTGTAGGCGGTCTTACCGCTAGGAAGCGATCTCTTTCAGACAACCGTCACGTAGAGTACTGCGTTATAATATTGCTGTTCCACACTTTTATAGACTACTTAGCTGCAATTATTATCATTATTTATATTTTGACGACCGATTTTTGTTGAGAAGTCTGCTACTACACCAAAGGTTCGATCAGCGCACAGTACAAACTCTTGTGTGCAGATGGCGCTGTGTGGAATAATGTCCAGGGATATTGTATTATTCATAAAGAATGTTTGAAAGGGGATAAACTCACTTGTAGCCCTTAGGCCAGCGCGGATGCAGGAACCGGATGACCGGCACCAAATCCACATCCAAGTTGAACTCTTCGTTCCCGCGGTCATTGCGAATGTTGAGAGTGTACGCCGGCCCGGACTCCTTGTACTTCAGCAGGTACGTCACTCCGTTCACAGTTACCTAAGGAGTTGACACTTCTTCAACGATGGGAGAATACAAACAGGTGTGAAAACAGAGAAGTGGATAGAGTGCACCGGGGCTATTGTAACCACGGGGCAACTGCAACTTATCTGCATAATTGTTTTTATAGGACTTTTCTGAAACGTGACATCGGTGAACTTATAACTGGTTATTTTTGCAGTTATGGTCATAGATTTCACTTTTCACAAAAAGTGGTGTAAAAATTATTATTGATATTAGTTGCAGTTGCCCTGTGGTTACAATAGCCCCGGTGCACCCTATAATCTCGGGCGTATGGACAAGTGCAATAGCACATCAATTGCCGTGTTGTGAGAGTTAAAGAGACGCATGCAAAGTGGATCTTCTGTTAGTATACATATTGTGGTCTTGGTCAAAATTGTAGTGGCAGGAGTGGCTTAGTACCGTTGGCAGGGCGAACCGCCGAAGAGCTGAGAGAATTCAAGTGTGGCAGTGTTGGCAGTGCATACCTCGCCTTCTGGGAGACGACGAGGTATCCATGAGGATATTGAGGATTTCCCACGAAAATATTTAAGAAAGGGGTGTGTTGTGTTTACGTTACCTGACCGTTCATTTCATTGAGCGCTTTCTGCACGGTCCCGTGCATCCACTGCCGAAACTTGTTCTGTAAGAAGTACTTGTCCACGTCTCGCCATTCCCGAGTCACCTACAAATAAAAGCTGTTAGATCGAATCTGAAGAAATTTTAAAATCATGCACATTTCAGGACATTTCAAGGACTTTCGCTGTTTACTGAATACTAAGGCATTTAAATATTGTTTTATAATTCTCGCATCAAAATGAGTTGCTAGATATTTTTCCTTATACCTATTCGTAGATACTAACACCATCAATACTAAACTTATGCCGATGACTATATGGCATCGAAGTCACATGTGGAACATCTGACTGAACATGAAGTGACTGCAATCTGTCTGTATACCTTTCATAAATAAATAAATAAAGCTGAAAATCAATTTTATTCGAAAACCATTTATTTTAGAAGTTGTTGAAATAAGTGTCTGTTACAGACAGATCACAGAGAACAAGAGTCTCGACAAGCAGTTATCATCTTGTCATTCTGAGAAACCATCGTTTATTGCTATTATACTATGTACCGACGTGCATAGTACGGCTTTGTATTCATGAGCGTGCTTCTGCGAAACAATCTCAATCGTTGGACAAAGCGGCTTGACATTGCTGTCTTTTATTTAGGCGAACAGTGAGCGGCTTACTGTTTGCTTTCTAGTTTGCCTCCCCATCATTTTAAGATGGATCCGTACCTAATGTAAGATAAAATAAGATATACTTTATTATACAAAGAAAACAATTAGAAAAAAATGCTCACAGAGATTTAGCAGAAACGATTTAGCGAATAGTCGCTGTTTGCGACGTTTGCTCGCCGTTTGTTAGCGACTGATTCGCAGCGAAGGATGATCGCGGTCGGAGGCGCAGTTTGTGCACTACGCCGACTTAGTGACCGATACGCCACTCAGAGTCAGTCAGCATCTCATTGTTCGCCTAATCGGGACGCACCTTTAATCCGGCAAATTGTAGAGTAAGCGGATGAATATACTACCTTGTGGCACTTCTCCCACTCGGGCTGTTTGTCAAGGTTGTCAAAGGCGGCCGCTATACGCATCGTCACGAAGCCAGGCTGGTCGCTCTCCAGCACGATGCCGTTCTCGCCCTCCTCGTAGCTGATGGGCAGGCGGACCACGATGTCCATGTCGAACTCGTCGAGTTTGGACACCTTGATCCCGTCGTACACGCTGCCTGCATACAGCACCTGGTAATGTGCGGTTTTATCAAAGCCACGTCAGTATCGGCTCTTGTTCACCCTGGAGTTATGAGTCCTGAGCGCTCAAGATGAGTGGCCTAATTCGACCTGCGTTGGCCGCCAGTTTTTCAAGTAGGGTGTTTCGACTAGCTATTCGATGTTTTGTTAGAGAGATACCATATATGCTTATGAAGGTGTGCACACAAAAGTCAAGATGTGACAAATAAATGAAGTCCCATATCATTCTTAGGTATTCAATTAAATTAAAACAATATTTTATTAGATTCTTAAGGTACTAAAAAGTGAAGAACCACTTCCGATCCAACTTGCGCTATGTCAATCTTTGCCCTGGAAAGTGAATATCAGTAGATATAATATCCTCTGATTTGTTTTCATTGCTTAGATGTTTAACGTGTAATTTAGAAATGTGTTGTCTAGAAAGTGAATTGTATTTCTTTACGAGTATACGAACTGGTAAGGACCTAAGTTCCTTGCACTCTATCTGTTCAGGGTGAGACCGTAGTCGGTGCAACCACACTGCCTAACGATGTCGTACGAAGCCAAGCTGGGAGAAAGAGTAGTAGCGTTTGTTGTTCTGCTCTCTTTTCGATAACAGACAAAACCGAAGATCAACAGGGGGTGTCGTCACTTACCGACCACTATTTTATGACGCTACGATATACCGCGCCGTTCCGGTTTCTGCGAGCCTTGCCATACGGTGCTGTCGACGATGTCTAATGCAGGAACTAAACTACTAGTGAAGTTCTTCGCGAAGCACTATAGAAAGTTGGCTGAAGTAGGTAGGTACGACGATATGTCACGAATTAAGGCGAAGTGCGTCTCTACATTATTGTAGCTATTCGTTCAACTACTACTTCGCGAGTAGTGTGTGCCGGCATAAGCGTTTGCTCAACTGTTGCATGATGCGTTGTGTACAGTCAACGGCATGCCTGGCAACCCATTTCCTATAATTCCTCCTTGGTATGGCGAAGAATTGACATTTTACGAGAGCGAGATGAAAAAATCGGAAATGGCAAGCCTGATAGGTATGTCGTTGACGGTACCTATGCCATACCTGACTGCTGTATTTTGAAAAATAGTTGCTTTGCTCTCCCATCTTCAGCTTAACTTCCTCGAATACGCTCTTGAACACCTCCTGAGATTTCTTCAAATCGTCATCCTTCAGGGCAATGTACTGTTTGAATATTTCCGCCAAAAACGCGTCTAAGTTCTTCTTTTTGGCCGACATGGTTTACTGAAAAAAATATGACACCCTATAAACATATATTATTATATATGGGTATTTAATATCAGCTTTACTCATAGTAAGTGTTCAATTAAGTTGCGCTAGTCGCTCTTGAACCTGACATGAATGACGTGGAGTTCAATGGTCTCTTGACGGGACTTCCCCCGGAAAATATGTAAATAAGTATGTAATCTCAATAATTCAGGGCATAGACATAGTAGGTAGGTACGTACATTATCTAACAAGTGGACGCTTAACAATTAATTATCCCCAGTTGCTTCGATAAATAATAAGTATCATACACTGACATTCGTACACACGTAGGTATAACAATAACACAATTAAAATAAGTTAAACGGCAACACGACTAGAATTCATCCTAACTTACAAACAGTACACTTACCGGTATTTGATACAGTGGCTTTACAAGCAAAGGAAATAGTTTTAACAGCTGATTCCGTAAGGCCAAGGCAGTTCTATTTATGTACGTTCCACCAAAAGAAAAAGTATAGCCGGCCGGCCAGCCACGCCACGACGCTATACGACGATAACACAACGATAATACGATAGACGCGAACACAGCCGAGACTGAGTGTTGTTTGCACTACACTACATTACACTGGCTTGTGGACGGAGACCTTTGTTTTTGTTCGACTTTTTAGTGATGTGGTAATAAAACCTTGTTAAATTTAACCCAATATCTCTCCTAAAGTTATCAAGATTACCGAAGTCATTTATTGCACGCACCCCAATAAATTAAATCAATGGTTACATGGATGGTTAGGTTTCTTTCCTCATCGAAATGTCTGAATGAATCTTGACTTTCTGGACCTAAATCCTCCTTTCACAAAATGTAGGGCCTATAACAACTTCGCACAGTAAAATAATAACAAAAATAGAGTAGAAGTTAGAAATGTAACAATACCTATCTACTAAGATTTAGGTTAGGTTGAAAGCTTTGAATGCGTCGATATCTTTCACAGTTCACACTAAGATCAACTGACCCTAACACCCACACACAGACAGATATTACAAGGCACCGAGTATTAAAAAAAATATTACTTTGTGGCAGTAACACCATGCACATCACTACTGCATGTGTGACGTGTCCATGCGATTAAGCAAAGTTGCCACTGTTTAAAAGATAATACCTACTACTATTTTCATTTTTTTTTTTTTCAAAACGACCCTTGTTCCATAATACATAAGTCAGTTCAACGGCTACGGACGGCTGAACCACTGAAGTTATTTCTTTAAATTTGGTTTTTTAGGAAGTTGGGACACAACCTAACGTTCTTCCGATGAAATTATGTTTTCTTGAGATGCAACGTACCAATATTTTTTTTAGGCCAGCTATGCTATTCCGGCGGACGCCAGAACTCCCTTCGCTCGTGTGAGTGAACTTTAAAATTCAATTTCTTTGCCACTGTGGTCTTTTGAAAAAGAGGACTAAGACAAATAACATTTTTAAATTATTTATTCAAAATGAGGGAAAATACTAATTCAAAGTAAAGCGTATTGATGATTGAGGTAAGCGTGAAGCACCGAGATGTGAAGTGATGTCCGATGTGCACCGCCGGAACAGCACGGCTGTTTTTGAATAGGCATGATGACTGTATTTTTTTTTTGTTTATTATCGAAAGACCTTACATTTATGTAAACAATCCTCAAAGAATCACTTCATCAGGATCAATACCACCAGAGATATCACAATTTGAAATGCACATTTTTGGACTTGCCCAAAAAACGCTCCATACAAAAGCGACAGTGACGTCACTGTCGCTGTCACTTTTGTATGGAGCGTAAATACAGTCATCATGCCTATTCAAGCCGGTAAATCCACATTTCTGTAGGCACGGCTAGTTATTGCATTATTGATAATAATTTGTGAGCTGGAAACGGACGCAATCTGCAGCGAAATTCCCTTTAGCGCCACACTCGCCTTCGATTTTCGCCTTCTTTACCCTTGCTTGGAATAATATTATCATTGGAAACATATTTACAGTTCCTTCAATATTTTCAGGGAATACTTTGTGACCTTCGTATTGGTTTCGCTGACTCATCTTTTTTTCTACGCAATAAGTAGTCTCTACAATTTTGCGGCAACATCGTAGAGGAACTAAACGAAACGTGAAAATCCCCCAAAGATCAACAAAATGCAACTAATTGACTTGTTTGTTTTGTTTTAAGCATTTTCAGTGAATCGTATCGTAGCAATTACTGATAGCGAACTATGTTGCCACAATTTTATTAATGGACCACATTAAGTGACTTCTTTATGTTGACGACCGATTAAGTGTAATGGTTCAGAAATGGGCCATTACACGCAGTCTCATGGTCGCGGGGTCGATCCCCGCACAGTACAAACATTTGTGTGTATGAACATGCCTGTTTGTACAGGTTTGTGTATTTCCTATGTTATCAAGGAGTTATGTACTTATAAAAAAATAGTATTTAAGTATGTTTATCCGTTTTCTAGTATCCCATAGCACAAGCATTTAGTTGCTTAGTTTGGGTCTAGATGGCGCTGTGTGGATTAATGTCCAGTGATATTTATTTATTTGGTCAAAGTGATGTCCTTCATTAGGTCACTTAAAATGAACATTTCGAGTATAGTGACCTTATTGTTATGTCAGAACTCAGAAGTGTTTAAGTAACGTAAGTTAGAGGCCATAGACATGTGCTTGAAAATTAAGCAGACCAGTAGAGCGATTCTCCAAGATTTTGAACTAAAAGTTCATAGCATCAGCTCACGACTATACAGGGTGACTTCTTCAAGTGGGCGTGGTAGGCCAAATCCTAAACTACGAGGAATAGCGAAAAATGCTGAGAGGAGTTATTTAAAAATTCAGAGCAAGTAATTCAATTGGATACGTTTTTCCTTTTATTGCGATTGCTATTTGAAATAGGGTCGATACTCATCTTTTCCAATATTTGATGGATGTTAAAGTGAAAAAAATAAATTTCCGACGGTTTGAAAAAAAAGAACGTACCTTTGGCCCTTTTATGAAGTAGGTAGGTATATCAAAAGAATGGTCATCACCTTACAAAACTTTTCAACAAGTTTTATGCGGCATCGACCTTATTCGGGGCGACCATAATGCTTGCAGAAATCGAATACAACTTCTTTACAGAAGATTAGGGGTCAAGATAATAGATACCGTTATCATGTGTAGGTATTAAAGGATTATCACTGTCAAACTGACAGAAGAAACATCAAAACAACAATACGGATGTAAATATCACTGTGATTTGGTAAATAATGTAAAATTTAACGAAAGAGCCGGAAAACGCACTCAATAACGTTATTATTGATAAATTTAGGGGACCAACTTATGATTTTTCTTGTAAGTACCTACGTAAATACGAAACTGAGGGGAATAAGTGAGGTAGGTAGCCAATTGCCTATCCTCAAAATAAAATCTTATCGGTATTTAATACGTGGATTCATACAGCCAGGAAAACGCTACCATCATTTCTCTCGGTGTTCCGCTAGGAGGTCACAGCAGAAATGAGGAAATCCGAAGTAGAACTAAGGTCACCGACGTAGGTCAGCAGGTTAGCAGGTTGGATTGATCGCCGTTGGGGCCGAAAAGTTCTCGAGTGGAGACCATTCGGCCAAACGCAGCGTGAGACGCAAGGCTGGCCTGATTAAGATCGCAGGGTTTTGGTGGTTGCGGTCATCCGGCGCTCTGGAGATCTATGGGTTCGTTCAGCAGTGGACGTCGTGAGGCAGCTAATAGTGATGATGTATAAGCACCCTACTAACACACGCGGCCTGCGGTGGCAATTAGTTGTAATTGCCTTATTTGTTCGAAGCCGTGCTCAGGGCACGGTAGCGCGCGGTCACTTATACTACTGAATACTTACTGAATTGTTGAAAGTCGGTGCACAAATCAGACGACTACAAATGAACGCCACCGCTCTCGCCACCGTGCGGGGCTTTATACCTATTCCCGGATTTGAACCCGGGACCTTTAAATTTCAAGCACGAGTGCTCTCTTAGGACTTCGCTACAAAGAAGTTTCATAAAGAATTTATTAAAAATTTAACAATAGCCAGCTAAACGATGTAAACTGGATTGAGTGAGATTCGCTAGTAACCCCCAAATTCACAAACGTCAATCAACGCTAAGCACGCGCTTACGTTCATGCTCTCCCTTAGAATGTCAATAGAGCTGAAAGGGACAACTATACTTCTGAGGGATGCTCAACGTCGATTTGAGTTTGTGAATTCGGTGATAAGTATTATAATATTTTTTAATCCCTATCTGCTTACTACCTGCAGGTGAGTGTTCCGCCAAATACCTCCAGAACTGATAGCGCAAGATGAGCAGCCGCGACGACCGCGACTGGGTGCCGTTGGCGGCAGGCCTGCTGATAGGCGTGGGCGTGCTGGCGCTGCTCTACAAGATGTTCGGCACCGGCGAATGCCGCGACCTCAAGGCCACGGGCGCCTCTTGCAACCAGCAGCACGGCATACCCTTCGGGTGTACTTGTGGGAAGGCTGCACCGGTGAGTGAATGAATAACTGGTCTCATCACAAAAGCGGCGATCCCACTAGGCAACAATTGACGCGCAACACGTGACGCTCAACATGTACGGCAACGTTCCACAACCAGCTCAACATTACGCCCGGCTCGATAGTTCATAATATGTGCACTGATACGATAGTTGCGCGTTGCTGATCAACATGATGAGCTACATGTTGTTGTTGTGCAACATGTCGAGGTGCATATTTTACCTAGTGAAAACGCGGCTTAAGATTGTCATCAACACGCACAGAAGGAGAATGAGGATACAGCGGGGATAAATCTCGCTCATATATCTTCACTTCCTCTTGGACTCTTCTTGTGCTTGTATTAATTATTGCCAAATGTACAGGCCGCTGTATTATGATCTCTTGAGATCATTTCAAGTTAAGGAAAAATTAATAATCAATACCAACAAAATAAGAAGTTATAAGCGAAATGGTCGTTGCCCATCAAAAGTGCGCCCTAGGAGGCAGAAGGTATTGTAGGTGTCAAGCTCACGCTGACTACACTACATTAGGAACTCTGAAGGTACTGTGCTCAAAAACTTGACGCGTCTGCCGCAAGCCAGCTGAGTTGTTGGAACCAGCTGTGGTGTGGACAGGGACGGCAATTGAATGGGTCCCGAACAGACAACGGTTACGTGTGAATTTGAGCGTTGAAGAGAGGGCAATGAATGAGTCCCGAACGGAATCCCAACAGAAGCCACAGAAGGTAGAGACGAACAAACAAGATGATCCCTAGCAAGGATTGGTCGGCAATGGCTTTAGACAGTGTGGGCTGGACATTGGAAGATTTTAAATGAGTTACTGCAGCGGTAAAAATAAAGAAATGGTTTATTGACACTATTCAAAAGATGAAAAATAACTTAAGTTAACAGTAGGTAATGCGACCCGAGAGATCATCTAGTGACAGAAACTCCCTGCTCATTCTTCATTGAACATGGAATTTAAAGTGATTTCCAACCCGAAAAAAATTCAACAGCTTTTTAGGAACCCGCTGCAGTCGACGAACTCAGCCCAAAATCTTTTCAGTTAGGTATCTATAATTTTCTTGGCGCAAAATATTTCAGTATTTTCTGAATATACCTATACTGTCCACTACTATCAATAGATGTCTTTAGTAGACCATAACCACCGGATAACCGAGAGTGATAGATAGATAGATAGATAGATATTCTTTATTGCACACCAAAAACAACAGAAATCAACAACAAAGAAACACAGATTAACGATAATGTACAATTTATTACTGTGTGATCACTGTGATCACACAGTAATAATGTCACACAACACATTATCATCATCATCATAGATTAAAATATCATTCGTATTCCTTTCGTTTACGTCACATCACCAGGCTAACCTAGATTGTCTGTTTCAGTGTAAACTGCACGGTAAATAATGACATAAGATCTTCTTAGAAATACAAAAAGAAGAGTATTGTCTTGTCAAACGTTTGTCAGTGTCGTACAATAGGAAGAAGCTCAAGGAAGATGATAACATTTAAGAAATAGTTTTATTGGCAAACACAAACCAACATGGCCATACAATGCACTGCAACCCAGGCACGCGCTAGTGCGCTGCTAAGATTCGGTCCATCTACCCACTAACCACAAAACCTTTGGAGATTCTGTAACATGTGCGATTGGTGAGTTTCATATACCTTCCCTTACCCCACCCTTGGTTTTACATGCCTTTCTTGTTATATCACGCTTATAATAGCTGGTTCTATAATGTGCCTACAATTCACCAAAAATGATATGCAAAGCAAGTATTTATTTGCTACCTAAGTTTTCATGTCAAAACTTACCACGATTACCTAGTAGGTGTAAAATGTTTGGTGCCTAGATACCTACTTACAAACTACAACTGATATGAAATTATTCTATAAAATACCGAAGTCCAAAAAAACAATAACAGCTTTTTCGGTTTACACTAGTCCCACACGCCGGTTCGGAAATGGGATGGGTGACCAACCCAACCGCAATTTAGTGATGCATTTTTCGGGCATCTCCGTGCTTCTGAAGGCACGTTAAGCAGTTGGTCCCGGTTGACTTCGTTGGATGTCAGTCGTTAAGCCTAGTCTTAGGGCGGCTTGATAACATCTGACATTAAGGTTGCTCACTAACCTTACACCCCTCCAACAAACCGCACTGAGCCCGCGTGTTGGAGTGTGGCTCGTTCCACCTCATAGTTGAGGTGAGGCCTGTGCCCAGCAGTGGGACGTATATAGGCCGTTTATGTTTACTAGTCCTAAAAATGTTTCAGCGCGGAAGAGCAAGAGCGTCGCGCGGCACTAGCCCGTAAGCGCCAGCAGGACGGCACGGACGCCAGCTCCCAAGGGGCCTCCCCCGGCGGCTCGCGAGGCCTGACCTGGTACTCCATCCTGGGCGGCACCTTCCTGCTAGCACTCACCGCCTTCGCCATTAAGATCGGCACCGACGAGGGCGGGTGGGTGCACACCTTCTTCATCTACATGGGATGGGAGAAGGAGGAACCTCTTACAGCGTGTCCAGTTAAGATTGATGATAGCAAACGGGTATGTTTGTTTCTTTTGACGTGATAACGTCTTTAAAATCGTTTTAGTCGGGTGACATGTTCAGAAACTTGTGTCATACCAAAACCTCACGAGCGCGATCGCAGGTATAACGAGAGAGAGACGGACCGATCTCCCGTCTCATCTCGAGCGCTGCCAGTCATTCCGTGAAATGCCGTTATCACGTAAACATCTCTATCGTACACCTACTTTACGAACAACCAATTTTTTTTAAATTAAAAGTAACATTAAGGTAGGACCTTGACTACGATGATGTCTTACAGGTTTTGTTCAGTTACCTTATGTAACAAAAAAAATCCTGGCGTCTTTAAACTAGAAGTTATACAGGTAAATTTTCTTTGTAGGGATCTGGAAAAAGTTTGGCAACTAAGAGTGGAGTTCTAATGCAGTGTTTCCCATGCAATGGGTAGCCACCCGGTGCCTAGCTATCAAAATAAGATACCGGACCGCACCGCTTTCGCTTATTTTCTTATAATAATACCTAAGAAAGAAAAAATCAATGTGTATTAAACCATCACTTAATGTGCAATATTTCTTGTTTCAGAGATGGCCCCCGGAAGAGAATAAAGAGTAAATTTATGATAAAAATCAGTTACCTTATAAATACAGGCAAGCCAGAGTGAATGACTGTCATGTAACAAAGTTCAATAGTACTTTCGAATCTCAACTATAGTCACTTTCATACCTAATATACCGATAAAAACTTATGTGTTCCTATTATTTGTAGTTTTTAAGGCATCACTTTTATTAAGATAACTCAAGTTTTTCGATTACAGTCGTTACGGCACTTGACTACCTATTCACAGAACAAACTAAACAAAATATCTTAAAACAAAAAATAAAACAACCAAATTGAAACAAAATATATTTAATACCACCTTCATTTTACAAATTATTAACTGCCGCGTCGGGCTCACAACTATAACTAATATAAGTCTGGGCATGTAAAAGACACAACCGTAATAACAAAATGTCTAATTGTTAGTGCCTTACAAAACAAGGAACGTAAGGTTTATGTACAAGGAAACTTATGTTGTAACGGAGACTGCGCCGGAAGGGTTTCCACTGAATTTGACCACAAACTTTCAAGAAAATATAATTATCTGTCAACGATACCCAACTGTAACTTTTTTATATCTGTAACAGAGTATACTTGAATTTAATAATTCGTGGCTGCAATCAAAAAGAGCATTCTGTATAAACTACAACATATACATACACGTTATGTATATTTTCGGTAGATATTATACTATGAGCGAGCAACAATTACAAAATTACAGTTTATTGCATAATGGAGATTAACAAACCAACTTAGCTTAACAACTTTAACGTCAACTTTTAGAACAATATTCTGTTAACACAAACCAAGTTAAGAGGCGTACTACACAAATATAGCCACAAATATAGTTGTCAAACTAACAGTCTTTACTAAAATGAGTCAAAATTCTAGTCGAAACCCCCCCAGCGAGAGACTATCATTTAGCGAAAGCCTATCTTATTACAAAAATAACTAGTAATTACCTAGGTATGAACTGATATGCTTAACGTGGTGTAACTTCGTCTCTTCACTTAGTAGACTATTAATTGGCAAGACGTCTAATCTTAGTGCTGAAACATTATCTTTTCGTTCTAACTACCTGCGTACCTATCTACGAGGCAGCAGGCTATGTATCGTTATCCGAGACCAAACTATACGTATAACGGTCCGTACACAATTGGACGATACCGCTTGTTCCCAACGAGTAACACTTAAACCTGTCACACTGTGACTCGGTGGGAAAACTTTGCAAAAGATTTCCCAACAAGTCACACATGTGCCACGTTGATGTGACGCGACGTCGTATCGTTTAATTGTGTAACGACCCCTCACTTCAACAACCAATCGTAAATAACAATAACTCGGAAGGAAATAAGTCATATAGCAGCAGTTATGCGATGCAAGCAAAAGTAGTGTATTACTAGACTGCTTTGTAAATTTCTAAGTAACCGGGTCTTTTCTCAGTATAAACTACTATTCGACGCCGGAGGTAACATTAGTGTTGTATATGTATTATACCTATAATAATATGTATATTTTAATATTGTAAATCCAATTTTATATCTAGGTTAATTAATTTTGACGAATTTTTTAATGCAATATGTGGTCTGTTTGGAAATTGCCACCTAAGTGGTTATCATCAACTCACAACCATGTCGGCAGGATCCTTCGTATGATAGACACAATACATGATACCACGACCGGCTGAATGTGAACAGGATGGCGATACAAAAACATGATAACGAACGATTCGGTAATTTCTTTCAAATTTGATAGGAGTGGCGTCTGCATTATTTGTTTATGAATAGTATATGCGATTAGCTTTACACACTTGAGAGAACAGTTCACAGCCGGATTATTTAACATCTTAATGAAATTCAGTGTACAAAATTAATGTGGCAGATTAATCAGTGGTGTAAGTAAGTATATATAAATAAATATAATAACGCAGCAACTTGCATGTATTTTACATCCTGGTCTGTTCATTTCGGCATCGACTGCACGGTTTCATCATCAGCGGTAGGTATCCAACAGATACATTGGATTGGACAATATCGTTAGTCACCTAAACTATATGCATTTCATTCTCGGCGACTGAACTATTTGGCCTCAGTCACAAATACGAAATTCGTGAAAGGGAAGGCCTGATGGCTTTCTTGTCAAAATAACAAATAAAATATTCATTCTTTAACCGGCAGATTGTTCTAAGAATTTCTAAAACATCTTTCAAAACCCAATAAACAAAGTCGCAGAGAATGTGTTTTCATACATTACTTCTCTATCTTAAGTTTAAAGACTGTAAGAACACTAGACATCAATTGAATATTCGAATATTTGTTCGCCTCGTTCCGCTTGTTGCACTACTGAAAAATCACAGCCGAGGCTTGATCATATGGTTTGTTACACAAATGTAAACGTGAATTGGCAAATCTACCCATTTGCACTAAACATAAGTAGTCCGTGAATTGACAGTTTCATGTCTCCTTAGGAATGTAGGTACCGTTTAGTCAAACGTCCTGACTGTGCATGCATACATAAGTTTAGGGCAAGTGAGCGTTAAGTCTACTTAAAATCAGGCTTTGGCAGATATTATGACGCCAACAGTTAGTAATTGTCTAAATATTTCGAATGATTGTAACAAAAAGAGCGCACTTTAGTTATCCATACAATCTGCAACATAAGTCACAAATAATTTGTCATATTTTTAAATTCATGAATATCCTTGAATATCCCGTTAGTAGGTTACCGAGATGCAAGTAATATTTAGTGACTTATGTTTCCGATTGTATGCGTTATTACTTTTGTTTTAACTAATCAAGTGTATGATTAAAAGATACTTCAATAGTTCCAACTTTAGTCAGCAAATAATCGCAATGTAACATTGTAAAAAGTACATAGTCATACCTCAGTGGCTGTCTGCAAAAAGCTGCATAAAAATGATCAGTCTTGTGTCTGGTTGGCTAAGCAGGTAGACCCAAGCTACACGCACAGTTAGCAACAAAACTATATCATCTTTCAAAGTGGTCAACTATATCTGTAATATTAAGAAAGCAACCACTAAAGTATTGAAATCTTTCATTCACTTTAGATTTGAGTGCCGCTACAAACGACTTGTAGTATTAAAATTGCTTCTAAATCAGGAAAAATATGTTTGGCCAGTCTCAAAGTTCACACAGTTCTTTCGCTGACTGGACGTTACAACGAGTTTGTAACTTGGGTCCTATTAGGGACAATCTGCTAGGATATTGGAATTATTTTAATGACAATAGGATACATGTATATTTTATCCCATTCGCAGGTAACCAGACCCTACAATGATTGTGTATCTTGGCCTTTAAGGGAATTGCTCTAGTCTAATTATTCATTATAAACAATTCACTACTCCATCGGGTTGTGGACGGACAAATAATTGCTCTGATGTACAAGTAATGTTTCAACACCAATTCCGAACTATTGTATTTAATTAACATATTACTATGTTATCATGACGTAATAACGTAAAGCTGTCTGTACATATTATTAATACTCATTAATATGGAAATGAAAGTTATTTTGGCACTGGTTCAAAGCAGTTTCTGTGATTCAACGGGACTGCTTATACATAATTACTTTTTAATATATCGATTTTATCTCGTTTTAAATGTATACAGGGTGGCTTTGAGACTACATAAAATGCATCAAAAGATATCGGAAGCACACACACTCAGTGCTCGATACTACATACGGCATAGTATTATGAACAAATAACACGATTATTATTAATGATTTCAAATATTCTTCACAGTTTTATGATGGTTTAACAGCCACCCTGTATTTAGGCAAATACGACCTACCCAATCTTACATCCCGTATTTACAACATCTTTTAGAATACCCTGACTTTAACAATCAACTACAATTTTAGAGTAAATACCATATGGATGTTAAATATATTGAATACATATAATACTGTATTTACAAAAATATTTGTTATATGATTATCATAGATTTTGTTTTGAAAAGACTTATGTTTAAGTTCTTAGTGCACTTTGGATATTTGCCTTCATAGATTTTTATATTGATTGTAAATACTTGAACATAAGTCTTGACAATATTTTAAAACTTTCGAGTTAAGATTTGATTTGACACATATTTGTACAATGATTGGTAAGCGGGCCTCGTTTGTGCCGCTATAGCAATTTAGAACTTTGCAGTCTGATTCGCGATGAATAGTATTTAAATATGAATATATTATTTTACCGGACTTAGTTTTGAAAAGTTCACACTTGTTAGGACTAGCAACACGAAACTCTTACACAAATATAATTTTACATAATTTAGGACGAATTTAGATTTTACTCGCGATTAGTATACTTGCGAAATGGTGCTTCGAAAATAAGAAAAAAGAACAATATATTATTATGGATTTCTTTAAAGTAAATAAGAAATAAAACTTCTTCTATAAATAACTCAACTATGACTCCATCGAAAACCGAATATATAATAGTATAAGTAAATATCTTATTTGTATTTAAAAGAGATATAACTATTGCTACCGTTAAGAACAAGTACTTAAGGAAATCATTTAAAGTACAAACTCAATATTATGACAGTAATAAAACTTAATTTTAAACATATTTACATACTTAAACTGAACTGGCAAGTACTAATGTATAATACTGTATATAAATTATAACCTTGAACGAGTAACTTAAAATATATTTACATGTATATTTAAGTATATTGACTCTAACAAAGAAACATATTTTTCTAAACGTTAGATGTCTGTGGGCTTAGCCTCAGACGTTTATTAACTAGAATAGACTATTGGCCGTCACCTTTGAGAACCGCTAAGCTTTGACACAGTTCACTTGTCATTCAAATTCGGACTTTAACTGCCTTAAACATCACTCCAAAGTTAAGCAACCTTCAAAGCTGCCACTTTCCTTGTCTCAAAGTTTATACACAACACACGCCTCGTCATAATTTTATCTATAATAATCTCCTATAACATGTTATTAACACATGACCACTTTATCCCAAGTAGAGTTTGCACTGTGGGATTCAGAGGCTGTCTTACACAATAAGACATTTCAGAATTCTTACCACTAACACTCCACATGAACTGTTCTGGGTTAATTAAACCCACAATCTTTCCTAGTAAGCAAGATTACTAGTAACCTAACAATTGTAATTTGAATGACCAGTAGAGTCGAAAGCCAAGCGATCTAGTGACGCCTCTAAAACGGCGTTAGGCCCTTAATATCTGACGACTACTCGCCTTCTCACCTTAAATTAAACGAAAAGAAATAAGGTCAAGTTGGGTAACTTCGAATTTCAGTGTAACATTGAATCCACTGCCTAAGAATAGTAAAAGTTCCTAACTGTTGTTTATGGTTTGTTTTTGAGCCAATCCCTCATAGACTCAACAACATCTTTTAGTTGGAGCACTTGTCAAAGGTAACTGATCTAAAAGAGTGGATTCAATGTTACACTTAAATTCAAAGTAACCCAATTTGACTGTACATAATAAAGAGGAAATGCTTAACATTTATTCAGTCAATGCGCGCGCGGTCGCGTCGTGTCCGGTCGCGTCGTGTCCGGTCGCGTCGTGTCCGGTCGCGTCGTGTCCGGTCGCGTCGTGTCCGGTCGCGTCGTGTCCGGGTCGCGACGGCGTCGCTGTGGACAGGCGGCACTAGCCTTCGAATATTGCTATATTGTAAATACCTTAGAATGCGCACGCGAACGCTCTCGGAGCGAGGCGTTGCGAATTTATCTGAAAATTAAAGAAAGATTCTTCAAAATGATGAATGAATGAAGGGTGTCTGGTAGAGATTTAGATAGGCTTTGTACTTGGCTCGAATTATCCAATTTTTTTTAAAAGTTCGGGTTATCGGAACTGTTATGTGGCTATAAAGTATTTCTCATCTATTTTATTCCTAGTACCTACTTACCATGGCACACATCAAAATTGTTTCTTTTAAACGCAATAGTAATGATGACATTCAAGGTAATTTAAATGGCTTTTGTTCGCTTTCTACCTGTCGCCGGGCGACGTGGTTGCTCATGGCTAACTTATTTGAATGAACATAATGCTAAGATACCTACATTTCTAATTTACGTTTTTTTTTCTGGTTAAAGAGATTTAGCGATTTGGAAAATCTTTTAACATGTTTCGTTCTACGAAATATGTCCTTAAAAATGTTCCATTCACCATGACGGCAAGATTAGCGCTTTTTAACAGGTATATTGACAAAAGCTACTGACCGCTGCGACTTCCTGTCTAACAGCGGCAGCTTGGACTTGACGGCGCCCTCGCAGACGATGAGCCGCTGCTGCGCGGTCCGACCTGAACAACTGATGACAAAGCTACTAACCGCTACGACTTCCTGTCAAACAGCGGCAGCTTGGACTTGACGGCGCCCTCGCAGACGATGAGCCGCTGCTGCGCGGTCCGACCTGAACAACTGATGACTAAAGCACTAACCGCTACGACTTCCGGTCAAACAGCGGCAGCTTGGACTTGACGGCGCCCTCGCAGACGATGAGCCGCTGCTGCGCGCCGCCGCGCCGCGTCCCCCCCGGCCCGGCCTCCTCCGGGCCCGCGCGGTGCTTCACGTCCACCAGGCACTCGGCGCGGTCCGACCTGAACAGTTGGGGGGAAATATGGTTTATTTAGTGACACTTCCTCGTCTACTTGGGCTCTAGCAACTCCAACAGGCGGTCTTGCGAGAACGAGATACGGCGGAGAATCGCCATGGCCAAAAACGCTATGACGCAGCTACAGGTTATATAGAAGGACAGTAACATCCCCCAAAATACCAAATAAAACTTGTGCGCACTCTGCACCGAAACTTGGACCATGAAAAAGACCGACCAGAGTCAGTGGCGATCAATAATAAGGCACAAGGTGCTACAGAAGAGAGGTCACGACTCCCAGTAACTGGGGTGTCGACGCAAGAAGTAGTGACACTTGGTACATCCGACCCAGCGTCTTCCGCAATCCGGGCGGCTGCACTAACCAACTGTACTACCGAGACCGAGATATATTGCCAAAACATTGGTGAAACAAATCTGGCTGTCAGGCTAAATATACCAAAAAAAACCGGCCGGTCTGTTAATGGTCTCGGTAGAACAGTTGGTTAGTGCAGCCGACCGCATTGCGGAAGACGTTGGTTCGAGTCCCACCTGACCCCAAGACCGAATGTTATTTTTTTTCTGGTTTTATTTTTTAGGTAAGATGATAATGCATTATCCTTAACGCTAAAATAAAAATACGCAATTACAATTGAACAAACTTAACATAATAAGTGTTAAGCAAAAAAATACTTCAAATTAAAGACATTAAAGACTCTGGTTTTCTCATGGTTGTCACTGTCAGAACTGGACCAATTCTTGACCAATTTGAATGAAGATGAAAAATAAAAATTAGTTCAACCGGTAGCAAACATTCAGAAAATGCAGTAGTATTGAGAAGCTCCTCCTTTTTGAAGTAGCTTAGAAACAAAAAAGTTTTTATGACACCAAAACGCCTGTCTTTGTTAGAACAAAACCTGTAGAAACACTAACCTCCGAATTCACGAGCTTTACGCTAGCTATAAGAGCTGCTCAACTTTGATTTGCGATTGTGAATTCAGCGGTAAGAAACTTGCAACAAAATAATACATACATTCACATAAACACTATTAGCCAAGAACACTATTAACACTAAACACTATTAACAAGAAAGCCAGACATATTTACTATGTTTTATTATTGTTTTAGCATTTTCCATGCTGTATCTTTAGTAAAGATCTGAAAACCAGAAAAAGACATTTGGTCATGTTGGTATCAGGCAGGACTCGAACCCGCATCTTTCGCAAACTGGGCGACTGAACTAACCACTGTGCTACCGAGAACATTAACAGACCGGCCGAATCCTTTCAGGTATATTTACCCTATGAGCCAGGGTGATTTCATCAATGTTAAAGGCATCCACCTACAACCTGCCTGATGCCAAGACGAGCAAATGTCTTTTTCTGGTTTTCAGACATTTAGTAAAAAATGATATTTTTTAAAGCAAAGTTCCCAACCTCAGCTTGAACCTCTCCCGTCCAGTGAGCGATCGCTCGCAGGTGAAGTCGGCGCCCTTCCGCTCGAAGTACTCGACGATCTTGGAGATCTGAGCGGAGCGCACGTGCCGCGGGACTCGCTCGTCGCAGTACAGCGAGTCGGAGCCTGCTAGCGAGGCTATGTCTTCACTGCTGTCCGTGTACACGCTGGAATAAAACAAAGCTACCAACCTCAGCTTGAACCTCTCCCGTCCCGTAAGCGATCGCTCGCAGGTGAAGTCGGCGCCCTTCCGCTCGAAGTACTCGACGATCTTGGAGATCTGAGCGGAGCGTACGTGCCGCGGGACTCGCTCGTCGCAGTACAGCGAGTCCGAGCCTGCTAGGGAGGCTATGTCTTCACTGCTGTCTGTGTACACACTGGAATTGAAACGACAGTTAGTATCACGGTTTAGAGAAAGGAAGGGCATAAAAGATAAAAACTAACGAAACAAAATAAATACCAATAGGCAATCATACATACATAACATAAACGGCTCATATACGTCCCACTGCTGGGCACAGGCCTCACCTCAACGATGAGGTGGAATGAGCCATACTCCAACACGCGGGCTCAGTGCGGATTGTTGGAGAGGTGTAAGGTTAGTGAGCAACCTTAATATCAGATGTTATCAAGCCGCCCTAGGGCCTCCGACTCAGCTTAACGACTGATATCTGGCGACGTCAACCGGGACCAACTGCTTAACGTGCCTTCCGAAGCACGGAAATGCCCGAAATACACATCACTAAATTTCAGTCGCGGTGGTCACCCATCCCATTTCCGACCCGGCGTGTGTTGCTTTACAACAGCGATCGTCGCCGATAGCTGTTACAACTGCGCCAGGGGCACCTCGGTATGATAGGCAATCATTTTATACTAAAAATAGGCAGATTGGTTACTTGTGCCAAAAAAGTGGCAACCGAAATCATAATGATTCGTACACCTGAGCAAAGCATTGACAGTGTTGACAGTCTGAGACGATACTTCGAAACATGTATCTGTCTCCTTAACGCTCTAGTAAATAAGTATTCGTACTTTCTTGTTCACACGTTATAACACGGTCAAATTTACTACGTCGATTCCGTGGACGATTTTTGACTTTACATCAGTACAGACATAGGCCCGGCATCGGCACGTCTCAGGATTTTAGGTGGCAAATAGCAATTTACTATAACATAATGGTAATGAAGCAGAAATTTCCGTGATATGTGGTCGTAATACAAAAATACCGCTTCGCCATGCTTGAGGCTGCTGTATCGGCAGCCTTGAGAATGCTTCAGGATGCTTCAGCATCCTTCGATTCCTTCAGCGTTTCTCGGTACGCCGCCGGTGTCAAAGCGATACTCGGGAGATAGCGGTTCGGCATCCTTAAGGATGCTTCGTCATCGCTAAGGACGTTGCAGCATGCCAAAGCATAAATAATTGCCGATAGTGTGCGCTCGCATGTAGGATGTACCTGGAGGTGCGCTGCATGTGGTGGTGTGGAGCGGCGCTGTGTGTGTGTGTACCTGGAGGTGCGCTGCATGTGGTGGTGTGGAGCGGCGCTGTGTGTGTGTGTACCTGGAGGTGCGCTGCATGTGGTGGTGTGGAGCGGCGCTGTGTGTGTGTGTACCTGGAGGTGCGCTGCATGTGGTGGTGTGGAGCGGCGCTGTGTGTGTGTGTACCTGGAGGTGCGCTGCATGTGGTGGTGTGGAGCGGCGCTGTGTGTGTGTGTACCTGGAGGTGCGCTGCATGTGGTGGTGTGGAGCGGCGCTGTGTGTGTGTGTACCTGGAGGTGCGCTGCATGTGGTGGTGTGGAGCGGCGCTGTGTGTGTGTGTACCTGGAGGTGCGCTGCATGTGGTGGTGTGGAGCGGCGCTGTGTGTGTGTGTACCTGGAGGTGCGCTGCATGTGGTGGTGTGGAGCGGCGCTGTGTGTGTGTGTACCTGGAGGTGCGCTGCATGTGGTGGTGTGGAGCGGCGCTGTGTGTGTGTGTACCTGGAGGTGCGCTGCATGTGGTGGTGTGGAGCGGCGCTGTGTGTGTGTGTACCTGGAGGTGCGCTGCATGTGGTGGTGTGGAGCGGCGCTGTGTGTGTGTGTACCTGGAGGTGCGCTGCATGTGGTGGTGTGGAGCGGCGCTGTGTGTGTGTGTACCTGGAGGTGCGCTGCATGTGGTGGTGTGGAGCGGCGCTGTGTGTGTGTGTACCTGGAGGTGCGCTGCATGTGGTGGTGTGGAGCGGCGCTGTGTGTGTGTGTACCTGGAGGTGCGCTGCATGTGGTGGTGTGGAGCGGCGCTGTGTGTGTGTGTACCTGGAGGTGCGCTGCATGTGGTGGTGTGGAGCGGCGCTGTGTGTGTGTGTACCTGGAGGTGCGCTGCATGTGGTGGTGTGGAGCGGCGCTGTGTGTGTGTGTACCTGGAGGTGCGCTGCATGTGGTGGTGTGGAGCGGCGCTGTGTGTGTGTGTACCTGGAGGTGCGCTGCATGTGGTGGTGTGGAGCGGCGCTGTGTGTGTGTGTACCTGGAGGTGCGCTGCATGTGGTGGTGTGGAGCGGCGCTGTGTGTGTGTGTACCTGGAGGTGCGCTGCATGTGGTGGTGCGGAGGCGGCAGTAGGAGCCGGCAGCAGCAGCGCGCGAGCACGTGGCAGGCGCGCTCCGACGCGGAGGAGCCGCCCGACGCCGAGCGGGACACCAGCCCGCACAGGAATGGCGAAGGGTCGGTGGAGCCGAGTGTGGCGCCGCGGCGACAGGAGGCCCAGCAGGTCTGGAATATTCACACTCGTTGTGTATTTGGTTCCAAATCCAAGTGAGACGATTTTAATCGAAAAATTAAAACAGTTTCTTTGAATCATAAGTTCATTGTTTTCTTCTAACCGTTTATTATTTATCATCATATCAGCCGAACGACGCCCACTGCTGGGCATAGGCCTCCCCCAAAGATCTCCACAACGATCGGTCCTGCGCTGTCCGCATCCAGCGGCTTCCCGCGACCTTGACCAGATCGTCGGTCCACCTTGTGGAGGGCCTGCCCACGGAACGTCGTCCGGTACGTGGTCGCCATTCGAGAACCTTTCCGCCCCAACGGCCATCGGTTCTCCGCGATATGTGTCCCGCCCACTGCCACTTCAGCGATGCAATCCTTCGAGCGATGTCGGTTGTCTTAGTTCTCCTGCGGATCTCATCATTTCTGATTCGATCAAGCAGGGAAATACCAAGCATCGCTCTCTCCATTGCTCGCTGGGTGACTTTGAGCCTTCTTATGAGACCCATAGTAAACGACCACGTCTCACTCCCATATGTCATTACTGGCAACACACACTGGTCAAAGACTTTCGTCTTGAGACACTGAGGTATTTCGGACGCGAATATATGCCGGAGCTTCCCGAACGCTGCCCATCCGAGCTGGATTCGACGAGAGATCTCTTTCTCGAAGTTGGACTTACCTAACTGGACTGCCTGTCCCAGGTAAACATAGTGGTCAACAACTTCGAGTGTAATGTTCCCAACGTTAACTGGAGCGGGTGCAACATGGGCATTGAACATGATTTTCGTCTTGTCCATGTTCATTCTAAGACCCACTCTTTGAGAAGCATTACCGAGATCTTCGAGCATTATGTTCAGGTCTTCCAAGGTCTCAGCCATAAGAACTACATCATCGGCGAATCGTAGGTGTGTTAGGTACTCGCCATTGATGTTGATGCCGCGTCCTTTCCAGTCCAGAAGCTTGAAAATATCCTCCAACGCAGCTGTGAACAATTTCGGAGAAATAACGTCTCCTTGTCTCACGCCTCGCTGTAGTTGGATCGGATTAGAGTTCTGGTTCTGTAATCGGACCGACATGGTGGCGTTCTGGTATAGGTACCTTAGCACCTCGATGTATCTGTAGTCTATTTGGCACCTTTGGAGAGACTGCAACACTGCCCAGGTCTCAATCGAATCAAAGGCCTTCTCATAGTCCACGAACGCTAGGCAAAGTGGCAAGTTATACTCTTCGGTCTTCTGTATAACTTGCCGCAGCGTATGAATGTGGTCTATGGTACTATAGCCTTTTCGGAACCCGGCTTGTTCGGGAGGTTGGAAGTCGTCGAACCTGCGAGCGAGACGATTCGCAATGACTCTCGAAAACAACTTATAGATATGGCTCAGAAGCGATATGGGTCTGTAGTTCTTCAAGAGAGTTTTGTCACCCTTCTTGAAAAACAGCATCACATCGCTTCTGCCCCATGCCTTTGGCGTTCTGCCCCCGAGGATGACAGAACTGAAGAGCGTCTGGAGGACCTTGAGTATCGGCCGACCACCCGCTCTCAGAAGCTCTGTTGTGATTCCGTCATCACCCGCCGCCTTGTTGTTTTTCAGCTGCTTGAGAGCCATCCTAATCTCGTACAGGCTGACGTCCGGGATATCTTCGGTATAGTGTCGGGTAAGCTTGGCTCTAGGGTCTTTAGCCTTGCTTTCAACAGGTGTTTGAGTGGAATACAGCTGTCCATAGAAACTCTCAATCTCCCTCAGGATTTCAGGTGTTGACGTAATGATGCTACCTGCCTCAGTTTTCAGCCTCGTCAGTTGGCTTTGCCCAATAGACAGATCTCTGGCGAACACTTTGGAGCCTTTGTTCCGCTCAATGGCCTCTTTAATACACTGGGTATTAAATTGGCGAAGGTCGCTCGTCAAAGACTTAGATATCTGTCTATTGAGCTGCCGATAACGATGGGCATCCGCTGAGTTCTGTAGCCGCATTGCGTTTCTCTGATCCATGAGTAGGAGAGTCTGGCTGGAGAGTTTCTTTGACTTTGGACGGCGGGTTTTAAAGTACTTGGACCCTACCGTACGGACAGTATCCACCACCATGTTGTATTGATCGTCCACATCGATGCTGTTCTCAAGGGCTTCGAAGCGGTTTTGAAGCTCGAGCTGAAAGCACTCGGGGTTTTGAATCTGAGCCGGTATTGGTCGGAGCGTGGATTTTATCAGTCGCGCTCTCTCAAGCTTTATGTCGATATTCAATGTGCCTCTGACCATGCGGTATTATTTATAAATAAACATTATTTAAAACATAAGATACCAATGCTTTAAGATATTTGGAATGTACAATACAAACAGTCTTATCACTAAGAGCAATTTCTACCAGACAAACTTCCAACATAACAAACAGAAGTTATTTCCAATTAGGATTGAAGATTGTTAAGTTCATCGTTTTTTTACTAATAATTTATTATTTATAGATAAACATATTTAAAACATAAGATAACATGCTTAAAGATATTTTAAATGTACAATACAGGCAGTCTTATCGCTAAGAGCAACCACCAACCAGACAACCTTCCAACATAACAAACAAAAGTTATTTCCAATTAGGATTGAAGATTGTAATATCAAAAACTAGATCACTCATCATAACAGACAAAAGATAAAATCTGATCAACAAATACATTCTAGGCAATTATCTACCACCCAATTATCATCTTCATCCACCTATGCAAGAACGGGCTTACCTGGTTAGAAATTAAAGTCAAAATCAATTTTTAGCACACATTTAGAGAGATTATAAATAGAAAAAAAATTCAGGGAGTTAAATATCGAACTAGGAAACAATAAACACTTTTTCGATTGGGTCGAAAAATAAGTATTTTCGCAGCAAATACTATTTAACTCAAATCGAATGGAACTCGCAGTACATTCTTTATTTGATTTTGCTAAAAAGGAAAAATCCCTTTTAGCATCTAAGCACATCTCTAAAAGGTGTCATTGTGGGAGAGTTTCCACACAAACGTATTTCAAGACCAATGCATCTATCTTCTAATCGTGTCATAGCAACATTAATGCCTCTATCAGACAACTCACCGTGGAGTCCAGTTCATCTAGACTAGTGGCGGCAGCGCCCAGAACCGAGTCGTCCAAGGCCCGGGTTCGGGACCCACGCCCGTTGAACAATCGGTCGTAAGTGTTCAGGCATGAGGAACAAACTCGCACGCGCGGACGGTCGTCTTCACTCGACGACTCTATCGAGCGTTCCGTTTCACTGTTGAAGATAACTTACTATTAGATACATGCTATTACATAATTTGTTTGTCTTATGAGGTATTAGTAAAAATATTTAATCATGGGGCCTAAGCACGTAGCTTGACAGACAAATTGGACTCATTTTTTAAAAGGGTCTCATTTCTTAAATTATCTGGTTTGTCTTAAAGGAGCGGTTACTGTGTTTATCGAGGTTTTACAAAAAGTTTTATAACCAATGTAAAAAGTCAAACTGTTTGGACAACAAATTGATACTTTCTAAAACGCTGGAAAACTTGTAAGATAGACGGCGCTAGTGGACAGAGAGAGACAGTGGTTAGAGAGAGAGACTGCGCTAGTGGACAGAGAGAGACAGTGGTTAGAGAGAGACGGCGCTAGTTGACAGATAGAGAGAGAGAACGTACGTGAGCGAGCAGAGGCTGGTCCACCACCAGCAGCGATGGCAGCCCATCAGCGAGCAGGGGCACATGGCGCCGAAGCAGCAGGCTGCTCCAGGGTGTTGGAGGCACAGGTCCTCGGCGCTAGAGAGAGACGGCGCTAGTTGACAGATAGAGAGAGAGAGAACGTACGTGAGCGAGCAGAGGCTGGTCCACCACCAGCAGCGATGGCAGCCCATCAGCGAGCAGGGGCACATGGCGCCGAAGCAGCAGGCTGCTCCAGGGTGTTGGAGGCACAGGTCCTCGGCGCTAGAGAGAGACGGCGCTAGTTGACAGAGAGAGAGAGGTATAACAGTACGTGAGCGAGCAGAGGCTGGTCCACCACCAGCAGCGATGGCAGCCCATCAGCGAGCAGGGGCACATGGCGCCGAAGCAGCAGGCTGCTCCAGGGTGTTGGAGGCACAGGTCCTCGGCGCTAGAGAGAGACGGCGCTAGTTGACAGAGAGAGAGAGGTATAACAGTACGTGAGCGAGCAGAGGCTGGTCCACCACCAGCAGCGATGGCAGCCCATCAGCGAGCAGGGGCACATGGCGCCGAAGCAGCAGGCTGCTCCAGGGTGTTGGAGGCACAGGTCCTCGGCGCTAGAGAGAGACGGCGCTAGTTGACAGAGAGAGAGAGGTATAACAGTACGTGAGCTCGCAGAGGCTGGTCCACCACCAGCAGCGATGGCAGCCCATCAGCGAGCAGGGGCACATGGCGCCGAAGCAGCAGGCTGCTCCAGGGTGTTGGAGGCACAGGTCCTCGTTGGCGACGCTGAAGATGCCGCTTTCGCAGGACGCACGTCTTCGGGCTGGAGGTGGAGGTGGAGCCCGCTCTAGGCTGCCGCGGCGGCTTAGACCTGGAGGAGAAAGTTATGTGTTAGTACAGTTCGGAACATTAACGTGTTATGGTTTATAATCTAAAAATGGAATGAACGGGCTGAATTTTACTAGTGGTATGCCAAGTGACTAAGAGAATATACAGGATAATGTAAAAGGAAACGTCCAAAAATTTTTTTTTATGTGTTAAACCTCTTTGTTTCTGGACATAGACCATGTATGTTCCGCCTTTTATTGGCGTTTTCAAGTTTTTCGTATTTTTTTCTCAAATTTTGGACATGAATTGCATTGCGGGGGTCGTATAAAGCCACTCCTCACTCTCTTACGGGAACAGCAATTTTGTCCTTATTTGTTGTGTTATTTAATTTACTTAATCATCATATTTTGTGAGTATTCCGAGTTCTTGACACAAAATTAAGTTGAATCTAATGACTAATCTCTTTGGATAAACTTTACAATAACTTGTCAATAGCGGACGATAAAACTACACGCCCATCAGTTAGTAGACATCACATAGTTTAGTTCTTACTTCTTAAACATACAGTGTTTTTATTAAGTGGTCAAAAAAACTTTTTTATTAAAAAATAGTGCGACGGCAGTTCTAAACACGACTCATTCCCCCTCGGAGGATCTAATATGTTCCTGACTTCTCTGAAGGTGTAAAACTCACCAGGAGACGACGGTAAAGACGCACATCTCGGCTCTTCATCCGACATCGGCTCTTCCGTCCTGGCTAAGGGCGACGGCAGCTCTAAACATGACTCATTCCCCCTCAGAGGATTTAATATCATCATGATTCCTTTGAAGGTGTAAGACTTACCCGGAGAAGATGGTAAGGACGCACATCTCGGCTCCTCATCCGACATCGGCGCTTCCGTTCTGGCTAAGGGCAACAGCTCTAAACACGACCCATTCCGCCTCGGAGGATCTAATATCTCCTTAACCCTGAAGGTGTAAGACTTACCCGGAGAAGACGGTAACGACGCACATCTCGGCTCCTCATCCGATATTCGCTCTTCCGTCCTGGCTAAGGGCGAAAGCTCTAAACAGGACCCATTCCGCTCAGAAGATCTAATATCTCCTTAACTCTGAAGGTGTAAAACTCACCAGGAGAAGACGGTAAAGACGCACATCTCGGCTCTTCATCCGACATCGGCTCCTCAGTCCTAGCCAAAGGCGATGGCAGTTCCAAGCACGACGCAAACGGCGGCGCATTGCCCCTCGGAGGCTCCAATATCTTCTTGACCCCCCTGAAGGTGTCTAGGGGTCTTCTTGCGGGATGTGGGGCGGCGTGCGAGTCCCGTAGGAGCATGATGTGAGCGAGGCGGTGGAGGCGGGCTAACCGTCCTTGCTAAGGGCGAAAGCTCTAAACACGACCCATTCCCACTCGGTTCTTGACCCCTCTGACTGAAGGTGTAAGACTTACCCGGAGAAGACGGTAACGACGCACATCTCGGCTCTTCATCCGACATCGGTTCCTCCGTCCTAGCCAACGGCGACGGCAGTTCCAAACACGAAGCAAACGGCGGCGCATTCCCCCTCGGCGGCTCCAGTATCTTCTTGACCCCTCTGAAGGTATCTAGGGGTCTTCTTGCAGGATGTGGGGCGGCGTGTGAGTCCCGTAGGAGCATGATGTGAGCGAGGCGGTGGAGGCGGGCCAAGCGGCCGGGGCGCGCGGGGGGTTGGGCCAGGGCGGAGGCCGAGCGGTGAGTGGCGGCGCGGGACCCGCCTTCTACGCCCCATTCTAGCTCGGAGAGGGAGCGACGGTGTTGTACTGGAATAATCAACCAATTTGATATCTTTAGAAAGAGAGAAAAACCGTTAATGGGCCCACAAATGTATGTGACACAAAAAAAAGAGTTTAAAAAAAACTGCAAAAAAAACTTAAAAAAAATGAAAACTTTGAGGGAGACCTTTGCCCAGCAGAGGTAAAGAATAGGTTGAAAAAAAGGGAAATTGGGCCAGCCAGGTCTCTGTCTCAGCATTTGTCGCCCGCCACAGTTTAAAATAGCTGCGGTGACGTTGGAATTCTGACAGAGCCTTTAGCGTCGTTTACACATACCTATCTGATCCTAAACTTAGCATTTCTTGTACTAAGGAGGTCAAAGACAATTTGCCATTCCCTTGATATTCTGGCGCTTCTTGTGTTCAAAGTTTCTATCACAGAACAAGGTTTTTTTATAGCACAAGACAGAGGCATATCTACATGATAATTTCAAGCGCAAATGTGTTTGACGTTTCATCTATGAATCTGACTTAAGGCTATAACACCATGGAGCATTATCGTTGTGAGTGCAACATAGCGCTAATTGTGACGTCATTCATGACGCCCACGCCTGTCATTTGCGCGCTTTCATCAATTTAGGACGGAAGTGTGAGCGAGCTAATATCACTTTTGACTCAATTCGGAACCAGTTGCCAACATTTGATCATTAATTGTGACACTTCAATTGCGTTAAATTAATGAGATTCATTAAGCTTACTAAACCAGCACCGAAATAACTTTCACGAATAAGGGGGTAAATGATTAGTGGTAACTTACACCGATCGTGCGGGTTGGGGCGCGGACTGCCCTCGGACTTGAACCGCTGCGGGCGCCGCCAGCCGTACAGCCCGGGGCACGAGCGGGGCCCCGACGAGTCCGCCTCCTCGCTGCAAGAAAGAAACATACTGTTACTCTGCACAAGGATAGAATTTGAGCTTGATCGGAAAAGGAATGAGGATATCCGTAGAACAGGCTTTTCTTTTTCAAGAATATCTAAACTTGTCCTTTTCGTATAAAGAATTGCAAACTATTCGTGCGCCAAAAACATGACTTCTATAATCTACCACTCTACTCTTGCTACTAATTTTAGCAAGAGTGCAACACTTGCAGGACCGCTAAGCCTTAAGGAATATTTTATACTAGCTCACCCGGCGAACTTTGTTCCGCCTTTAGGGTAATTATTAAAAAAAAGTATAAAAAAGGGAAAAAAAAGAAAAAAAAAGAAAAGTATCCTATGTCCTTTTCCTGGCTCTAAACTACCTCCATGCCAATTTTCAGCTAAATCGGTTCAGCCGTTCTTGAGTTATAAGTGGAGTAACTAACACGACTTTCTTTTATATATATTATATATATAAACTAAACTGGAGCATAATGAGCTTGAAAGCTGAATTTAAGATATAGAATTCAAAATAAAATCTACGCCAGTTCGAGAACGATTTTTTACAGAATCACTATAGAAGGTTACACGCTAATTCATCCGAGAATAATACCCTTAGGCACTCCGATGCTTACCTTTCGTAAGAATTGTTGGGCGTGTGGCAGCCCCAGGCGGCGTCGTCGAGGCCCTCTTTGATCTCGGCTAGCTTGCTCACTATTTCCGGGAATAGCGGCCTCGCCTTAGGTTCATACTGGAAAGAAAGATCAAATGTAAACAATACCAATGAACAACTGAACGAAATAGTCGTAAGCATGGCCTCAGATCGAGTGGAAAAGTCGGCATTTTGTAAACTCTAACTGATGTTTATTAATAGATATGTTTCGACTAGAAACGGTATTAGGTAGTTGAGACTGAGATATATTTCGCGTAAGATATTGTGTTCAAATGATGGAAAGTTCTGGAGTGTGACGACGGTTGGCTTCCCATAGGCTTTCGACAACTTAAAAGTAACTAGCTAGTCAAGCGGCTATTGCTATAAGGATGGAAAGTCCCATCTATATTATCGGTTTTGTCAAACACATTTGTTAGTTCCAAACACAAGTGCATCAACGCACTCCTTGATTATTAAAAGGAAGACGACTTCACATAGCACTGCTAATGTAGTGTTTGAACGACTTGACAGTAGAAAGGGCTTGGACCGATATTGTGGTCAGAGTGAGTAAGTCGGAACTAGAGAGAAAGAGAGAGATAATAACTTACAATGCAGCAGTTAAAAGCAAGCCTGAGGAAGTCAGGCACGGTGTCCTCGTCGCAAAGCTCCACGAACGCCATGTAGTTGAGGCCGAAGTTGTCGGTGCGCGGGAGCACGTCCGGGTCGGCGTCGACCTGACAAAAGACAATGCACTTTATTGCTACTTTAACAGTGAACATACAATTAATTGATACACATTTGTGTCTAGTTCGAGTCGGAATCTTGACAATTTGGCAAGTTAGGATAATAACAATCAGTTCAACTTTAGTTTCTTGAAGATAAAAATTAGGAAAGAAATTCTTCTAACCACGGCCATTAATTGCGCTCAGCTATGGTATACCGGCGGGCGCCAAGACTCACTTAGCTCGTGGGGAGTTATCTTTAAAATTTAATTTCTTTGCGACTGTGGTCGTTTGAGAGAAAAATACATAGTCATTTTTTTTATTATTTACATACAAAATGAGAGAAAATACTAATTCAGAGTGAAGCATATTGATGATTGAAGTAAGCGTGGAGCACCAAGATGTAAAGTGATGTCCGCCGGAATGCCACCCCAGTACCGCGCAAGTCAACGCGCAATTTGGATTCGGAGAGATCTGTATCAGAAAGGTACAAAGAGAAGAAGGAAGAGGAAGAGAACTTAGAGAACAAAGGTACTTACCCTGGCGATCAGCTGGCAGAGTATGATGCCGTAAGAGAAGATGTCGGAGCGGTGGTCGTACCAGCGGCCGCGGAGGCACTCCGGCGACATCCACCACGGCGAGCCGACGCTTGGCAGCCGGTAGCCGTTGCTGAAACCAAAACAAACATTACATTACATCGCCTTGACCAGAAAAGTCGAGTATGTAAGTAAGTAAAAATTGCACACTAAAACAACAACAATATTTTACAGGCAAGTGGATAAAGTTAACACGTGAATGTACAACTTAGGCAGTTTTATCGCTAAAAAGCGATCTCTTCCAAACGAAGTTCTTCGAGTATTGATGATTTAACGATTTCGATACGAGAGTGTTCGTAACTATCATTTAAGTCAATTTGTTAGAGATATTTTACATTTTACAGGTCTAACAGGTTCGGATGTTGTCTGGGGTAAATGTTCTATTCATGGGTGTTTTCTTAATCTTGTAATCAAGTTAAAGTTTTATAGTCTTTGGCAAAATGTTCCGCTGTTTCCTAAACTGAAGTTAACACTGCGGTCACTGCGTCAAAAACATAATTTACTAGGTAAAAAAGTTGATGACACAAATAATGCAAGAACTTCACAATAGACAAAGCCTGCCATATTGCACTCCGACAGGCGCCGTTCAGTCTAAATCGTAGTTATATCGTTGGTTATGACAAAAACTGTGTTTAACGAATGACCCATCGCAACTGCGACGGCACGCAAAGTCGCGTGCGTTTCTTATCCACTGACGCGTGGCGAGGTGATATGTTTGAAGGCTCCATTCACATACGCATGCTTTTAGGGGTCCGTGGTTCAGAGACTAATGGAAAATTTTATGTTTAGTCAGAGTGCCTCTGATTACCTCGTTTAGGATGTTAACGCTAATGGTTAGTATGGTTATCATTATTTTTAGCATTTTCCATGCAGTATCTTTACTAGAGATCTGAAAACCAGAAAAAAGACATTTGGTCGGTTTGGCATCAGGCAGGAATCGAACCCGCATCTTTCGCAAACCGGGCGACTGCACTAACCACTTTGCTAACGTATTGTATGTTATTGTTATGGTATGTCAAACTGTTGCCTAATAATGTTACGATTCATAATCGACTATCAGTAGATGGTATCAAGCAGTAGATGAAATATCACAAAATCTCCAATCTTCCAATATTACAAAATAGTAGTAGTTAGATTCGATTTTGAAATATCTGTGAAAGTCTAGTATAAAAGACGCGAATATTTGGATCACACTGCTTAAAAATTACACTGTTTTAGTTAGGAGGGTTTGTTATATTTGTATGTTTTTAATGTTTTTTCTCATTCGTCATTTTTAGTCTCACAGCATTTGACAGTCACAGAACCCACTGTCTGGACAGCAAGTGTTGAATAAGTGTCTTCTCCCAAACTACTACTAGGTACTCATTAAGTACGATGGCAGTGAATTAATATCACATAATGATATACTGGCAATAGCAAAAATGTATGTCCGTCATTTTGTTTCAATAAATTTTTCAATACATGAGCCTTTCGCTAATAATTTTACTATATTTAAATTAAAAGGGGTTGAGAGCTAACATCGTTGTCCACCGATAACATTTAACTTCTTTTCATCAATATCTAAACGAGTGATTCATTTGTCAATAAAAAGTTGGCTCAAAAATGCTTCGAAACAGTATCCTCTGACAGGTGCAGCTCAATACTAAAATCATTCAGGAAATCTTGCAATAATACAAATATCATAGCACATTGAAAATAAAAAAGAGTTTTTTTGCCAAAGTAGGTACGAAACTACCGCCGCGCGCGCCGGTCTCGCACTAGTTCAACACTTTAAACCCAAGCAGTAAGTCCATTGTGACACTGTATTTTAAACCAGTGCAAATTAAGGCTTACTGCAAGTGTTCGAGCGTAAAATTGGGAAGCAATAGCAATGAATAGAGGGCATTTGGATTCAATTCAATCAATTTGTTATTTGTAGCGTGAAGTATGTTTTATGACATTGCTTTGCTTGCGGTGAGGGCGACCAAGAAAAAGCCTGCTACTTGCTACAGGATACAACACTTTTATATATAATTACATAGTAATTGTATTATATAGAACAGTTAGTTGACTACCTATTTCTAGAGTAGGTGTCCATATTCGCTCTCTTAAGAAGAAGCTCGTTACATAAACAACTTGTGGTGATCATAATACTATAATGCTAATATTAAATACTGGGAATTTGATGTTCTGGGGTTGGCCACTGCAGACAAAACCTTCACTAGGTTCGTGGGGGTTTAGAGATGGCGCTCAAAGCGCGTGTGACTGCGGCGTGGATTCTCAAACTATGGGTCACCTCCTCGATTGCCCTCTGTGCCCCAAGACCTGAACAGGGGAGGATCTAAATATGGCATCGAATGACGCAGTAGAGATCGCTAAGTTTTGGTCGGGTTCTATTTAATGCCATTGATACGAAAGAAGAAGAAGATTAAATACTTACACAGGATGAGGTATTTTCGCGGCCAAGCCGAAGTCCGCCACGACGGCTGTGAAGCTGTCGTCGCCAAGCTTTCTTAACAATACATTCTGTAAACAAAAAAAAATGTTTTAACAGTTAGTAGCGTCAATCGCATCATTATACCGCGAAGTGGAGCCTAATCTCCAATTGCTACGAGATCGCTTGTAAGTTGACTGACATTTATCCCACTACAAAAGAGATAAACAGCTGTTTTTTTGACAGCTGATAAAATGTATGAAATTGTAATGGATTTGATAAACAGACACCTTCAAGAGTTGCTATCACTAGCATAAGTGCCGCACAGGATGTCTACTTTCTTTCGTATCGGACGAAATTATCCTTAGTCGTTTAAAACTTCCTTGAAGTGATGTTTCCTTAAATTATTTATAAATCTGAAGCATTTGAGTATGTTTATCCGTTGTATAGTATTCCATAGTACAGTCAACGCCAAAAATGCCTGATTATTTAAGTCCTTTGTACTAATAGTGGCTAATCTGACAGACACGTTCTATGACAACTAAAGCTAAGTTAATATGAGATGGTCCAAAAAGGTACAGGCAGTATTGTCGTTAATTGTACGAGTTTTGATTAGTTTGGGGTTAGCCGACGACGCTGGAATTATGACCAATGATATTTTTGAAGCCAGTAGAACTGAAAAGAGCAAAAAGTGCTCAACCTAGGTGATTTACAAGATATTTTAAAGCCGCGTTTCCACTAAGCAACACGTCACGCTCAACATGTACGGCAACGTTGCACAACAGCGCGCGTTGTTTCCAACATGACGCGCGGCTTTTAGTTTGATACTATGCGCACCGATAGGGCAGTTGCGCGTTGTTGATCAACATGATGAGCTACATGTCGCGCGGCAAATGTTGCATAGTGGAAACGCGGCTCAAAGGAAAATATTGGCGTTTAACAACAGGCCGCTCTACAATGTTGTTTCTTCATTAAAACTGCGCTATCCACGAACGAATAACTTTGTTGCGGTTAGCAGGTGTTATCTTTTATGATAATTGCCACTCCAGGCGGAAATGATCTTGTGATTATAATATTATGATAACAATATCATAAATAATAACTCGACTGACGAGTATTATCGTTATGAACTTTGAATTATTAACTAGATTGGCTAGGCAAGTTTTAGTAAGCAACTTAACCTGCGAATTATCTTGTCGCCAAATCAAAGGGGCTTACCGCAATCATTGCCCGGTTAAACTGTAAAAACCAGAACTTGGGCTAACAGCAAGTCAAATAATAAAAAAACCTATAATATCCTAAGCCGAACACACAATTACAGGATGATTATGCAAGAACATGCCAAATGTTTAGGACCGAATTCAGGAATTGAATAGATTTCTGTGTTTTTAACAAGTCGTTTTTTTTAAAGTTGGTTTACCTCATTCATGGCAAAATACGCTAACCCACGTCACGTTATAATTGCAAGAGTTGAACTACAGGTGAAATTAGTCCAATCCTTTATTGACTTTTTTTTAAAATTTAAAACTATTTTTTTATAAAAAATTACTCCGTTTAAAAAATAACAATAAAGACTTAGTTTCATATTGTTCTATAGAGCTCATTTGAAAAAATTGCCAAGTCAAGTAGGTACTGGCTAAGTCACCCTGTATGCGGTAGGACAACCCCAGGTGCAACACCAATACCAGCAACTATAAATTACTACTTACTCGCTTGCAATATCACATAATCAAGACAACCCGAAACAGATAAATTAAGTTGTTAGCCGATGACATAACGAGATACAAACGCGCGTTAAAGCAGAAAAACTTGCAAAACAAGGAAACAAGAACATTCGCGTAATATCATTATGAGTCATCAAAGTAAATAACTAAATGTAACGGTACTAGTGTTCTCATGGAACGAGACTAAACTATATAATCAGGTGATAAATTTGTGGTACAGTCAGAATCAGAAAATTAGGGCTGACCAAAAATATCTTCACTGTTTTAGGGAAATATTTTTGATACCACGAGGAAACGCTTTCTTAGAAAGCCTTTTTCAAATACTGGAGCTCTATTCCTAGCTTTCTCAAATAACTATACAGGGTGATTTTTCAAGTGGGCGCGGTAGGGCCAATCTCGAGAAGGAGTCTCGGGGCCGATTTGACAGACTAAAAAAAATTACTACAAATATGTAGTATTTTTTTTGGTATTCCAGGGTATTGGAACACCAAAACCCTGGGTTTTGTACCTGTCAAACAGGTCACAGAAATATTTACTCGTTCTCAAATATAACAAGCTTTCACCTGCAGAAGGAAAAAAAAAATTGAATATGTAAGTAAATACTCATTGAAGATAGATTATCAGATTTTCTAAAATGTTTTTTCACTTCAAAATATGTTTTTTACGATACTTACAAGAAATAAAAGGCTTTTTATTTGGTTCATATGTCAAATATAGTTTTTATACAAGTGTCATTTGAGTGATATATTTGACAACTCTGACAGAGCCCATTTGTGGAATTCGATGTTGACTGTACTGCAGGATTATTGCAGTAACGAAGCTGCGGATAACGTTTAATAATAAAATTGGGTACGAATTGAAATGAGGTGAGGTTATAGAAACCCGATAGCCGCTTCAAATACAGTACCGTAAGATGGGGTTAATTGGTATCTGGGTCTTAATTGGGACAGTACTTTGAAAATGTTTCAAAGCTCGAGAGAAGTGCTGTATTTATTTTATTTTTGGGTGTTTTTGTTTATACCTGTAGTGAATATAAAAACATTCAAGAAATTAAGAAAAATAAAGCTTTGAAACATCTTTAAAGTCTTGTCCCAATTAAGACCCAGATACCAATTAACCCCATCTTACCGGTAACCACTTTATTGAGGTGACGCCTCCGAGGACAGAAATGAGGTTGATTGGTGTCATCCACTTGTCAGCTGATACCTCTAGAAAGGTAATATTGCTCCTGCTTGTGGATGAATGGAAGATGATCTTGTTGGAGTGGTGGCAGCGATATGAAGCAATATTATTAAGAACACATTTTATTACTGGTATGCTCAATGTCTTTTGTTTGCAACAATTCATAAATTCGTGCTTAAACTCCTCAGTTGCTCAGGTAAACCTTATGGAACTTGTCTTTATGAGTAATAAAAAACATTCAGATAATTTGATCAAGCCGTTTCTCAGATGCCTTATCCACATTAGCTGCTATCATTTGATTCTAGGCATTGTCGGCGAATCACCCTCAATTACTCACCTTAGTAGTAGCAGCGGCGGCCGGCTCAGGATCAGCTGCTCCAGCGAACCGCGCTCCATGTACACTCACCTTAGTAGTAAGGTCCCTATGGAAGACTCCGAGTGAGTGCAGGTACTGCATGCCGTCGGCGACGTCCGCGGCCAGCGAGATCCGCAGCGGCTGCGGGAGCGGCAGCGGCGGCCGGCTCAGGATCAGCTGCTTCAGCTGCCGTCCATCATGTACACTCACCTTAGTAGTAAGGTCCCTATGGAAGACTCCGAGTGAGTGCAGGTACTGCATGCCGTCGGCGACGTCCGCGGCCAGCGAGATCCGCAGCGGCTGCGGCAGCGGCAGCGGCGGCCGGCTCAGGATCAGCTGCTCCAGCGAGCCGCGCTCCATGTACACTCACCTTAGTAGTAAGGTCCCTATGGAAGACTCAGAGTGAGTGCAGATACTGCATGCCGTCGGCGACGTCCGCGGCCAGCGAGATCCGCAGCGGCTGCGGCAGCGGCAGCGGCGGCCGGCTCAGGATCAGCTGCTCCAGCGAGCCGCGCTCCATGTACACTCACCTTAGTAGTAAGGTCCCTATGGAAGACTCCGAGTGAGTGCAGATACTGCATGCCGTCGGCGACGTCCGCGGCCAGCGAGATCCGCAGCGGCTGCGGCAGCGGCAGCGGCGGCCGGCTCAGGATCAGCTGCTCCAGCGAGCCGCCCTCCATGTACTCCGTGAGTGCGTGAAGTTGACCTTCGTGCACACACACGCCCATGAATCTGGAAAGAAAAAATACGGATTAACTAAAGAGTAATGACAAAAAACCACAACCTGCATTTAATCGCCATCCGGGTAGCCACTCTTCCAGCTGAGGAACCGAGTTTTGCCTAGCACGTCGCATTTTACTGGTATTTTCTATCTTCAGATTAAAAATACCGTATAATCATAAACAGATGCAAAAGCCAATGATTGATGTATAATTAGGGATTAATTGTTATCTTTTCACATTTTTATTAGAAGATAGAAATGCCAGAATAATTCAATTGGGTAAACTCTAGGCACTTGTTTGTTTTCGTTACATCTAAGCCTTATTGGAGGACACTTCTGGAAGTGAAAAACAACATTGCGGCCACAACAAGACACTTCAGAACTTTAGTAAAGACACAAACACTTTCCCATTTTCTCGTAGAAACTAACGAAAACACCGAGATTTGCAATGTCATAGTGCAACAACATAAAGCAAGTGAAACGCAACTTCGATTCCATCAAACATCAATTAGTTTGTAGGACTGTTGCTTTCTAGTATTGTACCAAGTAATTCATGATTGCACGCACTTTAGAAACAAAGAGCAGTGCAAATAAGTGGATGATTGTGCTTATCCGATGTGCTGCTGCAGAACGTTCCCGGAAACTTAACTCGTCAGGCAGTCTGCCAAACGCGTCCACCGAGCGATAAGTAACGACATGTCCAACCTCCATTTTGCATACTCATAAATATTTATAAACGTCAAATATTTCGGTTTAATGCAGAAACCTCGAGATGATATTTATTAGCTCAGACAGGGATACCGCTTTTTACTCAAGAATAATGGAAATTACTGCACCTGTGAGGCCACTAATAATACTGTGTTTTAGTCGTAAAATGTAACTTCTCATTGCTTTGCACAACTTTAACTAACATACGTAAATTGCCATTGTGTATTCAGTGAAAGTGAAGTAATTCCATCGGCAGAGAACGGGCTCAGACAAAAGAAAAACAGTGGAAAGCGCCATCATGCATGGAGAAACACTGTTATTAATGTCTACCTTCAATCAATCAGATACTTATTGCTGCATTGTGTTTACGACACAATATTAAACTGGTATGGTAAATATGTCACTTTATAATCGTTGACTTTGTCATTTTAATATGCTAATCATAATGAGCTTTCATAAAATACTTAAATTAGAATCAAATGCTAAATCCAAATGGCAAGGTTGGAGCTGGAAGATAATAAATCTAATTGTAACTTTGTATAATGTAAATGAGTGCGAGCGAAAACACGTTGGTTATTCTGAAAAGGTTGAAGTGGTCTCAGTAATGACTGACACGAGCACAATAGTAGCCGCAGTCAACACGGTCATTGCTAGTGATGAATCTGTCAAATATGAATCAATCAGATTTAAATTTGATTACAGATCGAGATGTGTTGAAACATTCACAACTGGTCGGAGCATTGACTCTTGATTCGAATGTAAAACTGCAAAGCAATGAATTAAATTGACTCAATTGAACTTTTTAAATTACTGAATGTGAAATAGCTAACGCAATTATCGAATAAGATTCAGAGCAAGAAAACTGTTCTTGGATGCAAATTTGGGATGGGCGCTTTAAAAGAAATTGATCTAACGTTTTTTAGCATCGTGACCAACGATTTCATTGTTTCCAATTAGAGGTGCAACGAGTTCGTCTAGCTCTATCGAATTTAGCAGGCAATGCGAAATACCTGTTTTTTAAGAGCTGACAGCGATGTTCAGTAAATAAGTAATTTACCAATACATGCGTTACCAGAACAGAATTCTGGAGAGATTGCTGGATGCAAAATCTACTCCTATTTTCAATCGCGGGAGGAAAACCCATACCGTCTTTTCGTTCTATTACTTCTATGCCTAAACGACTATCAGGCCTTCGTGCTATTTGCCTTGCCTTCTGCGACTTCAATTCACTTTCAAGCTGGACTACGCCGACATAAGGTTCTTTCATGGATCTTCCTCTCTACTGCTCGTTTAGTAAGCCTGAGCTTTCTTAAGAGCAAAAAGTAGTCTTTTGTGGATTTCGGATTAGATTTTTTAATATCACATTGTTTCAACCAAACAAAGCCGTTGGTTCAAAAGACAGGAAACAACGAGTGAAACTTGATTGGATGGTTAGTAATGGGAATGAAAAATGGCGAACGATGTTCAATAGGAAAAAATATAATTAAGATGTATAAAGCGATTATCTGGAAGAAGTCACGCAACGTGACAAGTGTCAAGGCCCCTGAGCGCAATCAATGTGAAGCAATCGTCGCTCAATGCAAATCGTCAATTAAACGTCGCGTGCGCAGGTATCTGCTGAAGGCCTAATTATAATGTATCTCTCATGAATCAAAAAGTTAATGAGCCAGTGCCGTGTTATGTAAGTAAAGTAGTAAATACTGAGAAGGAAATTCATACAGTAAGGAATTTCATAACGTTTATGTTAGAAGTTCATGCACGTCTTTTGAAAGTAAATAACGATAAGATAGGAATGACACCAGAAACATTTTTACTGCTCTAATGAAGTAATTACAGCGCAGAACTGAATAAAATATTTTTGGTAGACTACGCAAAAGTTTCTCACAATACATTATTTGTTTTATTTCACGAACGAGTGCATTCGTTCTCCAACTGTGTCAACACCCATTGTCGAAATATTGGCATCGCTGACATGTGACGAGATGAAGGAAATAATGCAAGTGAACTGCTCCACCGGCCCACTTGCATGTGAAAAAAATTGTCAAACAATCGCAACAGAGCGCGCATTGTTTTTATTTCCGAAGATAAGCAAACAGGAAGAGTGCCAGAATGCAGGACAGTGGTCCATTGTTTGTTATATGTTTCGCAACTTCTCGTTGCGCAAATGTCTCGATTCAGGACGAGAACAGTCGTGAGGAGAGAAACAAACGGTAGACTTGTAAGCCTCGGCCGGCGGGACGATCGAGATTGTGAGTTACACAATGTTGACTAATGAGGATGACATATCATTTTGGCATGATAAGAATACTGATCGCCGATTGGAATACGATTAGCGGTTCGCGGGGATTGTTGTAAAGTTCGCCGCGTAAACTGGGTCGTACGTGGAAGGAATACAATATTATGTTTAAGCTTAATTAGGGACAGAAAGTGATCAATAATTAACTTTCTCTTAGTTTGTTTGATTTCTTTTCATTAAACATATCTTTTAAGACACTAAAGGTTTTAAGTTTGCCTGCGAAGTCGTTAGTCAGACTAAGTACTTAACACCAGCGTTTAGCAAGAATTTGTGAGTGAAGGGAGAGGATTCCTCGCAAGAATTTAACACCTCTGGAGCGGGGCTTATTTATCTAAGCGCGATGATAACGCCGACCTCATTCCACCTTCGCGCTCCCACCGGTGACGCAACCCTGAACAATGTACTCCAGAAACCGGCTTTGGACGCTCGGAACAAAAGACGACCAAGCCATCATGCAGAAGGCCATGTTTTTACCAAACCTAACTAGGGTTGACCAGATCCCGTTCGTCCCTTTTTTCTCTGACGTGCACTAGTTTCTAAAGAAGGATATCTGCGAGAATGATTTAATATTTAAATATGTATAAGTAAAAACTACTTTTGAATCTTTATGCTTCGCGTTTTAGTGAAAACGTATAGACAGTTAACACAGGTTGAGGTGACCGTGCACAAGATCTTGTCTGCATTTTCCGAGTACCTTCCTTCCTTAGAACCAACAGGAAAATTCAGTACACTAAAACTAGTTTTCCAATTTCATCATCAACTTTAACATCAGCATCAGTGTCCTTCTACAAACGGCAAAGATGGCTAAAATATTCGACAGACAAGAGTCAATTCTTAGAGTGGGCTAGGTTACAATCAGAAGTTACTAGAAGCACCGATAAGCAGGTTACTTTTTATAATCAGAATACAAAATGAAACACAAAAAAAGCTTACAAAGTTATCAAAAGAAAGTAAAAAGTAAATGCCAACCCTATCCGAAATCAATCCAGTAGCTTACCGTGTCAAGGTTAAACAAAAGCCATTCTATCAGAAAGTAATAAAGTCGAAAGCCGATCGTCTTCCAGCGCGCCGTCAGCACGGGGTTGATCGTTCGAGATGTAAATAGTAGCTGCACAATATTTGCTGGCATAAGTCGGTAAAGAATCCCTTGTTATTTGTTTACCTTTCATCGATGTATTGAGTCATTGGTGTCGAGTTTCTTTGATCATCGCATTCTTTGCGAATGAAGAAAGCATTCGGCCATTTTAGCTGTTATTAGTCTCTGTCTATCTAATTCTCGCTTAGTAGAACGATTGATGTTTCCTCGTCAAAGTAAGGAAATGGATGGAGAGCTCTTAAGATGATACAAGCATAACTGCTTGGGAAACCAGAACTGAGTCAACGACGTACTTTGCTTGTATTTGTTTGGTTTAGAAACGTAAAACAAAATAGACAATAATTGTGGATACTGGATGATATATCAGATGTAGGATTTACACTTACATGAATTCGAACAGTGAGTTTATTTAATGATTGGTTGTTATTTTGCATAATGAAGTTGCAGTTAGCAGTTAGTAACTGTGTAAGTTACTAACCAATAGATCGATCCATTCTGTCTGAACTGTTTACTGTGATTTATTTGGTAAATAGCAAAAACTTTTTTTCAAATTAGTTTTAATTTGTTAAAATGCAGAAACTATTAACGACAAACCTATGGACTCGGAATCCGTATCCGTATAGTGAAGACCTCTCTTCGAGAACCAAAACTAATTACTAACAAGTCTTTTACCCTCGCAAAACAGCTTGCTATAAATGATAAGAACATAAATTACTTTAATATAACCTACTGGTTATGTTATAAATTATTTTTAAGGTCAATTCAATGTTAACAGGGGCATTTAACAGAGTATTTTATTACTACACTAAAAGTTTTAAGTAAGTCAGTAGTTGATGTTGTGTTATTTAATTATTAACATATTGTGTACTTTATTAACAGGTGGAGGTAGATCCACTACTGCCTGGCAACAGTGGCAACTACAGCCTGTAGTAAACCGTATGTATTCGTTACCGAGTAACGAGTACATCACCTGACAACTGAAATGAAGTACCGAGCCGTTACTCGTGAATTAATTGCGTTACTCGTATTATTATTCTCGTATGTTACTTCTATTATTTATATGAACAAAACAAGAACGAATAAATAGCACGTTAACAATTTTTATAGATTATTTTCACTAGATTCGAACGAACCCAAAACGCACCCGTTGCCACTAGGCTCTCGCTACTATTTGATTGTACCAAAAGTAAAGTGTACCATAACAATACGAATTTAACAAGGAACGATTTTTTTCATAACGAATGTCTAGTGGCAACTGACTGTCAAGCGCGGCATAAGGAACTAGGTTTTTCCGATGACAACGCTCACTCAACCAGCAGACGGGATCTCAAAACTTAAGGAAGCCAAAACGTGTACCGGGAAATGGAAGACAAAAAAGAACATAGTATATTTTAAGTTCCTGATAAAATCACTGAAGTGCCCTTTGCCTGGTATGCATGAATTTTCCCCTGGTTAAATTGTTTGTAAATAATAAAAACATGCATAGGTATCATTAAAAATATGTTTTCCTTCATCACTAGCGAGCTTTTAAAATCAATCGCTCTATAAATACAATGGCAATCAAATAAATGGTTATGGTATTTCCAACAACATCTCTGTGAAACTTTAGAAACGGCTTTAAAAAGTGTGAAATTCTCTGTTATTGTTTATAAAACACGTTGAGTGTTTATTCATGAGTTCGTGTTACTTTGAACAATACATAAAAATAAGTTAACAATTTGTGACGAATACAATAAAAGGCGAATCCAATTAAGTTCACGTTGGTTTAACAAAAAAATATAACACGAATTCACTTTTGAAATGTTTTCTTTACCTACTTTTTGTGACGGCATGAGAATATTATATTTCTGAAAAGTTAAACCATTGTCAAGCATTTACATAACTTGTTCATAATATTACTGCAGTGTGTCAATGGGGGTTATCGCGTGTGAATTCGGCGCAAGAGGTGCTAGTGTAGGTGTGAGGTCTGTGGAATGCACGGAATGTCACTTTAGCAAACTTTGACAGCTAGACCTTACTTCGCCAGTGGTGCCAACTGGTGAGCACAAATACGGTATCCCCATCGAATGTGTTAGGGTTAGATCAAACTCGAACGTTGAGGTTTACTACAATGGTACCCTGGACTACCCTGTGTGTTTGGCCTTAGGTTGGGGTCAAGTGATCTTGGTGTGAACATACATTATCATACGCTCCGGGCTCTATAGTCTATGGGGAAGGCAGAAGCACACTGATGAATGATCACCATTTTTTCAGAGGTCCAAACCTCTGAAACCAAATAAGTTAAAAGTAAACGTCAGGTCACATAAACAATTGAAGATGCTGACAGAGTCCAGAGATAACTGATTGCTAAACCGAAAAGTTACAAGACTAACGAGGAAAATGCAAAAGATTTCAATCTTTTCATATAAATTCTAAAAATAGCACATGAGTCCATTCAATAATATGCACACGAACATGTGCGCTGAACCTAACAGATCAAGTCATATGGCGATAGGTTAAAAATAATCGCGTCATTGTTCAGCGAAGCGCCAGGAGTCGAGACTCGGGACATCAGACATTTGACGTCACTGCTTATAATAAACTTCGGAGAAATAACAACTATTGTTAAGCATGAACGTCAAATGCAAATTATAGTACTAGTTAGAATATAAATGTACAGTTAAAAAGAACTTTGTTCTTTGGAACTACCAAAAGTATTTGAGACACTGAATATCTGTTCGTCAATGTTAACAATGCATGTTTGTTTCGGAAGAGGCTCGCTCTGGTAAATAACTTCACTATCCAGCCTAAGACTTCGACTAACGCTGAGTGTCACGACACTGAGAAACTAGTACAAGGAATCCTTTAAATCATATTTTGAATCTGCCTAAAAACACGCACAAATCTTAGGATTGTCAAAGGGTGTCCACCCAACATGAGTCAAGATGGCAAGAATACCTTTGGGGGACCTTGACTCATGCTAAGTGGACAACCTCTCCTTTCTTCTAAAGAAAAAAAGATAATCTTTGCAAATTGTTATCTGTTTTTAAGTGGTATAGGTGTGTAATATTTGTTTTCTCTTTTAAATTAATTCAGTATGAATTTCAGATGGCTCGATGTGTTATACGCATGAAAACTCTACCGATTTTTTGTCGATTATATTTAGCATACACAATTCGAACGAAAATTTATCCTATCTAAAGATCAAAATGTCGCAAAAGTCCACTTTATTGGATGAGGAAGATACTTTGTCTGTTTATCGACGAAGAAGAGAAAAAAAAACAACACCTTTTTCACAAAAATGCAATCACGTTACCCAAGTAGCACGATACTTTTTAAACTGTCCGTTTCTGCAGTCTAGACTGCCTCCACACCCTTGGGGCGAGTCAGATAGGCATGGTGAAAACACAGGGTGTTCATTTAATTGCGAGTTTAGTTTATTACAGTTCACAAGAATTATTTATGTTTCTACAAGTTCACTCACCCCTAAACACATGTCTTTCAATTCAATTTACTTATTACAGGAGAACCATCACTTGATTAATTCGTATCTCCATCATTCCACATCGAATAAGTTACCTCCTAGCGAATAAAATTTCCAACTGTTTACAATGTTAAATTTTTAACACTGACCACCTGGCGACATGTTAATCAAACTTTCAGGCTAAGTCATATTCAAGAACTCTACTTTGAACACTTCCCTGCAAAGTGTAAAACTCGAACGACGGAATCAGCTGTGAGATTCATAAGTTAAGAGAGATTATGACCATTTGCGCATAAAAAGCAATGACGCAAGTAGAGTACATTATTCTGACAGGATTCGCAATAACTTCACAGAATCTGTTAACGTTATTTCAATTCGACCAACACGTTTGCTAAGTTAATGTTATGTGCCAAGCCATATGCATAGGCAAGCACACGGTCGCGCTGGGCACAGAGGCGCTGCCGCCGAGTCCATTCAGTAGTCGCTGTAGCCGAAATCGGCTTTGACAGTGTTATTTGTCAAGCCATCTTCTGCCATAAGTATTAAGGCTTAGGTAGTATTTGTTTAGCTCTGTTCTGCTAACTAGGATTGAGAGGTAAACTTACCCAAGGATGTTGGGATGTTTTAGCTTGTTCATGAGCTGGACTTCCCGGAGCATGTTGGGCCTGTTCGCTCGTTGCTGGTTCATTTTGAGCACCATCACCTTGCCGGACGTTTTATGCGTCACCTGAAACAAAAAAAAAATACTGTTACACTGTGTGCATTAGCAATCATGTTTTTTATTTATTTATAAGTAGGTACTGACTAACACCGTGGCCGTTGTTGTCATTTTTATTGTTGGTTTTTTTAAATTATTCTTTTCAATAGTAACAAGAGCGTCATGATACGTCTATGGGCACATTACCTATACGGGCCATTTTATTACAAAAACTGTTAATTGAATCATGGTTGCTACGCCGGTGGTAGTGCCGTACGGCTTCGTATTGGTGGTGAGGGTGTGTGCCCCTCACCTCCAATACGAGGTTATCGTAGTTCGGCAACAGTCATCGTTTGTTTATTAACCCATCCTTGTGACCTAGCAATAGCCAGATCGCGTAAAGAAACAAGACTAGTCTTCAAATTAATCAAAAAAAATATTGACGGTTTTATGGGAGATTACAAGATATGAGAGAAAGGGTCAGGTGTTGATCTCTTGTTCTAACATTAGTGCCTTGCCTTAATAGCGTTGCGTTCCAATAGCAATCGAAACGCCGACTGTAACGTTATCTACCCCAAGTCGCACCTTAGAACATAAAAAGATTTGTCATCATAGACGAGGGGACATGAAGTACATAAAACGTAACTGCCAGCTATCGAAGGGCTCTCCCTCCGTCCCCTGTAAAACCCTAAAAATTGCGTGTCGTAATTAATGGATAGTCCCCAAGGGGTTTAGGGAGCAGCCAGTATATTACAGTGTACAAGACAATACATACATCAATAATAATATACTGTCCCACGAAAATGTCGCATGAAGGGAAGTGGTTTAATTACACAGTTATTAACACTAAATTTAGATGTTGAGGAATTTGGCAGCTTTTGAACCGACCAAATGTGAAACCACGTCGGTCTGTCAATTACTATTGGACAGTTCAATGAAAACAATATTTGACACCAACAAATATGTGCTGTTTGTCAGGAACCAAACTCAGGAAACTGAGAATCGGTCTTGCATTTATGGAGTTATAAGTGTTGTCACCAAAACGGGGTTTGTTTTTATTTAGAAAAATAATATTTGTTGATACACATCTACAGTACGAGATCTGCTTGACGATTTTGGTGTAAATATGACCCAGATAATCGTTTTTGTTTATCCTTTCACAACAAAATATCACTCCATGAGTTATTCTTAAGGATATGGCCGTGCAAAAAGCAAGAGGGCGCACATTTCGATCCAAAATACCGCAAACGTAACACGTCTAAGGATGCCTTCAGATTAAGTGACCTATATGTCTCGAAGATATCGCTACTTAGATGGGTCACTTAAACCTAGAGGAATTTGTACATAGCGTTCTTATTCCAATGACGTGAACCTGCAGACTGCAACCTGATACTCTTCGCTGAGATAAGGTTGTGGTTTGTTTATGATTATGTACGTTGGGTGGTTGCGCAATGTTCAGTCTTCCTTTAGCCGGTTTTATGTTAAAGTATGAATTACTCCTAGGTTTTTGAACTTGAGAAAAAAATAAGGAAGTATGACTTGAGATTAAGATTTTTATACCGGCTTGGGTAAAAAATAAAGAGTTTGATTTATTGTAATTGACACAAACATTTCACTGAAAATTTTCAACAACCAAAGGTCTTTTCAACCTTTTTTAAACAAACTGTCAATTGAAATGTGTTTCCATTTTAGTAAAATTGAAAGGTTCTGAAAACAACCACAGTAAACTCCGCAGAAAGCTGTGTTATGTTAAAAATGAAAATAAAAATGTTTTATTTCTTGAATAAATTATTGTTAGCAACATATTGTGGTAACTTTCCTTTTAAGTATAGAAATACCTGTATTAGGAAGTTAACATGGAGTATTTTCGTGTGGACGCAGCACATCTAGTTATTCGTAAACATTATAATAAAGTGTTGCCTGGATCGGCGTATCTAGGTCGAGACGTATCCAGGCGAGATCAGTTTTCTAGATTTCTAGTCTGGCGCTCGAATTAACTGCGCACGCGCACGGTACTTAGTAACGACACGCGTTGCGTACGAGATGACGCGAACGGCTAAAGCCTGTAAGTAATTAATGAGTAGTGGAATAAAGATAGGAAAACCAGAAAAATACAATCAGTCTACTTGGCATCAGGCGGGACAAGTACCCGCATCTTTCGCAAACCGGGCGACTGCACTAACCAATTATGCTACCGTGACCATTAACAGACCGACGGATTTCTCTGATGTATTATACCTGGCAGCCAGGTTTGTTTCACCAATGTTTAGGCATATACCTTAAACCCTTAGTGTAATCCTGTATTAATATTACCAGCCCTTTGGCGCAATCGGTCAATGCCAAAGGTCGCAGGTTCAAACTCCGGCTAAGACAAAGAACAGGAGGTGGCTATGTAGTAGTATATTCAGGTATTCACGAATAGTTGAGTATGTTTAGTGTAAACTGTAAAAAAATGAATAGTTCTTAGTCCATTTACTAAACGAGGCCCGATGGCAATTTACGTGGGTAATTAGTACTTCTGAAGAACTGCATCGAGAACATCGTGGCTCAGTGTTTAAGCACTCTGGCTCGTAACCCATGTGGTCCGAAGTTCAAATCTGGCTAGCTAAGTGAAGGCTTCAGGATGTTTCATTCACCATGACGGCAACAGTCAAGCTTTTTCTGAGTACCCTGTTCCGGCTATAGTCGTGACTACGTAAAAGAAACCCAACTCAAACGCAATATGTATATCGCAAATCGGTTTCGGAAATAACACATTTTCCGCGAAGGATACAGACAAATCAAATAAAATCCAGACAGGGGTTGTCGCAAATATTTACCCTTTCATCGCTTTAGTTGGAGATCAATAAAATAACACTCAATAAAATAACTTAATAAAGATTCCGAACTTTGCACAAGCATTTGTTTTGTCTGGCTGCACTTGTTTTATATTCTTGGCTACAAAGTAGAAACATCGGTTTCTGTTCTCGCATAACAATTACCGAGATTCTCCGACATATCGAAACTGTATCAGGGTAGAAGATAGTATAGTAATATTTCGAAAAACATGTTTTTCTGGTTTACATATCTATATTTATTTATTTTTGAACGGTATACAGACAGATTGCGGTCACTTCATGTTCACAAAATTTAGAAATACCTTCTGAAAGGCCAGACAGCAATCCAAAGATTAACTACGACTAAAATAAAGATAACTACACTAAGACTATAATAAAGATAAAGATACAGAATTGTTTTTGCTAAATGACAGAAAATAATCAAAACGCTAGTTTCATCTTCATCGAAAGTTAAAAAAATATTTAGACTGTTGAATGTATCTGCCTAAAAAAATGATGGTATAACACTGGCTTACAACAATTATACCAAAAAGATTCGGCCACTCTGCTAGGGTCTCGGTAGCTTGGTAGTTATAGCAGCCGTCCGGTTAGCGGAAGACGCTGGTTCGATTCCCGCCTCATACCGAGGCGAATGTCTTTCTGGTTTTCCTACCCATGTATGACTTTGTATTCCCTATCCATTTCTTTTGAAAAAGTGTCCGAACAACTTCTCCTGTGAATTGTGTTGAGTATAACTCACAGTAAACAACAAAAATGGAGTGAGTAAGTAATTACCAAACTTCACCAAGCCGCCAGTATTAAGCAACTTTATTACTTGTAATTGCTCCTCCAAGCTCTCCACATAATGGTGAACAATTGAAAGCTCACAATAGCATGTGAGCCTCCGGAGATATTAAATTCGTAATTCGCTAATTATGAGCCGACTTTATGAATACGCGAATAATGATGTTTGCACTTTCACATAAACCGAAAAGCATCAATGACGTAAGAAGTGTGTAATGATGATCTTCCTACAGCATTTCCTGATGGCACGCGATGATGCATACCACGGATCCATTCACTAATATTACAGCTCACATTACATTGCACTTATGTAATTGTAAACAATCATTCAAACAGATTCAATAAGGTTACCTTAATTTAATAACGGAAACGTACAGCTCACATTCAGTGTAGAAGCTGCATTGAAATTCGCTATTCATATGAGAAGAATGAAATGAATAAATGCACGATTGCAAAGTCAGCTGAAAAAGAAATAACTGAATCAAGGCAGACGTCAAGAGGAACAGCCAATCAGAAAGAACCTGAAATGCGTTAATGAAGTTTGAGCATAACTTGGAATACATTCTAATTGTGAACATCGACGTATGGACCGTGGGCCAGTAGTCGGTGGAAGAACTACCCGACTTTCAGTACAAGCATAACCATTAGGTGCCCGTGGCGCAGTTGTGACAGTGATCGGCGCCGATCGCTGTTGTAAAGCAACACACGCCGTGTCGGAAATGGTATGGGTGACCGACCACCCCGATCTTAATTTAGCTATGTGTATTTCGGGCATCTGCGTGCTTCGGAAGGCACGTTAAGCAGTTGGTCCCGGTTGACGACGCTAGATGTCAGTCGTTAAGGCCTTAGGGCTGGATAACATCTAACATTAAGGTTGCTAACTAACCTTACACCCCTCCAACAATCTGCACTGAGCCCGCGTGTTGGAGTATGGCCTGTTCCACCCCATAGTTGAGGTGAGGCCTGTGCCCAGCAGTGGGACGTATATAGGCCGTTTATGTATGTATATATGCACATATTCATCCACGAGACTAGATAACATCTAATCTGGGCAATTGTTCTTTAATCGCACTTATCACGAGTTAATATTGGAATTACTGATAAAGTGTAAGTAGACTATAGTTGAATATACAACTATAAGACTTAATATTAAGATGTAGCAAGGACATTGATTAAGAATCGTGAATATACTGTCCTATTTTCCTTGATATAGTTATTCATTTGTTTAGTATTAAGCTATAGGTTTTCAGAATTAGTAATGCCATTCTCTAGAATTTCTTGAGCTGTCTGCAAACTAGTCGGAAACCGGAAAAAGAAACTAGTACGACTACACTTAGAAAACTGGCTGTCTTGGCGTATTATGTTTTTAATTACAGGGTATGTAGTAGGTGTTCAAAACAATTGACGTGTGTGGGACACTTTGTTCTTGTAGGTTTGGAAACTTGTAAAATCAAAATAAAGGTGTCGTAAACACGTGTAACAAACATTCCAACTAATTCCAAGGAAATTAAGAAACCATCGTGGCCTACTAAAGGAAGCTCTCTGTATACCCTCAAAAACCCCAAGAAAAAGCATGAGTCTTGCCACCTATATCAAACTGGACTCGACTGACTGCGGACTTATAAATTATCTAATAGCCATAAGGCCTGCAATCAGCTTGCCTCTGCCACTTTCGGAATATACCTACACGAGATCGTATGTTATGTGGGACAGAATATGAGTTATAAAAACAAAAAAAGATTGGTCTCAAATATAATCCTGGAACTACCGACCGCACTTTGCCAATGATCATAAAATAACATAACTTATAAAGCTAAAGAAAAAAGAGCTTTAATAATATCAGACATATGCTATGCGAAGTGGAACCGGTTACAATTATGACTTTACTCCAAAACCCGATTATAACATTCGTAAATAAACTGGATCAATACGTTTTTATGATTGCCATTACTTTTACTTTTTATCATTTTTACAGAAATAGCGTCTTGCTCTTGCATAAGGCGAACAATGCTGAAAGCATTAATTTCAGCAATAACATTAATAACAGAGACATTACGTGTTACACCGCAACGAGGTCTTGTTTGAGCTTACTGTTTATGGTCATATTTGTTTCAATTTATTTTACTGGTCATGTCTGGTGTTGTAAAAGTATTATCAGATAAAGGCGAGACAAAGATTAAGGCAAGGTATTTGTAAGAAATACAAATAACATTCTCAAGATGCCAAGAGCAGACAATTGGAATGTGAATAGTGAATAGAGTCGTACGAGGTAGCCAACTAAGTATTAAAAATATTTTTAGGGAGAACTTTTTTTTTAGCAACAATCATAATTCAACGTCACAATCAAAAAGTAACTTCGGGCTCGTCTTCGTGAAAAGGCTCGTCATCATTCCATCCCCTATGGGGTGGGGGGTGTGTCGTGGCAAGTCTTCGTGACCGCATTACAATGCAATTTATATCGTAGGTGTCACTACCAGAAGTGCTATTTCCGATTCGTGAGTGGTTAAACGTGAGTCGGACACGGTCTATTAGAATCAAAGTCGGGGCTGAAGTATACACACACGTTAATAATACTGGCGGTAAAATGCAGGTTTTTTTTCTGAGTGAGCATTTTTGCCACTTGGCTACGATCCTAATCTACATATTCCTATCATTAATTTAATCTTTGCACACATGCCCGTTTAAATGTGCAAAATGAAACTGTTTAACTTTTTTGACTCCTGTTTTTTTTTACACATGGCCAAACCATCAAGGTATGGCCATTTCAATTTAGATAACAACATCATTTTTCACTGAGATAACTCTCACATTGCAAACTTTTTAATTCTGAACGTGAATGAAATGCAGTAAAGTAAGCGCAAAGATTATGTTAGATAATGGATAAACGATGAAACAGGTCAATGAACAAACGAAATAGGTCAAGCCACCCTTTATTATCCTACACTGCTGTCCATCATGCTGTTCTAGTTACCATGCGAGAAAAGTAACACTACGCTGCGCGTGACGACAACTATATGTCGCATATTTTCTCGCGTCAAAACCATTCTGACTGCATGACAAAACTGCGTGTCAAAAATTTTGCCACTGTGCGCATCTTAGCCCGCCAGCTTTGTCCGTATATCTCCTTCAAGGATAACCCACAATCAAGACAACTGCTCTTCTTTTTCTCAATACGAGTAAATCGTGAGTAAAATTTGGGTAGTATTTTTAGCCAAAGGCGTTTATCACAGCGTTCATCAGTCGTTTTAAGTCAAATTTAAGGAGTATTTTCAGCCAATGTGTTTGTCACAGGAATCTGATCATCAGATTTTGTTTAACAAACGTTCTCCTTCTATTAGAACAAAAGGGCAGCAAAACGCGATCGTTCCTCAAACTGCCAACATCAACACTTCGGATTGGTCGTACACCGCATTTTTTACAACACTGTTTTCCCATTAACTCTCATCACGTAACTGTTCAGAACCAGTTAACATTTGGCATTATTTGCGCCACCCACATCATCGAGAGGTTGGAGAACCTGCCTAACTCGGAATCCAAACAGTTGCCATCCAGAGTGGTGTAACTGTATCGAACGCCTACATCGAACATGACCACTTAACTCTTACATGTCACTAATTTTGGAAAAATTTAGCGGCTTTTTTATCGAGAAATGTTTCTGCAAATCAGTTAACGGAATAGGGCGTATGAGAAAATATGCCTACTATTGACTTTAGTGCTGCATATCTGTGTAAGACACCCACAATGTTTACTTCAATTTCTTGAAAGTTTTGGAGAGGCCTGTTATATTTTAAATTTGTGACTATTTATTACATAAAATAATCATACTTAACTAATTATAATATGAGTATTTTTTCTAATAGATGCAACTTCATTGTTACTATGAACTTTTATTTATAGCAAACAAACAAAAGAGTAAACAGATCATTAAACGTAATTCCTTTAAGTGGCGAGGAATTTCAATAGAAGCAATCCTTATTCTCCACATTGACCCCAGAGCCCCTCCACTCACACTTGACACGGCTGGCTAACGAGTTGATGATGCCTCCAGTTAGCCTTAAGGAGATAACGCGTGGTAGCACACAGCTTATGCTCACTCAGCTGAAGTGAATAGGGAATAAGGAGACATGGCCGTATACGTAATGTAGTCAGCAGTAAAAAAGCGAATACACTTCAGAAGAAGGCATAAACTCAATTCGAGAATTATTTAAAAAGTAAGCCCACAAGATAACTATAGATTAGTGTAAGATAATAGTGAAGAAGGTAATTCAGAACAAGAACAGATCAATATTAAAAAAAAGGCGGTCATAATGCTTAATCCCCGACCAGAACGCCATTAGGCGAGATACAACGCCAAATACAAAATTAAGGAAAAATAACATGATACTGCCATTTATTCTTTCTTTGATAAAAACAGAAAATAACCTAGATAGATAAACATAAAACATCAAATGAGATTATCAAGACGAAGAAGCCGCAGAAAATAATTGGCAACGTAAAAATAAATTACGGATTATAAACTCAGATTATGCTAATAAATATAGTCCTGGTAGGCTATGTAGAGTGTTTTTAGGCTGTTGCTTTTCACAGTTACATATAAAAGCAATAAAGAGAACAGAAACACCGGCGTTCCTCACTATAAAGCCGGTTATAAAAATAAAGTTATCATCCTAGTGCCATCTTGAATCTCGAGAGATATTTAAATGTTATTAAGTAACCATGAGATAAGATTAAATAAAAACGCGCGCATAATATTTATAAATGTAAGGTGTTATAATACGAAAGAAATGGTTATCATTGTAAAAGATATACAATTCTCAATGCCAGTAATGATATTTGATTGTATGTGCAAAATAAACTTTCACCCGTAGTTAACGATGCAATATTTGGACATGATTAATATGAATAACGAAAATATAGTACAATATTCACAAATAATCTTGTTGTGATGTAACACGACTTTCATTTGTGATATAAGATACGAGTAACTAAAATATGACATTCAAAAGCTTTTAGTTAGTATTTTTCAATTCAATTTCGTAATTGGAAGGTATCCAGAAAAGTTTACACCGTTGCAGTGGCTTCCTGTGGCGCATTGGCTACAGAATTTAAGCATAAGTACTATTTCTTCAGGCACGTGTTTTCCAATATTCACGAAGTCAATTTTAATTAGGGTCAAGGTGAACGGGAAAATATAGGTATAAGCCAATTAGCGATACTGCGCAAAATATTGACATATTCGACATTGTCCAATTTATGATTCTAACACGATTTTGAATAATCATGATCTAAACGACTTTAAGCGTGTTATTAGGTTTTTAAAACACATTAAGTCATTTTATTGCAATAGCTAGGCTAAGTACTATGGCCAAACGGCCATTGAGGAAACTTTCGTACAGTTTGAGAGGCATTAGCACAATTGCAGTCGACTACAAATACTGCTGTGTGCGATTTATGTTCCGGAACAAACCTAAAGACTAATCAGATTCCCGATCAGTGGATGCATATCTTTATATTCAATGTGGAGCTTATGTTTACATAAGAGGTCTTATATTTGGGGCTGAAGAGGTATATAAGTCATAATAGCATACATTCTAGAAAGGCTCTTAATTTTATCCATTTTGGGATGTATTCGGTATGATTACCTTAACAGACAAAATCGTAGCAAATCGGGTCATGCTTTGAGATTTCCATAATTGCGTTTAGTTGAAAAGCGGGAAGCTCCAACGCCGTCGTAATAAGGGTTCGCTGTGACCCCAACCCGGCAGACGTCGTAATGCCCTCACCAAATACGGCTATGGAGATTCTATCTGGCCTTTCGCACGATCTGCTGAAAATTGGTATAATTCAAACAGACATTTTGGACCGGAGACGTTTATTATTAATACTGCATTTTCCAATGAACTTCCCTTTAAAAGGATTTCTTCAGGGAAGTCACTTGGAATCGCTACTATTCCTTCTCATTTTATTTCAATCTTTTAGCGTATACGTTTCGATAATTATTCTGAATTATGTTTTTAGGGACAATGCATTAATAATTCAAAAGCAACGACAATAGACCCGTTTAAAGCAACAAAACAGTGCAATCGTGACTGACAAAGCGTTACGTACATGCATACATATACGTTTTAGCGTCAGATGCCTTCCATTGTTTTCGTTTGTTTGTTATCATTATCCTTTTTGGTATTTATATCGCTGCGAAGTTTGTCGGCATTTGTGCGATAGTGTTATCGATGTGTTTCGTTTTACAAATTATACTTCGAAGTGAGACTGTGAATTTTCTAGTCCTCAAATCTAAGGGTGCCCTACTGAATGATCAGACAAGATTGTGCGTCTAGCCGAGAGCATGAAGCTCGTCGACGAGTGATTTGCATTATCTGTGATATAGTGTGTAATATAATATTTTGGAATATGATGGCTTAATTCAATACGAACAATGCTAATTTATTTTATTACCTTTTCTAGAGTTACCCTTTGCTTACTTTGAATTTTTTTCGTTCCATCCCTGCTTTTATACTTCAATAGGTCTAAAGCTTCTTCATAATTGACAGAGCTTTCAACTCATTTGAATTATGATGATAAATTAATAGAAATCCACAAAATTACAATTACCTGCTTCCAAGAACTTCATGAAAGAGCAATTCGAATTGATTGTCCAACGCTTTATAAGAGCCCAAACAGGGCAGACGAAGTTTGAAGTTGAAATCTCCCCGACATGATCGCGATAAAGTCTGTCTAATCCGTAAATGGCGGGCATTGCTTGGTTTTCGCACGCTTGTGCCTTTGCCATATAAGTATGTTCATAGATAGATGTTTCTAAACTTGTATTAGCCAGCGACTTTGTCCAGGCAGACTTAGCCTGTGAAACTGTGAAGCATGTATGTATACGAATCTGAAGTTGCATACCTTCAGGACTATATCTGGTGTTGCCGTATGGTAAGCGGTTACTTTAGCCTATGGAATGGCGGTGAGGGCAATTTCAGCGTAGGTTCGACAAATTAATAAAAACAAGAGTAATTTTTGTGTACCGAATCCTGGCAAACTGGAAATAGGTAGTCACAAGCTTTTAAACGCCTGAAACGGCTTGTTTTTAAGCTCTGTCGCTAACATAAGGTTTTCAAGTTAAGTTTAATGTGTCATCGTAGCTCTTAAAGAATAAACCAATTTTGATTTGGTTAATTTTTCTAGTTTAAAGGAGCTTGATGGATAGTGTTTTCAGCTATGATTTAAGAACATTTCGTCAGACATTTTAAAACTAAATGAAATTGAAGACCTTGATATTATTACGATCGCAACCTAGCGATAGCATATGCGGTGAGAGTAATTATCAGACTGTACGGCGTAGATAATTCTATTTATACGTGTTTTACTGATAATTATCGGTGTTTACTTGCTCTAAATACTTTACACTAAGTCACCTCAAGTTTGCGGACTATCTAGACTGGAAAGTGGCAGCACTTTATCTTACTGTTGGTAATTAATTCATTATCAAGATGTTTGTCGCCAATGAATTAAATAGGGCTTGGAGGAGTGGAAGGAAAACCTTTTCCTATCAGTAGAATTCTGATAACTAATTATACATTCTTGAATTTTAAAAACACTAATGGCTGTTCGAATTGTGTGTTTTCTTAAGCTTCCCAGAACTGCTTTGAATGCCATTAATACAAGATTACCTATCATTATTTAATCACCCGTTTTATGTTATTTTCCCATTTTGAAAAAATATTCCACATTTCAAAGATTACCAAAATGCCCCATTAATCCCGTGTAAAAGGTTGACAATCCGGAGATGTCCGATAGGAAGGGCATGTACGGGTGTGCCCTTCCACAAATGGCGGGCGAGGCGCGCATTTTTCAAACCTCAACAGCAGCCATGTTTGAATAAATTACACAGGGACCCCTCGAAACCGCTGCGGAGGAATGCTTAAATATTTTGAGGTTCTGCTTGTTTTCTCATGGAATAAATAACGGAGTTTTCTGTCCAACAGTACTAACATTTTTAATCTCAGATTTATTGATGCTATTTAGTAGAGATGCACCGAAAATTCGGTATTCGGCGTATTCGGAAACTTTTTCGCTATTTGTATTCGGTTCGAGTATTTCTATTTTATGGGCTACAGCGGTGGCATTCCGCAAGTACACATAGGACGTTGGAATTGTGAGATAGAATTTTGGCGTTTTGAAAACTGAATACCTTCGCGAACGTGATCGTTGCGGTGAAAAAAAAACTAGACAACGACAAAGGAGATCAATGCAAAAACGGGACATTCAACGTCGCGAAGTTTGACATACATACCTATCATCAGGTCCCTGAAAAACGAGACGATTCGCTGCTTACTTGCTCATCCTGGCAACGATACTAAGACACAGTTTCCAATGTAGTGAAATTTCAATTTGAAGTATAAAGTAGCTCTTTGAGCACATACAAGGCTTTAAGGTTCCTCTGTTAATATATTCTAAAGAAAATATGGAAACGTTAAATCGAACCAACTTTTTATCACCGGGACATTTACATTTACTCATCATTCTCACGTGGATGATATTTTAAGCGGTCGCGCCAAATGGTGCTAATTCATGCGCTCAGCTAAGGAGTGAAACTTAACGGGTGTTTCCTTACTTACTTAACGGAGTAAGTAATTTGGACCTAATCTATGAAAATTCTGGCTATGAAAATTGCGGCAAAACGAAGTACACATGCCAGCAATACAAATTACTAAACATTTTTGTACTATGTAGGACGCATTGATTTCCCTAAGTCATAGTAGGTACTCTCCGGAATCATTTGTTACATATCACCTGAATGCTTATTATGTTAATACCACCGATGGTAAGAAATATTAAGTGTTAATACTTCGACACCGTGTCTGAAACCTATAAAACGTTGAAATTATGATGCCATCCATGACGTTAAATCTTAATAGGTACTGCGGTTGGTTGATGGCATTGCAGTAAATAATGCTATGAATACTGAAAAAATATTCTGGAATCCGGAATACTGAAGAAAAACAACAAAACACTAAAAACAGCCCCAAAACCGATAAAACAGTGGTGGTATTTTTGTGACCGGAGAGCCGCTCTGGACGTCAACTTGAAAAGAGAAAAAAGAGTGAACAGACAGTCTCCTTAGCATTATAGATACTTAAATCCTCTAAAACAGACGAACCAATAAATCACCTTGAGACTGTTCAATTATCCAACAGAAGAGTAATGGTGCGTCCGGTCCCGCGGGATTCAGAAATCCTCGGGATCGCAACTCTTCCCGTTTCCACTCCGAACCCTTTTGAACAAAGCATAATGGTGGCTGTACAGTCGCATACAGATATATTGAAGCAGACAAGGTGGCCAAATACTTCTGATCAGTTTCACAGCCGATAAGTTCAATACACACATGTTACCATTCATAGAGAGCGTCGTGGCCTAGTGGTTAAGCACTCTGGCTCAGAACCAGATGGTACCGAGTTCAAGACAGGCCAGAACACTTTCTTTGTCTTCATTGTACAATTTGAGGGTTAGTCTCCGGTTATGAAAAAAACACCGATGGAACAACAGGAACCCGGTCAACGTCGGTAAACTCGCCACTTACCACGTTGGGTTCGCATTCGCACGGCGAAATGTGGCCTTCGGAATGTTTGGTTCACCATAACGGTAACAATCGGTGTGCCTCTGACTACCCCGTTTGGGATTTATGGTCCTGTGAATATGTATTTATTTCTTCATGCATGAAAGTATGAACATAACACGTGTCATATCTGTCGCGTGTGTATAGATGTTAGGGACTATAATGAGCTAGCATCTGTTCAGATATTAATGAAGTTATTAATGTCTAGACTATGGTAACTTGTGTGTATTGAACTGATTGTCAGTGAAACTGATCAGAAGTATTTGGTCACCTTTTCTGCTTCAATTTATCTGATGGCGACTGTACAAACGCATCGGAACGACACAGATAGGCTATTTGTGTCCAACTAAAAATACAGAACAAACATGGCGCCGGCGCGGTTTTTATGCACCTTGCTAAATATTGAAGAGGGCCATGTACGTGACCAGTTGTATCAGTCGGGATCCGAGTGAAACTCCCGATTGGAATTCTCAATTGAGTTTCTAATGAAGATAACAGGGTTTCGAGTGTAGGGGATTTCAATGGCGACAGTCTTACGACTCTTTCTAGGCGACTTAATTGGTGAGATAGCAAAGTTTATTTAGAGCAATGATTAAAAGACTAGAATGACGTTATTTGTTAACAACATTTATTTGAGAAACAATGTACGCTTTTTTTCTAAGATATCTCGCATTATCAATCCACTATCTTCTCGTCTTGTTAATTTCTCCACCTAGTTTGTCTGAAATGCTTCAAAACCTACTGTGATTATTTACTTGAATCGTAAAGGTAATTTATGGAGAACTTCTCAAGCAATTGGAACGAAAATTCAATAAATGGTTCGCGAAACAAAGAAATTACGACAGTCGACCGGGATTTATACATAAAGTTCTTGAAAATAGATGGCACTCAAGAACTAAACAGAAGCGATAGCGCATAAACAAGTGGATTTAAAGCACAAACCCAAAATGACAACAACTTAAACGGAGCGAAACCAAAAAACGAGCTTAAATGCCTCTATTAAGATCTATTATCCATAATTTACAAACAAAAAACTGGAATTCCCGATTCACTCAGGCATTTTTAAATGCAAGAAAATCTATTTGCGTCGAAACTCACAAGACAGAACCTATAAATTAAACATTTTGGCGACTTGTAAGTAATTTAGTTTACCTCGTCCATTAATTACAAGCACCTGCATGAAGTAATTTGCATTGCATGCATGGTCTGAATGGAGCCTTTGATTCTAGTTTCTATTGCAAAAGGTGAACGGAAACCAGAAAGAATTCACACGACAGCTCTGAGCAATTACATTTCTCTTTTAGGCTGAAGATAGTTTCGAGGATATTTCAAAAGTATTATAAAATCTAGCTGTTAGAAGGCCAACGGAGTTGTAAAAAGTAATTGCAACTGACATACATACCATATTTTGATTCAGTGTAAAGTATTCGGAAAGATTAGCAATGCTAGAGTCAATATGGTGGGACTGTGTGACCCCGAAATCTAGCATTCGACGCGTTTACTTAGCCGCGAAAAACGGCGGAGACGCCGGGTCGTGATCACAGAATTAATCGCTTGTATAATTAACAATAATTTTACAGAGTTTATCATAGCAACTTGAACAACATAAAAATTTAACAAAATTAATAAACAAGTTAGCAACAAAATGATGTATGCTAGTAGAGTAGTCAAAAAGGAGTTGATAGTTTGACAAAAGCAAATTGTAATCATCTATGACAGAGACGTATGTCGTTTGAAGCAGCACCAAAATATGAAACAAGTGTAACATTATTTTAATCATGTAGTGATGATAATTTAGTTGAACACTTTGAATATAATTGACCACCCTGACGCACACACTTTTTCATGTTGACTGTACTAATTACCAGCGGCGAGTACCTAACACACCTACGATTCGCCGATGATGTAGTTGTTATGGCTGAGACCTTGGAAGACCTGAACATAATGCTCGAAGATCTCGGTAATGCTTCTCAAAGAGTGGGTCTTAGGATGAACATGGACAAGACCACTATGTTTACCTGGGACAGGCAGTCCAGTTAGGTAAGTCCAACTTCGAGAAAGAGATCTCTCGTCGAATCCAGCTCGGATGGGCAGCGTTCGGGAAGCTCCGGCATATATTCGCGTCCGAAATTCCTCAGTGTCTCAAGACGAAAGTCTTTGACCAGTGTGTGTTGCCAGTAATGACATATAATAATATTTTTTTATAATAATAATTTATTTATTTCTCTCACAATAGATTTACAATTGGACAATTTCAGAAGAGGTGTTCCGTGACAAATCTGAGCTGTGAGAGCTGGTGCCATAGTAGGTTTTTTTTTTAAAAAAAACCTGTAAAACAGGTCACCAGGACCCACTCCGCGGTTTTAAAAGCAATTCATGGCGACAGTAAAACCATTGATGAAAAGAAAAAAAAAAAAAAAAACGAAGTAACAAATAAAATAATGATAGCAACTATATAAAAATAATAATGTCTGTAAACAGTGTGTGTGTGTGTGTGTGTGTGTGTGTATGCGTGTGTGTGTGTTCTAGTGGTTGTGATTATGGGTGTAAGTGGCTGAGTGACTGTAACTTATAGCATGCAGTAAACGTTATAACATGGCCAAGGAGAAGAAAACAACCGGAGGTGGACAAAATATTACGACATCGAACAGAGCAGTTTTTCGGTGTCGTCGTAACTTAATGTTTTTAAGTATTGCGTTAATAATTGTTTGCAGGTTGACTTAGGACAATTGTAGATGTTGAGCTTACTATTAAGTTTATTGTAGAGGTATGCACCTAGGTAACAATAAAGTTGTGTGATAAGCTTGTGTGATACAATGCCGCCGGGCATACAGTCCCTTTTCTCCGCTTACCTTTCATTAGGTCAGAAACATATGGTAATTGCGAGTGTTTTTTGAGGGCCGTTTGCAACACGAACGACTGTCTCACTGACAAGAGATCCCATTTTTTGTACAACTCCACTGTCGGAAAGCGAAAAGGAAGACCGGCAGCAACTTTAAGTACAGCACGCTGGGCTCTTTCTACCTCAATGAGATGTGATTTAGCGGCTCCTCCCCATGAAGTGATGCAGTAATCTATCAATGGTTGGCACAGAGCATAATAAACCATCTTGATTATACGATGGTCGGCCACATGTTTGAGGGTCTTGAATATGTATACAGGGTGGGGCGGAATAACCGACAGGGACAAAAATATCGTGTAAAGAACCTCACATACTTGCGTATTAAGTACTTAATACGTGAATTCAGACCATATTAAAAAAGTCGTAAAAAAAACAATTTTGTACGTTGTGACAACCCTATTGACGAAGTACCTATCTGTACTTTCCGCAAAGCCGCGAAACGATCAAGTCGCCACATTTCACTCGTCTCACTTGTGAATAACACAACAGTCACTTACCTTAAATACGATGCTCTATGTGCCCACCTCCTCTAAGTAGGCACAGCCGAAGACGTGATCGAGTATGCCTGTGCACACGTGACAGCATTTACGCTCCCACCAAGCAAATTCCAAATAGTCTTGCGCTTGTAAACACATTTTGAAAACTGCCACTCACTCACACATACACTCGCACTACTTATTATTTGTATAAAAAACTCCACTCAACCACTCGCGCTTTTACGACACCCGATGCACACGCACGCGCTGAAATCTGCGAGCGAAGCGACTAAAAAAATAGGGCAGAGCGCGGTCTGGTAGGGAGAAGTAGTCGAGTAGAGCCCTCACCGTTTCCAAGTTTCCAATAATCGACATCGATAAATTGTGTTCTTTTAATAAACACAAAGCCCTTAAGTTCGTAGTGTTACGTTAAGTTTTCGATTATCAACAATTAATAATCGAAAGAATAAACGATAAAAACGCTTAAACAAAGTTATCGACTATTTTGTTAAATCGTGTTTGATCTAAAAACTTATAACCGCTAACAAACCAAACAAGTTACCGGCAGGCCTTCAAGACACCTTTTTCTTTTATCGACTTTAAGTACAATGGCTAAAAGCTTGTCAGAAAAGATAAAAATGTGTGTTAAACAATGTTTTGCATTCAGCTTTCGAGTTCAATTAGTGCTTTTGCTTCCAGTTGTAGTTTTAAGTTCTTTTTGTGATTCACTGTTCACCGTAAAGCAAAGTTGTCCCTATTTCTTGCAATCAATCAAATCTTGTTGGAACATCATAGGATTTTAGAATTGCAATGAAATGATATTATGATAAATCAGCGGGGTTGGTATCGACAAGTCGACTGTCGACACCTAGCTAAGCGGCTGAGGAGAACACTAGCTCGGCGGCGCAGGCAAAGAAAGGCGGCACGTAAGCAAAGCGGCGCGGTCTCTTTGTTATCGCCTTTCGGCGTGTGCGCGTCGGTTTGCAAATGTTGAGGGAGACAGAGCCGGATTTAAACTTGAGGTGGATAGTGTAAATTGCTTTTATTATGTTTAATGTAAAGTTGAATTTTAGTTACTTAATTTTATTATGTTGTTATAGCACGAACAATTATGGAACTTGAATTCTTGTTTCAAAAGCTGAACTAATTAGCGTTGGTATTTAAAAAAATGTGCCTTAATTAGGAACTTGAGTTGAGGAGCTGAGATCGTTATTGTATTCCTTAGTTCATACAATCACATTATTATCTTATCAAAGGCAAATGAGTGCTTAAGTATCATTCTAGAATGCAGTACTATGCAAACCTACTGTATTTTTTTGCTTAGACTAATGGTTGACTTATTGCCGCGACTTAAGTCCGCCTTTTTCATGAGGATCTCCCCACGATAATTAAAAGAAAAAAGGTCAACGACTTTATAAATCTTTTTCCCTAAATACGTCCCAAACAGCTGTTGATTAAGGTTGACCACGCATACTTTTGAAGCAAAACTTTGCCATTCAATAACTCGAAAAGTATCGAACTTAAAAATAAAATAAAAATACCTTAGGTATGTGTATGTGTAGGGCTTTTCATAATTTCAAGGATTGTCGGTCGGAACGCCCCACCCGGTATAAGTTTCCGTAGCCTGGGCACTAGGACATCAATGTGTGGTTTGAAGTTCATGAATTGGTCTAGAATCACTCCAAGATATCTTATCTTATCAGTCCTTTGAAGCGACGGACAAGCACAGACCTGGTTCCCCATTCCACAAACATGAGCAATAATGCCGAGAGAGTCAGGAGGCAAGAGGTTAGTTTTGTGAGCAAAGGTAATATATTTCGTTTTGGAGACGTTAAGTGTCAACAAACTACTATGCAGCCAAGAACCCACCCTATCGAACCCATCCTGGGCGGCGGTAAAGACATCACTCCAGGTCTTACCACTGAAGAAAAGTGCAGTATCATCGGCAAAAGTGAAGATGCTTCCATTGCTAAGATCAAGTCTGCATAGGTCATTGATATAAATCAAAAACAAGGTTGGGCCAAGTATACTTCCCTGGGGCACGCCAAATCTTACATCAAGGTCGTTACTTATGCAGTTATTGATTTTGACACGTTGCTTTCTGTTGCTAAGGTAGTCCTGGAATAATTTGAGAGGTAGTCCTCGTATTCCCATTTTTTCTAGCTTTGCCAATAGGATAGGAGTGGACACCGTATCAAAAGCCTTTGCTAAATCAATGAATATTGCTAGGCCCTTTTTCTTACTGTCCAAGGTAGTTACTACAGAATTGACCAGCTCGTGCACTGCATCGCTAGTAGATTTGCCCCGGCGAAACCCATATTGAGAGTCAGAGAGAAGGCGGTTAGCTTCGAGGAATTTTATGAGTTGATTATTCATTATGCGTTCAAGTATCTTTGAAAGTGAAGGTAGTATGGAAATTGGTCTAAAATTGTCAACGCAGTCTTTCTCACCTCCTTTATGTATAGGTTTAAGAGAGCAGTCTTGAAATATGGGAGTGAGACGTGGTCGTTCACTATGGGTCTCATAAGAAGGCTCAAAGTCACTCAGCGAGCAATGGAGAGAGCGATGCTTGGTGTTTCCCTGCTTAATCGAATCAGAAATGATGAGATCCGCAGGAAAACTAAGGCAACCGACATCGCTCGAAGGATTGCATCGTTGAAGTGGCAGTGGGCGGGACACATAGCGCGGAGAACCGATGGCCGTTGGGGCGGAAAGGTTCTCGAATGGCGACCGCGTACCGGACGACGTTCCGTGGGCAGGCCCTCCACAAGGTGGACCGACGATCTTGTCAAGGTCGCGGGAAGCCGCTGGATGCGGACAGCGCAGGACCGATCGTTGTGGAGATCTTTGGGGGAGGCCTATGCCCAGCAGTGGGCGTCGTTCGGCTGACATGATGATGTACCAATTGTTTAATAGGTCGAAGGACAAACGCAACAGCAGTTGGTAAATTACCTTTAGTGCAATAATATTAGGTGGTAAAAACCTTTAAGTGGCCTTGCAATATAAGATCAATCTGATTAATTGGATATTTTATTAAAATGAAGGTTAATTTTTTAATGACATGCATTCTTGTTGCATTTCTTTTGAGAAATCCACAATTTTATCAAAACATTCCAACACTTAACAGCAAGGCATTGCTGAAATTGTTATCTATACTAATTTGGATATACTACACAATACAAATTTGCATTTGCACTGTCAAGTTTGTTCACGAATGGTACCAATAAACCATTTGTTCAAGTTTTCAAGTTCAATTCGGAGTCGTATCCACATAATTTAACCTCTTCACTCCTCTCTCCAGTTATACAGTAAAATCAGCGTAAACGGATATTTCACTAATTCTGCTATATACTGGAATTCCATAAACACGATAGTTTACGACTCAAGTACCATTCTTCGGCATCCCGTTGTCTATTCGCCATTCCGCCGGCACGCGGCCTCGTCTCACGCATTCCGCGTTAGCCGGGAATTCTGCGCGTACGACGCAACGCATTCGTTTTGCCAACGACCAGCCACCCACTCTCCGATATTCCATTACTTTCTTGCACCTAAGTAAATGGCCGATGGAAACAGAACAGTTTCGCTTCATCAACGGCCAGCAATGAAAATTGGACGCACCGTGAGATACTGCGCTGTTCTGTCTGTGAAGGAATGTGCAAATATCGATAATCTTCGCACGAATTTAGATCAGCTTGGCCGGAGAGCAAATCTAAAGTAGGCTGTATAAACGCGTTCTCATAAAACGTTTATGATCCATTCAATTTAAATGACAAATCATGATTTTATGTCTTCGATTATCGCAGGATTCTGTTGTCAATCCATCATTTTATAGAGCCAGTGACAAACAGGCCCAGCTCTCTTTACGATTACAGAAATCAAATTGATTTTCAAAAAGCAATTCCAGATAGTCTGATGTGTTGCGATCAGATAGAATATAAAGGGTACCAGCTTGACGTCTGACGTTCCGATGCACATCTGTCTATGCGGCAAGATGTTGGAGATAAAGCGGAATCGCATAATATAAAAAATAAATAAGACATCCTGCCGCGGTCCGGTTTGACTGTAAGCAGGTATTTGCGTCGTTTTAGTGACGGCTGGACAGTTTCGCGAGCTTTGCTGAAAGGCGAAACGCAATCCGAACGGCACAAATACCTAGTCCGTTACTCGCATCACTCGATATATCAGCGGGGGCTAATTTCAGAGGAACGGTTACACGACAGCTTAATAGACACCGAGCGGTAACATTAACTGTCCCGGAATTTGTACCAAGGCCGACCGTTTTAGACACACCGATACCGATTGGGATAATTATGGTTTTGACACAAAACGTTAATAGACACAGCGGGTGACCAGCAGAACATACCGGCTGTCAGAAACTGATGATTATTTTCGCGTCTGACAGTCATGCTCCCATGAAATGAAGCGTGACGAAGAGAACAATGATTCGTGTGATTAGCCTGGGGGTAAACAGAATTACTGATGAAATCATTTGGGTAACAAAGCGGAAACGATATCTTAAAGTAACGACGATTGTCGCTATAAATAAATATATTTATGTATGAGTTCAACATGTGGACAGCGGGGGCGATGTTAAATGCTGAATTTGCAGACGGTAATGAAGTCATGGCCGAAAATAACATAAAAGTAATAATACTTTTGCAAAGTAATTATTAAGATAAATATTTGCAACAGATCAAATAGAAAGTAACTATCTCCTAATGATCGAGACATTTTTTGGTAACAGCAGAGTCACGAAAATGTCAAAACAAAAAATGAAAATCATTAAAGACTGTTGTAAATGGGTTGACTAATGAATGAGAACTGAAACTGTTTCAAAGAGGTTTCATTTATTTTATAGTTATAGTACTTTTAAGTTAGCCATCAATATCATCAGCAACCACAACAGGTCTACTGCAGAACGTGGACCCGAAAACTTTCGGCTCTTTTAGACCTATAATTTCGTCTGATACACTATTTCTACCGCACAGCGAAGCAAAAAGAAGGTATGTATTTTATGTATAGTTTAGTTTGCCAATGGATGGACCGCTTGGGATGGAGACTGGGAGGATACCTTTGATTTTTTGGGAAAAAGTATTGGTGAAAAGTATTTTTGAAATCGGATGACAAGTTTTCAAGGTTATATAATATATCTAAACATAAAAACTTAACCTTTTCAAAATTAGTAAATATGACACCATATACTTATTGCATTATCTGTGGTGTAAGACGTAAGTCGTAATGAAAATAAAAGTCCAAAGTTATTCAACCAATAGGCAACACTAATAAAACAAACTGGCTTATTGAGTTATTTGTTGCAGCTTTCAGAGGCTCGCTGCACTTTGCATAAATTTTTATTACAGTAGTTGACCTATTTCTTAATGCAACACGCAGTGATAGTGAAACTGCATAACTTATCGGTCCCGAGTTCAAATATGGCCGGAAAACCCACCTCGTGTGGCAAACAACAAGCGGCTTACTCTTCGGTGATGAAAAACACCGATTTAAACAAAATAGGCCACTTGGCCGAAAATTTGCAAAACATTGAGTAGAGCAGAAGAAGCTTTACACAGCTCTGGGATCAAAACGGCTAATATAAATTAATAACACAATCTTTGAAAAGGGAAAAGAAATGCGAATAATAGATGAACTCAGAGTTTTATTATGCTCAATATCAATTCTTAAACTTTAACAAAACGTTTTGTTCAGAGAAACGCTATCCTATTGTAATTTTTCTTAGACAGTTGTTGTCCTTTACTGGATAGTAAACAATTGAAAAACAATTGGCATTGATAAATTCATAGAATGCTCTCGAGTCGACTTCGAAGATATTTGTTTTGGAAAACGATTTATTTTTATTGTGCTCTCCAAGTTGACCTAACTCACCTGATGGGAAGCAGAAGTGAGGTATCGATCTCACTTCTGCTACCCGTATATCGATATGACAGTTACAGAAATACAGTTACTACTGAGCTGGTCAATCTCACCTTGAAGGCTTGCACAGTGCCTTTTCACTCCCCAGCTAAAGAAGCCAAGAGGCAGAAAGAAAACATGTACTGGAAGAACGTTCCACATCTGGATATATCGATCAAAATTTACAAGTAAAAGCCAAGTCATTCTAATTCACTAGATCTTCTAAAAAGTCTAAAAATCCCTTAAACTATGTTAGGGTCTGAAAAGTCCGTGCAAACGAACGAAAATCCGTTTAAATCACTGAAATCCTCGCTGACGAAAAGTTAATTTTCGGAAACAAGTAGATTACAGTCGCCTAGTCAACGGATTCTGTTTGTCACCGGCTTGAATCAAACGATGTGACGTAATGAATCCGAAGCTTTGTGCTTTCGGTGAGTTTAACTTGCTGAATATAGCGACTATCAGCGCCTAACTCTTTTTGGATAGCAAAAACACGACCGTTGTCAGCCTGTGATTCTGTTTTACCTTTCATTGAATTTAAGTGACCTCTATTACTTATTATGGGTATGGCTGTTTAGTGTTCACTCAACTTGAAAAAATTAACGATCATCTGTGTTTTCATCGGTCTATTCCATAACACTTTTCTTAACAAGCAAAAGCAAGGAGCTTTTGGATGGTAGGTTATGCTAAATAAGTGTGTAGGTGCTACTTTTTCAGCATCATCTACACACATCAAAAGTGTCTAGGGATATCTCAAGCATTTTCATACAAAGTATAGCTATTGGGGAGGCTGTAAAAATTTAAATATTGATACCAACGTAGAAATTTTTAGGACACAGAAACTGCTATATCTGCCCTTTCAGATTGTATAAAGAAATTCATTGTGGTAGCATTATTGTACAATCGTTAGGACGTTAAAAAAAAGACAGATTTTTCTTTTAAAAGGTTTCAAAATTTTAGCAAAATCAAACGTTTTTTTTGTAATATTCTTAACCTTCATCTTATGCCTGTTTCCTCGAGTTATTCTAAGATAATGCTGAGCATTATCTAATATCTTTGATTTTGCTAAAATTTTGAAACCTTTTAAAAGAAAAATCTGTCTTTTTTTTACGTCCTTACGATTGTACAATAATGCTACCACAATGAATTTCTTTATACAATCTGAAAGGGCAGATATAGCAGTTTCTGTGTCCTAAAAATTTCTACGTTGGTATCAATATTTTAATTTTTACAGCCTCCCCAATAGCTATACTTTGTATGAAAATGCTTGAGATATCCCTAGACACTTTTGATGTGTGTAGCTATGATCCCATAGGTGATTCATGTTTCTTTCCATATTTAAGACAGTTATACTTTTCGTACTCAGGCTCGTATTAATCTGCTTAACTAGCTAAAAAGTCCAGCTCCAAAGCTAAACTGAAATCATAAGCTCAAATCGGTACTCAGTAAACTACTAAATCCTATAAGCTCATGTAACACGTCCTTTTAAAACGGGTAAGTATTAAATTTTATTCATCACTGACACACGCTAAGCCGTATATTACCTGACAGCTGGATAATTAACGTCAGTGTGGGAGTTAAAAATTAACCGTGACAAAAAGCTCGATCGATTATAAATGGTCATTAACAAGTGGCGAAGGACAAGTGGTAGGAAATGCAGGATGCGCATGCGCTGACGCACGCGGCATGATCCACTTCACACGGCGGGGCTAGGGATGAGGAAAGAATTCATGAAAAGTATCGATAAACATTGGACGAATTTCTGCAAGTGCGCTTAGAAATGTCTTTTCGTTTCTTTCGATAAAATTTTATTGATTGAATAAATCGCAATATGACTCAAATGAAATGAAAATTGATGAATACAAATTATTTAAATCACGGTTAAATAGGTATACAATGATGAATGATGCAAATAAGAATATTTGCTTGCTAATTGTTGAAAATGTTGTCAAATAAGCTTAGCTTCTTTCGGTAGTAAAGTTATGATAAGCACAAAACCATCCCGGGGAACAATCTTGTTTCCCCTACGTTTCGCCAATTCTGCGCAATTTGAGTAAAACATGGATGGCATTTGCTAACTCGTCTGGTTGCGGGGTACCGTGCCACTTTGGTAAATGTAAAGACTGAAACTAATTACCAAAAGTTTACTTGCTCTAAGATTCGTCGCTAATCAATAGAATTAACCTTGCCTAGTAACAAATTCAACTAAACTTTGTTTTCACATTTGCAAATCTGATCGGCCTCGTCAAAAACAGCTGATGCCTCAACTTGACCCGTAAATTAGCTTAGTGGCGCGGTGCCGTGCAACCATGTAAAGCTATATAGCTAAGCAAACACAATGATAATTTAATGTCAAGTATCAAACAGTCATTTGAAAGAAAGAAAGAAAGAAAAAATATTTATTCAGGAACCACAACAATAAGTAAAAATACATTATATTATTATTATACATTTCTTCTTCTGTTAACAGGCCCGGTTTCTACCAGGCGGGCAGCAGAGTGGAGATGTGTTTAAACATCTAATAGGCCAGGTTAGAGGTGTTGAAATAATATGGATATCTCCCTGGACATTATTCTACACAGCGCCACCTAGCCCCAACGTAAGCAAGTTAAAGCTCGTATCGTATTATCGGATTCTAGACAACGGATAAACATACATACTCGTAATATACATAGGAAACACCCAGACCAATACAAACAGACATGTTAATGCACACAAATGTTTGTACTGTGCGGGGATCGAACCCGCGACCTAGGTGTAGTAGCCGACTTCTCAACCATTACACCAAATTGGTCGTCGAATAACATATGGATGTAATAATAGTTAAAATGTTAAAACAACAAGTGAAGATCAAGTAAGATATAAAGAATACAAAAAACATGCGTACTAATCTCAGTATGAATATACAGACTGTAATTTTTTTGTGTTGTAAAGTACTTGCTATCTAAACTGCAGAATACAAGTCTCGACGAGCACACAGATTTAATACGTCAAAATTTATCGATAGCGCCAGTTTATCGCCGCATGCCCAAACGTGCATTTACAAAAGATTAACTATGTGGAATCTTATTTATAGGGCTTATAAGCCCAATGGCATTTCGACTATTTCGATGCGCACACTCTGAGTGCAAGTTATAGCTTGTTTTGCTTCAAGAAATCTTCGCGATGAAAACGCGCAGTAAAATATGCAGACGTTCAGTCATAAAGATAGTGATATATTTTAATTGATGCTGCAGTCTGCGGGCCTAGCATGCGCAACATCGACAAAATAGCAGTCTCCCTCTCTTTCGCTCGAGAGAATCGAAGGGCGTGACTTCGTTTCGTTCCTTCTCGACAGTGCTGCCATATTACAGAAAAAAAATTTGAAACTCCATTTTGTCTCTGGTAACACTTGTAAAATTAATAGGGTATTACACCAATTTTTGAAAACTGATTAAAATCAATCTTTGGGCCGTAATTTACTACCAAAAATTTTATTTTAATTTTTAAATAGCGATAAATGGTCTAAATTTATGTTTAAAGTTACGACTTGACTTTGACGTGCGAAAACGCTAGCCGCCATGATGTTTCTTCGCGTGACGTCACTCGGATAGTAAACAAGTGAACAATACGTACAACATTTATCATTTAATCTGAAAATAATGAGTTCTGGTCCATATCATTGGTGTCTGGTTCCTGAATGCAAGAACACAAGTGTTAAAACGCCACAAAAACTATGGATTCAAGTGCAGAGTGATATCAAACCGAGAAATACTTGGTTAAAACTGGCTAGAAGAGATCCAAAATCATTATCCACAAAGACTAGACTCTATTTCTGTGAAGACCACTTTGATGTAAGTGATAAGAACTATAAATAGTAGAGTAATAATCTAACAGGACAGACAAAGAACTAAATATGAGGCTTAACCTCTTATTTTGTGGTTTTGTCTGCCCTAGTGCATTTATAGGTTAAGTTTTTGTACATAAGTTATGTAATATTATTTCATGTTTTAGCTGGAAAATAACACAACGTATAAATTAATGGGTTCTGTCAAACGCATTCGGATGAAACCAAACTGCGTACCATCCAGAGTTGATTGCCAAGTGGAAGGGAAACATAAGTTAACACCAAGTGAACCTCAACCTGCATTTAACAAAAGGCAATGATTTTCTACCATAATGGAAATTGAAGAAACTGTGAAGAATAAGGAATGTGATATCTCATTACCTTCTTGTAGTCAAGGTACTTATTTACTTTTGAGTTGTTTATTCAACATTGCCACTAAGACCGATATTACAAACATTGACTAAACTTTTCTATTATTTTCAGATTTTATGGTTCTTGAAATGATTAAGAATAATGGTAAAGCAGTCCGATAGCACCAACTCAGGAACACAAATCCATTCAAGTCTGTCGGATGACACACTATAATCGTTATAATAAATATTTAACTAAGAGTAATTGTTTTATTGTTTAGTTTAATATTATTTGTATGAAACATACAATAAAGTATAATTTATGAACTTCTCCATAATATTTCAGCATAAAGGAAGCAATGAAATATATTTTTTTTTTATAAAATGGATATATTTTGATAAATATCTACAGAAATGGCAACTATTAACTATGAGTGCACGACGGGGCTTAGGTTCGGCGGTGTAACCACAAAAAAATGCAACTATGTCTGCAACCACCTTCTGATGAGGCACAATCGTGGCACTTGACACTAGTCACAGATTCTTCCTCTTCATTAACAATACTGTTACTGGTGTTACTGCATATGGCTTGGTTACGCACTTTATGTTCAGGGCATACCGTACACTTAACCAAGCATGTGTTTTGAATTCGCTTGACCGGCACATAGCCTATTGCGTCGTGTATTCAACATATATCAACACAGCAAAACAAAAATCGGGATTGGACACAAAGAAGTTCGCCATCATTAACGAATCAATTTTTGGCAGATTTGTACTATCTGCTTTTACAAAACCGTCTTCCATGATGAAGTTTTAATAATTTATCCAAAATAGTTTAAACAATGTGGACTAACAACCAAATTACTTAGAAAAATTAAAAATTTATCACAGAACACAAACGAAAAGTTACTTGTTTACTATCGGAGTGACGTCATATCGGATTCCAAAATGGCGTTTGCTGTTTTTGACATATTAAGAACAGATTAAAAATGTCGATCCTTAAAATTAAATTATTAAATTAAAACATTTGATTTTGGCGAAATATCAACGTTTTTCTATTTATTTTGTTCAAAATCTATCACATAAATGCATTGTTATATTTTTTCTTACATGGTGTAAAATACCCTAAAGACTCAATCAAGAGGAAGTAAAATTTTTTGATACTGCTTAGCTCTTAACAAAAAATTGAAATATTTTTGTTTTGAATTGATTGTGTGTTTGAGACGAACAATCGGTCAACTATTTCGACTCTAAAGTAAAAAGCAGGCAAGCGTGCGCCATCTGTCGCCACTTGCCACGAATCAAGTTGCTCACTGTTAATGTTAACTCGGTTGCTTTTTGTTCACATAGCCATAAATTAATAAAACTTGTGTTTATTGAAGGTTTTTATATGTTAAAAAATATTTTTCAATCATAAATGGTATAAAAGCAACCGAAATAGGTAGTTGAAACATCGTGTTTCAAAAATGTTTTAATTGAAGAACTTTTTAATTTGGTCCTACTAGCGCCATCTATGAAGATTGCTTTCCAAAAGTTGTATGGGTATTGTCGTTTAATCTAATAGGTATTTGCAATGATAACTATAAATTATTGTATGGCGGCCTTTGCCCACTGATAGTAGAAGGAAAGTATTGCGGGCCCATTATAATTTACTCTAATGATGATAATTTGCGAATATCTAAAATAGAATTTCTTTTATCTCGCAGTTCTAAGTAGGTTGTATTGTTATAACATTGACGTTTATTACAAGAGCCTGCACTCACACCTAGCATTTGTTGGGCGATATCGCAGCGAGGCGATCACGTTGCGAGAGCGCGGCGTGCTCGCAGCGTATACGCCGCTCGATAGTAGCGCGATAAAGTAAATGCCGCTAGCACGTAGTGGGGATGCCACGGCACGCCGAAACCACGCCGCGAGCACGCCGAGAAAACGCTGCGAGCGCGCCATATGCACGCTGCGACAACGCCGAGATCACGCCGCGTGCACGCCGAGACAACGCCGAGTGCACGCCGCGTGCACGCCGAAAAAACGCCGCGAACACGCCCCGTGCACGCCGAGACAACGCCAAGATCACGCCGCGAACACGCCGCGTGCACGCCAAAAAAAACGCCGCAAACACGCCTCAGGCACGCCGCGTGCACGCCGAAAAAACGTCGCGAAAACACAGCGTGCACGCCACACGCACGCCGAAAAAACGCCGCGAACACGCCGCGTGCACGCCGAGACAACGACAAGTGCACGCCGAAACAAAGCCGCGTGCTCGCCAAGACAACGCCGCGTGCACTCATCGCCTCGCCCAACAACGAAAGGCGCAACGCGATGTACTTATTTCAAAAGTTTTGCGTACAATTTCACTCGTCTCGTTGCTTCTCGCCTACCCCTCCGACGGACGAGTAATTTAGCCTAAAGAAATGTCAAAAATCGATATATCCGTGATAAAACAGAGATGCCATGTTAGGGTTTGTCGAGAAAACCCTATTTTCCATACAAATAATTCAAAACTGACTTAAGCGGCCATGTTAGCAACAGTAGAGAAAATGGAGAAATGGCGATAAGGAGACCTGTGATTGGTTATTAGCTCTCTCAGATTTACTCGCGCCGTGCATGCTAGCCCCGCTGGTCTAGTAGCTTAGATTCCTTTGGTATGATTTCATTACCTAAACACTGAGTGATAACTTGTTTGTATATACAAACAAGCCCCCTCATCGGTTAAAGCTTTTGTAAAGATTTCGGCCTCAGTAATATCTTATATTTGGCTCATCTGACTCTTGACTAGATCACCGAAAGTCACAGGTCAAGGAGAACACACACTAAGACATAGTACGTACTTATCACCTTATGCAAACTTAATCAGGATCATTTTCCAACTGCTGTTTTTTTCTTCAGCATATAATTATGTATGTATTTCAAAATTTCAGAGTGAGACGCGGTGCAGAAGTAATGGCTAAAAAGTACAATTAAACTTTATACTACAACATATTTTTAAAGGATTTCTGCAAACAGCACAAACGATCATACCGGTCAGCCACCAAGTGCTCCATAACTTACCTGAAAATAAAAAAACAAACATTAACATAAATCAAGTCATTCGACGCGGTGTAGTATTACAAAAAAGTACACGAGCTCATGATAAATAAGCTACAGTCCAGTTAGCAATCCGAAGTTCAATCTGAGGGTTTTTGGCTTAGCTAGGAACAATAATAGTTAGGAACAATAGTCTGCTGGCTGGCCAATCTCCGACGTATATTTTACGGGCAGAAGGGCCGTTCTGACGTAATGCCAAAAATATAAGGGCAATTTATAGCTATTGCATATTGTTGACTAGCTACTAGCTGTAGCTGTGCACTTGAAAGCTGTTTAGACTTTTCAACCATTAACATTGCTGTCGGAACCGCCCTGGTTATGCTTCCTTGACAGTAGTCTTAGATTATTGCATGAACACCCTGAGGAAGACATGGGGAATAAGCCATCTACAGCATGGAGTTTGAGAGAACCTTCTTTGGGTCTTTACTGGGTCTGAAACGTGCTTGCGAGTGGTACCCACTTCGTTATACACGTGTCGAGTCCATAGATAGTGGTAACCTCTTATATATCTTTGAGCGATCCACCTGCTTAAGAAAAAAATGGTTCTTGCATGTCCAAAACAAAGGACTTATTCGAAACTGTCTCGATCCACCATATCCGATCGGTGAAATATCATCACAAAGGGCCAATCAGCGCCCAGCACAAGTGGGAGGTACGTGGGCACCACAATGTTGCCGAAGTGCTTCTGACTGACGCAACTTCCTCCGCACCCACTGCTGTCGAAAGAGCTGATGAATTCCAATTGGAACGGCCGGCTGGTTTTGGGCACTTGTTAATTTATTATCCAGAGAGTTTGAGATGTGATTTCTGATTAATGATCGAAGTGGGAGCTGATTCTAGTGGGAACTTTGTGGCGCAATCTCATGCACACGAAACATTTTTAGGTCTGTAACCGACGTTGAAACTGAATTCAAAGTCAAGCATACATTCAACAATGAGAATGGCTCGATTTCAATTTTGTGTCGCAGGCAGTTCTATAATTAGGTGTATCCAAACGGCGGAGGCAGTTTATGAATGTAAATTGTTGTAAACATTATTGAAGGATTCGATATCAATCACTTGGTGGTTGTATGAAAACATGAATTTTAAAAAAAAATCTTATACATTATTTACTTAATTTATTGATATTTGTTTTTTACTAATTTTGATTCTCATTACAGTAAACTAAAAAAATTTTGGAGGAGCATAAAGATCACGTTAAAGTTGAGTTCATAAGCATCAAACATTTAGTAGACATGACAAAAAGAAACAAAGCAACACATTTTGTTTCAATTGTCTAAGCCCGGCGGACATTAGTTCATAAGACCAGTGAAGTTGAGAGTAGCAAGTATTGCAGTAAATCCTTCATCCCACCGTTTTAGGATTTCGCAAAATAGTCAGCAAACATAACAACTGCGTCCTACCACGATGCGGTCAGGACCAAGCTGCACACAATTTTTGAATAAACAACCACACGCACGTACAAAAGCACACTATACCGCTGCTAACAACTTTTTTTTCATCCTTGTCGTTTAGCCGCCGATGTAAGATCAATGGAGCATTTCATTTAACATTTCCTCCAGTCAGCCAGCCGGGATAACTGAGATACGAAACATATGAAACCCGAGATAGCAAGTTGCGTCAATGAAATCTATATGTACGTAAGCAGTTATTTTAGTAGCTCACTCCTGGGCGATAGCGGTCAATGACAAGATAATTGAAAATAATTTATCTTAGATATTTGGAAGATGCATTAAGAAAATTACATTAAATGAAATAGTATATGAATCGATGATTTACTAGCACAACTTTATGCAAAAGTATGAATGGTTTTTCACTCCTGGGAGATAACGGTCAGTGACAAGAGAATGTAAAATAATTTATCACAGATATTTGAAAAATGCATTAAGAAACAGTTTTAATTCAATCGATTCAATTATTTGAAAAACTTCTTACAAAATAAAAAACAAAACGATATTGATATTTAAGCAGGAGACGTCATAGAATGATTTCCTTGAACTAAATTTCTTTTCTTTTAGAACACATTATTACAGATTTTTAAATACACTGTCTTCAAACAAAAACTCAATTTTATACGCGAACAGCATACTCAAAATACTCGTTAAGTCATTTTGCTTCGCTTACGCGTTAAAGCGTTTACGACATGCATATGCTACAGAACTGGCTATTAAAGATTGCACGTTTTAGTATCTCAAATTCACAAATTAGACTTTGCACCAATCTATATATATAAAAGAAAGTCGTGTTAGTTACTCCACTTATAACTCAAGAACGGCTGAACCGATTTAGCTGAAAATTGGCATGGAGGTAGTTTAGAGCCAGGAGAAGGACATAGGATACTTTTATTTATTTGACCTTTTTTTTCTTTTTTTTTTACTTTTTTTTATTTATTGCCCTTACGGCGGAACAAAGTTAGCCGGGTGAGCTAGTTTGAAATAAAAGATACATTTAACACCACAGAACAAGATAACAAAGTAGATCATATCCGTCAAGCAACAAATGATAGTGAAATTTCGCATGCATTTCGTGCCGCGGACAACGATGAATAATGATTTGGCCATAGATCTAATGGTCTGTCGTTAGAAAACATTGGAAAAATAATGTGATGGCTTGTGGCGGTGGTCTTGGCACCATTTATCTTACGGCTTAAGAAAATGTTTCGTTACGATCTAGCGATGAAGCAAAACTTGCTCTGAAACCGTAATAAATACCATCTATCGTACACAATAATGTTTAATTAGTAGTATTTTCATTCATTCGTTTACCACTCTATATCTTCCACCAAGCTAAGTAACTTCTGTATCCTTCACGGCAGTTAATAAAAGAGATGATGAACACATTTTAAAAATAATTTAAAATAAGCTGATATAGAAAATAAGATGGAAATTCAAAATGCCCCCAAGGCTCAATTTAGAATCAGGCAGGCTCGTGAAATTACCAGTAATATTAATGTTAAATCGGATTACATCTGTCTTCACAATTTCAAATGTGAACATCATGATTTAGAAATCCAAAACAGCAATAACTCATTCAATATTGTACCTAAACTAATAGCAGCCATATTAAAGAGGAAAACATGTGATTCCATAGACAAGTAAGTGCTCAAGTATTTACAGTTCCATGCCCTGGATATTCTAAATGGAATATCCGATCAGATGGAAATCTGTGACGCAATAAAGCTACAGGCGCAGGCGTTGATGGCGCTCGCCACTCCTACGCATAAGTGATCATTTAGATAATGGCTATCACATAATTCAATGCAAGTTCAATAGACTTCAAAGATAAAATAAACAATTCATCTATTAAGATCAGACAGATTGTAAGATATTTCGTTATTGGGCACGACAAGCGTTAGGCTAGCGAAATATTAAATTCCACGAATGGCATGACGCATATCAAAAGAATATAAGGACAAAATTAACATTCCAATTATATTTCATTCAGAGACACAATAACTACTTTTTGTCACAGTGGGGGCCAGTTATTATGGCAGTTAATGAACAAATACTGAATCCAAAATTACAAAAACTACTAGCAAACTTAACCACAAAAGCCATATTGGAAGTTCTAGTAGATAGAAATATGTCAGAGTGAGAATGTAAACATAAAATTCAGACGTGATTAATAAAGCAACCGGTAATTATGAAACAAAACGCAAAATGTGCTAGACGTATTTAGAACGTGCAGTGGCAGAGATGTATTGTACGAGTCGGAATCTCAGCTGAAACTGCAAACGGGCATCAGCAGGTGCCGGCGTATTTATTTTCGTTAACACCTGGCATTACATTGGCTATTATGATCCTCCTTGCTAGCGGATTTCTGGAGCTTTCTATTTACAACAGATTCAGACGGTCGAACGATGGTGTTTTATTTGAATAACTTTTAGTTGTTCTTATGGTCAATTTAGTCTCCATAAGATATTGTATTTTTTTAAGCTTATTATATTGCTTACGGATTTGAATTGTGCTTCAATTTTGTCAAGTTAAGATATTCAAGCCCGAAAGGCCGAAACGCCGCATAAGAACGGTAGAATATCTTCCGTAAATCAGCAGACATTCGTAAGGAAATTGTGTTTTACCCGAATCGGTGTGTAAAACATCCAAAAAATATTTCACCGATAGTGTGTAGAGAAAATTATTGATACAGTAAATCTCCCGGCGTCCTTAGGCTACAATAACAACGCAATGAAATTACGAAAACAATGTAAATGAACGACAATTGCGATAACGATCGCTATTAATAACACCGCGTCAAATCTCGCTGGACAGTGCACCAATGATGTCATCCCAGCTCGGACGTCGCGTGCGCCGGTAACAAAGTCGTCAATGTAAAACTGGCCAGCAAAAACTACGACCGATATAAAAACCCGTAGAAAGTGTCAGAGGAGTCATCGCCTCTTGGTATCGGGCCAAACCGAGGCAAGGTCAAACAGTTTGATAATAGGCATAAAGCCATTATGAAGTAACAGATTGTTTGTTTATGTTTTTTTGCATTGGGGTCACTGGCACAGCTGGAAAGCAGGCGGTGTATCACGAAAAACTAGTTAAATTAACGTGTCGCATGCGATAGCATTTTTTATTCATTCCGTGTTCCGTTATTTGAAGGCTGAAAAACGTAATTGGTCAGATGCTCATGTTACTTGTCTGTTATTACTGATTTGATGCATCGTTTGCCGTAATTTCTGCTTTTCTTCTAATCAGTTGAGATTATATCCGACTTTGTGATCTGTCGAGGCTTCCTTGCAGAGTCTTTTCATTTTCCATTCCTTTGTTTCATAATTAAAATCACCTCAGATTCTTATGTTACGAACTGTTGATTGAATAATTTCGATACATAAGGCGAAACATGTCGGATAATTGCGCGTAGCATCCGCTATGTTTTATTATAATTTCTTCATAAATGTTATAATTAGTATTGTTTAGCCTCTATTAACTATAATGAGCGTCACTTACTATAACTAGCTCAATGTCATGCATTCTCGGTTAGATAATAAAGTAGGTATGTTCATTCAAAAACATATTTCTTATCTTCACCAACTTATTATTTATTTTATAAGATTACTCGTATAATAGTGAGCAAAAAAGATATAAGTATGCCTGAACGCTCAGCTCGTACGAACTACAGGACTCATTTTGATTCATTTGTACCCTATGTTCGGGAGTTTCATCAATTATCATTTTGCAGCCCTAAGACAGACCATTAATGAACATAGGCATCATCTACAGATTTTCCGGAGAAGAATGCTGGTAACCTTCAGCCAGCGAAACCTTTATCGCCTGCAGTCTTTACCGAAGGCAGCCTAAAGCATTCACATACATAATTACATTTGAAAAGATGTCCATTGAGGATTTACTACAGGATGACTTATTAGTATTTCAGTCTACTCCATAAATCGAAAACTCTTCAAAAAACTTCCCTCAAATATATCAAGATCTATCACCCTTTCTAGAAATCCTTGCAGAATTCGAAGCGAAAACATTTGGAATTACATCTGCTCCTGATGAATACTGTGGTAAAGCCGTGTGTACACTGAGGTATTGAAGCCGGCACAAACAGGCAAGGTTGTGCGGCCGTTACAGATTGGAGCGAGTTAGCGATTAGTTACAGCGGGTGAGTTCGAGGTCGATCCGCGACATGTGACTCTTGTGCGTATTTCTACTATTTACCTACTTATCACTCGTCGTGACACACCTTAATCGATTGGTTTGGGTCACAAACAAACAGAAATAACCATGTATTAAAATAGACCTGTCACAGAGTAACTCTTTATACCTTTTCCTGACAACAACAAAGTCAATACAAAAAAAAAAACACTTAAAATAAGTATTTTTATGTATTCTATTTATTATTAATACTTAAGTAAACAATTTCCAATGCTGAATTAGTTGTGCACTTGCAATCCCGTCCGAGATTGCTTCTAGCAATAAGACCGCCTAATTCATGTGAACATGTATTCCTTGATGAACAAATGTGTTATTTTGTGTGCAATAAAGTGTTTATCTATCTATCTATATTTGCTGCAGTCATTAACAATTTATTAGCGAGCATATATTTCAGCGATTCATTTTCGTTCCCTAAAATAAATAATTTCTCAACACTTCAAATAGGAACTCGCCGCTTCTATTTAAAACTCTTCGACCCAGCATTTCCGGATATTGTTATTTTCGAGGTTAGTTCCGAGTAAGTCTATGGTAGATTTGTGGCCGTGGTTTTGCCGTCCGCTGGTTATCCTCAATTTTTTCCCGTTCGATGTAGGTAAATGACTCTTAGATCTTCAACTTACAAAAAATTCAAGGTCACATTCAAATCACGTCTTTGCAGCAGGTGCCATTTTTGAATACTTAAGTATTCGTATTTTTACATTTGTTGATATATTTTAGGAATATGTAGATATAGTTTCTGCGTTATGATATAATAATCAGAATTTCTTAGTTAAATGGACGTCACCTAAGTTTCTAGTCTAACACCCATGACAACAATAAAGTGTACGAGTCTAAAATAAAAAAATAAAAGAAGTCTGTAGCAATTATTTTTCCCTGAGTTACTACACATTTACGGTTTCCAGAGAGAAAAATAAGTTATTTTTGAACTTGTTTAAATTCACACGAAAGAAAGTACGGAATATATCTCCGAACAGGTAAACAGCAGTTGTTCTGATCGCCTTGAATTTGTTCCTGATTACGAATGCACTGAAAATACACAAAGATAAAATGGGTTAGAATAACCTTGCATAAGCCACGTCTTCTATATTAAGAAAGCAGGCAGACTTAGAAAAAAAAAGACTTAGAAATCAAATCAAGGTGTACCTAGGCTTTAATTAGAAACAAAAGATTTAGGTTTCTAGTTGCTAGAGATGCTTCCAGACAAAAGCAAAGATCAGTGAAGAAAGAAAGGGAAGAACCTTGATTTATTTTTACTCCTGATTGTAAGTGCTTCAGAACTCACGTGTTCTAATAAACTTATATAACGCCATTTACGCCACTTACGCTATTGTACACAGATATTTCTATGCCAATAATACAGTTAGCGTCCATAGATGTACATTGTGCATGGTTCATAGAATTTTTGCAAGTCAGAATGTCGGTTTTACTCAAAGCCTTACAAAGTTGCTTCACACCTGTAATCGTACGATTCGTAGAAATGCCACGGACCTTAAAAAACTCACGTCATAGAGAAAGGCATTCAAGTTCGTCGAAACGCAGAAACGTAGGGACGTTGTATTTACAGAGTCACGTACGTGCGATACAAATAAATTAGAATTGGTGCGAGCATAATTCGTTCGTGGGAAAGCACGCTACCACGAAAGCATTCCAATGGCCATGTATTGATTGATTGATCTTCGTATTCATGGCCTTATCAGTACGCATGCATGCATATTTGATTATAAATATGCATGCGACCAACGAACTGCTGAATCTAAGTGTCTTGGTTGACAACAGCGATCATCGACGATCTCGGTAAGCGATTATGCCACTAATTATTAATCGATTTTATCTAAATTGACAAACTTTCCTTCTAAGCTTGACAATGACTCCAAAAATAACTGATATAAAATATTTGTTAGTTTAAGTTGGTAATTATAAAGACAGTTTTTGTTTTTTTTAATGTTTACAATTTTTAGTAGTTTCTGGACTTATCTAACTCACTTCCGATGAATTTCGATATGCGACATACACACAGTCATGTTTGTTACACATACAAAAGAACATAGGGTCGAATTGAACACCACCTCTTTTTATTGAAGAACGTTAAAAATAAGATGAGTGATGACAATAATTATAACAAATTATACTTTTATTTAGAGTACGCTTCAGGTAAATATATTTATGGCTAGAATATTAAGCACGCTACTTCTGAAAAAGGCATGCAGTCTGAGCTTCCAAGAGGATTTAGATTCAAGGGTCACCCACGCAAATTATCTGAGTACTTTTACTAGAATTTTAATTAATTAGCTGCTGAAGTACGTATTTTACTTAAACGAGACTTTCATTATATTTTGCAACAAAATAAAAAGGAGCTACTTAAAATAATTTATTCTTTAAGTGTTAATCTTAAACGGCTTAAAGATAACAGCGCAAAAAAGCATGAAGAGCAATTTGAATGCATTTTTAATTTCTACACTAAAAATATTTCAGACTCAAACGAACAAAAGCAATAATAAAACCTGTAATTAAAATGAATTGCATGCGGACATTGTCGGAACGAACTAAGAGTTTGCAATGTCATCGTATAACAAAGTAGAGAGCAATTCACGACAAGCTAGTTAGCACTTTTACCAACTACTCAGCTGAATTCCCTCGACTCTCAACGACCTGCGACTTATTACAGATTACATGTTCACTCTCAACTGCAGCATCATCATGCATACACAATACATTTCCTTTACGGTGTACTGAGACAGCAACATCTTGCAAGATTAAAAACGACAGGGAACTAGTCGAATACGTATTTAACTCATGATCTCTCCAATTGGTCGACATAATACTTTCACGTTTTATGTAATCACGCGCCTCTTGGTACGCCCATCCGTCATACTACGCGGTTGTTATCTTGATTGAAACTATGAAAGTTTACACAAATATCTGCTCTTCTTTATAGAAAGGTAGATAAGGAGTTGTTTGCTTTTAAAATGTATACTGGCCAGCTATAGCAAGGTTAATAAATCTTTTGGCGGTCTTCCTTGAAAATTACAAAGGATCGTAAAAGGTACCTTAGTTAAGGTCGAGGTGTATACTAAATTCATGTTTTCCTTAAATGAAATTAAGTTAGCATACAAAGTAACGGCCGTGAACATCAAAGTTCGCAAGGAAGACCTCGGTAACAGTTGTTAGTAAACCAAATTATGTTAGGGAGCTGGAAACGGTAAGGTTAATATTATACAAAATGATTTAAGTAAACATGATTTGGGAAAGTTCTGCTCTGTTAAATGGAATGAGGAACAATAATGTTAATCTTTGAAATCCGATTACCCAGTAGGTACTAAGATTAAAGAAGCCCTACAGAGAATCTGTAACCGACTGGGTCAAAGGCGTATAGATTTTATAGCGTCACTAGCATCGTATAGTACTGCAGCTAAATGTTACATTAACAGTTGGAAAATTATTGTTTTAAATAATGTTGTGATACATATTTATTGCATATCACACTACGGATCATATACATCAGTGGCATTCTCTAATTACAAATACAAACAAGGGTGACTATTGAAACTATATTAACTACAGTCGGACTTTCAATTATGTGACGGAAAATGACATGTTAATTGACAGAAAATGAGGTGGCAATGGTTAAGAACTTGGCAACGACACCAGAGGTCGCTGGTTCGATCAAATACACTAAAAATATTTGTGTGCATGAACATATCTGTTTGTATTGGTCTGGATGTTGCCTATGTCTGTTATTAATTTATAATAAAAAGTTATTTAAGTATGTTTGTCCGTTGCCCAATGTGCGACGCTACGTGGAATAATATCAATTGATATACATTTTTATTTATTCATTATCAACGACCTACAAGCGGCATGCCTAAAATGCACAGTCAAAGTCGAGTCTAAATCTGGCGAGATTTTCTCACGAGTCGGTCCATTAAGAGTGTACCACAATGTAAGGTCAATGGAGTCTTCGCCCATTGTTCCAGATGGTGTAAGAGTCAATGATTAATTTATTTATATCGGTGACCGTAAATTATTTGCGTGACAAGTGTCGGCACGACGTGTTCTGAGTGGCGCCTCAGCTGTTGAGTTTTATACTCTCGTAAAAGGTTTGAAATTGTCTCACGATCCACGAGATTTATAGCTGATATTGTGGATATTTCTTGCCAGTGTTTTTACTCAGGTTTCACTTTAATATCTTCATTCATCTTAGTGCATTTTTAAGTTCAATGAATAGAGATTCCCAACATATTTTACAACAGACGACCCGCCTGAAAACACTGCGATTTCTCGATCTTTTATCCATTGCGCGCCTCTACTTAATTATGATAACAATGACCTTACTTTTCTGAATGATGCACAACTGCATTAAAATTGATGTGATAGTTTATATCAAACAGACGACTTGATTGTTAACTATTTTAATAATTAGGAAGAGATAGCAGCGACAGCTAACAAGACCAACATTTTTAGCAATTGCGAAAATTATCAAATTTTATTAACATTCTGGGTCGGTTATCTTCTAGTTTTGAAGACAAAAATAACAGTATTCTCAATTATGATTACCAGCTCGAAGTATTCAATCTTGAATAATCCCTGCCATAAAACCAGCCGTGCGAAACTTTGCAAGCTTAATGGATGCTAGCAGACCGAAGCACTTATGTTGTATACTTCTTTTTGTGTATTGTTTTGTGTGGTTGCGGATGTGAAATCGTTGAAGATGGCAATAAACTTGCTTATTAACAAAAGATGTAAAAGTACTTTAATTATTGGAAACTCCAGTTACTCTTTTTCTACATAGTAACCGTGACTCTCTTTTGCCATGTTTAAAGGTAATCAGAGTAGGTTGCCTCTATGTTTTTCTGTACAATTTTATGTTAATCTACGTATTGAAATGATACCGTATTGTAATTACCCAGTCGTAACTCTTCGAGAGTGCACTAATTATAGGATAACAATAAAATCTCAAACTTTTGCTGTAATTTATATTTTTATTTCTAAAAGCTAGTTTTTCCCTTGAAAATAGTAAATATTATACATTTCCTTAATAATTATCCTCCAGACTGCTGCAATAAAGATTATACATATTGATATAGCACAATATGGTTTTACTACCATGACTCAGTAACTTATGAATAGTACACGAAGTAATTGTACCGAGGTCTAACATCTTCATGAGATTGTATGCTACAGCTGTCCATAAGAGGCTCATATTTTGTTCCAATCTGGCATTGATAAAGTCCTTTGTCCGTTTGTCCGTCTGTTGCGAAACCTCCTTGAGTGCATTCATCGAGACGCAACAGTATGGACTTATTTATTCTTATCTTACATACATTGACGTCAATATAACAAATCGCTCTTTGGCTTAGGTTTTATTTGCGGCTTGTTGATAAAGGCCTAAGAGAGGCAATAATGATAAAAAATGTTTTGGAATGTCGGAGAAAGAGTGAATAGGTATGATAGTTTTATTATCCTTATTGCAAGTGTTTACTGCTGCAATTGTCATGAAGTCTCATTTAGGTTTTATCATCATCATCATGAACACCTACAAGACGTCCACTGCTGAACATAACTACCCTTACGCTAGCTACCAGAGGGGCCGGTTGAAGGCGTTCTGCGGTACGGCGTCTACCGTAATCCTATGGATCCTTATCAAGTGATCTGTAAACTTTGCCTTTGATTTACGAACTTTTCTTACCCAAAATACCATCCAGGAGCAATGTGCGGAATGTGCCCCGCCTAATATGTGCTAATACTGACACTTTAACCTGCTTACCTACTGGGCTACGTGACTTTTGTTCACCTTTGAATTTCATAATTCAAGATTAAGTAGGCATACGAGACATGTTTCGATTTGTGTTGCGGAAAATACTGAAATCGGATTTTTGAAATCTGAAATCGGATAGTATCAGTTTGCGTTCAAATGTCCTGAGCCTGCATCAGTCTTTCGTGTTTCAGTTATGTGCATACAAGGTACTGTAATTTATGTATTTTCAAATACTTTAGTATTCATGTCCTTAATTTAGTACATTTTATTCGGTTCGTTAGATTTTTGATATGAAAATTTCAAAAACAAAAATACAAAATACGTATCATAAAATATCTAGTTACACAGCCCTACATTCAACGCAGCAGTCATGAATCCTAACAAGTTACCGTCTGGCATTGACAGTGAGACTTGAAACCGGGCAATTAACATACTAACAAGTAAATATACATTAGTTTTAATTATAAATAAAGAAACAGGAACTCTTATCAATACTGTCAATAAAAAAAATTGGCCAAGTTCACAGAACCGGTTGCCAAACACGTCAGCGTAACATCGTAGAACTGTTTCAAATGTCCATTCATTGAGATAGTGCCTAAGGAATTCATGTGCCTCATTATTTTTTGCTATTGCATATTGAATGAATGAATGAATTTATATGAAGAAAAAAAACATAGCACAATGCAAATGCAACATGTATAGAGGCGCACACAAAACTTTACAAAACCATTGCAAAATGGGTCTAATGTCAGCCACATAAGGTGCCCCCATGTAAAGATTAATGTGTGCGCCTCTGTACACAACGAACATGCGTATTGTACAGTCAACGACACTAGTGTCTATTACAAACTATGACACACTAAGTTTGCTTTAGTTGTCGAACTTATGTAGGAGCTGTCAGATGAGCCACTATGACAAAGTACTAAAGTGATCAAGCACTCTTGGCGTTGCCTGTACCAAGCAAAAATTTCACACCACCAGATTTGCTATGCCAGCGTGCTTATTGGCATAAGCTGAACTCTTGTAGCTGTAAACTGGTCATAGGTACAGTAGTCAAGTTTACAATTTTACAGTTAGCAGGTATCACCTAATACTAACGCACTAAAGTCAATTTTCCTAGTATTGTGTTACGCTTGACTTGAGGTATTGTCAAAGTCCACAGTATTACGTGTGACATACTTTTATCTCTCCAATCCTCAGATAGCTGTTTTGCTGATTATACTTAGACACTGAAAGTGCACCACATGCCATGAATGGGCATATGATTGAGTGTACGATTTTGCACAAATTACCGGTCATTTAAAAGCTATCAAAGCGATTGTCGTTTTATTAGATTACGAGGCTACGGACACCAGACATTAAAGTTAACTTGTCGTGTCACTTATGAAGGAAAAAGCCTGCCACGAATGCCATATTGCATGCCACATACAACGTAAAGTCGCGGAATGAAAAGGTTGATCAGTTTTCAAATAAATTAATTTACGCGTTGCAAGCACGTGTCACCTTTTTAAACTATGTAACAGGCTAGAGAATGTCGATTATGCTTTATTGTTTGGCAATAAAATTAAAATTCGATAAGACGAATTTTCCTTCACGATTGACAGTTGAACCAATACTTTTTATTGGTTTGATCTTGTCAATGTCATCATTGAGCGAGCAAAAACAGATCTTAGGGTGGTCAACCCTTTCATTTCGCGACTGTACATACTGCAGCTCGTTTGCGTCCTGTGAGGCTGTCAAAACCATGTGTGACTAATAGTTTAGCAATTTAGGATATTAATTATACTATGCAATATCGTGACAGAGAGCGTCTGGCCTAGTGGTATAAGCACTCTGGCCAGGAAACCTTGTGGTCCCTTGTTCAAATCTGACACTTTGTGTACACTATTCAATTAGCGGCTGACTCTCCGGTTATGGAACACACCGATTAACGATTAACTCCACTCTCCACTTGCCAAAATGAGGACTTCTGAATATTCCGTTGACCATGATATGAAGTAAGTGTGCTTATGAGTACCCCGCTTGAGATATAGTCGTGTAAGTATGTATGAAACATAGTCACAGTAAACAGAGAACAGTAAAATATATACATACAAAAGTGCCGCTCTCGGTAGAATGTGTGCGTGCGCGTCGCGCGCCGTCTCGGCACGCGATTTCACGCACACACTAGCATAAAATATGGAGGAAATAAGGTGGCGGCATCGGCAGTACATACGGGCTGTGCCGCGTGTCTGTGAGCACGCTAGACTAATAACTCGGCGGGCGGCCTTAGATATCATACTGTTATGTTTACTGTGACATAGTGCTCTAAATGTTCCGATGTATTGCCTACAGGCAGGCTTGGTAGAGCAGCTATTCTGGGCTGAGGAATTTGGCATGAACGTTGATAAGAATTTAGGATACGTCCAGTAATTAGAAAAACGTGCCGGCTTAAAATAGACATGTTTACATGTTGACAATTTGAGTCTTTCCGTTGGGATGGAGTGGACATTAAACTCAAGCGTATATTTAGATGAGTTACCGGTAACTAACTACCCGTAATAGAGTAAACATCAGTTTCCGAAGGGTTGATTTACGAGTAAGATCTGAAAACCAGAAAAAGACATTTGGTCATCATGGCATCAGGCAGGAATCGAAACCCGCATCTTTCGCAAACCGGGCGACTGCACTAACCACTGTGCTATCGAGACCATTAACAGACCGGCTGAATCTTTCTGGTATACGCGTATTTTACCCTATTGGGTTGATTTAATATTATCAACGGCTTTGTAGGTTCTTTTTATAAATTTTCGTCAACCAATCACGTTACTTTTGGAACTCTGGTAATTTTTCACATAATTAAGATATTCACTCCAAAAGAAAAACACTAAGTACTGAATGCAGTTGCAGAAAGAACCTTGCAGTTGCAGCCCGTCCATTCAATAGTTCAGTCTTTAAACCATCTGCTTTCAATATTACTACAATTCGAGATGCATAACGTATACTTAAAAATGGCAATAACACCCGCACGCATTAAGCCCGACGTTATCTGACCTGCGAGAGTCGTAAGGCCTTCGTCACACTACGCGACGGAACGCTGACATTTCGTTGTATGTAAATCATTTTTTTTGCACACTACAGTTAAGTTCGACAACATTATGTCAACCGAACCACGCCCACTGTTGAGCATAGGCTTCCCCCAAGGATCTCCACAACGATCGGTCCTGCGCCGTCAGCATACAGCGGCTTCCCACGACCAGGCCCCTATTCAATAAAGCTGACAATCCGACAATTCGACATATGTCAAGAAGTGACAATTCTAAAATTTTTCTGTTCAATAAAACCGACAGGCGACATATTTGTCATGGTGGAAAATTTACAAATATGTCGGATTGTCGCGACAATTCGACATATTTGCGTTCAATAAAACTTTTTACGCGACAGGTGACAGGTGACAATTTGTCGTGAAAAACTTGTCAAATCTGCTTTATTAAACACAAAATTGTCGCGACAATCCGACATATTTGTAGAATTGTCAGATAATTCTGACAGGTGCCTTGACCCTCTGTCGCGATACCTTTTTTGAAGTTGTAAGGTGTAAATATGTGTTTTTTTTTCTTAATATTATAATATTTAGTTGGTACTGATACCAAGTCAGTGTACCAACAATCTAAGTGATAACTCCTTTGTTTGAAGTTGTTTATGTATCTGTCTGTCTAAATAAATAAAATCAGAATTCCTGACTGATAGATAAACTAGTTAAAAAAACTAAACCTTATTAAACTTACCAAGAGTATATTTTTATTTTGGTAAATTAGTCCCAAAATAGGTATTTTTTGTTCATTTCTATTTTACATACGAGCTGCACTACAGACTGATTAATTCTCATTGTGGCAAAACTAAATTACTACTTATGCCTAATTAGCTTCAACAATCAAAATTACCTGTTTGCAAACAGTTCAAAAGTCGACATATTTGTCACGACAATCCGACAGTTGTCACTGACAATTGTCACCGACAATTGTAGAAAATAATTACTGTGGGTTTTCGACATATGTCGAGTTTTATTGAACGCTATTTTTCCTGACAAATTTGTCAGGATTTCACCTGTCGGTTTTCGACATATTTGTCAATTTTATTGAACAGCCTAAGCGCGACAATTCGACAATTATGTCACTTTTTGACATAATTGTCGGATTGTCAGTTTTATTGAATAGGGCCCAGATCGTCAGTCCACCTTGTGCTCACGGAACGTTCGTACGGTATGCGGTCGCCGTTCTATAACCTTTAGGCCCCAACGGCCAGTTCGACATAATGTTGTCAAATTAGTACTTTCTACATACCATTTTTAGACATTTCAATGCTAAGTGGATCATGTAGAACCTGTGGTTTACACAACACTGATATGAAACTGATAATGTTAATTCTCGCTTATTAATGTTTTTGACCATTTTCTAGCATTTCGACTACGTTACAGCTGTCGTGATCACAGCATAATTATGATGTTTTACTGCCAAAATGTACTAAAATATTTCAGTTACCCCCGCTCCGCTGAACTACGTTACCATAATTAAGCGCGATTATTAAGATAGCAGTTGGCAACATTCCTCGTCGAGATATTAGTCTATTGGCCTATTCTACATCCTTAATCCATTGGCTAGTCTTTTACTTTTTTATAATTTCGAATTTTGCACCGCCAACAGCATTTCTGTCTCGTCTGTCTTTGACTGGTAGTAAGTCCGCCTTTTGTACTTATTTGTGCATTCAAGTATAAATAAATTAATGAAATAAATAAAGGTTTAATGTATTATTAAGTCGTACAATAAAATGTGACGGCGCGGCAGACTCCACGTAGTGTGACTCAGGCCTAAGTGCGTGTATGTGCCGGCGCCGAGTAGGCGAGCGCGCCATCTGTCGCGGATTCAGATCTCACCTGCGAGAACGAGGTGAACCAGCGCAACAATGATGATGCGCGTAATAAACACCGATGGGCCGGTTCGGAATGTAGGGTAATCCTATATTAACTACAGGACGAATACCGCAGGTGCTATGTACAAATCCTTGTATGTAATTATTGTTTATTAGTACTGAATCTCATGTTGTGTTTCAGAACTTGAATTAATTGACTACACTAATTACTATATTGTAAAGGCGCTCCCGCACCGGCAGCATTCGCGCTTTCAGAACCTCGAGGAATATTTTTTTTAACGCATTTTATATTTACAAGCAACGATGATATTTTTAGATCGCTCTGAAAATTTAAGGAGTTATTTTCTAAAGCGAAGGTGGTGATGGGTCTCTGTGATCAGCAAGATCCTACTATATTTTAATGTGAAAGTTTGTATGTGTTGTATTTGTATGTGCCGTGTTGCTCTTTCACGTAAAAACTACAGAATGGATTTTGAACGAAACTTTACAATAATATAGCTTATACACTTGCATAGGACATATTTTTTATTACTTAAGTCCACGCGGACGAAGTCGCGGGCGCAACGATGAAAACGTTGAAATCCATCGCGCCGGACTTGAAGAAAAACTGATTCCACCGCAAGTTCCTGACCTTGAAATACCATTGTTTAAACAGGAAGGGCAAGTTCGATCGGCGTCGCGACATTGACAAACCCGGTCACAGTCGATTGGGACTCGAAACTTGAAGAATTGACGACAAAGGGACGAATTAACCAATGGGAATTCGGATCGTCTTTGTTTTAAAGAAGAGTATTTAAAATAGATATTTAATTATCCTTACTTTATAGACAAAAAAGGGAAGCACACAAACCTACAATTGGCGAACTTAAAAGCTAAATACATTTACTAAAAAATCATCGTACGAGACAGAAACCTTGTTGATTTAAATTCAGTTTTTAGTATTCGAAAAGGTAGTTTGAGTGGTCGCAAATTTTGAAAATTCCTTATTTTAGTTTACCCTGGGAATAGCTGAGAACACAAGCTGCAAGGACTGATTTTTGCCTAAATAAGAGAGCGCAAAATACCTCAGCAGACATGAGTTACTTTAACTTGTGTAGATATTTCTTAGAAAACTTACCAATTCGATGATCATTTTGCGATTAAGCTGTTATTGTTGGTAATATCATCGAGAAATATTGTAGATACTTACCTGAAAATAAAAACACATTTTGTTAGACGTGCAAGAAACAGATTTTTTAAAACAATAACTTGTTTATCTTAATATTCTCAATTCGTGACACTGGTTTACTGGAGTCTACAGTGTAGACACTTTGATTATTTTTATTGCAATATTTTAAAATATGCATAGAATATAGAAGGTCTGTAATTATAAATATAGCATGGTCGAAATAATCCAGAGTTTAATAACACTATATTCATCTATGCGGAAAATGATATTGCATAGTGCAATGTAGAGTTAGCGTTGTAATTATAGCACAACTTTCCAGCCATAACAAACAGTACAGTCGAGCAAGTTCACTTGTGTTACCAATAGCACAGTATAAACCATACAGTAGGCTATCTAAGACCGCCCGGCGAGTTATTAGCCTAGCGTGCACACAGACACGCGGCACAGCCCGTCCGTACTGCCGCCTCCCTATGCCTCCCTATTTTATGCTAACGTGTGCGTGAAATTGCGTGTGCGTGATATCGCGAGACGGCGCGCGACGCGCACGCACACATTCAAACCGAGAGTGGCACGTTTGTATGTAGATGTTCTACTGTATGGTTTATACTGTGCCAATAGGTTTCCAGTGAAATTAAGGTCGTATTACAGAGGCGCGGGGCGAAGGTGCCGAACGGCGCCCGCGCAGCGGAGCGTGCAAGCAGTCTGTTAAAGCAGGTGGTCCTTCGAGGGGAGGGGTGGACGGCTGAGTGGAGCAATGCGGGACATTGTCAGACACTAAACTTGATATTTTTAGTTAATTATTCTATAAGAAGTTCTAGAAAACCATATTTTAGAACTTCTTGAGTTTTGCCCATTTGAGCTTACTAAATGAAAGCTTTCTTGTCAGCGACTAGGCTGTTTGATCACAATCTCTCCTGGAGATAAGTAAGTGATGATGTGTGGGTGATATTCAAGTTGCTATACGATAGAATTATAGTCAGTCTGACAAAGGTTGACTAGGCTTTATTTGGTCTGGTTAAATATATTTGACGATTTGAAACTACTCAACACCAAGTCTATTTGCATGAACATAAATCATGGTGGATATTTGTTTGTTTGGTGTTAACCGCGATACAACATCTAAACAACAGACACACCACATACGCAATATAATAAAGTCAGATGGTAAAGTCCGTCCCATACAAATCCGTGGCATGTGACAGCTAACTGCGCGGCCCACCCATCGCGTGCCACCCGGCCATGTGCTCACTCGTTAGAAGCCTTCCAATTTGTCTACTTGATATGTCACTTACACAACGCAAAAGAGCGTTAAATAAAGTATTTCAAGTTTTAACATAACATAACATCAGGACCATATCCCAAATTCCAACATGTTATTCAGAGGCACACTGATAGTTGCCACAATGGCGAACAGAACATTCATAAGCCGACATTTCTTAATGGGAATTTGAGCTTTTTGACTTCGACTCTACCGTTATCCGGGTTGCTTCCTTTCTTTAATCTGTGTTTTTTATCACCGGCGAGTTAGCCCAAATTGTTAAAGGTGCTCAGATCAGTCTTAAACTTGGGACCGGGATCTTAAACTTGTCAAAAATTTGTCTTGTCTTCATACATTCGGCGTCCCATTCTGCATCTCAATCGGCATGCACTAAATGATTATTAAGCCAAGTGATATCACAATAACATAACGCGTACGACAGTAAAGCAGGGAGAACTAACTGTTCTGACAGGTGAACTCGAATTCGAGTTTAAAATGCTTTTACAGAATCTCTCTACAGAACCTTGAATGGTGTTAGAAAACAACATTGGATTAATCCAATCCAATATTGAATTGGACAATATTGGATGTCACAATAAAACAAAACGCAGCCATTTTATTCACTTACAGATTTCTCTAATCAGGCTATTCTTACAGAAAAAACCAAACTCCATCTTTTAATTATTTCCCTAACCTTTTTTTATGTAAACTTTTTCTCCACATCGACCCACTCACGGGCCCACCCATCGCGTGCCACCAGTCCATGTGTACAGAGGCGCACACATCAACCTTTACATAGGGGCACCTTATGCGGCTGATATTAGACCCATTTTGCAATGGTTTTGTAAAGGTTGATGTGTGCGCCTCTGTACATTGCGATGCTAAATAGCTTTGCCTTTCAATTTGTCAACTTGATATGTCACTAAAAGATGTTAACGAGAATCGCTCGCATAACTTCCTATTTAATTCTAGTGAATCGTGGGCCTTAATGTTTAGCTATAATAATTTATAATGAGCTTCCCTTTTTATCATTAACGTGACTTTTGGCATTTATTATAAAATTACACGTCCATTTAACTAGCTTCTTTTCAGTTGTTTTTTTATAAGCGATTACGTAAAAAATATTGCCGCTAGCGTTAATATTGTTTTTAATTTATATCTAGTGGCCTATATTATTACACGTATTGATTAACTATGCAACTTTTAAATCAGCAAATAATTACATAATCAACATAAAATAAATACATCTAATTAAAACATCGTGATGTTTTGTTTTCATACGTATCTATTTCAATAATTTTAAATTCTAATTAACGACATCATTCAACAGATTGCGTGAATTCAGCAATTACACTTTCAACTTAAAGAAACACGTATCTATTAACATATTAAATCGTTCTCGCGAATGAAGCAATAAAGTAAAATTCTTTACGTCTCATTATGTAAAACTGTTAATATTAATACGTCATAAGCCGAGAACTGTGTTAACACTGTGCAATTCTGGGAAGTGAACACTGAACATATGCGGACGAATTTCATAATTGATAAGTAGGAGAGTGGGCCGAATGTTGGCACAGTATAATTTTACAGTAAGCTATCTACATACAAACGTGCCACTCTCGGTTTGAATGTGTGCGTGCACGTCGCGCGCCGTGTCGCGATATCACGCACACGCAATTTCACGCACACGCTAGCATAAAATAGGGAGGCATAGGGAGGCGGCAGTACGGACGGGCTGTGCCGCGTGTCTGTGTGCACGCTAGGCTAATAACTCGGCGGGCGGCCTTAGATAGCCTACTGTATGGTTTATACTGTGATGTTGGTAGCAACTGTATCAAGTGATATAATGATGTTAAATATTAAAATCTATATGTCAGACGTGTTAATAGCGGCGGAAGTGAGTTCATCAAACGGCGGATGCTGTCGTGGAAGTGTGAAGCTGCGACCCGAGAGTTGATAGTTTAAGAGGTTGCGTGATATATATGGTCGTGACATTAGGACAGATTTAGACCAAACAAATAAATTGATATTTTTGTGTTTTGTAAGTTTATTTATATGGCACATTAAATGTAGTTGTTGCAGTCAAGCACAAATACTTTGAAACATACATTTAAATAACAGGTGGTGCAATAATAACTACCTGTTTTTATAGGTAAAAATACAGAAAGTATGTAGAGGCGTGTTTGTTGATTGATAGAGACATTGGCATAGTTATGAAATAACCTACTACACTACGTAATTAAAATCAAAACCAAATAATGGCTCTAAAATTCTTCTACAATTCAAGTAATTCAAGATTGACAAAGTCACAAAGTATCCGAAATAAAAGATATAAATAATACTATAGTAAAATAGTTGACGTAAATGCCATAGTAAAATAGGAGACATAAATAAAACTTTCTTTGAGATCTTGTTACTTTTGTCAAAGTAGATCGCAGTTCCGCTAGAAATGTAGATCGAGATCCGTTTATGGATATAATTTATCGACATCAAGAAAATCAGAAATTTACTTACAACAAGGCGAATGCCATAGAAGAATTTAATCTCTTAAGCCGTGAGCCCTCCGGCTTGAAAGTACTTATATTTAAAACAAAATAAAATATTGACAATAAATCTGAAGTGATGGTCAAAGATACATCTTCTAGATTTCTAGTCTCAGAGTAGCTGTATCCAACGAAACGTTGCGGCTCTTATCAGCTCTCCTACCTGTCGCAAAATTTACCCCAAATTCTTTTTCTCTTCCGATTGCAAATACCTCCACACCTATTTAATCATTTAAACGGGCAAATAATAATATCTTTTAAGTAGATCATCAAGGGTCATTAGCGTCATCAAAACCGTCATCCACTAATCCTCCTGACGACCAATCCCCAAACCGCATCCACAGCATTCCCACTTCCCAGTCCCCGTGACGACCGGACCGGCGACCATCTATTTCTGGCGGATGTTAACCCACATTCTGTTCAGTACTGCAGTAACAACAAATTAGCCAAGTTTACCCACTCGTTGATTACTCGTTGAAATTTTAAACGACTGTTTTGCAGCAGGCACAACGCCAAGAGCATAGAATAAGGGTGTGGCCCCATTGGTACGTTACGTTGCGACGACGCACCAGAACAACGCTGCGAACGCTGCTTTGGTGTAATTGTTGAGAAGTCGGCTACTACACCAAAGGTCGCGGGTTTGATCCCCGCACATTACAAGCATTTGTGTGCATGAACATTTCTGTTTGTATTGGTCTGGGTGTTTCCTATGTATATTAAGTATGTTTATGCGTTGTATAGTATCACATAAAAACGGCCTATAAGTAGCTCATCTTTGGGCTAGATGGCGCTGTGTGGAATGATGTCCAGGGATGTCCAGGGATATTGCGTTACGTCGTCACACGCAGTGCCATACAAATCGAGCAACACAATTAATGAGGCCATAAGCCGTTGTTTTGGTGAATTAGTTTCGAATCTTGAACGGTTCAGCAGTCATATTCAGAATTTAAGTGAGAATGTGAATTCACTTGGTACCTATTTGTCGTTTTTTATTCTGACCGACAAATAGATATACGTATTTGAGTAGAAGCCTTTCAGAATTAAGGAATATTCTACTCAGTCGGTAACTTAGACACTTGACTCACTCTTAATAACTTGAATGCTTTGAATAAAATCCACTCAAGATAGATTAATCATAGTTTTCTCTTTGCCGATCATCAAAGTATTTAAAGTTCGCACTTAATGACATGAATTTGAATATCTCTAGCTAGAGTGTAGGACATTAATTCTCACTGAATGCTAAAATTAAATACTCTGTCCGTAATACTTATGTCAGTCGAAAATGAAAGTGACAGCTGTGCTGTGGGATGTGCTGACAGGGCTGCATAACTCCTAGTGCTGAACGTTTCAGAATTAGCTAAAGTGTACACTTAATCGTTCCAAATTACCATAGGCCAATTCACTATATATCACATGGAACTATCATGTTACAGCACTGGCGTGTGGTCTGTGTACAACTTCAGGAGTTTTGACTGTCTCGATCTCTGTCGTTCCTCCAGCAAATTATAGTAAATCCACCATTCAAGATTAAAAATGCCTAAAAGTCAAGTTCATACACTCCGACAGTTCTTATGCCAATGCTCTAAAGGTAATTTTCCAAACTGATATTTACGCTTGACGTTTGGCTTCTGTACAAGTTCATAGGCGAGAGGCCAGCTTAGACTGGATTAAGAAAAAATACTTGTCAAGTTTGGTATTTCAGCTTGTCGTAAATATTCCGCAGTTGTAAACAACTCCTTTCAGAGTTGTTCTACTTTTCCACAAACAATCGGTATTCCAGCTAAGGAGCTCTTTCACAAACTTGTTCTTTATTCACGTCTCTGAGATTTTCAGTTACGTAAATAAATGTACTACACAATAAGGCCCTAATTGAGAGTAAACATTTCAAACACAGTTTATTGCAATTCATGTAACTATATTTCGAAAAAGTATGTAGGTGCCCCTTATTCTCGATTATTTATCACTGTAAATTACGTTTTTAGCATTGCAAGACCAATTGTTTTATAAATACTACTTATCTTAGGCAGGTCACTGATATAAGAGTATAAATTAACCTAGAAAAATCGAATTGATGACCTAACACTTGTTCTTAAAAAAAATTGGCTCAAGAACATTGACATCATTGTTCAAAACGAAAATAGTTTTCTAATTTATGTAACGAAAAAATAGGTTACAGAACTTCAATATACTGGAAGGAAACTAAACAATGCAAGTGTACAGCAGAAAAACTTTAAAAAAACTCAACTTCCATCCAACTTAATTTGCACAAAGTTGTGGGATTGCGAAGCAATTGTTCCATTTCATACAAATAATAGAGGAACTGTAGATAGATATTGCAATAATTGCCGGAAGAGGTTTGCATGTGTAGCGCGATTGAGTGTGTAGTTGTATTGACGATAGAGACAGTTAGACTACATCCAGTTCCCGTCTTGCGGCGCGTTTCCGAACGCTTGCGCAAGCGCGGCGCGTGTCCCATCTGCGCACGCGACTCGATAACCGTCCGGAAACGTGGTATGCTTTTTTCCCCTTTTTTGAGACATTTAGGAGATGCCCTTTTTATACGAAACGCTGTTAGACACCTGCTTGTTGTAGTATGTTTTTGTTTGGCATTGTGGCGTTTTTATCCTACTTCGGACCTCTGGCATTGAAATGTTGGCGCGAAACCATCCAATTCAGACTTATCTAATAGGTTTTGTCTGGCGAAATTGAAAAGACTCCCTGATTAACTATGTTAAATATTGTACATAGATAAGAATAAGATGTATTGTGTACTGAGCTAATCCAGGCTACAAACGGCACATATTTGTTTCCCCCTTCGGATTTGTGAGTTTTAACAGAAACAGGACATTCAACCTTACGAATGCTTTGTTTCCCAATTCACACAACAGTCTTCAACAGCACTTAAGCAGGCCTATTTAACAGAGAAGGCGTGTACGCATTGCAGGCTGTTAGATTACCAACAATAGGTCATAGATTCTACGGTGATCTCCCAAGCGCCGAAAGGGGCTCACGAACCGCCTCACATATTTCCTCACTCCTCTTATCGACTGTAGTCCTTTACCAGTTTTTACTTACACAAGTGGGCCGGCGGAGGCAGCCGAGTCGAACGCGTTACGTTGTTACACTCGCAGCCCAGTTATAGTGCTCTTTATGCTTACGACACGACACCTGTACACTGTAACTCTTTCTATAGATCTAGCGCATCGAAAATATTTAAATCTTCTTTGCTGTCAACGTCTGAAGCATTATTTCTTGGGATATTAACTTTCTTTTGTGCTCATTTACATTTTAACTCCCAGGAAGCGATAATTAATTGCAAAGCGGTTAGTCTTGCTTTCTGAATTACGACTTCACACTCGACGCCACTTCCTTAGGTAGGCATTCCCGTATCTCACTTCACGGAATTAGTTGGTAAAATTAGCAGCATAAGATGCGAAAAGACGTTATAGGAGTTTTAAACAATAATCTGCTATCAAAGGTAGATTAGCAATAGAAGAATCATGCAACCTTCCAAAGACCATTTCATTCCAGCCAGTGGACATTAGTCACGGCAATTGGCCGTTCTCGTAAGAGCATTATCAAATCTATTGCATAGCGTGCCTCTCCGTTATTAGACCTCCATATGGGGACGATTCTACGTAGAAAGCGCCCACCGAGTAATTGGTGATTTCAATTAACATAGTCAGTTATGGTACAGCCACGGGCTGTAAATTTTATACCAACTTGCACTTTCTACTGGTTTCGAGCACGCTACTTCCGAGTCGCTTTCCTTGATGATTTAAAATTCTGATGTGATTTTAGACGACCTTGTTGCTTTAGCAGATGCAGTGCTATGACGTTTTATTGTGGTCTTTTTGCGTGTCGGGCATAGTAATCGAGTGATTCATGCCGGTTGACAGTTGTTTCGATCGATTAACTCGATGACTCACTGCTGAAATGTAGCGGGAGCATTCGTGACCGCTTCAGAAGTGTTAGTGTCTATTTAGTGGCCATTTAGAAAATATAACTCATTGAGCAATTAAACAATACCAGCAACTTAACTGAAGTCACGTTCGGTAATTAAAGTAGATACAATGTGTTGTTGGTTGGGTAGTAATTGTATAATGTCCAATTACTGTTAGGTGTTTAGGTTTGATTTAAGTTTTTATTTTGTTTGGTATCTCACGTTTCAGATGGTAACAACACACGAGTCATATCACGTGTAATAGTGTAACAAGATTACGGCTTCATAAAGCCGTTGAATCGGCGACGCGAAATTAGATTACGCCCGCCTTTTGGCTCTTTACAAAACCATTTCTGAACTAATCTAGTCTTCGGGCTCTTAATTTAGAATAAAGACTTTTAGGCCGAAATTTTGTTTTCGCTTTTATAGACTCAGTTCGCTTGATGTATTCATTTATTTTAATCGCTGAAGTAAATTCAATTAACATTTGATGTAAATCATTATTTTATATAGGCCATAATTTTCGAGAAAACTTTCCTTTGCTATCAAATTTGTAATTCGAACGAGCGGTTTTAGGGTCTTTATTATGTATTATTTAATTGCGATTTAGATTGGTACTCTCTGTAATAAATTGTTATACAACGAAAATGGTGAGCCCTAAATGAAACTTTTCTAATTGAAACGAAACCGAATGAGATCGGTTAGATTGAGTGGAGTTTCTTCCCACATGGAGTAGTTACATAAGGCGTTAGATGCACACGCGTAACACCCATAAATGTTAACTAGCCAAAAGTAATTGCTTGGAAGCCCATTTGGTAGATTTTAATCACGGAATTATAACATCGGCAACAGCCGGAACTTGGATGCAAATTTTGTTTCCAAACAAACAGATGTGTTAGCAATCAACATTATCACCGTGTATGAAACCCAATTAACTAGGTAGTTAATGGGGTGTATTGTATGTCTGTAATAATAGAAAATACAGACCACAAGGGACCAAATCTAGCTTCAAAACAAAAACAAAGTAACAAAAGAAATAAATGATTCTTCAAATGTTCAAAACAGTTTTTCATTATTACATTCGAATTCGACTTGAATTTACTTAGATTTCAACATAACATTTTATAACCATATTATTGCGTTGCATGCAAACAGATGTAATGAATAAGAATACCACTGCAATACAAAAGTGTGGGATTCTGTACAATTCTTTGCACGGAAATTGGTCTTTGTTCATTGGTGACAGGTCACATGAAGACCTATGCCTCGATTCGGCAATGGGTTTCAAAATTAAACATTTCATTAATGTACAGATTATTGCACACATTCACGTAAGACGTACGAATTAACGGCCATTGTGTTAAATTAATAAGTCGAATGTTGAAATGGTATTGTTCTGATAAAAATATACAAAAACATAAGACTGACGGCGGCTTAAGCACGATAAATCGAAAGTAAGGCTCTGCTGTTTAAGTAAATGAAAATTAATTTATTTTTGCATACTGAAACACAACAAATAGATTTGACAAACAACTTAGACGCAAGCACAGAACATGCAATTTAGACGCAAACACCCAGAAAAGGGCATTGCGGTGTTACAGCAGCAAAAAGTATCTATATCAGCATTATTTGTCACGACATGACAGTGGTTAAGACGTCACAGTGGTTCTCAGATAAAGGTTTAGAATGAGGCGGTGGATGTACAACAATTATTCATGAATTCTATTTCATTCGATTTTAGGGATGGTTAGAACAAAAATACTTGAGTTAGAATAAAATGACAAGAATTTTTATAAAAAAAAGATGGATGCAGGCCGCACGCAGCCGGACGCTCCGGAAATCAATGGGTGAGGCCTATGTTCAGCAGTGGATTCCCTGCGGCTATTTATAATGATGATGATTATAATTTGTAATGTTATAATTTTAATTCTAAAACCATACATTTGGCAACATTCATTTGTATAGTTTTTGCATAGCCCACAGGACCACCTGATGTCGACTAAGTATACATGTAAAAATAAACGTGGTTTTCGCCTTCTTAATTGTAAGAGCGAAGTGAACACAATGTCTACAGTGACCATAAAGGGGCGTAACCTGTGAAGGACTCATCATCAATAAAGAGGCATAGGCGAAGAACTTGATATGTATAGAAAATAGCTTAGCTGTTTTTTAACGAAACAAAAAACATTGTTGCCTAAACAAAAGTCATTGTATGACGTCAACTGTTTTACAGTCACGTATTTTGTTCTATTGTGATTATTTCAGCGTGGGGGGTGTTACTGAAACTGAAAGGTTTTCAGGCTTCTGAAGGAAAATCTCTTAATATTGCGACATTAAATGAAGTGCTCCCAAAATAAACTTGGAAACACCCTCGTTGTTTTCCGCCACCGAAATTGATGGATGGAATCAAACCGTGCGTTTTAAGGCAAAGATAAAAACCAACGAAATGAAAATCCTAAAATTATAGTGAAAAATTCATTTGAATCATGGTACAGAAACAGAAAACTACAATTGGTAACCAATGAACATTGTCCTTCCTCATCACCACTAATGCCTTCAAGAACAGTAGTTGTTCGTAGTTAGACTGACCGTGGTGTTTCTTCCAACCTTACACCATGAACGGCCTATATACGTCTCACTGCTGGGCACAGGCCTCACCTCAACTATGAGGTGGATTAAGCCATACTCTAACACGCGGGCTCAGAGCGGATTGTTGGAGGGGTGTAAGGTTAGTGAGCAACCTTAATGTCAGATGTTATCAAGAAGGCCGACTAGGCTTAACGACTGACATCTAGCGATGTCAACTTGGACCAACTGCTAAAAGTGCCTTCCGGAGCACGGAGATGCCCGAAATACACTTCACTAAATTTCTGTCGGGGTAGTCACCCATCCCATTCCCGGCCCGGCGTGTGTTGCTTTACAACAGCGCCCCGCCGATCACTGTCACAACTGCGCCACGGGCACCTCGTTTGTTTCTAATAAGATCAAGATCTCCTCAGCCTTAATAAACTCGTACAAAAATGTTCCCGTGTGTCGTCAGCCGGGTAATCTCTCGTCGAGATTGCGTACGAGTCGGTCGACTCTCGGTTTCGTTGGGCTCGGAATGTCGCCGGTCGGGCCCCGGCTCGGGACGCATCCAGTTACAAGTATTACGTCTGAGTTGTTGCAGTGCTTTTCATTAGGTAGGATAGCATTTTGTTTTTTTGAAAATTACTACTGCTGTTTTTTTATAAACGAGTAACTCTGACAGTTTCACCGAAGAGCGACCGAGCAAGTGTGAGCGAGCCTAAGTTCTAAATTTTAAGTAACGTAAGCTAAGTGTAGAGTGGGACACAGATTTCTGTTTAAACCGGGCTGGCATTCTCTACCCGAATTATCTCACTCTTCTCTCATGATTAAAATAGATAATAACACCCAGACACAGAACAAAAACAGACCAGATGAAAATAAAATGCTAATAAACACCTTGTACTATAAGGCACTTCGCAAACTATTAAAAAACATGCTACGTTATTGGTCTCAATTATTTCTTCTAAAGATTCCCGAACTATAATAATAAAATTCTCATTTCTCTAGGGAATATTGTAGTTATTTCGTATTAAAATCTTAATTAACGTTCCCTATCGCTAAATTGGAATTAACTAGCCGTTTATTTCTGTCCGAAAAGCACTATAGCAAAGCGTGCACTATAGTAATTAAATTATACAGGACGATTAACCTTGCCGTGAAATTAGTGTGGAGCACAATAATTGCAAGCGTAAATATGTTGTAATTATATAATTAAGGAGGTGCCCGTGGATCAGTGGCGACAGCGGCTCGGCGCCGTGGGCCGTTGTAAAGCAACGTATGTCAGGTAGGATGGGTGACCACCCCGACCGCAATTTAGTGATGTGTATTTCGGGCAACTCCGTGCTTCGAAAGGCACGTTAGTCAGTTGGTCCCGGTTGCCGTCGCTAGATGTCAGTCGTCAAGCCTAGTCAGATGCCTTAGGGCGGCTTGCTAACATCTGACATTGAGGTTGCTCACTAACCTTACACTCCTCCAACAAACCGCACTGAGCCCGCGTGTTGGAGTATGGCTCGTTCCACCACATAGTTGAGGTGGGGCCTGTGCCCAGCAGTGGGACGTATATAGGCCGATTATGTTATGGATATGATTAAGGAGGTACCCGTGGATCAGCGGCGACAGCGGCTCGGCACCGTGGGCCGTTGTAAAGCAACGCATTTCGGGTCGGATTGTGGGATGGGTGACCACCCCGACTGTAATTTAGTTATGTATTTTTTTTCGAAGAAGGCATTAGGACTGATAAAACCTTACACCCTGGCAGCAATCCGCACTGAGCTAGCCTGTTGGAGTACGGCTTGCACAACCTCATCATAGCCGAGGTGAGGCCTGTGCCCAACAGTGGGACAGGCACAGTTAGTTACAGGCAGTCAAAGTTAGTTAACGATTCATTAAACCCACATTTGCACATCTCAAAAAAGACTTCAAAACTAATATAATACAGAACTTTTTAGAATGTCACATTTTGATTCATTAACCATTACTTTGATAGACTCCACTGAGTGCGGTAGTAAGTTTTTAATCAAAAGTCGTGGTGTTAGAATGACCGTTGTATTAATAGCTGGTAAAATATCGATAATGAGAATTATTGATTGCTCTCTATCACATCGATTGATCCACTCTTAATAACGATTCGCGAAATGAACGGTACTGATCTTGAGAAACACAGTTTAGGTAATCCACTAGTTGATGATAACCTAAATAAAGTGAATGTAAAAATACTTATCTAACTAGTGATGAAATTTAAAGATATACGATAAAATGGCTTACAATTTAAATCGAGCATAGAATTTATAAATCTTAAAATCTAAAACTCTGCACATTTCAATCAAATGAGCACCACAATAATAATCTATTAACTGTCAATATAAATAAAACGTTTGAAATTATAGTGTGAATGAACCATGTTTCACAATTGTATCAAGATATTTCAATAAAGACAGCGAAAGTTTCCAGCAGTCTACAGATTATTAATGATAATTATAAGCCTATGTGCTAACTACTTTCAAGTAATAAATTATCAGGAAGGTGTTAGAATCTTCGGGCGACCATTTTGTCCGAAGAGGTCAGTGAACTAACATCTGGATTTTGAGAGACAAAACAAAGGGGACAATAGTTGGGTATCGTCTGGGTCATAGAATTAGGAATTCTATGAAATGAGTAGCATAAAAGGCTAGAGGAAAGAAATAAATCTTCCTATTGTTGTTGATCAATTATACGGCACTAATGTCCTAGGAAGCTATAATCTTTTTAATGTTTCGGAGAATATGTTTTGCATACAGATCAAACTCCAAGGTTATAACACAGATAAATAAATGTGTGTACCTACTAGGTGAAGTTCTTAATTAAAAAAATACTGCTAACCAGGTTTTTTAGGCTCAAACGTCGACTATTATTGGAAAATGAAGTAATGTTATGAGGTCCATGCGTATTACAACCATCTGTTAAGACTGTAGTTAGGTACTAGCACGTTTGGGACGTAAAGGTTTGTGAGTTCGATTCCCATCCCATTGGAAATTACATGTTTTGTCCCCAGAACCAGTGTTGTTTCTGGTATCCATATAAGCCATAGCCATTTCCAGGGAAGAGCGTAATTTGGGGTTTAAATAATACACACAGAATATTTCACTTTATACCCTTTTTTATAGCCTCAACATGGTGGCACTTAATAGACTGGATATTAAGGAATTCCGATAAACAGCAGCAGCTGATAAAGGCACGAGATAAAACACAAAATTACACAAACAGACAATTCAGTTGACCAACACGTGTAAATTCCGGCCCATGAAGTCCTTTCCAAAACAGTGAACCTGCTGTTATTATGTAAAACGACACGGATTCCTTCGATAACCTCGATTGAAGAGTTACGTAAACGTCATTAAGAGAAAGGTTCTATCTGGATTTTTTAAAGCTTCCCGTTCCAAAAATAGACTGGTCTACCGGTTCGAGTTGAGCACGAGAGCCTGCACGATACAGAATACCTAATAAGCGGATCGGTTTAAGAAATCTCGTGGCTTAACCCGTGTTTGGGGTCAACGACCTCTGCGCCGGCTAAGCGCCGCCTGCGCACGGCGTATTGTTGTCTATGGTATAGTTGAGGCTTGCTATGTACTTACATGTTTTAGTTCGCTTCAAGGTCGAAATGTGTTGAGCCTTTTTATTTAGCGAATTATAAACAGTATACCGTTAGGGTTAATTTGGACAACACGCTATGTTATTTGGATAACTTTAATCGTTTGTACTATCACTTTGTTGTCAAGCCTCTTCACTTGTCTTGTAGTGACAAATTACATTTGATCAATCTTGTGAAAGTAGTGGCTTAGGAAAGGACCGTCAGCTGATGGGGAGTGCCTCAGGGTACCATGTTTAGTTTGTATGTAAAATGTTATTTATTTTCCTTTTCTTGTTCGCGAGCTAGCTTTATGGATTCTCTCATGCACCGGAAAATAGATAAGAGGAGAATATTAATGCAATATTATTCTATGAAGCAGTAAGCAAGCAATTATTTGCGAATAAAATCAAGTAAGCGAACACTGATTAAACTGTTGCAACTCCAACAATTATTTTTCAGGATAGCATAAAACGCAAGACATTACGCCGACTCCGTCAGATATGCACGAAACCGTGTCACATTAGAATTGCATTTGATTTATTTATTCGATAATCACTTCACTACAATATCGTATAATACAATAAAAGCTACACTGCTCAAAAGTGTCTAGGGATATCTCAAGCATTTTCATTCAAAGTATAGCTATTTAGGAGGCTGTAAAAATTAAAATATTGATACCAACGTAGAAATTTTTAGAACACAGAAACTGCTATATCTGCCCTTTCAGATTGTATAAAGAAATTCATTGTAGTAGCATAATTGCACGATCGTAAGGACGTTAAAAAAAGACAGATTTTTCTTTTAAAAGGTGTCAAAATTTTAGCAAAATCAAACGTTTTTTTTTGTAATATTCTTAACCTTTATCTTATGTCTCTGTCCTCGCGTTATTCTAAGATAATGCTGAACTTGTAAACAAACTTAACTTTATGAAATATTTGAAAAATTATATCCCTAGACAGTTTTGATGTGTGTATCTTTGATACTCACTAATACTCAGGGTGGGAAGATAAGCTCAGCGCAGTATGAGAAATGGAAATGCTACCAGAAAAAAATAACTTCCCCTAGGGATCAGGCGTGATTCGAACATCTACTGAAGGCTCCTTAGAATGCTCTTCCGATAAAAAACAAGCCAGTAGGGGTACTGAATTTCTAAGGCAAATAATTTGATAGGAAGAGTGACTGGCTGGCCTTGCGATTAGTACAGGTTCAAAATCCTGCCGGAACTGGGGTTTTCCTACTAGAAATCATCTAAAACGCATGGCAGGATTTGCTTGGCTAAATATGAAATAATACATAAATAACCCTCTCGAAGACACACAATGCGCCGAAATAGTACTCTTGGTACTTTGTATGGTACTTTTATCGATTCTTTTTATGCCACCCTGTATATCATAAGAGCACTTATTAGCGCGTGTCGTTTGATTTGTTGGTTTTCTAGTTTTCCTATCAGTTGATTTGCTTCCCGCACTTCTCTTACATAAATGTGATTTACTGCAGTCCGACAAAATGAAGCTACATTACGAAGACATTTTCATGTTTGGAAATTGAAGTACATATTGAAGTAATTAATTAACAGACAAAAAATATAAGAGTTATGAACGCACTATTTTTGGCTACCGAATAGAAAATTGAATTTTGGAAAAGTTACTTGTTCAAAAAGTTTGTTCATGAAGACTTTAATTATTTTTTTCCAGGATAGGCGAACGCTCACTTCACGCAGTGCCTGTTATTTGCTGTGTGACATAAAAAATATCCAGGAGTCTATATTCTAAAACTCTTAAAATTCGGTGTTTTTAGTCTACGCGTCCACCCGTGCGACACTGCAACTTATCAGTTAGGCTTCGATGACGTTAGTTCAGCTTTAACGTGATAGATAAGTAACACAATTGCACAATAAATAATGCAACGACACTATTTTGCTTACCGTACTTCATTGAACCTTGATGCAGGTTATATTTAGATCTAAATAGGCCGATTGTATTTCCTACTAAAACAATTCGCTGGCATATTGCCCATTGTATCGCACGCCTTAATCTAGAAACACTTTCTACGGGTCTGGTTTAAAAAAAATGCAATTGCAATTTCCATTGTTACGGCCACATGTTATCGCGGTTCACTTGGTTTTTCTGCAGACGCTACCACAGTGTGCAATCTCGATCGCATTGTCGATTCTTCAGGGTTCTGTAGCATCTTCGCGTGGTATAAAATATACTGTCTGTATATCTGCTGGCTATTTTGATTTTGCGGATTTTAATATTATTCAGATTATATCTTCTGGATAGTTCATGGGTATATAATACATGCATGTTATATCCAGAAAACAAATTAAAGCCGTGCGAAGCCGAACCAGACTGTGAAACATACATTGCCTATGGTTTAAGGGAACATTTTTTCTTTCCTCCATTGAATTGTCATATAAAACATTCAGAAAATCAATTAAAAATTATTAATCGAAGAAAAAAGTACCTTATTAATTTCTAGACAATAGATTTAACAAGGAGTATGATACGATGCATTGAAGGTCTATTTTGGCTGTGTTTCCCAATGTTGTTAAAGAATTTACTTTGGTTTTTGAAGATATTACAGAAATCTACCGTCTTTACTCAAGTACAGATGTTTAGTCAAAAAATATTCTAGATAAAAGTCTTCATTCTCAAATCAGTCACAATTCGTCCACGGTACCCTTGGGTAGTACACCTCGACACGCACTCGACGTTTTTTCACAGCAGAAATACTGCGAGTTACGTATATTGGTACGGTGTTAGAAAGCGGGCGATCCGATAGACAATTAATAGCAACATCGGCGTACGTTCGAGATTTGCTTCTTTACCTCGCTATTGTTCCATTGCTATGTTTAATTAGTGGCGAAAGTCTAACGAGAGTACCTCGTGAAAGTTCTACACACGTTTAGTCTCAGTCCCACGGATTGTACTTTTTATGTCGTAAACAATGTTGCCATGTTGTAACTCTGTTTTGTTACATGCGCAAGAGCATCGAATGGGCGTTATTATAATGCGCGCTTAAATTAACGTCAGGTATAATTTTCTTCAATGCTAAAAGAATTATTTAATCATATATATTTTAACTATTGCGTTATTTACAGACTCAATTGACAGTAATTTCACTAATAAAATTGTATTATATTTAAACAGTAAAGTAATTGAGACCTATTTTGATAATTGACAAGGCAGTCGACGTTAACTATAAATCACTTTATGTTTACAAAACGCATAAATATCGAAGTTACGTGAGGGTTTAAAAGCGATATTAAATCAGGTACGAGTATTGTGCAACGACACCGCAACACCTAATCTGTCTGAGGGATCCGCGGCTTATTGAAAGATATTGGCACAGTACAAACATTTTTCAAGCAGTATCGCCACTGTAGATCAGATAACCGCAAATAATATGTAGTAGTTTCCAGTCTGATGCATGTCGGAGAACCAGACTGTAGGTCCTAGAGGTTTTAACGGATCGGGCTGAATTACCCCCGAATTCACAAACGCAAATCATCGTTGAGCATCCCTCACTGCCCCTTATCTTATGGGACAGCATGAGCGTAAGCGGGTGCTTAGCGTTGGTTGACGTTTGAGAATTTGGTGGTTATACTTTTATTAGGAGAAAAAATCTCCAAAAGAAATAAGCTAAGATAGGCTAATTTCTTCTCGAGTTTTGTCTCCCAATAGTAGATATTTTCTGTTCATCCACCCATAGCTTGAATTTAACGAAAGTATATATTTACAGATCAGAGGTCCGAGAAGAAAGAGACCTATGGTGTAGAACATTAGGTAGTCCAACAAAATTATGCTCCGAGTGTTCAGTGCGACATTCTCACTATTCGATTAAGAACTTGTATGACATGCATGGTGGTCCTCTGGTGACAGGTAGACCTAACCGTTTTCTTTCTATGTCCACGGAAATGCGTTTGATCAAGGAAACTTGCACTAAGCAGTCAGGAGTATTCAAGGAGACCAGCAACTTACTTCATGGCGAACCGAGTATAGAAAGCTTCAGATCAGGTGATATATGCAAATGTTACTGTTTTTACATTTATACTGTGGTACAGGGTTCTCATAACTCGAAACCGCGTTGTGGTTTTGGCGCCTCTAGGTTACACATTATTCGATTAAAGGTATCAGTTGGTTTTAATATTACGAACATTGAATAATTATTTCTTTGTCGGTTTCACAGGTGATGGGTTATATTATGCAATAAACTCATAATTTATTCTTTGCTCGGACTACATTCGCAAAGCCAGTTTAAAAAAAATGCACCACTTTTCATTCTTGCTGTTTTAGCAACATTATTAGAGAATTGTTGGCACAAAAATCTAATCACTGGTAAACGTGCTGAATGATAAACAACTCGACAGTCAAAATAACTACCTGACCTATGTGCTAGTATTTTATTTAAGAAAACAACCAATATCGGGCTAATAAATCTGTGTTTGCCCCAACAAAGCGATACCAGAAGTGATGGCACATTTCATCAGCAGACAAGTGAATAGATATTCATATTATATAACAATATTTGTACGTATAACACAAAGTAACCAGTAATTTGTGATACACGAGCATTGATTGATGATGTTAGTGAGACTGAACAAAAATATAACTTATGCAATGCAAGTGATATTGCCAGTCATTCTAATATTAATTCAAATGATGAGTCTAACTTTGTGAATCTTTTGAACATTCAGAGATTATACCAAACATAGGCAAATAGTCTATCGCCTAAATATTCAGGTCGATTGCTAGTAGTGCGAATGTATAGCGAGTGTATTTGACAGCTTTTCAGTCGATGATGAAACAGAAAGTGTGTGTGTGTTTGACTAGTAGCTTTTAGATTTGAAATGTCTTTAGAGCACATGAGTAAGCTCAAGTAAGAGAGTGATACATGTTATCATTTCGCTACTATCAGAGAGCCGACCATCAGACCGAATCAGAATTTTTCTAAATGAATACTGAATTGAAGTGACTGATTTCGTGGGGCACCCAACAGTATGATTGGTTTTTGATGGTCAAATACCACTTCAAACTAGAAGCAATAACGAGCAAATGTCGAACAAAAACAATCGACACCTAAGTTCTTATGCCTCAAGTTTTTAAACCAAGATTATTCCATGATTCATTCTAGCTGGGTATCACAATAAATTGATCCATATTACAAGTAAACAATAGACTTATTACAATGTCAAGACATCAGATTAAATTCTAGGAACTGCTTTACAAAAAGATCTAGAATAAGACACAATTAAAAGAATAAAGTAAACACGGCTTTTGTCTTATTTGCAGATAGAGTTAATTTCGAAAAGCCATTTAAGTAATTACTGCATAATTTGTATTTAATGAAGTTAAAGATGAGCGGTGTCATTGTTGAGTATTTCTCACGGATAAGCAACTACCTAGTGGTCATTACTTAACATTTCAGTCTTGTTCCATTAAAACAAAGACAGATACAAATTGAGATCCTTTTAAAATTGTCCTTCCAAAACGGTATTGTATAACTCAAACTAGTAGATCGATTTTGAGCCTTAATGCCCTTACACATCGACACACGACTTATTGCAGCGATACTAATGCGTGTTTCATAGATGGACGGCTGCATCGCGACACCAGCGATCAACAAAATATTTGCATCGTTGCAAACGCGATCCACGTTGTGCTGTATCACTGCCGCGACTGTATCGCTGTTTGAATTGGCAGTGCGTTATGGGCCTTATCATCCAAAACATATGGTACAAGACACATTGTCAAAATTGTCATTGTCATTGACGCAAAATAACAATCTCAATACAGGAAGCTACTGCAGTGCTTTAGATGAAGTGAAATTGATTGAATTAAGCCGGCAAAGGGCCCCCATTCGACAGGATCTATGTGCTGTGCACACATCAATTTAAGTAATTCAGTTAGGCCTCTGAAGACGGGCTGCTCTCTCTCTCTCGCTCTCTCTGAAGCAGCGCATGATAGTGTAATTGTTAGTAAATAGTTGAGCATCATTTTGCTACAATGAGGTTGTGTGACTAACAAAACTCAGTCAGCCAGCCAACTAGTGACAGCAGTTGCCTGTGCCCAGCAGTGGGACGTATAAAAGTTGTTTGTGTATGATTGATTGTAAAAAACATAAGCTCTTCACTTCGTTCAACTCTTGTGGAAAATTGGGTGCATCATAATTGGAACTAGGTTAAGGTGTATTCACCAGAGAATGTTGTCCTATCTTTAACCATTATCTTCATGGTAAAAGTTGTCAGTGACAATTCCTAAATATGAAAAGGTATACTTATTTGAATTCTAAAAATGGCTACGCTGAAATCACAATGGAAATAACGACGTTCAAAGAACGAGACGAAAACATTTATAATAAGATTGGCATATTATTAACTTAGCAATCCAATATGCTATTTTCGTCTTTTCAAATTGTAAACTTCGTAACAAATAATTGGTACTTTTATTACAGCGTAAGTATAAGAATTACACTTGAATACTAATTAGAATAACCAGATAAGATATCATCTACATAATGATTTCCGCGTCTTGACTACGCTAGTGAAATAGGGAAAACTAAAAAAAGATATGTAACACGTATTTAAAAGTTATCGTTATTAAGATCATTGCTTTCGCTCACTTCAAGATTTCCATCATCGCTGTTAACTTTCCAATACAGTTGTGAAGAACCACAGTATAAACATACAGTAGAACATCTACGTACAAACGTGCCGCTCTCGGTTTGAATGTGTGCGTGCGCGTCGCGCGCCGTATCGCGGTTTCACGCACACGTTAGCATAAAATAGGGAGGCATAGGAAGGCGGCAGTACGGACGGGCTGTGCCGCGTGTCTGTGTGCACGCTAGGCTAATAACTCAGCGGGCGGCTTTAGATAACCTACTGTATGTTTATACTGTGACAGTTGTGAAGAACTATTCTTCGCGTAGAGTGAATACGCGGTGTCATGCACAATCATGTTTTCTTATCTGGAAAGTTTTTGACGTATTGAACGCGTCTTGCAGCCAGTTTTAATATTTAAGGTAATGATGGGGTGTGGGATTGTCGACGTGAAACCTCGTAAATACTGCGTTTAAGAAATTGATTGCTGTTATTTTGGAACGATGATCGATGGGTATTGTTAAATTTGGGAAATACGACACAGGAGGATTTACGTGTAGTATACATAAGTAATAAGAAACTTTTAATGCATACAACGGTAAAGCAATTATACTACGCGCGCCGTATGATGATCCCTATGACAGTTCGTTAGCGCTTAACATTGTACTGACGTCCTGTCACAACAAATCCTTTAAAGGTCCATTAAAAAATCGAAAAAATCACAATTGTGTACATTTGTAAATTATAAAAATGAATATTAATAAATTATCCTTTGTTCTTGGTATGCCTAAAACGCAATTGGTCTAGATCGCGTTTTGCCTAAAATTTATTTGTAAATATTGTTAATACTAAGTCGATCAACTACTTATTTCGAATTAAACGTAATACGCAATATATTTATTTAGCAGGGTTAGGTTTAATGTAAAATGGGTAGCTAATCGAATTAGTTTTAACAATATTAAAAAAAACATTTTAGGCAAAACGCGACTTAGACCAATTGCGTTTTAGGCATACCAAGAACAAAGGAATAAATAATACATGAATTTTATTTACCATTTCTATTTTGGCCAGTGTGCCATTGCTACTTATTCGGTAGATTTGTCTAGTCTCCTGTCGATGTGAATGTCTTAAAATGATAAACGTTTTTCTTCTTCCATTATTTCCAAAGGTTTCTTATATCATAATTTAAATGGCAAGTAGGTATAGCCTATTCATCAGCAGAATAATTCTCCAACACATTGAACAGTTCGCGAGGCTATTACGAGCAAACATTAATATAAATTAATGTAGATTACCAACTGTGGATACGAGTAACGAAGCGTGCAAACTATTTCAAGAGCCCCCTGTTGTCGGTTAAGTAATGAGTTTTCAAATAACACTGCGGCCGGTGGTTGATTTGAAAGCCGTTTTCTAAGATTTCGTTCACAAAAGACGCAGGCGAGCTGCGGGCGAATTTAAAATTCAGAGTAGCGAGATGGTGAATGAATACATTCAACATTTGGTAAAATGGTAGAAATTATTAAATAAAAAGACGGATTTAGGGCAAACATAAATAGTGATATTACCGCACTAATTCTGGCCAGTTGGTAAGACACTTTTAGCGATAGGCCCGCCTAAATGTTTGTAAGGGTCAGCCTCATAATATGGAATTTATTAAACATTCGTGGGAAGGCGGGTCGCAAAACTTAGCATGTCATAAACAGACCTAAACATTTAATGTTACCTTGGAATTCATAAACTGAACAAATATTATTTCTAGTATATTAACAATCTCATCCAATTAACTAATTGTTCAAATCGTTGCGGGATTCAACATTATTTAGCATTCCCTGGAGACTACCCGAGCTTTATTGTTCGAGATTAATAGGCGGTGCTGCTGCAGATACCTATTCCAATATTTACTAATATTAATCAGCGGAAAATTTCAGCGGTAATCTTCAATATTCATGAGCCAAATATTCTATACACCTCTTTGGAAAAAAAGACAATACCACCATCACATCTCAGAAATTTTAAAATATGCAACACAGACCAAAAATTTCCACGACATGCTAAAAGTAAGGAAACAAAGCGATAACACTAAAGAACTAATGAGAACTGAAACTGCTAAAGGAAAAGTTACTTTAAGACTCTCGTATAACTTTAAGCGTCGCATTAATGCTCTTGTTTCAAATTCTGAAGAAACTATTACGAGCCATTATTCCACAGCAAAGATATCTGGGCTCATTGACATTGGTAAGGTAATGACAAAAATAATGGTTCTTTAGGTATTCTAATAAGATTTTTAAGCGGCCTGAACGTATTGACAGTAAGTATACGTAATGATACGTAATTGGCGGTTAGAGGCACACACTCAACAGTAACAGTTAAGAAAAGTAGTCATTTGCTGTAATGCAATTTTTTATGGCTGTTATTTCTAATAATATCGCTTTTCAGTGAGATTTATTGTTTAATATATTCATGCGTAGGCTTGATGATCATAATTGTTAAAGGTGAAGTAACTTCTTTTTTTTTCAATCATGGGTAACTAACTCTTCAAGGATCATCCCGAAGTACGAGTAATTATATAATTATTATACGATTATAATCGTAATATTGGACTCTAACAGGCTAAAACTCCACGGTACTCAACTCAGCACTTCGGCAGCGAAGCGGGTTAATTCTAAAGGGTGCATAACGCCTCAAGCCGATCCCCCAATAAAGGAGTAAGTCGCCTTCGCAAGAAACTAGAGAGGGTCCCCTTCAGCACATTTGGCCGCCTAGCAGCCAGCTTCGGGAGGGGCAAGCTTAACTCCAGTGTACTGAGTGTACGATGAGATAACACAGACCAGTGTCCTCAGACAAGCAATACCGCCTTCTGCAGAATCCTTAAACGAAACGCACGTAGTGCTCACATTTCACGATCCGAAAATCCCTTTTAGTCGCCTCCTACGACAGGCAGGATACCTCGTATTCGGAGCACCCAATCGCAGAGCGCGAAGCGACAGTCTCCCTGCGAGACCCTTGAATCAACTCCTTTAATGTTAATCGGCTTGTACATACGAGTACAACATCAATTTACTAGTAGAAATCTGAACAGTTATCTCTGACAACATGCATAGTCAATGCTTTTCTTATCAACATATTATGATTATTACATAAATAAACACAAGGTTCCTACAAAGGAGATCTGATAATGTGAGAACAACCTATGATGTTATTGAACAAAAATGTTGCTCTGTCATACGCACAATTTCTTCTTATTACAAGTTTAAGAAACCACATGTAACTTTTTCACTTGCGCCATAGTATAAAGTTGTTTTTTTATTGTATCTGCTTGGCTCGAACCTTGTCACAGCCATTCATGGCTTGTGTTCGATAATTAAGTGCTCACTTATTTATATTTCGTTGCACACATATTGTTGCGTAAGGCTAAATATTTATGAGAGTAAGAAATTACTGCTGCTATAACTATACAATTTTAGCCAAGTGGAACAACGCCAGGTTATAAATATGAATTTTGACGTCTACCTGGACCATTTATGCACTGATGCTCGGAGCGTCTAGACGCTTTTCCAATTTATAGGGACGAGGTAACTATTTAAGGATTTGATAATAGTGGATGTTTGGTATCGATGGTTTTATGGCAAGATGCATGAATTTCGCATTCCCTTCTATTCAATTTGCGGCTGGCATCTTTTAATATTATTAGACATATAAGAAAAATAACAGTAAAAATATCCTCACGAAGAAATAAATCCTGAAACGAGTTATTATTTATTTACGCTCAGAGGCTGTAATTTATTTTGCATATTGTTATCTTTTAAGAACAGACTTAACATTTTCCAACTTTAAAAGTCAAAATTTCAAACTTTCTTTCTTAGCGAATATTCACGTTATAAATTGAAGGTATATGTTTTAAATGCCAGCATTCAAGAGCCAGTAGTTTATGCTGAGCGTTGATCCCCTATAATGTCAAACGATTGTAAAATAACATTCAAAACAAATAGCAATTTGAGTAAAAAAGCGTACTTAGCGTACGCGTAGGTTCAAATTAATTTAACGAAAAATGGTCGTCATTAGTAAAAAACACAATCCATGCTTAACAAACAAAGCCCCGCGTGTTACTGTTAGGTAACATATTTATTGTAATAGACTTCGAGCAAACGATAAGGTGGAACCTTCACCACAAGGTCACGCTCCATATCTCGCCCGAATACCGATTAACCCAAAAACTCGAGGTGTGCCAAAGGGACCAGCAATCACTACACACTTTATTAAATGTCATTGCAATTAATTATGCCTTCTTAACGGTTATAATTGCTCTGAGTTCATTAAGAACCTGTTCGCTGGCCGAGCGAAGGTGATGCCCTGCTTGGAATTTCATTTATGAACTTCCAACGGCTGCAGTAATTCTAAATTAATTTGCTCGTTTAATTATGTTATTGAAATAACTATTGCGGTGATGTTCTGTGAATTTTAATCAGGTTTGCGGAAAGCCGATAGAATATTACCATAGTCTTACGACTATCTATCTAAAAAAATCTGATGAGATTTTTTTTGATTATATTGCTGTGTTAAGATGTTTCTTGCGCTAAATTATGTGCTTTGGGATAATCTGTTGAATGTTCAGAACGTTAAAACACACAAGCATGATAAAGTCAAATGACGCACAGTACTTTAATTACACTTTATTTCAGTCGTTGCGGTAATTGTAGAAAAAAGATTATTCCTTGTGATAACAAGGTAGTCATTCGAGTAACGACGGGACGTTACGCCAAGGTCTCTATTAAACAAACATCGTAACATTCAAAGAAGCAAACCGCATCTGACTATATCCGAACGATCATTTGGCGCAGAATCTGTTACACTGTGGTCATAATTAAAAATAAAATTCCTGTGCCTTGATGCGAAAAATAATAGAAGCAAGAGAATAAGTGTTCAATTAACTGGGCATTTTAAGGATTTCGGGATTATAACAGCATCATTTGCAAAAGAGAGGCCGGATCGGCAATCACAAATGATGTTAAGCTACACACGATAAGTCCGGTAATGGGATGGGAGACAAAACCCCGACCGATCGGTATCTCTATTTATAAAAATGGATTGCTGTTCGTTAGTCTCGCTAAAACTCGGGAATGGCTAGACCGATTTGGCTAATTTTGATTTTGAAATATTTGTAATGGTCGAGGGAAGGTAGGTGAGTAATCATGAGAAAATGCTGGGAATAAAGTAAATATCTCAATTTTAGTTTCCTCTTAGTAAATGTTACCACCTGTCACGTGACACTAAATATTTGACAACAGAACGAAGTCTGTTGAGACAGCTAGTCAGCAAATAAAAATTAAGCGATGTCAGCTATAATGAGTTAAGTTTGCATCCAAAGAAAATATTGTAAGAACCACAGCGTGAAGGTCATTTGCTCCTCTGGTAAGACAACAAGGTAGGTTGAAGAAAAACGCTGCTCTGCTGTTTTTAATTAGGCTACACTACAAGACGTTTTGCAGAAAAGTGCATATGCCCCTGGTTCCCAGGTGAATCTACAGGCGTTTGGAATGCCGCGTCATTGTTCTAACCATAATGATCTAAATGATGCTTTCAAAAGCTTCTAAGTTACAATTCTTCTGTGAACAATTTCTTGAAAGCACCCCATGACCCTAAAATCACGAAAAAACGTAGATTCACCATGGATCAGCACCAGCTGATAGAGAACCTGCATAAATGATATGCGCACCGCGACAAAATTCTCTCGCGCCTTTTCTCGTACCTAAGCCATACAATCGCACGAGATAACGCGCGACAAAATTGACACATCTCAGGTCGGCGTTTAGCAATTGAAGTAACCTTTAGTACCAGTTCAGACGTTTATCGTGCCAGTAATGATAGACTACGCTAAATTCCATATATCCGCTACAGTTAGTATGACTATAGTATGACTATAGTTCGACTGCCGCAAAGGAGTGTCATTCTCATTACAATGGCTATAATGGTATAATTTCGGTTGACTAAACGTTTTCTTAGTAACCTTGAGCACTCGACCGTAAATAGTGCTGTATTGTTGTTCATTTAAAATGGCAGCGTTACAATCTCAGAATCGATATAAGAATTTTATTTTCTAGGCTTGGTGAGTTTTTGTTTATTTTCATAAATTAAACGAGTTTTGAGGTTCCCCGACAGCAGATTTTTAGTAAATACAGACTTAATAATACATAGAGATTCAAACAGACATGTTCATACACACGTACGTTTGTACTGTGCAGGGATCGACACTGCGATCCTAGCGATTAACCGATACACTAAATCGGTCACCAAATCTATGCTTGGCCAAGGTGGTGACAACCATAGGTGCCACCGATATGTTTTTGTTTTGCATCGTTTCTCAAAGGCCATATCCATAGTAAATCGAAACTGCGTAGTATTTGTAACTGTAGTTAAAATATAATGTAGTTCCAGTGCGTCATTTTAGGGTAGTTATAATAAATCAATCGCCAACTGGTGTGTGCATAACATGTCCTACCACAACACAAGGCGGAGTCATATCACCATATGACGCATGCGCATTGCATAATATCAACCAAACCCAAACTTCTTGCAGTAAAACCACAGTATAAACATAGCTGAATCAGTAGGTCTTGTCAGCGGTTTTCGTGAGAAACTAGAACCCCACTTCATCTAAGTCTACAAATAGGTGAACAATTCGAGCAATTAATAGTTCGTAAACCCTTCTAAGCAATTATTTTTTTATAATGTAATGAAAAATAATCCATATTAAGTACGAATGCCATTTTATGCTATGTATAATGTAGTATCTTTACGTTAAATCGTTTTGTGGTAAATTACAGCGCGCGAAATATACTGTCCATCTCTTTCCCGCACATTTGTTTGGCCATAAAGGAGCTAGCGGATTAACTGTAATCCCGACGTTGGATTCAACGTGATCCCACCCCTGGATGCGATTAGAGGTAATTCAGACCACGGCACGAGGCCACCAGTAATAGGGTAATTAGGGTTGTTACGTCCTAATAATAAATATCTCATGGATATCTTTACACATAGTAAATCCAAATTTAGCAGAGCTTGTACAGGTAAAGCTGAGATAAACTGAGATCTTTTTTCTATAACGTAGTACGCGTGAAAAGTACAATGTCAGTGTTACGGTTAGGTTGACTGGGCTTGACTATGCGTGCCATAGACTGGAGTTTAAAAATCAACTTGGGTAGTCAATTAACAGGCTAACACAGTGCATACGCAGAAAATAATGGTATAAACTTACACTCCGCCAAGTACGAACTCAACTCTCGTTCTTGAGCCAGTCCAGTAAACGCGCATTCCATGTATTCTTCTCGTAAGACAGTGCGTAGTTGTTTTACTGCTTTAATTTTTTTGTTCTGTGGTCAGTGTTATGACCTACAAAGTTTAATATCTCACAAAACGTTATGCCACAAGATGGCCATTGATGTTGGCACTAGATCGATGGCGTGACCAGTCAACCACTAAATGTAAATAAATAACTGTCTGAGACAGCTCACAGATCGTCTGACCCCAAATCAAACAAGTTTGTACTATGGGTGACACTAACTGATGAAAATACATACTTGCATATTTCTTGAATCGTAATAAGACTGAAACACAGAATAAACACAAATGACCGTCAGGTGAGTGATAGTCGTGCGGGTAACATACACACCGCGACAACATTATGTCGCGCCTTTTTTCGCGCCAAAACACAAGAATTTGACACTGCTCATCTTAGCCTGGCTGGACGGGGATTGGTCTGCACCGTCGGTGCTATAAGCAGGACTTCTACTCCTTGCGCCAAGAGGTCAGTAGTGAGCTTAACTGCCAGCATAAACTGAGCTCTAGTCCAACAGTACAAAGACCTCAAGTGTAACTTGACCAGTGGCTGACTGTACATATCACCAGTGTTAATCGTGTGATTTACACCTGGCACAGCGGTGAACCTTGCGGCGCTGGCGAAGGTTACATCCTGCATCCGGATGACTCACAGTTTCCTCAAATGGTAGAAACGTATTATTTTTACTATATTGTTTACGTATTCTCAAGCAGCCGTAGCGGTATTATTCCAGCCTATTAACATTCTTAACGAGTCACAATTATTTTTACAGTGAGGTCGCAATTTATCTAGTAGAAGTGCGGCCCGAACCAGTAACTACCAATTAAAGAATTAAATTTAATTATCTCTGAGACATCTTCACACAAGGTCATCTGGAAGTCTACCATGAGTTTTCGCTTATACGCAGGCGCCAGTGTCTACGTTATTTATTTAAATGATAGTTGGTAGTTTGCTCTTTCATATCCAAGATTTTATTTTGAAATTGTTAATTAATCGAAACTAAGTAAATTATTGTTGGTCAAAATAAACCAATAATACACATGAAAGGGATCGTCAATAGACGGCCGAACTCAAGACGTCAATTAAAGTTTTCATACATTACCCTCAAAATTGCATAAGTAATTACGAAAAATAACGCCTTTAATCTATGAAGAAGTTGACGAATAAAATAAAAATTTTAGGAATGTCAAATTAAGACACCGTGAACCATAATCTTTAATTTGTGACTCTGCGTGCAGTCAAGAGTGTGATTGTGATAAAGATGAACAGAGAGTGTCTTATCTGACAGAATATTTAAGTAACCTTGAACGTCAGTTAATGTTTTTACTCTCTCAAAATTGTCTGTTATTCGTCCAGAACTCCTTCCTGCTAGGGGCGAGGGACACTCCTGTTTCTCCTAATACCATCCACTTATCATTATTGTGATGAGTCAAAGGGGGACGGACCAGAAATAATAACGTTCGTTTATTTTATGGCTTCTGTGCTGTGTCTGTCTCCTTAAATATACGAAAATATTAGGGTATTTATTTATATTAGTGTCTCCGAAAATATAGTAGAAATGTGCTCTGTTATGACATATGTTCATGCCATTTGCAGATATTCTCATACCGTTGCATTCACATTCATACCAGTTCAGCCTGCAATTTACCCCTGACTGTGTAATAAGGGTTGCTTAAAATGAAATACCTAGTCAATTAAAATTCGTCTGGTGTCTGTAGCTTCACTATAGTCTTAAAGAATGAAGGGTTTTAGTTTAGTTTTGTTTGTGGTTATGTGATCTTGGTGTAAATATGTCCCAGATCCATAATTTCAGTGTCATTCTGTACATTTCCAAAGCTTGCATTTTTTACCCAATTGAGGTATTTTAGCCAACCGATTGCTCAACCGCACTTTGATCTTTGAAATGCATTAATGTGCAAAACAACTTGTTAACATTTTAATTAAATTCCAAAGTCAACAAGTTGCAACAGATTTACGAATGCAATCAGTTTTTATGGTTACTGTAACTGTTCACAATCTATTGATAGTTTTAAATGTCCGGAAAATGTCAAGTGTTTCGTCTTAATTCCTAGGAGCTTACGAGTACCTTTGTAAAAAGCTACGTTCTAAAATACGGTATAGTATTTAAGTTAAATCGATGATCGATTGCTGAGATTTGGAGATAAATTATCTTTATTGTACAAACAAAAAATTCAATTTACATTTAGCAACTAAAGTAAGGCAATTACAGCTAGTAAGAACTCTAATTTACAATTAAAACTAACCGTACAAATCAAGGATTTGTTTTCTTCAAAATAGAATTGCTACGAAAATTTCTTGACTTGAGTGAGGTTTACTAATTTAGAGATAAGTTCTATTGAATACACAACGGGGCACTGAATAATCTGTAAAAAAAGTATTCGTATACAGAGTCTGTATCTACTATGGGTGTCAGATACCAACAGATAGGTAGCGGGTTCAATCCCCACACGGTACAAACATTTGTGTTGAAAATGTTCCCCTTCTGATACCATGAATAAGCCACATGCTACTAATTCAGCCAAACAAGATGAAGGTGACCCTATTAAAATAATCTGCGAAACACTCGCCCGCACAAAACTGAACGTTATCAAAACAATGCAGTCAAGTGATTCATGAAATATCACATTTCTTACACCAGCTGATAAGATTAATACGTGATATCAAAGGTAAAGATTCGTGATGATCACGAATGCTAGCACACTCTAATTCTACATTTTTTATCAAAATAATAAATGTCGGGGATTTTTTATCATTAAAGAAACTGACGAAACGATTAATGCACAACTAAAAGTGCGGAACTTAAAAACATGCAATTTTGCACTGTACAAGGTTATTTCTATCAAAAAACATAGGTAAGCAAGCATTATGAACATATTTTTGGGCTAATAAATGGGATGAATAATTGACATTTCAGAAAATAAACAAGTTTTTTCACGGCACCTTTTCTCCCAAAAACCACATCAAGCGATCTTATGTAAAAGAATAGAGACGGAACACAGCAGTTAGATGTATTATAAGTTTGAATTAAATTACAAATCAATCAAAGCCAATCGAAATAGCGGCAGCCGGACTGAAAAACTAAACAAATAAGAAACAAGTTACGAGGCGCATTTAGCGATTAAGAAAATTAATACGTAGACAAGTAGTAAACAAATACCATCCATTTATCCAGTTTCGTTTTCGCAAACCCGCCAGTCATCATATTTTTTTGTCATCGGCAAAAACTAAGTCAGCCCTGGCTTGTTGATTGATGATTCACGTCGCGACGCCGGGAGTATAAGTTCGGAAACTAAAAAATTGATTGCACGCGCGGCAGCCGAGCCGAAATACATTTTTCATGTTGCAAAAACTTCATATACTTCTTACAAACAAAACAACGCAATTTTGACACTTTGGTGAAGTTGCAGGTGTTTATGAGCTGAGGTGACTCTCAAGTGGTTCACCCATTCAACCAGAAAACACGCCTTAGTCTAAGGGCTAAGTTACTTTTTTATTTGTTATATTTTCTTTTATGGAAGTTTGCAATACATCATTTATCGGTCCTTTCTTTGTTTGATATTTACGAAAACTTTTGCGAAGTTATTATGGCCGAAGAAGCTTTATAATGTAGTGAGATAGATAAACAAGCCATCATAAAGTCATCGCGATATTGTGTAAGTACATAATAAATAACTATTATAGCGTAGGTGCATTCACCGAGCGCAGCGAATGTTTCAATAAGACTTTCAACAAGAAAACAACGCCAAGAATCTGCGTCGCATTCGCGCACATCAACAACGCTAAATATAATTTGTCATTGCTTCAACGGGGCGTCCCATAGAGGCGACAAACATCTCAACATTTGCCCTTTCACATTTCGTAAGCCGATTGGATACACGAATGCAAGTAATAAATGAAGTTGCATCATTACACTTGCGCAAATTTCTCTAAGAGTCGTCGTCAAATTTTGCATAAAACGTCTTCGCAATCTCTAACGCCTGATGTCCACTGGGTCGTAGCTAGCAAACGAATATCACACAAAATGATGTATAATGAACGTGCGTTCAGTTAATGGTCAAGAACGGCGTTTTATTTCAATGAATATGCAAGTAAATAAAATAAAATGATTTGATTTGTGTCGAAACGTTTTCATCACAAATGGGAGGAAATGTGCGAACATCCAGTGACGGATTATTCGGATTAACCTAACAGCGAGAGTAGCAAATGCAAAGTAAGTCCCGACTTACGTTTCTGCATATATTTTGAACAGTGAGTAAATAATTGAAAAATTAAAGGCGTACAGAATTATCCTTATAGAGAGCTGGTTTAATACGGCACTGTTTCTTGTACAATCGTAGCTAGCATCATACGCTGGACCCTCATTGTTAGGGAAGCTAACGTGCGAAAAATACGTAGTCGGGTTGTATCGTGGATGACTGAATGAGCTGCAGTACTAAATCTATGCTTATGTTGTGTCAAGTTCTATGAAAAGCTTCGCCTCCGTAGACAGTACTCACATCAATGTTCTTGTGGAGAAATTTGCGATATCTGAACGGCTGAGTAAGTTGATTCGAGTATATGTTAGTATTGAGCCTCTAGACTGTCAATAACCTTCGTCAGCTTGATTGCCAGCTGACTGGAGTCGTCACTCTGGGGACATACGTACGGGTGGACGGACGGTGAATGGCGCGATGGAACGAAATTGACTTTAATTTGACAGGGTTCGGGCTATAACTTCGAAATAGTATTAATAAAAGATTGTTGTAGCTGTTCGCTTTTTTAGTTATTTGAAATTCTGTATAAAATTCTGTATATAAAAAAGTATTGCTTTGTTTTGTCAGTACCAAAATACACTCAAAACAATCTTAATGTTTTATACGGTCAACATACTTGTAACATACAGGTTGTTTTTTTTGCCATACCGAGGTAACTACTAAATAGCAAACATATATTTTAGTTTCTTACACAACATCAAATATTCAAAAGCATGAGGAAGATCTACACAAATAAAAAGCGTCCACATGACCCCTCCACACTCGCCATTGTCAACCTTGAACAACAATAGCCTCTCAAGATGACCTAAAAATCCTGAGGACATTTCCTCTACTCGAGTGCGAGTCGAGGAGGAAATTAATCATTCATGACTTCCGAAGAAGCGTTCGTCGAGAATTTTCCAAAGCCGATTTATAGATGGAAATGTTTTGCATTTCTATGTTGTAATTAAAGTAATTTACGTCATAAAACGCAATGATTTCTAAGTAAACACCAAACGGCACGAGTTTTAGCAAAGTTGGCGCAATGAGTAGAGGTTCTGCATCTAAATGAAGTACGTAAGTTCGATTCTAGGACATTCATATGATACAATTTGTGTTTGATCTGTAGCCGGGTGTATTATCTATTTGAATATGTTATAAGAAATATTTAACTATGATAAGAATAAAAATCGACAAAATGTAAGATAGATGTCTTGGTTCTTAAGCGTCGATTATAAAAGACGTCCAGCAGTGGACCAGCATAGGCTGATGATGATGATGATGATGATGATGATGATTATAAAAGTACCTACCATAAGGAAGAACAGGCTCGAGGCATCAGGCGGGATCCGAACCGATTCCTATACATAAATCGTGTCGCTTGGTCTAAATCGCATAAACTAAATGTTATTTAAGACTTCTAAACGAACTAAGAAAACGGTATTTAATCGTAGCCGTACGATTTAAGTAGGCTAATGAAACTGATAGGCTTATTTATTTATTATTACAGTAAGAAAATATCAAAGAGAATCAATTAAGTGCCTTCATCTAAACCCAAGCAGCATCACAAGCTGTATAACAGCTGTATTAAAGTTCGGTTTTACTCCTAAGGCTGTATTTCTTGGCTGCATAAAGGCTGTATAAGCGCTTATACAGCCCTTATAACTCCGAAATGGGCACAAATTATACAGCCTGTTGCTGTATATTAGCTGTACAGTAGCTGTATAAGCATAAAATAGGCTGCATATTAGCTGTTTTGCGGCTGTACTATGGTGTACGACGAAACTTATACACTCCAATTACTACATTGTAACTCACTTGGCAAGTTTTACGGTGTAAAAAGTCTGTTGAACAGAGTTGCAAAAGAATATAACGAAATGAAGACGATATTTTAAAGATGGCGTTTATATTTAACAGTGTTGATCAAAGTGACATTTATTTAAATGCTTAATGTGATAAAAGATTTGCATGGAGTTTCGATAGGCGCAGGATACAGTTCATTATCGTGCAAAAGTGAATTTATTGTGAAGATATATATGTTTTGTGATTGAAAATAAACGCGCCAGCTAAATAACCAAGGAAGAGATATTAAATAAGGTAAGTAAATATATTTATTATAGGTTAGAAGTTAAAAATGTTTGAATTAATGGACGTAGATCCTCATTGGTGCGTAGTAAGTTATTGGACAAACTGAAAATTTTGTGCCGTGCGGTGGCGGCACGTTAATAGAATACAATCTACCGCCCCATTTCTTGCCCGTGGGTGTCGTAAGAGGCGACTAAGGGATCCTTGTGGCAGGTCATCTGCTTTCCAGGTGGGAGACATATGTCGACCGGTTGCTGGTACCACCATGCAGTTGCGTAAAACCCGCCAAGTGACCCTGGCCTATCTCGGTCGGGTCGCGTTCCGGGATCAGCACTGCACTAACCGGTGCCAGGGGGACTGTGGTCGTGGCAAGCGTTAGACCAGTGGAAGCCTTTACGGCGATATTGTGTGGATGGTGCGTATCGGCCCGCCGGCCAGGGAGACCCGTAGAAACGGTGGTGCCGCTGGCCGCCCGCGGCATAGTACAGGGGCCCAAAGGGGGCTAACCACCTCTGGAGGCTGCCCCACCAGGTCGCGCATAATCTCGGGATGGCTCGTCGTGCCGGGTGGTGCCCGGTTCCGGTGGGGGCCCGGCGACCATTCCCGAGGGGGTACGGGAGCCCTTCCGTCCGGCGGACCGGCCCACGCTATTCCACACGTCCAAATATCAATGTAAGGCACCACGCTTTGTATACCCTTGCCACGACGATAGTCGTCCTTTCACGCCCTTTCCCCCCCCCCCACTTCTATGGCAGTCAGCAAAAGAAAAAGGCCTACAGCGGCATCCCCATCCCCCACCAACACGCTGTTTGAGGTGGAGTTCGCTAACATCCGCGGACTCCATGCAAACCTCAACGCCGTCCACCAACACCTCGAGACGGTGAGGCCTGCAATGCTCTTTTTGACGGAAACACAGATAGGTCGCCCTGCCGATACGTCATACCTGCACTATCCCGGCTATGTATTGGAAGAGTCCTTCCTCTCCAAGGCCGGAGTATGTCTTTTCGTCAGGGCGGATGTCTGCTGTGTCCGTCTTCGCTGCCTAGAAGACCCATCCTTCTCCACTCTCTGGGTGCACGTAGACTTGGGCTCCACGAGCCGAGTTTACGTGTGCCTTTACCGCTCCCACAAAGGCGACGCCGAGACAACTCGACTTTTTGACCATCTAAGTCAGGCGGCAGATAACGCTCAGGCGCGGTTCCCTAAAGCTGAAATGGTGTTTTTGGGAGACTTTAATGCCCACCATGAGTCCTGGTTGGGCTCTCCAAAAACAGACCATGCAGGCCGAACCGCCCACGCTTTTGCTCTCACGCAAGACCTGACGCAGCTGGTACGCCAGCCCACCCGGATACCAGATATTGTCGGTCATGCGCCCTCCCTATTGGACCTTCTGCTGACGAGCCACCCAGCTGGGTACCTAGTGTCGGTCAGCGCCCCTTTGGGCTCCTCCGATCACTGCCTGGTTGGCGCGACAGTGCCATGTGTAGCTCCCCCACAGCCTGTGAGGGTGAAGCGGCGGTTATGGCACTACTCATCGGCGGATTGGGACGGTATGCGAGAGTACTTCGCCTCCGTCCCTTGGCGGCAGTGCTGTTTTGGGGAAAGAGACGCGTCGGATAGTGCATCTGCTGTCGCTGGCGAGATCAGTACCGGAATGGAATACTACATTCCATTTACTGATGTCGACAGCGCCAGCGAAGCTGGTCCCTGGTACAATCGCGAGTGTTCCGCAGCTGTTCAACGTAAACAGGCGGCATACCGTGCTTGGGCCAGGGCCCAAGCCATCCATGACTCTGACGTGGCTTCCCTCAAAACAGCCTTCAATGAAGCCACCAAGGCCACCAAGAGGGCATACGTTAGAGCAGATGCCCAGCGGATTGCACGTGTTGGCCAAGAACTCATCTCACACCCAACGGGTAGCCGCTCCTACTGGCGACTGGCCAAACACGTGCAATCTAACTTCTGTTCGCCTTCGCTGCCACCGCTGAAATGCCCTGACGGATCGTTGGCTCATCAGCCGCAAGAGAAAGCCGACTTACTGGTTAACCTCTTTGCCGCCAACTCCTGCATCGATGACTGTGGTGCACAGCCGCCTATAGCCCCGAATTGCGGCACCACAATGCCTGATATTCGTATCAGGCAGTGTGACGTACGTGCGGAGCTGCAGTCACTCGATGTAAGGAAAGCCAGTGGACCTGACGGTATTCCAGCCGTAGTATTAAAAAAGTGTGCAGCGGAGTTGTCTCCAGTGTTGACTCGCCTGTACCGCCTCTCCTACACATCAGGCCTCGTGCCGCAGGCTTGGAAAGAGGCGAACGTTCAACCTGTTCCCAAAAAGGGGGACCGGTCAGACCCAGCCAATTACCGTCCAATAGCTGTAACCTCAGTACTTGCTAAGGTGTTTGAGCGGATTATTAATGCACAGCTCACCCGCTACCTAGAAGAGCACTCGTTGATTCACGACCGCCAGTACGGCTTTAGGCCGAAACGGTCCACGGGTGATCTCCTAGCGTACGTAACGCATTTATGGGGTGAGGCTATGGACAAGCACGGCGAATCTTTGGCTGTCAGTCTTGACATTGCCAAGGCTTTTGACCGTGTCTGGCACCGTTCGCTTCTTTCCAAGCTTCCGGCATATGGACTGTCTCCTCGCCTTTGTGACTGGATCGCTGGATTTCTGGAGGGACGTAGGATCCGTGTCCTCTGTGACGGAAGTGAGTCGCGTTTCCTCCAGATTAATGCCGGGGTGCCGCAGGGTTCCGTCTTATCGCCGACTTTGTTTCTTCTGCATATCAATGACATGTTATCACTCGGTAACATTCATTGCTATGCGGATGACAGCACAGTCCACTCGCGTTATTTCGAGCGCCCTGTGGCAAAGCGAACCGATATCGAGGAGAAGAGGCGCTGTCTTTTCGTTGAGCTTGACGGAGTGCTGGACCGCATTTCCGAATGGGGAGAACGCAATCTTGTCGAGTTCAACGCCAAGAAAACACAGGTGTGCGCATTCACTGCCAAAACGTCGCCATTCCTTTCCCATCCCACTCTTCAGAACACCCCACTGCCAGTGAAAGATAGCCTTAACATCCTTGGCATGGATGTTCGCAGCAACCTCAACCAACGGGACTACATCGAGAGCGTTATCAAAACAGCATCCCGTAAACTTGGAATCCTGAACAGAGTGAGACGATTCTTCACGCCTGAGCAGCTCTGTCTTTTGTATAAGACACAAGTTCGCTCGTGTGTGGAATATTGTTCTCATCTCTGGGACGGTTCCGCCAAGTATTTGCTAGAAGCTCTCGACAGGTTGCAGCGACGCGCTATCCGCATCATTGGTAGCCCAGAGGCAACTATGGCTCTGGAGCCTCTCCAACTGCGTAGAGACATTGCCAGGTTGAGTGTCCTCTACCGCCTTTACAACGGCGAATGCTCTGAAGAGTTGTTCCAACTGATCCCGTCCTCACCCTTCCACTCCCGCACCACACGCGCTGGTCTGCGTCAACATCCACACACGATCCAGCGACTGTCGGCCCGCACCAAAAGGTTCGGTGATTCGTTCCTGTGTCGTACTATCCAGACGTGGAACGCTCTTCCAGCGCATGTGTTTCCTTCTTCCTACAATCCCGGGTTTTTTAAGCGGGGCGTGAAAAGGCATTTATGCAGGCCTTCAAAATGAGATTGACCAGCAAAGTAGTTCTCAATTACTGTGCTTGTCAACCCCATATCTGGACCTCACGACTGCTTCCCATCAGGTGGAGTGAGGTCATCTTGAAGACCACTATAAAAAAAAAAAAAAAAAAAAATATTGATTAACATAAAATCATTAGTCTAGTTTTTATGTACTCATGTTCGTAATCTTTGATTTGTAATTGATAAAATGGCGACAATTTGCTTAGCAGCCTGAATTCTATTTTAATGGTTTTATAGCACCAATAGCTGTACTATGTAAGTAATGTATACTTGTATGCAGCTTTTAGCTGTTAATGGGCTGTATAAACGAATAAATTTACTGTTAATGCTGCATAGCAGTGTTTCGAACATAACCTGTAACTCTTTTTAGGGATACGTAATATTAAGTAAAAAACTAAAATGCACTGTGAGATCATATCACGTCTTCGAAAAATAGGTATTTTAAAATTGAAAAATTAACCCTTTGGTAATAACTAATAGCACATACATATTTATTTATTTTTCAGGAAAAATGCCGTTCGAGATTGTGGAGACAATGGAGAAAGGGAAAAGTTCACTTTCCATTGTAACCAGTTTATGGGAAACAAATAGCATTTAGAAATGGCCAAACTGGACGCCTGCAACTAGAGATGCGCAACATTTCAAAACAAAATCTGCAATTATTATGACTATCAATCTAATGCAACTAGTAATCGGGCGCGACGTGGAACTTAGTCGTTTCTGGTGAAGTCCACTCAAGCCCACGTGTGGACTATGATGGCCGACTCTTGGGCGTGACGAGGAACTCATGTAATGTCACTTCTGGTGAAGCCCATACAAGCCCACGCGTGAACTAAGATAGCCCACTGTCATGCGTGATGTGAAACTTATCTGATCTCACTTCCGGTGAAGTCCACACAAGCCCACGCGTGAACTAAGATGGAAGATTGTCGGGCGTGACGTGTAACTTATCTAATGTCACTTCTGGTGTAGACCACACAAACCCACGCGTGGACTAAGATAGCCCACTCTTGGGCGTGACGTGGAAATACCCCTCGTCGCTTCTTGTGGGGAAGCCCACAAAAGCCCAGACTCACAATACAATACGCCCATATATCTGTCTCAATTTTGCTCATCAACTAACTTTAAATTGTATTTTTTTACAAGAAAAATAGCATTTCATTCTAATTTTAAAATTGTATAAAAAACCTCATTAAATGAAGTACCCATATATTTCATTATTTTAATTTATCATCAAATAACCAAATCATTCGATCCTACTTATGTTTCTTTCCCTGGCCCAATTCTGTATTTGTTGGCGAAATAATATTTTTTCTTCATATTCACTTTCACCATCAATTGAACTGCTGCATGATGAAATGTCGTCATCAACTGCAAAAGTTAAAGCTAAAAAGTTACATCTGTGTTTTTTTTTTATTTAACACAAATAAACGGGCTCAACATAATTATGTAGATTATTAAAACTAGCGATATAACTATGATCATTCACAATATTTTCTACGGAACCTCTTTCATTAGATGTCGACGGTTTTGACACTTGACTGTAGGTGATCTAATCTGTTGCAATATTTAAATGATAAATAGTAATATTTAAATATTCCTGTTTAATCTTCCTTTTAGTAGTACCAAGTCTTTTTTGCTTTTGCCACATATTTATAAAACAATCACAAAATATAGCATACAAATGCACAATAATTCAAAATGGCGACTCTGTCACTTATACAGATTAAGGCTGTACTATAGGCGTCATTTGTGTTTATTGCTGTTTATTACTCTCAAAGACAGAAATTATACAGCCATAGTCTGTAAAAGGGTGTACTATTACACCATAAAAAGAAGCTGTAGAAGAGAGTTTGCCTACTTCATAATACAGATATAAGATTTGAGGACCACCATAATACAGCTCTAAGCTGTATTAAGTAAGTGACGGTATGCAAAATACAGCTGTTGTACAGCATTAAAACTAAAGTGAGGATTAAAGCGTTACAGGAAACTTAAAGCTGTAAATGACAGTTTTCACACACTGAAATAGAACTTTAAGCGTACTTTGACTCCTTAATACAGACTTAATACTGTTAGAGCTGAATATTTACTCCTAAACCGACATTATAACACTACAATATCTTTTCAACGTTCTTATACAGCAGTTAAACAGCGTTAAGAGCTATATTGGCTGCTTTTTAGGTGTTCATTACGCTTGGTTGCTGCTTGGGAATACCTACTTTAGCAGACATTCAGTACTATCCTCTTTTATTCTTAGTGAGTGAGTTAGTAGGTAAAAGATGTATCAAATGAAATAACATTCAATTATTATTTTCAAGAATTAGTTTCATTTGAATGTACCTGAGTACTTATAAACAAATGTTAAGATTGCGGTGTTTTACAGGGTTTATGTTCTGTCTGTACTACCTTAATATTGGTTAAAAACTACTAGAGTTAATATTTTCATAGACAAACTGGGTAGGGGTCGTTGGCGCCGCTAGTAGTGGCCCTGGCTACTGCGTAGGGCTGCGGCGGATTATATAACCGCAACATCACAAACATTCGTCTTTCTGACAGCCATAATAGACGTGGCTAGTTTATTAGACAGCCATGTATGAATACACACAATATTTGCAAACTTCAGGTAGGCATGGGTCCAATCTTTTCACTAATTGATCGATTGTAAATATCTTGCGCTTATTCCATTCTCATTAATCCTTGTACTTTTGACTTAACCCTTTTCGAGAACATCTTGAACTACGTAACGTAACGTTTCTCTTCACCTTTGAATCCTCCATTCATCCATTGATTTTCGTCTTATAGGTCAATCTGTTTCGTTAATGGTTTCTTTCTTTCCATTTCACCAAACCATCCAAGCATACAAACTTTTCTACTTAATAATCTTCTTTTAGTATCGCTCTAAGCCGAGGTCGGCCTACCCTCGGGACAACCTTAGGCATATACCTACCTAACCTAATACACATTTTAGGGGTCTGATTCTGTCTTTTGAAATTATTGAAGCAGTCCTGAGCTAACAGTTAAGTCAAAAAATAAATCTTTTGAAGCAATATCAGCTAGCAAGGTGTTATTAGTACGTGCTACAATTAAGTCTCGATTAATTTCGAGAGATCGTGTCCGAACTCGCCATGCGCAAACTGAGCAGACTTAGGAAAGTCCAGACAGTATAATAGAGACAAATGCGAAAGAAATTAGCTGGTCGGGAATTAAGTTTCACGACTGTACAGAGGCGTTCACATCAAGCTTTACAAAACCATTGCAAAATAGGTCTTAAGTCAGCAGCTTATGTTCCCCCTATGTAAAGGTTGATGTGAACACCTCTGTACGTGCGAATTTGTAAGACCGATAGCGGGTAATTAGGTGTGAATGAGACGCGATGTCAACTCTTTCATTAAATGGCGTCACCTCATCTACATTGCATCATATACCTATTTTGGTTATGTTTCAAACTGAATTGGAGATAAGATTGTGCTACATTTGGCTAAGGTGGTGGTAACCAATTTGAAGATGCTTGTAATTTAAATTCTGGTTCTTATGTTAAGTAATTTGAGCAAGTTGCACAGGTCCGATTCTCTGTTGGGCCTTGCGTGTTGCGTTGACTGACTGGTTGAGGAAGCCCTTGTGCATTAAGCCCTGCAAGTGTCCTTCTTTATTTTTACCCAAGCAACCACGGTAGAAAACGGTTGCTTAGGAGCAGATAATATTGATAATTACACAATTACAGTATCTTTCCACAATAATAACTACTATTATTAAACATGATCCGAGCAAAAATATTAGTCAGCTTCAATATTTTGAATAAATAAAAATATATAATCTTCATAAAGAAAATTCCTTCACGGACATATGAGTAATTAACAAGTGATGTCAGTGTTGAAACATGCCTTTCTTTCAGTATCACTTGTGTTAACAAACTTCGCTACAAACATGTTTAGTTACGGTCGGTTCCACGGCATGGCAATGATCTATTGATGGCTAATATTGCAAATATTGCCTTGTCTTAGGTTGGTATGGTTTAGGTTATTGGCAACCTTTTTAGTTTATGAATCTTTCCGGGATACCTACTCTGCGTTCATTGTAAATTCTCTAGTGAGGTAAAAACACTGACCAACCAACCCAGAAAGAAAAATACCTAGGCTTGCCCTTTTTTACTATCTTCCGTTCAAATTATATTTTTTGTAAAATAGCAAAGCAAAATTACTCCATCAATTATCTACCTATATAACACTTAAATACTTATGGATGTGGTTAGTATGACATCTTCCGACTTTTGAAACTCCTGGTTTTAACCCAAAATATCCCCCCACTGAATCTGATTATAGATATATCTGGTTAGAAACAAAATTAAGTATTTTCCAGCTAGCACATAAAAACATTACAAGATTATTTACAATTTTTAATGCCACTTTTCTTTTCAACCACTCTTTACCAATCACATTCACAAGATCACAAGATCATAGGTTTTCAGGAAACTATAAGATTTCAATCATCATAAATTAAGTTTGTTTCAAATACTTTCAATTGACTTAGTAAGAGTTGATTATATTCTAGGGTCCTAGAACATGAGTTTACCTAGCAGCAGGTAGGCAGGTAGACGTAGGCAGATAGACTTTAATAGCAAGGAATCAGGAAACCCTAAATTTTGCTCATCATAATAAACAAACAAACCTATGAATGACTTTCTACATTTCTATTATGAATTCTCAAGCAATCATAATATTGTTGTTTAAGAATTTCTGACAGTGATCAGTGAGGCATCAAAAGGGATTACCCTTTTGAAATATTGCCTGGTGAATTATCACCAGGTAATTTTTCAAATGGTCCAATTGTAACGCCATAAATTATTAGATGTCCATAAGAAGAGAGTCCATAAAAACAATAATAGTAAGCAATAGTAGGAAATTTGAATGGAAAGACAAGGCAATATGCCAACTTTGCTAGTGAAATGGTCTGAATTAATTTACCGAAATAGTTTTAGTCCTGCCAAATAGGATGACTGTTTTATCAGCATTATTTATGTGTATTTAATGTATGACAGTTGGCATGTTATTGTGTTAAAGACATTTAAGACAATTAATTGCGACACATAATAATTAATAACCTAGGTAACATTGTTCGCTATGAAAATCTTCTTAACTTTCATGTGAATAATTTGTCTAGCGTCTCATATAAATATGCAATTATGTTAAGTAACTGAAAGCCAATTTATGTCAACTAAATCTTTTAGAAAATTTTAGGAATCTGTATCTTGTTTTTTCACATAATTATAGCCAATGTTGAAGCAACATATATATTGTTTATCAGAACAGTAAATGCACATAGCTTTCATATTCTCAATAGATTCTTGAGTCTCAGATGGAATTGTTGTCTTAAGATAAAATACCTATGTAAGTAAACAGACACTTGAACACTATCATTAAACAAATCATTCTAGATTGCAGTAATTACACATGTTTCAGTTCAGTAAACATTGCAGTCATTATAATGAATGTGATTTTAACACCAGCCTCTACAAAATTTTGTTGAAATCATTGTTTAGAAATCAGTTAATTGAAAAGCAGCGCTAATCTTATAAGAACAAAAACATATTTTACATAAACAAATTCACTTACTTTGAAAACTTCAGAAAAGAATCCTGAGCCGACCTTCTCCAAGATGAAGTCGTCGAAAGGGTACAAAGCTGCCACCGCCGTCCGGAGAGCGGTGCAGGAGGACCCTGTCACCCGCTTGTCCCCATGCCTCTCTTCCTCACTGACACTGGACTCCTTATCACACTCATCATCATCACAACACACCGCGCGCTTAGTCCTGCCCCCATTCTCCTGGGCTTCCCGAAACCGTCGGCCGAGCCTCGAGTGCGGGCCACGCACGTACCGGCCCGCCTTCGCAGTCTCATCCAAGTTCGTAAAACTCTCCGCTATCTTCAGCACTTTCGTCGGCTTCCGCCGCTCGTACCTACTCCTGGCCCCGTCCGGCAAACACTCGTGTTGCATTATAGCCAAGCTGATGGTAACGCTATTCTGAACGTTTACCCTGCATCGTACATAGTGTCCACAATCAGGTGTCCTCTATACACGTAAGACACCTCAATTGTAACATTTCTGATGTCCACTACACAAGATTATCTGGCGGTACTTGAAAATATGCGAAATAACATTATAATCACACAAAAAACGAAGTCGATTTGCTACTGTCACTTTCACATATTTCTGAACATCCACTATTTGTTGGCACGGTTTATGGTTTTGTTGTATTTAACGTGATCACTTAACTTTATTTTTCGAATTGGTATGCAATGCGGGTAAGTGTTCTTTCAGATAAACAATCCAATTGACCGACGACGCGCGTACAAGCAAAGTAAGTAAAGAAAGCAAGCAAGCAAGCCAAGCAGCACCAACTACACATGACATTACTGACAGCAATTTTATGTTGGCAATACTTTGTTGGTATGCTGCGGTTGGTACGATTGCTGTGGCTGCGTTCACGTTTCAAATAACGATAAACGTTATAACGTTATTTAAAGCACCGATATTGTGGTCGTTATTTTTTACATCGTCAAACTAGACGATATCTTACACCTCAGCCCTTCATTGTCGTTTAAAACTTAAGGCAGTAATTAGCATCAGGGCTAATCAAAAGCTAAAGAGAACCTTTTTCATTGTTTGTAGCTCTGGCAGGGACTTCTACGGTAGACTTTTGAAGCTTGGTTCTTAATATTATTATATCGGGCTGTGTCGTGTCCGTTCCGTTCTTATTATTAGATTCACATTGGTGTGTTGTGGCGTGACGCTAATACACCAATCCGATTAGCGTTCTGTCGCGCCACGAAACACTCGGACACGACACAGCGATGTGAACCCAGCTTGAATCTGAAACTTGTCGTGTTTTCCAACAAGTTTCACATTAATTGTTCAATTAATTTCACACGGCATTGGTAAGGATAGTCACCAACTTCCTTTTTTCAGATGCCAGTTTTTCAATTAGTATTTGCTGGGACACAATTTTGTCATTCACCCCAGAGCCAGTATTTGTACTGCGTCTTAGCGGCAACCCTAAGGTTAGGATATTTAAAATTTTAAAGCAAAACGTGGTGAGGAAGAGGTACTACTTTTCAAACAGCATTTTGAGCGCCGCTTTTTATGTCTAGTTTTTTGTGTGTCCTCACGATACCTGGAGTTACGTTTAACTTTTAAAATCTTTTGACAATTTTTTTGGTCGCCATTCAGTAGATATCATAGACAAGCAAGAATATGTTCAGTACACACACAGGGTGATTTATTAAGCTAGGCGTGGTATCTGGCCTCGGCAAAGTCCTAAAGTATAGGGAATAGCCAAAAGTATTTACTTATTTTAGTAAATACTATTATAATATAGAATTTTACATCGCTAACAGAGATAGCGAGGTGCCTCAAACGTGCCGATATTTTCAGACAGATTTTCCATACGCACTTTGACAGTTTCGTCGCACCTTTTTTTTCATAAGCCTAAGATGTGGCTTTCTGTTTTCTGCTGTTGTTGACCAGCCCTTGTTGGTTCATAGCCACATCAAGATTTAATAACTGATAGGTTTCACCTTTCAAGAATAAAAATAATTGATAAGCAGAACAATTTAGCTGTAGTAAAATACGCAATTATATGTCACTTTTTAGTGCTTAACTTGTCTTTAGACTTGATGGGTAGTTTTTTTGCAGTTGTTTTTCTTTGTATATTAATAATAAATAACTAATTTTTTTGTGTTTTTTTTCTGAATATTGGTAGACCTACCAAACATGCTGCCTAAAGAGATAGCGCCGTTCACAACGAATCCGACCACGGATTCTTACTGTAAGTCGTTAAGGAGTTTGATTGATCACAATATTCCTACTACAACTACCTACGACAATCACAGGAATGTAACGACATTGTTTTAGGCGACTTACGTGGGAATCCGAATAGCCTACAAAAGATTCTGCTGAGTTTCGTAATTGAAGAGTTCCGTCTTTTTCACATGGATCTTATGATCAGAACCTCACCAAACTCTCATCAAACTACCCTCAAAAACGATTTTCGTGTAGTTTAGTTATCCATGCATTTGTTGCGCACATCAGGGCTTTAGGTTGATGGTTCTCTAATGATGCCATTGGCACAACTAAACCAAATGAAAATGGGATCACACGGTAAGCATTAACTTTGAAACAAAAAACGAATCACCACAATCGGTTCACCCAGTCAAAAAAGTTCTAAGGTAACAAACGAAAAACAAAGAAGATAAAAAAGTACAGTCGAATTAATAACCTCCTCCTTCTTTGAAGTCGGTTAAAAAAGAGTGCCATTCGGGTTCAGTCAGCATTTGTTATGCTAAGAAGGTTTTGTTTTATGTTACATTCTTCCTCTTCCTTAGTTGACGCCAATTGGTAAGATATACCATGAGCTGTCGTTCAAGCAGGAGCAATTCATTATAATCGTATTCATCTATAGAAGACCAGCTATCAGCACATGGCCTGCCGTTCGACCAGCGCAACAGCAGTAAACAGCACTACACAATTCAATAAAACAGGAATCCGAATCAGATAGAAAAGTGAAAGGTACTCAAATGAAAATGCAATTCAATTTTCGCTGTTTTATTATCCATGCTGACGACTATGTACTTAATTAGTTTTAATGTATCTATATCACACAATGGAAACATAACTATGATGTATTCATTGAAACAGCTGAATCAGGTCAATATAACTGCAAATCAGAACATTCCCACCGGTGTCACTTCCATAAAGGAATAGTCTCTCTGTCACATTATAAAATAACAACCGCTAGCTTCATTATTCACAACTGTCTAAATAACTATTAAAAATTTAACGCTCAATAGCTATAAATACAAATATATTATTGCTGTCGCGATTTAATAACTAATTTGATCTTAACTACATTATACATTGATCTCAAAATGAGTATTCGTTCTTTCGCTTATCTAAATTTGCTCTTATCTAACCTTAGCCATATTAGTATTGCTTGATTAGGGAAAACATAGCTTTCCCGCGAAATATAGTTGTAACAAAGTTTTATATTAGCAACCATTAGATGGCGCGCTCGTAACAACCTACCTGCAGGGTCAGGATACGTGCATACCGTAAACTCAAAATATACACAAGTATTCATTGATAATTACAAACTAATATACAAATATAATTTGTAACAAGCAGCAAAATACAATGGAGAACTGATTATCATGTACTAAATTATGCGGATCATCGAAATATTTAACTAAGCAACTTAATATAAATACATTACTAAATTATACTAGCTATTCAATAACATGATAAGATCATTTGTACATATTTTTATCTTTATTCGTAGACTGTTAAAGAAAATGAGAAGTACCTTAATTGTTTTATTGAATTTGTCCACCAATTCGATATGATAATATTCTATAAAAGTAAAAAATAAAACAGATTGAAGGATACAGGGTACATTGGAGACATTATTCTACAATATCTAATACTAAACGGTGAATCACATTTGTAAATACCTACAGCAGTATTTGTAATTTGAGATGAGTTACACAGAAAGGATTATTATTCCAGTAAATGTAAAACTTTTAGAACGACTCAACTGTTATTTTTCTACTAAATATAGTGCTTCGAAACTTCACTATAAAACTGTTGCAACAAGAAACATTATTCACAACCATTCGCATCAACTCTATCAACCGTCATCAACTATATCAAATAATTTTAACCTTAGACTACATACTTCTTCCTTCGTCACTAAGTAAACATTTAAAAAAAAGTAGCAAGGCAAAGATTCGAATAGCAAAAACTGTGTACGACAATAAAATTTCCTTTGGCTTTTAGTATTGAAATTAAGTAACCGCTCCATTCGGAAGCTTATTCATTGATAAAACTTTACAAGTCGGTTTTTGAATAAAGATGCTCGTGTAAGCATATTTGGAATCTTAAAATCATAAGATTTTGTTCAGTTTGTTGTGCCTTACACATCAAAATAATAATCAAAATCAAAGTGGCATATTACACCTTCAGTTTTTTCAATTAGAATACTTCTCCAGAGAAGAAAGAACTGATTGAATTTACAATGGGTTGGAGACAGTATATTTACGCACTTCATATCTTTCAATATGAAAAATGACAGTTTTAGTTTTATTTCTGCTCAAAATTTATAAGGAAGCAAAATTGCATGAATATTATATCGACTGTGAGTTTACTGTAATGAATCTTTGCATTGCCAAGAAATAGTTAATGAAATGAAAATGATTGCTTACTAATAAAAATAAAACAAACTTTACAGATTAAAAAATGCACATCCCATCATCAATAAAAATCAAATGTGGCATCAAAACATAGTCAAAGCTATTTAATTATTTTTTTACTTTATACTTCTGAGTCACCTCTGTATTTGTTAATTTCTATACAGTGTGTCTGGTCACCGGTGTCGGACCCGCTAGGGTTCTGTAATATAAACAATTTTATCGACAAATCCACTCTTTTTTTTTTCCCTTCTATTACAAAAGGCGGCCATTTGTTTTTTTTATTTCGCGGAACCGAATTTTACGTTTCAAGTGTTTTTCAAAGGCTTTAATGGGAACTTTTGTCCTTTTTTTATGTCAACGTATTGTCTACCCTTTGAGCTGCCGAACGAACCCTTTTTCATGCTGGAAGGCCCAGCACATCGGTAGATATTGCTAAATAAATGAACGCACCCTAGTTCGGCGAGAAACAAATGACCGCCCAATTGTAATAGAAGGAAATAAAATATAACAGTGGATTTGTCGATAAAATTGATTATATTACAGAACCCTAACGGGTCCGACACCGGTGACCAGACACACTGTATATCAGAATAACCAGCTAATGTGCAATAAAGTGGCGGAATACTGGCAATCCCATCAGATTTAGAGCATTATCATCGACACGCAAAGAAGAAGAAGAAGAATTGCTATAAAGGAAGTAAGGCATCGGGTATTCATTAAGAATAATAATATCATTTGAACTATCTGTAAAGTATGTTCCATTAGGGTGAGGCTTTAATAGGGCTTAGCATTGCACTGCGTCACTTGATTCATTCAACAGTGCGTGGGCACGACGTACAATGTGGCATGTCATTAGAAATATGTAAAACGACGCTGCGCAAGTCACTAGTGAGACCTCACCCTTACTTAAAAGAGTAAAAAATAATTTCAAAATTATATTTATAACAACGTTATAATTAACACTAAACGTTATTAAAAAGCTCTTTAAATTATCTTATTATAACTGTTATCGTTAATTGAAATGCTATTCGATGGTAGTGTATTAAGGCGTATACACATTTGTGCTAGTCTAAGGTTTGATTAACTACATAATTAACTTCAATAAATACATCCTTCAAAGCGGAATATTATGGAAATTAGTATTTTTTTTCAGTTGATTCCGCTTCAAAGGAAATAATGCAGTAAAATATGTTATAGAAATAAGTCTTTGTAGATAATAAAGGTACAATGATTGAATATTTGTGCAGGATACGAGTATAAGACTTACTATTTAATTTGAAAATGTATTATTCCATTATCTAGAGTAGGTATGTAGTATATTTTACGGGTAAAGTGGAATTAGGATAAAGCTCAGATTAACCAGCTAATGTGCAATACCCAGTTCTTATACAATTTTAATAACTAGGTATTTTTTCATTTATTAAGTTTGAATAGAGCTAGCACAGTATCTGGTTGAACTTAGTTAACCTATATAAGGTAGTTTTAGCCGTAACATATACAAATATATTTTTTTTTGTTACGAAAATAAATAAGTACAGCAAATAGTAAATACGTTGGGTAAATCTTTACTAGCATAGTTGCGTAGACTTTCAGGCGATTGGGACTATCTATCATATTATGCATTTCAGTGTTGGTTGCATGAGTTTGATTTAAGTTTACAATTTTTAAAATATCTTACAAGATAACTATTAAAGTAACAATTTGAATACAAAATTATATATAAAAACATCGACAAAGTGTTAAAAACTTAAAATGGTTTGATATACGTTCTCTCCTAAGCCTGCCTAGTTATAATTCCAAGGGTCTAGTCTAATATGTCTATAGCTGTGCACTGAGAATCATCTCGGTATGATGTAGTATAGAGTGATAATTGTAGAGATGATGAGAGGTGATGATATCCTCAGCAAAGTCTGGCTGTTGCTTTGGTCTTGGCATTCACCTGGAATTGAAAATAAATTGGTTTATTATGTTCTTTGAATTTAGGATAGAACTAAGATCAAAGTAGGTAGTACGGAATGGTATTCGGTTAGAAGACTATTATTATGTCTTGAGCGAACTTAAGAAAGAGTCGCCATCGCCGGATACCACGTGGACGATTGGGGTGTTTTTTTAGCTTAAAGAACTGCTGCTGTATAGCCGCTGATATTGTGATGGCTCTGACAGCTTTTCCGGACTGCACGGTGAGCGCAGATGACTCTCTTACCTGATATTCAAAGTAACGTGCTTAAAGGTCTCTCAGACTGAGGTCTGTACTTTGGCTGAGGGTTACTTGGAGAGGGCAATCTAACATAATGTTTCGTGAAGGCCTGATGAAAGCTGCTGAATTTTAGCGGATGCAGATTCTCTGCTATTCTGGACATCTACGAGAGAACCAACGCACCGCAGTGGTAATACGTACGTAAGAACATACGTACGTGGTGGTACGCTACATTTAAAACATATTTTATTATGTATTTTAAATATTATTTTTTATATCATTATTAGTTTGCGCTTAGTGAAGCAATTTGACTGCCGCTGCGAATGTCCGTGCGTGCACTCAGTTGGCCCCACTGCAAATCAGCGTCTGAGCCTGTCAGGACCAGGCTTTAGCTGAGTCCATTTAATTTTGGATATCGCGACACTGGTGGAAATTTTTGTTTTTTTTTTCTCTAACCATTTTGTTGTTTGTTTATATCTGCACGTTGCGATGTCCAGGATCCATAAACGTTTTATCTTTCTTTCATTCTATGACTCATGACACTCACCAGTAGCCGTAGCGTCGAACACGAGCGCGTGGTCGGCGCTGCGCTCGCAGTTGTTCGGCGAGCGCACGACGGCTAGCGTACTGTGACTCGTGACACTCACCAGTAGCCGTAGCGTCGAACACGAGCGCGTGGTCGGCGCTGCGCTCGCAGTTGTTCGGCGAGCGCACGACGGCTAGCGTACTGTGACTCGTGACACTCACCAGTAGCCGTAGCGTCGAACACGAGCGCGTGGTCGGCGCTGCGCTCGCAGTTGTTCGGCGAGCGCACGACGGCTAGCGTACTGTGACTCGTGACACTCACCAGTAGCCGTAGCGTCGAACACGAGCGCATGGTCGGCGCTGCGCTCGCAGTTGTTCGGCGAGCGCACGACGGCTAGCGCTCTGTGACTCGTGACACTCACCAGTAGCCGTAGCGTCGAACACGAGCGCATGGTCGGCGCTGCGCTCGCAGTTGTTGGGCGAGCGCACGACGGCTAGCGCTCTGTGACTCGTGACAACTCACCAGTAGCCGTAGCGTCGAACACGAGCGCATGGTCGGCGCTGCGCTCGCAGTTGTTGGGCGAGCGCACGACGGCTAGCGCTCTGTGACTCGTGACAACTCACCAGTAGCCGTAGCGTCGAACACGAGCGCATGGTCGGCGCTGCGCTCGCAGTTGTTGGGCGAGCGCACGACGGCTAGCGTTCTGTGACTCATGACACTCACCAGTAGCCGTAGCGTCGAACACGAGCGCGTGGTCGGCGCTGCGCTCGCAGTTGTTCGGCGAGCGCACGACGGCTAGCGTTGTGTGACTCGTGACACTCACCAGTAGCCGTAGCGTCGAACACGAGCGCATGGTCGGCGCTGCGCTCGCAGTTGTTCGGCGAGCGCACGACGGCTAGCGCGCCGCCGCGTGTTTCGCGCGACACGAAGCAGTAGCGCCGCGCCGCGGTGCTGTCGCGCGTCACCGGTGTCGTCACCACGAATGACACGCCGTTCTCGTACCAGCCACCGTGGCATGTGTATGCTGTCAGATTAGGTTTTATTTGTTTAGGTTTAGGTTTCAGACATTTATTTTAGCAAGACAATTATTCACAAGTTACAATTAATCATTATTATTGTACAGCATCCTAAAAAAGGTTCATTTTTTTCTAACCTACATCATCCCACTGCTGGGCAATGGTCTCTCTAAATCCTTACCAAACATTTCGATCCCGTGCCAGGCTCCGCCAATGGAGATTAGATTACAAAAAAAACTCCCATTCAACGCATGCACTAGCATTTCAATGACATATTGTGGTATATTAAGTAATACGAGATATTTTTTGTCAAGAAAAATTGTCTTTGATTTGTGAAAATAAACAAATAGGTAGATAAGTATTTTGTTAGATTAAAAACCAGAACATATGCAAAATGTCTACAGGGTTACAAGAGGATTGGTTGACCGTCAAGTACGTCAATAGCGAAATGTTTCAGCTTTTTAGAATCTTTATTTGCACTAGTTAAACAGTATAAAATATTCTTACCTGTGACTAAGTCCTTATTCTCACAAGTCGAGTAGAACTCCATATTCTTGAGAGCATTACACCCCACCTCCAGCCTATTATAATTGCTGCCAACACAGGAATAGTCACCGCCATCGGCTTGTCTCCTACTCCTCATCATCGGCGCTTCTGACATGTTTCTTACACTAAAATTGAACAACCTAGTGCCATTTATTCTACGATTATGTTCGTGAATTGTTTTGTCGGGCTTACTCCTACGTATTCTATTATCTAGCGATCTGGTTTCCCTTGTGTGTCGACTGTTTTGTATGCTGTACTTGCCAGAGTATGGACACTCTTTTGACTCTGGGTTGCTTGCTGGAAGAGAAGAAAGTAAAACTCAGTAAAGTTATTAAATACATTTTTAATATACAGATAAACTGTTTGCTACTGCCTGCCCTTGGCAGTATACGCAGTTATATTAACATAGCGACAGTTAAATCTACTAATAGTAGCATACTATTGCTAAATGAAAAATAACGATTACTAATAAAAGTCTGATATTATCGGACATAAACAATGAAACTTTATTGTGCCTGTTTATTAAAGGGATTTGAAAATTCGGTAAGCAGTTTACCCACGTCCCTTCTCACCGCTATTTTGTAGGCACCTTAATGTGGCCAGCCAACCCTCCGAAACAAACTTTAAGTTAGTTGTCGTTGGTACAAAAACACGTTACTTAAAGACCTTTTCATCATATCAGCCGAACGACACCCACTGCTGGGCATAGGCCTCCCCCAAAGATCTCCACAACGATCGGTCCTGCGCTGTCCGTATCCAGCGGCTTCCCGCGACCCTGACCAGGTCGTCGGTCCACCTTGTGGAGCAATAAATATTCTGAAAGTGTTTTTGTTAAATAGTTCAATAGATTTTATTTCTTTAAGTGGCTAGCAATTTGGCATCGCATTACAATGTATCCAATACATACTGTCTGTGGAAGAGCCCTGGTGACCTGTTATGCAAGTTTGTTAAAAACTTAATTCAGGCACCAGTCTCTCACAACTACAGGGGTAGAACATAAAAATGTTTAGATGTTACCTAACCTTAAGGCCCTTAATGTTTGTGGAGAGAAAATAAATGACTTTATTATTATTATTATTTATTATTATTAATAAATAAATAATTATAATTATTATATTTTCTTCCAATTAAGCAGTGATACTTACCAACAAGCGTGACGTACGGCGCCGTGACCGCGTTGAAGTGATGCGGCGAGCACGCTTCGTCCGGCCGCGAGGTGGGCGCGCCGCGCTGCAGCTCTGCGATGTACGTGTCTCGACGGTACAGCACTACGCACACGTAGCGGGATACACTGGGGAAAGAAAGAATGTTTTTTTTTTAAAGTTATTTAAAACTAGCTCTCCCGGCGAACTTTGTTCCGCCTTAAAGGCAATAAATAAAAAGAAAGAAAAAAAAAGTGAAATATATAAAAGTATCCTATGTCCTTCTCCTGGCTCTAAACTACCTCTATGCCAATTTTCAACCAAATCGGTTCAGCCGTTCTGGAGTTATAAGTGGAGTAACTAACACGACTTTCTTTCATATATATAGATGGGTTTGCGTTTGACCTCAGTCTCGCCTGATGGTAAGCGATGACGAGGTCGAAGGTGTAGCACGCTTACTCAGAAAATGCTTATTCACTCTTGCCTTGAAGACACCAAGGTTGTATGGATTGGATCCGGAAACACAGACCACAGAGACAGAGATTTATTTATTTATGAAAGGTATACAGACAGATTGCACTCACTTCATGTTCACATTATTTAGAAATATCTTCTGAAAGGCCAGACAGCAATCCAAAGATTGTACACACAACATGATTAACAATGATTGCTTAACAACTTAAACTAATTTAGCTGTAATAATGTTTTCAATACCTAAGGCACATCTAACTTGAGCATTTTTAGACTAGGGCGTATCCAATTTAGTCGCTAGTGTCACGCGACTAGGGTGTGCTGTGTGAATGCGCCCTAATAATATTGGCATCTTGTTAGCATGATAACTCACTTATTCAATAGTCGTTTTTTCACGTTAAATAGCAACTAAAAATAATTAGCAATATAACGAAGTGTTATTTAAGGTGTTGCGAAAGCGAATGCAGCCGTAAAACTGGTCCGCTGGTAGCCAATAACCGGCCACGGTTTATCACCGCCTGGCGTATACGAATACTCCGCTACCGCAGCTACTCTGTGTTAGGTTTCTCAAAGATGGTCTGCTACCTAGCGCAAAATTGCCCTTTAGTCACCAATAAAGTTGGAAATGTGACAGAACATTTTCACAAGGAATACCTAGATATTTGTTTGTATTCGTCGCGAAAATGTTTTTGTGTGTTAACCTGTGTTTTTTCTGTTATTTTGTATTAAAGAAAAAATGGTAAAGCTGTCCCGTATTTCATGCCATACCGCTCGGGGCGTTAGGTTTCGGCCGTGGCCACGGTTTCCTCCCGCCTGGCTATATGCATACTCTTCTTTAGTAGCTTCTCTGGTATAACGCGCTTAGAGTTATTGTACAGTATATAGGCACTGCTAGGTTTCTCAAAGATGGTCTGCTACCAAGCTCAAAATTGACCTTTACTCACCAATGATGCTGCCAGTGTGCCACCAAAGCCACCGAGTTCCCGCTCGGCGAGCTAGCCTTGATGTTCACGCAGTAGACCTTGATGTCAGCTCCGGTCTGGTTCGTGATCCTGAGGGTCGCGTTGCGCTGGTAGAAGGTGTAGTTGCTGCTGAAGTCCAGCGTACTTCTCTACCGTAGCTACTCTGGTATAGCGCACTCCCTAAGTGCGACTATGAATGACCCTTCATTGCACAGAAAATGGGCACCGCTGGGTTTTCCCCAAGAAGTTGTGCTACTGAGCGCAAAATTGCCCTTTACTCACCAATTAAGTTGCCAATATAACAGAACATTTTTACAATAAATACCTATTAGTGATAGGTATTCGTCGCAAAAATGTTTTTTTGTGTTTTGTTTTGGTATAGCGCGCATAGGGTCATTGCACAGAAAATGGGACTTTCCCCAAGATGGTCTACTACCAAGCGCAAATTTGCTCTTTACTCACCAATGATGTTGCCAGTGTGCCACCAAAGCGACCGAGTTCCCGCTCGGCGAGCTAGCCTTGATGTTCACGCAGTAGACCTTGATGTCAGCTCCGGTCTGGTTTGTGATCCTGAGGGTCGCGTTGCGCTGGTAGAAGGTGTAGTTGCTGCTGACGTCCAGCGTACTTCTCTACCGTAGCTACTCGGGTATAGCGCACTTAGGGTCATTGCACAGAAAATGGGCACCGCGGGATTTTCCCCAAGAAGCTCTGCTACTGAGCAACTACTACTACTACTGGCAAAATTTGCCCTTTACTCACCAATGAAGTTGCCAATGTAACGGAACATTTTTACCATTTTTACGATGAATACCTGTTTGTATCAGGTATTCGTCGCTTTTTGTTTGTGACGTTTTTTGTGTTAATTTGTGTTTTTTCTGAGATTGGGTGTTATTAGGTATGTAGGAATAAATGGTATAAGCTGTCCCGTATTCCATGCCATACCGCTTAGGGCGCTAGGGTTTGGCCGTGGCCACGTTTCCCTCCCGGCTAGCTATATGCATACTCCTCTACGCAGCTACTCTGGTAAATACGCTTAGGGTCATTGCAAAGAAAATGGGCACCGCTGGGTTTTCCCAAGATGGTCTGCTCACCAATGATGTTGCCAGTGTGCCACCAAAGCGACCGAGTTCCCGCTCGGCGAGCTAGCCTTGATGTTCACGCAGTAGACCTTGATGTCAGCTCCGGTCTGGTTCGTGATCCTGAGGGTCGCGTTGCGCTGGTAGAAGGTCTAGTTGCTGCTACAGTCCAGCGTACTTCTCTACCGTAGCTACTCTGGTATAGCGCACTTAGGGTCATTGCACAGAAAATGGGCACCGCTGGGTTTTTCTCAAGAAGCTCTGCTACTGAGCGCAAAATTGCCCTTTACTCACCAATGAAGTTGCCAATGTAACAGAACATTTTTACCATTTTTACGATGAATACCTGTTTGTGTCAGGTATTCGTCGCTTTTTGTTTGTGACGTTTTTTGTGTTAATTTGTGTTTTTTCTGAGATTGGGTGTTATTAGGTATGTAGGAATAAATGGTATAAGCTGTCCCGTATTCCATGCCATACCGCTCAGGGCGCTAGGGTTTGGCCGTGGCCACATTTCCCTCCCGGCTAGCTATATGCATACTCCTCTACGCAGCTACTCTGGTAAATACGCTTAGGGTCATTGCAAAGAAAATGGGCACCGCTGGGTTTTCCCAAGATGGTCTGCTCACCAATGATGTTGCCAGTGTGCCACCAAAGCGACCGAGTTCCCGCTCGGCGAGCTAGCCTTGATGTTCACGCAGTAGACCTTGATGTCAGCTCCGGTCTGGTTCGTGATCCTGAGGGTCGCGTTGCGCTGGTAGAAGGTCTAGTTGCTGCTACAGTCCAGCGTACTTCTCTACCGTAGCTACTCTGGTATAGCGCACTTAGGGTCCTCGCACAGAAAATGGGCACCGCGGGATTTTCCCCAAGAAGCTCTGCTACTGAGCGCAAAATTGCCCTTTACTCACCAATGAAGTTGCCAATGTAACAGAACATTTTGAGGATGAATACCTATCAGTGATAGGTATTCGTCCCAAAAATGTTTTTTTGTGTTTTGTTTTAGTAAAGCGCGCATAGGGTCATTGCACAGAAAATGGGATTTTCCCCAAGTTGGTCTGCTACCGAGCGCAAAATTGCCCTCTACTCACCAATGATGCTGCCAGTGTGCCACCAAAGCGACCGAGTTCCCGCTCGGCGAGCTAGCCTTGATGTTCACGCAGTAGACCTTGATGTCAGCTCCGGTCTGGTTTGTGATCCTGAGGGTCGCGTTGCGCTGGTAGAAGGTGTAGTTGCTGTTGAAGTCCAGCGTGCTTCTCTACCGTAGCTACTCTGGTATAGCGCACTTAGGGTCATTGCACAGAAAAATGGGCACCGCGGGATTTTCCCCAAGAAGCTCTGCTACTGAGCTTAAAATTGCCCTTTACTCACCAATGAAGTTGCCAATGTTACAGAACATTTTTACCATTTTTACGATGAATACCTGTTTGTGTCAGGTATTCGTCGCTTTTTGTTTGTGACGTTTTTTGTGTTAATTTGTGTTTTTTCTGAGATTGGGTGTTTTAATGTATTTAAGAATAAATGGTATAAGCTGTCCCGTATTCCATGCCATACCGCTCAGGGCGCTAGGGTTTGGCCGTGGCCACGTTTCCCTCCCGGCTAGCTATATGCATACTCCTCTACGCAGCTACTCTGGTAAATACGCTTAGGGTCATTGCAAAGAAAATGGGCACCGCTGGGTTTTACGAAGATGGTTTACTCACCAATGATGTTGCCAGTGTGCCACCAAAGCCACCGAGTTCCCGCTCGGCGAGCTAGCCTTGATGTTCACGCAGTAGACCTTGATGTCAGCTCCGGTCTGGTTCGTGATCCTGAGGGTCGCGTTGCGCTGGTAGAAGGTGTAGTTGCTGCTAAAGTCCAGCGTGTGCCAGGTGTGCGAGAACGTCATCCAGGAAGGGAACTGGCAGTTGAAGCGGACTGATACTGAAAAAAATGGAGTAAGTTTGGAATATTAGTGGAATCTGCTTTTAGAGACAAAATCCTAGCCTGAATTACTGACTCAAAGAAAGTGGCAAGCATGGTGATTGAACTAGGTGTCCTTTTTTGACGGCCGATTCAGTGTGATGGTTAAGAAGATGGCTGCTAAACTAGAGGTTCCGGGTTCGATACTTACACAGTTCAAACATTTGTGTGCATGAACATATCTTTGTGTAGTGGTATGTACGTTACCTAAGTAAGTATATTATTTATGTATGTACTTACAACTTCGACGAGTAATGAAAATAAACTGTATCAAAATGATTCAATTTTTAATGTTAAGTCCTAACCTTGTGATTAATCAATTATTTTCTGTAGAGTAGAAGAACGGAACAAAGAAACAGATATTGTTGTTATACAAAGGAGAGATGCAGCCTTACCTCGCTTGAGAGCCATAGTCCTAGAACCTTCAGTGGCGCTGAAGAGTCCATTGCAAGTCGCGTCACCAGACTGCGCCACTCTGTACTCCACGCCTACTGGCGCGTTCGGACCTTCCTTGGCTGTGCTGCCTGATGCTGCAAGTAGACAATATTGAACCTTATTAAAATTGCATTAAGTATAAATAATCTTAAACCTGAAAAGGTGATGTTCGGCAATTGACAATAACTACATAGAAATAGAAATAGTATCTATGACATCAAAGTACCGGTGTTTAAAAAGCAATTGAAATAAGCATTTTGTTGTAAGATATTTGTTAGGTACTTGGACAGATCTCAGTGTTGAGCGAAGCTGTGGTCGAAAAAGAAACAATCTAAACCAAGTAAAATTTACACCCAACAGGATTTTGGTAATTTGGTATGAACTCAATGTTTGACGGTGGATGCTGGCCAAGCGAGCTTTGATAAATGCCCGAAAAACGAAATAAGTAGGTATTAAGATGATCTCGCTAGTTAAATGTCAATCTACTATACATATAAAAATAAGTCGGGTTTTCCTTCCTGACGCTATAACTCCAGAACGCACGAACCGATTTCCACGGTTTTGCATTCGTTGGAAAGGTCTCGGGCTCCGTGAGGTTTATAGCAAAGAAAATTCAAGGAAATTTCAACAGAAAAGCGGGAAAATCTTTTTTCACATACAGATAAGTCCACGCGGACGAAGTCGCGGGCGGCTGCTAGTCTTTTATGAAAATAATTCTACAGGAATCATTACCAAAGAACTGTCATCTATTCATACAGATTCGAGTTTGCTGTTTTCGTTTGAAAATCGTCTTTGTTTTTTTTATTTTTTTATTTGATGATTATGTGGGCGCGCATTTGACCACAATCTCACCTGATCTTAAGTGATGATGCGGTCTAAGTTTGTACATGCCGGCCTAACAAATGGCTGTTCCCTCTCTTCTTGAAGAGGTCCAAGTTATACTGCTGTGGAAACACTTCAACAGGAAGAACTCATTCCACTCCCTTGCTGTTCGCATTATGAAGGAATTACCAAAACGGTTGGTGCGAATTGCCAGAATATCAACAACATAGGGGTGGAAGGCTAGTCTGCGCCTAGTGGTCCGATGTTATATGTCAAAAAACTACATCCTGAGTAGTCTAGTCTTACCAATACCATTTGTCTTCTCGTAGACGAAGCAGCGGTACCGGTCCTCGTTGCTGGTGGCGTGGTTGTGGTGTAGCTTCCCCACCAGGAACCGGAGGCTGCCCTCCTTCCAGGTAGCAAGGCACTCTAGCTCTTCCACTGGAATTAAAATAATGAAATTATAATTACAAATTTGGGATAACGGCGTTGGGTACAGAATAAACTAGGCGTAAATAATGCTTTTGAAGGTCTCGTTCACCACGACGGCAACCGATCAGTGTTAAGGTTTGATGCCGAATTCGGCAGCAAGCAGCAGTGCTGTTGCCGCAGTGCTACCACTAAGGTGCTGCCCAGTAGTGCTGCCCAGTAGTGCTGCCCAGTAGTGCTGCCCGCCGCGCTGATTCCGACCAAGGCGGCAGTGTCGCTCTGCTCGCGGTGATGCGTTGTTGTGATTCGTTAGTTTGCTTTGAGTTGACGAAATGCCGGTAGGGCGACTGCATTGCTGCCTAGCTCGGAATGTAATCTTTACTCTGTTTTCCCTGCTTGGGATAGAGCCGTTAGTGTATGCATGTTTAACATTATTTTTCGAGTCAATTAGCTCACACTCTAATCGAAGACTTAAAGGAATAACTAAAGAACGATGTAATGGTACCTGATTCTTGAAGATAACGATCTAGCACTATAAACCAATTTCTGCCATGACCTCCGCCAGCACTGGTTCCTATCGGTGTAACATTACATGCAAATGTCCCTTCCACAGTTGTTCCGCAGTAAATATCTACTAAGCGTTTAGCTAGCTCATAACCACAGCATAAACAGTAGGTTATCTATGGCCGCCCGCCGAGTTACACAGTGCACACAGACACGCCACACAGCCCGTCCGTTCTGCCGCCACCTTATTCCCCTGTATTTTATGCTAGCGTGTGCGTGAAATCGAGTGCGAGAATCGTGCCGAAAGGCGCGCGACGCGCACGCACACATTCAAACCGAGAGTACCGAGAGTTTGTATGTAGATATTTTACTGTTCTCTGTGTACCGTGTCATAACAATGTAGACCAACTACGAAGCGAAACTTCTGGAGTAATACCAGGTGGCCACTGGAGGGGTTCAAATAATTCCATTCTGCCCAATTTGCATGAAAAACTAGAATCTCTGAAGATACTACCTTTATTTGCTTAAACTGGTAGCCTTGTTAGAAAATGGGCAAAGTTCCAGACTGCTAACTGTGGTTAAATTTAGCTAACTGCTGATTTAAAGCAATTGTTAAGACGAAGCTTGATCGCCTAGAGATAAGTCCGTGTGAAGCTTACCAAGCGAAGTTTGGTCCTAAATGTATTGACAGAATTTAGAGCCATTAAGCTTTTGCCTACCTACATCACTTCTTTGTCCTACACATGGGTTAAAATTATTCAAAATTGTAACCAAAATATCTCAGAATACCTGATACAAAGAAATTTCAAATCGCTTCAACACTCATAATCAACATGAGTAGGGTGCGTATTGGTTGATATAACTTCATTTGATATATTTTCATTTTAAAAACGTTCATGAGATATAATAAACGTTTGGTATAACAACTCTTCGAATAATTTTCTTTAACATAACGTTCATTTCATATATGCATCAAATGATATAACGTCATTTAAGATAACAATCAGTACGCCTAACAACATTTAATATAAACCTTACTTAGTATAAAGCACATTTGATGTAATTTTGTTTAATCTAAATTGCATTGCATATAACCTTCATATGAAATAAATGTTATTTGTTATAAAAGCTAATTTGTATACTTGTCTGCCCTATACTCGAGTCGGGGCGAAACCGACACGGATAGATTAGGTTAGAAGGTTTAAGGCGGGAGCGAAGCGTAGCGAAGCTCCCGCCTTAAACCTTCGTGGTTATTTTTTTTTTAAACCCTAAAAACGACTTGCTTGATTTGCTTGCTGCTTGCGTTGAACCCGTACTTTTTATGATCTTTAACAATGTGTATTTATTTATGTGGGTACATATTCATAAACAATCTTAAGATTTATGACAATAAAGTTTATGGTATTTGATGGTTAGACCATTTATTTTTATATCAAATAAAAGGTAGTTGTTTTGAAAAAAAAAAGCTTTATATCAAACGTTTATTATATCAAACGTTTATTATATCAAACGTTTATTATATCAAACAATTTTATATCAGTTGTCCGTTATAAGTTTCGAAATTATTTCATTTGAAATTATATGATTCGTTCATTATACGGAATGAATAATTATATCAAACGTTGGTATATCATACGACTGTATATGTTCTGAGTGCTATACGATTTGTTGTTATATCATACATTACACACCCACATGAGTATATGTGTGTATGACATCCTCAAGACCGATTGTCCCGCAACACACCCGTTCTTACAATTTGTAATTGTAATTTATTGTTAGCCCTTACTTTAGATACCTTGAAATAAATGTTTAGATGTGTATACTATTAAAGATTACTGTCTAGTTATAATTAAGTTGATATACTTTAATTGCTATGTAACGACTGTAATCTGTTTGTATACCTAATTTAAATAAATAAATAAATATTAGGATTACACATATTTTTATGTGGAATGTGAAATAATTATCTTCTTCAAAAAATTACTGTTCTTAGCACTTTGTCGTTGTTATGATTTTAATATGAACATTTTCAACTCCTCCATCTTGAAACTCATGTTTCACATGGAACCGAGCTTTCTAGTCAAAAGATGTAAACACAAGAGTGAGAAATTCCCCTTACCCACCGGTGAATATAGATAACTATTGTCTCAAGCTAAATCAATACAAACTAATTCCCCTTACAGATGTGTGTAAATCCTCTATTTGTTCCCGCCCGTCTGTCGCATTGTCTCGTCGTGTTCTATTCTGAGAAACTCGCCAAATCACTGCTCTGACTGTGGACGCGGTCACTATATAATCTTACAGTAAGCTATCTACGTACAAACGTGCCACTCTCGGTTTGAATGTGTGCGTGCACGTCGCGCGCCGTGTCGCGATATCACGCACACGCAATTTCACGCACACGCTAGCATAAAATAGGGAGGCATAGGGAAGCGGCAGTACGGACGGACTGTGCCGCGTGTCTGTGTGCACGCTAGGCTAATAACTCGGCGGGCGGCCTTAGATAGCCTACTGTATGGTTTATACTGTGACGCGGTCCCCGTGTGTGGTAAGTTAGGTAACCTTAGCAATCCTGAGTTTGGAACTGATTATTTAGTTGCAGAGAATTAGAATTATTTAGACCTGGACGCCTTTAAAGGGGACTTGCCGAAAAAGGCCTAAAATAGACTTGCGTGAAGGAGAGGCAGAGAGGCCTTTGTCCAGCAGTCGGATCCTCACGGCTGATTTAGATTAAGAGAATTGCAGAAACAGTGATCAATTTTAAATGCTGTGGAAAACAAAAATGTACCTAAATATCACATTTTATCTTGTTCCTGATTAAAAGGATTTCTCACATATCATCCGTGAGACATAAAACTTGAAGAAGACGCTCTTCTAATGCAAGAGATCGTTAAGTAGGCTCTCGCCTATTAAGAGTATCCTTAAACGCATTTTGATTCGGTACAGTCTGGGTAGACCCTGTGACATTCACTAACAATAGAATACACAATATTAGTATAGAATCCACCTACCAGTGCTCTCAGACCCGTGGACGTCAGGACACGCTTGGTAGTTGAGGAGTAGCCTCGAGTCCTCGGTGCAGCTCTCGATGGACGACACCGGACTCTTGCAGTCTCCATGTCCCCTGGAAATGATACAGCCTAGTGTTAGCAAAAGGAACACGAGTGTCCTATTTAGACCGATTAGGTAAACGTGTTGTCCGTGAACATGTCTGTTTCTGGTCTGGGTGATCGCTCCACTGCATCTACGCATACAAACAAGCACACTTGTTGCACCTCCACGCAGATGCGGCGGAGGGGCACGTCATTTCAGCTTGGCCGGTCTCTACATCATATTGTATGTATTAAAAAAAACTTCAAACATCAAAACTTTATTGTGCACTAAGTGCATACATAAATAAGTCTAGTTATCATAGAACAGGCTTTGCTTAGTTAGGGGCTAGGTGGACCTTAAAAGTCATAAAAATATTTTCATAACTTGAGTTCTAAAGTGCACACGAAGGTTACGGCTAGCGCATTCAGATTATTGAACTAGCACTGGCAGCCACCTTAGTGCAAATTGGCGTTGGGTTTTTAGGCAACGTTCATCCTGATGAAACAGCTATGCATTTAAAGTAACATTATGATCAACAGTACCTAATCAGTTTCACCAGCAACAACGAGTTAACTCGCTTGCCCAAGCCACAGTAAATATAACAGTAGGTTATCTAAGGCCGCCCGCCGAGTTATTAGCCTAGCGTGCCCACAGACACGCGGCACAGCCCGTCGTACGTACCGCCGCCGCCACCTTATTCCCCCATGTTTTATGCTAGCGTGTGCGTGAAATCGCGACGCGCACGCACACATTCAAACCGAGAGTGGCACGTTTGTATGTAGATATTTTACTGTTCTCTGTTTACTGTGCCCAAGCCTAGCTCATTTAATAACCATGGCCAGTTCGGCCATCATTTGCCGGACGTGACGCGCCGTCACTTCGTCCCGAAAGCCAATTAAGGGCGACATCTGCCGACATGAGGTAGTTGGGTCAATCTCAAATCTTTGAATTATACAAAAATATTTAGCTCACATGAATTAATTGCGCTGCGCCACATGCGCGCCACATGCGCTGCGTCATAGCAAGTACTGTTTCGGGACGCTGCACAACGCAACGAGCTGAAAAGCCTCATCCAGGAGCGTCGTTAAAGTCTACGCTCATAGCTTTACAGCCAGCCGCCGTTCAGCCAGTAAACCGTCGGCCGGCAGCCGCATCGCAGAGCAAATAACATACAACTTTGTCCTTACCTGTTATATGTGAAGGAGAAGGGTCCCTTGAGAGGGCAGTCGACAGGATCTGCGCTTTCTCTGAACATGGAGTACAGAAGAGCGTCTCCAGTGATGAGGGTGCACAGGTGGGGCAGAGCGTCTCGGCGGTAGCAGAATGCTGAAGGAAAAACAAGTTTTGTATAGCAACTACTATATAATTTAAAATTATCTTCAAGGTGGACGGACGATCTTATAAAGGTCACGGGACATCAAGTTGCCACTGGCTAATTGTAAGCAACAATTAGCCAGTTTTTAAAATAATTATACGGTATTTAAAATCAACCCGTGGCTTTTTTTGGAATGCAATTACGCATGCCTGGCGCTCTAGGTAACTCGTGTCTGTTAGTACAGTATTATGCGTTTTTTTCGAGATTCCACCACTTTCCGCAGTATTCTTTCTTTAAATTATAACAGGACTCATTGGAGATTGGAGATAAGAGGCTCGTGATTGAGCATGACCCTTTCAAGCCCAATTTCCATTAAATCTAAGAGCTGTCTGTTACATCGATGAGTGAATACCTATGTTTATTTCCACCTCAAATAGGTACGCATAATCGCCCTGAGCATCTCTGTTATGTAGCACAAAATCAGGAACAGTGGAAACGTAATGGGAAGACCGTGGGATATTACAGGCTTTTAATAGTAATAATAAAATCAGCATCAATTATCTACCACACAAGCATAAGATTTCACTGAACATTTGGCACTAAATCTCGTAGAGGGCGGCGCGTAAATCACTTGTTCGGTGTCTCGCGTCGTGGCTCGATCATAATTACCGATAAATAACCCATTATTATGGCTATATGTCATATCGGCAGTTTATGTAAAAGTGCGTTGTTATTGGAAACTTCCACGCATAAACTGGATACATAAACGGCCTATATACGTCCCACTGCTGGGCACAGGCCTCACCTCAACTTTGAGGTGGAACAAGCCATACTCCAACACGCGGTCTCAATGCGGATTGTTCGAGGGGTGCAAGGTTAGTGAGCAACCTTAATGTCAGATGTTATCAAGCCGCCCTAAGGCCTCTGACTAAGCTTAACGACTGACATCTAGCGACGTCAACCGGGACCAACTGCATAACGTGCCTTCCGAAGCACGGAGATGCCCGAAATACACTCCACTAAATTTCGGTCGGGGTGGTCACCCATTCCTTTTCCGACCCGGCGTGTGTTGCTTCACAACAACAATCGTCACCGATCACTGTCACAACTGCGCCACGGGCACCTCTCGCACTTGCTTATGTTAGCACTGGATATATGAACAATAGAGCAGTAGAAAACCGTATGTATTCTTTACCGAGTAGGTAATGGGTACATCGCCTGACTTGAAGTACCGAATCGTTTACCATTTGCGTAGGCATAGGTAACATGGCATAGGCCAGTTGGAGTATTTATACGATACGAATACGAATAAATCGTCTATTTTGAAAGTCTCTATTATAAGCTAGGTTAGCTATGCAAAGCCATGTTTCACAAACAGCTCAACGTGAAACCGCTTTTAGCCAGGATCACTTCACTACCAACCCCAATGAGCCAGTGTAATGACAACAAGTGGAAAATAAGTGGACAGAGCACTCAATGAAACTTGCCCGATAATTACGAAGTGCTTTAAGCTGACCCAGTTAGTAGGCTGTGTCCGTTAGCCGGAAATGTGTCACTAGAAGACCGGATCCGGAATATCAGGATCCGTAGGGCCAAACCCAGGCGACTCCCGTCAAAACCCTATACTCAAGCCGTTATGGTGTTTCAGGCAGTAAAATACTTATAGCGTTCCATCCTATAAAAATCTTATAAACGCCTAATAAGTGCCTATGGTTACCATGGTTGTATAATAAAGTTGATAGTATAATAAAACTCGAATAATGAAGGAGACTACTACTGTTCAGATGTTTTTATACTTTTTGATAAAGGTTTCTAGATTGATTTTTGTCAGCCGGGACCGTCCGTTAAGCAACTGCTTAACGTGCCTTTCTGAGGACGGAGATGCTCGAAAAATACGTCACTGAATTTCGGTCGGGATGGTACACCCATTCTATTACCTGACCTGGTGCATTGTTTAACACAAGCGAGCCACTGCCGCTATAGCCGCTGAGCCACGGGTATCTTAACCTATTGCTTTGTTTTGGTCAATAAACCTTAAAACGCATCAACCCATCAGCGCAAATAAACCCTTTCCAACATTCCCTACTCCGCTTACCAATTCTACTACAGATTTTTTTGCAGTTCAACTTCGCATCGGATCGATTGCCTTACACTTGAACAACAGTTCCCAAACAGTTGCCAAGCAATATCGTACACTGGGAGCACTTCGTTTTCTTCATGCACATTCATTAATCTTCACATATTCCCGCAGGTTCCGGGCATTTTTCAATCTGCCGTCCACTACCGGTCGATTAGTTTATTTGGACGTTTTAAACGTCGTTTTTGGGTTGCACGGTGACTTAGGACCGTCGGTGGGGGAAGTCTAGTGAAAGGGGAAGGCATCTGAAGTCTTAGAAGTGGTGTTTATGTATTACTTGTATGTTCGTTTTGACGACCTATTCCTATCCAATACCAAAAACTAATACCAGTGGTATTTGTTTATGATCGTAATTAAATTCTATTCCGGACGAATACCAAATTTTAAATATTTCAATGTAGTTTTGGTATTCGTCCGGAATAGAATTTAATTACGATCATAAACAAATACCACTGGTATTAGTTTTTGGTATTGGATAGGAATAGGTCGTTTTGACCACTTGTGACTTTATCGGTTTAATTGAATATGATATGGCAATCTTTATACAATAGTGTTTCTGTAATTTATCATTTTCAATGTTGTGTTCTCATCTTAACACATTCCCACTGTCCCATGGGTGACTCATTTTGTGATATTTATGGACAGTGAACGGGTTAAAGTAGAATACTAGAGAAATCAACTCGGTCTAGGCATATTAAGCGGTCAGTGAGGGTCAGGGTTAAGTCCGCGAAACAGTATCCAAGAAACCTGACTACTAGGTGAAAAATACCAGAAAAATTCGGCCGGTCTGTTTTTGGTCTCGGTTTCACAGTGGTTCGAGTCCCGCCTCAGCCTAACACTGAATGTTTTTTTTTGGGTTTCCTATTTTAAGTTGTATTTTTACAGCTAGTGAGCATTTTGGAAAAGTTTGGCCCATTAATTTCTTGTCCATCGGTTATACTTAAATAGTTTTTGGAATAATTACAAACTATATAAAGAAGATAAAGAAACAAATATTGTTGTCCATTAAATTACCTAAATGCATTTCATTCTCGTCGCTCACATGATTTTAGGTTTTTCCATTAATATGTATGGCGTACTCACTCTCTTTGTATTGCAGCACGTTCTGATGTTTCTCATGCATCACAACGCAGCGGTAGCAGCCTTTCCTGTAAAACAAGAAAAATGTAATGAGATATTTTATGTGTCCTTTCGGTGGTAACATGTTTTTGAAATGTTTCTCTGCCTCTCTACGTTACTATATGCAAATAAGGCCTCGAACGAAAGGTCCATTGCACTTGCTTTTTTGTTTTTTTCCATTTTTAATTGAATTAAATTTAATAAAAAAGTGACCGAAGTTTATCAACGAATTTGTTCTTCACTTTCTTGATATATTTATCTACTTTACTTCGTTCGATCTTTCTAAACTCCATTTAAAATGATGTAGATTGTTTTTATGACTGAATTTTTGATTATGTGTGCTTTAAAGCCCAAAATAAGATTGTAAATACGAGATGTATAGTTTCAGAAATAACGCATATTAAAAAAGCACATTACATGAAAACTTGAAATGAAATAACTTAAATGTAACTGGGACTTTTTTGGTTCTTAAATAGAATAACAATTACAAATACATCATTCAGGATAATAAAAATACAGCAGACCACGTTGACAGGAAACGATTTAATTGATTGACTTTCCATCGGGCAACTTTTGTATTCCCTTGGACCCGAATTATTGCTTATAATATGAGACAAAATATTATCTACCTGATTGTTGAGGTAGGTCGTGTGTGTCTTGCCGGCATGACTGTATCGATCTGACCAAACATAAAAAAGTGTGATACTTACTCGTCCACTATGAGAAACTTGTCCCCTTCAGAAGACACACATTTCCCCTTGTTGGAGAGGCGGTCACCCTCGATGACGATCGGCAGGATCACCCCCGACTGGAACCAGCGGCCGTGCCACCGAGGGGGGAACGTGCAGCCTGGGGGCAAGAGAAGACAAGCTATTTAAGAGTTCCCAAAGCCGAGACTGAAAATGAACGAGTCAAAAGGAGGCATAGGTTTATTATGTGACCCCAGTAGGTCGGGATAAATGTTTTTTTTTATAGGGGCACCTTATGCTCCTGATATGAAACCCATTTTGCAACGGCTTCGTAAAGGTAGATGTGAACGCCACTCTACAACATCGCTTTCTACATGCCCTGTCTAGAGACATAATTTTCCAAAAGTTCATCATATTGTACTAGTATTGTTATACTAGTAGGATGGGATAGGCTGTTTCCTACATATTTATTTCATGTTAGTGCTAAATCTCTGTTAATTAGTGAAAAACAATAAACTCTGACCATCGATAATTAAGAGTTCCTGAAATAGGTTTCCAAGAAAAGATAATTAAGAATTTATTTCAGGTTGTAACATAAAACCTTCTGGTTAAAACGTAATAATCAAACGAGGCTATTTTATTTAAAATTTTACCAAAAATAACAGTAAAGAAAGGTTCCGAGGAAAGAAAAATCAAGAACGATGCGATTATTGTCGACCTTTAAAACATCATAATGATGTATTGCAGTAACTTATTACTATGTACAGGCAGCATCAAAATCATGTGACCTCCCAGAGTAGTCAAAAATAATTACTGATTCAGAAAAGTAATTATATTTTACTACAAATTTAAAATCGCGAGAGCGTCGTGGCCTAATAGTTAAAGACTCTGGCTCGAAACCCGATGGTCCCGAGATCAAATCTGGCCAGAACACACCTACTTTGTGTTCATTGTACAATTCATTGTTTGTTGTGAAATAAAGTCATTTAGTATTCGTCTTTTATCGAAAATATATATTTTGTTTATTTGAATTCGTGACATCTCACTGAGGTGATGAACACCTCTTTTTTTCTAAAACTTCCGCCACAACTCAGGTGCAAGGGCTGCTTAACTTTAAACAACATTCCATAATTCGCAAATTAGAGTATTATTAATAAACTTTTGTTAGTTCCACTAAGCATGACCTTTCCAATACATTAAATCAACTATTGAAGCGTTCTCCATTCCGTGAAATAAATGGCTTCAATATAATCAAATTCGCTTTAGTAATAAACCTCAAATTGAAAGCCAAATTTGATTTCTCATTTACTAGAACGCATGTGGTTTTATCTCATTAAATTGAAAGGAAAACTTCCTAAGCAAACATTTTGGTTTCGCAGCGATTTGGATGGGTTAAATCTATTTGTTTCATTACGGACCTATGTTAATTGCGGGTTGGTTTAATTTTTGACTGAAACAGATATAGGAATATGGCTAGTTAGCTCTTTCCCGCTTCGATAACTTTTCGTTTCGTAGCACATTACAAAATTTTTGAACCGTACCGCACTGAGTCTGCGTTTAGCAGTATGGCTCGTGCCACTTCATAGTTGAGAGGTGTGGTTGAGGTGATATTTGTGCCCAGCAGTGGGACGTATAAAGGCAGTTGTTTGCCTAAAACAACAAAGAATGTAAAAAACAAAGTCGGGTTTGTTGAAACAATTGTAACACCAGAATTGGATGGCGGATTTGCATGGTTCGCGATTTGTTGGATTTGTCTCTGTCTCGAATAGAAAAATAAATAGTTTACATATTAAAAACTAATGAAAAAGTTTGTTATATTTTACTCACAATATTCCCGGGTTAGGCATGTCAAACGGGACGGGAGCGATTTAATTTTTGGTTCTATGATCTGTCATTTGCAAGAAGGCCGTTTGTTTAATTATTATTTTAAGTTGTAATGTCATAAACAACAAACATTTTTTTTAAAGTTCAACTGCTGGTGCTATAACATTTTTAGCGATTGACTGTACCTAATGAACCATTCCTATTTGTACGTTTTAGGGTAATGAAAAAATTAAATATTCACATCAATGATTGTTGAAAGCCTTTCATACCGTTGATTACGAGTTCAAATGAGTTTGAGCTCATTTCAGTCACGCTTTAACCGTAGATTACAATCGTCTGATCGATATTTTTTATTGGTTCTAAAGGAAAAGTAACTAAAATTAGCCCCGAGCCATGACTTTATGAATATTAAAGTTTGTAGGTACAGGCTAACCCTTATTCATAAACACTCAAACCGTCAAAGTGCTGTAGACATCACTTTAACTATTGTAAAGTTTTGCCTCTTTCATCCTTATTGCTTTCAACATTGCATTGGTAAGTAATTAAGTGACAGGACACTTCATTCATTGCTGATTTAGTTTTTATGATTAGGGTAATAGGGTGTAGTAAGCTACACGTGTGCAGTGAACCTAAGGTGTACCTTATTACAACATTTTGGAGAGTTCCTTAGCGGCTGTATCGAAGCTAAAGCACGATTTGGCGATTCTCTGGGCTCAATGTAAAATTTCATCGATGCAGTATCGCGACTTCGTTAGTTTAAGCGACTGCTACGACGAAACGCTTCGAATTAAGTCTCTATAGGATCCCCTATGCGTCGGCAACATACCCCAGCCCACTAATACATACTTTAAACGTCTGCCCCCAAAGAGATCAGCGTTAATGGTAAGCCAATAGATGCACCCACCATTTGTAAACTGGATCACAAACGATCGCTTGTTAAGAAGTCCATTGTTGAGATATTAACATCGAGCGAAGCAGTAATCTCCCTCTTACAATTCAGCGGCCACTTGCCTGAGTGATCAATCAGAATAAGCTTGATGACATTACAAAGATGGAATAAGGTTACTGACATCGGTTTACTCGTTTTAAGCTAGATTTCAACTGATGCCTTTCCTGGATGACATTTATCTGAAGTATGGTTAGTTTTGCACCCGATTGCGTTGCGCGTCGAGTCTAGGTATGTGTGTATGTATGTATGTAATAGTGTTTGGAACGATCTGTAGCCTGAACTGCTTGATGGAATTCAGCTTTAGAGGGGTCGTGAGATTCGTATTTAGTGTGACAGTGAGACTGGGTACATCAGAATAGAAAAAACAAAATGGCGGAATTATGGCGTCAAATTCAAATGTGTGAGGTTTTGCAGCCTGAATGGCTTCATGTATTTTAGCTTGAGAGGTGTCGTTAGATTCGTAATTACTGTGAGAGTGATACTGGGCATTTATTAAAGAAAGGAAATTTAAAAAAAAACGGTATAAAGTTTTAATACAGGTTTAATATTTTGACCGAGGCTTTTTGCTATTAATTACAAGCCATGACGCCTATTTTCTCACGGGGTAAGCTTAAACCACATCTTTCGATCAGCCATAACTTGGGAAAGTCATTGTGTAGTATTATTTTCATTAAGTGACCGGCTATCAGGGAAAGTAGAGCAAGAAAGTAACGTATTGTTTTGGGGCATCGCAACTGTCAAGTGTTGCGATACGCAGCACAACAAAATTAAACAAAACTGAAGTGGAAGCAAACAGCATAAACCCAAAAAACTATTATTAAGCCTCATGAAGCTTTAATTATGATTTAACTTGATAGGCTAAGGCTCTGACTTTAGTGAACCCCAAAGTCATTTCATCGTCTGTCGTCATAAGTGAAACCAAGCAGTAACTGCCATGAGTTAATTAAACTATTTTTTACAATTAGAACTACGAAACAAGCACTTGTTATAAAGCTGCATCATCATAATTAAAATGTACAACTTCCTATAACAAATTAAAACTACTAATTGGCCTGGCCATACAATTATAGAACAAACAAAGACTTGTTACGGAAATTGTATACAGATATTTCTGTGACTTTTACAGCTTATTGCGGTATTTTATCAGCTTCCATAAGGGCGTTTGTCACGCTCTCATAATCACTGAATTATGGTAATAAAAGCCCCTTAACCAAAATTAAGTAATTAACGCACTCCAGGTAATTTTAATAGGCCGCCATCTTATTTGTTCCAACTTCCAGTTGCGTCCACTCTGAACTCTGCCGGGTATAGTTTAAGAGGCATAGCCTCGCGTTGGTAAACACCATTACATGGCAATATTGCTATCCTGTGCGGCCATCTAATTATTTTTTATTGGAATGTTTTATGGTAATTTTTCTATGTCGTGATTTGAAAGAGTCATTTAGTTGTCAGGTAATGAATGCAGAAAATGATTCTTGATGAATGGCGTTAAGCTTTTCTGTATCGATTTTGTTTTCAAACTATAATGCAAACAGCCATGTTGTTGCACAGACATAACACACGTTATACACGCCTCTTACCACGTTGGATTCAAATTTGTTCTAAGAAACGTGGGCTTCTGAATGTTCCGTTAACCATACCGGCAACAATTAGTGTGAGCAAAGTCACGAGCCTATAGTATTATTACATCACATGAAAGTTTGTTCTGATTGGATATCGAAACATCGTTGTTCTAGACAAGAAGTACAGTTATTCCGCTAACAGCCCTGTCCAACTCAATGTTCTAAGAAATTGGCAAAATTCGAGATATTTTGGCAAAGTCGCGAAGCAGGAGATAATCTCGTATTTAACTTCGCCAGCGCCTGCGGGTTTCCTAAGATCGAGCGTTAGCGAATTCCACTGATAGCTGACTGGCGAAGGCCCAGGAGTTGCCAAATCACAGCACTTGACACTTGGCTGCTTTGGGCTTGTCTGTGAAGTCAGCATTGGACGATGCAATCGTCAAATAGAATTATATTTTTTGAGGAAGGTAACTTTATTATTCATCACCATTATTATAAGATACGATTTGTTGCACAGCTTCAGGGATTATATACAAGAACTCTAAACTGTACACTTTATAGCTAAAATCACTTAAATAACTGGCAAAGTCGAGGCTAAAAGACCAAGAGGAAAGAGACCAATGGAGCTATCAAATTCGCACCGCCTTTGAAACCATTAGTCCACAATGCTTATCACTCTGCTTCTGAAGGCAGGTGGCTGTAAATAGTTTGCAAGAAAGTGCTCCATAAACATAATCACGACGCATTGAGAAGACCGACACCAGGAGACGAGGAGGAGGATCGTCTAAATCTCTCTCAAAGAAACTTTAACCTATTTTGACCTCGTGCTGGAAATATGCCTACTCTCAAACGTCAACCTACCGTCAGCAGCCTTTTATAATCCCTGCACTGTCTAGTTGTAAAGTAGCGAGCCCCTCCCACGCTGAGACGAGATCTCTACTCGAAAACGCGCTTACTCTAATGGTTATCGGTTCTACGGCAAATGTGGCCAAATTTACACAACAGAAGTCTACTGAGTAATGATTGGGCGTACAGTTTCAAAAATACTACAACTTTTCCTCATTATGTTACTATTTAAACGATCACAAGGTATCTAATAGACTCAACTTTGCTATAGAGATGGAAACCTTTAGTAGAGCACGCGAACAAAGCATAAATGTACAAAGATATCAAGATTGTACATAAATTACACAAAATTAACAAAGTACCGAAGAGGGACAGAACAAACCAAGCGCCCGAACTCTTTAAGACACTAGTAAATAATGACTTTAGTTCTGCTAATGCGGGAAACTTTTCCATTGATGATCCTTCTGTATATGTTAGTGAAATAGCGGCAAATGAAATAAATCTCACTGCCGAAGCATTTGGCGTAACGTAGAGGCGTGGTTTTATTTGAAGTTGCCCTTGACAGATATGTTTTCTTCTCTACGACTGAGGTGTTTTTGTTGAATATGTAGTTTTCGAAAAAAATACCTTAGTAGCAACGAAAAACACGTAAATCTAAACATAAAAATACTAGTATTACAAAGCTGTGAGTTTGTTGTTCGCGCTTTTAGAACGAAAAAAATCTGCATTTGTACTTACTCTAGCCAAACACGGGATTTACCACATATTTAAACAAACAAGCTATTTGGTTGTTAAAAAGCAGGTGGCATGATCTAACTGCATTTCCCAAGGCAGCACACTGGGTCCATATTTGTTTCTCATACGTGTAATTGTGCACAGCTCATTAGAGATTCAAATAGCATAATATGGCCTGGACAACAACTTTAGTGTAACAATATATTAGTTGGCACATTAACTAGATAATGAAGCAGATACCAGCGAATTCGGTGAACAGGCAATTATGAGGCACAGCGACAAACATATTATTATGATTAAACGAAATAAAGTTTGTTAAATGTTGAAATAAAGCAAAATGTTTTACGAATGCTGTATTTCATGGGTCCTGTTGGCATTATATTAATAATTTTACGCTTAACAAGAGTTTCAAAATTCTGGTGAATAATAATATGCTGTAGCGGGTGTACCAAATTATTTTAGTCTACGCCTTTGGGTTTCGTGCGCTAGTTGAGTAATCCATGTTTATCTGCCAATAGTCTGATCAAAAAGGTCCAAGATAGTTATATATACTTACACAAAAAAGTGCATCGCATTTAGGTAAGCTCAATTTATTTTTGTATTCACTGAGTTGAAACAGTTTGGCAGTTACGAAGTTCTTGATTGCCTTCTGAATGTTTTTGAAGATAGATATTTTATGTGCTTATTTAAATTTTGATAGCTATTTTAGCTAAAAAAGTAACTGTGTTGTCGCCTTGTTTAGTGTAGTCTAGTGTGTACATGAATTTAATGCAGCTTTCGTTTGTGAGGCATCATGTAGTACAAAAGAGGTAAGCAGGTTTGAACTCAGCTTTTAGTGACCATAATGTATCCAGAACGAAATCTTGTAGTAAATATATCTGTACTTGAAAATCTTAGGTTAGTATGGTATAATTTTAATGATGACAGTTTCAAGTGCTTCAGTCATTCAGCAGTCATCGTTCTAGGGCGGAGGAAAATGATGATCCTTGATAGATTTAGGATTATTTTGCTGCCAACAAAAATACCGACGTTTTATCAACATCCAATGATTCATAAAACTGTATAAATGCAAATTTCATCGTATTGTAGTCGAAAGGAAACAATGCAAAGGCAAAATGTCCTTCGATGCGGCGGTGACTCAAAGGAGACAGGATGTAATAATTTTTGCCTGTACAGTACCACCGCCAAAACAATAGGCTAGATGACTATGAGTGATTTTGCATGTTTTTTTATGTTCCCCAAAACTAATAATTGATTACAAATGTTATTGTAAAACCACAATCGAAATTCGTTTCAAAATGAGGCTACAATAGGCCTGCAAACTTGGGTGGGCAAGTCCATTTCATATGTGTTAAATTTTTGTAAAACAATATCACTTTTTTGTAACCCAAACTATTATGAATGAATTATGTTAGGAGACCATTATCATAAACGCAATATTGAATATAGCTGTCGAACAAAGTTATTACGCGCTCCTTACAAAAACAGCGACAGTGACGTCACTGTCGCTGTCACTTTTGTATGGAGCGTTTTTGGGCAAGTCCAAAAATGTGCATTTCAAATTGTGATATCTCTGGTGGTATTGATCCAGATGAAGTGATTCTTTGAGGATTGTTTACATAAATGTAAGGTCTTTCGATAATAAACAAAAAAAAAATACAGTCATCATGCCTATTGGCGAATATACGATCACAGTGTGAGGTGATTTGTTTACTGCTTTCAAGTTTTGATATAGATGTTTTGGGAGACAGGTCGAAAGGACAAAAGTTTAATCAACCCAACGTTATCTATTTGGCAAATGAATAAAGACCACGATAATTGAATTTTCATCCGGGGATTTACAAATATGCAGTAAATTAGCAGATTAATAGGTTCACTAGCAGTTTAAAAAACCTGCTGATGCATTTAATTTGAAGAAAATGAATTATGGAAAAATAAGTAAGTTTAAGTAAGTAAGTGAAATAATAAATAAGTAACTTTGAAGCATGATTATAAATGAAGCAAATACAAAACTGCAAAAATAGAAATACATAATATACATACAGTATACAAAAATAAAATGACAACTACCAGGCCGAGACTGACAGCTGTTTCTTTATGTACTGAGAAGAAAAGTAAGTAACTCAGCAACTTCTTGGATGTTGGTATCATCACAATTTTTTGTTTAATACTCTCACCAATACACCATGCTTGGAATTTATGTTCTGGCAATACTTGCTATGAAATACGTTCATAATTATTTGTGACATTTAAAATCATCAATGAATCCGCATCCCACAAAATGACCACATAAATGTACTATGTTCCCATCTATTAACCGATGACATTTTGTACTGAAATTTTAATTGCTCTTCTATCATTCATTAAAACGAATATTGGCCGAGTCCTATCTCGAGCCTCGACAAATGAAATGCCATTAAAAAGTGATATCGTTGCAAAATTAATGGTCCCGTAATCCAGTTCGACAACAGTCGATTAATATGAAGAATTGATATTTACAGAACGATTTCATTGCATTAATTAATAATTGGTTTCATTGTTGCTGGAATTTCTCTCAGCTACAGTTTCTCGTATAAATTGATCTTTATGTAGGTCAAAGGGATTCTTCATACGTTGGTAATAATTATTTATACAGGCAATTATTAGCTTCCTTTGCGTTGGTTTTGGATGAGTCTTTTCTATTACTTGGCTGTTTTGTCTACAGACTAGCGTGGTCATTCTTGATATCAAAGCCGTTCCATGAATCAATGTCTGCTTTCGGGCCTGTTTATTTGTCTTGTTTTCTAATTTCTACAGCCGGAAAGTCCATTAGGTATTTTTCTATTTCCCCTGTTGTCATTGTGGGTACATATATTTTCGTTCTTTTGTTCTTCTAAATCCGTTAAGTGTCTTTTGATATTGCTTTTCTTGGCTTTACTGTTTTTTATACTTGGTAATTCTTGCTTAGAAGTGTATTTAATCTAAAAACGATCACAAGGCTTCATCTAGGTTTAGTTTCGGATGAGAACTATTCGGTAAAAGCCTCATTAAAATACATTCACTGTTCCATAAAACAGTAGGGTTGAAGATATCTACTAAGTTTACCCAAATCGTAGTTATGTTTGGAAACCGATCTTTTTCTCTTCTGAAATCCTTTTCTCAAGCCTGTTTATTTATTCAATAGTCCGACAACACAATCTACGTTCTGAGGCATGATGTTCGAAAAACTAGAGAATAAAATGTCTCGTATCCAAGCTAAATAATAACTATAGACCAAGAATGCCTCCTTCAAGGACATACATTTAAATAAAGCTTTTGGGAAAACTTCATGCCTAATAGCGAGAATTTCCAGCATAATAAATACAATTCTAAGAGAGGATGTCTTACCGTGATTTAAACAAATGAACCCCAAGGCGACGATTATGAATATTACGATGTAATTGCTCAAAGACGATACGACGATGAATTCGACGGTTGAATTGTCATTCATATTGAATGATCAACTCAAATATTACTGTACATAGTCGACTGAAACAGTAAATTCTTAATATCTCTCTGGTGAAATAAAAGAAAGAAAACCATTTTTATGCATCTACATGGAGATAGTAAAGTTATCACTTTTGTTGGTACAATCTTCAATTATCATTAATCTCAGGAGGAACAGTATTATCTAATAATAATCACTGATTGAGAGGTCCATAGCTAATGCTGATGCTCCTTAGCTTCTTATTTGACATCAATTGGCGAAACTTAATAAGAATGCAAAAGCAGCCGTTTAGTCAATATCTACGCCGGATAATTTCAATACTTACCATTGTAAGTGGTTTATAAAGTTACCCGCTTGGAGCCAAGACCGATTTTTTTCTGGTTTTCGGATCTTTAGGAAAGATACTGTATCAACTGTTTGGAAAATGCACTTATAATAACATAGTTGATTAAATGTTAGATATGAATTAATAAGTATTGATTTTGGAAGCGTATGGAATCGTTAAGTGTAAAAGCAGTTCCCCGGAGTTAGCGGGAATTAGCCAAGTTGTGTAAATGTGGAGGCAATTTCTCGCGGAGTTGTCACTCTGTCTCTGTTCACTGCGCATTGGAATCGTTTCAGATATTATCCTGTTGTATCAATGCCAATGACTGTGATAATATTGCTCTGTCTCTTTCACACGTTCGCTTGTGTTATATGTACATGTTATGGGCGTTAGTAATGTGACTTCAATTTATTTACGGACTATAGTCACAGGTAAATTCTTTTCTGCTAATCATTCCTCGGAACGTCGTCCGGTAAAAAAGGTCCAGTTCCGTGGGTAGGCCCTCCACAAGGTGGACTGACGATCTTGTCAAGGTCGCGGGAAGCCGCTGGATGCGGACAGCGCAGGACCGCTCGTTGTGGAGATCCTTGGGGGAAGCTTATGTCCAGCAGTGGGCGTCGTTCGGCTGACATAGTGATAATTGATATATTAGAATGTAAGTGACAGTGACAGATATGACTCATTCCTCTACACATTCTTGACAAGTTACAACTGCAGCAAAAACGCACGATGGTAGGACGAGAAATTAAGAGCCAGCCATAGCTTCGGACGATAGCCAGGCACCCGTTCAGGCATATCTGAGTTCAAATCGTGGGCTGTGGCAAGTTGCTTGATTAATTTGATCCGAGACTTCTCCACTCCTGCTCAGTTCAGACACAACCACTGGGCACATCATGCATCATGGCTAATTGGACTAGGATTTTCTTGCACCATTTTAAGTGTGAAAAAAAGTTTATCACCTATTTATTCTTTAACTGGTTATTTATTTATTCTCAACATTGCCTTCAAAAGAAAAAACTAATGGCGAGATTGATGCCTAGAGGCAGTCTCCACCAGTAAACTACACAGTCAGACAGTGAAATGGACGTAGTGCACAAGATTAATGCTAAAATTTACATCATGCTCGAAAGCATATACCTACTGTTTGGGATGCCGCGGGAGTTTTCTCCCTCAGTCGAAATGTTATTAATTTTATCAAAACCATTTAAAATAAAATGAATTGACTTATAACGGCTCTCATTTATTGAACCTAATAAACTGTTTGTACGCCGATAAATACCAAAATATCTGGAATTCTACAGAGAAAATTACTAAAACCAGACAAGTTAAACCCTTAAAGGTCACGGAGGATTTATTTCATATTAAGTTTTTCTCTTTAAGTAGATATGGCTGGGTTTTTGGAAGATAAAAATGCTTTATGACTTTTTATTTAAAGTAAGCATAAATTGTGCGGTCGGTACCTTAAACTAAATAGGTATCATAAAATATTTTCTTAATTTGGCTATCTTCGTTGTCGTCTGGCTCCAACTAGTTATCATAAAAATCATAATCGTATTTTATACATACAAAGGGACATAGGGACAGAGAAAAGGACTTTGTTTTATACTATGTAGTAATTATCTGACGACTCCAAGTGACCGTATGTGTGATGGTTAAGAAGTTGGCTACTACATAAAAGATCGCGGGTTCGATGCTCGCACAGTACAATATTTCGTGTGCATTGTACTAGTCTGGCTGTTTTCTATGTTTATTTCGTATATATTTACAAAAGTAGTATTTATTTTATGTAATGCACAAAACAAAAGACCGTACAAAAGGTACACTCAATGCTAAAAACGTTCTCTACCACTCAAACAATGGGTAAGATAGAAATGCTGTCGGGGGTGTAAAACTCTGATTCAGGGATTTAATGTTTATCCATAAGTGTAAGATTTTCATAGTTTGGGATTAGATGGCGTTGTGTGGATTGATGCCGTATTATTGTTTTACAACTGAAAATTTTCAACGCAAAAATAATCCACATGCATTTTATTTTTTATTCCGAGGCTCGAGCTGTAGGCTGTACCTTTTAAGACGATATATTTCGGCCATTCGACAGTGAATGGAAATTAATGATGCTGACTCCGACCACCTGACTGCGGAAAGTAGGCCATTTTCTTTTCCTTTTTTAGGGATCCGCAGCTAGAACTCGTTAATCTATGAGAAGCCATAAAAGAACAAATGCCTTTTGACGATCAGCATAGGTAACCTATTTGCATTTTTTTCATTTAGTTTTTGGTAACGTTAGAGAGCCAAACTTCGACATGCTGGGTCAGTGCGGAATATTGGAGAGGTGTGTGAAGTATGTACGGGTTGCGAAAAACCTCACTGTTACTGTTTAACATGGAATATTTTTTGTGACACTAGTGCGTTGCGTCGTCGCAGGCGATTAAATCCAGCAAGGCACCACAACCTTCGGTAACACAAAAATATCGGTTGGGTCGGTCACCTAATTCACCTAACCACTTTTTGTTATACGAGGGCGGGTCAATAAGTCCGTGACTTTTTGAACTTCGCGACTTTTAATTGAAATGGCAACATTGCTGCCGTCAACAGTCATCTGTCAGTTGACTCTTGTCAAAAATTGAACTATCTGCGACATTTAGTTTGTTTTTGGCAGCCGTTAATATCAGACTACCGCGTTGACTGGAAAGAAAATGGAAAAAAGAGAATTTCGTGTGCTCATTAAGCACTATTTTTTGCGGAAAAAAACCATTACGCAAACCAAGACTAAGCTTGATAAATATTATGGGGACTCTGCACCATCCCTTTCCATGGTAAAAAAGTGGTTTACTGAATTCCGATGTGGCCGTACAAGCACAGAAGATGCCGAACGTTCTGGGCGGCCACTTGAGGTCTCCACATCCGAAACCATTGAAAAAATCCACGATATGGTTTTAGCCGATCGGAGATTAAAAGTGAGAGAGATTGTAGAAGCCATAGGCATCTCACAAGGCTCAGTGGTTTCAATTTTAAATGCTCATTTGGATATGAGAAAGCTTTCCGCAAGATGGGTGCCGCGTTTGCTCACAGTCGACCACAAACGCAACCGTGTGACAATTTCGCAGGAGTGTTTGGCGATGTTCAATCGCAATATGAACGAGTTTTTGCGCCGTTTCGTAACCGTGGACGAAACGTGGATCCACCACAACACACCGGAGACCAAACAACAGTCAAAACAGTGGGTTTCTCGGGGCGAATCGGCGCCAAAGAAGGCAAAGGTGGGTTTGTCAGCCAATAAAGTCATGGCGACTGTTTTTTGGGATTCACGCGGTGTTATCCACATTGACTACCTTCAAAAAGGAAAAACAATAAACGGTGAATACTACAGTAACTTATTGGGTCGATTCGATGAGGCATTGAAAGAAAAGCGACCGCACTTGGCGAAGAAAAAAGTCCTTTTCCACCAGGACAATGCACGGGTGCACACATGTGCAGTTTCCATGGCAAAAATCCATGAATTAGGCTACGAATTGCTGCCTCATCCGCCCTATTCACCTGATCTGGCCCCGTGTGACTATTTCTTGTTTCCAAACTTGAAGAAATGGCTCGGTGGAAAGAGATTTGCCTCCAATGATGAAGTCATCTCACAAACAAATGCCTATTTTGGAGACCTCGACAAAACATATTTTTTGGAAGGGATTAAAAAACTGGAGAAACGTTGGGCTAAGTCGCCCTGTGGCAGGGGCGTTCGAATACTGCCACGGTCCCCCCCCGCCTGTCGTAAGAGCCGACTAAAGGGGGGCCTTCGGGGTCACTGGGAGTGCACACGGCGGGGGTTGTGTGCCTCCATCTCAAGCGGCCCCGAGGAAGAGCGGCGGTGTGGGAGTGACCTCACACCGCCGTACACACTGGTGAGTGTAGAGGGGAGGTATCGCTCCCCTCGAGTTGGGCTGGTTATGCTGGCATAGCGCACCAGGGGTCCGCCGGTGGAGTTCATGACCTGAGATCTCGGGGACCCTCTGGGTACGCGCTGAAGCAGGTCACCGGGGGGTTTAGTGAGTAGTGCCTGCCGCCTCAAGGCAGGCGAGCCTCACACACCCCCGCCCTTCCCCCAAAGGGCGGGACGTCCGTAAAGGGATTCCCCTCGAAAAAAAAAAAAAAAAAAAAAAAGTGTATAGAGCTCAAAGGCGACTACGTTGAAAAATAAAATAACTTTTTATCTGAAAACCTGTTTTTCATTCGAAAAGTCACGGACTTATTGACCCGCCCTCGTATGTAACGACCCCGTACACAAGACACACCCCTGAAACCAGTGTCGTAGTGGTTTTGTAACCAACGCGGCATGTGAGAGGGAGCCTTTTTGACACTCATAGCCCCGAATTCACAAACGCCAATCAATGCTAAGCATGGGCGTGAGCGCGTGCTTAGCATTGATTGACGTTTGTGAATTCGGGGGTTAATCTTAATACTAAGAATTTGTGATCAATAAAATTTATTATTTCTTTCGTTTTTCCTTTAATTGATTTTAGAAAAAGTTCGATTAGTAGGTACCTACTACTAATAACTGTTTAATGTGTATTTAAAATTGTACAGAACCATGCACATCTAACGAAATTTGTACATAGCCGAATTTTTATAGCAGCCATTTTGGTGTTCACCCGTAATACCGCAGTTACGGAGGCGGAAATATGAAATTTAAACGAATCCAGGATTATCTTTGCTTATTTAGTTAGTGGTTTAATGAAAAGCACGGTTTGTAAATATGAAATGATTTTAATGCGCGCATTTAATTTTAATTAATGATTATAATAGCTTTGAAATGCCAATGTACACCAGTGGATAGTTGGGTATGGTGGCAAGAACACTAAAAAGTGAAGATCGTTGGTTCAGAGAATTTTGTTTAATGTCATCCTTTTGATAGACAAGGTGGATGGCCAACCTAAAAGTAATCACGATTCTGGTGTGTGATGGATATACTTAGGACAGGTCACTTTGTACGGTGATGTAAGGATACTTGACAACAAAAAACTAGTGGACCTGCAAGGCGTTGTTATAATAAAGTAATTTGAAAGCACACTTACAGAAAAATTTGGCTGAATATGTAATTTTTCAAACCCTTATTTAAAAATCTTTGGTGAATTGTAAATAAAATATAGAAGAATGTCTATCTTTTAAACTTTCTTTCGAAGTAACAGACGAAAAAAAGCGATTTTAGGCCTTTGTACCTCAGCAATCTAATCGTCAGAGGAACCATTCTCGGTCTTGACCTTCCCTTGGGACCTGTTGATGTATTCGCGTGATCTTTGTAAAATATTGTATGCGTTAAAATGTAAGTGACAGTTGCTTGTCAAGTGTAGGGTGGCCAAATGTATTAGGGACTCGCTGGGATATTAAGGACAAAGACTTGATTCTGTAAAATAGGATCTCTTACGGGAGTGTCTCGAGAATTTATTGGTATCATAATACATATTTTGAATAAGAGAAAATAAATATATAATACACCTATTTACTGGAGTGAACAATACACTTTTCGTCTGGCTATATAGGTACTCTGTTACCTAAGAGTTTTTTGTTGTGAAAACGTGCGACGTAGTAAATAGAGTACTACCTACTTCTTAAAAGTAACACTTTTTTAAAGGATGTCTATTGAGCTAAAATAGCCTTTATTAACACTGCCGTTGAAGTGATAAGTAGTCACCAAGTAAAATTACTCACTACTATTTGTATGGTGCATACGGTACTCGTATTAATATGATAATTTGAAATAATGTGTGGGTGCGAGAAGGACTATTGAATGTAGATTATTTTAATGCATTTTTTATTAAAGCTTGTTAGCTTTTAGGCGTGGTAAGTACAGTAAATTACTAATAGGGCAGGAAGGACGTATTATTATTAAGCAATGACTTAAAAATTAACTCTTTCTGCTTTAAACGAAATGAATAGAGAGCTTGGTGCAAGTTTTAATTGTTATTGTTATTTTTAATGTAGCATGCTGCACGGCCAAAAAAATGCTTTTACAAACAACTTCATCTCGTCACAGTGTGAGAATGAACTTTAATTTATTTGGTACTCGTAACACACTATTGTGGCGCAGCGTCCGAAAATGGTTCTTGGCCTTCCAAAAGCCGAACTTCCAAAGTCTCCTGGGTTGTTTTCCACTTTTTTCACTGTTAGCGGTACGTAGGGCGTCTGAGCCACGTCCGTTTGGCCTCCCTAAGTATGCTCATCCTTTCAACGTGCCTGAGCCTGAGAAGTTTAGCAGACTTGCCACGGAATCCACAGACGTCAATCAACGTTAAGCACGCCGTTAAGGTGTCCCGTAAAATGAGAATAGAACTAAAAGGGACAGCTATACTTTTTAGAAATGCTTTACCTTAATCAGCGTTCGGGAATTCGTGGGCCAATTGCTCCCAAGCTGTTAGGTGCAGGCATCAGGTCTTCGATCCACCGATAAGTGAAGTAAGTAACATTGGAGCAATAAATATAACAACAAAATCCTACAGCCAAAGTTAATGAAGTACAAGACATCAACATTAACTGTCGGTCTGCCACGTTATGTTAAATCATACTATCTATATTTTCAATTTCAAGCTGACATAATATATTTCATTATTTACTGCCACACATTCTTTATTTAGACACCATAAACAACTAGGAAATCAGAATCAATTACCATTTAAAATTAAAACTAAATACCACTTTGTGTTCACATAGGTAATAAAATATAAATGGAAGGTTCTTTAATCGTTTTTGATTATTTATTAACCGTTTAAAAATAAACAGTTTATCGTTGCAAACAATTCATTTGATAGATGGACGTCCAAAATTGTTTAAATAATCGTTATTTAAAATTCGATGGAGGTTTAAAAACGACCACCGGGGCGGTATAAATTCTACCTAACCTATACTTTATCCTGTAATAGCGGCGTAAATAAATAGCATCCCGAGGTATTGGTTTTGTAGGGTTACCAGTTGGTATTTTAATAAATATCTTCCAATCATTCGTAAATTAACTTCGCGAGATCCATATCCATAGACGACCGTCTTGGTGTAATTGTTGAGAAGTCGGCTACTACACTAAGGGTCGCGGGTTCGATCCCCGCACAGTACAAACATTTGTGTGCATGAACATGTCTGTTTGTATTGGTCTGGGTGTTTCCTATGTTTATTAAGGGCCGGCGCCCACTATCGGCATCGGCACGCTTCAGGACTTTAAGGTAGCAAATAGCAATATACTTTAACATTATGGCAATAAAGTAGAAATTTCCGTGATGTGTTCTCGTAAAAACAAAATGCATTTGTTCTGTTTCTGTTTCGGCATTTTCTACTTTATTGTCATTATGTTAGAGTATATTACTATTTGCCACCTTAACAGCCTGAAGCGTGCCGATGCCGATACTGGGCGCCGGCCCTAAGTATGTATCTACAAAAGAAAAAGTATTTAAGTATGTTTATCCGTAGTCTAGTATCCATAATAACGGACTATAGTTAGCCCACTTGGGACTAGATGGCACTATGTGGAATAATGTCCAAGGATATTTTATTTATTTATATACCTTTTCTCGAAATTGTTTTCTGAAATCAAAAGAGTTTTTGTCAAATTGCTTATTTTAATATCTTTTAAATACGTTATTTTGCAATGTGCTTAAATAGCACTAACCAATAACACCAAATATATTTGTTTCACCATTATCAATGAAATTGTTAGGAAGTTTAACCTGTCTGAAAACCATAATACTGTGCAAGATTTTTCCACTGTTGATTTAATAATAACTGCTGCCTAGTCAATATTTACAGTCACTAATGACTTGAACCATGATTTTGTTTTTCAAAATAAATATCTGGACTAAGAAGACTAATTACAATTATGAGAACGAAAAAGAAAATTTACGAATTTATTGTGCGTAAATCGCACTACACTAAATAATATCTAAAAGTTGAAAGTGAATTTCACGTTGAGCCGTTTCAAAAGTTCTTTATTGAAATTGATTAAGTAGTGCTTCTTTAGATACTATTCATAATATTCAGTAGGCATTTCTTTTAGAAATTGAGATATTTTTTTCTCCCGTTGATATTGTGGCAGCCCTATATTCGCATCGAATATTAATATTCGGGGTTGCAGTACGTGCCCGCGCGACTCCTGACCGATTGATGCTTCAGCACACAACAACGGTATTTATTGGCACTACATGACCTTTGCTGAGTTAGCGAATAGTGAAAATGCCTGCCTTTGAAAGTATATGGTGCGTGTGACTTAGCACATCTGCACACGGGCCACAAATCGTCGCCACCTTCATATTTCCTGTAGTTTTCATATTTTTTACAAGGACTCGCCGCACCTGGTTAAGCCAGTGGCTGCCACAGGCCATACTTTTGCCTAGCAGTGGAACAGATTGGGCTGATTTACATTGTCTTGATACATATCCCCGAAAATCCGCACAAAGCCTGACGATAGGCAGTTGTTTTGTTTGTTCAAATAAAATAAGATATGACTCCCCATTCTAGTTTCCCTCACTATCTTTCCTCACGCAACAGGAAGTTGGTCCTATCGACGAAGTTCCGCGATGATTCGTGACGATGTGGATATAATGCTTTTCTTATTTTGAATGAATTATTTTTCAACGTCATTAGATATTGTTATGTCGTCTTTGGATATTTTTCAAAACTATTCAAACAATATGCTTAATGAATAACCAATAGGCACTTAAACTATTTTTTCCTTATTGATAGTTAGTCTAATACTAGTATGTCTTTTTTTAGTTTGTTAGTTGTGATCTTGAGTATTTCTATCAACAATAAAGCATGCACTATTCAGGAAGTCTGATTGCTACAAAGTTCATTTTATCCTGGATAGGAATCGAACCCTCGGCGCTATAATACAGATGACTAGTATACAAATTGCAAAAAACGACGATTCTACGGCAAAAAATCTTGCAATGTAAGTCTTAAATGCAAGAAAAACCATATATTTGCAAGAAAAATCCTAAAAGACACATGCATAACTCAGCTTCCTTATAAATCTCCCGCTCGATAGCCCACTACAATTTCATCCGAACTCAAAGTACCGTGGCCAATAAAACTATCACGAGTACGTATTTATTCTATGACCTAAGTCGCAATTTCCATATGCATGAGTGGCAGACGTACAAGCATCACGTTATTTATAATATAAACACTTGCAGTGCATACTGCACTTTATTCCGGGAGCTTAAGGCAGCTTATCCCATGCGGCAGTGCCCTGAGGTCCATTTGACTAGCACGCATTAGTAAAAGTTCTCGGGCTCCCGGTGTAGGGTGACTGTGATGCGCAAATTACAAGCGGATAAATGGGAATATTCGGAAGAACTAAATAATCTTTATATGTCTTCAATAAAACAGATAATACCAACAACGATAGTCGGATCTTTATTCGTGACATTGACAACTATATTCAAAACAAAACCTCATGCTTTCCTGCTAAAAATGTGCCACGAAAAATCCCAGATATTTTGTAAGACTGCAGATTGAAGCTATTTTTATTTGCTGTGTTAGGAATGTTTTATTAAATCACTGTTTTTGAGAATAAATATAACTGTAACGCAGCAAACTGATTTAGTATCCTGCCGAGATAACCCAAGTTACTCTTGCTTTACAATTAGGTAATTTTTATTTGATTTGGTAATTAAATAGATCAGTTACTAAAACTACTTAGCAAAAAATGTCTCGATTATTCGAAAGCTTTTTTTTAATAATTAAAACTGTATAAGATTATCATGCTAATGAAAGTAATAATTTAATGAAGTTTGTAGAAATTACGTCCTACAGGAAGCCTACAAGAAGACATTTTGTCCATAAAGGTTGCTTTCTATTCTTATTTTTTCAATATTCCAGTCCAGGCATAAAAACGTCAGTATTCCCTTTTCGCAAAAGTCCTATCTCATTCCCAAACCGTGGCCACCTTACTTCTCACTATCAGAAATAAAATATTTATAGAATGGAGCGCAGTTTTTCTCTTTGATTCAGTGGTTTTATTGGGCTGGTTGCTGTGGGGTGGTAATAAATAAAATTAGTCGCAAAAGATCACCCTTACAGCTGAAGGCGTCATAATGCTGATATATCGGCTGCCAACTTCGCTTTTTAGTTTATGAGGTACAGTCGGATACAGCAAAGGGTATTGCCGATATGAACTTAATGTTCTTTATAGCAAGGTAAAACCTTACCATATAATACTTGAGTTGTGGTTGGTCATACAGATGACCGTAGATCAAGTGTTTGACGGTTCTTGTTTCTTGCCGGTTCTTCTCAGTACAGAAACAACAGTCCGACACAGGTGGTAGAATCGCAAATTATGTTTGTATATTTTGTATATCCATATTATTACGGGCGGGGCACATAGCGCGTATGGGTAGCGCGTAGCTGGGGCCGCTGGGTCCGGTGGACGGACGACCCGATAAAAGCCGCGGAATCCCGGTGGATGCAGGCCGCACGCAACCGGGCGCTCTGGAAATCAATGGGGAACCTATGTTCAGCAGTGGACTTCTTGTGGCTGCTAATGATGATGATGATATCTTTTAGTATATTTTTCTTTGGTTGATTTGAGAATTCGTAAGTACTTGTAACAGGTCTATTTTAATAAAAATATTTTACCTATAACCTTATACCAATGCTGCATTGCTGCAATGCGCTAAATGTCTTTATAAAACTACTAGGTATGCTACCCTTGACGTGTGGCAGTAACGTTAATTTTACAAATATCCTTCGAATCCATTAGAACATGCCTGTGGCTCAGTTGTAACAGTTTAGCTGTCAGAGGTGTTTTGTTTACTGGTATTATTTTGTAATGCTTCTTTTAGAGAGGTCTATGTCCACAAATTATTAATAGTTTAACTGTTGATGTGCTACACCAGTGAAAATTGGGGGCCCAAGCCCAGCTGTGGGACTAACGTCGTCGCGTGACCATGTAAAGCCTCAGATCCAATATAAATTCCTACAGCAGAATAACTTTTTTACCCAACAGGAGAAACAAACAATACCCTGACCGCTGAACTAATTTTATGTCACGCAACGTCGGCTGACGTCGCGAAGTGTTGCTGGCGACACGCAATGTTTGTACTCGTAGGGTTTGTTCACATGAACAACGGACACGAATTGTTTTGATTTCTGCTGAAAGGTTTTGACACAACACAATCTACAGCTGCTATGACATTGCAGCTGCGAGACATTTTAAATCTTAGCGCAGAACACTTTAAATTTGGACAATTTTAAAACAAAAAATAAACCGAAGGCAATTTATTCATTTGAGAGTTATTGTGACACAGACAGATATAATATACACGTTAAACTTATAACATCCCACTGTTTACAGAAGTACCGTGGGGCTTAAAGGCACTTATATTATCACACCTAGTGGCGATAATGGAAATGAGTAATTTTCCAAAAAAGATCGACAGACTCAGCGTATAGTTAAAATAATTTCATTCATTGAGATAGTCAATTGATCCATAATTTGTTAGGAATTTGTTCCTAACAATCGTAATCGAATGATGATGAGAATGAATTAATCAGATTAAACTTCACAATTAAGTTGAATACATTCCGTATGAGGGTTTACTAGGGCTTTAACCCAACATCTGGTATACATAAGTGACGATTATAAAAATAACCTACAGGATCATATTGTTAAAAATGATAAAACACGTTCAAATACTACACTCATTAGCAATCTACATGATTCATAGCATGATAGCTGCATGAGTCATATACCGACAGTATTTTCTTCTGGACATTAACCCAAACATATTTTCAGGGGTGGCGCCGACCCCGTGCATTAGGGGTGTACCGTGTACTCTCCTTACGAGTAGGTGACGTCAAACTACCTACTTAAGCAACAAACGAATAGAACATTAACTTTGAAACCAGAGCAACAAGCGACGCGCTGCAACATGTAGTCTCGAAAGCGTCAAATATTTTGAATGATTTTACTTTAGACTTCGCTTTATCTGGCGGCTTCCAGCTTCCTCCCATAATTTTTTGGCCATTGCTACACAGCCAAATGTAAACTTGCGGGTACTATTTCAAAACCTCTCCATTTGATTTCAAGGTATAAACAGCTGAATTGATTTGAAATCATATTCATCTAGCATTTAAGACACGTTAAGAAAAAACAAAAATAAAGAAGCATCTAAAAGAACAAGAGTCACTGTGTTCATTTCGGTTACCACCGGTCCGGAAGTTGCTTTTATCGACCAAATTCCGGCAAGAAACTGGATGGTTACTATTTTCAATCTTGTTTGATTACAATAGTTTAAGATACAGATTAATCCATACTTAACCTATTCACCGCTTTCCACAAACAGTTAAACAAACAAGCAACGACCTCCTAATTAACCGCGTGGTAGTTTGTGGTAGTTTATTTAAAAACTCTACTAAATACTGTATATACTCTCTTCCCGCCGAATGACACGCAGACACAAACATGTGTAGCTATTTCAGCTTCGAGCCCGCTTACAATAATCTTTTGAGAAAAAAAACAGTTAAGTTTGAGTCGGAAACTAGCATCGAGGGTTCTGTACATTGACATTATTTTTTAAGAAACTCTACGTCCAAATATTCTTGTTTTTTTGTATGTCAGTAAATTTTAATATACATTTCATACAGTGATATGCGTGTATTTGCTGAGTTTTAAGTGTATTTTCATTCGTTGGTCGATTTAGGTCTGTTCTGTGGAGCCTGCGTATTCTGTCTAATCAACTATGATTTTGAACTGATCTAAGCAGGAAAAGTATTCATTTAGTAGGTAACATTTGTGCAAAAGTACTTATCTCTTTATAAATATTTTACAAGCTACGTAATGTGCAATTAAACATCAGACACTGTTTAAGTGATAGTGTGCTTTGTAAACGTTAAATACAGGTCCAATTTAAGTGGGCTTATCCCTAAAAGCTATTAATAATATAAAAGTATCTTTGTGGAGAATGTATCGTTAAGGATTTGTCAGGAATACCATTTTCTAGTATACATCAATAAGTCAATAAAATATCAATAAAGTTAGATTAGCGTCAGATAATCTTAATGTAAGTTTTAATTTATGTCTCTTAGCAAACTTCAGTTTCAAGGGGTTTCTACACTTCCCACAGAACCCTATTTTACTCTGCTTATACCCAACCCCATAAGGTTTAAAATCCTACTGCTCTATTTTTGACGTTTCAAAAATATGTTCTCGTTAATAATGCTTTCAAGAAACTCTGCTACTGCACTAAATTAGTTATTAATCAAGTCATAACCCTGCGATGGAACTAAATGGGGTACTATTAATATAATAACTTTATGCCCCTTATAAAGGAATCACGATAGATAACATCTGGTAAAAAACAAGTTGTCATTTATGAATGAACAATAACGTAAATGAATTTACGGCTTAATGTAAATAACTGTGTCTTATTAATTTGTTTGAGTGTCCATCTGGTGGTTGGGTGGAATAATACTTACGAAGACTCTGTTAATGTTAAAATGTCAACTGGAAAGTCACGCGTCACGAACCCACGACCCTAACTGACTAGACACGATTGGTTAGCCACTGCGCCAACGAGACATGGTTTATTTATTGTATGGACAGGTTGTTTTACATATATTTTTTTATAGTGGCCATAATGTTACAAATATGGTTTATTACATCTCTACTAGTAATATTAAGCTGAAGAGTCAGTTTGTTTGTTTGAACGCACAAATCTTAGGAACTACTGGTTCGATTTGAGAAATTCTTCTTGTGTTGAATAGTCCATTTATTGAGGAAGGCCATAGGCTATAACACCACGAGTCCACGCGGACGAAGTCGCGGACAGAATAGAATTTTTTATATAAGCTACGCGCAAGGCGAACTATATTTACCTATTGAATAAATAAAACGCACAATTATCCAGGTCCGACTTATTTAAATACATCCAACCTTTTCTGATTCGAGTAGAAAAAGCTATCCCAAAAATAAATGTAAATTGCTTCAAACGCGCCCGGCACGCAACCGGCGGACCGCAGCCGACAGCCAGTGGGGGTTAAAATGCTTTCCGTGTAGCCATCATGGTTGTCACCTGACGGTCCGCTTGCTATAAAAGGCCTGTTAGCTGTTAGCCATTGGTTAGAAATCGATCCTTGATTTGCTTTGGTTAGGAAGGGATTTAGAAGAATTATTTCAGATGAAGTATTTTCAGTTTCTTGCTATTCAATTGGACATTTGGTAGAGTGGTACTGAAATACCGGAAGCGGTATTTACACGTTTTTTTTTAATACATATGATTTATTTTCATATGTGTTTCCTTTTTCAAATAGTAATTTATGACTTCATTTGTTGTCAGTTTAGTACAGGAACAACAGTTCGACACCTGTGTTAGAATTACATTATGTTTGTGTACTGTGTATAATTCCATGTCTAAATATTAAATTAAATTTCTTTGGATGATTTGTCGATTTAAAAGTAACAGGTCTATTTTTATAGAGATAATGTTTTATTTGATTTGCAGATTAGTCTTGGGTTGCCGATAATTCAACCCTGCACGAATTTGTCTGGCTTGTAGCTAAAATAGGTAAGTGGAGGTCCTGTCAAGAGACAAAGACTTGCTACAAAAAGCACATGTTTCACCGAATTAGTGCAGCAAAATGATAATTATTTACATCATATTTAAAGTCGAAAATACTCCAGCAATATTAATATTCAAAAATATCTTATTACGTCAAGTGTCGTTTTGAGAGCACTTAGTCTGTTAGCAATATCTCGCAAGAACTCCGCGATAGCCCCCGCGGGGACCGTGTATCATGTGCCGTTGTTATTTCTAACTCCAAAGTATTAAAACTTAGTACCCGATGCATAAACTTAAGAAACATGCTCTATGGTTACTTTGCTAAGAGTGAACAAAAAATAAACACCTAAAATGGAAGACTTCTGGGCATCTCTGGTGCATTTGTTATACCTGGGACATAGCTGAGGGTATACCATTAGTTTTTGCTTCCAACTCGTTGCTATAGTCGGCACTCTGCGTAAATTACTTGGGTACAAGCCGAAAAAACCAACTTGGTAACGTAGCCCCATGACCATGAAAGGGGGCCATCCCTTGTATGGTCATGAGGAAGACATCTCATTCGCACAAACAGTTGCACCATTAGTGTACTTACATCTACACAGACTATCTTTGTAGCAGCCGACCTTGGTCTGGAGTCTGTTGAAGATTTTTAGATCAGTCACATCAAATCTTCTCACTAAAGATAGGAAACCCAGAAAAAACATTCAGTCTTGGGCTCAGGCGGGACTCGAACCACCATTCCGCCGCAAACCGCATTCCGGGCGACTGCACATAACTAACTCCACTAACAACTGTGCTACGGAGACCCGCCTGAGCCCAAGACCGAACGTTATTTTTCTTGGTTTCCTATCTTCAGTCACATCAAGTCATAAAAAGGGCGGACGCTTGCCTGAGCCGAGACTAACGGGGCATGAGGCTGTGTCTCCTAGATCTAACCTATTGTAGCTTAAGCAGATAAATAGAAATTAAAGATTCATACCAAAACAGGTCATCAAAACCATAAATACTCCCATAGCAGTTCCGCAGTAAACAAATTAAAATCGTTTCACGAAGTCGTAAATTGCTGGACCTGAACGAGCGGCCTCTACTTAATATTTCAGCGGACTAGCGCTGTTTTTCGTGTCACCGCTTCCTAGTTTGCGAAACAAGCAGATTTACAGTTGTGCGGTTTTCGCAAGTGTACATTAATAACTATAATAACTAGTACACGGATAATCGCGGGGTAAGGGCGTTCTTGAGTGGAGACCTCGTCTCGGAAGGCAAGCGTTGTGCGGGGCTCCGGCTAGGTGGAGCGACGATTTGCCAATGGCTGCTGGCAGAGGAGGTGGATGCATATGCATTGGGATAACTTTTTCACTTCTTTTCTTCTTCTGATCACTAGCTGGCGTTGCACGTCAATGGCATTTCGATGCAGTGGAAAACAAACATGTGGCTAGCCCACCTACCCTGTGCCTGGTTATGGCTGTATACAGAACCCAGCGGGTGGTTACGATAGGACCCAGTGGACTGGATTGCGAGTGTGGTCTTGCCAACATTGCACGTCATCTGTCGAAACGCCGGAAGTGGCTGCGTAGGTACTTCAGGCCCTTTGGGGGCGTCCCGTTTTTGTTAGGGAAAACAATTATTAAATTTCTTAAAAAACCTTTTTCAAACTGAAAAGCCTTAAAGACGTCGCATAACGCGATAGACACAGGTACATACGTGTCGTTAATCGTTACCCTTTTATAAGTATAAATATAATAAACGTATCTTTTCCTTCAGTCCGGTAAGTTTAAAACCAAACCAAATACGACGTATTTCACTCATTACACAATTGCTAACGCAAACATATTTCTAAACAGGATTTACACCCAACGATACAAATGAGTCGCAACAAGACAATAGGCTGAACACGGCAACAACAGTCATCCCGTCTTTTATCGTCGGGAAATGATTTACAATGTGCGCTCTTTGTGCCGTAAACACGTCTGATAAATAGAAGCGTCCGCCCGATAATTACTGACGTGTGTGCGGATTTAATAACTCGTGTACGGTGCGTTTACACCGTGCGGGAACGAGAGGATGATGCGTGAAACGTACGGTTATAAAAATTACCGAAAAAAGGTTGGTTTAAACGAGTTATGAAATGTGTTTTTTGAATGATAGAAAGATGTTTTATAAACGTTTCGACCGAAAATTCGATTCTAATAAAGAAAACCAGAAAAAGACATTTGGTCATGTTGGCATCAGGCAGGACATGAACCCGCATCTTTCGCAAGCCGGGCGACTGCACTTCCAATTATGCTACCGAGACCATTAACAGACCGGCCGAATCTTTCTGGTATATGTTTGCCCTATGAGCCAGGGTGATTTCAGGGTGGTCCTGCCTGATGCCAACATGACCAAATGTCTTTTTCTGGTTTTCTTTAGAAAGATACTGCATGGAAAATGCTAAAAACAATAATAAAATATCGATTCTAATAAGTTTTTGAGGTGAGGTGAGGTGCACCGGGAAACCGGGATCAGCAACGATCGCTGTTGTGAAGCAACACACGTCGGGTAGGAAACTGGATGGGTGTTTTGGAAGACACGGTTAGCAGTTGGTCCATGCTGATGTCGCTAGATGTCATTCGTTAAGTCTAGTCGGAGGACTTAGGGTGGCTTGATAACATCTGTCACTAAGGCTTATCACTAACCTTACACCTTTGCCAACAATCCACACTGAGCTCATGTGTTACAGTAGTCTCATAGTCTCACCTTCAGTATCAGACTATACAGGCTATTCATAAACTTGACTAATTTAGTGTACGCTTATAATGTGTAAAAATGTTCAAGCTTTGCAATACACTTTTTTGGCAGAGTGATTACAAACCTTTATCGAAAATGCGTCAAGTCTTCAAACAACTTTTTGTTCAGGGTACAACCAGGATCCATTTTATTGATTTACGCCATTTAATCATCCTTAATTTACCTAAAAATAATCATCCAATAAAAAAATATGCAAGCTCCATGTTGAACTTTTTCAACGCAAATGACAAAAAGGTCTAAGCAACCTCGGTTCAAGTGTAGGCCTGAATATTTACTACCACGTGCGTACAGCTGTATAAAAAATATAATACTTTATGAGGAACGACGATGTGAATAAGAAAATAAGAGTGGTTGAAGAGTTAGCACAAGGCATTGCGAAATCTACCGAAGAAGACAATATGCTAGTTGTGATGATATTGTGTAGGTAATTCATTCAAATCCTATCGGGAACGAAAAAAAAACACAAATTGTCTAGAGAGATTTAGGATGTAAAATTCAGACTAAATTAAAGAATTAATTAATTACTCTTATTGCTGAATGCGAGATCTTCCGGACAATTCCATGATAAAAATCGCACGATAATTGTACAGTCAACGGCTACCCATTTCCGGTCAGTCCTTCTTGCTCTATTGCAAAGAAATGTTATTTGTCTAGAGCAGAATAAAAAACTGAAATGGGTAGCCTTACGTGCCGTTGACTGTACTTACATGACTGAAGCTATTTCTCTAAAACATTTGAAAATACAGACTGATTTCGGAGATCAGTGACATTAAAGCATAATGTAAATCTAAAATCTTTAAATTCGTAGAAAGAGCCAAGCTTTCCCAACACATGTATCTTTTTATTACTTTCTGGGAACTCAGTAATGATTAAGTGTAATAAAAACTTTATTTAAGAATCCTTTATTGTGTGTCAGTACAAACTTTCCTTCCTGCGCAAATGCTTCAAGCATCACTGTTTGTAACTAAAACACCTCCTCTGCTGAACCCCAATGAAATTCTGAAATTCTGCGACTTTCATCAGGTCGTGCATGAATGTGCGTAGAAGGCTTCGTGCCCGTCACCGCAGTTACCCCGAACGTGGACGATGAGAGGGAGTCCCGGAGTTTTAAGTGGGTGTGCCACTGGGTGTCACCTTTCCAGTGAGTTGAGCCACACATAACCCGTCCGCCCCCCGGTGGATGAGTATGCGTAAGATCGTTTCCTCTGAGTCAAAAAAAAAAAATCTAACGATACGAAACTGTCAAGTACTGATTGTTCTAGTCACGAATGCAATAATCTCGTTACTCTTACAACTCTATACCATACTATTCTGTGTACATTTTAGACGCCATCGTACTCACGATTTCACTCAAAACAAATAAAATAAATTTGATAGCGGCGCAAAATGTAACAAAAACTGTGTGTCTGTCCGTTCGTCGTGCATTGTAAACATGTTTCGTATCGTATTTGCTCACCGCGGCCGCTCGTCAATCACGCTCCCAACGCTGACTGTGCATTTCAATTTAGGGCTTGACGCTCCTGTGTAGCTAAGCTATGCTAAGCATACGCGTGTGTTAGATAAATAAATAGCTAGCTTTTTAATATATTGATAATCCAATTACCCCTTTCCTTGCGATCACGGTCATGGCTGCTGTAAAGTTGTCGAAAGATAGATAAAAAATATCCATCTCACACCAAAAAACTCCAAGTAAATAGAGCTTGTTCTATTGATGTCGAAAGCTGCTACAGAAAGTGTAAATTAAAAACATTCAAACACAAATGGAGTGAGTTCATAATCGTCACCTTATTATTGCCCTTTTTTTAACCCCAGTGGCCTACCGACTAAAAACTCGGGGACTCCCTCTCATCGTCCATAGTGGGTGGACACGGTTATTTGCGCGAAGCCTTCTACGCGCTCCCCCGGACGGAGCCCGCCTACACGGCGGGCTGGAAGCGACCCCCCCCCCCTGGCGGGGAAGGTCCAGTAGGGACAACCGAGAGCGTCGAGCCGTCCCTTCCAGGCAGTGGTGGAGGCATGTGCTGGCCTCCTCCACGGAGAGATTGGGGACGACGGGCAACTGTTCGCAGCGGGATCTTGCTCTCGCACGCGCTCCGCGGCTTCCTTCTCTGACACCACCTCCTCACAGAAGGTGGTGAAAGCTCTCCACGCCTCTCCGTCTGCCAGTAGCGCTTGCACAACACTGGGTAGAGTGAGGTCTTGGCCCACCTTCATGATAAGCGCATCGCGCTGCGGGGACCACTTCTTGCACACCGCTAGGGTGTGATGTGCCGTGTCCTCCGCTGCGCCACACTCGTGGTACCTTATTATTGTCCTGCGTTTCCAACAAATTTTCGCCATTTGTATTTTAGTGATGATGAAAAATGAAATTGATTGAACGGAGGCGTCCTCATTCTCAAAATGGGCCTTAGGCCGGCAGCATAAAGTGCTCCTATGTAAAAGTTGATGTGAATGCCTCTACGAATGTACCTAGACCACCTTGTGTATTCTTCCAAAACACCCAAGCAAGGTTCCATCTCGAGGTTGTACAGGAATATACCTACCTTGGGCAGATATTGCAGTTGGGTAGAAACAACTTCGAGAGGGAAGCCAAGAGGAGGATTCAGCTGGGTTGGGCAGCGTTCGGAAAACTTCGTCGAGTCTTTTCGTCGCCTATACCACAATGCCTGAAAACTAAGGTTTTCAACCAGTGCGTCCTACCCGTCATGACATACGGAGCCGAAACGTGGACACTCACAGTGCGGTTGATGCACCAGTTCAAGGTCGCTCAGCGAGCTATGGAGAGAGCTATGCTCGGAGTTTCTCTGAAGGATAAAATCCGAAATGAGGCTATCCGACAGAGAACCAGGGTCATCGACATAGCTCTCAGAATAAGTAAGCTAAAGTGGCAGTGGGCTGGTCACATTTGCCGTAGGACGGATAACCGTTGGGGTAAGCGCGTTCTAGAGTGGAGACCACGTCTCGGCAAGCGTAGTGTGGGACGCCCTCCGGCTAGGTGGAGCGACGATTTGCGAAAGGCTGCTGGCAGGGGGTGGATGCGTCTAGCCGAAGACAGGGCGCGATGGCGCGCATTAGGGGAGGCCTACGTCCAGCAGTGGACCAGCATAGGCTGATGATGATGATGATGATGATGACCCAAGCAAGAATCACTTAAAAGAACACATCGTTGAAAGATTTTTTCTGATCTCTTTCTGGAAAATTCCAATTTTCTATTCGTCTAACCAGACATTAGCTTTGCTTTCCCTGGACATCAAACTTCGTCCATCGGGCAACTGAAATTAAGACTAACGATTCGCTGAGCCTTAATGCGGCCGGTTTTAATTTTAATTTGAAAACAGATTCGCCTTAACGACGAGCGGCGGAGCTTCACCGGTTTCGGCTGAAGTCATTATGGGAACAACTTTTCGTAGGTGAGTTTGAGCGTTTTAGGTGTTGTATTTTGCATTTATGTACAACAGCACATCAGGTTATCCCATTTCTTTTTTTTCTCTCGCTCTTGCCAAATGTTATTTCTTTGCAATAGAGCAAGGATGACTGACCGGAAATGGGTAGTGATGTGTCGTCCACGGTACATATACTATAAACAGCCTATATACGTCCCAGTGTTCGGCACAGGCCTCACCTCAACTACGAGGTGGAACGAGCCATACTCCAACACGCGGGCTCAGTGCGGATTGTTGGAGGGGTGTAAGGTTAGTGAGCAACCCTAATGTCAGATGTTATCAAGCCGCCCTAGGGCCTCTGACTAGGCATAACGACTGACATCTAGCGACGTCAACTGCTTAACGTGCCTTCCGAAGCACGGAGATGCCCGAAATACACATCACTAAATTTCGGTCGGAGTGGTCACTCATCCTCACTTATGGGATGGGATTACCAACTCGCCTGAAATTTTGTGACTTATTTTTCGGGCATTCGGAAGCAAGTTGCTGACGTCAGTCGTTAACCTTAGTCGGGGGCAATAGGCCAGCTTAGGACAGTAAGGACTCGATTTAGAATCTTTTAACGTCTAAATTATGCCTTCATAGTTAAGGTGAGGCCTGTGCCCAGCAGTGGGTCGTCATTCGTCAAGCTGTTTGTTTTTTTTGTACCGTGCTTGTCAACCGTTCCAGGGTTTCGAAACATTTCTCATTTTCATTGGTTGTTTTTCTATATTGCAATGATAAAAATAGAAATGTGTCTCCCCATTGTCCGGGGTTTTCTCAGATAAGCATCATCGAACTACAAAAACAGGAAGCTGGCAACTGGCGGAAATGTCTTTTGAATTCCTTGAAATATAATAATACTCTTCTGTGTATTTGAGATAACTTTGGCGAGTAAAAGTATTGAATATTGAATTCAAATGAAATTTGATGCATGCCTAGAATATTCAGATTCATCATCATGTCAGCCGAACGACACCGACTGCTGGGCATAGGCCTCCCCCAAAGATCTCTACAACGATCGGTCCTGCGCTGTCCGCATCCAGCGGCTTCCCGCGACCCTGATCAGATCTTCGGTCCACCTTGTGGAGTTTTTCTTCCGAATTACAGAATTTTCAGATTGCTTCCATTAAATCTTCATTATTGTGTAAGCATTATGTAGCTCGAATAATTGTGTCAGTGTTTGTTACTGTAGTCAAAGTTAACCATTTTTTATTTCAAATTAAATGATTGAATTTGAATTTTGCTGACTCTTTTATTATGCGGATACCTAAGTAAAGCGAGTAACGCTTTCCGTGCATGTGGTTACAAACCGATACACTCTGGGTGTTTAAAAAAACTGTAATGGTGGTTAAGACAAGACCATCATAATTAATAGACCACATCATCTTTTACCATCATGTGAGATTGTTGTCAAATGACTGTCTAGTCATAATAAACCACAATGATTTAGAATCAAGTTAAAAATAACTTACATGCTGCATTTGTGATGATCACAATGATGAACAAAGAAGATGAACTTACCACCTGAAACAACAGAAACACAGCAATTATTATTTATCAAATAGAAACAACTTAAAGCTAATATCAATATATGTGTAGAGAATCAAAGACATCGTCATGAAACAAGATATAAGAGACACATTATTGCCTCATTACATTACAATTACATGTAAAACGTCTCCAACCCCACCAGATCCACAATCATCATAAACAAAAAACACAAACTCAAAAACAAAAACTACCAAACGGGTCAGACCAATTTGTAGTGCAGCAAAAGTTTTATCAAATTTCGAAAGCAAAGCGGAGAATGGCAACGGAGTGCATGCGCAGGGTTAGTATAAATGCTTTAGTTCGCAACATGTCAGGATGTGATGAGAATAGACAAGCGATGGACGGAACTGAAAGTTCCGCTGATGTTTTTAAAAACTGCAATAACGGTTACGTTAAAGTTCAGGGAACCCGTTTGTCATTGGTTCTACAATTTAGTTGAAATATGGAGGCGTAGGGCTAAATGCGAACAAGACGTTTTTTGCAAGAGATTTACAGGATTTTTTCTGAGTGTACACTCAGAAAAAAGCCTTCTGGCTCAAAAACCGTGTAGTTTCAAGTTCGAATCTGTCTAGAACCCTTATTTGTGTTCTGCTGATGATAGAAAACCCAAGAAACCCGATCGCGGCTTGTCTCTTACCCCTTGAGCTTTGTCTTCAATCGGTGAAGAACGTTCAGTTACCAAAGTTGGTGTGCTTCTGATTACCACGTTTGGCATATAATAACGTATCTAGGAGCACTTGGTCTTAATATATTTAAGGAAAGCCCATTATGATAATGATAAATGACAAAAATGAAAGTGAGAAAATAATAGTGAGGGTTGGCAACACTCTACAAATCTTTCTAGATAAATACACAAACAGCGTTATCGTGTTGCAACGCTTCAGTGCTTCCCTTTTGTCAACAAGAACATGCGTTTTTCGATTTACCTTCACGTTTTAGGAGGGACGCCTTTAGATATAAGTGACCTATGCCAAAAGATGTCGTTACTGAGATATGTCACTTAACTCCGAAGGTGTATAACATCTCTAGGATATTAGTCAAAAGATGTGTAGGTAATCTTTTGATGACGATAAAGAAGCAAGTTTCCTCCTCATGTAGAGAATCAGCTGGTTGGTTAAACAAACGGAGATCAAACGAAGGCGTGTTTGCGTTTGGGACGCGCCTCCGGAGCCGCCATCCGCCATCAATCGCAAAAGCCAAACAATACCTGATAAAAGCCATCATATCAACGTCACATATCTCCGTGTGGCCCAAGTCAACAACTGGAGCGAGAATAGCTTGATTTTAAAATACAATCCAAACTGTTTGTGTTATGTGCCAAAGATGAATGTTGAGTGCATCAAGTAGGAGAGAGAAAAAGGGAAAAGCCATTACATACGCGGATGAAAAAACGTGTTACAAAGAAGCCTTTTGAATTCAGTAACTTTGATAGTCACTTCATGAAAACTTTAAATTGATTGGAACTCGAAATATGAACAAATAATTACTGCACATTTATCAAACATTATGATTATAATACAAGTTCACTTCGTGGCTTTTTACATTAAAGGCGTATGTTAGCATGAGCGAGTTACGAAGGTAGAGTACCATTATGTGGTGGCGTTCTCTTAGCCTTCTAGCGGTATATGAAACCCCAAACAATAGAAAATATATGACAGGCCTGCAAGTCAAAATTTAAGAAAATAAAGTCAAAAAAGTTATCACATTTTTTTCTGATTATTCCTCTGATCTTAAAGGTTGTCACCTTCAGGTCAAGGATGGCAAAATAATAGCAAAAAAAACAACCGCTCCCTAGCGATAAGACAGCCTAAATTGATTAGTCTCGGTGATATACAATTTACACGTTTGTTATGTTTTTCGTTCAATAAAGAATAGATAGCTAAAGTCCGCGTCCCCTCATCACTTGTACTGCAATATTGCTTCGCATAAGTAAAACTCGATTGACGTGTGTCGTCCCGTTTCTCCCTGTCATTCCGTATTTTTGCGAATGTCATCTTTATATGCCAAAGGGTGGTTTTATCGCAATCCTCACTCACGTCTGTTTGTATAAATAGGTTTCTCAATTCGTTCCAGTTGGTTTTGACTTCGCAGCCAATTATGTTTTGCAGGCTTTGTTCTTCAAATATGGAAAATTTGTGAGTTTTCATTCTCACCTTCTTTCTGAATCATTATGAACAGAGAGCCATCTTAGTGGACTGGCCTGTTGGTGGTAGGTACTTCAAAGGTCGTAGATGCCAACCCGGGCAATATACAGTCATATTCGATGTAAAGATATCCCAAGTACCTATTTGTTTATAATTTATGGATTTAGTGAAGCTACACAATGCAATGCCCATGAATAAGTTAAGATTAGATAAGATAAACCTGCTTTATTGCACAAAACAGTTACAGATACTCGTACATTGCAAGAAACTCTTAAAAATGTAGGTTCAGTTCTCTCCCATACAACCTTCAGGTGGAGAAACGAAAAAAAAGCAAATGCGGTGGTGCAAGATAAGTAATAGGAAAACAAAGAAAACAAATACGATACTTAAGAAAACATACATAACAACAAATAATGAATAAGTGTGCCTGTTTTAAAATACTATCTAATAATCGAAGTAAAATACTCGACTGTCTTTCACGACTTTACTATTCTTCATTTGCTCAACATCAATATCCTAAAAGGTTAGTCAAGTACTAAAAACATAAAGAGATACGAAATGAAACAAAGGCCGCCTTGCGCCATCAAAGACTTTCTTAAGCTTTATTCAATAGTTAAAACTCTCTCTTGTGTTAACAGACAGCTTTACAGCAAATCATTAAAGTTCGCGAAATGAACCAACTACGAAACTAGCGACGTGGCCTTCATTTAAAATGGCAAATTGCACAAAGAGATTTTTAAGTTGGCTTGTTCATGCGATACTCCGAGCTGTTCTTGGGAAGATTTATGTTACTTGAGATTATTAAAAATACAAGGTTGAGAACTACCCTCAAATGGTTCAAATTGTTAAAAGTTGTTTGTTTTAGGCAGGATGACATTTTTCTTTATCAAAAATCAAATACCTTTTGTTGGGGTAAATATTTGGAATCACCCGTAAAATGGGGTAAATTTTTTAACCGTCACGTTGAACTTACTATTCTGACAAAAAAATGTACTGAAATGACATAAAAGTCTCCACAAAAAAGTTTTGGCTCGGTGCTGAGGCGTGCTACCAGGATTGTCCACGATCCCAAGCTCACCCGCGACCTGGAACCGCAAAGTTTGAGGAGAGACTTCTCCTCGCTTTGCAACCATCGCAGTAAAAGAAAAAAAAGGCATTTTGTCACGGATCTGGTGTCTCAACTCATACATTTACGGCCCTTTCTACATGTGGCAAGCCGAGCCATGGACACCTCATGACTATAAACTTGTATAATAATCCCACCCGATAAGAACTTCTAAGTGTTACATTTGGGTTGTGGTTGCGTGTAGAGAACGCCACAGATCAAGTGAGTCAGTCCATTCAGACAGTTTAACCTTGTGCTAATGCGTTAAAGGTCATTTTCAACTGTTTTGTTACGCCTGATGTGTACCCTCTGTACCTGTAAAGTTTTAAGTGAAGAAAGCTCTAAAGCTCTAATGTAGGTCTGACATTGAAGAACTTTACAAAGTTGAAGCAACACTCAAACATTGTTTAATTTAACTTAGCCATCTTAGTCACCAAAATCCTTGGAAGCTTTTGTAAGAAATACCTTTTTATTGAACAAAAATGCTAAGGTGCAAAAATTGGATGCAATCACTTAGGGGGGTTTCTATCAGGAAAGTATGAACATTTTTGCTTTCATTTACAAAAGAGACAGTCCAATTGTTTTAAGTTGCACGTATGTTACCCACGTATGCATAGTGTTGGTCAAGCCAGTTCATAAAAAATGCTTGTAAATCAACTAATTATTTTGATAAAGTAACTATCGAGTCTCTTGCCGGATTCTTCTCTCAATAGAATCAACATCTAAACCGGTGGTAAAGCAAAAATATTGCAATAATATAAGTACTTTGAAACAAGTTTACATAAAATGAATGCGTTCGTGTTTGGGTTTGAGTTGTCCATAGGCGAAGGTGATTACTTTCCTTGAGGTGACCCACCCTTATGATCATTCTCTTTGAAGAAGAAACTACAAACATAAACTGAATAGAACTGATAAATGACAAAGCCTCAGTCTCAATTACCTAAAATCCTCACCAATAAAAGCACGATATTTCCAAATATAAAAAGCATTAACCGTGTGAAACCGCGCTTGTCTTCCATCATCCCCCTTGCAATATAAAACAAAATGGCGTCGCCGAAACGCGTGAATACCTGTCAAAATATAATAACCACTTATTATAATAGTGCGAATATCGCTCCCTTTCACGGGTGACAAAAAACGAGGTTTGCGAGAAAAAACATTTTTTACGGACATAAAGCTTTTATGCGCACGTTTATTAAACAATACGGCTCATTTTGAGCTCCGAATTTTTCAAGGATGCACTGTGTGCCGTTTGAAAAGGATTTCTGGATAAAGGATTACGGTTTTATTAAAATAAAAACGAGCTTGCAAATAATGGTGCGCGTATTTCAACATACCAAATAAGCCTTTGGACGAATAGTTTGGTTGAAAAGTCGGAGTGTTTTAATCGTCAGTTTATAGATTAGCATCATTCTTTCACGTGTCATTATCATCATTATCAGCCACAGGAAATCCTCGGCTGAACCTCAACGACCCTCGTACATTTATAAATAATGATAATAATAATAATTACTCCTAGAGCAGCTTTTTGTTGGCGGTGTGCGTCCACCGTCCTGCGACCTTAACCAGGTCATTAGTCCACCTTGCAGATGGGCCTCTAACTTGGGTGCAATAAAGTGTTTATCTATCTATCTTGTAGATGTGCGTCTTACGCTGCAACTTCCATGAAATTACCATTGAATTTTAGTTTTACAGAACTTTTCTGCCCTAACAGTTAGTTAGTTCCCTATTAGTTCTTCCATGCCCTGACCACACTGCACACTTGGGCTCTCACTGAGTGTTGTTGGGTTAATAGGACTAGTGATAAGCCTCACTTTCAGATGATAACAAGCCGCCTTAAGACCTTGGACTAGGCTTGACATGTACCTCAGCTGGGACCGACGCACCAACATAACTGAAAGATACATCAATAAATGAGTCTCAGTTAGGGCGTTCACTAATATAACTATTTTTAATCATATTACAAAATACTTTACTTAACAAACGCAATGCCGTTGCGGATCCGATTTAAATAAAATGCCTATACCTAATATCTCTGTAGTCTACAAAATTGAAGCAAAAACATTTTAACCCTCGCAGCGGGGAGCGACTGCATCGGTCTACAATTAGCAGGATCGTTAGCAACGCAAACAAGCTGTCCTAGACCCGTTTGAGTGGGATCTTATCTAAGTAGCTCTTAAAAAGGCGTGAAAATCTTCTGAGCTTCTACACAGATATTGTGACTGGCCGAGGTTGCGTAACTTGACAGTACGTTCTGAATTAAGGAAAGGACCTCCTAAAACTTGAGACTGCGAATCTCGACTACTAGCTTACTTTATAAAAAGTCAAGGGCAATAAAATAAAAAAACACAATTCAATTAAAAAGGAAAATGTTAAAATAATATACAATTTTATTTCCGAAGTCAATCTCTGTAAGCATGTTTGTAATCGCCTTGCACACTTATGTCAGCCTAATGTTGTCCTAGGTTATTTCAAAAGTTTCCACCTGAGCCCTCCATTTACCTAGCTTTGCTCAATGAAGCCATTCTATTGGTTCTCAAAAACACATTCCTTGCAACGCATCTCTGGTGGAAACGCAGCCTAATGGTGGTCAACCTGCACCCTCCTGGGACAATATGATTGCTATTCAGCCACTTCTTACAAATTCAGGTGAACATGACTTTTAATTACAATTCTCGTTAATTCCTGTATTGTATTTTCAAAAGAAAATCCAGTAAAGAAAATCAATTCCTTGAGACTTTCGTCCCGTCTCGTACAGCGAAGGGCGTCATAGGTCATAACAATAAATTCGTAAACGCGTTTCAAACGTAGGAGTACCCTAACTGCCGAAGCGTGATAGAATGGCCATTACAAACGTCATTACCGGGACATGAACCGTGTGTTACAGGAATACAACCGATTGGAAACAATTAGTGTGAAAAATAACCGCTACAAGGTAATTTATAGCGTAGGGTCTATAGTATAGGAACATTAAAAGTGATCTTCTGTGCCACTCTGTCAACGGAAAAGGTTTCCCTTTCACGAGTTCTCACCTTGTCGCACCTGTGTGGCTTTTTACCTTCTAGGGGTTCTAAGTTATAACCACTGCCAAAGCCAAGAAACCCACAATCCTTTCAGAGTTTTTACAGTTTTTAGATATAAGAACCCGACAACCACCGTTCGGCAGTAGCCTACCAGACAGAACACCATCTGCTCGGGTCTTCCCTTTAAATGGTAGGTGAGGAACATTACATCCCGTTCCTCACTTCCCCAAAGCAGTGTGGTGAAAAGTTGAAGGTGACAGCCCCCCAGCCTATGACGAACCCTGAGTTGACTGTATTTCTAAGCTTTCGATGCCTAAACTAATAAAATAGCCTTGGACATTGATCCTCACAGCGCCATCTAGCCCCAAACAAAGCAAAGCTTGTACTGTGGGAACCGGACATCGGGCAAACATACCCATTTTTTTCTTGTACAAACATACTTAGTACACATAGAAAAAACCCAGACCAATACAACAGGCATGTTCCATTGTGTTCATGCACATGAATGTTTGTTCTGTGCAGGGATCGAAACCACGCTTTAAGGTGTAATAGCTAATTCGTAACCATTACACATTAGCGGTTGCCCAAAACTGGTCCGTTAATTCAAAAAATATTATATTATTTTTAGGAGCCTGTCATTTCCCACTGCAGGGCAAAGGCCTCCCCATCCCGTTTCCACTGCTGCCGATTCTGAGCTTTTTCCCGCCAATTGCTCAAAAATGAGTCCAGCTCGTCCCGCCATCGCATTTTCGGCCTGCCACGAGGACGCCTTACGTCTTGAGGCACCCAGTCTGTGACTCTCTTAGCCCAGAGTTCTTGCGGCATGCGACAAACGTGGCCAGCCCAGTTCCACTTGAGCTGAGATTTTTTTTGGGCTACGCGATAATGCCGGTTCTGGAACGCAATTCACTATTACGAATGTTAATTCAAAAATTTGGCAAAATAATATCAGATTTAGAAAGACATTACTGTTTAGATCGTAAAATAAATTCATGACACAGATAGATTAAGCGTGTTATGAATGAATCTGATATTTTAATGTATTCAAAAATACGTTTGTCTACCTTTACTAACATGGTCAGAATGATTTCGTTGAATACTAATGCGGGAATATTTATAAAAATGGTTATTTTATTCGTGAGCCACCTATTTGACAGTTAAATACAATAATTATGCTAAAAATATAAATGACTGGTATAAAGTTTAAAAAGTTAACCAATGTTACCCGTTTGGTTTTTCTTTTATAACGTTATCGGTAAACTATCAGAATAAGGTAGTCTGAAAGAAATGACTTTAAGTGATAGGGCCAGAGTTTTACTCCCTAAATATCTGTAATGAATGATAGTTAGCAAATTGTTTTTCTATACTGCACGAAATAAAAAGCTAGTACAGTGACGGACTAACTACCAATCAACCATAACAGAGAATCCATTAGGCTTGTAGGAAATGTATCTTATTCCAAAGATTTATCTTCAAAACGGCACAATCTTTAAACAATTTAAGCATGCAGACAAAAACTCCCAGCCCATATATTTAGTATGAAGTAAATTGAATCAAAAACTGTGAAATTGTACGTACGCCTTCGAGTCGGGCAAATCCGCGCGGGCCGCCAAATCCCGGATCGTAGCGGGAAATATATTTTTATTAAATAACTTCGGCCGCAGATGTGCTTTTTAAAAAGTCTTTTTAGGGTTCAGTTGGTAAATTCTGTTTTTTTTAAATTAACGACTTAAACCGTAAATCGTAATAGCATTGAACATTTGTGGTGCTTGTGACAATTTGTTGTAAAGCAACACGCGCCAGGTCGGAAATGGGATGGGTGACCACCTCGACCGAAATTCAGTGATGTGTATTTCGGACATATGTAACAACTGACATCTAGCAACGTCAAACGGGAGATCCGTTTGACGTCGCTAGATGTCAGTCGTTAAGCCTAGTCAGAAGCCTTAGGGCGGCTTGATAACATCTGACATTAAGGTTGCTCACTAACCTTACACCCCTCCAACAATCCGCACTGAGCCTGCGTGTTGGAGTATTGCTTGTTCCACCGCATAGTTGAGGTGAGGCCATTTCTATTCTGCCACCCAGAGTAGCAGTGACGTTTGTGGCAGCATGTCACAAGACACCAATGATATATTCTAGGCTAATACGGTAGCAATTACGCAGTATGCATTTTCTCATTCGGAATGCATGGAAGTTCGGCTGTCTGTATGGAGGTGAATTACCCTTACATACGGTAGAACATGGGAACAATGGAGTCTCGTTCATTAGTATATTGATAAATGTCTAGAAAGATAAAAAAAAAGTAAGCTTGTTAGAAATTGATAAGGCAAGGAATTAAGGAAATAATACATTGACTGGTCGGTTGGGCTAATAGGTACAGGTCCTGCGTCAAGCGACGAAGGCCGTGTGTTCGCTTCCCGCGGCGTGGCACTAGCCTCCTTGGATGTGGGTATGTAATGTGTTTCGTATGGATAAAGTGCAGTGATAAAAAAAGAGAGCTGATGAAATGCGCTCAGTGCGCTCTACCTTTAAAAATGTAGGTGTGATAGATAATATTTACGGAATTCATATTTTCTAGGGGATAACGTACCTAAATGAGTAACAACCTTAATTGGTAATACAAAGATGTTATTTATCTTAGTGGTTTGTGATATGAAAAAAAACTTGCAATGGCCAACGAAGCAAAAACATTTTATCGTCACTCATGCACTTCATAGACAATGAACAACTCACTTTCACCGTTCAGCTACTCCACTCACCCCTATTCTCCTACCAAAACAGTCCGCAAAATTACACACCAAGGTAAGTATCCACCTCAATATAATTTAAGTAGCACATCTATCAATTAACAAGCCCCTCCGTAATTAAAACGACTGCCAACTCGCGCTGGCAGGGGGGGGGCTAGGAAGGGGGGGGGGGGACGTATTTGGAGGAAACTTTAGTCAGTCAAAGATGGAGGAGTGTAGTTTGAGTTATGAACGAGAAAAGTAGGGATGAACCAATATGGAGCTTGTTTTGGGTTGTTGATTATAGTTGGTACACGACGACCGATTTGAAAAGAAGACGGCTACTACTTACTTCCTTCCACCGCGGGTCCCATCCCCGCAAAAACATTTGTGGGCATTGAAAGAAAATGTCTATTAATAAAATTCATTAAAATATAACTCGCAAATGGCGGCTGCAACAAGAATGAAAGAGACAAAGCGATCCAATAATTAGTGTTGTTGAAGGACTGTTTAAGTTCTTATGAATAAGGGGGTAAGAGTTCTAGGTGGCGCCGCGTGAGTTCGATGGCCGATGATATTCATTTATTTAATTGTTTTATTCAAATAGACCAGGTAGAAGTATTTTCACATTTTGAAATCTAATTGACCATAGACTATTCATATAATCACATTTCAAGGCTTTGCCGCCGTTGAAAGGAACTACTTGTTACAGGTCCCAGGATTCGCTGCATGCAGTCTACATTACATTCAGCCATTTCTAAATCAGCAGTGAATGTCTTGGTAGTTTGAGTAATGGCCTGGTTCAATTTAATTTAACGCAATTTAAGAATTTTAATATGTGTCAAGTCAGATAAGAACATATATCAAAGTACTGAGAATGAGAAGAAAAGCGGGAATGTGAAGTAGGATATTAGTAATATCTGTGCCCATTCACGAACATTTAAGGCTTACTAGCCTCTAGTATACTTAAACATGACAAAACATCATATATCATATTGTTCTTGCGTTATCTGCGTAACCAGAAAAAAATAAAGTTAGCACAAACACCCAGACTTCATCATGAGCAAACGAACCAGGAACCTTTTAACTTTCAATAGGCTCTCATAACCACTGCGCTGAAGGGGTCGACTTCAACTCAACTCATCTCGTATTGATAATGTGTTATTTAAGTATACAAACTATTATTTTAAAACAATTGCAAGAAGGTAAACTATCTAAGTGTCAACGTGTGAACTGGGCCCCAAGTCTGCTAATTTTAGAACGCTTCTATTCAATCGTAATTGTATCTCAATAGTCTAATTTAACATATTTTTCATAGAAATGTGTCAAATAAGCCGATTTAGACTCAATTACGATTCAATAGAAGCGTTCTTAAATTAGCAGACTTAGGGCCCTGGGACTTAGGGCCCTGGTGGTGAAGTCAAGCCACAAATTGTATTTTTATAAGACAAGATAGGATATACTTTATTGCACAAAGAAAACAAATAATTACACAACGATGCTTAAAGATAATTGGGTATTTATTTTCGTGAATAAAGAATAAATAAATGAGTTCACAGAACTAAGTATCATAAGTATTTTGTATTTGTTTTGCGTGCTGGGTGGTATTATTTACGTACAAATATTTATTTATTTTATATTTTATTTTATGTACGCTACCAGATACATTATTTACCTTCACATCAAATGTGATAGGCTCGCCCCTTAGCACGTTGTGTACGAATTCACTCGCCAAAGTGTGGGCATCTGAATGGTCCGTTCACCATATAACTGTTGCCATAAGCGTGCTTGTCAGGTAGTGAGGCATAAGCGAGAAAGAGCGGAACATTCAGAAGCCCACAATTCATCATCATCATCATCATCAGCCTGTTGTAGTCCACTGCTGAACATAGGCCTCTCCTTTTGCACGCCACTGTACTCGATCTTCGGCTGCTCGCATCCAGCTCCTGCCAGCCATCCTGCGCAGATCATCACTCCACCTTGCCTGAGGACGTCCTACACTACGCTTGCCGAGACGCGGTCTCCACTCAAGAACACGTTTACTCCAACGGTTGTCGGTTCTACGGCTAACATGGCCAGCCCACTGCCACTTCAGCTTGCTAATCCGGTGGGCTATGTCGATAACCTTGGTTCTCTGCCGTATCACCTCATTTCTGATTTGATCTCGCAGAGAAACGCCGAGCATAGCCCTCTCCATAGCCCGCTGAGTGACTTTAAATTTGTGGACCAGCCGTGCCGTTAGTGTCCACGTTTCGGCTCCGTATGTCATGACGGGTAGGACGCACTGATTGAAGACTTTTGTCTTTAGGCACTGTGGGATCGACGATGTGAAGACTCGACGTAGCTTCCCAAACGCTGCCCAACCCAACTGAATTCTTCTGTTCACCTCGTCCTCGAAGTTGTTTCTACCTAACTGCAATGTCTGCCCGAGGTATACATATTTTTGAACAACTTCGAGAACGGCGCCTTGTATCGCAATCGGTTCCGGTAGTACATGTTCATTGAACATGACCTTGGTTTTGTCCAAGTTCATCCGTAGACCGATGCGCACAGAAGAGTCAGCCAGGTCATTCAGCATCTGTTGTAGGTCCTGCAGCGTTTCTGCCACGATGACGATGTCGTCAGCAAATCGCAAGTGAGAGATGTACTCGCCATTGATGTTGATGCCACGTCCTTTCCAGTTCAGCGTCTTGAACATATCCTCCATTGCATTTGAGAACAATTTCGGGGAGATAACATCCCCTTGTCTCACACCTCGATGCAACGGTATAGGACTTGTTTGTTGATTCTGGATTTGGACGGACATAGTGGCTGCTTCGTAAAGGCATCTCATCACTTGGATGTATCGCCAATCTACTTGGCATCGCTGCAGGGACTCCAGAACAGACCAGATTTCAATCGAGTCAAAGGCCTTCTCATAGTCCACAAATGCTAGGCACAGGGGCTGATTATATTCTTCAGTTTTCTGTATAATCTGCCGCACTGTGTGGATGTGGTCTATGGTGCCGTATCCGCTCCGAAACCCAGCCTGTTCCGGTGGTTGGAATTCGTCGAGTCTTCGCGCAAGACGGTTCGTGATCACTCTTGAGAACAGCTTATAGACGTGGCTTAGAAGGGAAATGGGTCGATAGTCCTTCAGTAGGGTTTTGTCTCCCTTTTTGAAGAACAGGACGACCACACTCCTACTCCACGCCTCTGGAGTTCTCCCTTCAAAGAGGACAGCGTTAAAAAGCTTTTGGAGCTCCCTGAGTACGGGTCTGCCTCCTGCTTTTAACAGCTCTGTTGTTACGCCGTCCTCTCCAGGGGCTTTTCCATTTTTAAGCCGCCCAAGAGCGATCTCGATTTCGTCAATGCTGACTTCTGGCAGGTCTTCGGTGTAGTGGCGTGTAAGAGTGGCTCTAGAGTCCTCATTTCCGGGGTCAGGTCGAGATGCATGCGAAGCGTATAACCGGCCATAGAAGTTTTCCACTTCCGAAAGGACTGCCGGCTTCGAGACAACGACTTCTCCACTTTCTATGGTCAACTTCGTCAGGTGGCTTCTTCCAAGAGATTGTACGAACACTTTTGAACCCCGGTTCTGCTCAATCGCTCTCTCAATAGAGAGAGTACTGGAGCAACGGAGATCGCGTCGCACGTGCGTACTAATCTCTCGGTTTAGAGTCCGTTTCCCTGACGAAGTGACGGGTGGGTTTTCCCGCCGTCTCTTCATTAGCCCCAAAGTCTCTTCGGAAAGCTTCGACTTCTTGCCTTTACGCTGCATTTTACAAAATCTCGTACCTTCTTCCCTGAGGACTCGAACCACATCTTCAAGGTTCTGGTTAACGTCAGTTGTGGTTTCCACGGCAGCAAATCGGTTCTCCAGATTTGACTGGAACGCTTCAGATCCCATGATAGTTTGAAGCAGAGTTGGTCGGAGCCTGGCCTTCATCAAGCGGACTCGTTCAGCTCTGAAATCGATATTCAGAGAGCCTCGAACGAGTCGGTGATCGCTACCGGTATTAAACCTATTGATCACGGAGACGTCTCTGAATATGTGCTTTTTGTCCGCCATGATGAAGTCGATCTCATTCTTTGTCATAGTGTCGGGGCTTTGCCACGTCCACTTCCTTTGGGGTTGCTTCTTGAAGAATGAGTTCATCAAGAAGAGCCCCTCCCGTTCGAGGAAATTGACGAGCATTTGCCCCCTATGATTTCTGCTTCCATATCCATGGGATCCTACTACCGATTCACTGCAATTTTGTACTCCCACTTTAGCGTTAAAGTCCCCCATAACAACGGTGAAATGGGTCTTGGTAGTGGAGTGGAGGGCTCTCGATATGTCATCGAACATATCCTCCACCTCATCGTCCGAGTGTGACGAGGTCGGTGCGTACACTTGCACCACCTTGAGGCTATACCTCTCGGTGAGCTTGATGATGAGGTACGCCACCCTGTTCGACACACTGGACATTTCCACAACGTTGTTAGCTAGGGACTTATTAACCAGAAACCCAACGCCACCTTGGGATTTTTGGTCTCCCTCTCGGAAGTACATCAGGTGGCCTGAATTGAGAGTTATGGTGTCCTCTCCCTCTCTTCGGACTTCACATAACCCAAGTATGTGCCACCTGATGTTCCCAAGTTCCACCTCGAGTTGCGCCAGATGCGAGTCAAGCCGCAGCGTGCGTCCGTTGTACGTCGCCAGGGTCAGTTGGTTGTGGTGGCCTCCCGTAGCCCGGAGATTCTTTGCACCCCCCGCCCCACCGTTACCATGGTCGCCACCATAACCAGGAATAGTGGGGCTGCCGGGAACTGGGGGCCGTGGCCTTTGTCGTGCTTCCATAGGAGGTTATGCCCATAATCGCCACGCTGGGCAGGCGGGTTGGCGATCGCAGGGCGAAGCTTCTCGCACCGGTGACGCTGCTGCCCGTCACCGGTCTGTGGTATTTAGCTCGCCTATTCAGGACGGATATACCGCCGTCGGTCGGTCGCCAGAGCCTCGTTCGTTGCTCAGCAGGATGCACCGCGTGCAGGTGAGGTTGACTTGGGGCGATAGATGGAGGTTCGCCCCCTTACACCCCTTACCTTAATCATAACCCTTGTTTTGCTTCGCCGTAGTCGGGTAAAAAGTATCAACTGACGTCACAATCACGTTGGCAAAAGACAAAATTCCCTGCGGCTTTGGTGGACTGCCACAGTTTCCACTGCAGCGGGGAATAACTCAATTCTGGAAGAGTTGATGACGTAATAAGCTGTACCACCTTGTTGAGTCGATAATGAATGAGTTAAATGAGCATCAGTTAATTGGAATTGTGTCTTTCTGGACTGAATGACCGATGGTTTAAAATAGGCCAGTTTTACGTTTTGCTTGGCTGGGTAGAATTATCTATGTACAAATATTTAGGTACGCTACCAGATACATCATTTACCATGACATAAAATATGCTAGGCTCGCCCCTTAGCACGTTGTGTACAAATTCGCTCGACGAAGTGTGGGCATCTGAGTTGTCCGTTTACCATGATGGGCAACAGTTGGCGGGCTTGTCAGGTAGTACATTCAGAAGCCCACACTTCGCCAAGTCAAAATTATAACCCTCCTTTTTGCTTCGCCGTAGTCGGGTAAAAAGTATCAACTGACGTCACAATCACGTTGGCAAAAGACAAAATTCCCTGCGGCTTTGGTGGACTGCCACAGTTTCCACTGCAGTGGGGAATAACTCAATTCTGGAAGAGTTGATGACGTAATAAGCTGTACCTTGTTGAGTCGATAATGAATGAGTTAAATGACTATCAGTTAATTGGAATTGTGTCTTTCTGGACTGAATGACCGATGGTTTAAAATAGGCCAGTTTTTGTTTTGCGTGGTAGGTGGTATTATCTACGCACAAATATTTAGGTACGCTATTTACCATAACATAAAATATGCTAGGCTCGCCCCTTAGCACGCCGTATACGAATTCGCTCGCCAAAGTGTGGGTATCTGAGTGGTCCGTTCACCATGACGGCAACAGTTAGCGTGCTTGAAAGATAGTCAGGCGTCAGCAAGAAAGAGCGGCACATTCAGAAGCCCACAATGTGAAAGCCCGAGTGAATTAAAACGCAAGTTGGATTACTACCACAAAACCCTAGTTTTTTTTTGCCGTATTGATCCCACTGCTGGGCAAAGGTCTCCCCCAAGCTCTCCGGTCCCTATCCACATTATTAGGTTATTCATTAATATTGTAATCCATAACTACATCTGTCTTAAATCTCTAGCGACATTTCCCTCATTCTCTTACATAAGAAAAAGTTCATTAACTATGAAACTTATAACATAGACGTACTATGTGTCAGAAGCGGCGTCCTAAAAGCTTCGCGAGCCACTGCCCTCATTAGGACTCCCGGGGTTAAGAGCGACGTGCATCGCTGACCTGCTTCTGTCTAGATAGTCTTAGGTTATGAAGAGCACGGTGTGTTGGTAATTATGCTCAAATATTTGAGCAGAATGTACGACAGGATAGTAATAATGTCCACATTTTTTCTACGTTTTAATCTTCTAAACAATGTTGTCTAAAGAGATCGCTTTGTAGAGATAAGACCGACTTAATTGTGCAAAGAATGTACTTCTACTTGATGTATGTACTTATTTTTGTGTAATGAAGATTATTTCATACATAGACGATATCCAAATATGTTTTCATTATCTTATCTCATTTGGCTCACTTTCTCAGCTGTTTTGTAAGATATACAATTTTTGAGATATATATACAGATCTATAAATTGATTGAGAACTTTTAGAAAAAATAGAATACATACCTCAGAAGACCATCCAAGTTTAACATATACATTTATGGAAACCAAGAATACCAAAATCAGATTAGAGACTGGACGAAAAAATCCAAGCAAAAAAATGTATGCCTAGATTGCTATTGAACCCTAAAATGGCGGCAAATAAAAATCATAGCCAAATTGATAAAGTGAAAGTTAATAAGTGGCAGAATTAATTCCATCATTCGCCCAATCCATCTGTTACTCAAGGATTGGGGGTATTCAAAGAGCCAACTTCTGGGCTCTGAGTCAACTTGGAAGAGGGTGTGGTGTAAGCTAAGAGAAAATAAATGGAAAAATCGGCCAAGTCATAGCAAATCACATCAAATTCTTATCCATAAAATTATCGTGTCACAGTGTTTGTTGCCAAACTCCTCCGAAACGACTTGACCGATTTTGGTGAAATTTTGTATAGGTACATATATATTTTGTTGCGTGTGAGGTCGTGATCTACTTTAATACTTTTTTTAAACTGAAGTCTATGCGGATGAAGTCGTGGGCGGCTGCCAGACAATTTTGATAGAAATGACCGTAAGAAAATATTTTCTGTTCTTCAAATATGAAACTATAGATTTTCTGAGCAGCTGGTTGTAGGTTTTCATCAAAATTCTGTGACCCTTATGATGATCATGTCAGAAGATCATCTGATGATCTTGTAGTGAGATATTTATTTATTCGGTCATTCGTCCAGTTTGCGCATCAACGACATGTTACAGTCGTGATTTTGATGTAAAAACTTTTTTAACACACAGCAATTTAAATTACCTTTTAGCTAATCTAGTGTTCTTTCACTTAATGGTAATGTAAACAGTGCTAGGAATTAACTCAAAACAGTCCATTAGTTAAAATAATGCTGAAAAGCTGATGAGTTTTTCTAAATTAGGGGATTTAACAGTTGAGTGTTGGGGTTAAACAGTTATGGGTCTAGTTTTTAACAGAGCGTAGCAGAGCGCCCTAAATCTTTTATCAAATACATGTACTTGGATAACTGGCTTAATCGAAATAGTGATATCTGATTTTTAAGTAACATTGTGTTTTCAATCTACTTCAAAAGATACTAAATCGTGTTGATTATTATAGAAGTTAAAACGAGGCCACTGTCTTCTTGCCATGCTTCGCGGTACTGGCACATGCCTGGCAGCTTTTCTCCCGAAATGTATGAATAGTAGCGCCTTAAGCCGAGGTTGGCACGTCACTTAAAGATTAGGAGTTGAGAGCCTTCCACCCACTTTATTGTCCGGTAAGACTTTAAAAGCCAAAACTTGTTCTTACAGCTGGTCAATTCAAATGTCAAAACACTTGTTGTTTCAAAGTTGAACCTGCGACCGTTTGCACCACAACAAATGCACAATCCTTGTAAAAGGTGTTACAAAACATCACCTCTGAGGAATCAAGCCCTCTCTCACTCGTCCCTTGGGCCAGCCGAGCCGTTCGGAACTCGCACTCAGCACGGGATCGATTTCATCCACCACCGGCTTTTATTCCGATCCTTTATACTTTTTCATCTCCAGAGGATTAACCAAACTCCAGCCTTGTTTGACCACAGACTCCAATATCTTACTCTCCCGCTGTTTATTTCGTTTTCAAAGCGTACTGTTCAAAAACTTAAGTTGCGCTGGAAAATTTGCACTCATCGCAATACTTGCTCTATTATCTATGTTTTATTATTGTTTTAGAATTTTCCATGCAGTATAAAAATACTGAAGTATTAATCAATTAGTAAAGACTAAACATCTGAAAACCAGAAAAAGACATTTGGTCATGTTGGCATCAGGCAGGAATCGAACCCGCATCTTTTGCAAACCGGGCGACTGCACTAACCACTATGCTACCGAGACCATTAACAGACCGGCCGAATCTTTCTGGTATATTTACCCTATGAGCCAGAGTGATTTCATCAATATTATAGGCATCCACCTCTAAAACTTAGAAGAAAAAAAAATTCAAATATTTAACCTCCGATTAAGATGAAAAAGCTAGTACTATGTTTTATTATTTTTTTAGCATTTTCCATGCAGTATCTTTACTAAAGATCTGAAAACCGGAAAAAGACATTTGGTAATTTACTTGCTCCATTGTCAATATGAACGAAAGCTAAATTCAGATTACTGTGCAGAAGCTGAATCTGATACGCTCGTATTAAGGGCCAATTTTCTGTGGGAACTATAAATTAAATAAAAACGAAGTAAGTAGTTAATTCTTTAAGATATTACTATCGCTACTACTTCATTAGAAACCTTATGACGCAGAACCGTTGCCGTAGCCTATGATGAACATATCACATAAGCATTGCTAATCCTGGAAAACTAGAAAAGAGTTTCCAAAAAAACAAAAGATTTTGGGAAAAAACGAAGAATGAACTGTTTTGCCAGTGTTACCAGCAGACGTGAAAACAGACTTGTCGTGTTATAAGACAAAAAGGATAAAATACTAACAGATGCTACAACCTCAAGTAATCACACAACAACAAACGCGTTACATAATGCGGACCCCATTACGCAATTTTCTAAATAAAAACCAGCATTATCTACAGCACAACAAAACGTTTAAGGACATCTCACGGGGACATGAATGATGATGATTGAGCCGGGTGGACAGCTGAGAGGCAGTGGGTTCATATACCTAAACATCCACATTGTAGTACTTTCATTTATAGCCAGCAATAGATGTAAATAAAATGGCGGACGCATAAAATTAGTGATAGAAATCATTGAATAAATTGAATTTTATTTCAACAGTCACTCAGTGAATGATAATTTTAGGTTTAAACGTCAAGTTACGAATGTGACCCTAAATTAAGGGGCCTTAGTAAGTGGAAACGTCAAGTTGGACTGTTTTCTATGAGCTATAATTGAAAATATTGAATGTTTTCACACTGAAATTTCTAATATGTTTTACAGAACGTATGTGTGAAGGGATGACTGTTTCCAAAACACGATTGGAAAAACTTTGCTCGATAGAAAAAAATCCTGAAGTTACCTCTAAAATATCATATAAATGCTCATTGCTCATAACCGCATTGTATGATAATAATTCGTATAAAATCACAAAAACATAGGTATTTACCTTCTCGATTTCGTGTCTGTTTTAGATTTAGAAAATACTAAATATTTTCATTCACATTTTGATAAAAATGTGAATGGCGCTTACGATTTTTACTTTTGAGCACGTTGATTCCATACTAAACGCGGACGCTCACCTCGTCCCCCACCCCCATACCTCAGGCGAATTTCGCTGACTGCCGAACCCCCTTAAACGCAAATAGTATTTTAGCTATGAGCTATGAGAGCTATGTTTAGAGGGAAACAAAAATTATTATGTTGTTGTTCAAAGGGACTTGTTTCTACCACGGGTGGTAACATACGAGTACAATGTGATATTATTTTCCGAATGGCATCATTCGTGGTCAAGCATTGTTTGTTTACATCCTGAATAGCTGTCGGATGAAGCTGTCTATGTATCAGTGTGATCTCAACCACATCCCTGAGGATTGTGAAGAATTTCTTCAAAGGAAAGGTCAAGCCCCAACGGTGTCAAGAGAGTATTCAGGAGGAAATGAAATTAATTAACAAGTGTCCGTGAGGGCCGACTCGAGTCAGCAAATTGAAGTGCTAAGGTAGCCTGGGAGGTCACGCAAGTTTGATGAATCTTTATGCTCGGCATTCCGCTACGAGATCGAATCAGGAATGAGGAAACCCGTAGGAAAAAGGTGGCCCATGTAACTTGGTGGATTAGCAGGTTGAAGAGGCAGTAGGCGGGGCACATAGCGCGAAGAACCTGGTGCCCGTTGGGGTTGGAAAGTTCACAAATATAGCCAATTGAAGCCAAGTGGGCCGAGAGACGCCCTCCACCAGCATGGTGGATGGATGACCTTATAAATATCGCAGGGTTTCGGTGGATGCAGGCCGCTGCTGAAGAAATATAATGGGGAGGCCTATGTTCAGCAGTGGACGTCATAATGACGTTGATGATATTGATTTTGAAGAAGTTATTTGTGTCCTCTTAATTTATTATGAACTTTTTAGGTTACCTTTTTTTGCATGTCTAAAACTGGACAAAATACGTTTGACCATAACTTGTTGTCTATGTAAGATCATATTTGCTTACCGTGTTTTAACGCAAATAAACAATTTAATTTCATTTCGAAGTACACGTATCACTTCCGGCCTCTCGCGTAATTTTGTTTCACACTAGTTGACAAAGAGGATATTTTAGTTGTCAGTCCGAATAGTCTAATAACAAAAAAGAAATTTCGTCCGTCCGTTACATCTACCACACCTTACAAATTGTAACATAGTCACCAAAACATCGATTACAAATCAAATCAGTCAATCCTTTAATTCAGTCCATCCCCCAGGTGAACTAGTCACTGAATACTATGGAACGTTACGTCAGTTAGCATTGTCGACGCGTCTGCCGATTGGATTACCGACAGGGCAGACAGTGGACACTAGATAGTGACGTCAGCTTCGATTACTGTTAGTCAGATTTTGGGCTTGATAAGCTTAGTCGGACGGCTATTGCACGGATTGTTTTGAGGGAATGTGTGAGCAGCAGCGATGTGCTGCATTCTCTTTTGTTTGATTAACAGGTGTGGGAATCTGTAAGGTCCTATTGTCTCTCATATTTTTTCTCGATTATAAACTTCATCTTAGTAATTTTTGATGGTTTTTTTTAATGTTTTTTGCTAAGTTGTGATAGTTAAGATGAACTTAACTTTATTAAACAGGTTCTAAATAATAATGTAAAATTGAAGTAATACTCGACTTGAGTTATTACATTGTGTGTTTCAAGTTTTGCACAGGCGATTTTTATTCCACGAATTCATTAACAAATACGAGGCTTTTTTATACGTTTTAGCTGAAAAGTTTATCTTGCAGTAACAGCTGTATCAGCCTAACTTACTGTTTTATTGTAGTACCAAAGTCACTTGAAATTCTAATCTTTTCGTTATTGTTTAAGACTACCTTAAATTTCGTAAGCTAAATCCTAACGCTAAAAGACCAAGTCAAATCAAGAGATACGCAGTGTGACCGCCTGTTGTGGATGCATCGTGTTCGCAATGAGATTAGACGCGTCAAGGTTGCGCAATGTCCGGTGGGCTTACTAGCTTGATACGTCCAGTTGGATGTCCGGATAGACAGATTTTGACGCAAGCCATTTTACGAGATATTTGCAGGGATCCGAGTAAGGTGCGGTGGTGGACATGTAGTTTATTCGAGTTTAGGACAAGGCAAAGGTATCTTATTCTAAGGGGTTTTGAGACTTTTACAGATTTCAGAATTCAGAATTTCAAACCTCGACTATGAAGACAGTATGGCTTACAGTCACACTGCTTGCAGTCACAGAAAATACAAGCGGGAATACTTCATAAATGATATGATCGACGCTAGTTTCACCAAACCCAATACCCCCCTAATCTCCACAGAGTATCATATTCGTTGGTTATCCACATTCACCGCATGTCAGTCGGTCCATTCAATCCCGATGTAATATCGTCAAGAGAGGTTCGCTTCTCCAAGTGCATCCTATTGTTTGAGGGCGATACCCGATCTGCCTTCATTCGGGCTTTCGATCCGATGGGCCGGCTCGGACGGTGGTGCAGGGTTGTCAAATATACTGTTGTTACATAAGTAGTCAATGAGTTATAGGTCATGTTTTTGTCATACAATTATAGCATTCACAATAGTGACAATGCTGTACAGATTTATTTAAAAAAAAGAAAAAAGGGCAGTAAAAGCTAATCACCTCGTTTCCTAAAGGCAAGATCATCCATGCTGTCGGATGGACATGGAATGTACTCGCGCCTTACCTTTGACGGCGATCTGTTGTCCCATTAGGTCATAGAAAGTTGATGAGAGTCCGCACCTGTGTTTTGCACAAACACTAGTGATAAGAGCACTGTAATATCTCCTGCGTTCTTAGGTAAACTCATTGGGTTTAGTCGCTGTGGTCGAAGGCGGCCAGGTAATTTCATATCTAAGTGACGCTACATACAACACACGACAATCAAATATTTAGATTGCTTTCTCAAAGTTTTTACAATTTTTGCCCACTCTGAAAGGTCACTAATTCTGACTGTATTTTTTATCAAATTTCAGAACTGAATAATTGATAATGGTTTTCGTAAGTCTAGCAGAGGCAACCCTACCCATACGATATACTTCGTTAGTTTACGACACGTAAGCGGGCGTTTTGCTTTGTAAAATATTGCATACTCGTAGTTAGATATAGGCAAGCCCTTGTCAAATATATTATGTTTGACTTGTTTGCGTGGTAAACTGAAACGCGATATTAGGACTGGTTGAGTGGTGATTCTGCCTACGCCAGCCGTGGGTTTGTTCCCACCAGTGACAGATATTTATGGCTGTTTTGTGTCTGGGTGTTTGTAGCTGTATAGGTTGCTATACAAGTACCTATAAGTCTCTCTCTAGACCTCAACCCATAGTACAATATCTAATCAGATAAATTTAAGTGGGGGCTTTTATGATATTTTAGGTAAAAGCTATATGCCATTAGTTGTATGCCATGCCATGCCAGTTAGTGATCGAAGCTACATTTATTTAAAAAAGGAATTCTAGCCTTTAGTCCCAGCACTGTTAGGTATAATAAGCCTGACTTCAACTATGAGGACTTAACGCCAAAAGGCATTGTTATAATCTGTACCTGTTTTGTGAAATTAAGTATAACTTATATCATAAATTTTTGATATATCACACACATAAAACGAATAAACATTTTACTATGTTTATTGGCTTCTCAGTATCTCAATGTGTCGTTCGAATCTTTGTTAATATTCAACCGGATTAGACATCGTGTAGTTTGAGAAGCATTCTCAAATACTTGCTTTAAGCTCCCATCCCATAGCTTTAAACTTGATAATTAAAACTCAATTTGATCCCAATCTCGAGCACACAAAATCGACCATGCATCATCATTCAATCAACGGCCTCGCTGTAATTATTTCAAACCAAACAAAAAACTGGGCGACTTTCTTGTGAGGTCTTTTTAAGTCGCCGCCCGTAACAAATTTATCAAACTTTCGATAACATCCAGCGTAATATCGCCTTTATTACTATAAAAATAAAGACTTTGATGTTGCAAGGTATTAACACCCTCTTGTGGTGTTAATGAATATTTGGGTTTAACGTGTAAAGATATAAGGTTCTGTTTGGCTTAAAGGTGAGGTAGAAGGTATCGATATAAGCTGGCTAGCAACCGATTCCCGAAGACACCGACACGACGCTCCTGAATAAAATTGAGTTTGTTTACATAGTATAACGAGACACGTCACGGCATGATTTAAGGGGTCCAGGTCCCGCCCTTAACATGACCTAGACTGGCGTTTATAAATCTGTCTCTCTCTGCGTGAAGCTCATGAAAAAGCTAGTCCATGTTTGTATACTTCTGGATTCTTGTCACCATTTTCAATAAGCTAAAGCTACGCTCTACGTTTATACAGACAGATATATTTTATTAATTGGAAACCATATTCGAAAATGAGACGTAAAGCTCTAACTAAATGAAGAACTCTTACAATGTTTTGTAGATAATCGGGTAGGGGAGAAGATTAACTACCCAGTGACTAGTCATTGTTGACCTACCGTCTCACTATATCTGCACAGATAAAAGAAGCTTACCTAGAACAAATAAAGAACATGGTTAACATAGCACATAATATGCATTCGTCGAAATACATAATTAACTAAAAAAAAGCACGGCACTCAGCTGTGAAAACTGCCACTGAGAATAGCACAATCTGTTTAGTTAATACTTCTAGGCAGATTTTCAAGAAAGATGAGTTAACAAACGGTTTGCGAAGTTTACTAACCGAAAACAGCAGCAATTCTTTAATCAAAAGCAGCCTGCGGCACTTAAACAGTATACAACACATATTTTATCAAGTGTACTGAAGCCTGTTGAAATGGTAGGTTTGTTATCCAATCCAAAGTTTTAATTGTAAAACTTGTCGTGTGCCAATGGAGATAGATTCTCGTTCGTTAAATATTTTGTCAAGTTCGGTAAGCACACACGTTGTTATTATTTTACCGAATAAAGAAGAGTGTATTATTATAATATATGTGTAGCTGAAAATTAATTTGTTGCTTGAGTGCCAAACCGCGCCATTTCGCCGTTGCTTAGCCGAAACTTTCTTCCTGTACTTGAGTAGAAAACCTATTCAGTTGTAGCTTACATACGAAAGGCTTATTATTAGGAGAAGAATTGTTAACAACTGACAGTAAGGTTTGTAATCTCTGGACGGACGACCTGTGATGAAGGCCGCCGGATTTAGGTGAATGCAAGCCGCCTGCTACTGGCCAGTTGGATCCAGATCGAAGATCAAATCTGATCGATCGATAAATAGGGTAGACCTACGTTCAGCAATGGACTTCATGCGGCTGTCAATGATGATAATGATGAAGGCTTATAAACATCTTGTGAATGGACATGTCTGTATGTATTAGTCTGGGTGGTTGTGTATTATGTATGTTTATCCGTTGTCGAACAGCAGTATTACACAGTACAAGTTCTGCTTAGTTTGGACCTAGACGGCGTTGTGTGTAATATGTCTAGTTATATTTTATTGAAATAATTGATGAGCAGGCCTGTGCTCATAAGTGGATCCTGATGCTGGTGTTTGGTCAGCAAATTGATAAAGTAGTGACCCGAATTTTCATTTACAATAATTTCAGACAATAGGCATGACGACAGTATCAAATAATCAACGATTTGAATACATTAGGGGAAAAAACATATTAAAAGGATTCAAAAGACACATTTAGTTTGATTTTAAAATCTGAGATTAATCAGATTTTCGATAAAGTAAAAGGATAAAATACTCCAATTCGCCATTTTGACTCAAACGTCAATCACGCACTATGACGTCACTGTAGTGGAAATCAACAAATGTCACTGTCGTATTTCATACAAGTGAGTTTGACAGACACTTGATATTTACACTACAAATACGTCACACGGACGCCATGACACCTGCGAGCGTTTTCGCGCGCTGTTGATAAAATACTAGAATAATGTCCTCAAACTTTGTTAAACTGACCTTTGAAACCGAAATAAAGTTTTTTTAGTATACAATACATGTGTACCTTTATCACGAAAGAAGATTTCAAAATTGGTCGTCATGCCTATTCTCTTACCCCACTCATTTAAAACCCGAAAATAACCCTGCAGAGACCGGGATAAAAACCCTCGGGATTATGCTATCTGGGAGGGCCATTCGGGCCCGGCGACCGCGACGGCTCGATAGCGCCTGGGGGTTATTCAGCGATGGAACCGATTTCGACTGCGCTGATAGATTTTGAGGTGTTTTACGTGGAGAATAAGAGAGGGTTAAGAGGTGGTTTTTTAACTAAATTAACAGCTAGTTGGCAGCGCAAGGAACTGATTGGCGTTGGCTTGCAGATTCAGACATAATTATAACATACCCTCACGACCATATCCCTAATGGGTTAGTCAGAGGCACACTCATTGTTGCCGTTATGGTGAACAGAACATTCAGAAGCCCACATTTCGCCGAGAGAATTTGAACCCAACGTGGTAGGGGCGAGCCTACTGCCGTTATCAGGGTTGCTTGGGTTCTATATCGGTGTTTTCCATCAACGGAGAATCAGCCGCCAATTATACAATGAACACAAAGTAGTGTGTTCCGGCTAGATTTGATCTCGGAACCACCGGGTTCCGAGTCAGAGAGTTTAACCACTGGGCTACGACGCTTTCTGTTCTGAATAAGATCTTGATTAGAACCAAGAGAGGAGAGAGTCGTGGACTAGTGGTTAAACACGTCTCGGTACTCCTGTGGTCGCGAATTCAAAAAGTAAAGTAAAAGTTAAAAAAAAACTTTTATTTATGTAAGCTTATACCAAGCATTTATGACACGTCAGGAACGAATGTATTAGAATTAATATTAATTAACGTGTTTTGTGGCTTAGAAACCACCTTATTATTATTACTGTGGGAGATAAGATATTATGTTACACTTTATGCACAAAACAGTTACTTATACAAAACCGAAACTTTTGAAAATGTAGGTTTGATTAAAGCGGCCTTGTCGCTAAAAGTAATATTTTTCAGACAACCTTCAGGTCGACAAAGACATAAGCTACTATTAGTATTTTTTACCGGAACTCGTTTTTTGTTATAAAATAATTAACAAAAGGTAGTGATACTATTTTATAATCAACTAGCTCACCCGGCGAACTTTGTTCCGCCTTAAGGGCAATAAATAAAAAAAAGTAAAAAAAAAGCAAAAAAAAAAAGTAAAAAAAAAAGTATCCTATGTCCTTCTCCTGGCTCTAAACTACCTCCATGCCAATTTTCAGCTAAATCGGTTCAGCCGTTCTTGAGTTATAAGTGGAGTAACTAACACGACTTTCTTTTATATATATAGATTAAACCTATTTTCTATAGTTGCCATTATATCAATGGTCTTTTTAGTTTAATGAAGCTTTGATGAAGGTTAAAATAACCTTCGACCTAATATTTTAACGGGCCGATGTGTCCCAAAGGGGTTTCGAGGTAGCCCTAGGATAGCTTTCGAATATATTGGTATACTTACCTGGAATAAAGAATGATTTTGATGATATTGAAAAAGGAATCTCTTTCTAATCATTCGTAGGTATTATTTAAGGCTACGTTCAAATAAATTGAGTAAAGCCAACAAAATTAAACTAAAGTTAAAGAACAGATTAAGAAAATAGAGTGGTCTAATCTGCCTGAATTATATAGAATCAGTATCACTACAGATATACATGTATTGCTTTTGTCACATCGTCAATACATACTTAAGATCTGAAAACCAGAAAAAAGACATTTGGTCGTCTTGGCATCAGGCAGAAATCGAACCCGCATCTTTTGCAAACCGGGCGACTGCACTACATATTGCAGATACTGCATAGAAAATGCTTAAAACAATAATAACCACCGTCAATACATATTTGAACACTCTAACAGGTCATATTATTTTGATGTAGGTAAATTAAAAATAAATAAGATTGTAATCTAAACGTCTGATTAGCTTTAAATTACAAAGAAAATAACTCACATTACCAAAGGAGAAAAACTAAGAGGTTATAATTAGGCCCCAGTTTTCATCTTTGGGCTTGTTCAACTTCACACTCTACAAGAGACTAGAAATTCAATATCGGATTTACGTAAACAAAAAAATACAACAAATGGGTATGTGCCCCTCCAATCATGAGAAACTCACAGATACTCATCTGAAGAGTTACAAGAGATAGAATGCACGAACAACAATATATACCATACACAAAACTGCCCTTACAAATTCCAATTTATTCCGTGCCATTTTCGCCTTTACCACTTTCATTTTAAGCGCTCGTTGTTTTATAAGAATCCGCAAACGCGTGTTGGCGTTCTTAAAAAGGCGTTGCGAAGTTTACGCAAGAATTTTCCGTTCAATTTTAACTCTTATTGTTTGGGTAATAAGAGCAAAAGGGTGTGTAGTGAGTGTAGATTTGCGTTTGTGGGAGCAAACACTTGAATCACTAGAGACCCCTACAGCAGACGTCAAAAAAGTGCCGTGGAGTTTGCTAACGAGGGTGGAGAAACAATGTGTTTTCCGCTTGGAACCGAGAATGCACCCTGTTGGATTGTATCAGGAACGATCGCCGAACTAGACACGCAACGGGAGGCGATGTGTGGGCAATGGCTTGTAAATTGTAATAATTTAGGATCTCGCGAAGCTAGTCTAGCTTATCGTGTTGGTTAACAATAAATTAGCACTACGCGTACGCTGCTACTTCCTACGAGCAGCAATGCTTTTCTTGTAAGCCATGTTCTCACAAATACATAACATACATGTAAATGTAAAACTACCAGTTACTAGTTCTTAACCAATCAAAGTCAATGGAAGATTAATCATAATTTAAGAGCAGTTATAAACTATCAGGCTCAAACTTACGGTCATAGCGAACAGCAGGAAAAAATGAGATGCATGTCACTTTTCCTAATATAATTCAGCTGCAATGAACCACTCGTTTTCGCTCGTTTGTTCCCGTTTATCTTCAAAAAAATATATGATAAGCAAGCCCACAAAATTCAACGAGGTCTTTACATTATTCCATCATAGAAGAAGGTCCTACACAGATCATTACAGCCAAATATATTCACATCTAGAGGTCAGTCCTAACATCTAGTCGCAAGTGAATCGCATCAGTCGATAACAATCTAGATCCACATTCGAGTGGAGCACGAATACCAATGCGAGCACTCGATATTCGGTGTTCCAACACTCGTTACTGAGATTCGTTTGTTTACCAGCGAGGCGACGGTCACTGTACTCGGAGTACAGTCATTTTCATTTAACATGGAAATGTTTGATGATGACGTTCGGTACTGAATGAACAGCAAACTGAAGAAAATTAGGACAACGGATTGTTTTGATGTAAAAATGACAAAAAAGTTGTAGATAAACTGACAAATTGAATTAAAAAATAATCGGACTTAAAACATGATACACAAGCTGTAGCATTTACAGGATCAATAAAAAAACATGACTCGGTCGTTTACATTCGTTCGGCACTGAATGATCAGCAAACTAAAGAAAATTCAAAAAAGTTGTAAAAAGTGAAAAATATAATTGAAAAACTATCAGAAGAAAAAAAGATACAAAAACTCTAGCATTTATACGTTGTGCTTATGAATTTTGTGATATCAGTATTTTAAACGAAATGTGTCTGACCCCCGAATTTACATTCGTCAATCAACGCTAAGCACGCGCTCACGCACATACTGTCCTGTGAAATGTCAATAGGACGGTAAGGGACAGCTATTACTTCTGAGAGGTGTTCAACGTTGATTTGCGTTTGTGAATCCGGGGTGAGCGAACTTAAACTATAGGAGGACTTGAACTATGTACGCTTGAACTTGATTCTCTAAATTGATTTGAGTTGAGGATCCAAGTAGGTACATAGTTCCAACTTTCATACCTCAGTGCCTGAAGGCAAAGGGTTAGACCCACCAATGTAACAATTGATGGCATACGGATCCAAGACCTGGTCTCCCACGATGTAACAATTTGTTGCTCGGAGCGCCTTCTTCTCAATGGTTTCACAACACCAATCTGAGTGGAAACCTTTTAAAATAAAATAAAAATGTATTGACACAACACAAGCTCCATACATTTTAATAAACAATGACTTACCTGCTACGTTAGTACTTAATAACTAAGATTAACATGGTTCTTTTCAGTCATACTAATTATTACAGCCATACGTATTTTCAAGACTGTTTCCTTTTTATTTAAATACCTATTATTTAGTAAAATAGTATACATTTCTTGCCTACATCTAAATTCCAAGATAACAACCCTTACCGTATGCCCGTTTAGATGGAAATCAAACCATATTTATTTCCATCAAAACCAGTTAACACCATTCCAGTTTACAGCCATAAAAGGGTCTTTAGTAGTGTTGTCGCTTTGAATATCGATAACACTCGAAGTCTTCAAACTATTGATAGATCTTCGTATAGATAGGATAACAGCAAAAACAGGATGTCTGACGACCGAACTGCAATTTCTTAAGGCGAAAGGTATTTGGAAGACCATCAGTAGTTTTTAACTTATCTGATTTGTATTACACTACCCGAGGTTGTCAGTAAGAGATCGCTTTTTTGTAAAAAGAACACCTAAATTGTACTTTATTTCTGTAATCAAATACCTCTGATATGTTTATCTTAAGATAAAAAATCTAATCCTCGGCATTTTCTTAAAGACCTCTGAGCTGAAGTGTGACTGGAATCTGTACATGTGTCACATGCCAGAAATAGAGGCTTCTGCCCAGAACTGTGACATGACAGGCTGACAAGAATAAAACATAAAATAATATTTAAAAATAATTAAATTATTAATTTTTGATACTACGTGAACTAATATAGTGATTGCCATTTAGGTGCGATATTATCGACAGTGTAAAATAATCGATACTTTGTCAACGCTGCTCTACTCTACAGCCATCAAACTGATGCGCTAGAGCGGGACGTCTAGAGGGAGAAAGCAGACCGCTATCCGTCTTAATATTAATGTAGTTGTTAGAACGATGATGAATGTTGACATCGCAAAGCACTTTGTGGTAAACGGCCCATTATTATTCTTCGACCGTGTTTAGCCACCTATTTAGTACAGTTTGGGGACATTTGCATAAGACAGATGAACTCGAGTTCTGTGAATTACGTAATTGAGTCCAATTTTCTTAATAATTCCCTTCAAAGGAACGTTTGTTTACGTTCCACTTCAGCAAAGGACTCTATTATAGATATTCAGTCGTTACAATGGCGGGTGCGCGTCTGGCTAGTGCGTCATAATGCGGATATTTGCCAAGAAGGTTTAGGTTCACATGAGAATGGTTTTTACTTACTTGTTCTGAAATCTTTGGCAGACCGCCTACTACTGTACTTGCCTGCTTAGCCTTATAGTTGACTGGTAGAGAATGACATGGCATTATGTCCGCTTTTGGTATTAGTCAATTACTAATAAACTGTCATCGTGCAATTTCGTGCAATTTATAATAAATGAAATACAATTCACTGGAAATTCCCCATGAAAAAATAAGCCTTGAATGCCCGATTCCTAAAAGTAGTTTAAAAATGTACTTAAATGAAACACACCTTAATCTACTTTGTGGAAATTGGTTATTACAAAATCTGGCTTCAAATTAAATTAATCGAATGCTTTCAAATACTTAAAATGCCAATTTCAAATGGACTGAAGACCGTTTGAGGGACGCAGCGTGGTTGGGACCCCCACCCCCGTAAGGTCGACGGATTACCTGGCATTGGTCGTAGAATTTCGGTGGAAACAGTCCACCTACAACCAAGATGGTAATCTATGGAGGAAGACCTTTAAACAGCAGAGAACGTCAGTCGGATGACGATCCCTTAAAACCACAACTGATTAAAATAAAAATAAAACAATTTAAAGTTTGGAACCATTATTCCCTGGACCCTTGACATTATTCCACACAGCGCCATCTAGCCCCAAGTGAGCTAATTATAGTTTTTATGGGATATAAAATGTTTGTACTGTGCGGGGATCAAACCCGCGACCCTTGGTGTAGTAGCCGACTTCTCAACAATTACACCAAGACGGTCGTCAAAATTATTTAGATTATTGTTATCGAAAACTAAATATTCACAAATTAACAACAAGAACGGAAAAAGTTAAAAAGCTTTTTACTAGTTTAACTGCATAACTTTAGAATCGGGCCAATTGAAGCTTACTAGTATAAAACGATAGATTTTTAAGTCAGATTCGAACCGCAATTTTCACCAGCACAGTGAATGTACGAGTAGCGTGTTAACCTAATTTTACGAACTTACTGCAGGTTCACTAGTGGAGGTTTTACATGGTACTAACATAAGGTACGACTCTTCCTTGAGCCCAGAGGAAATCTTGTCGTCTATGAAAACCTCAGAATGGGAACAATCCAAAAGAACTCTCAAAAGCGTAATAAGACTTTTCGCAATTCAATTCACTCGCACGGTTTCTACTGGGGGGCTAAAACAGCAACATTTTAGCATTTCATATTATGAATCATCTAACTGACGTTTCATCTAGACCGCGGTCCGTTTCGAGTCAAAAGTGAGTAACAGCGCGCTCACACGCATCCCGAATTGATAAATTGTATGAACGTGAGCGACGTCAGCGCGCTATTACTCACTTTTGACTCGAAACGGACCGCGGCCTAGATGAAACGTCAGTTAGATGTTTCATAATATAAAATGCTAAAATGTTACCGTTTTAGCCCCCCTGGTCCTATCTATTTCTGGATTTGATGTCATCTAGGAGGAATATTAATTCATAATTTATTATTTTGTACGCCTAGGTCACTTAGGTCCTACCCGGCGTGTACCGTCTAGCCCTGCCGTTTCACGGTAACACAGCATGCTTTGCGATTTATTTAGCCCACAATATAACCATGCAAAAGAATCGCTTAATTGCCCAAGCAATCGGACTACAAATAGTTGTTACAATGATTTCGGATGAGAGACGATCAAAATCCAAATCTTACAGTCGTAGCAGGTTGAACAAAACGTGACAGTTTCTTACGTAAGAAGGATTTGCACTCCTATAAAAAAGAGCAGCAATAAACAAGAAAAAGAAAACCTTCAACGTGTTTGACATCACGCAGTGATCCTATCGACGCCATCTTCTTTTTTCAGCGCAGACCAGTCACATATTAAAAATCGTTGCATGTAAGCTCAGCTTAACGGTTACTCACTTCGCTGATTTTGTTTACCTTAGGCCTTCCACTTTAGGCTTCAATTTGCCTGATACACAGACAGATATTGGAATACGTTTAAGCTAGTATTTTGCTTTTCCAACGGACGGTTTCCATTTTTTACTTGGTCTGTGGACATGTTGTAATATTCTCTAACTTACATCGAGTTACACTTTCAGGATAGAAAAAAACGGAAGGGATGGACATGAGAAGCAAGATATAGAGGAAGGTGGAAATCTTTAGAGGAGGCCTTTGGCGGAAGTCAGGCTGTTACCTAATACTAGATGATAGAATCAGAATCAGAAATATCTTTATTTAAATAGACCTGTTATAAGTGCTTTCAAATCGTCAAGATCTAAATCAAACAAACAAAAATACACTTAATAATAGACTTAAATGGATGAGAAATCATTTTTACATGAATATCTACTAACTTATTTTAAGATAATGCTAACCAACCAAGCACAATGTACCTGATTAAGAGATACAGTAGTTTGTCCAGCAGTGGGATCGTCACTGCTAATTGAGATAAGATCAAAAAAATACTCGATGTAGAAAGTGCTAATAACGACCGATTGTTCCACTTTTTAATACAGTATACTTATACAACTTCTAGCTCCAGTAGACTGTACCTGTGCAATATCGTCTCTATTTGTGCACCCCAGACGGCAAGTGACGGCACCGATACCGAGGTAACGGACGAACACCCTGGCTGCGCCCTCGGGAATTCGCCGTATTTGGGACTTCTGAATCAATAGACTGGGACAGGGTTGTTGCAATGGATGATGGCTATTTAGTCCCCTTGTGGCTATGGTTTGATATATTTTAGGATAATTCTATTGGGTTTGGGATGTGGTTATCCGATCGAGGACCAGGGTTATTGATACAGCAGAGAGTAGAGTTACATTATGTTGATACGTATGTATCCACTAGTATTACTATTCGTTATTTATATTTTAGTACTAGTGGCCGCGGTTCCCCTTTACTTTAGTTTTTGCACACGCAACCCACATTTTAAACTCTTATATTTTTTTTCATTTTCCATGCAGTTTTACCGGTTTTTGGATCTTTAGTAAAATACCACCACTACGTGTTCTCTAATCATCAAGTCTCTACGACCAGCGGCCAGGCGTTGTCTTTAAAATAGCTCCCGCCTGCCTGTTCCTCACATAAAATAAATGCGCACGTGGTATTTGACCATAAATATTTTAAAAATATGAAAAATCGTTACACATTGGTTGGAATCAAGTACTGCCAAGGTAAATATTTTGCCGTAGAACCAATGACCGTTATGTAAGTGATTTTGAGTCTCGCTGTTGGAAGAAGTGGATAGCTAGCTAGCCGAAGATAGCGCGATGGCGCGCATTAGGAGAGGCCTATGTTCAGAAGTGGACCAGTATTAGGCTGATAATGAAGCCTTTATTGGACTTCGTTCTACATCATCATCTTTTACTGATTGTTATCGACACCCCAGATTATGGATGAAAAATGTATCAGACGAAATAGAGAACCATGAAATACATGTACAATCACATTATAGTTCTTCCATCAGGGTCGAAGACCTGTCAAGAAACTCAGAGGTTACTCTTTTAAAAGTCACACAGTTTAGTATGTCTTGAATGAAATAAAATATGAAAAGTTCCTATATTTTCTTTGCTATTTGGACTCAAACGTCCAAAAATTATTGACTCCAAGTAAATACCGCGTCATGTTTGTCCCAACATTCGTCCAAGATGCTATAGAGCTATAGTCGTATATCATAGCTATAGAGCCCGTTGATTAATGGAGTTGTATATCAATTACCGTTGTCAGGTGCAAGTCTGTTCTTGTCCCGTGTTCAGGGGGCTAATGGCCACTCGAGGGGTGTACGATGTGGTGTCTGTAGCGATCGATGGAGGGGAGGTTCTACGGAAAAAATTACAATTATAGCCGAAGTAAAAGTCAATTTATAACCTACTAGGAGTCCACGAACAACTGTGTTCTTTTTCTGATGTTTTCATTAATGTCGAGACCTGAAGGAGAGCGTCGTGGAGCAGTGGTTAAACACTCTGGCTCAGAGCCAGGTGGACCCGAGTTTAAGACTGGCCGGAACACCTGCTTTGTGTTTATTTTACAATTTGGGGCTAACTCTCCGGTAAAACTAAAGCAACGCGGATAACGGTAGATTCGCCCATTACCAAGTTGGTTTCGAATCCTGTTGGCGAAATGTAAGCTTCTGAATGTTTCGTTCAACAACCAGGGTGCCACTGACTACTCCATTTGGGATATGTTCGTAATTATATTATGAGAGCTTATATTTTGTTGCTTATACCATAATGAGCATTCGCTCAAAACAAAGCTTACAACTTATATTCTTGATTTAAGTTTAAAGTAGTTTTAGGTAAGACAAACCATTTTGGTAGAGAATGATGTTTGGGGTGGAGGTGGTGTAGCTCAGTACCTATATGCGGTGGTCAATCCATCAACGGATGCGACTTGCTTGGGCTATCAACTCAAAAACTTTCAACAGCCTTGCCAAGCCACGTTCAGCAGTTGGCCTCAGCTGGCGTGGCTACATGTCAGTCGTCTGGTTGGATCCCTTAAGACGACTTGATAACATCTGACAGAAAAGTTTAATTCTACCCCTAAAAATATGGTCATCCACAAAATTTTCGTTTCCACCAAGCATATTCTTAGTTGGGCGAAGTTCCACAATTCCCTAACACAATAACAGCGAGTTCAGCGGTAATGTCGACGGACGGTGCCCCGGGGACGTAGACGACGATATTATTCTTCATACTTTCTTGTGGGGTTGAGCTGAACCAGTTTTGGAAAGCGTGTCGACGAATTGACTTTGTATCATGCAACTGGCGCTTCGTATGTTGTTTGCGTTCTGGATCGATTGATTGTTGGATTGCTTTAACTGTTAACTTTGCTCTAGATTTTTAAGCTTATCTTTTATGCAGTTGGTATTTATTGGTTTTGGGAGTTGGCTAGTACGGTGTAGACTGATCACCAGGTGTCCGAAAGGTAAGTTGATGCATGCTGTCGTTTCGGCACGTAGAAAGTTGGTACTGCGCCTAAACCTTCTACGGTCGCGTCAACCTGTTGTCTAATCGGGTTATACCTAGAAAAGTGATGGAATAGAGAAGTTCACCTGTGTATTGTGCACATTCTTAAACTCTATAATATCTGCGCAGCTGGTTAATCTCATTGAGATTAGACGCTGAAGTCAAAGTCGACGAAGCGGAAGTTTTTATGTTTTTTTTTTGGTTTTGCTTACCAAAAAAATATGGCCCTCGGTCGACTGTGATATGATAGACGACGTTAGTCGCTTCGGTATATGGATTAACCTCCGAAGTAGTCAATCTGATAGCGGGTGCAGTTAAATTATTAGTCATCAGAAATGCATGTAGAGGAATTCATGGTTTGGGTGCACAGATGCAGTAGTATGCAGTATAGTATATAAAGATATAACCACTCAAGCAGAGCGGCTGCTCCTTGGCAAGTTCTAGCTGAATAGGTCACATTTGTAACTGTGTTTTAATGTAAGTCATTTTTTGGTAAATTAGATGGAAAGTTTTAATTCAAATTTGAATATTCTCTTTAGCAAGTCTGTTTCAAAGATATTTTTGATTGTTTGTTTGTTTGTTTGACGGTTTTCAATACCATAGACACCGAAGTGGCTGTAATAACTTGAGGTTGGATCGTTTAGGGAGGGTAGAGGACATTGAATTGACAGGAGTTCACTCGAGGGACTGAATGTTGATTGATGAGCTCAAACCAGGGCCCCGCATTCAGTAAGCGTGGTGGTTAAGCCCTTTAATTGTAGCGGAAACTTGATTTCATGAATGAGGCTCTGAGCTTGAGCAGGCATTTGAGGACGTGCCAGCTAACTGTAGGTATGAACACAGTCGTAAAACTGGAAGCACTAGGTAAGTAATTTCAAAAAAAAATATTGTTGCTTCAACTGAAGCCTTATTATCTAACAGTATCAGTCTATTGGCAAAATAATTTAACTTTGCCAAAAACTTAAACTTCAAAAAATTGAAATTAGCTTCTTGAGCTTTGACAAATGATTTGAAAGTCTCGTTGAAAACTATGGACCAATATCAAAACTAGACTTTCTACTGGTAATCTGAGATAAATTAGGGAAAGTCTCCGTGGAAGATGATTACTACTTAAATTTGAACCTTGAACGATTAGATTCTTAGATATAAATCTTGAAATTTTTCTCAAGGGGTTGTTTGTTATTTGGTTACGTTCTTCAAGCAAGACAAAATTCTTTATAATGCTTTTTTACGATTTTGCCTAATGAACTCTTTTTCAAATATTTTTTTCGTTTAATGTTACCTAGAAATTCTTTTTCAGAAGAACACATTGGCTACTCTTCTAAGATAGATAATAAGAATTTATTACCATTAACTGCTACACTTGTGCTATAGTTAGTCAACTTTATAGAGGTACACAAGTGCGGTCTTTAAAAGTAAACAGGCTTATTTTATGAAGCCAACCGAGCGGGCGTATAAAATATTATGACCACTTATCATGCTTAAACTGAGATATTCTTGCAGCGAGTTTACGATCGACACAATATTTCAATATTTATGCCGGATAATTAGTATTGGTATGCAAATGTTGTCTAACGGAGGGAACGCGTGAGAAATTTGTTGTGACAATATCAAACACTGTGATAAAGTCGAAATATGAACTTATATTCTAACATATCTAGTACTATTACGTAGTTCAAGTGTTCTTTAAACGAAAATGATTTGGGTTACTTTTTTCGAATAAAGACTACAAAGCACTAAAAACGTTAAAAAACCTTTTTTTTATAGTGGTCTCCTAGATGACCTTCCTCCACTCAACGGCAAGCAGCTGTGAGGTGCAGATATGGGGTTAACAAGCACAGTAATAAAGTGAACTACTGGGCTGGTCTGTCACATTTTGAAGGTACCTATGAGCTAGAAAACTATGTACAATTAAAAAAACCCTCAACTTATTACCAGACATTGAATGGTGCAGAACGGCACCAACTTCTTTTTTTAATGGATTTGCGTTTGACTCCCGTCTCGCTCATGGTAAGCGATGACGAGGTCGAAGATGGAACACGCTTACCCAGAAAACGCCTTATCACTCTTGCCTTGAAGACACCAAAATTCTTCAAACTATCTGATGATAAATTGTTTGAATAAAATTTTTCATTCCCTAAATTAAGAAGTATTTACTCTTCAGGTAGCTATAGTTTTGAAGTCGGTTTTTGTTTTTCCTTTAAAATAATCCAGCAACTCTTGAAAACCCCCTGTCTAACTTCGCAGACGTGAGGCTTGCTAACTTGTGAGTTACGGCTGCGAATAGATGCCGAGACAATGCCGACTTTAGCTAAATTTAGTTATTTGATTTATATACGTAAAGATACAATATAACAGAAACGAAAAGGAGCTCGTTGAATATTCGAGCATGTAAATTGAACAGAGGAATTCACTTCAACCTTTACAAAACCGTTTCAAAATGGCTTTTATGTCAGCAGAGGTGCACATGTCAAGGTTGATGTGAACGCTTCTGTATTTTAAGCGTATTATAAGGAATAAAGATTACGCTACGCTCCTGCGTAGGTACTTTGCTCTACGACTGCATGGTACAGTCAGCATAAAATGAGGTGTACTAACAGAGTGATTATGCGGTCGAAAAAGTATTGACGGTTTGAACTGAAAGGCATTTATTTCATGCTGTTGAAAGTTAGTAAAATGATTCACAATAAAATAAAACAAGGTAAGAAACCACAACCACTACAATGACAGAGTCCTATCCGTATGTTGTTTGAAGCGTCACTAAAATCTTAAAAACAAGTGGAACCTTAATTTTATTCTGTAGTATTAGTAAGGTTGCTTTAGTCTCGCCTGATGGTAAGCGATGACGAGGTCGAAGGTGAAACACGCTTACCCAGAAAACGCCCATTCACTCTTGCCTTGAAGACACCAAAATTCTTCGAACTATCTGATGATGAATTACACAACAATTTTTCATTTCTTAAATTAAAAAGTACTTACGCCAACAGGTAGCTATAGTTTTGAAGTCAGTTTTTGTTTTTCCTTTAAAATAATCCAGCAACTCTTGGAAACCCCCTGTCTAACTTCGCAGACGTGAGGCTTGCTAACTTGTGAGTTACGGCTGCGAATAGATGCCGAGACAATGCCGACTTTAGCTAAATTTAGTTATTTGATTTATATACGTAAAGATACAATATAACAGAAACGAAAAGAAGCTCGTTGGATATTCGAGCATGTAGATTGAACAGAGGAATTATTTTCAACCTTTACAAAACCAATGCTAAATGGCTGTTATATCAGCAGCTGATAGTACAGAGAAAGTCCTAAGAGTTACAACTGTCACTGATTGCACTGTACTCGGACTTTTAATTAAATTATTAAAATTAAAAAATTACACGTATTTCAAAAGACAAGTTTCTCGGCAATAACGAATTCTCTGACAAAAAAATCGGTCAGCTTAACTACAGCTTATTAAAATGTTGATTTTGTTTGTTTTGTTTCAATTTTTTTTTTATTTTTAAACACATTCACCTATTGTAATCAAAGTTCAGAGAAAGAAACATATTTATCAGTACATGAGCATAAAATGTTTTTGAATTACCGTTTAAAGCAGCAGGTAAGCTCTACAACAGCCAAGTAAGAAACCGCTGTAAAACTTCAATTTTTTCTGTGGCTTCGGAAATCTTTGTCCAACTTCGCAGACGCAAGACTAACTTGGTACTTGGTGACTTGTGACTTATGACTAGAAATAGACGTTGCGACAATACTTACTTAATTGAACTAAATTTGCAGCTCACAGCAACGATTTCTTAAGTGTTACGATACAATTATTTTTAAAATTATAAGTACTGGTTTGTATGCTTCTTTGCATCTTATTATCCATCGTATGATATGTGCAAATTTCAAGACGTTAAATAAAGTAATAACCATAAGTGATAAGAAGTAGTTTTGTATGAACGTCTGAAACTTTAGCGTTGCGTTCGTTTTTATGTGCCCCTTAGGTATGTACGTCTTTAAAAAATAATTAAGTTAAAATAGTTTTTTTAAAATATTCTAAGCCCCAAGATAAGATATTGGCCCATAATCTGTTATGAGCCAATACGCCTTCATAGTTGAAGGGCTTCGGGGGAGACCTTTGCCCAGCAGTGGAATACATCAGGTTGAATTTGATAAAAATACTTAACTGGAAATAAGTGGTTCAAAATAACAATAAACTTTATGAACTGGCATTTTTCCGCTTCTAATTCAGAAGCCCTAGCAACTTCCCAGACGGCCGACTTGCTAACTAGCGGTAAGAGCTGAAAATAGACGTTAGAACAATGCAAGCGGAACTTTCTGTAGAAACTTCAAACCCTACAAAATAAAGCGGGGTCTTATAATTTTTTCATTTCCATACCGAACTAACGACGATCGCTGTTGTAAAGCAAAACACGCCGGGTCGGAAATGGGATGGGTGACCACCCCGTCCGAAATTTAGTGATGTGTATTTCGGGCATCTCCGTGCTTCGGGAGGCACGTTAAGCAGTTGGTTCCGGTTGATGTCGCTACATGTCAGTCGTTAAGCCGTCTCCACCGTAAGTCAGAGGCCTTAGGGTGGCTAGATAGCTTATGACATTAAGTTTGCTCACTAACCTTACACCCCTTCAACAATCCGCACTGAGCCCGCGTATTGGAGTATGGCGCGTTCCATCAGTGGGACGTATATAGGCCGTTTGTGTTATGTTATACCCAACCCAACTAACAATTCTGATTAAACAGCTGTACGCACAATGATCGTTCATCTTTTAACAAAAAAGAACAAAAGCGATCAATATCCAACCTTCAAAACATACAATTCATTTACCCTAATTAAAACATCGTCTATTATTTATTAGAAAAATTGACCCACATTTGTAAGGCAGGTGGTTAAGTCTCTATTAGAGCGGTGAACATTAATTGATGTCAGCGAGGGTCGAAAGTGGAAACAAAGGCGTTTTTTCGGCGCTATTGTACGGAACCCTCCGTCACGGTCCGGAGTGCGGCCGAATCGATGATTTTATTTTTGGGCCTATAGGGTTGCCACATTGCGATCTAGCGGGGCCCTCGTAATTTTATAGCATATAAGCTGTATTTAAATACCTATTCTTACTGTATAACAGCTGTAAGCAGTCTAAGTAGTTCTTATAATGCTTTTATACTGCACTGAGTTCTAAGAAGACTAAATGTATGAACTTACTTATTTGTGCATCATAATACCTATGTATTTCTTCTAGCTGCAGGTTGTTTGGTAGATCATGTTTTAAGTAACAAGACAGCTTCAATTCTACGTTAACTAAACACTATTTAAAGGTTCTTTTAACAGTACAGTAACAGTACAGTAGTACACCATAGTTGGCCAATTTTTTTTTGTATTTATACCAAGAACGATCTCTTATAACAGTACAAATGTGTATTGTTAATGTAACAGTTTTAAATACAAGATAGTAAGAAAGAATCCTCGCTAATTACATGGGAATAATTCAAATAATTTAGGTCTCATTTTAAAATTTTAATAAAAGAATTTGGGGACTACATTTGTACACTTTTTTTTAGTAATTGACTTAATGGAAACAAGATTTTATTCAGACTTTTAATTAGCTGCAGTAGATTGACAGAATATTTTACGGAAATTATGTCATATCCTTGAAAACTGCAATTCTCCGTCACTTTACTGCACCAAATGAAATGTCCGAGTATAACTGGAAACCGGCAATTAAGTGGGAACCCTATTCGGAGCTGCGTAACGTAGTTATAACGATATCTGCCCTGTAACGTATGACGGCGGTTTTAACCGACATCCCCAAAGGAGGACTACAAAGTTAGTTACTCGGTTTAAAAATAATTTGAGAGCTTTTTGTATAAAAGTTATATAATACGGTTTTATCATTTTGATTGGTAAGACGACCAATTCGGACCTTTGTATCTAAAACCTGTAATAAGGTTTTAGATACAAAGTCTTTCTTGTTTTTTAACAAGAAAGACTCTGAAACAGGTCCGCTAAATAGGACACGAAGTGGGGTTTTGGTTACCGAAATGAAACTGGATCTTGGACCTTTCTTCAGTCTGCGTGACCAAACGTGAAGGTGCTCATACTTTCGGAATTTAAAATAAGATCTTAAAAGGTAAATAAGGTCAAATTGGCTGTTATCTCGAACATATTTACTATCATTTTTGTAAGTAAGGATATTAGAGAAATATTAACCATCGTTGTATTGTTGACAATTTTTTTTTAATATAGAATCAACGTCCGAACGCTTCTTACTTGTTTACTGTATTTGAATGTTAAACTTGTCATAAGTACTCATCTACTCATAAGTTTGCAATAAAATAAATCAACAGAAAAAAAAGCCCTGATAGTCAGAACAAGTGTCTAGACACTAAAGAAAGTGTATAGCTGTCTTGTTTCTTATCAATTACTTAGCTGTTGTGTTTTTGTTTTCATACAGGTTCAAAGAGGGCATTTAAATTATGTATGTATGATATAAATTAATATGTCTCAACTTCTAAGTCGTTTTATTTCTCTATTAATCGAACATTATGAAGCGTTTTCGCATGAATAAACCATATTTTAATTAGATTGTCATAATATTTTTCTCTATTGCGACTGTTAGTCGCGCTAGTATTGTGTGCACTCCTTAGCCAATTAAGGGAAGCTAGTCTGCAAATCATATCAAACTGGTCTACCAAGCGTTAAAATCAGTGCCGAAACTAGCAGCTAGATTCGAAACAGACACACCAACAGCTACAACTAGACTAAACTAAATAACAAGAGTCCAAGTCAGCAGGCGACGGATGGGAACAAAGGGGAAACTTGGCCGAGAATCGAACCGACTGCAATTGTATCCACTTGACTATTTCCTTGTGTCTGCGGTTAATTGTTTAAGTTAATGAGTGTTAAGTTTCAATTCTGGATTTTTGCTTCCATTTGCTTTAAAGTACTTTTTGATCCAAAGTTTGTAGGAATTTCTCGTTAGTATAATTTTCAAGAAAATCGGCGTAAAAAACCAATGTATTGATTTAAACTTATACAACGAGTTTTTAAATGAACTTAGCAGTTTTTGTACTTCATGCTGTTGTTGAAGAAATGCACTAAAAATTCCTAGATGGTAAACGCTCAGGCAACGCGCAAAGGAAGCCCACGGAGCTGAAAAACTCTACTGTTTTCACTTTGCCAATCATACAGGCGTTGATCAAAGAAGAGATACAAGACATTACGAGTGACTATTACCGAATAACATAACATAGTGAGTCTACGATACAGAGTGAGTTTTTCAAGCGGGGGCGTGGCAGGCCAAATCCTAAACTGTGAGGGAAAAAGTTCATCCTGTATTTATGCGATCTCGTAGTGTCGCTTGTAAGGATCAATTTCTGGGAAGTAATACTATAAAGTAAAGTAGAGAAAACGACAATTTTTTTATAAAAATGTGTTTATTTCTTTCTTTCTGAGTCTGAGTTTGCAGTTAATTTTTTGCCAAAAACCAGCTTTGAGACTCTTTTTGGCATTTTTCGATATTCCTCATAATTAAGGATTTGGCCTACCACGCCCACTTGTAAAATACAGCTTCAGCCTGTCAGCCAGTCGACTCACTATGTTATCTTATTCAGTAACATAACATAGTTAGCCAACTATGCACTGGGCCACGACGCTCTCCCAATACGGTAAGAAAATCATGACTAGTATTGTGATCTATTTACAGACATCAAAACTATAAAACAAAAATATCAAAACGACTAATCGATCTCATGACCGAGTCATTAACAAAACCTGTACGACTACTGGATTTAAAATCGTCAAAAAAACAACCTATAAACCGTTAAACCGGCCGCGTCAAAGAACTGTCAGATGAATGTCAAACGCTTGCGTTTACGAGCGCAGTTGTTGCTAAACGGCTTTTTACGGCACAATTACATTTACTAAGCACGGTAATGGGGGATGCGCTTCCCACACGACAGGAGTAGGGGAGTGGAAGCGAAGATAAAACTTTACTAAACTTTAATAAAAATACTGCATGGAAAATTCCAAAACAATAATAAAACAAAATAAAAGCTTTTTCATCTTAATCGGAAGTTAAATATTTGAAATAATATTTCTTCCGAGTGTTAGAGGTGGATGCCTATAACATTGATGAAATCACCCTGGCTAATAGGGTAAATAAATATACCAGAAAGATTCGGCCGGTCTGTTAATGGTCTCGGTAGCATAGTGGTTAGTGCAGTCGCCCGGTTTGGGAAAGATGCGGGTTCGATTCCTGCGTGATGCCAACATGACCAAATGCCTTTTTCTGGTTTTCAGAACTTTAATAAAGCTACTGCATGGAAAATGCTAAAACAATAATAAAACGGAGATAAAACAGTTTGTTGGCCGTGTTAATTTAGAAATTTGATGTAAAACCATAATATTTTATTAAATTTATTACAATTCCCTGATATCAGCTTCAGTTCGTAGCCTAGCCCTAGTGCCTAGTAAAGATGGATTGTGTTATATTTTTTCGAAAATAAATATTAAACATTTGTATCATGTTGATTCAGACCAAAACTAAGGCACGTCATCAGCATCACAAAGTTTGAATAGAGTCGCATAAACACCCATAGGTGTCAGACATTGATACATTATAGTAACAAACAAATTCCTAAAGACAAAAAGATAGGCATAGCAACATGAAAGCTTGTCCTAGCTGGTAATCGACAAATACTCGTAGCTAAGAAATGGTTTCAATAAATGATAAGAGAGAATGTGAATAAAAAAAATTTAAAAATAAAACTTCGAAATAAGCATAAAATATGTAATACAAGATATTTTATTTTTCTTTATTGGGGAAACAAACAGCTTTAGATACAACATAGATTTAACTTAAATTAAATAATCCATTAGCATTTAAAGCTTCCATTGCTGATTATTACATTTTAAGTTGTTATATCCCAGAATTAAGTACTTATATTTTAAGTAGTTATATCTCAAGGTATTGTAGTGTGAGTAGAGCTTTACGTGCAACTAAATGCTAGTATTTGGAGTTAAAAGCCCTCGTACGTACAGTTGGGCTATAAATTTTGATCGCGCTGTGACGTGTGTTGCTTTAGACTTTTTTACGATCAGCTATTAAAATTATAGAAATAAAAGAGGATTCTTTTAGACCTTTTTTAGGGAATTAAAACCATAATGGCTGAGTTATTTTGTAATGGGACATCTGTACACGGGCCAGCTGACTCCAAATTGAGCAACGCTATAGTCCGTTCGCGTTAAGAATGCAGAGATTTCATTCTTGTCCTTCAACCTTGCACGCCCCGTTCGTTCCTAATTAGAAAATCAAGTTCACAGTGCCCAAATGAACGTATTCTTTCAAATGCAACCGTTTTGTACGTGAGTTTTGATGTTTGTAACGGAATTAAATTAAAAAAATACTGCGGAATTAAATTAGGAATGTACCTTTAGTAAGTACCATAGTACTTACTAAGGGTACATCCATACTATTGTGTCGTAGTGTAGTGTTTGACGGAAAAAACATAGTAAAGCTATAGTCTTTAAATTACATATGCATTGTTTTCGAGGGTGTTATAAGTTCACGTAGGAAGATGTTCGTTTGTGAATGAAGGGTATGTTTGTTTGTAAATATGCGTGTTCGTGTGATATCTTAGTGAATAAAGAAAAGCTTTGAAAATAGGATACATTTATCAGCCACTCGTTAATTTTCAGAGGCGTTCACATCTACCTTTACAAAACCATTGCAAAACGCGTCTTATGTCCGCAGCATAAAGTCCCCCTAGGTAAGGTTGCTGTGGACGCTTCTATACTTCTTACTCAATAATATTTTAATAAAAACGACGTAGATAGGTTACTTGTTACTAAAAAAGTGGCACCCGAAATCAGGACTGCGACCACCTGAGCAAAACATTGACAGTTTGAGACGACACTGTGCAACATGTATCTGTCTCGTTTACGCTCTAGTAAATAAACATACTATCTTGTAAAACCGGTCAAATTATAGAGTAGATACTCCAGGGGTTTTTTTTTGACTTCGCGTCAGTACTGACGTAATCTATCTGCGTCTTTTTTATTGTAACATCATTGTTCTTACTGGACTGATTGAGAGGATCGATTCATGATCTGATTTATTTCTGCCAACCGGACTTTATAAATAAAAACGAAATCAAGAGACAAAAGCTATTGAACTGCAGATGGAAATAAAAGCTGTAAATTACAGGATTCCAGGACGCGGGGACGAACACTTATTTATATACGAAGAGCGGTGAATTGAATTCTCGTGTCGGTTATTCATTGTCATGCGGTTGTTTGGGTATTCGTTCCGTGGATCAGCTTGCGGTGGACTGTGGAAACGAGTTCGATATTTAAAATACAAACTATTGTAAGAATACGGCGGGTTTTCATTGGAGTGGAGATGTACAACTAATATGTGTGGTATACTGAATACATTGTTGTTGGTTGATGTTTTACTTGTTTTGTATTTTTCAAAGATATTCTGTACATTTACGAGTATTTACATCTTTGAGATTAGGTAGTCTTTAGTCTCATTCACTGCTATAATTTCGATCTGACTGGTGGAGTATCTTTGGATTAAGGCCGCTATTTATACTTTAAATGACAAGTAAAGTCCTTTGTAACACAGTGCCTTCTAGCGCCAAACTTAGCAACTGAATGCTTGTGCTATGGAATACTAGACAACAGATAAACATACTAACATACTATTTTTTCTGTATACTTAGGAAACCCCCAGACCAGTACAAACAAATGTTTGTGCGGTGATCGAACACCTGACCACGTGTAATAGCCCTCTTCTGAACCATTACACCAAATCGGTCGTCAAATACATAACAATATCTGATTGGTTATTAATTATTATGTACCCACAGACCACTCCAGTCCTCAACATTTTGACGTAAGTTGGACTTAACGCTAAATTATAATACTGATTAAAAACAAAGCTCTACAATAGCTGCAGGCGGTGTAGAGAAATGTTTAAGAATTCTACCAATACTGTAAAGCAATTTGGCAAGACTGTACTGAAATTTTATAGGACACCTCGTATCGTCAATCGTCACCAAAGTGCTGAGGTTAAGTTTCGTGGTGTCTCAGCTGGTAGGTGGCGTTGTACGGGATTCAACCACGTTAGTTTAACAAGAGGTTTAAGGCATTTGTAGCTGCCAGGTCGGCAACGTTTGCTGTCGTTAAACAAACGGCGGGGTTAAGTACCGCACACCGCGTGATTACTGGGATGGGTGACCAAAATTTCGCTTCGGAAGGCGCGCAGTTGATCCTGGCTGACGTCGCTAGATGTTTGTAATCGTTAAGTATAGTTGGGGGCCTTAGAGCGGCTTGATAACACCTGACCAGGTTTATCATCTGCACTGAAACCGCATACCAATAAGAATAACGGCTGGTGTTTTTATGTTGTTATAAACAAAAACCAAAATTGGTGCTGCGGCTAGGCAATACCAACAATCATTAGTGCTATAATAGTTAATCCTATCCAATTACTCCATAGCTGCTTATGTAGGCCTTCTGCAGTCTCAGCACAGTACAATAGCTGTTAAAGCTCTGTATTGTCTTTGTACAGCTATTAATCAGCTTTGGGTTATAAAAAGGTTACTTATACAGTTTGTATATTGCTTGAGCCGTATTCAAATCATTACTAACAGTGAATCATTATTGCTTTACTGATGCATGTTATCATTTTTTAAAAGCCGACCTTTTCATTCGCTCAAATACGGAAATATTAATTACCTAATTGCAAATGTATTTATTTTTTTGTGACAAAATCACAATATTGCTCCAGAGCAAAAGTAGTCCTAAGGTAAGGTTTTACCTTGTGTTATCGTAACAAGACTTGCGTGGAGGAGGGTAAGAGAAGCCATTGCCCAGCAGTGAGATTATCTTGGCTAATTGAGATTAGATTATTGTGACATTGAAGGCACGATAATGGCCAGACTCAGGGAATCAACCACGCGACCTTTTGAGTCTCAACCAACGCTCGTGTTCGGCAAGGCTGTTCTAAAACCTCATAGGACACCATGTCCGAGGGGATTTCTAGACGATCATTAAAACAATAGGTTTGAGGTGGCCGTAGCTAACAGTGTATCAGTCACATATTTAAACAGCAGTGGTCAATGATATTATAGTAAAAAAGACGTAGATTGGTTACTTGTGCTAAAAAAGTTGTACCCGAAATCAGAACTTCGAACATCTGAGCAAAGCATTGACAGTTTGAGACGACACTGCACAACATGCTTTTTAAAAATGATTATTAAAACACTCACCATCTTGCTTCACAGTGTTCCCCAGCGGTCCACAGCTGGCCAGCCAGACGAACAGGATCCACCTCAGCATCAGGCCGAAGCCCCCCCTCTGCAGTTCCGGCTGGTTGTGGAAGTGCCTGACAGTCGGCCGGTTGGGGGCAGCTCGAGGGCGTGGCATGGTTCACCGTTGACAGATCACATTGACAGCACTGAATTGACAAGTTTAGCACATCACTGGTTTTGGTATTTCATCATCACTTTATCACTGAGGAGTTTAGAAGTAATCGGTTATGCGTTGTCAACGAGTTAGTAATGTATTGTTCATTTATTTCGAGTATTCATTCGTCATTTTTCTCTATCTGTGAGTGGTTTGAAAAAGATCGGTTTCAGCGATGAAGCCGCCCAAAACGTAATGTAGGTATGTTTTAGGCGGCTTCATCCTAATGGTTATACTATGTAACTGTCTAGTGTCATAATTTTTATTCTGAACTGTAGATTTTTGCAGTTTTTGATGTGCAATAGAGCATAAATATTTTTATCTATTTGACGAAAGCCCTGCATCTATGCTTGGCTTTAAGTTGAGTTTTGAGCACCTTTTGGCATCGCGAAATCTGGGCCGCAGAATCCTAAATACCTAGTGTGCTTTATAATTATAATAGTCTTCGCACACGGGCCTTAAAACGCAACCACCGGCATATTCCTATAGTTTGCAACGTGTGGCGTGTGGCGGCCACCGGCGTCACCGTATGCGGAGAGTCCATATATAATGTATGAAAACTGCAGGAATGCCGGTGTCGGCGTTTTGTAGCTGTGACGTGTGACCCGTGTGCGGAACGCTACCAGTCGCGGCAATCGCAGTTTACGGACATATCTAAACGTAGGTTAATTTTGTCAAATAATATCACAAATAGGTACCATTTTAACGGAAAACTTTTCAATAAAACTTCGTCCTTTTTCATAATAATTGTTAGTTATAGAAAAACTGTGCCATAGCCGTTACGTTGGCGTTCAATAGGTAATGGTTATGTCACGTCCAGCGAAATTGCTGCTTTGAATTATTCACAACTTAATTTTGTTAAGTAGAACTCTTTCGTTTGTTCGAAGTAATGACTTTCTGTATTATTATCGACGTTATTTTGCTGTCATTGTTATTTTCATTTTAGTTCTTCTATTTATTAAATATCTATTGCACATATAATAAAGAGTACAATATTGGTATCTTTGATGGTTACAACTACTGATTGCATAGCTAATATGTTTTTTATGAAGTACCTAATAAGTGGAGGTAATCAATAACACAAGTATGTTGACTAAGTAATTATTATTTTAATTACCAGAGTTTGGATTGCTTAAACTGTATTAGTTAGACTATTTTTGAACTTAAGAGAACTTACTACTTATCTAAAAATAATAATAAAAAAAAAGTTTACGAGAGTATAGAGAAAGCTCCTTTTAAGCGTGTGATGCCTTGTAAAGATTTAAGATACTAATGACCAAAAGTATGAATGACCAAAAATATTTTTTACTGCAAGAATTATATGAAAAGATTTGCTTTTCGTAAGACGTATGCGTATTTAAATCGGTTTAGATAATTTAATTTAATTTTTGTTTTGAAATAGGTATCAAAGTCCAAGAATGGTTTATCATGTGCAAAAGTCTAATAGCATTGGACCAATGCTCCATTCGGTCGAGGACGATGTCTGTCGGGCAAAGAACAAGGATTTACCTACAGTGGCACTTTTAGGCTCCCATACTTACGCTTTGAGTGCTACGATATTCACAGAAAACTATCAAAGAATGCATACACAACCTTTGTGTATTGAGAAAGGCATTTAGAATGTAAATCGGTAAGATTGGCTCTTAGCTATAGCCAATAAGCGCGGAGATAACTAAAAGGTGCACGTTTTCAAAAGAATTATCATGACTATAGGCTTATAGGCACCTTGTTCGTGCCGGATCATGGCAAGGTGGCGCGACCCCTATAAATCAAGCTCCGATGCTCGATAAGCAAGCTTTTAACTCATCATGGAAAGTGACTCTGATTTTTATACTCCATTTCATTTTGCCTCTGAAAAATGGGCACGAATGATCAGAGATAGGCGACCGTTATGGGCAGAACGTGGTGCTAAAGTGGATTGGGTTTTATTATATTTTTGCAAATGTTCTGATAAGTTTTGCGCTGTGAAGTGCTTGAATGGAATTGCCAACGCTGCTGATCTGAAACTAGAGCAATCTTTTTGTGATAAGTGCTACAAGTTATATAACCAGATTATTGCAATTGTTTTTTCTTTTGTTTCCGTCTCGTTGGAAAGGATGTAGGTGCCCGTGACTCTGTTGTGATGAGATCAATTACAAATGGGAGCAAATGGAAATGGAAGAGTGAATAGGCATTTTCGGAGTAAGCGTGTTCCATCTTCGACCTCGTCGTCGCTTACCAGGTGAGACCTGGGTCAAACGCAAACCAACTTGTAATGAAAAAAAACAGCACGACTGAAATTTCGTTTTGGAAGGCACGTTTAGTAGTTGCTCTCAGCTGACGTCGCAAAAATGTCGTTAAGCCTAGTTTTCCTTCGCCCCTCAACAATCCGCACTGAGCTTGCGTGTTGGAGTATGGCTCACGCCATCTCATAGTTGAGTTGAGGTGAGGCTTAATGTGCCAAGGAGTAGGATGTAGAAAAGCCGTTGTTTGTGTGGCTCATTGGTTTAGAAGTTTTTGCCGTACTATGTGCGGCTATAACACCAGTGGAATGATGATGATGTAATGCCCAATCAATCAGAAAATCTCAAACCAACTTGTAACGGAGAGAGAGGGGAAATTAATTTACTGTTTTCAAGAGATAAAAAAAGTTAAGAAAACAAATTAATAAAACCAAAAATACATACCAAGAGACAACCAAACTAAAAGTGACAACCCTAATGTCAAACAGCGAAAAATGACAAATGACAATCAAAACATTTATAAATTGCAAAGGAGTATCTATTCCTTAACACAACTGTTAAGGCCGGGGCCAACTGCACACCATCCCTTCACGGAATGCGCTCGAAAAACGGAAATCACAGTATTTTAGTCAGGGTGGTCATTCATGGTTATTACTCAACATTTTTCACTGTCCAATCCATTCGCTTATGGATTTTTTTACCCTCATCTATATAAGTCTATCCAAATCACGTGTAAAGTTCACTTTCTGTCGCTTTGACTCAATATTCTTCATTCCACGACTTACTGCTATTGTCCAGTTAATACGAGTGTAACATCTGAATATCATTCACTAATTATCTTGCACCACCGCACCTTCTTTTTTTCCTGGTTTGTCTACCTGAAGGTTGTCTGGAAGAGATCTCTTTCAGTGATAAGGCCTATTTGTACCTTCATCTTAAACAAGTGAGTTAAACAAGTTTTTTAGCTAAAGATCTGAAAACCAGAAAAATAGGCCAACAAAAAAAACAAAGCAATAATAAAAACAAAGTATTTTAGCGTTATTTTTTGGAACAGATCTTTATTGAAGATAACTTTCTGGTTTTCCTATCTGTAAACAACGTTGTGCTATTCCCTTTTTTGTGCAATATAATATATATATAACTCAATATGCCTATTTTGGCGCTTCAGTAATTCTGCCTTTCCTGCGACGATATCATCATCTTATGGTCACTTGCTGAACTGCTGAAGCCATTTGGTTATTTTTTTTATAGTGCTCTTCAAGATGCCCTCACTTCACCTGATGGTAAGCAGCCGTGAGGTCTAGATATGGAATTGACAAGCACAGAATGGACAACTACTTTGCTGGTCAATCTCATTTTGGAGGCCTGCATAAATGCCTTTTTATGTTGTCTGTTATGTAACTAATATACATATATATTTCAGTGATTTCATCAGACTTTTGTCTGTTCGCCAATTAGTCTTGGTAAGTTCTTTCATATTTTTGACCAGACTGTCTCATCGATAGAAAAAGTTCTAATACCCTAGTACTGCGAAATCCACCGGGACTTAGCCACTCCGATTCGCGCACCGATCGAAGAATGACCCACAACTCCACAAGCGGTCACGAAGGCTCAAAATTTATTATCATAATAGCAATATGATTGAACACGACCATGATCGTAATTTCAACGTAGCTAATAACGTTATTTTTGTTCCTATAAGCCGATTGCGTGACGCTCCGAATAATCCGTTTTAAGGCGCCGTATTACAAGGGAGTATGGTACATTTTGGGGCGGTTTTAATTGATTTTCCGCCCTTATGTAGGGTTGAGTTATCGCGTTCGTGATTGTACTGTAACGTCGCGTCGATCGAGGGTTTTAAGGTTAAGATACATCCTGTCAGTATTGATAAGGGAAAATCGAAAAATATTTCGCTTTTGTTCAATTTTTGTCATTTGGGATAGGTAAAGTGTACTTGGGAATTGTTTTATACCATGAAAAAGCTACTCAGTTTAAGTAAGATCCGGTTTTTTGTCGTGCTCAAAAGACAATTATCTTACTTTTTTAACTTCCTATTAACTCTTAGCTGTTTTAGTGAATAAACTGAGGATAGTAGTAAGAAAAAAAAAGAAAGCGAGTGAATGAGCTTCTAGACAAATGAAAAGGATCACTAGGTCACTTCATCTATATTAGTTTAACATTGAGAGTGTCACCGCAACATTTCTGCTGGTGCGGGAATCGAATCCATGATCCTTTGCAACTCAGCGGCCGCCATAACCGCTGACCTAAAGGGATTGTCATTTACAGAGCTAATAGTGTTATAATTATAGTCCACCCTCCTGGTTTTATTATAAGCAAGAGGGGTTCACGCACATAACCTATAGTAATAGTAACTATAGTCTGGCAAGTGCCAGACTATAGTTTCAAATCATTAGTTATGTATTGTAATATCAAACTTACTAACTTTAATGTAGAGCAGATATTCTCCTGTAAGTGTTTTTGATATCTGTTTTTCGATAGGGCGAAGGTTGTGGTCCAGTTAACTGGCAGAGAAAGCTTCTTGGCATAAGCCCGCCACTTGTGTTTTTATGTGTGTGGTTTTTTTATTATGAAAGGGATCGTTTGGGATTTATTCCAGAACGTATGTCATGTTACGTTTACTCAGACTGAGCAAATTGCAATGTTAATATTATGTAAAAGTTGTAAAATGTACACATCGAAATTCATTGAACTCTCTTTTCACCATTAAAAAGCACATAACAATCCAACAGCCACTAACATTTTATGGGAGAATACACCACAAGACTTCCCACATAAATCTGTAACAAAACGACTACATATCGATTCGTCAAAGGCATTCGAACACCTTTACAACTTAATTGGTTTTTAAATCACAGCCTCAATACCAAAGATAGAAAGAGAGAGAAAAAATCTTTTGAGCGCCACCGAGCAGGTAAGCCGGGTGTGGGCACAATGGATGGCATTTCACGGCCCATGTGCCTATTCATGGCATGTCAGAACGAGCTGGGCTATTACTGGTTACGGCTTTGTTGGTGGATGACCCAGGTGTGCTTGAGCATGGCTCTGCAGGTAGCTGTAATTGACGTCATATATGTTAAATAATGTTTGCTTTGTTACAACAGTTATTACTCGAAAACTGATAGGGTGGTCATCATAGTTTTGATTTTTGGATTTGTCTCCGTCACGAATAGGGGAAGGAACGACTTTTTTCTCTTGGGTTTCCTATCTTCAACCCCTGTTTTTTTTCTCTTATTCGTGATGGAGACAAATCCAAAAATCAAAACCACTCTATCGGTTATCAAGTAATAAGTGTTGAAACAAACCCATGGCCCATGTGCCTATTCATGGCATGTCAGAACGAGCTGGGCTATTACTGGTTACGGCTTTGTTGGTGGATGACCCAGGTGGGTTTGAGCAAGGCTCTGCAGGTAGCTGTAATTGACATATTATATGTAAAATAATGTTTGCTTTGTTACAACACTTATTACTCGATAGCCGATAGAGCGCTTTTCATAGTTTTGATATTTAGATTTGTCTCCGTCACGAATAGGGGAAAAAACGGCTTTTTTCTTCTGAGTTACCTATCTTCAATAACATAACATAAATTACTTATGTTTTTTATTATTGTTTTTAGCATTTTTCATACAATATCTTTTTACTAAAGATCTGAAAAACCAGAAAAAGACATTTGGTCATGTTGGCATCAGGCAGGACTTGAACCCGCATCTTTCGCTAACCGGGCGACTGCAACACCAATTATGCTACCGAGACCATTAACAGACCGGCCGAATCTTGAAAAAAAATTAATAAAAATAATTAAAAATAATCTTAATAAATTACTTATTTTAGTCCCGACTACTGGGCAACTATGAGGCCTTATCTCAACTTTGAGGTGGAATGAGCCATACTCCAACACGCGGGGTCAGTGCGGATTGTTTGAGGGGTATTAGGTTAGTGAGCAACCTTAAAGTCAGATGGTATTAAGCCGCCCTATGGCATTTGACTAAGTTTTGACTCCTTCTCCTCCTCTTTCCTTCCTTTCTTCTCCTTCTCCTCCTTCATGAATTGGCGAGTACCGTAGCCCAGTGATTATAAACTCTCGGATAATCCCGACAGAAAGAGACACAAATGTTCAAATTGGCTCCTCAAAATGTAGGCCTCTAAATGTTCCGTTCACCATGACATCAACAAATAGATCCACGAAGAACGCTACACGATGCCTCAACCTAAACTATTTTTATAACAACATAACACTTACAAGTAACGATTTATTTCAAGTTCCAGTCCTTGAAGGAAACAGGTGTGAGGATTATTCGGCCCACTCAAGTTGTTTATGATACAAGACGTACCTATCATTAGAGACCTGGGCGGACCCTTAGCGGCTTTAGCATTTGCGAACCATTTTAAATGTTGTTTTGTTTCGTAATGATGGCCTATATCCTGTTGTGCCTGCATCACCTGCTCGCCGATAATAGCCGTGAAGGTAGCAGATTCACGAAAAGTCAAAACAATAAATAAAGATTTCAGCTTGTGGTTGTTCAATTGAAGAAATAAGTACGTTTTATCTTTTGAAAATTTTGACAAGTTTTGTCCCCACGATCATTTTAGGAAGATGTAAGAGGTAATTTGTTTCTTTAATTAGACATTTCAAAAACCATGCATTTCCTACAAACCTGACTTTGTTTAATATGTATCTATTTACAGATTATTTCATAGTTGAGGTGAGTCTTGCGCCCAGCAGTGGGCCGTATATAGGCCGTTTATAGATTTGGCATCCGTTTTTTTATAGATTTGTCGTCTCAAAGACCTGAAAGCACTGCCAATGCCCAACCTACTTAAAAACTAAATTCTTCACAATGTTTCCACACCTGCCCCAAATAGCGTAAAGTAAAACGTGCAAATAAAACAAAGGAATGACAAAGAAAAACAAGTTTCGTAGTCAATAAAGTTCTGAAGGTGTAATAAAAACTGAAAACATCTGTTAATAGTGCTGCAGTCGCCTTCCCTGATTGGATTCTGGATCGGAAAAATTTGTTCATTTCAATTCTGATTTTATCTCTCTGCTCATTTAATGTAAATCCAATTTATTTGTCAGAGAATCCAGATACGCGGCAGAGTGTAAAAGTCAAGTTCAAGCCAAGAATGCAGATATACTATCTTGACCAATTTCTGATTTTGAAAGCTCAAAAAATATTTTAAACAAACACGTCCAGACTTATAAGTTAAACTCGTGTCTTAAATGTCATAATCATACCTTAAACGGCATTCACCCAACGTCCAAAAATCAGTGTTTTTTTGATTGACCTGATCCCACTTCCAGATTACCCAGAGAGTTAAAACTTGGTATTCAGATAGGTAGCGATTCAGACCTTGAGGTTCAGTTTTTTTATCCTAAGTTATTCCAGCTGTTACTGAATTTGGCACACCTATTAACATCACAGTTCTTTTGTCAAAAACCAAGGCATACTATGATAGTAACGAACTTGGCTCTTATTTCAATGTTATCGATAGGAGCAACCTTACAGACGGTCGTTCGGAAATCTTTTAGTTAATTTTATCTCCGCTCAAAATCTTAACTATCTCAGCCATTTGATCTTGTAGGTTATTTTTCGTTTATTACATTTGTCTGGGACGGTGGTTAATAGGCTAATTTGTTATAGTCAGAAATCGTGCTTCTATATGACTCGAGGCTCATTAATTTCATTTTAAATTTAATTTGTAACCCAGCACACGGAATAAAGGTCACTTTGTAAAAATGTCTGTTTATTACATTTGGACAAATCGTTTTAATAACAACGTCACTAGCCAAAAACAGTTTTATTCTACAACATTTTATGCTAAGGAATTGTCAAATATATTCTATCAATGACGGAAAGTTGTGTTTGCTATCAATAATTAACAGAGATAACTCTTGTTTGATAAGGATGTAACTACCTATTTCTTTTTCGGGAATCAATCCTTAGTAACACATGTATAATTCATAACATCTGGCTTGTGGATGACCCAAAATATACTAAATACACATTAATTCAACGATCATTAACGGATTAGAACTGCCATCGTTTTTGCTCTCAACAGATGGTTACATTATTTAAAACATTAAAACAACATGAAACTAATGATCGGGTTAAATTAATAATTAGTACAAGTCATACTTACTATTTATGTGGCACACTTATATGTCTGTACAAGAAATGAAGACTGAAATATAGTCTGTAGTCTCAAAGTATACTGTAAAAAAGCAGACAAATTCAAACAGTAATTCAGCCAAAATAATGGATGTCATTCAAGATGGATATTTAAGGACACCGGACCACCCATTACACATAATGGCTATTACTAAATCATAAATGTAGTACTTTTAATATTTCACATATGAGAAGTATGGGTATATTATTATTGTTGAATAGTGAATCTTTTGGATGTTCGGTTCACATTCAGAATTCATTTGACGAAAAATTGCATTTTGTATCTCGGTGTGATAACATACATATTCATTTGTTTACCGCTTATATATCAGTCAGCAACACGAGTTCAATTTCAGAACTAGTAGTAGTAATATAGTATTGTAGATCATCCTTTCAAAAAAGAGTAACTCTGAGTGGTAGAGTCACAGTATGTAAGCGTATTCAATTTGGTTTAGTAGTAAATTACTCTATTTTGTGTGCAATGAAGTTTTCTTATCCTATATCTTGGCGGAAGACGTACTAGATATGTATAACTTTGCTACTTTGCTTGTAATGTCCCACTGCTGGTTATAGGCTCTCAGATAGACTCATCTAGACAGTTAAACTATTTTGTATACCAAACAAAAACTTGAATGATACATTCTTTGAACAAGGGTTAATTATCGCTCATGCAACATCATGTCCTTCCAATCCAATAAGTAATGACATCGTTATATCGTTAATTTACTGCAACGGTAATTTTAAAGGGCCAATTTCCATTGGCGGGTCACGTGACACTGACAGCTGTCACTGCTGTCAGTCCGGACGCAACTGCGACCGTCAGTCAAGTGCTCGCTGGGTTGAGACGAAAATTAACGGATCCACCGAAAATGCCGGTTTAACCCACGGCTGAGTAGGAACGGTCTATCAGACCGAAGCCTGGAAATAATGTTATGTTTCCAAATGTTGAATATTTTTAGGCATTTTCAAGCATTCATTTTCACGTGGTAAACGGACATTTGTTTTTTTCTTCGTCTGGGCGTCAAAGTATGCAATTCGAAATTATTAATTTAATGGTCTCTGAGTATGGGTATACTACGAGCTATGGTTAGTTTAGGGTTAGATGAAACTTGGAGTAAAAAAGTCGTAGATATTAAAATAAGAAATAATTAGAAAACAAACTCAAAGTAAACGGATGAACAAACATGTAATACACTAATTTGGATTGTTTTATGATAAAAAACAGTATTAATGTGCTTTCAATATTTTTGTCATCGCAACATTTAATGGTTTTGATATCCTGTCTAGCTTTTTATCCAACTTGGCCACAGAAAATGTATAATGATAATTCTTTAATGCACAGAACCCAAACAATATTTTTGTAAACATGTTGTGTAAATATCTGCAGCTGATGATGTATTTTGATGCGCCAATAAATCATTTAAAATTCAAAAATAAGTAACGTGTAAATAAGTAATTGCTGTTTGCAATATTTAAAATATTCATATTACTGAGTTAATATTTCAGTAAATGGGTGAACCAAACACCAGACTCAGAACAAGACAGAAGAAATTTTTTTGTACTTTGATTGTGGGTAGACAGTATCGAAAAGTAACCAAATTGGCCGTTAGGTTCGTTTTAGAACAAAAATCGTTTTTGAGTTTTGTTAGCAGCGCAGAAATACTTCGCCCTCTTTGTAACATACTAACTGCACATAGGATTCCTTATAATTCAATTTCTATTTCCATATTCCATGAGTGTTTTTTACTTGGTGTCTAGGTATATAAAGAAAGTTAGCTTGCACTCCAAAGTAACTAGCATTGTCTTAAGTTCCGAATTACTATAGCAATTTATTACGTTAAAGTTTCCACTACAGACGTCCGTGTGACTCCTGCGACAGTTTTAGAAGCGGTGGCTCAAGATAGGGTACGTCAATCATCTTGAGATGAGGGAGTACGAAAATCTCTAACGGATGTGGATTTCGGGAACTGCTTGTCTATTATTGTCTATGTGCTCAAAGTTAGTTAGTTTGGAGGTGCCCGTGGCGCAGTTGTGACAGTGGATTGGCAATGATCGCTGTTGTAAAGCAACACACGCCGGGTCGGGAATGGGATGGGTAACCACCCCGACCGAAATTGAGTGATGTAAGTGACGTCGCTAGATGCCAGTCGTTAAGTCTAGTCAGAGGCCTTAGGGTGGCATGATAACATCTGACTTTAAGGTTGCTCACTAACCTTGAACCCCCAACAACCCGCACTGAGCCCGCGTATTTGGAGTATGGCTCGTTCCACCTCATGGTTGAGGTGAGGCCTGTGTCCCAGCTCTGAGCAGCGTATCGGTCGCTGAGGGCGCGTCCCGATAAGGCATACAGCAAGCGGCTGACTGTTTGCTCCTAAATTGCCTTCCTTTACATTTAGGATGGAGTATCAATACAGAGTGTACGCAGTTTGCGACGTTTCGCTTGTCGACTTGTTTTATGAGCGATTGATGCGCGCGGTCAGTGGCGGTGCTGGTTCACTACGCCGAGTTAGCGACCGATACGCCATGACTCAGTCAGCGGACAGTCAGCCGCTCACTGTTTGCCTATTGGAACGCGTTCTTACTCCTTGTCTATTATTGTCTATGTATTCAAAGTTATACGACACTCTTAAGTGTTTACTGCCTTTAACATACCTCGGAGTTACTTTTACTTGTACAGTTATTACTTTTGAAATTTCATTAAAACAATGGCAAACTTTGAATGTGGAAATGTTCCCAATTTACAATTACCTTATGTAAGAGGGGAACGAATATAATTTGTTAATGGTTGCGTCGTCAAATCTTAAGTCTTTATGTGTATTGAGTATGTGTTAACTTAACTTTATTATATGTCGTTATTTTACTGTTTGATGTATGTACTCGCTATTATAAATATAACAGTGAGTTCCAATGCGTGTTGTTAAGTGATTTACTTACATATATTTCCTAAAACAAAGTTTGTGAATATTTTTAACCATTAGTCAATTTGTTCATGATTAGCTCTGTACTGAGTGTGAGTAATACTATTATGGATTAAAGATAGAATTAACAAAAATGGTGTCATGCCAATCAATTACACCGTTTTTTCTGGTTTTTCTACCTTTACTAAAAATGCAACATTCATTATGCTTACCCTTGAATTGATTTGAATGATAGGTAGTCTTCTTTCTTCCTTTCAGAATACGTGTAACAAACAAGTTTCCATTATCTATTTATCTCAGTACAAATGCCTACGATCCACCATTATGTATTTCTGTCGTGTACCCCTGTTTGAATTCGATACGGCCAACCCTTGCCACTAATCTCTTGTTACACAATTGTTATATGTATCTTTTGTTCAGGACCGCAATATATTAGGATACGTCCAGTTACTGTGTTTGCTGGCGTTTATTTGTCTTGCGGGGTTGCTAAACAAGCCCTTATTGCCACTGTTAGTAGCAACAGTTTAATTAGGAACTATCTTTTTCAATGATGAAATGGACGGTGATGAAAAAAAATCATTGGATGAAAATGTATGTGTTGTTTTTGGGTACCTCATTAAGATGTTTTGTCTTCTTATAAAATGCTAATTCGATTGCCTAAAACAGATTGTTTATTGACTCTTATTAAATGACCACAATAAGTTAGTCCAAAATTCTTACAGCAATCTTCCAGAACTCCGACATTCGGCCAAAATTGGTTTCAAATGCTGGAAATTTTGTAATAAAATAGTGTTAGGTTTCGAACTATACGTGCATGTTTTATAAGTACTAGAATTCGTGTTTTAATGTTTTCACGTGTTTTAAACCTTTTTAAAGCCATTACGTAACAATACAAATTTATTATCATCTTTTTATGTTCTCCTGTGGTGATATAGATTTTATCTGTGTGAGTTATTTTTATAGCTGCGGATAATAGGATCGAATGTTTGGGAATAAAATGTAATAAGGGGATCGAATTTATTGCAGTATTAAAATTTTATGGTGAGATTTTTATGAATTGTTTTTGTTTAATTAGGAGATTAAACTAAGTGCTTTTTTACAACTTGTACGATTGTTTTTAAAACCTGTTCTATTTATTCGTTTAATTTTTAGCAAATGAAGGAGTACAAAGTCACTATTTGCATGTATTACCGATTTGTATTTTGGAATTGTGCCCAAGAATAAATAAATAAATCAAAGGCCGACTTAATGCTAAGAACATTTTCTGCCAGCGAAGGGGTTTTTCCGATTTTATAAGTATACTCATAAGACAACAGACTAAAAACAATGAATTTGTTTTATCTATTACTGAAGTATCGATGAATATTGCGATACAGTAGAGCAATGGCCTCCAGAAGTCTCGAATAACAAAAGATCTAACTAAAGTTTAGATTCTAACGGAATTATCAGCTTCGGCCAACTTCGGTCAAAATAACTACTTTCAGCCAAAAAACTATCTCTGGCACAAAAAAACTATCTTTGACACAAAAAACTACCTTTGACAAAACATATTATGTTTTATCATAAGGTATCCAACTCATGCTATATTCCGAAAATAAGTCTTAGAGGACTCTCCGCTTTTGGCCGATCTATTCTAGCAGCTTAGACCTTGTTTCATGTTGATCTTTAAAAATGAAAGTCTGACAAAAGAACATAGACCTGATTTCATTTGTTGAGGTAACATTCAGAATTTGACGCAGTAACTATTTATTTGCTATAGAAAGAAATTTCTTTGCCTGCTTATGAGTAATTTCGTTGGACTTTGTAAAAGCTTGAGCTACTTACAGTCAGCCTTAAAAGTTTTCTGGGTCAAAAATTATGAACCCTAAATCCGGTACTGTCTAAAAATATGTCTTCCGACTTGACGCGATGAAATTGTCCTCGAGTTATTATCAAAAAAATAACCAGAAAGAAACAGCTGTGATAAGAATAATACTTAGAGATTTGAATGGCACGGATTTAAGTAAAATAATTTATAAATCTCACTACCATATAAAGTTTTTTGAGAAACGAGATAACGAAATTGTATGAACTACTTATGTCAAACTGACTGGCAAATCAAATAAGCCTACGACTATTGAATTTATTGGAAAAAATCATAAAAGTTACCTAGCTCAAATTAAGTAGAAGTAATGCCTCGCGCCTAAGAGGTAAAATGAATTATTTAAGTATATACCTACCTAGTTAGTGTTCAAAATAGAAAACAATTCACAGTGTACAATAAGGACTTAAGATTAAGACAAAACTTTAATTTAAAAACATCAACAGAATGCCATATTTTTAAACAAACATCAATATTAGCAAAGCAACCAAATGTGTTAAAGCTTACACGCGCCGTTTACTCTCAGTTTTGTATCTTTGTTTAGGCCCATGACACGTGTCATGATTCAGCTATTGCACTTCCATTCCTAAATCCTGTCTCTTGGAGATACGATCTATATTCGTCTGTCCCTATTTCACACAGAATATTTACAGAGAAGTATAACGTATCTTGCGTAAACGGGAAACGACGCATTTTTGGTTACTTAACAAGAGCTGTCAAATTGTAGGTTGCCAGTTGTCAGTCACAAATGAAGTGTCAACCAACCCGGGACCACTTTTTCGCCTGATTGCACACCTGTTTGGGGTCTGAAGGGATGGCAGTTAATAGAAATAAATAGGTTTATAAGTAGTTTAGAAATTGAATTTGGGTAGAGTCAATTATTGGTTGGAAATGGGATTCGTGGTTGTTGTGTTGATCTGATTGTCTGAAACTGTATTTCAATCGGTTTTGGAATGTCTATCTGATTTTCCACCATGAAATAACATGGTAATGGGTAAGGGTTAAAAACAACATTGTTAGTTTAGGTTTGATGCTCAAATCGATTTGAGTACGAACATTGACTGCCCAAAACATAAACTATTTTTTACGTATGTAAGTTGAAGTGGGATTGAGTGGGGCACATAACAATGGCAGATTGTGGCAGAAAATCACAAACTGGATATCGTTTGATAGCAAAGGCAGCAGTGTTGGAACCCCCACCTGAAAGGTAGACGGATGACCGGTTAAGGGTTCAGTGGATGCAGATTTGACTCGATAGCTAATTGATTAAGATGGTTCAAACAGCAAAAAATACTATTTAACAGTGCTGTCATTGAGCAAACAAATGATAAAAAAGTTTTCAATATTTCGTAAACCCATTCACGACGTCGAGAGAGAGAAAGAGATAGACAGCTTTGTATAAATAAAAGAGCATCTAAAGATAATCAACATTTCTTCAAAATGAACAAACGCAAAAGCCAGATTGTACAACCGGCGGAACATTTTTGATAAAATGACCTCTGCTGCTTTGATGATACCAACTAGAGCGGTTAAGTTCTGCATTGTACACTTATCTAGTCTGACAGAACCGGTCGCGACGATAACTTCCGGCTGAGAAATAAGTTGTACTTACTTTTCCTGTGCTCTTATTTTTGTTGGCTTCACATACCTTCTTTGGCTTAGTCTGGTATTGGTTCTTAGAGGCTTATTTTTATTACTAGTTACTTATTGTGATATCTTATGATTGTAATTTATAAGGGTTTTCTGACTTGAGCCGCAGTCTTTAAGACTATGGGACTGGGAAAGCGTTGTGGCCCAGTGGTTGAACTCAGACCCGTGTGGTTACACCTAGTTTCTGTGCATTGTGCAATTTGCGGCCAACTCTACGGCGATGAAAAAACACCGATAAAACCCAAACAATTGGTAGTAAGCTCGCCACCATCACGTTGGGTTCACTCGGCGAACGTGGGCTTTTGAATGTTCACCATGACTGTAATAATCAGTGTGCCTCATACTAACCCTCTTGAGATAATAATATAGTTTTGAGCGTCACAGGTTCTTCATTCATCAACAACTCTAAAATTCGTTTTAACCAAGTAAATCAATACCCCACCCTTAAAGGCCTGAATAATATGCTTTGGGAAGCACTATTCCTCATTTCCACTGAAGGTGTGGCGTTTGAAATATTAATAAGATTAAGTTATTCCCCAACACCCAATTTTGAATTTCAATGAGAGCTAAAACGAATTAGCATGTTCTATATTTAAGTACTACTTAGGTAGTCAATCTTGTAATCCAAGATTTACGTCATAAAAGAAAAATATTTTGATGCTATTTACAATGGACAAATTTTAAAGCAGTTGTGACCTAGTTGGGGATTAAAAAACTGCGTTAACGTACGATTCAGTGAATTCCTTGTAATTTAAATTATATTATTAATTTGATGTGGGCTGTATTTTCATTATTGTGTACAAGAATACTACTACAGGCCATTGGCTTTGTTTTATTACGATTTCAAATTAGACATAACGCTTCAAGTAAGTAAGTAAAATAGTCACCGCTGTAAGTACTCATTTCATGATGGCATGATTCAAAACGGGAATCGTAGCTAGGTAATTGATAATAGTTTGGACCGTCTTAAAGAATCCACTGTTGAGGTAAATCTCTAGATTTGGTGGTTGGTCTACCAAAACGCATGATTTCGTAGGTCATTGTTCTTTTTGGCTAAAGAGCTAGAGATTTTAAGACGTAGCAATAAGTCAACCAATAACATAAGATCCCCTATCGATGTCTAATATATCAAAGAATTATGCCAAAGAACCCTTATAAAACTTCAGTTTTTGCCGTCATGCTATGCTGTGATTTATTCCACCAATGAATACAAGTTTGACAGTTAAAGCTGAGTAACTTTCAGTCGAAAAAATAAGAGCTTTTTTAGAGTTGGGTTGTGTTCGTTTCATTTCGTAAAACCAGTGGTTAAGAAGGTAGGTACCTACAAGCCAAATTATAATATGGCCAGTTTAATATTTGGCAAGTATTGTAGATAAAAAAAGAAAATGGGTAGATATGCCATTGACTGTAATATTTAAAGTTTATTCTTCGGAACTTTTTGTGGTTGAAGAGTTAGTAAGTAACTCCAGCAGTCCATAATTGGAAACAATTAGGAATATGAACCCGACTGTTACAGGTACGTACTACATGCAATACAATAGGTATACACAATAATGCTCATCAATAATAAATCATAAATCCTTATGTATTGGTAGTAATGCAGTAGGTACCTATGTATGTATGTACAAAACAAAACTGTCACTATAAAAAACTGTCTTTATCAATATTTTTTAAAATTCTGTGTTGTTAATGTATTAACTGCAGGGTTCATTTCAACTTAATTACAACCCAACATTGATGTATTATTAATATAAAGACTAGTGCATTCATAAACAAAATAACGATCTATTTATCTTTCGGATAATAATCTGTTTAAAAATAATTCGATTTATGCTTGTTCAGTTCAAAGTTAGATCTAGATCGAGACCGAAGCCAGTCAGGTTATTAACTGGGATAGAACAGGAAATTAGTGCAAACGGGCTCATCTGCACAAAGGAAATAACTGTTAGCCTGCACAGTGGGGGAGTTTACGAAATTGTGGGCACATAAACACAGCATGATTTGTAAACTTCAAAGCATATAATGTAAAAATAAATAAATTACAAAATAAAACCCAAAATACGCAATTCGTTATTATTTAATAAGAAAACAAAAGACGCAAGCGAAGAAATTCACATAAAACATCAAAATAACGAAGATAATTCCATTACTGCTTTGTTCACTGCTTCCTATCGACCGCCGATGAAAATAAAACAAAAAACGGCTAATCCAAGCCATTGCGACTTCCTAACCCTGATACAATTGCAGTTGTAAATCAAAATATAAGCAAGCGGACTGAAAAATTTGCAACACAAATCGCCACTGCAGTGTAACAGTGCAGAGCTTTTTGTTTGCGGTAGGAAGAAACCTACTGATTAACATATTTCATCGGGTGCCCGTTGCGGCAGAAACGACACACTATTCTATATCCTTGTTGACAACACATTACCGATTGTGGATCCACGGTTACCGCCGATTTATCTAAACCTTTTAAACCATTATTCACTAAAACATTCGCCTTACGCTTGGCTTGGTAATCTTTAACACAAACTTGAGTTGTTTTCACAGAAAAAACGTTGGGAATCACTGTTTAATACACAAGATCACATTGTTGGTGTGTAACTGGGTGGTTTATTGTGTGATTTGATGGTTATTTTGCGTTCTACGGACGCACACGCGGTGCTTGCGCGTTGGGGCCGCGCGCACGACTACTCAAGCCCGGGCTAAAGTTCCAGCCGGCGAATTCGACGACGTTCCGTTACACGCTAGCTATTGATTTTTAAAGTTAAGTTTGTAACGCTAAATATTACAAAAGTTTTCAATTTCAATTATACATCTCAGTTCGTTGACAAAATTAACTAATTATTATGTTTTGAAATTCAAAAGAAAGATTGACATGAGATAAGTTATCTCTAGCTTTTGAAGAAGTTTGATTTTATTTTCATTAAGAAAAACTAAATAGACTAGCTGCAAAATAACTGCAAAAGGGAACAAAGTCTTTATAAAATTAACATTTATGCGCTCTACATCAACAGGAGTTAAAATCTGAAAGAATGGAGTTGTTTTAAGAAAGTAATAACTGCGCACATCTCTGCTAAATTTTTCACTAAAACAAATCAATTATTAGTTATTTTATAATATTCGAATTTATGTAGCAACCGTCAAATGTATTAGGGTTTTAAAATATGATGAACTAAATACTTTACTTTTTAGAAAAAGTGAAAAGTGATCCCTTGCTGGATGAAACGGAACGTAAACGAAACATTGACAACACTTACGCTATCTCTTTCACTCGGCTACCGACAAAACGTGACAGAGTTGTGTGTCCAACCCTGTGCTACCCTTCCCAATGCAGGGTTACAACAACCATTTTATCCGGACACCCGCGATCATGGGCCTCGGTATTTTGGGTGTCTCTCTTATATGTGGTGGGCGGGGTGTGGGAGTTCATTTCAGATTGGTCTTTTGGAATAGGACTGCGATTTTAGGGCTAACAAATTAGAAAGGGGGAAAAAACGTTGAAAACGTCAGGTTTATTGACATTTCGCCGGGCGATAATTATGGCTCAGCGAGGGCCTTCAATGTTATCGGCACACCGTTAAATTTTAAAGCAAGGATTTTCGTTTCAATTAGTTCTATGCCGATTGGTAGCCAAATGAGCTAGTAATGGGACTTATTTTTATGGGGTTCTTGTTTTACGAGTTTTTGATTTTTGTCAGTCAGTATTATGAAGTGAGTTGGTTCCTATGCATTTGATGACAGTTTTTAATAACTAAAATTTATATGAGTGTGTGCAATTTGGATTACTTAAATCATTTGGTTGAATTTATATAGGTATTCCTCATTTTAGAGGGCACCTGTCCCCGTCAACCCTCTTATTACTATAAAACTGTACCTCTCTACATTTCTGTTTCTGTTTTTTACTTATGGTATCATTGCCTTTGCTTTATTATTTGGATAGAGTTAATGAGAGTTTAAACCTAGTTTGGGTTACCACTAAACTTTCCAATTGATTGCATTGTAAACTGTTCAAAATGTAGGATTCCATTATTATTAAACACGCCATTAAAACTGTTAACTACACTTGTGCAGCTTAAGGGCCGGCGCCCACTATCGGCAGCGGCACGCTTCAGGCTTTTATGGTGGCAAATAGTAATATACTCTAACATAATGGCAATAAAGTAGGAAATGCCGAAACAGAAACAGAACAAATGCATTTTGTTTTTACGAGAACACATCACGGAAATTTCTACTTTATTGCCATAATATTAAAGTATATTGCTATTTGCCACCTTAAAATCCTGAAGCGTGCCGATGCCGATAGTGGGCGCCGGCCCTAATAATGCACACTGTATCGTGGTGCAGCAAAGTGACCAGTAACGACATCTATTTGGATGTTTAAAATCCAAGATGGCGGCTGGCATAGCACAGCGTTACCACAGAATCAACATGCAGGCCGAAACTCGCTGGGAGTTAAACAATGGCGTGGTAGATGTCGCTATTTAACGTAAATGGTTTTCTTCGTTCTGCGAAACTTTGAAAAAAAAACAAAAACTAATAAGCATGTTATACTAATAAGCAGCAAATTGTGATTGTTTCTTTTCTCTTTTAAAAAAAAAATATGTAGGGTCATTTCGCCGGTTTGCGTCCACTTAGTGCAGTTGCTAAGTTTGAAGGTGAAACTAAAAATGTTCTAGCACTCATTTGTATGAAAAAATTATATAATGTGTTCATTATATAGTCTATTTTAGGATTAACTTACAGTTTGGTCCGAAAAAGCTTGCGTTTTTTTTAAAAATAGAGAATTATCCGAATTAGGCGTTTTACCCAGTTTGCGTCCAAAAAAGCCAGTTCGCGTCCACCCTGGACCAATTCGCGTCCACCGGCTTTATAAAGGATAAAAGGGGTGATATTTTTATGAATTTGTACAGAAAAAGTTGTATTATATCAAATTCCTTATTTAAGGATAAAAATATTTCAAATCAACTTTATTTACATTAAAAAAAAACGCTTGAAAAAAATTAGTACTCAAATTAGGTAAGTTTTACGTAGATAAATAATCATTGCACCTATATAAAATAAAACACTGGGAATATGCCGGGTGTTCGGTCCGCCTGTTGTGTGCCATTTCACCCATTTCCCCAGGCTCTGAGTCTTCAAGTTGTCACAGCTTCCCGTCGAATCTTCGCGTTGCTTAAAGAGTCTGATAATCTGCTCCACCGTCAGCGCTCGTACTTAGGCTATGCCTAGTTTGTCCGACCCTGTGAGCTCCCATCTGGTCAGTGGGTACGTTGGCATTCTGCGATCAGGTGGAGACTTGTTTCTTCGCACTCCTCGCACTGCGGACACATGGGGTCGTCTTTCACGCTTATCAGTTTTAGATGTCTATTTGGTTTGGAGTGTCCCGTTTCTACCTTGATTACTAGTCGAACGTTGCTTCTAGAAAGCTTAATCAGTAGCCCCCTTTCGTGTCTAGTCCGTTGGTAAACTAGCTCAACTGTCGCAATCCTGCCGTGGTCTTTGATCCTTCTTTGGTTGCTGCGATAGTTCTGCGCTTGATTATCCCTCGATGATGTTAACCCCTCCTGGGTTGCTTTGGGCCATTGATCAGCTTCTTCTTTGTCTGCCTTTCCCTCGTAGCAGGAGACCCTCGCACATCCAACTTCAGCCAGTGCCAGCTAGTCTCTCTAGTGCTGATTTGCATCCTTTGACAATCGCTGATGTTGTCTCTGCTTGTTGAGTGCTTTCAGTGCGCCTGGCTGTCACTGTAGATCATCACTTTTGTGTCATCGTTTTGACGCTTGCCTAGCAGGCATGTCAGCGAAATCCAGAATTGCGGAGATTTTGGTTTGGCAAACGCTCGCCGGCCAGCCTGCCCAGGCGTCTTTATCTTGTCATCTCCTCTGCAATCATCAAATAGTACATATTGTGCACGCTTGCAACCAAGAGCTTTGTTGATTTTTTTCTGAAGCGGTCGGTGTAGCATACTACTCCACCTGGTTCTGTTCTCCAGTCGTCTGTCTATGAATGAATAAACAGTAAGTAATCAGTTCTGTTAAGTTTTGTCTTATCGTTTTATTCTTCACTCGAATTTCATTTAACGCTTCCTTTAAATCGTCTTCTGTTTATGTTCTTAAATTTATTGATTATTTATTTATTTATTTACATTACGATATACGATATACGACGATACGGATTACCCAATTACATTAATTAGACAAAAAAAATATAAGAAGAATGAAAGAAAGTACGTAATTTCATTTAAAAATATATTTATAAGCACGTAGTCTGAATTAAAAATGTATTATAATAACAAACAATACATCTAAAATTATTTTTACAAGTAAGTAAATTTTATTGTATTTAAAAAAGTAGTGGACGCAATCTGGTCTATCATTATCCCCTATAGGTATACTTTGCGTCCATAGCGGACGCAAACTGGGAATTTTATAAATTCGATGTAGTAATTCGCGTCCACCCCATTTTATTCGTCAAATACAAAAAACTTTAGCAAATTCATAGTTAATATTATTCCTTTTTTCATTATAAAAGTCTAGAAACAGCTATGTATCCCAAAAATTCACATATAACAACAAAAAACTTACCTTCGAACGCGCCACTGCACACTATTTTTTCGCTAAGAATCCGCTCTCTTGCTGAACATCCGAGACAAATTATTTTTTTAAACGGGATTGGTTTGGCGCACGGACCTTATATCCTTATGTGCGTGTCTCTTGAACATTGAGGTATTAGCACTAAAGTCTTTTTTTTCAATTCGTGTGTTAGTTTACTTATTTTCGAGTATTTTCAAAGGCAGATCGGTAAAGTGGACGCGAACTGGGTGGTGGACGCAAACAGGCGAACTAACCCTACTAGAAGTGAATTGAGGTTTCTGTGAGAAACAGTTAGCATCAGTAAAATTAATATATGATATTTGAAAAAAATACAATTTTTTGACAGTGGTAACAATAATAATATTATGAAAAGTTTTATTCGTTTTCAGTAACGCTACTTAAAAAAAATGGCAACATACGACTCTATCATTATATCTATCTCTATACAGGGTGTCCCGAAACGTGACGTCAAGCGGGCACTGGATGATAGGCTAGGATATACCGGCTCTGGGAAAAATAAGGAAAAAAATCTAAGTCACTTGGTTTAGTAATAATAATAATATTTTTGAAAATTTTGGAAATCGACACCCTTGACTAAGTTTTCATGTACTGTACTCACAAATGACCGAATTTCACAGCGTTTTATTTTTTTATGTAATCCTAGAAAACTATGCTTTTGATAATAGTCACTTTTATGATGATGAATATTGGACGATTCGTAAAAAAAAAATAAGTTCGACTGAGTCATGGTTAAGAATTTTTTGACAGCTAACTTCATCCCTTATTTTCTTTAAAAAACATTACTTTAGCATACTTGGCAAGTTGTCTAGAAAAATAGCCCATTTAATCAAGATTCCAAAAAAGTAAAATACTTACTATTTTCATGTCTGATGTTTCCATGAAAAATATTATTAACCATAATGGGCCTTTAAAACTTGAACTAGGTGAAGTCTACATGCCTTTCTTGGATGATAAAAAGTGACCGTAGGTTAGTGGCAGCAGCAAAAATGGAACGTTTATCTGTTGCTTAGCATAACATGATTGCTCGGTTAATGTGATGGGTGACCACTCCAAACATTTTTTTAATATCCGTCCTACGAAGGCACGTTAAGCGGTTGGTCCCGGAAAACGTTGCGTGTGCCCGCTGCGGTTAAGCATATGTGTCACCAGTTGAGGTCATACTTAATAATAATAATAATAATAAACCCGCAGGGGCGGCTCTTATTAGAGCTGTTGGTGCGTTACGACACCACGGGTTAACCCGACGTTACCGCAGGGCAGCTTGTGGCGAGCTGTTGGTGTGTAGCGACACCACGGACCCGAGTTCCCCCGAGAGTCGGTCAGGCCCTCCATCTCCGCTTGCCTTCACTGGCCGGCTGGAGTGGACCCCAGCGGGGGCCGCAGGACTCTCACCTCTGGCTTGCCTTAACCGGCCGTCCGGAGTGGGGCGTTAGAGCTGAATGCTCGCAGGGTGGAAGTGAAAGATGCCTAAGTCGCGAGTTGGTGAGGTGGGAAACCACCGAGCAGAAAGCGGTGCACACCTCTCGACACCCTGAGCCGCTCACGGCCATGTTGCCGCCTTTGCTGACCTTATGCGTCAGCACGTATAGGTAGCCCATTTAGTGAGCGGCTAGTCACCGTCTGCCAGGAGAGTAAAGATTGAGACAATTTGCATGGCAGACGTCCGATGTCTCAGGCAATAGCCCAGTTAACCGGTCCATTGAAAATTCCCCTCCATAGCCTGGTCTTTTTTGCCTTTTTACTGTACAATAGTCCTTGCATCTTCCGGGTGTTGTCTTTGGGTAGATATTTATTGTTTATCAAGAGACAAAACCCGGCAGATGTACACATTTCAAATTAGAGTAAATGGTACCAAAAAGCCTCTACGTGTTGGCTTCGGCCCCACGCAAGCTTCAAAGGACCGGGTCCCCATGGACCCGTGAATTGAACATGTACCAACATAATAATAATAAACCCGCAGGGGCGGCTCTTATTAGAGCTGTTGGTGCGTTACGACACCACGGGTTAACCCGACGTTACCGCAGGGCAGCTTGTGGCGAGCTGTTGGTGTGTAGCGACACCACGGACCCGAGTTCCCCCGAGAGTCGGTCAGGCCCTCCATCTCCGCTTGCCTTCACTGGCCGGCTGGAGTGGACCCCAGCGGGGGCCGCAGGACTCTCACCTCTGGCTTGCCTTCACCGGCCGTCCAGAGTGGGGCGTTAGAGCTGAATGCTCGCAGGGTGGAAGTGAAAGATGCCTAAGTCGCGAGTTGGTGAGGTGGGAAACCACCGAGCAGAAAGCGGTGCACACCTCTCGACACCCTGAGCCGCTCACGGCCATGTTGCCGCCTTTGCTGACCCTATGCGTCAGCACGTATAGGTGGCCCATTTAGTGAGCGGCTAGTCACCGTCTGCCAGGAGAGTAAAAATTGAGACATTTTGCATGGCAGACGTCCGTTGTCTCAGGCAATAGCCCAATTAACCGGTCCACCAAATATTCCCCTCCATAGCCTGGTTTTTATTGCCCTTTTTACTTATTTTCACAATAGTCCTTGCATTTTCCGGGTGTTGTCTTTGGGTAGATTTTCATAATTTATCAAGAGACAAAACCCGGCAGATGTACACATTGCAAATTAGAGTATACGGTACCAAAAAGCCTCTACGTGTTGGCTTCGGCCCCACGCAAGCTTCAAAGGACCGGATCCCTATGGATCCGTGAATTTAAAAGTACCAACATAATAATAACCCCCCCATGGGACCACCTTGTCGTGGTGGGGGGGCTTACGGGAAGTATGGAACTTAACAACGTCAAAACACCTGACAGTACAAGATATGATCGGCAATAACACCTTGGCCTGTTTATAATAAACCCTTCCCAAACTAACGGTCCCAACCAACCCTTATGGAGAAAATGTTGAATAAGAGATATAATTTGCGGTCGCTGCCCGGGGGCCGCCGGGGCGCATCTGGAGCCGTTGCTGGATGTCTCAGTATGCGAACCAACGGCGATGAGGAGCTGAACAGGCGGGCTTCCATCGACAAAAATACGACAGCCGAACAACAACGATGCTTCTCATCACCAACATCTTCAGTATCCTTGTTTTCATCAGTTCCGTCCTCCCCACCATCTTACTTAAATGAAAGCCCACAGTCAAGTTTAAGCCGATCACCGATTGAAAATAGATTTTTGAATGATAGACAAGAAGAGGACACCGATTTAAGTAATGTATCTATCCCAACCTTGCGTGTTACTCAGGAAGCTCATGCTTTTAAACCTGCGTCCACCAAGGCTGGCAAACCCCGCGTACGCATGAGCTGGACAAAAGATGTGAATGTATTCATCATGCGTACCTACTACCGCGTTACAAAACTAGAGACCGACTTTACAGTTTATAGAAAATTACTCCACGAACACTTTAAACGACACTATCCCGACGTAAATGTCTCGGAACAACGACTTTCTGACCAACGGAGAGTGATACTACGAAATAAAATGATTTCTGAGAAAGAAATAACAGACATAAAAGCGGAAGTTAGGTTAGAACTTGAACAAGAAACCTCACCGCATTTAGTAAACACAGACAATATAAACTCAAGGACTCAACCAAACACTAATTCTCACAGTCAATCGAATAATACTGAACATGACCACTTTTCAAATTTAAATACACATACACTCCAGATATACTCACAAAGCGTACAAGACACACAACCCTCATATAGGACCACGGAGTTAGGCATATGTACACAACCAAACACAATGGCTGGAGTGGTAATGGAGAGTGAGCCTGAAACTACACAGCATAGTTCACAAACAGACACTACAGCACAAAAACTTTTAGATACCCTACAGACTTCCTTAACTGAATACGCGGGTATCGACCCAACTCTTAGACCAAAATTACCTAAACTCAAATATAGTAAACGCCTTGAACAAATAATACAACTGTTTAACTCGAACTAACCCAATTTTTTACAGATGATTTTCAGCTTATTGACATCCATACACTCATATATTGCAGCGCTTTGGTAATATCACGGGAAATTGGCTATAAAGTTGGAGAAACCAACCAACCATATCGCAACAAGGAAATGAAACCAGCATGGCAATTTAGATTGGAGAAAGACATAGAACAACTGAGGTCAGACATTGGACGGTTAACGCAATACATAAATAACAACAGGTCGAAGAAAGTAGTAGACAGAGTTAACATAATATTTCGAAATACAAAAATACATAGCAGCCACGAAAATGATAACAGAAAGCCAGAAGAATATTTGGACACATTAAAACAAAAACTAGCTTTGAAAGCTCATAGACTTGCAAGATATCAGAAAGCCCTTAAACGGAAAAACGACAACAAACTTTTCAGCACCAATGAGAAACTGTTTTATAGAAAATTAACTACTGACAAGGAGAGGTCTATGCCCAGCGACAGAGATTTACCCAAGGAGGAAGAACTTGAACAGTTTTGGGCGGGTATTTGGGAGGCAGAAGTACAACACAACAACGAGGCTAAGTGGATATCGAACGAAGAGAGTAAATGGGCAACCTTAGAAGAAATGGAGTTTGAAATTATCACAGAAACAGACATTGAGAAAGTAACATCACGACTGCACAATAGGAAGGCTCCAGGGATAGATAAGATACATAACTTCTGGTACAAGAAATTCTATACCCTCCATAAAACTATAGCAAATAATTTAACTCAGATTATCCATAGACAACAGAACATGCCAACGTTTATTGCACAGGGTATAACGTACATGCTTCCAAAGGGCCAATACACATCTGAACCTTCACAATATAGACCAATTACCTGCCTACCGACCATTTACAAGATTCTCACCTCTGCAATAACACAAAAACTGACCAGACATATAGAAAAAAATAAAATCCTAGCTGAAGAACAGAAGGGATGCAGACAAGACCATATGGGATGCAAGGAGCAGCTTGTTATAGACTCACTAATCCACCGACACGCAACTACAAACAAAAGAAACTTACACTGCACCTACATTGACTATCAGAAGGCATTTGATAGTATCCCCCACTCTTGGCTGTTACGAATTTTGCAAATATATAAAGTAAGCCCGGTTTTAATAGATTTTCTTAGAAACACAATGAGCCTGTGGAAAACAAAATTACACCTGAATCACATAACTACGAGAGAAATTGGAATAAAAAAAGGTATTTACCAAGGGGACTCCTTGAGTCCTTTGTGGTTTTGCCTTGCTCTTAACCCAATATCCAACATGCTACAAGAACGAGGTGCCGGATACCGTCTCAAACACAACAACAGCGAAACATGCATATCACATCTTATATACAGGGTGTTTCTTGTAAGGTGTCAAGCCGGCGCGAGCTGATAGTAGGGTACCATACCTATCGATTTAACCCCCATGTATGTTCTACGATTTTTTGTAGTTTTCGAGATAATAATGTTTTTGTAATTTTTTATAATTTTGTGAGCACTTGACTTTAAATAATTATAACTTTTTTTTTGTTTGACTTTTATTGGATATTTTCTTTTTATTATAATGTCTATTAATTGCAGTTTCATGATTGAAATAATCGCTGTCCTAACTTTACTACAAGATACAAAAATGTTGATTGATAGTGAAGAAAAAGTGAATCATGCAGAACATAACGAAAATTCAATCGTAAATTAAAAAAAACAAAAGGTATTTCATAGCTTCTTATTGATTTTAAAAACTGCGCTGCACCATAAGCTTTCATAATAATACAAGAAAACATGTCCTTTGTAGGGCATTATTCGCTGTAATTGATGCTCAAGTCCTGAGTATCGGAAATAGTGTCGGAAAAAGTGTAATTTTCATACTTAATAATTTTCTAGTATTTTTGCATGATTTTGTAATTTCTGAGATTTATTGTCCTTTAACGTTTAAACAAAGCTCATTTGTTAATAAAAAAGGCATTTTTTAACTTCCAATCATCCGAAAGTCACAACTCCTGGTGTAATAAAAATTTTAAAATTGAGGATCCGGAACATGTTTTGAATCAATTATCGAACTGTTTTGAGTTACTATGCTCTAAATACGCGTACAAAAAAATTCTAAAGATGGTCCGGTTTCCTCAATTTTAAAATTTTTATTACACCAGGAGTTGTGACTTTCGAATGATTGGAAGTTAAAAAATGACTGTTTTATTAACAAATGAGCTTTGTTTAAACGTTAAAGGACAATAAATCTCAGAAATTACAAAATTATGCCAAAATACTAGAAAATTATTAAGTATGAAAATTACACTTTTTCCGACACTATTTCCGATACTCAGGACTTGAGCAACAATTACAGCGAATAATGCCCTACAAAGGACATGTTTTCTTGTATTATTATGAAAGCTTATGGTGCAGCGCAGTTTTTAAAATCAATAAGAAGCTATGGAATACCTTTTGTTTTTTTTAATTAACGATTGAATTTTCGTTATGTTCTGCATGATTCACTTTTTCTTCACTATCAATCAACATTTTTGTATCTTGTAGTAAAGTTAGGACAGCGATTATTTCAATCATGAAACTGCAATTAATAGACATTATAATAAAAAGAAAATATCCAATAAAAGTCAAACAAAAAAAAAGTTATAATTATTTAAAGTCAAGTGCTCACAAAATTATAAAAAATTACAAAAACATTATTATCTCGAAAACTACAAAAAATCGTAGAACATACATAGGGGTTAAATCGATAGGTATGGTACCCTACTATCAGCTCGCGCCGGCTTGACACCTTACAAGAAACACCCTGTATATGGACGATATCAAACTTTACTCGAAAACAGAAAAAGAAATTAAAACACTAATAGACACCACAGCTGAGTTTAGTAAAGACATAAATATGCAATTTGGTTTAGACAAATGTAGAATCATTCATATAGTTAAAGGCAAAATTCGACCCGGAAATCACACAGTAAACGAAGGAGATAGAATACCAGCGATGGAACCTAACGAGTTATATAAATATCTAGGATATCACCAATCAAAGGGACTGGACCACTCTAAAATAAAATCATCTTTAATTCAGGAATACAAACGCAGAGTAACTATTTTATGTAAAAGCCATCTATTAGGAAAGAATTTGATTAAGGCCATAAACACCTACGCAATACCTATACTCACATATTCGTTCGGGATCATAAAATGGTCTAAAACAGACATATATCATATAGAAATTAGTACCAGAACCCTACTTACCAAATATAACTGCCTGCATCCAAAATCTGCAATCGAGAGAATGATCCTTAAAAGACAAGATGGCGGAAGGGGTCTAGTAAACATGACTAAGATGTGGAATAAGCAGGTGGCTAATCTTAAAACGTTTTTTCACCGTAAGGCCAACAACAGCGATCTCCACAAATCTGTTGTTTTGAACGATGTGAACCTTACACCGCTTAATCTTGCCAAGGAAGAGACACCTACCATTCCTAATGAGTCTGAAACAACGAAAGAGCAGTGGAAAAAGAAAATCTTGCATGGCCGTCACCCTCATGATCTGGAACAGGGACACGTTGACTCAATAGCGTCTAATAAATGGTTATCATTAGGTTATTTATTTCCAGAGACAGAAGGTTTCATGATCGCTATGGGGCAATATCAACAAGTGCCATTTTTTGCCTAATTTTGCTGGGTTTTTTAATTACTGGCTTAATCTTTTTTATGTTATAATCTAATTTTTCAGAAACGTATACTGTGCGTAAATTGACTTAGGCACTAAATTTGGCCCAGTAATTATTTTTATATTACGCACACCAAAATTAAGGAAACACCAAAATTGATGTTAACACAGCAAAATTGGAAATGCTGTCACCAAAATTTAAATCTGATTTCAAACTTAGAAAATCCTCAATATTCCATTAACTTCAACGTTTTAGTCAAATGTATACGTATGTTTTCGTTACTAAAACAATCAGAAGTCGTTTCTTTCACATTTTTGCAGTCTGCCAGCAAGCCGTGGCTTCCATTCCAGAACCTGTCTTCCTCAGCAACACGATCAATTTTTCGAACGATGTGGCTAGCCATTTACCATTTCAGTTTGCTACACTTTAGAATCATCTGGTCTTCTACCGGATTATCTCATCCCCAACTTTGTCTCACAGTGAGATCCCGAGCGTAGACCTTTCCATAGCTCTCTGAGTGACATTTGATCGGTTGGCTAGCTTCACCATAAGGTTCCACGTCTTTGCTCCGGAAGCCATGACTAGTAGGACGCATTGATCAAACACCTTGGTTTTAAGGCAAAGATGATGCTAAAACGTGACACCACTTCCCAAATGCCACTCAGTCCAGCTGTACTCTTCTGGAGGTTTCACTTTTAAAGTTTTCTTTACGTAATTGGGACTTTCCAGCGCGCTGGTGTTTCAGGAGTATAACGTAAAAGGGGTCTTACACCTTATAGCAACTGGATGGATCTTATAGCTAAGAAAGCAACCCCATAAATCGCCATTTGACTTGGCAGCGCTTCAAAGACTCGTGAACAGCCTAGGTTTTGGTAACATTGCTTAGTGAAGGTTTTCTCGTAGTCAACAAAAGCCAGGGGCCGGCTTTACTTTTCGGACTTCTATATAACCTGCCAAACATGTGAGCACGTATGTGTCAAACTGATAGTATACATACATACATACATACCATCACGCCTCTTTCCCAACGGGGTAGGCAGAGACCACTTCTTTCCACTTGCTACGATCCTGACACACACTTTGCGCCTCCTCTACTTATAGTATTAATCGGAATATCCAATTAAATAATGTAGCTTTATTCATAAGTGAATGACTCCATGGATTTTTTGAGATTAAATGAATTTAAAAGCCTGCTCCTGTGTTTGGAAGGAGTTTGATCTACTCTATGCACTACGATTCCTGACAACTCTCAAAAACAACTGATGCAGCCGTAAAGTCCGTATGGGATTGACAAGGGGGTAGGTCAATCTCATTTTGAAGGCTTGCATAAATGCTTTTTCACGCCCCTCTTAAAAACACTTTAGGGATCTTAGGAAAATGGAACTACATGCGCTGGAGGAGCCTTTCACATCTACAGAGCAAGACAGAAGAACGTTCCAATAGTCGAAAGTAACTGGACCGTGAATGGATGTTGACACAGAACAGATGAGTAAGGTTGGTATCCATTGGAACAACTCGTCTGAACATCTTCTCCTCTGTGAAGCCGGTAGAGGACACTCAACCTGGCTATGTCTCTACGCAGTTGTAATCACTCCATGGTCATGCCTCTGGGTTACCAATGATGCGGATAGACGCCATTGCAAGCTGTCGAGAGCTTCAAGTACCTAGCTTGGCGGTACCGTCCAGAGATGAGAGCAATATTCCGCACACGAGTGAATTTGTGTCTTGTACAAAGACAGCAACTCAGGCGTGAAGAATGAGAATTAGGTCTTACGGGATGGTGTTTTAATAATGCTATCAATTCAACCCTGTTGGTTAATGTTGCTGTGAACATCCATGCTGAGAATGTTTAGACTATCCTTCACTGGTAGTGGGGTGCTCTGATGAGTAGGACAGGTAAAGAATGAGCACATCTGGTGAATTGATCTCCACAAGATTGCGTACACCCCATTCCGTCAGGATCAACAACAAGAGAATGCCTCGTCTACTCGAAATATATCTTTCGCTTTGCAATAAAGCTCTAGAAAAAACGCCAATAAACGGTGCTCTACTCATGACACACGTTTCTACTGTGTGTCGCCGTGTTTGTCCATAGCCACCACCCCCTAAATGAGTTATGTTCGCTAGAAAATCATAGGTGGACCGTTTCGGTCTGAAGCCACACTATCGGTCGTGAATTAACAAGTGGCCCTATAGGTACCAGGATGAGCTTCTACACTTTGTTCATAAGTGTGATTGGCAATAGTTTTTGGAGAGCGTTTTTTTCCAGGTTGGTTTTCAAGTTTGGTAGGATCACTCACGTCTGGTGGAGGCTTTGTTGTGTGCGAGGCATACAGGTTTCCGTAGATATCTTCAATTTAAGGTAGTATTTGTACCGATGTGACGGTATCGCCTTTGGAGGTAGTCGGCTTTGTCTAAAGACTTTTTCTCAGTGTATTTATGTAGTCTTTTGACCCCTAATTTCACTCAATTACCTCCTGTGTGAGGCGAGAGGTCCAGCTTTAGAGTTAAGGCCTTACAAAGCTCCGGATCTTTTTTTGGGGTGATTGGGGATCTAGCAAAGCTTCTTCTGGTGTTTCCCTTCGTAGTTAAGACTTCCTATTGTAAGGTACGGTGTCGTTCAAATCTTCTTATTCTAATTTAAATACACCAAAATTGGCACACCTAAATTTGAAATTTGTTAAAAAAACTAAATAACTGAAAAACTGTTTCACACATAGTAATAGCATTTTAACATTAGATACAAAAACTGAGTCTCTACACTATACTATAAAGTCAACGGAAAGTAACAACTGAGAAATTATAAATCCAGGACACCTGAATTGTTAAATTGTTGTCCGAGTAAAAAAAAACCTCATATATACGTGTTTTGTGGGAAGACGCAAAGGATTCGTACACGTCTACCGTCATTGGTCGTGAGAGTGGTGATAAACCGAAAGATTGGTGGGGATGTTACCCTGTTTAGTTCCTTATATAGTAACTGGCGAGCTATTTCATTATTCACACCAAAATTATAAGTTTCTCGTGGACAAAATCTAGCGACGTGGCATAATCGTAGTTACATAGTAATCTTGCTTAATTGGGTCATTTTAGACACTCTATGTATTGCATAATTTAAAAATAATATTGTTTTTCAAATACGTTCATAATCTTCAGCTTAAATAACACATATGTTCAGATAGTCAGGTTGTGGACATGACACCAAAATTAGAAAAGCTTAGTTTAATTTTTTTTTTAACCAATTTGTTAATAGATAACTCACTTACAATTTTGTCCTCATGAAGTAGCCACTGTGTATTATCACATGAAAACAATCCAAAGTTCTATCTTATGAAAATATATGATTCCCAGCACCGCCGCCTAAAAAATGGGTTTCGGATTTTCAGCCCTATACAAGACCAAGTCGTGAATACCAGAAATTACAGAAAACACATTATCAAAGACCCAACAATTACTAATGATAGATGCCGAAAATGTCATATCCATTCCGAGACTATCCAACACATAACCGGAGCATGCCCTAACCTTACACAAACAGATTACACCCATAGACACAACCAGGTAGCAAACATCATCCACCAGAAACTAGCACTCAAGCATCAACTTATAGAAAACACACACACGCCCTATTACAAATATACCCCTAATCCTATCTTAGAGAATAGAACACATAAAATGTACTTTGACCGAGCAATATTGACAGACAGGACCATCCATTATAATCGCCCAGACATTACTTTAAAGGACAAAATAAACAAAACAACTTACTTGATCGACATCGCAGTCCCCAATACCCACAATATTCTAAAAACGATAACTGAAAAGGTTCACAAATACACAGACCTCAAAGATGAGATTACTAGGATTTGGAAACAGGAGAAAGTTTACATAGTCCCTATAGTCCTATCTTCGACCGGCATCATCCCCAACTACCTCCACCACAGTTTACGATTGATTGACCTTACACCTAACACTTACATTCCACTACAAAAAGCCGCCATACTGAACACATGTCGCATAGTTAGGAAATTCCTGCAGATCGAAGAAGACAACCACAATACTGACGAACAGACAGACATTTCGACTTAATTACTCAATTTTATTGTAATTTACTTGGCTCTGGCCCGTAGATTACATATAGTTAACCAGTTTCGACTGAGAAAAAGTAGCAACTAGAAAATAATAATAATAAAGTTTATTTTGCAAAAAGAAATGGTACAGACAAAAATGGTACAGCGACTTCTGCACAAGGCTCGCAGGCCTGAATCGCAGTAGCCATTGAGTGATTGAAATGATATTATGCTCAATGTTCACGCTTAAGCTCAACGCATCTATCCTGTATTACTACAATGTCTTACCCTAACATGTGGGCACAGTGTGAGCTAAGAGTAGATTATGGTACAGCCACCGGCATGTCAGGCTACCTATTTCCGTGTTTCATCTTGCTCTTGCTTGATGAAATTTCTTTTCAATCGAGCAAGGAAGACTAGTGATGTATTTTTTCGGTATCTCCGTGCTTCGCAAGGCACGTTAAGCATCTCTGGATATCAACCGGGACGAACTGTCAATGTCAGTCGTAAAGCTTAGTCGGAGGCCTTAGGGCGGCTTGATGACATCTGAGATTATTTTTCTTCACTGAATTTACACCCCTACATCAATCCGCACTGAGCCCGCGTGTTAGAGAATGGCTAGCGCCCACCCTTATAGTTGAGGTGAGGCCTGTGCTCAGCTGTGGGAGGGATATAGGCCGCTTATGTATGTATGTAAGGAGGACTGAAAGAAAACGATAAGCGTGATGTCGCATTTACCGTAAAAGTATGATACCAGAGCTTCTATTGAGCCATGTAGTCAGATGTTGTTAAAGAATAAGTTTCGCGGCTGACTTCTACTAGCACCTTCAGCTGGGAAAACCTGCTTATTGTCATGTGTACGGAGATACTATGAAAAAAAAAACGAAATGGTCACCCATCACATTAACCGACCAGGCATGGAATGCTAGGCAACAGCAATCATTTCCTATTTGCTACCGCCACTAACTTAGGGTCACTTTTTGTTTCATTAACCAACAATGGCATACTTTAGACTTCACCTAGTTCGAGTTCTGAATCACCGATTTTGGCTTATAATATTTTTCATGGAAACATCAGACAGGAAAATAGTAAGTATTTTACCTTTTTGGAATCTTGATTAAATGGGCTATTTCTCTAGACAACTTGCCAAGTATGCTACAGTAATGCTTTTTAAAGAAAATAAGGGATGAACTTAGCTGTCAAAAAAATTCTTAACCATGACTCAGTCGAACTTATTTTTTTTTTACGAATCGTTCAATATTTATCATCATGAAAGTGACTATAATCAAAAGTATAGTTTTCTAGGATTACATAAAAAAATAAAACGCTGTGAAATTCGGTCATTTGTGAGTACAGTACATGAAAACTTAGTCAAGGGTGTCGATTTCCAAAATTTTCAAAAATATTATTATTATTACTAAACCAAGTGACATAGATTTTTTTCCTTATTTTTCCCAGAGCCGGTATAACCAAGCCTATCATCCAGTGCCCGCTTGACGTCACGTTTCGGGACACCCTGTATAGTTTTGTAATGTTTTTCCTAAACAAAATAGCCTTTTGGCCACTGAACGCCATGAAGGATCATCCCAGTGAAAAACCAAAAATATATGCCGTTAAAATGACAAATCATGTTTTTGAATTGTTTATCTAATTGAAAATACCATTTTGTATTCAGATAGGAAGGGATTAATATTTTTCTTGGAGTTATAAGACGCGACAGTTAGTCACAGCGCAAAGTGCAAAAAACTGATGGCTGTTAGGCAAACCAGTTTAAAATGGAAAACATTTCTTCAAAAATTCTGCTTTCTCATTGGTGGAGTCCGTTTAACTAGGAAGAAATAATACTACGTAGTATTCGAATATCCCTTTTTATTATTTCATAAAATCCAATAAAATTCGAATATTATATTTTAATAATCAATATGTATAAAAGGGTAAGTACACAAATTTCGCTGTAAAATATTTCTTAAAAACTATTTACAACTTATCATAATTGTGTAAATAAAGCCTATCTATTTATTTATACAAAATACAATTTTTCCTAAAATTGACTGGTATGCAAATAAACATTGGCATCTCATTTTCCACCAGGAGCTATAATATGAAAATATTAAAGTGATAGAAATACAATTCACCATTGAAAAAGTTAAATTTTAGAAAATACACTCCCATTATTTCAAATAAAAACCTAAAGTAACTTGATTTTCATGAATTAAAAACGTGCTTTAAACCAGAGAAGATATAACTAGACAGAAAAATAGTTAATATCACAAATTCAAGTAAGTAAAAACAGGCAGCTAACCGCTTTCGCAAATGGGGCAAGATTTATAACATGCTATTTGTAAACTCAGGAGATTCATTTAAGACACATTCAATTGTTATTTTTATGAATACGCTCAGTCATGAACAAAATAATTTAAGCTTGATATTTATTTACAATTAATTACCTATCACTAAATAAAGCTCGATGGACGGAAAGAAGGACTAACTTAAAATTAAAGAAGGGAAGTTGATTATGAGGTAGTTTGTATTGAACTGCTAATAACAGATAAGGGTTATCTGAAAGGGTTGGGAGCAAACATGACGCACTTACAAGTAAAAAAAACGATATCGTTAAACAATTTCAACTTCAGGTAATGTAATGTAATACCTTTTTTGAAGACATGCATGAATCTTCAAAAGTGGTAAGACATTCGATTAAGATCTACTAAAACTGTTATACTACCATAAATGATAGTTCAACAGTTTTCTATAATCAATGATGTATTTTTGAATGATATCAGATTTATTTTACTTGTGGGTACAAAAAAAAAAAGAGGGTAAACGTCTATCACGCAAGTTAAGGACTTCTAATATGTACATGTATACTTAACCTAACTTTCTATCTGAACATAGCTCGTAGTGGAATAGTAGCTTAAACTAAGTTTTTATACTGTACAATAATTTATACATTGTACAAATAATTACAAAGCTTTGAGAGAGTTGAAGAAAACAGAAATGCTTCAATATACAATGCTATTTTAAATACATTATACATTCATAACAATTTATGGATTAAAACGTAACCGTTTCAGCTCTTGCGTCACTTTAATTAGTATTTGGGAGAAGACACATTCAAAAAAACGGTAATCTGAAAAATGCATACTGACTACGTCTTAGAAATCCATTTTCCATTATTACATTTTGTCTCTACAATTTTGATTGGCATTACACACATAATCAAGATCTTGTAAGATATGCGACATGACAAATTGTTAGAACGCGTTTCAAATCATCTCGACAAGTCTTCTGCTCTCTCAAAACTACTTAATGAAATTTTCGTTAAGCTACTGCAATTTTTCTTTGTCTGTGAGAACTCTGTTTGTGTAACCATTAGCATGTCCATTTAGTTCACACTTCGTATATCCATTCGTGTGGCTCGTATATCCATTAGGTTTTACATTTTCCTTATCTTCTTCAGTTTTGATGTGACCATTAGCTTCACCATTGGCAATCATTTTGCTATGACCATTGGGGATGGTGTTGTTGTTTTCGGTTTTTACTGCTTTCTTCTTCTGGAACATAATGTCCTTCTTGTACGCTTGGATGTAGAAGTTCATGAAGAGAACGATAAAGATCGACGAATGCAGAATTAGGCCTGAGGCGATGATCCTGGAAAGACGAAGAAATATCATGATTTAGAGAATGAATATCTGACAGAGTCGAATCAGACAGGGAACCGTCGTACTCTATTCTTTATGTTTCTCATGAAAAAAGTAGAGTAAACGTAAAGTTAAAATAGTATAACTAATCTTAATTCATTAAATGACATGTCAAAAGTATAGATAAATGTGACTACTACGGGTTCGGATGCTGCTTCCATCGAGAATCGCAATGCTTTAGTAGAATGCAAACATTTCCTAATTCAAATAATTCGAAGTTGATGATTGAAAACTCCCAAAATTTTTAAACATAGCATATATATCATCTTACTGAAAAGCGCATTATAATTATGCCCTTTTATTGATTGATCATATGACATTGAAAGTCATTACAGAGAACATTGCAAAACAGCTCGCTCTCGAAGTTTACGCCAATTTTCCTAATGAAACTGATAGCTCCGTTCGCTTGAATGCGCCTGATTCGTTGCACTCACTGCACCGCAATCTAGAGCTTTTGTAACATTTACTTTTTGTGTGTAGTTTTGGCAACATTTTGGCGAAGTAACTACGAGTACCAAAAGTTTCTTAACTTATCTATCCTTCAGCAGCTGTGCATTCATCGTAATCAATAACTGATATTTATTTTTTGGTATATTTATTACTTATGTTTATGACGTCATGTTATGTGAAACGAAATATTACTATTATTCTCTCTGAAATAATGGTGTGTTTGTTTCATTTAACATTTTTAACACGTAGAAGGTCCGATTGTGATTCTTTTTACTAGCAAATATTGTAGAGTGGATTTTTCGCCACAAAACAACAAACTTACGAGTACAATTATTTTTTCTTGATATTTGTTCATCAAATTTGTAAAGTAATAGTTTAACAGTAAACGGTAAAATATATATTATTAAACTTACTTCGGATAGCCGCAGTCGCAGACGAGAGCGCTGATGGAGTGGAAGAGTACCATGAAGAACTGGATCTGGGGATTAAATGTAAACTCAATGTTATTCTTCATGCAAAAGTGAATGATACTTAAGACACTTTTACACCATACTTAGTCATATGACTCCAAACTAAGCTGAGCTTATACAACGGGTGTCAGAGACTGAAGAACAGGAGTAAATGCATACTTAATTCAAGAAAATACCTAATATCAGGAAAAACCTGAGTATTCGTCCTGGCAATCAACAGAGGATATTCAAATACAAATATGAAGACATTTTTTTGGTGGAAAATTGTATTTTCTTTTTATAGTGGTCTTCAAAATGACCTCACTCCACCTGATGGGAAGCAGTCGTGAGGTCCAGATATGGGGTTGACAAACACAGTAATTGAGAACTACTCTGCTGGTCAATCTCATTTTGAAGGCCTGCATAAATGCCTTTTCACGCCCCGCTTAAAAAACCCGGGATTGTAGGAAGAAGGAAACACATGCGCTTGAAGAGCGTTCCACGTCTGGATAGCACGACACAGGAACGAATTACCGAACCTTTTCCTTTTTTTTCTTCTGTTGTTTTTATTTTTTCTTCAACCATTTTGTTTGCTTATATCAGCCGTGCTATTCCGGCGGTGCACATCGAACATCACTTCACATCTCGGCGCTTCACGCTCGCCTCAATCATCAATACGCTTTACTTTGAATTAGTATTTTCTCTCATTTTGTATGTAAATAATTAAAAAATGATTTTTGGCTTAGTTTTTTTCTCTCAAACGACGACCGTCGCGAAGGAATGGAATTTTAAAGTTAACTCGCACAAGCGAAGTGAGTGTCGGCGACCACCGGAATAGCATAGCTGTACGTTGCGATGTCCGAAATCAATAAAGGTTTTTTTTCTTTCTTTCAATTAGTATCCTGAGGGTTCAACCTATTTCTATCTTGAACAGTATTACAACGTACTCTGATTTTATGAAAAAACAATTATCTTTTTTTAGAGAGTGCAAATGGCCATATACACAATCATTTATGGGGTTATGGACTTGACTACCGAACTACGTTGAACTTATTCTAACATTCCGTTAACTTTCTAATTTTAGTTTAGATGGAAACCTGACAAATAGTTTTTTGCGATAGGCTGTGGTCTTTTGTAGGTTTAGTGAAAGCGTCATGTAAATGTTAATGCCCTTTTGAATGAGTTGAATGCATTGACTTTGCATATTTTTATGACGGTAGTTTTGGTTACACTACTTCCGTATTTTGGAGACTACAGCAAAATTTCAAGTCGATTTATTTGACAATTACAGGTAGTACAAACCTTGCATCTTGTGTTCTGAAGAAGCGTACGAAGACATCATAGAGTGAAGTATTCTCTATAATAATGACAAGAGAAGAGAAAAAACAGCAAATACTTTTAAGGTTAATAGCGCAAGCCAGATATTATACAGAATCCAGTATTAACAACTTACGCTTTTTCTTTTAAATAAAGTAAACAGGCTTTCTTACTAAGGGCATCCTCCAGTATGAATATTTGGAACCCCTATCAAAAAAATCACAGAGAGTCCAAGAACCTTCTGACGAATTTTGAAGAATAAGCTTTAAATTTCAGCAACTCCTTGTTTATAATAGAGACAATTTCGTCACCGTCGTGTCAAAATTAAATAACTAACAAAACCAAAATTCTGAGATATTAACGTTTTTGTGTTTTTTTTATATATATAACAATATATAATAACTTTTGAAGGTGAAGAAAATTTACCGTCGATCTTTCGATATGTTACATAACAGGTTTACTTTCATAATTTGAGTAGTCTGCCATGATGTTACTTTCTACTGTTTTAAATAGAAAAATAAAAAAGTAATTATTTAGTTTTGCCACAAACTTTTTTTACAACTAAGTTGCAGTTATCAAGTTTTTGTATGTCACTTAGCAAGTTTTGCCACAACCAAGAAGTAACTAATACGAATATTTCCAGTGAATAAAAGGGCTTATTTAATTTTGCTTCACTTTTATTGACCTAAATTTTGATGTTATCGTTTTATTTTATTTCATTTATTTATGCAATTTTGGTGAAAAAATCTGTAATCATGTCAGCCAAACGACGCCCACTGCTGGACATAGCCCAAGGATCTACACAACGATCAGTCTTGCGCTGTCCACATCCAGCGGCTTCCCGCGACCTTGACCAGATCGTAGGTCCACCTTGTGGAGGGCCTGCCCACAGAACATCGTCCGGTACGCGGTCGCCATTCCATAACCTTTCCGCCCCAACGGCCATCGGTTCTCCGCGCTGTGTCCCGCCCACTTCAAAGATGCAATCCTTCGAGCGATGTCGGTTGCCTTAGTTCTCCTGCGGATCTCATCATTTCTGATTCGATTAAGCACGGAAATTCCCAGCATCGCTCTCTCCATTGCTTACTGGGTGACCTTGAGCCTTTTTATGAGACCCATAGTAAATGACCACGTTTCACTCCCATATGTCATTACTGGCAACACACACTGGTCAAAGAAAGGTCTTGAGACATTTAGGTATTTCGGGTGCGAATATATGCCTGAGGTTCCCGAACGCTGCCCATCCGAGCTGGATTTGACGAGAGATCTCTTTCTCGAAGTTGGACTAACCCAATTGGACTGCCTGTCCCAGGTGTCCCAACATGCTCGAAGAAGAAGCTTCTTAAAGGAGAAGCATTACCGACATCTTCGAACATTATGTTCAGGTCTTCCAAGGTCTCAGCCATAAGAGCTACATCATCGGCAAATTGCAAGTGTGTTAGGTACTCGCCATTGATGTTAATGCCGCATCCTTTCCAGTCCAGAAGCATGAAAATATCCTCAGCTGTGAACAATTTCAGAGAAATAGCGTTTCCTTGTCTCACGCCTCGCTCTAGTTGGATTGGATTAGATTTCTGGTTCTAAAATCGGACGGACATGGTGGCATTTTGATATACGTCCACATTGTTGCTGTTCTCAAGGGTTTGAAGCTGAAAGCCCTCGGGTTTGCGAATCTGAGCCGGTATAGATCGGAGCGTGGATTTCATCAGTCGCGCTCTCTCAAACGTCGATATTCAATGTGCCTCTGACCATGCGGTGATAGCTTCCCGTCTTAACAGCATCATAATCATTGAATATATGTTTCTTCGTCGTGGTAAAATTGATCTCGTTTTTGACCTTCTTGAAGAAAGAGTTCATCATAAAGATGTTCTCCTTCTCCATGAAGTCGGCCAGCAATAATCTGGCCCCTATTGTTCCGTTGCCCAAATCCAAATTGCCCTACTCTCAGCTCATCACCGCAGCGTTGCCCCAACTTCGCATTGAAATCCCCCCTCACAACTGTGTAGTGGGTTTTATGGCTATGCATGCCTTCAGTAATCTCCTCATACATAGCTCCCACCTCGACATCGTCGTGTTTCGAGGTCGGAGCGTAGACCTGAATGACATTCAGCGAATATCGTTTCAACTTTCTGAGTATCAGGTACGTTACCCCGCTCGAAACACTCCGATAGTGATCACGCTGTTGACAGGGGACTTGTGAAGATGAACCCAACACCACCTAGGGACAGTTGGTCGCCCTCCCCGCGGTATAGTAAGTTACCGGGTTGCAAGGTTATCGAGTCTCCCCCCTCTCTTCGGACTTCAGATAACCCAATAACAGCCCAATGTAACTTAGCAATTCTTCCAACTCTACGAGGTTCGCGTCGAGCCTCAGTGTGCGCGAGGTAAATGTTGCCAGGTCGAGTCGTCGATGGTGGCAACCGGATCTTACCCGGGGATTCCTAGCACCCCCTGCCCCGCCGTTACCATAACCGCTGCCGGAGCCAGGAATCGCCACGCTTCGTTGAAAATCAAATGCTTACGTTTTGAAAAACAATTTCCGGGCATTATTGAATTTAGATATGGTTACAACGATCCGTCAAACAAGCCTAGTCGACGGACAAGAAGTGCACCTGCTGCTGCAATTACTGAATATAGCCTTCAAAATCGTGAACTACATGCATCGTATAAAAGTTTGCCTGCAGCATCAGCTCAACTTGACGTCAATGAGCTAGATATTGAATCGGAATAGTTATCTTGATTTATTTTAATTTTCATATTTGTTTTGGGTGTAATCTGAAGTTGATTGGCAGAGGTTGGTACATGTTAAAATTTTATTGTTTTTGAATTTATTTATTTATTTATTTATACTTTATTGCACATTAAAAAAATAAAGTACAAATGGCGGACTTAAAATTGAATGAATTACCTATTTAGTTTGCTTGATATTAGCTTGATTTTTAGTCACGGCTTTAAACAGGAAAAACTGACTAAGCACACTTATCAATTTCAAAATTATGTTTGAGTATCATTTTTAAAATGAAAAATTAACTAAACGCATTTATTCAATTTTGCCACAACTAAATTTTGTAACAATGCTTTGGAGTGAGTTGTGGCAGAATTCAACAAAGTATCTTATTGACTTTGTTTTTATTGTAGTAGCCCTTATTATGTAGTTATTTAATTTATTTAACAGTTATTCAATTGTTCCACGGAAGTTCTAGTACAAACCTTGTTGTAATATATGGTCAATAGATTTACTAAAACGAAGATATCTAAGCAAGTATTATAGATATCGCAACGGGCTAAAGACTAAAATGTAGATCACACTTTCCAATTTTTAAAAATCTTATAAAGTGAATTTCGGTAAAGGTGTCAGTTATTTAATTTTGACACGACGGTGACGATTTATGAAAGAAGACGAAAAATCCACCTTTTGCAAGTATTCGGAGTACTAATACGCAATATCGGCAATTCTAAAGTCAGAAGCCATTGCCCTGTACGCCAAGTTACTACAATTTTACTAACAACTCTGTAAAATGCTTGTAAAGTGCGTAACTTCCCGGCACGTTGTGACGCACGCGTACTCAAGCCGGACCAATAAGGATCGTTCTGACCGCGCCTAGAATGCAGCGGATCGACGCTTGCGCAAGCCGTAGGATACGCATCTGACGGTTGGGTTGTACTGCGGAGGATTTCGCAGTTATTCAAATTTTTGGATGGATTAAAATGCAGTAATAACGCTGATTCATAGATAAATAGATAAGGTATAAACACTCGCAGTCTTAAATACTATAACTAATAAATGCAATGCAAATTGTTATGTCAAAGGCACCACCAACCGTCTGATTATCTACAATTAAGAAGTTGCAGAATTTAGAGCCTTTAATACATTGGTTACCATCCGGTCTTCGAGGTGCCTTGGTGTTTCTTTCATCATATTACTATATTAACTTCGGGATCGAAATCCGGCGGCTTATAAATTCACCGTTGACATGTTTGGGGATTTCTTTTACTTTCAACACATAAATCGTAAATTACAGGATTGCTACCATGTACCTTTTTCGTAAGAAAAAAATTGTTCTTGATTCTTGGTAGCAATTTATTAGTGACCTTGAAAGTTTAAAGAAATATATTATTTTACTTTTGTCTTACGATTGTCATCGTCGTGTCATATTTTGCTCCCCAAAGCTAGAAGCTGTAGCCGCTAGAACCAACAAGTATGGATGTTTATTTCAATACTATCAGTATTTTGCCTTATTCAGAACAACTTCAGTATCAAATGAGTTGGGATCATCTAAAACTTTAATCCTATAACAGAACATTCCAGAGTTTTCCAGACAAACTTGTTTTTCCTTCTCCGCAGTACAACAACTTCGTGTAACCATTTAAGACCTGACGGTTTCAACATCGACACCGGCACTATATCCTTTCTCCGCAACCCGGCGCGTTCCGATACATGCACTAAAATTAACAACTAATGCTAATATTTAGACTTGTAATCGTTAGTTGATGACGAAACGGAACAGCTTAAACCTGCTCAATAGAATTTCCATTGAAAACATTCCACGTGACACTAATTTGATTTATTTGAAAAGTTTTATTGTAATAATTATGTAAGCCTGCATTTTCATCTCTATTCATCCATCACATTTGTTTTAGTTGTGTCCAGTGCCTCAGTTATTCAAGCCCGTCAGTTAGATTTTGAATTCATGGATTCTTGTAAACCACTTGCATCATATTCATTTTAGTTTTCTATAAGTTCGTAGCATAGTGCTAAATTTTTGTTTGGTATCTCGGTTTTTTCTGCTGGAAAGTTAATTAAACCATTTTAGCAATTGTTCACTTTTGTTAAGAATCTATTGTGATATATTCTATTGCTTATATTGCGCAAATAATTAATAAAACAAATTAGGTAATATTGGCACATGTACTCAGTATCTTATCTTTCAGTATTGTTAAGAAACACTTCAAAGATTTTGTCTACATCTGTAATTGTTTAAGTAATAAGTTAGTAGACCGTGAACCAGATAGGGTTGCAATGGTCTAGCTAGGTCTTTTTATTTGTGTTGGTAGTATATTTCACAGCATCGGACAATACTGTCGTCATATTTAACAAACTTTATTCAATTGTATCGATGATTAATAAAACGTGAAATCAATAATCAACTATCTACAGAAACCATAGAAAGTGTTAATTTTATAATAACAGTTCAAAGGTGTTTACCAATAAAAACACGACTGTTGAAATTGCACAAGACACTTTAGGGTCAACAAAAGAGTCATTTTTCACACAGCTTTCTGCATTTGGTGATGCACTTCCATGTTGTTCGAATGCTAATATTGCATTATTGATTCAAGTGAAGGAAATTCCCTTTTTAAACCATTAAGAGAGTATATAACAAGCAAAACTAACTAGGTACATTCTTTATATTTTCTAAGAAACGGCTCAAGCTATGCAAAATAACTCGAAGATAATGCACATTTCATTAACCATTTTAACTTAATCAGGACAAATGATAAAAACATAGAAATCATTACGATTATTAGTTTTTAAAATATATTTCTTTAATCGAGATCTTTTGTCACTTTAGATCGAGAGTGCTTAATGTCACCTAGATACTGAAATTCACTGAATCATTATCAAGATAAGTTTAACCACATTTGATAACAAGCATTTGATAACGTAGTTAATCATAAAGGGGAATAACGTCTATACCCCTGAGAACTCCCCCCCTCCCCCCTTTTCCATCTGCCCCAAAAGACGCGTTATTACTTGATGCCCCCAAAAAAACTTACTTTTACCAAAAGGAGTAAAATGATCTGGTGTCGTAGATCAAGCGCCACAAATGATAGAAACGGGCAGCTTCTTTTGGCCTCGACTAGTTTAATAAGATGACAGCACTTACTAGTTGCAAGGTGGTGAGATGTTTCTTCCACCAGAGGTACTTCTGGTATTGGGGCCCCATCGCTGCCACCATGTAGTAAGCGTACATGATGACGTGGACCAGGTTGTTCACGATGTTGGAGAAGGTGCCGTGACCGCCTACAAGAAAAAGAAAAAGATTATAAGAAAGAGGGACCAGAAGATTCCTAAAATCAAACCCTTTTTTGGATACAATGTAGATATCTCTATCGAACCCTAAAAAAGTATTTTGGTACAGCATTTCCAGTAAGTGGTATAAGCAATTAGCAATTTATTTATCATCATCACATCATATCAATACATCTTTTTGTTTTGCTCATTTATTTAGATCTAGTCAAAAGCAGTTTCCTTTTTCCATTCCTTGAATGGTTATTCACATCAACCAAGTCGGCCGAAAAGTTTTTGCTGCATTCCATTCGCTGAAGTCTAAAATCACACTAGCTCAAACTCTAATGCTTCCCATTCTCGACTATGCTGATAGCTGCTATCTTGATGCAACTGAAGAGCTGTTAAACAAGCTTGAACGTTACCAAAATGTTTGCATTCGCTTCATATTTGGTCTCCGCAAGTATGATCATGTTTCTGAGTACAGAAAACAATTAAAATGGCTCCCTATAAGATTACGTCGGAATTACCACCTACTTGTCCTCCTTTACAATATCCTCTTTAACCCTTCTTCTCCTCGCTATCTTCGTGAGCGTTTCTCGTATCTCTCGTCGTCCGGCCGAGCTCATCGCTCATCCTATAACCTGCAGTTACTTTCACCCTCCTGCAGTACTAGCATGTACAGTGATTATTTCACGGTCCATGCTGTCAAACCGTGGAACGAACTACCTGTATCCCTTCGTGAGTGTCGCACTGTAGCACTTTTCAAAAGACATTTAAAACAGCATCTACTACTTGTCGCCTGAGTTGCATTAGAACATAATATGTATGTAGTTGTTATTATTATATTTACGCATGTATTATTTTATGTATTAGTATGTGTATTATTTTATATTATATTAATATTATAGTATGTATTTGAGTTTGGTATATATATGTAAATATGTTTATTATAGTAGGTTTATCACTTCAACTTAAATATTTGAATTTTATTTTTATTCTGTTTTTTCTTTTCTTTTTGTACACTACTGTCTTAAATTGTCAAACTTTTTGTATCGTATCCTGTCACCATGGTCTGCTGGAAGAAATCTCTTATTAGAGATAAGCTCACCTGTACTTTCAGTTATCTCATTATTTTCAATGTAACTACATCTTTGTGTACGAACTAATAAATAAATAAATAAATAAATTAGGACACTAAGTACACAATTATTTATCTTATCTAAATATCAATGAGCCAAATCCGCCCAACTGTAGCCGTTCTCCAGTTTTGTACTAAGCAACATTCTGACGATCCGCAGAAAGTTTTTTTTAATACTCGCAGTTTAGTTGTGGCAACGCTGTTCAGTCGAGGCCAATTTCTGAGTGAAACTCTCCTAAACAACCAATCAAATCATAGGAAAACTCAAAGTTCGTTTGATCGTTTATCGGTAATTAGTAATTTGCTTCAATTTTCATTACTTATCTTTTTCATGTTTTCTATAATAACCTGTTTCAATTTTATTCGCTAAAGAAAAATAAGTAAGGTTAAAGATAAGGTTGGTTTAAGATGTCATTTCAGTCCGTTGCTTTACAGTTTCTGAACAATCAAAAATACAGGTCAGCCGTCTCTAAAATATGAACTCTCTGTGCTTTCAGCAGATGTTGTGGTAGAAAACATTTTTGAGGGAATTTTGAAGTTAATGAAATCAGAACTTCAAATCGTTCCCCTTCCTTTGTCTAAAAAAACATATTTTTGCTCTAGCAGTAGTTTGCTATAATTGGATCAAAGAAGATCTCAAACATATTCCAAATTTCAAATTCGCGGAATGACGACTTCGAATTTAAAAATTCTACTTGTGTGAGAACTGAAAATATCTTTATGGATTGTTTAAAATATGAGAATATCAAAGCATTTGGGTGAATGTTACTGTTCAACTAGCACACAAACAAGACGCATTATGTGGGCTTTCTACAGCCTCAGTTTTGTTATTATTCTTATTTATCATCAGCCCAGCGCAGGGCCCCTATTAGTTATTAGCTGATAATAATTATCTGAGCATATAACACTAAGGTCATCTCTCAACAGAAATCGTGACGCTCATGAGTGAGACTGATAAGTAGACTAAATATTTAATTGACCTATTCCTTTCTAATACCAAAAAGTAATACCAATGGTATTTGTTTGTAATCGTAATTAACTTCTATTCCGGACGAATACCAAAACTACATTGAAATATTTAAAATTTGGTATTCGTTCGGAACAGAAAATTATTTACGATAGCAAACAAATACCATTGGTATTAGTTTTTGGTATTAGAAAGGAATAGATCAAATAAATGTACAAAAATGTTCTGAGGTGACAAAAACTTGTGTATTTTTGTTCTGAATGAAGAACTACTTACCTGCGATGAACTTAACCAGCAGCCAAGCTTCGAAGGGCGTCAGCGAGTGGTGGTACAGGTGGAGCCACGTGATCTGGCTCTTCTTCTTCCTCAGCACGAAGAACACCGTGTCTGCGAATTCTGACAGCTTCGAGAAGTAGTAGACCCAGCATAAGTGCAGCATCTAGAAATGAAGATATTTTTATTATTTTGCGAATTCATTGTGATTCCTGCCAACTTCAAAACGGTGTTCCACTCAAACTATTAATTGCGATAATCAATTATCTTTTATTGAATCAGTGTGATACACAGTACAATTTAACCGAGCCGTTGACAATCAGGAGGGATCTAATAATGATGAATTATTGTAACCGATACAATCATTCATCATTATTAGATCCCTCACAATCACAAAAACCGTTTTGTGATTGTAATTAGAAAAAACACATGGTGATGTACAGTTGCCAGTAGATCAGGTTACTTTAAGCTGTCAAATTTCCTCAATATCGCGCATCAAAGTCACAGTTTGACTGTTAGTGGCAACCACTATACACTGAGACCAGAGAGTTATAACAATATTCGACAAGTTCAAGACCTCGAGGCCGCTTCTTTCATCATCAATTGTATTAATATCTTCAACAGTATCCCAGACACTATCTCAGTAGGCAAAGGCAACACGATCTTGACATGGTTATGTGAGCAATGAACTTGCCCGGTGAAAGCTCGGTGTGGGTCAGTGCTTACGTCATCCCGCGCCGGTTGAAAGTGAAATTGTCAAGTGCAGCGCAAACGCAGATGAAGACGGCTTTATGACTTATCATCTCTGTAATGGCTAACTTTTTGACATTGGGAGAACTATCACCAGTTACAAAAAAAAGAAGGAGACTTATCAGTCATGATGGAAATGTTCTAAGAACAAAACTCCAAATTGTGATAATGAAACAAACGGTATCCCATATTTGCCTAAAATTGGTAAACATATGGAAAAAATTGTGAGATGTGAAAAAATTTCATCTCAGAAGACTGACTGGTTAACACTGGTTGTAAATTCGAAACTAAATAAATGCTTTTTTACTATCATTTCTTCTATAGCAGTATATAGAAGTATTTTGGAATATCTTTAAATTTTTTCATAAGTCCTGTCTTCTAAATGGCTGCACATTTGTGTTTTGTTACTGATATTTTTTGAGAAGCCCCAACAATTCTAGGAGTTCACAACAACAAACAGTCTTTATGACTGAAACTGTAAAAAGTAAGATAAGATATACTATTCGTATATTGCTTACTATACAGAATTAGTTACAGATACAAAGCAGGAACTAGATTTTTCGAGATAATTTAGGTGGTCTTCTCACTAAAAGCGATCTTTTCATTTTAAAACTTTGCGAAACAACTAAAGCTGATGCTTTGGTGCAAGATAGGTGACAATGCTTTAAAAAAACTTGAATACTAATTGAGGGCAAGGGCAGACCAGACTTGAGAACTATGCTGTTTATTTATTGCAAAAGCGAGTAATTTAAAACTTTCAGGCAATCAAGTTGAGGAAGATGGCATTTTTGACGATACGTGTATTATCCTCAATACTAGCAGGTGAAATTACAAAATGCAGCGTAAGAAGGCACTGATTGGTTACTGAATGTTTGCAAACTTGTATGGATGAGTAATGGCATTTAACTCAGGAGACAGGTACTTATCAAGAGAATCTTCAATAACCACTAACCAGTTACAGTCGGCGGAAGACGTTTTGCCTTTCGCGTCATTAATTTGGAACGGCAAAAAATATGATGATAATAATGAGGAAAAGCTTCAGAATCAACATTCGCCATTTACTTAAACGTTTAATGGAACATTTTAGTTAGTATTGTTTTTGGTTCACCTAATTATTTCATACATTCTGTAGAATATTATTAGTATTCTAAGTTAATGAAAATTTATTGATAAGTTCGTACACGGAGACAATTACTAAGGCTAGAAAAGTGGTATCTTAGAGACAGATGTAAATAGTTTTGTATAAAAGCGTCTTTTGTCAAAGGAGATTTTCGAAAAAGAGTTACTATTTTTCACAGTTTGCCTGCATTAGGTTGCATAGGCTATTGTATTGTTTTGAAAGCGCACCTATTTATACTTCTGTTCTATTTGTTTTGAGTTTTAATCTTCTAGCACCCTACAAGGAACACTGACTAATGCGTTGAGTGGTTGCAAAATAAATAAGTACCAATAGTACTTTAAAACACGATTAGCAAAAAAAAACAACTTGAAAAAAAAGTAAAACGTTTACTGTATAAGGTTCGAAATCGAAACTAACCAACGACCACGCCTTTGTAGTTCCTAGAGAAGAACAATAGTTGCTGAGTCACAGCGGATAGGACGGAACCATTTGTCTGCGAAAGTGGTCGAAGTGTGTCGTTGGTGTCGTGGAGGCAGTGCCGTTTGTGAACCTGCCGCATTGACTACACTGCACAGAGGTGACATTTTGATGGAAGTATGTGTGTTCAGTCACAACAATTGTATCATGCAATTCAAAGACGAAACAATGTGCAAGCATCAGAAACTGGTTACCATCGCGACAGCAGATTTACAATGATCACCGATACATACAGGGATAAACAAACTATGTTGAAAAGCGTAACTATTGAATTTCTTGCCGTTTTATAGATATAGGTAATATCCTGTCACGTTTGGCTGCTTGATGGCAGGTGAAGAGTGACAAAATCGACCAAACGGCGCCAAATGCCTTGTCATGTGACATAGCTTAGAATAAAGATGACTATGGTATAGTTAAGTATGAAAAATATCATCAGGATTGGAACCCAGGTCCGATGTTCTCTGTTTTAAGAACATTTCAAGCAAGACGGGATTCAACTTGACTTGGTTATTTTTTTGAATTGACTTCCCAACGCATGAATAGAAGTCACAAGCTTACTCTGCACTTCTGCAGTCATTGCCCACACGCACCACTGCCCTTAAGTCCCCACCAATCTCCGTTAATAGTTTCATTGCGCCTGTTCTTAACAATAACTTCAAAACTCAAATGCAAAATAATCTCAATTACTTCAATTAGTTAAAAAGTAACGGAATGACTGTTTTAATTGCTTGTTCTTAATTAATTCTAATGCCGAATTAGTAAAACAGTACAGTGGATAGTGTGTAAAACACGTGAAAGTTCGTAACTTGTCCGTTAGGCATTCATTGCACTTACGCAACTTCTGTGTAATAGCTAGTCTTTGATGATTATCTTGGAGGCTGTGGTCCATACCCGCTTTCTAAGCATTCAATATAATAAATACGTGATGTAGGTGTTTTAGTGTTTGAACTTTTTGAATACTAATTCTTAAGTGAGTTATGAGAGTTTCATTGTTTTATCTGCACAATATTGATGCAGTTTTTGTGCATAAATTAAAATTGTGAGATTTCATTAAAAAAGTGTTGTTGTGGTAGGCATTATCTGATTTTGAAAGAAAGCTCTTGAAAGTGCAAATCACAAGTGAATGTGAAAACACGCTCAAGATTTTGTTTGCCTATCATACTTCTGTAACTACTTAGTTAGATATGTTTTTGTTAACCGGACATGGTTGAAGTAACTATCATACAGTGTTTCCTCACTTATTACATCTTTTGATCTCTTCCCTCAACATCAATCCGTTGAACAGTAAATATCATAACACTTTTACGAATATTTTACCATAGTATTGCATTCCCTATTCTGTCTTTCTTCTTCCATTTTATTTCAGGCCTTTTGTTCTATTCTTCAAGATGCCCAAATTTGACGTCGATGACAAACTTTACGTCACTAATGACGTTGAAATAATGATCAACGAAAAAAAAAAATTGTGTGAAAGTCGCTTGTTGTAACCAATTTTGATATACGTCAGTTTCATAGTCGTCACTTAACTGTCAAATTAAAATGTCCTCAAATACATGTGCTTGGTATCACTTTGAATGATTCACTAGTCTCAGTGCCTAGGTGAGTAGCTACATAATTTTAAACTATAGGAGATATTTTTTGCAAAAATGAAAGTTACATGTCGTAAAACATCACAAAATGTCCAGTAAAATTTAGCATACAATAGACAAGAGTCATCAACCTACAGAGAATAAAATAAAAAGCAACCGCAACACTCATGAATGAAAGTTGTTGCGAAAGGGACATACTAACTGAAACAGTTAATCTCATCGTTTGAATTCGCAGACAAAAATTAAATACAACGGTTAGTAACCATTGATGATGGGATTGTATGGGATGATTGTATTAAATTTGCAGGTACGTTGCCTCATGCCCCCACTTTTTAACACGTTTTGACTTTGATTCAAACGAAAAGAGGAAGATAAGGCCCCTGTACCGCGCGTGAAATTGCTAAATCAGTTTTCCAGCTAATAGCACAGCTACGTATACGATATTGTCATAATTTTATCAGATTTTGAATTCTCGAAGAAAAACGTAACGTATTCTCCTCTTTTTGTTTTCATCAAAGTGCTGTGTGTCAATTTTATTTTCGCTTTTCTCAACTACTGTATAATCTCGTTTACTGCTATAATAGTTTCTGTTTCCGTAGATTTACAAAGTATCATAGTATCTTCATCTATGCTTATGCGAGAGCGCGTTACATACTGAATTTATAAATATCTTTCCTTTTGTTAAAACAGAATAGCTATTGCTTAGTTTTACAATTATTTATAATCAACGTATGACGTCCACTGCTGAACATAGGCCTCGCCCATAGATTTCTAGGACGACCGGTTGTAGACGACCTGTATCCACCAAAACCCTGAAATCTTCATGAGGCCATTCGTCCACCTTGCTTCCTATACACGTTTTGAAAAGATTATAGTATAGCAAAGAATTGACGAACATCAAGGAGCAAGTATATCAAAAGGTTCTGACTTATTCCGAGCGATCTATTGCAATTTTTCTTTACTGCGTTAAATTTACCATCACAATGTCATTTATGCCAATGACTATGTAGAAAAAAGGTTTAAAGACTCACCCGCTGCGCTTTCTCGCTCTCGCTGTAGTCCACCGGTTGGCAAGTCAGGCTATAGTCGGCCCACCATCCTGACATTAGGTGCTGTGAACAAGGACAATTCGAATTAGTTAGATTTTAAATATATTTATAATATACAATTGACAAATGGTTGGTAAAGACTGCAAAGTATTATAACTATGAGCAAAATGATCAGATCTAAAAGCTAGTGGCTTCTGATATTAAATTAAATATTTACACAAAATAAAACGAGATAAAATGTAAAGCACTAAGAGAACATTTACAGAGATTCTGGCTATTGGTGGTACTGCAACGGCAAGTTGAAGCTTTTAAATTTTGTTTTAATATTAATAAATGGTTACTAGTTAATAAATTGGCTATTTGCGTAGTCGGTAAAGTTCCGCGGTAGTAAAAGTAATTTACCATGGCCATTTGAGACACTTGTTTGTCGGCGGAAAAGTCCTCACTACATCGTGGCAAGCAGAAAAGTAAAGGGTGCAGGCCATTCAAAATAAAAAAGTTTTTTCATTGCTCCAACTCTTACATAAGTAGCCGTAACAGAGGCCTGAACCAATTCAAGGACGCTGTAAGTGAAAGTGATCTCTGCTACATTTCTTTCACTCTCGTTATCACTGTCCGTGAAACCGTTCGGTCCGACAAACCAGTTTTGTAAACCAGATGACGTTCATAATCGGTTCATTACTACGCATAATATGAAAAATTCATACAGTCAGGATAAAAACATAATAAAACAGGCTGCAGAGGAAGTGGAAGGTGAATCAATAAAATTTTAATAAGAAGTTATCGTTTTTTCTAAAGCTTTTGACAACATCAATCATAATCGGATAGTTTCATGGTTTCGAATTTAATTTAGTAATCTGGTTCGAGAAGGTACGATAGTTTTCATGATGTTTGACCACATTGAAATGTAATCTGTAGATAGCAAGAGTCCTTGGGAAAATCGTTTACTTCTGTGTGGTGTTCTGCAAGGGTTCATACTGGGTCAGTTTCAGTTTTTGAATAATACCAATGTTTCTTATTATTGAATCAGAGATTCAAATATAACAATAATAGATTCCTGCTTGCTATAAAGAACATAGTGTATTTGCTATAAATCAAATTGAAAACCAATAATAACCTGTCAATAGTGCAAGCTACGAAATAATGAGCTGGCAAGCTGTATTCTAAAATAGTGATTGGGTGAGAGCCACCAAGGCTGAGCACAACTTCATGGGTCGAACGGAGTAGCAACCTTTTAATCAATAGGGTTTCTACTCTGTTCAGCTGTATTGCTTAATTGTTATCTGTGCCTTTATAGCCATCATCGACCTAACACCGATATTTTTTTCGTGGTAAGTGCTGTCTAAATACCGCCTCTCGCTTTTTCACTACTTATTTCGAACTACTTACAGAATCATTTTTATAGCCAACAATAATTACTGTGTTCTCTCTCAGCGAAAGAAATTAGGTTAGATTACCGCTGTTCAAAGACACTCATTCTTATCTGTAGACTATCAAATCACTATCACTGGTAAGTAGAAAAACTAGGCAATCCAGTCACAGCCTATTTTCCGCTTTATTGTCGAGTGGTAGAGGTCAAAGTCGCGTAACGTCACGGGTGCGTGCTTAGTTAAATTGTATAATAGTGCTCCTTGACATCGGAAAATAATCTTAGATTGCTAATTTGTTACCAAACACTGGCGTATTGTACGCAACGAGCAATACCCAGCGATTAGGAGCTACTTCGGGACTTTTTAGCATTATTAATTAGACAGTTATTAATAAGCAGTTAAAAGTACTTCGTTAATTGGGACTTTACTAAATATTAAGTACCTACATGGGTTTGTCATTCAAATCAAACTCCAGACATCAATCGTTTGTACGTTTGAGATTTAAAGGGTCGCGGGTTCAATTCACTATCACTATCATTAATAATGCAATGTTTTTTCAAATTCGGCTGTAATACTTTGGCGAACTTCGAAACAATAATTCTTTTATGAACATTTATATCTCTTTGACTTAGTTCTGTCTTTTTTTAGCGAATGATCTTATTTTCAGATAAGCGTATCGCTTACCTGAAAACTGATAATTTTCCAATTACAAATCGTATGAATCATCTCAAAGAAAAGGTTATAAAAATGATTCACATTTGATTCATTGGAAATATCAGATGATTATGTCCATGTCACGAAAGTAAACTAGTAAAAAATCTCAAGTAGATCCCTATCGAGTGGATAGGATTGTGAGGGCTAGTCAACAATGGGTGAAATTTCAGAATTTGGGCACCAGGGTGAACGAACTTTCGGGCTGTTTACCGCCACGGTTGCTTGAAACTGAGCGGTATGTCTGTGTGATTTGACTACTACTACTGATAGTAGCACAAAACACTTGAAGAATCAAATCTTGAGATCAAAATGTTGTTTGTTTACATGTTTCAATCACATCATCTATCTATTTCACTTTCACTATCACCTCATAAGGTTAAGCTGATTGAGAGAAACTTCATGTAATGCCTATAACAGTTCGGAATTTGAATAACATCAGTGCACACGAGTAGTAAAATGTTCCAAGTTGGACTATAACAGTTATTACATAAAATCTAACCTTGTTTGCACTTATTTTTGATATTTCTGTTATTTGTGAGTAATTGTAGGCAATCTTTTAATTTTCACCCGATTTCAATCATAAATCTAGTGACTCCTGTGACAGTCCAAAAAACTGGTTATGGTGTTAGACTTGATTCGATTCTGCAGATCCTTTATAAGAGCTAGTGGGCTATCATGTTAGTCAATACTCAATACATATTAATTGAGATTTTCACTGAGTATTGTGACCATACACACTGTGGCCACAAATAAAGAAATAGGCACACAATTCAAAGAAAAAATATTAAGGAGAAACCATTAATCGGTCTCGGTGAGCAAGTGATAAAACAATAAATAGTTTAAAACTTAAGTAACAGAACAGAGAGTCCTTTGCAAGAGTTTATAGTTTTTAAACCACTAATATTTTAAATTGTACTCTTCGAATTGCATGCAAATGAATTATAATAATATAACGAGGAAAATGTTTGTGTTAAACACTAGCGGAAATGTACAAGTAATCACCTGCTTGATTGATTGTTTCATCGTTACATTGATGTAACGGTGCTTTATCATTTTAATTTAATAATGGAAAACTATCAACTTCGAGATTTAACTTATTCAAATTCAAATTCAAAATACCTTTGTTTAAATAGACCTGTTACAAGCGCTTTTAAATCGTCAACAAAACAAACAATTTTTTTTATTCTATATTTATATTCATAATTTTGTTTTATTTAAAATAAAACAAAATTTTGTTTAATTTTGATCGAAATATTATTCGAATAACACTTAGTTTATTTTATTTTTTAGCATTAGGGATAATGCATTATCATCTTACTAAAGATAGGAAAACCAGAAAAAGGCATTCGGTCTTGGCATCAGGCGGGACTCGAACCCGCATCTTTCGCAAGCCGGGCGTCGCCCGGAGACCGAATGCCTTTTTCTGGTTTTCCTATCTTTAACACTTAGTTTGTTCGGTTTCTGAATGTTTACGTAAAACGTCAGTTTCACGATAGTTGGTCCTACAATTAATATCTGAACGGTTTTTTTTTCTACAGTTTCTTGGTAGAAACATAACTTCCGGAAAAAAGGCAGCCCAAAAGATTGACCAGTGACAGAATCTATGGATCCATGGCTATGTTAAAAGTTAAACTTAGCAGTCAAAAGTACAACCAAATGGCGAAGAGTTAACTCTACAGTCAGAAGAACAATGGCAAAGTAAATTATGACCATAAGCAATTTCTTACCTCATAGAACATATACGAAGACAACATAACTTGGAAGGCGTTATATGCTACTAGCGTGTTCTTGATTTGGAAGGGCTTCCGACTGGCCATCCACAGAGGACCAACCACCATCACGAAGGAGAGGTAGACCACCACCATCGCCAGGGTCGGCAGGGGCGTGTCGAATAGGAACCATCCTTGCACTCGTGGATCTGGAAACAAGGTAATAAGAAAGGTAAGTAATATCACAAGATAACACCACACACGCTAACCACTATATCCCAAAGGGGGTAGTCAAATGCATGCTGAGTGTCACTGTCGTAAAATACGAGCCCACATTTTACTGATACTAGTAAACTACTTTTTTTCTTTAATAACTGGTTTTGTTTAACAAGATCATCTAAACCTCTAGAACCTCTGAGTATGTATCTGAAATGGCAGAATATATTTCAGAATCTCAGAGGTTTTTTTGGTGCTAAATCATTAAATTATCAAAGTAATAAAACTAGACTACGCCACAACAAGATGTTTAATGATGAAAACAAACTATACTTACTTAGGACTTAGCTTTAAGTCCTATTGTTTGTAAATGATCAAAATTGTATGTGTGTTTGTCTTGTTGGTTGTCCTAATAAATAAATAAAATAAATAAATACCGATATCTAAATTTAGTTCCCCTTGTACCAGCCTTTTCAATTTCATCGTAGTATTTCAACTCCTTTACAAGTTCCACAACTTTGATCTCAATTTAAAATTACAGGAGTTTCTAGTCATCCAATCTTCCTGTGTCCCACTCGCACTAATACATTTGAACCTAAATCCTAAATCTTCTCCAATCACTGTCAACTGATAACGAGCTGATTAGAAAGAGATGTCAAATTACTACGCATATTTGTACGATTAACTTTGAAAGTTTTAACCACACCTCTAACAGTGGGTCAGTATTAATTGACTTTCGCCTAAAACATTCTATTGAATATCTTGCTAAGGGAGAAACACGTTTTAACGTTTTATGGTGTTGATGTAATTTATATGAATATTCATAAAATAAGTATATGTCTAATGGGGTGTATCTAAGTATAATGATATCGCCTCTTTATAGATCCTTGCTGTCCCTGCAACTGAAAGATTCCGCAGGTTATACTTTTTGATCAATGGGGATTTGTCCACTAAGAAGTAGGTTCCCTTTAGTGAACTACACACATCAAAACTGTCTAGAGATATTATAGGGATATCATTTTTCAAATATTTCATAAAGTTAAGTTTGTTTACAAGTTGAGCATTATCTTAAAATAACGCGAGGACAGGGGCATAAGATAAAGGTTAAGAATATTACAAAAAAAACCGTTTGATTTTGCTATAATTTTGACACCTTTTAAAAGAAAAATCTGTCTTTTTTTAACGTCCTTACGATTGTACAATAATGCTACTACAATGAATTTCTTTATACAATCTGAAAGGTTCACATGTTTCTGTGTTCTAAAAATTTCTACGTTGGTATCAATATTTTAATTTTTACAGCCTGCTAAATAGCTATACTTCGTATGGAAATGCTTGAGATATCCCTAGACACTTTTGAGCAGTGTAGAATGAGAATTAAAAGGATGGGAACTGAACTCTGCTTACCACTGGATATCCTATACTGACTACTTAGTCAGCTCTAAATTCTAGTCTTCTATACATTTTCATGAATACATGGAAGCTCCTCTCTTTCTGTTAGAGACTCCTTGGTGTTATAATGCATGATAGCATTAACATTTAAATAAAAGCTGTCAGGGTCAACAATCATGTAATATATGAATCCATAACAAGGTGAGGTTTGTTCCTGCGCTTATGACTGCTCGAAAGATTTAATTTTTTTTTTTAATTTAAAATTCGTTTATTTAACCAAAATCTAAATTCCTAAATTCTGTACCTGACGTACCTAATTGAACTATCACTGTCACACACGGTTAGCTACACATGGATTCTGCTTCGCCCTATGGTTAACTGGTAGAGAATGCCTTTAGGCGTTAAGTCCGCCAATTGTACTTTTTCTTTGTGCAACATAGAATCAATAATAGAATAAAAAAAAAAACACTGCCAAATAGCATCTTACAGAATGTCGTTTGTATGTACAGCTTGTTTATAATTTTGAATATAAAAATAATAGCATTTGATGTGAATAAACACAGCTCTTCGAAGCAAAACTTGGAGGTTCTATGAGACAAAATATTATGTATGCTTTTACAAAACATACACATTACGATTTTACAAAACAAACATACAATATAATAAATGAATAACTGTCTGTACTCTGGTGTAGGAGCCAGCTTCTAAGCATTACACCAAACGGATCGTCAATCAATATAGCATTGTCATATGACTTCGCTCAATGAACGAACATGGCATATATTTTATTTTCCCTTGCGCAAGCGCATGGCCTTAGGCAGATTTATCTCCCTAATTAGTCTTGACATAAATATGAGTCATTAGAATTCATTTTACAAAATTAATTAGAAAAGAAAGTAAAGGTTTTGAGAGTATTTGCCGTTACTTTACTGGATTTACCAGTAGTACTGTTTAAAAATGCACAAATTACTTTATTTAGACCGCAAACAATCTTTGGATGTGAAAGATGTCTGTTCGAAAACTACATTTTATTATGATTTCCCGTAAAAAACACTAAGCAATTTTACAATTAATAATAATTAATAGCGTAATGGGTATCAATTAAGGGGCCCGTGGCGCAGTTGTGACAGTGATCGGCGACGATCGCTGTTGTAAAGCAACACACGCCGTGTCGGAAATGGGATGGGTGACCACCCCGACCGCAATTTAGTGATGAGTATCTTGGGCATCTCCGTGCTTCGGGAGGCACGTTAAGCAGTTGGTCCTGGCTGACGTCGTAGCTGTCAGTCGTTAAGCCTAGTCGGAGGCCTTAGGGCGGCTTGATAACATCTGAAATTTAGGTTGCTCACCAGGCCGTTTATGGCATGGTGATACATTTCAAATTATAGTGTTATTAATACCCATTACACTACTAATGAGATAGCATCAATTTACTAATTATCAGAAATGGAAAAACATTTTACGTGAGTCTACGATACTAATCATTAAAAATAATGATCCATTGATAGTATTGAAACTTGAATGAGTGAGTAATAGATTCATTCATAGTGAAAGTCAGAGTGGTCGATGAGCGGCCTTAAAATTGTCTCAAGGTCATTAAATTGTTAGGAAATGGTCATTAATTAGAACATATTCGTAATTAATTATTTCTAACATTGAGATTCACATCAAAGGTCATGAGTTCGATTTCCAGAGGACGAACAAACAACTTATAAACGTTAGTAAATTTAATAATATAACTGTAAACAGCAAAGTAACATTATAAATATGTGGCTTAGCGTTCTGAATAAAATAGTTTTTTTTTCTTCGGATATGTATCGACTTTCCAGTTTTTGAATACGAATGAATTTCCGAAAACCTAAATAAAATAAATACTTATTAGTAATACATATAAACTCTGATTTACACATTGACTAAAACTTTGTGGGAACCATAAATTTTCATAAATACTTACATTCTTATACGCATATTAGTTAGTAAAAAAGGCCATAATAATATGCCTAACTGTCACTAAGATCACTACTGGAGAATGGTACCATGATTTGCATCCTCCTTATAATGAATCTAGTAAATAAGTATTTGATTATTAGTGTTGCAAATATCATAAAAGTTACTTTTCACTTGAAAAATATATTGCAGTGTTAAGAAACAGTATTTTAAACAATTTCAAAAGTAAAAGCTTGTGTTAAGGGGACTAGTAGAGCTAAATCCAAGTTTTATAGTAACGAAAATTAAGTGTTACACTTCGGTGATCCAGATGAAAAAAATATGTCGTATTCTTGAGGATTCAAGGGTTGGTTTTATCAATTTGAAAACACGATTTAACAAATTCGGCTCGATAGAAAAAAATCGCAAAGATGGGTCTAAAAAAATTTTAGAATGAAAAAAAACTGTACTAAACATCATGCTATCATTCTGTTCTTTTCACAGAATGTGTGTTTTATAAAATACTAGAGCGTGCTCATTTTAGTTTTGTGATTTAATGCGTATATTTTCCAAAAAACACCAATAATTGTTTTCAAGCAAATTGCGTGTGCGTGTGTGCGTGAAACGCCGTGTACAGACAGTACCGGCCGTGGCCTGATGCTAGACGGACGTGTCGCGCATTGCGCTCCGCATTTGAATAATATTTAATTGCTTAGTAATCACTGTTAGAATATTGCGTATGCTATAATAATGCATGGGACACGAAAACTCACCAAAAAGTCAACAAAAACGTCTTATAAAATGAATTAATAAATAAATTACCAAAAAATGGACAATGCTTTAAACTAAGCGCTATTTTCGTTCGGTATTTTGATCGACGCGGTGGAGGAACATGATTAACACACACCCGTAAATAGCCTTCACTCATGGTCGCAAGATCAAAACCTAGTTTTCCTTTTTGTATTATGTTTGTTTTTGTTCGTAGGATAAAGCTTGATTATGATTAGAATGAAAGTTATTTGGCAATTTTAATAACAATAAAACGTTATTTGTATATAGTTTTATTTCCAATAACAACTTTAATTTTCAATCAGAATTTTGAAAGTAGCCACACGAAAGTTTCTTGCCGGTTCTTCTCAGTTGAGTTCAAACAACTTTCCGACACCGGTGGTTGAGTCACATTATGTTTGTATACTGTGCATTTATTTAAAAGTATTCAAGTCTATATGGACTATGCTATAAACTAACCGCTATTTTCGATGATAAGAGATGTCGATGCGGTGGAGGAACGTAATTATGAGACAGCCGATATATTATTTAATCTTATGGTCCCGAGTTCAAATCCATGGTTTATTTTTTGTATTTATTTATTTAGTATTTATTGTAGTATTTAAGTCTATTCTTAGTATATTTTTGGTTGTTTGAAAACTCACCAAAAAGTCAACAAAGTCGTCTTATCTTTTTATTTTTGGGATTCAATGCGTATATTTTCCAAAAAACGCCATACTGTTCAATTGGTTCTCAGGCACAGTGCGCGTGCGTGTGTGCGTGAGACGCCGTGTAGCGACAAGCGAATTCGAGTAGCGACGAGTACCGGCCGAGGCCGTTGGTTGGACGTGTGACGCATTGCTTAGCTGAAATAATATTTTATTATTTTTTCAAAAGTACTCGATTATTGTGTACACCAACACGGGTGGGCCACGAAAACTCGTCAAAAAATTAAAAAAAATGTCTTATAAAAGGAACGCCCGAAGAATGCACGATGCTATAAGGTAAGCGGTAAGCGGTGCTAAGCGGTATTTTCGTAAACTTCAGTAGACAACACAGTCAGTGCAGTAAACTTAGAATAATTGTAATTATTATAAGGCAGTGAAGTAGGTATTCAAGGTCCTACTAGTAATTGTCATCCTAATCAAGCTATATTTTCAATTTATAGCCTTTGAATAAACTAAAAGGAGGAAGATATAGGTACCCGCGTACTAAAAGTGGCTCTACAAAAGTAGGACCTAATTTTAGCCCATATGACAGAAATGGCCCCGCGTACCAAACAAAAGCAAGTCCGACGGACCAACTTATAAAAATAGGTCCAATTGACCTAGTTTCAAAAGTAGCTTCAATGAACCTACTTTCGAAAATTGGTCCAATGGACCTGCTCTCGAAAATAGCTCCAATTGAACTAGTTTCAAAAATAGCTTCAATTAACCTACTTTTGAAAATAGGTCCGATGGACCTACTTTGAAAAATAGGTCCAACGGACCTACTTCATGCCAATCCCTGTCATGACTTGTTTAGAGTCATTTTTAGAAAAAGACCGAGGCTTGTCACAGAAAACAAAGATTGCAATGACACTTTTCAAAAGTAAGTAAGAGTTTAATTTGATAAGAAAGTTACTATACTTCTAATACTTCAGTTGGTCAGATTGACGAGTTTGGTTCAATGTTAGTGAACGCTCTGCATCTGGCAAAATTATTTCGTAGTCGCAGGTTGTGAAACCATAGATCTATATAATGCATAGACAGGCATCATGTATATTCATATTCATTTATTCACTATAAATTTGTAACAGAAAGTACAAGGATAGCAGTAAAATTGTAGATGGTAGGCATAAATACACCTTTTCAAGGTATTGTGAATTTACACATAAAAAATAAAAAACGAATTATAACATTAACAAAAACAAAAAAAATAACAAAGCAACTAGAATATTTAAAAATCTACAAATCTATCTATGTCTACAGGCGTACAAAAAAAATAAAAATAAGAGGTGCCAGTCAAACGAAATGTATGATTTCGATTTTTTATTGTAATTTAGCTTCAAAGTATTCTTTGATGCTATAAGAAGAATTATCAATGAGCATGTTCCTAAGCTTAGTTTCAAACTCTTTGCGTTGCACAGCTTTCAAGGAGTTTGGTAAATGGTTGTAGACTTTTATTGCCATGTAATAAGACCCATTATTAAGCAGTGACAGCTGAACTGGTGGCGCCACTATGTCGTTCTTCCGGCGAGAAATGTAGCGACTTGGCTTGTCGCAGTTTTTCTGGAAATAATGATGCTTGCATGCTGCGTAAAACTGAAAACTGAAAATGTGGTAAGATAGAAAAAAAAAAGGAATATTACTGAGGAAAAGGTATGCCAAGAAAAAGAGACGACTGGTTTACACTCAAAAAGAAATGATAAACACTTTGGCCAGGAATGCGGAAACCCATCAGGGTATTTATTGTATAGGAGATATACAATAAAATGAGAGAAAACTTCTTGAAAAATTTGAAAAGACCTGACGAAGAGCGAGCTACGGTGGAAAGAAAAGCTATTTTGCAAAGAGCCAACGGAGAATGGCTTGAAATGAGACGATCTCTCCTCACTGCGTCTAACTTCAGCAGGGTTATAAGACGCCGTGCAACAACACCATGTGCTTCCTTAGTAAAGGACATTATTTACAATAAAAAATTGGATCATGTAGAATCTATTAGTCATGGCCAGAACAATGAAAAAGTAGCTCTCACTCAGCTGGGCTTGCAAGAAAATGTTGCCATTAAGCCGTGTGGGCCGTATTTAATGACAACGAATTACCTTTTTTGGGTGCCACGCCTGATGGTTTGATGGGTGAACATACTCGGGTAGAAGTTAAGTGCCCTTTGACGGCCAGTAAAATGGGTCTAGAATCAGCAATAAATAAAAAAAGGTAACTTTCTGGCTCAAAACGACAACAGGCGAACTAGCTATTAATAAACGGCATGCTTGGTACTTCCAGATACAGGGTCAGCTACACGTAACCCAAAAGAAATATTGCCTGTTTGCCGTGTGGGCAAATGAGAAGGAGAAATTGAAAACGGAAATGATTGAGCGAAATGATTTTATGTGGGAAAACGAGATGAAAGATAAACTAATTAACTTCTATTTGGACTGCTCGTTACCTGAAATTCTCGATCCCCGGTTATCAAGGAATATGAACATACGTGAGCCTCATATAACTACTAAAAATAGTGAAGACAAGGACAAAATACAATTAGAAAAAGACCAATAAGAATATAAGCTGGAGCTTATAGCCAGTCCACCACACTGCCACGGCTGAGTTTTCTTGTTCACCTTATAACAGGTACTCAAGCGTCCCCGCCACTAAAAGGCGAGAACTCAGGGTGGATTTATCACTTATTATTAACATTTAACATTACAATAAATTAAAATTTACAATAGATACATTATTTTAAGAAAAAGAGACACGTGACCTCAAAGTTTATCTAATAACACTGTAATAGGCTTTCTCAAGAAGCAATCCTTTAACGGCGTTTTTGAACTCATCAAAACTTCCCAACTCATGGACAGATTTGGGGAGGTGGTTGAAGACTCGGGATGCCATGCAAAATATGCTTTTGTTGAATAAAGCCGTTTTGTTCCTAGGCATGCTGATTTTATAGTTGTGTCGTTTTTTTTAATAATTTTTCTGAGTTATTTTTAACAAATAAAACTGTTTCCAAGATATATATGGAGGGTAGGGTTAAAAGCTACCATTCTCGAAAATAGGGCTTACAACTAATGGTCCGATGCAATTTAAATACAGACCTAACACATTTCTTTCGGGCCTTGAATGCTGTGCCTTTATCTGTTGAATTACCCCAGAACATGACACCATACCTTAGAAGGGGCACGACATATCCGTGATATGCTGTCAAAACGGCGTCAATGTCTACTGTCTTTGCAAGCATGTAGAGGGCATATGAATGCTGGTTTAGACGAGCACATTTTTTCAATATGAGTCTTCCAATCCAAATTATGGTCAACAGTTAAACCTAAAAAAGTTGTATTATCTACTTGGTCAATTTTATATTCTAAATACCTAATGTCCATTCCAATAATTTCACGAATTCTATTTCCAAATGTCATTACGTTCGTCTTTGTAAGATTAATTTTTAAATTGTTCGTATCTAGCCAAGTTATAACATTGTCCATAGTGTAATTTACTTCGCGTACTAACTGAACTTTGTCAGGTCCCGATACAACAATGGTACTGTCATCAGCAAATAATACTGTCTGGTGACTGGTGATTTTTGGCAGATCATTTATATAAACTATAAATAACAGTGGCCCCAAGACACTACCTTGTGGCACGCCAAGTGACATGTTTTCAAATTCTGAATATTAATTAATTTCAGTTTTTTTAAAAGGGCATATTCTGGTGACTCTAGTGGATTGAATTCTGCAACTCAGATACGACTCAACAAGTTTCAGTACGTTACCTCTTATACCATACGCAGACAGTTTTTTTAATAATATACCATGGTCAACACAATCAAATGCTTTTGTTAAGTCCATGTACAGGGCGCATGTCAACTAAAACCAACCTGTTCCTCGGCAAAGATGTTATATTTTTCAAAATAGTTACTCAAGGAGCTTTAAATCACTCGCTCAAATATTTTCGAAATGACTGGCACCAATGCTATTGGTCTATAACATGTAATATCACGTCTATTACCCTTCTTGAAAAGAGGTACAATGATTGTACTTTTTAATTTATTTTTTAATTTATTAGGAAAGGTGCCTTTTGAAATACAATTGTTAATAATGTGACTTAAAATGTGAGATAATTTAATTGGTATTTGTTTTAATATTTCTGTAGTTATGTCATCATAACCAGTGCTTTTACTATTTTTCAAAATTATAGGTAAATATTATTATAATAAGCATGTCATCTCGCTTTTCCAGAATAACATGATTCATATCCACTACTATCACCTAAATAGCTTCAATTAAACAACATAATTCGTTAACAAGAGCTTAAAACTAACCCATGCTTAGCCATCACTAAATATTTGAGCTTAAAACTAAACGTTGTACTTTTTATACGCTTACATTAACCGGCAAAATGGCCAGAAAGTGAAAACTTGACTACAGTCCATTTTACAAGTCTGTTACAAGTCATAACATAAAAATTTAAAAATTAATAAAAAATAATGTGATCCCACCAAATAAAAGTTTTAACATTTAATTAAATGAGTTCTATTTCTTATTCACAGCCATCCATACAATTACTAAATACTAGGTATTTATTATCCATACAATTATTTTTTTACGCACGTACTAGGCTAGTACTCTTTTTTGATTGAAATACAAAATATTCACCTATAGTCTCATTATTATTTTAATATTTTGTTTTTATACCCAGTGTCACTTTTACAGTAAATACTAATCCAACAACACCTCTCTAGTTAAATTTCCATCAACCCACAAATATACTAATCCTACTTCCTACTAATATTATAAAGGCGAAAGTTTGTATGTGTGGATGTGCCGTGTTGCTCTTTCACGTATAAACTATTGAATGGATTTTATTGAAACTTTTGTTTTTCGACTTAAGTACACGCAGACAAAATCGCGGGCGGCCGCGCGGCCGCTAGTAATAAATAAAATAAATGTCTTGTCTATTTTGTTGTTTGATCTATGGGTGCTTTAATGTAATATCAAAAGTAAAGTAAAATTATCAATTGTTTTTAGGTCATGAATGATATCATTAAATATCATTATTTACAATTGATAATTCGTTATGTTTTCTGAAATGAACTTATTTCTTTGTTTTTTTATTTTTTTAGAAAATTCTCACACACTGTCACAGTGTTCGTTGCCAAACTCATCCGAAACGGCTTGGGCGATTTTAATAAAATGTTATGATGCTACGGTGGCTGGCACATCACGCTACCGATTTCCGGTCAGTCCTCCTTGCTCTATTGCAAAGAAATGTCATTTGGCAAGAGCGAGAGACAAAACGGAAATGGAGTAACCTGATGTGCTGTTCACTGTACATACCTACGTTTGTTAAATCTGAGATATGCCATAAACTATTTTATAGACCTGTTTTTTTTGGAGTCCAGGTGGACGAAGTCTCTGGTGGCAGCTAGTTAGTTAATAGGTATAATGTAACAATAGAGGTGAAATTCCTTCCGGTCGTAATTAATTTATTATTGACTAGCGTTCGCACGCAACTTAGGCCGCGTGGTCTTAGGTTAAAAAAATAATAATATATCTTTATAAATTGTAGCACATGATTCCGATTCATAAGCTGTATACTGCTCTGCTCCTATTGATTAAAGCATAACGAAAAGTAAACATAGGTATAACCTGCCCAAGAGTGTGAAGAATAATTGTTTCAAATTTCGTTAAAAAAGTCGTCGAGTAGTTTTTGTTCAGACAAAAATTTTACTGATTGCATTTTTGGCATCAGTAGCAATTCTTAATCACCTCTTGATTGTTAATTTTTAAATTTATTTCATGTACTGAATTGGCCTCTACAGATTTATTATAAGTGCAGATGAGCGACATCTCTTGGAAAAATGGCGAGATCTCATTGTAGTTTTATGTTGACCCGGTAGTTTCATGTTGCGCCGATAGATGGCGATATACCGGTTGTCTATGTGTGTGTGTCTAAATTCTCGATTTCAGTTAGGTCTAGTAGTCCTCTTAAGTGAAGTTCCACGAAAACGACGAAACCACACGAAAATATTCAAATTATTCGGCGAAGGAAAGACATCAACGCACGCGCACATGTTCAACGTTTACCAAAATGAAGTAATTATTTTTGCATTTGGACATATTTCTCTCAAGAAACAACGATTTTCTGAATATTATTCCGTATGTCAGTAGTCAGTTATAAATTATAGTCATCCACCGACCAGAATTATTAGTGCATATAATTTAAATGAATAAAATAAAAATGCCGAAAAAAGCTCTGAATGCTTAATTGTTATTAACTTTTAGGTTATTTGGTAGTCTACCTAATAAACCTAATAGTAATTTTAGGATACGATAAATTTTACTGCATCAACCCTGTATTGTTATGACATCCCAATTTTGTGTTAATGAAACATTTTTCGTTTAGTATAATTTTGTTTGGCTCTGTGTGAATATTGATGTGGTCTCAAAAGTAATTCATTTTTGTTATTGTAAAGAACGTCGAAGTTATGAGGTCTAAGACAAGAATTTTACAGTTTGATGTCACTTTATGTGATGTCTCCCGTACAGGGGTATTATTAAAATCGTTTACAACCTGACAGTTTCAGTAAATAGTTTAAAAAAAAACCTTAATTCATTGCTGTGGTGTTAAGTCAAATTTTAATAAATAAAAAGACGTAAACTGGGCTAAAAACTGAGCTGTCAAATGATCATAATAAGGCTTCTGAACTTCTAAATAAGATAAGATAAGATATACTTTATTGCACAAAACAATTACATTACAATGCTTACAGAGATTTAGATGTACAATGTAGGCGGCCTTATCGCTAAAAGCAATCTCTTTCAGACAACCTTCCAGTAGAGAAAGAAAAGGTCAGAAAAACACATTAATTTTAATTGTAAATCACATTTTTATCAACATTTAAATTGAGAATTCTTATCATTAGCTATTACAATTTTAACTACTGCTTAATCTTACGCAATTCAACCAAAATGAGATTAAAATGACCACATTCACGTGGTTTGCTCTTATTCAGCATTTAATATGTTAATGCTCAAAAATTATAATCGTGAAACTATGTTTAATAAGCAGTGGTTTGCTCAGCCCCAAATGTGAAAGTATCATTGCGAGTCTAAAGTCTCGGATGATGATATATACTTTCTATATTTTAGGCAGCGTACATGAAGCGAGTTGAGATCGTCCTACGTTGGTAGCTATTATCAAAGATATAGTTTTGAAAATTACTGGTTGTTTATCAAAAATATAAAATAAAAATGCACTTTGTTATCTTTGAAAACTTAATTGTAAAGAGTGAAAGAGCGTTTTATATTTATTGCGACATGTTATGTGTTAAATGCGACAGTTAAATTTACCCAATGGAATAAATAAAATTTAAAAGAAAGAAAAAAATAATTAAATTCAATTCTTCTTCTTATCGTGTCGATGGCTATATCCTTTTTGACCAAAACTCCGCCACCATAACGGCATGGTAACACAAAACTCTTAAATTCAATTTAAAGCATGATAGACGCGCGAACATTTAAATATTATTTTCTGAAATTTTTTTTGGTAATCATGTTTGAATATTCGTCCTGACAGTCAAACAAAAACAAAAACATATTTTACTGTGGTCGTTTTGAAGTTAGGCACATACTTTTAGTAAATCATTTTTAATTTATGCAGATTAGCATAATAAATGTAGTCGTATGAACCTACTCGTAAGCAGTGTTTTTAAAGAATGTCACATGTTAATTGTGTGTCAATGTTATGTGCAAAATTAAAATAATAAAAAGCTACTGGGTTGAACATTTTTAAAGTTAATATTTGCGGGTTAGGTGGCTAAACCTACGTTTTTTATTGCTCAAGTGCATCTTTAGACAACAACATTGCGTGGTTTGCCCACGTGGGACCGCTCGCCCTATTGTTCTTAGATCAATAGCCACTTGTCGATAACGCCTTGACCTCTTCGCTTTGGGAAGGTTGACGTCGCTAAAATTCTGTGTAAACTGTTCAATTGTGTTACTGTCTGTTTGATAAGTGTTTAGAACGAGCTAAATAATGTTTAACGTTTAACTTGAAAAAAAAAACAATTGGTGTTTTATAGAAGAAAAATGGAAATTTGGAATTAAACAAAGGAGACATTCAAAGCTTAAATCGCTGCTGCATTTTTTAACAAAATACTTTCAGAAGCAGTTCAGTAAACAACAAAATTTACCGATCAAATCGGTACCAGTCAGACAAATAAAGTTCAAGTGGCTGTGGAAAGTGAAGTACAAAGTGTGAAAAACTAAAAAACTACTCGCACAAGCTTGGTGTATGCTTCAACTACTACCTGCTTCTATGAGGGGCTAAGGTCACAAGTTACTCACAGCTTAACTTTGTGACAAACATGATGATGACAGACGTTAAAATATCGAATTTTCTAAAATCTCTCAAAATTTAATTGATCTTGCTACTATATAGCTGTCACTCATATCAAATTTACAAAAAAAACACGCGGTAGTATCTATTCAAAGGCTTTTTACTCGTACTATTGAGGTGCTCAGGTTGCTTTCACTTGAAAAGAACCCAATCGTACCCTATTTACCATTTTACTAAAGATCTGAAAACCAGAAAAAGACATTCGGTCTTGGCTTCAGGTGGGATTCGAACTCGCGTCAAAAATAATAATAACATGGCCATTTTACTGTTGAAAGATTAGTAGAGACTTAAAATTGTAAATTGCATTGGACTACCAAATATTTTCCATTCTAAAAAGAAACTTTTTTATTTGTATATTTTAGACTCGAGACGTCAAACTCCATGGGAATTTTTCGAAGCAAGGGCGAAAGACTAAAATGAATGAACATAATATTGGTATATTACGCTAAGGTTCATTAAACGCCTTCAAGACGTAACATCTTCAGTCGTGACTACATGGGGTCAAATGTAGTATCAAAACTAAGATAGTTTTGATATTGTCTTATGCAAATGGGGTCATGGCATCTTGTTTATATTTTGGTCTCCTGATTTGTTTTGTAAAGGTTTTTGTTATAGGAGTATTAAAGACTTGACTCAATATTGTGACTCTACAAGTCTTGAGTCTAGCCAAGACTTGATTTGAGAGCTTTTTATTCAATGAAATTCAAAATTCATTTCATGTATATCAGTGTGTTTTTGTGAAGTAATTAAAATACTGTTTTTTAGTATCGTAAACATACAATAGTTGCTGATTATGCAGGTTCATTCTGAACTAGTCGGTACAACTCAGAAGGACAACAGAATTCATGAGTCTTCTTAAGACTCACAGTATTTTTTTGACTCGCCGAGTTCGTCAATTGTTGGCCTCTGGAGTCTCCAATTCCTGAGGCTTATTGTTCGTCTCTGAGTTTTCAGATTGAAACCCAGAAGAGGTTTTAATCAAAGCTTTACTTCTTATTTATTTTTCCTATTTTCAAATATTGCTAAGGAGTGCCATTCTCTGTACACACGAGCGAATTTAAAGTTAGATTCCAATTTGGCGTTCTGTGAAACTCAATAATTACGAGAATGTGATCGTTTTAGTGAAAAGAACTAAGTCAAGATATATTCTGAAATTCTATCCTATTTTCCTCAAAATAATCTGTCGTATTATTCAAACGCACACCCCAATTTATGAAAACTTAAATGGTCTTGTAGTACCACTTAAATCATGGATTGTTTTATCCCTTTAATTTTTTTTTTATTTTCTCCACAACACCTCTGACTTATTGTCAAAAACTACATTTTAAATAAGTATATTTGCCGTATTATGGGAGACTGGTGCCTGAAGTAGGTTCATATTATGAGCCTATTTGGAACTATGCATCAAGAGCCTGCACGCTGTACAAAGTTCTGATTCTTATTACTGGGAACATTTGCGAGTAAGTGACACATTTTATTAGCTAAAGCTTAGTTTCGACGAATAAGGGGGATAGTTAATAGTGAAAACTAACCTGATACTCTTTCAGCAAGCACCCAATATTTGTTGATAATCGTCGTCCAGTTGCTGTCTGAGTAGTAATCGTCTATCGCGATCTTCACAAAGCCCGACATTTTGAATAGTTTTATTTATCACACTAACACTTTAATTCCTTAGTTTGTCACTACACTCTCACTTCACAGTACTAACTGTTAATACTAGAGTCACTGAGCGGAGCGTGTCGGGAACTATTTGCGGCTAGCAAGCTGTCACCTGTAACAAAAAAAAACAAATTTGAAATAAAACCAAGCAAACAAATAAATGTCATAAAATGAAAATGCCATTTTATGGCCGGTGATAAATTGATAAATTATCATCACTTTCACTGACTTTACAGATAAAATATTATTTGTAAAAATTCGGTTAAATTCAATTTAAGACCACAAACTATAACTAACTTATACGAAATACAAACTTTTGCCAAACAAGCACAGTCATTTGAAAAAAAACAATAAATACATTTTTAACATAAAAGTCATGCTATGGTGTTTCTAAAATTTCAAATAATAAATAACTACCGTATTCTCATGTCGGCGCCAGCTAACATTTTTTCGTTTCGGAAACGTGTAACGGACACAAGAATCAAAACCGTACGCATCTCATAGCTGCGGACGAAAGCGAAAATATGAGAGGCGAGCTTACGCGAAAGTGCGCGCGAGTCGCCCGTCCGGCCGCAATTGAAAACGGCGCGCGAACTAACCAATCAGAAGGCTTCTCTCTCCCACGCGAATGCAAGGACGTAACTACTCGTGACGCTACATTAAGAAACGACCTTAAAACTCACACCTTAGCTTGCTTTTCCGTTGTACCGGATTTCGCAAGAGCGTAAACGACATTGCATTACCAATCCAACGTAATCTCTAGTGCTTTAAATTTTGGTTGTTTTTTGCTTGTGCGATATTTAGTAGGATTACAAGTCTGTTCAAAGTCCGTGGACGTTTTCCAACTAAAAACACAGTGATAATGTAAATTTTTATTGCAATTCACAATTAACTTTGAAAAACATTATTTTCGGATTTTATCTGAAAACATACCTTATGCTTGTTCATTTTACTCTAATTAGGAATGATGAGGAATAAAGATGGGTTAGTGATAAGGATGAGTTTAAGCATTTTTTGAATACTTTGTTATTTTTCTTGTGCATATTTTTTTGAAAATTAAATATGCTTAGATTATTTTTTTGGTGTGTAATTTAACTAGGGGAAATAATGTTTATTCAGTGAAAGTATGAAAATAATACTTTAAACCTATTCCATAGTCAGACATAATTAGATAAACCAATAAATTACAATACGACCAATAAAAAAAAAATATTTTCAAATCGGCTAGGTTTATTGGTCCGTTAAATTTTATTTGAAATTCGGCACTTCACGGAATAAAAAATAAAATGTCACCTTTTTTTTCGAAATGGAGTTTACATAATATAATTACTTTGTACACATCACAAAACTTGTCATGATGGTGTGCAGAACCCTTTCTTTTCCCCATCAACAACATATTTTAGCTACACAACTTTTACACAAAAAATCTCGTCTAATAGTAAAAATAAACACGCTACGACTCGGATTGTGAAACACAGCGTCATTGTGTCTCAACCTGAATCTCGGACCGGTCTACACGAGATTGCGTTTTGCAACTTATCTTCGGACGAAGGTCTAATATTTACGGTACAATAACAACCTTGACCGTTTTTAAAATGACTTAGGGTGTGAATTATTTATTGAAAGTCGAGTTAATACGCACGTTATTGATTTGGTTGCGTAATTCGGGGAAAACAGACTCACGCGTCTTTAGGTGGCTCAACAATCTCTTTCAACAGATAGTTTTTTTTCTTTTTTTCTCATGAATCAGCAGTTCACTGAGACTTTGAATAAGCTTATTATGAGTTTTCACTGGCTATTTTTGCTTAAACTCCACGGAGGTATAGTCGATAAATAAATAACTGAGAAAGAGTTCCCGGTATTTACATGAGATCTCTTTTCAGCACTGTAACTTCGAAACACATGATTTAATAATAATGGAACCAACTGGAAAAAAATTCAGAATAGAAGGCACTCAATATATACTTTTTTTTTCAATGCTTATCACACATTGCTTATTTTTGTTTTTTCCTTCACATTTGATCTTTTATCTTAAATCCGAAAATGTTAGAGGAGCTTGAATAAAAAAGCCTTTAAGTTCAAACAGTGGAAAAATGAAACTTTACACCAAAAACTACAATTAACACTTCATGTCTTGTTGTATAATAATGTTGATGCGTTTTTCCAAATTTTACAAATGAAAACGTAAATAAATAAATGAATCGAGACGTATTTTAAGACACATTCTTGTTGTTAATACCTTGTAGATCACTAAGCTTGTTAGTTCCGCGATGTGCGGACAGAGGGCGTTCATCGTAGCTTTCACTATTAAGGCAGTATAGTAGAGTTAGTTTGAACTTGTGCCAGTTATTCAGAGTCAATGACAGGAAGTAAATATGTGCTCTTGAAAAAAACACTGTGGTTCCACAAAAAAGTTGTACGGCTTATTTTTTATACGAGCTAAAGAGTGGTATCGTAGTAAAGTTACCATCAGTGATAGTTTTATGTTTCTGCGATGTTATTTTTTAAGCAAGGAACGTGTTGTCATTATTCTGTATTATTATTTCAAAATGACCATTAAAATACATATCTGACAGCGAATCTATGAAAGAGCAGGGGATTTGTGAACGTGGTGTGATGTTGCCGTGTCCCACGGTTTTGATTGAAACTTGAGTTTGATGCACTTGACTCTTAAATCAAATCCAAAATGACATGGTTAAAATGGCAAATAAGCCATTTAAATGGGGTTTTGAAAATATTTTTCCAGAACCGGTATCCCACAGGTGATGCGGCATGTCCATAGGTTGCGGAATAATTATACGGAAGAATAAAATAAATAAACAGAACGTATATATACCACTAGTGTCGGTTGTTTCTCGTTTAGTATTTGAATTAAAGCTCTGAATGTGGTATTTCATAAATTTGTGCGTCTTCTTTCCTACGTTACTTAAGATGTGTGGTGTAAAAACAAGTTTATTTTTACAAATTAGTCAAACAAAGATAACTCACAATGTTTACATCCTTTCCACACCGCTTCTCCATTAAAAAAAGCGTCCATTCAAAGACCTTAGCCCACTTAAAGTTTATAATGTGACATTGAAACGGTCTATACAAAATATTGACATGACATTTCCCAACGACTTAGGAAAGGACCTTGTCGGCCGGCGAATTGTAGATTCCCTCGTTTTTTATATAATTACTCGACGTGTGAAGGTTAATACACGCTTTTGGGTAGGTACACTATCTACTGACCACGCGCGGCTTATAGCGCGGTATAGCTTTTGCGTATACAGAAAATGCTTAACAACATCCATACGACTTCATCTTTTTATTCGAAACTTCGATTTAAAAGAATCAAGGTGGCGATAATAAGCAATAATTCAATATTGAAATAAATAAAAAAAATACCTGATTTCGAAATGTTGTTCATGGTGACCTTATATCGCCTTAGAATACAGTTGAAGCAGAAAAACGAAAGGTGACTGGTGAACAACAATTTATGTCTGGAATTTCATTTCGTCCATACTTATTTAGGCTACAAAAACGACGCATCCGGCGACAACCTAAAAGCTGAAGTCGCACTTTAACAGTGACGCTTGGTCCTCTAGTAATGTAATGAGAGGCTTTTAACAGTCGTAGCAGGACGAAGATACTAACGACTCAAAAACATGTTTCAAACTATGTGAAGGCTGAGTTCTTGTTAAGTTGCAATCAATCAATCAATGCAGGAGACATGACTCACAGATTAATGGTTTTAAGGATCAACTAACAATTATTGACAAAAAAACGGAACTCACTGTTTTTCTTAACAAATTATACGATTTCATCGATATGATTGTGTATGTTGTAGTTTTAAATGAACATCAAGCCTAATTTTAACATTAATTTACTGTTACGTATTAATCATAACACAAATTTTAAGGGATCCGTGTTTCACACACAATCCTTAGTGTCATCATATCCGTCTGTCTGTCCGCAGTTTGGCTCAGGGATACAGGAAAGCTGTGAAATCGATGATGAAATAAAATATTTCATGCTGTCGGGAATTAATAAGCCGTTTAGAAACTTAACTGTACTTACTAACTTTTAGTGGTTTGTCAACATTTGTTCATTATCCTATTCAAGACGAAAACAATTCCGAGAAATTAGTTCTACCAATCAGGAGTTAAACATTACTTGCTGCCGCCCGCGACTTCCTTTGCTTGGACATAACTAAGAAAAAAAATATAAATTGTAGCCTATGTGTTGTTCAGATGTATAAGCTATGTTATTGTGAAGTTTAATTTAAATCCATTCAGTAGTTTTTACGTGGAAGAACAACCCGGCACATACACACATTTTGGTTTTGTAACGAGCCCGACTTTTATAAAATGCTAATTTAAATCTTAAAACAAGCTTAGATTATGAACGTTTAAAATATCGAATTTTGTTTCCGTACCTAAAAAAGTACTTAGATATTCCTATTAACCGGTAGAGACCCTGACTGTGATTGATTAATAAATGCATTATTGAAGTTACTTTAGATCAGGTATTATTTAAGTTAACATTTATAATGATTGAACCTAGTAAATTATGCGTACAATTAAGTGTTGCGAAATATCAGATTGACGGATAGATAGCCTCAATTGCGTCAATGACTTGGTACCATTTAAACTTAAAGTTATTTTAAGACGAATTTAAATCAGTGCTTTCCATAATCGAATCTAAATAGTTAATTACAAATGTCAATTTTAGTTAAAGACCAGCAGAAGAATAACTGACTAGTATGCTTTTTCAAACAAGGTTACTACCTTGTTTGAAAAATTATACTCGTCAGTTGCCTCAGGTTTTACAGGGTGCCTCTAGTTAGAGGTTGCTGTTACTGAACGATGCATAGATACCCAGTTCACGTCAACTGAGTTCCGAGAACAAAAAAAGAAAGTATCTCTGAAATACACAAAGATCATCTGACAGTTCATTAATATTTTATGAACCCCCTCCGTTCATAAAATATTAATGAACTGTCAGATGTTCTGTCACCCCCTCATTTATTAACGGCCATTTTAAAACGGCTCAGTAACGTTCGATGTAAAGCTTACTTTATCTCGACATTTCTAAATACGTACACATACTAAAATAGATGACAACACCAACTTTTAATATGTGAATTCCCTGAAAAGACTGTAGGTAATTTTCTGTCAAAATTACCTGACATTTTATTTCACCTTAGACCAAGTCACTGGTATGGACACAGACCCAACAATCGTTATCACTGAATAATTTATCAGAAACATCTCTGTTTATTTTATAAACATCCAAGCAAGGCCTGATGTAAGTAGGTATAGCCTGAAATAATAATCTCTAACAGCGTTTCTAGACTCAATCACTTGTACAATAATAAAATATTAGTTTGGGCTATTTAAATTATCATTAGAGGTATTTTAATGGCAGACTATTTTGCAATTACGCGCCAATGAGATATTTAGGAATTGAGACCAGTTAAAGTATTATTTAGAACGTGACACGATCGAATTCACATCATCACAAGATACCTCAAGAAACATATTATAATATCAAAACCGATTGGTCTCTAAAACTGAGCAATCTGAAACGGTTTATTCGCTTCTTTTTAAACTTTACTACACTACAGTTCTGCCAAACCACAAGGTGTGTAGTTTGTCGGTAGAAGGTAAAAAAGGGTCCTCATAAGCCATGTCAGCAGTATGAGGTGCCCATGTAAAGATTGATGTGAACGCCTCTGTACGACCATACGCCAATATGCAGGCAAAAGAGAGGTGTTTGTAATAAAGAACAAATAACATAAAATAACTTTATTAGTCAATATTTAGCATTTACAAGTTTTGAGACAAATTAAATGCAATACTAGTGATGGGGTAGACTCGCTAAAACCTTGTAAACCTGTTGATCAATCTGTTCTAAGACAAGTACTTGTAACTGTTAATCCACAGTCATCATCTACCTGGGAACCTCAAGTCGAATATACCTCTTTATTATTCGTTGCTATGTTTGTATATAAAAACTATGACATAAGAACTATCAAAAACAATCTCATAATTTTGATCACCCACAGCTATCTGAGAAAGGAGGCCAAGTTCTCTTTGAGCAATTACTGACCAGACTGATGATGAAACTTCCAATGCCAAGTTCATAATAATGTTCACATTTGAACTTGGAATTTTGTTAATGGTTGTATGCTTAACTTGTTTAATTAAAACTTTCATAACTGTTATGTTTGTGTTCAGGCAACTTTGATAGTGATTAAGCACTTTAGACCTTTGGATTATTAGCTCAAATGACAGCTTTTATCTAATTTCGGGAAACAACGAACCAGAAAAACAATACTGCCTGTATATAGGCAGTACATTGAATTGTTTTTCTGGTTCGTTTTTCTCTGCCCCACTGTTGAGCACAGGCCTCTCCTCAATTAAGAGGTGGCACGAGCCATACTCCAACACGCAGGCTCAGTGCGGAATGGAGGGATAGGTAAGGTTAGTGAGAAACCTTAATGTCAAATGTTATCAAACCGGACGCCCTAAGGCCTCCGACTAGACTTGACGACTGTCATCTAACGGCATCAAATGCTTCACGCGCGTTCCAAAGCACGGAGATGATTAATTAGGTATCTAAATTACTTAGTTTTTATTGTTATTCTCCTATTCGACAAATCCAACAACCCAATCAAAAACCACGAAACTCCGTCCTGCAGTTCTCGAGTTATTAGTGTATTGTTACAAACTAGACTTTGTTTACATAGGACCATGTACTGTAGGTAGAGACCGGAAGTACTAAATGATGCACTGTTTGTAGTTAGACGTATAATTTATAACTGACTCATATTACTAAAAGGCTTAACCTTATATACTAACTAATTGGGACAGGACATAAAAGCTGAATAATTTGGAAGTTAATTATAATTGTCGTCTGAATGTACTACCTTATTTTAAACAAATACATGATTCTTATTCTGATTCAGATACGTCACAGTGCACCTACCCTCTTTTATTGAAATAAAAAATTACAACCAAAAATACATTCCTAGCTTCACTTTAGTTTTCTTTTCGTGCTTTTGCTTTTTGGGATAAGGCAGAATTTGCTTTCTGCCTAGCTCCTTCAAGCTTCGACCATTGAGCAAGCCTACTACATCAGCGCTTAGTATTCATCTCCCGTAAGCCGGTAAATAACCTGATAATGCGTGCCCATGCGTCTGCGCAGCTGTTGCGAAAACTTGTCTAGTTTTGCTTAACTTCAGTATAAAGTACTTGCAATTGCATTGTGTTTTAATAATTAACATTACACAATAAGGGACATATTTATTCATTTGTTTACTTTTGGATGAAGGCTTGAATTAGGAAAGAGGGTTTTGAAAGTTCTTCGTCTGGTTTGATTGGAAGTGGTTGTGGTTTGGATTCAGTGTGGATATAGTTACTTGTGACTGACATTTATTGTGTTTAGCTTGCGTCACCTGTTCATTAATTTTTTTTTTGATTTAGTTTGAAGAATTGAAAGCTATGGGGCTCGGAATGTCCAGAGGCTAGCCATGAGCAAAACGCCACCCAGTCGCTTTTTTATGGTGGTCTTCAAGATGACCTCACTCCACCTGATGGGAAGCAGCCTTGAGGTCCAGAAATGGGGGTGGCCAAGTATAGTAATGAAGTAACTACTGGGCTGGTCAATCTCATTTTGAAGGCCTGCATAAATTAATTTTCACACCACGCTTAAAAAACCTGGCATTGTAGGAAGAGGGAAACACAAGCGCTGGAAGAGCTTTCCACGTCTGGATAGCACGACACGATAGATTAGATACTGTATTATTTTTTATTTATGCATTTATTTTACTTATTTTTTATTAATTATTATGTATTAGTAATTATTTCTCTTAACATAATAAAAAACTCCCTTATTCCGTCCCTATTCTTTCTTTCAATTACACAACAATTACAAAAAGAAAAAAAAGAGCATTCTCCTCCAGTCAACTGCAAGTCTTTACGGAATAAGGGAGTTTTTTTATTACGTTAAGAGAAATAATCACTAATACATAATAATTAAGAAAATCTTTTATATCTCGCTACAAACTTAAATTAATAAACATAAATAAGGCTACGAAGTAATTTGTGAACCACAATGATAGCAAGAAAGAATGCCTGAGCACACATAACTCAATAGTGTCAGATACATAAGAACTGTCAAAGTCTCTTTTACTACAATAAATCCCTATAAATGTGTATATACCTATTAGAAAATACTGTTTCCCGTGAGAAAACATCCAATGTCACATCATATTAACACGTGGGACATATTTCTAGAAGATTCCAATAAAGTATATACATACAAACTTAACCTTAACCAAATTAATGCTTAACATAAAATGAAAATCATAAAAAGAGTTACGAAACGGTTTCGCAACGCGACCTTCCTCGGCCGGCGGCGCGCGGTCACTGTCACTCAACGCGTTAGCACAGTATAAACCATACAGTAGGCTATCTCAGGCCGCCCGCCGGGTTATTTAGCCTAGCGTGCACACAGACACGCGGCACAGCCCGTCCGTACTGGCCGCCTCCCTATGCCTCCCTATTTTATGCTAGCGTGTGCGTGATATCACGACACGGCACGCGACGCTCACGCACACATTCAAACCGAAAGTGGCACGTTTGTATGTAGATAGCTTACTGTATGATTATACTGTGCTGTCACTCAACGCATTAGCTATGCGCGTGCGCGTGTGTTAGAGAAAGGTACAAAAAAATAAATTAACTTAAGTTATTAACCCACGTTAAGCTGTTAGTCTCGGTTGACGTCGCTAGAAGTCAGTCGTAAAGCCTAGTCAGAGGCCTTAGGCTTGATAACATCTGACAAAAAGGCTGCTCACTAACCGCCAACAATTCGCACTGAGCCCGCGTGTTGGAGTACGGCTCGTTATACCTCATAGTTGAGGTGAGGCCTGTGCCCAGCAGTGGGACGTATTTAAGCAATTTATGTTATGTTATTAACCCATTTACTAACTGGACCACTGCTGGGCCATATCTATGATCATAAAATCGTTTGTTCAGACCACTATCACAGACAAAACTATGAGCTTAGAAACCTGTACTGTGGTTTGTATTTTGTTATTGGTTCTATTAAAAATTGCAAAGAATATTTACTGTGTAATAACATAATAACCTCTCTATCCCAAACGGGGTATTCAGAGACATGCTGACTGTGGCCGTCATTTAAATAGGAACATTTAGAAGCTCACGCTTTGACTAGAGTAGTTTTACTGGTGTTGTTGCTTGTGTTGTCCATCACCGGAGACTTACCCCCTTATTCATAAAAACTTAAACAGCTCTTCAACAACACATTGCATTTTGTATTGCTTTGTCTCTTTCATTCTTGAGGCTGCCACCATTTGCGAGTAAGTGACAAAACACGTCAATAGCTTAAACTATGCTTTAGCACTGCGTTAGTTTTTATGAATAAGTAAGTTAGTCGCAAATCGAACACTTAGACATGAGTGAGGTGCCTTATTACAACGAAATTTAGTTTAAGTCCATAAAAAATCTTTTGTTTGTTTTTTAAAGAATCATTTGTGAAAATATAAATCCTTGAAATTTTCGCTGATTTAAGAGAAAATTTCAAATTAATAAAGAATGATTTCTTAACTACTCAAAAATTAGGTCACAACATACATTTCACAAACGAATGTCTAAAAGTTTGCAAAGAAAATTCACGATTACTTGTTAATTTATCACATAATGTGTACACATACGTTGTAACTGTATAAAAAAGTGTGAATCAATATGAGTACATTACAATATCGATGAAAAAACTATGACCGTAATCCGTTGGAGTTAACGTAATTTTTCAATACTGGGGAAGGTCGACCACTATTTTCATCGCGTCGCATCTCATAACATAGCTTCACATACGCACATATTTACCCTTTCACACACACACACACGCACACTTTTTATCCAACTGAATTTTGTTAGACATTTCAATTTTTTATTTTTATTTTTTATTTTGTATTTCTCTAGAATTAATGTATAGGTACCATACATCAATTACGGACATTAACAAGATAAGGAAGAGTGAGGTCCCCAAACATAGGCATAACTTGCGCAAATGGAGACCTCAATTAATTTTATTATTTAGTTTTAGTTAAAGGAGACAATTCCTGAATTCCTGTGTAACCAGTAACAAAAAGTTACGTTAGTAAGTAACTTACAGGTATCAAACATTTTTTCAGTGTAGTGTTAGCTGTACTTTATCTAATATAGCTTTGTCCCGACATTATTTATAGTTGTTCGTTTTGTGTTTGTGTAGCTTCTTCTAAAGGAAGTTGTACGTTCATGCAACATTTTTGCTGTCTGTCAAACTTTTGATTCAGTCCTTCGTTCAACGTCAAATTTTTCAGATACACTATTTTGACAGCCGACCGATCCATAACACTTTTGAAGGAAGCATTTCACCCACCGACGTAAAAGAAAGACGGACGTCACCTCGTCTAATCATGAGTGAGGCATATTATCAGCTGCCAGTTTTTGTGTGTGTGTAAGTCACGCGTCATTGGCACTGTAACACGAATAAAATGGGGTAGTTTGTCGCACCTAGTGTGTTGGTGTGAGTGTAGTAGGTCGTGTACTACGAACGTAATTATAGTAGTTCGCATGCGTCACACTTTTTCGTGTGATATTCCGTCGGTGTTTCTTTTACACTTTGTCCGTGGTTGCACCATTATGTAATAAAGCATGTAACTGGCGTTTTTCATGTGGACCAAATGAGGCGCACGCAACGTCACACTCGGCGGATAGGGAGGTCGCCTAACTTGTTCTAGCTGTTACGATCGCCAGCTGTTTTCTAGTTCAAGGGCAGTAGTGTGTACGTTGTGTTCAGGTAATCAATGAATTCATCAGGCTTGTAGCCCTGATGGCTGGGTCAGAAGTTTTGGAAAAACTTTTAGGGGTTGTAAAAATAATATTTTTCGGATTCAAATGTGAAATGGTCAAAGACAAATACATAATAGAACAAAGTGGGGATGGTTTATAAGAACTTGAAAACTGTCACCGGACACCGACTTTTATGGTTTATCATTTGTTTGAATTTTTTTCAATTGAATTCAATGGTGAAAATGTTTGTCTGGTTGACAAATATGGTTCATTTTCAACTGTCACAGTAACATTCTACAGAACGACGTGTGTCATGACAGTATTCAAATGTCATGGTCAGTAGAGCACAATCCATTTAAGTTAACTCGGCCATTACCCAAACTAGCTGTTAAAAATGTTTCAAACTGGATCTTGGACATTTTCGGACCACATTTTTATAAACACGTGTTATTTCGAAATGGATCTTGTCCAATTTTGATTACTCGTACATGGCTTGTTGTTTTTTAAACGTGGTTGCTGAATTTTTAATAATAAACATTGTGGCGACAAGGCGCATACAAAACTCCTTGTGTGTCTCTGGCCACAAATAAATCTGAAGCGCGCGAAAAAGAAAAGAAAAACAGATTCTGTCAGATAGAGAAAAAATATTGTCGATTCCATTGTTTTGTTTTTTGAGTTTATCTAAATAATTAATTTAACATCGTTTTTAAGTCATGTTGTTTAAACATACTTGAATAATAACAGTTTGATTGAAATCGACTAAAAAACATAAGTAGTTTGATTTTCCCCATAGCGGTATTTTCAGACTCATGATTTCGTGATATCATAACCCTCACTCTTTTTAGTACTTTCCGTTGGTCTGAAGCTCTTTACAACGCATTTTAGCTTCTCTGATAGTTTAGGATCGAAGGAAGTTTCTAGAATTGCTATCTAAGTTCTTGTCGAAAACGGACCTATGAGGCGGGGGAGTCGTAGACACGTGAAAGTCTTACTCGACGTGTCCGAACTTTTTCTTCCAATGAAGCTACGAGTATAGTGCCAAAATTTACCCTCTGAAATCCTAGAATTCCGAAAATAATACATCTGGCAATTATTTTAATTCGTAAACCTTACGAGAGTAAAATGTAACATCTCTATCAAAGACTGGAGAATAATTAATAAAGGCTATTCTTAGTTTGTGAATGATTGTTTAGGTATGTGATTTACCGCCATGTTAAGCTGTGGAAGGCCTGGTGGCTTTCACTTATTACTCCATCCCTGTGTAGGTTCTTCCATTCCCTTACCTTGTCAGAGAATGCACTAGATGCTCATCATTGCACAACTCACGATGCGTTATAAACCTATCCTTTAAAACCTGTTCTTTATGGTTAGAATCGTTTTAAATTTACTAAACCACTATATATCCCGACAAACCTTTTAGTTTACTTATTTTTGCTATAACTAGCTATAACAGGTGTCCCCTAAGTGAGTTTCCGGTGGTAGAGAACTCCGTTAAAAAGCGAATACTGGTGCCAAACTTTGAAATAAACATTATTTGGGTCTTGCAATAACCATTTGGGTCAAAAATGTCTGTGTTGATTCAATTAAAGGTACATAAAAATTATCATGTACCGAAGCGAACCACCAAAGGAATGGAGGAACCTCAGAAGTATTATAACCACTCTACTTTTAAGGCGGAGACGCATTCGCAATCGGTGCAATATGCTTTCAGAAGATGAAACTATGTTCTATTCACGACCATAATCAGTAACCGAACAGGCAAAAAAGAACAAATGCCGATCGCACTTGCAACTGATTGCTGTGATCACCGAAACTAGCAAAAAAACAATCGAAGATCGTGTAATCACTTGCAAGTGTGATCTTCGACCGTTCTCCCAGAACCCACTAGACGGTTGCACATTGCACAACGCATGGCCGTGCGCACGCAAGCGGCAGGATGTTGCAGTGGCCAAGGACCGCGGAATGCTAGCTTCCGCAGCAACTTCGGATGCACAGCCGGGTTGTGCAACACGGATAGGAGAATTGAAATCGAAGGCGTCAGAGCCCTTAGTGAGGGTCGTGGTGTGTACTTAACGGAGTCCCGAATGTGAGCATTTGAACATTAGAAAAATCAAAAAATTTAAATCAAAAATAACTTTATTTAAATAGAACTGTTACAAAGTACTTTTAAATAGACAAATCTAATTTCCAAACAAAACATACTTAATAATAGACATGAAGATATTAAATGAAAACAAGAAATATACTGTACTTAAATAAATGTGACGGATCGGCTATAATGCTCACTGATTGTTGCCATTGTGGTCAAATGAATGTGTTTATTGCCATGTCTGGATAAAATGGACCACAGTCAGTTTCTACCTGGACTCAGACACAGATTTTACGTAAGCCCGGCTGTTTAGAAATTATTGAGTTTTTTATATGATTTTGGGTTACGCCAAACGTTTTGGGACTGGATTTTTGATAGTGACTACAAAACCAGGTAAATATTTCCTAATATCACAACACAAAACGTAGTAATCAAGAATTTGTGTTCTAGTAACATTATGTAATAGCAATTACGTATTATTACTTCATACCTTATATTGTTAGGCTATCGGTTAAAGATTCCTTCCTGATTGCCTTTACATAACAAAGGGGAACTGCTGACCTTTGTTTACTGCTAAGAGGAACTGCTGATTACAGCTGTTCTTTAAAAAATTTGTTTTTATGCCTTTTTGACGTATTTTATAATCATACTAGCGGCCGCCCGCGGCAACTGAAGTTTAAAAAAAGTTATTAGTTTTTTATGAATGGTAGCCTATGTGCTATTCAGATCTATAAGCTATATGATAGGAGAGTTTCATCAAAATCTATTCAGTAGTTTTTATGCGAAAGAGCAACACGGCACATCCACCCTTACAAACTTTCGCATTTATTATATTAGTAGGATTCACCACTTAATGTTTAGCAGTTAACAGATTCCCCTATGACCCTTCTCAAATTTCTCTCGAAAAACTCGCTTCATTTCGAATCTATACACAGAAATCTAAATAATATGGTAAGACTAATAAAGCGTCATTGCCAAAAAAATAAATCACGATGCAGCTAGACGAGTGGTTCACTAAAAACTATTAATTTGATAGTTTCTACGAGTATTCTGGTTTTCCCAATTATAAAGCTAGATTTGATCATTTTCGCTAAACTTGAATCTTAAAAAGCATGACTGATCATGCTTATTTAATCTGCTCACGTTTTGCCTAAAACAATATTCTTGTTGTTAAGATAAATACCTAAAAAAAATAGAAGATTAATAAATAACAACAAGAAGTGGTAAACGATGTCTAAGCAGAGAAAGAAATAATTTCAAAAGAATTTTAAATGTCTTTACTTACTAGGTGTTAAATATGTTTAAAAACGTGAATAGCTTTATTTAATGAATCACACAAATATTCCGAATGTTGCAATTTGACACGTATTAGCATCGCGATAAGTATTTATCAAGTATCGCTAACTGCGCATGAGTCGATCCGAGTGCTTGATAGAACTTTTACAACGCAAGGTTGCGTACAGTCATCGACTTGGTTAGTTTCGCAATAGTACTGCATGGTCAGCAAGGAAAATATGACTATTAACGGTTTAGTTTTAGTCCTAGATTTAAAAAGGATGCAATAATATTAAATCTATATTAAGCTATACTGATAACATAAAGCTGAAGGGTTCGTTTGTTTGTTTGTTTAAACGCGCTAACTTACGGAACTGGTTTGATTTGAAAAAATATTTTTGTATTATAAATATTTATTTAGGAAAGCTATATAATATAACAAGTCCACGCGTGCAAAGTCGCGGGTGGTCGCTAGTAATATATGTGCTCGGATAAAGAAGAAATCATTGGTAAATTAACCCCTGAATGATATAATAATAGGATAATATTGCTTGAGCTGCCCTTACAAACGTAGCTCAGTTTCAATCCTATTGATACAATAAAATATGACATCACTTGCTGCCGGTATCTTGCCTACACTCTTAAAATTGTCTTGGCCTATAATCACTTGCAAAAAAAGTTTTTACCTCAACGTAGCAGGAAACTGCCCGTATGGTCTTATTTTACAATTTTTTTTAATGCCAAAAACAATTCTATTTCATGAATGGCTTTCCAAGCTAACATCACCTACAAAAAAACAAAGAATTTGCTATGACTATCTAACTAATTATTTACAAAATGATGAGCAGTTTAAAAAACGTAGTTCAACACAGTCTATTTTTTTTGTTCAGTGCATTCAATTTGCTGTAGTTAACTATAATTTAATGACCTAGACATTTGTTAAAATGTCAGGCAGATGCATTTTAAAAACTTGCGTAAATCTATGATGATTGTTCTTTGAAAGTAATGTTCCTCAAATTACATTGAACTGAATCCCTTAATATTTGCATTTTTTAATTTTTAGTCTTTGTTGTTATAGCGGCAACGGAAATTCAGCTTTCTAACTACCACGGTGTATGAGATACAGCCAAGTGACAGACAGACAGCGAAGGCTTACCTTTTTACCTTTTAGGCACGGAACCCAAAAAACGATGTTTTCTTAACAATACCTTGTATTCGAATGGTAAACCACCAGAAATTCATAAAAAATATTGCTATTCTCCAAGCTCTACGTAACGCTAACTAACTCCATTTTACCTCTTCAAACCGTATTTCAGTAATGCAACGCAATCCAAACAGCATAATGTATGTGTATTTAAATGACTAAAACAGGTAAAAACCGTAAGCTGACACAATTGACGCTTTGACTTTAACCCTCAACATATAATCTTAAATAATTACACCACTACGTAGCTAATGACAGTATTGACGCAAAGCAAACGTAAACAAAGAAACATAACTATTATTATGTTGTATTTTTTTACGTTTCCATGGAATTCCAGCGTAAGGTCTACCTATATCACAACTTCCTCGAGTAATGACTTACTGTTAAAAGATTTGACAACATCATTTTGTGCAAAAAACATCTTGAATGACCTGGCAAAGACAGTGAGTTCACTGCTTCGTTTTGAGACATTGTGCCAAATTATGATGATTTCAACAATACGTTCATGCAATTTTTCATTTTTAAAAGCATTTAAGTACCTATTTGAGTTATTCGTGAATAATTTCATGTAATCTAATGTGTTCTTCCCGATCGAAAAACGTTAAAGTAACCGCAAAAATAAAAATCAACGAATTGGTTTTGCTGTTCCTGACTGACCTGATGCCTGAGTTTTGTGCAATGGGTGGAAGTTTCGTCTTCCCAAAGTTCCACCACCCAGGTTAAACGTTAACAGTTGTGATGATAATTATTTGTGTTTTTTCACTAAATTAACACAGTTATTGTACAATTTAGGCTTTCAGGTAGTCTTATTGCTAAAAACAATCCCTTCCAGACAATATACAGGCAGGGAAAAGACAATGAGGAGAAAGGGCGCGCAATTCTACAAATTCTACAGGTTTTGATACTAACAGGATAACCACTAAAATATGAGAGGAATAGACGAAACTTAACTTTTGAATTATTTACATATGAGATACACATTGGCGAACACTTTAATAAATATAATTTTCTTCTAATCACTGTTTCACTGCTCTAAAACAAGGGTACTTTCATAAGGTTTTCATCACACAATATTTACAACAAAAACCCTTTACATAAAAATCGTACAGTGATTGTAAAATAGCAATAAAAACAATTTTAAATAAATATATAGAAAATCTTACCATGCCATTCACTAACCAACAATTTCACTGCACAGAAAATTTACTTACTTCAGACTTATTCCACAATTGAGTCATTTATTTAATTGAAAACATGGTTCATCCATATATTCACAGACCAATTTGGATTACAACTATTAAGATTCCAACCGCAATATTTCCAAGAAAACCCACAACTATTAATTTTCACAAGTATTTTAATGAATGTTCGCAAATAGATAGATCGCGTGCGCCAGCGCATCCAGCTTCATAGCTCGTACTACCTGAAGACTGAATCAGAAGTGTTAGCTAGACAAGTTAATTACCACAGATTGTAACATATAGTGCCTAGGAAGGATGTAGTCAGGGGAAGTTGAAAACCGCATAGGAGTTTTGATTTTTTGATATCTTTTCATTCATATATTATTTATAATTCTAATTTAACCTAGTGGCAAGAAACCGTTTAAGCTCTATGTTAAAGCTACTTATTACACGTTAAATTAAGATCAGCATTTATGACTTGTAAGACAGTTTTTGTTTAGAAATTTAAACTATGACAGAGGTTTATAATATGCAACTCAGTGATCTTATTGCTGAAAGCTCTCTTCAGATAGAGATACAAGAAAGGAAAAAACATTGAACCTAATCGTTTAGAAGTTGGTTATTACACCAAAGATTGCGGTCACACCCAGCACGATACCAACATTTGTGTGCATGAACGAACATCTCAGTTTGCACTTATTGGTCTGGGTGATTTCTACGTATTCATGTTTCTAAAAAAAGTGTTCAAGTATTGATGATATTTAAGATATTACCTAATGACAATAGTCTTAATAAATTTAACTTAGTTTAAACAGCGTCATCTTAATTGGTACGTGTTTATTGGTCAAAAAAAGCATTGATCTTGACATTTGAAACGAGCTTTCAAACTCATAAAGCCAAATCCTAAAATGACGAACACGTAATTTTAAATTATTGCTGTCAAAGCAGGATGTCATCTAATATTATGGTTTCATTATGGGTCTTAGCAGACGTCACGAATGCGACCTCTGGCTTTGTCAGAGATATTCAATGAAGTTTGATGTATAACATAACAACACTAATGAACATGGCATTGTTCACATAAAATGATTTGTTTGTGTTAATACGACAAAGACAATAAACTACATTCTGACAGCTTTGAAAATGCTCATTTATTTTGTGCCAGGTGAGAAAGCTGTTAGAAAATGATAATATGTTTATTTGGCACTGCAGTGAATCAGCGATTAAATTTTAATATCAACCACTATTTAGTGATCATCATCATTTGGGAGCCGCAAGAAACAGCCCACAGTTGCAGGCTCCACTTAACTCAGTCGCGGACTTTTATCAGGTCGTCCGTCCACCTTACAGAGGAAAAACATTCTGTCTAGGTTTCCATGAGTCCGGACTCGAAACAGCAGGACAGCGCCTTCCTTCCTTCTTCAGCTATAACGAATTAAGTTACCTCGGTCTAGGACCCTAACAGACCGCCCGGATCTTTTATTTTCCAGTTTTTTTTTAGTAACTATAAGGGTGCGGTCCGTATTGAGCGTCCCGACAAGCGTCCCGAATTGAATAATTGTATGAGTGTGAGCTACGTGAGCGCGCTATTAACACTTGAGACACAAAACGGACCGCTCAATAAGTTGAGCACTGTATCAAACGTTTGTCCTCCCGTAAATTTAAAAATAAAAAAGGCGGCTGGCGGTTAATACTTTTTAGGTTAACACTTAAATAGTTACCTATACAAACTGATATGTTCACTTACTTGAATGATTATTTTTAAATCAATATCATGATTATTTTGTTAGATTTATACCGCACTAGCAGCCGCCCGCGACTTCGTCCGCGTGGACTTTTCTATTGAAATTTTCCTGAATTTTCTTTGCTATAAACCTCACGGAGCCCGAGACCTTTCCAACGAATGCAAAACCGTAGAAATCGGTTCGTGCGTTCTGGAGTTATAGCGTCAGGAAGGAAAACCCGACTTATTTTTATATAGTAGATGTGCCAATATCATCATGTTTCTCAGTTCAAGGCGAAAATAATGTAAACATTATTATAATGTCACATGACGAAATTATAAAAGGCTTTGATGCCACATATTACCTTTATATTGATATTAAATGCTTAATGCGTATTTATAGATATTATTTATTCGTGTTTGTGTGTTTCATATGCATGATATTTGACATTGAAAGAAATTGATAGAGGTCACTAGGTAGAATTAATATTATATAATTATTTTTATGTTTTTATTTTTAAGAATCATGAAAAGAATGGTCACAAAGTTGTAGACAACAAAAAGTTTATTACTATTTTAACAACACAACATTAATCTTAAAAACAAATTTACCTCATTCATAGAGTCAGACGACTCCACCTAGCCGGACGGCATCCTGTAATACGCTTGCCGAGACGAGATCTCCACCCAAGACCGCGCTTACCCTAACGGTAATCGGTTCACTGGCAAATGTGGCTAGCTTACTGCCACTTCAGCAAAAAAAAAATCATTTTAAATTAAATTTCACTCTGGCTCATAGAGTAAATATACCAGAAAGAGTCGGCTGGTCTATTAATGGTATCGGTAGCTCAATGATAAGAACAGTCACCCGATTAGCGAAAGACATGGGTTCGATTCCCGCCTAAAGCCAAGACTGTATTTTAAAAAAAACATTTCAATAATTAATAAAGGAATAAAAATGTAAGAAATTGTTGCCGGGGTTATATCCTCTTTATGATTATAGCATAATGTCTTCCTTGTTACTTACTCTAAGTAGTGTATTGTTTCCAACACGTGTAACTTTAATCATTGCAATAATGCTCAGCTCATGCTACACACATTTTCAACCAATTGGTCAATTAAATTATAAAAAATAGCCACTTATAATAATGTTTATGAGGCTGTACATTTAGGAGCACTCTATCTTGCACAGGATCATTTTTGGAGGTTTTTAATACATTTGTTTTCGGTGTTTTAGGTGTAATAGGGTTCTACAGACAGATTCAAAAATTAAGAGTAAATTACTCTGTAGTCAATTATGTTTATGTATGCGTACAGAGTAGTCAATAATGTCTGTTACCTTTTCATTACATTATTGTTTCACTTGTGTTAGATTTTAGTGACGTTTCAAACAACATAGTAATATCATTGTACAATAGGGAATATGTTTTTTTATGATAGCTTAGGTATACCGTTTTACGACTGTTCAATTATATTAATCATCAAAAATGCAAAAAATATTAAGTTATGAATTTATAGAAGTAATATCGCCATTATCTGTTCTGTTACATTATTTGCACTTTTCAGTAATTATTTTCACATCGAAAAATAAAGTAAAATTGGGAACTATTGATACAGACGTAATAAAGATTCAAAATACTGTACCCTAAAAATTAATATCACTCTCATTTGTTCCAAGTGCACATTGCCTATTGCTTTAGACAAACCTTCAATTTAATTTTTACCACTCTGTAAGAAGCACGGAATAGAAAAAACGGGGGAAGTGCAATGCAACCATTTTAGTGAAGGAACCGCTGTCGCCAAACTCACACAAATATATTGAAAGTCATATAATGCACTACAAAGAAAAAAGCCGTTTGATTGGTCGTTTCAATTCTAGTCCAAATGAGCTTAATTCACAGTACATCCGGAAATAAACCTTCACACTCTACAGATTATATTTGTTGTGCTTTACTGCTGACAGCATTTACGACTTTTTATAATCTAATGTCAATTTAGTTTTGATTGACGAGTTAATTCCGTTGATCGACCATAGATGGCGGTATTCTCTATTGGGAGTAATTATACATATAATTGTGTAAGCATTAAGATTGAAATTTGCGTTATAGGTCGATATCTATCTGTCTATTGAAATTAACAAGTTTTTATTAAAAAACAAATAAAATAGTACTTAGCGATGGTAGGAAAGACCTACATTTTTAAGTTTTTTTATCCTACTATCATTTTTGCACTACTATCAAGTATGCGTAGCTACGCTTAATTGTGGCACGCGTGCCACGCCTACTTTGCACTTCCACTGTTTTTTCTATTCCGTGGTAAGAAGCATCATTCTGGTGGTGACTGCTCTTACAAAAATATTTATCGCAATATTTATTTTATTTATAACTATGAATGATAGTTTCAACTCAAGACTAATGATGTTCTCTGTTAGTTAAGCACCAGTTTTAGCGTTGATGATGGCACAGGTTTTTACGTTGTTTTATCCATTAATACTGGTAACAATGATGTAACAATTGACAAAGATTATCCTTTATTCGCTGCATAACATTCAGATAGGTTTCAAGAATTTAAGATTTTAATACAATGACTGCTTTTGACAAGAGTAACAGTGACTGAAATTAGTCTTTGGTTTAAATTTTTAAGTACTTCAATACATCAACAGCGATAAATTAGATTGAAAGAAAGAAAGAAAAGCGTTTATTTACCTTGGACAAAACATTCAGACGTAAACAAACAAAAAAAATGGTTAAAGAAAATGTAAAAATAACAAAAGGAAAACTTCAACCAGACAGCAGTGTCACGATGTCCAAAATCAAATGGACCCCGCTCAGCTAATTGTAGATTGCGCAGGATTGCTTTGACACTTTTTGCCTGTTTGCCCTAAATTAGGACATAAGGCAGTCTCACCTCATTTCATTTCATGCTGTCACTGCTGCCAAGATTACCAATCTATTGGTATTAGTCTTGCTGCAATAGTCTACGTTTTCAAAGGTTACGAAAATTAGCCTAAAAGCCAATACAACATTTTTACTTTTTAGAAATACCAGTCTCATGAGGATTTGTAGTGAACACCCAAAATTACAATACAAAGTTTGTCACTCGTTGTCTTGTGTATTTTAGATGATTTAGATGCGAGAAAAAACCTCGAGACAATTCAGTCTTACTTAGCTAGGTTCACTCAAAAATTTACATTCATCTAGCTAGACTTTATTTTAAAGCTCTAACGTAGCTCTTCACATTAGTCTAATTGTGTATCATTATTTTCCATTCATTCTGAACTTTGACCATAGTTTTCTTGTCTCTTTGGGTCTTTACCCACTTAAGGATCTTCTTATTCGTTTCATTATCTTATGACTCTTTGACTAATTAGCGGTAATGTTCCAGTACCTTTTATAATAATAATATAAAGGTTCTTTATTTGTTTCTACTACATTGTGATTGTTTTTCGTGGTAGAAAATAAATAAAATAATAAATAGTAAAGAAAATAACAAAATATGATCCATAATAATTATGGTTACGTCCTCTATTAAAGATAGTTTCTTTGTTAAAATTATGTACTGCCGCATTATGGCCCCCTAAAAAGTACAAATGGCAGTTTCTGTAAATAAATATTGCAGTATTCTTTGTGCATTAAAACATAACTAGATATTCAATCATACTTAAAAACACAACATCCCACTATAATTCAATAAACCCTAGTTAATGCCTAATCGTAGAGTTATAATAATTGTCCGGAAAAGGGCCTAGCACGCACTCACATTGATAAATTAATTATAGAAACCTGTTCAAACGAATGTTAATTATATGTTTAGCTAAGGACACGGCTGGAAAATAAGGAAGTTGCATCATAAATAATAGCTGTTCGTATAAGGAAGGTGAAGAAATGCGTTTCCGATCGTTGACGAACTATTTAGTTATCATGTTTATAAAATGCAGTTCATGATGAGTAAAGACATGAGACTCAGACTGCAATTACTGTAAACGGCATCTTAGCAGAGCATTGATTTCTTTAAAATTCAAAAGGAAGTTTAGTCATTATTTATTTGTTTTACATTGAAATAAATCAATGAAATTGGTACCAATGGCGGACTTAGTGCCCACAAGGCATTCTCTACCAGTCAACCATAGGTAGTAGGGCTTATATAGTAGACGGTGCAACAGTGCTTCAAATATTTAAAAAAAGAAGTCAACTGTATCCTTGGAACCGCAGATAGTGACTTAAAACTGGAAGCAACCAGTGGTTTTATATTAATTTATGTGCAACGGAAACTTGATCGTTTTGGTAACCAGGGGGGCTAAAACAGCAACATTTTAGCATTTCATATTATGATTCAGATATGAAACAGATCTGAATCACATTATGATCATAATATGATTCAGATCTGTTTCATATCTGAAACGGATATGTTTCAGATCTGTTTCATATCTGAAACATAATATGATTCATATTTAATATGATTCAGATCTGTTTCATATCTGAAACGGATATGTTTCAGATCCGTTTCATATCTGAATCATAATATGATTCATATTTAATATGATTCAGATCTGTTTCATATCTGTTTCATATCTGTTTCATATCTGAATCATAATATGATTCACTTAATAAGTTGCCGTTTTAGAATAAAAAATGTTTCATTTATGATTCAGATATGAAACATCAAATGTCGCCTTTTTAGCCCCCCAGATTATAGAACTCAAAAAATGTCTGTAAAAATATTCTTTATTCATGTAAACTTATTAAAAAGCACACACAGTTGCTGTCACCGTGTTCTGATAGTTTTTGCTTTCAAAAGTTTTTCACAACTGTAGTTTACTTATTAGTCACAAAACATAATATTAACGACCGGAAGGACTAACGAATAAAATTATGAACTTGTACGCGCACGCAACTTTGTTTACGTTTTTTATGACAACGCTGTTCTAGTGTTGATAAGATATTTTTTATTCTAAGGAAAATAATGGGATAATTGATTCTTTAGCGTTCTTATAATAATGTTAGGTGCTGAAATACTAAACTTTAGGCTTCGTCGCATGTGTTATAGCTAGCTATATATATATTTTAGATGTTTCATTGAAAGGGGCTAAAAAAGCGATGTTTTTTTTATTTAAATATATAAGCTGTTATGGATTCTTGACATGGTCATTCTTTCATTTATTTATTTATTTAGCATTTAAATAGAATAGAAGAAAATACTATTCAGTACTTAGTAGTGAAAATAGTTTGTTTCGGCGCTGATTTAAACTAGGGGGATAATCATTTTGATTTTCGGTTCAAGTAAATTTTTATAAAAGAAGTAAAATATAAATACTACGCTTCATTTTAATTTGTCTTGTACGTACCTCTTATAAATTGTCCACGTAAATAAACACTTTCTCTAACTAATTTACAATTCACAAACTAGTAGAGTACACGACATATTTTATTCTCACTCGATATTAACGTAGTTCCATCACATTAATAGAGATAATCATTCCCATGATTAGTCGTTAAGTCTGAAAACCTCCACATAAAGGCTTACTACCAACTGAAGTAAGAAAACAAAACTAATTTTCATATATACAATCAGTTACTTGTTAACCTTAGGTTAAAAGCTAATGTTAAAAATTGAACTCTATTCCGCACGTAATAAGAGCGGTGACTTTGTGATGCGTGCGCGCAAGGCGACATAGAGTAGTGAACTGGCGTAGAGGCGGCATGTCATATTGTAAGAAAATCTAGAGGGGGTGGTCTAGCCTTGGTCCATCCGGCTGGTGGAAGGTATTTGGATTCCATTATGTTTCGAGTGCTTCATTCATTATTGTGCAAATAAATGTTGAGGAAAAATATGTCGGTGGGTAAATTATGTGTGTTCCGCCACTACATTTGCGTACCACGTTGAAATATTTACTTACAAAAAAAGTAAACTTATTTTAGTCGCTTTAAAAAACGTGTTTTAGTTCCTGCAATTTTTCTTTTGTCCCATCTAAGGGCACTTTCAATTTACCGCTGTAACATGTTAATTTTTAAGCACCCTAAAACTTGCTTTGAACAACATTTTACTTTATATTTCTACTGTAGTCTAGAATATTAGTGTATTTATGTACCTTCATACAAATCGTTTTTTTTCCTACCACTAAATAAACATATTTTTTCCAAAATAAGGTATTCAGAATCTTAAATGTGATAAAATTAACTATTTCAATAAATGCACTCTCTAAATATTCTAATGTCTGTAGTCTGCGTGATTATGAATTCAGTTGCTAATTCTAGCGGGCAGTATTTTTCGTTCTTGCAAATTTTAAAGTTTAAAAGCTTGACAGCAAGTTACAGGAAACGAAGAATTGTTGAAAATAATAATACATTATTTTCGCAAACTTTTGTTATGGCTTTTACGAAAACATTGGCTTATTTTATTATTTATGTCTATCAATGTTGATCAATATTTCAACTGACATGAATATTGACCATGAGGAAAGTTTTGTCAACAATGTACTTGTAGGTGCACTGTTTGTGTGCCATAGTTTTCAACTATTTTTCATATTAAACAGATGCACGACTTAGGACTTAGGATTTCTCAAATTATACTTTTATTATTATTTTCACATTGGCTGCGGTATCAATCGGAGGTTGTAACTGGCAGGTACAAAATGTTCAGTAAAAGCTAAGGGGTTGTCATCATTTCAGCCAAACGACGCCCACTGCTGGGCATAGGACTCCCCCAAGGATCTCCACAACGATCAGTCCTGCGCTGTCCGTATACAGCGGCTTCTCGCGACCTTGACCAGATAAGACCCCCTTGTGCCAAGTGTGTCTTGTGTGTACAGCCAAGGGGTTGTGATTCTTATGAATTCTGAGGTCATAAAGTAAGTTAGAAGTGTTAAGAGTTCTTGGTCCAAAATCCCTTTGGGGATACCGAAACGTCCAAACCTAAAGATTTTTATTAATATTTAACGGCTAATGCTTCGGATGACTTGGGTTCAAAATTGGCGACTTTTGCCCAGCATTGGGACTGAATGTACTTATTACAACCAGTGCTAGAAATCAAACTCAATTCAACTAGTAAATAAAATGATTAATTTTATAAAAACATGTTTCTCAATAAAAATTTCGTCATTTAAAAAGAGTCAAATAGACTTAAGACCTTCGCGCTGACTAATTTACGGATGTTAGTCACTCGTAGGTACATTATTTAGTTTGTATGAGTGTGTTTGCATGTGTTGCCATCGGCTACGTGAGCATGCATGTCCGGATATAGAACGCAATTAGTAAAATATTGCAATATAGATGTACTTCTAGTTTTAATTGTATCCTTCAGATATTTTTATTAGCGAATGAGTAAAATATTAAAAATTAGGCTGAGGTTCAAGACCATTTTTTTAAGCGTATAAGTAAGTACTTGCTTGCAAGCGAACTAGCTTTTAAACGACTCACAGGGGCTCATCTTTCAAAATTCGCATCCTTAAATCCTACAAAAGGCAGGATTAATGCTAAGGGCATTCTCTACCAGCAACCACTAGGCGAGAAGGAAATGCTGTTGGCGATGCAAAATTCTAGGTTAGCAAGAAAACCTAATTTAGCAAACCGAAAAACTTCATGAAAAATACACTGCTGAAAAGTGTCTAGGGATATCACAAGCATTTTCATACAAAGTATAGCTATTTGGGAGGCTGTAAAAATTAAAATATTAATACCAACGTAGAAATTTTCAAAAAAAAGAAACTGCTATATCTGTTCTTTCAGATTGTATAAAGAAATTCATTGTAATAGCCACGGTAATAGCATTATTGTACAATCGTAAGGACGTTAAAAAAAAGACAGATTTTTCTTTTGAAAGGTGTCAAAATTTTAGCAAAATCAAACGTTTTTTTTGTAACATTCTTAACCTTTACCTTATGCCTCTGTCCTCGCGTTATTCTAAGATAATGCTCAATTTGTAAACAAACTTAACTTTATGAAATATTTGAAAAATGGTATCCCTAATGATATCCCTAGACAGTTTTGATGTGTGAATTAAGTAATTCAAATTATTACTACTAAGGTTGGGTTGCACCATCTGACTTTAACAATAACAAACATCAAAATTTCAGTTAAAGTTAAAGTTAGGCCCAAAAATGACGTCAAATTGTCATATTTGACAAAAACTTTAACTTTAACCTTAACTTCTACTATGGTGCAACTTACCCTAAGGGTAAGTTGCACCATAGTAGAAGTAGAAGAATAAGTTAAAGTTAAATTTTTTGTTAAATTTGACAACTCGATGTCAATTTTGGTCGTCAAATTGTCAAATTTGACAAAAACTTTAACTTTAACTTTAACTTCTACTATGGTGCAACTAACCCTTAGTGTGCAATTCATAATATTGACGTTCTAGATACGCTCTCATAGCAATATCTGCGTGTATTATGACGAACTAGTCCGGTTCCAATCAAAATTGTTGTTGAAACGTTTCAGTTAAATTATACTCACATAATTTCGAAAACTGTCCGCTGACAGTTTTTTGATAAAGAAAAACTGAACTTTCTAGTTAAAGAACGTTTGATTTTTGTAATAAATATCGAATAAAACGCCATTCATTGCTCGTTGAGCTACCTTATTTCCGATATTGGTAATATAATTAGTGTCCGACCGAACTTTCGGTTTCGGTTTCGGTTTCGGCCAGTTTCGGCCAAAAAATCGAGTTTCGGCCACAGTTTCGGTTTCGGCCAAAATCGGCCGAAACTTTTGCCGAAACCGAAACTCACTTCGGAAGATGTCGTGCGCGCTGGTAAAACTTCGAATCTCGCGGCAACGTTATGGCAGAGCCTGGCGACCTCCACAATCTTTGGGAAATGTCGTAGGACACTAAGATGGCTCCGTAGCAACACAAAAAATGGTCAGTGCGTGATCGCCAGACGCAAAACTTCTTTAAAGGTAATGTTTTGACGGAACTGATAAGATGTAAGTTTTCGTTGAGACTGTTCTGTTGGGATCTCGATTCTCGATGTTGTCAACGAGTATGTCTTGCTTCGCCAAATGATTAAAGTAGGCAGGGCACATTGCACGAGAAACTGGGCCATTAGTTTGGGGTCGAAAAGTTCTCAAGGGGATATCGTTTGAAGCCAACGCAGCGTGGAACTCCCACCAGCAAAGAAGCAGTATGACCAGATAGAGATCGCAGGGTTTGGGTGGATGTGGGCCGCCCAATACCAGCCGCTCTGGAAATCTAAGGGGGAATCCTGATGTTCAGAATTAGACGTCGTGTGTGTGATTGTTGATGAAGTTTTCGTTTCGTTTCTGTACTTGAATGATGTAAATAGTTCAATATTGGATCACTCAGATTATTTACTATCGCATTGGTGGAAGTTTTTAGGCAGTTGGCAAGGCCCTAATCTAATGAAGGAGTCGATGTCGCGATGTCGTCTCATAGAAATCGACCGATCCTTCTGCCGAAGACATCGCGCTTTTCGCCAACATATCCGCTGAGTGGCAGGGCAGGCAATGTTCAAAAAACTAAGTGTAGCGTGCTATCGCATTTGTCTGATGAACCAGACAAGAACGAAACTGACGACAAACGGCACACGAAGTAAGGAAGTGGTAGACGGCAGACAATGCAACTTTGATGAGTATATTGACTTGAGCCTGATTGTTTTCTTTCGCCTATGGTTTCGTGGTATGGGGCGTTCGAATTCTGGCACGTTTCCCCCGCTCTCTCGCGCCTGTCGTAAGAGGCGACTAAAAGGGGGCCTTCAGGGTCACTGGGAGTGCACACGGCGGGGGCTGTGTGCCTCCATTTCAAGTGGCCCCGAGGCAGGGCGGCGGTGTGAGAGTGACCTAATACCGCCGTACACACTGGCGGGTGTGTACGGCCAGAGGTGCCAGAGGGGAGGTGCAACTCCCTTCAAGGTGGGCTGGTTAGCATAGCGCGCCAGAGGTCCACCGGCATAGAGTTCTTGGCCAGAGATCACGGGGACCTCTGAATACGCGCTGAAGCAGGTCACCGGGGTGTTTAGTGAGTAACATCTGCCGCCACGAAGCGAGCCTCACACACCCCCGGCCTTCCCCAGAGTTCCACCCTCTGGATCGTCCACAACCAGTCCAGTCCATAAACGGATTCCCCCCGAAAAAAGAAGATAGTCTTCTTTGAGAACAAGCAGGATAAGGAAATCAAATGCCGAATCACCTAGTGAAGCTAACTTTTCAAGACATAAGCCTTGGAATAGATGAATCAAATGAATGAAGTGCCACCTTCATATATCTTTAAAGCGAGAAGTTCTTGACGGTTGCATTCTGCCAACGGTGCATAAGCCTGGTTGCTCATGAAACACCCTAAGTCAAAGCTCAGAATTGGTCCAAGGGGAATGGAGTGAAATGTGTTAGGCATTCAACACACAGACAGAAAATTGGCACCACGATCCCTGCCAAAACTGACGTTCAAGACGTAGGCCAGAAAGTCGCCAAACTGACACAATAGGAGTAAGCACTGAACAGTCTGTAAGATGCATCCCGCCCGAATGACAACCCAATGGCTCCTCAAAGACTGATATCATTGAAAGACGATGCCTAAATAATGATGGTGCGACCACCTGGTACATTACTCTGGCGAGTGGCTGACTTGAGCAAAAGACAAGGGTAAATCGAGAAATTTGGGGGAGACCTTTGCCCAGCGGTCGGATCTTGTGTTGAAAAAAATTAGTCTGTAACTTAGTTTTGATGTTTTTAGCAGAATAATGAGTAAATTTTTGCGGAATTTAGTAACTGTAGGTATTTGACGCTTGACCACGTGAGTTTCGGTTTCGGTTTCGGTTTCGGCCGAAACTGAAGCCTAGGCCGAACATTCGGTTTCGGTTTCGGTTTCGGCCGGAAAACCAGTTTCGGTCGGACTCTAAATATAATAGATAATAAAATTTATATCTAGAACTAACTGGTGCACTAATAGTTATAATTAAGCTGTAGCGGAAAAACACAATCAATTCAATTCGCATGTATTTTTTACAAACATGCAATACTATGTTAAATGCATAAAATGTATTAAGAAAACCCCATCCTGCCTATTATACTCGTACTGTAAGCATTTTTTTACAGTTTTACGAGTTACAAACAAATGAATCTTAAAGCTAAGATAAAAAAAAACATATTATGATATCATTCATTCTTACTTCATTTGCATCATTTACTAGTAGTTAGTTTTCAACTAATTTTAAAAATCAAGGATTACTTAACATTGAACTTTGAATACTACTAAGCTAATAATCTTAGTTATTTGAAACGTGAAAAATAAGGTGTTATTGTTATTACGTATTCTTCGCAGAACATCTACAAAACATTTTTGAGTAAACATTGACACCAATCCATCAAACAAAATCATTTCGTGAAATAACAAGTCTATTCCTAAGGTCCTAAGGGTTAAGAATTCTTAACATATTTTAAAATTTTAAATAAATTAATTTATGTTTACACACCTCAAAATGGCGCAGTTACGAGGGGCAAGGTTTTATCGAAGTGAGTTTTCGTTTTCTGACTAGGGTTTTTAGGTAGAGACACATTATTTACATGTATTTCAAATATTGTATATATGTTGAACTATTATGTGTATTTTTTATTATTAATTTAGCATTTTCCATGCAATATCTTTACTAAAGATCTGAAAACCAGAAAAAGACATTTGGTCATGTTGTTGGCATCAGGCAGGACTCGAACCCGCATCTTTCGCAAGCCGGGCGACTACACTTCCAATTATGCTACCGACCGAGACCATTAACAGACCGGCCGAATCTTTCTGGTATATTTTACCCTATGATGATGATGGGTTCGAGTCCTGCCTGATGCCAACAATATGACCAAATGTCTTTTTCTGGTTTTCAGATCTTTATTTTATGTATGTTTATTGAGGGTTAAAATTAAGATTCTTAACGATTCGAAAGAACAGTGTCTACTTGAAGAAAAAAATATTGAATTTGAATTTCAAATAATTGACTATACTCACAGCTGGTCACTCAGTGAGGTAAAGCCCTGTAGTGGTAGTTGAAGTCGTATTCTTCCTCGTCAGTGAGAGCGCACTCGTCGAAGCACCAGAGACCAGCAATCGCGAGCAGAACTGTGTACACAGCGTAGTATAGCACGTAGACTAACACGTTGTACATCTCGCTCTGGGGCTTGATCTAGAACAGAAGAAAAGTTTTATATCACATAAACGGCATATAAACGTCCCACTGCTGGGCACAAGAATGAGGTGGAACGAACCATAGTCCAACATGCGGGCTCAGTGCGGATTGTTGGATTGGTGTAAGGTTAGTGAGCAACCTTAATGTCAGATTTTATAAAGCCGCCTTCTGACTAGGCTTAACGACTGACATCTAGCGACGTCAACTGGGACCAATGGGACTGCTTAACGTGCCTTCCGAAGCACAAAGATGCCCTTTTTTTTGACCCGTAGGAAATGACTTTACGCACCGGGAGGCGGACGGGGGGGGGGACGGGGGGGGGGTTATGTGGGACTCACCACTGGCAAGGTGACACCCAGTGGCATACTCACTAAAAACTCCGGGACTCCCTCTCATCGTCCATGTTTTGCGAAAATGCGTTGACTGGCACAAAGCCTTCTACGCACTCCCCCGGACTTTGCGTAAGTATTCAATTCAACAATGCCTTAAGGGTGATGCTGAATGTTCGCCGAAAGTCGCGTCAATTGTATTAACACAATTCGGAGTTCAGGCGAGTTCGAACAGCATACTGAGGTTCTTTTCCGACGTTTAGTCAGTATATGGACCATTTCTATTTTCAAACCCAGTGTTCGCAATAACACGGTAAGATGTCGCATTGTGCTACGACATGGCAACTGTATGAAAAAAAATGGACCGCACTAGACGTGTTTTCCTTATGCTGATAATATTATTCAAAAAACGAACACAGCGCTAAAGCATAGTTTAAGCAATTGACGTGTTTGGTCGCTTACTCGCAAATGGCGGCAGCAATAAGAATGAAAGAGACAAAGTGATACAAAATTTAACGTGTTGTTGAAGCAGTGTTTAAGTTTTTATGAGTAAGGGGTATTTTTATTCTTCATCCTAAAATCGTACAGAACATTCTGAAAACATCAACTTTGTTCAATCTATGTCATGTTCGCTTGCTCGTAGTAGACCCCGAGTCATTGCACGACATGACGCGTTGTACCGTGAAACGATGCCTCGTCGTAGCACGATGCGACGTCGTATCGTGTTATTATTGTGTACGGGCTGTTACCATTTTTTTGAACGACCGTATTAACATTTTTAGTTAACCTGTGCCCAATGTTGTAGAGATTGGTGGTCAAAATGAATGAAAGCTTCTCGTCAGAACCCTTCTTTACACATCTGAATCAAACACTTGTTATAAGGCAATGAAAATAACGACGACGTCGTCAGACAGTATATAGCTAGACAGGAAAACGTTATTATTAATTATATTCAACTGCTTAACATTATCTTACTATTCTCATAATATCACTTTAATTTGAACGATTACTGAATGACTCAAGAATGTGTCGTCTTTTTTTCAAGATATAATCTGCCTATCTGCACATTTTCTCCCCACTGCAGTTTAAATGTAAAACTAAAAACAGTTAAAATCGAGTTTTTTTTCAGAGTATGCTCGATAGTCACATCATGTTTATTCAGATATTATTATAGCGCTATTTTACTAAAATTTGTTATCATTCATTTTTATCGCCTGAAAGTCTTGAAACTGTTATTTTGAACAACAGCCAACAAAACACAATAACATTTTCAAGGGGAATCCCTCTAAAGTCATCATAATATCACGATGCTATTAGCGCTATCTAAGTATCATCTCATTATGATCATAAATTATAATGATGAGTGATCTACCTTGATTTCATTATGAATGTCTTCCTGGTCGAGACGGTAAAATACCGTTAGTTAACAGTCGAGGGACCAGATTCAATTAGCAATTCCACCAAAATATGCATTTTTTCCGATCTTAAGCCAGGGCTTTTGATCGCCAACCTGCATTAAGTAAGCGCAGTGGTACCACCAGTTACTGCAGCAGGTGTACGTGGTGAGTGCGTAGAAGGCTTCGTGCAAACAATGATCTCAGGTTGCAAGTCACTTTTATCAATTCGTACGAGTATCATCTTGTTATTGATATGCACTAAAGGTAATTTTCCTATTGTATTTGATGCGTGTGCCGTGTGGAACATAGGCTAACCTTCTTAAACCCAAAGTTGGGCACGAGTACGAACGAGTATTTAGCTTAGAAGACGTAGGTTGATATCCGGGCCGTTAATAATAGTTTGGTAAATCCCAATTCAATAAATCTGCATTCAAATCATAATAAAGAAAAGGTCAATGGTGTCTTGTTTTTATTCACAGAAATACCATTTTTTCCTTAGTAAAGATTGAAAATCTAGCGTAGCGTATACTTCAAAAATTTAAAACGCTATTCGAGTTATATTTTTACTATAATTGAGATATGAAAAAGAAATTAGGCACAGAATATGATTCCTCCAGCCACAGTTAAACAGAGGAAATAAACAAGACACCATTCCAGTAATCGGCACTGAGCCCATTGGTTTGCACCACCGCATAGATGTCGTGAAGCCTATGGCCTGCAGTGGGACGCATTAAAACTATTGTTTTTAACAATAAAATCTTCAAAACGGACACTCTGGTGTTAAACAAATAAATATCAGTCCACGTGAAAACATGGACTGATACAAGTTTTGCTTTTGTTGCCTTAGGATACTAAGGCAACAAAAGCAAAACTTGTAACTAAATACTCTGGAATCACGGATAATCATTCAGCACTTAGGAAACCTCCAGGCTAATAAAAAGTCATGTTCATGCACAAAAAGTTTATACTGTTCAAGAATGGAACTCATGACCTCTGGTAACTAACATCTGAGCCATTATCAATACACCAAATCGGTCATCAAATCCGTTTCAAATCTTTCATAACAGTAACAAAGGAACTAATGTTTAATAAGGTCTAAAATCAAACTCACAGGACTTTATAAGCATTGCTTAACATAAAGCTGTCGTAATGGTCCTTGATGAACGTGTGCATGCGCAGGTCACTTCTGTGAACCCTTCAACCGGTCCTTAGAAATGTTAGCAAGACTTGCTTACTTGCGGTGCAATAAATATCACATTACTTAATTTTATATAGAAGACAATGCCAATGAAAGTATGAGTACTTATGTGCCGGTGATGCCTTCGATCCACGGAGTACGGTCAGCATCAGAGACATCAGACCTTTCAGTGTGGTCAAATATTACAGAAAAGGTAACTGTTTTCAGTTTTCTAAAATGAGTTTCCGTTCACTCAGTATTTTAATCCATGCCAGTTGTTAGCGTTTGCGTCAATTATTTCATATGGTTTTGATTTATTCCAATCAATATTATTAACAATCGTCTTTTTTTTTTAATAATGTTGTGGGGAAAGTGTTGTTCTACCTACCATAAATGAAAAAGTACGCTATATTATTTATTAAACTTTATTTCTTATACAGGGAAAAGAGGGATTCATCCCATAATAATGGGAAGCTTCATAGTACGTCGGATAAGGCTTTCTTGTAGCTTTAAATAATTGGATCTAAAAGCCAGTTCAAAGTAAGTTCCTAGTGATAAATATAAAATCGCAATAAGATTTTCTACGCTAATTATTTTTGGACATAATATTTGGACAAAAACCTATTGTTATTCACTACTTAGAAGGAATCACCAACATTTTAAAACAAAAGATCTTGTTGTATATCCCAACTGCTCTTGGTTCCCGTGACCTTGAGATGGTGAACTCCGGTAACTATAAGATGTTGCTAAAATGATGAGGGCCATGTTCTACCTTCATGGATTTGCACGTGAGATAAGAAAACGGTTTGTCTCTGATCCTTTGACACGGACGTTACAAAAAAGGTTTTACAGACCATCGCTTTGGTACGCTTAGCGTGAGTAGTAATTCTGATGTTTTTTACGAAGATAAGTCTGCAAGGGTTACATTACTTACCAAGTTTTTCTAGTTGTGCCAAGAAGCTTTCAAGTTTTATCTTAAAAACCATGACGTAATCGCAACTCATTGAAAAATGCTGCCCACACGGAACTTTTTGCTATTTCTCATTTGAAAATGAAGTAAAAATAATTTAAAGACCTCTTTATCTCTACCACTAGGCCATAAACAGTATGAAAGATTTGGAGGCTACAGGCCAAATTATTATAAATAAATTAAAAACAAAATAATACAGTCAATAATGAGGATCAAGAATTTGGAGTCATAATTACACTGAATAGTTTTCTACTAAAATCAGTATTATTGCTTCAAAGTATATAACTAGTAAGTAAGTAGGTTTAAAGTTTAGCACTCAAATGTGAGTGCCACATCGGAATCGTGTTGCAACTGATCCGGTGGTGGCGCAACGATCCTTTCTAGAAATACTTACATTTAATTAAACTGAGCGGCAATGTAAGGATGTAGCGGAAACTTGTATGAGAGACTTTGAAGCTCACTACTAAACAAACTAATGTATGTATACACATAGTAAAATTGTAATTAGTAGAAAAGCCAAACATTTTGTGTTATGGACGTTTTAACATAGATCACTAAAAATGCTTTTTGAAAATTATATCGGTCTGTCTGTAAGTTTGAAGTATTGAATTTATCTTTTGTACTCTTTGTATAGCTACTGACTAAATAGCTGATGTACTTTAGGCTCGAGAGCAACACAGGTCACAAAGTTTTGGAGCTTTTCTACACGAAAACGATGTCACTGACAGCAAATAATTGAAATAAATGCATTTCACAAAAATATTTCATTTATCTGTCTGTTCTTAAACATTTAGTTGGACAGTTAGTTAGTAGAAAATGCCTTCTGTCGTTAAGTCCAACTTTTGTTCTTCGCTTCATAAGCAATAAAGAGTTAATAAATGGAAAATATTACGTAGTTATACCAAATAACATTGATCTGTACAGCATGTTTTAGAACTATGTATTCAGTCAAGTAAAAACCTGCTTAAGCGTTTGAGAACACGGTACAGTATTTAAGCCATTACAAGCAATTTTAGTAAAAATACCATAAATTGGTGAATTATCTTATTTTGAGATTCAGACGGTTCCCGACCCGTTTCAAAAAAATGTACTTGATACTTGTTGATAAACATAAAGATGTTGGATTAACTTTTTGTGTACAAAATACATGGCAGTACTTGTACTTAAAATATAACTATGCGTTTTTATAAGCATGGCCTTCTAATGTCCCTATTTAAGACCATTACTCATCATGAACTTAACATACATCATCTTCACAGAAAATAACCTTTTGGGTTAATGTAGTAAACAAAAACAAACCCTTTTTTCGTTAGCAATATAAAAAATACGCTGACTAACCTCTTTATAGGAATTACCAGTCAGTCATCATCATCGTCATCTCAGAGGAATGACGTCCACTGCTGGGCATGGGCATCCCTTATGGATCTCCACAACAATCAGTCCGAGAAAACTGATAATTTCTCGTGACAAAGACCAACATTCACTTCAAGTGGTTGATCCAGCGTAGTAAGAGTGTTTCCTATCCACCTTTAGTTTTTGGCAAATACGTAGGAATCAAATGACTGACGTTTTGAAGCTATAATATAAGCAACTAGTTGTCCCAACAGACGTTGTTCTGTCAAATAAAATTTAACTTTTGCTCCTTTTGAACCTTTCCTGAACTTTCAAAATTATTTCAAGACCAAAATTAGCCAAATTGGTCCAGTGATTCTCGAGTTTTAACGAGACTAACGAACAGTAATCCATTTTATATATAGGAGAAGATTCCCAGGAACTGATTAACCCATGTGGATTCCAACTAGACTGGGTCCTGAGTGTTCCTACTATTTCCTGTTAAAGCCTACTATGCCTACAGACCAAACAGGTTAGCCCCGCTGTTCTTCTACCATTTTTTGTAGCTCATAATCTGGTCTAAGATTAATAACATCGTCCGGTGTTGTAACAGTTGACGGACATGAACGAACATGACGATGCGTGGGCACCTTGACCTAGTGCCACATGGGAGGTATGCGGGCAGAGTAGACAGTTCAGAGTTCGATCCTTTGACATGTTTTTCAGGGCAGTTGAAAAGTAGAAGATTATTGATAATAATTCATTGCTGTTGGGATGGGAGAATTCTGAAATGACGATATTTGTGTGTCATGCGTTTTTGTGTTGATTAGGTCTCAGAGTAACTTATCAAACAAAATGACAAAAAAAGGTAACAGATGGTGTTTGATAAAAGGATTCATATACATTTGGAACATGTAGTAAACAAAACTTAAAAGCGGTTAACTCAAAAGTGGGAACTTTTAGTTTTCCACTGACTTGGGGTCAACCCCCAAACGCTCCTTGCGTTCCTCCTCATTTTACTGAATAAGCACCTTGAATCACTTCCTGAAGAAAATGCTTAGGTCCAGTTCTCTACTATGGATAATTTGAGTGACAAGGGGGGCTAAAACAGCAACATTTTAGCATTTCATATTATGAATCATCTAACTGACGTTTCATCTAGACCGCGGTCCGTTTCGAGTCAAAAGTGAGTAACAGCGCGCTCACACGCATCCCGAATTGATAAATTGTATGAACGTGAGCGACGTCAGCGCGCTATTACTCACTTTTGACTCGAAACGGACCGCGGCCTAGATGAAACGTCAGTTAGATGTTTCATAATATGAAATGCTAAAATGTTACCGTTTTAGCCCCCCAGGTTATTATTGATTTGTCAAAACCTAGACTGACAGTTTCCGCATAAGTTTAAACTAGTTGCAAAATGCTGTTTGCGTATATATATCCGATTAGGTGAGTCAGGTCAAGTTTCATATTGTAGCTCCAAAATTACAAAGACAATGCTTATTTAGGTAAACGAAATATTTATTCTGTAAGTTGCCCAGATACTTCTCTGGGCTTTGTTTCAGAATGAGCATTTAAAATTACTTTATCGGAGAGCATCTTGGCCCAGTGGTTAAAAACTGGCTTTGAACCCTCGTGGTTCTCTGGTTAAATCAGGCCGAAATAATTATTATTCAAACAACGGAAGAAATAGCCGTTCAGCGAAATGTGGGCTTCTGAATGTTCCGTACATCATGACGTCAACAATCAGAGTTCTTCTCATCCTCATTTTGGATATAATCGTGAGCGTATGTTATGTTATTTAAAAAACTCCATGTGATTAGTTTCTAAAGGCCACGTAATTGTTATATAATTAGAAGGGGGTTTAACACAGGTTAGATTTAAAGGTAGCTAAACAAAGGCCAGTCCGAGGCTGGTTTCGAATCCAAGACCGGTATTCGCTCCACTAGCCCGATGACACAAAGCGAATCATGTCGCCAACCTTGACCAACTGGCAGAGATGACTCCGGTTGGAATGCGTTGAAGATCATTCCACAAGATGACCGGTTTCGGGTTGAAACCATTTTTAATAATAACTGTTTTTGTTCAAAAGAGAGGCTTACTCATGTCATTAAATCATTTTTTAATTGACAATATATTGTATCCTGTTATTAAAATGATGGAATCACTTATCCACTTACGAAGTGCGCTTAACTTTATTTATGAGTAATAAAATATTTCACAACTTCAAATAAAAATTCCAACGCGTTGGCAAAAAACTTAAAATACAGACAAACTTTAAGTTGAATGAAATTGCATGTATAGCATAAGTATAGTATAGGCATTTCTATTTTATCAGCGGAAAATTTTATAGTGTTTGTTTGGAAAAAATAAGATTCCATCCTATTCTACATCCTAACCTTTTATTTCATTCGAAAATTAATTAAATATCCTAGGACATTAATCCACTCAGCGTCTTCTAGACAAAAACAGAGCAATGGAGGGTTAAGATAAGATAAGATAAAAAAAAAGATATACTTTATTGCACAAAGAAAACAATGACATAGAAATGCTTACAGATATGTAGCAGTACAATGTAGGCGGCCTTATCGCTAAAAACGATCTCTTCCAGATAACCTTCCGAACAGGGTTAGTTCGGGCCCTGTAAGCAGACTAAGGGGTTTACCCTCAAAATCTTACTTTCGTGTATTTATGTCCAAGAAAATTAAATTATAAATCTATTATTGTTTTTGACATACGCAGTCTTCAAACTGATCTACAACATGACACAATACCTAAATTGCAAAAGGTTTTAAAAGATCACGTCAAGTCAAATATTAAAACAATAGTTTATTTACTCGCGTTGGCGTTGTAACTACGCCTCTCAAACGTTCGTTACTGAGCCATATTTGAATTATTTATTTCTTATTTCACAACTGTACATAACTTAGCCAATAAATGTTCACTTTTAGATAACTTAAGTTTTTATCCGTTTTTAGATAGGAATAAAAGCAAACTTATTTAGGTATAAAATTATTAAATCCATTATTTAGTTCCCATAGTACAAGCTTTGCTTAAACGCGATACTATTAGCTATATAACGCACATACTTATGCTCATCACAAGTTTACCCTGGACGGGGTTGATCCCGCGGCTTTGGAACCAGGAACTCTACCAATACTATTGTCCGAAGCAGACTTTATCTTAAAATGTTTTTTCATGAAATTTTTCATGAGAGATGTCGATGAAGTATTTTTCATGAAAGATGTCGTTGAAGTCTTTTTCATGAAAGGTAATGAAGTTCAAAACGATAAACTTTTTTGTCCGCTATTATAAAAATAAATAAAAAATAAAAATAAAAATTGTTTATTTCGGACAACATAAATCCATAGATTGTTAGTGACAAATTCTTATTAAACTATGTTAGTACAATGAAGCTACTTATACAATGCGAAAATCAAACAAGCAAAAATAGTGGCAATAGTAAAGCAAAAACAGATTGCTAAGAGTTACCAAAGAAATTAGTTTCCGTGGTAACTCTCCGCACCATACACCTCCACAGCGGTGAGGTATGCCTGTCTGCTATGGTCATCAGGATGCTGTTGTGACTGTCCCGCAGCCTGCGGATCAGGGATACTGTCTTTTTGCGGATGACGGCCATAAAACCGTCCGTTTGATACTCCGCAAACATCCCTGATGCACTGCAGAAACGAGGCAGCCCCAACATCATCCTGAAGATATTATTATATTGGACACGTAGGGTATCCAGCGACCTTTTGGAGTATGCGGCCCAGAGACTTCCCGTGTACAAACTCTGGCAATATGCTTTAAAGAGCGTGACCTTCACTTCTTCAGTACAACGAGAAAATCTGCGAGCCAACATATTTCCTCTGACCGCCAGAGCCCTACGTTCCCTTTCGATGTCGTCATCATCCCTAAGGTCGTCAGCAACGATATGTCCAAGATATTTAAATTTAGTCACACTGTTAACATCAACTCCGTTCATGGTAATTTTGCTGGTGATATCAGGACATTTACCGGCGGCCTTAAAGATCATGTACTCCGTCTTTTTAACATTATAAATGAGCCCATGCTCAGCTGCATACCTCTCACAGACGCTCAGCAACGTCTGGAGACCACTCATTGTGGGGCTAAGCAGCACCATGTCGTCCGCGTAGCTTAAATTGTTGACACTCACGCCGTCAATTCGACAACCAACACGCATGCTGCTCAACTCCACAATGAGATCGTTCATATAAATGTTGAACAGCGTAGGAGAGGAAAGACCCCCCTGCCTCACCCCGCTCTCCAACCTATATGCCTCAGAAAATGAATCCGCCCATTTCACATTGTTGGTCTGGTTTGTATACCAAAACCGGAGCAAGTTCAGGATTTCAACCGGTATACCCCTGTCCCCCAGCTTCCTCCAAAGCACGTCGTACGACACCAGGTCGAACGCTTTGGAGAGATCAAGGAAACAGGCATACACCGGTGTCCTACGGGTCGTGTAGTATTGGACAGTGTGCTTTAACCCTGCTATCGCACTTTCAGTAGAAAGCCCGGGCCGGAACCCAAACTGTGCGTCATGTATTTTGGAGTATTTCTCCAGGCAAGAGTTAAGCACACTGTCCAGCACTTTAGCAATCGTTGTTGCCAACGATATTGGACGGTAGTTCCCCATGTCAGAGACATCACCTGTTCTGTCCTTCACAATGGGCACCACAACAGTTTTTAGCAAGTCATGTGGTAGGTAGGAGTGACTTATGCACATCGTGAAAAACAGAGCCAACACCCGCGGTAAGTGAATACCTGCATGTCTCAGATGCTCAATGCTAATATGGTCGTGTCCAGGGGACCTACCACCACTCATCCTCCTCAGAGCGTTGCGCACCTGCTCCGCAGAAACACTGAACAATGGCAGCCCCCCCAGACACCCCTCCACATCACCAAGAGTGGCGACAGAGGGACCCAGCGAAGATTGCACTTTAAAATGGCCCATAAACATATTGGCTATATCCACGGGTTCACTCTTTCCCCCTACATTCACAGGGAGGCCAGGCTTAACATCACTCTTTTTTGTGGCCTTCCAAAAAGTACTAAATTTTTTAGCCGTTCTATGTTTGGCTAATATGTCCATTTTAAGTTGTTCTTGACTTCTCTGGCACCATTTTAGTCTACTTTTAAACGTTTTACGTGATTCGTTCATTAGTTCATAAATTTTACCTGTTTTTGGGCGGTTGTATGCAGTCCACATTTTGAAGTTAAGTCTGGCCACCCTATGCGATTGCTGGACATGCTTGTTCCAACCACACAGATGTTTATTTGTATGGGGGCCGCTACCTCGCTTCCTAGCAGTCTTGCTAGCCGCTTCACCAAGGGTACGTACAATGTCACGATAGAGGCGATCCAGAACCAGTTTGTGTTCATTCAAGCTGCAGTACCCCCGACTACAGACCCTGAAGTCGGCAGGGAAATCAATCTCACGCAATTCACTGTGACATAGTTCGCGATATTTGGATATCTGTGTCTCGTCTCTCTCCCCCCACACTATTTCGCTTCGATTCATGTTGCGTGATATTTGTTTAGGCCTGATAGTACATAGGTCACACGTAACCACCATGGGAAAGTGATCCGAGACAAAAACATCCTCCAAAATGCCTACTTCAAGAATTGTTCTCCCCGCCGACCCCGAGACAACACAGTGGTCCAGCCATCGCCTGCAGCCGTGTGCTGCACTCACATAAGTATAAGCACCCGACCGCAAGCCCAGCTTTTCCACGTCCGCACAGGACCAGCTCTGATCGGCACAGAAGTTACAAAGCTCATTATAGAACAATTCACCCGGGTGAGCATTGAAGTCCCCCATAACGAAAGTACATTCAATGTTTTCACTTTCAACAATTGCGCTAATTTCTCCTAAGACTTCTGAGAAAGTATTAAGGTTGTCTATTGAGTTTGTGGGCATATACACAGAGAATACGATGAAAGAACGCTGTGCCTTCGTAACTCTAATGGCTACTAAGCGAACACTATTACAATTAATAACATGTATGCTATCAAAAATGCCCTTTCTCCACAGTATCGCCACTCCCCCATATGGACGCCCCTTTAACAGACCGATGGAGGTATCAACAGCTGATTTACCGGTATAATCAAAATCATTTGATATTGTCCCTAGCAATGGTACGTCATGGGGAAGCAGACAAGTCTCCTGAAGTGCCACTATATCTGATATATTACAAATATCCTGTAGGTCATTGAAGGATCTCGTAACAAAATAACAATTAAAGCTTACTAGTTTAAGGTATTGATTAGCACTTATATCCATAATTTAGAAATTAATCAGCTTTAACTACACTCGCTTTTTTACTATTGTACATAAAATGCACAAACCGTCTGAACGCTATGCCGTTTGGCCACAAATTATCATTTAAAAATAAACTTAACTTATACTTAGAAACATACAGCTTATAGGAATCATACTCTTTTGTTTTTTTCATATTTATCTTTCTTAAGGTAACACTTTCCTCGGTTTTTTCTCTAATGTAACTAATAATGTCACTTTCCGTTGTATCTTTGCTAACATTTGAGATAAGAAGGGGCACTTTTACGTCAGCTGAAGGGGCACTTTTACGTCATTATACACGAATGATAAGTGCTAGGTTACCGATTTAAAATTATTGACAAATTGGAGAACCGCGATATATGTCATTTCAAGCGTCAATTTACACGGAGAAATGTGTTGGTCGAGGTCGTCCATGAGCTACGTTGAAGTAATTCAATAATGATTTACTGAAGTAGACCAGACCACTTGGACCATACGTAAACAATACGTATCGGCTGTTTTTACTAAAAATACGGACACTACTTTTTAAAAATACTGCAAGTTAGCATTATCCCCAGTCCCCATTCATATTGTATTCTTTTATTAATTCAATATTCGTAAATAATGTATACATATTTTTATTATATCTATGTTATTCTCCCAACCTTTATTTACATTAAGTATATTTATATTTTGATCATTGGTATTTTTTAATTTTTATTGTTGTAACTTTCTGTTAAATTACTTGAAATTTATTAAATTTTTGTCGCACCGCCTGCTGTACTTTTCTGCTTAGCCTTATGGTTGACTGGTACATAATGCTTCATTGGCATTAGGTCCGCCTTTTGTACCAATCGTAGTTGTGTAATAAAGCATAAATTAATAAATAAACAAGCAAACAAATAAATTATAATGATTATACCGATTTTAGAGTTTCCAGTGTTAGCGCTGAAAAAACATGAAACAAACTAAAACAAACCCTAGGGATTTTTTCAGCAACTGTGTTGAAATATGACGTTACATGACTAGTAACTTTTAAAGTACAGTTGCTCCTTAATTTATAAATCAAACAAAAAATACTCAAGTCATCTTCGATTACCTGCACCGATTACGACACAAATCATACCTAAGTCCACGCCAGCTGATGTCAAGGGCAACGTCCGGCGAAATATCAAACCTGCGCGTAGTTCCGATGCGTTTGCGCAAGAGTTGCCAAATTTAGCGTACGACCGGCTGGCTTCGAGCACTGAACGACAGCTAGCGACCTTGCCGGTAGCTTGACAGCGTTATTTAATAAAAGCTTAGCGGTGACTTATTAAATGGAGCTTTGATTGGATCACCAAAAAAAATTCCTAGTGGCCATATTCCAGACGAGTTAGTCAGAGGCACGTGATTGTTGCCGTCATGGTGAACGGGACATTTGGAAGCCCACATTTCTGAATTAGAACCCCAAAGTGTTCAGTTTTTTTAAAAATGTATTCTTTATTGCACAAAGAAAAAGTACAACTGGCGGACTTAATGCATAAGGCAAGTAGTGAGCCTGCCGGCGTTATTCGGGTTGCTTAGGCTTTTTATCGATGTTTCGTTAGTAAATTGCGGCTTACTCTCCAGTGAAGGCTCTAGGAAGTTACCCGCAATTTATTACAACGAACACAAAGTAGGTGTTCCGGTCGGTCTTGAACTCGGTACCATCAGGTTACGAGCCAGAGTATTTAACCACTGGGCCACGACGCTCTTGATCTGGGTTTGATTTAATAATTATGAATGTAGTCCATAGCGAATAAGTTAATTACTTCCTCTCCTAAGCCTTATTTCATCAAAATACAAAACCGTTTTTCATTTACCATTTTTTCACTAAAGCTTAAAATATTTTTGACTCATGATGAATGGACAGATAAATACACGTATACTAACAACAACCTCGAGATCAAAAAAAATGCATGATTTTTAGCTGTTCTGTTAAATCGTGATGAGGAAATAGAACACAAATCAACCAAGATCTTGAACATAATCTAACTAACGTATTTCACGTCAACGTATGTTAACGTACATTAAGTAGGCCTATTGTTGGACTTGCCCTATGGTATGGGGCATTAGAATACTGCCAAGTTTTGCCCCCGCCTGTCGTAAGAGGCGACTAAAGGGGGGCCCCGGGGTCACTAGGAGTGCACACGGTGAGGACCGTGCTCCGAGCTGGGAAACCGGCATAGTGCACCGGGGGTCCGCTGGTAGAGTCCCTCGCGGTGGTACTCGGGGTCCTCCGGTGACGCGCAGAAGATGGCCTCCGCGGAGTTTAGCGGGTATTCCCTTCCTATTGAGGTGGGTGAGTCCCACATTCCCCTGCTCCCCTACCCTGGGAGTGGGACAGTGCGTAAATGCATTCTCTGCGTCAAAAAAAAAGGCCTATTGTTTGACACCGACTGATAAAACAAATTAAGCATATTAAAAATGGACGTTAAAAAGTGGTTAAAACCTCAAGAAGATTTTTTCTTTTTTTTATTAAGTAGTAGATTAAGTAGGCCGTTACGCAATACTTTCGAATTGTCAAGAATCTTTATTGTAACCACTTAATAAACTTAATGAAAATATGACATAATATATATATGTACATAATGTGACTCTACCACCGGCTTCGTAAGGTTGTTTCTACAGAGAGGACCCGGCAAGAAACTCAGCAGTTACTCTTTTTAATTAATACTCGAATTATTACTAAACACTTCACAGTAAAACATGAATTTCTTTGCCAATAACACAGGTACATGTGATTTTTGAGTGTACAAACATATTACTCAGTACGCTATGACAAAAATGTCACACTCATTATCACAAGGAGTTTTAAGAAACGTAAAATTGACCGAGTGAGTTATTACTCAAGATTTTTCACAACTTAAGAGTGCCCATTTAAATATCTGTCACTAGTTTTACAACAATAACATCGTTATACTGACGTGAAAACAACTTACTTACTTGTGTGCGCTACTGTTAAAGAACATAAAAGCTTTAAAATGGTATTGGTGTTGTCAAAATCACCTGTGATAAAAACAAACTGTTGTTGAACCAAACACGTGCTGAATTATTTTGAATAATAATCAACATTACATAAAATATGCTCACGACTATATATCTCGGGTAGCCAGAGTAACGCTTATTGTTGCCGTCATGGAAGCGGTACATTCAGAAGCTCACACTTTGCTAAGCAGTGTTTTTGGTAACTGGAAAATTAGCGGCAAATATTACAGTAAAAAGACGTAGGTTATTATTATTATCAGCCTAAAGTGTCCCACTGCTGGGCAAAGGCCTCCCCACTACTTCCCCATTACTTGTGCTTAAAAGTGGCACCCGAAATCAAAACTTTGAACACCTGAGTAAAGCATTGTCATTTTGGGACGACACTGCGCAACATATATCTCGTTTACGCTCTTGTAAATAATCAACCATCTTGTACACACTGTCAAATTATAGGTACATACGTCAGGGGACAATTTTCGACTTCGCATCAGTACTGACATAACGTATCTACTCTAACTCTTTTAAATATCAATGTCATCAAATATCAATTAACACAATGTGTTCCGGCCTGTCTTGAACTTGTGTCCACCGGAGTTCGGAGCCAAAGTGTACCATGACTCTCTTTCCACATACAACAAACATAGTTATTTACTAATAATATTCCAAACTAAACTACAGACGTCCTGTTTTATTTCATCGCTTCAAAATAATTGACATTGAAACGCTTGAGTCACACTGAAACATTCGAGAATGTTTTTCTGCATTTTGCATCGCACTTTACATACTTTAACCGATAAAATCTCATTTGCAACGCAATGTGTCCTCAGTTTTATGTTTGATAGATGGACTGATTAATTAAAATACTTTTTACTTGTTGAAGGTGAAAAATTTAGGTACAATTATTACCGAAAAATTGTATGCGAGGAGCTTTACGTTGAAATAGGTGCACTATTTTCTTTGTAAATGTTACGTTTTTCAATTTTTTTGGTCTTGAAATCGACCAATGCTTGTCAATTGGCAAGGTAAGTCCTTTAGAATGTAGTAAGTAGTAAATTTTTGTTTTTGGGGAAATCTAAGAGTTTGAAGCCTAAAACCTATTCAAGCCAGCGCGTTATCAGTAAATAAATTCGATCTTCATTATCAGGATAATGAAGGCGAAGCCAGGGCTTCGCCTTCAAGATTTCGAATAATACTCGAATTATAGCATTAATAGTGGCTTCAATGTTAGTCAGCTTAAGTTGCAAATGGCCCCGCTTGGCAAGCTAAGTTAGTTGTATGAAGATGTTTTTCAAGGAATCCTTGCTCTTGAGAATTTTGTTACTGAAAAAGCTTTCCGAGGATGTAGTGTGGTACGTTTCACAGATAAATTATTTTTTGCATTACAGTGATTAATTGTATGTAGATTATTTATGTTTTGTTACACCCTGATTGAACCTATCGCTAAAATCTGTCTGGGAATTATTACAGTCTTTGGTAACCTGCTATCCATGTCTGCAAATGAGTAAATAATATTTAAATAAATATCTGATGAATAAAAATAATTACAAATTTAAACGAGTATTTAACTACAAAAAATATCAATGTTTGGCCACCTCAGTTTAATTTAGTACGAACATTCCTAGCGTTATATCTCTCGCGCTACGGGCTACGGTCGAACTGCTGCGCACGTTGGCGGTACTTTTTTGGCAAGGTAAACTGGTGCCGCTGTGAAAATGACACAGTAAGTACAGTAAACTTTGGCTATTCAACTTTGATTCATTTGAGTGCCTCTCATGCTTGTTGGTTTTTTCGTAAGAGATTTACAAAAATGGTGCTCAAATATTGCTACGAGCTTTCCTTGGTAGTAAAATATCTTACTCGTATAAGATGAAGAAGCGGTTTTCAAGAGATTGGTTTCAAACTCTTGAAATAATACCAGTATAATATTTTACGAATCTATATGTCTGTTCTTATATCTTACACGTGTGAGAAGTGCAGTTTGCCTGTATTTCTGACAGATTAATACGAGTTTTCCAGGTTATCAATATCAAATAAGCAAATAAGCTATTGTTAAAATTGTAAACAATCTAGATACCTATGTAAACCTGTTTTTGGAAAAAAAAAGCAATGCTCACAATGAACGATCATCAAAATTAATAATAGTCTAGTCTTCCTATTTGTATAATAACTGCAACACTAAAACGAATGGACGGACTTTTTTGAAGAATCTTGTGAATATGGACCTGTTACGGCCTGTACACAGTAATACGACACGACGTCGTAGCACAGTGAGCTGCGATGTTGTAATCGTCTAATTGCGAACGAGTCCTTAGTCCAGGATGTTTGGACTCGTATAACTAAATTTTTCAGAAGTCTAAGACCGTTTACGACTGATTTTATAAAAGAAACAACTTGCAATAGTTTTCTACTATTTAAACAGTGTTTAAAACTTGTCAGCGAGGTTTTAGCGGAAACACCTGCTTTTAATATCAATATGTTAGCCAACGAACTGCTCCGCTGTAGTTTGGCCCTTTGCCTTATATGTCATTTTCTAATTTGTTACTGTTGGTGCAAAGCAGCATAACTAATATTTTTGGACGGACGGTTATTGTTATTACAGTTATAATACATCCAAAATACACACATACATTATTTATCGGTTTAGCCGAGTGAATTCTACAACTCAACTGCTGAATGAGCCTACCGCCGTTGATATTAGGGTTTTTTTCGGCATTTTCCCTCCCCGGAGAGTTAGCCGCAAATTGTGTTGTAACACAAACTACATGTATCAGCCGAGTTGATGCCTTTCGACAACTTGCTAAGCATGTAAAATGAAGTGTTACTATCAATATTCTGCGTGATATTTCAAACCCATTGATTAGTGAAAACTTAAAGAAGACCTAGAGAAGTGTTTTATTTAGATCCAAATATTTGTAAAGCAAAACTATTTCTTGATCACAATCCTTCAAAATACACAGTGCTTTTAGTGATTTCAAAAGTCCCAACCCTTCGAACCTTTCAACCAATTATCGACAATCATTTACAACATATAAGTCAAATATTATGCGCGATAACCTTCAGTGATACTAAGTGGGAGACAAGTGCTTGCGACAGACGTTGCGACACTTCGGACGCCCGGTCTACTCGGAACTGGACTTACGGCATAGATCGCTCGAATTCCTGCGTTTGCGCATACTTTGAGTATGGCTAGAATGTTCTAGATAGATGTAGATCTAGTTCAGAGCAAATGGAAGTTTGTGCGATGATATATAGAGCAATGACTCTGCTAGGGTCATTATACTATCATCGTTAGGTAATGAATAATTCTTATAGCAAGCAAACAAAGAAATAACTCATCTTTGTCACCACGTGCTACTTGTATTTTTTATAAGTAAGTATTAAAATTACATTTATTTAAGTGTGTCATATGTGAATCAAGTACGTAATTTTAGTAGGCAGGTACTTAAAATAAATCATTGCATTCATATACGTATTTCTATCTTAGAAATTATATAATTCAACACACCACACATAGCAAAACAGGAAATAAACTATAATAAATAGCATGTTCAAGACACTATAACTAAGTTTTGATGTAGCTGTGTTTATGCGCTCAGGTGCAAATCCAAGACCACCAACTGCAACCGCATATCGCTGCGTTTACTCGTATGCTACTGGTTTGTATTTTTCTACCAAAGCTTTCAGGTATGTTTCATAGAAACCAAGATGTGTCGCTTGCAGTTTTCAGTTACTCGTATGTTCTGCAGTTTGCCGCTGTAGTCTGCGGTCTATTTCGGACTAGTTCCTTAAAAATCTGGAGAAGTAGTTGATGATTTCACATCTCACTTCGTAGTTAAAATAAATATACTTTATATACCCAGATAAATCTAGTATTTAATCACAGACCCTAAAGAACTTTAATCGATCTCAACTCCAGACAGCGATCTCTTCTGGACAACTCTCAGTTAAGTTAAATATAAGACCGCGAGTAGAATCCGTAAAGTTGCGCACACACACACACACACACACACACACACGCACACACACTCAAACAAACAGATATAGGTACTTTATTTTTGTCAAAAGTTTTGTAATGTAGGTTAAGTAATAATATGTTTGCTATGGAAGAGTGGCTCTTTCTAACACAGGGGCCTTGGCACTTAAAAGAAAGAGCCCACCTCGTTATTTGTTATAAGTCCTTAGATTTTGAAAATAATTTTTTTTTTCATTTTTTTCATTTTTTCATTTTTCAGTGTTCGCGTTAATATTAGAAAACATTAACATTAACTCTCAGTTAGTTCAGTTAGTTTAATCTCATATTATGATTTTACTACTTAATTATTTATATCATACAGTCACTTTTTTCATACTGTCGATTTGCGACAGTTAAATTATTGGCCATAATGATGCTATTAGACCAATATGGTCTTATTTAACCAAGCGGTGGGCCTCTCAACATGTTTATTCAGTTGTAAGGTCATGCTAGTAATTAGTGGACCCACCCAGGCCCCACGGCATTGCTTCACTTTCGATCGAGTGATTCGCACAATCGCAACATGGCCGCGACCCCCCACAAGGATGTCACGCTACGCATATTTACTTTCGTGTTGAAATATTATAGTAATATTTATGTTTTATTTTAAATTGATCGTCACTTAGAAGAAATATTAAGATTATGAATATTGAGTTTTAAACAGGTTGTTTCTTTTAAGCTGTCAAGTCGAAGTGAGGTGATAGCTAAGACACTGTACCGATTGATTTAACTCCCTAGTATATTTCATTATTTTTGTTGTTTTGGAGTCATATTTTTTTCCAGTATTTTGCCTGTATTCATAATTCTTTTTTTCAAAGCCGGCAATGACCCATCACCATCGAGCCATGTCTCAAGCACTTACGTACAAGGGGTGAAAAAATTGACAATATACTTATATACCGTTGACCTGTTGTTATCTAAGCGTACTCAACCATAAGACTCAACACCTAACCGCTAACCGCTCCCCGTAACTTATCAACTGACTGTCAACTAACTCTGTCGTGAAAGTTACGTAAGGACATTACGTTAAGTTTGAGTTTGAAAATTGAATTGCACTCATTTGGGACACTGAACTCTTTGTTGACAAATGCTGAAATAAATTGTTTATTTAATTAATTTATTTGCACAGCTGCTCATGACATTAAGGTGCTTGTTGCTCAGTAGTGACAAATGCAACGAACACCAATTGTAAACTATATAGGTTAGGGTAGTGTGATTGGTGACCACGCAAGCAAATCGAATTCGTGATGAAGTGGTTAATCGTCAATTGTAAAAGTCATCATCGTCCTGTTGTAGTCCACTGCTGGACATAGGCCTCACCTATTAAACCTGCTCGCATCCAGTTCCTACCAGTCATCCTGCGCAAATCATCACTCCACATATGTGGAGGGGTGGCCAAAAACCATTTTTTTTCACTTTCTACGATCCTGTCCAGGCCTCCCCCAATATACTTCCTATATCCTACTTTTATTTTCTTTTATTTAATTTCGTTCTTAAATACGTAGGTATTCCTTCATTATTTGACTCTAAACAAACATCGCCTAACAATATCAAGTGTGAGAAAATAAACGGTTAAAAACGTATAATCAAACAATGAGTTGAGCGACGAGCCTAACGACTGCCATAAGCGCAGGCGCACTCAATGCCGAGCCGACGGCGCACGACAATAGTTGAGTAATACCGACGAATTAGCTACAAAAAATATAAACAAACGTGTCAGATTCATCGGATCTCAGAGTATTTATAGTAACAAAAATTCGTCGAAAAAAAAAAAAAATTTAATATCAAATAAGTATACGAGTACTGTACATAAATGTGACCCTACTGAGAAGAACGTCTCGTCTCGTTTTACATACTTTGTCATTCAATAAGAAGAAAGGTCTCGAATTTAAGAATTAGTAAGTTGCGGCGGATGTACGCTTTAAATCTGATAAATTTTGGTTAACATAAAAGTGGAGTTGTTGAGTGAATACCTCGTTTAGGCAAGCGTATTAAGGGGTCATCGTCAAGATGGAGCAACGACTTATAAGACTCCAGGCAGGAGTTGATTAGATGGGGTGCCATGCTGAGTTATCTCCTCGTGTGGCCAGAGGCTTGTTGGTCCCTGTTGAAATTTATTTCCGCAGGGAAGAGTAGGTCTTTGGTCCGGTGCATCCCGGTCAACGAGGAATAACTCCCAGAAACAGTTCTTATTCCTCGTTGGTGAAAAACTCAGCGTGAGGGGGACCGCTCCCACATTCCCCTTTTGGGGGGAGTCACGGGACGCGGTCTTATTTAGAGGACTCGGAGTCAGAGGCTGCCTATGGTAGTGTGGGTTGGCAAGCCTGCTAGGTTAGCGCCGGCACTTCGCCGGAAGAGGGGGAGACTTCAGCGCGCGTCCACCGCTCTGCACCGTACCAGGCAGATGATTCGCTCTCTGCAGTGGACGCTCTGCACCCTTGGCGCGGGCTGTGTTTTCCCAGCGGCCGCTTCGGCGGCGTAGGATGGCGGGAGTATACCGCGGGTGGTCCGTCTTGGCGGACCGCCATCATATCATGGGCGGGGGAGGTAAGCTTGCTTACCGACCTAGCGGAACCAGCGAGTGGCGGGTCAGGGGGCCTGCCACATGCATTGCACGGTTTCGCCCGTCTGGGAGACGTTTTGGACTCTTGACGTCTCTCTTTAGTGAGGAAAAGCCGGTCCAACGGCTAACTGCTGAACGTCTGCGGAGAGGGACTAGTTCCATCCCGTAGACGTTCACTAGCAGATGCCGTAAGTCGCAGAGGGCGCCGGTGAGTCCGACACTCCCACGGGCCACCCCCAGGCACGTGAAGTCTATAGAAGATTTTTTTCACTGATCAAAAAAAAGAGGAGTTGATTGGATCAAGGAGATGGCAAGTTATAAAAACGGCCTATGTCTGTCCACAAAAAAAGACTAAAAGAAAGCCAAACTCACATGCGACTGGGCCGGTCATGTATCCAGGTTCGGTAAGGTGGGCTAGGATCGTCTCTCAGCGGCAACCGGAAGATGAATATCGTCAAAGAAGAAGGCCGAAAAAGAGATGGCGAGGCAAACTCGATAAAATTTTACCAATAGTGGCACACTTTAGCTTAACAAAGAGATCGCTGGAAAGAAATGGGGGAGGCCTTTACCCAGCAGTGGTACATTATAGGCTTATTTTAGAAAATGTCCGTCCAGCTCTGGACTGACAATGATGACTAGATCTTCAAACACAGCAGTTGATATTTTACTTTTGTATTAAATTTACGGTAAGAAGCTACTCCAAGTTCACAGTGATTCAGCAAAACTCCTAATATAGATGTAATTATCTTCGTAATTCCTATAGCGTGATCTGATGACCTGCGTCAAGGCGAACATTTTTAGAGCTGACCTTGAAAGAAACAGACATATCATAACTAAAAGTGCGATTTGGCTATCGGAGTAGGAGCTGCGTGGCATATTGTAACAAACATTCAGTAGTTGCGACAGTGATCAGCGACGATCGCTGCTGTAAAGCAACACACGCCGGGTCGGAAATGGGATGGGTGACCACCCCGACCGAAATTTAGTAATGCGTATTTCGGGCATCTCCGTGCTTCGGAAGGCACGTTACGCAGTTGGTCCCGGTTAACGTCGCTAGATGTCAGTCGTTAAGCCTGGTCAGAGGCCTTAGGGCGGCTTGATAACATCTGACATTAAGGTTCCTCACTAACCTTTCCCCCCTTCAACAATCCGCACTGAGCCCGCGTGTTGGAGTATGGCTTGTTCCACCTCATAGTTGAGGTGAGGCCTGTGCCTAGCAGTGGGACGTATAATAGGCCGTTTATGTATGTTGTACGTATGAGTGTGTTTTATTTCACACAGCAAATCTCGAGGAAAGCTTGTGTTTAGAAGTGTTAGTCTTAGAACAGATTATTACGAGTATATTATTGACGTAACCTATCCAGTAAGTAATACTCGCGAAGATGTATTTTTTATCCCCCCAGTTAAAACTTAACGACAAAGCTTATCGAGAAAACCTTCGTAGCTGCCCCGACAAACGTTGTTCTGTCAAATGTTATGGGCTTGTGACAGCTCAATAACAACACTGTTTGACAAACAACAAATAAGTTTTAAAGATATTGGCATAGCTTGACAGTTTTACAATGTTCAGGTCAGGCCGTGGTTCAAGGGGTTTCCGAGTTTTACCTAAGTGTTGGAACAAAGCCGACTTTATGTTTTATTTTTTCCTCGTTTTAATTAATAAGTCATGTCTTGCCTAGTCTGACATCCAAATAAAACCACTGCGTTTCTAAAATATGGGGATTAACCCCCATGTAGATGTTTTAGTCTTAGACAAGGAACTCTAATAACAAAACAACACACGCTACGTTTAGTAAAGTCTAAAATTAGACAATGCTTTGTTCAAAGTTTTCCACTTCAACGAATACGTAATATGGGAATTTCGACGATAAATTTTAGCATTCAGATTGTCTATTCCATGATTTGCACTTTGACCTATAAATGCTATTTATACTTCAAAGGTCACAGATGCGTCTTTTAGCTATAAATGCATGTTTATAATAATTTATATTGACTTGCAAAATTTGAAGTACCGCAAAGTTTTGGCTTTATTGATAAGTTCAGTTTTTATACGCGTTACGAAATGCGTAGCGTTACGAAATCGTAGTAGGCTTTAAAACTAATTTAAAGCTTACTTTACAGGTAACTTTACCTTTTAATTTAATTTGAATCTTATTTTGTATTTTAAATATTTAGGTTGTTAGGTGCATAGCTTCGTACGAGCGATCAAATATCCAAGTACTAATTCAGGATTTGTTCTCTTTTGATAATTGAGTAACTTCTTACGCACTCTGAATTTTTTTATCAAGTACTTACTTGCAATATAAACTATTTAAATAAAACTATTTCGTTGTACGAGATAATAACTTGTTATGTATTTTTACATCTCCAAATTAAAAAGCGTTAAATGACCTTTGTGATTACATTCGTGCACTTACATCTATTATAGTAGCTTACCTAATGAATATACAATTTGAAATTAATTAAAATTCATTGCTACAGAAAACCTCGAAATAACCTAAAAACGCGAACAAAACACCGGCAAAACATGAGTTGCCCAATGTGTATCTAATCTAATCTAATCTAAATCAGCCATGAGGATCCCACTGCTGGGCAAAGGGCTCTCTTCCCCTCCTCCACGCGAGTCTATTTTGGGCCTTTTTAGTCCAGTCCCCTGCAAAGGCGTCCAGCTCGTCACGCCAATGTGTATAAAATTGAAATTCCCATCCACTAATACGATAAGCTTTCATAAGTCTTGCGAAATGCAAGGTCAAGTGTAATCACTCACCCAAGGTCAGTCTGCGAAGGTCGCTGCGCGGGAGTGGTTGGCAAGTCACTATGAAGCCTGCGCACGGACTGAACTGAGAACGGCGCACGCGCACCGCTGCTATTTCGCAACCCTTGCGATCAGTGGTGGTAGCCTTTCGGAGTGATTGTGGATCGAGGTTTAAGGATCGTTTTTTTAGGCCCGAACGAGAGCAATGTTGTTGAAAGGCGTTTTTGAAATAGGTTACAAATTTGTTACAAAGTTAATACAAAGTAAAGTAAATAAAACGTTAGAGTATGGCGATATCGGTAGAGCTTAGCGAATGATAGCTATCGACTGATCGTGAGACGTTGAATGCACAGACTAATTCATTCATATTTGGTTGCATGTGATTCCAAACCTGATACAAGACGGTTGCTAGGTTTTTTTAAATGTACAAATGCAGTCAGTAGTTATTTCAATAGGTTGCTGTTATCTTGAGTACATACATACATACCATCACGCCTCTCTCCCAACGGGGTAGGCAGAGACCACTTCTTTCCACTTGCTACGATCCTGACACACACTTTGCGCCTCCTCTACTTTCATCAGCCCTTTCATACATGCTCGTCGGTTAAAGGTACTCCTGACCTGACCCTTTCTGAGAACATCTTGAACTCCGTATCCGTTATCTTGAGTAGGTAGGTAAATTTTCATAGACAGGGTTCACGATACCAAAAAACTATTTTTTTTAAATCTGGATAGACTATTTGACCGCGATCTCCCCTGAACTTGCAAATCGTTCTTCAAACAAACTTAATCTACATAATGTTTCCAAATATTTACACTATACATCGAAACAAAACAACTTTACGGATACAAGCTTGATTGTGACTGTGAGCTCTCGTAAATAGGGCGGTGAGGTCCCAAGATACGGTTAGTTCGTACTGCGTGGATAGGAACATTTCCAATAATGTTAGTGAAAATGACGGTTGTTAAGTGAGGGTTGCTAAAAAATTGTACTGTTTTGTGACATAAAACATATTTACCATACCGTGATCGGCTTCGGCTGGGCTGCTGTAAAGTAGTCGAAACGTCGGGTTAGAAAATTAAAGAAAATATGTAAGACTGCGAGTAGAATCCGATAACTTGTTTAATTCGAAACTTAATCTATTTACATGCAGTACTATTCTTATTTATGCATATTTAACTGGCCAGTTATTCTGTATGTATGCAACCAACTGGCCACAAAACGCCGCCACCGGCCTCACCGTGTGAGGTTACCGGTCTTCGCCAGCGAGTACATTGAGGCGTTTGGCGTGTGGCCCGTCTGCGAGCAAAAATAGGCGTCCCAGCTTATTTTTGCTGGCTACCACAGAGCCCATCGCAAGAAAGACTTAACCTAACCAGTTGGTAGCAGTCGCTGGTTGCGAAGGCGGTGTAAACGACATGATTTAAGTTGTTGAAAAATTAATATTAATAATCCGTGGATCCATTTAAGGCTCTCCTAACAGCGGTTCAGCATACTCAAAACAAGGGTGTCAATATCCTGTTGTAGAATACTTATTGCCCCAAACCCTGCAAAGATGCTCCTGCAGTCGTTTTCTCAAACCCATTTTGAAGAACTACATATCCCAAAAATTGAGGTATCCTAGGCTACATGATAGGAACTATAGTGGTTACGGTAAGTCGGGAAGGAGATGAATAATAGGTCAAAGCGACTAATCGGATTTATTCCATATTCCCCACACGTTGACTAGCCTCACATAAAACAACAGTGTTTGCCCCACTTTCTGTTCCCCTTTCGCCCCAGAAATATTTTATAAAAAATAAATGAAGCTTATAAACATGCAGCCTCTTTGCTAGATATACTCAAAAAGCTTATAGCGCTCTCAGTGTCCAGTAAAATGACGCTTTCAGAGTGCTGTTACGTCTACCTCGCTTCTGTAGTGCATCGGGGACGTTCGCTGAAGCAGGAGTGGACTGGTTTCCGATGTGCGTCCTTGGTGCGCAGGGTGCGTGTGTAACATTCCCCCCTTTGATACGTTATAATATTTTTAAACTCTATTTAAATAATGACAAAATAAACCCCTTTCCTAATGATACAATAAATGCAGAATAAATAAACTGGCCAAGTGGATGTGATCATCTAACTATGGTAGGACCGTTCTACGTTGTATTGTTTTGTAGTAGACCCAGTATTCTTTTATGAGGTATGTAAGCAGTAATCCAAGGTTTGATAGGACTCGATTGACGAGAAATAATGTATCTAAACTATATCCGAATAAAATGTGTCAAAACTGACATTTTTAAGCATATAAAGAAGCGAAGATCTCAAATCTATTGCCTTCAATAGAAATAGTTGAATTTATGTGTAAACACTATTTAAAGACATAATAGACGCAGTGTGGCAGAATTCATAAAACCCATGCAAATAAATTATATTTACTTAAAAGATATCTAATTTATACATAAACAGATTCACCACCGTTCGATCACTTTTAGCAACAACAGTAACCTTTATCGTGCATGACCTGACGAGTGCCGAATAAGCCAATGCATAATAGCTATAATAAAATAATTGGAATGACAATCCATAACCTGTCAAAATGTACATCATGGAGGTTTGTAGATGACGTATATAGGTATGTGTGTCGTATATTTTATGTGATACGAACATTTGATGTACATGCCCACAGGCCATGTAAGGTCATCACCATTAACATTCAAATTGAACTATAATTATGGAATAGTAATTGAATGAAAGGCTTTTAAAAGATTTGCAGCTAGGTTTTATGTGGTACATACGTGAAGTTTGTTGTAAAGTAGCGTAAATAACTAAAATTGATATTATGTCATGGTCAAATATTCTTTGGCAGCATTTTGTCACCCAGTTTATCTCAGATGTTCCGTAAGTAAAATAACACATCGCATTAAAATGACAAATTCACTCATAAAACCCTATAAAATACCAGTAGTACCAGTTATTCATTATCGTATGAAGTATAACCGAAAATCAATCATCATTTACGTATCATAGCGAGAATCGAACTCGCGTCCGTCCAAATCTTAAACAGCACTCGAACCACTGCTCCAAACAGCCAGTTAATTATTAGACATGCGTTAGTGCGAGAATCGAACCCACATCCTTTTACGTCTCAATTAGTCCTCTGACCAACACTCTTATCACTTAATCAATTCGAATAATTATGAAGCACAACCCATCCTCGCAAGTAAATATTCAATAGTTTATTTGACAGAACATCTCTGGTGTGGGAATTGAACCCATAAACCTTCTGGTCTCAGCCAGCGTAAACGACCACCGCGCAGCTTGGTTTGACAACTATTCCTATGGGTTAAGTCTAAAACGCATAACGGAAAGATCTGACCTGATAATATTCTCCGTCTCGCAAAATCCCCTATCTCCGCCTAACGTCTCGTACCGCCTTGTCTTGTACTCCTCTAATATCCAGTCTCCAGTCCCGATATTGATTCACTTTGAGCACTAGTTACCACAACGGTTAGGTAATACGTCTAGAGCTTAAGATTTTGACCATTCTTCCCGACGTCTAGATCATGACTCCCGCCAAAGTTTGATAATGCAATTAGGGTCTGATTTATGACCATGAGAAACAAAAACACAAGGGTTTCGTTGTATCAGCATCTCAAGTGCCTTCGCCTCTCTAGCAGTTTTTGTTGTTTATAAGAAGTGTCAAATTTGAGATCTTTATTATACTAGATTTATGGCCGTTGAGTGTAATACGAATTTCAGTCATATGAGTACGTAGGTAGGTACTTAGGTATAACAGAACACTACTAACCCTTTTCAAAAGACGTGGGAACGAATTCTTAAATATATTACTGATAACTATCCTTACCGAAGAAATTTACAACCTGAACCAAAATACGCTTGTCTGTTCGTCCGTCGTCGGTTAGTTGTTCTACTTTGACTTAGGGTAAGTTGCACCATAGTAGAAGTTATAGTTAAAGTTAAAGTTATTGTCAAATTTGACAATGTTAGGCCCAAAAATTACGTCAAATTGTCAAATTTGACAAAAACTTTAACTTTAACTATAACTTCTACTATGGTGCAACTAACCCTTAGACTTAGACGTCAGGCGTCAGGTGGCCCTGCCGAGTATAAATAACCTATTTACGTAATAACTATAAACTTTATTAGCGCGAGCTAAAGGAGTATAACGCCATCTTCCGGTATCAATCATAATTAATTTATCTGTTTGCTTGCATAAAAAAAGGAATGAAAAGGGGTACCTAAGTGCGTTCCGTTACACGTGGGAGAGTGGTAACAGCATCCTGAACATGATTGCCAGCAGACTGGACTGCCTATACGTCGGTCCATCACGTACCATTTCGGGGAGACTGGCCGCTTTAAATCTTTTTGTAATTTAATGTTTGTATGTTATATTATTATTTAATTAAACTAACATAATTTTTAAGTTTTACCAACAACGATGAGTCCTTGTTACTTTCAATAAAAAATTTCATTCATTCATAAAGTAAGCTAGGTGGAGCAGATCATCAGACTCTGTAAGGCCACTGGAAGATTCGACGGGACGCCGTGACGATGGGACAACTTAAGGCTCCCGCGGAGCCTGGGGAAATGGGTGAAATGGCCCACAACGAGCGGACCGATCACCCGGCTCAATGCCAGCGTCCCCAACCGAAAATAATAATAATAAAGTAAGCTTTTACGAGTAATTTGATAAGATCATAGCCTTTTGGATGAGGGTAGGAGAAGAGGAGAACTTATAGTTAATACGTAACTAATGGATGGATGGACACAAAGAAAAGAAGGACTTAATATCCTACTAACCTCTTGGACGCACTGACCAGATGGGAGCTCCCAGGGTCGGACAAATTAGATATAGCACAACTACGAGCGCTCACGGTAGAGCAGATCAGACTCTGTAAAGCCACGCGCAGATCCGAAGAGCTGCCGTAACGATGGGACAACTTGAGGCTCCAACGGAGCCTGGGGACATAGTTGAAATGGCCCACAACAGGCGATCCGATCACCCGGCCTGCTGCCAGGGTCCCCGAATGAAAATAATAATAATCCTCCTAAGCTGCAGAGTGTGTTTTATTATAGTTTTAGCATTTTCCATGCAGTATCGTTACTAAAGAAGTGAAAACCAGAAAAATACATTTGGTCGTCTTGGCATCGGGCAGGAATCGAACCCGCATTTTTCGCAAACCGACTGCACTAACCACTGTGCTACCGAGACCATGAACAGACCGGCCGAATCTTTTTGGTATATTTACCCTATGAGCCAGGGTGATTTCATCAATGTTATAGGCCACCTCTAACACTCAGAGCAGAGATTGCAGAGTGTGTTTCACGAAGGTGTCATAAATAGACTTCTAACCTACATCAGGATCTAAACAACGTACACTTGCCAGTGCGTTACAGTTTAAGGGTTGCCCAATGCGCAAACGCAAAAGACAATATTGCATGTCATCTGTGACGCAATCGTCCGGTGCAGCGAATGTGCGTTATCTTGACTTGCCACATGCGAAGAAAAGCCTCCATTATGATCGTTGACGATTTATAGAAGGAAGTTAGGAAATACATGCAAAGGTTTGATTGTACCTTTACTTGTGAATCTTCTTCAAAATCAGCAATTTGCCAAATACAACGTTATGTTATATATAACTCGCTCTATGGACTAAGTCGTATGTAGGTATTTTGTACTAGCGACCGCCCGCGACTTCATCCGACTTAAGTTGAAAAACTAAAAGTAATATTTAAACAATTTATATTTACTATAGGAGATGTATAAGCTACATTATTGTAAGTTTCATTTTAATCCATTCAGTAGTTTTAACGTGAAAGGGCAACACTGCACATCCAGACATACAAACTTTCGCCTTTATAATATTAGTCGGATTGTAAACCTGCGTTGTCAAAGTTCAGCTATCCGAAACTAGCTCAGCTATCCACTTTTTTCAGTGCGTTCAATCGTCGGAACTGTGAAAAAAATGTGTCTGATCTGTTATTTATGGTATTAAAGTGTGATTTAATGATAGAAATACATACATACACATACATACCATCACGCCTCTTTCCCAACGGGGTAGGCAGACACCACTTGATAGAAATACCAGAATAAATTACTAAAGCTAATCAGCGCATCACGCCAACCTGCAAATGCCACAATTAAGCCGGGCGACCACACGTTCAATTATTGATACCAAAATAAACGTTCAAGAAATTCAGTAATAAAGAGTACCTACTAGAATTACCCCGGAGTTCACAAACGTTAATCAATGCTAAGCACGCGCTCAAGCTCATGCTGTTCCATAAAACGTCAATAGGGCTAAAAGGGACAGCTCGAGGGTTTACTGCGAAAACCTGCTAAATGCTACTAAACTGGTTATGAGAAAATTTAGTTTTAAAGTTTCATTCTAATTATATATCAATAATATCTATAGGTTATACATGGCATACTAGTTATTAGTTGGAACACATCTTTAAGATTATATTTTGGTTTTGTATTTTTGAATAAACATGACAGAAATCTTGACATTAGGAAATTAATGAGCAAGGTCGTACAGTTAGCACATTTTGCCTCTTGATTACTTAAATGCCATATTGGCGAAATTATTGATATTTCAGGCGGATTTTATATTAATATAGTTAGTTTTTGATAAATAACTAAGTTTTACATAAAGTTATTGTAATATAATATTGTCCTAAAGATGTAGACAACAAAATAAAAAAAGTAAATGGTTTTGCCTGAATTTTTTGTTGAATAGCTAATACATAACTAAAATTATAATTATTGAGACTATAAAAGTAAATGATTTTTACGTTTACTCATAATAAAAAATGTTGTTCAGTTTTATATTTTTAATACTTTAAATCAAATACCTACTAAACCTTGATCATTTTAATACTTAAAATACACTAAATCAGAAAGTGAAGAAACTAATTAAACATTTTTATGAGTTTAATCATTTTCTTCACTTTCCGATTCACCAATAGCTGGCTCAGGAAGCCTCATCATGTCAGCCGAACGACGCCCACTGCTGGGCATAGGCCTCCCCCAAAGATCTCCACAACGATCGGTCCTGTGCTGTCCGCATCCAGCGGTTTCTCGCGACCTTGACAAGATCGTCGGTCCACCTTGTGGAGGGCCTGCCCACGGAACGTCGTCCGGTACGCGGTCGCCATTCGAGAACCTTTCCGCCCCAACGGCCATCGGTTCTCCGCGCTATGTGTCCCGCCCACTGCCACTTCAACGATGCAATCCTTCGAGCGATGTCGGTTGCCTTAGTTCTCCTGCGGATCTCATCATTTCTGATTCGATCAAGCAGGGAAACACCAAGCATCGCTCTCTCCATTGCTCGCTGGGTGACTTTGAGCCTTCTTATGAGACCCATAGTGAACGACCACGTCTCACTCCCATATGTCATTACTGGCAACACACACTGGTCAAAGACTTTCGTCTTGAGACACTGAGGAATTTCAGACGCGAATATATGCCGGAGCTTCCCGAACGCTGCCCATCCGAGCTGGATTCGACGAGAGATCTCTTTCTCGAAGTTGGACTTACCTAACTGGACTGCCTGTCCCAGGTAAACATAGTGGTCAACCACTTCGAGTGTAATGTTCCCAACGTTAACTGGAGCGGGTGCAACATGGGCATTGAACATGATTTTCGTCTTGTCCATGTTCATCCTAAGACCCACTCTTTGAGAAGCATTACCGAGATCTTCGAGCATTATGTTCAGGTCTTCCAAGGTCTCAGCCATAAGAACTACATCATCGGCGAATCGTAGGTGTAAGGCGTTAAAACGCGAAAAACAAAACGTTATACGTGTGTCAGGTACTCGCCATTGATGTTGATGCCGCGTCCTTTCCAGTCCAGAAGCTTGAAAATATCCTCCAACGCAGCTGTGAACAGTTTTGGAGATATGACGTCTCCTTGTCTCACGCCTCGCTGTAGTTGGATCGGATTAGAGCTCTGGTTCTGTAATCGGACCGACATGGTGGCGTTTTCGTAAAGGTAGCACCCCGACGTACCTGTAGTCTATTTGGCACCTTTGGAGAGACTGCAACACTGCCCAGGTCTCAATCGAATCAAAGGCCTTCTCATAGTCCACAAACGCCAGGCAAAGTGGCAAGTTATACTCTTCGGTCTTCTGTATAACTTGCCGCAGCGTATGAATGTGGTCTATGGTACTATAGCCTTTTCGGAACCCGGCTTGTTCGGGAGGTTGGAAGTCGTCAAACCTGCGAGCGAGACGATTCGATGACTCTCGAAAACAACTTATAGATATGGCTCAGAAGCGATATGGGTCTGTAGTTCTTCAAGAGAGTTTTGTCACCCTTCTTGAAAAACAGCATCACATCGCTTCTGCCCCATGCCTTTGGCGTTCTGCCCCCGAGGATGACAGAACTGAAGAGCGTCTGGAGGACCTTGAGTATCGGCCGACCGCCCGCTCTCAGAAGCTCTGTTGTGATTCCGTCATCACCCGCCGCCTTGTTGTTTTTAAGCTGCTTGAGAGCCATCCTAATCTCGTACAGGCTGACGTCGGGGATATCTTCGGTATAGTGTCGGGTAAGCTTGGCTCTAGGGTCTTTAGCCTTGCTTTCCACAGGTGTTTGCGTGGAATACAGCTGTCCATAGAAACTCTCAATCTCCCTCAGGATTTCAGGTGTGGACGTAATGATGCTACCTGCCTCAGTTTTCAGCCTCGTGAGTTGGTTGGCCTCGCTTTGCCCAATAGACAGATCTCTAGCGAACACTTTGGAGTTTACAATAATTTTAACGTCCTGTAAGCACGCGGTGCGGCGAACTGGACTAAACTGTCGATTTGTCAAAATAAGTTATCGGCCGTTATTACTTTTTTACATGGTCACGTGGTCGTTTATTTAGTAAAAGTGTTGTGCTTAAACCTGCTTGAGTACGTTAGTCGGTTTTTCCTGCCGACAAATTGTAATGATTCGATGATATTATTAACAAGCAATTAATGTTATAAGCATTTAAAATATTTTCTCATTAAAGTTTTCTTAACAACACCAGTAAGAATATTTTGAAAAAAGGCGATATATGAGTTTACTTGTTATTTACGGAACTTGTTAATATATTCTTCATTTTGTTAGTTGTTATGAAAAAGATGTCATGTATGCTTATTCCCTTTTGTCAGGGAAGATTAATTTGCATTCATAAATAAAAGTATTTATAATATTTTAACAAACAAGTATTAGTCAATTTCCTGCATTTAGCCGTTTTTAGCACTTAGTAACTTTGAAACGGTTTATCGTAGAGCTTAGCCGGTATTACCTGTGGAAAAAGCTCCAAAAAATAAGTATCATGGTGCTCGTAACTCATTTTGTGATAAAATGTCGGTTAGCCGGTTTTTGCAGTAAACCCTCGGCTATACTTCTGAGGGAGGCTATAATTTTTTGATTTAGTAGAATTTCACGATTTAAAAGCAAAGAAGTTAATAGACTTGAATTTTGAGCCGTGATTTCAAAATTCAAGTCAATTCGTGACTTCTGCTCTGGAGACTGCACGGTCTAGTCCAGGACTGTCTTTTTTAACAATTTGGTAAGATTCTACCAACTTTTTATTTATTTTTCTATTATACGTGGCTTTTGTTTTATTTGGTTGACAAAAACAAAATTAAAATGAAACTTGAACTGTATCATGTATGATGTTGATCATACTCGTAGTATCATATCATAACGCCTGAACGAAATGTTCGGCAAAGTTAAAGAACATCAACAATTATCTCTGAAAAGTTTCTATCCACCAAGAGAGTAATAATAAGTTTAACCACGTAGAAAACGCCGAGAAGAGATTAAAACTGACCAGAATATATTGAAAGTCTCTAGATCGGCAACAATATAATATGAGGATGTTATTTTTGTCATGATTGTGTATTTACATTGTTATGTTTTTGACTTGTAGAAAACTCATTGGACTTTCGTTAAATTCTAGCTCCCGTGTGCTAACGTTTTTCAATGACTGAATCTTTACTTTTTGATACAACATTTTTAGTTCAAATCTAAGTCCTAAACACTGGCATTTAAGATCTTTATTTATAGAAATTAATTCAAAGCTGCAAAATCGGTGGAGAGATTGAGGTCCCCTAGCTCTTCCTTGACAGCAAAAAGCATTAAAGATACGAAACTTCACCGTAGTCAAAGTGGTGCTGTTGGAATTCTATGAATAACTCCCGATATCACAATTTAACGTCAATAAACGCTAAAATATGACAATAGAACTGAAAGGGACAGCTATACTTCTGAGGTAAGCTCATGTAGATTTGCGTTCGTATTTAGTCATTTTTTTCATACAGCGACGGTGACAAACAAGCATGCGGACCGCCTGATGGTCAGTGATTACCGCAGCCTATGGATCGTGCAACATCAGGGGCCTTACGTAGCGTAGCGTAGCTAACCCTTTTTTTTACAGGGGGAATCCCGTCACGGACTTTCCATCCTCCGGGGGAAGGGCAGCGGTGCAGGCACTACTCACTAAAACCCTCGGTGAACAACTTCAGTGCGTATCCATAGAGTCCCCGTGATCTCTGGTCAAGAACTCTATGCCGGTGGACCTCTGGCGCGCTATGTCGGCATAACCAGTCGAGCTCGAGAGGAGTAATACACCCACCCCTCTACACCCACCGCTATGTATGGTGGTGTGAGGTCATTTTTTCATCGCCGCCTTTCTGCGGAGCCACTTTGAATGAAGCAGAAGCAGAACTGTGCACTCCCAGTGACCCCAAAAATCCCCTTTTAGTCGCCTCTTACGACCGGCTGGGGGGAACCGTGGCAGAATTCTGACGCCGCATACCACAGGCCGAGTGCAAGAACCTTTTTGAACCCCTCTTCAAGAACTCCATGCTATAGGTAGCTCACCGGGAAAACCTTCGCAGGGAATTCGTTTCTCTATTTAAGTGTCCTGCGGGGCTAGCATGCACGCCGCGAGTAAATCCGAGAGAGCAAATAGCCAATCACAGGTCGCCTTGCAGCCAATTCTCCATTTTCTCTACTGTTGCTAACATGGCCGCTTAATGTCAGATTTGAAATATTGTATGGAAAATACGGATTTCTCGACAAGCCCTAACATGCCACCACTGTTTTATCACGGATTTATCGATTTTTGACATTTCTGTTGGCTTAATTACTCGTCGATCGGAAAGGTGGACGAGAAGTGACGAGACGAGTGAAATTGTATGCGAAACTATTAAAATACAACGCGTGCAGCTTTGTCAAAAAGAGAAAAGGATTAAAATACACGTCAATGCTAAAACGATACGACATAACCTTTTAGAATTCGGAGTAAAAGGACATTATATTTTTGAAATTTGCTTACCATCATTAGAGTGAATTAAAACGGGGCCGCAATACAACCCAACTCCCATTCGGTGTCACATCACATCACAATAATTAAAGATAACATTACAAATATTCGTTCAACAACAATAAAATGACAAGACCGGACTACTTTTATATGGAAAGTAATCTTCACAGATGGCGCCGCTAAGCCCAAATTAAAAGTTCTCCAATTAAAGAAACTTTGACAGGCGTTGTCTAAACACCCTATTACGGTTGCTTTTATACCATTCATAATTAAAAAGTAATTTTCACATATCAATTTCTTCAATAAACACAAGTTTTATTAATGAATGGCTATGTGAACAAAAAGCAACTGAGATAACAGTGTGCAACTTGATTGTGGCAAGTGGCGACAGATGGCGCACGCGTGCTTGCTTTTTACTTTAGAGTCGAAATACTCGGCCAATTTTCGTCTCAAACACACAATCAATCTAAAAACAAAATCTTTCTATTTTTTGTTATGAGATAAGCAGTAACAAAATATTTTACTTACTCTTGATTGAGTCTTTGTGTGAATTAATTTTACAAGTGTTACCAGTAAAAAAATGGAGTTTCTATTTTTTTTTCTGTAATATGGCAGCACTGTCGAGAAGCAACGAAGTCAAGTCACGCCCTCCGATTCTCTCGAGCGAAAGAGGGGGAGATGGCTATTTTGTCGATGTTGCGCATGCTAGGCCCGCTGGAAGGGAAACATCTCACGAAGCAGACTGTACGAAACCGTGGCGTCTTTTGAGTGTGTCGATGCAAACCCTGATGATGGCGGGCGGTGCGATGGTAGAAAGTGGCCGCGAGCATCATATCATGGTGCTGTAGCACGTCGCGTCGGTGATGTTTGCTGAATCGTGCAAAGATAGTTCCTTCTATACAATGTAAGGTTGGAGTTAACGTGTTCTTGAGTGGAGACCGCGTCTCTGCAAGCGTAGTGTAGGACGTCCTCAGGCAAGGTGGAGTGATGATTAGCGCAGGATGGCGGGCAGGAGCTGGATGCGAGCAGCCGAAGATCGATTTCAGTGGCGTGTAATAGGAGAGGCCTATGTTCAACAGTGGACTGCAACAGGCTGATGATGATGATGACACAACGTTAGCAGTGCACATCCCTCCTGGCAGGGCTGACCCTGGCACCCTGACCCTGAGGTCAGCACCAACATCTCCCTAAATTTGTTTTCGCATAAGTTTGCCTATCAGTGTACACAACTTATTGTTATATTATTCATTTGCTGACTAATTATGTATTGTAATTTAATGGAATTCAATTATAATTATTATTATTTTTAATATAATTTATAAGTAATTGTTGAATTAATTATTTTTATTATTATTTCATAATTATCTTTGGTGCGCTCTGGTTCTGTGTGAAATTACGAGCCAGCGAGGGCAAATGTTATATAATGCATAATATCATTTTTTTTTAAAAAAACCTTTTTAAATAAGGAAAACCAAGGAAGTAGCGAGGTTAGTTGTAATAGTTATAGATCAGGTGTTCACATAAATTACTAACCTATTTAATTAAATTAAATATATTTACGAGAATGCCACATTAATCTACTCAAGACTCAAGACAATACTAATAATGAGTATAGGATTTCCTCGTTACCAACCCTGCTTCGTTTGTTTCTTAAGAATAAATGATATACTAGTACAAAAGCCGAAATAATGGTGAAAGCGTTCTCTACCAGTCAACTTTTGAGTGAGACAGAAAAATGTTTAAAAAATCTAAACAAAGATTGGAATAACTTTGGTGTTAATATACCTGATTTATTTTTTTGGGTTTAACATGATCCAGTGAACAAAAATCTTATTTCGACAACATTTTTTTTTTCCGTTAGAAAATCCTCATAGATAACTTGGTTTAGTTTATTTAGATCAAACTGTTTTTTCATTCGATAAATATTTTGTTGTTCCTTCTGAATTTTTTTTTATGTTATCCTTACTTTGATACTAGTGCGATTCAGGTGATGTCCCACAATTTTAATTTAGGTCTCTAGGACCTGATGAAATACTAGTTCTAAGTACCTAGTACTAGTAGCTAGGTTAAGGGTTAAAGGTAGTTTCAGGCCATCTGCAAGTGGTAATGTGCAGCCTCAAACAAAATAATAAATTGATTGTTCCGAAGTCAAAATCTATTTATTTATGGCTGGAACTGGTTAACGAACAAACAAACTTACGTTTTACTTTATCAATTAATAGTTTTGGTTAATCAAATTTGAATACAATAGAAACATACCGTATTGATTTAATGAATTCTAATAAATTCGACTTTTTGTTTCTTCACTATCAAACATTTCGTGTTTGATTTTGGAGTTAAAAGGTTTAGTATTATTTGTACTATAAGTGAAAAATGGAAGCTGGACAAATCATCATTGAAGATCTGATTGTAGATAAGGTTGAAGGTAGGTACTAATAGAACGAAATTAGTGTTTATTTTGGCCCTTTGGTTTAGACCTGCTTTGTCAAACGATTTGGTAAATTGTTTTTCATTTTATTAGTTCCGTTTCAAAGATATTATAGCGAATAACTCAAAATTTGTACTTTTAACCCCCTCTCCCCACTCCTAAAGGCGGGGATTTCTAGCATGTTTAGTCTGTGACCCCCGAATTCAAAAACGCAAATTAACGTTGAGCATCCCTCAGACGTAGAGCTAATCTCTTTGGATTTTATTGTCATTTTACGAGACCGCATGAGCGTGAGCGCGTGCTAAGCGTTATTTGACGTTTGTGAATTTGGGGGTGAGTATCCTAAGCTTTCGGAAGGCATGGCTTAGGTTACTACAGCTGTTTTTGAATCACACATTGAGAGAACTATAGTAGGCATATAAATTTAACGAGACATCCAAAAACTAAACGACGTAATATTTTTAAAAGCTCATAACGACTCAATGCGCTTTGAGTAACCCCACATTAGGATAGCTGTCAGCCAATCAATTAAATACAATCCAATTAAACCCTAAAATAGTTACTTACACGTCTGCAATGCGTGTCTCCCGAAAAGTTTCAAGAAAGTTACTTAATCTCCTTCAGCGCCAGTCCTAACCTAACGGCATGTCTCCAGCTGACCAGCCCTAATAAAAATGGAAGGCTCAGAAGTTCTTGGAATACCTACTCGAGCTCTTCCATTATTCTAGTGGGCACCGTGCAGTGTGACAGTGATCGGCGACGATCGCTGTTGTAAAGCACGCCGGGTCGGAAATGGGATGGGTGACCACCCCGACCGAAATTTAATGATGTGTACTTCGGGCATCTCCGTGCTTCGGAAGCAGTTGGTCCCGGTTGACGTCGCCAGATGTCAGTCGTTAAGCATAGTCAGAGGCCTTATGGCGGCTTGATAACATCTAACATTAAGGTTGCTTACTAACCTTACACCCCTCCAACAATCCACACTGAGCCCACGTGTTGGAGTAAGGTTTGTTTCACCTCATAGTTGAGGTGAGGCCTGTGCCCAGCAGTGGGACGTATAAAGACCTTTAATGTTATGTACCGTGCAATGTGACCAAGAGCACATACACACCATTAGCTCACTGCACCAAACGCACGCGGACTCTATAGAGCCCACAACTATGAGCCACCTTAAGGGCTCGTACACAATAAGACGATGATATGCAATGTGAGATTATTGTTTGTTCGTAGTAGATTCTCACGACACGAATTTGTACCGTGGAACCATGCCACGTCATAGTACGATGCGACGTCGTGTCGTCGGTACGCTCCCAAACCCCGCATTAATTATACTACCTAAGCTTTTAAATCTTGATGTCTTTGCATGTCAAGTTAGTGGTCATTAGTGCTTATTTTAGTTGCTAAGTCGCATGTAATGCAGTTGAATAAAATAAATAAATCATTTGATATAAATCTATGCAATCTATTTTTCGGTGGTATAGGCAAACGCCCGTGTGTATAGTTTCGTCAAGTTGTTGATGTTAAATTATTGTGTTTATTTTCAGATGATATACCCACGTGGTCGGTGTCAGAGACTTCCTATGCATTAGCTATTGTGTTAGGTATTTACCTAATTCTAGTGTTGAAGATATTGCCATCGTATATGAAGAATCGAGAGCCGTACAAGTTGACCAATTTGCTCAAGTTCTACAACGCATTTCAAGTTGCCTACTCTGTGTATCTGGTCTTTATCGTAAGTTGGTGTTTTTGCTATGACTAATTGGCAGGCGTTAAGTACCAGTTTTTTCACAGTCGAACCAAAAAACTTAGAAAAGCTTTCAAATTTAAAATTTTCAAATCAATCAAAGAAACCTAAAATGAACGATAGACGTACATATACATATGAGGGTTAAGGAGAGGAAAAGTGAACGCAATGCAATTGAACATTATTAATTTGACTCTACCACCAGTACAGTTGTACAGTTGAATTTTCTTATTTGTTCATTACCACGTGACTGCGTTAAAAAGTAAAATGTATGCTTCTGAATGTTCCATCTACCATGAAGGTAACTGCAATCAGTATCCCTCTGATTACCCCTTAGGTATAAGAGAGAGAGAGAGAGATGTTCTGATGATGTTGATGTATTTCATGTTCATATGGGTAATTTAATTTTTTGAACCTCTGACTCAGGTGTAGGTTTCTTTGTTAATGTGCACACAGTCTTATTTTAAATTATTCGAAACTGATTGAGCTATGACCTCGACTTAAGTTACCTCAATTTTCGTTTATTTTATTAATTCATACAATTAATGTAGGTTCGAAGATCCATTTAGAAGAATTTATTTCACATAGAAATATGGTTTGCATGAAATGTGAACAGGTTCATACAATTTAGTTACAATATTTCAGTACGAGTGGCTGCGCACAGATACAGACCAAGGATAATCTAAAAGAAAGATCTAAACACAATAAATAACAACATAGGCAGCAAAAATATTAACAATAATGTCCAAACTATAATATCAACTATTAAATAAATAGTCCATATTATACAAATACTAAACACTATCAATTATAAATTACATACTCCATAAATTATTACAAATGTCGCTTAGTTTATTGTTTAACACAGCACAGGCCACCCTAAAATTAAATAAAGCTCCTCAATAATTATTTTGTATTTTTTTGCGTTTATAGATACTGTATGGTATGGAGTAAAATATCATAAGCATACCGCATACTTGGTGACGTGGTTTCCAATATAAAAATATTTTATATGGAAAATAATGTTCAAGTTGTTTATTTCTACTTTGCATAATGTTAAGTTTAACACTTTAAAACTTGCTTGGTACATGTTCATTGAATGAATCTGTTAAACTCTTTCTTATCTGTCCAGATAAGTGGGTGTGTATGCACGCTCGTTAAAACTGCATCTCCATTCGATTGGTTATTTTGCAAATTGCACTTGATATACTTTCAAAAAATGTGGTCCGCCAAACCGGCCGGGGCTGGATTTGGAGTCATTAGCCGGTAGCGAGGACCAGGCGAACCTTGTGCTCTGATTCCATCAAACTGGTTGCTTTCTTCGCGAAAGTTAAGGTTTGAACTGTAACAAAACGTATTGGACCTTATTCGGGAGGCGCTCGATAGTTATCGTACGTGCGATTTATGCAAACCAATATAAAATGTTAAAATAAACAAAAACAACAAAAAATAAACATGAAGGTTGAAAGACCGCCAACGAATTTTGAAGCTCCTCTGGTGTTGCAAACGTCCATGGGTGGCAGTAATCACTTTCCATCAGGTGATCTGTCAGCTCGTTTGCCCCCTATCCTTAAAAAAAGCCAGAAGACCAAGAGTTTGGATGTTTTTTTACTTACAACTGATTATTTATCGAACATCACTGCCAATGCAAGTTTGAAAACCTGTTTGATTCAATACACGCTATGAAAATACTTATTATTTTATGTCCTGTGTAAAATAAGTACTAAATGGAATGTAATCGAGGCCCAGCAAACTTATTGAAGCAGCAATAGTGTTTTCCGAATTATGTTTCTATGTTTTACGTTTTAAGTATCAGTAAATAATTATGAAATATAGCTGAGGTAGATAACAAGGATAACAATAAAAGCATAAGACATAACCATGAAAAACTGTTTCAAATCGATTATTAGCAGCAACTTAATGATTAAAATTGTAACATTACAGTTCAAAATACCTTCTTACTCGTAAGTTTCTTTAGGGCCTTATAGCTTTTCGAGCGATTCCCAAATACAAACCTTGATCTGGCTTGTCATCTACTTTTATTTTTCCCTTTAACTTGTAAATGATTAAGTACTACTTACGGTTTTCAGAAAGTTCACTATCACACGATCTTCCGCACCTTTCCTTTTTATCAGGATACGCCATGAAAGCTTTTGTAAATTCGAATGGTAATTAATCAGATGTGGACCTGCTTACATGGTCAAAGGTCACATTAGTAATTTAAGAGTTTTTTTCAAAATACCCATTTGATCTCATTGTACTGTACTACTATGTTTAAATATGGTGAAAAAGCTGCTGAGTTTTTTACTTACCTTCTTACTCCACCAGTACAGAAACAACTGTTTAATACAGACACACAGTGGTAGAGTCAAATTTATTTATTTAACAGTGTTTGTTTATTATTATTGGAAAATTTAAAAGCTTCTCGAATAAGCAGGTCTGTTTAAGTATTTTTTTATTATTAAATCCTTAAACAAAATATGATGACAGCAGTTAAAGTAAGGTAAGGAATGAGGATTTATATTGTTTATTTGTTTCAGTATACGAGATATCTGATCAATTATGGAATTATTACTACAAGATGTCCAAAAGGCGAGGATTTGCAAAGTGTAAGATAAACTGTGTAAAAAAACCTTAGTACTATAAATATCAGTTAAATGCTTTTGCATTTAACTTTCATAATGCTTCATATGTTTAAGAGGAAACGTAGCTCATGGTGAAAGCAGAGATCACCTAATGTTACGATAAGATGTCGCAAATTATTATTGATTATTGTGTTTTTGTGTATTATTTGGGCAGGCCGTCCACCAGGTGGACCGACGATCTGGTCAAGGCCGCGGGAAGCCGCTGGATGCGGAATACCCAGCAGTGGGCGTCGTTCGGCTGACATGATGATTGTTTTTTGCAGGTTATTAATGAAATTTACCCCTATTTCATCGCTAAGCACCTCGATCTTCTAGACACGGTATTTTTCGTTCTCCGCAAGAAGGACAATCAGATAACATTCCTGCATCTCTACCACCACTCAGCTATGGTGTCGTGGACTTGGCTACACCTGATGCATCACCCCACAGACCACTTCGTGCTGGTTGGTCTACTGAACAGTTCAGTTCATGTGTTGATGTACGCGTACTACGGCCTGGCAGCGCTGGGACCAGACTATGCCAAGTATATCTGGTGGAAGAAGCATTTGACGAAATTTCAACTGGTGAGTTAAACAAAACAGGTTACTTTACCATTTAGAATTTGAACTACAAGGAAGTTTAACAGAACTACTAGTAAGTTTAGGACAACTGGTTAAGTGAACAAAACTACTTAAAAAGTTAAATGCCAAACTACTCATGAGAGGTTCATTTCATCATGAGAGTTCATTGTGTGTGAAATGTGTATAAAAACTATTTTGAGTTTTGGTAAAATTTGCCACTTTTAGCCAATCTTCGGTTACACAGAAACATTTTTACTCGGTTCGCATTTTAAAATACAGAAAATATCTTATTTAACCACAATTATAAAAAACGATCGACAGTGCTAGTAGGCAGCAAACTGTCTCTTATTCAGAACTAAGAGTGAAAATGGATTTGTACATTTTAGTAGGTTAACTGAAAGCTAAGTTGCATTTGGCTGAGGGAGACCATGCTCAAAGTTAAACTAAACTATCATTATATCAATACATTTTTAGTAGTCTCCTTACCTATATACCTTAAATTCACTGGTTTAGACAACCAAGAAAGATCGTGGGTACCGTGAGGTTCCTGAAGCAACGTAGATTACCTGATGATGGTTTCTAGCTTATTAAATTAAGTATACTAATAGTTTCGGCTCTTATAAGTAACTGTAGTCTACATCACCAGCTAAGTTAATAAAAAACCTACCTGTATAATTAAAAATTAAATTAAAAAAAAATAAAAATGCGTTTAATGCTTTCATATACAGTTAACAATAAAATTTACAAACAGCAAGGTCAGAGAAAGCAAAAGGAGATGGCTCAGCTTGTGCTGGCATGGAATTTCTTCCAGTCAGCGCTGATTTTCAGCCACTCCTATTCTCTTCGGATCTTAGACGAGAATGACAGTAACAAGGGCTAAAAAATTAACATTATAGGTACCTACATCTTGCTAATAACAATAAGCAAAACGGCAAAAAAAAAATTAATTAATAAAAGTACAATAGTAGTTACTCCTTAGCACGGTGTGTGTGTGTGTGTGTGTGTGTGTGTGTGTGTGTGTGCGTGCGTGTGTGTGTGCGCGCGCGGTAGCGTATGTGTTTTATCACTCGAAGTAATCTTTTAGACGTAGTAATTTTGAATATCCACTGGTTAAGTCTTGTGCAGCTAATTGTTTTTTTATCAAAGCTGCTTTGTATTTATTTTTAAAGGTATGGACACTCATTCCTAATTTCATAGGAGGAGGTAGAACATTCCATATGCTCGCTGCATAGAATTTGAAGGTCCCGCGATATCTTGTCGAGCTATGCTTAGGTATCTTCATCAAGTTTTGTGAGGCAGACCGTAAGCTTCTCTGCGTGTTGTCCTTCACCCAAGTGAGTTTTTCAAACAGGTATTCAGGCTTCTTGTTCCAGATTACCCTATGGACAGTACAGGCATACTGTAACTCACGTCTTGCTCTCATGTTGAGAATGCCTTTTTTGTTCAGGTAGGGAGTTATAAATTCCCTTCTAGGTACATTGTAACAAAAGCGTATACAGGCGTTCTGAACACGTTGTATGGCTTTCTCGGTGCAGACGTTTAACCTAGGGCCGAACACGGGACTGCAATAATTAAACGGGGAAAGAACAAGAGAGTCTGTTAGAAGCTGCCGCAATTCTTCTCTCAAGTATGGTCTAATTTTGTAAAGAATTTTAAGTTTGAAAAAAGCATTCCTGATTTTTTCATTAACGTGTTCTACGTACTTTTGTTCTCCATCCAAAACAAGACCCAGATTTCGCGCAGTTGTGACGTTATCAAGGACGACATTGTTGAGCGAGACTTCCTTCTTGCTATCCAGGACTCGCTGTATTTGGTATTTTGTTCCCAAAATTAATACCTGGGACTTAGTCGGGTTCAAAACCAAGGAATTCTTTTCGGACCAGGTGTAGATGTGCTGTAGATCATCATTGACTTTTTCAATAGCTTTATGAGTATCTTTCGCTTCAAATGAATAGTACAATTGTGTATCATCTGCATACAAATGATATTTACATGATGCTATGCACTGTGGTAGGTCTGCTGTGAATATTGTAAACAAGACAGGACTCAGTATTGAGCCCTGTGGTACTCCCTGCTTGACCACCCTGGGAGACGAGAGAATCCTCTCACCATCAGCACCATAAACAACAACAGTTTGCTCTCTATTGGTCAAAAATGTTTCAAACCACTTACAAGTGTTAGCTGAGAACCCGTAGCAACTTAATTTTGCCAACAGAAGTTGTGAGTGTAAACAATCAAAAGCTCTCGTGTAATCCAACAGAATCAATATACTACTTAATCCCTTATCAGACGCCTCCGAGATATCATCTGTTACTTTTAGTAGGGCCGTCTCCGTGCCGTGGCCTCGACGGAAGCCAGACTGGAATTTAGGTATAATATTATTATCTTCCAAATAGTTAACTACCTGTTTTAATACCACCTTTTCCAGTACTTTCGATAGTATAGGTAATACAGAAATAGGCCGCAAGTCCTTCAGGTCGTTCACGGGTTCCTTTTTTGGTATAGGTCTAACCAGTGCTCTTTTTCACTGCTTAGGGAACGTGTGGGTTTCAATAGATTTGTTAATAATTGCTGTGATAACAGGAAGGGTTTTACGCAGAGTCAGCTTTATCATTTTGACGTTCAAACCATCCTCTCCTGAAGAGTTTGTCGTGATGTTGGTAATAATAGAGTAAACGTCAGAATCTGTCGCAGGTTTTAGATCAAAGGAGTTGAGCAATTTGGGTTTCGTGATTATATCAGAAACACCCGTCAAATCTACGTTTTTGCAAGGTGGTAATTTTAGAAAATGATCATTGATTCGGTTAGGGTCATTGATATGATCAGGTATACACTCTTGGCGGTTTTTACTCAAGGGGGTCGTATTTTTGATATTTTTCCACAAAGATTTAGGTCTATGTAAGTTATTATTCACAAAATGATTGAAGTAAGCTTTTTTTTCATGTTTTATTGCTGTTGTTACGTGATTTTTAAGACTACAATAATACTGTTTTGCCGAATCTGTTTTGACTTTAAGGAACTTTGCTAAAGCTTCATCTCTTAAATTGATCATACATTTTATTGTATCAGTTATCCATGGCTTACTTCTGTCTCTAATGATTGTTTTTCTAATCGGTGCATGTAAATCAAAAAGCGTTATTAAGTATACATTGAAAGTTGAAACCATTTCGTCAACACCGTCTACCTGCGCAACGAGGTGCCAGGGTAGAGAATCCAAGTCCGCATCAAAGAGGTTAGGGATTATATTATGAAAAGCCCGTTGATAAGTAATTTGATTTACAAACTTAGGTTTTCTCAAATCTCAATCAACCATCACTGTTGCATGATCACTTAGGCAGTGATTATGTACTACCTTGATATTTGTGCAACGGGATGCGTCGTCAGTGAGAACCAAGTCCAGAGTCGTTTCGGTAATATTAGTTATTCTGGTGGGTTCATTAATCAGTTGATCAAGGTTATGCTGCTTACAAAATGAAAGAAATTCTCTAACCTGGACTGTCTCTATTTGACTGACATTTATATTGAAGTCGCCCAGTATACACGTATAGTCGCAGTTCGACATAACGTTAACTGCTTCGCTGAGAGAATCCAGCGCGTCCCGGATTGGAATACTTTCTGGTCTGTAGGCTGTGCCTAGGGCCAAGGTCCCTCCAGGTAGTCGAACCTGAAGCCAAAGTTGTTCTAACAAGGACTGGGGGTGCTGCCGTAATTTAGTAGAAAATTTTTTCCTTACATAAAAACCTACACCACCGCCCCTCTTACCCTTACGAGCTCGATGTATAAATCTGTAGTTAGGTATGGAGGGTGCAAGGGCTTCCTCTCCGTCCCGGATCCAGGTTTCATTAACGGCTAGGATGTCTAACTTGTACCTTTGAATCATAACTATGAGTTCGTCTTGACCAGTGTTCAATGACCTTGCATTCAACAGTCCCAGCCTCAAACGTTTTCCTCTTTCATTAGCCATCGGGGCTGAAAAACACAACATGAGACATAAACATAACACGAACAGTTGTTACATCACAGGTGAGTCCGACAGGATACAGTTGTAATTTGTTCAAGAAGGCGACTGTGGATATGTGATAAAGTCTGCTAGTTTGTTTGTGTAAGTGGGTGGTTGTTGTGTGGACGTTGAGTATACAAAGGTGCGCATCAGTGCTGTTCTGTATAGGTATGTATGACAGAGCGCTAATTTGTCTCTGTGAGTGCGTGTACGAATTATATATTTGGTTTATACTAGGGTAAGTAACTGTATAATTGTTGTGTGTGTGTAAGTGTGTGTGCGAGTGTGAGTGTGAACCGGCTTGTGTAGCCTTGGTGTGAGAAGGTGTAATTAGAAAAATATAACAGTAACAATTATCATAAACATTGGTGTGAAAAGGAGCAACCCGAAAAATATACCAGTAACGACTACTAAAAACATGAGCGTGAAAATTAGAGTAATGTAAGACAATATAATAAAACTTTGTATTACAATTAGAACTATAAAAAATTAAGAGATCCAATGTTAGGTTTAGACGTAATAACAATAAGCTCACAGGCTCAAATAATAAGTTGACCAAAAACCTTCGTCAGGTCCGCCTCTGAACGCAGCCTGTGGCGGGCTTTGCCCTCCTCCTGACGGACGTAAATTTTACCCTCTCGTGTCCACACATATTTAAATTTATGGGCACGAGAGAGTTCACGCGCTTTTTGAAAAAGCTGTCTGTAGTGTTTGGTCAGTCTCTCGTTGATGTAGAAGGGACGCACTGGCCCGGACAGAGGCAGACCTTCGGTGGTGACACTGCGTCTCACTCGCGCGGCCTGCAGCAGCGCGTCACGGGTAGCACGGCGGGCAAGTCGTACAGCCAGAGGCCTAGGGCGGGCGGGGGCGCCGCTCTGTAACGAGGGCCGTGGCCCGCTCTTTCCGCACTCACCACGTCCCTGTCGTCGAGAGCGACTCCGATTTTCTTCGCGAGCGCAATAACGACGCGGGTGCTATTCTCGTTAGCCTCCTCCGGACAGCCAGCTATTTCCACGTCATTCAGCAGTTGCGCCTGGTCCCGGTCATAGATATCTGCCTGAAGATCTGCTATTTTATTCTCGAGTGATGTTGTGTTTGGGTGCTTCTCCACTCGGCTCTCCAGTTCTTGGACTCTGGTTTCCAGTTGAGTAATAATTAAAGACAATGACTTGATTTTATTAAGAGTACTATCATTTTCGTCTTTGTATTAGATCAATAAATTCTGCCTATACATTTGACTCTAATTCTCTTCAATTGATATTAATTCTATGGTACAGTCCACCACAGCACAATCATACTGTGGACTTTATTCCATTTGCGTTAAGTACCTACTTGAGCATGGTGCACTTTATTTGGTTGTCTGTATTTGAGTTGGTGTAGAGAACATGACAATAAGCGTTTATAACTAGGTGCTATTATAATACACGCTCAAGTGCCTATAGAGCCGCTATCTTTCTATGGAAGTGTGACCTTTAGACTTTTTACAATCAAAGCCAAAGAAGTCGTGTAAGTTCACAGAAAAGAAAGTACGTGTTCTAAACCAACATTACTATTTTTGTTCCTAAAAGAAATTACCAAGAAGAAGTACTGAAATGTAGTGAGATTCACAGCCCTAGTGCTAGGCTAAGCCTGTACAATCAAAAGATAGATGCTGGTAGTTTTTACCGGTCAATGGGGTGAGCGAAAAACTCCACCCCTGACATTTAAGTAACGTACTTAAGGGTGCTCCTAGGAAGCACTAAGCCTCAACTTCGAGCTTTACTGGTAGATACAGTAAGTGGTTGAGGCAAATAACTAGAGGCTTGGACAGCTAGAAAATTTGGGTGGGTTTTGGTAAAGTCAGAAATAGGAGAACAACTGTTCTATATACTGCTGGGTGGTTGTAGATTTGAGCCTTAACGGAGAGGGAGAGGGCTTTAGCAGTGTACATTTTGTTATGACTACACTACAATAACTAAGGCTTTAAGATCTATTCCAAACGTTGAAAGTTGCTTTAAACTTCTCTTCATTTTCCAGGTCCAGTTTATCCTCGTGGTGTCCCACCTGTATTACCAGCAGAAGCTGACCCCGTGCCCCATACCCATGTTCTTCCACTACTTCTGCATGACCAGCATCATCTCGTTCTTCTTTCTCTTCATGAATTTCTACTTCAGGAGCTACAAAAACAAACGAGCGAAGAAGAATATCTGTGAGAAAGAGGCACTCAATGAGCATGTTCAGAATGATGTTAAATTGGAGTAGAATTATTATGATTCAGTATTTCTGGGCTATCAAAAATTGATGTATTTGAAACGGGACAGTTAGTAGATATAATATATTTCAATCCGCCGTTTTCTAGTAAACTTTTATTCTAACCCAAATCCTAACTTAAATTCCACATTAATTTAAAAAAAGTTGGAGTATTCTCTGAAACGGTCAGGTCAAGTGTGCCTTTAGTCGATGACCACATGTGATGAGCATAAAAGAAGTAAGTATGTAGTTCGTAGCTTGCAAGATGACATGTCTGGTCTCTGTCTACACCGTGACGAAAAAAATAATGGGATGTATCTCGTAAGTCGTAGGTTACATATGTACGAGGTAGGTCGCATATGAAGCAGCCGTCAGCAGCCCACTTAAGCCGACCTGACCGATGGACCTGACGAATGCAGCGTCGACATTCTACACCGACGACTCACTTTTTCACACCCATTATTATTTATTTATTTTATTTGAGTGGAAGGTGGGAGGGGAGGCTTTTGCCCTGCAGTGGGACAGCATAGGCTGTAAATAAATGAATAAAATAATAGATAATTATTTATTCATATTTAGTAAATTTACAGCTCAGGAAACCGGAAGGAGGCTGGTAATAAAAAAGGTTACTTATTGTGACATGACCACAACGAACTTGTGTTACAAAACCCAGGGATACAGATTACTCATTCATCAAAATCAAGAATTAAAGAAAACCAGAAAACAAGAATCTAGACAGACACTTGTATAATTTAAGTCTAGACGAATTATACAACTTGTTTCCTTTCTATTATTGTTAGTCAGAGACTATCGATGATATATGCGTAGTTGTTATTAGATTTCGATAATCTGTTTGTGTGTTATATGACTAGCGGAATGAATAATTTTATTACCCATAACATAACATTTTTGTGTAAATTGCCGGAGATAGTTACAAAGTCAGCAACAATGGAAACGGGATAGTGATGCTTTTGCACTGCAGTAGGACATTACAGGCTTCTTATCTACTATATAAAAATAAGTCGGGTTTTCCTTCCTGACGCTATAACTCCAGAACGCACCAACCGATTTCCACGGTTTTGCATTCATTGGAAAGGTCTCGGGCTCCGTGAGGTTCAAAGCAAAGAAAATTCACTAAAATTTCAACAGAAAAGCGGGGAAGCTAAGCCCACGCGGACGAAGTCGCGGGCGGCTGCTAGTTAATAATAATAATAACATCCGCTGGATGCGGATCCGATCCGATCGCACGTTCGATCGTTGTGGAGATCTTTGGGGGAAACCTATGCCCAGCAGTGGGCGTCATTCGGCTGATATGATGAATAACATACCGACTGCCTCCGTGGTGTAGCGGTTAGAGCGTTGGGCTCTCAACCCGGAGGTAGTGGGTTCGAATCCCGCGCGAACCAACAACATGTTGATATTTGTGTTGTTGTTTCGAGTTGGCTAGGACAGTGGAGGCCGATCACCTCGTGTCCGAAAAGTAAGATGATCCATGCTGTCGGATGGGCATGTAAAAAGTCGGTCCTGCGCCTCACCTTTCTCCGGTCGTGTCGAACTGTCGTCCCATCGGGTCATAGAAAGGTGATGGAATAGGGAGTGCACCTGTGTATTGCGCACACACTTGAGCACTATAATATCTCCTGCGTAGCTGGTTAATCTCGTTGAGATTAGCCGCTGTGGTCGAAATCGACCAGGAGGCCTTATAACATACCAACACGACTTTTTCATCTCAAACGGGATACTCTGTTAGTTTGCCCTCATTGAGAAAGTAACATTCAGGATCGCAAATTTAGCTGTGAGAATTTATTTAAGGGACGAGCTTAACATCGACATCCGGTCTGCTTGGGTTTTAGTGCAGTGGTTAGCAGTGATTTTAATCACCAGAGTGTTAGCTGTTAGTTTACAATGAACTCAGGTGCAGAATCAGGTGTTACGGCTAGTTTTAAACTCGGGACCACGTGGGTCCAAGCCAGTGTTTAGCCACTGGGCTAAGAACTCGGAAAGGGTGAAGAATACTTCATGTGTTGGGATAATGTTTTACGTCTGAATTAATCAACAAAACTATACGATACTTATTTGATTTAACAATCCATCACATGAAATAGTCATTTTTGAAAGTTAGTACTCAAACTTCAAACATGGTGAATCAACTTTAGATTTTTTTAATACTTAAGGGGTTTCCGTTTAAAATTAGGTATAAGTATATTCAATTAAGGTCTGCAGTGGTGTGAGGTTGATAAAATAACATATTTTTTTTTTACCATGACCTTTACTGCATGTTAAGTTATTGCAGCCATATTACTAGGACTAACCACAAAAACTGCATGAGGCATATACCAATATTTCGATTGGTACAAAATCTTATTTCATCTTTGAAACGCAGGAAACTAATTAATATTAGCAGAATAGCGCCAACAAAAGGCCAATAAAAAAATAAACAACACATAACGGTGGGAGTCGAACCAAGGAGTACTTATTTAAAAAAGCTAGGAGAGAATGGAGAGAAACGAAATTTTTCTATTTCAACGTCAAGTAAGTAAGTAAGTAGTTACTCGTATTTAAAAACCTTGATACCGTAAGGCCGTCTTCAACTTAATCACTAGCGATTAGTAGTTCAGCAAATTCAGGCAATTCAATGGAGACTCATTCATAGAATAGTAGGGTTGGCAGCAGCGACAATTTCTTTTGACTAAAAACATTTATCAATATTCAGTTATTTTGGGCATTGGACGGAGTAGGTATGATGAAGAATTTTAGGTGAGGCCTTTTTACATGTAGATTTGTTTTTATTCATGTTTTCACAATCTGGTGATAGGCGACATGTTAGTCTGTGATGAATGGTTCAAGCGTTCTTATTCTAGTCTTGAAGGGGACTGAGTTTACAGTTATTTTAATCAATAACATAAAAGTCAAATGAAACAATTTTTTTTACTCAGAACTCTGAACAGAATACACCTCTCTACCCACTATGTGTTCATTTTGTGGTAACATTTTAACCATTCGAAAATACTATACAAAATATGTACCAGAACAAAGTGAATTCGCAGATGTAGAGTCAATAGTTGATAATATTAATCTGCTTTGATTTAACTGTTAACAGTTATGTTCATGTTCATTATTTCAAGATACCAAGATGAGTCGTGAAACGCCAAAGTGAAAAGTATAGTATGAATATAATAATATGTATGATGTTTTCTTTCTATAGCAACAACCCTAGCAGAAGGTTCAGATGCGCAATGGCAGCCTCAATTGTCCATTTTGCCCACAGCCTGAGAGTTTCAGTCGCGATCCGACCTTTGCGACGATAGGACGGGTCCGTCATTTCCTCTAAACTGACCGGTTACATTCGCGTGTGTTCTTCGAAATACATCTTTTTTAAGTGACGTTACTTCGTCGAGAAAGAAAGGAGGTTAGTGATTTTTTTAGTCAATTAGTGCGATTATTCACAAACTTTGGGTTTTTGATGTGTGGACATTTTGTTAACCTAGTTTTGTAGGTGCTGAGTTGTGGAAACAGTTTATGCTTATTAACCCTTTTCCTTCAAGTGCATGTGCCATGAAGTGCATTTGTGCGTAATTTGTGTTTGTGATGTTGCAATGCGTCAATTGTGTTAGGTTTTATGGAGTTGATTGGTTGTCACTTTAGAAAAGTGATTTTCATGTCTTTAAAATTTCATCCTATTAGGTATTACTTCAAACTTTCCCGCGACTTTATGAAAGAAATGCATTTTGAAAAAAATGGTTTTAGTAAATTAATACAGTCTTAAGACCAGCTAAATAGGACTTAGACATTTTGAATAAATGTAAGTCTACTAAATTTAGGGAAGATGATCTGAACAGGTTGAATTATGGGGACACAATTGGATTATGATAAGAATCGTTTCTGTACCTTTCTTAGCATAATTATGACATATAAGGACACCTTTTTGTGTGAAATCATATTTAGAACTTGAGCTTACAATCTCTGATTACATCTACCTATCATCTAACAAAAAATATCTTCATACAGAGTAGGTACTTTCGAATCGTCAAATCCAATTATCCATCATCAAATCTACATAAACATATTTGCCATGACTTGCCTATTATAAATATTAAACTTGAGCTGTTATAACAGATAGGTAATACTAGTTATCGAATAACAACCTTTTTTCAAACTCAGTCCATCGTTGGTGAGCGTTCACCACTCTCTATTCTTGCAACCTTATCATCCATCATCTAATCTAACTACTTTGTGGGTCATGTGAGCCATAACACTGTAATTTAAAAAGTTTCTAACTCGTTCTATGCTGTCATTACTCGTTGCGATTTGAGAATCGTATTAAATACTTTTTTTTTGTAAACATTGTTTTAGCATGTTTTGTTTACGTTTTAAAAATAATAAAAAAAACACAAACTAAAAAAAAATATGACTAACAATGTTATTTTTTCTACTGATCCACCAACCGTTCTCTTCAATCCAAAATTATTTAACTACATTATACATTTTATTACAATTTATAGAAAATAGAGGGGATAACTAGGACTGAAATGAAATGAAAATTATTTTCTTCATGTTAACTTTTACAAGTGTTTATGAAAAGTCAGTTAAATAACTTACAGTAAAAAAATAAAATTATGTAAGAAACATTTATTGTTACTCTACCACCGGTTCGGAAGTTGCTTCTATTGAGAAGAATCCGGCAAGAAACTCTACTTGATTCTCTATCTATATTAATAATTTATTTGAGTTTTTGCTTACAACGTGAGAATGAAATGAAACGAAATGTCGTTTAAATAATTAGTTAAGCTAACTTTGTCCTTCCGACAATTCAACGACAGTAAAACATGTAACCCAGATTTTTTTAAAAACCCTATTCAGACCTATCTCCCACGATGGGAGGGCTCAACTACATTCAACAGTGTAACAAAATTTCACTAAACTTAAGATTACCTATTGTGATGAGAGAATAAATGGTTTCAGTATTATTTAACATTTAGAAACCATTGCCAGCACTTACGTACTTTTTAGTTGCGGTAAAAGTTACGTAAGGCTACTGGTCAGTAATTTGGTCCATGTCCGAGTAGGCTTGGCACTTTCGAGTACAATGTAATGGTTGAACAAAAAATGCGATACTTTTACAGTTGTTATGACTGCTGCTACCTCTGAAAAGGCTCTGCCAAATACCAGCTGGATGTGCTGGACTTGCTAGACCAAAAAGCCAGAGCACTTCTGGGTGACAGTACGTTCGTTGGAGCCACACTCCAGAACTTGACGCTTAGGCGTAAAGTCGCCTGGCTTTCGGTGTTTTATAAGGTTTATTTGGGAGAGTGTATGTAGTAGGACCTACATAACTTGAAACCATTCTCTACTTTCTATTACTGGATCACCAGAAGCCAAGAAAGCTAGCCCTTGTGGCCGCATTTTTTTATTTACCTGTTAGGCCAAGTTTTGGCTTTATAGGTAGCTTACATTTAAGTAACGTGCTTAGAAAGTCTTCAGGAATTTGCACCTAACAATTTGCACGAGTTCTCATTTCTCTCAAGACCTGTGGCTTTTATGCCGAAAGTTAATGTCTATGTGCATAATATTTAAAAATCACTGATCTACAGCTTGATGAGTAAGCTTTATCAGTTATTCGCATCAAGACGTAGAATAACCATGTACTATAGGTATGTAGGAAATTGCAAAATCACGTCTTGTTAAAGTACCGAGGCAGTTACTCTAATAAATGTAGGTGACAATGCTGAAATCCACCGTGTAATTGGCTAATAGCATTTTTAATGACATGAGCCTCCTTTAACACGTTTTATGATTGTTTGTAAGCTCCGAAATAGGAGCGTGTTTTAGACTAGACCAATAGCGCAATGGTTAGAGATCTTGCCTTGCAGAAAGTCGTGGGTTCGATTCTCGCCCACGAAAATATTTGAGTTTGCATTTACTCTGATACCCATAGCACAATCTCTACTTAGTTCAGTGTAAGTTAGACGTTTGAAAAACGTTCAAATCCCTCCGTCTTTTTTAAAGGCCCAGAGATCTGTAGAGAGAGAGAGAGATAGAGAGAGAGTACTATGTTTAACTTTTAACATACAATTGGCAACGATGATAAATATCGAAAAATCGATCTTTAAAAAAAAGTTTTCTATTTATGGAAATGATAATTGTCGTTAGTTAGCCGTTTATTTACTATATTATCATTTACATAATCTCATAGCAGTACAAGGAAGTTGGAGTAAGCAAATGGATAAATACTCTAACGATGAATATAAATTACTGTAATATGTAATCTTAACACAGGTGCATCTAATAACATAACTATACTATGGTATGATACTATAAGTTACATTGCTATGTTTTATGCCATGACGCCATGAATGGTAAATTAATAGCTGATAACTTAGACGTATAATTATGTTATCCTGCTCAGATGACCAACTTCATCATCTCTGATTGTCTGAATCATCATCATCATCATCAGCAGCCACATGATGTCCACTGTTGAACACAGGCCTCCCCCATAGATTTCCAGAGCGGCCTGCATCCACTGAAACCCCGAAAATTATCTGAATGTGCAGGAAAAATTACAAACAGTAATATAACTTTTGACATTTTCTTAAGAATATACAAAAAAAAACGTTAAATCTAAGGTATAATAGTCGAATTCCCGAAGTAACAGGTAATGGAAATCATATTTAAACAACAAAATAACTGATTGTAGCCGTCATGGTAAAAGGAACATTCAAAAGCCCACACTCTACCTAACGTATTTGAAATTAACGTGGTAAGTAGCGAGCCTACAGCCGTTATCCGAATTGGTTAGGTTTTTCTCTGGTGTTTTCCATCACCGGAGAGTTAGCAGCAATTTGGAAAACGAACACACAGTAGGTGTCCCGGATACACTTGAACATACGACCATACATTCAAAAATGTACAATATTATATATGTGTATATATGTCACATTACAATATCAAAATACACGCATAATGAAGTAAATAACATACAAAAACTTGATAAGAGTAACATGACAATAAAATTGATTTAAATGTCATAGTTTTAAAAATAAAGGTAGTCATTCAACAAACAATAAACAAAATCATTTACAAAGTCAAATTGAAAGTCGAAAGCAATTATTTCATGTAGACTTTCATTTATTTGATGTATGATAATTAATCATGATAAGTCGATCTAAAAATAAACTCGTAGGTAGTCCCATGACTACAGCTACATAACGCCAGTGAATATAAATAACGATTAGCAATAATTATATTAAATTATTCAATAAATTCAATGTCACAAACAGTCATGCACCCATACAAAGTTATAATCCAATTCACCAATACTAATTATGTCAAAAATGTTTTAAAATATTTGCAGTAGCTAAATAAGTGCTCTGTAAAAGGCTGATTTTGTAATAGGTAGTCATGTATAAAATCAGACGAATAGATTGCAACTCAGCAGATTAAAATGGTATGCCAAAATGTACTTATTTATTTATGTTTATTTCATAGTTCAATTATAACGTCATTACCACAGTTATAATAATTAATTTTAGCTTATACTTATGGTATGGCCTTTAGTACAGTCAGCGCCAAAAGAGCCTATTAACTAGTACTTTGTGATAGTGGCTAATCTGACTGCTCTTTCATAAGTTCTATGAACTAATGTATATAACTACTAATGTACATAAAATAAAGTAATGTTAATATGAAATGGTTCAAAGGTTCATAGGCGTTATTGACGTTGACTGCACAACACATCATTTTTAATTTGAATTTTGATATTTGGCAAGTTTTAATTTTATTCGATTGATTAATCTAACCTTACTATTGAAAATTTTTCCTTATTAATCACAGCCGTGTTACATGTTGTATAAGTAAATATGGAGCACAGGTGGGCCTGTCACAAAAACAAACAACAACCTTTAAAAACGTTCCACTTCTGGGCATAGACCTCACTTCAACTACGTGGTGGCGCGAGCCATTCTTCAACACGCGTTCTCAGTAGTTTTTGCAAATCGTATTATCAAACATACTTACATTTATTTTTAGAAGAAGACTAGCAGCCGCCCGCGACTTCGTCCGCGTGGACTTAGCTGTAAGTGATAAAAGATTTTCCCGCTTTTTTGTTGAAATTTTCCTGAATTTTCTTTGCTATAAACCTTACGGAGCCCAAGACCTCTCCAACGAATGCAAAACCGTGGAAATCGGTTCGTGCGTTCTGGAGTTATAGCGTCAGGAAGGAAAACCCGACTTATTTTTATATAGTAGACTAGCAGCCGCCCGCGACTTCGTCCGCGTGGACTTAGCTGTATGTGAAAAAAGATTTACCCGCTTATCTGTTAAAATTGCTACAAACCTTACGGAGCCCGAGACCTTTCCAACGAATGCAAAACCGTGGAAATCGGTTCGTGCGTTCAGGAGTTATAGCGTCAGGAAGGAAAACCCGACTTATTTTTATATAGTAGATATACTCGTAAGATGTAGGTACAGATAATTGTGAGCGTAGGTTGTTGATAAATTGTATCCCATCAAATTCGTCAGAAATAGTGTCGATCGTTAGACCATTATCGATAACTTGTTGGTAAAATATCGATAAACTAGAGAAAATAGCCTAAAAAAAGTAGCGAAAATAGCCTAACTTTAATAAACACATCGATGGTTTCAATTTTTTTTAAATTAAGTATCGCTTTCCTGGCTGGTTTAATAGTATTTTAGGGTCAATAGTCAGTTCATTACCAGTTCGGGGACACTAGCAGTTCTGGGGTTGCATTTTGAATGTGTACATTGAACGGTCGAACAACTTTTTTTCTTTTTTTTTACTATGACCTTAAAGGTCACATGTAAATAAACATGTAAGCTAGAATAGTGTCATTAATTAAAGAAGTGCGATCTCACCCAACTTTTAGATAAGCCCATATGGGTTTTTATAAGTTGGGCTTATGAATTGTTATATAATATTAAGTTTACGTAAATAAATGAATTAAGAAAAAAAATACTTCGAAGGAAGATTGCATTTTGGCGTTTTGCAAAACTCAAAAAATAAGATAGTTCAAGTAAAGGAACTAGGCCAAATAACCTTTAAATAATTATTTCCAAACAAATAGGGGGTGAATACCAATTGAAGGTAAAGCGAAAAGAAGATTAAAGTTTGCGTTTTCTCCTGAACGAGTTCGAGATCAGATTTGGAGTTAACTAGTATTACATAGCTGGTTATTTCCGTTTGACGCAGATAGACTACGTCAAGAATCTTTGGACGCTGATAGAGATCTGTACCCTTCATTTAATCTAATGGTCATGGGATTTCACCTACATCACTGAACTACATAATTGGTAATTAGCGGTGATTGTACATAATTTCGTCGTATTGCTTTAATTAGTTCAGAATTATAAAAAGGAGTGTATGGCTTAAAATAAGTACTGATTTGATCTTAAAAAACGTCATTCAGCTACGTTTTCTTGCATATTTTTTTTATTAAGTCTTAACTAGGTATGCAGTTTTTTTGTCAAAGCCGAAGAAAGACCACGCCCAGTTGGAAAACAACATCTGTATATAAAATTTATTCAGTGCAATCTGTGTGTAGAGCACAAATCTAATTTAAAATTGTGATGAGGATCTTAATAACGTTTAATTCATGAGACCATTTCTAAATATAGTAATAAAACAATTACATAAGATGTTTATTACAAGCAAAAAGTAATTAGCATAATAAATGGCATCATAATATGCGTTCGCTTTCTAGCAAACTATTTTGCGATTCATCTATATGTCATCATCATCATCACATCTCTTATTTTTAAAGTAAGCGCCCAAAATGTCTCCCTGCAAGGCAAAGGCCTCCCTATACATCATCCACTTTTGCCAATCTTGCGCTTTTGCGGGCCAATCATTCATAAATGAGTCCCGTTTCTTCCCGCCATCACATTTTTGGCCTACCCCGTTGCCGCTTAACGTTTCAGGGACAGAATCTGTGACCCCTTTCGCCCAGAATTCCCGCGGCATGCGAGCGACATAGCCGGCTCATATCCACTTCAGCTCAGCACCTTTTCGGGTTATGTCGGTAATTCGAGTTCTGGAACGCAAATCTGGATTACGAATGCGATCTTAATGCGATTTTAACGCCCAGCATACTGCTTTCCATCATAATTCTATGACAAGAGTGACTCAAGACTGTTGAGAGTGGAACTCTGACGACATTGGCAAAGACTAGGTTTGAGCGCCAAACGTGAGAACGGTAAGGGACAAGGAGAAAGAACTCATCTTTGTATCTTGAACCTTTTTTCAAGGAGTATCCCTCATCTTTCTATTTGTTATGATCCTGACACACATTGGGTGATTCTTTTACTCTCATTGCTTGAACACTTGTCGGTAAAAGGTACTCTTGACTGCCCCTTCTAAAATTAAAAACGTACGTACGGTCTGGATGTTTCCTATGTATATTATTTAACTTTGTTTCTTTAGGTAACCGATATTTAATAAACATCAGATGCTTAAAACAAATAAGTTAACACTAAAATATTACACATAAAAGTTTTTTTATCCGTCTGGTACCCACTACTACTACTAGCTCAGTGACTGTGGCAAGACGGCGCTATGTCAAATTATGTCCGATGATATGACATTCTATGATGATATTCTATATATTTTATAATAATTATATTGGCATAGGTCGCGTCAGTGGCAAAACTGGGCAAACCTCATAAGATACTTACTCGTACAACCATTATGTTATGTAAATTATAAATGGTTTACATCGTATGTCATCAGTGGTAAACAGTAAGTTGGAAACCTGTCTGAGCTAGGTTCGATGAGGTTTGAAGCATTGCGTAAAGACAGATGGAGTGACAAGCGTATTCAGTGAATGCTATTCATACTGTATTTTGTTTAGTAATATTCTGAACTTAACATAGCCGGAAAAGATTTTATATACAGCGGCGTTCACATCAACTTTTAGATAGGCACCTTATACTGCTGACATAAGACTGATTTTGCCATGGTTTTGTAAGGGTTGATATGATTTTTTTCTGTACAATGATGACTAGCCAATATTATCAAAAATATATTTATTGGACCAGTATCCTACACAGCGCCATGGAGTTCCAAGCTAAGCCAAGCTTACACGATGGGATACTAGACAACGCGAACGAATAAACATACATTCGTAAATACTTTTTTTCGTAATAAACATAGCAAACACCAATAGCAATACAGACAGTCTGTTCCTGTACACAAATGTTTGTATAGAGATCATCTAAGTTGAAAAGACGCGCCCCTCCACTGCATCTACGCATTTAAGCCAGCACTCGTATGCGAATCTTGTATGCGTAAATGCGGTGAAGAGGCGCGTCATTTCAGCTTATATGATATCTACAATCTGGAATCACACCAACGACCTCTGGTGTAGTAGCTAACTTCTCAACCATTAAACCAAAGCGGTCGTCAGAGTCTTCTGGTTGGTTGAGAATTATGATAAGATGGGTACTTAAGTATTCGCAAGTAAAAACGAGGAAGCTTAATCCTATATTTCAATCGTAAAACCGAAACAGTATGTGAAAGTTCCAAGCATTTTGCCGAACAGTAAAATCTTCGTAAAATAAAATAATAAACCCAAATACAAAGAACTCACAGTTTCGGCTTAAGTAACGGAGTTTAGTGAATAATTTTAAACCCATCAATCTCAATCAGAAGAAACACAAAAAAATGACAAACCAGTAACTATGGCGGCCAAGAAGTTACAAACGATTTTAGCAAAGCTTACGTTTAGTCGGAATCAGAATGTTATTTATTATTAATGAGGTACCCGTGACACAGTTGTGACAGTGGATCGGCAACATCGCTGTTGTAAAGCAACAGACGCCGGGTCGGAAATGCGATGGGTGACCATTTTGAACCAAATTTATTAATGTAGTTTTCGGGTATCTCTTTGTCCCGGTTGATCCCGGTTGACGTCGCTAGATGTCACTCGTTATGTCAAGTCGGAGGCCTTAGAAGGGCTTGACATCTGATATTAAAATTTCTCACTGACTTTACTCAACCATGAGGTGGCGCGAGCAATGCTCCACCACACGGGAACAGTGAGGATTGTTAAAGGGGTGTAAGGTCAGTAAGAAACCTTTATGTTAGATATTATCAAGCCGCCCTAAGGCTTCCGACTTGGCGTAACGACTGACGTCTAGCGTCGTCAACCGGGACCAACTGCTTAGCGTGCCTTCCAAAGCACGGATATGCCCAAAAAATATATCACTAAAGAGTTGGGGTGGTGGTTGCTTTACAACAGCGATCGTCACCGATCCGCTGTCAAAACTGCGCCATGGGCACCACGTGTTTTGCAAAACTGATTTGTATTTTATTTTTATTGAAGCTCCCGGCATCGGATGTTTGAGGTAATCGTGCCAGTCACAACAGTGAAAGTCATTTTAATAAATCGTGTATCGTCGGAGAAACAAACTAGTTCCAAACCAAAACATATCCCACATTTGAAGGCAGGTTTGAAATTCGAAACAGTTGAACTGCAGGTGCCATCGAATTCTGGTAACGGTAACGCAAGGTGAAAGTTGGACGAAAAATTGATGTGGTGGTGAATTGCTCAGACCGTCTATTACGAATAATTCTGATGCCAAAGATAGTAATTAAATTTAAATTTATTTTTTTAATAGAAAAGAGTTAAATGCAAAATTTCCTATTAAATTACATGTGAAATTAATAACTTTTGTAAAAGGCGTTAAATGAAAGACTAACGATGCCCAACTTTTATACTGGCTGTACAACATCTAAAAAAAACTAAAACTTAAAGGTTCGGTGATTCGTTTCTTTGTCGTGCTATCCAGACGTGGAACGCTCTTCCAGCGCATATGTTTCCTTCTTCCTACAATCCCGGGTGAGCGGGCAAACCACCACCACCACCAAACGTGACTAGAAAAGTAGTTCTTCATTACTATGCTTGTCACCCCATGTCTAGACCTCACGGCTGCTTCCTATCAGGTGGAGAGAGGTCATCTTGAAGACTACTTCAAAAAATTAAAAAAATGGTTAACATATATAAAAAACACGCATCATAAAAGTAATTTCCTCAATTGCCACAAAATATGTTGAAGTAGAGTTTGAAGTAGATTAAATGACTTCATAATCTACTTCAACTCAAGATATCGCAGTGATACTGACTAATAGCTCGTCTTCCCGAGTAATAATTAGCCGCAAGTACTGCGAACAATGGCGTACTCCCCCCCAATGTCAGCACGACACGCGACTCCGTCTGATCTTACAGACGAATGAACTTGACACGTAAAATCTAGATGTTATACACTAACGTATAAAAGCAGCAAAAAATAACAGTATTGATTTCAAAATTATGCAGATATTTTATTTTGATGATTTGTTTATCAAGTCGTTTCCGGTTGAGATGAACCGGCACAAATATTTGATGATGGAATAGATGTTTATGCTGAATCTGAGTGTTTGTTGTAGCTTTGTATACCAAGTGAAGTCTTACAACATAACAGAGGTAGACCGTTAATGTGAAGGTACAATCTCAAGACGGACAGCAAACTGCAATCGACGCTTGTAAGCAATGTGTGTCGCTTGCAGTCGCGGTCCGCCTTGGAATGGTATCTTGAAGGTTACTAGTAAATTTATCGAAAAAGGAGAAGAAAGTAGAAGAAGTTTATAAAGAATCTAAGTCGCTGATGACTAAAAAAAACTTTCAATTAAAACTATCTACAAAAGATACATTTTTATGACTATAGCCTGTCAATTTCACGAAATATTTTAAAAAAATATTAATCTGTTCCACACCGAACTCAAATGTTTACTTAAATGTGCAAACATAAGTTGTACTACAACTATTGGAGTTTGCGTAGTACTTTATAAATAGTTTTGTCATTTAATTTGTTCTAAGACAAAAAATGCTCGCGTCACTAGTTTTGTATGGTGACATACTGGCAAAGTAAATTACTAAATCAGCATGACACTGCTGGATTTGCAGTTATTAAAACGAATCAGTTTTTATGCCGTTAATTTATTTATTTTATCGCTTTAATTTATTTCAAGCGACTAGCCATAGCTACTTATGCATCCAAGTGGGTAAATACTGGCTCTACCTTTTCTTTTGAAAATTTAATAAATTTGCTTAGCTCAAAACTTGCTTCGTTCATAATAGTAATTTGGAGACTCAACTGTACGTAATGAAGTACAAACGTGAATACATATTTCTTCATGGGGTAGACCTTGGGTAGGCCGACAACATCCTTCCAATTCGGACTTACATCTTCCGATTCTTTCATTCAAACTCTCTTTAGTCCTTTGTAATAACAGTGATGAACTGGTTATTTAATATAAATTAATAATCAATAAATAAATGAATAATAATGAATTAATTACCAATAAATAATCAATTCCTCTCAATTACGTATTTTATTAATTTTCTTTCTTGTACTCTTTATTTGACTTGATTACATGTTTATTCTGACGCAAAAGATTGATTTAAATAAGCGTTTATAAATCTCCACATTTTAACCTCAAAAAATAACAGTGAAGTGTGAAAAGGATGCCTGTGAATATTTTATGTCTAACAATAAAATGGTAATTCTAAATGCAAAATGAAAGCTGAATTATTGCGTAACAGTGCAAATATTGCCAATAGTTAAGTAATTTGGACATATTCGACGCGGTTTATTTATTAGATAGAGTGATTAAAGAGGAAGGTTCAAATCTTATTAACATCCCGTTGCACCCGTGTGAATATAAAAACGAAAGTTCAATTCAATTCAATTCAATATTTTTATTGTAAAAGCAAAATGTTAGAAACATGGTGCTACATTTTAGTTTGTTGTTCTTGTAGTACGAGTAGTTGAGACTCAAGAGCCGCAGGTTTGGTTCCCAGATTCAACACAACCAGATTCCACGCTGATATTTGATCAGCTTTGTCTTTATTCCAGTACTTTCCCCAATAGTCAGTTCGTCTTTAATCACCAGTTCGTAGCCTTAGCCTCTTAAACTTACCTATAAATGTTAGGGCAAAAGTATGGCCATAGTCGGTACCGTGGCCACAACTGGCATTTCTGCCCTACCGAACATACCTTGAACTCACCGATATTTGCATTATGTGGCCCTCCCATTCATACTCACCCGCTGGGCAATGTCGATGTAGATGGCAGATTATATTTTCATGTATGCACTTGTAAATCATTGTTCTTAACATTTTGTAGATAAGCTTTGTAAGATGACTACACGCTTTCGCTAAAACACACTTAGAATAGTCTCTCTCTCTCTCTCTCAGACCTGACCTGGGGCCGTATTAGGTTTTTTTACAGCTCAGTTTTCGTTTTTACATTTTTTGAAATTGACTGCACATGCTAAATAAGTTACTACAGCAATGAAGAAAAATTAGGGTTTTTTTGACACTATTTACCACACAAAACACGACTTGCGACGGTAAATATGCAGCTCGTAAGATGGGCCGTAAGACTGAAACTGTCAGATTGTAATAATGCCCCTGTACAGTAATCAGAACCATTCAAAAAGGTTGCATCATTTTATTTGTTTTCCAAAAAAGCAACCTACCAACTACTAATTTTAAAAGTCACTTGTTTTGGGATGTCAGTGACTACCAGAAAATGACTCTATCATTTTAGATTTGGAATTGGTTTTTTTTTTCAATTAGTGTAGATATTTTTGGTAACTCTGTAAGGCACGTAACATAATCTATTCAGTCAAAGATTACTCAGACTAGACACGTTAGACATTTAACTCCTCCACATTCGTTTGACTTTTACAAAGCATTACCAAATGGTCAGCTGTGACGAATCGGTCGCTGACCTTACAACCGATCTAGCACGCGTGGTCATCAGTCAGTCAGTCATCAGTTATGTTAATATTCGGTAAAACAGAATGATTTAGTCTGATAGGTGGTAAACAACTCGTTAGTGGTTTACCGCCGACACACGTCTCTGTTTTTATAAAATAACATGAATGTACTTACTTTGATAGAGAGAAAAAAATACAATCGGCAATACGGTTGTTTGTATGTTGCATTATTGCAGTCTGTGCTGCGGCCAAAACTTCTAACGAATATGAATCACACAATATGGGTAGCTTTGAAATACTCACGTCTTTAACGAACTCTATTATTGTTTTAAGGAAATACTAAATATAATCTAACAGGTAAATAAAATTGATTAATATGGTTTTATTTATCATTATGTAATTTAAGTTTGAAACATGAATCCAAAGTCAAACCCACCATATAGACAGCTTCATCGCATCGTAAGGGTTAAGCACTCCAGCTCAGAGCCTTACCAATGTCAACTCTATTTACGGGAAGTCTAGAGCTACTTCTGTGTGGATGCAAATGGAATGTGAGTTTTCGAGAGAGTCTTTAGCGCCTTGTTAAAAGTCGTTCGTATCAATGATTGTTTTCGTGGTATTGAAGTTCGAAGATTCTTTTAACTTATTATGTTGATGACTTAATAAGCAACACAATTTACGAGAACGCCATCTTAAGCAAATAATGGTAAATACAAATTTTTCATTTTTTGCGAAACATGTTTTTTAAATTGCTTTTTTGTGCTGCCGTGTTGGAGTATTGCCCACGCCACATTATAGGTAGTTTAGATGAGTCCTATGCCCATCGATGGGAAGCTTAAAGGCTGTTTTGTTTAAGTACTCATGAACTACGAAAAAAGTCTAGTTATATATATTTTATTCTTAACTATGGAAAAAAAATGACTTCAATTGTTATAGTTCATAAAATCGCGATATTGATTGTAAGCTGACGATTTTTATAAACATAAAGTGTCTTATTTCCATATCTCATTAGGCGAGAAGACGATCCAAGCCCACCGTTCCACTCGCCAGTCTTTTTGTGAATTTAAAACAAGTGAAAGTGACTATAGTAATTATTATTATAAACACATTTGTTTTTTTAGTAACAGAGAAAACAAGTACATTAGTACTTAAGACAAGAAGTTATGTAAACGTCTTGTCTTACCAATTAAATATAATATCAAGTTAATCAAATTTGATTGTTATGATGCGCACGAAGAAAACGTTATTAACATTCATAATTAAGAACACAAAAATACAATGTTATTTCATTTGTAGAGAAATTTAATCTACTAAAACCAGTATTTTTCTAGAAATTGTTAATTAACTGTCTTGAGCAAATACGTGCCAAATTCTTACAATAAAATCATAAAAGCGTCTGTAATTAAGATTGCATAATTATTAAAATACATTCTGCAATAAGTTTATGTAATAGTTCCGGAAGTACACAGCTTCACGATTAGATCATGTCATCTCTGACCGTTAGGAGAAAACTACTGTCGGAGTTGTAAAAATGTAGGCTACTAAAAATAACATGTGTTACATTCAAACCCGTTTTATATTTTATAACATGTGGCTGAGCACGTTTTAGATTTGTTTTTTTGGCAATGTTTGTGCAGTGGCGATTGGTTTTTGTTATTGTTTTATTGTAACGGTGAATTTTCTACGCTGTGTACCACAAGATGAATTTATGAATCAATCACAGGGAAATAACTTCTGAACTTGCCATGGCCTGAAAATAAAACCTGCCCTTAATAATGTATACAATTTTGTGTACTGATGCGCTTTCTACAAATAACAATGACTGATAAAGAACACTTGAAAACCACATACAAGAGGTTTTGAGGATCAAGCTAGTTTGCTCCCTCTTACATAAAACAAAGGACATTTAGCAGCTTGAAACTTTTAAAAGCTTTTATACTCGTAGCTTTTTAAAGTTTCAGGCTGCTAAACGTTCAATACCATGTAAGAAGGTTTAAGTGAAATTTAATAATGTAATTTTTGAAGCTTGAAGTTTTACGACACGTATTCTAAGTGGAGCAGGCCCCTGATATTGAAATATGATTAGGTATTATATCATACCATCGCTAGCTCCGTTTCGACGGTCAACTGCTTTCTTCATCAAGTTCGTACTTAGGTACATCCGAGATTACGCAAGGCAGTAGGTGGTATGTAGAGCTGTCATTAATGCACGTTGCCCGAAGAGGCGGAAATTGACTCGCAGGTTTGCAACGATAGAGCTGGGGCTTAACGTAAGCGTGGCTCATTGGAGGATACCGTGTTTGGGTTGTGTTTCGTAGAGTTACACCCGTCGTTTTGACATTTGGCCTGTGTTTAATTTGTTTTTTTTAAACATTGGTCTAAGGCTACACGTACTATTTTAGCGTACACCTCAACCAGCAATTATTAAGCAATTATTTTTCATAAAATAATTACCACAACCCTGAGCAATTATTATGAAAAATAATTGCTGGAAAAATTTCTTGAAAATCATCATGTCTTGATAAAAACAAAATCTTCCTAGACAAGACCAACACGGTAAAAGTACTAATTAATAACTTTGCAACTTCTAACTAAATAAGTGAACATGTAGCAAATATCAGTACTCTACGGATACGTAAGTATGTGCGTAGACGGACTATCTACTTGCAAAAGCCGATCAAAATGTTTGAAAAATACATTTTTAAAATATCGAATGGGACATTTAAAAGCCTTTTGCGGGAAAAAAAGGAAACCAAAGCGCAACAACATCGGGAACGAATCACAAAAAAAACACGCCGCTACTACAACTGTCTCACTAGCTTCACTTTTCTAATGTGAGCTGCGCTTTAAGCTCAGCCCTCCGCTAATAGTCAAGCCCCATCCGTACACCAAAATCGCTGCCTTTCACAGCGGTCTTAGTTTTTGTGATTACAACGAAAGTGAATTAGAAGGCGAAAGTGGCGCGATTATGACCGCTGTTGGCGATGCGTTTGCGCAGGTTCTCAGTCTCACAGCTGTTTCGGTAACAATGTAATAACTGATGTTTTTCGTTTATTAATTTGTAGCATTCGTTTTATGTTCAACAACATACGATTTGAGATGAGAACTTTAGTTTACGTTTGGGAGATGTTTTAGATAGAAATATTTTTGACGAATTGTTAAACAAATAAATACAAGATTTGTTAAAACCTAGACGCAACTAGAAATCAAAATAATCATTGAAAATATATCCTGATGAGTAACGTAGTTACTTCAGTTTTACTGTATTGTATCGATAATTTTACAATACATACATTTCTCAAAGGCGATCAACATCTTTTTTTCAATATTTTTAACAATCTCTATGCTGACCAAGTCGCTGACTACAGTAATTTACTAATACAGGGTGTTATTTTAATAATCTGGCAAGTTTTTAAGGAGGTACGGAATTGAGCTAAAAACACTTTAAAAATCATGAATAGAATGGGCACAACTAAATGTATATTTGAACTATTTCGCTCAAAAATATCGGATCTTTCAACAGCTGTAAAAAATAATTTTAGTACTAGGTATGTAAGTGTGAGTATAATTTCCTTTAGAAAAATAAGCAGTTATGAAAAATAACACCGTGCATAAATATAAATACCAGCTCAACGTTTTGTGTGTCAAATGGTGTAATGCACACAGGCTGCAATTTAACTAGGACATAAGGTTGCAGAGAAATGCCTACGTACATTATACTAAGTGGTATTTGCTCTTCGCAATCCTTTACTACGCATAAATACACCTAGCTGTTTGTTAAGACGATTGGTTTTGAAACCCAGATATTCATACAATTGCAGAAACCTAATAAAAACATACCGTAACGACCATATCCATAGGGGTTAGTCAGGGGTACTCTGCTTGCCACCCGCAAACCGTCAAGTCGGATAACGGCGGTAGGCTCACCCCTTACCACATTGGCGTCAAATTCCCCGTGCAAAATGTGGGCTTCTGAATATTCCGTTCACCATGACGTCTGATAAAAACATTACAAAAAACTCACCAGTGGAAGACCAGTAGTGTTAGTGGATCTGATAAGAAAAGATTCACGTATGTACAGTCATTATCAAAATAATGTGTGCTAAGTCAGAATTTAAAAGACTGTTCTAAACTTAGATTAAACCAAAAGAGGAAGATGCGGTAAGGGCTAGCTGCGCGCGGTCCTACTAAACTGAGTACAGTGTACTTGGTTTGCTTCAGTCTGCGTTGATACACTGTGACGTGATGCTGTCTAACTCGTTGACATTGAAATACAATTTTCCATCTAATTAACGCAAAAAATGCCTGGCTGTGCCTTTATTTAGTACACAAATCATTCAAGGCGTAGAAACAAATCACAGGAAATCATGTTTCATGCGTGAGAACAACAAAATTATTTTTTTAAAGAAAATATTCTTGTATTTTTCCAAAAAATCCGACATTTTTGAGTGACAGAGACAGACTAAACGGGATGTGTGCGTTAGACACGATTGGATAGATTCCTGCAAAAACAGGTTTTCTTACATAGACTTTTCTCGCTCGCACTATTGAGGAGCCCATCGCTCTATCTTTATCTTTTGATGTCTTATAACTTCGTTAATATTTTGCGTAGTGTGTGTTCGTATGGATGTAGTGTGCGTGAAATAAAGCCCATATTTTAGTTGACAATTATAAGAGCGTGCCGTATCTTCCTCTTTTGCTTTAATCTAAGGTTCTAAAGAATATGATGTTTAGATGTTTCGATCTCATGGGCAATAGAAAACTTCAAAACGAAAGCCATTAATATTCTGACAACATTAAAACTTAAAAAGTCAAATAACTATAACCTTTCAAACCCAAACCAAATATATGTTATAACTGCATCCAAATTGCTACAACAGTTGTTCGCTTGTTAGACGCGTCGACTCCCACGCATTGACTGGTCGCTGGTTCAAATCAAAAAACCTGTTGACGTTTTGAAATTGATAACCGTTGATTACTATTTCATGGAAATCATTGTATAGAATGTATCAGACAACTTTCGTTTTGAAATTTCGTAAATTTTTGTAGGTATTTCTGAAAATTCAGAACTTACAGGCAAATTTCAGTACTGCTTTTTTCTTGTATGAGTTTAATTCGTGTGCAGAGGCGCTCCCATCCACCTTTACATAGGTGCACCTTAGGTTGCTGATATATGACCCATTTTGCGACGGTTTTGTAAAGGTTGATATGAGCGCCTCTGTACCTACCTTGAAAATAATGCATATTTTCTGATTTTATTCAGAATGTATATTCAACAAATATTGAAATAGCCTACATTTCACATTATTTATGTCACACAATTTGCTATTGTTTTTAACTGATTTCGGCAGTTTTATCTAAATGTCAACCTAAATTAGAACAGATACAAACGTTCGTCACGTCCATTTTTGCCCCGGATGGTAATCTAACTAACTATTGTGCTGATGGGCCAGAGCCCGTTGTTAACAATAGTTTGATGTATAAATGTCACTAGGACTTGACACAATCACGACATAAATAGAGGTCAATAAAATTTAGAGTGCGTTAGAAGTTCAAACACAGCCCGGCGACATGTTGAAGTGGTGCAAATGTATTAGATGATTAGAAGTTGTCAGTTATGCGGCAAGTCAAAATTACATTTATTGCCATTTCAATAAATTTTTTGGTTGCCGACCCATGGCTAGCCCACTACAGAGTAACCCGGGAGTTTCAGTAAAGCTGATTTGTGTAAAACTAAAAAATACTAAATACATTAATTCGTTATTTTTAGTTTTACAGTACTTACAACCTTGGTGTCTTCAAGGCAAGAGTGAATAGGCATTTTCTGGGTAAGCGTATTCCACCTTCGGCCTCGTCATCGCTTACCATCAGGTGAGTCTGAGGTCAAACGCAAACCCATTTTAAATAAAAAAAAAAAAAAACTTTCAATAGACAGGTTTATTGGACTTAGCTTTGAGACCAAAAAAATGGTTCATAACATTTTCGATTATGAAAATGGAATGGGACATTTTCCCAGCAGATTCATGAAGTATAGTACTTCCAGAGCTCCTTCTGATGTGACAGTCTCGCAAAGTTAGTTCTTTCAACGATTATCCAATTCGAATTTTAGGTCAATACCGCACGAAGCTCTGCCAATTATTCCAACCGCTAAACGTAGAGTCTTATCCTTAAAACCACAGAGTTTAAGTCGACCGCAACCTGACATGACCTAGACTTACCCATCCACATGGACGAGAGCCTCATCTCCTAAAATATTTTAAGTGTTGCTCACTAACCTGTAAGGTATCCATGGGTTAATGTAACGCACACGGGCCACACGCCACAGCCACCAAACGCCCCTACCGGCATATTTCCTGTTGTTTTTATACCTTTTAAGTATACGGATTCACCGAACATGGTTAACACCGCGGTGGCCGTTACACGCCACACGGTAAAAACTACAGGAATTATGCCGGTGGCAGCGATTTGTGGCTGCGGCCTGGCAGCCGTAGGGTTTGTTCTTACAATAAGCATGTTGGGTTGTTTTTAATTTTTAGCATTAGGGATAATTTATTATCATCTTTAATAAGCATGTTGTTTCAGTTGTGTCGTAATCCTTCATTTCTAGATCCCATCTAGTCATCACATGCTCTTCCTTCGCATCGTCTGCTGTTCGCTGCACTGCAGTTTCGCATTCTGCTTATTTACTGCAAGGTTTTTTCCACCAGTTTTTCACCATCATCAGATCACTCAATATAGTTGCTTTGGGTATTTTGTTCATTAGTGCCCTGCAAGTAATTCCAAATCATAACAGTGCAGTGCGATGCGCGCTCGGAGACGGACGTGCGCCACTGTGCAGTGAGAATTTATAATTCGTGTTTCGCGCGGCTACAGCCGTTGCACGGCACTATGAGTTCTCAACAACTTATAGTCAACGAGTTGTTGGCGTTTATTCAAAATGCCATCGACACGATGGACGAGGTCAGCATCATGCAGATCTGCAAGTCAAACTTCAAAGAAGAGGAGATTTGCAGTGGCAAGGCGCTGCTTTTCCGAAGTGTCGGTAAGGCCGACCAGATGCCATCTCGCCGGATTGATGGAACTGAAAGGAGCGTGCAGGACATCATCACCCTGCTGAAGGAGATCGATCCAGATGATGTGCCGTCGTTTGTGGCGAAGGAGCTGCATAAGCTTCCCCCCGTTACGTTCGATCACGTGGATGTCACCAGGTTCCTGAAGGATATCAACTTCCTAAAGGCCAGCCTGGCCGAGGTTGTGAGCAAGCTAGAGGCCTCTGATAACACCATAAGTGAGTTGCGTGCCCAGGTAGTGTTGTTAAGCAACACTGCTTCGGTAAGTAGGTCACCTGAGGCCTCTAATGTGAACGCGCGTCGCGGAGCGCAAAATGCATCAATCAGCAGTTTGGAGTCGGCGCATACGAGTGCGTCACCGGCCGCTGACACCGGGCTCGATGCACCGCGCCCCGCCGCCCTCCCCTCCGCTCCGTCGGAGACGTCACGCGCCTGCACGTCTACACCTCAACGTGCATACGCCGCCGCTGCCGCCAGCCGACCCGTCACCACCGCTCCTCAACCTGAGCGGCGACAGGCTGTTGGGAAGAGGAAGAAGAAGAGTAGCCAGGATGTCATCCACGCTGCTACGCCGGCGGGTCCACGGGATCAACGTTGCGATAAGGAGGGTTTCATCCTGGTAGAGAAGAAGAAGAAACTCCCTAGACGTAATCTCTTTGGCACCGGCCCGACTGGACACAACCATCTTCTGCGGCCAGCAACACCAACAACGCTGTTGTATGTGTCCCGTTTACACTACTCCACGAAGTCAGAAGATATTGTCAGGAGTATATGTGTGTTAAGACCAATTTTAAGATGAGGGTTGCACAGTTGGAATCCCGTCACAACGTGAATTTCAATTCATTTGTGGTGTCGGTTCCGACTGAACGTCTGGCGACCTTCATGAAGGAAGATTTTTGGCCGAAAGGTGTCGCATATCGGCGCTTCCGCGGCCGGTTACCGGACACCATATCGCGTCGCACTTCGCCGTCTAAGTAATATAAAGTGTTAACTAAATATGTTTTAGTTTTATATTAAGTATGTATGTTAGTCTTTAAGGTATTTATAATATGGGCCGATTATGTTATTTAAGATCTATAATGTAATTTGTTGCCTGAAATAAATAAAATTATTATTATTATTATTATAACAGTTGTACTCTCTTCAAAGAGAGTTGATAAGTTTTTGCCAAGCCGATATTATCGTTAAGATGTGGAACTAAGATGATGACATTGAGATACTCGTAACGGTGGAATACCAACCTACTTACCTACCAGATTTAACTACCTGCCATATATTTCCTGTCTAAAATTATTTTTTCTGTCATTAATCTATGTCAAACTAGCCTATTTATAGTCTCTTCTGAAGCAAACCACATATTTGTAAAGCAATCAATGTTAATCAGTTTTTCTGAGAAAGGCGTCTGTCATTTTTGATTCAGTAAACGGCCGAGGGATTTTGACAGTGAAAGCTTTACTGTCAACGACTTGTTACTGACTTGTTACTTGTTACTACATAACTGGGTAGTGGGAAAACACACGTGGGAGTCCGTTAGAACCAGTGACTATTTCTTGACTACTACAGTAGTAAAACTATACCAGATATATACCTGGTGTCGATGAAACATTTAGTATTTTAAAATAAAGCAAACAAGAGTTTCGACTAATCCTTTTCCTAATCGATCTTTGTTTGGAAGAGATCGCTTTTTAGCGATAAAGCCACCCAAATTGTACATTAACGTTAATCTACAGTGTGTTTGGGAACCGGTGTCCGACCCGTTAAGGTGAAGTAATATGATCTATTTTATGAATAAATCCACCATAATTAAGCACTTTGCCCCAGTTGTTTTAAAATGGCCGCCATTTTAATTTTTTTTTCTCGGGAGTACGGGTGGGTTATTTTAGTTTGCAATATCTGCCGATTTAGAGGTCCTACAGTCACAAAAGTGGTATCGTTGGACAGCTACAAAAGTAGGCAATAAGCTGACAAAAAAGCATTTTTTCATAACTCCCTTAAAATACCTCAAAAAAATGTTTGAACTTGTAAATTGTGATAGAATTTGTTAATTTTTTTTACATTTTTTTTTCAGAAAAACTAAACTGTCAACATACATTTATTTTTAACTTTTTGGATACCCAAAGACATCACCTAAACACTGAAGTAAAAATGAAAGTTCCAAGTAAAATAGTTTAGAAGTTGTGACAAATTGAATATCACCCTGTCATCAGGGACCCTTTGAAACGCAGGTAAAAAATACCTGAAATAAATTAAAAAAAAAATAAAAAAAAAAAATTAAAAGTGCTTGAATATGGTGGATTTATTCATAAAATAGATCATATTACTTCACCTTAACGGGTCGGACACCGGTTCCCAAACACACTGTATATTTCTTTACGGTGTACGGTGGCCGGCACATCACGCTACCCATTTCCGGTCAGTCCTCCTTGCTCTATCGCGAACAAATGTCATTTGGCAAGAGCGAGAGAAAAAACGGAAATGGGGTAACCTGATATGCTGTTGACTGTACACCTATCTGTTGTTTTGATGTGCAATAAAAATATATAAATCTATCTATCGAAACAACAATAATTTTCTAAGTGCTTATTACTTAGGTACAATAAAAGCATCTATAAGTCCAAGACAGACGTAATACCACACATAGATACTGACAACTGCAAGCGACAATTCTTGGTGTCTATAACTTTTATGGAACACCGGCAAGCGACAGTCGCCACACCTGTTTCTCGTAGTTCCTTTCATAAGACCACAGATCACAAAAGTCATACAAACCAGTAGTGTCGCTGCGGTCAGCGGTTGCAGTTTGCGGTCTGATGTCTGTCTTGCACCATTATACGCGAGATATCGTTGTTATTAGTTTGTGTTGATAACTAATATTAAATAATAATTATTATCATTTCCACGGTTTTAACAAATCTGTCAATGCCTTTCTTCACATTTTATTATCATCTTTATATTTATATGTTTAAACAAAGCTTCAAATCAGCAGGATGCTAGGATGTGTGTCTTTGTCATTAACAAAGTTTTTTGTTTGTCTAAATGTGGCGAATATTTTTAGCAACTTTTCTGGAGAGACAAAAAACTAAACTGACTTACGTGATGTTTCCATAGTAAAGTGGCTATCGCGCATGTTCTTTTCGTAATTTTAAAGGATTTTATTGGTCGTACCTGTATTCTGATTGGACTAAACGAGGCGTCTCTAGATGCTTCAGCGAATGGCATCAAAATGTCAAAGTCGCCGAAAAATGACTTACGTGGTGTTAGAACTTAAACGACGATAAGTACCTTAAGATGAACAAACGTTTTAAATTGACAGTCAATCACAAGTTTATCGGAAGATCGAAACTTATGTTTGTGAAAGTGTGTAACGGAATAACTACCATCCATGTCTTCTTATAATTAATGCTTAGGGAGGTGATTACTTTCTAGATTAGGCTTAATGTTATAAGACTCTGATATACAGAAGCATATGGTCTTTGTCATAGTAATCAGTGCCAGTACGTAAAACAAGATGATCATTACAGTATACAATTTTAAATAACAACTTATTTTTATACTTAATATGCTATTTCGGTTTTCTTTTGATATTTTTAAGAATTTTGCATAACCGTTTTCTGAGCTCAGTATTTACGATCATCCAAGACACCAGGCAAACAAAATCATAAGCTTTTGTATTTGTTTCTAATTCGTTTTATAAGTTAAGTTAATAAAAGTTAGATGTTTTGCTCGAGCAGAGCCCACCGCTAATGAAATTACTTCTTTTGCACAAAACATTGTTCATTTTTATATAGTAGTGCTCAGAGGAAAAATGACATCAGTTTGAGCTCATAGGTAAATAGGGCTATAAGTTGTGGCATCAAATATATTATTTGATTCAATAAAGAAAGTGAGTACTAGAATGAGAAATGAAGAAATGCATAAGGAAACTAAAGACACAGACTATACTCTGTTCAAAAAGAATCAGCCGTTGTCAACAATGTCAATAAAGGGTATTTCCCAGAAATTCTCCCATCTCTTGCACTTAACTATACAGTTGTCAGCACAATCAGTTTTTGAAAGTCATTTACTATTTTAAGAAACAGTTGTTTATGACGTGAAATAACTGTCTAACTAAGTGAATGTGGAGATTACACGCACATTGTCAAATTGCGGTTTGAAATCATCTGAAGTTCTTTTTATCTTTTGTTTGAGAAGCTTTGTCATTCCATTTTTATAAGTTGTTTCTGTGGTAAAAAACCTAAAAGATCTAGGCCCCAAGTCTGCTGATTTTAGAACGCTTCCATTGAATCGTAATTGATTCTCAACCGGCTAATTTGACACATTTGCTATGTAAAATATGTCAAATTAGACAATTGAGGCTCAATTGAGACTCAATTGAGACTCAATTACGATCCAATTGAAGCGTTATAGAATTAGCAGACTTGGGGCCCTGGTTCACGCTTGTATGATATCAAATCTTATAGCTGCGCTCGATTTTCGATGAGTAAATATCAATTATTTTCAAAACTTATAATGAGTAGTAAGCAAAAACTTAAATCCTACCAATATTATTAAGCCGAAAGTTTGTATTTGTGGTTGTTCTTTTTTCGTAAAACTACTGGATGGATTTAATGAATGGCTTATACATCTGAATAGGACATAGGCTACAATTTGTAAAGAAATATAACTTTCTGTTTTTCAACTTAAGTCCACTCGGACGAAGTCGCGGGCAGCCGCTAGTCATTTAATAATTTAACTTTTACTTTCGTAAAAAAGCTTTTAACATGAATAACAATCATCAGCGAGAGTGTATATAGGGAACGAGGTAGTCTATGCTCTAAGTTATTGAGGACAAGCCATTGGACTTACGAAATGCCTTCGATATACTCAACTCACACCTCATCAACCGAAAACCGTTCCTGTTGCAACGGCCTAAGGTCCAACTCACGTGTATTGCCAGCTGTCTGAACTTGTTAACCAGTTTCCTAAGACCCTTCGAAATAGAACGTGTTCCTTCGTTTTGTATTGAGTTTGCGTCTTACAAAAGAGGTATGCCGGGTCAATTAGATTTGGACAAACAGTTGCTGTAAAACGCTTTATGTATCTAGTCATGAATGGAGGTTTTAGTTGCGAAAAATATTATGTGTATTGGTTACATCTATTTGTTTTAGTGCAGCTCACTTGCGATTTCGTACGTTTGACAAACGTATTCACTGAGTACTACAACGATGCGTTTGTGTCAATATTATCTAGTTGGTGTGTGTTGTACCAATCATAGGTTTACGAAAATTTTGAAAACACTAAAAAATAAACATACTCCTTTTTTTGGTCCTGTTTTCATTAATGGAAACATTTAGTAGCCACATATAATAAAATAAATGATATGCCAATAAAGTATCTTTAACAATAAGTCTAGTTAGTTAGTCTGAACCATGCCACTATCCTAAGAATCTAGGGGACAACAATTTTAACCTGTAGCTTAGCATGCTACAGGAGCCTATAAGGTTTCTGCGTTTAGCGTTTGTTCCACAGCTTATAAATCACACCATTCATCCATGGTTAACACCTGCGGTTAACATGCAAAGAAAGTTATTAAATGGAAAACACTGCAAATTTAAATTACTGATGATAACGTTTGCGATTTTTTCCTGCTAAATCGCCTTATTGCCGATGTGGGTAATTTGACGTTCAAGTTACACGTTTTATAAAAGGATTTCGTACTATGTGGGTTAATACCTAATCAATTGCAATTAAATCAACAAAATAACAAATAAATAAAATAAATTAGATTCATTGATTGTCAGTCGTTAAGCATAGTCAGAGGCCTTAGGGCGGCTTGATAACATCTGACAATACACCCTTCCAACAATCCGCACTGCGCCTGCGTGTTGGAGTACAGCTCGTTTCATCTCATAGCTATAGTGAGGCCTCAGCCCAGCAGTGGGACATATATAGGCCGTTTATGTTAAACTAAATTACATTTTCATCGAAACATTTACTAATTTTGACGTCTAGAATACTATTTATAATATTATATTTTCTCACTAACAGTAAAATTATCAACGAAGGTTTATACAGTGGAATAGCGTAGTTCCGCAAAGGCTGGGGGCAGTATGACGCGATAGCAGAGATAGGGTGGTTTCCTATCGCCCCCTTAAATACAGGATGTCTCTTTTGTAATACTGAACTAAAATGTATTTATCGTTGTGGGTTAGGTTATTTAAAGTGTATGTGTTTTAATTCGGTATGTTAACACATTATTTGATTTAGCTGGAATTTCTAATAACGTCCATCATTGTAATGATGATTCAATTTATTAAAATTGATTGATTTAAAATTGATTCATTCTTGATTAGTTAATTTAGTAATAGGTAATAATCACTTATTGAGGGACCTACAAAACAAAAAAGTTAACTTCTAGGCATATTTTTTATTCAATTAAAAAATGAAAATCTAGTTTGAATCTCAGAAATCGCCTCACATAGTTTTTCTATTGGTGTAAATCAAGATGAAAATGACCAATTCAGTAGTAAATGTATTACTGTAGCCCATATTTTGACGAGCACAATAAAAAAAGTGATTGGCACTCAGAATGTGTAGTATCTTTGCAGGAACACATTGAAATAAATTATTATATTTTGTACTTAAATTTCAAACATCCCATTTTCTGATGGCACCCCAAAACACCCCCCACCTCTCAATATAGCGGGTGGGGTAGGGTGGAATACTCAGTTTCCCTCAGCTGTCGCGGGGACCGCACGCTTGCTGCCCCAAAATGCTTTATTTAAATACATTTAAGCTTGTTTCAGTTTTAAATGTAGAATTTAGTGATGTGTTAAACTATGTCTTCCATTGAACGTTGAGTGAGGTGTTTTACATGGTGGGTGTGAATGTATTGTGTTTTATCTAATGGAGATTTTGAGATCTTTTGTGTCTGTTTTAAAATGTATCAAAATGAGATCTTGCAGTAGTGGTATGATTAATTTATGAATGAGGCATGAATAAATAATATATGAAGGCATGATTTTTGACTAAAACAGCAATTATGTGAATACGATATAGGTACTTTCGTAGATCAAAAATGAAAATCAACTTAGAAAATGGAAATCCCTTTTAAAATAATTGCTGTTCTGAAGATTTTGATATTAAATTTATATGTTTTATCTGATCTCGATTAGTTACCCGTGACCTATTTATTAAAAGGAAAGTTGAAAAGCGGTCAATACTCTACCTCTGACCTTTCGAATTTTCACTATATGAGTTTGTTGCACTTCACACTATATTTTTTCTCTCTCTTTCTTTTCATGTCTGTAACTGCTTTGTGGAATCAAGTACATTTTTTCTTGGCTCCACATCTTAAAATATACATTAAGTATTTTATTTTTGACAAGTACAAGTATGTGTGTATGTTGTACATATTATTGTTTTTTAAAAATATCCAATTAGTTTTAGGCTAACCGAAATCATACCACTTACTATACTATACTTACCTACTCTACGGGTGAGATGTGTTTGAATGACTGCTTAGCTCTAAATAAAAAAAAACTAAGCGATAAAATCAAGAGGCTACAAGGACAGAATAATTATCTACAACACAGTTTCACATAAGTTATCTTAGAAAACGAAGTACCTACGTGCATTTTGTATTTATCGGAACACAAAACGAAAATAAAACCAGAACTAAAAACTCAACCTTTAAATTGTAGGTAATCAATTCTAAAACGACTCCATTTATTTATAAAATCACTAGCAGCCGCCGCGACTTCGTCTGCGTGGAATGCTGTATGTGAAAAAAGATTTTCTCGCTTTTCTGTTGAAATTTGCTACAAACCTCACGGAGCCCGAGACCTTTCCAACGAGCGTCATGAAGGAAAACCCGGCTTATTTTTATATAGTAGTAATAGGCTATATGTTGTGACAGGTCAACAAAATATGCCACATTTTGTGATTTCAAGCAGACAAGACACATTTTTATTACATAGGTACTAATTGGGACAAATTATTCAGACTAGATAAATGAACTACTTACCGGCATGGATTTCAATTTGTTATCGTACAGCAAAACTAACAAGTTCTAAATGCAACACATTATTGTGTTTTGTTGGTTGTACGTACAGTTAGCATCAAAACGATGTGTGGTAACAGAGTGGCCAAAAATGTATTGGCAGTTTGACAAACGTAGCTTTAATGCTGAAATGATAGAGTCGTTTTACATATGAAGCGTCATGGAACTCTATAACAAGTGAAACACTATTTTAATCTTGTATGGGTGAAGTTGCTTTTTATAAAAATTTCTGTACGCACCCACCGTTTTGATGCTGACTGTATGATGGAAGTAAATACCGGATGACATACCCCCGAATTTAGAAACGTCAATCAAAGTTGAGCATGCCGTCAAACTCATGCTAACCCGTAAATAGTTATAAAAACTAAAAAAAGCTGCGCAAATGTGATTTGTACAAAATCTAAAGTACCTATCCTAGGATTACATTGGTTAATAGTTAAAATAATTTGGTTTCAGATATTTAGGCGCAGTGGATGACGTCATAAAATGCGGGCAGGCCTCTCATGACATCGGCGCGTTGAACTTGGGCTGACACAAGATGGCGCTATCAAATAACTCCTTTTCAAGAGGCTACAACAGGGTGTTCACAGAGCTAGCTGGTAAGACTATTAGCGCTTTTTGAATACAACTACAGTAGCAAACAAGTAATATGGGCATTTGTCCAATATTGTTGTATGGCAAACTTGAGAAGAAGTAAGTATAACTATTAAGAAAAAAAAACAGTTCGTGTCATAGATCCATCCATTAAACAAAGTTAATCTACAGAATTTGATAAGCAAGACTATTAGATGGCACCATAATAGAGTAAAGTACAAAATCTTATTGTATTTGTGTAAGCCTAACTAAGCTTTATTACTGAAAATAAGGTGAAGTCTTTTTCATTCGTGTCATCTTGTGATCCAAAGACAAAGGTCATTGACTGTTATGTGATCAGCTGGTGACCCGAAGAGCGCCCTTCTCATCTAGCTAAATACACGGAAGAATCTGATAATGGTCGTTTCTGAACAATAGAAGTAGGTATATATATAAAAAGTGTAGATTGAGTAACTACAGTCATTAAGATTGGATCGAGTAACACAATGCCCTATAAACTTAAGTACGGAAATTAGTGTACTTGTACGCGTAAACTCACTACAATGTTAAGTGCCTACCTTGGTTCACAATTATCTTATTTGAACATCCTGAGAATAAAATTTATGTTTTCAAACCTAACATCAGAAAGACATAATCTCAAATAATTTTACTTTTGTATTAGTGCAATTCCTCAGGAAAATCCCATTTCCCATTTTTTATTAATTCAAAGTAAGCATCAAACATCACAAACATCGTCAGCATATAACAGCTGTTAGCAATAAATCAACATTATAAACTGTACTTACATTTTTAGGTTCTTGTATTATCATCTTTGGTTTATAAAATTGAACATACTGAAACTTATCATAAATTATCATCATTCGTCAACTTCTTGCATGGAATCATCGCTCTGATGTAAACGTAATTTTACCTTAAACTCAATGTTTTTCCTTCTTTTTTTTCAGATCCTCGCACAAATCACTGGTTCCTCATCAGCAGTCCAATCCCAGGGCTCACCATCCTCGGCCTGTACTTGTACTTCACACTCAAATGGGGCCCTCGGTACATGGCTGATAAGAAGCCCTTCCAGCTCCAGAAAACCTTAGTTGTGTACAATTTCATTCAAGTGGTCGTCAGCTGTTGGCTGTTCTACGAGGTTGGTAAATGATTTTCTTAACTACTATTATTCTACTTATCCTATTCTAGTTATAACAAAAAATGTAGCTTAAAAATGTATCATAGTAAGGTCATCTTCGGCCTGAATTTTCCAATGAAAATTTTGGTTTTATCTTTATTATTGGCTCATTTCATCTTTTGCTCTTTCATGTTGGTTGAGAAGCATGAAAGCAATATACTTTTCTACTAGGTATTTCTCATGTCTAAGTAATCACTAAATTTCACCTGATGTTATGTAGTCTGGTGATCAAGCTATTCACAATCATCAACTGGTTGGGTAAGCCTTAGTTCTCATGATCTGGTAACACTAGTGGAAGAAGCTAATTCTGAGCACCACGCCGCCATAGTATGTTTTTTTGGCCATAGTATGTTTTTGGTGCGTTCTTCATGTTGTCAGGGGCGCGTGTTGCTCAAGGAGCCCCCAGGCCTTTGCAGTTCGTATCATGGATGAATGATGTACAAAATGAGAATTTTAGAAACATAATGAAACTTTTTTTTACCAAACGGGATAAAATCAAATTAATGGCCAAATGTATGTTATCCACAAGACGTTGTTGTCGCTAACATCGGCTTCTATTGTGAATTCCAGGGTCTTGACGCGGGATGGCTGCGGACTTACAGTTGGAAATGTCAGCCAGTGGACTTCACGGAGTCGCCGGAAGCTATGAGAGTACGTTTCTTCATTTATGAATATAATGTCAAATATTTCTGTAGTATTTCGAAAACCAGTAAATCCAGCCAAACTGATAATGACTAGCAAGATTAGCCAATTCCGAACAAAGTCATTCATAAGTTGATCAATAAAAATGCAAGTAGGTATTTGTCTATGAAGATTGCATGTACCTTTTAAATCAATTATTATCGTCTATATAATCTTAATCTTTAATAAATAATAGTGCTGTAACGTGTAATAAAGAAAGAAAGAAAGAAAGAAAATATTTATTTGGTACATAACAAAGAAAAAAACACAACAGGTAGAACAGCAAAAAATAAAATAAAAAAGATACAAGTTTGTTATGTTTGTATGTTTGTTTGTTAATAAACGTGTTGAGGTGCTGATTTTCCTGATTTATACGGCTTGTTGTTTAAAATATAGTAAATATTAAATACATTTAAACTATCTGTCAGCCAGTCTAATCAGTTTAATCTCCTGCTAGTTAGAGTTAGTTATTTTCTCACTAAAGATATTTTAATAGGCAGTATTATAACGCGGAAATACAACAAGATATAAACAAGCACTTATTGTTCATTCGTGTCGATAATCTTGGTAATTATATCCGATAGCTCTATATTTTTTAACGCCGCAGTAGGGTTTCAAACTCATGATAATTATATCTGTAGCTAATGGATTTTTAATAAGACCCAATGTAAAAGATATTGTTTCCAATGTACATAACAGGCCTTAGTTCAGCCATTTGCCTGCTTGCCAAAAGATGAAAGTTACTATCAAAAACAAAAAAAAATCAATTGAGCTTATTTCTGAGAATTCAATGTTGAATGTGAATGTTTTTTTTATTGTCAACACCTTGACAGGCTTGCTCAATTGCTTTGAATTGTGATTTGGCTAGAGCTTGATACAAACGGAAATAGGTAGACTGATAAGCTGTTCACTGTACCTAGTTCGATCAGATTAAGCTAAAGTTTTGACTGTTTGGTGATATTGCTTGCATTATGATTATTCAGGCTAGGATTTTAATTGAAATAATCAATATTAGCTTACAAATTAATCCACATCATAAACTTGTAGACAAAACTAGCGTTAACCATTCCTTTTCTAATTCACTGATTTTTAACTTACAGGTAGCCAGAGGAGTCTACATATATTTCCTAGCGAAAATATCTGAGCTACTAGACACAGTGTTCTTCGTGATCAGAAAGAAAGAGAGACAGATAACGTTCCTCCATCTCTACCATCACACTGTGATGCCGATGATTTCGTGGGGGGCCACGAAGTACTACCCAGGTGGTCATGGAACGTTGATTGGTGTGATCAACTCCTTTGTCCACATCATCATGTATACGTACTACATGCTGGCGGCACTAGGACCACAGTATCAGAAGTTCCTGTTTTGGAAACGGCATATTACTACTCTGCAAATGGTAAGATGTATTTATTACTCAAACGCATATACATAAACTAGAACAGATTATTATAGCAGTGATTTCGTTTCAATCACCATTTGATAAAATGGTATACAATGTGATGATAGTATAGATGTACAACTTACCGATTGTACTAGAAAAGTTCTTAAATGAAGCTATTTTATAGTGAATACAGCTTGAGACTTATGAATTGATGCCATAACAGAAATAGGATGAAATAGGTATCTTACAAATATAACAAAGAATTGAAACAATTGGTAATTTTGAAAAGTAACCATAACGGAAAAATAACCCTACACGAAAAAAATAAAGCTACATTACCATGTAACCATGTACCATGCAATTCTTTAACGATTTATATGTGTTAAATTTAAAGAAGATACACTGCTGTATGTTAGAACGATATTCAGGAGAAAATCCCTCAATTGAAGTAAATGAACACCCAGTAACTAACAAAAGAAAAAAGTATTTAAGTATGTTTATCCGTTGCCCAGTAACTTAATAATCGAATACTTAACTACAAATAAAAGTCCTGTAATAAACAGTATAACTTATCTTATATTTTATGATTACAGCTCCAGTTCTGCATAGCCTTCCTGCACTCCTCGCAACTCCTGTTCTACGACTGCGGCTACCCCAGGTGGTCGGTGGTCTTCACCCTACCCAACTCAATCTTTTTCTACTATCTCTTCTACGACTTCTACTACAAGGCCTATGGTAAACCTGGCGAAAGGGATACCAAAAAGAAGCTAGAGAATGGAAACCAAAAAGTGGGCAATGGCTCGGTGAAAAATGACTATGCGAAAGACGAAATCAAATTAGTTAATGGTATTAGAAATGGTAATAATAATGTTGCTTGTGATAAGAAATTAGATTAGACCAAACTTTGGAAATGCGTTGTGTATTTTAAACAATTATTGTAGAAATTTACAACTTAATATTCTGTATGAAAATAATCAGTCTTCTGTCTTCCTAATCGAGTCACAGCTACGACTTTTAATTTTATTGTCAGCCGCTTTGATTTGTTCAAAATGTAAAGATGCAATACAGTGGTATGGTACAGTCGTACTGCCTAAAGTTGTATATGTCACGTAAATTCAAAATGCTGACTGACCTACTTCACCAAAGTAATCGTCCATCGTCGTCCTTTTGCAAGCCTTCAAATGATTATTTTAAGGGGATTCCCTTCCATCTTATGTTTGTTACATAGTGTTAAAAATTACACTAGCCACTGACACCGGCCAGTAACACTCCTCGTAAGAGATAAACTGTATTACGATTACAGTTGTTCTATCTCAATTACAGTTGTGTATAGACACGCGCACTTGTGAGCGCAGTCCTATGATTGGTTCAGAGCGTACGCACGCAAAGACAATGTGCTGTACATTTATACACACACAAGTATAGCTCTCCCGCGCTCGTGAGATAGAACTACTGTAAAGCGTATCAATATTACGAAGTTATTTTTTGTAATAACTTCAAGTGCCGATGATTTGAGGTTCATTTAATTAATGAGGTATAACTGCGAAGGAAACTAGCGCACCAATAGACTAAATTATTAACCTTTAATAAAGAAATGATTTTAGATTGATAAACCAAATTTTGCAAAATGCACTCCTGTAGATTGATACCTTTGCATAGTAATCAAACATTTAAAAGAAAAATACTTTGTAATAAAGCCATACTACTTAACTATCTGTTTTCAAATAGCGCAAAAAATTTGTTTCTCATAATTAATAATATTGGCTTAAAAATTACATTTTTTCATTAAATATATTCATATGTATTTAACTTACAGACGTGACTATGTACTCTTTGGTTTATAATTAGCAGTATGGCTTTACTAACTATAGAATGTAAAAAACTGTACATACTTTAATATTTTACTAAATGCTATGTTACTTTGTTATTTTTAAGGTCAATGCTCAATTTTCTAATGTAGTTGAATCACCTCAATTTAACAAACGTTAATCAAAGGGAAGCTTTAGATCCAAAACAGTTTCGTAATATGTCAGTATAACATATTTCGTAAAGACGCTTAAATTTGAGCAACGTTTAGAATATGAGGATGAACAAGATTACTTCTAGGGTTGGGAAGTTAAAACCTTAATTTAAGTTACCAATTTTATTTAAATTATGATAATTTCGCTTAGATTATGATATAATTTTGAAGTTAGGAGTGTTTAATATGTTCTTGATTATTTTTGTTCACAAACGTTTACCTTATGGTTGTGAAGAATACATAGACAACATAATCGCATAGATGCTCCACATCTTACAAGTCGAAATGATAGTCGATATGAAAGATGATACTAATCTATTTACTATTATCACTTCTAGACACACAACGAACAAAAATCTTTGTCACACGGATGCTATTACAGTTTTTTTGCAGTTTTTAAATGTATTAAAAAGTCCTATTAGCTTCACTGAAACAGTTAATATCAACACAGCATACTCGAGTTTGTTACTCGAGAAGTAGTTAGTATTATTAGAAAAGCACTATACAAAAGAAACATAATTTTAAGGGAATAGGTAGGCATAAAATGTATAAAATTTTAACATACTCTTCCAAAGCGAGATACAGGACTCTCTGCAAATGTTAGGTAATTTATAAAATTTTAAAAATATAGCCTAAGTACGTAGTTGATTAGGTACTCTAAATATTGCTTTCAGCAAAAAGTGTTTTAAAAATCTTGTCAATTATTCTTGAAAGTTATAAGTAGTTTGTTTAGCATTTTCATCCAGTCTTATGTCTTCCAAAATTGTATTGTTATTTGTCAAAATAGTCATGATTTTATTTCAACCGGATGATTTCCATGCATAATTTCTAAAACATGGGGTATCACTCTCACCACAACCGTTGACGTTTTAATGTCAACTGACACCACGTAAACATCATTGCAGCAAGGCCTCGGGATCTGAAAGAAAACGTCATTGTCAAAATAAGTCAATTCAGCGCAGCGTTGTAAGAGTGTGATCTCACAACCCTGGGCGATGTAAGAAGTTACCATGTGATAAAATACCAGTACTGATATTTTTTCATCGTATTAATTTGTTGTTAGTACGTTAACGGTTCTGGCTGCGTTGGGTTTAGTAAAAGAAATAGCAAAACTGTCATGAAGTTTCTTTAAAATATTATAGTTTGACTGATTTCAAATAGTAGTAGTTAAGCCTAAAGCTGATGACATAACTAAATGATTTGGAATTATCGATATCATATAGTGCTATTTATGAATGGGTTTGAAATGTAAATAATAATGTATGTTTTCAATATATGCGTAAAACAAGTTTTTTATTTACCTTTCCATTTTGAGCAGATGATTTCGTTTTTAAACAAGACGCCTGTTTAGCTAAATTAGTTAGATGACACAAACTATTCCTGCATCAAACGTTAAAATACACAATGACTTCGTGTATGTGTAAGATTTATTGTTATCAATCGACTCTTCCTGGAGAACTATCGCTAAGTCAATTTTTGAAATATTTGAAGCACTAACAGTACAGTCAAATCTTACATTAGCATAGTTTTCGGCCAAAAATCTGTAAATACTAACCGACTTGCACTGGGGATCTTCGAATTTCGAAAAGCATTCGATAGTCTAGATCTCAGAATCTTGTTAAACTTGTACCTTTAAGAATCGATGTCGTTAGCGCACTCGGTGCTGATGTTTGTCGTATGTAAAACTCCTATCATGACCTCTTCGGGCATTAGCCAAGGATCAATCCTAGGTCCGTTGCCCTTCCTTATCGCATTATTAAATTATTAAAATGAATAAAATTTGCGACTATTAGAATACGATACAAAGATCTACCTTGAAATCAAAAACGTAATCGCATCTTACTAAACAAGATCATGGAAAGAAAAAGCAGTTAGAAAAGTAGTAGTGTATTCGAGTGATTTTTAAGATTTAGTTTGCAATTGAAATTCTTTGTAAACGTTATGTACCTATTGCGATGTTCTGGAATTTTGCTAACAAAGTTCAAACAGGAGTTTCTCTCCATAACAACGGAGTGATACGTTTATAGCAAACTGTCGTATGGAAACTTCTTTTTCCAAACGTTTACGAAACGCTGCTCAACCCACCTGAATCCCACTCTTGGTTTCTCTCGACGTCAGACTCACCCAACTGCAATATCTGCTGAAAATGTATAAAAATTACGGCACAACCTCGAGATAGTGTTTTATTCCAAACTCATGCCAAGACTGATGCGCTCGCTGTGCAGAAGAAATTAGGTCGTTCAGCACTCGCTGCAGCTCCTGGAGTGACTCCGCTATCAGGACTATACATAAACAAACCTAAACGGCCTATATACGTTCCACTGCTGGGCACAAACCCCACTTCAACTATGAGGTGGAACGAGCCATAGTCCAACACGCGAGCTCAGTGCGGATTGTTGGAGGGGTGTAAGGTTAGTGAGCAACCTTAATGTCAGATGTTATCAAGCCGCCCTAAAGCCTCTGACTAGGCTTAACGACTGACATCTAGCGGCGTCAACCGGGACCGACTGTTATAACGTGCCTCCCAACGCACGGAGATACCCGAAATACACATCACTAGATTTCGGTCGGGGTGGTCACCCATCCCATTTCCGACCCGGCGTGTGTTGCTTTACAAAAGGGATCGTCGCCGATCACTGTCACAACTGTGCCACAGGTACCTCATTAGGACTATGTCAACTACGAATCGTAAGTTTGGGTTATGGTCATGAGCGTACTATATAAATACGGTATACTAGCGGCTACTAAGTTTCATTAAAAATTTATTCGGTAGATTTTACGTGAAAGACCAACACGGCAGATCCACACATAAGATCTTTCACATTTATAATATTAGTAGGATTTATTAGTTATTGGCATTAAAAATTAATCTGTCCACTTTATGTTGTGTAAATGTTGTTGCCAATAAAAACGCGAAATAAGTGGGTACGAATGTTATATTTCGAAAAAACCGGTAGAATGTCCAATTTAAGTACCTATAGATATTGTGAATACATTTTGTACAAGTCAATTAAGACTAGAGCGACCCTTTAAGACCTTTCAAGTTGTTTCTGCAATGAATCACCTCGATGACGTATGATTCAAGTTTTATCATGAAATTGAACAGGAAAAATCCCGCAATACTTTCCGTTAAGCAGCTAATATGCGGTTGCTAACCCTTAACTACTGACGTACGTATGAGTTACTTCTATTTTAAGACCCTGTATTGGTTATTTTTTAGGATAGTTCAAAACTAAGATGCAAAAATAAAAAATATAGAAATCCCATAGACATGGGATGAAATATTTATCACATACCTTGAATTTAACAGTGACTATTGTACGTGATAGGTTAGAATGGCAATAACATCATAACATTGATTTATGTATGATAACTAATTGAATTCCATACACAAGTGTATCGATACATATGCGAACGATTGCACCTTGACTGTAACTTTGCTTCGACTGCATTGAACGTTGCAGTGAGCAAAGGGCCTGAGGGATTTGGTTTTGGGTGTTTGCTGGAATGGCCCATCACTAAAATCACCAATTAGCTAATTGTCTGAATGATTAAGAACCCATTAGCTAAATAGCTAAATCGTGTGGGGATGTGGAAATGGGATACGACTAAAATACCTTAAATGATTCGTGAAACTGTCTTAGTTCTGAAACAAAGACCATCTGAAGGCACAATATGGATGAACTTGATAAAGATATGACAGGTATATGCGAACGGTGAAGAAATGGGATAAGTTTCCTGCGCAGATGTTTCCATCAGAACCCCTTCGATACCCGACGAATTCAGTCTATGAATCAATATTGTCGGTGATCGTGCCCTTGTATGAAACTATGAATTTGAATTGCGGTAGTTCCCTATCAAAATAGGATTTAGTAAATAGATGCGTTGACATAAACCTTTATAAAACCATTGCAAAATAACTATTATATCAGTAGTTTAAGGTGCCCCTACATAGGTTGATGTGATCAGGTCTGTATGATCTGAGGCACGCGGCACACACGGTACACGTTTTAAGACGAGGTATCAAGTCATTGTAACGTCATACGACACACTGTTATATTTATCAAACAGGATGACACCTTTGATTGTAAGATGCACACTGTGTTTTTATTCAGGTACACGTTTGGTCGCGTCAGCAAGTGGTTTTGGTGCTAGAAAACACAACTAAGTTTTCAAGAGGTGCGCTTCTTAGGCCTGTAGGAATGTTTTCAAGATGTACCTACTCATATACATTAACATAAAATTGTATTATCATCAACAGCCACACTGACTAAAGCTGAACATAAGTCTCCCCAATAGAGTTCCAGGTTGTAAGCCTACAAAGGCCGCCGCCTGCATCCATTGATACCCTGTAGTCTTTACCAGGTCATTCGTCCACCTTGCGGGTGCTGCGTTTGGCCTTAAATGGTCTCCACTCGAGAACATTTTGGCCTTGACGGCCTTTAGTTCATTTCATTTAGGAAGTTTGGTTTCAGCAAAGAAACTGTACTTTATCCAAACTTCTTTAGGTTTTAGTTAGTATCATTGTTTTGCTTTTGTTTTGATCCCTTCAATAAGGTAAGAGATTTTTGCAACACACCGAAAGTCTTCGTCTTGAGTCATCAATCGGTATTTTAAACTTAGTCATGACAAATTGAATATGGACGAAAGTGTCGAAAGCATAATGGGTTACTGGCGAAAAAGATCGAGTTTTTCTCACCATACAAATTATCTCGTGTCCCGTTGACATACTGGCAATTTTGGTCATTATGGGCGCACCTGTTCTTTCGCTAAAGTACTTTTTTCCTTCATTATGCCACCAACGACTCAAATGACTGCTGAAACATTATTTTCCATTATTTCCTTCAGACATTGGTGAATAATCATCTAATATTATTTTAGCTGATAAACGTTACGGTACCAATACAGGTTTTGTTTTGAGTGATCGATAAGCTTTCTTTTTAAAATCAAGATGTCTAAGACTAAAAGTAAATACATACAGCTTTTGTCAGGACCAAACAACCAGTATATTTTATGTGGTTATTAGTGTCAATTGAACATTCTTGTTGTGCTTATAGCTTATAATATATGTTGCTTATAGATGATGGCGATAAGCTCACATAAACTCAAAATATCTTTAACCCGGCGTCATGGGGGTTGGGTCTAAGATACCCGGCCGTTTTTAGAATTTCTATAATTTTTATACTATTCACCCGACATTGCTGTTTTTTCCTATAGCTGGAGTTAATGAATCACTTCACACGTTTGTGCCCTGAAATAAGTCAGAAAACGCCTGAGTTTGGAGCTATAAGTGCCGTAACCTGAAAATGGGTAATTTAGACCCATGCCTGTACTCGGTGTAACAATTTCACTCCATTTTTTCCATACAAAATGAGTTTTTTTATATTTTTATTTTATTTGTATTACTTCTTCTTTATTGTAGTTTAAACCTTTTTTATTTAGTTTGTTAGTGCAAAAGACATATTTGAGCGGTTTTTATAGAATATATTTTTGTTTTTTTCAAAGTCTCTTTTCCATGATAAAAATTATATATTTCAATTTTTTTTTAGTGTTGGTTAACCCTTGTAACTCTAAAGTTAATGCTGGTAATGATAAAAACCGTTTCTTTCAACTGGAGACTAAAATATTTACATATCTTACCAGGGTCAAATAGACCCAACCCCCACGTCCGTGTTACAGTTTTTAACCCCCATGACGCCGGGTTAAGCCCTTCTCTCACCTACTTTTGCTGTGCCCGACAGGGTCCGTATTGTTACTTTTATTACTTTTAAGGCCAATGTATTACATACGAGAAAGCAATAAATAAATGAAATGAAATTCATTTTTATTTTCCGTAGTTAGTTGTGTTAAAATTTTAAGTTATTTTTCCAACAAAAAAACGTAAAGTTGGATGTCTAAAGATAGCTCTAGATCTATCATTTTACTATTTTACCTTACCCACATTTGTTTATTTTTGTTTTCCCTCGATCCTCTACCTGAAGGTTGTCTGGAATAGATCGCTCCCTAGCGATAAGGCCGCCTAAATTGTTCATTGGTCTCTGTACAACTGTAATGTTTTTGTGCAATAAAGAATATCTAACTACCTTTCCATCTATCATCATCTGCCCCACGATGTCCACTGCTGATGCGCTCATAGATTTCTGGGGCAACCAGCTGTAGACCGACTGCATTCATTAAAAGCCGGCTATCTTTGTCAGATTGAATAATCTGACTACCTATGTACGCGAATGTCTGATGAGTGTTTTGCAACAATTATGTAGTTGATAAAAAGGTTTACCAACAATAAAAACTAGGACAGTGGGGCCCTTTTGTTTGGCCCAAATTCACAAACGCAAATCAACGTTGAGCATCCCTCAGAAGCATAGATGTCCCTTTTAGTTTTATTTTCATTTTACAGGACAGCATGAGCGTGTGTAAGGAATGCGTTTCATGAATGATATCATTGTTTACTTACCCAACAGAAACACAATACTGATTTTCTGCTAGCGTAAAACACTTAATTATTTCCTGACAATTTGGAATAATTAATGGAATTAATATTAGAGATACACACATCAAAACTGTCTAGGGATATCATAGGGATATCATTTTTCAAATATTTCATAAAGTTAGCTTGTTTACAAGTTGAGCATTATCTTAGAATAACGCGAGAACAGAAGCATAAGATAAAGGTTAAGAATATTACAAAAAAAAACGTTTGATTTAGCTAAAATTTTGACACATTTTAAAAGAAAAATCTGTCTTTTTTTAAAGTCCTAACGATTGTACAATAATGCTACTACAATGATTTATATACAATCTGAAGTGAAGTGTCTCAAGACGAAAGTCTTTGACCAGTGTGTGTTGCCAGTAATGACATATGGGAGTGAGACGTGGTCGTTTACTATGGGTCTCATAAGAAGGCTCAAAGTCACCCAGCGAGCAATGGAGAGAGCGATGCTTGGTATTTCCCTGCTTGATCGAATCAGAAATGATGAGATCCGCAGGAGAACTAAGACAACCGACATCGCTCGAAGGATTGCATCGCTGAAGTGGCAGTGGGCGGGACACATAGCGCGGAGAACCGATGGCCGTTGGGGCGGAAAGGTTCTCGAATGGCGACCGCGTACCGGACGACGTTCCGTGGGCAGGCCATCCACAAGGTGGACCGACGATCTGGTCAAGGTCGCGGGAAGCCGCTGGATGCGGACAGCGCAGGACCGATCGTTGTGGAGATCTTTGGGGGAGGCCTATGCCCAGCAGTGGGCGTCGTTCGGCTGATATGATGATACAATCTGAAAGGGCAGATATAGCAGTTTCTGTGTTCTATAAATTTCTACGTTGGTATTCATATTTTAATTTTTACAGCCACCCAAATAGCTATACTTTGTATGAAAATGCTTGTGATATCCCTAGACACTTTTGAGCAGTGTACATTTGAAACTACGCTTACGAATATTGTAGAAAAGAAGTTTGTGATGACACTCAAATTTTGGGCTGTTTTTTCAAAAGTCAGGTGAAAATGAAATTATCAGATAAAAAATATCATAACTAAATATTTTGTTACCGAAATAGAATTTGTCTACACCTGCTCAGTGGTACTTCAATAATCTGATAATTTTTATCTGACTATGGAAAAATCTGCCCGCAAAAAATACTTCATTCATTGAAATAATCTATGATAAACTCTGTCGATAAGGTGTTGTGACACTTGAATTGCTTTCGAGTACTTACATCTGCCTCAAACCTATGAATCATAAATAACATAACATTAATCATAAATTTTTAAGGGTTTCTTGTTGATAATGTCAGAATATTTGCATCCAATCTAATGGATCATCAATTTTCTCATCATTTTAATCGAATTTACGCTTACTTAACATAACATAAACGGCCTATATACATCCCACAGCTGGGCACAGGCCTCACCTCAACTATGAGGTGGAACAAGCTATACTCCAACAAGCGGGCTCAGTGCGGATTGTTTTAGGGGAGTAAGGTAAGTGAGCAACCTTAATGTCAATGTCTCTGACTAGGCTCAACGGCTGACATCCAGTGACGTTAACTGGGACCAACTGCTTAACGTGCTTTCCGACGCACGGAGATGCCCGAAATACACATCACTAAATTTCGGTCTGGGTGGTCATCAATGCCATTTCCGACCCGGCGTGTGTTGCTTTACAACAGAGATCGTCGCTGATCACTGACACAACTGCACGGGCACCTCAATTTACTTGATTCATCAAAAACCTGAAAAGTCAACTGTGGTAGCTAATCTGAGTCAGTGTAAAGATCCCACGTTAGTAAAAGTGACACCTAGTCACCTACGTCAACGACTGCCGAAATTGTATGAATTAAGTTTAATAATTATATTATGTTTGACTCATGGGTGGAATTACCTGGAAGATCAAATATTTATCGCTCCCGGCGTGCGTGTGAGTTGTATGCTCACGCGCATCAAGGTGATTCGATTTGACTAAAGTGACGCGCAGGTGGGTTTGCTCGCCAGACATAAAACAGCCTTAGCCCTAACTAGACCTGTCTATAAATGTGTTTTATCCGCAAACATTAGATTAAATATTTTAAATTATGCGTTGCGGTTTGTGATCAAGGACAGTTTTTGGGATAATATTTATTCGTTCGGGTGAGTGATTTTATTTTGAATATTCACTTGAAGGATCTAAGAATTTAAAAGAGTATCTATCTTCATGTATTACTTACCTAATTTTACAAGTGGTTAAGAAGATCAATAATATTTTAATTTGCCTCTGAAAGGGAGTTTTCAAATTAATTAATTGATTTATTCAGTATCGGTTTTTTATTAACTTTTTGATCTGCATGCGAATATTTATTTCGGTTCTTGTGACAAAAGAAAACATAAAAATACCTAAAAATATGCAAGAGTGGTCAAAAATGATTTAATGACAGCTTAAGTTTGAAGCGTCCCTAAATCCAAAACAAATATTACATATTTTAATTCTGTAGGGATAAGATGGCTTTTTTTAATACTTTCTTCAGAGATATAATTCCATTTATTCATGAGTGAGCATCATTAATTGTTTCTGTCGTAGGAACACAAGTTAAAATCTTAGCCGTCCCGGGTCTTGGTACCAGAACAATGTATGTGATATACTCCCGAATTCACAAACGCAAATCAACGTTGTGCGTCCCTCAGAAGTATAGCAGACCCTTTCCGTTCATTTTGCGGGACAACATGAACGTGTGCTTAGCGTTGATTAACGTTTGTGAATACACCGGACCGGATAGTCTTCTTAATATTTCATTTCTTGCAGCGAAAATTGCATAAAATGAACAAGTAGAAAAATATTCATGTATATTGCAGATGTGAATAAATATTCTAAGAGTGAATAATTAAATCATATGCACGTTTTACGAGTTAATAGCAGACTCGATTTCGTTTTGTGTTGTCGTTTACATTAATCCCTTCTTTTCGGTTTATGTTAATTAAACTTAATTATTATTTCTCATGGTATTAGATGCGCCAGACGTGAATACATTTTCGGAAAAGATAGCGTCAAACTGTGAGCTGCAAGCTTCTCTCTGCAGTTGTTGTTGAGCTACTGCAGACAGCGATTAGTTTGCGGTCTGCAGTCGCTATGACGTTATGTTACCAAAAAGTTTGGTGACTCGTTCCTATTTCGTGCTATCCAGACGTTTAACGCTCTTCCAGCGCATGTGTTCCGTTCTTCCTACAATTCCGGGTTTTTGAAGCTGGGCGTGAAAAGGCATTTATGCAGGCCTTAAAAATGACATTGACCAGCCCAGTAGTTTCTTCATTACTAAACTTGTTAGTCCCATATCTGGACCTCACGTCTACTTCCCATCAGGTGGATAAGGTCTTCGTGAGAATCACATTGAAAAAAATGTAGTAGACCAGCTTTTAAGACCAGACCAGAAAGTAGCAAATACGCAATAAGGTTTTTTTACAATGCGACTTAGCAAACAATTACGAGTCCTAGCAAATATGATCTCAAGTAGGTAACTCCTAACTCTACCTTTGTAATCCGAAAATTCCTTCGCGTCTCCAAATTAACAACAAATGTCAACGTTCTTATTGTTGACTCATCAATAATACTGGCGAAGTGATACACGGATATTAACGCTTAGTGCAAACAGTGCTAAATACTAAACCCACAAGATTGGGGATTAACCGCTTCACAAAAATTCGGAAGATGCTATTTTTGGTTAAAATGGCATAACACTTAAGAGTTTATCCCAAACGGGGTAGTCATTTTAGATGTCTTATTGTCTTCACGATGAACGGAGCATTCAGAAGCCCACAGTCTAATTGTGTTGATGAAAAATAAGTGCTGAGTTTGCATTTCTCAACCACAGTAGCTACACTGTGTGGATCAATTAATGTTATTGGTGGATATCAAACACTTCCCTAGTAACGTAGCATAGATAGGTATCAAATAACATAACATATAACATACTCTCACGACCATATCCCCAATGGGTTAGTCAGAGGCACTCTGATTGTTGCCGTCATAATGAGCGGAACATTCAGTAGCCCACATTTCGCCGAGGGAATTTGAACCCAACGTGGTAAGGGGCGAGCCCACAGCCGTTATCCGGGTGGCTTGGGTTTTATATCGGTGTTTTCCATCACCGGAGAGTTAGCCGCAAATTGTACAGTGAACACAAAGTAGGTGTGTTCCGGCAGGATTTGATCTCGGGACCATCGGGTTCTCAGCCAGAGTGTTTAACCACTGGGCTACGTACCACCAGGTACCAAATCTCTATGGCAAAGCACCCTTCCTTCCTTTTATTATTTTTTTCATTATGGTAAAGCAATCCTTCTTTTGTAATTCTAGGCTATTATGTGTTTTAAAAGTCTGGCGGAAAAGTTCATAGTGTCTACTGTCTATAGGTTTTTGTGTACATGATAATGTGCCGTATGTATGATAAATATTATTTGTCATAATAACTATCTGTGTGCTCCTCTAGTATGTATTTTATCTGTGTTATATCTATTCATGTATCACATTGAAATGTTTACTTATGAAGGACGGTACATCTGACACCTACAATACCTATAAGTTGTGCTTAGTTTATGCCAGGCAGGTTTTCCAGGTTTGAAGGCAGGTTTTCCAGACACGAAATTCCTTGAATCTTTAACGAGAAATTCAACCATGAATCTATAAATAAAGAAAGATCATCGTGGCCCAGTGGTGTAACACTCTAAATTGGAACCGATACCGAGTTCAAGTCTTGCCCGAAGACCTTGTATGTGAAAATTGAAAAAAATGCGATGCGATGAAAAAAATGCTTGGGTCCATGAACCCAAATTAGTGCTGGGTGTTTCTATGATCGATGTTTTTATTTTACGTTAATTTCCTCGAAATTCAAATTAAGAGCTACGACTGTAAAAAATTCGTATAACCCCCTTCAGTTATTAGAGGTATTTTTGTAACACCTTGTATAGATATTATGATTATTTTGGTACAAGAACTATTCTTTTTTCATGCATGTCACGGTTCTGCACTTCTTTAATATGACTTTTAGGAACCGTTGATTCTATGAATGCAACCACATTGCCTCATTAAATACAGGTTGTTTGAAATATTACTTAACGAATTAATCAGGTGGTAATTATTTAGTTATATTAATAACGGGTTACAAGCATTCCTGTAGATTATTATACTTTAGTTTGTATTAACAACATCACACTTAGTTTTAAATATCCAGTAGGTATTTTTGTTCTTAGCAGTTAAAAATTCCTACGTTCATAGCCTTACCTTCTAAGCCTTGCTAATTTATTCGAATTTTGACTATAACTGAACAGCTTCTGGCTTATAAACTTAAGAAGACAGTTTATATAAAGGTAATTGATATTCGTAACCAGGCAGAAACAGTATTTATCTGTTTACCTAATCATTTCATTTTATTTACCCTCACATTGCTTCTGGCCTGGAAATGCATGATCTTTCACTAAAAGGTTTCTTATCAAATCAAAATATTACCAATTGTTCAAGTCATACGGAAACTAAGTAGGCATTGTGAGAAAATAAATACTTCGTGCCTGAATTAAACCTAGATAAGACCTTAGGCATGTTTTATAAATTCTCTTGTTTCATGTCAACCTAACATTTAGTTCATGTCGACCCTTTCGTTTTTCTGACCAATTGAACACCAGACCGGACCAGTTATGTTTTTATGAATTTTAACAAACACTTTAGATACAAAATACAATCGATTAAATAAATAGTAGAAAATAATGTACTTCTATTAAATAAAGCGAGAAAACTCTACGTCAAAACTTATAAATTTGTATATTAATAAAGCTAAATTTCTTCATGTCAAAGCCCAAAAATGTTGCACAAGTAGTATTTCAATTAAAGTGTGACACAATGGTTTCACCTTAATTACTGCACAATTACTGTTCAATTCCTTTATGAATGAGGGGGTTACCCCCTTTAGTCATAAAAACTGAAACAACTCTTCAACAACACGTTAACTTTTGTATCGCTTTGTCTCTTTCATTCTTATTGCTGCCGCCATTTGCGAGTAAGTGGCACAACATGTCAATTGCTTAAACTATGTTTTAGCGTTGCGGTCGTTTTTATGAATAAGGGGTCCAGTGTCTAAATTATCTCTTACAGACTCTTACAGAAAAATCAATGAAACCTATCAACAATAAAGAATCAAAACAGTGTTTCACTTATTTTGAATCTTAGGGACGACGCTTCAAACGAAATACTATTCTGTCATTACCGTATTACAATTTGTCAAACCGTCAATATCTTTACGATCTCTCTGTCAACTCACACACTGTGCACACCTCATTTTGATTATGACTTTACAAATCAGAAGCGCATTTTTGGCGCCTAATTCAATGGTTTTCCTAATAGCCATGAATACCCGGTTAGTTAGCAGTTAATTGAATCGCATTTTTCTAATATTAGCCAGTCTTGATCTAAATGTAGAGTTAATCGTAGTGTTGGAAAATAACAATTGTGCTCAGTGTTGTATTTTTTTTTGTTGCAGAATAATTAGTGGAACAGAATAAGACGTTTGAAAAATGGGTTCTTCAATTGGATTCAAAAACCCCGAATGGGATTTGAGTAAAAGTAAATGTAAGTAAAAAGGTTTTGATATATTTGTTTCTTAAGTTTAATTTTGTTTTGAAAATTTCAAAAGCTGCCGGCTTTTTCGATTGAAATTGAAAAAGGCAGTAATGATAGATGTAATTTAATAATTAAACATACAAAGTCTATCTAATTAATAAAATGTGTCAGTCTTTTGTGCTTTTGAGTAGAGCACATAATTTTTCTAAACTAAAAAACAAACTGTGTGCGATTATGTCTTTTTTTTTGTTTACTGTATTGTTAAGAATCACTCGTGGCATAGGTCTGTCCCTTGTTCCTTCAAATCAAAGTCAATTCCAAAGGCATTTGTTTCAACTTCAACAAAAGCCCTTGAACAGACGTTTTGGGATAATCCAAATTCGAATTCAATGGCATAGTAGAATTTAAATACGGTAAAAATAATGAAAAAAACGATGTTACTCTACTAGAATATAAAGTGCCATGAAAAATGATTGTTTTATTAACTACATAGTATCATTCAAATTACTGTATATTTTCTTTCTGATTTTTGCCTAAATCTTGAGCGCTGCCTTAATTTCTCCGTTTTGACATGTGGTGACTGGTAGAGAATGCCTCTAGGCATTAAGTCCGCCATTTTGTTCATGTGCAATTATGAATTGATATTTTTTTAGATGATGAAGTAGACGACATCCCATTGATGCGAACTCCAGGTCCGGTGCTGATGATCCTCGCCGCATACCTCTTATTTGTGTTGAAGGTGGGACCAGCGTTCATGAGGAAGCGGGAGGCATTCAAATTGAAGAAGACACTCGTTTGGTACAATGCCTTACAAGTGGCGCTGTCGTTATATTTGGTGCAAAAGGTATGATTGTCAATTAAGTTGTGTTTATTTTCAACCCTCCTTTGAAAATTATAATGATTGATATGATTGTGATATGTCGTAATGTCATGTAGAATTCATCTGTTTCCTTCGGAACTTCTAAACCAGTTATCATAATTAGACAAATTCTGCAACAGTCGTTGCTTTGCTCAGGTGACCTAATAATTCTGATTTCGGGTGCCACTTTTTTAGCACAATTAACCTATCTACTTCTTTACGTAAGTAATTTATTTTGCATCTTCATGCTTCGGGATTCACATAAGGCAACTCCCGGCTGATGTCTTTAGATATCAGTCGTTAAATCTAGCCGGAGGCCTTGGGGCGGCTTGATAACATCTGACAGCAATTTTTAGCACAAACCTTACATCCACTACGGTTTTTGTATTGAGTAATTATTAATCATCTAATCTAATAACTTTTTTTTTTCCCGTCAACAATTTTTTTTTGCCATTTTACTTAAATTAATGGACTACTTAACATTAAAATTTGGCCTAAAAGACGGGTACAACGTTGTGTATAGTGTAGACTTTGATCTTCAGAAAATAACTTAATTACCTTATAATGATGGTAAGGTTTTTTGGAGGCAAAATTCACTAGTTACTTAATCATCTAAAAGTGATTAATTTATTTTAAACCAAACAGTTTTTGCACTTAATGACAATCGCATTCGTGGCATTCGCATAGAGACAGACATAATTAGAGACTATATTTTATCGCCTAGGCAGTAACTATCAACTAATCATTAACGTTTAAATAGCATTTAAATACCATCCACCATTTTCGAAAATCTCAAAATCACATCACATCACAAAAGTACATCATTCGGAAATGGTGGAGAGTAGATATTCTTTGAAATTATTTGAATAATGACTCTGTAAGTTAAAGGATATATCTAAGTATTTCGTAGACTAAAGCAATTTTTTTCTTTTTTTCAGCTCTTCCGTGGTATATTTAAAATGGGGTTGGTACCAAGTGTATGTTTCATAGAACAAGATGACATGCGTGCAGAGGTGAGATAGATAAATTCAAATATCTTCTTAGAAAATTGTACCTTTTTTAACAATTTTGTAAGAAATGCATGTACCACACCTAATTAATTCAAAATTACTGTAGGAAAGAGGCACAAATAGGGCAAAAGGGTGTGGCAATACATACAGTAGGGTGTACGCACACCCTTACCCTAATCTATAAATATAAAGTAATAATAAAAATATCGCGTGTACAATGTAAACTCAGCCGCACACCACGCTACCACATTAAAGGAATACTATTACCGTGACGCTACACAACGCCAGAGACCTTTGTTAGTAGGGAAGTCCTTTAGGAAGCGCGGTCGGCACAGAGTCCACTTTGCATAGTTGGCCGTACATGTACATGAGTAGCTGACTTATTTTTGGAAATATTCTTGAATAATAACTATTCTTAAAAAAAACATTATTTATTTTGCGATCAGCCGTGCTATTCCGGCGGTGCACATCGGACAACACTTCACATCTCGGTGCTTCACGCTTACCTCAGTCATCGATACACTTTGCTTTGAATTAGTATTTTCCCTCATTTTGTATGTAAATAATTAAAAAATGTTATTTGGATTAGTTCTTTTCTCTGTAATGACCACAGTTGCAAAGAAATTGAATTTTAAAGTTCACTCACTCGAGGGAAGGGAGTTTTGGCGTCCGCCGGAATAGCATAGCAGTATCCAATTTGCAGAGAAATATATTGGTTCCTAGAATTACTTGTTATCACACATAAACAGGTGCTTCTGTTTAAATTGTCTTGAGCATCGATTTGACTAGTCTAAAATATTCTTGCATTGTTACAGATCCTCTCTGGCATCTACTGGTACTTCATTGCCAAACTGACCGAGCTGGCAGACACAGTCTTCTTCGTCTTCAGGAAGAAAGACAGCCAGATATCCTTCCTCCACTTGTACCACCACACCGTCATGGCTATCGGCACATGGGGTATGCTGAAGTACTCGCCTTCACACTTTCTGTTCTTCATCGGGTTCCTAAACTCCTTGGTGCACGTCGTCATGTACACGTACTATGGATTGGCGGCGTTTGGCGATAGGTTCGCCAAGTATTTGACCTGGAAGAAGTATATCACCACTATGCAGCTGGTTAGTATTTTATTAATATATGATGCGAAACAATATGTTGTATGTAAAGGACTCGAGCGTGAGCTAAAACCGGCCAGTCCTTCCAGTAGCTGTTCAGCTCGTCTTCAATAGTCGCCTTTTGTTACTAGGCTTCCGATCAGTAGCCTGATAGAATAATGTAAAAATTCTCTAAGATCCACGACCTCAACACCACTTTGTTTTTTTTATTGCTTAACAAAATAAATAATAAACCTTCATTTGAAACTGATATGAGATCTCAGATAAAAAATTAAACGAAAATGATGGTAGTGCTACAAATATTTATTTATCACGTAAATACCAATGACTATTTCGAATATTCATAACGGAATATTGTTCATTAAAAATTCTTTATTTTTCAGATTCAATTCATGATAATGATGATCCAGTACTTCGCGACAGTAAAAGTCTCTGAGTGTGCTCCAGCAAGAGGAACTGCTCTTTTCGTGGCCTCCAACACCATGGTCATAATTCTCCTCTTCGTGAATTTCTATAGACAAAGCTATAGTAAAAAAAAACCTAAAAGTACCTCCAATGGGTCTGTCGTCAAAAGCATTGCATCAACATCTGGGGAAAGTGAAAAAGTGAAATGAGTATCTCCAAATAGTGTTAGATTAAAAACTTGGTAATCTGTAAATAAATATAAATAATGGACTCTACATTCCATTGAAATTGGTGTTCATGCGTTTTGGTATGAGTATCATCGTTTCATAAATCTGGTTTTGCAATGTATCTAGTATATAGGGTGTTATCAACAGTGAGCGTTTGAACGTCTCAGGGTTTCGTTGTTGATCAGTTGAAGGGTAATAATGAGATTGATATACGAAAGAAAGCTTTATGAGGTTCGTCATCACAAGTAGTAAAGACTACTAAATATTTATAACACGGAATAAAAAGTCAAGCTGTCAACTTTTTTTATTAACTCAGTTGTTTTAAATAATATTTGCTCATTTTAATTTTAAAGCATAATGTAATGTCACTCAGTTTACGTATGACTGTTATTCCGTTTTCGGGATATACCTAGCACGTAGTGATTACTGAATTCTCTGACAAGTTGAATCAATTCAGTTTTCGAAATGTGTTATGGAAATTAGAACGCAAAGATAAATAAAAATAGGATGTAGGTATTTATTGTTTAGATTTGATAACAATGGTTGCTTTGGATGAAAATTCGTTTGTTCGTTATGTTTGTGTGTTAGGAAAATAAGACAGGGACTGTTTGTAAATAATAATGTATAAGAAAATAAATGCTTAAAAAATATTTCTTTTTTTGTTTTTTATTAACCCAGCAATACTTTTCTAGGCTAATCTACACAGATAATCGCATCACCGGCAAAAGACTTCCCTTTTGTGCTTCAAGTCTTATTTATCTAAATAGTTTCCTTTCCGTCCTTACATCGCGTCATGTCCACTGTCACATAACTAAATGAAAAGAATAAGATATTTTTTACATTCCTGAAGTGACGACATGGCAATGCCCCGCACAGCTTTGACCTCTGCTGGGACTCTTACCATTATTATTTTTGTCTGGTCGGCACTTTCATTTTTGGGTACGAAATGGTTGTTCTCCTTTAAGAAGCAAGCACCATCGTTTATCAGCGTGAACGTAAGTACAAAGCGATGCTACTGATTATCCACCAGCTCCACCCAGGCGAATTTCATCAGGGAATAATAGTATTACCAACGCACTCACATGGAAGTTAATAATATCGTCACCGTCATGTCAAAATTAAATAACTGACACCTTTACCGAAATTCACTTTATAACGTTTTTGAATATTGGAAAGTGTGATCTACATTTCAGTCTTTAGCCCGTTGCGATATGTATAATACTCGCTTAGATATCTTCGTTTTAGTAAACCTATTGACCACATATTACAACAAGGTTTGTACTAGAATTTCCGTGGAACAATTGAATAACTGGTAAATAAATTAAATAACTACATAATAAGGGCCACTACAATAAAAACTAAGTCAATAAGATACTTTGTTGAATTCTGCCACAACTCACTCCAAAACATTGTTACAAAATTTAGTTCTGGCAAAATTGAATAAATGCGCTTGTTTAATTTTTCATTATAAAAATAATACTTAAACATAATTTTGAGATTGATAAGTGTGCTTAGTCAGTTTTTCCTGTTCAAAGTCGTGAATAAAAATCAAGCTTATATCAAGCAAACTAAATAGGTAATCCAAAAACAATAAAATTGTAACATGTATATCTGAATCCAACTTCTGACAATCAACTTCAGATTACACCCAAAACAAATATTCAAATATGAAAATTAAAATAAATCAAGATGACTATTCCGATTCAAAATCTAGCTCATTGACGTCAAGTTGAGCTGATGATGCAGGCAAACTTTTACGACGATACGATGCATGTAGTTCACGATTTTGAAGGCCATATTCAGTAATTGCAGCAGCAGGTGTACTTCTTGTTTATAGACTAGGCTTGTTTAACGTATCTATGGATAATAATGCCCGGAAATTGATTTTCAAAACGTAAGCATTTGATTCTCAACCAAGCGTGGCGATTCCTGGCTACGGGGGCGGTTATGGTAACCGCGGAGCAGGGGATGCTAGGAATCCCCGGGTAAGATCCAACTGCCACCATTGACGACTCGACCTAGCAACATTTAACTCGCGCACTCTGAGGCTCGACGCGAACCTCGTGGAGTTGGAAAAATTGATAAGTTACATTGGGATATTATTGGGTTATCTGAAGTCCGAAGAGAGGGGGGAGCCTAGGGAGGACTCGATAGCCCTGCAATCCAGTAACTTACTATACCACGGAGAGGGCGACCAACAGTCCCTAAGTGGTGTTGGGTTTATCTTCACAAGTGTGTCAACAACGTGATCACTATCGGAAGTGTTTCGAGCAGGGTAGCTTACCTGATACTCAGAAAATCGAAACGACATTCGCTGAATGTCATTCAGGTCTACGCTTCGACTTCGAAACACGACGATATCACGGTGGAGGCTATGTATGAGGAGATTTCTAAAGCCATGCATAACCATAAAACCCACTAAACAGTTGTGAGGGGGGATTTCAATGCGAAGTTGGGGCAACTTGGATTTAGGCAACGGAACAATAGGGGCCAGATTATTGCTGGCCGACTTCATGGAGAAGGAGAACCTCTTTATGATGAACTCTTTGTTCAAGAAGCCCGTAAACCGCAAATGGACCTGGATCAGTTCGGACGGTAGGGTCAAAAACGAGATCCATTTTATCACGACGAAGAAACATATATTCAATGATGTCGCTGTGATCAACGCTGTTAAGACAGGAAGCGATCACCGCATGGTCAGAGGCACATTGAATATCGACGTTTAAGGGAGCGCGACTGATGACATCCACGCTCCGACCTATAGCGGCTAAGATTCGCAAACCCGAGTGCTTTCAGCTTCAAACCCGCTTCGAAGCTCTTGAGAACAGCAACGATGTGGATGTATACCAAAACGCAACCATGTCCGTCCAATTACAGAACCAGAAATCGAAACCAATCCAACTACAGCGAGGCGTGAGACAAGGAGACGCTATTTCTCCGAAATTGTTCACAGCTGAGGATATTTTCATGCTTCTGGACTGGAAAGGATGCGGCATTAACATCAATGGCTAGTACCTAACACACTTGCGATGTGCCGATGATGTAGTTCTTATGGCTGAGACCTTGGAAGACCTGAACATAATGCTCGAAGATCTCGGTAATGCTTCTTAAAGGAGAGAATCTTCGAGCATGTTGGGACACCTGGGACAGGCAGTCCAGTTATGTTAGTTCAATTTCGAGAAAGAGATTTCTCGTCAAATTCAGCTCGGATGGGCAGCGTTCGGGAACCTCCGGCATATATTTGCATCCGAAATACCTATGTCTCAAGACGAAAGTTTTTGATCAGGGTGTGTTGCCAGTAATGACATATGGGAGTGAGACGTGGTCGTTCACTATGGGTCTCATAAGAAGGCTCAAGGTCACCCAGTGAGCAATGGAGAGAGCGATGCTGGGAATTTCCCTGCTTAAACGAATCAGAAATGATGGGATCCGCGGGAGAACTAAAACAACCGACATCGCTCGAAGGACTGCATTCTTAAAGTGGGCGGTATACATAGCGAGGAGAACCGATGGCTGTTGGGGCGAAAAGGTGCTGGAAAGGCGACCACGTGCCGGACGACGTTCCGTAGGCAGGCTCTCCACAAGGTGGACCTACGATCTGGTCAAGGTCGCGGGAAGCCGCTGGATGCGGACAGCGCAGGACTGATCGTTGTGGAGATCCTTGGTCTCCACCAAGGATCTCCACATCGATCTGGACATAGGCCTCCGCCTATGTCCAGCAGTGGGCGTCGTTCGGCTGACATGATTACAGATTTTTTCACCAAAATTGCATAAATAAATGGATAAAACAAAACGAATAAATCAAAAATTAGGTCAGTAAAAGTGAAGCAAAATTAAATAAGCCCTCTTATTCACTGGAAATATTCGTATTAGTTACTTCTTGGGTGTGGCAAAACTTGTTAAGTGACATACAAAAACTTGATAACTGCAACTTAGTAGTAAAAAAAGTGTGTGGCAAAACTAAATAATTACTTTTTTATTTTTCTATTTAAAACAGTGAAAAGTAACATCATGGCAGACTACTTGAATTATTAAAGTAAACCTGCTGTATAACATATCGAAAGATCCACCGTAAATTTTCTTCACCTTAAAAAGTTATTGCCATTTTTATGGAAAAAAAACACAAAAACGTGAATATCTCAGAGTTTTGGTTTTGTCAGTTATTTAATTTTGACACGACGGTGACGATATAGTTCAGTAATTACACTTCGCTTTGTCCTCGAAATTAAGAAGACAAATTGTAGTAAAGCGTATCGTGCTGCCATCTACCACTAATGTTGAAATCCATAGCCAAAAAAAAAAACTATGGTTCCGAACCATCTCTGCTGTCAAAGATGCACAAACGTCATTTAGCGTTTTAGTGCTCGCGCCATTTTTCACGCATTTTTTTCTTCGCCAACTTTTAAAGGAAATAAACGGATATAATGCCAAAAAGACGCAATGAAGAGGAATTGGAGGAGTACATGGAGCGAAAGATGAGAAAAATGAAAGAAAAGTTTAAACGTAAACTTCAAAACCGATCAAGCTCTGGTAAGTACCTACTTGGAAAACTACGCATTTGCAATTACAATTTTGCATTGAAAGTTCCTAAAAAGTCTAGTGTACACCTAAACTGGGTGCTTCCGAAGACAAATAATGAATGAGTGTAGTTCATAGTGGCTACTACCTTTCTAATCAAGAGTTAAAAACGATCAAGTTCTGGTACTAAGTACCTACTTGAATAACTACGCATTTGCGTTGGAACTTTCTGAAAGTCTGGTGTCCACCTGAATTGGGTGTGTCCGAAGGCGAATAAAGAATGTGTATAGCTCTGAGCGGTTATGACCTTTCTAATAAAATTAAGAGTTGATAATAGAGTAGTGAATGACTACTTGTGTACAATTTAAAGTGATTGTTACCTACCAAAAGCAGTTATACATGTAATATTACGTGTATTTATGTTTACTTATGTCTCTATGTAAACATTTTCAAAAAAATAAAAAAAAAGTACATAGGTACTTTCATGAGTTTGTGAATAGTGTTAGGTGACAGTTACCTACAGGAGATGAATCTGTGCTCAGTTCATTAAAAGTTTTAAATTGATGAATTTCAGAAAGAGAAACTACTGATTATCCTCTGGATGACACAGTAACCCTGCCTCCGTCCCCGACAGAGCAAGAAATCAACCCATCTTTGACACCTAACTTAATGGAAGAGCCAGATTTATCACATTCTGAACCCATTGAAGTCTCCTCTTGCCCGGAAGAGCAGAGTTTACCTGATGAAATAAGAGCATTACTGGGAGACGCACCCGCCCCTGAAAAAAAATATGGAAACAAAATACATTCAGATGTTGCCTTACGCTGGGAACATATAGCCACAACAGGCTTATCTAAGGAGCAGAAGAAAGAGCTCCTAGATAAATACTGCCTACCTGAAAATGCAAAAAAGATTGGAGCTCCATCTTTAAACGCTGTGGTGAAAGCTGCTTTATCAGACATTCTTTATAAGAAAGATAAAGCAATTGAACAAAAACAGATTCAAATAGCATCAATTTCAGCATGCATTGGTGAGGCCCTAACCACAGCACTAACCAATCAAACCTCTAACATGCCTCTGATTAAAACCCTAACAGACGCTGGGAAGTTGATTTGTGATTTACAGCATACCGAATCAATGGTGAGAAGAGGGTATGTTTGTTCTTATATAAAGAAAGATGTGAAGGATCATTTATACCTCACTAAAATAGGAGAAAAATTGTTTGGTGAAAACTTAGCAGATACCATAAAAGCTGCTAGGGCCATTGTTAGATCTGGGGCTGAAATCAAGATCTCCCAGACCCCTAAGAAAAATAATTTAAACTGGAAGCCTCCACTTCAGCCACCGGGCAGGCAAACGGGAGTGACTACGAGGCGTCAGCCTGCCCCGGCGGCAGCGGTGACAGCACCGACGGGCCGTCGGCATCATCAGCGCTATCCTGCACCGCCGGCAGCGCTGGCAGCGCCGCAGCAGCGCCCCTATTTGCAGCGATCACGGATACAGCTACAGCCCCGCAGATAAAACCGGTGAGTCATTCAGGTAGACTCTCACTGTACATTGAAAGATGGCGTCTCCTTTCAAAAGACCCAGTTCTTTTGTCCTGGGTTGAGGGTTATAAATTGCCATTTTATAAACCAGTCTACCAAACTATTGTACCATCTGTAAGAAAATTAAGTTCTACAGAATTAATTAAATATGAGAAAGCTGTTGATGATTTAATTGAAATAGCTGCTATATCGCCCTGTAATTCTTCTGATCATCAATTTGTATCAAGTACTTTTCTTGTTTCAAAACCAGATGGAAATAGTAGATTCATATTGAACTTAAAAAATTTAAATAACTTCATAAAAACTAATCATTTTAAAATAGAAGATCTGAGAACCACTTTAAAATTAGTTTCAAAGAACTGTTATATGGCAACCATTGATTTAAAAGACGCATATTTTTTGGTAAAAATTAGTAATGACTTTAAAAAATATCTACGTTTTCAAACACCGTCTAACTCAAAATATAAAACAAAGTTTTTTGAGTTCAATGTTTTGCCTTTTGGTTTGAACACTGCTCCATATGTTTTTACAAAACTATTAAAACCAGTTATGAGCTTACTCAGATCCATGGGCTATATATCTTCCATATATTTAGATGATATATGTTGCATTGGTAGTTCTTATAATGAGTGTGTCAGTAATGTTACTAAGACTATACAGGTTTTAGAGGCTTTAGGATTTGTCATTAATGAAAAAAAAAGCCAACTTAACCCTTCCATGAAGTGCCAATATTTAGGTTTTTTAATAGACACTAAACATTTCCATATTGAACTTACAGACAAAAAGAGACTTTACATTCAGAATGAAATTTTAAAAATATCTAAATTGCAGCGTTGCAAGATTAGACATTTTGCCCAATTAGTAGGTCTTTTAACGTCTGCATGCCCAGCCATTCCATTTGGTTGGGTATATACCAAGCAATTCGAGAGGTGTAAATATCTTGCTTTGTTAAATACAGACGATTATGATAGGTACATGAATTTAACAGGCTATCTTCAAAAAGACCTGACTTGGTGGTTAAATTCAGTCAAACACTCTGTGTGCCCTATTCGGGATGAGAAATATTCCATGGAAATATTTTCTGATGCAAGTAAATCTGGGTGGGGGGCTGCATGCAGAGATAGAACGGCAAGTGGGCAGTGGAGTATTACTGAGAAAGACTTTCATATTAATCAATTAGAAATACTTGCCGCATTTTTTGGACTCAAAGTCTTTGCCAAAAATATGTGTAATTGTCAAATTATTCTGCGAATCGATAACACAACGGCCATTGCTTATATAAATAGAATGGGTGGTGTCAGGTTCCCTCACCTTAATAAAGTGACTAGAGAATTATGGCAGTGGTGCGAACAACGAAAAATACACGTTTTCGCTTCCTACATCAGTTCTAAGGAAAATGAAGTCGCCGATGCAGAATCTCGGCGCGTACATCCCGATATTGAATGGGAATTAAGTAAAACTACTTTTGATAAAATTGTAAATACTTTTGGAATGCCTGAGATTGACCTATTTGCTTCCAGAATAAACCAAAAATGTAAGAAATATGTGTCCTGGCAAAGGGATCCTGACGCTTACGCCATCAATGCCTTCACAATAGATTGGAAATCATTTTTTTTCTATGCCTTCCCACCATTTTCAATGATTCTAAAAACCCTTAAAAAAGTTATCTCAGATGAGGCTGAAGGAATTATTATTGTCCCGGTTTGGCCTACTCAGCCATGGTACCCTATATTTGAAAGCCTATTAGTTTCTAAAGCCCTTATCTTAGATCCAAATGACAACAATTTATTGCCCTTGTCCCACAGTCGTTATCACCCACCTCTTCGGGTTACCCTGGCTGCAGGCAAGCTCTCAGGACGGCTTTCTTAAGAAGAGGCACTCCACCATCGTCTATAAACGTGATGTTAGCTTCGTTATCAGAGAATACTGTCAAACAATACGACACTGCTTTTAAAAAATGGTTTTATTTCTGTCAGTCAAATAATATTGACTTTTTTGAAGCTTCAGTCCCAAATGTCATGTTTTTTTTAACAAATCTTTTTAATAATGGTGCCAATTACGGTACCTTGAATAGCCATCGTTCGGCACTGTCGTTATTAGTTAACTCTAGAATAGGTTCTGATGATCGAGTACAAAGATTATTTAAAGGGTTTTATAGGACGCGCCCTCCTATGCCTAAGTATAAACAAACATGGGATCCAGCTATAGTCTTAGAACACTTAGCATCCCTTTATCCTAATTGTGATTTAGCATTAGAAATACTATCTAAGAAAGTTGTAACCTTACTAGCGTTAGTTACTGCTCACAGAGTCCAGACAATTTCAAAAGTTAAAATAGAAAATGTGATTATTGCTGAAGATCATATATCTATTAAAATATCAGATATATTGAAGACTTCCCGTTTAGGTTCACTCCAACCCTGTCTTAATTTACCTTTCTATAGTAGTCGACCTCAAATTTGTCCAGCCGAGGCTTTTCAATGTTATCTGGAAAAAACACGTACAATTCGAAACAAAGAAAATCTTGTTTTTATCAGTTTTAAGAAACCCTACAATCCCGTAGGTTCTCAAACCATCAGTCGTTGGATTAAAGGCATGCTAGCTGAAAGTGGGATTGACACATCAAAATTTACTGCACATTCCACAAGGCATGCAAGTACCTCAGCTGCTCATAGGCTTGGGGTATCAATTGATTTAATCAGAAGCACAGCGGGTTGGAGTGAAGCTTCCTCTGTTTTCGCAAAATTTTATCAAAGACCAGTTTTGGCAGCTTCTAATAATACTTATGGACATTCTTTACTGAGTAATAAAGAATAGGTTAACTATAACTTACAGTATTATTTAGACTTATAAGTTATAACATAGTAATCATATTATGTTGTAATAGGTCCTTATGATGATTAATGTAAACGATGTAAACTTGATTATATAATTTCATATTTTTAAAAATATCTTTTTATTTGTTTCAAATGATACCTATGTTTCATTGAGCACAAAAATACTGTACTGCTCTCAAAGTCTACAATTTGTCTTCTTAATTTCGAGGACAAAGCGAAGTGTAATTGATAATTAAACGAACTTACCTTAAGTGAAGTTCTATTCCAATTACACGAAGGCTTTGTCCGAAGAAATTAAGACCCACCCTACCCTAGAACCCCTACAGTATTTATGTGCTTTAATCTAGCCTCTTGGAGGCCCCTTACCTTGTGTTTCAGGTCATACTCTCAACTAAATGACGTTTGTGCATCTTTGACAGCAGAGATGGTTCGGAACCATAGTTTTTTTTTTTGGCTATGGATTTCAACATTAGTGGTAGATGGCAGCACGATACGCTTTACTACAATTTGTCTTCTTAATTTCTTCGGACAAAGCCTTCGTGTAATTGGAATAGAACTTCACTTAAGGTAAGTTCGTTTAATTATCAATCAATCTTCTGTATAAACACTCTTAAGAAGGTTGCGAATTCCATTCTAACAAGTTATTTTTCTTAAGACAGCTAGAAATCGATGACCACTTCCTTTGCTCTTTTATTGCAATGAAACCCTACACATACATACAGTTATAGCTATTTATCTTAATCAGGCATAATGATCTCACTGCAAGGTATCACTTCTCCTCGCTTAAATAAATATATTTTGGGTCAATCTAGGTCTACGTATGCATAATAGGAAGATGTTGCCGCAGCCTACGGTAAGTCGGGTGCAGTCGGTAATTTTTAAATTTAATTCTGTTGCACACAAAAAAACTCAGATCCACAACCTTTGCATTCGAAAGTATGCGTTCAACTGGTCACTGTGGACTTGATTTTCTAATTTGGAACGATTTGATTGGTTAGGGGGCGTGTTAGATCGAAGGACAAACTAAGTATGAAATAACTGCATTCTTAACGCGAACGGACTGTAGTTCCAAATATTTAGGAAAAATTGTACACTTTTGCCAGGTTAATATAAAGAGGCTTCCCAAAGTGTCTTTCACTAGTCAAGCGAAGACGAAGACATAGCGAAGATCACAGTAACAACACAACTGTATGGATCTTCTTCTTTACCATCGTAAATCATGCCTTTGAGTACTTAGTGTCACATTTATTTATTCATTTTGTTTACCATTCGTTCGACGAAGTAATTAGTTTACAATTCATATCTTTATTGCTTCATGTAGTACCTAGTAGGGAATCCACATAGATTATGCCTTGATTTTTACAACCTTATGTAATATACAGGGCATCAACAGCTATAATTTCAAGCTATACCATAGCCTTACAGAGGCTTGCCCGGCCTCACAGTTAATATCTATAGTGGTCGATTTTTTTTTACTTTGTCGTAAACACCTCCTTCAAATGTGTGTGTTTTTTGTAAGTTTTGACTAAAGTCCGATGACCCGTGCCGTACAAGACATATTTTTCTGGCATCAGCGTTTTTAGAAAAGGACCTGAATCAGTACGTTCTGGTTATACTGCTGGCAAAAGCCAGCCTATAATAATATAGTATTTTCAGAAAGGTGTATGAAATACACCTTTCCGAAAATACGCACTGGGACTGCGTGTTAGAGTAAGCATGGCCGGTACCATCTCATTGTTGTGGTGAGGTATGTGCACGTCAGTGGGACTTAACATCGAATTTACTAACGTCAATCGAAGTTGAGCACGCCTTTTACCTCTTGACATCCCGTAAATTGAGTTTTATATAGGTTATAGGTTATAGGTTGTTCTGGCCAGATTTGATCTCGGAACCATCGATTTCTGAGCCAAAATGTTTGTCCACTGGGCCACGACGCTCTCATCTACTACATAAAAATAAGTCGGGTTTTCCTTCCTGACGCTATAACTCCAGAACGCACCAACCGATTTCCACGGTTTTGCATTCGTTGGAAAGGTCTCGAGCTCCGTGAGGTTTGTAGCAAAGAAAATTTCAACACAAAAGCGGGAAAATGTTTTTTCACATACAGCTAAGTTATCTATAAATGACAGATTATACCGATGTATTTGAAAGAGCTGCTCAACTTTGATGTGCGCTAGTGAGTTCAGCGGTTGAAAAGACTTTTAATAAGTTTAGTGTTTGTTTTGAGTTCCTGGCGGTTTTTTCACACTTTTTTACTTCCCACGTGCATCACGTTAGGACTTATCTGGCGACCAACACGTGTCTTTAAATGGTGATAATGATGATGTTTTTTGAATATTTTGCGTAACTAACACCTGAATGGTACTTTACTCAATAAATTAACACCAATGAAGATATTTACTGAGTTTGGTTTAAGATTACACTTTGGGAAATTGCAATGTAATTTAGTAAGGCGCTAAGAAGGATAGGTATTTGAACATTTACAAACAAACAAAGATTATCTTTATTCAAATATACCATATGAATGCTTATAAATTGATAATTTAAAGATTCAATAATATTCTGTGCTTTCCCACTGCAGGGCTAAAACCTCCTTTTCGACTTAAAGAGTCGGCCAGTCGACAAGGTAATGGTTGAGCTTATTTCGCCATCTCTTTCTGCTTGCTCTATCTCTTGCGGCTGCTGAACGTGTAAAAATATAACGTAAATGGAGGCAAAAGGTCTACTGCACACCCATCACATCAAACCGCATAAGAAAAGTGGGTTAGTTAGTGTGTCCAAACCCCTTCACAAAACATGTATTAGGGTAATATCGGGAATTTGAACAAATATTGATAAATACTTACTTCCACAGTTAAAAGCTATGACTTGTCATGGTGACTTGAAAAGGGTTTTTCCAATAAGAAAATTCGGTAGGTGACTTCGTAGTTGATTTGATTTAGTGAATAAACGTCGTGTTTACCGGGCAATACCGACCGATAATGACTTATCGTGTAACATGAGGAACAGCTGATGGCTGTTGAGGCCTAGAAGTTTTCGAGGCGACATTTGAGGCCGAACGCAGCGTGAGACGCCGGAATAAAGATCGCAGGTTTACTGTGGATGCAGGCCACCTGCAAACGTTCAGCGGATGTCATGTGGCTCTTGATGATGATGGTTCATGAGTTTCGGGACTCACTTCATACATGTAGAGGCGAAAATCATGAATCAATAATTTACACATCTTATGAGAAATGATGCCCTCAATGATGATCTTATGAATGATGATGAGGTGCCCGTGGTGCAGTTGTAACAGTGATCGGCGACGATCGCTGTTGTAATGCAACACAGGCCGGGTCGGAAATGGGATGGGTGACCACCCCGAAGGCACGTTAAGCAGTTGGTCCCAGTTGACGTCGTTAGATGTCAGTCGTTAAGCTTAGTCAGAGGCCTTCGGGCGGCTTGATAACATCTGACATTAAGGTTGCTCACTAACCTTACACCCCTCCAACAACTAGCACTGGGCCTGCGTGTTGGAGTATGGCTTAATCCACCTCATTGTTGAGGTGAGGCCTGTGCCCAGCAGTGGGACGTATATAGGCCGTTTGTGTTATGTTATGAAAAATGCAAAAACGTTAGGTGAGGGATAAAGCAATAAAATTGATCCTCACAAATACGTACGCAAACTGCAAAAAATACAATTTGGTGTCTGTGACCGCAAAGACGCGAGGACTCGCCTTAGGAAGAGGATAACATACCGTACATTTTTAGTAAATAGAAGTCACATTACTTTGTTAATTACTTAGCAAAGTCAATTTAACGCTTGCATCATTTGGTTACGCTAAAATAACATTTTTGTAGACTCAGCTTAAAGCTAATATTGACGTGGAACTGCTATGACGACTGAGTATTGATCTCTACCGCACATCTCTTGATCTTTCATTTCCTGTGATTTCAAATGAGGATGGTTTTTAGAATGCTTCGAACTTAAAAAAAGGCAATGGAGATTCAAATTTAAGTGAAATGGGGAATAAGTAGCCAACGGATAAACATTCATAGGTACTGGTTTTGTTTATAAAAACCGCAAGTAAAGTACTCGTAGATCACAAGTTTAGTTGATAATTATTTCTTAATTTTATTAAAAAATAATTTATTTCTTAACACTTTCTGGGGGAAGCTGGAACGTTTACTTTCAAATAATTAGTTCTCGGACTGTCTACACACTCTCACGGAATAAGAAAGAGAAAAGGTGGCGTAGGAAGATTTCATCGTAGAATTTTCAAGTGGCGCTACCAGTCAACACAAAACTTAACATCATCATTTTTGATCAAAGTTGGATAGATAAAAAGAGAGACAAAAGCCTTAAGCAGGTCTTCAACAGCATTTTCTGTTAAAAACAGGACTTATTTCTAATAATAACATCTACTTCGCACTATGGTCGTTCTCTTTGTGTATTTAGTATTTAAATGGTTATGGATAATCAAACTTATGATGAACATGATAATTATTATAAAAACGAAAAAAATATTTACGCGCACACTAAGTCTCTTAAAATAGTTTGTTGAATTTAAAAATTAAGAAGATTAGCTGATAGCGTATGAATACTAAGTTATTATTAGTAACTTCAAATGTATCTGTAAATATGTCTATTTGCAGTTCTGACTCACTCTTCACAAAAGGGTTTTTGGGTATTCTTAACTTTATATTTCGATGAAATACATTTGTATTTTGTTTGAACAACACTTACATGGGCCAGTTCTTAAAATTTAAATTCAACGGAAACACTTCGTTGTTTGCTCCTTATTTAGCATTTATTTTCAGAAACTTCAGTTTAGCATCTGGAAAATCTCAAAAAAATTGTGCGCAAAGGGGAAAAACACCCACAAAGTTGCTTACGCACAAGGAGTATTCACATCCGTCGGTCACCACAAAATGGTCTTGAATTATTAAATCGATTGCGTAGATGCACTGGCTTACCCTGGGTTTAACCCTTGGAATGCGTTTTGTGGAAGTGCGTGCAATACTTACCTACTTATTTAATTCTCGTTAACGATTGATCATGCGGCATTTTTTGGTTTTGTAGTAATCTTGCTGAACAACTCAGCTAAGCAGTCATTATCATTAGGTTAATTAATTTAATTATGAGAAAGATGAAAGAGGTACTTCAATCATCGAATCCAACGCGGCTGGGCATAATTCGAGTAATTACGTGATGATTTCTCTTTAAACACACCTGAGTGTTCAACGAAGGTGTGTAATCTGTGTGTGTTATGATTTCCAATGTTCCAAGTTCAAGTGAGGAATGGAAGAACTAAAGATTTGAGACCAGTCAAGATCTCGATATCTCGCAAAACTGAAAACGAAACAAATGCTATGAATTCTTATAAAATATCCTCCTCACTCAGCTGCCGAGATATCCATGAGGAGTGCACATTATTAAGAACAGTCGACGAGGAGACATGTGTCCATAAAATATTTTAATTTTTACATTTGATAGTAAACAATGATACTAATATAAAAAAGACGTAGATAGGTTGTCAGTACTGACGCAAAATTTGTCCCCTGGCGTACATACCTATAACTCGACCGTGTGTACAAGATAGCATAATTATTTACTAGAGCGTAAACGAGGCAGATACATGTTGCGCAGTGTTGTCTCAAACTGTCAATTATTTGCTCAGGTGGTCGACAGTCATGATTTCGGGTGCCACTTTTTTGGCACAAGTAACCTATCTACGTTTTTTTATTATAATATCATTGGTAGTAAAACATTAATCTATATAATTTCTAGAAAAGTCTCCTTGACTAATCAATGTCAGCAATATACACGTGTCCGCAAGCTACATTGTTATCGTTCGAAGTAGAATAATCTTAAGCATATGCACATGCATAAAGTTTCGACTTACCTACGTTACAGTGCACAGAGAACAGTAAAATATCTACATACAAACGTGCCGCTCTCGGTTTGAATCTATGCGTGCGCGTCGCGCGCCGTGTCGGCACGCAGTTTTACGCACACGCTAGCATAAAATACTGGGAGATAAGGTGGTGGTAGTACGGACGGGCTGTGCCGCGTATCTGTGTGCACGATAGGCTAATAACTCGGCGGGCGGCCTTAGATAACCTACTGTTTATACTGTGCCTACGAAGATGTATTATACTAAGAATTTGAATCTTCTACCTATAAGTCGCATTAGTCACGCAGTTTTAATTTGTTTTGAACCGAAATAATAATAAATCGTATCCTTGATCAATGATTCATAAAAAATAAGAGGAGCATTTTTTATTTTTACAGAAACGTGAGACGCTCTTAAAATACCCAACATCATAATGAAACAGTACTTCTTTACTTACTTCAATTAATTGGGATAACACTATGAATATAATTAAAGCAATCAATTGCATTCAAATCAAATTGCACTAAATTAATGTTGTACGATGACAGCTATAAATAATTCTTCCATCGCTCTTCTTGTACCATTTTCACCATCTAAATTGTACTAAAACAATCATTTTTTTTTTTTTTTTTATAGTGGTCTTCAAGATGACCTCACTCCACCTGATGGGAAGCAGTCGTGAGGTCCAGATATGGGGTTGACAAGCACAGTAATTGAGAACTACTTTGCTGGTCAATCTCATTTTGGAGGCCTGCATGAATGCCTTTTCACGCCCCGCTTAAAAAACCCGGGATTGTAGGAAGAAGGAAACACATGCGCTGGAAGAGCGTTCCACGTCTGGATAGTACGACACAGGAACGAATCACCGAACCTTTTGGTGCGGGCCGACAGTCGCTGGATCGTGTGTGGATGTTGACGCAGACCAGCGCGTGTGGTGCGGGAGTGGAAGGGTGAGGACGGGATCAGTTGGAACAACTCTTCAGAGCATTCGCCGTTGTAAAGGCGGTAGAGGACACTCAACCTGGCAATGTCTCTACGCAGTTGGAGAGGCTCCAGAGCCATAGTTGCCTCTGGGCTACCAATGATGCGGATAGCGCGTCGCTGCAACCTGTCGAGAGCTTCTAGCAAATACTTGGCGGAACCGTCCCAGAGATGAGAACAATATTCCACACACGAGCGAACTTGTGTCTTATACAAAAGACAGAGCTGCTCAGGCGTGAAGAATCGTCTCACTCTGTTCAGGATTCCAAGTTTACGGGATGCTGTTTTGATAACGCTCTCGATGTAGTCCCGTTGGTTGAGGTTGCTGCGAATATCCATGCCAAGGATGTTAAGGCTATCTTTCACTGGCAGTGGGGTGTTCTGAAGAGTGGGAAGGGAAAGGAATGGCGACGTTTTGGCAGTGAATGCGCACACCTGTGTTTTCTTGGCGTTGAACTCGACAAGATTGCGTTCTCCCCATTCGGAAATGCGGTCCAGCACTCCGTCAAGCTCAACGACAAGACAGCGCCTCTTCTCCTCGATATCGGTTCGCTTTGCCACAGGGCGCTCGAAATAACGCGAGTGGACTGTGCTGTCATCCGCATAGCAATGAATGTTACCGAGTGATAACATGTCATTGATATGCAGAAGAAACAAAGTCGGCGATAAGACGGAACCCTGCGGCACCCCGGCATTAATCTGGAGGAAACGCGACTCACTTCCGTCACAGAGGACACGGATCCTACGTCCCTCCAGAAATCCAGCGATCCAGTCACAAAGACGAGGAGACAGTCCATATGCCGGAAGCTTGGAAAGAAGCGAACGGTGCCAGACACGGTCAAAAGCCTTGGCAATGTCAAGACTGACAGCCAAAGATTTGCCGTGCTTGTCCATAGCCTCACCCCATAAATGCGTTACGTACGCTAGGAGATTACCCGTGGACCGTTTCGGCCTAAAGCCGTACTGGCGGTCGTGAATCAACGAGTGGTCTTCTAGGAAGCGGGTGAGCTGTGCATTAATAATCCGCTCAAACACCTTAGCAAGTACTGAGGTTACAGCTATAGGACGGTAATTGGCTGGGTCTGACCGGTCCCCCTTTTTGGGAACAGGTTGAACGTTCGCCTCTTTCCAAGCCTGCGGCACGAAGCCTGATGTGTAGGAGAGGCGGTACAGGCGAGTCAACACTGGAGACAACTCCGCTGCACACTTTTTTAATACTACGGCTGGAATGCCGCCTGTTTATTCATCATCATCTACTTGAAAGAAGTCGCAATGCTCAGTCTTACGCTGCCTGCTTACTGCAACCGCAGGCTGCACTGTGGTACCGTGTCCGATCCACAATACTATGTTGCAGTCAGTGATATTTAAAAGAGATACGTTATGTCAGGACTGATGCAAAATCGAAAATTGTCGCCTGGCGTACGTACCTGCAATCTGACCGTGTGTACAAGATAGTCTATGATTCATTGCTAGAGTATAAGCGAGACAGATACATGTTGCGCAGTGTCGTCTCAAACTGTCAGTGCTTCGCTCAGGTGTTCGAAGTTTTAATTTCGGGTGCCACTTTTTAGCACAAGTAACCTATCTACGTCTTTTTATTGTAATATCATTTGTTGCAGTGGTCTGTAATTGCTGTGCACCGCATCTACAGGGCTGCCAAGCTTGGAAGTGATTTCTTAGAAATTCACAGAATAGAGTAGAGTTAGCTCGCGGTCAGCTACTGCGGTTTGCGGCTTACAGTTTGCAGTCTGCAGTTAGAATTCTTGCCGGTTCTTCTCAGTACAGAAACAACTTTCCGACACCGGTGGTTGAGTCACATTGTGTTTGTATACTGTGTATTTACTTTTTATTTACATTATTTTAGTCTAATATTAAGTGTATTTTGTTTGTTTTGTTGACGATCTTATGCTGTAGCATAAGATGAGGCTTAGAACCTAAGGAGAAGCCTTCCAGTGAGGGAGCATCCTTGAGTCACCCCCGTGGAATTTTGAACTGGCGATCTTGCATCGACCTTGATAAGAAAATAATAATAATATTGAACATTTTCCGAAGGTTAGCGAAGCACACAATATTAACACTCGCAGTAAAAACAAATTACTTCAACCAACAGCGAGAATAAAAATGCTAAGTAATAGCCCGTTTCACATGTGTGTAAAAATATTTAACAAACTGCCATTACAAATAAAAAACGAAAATAAATTGAATATATTTAGGAGTAAACTTAAAGATTTTCTGATTCAAAACAGTTTCTACTCCATCGATGAATAGGTACTTTACACATAATAAATACTTACCATATAACAAATGAATTTAATGCTAACTTTTACATTTGAAATCTGAAACTCGTACTGGCAAATTAGGGTTGGGAATAAGTAGGTACATCAATATAATGATAAAATATTAAGGTATTTATTTTTGTATATAATATTGTGTTGCAATTTTATGATTAATTTATTTTTAATTCATGGATGTTATTCTTGTCAGAAACATTTAAATTGTATTCTTTAGTGACATTTTAAACTATTGTAGTGTTGTTTTTTTTTTTTGTTTTTCTAATTTATTCTATAAGTTTAGGTACTACAACAATGTTAACATAACTAAAAATATAAAAGAATTATGTTAGTCTAAAACTTAAAAATTACCTGTAAGTAATATTGAAATTACTAATTAGAAATTTAATTTAATTTTATGATAAAACTATTTTTGCTGTGCTCGAAAAGGGCGACTAAGTTATAAGAACCTTTTATGTATCTTCCAGCTACTATGTTACACTTAGTTTGCAAATAAATGCTTTGACTTTGACTTTGACTTTGATCCTAATGGATTTTAACCAAAGCGGTTTATTTCAATGGGAATAATGGGATGTTTTTATTTTTTCCATTATAACTCGGTTGTGAATCAACAGGTACGTTGTAGATATTATAATAGCGCAATAGTGCGATATTATAATAGTGTGTGCAATACTCGAAAAAAGGGTAAATCTCTCTTTCATCCCTTTCTATGACCTGATGGGATGGCAGACTACCGCAATGGAAGAAAGGTGTGAAAGGTGGGACCGACTCTTAATATACCCAACAGCATAGATTATCTTACTTTTCGGACACGAGGTGATTAACCTCCACTGTCAGAGCCAACTCGAAACAACATCGCAAAACATATTGTTGTTGTTAAGAGTCAAACGCCCAAAATGGAGGCATAAACCTTACTTCGTTTGTTTTTCATTACTTACGCGTGCACAAAAACATACAATTACTGGTAGCTTGCTGAAACGCTGAAACCCAGCGTTACCCTTTCTGGGCATGGTGACATAATGCTGAACGTTGCTCTTTCGACCGAAGTCATCTGCACCTATCTACGAGTTATACAGAACTAGCTCACCCGGCGAACTTTGTTCCGCCTTAAGGGCAATAAATAAAAGTATCCTATGTCCTTCTCCTGGCTCTGAACTACCCCCATGCCGATTTTCAGCTAAATCGGTTCAGCCGTTCTTGAGTTATAAGTGGAGTAACTAACACGACTTTCTTTTATAAATATAGATGATCAAATGAAACGTGACAGGGGAGGTCAGAATAGCTTCGATTTTAGATTTATTAATATTAGCATTTTATTAAAATCTTTCTTAATAACTGAACAACCGGGAACCGTACCCGATGGTTTTGTAAAGAAAAGGTAAAAAAAAATTAATTTGAAGTATTTCTCAATCACAAAGATCTTTCTTTCTTTTTAAAATCAGAGAGAGTTATCAATCAGTATTGCTGTACTTAAGTTCGTTTGCGTTAAGAATGCAGTAATTTCGTACTTGTCCTTTGATCTAGCACGTCCCCTAACCAATAGAATCGTTTTTAATTAGAAAGCCAAGTCCAGAGTGACCAGTTGCATGCATACTTGCGAACGCAAAGGTTGAAGATCTGAGTTTGTTTGAGTGCGAAAGAATTGAACTTAAAAATTACTGCAATCTTAACGGGAACGAACTATAGATAATAAGATAAGATCGTATTAGCCTTAGATTCGGTAAATTTTTAAATTAGGGCAATATTATATCATCAATTCACAACGTAGGAGCGATTCGCAGAAAGATAACTTTTATTATTTCATCAGTCCATCACGTTGCAACATGTTAATAATATATAATTATATTTGATGACTAGATTACAATGTTACTACTGTATAGTTTTGCTGTCGCTAGTTAAATAGCAACCCACTTCATATTTCCATAGACTTTGTTTTACTAAGATGTGACCACAAAAAAATATTTCGATACCTCCTACGTAAGTTGTTGTATCCCACAAAAATGCGATTTAGCGTTTTTACTAAAAATGAGCTTTATTATTACTAATCTATGCATAAAAAAATTAAAACTTACGAAAACACAATTATTTCATGCAATTTCAAGACGTAAAGAGTTGTAACTTTTGAACGGGAACGGACTATAACACTGTATAGTCCTTGACAACCGTTTACGCGGTGCGCGGGGTGGGGCAGATCGCGCGCTCGCGTGTTGTATGGGTTAGATAAAACAGACTACGCCGGAGAGAGAGCTGACATGGTCCGTGTGTCAAGTGCTTCAAGTTTTCCGCACATGTTACGTTATTAGGACTTAATAATTGATTAGAATACGTTATAACTATGTAACAACAAAAAATGTTGTATAGATTACATACAACAGTATACGTTGTCAAGTAAACATTCAACAATGTTGTATGTTTTACATACAACATTTTACCCTGTTGAGCGAGTATAAGAAAATGTTGTTTGTGATACATACAACATTTTACGTCGTAAAGCGTCCATCAAAAAAAGTTGTATGTAATACATAGAATGTCTTACGTTGGAATAAAATAAAAATAAATGTGGTATGTAGTAAATTATAATGTTTGCATCGGAAGTTGATACTCAAAATTTGTTTTATTTTTTGCTTAATGTTACGACATATTCCTATATTTTTAGTTAAGTAATTTATAGAGCGCTCTCTCTTTACTGATTCACCGATAAAGAGCCTTAACCTTGATCGTTTAATTGATAGCTTGCTTACAAGCAATAAAATGTCATATTTCATTTTTGTTTTAGAGTCTCCATTATAAATACACATCCCCCAAAGTTTTTATGTATTGTATTGCACACTTTTACACTGGGTAGGTACACGTCACATTATATTATATGTATTTTAAATATTTATTTTTATAATTATCATTGCTTAGTCGCTGCGAATGTCGGTGCGTCCACTCGGTTGGCCCTACTGAAAATCAGCGTCTGAGCCTATCAGGTCCAGGCATTAGCTGAGTGGGGTTAATTTAATTTTGGACATCGTGACACTGCTGCCTGGTCGAAATTATTCTTTATTTTTCTATTGTTTGTTTTATTTTTTCCTAACCACCTTGTTCTGTGTGTTTTTATCTGTTTCGTTCAATAAGTTTCAATGAATCAGAAAAGAATGAGCTTGCAAATTTGATAGTTAGTGATTTTTTCGATAACACAACAGAAGAACAAACTGCTTATACGATACGTTCAAAGTAGATGACGTTTCTGACGACGAGTTATGGTTTTGGACTGAAGAAACACAGCCAAGTTCAACGATTTGCTGAGTCAAATACTAAGCCTTAATCGGTCCTCAAATACTCCCAGAAATGACTTGGCTATCTACTTGAGCAAAATTCGATCAGGGGAGCCGAATAATAGAATGGCTTAATTTTTTAATATATCCGAGCGTACCATTGGAAGAAAAAACGTAACGAAGAGTCCCAAAACCAATAGTTATATTCGATGGAACCTACATAGAAAAATGTTTAAACTTTTTATTTCAACGCCGCAGTTATAGCCTTCAAAAGAATAGGAACTTAATAAAACCATTAATGATCGTGTGCGCGGATGGATATATTTTGGATATAATAGGTCCGTACTCTGTACGGACAACCGATGCTGATATAATGAAAATGAGATTGCAAAACCATGATGGACCCATTAAAGACGAACCGTTCCGCTTTTTTCCCATGTAGGAGACTCATTTATTTTGGAACGAGGCTTTATTCCTTTAATAGAAACATATGGCTATACTGCTCACATGCCGCCAACCAAACGACCACAAGACACGCAATTAAGCACCGAAGAAGCTAATAAATCACAACTCATCACAATGGTGCGATGGGTCGTGGAAACTATAAACGGGAGATTCAAGCGCAACTTCAAGATATTTAGAAACAGACTATTTAACAAACGTGTGCCGCTTATACCTACTAGAAGATTTCAAATTGCTGCAGCTTTAATTATTTATTTTGAAGATCCTTACGGAGACATTCCATACACAGAAGATTTCATTGAAATAAGTTATCAAAATATACAACGCCCCAATCAATTATCTGAGTATGTGGAGGAAAATAATTTAAACCGACAAAGAGTGTCGTTTCACAGGAGTGTTTAAAACAAACTGACTGGAAATGATCCGGATATTTAACATTTTCCACAATTAACAATTGAAGAGTTAATTAAATTCTCAATCGGCACCTATCACGTGAGGTTAGCACGGTCGTACTGCAGTGAGAATTTAAAAGCCGCGGGAGTATATAATATGGAAATATATAGACATCCAGCGGCAATAGGCTGCAGAAACAATTTTGTTTCAAGAGATATTATAGAAATTCAATATAACTTTATATCGACATACCTATTAGTTTTATTTTTATTTGTTTCAATTCTGAAACCCAAATGATAGATCATAATCATCATCATTTAAACCCATAGCTTTCTACTACTGAACATAGGCCTCCTCCACCGCCAATTGATAGATGCTACTAAATAATCGAAAACCTACCACGATTTCAATGAATCTTAAGTTGATCGTTGTATTACGAGTTTATTTATATATCCAACTGCATCTCCTGATCACCTAGATACATACCATAGCTATTGTTTCGTCATTTTATTATATACTTATACGAATTTTATAGATAATAGGCGTTTTGCATTTTTTTAGTGTATCGCCTGAATAAAAACATACGGCAATATTTTTTGGTGTTAGCCATTGATTTCGAATATAAAGTATATGTATTTTAACAATACACAATATACCAAAAAAATGAGATATGTTACGTTTCTGTCGGGCCTGGGATTTTTTGTATGGGACGTGACCATTCTTCTTTGGTATTAATAATTGAACTTTTATTTCTTAACTGACAATATTTATCTAATATCAATAATATACACTTGAAATTGTATTGTTAATGTGACATATAGTGAGACTAGAATCACTTACAACAGCGAACTTTTTCTTAAACTTCATAAAATAATATTGTAAGTATGAGATACAACTAAAGATGAAACCAAGACCCCACCGTATAATATTGTAAGTATGAGATATCACAGCTGGCACAGTCTGTGTTCCATGGTATAATGTTGTATGTATGAGATACAACAGTTTTCACAGTCTGGATTCCGTAGTAAAATGTTGTAAGCCACAATTCTCAGAAAATATGCAATTATTTCATATATTTGTTTCAACATAGTCAATAAAACCATATATTTTATTCATATAACAAATTTCACAAAGCTACATAAATAAATGCAGTTTCTAGGCCAATCTGAATGTTTAAAACGCTCTCCTGTAAAATTGCAGTTTTGGGGATACAACAACTTACGTGGGAGGTATCGATTTGTTTAATCTAACTCTTAATAAATGTGCTGCAAGTGCTGACCAGCAGAATGTTAAAAAATACAAAATATAATTTATAACAGGCTCATCATCACCATCAGGTATAAAACGTCCAGTGCTGAGTATAGGCCTACTGATGACAGAGGCGTAGGTTAGGTAGCTAACCTATGGCAAACTATGAAGTTTGCTTTAGGTTGTAGAAGGCTTCCTCCCCATGAGTTGTCCCCTTGTCGTAGTGGGGGGGCTTAGTACCGGTGGTAGGGGCAACTGCCGGGAAGCTAAAATAACTTAGGTGTGGTAGCGTGGTGGACTTACCACCCACCAGCTGCAGCCCATTACACCACCAATGCCTGCCTACTACAGGCGCATTCCTGGCCTCCGCTCTTTGTTAGGGGTTGGTTGAAGGGGGATCCAAAAGGGGCTAGAACTGGCGGCGGGGCAGTACTGTATACGAACAATATATTGCGGATCCAGTTTCACCGCCAGACTGCCAAGGTTGAGTGCACGGCACTCAACCTTGGCAGTCTGGCGTTGAACCCCACGGGGTTTGAGTCGGCAGGAGTCCCACAAAACCTCGTCTTCATGATGAAGAAAAACAAAAGGTTGTAGGCGGCCTAAGGCCACCGTAGTACAGAGGCCCATATCGGGGTATCTGCCAACTTGCGGGTTCCTATCCGGCCGATTGCGAAATATCTTTTTACTAAACGGTTTTTCTTCTATGTTGACACCTCCTGTAATGTTTTGTTTTCGCGCTATGAGTCTTGCCGATCATTATGGTAAAGGATGGCAAAATAAAAAACATTTGGCATACACTAATGATAATTATCAGCCGTCATACATACAAAATCATTGCAGAAAATTCAAAGTTAGAATGACCAAAAAAACACAACGTGATACTTATACAATGGTTTAATTTCTTACAAATTAAAAAAAACACCTGTACATCACATAATAACTTAGAAGACTGTAAAATTGAACTTTTATCACCTAATACTTAGATTAGCATAAATTACCATAAATTACTAGTTTATTTGCTATTTTTTATAACAATCACGTTTCCTTTTGTTTCACAGGTTTTGCAGGTTTACTGTATGATTTGATGTAGAAATTGCTAAATAGATACATAAAGAAAACTGCGTTGAATAATATGAGGGTTAGGATGAAGTACGATGGCGGACATGCTCCATATATAGAGTTGAAGACGCCGTGGAGGAAGATCATGAAGAATTGGAGCTGAAAGAAAGAAAAAAAATACGTTAGTATTTTTATAGCGCTAGTTTTGTGATTGTTTTTGGATATAACTGGTGTGACCTTTTTAATGTTACTTCTTTATCACAAAAATAATGATATATTAAAACGTAAAAAATGAAAGAAACGAGAAGAAAGATGGACCTTAGTTCCTTTTATCACGCTGCTTATGTACTTTTCTGCTTAGCCTTATGGTTGACTGGTAGATACTGCTTTTTGGCATTAAGTCCGCCTTTTGTACCATTCAATGTTGTACAGTAAAGAATAAATAAATAAATATACTATTATGCAGAATGTGTTTCAATTTTTTTTTCACTATGAGTTGCCATTACAATAAGTTATTTTTTAAGTTAAGAAATAAAGGAATCATTTTAGCGTTCAGCGCTGCGGAAATTACGTGGAACAGACTAGCAACAAAATAATTATGAATTCCAAGGGCCTCATGACAACCTCATCGCTGCGTTACTGTACTGGATTTATTAAAATAAATGAAAACTCACCAGTTGCAATGTAGTAATATACTTCTTCCACCATAAATATTTAGTCAAAGACGGAAAAGCAGCCAGTCCGTAATAGGTGTACATGACGACGTGTATCACTGAGTTGATAGTACCCAAGAACACCACTCCATAAGTGGGTTCATATTTCAAAGCTATCCATGTGTACAGAACCATGCCACTGTGATGGTATACATGGAGGAAAGTCACTTGATTCTGTTTTTTGCGCAAAATGAAAAATATTGTGTCTAAAAGTTCACTGACTTTTGCTAATAAGTAGTAGTATATGCTGGAGGTTACCTGAAACAGAAACAAGACATTATTTTAGCAAATTATAAATGTACAGAGGTCAACTTTTACAGAACCATTGCAAAATAAGCCTTCTGGAAGCATCATAAGGTGGAACCGTGTATAGCTTGGAATGGACTCGTGTGTACAGGATTTCATTCCAGCTATACACGGTTCCAAGCTATCAAAATCAAGCATTATAAGGTGGAACCGTGTATAGCTTGGAATGGACTCGTGTGTACAGGATTTCAAGTTGAGTGTGTTTGATTAATAACATACACCCATGACTCTATCCAAAACGGGGTATCCAGATACACACTAATTGTTGCCAAGATTGTGAACTAAGCATTCAGAAGCCTACATTTTTCCAAGTTAATCAGACTAACGTAGATACGAGCAAGTCTACTGCCGTTATCGCGATTGCTCGTGTTTTTTATCGGTGTTTTCTATCACCTCCCAGCTTCCGTACCACAGAGGTTTTAACCACTGGGCCACCACTCTCTCACAAGGTTGATAACTGCTTATTATAATGTACTTCCTAGGTACACAATATAACATTTCCACTAGGAGGTCAGATGTCAATTTTGTTTTGGTAGTTAAAGTTATCTGAGAGTTGTGTGAACACGTTCTCTATATAACACGTCATCACGAGGCTGGATAAATAAATTTGAAAATACTTTAAAATTCTAAACTATAGATCGTTGATTTTCATGAAGCAAATGTATTTTTTTCAAATGACTAGGTCATTCCTAAAATTAAATCTCCTTGGTCTCCTGTATTTCGCTTTTCAAAACAACCACATACCTACAATATATTTCTTGTTTAGTTTTAGCTTTTGTGTATTTATTTGAATAATTAATTTTGTACGTTTCATTAATGAATATACTAGCGTTTAAATTCACATTATTTGTTTATGTATTTCTAATAATTTATACTAATGATATCCTATCCTTTCGTGCATGATAATAGGTTTTTTTTTGTGAAATAAGAAAATATGTCCATTGTTGTTTAAATACAAGAAATCAAAATTAGTAAGAATTGAATGGTACCTTTGATATTTTCTTTAAATAGGTAGCTTGTGTGAGTTTTGTCATATAACGGAAGCAATTAAGTTGGATTCAAATCCATTTATCTGGGTAAGATGTACCCAGATAAATGGAGCCCTTAACTGCCCAAAAACTTTTTTATTTGCCAAAATAAATTTTATTAATTCGTGGTAAAAGGCAAAACGTATGAAGCGACATTTTGGTCAATATTGAGTCATTCAGACTACTTTTTTGGCGCTTCAAACGATGGACAATTCACTCTAGTTGCTAAAAACGCTTATCAGAAAAAAAAATAGTGTATAGTAAGTAAAATGCATCGTTTGTTTGGGTCAAATACTTGCAACACTGCTCGAGTAATCTTAATTTATTAAATGTATGTTTAAGTAGAGTAGGTAGGTCATAGTCCGCAAGTAAACAAAATGAAATGTTACTCGTCAACTATTCGAAAAATCGCAACTCAGGTGTAACATTGTGAACTTTGTACCCTATAAATTAATAGCGGCCGCCCGCTTAATAATATCTTCCGTTTTCACAACATTTTAAAACGCTGCTTCACTCCTTTTATTTATTTGATTTTTATAGCGTAAAGGCCTATTCAATAAATGGACTATACTCGAAATACTCAAAAGATTTTTCCTATTCGAACTAAAAGTTCTTGAAATTAAACAAACATACAGACACTCTTCAGATTCCTATTATTAGTAAAAATATACGTGGTTTGTGAGCGCGTTGTAGCTTGTACAAAATGCATCGATTTGATCTTCATACATTCATATATCCCATCGCGCCTCGTACCCAAAGGGGTAGGCAGAAACCACTTATTTCCACTTGCTACACACCTAGCGCTACCTCTAATTTCATAACTCCTTTCATACATGCTCGTCGGTTAAAAATACTTTTGGCCTGTCCAGCGGTAAATCAGTAAGTAGTATATTATAAGTAAGAAGAAATAAGCAGTTTCTAAGAAATATATATTCACTTACCCCTTTCATGAAAACTTCATCGTTGAGCAGGCACTTTGTATGGAAAAGTCCGTATGGTTTTAAAAGCTGGAAACCCTGTAAAATATAAAAATGTTTTATTATTTGTTTGTACTGAGATGATGTTAATAATTCATACTAGCCACAACTCATGATCGAAAATTTTCTCAATTTTTTCAAATCAGATCTATCTAGTCGCATGTAAAAATGGAGTATTTTATTGAAAAGTCAAATATTCTTACCCGGTTTACCAAGAAGAAGGACATTAGAACTTGCAAAATATTGTAAACTATTAGTGTATTATTTAAATTCATTGGAGATCTAGACTTCATGTACTCTGGTCCTATTTTCAGGACTATAGACAGGTATGTAACTAGTATACCTATAACAACTACTGGGGATGCTAGTAAACTGTCCGCGAAATTCACTGTAACAAAAGAAAAAATACATATTAAGTAAACAGGACTTAAAAGTAATACAACAATTTTATTGTTATTACACAACAATTAATTGAAAAGGGGCGGACTAAAAAACCAACGAGGCATTATCTACAAGGTTCTATTCTCATAAGGCTAAACCAAAAAGTAGGTACAGTAGGCGGCGCGACAAAAATAAAATACCTTGCAAGTAATCAATAATAAAATTATAATAATTATAATAAACCAGTGCAGAAGTATATTCTTCTTAACAATAACAAAGGTTATGTGAATTAAATAAATATAATACATACAATTTAAATACATAATTTAAATGACTAGGGTTTGGATGATGACGATTTGGAGCCAATGTTAACGATACTTACTGATACTATGTTTTTTATTTTGTAAAACAATTTAAAATTATTATTGAACAATGTACATTGAAGGAGCCAACCATAAGCCACAAGCCCCGCTCAGTGACACCAAGAAACCGTGAACCTAGGTTTTCATGTGGTTTTAGGTTTCTCATTAACTTTGTTCGAGTTAATTAAGAATGTAATGATATGAGATGGGGAGACTTAAGTGGTTTGGTCATATGTAAAGAATGCAATTAACTAATTAGAGTTAGCTTGGATAAGTGTGAGAGGTTCTTAGAGTAGTATCTAGAATCGGCTGTCACTACTGGCCAACCACCAAGGGGGGCCGCTTCCTGCCAACCGTGTAAAGCTCGTAGCTCACTAGTCAAGCACGGCAACTGCACGGCTCCGACCTAGCAATTATCTTGCCATTATAATTTGAACCTGATTTGATCTTAGGACCATCCGGTTCTGAGCCAAAGTGTTTAACTACTGGGCCACGACGCTCTCACAAGCTTTTTGTCATTTTGGCGCCAAGTCAAAATGATGATTGATGATGATGATTACATTCAATGTCATTTCAACACATTTTTAGCGCTGTCTATAAGACGCCAGGGTAGCGTGTTGCTTATGGCAAGCCCCCTATTTTAAAATACACTAGACTGCAATGATATTATAATGAAAAAGAGGTGATAAGGTAACTTGTGCTAAAAAAGTAGCACACGAAATCAGAACTATTCGTACACCTGAGCAAAGCATTGACAGCGTTGACAGTTTGAGACAACACTGCACTAAACGTATCTGTCTCGTTTATGCTCTAGTAAATAACCATATCATGTTCACACGTTACAACATAGGTACGTACGCAGTGGACAATTTTAAACTTCTTATAATACTAGCAGCCGGCCGCGACTTCCTCCGCGTGGACTTAAGTTGAAAAACAAAAAGTAACATTTCTATATAAATTGTAGCTTATGTGAAATTCAGATGTATAAGCTACATTATTGTAAAGTTTCATTACAATACATACATTACATACAAACCGTCGATACCTAACCTCGAAAGCCATTATTAATTATACGTTTAGGAGATACTTTATACTCACTGAAATAAGATCTTTACACAATATATAAGTATTTTTAAGAATTCTTATCTTTGTTTTTTATGTGTCCGATGGTTCTTAAAAACCGTTAGTGCGGCATACCTAGCCTTGATGTAATTCTTGTACCCAGGTAAACACGCGTTATAATGCTTATTTAAATAAATACATGCTTATAAAAAATGACTGTCATTGAATCAACGTATTGCTGCTAATACATAAATGATGTAATTAAAAGTAACAGTAGTTCATGTGTGGCGTGTCTGATTACCATTGAAAGTACACATCAAAAGTTACAAAACCATTGCAAAATAGATCTTATGTCAGCAGCATAAGGTGCCCCTATGTAAAGGTTGATGTGAGCGCCTCTGCACATCCTCCACATTTCACTCTTATCCACTTAATATAGTATTAAAATAATCTAGGAAAACATTTTGACAGTTTACAGTGTCATTGGAAGTACAACTTTATTGAATGCTTGAAGTTATTTAATTTTTGTCGCACCGCCTACTATACTTTTCTGCTTAGCCTTATGGTTGACTGGTAGAGAATGCCTCATTGGCATTAAGTCCGCCTTTTATACCATTCATTGTTGTGCAATAAAGAATGAATAAATAAATAAATGCTAAAAGGGTTCATGTGTCATGGCAGGCTTGAAAGTGAAGACAGCTCATGAATCGTATTTTCTATTCAATTTATATTTATTAATAGACATTGGCAGCTATAAAGTAAACATCTTCAATTAATTCAACTATACAAGGTATCTAAACAAAACCCAAAGTAATACTCGGATAGATTTGGTCTCTACATACTCCTTACCTTATGTAAGGTGAAGACGTACAGAGGCGCTCACATCAACCTTTACATAGGGGCACCTAACGCTGCTGACATAAGATCTATTTTGCAATGGTTTTGTAAAGGTGAGCGGCTCTGTACCTAACACTGGATGGTCAACCCTTTTATACCATGCTCATCGATTAAAGTAACTCCTGACATGACCCTTACTGAGAACGTCTTGAACTTGTTCAAGGCCTTCCCACAGATCCTTTTATTTGAATAATTAAGGCAAACATCTAGTTGGAACTATTTGACAGTTTCGCTCTACTGTCAAGAGGAAGGCTAATGATGGCGCCAGTTTCAAGATATAATTTTAAATTGGACCTCAAGGTTGTAGATAAACATCAATCTCCACATATATAAATGGATTACTGTTCGTTAGTCTCGCTAAAACTCGGCTAAAACTGAAATGTTAGAGGAAATTCAAGGAAGGTATAAAAGGTGAGTAAATATAAAGAAAAGCTAGGAATATAGTAAAAATCACAATTTAGTTTCTCTACCTTTCACGTGACACTCAATGTTTGACAACAGGACGAACTCTGTCGGGAGAGTTAGTTAGACATAAAATCTTTCAGACGTCTCAATTTTAATATTTAGTGCTATCATTTGTTTTACAAGCAATACTTTACTTTGTGAGTGAATCTGTAACTAGTATGTAAGTGTACTTGCAAACACCTAACCGTAATAAGCTCTAGGTTATCCACTGTAATTTACTTATAAATCATTCAATGAAATGTTGGTACTGGTATTCCTAATAAAACAAGTATTTGTCGTCATCATAGGATAATCTGCTCTACTCATATTGATAAAACTAAAGTAAACTCTGTTTCTTCAATAATTTTATTTAAAACAAAACATGTGTATGTAGAAAAGAGTAAATATCGTGTTTCTTGCCGGATTCTTCTTGATAGAAAATCCGAACCGGTGGCAAAATAACATTAAGTGTGAGTTACTTACATCATTTGTTTCTTGATAAATTATTTATCTGACTTTCTGCAGAAAGAAGAGTATTGTTTATATTTTATTTGTTAACTAGCTGTCCCAACAACTCTGTCGGGACTGTCGTCCTATTGTCAAACATTCAGTGTCACGTGACAGATAGAAACGGTTGCTAAGAGAAAATTAAAGTGTTTTTTTACCTATACTTCTACATTTTTCATGTTTGCTCACCTTCCCAACTTTCCCTGAACTTCCACAAACATTTCAAAACCAAAATAAGCCAAATCGGTCCAGTCGTTCCGAAGATTAGCGCCTTCAAACAAACTATTCAGATTTATATTATTGGTATATATAAAAACCACCATGACCATCATCATGTTCTAGTATGGAGAACACTTGAAGGCAAACGCAGCGATTACAATGTTATTTGACCTATTAAGTTACTATGTTGCTATAGTTATTGAAATCACTGTGTCATTTCCTTAAACGACAGCGGTAAATGTAACTATATTATATTCTACAATATTGTATTTTTAATTAAAAGAACATAATTAAGTTGTGAAGTGGCCGTGGCGCCGTTGTGACAGTGATCGGCGACGATCGCTGTTGTAAAGCAACATACGCCAGGCCGGAAATGGGATGAGTGATCACTCCGACCGAAATTTAGTGATGTGTATTTCGGGCACCTCCGTTCTTCGGAAGGCACGTTAAGCAGTTGCTCCCGGTTGACGTCTCTAGATGTCAGTCGTTAAGTCGGAGGCCTTAGAGCGGCTTGATAACATCTGACATTAAGGTTGCTCACTAGCCTTACACCACTCCAACAATCCGCACGAGCCCGCGTATGGAATATGCCTTGTTCCACCTCATAGTTGAGGTGAGGCTTGTGCCCTCCTGGGCACAAGCTGGGACGTATATAGGCCGTTTATGTAATTAAGTTGTAGCTATCAATAGTCATTTTGGACCAAACCCCATTACGTTTGAGCGAAATATGAGTCACTCAGTTCTTATCATTATTACTGCAACTTCATATATCTGATATAAGATAAGATAAATATACTTTATTGAACAAATTGACACATTATGATGAGTATTCAGAGATAAGCTTAACTGCAGGTAGGTTATCCTTACAGACCACCGTCGGCTAGGGAAAAATTACTAAATAAATAACCACACGATAACATGATGTCTAACATACTCGTAGCAAAAGGTTCAGGGGGTGTCAATGATATTATAATAAAAAGAGTGCTTAAAAAGGGGCACCCGGAATCTGAACTAATGGGTGTACCTGAGCAAAGCATTGACAGTGTTGATAGATTGAGACGACACTGCGCAAAATGTAGCTGTCTCCTTTACTCATACTATTTTGTTCACACGGTCAAATTATAGGTACGGACGCAGTGGGCTATTTTCGACTTTGCTTCAGTACTGACATAACATAATCATTGGTGGATGTCATGAAATTGATAAGCTAAGGTTTGAAGAAGTTTTAACCGGATCAATCAGCATAGCGAAGCAAGTGCAGCTCGTGTTGGTTGCGACTACCGCATGCTGATTGCCGCTAATATTTACAAATTATACGAGTACTAGCGGCCGCCCGCAATTTCGTCCGCGTGTACTAAGGTTAAAAAAAAGTGTAGCCTATGTGTTATTCAGGTGCATAAGCTATATCATTGTAAAGTTTCATTAAAATCCATCCAGTAGTTTTAACATGAAAGAGCAACACGGCACATCCGCACATACAACCTTTCGCACTTATAATATCAGCAAGATTAAAACAATACAATGGCTGGCATAAGAGATGACATATTTTGCTAATCTAGTCGTTAAAGTTTTAATTTTCATTAAGTAATTGTATTAAGTTAACAATACTAGACAAACATATAAATGAAATAATATAAAATGTACCTAACCAATAAGGAACTTTATGTTATTTTCAAAAGAGATTGTCTCAAATTGTTTCAAGTAATTCTAAAAACGTTTTCGTAATATTCAAAGTAATAAAATGTTTTTTTTTCTTGTTAACATATTTTCAATATTATAAACTAATCGTACCTTTTCCTGTGAGATCCCATATTTCCGTTGTAATATTAGTATTATTTTGTATCACTTCCATCTTTATAATCGACCACAATCCCAAAAAGATTCAATCTTCAACAGATGACCACTAACACTTATTTGTTTTTCGTTTTTCCTTATCAAAAGTTCATTGCCGAGTGTCAAGTTTAATAATAGCGAGTGAAAATAGGAATATTATCATTAGTTAATTGCATAAGTACGAATTAGGCCATATCTTGTTAGCAAATGATAGAATTTGCTGATGTTATGCCTCAGACGTGACAACGCTAACATTAAGGTTAGCGTACACGAGCGGCGCTTATATGTATTTATAGTTGATTATGACCAAACAAGCCATGACGTGTGTCGCGTCGATGCTGTCGGCTTTACGTGGGTAAAACGTGTCATATCCGTATTATGGATCAGTGGTCTTTTGAGGTTTTTCTAATTAGCTACAGAATCTACAATAATTAACTTGTATTATTTTATGTATTTCACTTGCAACAACCGCTAGGTAATTATGTTAAAGATAATGGGTATTTACAGAAGAACTTAAATCGCTAACTTAGCTTAGCAACTGAATTAGTGTTACTAGTGTTGGTTTATGGAACTGTGGTGAGGTGTTAAAAGCCTCATGAGTTCAAGGTCATCCAAAGTTTGGCTTCTCAAGAAAATCCGCGGAAGAACAGAAGTTACTGACGTAGGGTTCAGTAAGTTGAAATAACAGTTGGCAGAACATTTAGCACAACAAAGCGTAATGTTTGTATAGGTAATAGCTAAGAAGTTGGCTACTACACCAAAGATCGCGGGTTCGATCCCCGCATAGTGCAAACATTCGTTGGCATGAACATGTCTGCTTGTAATAGGCCGGATGTTTCATATGTATATTAGTACGTATTTAGAAAAAATAATTAAGGATGTTTATCTGTTGGCTAGTATCGTATAGCACAAGCAAACTAAGTTTTTCTTTTTTGGGCTAGATCATCCTCTTTTTTCCGAGTAAATGAACGATCTCAGATTTCTAGAACTAAATGTGGTGTCAGAAGGTTTTAATATATCTTATTTCTTAGGTGAGTGCTTGAATAAAATTTATCTTAATTAAAATTGCTAGCTTATTATTTTGACTTTTAATATAATGTCAAGATGTTTGGGTTAACAGGAGTAGGCCTCCTAAGTGTAACTTTGGTACATATTGACATAGGTACAGTCGGTCAAAGTCCGAGTTACCAAGCCTCGCTCAACGTGACGTCACTGTCTGTGAATTGCGTACACGCAATACTTTTATAACACGTTATGCTCGGATAACGAAGAAAAAAGGTGTAATCAATTGGGGCTGCCCAATAAAACCTTAATTTGCAAAACACAAATTCCGGTTTTATGTTTTACAATTGTACAAAGGTAAGTTAGTTAGACGTGCCCGCGGCGCAGTTGTGGCAGTGGATCGGTATAGATCGCTGCTGTTGTGGAGCAACATACGCAGGGTCGGAAATGGGATGGGTGACCGTCCCGATAGAAATTTTGTAATGCATTTTTCGGGCGTCTCCATGCTTTAAAAGGCACGCTAAGCAGAAGTTACCGGTTGACGTGTCGTCGGTCATCCGAGTCGTTAAGCCGAGTCGGAGACCTAAGGGCGGCCTAACTTTGGGCTAAAAGGGTCACAGACTCAGACACAGTGTCCACAGACGTAAGCTGGTGTCCTCTTGGTACTCTGATAATTCAAGAGCTAGCTAGACTTCCTTTTGAATAAATTTCATACTTTATCTATACTAATAATAAAACAAAGCTGAAGAGTTTGTTTGTTTGGACGCGCTAATCGCAGGAACTACTGGTTAGAATTGAAAAAATATTCAAGTAGTGTACAGTCAACAAACAACTAACCATCAAAAAAATTAAAACGATTAAGTTTTATTCATTCTGAATTCAAATTTAACAATCCAGTATCTCTTAATGCACTTCCTATTCTGAACCTCCAAAATAGATAATCAATTAAAAGATTCAGGATTGTATCGAAATACCTTTGTATCTACATTTTATGTACATATTAAAGTTTTTTATGTATAATGTACCTTGTTGTGTCCAACACTCTTCACAGAAGTTATTATCTGACACCTCGTTCTTTTTCATATTTTGCAGCATTGTACTGAACACATGAGTCGATAGGTATAACAGGTGGTGCATCTTCTAGCAAAATATATTGTATTTTCAAATGTAACATTGATGATAAATAATAATAAAAAAATACACTTAATTATAGCAAACTAGGCACTCCATGTACACCTACCCTAATTTAACCTGACGTCGATAATAAATAATACGTGTTTGTGCGTCATAACAACGAACTACTTCATTGCAGTTGTTATCATTAATGACTGTGCATTGATTTTTTAATTAAATGATTGATGCGGCGTATCATCACGCTGCGTCAAAGGAAAAGACCTCTGGTGATCTACCAGGAGCTTTCGCTAACGTAGTTGGCAACGTCTGCATCAATAATTTAACATCAAATGAGGGTTATGTACAGAGCCATGTCAAATGTGAATATTCACACAATTAATTCACGTAGGCTATAGCGACTGCGTAAACTAATGCTCAAGTACGAAAGACACGTCATCATGTGCCTTAGCCTATCGGCTAGTGTGAGTTTTGTCACTAAAACGAATCGAAAAAGTTTACGCGCAGATTTACATGGAATACAAATGATTACGTCTAGACGACACCACAAATACAATTCACGTTCCTTTTCAAAATTGACAACGAAATGTAGTAGCGTTTCATATTTTGACTTTAATGTACAGTCACCATCGAACTGATGTGTGCTAACAGAGAGTGGTGCAATTTTAAAACTGCAAAGATAGAGTCGTATGTCATTTGAAGCGTCACCATATTCATCATCAAGTGAAACACTATTTTAATCCTGTAGTATTAAGGTTGTGCTCTTCATTAAAATTCAACACTCTGTTCACGTCCCCATCATTTTGATACTGACTGTACAGTGCGCCACATCGAGCTTAACATGGCGATTTGAAAATCAAGTTTAGTGTATTTGCTATAAGGTAAGCTGCCAAAGCGTATGTATATGTCACCGGAAAATAAAAAAAACCGTAAATTTATAAACTTCCTAGGAAATTTATCAACTTTCGTAGAATTCTAAATTGTATTATTTTACGTCCATATTTCCGGAAGTTTATCAATTTACGACGACTCGTGGTAAATTTATCAACTTACGGATATCTATTCGTAAGATTCTAACGGTTGGACTAATCACAAAAGAGCTTTTAATTTTACGCTTTTTTAAATCACGGAAAATAACACACTGCTCTCTGATTGGTCGATGTTGACAGTAGCAATAATTGTGTTCATAGATTATGAGAGGCGGAGGAGAGGAAGGAGAAGGAACACGTGACTTATTCGACCAATCAGACCGCACATGGCGTTAGGTTATTGCTCATTTATTATTTTACGGATGCGTTTCGAAAGTTTATCAATTTCCGGGAATGAGGGCGTAAAATAATACAATTTATCTCTCGTTTAGAATCCTACGAAAGTTTATAAATTTCCTAGGAAATTTATAAATTTACGGTTCTTGTTATTTTCCGGTGACATATACACTTAACCTGCGTAGCTGTGGGTATCAAATGCCTTAAGATTTTTTTAAATATTTGACTATAACCTCACCTGTAGGCCTAGCACAAACCGCTAACGTTTTGGTAATCGTAAAGTGAACGATACTTTCTTTTCTTTTTCCTGTCTTAAAGAAAAAAAAGTATCGTTTACTTTTCGATTACCGAAACGTTAGCGGTTTGTGCTGGACCTATTCCTGATCGTAAGTGATGATGTGGTCTAAGATGATACATGTCGGCCTAACAAATGACTGTTCACTCTCTTCTTGAAGAGGCCCAAGTTATATTACTGTGGAAACACTTCAGCAGGGAGCTCATTCCACTCCTTTGCCACATAATCCATGCTGTCGGATAGGCATTTAAAAAGTCGGTTTTGCTGCTCGGCCCTTTTTCCTGCTATCATTTGGACCTGTCTTTTCCTATCATAAAGGTGAAGGTCTACATGTGTATTGCATACGCACTTGTACTCACAAGGATCTCTTCCTTCTCGCTGAAAATTGTTAGGCTTATTTTCACTTCCCAATTTTTTATTTATACTCCATTTATTATAGCATCAGGGCTTTTACTAAATTAAATTAGTTTGTCTTACGGGAAATTATATTGTCGATCTTAAAACTTAAAAGAGCATCAGTGGTTGTGTATCCAATCGTACTTTTACTGTCATTATCTCTACCAAATCTAAATGTAACTTAGTCTCTTCATACGTTGTGGTGGAAGGCTTCTCAATTTTGCCAGGTTATACAAATTTTAACAACTGACAAAAGTTAGCGCGGGCCCTAGTGGGTAGTAGTGTTAGCACCCCTGCTTCTATGAGCCTTTCTTTTTTGTAATATTATAATAAATGGAGTATAGTTTGTTTCATTACCCAACCTCACGGTTACCAACTGCACGTTTGGTCTGCTTCAATTATGACATTTTATTTTTATTAATACGTTAGTTTGCAAAGAGAAACATACGAAAAACTTTAGTTGGGAAATGAAACAAATGCGAAACGTCGTTGGTTGCGAAATGAAAATCGCCCTAACGTTTTTCGGTGAGAAGGCAGTATACCCACTTGTGCACTGTAATATCTGTTGCCTCGATGAGATTAGCCGTTGTGATCGAAGTCAACCAGGGAGGTTTAGCTACCACATAGGTACCTTATTATTGTTATAGTTCGCACGGCGAATGATGATCCCTATGACGTTTCGACTGACAATTGTTTTAGTGATGCGAAACCATTTCAAACAATTTCGATAAAATATTTTTTTAGGCATTCAGCCAGGTCATTCAACATAATAAGCAATTTCTATTTATTTTGAAAAAAAGATTACGCGCATTGATGGTCAAAAACACTGGATGAAGAAGTAACAGTCTTATTTTATTTTACTATTCTCTAATTTTTATTCTAATTGCATAATTTGAATAAAACGAAAAGTGGTCGAAAGAACGAAGAAAATTTGTTTTCAAGACCGGGATCGAGATGTACAATACGACAATATCATTGACCAACCGTTAATATTAAACGTCGCCGATAGCTGCAGTTCAGACTCAGATTTTGAAGACCCGCTTGACTTTGTATCAGCTTCAGATTGATATAATTAAAATACAAACTCAAAGCATTTGTTAAATTTTCCAACAAATTATCGATACTTTGTTTATCGATGTGTCCCTTCTTAGTCGATAACAGCTTGACGACTTAACTTTTGCAGCACGTACCAAATACATTTGCATTGAGTTTTTTGCCATTATTTACGGACATTACGTAACAAATGTTACGGACAAATGTAAACAATTATGATTTTTTCGATTTTTTAATGGACCTCTAAAGGATTTGTTGTGACAGGACGTCAGTACAATGTTAAGCGCTAGCGAACTGTCATAGGGATCATCATTCAGCGTGCGTAGTATAGTTGCCTTTTTTTATGACAGCGGGTTAAATGACAAAATACATAATATTTTACTTTGAATGAATTTCACGAAAAAAAACTTTTCACTCGATCACTTTCTTAGTTTTACATTCTACGCCTTTTTTCACTGTTAGCATTTTGGGCCTAAGCAAGGTTTAAGATGTTCATGTTAAACAGTAATGTACTTCACTCTTAATTTTATTGTCTTTGATTTAATTGAAATACTTTCTAAAAAAATTGCCAATATAAAATGACCAGGCACTTGTTCGTAAAATACACCCAACTCAAAATACATAAAAGACTACTCGCACAATAGTTTGAATCCAAAAACAGTAGCGTTTATTTTTCCCGAGTACTGTAAACAGCGTGGCTCTACTAGAGAGTATAATCCGCAGCAGAGCCACAATTTATGTACACACATCAAAAGTGTCTAGGGATATCATAGGGATATCATTTTTCAAATATTTCATTAAGTTAAGTTGGTTTACAAGTTGAGCATTATCTCAGAATAACGCGAGGACAGTGGCATAAGATAAAGGTTAAGAATATTACAAAAAAAAACGTTTGATTTTGCTAAAATTTTGACACCTTTTAAAAGAAAAATCTGTCTTTTTTTAACGTCCTTACGATTGTACAATAAAGCTACTATAATAAATTTTTTTATACAATCCGAAAGGGCAGATATAGCAGTTTCTGTGTTCTAAAAATTTCTACGTTGGTAGCATTATTTTAATTTTTACAGCCTCCCAAATAGCTATACTTTGTATGAAAATGCTTGAGATATCCCTAGACACTTTTGATGTGTGTATGTTTTATCATCATACTTAAGGCACCTACAGATGAAAAAGACATTGTTCGTTACATTCGTTTAATGAACATCCTTTTAAAATAAAAATTATTGGATTCCAAGGGGGTGGCTCTGCGGCAGAGCTTCACATTTCTTTATCGTATTATAATCCTAATAAATGATGTAACTTATTTTTAAGATTATACTTTCGTTGTTTCGTCCTTCGAGATTAGATTAATTGTAGTAGCACGTACTCGTGTCGCCTTTCATGCACTATAAGTTAAAAGCAGGTCAAATGCATTATTTGTAAAAAAAAAATAACATTTTGACATGAACGTCACCCTCTGACAACGGTTACTCATTCGCGTTTTAGTGCTTCGCCGATCATCACATTTATTTTCTTATAAAAGTGTTTTGGGTATTATAACGATACCTAAACGAAGTTATAGGGACGACGAAAGTTTTTATTTCAGTAAGGAAATGGAGACGAAACTTGAACGCCGCCAACGCAAGCGTTCGCGCAACAAAAGACATTCCGATGGCTGTAGTTCGACGGTGATTGCATCACCGCCGGTACCGATATTATAGGGCGAAGGTAAGTCCTGAAATGTTGTTAATGTGTACAGAAACATTCAAATTGTATATCGTGGAGTTTCCTTGCGGTTTTTTCTTTATCAGTAGAACCGTTGTAAGGAAATTTCATTGCGTAGTTACATGGTCTACATCTGTTTGATTTTACTGGAAGTCATGTTACGCCTTAAACAGTGTTGTGTACATCTTATGGGGATGTTACCTTCACGTTATTTAGATTCCGACAAATATTTATAGTTTTACTAGTGTTGTGTACATTTGAAAGGAATGTTACCTTCACGTTACCTCAGTGATGTGTTCATCTCAAGGGGATGATTCCTTCATAGAGTGTTACCATGTTGTGTGTTGTGTACATTTGAAAGGAATGTTGCCTTCACGTTATTTAGATTCCGACAAATATTTATAGTCTTACTAGTGTTATGTACATTTGAAAGGAATGTTACCTTCACGTTACCTCAGTGATGTGTTCATCTCAAGGGGATGATTCCTTCATAGAGTGTTACCATATTATGTGTTGGTACATTTGAAAGGAATGTTGCCTTCACGTTATTTAGATTCCGACAAATATTTATAGTCTTACTAGTGTTGTGTACATTTGAAAGGAATGTTACCTTCACGTTACCTCAGTGTTGTGTTCATCTCAAGGGGATGATTCCTTCATAGAGTGTTACCATGTTATGTGTTGTGTACATTTGAAAGGAATGTTGCCTTCACGTTATTTAGATTCCGACAAATATTTATAGTCTTACTAGTGTTATGTACATTTGAAAGGAATGTTACCTTCACGTTACCTCAGTGATGTGTTCATCTCAAGGGGATGATTCCTTCATAGAGTGTTACCATGTTATGTGTTGTGTACTTTTGAAAGGAATGTTGCCTTCACGTTATTTAGGTGCCGACAAATATTTATAGTTTTACTAGTGTTGTGTACATTTGAAAGGAATGTTACCTCCACGTTGTTTAAGTTCAGACTTATATTTTTTAATAATGACTCCTGTGTATATTTAAGAGGAATGTTACCATAATGCATCTTTTAAGTTATCTTTACCTGCCAATTATATGTCACAATTTAAAATACATTGTTAAGAATCACATGTGACTCATGGGACAGGGAATGTGTTATAATATTTTGTGGTCACCTACCTGGGGAGATCTCGGTGTATTTCAAAACTGACCTTTGTTTTATACAAAACAAAAGGCTTCTCACCCGTAACTTGCTACTTGTGATAAATGGATGGCTTGCTGGTAAATGGATCTACTATGTTTAGGCGACTCAGTGCCAATTATTACAGATTAATTTATTTTATCTTATTTGAAAAACAATACAGTATGTTTTATTCAATAAAATACAGGATAGGACCACTATTACCATAAACATGTTAAGAGGAAACTAAGTCAGGCCCGTCTCATGTACAAGATGCCGAACCTAATGTCAGTGTTGCACTGCCAACCCAAACAATGTCTACTGACACTGTATTTGCCGAACCCAAATTGACGAAATGCTAGACCTGTTGGGAGAGACTCCTTCAAAGGATAATAAATTCTGCTCAAAAAATCAGCTGATCTGGCCTTGCGCTTAGAACATTACCACCAAAGTTGAACCCTGAAATCAATGCAGATGGCCGTAGCCATTTCCTGCATTTCTGATGCTTCAACTCAGTTTTTTCATCAGAACATAGAGATTAGAGCGTCATTAAAACTTTGTTTGAAGCTACACGCTGACTATGTGACTCACTCCACACTGAGTCAATGACGAGAAGGAGTTTCATATGTTCCACGATAAAGAATTAAATTAAAGATTGTTTGTATAATACAGATATTGACGACTTCTTGTTTGGGGAGAAATTGACTGACACTGCCACTGACTGAGGCTGCTAATGCAATTCTCAGTCTGGTGCCGAATTAAAATTACCGTTAAATAAGAATAACATTCCGACGTAAAAACCAAAACCAGCTTCAACCCAGTTTTTGAACTCGAGACTTTCACTTTTGCCGAGCAGATAACCGGGAGCACCGAAGAGGTCGCAGTCTGCAGCACTGGCTCTAACGTCAGCGCCGCGTCAGTGGCAGCAACTGACGCCGCGACCGCCGCCCCGCTCGCAGCAGCGCCCGGGCCTACGTCGCTAGATTCCGTAGGTTCAGTGGGTCGTCTATTTAACGTCTATCGCTTATGACCAGTGACGATTATTGACCAATGATCCTGCTATTTTGTTGTGGATAAAGGTTATTCCCCTATGCGAATCCATCACGCAGACCTGCGAACCAAACTTTGCAACGTTACCTTCAACTCAATCCTTAAAATATAGATTAGTTAACAATGAATTTAAAAGTACTGGAGCTATTTCCGAATATAAATCGTCTGCAGTCCAGGAGAGTTTACATCTAGTTATTTTTTAATAGAAAAGCCCAATGGTAATAATCGATTTATATGAAACTCAAAAAGATTTAATAAACACATTGCAACACATCACTTCAAGATTAAAGATTTAAGAACAACGACAGGATAGTTGCAAATAAAGATGTTCCGCAAGTTTGCTCGGACTCCTCACTTCGTCTTGCCCCGCAGTCCAGTACTGTTGGATGTACACCAAGCAAATGAAAAGAAGCAAATACCTTGCCCTGAATAAATATAATAGTAACGATAACTAAATGTCTCTGCCGAAATGTTTACAGGATGATTTTTCCTGGTGGCAAAAATCTTCAGCTATAACAGTAAATCTTGTTAGGCAAGATGATTGCTGTCTTGTTTTCTTTCCAGATGCTAACAAAAAAGGGTGGGGGTAACATGTGGTGAGGAGACCACCAATGTTCAATGGAGTATCGGTGAAACAGTCAAACATATAAATTATTCGAAACTCTTGGCAGCTTTTTTAGACTTACCAACCTTTGCTGGAGGTTTTTAAAAAATGACAGTTATTAGTGCGTATTGACAATACGGCTGCTATCTCATATATCAACCGTTTGGGTGGAGTTAGATTCCCACACCTTACCGAAATAACTAAATACCTAGTTATGCTATATTAAGGTATTTGTATACGCTTCATAGATAAAGCTCTAATGACAGTGAGATAGCAGATGCAGAGTCACACAATTTCACCTAGATACTGAATGGTAACCAAAAACAAGTGTTTTTGGTAAAATTTTACAGGTTTTTGTGAATACACTTTTTTGCATATAGAGCAAATACTAAATGTGACAATTATGTATCATGGAATAGAGATCCTTGAGCATGTGCGGTGAATGTTTTTACTTTAAATTGGCAACAACTTTCATTTTATGCATTTCCCCCATTTGCCATGATTTTATGACCTTAGAAAAATTATAATTGATGACGCTGAGGGTATTTGTTGTAGTCCCAATTGGCCCACACAAGCCTCCTCTTTTCCAGGATCTTCTTTGATTAGAGTTAGTTGAATTCGAACCATGTAAAAACATTGTTTTGTCTCTTTCCAACAGCATACCTAAGGTGACGTTGATTGCATGGAAGTTATCGGAACGGCACTACTGGAGATGAGTGTACCCACATCAGCCTTAAATATTATGATGGCTCCCCGTTCTGTAAATATATTAAAACAATATAATGTCGCGATACGACGTTGGGTAAGCTTTTATCAAGATAATAACATTAACAAATAGGTATGAGGTGTTAAATCCGCAAATACTTATTTTAACTGACCGTTTCATTTTATTCTGGTTTAAAATTCGGATCATTAAAACAGTCGTCGCTCTGCTTCATCATTGATCTTAGGATCGAGAGTTGGGTTTGATGACCATAATATCCAAAGGTTTTCCAAGGATTTCCATAGATTCCGTGCTTCAGCGCCAAGGTACAACATTACCTGGGACCTCAATAGTTTTACATTTCTTATCCAATTGATACACAAATGCTACTCTCAGTCTAGGACAATTAACTTTTACGAATAACAGCTCACAGAGTCTTAACTATTCATTAAATGAATTTTATCAAGATACAGGATTTGATAAAAACCTCTCGCCCAGGCACTCCACAACCTTATCTGAGCATACCTTTCTAGGAAGTACGACCAGAAATATGCCCAGAAGACGCTATATTAGTTTTTAAAGACCACACAAGGCAATGTCAACCAACAGCATTAGCCGTTGGATTGAGGACACATTATCAGTAAGCGGAATTGACACCGCCATGTTTTCAGCTCATTCCAACCAGACATGCCAGCGCCTTCGCTGCTCGTAGAGCGGGCATCAGTATTGGTTTCACCCGAAAAACGGCTGGTTGGAGTGGAAGTTCTAATGTGTTTGCCCTTTATTATCTACCACCGCGAGATTGAAACTCATCAATCCGATGAATTCGCTATTTACAAAGTCACGTTGAATTAGACTTTGAATTTTAATCCAATAATAATTATTTCTGAATAGATATAATAATGTAACCACATTATGTTATACTTACGTTATATTATTTTCAAACAACTAGAAATTGTTTCATGTAAAAATTTCATTTACTAGCCAATATTTCACTTACTTTCAAAATCTACAATTAATCTAATCTCGAAGGACGAAACAACGAAAGTATAATTAGTGATTAAACGAACTTACCTGAAGTGATGTTCTATCATAATTATACGAGTTGTTTCGTCCGAGAGATTAGCTCCCACCCACCCTAGGCCCCATTAGGTGAAATATTAGGCGCAAAGCTTTCAACTAAATGAGTAACCGTTGTCAGAGGGTGACGTTCATGTCAAAATGTTATTTTTTTTTTACAAATAATGCATTTGACCTGCTTTTAACTTATAGTGCATGAAAGGCGACACGAGTACGTGCTACTACAATTAATCTAATCTCTCGGACGAAACAACTCGTATAATTATGATAGAACATCACTTCAGGTAAGTTCGTTTAATCACTAATTAGTGGTAAGCGTCAGGACCCCTGGACCAAGTGCGCTATATTATGTTTCGAAACTATCAAAGTTCTCTACCTTTCTAATACTATTTGATACCTGAATTAAATTATCTAGTACCTCGGCGGGCAGTGAAAAAACTTGAAAAGAAAGTGGCCAGACATTCTGACGTCAGGTTGTCTGGACCACATTTTTTTTACATAGTTGGAGACGACATATCTCAATTATTTACTTGTATATATTCAGTACCTTCTCAATACCTTGACATGTATATTTTTTTCAAATTTTATGGCTTCCCAGAAAAAAGTTACGGCAGAATGAAATTTTTCAGGAAACAAAACTTATTTTATGGCTATTTAATTTGCATTATACATAATTTTATGTATAATTATGTATGACTGGATGGCCTATGTCCAGCAGTGAATTGATATAGCCGGTGACAAACGATATTTTATTTACTTTTGAATATATATATTGGCATTGTGAATAAGTAATAAATACACTCTATTTTGATGAAGAATTTTAATAATCAGAACCGTTTTAAACATTGTATACTGATATATTTCTTTAAACTTCATGGTCACTAACACTTAAATCGTAAAAAAAACGGGATTGCTACCATGTACAGTCAGTGCCCTAAGAGATGTATCCAGGCACATTGGCTCTTGTAAAATAACATATTTTGATGACGCTTTCACTGCTAGCTCAGTTGTCAGCACAGTGTCTCAAGACGAAAGTCTTTGACCAGTGTGTGTTGCCAGTAATGACATATGGGAGTGAGACGTGGTCCTTCACTATGGGTCTCATAAGAAGGCTCAAAGTCACCCAGCAAGCAATGGAGAGAGCGATGCTTGGTGTTTTCTTGCGGTTCACTTTTATCCGCTACCTACATATAAAATGTAGGATCCTCTTAAGTGGGTGGCTTCTGGGTCTTGATTATGATTTTGTTGAATCACTATTGTAATAATTTAATAAAAGGGTTAAATATAGAAAAGAAATATATATATATATATATATATATATATGAAAATAATACTCATTCTTAAACATCGATACACAATACACACTCACATACACTACAAAATACTATGTAGAAGTTGTATTTTCCGTGCTGGAGTTCAGGTTTTAAATCCCGCACCACGCTAGTGGTGGTTTAAGAAAGGATCCATGGTGTGGTTACCAACGATCAACGATCTCCTGTTAACTGAGCGGTAAACATGACAGGAGCTGCTGGACCTGGCCTCATACGATACCAGATATCTTCAATTTCACTATAATCGCTAGAACCACAACCTAACGGAAAACGACATAAGTATTTGTAAAAAATAGTGAAAATGTATTTTTATTCTTAAAAATATTAATTTTACTTACAGTTAAATGAAGATGTCGTGCAATTTCGTCTATACTTTCGTTCTGTTCGAACAAAACAATTATTTCCACTAGTAATAAAGTAGTTAACTACGGCAGTATGCTCAATCAGCAAAGCAACCATCAATATGAAGTTATCCAGTTGCGCACGTGATAGTTGAAAAATGATCTTAATTTTTGTTCTACCCACATTTCTTATCAATTTAGATAGCCAAACGTCATCGCTCACTGAATACTATGTTTCTTTTGTTATTGACTATGTGCGCTGTGACAACCGGTAATTTCGCCATAATGGCTAATCAGTCATTTGGCGCAGCGGTCTATAGGTTCGCCAATCAATCTGGGAGTCGTGGTTTAAATCCCACCTTGGCTGATGTTTTTAGCTAAAGAGTTTATTTGTGCATTTATTCCTGAAGATGGAAATCGTGCCATAGAATAAAGTTTCAAACCAAATAGAACTTGACTTGGTCTAATGATTTATTCAAATGAGTTTGTAGGCTAGGTGGTGCCATCTATGCGTCATCATCATCATGTCAGCCGAACGACGCCCACTGGGCATAGGCCTCCCCCAAGATCTCCACAACGATCGGTCCTGCGCTGTTCGCATCCAGCGTCTTCCCGCGACCTTGACAAGATCGTCGGTCCACCTTGTGGAGGGCCTGCCCACGGAACGTCGTCCGGTACGCGGTCGCCATTCGAGAACCTTTCCGCCCCAACGGCCATCGGTTCTCCGCGCTATGTGTCCCGCCCACTGCAACTTCAACGATGCAATCCTTCGAGCGACGTCGATTGCCTTAGTACTCCTGTGGATCTCATCATTTCTGATTCGATCAAGCAAAGAAACGGGGTCCTGCCATTTGACCAAAAGACATCTGGCAAAATTACATTTAACAAACAACGTTTGGCAAAAAAACGGTTGGCCAATTGTTCATTTTACAACTAATTATTTCACAAATGACTCACTTGACCAAATGATCAACTCTTAAATTTTCATATTACAAAAAAATGTTTCACAAAATGTACACTTAACAACTGAATCATTTGATAAAACTACGATTGGCCAAAAACGTTTGACAAAATGTTTTATTTGACAAATGATTAGTTTTTAAATCCCGAAGCCCAAATTGCCGAAGAGTGTGAGCAGGCATGTCGTTTTATTGGTTTGAAGCAAAAAGGTATGTCAAGAAGAAATGGGTAAACGCTGACTTGTCGTGATACTTGTCTGCCCTATACTAGAATCAGGGCAGAACCGACTCGGATAGATTAGGTTAGAAGGTTTGAAGCGAGTGCGGAGCAGAGCGTAGCTCCCGCTTCATACCTTCTAACCCAATATTATTCTTACCTATTATATTATAGTTATTTTTTTTTCAAACCCAAAAACGATTCGCCTGCATTGCATTTTGTCATTTTGACATTCGGGATATCGTCCATTTGGTTACTTTAACATCGGTATTCAAGCAAAGGCAAAATACCAGTGGAAATGTCTTATTGTCGTCCGAGAATATATCTCCGTGTATTGTATATAACTGGGTAAAAATACTAGGCACAACTTTAAAAGTGCCATCTAGAATCATCACATTTGGACAAATGCTTCATTTGTGAAAAGTATTATTTGGTGAAATAAAAATAGGTCAATTGATTTTTTGTTAGTTGAAACATTTAACAAATTAAATGTTTGCTAAATGATCATTTGTTGAATGAGTTTTTGTCAGATGATACTTTTGTCAAATGTCTCGTTTGCCAAATGAATATTTGGTGAAACGTTGTTTGTCAAATGATAATTTGTTAAACATTTTTTGCTCAAACATTAGTGAACCGCAAGGAAACACCAAGCATCGCTCTCTCCATTGCTCGCTGGGTGACTTTGAGCCTTTTTATGAGACCCATAGTGAACGACCACGTCTCACTCCCATATGTCACACTGGTCAAAGACTTTCGTCTTGAGACACTGAGCTGACAACTGAGCTAGCAGTGAAAGCGTCATCAAAATATGTTATTTTACAAGAGCCAATGTGCCTGGATACATCTCTTAGGGAACTGACTGTACATGGTAGCAATCCCGTTTTTTTTTACGATTTAAGTGTTAGTGACCATGAAGTTTAAAGAAATATATCAGTATACAATGTTTAAAACGGTTCTGTTTATTACAATTCTTCATCAAAATAGAGTGTATTTATTACTTATTCACAATGCCAAGATATATATTCAAAAGTAAATAAAATATCGTTTGTCACCGGCTATATCAATTCACTGCTGGACATAGGCCATCCAGTCATACATAATTATACATAAAATTATGTATAATGCAAATTAAATAGCCATAAAATAAGTTTTGTTTCCTGAAAAATTTCATTCTGCCGTAACTTTTTTCTGGGAAGCCATAAAATTTGAAAAAAATATACATGTCAAGGTATTGAGAAGGTACTGAATATTTACAAGTAAATAATTGAGATATGTCGTCTCCAACTATGTAAAAAAAATGTGGTCCAGACAACCTGACGTCAGAATGTCTGGCCACTTTCTTTTCAAGTTTTTTCACTGCCCGCCGAGGTACTAGATAATTTAATTCAGGTATCAAATAGTATTAGAAAGGTAGAGAACTTTGATAGTTTCGAAACATAATATAGCGCACTTGGTCCAGGGGTCCTGACGCTTACAATTAGTGGGTTCACGAGAATTGGAAATTTTTGAATTCTACATTTTGCAAAATCGAACTTGTTGGAGAACCCAATATTAAAAAAACGATATTGTGGGTCCTTCTTGACTTCTGACTTCAACTTTTAACGAATTAGGGATTGAATATTTTTAAAAATATTTCATTTTAAGGAGGCAAACTGGAAGCTAACAGTCAGCCGCTCACTGTTCGCCTAATCGGAGAGCGCTATTGAAGTACCTACCTATAAATACTCCATTTATTATAATAAAAGTAATAAAAGGTTATTTTTAGAGTACACTTTGTGTAACATTATGAAATTTAAGATTTATGGCGAACTTATAAAAATCTAGGGCATATGCCAACTGTCACACTTTAATTGTTCTCGTTTAAGCAGAGAAATTCAGAATTTATGAGGCTTTTACTAAATTAAATTATTTGTCTTACGTGAAATTTAATTAAACGTCGATCATAAAAACCTAAAAGAAGCATGGGTTGTGTATCCAATCGTGCTTTTACTGTCATTAACTTTACGAAATCTAAAATGTTACTTAGACCCTTCATACGTTGTGACGGAAGGGCCAATTCAATTTTGCCAGGTTATACAAATTTGTCATCCGGCAAAAGTCAATCAAAAATGCAAATCATTCATTTGTTTAGCACCTCTGCTTATATGAGCCTCTTTTTTCTCATGTTATAACAAATGGAGTAAAAGTTTATTAGCCTGTAACAAGTAAATAATTTAAAAAAAAAACATCAGCACGTTTTGCATATGCGCTCAAAACACAGGGAGAAGAAATAAATAATTGAAAACACATCATTTATTCCTTTTCAGTATCTTATAATAACAAATTTTGTACTATTAATTAAGGTAATATTAAGGAGAAATAATCAAGCAATCTATTTTAAAAATGAAATAAAAATTTATTGACAAAATTATTGCATCACTATAAAATAATATCTAACCGACAAGACAAAGAAAAACAATATAATTAATTGTAACAATAACATTCTTAATACCATTTTTCAAAATGCTCTACGTTAGGTTAAGGTCATAGCAGATTAGGCCAGCACGGCAATTGTACGGCACCGACCCAGCGACTACCTAGCCATTCAAATTTGAACCTTCAGTTGTGAGTGGTACAATATATTTTGCAATAAAAATATGAGAAATCCAACGGCAAGCTTTCAGCGCGCCCGCCATTGCTATACCACTCAACTCGTAGCCGCGTCTTTGCTACATAAGGTTCAAATTTGAATGGCAAGATAATTGCTGGATCAGAACTGTGCAGTTGCTGTGCTAGCAATGTGTGCTATGAGCTTTAGTCACATGCTACTTTTATGTTACTTATTTATCTACAATATTCACTGGAAAGTTCAGCATCTAAGGGGATTTACATACAACAGACTGCAGTAAGGGGAAGCGATTATGACCACCAGTTCAGTGCACTTCCTCACAGCGAAGCACAGCAAATCATTATTTTTATTTCCCGCAAGCTGAATCCATGATACCAGTGGTGCTTTTTTGTTCAATGTAGGGACGCCTTCGGTTTAAATGACCTAAGTCGCGAAGATGTCGCTCCTGGATGGGCCACTTAAATCTGAAGGAGGATGTACTTTAGAAAGTGAACCCTGTTGACGTGTTTAGTGTATCTCGACCATTTGATAGGAATTTTGCTTAAACACACACTGTGCTGGACATTTGTCCAATCACGTGAAAGTACCATATAGTGCTTCACGTTATACTAACGATAGGTAACGTCTTGTGACGATAAACGATAAATAATAAGGCTCTGGAAAGACCAAACTTTCCTGTTGGATTCTTCCTATTCTATTACAAGTTTATGCATCAATCGAAAGGTACATTGGACCAGTATTATATCAATGTATCACAAGTGTAATACAGCTAAGTACTGAGTTGGATAAATCAAATATTTTACAACTATTGGTATCAAAAGGGTCAAGACATTGAAACTTGTTGAGGAATTTGGTAAGATTATATGATCACACGAATCACCACAAGAATCATCGTCACTGGTTAAATATAAGTCAGCGCCGCTCCACTGGAACGTAACACCACAGCACATTAGCTTGAAAATATTACCCTTTAAATGGCAGTGGAAACAGTTATATAAATAACATGAACCTTGAGTGGCTAGAATAGGGCTTGAAAACAACGAAATATTCCTGTAGGGTTTTTCAAACTGAGCGCTGAAAACTTCAGAGGAGTGCAAACAAAATCTCTGCTGGGATCAGAGTCTAACATTTTTTTCGCTTAGAGATTCTCTCACTCCCTAAAAATTATTGTCATGGCTAAAAATTTTAATACAAAGCAAATGATAAAGACGAGCAATACGTAATAAGACCTCAAACATAGTATAACTTAACCCATGAAACTATCGCTAGACAAACAGGATATTTACAACAGGACAGGAAAGATCTCTTTTTGTTCAAGACCTTCTCGAGATGAGTCGGGAAGCAGTAGGCCACAAGTCAAACGTTACAGTCGGAAAACGAATTTTAGTGCTTCAGTATAAAGTAATACAAACTGTTTTAGAATACGTATGTATACTTGTAAATACTTGACCTGTGACCTTCTTTTTGCGATTTTATAATGGTAAGGTGTCCAATTTTTTAGCGACAAATCTCTTTTTCGTCTTATATCACCAGTCATATTTTCAAGAACTTCTTGGTAAGAACAATGATGAAACACTATATCAGTTCAAGGAGACAATTCATAGTATAGCACGTATAATGAACCTGTTACATCATCATTGCAGCTTTTATTGACAATAAGTAAAGCTATTATACATTTATACACAACAGTAGCATGTGCATTACGCTTGAAAGTGATTAAATCATGTCTAAGGCAGAATACAATACTATATTTTTTATCACTTACAGCACGAGCATTCTTATAAAACTTGGGCCCTAATATTTTTTGAAATAATTCAGGGGAATTCACTAAAATCAATCTTCAGAGATAATTATGAAATACTCTTATCTAGAATCTGAATTCTAAAATGGATTTCAAAAAATGGTCACAATTTTACAGTTAGGAAATAAAACGTGTGAATGCGTTACCAAAGTTTTAAGTCCCAACTGTAAAGATTTCAACTAAAACTTAAATTACTAAAACATTTCAGTGAATTCAAATGTCGTTGTGTTAAAAAATATACATCAAGTCATACAAAATTAAAACAACATACGGTCACTCAAACTCCAAAAAATCAAGCCATATTATTTCTACATGAATATTTACAAACAATTTATAATTCCAAAATATCCATAAATTGCTCACTTTTCTATTTTTGTAATTTTCTTTATTATTGAATTTGAAATTTCTTGTCAGTTAACGATAAAGGACGAAATATGGTATTGATATCAAACCAGATTATCCAAAACAAAAAACGAATATCCAAACGAATTCAACTTTAACTGGTTATAAATGTAGCAATCCAATTTTATCTTAATCTAATTAATTAACAATAATTGTGCGGTTGGCGTTTATTATAAATATTTCAATATTATAAAGCGTATCTTCTCACTGTAAAGATTTTGTTCATTAAAACGTTAGCGTAAATTCATTTGCAATTATAAACTACGATATGCTGAAACTTTAGAATTTAAGTTCCCGAGAAGATTTGGGAACTCAAGTTAGCCAGAGATCTTTCAACGTAGCCTTGGCTTATTTTATTAAATGCACAAAACACATTTCTGTTCATAAAACAAGTTATAACGAATTCAATATTACTTTTAGCAGTAAGACTTTCAAAGTTTTTTCAACCATCATTCCCCATTCGTTCTATCACAGGCACTAGAAAACTTGAAAGAACTCTTCTAACAAGGCCAATAAATTATATCTTAGCGTACTTAGAAACTAAAACCCCCTTTATTCTTATTGCCTTATCTAAATTAAAACTTTCATCTGTGTCATCACAAACATCAGTCTCAACAGAAGCTATCCACAGTCTATGAAATTGAATCATTTCTTTATTATACTATCGAAGTCATACTCAGTTCCATAGGCACCCTTTGCTGTACGCCTTGTCAAGTATACTTCACCGTTTTTTTCATAATCTCCACAAGCGTTATTAACTTCATACGGTACGTCTTCTATTTCGGCATTTTTGCTATCATTTTTATGTAATCCATTCTCTTTATCATTTTTTGGAGTAACTCCATTTGTCTTGATGCCGTTTGCCTTAATTCCGTTTCTAGTTTTTTTATGTTCTTCATTAATTTCCTTCTCAACATCCCTTTTCGCCTTGTATCTCTTGGAATAAAAGTTGAGGAATAGAAATAGAAAGATAATAACGTTCGCGCAAATGAAGTAGGTGAAGCCGGAAGCGTACTGGCATCGTGGAGAGAAATGGGTCCATGCGCAGTAGACAAGCATTAACACGAATTGGATCTAGAGGAGAGAAAGTAAAAGGGTAAAAGAGATCGTTCAATAAAAACTAGTCTACTTCAAAAAAATATTACTAAGATTATTAAACACTAGAGGTAATTTGGCAAAAAGTATACTAACGAAACGAATCTAGAAATATGATTCCACGAAACCAACTGACACACGTACGCTTTTCCAGTTTAAACATAATCTTGCCAATATTTCGGTAAGTGTGTTAGCGCATAGCAAGAAGGCAGAGAAGATTTGAATTGAGATTTGTCATAATTAGGTGCGTCTGTTGATCTACATTTCATCAGTTGCATTGTAAATTTCAATGTATCAAGTTGCGAATATACACACATCAAAACTGTCTAGGGATATCATTTTTCAAATATTTCATAAAGTTACGTTTGTTTACAAGTTGAGCATTATGTTAGAATAGAGCGAGGACAGAGGCATAAGATAAAGGTTAAGAATATAACAAAAAAAAAACGTTTGATTTTGCTAAAATTTTGACACCTTTTAAAAGAAAAATCTGTCTTTTTTTAACGTCCTTACGATTGTACAATAATGCTACTACAATGAATTTCTTTATACAATCTGAAAGGGCAGATATAGCAGTTTCTGTGTTCTAAAAATTTCTACGTTGGTATCAATATTTTAATTTTTACAGCCTCCCAAATAGCTATACTTTGTATGAAAATGCTTGAGATATCCCTAGACACTTTTGAGCAGTGTAGATCAAGTTGGCAAAAATTCTGGGAATAATACTTGTACCCGGTGGTTTTGTTTTTTTTTTATATAATGTTACTTTTGGGAGCTAAATTTTTCGTCATGGTTATCAAACGGAACATCAATGATACGCTCAGACAACTTAAACCCAACGTATCGGATGGTAAAGTAACTTGAGATTAAATACATTTGATTATAAATTGTTGCATTATTACAGGATAGAAAAGCTTTGACGTTATCCTCACCAGTTGCATCTTCGTAACATATTTTTTCCACCACAAATACTTCTGGAACCGTGGTCCTAGCCCAGACAGGAGATAGTAAGTGTACATGACGACGTGAACAACAGAGTTGAGAAGAGCAAGGATGGCTCCCTCCCCTCCGGCAGCAAACTTCAGGTAGCTCCATGAGTATACTGCCATAACTACGTGATGGTATACGTGGAGAAACGTGACCTGGAAAAAAGTTTTAAGGGCATGAGTTTTTTTTGATATGTACTTTAATTTGTAAATATTGTATTTATTGAACTGTCACAGTGCAATAACATTAGACGTCTGCCAAGACAGCTAGTTATTAATATTTCATAAAAAAAAATATGAGCTATCACTTCTAAGACTAACAGACGATCAACAGACTCTAGAGCAGATAACTATGATAAACTTACTAATGTAGTAGACCAAAATATGCATCACCAAAAAAAAGCACAAAGGATCCTAAATTATTGGGCTAGAGTTAAGAAAGTCGAGTACATATTTAAGATGCAAATACCTCGTTTACAAGTAGGTATCGCGTGAGGTTGCTGCAATATAAATATTGTTATCAAAGGCATAATATCTCGATGGGGAAAATGATTCGCAAGCACGAGATGCCTAATTTATTGAAGCTGAGGAGAATTACATACTGCGGTTATTCAACATTGAATTTAGCTTTAAAATCCACCATCATGTTTTTTTTTTGGTTTTGATATACCCAGTGTCACTCACCTAACGTAACGACACCTCTCAAGCTATTATCCATTCGTCTGTTTATTCAGTATGTTTTTTTTTGTAATTTCAACCTGAAATAGCAGCCTAAGGGTTTATTGTAGACGGTTCCTGTCCTAGTAGGAAATCTTAAGGGCATCATTTTCAATGAGAATCCAGTATTATTTTTGTCTGGCTGGATTGAAAAGGCGAAACATGGAACAGACGCTCGGCACCCCCTCTACGGGTACCACATGCCGGAGGCAAGATTGAAGAGCCGCAAAAGCTTCTTGAGACAGACCTACCTTTGCTTGACAGAGCCTGCCGTCGCTAGAGTCGGACTTTGGTCTTGCAAGTGCCCTCCCCCCACTGACTACATTCCTCCTGCGGAAATGTTACCACCCGGCTATGACCAGCCGTGGCCAACCTGGAAGTCACTCAACCGACTCCGCTCTAGGGTTGGCCGCTGCAGACAAAACCTTGTGACGTGGGGGTCTAAGGATGGAACTCAAAGCGCGTGTGACTGCGGCGTAGATCTACAAACTATGGGTCACCTCCTCGATTGCCCTCTGTGCCCTTAGACAATATAGAAATGGACTCGCGATTGGGCCGCCCGTCAATGCAAAAAAGTCTGTCCCTTTTTGCGGGGGCAGGGGGAACACTCACACAAAGAAACTTACCTCTACTATAACAGAAGAGGCTTGTTGGCACAATCGCACACAAACCTATTTAAGCAACACAGGGATATTTTACACATACATGTCAATAAAATGATTCACACTACCACAACTTTTGACATTAGTTGTGTCTTTACACGGTACTTATGTCAACTTGGCTAGTGCTGACCATAACACAGCTATTGGATGTACAAAAATAATTGAACAAAATGTTTCGATTAAAAATTGTGAATTATATTATGTATTAGAAATTACGCACTTTCCATAATTTCTAAGCCTGATTTTAACTGTTGCCGTGGAGAAGTCCACGTAAACAGGTAAAATCAGGCTTTTTACCTTTATGAATATTTACTTAAAACTATTAGACGAATATTTTAAATTAGGAACTTATTTAAACGTGTAGATTCTTCTAATCTTTTAAAGCGATATAGCAGTAAGCAATCATTAAATAAATTATTGGAGTAAAAATTTGAACTAAGGAAGGACCAATTTTGAGGATTAAAAACTTGTCAGACCTATTGGTCTGATAAATTAACAGGTTCACTGTCCACAAATATAACAATTAAAAGCTAATTGTTCGCAGCCCATATGTGGGCTGTGGACTGTGAACCAGTTAACCTTTTATTTTTTAACCTTTAATAGCGCCGCAGATTTTAAAATCTACCTGTGACTAGTGCATAGTCTGAAATGGATGGTCCACATTTAGATTTCGTAATTCAATATTTTGAAATCTGCCGAGTTGTTATTTGTTCATCCGATAACTTTGATCTAACTGTTGAATAATCTGCCCTAACTGAAACGAGCTGTATGTATGTTTCTAGGGCTTGACAGACTGCCTAAGTTAGTAAACTTGATATTATGTGATTGGAAACATCGTTTTTAAATGCATGCTTTCGTATTGTAGGATAATGAAGCTTACAGCTGGACAAATAACAAGTTTTATTTCAAACAGTGTTACCAACCTCACCCACAGTATTTTTTTGGTGAATATTTGAATCACTTCTCTTAATTAATCAACTGATAGAAAATCATTTCATCCGATTAATTTCTATAAATGAATAGGATAATAATATTATGATGTTATCATAGCCATTAAAAGTCATTTCCTAACTGATTTGTTTGCTATTGACGTGATATCGCTCACTGCACAAAATACCTCAGCAAAGTAAAAAACACATCTTTATTATTGTAAGCATTTACAAACACTCACGTTTTTATTTATTTACTCAGGACATGACAAAAATCTAAAAAACAAAATGTGACTAGGAACCCCTTTGTTCAGGCGTCACTTTACTTAGCAAGAAACTCGTTCAACATAGTTTTGCTAATAATAATTAAAATTCAAAATATAGCAACAAATAAAACAAAACAATGAAAACAGAACAAAGTAGCAACAAACAGCAGAGTAAATATTTGTACGTCTAACTTCTAAATTTCTAAATTTAAACATTCAGGAAACAACAATTTTATTTGAATGTATATTTATTTTGATCAACACGCTATTGATTTTTAAAATGAATGAGTTTTGTTTAAATGTGTCTAATACAGTTTTGTGGGTTGCTTTGTTTGGTGAGGAAAGATATGCTTGTATCGGAATATTTCCTCAGGACTGACCTTGCTAACTCCACGTTATGACTGACTAGTACATCAAAATCATGACAAGGTATGCTCGGAAACAAATTTTGACAAATTTTATTTAATCTTTTTTTTAAATGAATTTGAATGTTTTTTATATTGTTAGGCCCAGTATCACTTTCGCAGTAATTACAAATCTAACGACACATCTCAAGCTGAAATAAATCGAGCCGTTCAGGCTGCAGAGCGTGTCAAACACTATTACATACAAGCATACTTACATATATACATACATACACTCGAAAAACATAACCCACCTTCTAGCGAAGTCGGATAATAAATAAATGAATCATTAGAAACATTATTCTTACGTCAATCGAACTAATTGAAATATTTTATTCGAGTGCAATCGGAACTTGCCAATCGATTTTTCTTGACATTAACCCCAACACTAGTGTGATTACGAAAAAACTCAAATGTCATTCCAAACGATGTTTCAGGTGTTTTAATTATTAGTGATTTTTGCAAAAGAAACATGAAATTGAACCAAAAAAATACATACGGATGAAACATAACATTATCCTTCTTCCAATTTGAGTTTCTCGAAGTGTTCTTACAACTATCTACAGCACAAAACGGCATTTTTGAAGAGCTCTTTACTCAGCGACGTATGACTCGTTATGTCAAAATTTCCGAGTTTCAAGTAGTTTTGTTCAACGTTCGGATTTTTAATCGTAACGTGGGCAGAGGGGTAATGCACGTGAGGCATCTCCAGTTCTTAATGCTCTAAGTCTGTGCCCTAAGACCTGCACAGAGGAGGATCTAAATATGGCAACGAATGACGCAGTCGAGATCGCCAAGTTTTGGTCGGGTTTTATTTGATGCCATTGACACGAAAGAAGAAGAAGACGAAAACAAATATTTTTGACAGTGCATTACCATTCAATCATTTTCGTTGAAACCCTAAGGCGTTTGACATTGACAGAATTTAAAATTAATATTCAAAGTTGTGATAGGACCACGTCTGTCGTGTCCGCAAATACAATAAAATAATAGCTGTAATTTCTTCAGTACAAAGTCCTTAGGTTTCTGAATATTTCATGCTAATCAACCTTGTATTAAAATTCCATCATTACGTCAACGTGTCAATTTTCCGCGTTGGGTTGCATTTTCTAAACAAATTAACTTTCAAAGACAAAAAGGGCATTGACTTTTAATCCTCTGGAATCACTGGTGAGAAGGTTATTACCCTGTCTGTTTGGTTAATAAGACTTTTGAACATGACTTCAAAAACTGCCTGATTCCGATATTTTGGAAGCATTCTTGTTAGGCCCTAGCGTCGACTCATCAGGGAGTCGTTTGATACGCGACTGAGACAAGACTTTGCATATATATCCTTTGTTTGTGTCTCAGTCGCGTAATAAACGAGTCCAACTTTGCTAAAAATATATGGCAGCAACTCCCGACTCGTATGATAATATACGTATCATACTAGAATGGAGTAAGTCGACGCGTGGACGAAAGGCCTTGGTCCTTCTCCTTGCAATCATTGACGGAGTCCATTACTAGCTGACCCGTTCTTCTTCTTATGTCGTTGGTCAAATATTGGACTATTGGACTGTGACAGTTCAATAAAATTAATTTTCGACAATCGACTACCTTTTAAATTGCTGCTGCAGTTCTAGAGTAAAAAGCGCTCGATAAAAAACTACTTTGTTTTATATTTTATGATTATGCGTGTTTTATGAATATTGACATTATTTACCTGGCTATTCTTTTTCCGTAGTACAAAGAAGACAGTATCCAGCAGCTCAGTGAACTTGGCGAAGAAATACCACCAGCCTAGGTCTAACAACTGTAAATAAGAGAGATAAAATGGGATTAGAGATAATTAATTACATAATACTCAGTACACTGACCACCAAATTCATAAACATCAATCAATGTTGAACATCCCTCGGAAGTATAGCTGTCCCTTTCAGTTCTATAGACATTTTACAGGACAGCATGAGCGTGAGTGCGTGCTTAGCGTTGATTGACGTTTGTAAATTCGAGGGTCAGATACTTAACTTGAGATACTTGTTAGGGGTGCTAAACTGTGATTCGCGTTTCCGAATTCGGGGGTTACATTTTTAGAATTAAATATTACTTTTCTCGATAAATTGAATGAGATAAAAAGAAATTTTACTCTTTAGAGACTATTTAGTTCACCCAAAGACGCATTCCTAGACGACAACTAAGATAAAATGAATGATTCATTAGTCCCAAAATTGCAAATTAAAAAAGGAGTTCACAAGGAACTCAAAAGAGAACTTTTAAGAACGTCAGATTTTGTCACTAATGAACCATTGTTTCTCATGGACGAATCTGAGTGCAGCAGTTAGTAATTGAGGAATATCTCTGGTCCAAGTTATTTAAATTACGGAATTATTTTCTTCAGATTCACATCAACCTGAGGAAAAGAAAAGAAAAGAAAGTAATAATTGCAAAAAGGGGTCTTATGTCAGCAGCATAAGTTGCCTCCATGTAAAGGTTGAAGTTAACGCCTCTGTAAATACCAAGCAAGGTCTATCGATTATATATTTATTTTCTTAACAGGTGAGAAAATCACCCGGATTTGAGTGGACGTATTATGAATAACATTTACTCACCATTGGATTTTGCGTATTGGACGGATAACGACACCCTGCATACAATATGCCATCTCTGAATAGGTTTAACTTGAACACCTGAAAAAGAAACAAAGAAGTATGATTATCAGGTTTGGCAGTCCGCATCAAAACCATCAGTTCATAAGCTTTTTAAAGTATGGGTCACAATCTCGATTGGCCTCAAAAGTCCACTACCTATGACAAAATTGAGAATGTCATTTTATGTTCATTAAAAATAACCACAACCAAAATTTGTTACAAAATTGGGCCACAACGAAGTGGTCTCTGCCTACTCCGATGGTAGAGAGGCGTGATGGTATGTATGTGTGTATGCATAGGAATTATGAAGCAATTTCGATGATACCATTTTCATAAATGCAACACTGAATAATTATAACTGTTGAACAAAGTTCCCAGAACGGATACATAGCGGTGCACTCGTGAGGGTCAAATACGGTTGGCGAATTGCAGGCGTCTGAGTGTTGCGTCTACCATAAAGGCAACAGATTTAGTCAATCACATAAAATTAACTTTACTTCACCTTTGTACAAATCATGGTCGCCAAGAGAACCTGCGCAGCGTTGTAGTAGGTGATGAGTTTGTTCATCTTCAGTGGCGGTCGGTTCTTCATCAGGACAGGTATCGCTCTTATCACCACCAGGTACGCGATCACCACGCAGAGGATCGGCACAGGGCTGGACATCATGAACCATGAATCCACCATTGCGCCTGTAATATTAAAACGAACAGATTTCAGCAGCAATTTCAGAATAATATTATCTAAATTAACAATTTAGTTTTTTTTTCATAAGGTATAAAACTGTAAAAAAATCTGAAAAACTAGTAATTACACCTTTTTTTGTAACATTCTGGCAAGAGATAGAGGATAGAAAGAGAGAAGGACACTAGACATTATTTTTAGATTTCTATCAGACCAATATGACTAATTTCTTCATTTCATTTCGAAAGCATCGTAACTCAAAAAATATAAAAGTAGCATTCACGTGTAATGTTTCATTAATCATAGATTCTACTTTGAGCATTAGATTACACTACTGCCTCCCTGACTTACGTAATATTTACCCCCGAATACACAAACGCAAATCAAAGGTGCGCATCGATTGAAAGTTACAGCTGTGCCTTTCAGTTCTATTGACATTTTACGGGACAGCATGAGTTTCAGCCCGTGCTCATGCGGTGATTAACGTTTGTGAATTCGGAAGTTACTAAAGAATGGTTTTTTCAATTATTCGCTATTGATTTAGTTCATTTGATGTTCCAAGATATTACACATAGTAATGCTCAGTTCTCATCCTTCACTGATGTAAGCCCGTTTTTTACTCACTAATGTAATGCTCGAATCTCTAAAGTTACATTATGTATTGTAATGTAACAATACAGGCAATCGTAAGACCGTCACATCACACTGAAACGCTGGAGAAAACGCTCAAGTTTACACTCACTTTAGAGATACTTGTGAAGCGTTATGTTTGTCGGGTAGTTAAACCTAAATATTTTTTATATACTTACTTTTCCCGACTTTCAGCGAATCGAAGTATTTATCCACTTTCTCTAAGTAGCTCATCTTGACGCGTTTTTAGGAATACCTGAAAATATAAATTGAAAAATCAACAAAATATTTTTTTACCTTTACTTAAATGACAAAGTCAAAGTCACTCAATGGGTTTTGTTTTTTCTTTATGGCTCATAAAAAAAACTCCAGCAGCTTAAACACTTTTTTTCGAGATGTAGATGATAAAATGATGAAACCTTTTTGCTATGATTATTGTTGCTGTTTTAATTTTGGCCACTTTTAGCATTTCACAAATTTGGTTTATTTTTGCAGAGAGAGAAAATATCTGACTATAATAAATGATCTTTTAGTTGGACAGTTAATGCTTAAATATCTTATATGTATAAACCACTAAGTATTGACAGCAGAATGTTGGTGGCGCTAGTGGGCAGTAAACTGCCTCTTCAGTAGTTGTAGTAGTCTCTCTAATCAATTACAACTAATGCAGATTTTAAAAGATCTTGACCTTGTTAGAGGGCCCAATGTGGGCAACGAGCTCCTGCAGTTTGCAGTGTGACCGATTGAAGCAGAGTCCGTCAGAGGTTTGAATTTATTTATTGGCGTTTGACTGCGTAAGATTACAGAAATTACCTAGGTTTTAATCATCAAACTTGTGCTTCAATTTGTTTTAGAGCTTCTATGTATAAACATTCAAATTGTTTAACTTTTGAATACTTGCGAAAATTATTAATCTTCTACGATGAGCATAGATGCGTTTGTCCGAGGCCTGCGTTCTTCAAATAACACGACAAGAAAAAAATATAAGCGCAATCATAATTTTAATCCACACTTTACCAAAATATTGCTAAGACTTTTTAGACCTCAGTACTTCACTCAACTGATGAGCACTCTAATCCGATAGTCCCCATTCTACAATTATGTAAGGTAGGCAATCCAAGCAGTGACGTGAATTACTAAAATAGACAGTAAAATTGCTTTCTATTTCAGTTACTAGCTATCAATAACATTTTACTGTCACCATGTAATTTCACGGCAGGGCAATAACTGGGGTGGGAAAAGTTGATTACCCTTCATGTGTTACCTACTTTTAATTTCTGTTCTCACGGATAAAAATACATTCACGTTGGTATTTTTACTTGTTCTAAAATTATTTCTTTCAACAAAACAACATGTGATTTTAATGACGATAAACTTCTTCATTCATACTATAAATATGGAAGACATTATTGCTATGTGCCAATGCATGAATAAGAATTTCTTTTATAAATATTCATCACCCGCTACCGCTTTTAGTGAAGCCCTTTCTCTAGGCAATCAAACGGAACTTGTCATTTTGAAAGCCCCGGCTCTATTCAAATGGATTCTCAAGTCACTGTAACTAACAATGATTTAGTTACATTTTCGAAATACAAAAAGAAGTTATTGTATTTGTAGTGAATTAATTTTCTTTTGTCGAAGAAAATCTAATGGAGAGTTTAAATGATTTTAATCATCATAATATGCAGGGTGACTTTGCAAGCACTTGCTAGATTTTCGAAATTAGCACTATTGAACAATATAAAACTACGTCTTCATCTGTCTTCATCGTATTTATTTTTTAAATCAGTGTCTGTTTTATAAAATAACAATTAAATTGAAATATCCGAAACACTAAGTAAATAAAGGATTGGGCTTCTTTTCGCGCACAATAATGACTTCTACTCTAGCATTTCCACTCGTGCAATCATATCGTAATGCTGGCCCATTATTCATGAATGAAGTAAACAACTAAATTTTAAAAAAATACCACTGATGAACCCATTTCATAAAAAAAATGATTTGACCTTATAACAAGTCGCTCCAAAAAATTTGGCATATTATACTTGCAGAATAATTCTGTATGGTGTGGAGAATCCGCAAGGGTGGACGGATGACCCAATAAAGGTATCTGGATTTTAGTGGATGCAGGTGGCGCTATGGAAATTTGTGGGGAAGACCCATGCATGTTCTTCAGAAGACGTCATGTAGCTGACAATGATGATGACGATGAATTATATTCAGCCAAATTATGTCTATTAACTCATATAGGCCTACCCACGAACTTTCAGAGCAGAGTTATAGGTTGCCTGTATTCACAAAAATTAGATATTGCATTATTTAGAAGTTTGAAGAAACTATGACGACCGATTTAGTGTAAGTTGGCTCCTACACCAGAGGCTGCGGGTTCGGTCTCCGCACAGTGCAAACATCAAATTTGTGTGGTGCATGAACATGTCTGTTCTTTTCTTATTGGTATCTTCACTATGTATGTGCTTGCAAAAAGAATATCCATGCATATTGATCCCCTGTTTAATAATACCAATTATGTATTATATCACTCAGTATATTCATTAAATTATGTATCACCCTCGTATCTTTTTAACTATAGCAAGTTGCACAGCCCAAACTTCCTAAATTCTCTGTTATGCCTTGCGGTTGACTGGTAGAGAATGCCTCCAGGCATTAAGTCCGCCAATTGTACTTTTTTCTTAATTTTGTGCAATAAAGAATAAATAAATAAATACCAAAGTACAAACTCAGATTATTTGGGGTTGAACAACGCTGCGTAGAATAATTTCCAATGACATAACCTTTATATTTTGATTTATTTATCATACTTTTACTGTTACTGCACATCCTGAGCAACAGACTTCTAGGGCGTTTAGGTACGTCAACGTTAGGTCTCAAGTGCTCAAGTAAGAGAGCTGTTTTTGCCCGAGTCAGGTCAGGTGCAATCGAGTTTCGCGGACACGGTCATTTTGTATGTCAATGCGTTCCGATTCATTGTCCGATGGTGTTATAATGGAAATTGCCGTTAGATTCGAGTGGTTTAAGAGGCTAGGTCCGAATGCAGATGTTATTGCACGTTAGGAAAAACGAACCTTTGAACCTAGATTGTACAGGTGAGCTATTTATTTGGGTCGAATTGGGTCAACTACAAAATAATGCACAGGCATATTTTTACATAGCATAGCTCAGTCAGTGGAACAGGGATAGCAAGAACTTTGCCCAGCAGTGGGATAGCGCAGGCATTAAAATAATAAGAATGAAATTTTACGTTTTTTACACCATAGCTTTTATATAAATTATCTAAAGTTTTGCCCTTTGAAATTACCACCAATTTTTGTACCTCATGTTTTTTTGTAATTGTAGACGATTTTGAAATAGATTCTATGTTTATGGGCCCTGAAATTGATCTAGACATAAGTGCTAATCAAATGCGGAATTATTGATGTGGCACTTAGTTATTGCCACGCTTGAGTGCAATTGCATGACTCGTTCCGCCCTCAGCGATGTCAGAAACTGTTTTGTAGGTCACGGCTCGTTTTTAATCTAATACTTACTTTAGCTTAGTTTGACCAAAGAAGACCTAGAAGTCTGCATTCGACAAACTTGAGCTATAAGCAAACTAAAATATGATCAGCTGAACTATTTATGTTATTCCAAAAATAATTTAATTTACAGATACAAGGCCTTGTTTTAGCTATTGAATGTCATATTTTAGTGCATGAAGTTCTTTAAGAGTGTGAAATCGTTCTTTTACAGTTTGGTGACGTGTCAGTGTTACCCTAGTGTAACACATCTGCAAGGCTGCGGTAACCGCTTACCACCAGGCAGTCCGCAAGCTTGTTTGAAACTGTGTAACAAAATAAACCTAGCCGTCTGATGCGCTGAACGTTGAGGTCTAGAAGAACACGATGAGACCGCCTATATTGTACAGAGGCACTCACATCAACCTTTACAAAAGCATTGGAAAATGGGTCTTACGTCAGCAGCATAAGAAGCCCCTGTGTAAAGGTTGATGAGAGCGCCTTTGTACATGATAAGTTTTTCAACATCTGAATTATCTGAAAATGTCTGTAAATAGACCTTTCTGTACATGGATATTATAAAAAGTAAGCTGTATTATTTTTGTGAATGGTTAAAACGCACAGTGAGCATTTTGCCTTCAAGTTAACTGTAGGCACTTAATGTTATACTGCTTACTTATAAACTAAAGTTTTTTTTTTAACTGGGTGTTACCATACTTTCAAGGTCATTATCTGATGCTGACCGTAGATACCTTAGTTTTCAATCGAATAACTTAAGCATCGAACATAACTTATATTGTCAACTTTAAACTATTGCGTGTGTATCAGCCATTAATAGAAGCCTACAAAAATATAAGAAAGAGTATGAAATATAGAGACACTTCAGTTTTATCGACCTTTCGTCGTAAATGTTAGCATGCCCTTAGCGTGCTGGCGAAAGGCCAGTTCATTCTGCAATGCCCGATTAGAGTACAAAGCCTATAGGCTATTTTCGCCATGCCCACTGTTTTAAGGGAGTTTAACAGGCCTACTGCAAAAAATAAAAATAAACAAACAATTCAGGCGATTTACGACTGCTTTGATGGCAAATTTAACTTCATTTATGTGGTATAGTAAAAAATGCTTCAGATGTTCAACAAAAAATCATACATTTTAATCATTCCATCACCATTTTTTTTCACATACGAGCACCTATTGAAAGAGTAACCACACGGTTTGAAAAACTAAAAATCGTTTTTTCTGAATGATGATCAACGCACTGTAACTGAATTTAGAAATAAACCTCATTGGAAACACTGTACCTCTCTCTTATTTTCGGAAGCGGAAGAAAGAGCGGCAAACTTAATAGTGGAAGTTCCGATGTGTAAAAAATTCTAGAATACTAACTATTGGTTATCTATTGTGACATCGTGTTACGTGTTTAACTTTTTTATTTCATTTCATTTGGTTTCGACTTTGTTGCAATCCACAAAATAGCCTAATATGTACAGTTGTTTTGTAAATGAATATAATTGAATATAATAAATTAAAACAGTAGGTATTGTGCTAGGCAGTCTGCATAACCAATTTAATAAAGAACTTTACGGGTAAACTAAATTGAAAAAAAAATTGAGATCGTCTAAGCTGAAACGATGCGTCCCTCCACTACAACTAAGCAGCAACCAGCACTTTTGTATGTGTAAATGCGGTAGAGGGGCGCGTCATTTCAGGTTAGACGATCTCCACTACACGGTCACAATGTGAGTGTCTAATGTCTTATCGTCTGTAGGTAGGTACATCTTTCATATTGGGTGTGAAAGAGAGATAAAATAATTAATACACAGGAGAAAAGGAGACGCAGAATTCCAGAGAAGTATTTCACTTTCATACCTACAAGTGGTCTTTTGTGTTTAAATAACGTTTCTCTACCGTATCTATATTTGTGAATTACTGTATTGTTTTTATCCTGTGTAAGACCAACTGAGTGGTTTAACTAGTCCACGAACAGAACTGTTCGTGACAAACGGCACATGTGTCTAGTTCTGAATTATAATTTTAGCATAACATCTCTTTGACTCACGTACCTACTTGTATTTAGGACATTGATGATAAATCGTTGAAGAGGACTTCATCAACTCTAGTTTTTAAAGAACTTCTGAGAGTTTTTTTGTTCCTATTTGAAATATCTTTACTCAAATAGTCTTACCTTACTATTATCTTACTAACTTATCTTACTATTGTAAGCTAGTTTTAGCAATAGCTGGGGAGTGGCGCGTCACACACTACAACAATATACTTCTAGATCGTCAAATCTTATTATGTTAGGGAACAAAATACACATTATACACAAATTAAAAAATTTTTTTTTTTGTTCTCAATATGACCTGACGGGAAGCAGCTGTTAGTGAGGTCCAGAGTGCAGTGCTGGGCACACTACTGGGCTGGTCAATCTCACCTTAAAAGCCTGCTTAAATGCCCCTTTACGTATGTAGTAACTAATTAAAAAATGTGACTGAACTACCAATGAGGGCAGTTTCTATACTGAGAAGAGCAGAAAATCCGCAGAACAGGTAGGTACTCCTTTTAACATACATTCCTCTTCTTCACATTTCTAGAAGTACTAATTAACCACAAGCTACATATGACTTAATTATTATTTTTTTAGGTTTTTTTTTTTCTCCTTTAACCCGGCGTCATGGGGGTTAAAAACTGTAACACGGACGTGGGGGTTGGGTCTATTTGACCCTGGTAAGATATGTAAATATTTTAGTCTCCAGTTGAAAGAAAAGGTTTTTATTACCCTTATAACTTTAGAGTTATAAGGGTTATCCAACACTAAAAAAAAATTTGAAATATATAATTTTTATCATGGAAACGAGACTTTGAAAAAAAGAAAAATATAGTCTATAAAAACCGCTCAAATATGTCTTTTGCACTAACAAACTAAATAAAAAAGGTTTAAACTACAATAAAGAAGAAGTAATACAAATAAAATAAAAATATAAAAAAAACTCATTTTGTATGGAAAAAATGGAGTAAAATTGTTACACCGACTACAGGCATGGGTCTAAATTACCCATTTTCAGGTTACGGCACTTATAGCTCCAAACTCAGGCGTTTTCTGACTTATTTCAGGGCACAAACGTGTGAAGTGATTCATTAACTCCAGCTATAGGAAAAAACAGCAATATCGGGTGAATAGTATAAAAATTATAGAAATTCTAAAAATGGCCGGGTATCTTAGACCCAACCCCCATGACGCCGGGTTAAAATGAAACTTGTAATTTGCAAATATTTACAACACAACGATAACCATTAGGTGAAATTAACTGTTAATTTTCTCAATCTGACAAAAGCAATTCTTTTTCTTCTTTGCGCGCGCTTTAGATTTTATAAGTGGCCAGGCGCACACAAGGAGTTTGTATGTGCATGGTCGCCACACTGTCCAAAAAACCCTTCCAACGCTTACAAGTGAAAGAAAATGACAGAAAGGGTGAACAAGTGAACAATTACTACAGAATGAACAGGTATAATTATATAGATTAAATAAAATAGCATTTTAGCAAACTCTGTTTGGTTAGTCGCTAACGCTATAATACCAAATATAGATCTTTGTTAATTGTAGCCTATGTCCTATTCAGATGCATAAGCTACATAATTGTAAAGCTACACTAAAATCCATTCAGTAGTTTTCACGTGAAAGAGCAACACGGCACATCCACACATACTGTCGCATTTATAATATGAGTAGGATTTGTTAGATGTTTATTCCGCACACGTTGCCTCCCTAGGGAACCCTACGAGGTGCAAGCTCATGAGACTTAATTAATAATTAGTAGTAAGTAGGTATAACAACGCGTGTAGCAAGGGCATTTGTGTTTCTTATGTCACAAAGGAGTTTTATTCAGCAGAATAAGAATATGACGTCATGGAACAATAATAAAGTAAAAGCTTTTTAGGATTCCGGATATCGCAACTTTTACAATAAAAACAAACAAAACAGAATTATTAGGCCAAAAAAAACAATGTAATTAAAAGGATCTATTCCTTTCTAATACCAAAAACTAATACCAATGGTATTAGTTTGATATGGCTTTTTGGTATTAGAAAGGAATAGATCATTAAAAGAGATAAATAACTTAAGTTACTAAAATACCTACAGGGTAATCCATAATGTTTGTAAACAATTTACCACTTTGGAAGTGGCTCTCGCGAAAACTACTTATTTACACAAATACTATTTAGTTAAAAAAAACTTAATATCATTTTTGAAAACCTAAGTATCCACCGCACAAGAATGGATATAAAGAAAAAAAATTAGTTTCAGGTAATTATGGGGAACCTCCAAAACTTACGAATGTCTCTGTACATCAAAAATCTGTCAATGTGGACTAAAGGTTATTCCCGATCTCAATATTCGTACTCCTAATCTTCGGTTTAATCGAGAGATTTTTTATCCAAGTTTGTATTTAGAGGAAGAGTAGGTACCTTTATAAAGCCAAATGCTTTTATTTATTTATTTATCCTCATGCATCCTCATACCTCATGCACTTCACATGAATTATTATTATTACCACCATTGATTATGTTATCAAAAAAAGAACTACTACAAAACGAAAACTATTATTTAGAATCTCAATACAATGAACTAGTTTTCTTCGTGTAAACCATTTTAGCTACAAATTAGAAACAATAGATTTGTGTAAGATTTGTGTAACAAATAAGACCTTCCAGTTTTCATTCAATGTAGATTTATTGAGATCATTGTCCATTTGATAAAAACTATGTTACTAAAAGAAATAAGTAATATGATGTTGTTTTTGAAGGTGCTTGTGCGATAGCGATCTTTGATGTTAAACAACGAACGCCAAGTCGGATAAAGGGATGGCTGACGACTCTGGCCAAAATTAGGATATTTTTCGTGTACGGAGGAACTCAAAAAACGTTATAAAATGAGGAAACTGGTCCTGACTCCTGGTTGACGTCTATTGATGTCAACCGGCCATTAAACCTAGTCGGAGGACACTCTGCGGCTTGATTTATCAAACAAGAACAAGAATATACGAGAACGTCGTGGCCCAGTGGTTAAACAATCTGGCTCGGAACCCGGTGGTCCTTGGATCAAATCTGGCCGGAACACACCTACTTCGTGTTTGTTATATAATTTGCGGCTAACTCACCGGCCGTGGAAAACACCGATATAAAACCCAAGCAATCCCTATTACGGCGTTCACGTTGGGTTCAAATTGTCTCGGTAAATTGTGGGCTTCTAATTGTTCCGTTCACCATTAGGACACTGCCACTGTTAGGACAGTAGAGTTCGTGGCTCAATTTATTATATCTGCATTTTGATGTCTAAGGTTGAGGTGTGGTAAAGGGTCGCGAAATATGATGTGATGACCAGAATCAAATAGTTTTTAATATTTATATGTTAGTTATACAAATATTATCACACTCGATGTCGAAATTTTTGGCACGCGGCAAGGTACAATGATTCATTTATGTGTCATCCCATTCAGAACTGACTCGCTTCTTAAGCACATGTGTTTTCTTGTCACTACTTGCATAATCCCGATTTCCTCATAAATGGATTTTCGCAGGTCTTCAAGATGAGATTAACAAACTCAGAAGTTCAACTGTGATCAGATATAAGGTTTTTAGAGAGAGTATTGAAAGAAATTTCGCCTAGTGCCTAACCATTCTTTTTCATATTAGATATAGGATTGCTTTCATATTAAACTCAGTGACTTAGTTGGATGAGCATTCGCCAAGCTTTACAAAAGACACGCGTTTGAATCTCTCCTGAAACCTTAACCAATTGATGTGGTTTTGGTATTCCTATCTTCTAATCAAATACAGCATTGTTAATGCTAAATGATATATTATAATAGTAACAAAGTACTTATCGCAGCAACCAAGACCACATTGCGCCTGTGACTCTTGACATCTCGTTAATAATCTCGGCGCGGCTATTAAAAGATTCTCAGCCATTTTGGTATTTTTAGCATCAGCGCGTTCAACCGTACGAGTCTACGATCAGCTGTTGCATTCAGTAGAAGAAAATGCGAAATTTAGGTTATTTAACCAACAAGAGTCAAGGCCTCTGCTAAGAAATACAATAATTATAAAATGTGAACTGATTGATTTATTTTAACCAGTACTTTCAAATCGTCAAAAAGGAAACTGATTATTGACATCTAAATTATAAATACAATATTTTGAATACATTGAATATTATAAATGTACATAATGTGACTCTGCCTTATTCCCTGCCCCTCTACGCCACCGGTCTCTACTGAGAAGATCTAGGAAGAAACTGAACAGTTACTAATTTTGATAAAATAACCGTCTGGTAACAGTCCTTAAAACAATCTCACACAGCTGGCCAAAGCCCTGATTACAGATAGACCTTTGGACTCTCGCTCTCCTTTCAGTGCAAGCGCGTGCGTCATAGTTCTAAGATTGTAAAAAGCTTGAGTTTGTCTCCACTACATTTCAGTCATCAACTCTATTTAAAAGACTCAATCAGACAAGACTACTATGCATTACGATGAAGTATCCCAGTGTACACAAGTTCAACATAAATGCTCCAGTTGATATGCTAGGACCTGCATTTGGCCGTTGGACTTCATGTTGAAGCCCTTACACATAACGACATTTTGTTGAAAGAAAAATGAGCCAAATCAGCCAATCATCATCATCAGCAGCCAAACGACGTCCACTGCTGAACATAGGCATTTTCAGAGTGGCCGGTTTTAGGCAGCCTGCATCCTCCGAAACCTTGCGATCTTTATTCTTCATCCTTCCACCTTGCGGGTGAGCGTCACACGCTGTGCTCCGCCTAGAATGGTCTACACTTGAGGACTTTCAGGCCCCAACGGCCATCAGTCCTTCAAGCTATGTGCCCTGCCTACTGCACTTCAACCCGTAAACACGCTAGGCTACGTCGCCGACCTTAGTTCTCCACGGATTTCCTCATTTCTGATTCCATGTCGTAGCGAAACAAATCAAAGCCCTCTCCGTAGGCCGTTGGGTGCCATTGAGCCTTCTTATGAGGCCCATAGTGAGAGACCTGACCATGTCTTAGATCGATGTATGTATGTTGGAAGAGAAGACCTAAGCAAATCAGCCAATCAAGAAGCATCGATCGTTACGCCTTTATATTGATGCAAAATGGGATCGATGCTGTATTGTGATTGTATCACTGTCCAGACTGTTTTGGATTGTAGAGCTTTTGTGATAAAGTTGACAGTCGCAATGCAGTGTCAATACCGCATCGCGTCTGCATTGCTTTTGCATCGTTGCTTGAAGTAGCAGTTTGTGATGGACTTATCAAGTAACTTTTTGTCGGCAGGTCCTTTCAGAAATCAGCGGTTTTTAGGCTAAAAATTATAACAAGGTCGAGTTAGCTCTACAATCTAACTTCTTTTAATTACACTCCAGCTGGTCCTTCTATGGCCTCAAAGTTGACTTCACAAAAGACTCGTACTACACGTGAGTCACCGAAATCCGAGTCTGGTCGATAAATCAAAATTGAGTAAAAGAAAATAAGCTTTTTATTTTTGTTCTGTTTTCTAAGTTGACATTATCCTGGAATTGGAAAAAAACCCTGTGGATATCGACATAATTCAGCAGGCGTGAAACAGAGGAGTTGAAGACAATGCATATAGCTCTTTCAGACTCCTTGGCTAGAGCTTATGACAACACTAGCTTGTTCGCAATACTACGGACCATTTCTAGCTGTAATTTCATACAGTCCTCAAACGTTTGCAATTACTAAGCTGTAATTATGTTACTAGAACTTTCTGTTATTAAACATCTTTTGTAGTACTTATTAAGCGCATAAAGAATTGTGATTTATAATTGAAACATGAAAAGAGCACCATAACTTTTCACCATTCAATCTTTTATCCTGAGAGCTAAGAGAGCTGTAGTTTTTGTTTCTTTTGTTGCCTGAGACAAAACTAGCACGTGCTGGTTTTAACATAACGACCAATATCCCTAACGGGTTAGTCAGAGGCACACTTATTGTTGCCGTCATAGTGAACGGAACACCCAGAAGCCCACATTTCGCAGAGGGAATTTGAACCCAACGTAGTAAGGAGCGAGCCTACCGCCGTTATCCGGGTTGCCTGGGTTTAATATCTATGTTTTCTACCACCGGAGAGTTAGCCGCAAATTATACAATTACACAAAGTAAGTCCGGCCAGATTTGATATCGGAACCATCGAGTTCCGAGACAGATTGCCGCACTCAGAGACGTCAATTAACGTTAATGGTTCATTAGAGTCAAAATTCCATTTTTCAAAAGAGACTTTATGACAAATTGAATAAAGAACTTTTAAGAATGTAAAATTTTGAGTCTAATGAACCATTAACGTTAATAGACGTCTCTGAGTGCGGCAGAGAGTGTTTAACTACTGGACCACGATGCTCTTCGGTTGTTTGTTGGACATGCTTGTTTCAAAGTGTCAAACATACCTGTATTTATTTAAATATCTAGGTCACATAAATTAATACGTCTAATCGTAGTCAATATTAACTCCGTTAATTAGTTTTCAAGGACTTTTGAACAATGAAATCAGAACAATAGAATATATTGTTAACTTTTAAACAACGATACGAGTATTTCCTATCTGGTTAAAACTTTGGGGCCGGGTTTATGATGTAATTAATTAATTAGTTAAAAGCACATTTGACAGGTTTCGGTACTTGATCTTATATAAATATAAGTGCTATGCTGAAAGAGGATGAGCGGTAAGTACTGATCAAGAGCAAACGTTGGAAAAGCTGACGCTAGTATAAAAACTTTTCTTAAAAGTTTTTTTGGTCTGACAATAATGTTTCGTGTGAATAATTTAACGACGTTTTGTAGTAGTCCAAACTTATTTTATTGAGAATTCAGATCTTTAATTATGATAGTTTTGCCACAACTATTACCAAAATTGAGATGGTAGTGCTGATTTGGTTTGGTCATATCGAAATGTATTTAGGCCTAAGGTAAATTAAACTGTCCTTAAGGACAGGGTAAGGGTAGGGTAAAACAGTGTTTTGGACAAGTTCAAGATGTTCTCAGACAGGATCGGGTCAGGTCAAGCATACCTTCATCCAGCGAATATATTATACTTAGTACTTACTTATTATGATAAAAGCACTAGATGTAAGCACTAGGTGTGTAGGTCAGGATCGATCGACAAAATTTTGGTCGTTGCCTATCCCTTGAGGAATGAGAATTAGAGTAGGTATGGATGTTCTGATATTTGAAAAAATAGTTGAATCGAAAATTGGATTCGCGACCCTGAATATTTTTACAGGGCACTTTCCGTGATCACAGAACCTTGAAATTTGGTACAATGCAACGTCTTACAACGTCTTACAGTGCGCACTTTTTGTTTCTGATAAAACATAACAAGTGAAAATGCCCTCGTGACTGGTAAAAGTTAAGTATCTCATACCTAAAACAAACGAATGATTCTGCAAATAGTGACTAATTTCGCGGCGTAGGCGCAGGATACAGGCAGTTATTGTATAAAAAGTGTCTTGCACCAAATACTACGTCATCGGGAGAAGTAGCATTATTTAATCAAGACGTTCTACGAGTATTTTTTGTGCTGAACTATTATATTTATAACGTTAACGCAGTAGCCCTTTTTCACGCTGGGTTTATAAGTTAGACGAAGTGTGGGCATCCGAACCCAGTAGCCCTTTATCACACTGCGTTTATAAGTTAGACGAAGTGTGGGCATCCGAATGTTTCATTGTGGTTCCTCTGACACCTTGTTTGGGATAGAGTCATGGTGAATGAACTAAATTTTGTTCTTATATATTCATATTTTCTTTTTAATAACCGTCTTACACCACCGCATCTACTTCCCTTTCCAGTTTCTCTACCTGAAGGTTGTCTGGAATAGATTGCTCTTAGTGATAAGACCGCCTGTATTGTACATTCTAAATGTCTATAAGCATCGTTATATAAATTGTTTTCTTTGTGCAATGAAGTATATCTTATCTTATCTTATGAGCGTATGTTATGGTTGGCTTAGATGGTTGGCGCTCTTCAACTGCGCGATTCACGCGTCACTTTTTACCGTACGGCTAGAATATGGAAAGGTCTACCAGTGACAGTATTTCCGGGAGGGTACGACATCGGGGGCTTCAATAAAAGAGCGTATTCCTTTCTGAAAGGCAAGCAACGCATCTCGTGGCACCTCTGGTGTTGCAGTTCTCCATGGGCAGAGGTGATTACTCTCCATCAGACCTCCTAGCTCGTCTCATAAAATCCTCTCCTCATCTCCTCTATCTCATGAAAAATAGTAATGTAAAATATTCCTAAGCAAATTTCATCATGTTCAATTTTCTGTCTGGTCAAGCCAGAAAATATGATTCACAAGTTCAATAGACTCTCGCTTCATGGCTTTCGTCTGAAATTAAAGTCAGCATCCAATTTTTGTGTGATAAGTGAGTATGTTGCAATATTGTGTTTTATAATGTATTTGGAACTTAAAGTTTTGTTTGGTTTGAAGTCGTGTCTCAAATTTTGATGTGATATCGCTCGCAGAGACGAAATAGCGCAAAACTGTGTTGCTTTACAACAGCGATCGTCGCCGATTACTGTCACAACTGCGCCACGGGCACTTCCCAACGACATGAAGGGCAAACAGTCCGCGCCGCTGATGCCCGGCAGGCACTTTAATGCTTTGTTAAGTGGTTCTGGCATCGGCGGTCTTTATAACTTCGCGGACAAAAAAAACCGCCCCGCCCCGTATGCAAAGCGCCGTGTCACTCTAATGTGTCACTCGTAAGCATGACGAATAAACGATTGATATAGACAATTAATGGCTGTTCATTATTTATTTATAAATGCGAAGTTCAGTAGCAGCAATTAGAATACTATTGCATATTCTGCATCAGCAGTCCTGAATTATCCAAAGTATCTATAAAGTATGACAATGACATTTGGTACAAAATCAACTTTTGTTACTAGCTCACATAGAAGAAGTATCTTGCGAACCGTATTTACGTATAAAAAAACCTTGTTTAAGATACTAGATGTTCAGCATAGCAACTAGTCAGATTCGATACTATAAATTATTTTTGCTAGTTATGAAATCGTTTTACAATATTTTATTTTCATAATACTATTAATAGTACAAACAGATATACAGTAGTGAGCTGTTTGTTGATATTAGCCTGAATCGCACGTGACACGCCTGTCTCTGTGAGATCTCTATATGTAAGACTTGAAAAAAAAATGAAAAAAAAAGAAAATTATTTGGCAAAAAATAACAAACAAACAAAGGTAGGTACACGACCACTTATTGCTTTGTTAAAGCTTACTACTTTTGAACTTTTGATAAATAGTTAGAGTCAATCTGGTGGTCTGGCAGGCTCAGACTGAAAATAGGGACCAGTAGAAAAGCATGATGGAGACCTTTGCCAGAAGTGGGATGGTTACAAAAAAAGTGTTGTTGTAAGCAATGAGAAATATTTTAAAACTTTTTTAGAGTTTCAATTGATAAAAACTTAATTGCATCTTCAATCACAAATTAATTCAATTTATCGTTGCTCGACAGAAGTAATTATTGAGGCAGTCTTAATGCTGAAAGTAGCCTATTCTAGACAATATTGTGAAGGAGCGTATACAGAAAATAAAATATAAGCTAGTGTTCTTTATAAATGAAATAGATATACTTATGAACACTATTGACAGTAACAAAGGTTTAACATTGGTTTCTGCAGTTAAAATGTAGGTACTTAAGTACTTGTTAACTCTTCCTTGTCTTTTGTTTGAATATAAATGGGCAAGGATTTGTGGTTGTAATGTGCTACTTACTTGTTGTAATTTATTAACATTTATTATTGTAAAAATAACACATTGGTTCTTCACAGTAGGTGCAGAGACAATCGCCTATACCAGTTATATTAAGAAGGATAGTAATAATATTTATGCTTATAATACTATTTATGCATAATCAGAATCATTTGAAATTCAGTAAGATTTTACTATTTGAACAATCTTGTAACATGTCTATTTAAATACAATATTTTGGCTTTCCAAACCTTTTCAATTCAAATTATTCATCATGTTTGTCTTATTAATAATTAAACATTGTTATGACTTCAGAAATGAGATTCTGAGATTAAAAATGTATACTAATATGCCACTTATAATATGTTTACTTCGTGTGCAAGAAATATTCCTATCATATCCTATTCTTATCTAAGTCTTTTTTCAAAACCAATGGTTACATAATACCTCAGTGGCTGTGTGGTCTTCGTTTTCATATTAAATTACTTTAATAAACATGATTAAATAGTGAGCCAGCATGGCATGTCACCTACCTATATCTAAAAGTACTGAACATTTTCAGTATTGTCTTAAGCGAATAAGTCTGGACATTCTTGTGATAGGTTTATCTGGATAAAACTTTGGCTCTGAAAACTTAAGCAGCTTCGAAAATGTCTAGACGAACATTAATGAAATTATAGGTATTTACTAAGTTAATTTATAAGTAAAAGATGCGCATTACCTAGCATTATTTCTTCTATCACACTTGAACTACCTACTTTTACTTTCAACCAGGATATTTAATTGCTTAAACTACTGCAGAATTGAAGACCGAAATTTAAAAACTTCACGAAGTTTTATATCCACCACACGAAGAGCCCACAAAAATTTGCATAAACTAATTAATAATGCAATAAACATTTTAATTAATCGGTTTGAATACATTAACTTCATTTGCGTACTCAATGACAGAATAAGCTCGGCATAGTGTTACTTAATCAATCATAGTTGAAATCTTTGTACTTTTCATGCAACGTTTCAGTGTTACCTAATAGGTTTCACAGACATGACCGAACGAGCTAAATCTTATACATAGTATAACCAAAAATGATAAAAGAATGAAAAAATCTTACCCATTTGACACTTACTAACTTAATACCAATTATGCTGGTACATAATTATCGCAATTTTCATACTGAAACATTTTTTTCAAACACAAATAGCTTATTAAAGTTCAGATTCATTGCAAACTACACATTTTAATCATCCAAATCACTATTTTCATGAGCAATTAATTTGAAACTTCAAATTCCTGAAGGAAACCTTTCATCCGGAAAGTGATTACCAATTAGGAAAAAAAGACAAGAAAACAACAAAACACGACAGTCATTTCTTTTCTACTGCCCTATCACTTTAAAAAACAAATGACGCATTCGATGTTCCAATTTCAAAATGAAAACTCACCGTTCGCGAAGCCGGCAGTCCGATTCGGGACACCAAAGACCGTGCGAGTACGACGGGACACTGCTTAGTACTGCAGTGCTATCGACCGGGCGTCGTATAAAACGAAGCCAGCACGCGATGTAGCAGACATAGGCTGCCGAGACGTCCGACGTCCTATATTGCGGGAACGTTGCTTTACCTTATTATAGGACGCATTGACACCTAGGACCTACTTGTAATGTTTACATGGTCGGCGAAAGGATGTTATACTTATAAGTTTTGCAAAGAGCTACGCTGCAACGATAGATAGAGTAAGGGAACAGAGGCTTGCTCTATGAACGACCAACGTTCGTAGTTTTGGTAGCATAATTTTGTCCAAAAATCTGGCTTGCAATTTTGAATTCATTCCCTTTTTGTTATATTAATCATTATGTTCGAGTTGTTGAAAAATGATATTAAAATCTGCTTGTTTTTGTATTCATCCCATTCTGATTTCCTGAAACTACAAGCGGTAGAGTAATCTTGAAGAAGGCACAGAACTTGGTATATGAATAATATACTTGGTACTATTAATTAAGTAATAAACATTTCACTCTAGCTTATAATCAGCTCTTAGTGTCAGCTTTACTTAGAAAACAAAATAAAAATATTTTGAAATAAATATGAGATAAAAGTTCATGTTCAATAAGGATTCAAATGAGGGTTTTCTTAATACTATTTGCCACCAGAGGCGCTTGAAAAACCCATATTGGGTTGACAGCTGTTTAGACTAGACGTCTAATAAGCGCCGCCTGGTGGCAGAAAAGTGTGAAAAACCCTCATGTGGTTATGTTTGATACTTGGGTTGCCACATGCCACATTTGCTGACACTAGACGGAGTTTCCTAAGCGTCGCAGCTGTCAAATAGCAGAGCCAGAAAATCCGCATTAAAAATAACCCAAATTGACTGATGATTCTGAATGACATTAGATAAATGACACTTGTGCTGAGTTTGACCAAATTTTTGACTTCAAAGTAATATTCTTTGAAATTGAAAACGAATGTATCGCGTTCACTTTTTAGGGTTCTGTACCTAGTTGGTAAAGCTATTTTAAGCTATAGAAGGGAACCCTATCACTAAGCCTCCGCTATCTATCGTATTTTTGCTCTATATTGCTAATGGTATTATATAGGTATTGAAACTTTCACAAAACCGGAAGTAGTATATTACTATTCAAGATAAATTACATAATAATAAATGAAGTCAATATTCCATACAACAAACGTAATTTTAATCCATTTTTTACTCGATGATGGTAAGGAACCCTTCGTGCGCGTGTCCGACTCGCACTTGGCCGGTTTTGTTTTGTTGCTCTAGAAAATGTACTTTACCTGAAAATATCTGCTGCGATTTCCATCACTGTAAGAACAAAGTTTGCCTGAGGTCGGAATAGTGTTTTAAAGAAGAATGAAGATGAATATTAGCACGAGGAGAACTTGCCTAGGGCGGTCCATTTGGCAAAGACATCGTACCGTGCAGCGATGCGACGTCGTAAACGATACCGATAACGTCTAATTGACGACCGATTGGTGTAAATACAGAAGTGGGCCATTACACCAATGGTCGCGGGTTCGATAGCCGCACAGTAAAAGAAATGGTGTGCATGAACATGACTGTTTTACTGGGTTTTTCCTAAATTAATAGGGGTAATGGGTAAATAGGTACATACTTAATGTACAGTCAACAGCACATCAGGTTACCCCATTTCCGTTTTTTCTCTCGCTCTTGCCAAATGTCATTTCTCTGCAATAGAGCAAGGAGGACTGCCCGGAAATGGGTAGAGTGATGTGCCGTCCATCGTACATGTTGTCAGTAAATATTTAAATGTGTATCCGTTGTCTTGTATCCCATAGCTAGCTAAGCATTTAGTTGCTTAGGTAGTAGTAGCTTAGGTAGTAGCTTGGGGCTGGATGGCGCCGTGTGGAATAATTTTCAAGGATATATTTATTTACTGTGTTCAATTCCTAAGCTCCTAAATCCTTGTATACCACACGTCATATGCGTATGACGTATCGTCATTTCTAGCTTGCGTGTAGCTTGCGTAGATACTTACGACCAACTGCCCACGGGGCAAAGCATTAGCATATTTTATACGTTCGTCATGCATTGGTTAAACCACGCTGCCGTGGACAGTAGGCTTACAGTGCCGTTGCGTGTCAAATGCATGAATATGGGAACAGGGGGTCAGAACGTAGTTCTCGTTTACGCAGGCGATGACGGAAGTAAGCCGGTGTGAGATTCAATATTTTTTAAAACATGGCGCTACATTGTTTTTTTTTATGGTATAGCATTAATCCATTATCATACATAAACGGCCTATTTATGTTGGGACATAAAGCCCACTGCTGGACACAGGCCTCACCTCAACTATGAGGTGGAACGAGCCATACTCCAACACGCGGGCTCAGTGTGGATTGTTGGGAGGGATATAAGGTTAGTGAGTAACCCTAATGTCAGATGATATCAAGCCGCCCTAAGGCCTCTGACTAGGCTAAACGACGTCAACCGGGACCAACTGCTTTATGTGCCTTCTGAAGTACGGAGATGCCCGAAATACACATCACTAAATTTCGGTCGGGGTGGTCACCCATCCCATTTCCGACCCGGCGTGTGTAGCTTTACAACAGCGATCGTCGCCGATCACTGTCGCTATTGCGCCACGGGCACCTCGCCATCCATAATCATGATGATATGTAACTCCTACATATTCAAATGTTTTTACCACCGAGTCATTAAGACGTCCTGAAATATTTCAACTTTATTGTTTGTCCTGAACGATTGTTGAGTATTGAGTCTAAAAATCTGAAAGAGAGATCATGTAAAAGTTCCTTTAGATGGAAAAAAATACCAACCCCTAAGTTTATTTATAGAAAATAAAGCAACGCTGTAGCATTACTTAAGTGCTTTACGTATTACTTACAAATGACAACAATAGTATGAATGTTAGATAAAAGGTAGCATAGTATCACACGATACAAGATTTGATTAGTTTAGTTAGGGGGTAGATGGCACTGTGTGGAGTAATGTTTAGTGTCCACTGATATACAGGCTGATCAATCCAAACGGGTCAAAAATGGGAAGTCAGAAACTATGAGAGAGCGCGAAGTCTGTTCTTAGGAACCATAGCTTTGATTTCAGACTTAATAATATTGGCGTTCAAACTTTTTTAAAATCTCTCAACTGACTACTACCATTCATTTTTGATTGATCACCCTGTATAATAATACTCGCTTTACACGAGTGTTCGTGTGCGTTGTCTGAACTCCACTAACTAGCACATCTCAGCAGTCAGAGCTTATAAGATAGTTGGCAAGCATCATGCATGTCTAAGTCTAGCTCCAATCTACTTCAGTTTGGCAGCAGCGAAGGTTAAATTCACGAACTCAGTGCAAGCACAGTTCAATAATCTGATGACTATTTATAAGAAATATTAAATGAGCTTTGAACTCATTATACATGAGTGCGTCTGGCTCAGATCCCGTGCTGTTCCGAATCATATCTAGCTGGACCCACCACTTTGTGTTTATCGTAAAATTCGCATTGTGTTGTTTTTCAAGTTGTTAGGTTGAAACAACTTCGAGAACGAAGTGAATAGAAGAATTCATCTGGGTTAGGCAGCGTATGGAAAGGTACGCCGAGTCTTCACATCGTCGATCCCACAGTGCCCAAAGACAAAAGTCTTTAATCTTCAAGACGGGTAGGATGCATCCTACCCGTCTTGAAATACGGAGCCGAAACGTGGACACAAACGGCACGGCTGGCCCACAAAGGATTAGCCGGATTAGCAAGCTGGAGTGGCAGTGGGCGGGCCATGTTAACCGTAAAACTGACAACTGTTGGAGTAAACATATTCTTGAGTGGAGACCGCCTCTCGGTAAGCGTAGTGTAGGACGTCATCAGGCAAGGTGGAGTGATGATCTGCGCAGGATGCGAGCAGCCGAAGATCGAGTTCAGTTCCGTGCAAAAGAAGAGACCTATGTTCAGCAGTGGACTGCAAATGCTGACGATGATGTACCATACGCGGCTAAATATCTGGTGATGGGAAACTAAACCACTAAAAGTTGGTTGAATTTCGTTGGAAAATTTGGGTTCAATTAGTCCCAACTGGGTCGGTTAGGTCGGTCACAGCCAGTGTGCCTCTGACTAGCCCCTCTTGGCGATGGCGAATTTCCTAACTGATGTATTCAAAATCACTCTACAGATCGAAAGGTAACCTTTTTTTATTGTGAAAGATTATGCCACAGAGTCTATGGTCCGTGCCTTTTTTCGACTATTTCTGCGAGCTGTCAAGCGACAACGACACTGATTGGACAATAAAACGTGTATGCAAGTATTGGCCAGTCAGTAAAATTGCTTTCCGTCTAAGGTAGTGAGACGTCTAATTTCATACAAGAAATCAAACATCAGGCATCTAGTGGCTGTAAGGTCGATGGTCCCGAAAGATCACGATCGGTCCAAGACTAATAATGAATATGCTTTTATGAATATACATTAAGGGGACTAGTAGAGCTAAATCCAAGTTTTATAGTAAAGAAAATTAAGTGTTACACTTCGGTGATCCAGATGAAAAAATATGTCGTATTCTTGAGGATTCAAGGGTTGGTTTTATCAATTTGAAAACATGATTTAACAAATTCGGCTCGATAGAAAAAAATTGCAAAGATGGGTCTAAAAAAATTTTAGAATGAAAAAAACTATACTAAACATCATGCTATCATTCTGTTCTTTTCACAGAATGTGTGTTTTATAAAATACTAGAGCGTGCTCATTTTAGTTTTGTGATTTAATGCGTATATTTTCCAAAAAACACCAATAATTGTTTTCAAGCAAATTGCGTGTGCGTGTGTGCGTGAAACGCCGTGTACAGACAGTACCGGCCGTGGCCTGATGCTAGACGGACGTGTCGCGCATTGCGCTCCGCATTTGAATAATATTTAATTGCTTAGTAATCACTGTTAGAATATTGCGTATGCTATAATAATGCATGGGACACGAAAACTCACCAAAAAGTCAACAAAAACGTCTTATAAAATGAATTAATAAATAAATTACCATAAAATGGACAATGCTTTAAACTAAGCGCTATTTTCGATGGGTATTATGGTCGACGCGGTGGAGGAACATGATTAATATACAGCCGTTTATAGCCTTATCTCATGGTCGCAAGATCAAATCCTGGTTTTCCTTTTTGTATTATGTTTGTTTTTGTTCGTAGGATAAAGCTTGATTATGATTAGAATGAAAGTTATTTGGCAATTTTAATAACAATAAAACGTTATTTGTATATAGTTTTATTTCCAATAACAACTTTAATTTTCAATCAGAATTTTGAAAGTAGCCACACGAAAGTTTCTTGCCGGTTCTTCTCAGTTGAGTTCAAACAACTTTCCGACACCGGTGGTTAAGTCACATTATGTTTGTATATTGTGCATTTATTTAAAAGTATTCAAGTCTATATGGACTATGCTATAAACTAACCGCTATTTTCGATGATAAGAGATGTCGACGCGGTGGAGGAACGTAATTATGAGACAGCCGATGTACTGGTTAATCTTATGGTCCCGAGTTCAAATCCATGGTTTATTTTTTGTAGTATTTAAGTCTATTCTTAGTATATTTTTGGTTGTTTGATTGCATGGGACATGAAAACTCACCAAAAAGTCAACAAAGTCGTCTTATCTTTTTATTTTTGGGATTCAATGCGTATATTTTCCAAAAAACGCCATACTGTTCAATTGGTTCTCAGGCACAGTGCGTGTGCGTGTGTGCGTGAGACGCCGTGTAGCGACAAGCGAATTCGAGTAGCGACGAGTACCGGCCGAGGCCGTTGGTTGGACGTGTGACGCATTGCTTAGCTGAAATAATATTTTATTATTTTTTCAAAAGTACTCGATTATTGTGTACACCAACACGGGTGGGCCACGAAAACTCGTCAAAAAATAAAAAAAAATGTCTTATAAAAGGAACGCCCGAAGAATGATGCTATAAGGTAAGCTGTATTTTCGTTAGCTTCAGTAGACAACACAGTCAGTGCAGTAAACTTAGAATAATTGTAATTATTATAAGGCAGTGAAGTAGGTATTCAAGGTCCTACTAGTAGTTGTCATCCTAATCAAGCTATATTTTTAATTTATAGCCTTTGAATAAACTAAAAGGAGGAAGATATAGGTACCCGCGTACTAAAAGTGGCTCTACAAAAGTAGGACCTAATTTTAGCCCATATGACAGAAATGGCCCCGCGTACCAAACAAAAGCAAGTCCGACGGACCAACTTATAAAAATAGGTCCAATTGACCTAGTTTCAAAAGTAGCTTCAATGAACCTACTTTCGAAAATTGGTCCAATGGACCTGCTCTCGAAAATAGCTCCAATTGACCTAGTTTCAAAAATAGCTTCAATTAACCTACTTTTGAAAATAGGTCCGATGGACCTACTTTGAAAAATACTTCATGCTAATCCCTGTCATGACTTGTTTAGAGTCATTCATACGTCTTACATAGTGCCAATTTTCAAATACCTACGCGAAGTAAGAACGCAACATACCTCCCTCTTTTTATTTTATCAAAGACCATAGCATAATATTAACGTAGTATTTCGTAACATTACAATAAATGATTAACAAAGCCCCAAGAATCTTAAAACTTACCTATGCAAAATTGTTGTCTTTCCAGAAAAAAAAGAAGAAAATATCGTCGAAGATTTTTATAGCTCCAAAATGTCTAGCACTCGATATTGGGAAAGCTTGTGGAAAGACTATCTAATACGGACCACGTTAGCACGTTAGGGTTGAGGGTTCGATTCCCAGTCAAAACTTGTTTTTGTTTTGAAGTTTTTTTTATCTTTCCTGAACTTAAACACATGTAGGTTTACGTGAAGCAAAAGCAAGAGACAGTGATGTCCCTCATCAGCCTAATATGTAAGTTGAGGATCAAATAGATAAATCTTTACACTTTTTATCATCAATCGCAGCCTGTGTTGTACCAACCACACCCACTGTACAGTCAGCCAAAAATGTGGTCTACCACCCTACGGTTGAGATTCGTTAGAACGTCATGAAACAAAAAGGTCAATTTTCCCTGGCAATAAGTTTGTGTCAGTGACTATTGCTCTCTTTGTCTTACGATATACCGTCATGCCAAGTGTCAGGTTTGAATTATCATACATCAAATTGATATTAATATTTCATTGACGGAAATACTTGACAGTAGAATTGTCAGTGAGACTTTCTTTTTCAGTAGTAATAAGTTTGTCTTCAAAAAGATCGACATGGTTTTAGTTGAGCAAAATAGATTATCGTATTTAATGAGGTTAAACTAAGTCACCCAATGACGTCAAATGTCAGGCATCTCAGACAGCAGACAAAACGTCATAACATGACTGTGCATTGTATTAAACTCTGTTAGAAAAGTCATCCTTAGCGATTGTTACATCTCGCAGAAGCTTTTGTGAAAAGTGGTAGACCACTTTCTTGGCTGACTGTACATAATTTTCACCCAAAACCCTTGAGGTTATTTTTTTGTTTTTAGAAAAAGACCGAGGCTTGTCACAGAAAACAAAGATTGCAATGACACTTTTCAAAAGTAAGTAAGAGTTTAATTTGATAAGAAAGTTACTATACTTCTAATACTTCAGTTGGTCAGATTGACGAGTTTGGTTCAATGTTAGTGAACGCTAACATTGCATCTGGCAAAATTATTTCGTAGTCGCAGGTTGTGAAACCATAGATCTATATAATGCATAGACAGGTATCATGTAAATTCATATTCATTTATTCACTATAAATTTGTAACAGAAAGTCCAAGGATAGCAGTAAAATTGTAGATGGTAGGCATAAATTCACCTTTTCAAGGTATTGTGAATTTACACATAAAAAATAAAAAACGAATTATAACATTAACAAAAACAAAAAAAAAACGAAGCAACTAGAATATTTAAAACTCTACAAATCTATCTATGTCTACAGGCGTACAAAAAAAATAAAAAATAAGAGGTGCCAGTCAAACGAAATGTATGATTTCGATTTTTTATTGTAATTTAGCTTCAAAGTATTCTTTGATGCTATAAGAAGAATTATCAATGAGCATGTTCCTAAGCTTAGTTTCAAACTCTTTGCCTTGCACAGCTTTCAAGGAGTTTGGTAATGGTTGTAGACTTTTATTGCCATGTAATAAGACCCATTATTAAGCAGTGACAGCTGAACTGGTGGCGCCACTATGTCGTTCTTCCGGCGAGAAATGTAGCGACTTGGCTTGTCGCACTATTTCTGGAAATAATGATGCTTGCGTGCTGCGTAAAACTGAAAACTGAAAATGTGGTAAGATAGAGAAAAAAAGAAATGATTTTGTGTGGGAAAACGAGATGAAAGATAAACTAATTAACTTCTATTTGGACTGCTTGTTACCTGAAATTCTCGATCCCCGGTTATCAAGGAATATGAAAATACGTGAGCCTCATATAACTACCGAAAATAGTGAAGACAAGGACAAAATACAATTAGACAAAGACCAATAAGAATATAAGCTGGAGCTTATAGCCAGTCCACCACACTGCCACGGCTGAGTTTTCTTGTTCACCTTATAACAGGTACTCAAGCGTCCCCGCCACTAAAAGGCGAGAACTCAGGGTGGATTTATCACTTATTATTAACATTTAACATTACAATAAATTAAAATTTACAATAGATACATTATTTTAAGAAAAAGAGACACGTGACCTCAAAGTTTATCTAATAACACTGTAATAGGCTTTCTCAAGAAGCAATTCTTTAACGGCGTTTTTGAATCAAAACTTCCCAACTCATGGACAGATTTGGGGAGGTGGTTGAAGACTCGGGATGCCATGCAAAATATGCTTTTGTTGAATAAAGCCGTTTTGTTTCTAGGCATGCTGATTTTATAGTTGTGTCCTTTATTTTTAATAATTTTTCTGAGTTATTTTTAACAAATAAAACTGTTTACAAGATATAAATATGGAGGGTAGGGTTAAAAGCTACCATTCTCGAAAATAGGGCTTACAACTAATGGTCCGATGCAATTTAAATACAGACCTAACACATTTCTTTCGGGCCTTGAATGCTGTGCCTTTATCTGTTGAATTACCTCAGAACATGACACCATACCTTAGAAGGGGCACGACATATCCGTGATATGCTGTCAAAACCGCGTCAATGTCTACTGTCTTTGCAAGCATGTAGAGGGCATAATATGAATGCTGGTTTAGACGAGCACATTTTTTCAATATGAGTCTTCCAATCCAAATTATGGTCAACAGTTAAACCTAAAAAAGTTGTATTATCTACTTGGTCAATTTTATATTCCAAATACCTAATGTCCATTCCAATAATTTCACTAATTCTATTTCCAAATGTCATTACGTTCGTCTTTGTAAAATTAATTTTTAAATTGTTCGTATCTAGCCAAGTTATAACATTGTCCAAAGTGTAATTTACTTCGCGTACTAACTGAACTTTGTCAGGTCCCGATACAACAATGGTACTGTCATCAGCAAATAATACTGTCTGGTGACTGGTGATTTTTGGCAGATCATTTATATAAACTATAAATAACAGTGGCCCCAAGACACTACCTTGTGGCACGCCAAGTGACATGTTTTCAAATTCTGAATAATAATTAATTTCAGTTTTTTTAATAGGGCATATTCTGGTGACTCTAGTGGATTGAATTCTGCAACTCAGATACGACTCAACAAGTTTCAGTACGTTACCTCTTATACCATACGCAGACAGTTTTTTTAATAATATACCATGGTCAACACAATCAAATGCTTTTGTTAAGTCCATGTACAGGGCGCATGTCAACTAAAACCAACCTGTTCCTCGGCAAAGATGTTATATTTTTCAAAATAGTTACTCAAGGAGCTTTAAATCACTCGCTCAAATATTTTCGAAATGACTGGCACCAATGCTATTGGTCTATAACATGTAATATCACGTCTATTACCCTTCTTGAAAAGAGGTACAATGATTGTACCTCTTTTCAATCTTTATTAATTTATTAGGAAAGGTGCCTTTTGAAATACAATTGTTAATAATGTGACTTAAAATGTGAGATAATTTAATTGGTATTTGTTTTAATATTTCTGTAGTTATGTCATCATAACCAGTGCTTTTACTATTTTTCAAAATTATAGGTAAATATTATTATAATAAGCATGTCATCTCGCTTTTCCAGAATAACATGATTCATATCCACAACTATCACCTGAATAGCTTCAATTAAACAACATAATTCGTTAACAAGAGCTTAAAACTAACCCATGCTTAGCCATCACTAAATATTTGAGCTTGAAACTAAACGTTGTACTTTTTATACGCTTACATTAACCGGAAAAATGTCCAGAAAGTGAAAACTTGACTACAGTCCATTTTACAAGTCTGTTACAAGTCATAACATAAAAATTTAAAAATTAATAAAAAATAATGTGATCCCACCAAGTAAAAGTTTTAACATTTAATTAAATGAGTTCTATTTCTTATTCACAGCCATCCATACAATTATTTTTTTACGTACGTACTAGGCAAGTACTCTTTTTTGATTGAAATACAAAATATTCACCTATAGTCATTATTATTTTAATATTTTGTTTTTATACCCAGTGTCGCTTTTACAGTAAATACTAATCCAACAACACCTCTCTAGTTAAATTTCCATCAACCCACAAATATCTAGTACTTCCTACTAATCCTACTTCCTACTAATATTATAAAGGCGAAAGTTTGTATGTGTGGATGTGCCGTGTTGCTCTTTCACGTAAAAACTACTGAACGGATTTTAATGAAACTTTTGTTTTTCGACTTAAGTACACGCAGACAAAATCGCGGGCGGCCGCTAGTAATAAATAAAATAAATGTCTTGTCTATTTTGTTGTTTGATCTATGGGTGCTTTAATATCAAAAGTAAAGTAAAATTATCAATTGTTTTAAGGTCATGAATGATATCATTAAATATCATTATTTACAATTGATAATTCGTTATGTTTTCTGAAATGAACTTATTTCTTTGTTTTTTTATTTTTTTAGAAAATTCTCACACACTGTCACAGTGTTCGTTGCCAAACTCATCCGAAACGGCTTGGGCGATTTTAATAAAATGTTATGATGTACCTACGGTGGCTGGCACATCACGCTACCGATTTCCGGTCAGTCCTCCTTGCTCTATTGCAAAGAAATGTCATTTGGCAAGAGCGAGAGACAAAACGGAAATGGAGTAACCTGATGTGCTGTTGACTGTACATACCTACGTTTGTTAAATCTGAGATATGCCATAAACTATTTTATAGACCTGTTTTTTTTGGAGTCCAGGTGGACGAAGTCTCTGGTGGCAGCTAGTTAGTTAATAGGTATAATGTAACAATAGAGGTGAAATTCCTTCCGGTCGTAATTAATTTATTATTGACTAGCGGCCGCACGCAACTTAGGCCGCGTGGTCTTAGCTTAAAAAAATAATAATATATCTTTATAAATTGTAGCACATGATTCCGATTCATAAGCTGTATACTGCTCTGCTCCTATTGATTAAAGCATAACGAAAAGTATACATGGGTAAAACCTGCCCAAGAGTATGAAGAATAATTGTTTCAAATTTCGTTAAAAAAGTCGTCGAGTAGTTTTTGTTCAGACAAAAATTTTACTGATTGCATTTTTGGCATCAGTAGCAATTCTTAATCACCTCTTGATTGTTAATTTTTAAATTTATTTCATGTACAGAATTGGCCTCTACAGATTTATTATAAGTGTCATCTCTTGGAAAAATGGCGAGATCTCATTGTAGTTTTATGTTGACACGGTAGTTTCATGTTGCGCCGATAGATGGCGATATACCGGTTGTCTATGTGTGTGTGTCTAAATTCTCGATTTCAGTTAGGTCTAGTAGTCCTCTTAAGTAACAGTTATAGCCTTTCTTGCGTAGAAAAAAATGCAAATGAAATATTATTTACAGTCAATAACAGTAGTCACTTTATAATAAACAAGCCCTTTGACTTTTAACTTAACAACATACATAATTGAAAATCAATAATAATGTTTGTACTATACGCACAGTTTGTACTAATCGTGAAACATTAGAATAAAATAAATAAATCGATATAACTAAACTAAATAAAGAATAAAACAAGTTATGTTATTTTTTCCTGAATTTTATAGTGAAGTATAGAATAGAGATTCCTATATTATCGATGACAGTATTCACTTTTCACTAATGCAGAGAGTGGGAGGCCCTAGTGCAGCAGTCAGTGAGACTGAAATAACGCACCCCTCCACTGTATCTACGCATAAAAGCAAGCACTCTTGTTCGCGCAGATGCGGTGGAGGGGCGCGTCATTTCAGCTTAGAACATCTCTAACATCAATTTCTCATTACCCAGTAGAAAATACAATAGCTGGTCTGCTAAGAAGCCATATTGTCATCAAAAAATGTAAAGTCCATAGGACCATCCACAAAAATCCTCAGATTTTAATTAGGCCATCCATACAACTTGTGTATCCCTTTTTTTTTTCCCGGTGAAATGCTTTTACGCACTTCCCGCTGCTTGGGGGGCAGCGGGGGAGTGTGGGACTCACCCACCACAGGGAGGGTGGGAATACCCACTAAAACACCAGGGCAGCCTTCTTCCGTGCGTGACCAGGGTTCACCGAGATCTCTTCTGTAGAGAAGAAACACTACCGGTTCAACACCTAGCGCACAATGCTGTTCACACAGCCCCTTTGTAGGGAGTAAGACCTCCCTACTAACACCAGCCGGTGTTACGGCAGTGTGAGGCTGCCCCCACACTGCCGTCCTCCTCGGGGCCACTTGAAATAGAGGCACACAGCCCCCACCGCGTGCACTCCCAGCGACCCCGAAGGCCCCCTTTAGTCGCCTCTTACGACAGAAGAAGCGGCCAGAAGCAAAATAGCGTCTATTTCAGTACAAAAGCTGTACAGTAAAATATAATTCAGAATTGATTTTAACACAAAGCCGTTTAACTATTTTGATTGTTCCTAAGAACTTACCTGGCCAGAAACCCACGCCCCAAGCTACTCATAAACAGTCGCTTAATTCAAACAAACAGCAGCAGATTTTCCTAACTAACATCTAACAGCTTCGACTACGGTTAACAACCTAACAATTAGTTTGGCTTGCAGCCTAGAAAACAATATCTAAGCCACCGTGCCAAAGGTTGGCTAGTGTGCCAAACTGACAATTAATTGGAATTGTTCTGGAAGTTCACCGGCTTTGCAGCAGTAATTTTTTTTAACCTTAGGTTTCGGGCTTTTAGTTAGTGATGTATTTTTCGGACATCTCCGTGCTTCGGAAGGCACGTTAAGGAGCTGGTCCCGGTTGACGTCTCTAGATGTCAGTTGTTTAGCCTAGTCAGAGACCTTAAGGCGGCTTGATAACACCTGACATTAGGGTTGCCCACTAACCTTACACCCCTCCAACAATCCGCACTGAGCCTGCGTGTGGAGTACGGCTCATTCCACCCCATAGTTGAGGTGAGGCCTGGGCCTAGCAGTGGGACGTATATGGGCCGTTTATGTATGTTTGTGTATTTTCTGTATCTGGTGGTTATTATCTGTTTTTCTTACTTTTATATTCCTGAGTAGGCGCGCATTTGACCACAATCTCACTCTGATCTTAACTGATGATGTCTGAGTTGGTACATGTCGACATAACAAATGGCTGTTGACTTTCTTCTTGAAGAGGCCCAAGTTATATAGCTGTGGCAACACTTCAGCTACAGGCTCTTTCATGAAGCATGACATGAGCTTTTTAAGTTCATAAAATGTAAACTATGTTCTTAGTCTTTGACCTAATAGCTCACATCTGAGCTACCAAGATCGCTTTTCAGCGATAAAGCCGCTCAAATTGTACATCATCGGTAATCTATATTACTTTTCTGACTATGTATTGGTATCTGTTGTTTTGGGTGTGCAATAAAGAATATATCTATCTATCAATCTGAACTTGTAGTAATTTAGTTAGACGTTAGTTGATCCTGTAAAATGTCCCGGAGGCCTTTGACAAGCAGCAAAGTCAAATCACACATTCTAGTAAAATAGTGACTGAAAATATAAAAACTGGAAACTCTCTCATGTGGCTCAAGCGAGCAGACAATATTATACCTGTGAGATTCGAACTACTAAAAAATAATTTGTAGATTTTTTTTTCATACCTCATTTGCAGTCATTCAATGTTATCCTTACATGAATGATCATTGTATGCATGCAGTCATTATGTCAAACTAAGCTATGGGTATTGAAAGTGCATACAGAAAGTTGTTCCAGCTAACCAATGTACCTAAGTGTTTCATCGCTATATTTGACTTTCATTCATTGTCTTAAAATAACGTTACAATAGATAACCATTTTTGGTTTCAAAAGCTTTTGTTAGCCGTAATTGGATAACAATCTTTACATTATATATAATGTACAATTGGTCCAGAATCTTAACACTGGGAGGTGCCCGTGGCGCAGTTGTGACAGTGATCGGCGACGATCGTTGTTGTAAAGCAACACACGCCGGGTCGGAAAAGGGATGGGTGACCATCCGACCGAAATTTAGTGATGTGTATTTCGGGCATCTCCGTGCTTCGGAAGGCACGTTAAGCAGTTGGTCCCGGTTGACGTTGTTAGATGTCAGTCGTTAAGCCTAGTCAGAGGCCTTAGGGCGGCTTGATAACATCTGACAATAAGGTTGCTCACTAACCTTGCACCCCTCCAACAACCCGCACTGAGCCCGCGTGTTGGAGTATGGCTTGTTCCACCTCATAGATGAGGTGAGGCCTGTGCCCAGCAGTGGGACGTATATGTATAGGCCGATTATGTTGTTTATGTGTGTTAACACTGTGTACGTAGAGGTTATGTGCTGTTTCATCTTAGCAATTTTCAGTCAAAGGAGAAAATATACTGTTGCTACATTCGGGAATGAAACCAACCAAGTTTGTAGTATTTTTTCAAACACTCCACTTTTTGAAGGGCTTGTATTCAAGCTGTAAAATGTTGAATGGTGACGAATTGTAAAATTTGTAGCTGAGTTAATAAAATACCTACGTGGCAATTTAGAAATCAGAAGGACAAGTTACAATAACTGTCGAACTTTACTTGACGCTTTCTTTATAATATTTAGTTGGTGTTGTCACGACGTAAAAAGACGAGTTTGTTTGTTTGAGACTACCTAATTATCCTGTTGCTTAGTTATGAAAGAAGAAGTTTGATCAAGTGTCGAATTAAAAATCATCGGGCTGAGTTTATTATTCCCCATTGCAAAATATTTTTTTGTCTTTGACAGTAAAATTCTTCAATGTTTCAAAGATTAAAGTTATTACTTGACTGGTACAAAAACTTGCTTTAAGGGCTTTATTGTCAGGGCCTAGAAAGTAAAGCAATACAGACTACCTATGCCTAGCAATTCACACTAACATTGCACGTCTCGATACAGCACGTTCCCTTCAATCGTCTTTCCGTTTCACCTTGAATTAATATTCTTCCATAATGTTATTGTTAAGAAATTTAAAATATTAAGCGGCTTATTTCTTTTCACTCAAACGATCACAGTCATTAATAAGTTATTAATTGAGTTTTCAGAAGATTAAAATCAAATTCAAGTGAAGGGTGAAGTGAATTATACACTTAGACTGACACCCCTGAAAATCAAGCAAATATACTATCTGGTAAGTTTGTATAAAGTTCAGTTTTAATAACAATCATAATATTTTGCTCTTCTGAAGAACTCAGGAGATAAAACAAACGTGGGAATAATTGTTTGAATGGGACGTTATTGTAATATTAAGTACGGTGTCAAACATAATATTGTAATATTATAATATTGACAATCTACGTTTTTTCAATATGACCGACAACATTTTAAAGCGATTGCTTACCTTTCAGAATAGAATTGATTGTAATATTGTGTACACGAAAAGTTCAAAACAGCTCTTATAACATAGGTACCGCACCTAATAGGTTTTTCTATATAGATAATTCAATTAGCCATTTATGACCAGAGTTACTGTTTTCCGTAATTAATCGTTATTTTAATGTTCGAAATATTGTTCTCGATTGATTTATACTATAAAACTGTAATATTTCAAAATTTGTGTACACACACCCTTCCTGAAAAAGTGGCCTGAACTTTTGGTAATTTTTTACTTTACCTTTTTAACTTGAATTTCTAACTATTTTAATATCTGGTAGGAGCTGGTATAACCTATCCTATCGCTCTGTGCATGCCCTGTACCTGGTTGACGTTGAGTCCTAGGAATATTTTTTGGTCCATTTATTATTTTTATCTGAATAATTTTATTAATTAACGCACCTGTCTTATCCAAGATACGTTTTCCAAATACGTTCACAAAATTACTGTTCGCTTAGTTTTCTACCCAAGAGAAACGTGGAACACATTTTCATCACTATTTTCAAAACGCCTACCTCCATCTGTCGGCATAGTCATGAACTAAGTGTAACGCCTAGTGGGGTTTGCTTGCAATCTCATCGAAGTGATACTTCGGTTTATTAACACAGCTTCGTGAAACTCTCATAAGGGATGGCATTCCGGCAACCATTTCACATTCGCATCTCAGTGCTTCACGCTTACTTCAATCATCAATACGCTTTACTTTAAGTTAGTGTTTACTCTAATTTTGTGTGTAAATAAATAAAAATAAAATTTGGCTCCCATGGTATTATAATAAACATGTGCTAAAATGTGGCACCCGAAATCAGGTCTTTTGACCACCTGAGCAAAGCATTGACAGTTTGAGACAACACTGCGCAACATGTATCTGTCTTGTACACGCGGTCAAATCATATGTACGTACGCCTGGTGTCAATTTTTGACTTCGCGTCGGTACTGACGTAACGTATCCATATCTTTACTTTACTAAAGATCTGAAAACCAGAAAAAGACATTAGGTCATGATGGCATCAGGCAGGAATCGAACCCGCATCTTTCTCAAACCGGGCGACTGCACTAACCACTATACTACCGAGACCGAGAGAGAAATGTCTTTTTCTGGTTTTCAGATCTTTAGTAAAGATACTGCATGGAAAATGTTAAAACAATAATAAAACATAGTATCCATATCTCTTTTAAATAACGTTGTTTGGCTCAGTTCTTTTCTCCCAAGCGACCACAGTTGCATAGAAATTGAATTTTAAAGTTAACTCACAACGAGTGAAGTGAGTTTTGGCGCCCACCGGAATACCATAGCTTTAATATCAACTGAAACAATAGGTTTCATTGGTTTTTCATAAAATACGAAAGTCAGGATGGTGTAAAGATATGTTTTTAACTCCTAAACATTAACATTTTGTGTTACTTTAGTGAAAAAAAAGAAGTAGATATACCTACGAATGAGATAGTAAATTTTAATTACCTTATTGTATATCATTATATTTCTGTCATATCGCCTGTTGTCTTTTTCTGCTCAGCCTTATGGTTGCCTGGTAGAGAATTCCTTTTTGACATCGAGTCCGCCTTTCGAACCATTTCATGTAGTGCAATAAAGAATAAATAAATATTGTATTAAGTAGACGAAAGATAACGAAGTCACAAGTAGGTTTATTAGTTACATAATCATCATATTATTAAGGATATTATGACAAAGTTAATTTGATCTTACTTCAATAATAAAAATATGGAATATTTTTGAATTATTCCATAAATAAATAATGACAGAGGAAAGCCCTGTTTCGGGATCAGCATGTTATAAGGTTTAAAGGTTTTAAGGTAGGGTTTAAATTAGTTTATTTTTATTTTTCATTATTTTTAAAAATACATGAAGTCAATCACTTGAAAATACAGGTACATTGTTAATTTGATTAATTACATTCATCGATTAATATTATACAAAGCATTATCTAGCTGCCTGTAATAGGTACCTAAAGTATCATAAACTTAGCGTGTTAATTTATTCTTATTCTTATCAGAAAAAAATATTAAGTAGGCCAACTACCTACTAATTACAATATTTTGATAATTTGTGAGTGATATTAGCTCTACAAAAAACTGTTAAAATCCGGTGTAATACGGGCTGATAAAACATCGTTGTTGTGCTGTATAGTATTTAATTAAATTTTGATTTTATTTACTCGTATATCCAACAGCAAATCAATGAGTACAGACTCAGAGATTACATTATTGAAAACACAAAGACATATATAGCATGAGTTACATACTGTATGTACTGTCGGGGAATGAAAGGGTTGACCACCCTAAGATCTGTTTATGCTTGCATAATGATGACATTGACAAGATCAAACTAATAAAGAGTATTGGTTCAACTGTCAATCGTGAAGGAACATACGTCTAATCGAATTTTAATTTAAAGGTCAAACAATAAAGCATACTTTTCGACATACTCTAGTCTGTTACACGAAACACATCCACATACTCTAGTCTGTTTAAAAAGGTAACATGTGCTTGCCACGCGTAAATGAATTTATTTGAAAACTGGTCAACCTTTTTATTCCGCGACTTTACCTTACTTAACTGTCTGAAAGAAACATTTTGTTTTCTTTTGTATTTGTTTTCAAACCTCTCGCGTTTTCAGTATTATACAGTCAACGGCATGACATGCTAACCCATACGGCCAATTCCTCTTGCTATACATAAAAATATAACATAATAAACAAATAATAATAATAGTTCCTACGCGGCTTGCTTTACAACAGTGATCGTCACCGATCACTATCTTTTTTTTTATATTCTTTTTTCTAAAAGGCTACTGCTGCTCAAAATCTAGTTACTTGAAACATCGTAATCTAGTTAGAGATGCTTCATTAACAATAAAATAAGAACAGCAAAACTTGTCAAAACAATACAACCTAGATGAAGGTTCAGTTTAGAAAGAAAGTAAAATAACACTGATGCATGAACAGGAGCGTATCCACTTATCCGATTTTCTGTTTAGTTTCATCATTATTTACGACGTTTTGACAATATACTGCCGTAATTTTTTAAAAATCAAATCCCTGTTTTACAAAATCCTATAAATTATGGATAGAAATCTACTAATACCATTTTATAAAGTTATTATCAGTCTCAACGGGAAGGTTCCCAAATAATGGTTAGGTCGACATTCGCCATTTTTCTTTGCTTGTGTGCGCAGATGAGGTGAAGGGGCGCGTCATGTCAGCTTAGACGATCTCTAACGTAATGAGTCGCTGACTCTACAACGTCAACGACGTAGTGCCTGTATCACATCCACTTTGCTATATAAACGGTTTATATAAGTCCCACTGCTGGGCACAGCCCTCATCTCAACTATGAGGTGGAATGTGCCATACTCCAATACGCAGGCTCTGTGCGGATTGTTGGAGGGGTGTAAGGTTAGTGAGTAACCGTAATGTCAGATGTTATCAAGCCGCCCTAGGGCCTTGACTAAGCTTAACGTCTGACATCTGGCAACGTCAACCGGGACCAACTGCTTAACCTGCCCTCCGAAGCACGGAGATGCCCGAAATACATATCACTTAATTCCGGTCGGTGTCATCACATTTCCGACCCGGCGTGTGTTGCTTTACAACAGCGATCGTTGCCCATCACTGTCACAACTCCGCCAAGGGCAGGTGCCCTTACTAATATGAAAAATATAGCAAGGTTGAGAGGTCTCAACCTTGCTATATTTTTCATATTAGTTATGACGGAGCTGTCAGATTATTCATTACGACAACGTACTAAAGTGATCTAGCGCTTTTGGCGTTACCATGAAACAAACTGTACATGACCATGAAATTGAAAAGATGTTGCTCTAGTGCTACTGTTTATTTATCTATTAGTTTGGTCTATTCCAATGATAATTTGTGCAATTAATATTCAATGTATGTTCACCTGGTAATTATGAGCACAATAACAAATAAAATTGAACTAGTCCGAGCAGTACGACTTGGCATTTGCTGATCGAGGGTTCTATGTGCTGCCCCGTTTTGTGAAGGAAAAATAAAGTGAGAAGGAACGGTATTGACAGCTTTTGCCAACTGACGCCCTTACGCCAATACAATTAAGGTAATTTTCTTTTTCTTTTTTTTAAGCAGAGGTAATTGCGTTACGTATCCTGAAATACTGAAAACTGCAAAGCTCGATGGCTGATGGCTGTCCATGGCAGTTCATCAGAAGAAGCAGAAGCCCAGGCTCCACGTAGCGTTTGCGTTCGCCCTCTGTTTTGGAGCGCTAGAATTCGACCACGGCTCCCTGTCATAAGAGGCGACTAAAGGGGGGCCTCCGGAGTCGCTGGGAGTGCACACGGTGGGGGCTGGGTGCCTTTATTACAAGTGGCCCCGGGAAGGGCGGCGTGGGGCTGCGGGGCCGGTGGGGCCTGCAGGCGCCTTGGGGCGCGTGGTTGGGGCCGCGGCGCACAACTGGTTGGTGGGGGCCAGTGATCCGAGGCTGATCCCCCCTGTGCGTCGCGGCCCGGCGGGGCCGTACCGTCGGTTACGGCAGCGGAGCCGCCCTTGGGGTGGCTCGTGGTTGCGGGCCCAGTAGGGTCGCTGCGGCCCGTAGGGGCGACGTGGGGATGCGGGGCCGGTGGGGCCTGCAGGCGCCTTGAGGCGCGTGGTTGGGGCCGCGGCGCACAACCGGTTGGTGGGGGCCAGTAATCCGAGGCTGATCCCCCCTGTGCGTCGCGGCCCAACGGGGCCGTACCGTCGGCTACGGCAGCGGAGCCGCCCCTTTGGTAGGGACAGCTTGACATCCTCGGCTGTCCCTTCTGGCCTCCCCTCACGAAGGGGGGGTCGCTTCCGGCCCGCCGTGCAGGCGGGCTCTGTCCGGGGGAACGCGTAACAGGCTTCGCGCTATCACCGTGTTCCCCCACTACGGACGATTAGAGGGAGTAGTAGGGGTTTTAGTCGGTAGGGCCACTGGGTATACCATACCACCTTTCCAGTGGAGAGTCCGACATAACCCGTCCGTCCCCCGGTAGACGGGTATGCGTAAGGCATTTCCCCTACTTAAAAAAAAAAAGAAGGTTTAAATGGATATGTATAAAAGAGTTAAGTATAATATTTAGAAAAAATACTAATGTAATATGATTGAATTATTCTATGGCAAACTGATAAAAGGAAAACCTTAATTTGAAATTTTCTCTAATTTAATTTAAATAAGAATTAAGAGGTGCAGTTTGTGATAACATAAATTATTAAATTTAGTAATTTATTTTATCATAAACTGCACCTGTAATTTATTCTTATTTAAATTAGAGGATATTATGTAGGATAATTTATAATATTTTTGATTAAGAAAATGAGTGAAAAAAGTTGACTGTACAACGTTATTGTTCTGTATTGATTTTTTTTTAGGTGCCCGTGGCGCAGTTGTTACAGTATCGGCATAGATCGCTGGTTGTAAAGCAATACACGGTGGGTCGGTAATGGTATGGTTGACCATTCTGACCGAAATTAATTGATGTATTTTTCGGGCATCTCCGTGCTTCGGAAGGCACGTTAAGCAGTTGGTCCAGGTTGACGTCGCTAGGTGTCAGTCGTTAAGCCTAGTCAGAGGACTTAGGGGGCTTGCTAACATCTAACTGACGTTTCATCTAGAGCGCGGTCCGTTTTGAGTCAAAAGTGATGATAGCGCGCTCACGTCGCTCACGCTCATACAATTTATCAATTCGGGACGCGTGTGAGGCGCGCGATGTAACTCTAGGTGTAAAATGTTGCCTTTTTAGCCCCCCTGGTCGTTTCGCTTGTGACCTACAATTTTTTTAGGTTGTGTTGTGTCTTTATTTGGCTGTTGTACTTCTAGTCCGGTCAAGGAATGACTCATAGGAAAGTTTAGAGTGGCTGAGCGGGAATCTAAGCAATTTCCACAGAAGAGCATATTCAGGGTGCTTAAGGAGAAAGCATACTAAAAGTCCTGACGTCTTAGGAGACAAATGTCTCACATCATAGTTTTGCTGTATAGAATGTAGGTACTACTTAACTTAACTGTCTTAAAGATTCATTTTGTTTTTTATGGACCTATAAACTCTGAACTAGGTATAAAGAGAAAATAAACGCTTTATTTACATTTAAAAGTTTTTCTTAATATAGTGAAAAGTCGGGTAGTGTTGGCGCACTGACACTTTGGGAAAGGCCTATTTTTAGCAGTGAAATACTACAGGCTAGCCACGATGACAAAATACTAAAGTCATCAGGTACTTTTGGCGTGAACTGTACGGTTAAAATGTTGCTTGGTTGTGCAACATTGCAATATTGTTTTATCTTTTAGTTTGGTCAATTTAAATGTTAATTTGTGCAATTGATATTGAATGTATTATATTCACCTACTAATTATTAGCGTTATAATAAATAGAACTGAACTAGTTCGAGCAGTACTTACGACTTGGACTTGCTCACTGAGGGTTACACTTGCAGTCCCGTTTTATGCAGTAAAAATAAGGCGAGAAGGAACGGTATTGACAGTTTTTGTCAACTTACGCCCTTACGCCACTTCAATAAAGGTAATTTTGATTTTTTTTACAAATATTTCATAGGTAATGCGTTACGTATCCTGAAACACTGGTGGCTGTCTATGGCAGTTCTTCAGAGGTAGACCAGGCTCCACGTACCGTTTACGTTTGCCCTGTGGTTGGCGGGGCGCAAGTATTCGACCACGATGCCTCTCCGCCTGTCATCAGAGGCGAGTAAAGGGGCCTCCAGAGTTGCTGTGAGTGCACACGGCAAGGATTGTGTGCTTTTATCACAAGTGGCCCCGGGGAAGTGAGGTGGTGGCGGCGTACACTGGTGGGTGTTAGGGGGGAAGTACAACTCCCCTCGAGATGGGCCGAGTACTAGGCAGAGCGCGCCACGGGTCCACCGGTTGAGTCCATACTGTGGTCCTCGGGGACCTTCTGGTATCGCGCAGAGGACGGTCACAGGGGGGTTTACGGTGGGTGGGACGTCCGTAAACGAATTCCCCTGTCTAAAAAAAAAGCTTCACGTAGCGTGCCCGCCACCCAGGCACGTAGGGGGGCACCCATACACTGGCAGACAAAATAAAAACGAGCGTGCTGAGCACAGCTGCGGCGGATATGGCCCCTAAGGCCAAACGATCCACGAGGAAATAGGCTTCCGTTGATTTCTCAACGAAGTTACTAGTTTGCCTATTTTCACACCTACTTGATTAGTTTATATTGTAATCCTGAGGTAAGAATAAAATTTATTAAATTCTTCTAGCCTTTTAAATGTTAAAAAAAACTAATTTCAAAACTCTTTTACAGTTTTTTAGCGTTAAGAAAGTTGTTGTGTTTGTGTAATAACGCTAGGGGTTTAATTTGTAAAAAATATGATTCGGTCATTCGTAAGACTAAAAGCCTTTTCATCACTAATTTGGAAACTTTGTGGAACAAAATTAGTCACGCGAAGTTCTTTGACTGCTATTTATTAATAATGAAGAAACTTATTTTGATTGAGGTTATGTAAGTAACTAAAGAGTAAATTTAACATCATGTAAAATATTATATCGGCTAGGAAGCCGATATAATAGCCCTGTCAGAATTAGTAATATAGGGCCAGATTTATGGCATTTTCTTGGGGAACCCGTCGCTTTTCCGAAATTTACTAGACCAAATTTCATTTGACTGAAAACTATTGACCAACATTTCATTTGCTAGATGTATTGTTTGACAGATTTTTGACACATCAAAGAATGTTTTGACATGAGTTTCGTCTTCCCGAACTACGTTAAACCGAATTTTGATAGGCCATAACTAATTGTATAATATCTAGGTAGATATTATTACAACAAAGTTGTGGTTACTAAGTAGGTAGGTATTGATTTGAAAATAAGTTTATTACATTAGTTTAGAAAGTTGTGATAAATATTCAATTTCACTCCATTTGAATTGACATACATTTAATTGACTGGCCAAAAGCTGTACCCAGCTGTGCGACGTATACTTGAAGGCCGTTTATAATAATAATTAATAATAATATGTTATGTATGAAAGGATTCATAAGAGTGGTAGATGCACTAGATGTGTTTGAGTTGTGAGTAAATGAGAGTCTTTATTTTGTTATTTTTTATTTCTTTTTTACTTTCTTTTAAGTTATAGAAGCTAACTGAATTAGAAAAACCCAAAAACATTAAACACCAAAAAGTAACCAAGCTCCTCATAATTATTTTATGACATTCATTACTCGGGCAGTATATACCTACACATACATATTTATTGTTACAGGTTTTTTTTGTTCCAGGGTATACCGACTTAAAAAATAAACCATGTTGATAGATTTGGGATTCAAGGGTTTCTCATTATTGCAAAGTATTTTGCACACAATTTCGTTGTTGCAACTTACTGCACCTCGTTATCCTAATCAAGCCTTTGTAAGGAGTAAGTATGTTATACCTACCTGCCCACCTAACTTAACCAACAAAATTTAGCCAAGGCAATGATCTTGGCTAAAAAACAATTTTCAGTCCAGAACCTTAGCTAGTTACAGTGAATGAAATAACTTCAAAAATAATTTATTCATAAAAATCTACAGATGGAGCTACTTTTGACTACATAATAGTTGGAGCAGGTTCTGCTGGCAGTGTCTTGGCCAATAGACTAACGGCAAATCCAAGAGTTACTGTACTTCTTTTAGAAGCTGGAGGAAATCCCCCTTTAGAGGCTAACGTAAGTGAAGTAATATAACCATATAAAAATAATAGGTAATAATGAACTCGCGAGCAAAAGTTTGCAATCACTTTCTCCAATATATCCGATAGGATAATAGCCTTTTATTTTGACGCGGGGAATGCATTAACGCACTATTCTGCTCCCGAGTCATTTTCACATTCGAATAACACTCTTTCTGACTTATGTTTCAGGTTCCTGCTTTAGGACCACTTACTTTGAGATCTAAAAATGACTGGAATTTCACTACATTTGAACAAACTTATGAATGTCATATAGACAATGTGGACAAACCTCTTCAAGGCAAGATGTTAGGAGGTTCCAGTGGTATTAATTATATGTATTACGTCCGAGGTAGTCCACAAGACTACAATAACTGGGCAGATATTTCTAATGATGAAAGTTGGAACTACGCTAATATATTACCGTATTTCATTAAAAGTGAAGGTCTTCAAAACTCTGAAATAGCAAATTCTCCAACTGGTGTCTTTCATGGCACAGATGGTTTGCTAGGTGTATCATACGTGAATTTTAGTATTACTGAAAATTATTTAAATGCATTTGCTGAAACAGGTAATAAAATCATGTTAGATACTAACGGTAACGAAACTTTAGGTTATTCTCAGGCACAGGTAAATGTAGCCAATGGGATACGTCAGAGTACTGCTAATTCTTTCCTAACGCCTGCCAAAAATCGTCGTAACCTTCGCGTGCTGAAAAACCATTTGGTTACAAAAATCAACTCCCGAAATAATATGGTCCGAAGTGTCAATTCTGTAAACAATAATGGAAGAAAGTATACATTTAATGCTAGAACAGAAATAATTGTATCCGGTGGTGCTATTAACAGTCCGCAGTTGCTCATGTTATCTGGAATCGGGCCCAAAGAACATTTAAATAATTTAGGAATTCAAACCATTGCTGATTTACCAGTTGGAGAAAACTTGCAGGATCACAAGTTCGTTTCTCTGTTGTATGAAATGGGTGACAGGGCTCGTTTAACTGATCTCATAAGTTTAAATCCCCGTGTATTTCCTATATCAACGATAGTTGGTTACAAAGCGTTAGATCCAGAACAAACGTACGCAGATTATCAAACAACTTCACTAGTCATGCCAGCAGCAGTTGCTACTCTATTTTGTTCAGTAGGTTTCTTGTTCAAACCTCACATATGCAATAACATTTTGAAGAAAAGCAATGGTAATGACATTTTTTATACCCTCCATACTCCTCTTCATCCTCAATCTCGAGGTCGAATTTTGTTAAACAGCACAGACCCTAGGGACTATCCGAATATACATACAGAACCTTACGTGGATCCTATCGATTTAGAAGATGAAGTAGAGTTCATTAAGGAGTTTACTCGAATTGAAGATTCTACCTTTTTTAAAAAGACTGGAGCTAAATTCATAGAATTGGAGCATTGTGCAGATTTAGGGATCGGAAGTACAGAATATTGGAAGTGCCATGCTAGGTGCTTTGTAAACACCATGTACCATTTTGTTGGTACGTGCGCAATGGGCTCAGTCGTAGACAGCAGACTTCGCGTTATAGGTGTGCAAAAATTGCGTGTAGTGGACGCTAGCATTATGCCTACTATCATCAGCGGAAACACTAACGCACCTACGATTATGATTGCTGAAAAGGCAGCTGATATGATTAAGGAAGATAATCCTCGCATATGAATCAACCCTTACACATTTTCTCCATCTAAGACAGTTATGTCACAATGAAATAACTTTAAAAAAAATGTTGTTTATTGTTTTTGTTGTTGAATATTGTTTAAGTTTCTTTATTTTTACCAGTTCTTATACAAAGTGATACAACACACATGAAAATATTTTTAAAAGTAATTGAAATCTATGATTTCATCATGTTAGGTCATATTTAACATGTATGTTGTATCAATCAATTCATAATTGGCAAAACAAAATAAAATTGTTATTTAATTTACGAGGTCTTTTTTTATTTTAGAATTCGTTCCATGACAAAAAGACGTCATTGTCTTTATGTTAAAATAAGTTTTTAGCATTTTCCATGCAGTATCTTTAATAAAGATCTGAAAACCAGAAAAAGACATTGGGACTTGGCGGGTTCGATTACCGCCTGAAGACAAGACCGAATGTTTTTTTCCGGTTTCCAGATCTTTAGTACTTATAGGTTTGTTAACTACTAAAATTAATTCTGTGTTGGGTAATTTGACAATAAAGTCATGGATTCAACTATGCGTTACCTCCCTGTTTTTTTTCTTTTCTAATCCTAATATTTACGAAAAAAATATTATTTACAAAACGTTCAATACTACAGTCTAGGTAATTAAATTTCATAGATTTATGCGAGATTTAAAGCTGTTCTCTTTTTGACAAGTTTTCTTACATTTACTAATACAATTTTGATAATAATTTTAAAGATTTTTAAGTTTTTTACTAACTCCGTTAGTGGTGAGTTTGGATTGTGGCTTCTTGATGTATGTCTTGATATAGAAGTCCAGAAAGAGGATGAGCATGAACAGGTTTTGAGGCAGAAATACGGCGGCAATCCAGCGAGGGTAAGCGCAGTCTGGTTGGAAGACCAATGCGCCCATATGCACCACACACCAGAAGAATTGAAGCTGAAAATGACAAATTTCATAAATTGGCAAAAACAGAAAACAATAAATGTTTTGCGGCACATACTGAGGTCATTTAATTTTTAGTAACTACTGTAAAAAGTAAAAACTTGTTGGTCTGTACATACAAACATAATGCTCACGACCTTATGGACGTTATATTATTCCTGAACAAGGTAGTCAAAGGCACACTGATTGTTGCAGTCATCGGAACATTTAGAAGCCCACAATTTTTCTCCATATAAATTAATACTCAACGTGGTAATGGGCCAGCCCTGAAGCCGTTGCTTGGGTGTTTTCCATTTTGAGAGTTTCGGAGAGTTAGCCGCAAATTGTACTATGAACACAAAGTATATGTTCCAGCCAGTCTTGAGCTCGGGACCATTGGGTTACAAGCCAGATTGTTTAACAAACGGGCCACGGGGCTGTTATTTAAATACAACTTATTTGAAAACACACATTGAATGTAAGTACGTCAGGTTAAGGTTACTATGTTCTTGCAATATCATTGTAAGTAAGTAAGCAATTATTTGCATGAATACATTGAGACATTCACACGAGATCTTATAGTAACGCCAGAATTGTATACAACTTGCTGGCAGGTGTGCAAATATTATTGATTGTCATTTTATTTACATACATACATCTGTAATAACCATCTTATTAATAATTATGTCATAAATACATCCAATGAAAAAAGGATTGCGATAAATTAAGAAATTGAGTTTTTAAACATTTTTAAAGTTATTTTAACATAAGATTTTGAAGCGATCTTCAAGACAAGAGTGGATAAGCATTTTCTGGGTAAGCGTGTTCCACCTTCGACTACGTCATCGCTTATCTTCAGGCTGAGACTAGGGTCAAACGGAAGCCCATTTTGAATAAAAAATATATTTAAATTATGTTACTTATAATAATCTGATCCAAAAGGTTACACATGATTGCTAAAGAGGTTTAAAAAAATATAAAATTTACCAGGAAAGCAGGATTACGCGGACATGGCCAGGTGTATAGTCGGGGAATGAAAGGGTTGACCACGTTAAGATCTGTTTTTACTTGCTTAATGATGGCATAGGCAAAAGTATTGGTTCAACTGTCAATCATGAAGGAACATACGTCTGATCGAATTTTAATTTTACTGTCATACTTTTAAAGCATACTTTTCTACAAATTCTAGCCTGTTCCACAGTTTAAAAAGGCAACATGTGCTTGCAACGCGTAAATGAAGTTATTTGAAAACTGGTCAAGTTTTTTATCCCGCGACTTTACAAGGCTTTATAGTTTCATGCAGAGAGGGGTCGAAAAGTGGTAATAATGCAAGCTTTTGCAACTTTGCTAGAACTAAGAAGAAGGTCTTGCCATGTGTCAAGGATCCACCAGAATTCAGCACACACAAATACTTACAATTTGCAGCTGAGTAATATACTTTTTCCACCAAAGTGACTGCTTGACGCTAGGGTAAGCCACGGTTAGCAGGTAATATGAGTACATGACCACATGGACAAAACAGTTGATCACACCAATCAGCGTTCCATGCCCACCTGAAATTAAAAATTTAGTAACTTTTTCATTTATATGAACAAAATGTAAACAATGCATTAGAATTTAGCAGGTTTATCGACAAGAGATGCTGAATATTAAATTTCTTGTTGTTCTCAGTCATCATTTTCAACCACAGATAAACATTCGAAATTATTTGGATTTCAAAAAACTTTTGGGATTTTTACGAACCCTCAACATGGCAAGTATCAACCATGATACCAGTTGTTGTTAAATATGTGCCTAGTTGAGTTTCGTCGAAATTTACAAATGGCTGCTGACAGGAGATGCTGAGGATAGCTGAGGATAGAGCGCGGAGGCCTTCGATCAGCAGTAGAGCAGCATAGGCTGATGAAGATGAGTTTCGTCATTTACATTTTTTTGACTTTCTTGTTGGAAATAATTAGAAGTTTTTTAGAAGCAATCATAGCACAAGATAAATAAGTAGAATGCCAAAAAAGTTACCTGGTTGGTAAGTAACTGCGCCCCATATGAGCATTACCATTCCAGTGTGATGATAAACATGCAAAAATGATACTTGGTTGAACTTCTTGCGCAATACAAAAAATATCTGGAACATAATTTTTAATTTAATTTAGAGAGCGTCGTGGCCCAGTGGTTGAAACTCTGACTTGGAACCCGATGGTCCCGAGATCAAATCTGGCCGGAACACACCTACTTTGTGCTCATTGTACAATTTGTGGCTGACTCTCCGGTGATGGAAAGCACCGATATAAAACCCAAGCAACCCGGATAACGGCGGTAGGCTCGCCCCTTACCACGTTGGGTTCAAATTCCCTCAGCAAAATGTGGGCTTCTGAATATTTCGTTCACCATAACGGCAACAATCAGTGTGCCTCTGACTAACCCATTAGGGATATGGTCGTGAGGGTACGAGTATGTATGTTCATAATTTAGGAACATGATAATTCAGAGATATTTTTGTTCAGAATACTAGTGTATGTTTCGTACGGATTCTTCAAACGAATTGATTAATTGGTGCGAACTATTAAAAAGTAGTCCGTATTAATTTGTAACAATTTTATTAATGAGGCTTATTAAATGTTTAAGAATAATATGAATATTCAACACTGCGTATTCTTCCACGTATGTTTTGTTATGCTGATTTACAAATGATTTAATTGTAAAGCGTTACTGACTGTCAGTTTAGTTAGGATAGTAGATATATCTCATTCATCCGAATTCCTAAAAGTACTCACCGTATCTGCGAGATCAACCAATTTCAGCAGAAAATAGTAAAAGACAAACTTGGCAACTCTTAATGCATTTTCATTATTGTCAAAATCGACGGGCTCACATATCCATTTATAATCCCAGCCCCATGCATACCAAATAGACTGAAAAGAAGAAAATTTTAAACTTTTGTTAACAACTTCGTAGAAGCGACAGTCGTGCCATCTATAAGTTAGCTCACAAACTTATTTGTTCGCCTACCAAGAAAGTGAATTTATACTTCGCTTTGAATGTATAAGGTGGCGGTACTGTCGCAGTCTTTTTGTTATATCGTAATGAGTTCTATTTTAAAATAGGCTAAAAAGGTGAGAAAATATTGAATTTTGTGTTTAGCCAAACATTTAAAAACTTTTGGGTGCAAAATCCCGTCGTCCCTGCCCACGGGATACAAAACGCTGCCACCTATCATATTCTTGTAGTTCGTAGCGTGTCTCGTGTGGTTCCATATAAAATGCATGAAAGCTTAAGGTTGCGGCGTTTTGTGGCCCGTCCGGACGCTTAATCACTTTCATATAATAATCTGTTTTTTGTTTGGAAACTCAACAGGGGTACTCAACTAGGTACAATCAGCCAAAAATGTGGTCTACCACCCTACTGTTGAGATTCGTTTGAACATGTCACGAAACAACAAGATCAATTTTCCCTGGCAATAAGTTTGTGACAGTGACTATTGCTCTCTTTCCGCCGCACTCAGAGACGTCAATTAACGTTAATGCATCATTAGAGTCAAAATTTGTCATTCTTAAAAGTTCTTTATTCAATTTGTTATAAAGTCTCTTTTCAAAAATGGAATTTTGACTCTAATGAACCATTAACTTTAATTGACGTCTCTGAGTGCGGCGGTTTGTCATTTATGATCTAACGTCAAGCCAAGTATCAAATTTGAATTATCTTAAGTAACAGATTGATATTAAATTTCAGTGACGAACTACTTGACAGTAGAATTGTCAGTGTGACTTTCTTTTTCAGTAGTAATAAGTTTCTCTTCAAAAAGATCGACATGGTTTTAGTTGAGAAAAATAGATAATCGCATCTATTGAGGTTAAACTAAGTCACCCAATGACGTCAAATGTCCGGCATCTCAGTTAACAGACAAAAGTCAACCTTATAGCGATCGTTACATCTCGCAGAAACTTTTATCAAAAGTGTTGGACCACTTTCTTGGCTGACTGTACTTCGGCGCTATCGTCATCTAAATGGCACTCAAAAATAACTTCAGATGGTACAAAAAATGGTCTTAAGAGTGCGTATAAACCCAGCAAATTATTAAAATTCACCCGCGCCCCCCTCTCTGCGAACACTATCGCCCGCCGAACCACAATACATCTCTCTCGCTCGCTCAACGCGTAGCTTCCGTAGTATACGTAAAACAATCAGATAACACAGTGGGCATTATTTTTGTGAATTCATTACCTACATTTTAATGTGTGTAATTTTACTTTGTATATAAGTTGAATGTTATGTTGTAGATAGTATCTAGTCTCATCTTTTAAATTATTTTTAAGGATCGGTATGCAAAAGGTAAAAACAGGACCCTATTACATAGACTACACTGTCTATCTGTCACCAGTTGATTTTTTCACAATAAATACTAAATACTAGCAGCCGCCCGCGACTTTGTCCGCGTGGACTTAGCTGTATGGGAAAAAAGATTTTCCCGCTTTTTTGTAGAAATTTTCCTGATTTTTCTTTGCTATAAACCTTACGGAGCCCGAGACCATTCCAACGAATGCAAAACCGTGGAAATCGGTTAGTGCGTTCTGGAGTTATAGCTTCAGGAAGGAAAACACGACTTATTTTTATATACTAAAATATAAATAAAATATTTTAAAGTAAATACACAAGCGGGTTTTTTTTGCGTTCTTTGTTCTATATTAGTGACGGTAATAGGTGGACGCATTTGTATATTTATAAATAAAAGCTCCCCGGTGTCATGATTTGACCCGCCTTTTTTTTCGTGGGGAAATCTTCATGCATACCTCGCCGCCCGGGGAGACGACGAAGTTATGTTGGACTCCTACCGACTAAAACCCCGCGGCCGCTACTACGCACCTCAAGGCGCTTGCCGGCCGCACTGGCCCCGCAACCCCACGTGTCGCCCTTACGGGCCTCAGCGAGTGGGTGGCTAGTCCACCACACTGCCACTCCTGAGTTATATTCGCTTCCCGGCGGTTGGACCCTACCACCGGTACTAAGCCCCCTCGCAACGCCAAGGTGAGAACTCATGAGGGGGTGGTTTGACTCTCCTCCACCAACTGAAGACGAATTAAAGGGTCGCATCCCACCTGGCGCGATTGTCAGCGATTATAATAATAGATTTTCAATTGTATCTGGTTTATAGGGCGTTGAAAGGTGAATGAAAAATGAAAATGAATGCCAAAAACATCATCTTTATTTCAAGTATGTACATATTATACGAGGGTCATTCAATAAATACTTACCTAGCCTACAAAAAGTAAAGGAAAATTTTGGAAAATGGCAATTTATTTTTCAACATAGTCTCCATTCAGTTCGATACACTTAGCACAGCGATGCTCAAACTTTTTTAACCCGTCCGAAAAATAGTTTTTGTCAAACTCTGCAAAATAGGCCTCCGTGGCGGCAATGACCTCCTCATTTGATCCATATCTATTCCCGGGGAGTGTTTTTTTCAGATTAGGAAACAGAAAGAAGTCTCAAGGGGCCAACTCTGGAGAATACGGTGGATGGGGCAGCAATTTGTGGCGCAATTCGACCAATTTGACCATGGCAACGGCAGACGTGTGAACCGGTGCGTTGTCGTGGTGAAACAGCACGTTTTTCTTCGCCAGGTGGGGTCGTTTTTTCTTTAATTCGGCGTCGAATCAGCCCAATAAATCGGCATAGCAAAGCCCTGTTATAGTTTTACCCTTCTCGAGGTAATCGATGTAGATCAAACCTTGTGAATCCCAGAAAACGGTGGCCATAACTTTTCCGGCCGATTTTACAGTTTTCGCCTTCTTTCCAGCATGCTCCCCGGTCTGAATCCTTTGTTTTGATTGCTTCTCGGTCTCTGGTGTGTAGGTACCAGTGGATCCAGGTTTCATCAACGGTCACAAAACGATGCTAAAACTCCGCGGGATTCCGCCTAAACAGCGCCAAACACGTCTCCGATGTGGTCCCACGATTGCGCTTGTTGTTGGTTGCTTGTTTTTTCTACATTTGGTGCGTCATTGTGGGAAGATTCATGGCTACACTCAATTCTTGAAATTGTTCTAAGCCAATGCCTACACTAGTAATCCCAGTGACAGCTGCTGTGTTTATGTCTAGGTTCTGGGTTGGTTGTGGATCTGACGTGTTCAGTATGAATTCACCTCTGCACAAATTACACGAAAGTTTCAGTTTAGAATAAAAACCCACTTTACCCACGTTTCTCCTGTGATGTTTAAGTTAGATAGAGTGCAACCGAATTGAGGAGCATGATTCGATACCATTTTTATTTTTTCAAGAAAGTACAACTTGTCTATTATCACTCTCTCTTCTGCATCGTACAAATTTTCAGCCTGATCTTCATTCTGAGCTTGTGGCCGACTACTTAGAGTGCGTCGTCGCTTCAATGAACTGTAATGAAAAAGTTCAACTATTTCCAAAAAAAAACATGCAGAAATGACACAGTAGAAAAAAAATAATGCGGAAGCCATATTTTACGGAATTTATGTTAAAAAAAGGCACAAATTACCCACTATTACGAAAGTCATTTGCAATTAAGCATTAAAGTACTCGTAGCAAGTGGCGTTCTGAGTCAAAATATCGCTCGGCTCATGCGTTTTGTGGTTGCAGTTCTAACCACACCACCCAAGTCCACCTTTTTCCGTTCAACTGATCGGATTTATTATATATTTGCAGGAGAGTGCAAAGCAGCGGCCAGGCAAAAAAGTAGGCGGGAAATGGTTAATTTCGGCGTCTGTTTGCGCTTAGTTACTTTCATTTAAGAAAGGATGGTTTGGAAAGTGATAACTTTATCAGAAATTATCTTATGTTATTTCTCAAATGACTATTTCCCATTCGTTATTTTTCTAATGACAGGTCTCCACTAGTTTAAATGTTATCGATTGTACTGTAAGAATTTAGGCGGATACTTTTCTGGAGTATTCTCTTCATTCCTCGAGTAATCATTACTGTAAGTATTTTTTTCTGGCTGACAATAGTCTGTAGATATAGGCTGTCTATTAGGGTCTACGTTTTCCAAAGTCAATGTTGTTCTGTAAAATAAACACAGTACTTAGTATATTTACTCATGTGGTAGTAACTAGTTTTTGGTTCAGCCAGCTTCAACTTTACTAAAAAAAAAAACCCAAGATCGAATATGGCTATAAAAGCTAATACTATTTTTATACTATTTTTAAAGAAACCTTCATAGTCGACGACGCGCATGCCTCCACAACTTCATTTTGATCACATCTGTCAGATTGTGAAATATTTTGAGATTAAATATTATTTGAAAACAATTTACTTACAATAAATACCTGGTGGATTGAAACAAATTCCTTCGAAATCAACCTATTATTTGAAGAGACCAACTAAAGTCATGTGATTACTTAGCATATACTTTACACCATCTGTTTACGTCATCTTACTAGATCGACTCAAATGAATTTATTTCTCTTAAAATACAATACAACATACCTTCGACAATTAGCCATCCTTTCAGTTTGTAACTTTTTTAGCTCTCGTTTACTAAGTCTTTTTAAAGTCCTTTTCTTTTTCCCCATTTCACTATTTATTTTGAAACTCGGAGCAGCTAACAATTTGAGCGTAGTCTTCTCGTCTCAACGGAGCGATCGGTACTGATGTGTGAAATAGAAATATGTGTCAAGCTTCACAAACGTGCGACGGGAGATGGCTTTTTCCGCGGAATCAAAACGTATTAAGTGCCAAAACTGTTTAATCGTTATAAATCCAAAACTAAAAGGAATTTTAAAAAATGACTAGACATAGCCCTTACTTATTTTTCAATATAATTATTTATAAAAAAATTGTCATCATAGTAATTGCCATGTCCAGTATAAAACGAAAAAAAGGGAAAATCAGACGTAACTTCGTGATTTTTTTTTATCGAGATAATTTAATTATTTTATGTTTTTGATCAAACACAACCCTTGAAAATATCATGTAGCGTAACATTTAATAAATTCATAAAATTTCATCTAGTATTTATCACGTACAATCAAGAAAAAGATTGGTAGTTTTGCTTTATGCGCACTCTTAAGTGATGATGTTTTATAACAATATGTTGTATGTAGAAGCACAATCAAATGTTTACTCGTAGATACATACAAACTACTCAACATGTTTTCAATTAACCTTACATTGTTCGAGTGGTGTAATTGCCACCGTGACATTGCGTGGTTTAAATTAATAGTTGAGCAATTATCAAACTTTTAAATCTGTATTTTAATTAGCTCTTTGTTTGTTTTGACTTGATCTTTTATTTTTATCAATCAGAATTGTGGTATCATTGACATTGTTACTAATTTATTATGTAACTAGTTCGGTTTTCACTTAATATCTGTATTTTGGATATAATCAAAATAACTGCTTTAAAAATGTTAATTTCTGTCGTTTTGGGTCAGCACAATCTGATCCCTTATCCCCGAATTCACAAAAGTCAATCAACACTAAGCACGCACTCACGCTCATGCTGTCCCGTAAAATGACAACAGAACTGAAAGGGACAGCTATACTTCTGAGAGATGCTCAACGTTGATTTGCGTTTGTGAATTCGGGGATTATTCTTAAAAAATTAAACACTTCAATAAATAATAATTTGCTAATTATTCATTAGGATGATGAATGACGTTACCTTAGCAAATGTGTGCCAAAAAAGAAAATCTTATCAAAGGGTAACAATTACATTGCAAATGCAACACAATTACTTACATTAACAAATATGTAGAAGCAGCTAACAACTTGAAAGGCGTTGTATACAATTAATAGTTTATCAAGGTTGAAAGGTCGTCGGTTCTTCATCCACCGAGGGCCCCACTTCAGAACGAACATTAGGTAGATCCCTAGTAGAATAATGCCTTGGTATGGCTTCGCTACTAGAAGCCAATGTTTTGTTCTTGGATCTGAAAGGACATTGACATCGTTTGTTAATGCAAAACAAAGTTATTATTTTAATAACCTAACTGTCCAGGAAATATGAGTATATCAAAAGAAAATCTATTGTCATTAGTCATAATGTGACTTATGGGACAGTTAAGTTTTTAATAGCTGTTTGAACGAATCTCACTTTCCTTCACTTCATTTTACGAACCGTTTAGTAATGATACCAGTTTCAAACTCAAAAAGTCGCAGGTTCCATTCCTGCAGCAGCACTGTTTGTTTATGCTTTTTTTTCTCTTCTAATCTGGTTTTGGATAGGCTGAATGAAGTCAAAAGAACCATGTCTTCTTGAAAAATCAAAAAATTCTAAGTCTTATTGCCCAGCAGTGGTAATTGACTACTTGAATTATAAAAAAGTCAAAATTAAACGTATGTGTTAAAACATGTTATTAAAAATGAGTCGAGATTTTTTGTTATTGCATTTATCATTGAAAAAGTTTCAAAGTTTGACAAAGATGATATTGCAATCATATTATTTCAGGAGCATAATTTGGATTCGCTTTGCTGTTCATTCTAATGCAGGCGCTATAAAACATGTACTTGATTGAAAAGACAATAACATTCAGACCTCAAACATGCAAGGGCATTTAATTATTATTACTAAGCATTGAATTAAGGATCTCTAAACATGCCCAAAACGGTCCAATTACCTATTTCATTATACAACTAGGTCAGACCCTGCACAAATTTCAGATTCATCAACAAACATTGCTACTGGTGTTGGAATCGTACCCACGACACTGCGTCTCAGCAGGCAGTAATAAAGGTAACAATTTTTAAAATATTATTTTAGACTTACCCGGCCATTCTTCAAAAACAATTTTATATCCTTGCCAGGCTTTCATCAAAATCGCAGCCATCTCAAATCCTGAACTTCTTCGTCCTAATCTAAAAATACTAGTTATTTTTAATAAAACACATGCAACTCTCTCATACAATAACTTTGATCGCACTAAGCTGCAGCAAGGGGCACACTGTTTGTATTCAATAGTAAAATAACAATTAGAATATTCATTAATTAACAAAGCATTGTCATTGTTTTAACTCTGGCTTTAGTGAAAAAGTGTGCATTTATTTGTAGGGAAGATTACACTGCAGTTGCATTACTTAAGAATATATTTTTTATTGACGATTGTCAATTTTTTCGAGGTAGTTTTGCGGTAGTGGCGGCCTTATTGGATTAAAAACATAATATAATAGAATAAAAGATAAGGATTAAATAATAATCTTCTCACTTGATTTGTGTTCAAATAGGATAGAGTAAATTTGCATTATAATTAGTAAATCATAATTAATATCCACATCCACGCCGTCTAGCCCAAAAGTAAGCCAATTAAAGCTCGTATGATGGGACTAGACATCGGATAAACATACTTACATACTTGTTTTTTTTGTAAATACATACATTATTAACATACACAGGATAGATATGTACATAGGATACGGTCAGACCAATACAAACAGATGTTCAAGGGGTGTTGTTGTCCCACTTCTCAAGCGGAGCACCAACTCGATCGTCTTATTTGATTGTTTTACAGAACTCAAAATGTTTCCCTTCAACTGTCCCAAAGCGACCACTGCAGTGTTCAGATACTTACCTCCTGTTTGATCTGGTATATCACTGCATCAGACAGTAACTGGACGCTGATCAGCGATTCTTTGTCCAGAAAGATTAAGATTGTGATATTTTAGATTGAATTTCTCGAAAAAATTATAGTTATACTTTTTAGGATATTATATTAGTTTTTTTTTTATACGATGAAAACTCAATAAACTTGCAGCCTGCAAGCGAATGTAATAGCTGGATTTATGTCGTGGCAATGATTTCACCGCTGACTTTTCGTGTCAAATAAGGAATTATCGACTTTATTTTCTAACATTAAGTTCAAAATGTTATTTCACCTAGTATTACTATTCGTCACTGTACACATCAATTTCAGGAAGTTGATTTCTCTATCGAGTAGTTGTGAAGGTTTTTATTTGTGTCACTGTCGAAAATTTCAATGCATAAATTAAAATAGGTGGATTTTAGGCTGGTTACACACATTATTTTTATGCCAAATACGTATCGTAGCTCATGTAAACCAGTCAATTTGTAAGGTTTTTTGGCTTTTCCTACCATTCGATTGAAACTTTTCACTCCTAGAAAGGTCGAGAGAAAACACATGGTCGTGTAAAACTGCGGTGTTTTTGCGTATGATAGAATAAAAGGTGACCATGCGTAAGATGTTTGTGAAATATTTATTAATTCATAAGCAAAAACCTGCATAACGGCGGTGGGCTCGCCCCTTACCACGTTGGGTTCAAACTCCCTCGGCAAAATGTGGACGTCTGAATGCTCCGTTCACCATGGCGGCAACATCAGTGTGAATTTGACAGCCGCTCCAAATGTCCGTGCGTCCACTCAGTTGGTCCCACTGAAAATCAGCGTCAGAGCCTAAGTATCAGGTCCACGATTTAGCTGCGTGGGGTCCATTTAATTTTGGACATCGTGACACTGCTGCCTGGTGGAAATTATTCTTTGTTTTTCTATTGTTTGTTTTATTTTTTTTCTTTTTCCTAACCACCTTGTTCTGTATGTTTTTTGTCTGTTGCGATGTTATTATTTACCAAGAAAAGTTTACAAACTCACAGCACTTTGTAACATTTACATTACTACTTAGTTATGTAAGTAGTTAATTATGTTAGTAGATAATATAAAATAACAAGTATTTTATATTATTTTATAATAAAACACAAATTACTGTAAAAATATTCTTATATTATATATCACACTTAAAATAACAAGTCATTTGACAATTGTACGGATTTTGTGAGTACAATAACGTCCAACACAATTATTGCGAATTGATAAAAAAGGCAACCATGCCTTTTTCACAATATTTTTTCTATTTGAGCATTTTATTTAACTAATAATTAAATGAATTTCATACGGAATAACCACACTTGTAAGCATTTTCATTTAAAATTTTAGAACTGTAATTAGAGGTCAAACAAAAGTACATTAAATTTGTTTTTGTTGATCGTACCTCAATTAAAAAACGTTTCTGGATTGTATTGAATAATACGAATATCTCATAGTATAGTAATTTTAATTTTCGGGTTTTTAATCAGATGAATTCATAACCCTCGTTGAAAAATACTATATTAATATAAGTAATTAAATTAATTATTTACAATGAAAATGTCTCTGACTAAATGGAAACAATTCAATTCAAATTCCAACTGTCGTTTGAAAGGAGGTAGAGTAATTAACGGAATAAACTTTTCCAAAGTCCACGTAAAAATATTTTGATGAAATCGGATTCTAATCATAAGTAAAACGGTATAAATGTGTAAATTCGATAAAAAAGGAAAAAGCTGCTGTAAGATAATAATGTCAAAACAAAACGATAAACAAACATGATCTACTTTACTATATCACAATCGTTAAAAAGTCATCAACAGTAGAACGATTATGTTAACTTATTCCAAACTCAAAGTCACCTGTAGACCTACTTACTTATCACCCAATTGCGTCACTACCATAAACATAATGTTTCAATCTTGCCGAAAGTAATTTACTAAGAAGGTAATAAACTAAGTTAGCCGTATATTCCATTACGTTCCGTTCGTATATTCCGTCACCCAAGATTTTCAGAATCGCTGTACAGTGCCATGTAACGCAAATCAGAGTTTTTCTTTTCAATATATTTACATCACATTATTAAAGGCCTTTTTCCAGTACTTCCTTGTAAACATGTAAGCACCTATCCCAGTGTCCATTTATTTTGTAATGCCTACTTAAAGAATAATAATGTGTAATGTCTTATATTTAAAGATACTTAATATTCGTTCAAATGGTAACAGAGTCATTAGTCCGAATATTTATAAATCAAATCCAATTCTAGCTTTAGAAAGATGTTTTAATTGAAGATGCATTTTTTACAGTAAAACAATCTAAAGAACTCCTCGATGGAAAATTCACCAGGGGTTGCCTTCTTTTTGATATTCCATAACCATGTCTGAATAATTTACTGAAATAACTTAGTGGGTTTATTTTCATGAATCACATATACACTACCAACAAAAATGCGCGGAGGGTTCCAGTGACGTTAGCTGTAGGTATGGTGATGGTTCTCAAGGAATACCTGCTCCTAATGTCAACCAGAGGTAAAGGTAAACTAATATAAGGTAATTTTTTTTGCGTAAAATCCATATTACAATTACTATTTTTTCATGGCACATTTCAAATGGTATGAATCAGAAAACCAAAACGCTTTAAATGATGAATTTATCAATACTGTAAGAAATGCGATGCGCAGTGGGCAACAGCCCTACAAATATAGAAAATCAACTACGGTACTAAATTGTCTTTTCAGTGAACGGGTAATGACTATAAGTATACTTTTTACAACTGCTATCACAATATCTTACAACAAGCTAGTCAACTAAAATCAAGAGCACACTATCAAAGGTACACGAAATTAGTGGAATAAATCTTTTGAAGTGATGTATTAAAACAACAAATTATGTATTAAAACATAGCAGAAGACGCATATACATCAACTGTTAAAGTAGTCGGTAAAAAAATCTTTAACCAATTTTGATTTTTAATAGATCAAAGAAACTTGTAAGGATATATTTTAAGGATTTAAAAAGAAATATGCCAAACGTTTGAAGTAACCATGATACTAGTAATCATTTGCATATACTAGTAAACAATACTAAAACCTCTGAAAATACACCAATTATTTCAAAAATGCATGTGTTTCCTAATGCGAACTTATATAAAATGTCTTAACACTTAAATATATACAAGGATTTTTGCTAGCACGCTTTCGTTTTTCCATTATTTGTCACTTCTTCGTTTTTCTTAGCATTCCTGCTCTTGACGTAATTTCTGTAGTAGAAGTTACCGAACATGTAAAGGAAGAGGCTGGCATTGAAGGCGAGAAGGAAGTTGATGCCCTTGGGATAGTTGCAATCACAGAACATAACGCTGAAATTGTGGTAGAAGATTATGCAGAACTGGATCTGAAATAGACAAAAATAGCACTTAAAAATCATTTCTTGCACAAGTGAAAATATTCTGTGAATAATTCCAATCAAAATCGTAACATAATCATGCAATGAAATTTTAAGCTGCTCCGCTCCATTAGAATACATTTCATTGTTCATTTAATTGAGCTTACTAAATTGGACGATTTAGAAGTTTTTTACGTAATTTTTATGCATTTTAAAAAAGCCTTTTGTACTGGTACCAACATTCGCTTGAAAATCTTAGAAATTCAGCTAGATAGAAAATTGTTTCAAAAACTGTTAACTTCACTTACCAACTGTAGGGTGGTGACATGTCTTTTCCACCAAAGGAATTTTTGGTACTGAGGACCCAGGCCAGAGATCAAATAGTAGGTGTACATGATGATGTGGATAAACGAGTTGATCACTCCAAGCAGAGTTCCGTGACCACCTGAAAAGGCAAACATTCTGAATGTCAAACTGCCAAGCAAACTGTTTAAAATAATTAATCTGGCTCTTTCTTCCATGTTGCTTCAGTTGCTAAGCAGCATTATAATAACCTACCTACCTAAAAGTATTTTGGGCGTCATATCGACTCTATTAATGGGATGACTTTTCAGAGAGAACTCGAGAGTACGTGAAGGAAAAGTGCCTAAAACTTCCGAAGCAGCGGCAATTAATACGGTGTGGTCACAAATCCTATTCCCGATTTTAAATGAATTGTTTTACAAATCCACCATCACAACTGAGCCAGGGGCACTTAAATGTACATAAGCGGTTATTTATCATTAAATAGATGTCGTGAGAACAGATTTTTACCTGGCAAGAACTTGACACCGATCCAGGCGCAAATGGGCATCATGAAGTGATGGTACAGATGAAGGAACGAGATCTGCCGGTTCTTCTTCCTCAGCACGAAGAATATCGTATCCAGCAGTTCAATGACCTTCGCCATGAAGTACCACCATACAGCTGCCGCCATCTGGAAACATTAAGGTTATTTAAATTAGTAGACTTTAATGATTTTATTTAGTTTTATTTCTTTTACTTGTAAAAAATGACCTCGTATAACGTTAACTGTACTTGTACTCACGTCACAAATGCATATTCTGTAAATTTCGAAATTCTCTTTTTAGTCCAGTCATTTAAGCTTAATTTAGGTAAGAATCTCGGAATTCGAGATACCCAGCTGTAAGTCTGTAAATACTTGTATATTGACACCCTAAAAGTTGTCTCAAAACCTACATATGGTAGGGTGTACGCAACTATTAAATTTCAAGGTCAAAGGTCACAAAAATCGTTTTTTTGCGCTTTTTTTGCAAATATCTCATTTCCTATGGGTTTTTTGCTATTTGTATGTTCTTCAATATTGTAAAATACAAAATTCTCTACAAATTTTGTTTCAAAAAAATTTCATACGGTGCACCGTTTTCGAGATAGAGGGCGGAGAGCGCGCGGTCACAGCATCACTTATAACCTTATTGGCAGTCTATAATGCTCCAAAATCTGTGAAAAGTCTCTATCATCTCCGACATGCATTACGTCAAGTCTACAAAACTTAATAAACCTGTGCAGCTTTCAAATATTCCACCAACAAGTGCAGCTGCTCATCAACATTTCGAACGTGTATATTATCAAGTTCAAACTTGGTTAGGGCATGATATGGAACCCCAGGTCAAACCACCTGCTCAAAAACATTTGCTAAACACAATTTTCTGCAACTGCAAGAGTGGTTGTGGTTCGCAGTGCGGATGCAGGAAAGCGGGCTTGCAATGCTCTTTAGCTTGTGGCCAATGTAATTGGCATGGGCCAATGTTATTGGCCACAAGCTAAATTATTTTTATTTAAAGAAAGATGCAATGGGCAAGAATATCCACCGATTGGGTACCCCAAACGTGGAGAGGCCTCGCGGCAGACTTAGAAGGCGTTGGCGGGATGAGCTAGACACCTTCCTGGAAAACTGGTCCACCATAGCTCTGTACCGTACAAAGTGGAGAAGTGGTGGGGAGGCCTTTGCCCAGCAGTGGGATCCTACTTTAGGCTAATAATAATAAAGAAAAAAAAGGAATAAAGGGTACAAATACTACAATTTATAATTTTGATCATTTTCTTCCTCTTCCTCGTCGTTTTTGGCTGCTGTTAAATTTCAAACTGGTCTTCATTATCTTCTTAAACGACATTTGTCTCAAGTTCTTCCATGCTTCCATCTTCGTTAATCTCGCTCTGATATGCTAGAGCATTGAGACAAGCTTGCCCATTACATTGGCCACAAGCTAAAGAGCATTGCAAGCCCGCTTTCCTGCAAATGCAAATGTTTTTGAGCAGGTGGTAAAATTGGCATGATAGGCTTCAGAAAATCGTTTCGCATTGCCCAACCCCATACCTTAGGTTCCAAATCATGCCCTAACCAAGTTTGAACTTGATAATATACACGTTCGAAATGTTGATGAGCAGCTGTACTTGTTGGTGGAAAATTTGAAAGCTGCACAGGCATATTCAGTTTTGCAGACTTGACGTAATGCATGTCGAAGATGATCGATACTTTTCACAGATTTTGGAGCATTATAGACTGCCAATAAGGTTATACGGCGTGTTTTTGACCGGAGGCACCGGTTGACCTGAAGTGATGCTGTGACCGCGCGCTTCTCCGCCCTCTATCTCGAAAACGGTTCACCGTATGAAATTTTTTTTACAACAAAATTTGTAGAGAATTTTGTATTCTACAATATTGAAGAACATACAAATAGCAAAAAACCCATAGGAAATGAGATATTTACAAAAAAAGCGCAAAAAATCGATTTTTGTGACCTTTGACCTTGAAATTTAATAGTTGCGTACACCCTACCATATGTAGGTTTTGAGACACATTTAAGGGTGTCAATATACAAGTATTTACAGACTTACAGCTGGGTATCTCGAATTCCGAGGTGAACTTACTATAATGACTGGACTATTTATGATAAATAAGCGGTTCTAGATAAGTTTAGCGAACATAGTATCAAGCCAGCCAAATAACGGCACTATCATCTACCACGTGAGAAACCTCAGATACGCTTGCTGAAGTGTAGGCTCTAAGTGTTCCGTCAACAACAAGTTCGCCTCTGGTTACCTCACTTGACATTTTTATACATTTTATAGTATTTCAAAATAGGTACGTTATTTTGACGAATTTGATTTTTATTTTAATGCAACTTACCCGATGAGCCTTGGGGTTGTCGGAATAATCCACTGGTTGGCAGGAGAAGTTGTAGTCATTCCACCATCCGGAGACCAGACCCTGTAATAAATGAAAAAAAAATTTAAAATAAATTACTGCAGAGAATTCCTTATACGATGCATCAATGGATGCTGCATGTATGATCTTGGATTCTTTTTCGACTCAGGGCAAGCATTCATGTGAACAATATTTGTGTTAGTTTTAGGTCTAGTATTTGTTTAACATTATTTTACGTTTTCTTTAGGATTTTCGTCAACTGATTTTACTCATATAAAATGTTGTAAAGATATATCACCCTTCCCTTTCCACTTTACTTTTAAAGCAATTCGCAATTTTGTCCTAAATCTTAATTGGTATGGTATCCAAAGTTGGTAAAACCAATATTTTGATATAGTTCAAATAAAAACGCCTTACCTAAAATTCATACGTCTTGTGTATCTGCTGAATCTTTATTTACTTCTATACTTATATGCCCAACATGATGTAATGTTTGCGGCTAAGAGTAACACAGGACATTGAATTTGGCAAACAACTGCCACTAGAATTATTCTGTTGATTCGCTGAGCACATATTTTGCAAATTCAAAGGTGTTTGAGGTGCCCTACCGAAAACAAAACGGGAATCAATTTTAATGTCACTGCATGTCCGTATTATCTTTGCGTTTAAATTGCAAATTACTGCCATATCTTGTGAATAAGCAAGGTCAAAAATCTTACTGAAACAGACTTTCAGTAATTTCTCATTTTACCAACAAGAAAAAGTAAAACCGATCTCAGATGTACGAGACTAATGTTTCGTATTGTATCCTGATAATGTCTAAATGCATCTCGTCATACTTTAAAAAAAGTGAGGAAATTGCTTTTTAATCATCTGATGTTAAAAAAGCGAAGGAGAAAATACAGGAGATAAAAGTTCGCCTTTATATTTTTATGTTTGGGACTCATTTGACATTTGTAGCTTATACAAATGAGTCTCTCTTATTAATACAAAACAAACTGTTACGCAGTTCTTAAAAAAACACCGAATCATGTGGGTTTTAAGTGTTTCCAATAATAATGAGATAATCTCGACACTTATTCCATGACTCGTGTTGTCTGAAGTAATTTCCTGTTACTAGAGTGTTAACTACTTGCTTTTCGACCGCAAATCAATTAAATCACTTGATGGGAAAAAACTATGAACTTGTAGCTAGTAGGTAAATATCTAAACGAATCTTTTTGTATCACGTAAAGAGAAATAAAGTTGTAGGTGAAAGAATCTATATAGATAGTCAGTTTTGCTACTATTGCCAGTTGCGGAAAGTCCAGAAATGGCAACCATTTTTGTCAAAGTTAGAATGGGATGTGACCACAAAGTGGACATACCATCAGATTAAGGATCAAGTCACGGGATCAGTGCATTAACCGAAATACTGTCTTAAGCCCATTTTTAGAACGTATGAGGTTTTCTACCAGAACTGAGCAGGATAGTCATATCTGGGGATATTTTTAACAAACCTGTGTGTTACTGTTAAAATATAACCGAAGATTTTTGGAGCTATAGCCAAGAGCGGCTCATTCAAATGTCATCGATCAATGGTAGGGTCAATTGTCCCATTACTTACCTCGACATTAGAAGCATAATCGCACGTTGTGATCTTGACACATTCATCCAAGGTCTAGCAATTAGTTATGAACGTCTCGTCATCTTTGCCATTACTGTCAGCACTATATACTTTCTGATTTGAATCGTATTAGTTCAGAATTTACCTACGTACCTACCTTCTTTCTGTGCATACACTTATTTTGAAAATCTCACATTTATCTAGGAATCATTTTCTGTCTGTGTTCAAGACCTCCGTTTTAGAAATAGAACTGTTAACATACGAAAACATCGCCCGCTGCCAAAACGGTTTAAGTTACGCAAATGACAAAATTGTTTCCTATAAAACTTGTGAAACAACTTAACTATCTTTTCTAGAGTGAATGAAGGGGGGTAAAATTTACAAAGAAAGTGCCATTATTGATAGATCAGCTGTAGTATAGAGTATGTTGATGTACGCGGATGAAGTCACTGGCAAGTGCTAGTTATTCATAAACCTAGAGCACACATACAGTAGGTGTAATATTTGAGTTCAACAGAGTGTGTTGTACGACATTGTAGTTTAAAAATGTTTTTTCCATATTTACTTACTTCGCTGGTACAGAGTCCAAGCTGAGTTTTGACCTCGTATCATCAGCAGCCTATAACTGTCCATTCCTGGATGTAAGTTTTCCTAATATGCGATACCGCACATTTTTCTTAGCCAGAAGCATCCAATTCTAGCCAGCAGCCTTTCTTATATCGTTACTTACCCTACGCTTGCCGGGCCGAGGTATTCCATGAAGAACGCGGTTAAGCTAACGGGTTTCGGCTCCAAAACTTTGAGCTCCTAGGTAGATAAGCTAGTAAACAATAAAACAATACGTACCTCGTAAACCAGAAAGATGCTCATCAGGATTTGTGATATGTTGTACACTATCATGACATTCTTCAAGTTGTAAGGTTTTCTGTCTCTCATATACTTGGGACCCACTGATGTGCAGAAGTAGAGGTATGTGGCTATGATTGTGAGGAGAGGCCCAGGACCTGACATTAGCAGCCATGTTTCTGTTCTTGGATCTGTAAAAGACAAAATGTATATTTATTTTTTATTTGACCATTGAATTTCAAGTAAAGTTTCAGTTGTTTTTTTTCGTTTTTTCATTCATTTTTCATAAGGGATCAAATAATGTCTTTTCATAGTGTTTCTTATTATTAGCAACTTATTTACAAAACACCTATACAATTGTATAGCAATGGTAATCAGAGTATTATTTCACTACATAACATAATATATCTTAACATTGTAAAAATCGTGAGTATGTTAAATTATTTGTTGGCCGTCAATGATTAATGCAAAGTACATAATTATGTTCTAAAGTATTATTCAATGTGATGATGATCATTGAAATATCGACTATCATCGTGATGATTGTTGTTTATTAAAAAAAAACATTATTAGCAGATCAGGAAACAACATTGTTGTTTTCTTCGGTTCATGCTACAATAATTACAGAGTTTGGTTGAAGACAATGAATTTTTGATAGGTCAAACTATTTTTAGCACTTATGAATAACAAATCAACACCATTCGTTTTTTTTAAATTTATTATTTACAAACATGTTTGACTGTAAGTATGTTTGTTCTGTACGTTTTATTAGGGATATTAATTTTATGTTATGTACTTGGAATGACGCGTATGAAACCTTTTTCGAAATCTCTTTATATGGTCGATTCGGAATCATTGAACATTGTCAAATTCTGAGCTACAATTTTTTTTATTGCAAATTGCATTTTTTAGCTTGAAAGTAGTATGGAGTATGTTCCAAACGTGGCGCACTAAGAATTTTGAAGCTAAAAATGTGGCATGAGATACCTTTTATGTATACTTTCTGTTTTAATAGATGGCGCTATTAAGTCTGCTACAGAACAATGATGATTTAGGGCCGGCGCCCACTATCGGCATCGGCATGCTTCAGGATTTTAAGGTGGCAAATAGCAATATACTTTAACATTATGGCAATAAAGTAGAAATTTGCGTGATGTGTTCTCGTAAAAACAAAATGCATTTGTTCTGTTTCTGTTTCGGCATTTTCTACTTTATTGCCATTATGTTAGAGTATATTACTATTTGCCACCTTAAAAGCCTGAAGCGTGCCGATGCCGATAGTGGGCGCCGGCCCTTAAGGATTACTGCCAAGGTGAAGAAGTTGCTACAAATTAACGCAATTATTTCAAGTAAGTAAGTGTTAAACTTTGTTTTCATGCTCCATTGTTTTAAAGCGCATAATAACTTGCGCAATATTTAATTGCCTTGAATGAAAATAGTTACACGTTGCTAACGATGCGTTAGTACATTCCGACAGACAAAGTGATTTTCATTATTATTGTTAGTATCAAATGCGTCGTGTTGACCTATTTTAATAAATATCAAAGACGTCTCTAGAAAAATAACATTTGACCCTAAACGGAAATGAGCTTGTATTAAAGGTGTCAGAATCTGATAAAAATTACCGAAATATTATAAAATACATAGTTCCGTGATTAGAACTGATTTGGTAAATTTGTTAAGACATTGGCTACCACACCCAAGGGTTATGGGTTAATTTCCCCAACACTGGCAAAAACGCAGCCCTAAATCTAAGTGCGCAGACAAATGATGATGGCCAAAAATAAATTAAGACTACATACAAATATTGATATCAATGAATAATGCGGAAGATATTCGCGACGCTTGATTATAATAAAACTAAGATTTACTTGCGCGAGAGTGCGCGCGAGCACGCAATAGATGGCCATTGTCATCGATGATGCTCAATCAATCGATCTGTACTTGAAAATATAAATATTATCCAAAATCAAACCCTGTTTACAAAAGGTTTTTTTGCAATAATAATTTTAGTAAGTGTTATAATCTCTTTACAACAAATAATTGTCATTTAAGGATCATAGATTTAGCTCCTCAGAGGAAAATATATAATCAATTAATTAATTGGTAAGTCTTAGTAAAAAGCTGAATACTAGTACTTACAGATATCATATTAATAAAAAAGAGTATTCTCCATTCCTGTGAAGATCTTTAAAAAACATTTTATTTTTTGTTCTTACGTAGATCGGAAGCTGTCTGTAAGAGATCGCTCTTTGTTGTAATTAAAGTGCTCTAAATTGCACATCATAACGTTCAATTTTCTACGTGCTGTTATCTTCTGTTTTGTGCCATGAATCTTTATCTCCTCGTCATTTTTTTGCAATTTGTTCACCTAAGTAAGACCTACCACCGTGATTTGTTCGTCACTGATTCTACACACGTACGTTAGCCGGTGATATAATGCGTAGGTTAAGAATTTAAATCTTGTTATGTTATTTACTCATAATTATTAGGTATTTGTGTCAAATATGTTCATAGCTATTTATCAAGTAAACTATACCTAGTACATAAACTTACACATATACATATTATATAAACATACATATATACTTATTTACATATTCAAACATCTATACAAAAACTAAAACTAAACTTAACTAAAATTTACCTAATATCATGCTGTTAAATCGGCATTTACAAAAATAAAGCTGATAATTTTAAGAAGTCATACGTTAAGTTTTAACTTAAAGCAATAAAGGCTTACGCTTAACGAAAACCGATTTCGATTGTTGGTTAAAAAAATGATATCTCCTTTTTTATTGATTTTCAAAAATGAATACCTATGAATCTATGCTTGGCACCACTTTGGCACTTTATAATTGAATTGTAGCTCGCACCCAGTAGTGGGCGCGATGTATGAAGCCGTTGTTTATTTTTTAGTTTGGGCTTATTTTTAGCATCATATCTGCAAATAAGGGGTTGACAAACGAACATGAGTTTTTATTCATATCTAGCCGTTACCACTACAAAAAATTGTAAATATATTGTTAGCAGAACCTCCTTGGCAGACGTAAAGGGCCACTACACTACAGAGGATTTACACTACCCGAACCATAGACGACGACCATAGATCGATGCGTTCTGTCAATCACATAAATTTAGGCGCGCAATTTTGTTTTAATATCCATCATGAAATAAGCTTGTAAAAATATTGTGTGCATTGCGGGTGAACTCCTATTTTCTTGGTTTTGGGAACTATTTTGTTTTGATTTAGTAACAAATCAATAATTGTTTTACTATGAAAGAGTGCATTACTGAATTATTTCCCAAAAATATAGTAATGCTTCGTCCCAGTGTAAAAAGTTTCTGTTTACTTAATCTTTTACGCAAATTAACTTGTTTGCATGATAGTATACCTACAATCGATTGCAAAAATTGTAATCCAAAATGTCATCTTCATCATCATGTCAAGATCTCCACAACGATCGTTCCTGCACTGTCCGCATGCAGCGGCTTCCCGTGACCTTGACCAGATCGCTGTTGGTCCAACTTGTGGAGGGCCGGCCCACGGAACGTCGTCCGGTACGTGGTCGCCATTCTAGAACCTTTCCGCTCCAACGTCCATCGGTTCACCGCGCCATAGCACGGACACATATGTCCGATCCAAAATCTACTTATTAAAAAATACTTAAACGATATGTTGTTGAACTCGTAATGATAATTCTCAATCATTTTGAGTATTGAGTTAGGACCTAGTAGTAGTACTCGTTTGCTTTGCATGTGTTTGGAATGTGTAAGAAACCATGAGGTTTGGAGATAGGGACTAAATTAGGTCCGGTCATGTAAAAAATACCTTTGACGACAATGTGGCGGAGGGCCTTGCGCACGAGTTTAATAGCACACAAAAACTATCATTATCTTTAATGGCAGAATTAAACCTGCCACTAAACTTTTCTGGCAACTTTGTAATTCAGCATTTCATTGTAGAACCGTGAATGAAACTCAAGTTTATAGAGATGTCTTGCACATTCCGCGATGATAAAAAAATATTTAAACCGTTAGTCACAAAATGTTAACCTAAAGTCATTTGCGTAAATAAATGCAGTTAAATATTGACACGCACAATTGGCGAAATATTGTGTTTGCGGTTAGTTCGTGCATAAAAATTAAAGTACTGTTATTTAAGTAATAGGTGTGAAGAACATTGACCTGGTTTTGAATTCTGCAAGTGTTCAACACAAACATTTGTATATTAAATGTGCATTAAATTCGCTCAACATTAAAAGGCGAGGCAACCCGAATAACGGTAGTAGGCTCGACTTTTACTAAGTTTTGTTTTTAAATTCACTCGACCAAGTAAATGTTCCGTTCAACAATCAGTACGGTACTACTTATGCCTTTTAATACCTTGTTTAAGACAATTCTGAGCGTATTTAAGAGTTTTGTACAGTGGACAAAACGTCAAGTGTTACATCGTAGTTTGAAAATTAAGAAGAAATATTTAACTGTAAAAATAAGATACCTACTAAAGCCACCCAAATTGAACATTATTGTTAAACTGTGTTTTTGTGCTGTTGATTTCTGTTGTTTTGGTGTGCAATAAAGAATATATCTATCTATCTATGTACTGAAAGCATTTTTCTTCCTTCTTTTTTAGAGTCATTAGAGCATCATCATCATTTTGACTGTCAATATAACTGAATCCAGTTATTGCGATGCTGATTTCATTAAATACTCGATGTAAACAAACTAAACTTGGAAAACATGGTAAAAACTTGTTAGTATACCGCTAATCTCCATAACTCACATATGATTGATTCCAAATAAAAACCAATTGGTACCTTTACCGATGGTTTATAAAAACTCGAGCGTCACCGACGCTTTATTAGGGGAAAATCCAATCTATTATTTTTAACTTTATGAAGTCATGTTGTCGTACTATCTTTGGGTATTAAAGATCTTGCGGTGGGAGAAAACTGCCAGGTTAAAAAATGAAATCCGATTATTTTAATCCGACACACGTGTTTAGTAAACAATTATTCTGTCTCGAGAATTGTAGCTCCAAAACTGATTAATTCTATTTTTTTTTTCTTTCGTTGAACATAATAGAAAGTGTTTTATTTTTTATTTAATATCTTTGCCCTGTGATTTCAATTTCAACTGTTAAAACGTTTCCTACTTCACCGAAATTATGAGTTAAAATTCCCCATACGTGCCTTTCTTTTATTGTAAGATGTTTAAAAAAATAGGTATTACTTGTATGTACCGTTTTTATACTGAATTCAAACAACATCTTGTACTTCACACGTGACAGGTTAGGCTTAAAAAACGTTTACATTTTCAAATTTTTGATTGATTGTATCAAGAGCTTAAAAAATATTACGAGCGCCCAGCCACAAAGAAAACAATAACTTCCCTCACGCAAATATTTAATAATGTTATCCATGTCCAAAAACGCTAAGAACTATGTCTAAGAGGTTCACGATCGCATAACTGTCTCGTTATTTTTGCAATCCCTCCTTGAGAACGCCAAATGATAGGTTATCAAGATCCGCGAGAAATGAAGTGTTGCACCAAGGTTGTGCACTTGCATCAACGTTGCGCGCTGCAGTGTTATCATTTTTAATGATTACTGCATTAGGTTGACAATGGCGCAAAAAGTTTTTCATAGTTTGTCAAAATTACGCCGTCGAACGACTTAACCCTTAATAAGGCTCTGTGCATACGTTGGACACCATTTTTTCAACTCCATTCCATGGGAATAGGGTCCAAAACCAATGTAAAATTGCAATATGGTCTACCCTATAAAGGGTTAAGGTGTTTTTTTTGTTGGTGTGTATTTATATTTTGATCATCACCATCAATAGACACACGACGTCTACTGCTGAACATAGACCTTCCCCATAGATTTCCAGCCTGGATCCAACGAAACCCTGTGATCTTTATGAGGTCGTCCGTCCATCTTAGGTGAGCGTCCCGTCAGGCGTTGATATTTTAACTCAAGTAATAAAACTAACAAATCGAACTATAGCTCCTTGCTATGTAATGTTTAATAACTTGTAAGAGTATTATTCTACCAATATACGAGTACTTTATAACCCCGTAATGGGTTTTAGGAGTTATTAGTTTAAAAATGTTTTAATTCTACTTACTAGTTAGTGGTCTGCGGTTTGTTTCTCACCAGCAAACAATGTACTACATGAAAGGAATAACCCCAGATGAAATACACTACAAATAACTTGGAAAATTTACATCCATATACTTGATGTTATTGCGAAACGGTTGCAAGCTTTGAAAAAAGATACGGCGCAGTGCCCTGAACCAAAATTGATCTTGGTGAAGCCACCGAATTTGTATGGCATCGTCGTCGTGACCTCTGGTGGCGGGTAGACGTAACCGTTAGAGTTAAACATCGACCACATCATCATTCACCATCACCTAAGATTGTGATCAAAAGACCAAGTTCAAAGTTTGCCAAAGAGCGATGGAACGGAGGCTCATATTACCACCCAATGGCGCCCTACAGATGGATATTACAGATGACTTGAGCCATCACTCCAGGGAATGGGAAATATTGGCTCATAACAGGCATAGTTGGGGAGATTTGGGGGAGACCTTTGCCCAGCAGTGGGACAAATCAGGTTAAATTGAAAAAAAAAAATGTGATCAAATGACTGCCCAGACTTATGAAAAAAAAACAAGTAAACTTTTTTGATGCGTTTGATGCGTTTGACTAACGAAACTCGCACTAAGAATTCGCAATAAACTGAAAGTTGAGGTTCATTTGATGGTTAAAAAATTGTATAGTAAATTAAATTACTTACCACTGTTTCTCTGCATAAAACTTCGGTATGAATCCACTATCGACATCTCGAATGTTGTATTTGCACCTGAAAGGACAGAAATAATCAATTAAAATTTATATACATACATAAACGGCCCAATACACGTCCACAGCTGGGCACAGGTCCCACTTCAATGAGGTGAGGTGGCGCTACCCACATTCTAACAGGCAGGCTCAGTGCGGATTGTTAGAGGGGACATGTCAGTGAGAAACCTCAATGTCAGATGTTATTAAGCAGCCCTAATACCTTCGATTAGGCTTAACGACTGACATTTAGCTACGTCAACTGGGACCAACTACTCAACGTGCCTTCCGAAGATGCCCTAATTTCGGTTGAAAAGTTCATCCATCCCATTTCATTACAACTGCGATCGTATTACTAAATCACATAATATTATGCATGCAAGTAATAACATCCTGGTTTTACTATAATTCGTTAACTTTGTACATTATTTAACTTTTAAAATTATACAAACCCCAAAATAATCATTGTATTTAATATGAACAACCGATAACTTTACTCCAATCCTAAATGCAACACCGATCGTTAAATAACAGTTATCTCTTAGGTTTTGGTAAATAATGACGACCTTGCAATGAAAGCAAGTTTAAATGTCGGCTTGATGAGGCATGTCGAACCGTTCTCTTTCAACATTGTGTCAGAGTGCAATTTGTGACTTTTGTCTCGAGGCAAGATCTGGGACACAACTTTGAACGTCATAAAGATTTATCATTTACGTTATGTTCCCACTTCTCAAAGTCAAAGTCAAGGTGCAAATATTTGTTTATTTACATAATTCATGTAAAAAAGATGTAGTGAACAAGATTTTAGATTCCTAAAACTAAGGTTTTTAAAAGGAGTATCTAACTGTAATTGTTAGTTTTTTTGATTTCGAATTCCTATTTTGTTGTGGTTCTCGTTTGCGCAAAAAAATAAAATATTCTAGAATAGGTCTAATAAAGCAACCCTTAATTTAAAAACCATGAAATACTTAAAGGTAGTAATGTAAGCGGTAGAAGCGATCTTATTGAAGAAAGAAAAAAAGAAAGAAAGAATAAAACCTATTTGGTTTTGCATCACACAATAAATATACATAATAATAATAAAATAATATTAATTATTATCATTCTCACGATCTATCTATCATTTCTCACGATAAAATATACTAAAAAAAATATAAATTAATCGTTTCCTTAGTTAAAAATCGATAAAGGTCTGCAAATACGTGCACAAAATAAATGAACCACTCAGTTCCAATTCCCAAGTCAAATTTTCTAAAACTTCTTCACACTTAAAATTTTCCAAAACAAAAAAATTAATTTACTTAATACTGTTATAAAACTAACACACTAGTAAAAGCACGGTTTAGAATAAAATCGACCGCATGCAAAAAAAAACCACAAAAACTAAAACTGTTACATCTGAACCGATTAAAAAAAGAACACGCACCAATAATCAATGCCGAGCCCGCCGAACACAATCGAAAACTGACACAAAAAAATATTTAGGCTTTAAGTAACATTAACAATGCGCTAATTGCGAAAATACGTCAATTGTATGCGCCTAAGAGTGAATGCCAATCGTATAGTTAGGAGTCAATTAGGAAATTATACCCATTTTGTCCAGGGCGCTGAAACCACTATCTTTGGAAGAGTAATACCTATGTGTCTCACGTTGGGCTCAAAATCACTTGGCGAAATTCGGGCTTCTAAATATTTCGTATGGCCGTAGCCAAGGGTACGTTTTAGGTGTAGTATTCTAAGCCAGTATAACCAATCATATTATAAACATGCCTGCATTAGATATTGGCATACTTAGTTTAAGACATGGGGCTAAACTGCCAAGTGGCACCTGCTTTGCTGAATTAAACCATAAAACAGATAATGAAGATGAAAAATACTTTGTACAGCTTGTTACAAATGGTATGAAGTATTTTTACGTAGTTCAAAGAGGACTTGAGTATTTGATGTGCACAAAGTAAGGAAAAGCGTTGATACACCTACACAAACACTAGGGGGTTGTTGTTTTAAGGGACCCATCCCTCCCCCAGCGGCAAGAGGTGCACATCCCTGCTTGGGTCAAGGCCTGCCGTTGGAGCTGATTGTCATCGATGTCTCGGTAGATATCTAGAGATCTGTTAGTAGAACGTAAACCATGCATAGAATGCTTTGTTAATTAGCATGTCTTAGAAATGAGGACTTAACCGAAATTTCTATCATTGTATCACCATGTTAAAGCAAATAAATATTTTTTATTTCATTTTATTCATTTTTCTGGCATGACGTGAGTTGCATTACAACGATGGTCTAAATAGCTAACTAACATCGACAGTTCAAGCCTATTCTAATACTAATTGTATTGGTCAAATCCTACATATATTATGAATGCGAAAGTTTTTATGTGTCGATGGCTGGATGTACCGTGTTGCTCTTTCACGTAAATCTACTCAAGGTATTGAAATGAAACTTTACAATCTTAAGCTTAAACATCTGAATAGGATACAGGCTACAATTATTTAAACAAAAACATTATTTTTATCTTTAGTTCACGCGGACAAAGTCGAGGGCGGCTTGTGACATAACTATTCATGATTTCTCAAACCATATGCTGTACAATGGACAGTATCGATTACAATCATTATAACAGTACTAATCAAGAGACTAACATTAAGAGCTTTGAAATTATATCAGTTTGTTTGATCTAGATCACTATCAGTTAGTCTTTCAAATAATAATACTAAGATTGAAACATTGGCAATAGTTTTGAGCCCGATATCTTTTCCATTTCTAATTCCTAAAAACGCATTTGCTTTATAAACCTAATTTAATAATGATAAGTGAACTAACAGCATTTTTCACTAATAAGGTGGCGCTAGTTACAGCTAGGTTTTCCGGTAAAACTAGAGTAATTAAAATAAAATTAACTAATTACAATATTAAATTATAATGTCGTTCTTGACTCGTAGTCCACCTGATAGATTCACATTTGTCCTGACCCAGGTGGGTCATCATCATCATCATCAACAGCCACATGACGTCCACTGCTGAACATAGGCCTCCCCCATAGATTACGTAGGCTGCCCCCATAGATTACATAGGCCTCCCCCACAGATTGCATAGGCCTTCCCCATAGATGTGGTCCCATTGACGAATATGATCCACCTGGATGGACTACAGACACTGATGCACACTCTTGTTATGTGGTAAGCAGTGCCAGTCATTTTGTTCTTTTGTGATGGAAGACTTTCTTCTCACTATAAGCCAATGATGTTTAATATCTATGATCAAGAGTGTTCAAAAAATATTTTGAAAGATAAAATATGCTGTACAAACACAGCCAAACTGATTTGAGGTCCATTTTGCTGATATTTCCATTAAGAACATAAAAAAACTATGTTACTCATTGAATAAAATGCATCATCACGAGTGCAGAGTCAAGTCTGTCCAATCTTCGTCATAGCCTAGTCAGTGACTGATGAAATAATAACAGGTTCGTTACCAAGGTATTGTATGATTAACATAACATAACATACTCACGACCATATCCCAAATGGGTTAGTTAGAAACTCAATTGTTGCTGTTATAGTGAACGAAACATTCAGAAGCCCACATTTCGCATTGGGAATTTGAACCAAACGTGGTAATGGGTGAGGCTACCGCGATATCCGGGTTGCTTGGGTTTTATACCGGTGTTTTCCATCACCGGATGGTTAGCCGAAAATTGTACAGTGAACAAGAGGCCCAAGTCGTATTGCTGTGGAAACACTTCAGCGGGAAGCTCATTCCACTCCCTTGCTGTTCGCATTATGAATGTGTTACCAAAACGGTTGGTGCGAATTGCTAGGATGTCCCCAACATAGGGGTGGAAAGCCAGTCTGCGCCTAGTGATCCGATGAAGAAAAGGAGCTGGTGGAATCAGGTCATGCAACTGCAAAATCTTGTTTTATTTTCATGATTGCAAGAATATTGAGACCCCATGAATCGATTTAGTCGGATGTACGTAAGGTCGTCACTCTCGTGTGATGTCTAGTCATTCATTATTTTGCCAAATCCGGATATAAATCCCAGGATCTACGCAGAAACTGCGGTCATCGACCCAAAATTAGACGTTGAACATAAATAGGATCGCAAAAAACTGAACAAAAACTAGGTAATGATGGATATTCCGTACAAAGGTTATGTTTTTCTATTATTATAATCGTTAAATTGCATTTTGATAATGGTTTTACACATTGTTTTTCAAGATGAATGGTCAAAATATGTTTAACTAATAACAACTCTATAGGGAATTTATGACGTATCAAACATTTATTATTATTAAGGCACATCTCTGAAAAACAGTAACTGCTGAGTTCTTTTACAGATTAGTCATCATTTTATTTTAGATTACTTTACTTTTTTAGGTTTTTAAGTGGTAGAGTTTTTCACAGTTCAATAGTAAACACACATACACTCAGGACTTTACGTCAGAGGGAGTGGTCAGAGGTGCTCTTATGTTGGTATCATGGTGAACGGAACACCGAGAAGCCCGCACATCCACACCGATAATTATATTGTGCTTCGATCAACTGAACCTTGTAACTTCTTATATACTACACCAAATCGGTCAATAAAAAACCAAATAGCCATATTTTCATACAAACACCCCCATGACTATATCCCAAATGGGGCAGTCAGAGGCACACTCATTATTGCAGTCATGATGAACGGAACCTTCAGAGGCCTCATTTCGCCGAGCGTATTTGAACCCACTGCAGTAAAGGGCGAGCCTATCAACGTTATCCGGGTTGTTTGCTTTTTAGCCAAATTTAAACAAACAAACAAACTAAAATAACTTTATTTAAATAGACCTGTTACACAGTACTTTCAAAACGTCAAATCTAATTAACAGACAGAATATATAATTATTAATAATAGACATGAATACCATAATATTACATAACATAAACGGCCTATAACTGTCCCACAGCTGGGCACAGGCCTCACCGCAACTATGAGGTGAAACAAGCCATGCTCCAACACGCGGGCTCAGTGTGGATTGTTGGAGGGGTGTAAGGTTAGTGAGCAACCTTAATGTCAGATGTTACGTGTGACATTAAGGTGCGATGCGATGTGACATCTAGCGACGTCAACCGGGACCAACTGCTTAACGTGCCTTCCGAAGCACGGAGATGCCCGAAATACACATCACTAAATTTCGGTCGGGTGGTCACCCATCCCTTTTCCGACCCGGCGTGTGTTGCTTTACAACAGCGATCGTCGCCGATCACTGTCACAACTGCGCCACGGGTACCTCTCTACCATAATATTAAAATGTATACAATATGTTCTGTACTTGAATAAATGTGAATTTAATTTAATTAAAAGAAAAGTAAAGTAAACCTGAGCAATTAAGTAGTTATTACTTAACACCCGTATCACACAACGGAAAATAACATAGTTATGAATCAATTTGCATCACATTGCATGCCATCCTTGTCTAATTGGTCGTTGCAGTAAATATTTGTCGGCGTAGAAAATTCCTATCATTTGCGATATTATTGACGTAGAGCTGACAAAGCGTACGCCATTTTGTATCTAATTTAAGACTAGTTTTCCCGACAGACGTCGTTCTTGTAAACGCTACTGGACTGACACAATTAAAAAACTTGACAATTTACAAATATTATGTCGATACCGTTATGATTGTCAGGTACAAAACGTAGGAACATTTTATTTTTGTAAAAATGGTTTTTTTCTTTCCAATTTTCCTAGTTTTCCAATTTGGAAAATTGAGCACAGCTTTCAGCTCAACTAACAGGTATAAGACTATGATTTATCAGAATTATGAGTCTAAATTTAAAGGCGAAGAAAAATTCAACAAATCAAATAACTACGAAAATCTGTTGAGGAGCTTTTGAGTTTTAAGTGTTCGAACAAACACGCCTTTTTTTGAGACAAGAAATTATGTTGATAGATAATTAGGCGAACGGCTGGGCTGTACGAGAATTAGTTTTGGACTATTTCATCATTACAAAAAAAAAGTTTGGCAGGACAGGTAGAGATCATGCACCTCTACTTTATTTACTTATACAAGTGGCACGAGGGGGGCTCCAAGGACCGCGTCACGTCAGCTTGGACGATCTCTACAAAGGGTGTAGGAGATATCAATCAGTTCTTGTGCTGAAACTATTTTCTTTTCACACAATTTCACCAACTCTACATCTTCCATCATCTAGACGTCCATTACTTTTTTGGTATGAAAATATCTTATTCCTGAAGTAACAAAACGACCAAGCTACAAATTTTGCCTAACATGCAAAGTTGAGCCCTAAGAGCCTGTTTTGAAGGTTAAATATTGTTTAATTTCGTAAAAGTAAATGTTCATATTTGTTCTTAATGGAAAACCTCAGCAATAGTCACACGAAAAACTATCCGCTAACTTATATTTTTGGGCATTGTAAAATAGATTATACTTCCTGTTTATAAGGTTTGTTTGAGCTTGTCGAAAAGTATTCCGATTGCAACCATAAAGACAAATGATGTAGAAAGATCACTGGAAATTCATTGTTGAACGGTTTTTCCTGTAATTATAATTGTCTAGAACTGCGCAATGGAGGCAAAGAAATTTAAACTGATTTGTGCGATAGCGTGATTAGTAATTTGATAAGCTATTAATTCAGAGCGGTGTGAACTTAGTACTTGCGTAACTTAAGGTTTATTCTAAATTCCAATTATAACTAGCTGTTCCGACAGCTTGTCCTGTTGTCAAATATTAAGTGTTAGTAAAGTAATTGTTGTTTTTGCTTTATATTCCTATAGCATTTTTCACGTTTTCTCATCTTGTCGACCTTCCCTGAACTTCCACGACTCTTTTAGGACCAAAATCAGCCAAATCAGCTCAACGGTTCTCGAGTTTTAACGAGAATAATGAACAGCAATCCATTTTTATATTATATGATGAAGAAGATAGGTCCAGTAAAAAGACAGAAAATTTGCCAACAAATGTTATTTTTCAATAAAAACTTGTGGTGGTGTCTGCTAGTGGTTATAATATAATAGCCTACGTCATACTATAACTTTTGCGAAACCTATAACAACAACGTCATTATGATTCAACAAAAGTTATTTCCATGGTGACGGAATTCGACATTTTTAATAGTTTTATTTTCTACTCATCTTATTTGCTTAACATTAAGGCCACATCAAAAAATCGAAAAAGGAAGTTCAAGTTTTTAATTTTAATTTATGTAGGCTTAACCTATTTATAGGATCTATTTACGTCGGCGCGTATTTTCCAAAAATAAAATTCCAACTAGGAGATGATAGCAATGACTAATGAATACTAGAAAGGCCGAATTGTATCTTCAACCTTTGTATTTAGGTGCAAAGTACGAATATGACCCTGGTCAAGGTTATTACGTAAGTTTGATGCTATTAATTTATGATACGGAACCTTCTTTGGCGCTTGTAATGTCTTTAGTGTCAATGACACGTACATTAGTAATTAATGTCATTGTGAAAGTGCGATGGAGCCTTAAATTATTATTATTATTCATTTTAACGATGCATAATTAAGACTTGTTACAAGGTAAGAATTCCCCTGTTTCTTTTCCTACCCTATTTTTTCGACTTTTCAGCAAGGGTCTATTCCAATTTCTTCCACATAATGTATGTCCTGTGCCAATCCTTACCTACCAGTCTGTATAATATAGTAACTAGCCACTCGCGCGGCTTCGCATGGGTGCAATGGGATGTTATTACACATAATAAACCTTCGTAAGTATAATGTTTTCTAATATTTACGCGAACACTATACGTCGAAATAAAACAACTTTACGGATTCTACTTGTAATTATTTTAAAAACACCGCATCAAAATCCGTTGCGTAGTTTTAAAGATTAAAAGCATATATTTAAATATTTTATACTATGTACAGTACATTTAGTTTTTTTACGAATCTGACTGCAGTTCTTTTATTTGATAATAAAAGTGTAAATAAAGAACTAGTTAAACAAGTAAAATGGTCATTGAAGATTCCGACCAAAGGTCAATTGCGATTAGATGTTAATTTTGTTACATATTAGTTACTAGTTCATTTCAAAAACAATAAAGTTCATTTACATTTCAATGCAATGTTGTTTAATAAAAAGTGAAGGTTTTCATTGTAATAGGAATAACTTGTATATAGAACGTACCTACACCTACAGTTCAAGACCAATTTAATTACAATCAACGTGTATATAGGTAAGATATAAGTAATTAAGTACGTATCTTCAATTTCATGTACTTTATTTTCAAGGGCTTACTGAAAAAAAGTAATGAACATAACATACACTCACGACTGTATTTCAAACGGGGTAGTCATAGGCATATTTTATAAATAAACAAATAATTATAATAAACTAGACAACGGATAAACTTACATTTTTTTTTGGAAATTCATACTGAATATACATAGAAAACATCCAAACCAATGCAAACAGACATTCGTTATTTTACTCTGCGGGAATGGAACCCACGACCTTTGGTGTAGTAGCCGACTTCGTAACGATTACGTCATAAAGGTCGTTAAAAAATTTACTGTTGGGAATCAAACATTCAGAAACCCGATATGATTGGGCGCGAGACTATCTCCTATATTTGGCTAACTTGGGGTTTCACAAAAAGTTGGCTACAAGCATTAATATAAACAAAAAAAGAAAGATAGGGCATCGTCGTACCAAAAGAGGCCACCCTAAAGCAGGTCCAATAGACCTGCGGCGTGCACGTCATTCATACGTCAACGTCCAGTGCCAGTTTTCGAATTCGCGAAGTATGAACGTAACGTATCTTCCTCTTTTTGTTTATATCAGTAGCTGGAAGTTTCGTAATGAACACAAACTAATTTAGCATGAAGAATAAAAACTGAAGTGTTGAACATCAGTATTATCAGAGTTGAAACAAAATTGAGGTGCCCGTGGCGCAGGTGTGAAGGTGATCGGCGAAGATCGCTGTTGTAAAGCAACGCACGCCGGGTCGGAAATAGGACGGGTGACCACTATGACCGAAATTTAGTGATGTGTATTTCGGGCATCTCCGTGTTCCGGAAGGCACGTTAAGCAGTTGGTCCCGGCTGACGTCGATAGATGTCAATCGTTAAGCCTAGTCAGAGGCCTTAGGGCGGCTTGATAACATCTGACATTAAGGTTGCTCACTAACCCTACACCCCTCCAACAATCCGCACTGAGCCCGCGTGTTGGAGTAAGGCTTGTGCCACCTCATACTTGAGGTGAGGCCTGTGCCCAGCAGTGGGACGTATATAGGCCGTTTGTGTTATGTGTATGTGTTTTATTTATTCTGAATCTCCACCATAGTATAGCAACTATAAGAACAACGTCCTTTCCCGTCAAAGAAAACACTTAACGTGTCGATCGGTTTAATTAATGTTTTTACAAATACCTAAATAACACTTGAGACACGGACGTCGTTTTCAAAAGACGACAGCATGTAAAGTTACTGACAGCATAATAACAAGATAAGATTACAAAAACTGACAAATAATTTAAAGATGTAAATATACGAGCCTGTTTGAAAATAACTCTACCGTTTTTGCGTCTGTTGTTGATATTTAGATAGATATTGTTTATTGTACAATAAACAGTATTGTTTAACAGGGACTAAATTAAAATTTTGGCGGTTTCTACACTAGAGAGCGCTTTCTCCCAGACAACCCTCACGTAGAGGATTGCATGAACATAAAAAAAATAAATGTGGGTACGGTATCGTTAAAAAGTGAGACGAGACAAAGAAACTATTCATAATTCAGGTAGGGACAGAGCACAAATTACTATTGTCGAATTTAAGCTCAACACGACAGGTGCGGTAGTAGGATGGGTGACCCCACCAACCAAAATTGAGGAGATACACTGCACTAAACAGGTCTTCAATCAATTGACTGATAAAAATTTCCACCGAAAACACTGTAAAAACAAAAGAACAAAGAAGTTCATAAACCAACAAAGAAACTGTGGGTTATACCGAAACCAAAGTCTTCAATTACCCCCCACGTGTACACACGCCTGCACAATAGGTTAGTACTACTTATGGTAATTGCAGCGCAGCTGTTCTTAGACCAAGCTGGCGGTGATGACGCACAGGAAGATATGACTCTTAGCATATTGATGGTCAATGTATTTATTTATTCTTTATTGCATAACCTAACTTACGCTTACATCTATTTTCCAAACAAGCTAGACAGAGAAAAACTGGTTGTTGACGTTCAGGGGCCTAATTATCATCATTTTACAGTTCAGATTTAGCTCCGTTTACGTCCTTCTATTTACAGAAATTTTACTAAAACCTGCAAAATAACTACAGCAACGAAGAAAAAACTTTTTTTTTTTGACCTTATTCACCACACAAAACATGGTTTGTGACTATATTCATTTCAAAAGATGGGCTTGTGGCTGAAACTGTCAGGTTATAAGATCATAATAATAATGCGCCAGGTGTAGAAAATGGGAGATGGTCTGTTACAAGTAAAGGCTCTCTCTAGTCTATACTCAACTTTGTTATGGTGAACGGATTCTGAAGAACACTTTTTGGCAAGCGGATTTGAACTCAACGTGTTTGTAGTGTGTGTTTTTTTCCAACACTGGAGTGTTGGCCGAAAATTGTACACAAAGTTAATTTTTATGGCCAGACGAACTCGGGACAACACGGACTCCGCATTGAAATGCCCAAAGGCATTCTCTTACCAGTCAACCTTTCATTCTCATCCTATTAGTTAAAAAGGTTTTATATCAGATGCAGTCATTAAACATGAAACATGAACTAAATAAGAATTAAGTATTGCTCAATATTGTACCACATTTAAAGCCAATAAACGTATTCTATCCTATGCTGCAAAAACACATATGATCACGCTCAGTAGCAGGCAGGTCACATGCTAAATCAGAAATCAGTCGCTCGTTCATAAATAAAACATTACTCTCAGAATAATCCACTTTGATCGTAGAGGTCAATCTCATAACTGACAAATCCAAAAGTCAATATTTGTCCAAATTGACGCAAAAGCTTATGTGAGTTTAAGTCAACAAGCAGATATAAAGTTGATTGTACTTTGAATTCTGATGTTCACGTGGTAAAAAACCTAACCAAGTTTGTGTTAGGCTACGCGCTGATAGGATTCTGTAGTTGCCAATATTACAAGTTGAGGATGATTACCAAATTATGTTTTTTGATTTTCTAGATTTCTGGACCTGTTGTCTAACTCAAGATAAAGGTTGTTAAAAAATATTAGATCGGATGTGTTGAATATTTTTTTTAACTTTTAAATTGTTTAAATAAGTATTTTTAATTCGTCAACGGTAACTTAAAATGTTGAGAGAAGAGTTCCACCAAATACATCCTGTTACATATTTGGGCATTGCTTAACCTAAGAATTAAAGTGTAAAGATGGAGTTTATATTATTATAGTTTCGTATCAGTAATTCTTAATAAGTTTTTATTGAGCTTGTTGATTAAAGCTTTGATGCACAAAAAAAGGCGGACTTGATGCTATAATTGTTATTTACCAGTCAACCATTGAGCTAGACAGAAATGCTGTTGGCATTGCAAAAATTCTAATTTAGTAGAAGCCAAAGTAAAGTAAAATATTTTAATTAGTGACTTGGTGGTAGGGACTACTCAGTAGCGACATCTTCTCGGCATGGGTCACTTAAATCTGAACGCGTCTGTTTATAGAAGAAAAAACCCGATTGTTCCAACTCTAAATGTTTAATAAATAAAAAGTAAGATGCATTTAGCAAAGGTTCCTAGGTAACTACTGATCTCTTAAAAGTGTGAAGTACGTTCTTACTGGGTAAATCTAACTATGCACAAATATAGCACATTGATTAGCATGTCCGTATTGTAACAAGTTGACTCTTTGGCGCGAAAACACTCAAAACAAACATTTCAGTGATTATCATGTGTTAGTTCTAAGTACCTATGTAATATGTGTCTAGGTGTTAAGTACTCTTTATTTGGGTAAGTATAGGATATATAATATCAAGATATGGTAAGTTAGCTTTACACGCTAGGTCAGGTAATGGATGGGTGATCATCCAAGCTAATAAAGTGTTTTTCATTTAATTATTAAACTCGTATTTGAGCATACTGTTTTTGTATTTTCACGTGTGTGCACCTGTTTTTCGCATGTCGCTAGATGTAGAGTCGCAAAGCTAAGTCAGGTCTTTAGGGCGGCTTGATTACATCTGGCCGTAAGGTTTATCACTAACCTTACTCAATTCCAACGATCAGCACTGCAGCCGCGGTTGTAGGAGTATGGCTAGCCACATTTCAAAGAAGGTGAGGCTTGTGCCCACCGGATATAAAGGCTGATGGGTTTTTTTGGACCTAATTATTGGAATGATATATTATTACATAACATACCGTCACGACCACATCCCTAATGGGTTAGTCAGAGGCACTGATTGTTGCCGTCATGGTGAACAGAACATTCAGAAGCCCACATTTCGCCGAGGGAATTTGAATCCAACGTGGTGAGGGGCGAGCCTACCGCGTTATTCGGGTTGCTTGGGTTTTATATCTGTGATAGATGTAATCCCCTGGTGGATTGCCATTATTTTTCAAAGAGGTGAATCACAAAAAGGGTTCAGACCCGAATAAATCATTGAATGATTTTCTGTTTTCATTTTGAAATCAGTTTTGAAATCTTTTCGGTTCTGCCAGCACTATTAGCCATTGTTTTTCATAATAGGGTATAAAATGGTGAGTTGGCATAAAACAGATTAGGGTTATCTTCCACATTAATCTTTTATTTGATATAAATTATTCTGTTTTGTAATTGATATACACAACTCGTTATTCTGTTTGATAAGCATCGCCTAGTCTTGTAATACTTGAGACTAATTAAACCCTTTGCACAAAGTTTATATTACTTGTTAAGGTGTTCATTATCTTGTTCTCAGTTTTTTTTCTATTTTTTATGCATCGGAATCATGGTTATTTTGACTACTCAAGTCATTTAATAGTACGAGTAAAACGGAACCAAATTGGATGGTAGTTTCATATTATGCTGTAGGGCGTGGCGTGTTTTGAAGTAATATCATAAAAGGTGGTTGGTGATTTTATGAAAAACAATTTAGAAAATAAGTTAAGATAAAGTTACTATAGAAATTGCTGTTGTTTGAGAAATTTCTGTAGATAAGAGTTTACTTCCAAACACTCCTCCAAGTTAATCCGAAGTCTTATAGTAGGTATCTTTTAGGCAAGAAGTAGGCAGATAGTATGAACCTTTACTCCATTAATTATAGCATTAGGCAGAACTTGACAGAAGTATCTTAAGGTTCTTTTTAGGGTACACTTTGCGGTTTAAGTACAATAAATATTAATCTTCCTGATAGAAGCAACTTCCGAGCCGGTGGTAGAGTCACTTTGTTCATTTAGATTATTTGATTTTCTGTCTTGACTTGTCATAAATGCTTGTAAATAAGCTTACATGAATAAATGATTTTTCACTTTTACTTTACTTACTTTTTATTATAACTTTTAAGATTTATGCCTAACTTATCAAAATCTACGGCATATGCAAATTGTAACACTGTTCTCACTTAAAGTAAATAGCTTCAGAATTTATGGGGCTTCTACTGAATAAATTATTTTGTCTTACGCGAAGACGCAGGCGTTGCGTATCCAATCGTGCTTTTACTGTCATTATAACTCTACCAGATCTGAAATGTAACTTAGACCCGTCATACGTTGTGACGGAAGGGCCAGTTAAATTTTGACAGGTTATACTTTGTCAGCCGGAAAAAGTCAATCAAAAATACAAATCATTAATTTGTTTAACACCCCTGCTTCTATGAGCCTCATTTTTCTAATGTTATAACAAATGGAGTATAAAGAGGTTGATCTGCCTTTTTTTGTGACTATTCACCAGTGCCTAGGGATTTGCAACTCTTGCGCTAACAACCATGATTAAGTTACAACACAGCTTTTCAATTTAGAAAAAACTCACCTAAATTAGGCACGACCTCACCTTAATTGAGGAATCGTAATGAACATCTTTGTAATTATTAAGAACTGTTTCCTGTTTATTACAATACAACCTACAAGGCCGTAACTTCACTTAACCGTTAGTTAGTAAAAAAACAATTAAACTGCCATAAAATATTTACATGTTTTGTTTTGTGTTTTTTGATCGGTTTATTGTTTTGGTTACAAAACTCACGTTTAGTTAGTTTATAATCGTTTTTTTAAACTGTATGGAGATTGAGGCTTATTTTGAAATAATAAACGTTTTGTTGAAATGTTTTGTGCTACCGGCCGCAGGATTTTTAATTTGATGATGGAGTGTGCAGTGTTGCTGCAATGTCTTTAATTTTGAATTATAAATTTTCTGTTAAATACATTTACACATTGTCAAAATAACCAAGTGAAAGTAAACAACTTATTAATTACTTCTGTGTGTCTGTTGATGATGATGCTGATAATTAATAAAATTACAGCGTCTTAATATCGGGAAACAAGCAGTATTTTTAAGTATTTTCGGATTCACACAATAATAAACATTTGAAAGCTTACTTATAATTTTATGAAAACAAAAACACAATTTAGTTCAAGCATTTCTTTCATATTTCTTTCAAGTCCAAAACTGCATCATCTTACAATTTCCACTGATTTAGAAAGATACTTAATGTTTTTTTGGTAATTGCCAGACGAAAGAAGGTATGTCCTCGTACATGTATATTTACTTCGGACATACAATCTTTTTTTCCTGACTTGATTGACGTTTTCCATTCCTACTTATATTTCCTTAATCACTGCACTTTAGTTAATAATATTAGTACTTGATGTCTGTTTGATCGATTTAACCTAAATCATTCAAATTAAACTTCAATTCAATCATTTCTATGTCTTACAAATTATGCTATTCATCTAATCCTAGGTATTATCAGATCTAAGTGGTATTCAGACACAGATAGACATTGAGTGACCTCACCTGTCAAACATAATATAATGTTTACATGCACAACCTCGTGTTCAAATATTTGCACTGCCATGAAGCTAAAAACATTATTCATTACTATCTTTTAGTTGCAACTTTTCGCACTACTGTCATTCAATTCACTTCAATAATTTATTCCAAAACCATAATATTTTAAAGGTTTTACATTTTAGGTGAGACCAGTTATGGGCCCTGTTGGGCACGCAACATAAGACATTCATTCGTTTCAAGAGCTAAAACAATCATACATTTTTTATTTTCCTTAATGGTAGAGTTTACAAAAATAACACAGAGCATCTTCCACGTTGTAAAATAAACCTAAGTTCCAAAACGTTCGTCCTACTATGCGCCATTTATTTGTGTGTCACGGGGCTTGCCCTCCAGCTTACATCCCAAATAAAGGGGGAAGCCATCTTCTTTTTCTTATCGTGTCGATAGCTACCTATATTCTTTTTGACCAAAACTCCGCCACCCTAACGGCATGGTCGTCGGCACTCATAAGTTCCTCGTGCGTACTGCTGTCCGGACACGAGAGGCATGATATGAAGTGGTCCATAGGTTGTGGGGAGGCACCACACTCAGTCAATGGGGGAAGCCATAGCATTGCACTTCCTTCAGCTCGTTGAACGCCGTACATTTAAAGGCATCACACCTAGCACGCACTGGCTGCACCTGTACGCAAACCCTAATGTCTCTGAGACGCCAGCCCCATGAACCACCGTGAAGGTGGCTCTTCTGTCATTTCCTAAGGAGCGGTATTCCTGAGCGCGGATGCCTTACACACCCAGGCACCACCCCCGAGGTAAGCTGTGGGGGGACTGAGAGCGGGTTAAGTCGTGTCTTTCTTTCGTGGGTAAACCTCACCACCTGAGAGGGGCACGAGGATCTAAGAGACTCCTGTCTACTGAAACCACAAGGTACTCAAAATCGGCTCTTCAGCGGCGGTGCTGGATTCTCTAAAAAGGATCATCAACAACGTTCTGCCGTCAAACTTGTAATAAGTTCATGGTTGCTTCTAATTCTCTAAGACACAGCCACGTGCCTCTCTCTCGTGCCACTCTCCGAGAGTTGTGTTCTTGCAAACACCTGGCGGGTGTAGGGTCCTTATCGTAAGTAATTTAAGTTAAACTTAATTTTGCTAAATTCATGCGCACTCCGATGTGACTATAGGTAACAATTAATTCACAAAGCTCTCACACTATAAGCTCTAATGGTAGACAAGTTAATTGTAAAACTTTGAATGTGCAACACAAAAGCCATTAATAAATGACATCTTGTATAATGAAGACTTTTGCTTTTGAATGAGTCAATGCCAACTGCTTGCGAAATATTAAATCACTTAATGTAATATACTTATACATTAGGAAAGTAGATTAGTGAAAAACCATTGTCTACCGATGCGGCGAAGAAAATAATGCTTTGTAAGACCCCCTTTCCACTACCGCCTTTTCTCAATATGGAATTTTCAACATAAACAGCTTTTCGCCTTCCAAATTTGTTACATTCCAGAACTAATTGGCCCCAATAGACATCAGTCAGTCAGTCAGGTTCTTCGCGCTATGTGCAGTGGCCATTGGCCAGTCCAGCCTGCTCACCTGCAGAGCAGCTCCGTCGACGACTTACGTTTTTCTACGAGTTTCATAATTTCTAACTCACTTTAATAGCACTGTTTTATATTGAGCTTTCTTATGAATCTCCAATTTAAAAAAAAAATATGAACAGAATCTTGCAAACAAAAGATGAAAACACTGACCACTTAAAAAAATTAGACGTTTATCTCATTATGTTAAGAACCACAACTTGAAGCAGAAATAACAATGTGTTCTAAGTTTCACTACAACTTATAAATTACAACAACAAATTACAATTAAAACTGTCATAATTTTATCATTATCAAAATGCTAACATGAAATTCGTTTAAATATTTAATTGTAAAGACGTGACTACAATAGCAATTCAGACCTAATAATAGCCTAGTTACGAAACAAAGGCAACGACCTTAGAATAACTACCTATTGTTATAGGCTGTGTAGAATTGTAGACGGTAGGCATCATATAAAATTTATAAGTTTTTTTAAAGCTGTGACGTCGGTTTGTTTTGACGGCATTTTCAATTCCAGACGAGGGGTTTTTTATGCTCAACTTTCGCTATTTGTATCTTTCTGTGTCGTTGTAACTCCGAAATGAATGATTTGATCTCAATTCATTATTTCAACCTTAACTTCACGTTGTGTTTTCTGTTTTCTTAGGATTTTCTACATAACCTACCTAACTTGACAACCTGTCTAGAAGACCCCGCTCTTTTGCGAATGTGCAGCTAGTTATTTCCAAATAAATTAAAAAAAAAATTGAACATTGAAGTTCGTCAAATTAGGAATAGTAAAACATCCGAAGCAGCCTTGACCTAGCTAACTCTACACATTGCAGCCCTTTTACTGTCCTATAAATATACCTCTATAATACTTAATAACCGTCTCTTCTATTGTGTTTGAATTACCGCATGCCAACGTGCAATTTTCTAGAACGTTCAAAAGCCATTAAACACTTCTAGGCGAAGAGTTTTTTCCGTCAATGGATCCAAAAAAAAACTATTTCTATTATCCTACTATCCCATTAGGCACTGTGTTTTGAAAATCTCCTCCCTGGCTAAACTAGCCATGGCTGACTTGGAGAACCTTTAACATTCTGCGATCCCAGGTCTCCGATGAGACTTAAAGCTTGTCGTGATGTCGTGAAAAAAGTGTGCAAGTGCAGTGTAAGTTCACACCACAATAAATGTCTGAAGTAGGGGAGAGGGGGGCATAACGGGGACGCTAAGGGAAATAAACAATAAAAAAAATAGTATGGAATATTTGTATTAAAAAGTAATCACAACTTTTTGTTTACTTATACATTTATTATTTGGCAGTGAATTTGGTGTGTTAAAAAAGCAATTAATATTTTTTATTAAAATTTTCCGGAGCCTCTACGAAAACCCCATTGTGCCCAGTTCGGGGCAGTACGGGGTACACTATTTTAACTGGTACAGAATGAGCAGGTGTGGATTTCTTCTAAATCTGCGTCATCAACTCCAGCCCAGGCTGTATGGGCCTGTCCACATCGCTCGCAGGCCACCCAACGCTCCAAAGACTGTCTTCCCTGTACGATAGTTTTTTCTCGCTTGGTTCGTTTGGTCGACTGAGGGGATAGGGAGAATATGTCTTTAGGAGAAGCGTTTTCAAAGAAAGTTGTCAAATCACGACAAACTCTTCGAATTGGAGATTGGGAAACGCAGATTTCATCTGGCATAGATGGTCCAGGCTGAGGTTCTGAGATGGTTGACTGTTGATATTTTCTGCTGACCAACGGCGCCTGGGACTTATATTATTGTAATTTCGTACAAACCTAATGAAAAACAAATAATATTATTGTAATATTTGCAAATGAACAGACCATACAGGGGCACAACGGGGTACCCTATTATGCCCCTTAGTCACGTCCCCGTTATGCCCCCATGTCTAACATAATTTAAAATAATTAACGAAAAAAACAATTCAAGGTTGGAGTGTTTTTGCTCAAAACACATCAATACATAATGCTAGTAGTTAAACACACCAAACGAAATAATTGTAGTAAACTAAACACTTACCTTATTAGACCCGTTTTGGTATCGACCCAAAATAATATGAAATGTCGCCGAAAAAAAGAATTGAACGTCAACACGAAACGCGTGCACTGTGGTCTCCGGTCACTGCCGTGCTTAATGTCGATGAGAAATGCCCTCTTATTGGCTAAAACAAAACGCGCCCAGAATGCGTAATTACTTGTATGTGGGGGTGACCCCGTCGTGCCTCGCGTCCCCGTTATGCCCCCCTTTCCCCTATTTAAAAAAAGCTTAATGGTACAGACGAAGTTACAAAACAATAGATTACGGTGATTGAATTTAGGAAAAAAGGACCCATAAGTTGCCAAATAAAGGAGGCTCACGAAGCCGATATAGGACCTCCGCGCGATCTGGCTGGAAGACACGCAACCACCGCGCCAAAAAGGAAAAAGAAAAACAATTGATGCAGAGACAAGAAAATTGTGTTCCCGTCCCGCGCCGCGCCCATACTTACAATTGGTACTTATTATCCTACTAATATTATAAATGTGAAAGAGTGTATGTGTGGATGTGCCGTGTTGCTCTTTCACGTAAAAACTACTAAATGGATTTGGTTGAAACTTGACAATAATATAGCTTATACATCTGAATAGCACATACGCTACAATTTATAAAAATGACACTTTTTCTTCAGACGAAGTCGCGGGCGACCGCTAGTTTAAATCAATGAATAACTTTAAGTCAATTTAGGCGGTTGCCCATGCAAGTGACGCATCGCATTTTTGGTAATACTGGAGTTCGATTTGGTAAGTGAAGTTGCTTTATTGTTACAATTTTGTTATGTGTGAGTGTGTCAGGGCTACCTCTTGTGAAGCAGAACCAGTCCGCTATGAGAAGGAATTTTCCTAGTAAATAGAGTTCCGCTTTGACAAACCCCCTTTATTCGGAAAAACCGTTTCACATGCTCGTTTGACAACAAAGATACAAAATATTTTTTTAAAAGCGTCTTTATGCAGTTCTTTCCATTTCGTCCAAAATTTAATTCATAAATCACTTTTTGACCTTGAATTGGATGACACAGACACTGCACTTTCATATATCTCAAACAGGTTATACAGGTGTTAATAACACTCAAACGATTTCAGACTTTAGGCCTATGTCATAAAGACAAAAATGCGTATTCGTTTGTATGGTTAAACTTGTGCAAAGCGGCAAACTGTGAATGAAATTATGTAATACGTTGCGTCGTACGGTAATGTATGTATGAAAGAAATGCGACCATAATGAGCAGTTGTAATGACCTTGACTTATAGTCGTTTTTGGTCAGCCTTGTTTAATTATATATTAGCCGGTTTCAAAGTAAATTGACCCTATTGAAACATTCCATTATTATAGAATAATTTGTAGTAACGAGTAGGTAGTCATGAATACGAGTTAAGATGTATTAATTTTCAAAAAAAGTATGCTTAACCGAGATGTTGTTCCCATTTGAGCTTTTCTATGTTAGATGGCGATATGTTTATAATTCATGATTTTACATAGCTTAGAGCAAAAATGTTCCTTCACTTGAATGTTTTTCCTTATGAGGTGTAGGAGTGAGATTCAACATATTATTACGTACTTAGAAAGCTTATTGTTGATCGAATGCACATGCACAAGAAGACCGGAAAAATATTTCCCTTATTTCTCACTACTTATGTGTTTAATTTGCATTCTAGATAACCTTCGCTTTGACTAATCATCTGCTTAACGAGTACTACGTATGCAAGTGCAACTGCAAAAACATAGATTTACATAAAAATAGTCTAGTCTTAAAGCATTTTAACCAGAAAAGCTAAGTAGTTCGATTTTCCCGAAAATATTTTTTTGCCAGCTAATGAGTAAAAAATTGAGTGAATTCTCTATTAACTTGAATTTAATTCATGTATTTGCTTGTCACACGGTTTCACGTGTGTTATTCTTAATAATCAGTACATTAAACCAGGATTGCACAAAACGTTTCGTGGGTTGCTCTTTTTTATGTAGAACCCATCATCTGCCCTTATAAACTACTAGCGTATCTGCTAGTAATTTATTATTGCATAATTTATAGACAACTTGTTATAACATAATAATGGACAAACGTATTGTATTTGAATCCTATTATGTAATGAATAATCATACAAGACTGTCATGTTAAAAGGTAGAGCTATTTTTGGATTCCAGCTGAGCTAAGAAATTGAGCTTGTACTATAAAAGGTATTACTCGTATTTTAAAAATATTAATGCAATTTGAACATCCTTTAAAGAGATGCCGACGCTTGAATGTCAGAAAAAATAAGTACTTAGGTTTGTAGCGCCTACTGAACTTAAAATTTCGTCTCAAAATTGGAGGAATAAATATCCCAGGACATCAAATAAATTAAATAACAATTTTCTTGATATCAGATCAATGACATCCAAAATATTAGAATGTGAAACTTCCAAGCCTAGCATTTCACTGAAGCTGAATGAAGCGGAGATGTGTAGAGCTGTTTTTATTTTATTTATAGTTACTATAAGACACATTAATCTTTCTGTGCTTTTAAAGAGAACGTCATCTAGATTCCCAAAAAATATGTCAAGGATGACAAAGAGATACAAATATTAATTGCACTTAACCTTGGGTGTCCCATTACTTGTAATCAGATAGCATTCACAGATTATATGTTACAAGTAACAATAACATGCTAGTTAGGTATCTGTTAAAATTGAAACTAAAATTCAAATAATAATTACCGTTATTATTATTGTGTTATTCAAATGAAGTGTTAGGGCAATCGTGAATTTTTTGATCAGTCTTATTTCTTACACAATAATTTTGTAGGTGCTGTCAACCTTAACTTAATTTTAAAAATAAAACGATTATGTATAGCTTAAGATTATGAGTGAGTTTTAAATGAAAGAAGTTCGGGAAGCTTTTGTCCGGCTATGGGTAATTAGGGGATGCTTATGATTATAAAATGTCGCTAGAGAGTGATTTCTTCCAGAAAACCTTCAAGTAGAGGAGCAGGAAAAACATTTGAATGAGAGAAGTTGGTGAATCTTCTGTCCAGCTGTGGGGAATTAGGGGCTGCTTATGATTATAAAATGTCGCTAGAAAGTGATTTCTTCCAGAAAACCTTCAAGTAGAGGAGCAGGAAAACAAAAAACAATTTAATGTGGGTGAAATAGTGTATGTATGTATTTTCTAAATTATTCTGACACATATCGGCCACAGTTCTTTAGGCTATGTTGCTTACTCCCTTCAACAGACAATAACATATGATTGTGAATTTTATTATCCTACTAATATTATAAATCCCACTAATATTATAAAGGCGAAAGTTTGTATGTCTGGATGTGCCGTGTTGCTCTTTCACGTAAAAACTACTGAATGGATTTTAATGAAACTTTACAATAATGTTGTTTATACATCTGAATAACACATAGGCTACAATTTATAAAGACATTGTGTAAATTGTTGAAAAAATCAAGTAAAATGTGAAAATGTACTCTGCATCACGTGGTATGGCATGACAGCGACAGACGGCTGCTGTCATTAGTGATTAGAGTAACTATGGGTGCGTTCCAAATTGAGACAAAATCGAAAATAGCGCGTATTTAGAAAGATATTGGTTTTTCAACTTAAGTCCACGCGGACGAAGTCGCGGGCGGCCGCTAGTCTGTAATAAATGAATAAATTAAAATGCACAGCAGCAAGTCTGCTTTTGTCTCTACAATTGCAACTTCTTACATTTACACTCGGCCATAAATAACTAATATTTGTGCTTCCTTATTGCGCTAATTTTATTTATATAGCATCAACATGTGCGTGTACGGTGTAATAATACACCGTTAATATATGCCACGAACATTACAAAAATATTAATAAATACACAATACAGTTAATACAAATAGTGAAGTATATGCAGCTTTCCCGACAGAAGTCATTCTACCAATGATGTTGTACTGTGACAGATAAATAAAAAATTACAACCGGTCAATCCCATTCCGTTTTGATAGGTTTTGTGCCTGGCAGGAATATATTGGTATGATAACTTTTTTCGTAAATTCTTCTTTTTTTTCCTTTATTGTTTTTTTTATATTGACAAGGTTACAAATCCAACAAATCAAAATTAAAAAGTGGTTCAGTAGTTCTCAAGTTAAAAGTAATTGGAAAATCCGACTTTGTTTTGTAAAGGTATTGTGTGCGTTGAAAGTATCTGAAGTCTACATACCGTATGGAAACTTTACGAAACCTTTAAGATAAATTAAGGCTCAGTGCGTGGAAAATATTGTAGATATAAATAAAAATCTGGTCGTACAGGTCAATAAAAGGAGCGGAAACTTTATAAAACTTTAAAGCCATCTTAAACAATTGCACGTGGTTCTAGACGTAATTTTTTATTTTGTTAGGTGTTGAATTAAAATTTACTAATTAAATTAATCAATCAAAATCATTTTGAAATACAAAATGTGTCAAATTAGACGATTAAGACTGAATTACGAGTCCATCGCAGCATTTTTAAAATAGCAGACTCCAAGTAGCGCCTTAAACTGAGGCTCACCCTCCCTAGAGAACCCCTGCACCTCATGTCCGTGAAAATCAAAAAGCCAGACAATTCCAAGAAAAGTAAAAACTCTCAGTTATTAACTATTGCTATGTTTCATTGGCTAGGCATACTTGTACAAAATTAATCATCAGCATAGAGTGCCGTCACCAAAATGGTCCTGAAGTTTGCTGTTTCAGTTCATAGTAACTTGATGACCTAAGCAACATAAAAAACTGCGCTATAAATTCTATGGTCGTAGCTAACAGCCATTAATTGTTTTTTTCTATTTTTAGACCAAGTTGTGGCTTTAACAGTTTTAACCGACGACTAAGTCCGGTTGCAGCTATCGGATACAACCACTATGTATAGTCCGCTCGGGTTTAGGATGCAGTGATTTCATACTTGTCCTTCGATCTAGCACGCCCCCTTACCAATCAAATCGTTCCTAATTAGAAAGCTAAGTCCACTGTGACCAGCTGAATACTTCCGAAAGCAATGGTTGTGGATCCGAGTTTTTTTGTGTGCACAGAATTAAATTTAAAAATTACTGCATTCTTAACGTGAGCGGACTATAGTTTCTGCCGTGCTGGTTACAAAGTATCTGCATTAACCAAGCGCTTAAGTTTTTAATTGATGCATGTTTGTTTACGTGAATCAGTAGGACTAAACATTACATAACGTCAGTATCAACAATGTCATTTACATTTGACGTAACAATGTACATCCTATAATTATTGGCTTATGTGCGCATATTTCAAATACGAATAACGTACATTTTAAGTGTTAAATATGAATTTTGAAAATTTTAATTAACTATTTATCTTTCAATGTCAATAATGAATAACTATGATTGATCTGATTGACACGCAGTAAAGACTGAGCTTGCAATCCTAACTTTGTTAAAATTAAAATTATTCAAGCCTGAAGTTTAAATTTTATCAAGCTAGCCGTAGCTAGCTGCAATTGTACATTGGTCTTTGTTGAATAATTCAACTGAAATGATTACATACAGTAAAAAATATCATAACTTTGAATCTAAATTAACTTAAATTTTTGCCTGATATTAATAACGGTAACAAATAGTCGCTTACAATTTCACAGAATATTTAGCTGTATATTACTTTTCAAATACAATCATGGAACAAACGTGATTTTCTATATATATATAAAAGAAAGTCGTGTTAGTTACTCCACTTATAACTCAAGAACGGCTGAACCGATTTAGCTGAAAATTGGCATGGAGGTAGTTTAGAGCCAGGAGAAGGACATAGGATACTTTTATTTATAAAACTTTTTTTTTGCTTTTTTTTTTTATTTATTGCCCTTAAGGCGGAACAAAGTTCGCCGGGTGAGCTAGTATTTTATAAATGCTGGTACGGAGCCCTCCATGCGTGAGTCCGACTCGCACTTGGCTAGTTTCATTTAAGACTAGCTGTCCCGGTCTTTCCGTCTAATGTTTATAAGTTTTCACAGCCTTTAAACTTTCCCTGCGCCTTCACAAATATCACAAAACTAAAATTATCCAAATCGGTCTAGCAGTTCCCAAGTTTAAACGAGACTAACGAACATTTTTATATATAGAGAACTTAAACTGCAGCACAAGCTAATATAGGTACGTAGGTATGAATTAATTTGTTGTTTACCTAATTGTAGGAAAGACGTCAAAGACTTATTAAGTCAGTTTATGGCGATGAACTAACTGACCACTAATTATTTAAAGTAAATTTACCATTATGGCTAGAGTAAACGAAGACTTATGATTTCATGTTGGAAAATATTGACAATTTGTTTGTAGAAATAGTTCGGTAAAAGATATTCACCATCATCAACCATAAATACGACCACTGTTGAAATAGGCCTCCTATGGTCCAACTTACCTTAGAAACACATTTTGACAGCTGCCCGAAAGAAAGAAAGAAAGAAAAAACATTTATTGACCTTGGACATCGTACACAGATTTTAGCAAACAAAACAAAAAAAAATGGTAAAAATAAAAAGAAAAAAAATAACAAAAGAAAAATGATCAAACATTTCCACCAGACAGCAGTGTCACGATGTCCAGAATTAAATTGTTCCAACCATGAAAAGGCATCAAGTGCTCTGTTAGGCTCAAAAGTCAAGCCACTGCTCATGAATCGTATTTCTATTGAATTGAAGTGCAATTTCCAATGAAACTGCCAACTGTCAAAAATGTATTTCTAAATCTACAATATAAATAGATGGGTCTATCTAAATAGATAGATAGATTCTAGCATGACCATTTTCCCAAACGGGGTAGTCAGAGGCACACTGTTGTCACCATCGAAGTGAACGGAACATTCAGAAGCCCACATTTTGCTAAAATAATTGGAACCTAACCGTGATCTAGGTTGCTTGGGTTTGTTATCGGTGTTTACCATCACCGGAGAGTTAGCCGCAAATTGTACAATGAACACAAAGTACTCGTAAGTGCGTTCCAGCCAGATTTGATCTCGGGACCACCAGGTTCCGTGCCAGAGAATTTAACCCCTGGGCCACGGCGCTATACAGGGGTGCCATAATACCAAGTCAAGATAGAATCAGTGCTAATGAATACAAGTGATATGTTGATGACCATTGCTCAGTGAGTTTGTTTTAATGTACGCCGAGACTAATTTCCTAAAACCACACTAATTAAAAATGGCAGTGTATTGTTTAGTTGGGTTAAACTAAGTAAAGTGTGGTTTTATGGGTGTTCCGTTAACCTTGACAGCGTTTAACGCACCAAAATGTTTGAATGCACTCTGTGAACGTTTTGTGAACATTTCATAACAAAGCCTTTTAATTTAAAAATAGAAACAACAAACCTGTTTAAGAATTAACTCAAGTATTTTTCCAGTAGGTTAATTATTACATACTTCAATTATGTTTTGCTTACATTGTAAAGAACTTGTTTTATAGTCATTGTACGAAAAGCAATGGACTTTCAATCTATGTGGTTCTTCTATCAGGGGTCTTATCTTAAATTTCATAAAAAAGTAAATCACCAGTTAAAAACCGAAGCCTCCGTGTTAAATGTCCCATAATTAAGTGAATCATCATAAGTTGTAAAAGGTCAAAACGTTAATTAATATTTTCAATAAAAAAAGTTGAGCAACCGCCCATTTCTGCCCTTATTTATCCAGCTCAAAATAAATTATCTTAATGAAAGGGCAAATTTAAATTTCGTCGTGATTGTGAAAGATGTAAGTAGCACTGTTAAAGGTAAGATGATAATATTGTATAACTCCTCCTGGTTGATTCCGACCACAGCGGCTAAGCTAAACGAGATTTACCAGGTTCGCAGGAGATTACTGCACTCCCTACTCCATAACCTTTTATGAACAGAAGGGACGACATTTCGACACGACCGGAGAAAGGTGAGGCGCAGGACCGACTTTTTTACATGCCCGTCTGACAGCATGGATCACTGTCCCAGCCAACTCGAAACAACAACACAAATATGAACATGTTGTTGGTTCACGCGGGATTCGAACCCTCGACCCCAGGTTGAGAGCACAACGCTGTAACCGCTACACCACGGAGACAGTCGTAAAGAAACATTATCTTAGCCATTTAAAGAAACTTCCAAAAAATGATGTTATAACATAAACTACTGTCGTAAAACGTCTACCATCCCTATGACGTCCAATTGCCATAATTATCCAGGCAAGGTCTAAGTCGAGGCTAAAATATTAGGAGTTGAGACCCTTTCGCTCATCCCATTCCGGTCCTTTGAAGTTGTCTAAGTAAAATTTGCACTCGTAACTCTAGTAAAGTAAGAAAGGTCATAAAACATAGGTACCTTTCCTATCTATCATTTTGGAAGCTATAATTATTGAAATATGTAAACTTTTCCTGAGAATTGAAATAAGTTTTCTTCTTTGGAAAAAATATAAAATTGGATTCTGAGAATAAGTATTATGTCGTCTTCAATAGTGTTGTTTCAAAGAATGGTTGGTATAGTCCGTCATTTATAAACTATTTATGTGATAAAGATTACATAAATAAAGATGAGAAATGTGTCAATACTACGGCAATTAAAGTATTATGAGTCTTAATAATTTGTAATTTACAAGTATTATACTTAGGTACTTACATCATGAATACATAATTTAATAATTTTCTGTAGTAGTCATTCCAAGTAATGAAATTCGCTTGGCAAATATTTCCTTAAACTACAAATATTCTAAACATACATTTATTTTATTCAACTAGCCACTATATGGCTAAATATTGTTGGAACAAACCTGGCTCATAGGTAAAATAAACCAGAAATAATAGTCAGTCTGTAAAATAATGGTCTCGGCAGCGCAGTGGTTAGTTCAGCCGCCCGGAATACGGGAGACACTGGTTCGAGTCCCGCCTGAGCCTAAGACAGATTATTTTTTTCTGGGTTTCCTATCTTGTTCCTAGAAGTAGTATATGTTTGACCATCAGTTAAATTAAACACAGCATTATCCTTTTATTAGGGTTTTGGTAGTTCAGTGGTTAAAGCATCCGCCCGATTTGCAGAAGACGCAGGTTTGAATCGATTTTTTCAGGTACTTATTGATGTTTTCATGAAAGATTTTGTTTGAAATATTTACCCAATGTATTGTGAGTGGAATAAATGAAACTAAATCTCTACTCACAAACGAGAGATGATCATGATGAGTGACCTTGACAACAAGATATTATTTTTTCTAGTAAATAATTTAGTTTTGAAATATAATTTATTCACTATATTATTTTTTCATTACCCAAGAGAAAAGTACGATTAGCAGACTTAACAACTTGAAGCATTTTCTGCCCGTCAACCATACTAAACATTGTTTCAAATTAGTGATTGTTGGTAAAAATTTTGGTTCTTGGTCAAGTTCTTAGGTTCGTAAATGTAAAGTTGTCCCAGCTAGTTTTTCAGTAGCTATCTTTTCAAGTAGGTATATTCAAGTTTCTTCGTAATCAATGTATTAGAAAACGAAGTCTTTATCTTTATCTCCTTACAAACTTCTGTTATTGTACACATAACATGTTTACTGCAATTAAATCCTAGCGTGTAAATAAACAACAATTATTATTCTACCATTTTTCTCACTCACCGTTCATTTTGAAAATAAATGCAGTCCTTTCAAAAAACGAATACCACCTCAAAAGAGTTCTCACTCACTATCACTTTGAGTTCTTTATTCGAAACTTGAATTTTCTTTTTCAACCGTCACCGCGGAGGCTGCGCGGAGGCATGCGCGCGCAACGTTTGATCAGGACAGAATGCAAAAGGAGTGCGTAAGGCTAAGATAATAAAGTGACTGCGTGTATGCGCGTGAGACTATAAAAATCACTGCTTTATCCGTACGTGATCTATACGAATCGTCATTGATAGTCAAGTGTTTGTGATAGGAACGAAACACATTTTGACATTGCAATTTGATTATTATTCAAATTAATCATACTGTTTTAGAAAGTTTAATGAATGAATTCAAGGAGTTCATACTGAAATCAAATTTCTGTAGGCTTAAATTAGAACTTTAGTTAGCAGTAAAAGGACAATCTTTTCAAGGAATTCTGTAATTTTCTGTCACATATCATGCATTTCTCTACAGTTAATTGGAAGTCCCATTATGGATTCGTTTTATAGATAAAAACCCAGATGCATAAAACATCAATAAAAGATAAAACCTTCTACAAAATTCCAAAAAAAAGTACGATTGGCGGACTTAGTGCTTAATTCTCTACCACAAGGCTCAACAGAGAGTTTTTTGTGGTTGAATGGCGAGGTAGACGGTGTGCCTGCTGTCTTATCTGCAGGATGTCCTTACAAAGGATACAATCAAAATCAGAAATAAACTTTATTCAGTAAGGTAAGGACGTGCCTGTGGCGCAGTTGTGACAGTGATCGGCGACGATCGCTGTACAACACACACAACACACAAGTACAAAGCAACACACGCCGGGTCGGAAATAGGACCGGTAACCACCCCGACCGAAATTTAGTGATGTGTATTTCGGGCATCTCCGTGCTTCGGAAGGCACGTTAAGCAGTTGGTCCCGTCGCTAGATGTCAGTCGTTAAGCCTAGTCAGAGGCCTTAGGCGGCTTGATAACAGCTGACACTAAGGTTGCTCACTAACTGTACACCCCTCGAACAATCCACACTGAGCCCGCGTGTTAGAGTATGGCTCGTTCCACCTCATAGTTGAGGTGAGGCCTGTGCCCAGCAGTGGGACGTATATAGCCGTTTATGTTATGTTATGTATGTTATGTATCTGTAACTGTGTGTGTTGTGCAATAAAGCACATCTTTACTTATTGCTGTGCATGTATCGAAAACTTTTCTGAGAGTTCCTTCCGTTATTGAAGTCACTAGTAACTTATGCCCATTTATTCATTTCCTGCACACTGCAACTTAAACTTAGCCGCTGTGCTACGTCATTGACTTAATAATTTGTATCTTTTTTGTTTTGTATGAAACTAAACTTAGTCTATTTATGTTAATGTGGGCAAATTCCAAGGTTCAAAAGTTTCATATAAGTTTTTTGCCAAGCTTTGTTTAGATCTAGCCGTTCTTAACGTCATCCGGTAGGCGTTTAATAACCACATTGTTTTCGTTATTTCATTAAGAAGCTATCCCGAATGACGTCCGTCTAGCTAATTCTATTCACAACTAGTTCTTTTTCAACGATTTTCCGTTGCTTCAAGACTGAGTAAAATCCAAAAAATCAAAACGCACGAAAATCGTTTCAGCAGTTCTCGTTGAGTTGGGTTTCAGTGTTCTGGGAGAAACCCGACTTTGTTTAACTTATAAATAGGTAATGTTTGGAAACTTAACTAAGTTTATTTTTGTTTATACATTTTCGTGAGTTGGAAACCACGTTAAGCAGTTGGTCGCGGTTGGCGTCGCTTGATGTCAGTCGTTAAGCTTAGTCAGAGGCCTAAGGTCAGCTTGATGACATCTGACATTGTGATATGTATTTCTACTAAATTTAAATTGATAATTAATTAAATTTATATTTTAGATTGATTGCTGGATTGTGCTGTATTTTAGTGAATTCTCACTGTGATTCTCATCTTACATCGTAAGATTGTATAAAATAGTTGAAAAATGAGAAAGAGTAGGAGGCGTCAAACTTAAAAAACAGCCTAGAATAAGGAAGAAAACAGTCATAGAAACAAGCTGCCCATCAGTGGTAGGGCAGCCACTTTTTTAGCCGTTACGCCAAATCAGTCTTTACTATTTGATTTAACGCTGTTCCCAACGTCATCAGGTAGGCGTTTAACTACACTGTTTTTGTTATTCTATTAGGAATATTATGCAAATTTCGATACCCATTCTAAATTTAGTTTGTGTTTTTGGGCAACTATTTTTAACCGAAGTTTAGTGATGTGTTTTTCGGGCTTCTTGTAAAGGCACGATGAGCTGTTGGTCCCAGCTGACTGTAAAAAAATGTATTCCTCAGTTTTTTATAGGTAACGGCCAATAGTTTGTTAGGCTTGGTGAAACAGACCTGGCTGACAGGAAAAAATATACCAGAAAAAATGGGCCGGTCTGTTAATGGTCTCGGTAGCACAGTGGTTAGTGCAGTCGCCTGCCGCCTTTTTCTGGTTTTCCTATCTTTAATTAAGCTATTGTCGTGGCTTTTAGAGTTTATCATAATTTCAAAGAAATATATTTGAACTAAGATATCCGGGTCAGCAGGTTGCAGTGACAGTGGGCAAGGCCCATACCTCGAAGAACTGATGGCCGTTGGGGCTTTAAAGTTCTTGAATGAAGGCTATTTGAAGGCAAACTCAGCTTGGAAAGCCCAACCACAATGTGGACGGATGACCTAACAAAGGCCGCAGAATTTCGGAGAATGCAGATCACTTATAGCTGACTGCTAGAAATCTACAAAGAAGGCTTGTGTTCAGCAGTAGACGCCAAGCTTATTTTGTAGCGTTGTTTTTATCTGTGGTCGACCTCACAACAATATTTAGATTTTCTCGTGTTTTAGAACGCAGCTGTCACTGCTGGCTGTCAGTTAGGTTAGATTTCAGAAAAAATCGAGGGCTTCCGTCCCGAGGGTTTAAATAGTCTGGAGACAAGATCGGAGCTGATACCTTTGAACACCTGCGCCAGAGCAAGTTAAGCTAACCAAGTACCAGAACACCAGCAGTTGACATCGGGCAGAATCTGTCTGCGGGCCCGTTTTCCTGCATTTGTGAATTCATGCCGCCACGTGCCCGAGTTGAAAATTGGTAGCGGAGACTCAAGCGGACCAAGTATCCTCCAACAGGAGGTGTCCAGTTACGGCCAAAAGCTGCCGAACCTGTTCCCCATCAGCCGTGCACCCTGAGGGAGGACAGGCGGACGCTGACACCCGTCCTAGGCCCACCACGTGGCCGAGTACCACCATCTTGCCACTCCGTAGCACCCCACCACCCGCACAGCACCCAAAAGCACATGTTAGGGCATTACTTATCAGAGTTACCAACCAAGCCAGCCTAAGACCCTGATTTTTATAATTAGGAAGTAGGACTTCCAATGTATCTTTTATTAACTTCAAGTATTATAGTCTTTATTATGTGGCCATGTGAGCTGAGCTCTCCGTAGGGACATACTAACCCCACTAATCCACCACCTGTACAGTCCACTAACCCTACTAATTTAGTTCACCGCAGACGGTTTAAGAACCGGCACTGAGGCTCAGGGCTCATGGCGAGTTAGGCTTCTATTTTATAAGATTATAAGTTTTGTGTAACCTATCTGTAATATAGATCTTAAAGAAGACCTTAGAATATTAAATAAATAACTTGTTCCAGTGTTGCTAGTTTACATTTTTATAGCCTTCAGCCCCGCCCTTCAGGCCTAGGTTAACCTAGTACCTTATGTGCAAAAAAAAATCACTTTACAATTTATGTAAGTATTTATTGTTGCTAAGAATCTGAAATGGAGATAAGTTTACCCTTTCAGAAGATGTAATGAAAACTGCAGCAAGATTTCCTAAGGCACGTTAAGCAGTTAAGGCCTTAGGGTGGCTTGATAATATCTGACAGCAAGGTTTGTGACTAACCTTTTACACCCCTTTACAATTTGCCCTGAGCCATGCCTGAGCCCATGTGTTCGTGTTTGGCTTTTGCCACCTCCTAGTTTAGGTAAGGAAATCATATAACAGTATATAAGTTCAAGTTGAAAATTGAACCTAATCTCAATTTTAAACATGATAATTATTTTGTATCGTCAAACCAATAATTTTTCACACAATGTTTTGTCGCTAAGTATTTTCAAATTGATGTTTCTCTTGAACACATTTTTCTTAATTCTTGTTTTTTTGGTAATTTGTGACAGCCTTATTTTACTTAAAAATTTAACTAAAATGTCCTTTGAAAATTTTCCATTATGTTTTGAAACCTCAACAGGATTATTCATCTTTGGCACAATTATTCACTTGCCTGCCACGTAGACTTGTCATACTTCGGCAATGAAAAATAAGGCTATGTAAACAAAGATTCTTGTACAAGGTTCTTAGATGAAAATAGGAGATCCCAAGGCACTTAAAAAGTAGCTACACCTTGACAAACGATTTTGACTAGTCATCTTCAGGGAACTATGACTAAGCTAAATAAATTTGAGCTTAAAGTCTCGATTGCCATCGAATTGGAGGTCATCATTGTTCAATGATTGCGAAATAAAACCTTATCTTTCATGTTTTTTACTGATTCAAATTAAAAATCACCTATTTTAATGGAAGCCGGAACATTTTTACGGAAGATTACGAGGCAGAAATTGGTACTTCATAATATAAAGATAAAAAGTGTGTTTGTTTGTTTGTTTGAACGCCCTTATCTCAGAGCAACAACCAGTTCGAATGGAAAAACTGTTTTTAGTTTCATTAATATATTTAACACATTAAACTGAAAGCTAATGCCAACAGAAAATTATATGATTACATTGCTGACAAGAATAAATAAACTTAATACCAATTTGTAGGAATGAATTATAAAAACATGTGTTCAGTCATTTATAGGACTGGGCAGCAATAAAGAAATGTGAAAACGGGCGTGTTTTTTTAGAGCCCAAAGTTACGCAAAAATCATGAAAGACAAAAATTGATTGCCTCTAGAGTTCTATAAAAGATTGCAATAACATAATGTTAGCGTTTATGGTTCACTTCACTGCTGAGCATTTTTATGGTAAAATACGTCCACGCGGTCGAAATCGCGGGCGGCCGCTAGTATGTGCAATAAAAACTATTATGATTCAATCGAAATGGCCCTGGTGGTTTCCTCAACATGGTATGCCAAACATTTTTACCTGGACCTTTCTATAAATAGATATTAAACCACCCAAATAATTTATGTTGGTTTATGTTGGCTTGGCCGGTAACAAACATCCGCCTTTAACGATTTAAATTATGAGGTGGCGAAAGTCACGTACTAATACCTCCAGTTAGAAAGATGTGTGTATGGTTATAATGTCTATAATATGGCTTGGTTGTGACAGCAGATTGGCAACTACCTATGGGGGTTGAAAGCAACGGATACTAGTTCGGGAATGGAATTGGTGACCACCGACCAAACTTTTATGGCATTTCAGTGCTTCAAAAGGCAAGTTAAGCAGTTGGTCCTGGAACTCCTGGATATAGCTAGTAGTCACTCAGGTAGCCTGGTTGGATAACATCTGAAAATCCACAATATGGCCGCATGGCTTATGTGAATGTCATCTCACAGTTAGGGTGAAGCCTGTGCTCAGAAAAAAGGTATATTGGTTTTTTTCAGGTAATTAGTTACTACCATCTTTGAATCTTACGGGCATCTTCAAGTTGGGCATCTTCAAGGTAAGTTTAAAAACATTGTGTAGTTACTACTGATTATTTGAATAGCTAAGCCTATGCTTAACAACTGTCACCTGATGACATGATGATGATAGTAGGTATTCCATACCATCACATTTGATTTCAGCCTTGGCAAGTCATTTAATTCGTATTCTGTTGAAAAATGAAGAGTGACCTAAGACCACCGTTCACACCGGTGGGTTTAAAGTCGAGATATAATGCAACTTGAGCCGGGCTCTTAATGCCGGCATAGCGAGCTAGAGGTCCACCGGTACAGAGTTCTTGACCAGAGATCACGGGGACCCTCTTGATACGCGCTGAAGTAGGTCACTGGAGGGTTTAGTGAGTGTGCCTGCCACCCCACGGCAGGCGAGCCTCACACACCACTGCCCTTTAGCCGTTTTTCCGTAAAAGGATTCCCACCGTATGAAAAAAAAGGTTTAGTGCATGCCAGTTCACCATTTTCTTAATCATTTTTACTGACCACATAATGGTAATTAGAAATGTAAACAGTATTTTACAGCTAGTTTCATTAACGCCTTGTAAAATTACAACAGGTAGAGTCACTTGCCCATGCCATTTATTGGGCTGCTTCACAGACCGGCCCTGAGGTTACGTTGCAAAACTTATAGTCTTAGGGCTAGCACATTAGCCGAGACAATTGTGGCTACAACAGGTATACAAACTTCTTGTTACCGCTTGGCCAAAAAAAATTAATGACCTACATAAAAAAAAGACAAACTTTTTGCTAGATTTTTGCTTCGGATATTTTTTTATAAAAGAAAAAAAAACTTGGTAAGTACCCGACTATGTTTTGTTTAAGACGTTCAAATATTGCAGAAAATTGAATATTTGGTAGTATACAAACTTATTTATAAATAACCGCATACTTAGATATCGACAAATCGACAAACCCAGTAAGTTGAATCTTTTTACTTTTTTTCAGTCACGGGCCAAAGGGACGTCGCCTTCTGTGTTAGTTTGGTTTGATGTTTTTTCCAATTTTGGAAAGACACCTGTACCAGAAAGCACTATTTCTAAGCTAAACTTTAACCATCTGCCAGATTCAAAGTATCTCTTGTTTCATTTCAGTGTATTTACATACTCATGACAAAATAAACTTTGCCTACTCCCATAACTATTTCCTATTGGAGCAGCTCTCTATTAGGGTAAGCACATAAAGTGTTCACTGAAAATTTTAAAAATAAGTCTACTTGGTAACAAGAAAGGTTAAACTGGCTCTAGAAAGGAGTATTTTTCTCTTTCCTGTGCGCAATGAATGCCTTCACTACCTGTTCATACAATTCCTTAATTAAATAGCTGATACTGTTACAAGAAATGTCTTCTCTCAGGTCTGAAAGTTCAAAATCAAAGTATTCCACCGCAATTATTTACCTTCTTAACTATAAAAATGTCAAGGTGAACCCTTTCTTTTTGCACAAAGCGCTTCGTACAGAAAATGACTAATTATCTTGTTGTGGGTGTGGTGGTTACGGTGTGATGAATCTCGTGCAATATAGGCCTGGGGCCGAATGAGCAACGAAAAAACTAAAGTTAATTTAAAGGATGTTACTTCTTTTCACCTTTCAAATTCTCAATAGAGATTCATAAAACATTTTTAAGAAATAAGCTACATTTTTATCCATTTTTTTGAGTTTGAATATATTTGGTTATTTTGTTTTTAGAACGCAATAAAAAAACACACTATAGGTTGGTTACACTACCACCCGAGGTTTAAGTATGTATAATCAAAAGTATCTTTAAATAATGTGAAAATAATTAACAACTAATTAAAATTGTTTACATACATCAATAATTTTGATTGACTAACAATCCCCCTAGGATGTAAAATATTGTTGAGGTCATGCAAATGTCATAAGTTAATTGTTTATGTCTAGAGAGCTGTCAAGATAACAGATAACTGCTTATAACACCTTATAAGGAGTAGTTTAAATCCTGGAGATTTTTAGTATAATCGTAACGGGTGCGTGCGTCATCACAACGAGAGATATTCACTAGAGGCAAAAATTACTTGAAATTATGCGATAAATAATAAAGAACTTGCATACATTTCCAGTTCTGGTGTTGGTAATCAATTAACATGGATAAATTATTTGCATGAAAACGATGCTAAGGAAAATATCGGATTTAGTGTACAGTCGAGTTCATTAATATATAAGCACTGTCAAGGATTCAAAAATATATTAACGTTAAAAAAGTTCATAATATTGTACCAAGCATAAGCATCACTAAATTGTTTTCAAGGTTTAGATTCATAAATATGGGACTGCTTCTTCTCAGTAACATATATACAGCCAAAGACACATTATTATATGAACAACTTTAAGATCATATTATCTGAAAAGTGTGTGATCCATAATTATGTATGCACACGGAATACAATAATATCTGAATTAGTTAATGTAATTAAAATTCTACCTAATTATTAACGGCATAAAGATGATTTTACTAGTGTTCACAAAACTGCAAGGTTAAGGAGTTTGCAACATTATTTATCACTAGGCTAGATAAACTTCAAATGACGTTCTGTTTTTCTAATAAAATTATAACTGACGCACATGTCAAATAACTATTCAATTAAATTCTATAATTTACATTACAATTTTATTGCAATCCTCCTACCCATTTAAAATAAAAATGTATCGAATTGATGAGCTTACGAAACATAAAATAGTTCATATGTGTGAGGACGGGGTTTCTAAATCAGCTACTGCGGAAGAATTAGGCATATCGGTAAGAATTTGTTTTTTTTCCTGTTCATGTTTTTATCTAAGTAATCTCTAACTTGGTAATTTAATAAAATCATTCTTTAACAGAGAAATACTGTTACATTATGGTGGAAAAGGTGGCAAGAAGAGGGAAATCTCACGAAACATGTGTCTTTTGGCCGACCTAGAAAAACAACTCATGATCAAGATATGCAATTGGTTGAAAATGTTCGAAATGCAAGATTTATCAGAACATCTACATTAGCAGCTGATCTGGTTGTGTCCAGTTTAACTATACGTCGAAGACTTAGTGAAGCTGGAATTCATCACCGAATTCCAGCAAAAAAATTGTTACTAACGGAAAGGCATAAAATGTTACGGTTACAATTTGCTAACAGATATTTAAATTATAATTTTGAACACGTTGCTTTCATGGACGAGAAAACGTTTGTTTCTTCGGCGGACGGGCGGATTTCTTTGTATCGTGCAGCCAATACACGTTATGATGATGAGAATGTATTGCCAAATAGACGTAGTGGACGCATTACGTTCGGATTTTGGGGGTGGATAAATTCGGGTGGACCCATAGAACTGTGCGAAATATCTGGTCGAATGAATAGTGATGCCTATCTAGATATTCTAAAAGATGTGTTTTTACCAACTGCAAAAATTGTCTATCCTGATAATCACCGGATAACTTTTATACAGGATAATAGTTCCGTTCACAATGCCAGACGAGTTTAAAATTGGATAGCGGAGCAACCAGACTTAGAATTAATAAAAATTCCACCGAAAAGTCCGGACCTTAACCCCATAGAGAATCTATGGGGGTTAATGGTACAGAATTGGGACTCTAATGAGGCTCGCAAGGAAGAGAATTTAAAGGCTCATGCACATGACATCTGGAATAGTTATAGAAATAGAGATTGTTGCCACAATATGGTTCAGTCAATGAGAGCTCGACTGCAAGCAGTGATTGATGCGAACGGATCATACACAAGATATTAGCGACTATTATTTTTAATTGGAGCGCTAATTAGATAATATTTTGGTACCTAATTTCTCGAAAAATTGACTTTATTAAAGACGTGCTTTTTTTTTTACAAAAAAATATTTAATATTAGTTTTAGTTTAGGACACTAAAGCTACAGAGATTTAGTTTTGTTTAAGTTATAAGAGTCAAAAAATAAAGTTTATACTAAAATGTAATGATATTCTTTTCTTTCCGGTGACATAAAATTTAATTTACAGCTATGACTTCGTTAGTCCTATAAAAGTTGTGGTATAATTATTAAACCTAAGATGGTTGCGCCTGGCTGAGCAGATTTTTTTTTTTTGTTATTTTATAATTTGTGACTTACGGTGAAATTTCTAGTTACTATGATAAGGTTCCCGTAGGTGAAACATCGTCTTTTACAAAATCATTCATAATTTTTTTGTAAATGTTTTCTAATATTAGCATGTTTAGGAATAGAACAATTTACGGGACATTTTAAGTTTATTTCCAATTATATCAAAACTGTATTGATAGGTACGATAAGAATTAATATAAAAATTAGTGTATAAGACCTAGTTTTAAGTATTTCGTCAATAAATATGTCAGTCATCAATCAGTTTATTATTTTATATTTGGATTGAAATACACTTATTTTAAAATAAAAAAGCACACGCGAGGTGACCAATGTAAGCTACACTGTCATTTCTGTAACAATGTAAACTAGGTCTTATTTGTTCAGTCTTAAAATAGATTTTCCCTTACATATAAAGATAATTAAGAAGCTAAGCCTACTTAGATATTATTGAAGTAATTACAGTTTAGATATTATTGTTGAAAAGTGTGACCACATATTTATGGCATATTGCACTGCATATATTATTGGACCGTTCACATGTGAACATATTTGTTATCTATAAGTTCTGTAGAATTTATTGAGCTTTCCAACGCTCACTATATTTTGAATCCTTGACAATGCTTATATATTAATGAACTCGACTGTACATGGTATATAAACGTATTTTTTTTGCTGTTAGAAGTTATAATCAAGAGGGTGTCCCAAAAAGTAGTATAAAGCCGAAACCAAGAGGTAGATTATCATCATTAGGGCTACACGAATTGCACCCAATGTATATTCCACGTTTTTTGGTAGCTCTTGAGTTATGATGTTAAGTCTACGGCATCATGCCGATTCATGCCAAAAAATAGTTTCAAACTACAGTGAATCAAGACCATATGTTCAAAGAACAAAATAAATGGGAGAAACCTCGTCCACCGACCTACGCTACGACAGCTGTGCGTAGAGCACTGTGGTAGGGCCACACTGAACATTGCGGAATTTATTTCCCGAATTCCATTCGTATTCAATATCTTCCGACTCTGTTCAATTCAATTCAATAATTAATTGCAAAACCATGATGTTATGAAAAGGTGTTACATTTTAGATAGAACCAGTATTATGGGCCCTATAAGGCGCGCAACGTAAGAGCTAGGAGAGAGGAAACGCAATTTATGGAATAGGGTAGGGTAGAGTGACAAAACAGTTGTCCGATTTGAGTAATTCAAAAAGATGTATTTAGGCATTTTCCATGCAGTATCTTTCTAAAGAAAACCAGAAAAAGACATTTGGTCATGTTGGCATCAGGCAGGACTTGAACCCGCATCTTTCGCAAGCCGGGCGACTGCACTACCAATTATGCTACCGAGACCATTAACAAACCGGCCGAATCTTTCTGGTATATTTTGCCCTATGAGCCAGGGTGATTTCATCAATGTTATAGGCATCCACCTCTAACACTCGGAAGAAATATTTTTTCAAATATTTAACTCCCGATTAAGATGAAAAAGCTATTTACTATATTTTATTATTGTTTTTAGCATTTTCCATGCAACATGACCAAATGTCTTTTTCTGGTTTTCTTTAGACGTATTTCGTATTTCGTATTCGTATTACGTATTTCGTATTTAGGAGTTTCAACAGTTTTAAATACGAAATGATTTGCATGGATAAGGATCAATAGGAAGCTATGGTTATCATAGTCTGATTTAATAAGCTTTTTATTGCCTTTTAAAATTTAAAATGCAAAAAGTGGTTACAGTGACACATCTACAAATAATTAGATAGTTATACTTGTAGTATCGCAAAGTCTTTTTTCTAATACTGTCGAGCATTTTATTGTTCTATCCTAAAAAGATTCCGCAACGTTTACGAAAAAAAATTTTTTGAGCTGTTCCCACATTGATTCATTTTACTAACCGTTTGCAATAAAAGCATATGTTACGAAGAAATAATGAAGTGTTTTGATGGCATTCTTTTTCAGTTGTTTTTGAGTTTATTCGTTACAAACATACAGATAGCTTTGATTTTTATAATATTACTCGTAGTAAAGATTATCATTGAAGTATGCCAATCCATGTCCATGATTTACAAATTTCGTCTATTAATATGACGCGTACTCTAATGGATTAAATCAATATGGTGAATTGCCATTTTATGGCGAAAAATGTCAGGCATTTGAATGGGTAACCGTGTAGACATACCCTTTCAAAATTAATGAGAAATGTATTATTTTGATTCGTTTTGTTGTTGTATATAATTGGACAGGCATAAGTAAATAGCTTATTTTGGCCGTCTCCATTGTCAAGTCCCCTACAAGGTAGCTGGTCTATGAAAACAACACATTTTAACCGTTTCCTCAAACTTTAATTTATGTAGTTTTCTTCCGTGTTTTCTTCTAGCACCCTTTTTTAATTGATTTTATTAGCATTAAGGCCCTTCTTAGTCTTGTTACTTAGGACAAACCGTATTTTTTCTTTAAATGCCTGTTTTTTTTAACCACTGTGGGTCGCCCTAACTTTGATAAAATATTATGTTATTGGAAACACACGAAACAATTACAAAACAGTGCTTATATCACGAAAACAACATACTTACCTACCTCATCATGATCATCATCAAAAGCCGCATGACGTCCACTGCTGGACGTAGCACGTAGCCCCCATCACCCATAGACTTTCCACTTCTACCACTTACTACTATTACTATCAACTGTACATTATTTGGTCAACTTCGTTGATTTTCTTTTAAAAAGGATTTTATTTCCCAAACCTTTCTTATTTATTAAATACTAGCGGATGCCCGCGACTTTGTCCGCGTGTACTTAGGTTAAAAAAAAAGTTACATAATATCTTTACACCATGTAGCCTATGTCCTATTCAGATGCTATATTATTGTAAAGTTTCATTAAAATGCATCCAGCAGTTTTTACGTGAAAGAGCAACACGGCACGTCATATCCACACATACAAACTTTCGCATGATATTAATAGAATGAAATATGACTTTACCTACTAAAATTAGTGTTTATCCCACAAGAACAGCAACTATTCGAAGATAATTAAGTATTAAGTTAAAGTATGTCACACTTACCACAGACGTTTAACTGTGGTCAAACTTAACTCTTGTTTAACGACTGCTAAAATAAATTACGTCCTTGTATTTGATAGAGATAATGACGTCATTAGTCACTTTAAGAACTTACATCAATCTATTAGATTGAGCCATTATGTACGGAGCTGATGACTTTCAAGGCAAGCTTGACCTTGACCTAGCTCTCTTTTTCATCAAAGAACATTCAGAGTATGAGAAAAATATTTGAAACATTAGCATAAAAAATAAAATGAATATAATTTTTGAATCGTGCTTACTTTTTAAACTTACAGTTATTTTTGCTGAGTTACAAATAATTTTACAAAGTTCATGACTACTAAAAAAAGTTTGTTAGTAGATATTGACTAGCTTGTTTGCAACAGTGAATCAAAATGATTCACTGATTATTAAATTTATTTCGGAATATGTGTTTTAAAAAAAATAATGTCCATATTTTAAAATTTTAAAGCTACAATGAGGTTAGTTAATAAGAAAACATATTAAGAAAATTGTTGAACTAATGCGAGCTTAATTTGCATAGAAGCAGACTAAGCCTTCGATGATCACAGGTTTTGTCGCGCTCTATCTTCAGCTTAAAACTTTAACCCATTGACCGCCATAAGACGTTTTAAAGCGTCCCCAATAATTTTGATCCAGACGCTGACCGTATGTTTGTCATTAAAACAAAATGAAATGAATACCCCGGCGGTCAATAAGGCTAAACTCCCCCTTGGACACGGTAAAGGTGGTGGTGATGGTGGTCGATGGCGTGCCACAAAGTCTATCCATATACCTACGACATAAATTATAGTGATTCTCAATAAACAAACATGAATAAAATTAACACATCACAGTCACCTTTACCTTTACTGAGTTTTGTAAATATTTTGTAAATTAAAAAAATATAGAGAGACGTGAAACTGTAGAGAAACAATACACTATCGCCATCTGTTGAAAACTTCGTGTTAAAGGTTATTACAATCTGACTCCACTTCACGTAGCCTGCTTGGAAACCGCATGGTGCGTGGTATTTCGTTATTTCAAAGTGCTACAGATGGCAGTGTCGCGAAGTTTCGGCCGCAAAATATTCTAAGGGCCGGCGCCCACTAGCGGCATCGGCACGCTTCAGGCTTTTAAGGTGGCAAATAGTAATATACTCTAACATAATGGCAATAAAGTAGAAAATGCCGAAACAGAAACAGAACAAATGCATTTTGTTTTTACGAGAACACATCACGGAAATTTCTACTTTATTGCCATTATGTTAGAGTATATTACTATTTGCCACCTTAAAAGCCTGAAGCGTGCCGATGCCGATAGTGGGCGCCGGCCCTTAAAGGGATAAATTTCATCAAAAATGAGAATAGAAGGAACGCACTTTAGGTTTTAGACTCGTTTTCCTCGTTAACGAATTTACTGGAAATATTTTTAATTGAATTTATTTAGGTATTACTTCAAGTGAATTCGAAGTGAGATTATATTTTGGCGTTTTGTAAAACTCAAAAACAACACGAATGTGATCGTTTGAGTGACAAGAATTATTACATCAAATCAGGGAGAATACCAATTCAAGGTGAAGCCAATAGACAAACTAAAGTTGGCATTTTTTCGAGTACTACGATTAAGAGGAGATTAAGCGCTAAAATAATAATATAGCAGTATTGAAAATTCATTGGATTAGCTTTTTACCGTCACTTTCAGCCATATTAAGTAAATGAAAAAGATGATAAATGAAGCAATACTTAAATGATTCATGAGTTTCAAAATTGCTGAATCTTTCGAGATTAAATACCTACAGAACCTTTTTACGACTACGTTTATGATCAACATTTCATTTAAAAAAACTTAACCCTAGCAAACAAGCAATTACGTGCTAATTATCAGGCAAATCATGAATTAATGCCTTTTAATGGCACATAAAAGATATTTAATAGTCGCAATTTCGTTACACAAAATATTTTAAAACCCCAGAGCGGTACTTAACACAGGTAAATACGTTTAATTTTCAGGTAAATAGGCGGGGCATTCATCGAAAGCAGCTAAACCGTTTGTGTAAATTCTTTTATTAAAATATACCTACCTTGGTGTACGAGGTTGGTTCAACAGGAGGAGTGAAAAAAACGAGGAAATTGGAAAAAACAACTTTGGCTTCCTGTGTTTTGCATTTTCAACGGGACGAGATCGGCATATTAGTGTTGGTGGTCGAATATTCACAGTCAGTACTTTAAAAAACCTATATAATAATGGTAAATTTTTTGTTCGTTTCCATCTAAACTAAGTTGATTTGAATTGTCAAGCTATTTATATCCTTTTAGGAAGTGAATAGAAAACAATGTAACTTTTAAAATTGGAACAGTCCATTCTACTAACAGAGAGTGTGGACAGTAGGTACGGACCGTGCCAGGCTCCTTGCGGTCTCTGAAATAGAATCTGGGTACTGGCTCCACGCACTGCCTTCGGCTCGGTAGCAAGCTATGTCAGGAACATACTTGCCATTATGGACGAAGCGTGGGCCAGCTGGGGCATCATGGGCTTTCCTGCTCGCAGAGCTCAGGCCGCATTTTCCGCCACAATGCCCTCAACGACATCATTCGTCGCTCTCTTGCCACCGCCTCTATTCCTGCTTCCCTTGAGCCACGAGGCTTATTTAGGGACGATGGCAAGAGACCCGACGGTGCTACTCTTGTAAGTCTTGTACCGTGGACGTTAGGACGAATCCTTATTTGGGATGCTACCTGCGTCGACACTCTAGCAGCTTCCCACGTCCATGGCGTCCCTCGTTGAGGGCTGGTGCTGCGGCCGAACAGGCCCAACTTCTTAAACGCCGCAAATATTCGTCGCTTCTCGGTGACCACGAGTTTGCGGCGTTCGCAGTTGAAACGTTGGGTCCGTGGAGCTCGGACGCAAAAAAGCTGTTCAAAGCTATTGCGCACAAGCTGGTCTACGCTTCAGGGGACCCTAGGGCTGGTGCGTATTTCACTCAGCGCTTGTCACTGGCAGTCCAGCGCGGCAATGCGGCCAGCATCTTAGGGTCCATGCCTCAAGCACCTCTTTTAGAAGAAATTTTTCATTTATAAGTAGTTTAGTTTTTATATTAGGTTAGGTTTTATATAAATTTGTTCCTTTTTGTTTTAATTTTGTATAAATAGTAATGTAACTTGCATTTTGGTGAATTGTAAAGTACATTATAAATAACATTGGTCTCAAACAAACTCATTAAACTTCGAAGCACACACAAAGTTTAATCTCAATACAAATTCAGGTAACGCCTGCAACATTATTTATAGCAATAGCGGTTTGAAAGCAAATTGCTAATCATTTAGCAACGGCGCTTTGAAATTTTATTTAGGGTCTGATAATAGCCTTAATGGTACAAGCTACAGTCTAAATCGCGAATACATTAAAACGAACGGCTGAAATTAAATTTTATGTTTCAACTCAGTTGTTAACGTTCGCAACTACCTACCTAACTGATCTATTTTTGATGGTTGGGTTTCACTAACTTAGAGTTAAAAATACCTTTGCGCTATGAAGAAGATAAAATCTGCATCGTTTACGCATGTAGTGAGATATCGCCAACGCTATAATGTATCTGGTTGAAACAAAGGCTTTTTTCAGTGTGTAACATAGACTCAAGGTTATTATTTTAGGTTTTAGACTCGTGATTTATGAAATCTAAATGGTAGCTTATCCATCTTGCGAAGAACATTCATTATTATCATTGTAAGTCGACGAGGTACGAATTTCGGAACAGTTAGTTAGCTCAACTTATTATACATAATTTTCTATGCACAACAGTTTTAAATACCTCCTCTATACCAAGTTTTTTGTCTTCATTGTCTTTGAATAATATACAAACAGATGACGGCGAATATTAATTCGAGATTCAGCGAATAGGCGAATAGAAGGAGATCGAGATGTGAAGTGATGTGAATTAGGCGAGAAATTTCGCGTCGTTATAGAATACCAAACCGATGTCTAGATACTGTCCTACGACAACATTTTGCTAGTCCAGTTATACACACAGAGCCCTCTGGTTTATCTAAGTGAAGCTTGTACTGTAATTGCCACAACACAATAGATAAACATACTTAAAATACATGTTTTTTGTAAACACATACTTAGTATGCATAGAGTGTAGGTACCTATATTAATAATAATAAATAACACCGGTCATTTTTTTCAAAACCTGTTCAAACATCCATTTTCTACCCACTAAATGAACCTAAAACCACATTTCATCGTGCAACAACACCTTGCCTGAATTAGATTAGGCCAGCGCGATAGCGTTTCGAATATCAGATTCTCATACAAAATTTCAGTACCTAAATACCTATTTTTTACAAGTAAAGTATGATTCTGAATCTCTCATGGAAATAAACCAGGTCCCCACAAAACATCCTGCACCCTGTTAAAAACACTTTTGTTATCCCACAAGTGGGATAACGCTGAGACCTATTTAATTAGAGACAAGTTGAAAATATCACGGGAAATAAAAGATAGCAAATACGCCATACTTCATACACATAGCCTGATGATGATAAATGTTTGCATTACATCATAGATTCTTTTGATTCCTCTAACAAATCCATTTATTCATAACTCAGCGGATCTCCCAGTAGCAATCTCATGAGAATTAGGCAAAAAGCTAATAAAGAAAATGACTTGCTACTAAAAGGGCTTCATAATGCCACTAATTCATCATGTAGAGTATGCTCTGTAGGCCTTACTCACTTGAGATTAGTCCTGGGAGATATTAGTAGAGAATAGATTACGACTTGAATTATTTACCAAGGTTTATCTATTCTGTGTAGCAATGACTGATTTATTTGGGATATCAATGGGTACTTAGAATTATTTTAAAGGGCGGGCAGGAATGTGATAATATGAAATTGTATTAAAAAACTCATCTTTCCGGAACACCTTTTTTTTCGTGGGAAAATCCTCATGTATACCTCGCTGCTCGGGGGGACGACGAGGTTATGTCGGACTCCTACCGACTAAGACACCACGGAACTCAAACGTCGCACTTTGGCGGCGAAGCTGGATCCTAAGCACCAAAATTATTAGCGCGCTACTCTGCCACCAGTGCTAGCTCCTAATGGGGCCCCCTCCAACCGACCTCCCCAATAAAGGGGGGAGGCCACAAAAGCGCCTGGAGTACGCAGGCACTTCCACCGTCTCCGCCGCACCCTGGATTCCACTAACCGATTGTGCGCTGCGGCCTCTACCACGCGCCTCAAGGCGCTTGCGTGCCCCACTGGACGTGGGACACGTGCCGCCCTTACGGGCCACAGCAGGTGGATGACATAGTCCACCACGCTGACACGCTTGAGTTCTCTGGTCTTCCCGGCGTTTCCGGTTCCTACTTTACCTACCTACCTACTTTGTGCTCATCACACGTCTCTCCAATGATGTAAAACAAATAGGTTGGGTTACTAGACAACGGATAAATATACATACATACTTTTTTTTAGAAAATACATATGTACTTATAATACATGGGAAACACTTAAACCAGTGCGGGATCGAACCCGCGACCTTTGGTGTAGTAGCCAACTTCTTAACCGTTACAACGAACCGGTTGTCATGTAGGAGTATAATCATCACGTTGAACAAAAATCTGTTGGTACCTACCTATTTATTGACTAGGTAGATAAAACAAAAAAGTAATTACGGAGAAGTTACTAAGCTTCTCGAAACTTTCAAAGCTCTTGGTTCATTGTGAGATACCCGTAGTTTTTATTTTCGATATATTTTTTACTCGATAACTAGCTTTTATTATGTTCATCCAAAAGCTCTATACAGGTGGATTTGGTTTTATCTAGTTTCTAGATTTTATTGTCTTGGTAAATAAAAGTAAAGTTTCATTTCAAAGTTTAGTGGGCACTAAGCTTTTTCTAGTGAATCTGCTGTTTGATTAAGAAATGAAACTGAAATTGAGGGAATAAATGTTTTAAGACTTTATCTAGATTTAGATTCTCACCAAAACTTTTATTAGTTAGCCTATACTGTTCTATTGGTTAATAATCCCCTAATTCATAAAAACTTAAACAGCTCTTTAACAACTTTTGTATCGCTTTGTCTGTTTCTATCTTATTGCTGCCGTTATTTGCGAGTAAGTGACCCAACACGTCCATTGCTTAAACAATGCTTCAGCGTTGCGTTCGTTTTTATGAATCTTTAACGATACCTCCTTGAGTCAAATATTCCTGCACATAGGAGCTGATATTATCCAGATTATCTCGCAATCTTTTTTTCAACCTAAATCTTTATACGCCCGAGATACCTATATACGGGAGGTGCAAGTGGCGCAGTTGTGACAGCGGATCGGTGACGATCGCAGTTGTGAAGCAACAAACGCTGGCTCGGGATGGGTGACCACCCCGACCAAAATTAAGTTTTTTTCGGGCATCTCCGTGCTTCGGAAGGCACGTTAAGCAGTTGGCCCGGTTGACGTCTCTAGGTGTAGGTTGTTAAGCCTCGTCAGAGGCCTTAGGGTAGCTCATTCCACCTCATGTTGGTCTGTGCCCAGCCGTGGGACGTATATAGGCCGTTTATTCACTTCTTTATACATTATAATATCTATTCTATATCCGCTACCTGGTTGCCATTGAGCGAACAGGCTCCGGTTCATCAGCATATTCAAGCAGAATTCATGATTCATGTCAGTCAGTCACGGGTTTTCATAACTTTTGCCTTTTTTCACATCAGTCACACCGATTGTGGAGCTAGTGACTTTTCACTTTTAACCCATGATTTAAACTAAAACAAACAATACTCCGCTTGATTTAGCTTTACAGAAATATTGTTTTTACTTCATGTTCCGCTTTAAAATAATCAATGAATCTTTTACGATACATAAGTGTACAATATCCCAAAAATTACGATCCAAAAGTATAGTGCCATAATCGAAATAAAACCCAAAATTACATCTTATTTTTCAATAAATATTGCGGTCCTAGAAAATTATACCACGGCGACGTAATTATTTACTTTACCAAGTTTATTTTGAGGTACAAGTACCTTGTTAATTACTGTGAAGTAAAATTACTTAGGAGAGAATTTGGGGACTGATTAATTTATTTCATAAGCTCCTTAAACTAACTAATTAAAAGAGGAAAATGTATTTTGTCTTTTGGAAATTAAATATAATTTTGCTTGTTCCAAGGCGAGTATTGTTTTTGATTATTTTATACTTAGTTACTGCACCTTTGGAAAAACATTGAATTAGAATATGCAAACGTTAAGCTGAACGATAAAAGAATCAAAAATAGAATAGTTGGTATTTATTGTTGCTAATAAACATTATTTATAAAAATATTATAAGAAAATTTGGAAAGATTGGATCAGATTCCGGGCAGTTTGCGTTAGCCTGAAACCTAAACTGCATCAATTATATAACTTTTTCAAACACTACTTAAGTTTTTCTGTTCTCTAGATTTTTTCTTTCTAACACGCTTACTTTTTAGAATTTTGCAAAACATAGTTAACTGGATGAGTCACAATTTGTTCAGGTATTATATTATTATACAGGGTGTCCCATTAAACCTGTACCAGCGGAAGTCTGTGTTTAGGGGACACCAATACCCATCGATTGGACCCCATGTATGTTCAGCGAAATGTTATAGTTTAGGAGATATGATTTTTTTTAGTTTATTTTTCTTTTATTTTAGATGTTTTTGGTTGTAACTTTTTCTGAGTGGTGTTTCCTTGTTTTTTTTCTTGTCAGTATTGTGGTTGGGATATGTGCTATCCTAAAAAAATACAAAACACCTACATTCTAACTGAAAACAGTTCGAATTTTATATCAAAAGATGAAATTTAGTGTTAGAGATATTTTTGCACATGATTTCAATTTAAAAAAAAAAAATTTAGCCACACTGAATGACTTCTTAGTAATCTTAAAAACTTTATGGGTTCCTTAACTTTAAAATAGCTACAAAAAAAATACTACTTTATGGGTCATTTTTACGCGAAAACGGAGTTTAAACTTGTCATAGCCAACAACAGGGGAAGGTGAACAACCATTTCGTACCCTAAAATGAAAGTGCCGACCAGACAAAAATACTGGCATCCTATATTGGAAATGACGCCCTGAAAGTTTCTTTTTTGCACAAGAACCGTCTACAATTAACCCTTAGACTGCTACTTGAGTTTGAAATTAAAAAAAATATTATTATTTCCTAGGATTAATGGATGAATGGATTTCAGCTTGTGAGGTGTCGTTAGATTTGTCTTTACTGTGAGAATGACACTGAGTATATCAAAATAAAAAAAAAACAAAATGGCGGATTTTTGGCGCTAATTTTAATGTTTTCACGCTCTGCAGCCTGAACGACTAAGCGGATTTTGGCTGGAGGGATTCTCACGGTAAAGACGAATCTAACGACACTTCACAAGCTGAAATCCATTCATCCATTAATCCTAGGAAATAATAATATTTTTTTAATTTCAAACTCAAGTAGCAGTCTAAGGGTTAATTGTAGACGGTTCTTGTGCAAAAAAGAAACTTTCAGGGCGTCATTTCCAATTTCCAATAGGATGCCAGTATTTTTGTCCGGTCGGCACTTTAATTTTTGGGTACGAAATGGTTGTTCTCCTTCCCCTGTTGTTGGCTATGATAAGTTTAAACTCCGTTTTCGCGTAAAAATGCCCCATAAAGTAGTATTTTTTTTGTAGCTATTTTAAAGTTAAGGAGCCCATAAAGTTTTTAAGATTACTAAGAAGTCATTCAGTATGGCTAAAGTTTTTTTTTTTTTAAATTGAAATCATGTGCAAAAATATCTCTAACACTAAATTTCATCTTTTGATATAAAATTCGAGCTGTTTTCAGTTAGAATGTAGGTGTTTTGTATTTTTTTAGGATAGCACATATCCCAACCACAATACTGACAAGAAAAAAAAAACAAGGAAACACCACTCAGAAAAAGTTACAACCAAAAACATCTAAAATAAAAGAAAAATGAAAAATAAACTAAAAAAATCATATCTCCTAAACTATAACATTTCGCTGAACATACATGGGGGTCCAATCGATGGATATTGGTGTCCCCTAAACACAGACTTCCGCTGGTACAGGTTTAATGGGACACCCTGTATATCGTTTAATTATATCAGTAAGTACCTTTATTCTTTGCAAGCTACAAATAAGTATTTTCACGATTTAAAAGAACTGTGCATGTAAAACAGCCTGTTTGTAGAAGAAATGATTATAACGTTATTTCTACTAAAATGTGTTGTGGGTATATGGTACTAAAAGCCATACTTATAAATGATTGACTTCCTCAGAAAATTCATAAGTCTTTACACGCTTTGTATACCGAAATGAAACTTTTCATCGTTACATTTTATTTTGAGCTAAACGTCCCCAGATGTGAACTTATAATAAGAAAAGTACATTCAAAGGCAAAAAGTTAGAAGCAAAATTACACAAGTTTCAACCATTTGCGAATGAATTACGATCGAGCCAAAGTCGAACAAATAAAATGTATACTGTGTGACGTTTGTACGAGGCTAACAAACGAATGATTTACTTTATTACTCTCTAGGCACGCACTCTATTTACTAAGTCTGAAAAACAGCTTTTCTGTAAAAGCTCCAGAACATCGCTTGAACTAGAAATTTTCTAAGAGACTCGATAGGCATTTTTTTTTTATTGTAATGAAACAAATGAATGCATCTTCAAGAGATGTTCAAAGAAAAGCAAGGAATGTGCATGGAAAAAATCAAATAATATCGTGTCATTTTAACCGCTACACTCAGCGCATCCCTGGTTGAAAAGGGTAGATAAGCATAATAAAGTATTTGTAGGTACAAAAAGATAGAGACGTGGTTGAGGTTCATATGCGAATGAATACATTTTCCAGCATAATGTCTAAGTAAAGGAGTATGGTACAACGCTTCTTAGCAAAGTTGAAAATACCGGCTATGTTTTCTCACGGCACCTTGCTGCTCCCTGTTTAGCAGCTCTGCTGCTCATCTTCCTGAAACCTGTTAGTTCAGTCCGCCTCATATCTTCTGTAACATACAAACACGACTTTATTGGGATATACGGAAACGGACCAGTCAAGCACACACTGTTGCCGTTACGCGTCATAGTAAAAGGAACGTTCGGTGACGCTTCAAACGAAATACGACTCTGTCATTGCAGTTTTAAAATTGTTTTTGATAATTATTTTTCTGACCACTCTGTAACACATTAGGTATTTTGATGCTTTTTTTTTTCTCCATTACTGGAGGTTAGCCATAAATTGCACAATGACCACAAAGCATGTATTATAGCTAGAATTGTTGTTGATAAGGTACTGTGTTCAGGCTGAAAAAACTAAGTAAGTAAATGTTTTATTCAAGGACTTGAGTAAGAGATCGTTTTTATTTGTGTTTTTTATTGTAAGGAATGTTTTACTATCATAACATAATACAACACTAAAAACGCTCAAGTGGATGTTTTTATTTTTCAAGAGAACCAAATACTTCAATCAGAGTTAATTTATATCGTCTCTACCTCTGTCCGTTGTGTTTTATAATGACTAGAGTTAATCTACGTTAACTTCAATTATGTGTAAAGGGACCATATTGAAAAGAATTCGAGTTCTTGACGTAAGTAGTTATCCCGTTGAAATTCACGTCCTAATCGGTGATAAACTCGGTTTTTGTAAAATAAAAACATGTTTTATTCAAGTATGCTTTCACATAATTATCCGGTCATCTGCAAAAAAGATTAGATCAGTATTTTTCTTTGTTGCTGACCCTTAGTTCACACATACCTGAAAATATGCGAGCAATTATTCAACAAATTCGTATATTAATCCAACCCGGTTTTAGACCTGAATTTCATCTTGCTGTTATCTCAACCCAAAATTACTTTGTGAATAATGGAGTTGGTTATAAATGGCATCCCCTGTGATGAAGTGGGTTCCGTACAAATGAATCGAGAGGTGTTAGGTCCTCTGAGGATTATTAATCTGCTATAGACTTGGGGACACAGTTGACAGGTTTTTTGGGGCAGAAATCAATCTATTTGGTGTATCTTAGGCGTTCGTTTTGTTTCCGTTTGGCAAAAATGTTTAGTTTCTAAGGGAGATTGAGTTTTTAAAATATTTATTTTTTGTCGATGTCTGTGAAAAATACTGTTCAAATGGAAAAAAAGTGTTTTGTTGTAGTGTATATTCTGAGTGATTGTGAGTGGAATGAGCTTCCTTATGAAGTGGTTCTACAGTTATTATAATCACCTAAGACCACAATACCATCACGTCATGATTATGTTAGAGTGTGGTCAAATGCACGCCAATATATAAAAAAAGTTTTCCTTTTCATCTTTGTTTCAACTTTTTTTGCATTCAGATTTTTTTTAGTACCTACCTACCTACCTACCTACCAATGAACAAGTACGTAAACTGGGATTGTTATGTTATTATTACAGTTCAGTTGAGTTTGTTACCTCTTACTATTTATAGTCTTTATAATGTTAATGTTATCTGTATAAAAGTTTGATGAAGAAACTAAAGCCATGTACACAGAGACTTTGCTACCTACATAAGTATTAGTAAGCTTTCGACTTTGACTTCTGATAGAGTTCTGAGAGTCCTCAACTCAAATTAACACACAAGTACATGTCACACAAGTCCACAAGCGTTAACAGCGAAGTCTCGCCATTGATATTGCATTAACCAAACAAGTTGGCCGCCATGTTCTGCTCGACGACATTTTGAGGGCAGCTAATGAAGTCAGCAAGTTCTGAGCGGCTCCTGTCTGCAGTGTGCTAGAACTTGCTGGTTCTCATCTAATTTTCTGAGAGCTTGAAGACGAGTTATTGTTTTGTCGGAGAAGGTTACCTTTTGCTAATGGCACCCTATTTATTTTTGGTTGAGACAGATTAAAAGTAGTGTTACTCGAAATCAAAAATGAACACAGCTCAAAACATCATGCTATTTGAATAATTCATTTTTTTTCGTGATCTCTTGTAGTCATAATCATGTTGGGGTATAAAAAACTGACTCAGGCAGCTAATTTTTAATAAACTGAAGCTACTTAGTGTCATTTTTACCTACTCGTGTCTCTTGTTCACCTTTAACTTATGGCGAAAATTAGAAACTCATCCACCTTTCAAGCTACACAACTGAATTTAACACACAAGTTACATGTCACACAAGTCCACAAGCGTTAACAGCGAAGTCTCGCCATTGATATTGCATTAACCAAACAAGTTGGCCGCCATGTTCTGCTAGACGACATTTTGAGGGCAGCTAATGAAGTCAGCAAGTTCTGAGCGGCTCCTGTCTGCAGTGTTCTAGAACTTGCTGGTTCTCATCTAATTTTCTGAGAGCTTGAAGACGAGTTATTGTTTTGTTGGAGAAGGTTACTTTTTGCTAACAGCACTAAACTATTCATTTTTGGTGAATACAGATTAAAAGTAGTGCTACTCGAATACAAAAATGAACACAGCTCAGAACATCATGCTATTGAAATATTTTTTTTTTGTTCGTTATCTCCTATGTGTTATCTTGTTTATTCACTAACATGACTATGCAGTCATGTTTTTGAATGAAACTGACTCACCACCGAATTTACAAACGAAAATCAGCGCTGAGCATACCTCAGATGTACAGCTGTCCTTTTCAGTTCTTTTGACATTTTACAGGACAGCTTGAGCGTGAGCGCGTGCTTAGCATTGATTGACGTTTGTGGATTCGTGGTTCAATCGCCTAAGTTTTAATAAACTGAAGCTACGTAGCATCTTTCTTACCTACTCATGTCTTTTGTTCACCTTTGACTTATGACGGAAATTACACCCTTGCAAGCCACACAACTAAAATTAACACACAATTATATGTCACACAAGTCCACAAGCGTTAACAGCGAAGTCTCGCCATTGATATTGCATTAACCAAACAAGTTGGCCGCCATGTTCTGCTCGACGACATTTTGAGGGCAGCTAATGAAGTCAGCAAGTTCTGAGCGGCTCCTGTCTGCAGTGTGCTAGAACTTGCTGGTTCTCATCTAATTTTCTGAGAGTTTGAAGACGAGTTGTTTGTTTTGTTGGAGAAGGTTACTTTTTGCTAAAAGCACTTAACTATCTATTTTTAGTGGCGACAGCTTAAAATTAGTGGTTCTCGAACACAAAAATGAACACAGCTCAACATATCGTGCTATTTGATAAATTACTATTGTTCGTTATCTCTTATGTAGTCATGTTATTGTATAAAAAACTGACTCACCCCCGAAATCACAAACGCAAATCAACGTTGAGCATACCTCAGATGTATAGCTGTCCCTTGCAGTTCTATTGACATTTTTCAAGACATCACGAGCGTGAGCGCGTGCTCAGCATTGATTGACGTTTGTGGATTCGGGGTTCAGGCGCCTAAGTTTTAATAAACTAAAGTTACGTAGCATCTTTTTTACCTACTTATGTCTCTTATTCACCTTCGACTTATGGTTGAAATTATACCATTTCAAGCTACACAACTCAAATTAACACACAAGTACATGTCACACAAGTCCACAAGCGTTAACAGCGAAGTCTCGCCATTGATATTGCATTAACCAAACAAGTTGGCCGCCATGTTCTGCTCGACGACATTTTGAGGGCAGCTAATGAAGTCAGCAAGTTCTGAGCGGCTCCTGTCTGCAATGTTCTAGAACTTGCTGGTTCTCATCTAATTTTCTGAGAGTTTGAAGACGAGTTATTGCTTTGTCGAAGAAGGTTATTTTTTGCTAATAGCACCTATTTACTTCGGTGGCGACAGCTTAAATACTTTTAATCTGTCGCCACACAACACTGTGTACACTACTGTGTTACTCGAATACAAAAATTAACACAGCTTAAAATATCATGTTAATAATTATTGTTTGATCAATATCTCTTATGTCATAGTCAGTTTATTGTATAAAACTGACTCAGGCAACTAAGTTTTAATAAACTAAAGCATCTTTTTCTGCTCTGAGCGGCTCGTGTCTGCAGTGTTCTAAAACTTGCTGGTTCTCATCTAATTTTCTGAGAGTTAATGCTTTGTTGGAATTTCTTTTTTGCGAATGGTACCTTATTAAAGTACCATCTGAATCCCTGTTACAACTAAGCTACGGACATCTCCTTATATGTAAGTAGTTATGGTTCCTTTTTATATAATCAACGCACGAACCGGTAAAATAGTCAAATTATGCTATTTATTGTTAGGTAGGGCTAGGGCACTAGCGACCTAGCGTCTCTACGCAAGGGGGTCTAGGCTTTCTAGGGAGTTAGTCCCTTTCTAATCTTATATTCCCTTCTCTGTGCGGCCAGAATGCGGTGCAATGCTACCACTTAGATTCCTGAACATACATTTTTACTGTATTGAAATTCTCGACTTGTTCTTAATAGTCATAGTCTCTCTCTATTTCATAGTCCATGAAAAAATGCTTTCGATTTTATTCGCAGCAAGATGTTTCATCATTCAAGTTAGGCATCACAAATGAATGATCGAGCAACATACCTAGTTAGTATGATTGCTAATAATGTATCTGTAGCCGATCTCCTTTTGGCATAGATCGAGTAACGGATCTAGGTATAAACCGATTATGCAACGAGACCGTCTCTAGAGGTCTACTCTCAATCCCTACCCTCTGATTGGTTCTGGTGTAAGTATTAAGTAGCATTCTGGATATCACTGTGACAGAGTTATTGATCTGTGCATCGAAAATAAGAATATAGAGTGCCGTGGGGCCCAGTGGTTGAGCACACTGGCTCTGAGCCAGTGTGGTACCGATTTTCGAAATAAACTTTATGTCTATGAATACAACTTTTCGCTAACACACCAGTGCTGGAAAATAGCAAAAAAAAGGCTGGTCTGGTCGTTTTGGTGAAACTAACTATGTATTTAAGATCCCTGTATGTACCTGAAATTATGCAAATAAATATCTGAATCTGAATCTGGTAATCCGTATAGTGGCAGTAGACTTATAAGCAATCGCTCTTTAAAATGTGGGCTCCTGAATGCACTGTACATTTGACTTCCACGTTCCGGATTTAGTATTCAATTTTTTGTTACGTTTGATTTACAAAATAAGTATTAAGAAAGTGCGTGTTCACCTGGGCAACTAAACGCCTCCTCTTCTATACAATTCTCTGTTTAAAACAATAACAGTGCCATTCCTTTTATATTATTCCATGTCCATCGATGTAGTAAGTGCCGACCGTATGTAAATGTGATTGACAGTTTTCATCCCGATCGAAAAATTAGATGCTTTTGACGAGGGTCGCGCTGAGTTTCATTATTGTGACCCAATTAACGAGATTGTGGCCTATTGGAATATTTTCAATTTACTTTTCGGGTCCGATAGGTAAACAAAAAACCCGTAAATTTTTTACTTTTAAGGGACGTAAGTAAAAGATTAACGGGTCTTTTCGGTATTTTAAGATGTTTTAAAATACCCATTTGGCCAGCGAAAAGTAAGTGGTTAATCAAAGACTTAACTCATCATTTATTTATAATTTAATTAAAATATTCACTGTTTACAAATGAAGAGCATATTTATCTCAGTAAAGTTATGCAGAAAGAGAACAGCTACGATATTCCGGTTGGCACCAAAACTCAGTTCATTTGTGGTGAGATATCTTTAAAATTCAATTTCGTAGCGACTGTGGTCGTTTGAGAGAAAAGAACTAAGCCAAATACATTTTTTAATTATTTACATACAAAATGATAGAAAATACTAATTTAGAGTGATGATGATTGAAGTGAGCGTGAAGCACCGAGATGTGAAGTGATGTCAGCCGGAATGCCACCCCAGTAAACAATTTTGAACATTTCGACAAGAAGAAGTATAAAAAACAGGAAAAAGTCAAAGAATATGAAATAAAAACCTAAGTCGGTACTGCTTTTTAAATAGAGACTATCAGACATTCGTCTACAAAACCATTCACTTAAATAGCTCTCACGGATCCTCACCTTCAAATTCATCTTTCCAACATTAAATACCTATCTGTAGATTTGAAAAAGCTAAAATCCTAAAACAATACACAGAGAAATGGAAATCACGGCTCGTTTTGACGCAGGTTTATAAGTTTTCTTTTCGTTTTAGGCAGGTGTTTGTATTGAATTGAATTGAGTTTCTGCCTGGCTTTTCAGTAAAATAATATTTTGCAGCGTTGTTTTTGTATAGCAACGCTATCGTATCTAACTTTAATAGTAATTGGTGTCACAAACGTGGTAGCCCATTGATATAAACAAAATGTTACGTTCATACTTCGCAATCGCAGTGTTTAAAAAAACTTTACAGAAGACAAATGTTATACGCTGTCTCCTGTCTCGCGTCTCGGTCTCCTGTCTCTGCCTCGTTCGCAAACTGTCACGTATACATTGCCTAACGTCAAGTAGCTGTCGCGGTCTTCGGTCGCGGTCTCCTGTCTCTGTCGCGGCGCAAAGCGCCACCAATATTAGCCATATGACATATAAAATATATGACTTGAATTGTAAAACTAGTAAAAAATTGACAAATAACTTTTGATTTTGGTGCCCAGCAAAGAGGAGTCGGGGAAACGGCCGAAGTAGATCACAGATATAGATTTCGGACAAGTATGCAGAACACGAAAAATGCCAAATTATTAAGACCATCGCTCTGATTCCGATAACAAAGCAGCAGCACCTGAAAAAGTTTTCATATCAGAACGCGTTCGGAATTCAATTTTTAAATTTGAACATATTCAAAACAACATTCGATAACAAAACAAAACAAAAGGCGAACGGGCACTCAATTGAAAACACGGGGAGTTTCGAACTGGCAATATCTGTATGAGCTTTTAAAACTATACCGTAATCAGAGATCAGGGTTTCAAATTCCGAATCAAAACTTCAGTTGAACAGAACTCTTTTGCAAAGTGAAGCCGACATTGCGAAGTTCCGCGTTTTCAAGAAAGTCTGGTAAACGAAACCTAGTTGCTTTCTGAAACTAAATACAAGTGCGTTAATATTAAACTTTTAATCATTACATGCGAGCTTGCTACAGTTTTGTTCCTGAGCAAACTAAAGTTCTGCTCAAACAAACTCTTAACGCAAATATAAAGACATGGTTTTCAACATCATATGTATTAGTTTTTATTCTATTTTTAGGGATCTCATCAGAATAGTCGGAATATACGGATATCTGTGGAAGGGCCACAACATTTTACTGTATTCATTTTTAATATGTAGAAAATGCTATATTATGATAGTTTACGTAATTTGTATTTTTTTAGTATGTTAAAGTGTTGTTATTTTCATGCCTATAACACATAAACAGGTAGGTAGGTAGGCATGTAAAATGTTAAACACGTAACGTAAATAAATAAGATGATTGACTACAAATATGGCTGCCATCTTCGTGATTTTAATTCTACTTCTTGTTCCTATGAATCATCATAATTGTTTAGCCAAACGATATCCTCTGCTGAATATATTCCTCCCTATAGACCCACCGAAAAGTGACCCTTTTCAGGTCATCCGTTCAACTTACATACGGAGTGAGTGCCACTCAAATGGACCTCGATCTAGAAACTTCTGACTATAGAGCGACTGGTCCCCTCTACGCTCCCGAACCTCATGGTATGCTCGGGAGCCAATAGGCAATGGTCTTCTTTTGTGCAGATGTAATGTCACAGCAGGAGACCGCGGAAAGGGCCCCAGAGGATGACCCTTCGGCGGAATCTCAATGACGCAGACGGCGGGGGTAAAGTAAGTAAAGTAAAGTAAATTTTCCCCCAATCCCTAATCCATCTCGGTCCAGCAAATAATGTTAACAAACCAAATTAATTGTTTACGGTGACATTATCATCGTAAAGTTGTTAAATCTACAAATACAACCTAACGTCATCAGATTGCAATTAAACTACCAACTAGGTATATTAGAGAGATACAATCTTACAGTTACGGTTTACTTACGGTTCTGAGTGTACATCTTAATTAATTTTATGACTTACTATCAAAAATATAAAACTATGTTTCCACTATATTAGTTACAATGAACTACTTAGTTAAATATAGAGGTTTATTTGACTTTCCTTCAAGTTTTTTCATTAGACAGCTCCGCGGTCGTCACCGCCACGCGTGCCTTCTCATTTGCAGTTCGTTGACTTATCTACTGATGAAAATATCAACTTTGCTAATAATGAACACTTAATGTTGAAAGAATATTGATATTAGTCGTTTTTCAAAGAAACTATAGGCTATTGGTTTTTCTCGTATTAAAGGGAGACTACTTCGAACAGGGCCCCAAGTCTGCAATTTTAGAGCGCTTCAATTGAATCGTAATTGAGGCTCAATCGGCTGATTTGACACAATATTCTCTATAAAAAATATGTCAAATTAGACTATTGAGGCTCGATTACGATTAAATTGAAGCGTTCAAAAATAAGCAGACTTGGGGCCCAGGTAGAAGTGCTGATTGAATACGATCAGAGAAAATAATAAAAAAATTAAACAATGACTCTCAATTTTTTTAACATGATATTATTATTAGCGTGGGGGCGCTAAAAAGCTCACTTTAAGTACATTTCAGAATCTTCATAGGCTTTTCAGAATTCGGCTGTTTTGGTCTCAATTGCAAGCCAGGAGCGCTTTAGTATAGATCGTCTAAGCTGAAATGACTCTCCCATCCACCGCATCTACCTTCGTATACTAGAGTGCTTGTATGCGTAGATGCAGTGGCGAGGCGCGTCATTCCAGCTTAGACGATCTCTACTAGAGTGTTTGTATTATTGATAGTATCATAATACATAACATAACATAAATGGCCTATATGCGTCCCACTGCTGAACACAGGCCTCACCTCAAGTATAAGGTGTAACAAGCCATACTCCAACACGCGGGCTCAGTGCGGATTGTTGGAGGGGTGTAAGGTTCGTGAGCAACCTTAATGTCAGATGTTATCAAGCCGCCCTAAGGCCTCTGACTAGGCTTAACGATTGACATCTATGGACGTCAACCGGGACCAACTGCTTAACGTGCCCTCCGAAGCACGGAGATGCCCGAAATACACATCACTAAATTTCAGTCGGAGTGGTCACCCATTTCCGACCCGGCGTGCGTTGCTTTACAACAGCGATCGTCGCCGATCACTGTCACAACTGCGCCACAGGCACCTCCATCATGGTCTGTCAAAAGTTAGACTATTTTTGATATTATTTAAGTGTACCACTATCGGTACCCGCTGCGATAAACAGGTCCATGATGTTTGCTATTAACTTAGCAAATATTTAGTTTGTTTGTACACAAACTTGTTCTTGTTGGATGGGGAGCTTTCGTTTGATCAAAGGGTTATTAAAACTTACAGGATGTAGCAAACAGTCTAGTTTAATGTTAAATTCAGGAATTATGAGAAATGCGAGTCAGTGAGTAAGGTTTGTAATAAACTTTACTGTCAGTTCGGTCGTGATGGATGAGTTATCTTTAAAGTTTAGATTCTTTACGACTGTTTCTCTCTCAAACGAGAAAAGAACTATACTAAATAACATTTTTAAATTACTCACATACAAAATGAGAGAAATTACTAATTCAAAGTAAAGCAGAGGTAGCCGAGGTGCCACCTCAGTCCTCACCTCATCTATGAGGTACTCCAACAATCGGGCTTGGTGCGAATTACAAGGGGTGTAAGGTTAGTGAGCCACCCTAAGGCCTCCGACTAGGCTTAACTTAAGTGACGTCAACCAAGGCCGACTGCTTAGCATGGCTTTCGAAGCACGAAGACGCCCGAAACATACATCACTAAATGTAGGTCACCCATCCACTTTCTGGTTGCGATCGTTGCCGAATCACTGTCACAACCAATTAAAAAAACAATATAAAATAAGTGTTAGTTATACCACCCCCTATTTCCTTAGTTACGAAGAAGTTTGACGGTTTGCTCGTAAGTTGTCTAAACATTTGATCACAAATTGTATAACCACATCAGTGATTTGCAATGCAAATAATCTCCTTATGAATAATACATATGGCGCTATGCAAATGTAGTACTGCGATTATTAGTATACATTTACACTCCACGTTAACAAGAATGACAGTTTCGAGTTATGTCAATCAGTGGCAATGTTATGATAAACATCAACATGAGGATGTATAAGGTACAACACAGGTGTATTTGTTTTTGAAGGTTGAAATTTAGTGTTGCCACTCGAAAGTCTACTATCCCTTGTCGATAGGACATCCATGGATAGAATCCTCAGTCACGAGCACTCTGCAAAGTAGTTAAGTAGGTACGATGCTACAAGTACGTGGAGCGCTCAGAACGGGCTCATTTCTGTAGGCCGAGCACAAACCAATAACGTTTTGGTAATCAAAAAGTAAATGATGCTTTTAAGACAGGAAAAAGAAAAGAAATATCGTTTACCTTTCGATTACTAAAGCGTTAGCGGTTTGTGATAGGCCTACAGTAACTAATTGTCGTTCGCTGCGTTTTGCGTTACTCACGTTACTAGTACTAGCTATTATTATTAGCTAGTGGAATATCTAGTTTGTTTTAATGAAGTAAATTTTAACTATGGAAATGTACTACTTCAACAATTTCGTATGTTAGAAACAACTCATTCGTATATTTTTAATTATTTATTAATTTCTAAACACAGAAACCAATTATTTAACCAGCTAAACCCTCTTTTTGTTTTTTTTGACATTGTCAAAATAATATCGTAATCGTAACCCAGACGGGTTATTGTAGATAAATAAAAGGTGGGTATGCGATGCAGATAAAGGCTAGAATCTATTTCCTTATGAATGAGAAGGTTTATTTTGAGTTTGAAAGTGACTCTCCCGCCTCTTATTATTCTGTGTTATCGATAGTTTTTGACAATTCCAGTACTCTTGATAGCGTCACCGATAGATTATTAGCTCGCTTCGCCGACCCAATTTGTTTTAATTACTAAGCAACGACAGTTATCAAACTACGCACGGATGACCGAAATAGTGATCGGCGGTTGGTCCCAGCTGACATGACTAGATGTCAGTCCGTAAGTCTAGTCAGAGGACAGAGGGATTTGATACCATTTAACGAAATGGTTTATGTTTAGCCTTAATAATGCTTAGATCAGACCTTTCTGCAGCCTACGCGTCGTAGTTATGGCTCGTACAGTCAACGTCAAGCACTTTTGAACGAAGTCGTCATACTAATCTTGTACAAAAAATACAAAATGACTGTTGATTTACCCTTAGAGTTAAACTCTATTGAAATATAAAATAACACATTGCTTGCTTGCTGTCTAACTTAAATTTTGAATTATACAGTCGAAAACTGTTTTAATTACTATTCAAAATATAAAGTTTGGCTACAAAATCGAAATACATTATTTTAAAGTTCTTGTGTTTCCTACTAGTTAGTTCTCAACTTAAAGTAAACCAATCAGTATCTACTTGAATTTTCCGTATACATTCTGCTTACACCAACAGTTATAATCAAGTTCAAAATTAACTTCCCTTAACCCGGCGTCATGGGGGTTAAAAACTGTAACACGGACATGGGGGTTGGGTCTATTTGACCCTGGTAAGATATGTAAATATTTTAGTCTCTAGTTGAAAGAAAAGGTTTTTATTATTACCAGCATTAACTTTAGAGTTATAAGGGTTATCCAACACTAAAAAAAAATTTAAATATATAATTTTTATCATGGAAACGAGACTTTGAAAAAAATATATATATATTCTATAAAAAACGCTCAAATATGTCTTTTGCACTAACAAACTAAATAAAAAAGGTTTAAACTATAATAAGGAAGAAGTAATACAAATAAAATAAAAATATTTAAAAAACTCATTTTGTATGGAAAAAATGGAGTGAAATTGTTACACCGAGTACAGGCATGGGTCTAAATTACTAATTTTCAGGTTACGGCACTTATAGCTCCAAACTCAGGCGTTTTCTGACTTATTTCAGGGCACAAACGTGTGAAGTGATTCATTAACTCCAGCTATAGGAAAAAACAGCAATGTCGGGTGAATAGTATAAAAATTATAGAAATTCTAAAAACGGCCGGGTATCTTAGACCCAAGCCCCATGACGCCGGGTTAAAAGTACTTAACTGTTTCCATAACATTCTGTTTGTACTTACTTTCGCAATCCTAAAGCTCGGAACTCCCTTTTGTCTTAATAGTAACTTTATTTGCATTAAGTCCATAAATTATTTCACCTTTAATCGTGGGCGAAGTGGCCGATTTCTTAACCAAAACAATTCCAAAGATTTATGTAACACCAAAACTAAGTTTCGTATTCTTAGCTGACTGGCAAATTAAATCTTTCGTTTCATCTTACGACTCGGTCTTTTGGTGTAGTGAACTTGTATTTAAATGGATTATTTATGTCTCTGGAAATAGAGACGTTTTTGTTTATAATTTTCGTTTTAGGGTCAACGCAAATTGAAGTGGACTTATACTTTAACCCTTATTAATAAAAACGAACGCAAAGCTAAAACATAAATTAAGCAATTGATGCGTTATGTCACTTACTCGCAAATGGCGGCAGCAACAACAATGAAAGAGACAAAGCGATACAAAAGTTAACGTATTGTTGAAGCGCTATTGAAGTTTTTATGAATAAGAGGGTAAAACTTCACACCACGTACTACGATCACAATCGTAGTAATGAAAATTGCAGCGTAGAATCATCACAGTTCCTTGCAGTTACGAGTACGTTGTGCTGACTATAGAGTAATTTGGTTTTTGCATTTTGACCAAAAGACGGCATTTTTGGTGACCTGGTAATTGCGGTATGCTTGTGGTTATGTTTGACTCACACTGTTAAAGATGAAAAACATATTTTTTATAAACAAAACTTGTGCCTGCTCTCTTAGTATGATACCTAAATACTGGCATTTAAAAAGTTTTAACAAATCGCATTATCATCATCATTAATAGCCACATGACGTCCAGTGCTAAATAAAATCCTCCCTTGTAGATTTCCTGACAGTCGTTTGTAATCCGCCTACATCCACCAAAACCTGTTTCACCGAGATATGGTCTTTACCAGGCCATCCCTCTAAGCCCCATGCTGCGTTTGGCTTCAAATGGGGTCTACTCGAGATTTTCCGGCCCATCGGCCATCAGTTCGAATGTTCATAAGAATTTCAATAAATACGGCTAAGCGTCGAAATGAAAGCCGCACTTAATCTTAATACACTCTTAGTATTAAAGCAGTTCTTGCTCCAAATACCGTGCACAGGGCACTGAACATGACACGAAGTATCTATGACTGTTGCACTCTCGGCTTCGCCGGTCCAGGGCGTCCCGGGCTCTCGGCCTTAAGTAGTGTATTGTGCAGGGGAAAAGAAGTATTACCGTCACGTGACTCGGCGGTACTTACTTGTATTATATGCTGATGTAGAGGATTGATGCTTTAGAGCAATAAAACGGTGTTGGTTAGTTAGTAGGTAGAGATTCTGCATATTAGGATGTGGGCCTTAGGTTCTTCTTTACAAACAAATTTTAAGCAAAATTTAATGTCTTTTTTGACGTGATAACGTCTTTAAAATCATTTTAGTCTTGTGACATGTTCAGAAACTTGTGTCACACCAAAACCTCACGAGCGCGATCGCAGGTATAACGAGAGCGAGACGGACCGATCTCCCGTCTCATCTCGAGCGCTGCCAGTCATTCCGTGAAATGCCGTTATCACGTAAACATCTCGATTGTAAACCTACTTCACAAACAACCAATTTTTTGTTTGTCAATAAATAATAACATTAAAATAAGGTTTTTAGGCAGACACCACGTTAAAAATGTGTTCAAAAAATATGGATGAATTGTAGCTTGATCTAAAATCTAGTACTTACGTAGCTGTTTAACCAACACAGACTCCTCCAAAATAATCCGATACAAACTTGGCCCGATCTTAAAAAGTAAATGAGGGTTATGAAAGTAAACTAAATCAAAATCCTGCAATTCAATGTAATAATGTTTATTCTATATAATTTACCACTATTTCAATCCAAGAGAATATCGAAATAGAACGTAAAGTATCTAATTATTTGCATCGTTCTACAAAAGAGGTCTATTGGTCGGCCGCAACAGCGACCCCCTTTCGATACAACGTTTATATTAAAACTCGATGCGTCCAGGAAATTGCTATCATACTTGATCTCAAACTGTCACTGTATTGCTTAGCAGTGTGCTAAGTCATGAGCAGAGAGCGGTAGCAAAGCATGTTTAAAGAACACTCCACTAGTAGTTCTGATGATATTGTAATAAAAAAGAGGTAGATAGGTTACTTGGGGTGAAAAAGTGGCACCCGAAACCAGAACTTTTAGTGCACCTGAGGAAAGTATGAAAATGAAAATGATTTATTTGAAATTTGAGTATGGACAGTTTGAGATGACACTGCGCAACATGTATGTGTCTCGTTAACGCTCTAGTGAATAATCATACTATACTATCTTGTTCACACATTATAACTCGGTCAAATCAACAACGACGTACCCCGTAGACAATTTTTGACTCAGCATCAGTACTGACATAACCAGGATAGGTTTTTTATTATAATATCATTAAGCAGTTCCGACAGATGTCGTTTTGCTAAATGCTATATTGGATTGTGACAGTCAAATAGAAACAAATACTAACAGCTTGTTCATTGATAAGTCAATTCGATCCCGTTGACATTTACAAGCCCCAAAAATTTTCGTTACTTTCTCCTTTCTCCGTCTGCAGGAGGAGCCTCCTCTTCAGACACATTTCAAACAAAGCCAAAAAAAGTAGCCAAATGCACAAATTTAATAATAAAATCGGTTCAACTGTTCTCGAGTTTCGCGGTTGGAAATCATTGAGAGATTAATTTTAATTTGTATAGATACAAACCTCGTTCGTCAAAATAGTTGTACTATTTACAAAACGCAATGCTTGCGCGAGCTATCTCCCTATAACTCCTTCTAGCATTCAAAAGTTGAACTAAAAATAATACCATACTATGGTATTTTGTTGATTTATATTTATAAATACTCATAAATGATTATGTTTATAATGTTCATAAATACAGGAATATATTTATTATTTATTTAGTTTCTTATCATAATAAGAAACTAAATAAATATTAGTATTTATGAACAGGAAAAAAATAACTCTAGTTGCTTTAAGATAATAATGTCATTCTGGTTACCGCTTTTCCTGTAACTATGCACCACCGCCTTAAAAGCTTTGTAGCACTATTCAACAATCGTCTGCATTAAAGCAAATCCATCCTTACCCCGTTTCGTTAATGCTTCATTTCCAACTCCAGGAATGTTCGTAAAAGAAACTGCACACTAACTCCATGGAGAGATCAATAAGTGCTAACGTTTATATTGTTTGAGTATCCCTTTTAAGAACTTATTAAGGCAACCCTTTTAGGAGTAATAGAAAAGATTTACTCAGACGCCTATCTTTTTGATAATGTTTAGAACAGGGATATGATAGATTTTATTTTTTCTGCAGACAAATCGGTTGTTTTTAAAGGGTTAGTTTTTAATCAATGATACACGCCTGTGTTTATTATAATTTTATTACTTCCAGTCAAGGAAAAAAATGACACATGACTGTATGAATAATTTTCCTTGGGTATTATTTTTCCTTTATAATTTCACTTGATTACCGACAACCAATTGAAGTAAGGAATTTATATTTTATTTGGTAGACCAAATTCCAAAAAACCCTTATTAAAAAAAAGTTAACAAAGCGGACCATTAATTTGAAAACAATGAAGTTTATGTAATTGTTTAATAGATTTAAAACTGAACATCAAATCTCTTTCTTATTGCCAACCAACAAGCAATATCAGTCGCATAGTTTACGATACTAGAAAGACAGTCGCTATTGCAAGACATTTTCTTAATATTGATCTACTTGTGCCCAACAAACTACTCATTTTTAAACTAATAAATAAACTAAAAGCAACTTGACAATGTACAATATGCAACCGTACATCGGTACTAGATCATAAAACAGTAAAATTTAGAGATATAACGGATCTGCAAGCGTTTTATATAAATCAGACTTTATTGGCAGCTAGAGAGTCGTATCATTTTCGCAAGATATCTATTCAGAGGCTATGCCAAGTCTACGCGGCTGGAATACCAACTATTATCGCGCAAACTTACAAAGGACACTATTAAAATAAAACCAAGTTTTCGGTGAACTCAGCGTTTAAGACTTAGAGTTAAGTTTTGAATGGACGGAGATTCGGGATGGACTTGAACGATTGGTGGCAGAACAATGTACCCCACACTATCTGTCAAATGATAAAATAAAGTGAGAATAAGTCGAGATATTCAGGGATGTAAAAGTTGGTTTTGAGTTGTAAGAACGTGTAAACGCTGAATGCTGAGTTATAGAGTCGGGTTTAAATTTGCTTACAGTTTGATCGGATTCAGATATTGGCACAGACTGCTGATAAAAATTTCGTTATACTATTTTTACAAATTGGTCGTTCCATTGCTTAACACGGTAACAAAGATACCTGCGATGTTATTTAACATAATGTGGTAAGATTTTGTGTGGTTAATTATTCATACAAAAACAGCTAAATACAACTATTTTTTTTAAAAGTAACATTTTCAGAGGCACCTTTGGCATCGAAAAAAAATATCCTCAATCTATTTTCACAGCCGCTTTGAAAAGTAAATTTTGGTCTGAAGCTTTGTTGTAAGTTGTCTCTGACTGAACTTGTTCATGTAGTTATATCATAAGGATGTTTTTTACCTTATGTCGCTCAAAAATTTTCTTCCAAAATACAAAATGTTTTCAAATGTATTTTTACGCAGACTAAGAAAAAATATATGCTGGCTGACATAATCTGATATTTCAATTGATCAATGTCTGACACCGAGCTATGAATTAGATTTATGTTTAGAAGTAGGTCTCCAGACACTATCGTGAGATGTTGCTTGAGATATCGCTTTTCGAGACTACACTTAGAAACCGAATTGAGTGGTTGTCTAAAAAACGTCTGAAGTTATCATAACACAAATTACTTACAACAGCAAAAAAATATTATATTTACGTATCATTATAGTTCAGATGTAAGAAATAGATAATCACTATTAGTATTCTCAATTTGAAGAGATAAGATTTGTTCTTTCCAGCTGAAGTTGTGGTCAATTAACATATTAATTAATTAGTCTAAGAATATCACTGAACCATAATTTGCTTGTGGTCTTTTTTTTCCTTCATTAAATTAAAAAAAAAATATATCATTAAAAACATCTATACGAACAGTAGCAAAAAAAAATGTTTAACCCTTCGAACCAAATGTCTTAGGTTGCTGTTAAACCACAATGATTTCATCATCGTAATGGTAGTTTCAGTCTAATCGTTAAAATCAGCTGTGGTAGCCGTCGGTAAGCCTAGAAGCGACACACGATAGATATACCGAAACGCTGCAATCTGTATTTATCGCCGCCATAGCGCGAAAAATACGCTCATCTGTTTCTTTACTACCCCATAAATCTATAGAATAATCACTTGCATAAAAAACGACAATACAACACCAGTATCCGGGATATAAACTGGGTATACTTACCCGTCTGTGACCGCACCATTTAACGTTACGACCCGGCTTTCCTTGCTTATACTGCTGTATTTATCGTTTAAAACACTACACATATGGATGACAAACTTAAAAACAGACTTCAAGAAATGAACTTCTAAGAAGACACTGCTGTACTGCAAAGAGATAAAGTCGAATATGCTGTTGCTAAAGATTTGGTAAGCAAGAATAAGTTTGCAAGAGATGCACAAGAAATCATAGCTAAGTTGGGATGCCTCAGCTTGTTTTTGGCACAATAGCAAATGAAGGTAGTAAAATTTTAAAAGCACTGTAAACATTATTTGAAAGCGTAAGGACTGAGGTTGCATATTTTTATTGTTTTCAGTGTCGCAAATGTATAAAATCTTTGTTAAAATTTCAGTTAATTTCATTTCGGTTGAGTATGGGCTACAATACATTTGCTAAACATTTTCATAATTCATAGGAATGAACCCAGAAATTATTTAGAAAATAACATCAAATAGGTATGAAAATGCATAAATTTACAACCTCGAATGAAACCAAGGGAAGTGGTTACTTAGCATTATTAATTGCTCAGACGATTAGGTTCTATCCAATTTATAGCATTTTTCTCTTTGGCTTGTACTTTCACTTTTCATTTAGACCAAAAATGTAGTCACTCAACATGACATGAAAATAAGTTTGCCTACACTACAGAATCACTCTACCACTATTGTCTGTTCAGAACCATGTGTTGAGTTGCATAAATTTTGTGTCCTAGCCGGATGTGCCGGCTGTATAACGGATGCAGTGAGCAAACGTGGTTAGACGTTAACAATAATATATAACGCTGTCTGGTTCAGGTTACTAGCATTTTTCATCTAAGATAAGAAAAACAATTCAGACGGTCTTATTGCTAAAATCACAGTACTTACATCTTTCACTCATCACTAGTCGTTTAATTGGAAATAAAAGTATTGAAAGATTGGTAGTAAAACAGATAGAAGACTATCTTTCAGATCAGATCCTGGTGGCCTCATAAGAAGAAGCTCATCATACTGAGTATTAATTAGTATCTGTGTTCTTTTCTATTATACATACATTCCGAGGCATATTCAGAAGCTTCCAACCCAACGGGTTGCTTAGATTTTTGTCGTTGTATTCTATCACTGGAGATTTGGCCGCAATTGTACAATGAACGCTAAGGAATGTTCCGGCCAGACTTAAACTCAAAACCACCGGCTTCCACGCATGTGTTTAACCACTAGGCCACTCTTTTGTAATTATGTTATATTCTATTAGGCTCATAAAATGTTGAAAATAAGATGATTTGGTACTTCACAGCTCTGATTCCGTAAGTTCACATAAACATAGTTCCAGCGATGCTCCGAACAGATATCGCTAACAGCCGTTGAATGCACCTCGGAGTACGGAAACTTGCAGCGCAGGCAAACTTCTACGTGTTACTTGGCCTACATTTTGTCTCTTGGCCGTTGGGTAGGGCCATGAGAACAGCGATCGTGTCTTCTTGAAACATAATTAGAAATGGCGGCGAAACTTCGAAATTATTAACCTCAAATTGTATTTGTTGGTTACCTTGCTGAAAAATCAGTTTATTAGAAAAAAATATCTGCATCGTTGTGCTTTCAAGTTCTGATTGAGTCTAAGTGACAATGACAAGAGATCAGCAAAAAGTCAAACTTGGAAAAGCGAGTATTGCCTTTTCGTCCTCGTCGTCGCTTACCATCAGGCAAGACCGGGGTCAAAAACTAAACCATTTTTCATAGAAAAATATCACTTTGCAGAACACTGCAGGGATAGCGAAGTAATTTTCTACATCGAACTTCAACGAAAATCTATTCCCATTGTGAGATACAGGGGGGCTAAAAAGGCAACATGATAATATGAATCATCTAAAATATTGCCTTTTTAGCCCCCCCAGGTTATATTTTGTAAGTATTTTTTCAATTTCATTTTCCTTAAGCTTATTTTTATTTTCCTGTTTAAGACATGTAGAGTACAGACTCTGTGTAGAGTAGAGTTATTTCTGCTTATGTTATATGTTTACTTGTTTAATTCAGTTCTCTTCATAATGTATTCATGATGAAATTCAGGTAAAAATATTAATAACACTGTTTATTTGTCAATTAAATCGTCTGTTCTGGGGCCATACGCTAAAATATAGCCACAGATTTCTCATATTCACAGAAGTGGACTGTGAAATATTCGTCGCGTAATATATGTACTTCGCGACGTTGGACTTCAACTCTTTCAAGACTTTAATAAGCTGAATTTTGAACTTACACAGTATTATACAGCTTACGATTTCAGCAGCGAATAAAATATTACTTCACTTGCAGTTTAATGCATTTTGAATTCCATTCTGAAAAGTTTTACTAGGATTTTTCAGTTTGAATGTGCCCACGAAAATGGAACTACTCATACCTTTTCATGAAAATATAAAAAACACCTAAAGTAAGGTTAGTGTCGAAGGTTTATCGTTGGTGTTGAAACCAACTGAAAATTCTGTCAACCTTTGCATTGGAAGAGGAATTTTGGCCGAAAGGTGTCACATATCGGTGGTTCGGCGGCCGGTTACCGGACACCATGTCACGTCAGACGTCCCCGTTTATTATGAACAAAAAATACTGGGTTTTTTCATACCTCTTCCTATCCTATCCGAGTCGAGTTTTGGAAGATTTTTCAATGTTATTTTTTACCTGGTAGTGACAATGTTAGATTACATAAAAAAACACTAGCACATTGTGCGTTTCTCTTAAGTACAGAACTGTGGGACCCGTGTTAGTTTTAGCATGCATTTTTCGGATCGTCTCCTATCGTGCCTTACCGAGCACGGATATACCAGAAAAGAAGATCAAAAAATTTCGGAAGACTTACCAATACAGTTTGAGAACCCACTCAACATTGGTAATTCTTGCCAATCCGCTATCGTCCTATAACCCATGGGCACTTCTACAACAATTATATAGCCATCAAACTAATATTCTTTGAGGGTCGACTATAGGGAAATCGCCCTTTTTACCTGCACCACCGTAATTGATTCATCTAAAATCGCTTGCTCAAAGTAAGCGTAGCGAAAAGAGAGAGGCTACATACAGGCCTGCGCAGTCTTTATTGGATTTTTCCCCGGTTTTTACGGCAGTAAGCACCTTTGCTTCAAAGACTCAAAGGCTAAGTTATGATTCGCCCGCCGCCTGAATCTGATTATCACACCTCCGCCGAAATGAAGATCTATTTTTAGAATGAAAGGGTTGTCTGACCTATTGAAGGGTTGATTGAGATAAGATTAAATGAGGGATTGAGGTGAAAAAACCACCTTAGCAATATTTTAGCAACAGCGAAATGACGTTTGGTTGTAATCGATAACTCAAGATCGAAGAGACACTTACTCAAGACTCTATCATCCTCTTTGCAGTCATTCAAGCGGATAAGCAAGGTTGAAAAAAATACAAAATTTAGGAGAGAAACCATGAAGGCACTTATTAGTTAATTGAGTTTTGAAACTGACATTCCAATCAAACTCACAAATTATATTTTCGGTCGAACATTGAAAAAAAACTTACACCTACAACGAAGATCACCGGAAAGTAGCTTGTCTGTGTTCTACAGAATGGAGAATGTACGAAGGAGTTACATGACCTGATTCTGCCAGGCAGGCACCTTTTCTTCATAGGACTGAAGCTAGAGCCGATTGTTACAACTTGGGCCTCTTCTAGAAAAGAGTGAAAAGGCATTTGTTAGGCTGTCGCATTCCACCTTAGACCACACCATCATTTTAGATTAGGTGAGATTGTGGTTCCATACCTGCTGGATATAAAAACATAAAAAAGAGACGCGATAAACTAATGGAGGTTACTTGTATATCTCAGTACAACTTTCAAACTGTCCCTACCCTGATAATTTCAGCTAAATTAGGAAATAAATAAACATTAGTCATCATGACGTATTACAATCGAATTCCTACTGTTTATGAAATCAATGAACTTTTTAATCCCCCTGACATGTGCTGTGAAATCTGGAACTGTTTGTACACAAAAAATCTCACACACTTTTAAAGAGCCCATGTTTGCTGCGCCGCGCAACCCATGTGGTCCGGACTATATCCAACCCAAGATCTTTTTATGAATTTGTTTTTTGTTACATTTGCAACAAGTTATGAACGAAGGATTACAAAGTGTCAACATGTGTCAAAACGTTAATTGCTTAAAGATTTATATGTGTCTGTTCCTAAAATAGCTCTTTTTTTTACAGTAACTTCATATTATTTTAAAAATATATTCAGCGGGCTAATGTGCTTATGTGCGATGTCATAAGCGATTTTTTTAATTTGTTTATTTCGAACAATGTTAAGCATAGGACACTATTATTTTCTGCTGAACTGTGCAACAGCTTAAAATGTAAAGAAATCTTACTTGAGTTTCATGTTTCATGCTAAAGATTATCTCAAAGAGCCTTGACAGGCGGAAGCAACAGCAAATGCAATGAGACACAGTCGATGCATGCGAAATGCATTCGTCTGTATCTTGCATTAAAAGTGATACTGTTACTGATACTAATACTTCCAATATCTTCGAGTTGAGGATATATTTCAGATACACTGAAAGAAATGTTTGAAATACGTAACTACAACATCAAAAAAGTGACTTAACCAAAGATATTTTTTTATAATAAATCATCATGTGCATTTGTTATCAAATTGTTACTGCTGAAAATAGATTTCCAATTTTCAGACCTTTCAATAGACATCCATTTCATAACTTAGTGGGCATCGTCTGTGTGTGGGTGCTTCCTATGTTGGTATCATCATTGTTAATAAGTATTTACATAAAAATAATTTATGTTCGTGTAGCCGTTATTTAGTATACCATAGACAAGCTTTACTCAGTTTGAGGCACTATATAAGGTAATGACTCTAATAAGTAATGGTAGAGACCGTCTAAGGTGAAATGACGCAGCCCTCCAACGCATCTCCGCATACATGCAGGCACCCTTGTTTAATGTAGATGCGGTGGAGGTTGGCGTCATTTCAGCTTAGATGATCTGTACCTATTCATTTATCTATCATTAGGTTTAAAAAAAACGTTACCACAATCAGGTATTTTGGGACATTACAACTGCAATAATGGTGTACGATCCAACTAGCAAGCGTATATACATCAACAGTAACCGCCGTTTGAGAAATTAATGTCGTTAGACGTGGACCACCTTGCACTACAAATTAGAGATATAGCTACTAAGCTATAGCATATTAAATGCTAGGTCCTATAAGTGTGTACATTCATCCAAAAGAGTGTGTACAGTCATCCAAAAGAGTGGCAAATAAGTGTTGCGTAGTTGACGTTAAACAAGTTAAATACTTTTTAGGGTTCTGTACCCAAAAGGTAGAACAAGCGATATACTTTTAAGGGTCCTGTGCCTAAAAGGTAAAACAAGCAAAATACTTTATAGGGTTCCGTACCTAAAAGGTAAAAACGGGACCCTGTTACTAAGCCTTCTATGTCTGTCTGTCACCATGCTATACGTACCTCATAAACCGTGATAGCTATCGAAATACCCATCTACAAAATGCGCGAAATACCTGCTTTTAAAAGGTTTTTCCCCTGAATAAATGAACCGTAAGCTGACAGATAGGTTTGTGTAAATGTGTATTCACCTGTGCCTATTTCTTTTTAACGATCTAATTCCATATATGCTACCTACTTCAATTTTATTATAGCTTACTCTATTCTCACTTAACTGCTGATTTATTATCATTTCAATCATTACTCGTAATAGATTTGGCAAAATATGATAAAACATTACATAGGAAAATAGTAAATTCGTACAGTCAAAATAAAAACAAAACATAAAATTTACGGAGTGAAAAGTTGTTCAAAATGGTCTCCGCTTAGTATAAAGAATTTATGGACGAGTACAGCTATAGATTAGTTAACTTTGTTGGTTGAACAAAATAAATATCGAATAATATTTATTACAAATTCATCTCACAAATTAATCCCGAAACACATAGAGTATGGAGTACATCGGAAACTGTTATATAGTAACGGTCAAGTAACATAAACAACGCAAGAATATTTGATCAATCGCGCGTCAACGTAACTTATGGGACGATCTGCAGGCGTACAAATGGGGTCGGCCAGCCAATGCATACAGATATAATATGTTGAGTCATGGAGTGAGAGGGCACTGGAAGAGATAAATGTACAAACGCGTTTAGATTTAAGTGACCTATGTCGCGAAGATTCCATTACTAAGATGGGTCACTTAATTCTGAAGGGGTCCCTACATGCTAACATGCACATAGTGTCAACATTTTTGTCTCGTGACCTCGGACATTTTGAATGGTTTTCATTCATTCAATTCAAAGCATGGCATGATGTTGTCACGGTGTGTGCATAAAGGAAGCTTACCGACGGTGATTTTTTGCTGTCACGCGGTTATTACAAGCGCGAAAGCTGCGCTACTAACGCGTGTTAGTCCCATTTGCAACGCGCTAAAATAGCGCTGCCAAGGCACTACCAACGTGCTACTGCAGCAATTATATAGATGACAACGCGCGACCGTGTCGGAGGAAAGGAAAGAGGGGAGGAAAAGAAAACTAAATCGCACTTGGATCGCATAATCGCAACAGAAGCGGCCACAGTATCGCGTTTGCATCGCGACTAAATGTGAGCGCCCCGTGGGCGTGGGTATTGCACTGCCTCTTGAGTCCCACAGACTTTTCTATTTCCCTTTGAGTAATACTTAGACGCACTGAAACCTCTCCGATTAGTGCAGCATTTAAACCAGGTTTTGCGAGCATTGCTTTTTTGTATGGAAAATTCTTGTCAGTTCTAGTCTTTTGTATTCGCGTATGGAACCATTCCAAAACTGTAATATATTATTACGGCCAATTGTGGTATCAATCTTGAGGCTTTTTTCCATATGTGTACGTAAAAAAGAACTGAGAATGTACATCTTAGCATCATTATGCGTAGCTTTTATCTGAGTTCAAAAGGTTAACGTTGAATTATTGTAATGTATATCTTGAGCGCGCATGGACGGGGAAAGGAGGCATTTGCCCAGCTGTGGGATCCAAACGGCGAAGTGAGTTATGATATTTGAAGTGAAACAAAGCTTAAGTGTTTTTTTCACTTAGTTTAAAAGCTTCATCTTGATCTACTGTTTCAATTATCTTAGCCATTGGCTGTTAAAATGTCAAAATATGGAGCGTAAGCAGTTTGTTGAAGAGAAAGAAATCATCGATAGGGTTCTCCATAAAGATGTCAGGCTTCATAAATACCTCAAAACTAGTATTGTGGTGCGACTCTAACTGCTTCAACTTTTTTTTTATAATAGGCTTCAAGATGACCTCCCCTCCGTGATGGGAAGCAGCTGTGAGGTCCAGATATGGGATTGACAAGCACAGTAATGGAAAACTACTCAGCTGGGCCCCAAGTCTGCTAATTTTAGAGCATTCTAAAATTAGCAGTCTGGGGGCCCCGGTCAATCTCATTTCCTATTATCTGAATAAAGTTGCCCACTTAAGATTTATAACTAGGTTCTGAATTACCGTATTTTCTCAAAGCACGTAATATTATTTATTCTTACACAAGTAGTCCGTCACGTACAACTTGTTCTTGTTGGGCCAACTCCGAATGAGGATTAACCCAAAATCAGCCATTAAATCTTGCAACTACGTGTCGAGAATTACTCCACAGGAATGTGCTGAAAATGGTGTTAAAGATTAATGCCTAAGTCTATCCAAGGTCACCTTGAATATCTCTGGGTCAGTCTGGTTTGCACAATACGGATACGGTGTTAGAAAAAGATGGAAGGAAGGAAGAAGGAAGGTGCCCGTGGCGCAGTTGTGACAGTGATGGCGACAATCGCTGTTGTAAAGCAACACACGCCGGGTCGGAAATGGGATGGGTTACCACCCCGACTGAAATTTAGTGATGTGTATTTCGGGCATCTCCGTGCTTCGGAAGGCACGTTAATTTTATCCCGGCTGACGTCGTAGATGTCAGTCGTTAATCCTAGTCGGAGGCCTTAGGGCGGCTTGATAACATCTGACAATAAGGTTGTTCACTAACCTTACACCTCTCCAACAATACGCACTGAGCCCGCGTGTTGGAGTATGGCTCAATCCACCTCATAATTGAGGTGAGGCCTGTGTCCAGCAGTGGGACGTATATAGGCCGTTTATGGTTATGGATGGTTAGAAGAAAGCCTCCACGGCAGTGATGGCCTAGAGTGAAACTAGAAACAAGCTTTTCGTGTGTGTGTATGATCTTAGGAAAATTAGGCAAATAGGGAATAAGCAATTATTACCTATGGATCGGAAACGTGGTCACTCACTATGGGCCTCATAAGAAGGCTTAAGGTCACTCAGCCTGCTACGGAAAAGAAAACACTACTTTTGGAAGTTTTTAACTCAGGTAACCTACGTTTTGATAATATTTTGTCTTCACCATCAAACCCTTACTCACAACTATATCCAAAACAGGGTAGTCGGACGTACACTGATTGTTGCCGTCATGTAAACGGAACATTCAGAAGTCCACTTTTATCCGAGCGAAATTTGATTCGTGGTAAGGAGCAGGCATGCCGTCGTTATAAGGGCCTTTTTATCGGTGTTTTCCTTTAAAATGACAATGTAGATTGTCTGGCTTGATTCGAACTCCAGACAACATGACCTTTCGCTATCCAAACCCTTTGCTTAAAGTAATTTCAACTGATGGCATCTATACTACCTTAGTAGTGTTCATTCATTACGTGACTCTTAACGAACGAGTCACTATCGCACGCGTATTATAGTCAAAGTTTATTGTTACAGCTTTCAGGCTGTTGCGGTGGCTTTATGTCGACAGTGAATTAGCTACGATTATGGTAAACTACGTACCACGTAACTAACTAACTATGTCGGGTACTGGATGGGTGTACACCTCCACTAATATAAAACGTTGAACTTGTATTTTTCAGACACCTGTGTTTCGGAAGAAAAATAAAAAAGTAAAACGAACGAAAAAGTAAGATAGAAAAGGAAAACGGCTTAATTATATCGTACAGTAAAATTTATCACTTTCCTTACAGACCTCTCAGAAAAAAAAAATGGCTGAAACTGTTTTCGTTATTTCTCAAATAACCTAAACAAATAATTTTGTCGGTCTTTAGTTAAGAGAGTAAGTTGTAAGTGACCTCAACAAAAATGTGTTTAAAAAATAACAAGTTGGTTTTCTTCCAATTACTTAGGTAAAAAAAATAACATGACGATAGTCTATGTTATCAATGTAGTTAAGGCGACACCAGTGCTTAGCTATTCAGTTAGTTTGGAGAGACTGATAACATCTGATATGTTAGTGGTGTGGCTTATACACACCACTAACAGACTCACCAATTGATGATTAAACGAACTTACCTTAAGTGAAGTTCTATCATAATTATATGAGTCGCTGCATCCGAAGGGATTTTATCACAAGGTAGTACATTTCTTCATGTACCAGGCATCAACACGTTTTAGAGCTGGTATCACTGAAACAGAAAAAAAAACAAATTCCCTCCCTACGGTAGGTGCGTCGCTCTGACAGGTGACAAGTTCATCATTCTTTTAGAGACAGATTTCCCTAAAGTTACTCGGGTCAGTTACCAAAGGGTATGATGGTAACTATGGGTAGGGTGGGAGCTAAAATCCCTTCGGATGCAGCGACTCATATAATTATGATAGAACTTCACTTAAGGTAAGTTCGTTTAATCATCAATTATACTTCGTCGCTGCATCCTCGGGATTTTATCACAAGGTAGATGTTTAGAGGTCTAGGGAAATCAATATCAAGGATTTACTAAATTGAATTTGATACCAAATTTTATTTTTGATGTGAAATAGGTAACGTTTATTATAATTTTACCTGTTTACTATAAAAACGCAACAAAATTAAGGACCAATGACCAAAAGTCAAAAGATCATCGCAGCTTCAGTATTATGTTCCAAGATGAATATATATTACTTAAGATAACTTCATGTTATAAATATGCTTTGCATAATAATTAATATTAATTGAAGCAATGTTAATTAAAAAAACTTAATGGTAACTGTATGAACTTTGCTGTTACCACACACAAGAACAGGTATACATATACCACCCAATAATAAAACCTAATTTACTCGAATATTTAATCCATAGTAAATTCGGGATCAAAGAACGACGTCTATTGAAACAGGTTAGCAGCTTGAGCTGCAACTTTTCCGTTAATGTTTTCGTAATAAATGTAAAGTAAGGTGGTACATAATTATATACAAGTACACTGGGCAGTGGTTTATTACAACAATTTAAATGCCCAGCATTGTATGTGCTCGTTGTGTGGGTGACACATAATTAGTCACCTAACTTAATTCAACTAAAGCTGTTGTTTGGAAAACCTATTCCCAAATAGAACCCAACGGCAGTGGGTACTAAAGTAAGTTAGTTAGTAACTTACTCTCCTAGTTTTGCTAATAATATTTCTTAATGTAAGTATGTTGTCTACTGCACAGAGTAAGCAGACTTTAGAATCCGAAAGAATAATAACCTAGGCATAATAAGCTTCAGTTTTTATTATTTTTCTTAAGAGTTTCTATGACTCTCATTGATTGAAATGTCCTTCCAAGATAGAAACTACACATGACCTAGTCAATGCAGCTGGCCTATGTTTTTAATCCAATAACCTAACTGAGGTATCATTACTTAGGTAATTTATGCCACTCTGGTGAAAGCTGGGGCGTTTTGTAAGGATGAGACGTCTTACTATTCTTTATGACAATGTTTTCGTGAGTGGAAATCGTCTATTTTTAACTATCGCTATGCGAATAATATCCGTAACACTGTAAGTAGGTAGGTACCTACAGTTCCCTGTTGGTACAGTTAAGGTTAGAATTGCATTAAGATATTCTACTGACTTCTCTCCTTAAATCTTCTTACTGTGAATTTCTTATTAAATGTCAAATCTTGTTTGGCTTGGTACACTACTAAAGTGTAAACTAATAAAAGAGCTGTTGCTTATGCGAAGGTGTTATTTTTCATTAAATTATTATTGTGATTTCAGTCCTATTCTCACGAAAAACTTAACTTATAACCTATTGCGGTCATTTTAAAATGAAAGACCACGATGTCTTCTACTCGTGAGTGCGTATGCAACAAATTCTTAATGGTAGGTCACCTACCTACATAATATCAAATACTAAAACTATTAAATTGTAATTTAGCATCTGATTGCAATTAATTTCTTAATCAACAAACCTTGCCAGATGCGAACAATAAAAGCTAAAACTACTTCCTATAAATTGGTAATCTGCAAATCATTACCAAACATTTTTGTCTTTAGGTAGGTATATGCTGTCAGAGTATCTGCAAATGACTAAGTACTAGTCTTACTGAAATCGAGACAAGATAAACATCTTTTTCCAATACATTTCCTGTATTCAGAAATGCGATCAATGTGAGATGGTTTTAGTTCAATTTATAACTTTTAATCCCAAGTCAAAACCAGTCATGGCTTGGATATGGTTATCCACTATACCTATTGATTGATTTTGTTATTTCAAAAAATAACCACGGAATCGAGGTACTAAATCAAGTCTACATTATAAGTTGTGCCTATTGAACGGCTAAAACAGCAGTTACACCTTTAAAAATCATCTACTCAGTCGTTAAATGACAAATTTAACGCTTGCTGAATTATGAGTAGTCACTAATGTTTGCTAAATGGCAAAAGTGTAGCATTTTGCATATAAAAGAAATCCGCGTGCGTAGCACACCACTCAACAACAAGTAAATCAAGTAGATACATGTATGCATATACATTTAAAAGACGGCTGTGTTTATGTACTTACACCATTATTAAGTGTTGTTATTCAACTTGTTATTGTTAAACGCGTGGCTGCATTAAATACTTACTGTGTTAATTATTAGGTGGATTAGGTTTATCGCTTCATAAGAATAAACTATTAATAATAAAGAATTTAAGTGTCTCTTCAATTCATGTTGTTTCAAATGCTTTTGCTTATTTATTATATTAAAATAAACTACTATAAAAATAAGTCGGGTTTTCCTTTCTGACGCTATAACGCACAGACCGATTTCCACGGTTTTGCATCCGTTAGAAAGGTCCCGCGCTCCGTGAGGTTGATAGCAAAGAAAATTCAGCAAAATTTCAACAGAAAAGCGGGAAAATCTTTTTTCACATACAGCTAAGGCCACGCGGACGAAGTCGCGGGCGGCTGCTAGTCATAGATAATTATTTCTTGAATAATAAAGGAAATTTTGGAAAACTTACATGGGTTCTCTGCCACCAGGTAAGGTTATCAAACCATCAGCAAGGTAAGATACAGAAAAATACTGGTAAGGCTAGGTTGTTTAATACATACCTGACTTTTCATAATCACTATGAAAATACTTTTCATTTCATTTTATGTTTTATTTTATTTTATTTCAATTCATTTCATTTCATTTTATTTCATTTTATTTCATTTTATTTCATTTTATTTCATTTTATTTCATTTTATTTTATTTCATTTCATTTCATTTTATTTCATTTCATTTTATTTCATTTTATTTTATTTCATTTCATGGGCCATTCACGGATTGAATATAGGCCCTTAATTCAGATATTGCGATATCGTAACCGTCATGTTGACTCACGGCCAACTCCCAGGTTTGTTCCTTATGTACAGATCAAGCTATTAAGTCTCAAATTTGAGATCATTTTTCTGTATTTATATGCCTTCGTGATGACTCGCGGCCAACCCCCAGGTTTTTACTATACCTTCGTGATGACTCTCGGCCAACCCCCAGGTTTTTACAATACCTTCGTGATGACTCTCGGCCAACCCCCAGGTTTTTTACGAAGTAAATAAATACAAAATTTTTAATTAGGCACCGGTACTCACCGGGATGGTTTTCGGCGTCGGCCTCTAATTACATAGCTAATTAAATACTTCATTCTGCTAAATCCGCATTGGATTGTCATTTTCTCATATGTTGTGAACTTCGTGGGCAGCAAGCCTACGTGAGTGGTTATCCCGTGGTAACACGGGTGTTAGCCTTCATCATATTATGAATATTGTAAACGGTAACCACGAAGTGGTATCAAATGTATTTAAATATAAATTTTATAGCAACTAGAGTAAGTTATGATGTTAGCCATAGCTGTATAGCTACAAAAGCTGTGGCGTGGCTACTCAGATGTGTCTGTGTAGTAGCAAAATGAAACATTATTTCAATGTCAGGTACTTCCATTACTAAGACTTATTCTTAGTCGTTAGTTTTCAATTGAAATTACAATCTTATTCTAGAAGTTTTTAGGTACTAGTGTATATAGAAAGAAAGGTTTTTGTTATGCAAGGATAGCACAAAATAACTTACAGTTTGGTCTTCGATTTGATTTTCACCTTAAAATGCTTTCGAAACCACACTCGCGTTGTGGGCCTGGCCGTGCTCTCGTTACGGGTCGTCCTCTTGGACAGGAATAAACAGGAACCTTTATTCTGCTTGGCTAATTTGTTGAAAATGCACCGACCAACTTGGTACGGGAAAAAACAGGATCTTCTTCTTCTGTTTGTCTCGTTTGTTGGAAATACACACTCAGTGTGCGTTTTATCGTAATCTCGTTACGGTGGGTCCATTTTGGACAGGCCTCAACAGGATCATAAACAGCTAAAATTAATGCCAACATTGATTAAGACCACTTCACGGTCTCATCATTGACGTGTTTTGTTAAATTTAAACATTGCATCGTCATGCTATTGCTTAGCTTTGTTTACAGTCATACGAAGATTCACTTTTAATCACGAGTTCTCTTATTAAAACATTTTGTGCAAGAAAATGTGGGTAGATTTTTATTGTAGATCGTATTTAGTTATTGTTTAAAACGAAAGGTAAGTACGATCTTAACGTTGTATTTCATTTAGGATCTATCGATTTACACTACTACAACTATTGCAAACACTTCAGCACTTAAAGAAACCGTTATATAAAAAATATAACGAGAGAGGGTGTGTCGATGCCCGAACACTAGAAACGAATGATGAACTTGTCACCTGTCAGAGCGACGCACCTACCGTAGGGAGGGAATTTGTTTTTTTTTCTGTTTCAGTGATACCAGCTCTAAAACGTGTTGATGCCTGGTACATGAAGAAATGTACTACCTTGTGATAAAATCCCGAGGATGCAGCGACGAAGTATAATTTATGTCGTCCAACAAACACCCTTTACTGAACGTTACACACATTTAACTTAATTATAACGATATAGCTTTACGTGCCTTGTTTATATACATAAGTACTGAGATATAAGGGAGAAATTTATATGGCTTTAGTGAGGTAGAACATAATCTCAAAACGAGTTTCACTAGAGAATATACTAAGTAAGTAGATTCTGATTATAAAAAATGCCGACTTGAAACCGAAAGCTCAAATATTCAATAATTGGAATAGTATTCTGTTAATAATTTGAAGTGGATAAAATTGAGAGCTTGATGGTTCTTATATCAATGCACCAAATAAATAGAAGCAATTTCTTCAATGACAATGTTAAAAAATACTTATTTTATTTAATGTGATTTTTAAGAGAAAAAGTCTAACACAACTTTCAAAAGTCTTCATCAGCAGAGTAACATTTCCAAAATCATAACTGTCATCATAATTAAAAATTCACATTAACATAATTAAGCTGTCAGCAACCGTATACTGAGCTTCTAAACAAGCGGATTTCAGTAACAAGTTGAAAGTATAAAAGTATTTAAATGAGCCCTGGTAATTATGCGAAAAGTTGGCCTTTCGGGCCCTGATAAAAGAACTGTTTACGCACTGTCTCTTAAGTAAATTAGAGAGTTTTCAACAACAGTATGTTAATAGGATAGGTAGAGAGGATTTATGGAGAGTTTAAATGACCATTTTTGGAATTAAAGTTAGAAAAGGGTCTTTGTTGGCAATATCCGGAAAAAGGACCAATGAACATGGAATTTGCTACACTCAGAATTTGTGACAAAGGTTTGCGATCACCATCAGCAATAAATATTTTATAGGATTCGGAATGGATAATGCTTTTGACAGTGTCAATCAGTCGGTAATTGAACACTGAAAATCTGGTTTGGTAATTCAGAAAGTGCCTTGAAAGAAAGAAGAAAATACTTTATTGGCCTCGAAAGGCTAGAAAAGCTTACGAAAAAATACATAACTAGTTAACCCTCTTTAATGTTATGGCATATATTCACGATACTACTCATAACACTTAGTCATTAATTAAAAGTGAATCAATTTGAATAAAACATAATTATCTCTCCTCTGAGTAGTTGTCTATATTTATTTACTTTACTGACGTTAACTTTTTTGCTACTGGTTATATTTTTTTAAACTCACTATCTCACTGAAACACTGTCATGCAAAACCATTTCATCTGAGCTAGACTCGATATGACATCTCACTCCAACCACTACTTGCAGACTGTCAAAAACCATCACCACCCGCAAGCGGCACCGACCGACATGTCGACGGACAGGGAGTCGACCGCTAGCCGCCGCCTGTTGTCGGCAGCTCATCTTATGTCGTCGTCGGAAACAAATCTTCGTGTTTTAGTTCCCAAATATTATATATTTCTTCATAATATTACAACCGTACTTCGGAAGGCACGTTAAGCAGTTGGTCTCGGCTGACGTCGTAGATGTCAGTCGTGAAGCCTAGTCGGAGGCCTTAGGGCGGCTTGATAACATCTGACATTAAGGTTGCTCACTAACCTTACACCCCTCCAACAATCCGCACTGAGCCCGCGTGTTGGAGTATGGCTCAATCCACCTCATAGTTGAGGTGAGGCCTGTGCCTAGCAGTGGGACATATATAGGCCGTTTATGGTATTATAACGTTCAATTAATTGAAGATTTGATAACAGCACCCGGAAGAAATTGAGTTTGTTCGACTTAATAATCTTTTTTTTCCATTTCTAGATAACTCCGTGGCTAAAGTCATACCCAGTGCTCCAATCCCCCCTATTTTTAACAACAAAGAAAAAGTTTAGAGAGGGACAAACTCTAAAGAATCTCACTAACAAGGCGGTTCGAGTTAAGGTTGTCAGTTTTAGAACTTTGACATTTCCTAACACAATTTAAAGGATTCACAGAGTTTGATACGGTGTCTCTTTATCTTGCTAGTCTTTCCAGTTTTAAGGTATGTACCTATTTATTACAAGAAAAACAAACAACAGCGTTATTATGTCTCAATACGAGGTACTATGAGGCCCACCTCAGTGCTTATTGTTGGATCAGTGTCCGCCCTTTACGGCCTGTCCTCAATAAGATAATTCGACGTTGCATCGTGTTACAACGCGGCCATGACTACGTACCTTGAAAGGATGCCACGTCCGTAGCACGATGACGTCGTATCGTGTTTTTGTGAAAAACGATGACGTCATAAGACGTCACTTTATTATTATACACTAAGGCCAACGACAAAGTATGTTTTCTTGTGAAAATTGTTCTCCGTGCTTAGGGTGGCTTAATAACAACAACATTCCATGAAGACTTATGAAGGCTGTTGGTTCTTTTAAACTATGATTTATCAGTTTTGCCACCCCTAGTATCTGCAGAACTTCTAAATTGGTCTCTTCTGAACATTGTGCTCAGCAAGTTCTATGTGGATTGTGATCTCCTTTGGTTCGCCAAGTGTTTTTTAAGTTACACTGCGGCACGAAGTTTGTGTCTCTAGTAAATGAAAAGCACAAAAATGAAGTCAAAGGAAAAGTAAGTTAGAAAGTTCAAATCGAATAAGAACTGAATGAAAACTGTATGGAATTGAGAGAATTGTAATTTAACATAATAGTACAGACTTTTTAGTATCATTAATTTGAAGGTACTCGTATCATTAATTTAAAAGCTCAGCGTTACAGTAAACAGCACTCAGGTGTTTCCTATGTTAATTGGTATGTATTTACAAAATTAGTATATTATTTAAGTACATTGCTAACATATTCGTTTTCTGGTGTCTCATTTCACAAGCATTTAGTTGCTAGAGTCAGATGGTGATTTATGGAATAATGGTCAGTGATATTTATTTTTAATTAATTTACGATTATGAAGTTTATGTTGCCTACTAACGAGCATTCTACATATACTGTAGAGGTTTTATCTATACTTATAATAAATCTATAGAGAGGCTAATTCTGTACATGAAATATATTTAAAAAATAACTATCAAGGGGTGATTAGGGATCGCTACTGATGCCAAAAATGCAATCAGTAAATTTTTTGTCTGTCTGTCTGTCTGCTGTATATTCGTTATAGAAACAAAAACTACTCAACGAATTTTAACAAAATTTGGCAAAATCATTCTTAATACTCTTAGGCAGGTTATAGTATACCTTTCATTACGCTATGATCAATAGGAGCAGAGCAGTGAAGGGAAATAGTTACTCCATTTTTTAAACGTAAAAACCACTATATGGATTTGAATGAAACAGTATATTCGTTAGAGAAACAAATACTAATCAACGGATTTTAGCGAAATTTGGCACAGTAATACTAAATATACTAATATTACGCAAAACTAAACAATAAACCGTCTGCTAAAATACAAACTATTCCGATTCAACATGGGTTTTTGAAAAATACTGTTGAAATGTCACTGAAAGTTTGCTGGCACGGTAGAAGTTTCACTGGTGCCTTCCTCATGAAAACAATATGTTAATTTTGAGTAGGTATACCAACTACTACTACATGAAGACATATTAAATTGTTATGAAGACTTTCAAACAGCGGAAAAAACCGCGGAAAAAAAAAATTCGCTGTAGCAATAAGGTTTGATTTTTTTACTAATACTCTTTGAAAGGTATTTTATAAACGGCCATAAAACTTTAGCTGTCAACCAATATTAAATATGTAGTCCTGCTGCATAAACAACAATGATGTTTATACACGGACTTCAACCTCTATGGCTTCTCGTTTATATACAAACGTTTCCAAAGTCTGTGATCCTTCTAAATACAAACAGTCATTTATAAGGTGGTACGCTGTTAAGAACATCGAAAAGTATTAAAAAAATATATCGCTTGAGACCTCTTTTTCAGTATATTATTTTTTCAGTTAATTATTTAATCAACAGTGTTCTTCTAACGTAAGGCTCTCTTCGGCAATTGAATATTATCTAGAGCAGCAAGAAAAGAAAGCCCTGGTCTACGTCACTGCGAATTTGCGCTAAATGGATTACCCAGAGTAAGTATCTTTGGAACGAAGAGACAACTAACAACTGTAGCTGATTTAATTACAATTTGGCTAAGTCTGTAAGTAAATTTCAAAAAAGTTTTTGCCTAACAACCGGTTTGGTGTAATGGATAAGAAGTTGGTAACTACACCAGAGGTCGAGGGTTTGATCCGTGCATAATTCAAACACTACGTGTGCAGGAAAATGACATGTCATATTTCTATTGTATATTCAGAAATGTTATATGAAAAAGAGTTTAAGTATGTTTGATTTGTTCCCTAGAATCCCGTACAAAGCTTTGCTGTGATGAATAATGCCTAATAATATTTATTTCTTTAGTTGATACTTTGTTACTCTTGAACTAGCTAATCATTATCATCAGAGGGATGACCTGATGATAATGATTATCCTTGTGGTTTAGAATCCAGCTCAGTGTGCCTTAAATCACCATTTCACTACTACCTAATAATTATTATACTAATTATCAATGCTGTACTATCTTTCAGGATCAATATTGGTTGCGTGAAAATTATACCCTGATCGCATTATCTGACATTCATTGACGTTCCTTGCCCCTTTGTAAAGACGTGGCTCCATTAGCGAATTATCTTTAGTTCCATTGTCGCTTTGATTTGTGAATGGGTGTAATGCACCGTTCCTTTATGTCAGTTCATGAGCCAGACAAGGGATTATAACCTTTAACGTCATCAACTGCTTATTAAGTCACCAGTAGACACAGCCTTTTCCTTTTTTTGTGACTAGTGACTAGTGAGTTCTTTGAGAACTGTCTTTTAGTTTTTTCTTTCTTTTTTTATCTATCTGCTTTGAAAATATAAAGCATTACTTTAAATTCAGAACTCAACATTTTTAATGTTAATATACCTATTGTAAGAAATAATATAATGTTTTATTATCTATCGACGCTTAAACCAGTTTTTGGGTTGGGAAAAGTGAAGTTAGAGCTCCACGGCAGCATTATAAAAATGCTAATGATGAAAGTGATAAAGTGAAACACCATAAATAGTGAAATTTAATTGTTTTATTTTGCTTACTGAAAATTATATGCCCAATGTTCTGAAGTACACAAAGACTTTATCTTGGTTTCAAATCCCACTGTCCTCAAAATTATTTTTCATGCTATGGGTCATACAATCGCTAAAGGAATACATACCCAGGTTTAGAATAAACTTCAATTTAATGAAGATGGTAATTATCTAGATTGAATTAACAAAAATCCGCAATTCAATAAAGATTATGAGCATTGTGGTTTTACGGTCCCATAATTTCGACCAATCAGCGTTCAATAAGCTTAATTTAATCTGATGATTTTCAGACATTCTAAATTCCATATGTCTTAATTCAAGTAGATCATTACACAGTACCTTTCAATCATCAAAAATCTTATTCATAACCACATAATAAACATACACGTAATAATACGATATAAGCAATTATTCCTAAAAATACATGTATATAATGTTACTACAAACAAGCGTCGGATGGTTGAGTCTACTGATAAGAAACTTGAACGATGATGATGATGATGAATGTCGAAAGATATGTTTATATCCGTACACGGTCAAGTATTCAAGTAGATGTGGTACGCCAAATCCTAAACTATGAACAATAAAGAAAACTGCTAACATCCTCACCATCGTGATCTGGTTACGTAACTAAGAACCAGTTAAATATGAGTAAATTTACTTTATTACTTCTATTTGTATATTAAAATATCCCAAGTGTGCCTTATTAATTAAGTGCCTCTTTTAAGTTAATGCCTACTATTATATAAAAACGCAATTTATTAAATGGGTACTGCAAAATCACTATGAAGTGAAACAGCAGTTCATCCAAATTAACTTACTGAATGACACTCTGGTAGACTCGATTCGTTACGCAACCAATCCATTTAATGATAATAATATAGTACTATGAATGCAAAAGTAACTCCGTCTATCTGTGTGTGTGTTACTTTACAAGTACTGAACCAATTTTGATAATTTACTACACATAAACTTTGGCGGAAACAGTCAGGAAAGGAAAATCGAAAAGTGCGTGCTGTAATCAACTAATTGACTTCAATAAATAAATAATTATGATAAATAAAACATTGTCATTGGAGACTGGATAGGAAGAAAATCAATATTTATACTAGAGTTGGTGACATTTCGCGATATAACAATTCGTCCATTGAAATCTGTTTAACCCTACCTGTCTGTTGTATCGGATTATTGACAAAGGACTTTTGTCATCTATTATTCATTCGTAATCGGAATATTGGAAGGTTGACTTTGACTTTAACTACAAAATATCAGAAATCCTCGAGGCAAAGCCGCAGGCAGAAAGCTAGTCATAATAAATATATATTGTACAATAATTACTTATTGGAAGTACCTATGTATTATTATGAATAAGTTCATATTATGTATTTGTATAATTTATTTAGTAAAACACATTTCAATCCTGTCATATTTGTGCACTTGCTTACCCTTTCTGTGTTCTTTCCTTTACTTGTGGGTTGTCTGGAAGAGATTGCTTTCAGCAATAAAACCGCCTAAATTGAACATTGGCTCTTGAGTGTTTTCTTCTTTGTTAATTTCTCCGTTGTGTTTGTGTGCAATAAAGTGTTTCTTATCTAGTCATAAATATTTACATCCAGTCATTTAAATAACAAACAATTTTAAGTCTATGTCCAAACGCAGAACATAGATTAGGCTTGCTAAAAGCTCGCGACGAGTCTTAATGCATGTTTGTTCTGTTCTATTAGAAACCATTCACAGTATACTGTTTATATCACTTCAGACAAGCAAATTTAAGTCGTGAATTCAGGACGATAGAAGCTACAGGAAGTTGAGTTGAAGGTACGATAAAGATGTAAAGTAGGAGTAATCCAGAAAACATCTGGCTAGTGTTACATAGTGTGACGCCCTCGGATTAGATCTGAATGCAGTTTCCTAAGTGTGCAATGCTTGTAAAAACATGAAGGAATTAGCATTGTGAGTAAGCTTCTAAACGGATAGTTTCTGTATTTTACAATTGTGCCTACAGTGCAAATATTTTTCTATGTCCTTTTACTATCATTTGTTATTTGTCTGTCTTCATACATACGTACATAAACGGCCTATATACGTCCCACTATTGGGAACAGGCCTCACCTCAACTATGAGGTGGAATGAGCCATACTTCAGCATGAGAGCTCAGTGCGATTGTTGGAGTTGCGTAGGTAAGGTTAGTGAGCAATTAATGTCAGATGTTATCAAGCCGCCCTAAGGCCTCCGACTAGGCTTAACGACTGACATCTAACGTGGTCAACCGGGACCAACTGCTTAACTACACTGCTGAAATACACATCACTAAATTTCGGTCGGGGTGGTCACCCATCCCATTTCCGACCCGGCATGTGTTGCTTCACAACAACGATCGTCGCCGATCACTGTCGCAACAGAGCCACGGGCACTGTCTGTCTGTCTTCGTCGTAATACATTAATTTTCTGAACACCTCACTTACAACGTTGTTTTGACAAAAAGGACGAAGCAGATGATCCTGTTACATGATTTATAGTTAATTGAAATATCTATAGGTGAAATATTCGCTGTATAAGCACATCGAAGGTTGCAGGCGGGTTATCGCAGTAATGTGTTAACATTGTTCTGAACGCTTCGTTGTTTATGACCGGATGTCAATAGAGACGCCCATTCACGTTGCCACTTTTTAATAAAAATGAGCAATCTTTATGACTCGAAAACTCATCGTGGCTTAGTTGTATACAATGATATTACAGTAAAAGTGATGTAGATAGGTTATGTCTGTACTGACGCGAAGTCAAAAATTGTCTGTCAAAAATTGTAACGTAGTTAATTTGACCGTGTTATAACGTGTAAACAAGAGAGTAGGTATTATTTACTATAGCGTCAATGAGACAGATACAGTCATGTTGCACAGTGTCGTCTCGGTTCACCCTTGTTTGATGGAACAACGTTTGATATATATTATTTAATCGAACAACGTTTGAGAAAATCATCACTTTGTATAATATCGCAGCAATATCTATCAGTAATATCTGAGCAGCTCTGTCTTTTGTATAAGACACAAGTTCGCTCGTGTGTGGAATATTGTTCTCATCTCTGGGACGGTTGCAGCGACGCGCTATCCGCATCATTGGTAGCCCAGAGGCAACTATGGCTCTGGAGCCTCTCCAACTGCGTAGAGACATTGCCAGGTTGAGTGTCCTCTACCGCCTTTACAACGGCGAATGCTCTGAAGAGTTGTTCCAACTGATCCCGTCCTCACCCTTCCCCTCCCGCACCACACGCGCTGGTCTGCGTCAACATCCACACACGATCCAGCGACTGTCGGCCCGCACCAAAAGGTTCGGTGATTCGTTCCTGTGTCGTACTATCCAGACGTGGAACGCTCTTCCAGCATATGTGTTTCCTTCTTCCTACAATCCCGGGTTTTTCAAGCGGGGCGTGAAAAGGCATTTATGCAGGCCTTCAAAATGAGATTGACCAGTAAAGTAGTTCTCAATTACTGTGCTTGTCAACCCCATATCTGGACCTCACGACTGCTTCCCATCAAGTAGAGTGAGGTCATCTTGAAAGCCACTATAAAAAAAAAAAAATCGTTTGACAGAATTCGTCGTCTCAACCTGTCAACACTGTCAATGCCACTTTTTTAACACAATTAACCCATCTATCTATTTTTATTATAATAACATTGGTTGTATAACAAGCAGGCTTGGACCCCTGATGATCCCGAGCTCATTACTGGATGGGATATCTACTTTGTGTTAATTGAAATTTGTGGCAAATTCTTCGGTGGTTGAAAATACCGATAAAAAACCCAAGCAATCCGTATAACAGCGGTATGCTAGCAACCTAACACGATGGGTTCAAATTCCCTAGGTGAAATGTGGGCTTCTGTATGACACAACACTGGGCTTATAAAGTGCCGGGCTGATGATGGAATAAATAATTGATCATATTTAATGATGAAATAAATTTATTTCTTAGGTCACAAATAAGAATAACACTATTACAGTGATTCGAGATTTAAAATTACAACAAAAACAATGCCAAATGAAACCTTACATAAAAATGGTATGTTTGTGAAACGTCATTTAATACATTGAGGGCCTCTGTGCATACTTCCAGAGAAATCATTCCGAAGTTTTTTTATCATAAGTATGTCTTACCATCAATAGTTCCGCTTATTTGTTATAATATTATTCTGCTTACAATATTACTAGAGCATGGCTGAAGTGCCCTCGTATTAAATATTTATCAAAAATAAATTCTGAAAATATTTTTGAATAATATTTGGGAAAATAGGTATTGTTGGGCAATTGGCAGGTCCACAGGCTGGAGTGTATTGATTACACCATTTGAATGCACAGATTATTATATTGCTAACTATCAGATTCTTACAAAAGATATCATGTTATATTTTAATTTTCAAGCGCAGCTCAAATACACCTGAGTTTGTTTACCTTTAAGAGTTTGTCATTCATTTCATTTCATTTACCATCTGATATAAGTACGTTAAGATAACATATACTTTATCGCGCAAAGAAAACAATCACATTATTACTAAATTCTGTTTCGAGTGCTGATACCTAGGGTTATTTTTTGTGCACTTGCCTACCCTTTTCGTCAGTTTTCCTCTACCTGTGGGTTGTTTAGTAGATATCGCTTTTTAGCGATAAAGCCGCCTAAATTGTACATGAACGTTCATCTGTGTTTCTTTGCTGTTGATTTCTGTTGTTTTGGTGTGCATTAAAATATATATCTATCTATCTATCTAGGCGAGTTGATAGCTATCATCAAATTCATTAAATTTTCTAATTCAAAAAACTCGGATGTAACTGAAAATTTTGCAAAATGATTATTCTCAGTACTGGAAAAATTAGTCCATAAATTAAATTCCTCGCAAGGTCTATTCCCAGAAGGTTTTTTAGGAAGGAAGATTAATAGGTCGCGCTATCAGATACCTGCTCCTACAACCCCTGACAATATGAGTGATGGCTTTTTTTATTATTTCCCCTTGGAGTTCCATGAGACTCTTGGTTTATTTTTGTAATTTCAAGAAAACTGGAGGTGTGATTTAGTCGTTTAATCAAGTAATGGAGCTATGGCCTAGTGGCGACAGTGGCTTGGCAACGATCACTGTAGAGCTAAGCATGCTTGGATGGGTAGAAGGATTCAGTGATGTTTGAAATATAGAATTCGTGAGAATAATTTATTGCTTAATTGTATTATTTTATTTGTAATAAGATATCTCATGGCAGAGTGAGAGAGAAGTGCCCGTGGCGCAGTTGCGGCAGTGATCGGCGACGATCGCTGTTGTAAAGCAACACACGCCGGGTCGGGAATGGGCTGAGTGACCACCCCAACCGAGTGATGTATTTTTCAGGCATCTCTGTGCTTCGGAAGGCACGTTTAGCAGTTGGACCCGGTTGACGTCGCTAGATGCCAGTCGTTAAGCCTAGTCAAAGGGCTTAGGGCGGCTTAATAACATCTGACATTAAGGTTGCTCATTAGCCTTACACCCCTCCAACAACCCGCACTGAGCCCGCGTGTTGGAGTATGGCTCGTTCCATCTCATAGTTGAGGTGAGGCCTGTGCCCAGCAGTGGGACGTATATAGGCCGTTTATGTAAGATATCACATGATTTTAAATAATAAACACGTTACAGTGTAAATATGACTTATCGCATTTAGAGAAGATTTATTATATTATGTAGTAACGATTTCCAATACTGATGTCGATGATACTGATGCAAGCTTTACAAGTTAATGATATTATAATAAAAAGACGTACATTGGTTAGTTGTGCTTAAAAAGTGGCAATCGAAAATCAGGAGTTTGACCACCTGAGCAAAGCATTAACAGTGAGATGACACTGGGCAACATGTATCTGTCTCTCGTTTACTTTTTTCATTGAGGTTTCTTATTCAAAAAAACTTTAAAATAGGTAAATGTTGCGTATTTCCGTAAAGGCGTAAAAGTGGTTCCGCTTATTTAGTGTTGAAAAGTTTATAAAATAAATAAGCGGAACCACTCAAATATTACTATGGGCTGTCCCTACCTATCCTGACGGAAAAACTCCTAATTTTCCAAAGCATCAATCTTGTATCAAAACATCCGTGGGCACCATTAAATAACCATTACATAATATTTTTGAAAGCTTCTTCTGGCATAATCGTCATTGTATGTACTTAATGTAAAGGGAATAGCAATTTTCCTATTTCTAGAAAAATATTGAAGTATAACGTGGTAACTTGTGTTAGGTTATTAAAAATAATCATAAATTGTTTGAGGTGTTCAACCTCTTTGCTTTGTTTATTTTAGGAATTTCCAATTACTCGCGCTTCGATAATCGATTTGATAGTATTGATTCCAAAATTTGAAAACTATCCATTGTAATTCAATAATGTTATTAATACTTATTGTAGTTGTTAAAATTGTGCAAGGTTACAAATTGATATGATTAAGGACTTATATTGTTTATTCCTTGGACCATTAACATTCAATCGGTCTGGCATTTGGTTTTTTAATCTGTAAAAAAAAAAGGTAGAAACTAGTTGGTGCCAAAAGAACATGGTAGAAAAATTGTATTGTATTCTAATATATGAAGTTATCTGAGGATTTCACGTTTTATTACCGACCCGTTCTTTCACTTGTAAATTTGAACTTTTCATCAACTTTACATTAAAATGTAGAGACGCAAATAAAACTGGGCATCCTAACATTGCGACACTCCGATAACTTTGAGTAAAACATGAGGCTACAATTTTTTTCGACATGCCATTTATGGTCTTGAGGATTTGTCTGATGACAAACCACAGGCTCAAATGATCTTGAACAAATAACTCTATAAGTCACACTGCTGGGCAAAGACTTCACCTCTATTTGTGAGGTGGCCATACTACACGGGGTCAGTATCAGCTGGGTGTAAGGTTAGTGAGAAGCTTTAATATAATAATTATGTTATCCAGTCGCCCTAAGGCTTGGAGAGCTACGGAGATGCCCAAAAATACATCCATACTCCTTGCTGCCGTCAAATTAAACGTTTCTTCCATTAATTTTTTGTACAAGTTTTTGTGTACTTAAAACAGTATTTTCTTGCAGGTTAAAAAAATAGCAAGGAAAATCATTCCAATTAACCCCAGTAAAAGTACAGAACTACCAATGAACAAAACATAATTATTCGCACTCCACCGCGTTATATCTCTGGAGCGGAATATCCGGATAAGTTGCCGGAAAGCCGGATATATTTTAAGGGAATAAAGACCCACTTAAGCCTAAATATTGCTCTGGAAGCGCGTCGAGTTCTCGCGAGAATTTGTTCGCGGGTTGCACTGTGAAAATTGAGTTTAACTTTGAAATAAAACAGTGTATAAGTTTTTCACAAAGCAGGTAAATGTTCCTTTCAATTGAGAGGCAGACGAACACTTGATAGCTTTATCTGACGAAATGAAGCCTTTGTCTTTATTGACTATCTGACTATCAACTCTTAGATCAAACTATTAAGTCTGGGGGGCTGAATTCGTTTCTTCTTCTTTCTTGCGTGTCGATGTTTATCTTATATTTGATGTGGCCTTAATTTCGCATCCTTTACGGCATCTTCACTTTCACTCATCAAGTCATTCTGAGTGTAGGTGTCTGGACACATTGGGCACGGTAGTAAATGGCTCTTAGTTTGGGGAGAGGCCCCTATTTTCACACATTGCTTGCTGGATCGATGAACCCTAACTGCTAAGACTGTTTTTGCATCTGCCGACCTCGGACCGCAGTCAGTTGAGGGTTTTCCAGGTCAACCAGTGCAGGTCATATCCTGGAGGGAGACTCGGGAGGCTGGAGAAATGGTGTAGTCGAAAACCAATTTACAATAGTGGTATTTAGCACCTTCATTCATTTCAGGTTAAAGACGTTTTACTATGTGTAGAGGGGTCAACTCTACAAGGTGCGTGTATAAAAGACGGTCTAAAACCTTGACTGCCTGTATTTTCTTAGGGTTTTCAGAGATTAGTCTAAGTTTTTTTCATCAACCCAACTTATTTATTTATAACAGTAATACCAAATGATTTGGGTAACTTTTATAGTAATAGTAAAGGTCAAAGTTAAGTTTTAATATGTTGTTATATTATAGTTTGCTACAGTTATAATTCGGCTTAACACAAAGAACATGAAGCCAAGCTCCGACATGAAGCCTACCTTACACACAGAGACTTTACGATGAAAATGTATGATTTATTGAAAAAAAAAATGTTCTTTGCAATCTGTTAGAAAGATAAAAAACTTTTCACATTTCACTTTTCCATATTTTCCCTTTAGAAAATAACAACCAACCTGTCGACAGACGTGTTTCAAAATCTTCTTATTTAATCAAATACAGAATGCGACAACAGTGTATTATTCAGTTTACAGAAAACGAATGTTATGAAAAATGTATCAGTCATTTTGCTGTGACAACTGGTGGTGTTGCGCGACACATTCATTTTCGTCACGCGTTGCGATGTGTTTGCGTATAAATGAAATAAAACAGGTAAGTTATTTTTGCTTAGAATTTTTAGGTAACAATGCTTCTTTATTTGAGCAAAAGTTCAACACGCAGACAGTACTATCGAATCTTCAAGAATCTTAATTTTAACTACACTTTAATTGTAAACACACTTTAATAAAGCCTTAATTAATATGAATAAAACATAAAATACATGTACGCAATGCGACTCTACCACTGGCGTTGGAAGGTTGTTTGTACTGAGACTTATTATAATTATGGTATTCATGTCTATTATTAAGTATGTTTTGTTTGTTAATTAGATTTGACGATTTGAAAGTACTTGTCTAAGTACTTGTGTAAGGTCTATTTAAATAAAGCTATTTTTGATTTTGATTTGATTTGAGAAGTTGTCTTTTTAAATCATCTAATGTTTTTACAGTACAGAGTGAATGTATGAATAAATATTTGAGGTACAGAATGAAAAGGTTATGCTATTTTACATGAGGAATTTAAAGGCAAACGAATGAATACGGAAAAAACGAATAAATATCAATGTATGTAATTTAGTGGTCTGACACCCATTCACAGTCGGGGTACAATAGATTACGAAGGCTGAAGTAATAATAAGATTCGTATAGTAGGGTGAGGTAGCTGTGTTGGAACTTTTCCTAGAATTTTAATTCTAGTTATTAAATTCCTTTATTACTTACTTCTGAGAATTCAATTTATTACGAGGTCCATTGTAAAGAAACTTCCTTGGCACAGTCTACACGTCCTTTTTGTATTTTTCTAGTAGAAAGTAGAATTAGTTTTTACGAAAGATATGATCGCACTGAACATTTTTTTTAATTTATTCATTGATTTGACCAACAAATAACAGCCTGCCATGCTGAGTGGTCACCATTTTGGTTGCCTAACAAACTTTGGTATTTTTTTTTTTTATATTTCATCTGATCGTTTTCCTTTTCCTTGTTATGTACCAAATAAAATATTTTCTCTCTTTCTTTCTATCCATACATGGCTTATCAATGTCTGTCTAAACTTTAAAATAGCATCAGCAACTTATGCAAGCAATAGTCTGTTTTGTGATTTTTGCTAAATCCTAATACCTACTTATTACAAGTTTTGTATAAATTGTTCAACCCTTACTTTGCTTGCTCAACAAAGCAACTCAATTCTTAAAATTGTGTACTTTCCCATTAAAGCAGGTAGGTAGATGGATATGAATTTAAAAAAACGAGTTTTTTGTGTTTTGTACATTGTGTACGGCTTTTTTAAAAACAGCTGTAAAAGCAAACATGAAAGAGACGCTTGTGAGTTAAGTTTGAGTAGCGTAATATTATAGTTAATTTCCTCATACTTGTAGAATACAACCACCAATCTTCAAGATTTTCCACAAGCAGTTCATAAGGAAACCTACACATTCATGCTGATGGAAACATCTAACTCACCATTAACTCAAAGCAAACATCCTCAAAGCTAAAACTGAACTTTTCTGCTAAAACTTTATGACCTAATTTCGCTCAACATTGCAATACTAACGGCTAGTGTCCGCAGGGAGTGGTGACACGAACGAATTAGTGAACAATGGACAATTAAGAGCGGACGGACAGTACGTGGACTCCAATTATTCAGGAATTAACCGTTTTCTCAGGGATTTCGGATTGCCACGTTGAGTTTGTATAGATGTGAAATGTGTCGTTTGGATATGAACCATTGAACAGCGCATCTTCAGGAAATGTTTTTTTTTGTTTTTGTAATTGCCTGCATTCTCTTTCGTTGAATTTATTCTGCTAATTCATGTGAATAATGAAATACAGATATTGTGTATTTTATGCTTCGTGGAGTATTTTGTTGTTCACGCGGTTGATCAAATGGTGATATTAACAAAAAACATTCTGGCAATAAGGCCTGTGGGTGAGTCGCGCTTAGCACAGCTATATATGATTTTATGGCTGACGCCAGATCTCTGCTCGTTCTTCATCAGGAACAAACGCAAATTTTAATCGTATATTGGCTTCACCTTGAATTGGTATTCTTCCTAGTTTTTAAAGTGATAAACTGAAGAAAAAGTTAAAGAGCCAATGACACTGGTTACACGTCAAAATGATTTCATATCACTTACGAGGAACATTGGAAATTGTGGCTAAAAATGAAATTAGAAATGAAGCTAGGAGAAATAAAGACAAGTCATTGCAATTCATAACTTTAGTTAATTCATATTATGTTTAGTTAGTATCCCTTATTTACAGTGTTCAGTTCACTTGTGTTATTTTTCTCTATTTGCGTCCGCAAACAAAGTGTTTTGGACCTAAAAGCGTCGCTAAGTGAGTCGGCTCTGAAGCATAATGCCGACAGCACATTATGCGCACACACGGCGTAATGAAGTGCCGCTCGCTGACACCGGCACACGACACCGGGATAGTGCGCTTGCGGTATTACGTCACCGTTTTGGATAATGTGCACTCATAGTGCGGACTTAAATGGGATTCTCAATTGAATCGCACGGTTCTATGATAACAGAAAGATATTCATCTTGATTATTTGCATAAAGCTCAATCTCCATCAGAACTGAATGGGGCAAAGAGTTATGGAGCTGTGTTTTGATCAACAAATCAAATATTTGTATTTAAAATCTAGTGAAAAGAATTATATTTTATCAACTGTTTAAAAGACAGTTTTCCTCATCTCCGTTTTGCTAGACTATAGTGTGAAATGGGTCCTAAAATGCATTTCTATGTATGAATCAGAGCAGAGTGGATATTTTTTTTTTTGCGCTAATTTATTTTGAGGTGATCACAGCAGAGAGTAGCAGACCTAAGTAGAGCAGACTGTAGGTTCATGTTTGTTATTTTTCTCTATTTGTGGCCTGAAAGCGTCGCTAAGTGAGTCGGCTCTGAAGCATAATGCCGACAGCACATTATGCGCACACACGGCGTAATGAAGTGCCGCTCGCTGACACCGGCACACGACACCGGGATAGTGCGCTTTGCGGTATTACGTCACCGTTTTGGATAATGTGCACTCATAGTGCGGACTTAAATGGGATTCTCAATGAAATTGCATGGTTCTATGACAAGAGAGACATATTCGTATTGATTATTTGTGTGAAGCTCGTTTTTATTATAACCGAGTGGGGCAAAGATGTATGGAGCTGTATTTTAATTGGCCAATCGTTTGTATTTAAAATCTAGTAGAAATAACTACATTTTATCAAATGTTTGAAATACAGCTTTTCCCATCTCTTTTTTGCTTAACTATAGTGGGACATGAGTCTTAAAATGCGTGTCTATCTATAAATCAGAGCAGAGTGGATAAAAATTGATTAGCGCTAATTTATTTTGAGGTGATCACAGCAGAGAGTAGCAGACTTAAGTAGACTGTGGGTTCATGTTTGTTATTTTTCTCTATTTGTGGCCTGAAAGCGTCGCTAAGTGAGTCGGCTCTGGAGCATAATGCCGACAGCACATTATGCGCACACACGGCGTAATGAAGTGCCGCTCGCTGACACCGGCACACGACACCGGGATAGTGCGCTTTGCGGTATTACGTCACCGTTTCGGATAATGTGCACTCATAGTGCGGACTTAAATGGGATTCTTAATCGAATCCCAAGGTTTTATGACAACAGAAAGATATTCATCTTGATTATTTTCGTAAAGCTCGTTTTCCATCACATCACACATTAAGGTAACACCTGACATTAAGGTTTATCACTAATCTTACAACCGTCTAACTTCTCTTGGAGTATTGCTCGCTCCACCTCATAGTTAAGGTGATGCCGTTGCCAGCTGTGGGACGGATATAGGCCGTTTATCTTATGTAATGTAGGAAAAAATTTAAACATTATCAGTTTTGAATGGTGCACTCATTAGATTCTCAATTGAAATTGAGAAGCAATTAATTAAATAATTTAAATGATAAGCTTAATTTTTAGCTATAAGTCATATACCGGAGCGGAGCAAACACAATACTTTTTTGCCATTTTAGAGATTTATTGATAGATTAGGACCTGAATATCTTTAAAATATTAGCTCTTATTGCCGCACTCAGAGACGTCAATTAACGTTAATGGTTCATTAGAGTCAAAATTTAACATTCTGAAAAGTTCTTTATTCAATTTGTTTTAAAGTCTCTTTTCAAAAATGGAATTTTGACGCTAATCAACCATTAACGTTAATTGACGTCTCTGAGTGCAGCGGTAAGTGCGGCAGTTAAACATCGAAAGAGCAGATTATCAAGTAGCATCCTTATTTATCTTCAACAAGGTCGATTATACCGGCTATCTACATAGCTCCTTCAAAGGTTACGCACACACGCTCGGATGCGCTGTGACAGTTCACAATCAGCATAGCGACAGCTAATCGTAGGCTGTATGCAGACAATTGCACGGGAAGTAATCCGCAATGTGGCCTGAGGGGTGCCGGAGTACTGGCTGGTAGTACATAAATGGCCTATAAACGTCCCACTGCTGGTCACAGGCCTCACCTCAACTATGAGGTGGAATGAGCCATACTCCAACACGCGCGCTCAGTGCGGATTGTTGGAGGAGTGTAAGGTTAGTGAGCAACCTTAATGTCAGATGTTATCAAGAAGCCCTAAGGCCTCTGACTAAGCTTAACGACTGACATCTAGTGACGTCAACCGGGACCAACTGCCTAACGTGCCTTCCGAAACTCGGAGATGCCCGAGATACACATCACTAAATTTCTGTCGGAGTGGTCACCCATCCCATTTCCGACCCGGCGTGTGTTGCTTTACAACAGCGAACGTCGCCGATCACTGTCACAACTGCGCCACGGGCACCTCCAGTCACAACTGCACCACGGGCACTTCAAGTAGCATCCTTATTTATCTTCAACAAGGTCGATTACACATTGTATAGAATCTACCTCCTTCAAAGGTTACGCACACACGCTCGGATGCGCTGTGACAGTTCACAATCAGCATAGCGACAGCTAATTGTAGGCTGTATGCAGACAATTGCACGGGAAGTAATCCGCAATGTGGCCTGAGGGGTGCCGGAGTACTGTCTGGTAGTATGGCTAGCGAGACCTATAGTGTTACGGTCAATGGCATGAAAGGTGCCTATCACAAACTGGATAGGGAACAGGTTGTGCCTATCGTTAGATTAAGATATTTATTTGCATGATAAATGTCTGAATTATTTCGTTTTGTCAGTCGTTTTTCCTTGCTTTCATTACAAAGAAATGTCATTTGGCAAGAGCAAAATAAAAAAATATATTGGACGTTTAATTTATAAACATCTGACGACGGCGCTGCAAACCCGCTTTCTGCTTTCTTGGTAATAAGTGCGTCATTTGTCATTTTACTATGTGCAATTTGGAAATTTATTAATTCTGATTCCCATCTGTCTATGTTCATACCTCCTTCAAAGGTTACGCACACACGCTCGGATGCGCTGTGACAGTTCACAATCAGCATAGCGACAGCTAATTGTAGGCTGTATGCAGACAATTGCACGGGAAGTACTCCGCAATGTGGCCTGAGGGGTGCCGGAGTACTGTCTGGTATTATGGCTAGCGAAACCTATAGTGTTACGGTCACTGGCATGAAAAGTGCCTATTGCCAGATTAAGATATTTATTTGCATGGTAAACATCTAAATTGTTTCGTTTTGTAGGTCATGCCTCCTTGCTCTTATTGCCAAGAATGGTCATTTGGCAAGAACAAAAAAAAAAGATTGAACGTTTAATTAATAAACACCTGACAACGGCGCTGCAAACTCGCTTTCTGCTCTCTTGGCAATAAAAGCGTCATTTGTTACTAATTATATCATTTGAAATTAATTAATTCGGATTCCCACTGTCGATGACGACGACGAGAAGCTCTAGCTGGAATCTAGGAACAATTTGGCGAGCAGCGGAAAGCGATTTTGTAGTTTCGCTGATTTAATCACTCAGCTATAAGTGAGTATGCGAGAATGATGGTGGTTACGCCAAGTGGCAAAACGAAGTAGGTAAAGAATTATCAACACCTAATCAACAAATTTGAAAGATGCAAATGGTAATTGTATCATCTGCAACTTTAAATATTTCACGTCTTAATATTGAGTGTTGACTCAATATCAAGACGTAAAATATTAGTACCTACATTTTGTTAGAGTATATAAATAATTTACTGCAACGAACTACGTCGTCTATGAGGATTGTATAAAATATTGTACAAAATTTCATCACTGGACTTTGTATGTAGTGAGTTGTTATGTTTGGCTGGTAAATAATAGAAGCGTGATCAATAGTGTAAGACTTTTAACGTATTTTTCCTTAGCGTAGAACATTTTAAGAAAATGTCTGTTGACTTAAGCTATCTTTGTTATGCCTACAAGAAATAATTCCAATGTAAAAAATAGTGTGAAAATGTTAGCTCATAACATAAAAGGCCTATACGAGTATACGTCCCACTGCTGTGCACAGGCCTCACCTCAACTATGAGGTGGAACGAGCCATACTCCTACACGCGGGCTCACTGGGGATTGTTGGAGGGGTGTAAGGTTAGTGAGAAACCTTAATGTCAGATGTTATCAAGCCGCCCTAAGGCCTCTGACTAGGCTTAACGGCTGACATCTATATGTCAACCGGGACCGAAACCTTAACGTGCCATCCGAAGCACGGAGATGCCCGAAAAATACGTCACTAAATTTCGGACAGGGTGGTCACCCATACCATTTCCCGCAGCGTAAGTTGCTTTACAACAGCGATCGTCGCCGATCACTGTCACAACTGTGCCACGGGCACGTCTAAATGAAAATGTTAGCTGATAAGATTATTTAAGCAATAATTAACGGCAATAAAATGTTTTTCTTGTGTTTTTCAAAATAAACCTTGATCTAAATCACGATCTAATCTAAAACGCGCTATCTAATATGGCACATTCAGCAAGATTACAAAAGAAAAAGAACGGTTTCTGTTGTGGAGAGTGTTTAATTATTTTTTGGATTAAAATCCGTAACGTTCAGGGAAACAATTAAAAGAACACGAAGAAAAGGGTTTTTTTATCTTAAGATTGAAAAAAGGACAGATTCAACGTGTTATTCGTCCAAATATTAATTATCAAACATCAAGATCTAAAATAATACGAAAAATAATGAGGTAATTTACTTTTTTTTTATTATTCTGATGTGTCCCACTGCTGGGCAAAGGTCTCCCCCAAAGCTCTTCAACTATGCCTTTTATGGGCCAATATTTCCCATTCACTGGAGTGATGGCTCATTTTATTTTACTTTATATTTTTTCAATTGAACTGGTGGGGTTAAAAAAAAGTTGACTTGTACACCTGAGTTCGATCTCCTCATACAAAGACATTTGTACTGGTCTAGGCGTATCTCATATATTATACAGGGTGGCACAGCGACAGTGGTCCAAATTTTTTTTTAGGTAGAGGGCATCATAACTAGTCATTTAAAAAAACATTAGTTCCGCGAAAATCAATACTTTTTTTTTAAGCTTCTTTCGAATCTTCTCAACTCCTCCAATTACATAATTCACTCTTGTTTGGAAAACATCACACTGAGTCATTTCGGTATGGAAGTTTAATAGCCATGTAGAAACCATAACATGTGCTAGTTTAGAGTTTATTGTAAGACAATTAGTTTAAAAAAATATATGTTGAAAATGGTTCATTCCATTCCATTTCCATTTTTCATGTTGCGCTGGTTGTGCCGTACATGTTGAGCGTTATATTAATTGTTGCCTAGTGGAAACGCGGACGCTGGCTCGAGTCCCGCCTGTTCTCAAGACCAAATGTGTTTTTTTCTGGGTTTCCTATCATTAATATAGTCAGTTAAAAAAACCGATTAAATAAACAGATAAAACGAATTATTAAAAAATCTAAGCAATCTTGTCTTGTTGTTCACTTAAAGTTGATAAAAATATTTTTGTTTCCTAATTAAAAACCCCAGTCTTAAATTTAATGATGCCCAGTTAAATTCTATCGCCTTCTTAGGGTATTTCTACCTTTATTATAAAACCTGTGCGATATTGGCCGTAAACAGGCTCTTATCGACCCCTGGAAGGGGGAGGCGCTTTGTGAAGGTAAAAACATAATGTAAACAAAAAAGATACGCGTGAATCATAGTGAGCTTAGATAGATAGGGGGGCAAATATTTTTAGTACATACAATAAGTAGAAATGAACCATTCGTGGCTTCTTCGAAAGAACAAAACACACGTTTCTTAACGGACATCACTCAAAGACAGGGTGTCACCCAATATTGAGGGTGCTGATGCGGTTGTTTCTTTGTGGTGTATCTAATAATATTTTTAAAAAAAAGGCAGATTGGTACTTGTACTTAAAATGTGGCACCCGAAATCAGAACTATTAGTGTACCTGAGCAAAGCGTGAACAGAGTTGACAGTTAGAGACGACATTGCGAGACATGTATCTGTCTCGTTTAACCTCTAATTAATAACCAAACTATCTTGTTCACACGGTCTAATTATAGGTTCGGACGTAGTAGACAGTCTTTGACTTCGCATCAGTTCTGACATAACCTATCTACCTCTTTTTATTATAATTTCATCATGCTGATGCTGTTTTCTCGTTGTAGTGTATCAGCATGTTTCCTGAAGTCAAAATTGATTGCTTACACTCCATAATTCGCAAGCATGTGAAGAGGCATGTCACATCAACCTTTACTCATGGGCACCTTTTGTCGCTGACATAAGACCCATTTTGCAACGGTTTTGTAAAGGTTGATGTGAGCGTCTCCGCGCCAGGTCCAACAGCATTCTAGGCTCTGTCTTGTCATAAAGACTCCCCGTTCTTACGTTCCTGGGTACTGTGTCACGTCTTGGATGATAAGCGATACATACCTACTTCCTGTTAGACACTTTCAAATATATACCTTTTACTTACGTTTTTTCTAAATATTCGTATGGATCTTTTAACAATAATAAAAAATATTTTTTTCTTAAAATAACAAAACACGCCATTCTGTGTAAAATAGATGTGTTAAAATTTATTATATCCACATTTTGTATGAAAAATATCACGCTCATTAAAATCATGAGGATTCTCATCCCGTCTCGTACTATTTAACCCGTCGCTGCGCGCAGGGAACTAAAAGTCCTCGTCTCTCCAACCTTATTTAAGAAGGGTTACGATGCGGATTCCGATACGTTCATACGTGGAATTTATTTTTCCGACACGCGGATAAGTTTGCGCGGCGCCGGGGGCTGCACAAAATTTCCATTTTCCACGCGATTTACCGCAAATTAATGTCCCGAAACCGTCGGCGCCTCGCCAATTTATGAGCGGATTTGCATCTAACCAACTTAGGGTTAAGTTTTTCTCGGTCGAGCGCTGATTGCGATATATTAACAGGGTTAAGCGCTGAGGATGTATGTCCGTATTAAGTTGAACACCGAGGCGTTCAATTTCCTCGGTAATTGGCTTGCTACAATTTAAGATAGGATGAAACATGTTTAATCAGTGTTATAGTGAAAAATTCTGAACGGCAATTCCTATGAAATCAGTTTTATAAACTTAACTGTCAGCGCTGTGACCCAGTGGGTAAATACTCTTGCTAGGATTTTGTGTGTCCCTTAGTCCCAATATCACCGGAACACCCACGTTGTGTTCCCAAACTGCTACTACTGCGGCTGCTAACCTTTGGTTCCAATTCGTTAGGTCTCTGAATGTTCAGTTCACCATAAATGCATATCTCGGCATCTTACGACTACGTTTGCCGAGCCATGAGCGTTTTTGTGTTCAATTTTATAAAATGATCCATCCTTAAACTGAAAACGAAAAAGATAAATTCAACAAAATCCCAAAATTGAACCCTCCTCACTTCTCCTTTGATGACGCGTCCCGTACCTTCACCTAATTTAACCGAATTAAATTAAGCTTAACTGTTAAGAGTTTCTCTAATTTTGTTGAAGCTATTCGTCACACCATGGAGGGTCCCATATGCATTAATTACGGGTCTCCCTTTCTGCCCCTTTTCAGGTCTAATTATTTGTACAAACTTACACCTCTGAAACTTAAGCCGCTTAAACAGAGATCTAGCGAGAAGGGATGTGTACCCTTTAAGTTTAAAGGTTCATTGTGAATTTAATTTTACATGTAAAGTATCTTTTTAAGCTTAGTAGGTACTCATGGGCGTGGGTTATGAAGACAAAAATTCTAACTTTCCTAAAATATGAATACTGTCTAGTATAATAAAAGCTTAATAGAGTGTCATAGCCCAGTGGTAAAGAATTCTGGCCTATAAGTATGTGATCCTGAATTTTAGTTTTCGAAAACGAAAGTTCGTCATTCTTAATTGATCTTAAAAATATAAATTTATAATATTGTTATTGTTTGCGGTCTGCATTTGTGTTAATAGTCTTATTCACTTTCTCTACTTTATAAAAATACGTCATTCCAGCCCCTACTCCCCTCGCCCCTACGCTACTTCCACCTTTTTCTTGTTTTCTACAGGTTACAAGCTGCAGATAATCATTTTTAAAAGATTTTCTGACACTTCTAGCAGACCCTTCCTTGGCCTTCAGGTAAGCATCTTAACCGCGAGAACTCCAGAGCTTTAGCTAAATCTTGCCTGACTTATCCTCTACCTGACGCCAAATATAAACATTATAATCCAAGATAGGCTTACCGTAAGCCGCATCACGGCACCAAGAAGCGCTATTAATTCATTACTTGTGTGTTATTTGCAAAGGTATTATCTTCTCTACAGGTACCTCTAACGATATGTTTGGTGTGGTGAATATGAGCACCTACTTACGTCAAGATGAATAACTTTCAAACTTGGTATAAAAATACTGATAGGTACTCCGCAACACATTAAATCAAGTTGTTTTCTGTAAATATGGCACTATTTCCTTGATTTCAAAGGTATCAAAAAAAAGTTTAGAAATTGTAATTGTAACGCTTCCGAAGACAAATCAGTCAAAATGCTGAACATAGATTTTTGAAGTGTAGGCAACACTTATCAAATTCAAATCCAGTGACCCCCATTTTTGAAAAAGATATACCAACCGGACAGTCTGTTGGTAATTTTTTTATTGTGTCCTATCTTCCCCCCTTCCTTGATTTGAAACAAGACCAAATGTGGCCGGCCTGAACTATTGTGGTAACCCAAATCGATACAGATTTGAACATCTAGGCTAATAACCAATCCCTCTAAATTCTCTAAGCTATAAGCTGTTCAAACTCCCTTTAATTCTCACCCCTCAAAACCTAATCATATGCGAAAATGAAACCGCGAAGATCCAGGTGCTGCAATTAAAATTCCATCCGATCGAATTGGAACCGCCTGGGAGCGAAACAGCCGGCACTGCTCAAATTAATCGCGCGTCTACTTGTTCCCGGATAATTAATTCTTAATCCGGTTCAAATGAGCCGGGTATTTGGTCTTACTGATTAAAAAGTAACAAGTTAGAAAGAGAACAGTAAAAGAGCTCTTGAAGAGTCACAAGATTTATCAATAGCTGTTTCTCTTCATATGATACAAAAATTGGCTTGTTTTTTAATGAATGACTCTGTATCCGATTACATATTGTAGCCGTATAAATTGTTTCTATATGTTCCGTTGTCGCCAATTCACATCTGTACATTTTCAGTGTTAAACCATCAAATATTTTAGCAGTTTTCCTAGTTTACTAAATAGTGATTACTATGTCATGCCTAATTATTAAGCTTCTGATGATATTATGCATTATGACAGGGCCAAAAAGAAACTTTGTGTTAAAAAATAATTGATCATGCATAAGGAACAAAACTGAACCCTGTGGAACTCCAGCATTAATATAATACAGGTTGGACGAGCTACTACCAAACCGATCTTTAGGTACTTGAATTTTATCAAATTATTTGGATATCCAGTAACTAAAACTGATTGTGCCTTACTAGAAGAGCTTACCCTAGACCGAGAGACCCTATCAAAAGCCATATCAAAAATCAATCAATCGAAGATTATGAAAAACAAACAAACACAGTTACCCAAATAGGTGACTTGTAAAACCATTAACAGAACAAGTGAAAACACTGGAACTGGAAGAAATTCCCGGCAATTTGTAGACACTAATTGAGATCCACAAAGGCACAAAAACACCTTAATTTGTGGACTACAATCTCCGTTTGTACACCGGGCTGGTCTCACGAAATTAATTGCACATCTATTCCCACTTCCCTCCGAATTAATTCTTAATCCGACCCAAATGAGTTCCGACCAGTTGATCGCTGGCCACTTACCGGGACCCGCCGACTTTATTGGGAGGTAAGATGGTTTCAAAGTATTAGAGGGATTCGTACATTATTTTCAAGGATCCGGGGGATTTTTTGAAATAATTTTAATGGTAAGGATTTGAAGTTGAAGCGACCTGTTACTTAAAAAAATCCCAGCCGTAGAACTTTAATATGATTAACAAAAAATACTGCAAGTTAGCGTCATCTTTATTGAGTGTGATAATGATGATATAAAATGCAATACAGTAAAGTAAAAAAGGGAAACTAAAAAGAGCAAAAAGTTTTAAACAAGGTTACAGGTCCACTACTAAATATAGGCCTCCCCAATGGATTCCTAGGTTACAGGTAAGGTACTTATTATATGTATAATATACTAAATAAATTAGCTGTATTAATACAAAGAAAGTAATCGTCTTTCACGTAAATAAACCAACAATACTTACAGATTCCTGGTCCATCAAGCGGAGAGCCCAAGCCCATTTATGGCTCAGATCCAGATGTGTTTCAGAGTTCAAATCTGACCGGAACACATACTTCACTCTCCGGTGATGTAAAAGACAGCTAATGAAAACCCTAATAAGGGCGGGAGGTTCACCTCTTGAATCGTTCGAGTCAAATTCACCCATTGAAGTGTGGGCTTATTTATTTATTTATTAAATCTTTAATGCACAAAAATAGTACAAAAGGCGGACTTAATGCTAAAAGCATTCTCTACCAGTCAACCATCGGGCGAGACAGAGATGCTGTTGGCGGTGCAAAATTCCAATTTAGAAATAATTATTTCAATGATAAACCTAGCTTAACAAACTACATATAAAAATATTACAATATGAAAAGTAAGTCTTGGAAAATAAGCATACATAAAATAATCAATACGATATAACAGTACATACATATAATTATACATATATATATATATATATATATATATATCAAAAATATATACATGGTTAATTTAAAAAAAAAAAAAAATGCTAGGTAGATGACGAACTGTGGAGATTAAACGGAATCTAAAAGATATTCTCGTAAAGATTTTTTGAAACCAGCTTTACTCGGTGCCAATTTGACCGTTTCAGGGCTTCTGAATGTTCCGTTCAACGTGATAGCAACATTTGTCGTGGTTCTACCTACCGTGTTCGGGTTTGAAAATTAAAATGAACACAACGATAAATATGCCATCGCTTTAGCTAACACTTTCGTTCGCAAGTAAAAGGCCTGATAAGTACTTACACTTTTACCCTGAGCTCATGTTTAACTAGTCACAACCACCTGCAACCTGCGGTAGACCTGCAAATTAGTTGGACGCTTCCGTTAAAACGTCCAAATTAAAGGGGAAGGCTTAAAAATGTTATTGAGAAAACCCCAAGATGGGAGCAGGGCTGAATTTAGATCGCTTTTAAATCAGTTTATAACTTTTTAAAGCTTCATAAATGTTAGGGTTTAACTTTCCGATGTTAAGAAGCAGGTAAATGTTTTCTTCAGAACACTTAAGTTGTAGTAACAGGCTAGCTTACTTAACTTATACTTTGTTACCTTTTCTACTACCTACTCTAAGTAAAAGCCTATATTCTACTTATATAAGAGACTCATTATAAGTTTTCAATTTACGTTATCATCATTGATCATGGCCCAGAGTCCTCCACTGCTGCATACAAGCCCATTATAAAGAACCTTCATTACATCGACACAACTCGGAGAATCAGCTAGCTAAAGTGGTAGTGGGCTGGTCACGTATGTAGAAGGACCGATGGCCGTTGGAGGAAATGAGTCGTTGAGTGGAGACCGCGGCTCACCAAATGCAGTGTGATCGGTCTCCAGTGAGGTGCGCTAATGACGGGATGTGAAAATACATAAATGGAAAAGCCAGTTTGCATCCTTCAAAATTGTGCAGACTTTATAAAGGTCGTCTTTCCTTCTAGACACCAACAAGTATAGACAACATTATTATTAAAGATAGGAAAACCAGAAAAAGGCATTCGGTCTTGGCTTGTTTAAGGTATATGCCTAAACATTGGTGAAACCAACCTAGCTGTCAGGTATAATATACCAGAGAAATTCGTCCGGTCTGTTAATGGTCTCGGTAGCATAATTGGTAGTACAGTCGCCCGGCTTGCGAAAGATGCGGGTTCGAGTCCCGCCTGATGCCAAGACCGAATGCCTTTTTCTGGTTTTCCTATCTTTAGTAAGATGATAATGCATTATCCCTAATGCTAAAAATTAAAATAACCTAACATTATTATTGTTCATAAAAAGTCTGAGTATTCCAACCAATTCTTCCTAATCTATACCATTGACAAGACCTAGCTGAAACTAGCGTATCGGTTCGAGTTCGAGTTCCTTGAAATAATAATAATAATTCCGCGTCTTAGGTAGATTCACCCGCCTTTATTCTAAGGTTGGAGAAAGAGAAATCTTTAACTTTAAATAATAATGTTAGTTGAATTCCAATAGCAAGCTTGCCACTTGAGATATAACTATGTCAACTACACCTTTGACTTTAGCTCGCTTCAGTTAGCAAGCTTGTAATTGACGTCAATTAGATGCCTTTAATTAAATCCAGTCATTCATTAGGCTGAAGGCGTTTGTGCATTATTATTTCGTTAATAAGCTTGATTCTTTACATAAGTAACGAGCAATCCAATCGACTTAATCAGTATTTTATCGATACATTTTTAAATTTATTATCCATGGTGTGGTGTTCGAGCATTGGACTCTCAAACCGGAGATCATCGACAAAATATAAATTAAATTTTAATACATATTTATACGCTTGCTATAATATGCAATATATTAGTAATTTTTTAAGGTAATATGAGAGTTTGGTTTTCACCTATCCCCTAAATGTGGCTCTGTAAAAGATATAACGCAAAAAGGGCCTTAAAGGGCTCAATCCCAGGCCCTTGGAGAGGCGAATTCGGCAAACGGGGTATTTTGCGACGTAACAAGCTTTTGTTTTCCACAAAAAACACTTTTTGCTGGATATCTGTTGCCCATATTTTTCATAACATTAAAAAGTTTTGATGTAAACTTTTACACGGCGTTGTAAAAACATTTTTTTCAATAAATGTTTTATGAAGCGGATAAAGCTACGTGGGGTTTATTAAGAAACACGTGAAGGAACCTTGTTTTCATAAAACTTGATTATTAGTGGTTTGACTATGAGGTTTTTACTCACGTAGTCAATATCACCTGTAAAATATGAAAAAGAGAAAGGAATTTCATTTCTACGAATTTTTGCATAACCTTGTATCTAAAAAAAAAAGTAACTATTAAGAGCATCGTGGTCCAGTAGTCAAACACTGTGTAGTCCTGATTGAAATCTGCCCGAAACACCTAGGTGCTTAATTTGTGTTCAGGTCACAATCGCCACCTCCGGTGATGGAAAATAAGGATAAAAACACAAGAATCCCGGATAACGGTGGTTGGCTTACCAAGTTGGATTCAAATTATCTCTTTGCAATGTAAGCTTCTGAATGTTCCGTTCCCCGCGATGGCAGCAATCGCTGTGCTTATGATCATCTAATTTAGGATTCTACCGTGAGCGTGTGTTTTGTTGTGTAAAAAATGAGTAAGAATTTTTGTATCGTTAAAATACATACAAAATAGTGGCGTTTGCAGGGGCAGCCTCCTGGGTCCGTTCGCTTAAATAACCCTGTATACAGAGTCCGGGTTATCCGGTGGTCCAGGCCTCTAGAGAATACCCGGATACAACCAGTTTACCCGGTCCATCGGAGCTATTCTTTATTTGGTTTAGCGCTAGAGTTACACTAATGGTATCACTCGCCGGGCCTAAATCCGGTTGATGCTTTGATCTGGATTCTTTGAGTCTAATACAGTTTTATTATTTATGTTTCCTTTAGGAGGCATTTCAAGCTGAAAAAGTAAAATAGGACTGTACAGGTCTTGGCAGCTCAGTGGTAAGAGAAGCTACCCGAATTGTGGAAGACATGGATTTGGTTACAAAATCGCTATTTGAACTTTACAATTCAAAAACTTCAAAGCCTAGATGAAAACGCCCTCACATCAGATCGAAAACGCGATGGAGAGAGATTTGGTTCATCTGAGCCATGAATCAAATTCAGTGGCGAGGACACAACACAGCCTTTTTATTTTAATATAGTAAAGTAAGGTGTGTGTGTTGGACGTGTTAATTCTTCTTAGAAGTAACCGGCAAGAAACTGGGTAGTTACTCTTTTTAATTTTTGTTTGTTTACAATAATAATTGCGGTCACAAAGTATAATCAACATGCACAAATAGTTAATAAGACTTTCATTAAATAAAGTTTCACTCGAATGAATAAAATACCTCATAAACCCCAACAGGATAATTCCTCTAACCTACACAACAGAACCAGGTAGAAAACATTGTCCATTAGAAAAAGTAATAGGTACTTTTCTTATAACAGCTGCGAATATATTGAGGGCTCCCTAAGGGCGTTAGTTTGCAGATAAATCCCAAAGAATCACCCTTAACGAGCGCCTTGGATTTATTGGTGATTTAGGGAAAGCTAATGAATTAAGCGCCCTTACATTAGTACTGTTAAAACAAACGGTTTTTTCCCTAGCGACATGTGAAGCTGGGGGTTCGCTTTGCAACTTGAAAAGCTGGAAAAACTGGGCCATGTGTTTTAGTCTCGAACAAATAATTTAAAAGGTGGTTGTGCAATAAATATTAATAAATATTTGGTCTTGCCATTTTAAATCAAATCGATAAATATTTTACTAATATAAAAAAAAAAATAGGTTTTTTCATTACGAAAATTTAGGGTTTAGGCATTCTTAAATGTAGAATCCTAGGCTGGTGGAAACGCGCTCTGAACGTACCTACTGCCAGGCATTTTCGAACTACCGATAGAACCGCTTCATTGAACAAAGCTGTGTGTATAAAGCGATTCTATTGGTTCCTAACAAACACATTCAGCGCAACGCATCCTCGCACATCTCTGGTAGAAACGCAGTCTAAACGCGTCAAGCGCACTGTTAGTTGTTACAGTTTACAAATTTTGCAGTCACTTTCGCTTACACTTTTCTTGTAAAAGTTGTATTTGTTTCTGCTGTGTAAATAAATTGTACCTAGTTTAAATCGTTTTAAGTGTTCATATGGGCTTCGCTTCAAAGACCATTTTTTTCCAATAAAACATTTACCGGGCTAGGAAAATAATTACGCTTTAACAAAAAAATATCCATATGATAGAAAAAATACTTTTGACAATATACATAATCTTAAGATAAAAATGATGATGTAAGTGTACATTTTGCAGTCGTATGTTTTGAGTTCAAGACTTTTTCTACTGGAAATGGTTTCCCTTAACTTCGAAACTTTACGATAACAATCCTAAATTGTTACAAGTTTCAATATTGATGTTAGAGTTTGAATTACTTGATAAATAAGATGTGAAACAGTAAATAAAAAATTCTAAGTCAAACAAAAGTTAATTACCTTAAAAAAGTAGACATTTGTCTTGGTTCGAGTGGATTCAAAACTGTTTTTAATGAGAATTAATTCTCATATAAGGGTTAAGTTATGAACTCACTTTTTGGCGATCTCAAAATGTTTTTTGATAATTTGATCGAAGTCAAAATTATATTTTTATTATTGTTTTACCATTTTCCATGCAGTACCTTTACTAAAGATGTGAAAACCAGAAAAAGACATTTGGTCATGTTGGCATCAGGCAGGACTCGAACCCACATCTTTCGCAAACCGGGCGACTGCACTTCCAATTATGCTACCGAGACCATTAACAGACCGGCCGAATCTCTGTGGTATATTTATTTATTTTTATATATTTATTTAAAACAATAATAAACATAGTAATAGCTTTTTCATCTTAATCGGAAGTTAAATAAATTTGAAATAATATTTCTTCCGAGTGTTTGAGGTGGATGCCTATAACATTGATGAAATCACCCTGGCTTATAGGGTAAATATACCAGAAAGATTCGGCCGGTCTGTTAATGGTCTCGGTAGCATAATTGGAAGTGCAGTCGCCCGGTTTGCGAAAGCTGCGGGTTCGAGTCCTGCCTGATGCCAACATGACCAAATGTCTTTTTCTGGTTTTCAGATCTTTGGTCAAAATTATATGTCAAATGGATTATATTGTATTTATATTTGAGAAACAGTCTCATCTTAAAAAATTAATTTCTTTACACTTTTTTAAACTTATTTTACTAAACTTGTAAAATAAATGAACATAAAATCGAAAAACCTTTGCCATAAACCGATTACATAGTCACAGCACGTTTTGTATTCAGGCTGCTAAGATAGTCACATCCCTGGAGGAGAGAATAGCCATTCTGGTCTGTCTTGACTGCTCTCTAGGGACTTGGGCTCTCTTCCTAACCGTAAAATATGTACATTAAGGAAGCGGTTGTAAGCTACCGCTTCCTGCAGACTAAGGCATTGTATTGATGTGTTAGGAATTAGGGATGAAGCTGGTTAGGGGAAATAACTGTGGTGTTTCTCTTACCATGAAATCCAAGCCTGTGGTACAGTCAACATCAAAATTATGTGTTAAAAGAAAGGTCAAAAAGCAAGCACGCAACATTCACGGCCATATCCCAGAGGCATACTGATTGTTGCCGTCATGATGATTGGAACATTCAGAAGCCCTCATTTTGCCTAGGGAATTTGAATTGCGTGAAAGCTAGCCGAAAATGATTTAATGTCATACCACTCTATGCATAGCGTAGTCCCATCAATGTTACACAAACCGAGCAACAAGCAACACACGGTGCTAATAAGGCCTCAGCCTGAGTCACACTTCTCGACGTATTCTACGATCCTAAATTAAAATTTATCTTCGTAAATTTTATTTAACCTGTATTAGTATCCTGATGGCCATCAAAGATAAGCCCTCGTGTCCCATGTTTAAGAACTGGATTTGCGTACATGTTCAGGGATCTAAGAACCCTTTTTTTAATTATTAAATTTCCCAAATTTATAAATGTAGTTACTAACATAGCTCTTTTAAGTTTTCTGTTTTAATAACAAAATTGTATGGATTATTACTATCTGAAATAAATGATGATTATTATTATTAGCCATTTGAAACCTAAATGCTATTCAGCACTAACACCCAAACTTTTTTCACTACAGTTAACAAAGGACTTGATCAAAATTTCATAGACAAAAAACCTAGAATCGCCAGCAACGAAATGTACAAAAATGGGTTCACTAAAGTAACCCTATTACGTATTAAAAAAATCAACCTCCTAAACCATACAGTATAGAAGTTATTGTACTGTATAACTTCATTATAAACAAAAAGAGGAAGATACGGCATCCACGTACCAAAAATGACCACATAAAAAACAGGTCCAATGGACCTGTTTGCAAGTCAATATGGCAGTGACCTTTTTGCATCCCACGTCATTCATACGCCAATGTCATATGCCAGTTTCCGAATATATAAAGAACATAGAATGGAATGGCAATGACAAATAGGATGATGAACATTGACATAAATGAGTAAAAAGTAAAATCACAATAATAAACAAAAGAGACTATTCTACTCTTTAACACTCTTCCTTAAATTCACACGTGTTTTGAGTTTGATCACGATTTTAACATACATTTCAGCAAGGTGAGTTTTTCAAGTGGGCATGGCAGGCGAAATCCTAAACTATAAGGAATTCAATGGTGAAAATTGTCAATGTGAATGTAATGAAAATAAATAATTTATTAAAAATGAGACCTTTCCTTCAGTTTGACATATAATGTTACTTCTCATTATTTGACCCTTAGAAGCGAAACTACAAGATGGCATTGTAATACAGGGTGTCATTTTTTTCCACAAACATCTGGGGGCTTAGCCAAAGTAACTTCTCTTGTGAGCGAAACGTAACCATAGATAGCGAGTTGTTATCGAACGCTATCCATGCCGCTGTCATACAAATGCGTAGACAAGCAGCAATTTCAGTGTTCGCCTTCATTACGATTTCGATCGTCAGAAATGATATTTAAACGAACACTCGGATGCTGTAGTTATCGAAACAAAATGGCCGATTTCATTCATCAGCTGTGATTCTCAAAAGAATTTGATTACGGCTTAATGTATTAACAGAGCCTAAAATGCATGCGTTACGTTTATTGTAGGCTGCACATAACAAAAACACATGGGAAAGACGCCAAAAGCGATTAAAATTACGACGCCAGTTGGAAACGATTGAAATAAAAAAGTAATTTATAAATATGTGGCGTGCATGAATGTCGACGCACCTCAATGATGTGGTGCGCATTATTGTCGACGCACCTTAATGATGTGGTGCGCATTATTGTCGACGCACCTCAATGATGTAGTGCGCATTATTGTCGACGCACCTCAATGATGTGGTGCGCATTATTGTAAACGCACCTCAATCTTCTATGGCAGCGATTGAGGTGTGTCTATGCCATGTGACGCTTAGCCTAGCCAGCCACTTTTTCCTGGCGCGCAGAGGCGATCATCCATTAATGTTAACCGGCAAATTCCTAAATATTATATCTAACGTTGTGAAGAATTACAAGTTTCGCGAAGCAATCCAGCATTTCATTTTTAAAAACAGAACATCTCCGATAAACAAGCGCGGGCAGGAAGACCCGCAAAAATACAAGTTATTTAAACTACATTTCAATACAGGCAGTCAACATAACTTACCTTTCTAATTACCTAATGAGTAAGAGACAAACAAAATATAATATGAATAAGTTCCTTTTATGATAACCTAGACTGATTAAAGCTTTGAATAAAATTAATAGAACCAAAGTTAATAAACTATACAAAATTCAAAACTTATTAATAATTTATCTATTAGTTTGCCATTTTAGTTTGTTACTTATAGAAAGATAAATATATACCAAAAGGGTTTGCTATTAACAGACTTGTCACAGAGAGACAAATCTGTCTGGTTACCTGACAGATTTGACCAGACTCTGGTAGGCTGCGGTCCGAATATAGCTGAAAGTACTTTTGGCACCCATAAAAGCGTCCCGAAGAGCGCCGAACGCACTTCGAGCGCGATTTTGAAAGATATTGCGACGCCATAAATGACATCACCAACTTTCGCCATTTTGTACTTAACTGCACTGAAAGCACTTAAAGCGATAAAATCGCACTTTTTAATTCGGACCGCACGAATGTGCTAAAAGCGCTTATAGTACTTTCAGCGATATTCGGACCGCAGCCCCTGTTGATCTGCTTGACACTGACAGTGACAGCAAAATTTCCGAATTTTACGATACCATAGCCAATATTTTACTTTTTAGGGCCTAACAACTTCGAAACAACGATCGCGAAAGGATGGTACATTGGCTAAGCCATCGAAAACGATGACTTTTGAACGATGGCTTATGTCAATCCCATACATTTTGTTCTTTTCGAACTTCGCTGTCGTTTTCTAAATGTTACTTTGGCTAAGCCCCCTGGTTCGAACCCAGGCTACGAATGAAGTTTTAAAAAAAAACTGAGTATACAGTTTTAATTTTTGTCCAAATCGGGCTAAAGACTCCCTCGACAATTTTTCTGAATTCCTCATAGTTTAGGATTTGGCCTACCGCGCCCACTTGAAAAACTCACCCTGTATAATATTTTCACAGAATATGATATGAAACTTTAAAATAACAACTTTTCTCATCATACCGACCCAAAAGAGTTCATAGATAACGGCTACAATAGATTTTTCAGAACCTAAAAAATTCAAATATTGATTTAATTAATCATCAATATCTATTATACCGCGTAGCTTTTGCAGTAGATTTTTATATATTTTTGATCTACACATTATGCTCGTTAAAATAGCATATATGGCATTTCTGGCGATTCTAGGTTTTTTTTTGATCAAGTCCTTTCCTTTCTCAGCAACATAGGTTTTCCATTTGAAACCCAATATACTCAGAGGCTGCGTTCTTTGCTCGTAAAACCAATTGAAAGTCCACACTGGGATATACGAGTGCGTTCCGGAATGCGGTACAGTCGGATTGATATTGCAATACTTACGTACTCACTCACCTGTGGCTAATAAAAGTTGTTTCAAGTTTTCTCGTGAGAATCCAAGATGATTTGGCTGTTAGGCTTAGTGTCCGACCGAACTTTCTGTTTCGGTTTCGGTTTCGGCCAGTTTCGGCCAAAAAATCAAGTTTCGGCCACAGTTTCGGTTTCGGCCAAAAATCGGCCGAAACTTAGCCAAAACCGAAACTCCTTTTGGAAGTTTTCGTGCGCGCTAGTATAACTTCGTTTTCCGCGGCAAAGCTATGGCAAAGCCTGGCGGCTTCCACAATGTTCGGGAATTGTCGTGGGAAGAGCTACACAAATTGGTCGCGCAAAAATGCGTTATCACCATACGCAAAACTTCTTCAGGGGTAATGTTTTGACGGAACCGATTATCGGTCTGTTCTATTGGTAGCTCGATTCTCGAAGTTGTCGACTAGTATGTCTTGGCCAAATGATCCAAGTAGGCGGGTCCACATTCGAGAAAGCGGTAAATCTCCGCATCTAACACGGCTGGGCACTAAAAACGCCGTCGCGTTGTGGGGCTGAGCTGGTTGGCAGGTTGAAGTGGCTGTGGGCGGGGCTCATTGAACGAGAAACTGATAGCTAGTGGGATTTGAAGGGCCATTTGAAGCCAAACTCAGCGTGGGACTCCCACCAGCGAAGAAAAAAGTTGACCTGATACAGATCGCAGGGTTTCGGTCATGTGGGCCGCCCATAACCGGACGCTTTGGAAATCTGTGGGGGAGGCCTGATCCAGCAGTGGACGTCGTGTAGTTTTTGATGCTGACGATGAAGTTTTCGTTTCGTTTCTGTACTTGAATGATGTAAATAGTCCAATATTGAATAACTCAGATTATTTACTATCGTATTGGAGGCAGTTCGCAAGACCTAGTCTAATAAAGGAATCTATGTCGAATTATAGAAGTTGACCAACTACAACGTACTTTTCGTCAACGCACCCAGAAACGCAGGACAGAAAATGCTCAAAGAACTAAAGGTAGTGTGCTATCGCATTGGACTCTGATGAACCAGACGAAAACGAAACTGATGACAAACGGCACACAAAGTAGTTCGAGAACAGGCCACCCGCCATCGTCAGGGTTTTCATCCACATACTTTGGAGCCGCCATGATCTCGTGCAGTTCGGTTCCTGAGATGTTTATATTTTTTTATGAGTAAGTAGGCGCGCATTTGACCACAATCTCACCTGATCTTAAGTGTTGGTACATGCCAGCCTAACAAATGGCTGTTCACTCTTTTCTTGAAGAGGCCCAAGTTATACTGCAGTGGAAACACCTCAGCAGGAAGCTCATTCCACTCCTTTGCCGTTCGCATTATGAAGGAATTACCGAAACGGTTGGTGCGGATTGCCGGAATATCAACAATATAGGGGTGGAAGGCCAGTCTGCGCCTAGTGGTCCGATGCAGAAAGGGAGCTGGTGGGATCAGGTCATGCAACTTCTTCGCACACTCTCCGAGATGCATTCTGTAGAACACCGATAGACAAGCGACCTTCCGGCGGTGCTCAAGGCCTTGCAGATTTTCTGTGATGGCAGGGTCACCCACAAGTCTCAAAGCACGTTCCTCCCCAGAAAGTTCGTTCGTTTCCTTCCCAGGACACTTAAATTGTGGAACGAACTCTTCGTCAAGGTTTTCCCGATAAGCTATAGCATGGAGTTTCCAAGAGGTGTTTGAAAAGGTTCCTGCAGGGTCGGCAACGAGCAAGTAATCCTCTGGAGTGTGCATAGGCTGCGGTTACCGCTCACCATCAGGCGGTCCGCATGTTTGTTTGTCACCGGCGTTGTATAAAAACAGGCAAGATAAGGAAATCGTACGCCGAATCGCCTGGAGGAGCTAACTGGTCAAGGCTTTTATGAAGTGCGACCATCCTATATCTTTCGAGCGAGAACTTCTCGACGTTTGCATTTTGACCATCCTAACAAACGGTGCCCAAGCCTGGATGCTCACGGAACACCCTAAGTCAAAGCTCGTTCTTTTTCAAGGGTAAGGGAGTAGAGTGTGTTAGGCATTAAACACACAGACGATATGGTCACCACGATCCGTGCAAAAACTGGCATTCAAGACGTAGGCTAGAATGTCGCCTAACTGAAATAGGAGTTGGCAGGTCATGTCAGTCTGTAGAATGTATCCGGCCCGAATCACAGCCCAATGGCTTCTCAAAGACTGAATCATTGAAGGGCGAGGCCTAAAAAAAGATGGTGCGACGACCTGGTACAATACTCCGGCAAATGATGGACTTTAGCAAAAGCCAGGGGCCAATGGCAAACAATTGAGGGAGACCTTTGCCCAGCGGTGGGATCTTGTGTTAAAAAAAATGAGTCTGTAACTTTTTTGCTGTCATTAACGAGTAAGAAGCTTTGGAATTCAGTAATTGTAGGTATTTTAAACTTCGGCCGAAACTGAAGCCCAGGCCGAACATTCGGTTTCGGTTTCGGTTGCGGCCGGAAAACCAGTTTCGGTCGGACTCTAGAGGCTGAGTCATTTTCGCATGATGTGACTGCCATCTCGTAGATTAATAAAAATATATTGTTTATTGAACCAATAGCTAATCGCGTCGCATTGTCCTTTATGACCTGTATTACCGTTGAATGCATAGGTTTTTCGTTTATTTACCCCCGAATTCATAAACGTCAATCAACGCTAAGCACGCGCTCACGCTCATGCTGTCCCGTAAAATGTTAATAGAACTGAGAGGGACAGCATGAGCGTGAGCGCGTGCTCAGCGTTGATTGTCGTTTGTGAATTCGGGGGTTAGACTTGTTTTTCGTTTCATTTTACTGTTGAATGCATAGGTATTTTGTTTATTTAGACTTGTTTTTGGATTTAATTACGCAGTTAACATCTTAACTGATGTTGGTTTATGTAGTTCCAGTTATTTATTTTCAATCTATTTCGCTGTTCGCCACACTGCACTGCGTTACAATTCGTCTAGTATTACGTAGTATATTATACTTAATTAACGATATTTCCATCACTTGCCGCGCCTGTTTCAAACCTAACTGCACCCAGTCACGCGTTCGAGTCCCGCCTGAATCACTGTTAATCGCTCGGAGGGTTGATGAATGGGGATTTCATTGGGGTTTATTACGATGTGGAATTTGCATGCCGCGATAGTTATTTGTCGGCTTGGCTGAGTGATGTTGCACATTATGCCATTATCGATAGCTCTGGAATAGTATTTACAATGACAGCTGTAGCCAGGAGTTACTTTCATGTCGAAAAAATAGGTAATCAGAATTTATGCCAATTTCCGTAACGCTACGGGTGGGAAGGGTTTCAATATATTTCAAGGCCTACTATCAATCGTTAAGGATTTAAGTATGTCATTTCCGATTTGTATGAATAATCTAACAGAATTTGCTTTAAAAATGTCTGCTGCTGCTGTTGTTGACTTAGCTAAAAATCTTAGGTACCAATTATGAGAACAAAAGAAGACATTACTTTCAAGGGTCTTTATTTCTTGATAAATGGTCACAATGTGAAGCATAAAATATTTCAACAAAACTATAGTCCGTTCGTGTTAAGAATGGAGTGATTTCATTCTTGTCCTTCGATCTAGCAAGCACCCCAACCAATCGAATCGTTCCTAATTAGAAAGCCAGTTCACAGTGCCCAGTTGAATACATTATTTCAAACCTGTACTGTACCTGTTCTTGTACCTGAGTTTTCGGAATTAAATTAAAAAATACTGCATTTTTAACGCGAAAATACTTTAGATCTATCTTAATACAATTGAACCCCTGTTGCTATCGATACTACCTATTCAACATCACTAGCTGGGCTTATTTAGTGACGCTTTTGATCATTGCGGGGCGGAACTTGATGGAACGTGATTTGATTGTAGGCGGTTTGTATGTTAGGTTTGCCGAAACATAGGACAAGGTTTTTGATACATCCGCAGGTAAAATACACATAGAGACATTCCTTAAAATGAATGCTATGCTATCAACAGATTTGACGTCTGTAAGTAGGTCACTATTATTCTCTATGGCACTAAGAATATTACATACCTATTCCTTTTTTAGGCCAAAATGCCATCGGACTATTTATTGAGCTGACATCTAGTATTATAAAGACAGGTAATGCATTTTTGTATGTTTGTATCGAATGATCTCAAAACTACCAAAGCCAATTTTAAACAACATACCTTAATAAATAACTTTTCTTTCCTTCTCTCCATTACTTACGTATAATTTCCATAAATCCTAATGTCGATGGTATCAGCATTTTGCGGTCATAAAAGCATTCAGTGGGTTAGAAAAAGTAGTAAAAAACTACACAACACAAGTAATTTTAAGTAGGTTCTTAGGTAGACGTTGAGCAGCTTCGGACCTAATCTAATCTAATCTAATTTAAATCAGCCATGAGGATCCCACTGCTGGGCAAAGGCCTCTCTTCCCCTCGTCCACGCGAGTCTATTTTCGGCCAGTCTCCTGCAAAGGCGTCCAGAAACCTTCAACCTTTTTATTATTATTTTATTCGGACCTTATTCAAACAATATTACTATGGATCTCATAAGAAGGCTCAAAGTCACCCAGCGAGCAATGGAGAGAGCGATGCTTGGTATTTCCCTGCTTGATCGAATCAGAAATGATGAGATCCGCAGGAGAACTAAGACAACCGACATCGCTCGAAGGATTGCATCGCTGAAGTGGCAGTGGGCGGGACACATAGCGCGGAGAACCGATGGCCGTTGGGGCGGAAAGGTTCTCGAATGGCGGCCGCGTACCGGACGACGTTCCGTGGGCAGGCCCTCCACAAGGTGGACCGACGATCTGGTCAAGGTCGCGGGAAGCCGCTGGATGCGGACAGCGCAGGACCGATCGTTGTGGAGATCTTTGGGGGAGGCCTATGCCCAGCAGTGGGCGTCGTTCGGCTGATATGATGATGATGATGATTCAAACAATTATTGAGGGGTTATATAATAAAAGAGCGAATTTAAATCACGCGTATTTTATTAATTCGAGTGTGGTAGCTAGGCTCTTCGTTATTTCTCAATCAATTACACATTAATTGACAATAATATAAATTATCCTTACAATTAAGGGTACAAAAATAAAATGTAAAAAATTACTAACTATCTACATTTTAATACGAGCGAATGTATTAATCATTAACTCTAAAACAACAAACACATTCGTTACTTCAAACCGTAAAAGCTGAATTACTATAGTTCTGAAAACTTGAATTAGCAAACATTTATTTAATAATTATTAATCCAATCTAAAGTATCAATGAAACAAAAATAAGTTACAAACCACAAAAAGCATTGTTGTTTAATATTACAGTTTAATTTTTAACCAAAACTAAAATTAGCTTGCTGACTATTTTTTACATTTTCAAACATTTATATTCCGTATAATGTAGGTATTCAAAAAAGAAAAAATCTGCAATTACAAACTCTTAAAACTCTTAAAATCACAACTTCAATGATAATAATTATAGAATGTTCGTTATTTTTCTCTATCTACAACAAACAGGTAATTTGTCTATTTATATAAATACGTGTAATGAAGTCTTTCCATCTTCTAGTTTAATAAACCTATAACTTACATTATTTTTGAGTTGACCTATGACTTATATTAATGTACATTATGCTCGATATTAGGACTCTATTAACCACTGCAAACATTATAGATGTTAGGAAAAAGACAGAAAGAGGTTAATGCCGAATCTACATCCTAACATGACTTTTCCCGTATTTAAGACATATTTTCTATATTACACTAAACTATTTAAAATTGCTATCAGTCTGAATTCAACAACAGTTAGGACTACTACTAGTTATTTACATTTAGTTACCTTCTGTCACACTTTGGGATTTGTTATCTAATTTATGCATAATTAATGTTATTTTAATATCTGGCGTTATTTCATTGTATTCATTATAAATTTAATGTTTGGCTAAAAAAAACAACGTCTTTTAAAATAATTCTCATACTGAAACCGCCTGTACATGTTGTCGTAATATATAAGTTCAATAATGTCTATCTATAAAAGAACAATCAGTATTAAGTTCATCTTTGAAGCTCAACACAAATTAGGTTGCACATTTAAAATCAAAATTCTAAAAGCTGCTACACTTTATTCAACTGAATAGACATTTTTCGAGTGGATATAATTTTCGCCGATGTAAAATGCAAATAGAAAACTAAGAAATTCATACGATTGTGCAAAGAACTCGGCGGAGCAGAGGAGAAAAATATTTTCTGGCTTCGGGCCAAAATGCAGGCAACGGATTTTGCCTGATTCTAATTTACAAAGTAAATCAGGTAACGGGTTTTTGCCTTCAACGATCCTAAATTTATATTTTTACTCAAGATGTTCATTTTCACAGTTAATTTTTACAGCTCAAATAGTTTCTTCTTTGCCTAAAAATACAGTGGTATTTTACAACAGAAACCAATGTACAGAAAAACAACGTAATGATAGAATATCTTAAGAAATATAAAAACAAACACAAGTGGTGTGAAATTATAACGAGGGTGAGTTAAATTTGTGTTCAATATTTTTGTGGAAGTAGCACTTAAATTTAATTTCGCAAATATTATTTCCATTCTATTCAATTCAAAACCTCTATTTTATCTAAAATTACAACTTAATATTTTCGTATCCCTAAAGTAGTAGACAATTATTTATAAGCGTTCAATTACACAGTGCACATATTTTTTCACCAGACTGTGTGTTTGTTACAACTGAAAAACTTATTTTTAATCAAGTATAAATAATACATATAACTAGACATATAGGCACATTCTGGGATTACAGGTAAGATTCCTAGATCTGTGATAGGTACATGTGACAGCAAGAACGACTCGCTTGAACAATCGCTAGACAGAGTTAGTATCAATGTTTCTTTTCACCGGATACAGTTATCGATATTCTAAGAATTACGAATTTACGTAATAACGCGTCGTAACGCGTTAAGCATAGCGTTAGGTTACAGTTTTTTTTTTTTTTTTTTTTAATACTACGACGGTGGCAAACAAGCATGCGGGCTGCCTGATGGTGAGCAGTTACCGCAGCCTATGGACACGTGCAACACCAGGGGCGTTACTCGTGCGTTGCCGACCCTGCAAGAACCTTTTCAAACCCCTCTTGAAGAACTCCATGCTATAGCTCATCGGGAAAACCTCGGCAGGGAGTTCGTTCCACAATTTAAGTGTCCTGGGAAGGAAGCATCTCAGGAACCGAGCTGTACGAGACCATGGCGGCTCTAGAGTATGTGGATGAACACCCTGACGATGGCGGGCGGTGCGATGGTAGAAAGTAGCCGTGGGCATCATATCAAACAGCTCTTCAGAACAAAACCCGTTATACAAGCGGTAGAAAACGCAAAGCGAGGAGAAGTCTCTCCTCAAACTTAGCGGTTCCAGGTCGCGGGTGAGCTTGGGATCGTCGACAATCCTAATAGCACGCCTCTGCACCGAGTCAAAAGGACTCAGTTGGTATCCAGGCGCTCCTGCCCATAGATGAGAGCAGTACTCCACGTGTGGCCTGACTTGCGCTTTGTACAGCAGGAGTCTCTGCCTTGGGGTGAAGTACCGCTTCGCTCTATTCAGCACACCGAGCTTTTTAGATACCAACTTCGCCTTGTTTTCAAGGTGACTACGAAACTGGACGTCACTGGATATATCGACACCCAATACTGTTGGAAATTGTGAGGGTAGTGTTCCGAAACTGAGGAGCTACAGCAAATGGAGTTTTCTTAGCGGTAAACGCGCAAACCTGTGTCTTTGTGGGGTTAAATTGGACTAAGTTTAGTCCACCCCATTCGGAGACCCTAGCGAGGGTACTCTCGATTTCCGACACAAGTTTAGTTCGACCCTCCTCCACAACGGTACGAGGGATACCAGCTCGGCCTGTATAATAGGCATCTCCGGTGCTGTCATCTGCATAGCAATGGATGCCGTTGATTGACAGCATATCATTAATATGCAGAAGGAACAACGTTGGAGATGAGTTGAGATGAGTTTGAAATACGATTGTTGTCTACTAGTCACCGTTACCCGTCACTAACACAGTCTCGGAATAATACCTTAAGAAATAACGACTCAAGTACTTTATTCCCTATTTTATTATATTCTATTACAAAATTTACTAAATTCAAATGATTTTTAGCGATTTAATCACTAAATTTATATCTCATACAAACTACTGGCAAACTTTAAAAAATATCTATAATAATAAATAAATCTAATAAAGTTTCTCAGAATAATGAGTTGAACACAAAGCAACTTAAATAACTTTTAAATATTATATTGTTTTTAATAATCTTTGGACTTAAATAATCTTATGTTTGTGTATTGGTTTATTTAACTAAACCTATCAATAATCTCAAATTATGCATTTAGCAAAGCTCAAATTAGCATAAATAAGTACTTAGTAGAATTTTAAGTACCTATATACAAACAATGTAATAATAATGCACAATTTAAGGTTTACGAAATGCTACTGCTGTTTAGCAATCAAAACTTTAACTTTTTACCGCATCAGACCCTGAGGTCTTTAAGGTTAATTTTGTGCTTTGTTTTGTCGAACGTCGCGATAGATGGCGCGTTAATGGGAACGGAACTACCAGTATAAAATTAAATAGGTACGTTGGTACGTTGCGTTAAGCCTGGCGTTAAGGCCCGTACTGACCCACGCGGTCTGCGGTAGTGATGGTAGACCGTTCAGTTTTGAAGGCTTAGTTTGTTGGTCCTGCACCTTTTGGAAGATAAAACCTGATTTTAGTAATAAACGTAAGCCTTCTGAAGCATTTTCAAATATTTTGAGGTGGATCCATGAAACACCTTACCTCACCGAGAAAACCAGGCTTATACTAATCTTTACAACAAGAACAGAACAACATTCGAGTGCGTTCTAGAACTTCCAGTTAAAGCTTTGATTGCAACTAACAGACTTACCTCAAATCTCTAAAGGGGGACCAAATCCTAGATTCTAGTTCTTAGGATCTTAAAGCTAAACTTTTGAGTCTTTGGTGTAGATTCACTAAAGTCGGGTTATGCACTAAATAGTTTTTGTCACTATGCTACTGTCACTCGGGCTTGAGCATTCGTCCAGCCGGTTCTTCAATTCCTGTAAAAATATACAGGAATTAATACAGTATCAAATGTAACAAAATAAATCAGATAAATGCACAAACATACATCAATGAATATACAGTGAATACGGACGTTACAAAAATATACCTAGAAATCCCTCTAAAACAGATTTTCATCCAACTTCATGTTTATTTCAATTTTGCTTTTACAAGTCTTTTGAGTATTCAGACAAAATAATTGCTTCTACGTGAAATGTACTTGTACAAGTAACAAGCAACACGATGTTTAATTTATAATAATGTGTTGACTTTAAAAATAACAGTGTGTTTCGATCAAAATGACTAAAGTTCAAACTCATTAATGAAACGTTTATTTATATCCGAAACATACAAGCTCGTAGCTTAAAACTTAGTTTCTAAACTCAATATTTGTTTAATTTTAATCATGTCAAATGACAAAAATAGATCTGTTCTTGAGTTGCCCAAGTCATTTTGTCGTAACAAAAGTCCATGAATCAATGATATTATAATAAAAAAAGGGTAGATAGGTTACTTGTGCTAAAAAAGTGGCACCCGATATCAAATTTTTTAGTGCACCTGCATTGACAGTGTTGACAGTTAGAGACGACACTGCGCAACATGTATCTGTCTCGTTAATGCTCTAGTAAATAATCGTACTATCTTGTTCACAGGTTATTATAACACGATCAAAGTAACCACGTCGTACCGCGTGAACAAGTTGTGACAGTACTGATATAACCTAGACTACGTCTTTTTAAATATAATATCAATGCCGTGAATAGCTAATTCCTAGAAGCTTAAAGCACCTTCTCTATCTGCGATTACGTTGATCGCATTCGAATTTCAAAGTACCAGATGTTTGTCTAGTTAGATGGCTTCTCTGTCAGTTATTCCAACGTCTCAAAGTTTACTTAGTATTTTCACAAAGGAATAGAAAGTGCCGTAACATAATTTTCTTTGTCACAAGAATCAATTTAGGAGGAGAGGGTAACACGAGAAAAAAATTGTCAAAGCTAGTCGCACATGAAAAAGGACTTTATTGGGTTCTCGTTCAATTTTACATGTAATATTTTTTCGCGCTTTCGTTCGAGGATAAAAGGCGTCGTTAAATATTATTTTAAGGTGTGCAGCAAGGTTTAAAGATGAACTTTGTTTAAAAGTATCCTTCTATCTATCTTATATATATAAAAGAAAGTCGTGTTAGTTACTCCACTTATAACTCAAGAACGGCTGAACCGATTTAGCTGAAAATTGGCATGGAGGTAGTTTAGAGCCAGGAGAAAGACATAGGATACTTTTATTTATTTTTCTTTTTTTTTCTTTTTTTTTTACTTCTTTCATTTATGCCCTGCCCTTTAAGGCCCTGCCCTTAAGGCGGAACAAAGTTCGCCGGGTGAGCTAGTTATTTATAGATTAATCGGAGTTTTCAATTTTGATCTTTCATATTTTACCAACTAACCAGGGATGGAAAGCTATTGTAAGATCAAAGTATTAAGCTTAAGTTGTACCACAAAAAGTAGGTAGCTTAAGTCTTTTATTAAAATATTCTAGGTATTTATTCTTTAATTATTTTTTTTCTCTCTTGCTTCATAATTGGAATAAAAACATCATAGTAGCTAAGATAAGGTGTATCCTAGCCAAGCCATGATTCTTCAGAATATGCTGTTCTAGTCATCACTTAGTGAAATATCAAAGCTAAAAAGTTAATATTCTTTAGTAATCATCTGAGCCATTCGCTAAACGGCTACGATAAAAATAAAAATGGGTAAATGTGTACACCGTAAAAGCTTTAACATTATTGCTGGCAACATAAAAAATCCATATTAGATTCTAAGAATGTACCTTTGTAAGCTAAACTGCGGAATTTTCTACTAGCGTCGGCATTTCCTACATTTATCGCAGACGCTTTCAAGGAGAGAGTAAATAAGCTATTTTCTAGGTAAACGTGTTCCGCCTTAGACCTCATCTTGACGAAGCCACTTCTCTCAAGGGTTATCAGGCTACTTTATAGCGGTAGTGTATTTTGAGCAATATATAGGACTGGAGTCACCAATTATTTGAATGTAGGGCAACCCCTCCCTTCCTACCTCCGATTAGAAATTGTAAGTTGTGAATCTTGACGATGTTTATTGATAAGGCTGCTGAGATTTTCTTGTAATAAACTACTGCCGAATATCGTACTCAATTACTTGCAATATACTTGTTGTGTTGCCTGGTTGAAAACATCAGTAATACATGATGTACTCGTATATTGAACTTTGGAAAATTAATTTTGCTATTTTAATATTATACTTACTCTGGAAGTAGCCAGCCTCTGCACCACTATCTCTAGCCTGTCACCAGCTGAAGCGATTAATGGCACCGTCAAACAGCAGTCATAGTCCACCGTCCTTGTCCCGTTCACCTGAACATACATACATACATACTGATAGTCAAAGATTGTAGGCAGGAACGTGAAAAGAAGCAAAAGTAATACGACGTAGCGTCTACAACGCACAAGAACTGTGCTTCCAAATGCTCTCGCAGTCAATACTTTCGTAGCGTAATCATTATCTTATAGCTATCTCTTTCACTCAAGGTACTTTGCCCATTTGTTTTACCGCTCATTAGTGTGTCTGAAAAATCAAGACGATTTCGAACGTTACTGTTTTATTGTTTTAGCTCAAAATTATTTTCGTAGTTATGTAATTCAGTAATATAACACAAGACATACAAATATTATGATAAAAAAATACACAGCGAATCACTTTCGCTGTGTATTTTTTTAGATTTTTACGTGATTCTGCAGCAGACCCACCCAAAGCTTTGTAAGTTTAATATAAAAGAGAGAGAGTATCATGTACTCAATTTATGATTTGTATATATTCGTAGTCTAAATTTTAAAACTTGTATATCTATAGTTCCGATGTAAAATTGAAAACAAAGTAGGGCTCCTGGAGAGCATCACGTAGATTTTTCACATTTTTGCTCTAATTATGCAATCTTTAAACAACGTATAAAGGCAATGTTACAATTCCACACCTGCCTCCAATTGATAATTAAATGTTAAAAAAAATAGTTATGCATATGAAGCCTAAAGGGTTTTTAATAAGAAGGAGGAAAAAAATCTAAAAAGGTAAAGGTAAATGATTACTACATTCCATGTAGTTGTTTATACAAAACCATTTGGGAATTAATTTCAAGCCTGTGTGTGCACTATAACCGCAAATAAATTATTCGTTAGATTCAAAGCTGGATTTAGGTGTTAAACTAGCATTAAACCCATACGGGAGCTAGTTAGCCAGTTACCGGCTTTCGCCATTATGTGAATGGCCGTTAGTTCAAATTTAACCTACGGCAAGATATATTTGCTGGGTGTTAGGCTGGTTTAGATAAGTTTAAGAAGTGTTCTAAACTTGTTTAAAATATCATAATCGGGTGCAGTTTCTAAACACCTAAACATTATTTCTCAAAGTGGGATTGCAAATACATGCGGTTTGTTTTTATTTTTTGTAGTATTTTCTAGTTTGAACTTAACTTATTTTGATTGTCATTTAACTTAATAGTAATTTATTTATTTGGAGATAACATAGATCCATTCGTGTTAGTGTGACTTAAGAATAAGTTAATAAAAATTACAAAAAAAACAATGAAAAGGAGAAAAAAATAAAAAGGCAATTCGTTTCCAACCCGTTAGTCACTTGAATTAGTGAATTAAAAATTTAAGCAACCAGTAAACGGACGAAGTGCATCTTAATATGAAAATAATATCTCTCTGCAACAGTCTTCAGGATACTGTTGTACTTAAAGGTTGTTTTAAAGTCTTTTGTTTCCAAACCTGCAGTATCCTATCGTACGGCCTCAACAACCCTACGATGTCAGCTGGACCACCTTTCCTGATTCTATTAATGTAAACTCCGCGTTCATATAAGCCGTCGGAGACAGAGAAACCGTAGTCATCGTATATTGCGTCTTTGTACAGAATCACGTGGTGGACAGATCCTCTGGCTGGTGACACTGTTTCACTGCTGTAAAGACCTGAAATCAGGGACATACTTGAGCTTAAGTTTTAGGATAAATGGATAAGATCTCTAGAAGAAAACCTCCATCTCACTCTCTAAAAGATCTCTAAAAGAAAGAATTATTGTGTCTTTTGTACCATCATGAAGTTTATGACTAATAGTATTATGCCTATGACCTCATCTAACGAAGCCACTTGGTTCCAAATATTTTTCTAGTTAGGAAGCCTTATGAAGCTGAAGCTTATGAGTTTCACTTTTTGAAAAAGAATGAGTGAATCCTTACCTGGTACATCATTTTCGTAGATAGGACTCGTTGAAAATTGAAAACTAGTTCCCGGCATACTCGGTTTATGAGGCGACTTTTGAGGCGTTGTTACTGTGTAAATCCCATTATTCAAATAATCGTTGTCCCAATTGGGCCTTCTGCTTTTAGGTGAAACAATACCGTAAGGCCCCATTTGTACATAGTCACATTTGCATGAAGCTCTTTCCATATTATGCAATTGACAATCCTTCATGTTCGAAGTCAGTATTTCTATTTGCTGTACATCGTCTTCTCTTGTTATATTTTGCTTATTCTTTATAACACTTTCAGGAATGATACATGTATTCTCATAGTGAAATGTTTTGAGGGAATTATTTAAAGAGTAGTTTGGCAATGGTAAGTCGTTGACGCTATAGGGAGCGGCTGAATTGAAATTACAAGCCATTAGTTTGTCTTCGTCTGTTGGTGAGTATGGCTGTTTGTCTGCTGCTATTCGTGTTTTGTCTGGCACTGCATACTCTATCACTTCTGAATTACCTGCAAGTTGTACATTTATTTTCAGCTAAGTTTAATTTAAAAACTTTTGATTTGATTGATTTTTAAGGAACTAATTGAAATCTACAAATTTTTGCACATACCACAAATAGCGCTGGTTCGAACAGGTGTGTTTTGATCCCAAGATTCAACTGCGCTATCATTGGAAAGTCCTGGACTCGATGTGGAATGACTTGAATCTCTAGCACTACACTCCGCACTTTCTATTGAACCTTTAATAGGATAAATAAGTTTAATTTAGTCAACACTCAATCCTGCAAACAGTTACATTCAGTATTGTTATTCAATTGTTCAATATAATATTTCAAATACTCACCAGTAACTTTTCTACACAATTGAAGTTGAACCCTTTGCCCGCTCTGTTGCAAAAGTTTAATAGCTTCTGACAAGGGTTTATTTAGTACACTCTCTCCGTTAATTGTCAGCAATTCATCGCCTATAGCTAGTTTTCCACACTTTTCTGCTACTCCACCTGGAATAGAATCGTCAAATAATATTCATGATATAGGTACATTCTCGTATTGCTATGAGTTTTGATTTTCATATAATTATAGATTACCTTCAACAAGTCCACTTAGCAGAATAGGTTGTGTAACATCTTCACTGCCAGCAATAGTTAATCCTAAAGGACCGTTTTCTTGTTTAATTAGTTCAATAGTAAATACTGCCGTATTTCCATTTTCATTGCTACCATGACTCCGTTCACTTTCTTTCGCACTATTGTTTGGGCTTTCAGTGTGATGTCCTGAGTCTTCCCCGCTATGCACAACTGCTTTTATTTCAATATTACTAAAGCTTTGTAGAGTTAATTTTGCATTGTGCCTGTGAATGCTAGACCAGTCTTCAGTCAAATCTCGCTTCCTTACTTTCAAAGTAATAATATCTTCGGGGGAATTTTGAAGAATGTTGAAAGCAGTATCCTGCAAACAGAACAAAACATGACACATTGATCTGGCTCCGCCATAATTGACTGCACGAACAACGAGATCTATCCAGTTGCAAACGATGTTTTCCTCTATAAAGTTTCAATTTCTTGTGAGCAAACAACATTCAGCTAACGTTTCCTGCGTCAAAGTAATTGATTTTTGAAAAGGGAACCCTCTTGGTACTCGGTACTCTGAGTTCAATCTCAATCCAACTAAATCTTGACAGAAGTACTTATCTCAATCCAGAATAAGGTTTTCGACAGATATTAATCTGTCCTCACTAGTTTCTTATGAGATTGTTGCTCTATTTTCAAAGTCAGCTTACCATATAACGTACATTTTTTGGAGTAATCTTAAGTGGGAAAACACACATAGTCCTGAGACATACCAAAGAAAGATTGTGCAAAGGTTGCCCATTTATTGCCAGGAGTTGATCCCCCGGTGCTAAGGCTCCACTCCGATGTGCTACTGATCCTGGTTTTATGTCTGATATTACCATCGGTTCTTCATTGCTTAACAGTTTCTGCTTGCACCCTGAATGATATAATTTATTCGATTATTTGCAAGAATTAAATATTTCATTACAATATATGGTTTATCACATGGTTAAGTTGTCATTTATTATTAACAATGAATACAATATAGCGCTAATTTTGATGTGTTAAGCCTTTGTGTATTGTTTCTCGCAAATTCAGGTAACCTTCATCATTGCAATCAGGCTTTATTTGCATTCATTGAGTCGTACGTTAAATATTTTGAGATTTAATAATAGTCTTACCTGTAATAGTAACACCAAGTCCTGCAGTCGTCTTAGCTAATTTAACACTAAAAACCCCACTTGACGCTTCAATCGCATTAGGCATACTGAATTCTACGTTCAATGTCAAATATTTCGGATTATGTGAATCATTCCTCCGCTGTAGTATCTCATTAGCGACATCGACCGTGAGGTTTTCGTGTCCATTGATTGACATAATTCTATCCCTTACTTGTAAGCAGCCAGACCTGAAATTTGAAGATGATTAATTTAAATCTAATAGGAATTTCAATATTCAAACTTAAATTATGTCAAACTTTAGGACAAAATATTATGAAAGGTCATGAAATTTAATTGACATGGAAAGCAAAGCCAATCGCCATTGAAATATTAGGAACCAATTTCGGTATTTGAATTCCAGCTGAAATGAACATTACAGTGCAAATTATACTGGATTCAGGTGAAGGGGTTGATGTATTGAGTGCCGATTGATATAAATGTAGTGATAATCTAACTCAATGGAACAACCAAAATTAGTTAGAAAGTGACTCAGTAATCTGGCTATTCTGACTTTTGGAACTTGTTGTGCAAAAGGTATCTATTAGCAGTTTGCCGTATTTTATTATGGAAAAAATATTTTTGCATTGAAAACAGAATACTATTTGGTTGATCCTTGATTCTAATTCCTAATCCCTTGATTGAGTATTCCGTCTAGGCAGCGGGTTTTCAAATCTAGAATATATACCAGAAGCTTTTAGCCCCAGCGCCCATCAGTACGTACTTTATTCCATTAGGCGTCGGATAACACCAAATTTCAAATATGAAATGTTTGACGTTTATTTACCCAATGATATTTACAAGAGGTATGATAATACGTTGTGTAAGTACTGACGCGAAGTCAAAAATTGTCCCTTGGCGTACGTATGTACCTTATGATTTGACCGTGTGTATAAGATAGCATGATTATTTACTAGAGCGTTAACGAGACAGATACATGTTGCGCAGTGTTGTCTCAAACTGTCAATGCTTTGCTCAGGTGGTCCTGATTTCGGGTGCTACTTTTTTAGCACATATAACCTATCTTCGTATTTTTATCATAATATCAGTGTATTTACCTATACGCGGGTGATTGCGCAGCCACATGTGATATGACCATTGCAGCGTTCTCCTCATGAACAGCCAGTCCACTGCTCTGCCCAGGTGGTACTTCCAGTTGAATATTCAAAGATTCCGTACGACACACACCGAGGCTCATGTAGTTTTGTTGACTATCTGTTGAGTTAATTAACGGTTTGCATATTTACATTCAGTTGGCAACTGAAAACTGCAAATAGTGAAAGGATCCTAAACAAACAAATGTCTTGGGTAGAAATCCAAGGAAAGTCCCTTAGTAGTCATGTCATGGAATACAGGGCGGTCTTTGTTGCGAATTGTATTTGCTGTGATAGTTAATTCTGCGAAGGTACAACTGAACGCATGTGCTAAACCACACTGTTTCTATAGCAATCTGGGCGTGGCAAGTCAAATTATAAAGTACAAGGAATAGCGATAAATGCTTAAAACTAAATAACCAGCATTCTAAAATATTAAAAAGAGACGACAAATCAAACCCGATGATTTTATTTATTTCTTTCTTTATATAAAAAACCGTTACATCGTAACATCTACAGAGCAAAACGAATAATGAAATACACAAAAGATTGGATTGAAACCCCTACCATGAACTTGCTTAAAACAGAATTTATAAAATCATGCTTTTGCAAAAACGCACTTAACGTTTTCCGAATTCAGTAGCATTTGTTCCACTTGGACCTCCAAAATCCTTTCAAATCCCACTGATAGCCGCTATTTATGAGATTTCCTTCAGACCCTTACCGTAATCGTCCTGTAAGCCTAGTTTAGGCATCGAGCTTTGTCTGTAGTTCCTTTGCCGATGTTTTTTCGCGTTAAGCGTACCGGATATCGAATTCTCTGGAAAAGAAAATCATGAATTAGGCTTTGGAATCCATATTTATCATTTCCTGTAACCGTCTGTATGTGAACGAGTATTTATACCTAATGCGTGTATCTTGTTCATAAACAGAAAAAATACTTTTATTATTTTATTCTATTCGAAGAAAAATTCCTTTAACTTTTCTATACACTCTCTTTTGGCTTATACAACAGTTATCAATAATGGTGACATACATAATTATGTTACAACATACTAGAGACGAACTAGATTGACAAACTCAATAACATACACGTAACATGTTACTTCGAGTTACATGCAAGGTTAAGTATAAATAGAGAAAGTATCCTATTGCTATCTATTAACAATTTCTGTGAAACACGTCGAGAGCACATAAAAGATATTTCAATATTCAAAAAAGGTACAATTAATAAGTAAACAACTTCTAAGGCCCACAAATTGTGTTTCTAAAAATTCACTGAAATTCATTCATTCTCTAACTTTCTTATTTATCAAAGTAATCACTGAAAAACATTTCCAAGAAACGTCGCTACTAAAAACAAGTTAATATTACAAATGCCAACTTATTATTACATCGAAAGCCTTTGCTATTATATTTTACTTGTAGTTCCCAAAATGTAGGCTGTTATTAAAATTCAAAGATGTTATTTAGATCAAGATGTCGAAGTTAGTGTCAAAAACATCTGTCTATTCGCGTCGAAGCCTCGAGCGAGACGTCAAACATGGCGTGTCAACAAAATGTAAAGATTTCTAGAATATTTCATCTTCGGATAAAAGGGGTAAACAGATTATTAGCAACAGCTAAAGACTTTTTTGTTTTCTTAGAAAATATAATAATATCTTTCTCGTTAATTTTCCGTCCTACACAAACATTTGATATTTTACCTACTAGTGATCCACCCCTGCTTTGCACGGTTTCACCATAAATTAGTATACGTTTTTGAGAATACATTCACATTACTGGCATTACACGAATGTTAAAAGTACAATTTGAAAAGATCTTGCAGCGTTTTTTTTGTGCCGCAGGGAATAAGCGAAATATTAAATCTTGAATCAATGACAATTTTTCTCTGAAGTTGTAACCTACGGTTTGATGTTTAAAGGTATTTTCATGTAATTCATGAAAACAGACAATAGTTGGTTTTATTTCCGTACCACAAAGTGTTCATGTCCATATAGTGTAACGTGGGTTGGACAACCACATCAAAATCCGTTGTGTGGTTTACCGAGAGTTTGTGGATATACAGGTAGATACGGATAGCTACTCCATTTAATATTATGTACTTCGTAGTAAATGATTAATTCAGTTGTACGACAAAATGTGCGATTATCTTAGATCTATCTGCTTCCGTGCACATTTTATATCTTGATATGCTAAATTACTTACTGTATATTTTATAAGATCTTTTATGTGATAATAAATAGAAAAAATAAGGTTGAAAAGTAACTACCGAATTTATCTTGCCTTTGTCCGCTAATGTCCGCAAAGTCACATATTATTTCATATTATTTTATTATTATTCATAATAATGGTAATGCATGTTCAATAAATATCCTTTCTTAAACGCTTGATAAGAGTTCCAATCATTAAAACAATATATTTAAATATGGTTAACAACGACAACATCAAGTCGCTGAAATGGCGCGACTGAAAGATGAAACGTGAATTTTTTTTTCCCGCCTCTGGAGTAAATAAAAACGATCCCTGGATTTTCAAACCTTGCTGTAGGTTAAATATTTTGAACACTTATTTTTCGCTGAAATACCAGTAGAGTAAACGAGCAACCCTGCAGGAACCAATTATTGGAAACTTTTAATAAACCACATACCTCATACGCGTACGCATACCTTAACGCGTAAGAAAACTACAGCAGTAAACTCATTTGGAAACCTAACCTTTTTATTTCTTAGTAAAATCTCAATTTGGTGAAGAATCATTCTAAGAAAAACAATATTCGCAGGGTCCTGGTTAAAAATCAATTGGAAATAAATAATGAAAACGCTTAAAGACTTCAGCGGAACTGGACAAAACTTATAAAAGACCACAACGTTTTCAGAGTAAAGGATTACAGGTTAATAATTAATTATTATTCGTTGGAATATTTATGAAATTGGCAAGAAATGGCTCAATAGGACTTCATAGTTCTCAGAACAGAAATTGTTGAGTAAAAAGAGTAAATACTCTGACCTGTAAATAAATAATTAGAGCAAATTGGAGTTTTTGTAATACCAAAAACAGCTTCAGTACTTCTAACACCTAGACTTGGCACCAACATCAGCCTAACATACAAACAATTATTTGGTACTAGCTGTCCCGACAGACTTCGTTCTGTTGTCAAACATTCAGTGTTACGTGACAGGTAAAAAGAGTTGCTAGTAGAAGACTAAATTGTTGTTCTTCACTATATTCCTAGCAATTTCTCATGTTTACTCACCTTTTTAAGCTTTCCTGAACTTTCACAATTACTTCAAGACCAAAATTTGCGAAATCAGTCTAGTGGTTCTCGAGTTTTAGCGAGACTAACGAACAGCAATCCATTTTTATATAAAAGATTGGTGCAAAAACTGAACACCTTGTTAAATCACCACTAAATGGTTTGTTAGTTAAAGATCATTTAAAGGAGTATTCACTATCTCCAGTTTAAAATACACTTAAAGAGAAGGTCGTTGGTCCAACATCAAGAAGCTTGTAGAAACGTAACCAAACGAAGAATAAGTTCCTCTAGCCCAAATTACCCAAGTCATTTATTAGCTGAAACACATTACAGACAGCAGAACTTAAGTCTTTTGAGTTATACGGGCTAAGTTTGATGTTCATACGCTCATTCGTTATTACTTGTTTGCGCAAGGCATGAGCGAAGAGCGAGAAGCGGCACGGAGCCAATAATATTACAATAAAAAATAAGTTAATAAGTTATGTCACTACTTACTGATGCGAAGTTAAAAATTGTCCACAGGGTACGACGTAGTTAATTTGACCGCTTTATAACGTCTGAACAAGACACTACGATTATTTACTAGAGCGTAAACCAGACAGATACATGTTGCGAATTGTCATCTCAGACTGACAACATAGTTAATGCTTTGTACAGGTGTACGAATCGTTCTGATTTCGGGTGCCACTTTTTTAGCACAAGTAACCTATCTGCCTATTTTTATTATAAAATTATTGCACGGAGCGGCGAGCATGAAGGTGTGGGGTGGCAACAGTGGATCGGCAACGATTTACGATGTGAGGCAACTCATGTCAACCCGACCGAAAAAACCAATGTCTTTGGCGCCTCTTTTTTCAGGCGGCCAGCGACCGGACGTTGTTTTTTGATAAAAAAAATTATGATAACATAAACTTAGTACGACATTTACCGCCGCACTCAGAGACGTCAATTAACGTTAATGGTTGATTAGAGTCAAAATTCCATTTTTGAAAAGAGACTTTATTACAAATTGAATATAGAACTTTTAGGCTTGGTTGCACCATCTGACTTTAACAATAACAAACATCAAAATTTCAGTTAAAGTACCGGTCAGGGAAGCAAAAATGACGTCAAATGGTCAAATTTGACAAAAACTTTAACTTTAACTTTAACTTCTACTATGGTGCAACTTACCCTTAAGAATGTAAAATTTTAACTCTAATGAACCATTAGCGTTAAGTGACGTCTCTGAGTGCGGTGGTTAGACATCTAAATGAAGCTTGAGCTGAGTTATGAACTTTAGAAGTTTGCTGATTCTACATAAGGCTTAACTATACGAAATACGAAATATCGCACACACATTGTTTACGCTCTATTTCGTTAGAATTCATGACCTATGTATTAAGTACGCCAATTGTACTTTTTTTGTAATTTTGTGCTTTAAATTATACCTAAATGAATAAAAACTGCAAACTTCTTAGAGCTCACAGCCCAGTTCAGACTGGCGCTTAGAAGTGGAGGAGGAAGAAGATTGAAATGACAATAATCAGTTCCGCTGTCTGTTTTGCTGTATAAAACGAACAACTTTTAAATGGATCCTATGACTTGCACCAAACCACCGCTGGTTTCAAGTTGGGCTATTCAGAACTAACTCGGTAATCATTACACTCGTCGGTACTTGTATACGCTAATATGGAAGAGGAGACCCCGACAAAGTTTAGCCTATTTTAGTACCTCCTGCTACTCGGGCTCGTGCTCGGGCTTTTGATTAATAGGTCAGTACATAAAAGTTCCGTTCTTCAGAATATGGTTGAGTGGGGTAACGATAACAACTTGTGAACAGGATTCTTCAAATCTAATCTAATCTAATCTAAAAAATGAGTGCTTAAGATATCATAGGCTGCAAGATCTTTAGTATCTGGGTTCAGAGACAGGCTGAGTTCGATAGGTTCCTGAACCGGAACCTGGATTATCTGGTCAAATCTTGATTAACATTCTATTATTAACATTCTTGACTAACATTCAACATTCTGGTGCTTCCCAAGACACGTAAACTTAACTGTGTCAGTGCCTTGACTATGTAACTCTCTTTCAATAGGGCTGCACTATTTTATATCTCACTAGCGACCCGCCCCCGCTTCGCACGGGTGCAATAGGATGCTATCATACATATAAACCTTCCTCTTGAATCACTCTATCTATTAAAAAAAACCGCATCAAAATCCGTTGCGTAGTTTCAAAGATTTAAGCATTCGAAGGGACATAGGGACAGAAAAAGCGACTTTGTTTTATACTATGTAGTGATTTCTTATCATGAGATTCGAACCACTGAGCCATTGAATTTCATTTTATAAAAATTATGCAAGAAGCTTATAACACTCATTTCTGCGTCGCATAGTTAATTGCATCGGAGGAAATATTGGCTATAACATCTTTTCCGCACTCCGTGAAGCTACACAATTAATTGAAATCAAGTCGATAATTATTGGAGTCGTAGAAGAAGAAGAAAAAATACCTCAACGAACCAGTACTTTTTAAATTAAGTTGTATTCTTAAGTTTGCAACGAGATTTTCCGTCGTACCCTTTACTCAAGTTACGTATTTTGCGACAAGAACTAGACTCGTTGCTTATTCAGCGATTATACAACTCGGACCGTCTCAGTTCAAACCTCATTTACTTCTGATTAAAGTCGTCGACTTGCAAGTTTTAAGTAGGAGCTACCTGAGGTTTAAGGAAACTAGTTTTTCAGATATTGCACCCCAATAGCTTGCTTTTGAGCAAACATTTTTAGTTTTACACTTTAAAATCCGCCATGTGAGTCCGCCATTTGTACTTGATTGTAGTGCAATAAAGAACAAATAAATAAATAAAAGTCAATGGATGCCTATATCGCAGTTCAATAAATAAATAGCGACTAGTTTGAGTAGTATTTCGTAGCTGTCATTGTGAAAAATAATTATTTTCTCGAAAGAATTCAGGCCATTTTTAAACTTGATATGAAGCAATGAAGATTAGGACTATGAAAATAAATGAATACTTTTAATTTAAGCTGACGTTTATTTTTAAAAGCAACCTTCACTACAGTACATTAAAAATAAGTTAATTTATTTTAAGTAATAATTAAATTATTATTATGACCTCAAAGCATTTCAAGGAATCATTGCTGAAATTAATGCGGAAATATTAAATTATTAATTAATTATGCAAAATGACCAGGATGAAGTATAATACCTGCGTATTGCTTTATAAAAAGATAATTGGCTTAAAAACAAGTTAACAGTCCCATTGATAAGCGTTCAATAATTGCTTAACTGATTATTTCATTGATTGGCTTTTCAAGAAACTAGTGATTATTTATTTATTCGGTATCGGAAAAAAATGTTTGCTATAACCAAGACTGATTAAATTCTCAAAAAAAATGTTTTAAACTAAGTGTTTATTTTTTTAATATAAGTATATGTTCTCAATCCAAAAAAACGTGTATTGTTACGTGAACACTAATATAGTCTTGTATTAAATTCTTGCAATAAGTAAAAAGTTTTGGTTCAAGAATATTACTGTTTCATTCGAAGAAGATATCCATTTTGCCTTAAGACTTTGAAAATAATCGATATCAAGATGATATTGTCTTATAGTAAGATGATATTATCATTCATTTAAGACAATTTTATTTTTGTTGACCGAAGATAATATTATTTCTTAATCTAATAAATGTTTACTCTAAACAAGAATAATTTGACTCCTTTTAACCCTATTTAATTATTATCGGCTGAACAAAATATATTGTCTTGACCTAAAAGACGTTTTCTCTATTCGAGAACATAGCACTCAAAAAGGGCTCTGTTTAATTAAGACAAAAATGTTCTCAAAAAACTGTTTTAATTCAACAGTTTATTTTCTTAACATAAGTATAATGTTCTTAATCCAAAAAATCGTGAATTGTTACGTGAACACTAATATAGTCTTGTCATTAATTCTCGCATTAAGTAAAAAGTTTTGGCTCAAGAATATTATTGTTTTAATCGAGGAAGATATCCGTTTTGCCTCAAGACTTTGACAATGTTCAATGTCAAGATATTTTGATCTTATAGTAAGAAGATATTATCATTCAATTAAGACTATTTCATTATTGTTGACTGAAGAGAATATTATTTCTTAATCTAATACCAAAATGTTTACTCTGTACAAGAATAATTTTACTTCTTTTAACCTAATTTAATTGTTATCGGCTGAACAAAATATATAGTCTTGACGTAAACGACGTTTTCTCTCTTTGAGAACATAGCAGTCTCGTTTCTAATAATTATTATCAACTTACCTCAAGAATTATAAGTATACCTGTATTCTTAATTCATTAATCAGACAATTTTCGGCCAAGAAAAACTGTATTCAAACTGAAAACTAAAAAATACTTGCGGTCAAAATTCATTTTCCTATGCAAAGAAGCTATTTTACTTAATTAAGTGATGTCGCTTAAATTTCACTATCGTATAGGTATCGTGGATGCTCTATTGGTTGATAACGTACCAATCCTGGGAAGGTTCGTTCTAAATCAGGAAAATAAGGAACACCGTGTGTTTAATAAGCTAGGTGACATTAAAATTACAAGATTGAACATCTACCGGTCCTCTCGCTAAATATTACAACGTTTCGACCCTTTATCATGAAATGGTGCGATAAACGAAACGAGGTGTGCAATATTTTCCTTTTTAAAAGTAGGTGACTTTGACATTTTGTTCTTAAAATTATTGTTTTGTTGTAGATTAAACAATTTCAAACTACAAAATCTAACGATATTTGGCAAGGAGCTCTAGGCAAGATTATTGCTGAACATAGTGACAATTCACGCTAATCACTGTAAACCTAACCTGGTACAATTGTAATGAAAATTATAGTTCTTTTTTGATTTCATAGTTTTTCTATTGATTGATGAGGGATGACTCACAACTCAATTTTAGCTAAAAAATGATTTATTCTTAGTTAAAATGATCCTTGTTGTCTAGTCTATGTATTAGCTTCGAAATTAAACACTAATCGACAAAAATACTAGTAAACTCCAAATAGTATTTCGAGTCACCCCATTTAACCGGTAGTTTTGGCTGTGCTTCAATCGTTTCTCTGGACAATGACTGTCCAAGACTGCAATAGCACCTGCAGCACTATAAGATATCGGGGTGATTTCCGTGAAAGATTTTGGACACTATTTTTTCAAAATTCGGTAACCATTTTCAGTTTTTGTCATTGAATTAAATACGCATATTACTTGATTAAATCACTGTAAAATAGTAGTAGCAAGATTCAATAAATAGCAAAAGTTATAGCTTGAAATATACGACTCTGAGCTAAACTGACCATTATTGGTACCACCACGATAGGCATTAGGTACTTCGTTTCAGAATATACCATAACCCTTACACTAATTTCAACAAAACGTTATCAAATCTTAAAACTAAAAAAAAACATTTTTGATCCTTGCCACGTTGTGGGCTTCTGAATGTTCCGTTCCCCATGACGGCAACAATCAGTAGGTATGCCACTGACTACCCCACCTGGGAAATAGTCGTGAGGGTATGTTTGATCCGATAACCTACTACACTTTCAAAAAATAATAAAAGGACACCTTACTTTGTATACCTACATCTAATTATGGGGCCAACATGATGACTAAAACATCTTTTCTTGGTTCACGAATTTCTGTCTTGAGGTAGGTAGTTATAACTATGTGTCTACGAAATCTCTATGGCAAGTCACGACGAAAATCAAGACATCTTTTTCTTGCCTTAAGTATTTCACCTTCTCTTTTTTGTAAGAGTTGCCAGAAATATAAAATAAACCTTTTATTAGTAAATTATCAATATTATTATCAGTATGCTTAGTGAACGAAAATGTATCTCAGATACGCTGCGGAAACATATTTATATGGTAAACTTAAGGTAAAACTTAGCAGATTGACATTCTGGGATGTTTCATATTTACTTAAGTAACTTATTTACAACAAAAATGGAAGGAATTTTATATGTAATACACATAAAAAAATGAACACCCCGAATCCGAATCAAAATATTTATGGATGTACATATAGCTTCCAACGATCCTACTCATATTATAAATAGGGAAAGTTTGTATGTGTGGATGTGCCGTGTTGCTCTTTCACGTCAAAACTACTTCATGGATTTAAATGAAACGATGGAATAATGTTGCTTTTACATCTGAATGGCACATAGGCTATAATTCATTTAAAAAATACGACATAGCTATATTTTTTTCACATTAGTTCTCGCAGACGAAGTAGCGGGCGGCTGCTAGTTAGTTCATAAATATTAGCGTAATGAGAACGAAGTATAACAACATAAGTATACAACATAAGTTTATTTAAAAAACCTGTATTTTGTTACTATTGTTCATTTTTAATATACGGCCATTGTATATTTTTACCTTATAACTCAATATACTTATGGCAGTTTTGAGTTTGAGATACGGCAACCCTAACGACCGGCGCGCGCGGCTTTGGCATATCGATCGATCGCGTCCGTCAATGGCGTCAATTCAATAACTTGCGCGGACAGTGATAGTGTAGAACCTCATTAAGATGATTTCAATTTATTTAAAAAGTAAGGTAACTGTCCCTATTCATTGTATTTTTATCAAGTGATTGTATGGTGAAAATGGAGAAGCTGAGAGATCTGCTTTTGGCTTGGAATAGCGAAGAACAGACCATCGAACAATTCACAAGTAAGTTGCTCAGCATTTATCCTTTGATTCGTTTTAAAAGTTCTTATCTAACATAATTACAAGTATTAAGTCCTCCTACTTTTTATATTATGCAAGTTTTGTTAGTTTATGTACATAATAAAGTAAAAGATTTTTGTATCAAGAAAAATATTCTTCATTGCACCTACTGGTTATTGTAATTTTGATTATATATAAATTAATTTTAAAAATGATTAAAATGATTTGCACAACTACTGAAATATCTTTGACAAAAAATAAAAAACAGAATGCAACTCTTTTTCTGCAATAACATCTTAGGAAAATTAACAAATTTTCAGTCAGCTTGTTAGATGTGACCACTAAATAAGTTGCTGTTATACAAATTAACTGCCTTTTTGCTTAACCAGTTAAATACCTTATTTCTTTTTAATTGCAGGCAATGGAATTGAAGAAAATCATTTCAAAGACCTGACTTATGATTTGTGAAGGAGCTCTGTCCTATATAATCAATGAATATCTAACAGCTGAGGTTAGTAATTTTTGTTTTCATTTGATCAAAAATGTAACAAAACTGATGATCGGTTAATCGAGGGTTTCTTGAAGCAATTTCTGAAATATTGCATGTTTAGTAATGACTACAAAACGATTTTGAAGATTACTACATATAACATGTTATTCTTTTTATAGCACTGCTTAACGATGATGTCATTTGGCTTAAGTACAATTCAGAGCCTTGGGAAGATGTTTTCAGAAAATGTAAAGATACATATGAACTCCTCAAACCGCGGATGGTACTGATGTTTCAGTACAAAATTTCATAGAAAAGTAGCCTGTATTGAACGATACGAGAAGCGATGTTTTGGTGAGTAATAAAAAAATAAAAATTATATCATTACTACTATATATTTTTTTACATACTTCTTCTAATTTCATTTTTTTTGTAATATCAGATTCATCTGGACTTCAGTGCCAAATATCCTGATCGAGAAAACAAATGAAACATATTGTGGAATACTTTTTTTAGAGGGTCAAAAACATCAAATAAACAAACGTGATGAAGCAGCGTTGATCGAACACATAGACTGGATTAGCTGATGATGGTTGGTACTATATTTCTTTATCCATTTTATTAACCCTATAAGTACCATTTGCTACACAAAGTAATCTGTCCTTCTTTCCGATTACAAAATAATTTACTATGGTTTATTTGCGTATTTCTTGCAAATGATGGATTATTTTATTAATTTTTTGCATTTACTATTCAGATTATTAAGGTATACTTACTATATGTTGACAAATATTTTTTTTTTTCAGAACACGAACTTCCTTCTTAGATAAAATTGATTTATAAATTAGTTCATACTAAAGGCCGCTTAAACAAGCAGCAATAATTTTCCACCACTGAGTGCACCCAAAGTTTCATACAAAAGAAACTCGACGAAATTTGGACGGATACATCAGGAAACAGTAAAACTGAGCAACCATACATCATTCATTGCACAACCGAAGAATATACTGGTAAAATATTATAATTAATTAAAGACAAAGTCAGGTATGTTTTTCAATCGGCTTATAAAGCTTTCGACACGCTGTTTGAATGTTATCACGCGCTTCGTGTCGTATCCAAAAGCAGGTTATCACCTGTATTTATTGTTCCAAACACGATGTCAGTACTAAATACGATGTAATCCCACCATACATTTAAGATCATTTCTTTTGAATGTGGTAATGAATGTTATTAGTTGATTATTGAAGTGCTGTATTTGCCACATATTTCTTTAGTATTGTTGTCACTTAGATAGCTGTAAGAATGTCAGATATCATATTTTATATTTTTTAATGAATGTTATTAGTTGATTATTAAGTACTATATTTGCTACTTATTTATTTATTATTTTAAGTCTCTTAGATAATGACAAGGTCAGAAGTCATATCTTTTGAATTTGGTCATGGTATTTATTATTTGATTATTAAGTGCTATATTTGCCTTATATTTCTTCATTCATGTTGTCTCTTAGAAACCGGCAAGAACGTCATATACCTTATTTTTAAATTTTGAAAATGAATGGTATTAGTCGATTAATAGGCGCCAGATTTGCTACATATTATAGCACATTGTATACGTAAATGTGCATATGTCACCAGAAAATAACAAGAACCGTAAATTTATAAATTTCCTAGGAAATTTATAAACTTTCGTAGGATTCTAAACGAGAGAAAAATTGTATTATTTTACGCCCTCATTTCCGGAAATTGATAAACTTTCGGAACGCATCCGTAAAATAATAAGTGGGCAGTAACCAAACGCCATGTGCGCTCTGATTGACCGAATAAGTCACGTGTTCCTTCTCCTACCTCTCCTCCGCCACTCATAATCTATGAATACAAGCATTGTTACTGTCAACATCGACCAATCAGAGAGTAGTGTGTTATTTTCCGTAATTCCAAAAAGCGTAAAATTAAAAGCTCTTCTGTGATTAGTGGAACCGTTTAGAATCTTACGAATAGATATCCGTAAGTTGATAAATAAACCACGAGCCGTCGCAAATTGATAAACTTCCGGTAATGTAGGCGTAAAATAATACAATTTATCTCTCGTTTAGAATCCTACGAAACTTGATAAATTTCCTAGGAAATTTATAAATTTACGGTTTTTGTTATTTTCCGGTGACACATATACAGGATCTTCCTGAATGGTTCAACCGAAAACCTGACTGACAAATAACTGATTTGAACAGTTTTTTGAAAATTCCTCAGGGTTGCCAAAATATCTTTTGAACCACTCATTACGGAACAGCCTGTATATTTTTTTCATTATGTTTTGGTAGTCAAAATGTGAAATCAACACCTACACGTCAAAATGTTAACTAATTAAATATTTTTAAGTTTTAAGTTGATTTAAGTCTTTCACCGCCGTCGGTCACTTTAACAATTGAATTCCTATTGTTTGTGACCGGCGTGGCGTTCAACGTGTTAAGTAACGTTGAAGAAACTACTTCGTCAAGTAATCATGTGGTACTTTATTAATTACAATTTTGTATAAAAATAATAATTTATATGATTGAATAAATACATTTTAAAAATATATGTTTTTCATTTATATCTTGTTCCATTTTGATCTTTATATCTACTCGTTATGTAATATATTGAGATACCTAATTCTTTTGTGTCAAGACTTAGATGTTTCCTGCTAAAATAATATTATAATCTTAGATGAAACTATTACTATTCTTAGCTGAAGAAATATCTTTTATATGTTTAAAGCCTCTTAAACATACAACTGATTCAACATACATATAGTTAAGAATAGCAATAATTTCAACTAAGAATATTTTATTTTAGCAGAAAACATACAAGTCTTGTTGCAAAACAAGTATCTTTTCGATTGAGAAAAGCAGGGCTTTCATAGAAGACTACATTATTTTAGCAGGAGACATTAAACGTCTTGACAGAAAGCGAGAATCTCTTTGATTGAGAATAGCAGAGGCTTCATCTGAGATTAAATTATTTTAGCCGGAAACATTATATGTCTTGACTGAAAACGAGAATCTCTTCGATTGAGAATAGGATAGGCTTCATCTAAGATTCAATTATTTTAGCAGGAAACATTATATGTCTTGATAGAAAACGAGAATCTCTTCAATTGAGAATAGCAGAAGCTTCATCTAAAATTAAATTATTTTAGCAGGAAACATTATATGTCTTGACAGAAAACAAGAATCTCTTCGATTGAGGATAGCAGAGACTTCATCTAAGATTTAATTTATCTTAACAGGAAACCTACAAGTCTTGACCTAAAACAAGTACCTCTTCGATTGAGAATATTAGAAGCTTTATCTGAGATTAAATTATTTTAGCTGGAAACATATGTCTTGACGCAAAACAAGTATCTCTTCGATTAAGAATATGAGGGGCTTCATCTAAGATAATATAATTTTAGCAGGAAACATAAGTCTTGCCGTGAAACGAGTATCTCTTCGAATGAGAATAGCAGAGGCTTTATCTAAGATTAAATTATCTTCAAAGGAAACACACAAGTCTTATCTCAACACAAATATCTCTTCAACAGAAAATAATGAAGTTTTGACTTTACACAAATATATCTGCAGCTAAGAATAATACGGCCAAGAATATAATTCCTAAGAATATTATTGTCTATTTATAATACTAATTTGATTATTTATTTAAGACTTTGGAAGTCTTATTTCAAAGATTAATATCTTAGACGAAGACAAAAAATCCGAGACAATATTTTACTTTGTTAAAGAATATATTGTTTCCGCCATATGGGAAACTACAATTGTCTTGACCAAGTCGATATTGTCTTCTTTTAAGATACTTTTTTTTTCTACAATATAGTGACAAAAGTTGCATAGGAAAAATCAAAGGTAAAAATATACTCCTTAGTTAGGTTGTGACCCGCTAGAATAAAAAACATCAAGGCCAAAACTTAGACATCAAATAAAATTACAGAAAAAATAAAAAAGGTCCCTTCAATCACATAATAAAGGAAAAAATATGCATTTTAATTATTGGTAAAAATAAGTAGTAAGTAGTGTGATAAAATAAATATACTGTTAGCAGAACCTCCTTGGCAGACGTACAGTGCCACTACACTACAGAGGATTTACACTACCCGAACCATAGACTACGACCACAGACCGATGCGTTCTGTCAATCACATAAATTTAGGCGCGCACTTTTGGTTGGAATATCCATCACGAAATAAGCTTGTAAAAATATTGTGTGCATTGCGGGTGAACTCCTATTTTCTTGGTTTTGGGAACTATTTTGTTTTGATTTAGTAACAAATCAATAATTGTTTTACTATGAAAAAGTGCTTTCTGAATTATTTCCCAAAAATACATAAAATTACAAAATCTATACTTTTGCTAACACCTAGGCATACTCGTAGCAGCAATAGTCATTAATAAACTGGCTATGTTATTTTGGAAAACTCTACGCAAGGAGGATATCAGCTTAGCCAGGGCTGATTTGATCAAAAACTAGTTCAAAACATTCTTACCTCTAGTATACCTCCCACTTCCATGGGCGATGACATGCCGAGGAGCCACATGGAGTCTTGTGAAGCCTCCTTCACAGTTTTCCAAATAGCACATCACCTCCTCAGCCGTGTAGTTGTTACCATCTATGACGTGGTCATCGAAGGCAAGGAGCTGGTCTCCGGGATGAAGAGCACCACATCTGAGAGTTTAATTCCTCATTAAATTAAAGTAAACGAGTACTCTGACGACTGATTTAATGATGTTTGCTTCGAAACCAGGTGTCGTGGGTTCAACCCCCGCACAGTACATAGATTCGTGTGCATGAGTCCCCATAGGTCGATGAATATTCCCTAAGCATTTGAATCGTCATTTAGTTTATATTTATTGGAATTCAGTATGATCAACACAAGACCACGTAAGGCCAATAAAAGAATATTCAAATGACTCTCATTCAACTGTGTTCTTTCGTTTGCAAAGTACACAGTTGAATTATCGATATCAACAAAGTGATTTATATCAATTTGCGATGTCACGCCAATAAATATTGCCATAATTATCTAACTGTCAGGTACAGTATATGCTGAGAAAAGAAGAAAAATCTCGATTTAAGTGAATAGTCGAAAGATAGAAAGCATTGTTAGGTGAACTATCCAATCAATCGCTTCAGCGAACGCAAAAACTGAAAATTGGAATAGGAGCCAATCATTTTCAAGTGTGACGCAATGGCGTAATAATATTTTAGTAAATCAAAACTCTAGCATTCAATATTATGTTGTACTCATACCTCCCCATCATTTGCTAAGTGTACACATTTTGGCAGTTCGTTCAAACGTGTGTCATTAAATAAACGAATATCGATTGGACACCTCAAATTAGTCAGACCTTTTACCAACTTAAACATACTTCATTAATTTCAAACTATAATATCACACAGCTAAGAGCTGTTTTTTCGAGTGTCAGGTAGAAATTTTCAGACCGATAAATTACAACTCGGCAGATTTTAAAATGTATGTTAAAATGACATATTTCAATTAAAGACACAATTATAGATTTCGACATCCATCATTTCCAAATCTGCCGACTTCTTATGAAAAATCAGCACTTAAGAGAGTGAACCCGCGACTTTTGACGTTATAGCTCAATCACAACATACCTGTCACTTATACTGGCCGGTAATATACTATCGATGTATATCGCGTTACAGCTCCCAACCCTCTGATAAGTATCCGACCCTGAACTGTACACCTCGTCAGAATACCTCTGATTGGTCAGAAATATCCCCAAGTCCTCATTGCAAGGTCTTTCTATTTCTATTAGAAGAGGTCCAGTGGCCAGTTTCACAGATTCCATGATGGAAACATCGTATTCTATCGTCAGACTGGTCACTTGTGGACAGTTTTGGAGAATGTGATGAACTTCTGATAACGTTTTGTTGGTAAGGGAAATCTGGGAAAAGAAAAGTTTTGGTAAGGAAAGTTTTGGTTGTAGGTATCATTAATTAAGTAATGAGAATCTAAAGTCAGGAAAAACATTATGTTAAACCTGTGGCTTTCGCAAACCAGGTGGCTGCTCTTACCACTTAGCTACTAACTCGACGTTATTAAGTTTTGTTTTTCCTAATTCCCAGAAAAAAATAAAAGTTAACCTTTGTTTTCATCGTCAAGTAGGATCCATAAACGTTTATTTGGACAAGATCAATAGGTTATAATTAAAATTAAATTGAGCTGGCCGCGCTGTCGGGATAATTAAAATTTAATTATTTTTACATTAATTGGGTTTTGATAGGATTACCTGTTAAAATTCAGCTTCATAAATTATTATTTCTGGAGTGAAAACGTCACTGATTTTATTGGTATGCACATTTTGAGGGCAGAAAATTGTTTAAAAATATGAAACGAAACACTGTTAATAGGTTTTCTGACTTAATCTTTGTTTTCTATTCTAATCACCCAGATTCAATAAAAGTTGACCTGCTTTATGCTTGAAGTTACTACTAAGACTAAAGAGCAAAGCGATGCAAATACTGAATAAGAAGAAACAAAGATTCTCCTCATAATTGAAGATCAATATAATTTCTCATTCTTACACTTCTGCAACATCTTGTAATTCATTCAGCTTTTTGTCATTTAACAACCACTTTTTTCTTAGTGTTTACCTCGCGTTCCCCACGGTGTTTTTATTTATCGCTTTGTCAAAGGAGCTGACATGTTTAGAAACAATTTAGAGTCAACTCTAGAGAGAGTTGATCCACCGCTTCTTTGTGCTTTGAGACAATATTACTTTGTACACTGCACCTCGATCTCTGTTACGTTAGCAGTGCCTGTTTACCAGCAACAGTTGAATTCCGTAACATATTTTGGTATTCACTTTAACACGTTGGAGTGAATATCAAAGTTTGTAAGTAAAAGTAGAAAAGCAACCGATGGTGAGCTGAATACCTGCATTTCTGCCAAGTGTGTAACGGATAACGAAAAAGTTTGATCAGTTTTTAAAAAATACTCCAAGTAGTTCGTTTTTGAAAGTAACGAGATTGGCGCTCACTGATTGACGTAATCAGTCTGTAGACACCAAGGGTTTTTAAAGACTGTAGCTGCGGTAGTGGCTATGAACAAACGAAGCATCCAATCACTAAGAGAGTCAATCCTCTGAGTAGAGTTGCATGACCGGAAATGATCACCACACATCGTCATCAGCTTTAAGCTTGTTCGTGAAACGATTAAAATTTAAACCAACCAAAAAAAACAATGAGGAAGTTTTTTATTATCATCACTTTAGAACACAGTAATCACAAAGTGTAAATCACGTGTTGGAACGTCAATAACAAGGCCAGATACTAATAGTGTATATTGCCTAGCTGACTGTATACGAGTACTTCAAATGTTGGAAATGTGCGGATGGAAGATCTTCCGCCGTGGCTCGTCAGACGACGGGCCGCCAATCTGGTTACGACACGGGACATGCAATTGTCGCCGGAACGTCTGCCGAAAATGGGTGAAAACATTTTCACCGTTGAAGTTAGTCCGCTGCGAAAACCCGGTGTATAGTGTTTAAGGTACTTCATTTTGAATGTTTGATTTTTTGATTCGGGGTGCTACATACCCCACGCGACCGCTTACATAGCTTTCAAGTGATTTTGTACTGTCACCAATCTCAAGATTTCTAAATGAATATCATCCCATAGCATCCCATACATTTTTAGCGCATGACTGGCCCTTTTGGTATATTTCGCTGTAAGCCACATGCCATCAATAAAAAGATAACGTTTGAATCCCACTTGACAAATATTCTTAGTTTTCTTTCTGGTATTTTTCTCTTTAGTTAAAAACATAGTTTGAATCCTCCTTGACAACTATTCTTTTTTTTTCTGTTATTTCTCTCTTTAGATAAAACATAGTGTTGTGAATGCAAAACCACAAAAACATGATAAATTAGATAGTATTATACTTACATGGTCAACTTTAAGTAGCCTATCACCAGGTTTTATCCTAGAAGTGTTATAGGCCGCTCCATTGGATCTGACATGTGTCACCACCAACGGCTGGGCATCCAAAGACCTGCTGTTCAAGACAAGGTCGGCACTCGGTGAAGAGTTTTCTGGCAGGCCACCTCTGATGGTGATCCCTAAGGACCCGTTGATTTTCTCTACAGGAACCTCGGCTAACTTTGTTGTGATGTAGAGGGAATTTTGAGACGCTGGAAAAGAAATGAGGTGTATGTAGATAAAATAACTACAATGCTTTGTGAAAGATGATGCGGAGAGGCCACCATCTGATTGATGATGAAAAAATAAATTGAGCAGTTTGTTAAATATTCCGAGCCTGTAGATTTTTTCAAAAATTAATGAAGTAATTATTAACCGTTAGGCATTTTAGACAAAAAAAAAACTGTTTTTCCAAACTTCTTGTTTCACGCGTTTGGTCATTCTTGAATTTAATATTGTTAGCTATATTAAGTTACCATGATGCAATACTACATTTTTAATTTATATAAAAGCAATCTGTACAAGTATGCGCATCACAATTCACTCGAATGGTTTGGCTCTTAGAAACTAGAAAGATGAGAAAGTGATAAACGATCACACTAAAGTCCTTAACTACTTATTATTCCGAAGGCCTCTGGGTGCCTCTTGTGAATTTCACAAACGTTTCCTAGCACCGTCTGCTAGATAAAGTTTCTTTTCCGGTCATTATTTTTGCACCACAACACACGCATTTCAAATCGATAGGGTTTTATTAAATCAGAGTTACAACTGACTTCTTGCGATCAAGTAACGTGTACTTACGAGTATTATGCCTTCTTTATTTACAAGTTATGCTGTTAAAATTAATTATTTTAGGACTATTTCGTGGATTCGGGAAATTATTCGTTTATTTAACGCTGCCAACTCAGTAATGACTAAGTAACTTGTGAAAAAGTCATAACTGATTTGTAAATAACAAACCAAGTTGACGTTTTTAAGTTAGTGCTGTTCAGTGTTGCTTTAAATAGGGTTTGGCTCTCCATGAAAAATTTGATAGTATTTGACATGTGAATTTATTTTGAATTCAATCCATTTTTGTTTTATTAAATTTAGTTCTTTGTATTTTAAGTTTATTTTTATTATTTTAGATTGTTTAGTTTGTTTGTATTGTTTACTTCGTTTGTTAAACAATTTTTAGTTTATTTTGAATCATTTAAATTGTTTTATTATCTGACGATCTCAATATTGAGTACTTTTATAGGACATTTAATTAATCCAATCTAATGTAAAAATGAAGGTTATTGTTGAAATAAAATGAAAAAATCTTGTGGCAATTATTTTTTGTGCCTCTTCACGTTGTGATCTGCCCAATTTAACTAAACGACGTATGTTGGGATCGCTTATTTGTTATCATTAATTATTATTGTGCTTACCATAATTAGGCATGTAGTACTCCACCTCCAAGGAAGCTCTCTCCTCAACATTGTCCAGTAACCGAAGCACTTCATCATTGGTGAGCCTCGCAGTGGAGATGCCGTTGACGCTGCAGATCCTGTCTCCTGGAGCCAGCCGGTCTGACTCCTGGGCCACCGAGTCCTTGGTGAAGCCCACTATTGATGGCACGATACCAGGTTCTGATCGGCCTGTGGGCAATGGAAATTTTACTTTTAGTTAAATGTTCAGGTTTTAGCATTTCGTGTTACTAAACAATGCACAATGTGGTATAATGACGTAGCGATTAACGTTTTGCTGCGATGCCGACGTTGCATTGAACGCAATGTTTCAACGAATCAAAAGACGTAACGCCACGATTTAATGTTAAATCACCCATGAGCAGTACATAGTTTTACAAAAATTCCATACTTTTGAAAATATTTTGAAAAAAAAAACATTCATAGTAAATAGAATTGGTACCTAGTTGAAGGTATGATACTTTTTGGGATAAGTTTTACAAAACACGAATCACCGCTTCATTAATATTTTGCGATTATTGATTGGATCTGAACCTTTTCTTTCAAAAAGACTCCCGAAAGAAACTCAATAGTCATTCATAAAGGAATGAAATCCTTCCTAACTAATTTTACTAACATCTTGACCGAATTCACAGCTCACTTTAACAACCTAATGACACCATCGAATACTGATTTACGACTAATATCTATTCCACAACCGTATCGTTTCACACGTTTCGAGTTTGGGTTCGGTCGGCTGGATAATTGTCCGATAGATTAATAGCCTCTATAATTATTATGCCTACGGATAATTTGATCAGTGTGGATTATGGATTTTAGTACACTCATTACTTTGTTTGCATAAGCTCGACGTTTGTCAGGCTTGTGAAGTCAATTAGACTAGCTTTTGCATTATGAGTTGAATTTCAAATTTCCTTTTCAACTCCTCGTCTACTCATCATAGAAAATCTTTTCTAGTTCTCAAAAGTGTTTTTTGGGAACTGTGAAGTTCCCAAAAACCACTTTGGGTTTCTCGTCGGGTCTTTTAGAAATGTTTCGACGCCGTGGAAGCCTGAGTTTCTTGTCAGGTCTTTACTTATATAAACCTTTTGACGCCGTGGTAGTCACATAATGTACATGTATTGTGAAGGGTCGGTTATCTTAATTTTGACGACTGATTTGATGTATTATATTATTGTTCTTTGTACTGTAAGTATCGCATCATGTATTTATAGTCCGAAGTATGTATATTTTATTGTATCAATAGATTGTATTTTAGTCTCCAGGTGTTTTCCATATGTTTTTCACCCGAACTGATCAATTTCTCCACAACCTAAAGGTTAGGTGGTAGAGAATGTCATATGGCATTAAGTTCGCCTTTTGTACTTTATTTGTGCAATAAAGTTGAAATAAATAAATAATAGCCAAGAAGTTGGCAACTACACCAAAGGTGCGCGTTTCAAACACACAAACATCTTTCGTAAAAACTTGGTTCAGTTTAGGGCGCTGTGATTAATGTCCAACGCTTTTTTAAAGTGCAGATAACTAAAAAAGTCTCATAATATTTAACAACACAGACAGTCAAGAGCCAATCTGTCAGCTCTAGCATCTGCGACACTGATCATCGTAAACGGGATGAAAACCCATAACTCATTCCTTACAAAGTTCTCACTTGAAGTGTTAAGGGTGTAGGCGGATACGGGATAGCGACCTACGGGACGATGTTTCGACCGTCGTAAAAGTATCTTATATTGTATGGATTATATTATTGTCAACACCACCATCCGGTCAAAAACTGGAATACGTGACGTGGGGGAAACCACTGCCAAATTGAAGTGGAACTGGGCAGGCCATGTATGCAGGATGCATCCAGATAGATGGTCCCATATTACCACCCAATGGCGCCCTACAGATGGATATCTCCGTAGAGGAAGGCCCCGTAAACGATGGTGTGACGACTTGAGCCATCACTCCAGTGAATGGGAAATATTGGCCCATAACAGGCATAGTTGGAGAGCTTTGGGGGAGACCTTTGCCCAGCAGTGGGACACATCAGGTTAAATAAAAAAAAATATATGTATATGTACTGGCAACTACACCAAAAGTGCGCGATTTCCGCATTGTTCTAACATTTCCTTGCAACATGTCCGTTGTTTGGGTTTTCTGAGTCGCCGATCACTGTCACAACTGCGCCACAGGTACCTCAAAAAAGTGCAGAAGTTTTAAAGTGCAGATTACCAAAAAAGTCACATAATATTTAACAGCACAGACAGTCAAGAGCCAATCTGTCAGCTCTAGCATCTGCGACACTGATCATCGTAAACGGGATGAAAACCCATAACTCATTCCTTACAAAGTTCTCACTTGAAGTGTTAAGGGTGTAGGCGGGTACGGGATAGCGACCTACGGGACGATGTTTCGACCGTCGTAAAAGTATCTGAATTGGTCGTAAATAGCAAAGTGAGTCCAGAGCAGTTATTTGGGATAGGGGTGTATTAGGGAATTTAGAAATACTGGCCAACTTTTGGCTAGGTGGTTTATGAGCTTGTAAAATATATTTATTTGTAGAACAAAACATGGATAAAAATGATAGGGTATTAAGCGTAACAATGAGGATAAAAGAACTTTAAACTTTCGGTGTCTGCAATTTAATACTATCAAAAATTTAAGCAGTTGAATTACAGTCGAATAAAATAAAAAAAACTGAACCTAAACAAGGGAGAGCTAGTGCCTTTGCATGTTAGAGACTGCGAACGGACATAGATGATTTTAAATACATAATGGGCATGGGCATCTTTGGTGTATGTGAACGCAAAATTCACAAGCCCACACAACATCAAGCGAATGGGAACACAACGTGCTAAGTGGTGAGTGTACCAATGTTTTCTGGATTCCAAGGGCTTTTTTTAAGATTGGATAGAGTTGGATAACTTTCCGGGCAAGTTATACAATAAACGCAAACTAAGTAGTAGGGCCAGATTATAACTCAGAACCACGCGGATTCCGAGCCAGAGTGTTTGACCACTGGGCCACGACACACAGAATATTTTCATTAGAGAGCATCGTAGCAATTAATTTTCTAATGTTATTTTTTTCGACTAAAATCAAACACCATGTCTGTTTACCACCACCCAGAGTCAATTTTATCTACATTTTGATGTTGTTGTTAGTATGGCAGAATGTGACAGCCACTTTATACGACTTCCATGAATCACCAAAAGTTATCTAACACAGTTGCGCCTTAAGGCACTATTGCTTCGCCCTATTCACTTTCGAGAGCCAGCTATCCTTTTTTTTTTTTTTTTTTTTTCGTGGGGAAATCCTCATGGATACCTCGCTGCCCGGGGGGACGACGAGGTTATGTCGGACTCCTACCGACTAAAACCCCACGGCAATCGACCGTGGCACTTTGGCGGCGAAGCTGGATCCTACCGTAAGTAATACCGCACTGCTCCGCCGCCAGTGCTAGCCCCTAATGGAGCCCCCTCCAACCGACCCCCCAACGAAGGGGGGTGGCCACGAAAGCGCCTGGAGTACGCAGACACTTTCGCCGTCTCGGTGGACGCCGTGCAATGCAAGCCAGAGCACCCCCGCACTCCGGCCCGATGGCACCCACTGTACGCAGGCCCTACTGGGCCCGCAACCACGAGCCACCCAAAGGGCGGCTCCGCTGCCGCAACCAGCGGTACGGCCCCGCCGGGCCGCGACGCACAGGGGGGATCAGCCTCGGATCACTGGCCCCCACCAACCGATTGTGCGCCGCGGCCTCCACCACGCGCCTCAGGGCGCTTGCAGGCCCCACTGGCCCCGCAATCCCACGTGTTGCCCTTGCGGGCTGCAGCGGGTGGGTGGCTAGTCCACCACACTGCCACGCCTGAGTGAGTCCTCTTCGCTTCCCGGCGGTTGGACGCTACCACCGGTACTAAGCCCCCTCGCCACGCCAAGGCGAGAACTCATGAGGGGGGAGCCAGCTATCCTAAACCAACAACTAGGCTGTTTCTAATTTAAATTTCATCGAATAGCCGAGCCTAAGTTAACACCTAGTTATAAAATACATACTATGATAATCCTCTTAATATTCAAAATTCGCTAAGACTGAGTTATCAGCATTCTTCAAGGAAATTAACCACCTCAGGCTGATCATTTTTCGTTATTTGTTATTATACAGGGTGGCACAAACGGTGAGACTAAACATTTTTTTCTGGGTTCCTGACATATAGGGGTACCCGAAAATATCCCATGTATTTTTGGCGATTTTTCGTAGTTTTCGAGTTATGTTTTTTTAAAGTAAATTTGAGAATTCTCGACCTGAAAATTTTTTTTTCGTAAAGTATGCAATTTTTAACTAATTTATTTTTGTGTAGCATAGACCTCATTAGTTGTACTTTTACCCATAAAATACCTAGCTTCTTGCCATTAATTTAAGGTACAAAAACATCAGCCATCTGTTCACTCGCTTCTTGAAGAGGCCCAAGTTTAAAGATATTATTGTTCTCATAAGAATACAGAAATTCACTTAAACGAGAAATACATCATGAAACAAAGGTTAAGTTAAACAGTAGGTTGACATCGAGCGTGTAAGGCAATTCACAATATTATAAAATACGAAATAATTATTTAATTATATTTACTTTCAAAATAAATAATATTTGTTCTTTCTTTGTTACTTCATAAATAAACTATTTTGAACTAAGAACTTTCTTAATTACGAATGAGAGGGTCAGTCTCGCCCCAAGTCTCAATTTCTGGATAAGAAAGGGATAGATTGCGGTCACGCCGATATTCATCTTGTTCCTGGTCCAGGGTTCGTGACGAGGGTGAGACGTTTGTTTTTGTGCGATTACCAGTTTAATTGTTTTTACTATTGGTACGGTTTTAATGAGTATGTTTGTTAGGAAATTGGTCTAATTCGTGTTTGAAAGTTTAATGTGATAAAAGTGCTTCACTCAAAGCCGTACCAAAGTACATACATAAACATAAACATAAACGGCCTATATACGTCCCACTGCTGGGCACAGGCCTCACCTCAACTATGAGGTGGAACGAGCCATACTCCTATACGCGGGCTCAGTGCGGATTGTTGGAGGGGTGTGAGGTTGGTGAGCAACCTTAATGTCAGATGTTATCAAGCCGCCCTAAGGCCTCTGACTAGGCTCAACGACTGACATCTAGCGACGTCAACCGGGACCAACTGCTTAACATGCCTTCCGAAGCACGGAGATGCCCGAAATACACATCACTAAATTTCGGTCGGAATGGTCACCCATCCCATTTCCGACCCGGCGTGTGTTGCTTTACAACAGCGATCGTCACCGATCACTGTCACAACTGCGCCACGGGCACCTCTCCGGCATCTCACGGGTACCAAAGTAGATACATACAAACATACATACCCTCACGACCATATCCCTAATGGGTTAGTCAGAGGCACACTGACTGTTGCCGTCATGGTGAACGGAACATTCAGGAGCCCACATTTCGCCGAGGGAATTTGAACCCAGCGTGGCAAGGGGCGATCCTACCGCCGTTATCCGGGTTGCTTGGGTTTTATATCGGTGTTTTCCATCACCGGAGAGTTAGCCGCAAATTTTACAATGAACACAAAGTAGGTGACAATTATTAGTGTGAAGCAGATTTTGCTTGTAAACACGTCAAATTGCTGATAAAACAAATGTTATGAAGAGATTTTACAGAAGGTAGAGGTAGGAACTTTCTGTAGGTACCGAAGTATTAGTATCGTCCACTCAAATATACAAAGGTTCAGGAACTTAAACACGTGACATCTAGAAAGGTTGCAAAAGTCTACAAAGAACAACCGAATTCACAAAGGCCAATTAATGTTGAGCACGCCGTCAAAGTGGTGCCGTCCTGTGAAATGTCTATGGAACTGATAGTGACAGCTATACTTTTGAGGGTATACTGCGACTTGCTTTTGTGAATTCGGGGTGTAATGTTTTATTTAGTTCTACATGTTTCGGTGCCATGCAACGGTCTGTTATCTAGAACTTTCAACGTGTCAACGTGGTCTGCTGGAAGAAATCTCTTTTTAGAGATAAGCTCACCTTTAACTTTTAATCTCCCTATTGTCTGTTCATTTTAATTGTCTTTTTGTGTACGAACTAATAAATAAATAAATAAACTTTTCCTCCCATAATACCTTGCACCTAATAATCCCCCGTCAATACGACCATTCCATCCCGCATCAGATCACAAAGATATGCTAATACAACGTACATTACCGGTACAGCGTAACATGCAGTTTGCGGCACGAACGATCGCCTTAACTGAGCTGTTTGAATCGAGTCCAAAGCTGCTCCGGCTTGTAATGGTCTCGTTATATCGGTAACTGCCGCGAACACAACAGGCGATGGATGGTAATGCGCTTAGTTGGTTTAATAGCAACGTCTGCGAGTTTTTGACTTTTGCTTGTAGTTATGTTCAAAAGTGTAGTAGTACTCATATGTCTAGCTTAAGTTAGTTATTGGCATGGTTAGTGCTGCTTACTCAATTGCCAGTCATAAGTTTGAATCCGGGATGAACATTCTTGTGATGGACGCGGTGTGTAGGTATTAGGTACCTACATGCTTATTTATACTTTATTGCACAATAATAAAGTTAGGTGAAGTGGTACAAAAGGCGTATTTAATATCTGTAAGACATTAACTAAGTAAAGGAAAGTAGGAATTTTGCTTCTTAACTAAGCTACCTACTATGTATACTCGTAATTATGAAAACTAACTGTAAAGAGGTTAGTTTGAGATCACTTAATAAAGTTTTTAAAAGATAATAATATCGCAGTTGTATAATTATTTCATTACACGCAATATAATATTATGGACAAAGCTTGTTTAATTTGGGTAAAAACTACGTTACTAACTGTCATAATTGCATTTACATTCAATAAGATCTCAGATGTTGTCAACACTTAATAAGATCCTAGAGACACGATTCAACTCAGTTGAAACCAAGAGCCTCATCAGATTAGGAACTAGTGTGCAGTTTGCAAAATGTTGGCTGGGTGTCTAGTGATGCCCCACAGCCTAATATCGATATCGTATCGATGTTGCACCTGTATAGACCACTGGGAGTTTAGTAGGAACAAGTATAGCTAAAAGATGCGTGTAATAGTGTGTTAAATTCAAGGAAATAAACTCAGTACAAAGTCAATCTGTCATTCATTGCTTGTGTTTGATTGATTGATGATTCATTGCAAATCATGTTGTGTATACAATCTTTTGATTGCTGTTTGGCCTTTCAGAAAACATGAAGTGACAGCAATCAGTCTTTAATAAATAAATAAATACATAAAAGAGCTTAATGAATGAATGAAACTTATCTGGATGAATAATCATCTCAACCCTTAACGTGTATCACAGGGCCTCGTGAACAGTTGAGGCGGCTTGAGTTCATTGCGACTCTCTTAGAATCTAAGTATCGTGTGCGGCCGCCATTTTACGTAATCCCATTACGTCGTGACACGTGACAGGCTCCAGATGTTCATCGTTGCAACATTTACCAGCACTCCTCTTCTTACCTACTTGTTGAGGTGCCGTGCGGCCTCCACGATTGGGAGCTTAGAATCAATGAGAGCCATGATAGGGTAGTGAGGCTCTTATTATATTTAGGAATATATTTCGTTTTTCAGTAACTTCACCAACTCATTGAAGCTGTTTGTAATTTGAGCTTTCATAAGTTAAGGTAGTAGTAGTAGTAGTAGTAGTAGCTAGAAGTAGTTCAATGATTACTTATTTAATTTTTTTCATACCTAATCTCAAGTTATTGGTATTTCTGGTGTGAAAATGGCTCTTGCGTGAGAATAAAATGCATTTTCACAACATTTTTTTAATTCAATGCTATTTATTTAATCTCCTACGGACCAATTTGGAGTAATAGTTGAGAAGTTGGCTACTTCGCGGGTTCGATCCTCGCACAGTACAATCATTTGTCAGTGTGAACATGTCTGTTTGTATTGGTCTGAATGTTTTTCATGTACATTATGTATGTATTTACAGGAGAAAAAGTATTTAAGTACGTTTATCCGTCGTCTACCATCAAATAGTACGTGGCTTATAAGCGCATTTTGGGGCTAGACGGCGCTGTGTGGAATAATGTCCACTGATATATTTGATTTACGTATTCAATAATTCACCATATCATTGCATTGAACAGCATTGGTACTTACGTCAATATGACTTAAAACTATTTTATCCCTCAGCTAAGTGCCACTGAGACAAAAATACAAGAATACAACACTTTTTGGCGATTAACAAGTAATTAATTAAAACAAAACCATGAACTATTATTAGTGTAGTAGCCAGAAGTGCTTACGATTAAATCGTAATAGATTGATATGAAACACTGCTCACTAACGAGGGATGATTGTCCGCTTGTGACGACTGCGTGCAATACATTACACTGAACTAGTGACGGCTGATTATCGCAAATCTAACTGCAATGGACACTGGATGTATCAATTGACATAATTAGTGTTTAGAGTGATAATGATTCGGATTAGTGATTCATTTCATGCGCTATTAAAACTGTTTGTGTTTGAGGTTTCATGATTTCAGACTTTCACTGTTTGATGATTATGAAAATAATATGAAAATAGGTTAAATATTTCTAGAATATTCATTTAATTATATTTTTTTTGGTCTTTGGTGGCCTATCCATCACAATTGAATAACATAATAAATAAATGGTGGTGTCTTTCTCATGTAAAAAATTACCTTTGGGTAACATGGTATAGTCCATACGTATTGACATAAAGATCCTATTGAGGCTGAGGAATGTTTATTTTGTCAGATGAACTAATTATAATATAATCTCAATATTATTGAGATCTGTTGAAAAGATTGGCAAAGACCATTGCCCAGTAGTGGGATGATATTTGTTAAAAAAAATCTTAGCCATCTTTTACCACGATCTCTTAACAGCTCACTGTCTTAAGTTTTCTTGTCATTATTAATGTATTACTTGTAATTCATGGGACATGGAATGAGGTCATCAATAAAATAAAAATATCAACCCAAACGATATTATTTTAAGTCATAATCCTGAACTTTGCGCATTGGATCAAACTAAACACGACATGCTAGGATGTGTTGGTGCACCCATATCAATGTGTTGGCAACGTCTAAGGCCGTTTCACATGCAAATAGCCTCCACGATTTGAATATTTGAGGCACTGGCCGCGCTGTGTAAATTACACCCGGGTGTCTCGATAGATTGTCGCTTGTTATTAACGGAGCTCGTTTGTCTGGGGGCTGCATTCATTATTGACCGACTTTAAAAAAAGAGGTTAAAAAAACAGGAGAATCTTTATTCAAAGACTCTTGGGCAAATTTAATGCAACAAATTTGAGCTTATTGTACAAAAATATTAAAAAGTTAAGTAACAAAATAAGAAACACAAAAAAAACTCAGATCTTGGAACAATCGAGAAAACTCTTCAATTTCAATGTGTTTAATACATAAATATATAATTGTTAATAATGTGTATGTAATGTAGCTAACAATGTTTCCATGTACCAAGAAATGTAATCTCCATAGAAATATTAGTTCTGCTCAAATTCAATAGATGGCGTGGGCAGTAACTTGAATCGCGGTAGCATTACGTTTTCAAATTTACATAGATACTTTAACACACTTGTATCATTTTTGTGATAATACAGACCTCCAAAGCAGCGTTGCCAGACCGTACCAAAAGGTACGGTTTTCCGTACTATTCATCATGCGACCGTACCACAACCGTACCTCAGTGTGGACCGTACCTTTTTCGTACTTTTCTATAGTTATTTATTTTTCAACGCCAACAACAGAGTAAAAAAATAATTGACATGTTTTTCTCAACATTCCTTGCCTTCCTTCTTCGTAACCTAGTTTGCGGGACTTTCACTAATGTCTATAGTCTGGAACCGAGAGTTATCTTGTAAAAAGTGAAAAAGCTTTTTTTTTAATTTTACTGGAAGGTACGTCTTCTGTTGGAACAGGGATTTATAAATCTCTTCTGTCTACAGATTTACATGAATCGTTAAATCCCAAATACATTCGTAAATTTAAGATACGTTTTATTGCAAAAAAAAACCTGTTAGTTGGCAACATCAAATAAATCAATCAATCGTTTTGATCTTTTATTTATTTATTATGCCCATTATACCTAGTATTTAAGTCTATTATTAAGTACATTTTTGATTGTTTGATTTAGTTCTTGGCGATTTCAAAGCACTTGTAACAGGTCTATTTAAATAAAGATGTTTCTGATTCAGATTCTGATACCCTGTGGGGTCCTGAGAGGCCCGGATATTTTCAAAACACATTGCTTTTGAAAAAATCCGCGCTCGCTCCGCTCGCGTTATAATACTTTGTTTCCATTTTCTTGATAAGAGGCCGTATGCGCATTTTCTGCTCTAACTGAAGATCATTGAGAGAAAGACACACGAGGATAGCCTTAACGGCCTTGTCCACCTCCGAGAAAGGCTATCTGTTATTTAGAATCAGTTTTCTACTAAATAAGCAAATCGTTAACCTTACACCCCTCCAACAATCCGCACTAAGCCCACGTGTTGGAGTATGACTCGTTCCGCCTCATAGTTGAGGTCAGGCCTGTGCCCAGCATTGGGACGTGTATGCCCATATTTATGTTATGTTATGTAAGCAAATCGTAAGAAACACAATTAAAAGAAATGAGAACTTCCTAGACTTGATTGCTCTTTCTTTCAAGTCTCTTACTCCAGTAAATAATCTGATCGATTAACAATTGCAAAAAAAACCGCGCTCGCTTCGCTCGCGTTCAGTTATATCGAGCTCTGTTGCTGTGTTCTGCTTGGCTCACCTATTTTAACGTCTTTACTGCGAAGTAGATGAGGCCTAATCATAACATAATCAAAATCATTTATTTGTTCAAATGTGATTGACAAAGATGACAGGGTATTACATTAGGTACAGCACATCTACCATTTCTGGCTTACAAATTTATACATACATTGAGAATGAATTTGAATCAATTAATTACATCAATAATAAAAGCAAATAAGAATTAGATAATAACAGGATTGCATAACTTAGATAACAGGTCACTTAAATGTCAGAATAAAACCTTATTAATAACTTAAGACTAGGTTAGTAACAAACTATGCTTAAGCTATCAATCACTAAAATATTCAGATACTGAGTAGAAACATTTGTTCAATAGCCATTTGAACAGATGACTTTTGAACAGATTTGTTCCTAGCGAACTTGATGTCGCCGACGTCCACATGTGGTCTAGCGCCGCCACTGTCGAACCTACTTTCCTGCTCGTTAATGAGTTTTTGTAGTAAGCCTAAGTTTTTCAAGTATACAATAAAGAATACTGAAATATGTTTTAAGTGCATTATCTACGTACATTAATAAAATACCTACTTTTTACTTGTATCTATATAGTGGATCTAAGTTCTTGACTTGGCCCCCTCCTGGCGCGAAAGCTGGATCGGTCTTTGGTGGAGTGGCACATACAACACCACGTCGAAAAAGTTTTCTTTTAGTTCTTCATTTTGAAGCCACTAGAGGGCGCTGTAGTCCATTTAACGTGACGTCTTGTAGTCTATAACAAGTGGCCAATCAAGAGGCTTTCAACGGCACCTCAATTTTGCAATTATTATGAATGCTAGTTAAGAAGTTACGAGCGAACAGATGAAAATCCTCGTACATTGGCACATACAGGCATACATAGAACTATACATAAATACAGGTGGCGATCATAACCGCCCTTTTTGTTTCGCCGTAGTCGGGTAAAAAAGTTATAGACCAACCGTACCTTGAAGTCAAAAACCGTACCTTTTCTGAAAGCCAACCGTCCTTTTTTGGGAATTCATACTGGCAACACTGCTCCAAAGTTTACCTATCGTCTTTCATTGCTCACTCGCGGACTCACAAATTGCAACTTGTTCATGGTCCTTACGAGTCGGAGATACTTGATTGGCGTGTTTTGGTAGTCTTCGGTCGGTGGTGGAAGAGTACCACCCGTACACTTCAGTTAGTACTGGACAGTGGATTGCTGTCCAGAGAACCCTGCAGGGACGTCAGCGGTGACGTCACAGCGGTGGAGGATCCGGTCAACAGTGACTGGAAGGAGCGACGTGCGGGAGGAAAAGGCCTAGCAGAGGCAGGAAGCCGCGGAGCGCAGCCAGTGTAGGCGCGCTATACAAGGGAGTGTTCATCGGCGTGTAGTGTTCAGTGTGTGAGTGCCGTTAAAATTGTAAGTACTTTCAACTTTATTACATAGGACAAATAGACTTTGAAAATTGGAATTAATTTAGTGCGGGAATCGGGGACTTGTAGTTTTTATGGGAAATAAGTGTTCAGACGGGGAACCTATGTCGGATTTCAGCCAGGATTTGAAGACTTGAAGTGAAAAACACTTTGAAGATTTTATGAACTTTTAAATATTGCATACATCTTAATAGTGAAAAGTTTGGAATTCAGTTTTTGATAATAGTTTGTAAATGGTTTAGTATTTGGTGTAAATATTGTGTTCATTGTTTTTACTTCTACTATTGTGCTCTTTTGTAGACAACATGGAGTCGTATATTAATATACAGGAATTAACGCGCAATACAATAGTTAAGGCTAGAACAAACTTTAAAAGTTCTCCTAATGAAAGGCTGACAATTTCCTTCCTTGAAACCCGCCTGGAAAATTTAGAAAAGCAGTGGAGTCTATCTTTTAACACTCATGTGAAGATTATAAGTGAGGTTGAAAGAACACAAATGTTTCAGTCTGATTACCACACACTAAGTGTTTTTGATGATGTTGAGGAGATCTACACAGATTACAAATCGGAATTGAAGGAAAGGCTAAATGAGATGAGAATTAACGTACAAAATCGGTGTAGCACTCCACAACAGCAACAACAGAATGTGGCTAAGCTTCCAGAAATTAAAATCCCAACGTTTTCTGGCAAATATGTAGAGTGGCAAACATTCAGTGATTTGTTTTTGGGTCTCGTACACAGAAATGATTCTCTGGACGATGCTCAAAAATTATATTATTTAAAGAGTCATTTAAGCGGCGAAGCCGAACAACTTTTGAGGAATGTTAACGTAACATCGGAAAATTATACAAATAGTTGGGAAAAACTGGAAACTATGTATTCTAATAAGAGATTTCTAGTAAGTAACATTTTTAAGAGGCTATTTACTCAAAGACAATTGGTGGTGGAGTCAGCAGTAGAAATTAAAAAATTGATTGGCACTACATTGGATTGTTTAGAGAGTATTAAAAATTTGGGAATCAACATAGATTCCTGGGACGTATTGATCATTTACATTATAGGTTCTAAATTGGATAAAGAAACAAGAAAGGCTTGGGAACTTAGCGTATCGGCGGATCGAACGGATAATTTGCCGAGTTTAGTTCAATTTACTGAATTCCTTACAAGCCGTTTCAGGGGTTTAGAACATTTAGATAGAAGGTCCCATCAAGAATCCAATGTTCAAAGAGGCATTAGTAACTCACAAACTTTCCACATCCAAAAGGCGAAAAGAGAAGTAGCTTGTGCTTTTTGTGATTCTCATCATAAAATAGTGTTTTGTAGGAAGTTTAGAAAAGAGAGTAACGGAATTCGTCGTAAATTTGCTCAGGAAAACGGATTATGTTTCATTTGTTTACTCAATAATCATTCTGCTAAGGCCTGTAAACGTACTTTCAAATGTAAAGTTTGTAATAGACGTCATAATACGTTATTGCATCCCAGCAGTGTTTCTGAGTCTGTGGGTGAAAATCACTCATCGGACGATAGAGCCGTTAATATGGTGGAGGGGTCTGCCGCAAATAGGGCGGAGGAGTGTGCGAAAAAACCAGTGTTGTCGAATATATCGACAGGTGATTGTAGGGAAGCAGTTTTATTACCCACTGCGTTAGTAAGAGTGAAATCAAGCGACAGTTCATGTCGTTTAATTCGAGCTTTGTTAGATCAAGGCTCACAAGGATCATTCATTACCGAATCCATGGTTCAGTCTTCAAACCTCAGAAAAAAATCTTTGAGACATACTGTAACAGGTGTTGGTGGTACCAATATATTATTATCAAAATCTTATGTTACTTTAAGGATTCAGTCGAGGAAAGATCCACATAGTTCTGTTAGAGTAAATGCTTATGTGCTTAACACGATCACGCCTCTACTTCCACCGGTGAAAGTGGGTACCTGTTATTCAGTTTGCTTATCTAAAAATGAACTAGCGGACCCGGAGTATCACCGTTCCAACAAAATCGACATTTTGTTAGGCGCTGAAGTCTATAGCAAGGTTCTTAAAGCGGGCATCAAGCACAGCGCAAATGGACATCTTTTAGCGCAGGATACAGTCTTTGGATGGATACTGTCGGGCGGCGTTCAGGCTGCATCTTCGCCCAACGTGGAGGCATTTTCTTGTATCGCTGTTATGCACTCCAACATAAGAACTGCCAATCGTTGGCAAGAAAGTCGGCAACACGATGCTGAATATGCTATAAAAAAAGGTACAAAAGAAAGCAAAAAGTATATTTCAATAACTTGCTGCTCTTGTCAAAGCTGTAAGAAAAAGGAAATCTCTTCTAGGATTGATAATACACTCGTTGTTTGAATAAATCAGAATTAATTATACAGTCCACTTTTGAATGTATTAAAGTCTAGAAAAAGATATGATTTAATTAAAATATGGGAAAAAACCTTTCATTGGTAATAAAGCAGGTAATGCTTAAGTTGCAAGATTTAAACGTTAATTGTAGGACAATGTAAATATTTATGGCAATATTGAAAGTCTCGAAGTTTCGAGTATGATAGATCAACCCTATCAGACTCGAAAACAGGATGAAATTTGAAACAAGAGTATAATAAAACTTGTCCCTTGCTATGGTTACTGTGCAAAATTGTGATACAAACCGATCTTGATCAAATTGTAGGAATTGGAGGAATTGTATTCTATTGGAAGTAGTGACTAGAGTGTATGTAATGTCATGTGAATGATTGTACATATTTAAATGCTTACTTTGCTCATTGTAAATTATGATAATGATGTCAGTAAGTATTGATTTCTTGGCATTATCTTTTATTTTGCCTGACGATCGGTTTCTGCTAGTAACTTTATGGTATTTTAGTATAGTGCTATGTTTTTGAATATAACAGGTTTTAGTGTTTGCCTCAAGTAGGCACCGGTTTTGTTGAGTTATGTTGTTTATTTTTCCTGATTATTGAAGGACATCCTGCAACATGTCCTTGGCGGGCGGTATGTTCAATGTGTTTAATACATAAATATATAATTGTTAATAATGTGTATGTAATGTAGCTAACAATGTTTCCATGTACCAAGAAATGTAATCTCCATAGAAATATTAGTTCTGCTCAAATTCAATAGATGGCGTGGGCAGTAACTTGAATCGCGGTAGCATTACGTTTTCAAATTTACATAGATACTTTAACACACTTGTATCATTTTTGTGACAATACAGACCTTCAAAGTTTACCTATCGTCTTTCATTGCTCACTCGCGGACTCACGAATTGCAACTTGTTCAAAAGGCACACCAGAAGCGCTGGATGTGCTGATTTTGTGCCGTTCCACATTCGAAGGGTGTGACAACGCAGATTTGAATTCCCGAACCTTTTGGTGATGGCCAACCATTTCTGGATCATGTGTCATTATCGATCTAGTTAAGAACTCATGGTACGAGACGAGAATGAAAGAGAAGAGCTCATAGCACACTTTGCCATCACGGCAACTGCACGGCATTAAACCTCGAACCTTAAGTTGTAAGGACGCGGGCTGTGAGTTGAGTGGTATAGTAGTGGCGATCGCGCTGACAGCTCGCCGTTGGCTTTATCATATTTTTAATGCAAAAAATATTGTAGTTTAAAATTAAAACAACGTGCTATGACCTTATTGAAGGGATCATGCCTAATGCGTCTTTTCTCGACCAAACATCGACGACATCACGATTTCCATAGAAAAAAACCCATTCAGAGCAAACACCCGTTCTAAGCATTCGAACGATTTAAGGTATTACGTTTATCTATTTATAAACGTTTTTGACCTAAAAGACAACCAAGATTCCAAACAAATCCAGACACTCCAGTCTACTTAAACAACACTCGTAAACTAAACAAAAACAACACACATGACTCCGGAAAGTCCCACATTTACACATTCGAATTTGTGATTCTAGTGCCAGCACTACCTACTCACGATTTTGTTTCGTGTGAAAAATATTGAAATACAGAGTGAGTGGAAGACAAAAATATACTGTCTAAGTGGCGCGAGTTACTGCCGAGAGCGATTAATGTATATTAAGTTACTTAGTTAGTTTCGTTGTGGAGATCTTTGGGGGAGGCCTATGCCCAGCAGTGGGCGTCGTTCGGCTGAAATGATGAAGTTACTTATTTTTTTGCATTCACAATGCTGTAATTTTATTTCATCTTGAGATACAAATGCCATAAATTTTTTTTAGCAATTATTTTATTGTAACCTTTTTCTTCTTTAAATCTCTTTCAGATCACTTCTTTATTTTATTTTAAACATAATTCTAGCAATTCTAATTGACCATCACGTTTTATCTTCGGAAACTGAAAGTCACTAGAGTCCGTAAGATAGTGATGTAAAACAAACTTTTTACTGCGATAAAAACACATCTGCTTCGAAACACGAGCGATCAACACACAGTTGTATTTTTTTTTACAATCCTCTAAAACCAATTGAAACTAATAGTAAAACTACTGAAAAATATCACGCTAACATCGATGCTATCGCGTTCGCATCTATTCATCTATAAAATTATTGGCACAAGAGTAAGCAAAAAGATTTCTTCACCACAACTGAAACACAAAATTAGAACGCATTTACATCCACACATCAAACTCAAATCCGTTAATCTAGAAACATAATGAACAGATACTTACCTATTGATTACGACTTAACCTAATTAGCGTCAAAGCAAATATGTACCGTTTCCTCGGATCTCTACCTCTTATGGCACAATCTCGGAGTCGAGTGGCTTTCGCTAAGCTTTTGCATAGAAGCGAGCACACGTTCAACTTCGGAACAAAATAGTACCGCTCTTTTACTAAATTAGAAAAAGGTCTCACGTGAACTAATTTAATGCCAAAGTTAACTGTACTTGTTTATGTTTTTTTCAAACGAAAACTCAGAATGAAGTTCAAACTTAAATGATTTTTCATTACTCATACTCTGAAAGTAGGTCATTAATGACCTGAGAAGCGGGCTGAAAGTAACACTTTTCATCCCTAGGGAGAATCACTTTCAACTGACAGCTATCAAATTGTTTTTTTTAAAAACTAGTTATTTTTCACATATTATCTATTGAACCATGTTGCAACTTTCTATACAGCCACGATGTAAAATTGAAATATCTTAAAGTTAAGTATTGATCAGAGAGTATATATGTTTTAAATAACTTTATTATAATATAGTTTCAACAATTTATTTAAAATAACTTAGCTTTGAGCAAAATATTTACCATTTTTCCAATGATGAAAATATAAAATAATGGCTGAATAGCGGGCCGGCCACAGAAAAAAAACAAACTAAATAGGCGGGAAAGCGGCAATTCGATCTTCATTTATTTTCCTAATTTTTTCTTTAGCTAATTCATGTTTTTATTTGTACTTTCCTCGTATTTGTAATGAAAAGCACAGTGTTTACCTCGGGTGAAAGACTTATTTAGTCCCTCGAACTATTGGCGCCCTCACTTCGTTCCGGGCGCCAAACCCCGTCTCGGGACTAAATAAGTTACTTTCACCCCTCGAGTAACAATGTACTATTGATTTAAAACAATAGAATGGAAAGTGTATCTATATTGTTTAACTTTAAGACTCAATAGATACTGCCACCCTTATTCATAAAAGCATAAAAGCGCTTCAACAACACATTTACATTTGTATCGCTATGTCTCTTTCATTCTTGTTGCTGCCGCCATTTGCGAGTAAGTGACAAGACACATCAATTGCTGAAACTATACTCTAGCGTTGCGTTCGTTTTTAGGAAAAAGGGTTAGGACTTTAAGCATCGATTCAAACGCGATACTGTTGCAATACAGTATCGACACTGCAGGACAACGGTCCACCTTTACACACACACACACACACTCATACGGTACACACGCGTTGCAGTCCTTCATTTGACCTACATTTGATCTTTTTTTATTTCAGTTACTTGCAAATCACCAACGTTATGAATTTATGGGTGCATATAATGTTATTAATGAGTGCTGGGTATAGTATGAGCTTTGAGACACAGCAAAATTTCATGTGGGTTTGTTTTATTTCAGTTTTGTTTTATTTCAAGTATCCCGATCTCTTTCTTCTGTGTCACACGCCGCAGTCGAGTGGCTTGCTGAGCTGTTGCATTATAGATAGCACACGTACGCACGCGCTGACTGCGATCATTCAATGCGCTTGACTCACTCCGTCCGTGACCGATTGTGGCTCTTTGTGGCTCGCGATTCATGGCGTTTTTAACGAAATCCGTTTGTGAATACGAGTATTTTCAATCGCTTTTGGTCATGTATAGAAAATAGATAGGTCCCCAAGGTTTCATGGTTTTTCTTTCAACATTTTTAAATCTGTCAAATAGTGGTCTGATGACAACTACTCACTTGAAAAATCATACCTTAACTTTTGTTGTACCGTGTCAAGTATCCTGACCTCTTTCTCCTGTGTCAAACGCCGCAATCGAGTGGCTTGCTGAGCTGTTGCATTAAAGATAGCACACGTACACGCGCGCTGACTGCGATCATTCAATGCGCTCGACTCACTCCGTCCGTGACCGATTGTGGCTCTTTGTGGCTCACGATTCATGCCGTTTTTAACGAAATCCATATGTGAATATTTCCAATAGCTGTTTCGTCATGTGTAGAAAATAGGGAGGTCCAAGGTTTTACGGTTGTTCTTTCACTCACAAGAAAAAATAATGTGGATTAATTTGTTTTATTAAGGGCAAGGAATTTCAAATAAGAAGACATAATTGTTGATTCCGACTTGAGCTTTTTTTTAATCTGTCAAATTTGGTCGGATTAACTTCTAACTAGAAAAATCATGCCTTTTAATTTTTGGTTTTGTGTCAAGTATTGCAATCTCTATCTCTTGTGTCACACGCCGCCGTCGAGTGGCTTGCTGAGCTGTTGCATTAAAGATAGCACACGTACGCGCGCGCTGACTACGATCATTCAATGCGCTCGACTCACTCCGTCCGTGACCGATTGTGGCTCTTTGTGGCTCGCGATTCATGGCGTTTTTAACGAAATCCGTTTGTGAATACGAGTATTTTCAATCGCTTTTGGTCATGTATAGAAAATAGATAGGTCCCCAAGGTTTCATGGTTTTTCTTTCAACATTTTTAAATCTGTCAAATAGTGGTCTGATGACAACTACTCACTTGAAAAATCATACCTTAACTTTTGTTGTACCGTGTCAAGTATCCTGACCTCTTTCTCCTGTGTCAAACGCCGCAATCGAGTGGCTTGCTGAGCTGTTGCATTAAAGATAGCACACGTACGCGCGCGCTGACTGCGATCATTCAATGCGCTCGACTCACTCCGTCCGTGACCGATTGTGGCTCTTTGTGGCTCGCGATTCATGCCGTTTTTAACGAAATCCGTATGTGAATATTTCCAATAGCTGTTTCGTCATGTGTAGAAAATAGATAGGTCCAAGGATTTACGGTTGTCCTTTCACTCACAAAAAAAGTTATTGTGCTCTAATTTGTTTTATTAAGGACATTGAATTTCAAAGTAGAGGACATAGTTATTGATACCGACTTGTTTTTTTTAATCTGTCAAATTGTGATCTGATTAACTTCTCACTAGAAAAATCATCCCTAAACATATTTTTTTTGTGTCAGGTATCATGATCTCTTTCTCCTGTGTCACACGTACGCGCGCGCTGACTGCGATCATTCAATGCGCTCGGCTCACTCCGTCCGTGACCGATTGTGGCTCTTTGTGGCTCGCGATTCATGCCGTTTTTAACGAAATCCATTTGTGAATATTTCCACTGTTTGGTCATGTGTAGTAAATAGATATTTATTTACTATTTAAAAACAGCTGACTCGAAATTGTTCTAGGGTTGAAAAAAAATTAACCTTAATTATTTTAAGAGCTTCGTGACGGAGTATTCAAGAACTCTGGAATGTTAATCCGTGTGGTCTTGAGTCAAAATTTAAAAAAAATGCGGGTAACTCTTCGGTGATGGAAAGGACCAACAAAAACCTAAGCAACCTTTTTTTTTTTCTTGGCCCGGAGGAAATGCACTTACGCATACCCGTCCGCCGGGGGCGAACGGGTTATGTGGGACTCACTACTGGGGAGGAGACCTCCAGTGGCATACCCACTAAAAACTCCGGGACTCCCACTCATCGTCCATGTTGGGGGAACTGGGTGACTGGCTCGAAGCCCGGCCCCGGACGGAGCTCGCCTACACGGCGGGCCGGAAGCGGCCCCCACCACGTGGGCAGGGGCCAGTAGGAACAACCGAGGGCGTCGAGCCGTCCCTACCAGGTAGTGGAACCTAAGCAACCTGGAAAACGGCGGTAGGCGCGGTATCCTCAACCTTTACCACGTAGGGCTAAAATTCGCTCAGTGAATTTATGACCTTTCTGAATATTTTGATCACTATGACAATGTGATCACCAACAATCACCAGACTAACGTGTTGGGGATAAAGTCCTAAGCGTATGTTGTGTCATTTAAATTAATAATTTGTATAATCGTTGTCACTAATAAAAATTTAGTAATACCTAAGTATGGATGTGACGGTTAGGCTGAGCATTGACATCTGGCGACGTCACCTACGGATTACTTAACATGCCTTCAAAAGCACGAAGTTACTAAAAAAAATAATCACTAACGTTTTTTTGGGATGGCCACGCATCCTATTACTCAACCTGGCTAGCGTAGCTTGACATCTCGCTGTTGCCACTTAGCATAGCCACTAGTCTCAGAGAAATCTAATTTTCACCAAATAGGTATTCTCATCGACTCTGCTCGTCTTAAGTTATATGCTACATGCTCGGACGCTCCCAAAGATGTTTCTGTCAGGCCATATTAGACTTTATGACCGTAGAATGTGGTCCAAAGCGTGTAAGACCGTTAATATAGCCCAATTCCTATCTCACTGTTACTTACTTGAAGCTAAATTAATTAGGACGTATGGAATTGCCTTCAAGTTACTTCCTTTTTTCTTTGTGAATTTAATTCGTTTCATTGTACTAAAATATAAAATTTGTATGAGTTAAGCTTAGAAACAGAGATGCAACTCTACCTATTGACGAAAGAAATACTTGAAAATAAACATTTTGTCTAGGTTTCAGCCGATGATCGAACCAGCGGCAGCTTCTTCCGCATGCAGTATTAATAATGTTTATTAACACATAAAAATACAGATGTAACTAATTTTGAATAAGTTTTTATATTTTTTATTAACCTATTTTGACCCACTGCTAAGCAAAGGTCTCTACCAATTTTCTCAAAATTTTTGCTTTTTCGCTATTGGTCATTACTTTCGTTTTGGTCATGTTCATCTTAAGTCCAACTTCCAGGCTTGCCGTGCTCAGTTCTGCGAGCACTTTTTTCAGTTCGTCGGCTAATAAGAATACAAAAAAAAAAGCTTTGCACCAGGGTCCACATGCAACGAATAAATAAACCCATAAGAAAAGATACTACGAAACATTATCCTAACCTCAAACGCAAATTCAGCAAGTCGCAATATTCAACCTCTTCGATAATTAGCACCGATCGAACAGTTGAAAATCAAAAATTCAAATTCAAATAGCGAACTCCGCAAAAAGTAATTGGCGTACAGTGAGCCACGCATCGAGTATAACAATGCAATTGCAAAATGATCTTTATTCCAATGGTATAAGATGATACGAACTGCTAAGTATGTTATTTTTACTTGTGGCTTTGTTCGACAGCTATAATGATAGTCTAAACTCGTTATAACCGCGATCTTGTTAATACTGGGTCTTAAAAAAAGAGGTGTAATTTATTGTTCATTCCGATAATCGAATGTTTCTGACTGTAAAGGAACGAATCCTGTAGGAAACATCTGGAACCGAAATGAGCAAATGTGACATTTAAATTCGTTCAATTAAATTCCCATTTGCTTCACTTGTACGAGTATGTAATAATTTAATTGAAATTAAATCTATTTAACAGTTCACAGACTCTTTGTTCTGTAAATATTTACTCAGAAATCCATAGTGCGATATTCAACCTGTGAAGAAAACACTGGTCGTGCCACTAGGTATTGGCTACCGTATAAAAGACAAACTTCGGTTTAATATGAATTAATTTTAATATCGTCTAAGTACCTAAGCTGTAGGTATATAGTTTACATAAAACATGTTATAGTTGACATAGCGCAAGCTATTTACGTATACCGCTATCTGTTGGTCAAAGTCAAAACTTACTTATACAACCTGCGATTTTCTAATACTTTATTGATTGTAATGACCGGAATCTGTTAGTATCTAAACCTTCGATTTCGGTATTAGGTCCCAAAACAGTACAAAAAATTGTGTGCATGAACAAGTCTGTTCGTATTGGTCTGGGTGTTTCCTATGTATTAAGTATGCATTATGTTAAGTTATTTAAATTTTACAAAAAGAAATAACAGCACCGCTTTGAGTAGTAAAAAACGATAGCATATTAAATCAGACCTTTGATAACACCATCACGATCAGCAAAAGAAGCAAAACCGTAGTAGAGCTCCCCTCCCCCCTCCGGATCCACCCCCCACATTAAGGGTCTGAGCTGGCGAAGCCGCGGAAGCGATTAAATCGATTCATTGGATATGCAATAACGCCTGTAATTGACTCTATTGGAGAATTTGAATACGAGTTAATCTGTGATTCCTAACGGTAAATTTTTTGTAGTTTTCAGTCTGTAATAAAGGATATATCTATCTATCTATCTATCTATCTATGTGAACTACCTTGTGTTCAATAGGTGTGCATTAGACCACGATCTCACCTGGGCCCCAAGTCTGCTAATTCAAGAACGCTTCAATTGAATCTCAATTGTTCAATTTGACAGATTTATCATAAAAAACGGTGTCAAATTAGCCGATTGAGACTCAATTACGATTCAATGAAAGCGTTTTAAAATTAGCAGACTTAGGCCCTGATCGAAAGCGATGATGTGGTGGCGGTGTTCAAGGTCCTATAGCTTTTTTGGGATGTCAGCGTCCTTTTCAAGCCTCACAGCACGCCGCTCCACAGACCAGTCCAAAGCGTAACACACTCAAGAGTAACAGACTGCAAATTTTTTCGTTGCTTCCATAGAAGTGGGTATACCTCAAACGCAGACTGAACCGACCGGTATAGTAGAGTTCCCCTCCCCCCTCCCGATCCACCCCCCACATTAAGGGTCTGAGCTGGCGAAGCCGCGGAAGCGATTAAATCGATTCATTGGATATGCAATAACGCCTGTAATTGACTCTATTGGAGAATTTGAATACGAGTTAATCTGTAATTCTTAACAGTACATTTTTTGTGGTTTTCAGTCTGTATAAAGGATATATCTATCTATGTGAACTGCCAGTGTGTGAAACAGCTTTTTAATGTTTCAATAGGCGTGCATTAGACCACGATCTCACCTGGGCCCGATGTCTGCTAATTTTAGAACGCTTCAATTGAATCGTAATTGAGTCTCAATCGGCTAATTTGACACATTTTCCATGAAAAATTATGTTAAATTTGCTATTTGAGACTCAATTATGATTCCATGGAAGCGTTTTTAAATAAGCAGTCTTGGGGCCCTGATCGAAAGCCATGATGTAGTCTAAGGCCTAACAAATGGCCGTTCACTTTCTTTTTGAAGAGGTCCAAGTTATGTCGCTGTGAAACACTTCGGCAGCAAGTACATTCCATACAGCTATTTCTGTTACTTCAGCTTTAGTTATAGTTGAGCGTCGGGACCCAGTGCTTATACACTTTTTTCCATTCACCATGACGGCTTCAGCCAGAGTTGGATAAAGTTTATTTTTTTATAGCTTAGTTAGGCGCGCATAAGACCACAACTCACCTGATCTTAAGTGATGATGGGGTCTAAGGTGGAACATGCCGGCCTAACAAATGGCTGTTCATTCTCTTTTTGAAGAGGCCCAAGTTGTATTGCTGAGGAAACATTTCCGCAGGAAGCTCATTCTACTCCTTTGCTGATCGCATTATGAATGTGTTACCAAAACGGTTAGTGCAAATCGCTGAGATGTCAACAACATGGGGGTGGAAAACTAGTCTGCACCTAGTGGTCCGATGAAGAAGAGGGGCTGGTGGAATCAGGTCATGCAACTCGTTCGCAAACTCTCCGAAATGCATCCTGTAAAACACCGACAGACAAGCTACCCTCCGGCGGTGTTCAAGATCTTATAGCTTTTTTGTGTTGTCAGCGTCCTTGTCAAGCCTCACAGCACGCCGCTCCACAGACTAGTCCAAAGCGTAACACACTCAAGAGAAAAAAAATGCAAATTATTTCGTTGTTTCCATAGAAGTAGGTATACCTCAAACGCAGACTGAACCGACCGGTATATGTGCTGCGCTTGTAACTAGGTACGGACTGCGTTCAGAGGTAAAAGTTGTTAATTGTGATCTGAACAACAAAAATATAAAAATATTTAAAATCATGTAATGTTGTCATTAAACAAAATGCAATGCATACAAACGGTTAACCATACAGAATTGACTGACGTACGTTCCACAATCCCATTTTGATATTTAACGATCCACCTCAACCGCATGGCAACGACTGTGATTTCACGTGTTTATTCACTGACGACAGTTAACCCTAAAACTCCGGCCAAAATCAACCCTAACGGGATAATAATGTAAATGTTACGGTCATCGCTCGCAGGCGTGTTTCACCTCATTTGCAACTGCAGTTGAAGGGTTGAATGAGTCACGCGGTCACGCAATGGAATGAGTCAGACGTGGAAAAGTCAAAATAAGTTTATGTTTGTTACGGCATGCGATTGTGTGAGTCAACTGAGGGGCTGAATTCTTATACAATAAAAGCATTTGAATTAATGTGCTCTCTATCGCTGTTTTTTTGTATTTGTTAAAACAAGGATATTTATGTGTAATGTAATGAATGAACATAATTTATCGAATCATTGATACCTTAATTAATAATTTTATGATTAATTTTCATTTTTAACCATGTAATAATCTAATTAGCCTTTGTTAATTGGCATGCCTTAAAATATGTGCATGACAATTTTTTTTTTTGTTTTTTTTTTTATTTTTTTTTACCCGGGGAAATTCTTTTATGAACTTCCCGCCCTCCGAGGGTAGGGCGGGGGAGTGTGGGACTCACCCACCCCACAGGGGGTGAGAATACCGCACTAAAACCCCGGGGTGGCCATCTTCCGCGCGTGTTCGGGGTTCTCTGAGGACTTCAGTTAGAAACACTACCTGTAGAACCCTGACGCGCTGTGCCGGCTATCCAGCCATCCTCGTAGGGAGTTGTACCTCCTTACTGGCACCTTCTGCCTACTGGCGTCTACGGCAGTGTGAGGCCACCTCATACTGCCGTCCTCCTCGGGGTCACTTGGAATGGAGGCACACAGCCCCCGCCATGTGCACTGACAATAAGTCAACACGAGGACTTAACCAAAATTTCCATCCTTGTATCACCATGCTGAAGCAAATAAATAATTTTCTTTTTTTTTTTTGTTTTTTTGTATAAGACACAAGTTCGCTCTTGTGTGGAATATTGTTCTCATCTCTGGGACGGTTCCGCCAAGTATTTGCTAGAAGCTCTCGTCAGGTTGCAGTGACGCGCTATCCGCATCATTGGTAGCCCAGAGGCAACTATGGCTCTGGAGCCTCTCCAACTGCGTAGAGACATTGCCAGGTTGAGTGTCCTCTACCGCCTTTACAACGGCGAATGCTCTGAAGAGTTGTTCCAACTGATCCCGTCCTCACCCTTCCACTCCCGCACCACACGCGCTGGTCTGCGTCAACATCCACACACGATCCAGCGACTATCGGTCCGCACCAAAAGGTTCGGTGATTCGTTCCTGTGTCGTACTATCCAGACGTGGAACGCTCTTCCAGCGCATGTGTTTCCTTCTTCCTACAATCCCGGGTTTTTTAAGCGGGGCGTGAAAAGGCATTTATGCAGGCCTTCAAAATGAGATTGACCAGCAAAGTAGTTTTCAATTACTGTGCTTGTCAACCCCATATCTGGACCTCACGACTGCTTCCCATCAGGTGGAGTGAGGTCATCTTGAAGACCACTATAAAAAAAAAAAAAAAGAAAAAAAAAAATGTAAGGACTAACTGAACTGACAATAACTGTAGGAATGTAATTACATTCCTAGTTGTCCAAAGTAAAGCCTTCTTAAGGTAATTACCTTAAGAAGCTACAAGACATTTTAGGGCTATCATGAGCAACAATGTAGAAAGCGCCCATTAAATTGAAATGATATCAAAATTGTCATTTTGTACTTATCGCCACGAGCTTTTCCTACTGCCACTTCAAATGACTTGCTAAAATTGATTATCTGATTCTAAAATGAATACCCACAAACTATTTCCTCTTTCATTTTAAAAATTGCCGGTAATTCAACTCACTGTTCATTTGTTTACTCTTTGAATACTCACCGAATAAGTTCAAAGTTCTTTATAAGTATAAGTTTAAATATTCTAACCCTAAACGCTATTGTTCCGTCGACAAACTTTGCTCGAGAGACATCCAATACAACCCAGCTACAGTACAAATAAACTCACTATTCAATATCGTTTAGAACCGGCCAACTGGATACAACTGTCACGGAATTGGGTCAGTTCAAGTAACTTGTAACTAATTTAAGGTATTATGGTACAATTAAGCTAAAATGCAACACAGAAGTTGGACAGTGGTCGAAACGGCGCGCACAAACGGGCATAGTCGGAATAACTTGGATTTCGAAGAATATTGGTGTGCCGTATACAGAAGAGGAAGCGGCAGAGTTTAGCCGCCTAAGCCCCTTTATACTGATATTGAGGAGTACTGAATAAAAATCCTTTCATTGATTATAAAAGTTGTTTTATTCCTTCATGTATTTCACAATTACTTTGCATCCACTTTGCCTAAGCACAAGTTAACAGTTCGGTGTCTCGAGATCGACTGACCATAGACATTTTTTATTAAAATTGACTACCTCTTAGTCCAAGGTGCAACTTTCACAGCTTTACCGGGTACACTTGGCAGCCATCTTACTTTTGTACAAAAGTTCTGACAGGTAACGTCAGTGACGAATGGCGGGCATTTTTCCGATCAGTCGTTTGACTCTTAAATTAAATATAAAAGCTACGAGTTATAGCAAATAATAATAGCAATTTACTATGAAACTACAATAATTGTTTACACTGCATGCCATGACAAGACAGACAGACCATGCAAGGCAGAGTGACAAAGGTGGTACCGATGCCGATGGGAGTGCCTGCTTACACAGGGAGTTTTGTGGGGTTGGCTGTAGGCGGCCGAGCGTTGGTGTGAAACCATGTTATACCCAGGATCGCCACCAAAGTGCCAAGGTCGACTACCATAACGGTTATAACCCCAACAATCTTTTAGCTTTTTAAGTTAGGTTTTTGTAACTCACTGTTTTGGTAAGGTTATGTATACCTGTAATTAGCTGATGTATAAGAACTAAGCTCATTGTATGTTCGTGGAACTCCTGTATACATCTTGCTGTTGGTGTGCTTAAATAAATAAATAAACAATCTCTCTAAAACTGTTTCATACCTTTTCTTCGTTGGATTTGAATAGGAAAGTAAATATCTTTAAATTGACGAAAAAACAAATTACTATTTGCTAAATAAACTAGGGTTTTGTACCGGGACTGAATGTTGTTATATTGGTTGCAATGATTTTTATAAGAGTACGTATCTACACGTTATGTCAGTCCTGATGCGAAGTCGAAAATTGACCCCTGGCGCACGTACCTATAATTTGACCGTGTGTGTGTGTAATATGTATATTTACTAGACGTTAACGAGACACATAAAATGTTGCGCAGTGTCGTTTCAGACTTTCAATGCTCAGGTGTTCGAAGTTCTGATTTCGGGTGCCACTTTTTTAGCACAAGTAACCTTTCAACCTCTTTTTCATTATAATATTATTGGTTGGTTATCAAATTAATAATTAAAATGGATAAGAAACAAAATTTCTTAATGGAACTAGGTATCCAATATCATTAAAAAGAACGACTTCTAGCGGTACAGTTAGCAAAAAAAAAGTAACAATATCCGTCACCGCTATATCTTATGACTTGCGGGCCGCAAACAAAAGATTGTAAGTGGTAAATTTGCTAAGTTGCGCGACAAGACAGACATCTGGAGCAGCTGTTTCCGACTGTACTTGAATAAATACGACGACCGCTGTATGGAAGAGCCGCTTGTTGTTGCATAACCTTCTCCAATGAACAATTTTCGTAGAACTCTGTCCCCAATCAAAGCTCTTTCAGACTCAGACATTCGTTCATTTTAATAATAACTAGCGGCTGCCTGCGACTTGGTCCACGTGGTTTTAAGTTGAAAAAGAAAAGTGTAAGTAGTTATAAATCAAGTAATATTTATTTGTAAAATGTAGCCTATGTGCGATTTAGATGTATAAGCTTCATTATTGTAAAGTGTCATCAAAATCCATCCGTAGTTTTAACGTAAAAGAGCAACAAGGCACATCCAGACATACAAACTTTCGCATTCATAATATAAGTAGGCTATCCTGACATTAATATTTGATGAATTTAACTCATTGGTTTCATAAACAAAAAAAACAAAAAACGAATACCGGTGTTTGTTCTGTAACTCCTCACGAAGTATTCCTCAAGTCAATATCGTTAACTACCGGGTGCGGCAATTGAACTGTCCGCCTCCTTGTAACTATTTTAAAATTCGAACTACTGAATCGAACGCGGCAAAAATTTGAAAATATAATCTGTGACACATTATCTATGTTACTTCAAAACTATTCGGTCGTGAGAAGAAACGTTCCAATTTTAAAATAATGGATTTAAAACGCAATTCAGTGATTGCTCTTTATTTGGAGGGAAAATCGAACATCGACATTCGTCGAGCGCTACCAAATCTTCAATTGAACGAAAAATTTGTGCGTCGTACTATCCAAAGATTTAACGAGACTGGCAGTGTTAAGAAACGCTACGGGGGCGGTCGACGCCGTACTGCAACGGCGCCAGCAGTTGTCGAAAAGGTGCGACATCGTTTACGCAGAAATCCAGAGCGCTCAGCAAATCAGCTCGCCCAGGATCTTAAGGTGAGCGACCGCAGCGTTCGTCGTATATTAAAGGAAAAGCTTAAGGTTAAACCATTAAAAAAAACTTTTCGCAAGAACTCACTGCTTTGCAAAAGAGCAAACGGCTGGCTCGATCAAAGGAGCTGATTCGCTTGCTCGACACTGGCGAGCTTCCCAACTTGGTATTTTCAGATGAGAAAACTTTCTGTGTTGAGCAGTTTCTTAACAAACAAAATGACCGTGTGTGGTTGAAAGGACGTGTCAGCGATCATTCAGATGAACTGAGAGTCACTCGACGACAAGGAGCCGACCAAATCATGGTATGGGCGGCGGTGTCCGAAAAAGGACGTTCTCCGCTTGTTTTTCTCCCAATGGGTCACAACCAAGCCAAAATAAATCAACAAATCTATCAAAATGAAGTCTTAAAAACAGGATTGATACCGTGGGCACACAAGACATTTGGTTCGGAGCGTTGGACGTTCCAGCAAGACTCGGCGCCATCGCACAGAGCAACTGGGACGCAAAATTGGTTAAAAGCGAACGTTCCTGTGCTGATCGACCGAGATATGTGGCCGTCGTCTTCGCCCGACTTAAACCCTCTAGACTTTTGTATTTGGGGTGTTTTACAAGCGTAGGCCTGTGCTAAAAAACACACATCAGTGGAGGCGCTCAAAACTACTCTTACACGAGAATGGAACCGTTTAAATGACGACGTTATTCGAGCAGCCTGCGCTTCATTCAGAAAGAGACTCAAGTTTGTAGTGAAGGCTAAAGGCAGTTGTATTCCATTAGAATAAATAAGAATATAATTTTAGACGTTTTATTTTCATATGTATAAAATATATTAATAAATATTCAAAGTAAATAAAAATATTTATTTTTTTAATATGGACAGTTCAATTGCCGCACCCGGTATAATCAAAATTTAATTTTTAGAAGTTAAAGTTAATTGAGCCCCAAAATATTAATTTTCAGCTTGGCTTAATTGTTGGTTACTCGATACCAACCGAAACAGTGCGTGGGTTTGACGCTGAGTGGGGTTGGGGGTTTAATTAGTGTGTTCCAATAATGATACCATTGCAATATAATGATAGAGTTTTAGACACTCTACAATGTATAAAAAACTACACATCAAGTTAACAGTTTTTTTTTTTCTGGTGTAGTGACATGAGGTGCAACGAAATATCAACATAACCTTTGCTTTTCTCTGCTACTTAAACTGCTATCGTAAGCATTAAGTGTTCATGACCATGAAATGTCAAAGAAAAATGTTTCTCTGCTACTTCAAAAACGAGAGCAAAATAATTATTAGTTGGGACGAAAAAAACAAGTTATCCTTAAATTATTCTGAACATAAACACTTGTTGTAACTGTAGCAATCATGTTTTATAATAATTACAGAAACAATCATACAAAAATGATAATAAACTATACAAATACAAAATGTATAAAATAAAGAGATAGTAAATAGAGATTTAGTTAAAAACAATAATTTACATACATCAAAAGCTTGAAAATAGCGTGACATAAATACCACTCAGACGACTCAGTTAGGCTCAGATTGGAATGATCGAGTACTTGGTGGGACGTTAATTGTTTGAAGTGATTCCGCAAAACCATCTTGAATCCATGATTACAAACCAATTTGCGAATTGGAACAGTAAGTTTGTTCCAAAGTCATAACATGCAATGTTAGAGTTGGAAATCTGTGATGAACTTAGATTACGGTTAACATTTAATGACATGTACCCTATAGGAATGGTCAAGCTAATTACAGTGTTAACGGTCGCAGGTTTAATCCTCGCCCATGACACCCATTCATGTAATGAACATATTTTTTTTGTTTCATGTCTAAGTATTATTGTTTATTTGAGTGTGTATTTAGAAATATTTTAGTGATCTTTTTCTTTCAGACATGTTTTTGATGTCTATTTCGGGCATTTCCCTGCTTCGGAAGGCACGTTAAGCAGTTGGTCCCGGTTGACATCGCTAGATGACAGTCGTTAAGCCTAGTCAGAGGCCTTAGGGCGGCTTGATATCATCTGACATTAAGGTTGCTCACTAACCTTACACCCCTTCAACAATCAGCACTGAGCCCGCGTGTTGGAGTATGGTTCTTTCCACCTCATAGTTGAGATGAGGCCTGTGCCCAGCAGTGGGACGTATACAGGCCGTTTATGTAAGCTATGCCAGTTATTTAACTATTGTGTTTTATTTATATTCGAGGCCTATTCATTAACTGAGCCCTCATTCTAGCCCTTTCAAACCACAGTACTATTCCCCTAAAAAGGCTTCTAGTTAAAGTCCAAAGTTTTAAACAACGAATCCAAACTGTCAAACGGACCGTTCGGCTATAAATATATCTATTTGCGGGTAGGTGGCCTCTTCTGATAAGGGTCTGTGTACATAATAGACCCCTAGATTAAAGGGTCAGTAGTTAACCAAAGTTTGAATTTTGTAATTAAATTCTTATTCAAATGCGGGTTGGGCGGAAATTCGGCTGTAATAGTAATTGTTTTGTGTTTGTTATTTCCTTTGTAAGTGACTTCAAAAAAAACGGAAGAGGTTTAAAAAGCGCCGTGGCCCAGTAGTGAAACACTTAAGAACCGTGTTTGAATCAATTTGCGGCTGACTCTCTGTTGAAGTAAAGTGCCGATTAAAAAGTGGCCTGGACACTGACAGTAGACTCGCCTTGAACTTGCACGTTTAAAAATCGCTCGATGAAATGTGGTGAAAGTTGTAAACTTTGCTTAGACTTTTGACTTTAAACATAATCCTTAATATAGTAACCTGGACTTAAATGTTTTTTGCAGCACAAAGAAACACAAACAAGTGCATTTCATTCTTGTCATTTATTGATTAATGTTCTCCTATTCTGAAAAGACCAAGCGAAAAAACAAACATAAATTAAAAAATATACGGAATTCAAAACATTTCCAGCGACAGCACTGAATGCCAAACGTTAACAGTTCACCAAGCAATATTCCGCCATTACTCAGCAATGTACAGTCGCCGGCAGAATTCAATTACAACATTTAATTTTATTCGATCCAGTGCCGAGCGACGCGTAAACAACTGTCAACTGCATTATTTACAAATCAAAGCTTAGAATATTTAATTGCGACGCTTTCGCTTCTGCTCCGACGTTCTGATTCGTATTGTTGTTCCGTTTTATTGACTGTGTTTTGTTTTTAACAGCTGATGCAAACAGATGGAAAGAGACAGAAACAGAGGGGTGTTTCTTCTTAGTGTAGATGGTGGTTAACTAAAAAACTTTATTTTCAAATCTTAGCCAGATGTTACCAAATACGTCGTTATGACGTCACGCGGCTGGCGCTTGAATCGGTTTATTTTGATGAATTTTTCGTTTGTTTGATAGGCAGATCAGGAGTGTTCTTAGGTGCCAAAAAAATTTATCAGTCCATTTATAAGTAGTTGTCGAAGGAATATTAGCTGATTTCACTGGTTCACTTAAAGGGGGAACTTGATAGCCCGTGACTGTTAGGCCTTTCGTACAATCCCTACGCAAATCTTAAAACCCGACAATTTTTGCCACTAACAATTTATAGAGTTTTGTACACTATCCTTATAATATTTTTTGAGTTTACAGTTTGAACGATAAAAATGGGGTAATTTTTAAGTTTTCATGGGTTATTAAATCACCAATCCTATATTTGTTCCTTTATTTTTTTCATTACATAAAATTCATTTTTAACTCAACCATATTAATCAACAAACTCAAATGTAAAAAAGATATTAGAACTAATACCAAATTAGTTTTTATAGAGATAGTATTTTTTGTTTCTTAGGAGCGATTCAAACGCTATGCAGACTTGGCTCAACTCTACCGTGCTTGTTCATTGAACAAATCGACTACACATGGGTACAGTCGGCACGGCAATTAGCTGCCCATTCTATACTCGGATTTTTAATTGTAGTCAGTGAAATTACATTTTCAGTGTGGCAGGTTTTCAGTCCCAAATAAATAGTGATGTGGTAAATCGAGTTTTTACAATTAAAAGTTAGTCGACATTACAGCCTGGCAAAAAAGTCGTAGTGAATGACCACGTCTCACTTCCATATGTCATTACTGGCAACACACACTGGTCAGACTTTCGTCTTGAGACATAGAAGTATTTCGGTAAACTGTATTTAGTAAATAGGTTTTCAGTTTCAAAATGTTTTGTTTCTGTATTATATTATTTACAGGTAAGAATTTCGTTTATTAACAGGTCATACAACTGGAAAAGTTTGGCAGGATACAACAGTAGAAAAATAGTATGAACTATCATGAAGAGAAGAATTCAGAGTGTTTTGAGAAATGGCTTAAAAACATTTTGCCAATATTAAAGCCAAATGCGGTGCTGGTATTGGATAACGCACCGTACCATTCAAGAAAAGTCGAGCGTATCCCCACTTCAAACTGGCGGAAGGCTGATATTGTTCAGTGGTTAGATGAAAAACAAATTAAATATCAACCTACAATGATAAAGGCTCAATTAATCGAAAAAGTAAAATTACAAAAATCGAATTACGAACGCTATGCTGTGGAAGAGTTGGCCGCTGAATACGGTGTCACAATCCTGCGTCTTCCACCTTTTCTCTGTGAGCTCAACCCAATAGAGTTAGTTTGGGCTCAAGCAAAGGGGTACGTTGCCATGAACAATAAAACTTTTAAAATAAAAGAGGTAAAATAAATATTTGAAGAAGGCCTGAAAGAGGTGACGCCTAATACTTGAAGACAGTGCATACACCATGCCATAAAAGTCGAAGACAAAATGTGTCAACTCGACCACATTATAGACCAATAAGTGGATTCCTTAGTAATAAATGTAACTGATTCTGATTCTGAATATACCGATTCAGAATCGGAGTCGGAATAAATAGCAACCGTAACGAATAAAAACGTATGTAATTACTTGTATTTTCCTGACTTTCAAGTGTTAATTCCCCTGAACCTCTTTGAACATTTTTTTCCCAGCTATGGTTATATTTTTTTACTGAGAAGTTTTAATATGGAGGTAGGGTCCATATTTCTTAAATCGTATTATTTAATTCGTTGTGTACCTATTAAATATTTACAATTTAAAAAGGCTTTGGAACCTAATAAAATAAAGCATGACTAAATGTCTAAGTCTAGTGATTGCCGAAAGTCACTATTGTAGCGGGTCACCCTATTTTGTATCAGTCACTGTTGAAGTTGTCATTTTGCTGACTACAATTATTAATCGTACTATAGTCCAGTCAAGCGTTTGACAACTTGACACTCTGCGTCCAATACTGTCAATTAAAACTTTCGCTATAGAGCCGAGTATAGATTGAATACTAGGTTATTGGCTTTTCAACGGTTCTAATAGTTTTAAAACTGTTTACATGAAATATAGAGGTGGTTAAGGGATATTGTTTTTGAAACGCAATCAGTGTGCTTTAAATTTAACTTGTGTAACTGTACATTGTTTCCAAAATAATCATTTCAATTTAATGTCTTTGGTGTGAAAGATTATTTTGGACGAAAGGTCAAATTAGCATTAAGCTTATAGAAAAATAATTAAATTAGATTTTTTTTTTATTTAAAAAAAACTTTCTTTCAGTGAATTTAATTCTTTTACACAAGGATACGCTGATGAAAACCATTTCCATTTAAGTGAAATTAATATCATGCTAGAATTAACGGTTCCGTTAATATAAGTTTATGAAGACTGGGAGGCTTTAGAAATATGTGTTTGACATTGCAATAGTCTATAACCCTTAAATGTAAAAGTAAATGATACTCATATTATTCAAGCTTGTGATCTATTCTTAAACTGAGAATGAATAGTGTCGATTCAATAAAAAAACGTAAGTTTTCTAAGTAGGTATATATTTGTGGCGACACCTATCTCGCCACATGCGAAGTACAACTGACGTTACCTAAATCGCGCTATCAACATTATTCAAGCGACTGAGTACATATACAGAAACCCGACATCAACCGTCGGGCAGTAGCCCACCAGACAGAACACCCGTCTGGTCGGAGGATCCTCCCTTCTCTATGGTGGATGAGGAACTTCACACCCTGTTCCTCATATATTCCCATTACTGGTGACCCCGACGTGATCATCTGCGCAGCCTTCCCAGCTACGTCATATCATCATCATTACTTCCTCAAGCCTTCGAGCAACGAGCCATTCAGCCAGCCAGCATCCACGGCTACTACGGGTATCCTGACCACCAGCATCCAGCGAACGCGCATTCCTGGTCAGCACCCACAGCCTTCTCAGCACACTGCACCACTCCGACTCACTGGAGCATCTGCAGCATCACTCCGACTCACTGGAGCATCACCCCGACTCACTGGGGCATCACCGCAGACAGTTCCGACTCACCGTGAACTATGCGGCATCGGGTTCCGACTCACTGGAACCTCACACTGGAGCATTGGCACTGGCAGACTCAACTTGCTTACGACCTCCGGTCTCGGAGGGGAGTCATGTGGCGACACCTATCTCGCCACATGCGAAGTACAACTGACGTTACCTGAATCGCGCTATCAACATTATTCAAGCGACTGAGTACATATACAGAAACCCGACATCAACCGTCGGGCAGTAGCCCACCAGACAGAACACCCGTCTGGTCGGAGGATCCTCCCTTTTCTATGGTGAATGAGGAACTTCACTCCCTGTTCCTCATATCCCCATAGATTTTTAGTTTAGCAACGTAACAGAACGGGACGAGGAGTCCCATGCCCTACAGACAGGGACAAAACAGGCCATTAATATTTACATATAACTTGTAAGAAGTAGCAGAAATACCTACGACGAAACACAAAACAAAAAAAAGCGTAACAGGAAATTTATTAAAGTTCATCATTGACAGTTTAATATTTTGCCAAAAGAAAAACATCGTAGAGGTCTTTTTTCATTACGATCTCAAGATGGATTTAAAGATAAATTATTTCAGCAGCATTTTACATCAAATGCTTGAAATGAGAATAAAATAAGATGAGATGAGTTGAGTACAAAACCAGCAAGTAGGGTTTCATTATTGTCTATTATTATAAGCGTATTTCAAACATATAATACAGAATTACCGTATGGTAATATTCAATGTTCATACCACCACCATCATAAAGCTCCGTTCATCATCAAACTTTGGGCCTTCTTTCAACGCCAATATTATGTCTGCCTTGTCAATGCAAGGTAACACGGTCAATACCGTCAGCCCTACACCCAGGATAGTTATTTTCGCATTTAATACCTTAATATGGCTTACTTACACTGATTCGATCGAACTCGCGACCTCTGGCTCAGAAGCTAACTTCTTAACCATTCACACCAAATCGTTCGTTGACTTCACAGTCTTCCAATTGCGAATATATTTAACTATCACAAGCTTTGCATAGCAATAAGCGAGTTGATTTTTTCTCACAGCTTTTCTCGCTTGATTCGACCACCCGGGGCCCTCTAAGTGGATTATTCATTTGATTATTGGAGCAGTCGTGATGGAATTCAATTTTGGCTTCCACCAAATGAAATTTGTAACCTCCTTTTCTCTGCAGCAAATAAATTTACAGCTGAAAATAGGTTAGCTAGGAATTGCTGCAAATGGCGTCGGCGATAATACTTTAGCCAAACTTTTTGAATGAATAAGAAATATAAGATGTCTAGCTCGATGATATTAGAGATTATTCACGCAACTAAAAATGTATTTCTACAAAAGACGCACTTGTTTGAAGCTAACATTAGGAGTTGAATAAATGATATTTTAACATTAAGACGTAGATAGGTTATTGTGCCAAAAAAAAGTGGCACCCGAAATCAGAACTTTGACCACCTGAGCAAAGCATTTACAGTTTGAGACGACACTGCGCAACATGCATCTGTCCCGTTTACGCTCTAGTAAATAATCATACTATCTTGTACACACGTTCAAATTATAGGTACTTACGCCAGGGGTCAATTTTTGACTTCACGTCAGTACTAACATAACCTATCTACGTCTTTTTTATCGCAATATCATGGGGTTGAAAGCCATCAGTACAGTGCCCGGCGGTAAACTTTGTCCATCGTCCTTTGGAACGAGACAATCACTTACCTTCGGCTTCGTATAACGCTATTTGGATCGCACTCTACCATGGCGTTTGTTTGACAAAACAACAATAAAGTACCTGATTCTTAAATCAAATTCTGATCATCGATAAGTCTAATTATTAATGGACATATAAAGAAGAATGGCGAATGTCGACCCAACCACGTTCACGTTGAGACTGATAATAACTTTATAAAATGGTATTAGTAGATTTCTATCCATAATCCATAGGATTTTGTAGAACACGGATTTGATTTTTTAATAATTTACGGCAGTATATTATCAAAACGTCGTAAATAATGATGAAACTAAACAGAAAACCGGACAAGTGAAGGACGTTCCTGTTCATGCATCAGTGTTTCTTTCTAAACTGAACCTTCATCTAGGTTGTATTGTTTTGACTAGTTTTGCTGTTCTTATTTTACTGTTATTGAAGCATTTCTAACTAGATTACGATGTTTCAAGTGACTAGATTTTAACAAAACGGTTCAATGGCAATCAAACAGCAAAAAAAAATAAATAAATGCCAGTAACGGAACGTTTAAATGTGACATTGTGTCAAACGTCAAAGTCAGACTGTCATGCGTGGATTGTCTGTTTGTTGTTGTTGTAGAATCATTTGCAAAGATATCGTGGTGTTTTTACAGTGAATTATCTTTGGACTACGCGTGTTTCTCGGACTTATGATTGAAGCCATAAAGTGCTCTGATGCATGATACAGAAATTAATAAAAAACTCTTTATAACCTGATGTTATTATAGCCTATCCCCTTTAATTTATTATTTTTATATCTCTATATTCCTAACTTTTGAGAGGGTAGGATTTAGTATCATTTCGATAGCAGTGTTTAGTTGTACAAATTTTGGTTAATTTCGTTCATGAAGGAGGCCAATTACAGTTGGGGCTCAAACTCAAGGAACTTCGCCAGTCTTCTTTGGAAATGCTATGATTATAAATGAGGAATAATCAAAGCTGTCGACCTGAAGAATGAAAGTAATTATTGACAGTCAGATTAAAATCTGATATCTTGAGTAGATGTCTCCAAACCTTGTTACAGCTCTCATTATGCAACAAAAAGAAAGTGGATGACACCTAAATTATTTGCCTGCTAATTGGTCTATGGAATTAAAAGATGGTTCATTGAAAAAAAAACAGATTTTTTGTTCTCTAACGCTTGCACGCACAATCGAAGTGATTGACTCCTCTTAAAGAATAATTGGCCATTAGTTATAATAGCAAATACTATCGTGGTGCAACTTTTGGAACCCTTTCAGGTTAACTGGGGTAGTTTTCAAATACACAATATTCAAAACCACTCTACTCTGACAAGACCGAAATGCATCGAAATTACATTTTCTCACTCACTCGCACCGTGCAAAGAGCAGATGGGCTATAAAAGGTTCGGGATGTTTTCCTGGAGGATCTCAGGTTTTCGGGGCACGTCTCCAGGATTGCACGTTAGTGACGGGTCAGGGCTCAGAGGCTCAGCCCAAATCGCTAGCTAACAACTGAGACCCAAAGTAGGGCTATCACCTTGACTAGTGAACAGGAATCATTGGCAGTCATAAGCAATCAAACGTGTTGTACTTGGCAACCATATCTGATAAAAACACGACCAAGATCATTAAGTCTTTTAATATAATTCAGTCTTTTGTACCAAATAGACAAAATATTATTCGAATATTTCAAACCAAAACATTGATTTGTAATAAACCTACTGACTCAATAAACACCATTCAGTTAAAATAATTATGTTTAGCTGATCGAGTTACTATAAACTGTAAATTTTCCTATGCCTGTCTTGATCTGAAACCTTAAGTTAACCTGGAAGTTTTTTTAAAGTACACTTAAAATACACAGAATCTGACATCTTCTGGTGTGGTGATTGACTTGATCTACGGTTTCTTGTAGTTGATTAAAGATTTGAGTAATATTTTCAGCATAACATATCTCTGCTCAAGAATGGATCTTGAAATCTTTTATTTAAATTATCTACATGTACAAATTAAAACGCCTCTATTCGTTTCAAAGTAACCAACCCTAAGAAAATGGGAAATTTTGAAGCCCAACGTGGTCGTTCACGGGTTAACGCGCTCGACTGAAAGGTCTCCTGCCGTAAACTATATTTATGAAGTACACTATAGCGTCTGTACCTGATGAGATGAACTTTAGTCGGCTTAGTTGGTGACAATCGTGGTGAGAGAGCAAGTGTCAAATTGAGTATTTTTGCTAACATCTGGGACGCCACTCTTAACCGACTTAAAAATTGAGGTATTCAATAAGGCGAATCCACAGTTGTTTGTACGTTGCTCGATCATTCAAAAACACCTGGACCAATTTAGAAGATTCTTCTTTTGTTAAATTTTACTACCCAGGTGGTTTTTTCGAGGGAATTCCTAAACTTATAAGCACACAACAGATAAGTTTATCACTGAAACAAATAATTGTAAAAAGGTTGAAATCGCTCTATTATATTTATCTACACTAACAGCGTATTCGTTCCTTAATTACTCAGTCCCAAAATCACAAAGGTCAATCAAAGTTATGTACGCCGTTATGTAAGTCATGCTGCCACTCAACTTTGATTGAGGTTTGTGAATTTGAGGGTGACTTTCGCAAAACAAAAGAACCTACATCCCTATCAACCATTAACAACCTTTTTGACCGCTTCCTTCGTTGTTAATAAAGTCAAAGTTTAAAAATGGTTAAAAAGGCTACTATTCTAGCGCAGACCTATACCCGCACTGCTCACACAGTAGCAAGCTGAAATAGCTTCATTCAAAAGCGTACTATTCGAGCAAAGCTTTGACACCATGCAAGGCGGGACTAAACAACCGGGAGCGGGCGACTGTCGCCTGTCGCAACCGGTCTACCGCAACTTTCCGACTGCATAGCTTTTCCTTGACACGTTACAGGGAGCGTTTTCGTTTAGACGGAAAATAGTAGTTGGGATAATGTTTTATTACTAAGATACATTATTTGAGTTAACAAACAATCAGTTTTATAAGACATTTTTTATACTTCATTGCACAAGAATACATTATAAGCACTTTAAAAAAATGTTGGTACTATTTAGGCTCTATTATATTAATACAGATAAGTTTATCACTAAAAACAAATCGCTCTATTATATTTAACTCCTAGCACATCATAACCAGGCCGCCACTCAACTTTGATTGAGGTTTGTGAATTTGAGGGTGAGTTTCGCAAAACTAAAAACAAAAGTTAGACATTCTCAAACCTTTTCGACCGCTTCCTTTGTTGTAAATAAAGTCAAAGTTCAAAAATATGGTTAAAAAGGCTACTATCCTACGCAGACCTATACCCGCACTGAAGCTAGCTGAAATAGCTTCATTCAAAAGCGTACAATTCGAGCAAAGCTTTGACACCATGCGAGGCGGGACTAAACAACCGGGAGCGGGCGACTGTCGCCTGTCGCAACCGGTCTACCGCAACTTTCCGACTGCATAGCTTTTCCTTGACACGTTACAGGGAGCGTTTTCGTTTGGACGGAAATTAGTAGTAGTGGGATAATGTACATTATCCCATTACTGAATAAATTATTTTAACGCTTACAGACATTTAGTGGCATGAAAAGTATTTCTTATACTTTGATACACAAATACACAAGGTTGATAAAAAAATATGATTCAGTTTTTGTTGGTCTATCACTAAGCGACAACCTTGAAAAAACTCCTTATGTAATTAAATAAAAATACACACATCAAAACTGTCTAGGGATATCATAGGGATATCATTTTTCAAATATTTCATAAAGTTAAGTTTGTTTACAAGTTGAGCATTATCTTAGAATAACGCGAGGACAGAGGCATAAGATAAAGGTTAAGAATAACACAAAAAAAAACGATTGATTTTGCTAAAATGTTGACACCTTTTAAAAGAAAAATCTGTCTTTTTTTAACGTCCTTACGAATGTACAATAATGCTTCTACAATGAATTTCTTTTTACAATGGGAAAGGGCAGATATAGCAGTTTCTGTGTTCAAAAAATTTCTACGTTGGTATCAATGTTTTAATTTTTACAGCCTCCCAAAGAGCTATACTTTGTATGAAAATGCTTGAGATATCCCTAGACACTTTTGATGTGTGTATAAATGTAGAGAGGTGAGGTGTCCGTGGCGCAGTTGTGACAGTGATCGGCGACGATCGCTGTTGTAAAGCAACACACGCCGGGTCGGAAATGGGATGGGTGACCACTCCGACCAAAATTTAGTGATGTGTATTTCGGGCATCTCCGTGCTTGGGAAGCCACGTTAAGCAGTTGGTCCCGGTTGACGTCGCTAGATGTTAGTCGTTAAGCTTAGTCAAAGGCCTTAGGGCGGCTTGATAACATCTGACATTAAGGTTGCTCACTAACCTTACACCCCTCCAACAATCCGCACTGAGCCCGCGTGCTCATTCTACCTCATAGTTGAGGTGAGGCCTGTGCCCAGCAGTGTTATATAGGCCGTTTATGTTATGCTATGTATGTATAAATGTAGAATATAAATTATTCGATTTTGAGATGGGTTATGAATTTTGATGACTATTGTTTCGCTTTTAATTATTCGTACCATAGTACCTATGTGCAATATATGAGTACATAATTATAGTTGGGATGTCAAAATTAATCAAGTAATTAGTAAGTTATCGCCAGCCAATTTAAATAGACAGCACACGGTTTTCGAAGTATTCAAAAAGGGTCTGTTAATTATTTCGTAGAAGACACGAGCATTCTATTCAATAAGCCCCCGAACTGTTAATTCATCAGTAAGGCAGTGACATCACAAGCTAGAAAATCCCAAAGCGGGTAGTGTCAGGTTGTGGCTATCGGATTTATTGCTTCACGGCCAAGAAGGCGACCTGTTTCTATATTTAAACACCCTGTGACATATTTAGGACAGGACAATGCGACGAAGAAAGAGCGAGACTACAGCCTGACCGCAACTGTCCGCTGTACAACCAGCCTCAGCTCAAGTCTCATCACAAACTTATGACGACCGATTTGGTGTAATTGTTGAGAAGTCGGCTATTAAACCAAAGGTCGCGAGTTCGATACCCGCGCTGTACAAACATTAGTGTGCATGAACTTGTCTGTTCGTATTGGTCTGGGTGTTTCCTATGTATATTGTATGTTTTTACAAAAGACAAAGTACACACATCAAAACTGTCTAGGGATATCATAGGGATATCATTTTTCAAATATTTCATAGAGTTAAGTTTGTTTACAAGTTGAGCATTATCTTAGAATAACGCGAGGACACAGGCATAAGATAAAGGTTAAGAATATTACAGAAAAAAACGTTTGATTTTGCTAAAATTTTGACACCTTTTAAAAGAAAAATCTGTTTTTTTTTAACGTCCTTACGATTGTACAATAATGCTACCACAATGAATTTCTTTATACAATCTGAAAGGGCAGATAATAGCAGTTTCTGTGTTCTAAAAATTTCTACGTTGGTATCAATATTTTAATTTTTACAGCCTCCCAAATAGCTATACTTTGTATGAAAATGCTTGAGATATCCCTAGACACTTTTGATGTGTGTATTTAAGAATGTTTATCCGTCAACTAGTATCCCACAAAAAGCTATAATTAGCTCATCTTGGGGCTAGATGGCGCTGTGTGGAATAATGTCAAGGAATGTTATTCCACACAGCGCCATCTAGGGATATTATTATCCAGGGATATTATTTATTTATTTATTTTATTTAAGTTTAACACAGGACGGTCGGTAATTACTCTGTAAGTGAGTAAATATTCTTTATTACACACTAAAACACCAACAACATTTTACAGGCAAGTAGATGAGGTTAACACGTAAAGGTACAACTTGGGTGGTTTTATCGCTAAAAAGCGATATCTTCCAAACAACCCAAAGGTAGAGGAAAGTTGATAAGAAAGGTAATTGTAAATTCATAACAACAACGGCCTACTTCACATCAGTAAAGAAATTGTGCTGACTGTACTGTTTACCTTTGGAGTTATAATTACCCAGTAAAAAAACGTGATTTTAATGCATCAAAAATATTCAATTCGAACTTGACCTTACAGTTGTTTACACCAAGAAGTACTTATTCACATGTTTGTTTCTTGTGACGGTTCCAAAATGAAAAATGAAATAAATATCTTCACTTCTGTTGGTTAAAAAAAAGCACCGTGATAATTCATGACTTCCTCCCGACTGCGTACCATGGCCCGAGGCCAAAGTCTCCATAATTAGGGTCACTCTACGTAATATTGTCTAAATATATCCAGGACTAAAGTGCCCACACTTTGTTGTTTTCCTGTATTAAAAAAAGAGCTTGAAAGAAAATAATTAAAAAAGAGCGTCGGGGCCCATTGCTGGACCAATGGCTCGGAACCTGAAGGTCCCGAGATCAAATCTGGCCGGAACACACTAATTTGTGTTTATTGTACAATTTGCGTCTAACTCCGGTGATGGAAAACACCGATATAAAACCCAAGCAAATCGGATAACGGCGGTAGGCTCGCCCCTTACCACGTTGGGTTCAAATGCCTTTGGCGAAATTCTGAATGTTCCGTTCACCATGACGGCAACAATCAATGTGCCTCTGATTAACCCATTAGGGATAAGGTCGTGAGGGTACGTATGTATGTATAAAAGCGTTGGAACTAGTTTTTATGTATGCTAAAGAGCAATGGTTGGGAATTAATTAATACTACCTTCGTTCGTTTTGAATGACAACCGTCAATTTTCTTTCATGATGTAGGTATGTGAGCTAAAAGAAAGGATTCTTAGAAATTGAACCCCTAAGGGGTGAAAAAGGGATGTCTATTAATAGCTCATATGTGAAACGTCGAATACAGGTAAAATAGTAGTTTTTGCCGTAGTTGTTGAAATGTTGCAGAAAACTCTGTTTTTTAGTGTTTATAATACGTCATGTTTGCAATAAATAATTAATTGTGCCTACTTTTTTTACCCACCACTTAATAGTCTTATTTGCTAAGCAAAAAAGTAAATAAATATTTTGTTTTTTAAAACTAAACTGCGTTTCTGCAAAACCGCATAAAGGCTAACAAAGCCGTGTAGTTTCATATTTCATAAACTTCATAGTTTTGAAGTAGATTATTAAATTCAGACTTTTCTGTAGTTTCTTGAGTAATACGAGTAGTATTGATAACAACCCCAATTACCTTGGATGTGCTTTTGAATATAAAACGGCTAGAAATGTTAAGATAACAATAATATAATAACTCAAGGGATTCAATAGTAAGCGACCGTAAATAATTACCCAAAGTACATAAGAGAGGCCGACAGAACACGAGTGGGGCCGATCCCACTGCTTATGGGACGGACTGCTTATTCAATACAACCTGATTCAATACGAATCGAAAGAAAAAAATATATGGCTTGAATTTATTGATCTAAGCCATAATTTATTTTCGAAGGAGTTCATAGTAAAATTTATTAAGAGCTACATGTGACGGAATGCAATACTTTAAGTAGCGTACATCTTTCTCACTGTCGTAAATAATACTGAAATTCGTCATAAGATTCTTCAAAGTTCGCACACAGAGCAAGAAACAATGGCCACTGGTAGGCTTACATATCTGATCCATGTACAGACGCCTTTAGAGTTATATGACCCATGTCAGTAGAGACATCTTGTAAGATGCTTTTCTCGTAGTTCCATCATGCTTTCCTGGTATGTGTGTAACCGTGTAGGTTCTTCCCTACTTTCTCGTATTGAGTAAGTAATTACTTACGCATAAACTAGATGTCGCCATTGAGATGGGTAATTCCACTGCAAAGGAGTTTGTACTATTGGTAGGTGAATAGACTAACTCCCGAATTCACAAACATCAATCCACGCCAAGCACGTGCTCAATACAACATAGTAAAATGACAGTAAAACTGAAAGTACTTGCTATACTTCTGAGGGATGCTCAACGTCGATTTGCGTTTGTGAATTCGGGGGTTTGTCTATTGATCCACCAAGTGCATAGATAGCTAAACATAGATAGGGGGTAAGCAAGTCCCAAAATGCAGTAAAGGCCTTATCGTATTTGTTGTGGTTGACCGGTAGAAAATACCACTGAGCACTAATTCCGCCATTTGTACTTTTGTTTTAATGTGAAATATAGAATAACTAAATAAATAATAAACAAGCTTTCGCCGTACATGTTAGGATTGAAATTTAAACTGAGATTGAAACGTATCCCGCTAACACAAAACTCATGGCTCCAACTTGTTAGAGGGCTTGAAGAAGTTCGACGCGTGAGTGACAGACAGATGATGGTAATAGACGCCGAACTATGTGAAGAGCCAATTATATGTTTTGACTAGACATTTTGATTTCTCATTTTAGTGTAACTGAATACGAAACAGTGGTTTTTACGGTACAAAAGAGCTGAAGTGTTATCTTCATAATGATCACGTCTGTATTTGTCAGGGAAAAATTGTGTACCAAAAGAGGTCCAAAGGCCTTAAAACCCATATCGTCATCATTGTCATCAATAAATCCTGCTACCTAATAATATTACAGTAAAAAAGACGTCAATAGGTTATGTACTGACGCGAAGACAACAATTGTCCCCTGGCGTACGTACCTATAATATGACCGTGTATACAAGATAGCATGATTATTCACTAGAGCGTAAACGAGACTGATACATGTTGCGCAGTGTTGTCTCAAACTGTCAATGCTTTGCTCAGGTGGTCAAAAGTCCTGATTTCGGGTACCAATTTTTTAACACAAGTAACCTATCTTCATCTTTTCATTATAAAAACATTGCTGCTACCTCACTAGGTCATTTCATTCTCTACATAGTAGATTTTTTCTTCACCAACGGCCATCAGTTCCAAACTTGCTTACAAGCTGGGTTACGTCTGTGACTCCAGTCCCTTGCTCGTTTCTGATCCGATCTTTTCGTGAAATTCCGAGCCTACTATGGCCATAGCAATTAGTAAGGAGGGGGAGGGGGAGGGTATATCTTAGGTCTAGTCTTACGCCTATATAGAGGTATGTAGCTTATGCAACTAACGTACAGCAATTAAATCAATATTGACTGAATGGGGATTGAACCCACGACCCCTGAATTAGCAGGTAGAATTTTTACCAAACAAGCCACTGATGGATCGCGAGTGTAAGGGCATTCTTGACTTTTCCCACAGCCTAACTTTTTTTTCTGGGGAAATTCCTCTACTGGCTCTAGAGTTCGCGTTGTAGAGATAAGAATTGTATCTCCTGAATTGTACAATTATGTCTTCGTACTGTAACTTGATGTGTATTTTTTGTGCAGTGTAGATTATTTATTTCTGACCTTATCCTATCTTAAGTTAAATATGGCCTAGAGTTTTCCACGGCAAGCGAATGTGTTCTAAACTAATCTAAGAGAATTGTGTCACTGGCTAGTTACACATTAATTCTTCCTAATTTTGTTTATATTGGGTTCAAACCCAGTTGCCCAAACATCCAGCCCGCTGCCCTAATAAAACGGCTCTGTTTACAATGTAATTCTATAAATAAGACTTAACAGAGAACTGGTCCACGGATGTTAATTACTCGGTAAAAATAAGATTTGTTTGAATAGTATTCTCAGATCGGACATGGATAGTTTTGGGTTCAAATTGTTTGGGTTGAAACGCTTCAAACAAACATCGTATTATGTTCTGGCATTTATTGACTTACTCATTATAGCAAAAGCTCAAGTGTTGTTCGGCAACAATCTTCGTTGTAAAGCAACACACGCCGGGTCGGAAATGGGATAGGTCACCACCCCGCACGTAGTTTAGTGATGTGCTTAGAAAGGCACGTTAAGCAGTTGGCCCCAGTTAACGAAAGAGGCATTCGTCAGGCCTAATCAGAGGACTTAGAGCTGCTTGATCACATCTACCTGCAAGTCTTACCACTAACCTTACCCCTTGTGTAAGAAGGGGTAAGGTAAGGGGGTCTAGCAAGCCATTGCTCGCTCGACCTCATAGTTGAGGTGAAGACTGCGGATTGTGCCTAGCAGTGGGACTTAGCTGCTTTTTTTTTTTTCATTACCCACGACGAGAAAATAGGGATGATGTAAGTTTCATGTTCGTCTGTCTCGTGGTTTCGCAGAACCCAAACGGATAAACAAATTTCAATTTGCCGTTTTAATTTGAAAGGTGGCTCAAATGAGGGTGTTCTTAGCTATTATGATTCAAAGTAATATGCCCAGTCGTATGAAGATCTTCAGCTATTTTCTGTAAATTCCGTTCTAAGTCCAATATCTGACTTTCTATACAGTATCAGTCGTATTTGCCTTCGCTAATCACACAAAGCGGGCTCACACCTCCGTAATAAGCGCGTGTACACAGCCGGGGCGATGTTGTTTGTGCCGAGTTGAGCCAAATTAACGTTTTCCACGACGAAAGGAGACGTGGCTTTGCAGTAGGGGGTTGAGACTAAATTTAAGTTTGCACGTAGATTTTAGACGGTTTCAAAGACAGAATTGCTTAGTTCACTTCCGTGGGGTTTTACTAACCATGTCATAGGGTAAATTATTTGCCTCTGAATAAAGCTTTAGTTATTTCCGTTAATTATTGAAATAGTAACATGGCAGACTTAATTTTAAGTAACTGAACTGAACAAAAACACATAAATCACAAAAGATAGCGTCAAGGCCTAGTCTTTGGGCCCATGGATTCCGAGTTCAAATCTGGCCAGAAAATGTCTTTACATTCATTGAATCAACTTGCGACTAACCTTCTGGTGATGTAAAAAAACCGTCATATGCCATTCCTTAAAGAATTCGCGTTAACCATTAAGTAATTATTGAACAATTTTGATAGCTTTTTCATTTTATGTTTTGTTTTTAAAAATTTAGTTTTCAGTCCAACATCTGACTTTCTATACAGTATCAGTAGTATTTGCCTCCGCTTATCACACAAAGCGGGCTCACACCTCCGTAATAAGCGCGTGTACACAGCCGGGGCGATGTTGTTTGTGCCGAGTTGAGCCAAATTAACGTTTTCCACGACGAAAGGAGACGTGGCTTTGCAGTAGGGGGTTGAGACTAAATTTAAGTTTGCATGTAGATTTTAGATGGTTTCAAAAGATAGAATTGCTTAGTTCACTTCCGTGGTGATTTATTAACTATGTCATAGGGCTTCTGTACTAAATTATTTACGTTATCGTCATTTTCGTTAATTGTTGAAAAAGTTACATGGCAGAGGTAACTGAACCAAAGATACACATAAAGCGTCAAAACCTAGTGGTTAGACACATGGATTCCGAGTTCAAATCTGGCCGGGATTTTTCTTTAAATTCATTGAATTAACTTGCGCCTAACCTCCTGGGGATGAAAACCACCTTCATATGCGATTACTCAAAGAATTTGGGTTAACTATGAAGTAATTGAACAATTTTGAAAGATTTTATATTTTATGTTTTGTTTTTGAAAACTTTGTTTTCAGTCCAATATCTGATTTTCTATACAGTATTAGTAGTATTTGCCTCCGCTAATCACACAAAGCGGGCTCACACCTCCGTAATAAGCGCGTGTACACAGCCGGGGCGATGTTGTTTGTGCCGAGTTGAGCCAAATTAACGTTTTCCACGACGAAGGGAGACGTGGCTTTGCAGTAGGGGTTGAGACTAAATTTAAGTTTGCACGTAGATTTTAGACGGTTTCAAACGATAGAATTGCTTAGTTCACTTCCGTCGGGATTTATTTACTTGGTTATAGGGCTTCTGTAGCAAATTAATTACCTCTGAATAAATTATTTTAAAGATAATTAATTAAATAATTAGCTTGACTCATTTTCGTTAATTGTAGAAATAGTAACATGGCAGACTAAATTTTAATCATCTGAACTAAACAAACACATAAATCACAAAAGAGAGCGTCAAGGCCCAGTGGTTAGGCACATGGGTTCCGAGATCAAATCTGGCCGGAACAGTTCTTAATAAGGCTTTATTTAAGATTATTATAAATAATAAATAGTCAGTTATAAATTTATTGATGTTATAAAGGCGTTTATTTCTCACCCCTCATCATTCTTTCATCATTCGTAAGGTGTAAGTTGTATTCCCCGGCCAGATTCTAAAATCAGAAAAAAATGAGTAAAACACCTTGAATTAACCACTGTCCTTGAAATGAAGTGAACTTTACTAAGTCGTTATTATCCCCCTGCCAAAGGGCCAAAGGCAAAAGGTAAGCAAAGGCTGAGCAAAGGCATACTGCTACTTCGATGGATTACCCCATTTTTGGTTTAAATGAATATCGAGAGGCGTATAGACAAACCTTTTTCATGGCACTTTCGCGATGACCTCAATCTTTGTTTGAGGCCACATTTCAGATTTAAAAGTTAACATGGTCGTACACATTGAATTTAGGCAAGTCATTGCAGTTTCCCTAACAGTGCTTAGCCGGTTACAATAAGACACCTAAGTAGTGTTAAATCATCATCATACGAATATTTTATTATTGGGCATTTACGGGAAGGTCAGAGGTGGGCTGACTTTTGCCGTCATAGTGGAACACTCAGAAACTTGCGCTTCACCAAGCATGTTATGATTGTTTATCAGTGTTTTCCATTACTGAAAAGTTAGCCAAAAAATAGATAAAATACCACAAAGTTGTTATTCCGGCTATTTAAACCCAAGGCCACAAGGACTCTGAGTCAGAGTACTTAGGACCACTAGGCCACGACACCCAAGAAAATAACGACCAAACGACACGTGATAAAACGACAGGTTTCTAAATGCCTTTAAAATACATTAATCAAGTCTGGTCTTAATAAGCCACATGTTTGCATTAAATCCTACGTACTTGAAGCTCTAACCATTCTCATCTCATACTCTAATTCACCGCATCACTCTGGATGAGGCAACTTTGCATACAAACGCATCCGTTTCAATTTGTACTAGAAACGTGTTTACTTCGCACTTGCATACAATATGCAGAGCCGGATCTTGTTCACTCAATAAAGAGCTAATAATAAGTAGTTGAGCTATTTAATAACACATTTAAACTCATAGACGTAGAAGTATTTAACATACATAAACGGCCTATATTAGTCCCACTAGTAGGCACAGGCCTCACCTCAATTATGAGGTGGATCTAGCCATTCTTCAACAAGCGGGCTCAGTGCGAATTGTTGGAGGGCTGTAAGGTTAGTGAGCAACCTTAATGTCAGATGTTATCAAGCCGCCCTAAAGCCTCCGACTAGGCTTAACGACTGACATCTACGACGTCAGCCGGGACCAACTGCTTAACGTGCCTTCCGAAGCACGGAGATGCCCGAAAGACACATCACTAAATTTCGGTCGGGGTGTTCACCCATCCCTTTCCGACCTGGCGTGTGTTGCTTTACAACAGCGATCGTCGCCGATCACTGTCACAACTGCGCCACGGGCACCTTTCCGTAGAGCTATGAGTCGTTTTGTTAATAGGAAAAACTGTCAGCACGTTTTCCTTCGTAAATGTAAAAATAAAAACTCTGCAATCAGTCGGGACTAAAAGCTTATCGCGCCTTTTGAAGCTCAAGGGTGAATGAAAAATATATTACTAAAAACGCTATAGTTTGTCTTTGATATTTGAGACATAATATACTACTAATCTGTATGTACCATCATTTTGATGCTAGTAAATCAACGCTCCTTTTTGCACTCAAGATCCAACTAATTCAATTTTTGTATAACAGATTTGTCCACAAATCTCACGCTTTGATTTGATTATCTCTATGTAATTTCATTCATAAATTAATAATAAATTTACATTTTGCTACATCTAAACTTGTAGTTTGTTGTTCTTAGTTTGAATTTCTTTCAATAATGCATCTGTTTGGTAATCGTTTTATTTGAAAACAAAAGTGCTTAAAGGCTATTGTTTGACGTCCTTTTCATTATTTTACAAAGCAAAAATTATCAACGCAGTTATTTAATAAAAAACGGATGGAATGTCATTGCATCGATATTTCGGACAAAACATTTTATTTTCATTTACTGAGCTTTTGTTCATTTTACACACTCTATACTCTACATATTATTATATACATTTGCATAAGTAATTATACCAATTTGGTGCAAAGTCTACAGCATTTGACTTCTGCCTACTGATACATCGACCTGCTACTACTGGTTATGCCTTTATAGACAAGGGCCTTTCCCAAAGCACCACAACACTCTGATCTGAGTATTCCAATCCGACCCAGCCTCTGTCTTTGAGTCGGTTCGTCTGGCTGAAGAGTGCCCTACGCTGGGTTTGCCTATCCATGATGCCAATACTCAAATCGTTCTCTCCAGCGGTCATCGGTGCGTCTACAGATGTGACTAATTTCTGGTTACTTCAGCTTCTAATTCTCACCCTCCAGTTCTTTGCCGGATAACCTTTTTCTTGATTTTATACCTTAGAGAAAAATATGTCATACTCCGCTGAACTAGTCTCACCGTTACAGTCCATGTTTTGCAAGTTCTGTTGACTGATGACTAATAACACTTACAAAAACACTACATAAATATAAATTAACTGATCATGACAAATGTAAAGTAGCTAAAACGTCGGTTTTGAAAATGAAAGATAATACAAATCCGCAAGTAGAATACGCAAGGTTGTTTTAGTTGAAATGGAAGTAAAAATTGCTTTGATTTCTTTATCAATTTAATTTTATCATGGACGCAATGTATACAAAACAGTGACCTCTGACAGTTCCTTCACTCTCAATTAATGATACGTCTGAAAATACTTTAGAGTGCACGTGGTACGTCATAGTAAAACGTCACCACAGTTATCGTACTAGCGTCAACAAACTTACGCCTCTGATGTCGTTTCGCGCGAGACAGCGTCGGCGTCTTCGGTGGCTTGCTCTTCACACTCTTAGCGTAGCAATAAAGGGGCTCCTCCTTAGCCCCTTTCTGCTTCAACAGCGAAGTTAGATTCGAAAACATCACTAACACATCACAAATTCACTGAAACATTCTCAATTTACGCACTAGTTCACTTTAACTGCAGTCCTTTCACTAGTTCAACAGACCACTAATTGAAAAGACACTAGTTTAGTTGAATCTTTCACGTTAATCTAATACTATAACGTTCTAAAACCACTATCATATCGAAACACGTGAAATATACGCGCGCGCCGCCAGGGAGCTTTCTCAATTCTGTGAGTTGTTGTTTTGTGCGCACGCGCGTGTTTAAATATAGAACTGTGCGTCTGCTTCGCCACGTCCGTTATAATTCCTATATTAATAAATAAAATCCGATACAAACATTAGAGGTAATAAAACATTATAAATAGTGCCCAATACGACACAGTCTTTTATCTTTGCTTAATGAACCGTGGTTGCAGTAACTAGAACATGTGTATTTATTAAATGTACTGTCGTAACTTCGCTTGCGTCTTATTGGTTAGATTTGTTATTAAAAGATGACTGACAGGCTATCAAAATGTTTTATTGATTTTCAAGCTTTTCTTCTTCAGTGCAGGCTAACATTTTTTTAAAGGAGATATTTCTACCTTACCAAAAGTTGGTTTCTTTTTGGGTTTATCATGTTTTTGATTTTAGTTTTAAGCTCATGGGGCATGATACTAACATCTGCAATTGTTTCGATACATTAGGTATGACAGAAAAAATATAATTAGTATGTTTTTGTATTTGATTGACCGCCATAGACGTTTTAAAGCGTCCAAAAGACACTGAAATGAAATGTGATGGCGGTCAATGGGTTTAGATCAAAATTGAGCCGTTATCGAGTTATTATTACTTGAACAAAACCCGACTTTCCAGTCTACAATACAGGGCTATAAGTATTAGGTGATGTTTTAGCAGTGTTTCTAGCTCTCATATACTAGCTAAACCCCAAAGGTTATTCAAGTAACGTGAGCTCAATACAACAGGGAATATGCACTGTTCTTTTTTATATTTTTTTATGATAGCTTATATCGTTTTATGACTGATCAATAATAAACATCATCAAAAATGCAAAATGTAGTATATTTATAAAGTGTTATACATTTCAAACTTTTTCAAGCAATTCAAACGCCGCGATTATGGCGCGTTCCGTTGTTATGGACTTGGAGGTCACGCGAGTCTATGACAACACAAAAATGTAAGCTACAAACTGTTGAATTCTTCTTCTTGTCGCGCTTTTGACAGTGACATACGCCTGGACTGTGACGTCACACTCGACCCCCTCTGTTTCAACCACTTTGAATTTCCCATTTTGTTGTACTTTTCAAAAAATATTTTTATATCTACAAAGAAATAAAATCAGGAAATATTGACGGAGAAGTAATAAGAATTCAAAATACTACTCAAAAAAATAATATGACGCTCATCTGTTTCAAGTGCCTATTCCCTATTACGCCACGAAATGTAAAGATATTTGCACAGCATTTAGGAATAAATTATCAACCATTCTCACACATCAAACTATTCATTTGCAGCTCCCAAAGAGAAATAACACGTGAGTAAAATAACCAGAACCGCCCAACGTTCAAGGGAAGTGTGGAAAAACAAACTGAAAATAATCATTCAACGAAGAGACTATAGAAATAGATCACATTCGCAGTGGGGAGCGGGAAAAGTTTTTTTTCCTTCATAATCCGTTTTTCACACTTTGTTTCATTTTGCTGGTTTATGAGAGACGTTATGGAATAAATGTTAATGTTTGTTTGGGATTTTTTATTGTTTTATGACGATAAATAGTTGTGCTCTTTCTTGTGTTTTGTTTGCGTAATATAAAATGTTTTTTTTATTTAGATCAAACTAATGGGCACTGGCCTCATTAAAGCCGTGTGGTGGGCCGAGTTAGGTGCCCGTGTGGTGGGCCCAGACTCCACCAGAGCTGAGCGGAGATGTGCGGCGTCGAGCTGTGTTTTCAACAACCAACCAAACGAATTGCGTTATTCACACATGGAGATGTGGAGATGTGATTCTATTGGCTGTTGAAAACACAGCTCGACGCCGCACATCTCCGCTCAGCTCTGGTGGAGTCTGGGCCTTAGGCTGTTAGGCCACACTGTTAAGCTGGCCCTGGGTAACGATTAACAACCAAGTTATCGTACGGTTCGGTAACTTACATTTCATTAAATTTAATTTTTTTTGGAAGAGGGGTAGGGAGGCCTTTGCCTAGTAGTGGGATAGCGCAGGCTTATTATAATGATATAATAATTATAAATCGCTTCTTCTTAAATTATGTATGTATTAAAGCTAATAGCATCTAGTATTCATTAAGAAAATAATACAGACACCTTCCACATTAAAAATAATTTGAAATTCATCAAAACTTCATAAAAATATCTTTTTATAATCTCAAAGCTACAATTGTTTATAGTTTCATCAGAATCCATTCATAAGTTTTTGTGTAAAGGAGTAACAAACATCTAGTCCCCCCCCCACTCCTTTCGCACCAATGTTTGCTTCAGTAATTAAGTAAAACAAAAGCATTTCTGTTATGTTGATAAATGTATTTATAAAATGAGAATACATTTGTCGGAGATGTGAAACATGTTTAATATTTCACTAAAACCAAACATTAGGTTTTGTTAAAGGATATCTACTATATTTCAAACAACAACTACATGAAACGAAACAAGTTTCTAGTTCTCTACACTGTTTTAATTATTTTGTTTGTTTATTGCAAATCACATTGACGTCATACCCCTGAATTAACAAACGTCAATCAACGCAAGTACGCGCTCACGCGCATGCTGTCCCGTAAAATGTCAATAGATCTGAAAGGGACAGCATGAGCGTTGATTGTCGTTAGTGTATTCGGGGGAAAGTATTTTTTTTCTTGTTTTTCATCAACAGTTTCAACCATTTATTTTGGACACAAGCTTATCAAATTTTCTACCCTGTTACGGAGTGAAAGTGTGGGTATGGGACGTTACGTAGGTAGGCGTCATAACGAGTCAGCGATAGGCCTCCGTTAAGTGCGTAATTAAAGCCTACCGCACGTTCGGCCGGCCTGTTAGTGTACCTGTGGGAGGATACGGGGGAAGTTTCGACCCAGGACTTAAAATGGATATGTCATATTTACATATATAATATTACTAGCAACCGCCCGCGACTTCGTCCGCGTGTACTTGGTAAAAAAAAAAGTGACATTATCTTTATAAATTGTAGCCTATGCTATTTAGATGCGTAATCTATTGTTAGATATAACGGTCGAAACCGACGAACATTCCTGACTTCTGCTACCCCCACCGCGCGCATTATAAATACAACCGACGCGCCTTGGCTCGCTCTCTGCTCTTTTGGACCCCGAACGGAATGGACGTGCTGACCTGTCGATATTACTTAGTGCTCATATTTTGCCTCAGTGCTATTTTAGTGCTCTGCTGTTTATAAGTGTTCATTTAGTGCCTAAGTTTGTAAAATAGCGGCCTAGTTGAATTAAATGGAGTTTGGAATATCAAATAGATCTTTTGTTGAGTTTTGTAATTCTTTTCAAATACATACCGCTTCTGATTCCTAAAATCAGAAGTGGGATAAAGTATTTCGCGCTCACTGGTTGTTTTAGTTTGAAATGAGATTGAGTTAGCTTTTGCACATTCTACCCACATTATTTTTTCATAAATTATTTTTAGATCAAGTTGATCTCGTTTGAAAACAAAGCGTAATCGTGTCAGTACAAAGTTCACGTAACATACATTCGCGTGGTATACGATCAGGTAGCACGTCCGTCACGCAGGAAATACAGGTATGGTCGGCGTCGACCACTTACAAGTGTTATTAAATTGTCGGCAGTCATTTTGTAGCTGACAATGACAGTGACCATTTACGATGCTCGCTGTTGCCGTGCGGTGTTCGAGTGCCGCGGCGTGATCGACCACAAACATACCTAGAGCATGCGGTGAAGTCATGCGACACGGCCTGCATGCCGTGCTGTTGGTGTAAGGGCTACTAGCGAAACCAGCTGAAAGCCACTGGGAGGTATGCAAACTTTGTGCCTATGCCTACAGTGTTATAAGTCTGGGCGGTATGCAACCTTGGAGCCTATGCCGACAGCCACTGGGAGGTATGCAAACTTTGTGCCTATGCCTACAGTGTTATAAGTCTGGGCGGTATGCAAACATGGAGCCTATGCCGACAGCCACTGGGAGGTATGCAAACATTGTGCCTATGCCTACGGTGAAATAAGTCTGGGCGGTATGCAAACATGGAGCCTATGCCGACAGCCACTGGGAGGTATGCAAACTTTGTGCCTATGCCTACGGTGCAGGGTATCTACAAAACTAAGGCCTGGTAAAGCCTTTTTTTTGTATTTTCTTTACTAGCACGGGTTGACCCGATGTTCTTCTTTTATCTGTTCTTTTGTGATTTAAGTAAAAATCTCAAACAAACAGAACCTTTGTTCTCGTGCATCTGCTGTGATTTTAACGTCAGCCTATCAAAAGGCGACACAATTGTAGCAACCTGTGTTGCTTTCTTCGATTTTTGTGTATTCCAGAATGTACTGATGACAATGGTAGTGATGAGGACTCTCTAGCTGATCATGCTGGCCTATAGTCACGGTGCGGCGGATGCGGTGGCTTGGGCGGACCACAATACAGCCTCTGCGACGGTAGTGATGGAAAACGTGGTCAACGCCTGTGCGGCAGACATGGCGGGCGCGGTTTTCACAGCATCGGGGCGCGCGGTTGCGGCGAGGACAATGCCGTGTGGACCTGGATCCAGATGCAATGGTGTGCATCTTCCCTCGCATGGTGTGGAGGCTGCGGTTGTCGGGTTTGTTGCTTACGTGTGCCTTGCGGTTGGTGTCATGATAGCCGACAATGACCCCTCGAAAGTCTTAAGTATTTAGGTCATGTTTGCATGAACTTTAATTTGAGGTCAAAGATGAAGTCAACCATAAAGTTAGTAAGAATAGTGGTGAGTTAATGCGTTCACTTGATTGCAAGCCTTAACTGAACTAAGCATTTTTTAAATCTTTGAAAGACTACAAAGGACGGCCGAACGTTCATTTCAGAATCAAATTCAGCAAGATGGCAGAGTCAATGACTCACCACGTGTTCACAAGGCAAGCGACCTTGTCTTCGTAATCAAATATTCTCAGTTGCAGGGCAAACTTGATGTAGACCTCACCAGATCATTCAGGCGCTGGACAACCACTGCTATAAGTTGCAACTTCTCGCCGGAGGGTATGGCAAAGTTACCTACACAGCAGCAGTTTTTAGTGCTTTGAAGAGGCAGATAGGCGAGAGGACCCCTTAGACGCACTTTTCATTTTTGGTAGCGTGAGTCAAACTGTGCGGTAGGTATGCATGATGGTGGAGCCAATGCTTTTGGTCTGAAGAATTTATCTTCACCAAACTACTTGAGTCGACTCATTCGAATGCGCATTTTTGGCCTATTTTTGACATTATTTGTTTGCGATTTATGACAAAAACCGCAAATAAATACTTTTGCTTGTTGTTATTTTGTGATCACTTCTTTTATTGTTTTTGTATTACCGGCATTTCACAGTTTATGTGATTGTTAGCAACGGAAATCAGACTCATTTATGCTTTGCAGATGACTTATTGGAACATGACGATTTTTCGGGGAGGTCTGGCTGCTCAATCGGCTGGACGGGTGTCAATAGAGGATTGCGGATTATGGATGACAATAGAGGATGAGAGGCCAACCCGGTTCACCAAGACCTGACGAGGACGTCAGGCTGTCAGGAGAGGCCGTGTTAGATATAACGGTCGAAACCGACGAACATTCCTGACTTCTGCTACCCCCACCGCGCGCATTATAAATACAACCGACGCGCCTTGGCTCGCTCTCTGCTCTTTTGGACCCCGAACGGAATGGACGTGCTGACCTGTCGATATTACTTAGTGCTCATATTTTGCCTCAGTGCTATTTTAGTGCTCTGCTGTTTATAAGTGTTCATTTAGTGCCTAAGTTTGTAAAATAGCGGCCTAGTTGAATTAAATGGAGTTTGGAATATCAAATAGATCTTTTGTTGAGTTTTGTAATTCTTTTTAAATATTACCGCTTCTGATTCCTAAAACTATATTATTGTAAAGTTTCATTAAAAGCCATCAAGTAGTTTTCACGTGAATATTAGTAGGATAAAAGGCAAGACTGACTTATATATCAACGCACTGCGTAAAAACAGCATAAGTTGTAGGTACTTACTCCTTTCATTGTGTGAATGAGCACTAAAAAAGGTTTTTCAAAAAGTCAATCCCTCACTAAGGGGTCAAAATAGGGGGGCGAATTCTACGCAGCAGAAGTTGCGGCTGGCAGCTAGTTATTAATAAGTTTACCAATCTAGTAAGTTTTTACTAAAGTATCAGTCACTTAAACAAATCAAGTAAACAAAACAGCCACCTAAAGATTCGCAAAGTGGCTGAAAATTATAAAATTAGACTTGAGAAATGCGACCTTTTAAAGTTAAGCGAAGTCTCAAAAGTTGTACACTAAAGTTGGCCGTCTGTGCCACGCTGCACTTTGTTAGCTATTTCCCTTTACTTACAACCCGTTCATGGTATCTGAAACTTTTATAAACTAACAACTAAGCCTTAGTTTCTACATTGCAAGTTTTTCCAAAGTGTGTTTTCCTAATTAGTAACAGAAGAAGAGATACATCAGTTGTGGGACAATCGTAAATGCTGCTATTATTTTAATGTATCTGATAAACACGATAAGAAGATAGAAAACATAAAAAATGGAATTAATGACGGCTACAGTTAATTAACAACAAAATTACTTAATAAATCCATGGCCTATGCATTCTACCAAACTTTCATTTCTTAAATTAGCTTGGCTTTGAAAGACAATTCCTGACACAAGAAGCTTTTGTTCATGGTCAAACTAGTAACTGGTCTTGCGGTCTGACCACATTTGATACATTTTAGTGGTATGTCATAAAGATATTTTTTTAAGTGCTATATAAAATTAACTGTAGTGTAGTTTATTTGTTAAATTTTGTCGTTTTATTTGAAAATGAAAATGAAAAAGTTTATTTGGCACAAATAAAAAACAAACAAAGGCATATGTCGTGCGTGACGCAGCACCACGACGCAGATTTTCTGCGGATGCCTTAAACATAAACTTAAAAGTAAGGTAGGTATGAATATTTACATATAAATAATTTATAAAATTGCATATTTTAATATTTATACATTATATGTGGCAGATGTGATATATTGTGAATTTTGATATGTATTGTGTTCTCCGGTATTATGCTTATCCAATTCTTTGAATTTCAGTGAGTTTATTTGATTTCTATGCAAAAATGCATTACCCTATTTGTAACAAACTATACATAGGATTATTTCATATTGGCTAGCTACACAAACCTTAAAATATATTGTAAATGCAGCAAAACGGAAAGCGGAAGGTTCAGAAAGTAGAAGTTTAAAACCTATCAGACAAAAATTACGCAAAAGCCAGACCGATCGTAAAACAGTCCCGTATATTTCCGTACTGTGCCCTCCTGGCTCCGTATTAACTCAGTTTGACCACATTATTGTAAGGCGCTCGTGTGTTCCGGGCAATGAAGTTGCTTTATCGCAATCGGATGTTATAGCATGTGTAATGTAGTGTGGTGAAGCTAGACCAGTGGTAGGAAGGTTTGTCGGTAGAAACAAGTACATTTAATAAGTGCTCACAATTTTGTCACAAAAAGCTGTCCCGACAGATCTCTTGCTGTCAAATGAAAGTTCAATTAACTCAACTAACAGATTATGTATTTAAAGAAAGAAAAAAAGAAAAATATTTATTTGGTGCATAACAAAGAAAAAACAAAACAGGTAGAACAGCAAAAAGCAAATGAAAAAGTTTGTTATGAACCAAAATGGTGACCACTCAGCATTTGTTAGGCATGTTAGGCATGTTAGGTGGTGTTATTTACGACGAGCTGGTTTGATCCATAGCTAACCAATTGACACTTTAGGTAGGCCAACTGATTCACACTATCCCACACAGGCTACCAGTACCTTACGACACAGGGACATACCTTCATTTATCACTCAAAATGTAACATAGTGTTATTAGTATTTAGTCTCCATTGTAATGAGGAAATAAATGGTTTTCTTTCATTTATTTATTTTTTTTTGACCCAGGAAAGTTTTGTGAACAATTTTTTTTATCGATACCTATTTTCTGTTTGGCGGCGAAATGAAAAACCATGAATTGCCCAGCAGTTCGCGAGTTATAAATTTTAGTTAGTCAGGGGTACGATGACTGTTGCCGTCAACGGTAGACGTAATATTCCGAAGCCCTTATTTCGCTGAGTGTCTTTGAACCGTACGGCGCGGTAAAAGGCTTACCGCCGTTATATAGCACATTAGGGACAGTAAGAAGAAGAGCATTTCCGGCCAAATAACTATTAAAAAAAGAGCAACACGTACCAAAACTATTAAAAGACAAGCTATTTAATAACACTTAAATTTGCCTCTACTAACTTTGTGATCAGGTTAATCAGAGCTTTCATAAACTTAACTTTATCTCCTACATCTAAAGTTCAATTTTCTCTGACATTTAATAGTTATTCAGGATATGCCGTGTTAATAAATACCACCGTTTCTAGTACTGAGGCTTGTGATACGCCTTCCGACGTTAATAACTTTCTTAGAGTTAATTAAAGTTGTCTCTTGGGATTTAGTTCAGTGATTTACTAGGCTCTGATGGCGAACAAACCTCTCCAGTTTTGGAATTAATTTCACTAGTTAGAATAGACTATGGAACAAGGCTTACAAGGGCCACTAATTTTGGGGATAATTTGCACTAAGCCGTGCAGTATAACTGTATTTAATGTTATTTATAAATGTAGATTTTTGATGATAGAATACCAAAATAAAACCTTTCTGAAATCCTTTTGTAAAGATACAGCTTTGAAATTGCTCAAATCAATTATTTGGAAAGAGTTAATCGATTTTTAATTGACCAATTACGCAGGCTCAGTACGCATTGGGTATAACGTTAGTGATAAACCTTCCTAGATAGTCAGATGCTATTAAGTCACCTTCAGGCCTTTAACTAATTCTAACAACTGACGTCTAGCTACTGCACCGTGTTTTCCGACTCATGGATTCTACTCTACCATATCAACTGAGTTACGGGCACTTCTATATCTATATCTCTTTATTTTTGATACCTTATAATAATAAAATCACCTTTACAATGTAAGAAAAATAGCGATACATTGCTGTTCTCAGTTGTCGATTGTAAGCCAGAACAAAGAATTTTACAAATATAGATAGACGATCACATCCCCGGTCGTAAAAGAGAGTGGAGTATGGCATGAACTACATAAGACAGGGTTATCTTTAACGTCCTGACCTACTCACTTACGCTTAGTCTTCAGATACAATGTACCTTAGGAGGGTTATTACGGGGAATACTAAAAGTATGGTATATCTTCGAAGTTTTATAGGTTTTTTATGAATGAATGTACAGTCAGCATATTCACCATGCGATTTCTAGGGAACCAAAAATATCTTGGTTGTTGGAGAATAGCACTTCTAATGCCACAGTGAAAGAGTCCTGAGTTCCTCAAAGCTAAGTTTTTATTTAAAAGTCTTATTTAGTCCAGTTTAATTTATCCTGCTATTAATATGCATAATAATATCCACCACTAATTGTTAAAGATCGTTATACGCAATATGCAATTAGAAGTTAAATTGAAATTGTTTTCGGAGAGGGTTAGGGAGTTTCGTTAATAGTTTTAATATGGAGGTACAAAGCAATATTGTGTGAATTTGTGTGGGAGAATAGGCCAACAAAATTAATTTTATAACATAGTTGTTAGGCAGTTTATAGGTGTATATATATTTGTTAAATAAATATGGTAATTGAATTTAATTATTACAAAACTAAAAATAATTAAAAACGTATAACTACTGACTAAATTAAATAGAATAAGGAACAACAATTTAATTGAGTGTTGTTGTTAAATTTCAATTATCATTTCATTAATAAAGTCAAGAAATAGAAAAAATAAACACGTCATGATAATGCTCATAAATGTCATTTTGTTGTATTACGTAGATATGTATTACTTTCTATTGTGATGAGAATAATCGATGTAAAATCCAAGCAATCCGGATAACGGCGGCAAGCCTTTTACGGCGCCGTTGGGTTTAAAGACACTCAGCGAAATAAGGGCTTCGGAATATTCCGTTTACCATTGACGACAACAGTCATCGTAACTCTGACTTACCTTACATCTGACTAAGTTATAACTCGCGAACTGCTAGACAAATTCATGGTTTTTAATTTCGACCTCGACTAGAAAATGTCGAAAAAAAATAGTTTCCCAAATGTTCCTGAGTCTTGTACCTGTTATACTAGACAATATTGACAAAAGAACTGTTGGTTGAGTTTACTCAACTGTTATAGGTCACTACAGCTGCCCGCGACTTCATCCGCGTGGTCTTAGCTGTATGTTAAAAAATATTTTATATAATATAATTATAATTATAATTTATTAATTATAATATATTATATAATTTTCTTTGCTATAAACCTCACGGAGCCTGAGACCTTTCCAACGAATGCAAAACCGTGGAAATCTGTTCGTGCGTTCTGGAGTTATAGTAGTATAGGAAGGAAAACCCGAATTATTTTTATATATGACATTTTGATATATTTCGTATGTATTACTTTCTATTGTGATGAGAATAATCGATGTAAAATCCAAGCGATCCGGATAACGGCGGTAAGCCTTTTACCGCGCCGTTGGGTTCAAAGACACTCAGCGAAATAAGGGCTAATATAAGGGTAATAAAATAATATTTAAAAGTAAAATTATGAATTTTGATTCATATAAGTAACACGATAAACTTATTGTAAAATAAAATAATATTTAAATATTATTTAAATATTTGAAGTTAATTTTATGTCCAAATCATGCTTAATGTTTAAACACATTTTCAATAGTTCAAATAGTGACGATTTTTAAATCGTCACTATAAGTTTCAACTTTTCAATGGTTGGTGGATAAAATAGACATTGTGTTATCATAACCCCTACCATGTCACGCGTCATATGCAGGCGTCGGCAATTTTTAGCGCGTCTGTCACGCACCTGAATAAGGCGTCGACATCTGCGTAAATTAAAACGTTAAAATAGTCTATGAAAAAAGCAAAGAAATTAAAAGTCGTGTTTTGCTAATAACTGCAGCATATTCATGTATGTATAATTAATTAAAGGATAAAATATAGTTAAGAGTACTAATCTTATAATGTGGAATCCTAGAAATTACTAGAATTACCTACACCATTATACACTTCAAGTTCTTGTTTTTTTTGTTGAAGAATTGAACAACTCAGTTAATATTTAACTTCTATATTAATTCATGGATGAGTTGAAAATATACCGCCAGTAATCATGCTTCACACAGTATATTAAGAAACAATGATATCTGTTCTGTTGTAACAAAGCTTCTTTTTCCTCACGTTCCGGGTCATATTTTTCTTTCGTGATAAAGTGATAATGTCATACACGAAGGGAAGCAAGACCTAACAGACGCAGACTGATTATTCAATGGAAAAATATTTGTTTGCTTCAAACATGTGGTAAGGGTAAAAATACGTCAATTACATTTCAACAAGCGTAGTCTCCCCGATGACATTATAAGCTGCTGTCTGGGATACTGGGAGACACTGTGTTTGTAATTGTAAGTTTGGTTGACTACACAAAAGTGTAAATGTCTCTCTAACTGGGTTAACGAAGCGATGTATTTGAAATTGCACGTGAGAAACTAAGAAATCTTACTTCTTTTTATTACTTTTTTTAACTCAAACATTTTACCTTCTAGTAACATGAGAAAAAAAACTACAAGTAAAATCCGTTGTAATCTAAAGTGTGTCCGCAAGTGTCAGAAAAATAAGATCATAAATAGAAAATATGTAAATCACAACATCCCATAAACTGATTCCCTTGTTTTTTCCCATGACTCTCAAACGCCATAATGTTATAAAACACCGCCAAAACTTTCATATTGATATTGCGGTTACGTACAACTAAAACATTGTTTTTCATACTGTCCGCTTTCCCCCTTTCTCCCCCTAAGCTCGCCTACATAAATCTGATTTATGTGTATAATACATACTGAAACAAGCCAAGTTTCTTTAGCTCGATGTGCGAGTATTTACATACATTTCCTCAAGATGTATGACAGTATGTTCCATGCTTTATAATAATTAATGTCGTAGATTATTCAATTTAATTTATAACAAGTAAATTATTCGTTGTAGTTCATCTTGTTTTAAATGCTTACATAACTTGGTTACATAATAATGATTAAAGTATAATGCAATTACGAGTTCACCCTTTAATTGAAGGAAATTATTTATTTAACTACTACTAGATACTTATTTCAATAAAGTATAAAGGAGGAATTATGGTCACACTGAAGCTCGGGACCAGTCGGGTTCCAAACCAGTGTTTAACTACTGGGCCACGACGCTCTTAATGATTGAGGAGTAATGATTGCAACTAAAATACACCAGAAAGATTGACTGGCAGTTTTCTCTTTGAAGAAAATCATAAAAATCATAGGTATATTATACAAGAATTAACAAAACTTGAAACATCGGTATTACTTATAGTCCGATCACGTTAAGAATGCAGTGATTTTATCTTGTCCTTCGACCTAGCACGCCCCCTAATTAATCAAATCGTTCCTAATTAGAAAGCCAAGAGAATGGATTCTTTCAAATGCCCGTTGCGTACTTGACTTAGTAGGTGAGTTTTTCGGAATTAAATGAAGAAATACCTACTGCATTATTAGCGCGAACATACTATAGTACCACAGTAATGAATAATAACGATTGTAGGTATTCACAACGTTGAACGAACAGTGTTTCCTTATGATGTATGGAAGCATATTCCTAAATTCGTGCAATATCATTGTTAGGTACGAGAATGCACTGGCAGGTTTAGTTAAATATCTCGTGCATTAAGCTTCAACAAATAACCCAGCTAAACCAGAGTTATCTAACATTTACTTTAGATTTGGACTTAGCATTTCCGAAAATAAATATTCACTGTAATGCTGGGATCATCTATGTTGTGGGTTTGAAAAAACCCTCTTTTCAAAAGTCTTTACTACACTTGTAACAATTCTCAAACTTAAAGACTGTTTTGCAGCTTTATTTATTATTGCTGTGGACATTTGCGCGTTATTGAGAGAACACTTTAATAATTAACTTGAGAAAAGTAATGCTTCAGTTTTAATTTATGAATAAAGGTGTAAGTCTAAGGCTACAGACTCTAGCTATGTTAATGTGTAAAAAACAAACAATATTAGGTACATTTGAACTGGCTCACGTTTCACTTAGTATTTTATGAAATGTCAAAGCCCTATTTTTAGCAAAGTATCTTTTATATAATTGAGAAAAGAAAAAACAAATGTCACATTTAGGCTACAAACTCTACTGTTTTTTTATGAATGACGTTAAGGTTCCAAAGATAAGAGAAAAAAACGCTAAGAAAAAATGTGCGGTAACTTTTCTGCTCCTTAATAACAATTCAACCTCATAAATCATTGTTTTATTCTCATCAAATAATATTTGAGTTTTTCTAGATTAACATTAAAAACTCTCTGTAGGAATAGAAGCCTTGTATAAAATATACAAGGTAAAATTTGGGAATCATCATAAAAACCCAAAACTTTAAAACCTTCGACAGTACTTTCTTGAATCATAAATACTGAGTACTAATGGTATAGCACTTATGTCTACAAACCGGAGCGAGAATCTCGACTCGTTTAAACGGTAGTAATTCAAGCCACCTTACTCCCACAATTTTCAATAATAAAACCTTTTATAGAACCTTTCTCACTCCGGCACGGAGTCTTGCTAAATTATGCACATAACCATGAATTTTACTAGGGGTAGTAAATTTAACTTTCAACACAAAAGGGGAGGAAAAAACTGTGCCCCTATATATCATTATCAAACAGTTATTAAGGACGCACTCAGGGAGGTCGATTTATACTCTCAGTAGAATATCTTTGCACGGTTTTTTTGTTGGTCTTTCTATTGTTGAGCTTAATAAACGTTAATGAGGAAAATCAACAAAAACATCACTAGTAAACTGTGTGCAGTGAAAATATCGCTAATTGCCATAGTATGTAGATGATCATGTAAAACGAATATGCGTATACAAAAGGGTCCGATGCTCTACAAACGTAATTTTAATTTGATTTCGGCCGTCACAGGCATGCCGATTGTTGCCGTCATAGTGAACGGGACAATCAGAAGCCCACATTTTGTCTTGTGACTTTTGAACTCAACGTGGCGAAGGGCGAGCCTACTGCCTTTTTTCGGATTGCTTGGGTTCCTTATCAGTGTTTCTCTTCACCAAAGAGCTGGCCGCAAGTGGAAAGCACTATTAAAGCACAACTGCAGCAAAACGATGGTAGCGTACAGAGTGGTCATATATGACCGAAATTTTAATAAAAACCAACCATATCACTACAGAATTAAAACAGTGTTTTTCTCGTCATTTGAAGTGTCACAAAACTCTTCTGAACTCTACTTTCTGTCATGCAGTGTAAAAGTTGCTTTTGTCAAACCGCCAATACATTTTTGACCACTCTGTTAGCTCACATCATTTTGATGCTGACTGTACGTGTTCTGGCAAGATTTGAATTCGGCACCTGACACGAGTTCCCAGCCAGGGTAAACCACCAGGCTACGACGGCCCCGATAGAAATCATGAAAGATAATGCAGTAGAACAGGCCCAATAGTATTTGAAGTTGCTTTCAATTCGTCAGAAAGAAGAAATTTTTTATTGCGTAATTTCATCATTGCGTAATTCATACCTCTCCTATATTACTAATTGGCTACGAATAAACATGTTACCTAACTATTCTATTTTACCACAACACAAACATGGTTTCCCTTGGGGGTATTAAAGTGCATATAGTTTCCTGCATCCATGCAGCCCAGTCCAATTGAAGCTAATTATTTTATTCCTCCTGGGAAATTCTCTGTGAACCCATCATACGCCGAATTTTGGTAATGTGGGATATGGACATGAAAGTTGAGCCAATGCGGTATTTAAATAAAGGAAGCATAGTGAAATTGGTGGCATTAAGTGATATATTTTATTCATGTACACGTTACATTATGCCTTTATTGCTTGGAGCTGTGTAATAACCACTTTCAGACTATACATCTGGTCAGAAAGCTGGTTGCACCGCCTAGAGCCACCGGTGACTAGAGCTTTAGCTAGTAACTAGCGGCCGCCCGCGACTTAACCCGCGTGAACTTGAGTTTAAAAATGTGATATATCATTATAAATTTTAATTGTAATGTCTTATTTAGATGCATAAACTATATAACTGTAGTTTTTACGTGTAAACAATGGAATAACTTTGACCATTTTCACAATATTACCCTTCACTGCTCTGCTCCTATTAATTGTAGCGTAATGAAAAGTATACTATGACCTGCCCAAGAGTATGAAAAATAATTGTGCTAAATTTCGTTAAAATCCGTTTAGTAATTTTAGTTTCTATAACGAACAAACAGCAGAGAGACAGACAAAAATTTTACAGATTGCATTTTTGGCATCAGTAGCGTTCCCTAATCACAAAAACTTGTATGAGAACTAGATAACATACTCAATGTATAAGTACATAGAAAACACCCAACTAATGTAAGAATTACAACATCAGGACTAAGTTTAAAATGAAACTTGTGCGTATGTGCAATAAGAATAAATTAAGTCCATGTGATTATGGTGAATTTAGAGTGTGAGACTATGAGTAAGCAGTGTTCCGGGTCAAATGTTATCTCTAGAATCTAAAAACATTCATGCCCTTATAAAAACATTCCTATCAACTTATTTAGATCTTAATGAATGTTGAATAATCTGTGTTTTACCTTCAATTCACAAACGCCAATCAAAATTAGGCAGCCCTCACAAGTAATGCTGTAATTTGCAGTTCTGTAGACATTTTACGGGACCTTTTATAAGTTTGAAAGCTTACTAATTTGATTGACGTTTGAGAATTCTGGAGCTAGTCTTTTAAAAACGGCTTCTGCTTAAATCAGCGTTTCAAGTATGCTGAGCGAGATTTGTTTGGTTTGCAAGTAAAGTTTGGTTAAATTATTCTTTCAACATCAATAATATAAATTATTATAAACATACATACACTTTTGACACCGTACATTTTGCATACTCAACACAACACAATAACATTATGTTTAAAGAGTGAGTGATCCTTCTAGGAGAACAAACCCATTCTATTACCAAAACGAAGTGTGTTGCTAATCAACTATCAAAAATGAGTAACAGGCACCTCATTGAACAATACGCATCACTTAATTAAATTGAAAAATAATTCTAACATAATTTAGTTCCTGAAATTCCCAACAACATCCAACGCCCACTTAAATGTTACTTAGCATAACCAAACCCCTAAGGTCCTGATGCTGAATAAAGCATACCAGCTTCAAATAGACAAAGCGGGTGGCATCTGTCCTGAAAATCAGCGCCACCGGATGCGGGCGAGAATTTGCGGCGTGACTTACGATCCACATCCGGGCGCCATATTTGCCTTACTCACACGCCACTTCCGGCCTGAGGGGATTGCGTAACGGCTTGATAAATACCCTTAATCGGTCTTCGGTTTTTCATGTTTGTACACCCTCATTATTGTAAGTCTGCGGAATCGAACGTCATGTTTATTTTGTTGACTATTAATAAGTCTAAGGTGTTTTGTTTTTCAATAAGCTCCAAGCTATAGACTTACATCACACTATTACTAATCAATACCAGACGAGGTAGTCAGAGGCATACTTTTTGTTGCTGAAAATGGTGAACGGAACATTTAGAAGCTTACATTTTCCTGAATTGGAACTCAACGTGGTAAGGGGAGACCCTTCCTTGATAGAGGGGTTTGAGTATTTTATCGGTATTGCCAATCACCGGACAGTTAAAGTTTTTACAATAAAAACCAATTAGGTGTAACACCTTGGGGGCTAAAACGGTAACATTTTAGCATTTCATATTATGAAACATCTAACTGACGTTTCATCTAGGCCGCGGTCCGTTTCGAGTCAAAAGTGAGTAATAGCGCGCTGACGTCGCTCACGTTCATACAATTTATCAATTCGGGATGCGTGTGAGCGCGCTGTTACTCACTTTTGACTCGAAACGGACCGCGGTCTAGATGAAACGTCAGTTAGATGATTCATAATATGAAATGCTAAAATGTTGCTGTTTTAGCCCCCCTTCTTAGACTCAAACTCAGAATCACGCGTGCTCCTAGTCAAAGTGTTTAACCACTTAGCCCCGATGGCCTCCAAGAAAGAGAGAAGAGTACCTACACATAAAATTACTCACCTACTCAAGTTTTACACGTAAAAAATATTGCTTTCTAACATTAAAAACTCGCATTTAATACGATTTCCTAACAGCAAATAATTCGCAAAATGATAAGTAATATCCCTTTTATCCTTTCCTTCACGAAACCCGACAAAATCTTCAGGCATTAATATATAAAGAGGAATAATACGGCTTAATGTCACATATTTAATAATAAATGCTGCAAGGGTCGTGCTGCTGTCGCGTTTGATCCTCTAATACCTCAAAGGGGATGAGATTTGGATGTTATTGGTAAGTAGACAAGTTTTTTTCTCCTTTCCATCCTCTACTAGGAATCTATGAAGCAATATTGTATATTACTTTAAAAATGGAATGTAAAGGGAAATCAAATGAATTTGAAATTTACTTCTAGTTCATAAGACGACCGATCGAAGATCTGTGTGTCTATTTTATTCAAGTTTGTTTTGTCTCTTTTTAGTGTGCTGTCAGATGATAAGTGTGTTTTTATTTTTAAAATTAGGACTATTTTTAAAGTAAGGACGCGTTCACATCAGCATTTACATATGCACCTTATGCTAGTGATATAAGACCCATTTTGGCAATGGTTTTGTAAAGGTTGATGTGAACCGACCTCCAGAAATACAGTAACGTTGGTTTTTGCATGTCTCAAAACTTACTTTCTCTGATCTTATTATTGCTTTTAGCATTTTCCATGTAGTATCTTTACTAAAGATCTGAAAACCAAATCACATCATCGGTAGTACAGTGGTCAGTGCAGTCTGTTTGCGAAAAATGTGGGTTCGATTCCTGCCAGATGCCAAGATGACCAAATTTCTTTGTCTGGTTTTCAGATCTTTGGTGTCTCCAATGTGCTAAGTTTAGTTTCGAATGTATCCAAATAAGTAGTGGCGAATGTAGTTAATCTAGAACAAATTTATAGAGGAATAAATTATCACAATTAAATAAATTGAATTATACATAACCGATAAATATTTGAAAAGCATGATACAGCACAGTGCGGTGCTAGTCTAATCATTTATTTATCATCTTTCATTGAAATACAAATGTATTCACCCGAATAGTAATTCAAATGATTCGATCATTGTTAAATTTATTAAATTCCCCAGAGTCATAAATTTTAAATGAAGCGCGTAGAGAACTGTTTATATGTGGAATCTAATTAACAGATTGGATAGGATTTACTCATATGACAAATAAATTAACTGAAAACGAACAGATGGTACGATTATTATCGATGATGTAAACAGTAACATTCAGTGAACAAGGGTTAATTCTGATTGTGTTTTGTTTCTGAAGATAAATTGGTTGGTTGTGATAGCAGAGTGAACTTTTGGTGTATGATAACCAAAGTTCACTTTGCTTTCACAACATTAGCCTGTTGTTTTCCACTGCTGGCCATATGCCTCTCCCAGGTGCGCCACAATTTGAGGGGAGGGGAGACGGCGAACAATCACCCGTCTTCTCTAACCTCTCTGTGGAGGCCAGTTGGTGTGTGGTACGGAGGACCTGCATCAGCTTGGTAGCAACAGCTCAACGCACTCGGCTGTCCCTCCCCAAGAGGAAGGGGCCGCTTCCTGCCCGTAGTAGACTTCCTGCCAGTCACCGCAATTCCCCCAACATGAGCGATAAGAGGGAGTCCCGGAGTTTTTAGTGGGTATGCCCCTGGGTGCCGCCTTCCCAGTGGTGAGTACCACATAACCCGTTCACCCCCCGGTGGACGTTTATGCGTAATGTCATTTCTTCCGGGTCAAAAAAAAGAGTGCGCATCAACTCCCGGGTCTGAGCCTTCCGCACTCAGTCCGATCCTGCCACTGTCCTCAGACAGTGCGATGCAATGTGAGCATCGGTTCATCTGGTTGGGTGGCGCCCTACACTACGCTGACCGATCCGCAGTCTCCGCTCTAGGACTCGTCTTCTCCAACAGCCATTCCTTCTACACGTGACCAGCCTACTGCCACTACAGTTGGCTGATGCCATCTACGTCGGTGACTCCAATTCTCTAGGCTAGAACTCATTGAAGCAATTCTAATATTATGTTCATGCTCTTTAAATTATTTAAATTATCAAAATGTCAATCCTAACCCACTTTGAATAAGATGTTTTACTGAGATAGGTAAAGGTTTATCTATAGTTATTTTAGTTGATCCTGGCCTGAACTAAAACTCTTTAACATTCATCAATTAAAAAATAATCTGTAAATGCTAACGTCGAGTTCTTAACATATTTAAAAATGAAGTCATAACATGTTGAGCCAAAAAAATTACTGCTTGATGCGTTTCATATTCCAATGACGCGTTATAAATTTGAATATACGACAGTAACCCACACCTCATCATTGACTGACATGAAGGTGTCTAAAAGGCAGCAAAAAGCGCTTTAAAGCTGAAAATTACCATATTTTCCGGAACACGTAATGTTCGTTACATTTTCGTTGATAATATTATTTTCATTCCAATTTTGTTCGCAATTGTACCTGTTTCAACAGCGATGTTCGAGTAATGAAAACCGATAAAGTCTACATGACGTCATGCTCGCGACTCTAACACAAACGGAGTCGTAACATGCCACTCCGACTGTTACCGCCATATGATAGTGAACGGAACATTTAGTAGCCCACAATTCACCAACCTATTGGAACCTAACATGAGAGACGCAAGCCTATCGTTCCACCTTTGATGGCAATGACATAACAATAAAAAGACGTCGTTAAGTGCTTGTACTAAAAAAGTAGCACCTGAAATCAGAAGTTCGAACACCTGAGCAAAGCATTGACAGTTTGGGATTGACTAGAGCGCGAACGAGTTCGATTACGCTCTTTTAATAATCATACCATCTTGTACACAAATCATACGTATATATGCCAGGGGACAATTTTCGACTTCAAATCAGTACTGACATCTTTTAAATATCATTGTTTGATGCTCATCAGCGTATAGCTCACCCACAGGCAAAAAACCTGAAGTTCTTTAACCTTAACGGGTTCTGTACAACGTGTGAACCTTCAAGCAAGTATATTGCATCTTACCGCCAACGCCTTTCAATATCCTCATTTTATGAGAGGTCCTCCGTAACCCAGTGACCCAGATACTTAAAACGCAAAACCTGCTAAGTGTAACACCATTCAAAAATACTTGAGGTACCATTTGATCTTGTGCCCCTGGACGAACATCAGTAGTTAACTTTTTGTCGTTGTATCTGAGTCTAATTAGCGACTGCATATTCCTCGCATATTTTCAGGAGTTCAATGCTTTCCAACATCGTAGAGTTAGCAGCAAATCGTTTAAGGAACAACTTTCCAAAATGTTAAAGTCCATCTAAGGATACTAAAACTAGATGCTACTACTTTTCTACTTAATTTCGAATGGAATTGGAAGCTTGAGCATCTTGAGTATTCCATTTATCAGCACGGAAACATTCAGTTTGTCTCTTACTATTTAATTGAAACATATTTTAGAGATGTAGCAGTAGGATTCTTTTGAGTTCAATCGTGTTTTGCTTCAGACTTATATTGCATGTGGTTCATTAGCACCAACTATTGATGTTGACCACCCCAAGATAATTTAGGTTACATTTTTCTGGCATCTCTGCACTTCAACAAGTACTTTGAGTAGTTGAGCCGGTCACATCAACCTTTACATAGGCGCACCTTATTCTACTGACTTAATACCTATTTTACAATAGTTTTGTAAGGGTTGATGTGAACGCCTCTGTACCGGAGTTATCAGCACTCACAATCATACTTGTTTTTTTAAATCAGCATCATGCTTGAGCATAAAATGTTGACAAATACTTCAGTAACTACTAACTACCTCCAGGAGGTACCTGACAACAAGCCTCATGGTACTTTCATTTGAGAATACAATAACCTGAATTTCGATTCACGTTCGAATGAACGCAATAAAAATGAGAGCAAACAATATGCGACGCTGCACTACTTTTAAACCCAGTAACTGTTATTGAATAAATTTTACAGAAAAAACTTAAACTGCAACTTGAAACCTTCAATCTATTTGATATATAAAATGATATCAAGGATCACTGTCTTTCCAACTAACAACATTTGCAATGAAACGTAAATTTTGGAAGAGGATCTAAATATTGATTTATTTATTTATCCTTTATTGCACAAAATTACTAAAAAAGTACAACTGGCGGACTTAATGCCTAGAGGTATTCTCTACCAGTCCATCCGCCAGGCTCAACAGAGAGGTTGGGAGTTTGGGCTGTGCAACTTGCTTGAAAAACAAAGGTATTTTATTAAATGAAAAAAATACGTTCAATAAGATAAGATACACCATACGTACATAACTGAATTTTTTACTTTGGATGTAATTTGCGTTTGTGACACAAATGTTTATAGATTAGATTATGTTTTATAATCAATTATATAATATTATGGACATAATTCCGACCTTTTTGCACTTACTGGGTTTTGTTATGTTGCCGTTCTTTGCCATTATGATTCGATAATTTTTGAACTTCTGTTAACTCTGCAATTATTATGATAGTTCTGGTTCGGATTTGGGCAGTGTTGAATGCTGATAGCGTGGTGATTAAATTTAAACGGCTTAATTTTAACACCGATATCTGACACGCAACACTGATATTATTGTGGCAGGTACCGTATTTATACAGTAAATATGATTAAGTTGAACATTTATTTAGGTAAGTGATGTTGTTATTGAGGAAATCTGTGAATAAACAAAATTACCTAATTGATGTAGCCCAGACGATAAGCATATTATTATGTAATATTATGTGGAAAAAGGCAGCGCATATTAGACACAGTGACCCTTTAACTTGTTAGCTCTATTTTTCTAAAAACTAAGAAGTAATAGATTTACCAAAAAGTGAATAAGGGATGATAATGATAAAATAGACCTGTAGGCTAAAAAATTAGCATTGTCAACTCTAGAGCCACCACGGTCTCATACAGTTTGGTTCTGAGACTTAATTTTTTTTTTAAAATTTTTTTTTTTGTGATGTTTTTGATTGTGTTTACTTGTACTGCTAATGATCTGAGTTGGTCGAATAAATAAATTTATTATTATTATTTATTATTAATTGTGTAACGAACTCAATGCCAAGGCTTTTCCAGTGCGCTATGGCATGGAATTAGAGTAACTCCATACTAATAGTTCACCGGCGCGTTAAGCGCGTTGCTGACAGGTTTGCAATGGTTCTAACAGCGTCGGCAACGCGCGAACGATGCCACTGGTGCTACACGTGTCAATAGGCGGCAATAACCGCTTACCATCAGGAGGTCCGCCGACTTTTTATTAGCCACCGTCATAAATTAAAAAAAACATAGTTTCATCTTTTGACTGCAGAAGATGATGATTTTGAAGACACTGAACGCATATGAACTGTTACAATCAAAACTAACGCTGCATCAAAACCATGCTAAACCAGGCTAAACCATGTATGAGCATAACAATTGCATCTGAAAAGGAGACAGACCGTCTCCTGTCATAACAGTTTAAACAACATCAAAAAGTAAGGAGTGAGCCAAAAATTCTAAGATTTATTCACAAACTTCCCAGGAACGGACGGCGGTGACGTTGATTTACCTACATTGTTTTGTAGAGCCTCTGGTTGTTCGTGATAACATCTTTTAAACTAGTTCTAAAACTTTCCAATTTGCTGACAGGATGAAACGCTCCGTCAAACTACGCCTTCTTAAACTTGTTTAGTATTCAATTTAGAAACTTGAAACGGACATAACTGATAAAGTATAAGGCTTTTTTGTAAGGGTCATAAGAGTTTGAAAGTAAAGATGAAACATAAATTGGCCTATAATAGTTAACATTCTTAATTTTGTAAACTAACAAAAGTGCTGAAATGTGTGCTTTATTAAATAATGTTATCAGACGTTTATGCTGAAAATGCTGCATTCAAATCAGTTATCATGTTGCCTAATAGCTGTAAATTTGTATTTTGATGTGATGATTAAATAAATCAGAACAGTAAAAAAAATTGTCTGCTGTTATTTTAATCAGGGCGGCTAAAATAACAGCTCAAATTGTGAATCAAAACCTTAAAACATCAAAGTTCAGTCTTAATCGAGACTTGAAAATTAACAGAGAAGAATATCGACAAATTGTCGTAATACCGCGAAATAAATTCTTCCCCAAACGCGCAGCGTACGAATCAAACTCGACGCAAATTTGGTAGCGGATAATTCACAATAAATCCTCAGATTACCAAAATATCCCGCACGATATTGAAACTCGGAAAACGGACCCTATTCTCGAGTTGATTAGGTATAAAGCTGATACAGATGTTGGGATATTGGTGTTTCCAAGCGGTATCGCTCCGAGGGCTACGATTTGCGATTTTGCTGACTTTCAAAATGCCGGTCAAGTGTGTGTTGAATGAGGCACGGTATTGCTGTTTTTTTACAAATGGTTTTTATTTATATAATATTATGTAGTACCTGAATAATTTCGAAGAAAAGAATGACTCTAAGAGTTAAATTCGTTTATAGTACCTATTCCCTTTTAAGAAACAGCAAAGAGTGACGGTGACGGATGAACTGATTTAGGTCGCGGGATCCCCTTGGATGCAGGTCGCATGCAACCGGGCGCCGTGGAAATCAATGGGGTATGTTCAGTAGTAGACTTCTTGTGGCTGCTAAAGATGATGATGATGATGACGAAAAAAAGCATTTGTTCATAAATAGTAGGTCTCTAACGTACATATAAAAAAATAGTACAAATAGGGTACTGAAAATGCATCATTGGTTTATGGTCTCTATCGTTAATTTGTTTTCTCCACGTTCACAATAAAATTAGTCAAATGCCTTCATCAAGCTGTCGCTATAGTTACTAGAATATATATTTATAGTTTTTTTTCACTCAATTGGATAAAAATTGGTTTCATCCGATTTCCTAATGGTCAAAGTTTTACATCAATTGGTTCATGAACAAAAAGTAATGATGGTTTTATTTCGCATGAAAGTAGCAGTGCACAACTAAGCATATTTTTTTGAATAAAAAAACATTCTTACTCAAGTATTCAACTTTGAATAAAGATTTTCAATATTTTAGGCATTATTTTGTTTTCTACCTTTTATTTTGTTCGATAAATAATTGCTAGCTGTTAAAATGAGCCTTAAAAAAACGAGGTTTTCAAGTTCACGACGAAACCCTAAAAAACTGATAATAATTCTATGAGTTTGTAGGTTTGTGGAGAAGTGGTCCCAGTTTGGGCACCTATTTGGAGGTAATTTGTGAATATTGGACTTCGCCTATTCCGCGTAAGCGTTTTCCAGCGTTTTTCATTGTGTGCCGGTTCTGATGACGGCAAAATTTAGGTAATACACGCAATGTGGTTTCAGACAGCTGTTTCTTTTCGTTAGTTTCCATGTTCGAACGCATAATTTTTTTTTTTTGGTTCATTAATGTTTGTTTGTTGTTTGAGATCTTTGCCCAGCAGTGGGACACATCAGGTTAAATCAAAAAAAGTTTGATAAACGTAAATTTTATTTTTGTTGGTGAGGATCGAGTGAAAACGCCAAATAAAACTGTGGTTTATTTGACTTTAAACAAATTCCGACGCCAATCCAATTAAAATCTTTTTAAATAGCTGTTTATGAATATTTTACATTAGAAAACTACTATTCGATTAAAAAATTAGAAAGTCAGTAAACTTATTAATTTCATTGATTAATAACGAAGTAAATGTCAATAAAAAAGACGGAAATAAATCGTTTTAAAAAGATGTGATTTCCTGTAAAAATACCAAAACCATTATTTAATATTCTGCCTTCAAAGCCCTGTGGTCCCATAATATTTTATTGTTATGGGGCCACTTGCGGCCCTGCGTTTGATCCCTGAGACATTATTATGTAAGGGAATCCTTAGGCCTTGAAAATCACTTCTTCAGTACGTATTTAAACTTACTGTCTTTTAACTTCATAATATGCGACTAAAGAGGCGAAATTTTAATTCATCAAAGTTAAATACCTCATGTTTGTCTCGTTCTGCTTGAAAACATTAACCGTATTATGTCACTTATACAGAGACAAAAAACCGTTTCCTTGCCCCAGCTGTATTTCCGACAGCACCAATATTAAAATACGCCTCAACACAAATTCTGTCGTTATTCCTCCGCCAACTTAAATTTTTATTCCCACATAAATCACTGTAAACACTTTAGAACGTCATATCTGGCTCTTCCGACGTTGCAATTTTAAAAATATTATTTGCCTCAGGACGTAAAGGGTTGTTTACGCCATTTCACGAGCGCCACGCCACAGTATAAACCATACAGTAGAACATCTAAATACAAACGTGCCACTCTCGGTTTGAATGTGTGCGCACACGAATTCACGCACACGCTATCATAAAATAGGTAGGCATAGGGGGACGGCAGTACGGACGGGCTGTGCCGCGTGTTTGTGTGCACGCTAGGCTAATAACTCGGCGGGCGGCCTTAGTTAACCTACTGTATGGTTTATACTGTGGCCACGCTCGCCATCTACACCACTTTCGCCATTATGCTGCTCTCGATCTAGATATTACTCCTTAGGACTATTTACGCCTTTTTTATTCAACAACTCTTACGTTTATCTGATGGCGAATAAAAATATTCAGTAACTGCCTCATTTTTTACCATAAGACACTTGTTTGTAAGAATAGGATTTCTGTTATGGGGAGAATGTTTGCTGTCACAACGATTGGTCTAATGGCGTTACGTCTTTGTTTTTCTGATTTAGAAACTTGTCGTTGTCGAAACACGTTTGGCAACTTGAAGACCATTTGACGAATAATTTGAATTTTCAATTTGTTTTTATAACCCCAAAAAAGGCGGAAGTATTTTAACTCAACATGTTCCGAATTTGATGAAGCAACCAAAAAGATTGATTTTAGTACCCTCACTGTGAGAGTGATATTTATGATGTTTTTTTAAAGGATGGTGGTACTTGTCAGTAGTAATGTTTTTTTCTGTTATTAAAATATTTGTTTGTTGTGGTTTGCTTGGGCCAATTTCTTGTCTATAATTTGTTGTCTTTTTTCACGCGAAATAACAAAAATAGTTTGTTATGTTGATGCTATTTTTCCACAGTTCCTAATTCATCCAAATGTGCGAAACACATAGTTATCGTTTTTTATGATGAAAACTTACTTTACAATCTTTTCAATTTCAAAATGTGTGTTGGTGAAAACAGTACCTGAAACAAACAAAACAATTTTAAGTAATTAGGAATCATGAATATCTCCTTTTACATTCTGGAAGACTAGAGTCTCACTTTTTTGTAACTTAAAAACAGTTATGGTAAGTAATAATAATCGAATTTTGAATTATTTGTTTAATGGACAACCTTAAGGGCACTGACATAATCCGGTGGATAAGGAAGTTGTATTGGCAGCGGGTAGAGCATAGTGGGAAGAACTGATACATCGCCAATTTCCGGCCACTCATGAAGTTAAGAAACTGCTGTTTGAATAACGACTCAATTGTTGAAACGAATTAGGTAACTTCTTATCTACATGCACTCTCGACTACAATATTATTAAAAAGGTCGCCAAAGGCACACTGACTGATCCATCATAGCGAATGGGCCAGTCAGAAGGCAACATTACGCCGATACCGCTAGGCCTACAACCATTATCTTGGTTACTGAGTTCTTTATTGGTGTTTTCCATAACCGAAAAGTTAGCCGCAAGTGTTATTATAAAATTAAAGTTCTCCAGTATTCTAGCTAAATTCCACATTGATTCCGAGTCAGAGAACCTAAATAACCACGATGATCCTACTTTTCTTACTTTAAATATTTAGAAACTTATGCCATTTTTATTTATCTGCAGCAGCGTTAAACGGGTTCACGTCTGCTAATTTCTAGTTTAATGTTTACTTTCACTATGCCCTTCTTATAACAGTCCTATAAATTTCCTCTGCCCTCTTTTACAACGTCTAATTACCATTTTTTACGCTGGTACTAAACCTCATTCACTCTTAATACTGTTTACCACACTATTTTATAACACAAAGTAGTGCAAGCACCTGCTACCGGCAAAATACGAACCGAGTCGGTTTTGCATTTACGTGCAAAACAATGGGACGCTCGGCTAATCCACCGTTTAATGTAAGGAGCGCTCAGTTGCTAAATAGGTATTATAACGAAGACGTGACGTCAGAAGCGCAAGGTGCACCGTGTAGATTAATCCAAGTTAATATTTGCTGTGCACGTAAACACGGCCTGACTTGTATTTATGCTGTTTATTCACCGTGGAAAGGTTTATCTTAATGTGATTATACTGCGGATCAGTTGGAGTACTTAGCAAAGTAGAGAATAGAGCGAAGAACTCGGTTATTGGGGCAGAATCTAGGATGAAAGCTATTCGAAGTATTGGCTGAGTTTGATGTGATCTTACGATTACCTAAGTTGCGGGTCATTAGTCAGATCTCCACCTAGGACATAATTATGTTTCTCACATAAACAACTTCAGCTTAGATATTATTAAAAACTATCCATGACTTGTAAACTGCGACATTTATATGTAAAACATTTAACCCCTTATTTATCTAAAATTAATTACTTGTGATAAATATATTTTTTTTGGCAAAATTACGTTGAACCTATAGGTAAGATACGTACTCAGCTGTCACATCGCACCGAGTTGACACCTAAAAAAAAAGATTAATTGAGGCCGCTCTTTTGAAAAATTTGACAAATTTTTCAAAAGGGGGGCCTCACTCTTTTGAAAAATTTGTCAGGTTTTGACAGCCTGAATAACATGACACAAAAGCGTGTTTTGATTCATGAAAACATGAATTTTAGTTTTAATATTCTCACTCTCTCTCACTCGCATTGTTTAATAAAAACATTCAAAGAAATAAAGATTTTAAAAACAACTGAACAAAGAAATACATTAACAATAGTAAAGAAACGAAATCTACAAGAAGTCTTAAGTGTATTTAATTGAAAAACTTTTTTGTTTCACTCCCAGGAACAAGGAAGTTTAATTTCATTAGAGCAAAATTGCTTCGCGTTGCTTTGTACTAATATCAAGATAAAGACGCCGATATCTAAGACTTAGAAAGCACTTTTTCTTCTATAATTGTGTAGTTACGTTTGTTGAAGGAGAATTTTAACCCTAGAACTGCTACGTTCATTTTACAGTTCATTTTTTATATCATAATAAAATCATCTTATAGATTGATGAAATTCATACAAGAATTGAAATCGTCGATGTAGCCTAGATAAAAGATGGGTTAAAGTGGCAATGATCACATAGCGCAAAGAGCTGATGGCCGTTTGAATCGTGATCCCTAACGACGGCCCTTTAAGGTGTCTTGATAACCCGATAAAAATTACAGGATTTCGGCATACTTGTTGTGTCTGAACCGACCGTTATAAAAATAAATGCTAAGCAGTGAAATTGATGCGGCTGATCATGATAAAGAGACCTGTGACAGTATTTTAAACGTTACTGGAAAATAATTATTTCATTTGAAACTGAATGTGAAACTTGCGATTGGTAGTGGTTACCTTCGGATCAAACCAGCCTTCAATTAGGAATTTTAGTTGAAGTAGTCAACCATCCAACCACCAAATCTGACACGTGTACATCAGCATCAGTGTTTTTTTACCGGACTCGGCGCAGTGGCACATCATGGATTGTGCTCATATGAAAAAAACCAAACACATTTTGAATAAAAGGTAATCCATTCTGGGCACATTTATTTTCAAAGCACTTAGTACATTACACACAGTGTAGAAGCTCAAAGTTGAACAAAGGTGGATAGCACAGCAATATTTTTTCATCCATTCCCCAATCTGTGAAACGTTGCTAGTCAAAGAGATTGGAGTAAATATTAGACTACGTTGAGGCGTAGCGTTTTGATTTGGGCTAAACCAACTATCGTTAACAACTGTGGGCGCCCAGTATAAAAGATATCACCGTGGTCGAAAGAAGATAATTTATTAACATTTGATCTCAACAAACATTCCTTCTTAGGCTTCATTTGAATTCAAAAGAAATAAAAATAATAGTGTGGACATACAAAGTGCCTAGAAATTTAAGGGTTAAAAATAATCGCCGATTGCTAAGTGATCAACAAAAAGGAAAAGAGACTTGGAACTGTTCTTAATGCTATTAGTAAAGTAAAGATATAACTCCACAGATCCTCCTTTATTAAAATTAAGTCTTAGCTGCTGTTACTTGCCATCAATTATTTGCCATTAATTATTTCTAATTTTAGAGGCGTTATCTATAAGGTGACCGTGGTTTGATGGTGTGATCGGGTTGGCAAAAATACCAATGAAATGGTTCAATGGTAACGCTAATTCATATAATTAGATAGGTGACCATTCCGACCAAAACTTAGTGATGCCAAAGGCAACATTCTACTAATTAACATTCAAAAGCAAGTTTCATCAATACCCTGCTCTAGAAATCTTCATTATTTCATCAGCTGGCCACATTTGACGAATAACCTTTGGCTTTAGGCTTTTAACCCTTTAAGCTTGTTCAAAAGTCATCTTGAAAAGCGTAGAAATTCAGCCTAGGTAAGGCAATGATTTGCGAAACTAGCAGCTGGTAGGGCGCGATCGTATACGAGGAGGCCTACGAGTACGTCCAGCAGTGGACTAGTATAACCTAATGATGATGGTAACTTTTGGCTTTAAGGTTTAAATTTGATTAGAACAAAACTCTCACTTACTAGTTTGTAATTTGCTACAAACTTGACTTGTCTATCGAAGGGTTAAGAAAGTATTTTTTCTTAAAACCTTTTAGCAGTGTCTCTTCCAATGACTAGAGCTGTTTGTTAATGGATTAGCACGCTGTGGATACATAAAGAGAAAAAGATTCAATCGATTCTAGACTTTCCTGCTTTGAATTAAGCAGAAAAATGATTAGATCTGCTCCCTTACGCGGTAGATACAGCAAGATAGAAAGTCTCAGTCAAAGTTAGACCTTGATACTTTGAGTTAAGGATCGGAATTATTTGATTATTCAGGAGTGGTATTGCGGATAATCCTCGCCGCACCTTATCACAGAGACGGGTCCAAATGAATATTGATTACAAAGATTCTATGGAGTAGGTGCGAAATGATGTAAACATATTTTTATGAACTCTGCTTCTGGGATGGCATCAAATAAGTTTGTGGATAAGCCAGATTTGGGTTTTATTGAAAGGAGATAATGTTGATTTTTCATGAAAGAAGTGATGTAACACTGGGGTTTGGGCTTGTCTTACGAATGATTTGCAATATTTATTGAAACCAAACTCGGCTGATGTCTCCATTGCATTTCGATCAAATAATACCACAGCGTTTACGTTTTGACTTTGGGTCTCTATAGGCCCTATAGCCCTGGAATTTTACATGTACCAACAAAATTATGAGCAATTAATAGATTATATAACAATTTAGAAGTACCTGCCTTTAAAAAGAAAAACTATGGGTACCTACTCTTAATCTTCAGTTTGGTAATGGACTAATGTATGTGAAGAATCTGGTGAATGGAACATTCAGAAGCCCACATTTCGCCGAAGGAATTTGATAAGTATAACCCAACGTGATAAGTAAGGGGCGAGCCTACCGCCGTTACCCGGGTTGCTTGGGTTTTATATCGGTGTTTTCCATCACCAGAGCGTTAGCCGAAAATTGTACAACGAACACAAAGTAGGTATGTTCGGGCAGATTTGCTCTCGGGACCATCAGGTTCCAAGTCAGAGTGTTTGACCAGTAAGCCACGAGCATCGTGGCTCAGTGGTCCACTGGTCTCTCTTAACGCTAAATAACGCGCAAGAAATATTAGCTTCACCAAAAGTCTCACCGACAAACTAAAAAACGACAATCAAGGTTGAGCACGCCCTCAAACTCATGCCGTTCCGTAAATTGTCTATAGCACTGAAAGTGACAACTATACTTGTAAATAGTTGAATTGAAAATGAAAAATAAAACTTGAATTTGCATTTGTGAATTTGGCACGTCTAATTACATACTACAAAAAATATCGCCTATGAAAGAAAAATCACTTTGTTGCTACAAAAAGCTGCATTCAACTTACAATTTTTTACAAATTCAGACAGGTTCGCTTGATTTGTAGCCGCGGGAATCCACATAAATCTCTCTTTTTGCCTTTTTTCTCGTCTTTTGATTTGGTGCAAGTAAAAAATTGAGAATAGACGTAGAAATTTATTAAGAGAATGTGTTGTAATTTATTTTGGCTGAGAACTGCCTGTGGTGTTTTCAATTACAGTAAAAATGAACCGAAAAAGATTATTTTTCTACAATTTATTATTTTAAAGTTTTCGAATCGTGGTTTTACAATTTCAACGCAGAATAAAATTAAAAAGTACTGATTTCAAGACTGAATAACACAGATTCAGTATGTAAGCAGCTATGCAAATATAGATAGTTTTCTACTGGAATCAATTTACTGACGATAGCTAGTTTATACTAATAAAACAGCTGAAGAGTTTGTTTGTTTGAACGCGCTTATTTCGGGAATTACTGGTTTGAATTGTTTTTTTTATGTGTTTAATAGTCCATTTCTTGAGCAAGGCTATAAGTTTTTATAATTATGACATTAGGCTGTGGTGAACCACACGTGATGGGACAACCACACGCGGACAAAGTCGCGGGCGACCGCTATCTCTACATAATAATATCATAAAGCTGAAGGGTTTGTTTGTTTTTGAACGCGCTAATCTCAGGAACTACTGGTTCGATTTGACAAATTATTTAAACGAGTCCTTATAGTACTTAGACTTTAGATCCAATACACATATTAAATTTACAATGTTAAGAAAAAGAGAGTTTTAATACTAAAACATTCTTAAGCTTACGGCAGTATAAACCTGTTAATGGATTATTAGTGCTCGCAACACTGCACGCTTCTTAGTAACAAGCTCAAGACAGGGGTGTGAAACCTTTTTAGACAAGATCTGCTTTTTAAAATGACACTTGAAAATAAAGTCACGATTGATCGTTTTTTAACTTCTTAATGATAAATTAACGTTAATCAAATTGAAATGGGAGGTAAATATTGTGGTTTAATCAAACCTAACCTGAATGTATGACTGAAAAGATTTTTTTAAATAGTTAATAGAATTATAACCATCCTCGTTTGACTTGAACCATCACCGATAGACTTCCCTCTTTGCACAGAGCGGCGCACGAGTTTATTATTAAAATGTTATTAGGGTCGGGATACTCCTAAAGCTTGCCTGACAGCTAGTGTATATTGCTTTGTTTCATCCCGCTTCGGAAACAAAAGACGCTCCGTTTCATAGTAATATGTCCAAATATAATGTTGTCTGGCGAGTAACAACTCCCTAATGTTAGCTGTTTGAAAATGTGTTACTTTCACAATAGAGGCAATTCTGTTTTACCAGTATTTTTAAAAAGTTTCGAGTGGAAGAAATATTTAAAAAAATATTATTTACACCGATGAGAAATTGTAATTAAAAAAGGCGAAAAAATGGATTATGGTTCCAAAAATACCCATACGAACTTACTGAATAATTCGTATTCAGTAAGTTTTGAAAAATTATTCGTCAGTTGAATGATAATTGATAAATGAAAATAAAATATTACACTTCTTTGTTTTAAACAACGTTTGTGGTTCCATTGCATTGGGCAAAAGAATACTTGCTAATGAAGCAAATTGGAAACATTTTTTATTGTTCGTCCTTTGAAATTAGTTATGATGAGAATTCATGTTGCCTGTCCTACTAATATTTAACGGTTATTTTTGCTTACAAAGACCCGTATATGCTTTTTACTTGTTCATGAACATGTACAATGCCGCCCATAGCTTTTGATATGGGTAGGTCTGAGGGTAGAATACATCTTTTGGTGCCCTTAATTTTAATTACTGAAACGAGATTTTAACATTGTAGCAATCATTTGCTGTAGTTTATAGCTTTATATTTTATCGCTCAAGTCTAACAGGTATTTGATAAATAAGGCAGTAGTTGTCATAACAAAATATTATTTTTATTATGACTAGCGGCCGCCCGCGACTTCGTCCGCGTGGACTTGAGTTAAAAAAAATGTTATAATTATCTTAATAAATTGTAGCCTATGTCTTATTCAGATGCTTAAGCTCATATTACTGTAGAGTTTCATTTAAATCCATCGAGTAGTTTTTACGCTTAAAAAATGGAGTAACTTTTAAAGCGTTGTTGTCGTTCTGAGGGTTTGTTTACAAAAATGGTGATAATCATAAAAATAAAACCCAGGTGCTAATTATCCTTATAAAGGATTATTCTGTGTTGGATGTCCAATTATAAAACAATCACGCGTGTAATTAACAACACCCTCGTGATGATGTTTATTTTTTATTAGGGTAAGCATTTGAGGAGGGATTTGGGGGAGGTGCCCGTGGCGCAGTTGTGTCAGTGATCGGCGACGGTCGCTGTTGTAAAGCAACACACGCAGGGGCTGGCTGACACCCCAACCGAAATTTAGTGATGTATTTATCGGGCATCTCCGTGCTTCGGAAGGCACGTAAAGCAGTTGGTCCTGGCTAAAGTCGCTGGATGTCAGTCGTTAAGCCTAGTCAGAGGCCTTAGGGCGGCTTGATAACTTCTGACATTAAGGTTGCTCACTAACCTTATACCCCTCCAACAATCCGCACTGAGCCCGCGTGTTGGAGTATGGCTCGTCCCACCTTATAGTTGAGGTGAGGCCTGTGCCCAGCAGTGGGACGTATATAGGCCTATATAACATAAACATGTTATGTTATGGAAGCATTTGGTGTGAGGAAACCTCACGTTTGTTGTTCAATTTAACAGTTTCAGTTGGGATGGTCACCCATCCCATTACCCAACATGGAGTGTGTAGCTCAACATTGGTGATTATAGCCCATCCTCTGAAGCTTTCTAGCCACAGGTACCTTTTACCTCTTGTTAACTGAATAACAACTTAATTTCGAAAAGGTTTCCTCTTAAAAACTTCCTAACATTCTTACTTAACGTGAACTTTGCCGAGGCCTTAAGGATTCTGAAAGATTTAATGTTAAATACTTTTCCACGAGACTTTAAAAATACAGCTCATTTAAGTTCCAAGATAGGCTCTTTCACCTGAGGTATAGGTATAGGTATAGGTAATACAAAAATAGTAAAAATGTGAGACGATAGCGAAAATGTGAGACGTTGAGATATTTTTACCAGAAATGTATGAAAGCTATGTTGTATAAGGATAAGCAACTTCTAATCGGTTATTTTATTTCAGCATTAGGTATAATGCATTGTCATCCTACTAAAGATAGAAAAACCAGAAAAAGACATTTGGCCTTAGCTTCAGGTGGGAATCGAAACCGCGTCATTTGCAGACCGGGCGACTGCACTAACCACTGTGCAACCGAGACCATGAACAAACCGGCCGGCCTACCTTCTAAACGATTTGTAACTACTGCGAACATGAGATCTTTCAATGGCGTTAATAGTTCCGAGTTCAATCGTCACCCAGGACATTTTTTTTATGCCAAGAACATCTATGGTTGTTTTGTGTTTTTGGGCTTTTGAGTATCGGTTTTAGTAATTGTAATACTAGCTCGACCCTTTAACAGACATAAGCACTCGGAATATTCCATTGGTTTTAAACCTTATAATATCATCAGCATAAGCTAAACCTTATAGGGACAACACACAGGGGCACAGGGAAAATAGTTTCCACCATTATATAAATATTATGGTGGGAACTATTTTCCCTGTGCCTGATTGTTAAAGGGTTAGGTTATGGCTCAGCATTTCTTTCTTCCTTTCTGGTAGATATTGTTTTTAGCATTAAGTCCGCCTTTATTACTGCTTTGTCAATCAAAGATTAAAATGACCAAAAAAATATCTCTAAAAAAGTTCAAACACTAGCAGACAATGATTTTCGGAAGTATTTATATTCCGCTGAGGTTTTTATTCACAACGCCTTAGCACAAAGTAATATGCAAACCCCGAATGCCACTAAAAGGTCGAATAAATCATTTTATATTAAATTCCATATCCCAACCACCACGGCCAATTTTCCTCTCATTTTGAAAGTTTCCTTTCACAGTTCTTTTTGTTTGAATATAAAGCAGGTACAATCCGAGTTCTCTGGTTTATCCCTTGTTATGAATCCGTGAAACCTATTTAACTGTCAAGAGTGATGGCGTAAATTTTCAATTCGATCTTTCTCGACTAGTTCCATGTGAACAATGTTTTCAGGGTTGAATTATTTTGTCAATATAACTTATATAACAAAGTATCCTTTACAATTTTCATTGAAAAACTTAAAAAAGGTCAAAATGTTCAACGGATGACATTTTATATGACATTTCTATTTTTTGTAATGTTTTCATACAATATTTAAATCGGTGGACTTCGATACTAATTTCGCGGCACTGACAATATTAAAGATCAAAGAAAGTATGATTGAGAAAGTTTGGAGTTCTTGGCATGATATATATAGATATAACTCCAAATCATTTAGAGCTAGTTAGCAGCAATGTTCTATGATACAAGCTGAGATATTTATTTTCTTTCTATTTGAAGGAGTCCAAGTGTAGCCAGGTACCTATGAAAGAAAAGCTAGCTTCTCCCTACCTACTTAATTAAAAATTAAATCACTATGGCAAACCTCTTTAACTCAGTTACATCAATGTCAAAGTTGAAATTTGAATGTCTGCTCAGTATCATCTTTTGATAATCTATTAAGAAATATTTAGTGCAGAGATTAAAACTATTGAATATAAGAGTTCTTTAGATTAATTGCTGCCATGTGGTCAGTATCACTTGCCACTCAGTTATCGACCAACAATCAAACTATTTATATCGGAGGAGTTAATATAATAACAGGTTATTTATAAATGTTTCCTCTTTTCAGACTTATGTTCAATGCGTTGCTCAAACACATGCAATTATTAAATTAATTTTGTACTAATGTTTAGATACACATGTTTTTACACATAATCGCTGAAGTGGATGTTGTTACGTTTTTTTCTATAAATCACATTTTGAAATTCATTGTTGGACCGCTTGTTGAGTGAAGGGATTGGCTCCATTAAAGTTCTCAAACTTTCAATGCTTTGCTCAGTTGTTCGAAGTCCTGATTTCGGGTGCCACTTTTTTAGCACAAGTAACCTATCTACATCCTTTTTATAATAATATTATTGTAAGGAACAAGTCGGGATGCAAAATCTTGTCAAAGATAACGAAAATTCCTTAATACTGATCCAAAAACATTGATATAATAAATATTCCAAAGCCAAGCATGCGTTGCTCTTTGAATATTTAAACCATTCGACGCGGGCACGACTGAAATTTTATTCATAGCAGTCCAGGGGTTATTCAAAAGCAATTTTCGTTGTTACCATAAATTAGTGCCTTGTAACACGGCTGAGTAAATTCGTTAAAGATTCTTTGTTACGTTTTACAGATGAAATTTGAAAGTACAAATAAAATATTGAGTTCAAACAATACGTACCGAAAAAATTATAAAAATATTTTTTGCATCACTTTTCGGTGTAAAATATTTTCTTTTAAAATACTGACATCCATCGGTAAGCACATTTACGTTTTAAAGTATTTTTATTATTGTTAGCACAATGAAATTGAAGAAAGCGTTTAACTCAATAATAAACGAAAAATCTGTATCTAACGAAACACGCTTTTTTTTATTCTCCCGCACAAAGTTAAAGTAGCCACATTAACTTATTTTACCAGCTTTTGTACATGTGCTTAGTTTGGTAACCAGCGTTAAACTGCTAAAGTTTTTTAGTAAAAATATATTTCGTTCAATGAAGGCATCAAAACATCTTTCAAGTGGCATAACAAAGAATTCAAGATATTGGCAGGGCAAGGTCACCTCTCTTCCTCTCCATCCCTCCTTACTTATCTCACATTCGCACGCCACACATTCGGGAATATTCTTTTGATGTAAAAGCGCTGGAGTGAGCACAAATAATATTTTGAGTCAAAATCATGCGACCTCTTTAAATTGCATTGGGACGGGCCACGATGTAAATATTGTTTACTTAGTGAAGCTTCAGAGACTACAAAATGTAGATAATAATATTATATCTCAAATTCATAATTAAATAGCGATGGCGCGGCTTGTAAGTAGGTACAGGAGACCAGGAGCACAGGAGCAAGAACATCTACATACAAACATGCCGCTCTCGGTTTGAATGTGTGCGTGCGCGTCGCGCGCCGTGTCGCGATCTCACGCACATGCGATTTCACGCACACTCTAGCATAAAACAGGGAGGCATAGGGAGGCGGCAGTACGGACGGGCTGTGCCGCGTGTCTGTGTGCACGCCTACCTACTGTATGTTTATACTGTGCCAGGAGTAACAAAATCGGCCGTGTATTTTTTGCTATGTTTAAGTAGTCGAACTTGACCAAGATGGTGGTAAAGGCCGGCCTAAGAATGGCTGTTCGCTTTCTACATGTAGAGGCCACAGTCAGCTAGTTTGAATTACTAGCGGTTTAAAAACAATAAGTTTTTTTTATGTATAAATTGTAGCATATTTTGTTCGATTCAGGTGTATAAGCCACATTTAAATCCATTCGGTAGTTTTTACGTAAAAGAGCAACGCAGCACACATACAAACTTTTGCATTTATTATATTAGTAGGATTAGGAGTAATCTTCGACGGATGAAGAAGAATTATCTGATTCCCTCTAATGGTTTTTGTTACAAAAGGAACTTGGGGGGAAACTTTTTGCTCCTACTTCCAGGTTTCGTGCGTGACCCTGTATTCCTGGCTAACCCCTAATAAACCTAGGTCACGTAGGGCGTCTAAAAGCTTGTGTTTATTTATGTAGCGTAACACGAGGAAAGTTCTCGTATCGTAATGTGTTCTTATTTCTAAATGTCTAGGGGTTGGTTTAGCGTGAAAATACTTTTAGGTTTCGGATATTGGTGATATTATGGGTTGAACATTATTGAAAGCTTTTTGTAAATACATATATAATATACATAGAAAATACCCAGTAAGAAAGGTTTTTGTTGATTGAACTCCAAAGGTAAATAGGGAGTGAAATTCCACGCAGATGAAGTCGCGGGTGGCCGCTAGTAATGATATACGAGAAGCGAATTCATAAATGCTTTATTTTTCCTACAAAACACCAGTTTTAATAAATAATTTATTAAGTTGAGGCTTTGCAACTATTATGATACCTTTGTGTCTGTTTTAGTTCGTCAGTAGATTCAACAAAGGTTCGTGAAAACCGTGAAAACGAACAAACACTACCATTAATCTCATTATTTTTTCTCATACGACCACAATTCGGATGAAAATTCACCCACATCAAAGAGTAAACTGAAAAGCACTAAATCCCAATTCGCAAATTAACTGAAAACAAACTCAACCACGCTGGCTTCGGCCCAAAAGTGGTCCCGAACAAAAAAACCGACATCTGAAATTCAGATGTGAGACATCCACGTTACCAAAATGTTATTCTGCTGAGATAACAAACGCACACGCGGTAAAACAGACCTTATTGTGAAGAGTACAAGGGTGTCTGGATGGTATACAGAGATTGGTAATTGTCTAAACGCTTCACTGGGCCGCTTTTTCATTTTCTCTAAACGCTCACCGTCCTAAGTGCAAAGACTATTGCGGGCACAATACCAATGTGGTACAATCGGCAACAGAAACGTTTGCACACTGTTATGTTTACTTATGAGCAACACAGTACTGTGTGAACTATGGAGCTGTCATCCTGTTTTTCTTAGTAGATTCCTTACATTTTTTTAAATTTGTAAAATATGATAGTTGAAGAACACCAACTCCTTGATTGAATGCGTCTGGCCCACACAAGAAAGGGCAGCTGATTAAAACCCGAAGAAACACGTAGTTATTAGAGGGTGTGGCGACATCTATCTCGCCACATGCGAACTACAACTGACGTAACCTGAATCGCGCTATCAACATTATTCAAGCGACTAAGTACATATGTATACAGAAACCCGACATCAACCGTCGGGCCGTCGTAGCCCACCAGATATAACACCTCTGGTCGGAGGATCCTCCCTTTTCTATGCTGGATGAGGAACTTCACACCCTGTTCCTCATATCGCCATAAGGGAAATTATGAAATTGATGCAAGAAAAATTTAATGGATCCCAAAACATTGTGATATTCCTGACAGCAACATCCGCATGACGTCCACTGTTGAAAATAGGCATCCGTCATTGGTATCCAGATCAAATCAAATCGCCCGGTGATCAAAAAAATGAAAACAACCTTAGAAATACTAAAATGAAGTAACCGTAGGCCATGCTACATTATTCGGTTAATGTCTCCAAAAACCGTTCATTTTATTTGAGTAACTAATACCTAAAAAAACATGTACAAAGTTAAATCATGTTATGGCAATATCATTGTTTTACATGCAAAGTGAAAGCAGATATCTGGTGTGGTAGTTCAACAAAAGCAATCAACAACTTTTATCGATAACTGTACATACACCAATAACCTTTTTTATTCGATTAATTCGATCAATTTCATTAATCGGGCTAACGAACATTTCAAGGCAGTACAGGGTGTAATTGATTGCGTAGTATGTAATTTTATTAGGACAAGGTGTAGGCGTGTTGTTGTTTGTTTTTACATTGAGTCATTTTAATTTTGCTAATTAGTAGTGGGGCACAACATTTGTTCAATAAAGAAACCTTTTGTGCGACAGACAGTTATGAAACTGAAAAAATGGCAAATGGAACTCTTTACATCGACTTTGAATGGACAAAACCTTTTCGTATTTTAAAACATTATTTTAGTTAATTCCGGCTTGCAGAAGTTTGCAGGTCACTTTTATTATGCGACCAGTAAAAAAAGTTGAAAAAAAATTTTGATATGTCAAAATTTTATTACACATTGCTATCACCTTTGAATTTAATTTACTATTACAGGTACTATGAAGAAATTGGAGATGGAGTTGGTACGAAATATCTTCGGTCTGCATTATTTACTTTTACTAGAAAGTAATCCAGTTCATACAAAAATAAGTTGTCATAAAAGCTTCACCAAAACCCAGATTATCATCAGAACCTATTTGGACCATAAATCTGTTTATGCCTAATAATTCCACAACGTGCGTCGACAGTTTCATGAATTTTCAGCCAAATAAATAAAGGATAAGGCGTTGGAGTCGATCGCAGTGGTGTTTCATGCATACAAATGTGTTGGTTAAAATTCAAAATTGTTCATCCGCCTAATTTCTAAGCCTGTTTAATAATGTGCCCGTGACTCAGCTGTGACATTGGAAAAATCCTCGCTGTGAAGCTACGCAGGCCTAGTTGGAAATGGGATGGGTGGGCAACCTGACCGAAATTCAGTGGTGTATATTTCTGAAAAGCACCGTGAGAGAGCGCCGTGGCCCAGTGGTTGAAGATCTTGGCTCGAAACCCGATGGTCCCGCGATCAAATCTGGTCGGAACACCTTGTGTTCATTGTACAATTTGCGGCTAACTCTCCGGTGATGGAAAACACCGATATAAAACCCAAGCAACCTGGATAACGGCGGTAAGCTCGCACCTTACCACGTTGGGTTCGAATTCCCTCAGCGAAATGTGGAATGTTATGTATATTTCTGGCATCTCCGTAGTTCGAAAGGCACGTAAAGCAGTACTGGCTGACGTTGTTAGATAGCTGTCGTTAAGCCTAGTCAGAAGTAAACGGGTGGCATGCTAAGTTACCTCCTCGTGTGGAGCATTGTTGGTCACTGTTGCGTTTCTACTCACCATCATTGCTCTGTACCAGTATATGATTTGCTCTCTACAATGGGCTCTCTACCAGGACCAGCTGCTGCGTCAAAAAAGCTACCTCATTATTAAATAATGAAATAGTGTATAATTTGTCTTAGATCTTAGAAACTCAAACGATATACGACTTTGTCATTGTTGTATTACAATTGCTTGTGTCACACCGTCAATTTCCTTTTTGAATATACGTGTGTTCAACATCAACATATTTAGAAAATTACAAATGGCTATAGACAGCCAAAGAACATATCAATTTATTCCCATCGGCTTGCCTTCACTTCATAAAAGATAATTTATCATTCCCATTCAAATGCGTAGATGCTTGAAAAAACTTATGTTCACGTAAAAGTCAATAAATATTTAGTTCAATCTATTTCTGAGGCCTCGTAAATCTGTCAGCAAAGTAAACGACTCGTAAAATAGTCTACCTCAAAGTTTATGATGTGATGTAAGCTGAAATAGGCTTTATGGGAACCCCGTTTTAGTCCTTACCTGTTTGTGGTAGAGTATCACTGGTGGTAAGTAGCTGATGCTGAAACTACCAGAAAACTAAGGCAGGATCCTGATTGACCACATAGCACTTTAACTGCCTATCCGTTCCACAGCTGGACACTGGCCTTACCTCAACTATAAGGTGGCGCGAACCATACTCCAACACGCGGTCTCAGTGCGGATTGGTGGAGGGGTGTAAGGTTAGTGAGGAACCTTAAAGCCAGATGTTATCAAGCCGCCCTAAGACCTTCGACCAGGCTTAACGACTGAAATCTAGCGACGTCAACCGGAAACAACTGCTTGACGTGCCTTCCAAAGCATGGAGATGAACGAAAATACATCAGAAAATTGGGGTTGAGGTGGTCACCCATCCCACTTCTGACCTGGCGTGTGATGCTTTCCAAAAACTAATTTAATGATTTTACAGCTTTTATTTATTAAGTACATAACTACATTATCTTTTTGTTTGTTTGTTGTAAATATGACATAAAACAAAAAGTATACATAACTTAATAACAAACTTCAATATTTATTTACCAATTTTTATTTTTATAAGAAGACCTTTTAACAGAAAATTAAAACAGAAAACTTCAAGAACGCTTCTTCATTCCTCCAACGTATATCGCATCATCCGTTATACACGCAATCTCGTCATTCTTCAGAGGGCTTCCCCGTAAGAACTCATCAAGTTTTCACTTTGACGAGATCTCGTGACCGGTTTAAAATGGAATTTAATACAGTTTCTTGCCAGCTATAGCCCGTTAGAGTTAAGAATGCAGTGAGTTTTAAATTTAATTCTGTTGCACACAAAAAATTCAGATTCACAATCTTTGCGTTTGAAAGTATTTGTTCAACTGGTCAGGTCACTGTGGACTGGACTTTCTAATTAGGATCGGTTTGATTGGTTATTTTATTTTTTTGCATTAGGTATAATGCATTATCATCTTACTATAGATAGGAAAACCAGAAAAAAACATTCGGTCTTGGCATCAGGCGGGAATCGATCCCACGTCTATCGCCCGGTTTGGTTTGGTTTGGTTTGGTTTGGTTTGGTTAGATTACCGCCTGATGCCAAGACCGAATGTATTTTTCTGGTCTACCTATCTATAGCAAGATGTGATTGGTTAGAGGACGTGCTAGGTCAAAGGACAAGTATGAAATTACTGCATTCTTAACGCGGACGGACTATAGTAGGGCACACCCAAAGTGCCATCTCTTTTGGCACGGTTATTACACACGACACGCCACGCTTACTCTACCAACCTACCAACTCTCGCCGTCTAATTTTATTTTGCATATGAAATTTTATCTTGAGCACTTTAAAGAGGAATCACTGAAGTTTCACGGTGCTACGAATTTGTCGCTTTCTTTTTTAATTGTTTTTAGATGGTTCGTTTTTGACGACGTTTTGTTAACGCGCTATCTTGTTTGGCGCGTTTCGTTACGAACAGTTTCATACAAAGTGCAAGAACACACTACAAAACCGAATTCTTGTGAAATAAATTACCCGTTATCAGAATATTTTGAAGTCCTTAAAACTTTCTAGACACCAAAATAACTTAAGACCGATTATAAAAATGAAAACATTACTTGAAAGCACTTTACTGAAGATTTCAACAACCTTAATATCCAGTGACAGACTCACATAGGACAGCTAAATCGTGCCAAACCAAATCAATCCGGGCGAGTGCAGTCGCCTGGTTTGGTTTGGTACGATTCCCACCTGATGCCAAGACCGAATGTCTTTTTCTGGTTTTCCTATCTGTAGTACGATTTGATTGGTTAGAGGACGTGCTAGGTCAAAGGACAAGTATGAAATTACTGCAGTGCATTCTTAAAGCGAACGGACTATAGTAGGGCACACTCACAGTGCCATCTCTTTTGGCACGGTTATTACACACGACACGCCACGCTTACTCTACCAACCTACCAACTCCCGCCGTCTAATTTTATTTTGCATATGAAATTTTATCTTGAGTACTTCAAAGAGGAATCACTTTGAAGTTTCACGGTGCTCCGAATTTGTCGCTTTCTTTTTTAATTGTTTTTAGATGGTTCGTTTTTGACGACGTTTTGTTAACGTGCTATCTGTTTTTAACGTTCATGACGCGTTTCGTTATTAACAGTTTCATACAAAGTGCAGGAACACACTGACTTTGTAAACTGGCTTTGGAACTTTATATTCTTCTTTTCACTTTTTTTGGTAAGAGTATTACTCTATCAATCGGATATTGTGAACGTTAAGTATTTAATAAACTTGAATCTAAAAACAGTTTTGAATAATTTCGGTCATAAGCCTTTATTACCTAAAAAACTCTTCGTAGCTTAGGTTTTTCGTGGTAAGTCTGCAAATGATATAGAAGGGCTATTAATTAAAGAAAAACTATCATATTATGTAGTAGGTATTAATATAGATACAATAGCTTGAGTAGTATTTAAACTTATTTCAAACGTTTTTCGAAAAAAACTGAATGTATCAAAAAGTTACGCTTTCGCCAAGATAGTAAAATAAAACTTATACAAAGTTTTATTTAGCTGTCCTATGTGAGTCTGTTACTGAATTTTTAAGTTGTTGAAATCTTCGGTAAAGTGCTTTCAAATAATGTTTTCATTTTTATAATCGGTCTTAAGTTCTTTTGGTGTCTAGAAAGTTTTAAAGTCTTCAAAATATTCTGATAACGGCTAATTTATTTTACAAGAATTCGGTTGGGTAAAATACAGAGTTACACATCGAACAATAAAATGGCGCTACGCCTAGAATCTGGCTTCCTTTTTATTCACAAATTTGTTTTCTCAATTCCCAGACAAGCTTACGCCATTTATTATAAAGTTATGGTCTTCTACGTCTTAGGTCCATAAAGCCTACATGGGCTTCATAAGAGAGCGCGAGGTTATTTTGCTTATTATGAGGAGAACCATGATGGTATTTGAGTAATAAGGTTTAAATGTCAGTGGGTTGAGTAGGTACGTAACGCGAAGAACTGATGGCCATTGGGGCTGATAACTTAAAAAAAGGTTTTGGATAAAAATAATTAGCTGTTCTTTTGACACACAGAAACTTGGAAATGGCTAGAAGCTAATTTTGGACATGAAATATTTGTGTTTTTTTAGGAAAAGTGTAAAGGGTTTCAAAAGTCCATAAGCTTTTGACAGAACGACGTCTGTCGAGACAGCTGGTTACTTCAAAGTTTCAGTTTATTATCAGCAATAATTCAGCTGATCAAACAACAAAATGAGAAACTTTATAATAGAACCTTCTGCTGGAATCCTTTCTAATGATAGTGGTCATAAAAGTATACTGCAAAGCAGTGAGATTATCAATTGCCGCATCAGCAGTGGCGCTCGTAAGAATGGCATTTCTTTTACGACTCCAGAGTGAATGCGAGCGACTTAAGTGGCGAATCGTTTGTTCGTTTAGTGAAAGATAACAGCTGTGGTAAAGGACGGGCTTCGTTTAAAATTGAAGTCTTTAGATTTTAAGCTCGTAGCACACTAGGCAAGCACGGCAACTTGCTACGACCCAGCAATTATCTTGTCATTCAAATTTGAACCTTAAGTTGCCAAGTCGCAATACTAAGTCAACGGAATATCGGTACAGGTGCTGTCAACACTGAACCAGGGTCCTTAGGCAACGATTTTGAAGCTATTCATTGAGCATACTATGAAACAAAATTCCATATTTGATCGATGAAACTCATTGCAGAATGTCATCAAAACCCCAATCATATTCGTTAATAACTAGAATGAATGAGAGGAAATTCCAGGAAGTACGGAAAGTTGAGTGTATAAAATGAGTAAAGTTAGAGCGTAAAAATATTTTTCAGGTGATATAAATAAAGCGAAAATTGCGTTGCATCTGAAAACCTTACAGTACGTAATTGCTACGTAAAACTCGTGACAATCTGTTTGTGTATTAAAAAAAAAGTCATTACTTATAAAGGAACCTTTTTTTGCAAATATCTCAAAATTTCCGATTTTTAACTTGAATTCCTCTTTAATACACTAATTTAATACTTAATACTCTTTTAAGAGAATTCTTGCAAAATTCCCTTAGTTTGATGAAAAGACAAAAAATGGTTTTAGCTAAACGAGTTAGCGTGATACAATATAAACAGGTATTTTGTTCACCCAGGCCTTACTGCAAGCTAAGCTAAGCTCAGAGTAGGGATGTCATCATCATCATCATCAGCCTATGCCGGTCCTGTGCTGGACGCAGCCCTCCCCCAATGCGCGCCATCGCGCCTAATCTTCAGCTTCAGCAACCTTTGTTGAACCGTTGCTCCACCTAGCCCGAAAGGCGTCCAACACCACACTGGGCGAGATAAGGTCTCCACTCAAGAACGTGCTCACGCCAACGGTTATCCGTTCAACGGCAAATGTGGCCCACCCACTGCTGCTTCAGCTTACTTATTCTAAAAGCTATGTCGATGACCTCTCTGCTCTCTGTCAGATAACCTCATTTCTTATTTCATCCTCCAGATAAAGTACAGGCATGGCTGCCATGGATACCAGATACTGTTAAATATACTCAAATAAAAATGGCTTTTTACGTGTGGAGGCAATTATTCTAAACGCAGCGTCCAGCCATCGTGATTGTTTCGCTGCTGCATGCGGTTTTGGCTCTCCGCAACGTTAGCAACTATAGTTTTGCAATTTTCTATTGTCAGTTGTACAGAAGCATATCTACATCAACCTTTACAAACTCTCTTTGTGAATTGGGTCTTATGTCAGAAGTATAAAGGGTTGATAAAGGGGTAAAGGGTTGATGTCAAAACAGCAATAAAACTTGGGCTTCTTTTCTTGGGCTAGAAGAGAGTGGACAGCCATTTGTTGGGCTGGCATGTACCACCTTAGGCCACATCATCACTTACGATCAGGTGAGATTGTGGTCAAATGCGCGCCTAACTAAGCTAAAAAAAACGGGTACATTGCCGCTAAATTAATTTCAAATTTATTTCTGAATCTTGGGGTTTTGAATACACTGCTGAATTTGAATTGAATAAATGTCTACTATTTGAAGACGTTACTACTTGTACACAAAAATACATTGTGTTATTTATAAAAAACCCGATCATACTATGTTCTAATATTAACCCACGTTCAAAAAGCTTCCTTTGCTAATTTCATTTAAAAACCGACTTCCCGCTCGCAAAAGTAAACAAGAATGTTTTCCCATTAGAATGTTCGTTCACCGGAGAAAAACGTCAGATAATAGAAGGCGTATGGACTTAAAAATATGTCCTTACTGGAAATAAGTGGAGGGGAACATTGTGTCACATTTGAATTTCAGATGCGGTTATCTTTGTTTGTTTTGCGGTGGGTGCGAGTGAGACCCTGCTCCGCATTGTGCGAGGGTGTGCCTTGACTGAAAGCGAATACCGAACGAGTGTTTTTTGCAGAAAAAAATAACTCTGAAACTGCTCGTAAACTGAACCTCTGTACGTTTTTAAAACTCGGGTTTAGGTTTGTTTTGAAAAGGAAAATCATTCAAAACACTGGATTTTTACTGACGACGGTTTGAGACGAAGCCTAGACAATAACAGAGTTTTAGAATCCTGCTTGAATAGAGAAGTAAAGTAAAATAATTTAAACTTTAGATTGTGCTTTGTCAATTTCCCTGTATGTGAACGTAACGTTTAGGCCAACTTTAATACCTAGTGAAACCAGCTCTATGTTTGTGAAATGAATAATTAATAAATTAATATTCCTAGACATTATTCAACACAGCGCCATCTAGCCCCAAAGAAAGCTTAATGAAACTTATGTTATGGGATACTAGGCAACGGAAAAACATACTAAAATACTCCTTTTTTTATAAATTCATACTTATTATACATAGGGAACACCCAGACCAGTAAAAACAGTCATGTTTATGCACACGAATGTCTGTACTGTGTCCCCACACAGTACAAATAACAACCACTGGTTTAATATCCCACGTTTCTAACCCATTACACCAAATCGGTCGTCGACCTTATACCTAGTGAAACCTGGGGGGCTAAAAAGGCAACATTTTAGATGATTCATATAATGAAACATCTAACTGACGTTTCATGTAGAGCGCGGTCCGTTTCAAGTCAAAAGTGATAATAGCGCGCTCACACGCGTCCCGATGAAAATATTGCCTTAATAGCCCACCAGCTCTTTCAAGCTATCTTATAGTTTTGCACTCATTCAATAGTATTGCCTTTTTTTGTTACATCGATAGGCTATCGATACTATTGGTATGACGCCAACTATCGATAGACTAAAGATAAGAAAACCAGAAAAAGACATATTTGATCTTAAGGACCATAAGACCAATAACCAATATACCAGAAAAAATCGACCGGTCTGTTGATGGTCTCGGTAGCACAGTGGTTACCGCAGTCGCCCGGTTTGCGAAAGATGTGGGTTCGATTCCCGCCTGCCGCCATAAGATGATAATGCATTATCCCTAATGCTAAAAATAAAAAATTACCTATCGATAGACTGTCGATCGGCAACACTAGCTCTATGTTTGTGGTATGCTCAAATTAGCAAACTCGCTTCCAGTGCCACCACACCCTCAGAGAGTTGATCTGAATTAAAAACGGGTTTATACGTGTGGAAGCAATTCTAAACGCGGCGTCCAGCCATCGCGATTGTTTGCTGCTGCATGCGGTTTCAGCTTTCCGCAACGTTAGCAATTACAGTTTTGCAATTACGCATCTCTCTGTTGTCAGCTGCAATGAAATATATTGTGTAGAAGTTGTATTTTGGGGTTTAGAGGTGCGAAATTAGTTTCGGAGGTTGTTCAATCTTTGTGTGGTAAATATTGATTTTAGATTGTTTCGACCAATTTCGGAGAGAGATTTAATATTTCCTTCATTTTCGCTGCACTTTATGTTGGCATATCATATAAGACCCTGAACAATTACAGTAATTACAGGCTTAACCATAAATGAAATTATCTAAGTAATAACTGCAATGTACTGTAGAATTGGTGCTAGGTTGAGGTGCAAAGTCGTACATTATACTCGTATCAATGATATTTCTGTCACTTGTGTATTTTGGTGTTATAATTATTTATTTAGATATTCTTTGTTATACACGGATTGCGCCGAATTAGTGTAAAGAGAGATTCTCTACCAGTCAAACACATGGACAGTTAGAATAGCAAACAAACCAAAATAGTTGTTTCAAAAGTAAAAATAAATACTTTTATGGTAAGTATTTGTTGGTGACTAGCAATGCCAACCTACCTTTTTTGCTATGTCTTTATATCTTTTTAATGTATATTTTTAAATAGTGACATATTCTGTAACTAAAAAACAGTTGACCAAAAAACGTCTCTCAATAACATTGGTGTCAGAAGTGGGATCGCCCTCTTCACCTGCTTAACCATAAGGGCTGTCCACCTTGAGATGGTCGAGAGTTTATCATCCGATTCCGCCATTATGGCGCTACGCCGCTTCATCGCTCGACGGGGTAGCCCATCGTGCATCTACTCTGATAATGGCACTGCTTTCGTTGGAGCTTCCAAAATACTTCCGGAAATCGCAGAGTTCGTCTGCACGAGGGAAATACGGTGGAAGTTCATTCCGCCATCGGCCCCGTTTATGGGAGGATGCTGGTAGAGGTTGGTGAGGAACATCAAAAGCGCTCTAACAGTCACACTAAGAGAGAGATCGCCTCGGGAGGAAGTTCTATCAACGTTGCTGTTAGAAGCTGAAGCAATTGTGAACTCCAGGCCGTTGAAACATGTTGCAGACGATGAACAAGCTGAGGCAGCCTTAACGCCATTTATGTTTCTAATCGGCACCTCATCCAATGACTCCTTGAAGCGACAGTTCGACGACTCCGATCTCTCCAGCAGGGCCCAATGGCGAAAGTCACAGCGCCTAGCCGACCATTTCTGGCAGCGGTTTGTGAAGGAGTACCTGCCAACTCTAGTGCCCCGGCGAGCTTCACCCCCAGTATCTCAAACTCTGAATGTTGGGGACGTTGTGTGCATTGCGGACGGGACTCTACCAAGACAATGCTGGCCTAAAGGACGGGTAGTGGAGACACATCCAGGAAAAGACGGCGTTGTTAGGGTAGTGGACGTGGCCACGAAAGGGGGTGTCCTGCGTCGGCCTGTTAGGAAACTGACATTGTTGGTCCCCTCATAATTTAGCTGGTGTTCCCACCGTCGGGGGCCATGTTGGTGACTAGCAATGCCATCCTACCTTTTTTGCTATGTCTTTATATCTTTTTAATGTATATTTTGCCAGACATTGCCAGGTTGAGTGTCCTCTACCGCCTTTACAACGGCGAATGCTCTGAAGAGTTGTTCCAACTGATCCCGTCCTCACCCTTCCACTCCCGCACCACACGCGCTGGTCTGCGTCAGCACACGATCCAGCGACTGTCGGCCCGCACCAAAAGGTTCGGTGATTCGTTCCTGTGTCGTACTATCCAGACGTGGAACGCTCTTCCAGCGCATGTGTTTCCTTCTTCCTACAATCCCGGGTTTTTTAAGCGGGGCGTGAAAAGGCATTTATGCAGGCCTTCAAAATGAGATTGACCAGCAAAGTAGTTTTCAATTACTGTGCTTGTCAACCCCATATCTGGACCTCACGACTGCTTCCCATCAGGTGGAGTGAGGTCATCTTGAAGACCACTATAAAAAAAAAAAAAATAAAAATAATTAAATAGTGACATATTCTGTAACTAATAAACAGTTGACCAAAAAACGTCTCTCAATAACAGTATTTATATTTTTGCTGTATATTTGATATCCGTGGTACAAAGGCGTTCGTATCAACCTTTACAAAGTGACACCTTAAGTTTTTAACATAAGCTTAAATAATCTTACCAATCAAGAACATTATTATTTTGGTAAGATATTCCTACACTCTAACGTGGACTACGTATTTTTACACTTTGGAGTCCATTGTCTCGCTGCTGCATGCGGTTTTGGCTTTCTGCAACGTTAGAAACTATATTATAACTATATTACGCATCTCTCTACTGTCAGTTGCACAGAGGCCTTCACATCCACCTTTACAAAACCATTGCAAAATGGGGTTTATGTCGGCAGGATAAGGTGCTATGTAAAGGTTACAAAAGGTAAAGCTCGAAAGCTCCGAACTAAAAGCGTTCCCCAAACGCTAACATTTAATTTCTTTGTTCAAAAAAGTCCCGCTCAAGTCCGTCTCAATTGAGATAAGGAATCCTAAATTATTATTATGCGATGGTGCTGAGCTCGAGCACTTTTAGCGCAAACAAGAAAACCACATCTGAATTTCAAATGCGGCAATCCCCCGCCGGCTTTGATGTGGAGAGGGCAATTTGACAAAACAAGTTTTTACATATTTAGGGATTGGCGGGCTAATCTTAAAACCAATCAGAATGTCAAAATCAATTGCGTGGTACATCATATAAATTTTGTCTGATATTAAATCTAGGTATTTTATTTTAATTTAAGAATAAAATATAAAAAAGATTATTTGATACCATACACTCATTGATTTTTCAAATTTTGCAAAAAAAAGGCAAGAGTTTAAATTCACCATGAATGCTGGATACGTTACCTGGAACAAAAAGAAAGAAGTTAAGAATAAACCAAAAATATTATGAATTCATTTATTCAAATACTTTTAGCAAATAACAATTTGTCTAATAAAATATTTAAAGTGAGCCTCATTAAAGGAACAAAAAACTATTGACGTATTGAAAAAAATTATGAACTTCATTTAGGTAAAAATATTTAAATTCCATACTCTACTTGACGCCAGAATAGGCGACGTCTTATAATATAAATTTTGGTCTGATGATGTTTCACATAGAAAAAACCATTTCATTTATAAAACGTAATGTACCTTAGCCTACCTTGTGCCTGAATTTATCGTCCGCAATATCAATCTTCTTCTTCATCTCTTTCTTTTCATATTTTTTATTTCATGTGTTATGGATACAGAACCTTAAGAGTAGCCGGGCTTCAACTTGGCAGGATTTCAGTGTGTATTTGAACTAATTTGATATTTGTCACTAGAGGCATTTTACGGATCCGTGTAGTAATCCTGCCTATGCCGGCGGGTCATAGGTTCGACTCCCACTGATTAGATATAGGAGTTTACATGATATTAAGATAATCGAAACTAAGCGCTGATGTGGAAGAAACTGCGATTTCTAATACCTATCACCACATTGTGGAATGCATCATAACTCACTCACTAAAACATCATAACTTTGTTTATTATACAATATGTAACTTTTAATTTCTCTGTTTGTGTTTAATAAAGTGTGTTTTTTATCTTATACTAAAAATCATCTGTTGGCTACAAGGGGTAAGAACATCATATTAACATTAGGTGACATAGAATTCAACGAAAAATAACTACGAATTATTATACGAAATGTTTTAAGCGTTAGCAACAAAATGTCTTCAATTTTAAGGCAATGAAAATCAAAATACTGCCTTGTTACTGCTACCCGTACGTAAGTAATCTTTTTTACAAAATAACAAAGCTACCTGAAGTAGTTAGAGCTAAAACAAAATCATATTTGAAGTTCAAACATAATTACAGTTTTCCTTAGCAACTGATGGCAATTTACCAAAATAAGTTTATCGTTTTCATTTGATCCCAGCATAATAAGACCCTTACTTTGTTGGAAGAGTCCAGTAAAGAGCGTTCTCTGAAAATTTGGCTCACTACTGACTAGTATTTCATGATCTACGGTTTAAGGAAATTTTAGCATAGAAGCAGATCTTTAAATATTGGATACTTTTGTGACCAGTTTAAGTGGATATATGATTCCTACAAATTCTACTGGGGCCAAAGATCCTGTTTGAAAATGTTTTTCCTGTAACCAGTACAACTAGAAATTTACCTGTAAAGACGCAAATACAAGGCACTTAGGTGTTTGATGAATTAAAAGTTGCGAGATGAAACAAAAACATTTACCATTTTTTGTACATTTTATAGTGAGACTAGTCATCGAATTTTTATCCATAAAAACTATATGCCTTAAAAATACCCGCCATTTCGAATACATTTACAATTTTAAGTATTTGTTCAATATTAAACAAGCTTTATTCATTTGACTTATTGTTCATTGGCCTTAGAACGTGATATAAACGAGGTAAAAATCAAGATTTTAATAAAACATAATTATTTCTTGGTAACCTAATCGGTTCAGCCCAAGAATGTTATCTGACTTAACCCAAAAAAGGTCAATTGGCAACTGATGAGGGCACGAGAAGGAACTAAACTGACATGCTATCTGTAACAGTTGATTAATGTTAGCAAAAAACCTGCCTAACGATAGGTCGAACTGTTGTCTTCGTGTAAGTAAGATATACCCGTAATATTATGTGAAGATATTTTGCTTCATGGGTATTTAGGCAGATAGGGAGTAATAAGTAAGATCAGACATGGAGCTGCGCCCAGCGGGTTAGCAGGTTGGAGTGACAGTGGGGCACCAGCACGAAGAACTAATGGACGTTGAGGCTGGAAAATTCTTGAGTGCAGACCATTGCTGCCTAATGCAGCGTGAGATGCCCACCTGCAACGGATGCTGTAAAGGATGACTAGATAAGGATCGCAGGGTTTTAGTGGATGCAGGCCGCCTTTAAACTGGCAACCTATGTGGCCTTTGTTCAGCAGTGGAATTCGTGTGGATGATAATGAAAACATGAAGCACTGCTGACATTTTCGGGCTGTAGTACCAGAATATCTCCTTGTTTTCTTCTCGACTGCACTTACAGCGTAGTCTCTAGTAATGTTGGCGGCCTTGCCCCTCTGGCCTTGTGTAGACACTTTGCGTCCCTATGCCTTCGGTATTGAAAATATTTTGAAGGGAATAGAATATGAGCCTTAGCTCTTAATTGAAAGTGTTCACTATGGCCACGGACAACCGCAACGCATATGTTACATAATGATGTTATGTGATCTGGGGGGAACATGGCGCAAGAGCTACGGCCGGAGCCACGCTACCCCCTTAAAGCATGTGTTTGAGAAATGATGGAGGTTTATTGGGTTGGCTCTGGGCAGCTTCTTGACTAAGAAGCCCACCCCAGAGAAAGCCCCACATAATACGTCTGCCCCTAGCCGAACAGGTATGCGAAAAGCATTCCCCAATCAAAAAATAATTTATAGAAAAGGTGTTACGTGACCTGAAGATTTAATGTCACAAAATGGTAACTTGGCATAGTAAGGTTTGTTCGACCACTTACCAAGAACTTTTTGGATCGATTTTCATTGTTTGATTTGTTGGATTTGTCTCTATCTCAAATAGAAATAAAATCTATAACAATATTTTTCGAAAACATTATTATACTTTCTCAAAATGTTCAGCCAGAACAACGTCGTAGGGACAGCTAGTTAAATACAAACTTGCAATTTAATATAAGCAAAAATATTCAATATAATCCAAATCCTAACTGCTGAAATTGAACGCAATCAAAGGCAATTGTTCTATCCGCTAATTCTAAGACCCAGTCAGAAGTTTGAATTACAAATCGAATCCATGATTTTGAATTTCTGTAAATGGCACTTCTAGCTTCCCGCGGAGTTGATACCAAGTTTACAGTTCAGAAATTAATGACAATGAGAGAAATTAATATTTCCGTTAGGTTCTTAGCACTGTGATAAATGGAATCTGTCAGATTAAGTTTCTAGGTCTGTTTTGATTTTAAATGATATCTAAGAGAACCTAACTCGAAAGCAAACAGAACTTGTGTAACGTACTGTGGATTAATGATTATCAAATCATATAAAAATAGGAAATCCTGAAAACAACATACCTAAATATAAAACGAAGATAGAACAAACACAAGTTGTATTATACAGGGTGGCCCAAACGGTGAGGATAATAATTTTTTTCTGGGTTCCTGACATATAGGGGTACCCGAAAATACCCCATGTATATTTGCCGATTTTTTGTAGTTTTCGAGTTATGATTTTTTAAAAGTAAATTTGAGAATTATCGATGTGACCTCCTAAAAAAATTTTTTTTTCGTAAAGTATGCATTTTTTATTAATTTATTTTTTTGTAACATAGACCTCATTAGTTGTACTTCTACCCATAAAATTACCAGCTTCATGCCATTAATTAAAGGTACAAATATATTGACCAAAATGAAAAAAATGGGGTGAAAGCGAGTCACAGTAAAATTTTCAAAGTTAAATTAAAAATTCAAAAAAAAGTTCCAGGACTTCTAAGTAATTTCAAAAACTGCTCAAAACTCTTAGCTTCATTTATAATAAAAAAAACTTGGTGCTTAATAGGCCTTTTTCAGCCGAAACTTGCCTTCAAGTAAACAAAGGTGGAATTTTCTAAGTCAATAATTTGTTGTAAAAACACCTTTTGTTAATTGCTAGGGTTAATGTAGGTTGGACATAACATGGTCAATAAACATAAAGTGAATTAATTTAGGATTTCTTATTATTCTAGTATCAGCCCAGTGTCATTACAACAGCACAAGTCAGTCTTCGTCCCATGAATAGTAGGTAGTTATGGATACAAGTGCGGAATGTATGTCGTTTTGCACGCACGAGTCCCGAAGTTGGCCCGAGCTGTAAGGCGAGGATCAAAAGTTGGGACGAGTGAAAATGACACACCCGTTCGTGTATCGGACAACGATTTTTAACACATTTGCGTTAAAAATCATGATAAAACATGGATCATACGTAGGTACGTATGATTTACAAAATTAAATCTTGAAAAAAGCAGGCATGTAAAAGCTAGGATTGACAGTTTCCCGGTACAAACGGTAATTTAATTGGTAATTACATTTAAACAAGGATTTCATTCAAATCCCAGAAAATCAATAAATGCCTATTATTTTATTTTTGGTAAAGATCAACTAATCTCAGAAATTAATTTTGACAGCTGCTAGTGTCATTAGAAATTAAACCTTATACAATGCTAAAAGGGTTCAGAGGAACGCCCACGAAAGGTGGAGTGACGATTTGAGATTCCATTAGAAATATTAGCAGACCCTGGCACAAGATCGAGATCTATGAAGAACATGGGGAGAGACCTTTGCCCAGTAGTGGGATGAAATGGGATGGAAAAAGGGTTCAAGTGTTTTGTCATTGTCAAAAGTCCAGCCGTCAGCAATTTAACGTTTATTTAAATAGACGTTTTTTCTTTCTTTCTTTCAAATATCTTTAATAATATTAGATTTTTATTATTTGATACTTACTTCGGGACACGTGCAAAACGACATAATACATTCCGCACTTGTATCGCTATTCTACTATTCATGGGACAAAGACTGACTTGTGCTGTTAAAATGCCACCGGGCTGATACTAGAATAATAAGAAACCCTAAATTAATTCACTTTATGTTTAATGACCATGTTATGTAAAACCTACATTAACCCTAGCAATTAACAAAAGGTGTTTTTACAACAAATTATTGACTTAGAAAATTCCACCTTTGTTTACTTGAAGGCAAGTTTCGGCTGAAAAAGGCCTATTAAGCACCAAGTTTTTTTTATTATAAATGAAGCTAAGAGTTTTGAGCAGTTTTTGAAATTACTTAGAAGTCCTGGAACTTTTTTTTGAATTTTTAATTTAACTTTGAAAATTTTACTGTGACTCGCTTTCACCCCATTTTTTTTATTTTGGTCAATATATTTGTACCTTTAATTAATGGCATGAAGCTGGTAATTTTATGGGTAGAAGTACAACTAATGAGGTCTATGTTACAAAAAAATAAATTAATAAAAAATGCATACTTTACGAAAAAAAAATTTTTTTAGGAGGTCACATCGATAATTCTCAAATTTACTTTTAAAAAATCATAACTCGAAAACTACAAAAAATCGGCAAACATACATGGGGTATTTTCGGGTACCCCTATATGTCAGGAACCCAGAAAAAATGTATTATCCTCACCGTTTGGGCCACCCTGTATTTATCGCGGGAGAAGATTGAAACGATGACCATAATTATTATTTAGGTATTTTTGAATATTTGAGTTTTATTATCAGTACTATCAGTGTCAAACTCATAAAAACTTAACTAAATATAATAATATTTAAGTAACTGCTAACTATTTGAGGTCAGTTGATCTTGCTGAAGATACGTATAGGCAATGGTACTTAAAAGAGGTAGATACGTAATGTCAGTTAGGTAAGCACTGATGCGAAGTCGAAAATACGCTAGACGACTATGATGCATTTTGCGTGTTATTTTATGTTTACCAAATAAAATCATTCAAATCAAATGGATTTGTGAAACCACAATCAAAATTTGATTCAGTATGAAGCCACAATAGGCCTTCAAAGTTGGGTGGGCAAGTCCATTACAAAAGTATACATATTTTGTAAAAAAATAATACCATTTTCGAACAGAGACTATTAGGAAGCAATTTTGTTAGAAGACCATTTTCATAAACGCAATATTTAATATAGCTGCCGTGCAAACTTCTTACGCGCTCCTTATAACTACGGAAGTGTGACGTCATAATTAGGGACACGTTTGAATGGAGCGTTTTTGGGCAAGTCCAAAAATGTGCAATTCAAATTGTGATATCTCGGGTAGTATTGATACTATCGCAGTGATTCTTTTAGCATTGCGTTCATAAATGTAACGTCTTTCGTAATAAACAAAAAAAAAATTACAGTCGTCTAGCCTATTGTCCCCTGGGATACGTGCCCATAATTTGACCGTGAGATATATACATGTTGCACAGTGTCATCTCAAACTGTCAATGCTTTGCTCAGGTGATCGAAGCTCTGATTTCGGTTGCCACTTTTTTAGCACAAGTAACCTATCTACGTCTTTTTTTTTATACTATCATTGCGTATAGGTAGGTAGTCAGCATCAAAATAATATGTGGGACGGAGTCGAAATTACAATGTCGGTCTTTACTGATTTCTAAAGTAAACCTATTCGCTACAAAAATAATATAATGTAACGATTTTCCTGCTTTTTGTCAAACTTCAAACGAAATAGTACGACTTTGTTATTGTGGTATTATAATGCTTGTGTCAAACCAACATCCCTTTTTGACCACTGTGGCACATATTATCATTCTGAAGTCATAAAACGATTGCTGTGTGGCCCCGTTAGTAGGACAAGTTTTAAAAATCACATGAGAAGAGTTCTGATAAAATTTGTGGGTAAACTTGACAACGACTTGTAGGGTTTCTGAGATATTTACACTTAACTCCTAGTCTTCAAAACATCCACAAGGCAACTTAGACATAAAACTGCACCCTTATTAACTACCCTCGCCCTACACACTGTAAACGTTTTATGGCGGACAGAGTAAGGAAGTTGTCAACTCAACCCAACCGATTTTAAAAATTCGTCCCTTATAGGGCTAGAGGGTCCATTTACTCTTGGCTACATTTTATAGGGGTGTTCGGATCTACTTTAAAAGTCAGCATGTCTCTTTGAAGGACTACTCTATCTACTTGTTTTGAAATTTTAATTAGGTAACTTTTTTTGTTCAACTTAGAAAGACTTACCCCCGAATTCACAAAGGCTAATCAACGTTAAGCATCCCCCAGAAGTATAGCTGTCTTTTTCAGTTTTATTGACATGGTACGGAACAGAATGAACGTGAGCGCGTGCAAAGCGTTGATTGACGTTCCTGAATTCGGGGGTTACTTGAATTACAATTTCTCAAACATTATTGAGTACAAAACTTTTAAAAGCTGCTACTAATCACAAACAATCAACAACAACATTAAATAAAAAACGGTACAATGGTTTGGTTTGCTTGTTATAAAAGAAACTGACAGATATACAAATACCAGTTTTTTTATCTCAAAAATAGCTCAAACTTCAAGCTTTTTTTCGGTGAACCCTTTCATCGCAAACCTTCTGTTTATAATTGACTGACATACGTAACAATGAGTGAGTGAATCATTGTTATAGGTTTCAAAATAATGTATCAGAGTAAAGAAAGGAGGTTTTGTAAATGAGTTTTAACTACACGTAACTACACTCTTGCACTCTGTATCCCTCGGCTTCTAATCAGGTTAGTCCAGCCTTCATTGCAGTCAGGTGCAGCAATAATCCAGTTACCAGAACGGGAAAAGGACAACGATTCACATGATACTACTGCATATGCTGCATATGCTGTGCAATGCACTAATTGGCAGTACTCGTTACAGCTTTGTAGAATATTACTTAGGAAATGGAATAGATAACTGAATTTGCTGTTTTACATAAGAAAACCGTATGGATAAATTCGTTTTAATCCCTTTACGTGAAAATAACGCTGGCTATGTACGTCACAGTAACCATTAGTATTCTGTTTGCATTCAAAATAGGAAAAAGTTTAATTTCGTTAATCAAATTTTATATAAGCATCCTGTTAACACAATTCTACAGACTAGACCTAAAGTCGCTCATAATAGTATGTTCATTTTCACTTTTCCCTTTTACGTTAAATACTTTTCTGTTTGTGCAGATAAAATAATACCTAAATCGTAAAATACGGGATAGCTACCATGTACCCTAATTTTGTTTTGAGTTTACACTATTTCGGCACTGTTAGAATGCTCTTGTAAGCTTATTTTGAAATTTTCCATTTGTTTAGCTTGTTTTAAGTATATTCACGTAGATCCATTGAAAAGTTACCACCTGAGCCTATCATGACCAGACATAAGCTGAGTGAGGTAAATATGTTGTTTATGTTTCTTTCTTTTCATTTACCGAATCGACATCCTGACCTGAACCCCATATCTTTTCATCAACGACAGTTGAATTATTATTGGTAATGAGGAAGTTTACTGATTGATTTGTAATGTCAACTACACTTGTAGCCTCTGGCACATAATATCGGGAGGTTCACTATTTCAGAAGTGGTTAGCTGCAGAATTGAATTTAATGTTTCCGATATCAAGAATTGGTCTTTGGTATTTGTTGACAAGCTTCACACAAAACAACAGCCTTTGTAAGTCACATGTCCAATCTGTCAGCCCTTATATGCTGATCACAGGCCTCAGCTCGAGTCTGATGTGGCGCGCGGCATACAACAACATGCGGGCTTAATGCGGCTCATTGAAAGGGTCATCATCATCATCATGTCAGCCGAACGACGCCTACATACTGCTCGGCATAGGCCTCCCCCAAGTGTCTCCACAACGATTGGTCCTGCTCTGTCTGCATGCAGCGGCTTTTCGCGATCCTCACCAGATTGTCGGTCCACCTTATGGAGGGCCTGTCCACGGAAGTTCGTCCGGTACGCGGTCGCTATTCCAGAACCTTTCCGCCCCAACGACCATCAGTTCTCCGAGCTATGTATTGGAAAGGTGTTACGTTGTAAAAGTAAAAAATAATTCATTCAGTGGCACTTGGAACAGTACATTTAAGGCAAATAGGTACAAAGAAACAAAAGTGTCACTGAAGGTATTAGCTCATCATATACTGGGTGTCATAATGACGCCGCAGCGCTGGTGGGTGCTTAACGCGGTCGTTATGCCGTCGCTGATGTCAAAATATGTGTAAAGGTTTGAAAAAGGTTTTCTCTGTCTTGTCGCTTTAAGTGATGAAGCCACCAAAATCTCACCATTTGAAAGTTCTTGTTATGTGTCTGTGGCAATTATTTTGCAATGAAATAAATCCTCGGTATTCCCTTAGAACTCATCCAAATCAGAGCTTTAACGTCCCGGCTGTACCGTCCCACTGCGTAGTGGCGCGCCTGTGATAAGACGCTCTTTGTTCACAACTTGAGATGCACTGACTCGGCGAACGTGTCAGGTGCTTTGTTATTGTGTTACCTCGAGTTCGTAGTAATTTTGTTACAGCTATTTAGTATATCCTGTAAACTGGAGTTTCTGCTGCTATGTCCGGGGGAACGTATACGTCCGGGGGAACGCGTAAAAGGCACGTGCTTACACAACGTATTCCCCCACCATGGACGATGAGAGGGAGTAGTAGGGTTTTTAGTCGGTAGAGCCACTGGGGTAGCCCGTGGAGAGTCCGACATAACCCGTCCAACCCCCCGGTTGGCGGGTATGCGTAAGTGCATTTCCCCTACTATAAAAAAAAAAAAAAAAAGTTTCTGCTGCAATTAAGCAGATTGAAATTTACGAGGGAAAGGTGACCCCGCATTCAAAACTCTTGGCCGAACTCCTACTTTGTGTTTATCAATTTAGCTTGCGGGTAACGGAAAAAACCGATGAAAAACCTAAGCAGACTGGATTATGGCGGTAGGCTCGACCTTACCATATTAAAGGATTCTTATTCGCTTAGCAAATTGTGGCCTTTGGAATGTAACGTTCACCATGACGTCACCAATCTGACTATCCGGTTAAGTGCAATATATCCATGGGTGTTTGTTTTTGGTTATTTTTAACTCCTTCATTTATTGTGTAAATTACATCTGTAATTTACAAAAATAAGATTGAATTAGGAAACATAGCAGTTATTAATGGTTGTGGTACAAGGCTACGAAATTTCGTTTCTTCTGAACCGGAGTAGCCCCTAGGCGTCCGTCTCACAGCGGCGCGTAGCGGCATGGCGGCGATAAGACGCGCTTCGTTCAGCGTACCGCGATAGCTTCGACTGAGCTGACTCGCTTTGTTTTTCAACGGAGACCTTATTAAAAAGATCGAAGTTAAGTTAAGTTGTGTTACTGCTACATTTACTAATCGTATGTCTAGTCTATCCACTTAGAGTACCCTGTAAACCTTAACTTCTGCTGCTCCTAGGCTCTTAATGAGGAAGAATAACAAGGTTTTTTTTAAAACTTCGATATTCATCGTTATCGTTCGTTTAAAATCTCATGTACTATGCACCAAAGTGGCATGGCGGCGATAAGACGCGCTTTGTTCAGCGTATCGCGATAGCTTCGGCTGAGCTGACTAGCTAGACACGGTTTACATGTCAGATGCTTTGTGGTTTCAAAGGAGATCTTCTCACTAATATTGTAGTATTTCTGTTGCTATTAGACACTCAATATCGAGTGAATACTCTTTTCAAAGTTTTTTTGAAAATTTATCAAAACTGAGGGTACAATTAAGACATTAAATTACGATTATCACATTATTTTTCATTTTATCGTTTCGAAATTTTGTGTACTATGCACCATAGTAGCCCCTAGGCGTACTACTCACAGCGGCGCGTAGTGGCATGGCGGCGATAAGACGCGCTTTGTTCAGCGTATCGGGATAGCTTCGGCTGAGCTGACTCGCTAGACACGGTTTACGTGTTGCTTTGTTGTTTCAAACCTTGTGATCTAAGTTGTTGTGTAACTATTAAATTTACAACTTAACTACCCTTCACGTTCGGCATTCATCCTTATTCTGATTATTTTGTTTTGCTTCAAGATTCGAATAATAGAAAAAAACTGTTTAATGTTTATTTGATGTCGACCCGACCGATTTGGTGTATTTGTCACCGGAAAATAACAAGAACCGTAAATTTATAAATTTCCTAGGAAATTTATAAACTTTCGTAGGATTCTACACGAGAGATAAATTGTATTATTTTACGCCCTCATTTCCGGAAATTGATAAACTTTCGGAACGCATCCGTAAAATAATAAGTGGGCGGTAACCAAAGCCATGTGCGCTCTGATTGGTCGAATAAGTCACGTGTCATTCCTCTCCTCCGACATTTAATTTTGGTAGAAGGCCAGTTTCAATGTTTTATAATTTGTAAGAACAATTCATCTTCGTGTTCATTGTATAATTTGCGGCTAACTCTCCGGCGATGAGAAACACCGATAAAAAATCTAAGCAACCCAGATAACGATTGTATGATCGCTTCTTACCACGATGGGTTCAAATTCCCTCGTTGACATGCGGGCTTCTGAATGATCCGTTCGTTTACCGTGACGGGAACTCAGTGTGCCTCTGACTACCCCATTTGGGATATGATCGAGATGGTATGCCATGTTTTGTAGGTTATATTTTATAAGTGTATTTCATTTTTTTATAAACTTTTTGATATCGTAAAACACGATTTCTTCTGTTTTATTTTGATTAAGTAGGGGTTATCAGCCTATTAATTGTAAAAAGTAACCCGTTAAACCTACCCAGTTTTAAAGTAAAAGTTCAGTCAGGTAGGTATTCGAAACTGATAAATGTACAGTTTGGCAAGTCTGATTGTACCATAATCTACGAACACAAGCATTGCCACTGTCAACATCGACCAATCAGAGGGCAGTGTGTTATTTTCCGTAATTTATAAAAGCGTAAAATTAAAAGCTCTTCTGTGATTAGTCGAACCGTTTAGAATCTTACGAATAGATATCCGTAAGTTGATAAATTTACCACGAGTCGTCGCAAATTTATAAATTTACGGAAATGTGGGCGTAAAATAATAAAATTTATCTCTCGTTTAGAATTCTACGAAAGTTTATAAATTTCCTAGGAAATTTATAAATTTACGGTTCTTGTTATTTTCCGGTGACATATTCATTAAGATGTTGATCTCTACACCAATAGTCGCGAGTTTGATTCCAAAACAGTACGAACGTTCGCGTTCATGCTGTTTGTTTTAGTTTGGATGCTTAATCATACTAAGTTTATAATCATAAAAAACATCATTCAACTCTAGTAACCTATCGCTAAAACTTGCCTTAGTTTATGGTTAGCCGGCTTGAAACAATGTGCGTGGAATAATGTCTTTTCACATAAAAATTATATTCAGACCGAAAACATCACAGTGACAAAAAAGAAGCTCTAACATTTTAGATATTATTAAACTTCGCGCGAAACCAAAATTAAGTTTTTTGTTATTAACTAGAATTTTCCTGTTACCGCCAATCGACTCAGTAAACCTCTAAACTTTGATGAAAAACATTTCCGACGGTAAATTTGTTTTCGAAGTTATCTATTTATGGTTTACTCGCAATACTCGTTATGTGTTCGTTACGTTCCAAATACATTCATGGTTTATGATTATTAATGTAACTGTAGAGTAACAAAACAAAAGAAAATTACGAAGAGAATAGAGTGCGTCTTTTGGTGTCAGACTGAAGAGTAGCTTAACTTCAAACTCGGATAAATCCAATTCTGAGAATTTTTAAGATTTTGGTGTCAAAAAAAAGCGTAAAAAACTAGCTTTGGTGCTATTTTAGCAGTTGCGTATAAATCCGCATGGCTCTTGAGGAAAATACCGTTAAAATCGTACAATTTTATCAAAACCAGATAGATCCGTGACAAAGTTTTTTTTCAACTGTAGATAGATCCCTCCGAGCCAACCAGCGAACATCATTTTTTCAACATGGACGTCAGTTGACGTAAACGCGCCGACAGTATCACGGTACTTTCCTGCTTTTTATTGTATTTAAATAAAAAACAACTTACAAAAAAACACACTTTAAGTGTCGATAGTACTCCGATAAATCAAAACTCCATAAATCAATTAAAAGTTTTTTTTCAAATATGGATAAATTGCATTCTATTAAATCAAATGCAGTTAAATCCAATCTAAATATATTTATAATTAATTCAACGATGGTTTTGTAATTGATTTCGTTATAGAGGGTCGTTTCCTTCAATACTGTTACCACAAATAAAATAATACGTTCTTTTAAATCATTGATTTAGGTTAGATAACACTTTTTCATTAATATCTTCTAAGAGGGTAGAGTGGATTTATCTGAGTTTGAATTTAAGCGACTCGAGCTGGTTTTAGAGTCACGCGGATGAGCCGGCCGTCCGCGCGCGGTTCGGTATTCATATCCCTTTTGGTAAGGCGTCGTCGGCTTAGGCCAGAAAGGAAGCCAGCAATGCATGCTCGCACACGCACGGACGAGCCGCGGTCCGCGTGACTCTAAAACCCGCCTATTCCGCACAGGGGTGGCATTCCGGATAATATCACTTCACATTTCGGTGTTTCACGCTTACTTCAATTATCAATACGCTTGCTTCACTTTGAATGTGTATTTTCTCTCATTTTAAATGTAAATAATAAAATGATGATATTAGGCGTAGTTTCTTTCTCTCAAACAACCACAGTCGCCACGACAGAAGTGAATTGTGGCGCCAACCGGAATAACATAGCAGATCTCCACAAGCACAGCAAATTATAATATTTAACCTAAAGTTAGAGAAAACTTTAGCTTTTGTAGCTTTTGGTAATACCTTCTTAAGGGAAATGGGCGCCCTTTTGAAAGAAAGAAACGGTTGTTTTCAACCAAAAAACATGTCTATCCCGTTCTGTATGACAAGTGAAAAACCCAGAAATTTTGTGAAAACATATACACAACAGATAATATCCAATTATCTCATTTTTAAGACAAAAGCCAATCCAACAAAACAATACCATTTGATTTTAAAACATAACAAATCCGACATGGATTTACATTTAAAGATTAAGTTTTAAAAGCAATAGGAAATTCATTTTCGCAATAAGTTTTCGCAAGTTCAAAATCGATTTATTCACCCGACTGTACAGAGCTTGTTAGTCTAGCGCTTCTTGAAGCTGCGATGGCTTTAATTAAGCTGTGCCGAGCTATTATAACGAACACAGCGAACTAATAACGGGTCGGGCTGATTTAAAACTAGCTGCTGGAGATAATAATGCTCTTTGGAATATGTTTTCGTATTTTGAATTGATTATTGATTTACAATATATTCAGTATTCACTCATTTTAGCTGTTGTTCCGAATCGTGAATTTTTTTACAATTCTTTTGAGAAACATGTGTTAAAAACGTGTGAAAATTATGTATCAAAATTATTCAATTTAGAAACAATGGCGATCCGACATTAAAAGGCTGGTCCTCCTTTTTGTAAACTGTTATTGTTAGCTTGGAGCTTGTTTAGTTTTATTTATCTAGGTTGAGAAAACCTAGATAAATTTGGCAGGTTAAAACAACCTTCAAAGCACAAACTAAACAAAATGGCGCCACAATATGAAAATACCAAAGAAAGAACAAATACAACTTAGATTTCCATTTTAAAGATTAAGTTTTAAAAGCAATAGGTAATTAATTTTCGCAAGTTCAAGATCGATTAATTCACCCGACTGTACAGAGCTTGTTAGTCTAGCGCTTCTTGAAAGCTGCGGTGGCTTTAATTAAGCTGTGCCGAGCTATTATAACGAACACAGCGAACTAATAACGGGTCGGGCTGATTTAAAACTAGTTGCTGGAGATAATAATGTTCTTTGGAATATGTTTTCATATTTTGAATTGATTATTGATTCAGAACATATTCAGTATTTACTCACACCACATGTGAATGGTGTGAAACTATTTAATTTAAGAACAATGGAGATCTGACACTTAAAGGCTAGTTCTCTTATTTTTATAAACCGTTATTAAGTAAACTGTTATTGTTAGTAGCTAGATCATCAATCTTGAGGATTTGTCAGGTTGAAAAAAACCTTTAAAACACAAACTTTTACTTTTTTTATAGGATGGGGGACATACGAGCTGACAGATCACCTGATGGAAAGTGAATACTTACTGCCGCCTAGGATATTTGCAACACCAAAGGAGCTACAAATTGCTTTGCCACAAACTAAACAAAATATTTTAAAAATACCGAAACGGTGTTGAAACAGGTGCAGGTTCAAATCTCGCTTATACTTTGGCCAAGTTTTAACATTTGAGGTACGATTTCGAACATTGCATACTAAGATATTTGTGGATAATATTGTGAATTATTTAAACCACAATTTAAATTTTATCAAATAATTTCCCTAACAAAGGTATAAGCAAACACTACCGGTAAGTACAGGCGAGTAAACGTTCAAAGTAAATAAATATTCAATGTGCACACCTCAGGGACTTCCCTTTGTTCCCTGTCTTGCACTGCTTAATTATGCAAAACGCTTAATTCTATCAGCTATTTCTTTCCAGTGGAATTAGCATAACAGCTGTTCTAATAGCAGTTTTATAATGGTTCACAGGACAAAGATTCAAAAAACTCATTTAATTCAATGTTTTAACTTGCAATAATGGGAAAATTATTCAACAAATAAAAAAAAGATAAATGAAACTTAGTGGAGAGACGCCTTTGTCTTTGTTTAGTGTCTTGATGTTACTATCTTTAAAATTAATAACGTATTGCAGAATATCAAGGCACAGAGCTTAAGTGCCATGAAAGGATAAACATTATACAATTATTATCTCATTATCTATATATATAAAAGAAAGTTGTGTTAGTTACTCCACTTATAATTCAGGTATCAATGCCGCGGCATCTGATGTAGTACCCAACCCAACATATTAACCATGACAAAAATTCGGTCGTCATTTATCCACCACGCTGTGTACACGTTATTTTTCTTATTAATATGCAAATGTTTCCGGTTTGATTCTAGTCTAAATGTTAAACTTTAAATGACACAGGGTAGAGTTTTTAGTTAAAATAGTTTTCCAGTAGTGAAATCCTGTTTTGTGCCCGCTGGGGTAGCGGCTGGCAAAGTTCCAAAAGTGATTTAATTTGACACTCGCTTTTCATGGGTTTTAGCAAAAAAATATCTAAAAAAACTATTAGATGTGGTTATTTTGAGATTTTGGTAAAAAAAATATGTTTATAAATTTAAGTGGCTACTTAAGGCAAAGCTACTACTCAACTTCTTAAAGCCTTACACGTCACAATACTGGGCACAGGCCTCACCCTAACACACTTAAGAGAAGATTACCTTTTAAAAAACTAAATCAAAACAAGGGTTTTTTCTGCAACGTTGATGATCTTGGTAACTGTTATAGTGTGGTCTGTCTAAAATTAACTATGTGAAAATCTCTACGCATCATTATTTATGTAAACTCAGAATAAATTTAAATCTCTGATCCGCCCTATCCGTTGATTAAATCCACGACAAGTCTATTATCAAGTTTTTTTACAGCGTGAACTACCAGCTGTTATGGTAATGCCTAAGAAGAAAATTACTTACTGCACCCGCCCTCGATAGAATCAGCGCTTAGCATAATTAATGAGTGCAGGACACGGCGGGAAACAAAGCGGAGGGTCTGAAGATATTACGTTTACAAAGATGGTACCCAACACCACAGTTTAAACCATACAGTAGAACATCTAAATACAAACGTGCCACTCTCGGTTTAAATGTGTGCGTGAGCGTCGCGCGCCGTGTCGCGATATCACGCCCACACGATTTCACGCACACGCTAGCATAAATAGGGAGGCATAGGGAGGCGGCAGTACGGACGGGCTGTGCCGCGTGTCTGTGTGCACACTAGGCTAATCGGCGGGCGGCCTTAGATAGCCTACTGTATAGTTCATACTGTGCCAACACGGCGTTTTGTACTGTCTTGAGATTGGCGCTACTGGGTTTTTGGTAGTGGTTATTTTTTTCGAATAATAGGTACTGTTTCTGAAATAACCTATCAATTTTCTAATAATCGACAGTTTTTGCCTAAAATAACCTATCGACTCACCCCTTATTCATAAAAACTTAAACAGCTCTTAGACGACATTTTAACTTTTGTATCACTTTGTCACTGTCATTCTTATTGCTGCCGCCATTTGTGAGTAAGTGACACCACACGTCAATTGTCTAAACTATGCTTTAGCGTTGCGTTCGTTTTTATGAATAAGGGGGTTAAACTGGATAGTATCGATGGTGAACATGTTTTGATAACATTGATCGCTATTTGAATATAATTTTGGTAGGTCACGAAAGCTGCCATGAAAGTATGTGGGAACTTCCACCGTGGACGCTATGCTATGCCGTCACCGCAGCTCCCACCACGCGGTAGGACCAGGGGGGCTAAAAAAGCCAAAATATTAGATGATTCATATTATGAATCATCTAACTGACGTTTCACCTAGAGCGCGGTCCGTTTCGACTCAAAAGTGATAATAGCGCGCTCACGTCGCTCACGCTCATACAATTTATCAATTCGGGACGCGTGTGAGCGTGCTATTATCACTTTTGACTTGAAACGGACCGCGCTCTAGATGAAACGTCAGTTAGATGATTCATAATATGAATCATCTAAAATGTTGCCTTTTTAGCCCCCCAGCAGCGGCATGCACGAACACCGCTGCAATTACCGGAGGTATATCCACCACACTGCCACGCCTGAGTTCTCTTTCTTTCCATGCGGTACTTAGTAAGATCCTTCCGCCACAGCTAGGCGAGAACTCAAGCGATAAAACTCGCCCCATATCACTTCAAGTTGAACCCATTTATGTTAACAAAAAGAGGAAGAAACGTTACGAAACGTTCGCGAATTTGAAAACTGGCACTTGACAGTGACGTATAAATGACGTGCACGCAAACAAGTCGCTGACATATTGGCCACTTTTGGTACGAAAATGCCGTATCTTCCTCTTTCGGTTTTATCAATGGGTTGAACCCAATTTTCGGGAAAGTGTAGGCTTCTTAATGACCCGTTCACTATGACGGAAAGATCCGTGTGCTTCTGACTACCCCGTTTAGTAGGCGTATGTTAAATATTATTACTGTACTTATACTTATTTAGCTACAGTGCTCCAGCTCAATAATAAGCGGGTTCTGTCTTTATTTTGTTTCTTTCAGATTTTAATAAACACTAAGTTTATCTAGGTCAACTACAAGTTGTGTAACCAAACGAGTTTTCACCTTTTTGCAACTGTTGTAGGAAATTAAAAAGCATCTAAATAGATAGTAAAGACAAAGCAGTGTTGTTAATCTCTCAATTATTTTACCTCTTAGTGAGTTTTTATAAAAAAATGTGATCAATTAGCAATTTGTAACGTGTTGCATTCGTTTAACTTACGTAGTTTACCATTTTGATGACTTCATTATGTTTTATGTTTATTAATCCCTCAAAAAGGTTAGAAAAAATAAAACCTTAAAATATCCATTAAAGCCATTTTACACTTTTTTTTTTTTTTTTTTTTTTTTTTTTTTCGTGGGGAAATCCTCATGGATACCTCGCTGCCCGGGGGGACGACGAGGTTATGTCGGACTCCTACCGACTAAAACCCCACGGCACTCGACCGTGGCACTTTGGCGGCGAAGCTGGATCCTACCGTAAGTAATACCGCACTGCTCCGCCGCCAGTGCTGGCCCCTAATAGAGCCCCCTCCAACCGACCCCCCAACGAAGGGGGGTGGCCACGAAAGCGCCTGGAGTACGCAGACACTTTCGCCGTCTCGGTGGACGCCGTGCAATGCAAGCCAGAGCACCCCCGCACTCCGGCCCGCTGGCACCCACCGTACGCAGGCCCTACTGGGCCCGCAACCACGAGCCACCCAGAGGGCGGCTCCGCTGCCGCAACCAGCGGTACGGCCCCGCCGGGCCGCGACGCACAGGAGGGATCAGCCTCGGATCACTGGCCCCCACCAACCGATTGTGCGCCGCGGCCTCCACCACGCGCCTCAGGGCGCTTGCAGGCCCCACTGGCCCTGCAATCCCACGTGTTGCCCTTGCGGGCTGCAGCGGGTGGGTGGCTAGTCCACCACACTGCCACGCCTGAGTGAGTCCTCTTCGCTTCCCGGCGGTTGGACGCTACCACCGGTACTAAGCCCCCTCGCCACGCCAAGGCGAGAACTCATGAGGGGGAAGCCATTTTACACTTACGTAACGTTCAATCAGTAGGCTTGAATGCGACCAAAATCCTACTTAAACTGTGTCGCAAATGAGAAAGGGAAACCTTTTTGTTGAAAAAAAGAGTAACATAATAGTCATGCCTATTAAATAGTTGTATGCCTAATAAAGCCGCTTGATGTAGCAAGATTATTTTTCTGCGGCAAACCAAGCTAATTACTTAATGAAAAGAAGCAATTTCTGTAGTTATTTTCATGTGGTTAATATCAGTTTAAATTCCATTGTGGAAATTGTGTTCCATTCCATAAGTTCACTGTAAAATGTAACAATAAAAGATTTAAAAACTATAGACTTAAAAACTAAAAAAGAGTTTCATAAAAAATATAATTGCTAGGCGGTTCTAATTTTAAAAATAATAAGTAGGTACCTATAACCTTTTTGCAAAAATGATGGTATCGTCAACTCAAAAAGTATTTGCTTACTAGGATAGGTAGCTTATTGATACCTATCTTTACTAATCTTTTGAAAAACTGATCTTTATAAATAAATAAGAAAGGTCTTTTTCTACATAATATGAAACTAGAATAATCATGTCAACAAATATAAAATAAAATCCAAGGATTAAAACACTGGAAACTGACTAGACAAGGTATCGAATGACTCCTAAGCTCTTTTGTCCAGGACACTCTCCTAGCTAAGCTTAATTCCAAAAAATAATAAAACTGAATAAAATGTTGCAAATAATAATAAAATGTTAGATTTACTCATTTTCATTTCAACAAAACGACGACGAGCAAAGCATGCTCAAAGTAAAAGGGTTTCTTTGCTACAAAATGTATTTAACTATTATGAAAACAGCACACAGGACGGTACAAAAACTGACCTATATTTGGTAAGAGTATAATTTAGCTGCTTCAGCACGGAGCTAGGTTCTCATAAATTTTAATACGACGTGAAGCGAGATTCCCCTGCGGTTACATTTTAAGTTAAAAAGTGGGTGGTTCTCGACACCCTCTCAGAAGTAGAATAAATATAATTTAGAATAATGCACTAAAAATCAAGCTTTGAATTTTCACATATTTTTTTTTGTATTTTTAATCTTAATATTTACATAATTGTTAACTGTTTCTTATTTGTTTTGAAATTGATAATAGCTAATCAAACATTTCATTAACTCGTTAACGCGTTGCGTTAGCCCTTAACTTAACTGTGGGCTTCTAAAGAAGATTTCCAGGGTTTGGACCTAGTACCTGCCCTGAACATGCAACGGTATCGGTATCGTAACATTTATTCACGACTACCAGTCCCAACAGCCTTCGTTCTATTGTCAAACATTCAGTGTCACGTGACTGGTAGGAACAGTTGCTAAGCTCTCTGAGGATAGCAACTAGATTAGTATGCCCGAAAACTAGCACAGCCGCATTTCGTGGCAGCTTTCGCTACGCAGCCACGAAATGCTGGAACAATATACCTCCACCAATTAGAAATTTAAGTAACATTCGGACTTTTAAAAATACTTTTAAAGCACATATTTTGAAAATTCAAAACACAAAATAAAGGCTGTGTGATATGGTTTAACTGTATGTATTCCAAAGTATGTTATTATATTTAAATTATTAATAGTATGTATTATATTGTATTGGTTCCATTATGTTGGTTCTTTTGGCTGTTTTTTTGTTTATTTATATTATATTGGTAATTGTAGCAAAGTCGTGCACGGTGGCGACCTCTACCTCAATAGGTGTCCACGGAAGACCAGCGACGAGGTGCCAACCAGGTACCCCGTCAATATGCTGAGTGGGGACCCTTTCAGTTCCACAATAATCTTAGAGATAATAAGTTAGTTTTTAAGAAATGTATTTTTACTTATTGTTGTGGTTCCTGAATAAATATTTTTTCTTTCTTTCTTTCTTTCTAAGACGAAACTAAAACTGTTGTTTTCACTATATTTCCAGCATTTTCTCATGTTACTCACCTTTTAAACCTTTTCAGGACCATTACAAATAATTCAAAACCAAAATTAACCAAATCGGTCAAGCCATTCTCGAGTTTTAGCGAGACTAACGAACAGCAATCCATTTTTATATATAGAGACTAGCTGTCCCGACAGTGCCAACAGAGATCAAAATTAGCCAAATCGGTTCAGTGGTTCTCGAGTCTCGGTTTAAAGACGTTTATTTCTACAAAAACACAAGACGTGTTTACTTAAACTGAAATACAACAAATTATATTATACAAATGGACACATTGATTAGCGCAATTTATATAATATTCTTATGTAGTTCGTTACATTTTAAGTACAGTTCAAGCGAGACTAACGAACAGCCATCGATTTTATCATCATTATCGTCAGCCTATTGCAGACCACTGCTGGAAGTAGTCCTTTCCCAGGTTATGCCACAGGAGAGTGAAAATTATAGACCTTTCCTTTAGTTTTCCATAAAATGCAATTAGTTAAAGGCGACTTTTGTTTATTTATGACTATTAATATGATAGTTATAATGTCACTATTTTGGGAAAATCAACTAGGTATTATTTACGATTGTAAATACAATCAACGTAAAAGAATTTGGTACACAATTAAACCAAATCAGACCCTAAATATCTCAATTTATATGACAATGTAAACTTAAATTTTCACAAATTGCATGCAATTAAGCTTAAATACCTGAACTAAACAAAACTTTGTTTAAATAAACATTAAGTGCATATTATGACTGGACGTTGGAAAATGCATTTCAGCAACAAACGTAAAATGACTTAATTAAACTACACATGCATGGACGTGGATGAAACGAATTCATCCACATCCATTTAAAATTTGTATTCAGCGAATATTTGCCTATTTAAACTACGCTCGTACCAAATTGCTCACACACACTTAAATAGGGTAACCAATATTTTGAGAGTTTTTGATGTCACTTTTTCTTTCTTGAAGGACTAAGTTGTTAGCTATAGCTCGTAGGCAGTAGTAAATAGAGCACTTTAAATAAATTGAGTTTATCAAAAGTCGGTGCAAATTCATAATGAGGTCCTTACAATTGAACACTATCCGGGTGAACAGTATTACGAGTGCCGGTACGGCGCTTTGTGAACAGAGTCCAGACACTTTCCATATTTGGTCTTTTACCTCGACCTAGAGTATATATATTTATTTATTAGTCTAAGTTATTTTAACCCGCTACGCTACGATACGCTTTCTAATTAATAGTTTCGGGAATAAAATTTTACATGACAGCCTAACATAAATTGAAGAATAAAATCTAATTCATATAGCTGAGTATATGTAAACACTAATGACACTTGATAAAATGTGGCAAATAAGCAATTGAGAATCTAAATAAACGAATACTTTGGTATATTACTATTAGAGCCTGCCATTTCCACTGCAGGGCAAAGGCCTCCCCATCCCGTTTTAACTGTTGCCGATTTCGTGCTTTCTCCGACCAATGAGTGGTTGAATCCGAACATGAGTGGCTTAGTGGTTCGTGTAGCTTTATGTGGTTACCCACATGCACAACAAGACAAAATAATTAACCTAAGTCACTAGTTTATTGACATATTTAACTCAAGCATAATAACAAAAATAAAACATTCACTCAATACCCGTGATATTACCCTGTTACGCCATTTACGTGACTGCTTAGTAGCTCTGTATAATTTCATCACCAATCTCACTATTCCAACCAGCGTAAATAATCTAACAAAAGTTTGCAACAGCCATTCCAAAAACATCATAGCTGACATTGTTCAACCTAAACCATAAAACGACTCCTAAATTAGTTTCAGAAAATCGTTACGATTTTATCGCAGAGTCCAGAGTTGTCCTATTAAAAGTTGCTCATATTGCTACACCAGGGTGCATACCCTCTGTATCTCCGCGTATGAAATTCAAATGGCCGAAATCCTCGTTTATAATTCACTGTGCGGTTTAGATATGATCCAATATACCAACGTTCGGATTAAAGTTTAAATTTTGTATAGAGCTGAGGTGCTAAGCTTCAGATCCCTGCTGTGATGGTTCGTGTACATTTTCGGTATAACATGCTAACTTGTTTGTAGCTTATATTTTAAGACCTATTAGCTAATATAAGCCTTACTGCGCTTATGATGCACCGAAAACCTATTAAGCTTATGATCTTGGGGTACAATATCGAATATTGGCTTCAAAACTTGCAATATTATGAATAAAAAAGATAAGTAACATTCTAAGCATGACATTGACAGATAGATTGGTAAATCATACGTGTCAGCGTATGATTTTACAATCCATCTGGTAATATTATAAAATATCCAGGAATCATGTGTGTGTACAGCGACACCTGTTTGCAATTAAACGCAATATTTCTCGAAAGTCTATCCGTGTTTAGGAAATATTTTCATAAGCAACAGTGAGAGAGCACTTATATTTGGTCATATTTTATCTTAAGTTACTTAATCATATCCTAACACCTACTTAATTTACAATGTCACAACTCCGTAAAAGATACATTTTTTAAAGAAAAATTAATCGACATAAGGAAAATGTTTTGATAAGGATATTAACGACCGAAGAAAATGTGTTAATAAATTATTGTGTACAGAAAGAAACACTTATTCCAATCTCCAAGCTTTTGTGATCCAAATTCAATTTCAGTTCTTTATTTACAAATCTGTTTTGGTTTCAGCAATTCATCTTCGTTATGGCTTTGATTTGTCACATTTGAATGAATGAAAAACAAAATTCTGATTGTTAGGATATTCAATTAGTAAAAACATCTCATATTTTCCACTGTTTTATTTTCTACCGATATCAACTTGGATTTGTTTTAGTCTGAATGTGAAGGCACGTTGTGACTAGGTTGTGACCTGTCACCCAACGGCCAACTTGTTACATTTGTCCTGACTACCCAGAGGTGAAATAGTGAGTGAATGTGCGACAAATTGTCGCGTTCATGTCTAGCAATAGAGTCGCAGGATAGATATCCTCTAGTGAGAAGACCACTCTCCTTTTGTGTTAACCGCTTTTAACTATTTCTACTTTTAATGTAATTTATAATTTTGCTTACCATATAAATTAGTGTGCAATTTTTAAAACATCTCACGAAGGATTTGTCGTCATGTCTACAGTCTAATAGGTACTAACTTTACATCCCCGAAGTCTTGAGCAATAGATCATTAAAACTTTAGTTTCCATTCAAATGTTTTCGTCGTCGCCATTCATTTATTTGTATCCAACTCCAAGACCAAAATTGTTTTATGCTCTTTCTACAATCAGTCAAATGAAATATAACTCTGGCAGCGCTTGTTACGTCCTCTAACCCCATATCAAAAGTCCACAGTTTTCCCCCACAAGCATGCATAAACAGAGCCCTTAGGCATTTCTACCAACAAAACGTATCTTTGCTGCTAAAGATAACAATCGGAACACTTGGCGCGTACGACACATTCCCTTAGGAAAAAAATAAAAAATATAACGCAACGTAAAAAGAGGCAACTCCTGGGCAATATTATGATATTATGTTATTGGCGCCCTGCCAATAGGAAGTCCGTTGCACGCTCTCTGCGATGGTCCTTCGAGCCGGATTCCGAATTTCTATGGGCTGCAAAAAGCGGACGCTAGCGCTTATGATATTATTAGGGATGATATAGTTATTCTAGCAGTTCAGAGCTCTACGTAGTTACGGAAATGGTTGTGTATCTGTTTAGTCCATATTGGGTCTATCAGCGGTATCCATTTGGCTGGGTATGAAAAAACAAGTCGGTTCAAGGTCACCCTTGCAGTTACAGCGTTTTATAGTGCTGAAGGATAGAGTCGTTGTCTACTTTTATTACTTGTGTTTGTGTAATCAAAGATTGGCACACATATCTTAGTTTAGGCTGAGTGTGAAACTGCAGCATGGATTTGAAGACAAAGTCGGAGATGGTAATATAAGTTTTACCGGTGGCAATTTAAGTTTTATAGGACCGGCAAGTGACACCTGTCTCTGTGTTTTTTTTGCAGTGTCCATAAACTTTCAACATAAATGAAAATATTAATATACATATTTAATATCATTTTCATGTGCTTGTTTGCGTTGCGTCATCGCTCGCACTTGCCAATGACGGCGATAAACTTTTACTATCGTTATTAAATAAATAAAATAAATATCACTGGACATTTTTCCACACAACGACATCCAGCCCTAAATAAAGCAATTAAATACTTGTGCTATGAGATACTAGACCGATACGACGTTGTTAAATTGATTTAGAGCTGTTTTTTTAATAGTCAGGGGGTCTAAAACGGCAACATTTTAGGTGTTTCATATATGAATCATCTAAGTGACGTTTCATCTGGTGAATTGCTAAAAACGGTAAAACGGCGACATGAAAAGTGTTTCACCTACTTGACATTTCATATCTTAGACATATTTTTCTTTTTTAAATTTATTTCATGGCTTGGACTCTTAGAAATAGTTTGATGACCAAAAAAAATAGTGTCGCGCCTAATAATTGTAAACTTAACGGTTTTCATTAAACAAATATTTTCATCATTACAACTAATAATTTAAGGCTTAAAAAGTAGCTTATTATTGAATTTGTGTGATTTCTTATCACTAATAATTGTAAAATGTTTTTAATTTACAATTTTTATGTCTGGCAATGAGGACCGTGACAGGTGGCCTAAGAACAATAATGTCACAGCTGTCAATCGAGATTGTAAATAATGTTCGTGAAAACTTGTGATAAAAATCATTTTCCGACCGGAAACGATGAATGTAGACAAGAAATTGGTGCTAGCTAGGCATGTTCTTGAGATTGAAGATATTTGCAAGGAGACATGACTCTGTAACAACAAAGCCCGAGTGATTTGCCAAACTTTTGCCTCGGCAATGGCGTACAAGACGACTTTATTTGGGAGCAGATTTTTAGGTTTTAATGCCGCACATTTTTTAAAAAATACACATTATAATAACAAAAACGTTTTTTATTTACTCGATAATATTGGAATATTCACCAGAAGACAGCTAGTTAACGTAAATGTGATGAACTAAGTTTTCAGGAATTTCATTCAAAATGTTATAAACCTTCAGTGTCGTTTCCACCACGGTCTTGGAAATTGGTTCAATTTATTGTCACTATTATGTATTCTTGGTGTCATTATAATAATTCACAGGAACACATTTTACTAGGAATAATTAAATTTATCCCAAAAAGATTAAAAAATGTTTACTGCTATGTGAATTTGACAGCTCAGCGCTGTCACCTAGTAGGGTAATTTCGTCTGTTCGCGTCCATTTAGTGCAGTTGCTAAATTTGACAGTGAATCAAAAAATGCTCCAGCACTGATTTAAATATAAAATATATATAATGTATCCATTATATTCTAGTTTATTTTAGGATCAACTTAAAGTTTTTTTCGAAACATTGCATTTTTTTAATAGATAAATTACAGAATTAGGTGTTTTTCCAAAAATGACAATTAGCGTGCACTGTAGACCATTTCGCGGAAATAATTTATCAGCTGCTTTACTGCCAGCATTAACTCTTGGCAGGGGACCCTTGCACATCCAACTTCCGCTTTGCCAGCTAGTCTCCCTGGCGCTGATTTGCATTCCTTAACAATCGCTGATGTTGTCGCTGGTTGTTGAATGCTTGCAGTGCTACTCTTACCTTGCTGTCGCTGTAGACAGTCACTTTTGTGACATCGTTGTGACGCTTGCCTGCTATGTAAGCGCAAACCATAATGCATACATTTTGGTTTCAAGAACGCTGGCCAGCCTGCCCAAGCGTACTGATCTCTTTATCGCCGAGCCATCATCACATAGTGCGTCTGTGCACGCCAGCAACCAAGAGTTTGATTGATTATTTCCTGAATCCGTCTGTGTAGCATATAAGACCACCTGTGTCTGTTCTCCAGTGGTCTGTCTATGAATGAATAAACAGTAATCAGGTCTATATTTTACTATTGTTTTTTTTTTAGCATTTTCCATTCAGTATCTTTCTAAAGAAAACCAGAAAAAGACATTTCGTCATGTTGGCATCAGGCAGGACTTGAACCCGCATCTTTCGCAAGCCGGGCGACTGCACTACCAATTATGCTACCGAGACCATTAACAGATCGGCCGAATCTTTCTGGTATATTTTGCCCTATGAGCCAGGGTGATTTCATCAATGTTATAGGCATCCACCTCTCACACTCGGAAGAAATATTATTTCAAATATTGAACTCCCGATTAAGATGAAAAAGCTATTACCATATTACCATATTGTATTATTGTTTTTTTTTTTTAGCATTTTCCATGTATCTTTCTAAAGAAAACCAGAAAAAGACATTTGGTCATGTTGGCATCAGGCAGGACTTGAACCCGCATCTTTCGCAAGCCGGGCGACTGCACTACCAATTATGCTACCGAGACCATTAACAGACCGGCCGAATTTAATTCGCGTCTACCTCATTTTATTCGTTAAAAATGTATCTTAAAATTCATATAAATCAATAAAAAACATCCGAATGCGCCGCTGCACACTATTTGTCCTTATGTGCGTGTGTCTTTGAACTTAACTTTGAAGTATTAGCATTAGTGACGTATTTTTAATTGTTGTATTTAGTTTACTTAATTTCGAGGATTTTCCGTAAAATGGACGCGAACGGGGTGGTGGACGCGAACAGGCGAACTGACCCTAAACATCTAACATTCCTCCAATTTGACGTTTAAAAGTGCACCATTTTACGAATTCCCATACAAAACTGTCAAATTGTATGAAAAACAAATATGAAACATATTATGTTCATAATATGATTCACCTAATAAGTTGCCATTTTAGGATTTCAAAAAGTGTTTCATGTTATGTTTCAGATATGAAACGTCTAATGTCGCCATTTTAGCCCCCCAGATAGAAATTATCAGACCAATTAATTACAACTCAAAAATGACATTTTGTAGTTATGGACACAAATATAGATTTTGACATCCAACATTCCCAAATCTCTGCCTACTTGTAAATTATCGGTCTGATAAATTTTATCTAACTTTTGGAAAATCTGCCTTGTAATTTTACCTGGACAATCGTGAAAACAAAATCGCCCGACGTTCACTATATATTTTTCCGCATTCTCTAGCAAATTTTCAAATATTGTGTTCGCCAGCCGCGTGGGTGGAATAAATCGACAAGCTCTTAAACCGAAATATTTTCAAGCAATATCCGACCGAGCACTGAATAACCCCTATTACTCGGGTTAGCTGGCAAACTTTATAATTGGCTTATGAAAATTGGTCTCATCTTCAGCCGTAATTCGTTCTTCTTGCACCACTTATCCGGTTAGCTAGGGGATGTCTTAATAATTGTAAAGGAGGAAGAAAAAACATTTATTGGTAGTACGAATACACTAAGATTCGAAAACCAGAAAAAGACATTCGGTCTTGGCTTCAGGCGGGAATCGAACCCACGACTTTCGCAAACCGGGCGTCTTACCATTGAGCTACCGAGACCATTGATAGATCAGCCGAATCTTTCTGAGTTATTTACCCTAGGAGCCAGAGTGTCATTTCATTTTCAGATCTAAGTAAAGATACCTACCGCATGGAAAATACTACAAAATAATAATAAAATACAAACACAATTAGCTAACATTACAGTAGTTGTTTCTGATATTCTTGTTTTTTTCTGGAGAGCGTCATGGCCCTGTGGTTGACAACTATGGCTTGGAGTCCGTAGTTCTAATCTGTCCAGAACACCTACTGTTTCTTGTAGGTACCTACTGTTCATCGTACAAATTGCACTTACTTCTCCGGCGATGGAAAACACCGATAAAAATCTAAGAATCTTTGTAGATAACGCATTAGGCTTACCACTTAAGATACATGACGTTGGCCATAACGTGTGCTTTTTTTTTCTTCAGTTCACCATGAAGGCAACAATATGTATGTTTCTGACGTTTATGATAGTGAAAATGTAAAGCAGGACTGTTTCGTAATTACAGTTCTGTGTATTTATTAAATACGTTTCACAGTTAAAAACCTTAATTTGCTTCACCATAATATATTCGTAATTAACTCTCGTAAATGTTTTACACGAAACGTCTGAACATTGTATATTGTTGTCGTAGTTGAAAGTATACTTCTTTCTTGGAAATTGTGATTTCGCTAAGCAGGAATCACAAAATTAATTTGGCACTTAGAATCGTTTATTAAATGGGACAGGTAAAGAAAAACTTGCTTCTAGCCATTAAGTCAGATTAATGTTGCCTGAATAAATTAATATTAACCAGGACTAGGGACTAGAAAAACTCAAACTGTGGAGATAACAACCTTCATTAATGCTATTGCCCTGTATCCTTCAAACCTTCAAATCTCAGGTCAAGCCAAGTGTGTTTCAGTTTTTCAGCGGCCACTATCTCAATAACTTACCAAAATTATAATTGTCTTACCCACTGCTAGCTCCCATCTGATAACATAATGAGCGCCATCTTGCCATACCATCGGTTGACGCATTTACTACCAGCAGTCTTTCACAAGACGTCGCTACACCTGGGCTGAAGGCTTCTTAAACTACACCAGGTAGGTATATCTCGTAACTAAGCGAAGACAACATTATGATCACTGGTACTACATGAACTGTAATGGAGATTGGGGCAGAATAATTAAAGAGGGCTGTTTTAAAATTCAAGTACATTTTCTATTGTGAACAGTTACAAACAAACAAATAATAATACATTACGAATCTAACGACATCTCTCAAGCTATATAATCCATCAAGCCATTCATGCTGCAGAGAGTGCCAAACCCTCCTTTTAAAACCCTCCCTCAGGTAAAAAGCAGCCAACAAGAGAAAATGCAGCCTAAAAGGTGAACTTCTGAAAGAATCTGCCTGAATACAAGAGATCGTAATAAAACTACTGATGACATATCACTGTGACAGCGAAGCTAGATGGCCCCGATACTCTTGTTCACTTTGCAACCCCGTTTAATTTCACGGTGACTAAAGTAAGTGGGTGCGATGGGTGACGCTTTTTCATTTCGCTGCATTGAACCCGGGGATATTTCAATTTCGTTCACTGCTTCGTTTAAAACCGAATGTTTACGAACTCTGCAATATACGATAGGGCGATGTCGACTGACAAAATAAAATATCGTTTCGGTTATTTATTCGAACTGTAATACTTAACCACCGCAGCCTATTTGGATGTTTTACCATTTGTGAAGCAAATTGTTGTGAAATTGTGGCTATGTAAATGCTTTGTGTTAAGTATTTTTTTATTTTTTTAATACTAGGTATGAACGATTTAGTACCAAATTTTAAAGAGTGAATTATGTTATAAAAATATATGTTTTACCAAAAGGGACTGACAATAATATGTTGCGCCCAGGCAGATCATGAAGTCGGCATATTTTGTTTCCAATCCTGAATTCCAATCCTGTATTAATTATACACTTGTGAACCCATTCTATCATATTTTATCTGTCTGGTAGGTTGTCTGGAAGACATTGCTTTTAGCATTAAGGCTGCTTATATTGTACATTCATGTGAACATGTATTACTTACAAATGTGTTAATTTAAAAGGTGCAATAATGTGTTCATCTATCTATCTTTATTAAAATCTGAATCTTAGTCGAATGTGGAATAGCATCACATTAATTTTCAAAAGTCTAACAATCAACTAAAGGCGGAAATAGCATTAACCATAACTTGACACACAAAAATAGCAAACTGACAATAACTTGGTGTCAAGTTGCACGAAAGTGCTCAGACAGCGCTAAACTTGTCAGACACTTATAGGAAACTTATAACTAGCAAGTACAGTAGACACAAGGTTTTTGTGTTACCAATCATCTGTTATTGTGTAAGTAACCTGAAATATGTTTGATGCAGTATTCTATAGAATGCCTTGGCAATGTATAGAATACCTAGAACACGCAGATAATGTATGTTTTTTTTATTGAGATTTGCCTAAGCATTCTATAGAATACCGGATTTTACAGATTGCCGTAAACATAAACGTAACACATACACTACCAGAAATTTGTTGCGTGAATACCAGGGTAGGTAGAGGTCGTCACTGTACACAAACACACGACTACACCGAGTTCGAAAAACGTACATAAAGACAATACTACTATAATAAAAATACGTAGATAGGTTACTTGTGCTAAAAAAGTGGCACCAGAAATCCGATCTTTTGCCCACCTGAGCAAAGCATTGACTGTTTGTGACAACGCTGCACCATATATATCTGTCTCGTTCACGCTCTAGTTATTAATCATGCTATCTTGTACACACGGTCAAATCGTATGCCAGGGGACAATTTTGACTTCGCGTCACTACTGACTTAACGTATCTACACCTCTTTTAAATATCATCGCAAAGATATATTTTACTAGTTTTTCCCTGAGTTTTAGCTAGACTAACGAACAGCAATCAATTTTTTATATAGAGATTACAGCAGCAACCACAACAGCAGGCAAACACGAATGCACAATTAGGCAGTTTTATTGCTACTAATCGATCTTCCAGACAGCTTTCCCTCGAGGAAAAAGGAACGTAACAGGAAAACGGAATCTTAGTCCCTTCATATTTGTTTGAATAAAAAATACGTACACATAAACGGCCTATATACGCCCCACTGCTGTGCACAGGCCTCACCTCAACTATGAGGTGGATTGAGCCATACTCCAACACGCGGGCTCAGTGCGGATTGTTGGAGGGGTGTAAGGTGAGTGAGCAAACTTAATGTCAGATGTTATCAAGCCGCCTTAAGGCCCCCGACTAGGCTTAACGACTTACATCTAACGACGTCAGCCGGGACCAACTGCTTAACGTGCCTTCCAAAGCACGGGGATGCCCGAAATACACATCACTAAATTTCGTTCGGGGTGGTCACCCATCCCATTTCCGACCCGGCTTGTGTTGCTTTACAACAGCGATCGTCGCCAATTACTGTCACAACTGCGCCACGGGCACCTCGAATATAAAATGAATAGAAATAATTCGAAGCAAACATGAAAACCTTACCAAGCTATTTCATCACATAAACCTTTGACACTGCTTAAAGTAACTGCGCCAAACAAAATCTGTAAATACTAACATAGTTTTCTACGCCGACTGTATAGTTCGCACGTTAACGCCGACGTTAACGCCGCCCTCAAAGTTGCTGTTCGTTATTAGTCGAATGTGAGGAAAAACTTCGCAGCGCTAGTTTAGAGCGGTTTCGGTTTCCAAACGGAATTTCATGGCGGGAATAAATGTTTGTTTCTTTCAGTTGAAATTTTCTGGGATTCGTTAATCAATGGTAATAAACCAATGATATTTAAAAGAGGTAGATAGATAGATATATTCTTTATTGCACGAAAAACCACAGAAATCAGCAAAGGAACACAGATTGACGTAAATGTACAATTTGGGCGGCTTTATCGCTTAAAAGTGATTTCTTCCGAACAACCCACATAGATATGTTATGTAAAACTGGTACCAATGCAAAGTCGAAAATTGTACTCTGGCGTCCGTACCTATAATTTGACCGAGTGTACAAGATAGTAGGTATGATTATTTACTAGAGCGTAAACGAGACAGATACTTACACTTTGTGCAGTGTCGTCTCAAACTGTCAATGCTTTGCTCATGTGTTCCGATTTCAGGTGCCACTTTTTTAGTACAAGTAACCTATCTACGTCTTTTTCATTGTTATATCATGGCAATAAACGAGGCAATGACCAGGCATCGTAGCTTCCCCCTTTTGCCTGGAGGCACTGCAAGCATAGGTGCTCCTGTGGGCGGCCAGCAGTGGCCTGTAACACTGCCACTACGACTGTTGGCTTGAGTGGAAGCCTGGGTGTAGCAGTAGACGTAAAGGTAGCGGTTTTTGGTCCCGCGTCAAAGGGAGGGCGAAGAGCGAACGCGACGCGAACGTGCAGGATGACTCTACGACGTCGGCGACGGTTAGTATTGTTCTTCGAGTCGTTCGAGTGTTCGGACCTGCACCGTAGCTAAATTCGCGGCAAGTTCGCTCCGCGAGATCGCGCCGTGATCCGCGGACTAAGTGTAGAGCGGCCTTAAAGGCTAATGCTGACGGACTAACAAAAACTCGGTGTTTAGCTTAAAACAATACCTCACCCTGAAAACAATGATGAAATTGTCCCAATAGCAAACTCTACTTACCGTTTATGGAAAACCATATTACCCTGACTGAGCATAACAGAAACTCAGCTATAGCTCTTTATTCGTTGAGTAACATAACGTTGTTTCTTAACTAAGAATAATGTACATTTTCGCCAATACTTACCTAGCAAGAAGTTAATAACCGTATTTTATCCTGAACGTGCATTAAATTATGGGAGGAAGTCGTTATGGGTAGAGATGACAACATGCACATTAAAGTCTAAAATTGCATGAGCTAATTACCTTTAGGAACGTGCGTGGAGAAAGCGATGTATGAGGTTGTGTATGTAAATGTATGGGGTGTGTGTGCGCTGTTTATGCTCGCTTGTTTAGGCGGGCTACTAACGATAGTGGGGATAAACACATTAATAATTTTATCTTTGAACCATCTTTGAACTGCGGCTTGGGCACATTATGATAGTGTTGTGTGAGCGTTTAACGCTCGCATCTTGACGCTCAGCGCTTATTTTTATATTCTAGCCCACAGCAAGGAACTACAGCTCAGATGTATAAGTTAGAACTTAATAATTCGCTCCTTATCCATTAGCCAAGGATGGAATTGAACCCAAAAAAGCTAGGCCAGATAAGATAAGATTTTTTTTTTTTTTTTTTATACTACGACGGTGGCAAACAAGCATGCGGGCCGCCTGATGGTGAGCAGCTACCGCAGCCTATGGACACGTGCAACACCAGGGGCGTTACTCGTGCGTTGCCGACCCTGCAAGAACCTTTTCAAACCCCTCTTGAAGAACTCCATGCTATAGCTCATCGGGAAAACCTCGGCAGGGAGTTCGTTCCACAATTTAAGTGTCCTGGGAAGGAAGCATCTCAGGAACCGAGCTGTACGAGACCATGGCGGCTCCAGAGTATGTGGATGAACACCCTGACGATGGCGGGCGGTGCGATGGTAGAAAGTAGCCGTGGGCATCATATCAAACAGCTCTTCAGAACAAAACCCGTTATACAAGCGGTAGAAAACGCAAAGCGAGGAGAAGTCTCTCCTCAAACTTAGCGGTTCCAGGTCGCGGGTGAGCTTGGGATCGTCGACAATCCTAATAGCACGCCTCTGCACCGAGTCAAAAGGACTCAGTTGGTATCCAGGCGCTCCTGCCCATAGATGAGAGCAGTACTCCACGTGTGGCCTGACTTGCGCTTTGTACAGCAGGAGTCTCTGCCTTGGGGTGAAGTACCGCTTCGCTCTATTCAGCACACCGAGCTTTTTAGATACCAACTTCGCCTTGTTTTCAAGGTGACTACGGAACTGGACGTCACTGGATATATCGACACCAAGGATCCCAATACTGTTGGAAATTGTGAGGGTAGTGTTCTGAAACTGAGGAGCTACAGCAAATGGAGATTTCTTAGCGGTAAACGCGCAAACTTGTGTCTTTGTGGGGTTAAATTGGACCAAGTTAAGTCCACCCCATTCGGAGACCCTAGCGAGGGTACTCTCGATTTCCGACACAAGTTTAGTTCGACCCTCCTCCACAACGGTACGAGGGATGCCAGCTCGGCCTGTATAATAGGCATCTCCGGTGCTGTCATCTGCATAGCAATGGATGCCGTTGATTGACAGCATATCATTAATATGCAGAAGGAACAACGTTGGAGATAGCACAGAACCTTGTGGGACGCCAGCATTAATGTCCATGCTATCGGAGCAACTACCGTCAACGACGGCCGTGATGCGTCTGCTTGTCAAAAAGCTGGCAATCCAACCGCATAGACCCTCGGGCAGTCCGTAAGATGGTAATTTTGATAAAAGACCTCGATGCCAGACCCGGTCGAACGCCTTAGCTATATCCAGGCTAACAGCCAGTGCCTCGCCTTGACTTTCAATCGCTTGCGCCCATCGGTGTGTAAGGTACACGAGAAGATCACCGGTCGACCGCCCGTTACGAAAGCCGTATTGGTGGTCGCAGGTGGCCGCAGTGGTGGTAAGATAAGATAAGATAAATCATTTATTTGCTTTAAACATGGTATAAAATGATGGTACAATATTCAAGTCAGTTCACATGTTTAGCTACAATCATATAGCATGCAAAATTAGATTAAACTAGATTCAATTGAAAGTGCATGTCAAAATAATATTATCGTTTATAAAATCCTCTAATTACTGCTTACAGTCAAATAATTCCTTGATATCATAAATTTTTTTGTCAATCAGCCATTTGTTTAATTTTTTCTTGAATAATGGAAAATGTAGTTGTTTAATTTCATCAGGAATTTTGTTATAAATTCTGATGCACATGGTCGGAGCATTCATTTTATACTTCTCCGTTTTTGGTACAACCTTCAATACAAGTCTGTCAGGATGTCTTTGAAGTCTTGTGTTTATATCCCTAGCTTTTGGAAATAAATGACTAAATTTCTTTACAAAGGAGCAAATTTCAAAAATGTACAATGCAGGTAATGGTAGCAAGCCCACGCTCTCAAAAGTTTCTCTACAAGATTCTCCAGGCGGAATCCCGAACATCGCTCTTATGCATTTTTTTTGCGCTATAAACGGTCTCATTCTGTCTGCACTATTCCCCCATATTATTAACCCATAACGAAGTATAGATGCAATATATGCGTGATAAGTAGTCAACACTGTTTGTTTTGAAAGAAAATACTACACTTTCTTCCACGTCAGGCGGCTTGCGGAAATAATACAACACGATCACTTCACGAACGGTATAATATTCTTCAGAAGTATACTTCACAAACTAGAGTTCCACTGAACAATCAATATTTTAGCCCTCCAATCTTAACTAAGACAAACCACTGTCCGTCTTCCATCGTATTTTTACAAAAGTGAGTCTCAAATCGTAATGGCGGCACTATTAAAATAATTATTAGTCGTCCCCACTGGCAACTTCCGCTTTTTAGTTTTGCTCAAACGAAGTGTATAAAATCATGCAATCTTTTTACAACAATTAATTGATACGAAAACCATTTTTAGATATTTTAAACAATTTACCAATACCTAATACCTTTCAATAAAGTAATTCAGTTAATAGCTCGAGAAAAAGGAGAAAATCATTATAATTACTTTTAATACATTCTAGTTTTATCAAATATCTTACTACATTGTTATATAATCTATTTGTTTTCTAAATAAAAGATATAAATCGCTGACTTTAAGTAACATTTTACTTTCACACAAACAGTAACGCTAACATTCGCCCATCCTGACAAAGGGTTACGTCCTCGTGATCATGTAAGTTAATATAAGAAAAACGTTACTAAATCACATGTACTAGAGCATACTTGAAAATATACCAATGACATATTAGTTGAGCCACTTTGCATACTTTTGCATTGTAATTGTCTTCATATTAATATCTTATCTTATACTCACTGAACTTAGGTACACTTAAATTGACCTTACATAACTAACCATGTTCGTTACTTTGTACTACTAATTAATCACATTTACACAACTTTTTTTTCTACTCAGCAACTCCTAGTATTTACTTAACACAGAGCATTACCTACCATGGTAACCAACTGGTTTATTTAAAGAGATTCATAAGTTACAAACATCATGAATAAGCCTAACCACTGTTATTTTACTGTGCTACCAATACTAACTTTCTTTCAATAATAATGAATCATTTAGTTCAGGCAACAAATTAGGTTCACAGATCATAATTGGCCCATACATAAATACCTTATAGTCTAACATACATATCATATAAAAACAAACATTATGTGACGCGTTATGGTGTCCGGTAACCGGCCGCGGAACCGCCGATATGTGACACCTTCCGGCCAAAACTCTTCCGTAGGTCGACAGATGTTCAGACGGTACCCCAGAGATTACGGCTGAAGGGTTTCTTCCTCTTCTTCTCCACCGGAATGAAGCCATCCTCGTAGCAGCATTACCAATCATACTAACTTTGCTATCCACACTAACTTTGCTAACTTTGCTAACCATACTAACTTTTCTCACTTTGCTAACTATACTAACGTTGCTTACTTTGCTAACTTTACTAACTTTGCTTACCAGATTAACCACTATGAGTTTACTAACCATACTAGCTTTGTTAACTTTGCTAACCATACTAGCTTTGCTAACTTTGCTAACCATACTAGCTTTGCTCACTTTGCTAACCATACTTACTTTTCTCACTTTGCTAACTTTGCTTACCAGATTAACTTTGTAAACCACTATGAGTTTACTGACCATACTAGCTTTGCTAACTTTGCTAACCATACCAACTTTGCTCACTTTGCTAACCATACTAACTTTGCTCACTTTGCTAACCATACTAACTATGCTAACGAGATTAACTTTGTAAACCTCTATGAGTTTACTAACCATACTAACTTTGCTAACCATACTAACTTTGCTAACGAAATTAACTTTGTAAACCACTATATGAGTTTACTAACCATATTACCATACTAACTTTGCTAAAGACATTTACTTTGTAAACTACTATGAGTTTACGAACCATACTAACTTTGCTAACGAGATTAACTGTGTAAACCACTATGAGTTTACTAACCATTTTACCATACTAACTTTGCCAAAGACATTTACTTTGTAAACTACTATGAGTTTACTAACCATACTAACTTTGCTAACGAGATTAACTGTGTAAACCAATATGAGTTTATCAACCATATTACCATACTAACTTTGCTAACGAGATTAACTGTGTAAACCACTATGAGTTTACTAACCATTTAACTATACTAACTTTGCCAAAGACATTTACTTTGTAAACTACTATGAGTTTACTAACCATACTAACTTTGCTAACGAGATTAACTGTGTAAACCACTATGAGTTTACTAACGATTTTACCATACTAACTTTGCCAAAGACATTTACTTTGTAAACTACTATGAGTTTACTAACCATACTAACTTTGCTAACGAGATTAACTGTGTAAACTATTATGAGTTTATCAACCATATTACCATACTAACTTTGCTAACGAGATTAACTGTGTAAACCACTATGAGTTTACTAACCATTTAACCATACTAACTTTGCTAACGAGATTAACTGTGTAAACCACTATGAGTTTACTAATCATTTCACCATACTAACTTTGCCAAAGACATCTACTTTGTAAACTACTATGAGTTTACTAACCACACTAACTTTGCTAACGATATTAACTGTGTAAACCATTATGAGTTTACTAACCATATTAATTTAGTAAATTATTCTTGTATTTCAAATAAAAAATTTGTGCCATTTTCCTTTCCATCATCCAGAAGCTTCATATCATGATTTAAGCAATACGAACCTAAGGCACTAACCTGATTAGTTCTAGATTGTTGCGAGAATCTTAACCATCGTCTACTAGTACTAGAACAGGCAGTTTTTTTTTTAACTAGCTCCCTGCTAGCTCTGTAAGTTTATGTCTAAACCAAAATTACCCTGGAGTTTGACCAGTTGTTTTTTTTTATGCTCTACTGAACATCCGACAGGTACTAATTTAGTAAGTGCACAAGGTGCGGTACGGTAGTACCGTTGGACTTAATTATAATGTGGCCCTGGCGTAACCTAACATTGACTGGCAGACAAAAATTAACTACTTAGTAGAAAGAACTACGCCCGTCGGAAATGGCTACTCAACACTCTATCAGGTAGGAAAATCGTTGTCAATTTGTACATTTTTTTCAATTAAGTGCCTCCAACTCTTGTTGACTGCCTCTATAGTTATATTAGTCGCACATTAACTCACAATGGATAAGCAAAGGGATTATGATGTTGAGGTTATTCACAATCTTTAACATTTTAATCGGCTGCTTCGGCAGTATCAAACTAACTCGTCATATGGTATTAAAGAAATAAGAATCTCTTGACGACACTTAACTAAAGGAGCGGAACCTGACGACTTCCTCCTTTTTCTTTTCGCTTGAAAAAAAAGCTTGAAACGCTAGAAAAAGCTTGAAAAAGCTACAGCCAATTGGGATCAATTTTTTTGGAATGGTTTAGAAGATCATACCTCACAGCACAGACCGTTCTTTTTGGTGTTGTCGCTAATGGGTTTGAGTTGAACATACTTCTTAATGATAAACCAGTTTGCCTACAAACTTTACCCCTTAATTATACGCGGACGCGGATTGACAATAGAGAGTGGTGATGCTCATCTTCTACTGATAGAATGGTGTAGTGATATCATAATGAAACTAAACGCCAAAAATATGTTCGTAAGTCGTAAATATTTACACCAAAAACTAATCCGTCACAAGCACAATATTCAATGGGTGCTAACAACACACGACTTTGCATATAAGTGAAACAGTATAGCAAACACCTTGACTTGTACAACTACTCGATTGAAAAGTTACGAGTAAGACAATGAGGTGTTTAATTTATGTAACCAATAATGTACAATTTTAGTTACCTATGAAATTCAGTAAGTAATACAGTAATCAGGTAGCTTTAAGTTATTAGTCTGTTTACTTTTACATGTGGTGTTTACCAATAAATAGTTTTTGTATTTAATATCTTTATGTGTAATGAGTAACTTAAGTGCGTGTATCAGTACAGAAAACTGTTGGTATAGACCTAAAATACAAAGTGAACACCAACAACACCAACACCACCGTCACCAAAGAACAATCTACTCGTCTGAACACATTTTTTTTTTATAACTATTTTTTTATGACTTCAATAAGCGTAAACAAACTTTGTTGAAAAGAGCAACTATCGGGTATCTTGGAGGATTCTTTTCTCGATAGGCAATTTTTTAGTAAGCGTTCCTCATAGAGTTTCAGAATCAACACATCCGAACCGGTGGTAGAGTCACAAATATATAAATGTTATGACTTGTCATAAGCGCTTTCTATAGCGCTATTTAGTTTTCATGAAAGATTATTTTTATGTTTTTTTTTTCGCATCCACTTCTAACCCTCGGAATAAATATTATTTCAAATATTTAACTTCCTATTTAACTTCTGACTACTACTTTTACTTTTATTATTGAACTTGACTATTTAACTTTAACTTGACTACTTAACTTTAACTTGACTACTTAACTTTAACCTGACTATTTAACTTTAACTTGACTATTTAACTTTAACTTTAACTTGACTATTTAACTTTAACTTGACTATTTAACTTTAACTTGACTATTTAACTTTAACTTGACTATTTAACTTTAACTTGACTATTTAACTTTAACTTGACTATTTAACTTTAACTTGACTATTTAACTTTAACTTGACTATTTAACTTTAACTTGACTATTTAACTTTAACTTGACACTTTAACTTTAACTTGACACTTTAACTTTAACTTGACACTTTAACTTTAACTGTAACTTGACGATTCAACTTTAACTTTAACTGTAACTTGTCTATTTAACTTTAACTGTAACTTGACTACTTAACTTTAACTTGACTACTTAACTTTAACTTGACTACTTAACTTTAACTGTAACTTGACTATTTAACTTTAACTGTAACTTGACTATTTAACTTTAACTTGACTATTTAACTCCAACTTTAACTTGACTATTTAACTCTCAACTTTAACTTGACTATTTAACTCTCAACTTTAACTTGACTATTTAACTCTCAACTTTAACTTGACTATTTAACTCTCAACTTTAACTTGACTATTTAACTCTCAACTTTAACTTGACTCTTTAACCTTCAACTTCAACTTCAACTTCAACTTCAACTACAACTTCAACTACAACTTCAACTTCAACTACAACTTCAACCTCAACTTCAACTTCAACTTCAACTTCAACTTCAACTTCAACTTCAACTTCAACTTCAACTTCAACTTCAACTACAACTTCAACTTCAACTTCAACTTCAACCTCAATCTCAACCTCAATCTCAACCTCAACTTCAACCTCGACTTCGACTTCAACTTCACTTCACTTCAACTTCAACCTTAACTTCAACTTCAACCTTAACTTCAACTTCAACTTCAACCTCAACTTCAACTTCACTTCAACTTCAGCTTCAGCTTCAACTTCACTTCTCTTCAACTTCAACTTCAGCTTCAACTTCTACCTCAACCTCGACTTCAACCTCAACCTCAACTTCAACACTTTAACTTTAACTTAACATTACTTTACTTTACTACTCAAAAAGTAAAATGTATCATAGATAAAAATATTAAAAAGGACAAACTTTGTCAGACGTTACAAACGCCCGCCTTTATGACGCGCTCGGTTGCCTCGCCAACCTCATCCTCAGCCTCATCTTTTCAAGTACATATTGATTGTTCGCGTAAATATTAGAAAACATTACATATTGATTAATATGCCTCCGCTGCAAGTGATAATGCTCCCAAACAAACAATTTCTTTAGTTAAGAAACAAAGACTTAGTTAAGTATCTGTTTTATTTATACGTTTCATGACCAACGAAAGATGGTCAGTGGATGGATCAATCTGCGATGGTATACCCTCGTACCAACGTTTGGCATTGCCTACTAGCCTAGGAATTGCGTAATGCACTATCTGTTCATCTACCTATTATAATTTGTGGCTATTTCATCAACTTCCGTAATCCAGGTACTAATATTCTGATTTTGGATGATGGATCGAACTCTGGAATAACATTTACGTTACTATAACGCTCTTTACCACTACTGCACAATTTCTTTAAAATGTTATCAACAAAACATTATAAGACAAGCTCTCACTAGCCTGGTCGCTTTGCTTATGACCCTAAAAACTGTTATCGCTGCTTCGTTCATTGGAACCACGAAGAGGCGAGAGTGACCACACTCTGCGCTACTTGGCTACACCTGCTGCAGCTCTGCATCTGCCCAGGAATCCTGGCGACGGCGGCTACGTCTGCCAGTGCCAGGCGGCGTCAGCAAGCGGCGCCACGAAAACTCTCTTCCACTTCCCATGGGTAGGGGTTGTCTGAAAATAACGATAAAAACGGACATTGCTGCTCTACAACCCATCAACGGACCTAAGCCCGTTGGGAAACTTACGAAAAGCTAATTGAAGAACTGCTTAACTGCATAACTACCACTAAGGTTATCTAATGCCATCCGCAACATATAAGTAACGTAACCAAGAGCTAAATTCTGATCTTTATTCGAATTAATAAATAATTCAATAGATTAAAAAAAATAGGCAACAGCCCAACTGTAAGTGGTATTCAATTAAATCTGTAAGCTATTGTGAATACGACAATCGTGTCGTTATCATCGGATAAAGGTTGTACATCGACCTTAACATGCCACCAGTTCTGCAGCTTTCCTCATTATACAACAAGCTTCTACGTTTAAACACAGATCGTAGAACGATCGTCACAGTAATGGGAAATTTAACTATAGATTGTGCTTGTACATATATAAATCTAAAAACACCTCTAACACTCAAACTAGATATAGTAGGATTCCAATAAGGTTTTGTAGGTTAGGTTCAGACCTAGTCGGGCCTTATTTTGCATAAAATATACAGTGCATGAATCAGTTGATTGATTTTATAAGTACTTACGTTCTTTATCCCACTTCTGACATGAAAGAAAATACTACACTTTCTTCCACGTCAGGCGGCTTGCGGAAATAATACAACACGATCACTTCACGAACGGTATAATATTCTTCAGAAGTATACTTCACAAACTAGAGTTCCACTGAACAATCAATATTTTAGCCCTCCAATCTTAACTAAGACAAACCACTGTCCGTCTTCCATCGTATTTTTACAAAAGTGAGTCTCAAATCGTAATGGCGGCACTATTAAAATAATTATTAGTCGTCCCCACTGGCAACTTCCGCTTTTTAGTTTTGCTCAAACGAAGTGTATAAAATCATGCAATCTTTTTACAACAATTAATTGATACGAAAACCATTTTTAGATATTTTAAACAATTTACCAATACCTAATACCTTTCAATAAAGTAATTCAGTTAATAGCTCGAGAAAAAGGAGAAAATCATTATAATTACTTTTAATACATTCTAGTTTTATCAAATATCTTACTACATTGTTATATAATCTATTTGTTTTCTAAATAAAAGATATAAATCGCTGACTTTAAGTAACATTTTACTTTCACACAAACAGTAACGCTAACAGTTTGTTGGTTATTTTCCTAAGTTTACTGAGAGCATACACAAAACAATTGATTCGTTTACACAAGTCATCAATGTGCAACTTCCAACCTAAATCCTGGTCAATTGTTACACCTAGAAATTTTATATGTGGTGTTTCTTTTATTTTATTGATGTTTACTTTGAAATTGTACTTGTCATGTTTTGATTTATTAAATTGTATAAATTTTGATTTGTCTAAATTGAGTTTCAAATTATTTGCTTCAAGCCATTTAATTATGTCATCCACAGTGTTATTAATTTCATTCTCATGATACCTTATCGGATTCTGATTGTTTTTGTCTGTTTTTACTATAATGGATATATCATCGGCAAATAATATGCATGTGTGCATTGTAGCTTCTGCAATGTCATTTATGTACAATATGAATAATAGAGGACACACAAAAAACACTACCCTGCGGTATACCACATGTGCTATATTTAGAAATAGAAGCGCAGGGCACTAAATGGTCCTCCACTAAACCACTAACCACAACTTGCTGCTGCCTCTTAGATAAATAGGAGGCTACCCATTGAAGAGTTGGCCCTCTAACTCCAATCCTTTCAAGTTTTAAGAGCAGAATTTTGTGATTAACATAGTCGAAGGCCTTCGATAGATCAAAAAACAGTCCCGTAGTCAGGTTCCCATCATTAATACTCGCTAGGACTGTATTTACTAGTGTGAACATTGCTAGCGTCGTCGACTTGTCTTTTTGAAAACCAAATTGTTCGTTCCTTAATATATTCAATGTGTCTAAATAATTTAGGATTCTCTTATGCATACATTTCTCGAATATCTTTGACAACACTGGTATAAGAGTTATTGGGCGATAATTGTTCACATCATCTCTCTCACCTTTTTTGAATAGCGGTTTGATGATAGATGTTTTGAGTATCTCAGGAAAAGTGCCGGATGAGAATGATAAATTTATCAAGTATGTCAGTACTGAAACCAATTCCTCTCTACACTCCTTGACGATCCTAGTACCAATGCCGTCAAAACCCTCGGATGTGGTGTTATTCAATCCCACAATTTCTTTTATAACCTCATCTTTAGTCATGGGATGTAGGAACATTGAGTTTGGATGTTTGTTGTCGAGTAAATGGGATGTCAAAGTATTATTATTATTAGATGTCAAAGAAAGATTACTATTAGTTAAATTAATAAAATGATCACTAAACGCTGAGGCTATGTCAAAAGGATTGGTCAATCTCTGATTATCAATTTTCAACTCGGAAATGTTATCGCCAGATTTCGAGCAACATATTTCACTCTTAATAAGTGACCAAGTTGCTTGACATTTGTTTTTGCTTCGATTTATAAACTTTATGTTAGAATTCTTTTTGGAATCGTCAATACATTTCTTCAATATGTTGGAATAGGTTGTGTATTTATTTTTGTTTCTTTTAGTTTTATTATTGTAGTATCTAAATCGCAAGTTCCTTTTTGTTTTGCAGTCCTTTGGTTAACCAGTTTTGCTTATTTTTATTAGTGTTATACATTTTCACTTTGATAACTGGAAAGCAGAGGTTATAAAAAATGCAGAACAATTCATGAAATGTATCAAAGGCGTTATTTAGATTATTGTCTGAGTATACGTCGGACCAGGTTAAACAATTCAAACACTCTTTGAATTTCAGTACATTATCAACACAATAATCCCTTCTATGTATGGTATACGACATTGGTTTGGATTTGGTTCTATGGACAGGAAAACTTATCAACTGAGCTGTATCATGGTCCGATAGATGTAGAGGTAGTACAGTAGCCTCAGCATCTTTAATATTCCTTATAATATAGTCAATACATGATTCTTTTCGAGTTGGCACTTTAATATGAATTTCTAAGTTATAGTTCAAGCACAAGTCCCGTAAGTGACTCGTGATTTTCCCTTGCTTCAGTGTGTTAATATTAAAGTCTCCAGTGAGTATGATTTTAGTATTATGCGGATGATTTCTCATAAGGTTATGCAGCAACTTGTCCAATTTATCAAGAAAGACGTTTGGGTCTGAATTCGGTGTTCTATAGAGACACAACACTAATAGTTTGTGTATCGGTATTTCAATACCACAGGCCTCGAATGTCTTTTGTGTGGAATATGTTTTGAGTCTAGTTAGTTCCCTATACATTATATTACGGGTTACCTAATGAAACGCATAACATTTTTGGTCATAAAATCACAATGCATAATGTTGATAGCCATAATCATCACTTGCCATAATTCCTAAAAGCATAACTTCATAACGCATACCATAACATGGCCGAAATTCGTAAAGCATACTCATCAAAAGGCATAATTTCACTAACCATAAGTATCAAAAGGCATAATTTTTATTTGCCATAATATTCGAAAGACATAATCCTCAAAAGGCATACTTTTGATAAGCATAAGTGTCAAAATCCATATTTTCAAAAGGCATAACACTAATTTACCATAATTTTAAAAAGCATACATTTATTATGCAAGCTTACAAATATTATATGTTAAACGCAAGCAGCATGTAATGTAAATGTAAAAAATCCAAAGAGCACTTGTCCGAAAACCGCCTTCATTTAGTTTATTAACAAAAATTGTATATATCATTTGCTCATAGTGATATATATTAATTATTTTGCTCATTGTGAAATGTAGGCAGCAAAAGAATTCTGTCACGGCTCCGGCATTGCGGGGCTCCGGCGGTCCCACGCGTGCTAATCGTCACAGATGGCTTTCGCTCAGCACCCCAGCTTCGGCTTTTTGGCCGGCTTCGCCGGCCAGCCTCAGCCTCAGCCTCAGCGGCGCTTCACTTGTAGCCACCTGCTCCTCAGCCCGCGGGCCGCCTCGCCCCTCCATGCCTACGCGGGTTTAAATTACACTCTTGGGGTAGGGCAAAACAAGTACCACGTGGTGACGGGGTTGGCTGAGTCGGATTCGCCCTGAAGTAGAAAAAATGCTCTTATGTGAATTAGGCTTTTTAATATTATGTCAAACAAAATTATGGATATTAATAGTTATGCATAGTGACATTATGCCTTTTGATAGTTATGCGTACTGACATTATGCGTTTTAAAGTATGCTTATTGAAGTTATGGTCAACGAAAGTATGCATAGTGATGATTATGCCTTTTGATGTTATGCCTTATTACTATTATGCATTAAAATGATTATGCGATTCAAAATTTATGCCAATAAAAATTATGCTTTTCGATGATTATGCCAATTGATGTATGGCAAATGAAATTATGGCAATAAATGGCATGCGTTCTAAAGTGTCACCTATATTACGTTTAACTAAAATGCACGTCCCACCTCTCTGTTTATCTCTACAGAACGCTGTTGCTAACTCATAATGATGCATATTGAAGTACTTTTCGCTACCAGTTCTCAGGAATGTTTCGGACAGGCAAACTACATCAGGGTCCAACCCTGCCCTAGACAGTTCCAACAGAGTTATTTCTAGTATCTCCTGCTTCGATAGTATACTGGCGATATTTTGGTGTAGGACTTTAAAAGTGAGTTTACTATTCTTATCCACGAAAAAAGGCGCTGTTCCTATTTATTTTTTGAAAATACTGAGTGATGGTAGGTTGGGTTAGATGCTTAGTCGTGTTAGTAACTATACCTTCTGGAAAATCGACAGATTGAGTTCTGGGAAAATAATATGGGATGGTTCCTTTATGGCATACAGAGGTGTCTGGTTTAGTTTTTTGAGACAATGGCTTACCACCTGTTACTATACCTTTAAGAGCTTTGCAATTTAGATACTTGTTTTGATAATCAATGCAGTCAATGATATAGTTAATTCTATTGCACAAAAATACGGTGTTACGATGTTCACCATCCACAAAATGGCAGTTCTGATAATTAACGCAAACACTTCCAATCGTCCTATTTAAATAACTTATATCTACATACATATTTTTAGTCAAGTCTAGTACAATAACATCGTTGTTCATAAATTGTTCGAGAATCTTTTTCAAGTGCAGAGCCAGCATATTCATGTCGCGGTCATTTTCACCGACGCAGATTATTATTTTGTCACTTGGTTTGACCGTTATATTTCGCACACTTTTTAAAATGTCTGCAGACGGTGAAGAGGGCTTCGTAAGTGATGTGATCGCGTACTTTTCGTATGTCGTCTTCTCTCTAGATCGTATCAATGCAGAAGCAAGGCCAACGCAACGCTGAGTTCCGAAGATATGTATCTGTTTAAAATCATCTCTCCTGTTTTTCCGACTGCTCACCGAGGACTTGGCCTCAGTCTTGTTAGTGACAGGACATCGAGATATTGATTTATTGGAACGTGGCGAGCTGGTTATAGGTGGTTTGGGGTCTGCGATATTGATTAGATTATTAAGTCGTGATATCTCTTCCTTGGCCTGTTTAAGTAGTAATTCTAAATCCTTAATTTTCTGCTGCAGAATTATGAACTTTTTGTCAGATTTAATGTTCGTATTGGGGGTTGCCATTTTGGTGTTGCGGCTTCCTTGACTTTCCATCAATGGGGACTGGCATAGTCTTTTCAAGGTATCATTTTCCTTCATCAGTTTGGCTATTTGTCGACGAAATTCGTTATTTTCTAGTACGGTGTTATCAAACTCATTTTGTAACATTGCGTGCTCAGACCGCATAATTTTAATAGTGTCTTTCATCTCTTCGATACTAGTTGGGTCCCTCAAGGTGTGGTCGACACTTTTCGATAATAGTTCCTCCGGCGTGATTGATTCTTCTTCAGATGCGTTAAATATAGTGAGAACGTGAGAATCCTCTTGTAAGATGGATGAGTCATATTTTACGGGGCTCAGGAACGCGGGTGATGCTGCTGGTGTAGAGAAATTGGGAGTGGATGTGAAACTATCGATCGGGCTTGGTGAATGACGTTTATTTCTTAAGGTTACGTTTGAAATAACGGGGCTGGGTACTGGAGAAGCTTTTGGGTTTTGTTTACATGATTTACATGTCCAATTATTCTTTATGGAAGCGCTTTTCAAATTATGTAACTTTTCCGAGATTCCAACACAGTCAAACTCAAAGTTGTTTTTGCATGACGCACATAACAAAGTGCTTCTTTGATCAGCTTTACGTTTGCATTTGTAGCACGTAACGAGTGCTAAGTTCTTACTCGCTGTGCATTTAGATGCCAATTTCGACATAATTGATAAAGACACTAAATCAGAGCCAAAACAATGACTTGCCTGTCTGCGTAGCTTACTCTTTGGCAAACGATGTTGCGCATGCGCCGTGCCGCGTGCCGTAGCGTTGACGCGCAGCCGGAAGGTGCGCGCGAACGTGAACCTTACGCGGTGCGCGTAACCGTGTCAGTTGCTTGCGCTCGGAGTGTTGTTTCTCGCGCCGGACCGCAATGGCGGCTGACCGGCTGCTACACGAATAATGAATCAGCAGGATCGTAGAAACGTAATTCACCTTTGTTTTTCGTAACTTTTTGGTTTATTTTACACTTAAAGCACTACTTAATTTGCATATTATGATACTTTAATGAATAACACAATTTCACTACTCTTTAATGCATTATTTGCTAAGCGCTAAACGTTAACAGACTTGTACGAGTGACGGCTCGTCAAAGATTTGACAGATGGTCATCACACGTGAAACCATCGGAACTGTTTGGGCTGGACTCGGATCACCAGGTGGGTTTCAGAAGAACCATTTTGTCTGGTTTAGGCTCAACCGTCTGAGAAGAGTCAGCAACTGCGCTTACTTACGGAGAAAGTGGCAATGAAGAGAGGGGCAAGTGATAGTATTAAGCCTGAGCAAACTGTCAAAAACATATTTGAGTTAAAATTGACTAGGTAGTAGGACCAGCGGAGGACTTCAAGTAGCTAACGAGGTAGGCTCCAATTATAAAATAATGATACGTAATACGATGATAAATAATAAACTATAATAAATAATGCGATAAATAAATAAAAAAGTGATACACGCTGATTGTAGACCTAAGAAATCTCTTTTTAGAGATAAGCTCACCTGTACTTTTACTGTCCTGAATATTATCTGTTGTAATTGTCTTTTTGTGTACAAACTAGTAAATAATAAATAAATCTTTTCGGATACAAGTATGTTGCAAGAGAAAAATCAGGTTCTACGCTACCCAGCCAAGCCAATATTTCAAAATGTACAAACGTGTTCAGTCTGCGCCCGCCCTAGCGTCACATTTAGTGCGTGAAGGTGCTCGAGCGTGCTCAGCGATGATTCACGGCGCCTTTGATGACGCTCGTCTGCGCAGCAGGACGTATTGGCCCATTCGTCAAGGAGCAATTCACTGCTGGTTATTTCTGCAAGATCTCTATTAGTATTTGTAGCTAGTATACATGTTCAAAAGCTCAAGAAGCTTGCAGTCTAAAATTGCTTAACTGTGTTAGAGACGTATTGAAATATTAAGTTTTTTTTTACATAATTTTTTTCTGCGCATAAATATGTAAAATGAAGTGTTTTGCTCATAATTAAGCATATCTATGTTCTGATTTGTTTTTTGTTATTGCACCAAAACTCAATAAGCCAAGTCAATACTTCGAAATAGACAATCGTGTTCAGTCTGCGCCCGCTCTAGCGTCACATTTAGTGCGTGAAGGTGCTCGAGCGTGCCCTGCGATGATTCACGGCGCCTTTGATGACGCTCGTCTGCGCAGCCGGACGTATTGGCCCATTCGTCAAGGAGCAATTCGCTGCTGGTTATTTCTGCAAGATCTCTATTAGTATTTGTAGGTAGTATACATGTTCGAAAGCTCAAGAAGCTTAGAGTCTAAAATTGCTTAACTGTATTAGAGTTAGAAATGACAACAGCGCCAAATCATTGAAATATATATATATTTTTTTAAATGTGCTCCACTGCGCATAAAAAATGCAAAATGAAGTGTTTGGCTTACAATTAAGCATGTCTTGATTTGCATTTTGTTATTGCACCAAAACTTGGGATTTTTGAAATTCAGGAGAATCGTAGTTATGCCAAATTAAATTGGCAATACTTTAGATAATGCTTAGGTATACTATGCAGCAATTGGCGATACCTGTCTGGCAGATTGGAATTACTTAGTCAATTATTGCAGAGATTTTAAACATTTTTGGCGATTAATTTGTAACGCGAAGCTAACGCTACTTTCTGACTGTTTGATGCTGTGAAACGAACCTCACACTTGACAAAATTTCTCATTGCTTATATTATATTCAAATAAGTTACCTGGCAATATAATAAGGGGTTTACAAAATTAGCTTTACGTCAAATCTCGATTAGCGGTCGCACGTTAATTCCAAAAAACTCAAACATTACGGCACGTTTTGTATTATTACCTGCTTCGTAATGAATAATTCAAAGCCAGTTCATTTTTGAATAAACTTTGGTGAATAAACCAGGACTTAATGAAGTTCAGCAAACAAAATTTGGGTCAAAGGCCCGGTTTTAAATGCACCTCATTAATTTACCTGCCCCATCGTGAACTGGGATTAGGGGATGATGGATGGACACCCATCGGTGAGGAGACACTTTCTCATTATTTTCGGTGTAGGTTTCGAGATGAAGCGATTTAGAATGTAAATGACGTCAAACATTTCAGGTGAATTTGGAGCGTTAGAATTATACAAAGCTTATCAAGGTTCTGTAACCCTGACTGTTGAATGGAGTGTTTTTACGATACGTTGCTGAAGTTTGTCAAGTGTAGTGTAGTACGAATTCGCCACGTTGTATAAGTTATATAATTAAGAAAAGAGCGTTTTCACACGCAAACTCAAGAAGTCCGTAAAGAGGTGAAAAACTTATGAATACGGAAAACAACAAATGGTTTTACATAATAATGGTTTTAAAAAGCTATGATATATTGTGATCAGTGTAACAAATATTCAAATGGTAAATAAATTAAAAAAAAACATCCTCAAAAGAGATTTCCTATTATTTTTAGTAGTCTGAATACAAATTCTGAATTCATCTTCAGATTTACTGTGTGTCCAAGAATATTTTTGATAGTGTTGTCAGAAGAACGGTTAGAGTTTCCAATATCCGTCAATCGAAAAAGTCGAAATCGAAAAATTCCGGCAAAATATTCCCCTTGCAATATCCCATAACTTACACCGAAGTCCTAATTTCTTCCGGAAAACTGTCGGCATCTATCTTCAACCCTAAACAATAAACGCCTTTTGGGAAATTAGAAACTGCTTATACCAGGAGTTGTATAAAAATGATGCCGTGAAAAAACGTTGCAACACATATGTATTAACTATATAGTTAAAATGATTTTTAAGCTAGTTAAGAAGAGTGAGCCCCCGAACAGAGCGACAACAGACGACACTTTGCAATGCTTCAATGACCTCAATTTTTTTCCAAACTCAACTGTCCGCAAAACACCAACAACCCTAAAAGAGTTAGGTTTAAGGAAATAGCATTTGATAGAATTTATTGGCCTTTTACGTCTTACGTCTAGCTGTCCCGACAGACGTTGATATGTTGTCAATCATTGACAGGTAGAAATGGTTGCAAAGGAAAACCAAATTGTTGTCACTATATTCCTAACATTTTCTCTTATTTACTCACCTTTTAAACCTTCCCTGGACCTTCACAAATGGTTCCTGTGTTTTAGCGAGACTGAGGAAAAGCAATTTATTTTTATATGTATAGAGATCTCAGGTAGCTAGTATTCATTTTATTTATCCATAAGAGAGCTTTAATGTCACGTGCCAGACACAAATACACTGAACACATTGGTTTTATTTGTCATTAAAACGCGAAAACAACTTCAAGCGAAACAAAATTCCAAATCTCACTTTAAGACAAACTCCAAGCCATTAAAAGTTAAAAGAGATGACTTATCTAACAACTTGTTTTCCGCAGAACGAATGAAAAGAACAACACTCAAATCGCAAATGGTTCAAGTTTAGCTTAGTGTAAGCTATTCTGGGTATCTCCAAGTTTGTTTCGTTTAAGCGAGATTTATCGAATCGAAGATTCTTTCAGAGTGTAGTGTGGAAGGAGGTCGTTGGCTGTTCACCAGGGAGTCACGTGATGTGCGTTACCTTTGTATTTTGCTTTTACGCTGCTATATATTTGAATGACGTCTCGTTTGTTTGATTTAAACAAGGATTTCCTATGCAACATTACTATGGGGAATATCCCGAAGAAAGCTCTAAAAAGTAGTGGTAGAAAATCAATAAGGCTGGCTTTAGGTTTTTTATTGCTATTTAAGATGTTAAAGTGTATTATGAGCGGCCGGTTTTTTAAGAAGGTTTTCATTTAAATACATAAATGAAAGCATTTAAATGACATTTGAACAAGTAGGCTTCTTAGCTGAAGTACCTACTATTGGTTTCGCGCTGAACTTGAATCTCTCCGCCTTATTAGTAGTCTCCTCTACTAGTGACCCCACTCAGAGGCTACAGAAGTCATAAATACTAATATAATACCCATATAATTTATTATTGCAAGTAAGTTATGTCATGTTACCTGTCGTTGTTCATAAAAGAGGATTGAACAGTAAACTTAATTAACCTAACATTAATAAAAACAATTTTCAAAAAATTATACATCTTGCTACAAAATCTTAGGTTATTCACCCTTAGTTTGGGCTAGATGGAGCTGAGTGGAAGAATTAACATTTATATTTACTCACTACTGACTACTCACATTTTAGTGTCTTTTTACATCAATACAAAATACCATGACGTAATCTCCGTTGCCAAGCAACAATGAAAGTATGTCCTAAAATAGGTTACTCAATTGAAGGGTCGTTCGAGCCCGCCGCGGAGTGTGGGCTCTGAACAGCTCTTCGCTTCGTTAGCTGACGTCAGAGGATTTGCGGACTTGACAAGTTCTGCTGACACGAAAGTATGTTGGTACCTACTTCATTTTGTTTTTGTCGCGATTTGTTGGTATTTATTTGAACGCCTGCGTGGTGGAAATGCTGAGAAGAAATAAATAATATGTCTGTAAATAAAAATAATGGGTCCTACGTTTATAACGATAGAAAGTTAAAGTTTAATGTCCGTTCTTTTTCTTTATAATCGTATAAGAATTAAAAAAATCTACCTTAAAACAGAGGGTACAGAAAAGTCAAAGGTTATATTCTTACAGAAGCAGCTGGTCAGTTAAGGTTCGTTTCTGATGCGTACCTGAAACAAATAATATTTTAGTTAGTAACCTAATCATTCAGACACAACTAAACAACATAATTAAGAGCTGGGACAATAAGATCTTTAACTCAAATTCAAAGAATTTCTTTTACAGACACAAATGAGAAAAAAATATAAGCCTAATACCAGAAAACACCATATTTTTAATAATACACAATATATCACATCTGCCACTTAATTATAAATGTATGTATGTTTACATTTTTGTAACTTCATATATTATATTTTTAAATGTATATAGGAGTTGGACTCCCATTTGAGAAATTGGTCCATCACAGCTTTGGACCGCACAGAATGGAAAAACGGCAGGGAGGCCTTTGCCCAGCAGTAGGACACTTAATAATAAATGTATGTATTCATATATTCTTTTGAAGTTTATGTTAAAGGATTCCTATATGCAGAATATCAGCGTCGGGGTACCAAAAAGTACCAAAGTATCAAAAAGGTCCCCCTTTTTGGTAAATACCTGGCCAGACCTCACCGGTGGTAGAGTTTTCGTATGAAGAGTTAGGTGAGTACACCTTAGTTTTGTATGCGACAGGTTGAAATGTAATTTAGAACAATCATCATCATCATCATTAAAACACCTCGATAGCCGAGTGGTTAAAGAGCTGCTCCAAATCCCAGGTTCAAATGATTGGTCCGGTGTGTTATACCACTTCCGACTATCTAAAACAACGTGATGGGATTTACTAACCCACTTTTAGAAGTGCAATAATTAAATCCTACTAATATTATAAATGTGCAAGTTTGTATGTGTGAATGTGCCATGTTGTTTTTTCACGTAAAAGCTACCGAATGGGTTCGAATAAAACTTTACAATACTATAGCTTATACATCATTTCACCATTACTTATACCCTATGTGCTTGATTAGCACATAGGGTACGATTATATAAAAAAAAATCTTATTTAAGTCCACGCGGACATAGTCGCGGGCGACCGCTAGTCAATAATAACTTGATTTCAAATATGAATTATTGAACCAGAAACTACTTTCAGAACATTTAATATTCGCTTTTACATTTAACTAATGGATAAAGGAAAAATAATACTTATTTTGCTCGTGAAAGATATCTACTGAGTTCCGTTGAAAAAGCATTATTCATTTTATTTTTTAATTGGAATTCGATCATGACAGTGCATTCATTTATTTTTACTTCGATTTTAACAAAGGAGGGTTTTCAATACATACGGCGATTGTGGATCCGAATCTGAAGTGTTCAAATTACTTTTTCAGGGATAATACAGATGAATCAAACAATTGATTGACTAATAATTACAATTTATTTTTGTTTTAAAATGTTTGTTCAACGACATGCCTGCGGATTAACAGCGATAGCAGATATGCAACGATCACTGAGTGACCGTGAGTTTCAGTTAGAACTCATAGTTACGGGTGGTTGCGGTGAAGGCTGTGCTCTTAGCGCTGATTTATGCCAGTGCCAGTTATTGTTGTTTGTTTGTACTGTGTGGTGATTGACCCCGCAACCGCTGGTGTAGTAGCCAAACGTCTGAACTGTAACAGAAATCGGTCGTCACTTGATATTGCATTAAATAAATAGTCACATCAAAATGTGTTCTATCAGATTATAACTCTTGTTTTCTCTCTCACTTACTTTTTTCTTCTTCCTCACTTTGATATGACGTCAAATATCAGCTTGATAATGTAGCCGTATTTTTATAAGACTTGTATGTAATTATTTGTATATTTTCACACTTTCCCAGTCGCCTTTTAATTAACAAAATACATCCGTTATTCCCTAGCAGAGTCGTGCCCTCCTCAGCTCATCGAGTGCCAACCGCTGGACCGCAAACGCTGACGCAGTGGCTCCGACGCCAAACGAACACTCAAGATCGCAGGTTTGACGTCAGTAAGTTTGAGAGCCCTTCAGCTGAGACGCGGCGTGTCTCGCCAACTCGCTTTTTGAGGCCCCCTCGACTGTTATTGATCAAAGTGGATATTCGAGAAACGATGGGCGGGCGAAAATTCCAGCACTCGAGTGAGACAGAAATAAAAACAGGGACGGAGATTGGATGGATGAGATTCTCGTGGCAGTTTAAATTATTTACTATTTTATACAATAAAGATAAAATATTGTTAATTGTATGCAACAAAGACGGATTTGTTCAAGCATTTATAACTCGAGTTTTTGGTTTGTTTAAATAGGTGATTGAATATTTAAATATTGGAATATTGTTTATTATATATTGTGTTGTAAAATACAGGAAAAACTACAATATTTTACCAAAATAATCCAGTGTTTAAACTGTAAAACAGAACTGTATAAACATCAAATTTGATAGCTGGCAAATAATGTTTCTATCGAACTGTCCCAGTCCAACAAAATTGTATTGGGCAGAACGGCTCCGTCGGGACATCCAGTTTTGTATAATTTTCATAAATCATGTTACACACTAGATTTGTTACACCTAGACAAGAAATGATAATGTAGCCTTTATATTTATTTAAACTTTCATAGACAAATATATTGAAATCGTAAGGAACGGGATCGCGACTATGTAGGTACTTAATTTGTTTCAAGTTTCCGATATTACGGCACTGTTACAAGCGCCATGGTCACAGTCTTACCGGGGGGAGATCTTACGGGTGAGATGTTATCGGTAGACATATCGGTCTACCCTCTTTCGATTTTTTTCATCACGCTCTCCAACGATACCACTGTTCACAGACTCACTATTGCTGCCACCTTATTCCCCCATATTTTATGCTAGCGTGCGCGTGAAATCACGTGCCAACATGGCGTGTGGCGCGCACGCAAACATTCAAACCTAGAGCGGCACATTTGTATGTAGATATTTTACTGTTCTCTTTTACTGTGACACAATACTCACACTATCTGCACGCGAAACGACACTTTGCTAATATTTTGTCTTGCTCTTGCCAAATTACATTACCATGCAATAGAGCAAAGAGAACTGACCAGAAATGGGAAGCCTGTCATGCCAATGACGGTACAGTATAAATTGAATATCGATATTAATAATGTCAGTGCTCTCCTTAGCTGCCGATAGCGTTAATTATCGATCAGAAACACTGTGCTTAACACAGAAATAAACAAAGAAACAATGACAGAAGCGCTCTTCAGATACTTCCCGTTGTAATTCGCAGCCTCCATTACAAGTGCTAAGTGAAAAGTTTCATTGTTCCCGTAATGATGTTCACGAAGATTAGAATTGGAAATTTGGAACGAAAATAATTTATTTTGATTTCGACTGCTCGATATTTATAACGACTTACGTTGAAACTTCGCTTTTAATTGCAGGAAAATGTTAAGTGAGTTAGAATTATGTTAGTTAGAATTATGTGATTGCGTCAGATTTGAGTTATTTTGTGTTATGGTGGATACAAATAAATGAAACATTAACGATCATTAAAACAATCATGACCGAAATACAATTTTCGACAGAAATTCTCAGAAAATATAAACCTAGTTTTTCAATGTTAAGTTTTTAAATGCTCTAAGCTTTTCTCGTTACTAAGGTTCACTGTACGCTAGAATGAACAACGTAATTGGATTATTGAAGTTACTATGGCAACCTGTTTTGGCTAACCGTCAAACTTCAGACTAATAAAAATTGGACTTTCATCAAACTTTATTCGTGAGTTTGTAATCAAATTCGTCTGAGCTATTTATGCGCTAACAATTTCGAGAAACTAATAATAAAACATCTTAATTCATCCAAGTTTACCTGTGGTTGAAATATTTGCTGCTAGTGCTAGAGCTTAGAAGATTAATAAATTTTGCGACTAATTTTGATTTAAAGAGAGAAATTATAAAAAAAGAGCGCTTAGAGGTGTACCCTGGCTTAGAGATAAGGACTTATTAGGTTCAATTTAGCTTTGTGGTTATTATAAAATATTATAAGCAAGCAACTCCGAATTACGGCTGTTGCCCTAGTACCCCTTACCTCACTGGGTTGAAATTGAAATTCGGTCTGCAAAATGTGGGCTTTTCAGTTTTCAAATCCTGCCTGACTTTTGAGATTTAATCGTGAGCCTTATGGTATGTTAATAACAGATATGATTAATGAGCCCTTTGTTGCATAGTGTGATCTAAGCGAGATAATAACGATTACAGACACACAGTAGTTTCGTGTTACTTACATTACATTTCAACTCGTAATTAATTTTAGCACAAGCATACGACATCTTAAGTCGCATCCAACATCATTAGAATCAAATTTCAGCGTTGCAATTTCTGACAGAAGATTCATCATTTCTGCAAACTGGAACCTAAATATAATAAGAGTAAAGTTGGATTTCTAACACCAGTTCAGAGTTGTGTGTTGGCAAAGTAACAAAGTTGGAGGGCGAACTCAAAAGGATGACATTAAACGAAGAAAAGACAGAGCACATCAAAGGTTGTCAGCGTCTGATTATGATTCGTACTATGTTTAAGATGTGTGCTTAAAATGATCTTGAAGCCAGGTCCGGACTACTAATGAGCAGGTCTTCCCGCTAACACTGAGTTTTTGAACTTCAACAGTTAAATCAAGTGCCAGTTAGCGACCAAGTATATCTCATTCTATTATTTTGTTCGGGGTTCAAATACTTTATTTGCTTTAGGTAGGGTACCGTACAGTACAGGGTAGTAGTTGGGTAGGGGTTACTTGGGTATCGGTGTTTTCCATCACCGGAGAATTAGCCGCAAATTGTAAATACAATGAACACAAAGTCTTGTCTCCTGCTAGTCTTGAACTCGGAACCACCGGTTCTGAGTCAGAGTGTGTAAACACTGGGCCATAACCTCACGTCGCTTTTTGCTCTTCTGTCCGCCCGTCACCAAATTGGGTTCGAAATTTCTCGGTGAATGGTGGGCTTCTAAATGTTTCGTGACATGATAGCAACAACCAGTGTGCCTTTGATCACCTTGTTTAGAATATGGTCGTGTTGGTATGTATGTCTATGTATTAATTTGCTTGTATTGTGAGGTCGATGTTATTTCTAGCGTCATCATGTCTCGATCTTGATGCCGGAAAAGTATATCGGTAAACTAGGTGGGGATCGGTCACCAATCCGATAGCTTAGTAACGACATTATTTTTTTCCACTGGCGGCACTGAACCACTTTTCGTATTGAAATATTTCATTAAAAACTTTCACGATTTTCGTGTTCGTTAAAAGAAAAATGTTTTGCCTGTGTAAACTTTTCATCATAAATCGCCGCTCCCTGACTACGTATCTGTGTCGTGTTCACATGACGTTTACCTAAGGGGCCAACAAGCTGGATGTCAACCATCAAACGGGGCCGACGGCCGCATTTGTTTTTTATTATCCCAACGCGTCATGTGAGTGCTTTATGCGGAATATAAACAACCTTATAGCCAGCTTTTGCTGACTACGTTTTATTAAGTTCAGCGCTGAGAGAATGCTTAAAACTTGATGCTTATTTCAAGTAGTGACATTTAAATACGGACGACTGGGGTTATGTAAAATGTCAAGGTTTTTTTTCACCAAAAAGGTCAACGGATTTTGAAGCGTATCTGCACTTGATTGATAACTGAAGCTAAGCCGATTGTTAGAAAAACACAACATTGTATCGTTTTTTGGCAATCACCTTTTCATTCCGCTTTTGTCAGTGGTCTGAACCAAGCATAGTTTTTAATTTTTGTTGGAATAAAATTTTTTGTAAACTTTATTTCAACATGCTGGCTACCAAGCTGTGGATTGTGGATTCAATCGTCCCTGAAAAAACGTGTTACAAATATTTATACTTATGTGCTACGTTTTTGTATCGTATTTTGAACACCCATTGGTGCAACCTCTGTTTCGTTTCGAATCAGAACTGGCGTATTATCATAATCGTTTGATTTATTTAAATATTTGGTATTTCTCTAAGTACTTATTCAGTAATGACTTGATAGCTCTTTTTCAAACGTATGCTCAGTCTCAGTCTTAACGTCAACGATAAAAAATATCTGATATATCGTTAAGGGGTGGCTGTGATAGAGCAAATATTGACATCAAAGACAATCCACTTATACAGTCGTACTGATTAACTACCACCTCGTAAATTGTAAAGTCAAGCTTTGAACCATAATTAAAAAACAAAACACGGCGCAGAAAGAGGGAAACAGACGTAGTTTCCGCTTTCAAACATTGTTTCTGTGGACCTCAGCCGGTATAGAACAAAAAGTCTACCATTGTGTTATAGAAAAACTTAACTGACACTGGAAAATGAACTGTCAAGTGCATTGGTAAGGTGCAAAATAGCTTGCTAGAGTCACAACTAAAGTAGTTTTTTTTATAGTAACTGAACGCAATTGAAGTAGACAAAGGCTGAATTAAAAGAACATTAATGTTCTGGTTTATCGTTCTTTACCATTCGTAATGCGGTTTTTAACTCGAGTAGGTTATGACTATGATTCAGTTGAGCTTTTTTGTTGCTAATTTTTTCATTTATTATTTATTACAGATAATCTAATAATTTGTATTGCATTTGTAATACAAATTATTAGATTATCTGGACTGCTATCCGTAAAGATGTACACAATCCGAACTAGGATGCCTGTTGTTTTAAGACACGACATCTTTCTCTCTTTTAAACATACGACCCAAAGCTTGTACATAAATAGACCAACCCTAGAGTATTAGCACGTACCACGACTATTAGGTAATTAAACATCCCTGTTGAAGTCCCGAGGGTAGCTGTGAATTCAGTTGACAGCCTGGCAAATTATACAGTAGTTGACGAGAATTGTAACAACATTTTGCAGTTGGTAATTATTTGAGCGTCGATTTTGGGGTAATAACTGCACACGTTGAACGTGAGGCATTACTGACCAGCGAACCATAGATTTTACCTCGTCTAATTTTGGGCAACTGAAATCATGAATAAACTAGATAATGGGCCCCAAGCACTCTCGGTTTGGAATAGAATATAGTAGGTTTGGCTCCACATAATCAAAATATACGATGTTGACTGCGGAAAACTATCAAAACTAGCGGTTTTACTAGCTTTACTAGCGCTTTTAAAACCTCACTAAACTAAGCCAGCGTATAAATACTGTTTTTACTGTCCATATAATTTAAAAGTATTTCTGTCTTAATTCGCTCGTAATCTTACTTCTAGTCTCGTGACTAGTGCACTGCCTTAATTACTCAGTCTGTTCGTGTTGTTAACACCAATCAACTAAACGGGAAAATGCTTCTGGACATAAGGCCCGTCATTTGGACTTTAATTTTGCGAAATAAATAAAGAACATTCCACGTCCACGTGGGCTTAGGTTAAAAAAATAGTGACAAACGTATCTTTATTAATTGTTGCCTATGTCCTATTCCAATGCAAAAACGATATTATTGTAAAGTTTCACTAAAATCTATCCAGTAGTTTTTACGTGAAAGGGTAACACGGTACATCCACACATACAAACTTTCGCATTCAAAAATTTAAATAAGCTAGGTAGGATAAATCAAAGGAAGTAGAACTCTGCAAAAGATCCATCAAAATCCAACATAATCAAATCCAAAGTCAGCGTAATGTGTAAAAAATTTCAACCCCATACCCCAACCGCGTAACGGAACAAATCCCTCCGGAATCACGTGCAAATCCCGCTAATTCCGGGAGCGGGAATTAAACGTAAAAACTGGTGAGAACATATTGCTTGTGTTATCAATGTAACGCGTCCCCATTTATCACTCTGTGAGGAATTGCGTATTATTCGTAGACAATATCACACCTTGAAGGGCGGGGCAGAAGCGGAAGCGGGCGGATGCAAAGCAACTTAACTGGGCCCGGAACCTTAGGGTTCTAGAATAACTAGATATATCGTAGTGGAAATCATCACTTATTCGCAACACAAAAAATATAAGAACATGATATGAACACAAACATCTGAAATTTAAAATTACTGAAAATATCTTATAATTTCCGGTAATGTTATTCTTCTTGCGATTCGAATGATTTAAAAAAAGTCATGATGCCCAAAAACTGTCCAAATTCACATATACGTAACGGTTTTTTAAAATTTACATCTGTCTTCAAGAACTCCCTTACCGATCCATTTCGTTGTCGCTTTTTCGACGACAACTACTATTATCCGAATCGTTCCTGCTATCTTTTCGGTCACTATGTGCTTTTTGTTTATCTGATTCCGGTTTCGATGTGACGTTGAGCTAATTTAGAAGCTCATTTAATACATATTTGAATTTTACTAATTGAATTACCTACTTACATATTTCAATTTCAGAAAATATATTTATTTAACTGTTTGCCTTTTCTTTTCTTTTTTTTTTGAGCTGGAGGAAATGCCTTTATGCATACCCGCCCGGCGGGGGGGTGAACGGGTTATGTGGGACTCACCACTGGGGAGAAACACCAAGTGGCATACCCACTAAAAACTCCGGGACTTACACTCATCGTCCATGTTGGGGGAACTGCGGTGACTGGCACGAAATCTACTACGCGTTCCCCCGGATTAACTGATTGCCTACCTAAATCGCTCGTTGTACACTATCTTATCACTTGCACCACAAGACGTTAACCCAGCAACCGGAACGCGTAAGTAATGTAACCAGGCTATATATATAATATTTAGTGCAATACATCAACGTTGAGTGAATGTTTTCCACCTACGGTATTAGTTCTACGCTCACATACTCACACATAGCTATTTTGATTCTTTTATTTTACGGTAAAAGCATTTTCCTGTTTAATGTCAGGTCTTGAATTGTTATTGCTGAAATTGTACGCTTGGTTTTTCGGTGGTTACCTGTTAATTATTCTGACAATAATCAAGCCAATTCGCTTTTACTGCAAGTATGTACATAAGCTCTGCTTATGGGTAGACAGAAACATTTAACTATGATATTATTGTAAAATAAATCCCTTAAAACAGCGAGAGTATGTTCAGGTATGATCTGGTCGAACTATATTCGTACTCCAACAAGCCCGCTCAGTTCGGATCGTTGGAGGGTCGTAAGACTAGTGATATACTTTACCGATGGATTTAATCTAGGTAGAGTATTTTGAAAAAAAAAAATGAATGATTACAGAGGATGCATAATACTGGTCCAATGGTTGTTCCATCGTATATACCCCATTGGTTGATCACTCTGGCTACTCGTAGGAACCGGTGATCTCGAGTTCCAGACTTTATGTTCATTGTTAAATTTGCGGCTAACTCTCTGGTAATCGAAAACACCAAAAAACCATGCAAGCAATCCGGATAACGGCGGTAGGGTCACCCATTACCACGATGGGTTCAAAATGCGCCAGGCAAGTTAAGGGGTAAGTACTTACTGAATGTTGCGTTCACCATGACAGCAAGAACAAGTGTGCCTCTGACTACCCCGTTTGGTATATGGTTGTGATAGTAAGTATTTATGTAAATCCGACAGTAATTTATGGTTGAAATCTCATCACGCTATTTACCAGTAAACTACCGTTAATGCTATGGGCTCAGCGTGGTGATATTACGTGTTTTACTTTCGAAGTTCTCATTAAAGGAATAAGCTCGTGGAAACCAGTTCATTAATGGACACTTCTGAAAACAGGTTAATTACGGATTCCACGATGTTGGAAATGATGATAAATGTAATTATTGGAGAAAACATTTTGGAAGTAAAACTTAAGCGTTCATGGTTTTTCATCAAGTAGTGTCAAGTAGTGCCAAAGATACTGATTTTCTGAATGACAAATTATGGCAACAACGAATCAAAATCAGTTTGTATCCAGCATAAAATTACTTTGTCTACATTTTTTTTCTTATTGTGTGTCAAATCTTGGCTTACGAGACATTATTGCCCGGATATAAACACATATCTTTATTTAAGTAGGTACTAAATGTATGAAAAAAACTGGGTGTGTAATTTTCTTAAAACTATGAGAAAAACGTATTTTCATAATACACAATCGGGAAGTTAGACTGTTCCCGATTGTGTATTATGAAAATTCGTGGCTCACATATTTGTGCCCTTTTGTTTAAGCTAGTAGTAAAAATATATGGTATTTTGAGCACTATAAACACTATGCCCTTGTGAACCATGCCTGACAAGCGGATAAGCAACGCTCCTTGCGGTCAGCCACAGATGGGTGTGCAAGTTACAAATAACACTCTCGACGCACACGCTAAATGAACGTAACCTTACCTCTCTTCTTCCTAAAGATCGCGGTTTTGTTAACATATTTGTAGGTAAAATTTTATACATTTTAACAACATTTTAGTTATAAATGAAGGAAGGTTCAAGGCTCAAAAATTAAAGTAATTAAATAAGCCAATATTTCAGGAACTACCCTGTTACTGGGGCAAAAAGCTTCTAAGTCTGTTACAGACTATCCTACTAATATTATAAAGGCGAAAGTTTGTATGTCTGGATGTGCCGTGTTGCTCTTTCACGTAAAAACTACTGAATGGATTTTAATGAAACTTTACAATAATGTTGCTTATACATCTGAATAACACATAGGCTACAATTTATAAAGATATTGTGTAAATTGTTGAAAATATCAAGTAAAATATGAAAATGTACGCGGCATCACGTGGTATGGCATGATAGTTGATGACAGACGGCTGCTGTCATTAGCGTAACTATGGGTGCGTTCCGAATTAGAAGGGTTTAACATCGAAATAACATTTGGGCTACAATTTGTACTCGGTAGCAAAAAACTAAATTCCAAGCGGACGAAGTCGCGGGCGGCCGCTAGTTAAAAATAAATACCACAGTATTATTTTAAGTAACATAATTACTGGTATAAAGAAGAGCTCCTGCTTAAAAAGCCGAAGGCCATAACTATTAGATTTTTCTCAATAATTAACAAACAAACATCTTTTGTGACAAACATTAAATTTAATGTTGTTCCGTTGTTCTAGGGAAAATAAAAAGGTTTAAATACATCCAAAAAATATCAAATTGAAAACCATCATGTTTGTTTATTTTTCTCTGTTACTGGCATTATCAATGCTGTTTCTTTTTAAAGAGAAAATATCAGAAAAACCTTTGGTGTAGGTTTCAGATGGGAATCAAACAAGCGTCTTCCGCATAGAGGGCCAGGCTGTTACCACTAAGTTACCAAGACTCTAACCTATTCCCACTTGAATCCTTGACCAGGTTAGTACATAGAGAGTTAGGTCTCGTGTAAACTGGGAAATCTGTAAAAATCCTTTTTTCGGAGAAAAATGCTTCATGCACTATCTCATCGGTGAAAAAGCCTGAGTAAACTTTTCGTTCCAACCTAAGTCTACCTTATTCCTTTGAAGTAAAATTTAACCACAATTTTTTGTTTGACAAAAGACAGGTCCGACTTTGGACAGTGTTATAAATGCAAATTAATGGAGTCTTTTACACCGCAATTATAACTTTATTAAAATGGTTCACTTAATTGAGTGTGCTTAGGTTAATTAACTAGATCTGCAAAATGAGCGAATGGTGTAGGGACTCTTAAGGTAAAGTGAAGGGTTGGTGATCGTTAACTCGAATTGATGTTACAAAAATCAGTTACGAAGCCGACCTATTTTGAATTTGAAGATGCTAAGATCTGGCCGGGATAGTAGTCAATGAATTTTGATTCGTTTTGGATCCAGACCGGTAGAAAGTTCTATAATGAAAATAATCCAATTAGGTATATTAAAATACTAAAATACTAATAATAAGGTAAAAAAACACTTCCTATCTTACACAGAATCTTGAATAAAGTCGCCCTTGACCACGAGAACATAATTACTCAAGATTTTAACGATGTTTTATCCACAATATGATCATTGAAAAGTTATCAAAAGATAGTGTGAGGGAACGAAAGATTTAATTTACATCCTAAAATGTGTAATTTGGGCAGAACGTTACTGCCTGTTGGTTTAGTTAGTTTGGCAATATTTCACCAATGTTTGTTGTTTCATACCATCACTTAGGGAAGGACATTTTGAACGAGAACTAATCTGGTAATTAATCAGGACTGTGACGCAAGCGTGACTGACCCGGTTTGCGCTGGACCTGCGTGGACGCGTACAGTGAACCGCAATGCGAGCATGACGCGTACAGTGAACCGCAATGCGAGCATGACACAGACTTAGGAGTCGATGTGTAGCAAGCGAGTTCAGATAGTTGTCTATCGATGAATGACTATTGGTAGACTATCGATAATAATATGTCAATATTGGACGTTTTTTGACTTTTGGACTTGCTTGTTTGTTTGTGTTTGACATGTGAATATTTTATTTAATTGTGTTACTAACCCATTAACTAGCTTGTAAGTTTGACTAAAATTTTGAATTGTAACTTTGTATTCTTTGTAATTTAATTTTAACTTGTTGCCGTTTGGATAAAATCTGTAAGCCTTCAAGCCACCCTTTTTTAAATAAATAAGATTTAAGTAACATGCGAAAATGTGTAATTTGGGCAGAACGTTTGCTGCCTGTTGGTTTAGTTAGTTTGGCAATATTTCACCAATGTTTGTTGTTTCACCATCACTTAGGGAAGGACATTTTGAACGAGAACTAATCTGGTAATTAATCAGGACTGTGACGCAAGCGTGACTGACCCGGTTTGCGCTGGACTTGCGTGGACGCGTACAGTGAACCGCAATGCGAGCATGACACAGACACAGTATAAACAGTAGGTTATCTAAGGCCGCCCGCCGAGTTATTAGCCTAGCGTGCACACAGACACGCGGCACAGCCCGTCCGTATTGCCACCACCTTATTCCACCCTTTTTCATGCTAGCGTGTGCGTGAAATCACGGCGCGCGACGCGCACGCACACGTTCAAACCGAGAGCGGCACGTTTGTATGTAGATATTTTACTGTTCTCTGTTTACTGTGACACAGACTTAGGAGTCGTTGTGTAGCATGCGAGTTCAGAGAGTTTTCTATCGATGGATGACTATCGCTGGACTATCGACAATAAAATTTCGATATTTGACGTTGTTTTAATAGCAAACAAACCAATCAGTAGCCTTGTACATGAAAATGAAATTAGGTATAGATCGAAGACATGGAGAGTCCATATATTGTGAGTTTTTGAGAAATAATAGGACTACTCTTTCGATGACCTGCGATGCGATGACTTGTTAAACTGCAATAGTTTTGCTTAAAAATAGCAAAAGGCTGAGCCAGTAGGTATGCCCATAACAATTTATACGACGAACACAACACACACATCAGGAAAAGATGGCATATAGAATTTTAAAAAAAGCTGCCATTGTTGACTAGTTTGCCTATTGGGGCTGCCACTGACAAAACTGCCACAATAACCGCCACATTATACTGACTGACCCGGTTTGCGCTGGTCCTGCGTGGACGCGTACAGTGAACCGCAATGCGAGCATGACACAGACTTAGGGCCGGCGCCCATTTTCGGCATCGGCACGCTTCAGGATTTTAAGGTGGCAAATAGCAATATACTTTAACATTATGGCAATAAAGTAGAAATTTCCGTGATGTGTTCTCGTAAAAACAAAATGCATTTGTTCTGTTTCTGTTTCGGCATTTTCTACTTTATTGCCATTATGTTAGAGTATATTACTAATTGCCACCTTAAAAGCCTGAAGCGTGCCAATGCCGATAGTGGGCGCCGGCCCTTAGGAGTCGATGGGTAGCATGCGAGTTCAGGGAGTTCTCTATCGATGGATGATTATCGCTAGACTATCGACAATAATATGTCAATCAATAGTGTTGTAACTAAAATTCAATGTAGATCGAAGGTAGTAATATAGTAATAGTATCGATATAGTGTGAGTTTTTGAGTATTAATAGTACTTACTTAGTAGGTATGCCCATAACAATTTATAAGACGAACACAACACATACATCAGGAAAAGATGGCATCTAGAATTTAAGAACTAGCTGCCATTTGTTGACTAGTTTGCCTATTGGGGGTGCCACTGACAAAACTGTCACAATAACCACCACATTATAAAGTGTAAGTTGCACCATAGTAGAAGTTAAAGTTAAAGTTTTTGTCAAATTTGACTGTAACATTAACGTTGACTACGTTGACGCGTTTGTCAAATTGACAGATTAATTAACACAAACTATAACAGTAACCAGTGAAAATTGAGCGGTTACGGTTAATGTTATGACGTCATTGTACTCTAACTGAAATTTGGATGTTTGTTATTGTTAAAGTCAGATGGTGCAACCCAACCTTAATCTTTTTTTATTTATTTTTTGTAACATTAGATGTACTTACAACTGTTTCTTGAATTGTTTTATTGGTATTTTTTTTACAAAATGCAATAATGAAAATTAGAACAAAAACGATAGATGTCTCACAATGTAGGTAACAGAAAATAGACAAAAATGTTATTGTTTTGACATAGGTAGTTTAAACAAATATTTTGTTGATTTGGTAATAAAAGTGGACGAAACTGTCAAATCATGATAGATCCTTACATTTTGCGTCTAATCTGTGCTAAACGTCAGCTAACCGGCTGTAACCCTGATCTATAGTGGATCGTTTGGTAACGATGTTCAGTGAGCCAACGATCTATTGTTCAGGGGCAAAACCGCAATGTTCGTAGCCGACATTTTGACTTCGAAACATACTTTTTAATAAGCCTATTTCATTACAATCATTTAACACCGACGCTGTCAAGAGATGAAGTTGCACTACGAAATGTTTTCTGGTTGTAGTTTCGGTATTTTTTGCACAAAAAGCACGATGAGAGATCACAATAAGAGAGCGTCCTGGCCCAGTGATTGTACACACTGGCTCAGAACCAGCGGTCCCGAGATCAAAATCTGGCCAAAACACACCTTCTTTGTATTCATTGTACAATTTGCGGCTAATTCTCCGGAGAAATACTGATATAAAATCCAAACAGCTCGGAATACGGCGCTAGGCTCGCCCTATACCACGTTGGGTTCAATCAAACACCCTCGGCGAAATGTGGGCTTCTGATTGTTCCGTTCACCATGACTACAACAATCAGTGTGCATCTGTCTAACTCATTAGGGATATGGTCGTTAGGGGTTGTTAGGGGATTTTGATATGTGTCTATTTCAAACTGTAAGTTTAAACTATACTCGTAGGTACAAACCGCAAATTATATAGGTAGTTCAGTAAACTAATAAATTATATTGACCGCATTTTCAGTGTAAATTAGTGAGGTGTTCCCAATAGCACGACGTAATTTTAACCAGTACAAAGCCCAAACGCATAAATAATGATATAATTTTTATCCCGATATTAAGCAAATTTTAAGCCAGGCTTTATTCCCAAATCTCCTCAAAATAAACGATTGGATATTAATATTCCCAATGTACCTGCACGGGGACCGGTATTAGTATAACGTTCACTTTTGTTCTCGCGGTTACAGGAGGAATGCGCAAGGTTTCGTACACACAGACACATTTTACAGGAAGCAACAATATTCTTGAAAATATTTTATGGTCTGACTCGTTCAAACAGAACCCAAGTGTTTCACTTTGGCCCTAAAATCAATGCATGACTAACCTTGGCTGTGAATGGAAATTCCCGTGCCGTGGCATGTAGTTCAGGCACATAAAGATAATAATAGCACCCTATATTTCCGTGGGTGTCGTAAGAACCGACCGAGGGTAAGCTGCCATCAAAGATGGGCAACAGCGTCTCTGCACAACAGCAGGCCATACTGCGATTGCTAACCCGCCTGCCAAGCGTGGCATTATACCAAACCCCGAAAAAATGAGAACACAACCCAAAAATCAACCCCAGTCCTCGGCAGCGCTATTCCTGGTTACGGCAGGCAGGACCTATCGTTGTGGAGATTTTTGGGAGGCCTATGTCCAGCAGTGCGTGTCATTCGGTTGACATGATGATGATAATGATTGAAGATTTAAGTGAACTGAGTTCAATGTTGAGCTGGTAAAAGACAGCTTTTACCAGCTGTTTTGTAAATCGAAAGGATTTTGTTTAAGAGTAGACCCCTTAAATCTCATAGTGCTATTACTTCAACCCATATTTATTAAGTCAAGTGTCTGCTATAACTATGCTAAAGTAGAGACAGGTCAAACAGGCCTTTTTACCCATTACGCGGCAGGAATAATATATCAATGACTGAAAATATGCACAAAGTTTGCAAATTAATTTTAAAAGTTACAATGGTTTTGATTAAAATTTCTAACCCCCGAGTTTACAAGCGCAAATCAAGGTTGAGCATCCCTCAGAAGAATACCTGTCCTTTTCAGTTCTATTGTCATTTTACAGGACAGTATGAGATGAGCTTGAGCGCGGGCTTATTGATTGACACTTGTGAATTCAGAAGTGAGTAGGTACTCGTATAATAATAGTCCATCATTCAATTCAAAAATTAATAAATAATAACTGAATTCTGATACAGCCGTGTGTCACTTACAAAAATGGAAGGCTCGCATAATAGATGACGACGCGTTCCGAAGGTAACAACGCTCTTTCATTTTTGCACGCTCGATTAATCTTCAGTATGTAAGGACGCACTATTAGTGTTGCCCTGAATTGATCATTAGTTTATCGATAAGAATTTTTATTACATCTTGATGTTTCCATTGGCATTATTGTGTTTGATTTTCCATAAACGATGGACAAACAAGCAATGGGAAGCTGCAAACGCAGCGCATGGACTCAAATCGGATTACTGACTCTGTAAAATTCTTACAACCTCATGATATTTACCACCATCATTATAATCTTGCTCAAAACAACCTTTTCAAGTTAACTACACAATTTAGGTAAGGAAAAATCTTAGACACTAAACTATACAAGAATATGCGAGGTAGTTTCAAAGTGAGGGGGGGAAGACGGCGCGCACCTGCTCGCCACGTCGCACCCCTCCGTGGTAGAGGCCAGCCGGCGCGCGGTACGGGGTTACCGTTGCCGGCATTGCACAGGCCTTCACCACTGCCTGGTAGGGACGGCTCGACACCCTGGGCTGTCCCTACTGGCCCCCCTTCCCGAAGGGGGGGTCGCTTCCGGCTCGCCGTGTAGACGGGCACCGTCCGGGAGAACGCACACAGGGCTTCTAGCTATACGGCGTATTCCCCCACTATGGACGAAGAGAGGGAGTAGTAGGGTTTTTAGTCGGTAGAGCCACTGGGTAGAGCATGCTCCCCGTGGAGAGTCCGACATAACCAATCCAACCCCCCGGTTGGCGGGTATGCGTAAGTGCATTTCCCCTACTCAAAAAAAAAGGTAGTTTCAAAGTGCGAAGATGAAACACGACGACGCGCGTAAGTTGTCAAACGAAGACGATACACACTGTACTGTCGAAAATATCGATATATTACAGCAACACTAACAAAGCTCGCTCTTTGTGAGTATATCGACAAATGACAGCATATTTATTGTCTCAAGAGATGTACCATTTGACTATTATGGGGTAAGTTTAGTTGGTGGAATGGCCACATTACTGAGAAATGTACCATTAGATTATTATTATGTGACGCATGAATGCGCAAATTGTTATACTGAAGGTGAAATTGAAATAACTTAGGCCCAAATGTAGTGAAGTTGTTAGAAAAAGCAATTCTGTTTTCCTGTTTTTAAAATTTTGTATGTTTTGCCTTCTTTTTTTATACAAGTTCGAGAAAATTAAATGACGTCCCTGCTCTTGGTGGCTGACGACTATGGTTTAAATGAAAAAAGGTGTGACTCTTTTTCACCAACTGTTCAACTAGTCATACTTTTCATTAAAAAACAAAGCTATTGAACTGACCCGTTGCTCTGCTTGGGTGACCTTACTTCTTTCAAAAATGAAAACATTCTGATCAGGTCTCGTAGCGTAATGCCGAGCATATGAACCCAGTGAGCGTAAGCAGACCTTGAGCAACCTTATGAGGCCCATAATAAGTAACCAAGTTTCAGATCCTTAAGTAAAGCACTGAGTTACGTTAGAAGAGAAAACGTGACGCAGTTTCCCGAAAGCTGCAGCCGATTCGACTATTTACCTCTTTCTCGAGGTTATTTTAACAGCGTTATTTTTAAGTACTAACAGATTCGGCGCTGTAATTTGAACCTACATTTTCTTAATATAATAAAGAACAATAGCCTTGCAAAACAGCGTGAATAACTGAACAGCAAAATGCAGAAACAAAATTGCATTCGGAAAGCTCGTTCTAATAAAAATCTTGTCCATTTGCACTCTCAGGACAACACGACACTTAAAACTTAAATCTTATTTAAAGCTGAATAAAACGCACTTGCATTGGAGTCCGTTTTAAAAGTCAGATTTCTTTTAAAACAAACAGTAATTAGATTTACAGAGCTAATAGACAAGAGAACAAGTTATTTGAATAGCAAGTAACTTTGCACTTCGGGTGAGACTTGGCACGTTTTTACATTAAAGTTTTTGGCGGGACTCGGGATGTATGAGCTTACGTTTGCGAAGTGTAAAGTAATGGAGGAGCTTCTGAATAAACAGGGTTCCAGACATGAGAAGTCATATTAAATGTTCAAATAGACAGTTGAATGCAGTAAAGTTATACCACTTGAATTTGTTCAGGTGATTTATGTGGTATGTTTCAAATTGTTAATTATTAATATTATTGCGTTCATTGTTATGAATAATCATCAGAAAGCAACAGCCTTTCTACTATGAGGTAGATGAGACCAGCTGCATATCTGACCTTCTAAAGCACGGAGGTCTAAATATACATCTCTGAATGTATATCAGAGTGATCACCCATTCTATCACCAACTCTGGCGTGCGTGCTTAGTCTCAGTACTGCCAGGGACACTTCATAATATAAATCACTATTACATAAATTGAATGTGCAACTACTAACGGCGCAAAGCCGGCTTTGTCGCTCAAAGCAACATCGTGGGACCCGAACACGTTTCCGATATATTTTGCCGATTGCTACCGCCTAAACCGATTGCCCAGTGAACTATGGACCAAATAACCGTTTGATCTTAGGAGTGATTCAGCGAATCAACGTATGGTAAGCTATCGGGTTTGGAAACCGCCGATCTCTATCACAACACGCTCGCTTCGCTCGCTTGGCTCGAGAATTTGTAGGCGTCATACTCGCACAATCTGATAGCTTCTTCTAACTTTGCCTTTGCTTTGATATTATTTCAGTGGCATCAGACGGTGTTCATAATTATATCAGGAATTTCGGTCAGGGTGACCCATCCCATTCTCGACACAGTGTGTGTTTCTTTACAAGTGAGTCCTGGCTCACTTGTAACAGTGATTCGGCCTAATGTTTTAACCCTCATTGGTTAAATAACAATGATTGTACTGATGATTAAAACCAATATAATTTATTATGCAATAATGTGTTCGCCAAAACTCATTACATAAATACATACAAAGGTCCTGACATTATTTATCCTTCAGAGCCAGCTGAAAGGTCACGCTAGTATTAATATTTAGTACGCATTCTCTGGTTCGCTCGGAGGTCAAATAAATAATAACTTTAACCCTAGCGACCTAACGTTTAATTTAACGACTACATTAAATGTATTCGTTTGTTCAGAACATGTTAATTTGCTTTTTGTGGCTTAGGATATTTTTTTTAATTTCATATTGTGGCAGTGTGTGACAACTTGAAGTAAAAATCCGACAGCAATTTATTTTAAGTCTTTTTATAATGATTTTTTGAGCATTTTTCGTAATCTTAGCTATTTTTGTTCCTTACTGGTCAGATGTATTCTGTTCCATATAACATAACTTTAGGTGTTAGTTTTGGAACCATTGCCAATACGTATGGTTGTGTTTTAGTAATTACCACCATAACATACATACAACATAGTCATCGGTTGTTTATCAGAGATTTTAAGCACTCTGGATTGGAACCTGGTGGTCCCAGGTTCAAGACTGGCCGGAACACCACTTTGTGTTCATAGTGAAATTTTAATTTGCGGCTAACTCTCCGGTGATGGAAAACGCCGATAAAAAACAGGCTCGCCCCTTACCACACTGGGTTAAAATTGCCTCGGCGAAATGTAAACTTCTGAATGTTCCGTTCATGACGGCAACAATTATTGCGCCTCTGACTACCCTGCTTAAGATAATCATGGTCGTGTATATGTATAAAAAAACATTACTCTTTGATAAATCATCGGGACTTGATGTATGATAGCGATTGAGCCTGGTATGCTCAGTGTCAAAAGGCCAGACCAAATTCTCAACAGTATGATATTTATGTTCTATAACTGGCATTACTGACGACTCAAAAAAGGCGTCTTGTTTAAAGTGATAAACAAGCTATGGACTAAAATATCGATTACGAAACCATAAAACGTAATGTGTAACGCGGCAGACCTAAAAGGCCATGACGAGATGATCTAGACTACTATTCAGAGAACTGGGACTCTAGATAGTGGGGAAATGGTGGGGAAGGTTTTTGAACTGCTAAATTTATAAAAAGACCTTTGCCCAGCAGTGGGATGATATAGGTTAGGAAAAAAAAAAAAAAAATTATAAAAATATGAACTTATTTCCCAATACATACATCGCGAATAATACATAGTTACTGCCTGTGTTATAGGGCTTATGAGACTTTTTCAGTGCGCCATTTGAAGATGTATGTGCATGTATGTGCAAACAACTCGATTTTATTGTAACCTATAAAATGATCTTTAAAATTTAACAGGTTGATTAAACATTATTATTCTTATTTTTGCGTATTTTCTTTACTGTAAAATTAATATGACAACCATAATCTACTAACATTTTCAAGTACTTCGTATAATAGGCATGAAAATCAAGTACTTTCTGAAACAAAGCGAAGTTGAATGGTAAACATCAAAACTCTCGTAAACAAGCCATTCACAGATTCATTAAAATAAAAGCCACTCAAAGTAGGTACCTTTAATTGTTGTGGGTCAATTAAAAGTGGGTGGTTTTAATAAACCTATTTCAAGGCTTATGTTAGCTGACTTTCAATGATTTGATTTCAATTCAGTTTTAGGTCTTTGCCAATCATTCAAGTCATAATTTTATTCAATCTAACTTTCCAAAGCTTCACAGAAAAATTACTTAAAAGTAAAATATCGATATGAAGATAGTTAAAATAACCTTTACCTAATACTCAAAGTAGGGCATTAGCAAACTGTTTCTTTAGAAGGCAAAACTGACTGACTAAAACTACTCTACAAACCAAATTACTCTACCTTAAAACTTGGTACCGGGGTTCCTTCAATGATGTAAGTGAGATTCAAAGTCGATTTGAATTAAACCAGCTACATTAAATCTGTTCGAGAAGATAGATAGATAGACAATATTCTTTATTGCATATTAACAAATAAACTCACAGCTAAAGTACTACATTTAAAGCAATACACAATTTAGGTGGACTTTGATCTCTCAGTGGACTTGTTCAGTACGTGACTTAACGTTCGTTTTGCGCAACTCGTTCACAAGTCGTGTGATACGACCAGTCCACAGAGGGATTGTGGTTGAATAGCAGGTTTTTCCAAGTCTACTGTTTTCTTTTGGTCTGACTATTAAAACGGTTTTTCCACCACACAAAGCTAAGGCAAGTAATAATTATAATTTGGTAAGAAGCCACAGAGATCAATCGTTTGATGAGTTTTATTTTGTGTTCGTTTGTTTTTTAGTTATTTAAAAGTATGGGTTTAAATATACATAAGTGGGTATTATCATTTCGTTCGCAAGCTTGTTATAACTTTTCATTCCTAAAATAAATTGGAATAAAGCACTGCTGACTTTAGAACAGTTTTAATTAATTGGTTATTAATTTATTTCTTTAAATTTTTCCGCAAATCTTTAAAAATAGATAGTGAGATACGATACGATAGCCAGTACGATAACTTGTTTACAGCGATACCTCTTTTGTGCCCTGGCCAGCAAATGAGCGTACAAAAATATAAAATACTGATTATTGATTTTCTGGAAACTGAGATAATGACCCAAACAAATATTGTATCTTTTCATCTTCAAAAATTATATTTTACTCCAACAACGATCTTATCATAACTATTTGAAAACAAGTATTATGTAAGTTCTATTTTTATTCCCTTTCGAAATCTGGTTGACGTCTCTCACAAACTTGTGTGAGAAGTTGTCAACTAATCTGGGTGCCTATTCAAACAGTCAACACACGCAAGAAGCTTCAAGATTCCTTTATGTGATTGGACTCTGATTGAAATGTAGCCTTAGAGTTGAATTTGGTGGAACAATTAATTTGATGGACTTTACATTTTGGCAAAATAAATATTTTTCTGTGAAGTCAAAATCAGTCAGTCGTTGAAGTCAGAGAACACGAGTTTGAATCCGATAGCTGTTTAATATTATCACACGGGATGAAAAAACACGATTTTGAACTAAAATCAGATACTTAAAATCAGCAGTCTAGATCATTGTCATTACGCCATCTTTTCAGTTTAAAGCATATAGTTCTTGCCAATAGGAAAAATCCAAACATATTCTTGAAAAACCAAAACTATTCTGAGAAATTCATAACAGAATCAAATATGAGTACATTGGGAGTTACGGAAACGGTACCTTTTCCCGCGAGGAGAAACTTTTCTTTTTCGTCCAATTTTAAAAAGTAGCAGTTAGAGATGTTCATGCGTATCGATATATTTATATCTGTTTTTGGTCAAAGTTTTGTTTTCATTTCTAGAGATACGGTAGAGACAACTTTATCAAATTGACCTAGTTAAGTTATTCAAGCATTACTGTCTTTTTTAAAAAATAGCTCTAAAACATTACCTGAGGGGACACTCAACAGAGGAAACGTTACAAAAATAAGCACAAATTACAAGTAAGTGTGACCAAATGTATGTGTGATTTAGGTTATTATGAGGATTTTGGCATGGCATCGTATATATTTGCTCAGCAGTAAGACATTAAGCTACCGGCGAGAGTAAACAGCCATAGTTAAATCATGCTGTAGATCTTTGCTGGCCCCAGGATTCCCCTTAACCTATCTATTTACGAGTACTTCTGCTCTGTGCGTGTGACGAACGAGACGCGAATGTTTCACAATTATCAACTTTCGCCGAACAAAGTTTTGCTAAACTATGGGCACTTTTCACCAACTGTTATATCGACATATTTGTGGCACTGGTCATCCCTATCGCCGTCTTGGGAACGGCAGGAACATTCATCTCGTTTCCACGCAAATTCAATGGTAACCACGTTTATGAAAGGTTATAAATAAGATAACAGGCTCCCCTCTTGCATGTTTCTGAATCAGTGCATAACTTCCAAGATCGTAAATGAATAACTAGCTGTTTACGGTTTTAACGTAAAGATGAAGTACGAGTACTCTAACTTAGAGTCTGGGTAAAGTCCTAGTTAGAACACCTAATAACTTAGTCTAATTTTCTCTGCAGTTGGGCCACTATCAACCAACTTGGGGTGGAACCCGTCCAGTGAAATTCAAAATTCAATATTTTTTTATTCCAATAGACCAATACTATTGAATTAAAACAAAAACTAATGTTCAAGTTATAGCCGTTGTAAGGTTTTAAACATTTCTTTGGACCTTTTTCTTAATATCATAAAGAAAATCTTAAAAACTTTGTCCTAACAATGACGAACATCATAAAAAGAATTAACTAATTTGGTGCAGTCGTGTTAAAATGCATACGTTATATTAATTTTATTACTATAAGTATATTATTTGATTTTGACACACACCAACTGTCCTGCTGCTTATAAGCAGCCCAGCCAACAATGGTTTTGCCAAACGTAAATAAAAATAAGTCAAAATAATTGGTCACAGTAACTACACAGTTGTTTAAATATCCAGTCCAGTTTATCCGCTTAAACTTTAAGTGTACTGAACCCTTAACCTCCTAATGAAATAAACGCTTCTATTTAACTAGTTAGTCCCAAGTGGACCGAATTTTAACTACTGCTAATTGACCAGCAAACAAACAGCACTGGTTACCGTCAGATGGTTTAGAACTTAAACTGGTTCGTTAGTGAGGTACCTGAGGACAGGTATGTGCTGCTTTTGAAACAGGTAATCAAATGAACTAGGATAGCTGTTTGAACTTAGAGATACGGAGAAGTTTAAGGACGTTATCCTGTGTAGAAAATCATTTTATTATTCTAACATAACGAATGATATTTAATTTAAAAATAGGTAGTGTTACCTACTTGTGTTAAAATAGTGGCACCCGAAATCAGAACGATCGTGCACAAGAGCAAGTGTTGACTGTGTTGACAGTTTGACACGACACTGCGCTTCATGTGACTGTCTCGTTTACGCTCTAGTAAATAAGCATACTGTCTCGTTCGGCCAAATTATATAAGTACATACGCCAGGTGTCAATTTTCGACATCACATCAGTACTGTCATAACATAACCTATCTACCTCTTTTTATAATAATATCATTGAACATAACATAATGCTTATGGTTTTATCCCAAATCAGGTACTCAGAGACTCATTCGGCTCTCTTTATCGAGTGAATTTATCATAAAACTTACTTGTTTTTTCTTCGTTTGATTTTTGTTGTATTCTTTTTTTTTATTTGATGCTTCCCAAAATACAGATTTGAAGAGTTAGCAGCAAGTATTTAAGATTTGACTCAAGCCAGAATACCAACCATTAGGCCACGACATTTAAAGAATAGTTAATTGTATTAATAGGCATTTGTTTAAAAAAAAAAACATTTTGTAGTATATGTGGCAAACATTGTCTTTTTTCCATAATAAAATGGGGAAACGAATTCATTAAACGTGTAGAAAATTACAAAAACTATACCTTAACGATGCTGTTTTTCCTCAAACACAACAACACAACCACCATGAGTACTCCATCTCAAAATAACAATTTCCAAACCCCATTTCGTGTTCTATCGCAAATCCCAGCAAGATCTCATCCCTTCTTAGGCCAACGGGGCAAGTTTATAAATTTTAAATCAACCACGGCATCTGGTCCTAATAGTTTACCTTACTAATTAAATTAGAGAGGAGTGCCCTAATCCGTATTTATTTATTCCAAGCGGACCGTACTTTGGCCAGAAATACATACTTTCGGCCTAATATAGTAAGCCAAGGCTCTGAGGGATCTTAATAAGTATATACCTATACCAATATTCTACGTAGAGAACCGCAAAAAATACTTTAATCAGCCGAACGCGGGTTCGTTGTAGGTATTACTTATACAGGGTTGTACGGGTCGATTTTTAACACCCTTGTTCATTAAAATTAATTCAGTGCCGTAGCTCTGGCTCTGGTAACGGCTAGTTGAAGCATGGTTTTGTTTTTATTTTTGCTTAAGTAAAAATTTAAAGTTTTCTGTCAAATACTCGCCATGTTTTTCTTCTTTCGAACGATAACATCGGGAAACAAGTTCAAGAACAGATTTTCAATATATTGAGGTACAATGCGTCTTTTTATATGACTCAACTTCGAGTGCAGAAAAATATATAAAAGTGTTTATGCTTATGAGACGGTAGTAAAATTCTTTAAGTTATTTATTTACTGATTTGAAATAAGACACACTAAATTATTAGTTTTCTTGAAGAATTTTAACAACATTATCTCTCTAACACCCACTTTCAGATACGTAAATATTGTATAGCGGAGTAATCTGATATCCAGACATTAATTTGCTTTTTACGATAAATTTAAAAAGCATTATTTTTAGATGTTTCATAAATAGACGGTCGTGAGCGGAGCCCGGTAAAGACTCTTAAAAACAGAGCTTAAATTTAAGACATCTTATTTAGTCAATAATCAATAACAATCATGAAATGGAAATACCTAAATACTACCTTAAAAAGCTAGGTTAATGTCCTACAACCAGGTAAAGGAATGCACACAATTTAGGCATTATCTTGGTATAAACCCGAGAGTCCAAATGGGTTTCAATAAACTTCATAAATAATACGAAAGTACCTACTGTGTAAAGGTCTCCTAAATTATAATAAGAAAAATAATATTATAGTCAAGTGTTCTAAGCTTTTTCCAAAGATAGCGAAAGATAATGTTGTCAAATTGACCTGAGGCCAAATACCACTTATAATTCAAAACTATATTTTGCATGGACTTGCTGATGATTTCGTATAATGATGAGAATATTAGGAAAAAGTAATCTTCAAGCTGGTGATTCAATCGACATCTGCGTAACCAAAAAATGGAGTCAAGAAATGATAGGAAAAGTCCTAGGCAGATTTCCCTTCTTTCATTCTCCTTATCCACATTCTATATTAATGAACAGCCAAATTCAAATCTCTGCCTTCCAGTATTATCATATACATATTAATAAACTGAAATATAGACTTCATGAGCGTTACTAACATATTCATACGACAACGCCCCTTCAGAGGATCAACCCATCGAGGGTGCTACGCCGTGATAATGCGAATTTTGAGCTTTGCGCTTTTTAAGAGAATGAATTTCAGAAATACTAAAATTTCTTTTAAGTCTAACATAAAACATAACACAACATTATGAGTTTATAACAAACGAGGAAGTCAGAGGCCCACTGATTGTTGCCGTTATGGTAAAGAAATAATTCAGAAGCCCACATTTTGCTATGCGAATTCTGGTCCCAACGTAAGTTAGTCGAGAATACTATTGATGTTTCCTACCACAGAGAGAGAGTAAGCCGCAAATCTAACAATGCACATGGATAGGAGTTCCGGCCGGATTTGAACTCGTAACCCACACGAATATCCTCAGTGTCAAACCACTAGGCGACCCTGCTTGCGCTTTACCAAAATGAACTATTAAAATAAGTACGATTATTTCCTATCTGTTTATGTACGAATTGTATATGCTAAAACTACATCAAACGTAAAACGAAAAAGTCGCGAAATTTAAATTGCTACCTACATTTATATATTTTAGCTGCACACCACGAAAGCTCACCGCAAAATTTCCTAGAAACGCATATTATTAATATTACAAACGTACTACCCGCAAGCCGCAAGTTCACGACTGAAACTATTAAAAGTTTCTAAACTCATCATCATTAACAATTCACTATACTGCAATAACTTACAGAGAACTAGCAAAAAGTACTATGAAAAAGACAAGTGAGTCGCCAGTTTTGAAGCGAAACTCTTCTACGGCTGCAGACGCTGTGTTGCTTCTTTATGGTGAGAAAACAAAATATATCAGTTAGCGAACCACTTTTCCGCCCGAGTGTGCAAAAGGCAAACCGTTTATAATGTTGTTAAGTTGTTGTTTTATAGCAGGAAGGATGTCGCTGCCAACGATACAGTTCATATGAAATACGAAATGTGTGTTCAACATTGCAGTAAATATTGCTTCATAAACCTATTTATCTTTTATGTGTACCAAGCTTTATCTAAGCTTTATGAACTAAATTTGAATAAAATAATGTAAATGGAGTATTTTAGAGGTCTACTGGCAGTTATCGTTAGGGTGAACGGAACATTCAGAAGCCTGAGCTTGCGTGGTATTTACTTCGTTGAGCGAATTTATACCTACTATCGTGAAAAACAAGCCTTCTACACTGCAGCTGCGAAACAGCTTTCTTTTTTTTTATAAATTGGTACACGAATTGGGAATTCTGGGAAATACTCACAGAAGCAAGCAAAACCCTGGACAGCGTCAGTTTTTTTCTCTTTCCTTCCCCTTCGACAAACAAATATTTTTGGAGCCGTGAAAATAGTTGATTACATATTTTAAGCCACCACGTTGATATGCCCTGTACCCAATGTTTTAAAGTGAGATAAAAACAGCGGACTTCCGCATCAATTTACACAATAAAAAGAAAAACAAAACAAAATTACACCCACAGCCTAAAACTCCACCAGAATTTACCTGCAAAGACTTTTAACATTGAAACAGCCTTTTTTAAACAAATCTACGTCACACACGCTAGTACAGTCACGCGGAAAAAAATTCGCAGCGCAGACACAAAGCGCCACGGGTTTATTGCCTCCGCACAAAATATTGCAGCTGGAGACCACTTCTCTGCGCGCTTGTACCGTTGCAGCGAAATGTTTTGGCTTAAAATTGCTTTCGTATTTTAACAAGGTGCATTACGGGCATTCTTACAAATCCTGGCATTAGCAATTTTTGTAGTTCTTTACGGATTTTGAGAAATCTTGTAGCTTTTACGATCGGTTGTGTTTTGGTTAAGGAGTTGGCTACTACACCAAAGGTCGCGGGTCCAATCCCTGCACTGTACAAGAAGTTAAGTGATGTTTTTTTCTATTATCTCCGTATTGCGAGAGGCACGTCGCCTAGTTGGTGCCGGCTGACGTCTCTATATGTATTTATCAGTTATTAAACCTAGTCATACGCCTAGAGGCGGCTTGATAAAATCTCCAACAATCCATACTGAGTGTATTTCATATTGTGGATAACTTATCCACAATATGAAATAACTTATCCACAATATGAAATACACGAGATTTTCAAAAATTTAAGTAGTAAGTACTACTTATACCAAAAGTAACAACAACCCACCTACTCAAACACACCCACATACACAACCTAACCCGTGTGGGTTAGGTTGTGTACATAATAATATAACGTTAAAAATATCATTTCAGAGATAATAAAATACTTTATTTAGTCATGTTGATGTAAAAGTAGGAACCTAATTTAATGACCTCCCGTTCAAAACAAGCTTTGTTATAGTTAAAAATGTCAAAAAGTACAGGGGTGGCATTCCAGTGGATATCACTTCACATCTCGGTGCTTCACGCTTACTTCAATCATCAATACGCTTCACTCTGAATCAGTATTGTCTCTCATTATGTATGTAAATAAATAAAAAAATGTGATTTGGCTTAGTTCTTTTCTCTTAAACGACCACAGTTGCAAAGAAATTGAATTTTGTCACCACGAGCAGTCTGGCTACGTCAAATGATAAATCTTTCCTTTGGTTAGTTTCACTAGATTACCCTCCTTTTCTTTAAAAGCCAAGTATTGCCAAAGTGAATTGGCTAAATGAGTTTATGCACGAAACATTTAAGGAGAAAAGCCGCAAGTGGCCTCCGCTAACGATGATAGCGGCGAGCCATTTCCCCAATTTTACTTATGCAGTAGGTACTGGTTGCAAAAATGTTGGTGTAGTTTCTACTTAAATCTGGATTTCTAGCAGCGAGATTTATATTTTTGTTGTTAAAACAAAAACTAACTTGCCCAAAAAATACATTACTAAATTTCGTTCGGGTGGTCATCCACCCTTTTTCCGACCCGGCGTGTTTTGCTTTACAACGGCATCTCCTCTTTTATAAAAAGTTAATAAAAAATAAAAAAATGAGTTAAGTCATTTTAAGTTATATTGCCACTGCCAGTTCTACAGGAATATTTAAATCATAGCTTACTATCTTTGGCTGAAGTTGCAAAGATAGAAATAGTAGTCTAAAGTCAATTTAATGAAAACCAACACTTAACTTTAAACATTTTTACTAACTTGGATTTCCCGAAGACTTAATCAAACGTACAATAGAACCACTTCAACTCTTCCGGGTTCAATCCGGGCCCAGGCGAGCCAATTCCGGGACCAATCATTATAATAGATTGTAGTAGTCCCGGCTCTTGTCAAACAGAACTAGCACATACAATGGGAAGTTCAGTTCTGTAGGTCTGCCTAAGTAGTAGGTAATGGGATCCACCCATAGGATAATGATAACATACAAAAACACCTTAAATAACATTTCATGAAATAAACAAAAAATCAAATACGTATACATAAAATTAAGGAAAATGTATGTACGTATCATGTAGATATATAAAAACTGGTCGATTTAGATGTTTTTTCAACATTACGGTTATATTTCATAATTCACTCATAGTGCAATAAAAATTATCAACTCTCCCAGACTCTCACCAAGAAACTATACCTATAGTCCGTTCGCTATAAGAACGCAGTGATTTCATTCTTGTCCTTCGACCTAGCACACTTCCTAACCAATCGAATCGTTCCTTATTATAAAGCCAAGTTCACAGTGCCCAGTTAAACGCATTCTTTCAAACGCAACGGTTTAGTACCTGAGTTTTTATGTCTGTAACGGAAACAAAATTTAAAAAATTGCTGCATGCCTAACGCGAACATACTATAGATACAACACACGTATTCCTCCTAAGTTAACCCTTCAACGCTCAATCCGGATCTTGCCGAAGCAATTTCGGACCCAATCATTATAATCGATCGTAGTCCGGTCCGGGCCCTTGTCACAAAATGGAACCAAAATATACAATAGAAAGTTTAGTTGCTGCTGATACTGTTGGATATTTAGTAGATGAAAAGATAAGAAAGGGTGTATTACATGTTTATTTTGGAATATGCAATCAGATGTTTATCCAATAATGGTTTAATAAAAATGGTAAAAAGTCATGCTCAGTCTATGAATAATTGTTTAAGAAGTGTTTTTGTTTGTTTTATTCCTGTTTCTTGAATGAAATCTAAACCATTTTGTTTGACATTCACGCCACCCTAGTGATCAATTTCGTTCAATAAACGAAAGCCACATTTGATTGGTATTATCTCCTGTATAACTAGTAAGTATAGAATATTTTCTACACAAGCCAGGTTGCGTTTATTTTGAGAACCAGCTAATTGTCAATGAAGCAACTAATTGTAATGATAAACCTTTTTTTAAGATGTAACCAATGCTTCTGACTAAGTTCGATAACAGCACCAATTGCGGCTAGGTTCACCTACTAACAATCATGCATTCCAAAATAAGGATACGCCTGAAACTTCAATCAATTTCGATTACCCAACCCACCTGGTATATGGAATTCAACACCAATAATCGTCACCTACCCGCTATTGCCAGAAAGCAGACAAACTTCTAACATATCAGAGGTGTCCGCATTTGAATCACACGAGCCGTGACGTGAATATGGTCCCCATTGAAAGGTTAAACAATACCCAAAATCAAAGTGGATACTTGAACTGCACAAATTACATTCGACTTAACCCTTTCCGCGTAACGTTCCGGAAGCGGAACGAACCGGACCAATTCCGGATTTAATCATTATAATCTGTGGCCTACCTCTATAGCTGATGTCGGCGAATCGATTCTAGAAGTTTCGGTGACCCGAGAAACTTCCCGCGGTGAGGGATGAGGGTTTTACGGGAGTCGACGTGTCGGAAAGGTTCCCCGTCTATTTGTTATTTTTCTTGACGTGTTTGAAGTTTGTCTGGGAGAAATTAAGTGAAACATCCTGTGAAGTTTGCTTTTATAATCTGTCCGCGACTTCTAAGAGAATGCCTATCAGAAATTCAACAAAGCCAAATATTTAGTTGGAAATTTCTGAATAATTCTTCAAGTATTTTGGTTGGTGTAATTAAATAATGTTGTGAGAGTATTTGGAGAATGATTACTTAGCTTTTATTGACTTCGTAGGTATTCGTCGTTTCGTCTATTTACAATTGATTAGGATAAGACAAACAAATTGGTCCTTGACATTTATTGACTGTGTTCTATTATATGTTTAATAAAATGTAACTGATATATAAAAAATACATAAATATTAACTGCCTTTATACGTCCCACTGCTGAGCACAGAGTTCACCTTAACTATGAGGTGGTTTGAGCCATACCCCAACAGGCGGGCTCAGTGCGGATTGTTAGAGGGATGTACAGTTAGTGAGAAACCTTAATGTCAGTTGCTATCAAGCCGCCCTAAGGCCTCTGACTAGGCCCAACGATAGACATCTAGCAACGTCATGCGCAACCAACTGCTAAACGTGCCTACCTTGCCTTCGGAGATGCCTGAAAATTACATCACCAAAAGGTCGGAACCCGACCATTTCCGACCTTGCCTGTATTGCTTTACAACAGATATCTTTGCCCATCCACTGTCACAACTGCGCCACGGGCACCTCATAAAAACAATACTTTAAATTATAGATTTGTACTAAAGAGGACATTTATTTTTCTATTTAGGTTTAAAAATCAAGCAAACTACTCCTAAAGCACCCCCATTACCGGAAACACTAACATGCCGTACAGCAGTAAGTTACGGTCTAAACGTTGCGACTGGTCTCGGCCGAGTACAGTCATCACGAAAAGAATTTCACTCAGCATCGCGAAACACTCTGGTCGTAAACAGGACTACATGTAGACACTGGTTTACGACCGGTCTAAGCGTATTTTTCGCTCACCGTAAAACTAAAATTTAAAACTCAAGCAGAAACATCCCGACAGCTGTGGTGTTGCGGAGCGAGCTTGACAAGATGGGGTATGGCGGCGACAAAGTTGCTTCGGAACCCCAACTTTATTTACTTGGTGTGAGAGAAATCCTCACACTGGTTTTTAAATAGTGCCGCTCATTTTGAAGTACTTGTGTTTTTACGCTTCGCAGCTATTTCGAGAACTGTTTACAAGTTGTTGAAATAGTTTCTATTACAGCTTTAGAAAACGCGCTTCGTTTAAGGGGGTAATCAAGGAGATACTATCAATTATTAATTCTTGATAATAATGTAGGTATGTTCAACTTGCAATCACAAATAAATGTGATGTTATTATCTTATTCAATCATAGCCGAGAAACTTCGAAGTCTAGGGACTTCAAAGTGCTTCAAAGATGCTTTTTGATGTATGAATTTTGCCTGATTTTCTACTTTTTCAGTTATATCATGTATCTTTGGAAGATTTCATCCATGTGACTCCGTGGGACTGAAAAATACATCCTCGGGCAACGGAAAAACATACTTATTTATAATTTGTTTTTGTAAACACATACTTAATTTACATAGAAAAACACCCAGTACAAACCTTCATATTCATGCACAATGTTTGTACTGTGCAGGGATCGAACCTGCGACCTTTGATGTAGTAGCAAACTTTTTAACCATTACACCAAACCGGTACACCAACCGTCAAATATTTCATACCTGTGGCTGATTCGAAAGCCGCAAGCCGTCATCCTGCCGCATCTAGCCGTGATATATCAACACTTCGAGCCCATGAAACTATTTTTGCTCCCCTCTCTCGGACAAATTTAGTCGTACCACGACTCCGTGGGGTACTAATTGACGCTTTAAATCTGTCCACGCCTTTTCGTAGTTACGTTCCGCGCGTATTATTTTATCAGAATTGTGTTTTGAATTATGCGCGCGAGTGTACTTCGGTTAATTACGGTTGTAGTTTCTTTTGATGTATATTGTTCTTTGTTTCAAAGGAGTTTATGGGTCTAGAAAATATGCGTTTTGTCTTTCGCAAATGGTAATTATGGTTAACATACCTACATTATTTTCTTTCAGTTTAGAAGTCAACAGAAGTAGCTCCTCACTTTAGTATTTTTTTAATTAGATATTTTGATAGTTGAATTCCAACAAAGTTGATGCACCGAGTGTTCCGCGACTTTTATTGCCGTACGTCGTATTTCTAATATAGTGAAAGAACAGTTACTCAAAAATAATGTATTGTATGATTTTACTTCGACCTGCGTCCGTTTTTTGTCCTAGCATGCTTTTTATCACACAAATATTTTAGTGAAAAAGTAACTGTTCTTACATTTTGGTTGACTGTTATATATTTGACTGTTGCATTACTTTAAAACTATACTCAATTCTATTGCAATTCTATATTTGACAGTCTATTGCAGAAGCGAAAAGCAATATCCAAGCATTTCCATTCTAAATTCTTTGTTTACCAATAACACCAGCCATTTTAAAATCATAAAGTAAAATTCTAAATAGAGGTATAAAAGATAACCGTCTAGTTTCTAGTTTGTTTCATTCGCTTTAATGGACACGAAATAAAAACAGTTTTTGTTTTTATGCGCCGTTAGTTCAAATAACTTTTGTGTAAAACCAAAGTTTATTGTGAATTTAACCTTTTCATTCTATTGTATTTATTAAGGTTTACGGTGCGCATGCTGATGTCAATGTTTGGAGAGATTTTTCTTTGTGACAGATTTCCAAACCCATTTGGAACATTCAGAAGCCTACACTTTTCCAAGCTTTTAAAAACAACATTATTCGTAGTGTTTTGGATTTCTTTTGCAAGTTTTGGCAAGTTAAGAGCGAAGAACTGGAAGTAATTTTCAGAGAATTTCGTTCGAATAAATAGAGTGGGAAGTTTGATCCTTAATTTGCATTCATACAATAACCGCACACATTGGTAAATAGTCTTCTGTAACTTCTACTAAAGTAATTTTTAAGTTTTCCGTTTTTTTATCAATGTAATTCTGTTAAACAACTTCTAACTTCATTTCCAACTAAGTGCCAAAAGAAGGTTATTGTCTTATGATAATTCGACAAAGGGAAGGTTCAGGGTGATTTAGAATTTGGTAGGTTAATTTTTCTTACCGCGGTCGATGGAGAGCGAGTAAGGAGGCAGTTTGCCCAGCAGTTTTTCCTGCTACGTGCCACTGCCACTTGACTAGCTGACCCGCTGGACTACGTATGGATAAAATAAGTATCTGTATCCATTGCTTTAACTAGCCAATCTATTGAACATAACCACTACTATCGACATTGAGTCTTTTGCCAAAGTTAACTATCGATGGTCAAGTTATCGATAATCTAACATCACTAGTACACAATAGCCACACTGCAAACTTAGATCAACTAGTTCTACGTTAACATTCTTCGTACCACAGTCGGTAATAAATCCGTGTTAGCCACAACTCGCCAAGTCTTGGCCTCCGAGCCAAGAGTTAGCCATTCTGGAGGCAGCCAAACGGAACTCACAGAGCCAAGGCTCAGCTGCACACTTGTCTTATCTTGGTTAGTACGCTTGTAATACAGTTATTACCGAAAGTCGGTAACGCATTCAGGTTGATGCGTTACCTATAGTCAGTAAGAGCCCTTACTCACAGCGACTATTAGCAACGATAAAAACGCGAGGTTGACTTTGATTTAAAAAGAGTAACTGGGGTCTTCTCAGTAGAAACAAGCTTCCGACGCCGGTGGTAGAGTCACATTATGTACAAGTATTTTTGGTATTGTTTTTATATTGTCTTATTATGTGTATGTTTATTAAGTGGTTAAAATTAAGATTCTTGCTTGACGATTCGAAAGTACTGCGTAATAGTCTACTTGAATAAAGAAATATTGAATTAAATTGAATTGAATTGAATTGCCACGCGACCGCATAGGGATCAACAAGATTGTGTTATTTATACACCAAAAAGGTATATAATAATCTAATTTAAATTAAATTATCCCACTGCTGGGCAAAGGTCCCCAAAATAAAATTATTTTCTTCGTTCCTTGTCTATTCTGTTTTAAAACAATTAGTCGTGTTTTGTTAGTAGCTCTAATTAAAATATTTACCAAGTAAAAGAGTTTTTTGAAATGGGTCGCTCAACAATTATGTATACAGTAATCACAGTATCATATTTTGTAAAATTTGTGATTGAAAAACAGCGGCCGTAATAATTTTACCGCAACTTAACGCCTGAAAATTGACTAATTCAATTATTAGGGATTTAATACCCACTAAATCTGAGTCTAATAATTCACTGAACAGCTACTCAATAACAATTTAAATAAGCTTTTAAACGCACATTTCCACTGAATTATACAAATTATGTACCGTGTTTGAAGTCATTAAATAAAATCCAATAATCTTGAGAAATTTACGGGGCTGCTCAAACTTAATTATGAGAGAAAATTGCTTCCAATTTTTTCTCCAGAGTTTATGTCGAGTTTCTTTAGTCTGTGGGAGATATTTTTGCATTAGCATATTTATTGGGTGCTAAGGGCAACTGCTCTAATCAATACCCAACTTTCGGTATAGCGAATACCGAATTTCCTGAACCGACCAGAAAATATGCAGTTAAAATGTTAATTAAGCAATATGAATTTTGATAGATGCGATCAAATTGGTGTTGTTTTATTTTGTTTGGTAATCCGATCATCTCGGGTTTGATTATATTACCTCTATTTTGGTGAGGTCTGTTGTATTTTATTTTATTGGTTTAGTTATTTTAATAAATGTTTGCTCATTATTCAGTCACTTTCACCAGCTCAATGGCTGTTTATTAATCAATAAAAGAAAATTTTGTGGTTTCTTTCCGTTTAAAAACATATGAAAAGTAGATACTTGTCAACAGTAGATTTTTCCGCTTTGTGTTGCAATGCTTGAAAATTCTGGTTTTATATACAAATTGTATACCATAGACAATATATTCATAATGCTACCCGACCAGACCCTACCATACCCGACCCTTTCTGGCCAAAAATTGTTCTAATTTCAAACTGACGTCAGAAGAATATCGCGGTCTCACAATTCATGAGCCCAGTACGATTTATGTGATCACACGGCACCTCACAATATTATGTTTAACTTGTACATACATTGGATAGCAATATATCACACTGACGCCTTATTTCATTGCCCTAAGGACTATTTTCGAATATCTACATATCTGGAACTGACCGTACTTCTGTGAAAGGCAAAGCCATTGTTTCCAACGTTTCATCTCTGGACCGCGTCTTTACTAAACTTATATAAAGGGGCAAAAACCTTTTGGAGTCGAGAACTTTACTAGCCTGGACGTGTTTTGGAGAAAGTATCTTTAAATAACTTGTACCTACTCACCTCCACCGACGGCTATGTTTGCGTTTAAAATTATTAACCTTTAACTGACGTCCTATACGTCTCACAGACGTAACAACTTTTGTTTTTAAAATATTTTCTAAAATCGGGCACGCGCGGACGCAACCCTTTCAGTACCTTCCTGTCTCGACATGTTTTAACGGTCAGTCGACGCCTCGAGGCCGGTGAGTGCCCACGTATCCGCCACAGAGCCATCGACGTCTCATGGACGTAAGTACGGTGTTTCTCATATAAAACTTTATACGTCTCTAGTTCGTCACCTCGGTGTATGTGTAGGTAAACACATAGTGTCTCCCTGACGTGACATCGGTTTCTAATAACGTGTCATATTCCAGAATGTCTAGACAGGGGCAATCGAAGCGTGGGACGCCCACCCGCAAGGTGGAGGACGACCTCATAAAGGTCGCAGGTTTTCGGTGGATGCAGGCCGCCTACAACCGGCCGCTCTGGAAATCTATGAGGGTGGCCTATGTTCAGCAGTGGACATCATGTGGCTGCTGATGATGATGATGATGATGAGAAGATATAACTCGTGGCCAATTTCTGCTCTCACTTGCACGAGAATTGATATTACCTCAAATGAAATTACAGGTTTATAACGGGAGAATCCCTCGTCGACTGACTATAGAGCGAGTTATTGGAACTATCCATATGCCTGTTGCCCCACCATCTCAAAACTATCCTAATATAGATCCAGATATTCGAAAGACCAGTGCAATCTGTCCGAGTTGCCTGAAAAGACGTACAAAGTACTGTTGTTATAAGTGTAAGAAACCAATGTGCCTGTCATGTTGCATACAAGTATGTAGTGACTCCAAATAACACAGTTCCTAAATGTACCAAATAGAAGGGTTGTATTTTTTTTTGTTATTCAAGTGTAAGATTTAATTTTTGTTTTATTTTGATTGATGTTTATAGAAGTAAAGATATTAGAAGTGTTTTTGTTCATTACTGTAACATTGTGAAAATTATGAAGACTGAAGAAAGTGCCTATATTAAGATAGTAACAAAATGTGATCTCCCTAATAAATGTTGATTTTGCTTATATATTAAAGTTTTATTATTTTCAAACCTATAACATAGTTGGCTAACAAAGTAACCTTCATTATTTTAAAGTTAAAAAATATTTAGCATGATTATTTATTTTATTATAATTTTTCAAAGATTTTACGTCTCTAAGACGTCACCTCGGTCACGGTGCTACGATTGGACCAGGTCGTCAGCTAAAGGTTAAAATATCATCTTCTATCAGACAGGCTGTAACAATTTTCAAATCATACGACGGGAACTTTAGGGCTTTAGGGAACGGGCAGTTTGCCTTAATCTCCAGTTAAAACGGTGTTGTTAAAAGAAACTAAACGTGACGTACAAAAACTTCTTTTAGTTATTCATGAGTTTGCACAATAAAAAGAATTCCCAACCAAAAAGTTTTTGATTCTACGCTCACTTGTTAAAAATATATTACTTTTTTCCTGACAAAGGCACCTTAAAATCGTTAACCAGGTTTAGTACTTACGCGCCCCGGACCGTTCCTTCCACGCGTATAATCTTCGGTTGGAATTTTCGGTTTATTGTTCAAAACGAAAAGGTCGAAACATTAATGTAGGACACGTTTTATATGAATAATAGAAAAGTGTTTACCATTTATTTGCTGAATACTATGTTTTATTGTTTGTTTAGGAATGTCAATTTTAAATTTTTAAGTGTAACTAACAGTTAAATTTAGTTATGTATTATATTGATGTAGTTTTTTTATTTAAAAAATGCTGAAAATTATCTTAAATTTGATATCACGTCTACTAACTCAAAGTCATTTAGGTTTATGAGTTGGCACTTCAATTTGTTAGTAATGCTTTTTCATTAGTTTCAGAATAAATATATCCAGTTATATCCAGTTCATAGAAAGCAGAAAAAAACGTTAATCTCAATTTGTAAGCTTGACTGCTTGGACAACAAAGAATGTGTGATGTAATTATTTTATGTAATTTATTAAATTCTGCGAAAGATCATTCTTTGTTGTATTTCTAGGAAATTTCAATTGGGTAACAAACTCCCTACCGAGGTTTTCCCGGTAAATGAACGTTTATAATAATTTTAATTTAATAAAAGTATTCTTCAAGCACACTCGTAATGAGTGTTCTCTAGTACCTACAAGGTTTTTCGGGATTTTTAAAAACTTTGTTCCAGAATCTTGGCAACTCAATCGTTCCAGAAAGTTTTGTGTAGACATTATCACATAAACAGTTTACTTTCACCTCGTAAGGGAATGTCCCAAGAAGATAATAGCTTCTACTTCGTTCTAAAACATCCCTTATGGTCATGAGATAAGGGTTATTGCAGAGTACTGCTACGAAGATTGTGCTTAACTGGAATCGCTCTCTGTTGGAACCACCTACGACGTAGCTTTCGTATTAACTTCGACTACAAGATCACTAAGCTCTTCTTACTTGTTTCGTAGCCAGTTTCGTTCTGAGTTGCATGCGTTGTTATGGCATAGTCATTACTTTAGAGTTAAGGTTTTGGTAGTCAGGAAAATGTAAAAACACCACATATTTTAACCTTCCTCCTTTTTCTCATGGAAAAATGATTTTAAATATGCTAAAAATTTATACCTTATTCATAAAAACGAACGCAACGCTAAAGCAATAATATAACTAATTGACGTGTTGTGACACTTACTCGCAAATAGATGCAGCAACAAGAATGCAAGTGACAAAGCGATACAAAAGTTTAAATGTTGTTGAAGAGCCGTTTAAGTTTTTATGAATAAGAGTGTTAGTCAATAGATGATGGGGCGCTTATTTTTGCGCACCGAAATGACTAAGTACTCACACTACTTGTAGTTTAACTCATACATTTTTTTTTCTTCCATAAATGAATTAAATTATCTACGCCTGGAATGTATTTGGATATGTATAAGAATCCTTAAAATAAAGACACTATTTGTTCTCTACATAAATCGATAAATTTACTGTTAAAAAGTCACTCCTAAAAATTAGGTAACCACTTGTAACATCACTGTATGTATACGTGACGAAGTTTAACCCCTCACCTGCCAGCTTAAGTCCAATGCGCTTTCCCAGGGGCTTGATGAGTTCTATATGGGTTCTCCGAAGACCTCTTTCCGTACACAAGCCGGAATCCGTCGACAGAGATGTTTGGGACTTGAACACTGAAACAAAGAAGTTTTGATGTTAGTAAGATTACATGGTTGGGAGTTTGAGGTAAGTTACTACTAACGGTGCCCGTGGGACCATGAGTTGAAAAACTTGGTTCTTAATTATTTAACAAACGTTAAGTGAAATGAAAAAATACAAAACGATACCATCCACTTTTGATATTTCATTTTTTTTTACAATAGTAAACATTCGGTTAGAATAAGTTATGAATGGCGCACAGAAGCTAAAGAAAAACAAATAAATACAACATATTACTTTGATGAAGTTTAAATTATTATGTTATACATACATGAGATAGGATTAAAAATAATCCGGGGCGGTAGACTCTTTACCACCGGGGACTTTAATTCGTTCGGTGAAGTGTGGGCTCCTGAATGGTCCGTTCAGCATGACGGTAAACAGTCAGCATGGCTCCGACTACCCCGTTTGGGTTATAATAGTAACCGTACGTATTTTATCTTCCGAAGATGAATGAAATGAATATAATATATTCATTTTATACTATACTACGAGTAGTATTAGTGATAGTGAGCATAACAGAATGTTTCCAAAAAATATTTGAGGACCCTTTTTTTAAAATTTACTCCATATCATTATAACAACGTTTCATGAAAGTTAACGAGTCATCAAAACACCATAGAAATTTAGTGATGTATTTTTCGAGCATCTCCGTGCTTGGGAAGGCACGTTAACTGGTTCAATGCCACAGCCCGCACCCGTGCGTTTTAACAATTCATTTCCTATTGTATTTTTTGATTGGCAGCGAATGGGTTAAGCAGTCGGTCCCGGTAGTAGTTGCTAGATGTCAGCCGTTAAGCCTAGTCGGAGGCCTTAGGGCTGCCTGATAACATCAGACATTAAATTTTCGAACTAACCTTACACTCCTCCAACAATCCGCTTACTGAACTAAACTGAGCAACAGTATTAGAATATGGCTAGCAGGTCACGGCACCCTAATTAGAACGGAACCTGTGCCCAGCAGTGGGACGTTTATGTTTATGTTATGCAATATCGATGTTATTTGGCTTCGTAAAAATAACATGCACTTTTAAGCCACTCTTGACGCGTGCACTAAAATTGACGGACAATTTCCAAACCGAAACGAATTTCCGCCAACGGGGTTTAAATTCGTTGTGTGCACCCGACACGCGGGGGTTAAGCCCATCTCTATTGACGTTTTACGGTAAATAACCTAGTTGACGCGCACACGTTATATGGAATTATTTATGTGCGTAGGGTTAAAAGTATCGATATAGGTCATCCGTTAAAAGTAATAAAAATCCTTAAAGTTGGTGATGACCAGCTTTACTGTTCTTCCTGTAATGATGATATAATTTATGACCAAAAACACACACAATGCATCTCGATTCAGTATGTTTCGTTTATTTTTGTGTTGTGGCGTCAATTTAGTTAAAAATAATAATAAGTAATTAAAATTATTATCTTTGGTATGATGTTGTGGTTGAACCTATTACCTACATCGAGATTCTTTGTGGAAAGACCCATTGTATGTACCTATCACACTATAACGAAAATTTAGTCTTGTGTCTAATTTAATTTGCCTATAAACCAACTTTACATCCCTCTCAAGTTATTCGACTTCAAATAGTTTTTATTGTTCACTGGTCTTTCTGAAAAACTAGAAAATAATTAAAAGTAATACAAAAAATGGTCATTTATTTTAAAACTTACACAACTTATTTTATGCATGTCGGCGCGAGGTAGGCCGAACGGTAGGCAACTCGTCACCGGCATCTTGTATGGGGGCTTCCTTGTCGGTAAGCAACTCAGAGAAACTCAAATAGCAATCCACTCTAACTAATTTGGAATCACACACTTAGGTAGGAGAGTACGGTGAACATGACAGGTTCGATAATAAACAAAGCAAAAGTAGTGAGCGTATCGGAATCCATTGTTCGACTCAGACTCTGTCCTCGTGAAAGCGCGCCAAAACTGCTAAATCGATACTAGCGCCACCACACTGTGTTCACTGCAATTTACCACCAAAATCGACCAATCAGAAAAGAGTGCCGAGTCATCCAGAGACTAAGACAGTCTATTACTCTACTCTATGCACTTAAGTGTAAAAAAACGTAATGTTGCCAGATGTGCGCGCGAATTGACAATATTGCCAAATATGCGCGTGACGACACGGCCAGCCTGACTAGTTACACGTCCTCGTGTATACCTGTAACAGACACATAGTACAATAAAACAAATAGGGCAACTCGGCCCCCGAGTTAGCAAGTTGCCATACTGGTTATACTGTGACAAAACGCACACACAGCTTGGATTATTTGCGCGCTCGGCTAGCCCTGACTAAAGGGTTAAAACACATGTCAAGATTAATTGATCAAAAGAAAACCTCAATGTAAACATAACAACATCTACACACAAACACTCTTAAATTCTCAAACACAGCTCAATACATTGTCAATCATTTTCTCACTAGGTCCCCATGGACCGTCAACCACTAGGTCCCATGGACCAACCAAAAAACCACCAGGTCTCCATGGACCAACCACAATGTCCCCATGGACAAACCACCAGGTCCCCATGGACCAAACACTATCTTTTTTTTTTTTCATTTCATTTCAATGTCCCCATGGACATACCACCAGGTCCCCATGGACCGACCACAATGTCCCCATGGACATACCAACAGGTCCCCATGGACCACTCACGCTGCACGGATACAGCTCTCCAGGTCCACATCACGCCCAGAATGGTCATGAGTCGACCGCAGTTACAACTACGGTGGAGCCATGTAGCACGCACACGCATCTCAAAAATCAGGTCCCCATGGACCAACCACAATGTCCCCATGGACAAACCATCAGGTCCCCATGGACCACTCACGCTGCACGGCCACAGCTCCAGTTCCACATCACGCCCAGAATGGTCATGAGTAGACCGCAGTTACAACTACGCTGGAGCATGTAGCACGCAAACGCAACTCAAAATAATTCACCATGCATGAGTGTGTGTGTGTAAGTAACGAAATCTCTAATTAGGCACTATCAGGTACGTTACTTTGAGGCATTCTTCTAAGGCGATAGTTAGCACATTTATAACTTCGATTAGTCGAACCAAATCATCAACAACCCACTTATCAAATTTTGCCTTATTTATTACAGTCAAAAGACATAGCAAAACCTCATATTTCTTTTTTTTTTTTAAAGTAGGCACTACTTTTAATAATGCGAGCCGCTTGTTGTCTTGCTTCCGTAATATCAATCTCGGTTTCGGTATCTGATTAAATCCACAAGCACAATCTCAACACGGGAAATAATTCACACCATGCAAGCAAACGTGCAATTTGGTCATGAATACGCACTAGGTACCTATATCTCGCTCGCTCTTGAAGACTAATAACTAAGCAATTAGCGTATTGTGTCATTTACTCGCAAATGGCGGCAGCAACAAGAATGAAAGTGACAAAGCGATACAAAAGTTATCGTGTTGTTAAAGAGCTGTTCAAGTGTTTATGAATAAGGAGGTAAGGCGTTAGTTGGGCACAATTATGGACTAAACATGTCAGACCTTCATGTAATTTTTCAATTCACCTATTTTGTCACCCTCCTCGTGTGACAAACTATTATTAAGCAAACTAAAACTCCATCAACAAAATATCATTGGTTATCTCGTAATGCAAACGGAATGTCTTTATTTAACAATCTACAACTTTGGTCATTGAAAACTGCCATGATATTTTTTTTTCATTACCGCGACTATGCGTCCAATAAATTAAAGTCAGTTCTAAGTTTAAAATATCCGCACTTTTCACAATATCATACGGCATAGGTGCATAGGTAGGTAGGTACTCTTGTGCGCTAAAAATAAGAAATATCAAATGTAAACAATGCCTGTCAACTATGGTGCATACGATTTGTACGCGCGTTTATACGCACTTCCGAAAACCGGCTAGTTATATTTTGCTTTACAAGACAACATTCAACACATCAAAATAAAAAGGGTACGACTCACCTGATTGAGTGAGCTCACCTCAGACACCATCATACCATATTTCGCAAAAATTGACCCGTAACTCTAGTTATTAACCGCTGGCGCGCGCAGGGGTCAACGCCCGCTCGCAACGCAATTACGCACTGTTGGTTGTTTACTCTTTTGATGCAATGGGAAGCAATGTGGCCGTGTTCTCCACGACGGTGCTTGAATACGACGATGATGGGGCTTGAGCAAATCCCACTTCTGATGTCGGCGCGAGGTAGGCCGAACGGTAGGCAACTCGTCACCGGCATCTTGTATGGGGGCTTCCTTGTCGGTAAGCAACTCAGAGAAACTCAAATAGCAATCCACTCTAACTAATTTGGAATCACACACTTAGGTAGGAGAGTACGGTGAACATGACAGGTTCGATAATAAACAAAGCAAAAGTAGTGAGCGTATCGGAATCCATTGTTCGACTCAGACTCTGTCCTCGTGAAAGCGCGCCAAAACTGCTAAATCGATACTAGCGCCACCACACTGTGTTCACTGCACTTTACCACCAAAATCGACCAATCAGAAAAGAGTGCCGTGTCATCCAGAGACTAAGGCAGTCTATTACTCTACTCTATGCACTTAAGTGTAAAAAAACGTAATGTTGCCAGATGTGCGCGCGAATTGACAATATTGCCAAATATGCGCGTGACGACATGCATAATAATTGTGTCCTTCCGATTGTTTCGTTCACCAAAAAGCCAACATTCAGCTCGCTAACTTCCTTATAAATCAAAACATGGTAACATTTTTTTACCAAAAAATCCTAAAAGTACTGTCACCTAAAAACAAAACAGAACAATATTTCACTCCAAAGCGAGAGTCACAAAAACGCGGAATTTAATACTTGCGTTTAAAAACAAAAGTTTTAAGAAGCGCCGTCCTGTATTAACGAGATAAAAGACCAAAACATTTGGACAACAAAAACTTTCTCACAAATTAGAAGCGGATAAAAAGTAATCCTTCTTTTTCAGAACGAAACGTCAAGTTTTACTAACGACCTACGGCCGGTACGGAATTTGCGAACAACAATGCAGTGGCTTTGGTGGAAGTCATAAGCTGACAGATGATACATCTTTTGAGGTTAGCTGTAAATGGTACAATCTGGCTTGGAAACCATGGAAGGCAAGATTAGACTTTGGGCCAAGTCTTGTGTAAAATTTTATAATTTGCGATTAACTCTCCAGTGATGGAAAACACCAATAAAAACTCAATAAAAAATAATTAAAGTAGTATTCCATTACTACTGTGCTTCTCAAGCCCATATTTGGACCTCACGGCTGCTTCCCATCAGGTGGAGTGAGGTCATCTTTAAGACCACTATAAAAAAAACCCAGAAAACGACACTCACTACTTACTCCGTTGGGCTCAAATATAGGCAAAATGTGGACTTCCGGATGTTCTATTCACCATGACGGCAACAATCAGCGTGTCTCTGAATACTCCATTTGGGATATACTTAGTCGTGAGCGTATGTGATCTGCCTTTTGAAAAGTTCACGAAAGATTCTGGATTTGAAGGCAAGAGAAAGCGAAGGTTTATACTGCTTTCTATACTATTTTTTATCGCCCTTTGATTCATCACAAAAGATGAAGATCAGGTTCAATTTAATATTTTGTTGATTTAATCATTTTTGAAAATTATCTTATTTATAAGTTTTAAAAAAGGTTTGCAAACATTGCTGAAAAATATTTTTAAGATCACAAACCTTTTCCAATTGCACCATCCATGGCTTAAGTCTGCTTCAATATTGTGCCGGTTTTCATTTCCACTTTGAAAAAATGCTGACCGAACTCGCGGTGAGCGACTCCGTAATGTTGTGACAATCAGGACTAATGGTAATGTCGATGACTCAATGGTGATGAGAGTTCATCTATATTATACAAACAGCCTTACTGAGCAGAAATGTACTTAACTAGTAAAGAGAAAGACGTGTTCAAGTATATTTAGGATTTTATTTGAAACGGTGTTGCGGATGGCTCAATATATTAGTTTATCTTCATTTTAGTAAGTACTAAATAGAAATACGAGTTCAACTAGTAGGGTGAGAAGCGGCTAAAATTAACACAGACTCTATTTTTAAGGCAATAGCTCACCAAGATCTTCAACATATTTAAATTAGAACCACTCGAGTTAGTGCTTAAATAAGTTCAACATTTAACGGTCTCAGTTGCGTAGGTACGCCATTATTTTAAAGTGGGATTTAAATGGACTTAAAGCGGACTTGAATAACTGCAAGTCTGCTTCAGCCACTGTTAATATTTTCGATTATTTAGGCGAGTAGCTATCGGGCATAAATAAAAATATTTGAATAATAATCCTTGCTTTTTACTACACCCAATATTCCAAAAACATTCCATAGCTATTCGCCGAAAACTACAAACACCAAAACATCGCATAATATTGACATCAAAACCCAAGTTTACGGAAATCGCCACTAAACCCCGCACTTACAATAAAACGTCGACCCTAAAACTCGTCGCATCAAGCGTCGCAAATCATCGTTACCAGTTATCGATATGGGCGCAACACTATCCGGTATTATTTTAGGGGCCGCTTAGCAGTTTGGAAGTGCAGTAACAGTAAAACTTGGCGCTAACGAGCGGGAGCGGGATTCGTTCCGCCGGTAACCGCGCGGCGGATAAACAATTGGGCTGACACTCGCTTTTGGGATCCGCTGATTTAGTTGACAGCTTCGAGAACTTTGACACTTACTTTACTTTGCTTTGAGGTTATTTTGTTGTGATTATTCATAATTTTAAAGCATTATTGGGAACTACGTTTTATAATTATGCTGGGACAAACTGTTCAATCTGAGGTTTTGACAACCAATTAAAGCAAGAAAAGAGAAAGTAAAAGAAAAGATATTTGTTGCCTATGGAAACAGCAACTTAAAAACTAAAAAAAAATGTTACTATAAGAAACAAGGAATTTATTGTAATGGTTTAGAAATTCGCTACTACAACAGGTGTTTCGGGTTTGATACAAGTTCAGTATACTTTTTTTGCATGAATTATAGAATGACTTCACATTCAAATTGCCAGCCTATTTCAGCTTTAAAAATAGGTTTATACCGCTCGTATAAAGTTAGAGGTCGCTTAGAGTTTGAAAGTGCAGTAACAGTAATACAAAACTTGGCACTAACGAGCGCGCGGGATTTGTTCACAGACAAAATTAACAGTCGGATTTACACACACTTTGAATTTTAATATAACTGAGTATATTATGCGATAAAATAATAAAAATATGGAATAAAAAACGCATTTGATAGATAGATTGTTTTTTTTATTACAGTAAAACAACTACAGAAATTTACTGACAACTACCTCTTATCGATTGCATTTACATGTTAAAATAATTTGTAATAATTATAATGATACTTTTAATCACGAAATTCCTATTTTCAAAATAGACATAATCATCTCTTCTGAGACATAAATACCTTCTATTAAAACATAACTAAATTGATGATATACTATATTTGAACGAATGTGGCTCTACTGACTAACTGGATCGGAAAATTGTTCGATACCCTTAAGAAGAACCGCCAAGAAACTTTAAACAAGAATTATTAATTCTAGGACACGCGGTCTGCGGTGGCATCGTAATCCTCTTAGAGCACAGTTTTGAATAGCACAACTGCCAATAGCACAAAGTCACAGCACATATTAATATTTTCGGCATGTGCTGTGTGTGGATTATAATATTGTTTTTAATGAATAACGTGCTGTATAGAAAATACACTAGCAGCCGGCACTAGCCACCAACAATATCTAAAACTCAGCAATTGTAGGTATGTACTGTATGTGGACAAGGAGAAAAATATTTTAATTTGTGCCATTCGCGGATGGATTTTGTGCTTTTCGCGATTGTGAAATTCAAAACTGTGCTCTTAGTGGATTACATCTGGTGGGACGACGGTAGCGGGTGCAGTGGTGCTCAGTTTTAATAGCCTGATTAATTTGCATTCTGTTCCCGTATCTATTTCTAGTTATAAAACACATCAAGTCTAAATTCCATGATAATGAAATAAAGCAAAAAAAATGATTATTTCGTCAGTGTGCGTTTTCAGAAGTAATATTGCCGCAAAGAAGAGGCCTTTTTTGTATGTTTATGTACTCGTAGTGGACATTTCACAAAGCATTATCATAACCTATGTTTCAGTGTATTTTTTCAGCAGTAAAAATTGGATGCTGATAAAATATTCGTGCTAAAATAGTATTATTTTTTCAGCATCGACATATTTTCATGCAAAACTGATAAAATTTCATTGGAAACAGTTAGACCAGAATTTTATAATTCATTACAATATAAAATTGATGGTCATTTATTACAGAAGTAGTTTTTATATCATTTTTACATCAAAATGAAATAAAGTGAACAACAGGCTGATGTAAAGTGATAAAAAAAATACCTTATCTCAGCATCAAGATCGTGTAGACCTTGGAATGTGAATTAAGTTGGCAATACTTTATGACACTCATGGTTGGTCAATTTAGAACGGCTGAGTTAAACGTGGGTTTTTGTGGGCGAAAAATCTTCTGCCGCATGTTTTTATTAAAAGCTTCCCGTGGTTTCCAGATTTCCTCTCATTAGCTGGCGTAAGTGCCTCGGGTTAGCAGCGGAAGCTTTGGTGGATTTTCGGCACAATTTCACGTTTAGAATTTACACTGAAGCGAAGGGTTATTTTAAAAAGTAATTCAGCAACTTTATTGCTTTTCCAAAGTAAGGATTCCGGTTTCTAAAGTTTGAACGTTCGGAAATAGATGTAGGTTATTTCTGGTTGAATTTTAACAGATGAATTAGTCACAGCCAGTCTGTTAAATATTTTCCAACAATCCGCACTGATCTCACGTGTCGAAATAAGGGTTCTTGCCACCTCAAAATTAAGGTTAGGCCTGGGCCCAGCATTGGGACAGGCAGTTTATGCATGTGCACGGGGGTAATTATGTGGTCCATCTTCGGATGTCCGCTTGACACTACTTTCTGGGAGATCCTGATGATGATTTCACTCATTCTGACATTAACACATAAACACAGAAGAAACAAAAAAAAATGTTTACCCTGTAAAGCGATTAAACAATTTATTGGCGTTTTGGTTAACCACGACATGTTCTTTTTAGTAATTTTGTTACTTATTACAGGTGGTTACTTTTGATTATCATAAGAATATAAATCTACCTATACATGTCAGATGAAAATCCTTTGCAACCAGCGTTTTCTATCTTGTTGACCTGAAATTCGCGTTTTTTCAACTGCCAACGTTCTAAACGTACCCGAAAGGTATTTCAGACCAGAAACCGATATTTATGGGTAGCGATATTCACCGCAAAGTCTCATGGCGATTATACTTCGTCGCTGCATCCTCGGGATTTTATCACAAGGTAGTACATTTCTTCATGTACCAGGCATCAACACGTTTTAGAGCTGGTATCACTGAAACAGAAAAAAAACAAATTCCCTCCCTACGGTAGGTGCGTCGCTCTGACAGGTGACAAGTTCATCATTCGTTTCTAGTGTTCGGGCATCGACACACCCTCTCTCGTTATATTTTTTATATAACGGTTTCTTTAAGTGCTGAAGTGTTTGCAATAGTTGTAGTAGTGTAAATCGATAGATCCTGAATTAAATACAACGTTAAGATCGTACTTACCTTTCGTTTTAAACAATAACTAAATACGATCTACAATAAAAATCTACCCACATTTTCTTGCACAAAATGTTTTAATAAGAGAACTCGTGATTAAAAGTGAATCTTCGTATGACTGTAAACAGAGCTAAGCAATAGCATGACGATGCAATGTTTAAATTTAACAAAACACGTCAATGATGAGACCGTGTAGTGGTCTTAATCAATGTTGGCATTAATTTTAGCTGTTTATGATCCTGTTGAGGCCTGTCCAAAATGGACCCACCGTAACGAGATTACGATAAAACGCACACTGAGTGTGTGTTTCCAACAAACAAGACAAACAGAAGAAGAAGATCCTGTTTTTTCCCGTACCAAGTTGGTCGGTGCATTTTCAACAAATTAGCCAAGCAGAATAAAGGTTCCTGTTTATTCCTGTCCAAGAGGACGTCCCGTAACGAGAGCACGGCCAGGCCCACAACGCGAGTGTGGTTTCGAAAGCATTTTAAGGTGAAAATCAAATCGAAGACCAAACTGTAAGTTATTTTGTGCTATCCTTGCAAAACAAAAACCTTTCTTTTTATGTACACTAGTACCTAAAAACTTCAAGAATAAGATTGTAATTTCAATTGAAAACTAACGACTAAGAATAAGTCTTAGTAATGGAAGTACCTGACATTGAAATAATGTTTCATTTTGCTACTACACAGACACATCTGAGTAGCCACGCCACAGCTTTTGTAGCTATACAGCTATGGCTAACATCATAACTTACTCTAGTTGCTATAAAATTTATATTTAAATACATTTGATACCACTTCGTGGTTACCGTCTACAATATTCATAATATGATGAAGGCCAACACCCGTGTTACCACGGGATAACCACTCACGTAGGCTTGCTGCCCACGAAGTTCACAACATATGAGAAAATGACAATCCAATGCGGATTTAGCAGAATGAAGTATTCAATTAGCTATGTAATTAGAGGCCGACGCCGAAAACCATCCCGGTGAGTACCGGTGCCTGATTTTTTATTTTTTATTTATTTACTTCCTAAAAAACCTGGGGGTTGGCCGAGAGTCATCACGAAGGTATTGTAAAAACCTGGGGGTTGGCCGAGAGTCATCACGAAGGTATAATAAAAACCTGGGGGTTGGCCGCGAGTCATCACGAAGGCATATAAATACAGAAAAATGATCTCAAAATTGAGACTTAATAGCTTGATCTGTACATGAGGAACAAACCTGGGAGTTGGCCGTGAGTCAACATGACGGTAACGATATCGCAATATCTGAATTAAGGGCCTATATTCAATCCGTGAATGGCCCATGAAATGAAATAAAATAAAATGAAATAAAATGAAATGAAATAAAATGAAATAAAATGAAATAAAATGAAATAAAATGAAATAAAATGAAATAAAATGAAATAAAATGAAATAAAATGAAATAAAATGAAATAAAATGAAATAAAATGAAATAAAATGAAATAAAATGATATAAAAATGAAATAAAATGAAATAAAATGAAATAAAAAATGAAATAAAAAGGGCCTATATTCAATCCGTGAATGGCCCATGAAATGAAATAAAATAAAATAAAATAAAATGAAATGAAATAAAATGAAATAAAATGAAATAAAATGAAATAAAATGAAATAAAATGAAATAAAATGAAATAAAATGAAATAAAATGAAATAAAATGAAATAAAATGAAATAAAATGAAATAAAATGAAATAAAATGAAATAAAATGAAATAAAATGAAATAAAAAATGAAATAAAATGAAATAAAATGAAATGAAAAGTATTTTCATAGTGCTTATTAAAAGTCAGGTATGTATTAAACAACCTAGCCTTACCAGTATTTTTCTGTATCTTACCTTGCTGATGGTTTGATAACCTTACCTGGTGGCAGCGAACCCATGTAAGTTTTCCAAAATTTCCTTTATTATTCAAGAAATAATTATCTATGACTAGCAGCCGCCCGCGAATTCGTCCGCGTGGCCTTAGCTGTATGTGAAAAAAGATTTTCCCGCTTTTCTGTTGAAATTTTGCTGAATTTTCTTTGCTATAAACCTCACGGAGCGCGGGACCTTTCTAACGAATGCAAAACCGTGGAAATCGGTCTGTGCGTTATAGCGTCATAAAGGAAAACCCGACTTATTTTTATATAGTAGTTTATTTTAATATAATAAATAAGCAAAAGCATTTGAAACAACATGAATTGAAGAGACACTTAAATTCTTTATTATTAATAGTTTATTCTTATGAAGCGATAAACCTAATCCACCTAATAATTAACACAGTAAGTATTTAATGCAGCCACGCGTTTAACAATAACAACAAGTTGAATAACAACACTTAATAATGGTGTAAGTACATAAACACAGCCGTCTTTTAAATGTATATGCATACATGTATCTACTTGATTTACTTGTTGTTGAGTGGTGTGTGACTGTTTTGCCGTTTAGCAAACATCAGTGACTATTCATAATTCACCAAGCGTTAAATTTGTCATTTAACGATTGAGTAGATAATTTTTAAAGGTATAACTGCTGTTTTAGCCGTTCAATAGGCACAACTTGTAATGTAGACTTGATTTAATACCTCGATTCTGTGTTTATTTTTTGAAATAACAAAATCAATCAATAGGTATAGTGGACAACCATATCCAAGCCATGACTGGTTTTGACTTGGGATTAAAAGTTATAAATTGAACTAAAACCATCTCACATTGATCGCATTTCTGAATACAGGAAATGTATTGGAAAAAGATGTTTATCTTGTCTCGATTTCAGTAAGACTAGTACTTAGTCATTTGCAGATACTCTGACAGCATATACCTAAAGACAAAAATGTTTGGTAATGATTTGCAGATTACCAATTTATAGGAAGTAGTTTTAGCTTTTATTGTTCGCATCTGGCAAGGTTTGTTGATTAAGAAATTAATTGCAATCAGATGCTAAATTACAATTTAATAGTTTTAGTATTTGATATTATGTAGGTAGGTGACCTACCATTAAGGATTTGTTGCATACGCACTCACGAGTAGAAGACATCGTGGTCTTTCATTTTAAAATGACCGCAATAGGTTATAAGTTAAGTTTTTCGTGAGAATAGGACTGAAATCACAATAATAATTTAATGAAAAATAACACCTTCGCATAAGCAACAGCTCTTTTATTAGTTTACACTTTAGTAGTGTACCAAGCCAAACAAGATTTGACATTTAATAAGAAATTCACAGTAAGAAGATTTAAGGAGAGAAGTCAGTAGAATATCTTAATGCAATTCTAACCTTAACTGTACCAACAGGGAACTGTAGGTACCTACCTACTTACAGTGTTACGGATATTATTCGCATAGCGATAGTTAAAAATAGACGATTTCCACTCACGAAAACATTGTCATAAAGAATAGTAAGACGTCTCATCCTTACAAAACGCCCCAGCTTTCACCAGAGTGGCATAAATTACCTAAGTAATAATACCTCAGTTAGGTTATTAGATTAAAAACATAGGCCAGCTGCATTGACTAGGTCATGTGTAGTTTCTATCTTGGAAGGACATTTCAATCAATGAGAGTCATAGAAACTCTTAAGAAAAATAATAAAAACTAAAGCTTATTATGCCTAGGTTATTATTCTTTCAGATTCTAAAGTCTGCTTACTCTGTGCAGTAGACAACATACTTACATTAAGAAATATTATTAGCAAAAACTAGGAGAGTAAGTTACTAACTAACTTACTTTAGTACCCACTGCCGTTGGGTTCTATTTGGTAATAGGTTTTCCAAACAACAGCTTTAGTTGAATTAAGTTAGGTGACTAATTATGTGTCACCCACACAACGAGCACATACAATGCTGGGCATTTAAATTGTTGTAATAAACCACTGCCCAGTGTACTTGTATATAATTATGTACCACCTTACTTTACATTTATTACGAAAATATTAACGGAAAAGTTGCAGCTCAAGCTGCTAACCTGTTTCAATAGACGTCGTTCTTTGATCCCGAATTTACTATGGATTAAATATTCGAGTAAATTAGTTTTTATTATTGGGTGGTATATGTATACCGGTTCTTGTGTGTGGTAACAGCAAAGTTCATACAGTTACCATTAAGTTTTTTTAATTAACATTGCTTAAATTAATATTAATTATTATGCAAAGCATATTTATAACATGAAGTTATCTTAATATATATTCATCTTGGAACATAATACTGAAGCTGCGATGATCTTTTGACTTTTGGTCATTGGTCCTTAATTTTGTTGCGTTTTTATAGTAAACAGGTAAAGTTATAATAAACGTTACCTATTTCACATCAAAAATAAAATTTGGTATCAAATTCAATTTAGTAAATCCTTGATATTGATTTCCCTAGACCTCTAAACATCTACCTTGTGATAAAATCCCGAGGATGCAGCGACGAAGTATAATTGATGATTAAACGAACTTACCTTAAGTGAAGTTCTATCATAATTATATGAGTCGCTGCATCCGAAGGGATTTTAGCTCCCACCCTACCCATAGTTACCATCATACCCTTTGGTAACTGACCCGAGTAACTTTAGGGAAATCTGTCTCTAAAAGAATGATGAACTTGTCACCTGTCAGAGCGACGCACCTACCGTAGGGAGGGAATTTGTTTTTTTTCTGTTTCAGTGATACCAGCTCTAAAACGTGTTGATGCCTGGTACATGAAGAAATGTACTACCTTGTGATAAAATCCCTTCGGATGCAGCGACTCATATAATTATGATAGAACTTCACTTAAGGTAAGTTCGTTTAATCATCAAAAATCGGATATGCACACAGTCGAACGCTATTTCAAAAGGAAAATAGATTAATGCTCCGCCAAACTTAAAACTACAATCACAGTCACATTGTGCTTTATAGCTGATGACTCAGTATTTTCTTGCATTTTTTTTTCTTATAACTTTACCTAGCAAGGAGCACTTACACACAATCACACAACACTAACACTATGCTCACAGTGCTGTCTGAACCTACCCGATTCCTTAAAAAACATAGTAAGTAATAATAAATTCCTAAAGGATCTTAAGAATATTGTAATACAAAAATGCTATTAAACTATAAAATAATTCTTAGAAGATAAAAACATAAATAATTAAGTAATGATTAATTTATTTACTAAAATATTACTGGTCAATAAAAATATATAATAATTTAATATTAAGTCATAATACATATTTTAGTCTTTATTTCAATAAGAGTGTTCCTCCTTTCCACTATTGTTGTGCCCGACAGGGTTCATGGTGATCCATATAAAAATGTAAGATCTTTAAGTTACACTCTGAAATGCAATAAATAATTGAGTATTGAATTGACTATTGAGTATTGAAAATTTTTAATGAAAAGCAACCTTGTCACTACAGGATTAAAATAGTGTTTCACTTGTAGTTGTTTGGTGACGCCAATGTTTGGTGACATAATAAAATGACTCTGTCAGTGCAGTTATAAAATTGCATTTATCAAACCGTCAAATACCTTTTTGATCAATCTATTAGCACACATAATTTAGATGCTGACTATACCCAAATACATAGTTTTACAAAAATAAGTCAAGTGAAAACTTCTGATAGCTTACTCGATACTCTTTGTCAATAATTAGAGTCAAATTGCTTTAGATATTTATTTCATAGTATTCGAGGCATAAGGTTTAATTCTCCTACTTAAATACTTTAAGTACAAAGGTCAATCTCAATAGCGGTAATTACAATTCCATAAGGTTAAAACCCCAACATACTCCAATCTCACAAAAGCAACAACACGAAAAAGCATTTTAAACAGCGACACGTAAAGTCAGAAATTAGCTGACATTCCTCGACGAATCATTCATTCATTCATCATTCATCGGCTAAAATAAGAAGTATTGCCATCAGTAAATTGCAAACTCTCGTTAAATCTGCAATTGACTTGGGGTCACTATAATAGCGAGATATGAATTAACGAGCTTAATTTTTTTTTTAGTATTTCTATAAATGGAAGAAGACAATGCGACTGATGACGTTTTGACTTGACTTGAAGATTGACGATCCGCTAGAAAGCTCTTGAGTTGCACTTATCGGCAAACATTGAAATCGGTAAAGCATGAAACTTCTAGCGATGAGCATGACAAAACGGTAGGACGCTGTGTACTTGCATTCATTAGTTTCCAATGATCGGAGAGTATTCTTTTTGAAGCTTTTTTTGACAATATTTGATGGTTAAGTTTACATCGTCAACAGAACATTGAGATTGTTTAGCTAGCTTATTTTCCTTATGAAGCCGTTCAAGAAGCACGCCTTGCTGCATTTTACTGTCAAAGGTTAATTAAATTTAAGTTTGATCAGAAAATCGAAAAACGCCTTTCAAGTTATATCATCTGTCATTTGTCACATTGATTACTAAAAATTCTGTTAATAATAAAAAATGCGTTATTACTTAAGCCTTTCACCGCCGTCGGTCACTTTAACAATCGAATTCCTATTGTTTGTGACCAGCGTGGCGTTCAACGTGTTAAGAAATATTTTCTATCCTATTTTGTTCTTAACTCCGCTTGTGATGGAGACCCACAACAAAATAAGTTGGCGTCGCTCTTGGCACGGCGTATGCACCCGTTATTTGCCGTAAAGGAATTCGCAGTCTATTCTGGAACGGCAGGTGGTGCGAAAGTAACAAAATCGAATATAAGATATTAGAAAGCACATTCGATTCCGTTTCTACTTGCTGTTTCCGGCAACTTTGTCGGTATATGGCCTTTGTAATTTATTTTGCTTAAATGAAGGATTCATTTTGAAGTTCTACATATTTCAAAGCCTATTAATTATAATACTTTGTATAGATTTAAGTGAAAACTTTTATGTTTTTTGGTAGTTTTGCGTGAATGCACGTTCTATATTTTTCTAGATTGAAGCAACCATTGCATATTTCTAAAAAATAAATATTTACCATTGTCTATTTCCTTCGTCACTGAAAGTTGCTATTCATTTTTATGTTCAACATTAATCTTCGCTGCTACAGGCATTTATTTATTCCAAAAAATATAATCTTGGCCATTTGCGTGATTTGCAAAAGCACTAAACGACAAAATAAGTAAAGAATCAAGCGCGAGACATTATGTTATGCGGCGTAAAGCCAATTCCAGTAGCAAGAATATCGGCATTTCATTTCATGTGACAATAAAGTCCAGTTTTTAACCTGACCCCGCGGGCGTTTAACCATGTAGCTTACGTTTACCGCATACAGTTAGACAAGTAGAAAAACGCCGTAACTAGCACCCCGCTACAAAACGAGCACACAGTTAGACACGTCGTATGCGACATTCCAGTTGCAGAAATATCCGCCATTTTATTCTTTTGCTAAATTCCCGAGCGTTAATTAGCATTGCCACGAGAGGTGTTGCAGAAACTTGAAAGAGAAATGTTTAACCAGATGCATTTCCTTTAGCGTTCAAAGTTAAAAGTAACCAACGATAGCAAAGTTTTGCTTTCGTTGGCGTTTTCGTTTTGAAATTTGAATGAATTCAGGGAAATAATAGAGGAAACCTTTTCGTTGACACACAGCAACAATTTTGTTCAAGTTTTCTGATTTTGTATAAAATAACAACACGTTCCAGCATTATAACCCTCGTTAGTACTCGTATTAGTTTGATGGACGAGAAAAAGAAATACTACAAAAAAACAGTTCCGACCTATTGCAGTAATTGCAGTCCACAACTGAGCGTAAGCCTCCATAGCCAGAGTACGCCACCAGTTCCGCTCTCCCACTTTCACCCTCCAGGCACAACAAGCTACCCCTTTTGAGTCATCGGTCCATCTAGCCAGAGAGCGTTTATCCGTCAAAAAAACAAATAGATCACTCATTTATGGCCCATTGTCCGTAGTCAAAGGTGCCCGTGGCGCAGTTGTGACAGTGATCGGCGACGATCACTGTTGTAAAGCAACACACGCCGGGTCAGAAATGGGATGGGTGGCCACCTTAACCGAAATTTAGTGATGTGTATTTCGGAAATCTTCGTGCTTCGGAAGGCACGTTAAGCAGTTGGTCCCGGCTGACGTCGTAGATGTCAGTCGTTAAGCTTAGTCGGAGGCCTTAGGGCGGCTTGATAACATCTGATATTAAGGTTGTTCACTAACCTTATACCCCTCCAACAATCCGCGCTGAGCCCGCGTGTAGGAGGATGGCTCAATCCACCTCATAATTGATGAGACATCCTCACTCTGCTTAGCTCTGGTGAAAGTGGAGCTAAATTCTCAGTAACTGGAAGCTGGTGGCAGTGGGCTGGCAACTTTCGTTGTAGAGCCGATAACTTGGCTAACCATGATTTTGGCTCAAGAACAAGCCTCAGGTAAGTTATTCGAATCGACAGGTTTTTGTAGAACTAAAGCCTATCCAAACCAAGCCTATCCAAACTTCAGGTTTGCCAAAGGGCTATGGAGCGTAGTATCTTAGGAGTAAAACTGATTGACCACGTCACTAACGCAGATCTACGCTCCAGAACCAAAATAGCTGATGTGGGAAAAGCCGCTGCCAAGCTGAAATGGGATTGGGCCGGACACGTCTGCAGGATGCCGGATGATTTGTGGGCAAAAGCAGTTACAGAGTGGGCCCCTCCCAAGCAGTTCCGACGACCTGGCAGACCAAGGCGCAGATGGCGAGACGAGCTGGACGCCTTTGCAGGGGACTGGCCAAAAATGGCCCAAAATAGACTCGCGTGGAGGAGGGGAAGAGAGGCCTTTGCCCAGCAGTGGGATCCTCATGGCTGATTTAGATTAGAAAGCCTATCCAATGGGCATGAAGCTTACTAAAGCTAAAGTACCTACTTACTCAAACTGCCTTAATTTCTCTGTGTGACAGTTTGGTTGCCTTGTAAAACATGTATTTTGGCTTCAAACTTCCAAAATTGTCTTAGGATGTCAATTTGCCTTTTTTCAAATTTTAAATCTTCATTGGTGCTGAAATTTTTAATCGCATAATAACTTATTATAAAAAACACAACATCACAATAAAATGTTTCACCAATCCCTTGGCTTATTCCCTGGTCTCCCAAGATGAAAGTGGAGCAGCTAATTTGAAATTTTACGACGCAGGAGTCAATCCGCGAACCGCTCGACTTGTTTAACTTTAATTTAAAACATGGAATAACACGGACTTTATGACTCTGTGGCTTATTTATTTAAGTAGTTATCTTGTTTGTTTATAATACTCAAACCACTTCCTGGGCTAGTGTGTCATTTTTGATGGTTATGATTTAAAAATAAGTCACAGTTGGGATTGAAAAAATAGGCCTCCCCCAAGGATCTCTACAACAATAGGTCCTACGCTGTCCGCATCTGTTTGAATATTTCTGTTTTTCAGTTCACTTAGATCTCGATAATTTATTAGTTTAACCATATTAAAAAGTTGTCGAGTGGTGCCAGAATATGGCTATCTCAGAAAATTTAATTATAAGAAAAATCTCAAAGTTTCCCACGTAACACGTTACCCTAAGTCGTCATGTGCCACGGATCTGGGACTAAAATGTAATTAAAAGTAGAAAGGATAATTTACGACACTTGTAAGTACTTGTACCTTAACATTTATTTTGTTATTTTAAAGGTATGATAGATGAAACGGTGAGTGACCTTCTGCGCTGCAGCGGGATTCAGTATTCCACTGCAGCACAGGTTAAAAACACTAAATCTAAGAAATATGGCCAATGTACCTTTACCCGACGAGCATGTATGAAAGGACTCATGAAAGTAGAGGAGGAGCAAGGTGTGTGTCAGAATCGTAGCAAGTGGAAATAAGTGGTCTCTGCCTACCCAGTTAGGAAAGAGGCGTGATGGTATCTATGTATGTGAACGTATGTATGTAAGGCCAATGTGGGCCAATCTCTCTCACAGGAATCTAGTCCGTAGTGCCACCTTATCCTAGGCCTTCCGCGCAGCAGTAAATAATTAGCTCAAAATGCTGAAGTTGGTTCACATACTTTTACAAGGTGACGTTACAAGTCAATTCCAATTTTTTATAAACAATTTGAAAGTACTTGTAAACCACCCTGTATTTTTTGTTAATGCAGAAATGCCGTAACCGTCGACTAAAGCCTACCGCCTCCGTTTAAAATCATCTTAGCAAAGATCCTAAAGAGTATTCAGTCTTTTTAATGATATTCCCTAAATCTTTATTCCCAAAGGTTGCGTCGAATAACTTCTCCATAGCTAAAAAAGGAGAGGTAAATAAAATTAGCGAGTACGCTCCGGGGAGCGAGTCACGCGCCCCATAGTAATGGATTACGTGCCTTCTGCTCTATAGGGCATTCCTGCAAATAATGCACATGGAATACAATTTATTTCAAGAAAGGAATAAATACTCGTAGTAGCAAATAGCGAGGTATTCATTACGGACTTTAGCGTTTTCAGTTTAAGAGAGAACTTATTGGAAATGTAGACCGGATTATTGGTGCAATGATTAATCTCTGCTCTTTAATATAAAACATTTGTCTGTTTATTCGCAAAATTTGGGCAATTTTTTCATAAAGTTCAAAACATAACAGACCATTTTGAATGTTATGTGTTTGTTAAACTAAAATATAGGTAATCAGTGTGGTGCAAGAACGCCAATTTACTTAAAACCCCACGGCGCCTTCCCACGACGGTGACCAGCGCCAAATATTTCATATCTTAACCGGAACTAAGTTATTACAGATGAAGATTACTAAGAGCGGCCTTATGTAACATGGAAACCTAGGCTTTATTAAAAAAGTTTGTGTACCAACAGAGAAAATCAACGCCTTCTGCTGCAGAGCCAAAATTTTGACAGTGTGACTTGATTTCTCCGTCTCACGTACTTATTGGTTGTTCCTCAGACCTCCGAACTGATGACTAACATAAACTGCCTATGAACGTCCCACTGCTGGGCACAGGCTCCACCTCAAACTTTGAGGTTGCGCGAGCCATACTCAAGCCCCCCTCATGGGTTCTCGCCTCGGCGTGGCGAGGGGGCCTAGTACCGGTGATGGGGAACCACCGGGAAGCGAAGAGAACCCAGGCGTGGCAGTGTGGTGGACTGGGAACCCACCCGCTGCGGCCCGCAAGGGCGACGTGGGGCTGCGGGGCCAGTGGGGCTGCGGGGCCAGTGGGGCCTGCAGGCACCTTGAGGCGCGTGGTTGGGGCCGCGGCGCACAACCGGTTGGTGGGGGCCAGTAATCCGAGGCTGATCCCCCCTGTGCATCGCGGCCCGGCGGGGCCGTATACCGCCGGTTACAGCAGCGGAGCCGCCCTCTGGGTGGCTCGTGGTTGCGGGCCCAGTAGGGTCTGCGAACAGTGGGTGCCAGCGGGCCGGAGTGCGGGGGTGCTCTGGCTTGCATTGCACGGCGTCCACCGAGACGGCGAAAGTGCCTGCGTACTCCAGGCGCTTTCGTGGCCTCCCCCCTTCGTTGGGGGGTCGGTTGGAGGGGGCCCCATTAGGGGCTAGCACTGGCGGCGGAGCAGTGCGGCATTACTTACGGTAGGATCCAGCTTCGCCGCCAAAGTGCCACAGTCGAGTGCCGTGGGGTTTTAGTCGGTAGGAGTCCGACATAACCTCGTCGTCCCCCCGGGCAGCGAGGTATCCATGAGGATTTCCCCACGAAAAAAAAAAAAAAAAAAAAAGCCATACTCAAGCACGCGAGCTCTCTGCGGATTGTTGGAGGGGTGTTAAGGTTGGTGAGAATCCTTAATGTTAAATGTTATTAAGCCACCCTAGTGCCTCTGACTAGGCTTAACGACTAACAGCTTGCGACGGATAAAGAGACCAACTGCTTAACGCACCACCCGAAGCACGGAGATTCCCAAAAACACATCACTCTGTCAGAATGGTCTCCCATTTCATTTACGCCCGACGTGTGTTACTTTACAACATAGATTGTTGCCGATACACTATCACAAATGCGCAACGTGGACCTGTACAACATACAACAAAATGGCTGATAATATTTAAATTGTTTTTCAGTCAACCTACATTATTTCAAACGAGACTGTGAAAAGCTAGGAAACTGACTTAAAATATGGTGGTCAACCAACTGGAAATGAATTTCTTTAGATTTCTACCTTGCTAATATCTCTCTTTTGCGTTCAAAATTATTTTGTTTTGAACCAATCCAAACCAACCAATTCTACAAACAGTGCAAAATTTAATAAAGTGACTCCTTCTATTTATTCACATCTTTATAGCAAATTTTCTCATTCCTCTCATCATTCCGTCGGACACTGCGCCGGTGTCTAGCGTAATATCACAAATTTACGTTACTGTCTCCTCCCGAGCACATGTGGACAATGGTGCACTTTGTTTTAATTATAGCAAGAAGACTTCGTTTGTATAAGACATTATGTGGAAACTATTGTAACTGTGCACAAATTGTAGTATCTTGGAAATCATTTTAAATGTAGTTCTAAGAGGACTGGAATATAAATGTGAGATTTTATATCTATCTGTAAAATCTGAAAATCTTATAAAAGTTATGTCAGGTAGTATGTCTATTTTTATTGTACAAAATTTTTAAACAATATTTATTTACTCGTACTTACTTATGAATAACGTTAAATATTAATTCAAGGTCAAGTTCCAAGCAACCCGGGGAACGGCGGAAGGTTAAAGGGCCTTTCCTCGTTGGGTTCAAATTTCATCGGCGAAATGTGGGCTTCTTTATGTTACGTTCACCATGACAGCAACAATCTGAAGCCCTCTGACTAACCCATTCGGATATCGTCGTGAGGGTATGTTATATTATGAAATGTCAAGTTCTAAAAGAAGCCGGATAAGAAAATGTATGTTACTAAAGTACAATATATCCAACTAAAGCGCGTACTTTATAGGCTCACACTAACTTTAGTAAACACGTTACTATCGGCAAGGTTACATTCCCTATTGCAACTTTGTAACACGACTTCAAAAGTTACTCTGCTCATTGAAAGGTAAGTTTTTCGTAAATGATAAATGTTACTTTGGAAGTAACACAAAGAATACCGCCACTGATTTATCGTCTAGTAAATTTCTTTGGCTTTGCGAAGTTTTTTCCGTTTGCCGTACTTAGTAAAAATGCCTTACATAGCAATAAAAAATATTTCGCTTACGACATTATACAACGGGGTAGAAATAGGCACACTGGTTGTTAGGTACTATCATGGTGAACGAAATATTCAAAAACCAAGTATGAAGACACAAGAATTATAGATAGAGTTATCGTAATTTCAGTCATTGTATAGTTGTATGACTGACCCTTTGGCGCAAAAGCCCTTTTGGTCGAGTCCTGTCAACAGCGTCGTAAGTCGTCCACCGCCTAGGACAAACATTGTATTCTTTCTGTGTTCAGATATTTTACCTATTTAAGTTCAGAAGCGTTCAGGGTTGAGACCCCGCTTCACTCATCCTGCAGTCCGGCAAAGCTGTTGAAGGCAGTTGCAAAAGCAGGAGTCATTCAGGTTTTTTTGTTTTATATATTTATACAGAAATATAATATTAACGTAATTATGTTTATTGGTCTCTGACACAAATAGTGTAACAAGCTCTGCTTAGCTTAATTTCGGATTGGTATTGAATTTTTCCTTGTTTTAATGACCTTTGTTTTTACTTAACGCTAATGTTTGGATATGCTAAGGAAACCTATTTACCCTTATATATTTTACGACGAAATTTACTCTAAAGTAATTCCGTCCTCTCTAGGGGCGCATTGTCCCTTCACAAGTACTATGGACACACAAATTTTATCACTATTAGGTTCTTTTATCATCTCAAAAGAGCGAAACCCAAAAAGCCTTTCTACGGTGAAAACACCCATTTACCCTCATATAGGCTTTTATGCGTTGTAATGACGGTCTTTGCGCCTTACAATGATTTATTTTACCCTTAAATTACTATGGCAGGCAGGTATTGGACTTTGTTTTAAAGGAATTGTTTTTTAAGAACTAATATGTTACAATACGGCTGGAGGAAATACAGATAAATTATTGTATTTTTGGTCTGATATGTATGGTAGAAGGCCGATTTGGTGTGATGATTCAGAAGTGAGCTATTATACACCAAAGGGGTGGGTGGAAGTCTGGGTGTTTTTTATATATATTAAGTATGTATTTACACATAAGTATTTAAGTATGCTTATCCGTTGTCTAGTATCACATCCCACAAGCAATTAGTTGCTTAGTTTGGGCTAGATGGCGCTGTGTGGAATAATGTCCAGTGATATTTATTTATTATTTATTTAGTGTAACGAGACTACAGCCGTAGCGGAGTTCCGCTACGACGCTATGATCGACGCTATGGTCGTCGCGGAGTTCCGCTACGACCATAGCAAAGGCCCTTACGACCGTAGCCAAGGTCCGCTACGACCGTAGCCAAGGTCTACTCCGACCATAGCGAGATTTCTTACATGGTCAGCAACACGTAAATGACTATGAAATCTCCGGTGTTGCACGTGTGGGCAAACTTAGCTATGCCCGTCACCATTCGCCCGGGGGCGTAATTTCGTAAAGTATTTTCCGGGCATTTTCATACTTCAGAAAGTACTAGTTTCACCTATCTTTGCTACATTGTACTGTTTTATCTCTGTAAGCATTTTAATGTAATTGTTTTCTTTGTGCAATAAAGTATATCTTATCTTATGTAAGTTTTTAGCCTACTCTGAGGCCTTTGTATCACTTGATAACGCTTGACAGTAAAATTTCTCACTGTTCTGGCATACATTTACATCCTAAATAACTTTGAATCGAATCCATATCAAGCCAAACTTTCATTAAAAACTGCCGTAAAAAGAAGAGATCTTAGATACTTTAATAAGAAACCTGTAAAACCGTTTTCTTTTCTTACGCAAGATATAAATTAAGATACTTATATTCTGAAAAACGGCATAATTCACAGACATTTTTATTTAAAGCGTAACCATGAAATGGCGCGCTGACTACAAAAGCATAATGCTATAATAAATGTTTTTTATGGCTTAACATTATTTTTATGGTTTCATTTTCCTTAAGAACCTTATTACAATTGAATTTCCTCTCATTAGGTTGAAATGCCTTTATAAACAGCTTTGAGATAGGCGAGAAAAATTTAATCTTTAATGAAATGAGTGAAAAGGGATTGAAATTGTAACAATTTGATTGATAAATCTGAATCAATTCAATACAATGATATCTCCAATAATGAAAACAATAAGTTGACGCCATGTAAACGAAGTTACTATTAAATAGAGGAGTTTTCAATTAAAATGATACGAGTTTGTAGTGACTACTTAAAATTTGCTTCTATGCATAAACATTTTTTAATTTGACCTTTATTTTGACTATTGTACTTACTTCGTAATTTTAAATTTTGTAATCATACAATAGTGGCATGAGTAATATCATGTTCTTGTCGGAGTCTTCTCGTCTTACTTTATGTGGTTTTTTTTTCAATCTTCACCCTTGAATGACAAAAATAGTTTTTGCCTTTTGTTTTTTACAAATCCTGCTAAAAGAGGACGACTTCTTAGGTATGCATAACGTTCCTCCCATCCGTCTGCCCAGAGGAACTGACTAAAGTATAAATAGCTAACACAAACCGAATGCTTAGCTTATAATTAGTCACCGAAGCCAGTGAATCATTCACTCTTGAAAGGGGTTCATATGAATACAAATAGGAGGGCATTGAGTGTCTGAATGTTTTCGATGTAAGCACTTTTTATTTTTTTACTATATTTGTAATGTTAGAGGGAAATTCGAATTAAACACGATTAAAACTATAGGACCATAATCTCTAAACAAGTTACAACTGAATCCGCGGTAAAATCTATGAGACCCGTCAAAGACTAAGTGACAGCTAATGCCATAGACTAAAAATACAGTAAGTAGACATATCGAGTTAAAATATCGATTAACAGTAATTAGCTAAACTTTATTTTAGTTTTTGGTGTTAGAAAATGGCTACATTATTTCATTACCTTTTTAAGTAATGCACTTTTTTTATAACCAGCCAGCACTTCATAGGCGGCAAAGTAAAATTTACATGGATAACCACATAAAGATTCTAATTATGTGAAAATATTTCGTAAAGAAAAAACTAAGAAAATTCTCCGAATTAAGAGACCCTCCAGCGTAAGTAAGAATTTTTTTTTGAAATAATTTGTCCTACAATTTTAATTTTTGATCGATTGATTGTTCTTTCTATATAATCGTCATCGTTCCTCAATCTCAAAACTAACAATCTTGTAGTTACAGCAAATTGAATCATTTTATATATCTTATTTACACAGTTGAATTGAATATCAAAATCAAAGCCGAATTCAATTAAAACGTAACAAGTTTTAAGATTAATAAATCCTTTTCGACTCGGTCCGAACCGATTTATAAGTCGATTAAATTGTCATTGAAAACTCACTCATCATTCAGATCGTAAGCACTAATCCAAATTGATTGGGGACGTTTGACTAAGACATTTAGCTACAAATTCGAAGCAACAGCTGGACTTTGCGAAGTCGAAGACTCTAATATAATATTAATAGCACCTGTTTCTGTTTAAAATTGGGACACTTGGGCGCACTTGCGACTTATTTCATTACGGATTCAAAATAACCTTACTGTTTTCACATGAACACTCTTGGATAATCCTACTAATATTATAAAGACGAAAGTTTGTATGTCTGGATGTGCTGTGTTGGTCTTTCACGTAAAAACTACTGAATGGATTTTAATGAAACTTTACAATAATGTTGCTTATACATCTGAATAACACATAGGCTACAATTTATAAAGATAAATTGTGTAAATTTTTGAAAATATAAAGTAAATATAAAAATGTACGCGTAATCACGTGGTATGGCATGACAGACGGCTGCTGTCATTACTCATTAGCGTAACTATGGGTGCGTTCCAAATTGAGACAAAATCTAAAATAGCGCGTACACAGGCATTGAGATATCGCGCTAACGTCCATCTAACGTCAGACAATTTGACGAATCCGTTCATTTTAAGTCCACTTAAGTCCACGTGGACGAAGTCGCGGGCGGCCGCTAGTTAAATATATATATTATATTATATTAATTATATATTATATTAAATCAAGACTTAATGGCAAGATAAAAACTGACATTAGAACAATTACATTTTTATCGCTTTTGTTTGATGATGACCTAGACCTCCCTTAGACTTTTTCATCATCGCCACGTTCAATTCCTTGACCTTTTTCTGTATGACTCTGAATATAGAATAGTGAGTATTTCTGACAGCAAAATAATATTTAATGGAATATTCTTCATGCTTTGGATAGGAGCAATAACAGGGCTTAAAGTAGAGTGGTATTGTCTCAACGTAAAAGTTTTAAACTTTTCACCAATGTTTTTTTCCGATAAGCTTGCCGATGAGCTTGTGTGATATCGTGTCTTTTGTAATGAAGCTCGACTAAGTAGAAATAGCCGGTGGCATTTGTTTGAGTTTCAAGCTGTTCGAAAGTTTAAACCAGAAAGTTGTGTAGTTTCAAAGGTAATGACGGATAACTAGCAAATCCGTAATCCTAACAAAACAAACAGAATCTTTAAAGTTTATGTACCTACTTTGGGATGAAAACTTGTAAAATCGTTCTAAGAAGCGACATTTGACTTTCAATTTATCGGTCATTAAATGAATAAATTAAATATTCCAGATAACATAAACATAACATGACAAATAACATAACATGACATACTCTCACGACCATATTCCTAATGGGTTAGTCGGAGGCACACTGATGACGGAAATTTCAACCCAACGTGGCGCTCATTTTGCCGAGGAAATTTCAACCCAACGTGGTAAAGGGCGAGCCTACCACCTGTTTTACCACTGGGTCTTCGTGGCTCAGTGGTAAAATAAATGTCTAGTGGTGGCTCTCTTATTAGCCATTTTATAAATTAATAAATAAATTTACATAAGTCTAATGTAAAATTCGATTTTATATTTTTAAATAAAATAGCAAGTGTGCTTACTTCCTGTCTCAGGCGTTTGTTGGAATAATTTTATTGCCATTTTTATGGGCGTATGAGCGCACGTGCTGACATTTATAAATTGGGTGCCCACTTTTAGGTCCGTTACCCTTACAATGAGATAATGTATGGAGTGAGATTATTTATTATTTAACACACAATGTCTCTTCATGCGTTAAAATGTTTAATATGTGGATGGGGATGTTAAAATCTGAATGCGAAACGGGATACACCTGTTGTGCTTATTGTTTTCATTGACTTTGTTAATTGGACTGATTGGCAGTTACGATTTTGCAATATCTGTAGAAACAATGCAATTATTACGATGGAAGCGATATCAGCAAAATATTTTTTGGTGAATATTTCCTTGAAAATAAAATCTAGGATGAAATCGACTTAGCTTTCAGAAATAATAAGCTGAAGTGGCAGTCTTGGCTAGATTCGCCATAAAATCATTAGCCGATTGCGGTATCTTGAGTAAATACCATATCACGACACAACTAAACTAAAAACTGCTGGCAAAAAAATATTATTAATAAATGATTTTAATGTCTATTATTTATATTTCTCAACTGAAGTTACTTTATACCCCAGACTAGTTTTTAATATTTTCTTGCAGTTAATAACTTTGTCATCCTGTCGTGACTAACTCCTATGCTTATAAGTGTAAAAACAACCAGTTCCAATTTCTAATATCATTCGGAACCATCATCAGTTGACTTTACAGTCTCTTTCTCATTTTTTTGTTATTTGTCGCTTGGCTTTTATTTTCAGAAAGCTTCTTATTTTATAAATGAAATATTTAAAACCAACAACGTTGAAAACGGTCACCGTAAACTATGTTCATTGTTGCGATATTATGTAAGAGGTATGCGGAGCTAGAATGTCCCAAGGGTTCCGGTAGACATACTGAAATGTTTCAGATATGGCTGAAAATTTTAGCAACTAAAATGGTTTTGTTTAAGGCATTTATTTTCCTTCCATTTTGCTATTAACTAGGAAGAGGAATTCAAAATAGAGCTAGAAAGTGCACGAAAGAGTCCATTAGTTAACAATTAATAACAGCAAATCATACAATGCTATTAAATAGTATAACTTCATAAAATGAATTTAAATGGGTGAAACGTGGAGCTCGAAACCTCGCATAATATGACACTTTTCGATTGAATTGATTAATGACTAACTTAATGGTTAAAAACTATCCCCCTTTTTCATAAAAACTAAAACAGCGCTTCAACAACACGTTAACTTTTTATCGCTTTGTCTCTATCATTCTTGTTGCTGCCACCATTCGCAAGTTAGTAACGAAACGACCATAGTTTGAATTATGCTTTAGCGTTGTGTTTGTTTTTATAAATAAGGGGTTTGGCTTATTTACTTCCACAAACATGCATTTAACTCTCCAGAGATGAAAAATGGATAAAAAAACTTACCACCTCACCACATTATATTTAAATCATCATCTTAACCGTAATTAACTACAGCCATCTTAAATCTTATACAACCAAACCTGGCTCAAACACACAAGATTGGTTTCGAAGAAGATTATTTAATCTACAAAATACACCACTCTCTTCTGTATTGTGATTTTTCATTTATACATAATCCCGTCCCTACAAAGGGTACGCGGCATCACATTTTACGAGGCAGATAAATCTAGAGAGAATATTTTCAATTTTCATTTTTAATGGCACCATGCTCTGCTTTAACAACCTTGGTGTAGGGTGACTGCGCGTTTAGTTCTAGTGTTCTAAATAACAGGATGAGAATTCAAAAAGCGTACAGTAAAAAAACTAAAATAAAAAGCGCTGAGCTTTATCAAATGTGTATCAAGTGAGAGAACTAAAAACATGAATATGCTCGTTTACAACACGAAATTATAATTTAATAACCATCATGTTCAGTTTTTTCAAATGCTAGAATACAATGTTATGCTAAGCATGCCAAAAAAATTCTTCTAAAAGCTGAAGTCTTTCTGTCAAATCAGTTTTACCGAAACTATTTAGTTAGTGCATATAAAGTAGTATCCGTAAAACGTAAAAAAAATACATTAAAATGTTAATGCTTTCGCAAAGATTCAACTTTTTGCCCAGCTTAACATTAATATGTCCTAAATTTTATCCTTAAACACCCATTGAAAGGATGATCAGTCTGTCCGTATTGTCCAAACCTTAACTCAATGTCACATTAATGGAATGATCAGTCTGTCTGTACAATGCAATGTCCAAACTTTAACTCTATGTCAATTTCTGCATGCCGTCCTCACCTTGTTTCCGAATCATACTTACTGTGTCTTGTTTTGATGTCACCTTGTTTCACTTGTTTGTTATCATATAGAAATATCTAGGAAAGTATTCATTGAGTGTGACTATCTTTATTTACTGGTTTAGACAATATCGTAATTTCCATAGGAAAAACAATATTTCTTCGTCCTAATGAAACAAAAAATAATAAGTTTACACACATATTCAAAAAACATGGAAACCCTACCCAAGATTATAGGATAATAATGCTTGCAGAGTGATTTTTCGGAAATTTACGACCATTTAAAGGTAAACACGGAAACCAATGTTTATATGAGTATTTTTATTTACTTGCGGCGTGGCGGCTTTTGAAAGTAAAATATTACTTCAAAATATGAATATCACATTTTTCCAGACGAGAATTGATTCTGCAACCAGCGGCGTGCGAATGGCTAGCTACCAACCAAGTTACAGAATCAGTAATGTGAGATAAGTTAATAATTAAAAGTAACATTCTTGTTTAAACACAACACAAGCAAAGTTTTAAGCAAAATTTATTACAATCCTACACTCTTATGTCTAGTCGTATTTTTAATATGTTGCAATACATTGCAACATATTTAAAACTAACTAATATCGGAACCTACGACCCCTACGTTCTAACCACTACGCTATGCCTCGCGCCGTCCGCCGTACCCGGCCGGCCACTTGTCATTTCGGCCATCATCTGCAGGGAAGTCCCAGACCAGCGAAAGTGAACCAAATCAGACGGGCCCTCGACCCACGACTCTAGTACTAACCATTTCTTCTTGTATCAAATAAAACCAAATTCTAATTTTTCAACGCGACGTTTTGTGTTTAACTTTACACCACTTAAAACGCACCGTTCAAGTTAAATAAATACCACGGAAAAATTCTTCTGAAATATACTTGGTAACACTTAACTCTTTGGCTAACTTCAACATGTAGAGTTATACGCGTATTAGTTACTCTTCAAACGAAACCCTCAACTCCAAGGCAGTTTTAATTTACTCAGTTAATATTCTCAAAAAAACTTTCCTTTCCCTCGTCGCGGCGCCAGACGTTTCCCAATCTCGACATAATTTCCCCGGAACTGGGCAAAACTTTTAACTTCCCACTTCCCACTTTTTTCCCCGCGCGGCGGCTCCACGAAAAGTTGATAAACGCCGAGAGGAATAGGCGGAAAATGACAGGATTTTAATCAGTTTCCAGTTTTGTTGCCGCGTAAACTTGATTCGATATCGGCTCGGTTGGAATCTGTTGATTTCGTTATAGTTGGAGACAAGTTTTCTATTTTCGGAGCTTAGAATTTTGTGTACCGCTCTTGTTTTGTTTAAGAACGTCACCTGGTTTTTGTTTTGGCACTGTTGTTGCTGCGGTAACAATTAACCTAAAACTAGCTGCAGTAAATTGTTTTTTTTAAGACACATTTCAACTTGCAACATCATGCATAAAACTCTACCATTTTCTTGCTAAGCTCGAAACAGACTAAATTGTGCTAAAGTTAAATAGAAAATATTTCACATTATAATTATATAAAACTTTAAAATAAGTTGCCATACTAGCGTACTATCACGTTTAAAAGCAAAAGATACTTAAATATAAGTATTGATGATTTTACGAGTGAGACGCTCGATGAATATTAAGAACTACAAGACACCGATCCATTTTTAAAAATCATTATCTTCACTAAGTGCAAATCACTAAATCAAATCAATACTCGTAAAACCAGCAATGGGTACATTGTCCTCTTCCTAAACTCCCTGCAGCAAAAGGCCTACCATCCATCTAATGCTTACAATTTATTTAAATAGCCTCAGGCAAAAAGCACCAGTTCTCAGCGGGATTTACAGAAAACATCTAAATCTAATTGTGTGTCCAAAAGAGGCAAGCGTTGAACTCCGGCCAAGTCTGTGAGTCCGCTAATATGAAACTTGGCGGAGCGGTCGAGAGCTTAGCGGTCAGCGGAATTAAATCAATTCTTGAGTTTCGTACGGTTTATCGTTTATTTGGGTTAGCTGAATGTAAGGAAACACTAACAATATTTTATCTATGTTAAGTTTAATAAATTATCCATTCAGTAATTAGTCTGTATTCTGTCTTATAGGAGAATAATTACTGGGGTAAGGTTTTATTGAAATTGAAGTGCTACCACAACAACCTTAAGTTTGTTACTTTCAATTCAGTTCTTCTTTCAAATAAAATCAAACTGCGGCCTAAATTACTAATCACCCCGACGCAACCCTGTAAAACCCTTGTCAAACACCTCTTGAAGAACTCAATATTGCAGCTCATCGTGATAACCTCGGCAGGGAGTTTATTCCGATTTTTGTATCCTGGTGGAGAAACATTTGAAGGAACGAACTGTACGAGACTGAGTTTGAAGATGAAGACCCTGACCAATTTCTGAAGTTCGTCTGCGGAACAAAGTCTCATCAAACCTTAACCTACTGATTCGATCAGCGGTAGCTTTGACTTCAACAGATATGTTTTTCTAACGATCAAACCAATATTTTCAATTGAAAGTAATGTTTATTTTACCGTGTGGAAACAGTCCGCGGAAGCGTTAACCAGCTATGGGAAATGACCAGATAATATTTGTTTCGAAAATTGGCTTTTATTTTAAACATTAAAACCAACAGTTATGATGGGATTTCGATGTAGATAGCGATGAAAAACTATTTTTGTTTGTTTTACTAAATGGAAGTGCCAGTTTTCGATTGGCAAACTCGATTTAAAAATACATAGTTTGTCTTAGAGACAATTGGTCTGTTTGTATTTGTCAATATGAATGTTTTTTCTTCAAAAGACTTTTGTGGTAATCTTTACCATAATCCATGATAGACGTAAATCTATCTCTCATAGACGCATATTCACGAGTATTTCATTTTGAACAAAAGTTGCCTTTGACATCATTTCATTTCAATGAATATTTTCATAAATTTTCATGGGTACAGAAGACCTTATTCCAGTAATAGTACTTCAATTACATTAACGGTGCTACAAACGAAATAACTACCAAGTAATTAAGATAACATAAATGATGCTTGTGCTGGCTAGTTTGAAGAGCATCAAGACAAACAATGGAAGACTCCAGATACCACAGCTAACAAAACTCCCTATAAGCTCTGAGTATCATTTTTACTAGAAGGACTTTCAGATTGGTGTTAATATTTATGTAATTCCATACAGCGGTAGCAGCAGGCCTAATTTGCAATGTTAATGATAACAAAACCTTATGTCCCACGCTGGTAAGAAAATAATGCTTTGATCGATCCTCACCCTAGTTATATTATGTCACAGTGACAAGGCATTTCCAACAGCGACAAAAGACTACACAAAAGAATGATTTGTTTTCCCGTTCCCTTTTTGTGGGCAGCTCGAAAAAACTGAGTCTCGGGTGAAATTGTACGCCGGTGCCACAGTAAACAGAGAACAGTAAAATATCTACATACCAACGTGCCGCTCTCGGTTTGAATGTGTGCGTGCGCGTCGCACGCCGTGTCGGCACGCGATTTCGCGCACACGCTAGCATAAAATATGGGGGAATAAGGTGGCGGCAGTACGGACGGGCTGTGCCGCGTGTCTGTGAGCACGCTAGGCTAATAACTCGGCGGCGGCCTTAGATAACCTACTGTTATGTTTACTGTGCCGGTGCTCAGTGAATCTAATTGTTTGGGAGGCTCTATTTGGCAAGGTCGCTTTTGGGTACATTTTGACTTAATTCGAATTGGTTTTAAGGAAATTAGTCGTTCTGAGGTACACCTCTGTATTTTGACTTCAATTAGGTTAACGTAGGAATTAAATCTCCATTTTCACACGGTTCAATAAGTTATAATCAGTGATAATACATTATAACCTTTGATACTAGATTTTTTAACATAGGTACTTCACGTAATTTCTTAACGTAGTTTCAAAACGTTTAGTATTTTTTTTATTATCAATGTTGTACCCTAAAAGAGTACGGTTACTGTTTACTGTTGGCTTTTTTTGTTACATGTAATATTAAGTTACATTAATATAAGAATATTTTTCATGTCATGCTGTTTATCTTTTGTTTTGATGTTAACTTTGTTAGTGTTTAAAGTGAATAAATTCTTTTGACGTTAAATTTCATGTTTTCGTCAGTTCTGAACGAGTTCATTTGCTCCTCAGCGTGTTGCTTTATCTTCTTGAAACCACCTGTGCTTTGTGTGCAATGCTGTTAGTAATCATTTTTGTTTTTGATTATTTTCTAGTCCTATCACAAAGCTTGTCATTGCCAGTTCTTCAGAGTGTTCACAAAATGGCTAGTGAACTAGTGAACTGCAACACGGTGACATCAGAACAAAGGTTTGTCAGTTTATTTCCTTTGACATTGATTCCTTTGTTTATTCAGAGTCTATGCGAGGGGATTACGAGTAATCTGGGGGATCCTATCCACTTCCACACCTTTCTTTTTGGATCGTGGTTTCATGGTATAGATTCTTATTGACTATATTTTGAAGAATAATAAGCTAAATGTTTTTTTGTGTTTGTTAGATTACAACCACTTCATTTTTTCTGTTTCTACCTAAGGGGGCTTTATAACACTCGCAGTAAGGTTATCACTAACCTTCCAGCACTATAATAATATGCTATGAGAACGTGTGTTGTAGTTATGGCTCAGTAGCAAAACATTACTAAAAGTTTGTTTAGTAAATAAACGGTTCACTAATGTTTGACCAAAAAATGTTTAACAAATGATCATTTGACAAACAACGTTTCAGCAAATATTCATTTCGCAAACGAGACATTTGACAAAAGTATCATCTTACAAAAACTCATTTAACAAATGACCATTTAGCAAACATTTCATTTGTTAAATGTTTCAACTAACAAAAAATCAATTGACCTATTTTTATTTCACCAAATAATACGTTTCACAAATAAAGCATTTGTCCAAATGTTATGATTTTAGATGGCACTTTTAAAGTTGTGCCTAGTATTTTTACCCAGTTATATACAATACACGGAAATATATTCTCGGACGACAATAAGACAATTCCACTGGTATTTTGCATTTGTTCCCACAAAGATAAAAGAACATAATGACATGATGTTCGAAATGCTGATGGAATATGGGGCAGAAAATAACATTGCCATCAAGCCAAAAGTATGCGTCTTAGATTTTGAGAAAGCCGCTATCTCAAGTTTGAGGTCAAACTTTGAAGAAACAATTCTGCATGGATGCAACTTTTATTTGGAGCAAATTATTTACAAGTAAGCTACGAGATTAGATAGAAGGCATGCAATCATAGGGATAACTTTCAACTAAAATACCTATCTTTAAAACTTCGAAAATGATAATACAAAATGCTATTGTTAGAAATACCGATAGTTTGAATACCGATGTTAAAGTAACCAAATGAACGATATCCCGAATGTCAAAATGACGAAATGCAATGCAGGCGAATCGTTATCGGGTTTGAAAAAAAAAATAACCACGAACCACGAATAGCTACGCTTCGCTCCGCTCCCACCTTAAACCTTCTAACCTAATCTATTCGAGTCGGTTTTGCCATGACTCTAGCATATGGCAGACAAGTATCACGACAGGTCAGCGTTTACCCATTTCTTCTTGACATACCGTTTTTCTTCAAACTAATAAGACGACATGCCCGCTCATACTCTTCGGCAATTCGGGCTTCGGGATTTAAAAACTAATCATTTGTCAAATAAAACAATTTGGTCAAACGTTTTTTGGCCAATCGTAGTTTTGTCTGATGATACAGTTGTTAAGTGTACATTTTGTAAAACATTTTTTTGTAAAATGAAAATTTAACAGTTGATCATTTGGTCAAGTGAGTCATTTGTGAAATGATTAGTTGTAAAATGATCAATTGGCCAACCTTTTTTTTGCCAAACGTTGTTTGTCAAATGTAATTTTGCCAGATGTCTTTTGGTCAAATGGCAGGACCCCAAATAAACATCGCATTAAGATTAAAAAATAAAACAATACTTACCACAAACTATCAAAAAGCTACGGCTTTTTGCACAAACACTCTACACTACACTTAGCACATTAAATAGGGCAAAGTAGTCGTAAACGCTAAAACTAGACGAAATAAATTTGAGAACTACTCAAGGCAGCATTAAAATGTATAACATCTAACTTCCCAGCTTTCCCAGGGAAGGAGGAAGGTACCTAATTAGAGACAGCCTTAATTAAGGATGAAAACAGAGGAAAGAGACGCAAGAGCTAGGATAACAGCTAAAAGCTTTTAAATGTGCGGGTAGAGCTTTTTTCGAACTCAAGCGAGGTCGTATGTTAAACTGGTTAGAAGTTTGTCTTTGGGTTCACACTGTGAACGGTGCAAGTTTCAATGATCACACCTGTGGTTCTGAGAAAGTTTTTATTAATTTTTTTGTAAATTTTTCAAGCACTGTTGAGGTAAATATTTTTTCTTTGGTTTTAAATCTTGGTCTTACATTTTTATTTCTATTGCTTATAAAACAAGTACTATAAGAGGGTATGCTCTACTAACTAACCTCACGATCCAATAGAGAGCTTTTTGTTAGTTATACTCGTAGTCGTGAGCTCATGTTATGTTGCGTTATTAATAACTATATTTTTAAAATTAAGGATCCATCGTTAATGGCAGGTTAGATCTTTATCTTGCTTAAACCCCTTAATGGTCTTCTGATGATGCTAATGTATCTTAAACCGAGATCTAACCTTAAAGGGTAGACTTGTCAAAACTTTTCCCTTATAGGACATAATATGCTTAACAAAGTAACTGCTGCCGAAGTTTAACGTCATTAGAGTAAGCTATAAGTTGATAGATCAGTCATGACATTCTCATCTTGATTCTAAACTCATTTTACACCTCGAACTACGGTGTTATGGCAGTTAGAAATATTTTTTAATTGATGAATGCAGAGTCTATTTTAGACAAGGGATTTGTTTTAGATTCTTGAAGCAAACACTACATGTCAAAATCCAACTAATATTATAAATGCGAAAGTTAGTATTTGTGGATGTGCCGTGTTGCCCTTTCACCCTTTTACTACTAGTTGGATTTTTATGAAACTTTACAATAATAATAGCGTATGCATCTGAATAGCACAGAAGCGATTTGAAAGTACTTGTAACAGGTCTATTCAAAAAAAGTTATTATAGTTTGTTTGTTTGCTACAATTTATAAAGATATGTCTCATTTTTTTAAATCTATTAAAGCATAAAATTACCTTTTTTACCTTTGTTCTTGCGTTCTGTTTGTTATACCGTCAAGTTAGTTTATCAATGTTATCTATTTTACAATGAAAACTCTAAGAAAAAAATGTGAATAAGAATATTCTCAGTATCTTCAGTATTCTCAGACGGTAACTACCAAACTAAGGCTCCGGATACTAAAGATAGGTTACCGTTAAATTTTATGAGACCATTAGCTTTTAAATGCATATCATTATAGACAAGAAAAACATTTTACTTAAAAAATCTGCCTTTTTCGTGGAGTGAAAGTGATAAGCTTCTATGGAAGTCTTTTCTACACATAATAAACACGTCACAGAAAGGAAGAAAAACTCGAATGGAAAACCAGAATGACCAGAGTAATCTATATATGTATGTGATACTATCTAAATGTTTTTTCTTTCTTTCTTTCTTCATATTTTTTTTTGTTAATATTAAACGGAATATGCGGCTACACTTCCCTGGTCTTTGTCATGTGTGAAAATCCTCGTAGTTCACACTCATCATCATCATCATCAGCAGCCATATGACGTCCACTGCTGAAAAAAGACCTCTCTTCCAAAGCGGCTGGTAGCATTCACCGCAACTCTGCGCTTTTTTTTTTTTTTATTTATTGATCATAGAACCAACAGCACTTAGTATAAATACAATATAAACTTAATAACTAAAACAAAACTGACTGCCAATAACAGGTTCTTACTTTTTAGACATAACAATAAAATAATTAATTCTATAATGTTGCTGAGAAAGGGCTAAAGTAGTGTGTGTGTTTATGAGGTCATCCGTCCACCACGCGAGTGGGCGTCGCATTTTGACATTCACTAACAAAGACTATCTCAGCCAGCATCCAGAGAAGCAGTTTTAGCGCCTTTCATCAGCTAAAATTAAATTAATACAACGAATCTTCTTCTATCTTATTCGATTGTATATTGAAAGAATAAGTTCAAATGAATTTCCTGTTTAATAAAATAACACAAACTTATACAATACGCAGATTTGAATTCGCCGAATGTACCAAATGGGAAATTGTTGAATTCTAAGCAAACTCTTGAGTGGAATTGGCGAATCATTGCAATCTGAAGCTGGGGAGGCAATACGGACAGTATTGGATTCCAGCAAAATGTTTTGGAAAGAACCGGAATTAGCCTCAATTGTTTCTTGAGCGGCTCTAACCGACTTCGGGGGGAACGTTCTGGAATTCGACGCGGAAATTAAGTAAATATTGGTTAATCTGAAAATTTCACAGATTACGCTTCGGCTTTAGGAATAGTAGGGGATCTGGAATTTATTAGCTCAGGCTTTTGTTTTATTTAGAATAGGCATAGGCCCATTCTAGAATGTTTGTCAAGGACTAATTAGACTTCAAGTTGAGATTTGAAAACGTCAGAGGTAAAACGTTCATAAACGGTTTTTACAGTTGAAATTGATTGTGAATACCGTGCACTTTCATACATTGTGTAAAATATTATGTTTAAGTATTCATGAAACCTTTTTCCAATATTTTTGTGGTTGTAAAACTCACCCGGGGACTATTTGTTTAAAAATTTTTATTTACAATGGTATGCCAGGCACTATTAGTTTTTAATACAAAATGAAATGAAATTTATTCCTTCAATTTATGAACTGGTTTAATTAAATCCTTCACTATCAGTACCTACTAGTCTAACATGTTTTATTAACTACATAATATTTACTTATAGCTTTTTTATTTGATGTTGGTGAAAGGTAAACGTCTGAGATAGACCGCAGACCGCAAACTGTAGCGGTTTTAACCGCAAAACTGTAGCGGTTAACTGCAAAACGTGAGTGTCTACAGAACTGCAAGTGACATTTCTTGGGCTCCTATGATTTTATTTCGAATAAAATCATCAAACACACTGGCAAGCAACGTTACGCCATGCTTGGAATAGGTTTTATAGAAATTCATAACTAATATATCACAGTGATTGGCTGTAGAAGTTTGCTTTCTGAAACCCTTCTTGGGCTTGCATGAAAAACAAAAACCTTGAAATATCAGACTGCTGAACATACAGACTCCTCAACTATTAGGTGGCAAAAGTTATACTCCAACACCCGGGCTCAGCACAAGGGGAAAGATCATCACTGTAAACCTTACTGTCACCTACATGCTATCAAGCTGCCCTGAGGCCCATGACTAGGCTTAATGACTGACATCTAGTGACGTCAGCTGGGACTGACTGCCTAACGTGCCTTCTGAAGTCCAAAAAAGACATCACAAAATGTACATCGGAGTGGTCGCCCATCCTATTCCTGACTCAACGTGCGTTGCTTTACAACGGTGATTGTTGGCAATCCACTGTCCCAACAGAGCTACTGGCAACTTTAAGGCAAGAAATACTCTTAAATAAAAGGAACTTACCATCCAACTCATATCCCTGCCCTCCCCACTGCGGCAAATCCTGCGAAAACGACTTAGGATCACTCCGACTTCCTATCGATATCTTCAGGCTTTTCCACAGCTTCATCTTGACATCATATTTGTCAACTGTCAAGCTATCACTGACAGGCGCCTGTCAAACGCACTAGCACTTCACATACACTGTCGCCGATTCCCGGGAGGATCTGGAAAGAAGAGAAATGGTGTTATTGACAATGCTTCACATCATTTACTTTGGGTCGACGGATTTAAGGCTTTTTGTCTTTATATAAAATATTCATCTTCCTTACTTCCTTCTAAATTTAGTGCCTGTACAAAGCACGATGAAATAGACTTGAACAAGAAAATATAACCAAACCAATTTGTTCTGACTATGTATGTATTCCAAGACAACACCTAAATTATACTTCGTCGCTGCATCCTCGGGATTTTATCACAAGGTAGTACATTTCTTCATGTACCAGGCATCAACACGTTTTAGAGCTGGTATCACTGAAACAGAAACAAAAAAAAACAAATTCCCTCCCTACGGTAGGTGCGTCGCTCTGACAGGTGACAAGTTCATCATTCGTTTCTAGTGTTCGGGCATCGACACACCCTCTCTCGTTATATTTTTAATATAACGGTTTCTTTGAGTGCTGAAGTGTTTGCAATAGTTGTAGTAGTGTAAATCGATAGATCCTAAATGAAATACAACGTTAAGATCGTACTTACCTTTCGTTTTAAACAATAACTAAATACGATCTACAATAAAAATCTACCCACATTTTCTTGCACAAAATGTTTTAATAAGAGAACTCGTGATTCAAAGTGAATCTTCGTATGACTGTAAACAAAGCTAAGCAATAGCATGACGATGCAATGTTTAAATTTAACAAAACACGTCAATGATGAGACCGTGAAGTGGTCTTAATCAATTTTTGGCATTAATTATGGCTGTTTATGATCCTGTTGAGGCCTGTCCAAAATGGACCCACCGTAACGAGATTACGATAAAACGCACACTGAGTGTGTGTTTCCAACAAACGAGACAAACAGAAGAAGAAGATCCTGTTTTTTCCCGTACAGTCAGCCAAGAAAGTGGTCTACCACTTTTGACAAAAGTTTCTGCGAGATGTAACAATCGCTAAGGTTGTCTTTTCTAACACACTGCACAATTTTATTATGTTATGACGTTTTGTGTCTTATCTGAGATGCCTGACATTTGACGTCATTCGGTGACTTATTTTAACCTCATTAAATGCGATAATCTATTTTGCTCAACTAAATCCATGTCGATCTTTTTGAAGAGAAACTTATTACTATTGAAAAAGAAAGTCTCACTGACAATTCTATTGTCAAATATTTCCGTCAGTGAGATATTATTTTCAAATCAGTGAGATAATTCAAATTTGACACTTGGCATGACGTTATATCATAAATGACAAAGAGAGCAATAGTCACTGACACAAACTTATTGCCAGGGAAAATTGACCTTGTTGTTTCATGACTTTCAAACGGATCTCAACCGTAGGGTGGTAGACCACATTTTTGGCTGACTGTACCAAGTTGGTCGGTGCATTTTCAACAAATTAGCCAAGCAGAATAAAGGTTCCTATTTATTCCTGTCCAAGAGGACGTCCCGTAACGAGAGCACGGCCAGGCCCACAACGCGAGTGTGGTTTCGAAAGCATTTTAAGGTGAAAATCAAATCGAAGACCAAACTGTAAGTTATTTTGTGCTATCCTTGCATAACAAAAACCTTTCTTTTTGTGTACACTAGTACCTAAAAACTTCAAGAATAAGATTGTAATTTCAATTTAAAATTAACGACTAAGAATAAGTCTTAGTAATGGTAGTAATACTCAGACACATCTGAGTAGCCACGCCACAGCTTTTGTAGCTATATAGCTATGGCTAACATCATAACTTACTCTAGTTGCTATAAAATTTATATTTAAATACATTTGATACCACTTCGTGGTTACCGTTTACAATATTCATAATATGATGAAGGCTAACATCCGTGTTACCACGGGATAACCACTCACTTAGGCTAGCTGCCCACGAAGTTCACAACATATGCTTTATATATAAGAAAATGACTATCCAATACGGATTTAGCAGAATGAAGTATTCAATTAGCTATATAATTAGAGGCCGACGCCGAAAACCATCCCGGTGAGTACCGGTGCCTAATTAAAATACTTATAGGTGAAAAGTGAAGTGCTAAAATCATAAGATGTAATCTTTGCCGAGAGTCATCACGAAGGCATTAAAATGTAATGCATTAATGTAATATAATGCTATTTTATTTATTATGTGTTGTCATAAATTATTATGGGCTAGGAATACCTGCAATAAATGATTTTTATTTATTTACTTCTTAAAAAACCTGGGGGTTGGCCGAGAGTCATCACGAAGGTATTGTAAAAACCTGGGGGTTGGCCGAGAGTCATCACGAAGGTATAGTAAAAACCTGGGGGTTGGCCGCGAGTCATCACGAAGGTATATAAATACAGAAAAATGATCTCAAACTTGAGACTTAATAGCTTGATCTGTACATAAGGAACAAACCTGGGAGTTGGCCGTGAGTCAACATGACGGTAACGATATCACAATATCTGAATTAAGGGCCTATATTAAATCCGTGAATCCCCCATGAAATGAAATAAAATGAAATAAAATGAAATAAAATGAAATAAAATGAAATAAAATGAAATTAAATGAAATTAAATGAAATGAAATGAAATAAAATGAAATGAAATAAAACATAAAATGAAATCAAATGAAATAAAATAAAACATAAAATGAAATGAAAAGTATTTTCATAGTGATTATAAAAAGTCAGGAATGTATTAAACAACCTAGCCTTACCAGTATTTTTCTGGAAATTACCTTGCTGATGGTTTGATAACCTTACCAGGTGGCAGAGAACCCATGTAAGTTTTCCAAAATTTCCTTTATTATTCAAGAAATAATTATTTATGACTAGCAGCCGCCCGCGACTTCGTCCGCGTGGCCTTAGCTGTATGTGAAAAAAGATTTTCCCGCTTTTCTGTTGAAATTTTGCTAAATTTTCTTTGCTATAAACCTTACGGAGCGCGGGACCTTTCTAACGAATGCAAAACCGTGGAAATCGGTCTGTGCGTTATAGCGTCAGAAAGGAAAACCCGACTTATTTTTATATAGTAGTTTATTTTAATATAATAAATAAGCAAAGGCATTTGAAACAACATGAATTGAAGAGACACTATTTTTTTTTATTATTAATAGTTTATTCTTATGAAGCGATAAACCTAATCCACCTAATAATTAACACAGTATTTAATACAGCCACGCGTTTAACAATAACATGTTGAATAACAAGACTTAAAAATGGTGTAAGTACATAAACACAGCCGTCTTTTAAATGTATATGCATACATGTATCTACTTGATTTACTTGTTGTTGAGTGGTGTGCTACTCACGCGGATTTCTTTTATATGCAAAATGCTACACTTTTGCCGTTTAGCAAACATTAGTGACTACTCATAATTCAGCAAGCGTTCAATTTGTCATTTAACGATTGAGTAGATGATTTTTAAAGGTATATCTGCTGTTTTAGCCAAGTTCAATAGGCACAACTTGTAATGTAGGCTTGATGTATTACCTCGATTCCGTGGTTATTTTTTGAAATAACAAAATCAATCAAAAGGTATAGTTGATAACCATATCCAAGCCATGACTGGTTTTGACTTGGGATTAAAAGTTATAAATTGAACTAAAACCATCTCACATTGATCGCATTTCTGAATACAGGAAATGTATTGGAAAAAGATGTTTATCTTGTCTCGATTTCAGTAAGTCTAGTACTTAGTCATTTGCAAATACTCTGACAGCATATACCTAAAGACAAAAATGTTTGGTAATGATTTGCAGATTACCAATTTATAGGAAGTAGTTTTAGCTTTTATTGTTCGCATCTGGCTAGGTTTGAAGATTAAGAAATTAATTGCAATCAGATGCTAAATTACAATTTAATAGTTTTAGTATTTGATATTATGTAGGTAGGTGACCTACCATTAAGGATTTGTTGCGTACGCACTCCCGAGTAGAAGACATCGTGGTCTTTCATTTTAAAATGACCGAAATAGGTTATAAGTTAAGTTTTTCGTGAGAATAGGACTGAAATCACAATAATAATGGAATGAAAAATAACACCTTCGCATAAGCAACAGCTCTTTTATTAGTTAACACTTTAGTAGTGTACCAAGCCAAACAAGATTTGAAACATTGTCATAAAGAATAGTAAGGCGTCTCATCCTTACAAAACGCCCCAGCTTTCACCAGAGTGGCATAAATTACCTAAGTAATAATACCTCAGTTAGGTTATTAGATTAAAAACATAGGCCAGCTGCATTGACTAGGTCATGTGTAGTTTCTATCTTGGAAGGACATTTCAATCTATGAGAGTCATAGAAACTCATAAGAAAAATAATAAAAACTAAAGCTTATTATGCCTAGGTTATTATTCTTTCGGATTCTAAAGTCTGCTTACTCTGTGCAGTAGACAACATACTTACATTAAGAAATATTATTAGCAAAAACTAGGAGAGTAAGTTACTAACTAACTTACTTTAGTACCCACTGCCGTTGGGTTCTATTTGGGAATAGGTTTTCCAAACAACAGCTTTAGTTGAATTAAGTTAGGTGACTAATTATGTGTCACCCACACAACGAGCACATACAATGCTGGGCATTTAAATTGTTGTAATAAACCACTGCCCAGTGTACTTGTATATAATTATGTACCACCTTACTTTACATTTATTACGAAAATATTAACGGAAAAGTTGCAGCTCAAGCTGCTAACCTGTTTCAATAGACGTCGTTCTTTGATCCCGAATTTACTATGGATTAAATATTCGAGTAAATTAGGTTTTATTATTGGGTGGTATATGTATACCTGTTCTTGTGTGTGGTAACAGCAGAGTTCATACAGTTACCATTAAGTTTGTTTAATTACCATTGCTTAAAACAATATCAATTATTATGCAAAGCATATTTATAACATGAAGTTATCTTAATATATATTCATCTTGGAACATAATACTGAAGCTGCGATGATCTTTTGACTTTTGGTCATTGGTCCTTAATTTTATTGCGTTTTTATAGTAAACAGGTAAAATTATAATAAACGTTACCTATCTCACATCAAAAATAATATTTGGTATCAAATTCAATTTAGTAAATCCTTGATATTGATTTCCCTAGACCTCTAAACATCTACCTTGTGATAAAATCCCGAGGATGCAGCGACGAAGTATAATTGATGATTAAACGAACTTACCTTAAGTGAAGTTCTATCATAATTATATGAGTCGCTGCATCCGAAGGGATTTTAGCTCCTACCCTACCCATAGTTACCATCATACCCTTTGGTAACTGACCCGAGTAACTTTAGGGAAATCTGTCTCTAAAAGAATGATGAACTTGTCACCTGTCAGAGCGACGCACCTACCGTAGGGAGGGAATTTGTTTTTTTTTGTTTCTGTTTCAGTGATACCAGCTCTAAAACGTGTTGATGCCTGGTACATGAAGAAATGTACTACCTTGTGATAAAATCCCGAGGATGCAGCGACTCATATAATTATGATAGAACTTCACTTAAGGTAAGTTCGTTTAATCATCAATTATATGGCTGTACATACCTCCAGAGAAAAATCTTAGTACCGCGATTCAGCGTTGAACAATTCGGCAATTTACTAACGTCATCTGTTGGCCCAAACACACCAACGAGGTTCAAAAACTTAAAGTATTTTATGTCGCCAATTCGCTTTTGAATGTTTTTATCATGACGGCAACAATCAATGTGCCCGTAGCCCATTAGGATATCATCGTTGGCTGCTTATAGTTTACTGGCAGAAAATGCCTTTACTACTTTTGTACCATTCCATGTTGGGCAATAAACAATAGATAAATAAATATATGCTATACCGCTGTTATATATTTCAAACAATAAAGTCTCTAAAGTAGTAAGTGAGTATTTCAATATCAGCCATCAGAATCAAACAACAACATTACAGATCCGCAATGCCGAAGTTACGCAAGACAATATCTACTTAAAACAAACAAAGAAAAACTTGCTATCTATTTAAACAGAACCTCCAGCCATCACCGTTGAAACCCCGACTTGTTCTTTGATAAATGACATTGTTATGATCGCGATCACAAGACAGAAACTTGGAGGTATAAAATCTTTCTTAAGTAAATGGCGCGAGAGCACTGACGTTTTTATGGGAAAGTTGGAAACTTCACCGTGGAAATTGTTGAAATTTAAAATGCACTCCATCTTGGTCGGATTTTTATTGAAAACTCCTAATAGTGTTTGTGGTTTAATGAATTCGTGTTTGAGTTGGGGCGCAGATTTATAGTTTCATTTTACTTAACAGCAGTTTTTTAAGCCCAAAGACATCAGCGAAAGGGTGTTCTATGTGCCCGTGGCGCAGTTGTGACAGTGATCGGCGACGATCGCTGTAGTAAAGCAAGACACGCCGGTTTGGAAATGGCCGGTCAAAATTTAGTGATTTTTCATTTTAAAGACACGTTAAGCTGTTGGTCTCGGTTGACGTCGCTAGATGTCAGTCGTCAGGGGCCCCCCTAGTCAGGGGCTTTAGAGCGGCTTGATAACATCTGACATTCAGGTTGCTTACTAACCTTACCCTTTCAACAATCCGCAATGAGCCCGCGTGTTGCAGTATGGCTCGTTTCACCTCCTGAGGTGAGGCCTATGCCCATCCGTGTGACGTGAGGTATAGGCCGTTTATGTATGTATGTATAATAGTTGCCGTCAAAACAGAGCCACAGCCGTCTCCTTAAGGTCTAATAAAGGCGTTTTAAAACGATACTGTCCCCATTATCCTAACAGGGGTCTATGCCCTGTCAGTCATGGGTCGCTGGTTCGAGCGCGATCAAGACCGATACGCTTGCTTGAAAACAATTGAAGGGACAAAGGTTTTTACATTCTAATCGATCTTGACATAGTTCTATGAATATAAAGTGGGGGGGCAATATTGTCATGTGTGGAAACTAAGTGCTCTATATTTTGACCTGAGGCTCTCAGGAACATTGGCCATTGTAAAGCCTTGTAGCTCATTTAATATAGCCATGTGTTTCTGTGGAACAAAGGAAGCATAAAGCTAGAGATTGAAGAGTGGCAATATTTCATACACGTATAGCATGTTACACGTAGAGTTTAGGCTATATTGTGGGCACACTATTACTTACGTTTCTGATGCTGAGCACTAATGATTTCTTCTTTGGTGAAATCAAGTCAAATTTATATGTAACGTATTAGGTGAATCTAGCATTCCGTCTTTATTATGAGTGGTGGCCATTTCAGTAACAAATGTTAGTTTTTAATCACATTTATCATCAATGACCTGTTATTCGTTTTTTTTAGTAAACCTAACTCAGGCACCAGTCTCTCACACACAAGGCACGTCCAAAACTGTATGTACAGTCGGAAAATGAAAGGGTTGACCACCTCAATGATGACATTGACAAGATCAATAAGATTGGTACAACTGACAATCGTGAAGGTACATACGTCTTATCTAATTTTAGTTTTATTGTCAGACAATAAAGCATACTCTAGCCTGTTACACCGTTTAAAAAGGTGGCATGTGCTTGCAACGCGTAAATGAAAGTTTTTGAAAACTGGTCAACCTTTTCATTCCGCGACTTTACCTGAAATAATTATTTCATTCCATGGGATTCCTAAATATTTTAACACTATATTGTGCTGCTACTACAACATCTTTAAAAATGTTTCCAATGGTTCTTCCAGGGTCGAAAACGCCCCGCGGTTGGCATATTAAAACTCGCTCGTATTTTTAAACGTAGCCGAGTTAGGCTGTAAAAAATATCCCAGTAAACATTGCTCTTTTATAAATGAGAGTTTAAAATCTCTTCTCTAATAAAACTGGTAACAAAGTGCGGGTAGCCCGGCCAGGCAACCGCTGCCCGCTAACAAGGGATTGTTAACTGATTACTCGCTTCTAGAAGCTACTAGTTACTCGGCTCTGTCACAGTATAAACAGTAGGTTATCTATGGCCGCCCGCCGAGTTATTAGCCTAGCGTGCACGCGGCACAGCCCTTCCGTACTGCCGCCATCTTATTCCCCCGTATTTTATGCTAGCGTGTGCGTTAAATTACAGTATAAACATACAGTAGGTTATCTAAGGCTGCCCGCCGAGTTATTAGCCTAGCGTGCACACAGACACGCGGCACAGCCCGTTCGTACGCCACCTCCATATGCCTCCCTATTTTATGCTAGCGTGTGCGTGGAAGCGCGACACGTCGCGCACACATTCAAACCGAGAGTGGCACGTTTGTATCTAGACGTTCTTCTGTATGTTTATACTGTGGTTAAATCGAGTGCGAGAATGGTGCCGACACGGCGAGCGAGCGACGCGCACGCACACATTCAAACCGAGAGCGGCACGTTTGTATCTAGACGTTCTTCTGTATGTTTATACTGTGGTTAAATCGAGTGCGAGAATGGTGCCGACACGGCGAGCGAGCGACGCGCACGCACACATTCAAACCGAGAGCGGTACGTTTGTATGTAGATATTTTACTGAACTCAGTGTACTGTGGCTCTGTATAGGTCGCGTACTGGCTACTTTCATTACGGTCGTGGTTCTCTTTCGAACTATAGTAATATAGCCCAGAACTTGTAGTTAACTACAGTGGAAGCGCGATGGACCGCTATTTGTAGTCGGCTAAACAGTACGTGGTTACTTCTGTCCAGGCTTAAAGAGATGTTCTATAGGCAGTTGCGTTATTGATCAAAACTGATGAGGCTTTATCTCATAATGACGTCACCAAAATGTTCCATCTCAAAGAAAAAAAGATAAACTACTTCAAAAAATTTCTTACCGAGTTTCAGTACGAATTTTTAAGGTTTTTTAGACCAATGGATATTGAACGTAGAATTTTAATAAGGGTTTAGCAAGAAAACTCAACTCACCCAACGAACGACAGAGAGGGCTGAGACGGTATTCGCTAGTTTCTCGAATAAAAAATCAGGAATTCAAGAGAGACGCTAGTCACCGATATATCCAAGGTACAACACCTTACATAAAAGTGGTACAGACTATATTATAGTCTACATAACATCAGGGCGTTATTTTCAGAGGTCGTTCCATTCTCTAAAATATGATTCAGCGCTCACGACTATATTTCAAACAGGGTAGTCAAAAGAACGCCGAGCATTCAGAGGCCCACATTTCGCTTAGAGTAGTAGTAAGTAGGTTTTGGTAGATTTAAGACAGTCTTTATCGACGATTCTAGAAATAAAATGAAGGATGAATGTTTATTTAACGCTGTTTTACGGTCATTTTACTATATCATTTTGAACTTTCTATTTAAAGTTTGGTGCAGTTGCACAAGAACGAAATGGAAATGAAACGGCCCTCATTCATAATAGTAAAAACTAAATGATAAAAGATTATTCCAATTTAAGCAAGCATAAGCAATTCTCCAGTATTATAAGATACGATGAATGGAAACAGATTCGTATTTCATGATATCTTAATATTCGAATCTATTCGGTTCGAGTAACAGCTCAAGAGCATTTGCAAAACATGTTGGATTTAGCTGATCCGTCTATAAATGACTTGCAAAGCTGAGCTGTTCAGATGAAGTTGGGGCTAGAGTGCTGACTCATGTAGACAAATAAACAAGATGGCGGTATATCTTGACGAGCTTAGTACTTACAGTCGGTAATGAACAGGTTAAATCTTAAGATTTGGACACAAACAAAGATATAAAATTTAAGTACTGGGCAGTATACTTAAATCTTTAGGGTTTATGTTCAATTTCAGTTCTAGGAAGTATTTGATATCTATCACAAAAATGATTTGTGTGTGTTTTTGGGTATCTTTTGTGGTTCACAACGAAATCTTTACATTTTAAGTGTTAAAACTCATTATCACTTGGGCTAATATATTATTACTTGGGCATTTTGTCCTGTTACTTTCTAAAAACTTTCTGAAAAACTTCGGTGATTGAGTAAATAATCAACAAAGCTTCTGAAGAAGTTTTTTGAAACCAGACTACTCGTTGTTAGTGGCAATGTTTGTACTACTCCAGTATCAATACAGAAAGTATTGTAAGTTATCGTTTATAATTGCTGAAACATGCATTTGCAACATAGCCGTACCAACAGATGGCTAAAATCTTTAAACGATACGGAACCCAAAAATTAACTTTTTTAACCGGATGCAATGTAGATAATGATTCGTGACTAACTGCGAATTATAAGCCATTTATAACTTCACGAACCGTAACCGTTGCTCATTTAGTTCTTAAGAATCAATTAAGTAAATTGATGACGACTTAGATAGTGACAATGATGTACAAAGAGTGTAAATTACTCATGTCCAAATTCTGAACCCTAACTCAAAGTGAGAGTACAGTCAGCGTAAAAACTGTGTGTAGTTTCAGAGTAGTCAAATATAGAGTAAATAATATTTAAAATGAATAAAATCTATCTTCATTAGAGCTCCATTTATGTTAACATTAGGAAAAAGAGGCTCATGGAAGCAGAGGAGCATAACACTAACAGACACTATTGCCCGCGCTGCTTAAAAAGAACCTTTATTCACTTCTGTCAAGATCTGTCTAATGTTATGATAAATGGAGTATAGATTTTTATTAAGCTTCTTTTAGATTTGACTAATTCCACGAACAACAAACGACTCTACCATTTTAGAATTAAAATTGCTTTTTCACAAACAGTAATTATAATTATATTTTCACAATCTAATTAATCTATAAAGGGATATAGGTAAGTAGTCATGAGCGTATCATGACTACTTACCTATATCCCAGGCAATTGATTGCCACTATTAGTTCCGAGCCAGAGTGTTTAACCATAGAACTACGAAGTCCTCGAGAAATCATGAATACTAAGTTAATGGCTTAAGAATATTTTGTGTGCATTTTAGTTTCTTAAATTTCTTAACAAGTTTTAATTTTACATACCTTTAGTTTTATTTTGTCTTTCTGTCTTTAATAGTTTCTAAGAGCCTTTGACCACCGAACCGACTGCTACGAAATCGCCAGATCCTCGCTAAGGAACTTCGCGAATTAAAACTTCGTCTTTTAAATCATCATTCAACCGTGAAATACTTTATTCGCTCCTTAAATACAAAAGCCCCACAAGTCAAAAAAAGCAAATTATACAGGGGAGACATTTCAAAAAATAATCCCAATAATTCATGAATTTTTGTTTAAACTATGTATATTTCGCTGATGTTTTTGGTATCAAAAGATGCGTAATCAAATTGTCTATTCCTATTAAAGCAGTCTTAACCATAATATTGAATAAACTCTCGAAAAAACGCACATAAGTTAGTTTTGCATATAGATTTTGACTCCGAAAAATTAAAATTTTATTACGCAACCCACCATAATCCGGAAAATATGACTTTCAATTTCAGTTGACAACTAACTAAAATGTCAATTTCACATGAAAATGGCACAAATGTTCTAATTACTACATAAATAAACTTCTTAAATGAAAAACCATCACTAAAATCTAATCATGAGATCTTCAATTAGGTCTAAACTTAATTTTACCGTTATCAAAGTTTCACAAACGTCCACTAAAACCGCCATTACCTTCCTAAATCAACATTATTCATCCGGTTTCGGATTTTAAAAATATTACTTATTCATTATTTACCTAGGTAGACTTTACGAGAAGTTGACATTAAACGTTAATGTTTGTATAATCCCGCGTAAGAGTTTTAAAATTTAAGTTAAAAACAAAACTATTTTTAGAAAGCTCTCCAGCCAGACTCTACTCTACTAGGTACTCTACTAGGTACTCATGGATCAGAGAAACGAAATGAGGCTTCAGAACTCAGCAGATGACCATCGTTATCGGCAACTCAATAGACAGATATCTAAGTCCTTGACGAGCGACCTTCGCCAATTTAATACCCAGCGTATTAAAGAGGTCAGAGATCTTTCTATTGGGCAAAGCCAACTGACGAGGCTGAAAACTGAGGCAGGTAGCATCATTACGTCAACACCTGAACCCCTGTGGGGGATTGAGTGTTTCTATGGACAGTTGTATTCCACGCAAACACCTGTTGAAAGCAAGGCTAAAGACCCTAGAGCCAAGCTTACCCGACACTATACCGAAGATATCCCGGACGTCAGCTTGTACGAGATCAGGATGGCTCTAAAGCAGCTTAAAAACAACAAGGCGGTGGGTGATGACGGAATCACAACAGAGCTTCTGAGAGCGGGCAGTCGGCCGATACTTAAGGTCCTCCAGACGCTCTTCAGCTCTGTCATCCTCGAGGGCAGAACGCCAAAAGCATGGGGCAGAAGCAATTTGATGCTGTTTTTCAAGAAGTGTGACAAAACTCTGTTGAAGAACTACAAACCCATCTCGCTTCTGAGCCATATCTATGAGTTGATTTCGAGAGCCATTACGAATCGTCTCGCCCGCAGGTTTGACTGCGGGCGAGACTTCCAACCTGCCGAACAAGCCGGGTTTCGAAAAGACTCTATAGCCTTTTCGAAAATAACGACGCCTACTGCTTGGCATAGGCCTCTCCAAGGATCTCCACAACGATTGGTCTCGCGCTGTCCGCATCCAGCGGCAGTCCGCGACCCTGAACGTCGTCCGGTACGCGGTCGCCATTCCAGAACCTTTCCGCCCCAACGGACGACGCAAACGGACGACAACGGACGACCGCGTACCGGACGACGTTCAGGGTCGCGGACTCCCCCTCATGGGTTCTCGCCTCGGCGTGGCGAGGGGGCCTAGTACCGGTGGTAGGGGCACCACCGGGAAGCGAAGAGAACCCAGGGGTGGCAGCGTGGTGGACTGGACACCCACCCGCTGCGGCCCGTAGGGGCGGCGTGGGGATGCGGGGCCAGTGGGGCCTGCAGGCGCCTTGAGGCGCGTGGTTGGGGCCGCGGCGCACAACCGGTTGGTGGGGGCCAGTGATCCGAGGCTGATCCCCCCTGTGCGTCGCGGCCCGGCGAGGCCGTACCGTCGGTTACGGCAGCGGAGCCGCCCTTTGGGTGGCTCGTGGTTGCGGGCCCAGTAGGGTCGCTGCGGCCCGTAAGGGCGACGCGGGGATGCGGGGCCAGTGGGGCCTGCAGGCGCCTTGAGGCGCGTGGTTGGGGCCGCGGCGCACAACCGGTTGGTGGGGGCCAGTAACCCGAGGCTGATCCCCCCTGTGCGTCGCGGCCCGGCGGGGCCGTACCGAAGGTTACGGCAGCGGAGCCGCCCTTTGGGTGGCTCGTGGTTGCGGGCCCAGTAGGGCCTGCGTACGGTGGCCAGCTAGCGCGTGGTACGGGGGTGCCGCCGCCAGCATTGCACGGGTTTCACCGCTGCCTGGTAGGGACGGCTTGACATCCTCGGCTGTCCCTTCTGGCCTCCCCTCACGCGGGGGGGGGGGGGTCGCTTCCGGCCCGCCGTGCAGGCGGGCTCCGTCCGGGGGAACGCGTAACAGGCAGGCGCTATTCACCGTGTTCCCCCACTAACGGACGATTAGAGGGAGTAGTAGGGGTTTTAGTCGGTAGGGCCACTGGTATACCATCTGTCCAGTGGTGAGTCCGACATAACCCGTCCGTCCCCCGGTGGACGGGTATGCGTAAGGCATTTCCCCTACTTAAAAAAAAAAAAAAAAAAAAAAAAAGGGTCGCGGACTGCCGCTGGATGCGGACAGCGCAAGACCAATCGTTGTGGAGATCCTTGGAGAGGCCTATGCCAAGCAGTGGGCGTCGTTCGGCTATGATGATGATAAAGAAAAATAAAATAGAATTGTTTATAATAGCTTTTCCAATTGATTTTTGTTTTGCCCATAATATCACGCTAAAAACTACAAAATGTTATAGTTAAAACAACACCAAAACTAAATGTTGTGTTTAAATCTAAGCAATTTTTTATTCAAAAGATACCATATTTCTAAATGTCTTCAATTAACTGTTTACAAAACTAACTCAACTCAAAATATGGTACTTTATTCTTGAAAATTAAAAAAATATATATTTATTATACAGTGCAAAACTAACTCAATTCATAAAATGGTACTTTAATCTTGAGAAATATTTAAAAGAAAATTTATTAAATAATGCAAAAGTAACTCAATTCAAAATATGGCAGTATTGCATTCAAAAATAAGAGGAATTATTTTAATATTATTTGCAAAACTAACTTATTTTGAAATATGGTACTTTTGATTAAAAAAATAATAAGATACTTACGTGCAAGTTAAGTACAATACGAATATATTTTTGAATGTGACGCTTTTGATTATATAATTTTATCTTAATTCACGTGCTCCGGTTGGAAGTCTGGTAGGAATTGGGATTGTGGTACTTTTGCACGAAACTCAATGGCAGAAACGGTATAATACAAAACTAACGTACGAGCGTTTACGGGTATTTTTGATCGTAAAACAACGGCTGTCTTTGTGAAACTATATACTTTTATCGTTTAAGATGCGTTTTATGCAATAAAAACCATTTTGATTTTTTTTGAAATGTGTGACTTTTGTATTGAAGGAGCGATTATCTCAAGGGCCTTTTCACAATTTCTTGTTCGGATCCACAAGGACAGTTATTAACTTAGCTAAGGTAAAAACGAAACTTATAATTGCTTGCGGGGACAAATTTGAAAAGTTCAGGCGAGTTTACGGCACATCTGCTAACATGATCCATTAAAGACAGGTGAAATCTAAAATCCATTTAGCGAGGTTTTTTCTGACAAACTTCTTTTTAATGTGGCAAAAGTTTTATCGAATTTAGAGCCATTAATAAAGACGGCATTTTGTTATTAATAACGTCAATAGTTAGTTAAAGTTAAGATAAGGCAATTAGTAGAAACTATACATAGCTACACATACTCGAATATACATTCAAATGCAAATATTTACTGTTAAATGTTCAATGTAACTATTAATCATTTCCTATAATGTTCTAAAACAGTGATAAAGGATTTATAAGTATATATGCGTGAAATTTTGAACTCTCAGTGTACAATTTGAGAAATGAATGTATTTGTTCTTTGACTAAAAGTTGAAAAAGGATTTTCCTGAACTTTTCAAGGAAGGAAGGAGAAAACTAAATTACCAACCTGATATGTACGTTTGCTTCGCAACTAATAGTTATTGTTATTAGAACAGTTAGTACTGCTATTACCTTCATATTCCTCAACAATTATTATTCTTTGATAAAAACCTGAAACTGAATACATCCGAGCCAAAATATCATCCCACTTATTCCAAACAAAATTGCTAGACATAAAAAACAAAAACACCGAGCAAACAAAACGCTCCTGGTCCCAACAATTTCGGAACAAGAATGTTGTCCTTTCACTTAAACGCTTTATTTTAATACCTTCATTGCCGGTTCTGATGACAAACGATACACGCCACGGCAAATGGTTGGCGAAAATTAAATTTCACGATAATCGTTGTGAGCGCTAACAGCAGAACTGTCGCATGAGCGAAGCGAAGCGAGCGAAGCGACATTCATTACGACGGAAGTTAAAACGCTTGCCCTGAATACAGCCCTGGACTTGAGTGGGGTAATCCTTTTTTATGAAAATTATTCAACTTTTATATAGACGAATCGGGAACATTGTCCAGCACTATGAATCTGCTCAAGCTCAATCAAGCTCATGCTGTCCCTTAAAACGTCAGTAGAACTGAAAGAAACGACTATATCTGAGAGATGCTCAACTTTGATTTGTGTTTGTGGATTCGGAGGTAAATGCACTGCAAGCACACTAGCTCAGACCTAAGAGTGCCATAGGCCGCCTTTTGTATGTATACCCGACACTAACTCAGGCCTAACCTCATCATCATCATCATCATCAACCTCTCGAAGTCCACTGCTGGACATAGGCCTCCCCCATAGAGCGCCACAACGAGCGGCTTTGGGCCGTTAGCATCCAACGGCTTCCCGCAAACTGCACCAGGTCATCGGTCCACCGAGTGGGGGGCCTCCCCACGCTGCGTCTTCCAGTTCGTGGTCGCCACTCCAGAACCCTCCTTCCCCAACGGTCGTCGGTTCTGCGAGCGATGTGGCCTGCCCATTGCCACTTCAGCCTGGCTACCCGAGAAGCTATGTCGGTGACCTTAGTTCTTTCGCGGATAATTTCATTGCGAACTCTGTCACGCAAAGAAACTCCAAGCATAGCTCTCTCCATAGCGCGCTGAGCAACTCTGAGCTTGTTTAAAAGGCCAACAGTTAAAGACCACGTACCAGGCCTAACCTCAACTATGTACAAAGTGTTAGGAGTCATACGTACCATCTGACACGTGGTCTCAGTACAGATGGTGTCTTGGTACTTATTGCTTGTGATGAACCTTGCTACCAAACCGCCTAACGAACTCCAACTTGAGTTCGGAATCAACACTTTGCCGAGCAGATTTGAACCCAACGTGGTAATTTTTGAGCCCACCGCTGGCACCACTAAGGCCCAGACTCCACCAGAGCTGAGTGGAGATGGGCGGCGTCGAGCTGTGTTTTCAACAACCAATGGAATTGCGTTATTCACATGGAGATGTGGAGATGTGATTCTATTGGTTGTTGAAAACACAGCTCGACGCCGCACATCTCCGCTAAGCTCTGGTGGAGTCTGGGCCTTAAACTCGTCTCCACACTAGTTTTGAGCCAGAGCATTTAACCACAGGAAGAGAAGTTGTTATTTTTTAATCTGAACTGTCTTTCAATTAGAATATCCAGTGACTTGATTGTAATAATCCTCATTGAAACGATCCACTTTATTCGACAAACTTAATAATAGTATCCAATTTTCTTCAAAGATCGTCTAGAAACCAAGTTACTTGTAACCAGTTAATCTGCAATCTTCATGCTTCCGTTCCCTCTTAACGCTCTAACTTAAAGACCAAAATTGAATGGCAATGTGACATTAAATTTTACTAAACAAGCAACTCATATCCCCAATTTCATGTTAACGAGCTTCCCAGCCCTTATATTATTAAAATAATTATAACGTGTCATTTAATATTAAAGGGTGTTCAAGCAAGACCCTCATTTGTTTTAGAATTAATGCCTTAATTTTAATGCACAAAGCCTGGGTAATTTTGTGTTTTATTACATATTTCTAAGATAAGACTGTTGAAAAATTATACGAACTTGAGCTGATGAAATTAGTATTAAAGTTTAATTTTAGATCGGGTCTAAGTCTATGGTCATTTTTATATTAATTTTTTTAATTTTGTTTTGTTTAATTATGTTGCATGATGAAAGTTACTCAAACAAACATATTAAAACATATTTAACATATTTGTTATAATGTCTTACTATCTATTAGTCTATAAATTTAATATATTTCAGATTCTTGATTGTGACAATTATTAAATCCCGTTTATAGAATCTAGGCAAACGCGTGTTCAATAAACACTATATACAAAAATGGGACCTTTTTAACAAACAATGTTTCGTAGAAGATGGTAAGCAGACATAAAGCAAGTTTGAGAATTCGTTCTACTAACTCCGATCCCATACATCTACGAGACTCCACGGAACTTCCCCAATATACTCTCGATAGCATCATTTTTATTGCTTCTTCCGAAAACTTTACATTTTTGCTCCATTAATTTAAAATGTTCTAAAGCTCTGCATGTTAATGGTTTTAAACTTGTTACATATTTTTCATACAATTTCCGACTGCACTTAGTTCCAAGTAAGGAATATTCATCTTTGCCTGAGCTGTTGGTCTGCTATTAATGTGGACTTTATATCTTTCGAACAAGGTCCATATTTTAGTTGTTAGCTGTTTGATACGTTAATTGTAACAAATTGTCGCTGAGTCAACTTAGTGATTCATGTTTTGGAGTAGCGCCAGTTTAAATGTGTTTTAAAATTACCTAAACTCAAACTTGTTATGGTGGCAATTTTAGTTTGTTTATAGTTTTAGCAGAATTGCTGCGAATTTGCACGCTAGTTATCGTTTGTTGATCTCTCTTTGGTATTCTGTATTTATTTCCTAGTTATGAAAGCTATGACAGTTGAACTGTACTGTAACTGTTTGGTATTTATTATTTAAATGTTAAGCGCATTGGAGCTCAACGTAGTGCTGTGGCAACAGCTGATTGTCAACAAGCGTCCTTGGTAATCAACGCACCCCAGGTCGGATTGGGTATGGTCTAACGCGGTTGCAATTAAGTGATGTTTTTCAGGTAGCTCCGATCTTCATCTCCGAGCTTACGAGGCACTTGGTCGCGGCTGAGCTCGCTAATAATTTGTTGTAATGCCTAAACGGAGGCCACCACCCCGACTGAAATTTTGTAATGTAAATTTCGGGAATCTCCGTTATCCGGAATGCACGTTAAGCAGTTGGCCCCGGTTGACGTCGCTAGATGTCAGTCATTAAGCCTAGTCAAAAGCCGCCTAAGGGTGGCTTGATAAAATTTACATTAAGGTTGCTCGGCTCACTAACCTCACACCCCTCCAACAATCCGCACTGTGCCCGCGTGTTGGAGTATGCCTCTTACCACCTCACATTTGAGGTATGGCCTTTACCCAGCTGTGGAACGTATAAAGACCGTTGTTCATTCGTTTCTTGACCCAGGAGTGCAGATAACCAACTTGCAACCTGAGTAAATTCAAGTTCAAATCTGTCTGTAACACCTACTTTGTGTTCAGGCTCGAACTTGGACCTAACTCTTTAATTGGTGATGGAAACCAAAAGAAAACCCGAACAACTAGAATACCGTGAGCTCGTCTTTCAATTCACACCATGAAATGTGGGCTTCTAAATGTTCCTTTTACCATGGCGGTAACAGTCAACGTAACTCTAACAATCTTAATTGGGATATAATCTTAACATTACATTTTGTTAAGCATTGAAACAAACAAATAAAGGCAAAACTTGGTGAATAATAGTGTAAACATGGCGTAGCCATTCCGTGAAATAAATGAAACATAATGTCTTTATAATGTTATTTCCGAAAGTCAAATCAAATTAATTACCTGCGCTGGATTTTAATGCTAGCTTAATGATAAATAATGTACTCGTATTTCAAACCAGAAACGCATTTGCGAGGCCATTAACGAGAAACAAAAGTACGGCGAGCGGGAGTATTAACATGTCGTCTACATAGACGGAAATACGCTCTTAAATATTAGTTTGACAAGACACTTAGCAAGTGATGGGATTGAATTTCATTAACAGACCAGACCATGATTCATGTCTTGGGCAATATGCCAGAGTACAATATAGGTTAGTTTTATACGCAGTTGTACTTCTCATTTGGTTTATTAATATTCGTACCTTTTGTATGTGCTACCGGATATGTATGAAATCGTGTGAATTGTATAAAATCTCTCAATTTCCTTGAAATTTTACAAATTAGGAGCGAAATGAAATTAATCCCAGGATCGTGTACGGTGACGGCTTATCCGCATTGGTGGTTATTTATTATTGTATAGAATCCAAATTATGATTTTAATAACACAATAGTTCTAAAATAGCATTAATTGAATTATTTACAAATGAAAAATGTTTTTAAGTGTAATGCTTACATTGATTTACTATTTAACTAGATTGTTAGTATCCAAATTATTGTTTATCAAATTAAACTTGAATTCAGGATCTCTTTGATTAAAAAATCTTTTATTTATCTCTAGGCATTACAATGTGTAATTACTTTCACGTGTTTACCGTGTACCAACATAATTCCATGTTGTTATTCAAAACAGGTATTCCAACTTTCGAATAATTTGATTAACTGTTAGTTCAAGATAGTACTTAAAGTTATGCTCACTCCACTTTACATTTCCGAATCTCGACTAAAACCACACATTGCGAGAGAAAACATTGGCCGAATCTCAAAATAAACACCCGTTCAGTCCAAAGTACAGTATCAAGCTGCTATAAATCATCCATTATCAATTTTATTACACCCTATAAAACCGTTTTCTACACAGATTCCAGAAACCAAACAATCGATTAAAGTAAATCATTTCTGCCATCGTACAATTCTTGGTCTTCCCTTATTGAATTTGGTGGAAAATATTTTTGTTACACTACTGAGCTTGGAATGTCTTCCTGTTCAGATAAATAACTTCCATTAGATTGGCGCTGCTAAGTTATTTCTGTTGTCCATTTTTGGATACATAATCTTTACATTCGACTTATTTCTGATTTAAGTGGTTCATTTCTCTGAATTTACGAGAAACATTAATGAATTTCTTGTTTCACTTCGTTCAAATGGAAACGCTTGGTAATTATTCAAGGAATCTGATTCATTAGATAATGGGAAATGATAGAACGATTACAATTAATTTTCTTTTAGCACGTACTTCCCTTTCGTCTGACTGCCACTTCAATTTTCCGGCTGGGCTGCATTAGTGTTTTTTTACATTTTATTATTCTTGATTCCATCTAGTTAATTAAAATAATATCAGTAAGCTGCGAGAACAAATTTTGTCGCAAAAAACAGAATTATTGATGGTCAAGAAAAGAACTCACTGCAAGATTCAGAACAAAGTGATCTCTTGGCTTTTCATAAATTTCACTAACAAGGACCGCGTTTTGAGCTTCTAGGTTTTGAGCACATATTATTGTGAAGGTGAAGGCCATTGGTGCAAAAGAAGACCAGCTAAGCAGTGAAAACATACACAGCGTGGTTCACCCATTTGGAAGATGGATGTAGGTCGTTAAGTTTCAGTGTAGGCCGTTTTTACCTTCAGTGGCTGCTCTAGAAAACCATTTAAAATACCTATTCTGTTGATATCTGCAAATGATTGGTAATGTTTATGATACAATATAATTCTGATGGAGTGAGTAGTACTTAGATTACTTTTGAACGAGACGGAATCTGAAAATTGATAATTGTAAAAAATAAGTACAAAAGAAACGATGATAATGTGGTTAATGATACCAAAGCACCCTTTTACACGCACCTACGTCAGTCATCACGCTACCCCTTCTGTCATCCAATGGCTCCCACGTCACCCGATAATTATAAAATAATTATAACGAGCTGGAATGCTGACGCTCCCCTAGTGACACACTGGGGATTTGATTATAATTATATTAATATTGAATTCTCGCTCATTGGAACTTTCGGTTTTTGGTTTGAAGTTAATTTTTTATGTGAGTAACATTTAACTTAAAAGGTTTTTTTTTCTGGGTTTCCTATCTTTAGTCAGTTGTTGATGCATTATAGTTAATGCTAAAAAAAAGCAACCTAATGATTTTTGTTAAAAGAAATAGCTACTTTTACTGGTTCTGATGGTGATTACACGTAACGATACCACAACTAGTATGTCTTAGTTACACTGCGTTTAGAATGAACACATTATTATATAAGTAAAGTATATAAGTTATAAATGTCGTGTTGTATACTACTGAAACTGAAATTCTGTTTTTAGAACGACAAGAATATAAAAACGGTGAGGTAACGATGAAAATACAAAATTGCAACATTCTCATTACATTTTAAAGCGCAAACGGCATCAGATTTCCCAAATCCCTCAGGCATTATCTGCCAATGTAACAACTTCAATTTTGAGGAAAAGTAATACAAAACTCTTCAGACGATATTAAACGCTGCTCTTGCCAATACGTACTTCTAACACAACGAGACGAGAAAATCATATAGATCGTAATTGAACAAGATCGTATTAACTTTCAGAAGACTTAGTACCTACATGAAGTAGAAGCTTCGAAACTTCCTTATCACTGGCACAGTATAAACCATACAGTAGAACATCTAAATACAAACGTGCCACTCTCGGTTTGAATGTGTGCGTGAGCGTCGCGCGCCGTGTCGCGATATCACGCACACGCTAGCATAAAATAGGGAGGCATAGGGAGGCAGCAGTACGGACGGGCTGTGCCGCGTGTCTGTGTGCACTCTAGGCTAATAACTCGGCGGGCGGCCTTAGATAGCCTACTGTATGGTTTATACTGTGTCACTGGAGAGAGGCGCTAATAAGCAATAATGTTAATTCGCGCATCCATATGTATCCTGATCTAATTCTGAGAGAATTTACGAGACGATATTATCTTGTGTAAAGGACCCTTGTCTATTATTAGGGCTCGAATGGCGATCGTTCCGATTATGAGAGGACATGATTTGGATCGTTTGTCGCAGTTATAGCCATTACAATTTCACTGTCGAGTTTGGCATCGGTTAAGTTGTTTGGAACGATTTTGGCTGATTTATCAACGTTTTGCTGTAAGTCAGAGGAAAAATAGGAAAATATTTAGAAGAAAATGGGCCTCACAACCCAATGGATCACCAAAGATAGCTATCGCCGAAGGGGTCAGCCTAAAAAAAATGGTGCTATGACCTGGTGTAATACTCGAGAGAAGACTTTTGTAGACGATAGGGAACGATGGAAAGGTTTAGGGGAGACCTTTCCCCAGCAGTGGGATCTTGCAGGATAAAAAAAAATAGAAGAACGTAGACCAGTGGTAGTAAGAGTTAACGGATCCGGAGAACCGAGTGCGAAGAACTGCCACCTGAACCATCTGGTATTTGGACCAAAAAAGGACGATTTTCATGGCGAACGAATGAATGCTGCGAACTTTATTTTTTTTCTGCTCATCTCTCCGTTTCCACCTGATTTGAAAGGGTTTCTTTTAAGCCAACTTGGTTGCACGGCTATTTTGTCTCAAATGCTTTCTGGACCTACTTTTAAACACAAATGAGCAAAACCACCAACTCAAAATATATTTAAAGTATAGTAACAGTTTCGACATACTACCTACCCTCGATCGATGATAATATTATTTACATAACATACACTCACGACTATGTTCCAAACGGAGTATATGTATTCAAAAGCCTACATGGCACCGAACGAATTTGTTGACGTGGTAATCCGGTTGTTTGGTTTTTATCAGTGTTTTGCATCACCAGAGAGATAGATGGTCACAAATTATGAAATAAACACAAATTCGGTGATTTGCTCAGATTTCAACTAGGCACCACGTGAATAACAAGCTAGGGTGTTTAACCACCAGGCCTCGTCAGTCTCCTATGACAATCACAGTTAATTTGGTTAAGGCCATAAGCGTTCCGCGCTAATTAAGTCCTTGATTTATCCCCTAAATTCTACTGACAACATTTTTACGTTAATAATTACCTAGAAGACGAAGACAAACTCGACCCACAGACCTTGACGGAGTCTTGATTCTCGCAAAAACGAATTAGCAGTTAACGAACCAGCAGATTTGATCGGTTTATCATTTGACCCAGTACTGTATATTCGTTTGTAATTTGCCAAATGATCGCCACAATTGGGTCTTGATCAACAACAATGCCTCGAATCACCATTACGTCGAACTAATGAAGTATAATATCTCCGACCGTCCAAACTGCGGTGCTATTCATATTAGCTGCCTTCTGTGCGACCTAGTAGCGATCAGAGAAAAAATGTGGAGCATTTGGAAGAATGGCGCCTTTATCTCATGAGGAAAGATCGTCGATAAGGTTTGACAAATTTAGCGTATGTTCGTGAGGTGGGAATAAGAATTCCGAATGACAGGTTCCATATTTCACAGGACAGTGGGAAAGTTTTATTTTATTTGGTTACTCTCTGGGTCAATGTTTTTGAATAAATGACTTCCTCAAATTTCAATTTAAGGGCTAATTTAGGAGGATGGCCTCAAAATTTGACTCCACTAATAAAAAAATGCGTTAGTGATTTCATTTTTTCAAGGATATAATAATAATTAATTATTCAAAGAACAATATTCAAATATCTATTCAAAAACTAAAACTAAACTTAACTAAAATTAAAAATATAAATAAATAAAAACATGAAGTGATGATTGACCAGCCAGCTGAGCTAACCTCAACCTGCTGCTGACTAGTCAATCATCAGTTCATCTGTGTGTGGCAAGGCGGCTAGGATGCTGGCTGCGTTCCCTCGCTGCACGGCTATACTCAGTCGTTGAGCGAGGAAAGAGCCAGCCCTCCGGTCTCTTGTTGCCGCAATCAAGAGTGGGTTGACCTTCTTCAGGAGAGCTTTTGTGTAGGGGCCCCAAGGCCCAAAAGTTTCAAACCCAAGCGGCGTAAATACGTAGTTATTTGATATAACCTCGTATTTACGCAGCTTGGATAACTCGGCGGACTCAGCAGCGGCCCCCGCTCTCGAGGCTGACTCCTGGAGGCGGGAGGGGGCCAGAGTGTCGAAACACGTGGCGTCCCAAACTAGCGCCCGACCCCGCTCCCAAGGAATCAGGGTCATGCCGTCAGGTCTTTTGCCATCGTCACGCGCCAGTCCACGTGGCTCTAGAGTAGAGGGTACGCTGATGGTGGCAAGAGCTCTTCTAATAATGTCATTTAAAGAAGCATGACGAGCAAGGCGGCCGGCACTTTTTTGACAGCAGAGGCCATGAAGTCCATCTCCTTGCCACACACACATGTGAAACATTCGCAGACGGGGGCTCCGACGCGAAGACCCACACTCACCCGGAATGAATTATTCTCAAGTAAAGTGCCCAAGTTCCGGCAAGGAATTGCTTGAAGCCAGTGACCGGATTCCGGAGAAGAGACCGCTAAGAGCCTTGCCCTGTCAATGTCACTAGAATTTTGTGCCAAATTGTTAAAAGTCTCCTACAGGAGACTACAGGAGTACAGGTACTAATGCGACATCCCAAAGTGTTTTTGTGGTTCCTTAGGAATGCCTACATTGGGGCAGAGACTCTTCCAGTTCTCCTCCGCCTCTCAAGTAGTGGAGGGATGAAATTATTTATTTTTAGGATCTCTCCAGAGAGCTTGGCTGTACTGTATACGCAGGAGATGAAAGCAGGTAAAGCAATACTAGAAATTTTTCTTATACCGATGCCACCGAATTTAATAGGAAAAGTAGCTTGGGTCCAAGAATTGTAGTCAAGTTGTAAATTTGGAATTTTTTCCAGAGATTTTTTTAGTGTGGCATCAATTAAACAATAATTAGAAAAAAAAGAAAGAAAAAACGTTTATAGCTTTTGGACATCGTACACATACAGATATAAACAAACAAAACAAAACGGTTAGAGAAAAAATAGATAATAAAAATAAGAAAATAAACAATTTAAAAAAAATCACCAGACTGCACTGTCACTATGTCCAAAATTAAATGGACCCCACTCAGCTAATGCCTGGACCTGATAGGCTCCGACGCTGATTTTCAGTAGGGCCAGCTGCTAGATGTCAGTTGTGAAGCCTATTTAGAGGCTAAAAGGCGGCTTAATATCATCTGATAATGGGGTTTATTACTAACTTTACTCCCTTTAAACCAAACAATACGCTCTGAGCTCTCATGTTTAAGTATGGCTCACACCACATGGTTGAGTTGGGGCCTGTGCTCAGCAGTGGGACGTGCTTATGCTGATGTTTACTTGTTTTCCCAACTCCAGTGGTAGAGTCCCATTATTATATTCCCTTTTTTTGATTTGAGGATTGAAAAGCACTTTTTTTATATTTATTTCAATTATAATTTGATTTTATTTTATTTCGTTAAACATTTTGAGCCTCTTTTGTTACTGAATACTTTTAACTATGTAAAACAGTACCTTCACTCATTAGTCAATCTTGATCTGCTGTACACTTAGGTATACTGAGATGAACGACAACCATCTCCAGAGTGTTTGTAGATTAGATTAGATGTTTGCGTTCCGGTAATTATTGGTGTTAACACCATTAACGTATGTATCGGGATCTGTTAATTAATATGTCGGTGTCTTGTCGCATACATTGGTACAATATAATATATCAGTCTAATATTGTGTACATCAAATAGTGGTATGGTAGCCTTTGTGCAGTGAGATGATCATATCAGGTATAATTTAGTATTTAATAACACATTGATAACCCCGTTATTACGATTTTCACAATTTTCCCTCTTCGATACTAAAAAGATATAATTTCACTAACAAAAAAATTATGTCAGGCCCGTTGGTTCAAATTAGTGTCAAAAGGATTTCCAATAAAATGCTTTTTACTATGTAACTAACGCTTAATATTTTAAATTCATTATCTGCTATGGTATTCCGGTAGGCGCCAAAACTCACTGCACTCGTGGTCATGTTTAAAATTCAATTTCTTTGCGACTGTGGTCGTTTGAGAGAAAATTACTAAGCCAAATAACAATTTTTAATTATTTACATACAAAATGAGAGAAAATACTATTTCGGAGTGAAGCATATTGATGATTGAATTACTTAAGTGTGAAGCTCCGAGATGTGAAGTAAGTGATGTCCGCCGGAATGCCACCCTTGTACTTGACAATTTTAAATACTGACAATTTTTGACAATTTAACAAAAAATTCACTAAATTGTAATGTATTTTTTTATGATTTTTTCTGTCGACTGTACATTATCCTTTGCCTCAATTTTATAGACCTTGATTAAGTAATGCACTATGAAAGAGATGAGACAACCCCACACATTGGTCTGAATGACTATATTCAATTGATATAATGGATGGGGGTCAATTGTTAGATGCGGCTGCGAACCTAAACAAAATAAACACAAAGCAAAATTGAATTTTACTACCAAGAAGATAAAGTTGAAAGTATTTATTAAGACGACTGTAACTATAATGTATTTTTTGTTATCTTCTTAAAGTTCTATTAGGATTATTTATTTTTATTAATACGGCTTCATTATGGCTCTGTTATTGGTTAAGGGTAGGGGTGAGAAAATTGATTTTTTACGGCAATTTCCTGATGCGTATCAGGTAATGAAGAGTATTATGGTGTGGGTTATTGCCGTTCTTTTTGATAGGTTTGGTATTTTTATTTTATTGAATAGCGGCCATTTTGTGGTAGTGCAAGGAACAAAGCAACCATGAGTTGCTTTGTTCCTTGCGGTAGAGCGTAGTTGTTAGGTTTTTGATGTGGTACCGAGTCAAATCTGGAACTTTGTATTCTTTGTGGACTTTCTGGTGACGGAAACTACCGATAAGAAACCCAAGCAACCCTGATAACCGACGACTGTTGAGAAGTCGGCTACTACACCAAAGGTCGCGGTAAGTATGTTTATCCGTTGTCTAGTATCCCATAAAAACGGGTTTAAATTAGATAACTTGGGGCTAGATGGCGCTGTGTGGAATAATGTCCAGGGATATTTATTATTATTTATTATAACGACGGTAAGCTTGATATTTAATCACGTTGGGTTCAAAAATTTGGTTCTGAAAGTTGACAGAAACCAGTTTTGGAGGCAGGTTTTGAAGCTACACTATTCAGTGTCAAAATTATCTGAAATTTGAATTGACTTCTACTAATGAACACAGTTTCACAGAAAACTACCAAAGCTTCAAACTACCAATTCGAGCTTAAGCTCAAAAGCTCCAATACTCGCCAGTGCCAATACCAGAGTGTTCAATAAAAGTCACAAGAGACGCGTATTGGCCTTTGGTATGTTAGCGTACTGTAGCTACAAACTTCCACACACTGAATGCATAAAGCATGGATACATCTTGGGTGAAATAAAAAAGGGAGGGAGGCTGCAAAGATTTTGATAAGCTTGTCAAACTTGTGACAAATGAAAATCTGTTGAATAGCATACTATACATACTCGTAGCAACACAACTATTAAAACCTGAAGATGTTTAACAACTCTCGCAATGTTTTATACAATTACTAATACCTAAAACCTTTGCATCGTTCCCTATCCTCTGCAAAAGTCCACTATTCTCTCGAGTTAGTATACCAGGTCATCGCACCAGCGGTTTTAAGGCCGTCCCCTTCGGTGATAGCCATCTTTGGGGATCCATTGGGTTGTGAGTCGGGCCCATTTATTTGGATGCATCCTACAGACATGACCTGACACTTCCACTTCAATTTGGCTGCTTTTTTTCCTACGTCTTAAACACCAGTTTTAGCACAGATGGCGGTGTTCATTATCCGGTCCAGCAGCCATCAAAACACTGCAATCTTGATTGATTGTTTTGTTTGCCATCAAATGATCCCCATTCCAAAACATTTCTACCCAATGTCCACCAACTCTTCATGCTATGTGCGATACCTACTTCCACTTCAACTCATTTACCCGCTCAGCGACATCAGTGACTCCTGAGGATGAGTGTTTTCTAACTCAGGATCTGTGCTCTTTGACAACTATTTGGACCTGACACCTAACAGGCGCCGTCTGGTGGCAGAAAAAGTGTCAGCCTCAGCATTAAATAAAGCCCAATGAGGATTTTCCAATGATATTAAAATAGAAATAGGGTAGAGGTACTTGTGCTCAAAAAGTGGCACCCAAAAGCAGAACTTCCGTACACCTGACCAAAGCGATGACAGTGTTGAGAGGTTGAAACGCCACTGCGCAACATGTATTTGTCTCGTTTGCGCTCTAGTAAATAACCATACTTTCTGTTCCCACGTTCAAATTATCGGTATGGGGACAATTTTCAACTTCGCATCAGTACTGACATAACCTATCTACCTCTTTTTCATTATAATATCGTTGGTGTTTTGAATACTTTTCTGCTACCCAACGGTGCTTCTTAGGTGTCTGGTCCAAACAGCTGTCAACAAAATAAGAGTTTTAAAACGTCACCGGTAGCAAAAACAAGTATCGGAAGCCAACATTGTACGGATGTCCTAATTTCTGATCCAATCCTGTAGCGAATTCATCAAACTTATTTATTCATCGCAAAATTATCGCTACAGATATTAAATCATCGATTCTCAGCGTCATTCAAAGAGTGCTACAGCAATTGCGCCTAAAAGGCGAGAGCGGCGTCCAATAGTTCCAATACCCGAGAGTTCAATAAAAGTCGTCCGCACGAAAATGTCCAAGTACGACACACGGTATGCATAAAACATGTACGCCTTGGAAGTGAGCCTCGTGTGAGTGGATAACATGAGCTGACATGTCTGAGAATAAGCTTGGCAAAACAACACTGAAGACTGAACTTTGATTTCGTAAATATAAGATTACATTTTGTAGTTGCATCGATGCTATGCTGTTGTTATACAATATTGGTTCCTAGCAGCAGGCGAACCTCTCGTGGTGAGGTGAGTGGTGTAACCAATCAGCCAAAAGTAATCAGGCGTGGCATTGCGTCAGTTTGACCAGCATGGTGGTGATGAAGGACAAAAGCAGTATAAAAGGGTTAACACATTGATGGATGAGACAGTTAGCCACCTGTTTGTTGCTGTTGCTTCTTGGCACAGAGTGACTAGTCATTTTTTTGCTCCTTGCTGAGTTTCCCACTATGTCCAAGGTAAGAGGGTTTTCTGCCCGTAAGGGCACCATAGCCATCACTCCTTAAAGTCAGCTCCCTTCACTTCGTGCTGTGTGCGATGCTCATTATCACTTTCATTCCATTATCAATTTAAACTTTGTAGTTTCGTTGTATTTATGAAGAGAAATGAATGCTTCAAACATCAAAAAAGACCCTACATATTTCCCCGAATAATTTTAGTTCCCAAACCCTCCACTACTCTCCCAAATAAATTGCTACTCGAAAGCCAATGGCTTTACATATTTTTTGTACCGGACTTAGTCCAGCAGGGCGATATCGCAAACTGGTAATCCTTACAAATTGGTCCTCCGCCGCGGACCTGTGTATCGGCTGAGATACGACGGTTCGGACCCCGGTTATACACTTCATTTGCTTGACATATAGCCTCGGGATTGAGTTTGCTAAATATAAATAAGGAAGAAAGAGAGCCGCGCTCAGTTCAAGCACTCTGACTACTAACTCGAAGCCAGTGTGTGCCCTGAATTCAAATCTGGCCGGAATATTAAAGACATATTTGAGATTGACCATCAAAGTAGTTCTCCATTACTGTGCTTGTCAACCCCATATCTGGTCCTCACGGCTGCTTCCCATCAGGTGGAGTGATGTCGTCTGGTCTACACCGATGAAGAACCCGAGCTCCCGAGATAACGGTGGAAGATTAGCCGCTTACAACATTGGCCGAATTCAACCGCCCAGTCAAGTTAAGGCTTGTACATTTTCAATTCAACAAACAACAAAAATTCAGAATTCTGACTACCGCGTCTGGAAAACAGAGCTGAGCATGTTATGCAAAAAAATACAAAAAATGTTTGAAGCGAGTTAAATGAGAGTACTAGTTTTTCAAATAGACTGTTCTCTGGTTTCTTTGTTTAAAATAGATTTTTACCGAAAGAACTGTTAAACCTCAGGGCATAAAAGCCGAAACGAGGCTGTATTGATTTATCGCGTAATTAACTTTTTCCGTCGTGTTGTTGCCGGTGCGGTTCCGAGAAGAATCCTGTCCAGTATTCTATTTTGTGCTCATTTTAGTTTATACGTTACTTTCCTATAGTATAAAGTATTATTGAAAATCTTTAGTTAAATGTCCAAATACGCTCGTCCAGCTTGGACAATATACGAGTTTTTTGTAGTGCCCTCAAGCAAGAGTTAATGTTTACAAAATACTGTGTCTCTAATAATTATCGCAATTTAACTTATCAAAAAACGTAGGGTACGCTCTCAATAGTTAAGTAGCTCTACTACTTAAGTTAATAGATTTTTGAAGATAGTTACCTCTCATGTCAATTATTAATCGGCAAACACGATTATTTAAATCAACCTCATAATTATTATTATAGAGCAAACATTTTGAAGTTTCGTCACCTGATATTGAGACAGTTTATTAAAAGATAACCAATTGGAATCGCTAGCCAAGTCCAGATATAGCTACCGGATTCACACTTCATTTCTTTGACTTATCGTTTTAGGGTTAGAATGGAACAGCTGAATGTGTATCATCTATATAAATAAAAAATATTGGCTAATGTGTTGCTAACCGCCTTGAGAACTTCTGTAAGCGAATTTAGCTGATTTTCGTTGTGTTGTGTTTGATAAAGCCTGAGACAAGTTCTTGTTAACAAGTAAAAATACGACACGAAATTGCAAGCAGTCGAATTCTCTAGCCGTCAAACTAGATGGAATTGACATATTGTTTTTATCGAATTGTCAGGTCGGAACCGACGTTTGTTGAGAAGGCTAGTTTATGAAAGTATATTTTGGGGTTTTTTGCCAATCATTGAAATATAATTAAAAATCAATTCAAAACCTCGTTCACCATAATGAAGCAAAAACTATACTTTATTAACTTCTATGTTCTTGCTGCTACGCATTTTCACAGTTGAATGTCTATTATGTTTAACATAATATTCGAGTTAAAGATTGAAGTAAGTTTGCTCAACATTCTGCCAAACAATTATGTACTTTATCCCATACATATTTATTCAGAAAACACCATCAAAGTTGCAACAAAGCTGTTACAGAAGTAATTTATCATCTGCCAGACGAGCGGACGTGTTAACATGAAAGAGTATTAATGATACACAATCTAGGTTCCAGCTTTGAAGTCAGGCTAGTGCACTGGACTGTGGAAAGAACACAATCTAGTGACCAGTTGTAGATGATTTCATTAAAGACTTCTGTCTGCAAAGTCTGTTTCTTTTCAAAGTGCCGCCACTGTAAATGTCCATGGGGACAAGTGGTAAACTAAACCGTCATTTTCTATTTTTTTTCTTCTTTAAAACTTTCCTGAAACAAAGGAAGTACTCCAAAAATTTTTGTATCCCAAAACTGATCACATAGCACACAGTGAGGCGACATATTACTACAACCATTTATACACACTACGGCGGAATATTATGGCACGGCATAGGTACATTCTAATGGTAGAATTTACAAAAATTGCCTATTTTCTAACTCAATCATCTCAATTAAACATGTAATCTAGTACTCTAGGTATTATGAATTATATCTAGCACTAAGCAACATTTCATCTAGTTCTAGTAAAGTCCTGGGTTGTAAATGGAATGTCCTGGGGGGCTAAAACAGCAACATTTTAGATGATTCATATTATGAATCATCTAAAATTACTCACTTTTGACTCGAAACGGACCGCGGCCTAGATGAAACGTCAGTTAGATGTTTTCATAATATGAATCATCTAAATGTTGCCGTTTTAGCCCCCCTGATCAGTCTCTTCTGAAGTTATAAGATCGCCTAAAATATATTTGTACTTGATGTGAATAACCTGTTTTTTGTATAATATTTGTTCTGTTAAATTATTTCCTTTATCTTTCATCACTGCATGGTATAAAACAAAGTCGCTTTCTCTGTCCCTATGTCCCTTTGTATGCTTAAATCTTTCAAACTACGCAACGGATTTAGATGCGGTTTTTTTAATAGATATAGTGATTCAAGAGTAAGGTTTATATGTATAATAACATCCTATTGCACCCGTGTGAAGCGGGGGCGGGTAGCTAGTCTTTTATATAAATTGAAACTATAACTCACTATACCAATAAGTTAACCAATCTACTAAGGTCCTATCCCCAGAGATGATGTTTGATGTTAATTGGTGTACTCCAAAGTTTAAAACTTAAATTGCCTTTCATGTTACACAAGTTACCAAATGTTGCTACAGTCGTTCTTGCTACCGCTTAACCCCAGGGATCTATACACTTTTAAATAAAATGGTAGTAGTATAATTATTTACCTCCAGGACATTTGTACAGTAAATCTAGAAACCCTAAGATCCAGGAGTAAACCTGAGCAAATAACTCGTAGGATTTCCCGAGAGAGTATTAACCGTCTTGCAAGGTTTGGAATACAAGTATTTTCTACAACCGGTACCAAGTTTATCAATTAATAACGGTATTTCTACAGTGTTATAGATATCGGTCGTTTGGAAATCGGTAAAGTACCGATAAGATGCTGAAAAATTTTATCGGTTGACCTAAATTGTCGATATTTCCTCGGATGTTGTTGACAAACTAACATTTTCTATTTTCTATTTTGAACCATTTGAAATTAAACATTTTGTTAAAGCAGTATTTAAAAATGGTTAAGTTTTTAAATCAGACTGACTATCTGAGACTAAGTAAATATTCAGATCGTCAACAATAACTTACATTTTATAACACTAGAGCCGCCCCACACAATATTAATTCAAGCAACAAAACTGAAGTCTGAAACAAAATATGACGCTTTTTTCGTCTCTCTGTTTAAACGCCGACATATTCCCACCTAATGAAAAAGAGACAAAAGATACAAGACCGGTAATGTCCGAGCGAGAGGGCGAACATCCCTAATGACTCGACTCGTTCAGAGCACGTGACGCGACATCCTGACTCTTTATTTTTATAACTTCTTTGAAATGTTGATTTTATTAAGGACGGGGTTTTGTTATTCGTGGAATTTTGTACAGACGTTTATTTAAATTTACGTGCTGAATTTTCTACAAGTATGCCCCTTTTTTAAGGCAGATTAAATACAGTGACTCAAAACACAGTACCTCTGGAACTGGTGAACAGGTGATTTCTAGATGAAACTGAATGCTTTGCGTTTAGTCATCCTTAAATTTCATAATTACCTAACATCATTTTGATCGTGTAAAACTGTAAGTTTAAAAATAAAATTAAGGCCCTATATTTAATATGAAAGTTACTTAATTACTTTCAACAACCTTGAGAAAAGTTAAGATAATTTATAACTCAAACAATAAAACACTTCAGGTTACAATTGATATCAATTTTTTTTGATAAAAATTTCATTGAGATTATCACAAAAATAAAGTTGAATGATTGGAAATCGAAATCACAATAAAATGAAACAAATACTTGAATTAATAAAATTAAATATCTTGCACATATTAAACGAAGATCATTTGGTCCACATTAATTTTTATAAATATTATTTTAACACGCTACTAAAAATAGACCCAGATGTTTAAATATTGTCCTAAGTGGAAATCGAACCCGAGACTCATGGCGCGCTCGCTCTAGTTATTTTTAGACATTGCCGACGGCTTCGGCTTATCATTGAAGTAAGCACCTGGCGCAGCAAATGGGGTAGGAGACAAAACGGTTAGATAGTTGAGCTAACATTATGTTTATGTGCAATAAATAAATAAAAAAAACCCTACTCAACTCACTCTACCGCCGGCACCGGCGAAATTAGGCAGTTTCTACTGAGAAGGCCCGCCAAGAAATTTAGCAGTTACTTACTCTTTTCCTAATACAGTTTGGTAACAGTGCACTTAAAAAAATTGAAGAAATTTAAAGCAATAAGAACTGATACAAACCTCCCCAAACTAATCGAGCTCCACTATTACGGAAATTAAGTATAATTGGTATTTAAAGATGGGTATAAATCTTTTCACGAACATTTTAGGTAGAGGGACACTTGTTGTTGCCGTCATGGTGAACGTAACATTCAGAAGCCCACAGGGGAGAGCCTACCGGCTTTATCCGGGTTGTTTGGGTTTAATATCCGTGCTTTCCATTACCGGAGATAGTTAGCCACAAATAGTACAATGAACATAGAGTAGGTGTGTCTCGGCCAGTCTTGATCTCGGGACCACCGGGTTCCGAATCAGAGTGTTTAACCACTGGGCCACAAGGTTCTTATGCTCTTACGCTATTTAAAGATCATGTTGTTAATATCACTTGCCCCAATATAAATAAAAGTTCGCAAGCCTCAGACTGAACCTCTCTTTTCCCGCCAAATAACATCAGCCATGCCAATATAATATGTGGCCCGCTCAACCAATTTGTATAGATTACCCCATCCACTGCACAACTGGGAATTACTTGAAAAATGGTTTTTAATTTATCTCCCGAGCGAGAACTGACTCTATAATCCTCGGAGGAGTTTTTAAATTATTGTTAGCTGTTCCCTATTAAAGTTTGATAGACTTAGGTTAAGTTAAACAGCTGCAGGCGAAGTTTAGTTTTGTTATTTTGTTATCATGTTTAAATTTTATTTACTTCAAGAAGTCTTAAATATTTAAGACCCTGCCCACTGCCACTTCAAGAAAGTCTCAGTGGGCAATTTCAAAATATCCTATAATATCAGCATTTGAGGCCAAGAGTAGTGTGACGGATGACCTCATAAAGATCGCGGGTTTTCAGTGGATGCAGGCCGCTTACAACCGGCCGCTCTGGAAATCTATGGGGCAGGCCTATGTTCCGCAGTGGACGTCATTTTGCTGATGATGATGAGCACCGTATGAGAAGGTACTCGTTGAAAGAATCGGAAACAGTTTATTGTAGGTACTCTTGTTAACTATCACGAAAATCATATCTAGCAAATCATCCAGTAAGAATAAAAAGACAAAACTTAGGATATTTTATTTTAATCTTCATTGTACAAAAATACATAGGAAGAGTTCTGGGGGGCTAAAAAGGCGACATTTGATGTTTCATATCTGAATCATAAATGAAACATTTTTTATTCTAAAACGGCAACTTATTAAGTGAATCATATTATGATTCAGATATGAAACAGATATGAAACAGATCTGAATCATATTAAATATGAATCATATTATGATTCAGATATGAAACGGATCTGAAACATATCCGTTTCAGATATGAAACAGATCTGAATCATATTAAATATGAATCATATTATGTTTCAGATATGAAACAGATCTGAAACATATCCGTTTCAGATATGAAACAGATCTGAATCATATTATGATCATAATGTGATTCAGATCTGTTTCATATCTGAATCATAATATGAAATGCTAAAATGTTGCTGTTTTAGCCCCCCTGGATATTTAGTAAAAAATATGTAGGCACAATTTCAGCGCTCTTGTAAAATATTTTATGGCAAGGTAGGAGGAGTTACAAGCCGATTTGCATAGACGTGCTTTGGAACATTAAAAAAAACTACGTCCACTTTGATCCATCCACATTTACAGTACCAAACACAAACAACACAAGCTGCGCTGAGAAACGTGTTATCTCGGCTTTGCTTCGGCTTTATACTGTCTGAGGACTTAGGAGGAATGAAGGGGATGTGCTCCGAAATGTTTTTGGAGGTAAAATATAAATATCTTTTAAATTGATGACATAAAACTGAAAAATGCCACTAATGTCTATTTGTATTAGTCAGAGTGTTTCCTGTGTAGACCCATTGATATGAAAAAAAAGAAGAAAATACGGCATCCACGTACCAAAATTACACAAAAACAGGTCCAGTGGACCTGTTTCAAGCAAGTAGGTTTCGGATACTTACTCGGAAAAAGACATTTTGTTGTAAGCGCAGTAATTCCAGCAGTCTTGTAGAATTAATTCCGGAGGTCTTGTACAATATTTTATGGTTAGTTAAGTGTCACCGACAGACTTGCATAGAGTTGCATCGGAAATGAAAAGTATTCACCTATTGGCACTGTCGAAAATGTCATACAGAGCTTATTTTTAGCCTACATAATGCCTACGTTTTCAGTATCAAACACAAAATTCTTCGCTGTAGATACAAAACTACTTCTTCATAATTCCATATGAATCCGTCAAGAAAATATCACCTCGCGAACTCAATTCGCAGTACGATTACCGCTTTATCAAAGAGTCTCAGATTTAGTTGGTCGCTGCGCTGAGAAACGTGTTATCTCGGCTTTGCTTCGGCTTTATACTGTCTGAGGACTTAGGAGGAATGAAGGGGATGTGCTTCGAAATGTTTTTGGAGGTAAAATATATATCTTTTAAATTGATGACATAAAACTGAAAAATGACGCTAATGTCTACTTGCATTGGTCAGGGTGTTTCCTATGTAGATCATGTTTTGACAAACAATTTTAGTTTTAAACTTTAACAACAAGCTTTAATGCTTTGTATACAATGCGCTTTGTGGATTACCTTATGTTCAAGAAAGGATTTTTTTAAGCGTAAGTGAAACAAGCATTACTAACCTTCCTTTATCTGAAAAGCTCTTGATCTGAAAACAATGAATGAAATATGTAATGAAAGTTTTTGAGCAAATACTCTGGCAGACTGACGGACATGGCAAAATTATGTAAGTAAGCTTTTTGCTGACTACCCCTAAAAATCCACTCTTTACCAAATACTCATTTCGCACAAAATCACAAATAGACTGGCTCTGTAATTGACCCACTTGGTAATCAAATATTTTTGCCATAATTTTAATAAGTTTGAGATTTGAAACACCCGTTTTAAAAGTTTAAATGGCATCATTTACTTGAAAAGGCTCCATTGTTACAACAATTTAAAGTGCCAAGGTTAACAGATGTTTAATTATATCTTGATTAAAACCTCGTCGCTAATTTCGTCCAATGAAACCAGAATTCAATTGAGTTCAATTAACAATACTTGCAGGTTCCCGGTAGTTTGAAAATGTAACTTAGGCTGAAGGTCAAACTACAAAGTGTATTTTGCTTTGATGACTTCAGAGAGCATAGTTCCTCTGGATACTTGTTTTAAAGCAGGATATTGCTCAACAGCAAAAAATAATCCTAACAGAAGTCACTCTTATCTTCACCTTTTTGTGTCTTTGACTTGATTTAGAATATGACTGAACAAGACAAAATAAGGATTGTTGACGGCCCTGCACTGACTTGCGGCTTGAAACCACTGGGTTCAAAGATTTACTTCTTATTCTTTCTACGGCTTTTACATCCGTTTTGGTTATAGAAAACTATGTAATACGCTTTCAGTTATTAAAAACTATGTAATATGCCCACAGCTAGTTTCTGCTATCTCATGCTAGCCAATGTCAGGATTTTCATTTCTCATACTCTTAGACGGTCTTGATCTCGATGCAGTATGGTTTTAAAGCTGGTTCACTTAAATCACAGTTTCTAATCTCAATTAATCAGGTACGCAGGAGAAACTTAAGTGCACGTGTGTATACGCAATACACGGGGTCTTTTCCATTATCTTTTAATAATCCAATGGAGTGACAGGTCAGCATGACTGGAGAAAGGTAAGGTGCTGACCATTTACTTACCAACCCAATAACATCATCTTAGTCGTACACGAGGTGACAAAACAATAACACAAATTAAACATGTTATTGGTTCGCGCGGGATTCGCACCAACGAATTTTGACTTGACAGTAACGCTCTGACCACCACCACTCTAGTCCACTAGAGACAAACCGCCTAACGTGCCATCCGGAGTACGGAGATGCTCGAAAAATACATCACAAAATTTTGGTAGGGTAGGGACCCATCCTGATTCCGATTCGGCGTGTGTTGCTTTATAACAGCGACCGTTGCCGATCACTGTCACAACAGCGCCACGAGCACCTATCCACCACCAGGGCGCTGTTAATATCGCGATAATATTGACTGTGTAACATGCCCCATTCCACATCATGGTCACTGCTTAAATGTCTGTATATCACATCCCCTCTTAAAACCCTTATAACGCACCTCTGAATCACACTTAGCTCCAAATTGCTTCAATTAAGTAAAAGGCCCCCAAAACATTAATTTCCGAAGTTCTTGTTAACAGTAGACTGATCCGATCCCTCAGGGCCAGCTCTTTTTCTCCCGAACTGATTTTCGTCTTTATCCCCAGTTTTATTTTCAGTTCGGCCATCTTGGATTGAGAGTTTTATTGTTTGCTTTGTTGCAATTCTTTGAGTCTAAATTGTTGGGGTGTTTGTGTGGACATGGAACTTGATGGGGAACGTGTTTGAATCGGATTTGGGAGTCAATCAATTATAGAGGGCATTGACCGCAATATATTTTTTTCGTAGCACAATATACCGCAGCTTACTTTTCAGGTTAATAAAAAATCTTGATCGTGATACTAAAGCGGATAGCGGCGGGAGGCCCAAGTTCGCTATGCAAAATGCTACTGAATTTTAAGTTCACCATGGCAGCAATAATCAATGTGCCTCTACTATTTACTATTCCGTTAGGGGAATATTCCAAATTTTGTCATAGTAATTAAGATTTCCACCGTGATCGGGTTGCTCGACTTTTTAAGGTGCTTTCCTTCACATGAGAGTTACCCGAAATATTATTCAATGAACACAAAGTAGTAGTCGATGTTTTTTTTTTATTTAAAATGGGTTTGCGTTTGTTCTCAGACTCACCTGATGGTAAGCGATGACGAGGCCGAAGGTGGAACACGCTTACCCAGAAAATGCCTATTCACTCTTGCCTTGAAGACACCAAGGTTGTACGTGTTGTAGTAATTACTACTGCATTTATTAAAGTAGGTTAGGTAATAATCTGAGATATAAGCCAATTAAGCAACCTTGAGAGATAAGCCCTTTGACAACAGGTGCTCTGAATGCGCCTCGTTAACGAAGAGAAATCCGCTATCTGCTCTTACATTTAAGTGGGAGAAATCATTGATTGGCTGGAATTGATATTTGATATAAGTACCTGTATAGGATTTGCAATGTTCTCGCTACTGACTTGGTGCAGAGTGCCGGTGAAATCAAAATATGCTTATCAACCTAAGAAAAAAACTTACCCCCTTATCCATAAAAACTTAATCAGCTCTTTAGAAACACGTTAATTCTTGTATCGCTTCAACTCTCTCATTCCTGTTGCTGTCGCCATTTGCGAGTAAGTGTCATAACACGTCAATTGCTTAAACTATACTTAGCGTTGCGTTCGTTTTTATGAATAAGGAGGTTAGTTCATAACAAACAATTTTTTAAAGAAAATGTACACAGAAGTAAGTATACTGTGTACATTTTAATTAAAAAAATGTTCTTGAACATCATGTGCTACCACCAGTATCGTACTGTTGTTTTTGTACTGAGAAAATGTAAACCAGGTAAACTAGCAAGTCGGTTTCTGAACCAACTGCCGCCCACCGTGCAAGCTTTAAGGGCCTGTTCACACTTAGCAATTGTTGCGCGATTTCACAGCGAGGCGAGCTCGCCGCGAGCGTGGAGCGTGTACGCGCGAAGCCAACTTCGAATTTGACAGATAAATAAAGCGTTCACGTTAGAACCGCCCAACAATCGCTAAAAGTGAACAGGCTCTAAGAGTTTTGAGAGAAAAGACCGTGTGTCAAAAATATTTTAGTGCACGCGTTTAGCGATTAAAAATCCCTGTCACCTTCTCGCAAATACTGGTAGCAATGAATAATAACAGAGACAAAGCCAAAGTTTGTAAAACGCCAATTACTTTGTATCCTTACTTCCCGATTTACGCATCCAAACAGCTAATATTTACCACAAAACAAAAATAACAGTGAGCAAATATTTATAAATTGAAAAGGCAAGAAAGAAACACATTTCCCAGACTTAATCCAAACACAAATATATTGTTAACGCTTTCTCTCTGTCGACAAAAAGGTATTCAGGCGTCAATCGATGGGCGTAGAAAAGACATTGCTATTAGTTTTTGTAACGTGTGTACTGAATTTATTTTTGTATAGAAAAACGAAGAACTAAACATGCTATGGAGAGGTATTTCTCTATTTGTAACAATCAGAAATGGGGTTAATCCGTAGAATAACTGAAGTCACTGACGATGGAGAGGGGGCAGTTCGTTAAAATGACATATGGCGAATAACTGGTTAGCCGTTATGGCAGGAAAACAATATTTTTTATAAGGCCTGCCATATACGGGCTGCTTGAAGCAGGCAGGATTGACTCAAGTTGCGACTGCATAGTGAACTATAGACTCCTACTAGCGACATGAACCGCCCAGTGAAATTTCATTCATTCGCGAAAATCGCTGACTGCTCGAGCAGTGGACTCTGACTGCAAGAGCGATCCGTGTATGTTGATCACTGGGTAAACTGTTACAGCTGAGGGTGACGCAACATCAGTGCGTTGCGCTGCGATGACGCATAACATGGCGTCATTATGTCACAAGCACTAATGAGGCCTCGCCATAGTAACATACTCGTACCGTGCATGTGATAGCGTGTATCCCTTACTGTCTGGGTGCGTGTGTGCTTTTGCGAGTGTGCGGAAGACCTGATTTTCAATCTTGACCCTTCAACTTAGATTTTATCTTTCAAGTTAGACGCTTTGCATCTTAACTAGATTGACTAGGCATAATATCATAGACTACTCAACCCATAGGGATAGGCAGCCACATAATCATCATCATCATCTATAGGGTAGTAGTACTACTTGCAGATTCAGATAATGATATTTCCTGCAAGGTGAGCAAAAACGATACCCATGACGACAATGTTGACGAATTTTTCAGCAAAACACTGAATCTGCAACATGACTTTACGACCCAAAGTCGAAGTGATTTCAAAACAGACACTGTACGTGTCTCATCCACATTGTAGGAATGAGTTCTCTAAACGATCTTGCAGCATTGAACTCAACATGCGTCAGACGTTAAAACCATACGTGACTTGCTGCGAGTCAGTCTAGGTCAATATTGTAATAAGTTATGTCTGTAACAATGTATTATATTTTATAGTAAAGTCATAAACTAACCGGTTAAGTTTACACTATCAGGGTAGCGATTCACAACCGAGTTTTCGTACGATTCGGTAACTTTTATTTAATTTTAGTAGAGTAATTGAATTTTGTATATGTTAAAGCCAATGGCATCTAGTATTTATTAAGATAATAATTCAGACACCTCCTACATTAACAAATGGATTTAAAATTTAATAAAAATTACCGAATCGTAAGATAACTCGGTTGTGAATCGCTACCCTGATGGTTTAGTTAATCGACTAAAATTGTCACGATACCGTTGTCACTTTATATTACACGTTCAGATCAATCAGTTTTATGGGCATGTCAGTGTTAATGATAAAGAGTACAGTTAGCATGAAAATTGTGTAAGCGTACAGCTAGGTGAATTTTCCTTTAAAAAAACCTGAGTGAAGATACTTAATAGAATCTTACGCTTAAAGTTTTCAATAGATGGCCGAGCCGGATTCCCCTTATTATGGAGTTAAAATTTAGACTGTAATTTTAAATAAGGGTTATTGACAATTACCGAACTTTGTGAGAACGCGATGCTAAAACATTTGGTCTAAGGCTATGTCATTTCAAAAGACGCATAGGCAAAGTTGCTAAATTGAATAAAATAACCTCAACGATTGTAATAGCACGGCAACAAGTATAAGTAAATGTTAACTTATAGCTTCACCATAATACTTCTAAATCCCAAGGGAGCCATTGTGAACCGTACTCGCTGAGGCTGAACAGTCACCAGGCGTGACCCTCTTCGGATACAAATGTGTCGCCAGTTTAGCTCTGAATGGTTTATTCTTCATGGTCGAATGGAGTGGAGTTACCAGAGAGAAAGAATTGCATCGGAGTTTGTAAGGAAATTGTGACCTAAAGAGAACTGCGACGACTGACAAAAAAAACTTAATAACTCTGTAGGAAGAATTTGAAGAATTTTACTTTCGATTCTGCTATAGTTTTTGATGTATTATTTATTCAAGTGGACATTAAACCAGGTAATTTAGAATTGTTAAAAAACTTTTCATTCAACTTGCTATATTTCTGCTACCGTAATCAACTTTTTAAACCTCAGTTTGTCAAACTATTTCATTTGGATGATGTTTTCTAGAAACGCGAACACACATGAAAATAAAATAACTTTGGCAATTCCACTCTCGCGTCACAAACGTCGGATTAGAAAATGGATGAAAATATAAACCGCGAGATATTTCATTTCGATATTTCAATTGGATTGGATTCCACCTAAAAGTTTCAATATAAGTAAATAACATAAAGATTTTAGAGAAATTTACACTTAGGCCGTAGACTCGAGTTCGTCACGCTCTTTCGGAATGAAATTAATAAATAGACAGCTTTTATTTCGTCCCACTGTTGGGACCAGGGTTGGCATTCCGGCTAACACCCCTTTACATCTCGGTGCTTCACGCTTACTTCAATCATTAATACGCTTCACTTTGAATTAGTATTATCCCTCATTTTTTATGTACAAAATTTAAAAATGATATGGCTTAATTCTTTTCTCTCAAACGACCACAGTCGTAAAGAAACCTCACCACGACTGAAGTGAGTTTTGGCACCAACCAGAATAGCATAGCTGGGCTCACCTCAACTATGAGTTGGCGCGAGCCATGCTCCAACAACTGGGCTCATTGCGGATCGTTGGTGGGGTGTAGGTAAGGTTAGTAATAAACCATTCTGACAGATTTTATCAAGCCGCCATAAGGCGCCATAAGGCTACATCAGCCGGGACCAACTGCTTGAAGGGCCCTCCGAAGCACGGACATGCCCGAAAAAAACGTCACAGAATGTATGTCCGGGTGGTCACCCATCCCATTTACGAACTGGCATGTATTGCCTAACAACGGCGATTGTTATTGATCAACTATCAAAAATGCGCTACGAGCAAAAACTTTCAAAATTAAACTGTATTTTTGTGTGCTGTTGGCTTAAACTCCTTTTTCAGCTTCCTTCTTTGAAATCCTTTATAAAACCTTCATTTAATTACATTTGCTACATTGTTTGCTATAAATAGATCAATAATGGGTGCTCCCAATAAAACGTAAGTTCAAACGGTAAGTTGCTGACAAGTTTGTGCTCTGTTCTGTCTTATGTAGAGTTTAAAACGGCTAACTAATAAAAAAGGAAGGGCGTCCATACAAATACACGGTACGTCGAACGTAGAGTAATTAAAGCTTTGTCGTAAGAAGAAACAAAAGATTGTTTCAAATGATTTTGTACAACAGCGGACTTTGTGGCTTACGTCACGGGGAAAAAAGAAGGAACACTTACTTCTGTTCTTTTAGGTCCAGAGTCATTTGCTTTTTCTTGAAAATATTGGAAGAGTGGAAGTCTAACCTGCAACCTTTTCGCTTTTAGATAAAAATTAGACAGAAAAATCTAAAATCCTTTTAATATTAGAAATGTGAAAGTTTTGATGTGTGGATTTGGTCTTTCACGTAAAACTACTGAATGGATTTGAATGAAACTTTACAATAATATAGCTTATAGATCTGAATAGCGCATGGCTAGAATTTATAAAAAAAAACCATTTTTTCCAATTAAGTTCACGCGGACGAAGTCGCGGGCGGCCGCTAGTTAAAATATGAATTTTAATTCAAGGTTATTAGTTGACAATTTTTTTTATAGGTTAATTAGGCGCGCATTTGACCACAATCTCACCTGATCGTGAGTGATGATGTGGCCTAAGGTGGTACATGCCGGCCTAACAAATGGCTGTTCACTATCTTCTTGAAGAGGCCCAAGTTGTATTACTGTGGAAACACTTCAGCGGGAAGCTCATTCCACTCCCTTGCTGTTCGCATTATAAATGTGTTACCAAAACGGTTGGTAATAACATTGAATTAAAATTTATATAAGTGTATTATGAATATAATTTATACTAAAACATGATGTTCGGTAGTTAGCGATAGCAATTTGTTAAATTTAAGTAGCAGATGCACACTGCAAGCAATTAAACGACATCTGTTTATCTAATCGACTACCGATCTAGTTTATAACTTCCGTCTTGTATTCATTTGGTGAACAAATTAATATCTAATGGTTTTAACAACTTTTGCGTTCACAGGCTATAATAATTTAATTTCATAAATAATCAAAAACATCAGAAAACGTCAGAGACAATTTTCTTTGTTAATAATTATTATTTGACATAATAATTTTAAATTATTATCAAATCATTTATTTTTAATGACAATGTAATATTCATGATTTTTTATCTGCTTCAGAGCAGTGCAAGTCAAACAGTGGACTAATCGATGGCGATTATGACGGTAAATAAAATCAGAGGAGTTATGGGCCAAAACTGTACCCATTGCTTTAAGCGATAAGGCCTCAATTTTACCTTCATTTTCTTCTTGTTTGTTTTTGTGTCTGTTTTGAGAAATGAAGTAAATAAAACCTATAAAGTACATCAAATCTTTTGTTCCAGTCGTTAAGAACAATAAGCAACAAAATATCATGCAATTGAGCTCTCTAATTGTATTCGACACAATAAAATTCCAAATTAAAAGCTGTAGAACACAAACGTTGCCATGAAAAAACTCGAACGCAGTTAGAAAAATCCTCGCCAGAATTAAACTGGCCGCATCATTTGCAAATAAATTGCTTCACAGTAAATCGCTCCAATTTACTTGCCCAATTTTCTAATTCAAATCAGGAGGGACTTTATCTCAGCTTAAACAAAGCCGGGTTTGGGAGGGATATAGTGGAAAAAGAACCGAAGATAACAAGAGGTCAATGGGTCAGACTATTGTCGTACAGTGTTACTCATTTCACACAAGCTCTTACTTGTTATGGTCAACGATTAAGGAAGTTCCAATTTGAACCTTATGTTACTGAGGGTAAGGCGAAGGATTGACTGTTGTGTTGATGAAATTGAATTTCAACTTGGGCTCAATGAAACTTGCAATAGTGACAAAGGTTCTTTCCAACAGAACATCGCGTTAATTTTGTGCTCGAAAGCCAATTATCCCAAATCATCAGTTATTAAACGACATTGTAGTATTAAGATACTGTCACGAGTAGGTATATTCCAGGTGGGGTAGTTAAAGGCACAGAGTGTTACCGTCATGGTCAACGGAACATTGAGAAGACTTCATTTACCTAGCTAATTTGAACCCAACGTGGCAAGAGGCAAGCCTACCGCCGGTATTTGGGTTACTTGGGTTTTTCATCAGTGTTTTCCATCACCGGGAGAGTTATCCTGAAATTTTACAATGAACACAAAGTAGATGTTCTGGCCAGATTTGATCTTGGGGCCATTCCACCCAGAGTGTTAAACCACTGGGCCACGACCCTTTTACATGACATCGTAGTGTTAGCACCTTAACTACGAAAAAATATTAACCCCCTTATTAATTGGTTAGGCAGTGATTATAAATTAGGGGTTGAATCGGACATGTTATGGGTGACCACCCCGATTGAAATTTAGTGATGTATTTTTCGGGCATCTCCGTGATGCTTCGGAAGGCATGTTAAGCTGTTGGCCCCAGTTAACGACACTGGATGTCAGTCGTTGAGCCTAGTCAGAGGCTTTAGGGTGGCTTGATAACATTTAATTTTAAGGTTGCTTACTAAACTTACTGTACCCCTCCAACAATCCGCATTGATCCCGCGTGTTGGAGTATGGCTCGTTCCACCTCATATTTGAGGTGAGGCCTGTACCAAGCAGTGGGACGTATTAGGCCGTTTATGTATGAGAGGATTAAAATTACATAAATAATAATAATAACCAAAGACATAAAACTCTTACATAATAGGCTACAATAAAAGAAAATAAAAAAGAAACCTAAGCATACAAGCATAAACATAACTTCAGATTTGCGAAATATCTCTACATTTAGAGCGAACTTACATTTATCTACATTTACAATCACCATATTTTATTTCTAAAAAAGCTAGAAAATCTCAAGCTTAGTTTCTTTGCGGCTAAAGGATAAATGAGTTTCTTTGGACCTGCAAATGATAGTGCCGAGCAAAAACATTTAAAGATACTTTCTCTTTTGAGTTATGTGATAGAGACTTAAACATTAACATAATTATGTTACTGGGTTAAGCCCGTTTAATTGTGTTTGATAAATAAATAATAAATAAATAAATAAATAAACATTTATTAAATGGGATGGCAACTAAATATATAAAATGTGGTTTCTCTTTGGGCTTATTTTCTATCAACGAAAGTTGGACTGGTTTTGTAACTCAATACCATGTATTATTTTGGTTCTGTAAGATCAAATAACTCATGTTATTTTATAATATGCCTTTTATGTTGTGTATGTTACGACAATTTTCCACTAATTCAAATAGTTTTCAAAATTTTGTCTGCGCTGGATTAGCGGGAAAACCTGCCGTTTACACCCATTTTTGCTTTAAATCTATGATCAATTGATCAAAAACTAAGCATGGTTAACTTTACTTGAGGGTCCAGATAAAACAAAAATAACGTTTGCCACATAAATTACCTAATACTCTATTCTCGGTACGATCCGTGAATTACCCTACCTACCTACGTGAAATTGTTTGTACTGAGATAACTTTATCGCAAAGCCAAAACTAGAGAGCTAGACTCACATTAAATTGAAAACACAGGTTTATTTGGAAGGGAACATGAAAGTCTTTGATCTCTGCAGTTAACAACATGAAAGTTTGAATTACAATTGAATACAATCAAATTCGCTTACAGCAACAGTACTAACAGTACTTTACCTAAAACCTGACTAGGTCTTGATATTTAGGCAAGCAATTTCCACTTTTAAGCCTTAGTAAAGAGATTACATAATATATAAATCCTCCTCAAAATAGCTTTTTGCTTCGCTTATTCACACGAAAAAGGCCGGATCAAAGAGTCTTACTTCGTTATCAACGTCACAGTATAAACCATACAGTAGGCTATCTAAGGCCGCCCGCCGAGTTATTAGCCTAGCGTGCACACAGACACGCGGCACAGCCCGATGCCGCCTCCCTATGCCTCCCTATTTTATGCTAGCGTGTGCGTGAAATTGCGTGTGCGTGATATCGCGACACGGCGCGCGACGCGCACGCACACATTCAAACCGAGAGTGGCACGTTTGTATGTAGATCGCTTACTGTAAGATTATACTGTGTCAACGTACTACTCGGAGCCACGCTTTCACATTAAGCCAATTTTAGGTACAATCAATCTGTCAGGGATTTAGATTGTAATTTGGGGTCGGATGGTACCTTGGGGAAAATTGGCCAATTGACAATACACTCGACGGTTTAACTGCAGGACTGGCAGTTTGAAACGAGCATTGGGAGAACCTTTCTTAAGAATATCAAGTCTTTTTTTTTCTAGACTTACACGCTTCAGTATCGGAATCACGGAAGTAAGATAAGTTTTTTACAACAAAATTTCTACTACGCGACAATCGATATTATTGCTATAAAATACTCTTTTAATCAAGGTTGAAGGTGAACTTTTCTTTCTTTTTCTTGCTTCACGCTTACTTCAATCATTAACACGCTTCACTTTGAATTAGTATTTTGTCTCATTTAGTATGAAAATAATTAAAAAATGTTGTTGGCTTAGTTCGTTTCTCTCAAACGACCCCATAGAAATTGAAGTTTAAAGATAACTCACCACGAGCGAAGTGAGTTTTGGCGCCAACCGGAATACCATATGATAGCTGCGCGTGCTCAGTAACGCTTGTATAGGTACTTAGTTTCTTAGAATAATTATAAGTTTTGTGGTTATCCTAATGCTAAAGTTACCTACTGTATATTTATAAGATCTTTTATAATAAATGTAAAAAAAACCTTTATTATTTTTGGCAAAGCCTGGAAAAAAATATATTTTTATTCATTCATTTAGTAAGTATTAACACTTTTTTCATGTAAAAGGTTACGTACCATAATCCGTAACAGCGAAGAGAGATTTTGAAATACAGATTCATGTCTTACCTGAAACAAAAAACAAGAACTTACATAATGTAGATATTAATTATCCAACACCAAGTCACTAACGCAGTTTTGTACAGAAATAAAATCATTTTTTAAGAGGGAATACCAAAAACACTTTATCTATACTTATAATAAATCTGTAGAGAGGCCAATTCTGTACATGAAATATATTTAAAAAATAACTATCAAGGGGTGATTAGAGATCGCTACTGATGCCAAAAATGCAATCAGTAAAAAATTTGTCTGTCTGTCTGTCTTTCTGTCTGTCTGTCTGTCTGCTGTATGTTCGTTATGAAAACAAAAACTACTCGACGGATTTTAACGAAATTTGGCACAATTATTCTTCATATTCTCAGGCAGGTTATTGTATAATTTTTATTACGCTACGATTAAAAGGAGCAGAGCAGTGAAGGGTAACATTGGAAAAACGAGAAAAATTAATCAATTTTGCACACGTAAAAACTACTAGATGGATTTAAATGAAACTCTACAGTAATACAGTTTATGCATCTGAATAAGACGTTACAATTTTATAAAGATATATCACATCTTTTTTAACTCAAGTCCACGCGGACGAAGTCGCAGGCGGCCGCTAGTCTATATTAAAAAGTCAACGTGTAAGAAATTAAGTTTTCGGCGACAAGATAATTTGGATATTCAAATTATCATTAATGTATTTTAGGAGCTACAAAATAAGGGGCAACTAACAAATCAATTTTATGGTAATTAATTAAAACTTAATTGAAATTTTCGCAAGTAATATCAAATAAGCGAGAATTGGTTGGACCAAATTTAATGTTTGTAGTGTTCTAGGTTTTAGTAGTACCCACTTTCGAATGGTTAAATTTTGAAATGTAGAGAAGTTTATCCTACTAATATTATAAATGCGAAAGTTTGTATGGATGTGCCGTGTTGCTCTTTCACGTAAAAACTATGGATTGGTTTGATGGAGCTTTACAATAAATTGCTTATGGATCTAAATAGGACATAGGCTCCAATTTATAAAGATGTATAACATTTTTTTAACTTAAATCTACGCGAACGAAGTCGCGGGCGGCGGCTAATGGTTCTACGTAGACTCTTCATATTACTCGTCCAAAATAATCTATCATACTCCTACATTCCCTAATTCCATAAATTTATTATGAAACATTATCCTTTTGCGCTTATTCTCTTTCAGAAGCTGACATACATTTTATGAATGTAAAGTCGCGGAATGAAAAGCTTGACCAGTTTTCAAATAAATTCATTTACGCGCTGCAAGCACATGTTACCTTTTTAAACTGTGTAACAGGAAAAAAATTAAAAATTTGATTAGACGTATGTTCCTTCACGATTGACAGTTGAGCCAATACTTTTGTCAATATCATCAGATCTTAGGCTGGTCAAACTTTTCATTCCCCGACTGTACATAATCATATTTTTTCTTTAAATTAAAAATCTCAAAAACTTGATTTGATTTAATTTATCTTCTACTATATAAAAATAAGTCGGGTTTTCCTTCCTGACGCTATAACTCCAGAAAGCACCAACCGATTTTCCCGGTTTGGCATTCGTTGGAAAGGTCTCGGGCTCCGTAAGGTTTATAGCAAAGAAAATTCAGGAAAATTTTAACAGAAAAGCGGGAAAATCTTTTTTCACATACAGCTAAGCCCACGCGGACGAAGTCGCGGGCGGCTGCTAGTTTCATTATAAAACTAATGTTTTAAATTACTCGTCGGGTTAAAAATTACTCATCTAATTATAATTGATTAGAGGAGTAATTTTCAAAAAATATTCATTGTATGTTTTCATGTTTGTTAGTAAACTTGATATTTTTCATAGGCAATTAAGTGTCACATAGCGCTTTATCTGACTAAGCAACAGCATGCTCACTTCGAATGCTACGCTCGCTCGGCCTGGGTCGTATTTTTTAATCATACTGATCTAACATTATTTGTCAGTTTTCCCCAGTTTTCCCGCCTTTAACGGATCACCTAATAAAAAACAACTGTCAGCTTACTATTTGGTACTCTCACAGCAGACTAGAAAGTGAATTAAGCTTACTGTAGATTTCAAACTAACGAACTTTCCATTAAGCTGACGTCACGAGTAACGGAAAATATATGCCACTATCAATTACTGATTTCTCGACAAAAACAACACTAAAAACAAACCCATTTGCCCATTTCATGAGGCTGAACCTAATTTGATGAAGTATCAGAAATAAACTTCATCGTGTTTAAAACACAACATCTATCATTCAAGCCTAATAAACATCACACTTTTGCGACACCCTCCGACCCTTCAAGTAAACTTTGCAAACTGTGATAATGCCATGACGCACCCTCGTAAAATAACTGGGTTGTGTGTCGGTAATTTATTTTATTCACCATAAACATTGCGAGATAAACAATAAAGCGATATAATAAAAATGGTACCGTACAAAGGTTCCGATATTTACTGCGTGTTCTAAAATTGCTTGTGCCAGTGATTTGTAATGGAAGCGCTGATTGTATCCGAAACGTTTACTGCACAAAATGTATGACATAGTGATAATAAAATGCAATGAAATTGTTATTGATGTCGCCTTATGAGTTAAAATAGTTTTAGCTGCAATAAAATGTGGTGGATGCAAAATTTTGTATTTTATGAGTGAGGTGATTCTGTTTGGGATTTTGTATTTTATTTATTCTGATGACAAGAAAGCCGATTCAAAGAACTTCGATTAGATTAGATTGAAAGATTAGGTGTAACGATTGAGAAGTTGTCCACTACACCAGAAGTCACGGGTTCGATTGGTTTCAGTACAAACATTGTGTGTATGACAATGTGTGTTTGTGTTGGTCTGGGTACCTATTTGCTAGGTATATTATGTAATGTTTTTACAAAACAAAGGATCCTAGTCCTTCCTTCTTTAGTTTCCATCGTATGGGTTTTGCATAGTTTGGGGCTAGATGGGGGTGGGTAAGTGTTCAATAAAATTAATTATCCTTTTTATTTTTTAGTGAATTATAAAAAATGTAGGCAACAATCATAAATTTATCATGAATACCGTTCCAAAATGTGCACAATGCAAAAGTAGAAATTGCTAGTAATATTATGGAATTAGTAAAAACAAAGCGAGAAAGCCAATTGTTAACATTAAGCAAAGTCAACAAACCACAAGTTTCAAAAAGTTATAGCTACAACTCCTATTTGTAAGAAAATATAATACAAAATGGATAATTTCAAATACGCGCCGCTGATGCCACTATCCTGTCAACCGGAGACCGATCACCTATTCAACCGTCCAAGATCTGTAGTGACTTGAATATGTGACCAAGGAAATGCGTAGGAGCCAACAATTCATCACACTTCACTCATTTCCTGGTTTCGTTAGAAAATTAATCACATTCCGCCTGTTCGGTCCGATATCCGCGACGATCTATCTCGCCTGACCTGATTCGTAGTGTCGTAAGTTTTATAGGCGCTGATCAATGATATCATAATAAAAAAGACGTAGATAGGTTACTTGTGCTAAAAAGGTGGCATCCGAAATCAAAACTTCGAACACCTGAGCAAAGCATTTACAGTTTGAGACGGCACTGCGCTATGTCTAATGTCTATGTCTAATGTCTCGTTTACGCTACTATCTAGTACACACAATCAAATTTAAGCCAGGGGTTAATTACATTACACATACACACACATACATACACACATTACACACACTACATACATTACACACACACATTAGTATCTTTTAAATTTAATTGGCGCTGATGATATTTGAATGCCTATAAAACACTTATTGCTTTGCTTTAGAACTTTAACTTTATATCTATGGCACGCTTCATCGTGCAAACTGCCGAAGTACATAACAGTCATCCTCAACATTAGAGTAAGGCTGTCGCGAGTTTTAAACAATTACAAACTAAAAGTAGGTAGTTCAGTAAATTAGCACACATTACATTACTATTTTTTAGTAAGCCTATATTGTCTCACTGCTGGCCAAAGGCCTAAGAGGCCGAAGAGGATAGCCGAAAAGGTACTCCGAAACCCTAACAAGATGACATAAATACCACCACGAGTGGTGTGTACCATTACCATTCTCTAGGCTCGGGATAGAGAGGGATATAAAGAAGGCTTTTGCCCAGCAGAAGAACAAAACGGACTAAGTAAAAAAACACGTTCTATGTGGTGGTCACTAAAATCCAATGTACTTCGTGTAGTCATCCGTCCACTTTCCGGGGAATCCTATAAATCTGCGTCGGAATACATACAAAATTCAATTCCCCAAACGGTAACATAGTAATCAATCACACATACAGTAAACGTTTCTGTATAACGCGAAGTATCGAGATATCGCACCCTGTTCACCCCTGTTTTTGTACGGCGTCCCGCCAAATTGAGCGTTATCACCCCTAGAGAAGTGCTTTGAACAATAATATCAATGCTTGACAGAATAACAAGTTTTTTCGTTTACTTTAACAATTTTGGGGCGATCACTCTATTTTACGTTTACTAAGAAAATAAACTTAAAATGAATGAATAGCTTTGATGGAGCTTGGATTATCATTTAATTTTTTTTTTCTTTTCAAATAAATCCGCTTCTGATTCACACAAATAGGTATATAATTTTTGATCCTGGTGAGTGATTCTAAGGGTTAGTAGATAAAATACTGGTGCGTTTTTTTTCCGAACAAACTCTTCGATACTTATTTTTTATTAGGGACTGGGCAGTCATGTGATCACCATCTCATCTGGTGGTGAATGAAGATTACGGTGGTACATTACTGTACAATAAATCCTCATTCACTCTTCTTTTAGCTGTCCGCATTATACAAGAGTCAGCAAAACGCTTTTTGACTAAGTTTTTTTTATCTTAGTGTGCAGTTATAGTGTTCACAAAATTAGTCGCGAGACGTCTTCAGCATTTTTCTATACTTATTCCTCATAGTTAAGGATTAGGCCTACCACGCCAACTTGAAAAAATCCACCTGTATATAATTGCACCTCTTGTTCTTTTATGCAAATACTATTCGCTTCAGTTCGCTTCGAGTTAATTCAATACTGCTAACTTCTACCACAAACATTTTCTACGAGATTGCAAAACTTTCCTTTGAATCAATATGCAATTGCGCTAGAAAATTGCTTTGTTGTTCTATAGTACTGCTCCGTACTGTACTGTACCCCTGAATAGTTCATTATGAACCCCCAATCTTTGTAGTACTTAATTTCTGAACCATTACACCAAAGTCGTCAAGGTGACCTGAGAAAGATTCCAGGCAGGATTTCTATAAGCGTAACTTAACTTGATAAAGCTTTTTGTGTGAGTCACAAAAAAAAGCCAAATTACTGAAAGACAGAAAACAAAAACAAATTTTGAAGCCGTATAAAAAAGTTGCCTAAAACCAAACAGTGGTACGTTTAATTGCTTTAATAATTTATAAAGAGTAAATATAATTCCTTCTATAAAACTTTTAATAATTTCTGTTCCAGAAAGGTTTTAATGTTCGACAAATTAATCAGTTCCATAAAGACAAGAAAAGTCTTTTAAGGCTTGCAACGGGAACGTTTAAAAAGTTTCGCTTTATAGCGATAAATCTTATGGATTTTGTCTTCGCTGTGTCATCAATCTCCATAGCTATACTGCCATTAAGCTGGAGTTCAGAAAAGTTGTTACCTGAGGGAGGCTACGGATAAATGAATGGGAAATTTAAACATCGTTTTCTGGTGTAGAACTGAGAACATGGCCTACCCAGGTATGTTAAATTCTGGCCAGGTACAGAAAGCTTCCTAATGATGTATGCTAAGTAGTCAATATTACCCCCCATATTTATGCTCTTGGGGGTCGAATGGCAGAGTACGTATCCCATGTCCGATTGCTGGTTCTACGCTACCTCCATATACATGCGTTGAGTCCCTTGAGTTAAAAACGGCGTTAGTTTTTTATGCTCTAAGTTACTAACAAGCCTTTTTTGAATAAAATAGATATAAGACCACTTTCGTCAAAACTGACGTTCAAGACGTAGGCCAAAAAACTCCAAGCTGAAGTGGGTGGGTGGGAGCAGGTCCTGTCTACAGACGACCTGGTACACTAATTCGGATAATGGCGGACTTTGGCAGAAGACGTCAAGATGTATTGTGATGTGATGTATTTTACAGAATATGTAGTATGTATGTTGTAGTATGTAGTAGGTATAGCACCATTTAAAGTAAAAATCAAAGTGGGGCTCGCATACAAAAACGTTTTTTACTCGATAATGGCACGGAACCCTGGGTGAGCGAGTTCGATTCGCACTTGGTCGGTATTTTTTTTATTTTTCACCCTATATCCATACTCGTATAGATAAATCTTAGGCATTTAAACCTGACTGTAGACATTATATCATACGTTTCGGCAGAGCAGGCTTTTAGGATTGAATAAAATATGCATCCTATGCTTTCAGCAAACAGACTGGCTTCAATTGAATGCTATTCTATGGCACATTCGCCCTTCCCTCGATAGAATGATCTGTTAAAAGGGGTGAATTGCTTCGCTTGCATCCCTTTTAACCCCGAAATATTTTCCCTCTCTCGAAGTAAGAAATACAAAACTGACTTTTTGAACCCATGAAGAGTGATGTTAGTAACTGTAGCTTATAACTATCTGTTTTAAACACCCTGGCTTGAACCCGGTGGTCCTAAGTTCAAGACTGGCCGGGACACTACTTTGTGGTCAAAGTACAATTTGCAGCTTACACTCCAGTAATGGAAAACACCGATAAAAAACCCAAGCTACCCGGATAACAGCGGCATTAGGCTTTGCACGTTGAGTTTAAATTGAGTTCAAAATGAGGGCTTCTGAATGTTTCGTTCACCTTGACGGGACTCGAACCCGCGTCCTTCCGCGGGCTTGCGAAGGACGCGGGTTCGGGTCCCGCCTGATGCCAAGACCGAATGCCTTTTTCTGGTTTTCCTATCTTTAGTAAGATGATAATGCATTATCCTTAATGCTAAAAATAAAATAACCTATCAAAAACATAGTTTCATCTTAATCGAAAGTCAAATATTTGCATTAATGTTTCATTCGAGTGTTTAAGGTATATGCCTATACGCCAGGCTTGCGAAGGACGCGGTTCGAGTCCCGCCTGATGCCAAGACCGAATGCCTTTTTCTGGTTTTCCTATCTTTAACAATTGGGATTTATCGTGAGGGGCGTGTGTTATAGTTTTGAATTTCCACCAATATTACTTTCCATAAAATTAGGGCATTGTGTCAATCGTAGATCTAAAATATAACACTTACAAAAAGAGGTGTGCAAAACAAGGATAAGAAAGATCTGTGAAGTGAAAAATTTGCGTGTTTTTCATTTTTGTGTATTTTTGTGGGTAGTTAGGGAGATGTCGTATATCAAAGAGATTTCCTGTATCTGCTCGTCAGTGTGAATTCTAAAAGCGCAGCTCAAAGGCCGTTAGTTTGTAGTTTGTCTGGCATGTATTCTACATTCTAACTGTATATTTATTCAAAGCCCTTACGAGGTTTCAGGTGGACACACACATTCTGAATAAATCTCAATGTAACATAATCAGACTATGTAAATGTCAGCCTCACATACCTAGTAATAAGTAATAATAAAATGATAAAAACGCTGTTTTGTATTTATTCGTGTGATTCCGGCCACTTTTGATAAGGCGGGCCTATAATTTAAGGCGGCAAAAACATGACCCTTCGATTCAATTAATCAGAAGGCCCTAACTTTTAGAAGACAAATTAAATAACATCTTCTTTTCGCGTAATTACTGTTAGTCCATCATGAGTTGACGCTTACGGCGATGGAACTGCATTCATTACACTTTTTAGGGTTTGATAGAACGACTATAAATAATATTAAGATAGACAATCTTCATTATGAAATCTTTAATATTAAGGAAATATACATTAAGAAAATACGTTGATAACCAGTTTTCCGTCACTGGCGGCAAAGTCGCATTATGTTTATCGACTGTATTTTTATATTCTACGGTCTGTCTAGCTTTAACAGATACAGATAGAGACATAAACCAACAACTAAACATACTGTACAAACACTAAATAAACCGGGTTTTCTGCAACATATAACTACGGTAAAAACTACTGTTTTACCTGTATTTGCCCGACGTTTCGGCGACAATTGCATGTGCCGTGGTCACGAGCGGACTGGCGGCGCGCGGCGCCGTCTGACGGTGCGCGGAGGAAAATCTTCGTCCACCCGCACATTTTCAACATTGTTAGCGGTGGTACAGTCAGCCCGGCAAAACACACTAACACCGTCCGGTTTTACCTTGGACGGTCCAAAACGCGATTTGCACCTTGCAATCACTGGATTCCATGCAGACGACAACTTGAAACCATCCTCCCTATTGAAATTACGATGTTTTTTAATTTCAATAGCTTCTCGTACCATTCTGGTATGTGGTAATAACGATCAGTGGAGAGGATCTTTGGGTCGTGCAATTCCATCCAGTGATTCACCCCTGAACTCAATAGGTGTTCTGCTATGGCGGATTTGGTCGTCTGTCGATTCTTCACAGCTGCGATGTGCTCTTTTACCCTCTCAGCAATCGGACGCTTCGTTTGCCCGATATAAGAACTTCCGCAGCTGCAGTCAACTTTGTAAACCCCCGGTGTCTGCAAAGGTATTACATCCTTCGGCAAGCGCAACTCTCTCGTCACTTTGGCGAACGGACTACATACAGTCTTAATGGCGTATCTCCTTAGTACTGAGCCAATTTTGTCCGTTACACCTTTCACATAAGGTAGAAAAGCAGGTACTCGGCTCACCATTGGTTGTTTTTCTACCTTTTTCCTCTGTTTCATAGACCTCCTTGTCACCTTATAGCCGTTTTTTCTTAGAACCCCCTGGACATGCTTAAGCTCCGCCCTCACATGCTCAGGGTCGCATAGACTATGTGCCCTATTTACTAACGATGCCACAACGGCTTGTAGGTGACCTGGATGGTGATGTGATGAGGCATGCAGGTATCTATCCGTGTGTGTTGGCTTACGGTACACAGAGTGTGCCAAGGTCCCATCTGGCCTCACCGTTACCTGTACGTCCAGAAACGCCATGGATCTACTCTTCTCCATCTCACAAGTGAACCTAACCTTTGGGTGAATGGAGTCACAGGTAAAACAGTAGTTTTTACCGTAGTTATATGTTGCAGAAAACCCGGTTTATTTAGTGTTTATATAGTGAAAAATGCAACAAGAAAGTTTAAAAACATACTGTACAAAACCAAGAGGACTCAATTATTGAAATCATGTGGGATAACACCACCTCGGCCACATGGCAAGAAAGGATGTCAACAACACTGGCAATGTCAAAAGTAAATTATCGAGAGGTAGGAATCCAATGCGATGGAGCAATCAGATTCGCATTACCCTTAATACAACTGTCCACAATGCCTTTCATCCTGCTTCTGACATAGAGGCAGATGGCGACAAATAGTTCGCGGCTAGGTGCTCCATGAAGATGTTCACGACCCTCAGCATTGAAAAAAAAGACGCAAGGAGGAGGAGGAAGTAATCGCTACCACCAAAGACTAATTGGTGATGACACAATACCGTGCTGTACAAAATATCCAAAACAATCTAAAATTGGAATTGAATTTGGACTTGTTTTTCAACTCCCTAAAAACCAAGACGTTAACAGCTGATGTGGGGAAGAGCAATTTCATCTGTGGAATCAAACTCCACAAGCTCAATTTTGAGTTGATCCGAAACTTGCATCAATAAAGCTTGTAAGCAGAGTCTACTATTTAGCTAGCGTTTTGAATATTCTCTAAAATGTGGAGTTTCCGCACGCTGTTTCTAATAGTTGGAGTTGAAGATAGTTTGGCGAAGTTCGCTTTGTACCATTCGCCGCTTTGAAGGCTTTCTGCGTGCCGCCGGCCCTAATGAGGGGGGAATAATTAAGAGACTAGTTCGAAGCTTATTTACACTCATAGTTTTAGGGTTTATATTAGTCACTAAACACAACTAAATAGATGCAAAAGGCTAGAGCATTAACCCTCACTATTTGCAAGATGGGTGGCAGGTGCTGGATGCGAGCAGAGGAAGATCGAGTTCAGTAGCGTGTAATAAGAGAGGCCTATGTCCAGCAGTAAACTGCAATAGGCTGATGATGATAATGATTGAAAGAGGAAGGCCTACGTTCCTTGGATGATTGTGAGAGCATCTTGAACTTCAACAAGTCAATGGTTTGTTAACGACAAGGATTAATGTGATTGGATTCATCCACTATGGCACAATATGGGACACAGGGTAGTAGCAAGAGAGAAATTTTGATGAAGTGTGAGAATGGTGCTTAAATAGATTGGCCACTTTTAACTTAGTTACCTTGTATAGAGGTATTAGGCCCAGACTCCACCGGAGCTGAGCGGAGATGTGCGGCGTCGAGCTGTGTTTTCAACAACCAATAGAATCACATCTCCACATCTCCATGTGTGAATAACGCAATTCCATTGGTTGTTGAAAACACAGCTCGACGCCGCACATCTCCGCTTAGCTCTGGTGGAGTTTGGGCCTTAACGTCAACCTTTACCTAAGGGCACCTTATACTGCTACAAACGCATATAACCAGTTGAAGATGGCAAGATGTTCATGACAATTGAAGGTGCAGACAATAAAATAAACTGAAATATTTCCCTCAGTCTTCTAAATTGCGTTGTGTTTAAAAAAAAGTATTTTCGAAATTAAAACCGCCTAAATGCTTCCGATTTATATGCAACGTTAGACAGTGAACCGTACGTTTAAAGGCATTTTCCTTTGAGCACACAACAATTCTCTACTCCACAAAGATTCAGAGCATCTTTTATTGATTCACTTGAATGGTCCCCAATTATACAATACGAGAACTCGTTCTAAGTACTTCGCTAAAACCTTCTATTTAAGTAAATATTTTTGGTCCCTGTCCCTTGACATAGGATGTCCTCCTTCAAAACTTATTAATCTCCCAGACACACAAAAATCTTTATTACTAAAGCGATAAAGTCCAGATTTATTCGCACTCAAACTAAACTCGTAAACAAAATAAACGCCCACTCGAATAAAGCGGTGAAATAAACTTAACGTACGTATTCCCAAGCTAGGGCAACTTGGATGATTGTTGACATGTTACCAGATATCTCGTTTTTGTTTTTGGATTCAATTTATTCTGTTCGGAGATGTTTACTTCTTTAAACAAGATGGGATGGGTCAAGATTGAAGCGGAATACTTAGTGTTGAATGTTTTGTAGGTTATATTGCAGGCTTTTCTGATATTTTACTAGATATTTCTCTTTTATCCGGAATGGGTTTGCGTTGGACCTACGGACGTAATCCACTTAGAGCACAGTTTTGAATAGCTCAATCGCGACTAGCACAAAATATATCCGCGAATAGCACAAATTAATTAATATTCAAAAGACTGACGTAATCTACTTCGAGCTCAGTTTTCAATAGCACATGTCAACATAGCTGAAAAAATACATTTATTTAAATCCACAAGACATGCTATTCGTGGATAAACAATCCACGAACAGCACATGCCAAAAAAATGAATTTTTCGAGGATTGATATCGTGCTATTGGCGATTGTGCTTATCAAAACTGTGCTCTAAGTGGTTCCCTCTTCAGTCTTGCCTACAGGAGAGCGATGACGAAGCCAGTGGCCTGGAAAGCTCACCCAGAAATCTTGCCTTCAAGACAACAAGGTAGTATGTATTCGGATTACAGACGCAGGGAGAAACACACCTTATCAAACGTTTAGTGCGAGAAGCTGGAGAGCCCACCAGATGCCGAGGAAACTCTTCTAGCGTCTGTAGTCCGTTCGCGTTAAGAATGCAGTGATTTAATATTTCCTGTCCTTCGACCTAGCACGCCCTCTTACCATTCAAATCAAACCTAATTAGAAATCCAAGTCCACAGTGACCAACTGAACGCATGTTTTCGAACGCAAAGGTTGTGGATCTGAGTTTTTTTGTGTGCGACAGAATTACATTAGAAAATCACTGCATTCTTAGTGTGAACAAACTATAGTGATCATCCGGTGGTGGAAAGTACAGAGTAATAAAGTAGGTATTCTCCTACGCCAAGAAGTTGGATTTACGCCACTGTATGATGCGATAGTATGAAAAAAAATCTCTCGTAATGACATACGCTCACAATTATATTCTAAACGGTACGGTAGTTACCCGGAAACTGTACAATGAACACAAGAAGGTTCACCGGCTAGACTCGATCTCGGTACCACTTGTGTTCCAAATCACATTGTTTAACCACTAGGCCACGACGAAAAGATCGCTTTTATCATAATGTGTACGAGTACAATAGTAGGCACTAAAATGTCTGTTTTTATGAGTACTATTTAGTTGGTTAATTGATTTGTACTTTTACTTCGTACTCATGCAATATGTGAACAAAAACTTAATTACTGGTAGTTTTTATTAACCACGCTGTTGTGATAGTCTGAGCTGTTCAATATTTTATTTGTGTTGTTATTGCTAACTTTCCATTATAACTGAAATCAAAAACTTGCATAGAGAATGCTAACAATCCATCAATTATTCGAAATAACACTCGTCCATTTGCTAAAACTAACAATAGTGTGAATATGTTTCTGTGATGCATCGCTTTTGGAAAACCGCGTAATGAAAGAATACGAATGAAACAAAATATTATCTATGGTTTTTAGCGAACATTTTCAATTAATTCAATGAGCTAAAGTAAACTTTGAAAGGTTTAAAAGACTACAAGTGAGAAAAAAATTGACCAGACCACCGATAGGTTATTTAAGAAGCAATTCGACCATATTTTGTCACATTGTCATGAAGCAACTATTTTTGCCAGTCAACTAAATCAGAATTATGGAAAACCATGAAAAAGGTAACTGGATGTAGCTTAACTAGTAACTTGGAATGGCAGGAGGAAGACATAACGCGAAGCTACTTTATTACTTTATGACAATCAACTAGTAAAACTCTGTAGATTTTTTGATCTTCTAATATCCCGAAGGGCATTGATGGTTTTGCCACACTCACTCTTATCTAGGAGTAAAAAAAGTTCTCAGTTGCGACTGATTGAAACGGTGACTTAATTTCAGTGTGAAAGCAAGTGTTAGAATTCTCAAAGATTCCTGGAAATGTTGTTCTCTTATTCTTATTGTGAAACTCCAACGTAAGACAGGAATTTCCATAAAGATATATCAATTCTCGACGTCCCCTATCGCGTTACTTGTAAATAAAACAACAGAGCTCCTTTTAAACAAGCTAACAGGAATCTCGTTTTGTTTTCAAAAGTAATTGTTTTGAAGTAAATTGGTTGTTAGGAAAACAGTTTGTATTATTAGAAAAGTTGACTTTCTCATCATAGGCTTTGAGGTCGCTGTTGATTAGCTAAGTATGAGCTCAACTTATAAAAGTTGAGTCATAGATGCTCAAATATAATATTGAAAAAAGGCAAAAACTAAATGAACTGAGTTTTAGCCGTAACAAAATACACATTATGACACAGATTAACACAATTTAGTTTAAATTACTTTCCAATTAGAACCTATTTAGAAATTTATTTTAATTTTATCATAAAACTATTTTTGCTGTGCTCGATGAGGGCGACTAAGTTATAAGAACTTATTATGTATCTTCCAGCTACTATGTTACACTTAGTTTGCGAATAAATGCTTTGACTTTGACTTTGAATTGATTAACCAGTCCTCAGCCCAAGTAAATCATTCAGCAACTTAATTCCAAACAAACTACTACTATACCAACGTTTTCTTAAACAATAAAAGCGAGCTAACATTGCGGCCGCTCAGGATATTGACAATAAAAATTCCTCGACCGCGCAGTGGAATTCGCGAGGTGCGTGGTGGGACGCCCCCCTACACTGAAACAACTGGCTTATTTATTGCTGCTTACTCGCAGAATGGTAGGCTGCCGACCCTAACATACAGCCATATTCCATGTCCGTGAATGGAACTGTAACGCTAACAGACATCCTTTTTCGAATCTAACGCCAATATACTCGTTCGTCAATGACATTTAAAATGTTCATTCAATTATGTTAGCTAGACGGTGGTGATCTTCGCGCAAAATTAGCTTAGCAGCCAGGCTCGGGAGGAGTTAGCTCAATTCAATTCTAGTATACAATACGACATACCGAGCAACACACGAAGTTTCAAGCACATTTCTCAACCCCGTAACACCTTTCAGTCGCCTCATTTTTGGTAACCCTGAAGTAACTACGACCGTCGAGCTGCTCCAATTACATAGGCACCTTACTACGACGTCTGTTTCTTATAATCGTCACAATGATCCAACTGATGCCATACTCCCTCCTTTACTACCGCTTCAAGCTTGCTAAATTAAGCCCCTTTTTATTTATTATTACGTTTAACTATTGACCCAAATTAAAAGTCCAGTTACTCAACTCTTATCTCTTACGGCATATGCTTCTCCTTTCTCCAACCATCTCGGATATACTTCAAAAAATATAAGCCTTTCCTGACATAAAAGTAACGAAAATCTTTCATGCAAATAAATTTCCCTGGTGCGATTATAAAGGCTAATACCTAGTCTCCCGTAAGAAAAGGTGCGGCTTCCGTTGATATAAATTGAAGGGTATGCGTCACTGCGAGCGGAGGGGATTTTTTAAATCCAAACCTTTGACACGCCCTATGGCGAGATCACAAAGGCACAATATTTTTATACAGGCTGTCCCTTAAAGTAAGGATCAAATCGGACAGGCAAATTTCAGGGGTAGTTTTTAAAACCTTCGCTAAACGTATCGTTTTTTATTCAGCTTGATTTTAAAAACGGGCCCAAGTTGCTGACATAGATAACAAAAGTCGGGAGAGGCACCCACGATATGTTTGCTCCATTTGCTCTCTACTTCCACGAACGCCCTGTGTAATTTAATAAAGATGAAACGAATACTTATTCATAGCCATGTAAACCAAGAAGCAAGTAAGTAGTTCTTTAAGAGGAGCTTAAGAATCATCATCAAGGTCGATACACGTGACTCACTCACTGGAAAGGTGACATCCAGTGGCATACCCATTAAATACTCCGGGACTCCCTCTCATCGTCCATGTTGGGAAAATACACAATACAGGTGGTCTAACTTTTAGCAATATTATTTTATAAAACCAATGAACACTTAGTATTTTATTTCAACTTTTAATTTGAATGTTCCCATTCCTAACTTCAAAGACCAAAACTTTCATAAGAAATCCCTCTCATCTTTTTCTCTCAAACTGGAAATTTCCAAAAAGCCCTTCTTAACGGATGCTCATGTTGTAAAATGTTTCAAATTTTAGCCTTGCGTACGTTGATGATCAGTTAGAACAAACGATTATATAACTAGTTATGTTGCTTTCAAAAGGGCAAAACCTTTTGCTACAGTGGAGTTTTAAATTACCTTTTTTGTAATATTCAAGGCAGCATTCCCTACGTTTTCAAGACTTTCTTTATCCAACATTTCATTCTTGGGTCTCTCCAAAATTTGAGGGACTCTGTCCCCCAAATTTTGGAGGATATTGTTAAATGTGGGACGTAAGACCTGAGAAGACACACGTCAGTGTCTAGGTAAATCGAAATAATCTAAAATAATAATAATGTAAAAGTCACGCAATTCAATAATTGCAAGCGAAAACATTTTTTGACATTTAAAAGGAGGAAAGACAACAACTTGTATCATTTGTAGAACATTGGTGGCATTGAGATATGAAAAGGTTTTTTGTTATAGAGTTATATTTTTTTACGTATCTACAGGAAAATTACAGAAACAATGTAATTATGATCCGTGTAAGCAATACAAATAATACTTAAATATTAAGACAAATTACTAGAAATATTATGTTCTGCAATGGACGTCTTGCAGTTCATAATGACGATAATGACGAAAACAATTATCAAAACGATACGCACATTACAAATCTACCTAAAAATAACTAGTTTGCACACCAGCCACTCATAACTTCATTTGATTACTATCTCGAAACCCTTTTAAGTGCTGACGTCATCAACGCAACCAAAAGCGTAAAATTAAAACCTCTTTCATCTGAGAAACGAGACCAAAACCAACAAACGGATAAATCAAACATCTCAGTCTCGCTGTTAAAAGCGGCTCATAATCTATTTTTGATAGTACTTTGACGACCACTAATGATCACGCTTCAGATTCTTTCAGATTTACTGAGAGAAATGGGGTTGTGGATAAATAAACAGATATAAAACTTATAGGATATTTCCCAATAATAGTCTGGTTTTGTCGCATGCCGCCATATAAAAATGTTATTAAGTCCACAAGTCTACCAAACAAAATATGGGCTGGGCAGTGGGCATCGTGTCCACATCACCATCCTGAAAGAACTTTTGCTTAGAGGAAGCAGCACGGCGGGGTCCCAATGATTTCGAAAGGTTGTTGTTGGTAAACTGGGAGGGAAAAAGACCCCGAGCGCGAAGCCAGAAAAGATACTCAAATCAGGTCGCTGACTCAGTGAAGGTCCTCATAGACGCAACGCTCCTTCAGGCAAAAGACTGATCCCACTAGAGCCAATATTGAAAGGATTCTTCATGAGAGTCACGATCCGCAATAATTAGGAGGAAACAAATATCAGAGTCAGCTTTCACCAACAACATTTACATAATAAACAACATAAAAAGCAGAGAGGGGCTATCGGGGGTTACACTTACGCAGCAGCATACGCCGAATAAATTCTTACCCACTTATTCATATAAACTTAAACAGCTCTTCAACAACACGTTAACTTTTGTATCGCTTTGTCACTTTCATTCTTGTTGCTGCCGCCATTTGCGAGTAAGTGAAATAACACGTCAATTGCTTAAACTATGCTTTAGAGTTTCGTTCGTTTATGTATAAGGGAGTAATTCATAAATCCATTTTTTTGTTAATAAACGCTAGGTTTTACAGTAAATACTTGTCTACTCCATAATATACTTTCTTTTCCTGCTCTGTAAAAATACGAGCGTCGCCGCAGCTATTTAAAGCTGCGGCGACACTAGCTGAGACCTGGGGGGCTAAAACAGCAACATTTTAGCATTTCATATTATGAATCATCTAACTGACGTTTCATCTAGACCGCGGTCCGTTTCGAGTCAAAAGTGAGTAACAGCGCGCTCACACGCATCCCGAATTGATAAATTGTATGAACGTGAGCGACGTCAGCGCGCTATTACTCACTTTTGACTCGAAACGGACCGCGGCCTAGATGAAACGTCAGTTAGATGTTTCATAATATGAAATGCTAAAATGTTACCGTTTTAGCCACCCTGGGGCCTTATTATGATCATTTTAGTTCAGTTTACGTCATTTCATTTATTTAAATTTGAATTTGTTTAGGCTGATCTTCATCTATTTATTGCAGTGACTGGTCTCTGGACTCCACAAAATCGATGTTTTAGTAGGTTTTTATATGATAAGCCTTTCCCTGCCTCCTACACCCGTCGTGTAGCACCATAAATACCACAAGTTCAAGCTATCAAACGATTATACTTTTCACAACAATCCGAAAATTGCCAATAACGTAGAACTGACCGACGAACATTACGTCATTCCAAATTTCTAGCTGCAACACCGCCGTAAAACTTCAAGTCGCAGCCCAAGTCGATAGTTGCACACTTGCACCAACTCGATAGTTGCACTTGCACACTTGCAGTCTGACTGAATTATTGCGTAATGCACAACCCGTAAAACGGGCCATTGGATTCATTGTTACGCGCAATAGTTTTTATTGGGGCTTGTAAACCGATTCGGAGTTGGGACGAATGGGGAGCTATTTTCAAGGGAATGGTATGGAATTATGTTGTGATTTATATGGTTTAAGAATTTCCGGGGAAGCATTCGGATGGCGGTGGTTAGCTTTAAATTTTCGTATTAAAGCCGCGTTTCTAATAGGCAACATTTGCCGCAAGACATGTTGCACAACATGTAGCTCATTGTACAACGACGCACAACTGCCCTGTCAGTGCGCATGGTATCAAACTAATAGCCGCGCGTCATGTTGGAAACAATGCGCGCTGTTTTGCAACGTCCACCGTACATGTTGAGCGTCAAGAGTTGCGCGTCAATTGTTGCCTAGTAGAAACGAGGCTTTAATTATTATTTATTGCACAAAATTCAAGACAAAGAAAGCACAATTGGCGGACTTAATGCCTGGTAAAAAGAAATCAAATCATTTTAAGTCCAACTTTTTTCTTTAACTCTTTAGATCGTGGGATTCGTCAGTTAAAATTCGTGGTTTTCTCCCCGAAATGAGGCTTAGAATGCCCTTAGAATGCCAGCACATGGTTTTCGTAACGACGAGAACGAATTTCAGAGCAAACAGAAGATTTCCACTTCAAAAGTTTTCTTGATTCGGTTTGTTCCTTACTAATAGTGTTAGGGTTCCGGCACACGGCGACTTTTTGTAGCGCGGCTGAATAGATACAAATGCGCGACTATCATCATCATCATCATTTCAGCCGAACGGCGCCCAGTGCTGGGCCCCCCAAGGATCTCCACAACGATCGGTCCTGGGCGGTCCGCATTCAGCAACTTCTCGCGAACTGACCAGATCGTCGATCCACCTTGTGGAGGGCCTGCCCACGGAAACTCGTCCAGTATGCTAGTCTGGTAAATGAATGCTCACAAGGGGAGTGTGGGTGGAAAAATAGAAAGCAGAAACTTTGACTCAGGAATTTTGTTTGGACTAGTTAGGAGGTGAACATACTAAAATCCTAGAAGGAAGGAAGGAAGGAAGCACAAAGAAGGGCCCGTTTTTTGGTTTTTTGCTTACTTCTCGAAAAAAAGCCAAATAAATTCTCTACAACTTTGTCTTCTCTTCTCTTGAGCTGACAGATCACCTGATGGAAAGTGAATACTGCCGCTCATGGACATTGCAACACCAGAGGAGCTAAGTAATGCGTTGCCGGCCTTTTAATTGAGAGTACGCTCTTTCCTTGACATAAAAATAATTTGGTGGCTGAATATTCGTTTTAAAAGGTTCTTTGTAAAGGTTTTTATTAAAGTTTCAGCAAAACTGTACAAAGACAAACTAAATTTAATTCTTTATAGATCTTAAATAAATAATAAAAAATAAATAAAATTGTTTATTTCATCATTTTGAGTTACAAATATGATATTCAAGGCAGGGACCTACCTAGTAAGTATGTGATAATACCTGTGTTAGGAGGCCCCGCTCTTCCATGTTAATTACTCACAATGTCTCATTTAAACATAAACACTTTTACAACAATGCAAGAATATTATAACGAATATTTACAAATATTACTAAAAAACAACTAAAAGGAAAAAACACATTACAACAGGCAAAAATATGCGTGTTTATTGTGCGTGTGTGTATGCATGTGTGTGTTTGTGTGTGTGTGAGAGAGAGTGTATCAATTTTGAAGTAGCTCTTCTGTCTCGCTATAGTCCAACGACAGCAGCGCCTTGATTAAAGTTTTTTTACATTCAAAGTACTGAAGATTGTGGATTTTATATATTCTATGTAATTTATTGTACACTGTAGCAGATTGGAATCGGAATTGCCGCTTAATAAAAGAAGTTTTACAGGAAAATAAGGGGGCTACCCTGGCTTGCCGTCTTCCAGGTACCAATTGCGGTTCATATGGTAAGGTTTTGTGCATTTTCAGAACTGTTAATAAAATGTATAATTTCCTGACTGACAGAATCTCACAAAAACAATATAGCTCGTTAGTGGGAAACCTATATGGTTTAAAAAACATGGTTTTAAGCAAACATCTTTGAGCCCTTTCTGCTTCGAGGAACTTTGTTTTAGTAGCACTTCCCCAGATAGGTATGCAATAGCTTATGACCGATTGCGCAAGCGCGAGGTATATCCGCCGTAAAAGATTGCGACTTGTAACATGTCTCAGCATCTTAAAAATCCAAATAATATCTTTAACTTCAAGTTGAGATACTTCAAATATTCCTCTTTACTAAATTGATAAAACTAAAGCCGAAATTTTCACGCCAAAAGTTCTAAAGAACTTGTGAAGTCAGATAGGTCAATCCGACTTACATCACAAAATCTGAAATTATTTTGACTTGTCTGTCTTATCACGATTGAACATCAAAGCCTAGAAGCAGAACATTGAAAATAATTAAAAGTTACGACCGATTTCGTGTAACGGTTGCAAAGTTAGCTACTACACCAGAGGTCGCGAGTTCGATCCCCCCACAGTACAAACGTTCTTGTGTCCATGAACATGTCTGTTTATATTGGTCTGGGTGTTTACAATGTATATTAGTAAGTAAGTAAGTAAGTAAATATTCTTTATTGCACACTAAATCAACAACAATATTACAGGACAGTAGCTGAAGTAAACACGTAAATGTACAACTTGGGCGGTTTTATCGCTAAAGAGCGATCTCTTCCAAACAACCCAAAGGTAGAGGAAAGTTGATTAGAAGGGTAGGCAAGTGCACAAAAAAGTAATCAGAGTGGAAATGATAATGAAATACAAACTATAAACTTAAATATAATTACATAACATTAAATAAATAAAATAAATAAAATGATAAATAAAATAATAAAATGATTAGGTACGTACTTTTAAATCAGCCCGTTACGTCTCGCTGCAGGGCAAAGGCCTCCGCTCCCAATCTCCATCCGGCACGGTCTAAGGCCAATATCGGCCAATCTCTATCACAGGAATCAAGTTCGTCGCGCCATCTAGGCCTTTCGCGTAGCCGTATTGACGAAAAAAATGATCATTCGTTGTCTAGTATCACTTGATACGAGCTTTAAGTGCTGTGTGGAAAATGTCCAGAGATATTTATTATTCTTAATTGACGCCATGAAACCTTATATACCCTTTAGTTCAATTTTTTTGTTTTATTTTTACGATGAAACTAGCAACCCCACCTGGCTTTGCACGGGTGCAATGGGGTGTTATTACTTAAACCTTCCTCTTCAATCACTTTATATTAAAAAAAACGCATCAAAAGCCATTGCATGGGTTTAAAGGTTTAAGCTTAAGCATACAATATGGGGATAATGTAAGCGACTTTGCTTCGTACTATGTTATGTAGTGATGATAACTGACAGATTTGGAGTGCAAGATAGGCTATCTATGTTTATGAGGTTCACGTTTTTTCTAATTTGTGTTTCAAATGAGCCGTTTCACCAGCTGTATTCAACCCGCTTTATCCACAGAATTTTACTACATTTAATTTGCAAATGGATCTAAGAGACCTTTACGATTTAGGGTTCCTTATTCGAATATGGTTTGTGTATTACGCAGTATTTTGCGTTACAAAACGTACCTACAAGTGAAAAAATCTCACCAGATACGACTTTGTCAAAAGTTCCGTTTGTCTTTTTACAAAACACAAAAAAAAACACTTAGAGGAAAACGAAAATTTTGAAGTATAAAACGTATCAAAGGGCTTATTGTTTGTCGAAGATGTTAGTAAGTTTTATCAAAATTTAAATTTTAATGATCTGAAAAATATAAAAATTGTGAAAAACCAGTGTTCGAGCTATCAAATAGATACCTACTTACTTATATTTTGAATGCCTAACTAACGAAATAGATAAAAAAGGCGGACTCTACCAGTTAATCACTGAGTGAGACAAAACGACATTGGCGGTGCCAAATTCTCGATGAAAAAGAAAACCGAATAGCTAGGACAGATGATGAACAGTGGGAAACAGATAGGGGTCCATTGAACGCCCCCGTCAGGGGCAAGCAACGGAGTTGCGAACCTTTTAAGGGAGGCACGGTTTTAGTCGCTAGGAGTCCAACATCTCATCAATGTCCCGGGAAAAATAATAAAAAAGTCAAAAAAGGGAATGGCCATTGGGTCACCTCTGGAGTTATGGAGACCCTTGGAACATTCTTCAATTACTGTTTAAAAATTAGAACTAATTTGTGTTGCAGTTTTTCATTTGAAACATAACATACATTTCACTTTCCCTAAAATCTAAAAAATAACATCCTCGCACTTTACTTGAAAAGAAAGCTTCTAACAAAGCACAACACTTTGAATGGCGCAAAACAAAAGATGAGATAAAAATGTACGGAACATTCACCGTAGCTCATTTTGTTCCGTCTTTTACCCAAGAAAAAGTGCTATTTACCCCTTAATGGATCACGTACAACGGTATTATGCGCTGATAGTGTGCTGGGATTCGGGAGACTGCTCAGACGGTTTAAACTTTCCAAGTCCATGATTCGTTTTTGTTATTGCCGTCGGGTGCCAGAATTGCCAGGGGTCAAACTTAAAATAAATGAGATCGTAAATGTTTTAATCAGAATGCGAACGACGAAGTACTGGAACTAAACATGGAATTTTGGCTTATGGCTCGTAATGTAGCGTATTTTATGGTCCGTTTGGTTACTGTTATAAATGAATATCACTGGACATTATTCTACACAAAGCCGTCTAACCCGAAACTAAGCAACGCTTGCACTATTAGAATACTAGACAAACTTAACTGCTTTTAAAAAACATATAATAAATAGAAAGGGAACACTCAGATCAATACAAACCGACATGCTCATGCACACAAATGTTTGTACTGTGTGGAGATCTCACCCGCGACACAAATGTTTCCGTCCTACACATAAATTGTGCTTTGAACTTTCTGAAAAACTCTGAAAGTGATTTGGAATAAATTTTACAAGCAACACAACCCTACAAAGAACCCAAAAGGACTCGGGTTCCCACCTACTTCCTGTCCACCTTCTGCTTGCAAATGGAAGTTACTTTTCTATTGCAATCAGGCTTCAGGACTCACGCACTCAGAACCCTAAGTCTTCACCCTAAAGCAAACGCGTGCTTTAAGGTGACGACTTAGGGTTCTGAGTGGTCATCCTTCAGGCCAGGTACTCGAAGCATGAATTGTTGTTAATAAATAAATAAATATCCCTGGACATTACTCCACACAGCGCCATCTAGGCCCAAGTGAGCTTATTAAAGCCCGTTTTTATGGGATTCTAGACAGCGGGTAAACATACTTAAAAACTTTTTTTTGTAAATATATATACTTAATATACACAGGAAACACCCAGAACCAGTACAAGCAGACATGTTCATGCACACAAATGTTTGTACTGTGCGGGGATCGAACTCGCGATCTTTGGTGTAGTAGCCGACTTTTCAACAATTACACCAAATCGGTCGTCAAATTTCGTTAATGTGTATAAGTGTCTGTGGCCATTCCATCTAGACAATCAGCCAGTCTGTTCACATAAAAGAATGCACTCCAGAGCGAACAAATGCTACAAATGGTTATCTGCCGGTGCGTTTCGCGCTGGTGAATTCATTTTCGTCTTTTTTTGTTTTAGACGCGGAAAAATTCAAGCGCGTTCGTTTGGGGGCTCCATTTAACCCGCTCCGGTTGCGTTTGAGCGGAGTCCTTCTGTGGGTTAATAGTCTGCGTTTTGTTTGTATGGTATGACACTTATGTTATTAACTGTCGCACGCATAAGCGAAGCCACTATGTGCAACAAGAGGCCAGTCTAGTCTATGAGATCGTAGACTATAGACTAGTCTTAGATGAGTGAATGCCTTCTTCTGGTTTTCAGCTCTTTAGTGAAGATACTGCATGGAAAATGCTAAAAACGAAAACAACCATAAATTGTACCAATCTAAGCCTTAGCCTAGGAATTATTTTAAGTGTCAACTTAAAATGACAAAATTGGAGATTTTTTACTGAATGTAAATGTTCGTAGTAACCTTCAATCTTCGTACTGTTATAATTATGTTATTTGAGACTAAAGCTCACTTTATTAAGAAATTAATTCAAGGACCAAACCTTTTCTAACCAGCGCGAGTTGTTTAAAAATAAAAAGGCTTAACTCACCCTTAACGCCAAAACTGTATTAAAATAAAAACGTGTCACTCACCCTTAACGTAGCAGGATTTTATTCCAACCCCAATCACCCAGACCGCATTAAGACCCCAGACAATGAACCTTTTGACTCAAAGGTGAGTAATTTACTCTTGATAGAACCATTCTTCTTCTAATTACATTTAATTACAACTCTATAGGGATTCATAGCTTTGACTCTCGCAGGCAGTATTACAATACTAGTGTGTCTAAATTATGCAAGAGCCTTCGCAGGAGAAATAGTCCTGAAATTCTATTTAAGCATTTAGTTTATTAATTATTGTCATTAGAATTCGAGTAATGTCACGCAAGGAGTGTTTTGGCAAGACAATGTAGTATTTTGATTAGATAAGACCCAAGCTTATCAAGTAAAAGGCAACTAAAGTAATGAGGGAAAATACATTTTACCAAAATGTTTGTTTTTTTGATCAACTACAATAAAAAATAATAATTCTAGACAGGACGAGATCAACATTTTGTTGGTTTACGGATATACGGTTGGATATACGTCGCACTGCCGGGCCTCACCTCAGCTGTGAGGTGGAATGAGCCATACTCCAACACGCGGGCTCAGTGCGGATTCTTGGAGGGGTGTAAGGCTAGTAAGCAACCTTAATGTCAGATGTTATCAAGCCTCACTAAGGCTTCTCACTAGCTTAACGACTAACATCTAGCGACGTCAACTGGGACCAACTGCTTAATGTGCCTTCCAAAACACGGAGATCACTAAGTTTTGATCGGGGTAGTCACCCATCCCATTTCCGACCCAGCGTGTGTAACTTCACAACAGCGAACAACTCAACAGAACTTTTAACGCACTCTCTGTCCCCTCACTATCAGAATGTTTCCCCGATACATGAATAATGTTTATGCTAAAGAAGTCTATACTCAACGTCACTACAAACACATTATCGCTACTTCCCCCACCTAAGTAACCATAAGTACTCTAAGTGTTATGGCTTTCGAGTTTCCATAAAAATACAGTCGCCTAGAGAATACATTTTATGTTAAAGTTCATTTTTGATAATATTTTTTGGATAAAATAGGCCATTCTTTTAGATATTTCTACTTAATGCTGAGACAAAAATGTTTACTTTTTTTTTGTTTAGGTACCTACTGAAAGGTTTCCGTTACGTGTACTTATAAAATATATACACGGATAGAATATTTATTTCATGAGTACTTAATTTTCATGAAGGTGTTTTCATTTGTACATACATACGACTATATCACAAGTGGACGAATCATTCGGAAGCCCACTTTTCGCCGAGCATTTTTTTAAACGAAACGTGTTATGTTAACGGTGAGCCCGTCGCCATTATCCGGTTTAGTTATCTGTGTTTTCCTCTGACCACACGGGTTCCAAATTAGGCAATTAAATTGTTTGTGCTTTGGCAAAAAACACAACGGATGAACTTACTTAAATACTTTCTTTTTTTGTAAAATCGTACTTAATATACATAGAAAACACCCAGACCAGAACAAAACTACATTTTCTTGTACACACATGTTTGTTCTGTGCGGGGATCGACCCCGCGGGCTTTAGCGTAGTAGCCAACTTCTTAACCAATACACCAAACCGATCGTCCACTTTACACGACATTGGGATCAGAGTAGGTAATTTTGTGATACTGTCTCATTTTTACTTCATAACAAAATTCAAATTCAAATCATGTGGAGTGAGGTCATCTTGGAGACTACAATTAAAAAAAAGTCAGGGACGTATGTTTGACAGGTCAAGCGCAGTACAAGACAGTACAGTGGTGCCATCTAGTTTCTAATACTGCCTGTGTTTTTTGATGAACAAAATTGCACCTGACTGTACTGTCACGAATAGTGTTTAAACTTTCCATTCAGAGAGTCAAGATGCTGTCGGGGACCCAGGTTAGTGTTGCCGACCTATCGATAAATTGACCTTGGAATTCAATGTATCGAAAACATCGTAAGCTTAAAATTCGTGCAATATTTTGGTTTTATCGATGATGTATTAACTGCCTTGAGCTCATAAGTTCCGAATATTTTCGTCAAATAAAGAATGAGATTAGAATCTAGTCCCAAAGTAAGCTTCTCCCTTGTTTAATGAAAACCAACAGCAACGAAAACACCGCTTTCACCTGGATCCAGCACAATACAGGTTCTATCTGCAAACATTTTCACAAGAGCGGCAATAAAACCCGTATCCCTTCGCGTCCCTGTATCCCGTAAAATAGCGCTCGTAACCACTGGCATTCATGGCGGCTGGCAGGAGGCAAGTTAAAAAAATTTTTTTTTCATCCAAATCTGTATTGACGCATTTGACGCGTGTGATCCGATTACACCAGCAATTAGCCTGTAGGTACTTTTTTAGCAACTTATGTTAGTTATAGGTCCTATCGATAAGGTTTTGACAGTGGAAAATTGTGCAGCAACACTGGCAAAGGTGTGTGGCTAATGGTACTTGACTGGGTGAAAAATCGAGAAATTTTCTCGAACAACTACTTTGTGTTGCTTAGTTGCTAAGGCGATATAAATAAGAAAAAAAAAGTGTTTTTAACACATAATAATGAAAGGAATAGTGCTAAAAGACATAAGGCTTCGAGAAATTTAACCAACTCCTATCAGTAGATAATACATCAATCCAGTTGAACCACCTCACTGAGTCATAATGAACCATTCAATAGCTGTTAAATAAACAAGTAACTATAAGTTTAATAAGTAACTTAAACCGCAGTTCAAACAGGGTTATTTTGCCACTTTCGTTCATAAAAAAAAAAAAAAAAATGGCATCTGTATAAACACCGTAATTAGTTTTTATAATAGTGTTTTTCCCATTGGCAGATGAAATCCATGGGCCCACCATTTGTTGTATGATTCCAAAATAACTATTTTTTAAATTGTATCTTAAGGCAGCGGCTTTTCAATGTCAATCAGTTTTACTCCTAAGATACTACGCTCCATAGCCCTTTGACAAACCTGAAGTTTGGACTTTTTTTGTGACGGGCTGGACGCTTTTGCAGGGGACTGGCCAAAAAAGGCCCAAAATAGACTCTCGTGGAGGAGGGAAGAGAGGCCTTTGCCCAGCAGTGGGATCCTTATGGCTGATTTGAATTTGAATTTGAATCAACTTAAGGACGTCTTAACAAATAAGTACTGAACACATTTTAAGTAGGTACTCGACTCGTATTGACGACTCCGTTAAGTAACTTACTTGAAAATGAGATTGAATTTGCAAATTATCAATTAACTATCCGGCAGCACTGATTGGTTTCCCACTGGCTTCCTTACACGGAAAACTGTGACAATACATTTCACAATTCCTAACGGCGAACGCGGAGGTAATAAAATTCAACAAAATTCCAAACTTCCCATTGTAAAATATTTCGCAAGAATAATAGGCAAGAAGTTCCAGAGTTACCCCGCTCACGTCTTCCAAAGAGGTAAAAACTAAAAACGGAACGTTACCTCGCCCCCATCAACTCCTTTGTCATCGCTAACTTGATTCTCGGCCGCTATATAAAGTGCATTATGTCGTACGTTTGCAGGAATCAATGGTTCAACCTTTGCTCTCGCATTCCCGATTGTAGGGTTTCCAACAGCTCATTTCTTTATTGGGCTGTTCCTAAAATTTGCCAATATCTATATTACTGCTACCAGCAAATTGTTACCTTGCCTATTAAATTCCATCCCCAAATTTGTTATTATGTAACAAAAAACCAGTATGCAGCACGGGATCATAGCGTTACGTACAGGGGAGTTTGAATCTATAAGTCAATTCGAAAGCTAAGCTATATGGGATGCACGAGTACTACAGGGTTCTAGGGTTGAAACTACTTGTATGACATAACTGTTTTAAAATTAGCGCTGTAGTAAAATTAAAATATCTCTCAATGCGCTAGTCTTCACAATGCTACCTTAAAATTCGCCATTTTGAAATAACACTAAGCAACACACCAGTACGCAGGACAAAGAGTGGAAAAATACACTAGAATTCAAATCAGAAAACGCATTCAAAAACAAAAGTTGTGGGGTGCTCTAGTTACCAAGGGTTTTAGGGTTAGGATTCCTTGTACATCATCGATGTAACTGTTTTATACGAAATAGTGTGCATCTCCTTTATTATGTCTTGATTTTAGCACATTTAATAAAAACGGACCGCTACCATTAAGTCCTTTGTCATTGCTAACTTGATTCTAAGCTGCTATTGTTCATTAGGCTCCAAATTTGCAGGAATCAATGGTTTGACCCTTGCTCTCACATTTCCAGCTGTAGAGTTTCTAGGCTAATTCATTTATTGGATTGTTCACAAAATCTGCCAAAGTAGATTTTTCGCTCCAGACTCTAGATTTCGCTCTTTGATAAATTGGATTAACTCCTTTTAAAAATGGATCGAAAGATCAATAGTTTATTCGATTGTTAGATCATTCTAGAAGAACACAATCAATAGATCACTTATTTGTTAACACTGGTAATGACTTTCCACGCCTATGGTTCTCCCACGCAGCTACATAGCGACCCTGATGCACTAGTAATTAAAACAGTAGAGCAAGATATTAAAAACACGAGTGTTGAAAAATGCAACGTATTGTCAGTTCCAGAAACATGTGACTGTTATAAAAACCGGCCAAGTATGAATCGGAGTCCCGCACTGAAAGTTCCGTACAATCATCGAGTTAAAAATTTGCTTCAACAGTACGTTTGTTGTAGTCTACTTTGTTAGGGACTTTATTTTTACTTAATTATCAATTTGAAGAGTGTTATACTATTAATACTATTACCTGATAGCGTTATTAATATTAATAAAAATACGAAAAATAAACTCTTTTAAGAACTAACTAAGAATATAAGACCGCGAGTAGAATCCGTAAAGTTGTTTTATTTCGAAGGAGTGTTAGTATAAATATTAGAAAACATTGAAAACTTGTTTCTTGAATCCTCCCCCATATTTATAGTAGGTGTATTCAACATTGGGTATGTGCTTTTTTTTATTTGTTATAATTTTAGTTTTCTACTACCACGGTTTATAAGATACAGCCTGGTGATAGACAGACAGACAATGGCGGCTTAGTAATAAGGTTCCGTTTTCACCTTTTAGGTACGGAACCCTAAAAAGTCCCCATTACGGATTGTAGCGAATTACTGATGTACCACCATTGTTCCACGCCATTCCCATATCTGAGAAAGGTCTGCGTTATTGTGTTTTTTGATGTAACGCATCACTGGTGTTCTACAGGAGCGTCAGATTGCAAGAGATTCGTTATGCTGTCAAGATTTTTCCGATAAACCATACATTTTAGAAGGATATTGAATAACAGTGACATGTTATCTTGAAAAATGGCCAGACTATAACTACCCAAGCTATGACACTATCATAGTTATTCATGAAATTACTCAAATAATTATGAAACATTAATATTGTTAATGAATCCAATTAGACCTATGTTTTCGATTCACGCAAACTGGTGTTTTTATTTGTATTGTATGTATACGAATTGGATTGAATGAACCTTACGACTAAAAGTGCTGAAGGACTTAAGATAAGGCTTTAAAAGAATTGAAAAAACAACTAAAGTAACAATTAATTCATCCCTGTCACTTGCAAACTAGACTTAATAACGTATTCTGCGGTGTTGTGCATAAAATATTACTTAAATTATGGGCATGAATATTTTCTTTTGCAAATATTGTGTTAGGCAAAATAATTTAGGTAGTGTGTGTATGTGAGAGAAGTGTGTGTGGTGTGTGTAAGTATAAGAGTAGTAGAAGGTATGTCGTTAGGATTGAGTTGATATGTGTGGGTGTATCAATTTGAAGAAGTATATGCTTATATTATGATGGGGTAAATTATTATTTGAAACTACAGCTGTTAAATAATTATTTCAAACAACGTGTTGAATTTGTTTTTCACACACCAAACCAAGGCTTTTTATGTAGTTCCTTCCTATATTTTCCAAAATACGCTACGAAGGATTTTCAAACACACAATGTTGTTGGTGATAATGGGATTAAAACGTAATTTTAAGACGTTGTCTAGGCTTAGTTATGTTTTTTTTATTTAATCGTTACTTTAAAAATCGAGGATTATCCGTTTCCAACCCTATCGAGTGCGGTTCATGAAACTGTCCCTCCAACTTTTATACGCTGCCTCGGCGTTTCGATTTCCAATCAATTCCGATGATTTAAACTGACGCCATTTTGTTTCCATCGTTCCCCAATAAACAGAGGTCATCCAAACTGTCGCATCACGATATTTCGTTTAAGTAACGACTCTACTTGAGAGCTTTAAAAGCTTGTTTTCATATTTTATTCCTTTATTATTTTGAAAGTGGAAAACTGCTGTCTCAGATATTTCCTGATGAATTATTGTCCAATTGTAATTTTTAAAACAATAAGTAAAACCTGTAAAGTTGTTATAATTCAATGTATAGTGGTTTGAGTACATAACAAAAAACAATATGAGGAATTGGTGAACGAAATCATCATTCGAATTAAACTATAATCTTCACTACTTCGTTTCTCGTACTCAGTTACTAATTTAAAATTTATTTTCATATCATTATTATTTCACCAGCAACTTGAGTTGATCCTGGATTATCCCAGCTGTCAGCTTAATTTATTTCGGGAGCTACGTCCTAATAATGCCATTAAATACGTTGGAAGATAACGAATAAATTTCTGTTGAAGAGAATGAAACGTGTTTTAATTTGTAACGATGAAATGTATGTTATAAAAACGAAGAAAGAAAACGCTATATTTTTGTTTTTTGTTCTGTTCCCTGTACTGTTTTGTACAACAACAAAAACACCGAACAAAAAACAGTCAAATCGGACAACGGCGGTAGGCTCGCCGTTTCCAAGTAAGGTTGAATTTAACAGAACATACCTTCACGACTATATCCCTAATGGGTTAGCCAGAGGTACACTGATTGTTGCCGTCATGGTAAACGGAACATTCAAAAACCCACTTTTCACCGAGTGAGTTTGAACCCAACGTGGTAAGGGGCGAGCATACCGCCGTTATCCAAGTTGCTTGGGTTTTATATCGGTGTTTTTTTTTCGGAGAGCTAGCCGCAAGTTGTACAATGAACAAAAAAAGGTGTGTTCCTTCCATATTTGATCTCGGGACCATCATTGTATTAGTGGATTCATAATACCTTATGCATCAACATGGTTACACATGTAAGCAGCTCATATCCGTGTGTCCGGAGTTCGGAACTAAAGTATTCCTTTAGTAACACGTATTTTTTTATGGTAGCGCCAATACGTTTGTAATTTATCACTCTACCAATTTTCTCCAACACCGGTTTTTGCTCAAAACGCTTATTCGACGGAGCAGAGAGCTTGTTCTAAATTGTTTCCTGTACTTGAGGCGTATTTTGCGAGATAATAATAATGTGTGTAGAGTCACAAGAAAATTACCGGGGAAATGTTAATACATTCTCCTTTGTGCAACTGCTATGCAATAAAATGTTAACTCTAGAGGATTCAATTTAAGAGCAGGTTTTCCCGCTAGTCCAGTTTTGAAAAGCTATTTAAATCAGTGGAAATGTGCTGTACAAACGGTACTGAAAAAAATTATCTTTTAGTTATTTTGATTTTTGAGATGCATATTTGTACTGACACAACCTATCTACCTCTATTTTATCATAATATCATTGGGTGAACCATAAAAATAGATATAAATGTGTATGTAGTGGAAGGTGAGAGGGATATACTGTCTATACTGTCTAATATACTGTCCTACTGCAGGGTTTGCCCTGCAGTGGGACAGTTTAGGTTGATAATAAATAAATAAATAATAATTAAGTATGTAGTAGATCAGTAACAAAACTTTACGTTTCAATTACCAAACATACCAAACGTGGTTTCGAACTAAATAAGTTCAGTGCGAATGCCGTTCTAGTTTGAAACACAATTTAATTAATTTGTAATTAAATCAATTCATGTGTAATCTATCTTAATTATCGACCTAATCTACTGATGAACATATGGCGCCAATACAAAAACGTTTTCCTTTAACGTGTAGATGATCATCCGGTGTTGCGTAGCATGTCAGATAAAAGTACAATTCCAAGACAATACAAACTGCAACCGCAGACTGCAAGCGACACTACTGGGCACCAAGTCTGCTAATTTGAGGACGCTTCAATCTATACAAATATTATAAAGAGGAAAGGTTTGATTTTTTGTTTGTTTGTATGAATTGAATAGGCTCCGAAACTACTTGGCAGATTTGAAAAATTCTTTCACTGTTGGAAAGCTACATCATTCCTGAGTGACATAGGCTATATTTCATTTTCAAAAAAAAAAGACATCCTTACTAAAATTACGATAACGTTAGTCCACGCGGACGAAGTCGCGGGCGGCTGCTAGTTGAATCATAATTGAGTCTCAATCGGCTAATTTGACACCTTCTATGAAAAATATGTCAAATTTGACAGTTGAGACTCAATTTCAATTCAATTGAAGCGATCTTAACTAAGCAGACTTGGGGCCCTAGTTTCTATGAATCATCTCTATGAGAAGTGATTCCAAGCGTGGCCGCACTATAACAGCGCCGCACTTGGGAACAAGTGTGTCGCTAGCAGTTTGTACCTTCATGGAATGCCTCTTGGCATTAAGTCCGTAATCTGTGCTTTTTATTTTAAATGTGCTTGTACATAAAAACAAATCTATGACCTCTTCCCATCAAGATTTTTGGACCCCAATCTAAGTAAAGCTAAGGTACGAGTATACTATTGATTATCAGAGTCTGAGTAGCAAATGTTAAAACAGCAACCAGATAATTAATGAACATAGAACGAAAAGCAATTTTCGCATCATCATCATCGTATCAGCCGAACGACGCCCACTGCTGGTCATAGGCCTCCTCCAGGGATCTCCACAACGATCTGTCCTGCGCTGTCCGCATCCAGCACATTCTAAGACTAATGTCCGTTTTTCATGTATGAGTATCGTACCCACTACTCAACGCTATAACGAGCCAGTCAGATACCCACTTTGTATTAGTGAGGCGTAACGTAATAAAATTGCGAGCAAGTTATTATAATAATTTTAACCAGCTTTTCAGGAATAACTCTGCAACACGCGGCACGTCCGCACATAGTTTCCAGTCCCAGCTCGAGACAATCCGGTCGTGGTTTAATAAAGCAAATGTCTTCTTGCTGCTAGTTTATTTCGACACCGTCTTTGTGGAAAAACCTTTTCGTTTTAATTTCGCAGAATTCGGAATATGGGAGTCTTTATCTTAAAGCTGACGACCTGTTTTTTTTATTTGCAAACAACCACGATGATTGATGAGCTAGACACCCCCCTAGAAAACTAGTCTACCATTGCTCTGGACCGTACAGACTGCAGAAGTGGTGGGGAAGCCTTTGCCCAGCAGTGGGACACTTTAGGCTAATAATAATAATAACCACGATAATTATGATTAAGGCAGAGACCACGACATTCCATTTACTGAACTCCTGACTCTCATCAGGCGCTTTTTGGAATGTATTATTTTAAATCTCAGTCTCTCGGTCTCATCAGTTATACGCTAATAGTTGACAGTACTCCTTCACCTGGCCCTTTCTAATATTATCTGAAAATATTACTAGAATACCCTTCTAGACTTACCCGCTTATAATACGTTTATCTATTTCTTTCGTTGTTTGTTTCAACTATAGCCAGCTTGACGTGTTCAAAATTATCCTTCATTATAGCATGCTATTGGGTATCTGACATTATTATGTATTGCATTCTGTACTTTAGAATGTCTTCGTCTGTTGTTAAAATGTTAAATAAAGTGTTTTTTGGTTCACATTATGCCTAATTTACACATTAATACAGTCCGATCCACTGTCTTCAGTTTCGAGCAACCGGACGATTGCCGGTTTTCGCTTCAGGGCCCATACAGTGCGTTAGCTAATCCGCGATTTCAAGGGTCTGTTCTTAGGGCCGTCCTAAATAATTAATTGGCTGGAATATGTTTTTTTAATAACATGCTTTACAATAGTAAATGCTGAGTTTTTAAGAGCATAAATAACTGTCCGACACCAGCGGTAGTTTTTAGGACTACTACTAGGTTACTTTGACTTGACATAGAATTGAAAGTACTTTTATACACTGTAATTTTAGCCACGTTGACATGTTGATCCAAATCAACATGTCAACGTGACTAAAATAATAGTGTCTTATAAAAAGATGAATCTAATAGTAAGTATCTCGTAAACACTTCATAAGAGGCAATTTTAATGTTGTTTCACTAACCGCAGTCTGAATTAAGCGTGAGTTTTCTCAAAAACAAGCCGCAGTTTGACGCGTAACTTTGCGCATATGAGATACTCCAACTTCAAAGTATTTTACAACGCGTTCGAAATAACTGACTTATTCAACACGTTAACATTTGATGTTTTAAGAGTTATTGCTGAACATTTGAAGTGGTCTGCTTTAGAAAAAAAAATTGTCGAAAAAGGAAACCAAGAGTGTCATTAACACTAGTGAGGAGAAGAATGACGATTGAATTTAAGATTACGGGAACCTCTAGATTTTACAATTTCTGAGCCTCACGTCTGCTAGAGACAATTGAAAGTGCGTAGGGAAGCATAGTATAAAATACAGAGGTATACAAAGGGTTTGAAATATGTAATAAGTAAGGGTAGTAAGTTTTTAGTTAAGGTTTTTTCTCTTACTTTTTTACTGTAGTCAGAATACGCGAATTGTTTAAAAGCTAAATTAGTTTAAGTTAAATAGGTTTTTAATTTTTTTTTTTTAATTTATTTAGTGTTTATATAGTTTAAGTTAGTTCGAGTAGTTAAGCAATCATTGGAAGCCATGTTCTGTGTACAATCTTTGGATTGCTGTCTGGCCTTACAGAAGATATTTCCAAATATTGTAGACATGAAGTGACTGCTGTCTGTATACCTTTAATAAATAAATAAAAATGAATGTTTTTTGAGGGATGGGCAAAGCTCGCTTATTCGCCATGGTCGTTATATGTATGAAGAGCCCAAATTATGTTCAGTCTGCTAGCAAGATGCAAAAACGTAAGCAACAGTCAACAGTAAGTCACGTAGCGAGTAGCGAGACTACGAGACGTCTCGCGAGACTACGAGACATCTCGCGAGACTACGGGATGTCTCGAGGTTGCGAGAGCGGTTTAATAAAGCGCATGTCCCTACTCTCGACAACTGGCGACAGCCGTTTTATTTCAAACTCGGTCCTGCGTTTTAATAACAGCCCTGCGTATTGAGGTAGAACGTTTAGTTTTCAGTGTGTTGTAGTTTTAGACACGGTGGACGGGGTACACACTATAGTGTTATCAGTTTTTTGATGGTAACTTTTTTTGAGAGAAGGTAGAGGGCATCGTAACATATTTACTGTGGTCAGAATACGCGAACTGTTTAAAAGCTAAATTAGTTTAAGTTAGTTCGAGTAGTCAAGCAATCATTGTAAGCCGTGTTGTGTGTACAGTCTTTGTATTGCCGTCTGGCCTTCCAGTTAATATTTCCAGATATTATGGACATGAAGTGACTGCAATCTGTACTTAAACCTTTAATAAATAAAAATGAAACGTTTTATTAGAGATAGGCAAAGCTTGCTTATTCGCCATGGTCGTTATATGTATGAAGAGCCCAAATTATGTTCAGTCTGCTAGCAAGATGCAAAAACGTAAGCAACAGTCAACAGTAAGTCACGTAGCTAGTAGAGAGACTACGAGACGTCTCGCGAGACTACGAGACGTCTCGAGGTTGCGAGCGCGGTTTAATAAAGCGCATGTCGCATGTCCCTCCTCTCGACAACTGGCGACAGCCGTTTTATTTCAAACTCGGTCCTGCGTTTTGATAACAGCCCTGCGTATTAAGGGAGAACGTTTAGTTTTCAGTGTGTTGAAGTTTTAGACACGTGGACAGGTAGACACTATAGTGTTATCCGTTTTTTGATGGTAACTTCTATATTATTTCTTTAGATTGTGGACATGAAGTGACAGCAATCTGTCTGTATACCTTAAATAAATAAATAAATAAAAATGAAACCTTTTTTAGGGATGGGCAAAGCTCGCTTATTCGCCATGGTCGTTATAGTATGAAGAGCCCAAATTATGTTCAGTCTGCTAGCAAGATGCAAAAACGTAAGCAACAGTCAACAGTAAGTCACGTAGCTATAGTACGATTAATAATTGTAGTCAGCGAAATGACAACTTCAACAGTGACTGATACAAAAAAGGGTGAACCGCTACAATAGTGACGTTCGGCAATCACTAGACTTAGACATTTACCCCCTTATTCATAAAAACTTAAAGAGCTCTTATAGAACACGATAACTATTGTATCGCTTTGTCACTGTCATTCTTGTTGCTGCCGCCATTTGCGAGTAAGTGACAGAACACGTCAATAGCTTAAACAATGCTTTAGCGTTGCATTCGTTTTTATGAATAAGGGGGAAAGTCATGATTTATTTTATGAGGTATCAAAGCCTTTTTTAAATAATTGTAAATATTTAATAGTGTACAAAACGAATTAAATAATTACGATTTAAGAAATATGGGCCCTACCACCATATTAAAACTTCTCACTAAAAAATTATAACCATAGCTGGAAAAAAAATGTTCAAAGAGGTTCAGGGGAATTAACACTTGAAAGTCAGCAAAATACAAGTAATTATATACGTTTTTATTCGTTACGGTTGCTATTGATTCCGACTCTGATTCTGAATGATAGTCCATACTATTATTATTTGATTCAAAAATAAGTAAACTAAAAAACCTTCATCACTGCCTATATGAAATTATAAGGCGTCGTCCTTTGCCGGTTGGGCCCTTTAGGCCTGTAGTCAAACCTTTAGAAAACACTTGTATGGAAGATTCTACTGTTGTATCCTCCCAAACTTTTCCATTTGTATGACCTGTTAATAAACGAAATTCTTACCTGTAAATAATATAATACAGAAACAAAACAGTTTGCCGAAATACCTCTGTCTCAAAATGAAAGTCTGACCAGTGTGTGTTGCCAGTAATGACATATGGAAGTGGGACGTGGTCATTCACTACGACTTTTTTGCCAGGCTGTAATGTCGACTAACTTTTAATTGTAAAAACTCGATTTACCACATCACTATTTATTTGGGACTGAAAACCTGCCACACTGAAAATGTCATTTCACTGACTACAATTAAAAATCCGAGTATAGTAGCGAGACTACGAGACGTCTCGCGAGACTACGAGATGTCTCGAGGTTGCGAGCGCGGTTTAATAAAGCGCATGTCCCTCCTCTCGACAACTGGCGACAGCCGTTTTATTTCAAACTCGGTCCTGCGTTTTAATAACAGCCCTGCGTATTGAGGTAGAACGTTTAGTTTTCAGTGTGTTGAAGTTTTAGACACGTGGACAGGTAGACACTATAGTGTGATTAGTTTTTTGATGGTAACTTCTGTTGAGAATAAAGAAATGACTGACTGGCTTGCTTCGTCGCTGCAGTGGGGTTGGTGGCTTTTATTATAGACTAATGTCATATAACCTAAAGCCCTCTTCAAGAAATGGGCCATTCAATGGGAATCATTTTTTTCAATTCGAATAAGTAGTTCCCGAGATGAGCGCGTTCAAACAAACAAACACACAAACACACTCTTCAGTTTTTTATTATTAGAACAGATATACATGGGACAGAGTATAAGTTAGTTTCAGCATTCACCGCCATTAGTACGAGGCATTATTTAAAGATGAGATAAGAAAGGAAAATGGGGGCAGTCGGTGCTGGATACAATAAATACACGTATATCTATTGACAATGAGGCAAAGTACCATAAACAGATGATTGGTGCAATTTTAGTTTCTTTGTTAATGTGCAATACCTTTACATTTACTTAACTAAACCACTAAAAACAAACTGCACAAACTTAACCTTTAAGCTCGGAAAGCTTACCATTTAAATGACCATTTATTACATTTTTCCTCGGGGCCTGTGCTGCGAACTATTTCCTCCCACATTATTGTACAGTCGGCGCTATTGTGGCCGTAACAAAAGGAGTTTAATAAAACTCGACTATACCACAATATTGAGAAAGCTGAAACGCAATATTCAATGTGCCTGCCGCGACAATAGAAAAACATTTTACATTGTTTGAACGATGCCGCGAACGAAATGTCTTTTTACTATCCGCACTTCCAATGGGTGCGTCTGCACCCTATCTGTTAGGATGTGACATATCAATAATATGGTCACGAAAACTAGTAAAAGTCAAACCACACTACAAAAATACCAAAACAAAATATTTAATATTTATTTATTTATTCTTTATTGCACAAAAAAACAAGGACGATTGGCGGACTTAATGCCTAAAGGCATTCTCTACCAGTCAACAATCGGTCGAGCTAACAATTAATAGACATAAGACACTGGACTAACAATATATGGATGTAAATCTGAAATAAAGAGAATTATTACTATATTTAACATATTAAATTTAAATAACCAATACATAATAATAAAGCACCTACATACTAAAGTTCGTAAACAAATATTAAATATTGATTTTCTCTTCTTACATACATAAGTTTACAGGGTTTGGAATCTTCATTTCAGCAAATATTTACTTCAGAATCTAACAAAAAATGTGTGAAATTTACTTCGCATTGTAATGCAACAAATTGAAAATCGTGAGAACTAAAAAGCAAATGTTCTAGCCCCTTTTGCTCTCACTAATATTTTATACCCTCTGAAAAATGGCTTGAAACAAAAACCTCAGCAAAATAAGGCTTAAATAACATGCTGGAGTAATGTGGGTCTTCCGTCCTTTACCAGGACGCATTTAATTTTGCGTGAAACCCTGTGATTACTCATAATTAATTTAATTGTAAGTTCCATTGTACACCACAACAAAAGGCTGATGGTTGCCGCTATCTAGCGGAACTGGTGGCTAAAATAGATGAGGGTTTCATCACACACGTTCATTACTATTTTCAGCAAAGGAGGTTGTTTTTGGTCTGACAAGTTAGTACGCGACCTTCTTGCGGGGAAAAGAATTGCGGGGAGGTGAGGTAGTATGACATTAGAACTATCTGTGTAGCTTATCGTTAAAAATGTTAGATCCTATTATTTTTGTATGAAGTTACATCAAGACTATACAACAAATACTTGAGCATGGTATTGCATAAGTTTTCATTGCTTTTATCTGTATTAGCCTCACTCTTAACTGAACCTTATCTTTACTATTTCTTTTCCTATAAAAAAATAAATGTATGATCGTAAATGAATTTAGTGATGTACATTTCGAAGGAAAAAGCCTGGCAGTGGGATCCCAATGGCTAGTTTAGATTTAGATTAGATTTTTCGGACATCTCCGTGCTTTGGAAGGAATGTTTTTGTCCCTAGTTTGACATCGCTAAACGTCAGTCGTTAAGCCTAGTCGGAAGCCTTACAGTGGCTCCAAATTTTGCTATAAATAATGTTGTTTTATAATTAAAATCAAAAAAAGTTTATGCCATAAGATGCCTTCTGCCACTCATACACATGCTTAATTAACGACACGGCAATGCGTGAAGTATGAGCGTTAATTATGTTAGTTTCATAAGGTTTTTGTATACGCGTGGTTCTTATTTTACTTTAGTGTTGTTATTTTATTTCTAGCGTGGCTTTTCCATTACTTGTTCCGCTCAACACCTTTAAAATAAAGAGTGAATAGTTAGGCTATTTTTGAGCAAAGTAGCTAGAGATTCTCTAAGAGATAGATGGTAAGTAGCCAATAGTGTAATCAAAGAATATTAATTTAAACATTTGTTTTATTCGTGTTATTTAACGTAAAAAGAAATGGACGGTGAAAAGTAGTCTGGGTTTACCTGTTAAACTGTATCACTTATTCCAGAAAGTAAATAGACAGACGAAGATATCCATATCCTCAGAGCAACCTTTTGTAACCATGCCGGAGCTTTCAAAGATCGATGACCCGTGTTTCTAGGTCATCTGCCATGACCTAAGACTTGCTAACAACTGACGGCTTAACGTAATCTCTGCGAACTGCCGAGCTGCCAGTAGATTAGCTCGAAACGACGCTAGAATAGCATGCAAGATAGATAGAGATAGGTGCTTCGGGTGTCTCGTGTTTTGATTTTATTTATTTATATCAGCAATCAAAATTTAAAGCGTGGCTCAGTTGGTTCACACTCTATCTTGAGCTGAGCGTTCCGAGTTAGAGCCAAATGCCACACGCCACAAAACGCTGCCACCGGCATATTTCCTGTAGTTTTCTTTCATTTTATCTAGCCGGAACATTTGTTTTTTGGTTCACTATACCTAAATTTTCAGTTTTTTGCGTTGTTTGGAAAAATGTTTAGGATTTTGTGGTGAAAAACACCGATTAAAATCCCTACAGTAAACTTGGGATTTTGAGAATCGTTTGAACAATCTTTATAAATTATGCTTCTATGTTAATTGGACTCATTTGCTCGCTTTAAATCATGACATAATAAAGATCCTGTAACGTAGGTACTGTTACAATATAATACTAGTAAAGATGGCTTCAACCTGAGTGCCATGACAGAATTAGGAAGAAAAACTGAATTTCAAAAAAAATATTATCAACGCTCAGGCACAGGACATTACCAAAAATTACCATCGCTTACCCCCTCAAAGAGAAATCAGACCATAATACTTCTTCCTCGAAGCCCCAAGAATCAGTGAAAAGGAAAAGACATGCAAAAGAACCCAACGTCTGAGTTACATTTTGGCACCGTTCGAGAATGTCTCGCATGACGCTTTGGTTTTAAATAAAAGTAAACGATAATCTTAGTGAGATTCCAATCATAGCATATCAGATTGTGCATTTGATAAAACTGAGAAAATAGTAGAAATCGTCTAAGCTGTAATGACGCGCGACGAATGAGACCTTGTGCAAAGGTGTTGAAGTCTAATAAATAATACATGATAATATTTGAAACACTTTGTTACAGATTGCTGTTTAACCGTCCAAAACTATTTGTTTGGGTTTCAAATGATTTAAACAAAATAAAAACTTATTATGACAAGAACTTCACTAAACGCAGTCCGAAACGAGTTACGAGTGTAAGATTTTCCGTCTCCGTGACCGTAGGCAATTTGTCAGACATGGATGCTATGGGTCAGGTCAGTACCATACACGCTCTGGGGTAAGCCAGGGTTCTATTTTAGGACCCCTTTTGTTTACACTCATGATCAATGACCTAGAGCTTGCGCTTTCACATTCATCCTGTCTACTTTACGCCGACGATTTGAAGATAATCTTAAATGTGGATACACAACTTGACCACCAGAAGCTACAGGAGGACATGAACTCAATATACGAGTGGTCTCTTACCAACAAACTGCTTTTCAATGAAGCTAAGTGTTGTGTGATGACATTCTTCCGTTCTAAAAAGCCAGTGCACTTTGAATATAAATTGGGTTCTAATAAGATATCCAGAGTGCACGAGGTGAAGGATCTCGGGGTACTGTTTGACTCCAAGCTGACATTCCATGCGCATGTGAAGAGAACAGCTCCTGATAGCTTCAGGCGCCTGGGTTTTGTGATTCGCAACTGTCGTGATTTCCAAAATATCAGCGCGATTAGACTTCTTTACATGTCTTTGGTGAGAAGCCGATTGGAGGCGAGCTCTTCAGTTGAGTGTAGGAGGATTCATGAGGATTCCAATCCTCATGAATCCTCCTACACTCTGATTATAGAAAAGGTACAAAAGGCGTTCTTGAGATTCTTATATAAGAAAATCTATTGCTATTACCCTTTCCTATATCCGACTAGTTTCCTGTTGGGGGTGCTAGGGTACAATTCTTTGCAGGTAAGACGCACATGGCATCTTACTGTTTTTATCTGCCAATTACTGCGGGGTGAATCAGATTGTCCCCAGTTTGTAATGCGTCTTTGTAGACTTTTTGTGCCGAACCATTACATTCGTAGTCGTCGTCACAATTTACTAGCGGTTCCCTTAGCCAGAACACAGGCTCGTCGGTTTTCGCCGCTTGTACGTGACCTCAGTGTGAACCAACTCCTGGCAATGGTACCATGTGATCTGTTTGTGGATAAGCCCAAAAATATCGCCATGATCTGCCTGGCCTTCTGTGAGCGCATTGAGGCTTCGGGTAGGTAATACAGGTGTGAATTAAGTTAGTAAATTAAGATTAGAAATAAGGTAGTCTTAAGTAGTTAAGTTGAACAAACGCTTTGCTTTTTTGGTGTAATGTTTGTGCAATGTTTTTAATAATAAATAAAAAAAAAATTTTTTCGAAAACTTTCAAAACTTAATCTTCAAACTTTTGACACAACAATGTTCGATGGATCATTTTGCACATAAAAAGTTTTGCTCGATGTAACAGCGAGAAAAAAGGCACCAAAATCAGGCATAGCCTTTTGTCAAACTTTTCTGCAACGAATTTCATTGAAATTCGAGTCGAGTGATGCCCAAATAACATCCCTTCGCCGTAAAACGTTTGCGTGCTTCAAAAAGAGCTCAAAATGTTATTGTCGCTCAAAGCCCCTCTCGCGAGCGGCGATCCGAAGATATCAATGGACTTCGAATGCAAATATTACAATTCGGCAAATACGACTGCTAGAGGACAACTGTACAAATGGATGGACGCATAGATAGAATTATATGTATACTCATGTATCAAAAAGCAACTGGGTAAAGTTACTAATTCAACTTTTTGATGATGATGATGTCACGCAGAAAAAAATTACTTGCAAACTAAGTTCTTAGAGTTTCTCGTTCGAAGAGTTTCTCGTCAGTCTAATACTCAAACGCCAATTTAAGTCTATACCATATAGTGTTATTGAATCATCGAATTTCATAGATACGAACCGTTTCATTCATATCGTTGCAGATAATTTAAACAGCGTAGGGTACAATGTCACTCGTAGGAAAATGAACTGATCTATTTACTGCACACCCGTCTAAACTAATACTACAAACCGGTGCATAAAAAAGACCCTCAACATAATTACTCTGTTACTTTACGTTACGTTTTGGGCTATATCTTTTAGCCAGACCTTTTTTAAATCATTATCGTGGGTAAGTGTTCATACATACCTCGCCGCTTAATGGAACGACGAGCGAGGTTTGATCGGACTCTTACTGACGTATAACACCTCAGCACTCGCGCGTGACCAATTCGGCGGCGAAGCCAGATCTAGCAAATAAGATTCACCACTTTGTACTGCCACCGGTGCTGATGGTGAGTATGTACAGTCAACGGCAAATCAGGGCGCCAAGTCTGCTTATTTTAGAAAGCTTCACTTGAATCGTATTTGAGTCTCAATATTTGACATATTTTTCATGGAAAAAGTGTCAAATTAGCCGATTGCCACTCAATTACGATTGAAATGAAGCGTTCCTAAATTAGCAGACTGGAGCCCAGGTTAAATCATTTCCGTTTTTTTCTCGCTCTTGCCAAATGTCATTCCTTTGCGATAGAGCAAGGAAGGCTGACCGAAAATGGGTAGAGCGATGTGCCGTCCACCGTACGTATAATAATGCAGAATCGTCAAATTATAGAACCAAAGAATAACATTATTAAACTCAAACATAATAATGTCATGAATACGCAGCGTACTAACACAGGCATTATTGTGAGATAGCTCAAGATTACTGCGAATAACGTAGAGGGCTGTTCTCGGTATTTCGCTATGAGATCGAATCAGAAATGAGGACGTTCGTTTCTAAGAACCGATAACAATTTACCGGTATCCCAATGACGTAAGATCTAAGGTTAGCCTAAGAGACGAGTAGCTATTAGAATAATTTAATTTATTTGTTAAATAAACACAAATTAACAGGTTTTGTGGTACCTTAAGAAATAAAGGTGAGCTTAACTAAAATTAGAGTTTTTTTTTCTAGCAGACTTTTTCGATTTCATGAACCGAGAGAGACATATTGTTACCAGATAGTATGAATTATTTTAAGGGTAATTTTGGGCAAAATGAGTTATGCATTTATTTGCAATGAAATTAATCATAACACAACTTACTTCAATTATTGAATACTTATGGTAAATAATAATTTAATGAAATATAAAGTATTATTAACTACATGGGAGGGGTTGGAAATTACGAGATGAACAGATGATCGACGTGATCCTAAAAATAATGCGCTGTATAAAATTGACAGATGATTGAATTATTTATGTATTGCATAGTAAAGAAAAACATTATACCTAGAAGTGACTTAGTAGAAAATTCATTTTTTTTTGATGATCGCAGATCTTAATCGGTTGCTGAAACTTTAACCGCTCTTTAAGGTGATGCGGGAAGTAAGTATATTGACAGTCTTGTATTATGGTTAGTAATTTAAACATTTTACCCCCTTATTCATAAAAACTTAAACAGCTCTTCCACAAACAGTTCAACTTTTGTATAGCTTCGTCACTTTCATTCTTGCTGCTGCCGCCATTTGCGAGTAAATGACACAACACGTCAATTGCTTAAACTATGCTTGAGCTTTGCGTTGGTTTCATGAATAATAATATAATAATAAATAAAAATCTTTATTGGAATAATTGTACAAAGGTATAACAACAGTCAGTGTACGATAATGTCTGCATAAGTTTAAAGTAACTGTGTCGCAGCCATTTTAGCGCCCACCTCCAGGTTTGAAGGTATCCGTATTCCCTAGTGAAAGGGAAAAAATAAGGGGGTAAGTATATCTAGATTCTAGGTTTATAGGGGTCGTTTACTCAGCAAAATAACTTTTAAAACTAAAGTTTTAAACTCCTTCTTACGGCGTCAAAAGTCATCAAAATACACGTCACAAAGTTGTAATCTGACGTAATACGTCAAGATGACGCACTCGTTCGAAGTCGTAAGTCCTTCCAGTTCGAATGATACGTCGGAGCCGTAATAACGAAGTTACATCACTCTTGTTGCCAATAACGCTTCTGATATTGGATTTCTTATTCTTTCGCTACTTTTTAAGTCGCACTTGTATTTGTTAAACAAAAGGGTTCGTGCTGTCACAAGTCAGTTGTGTTACCGAGTTGTAATTGAATAATTTGTTAAGAGGTTTGTGGCGTGCTGAAAAGTTTCAAATTGACAACCTCCTCTTTTTGAAACCCTTTAGAAATAAACTACTGAGCAACAAACATTTAGGAATCTAAACTTTCCTAACCAAAATAAATCTCTATTTTGATGTGAATTTAGTCACTAACATTGACAATTCGACACTTGATGTCGGAGCGTCTCGTCCCTAAAACTCTGACACTCAAAACATTTAAATATTCAAGTGAAATGACGCAAAAATAAAGCGGGCTCAAGGAAACCCAAGGATACCCTCGCTTCTCCCTTTTAAAAAGTTAGTGGAAATAGCTTCTCGTGGATTTTTCAGTTGAATAATAGGGAAAATCGGAAAATTACATACCTTTAGGTTTGTTTGATGTGTAAGAGCATTCGAAGTCACTGGGTAATGTTTTTATTTAATGCTGCAATTTGCGTTTTTCCTTATTTGGCGTTTTTGGTAAGCAGCTTATTATAACAATACAATAAAATACTAACTATTTTTTAGGTGTAATAACTTACACCTAAAAAAAAATTTTAATTCGTGTTTTAATGGGTCTGATGATTCAGAAAAATCTGTCCAAGTCAAACAATAAATAAAAATAAAAGCGAAGAAGAAACGTGTGCACGTTTTAAGAACTGATAAGAAAGTGGTCTTATTTCGTTCTGTGACTTATCAATCTGTTAATTTTTAGGAGAAGTTGTTTGTGTATATTTTATTTTATTTTTTTATAAAAACAACTTCACTCTTCGCTTACCTAATAGCTGAGTTGTTTGTTTATGTTATCTAGCTAAAAAATACTATTTTCTTAGCTTACCTACCTACTAGCTGAACTTCCAAGCTGGTTAATTGTTTTCATTCGGTACAATAATAATAATTACTCCGATTGCGATCAGTAGCGTGTGTTCAATTAAAACTTATCGGTCAATTTGTTCATTTAACTGTTGGTGATTTGTTCACCGTCACTTTAATCACTGACTAGTTGTCATGGAAATTGGAGTATTAAGCGGTATTATAACATTGTAAAGAATACAGTCTCAGAATAATACGGCACTAGATACTAGTCGATACTAGTACGAGTTAATAGGTACCAATGATTGAAACGCCGATTCGCCAAACCCCTAAAGAATGCTATCCTACTAATATTATAAAGACGAAGATGGTATGTGTGGATGTGCCGTGTTGGTCTTTCACGTCAAAACTACTGAATGGGTGTTGTTCATAAAACTTTACAATAATATAGTTAAGACATCCGAATCGCACATATGCCACAATTTTTAAAGAAATATTACTTTTTGTTTTAAACCTAAGTCGGACGAAATCGCGGGCGGCCACTAGTTGTTTTTATTTCTAGCCCGAATGCACGCCATTTCAAATCACTTCAGACCAAACGTGACCCTAATACCTGCAGCTCTAATCACTGTAAGCTGAAACTATTACTATACTACCTACCTACCTAAGACGCAATTCTAATTTTGTCAAAAATAATCTCCTACTTTTTCTCAAGTCGGTTTATGAGGATTTCTGTACGGTACCTTCGCTCTGGTAGTAACGACTAGCCTCAAATTAATTATTTATTACAACAGGCTTTGAACAGACCTTTTATTTTTACTATCAAATCACAAAAAAAAAACAAATCAAACACACACTAACGGGCTGGATACTATGATAAAAATACCCAGCAATCAAACATACTGTGACACTACTACCGGTGTACTGAACTTTGACTTGCTCGCTAGCCGGATGGTAGAGTTCCAGCCTATTGCCTAAGGTCGCGGGTTCAATTTCAGCAAAAAAATGTGTTTCTTCTGTGGTTAGTATTATTTCTTAATTTTTATGGACCATAAATTTAAATTTCCCGTCTTCTAAACACTATCATACAATTTGTGGTTGACTTGCAAATAATGTCTCTCGTTCATATCGTTGTAGGTACAATAAAGAAAGATGATATAAAAGTGTATTATTTACTAAGAAAGTTAACTGAAATCAGTGCAATTTCTAATATTAATTTAATAGCTGGCACAAAATACAGCAGATACAAAAGTCGTCATGTTGTTAAACTATAGGTAAGAAACAACAAAAAGAATGTCCATTATCAAAAACTTGTCATTGGCTGACCGTGTTCTCAATAAAATTCTAAACGAATTTGAAATAAAATCAAAACAAATCGAGCAAGTGTAACTTGACGATAGTATAGTTCATGTTTATTTTCAAACCTACATCTGCGTCATAAAAACGAAAATTTAAAATCGCCACAGATAGCAAAACGACATCGTGACATTCCACCCTCCAAAAATTAATAACACCACAATCCGCCCACGACGAAAATTGTTTAACACACAAATTAAAAACCAAACACCGAAGTATTTAATCAACGCCTCGTAAACAATACTCACCGGTTTATAAATAATTCGTATTCCAACACCGGCTAATTAATCACGTTTAAACTTGCACTTGTCACACGCGGTTAATTCAACGAGTCACAGGCACAGATTAAAAATATAACGGATCGTCACTAGCAACTATTTTCGTAAACCCCAACTTCGGAGGGAGCGCGCGCGACCTACCCCTCCGCCGGTTAGGATGAGACTGAGTGTGGCGCTGTACTCATTACAAAATACTACTGCACCCGAAACAAGGCAAAGATCCATAGCCCCGTTCAGCCAAGCATCAAACTTATTGAAGCATAAACAGGATAACGTCATAAATCTGTGGCTCGTATGTGACGTGACTAGATTCTCTTTTTTTCTGCCACAGATAAAGACTAGCTTCCGACTTTTTTGAGTTACTCTTTTTCACTGTTGGATGCTTTACTTGATAGTAAAAACATTGGAAAGCTTGAGCCAGGTGAATGTTTTGACAACGTTTTTTTTTTTTTTTTCCTGTGCCTACATTTCCTCGACGTGACAAGGGACACCGATGTTTTAACGTTATCAGAATTAAATAAAATAGGTCAAATTATTTCCTCGAGCAAGATGGCTCCACTTAAAGACCGTTTTTATAGAAGTCTGCAGATGTATTCAATAAATGTACTTAAATTGTTTTACATACGTTTTTTTCGAACACACGATACCAGTATTTTGATGATTACATGCAATCTAAAATACTTACACAACAAATAAAGGGGGGGGGGCTATTGAAATTTCAGTATCTGAAATAATCAAGCTAGTATTTTTACTGTCCAAAATAATCGATTCAACTTGGCAACAATCCGATTCCTAAGCTCAATAAACGATTGCTCCTTATTCACATTTCTAATCCAACTTTCGTTCAAATCCCGAACTCAGCAGAATTTAATCAATGTCTTACTATTTTTAAGAAAATACTATAATTAATCCAACCACAACTTAAAAGCATATTCCTCTTTTGAGCTTTCCAAAGCCCTAAGTACCCATTAAACCTAACTGGGCTATTTTTAACAATATTAGGTCTCTCGACGTGTTATCGCAAACCTCTGAACGACCTAGAGTTTTTCTAGGTACTGCCACTGCTAGGTTATTTATTTTAGCATTAAGGATAGTGCGTTATCATCTTACTAAATAGTTTGCGAATACCGCGGGTTCAATTCCCGTCTGAAGCCAAGACCTAATGTCTTTTTCTGGTTTTCCTATCGTTACTGCCACTACTGTCAGTGAGCACACAAAAACAGGGAACTGAAAATTCAAGTAAATTAACAGTCGCAAGAAAAGCAAATAAAAAATCTAAAAGTTTGTGCTTCGACTCTTCTATTTTTTATATCCTTTCCAAATTTCAAAATCCGTGTTAATTATAAGTGAGTGGTTTTATTTTTGTTTTGTTTAGAGGATGTTGTGAGTTGTGTTTAAGCACTAACTATTAAAAAGGCGGACTTAATTACAACAGCATTCTCTACCAGTCAACTATTGGGCGAGACAGAAATCCTAATAAGCTAGTATTAATAAATCTAAAATTGAAGCCATGGTTCCTAAGGACAGTTTTCGCTATCTCTCATAGTTTCTGACTTCACCTGACCTGATTTGGATTGATCAGCCTGTATACAGCGCCTCTCTTTGCTATCCACATTTATTTATTTATTTATTTATTTATTAGTTCGTACACAAAAAGACAATGGAAATGAACAGACAATAGGGAGATTAAAAGTACAGGTGAGCTTATCTCTAAAAAGAGATTTCTTCCAGCAGACCACATTGACAGGAAAAGATTCTTAATTTAAGGTGGATAGACAGCTGTGCACCAATTAAAGGAAGTTAAATTAAATTATTTACTCGTAAAATACATACATACTATAACTAAACTACTTAATAATACATATTCATATACATAAATATACTACACATAATAAACCTATTGACATCTATGGATCAAATGCAGTCTTTAAAAGGTATTCTTTTAATTTTTTCTTAAAAGTACTAACAGTGCAGCACTCGCGAAGGGTAGCAGGCAGCCTGTTCCACAGTTGGACTGCGTGGACAGTAAAAGAGTCGCCGTACATGCTCGTGCTACAAGTGGGGACAGTTAAATGATATTTATAAGCAGAGCGATGCAATTCGGAGCGGGTGGTCCTGAAAGCAAAATGCCATAGGAGCAAAACGTCCTTAATTCAAAATGGCATCTGTCAATAGAGCAATACGTCCTTAGTATCAAATGACAGTAATTGAAATGGTCAAGGAAGCAAAACGTCCGCAATTAAAAAGGTGCGTCCCCATACAATAAACGGGTTTTTTTCTTGGTATTTTTACTGTATATTAATAACGGTAACAGGTAGAGTCTTACAATTTTCACAGAATATTTAGTAGTATATTAACTTACATATTTAATAGGGTGGTTCTACAAAAGTTGGACAATTTTTGTGAATATTTTATTTAAAGGAATGCTACGGATTCAGGTATTTAAGATAGGTAATCCAATAAATATAATATACTAGCAGCCGCCCGCGACTTCGTCCGCGTGGACTTAGCTGTATGTGAAAAAAGATTTTCCCGCTTTTCTGTTGAAAATTTCCTGAATTTTCTTTGCTATAAACCTCACTGAGCTCAAGACCTTTCCAACGAATGCAAAACCGTGGAAATCGGTTGGTGCGTTCTGGAGTTATAGCGTCAGGAAGGAAAACCCGACTTATTTTTATATAGTAGATTGTCGTCGTCCAAGACGGACAGTTTATTTAGTAGTTTAGAAATTGTTTCGTATTTTCCGTTTTTTTCTTCCAGAGAACTGACGGGGGCAACAGAGTACTGATAAATACACAATTACATGAAAATTATCAGTAATTTCTTAATGATCACAACAATTATAACTAAGAGTGTGATAAACCATCATATTCTTTTCAATATTAATACTTCTAATGAAACGAATGGAAATATATAACGATTTGATTTGATATGATTGGCGACTGATGTGGTGTAATGGTTGAGAAGTAGACTGTTGTACCAGTGGCCACGGGTTCGATCTCCGCAATTTGATTTTTCATTTTTAGTGCATTTTTACGTCATGTTGAAAAAATAACTAAAATCAATAATTATCAAACATACTTATTGTTTCGTACTCTTTATGAAAAAAAAAAAATTTTTTTGCGCCTACTTAATCATAAAGAAAAAACAAACAAACAAACTCCTTCACTTTTCACACACTTTTGTGTTATGTATAGATTTCATGTAATTAAAATGTCAATTGCAGACAGTTTGTTTTTAAAACTCATTCTTCTTCCGAATAGGTTTTATTTTCCGCTACAGCAAAAAAGGTTCATAAGCGTTAAGGACGTCTTGCTTGCATGACATTTTCAATTAGTGACGATTTACTTTGAAAGCTTTTTCAATTGCGGACCATTTGCTCCCATGACTTACTGCGTTATGGTCGTTTCATACAAGAGGACGTTTTGCTTTCAGGACCAACCGCTCCGAATTGGAGCGAGAGTTCGGCCGGAAGAGGAAAGATAAGTGAAACGTTCACGAAGATAGCTAGGGTAAGAAGGGTTAAAAAGAATATTAAAGAGGAGAACCAAAATGTGGTAGTTACGGCGCAAACGTATAGGGAGCCATTTCAGTTGTTTTCTATACTCAGATACATGATCATACTTACGCAGGCCAAATACGAAGCGAATACAAACGTTTTGAAATCGTTCCAGTTTGTTGAGAAGTTCTTCAGTTGCATCCAGATAGCAGCTATCAGCATAATCAAGAATGGGCAACATAAGTGACTGAGCCAGTGTGATTCTGGTTTGTAAAGGAAGAAAGTTCTGGAGGCGCTTCAGTGAGTGGAAGGCTGCAAAGACTCTTCGGCCGACTTGGTTAACCTGGTACTCCCACGAAAGATTGCAGTCAAAGTAAATACCAAGGTTTCGGACTGTCACAGCATAGTCTATTTGGGTCCCATTGTACACCACTGGCGACAGGGGTAGTGAGCATGCCCTATTGTGCATAACTTTGCTGCCGATAATGATGGCTTGTGATTTCGATGGGTTGACAAGCAGACCGTATGACTCAGCCCATCCGCACACCCTATCGAGATTGCGATTCATTTCTTCAATAGCAGCTTCAGTATCGTCAGGTTTGAAGTGAATATATAGTTGCAGATCGTCAGCATATAGATGGTAGAGAGCAGACAGTTGAGAAGTAATAGCATTAATAAAGACAGAAAAGAGCAGAGGAGACAGGACGCCACCCTGAGGAACACCAGCAGAAAGTTCACACCACTTCGATGTAATATCGTCGGCACGAACACACTGATAGCGACCTCTAAGATATGAATTGAACCATTCTATTGCATGCGGAGATATGTTATAGGCCTGGAGGATGCCTAGAAGCACATCAAAGTCAACCGAGTTAAATGCACTGCTGAAATCTAAGAGAGTAAGGAGGGTGAGTTGCTTAAGCTCCATTGCATATCTAATGTCGTCAGAAACTTTCAGCAGTGCACATTTATCACAGCCTTTGTACTATGCAGTATCTTTAATAAAGATCCAAAAACCAGAAAAAGCATTCGGTCTTGGCTATGGGCGGGAATCGAACCCGCGTCTTTCGCAAACCGGGCGACTGCACTAACCACTGTCCTACCGAGACCTTTAACAAACCGGCCGAATCTGCTTTTGTACTGAATAATTTAAATTTAAATGACCGCAAGTATGGTTTCATAGTATTATCGTGGTATTATCAAAGTCGAAGTTAGTGTTCATGGATCCATTACCATTATCATTAGTGATTCTAAAATTCTATTTGCCTAAAGCATTTGTACTGAAACACCAGTTCGTCAGAGTAATGCTGACAAATGGTCAGTGGTTTACTCAAATGTTATGAATCATGCTTATTGGCGGAGAGCCAACGCCGCCGCATGCTTCAAACGTTGGTGAGTGCACGCCAACGTCTGGTCAAATGTTGGGGCCAGATCACCAACACTCGTAGTCGCGTAGCTATACATCCGTGAAAATGCAAATGGGAGCTTTTTTCGAATTAGGTGATTTTTGCTGTGATCATGACGTGTGGAAGCATGCGTGGGATGTGTCGGATGACTTTTTTTTCACACACGCACATAAAAACGGAAAATTGGACATTTGTGGACATTTTCGTCAGCTGCACTGCTACCGCACAGCACAAATCTTAATTTCAGGGTCGAATAGTTTTGTGGGAGGCCTAAGAACCCAACGCAGTATCATCTAAATAAATGGCATGAAAGCCTCAATGAACCCATGGGTACCAGGTAGTATAATTTCGGGAAATGGTTCATCATTGTCAAAATTCGACATTCAAAAAAGATTTTATTAGGTTCTTTTTAGCTCTTTTGCAATATGCAATACTGTGATATAAAAATCAATATTTTAAAATGTATTTTGAACGAAGACCTACTTTCGTGGGTTAAAAGTTATGTTTTGTTTAAAAAATCTGCATCTTCTCATTTGCAAGTTTACCAAAACAATGAAAAAGAAGTACCTAATCAATTACTATGATATCAACCTTACATTTTGTATAGGAGTTGTGGGTAGGATACAGAAACAGAAAATCTACTTAGAAACAAAACATGACATACATTTTTGGATCCATTAACTTCTACTAAATATTATAAATGAAAAAGATTCATGCGAATCTAATTTAAAATTGAAGGCTTGAATTGGCATGAATTTATCTCTAGTTACCTGCGCATGCACACACATAATTTATACAAACAACATCTCACACACACAGGCGCACACAAGGGGCACACACACACCCACCCACACACATAGCACACATACACTCACACACACACATGCGCACGCGCTGTGGCACACACTTATGAATGTTGATAATTTTGGAAGAGTGGTAACTTCCTAATACAGGTATTTCTCTACTTAAAAGGAAAGTGTTCACAGTATTATGTTGTAAAACTAATTTATTTAAGAAACAAAACATTTTTATTTTCATTTTCAGAATTTTGTGTACCACATTTCTGCAATAAAAATATTTTTATAATCTCTATACACGCTGGACGCGTCCCGCACTGTAGGTACTTGTGTGGCTTTTTACTTACTTTACCAAGCAAATAACATTCATTATTCCAGCAAACAACAAAACCATGTCAAACCCTTATGTCAATGACCGATATTCTTCTCTTCCTTTCGCTATCCGTCCGGAAATAACTTCTACCAAGTTCATTACTTTATTTTTAGCTTTGCTTCTCATTTCTAATGGTTGCTTTGGTTTATTCGGAATCATGTAGAGGGTTATCTGGCGATATTTCTGAGTTATTGGACGCCATAGTACGCCATCTACAATAGAAAATAGTCTTGTATGTACTGACCGATTTCGTGAAATGGATGAGAAGTTAGCTACATCAGAGGCCGAGTTTGGGGCATTGGGCTAGAAGGCACTGCGTATATTATTGTCCAAAACATTTTAATATACACACACTTAATACACTTGATATTACAGATTTCACTAGGCTCTGACTAGGCTTAACGACTGACATCAAGCGACATCAACCGGGACCAACTGTGTAACGTGCCCAAAATACACATAACTAAATTTCGGTCGGGCCGGTCACCCATATCATTTCCGACCCGGCGTGAGTTGCTTTACGCTCCACGAGCATGTACGAGTAAGCGCTCAAGAAACTTTTCCTTTCCTTTTCTTTAAACCATAATTTCTTACTGCTTTTATTTAATTTTTTGTGTATTCGTTGTTTTCTTAGGTGTTTCTCGCATTTGAGTGTGTTTTTAACAGTCAATGTACCTATATGTTTACTATTTTAATTGAAAGCTCTAACGCTATAAGCTTTTTTACCTGTTCTCACCATTCCTTCCTCATCATTTGAATTTCCAGTGGAAAGCAATCAGGGAGCCAATACACAAAAACAAACAAACATCAACAAACAAAACAAATTAAAGGGTTTTTAATTAAAAATACGTGAATAGACATGCATATTAATTTCTCGTATTGAAATTAGCTTTTGATGTCGTTGATAAAATTTGTGGGAGATAAAATATAAGCGAATTTAAATCAAACGGCGATGGATGAAATAACATACCGCCTCAGTTTTCATAATGAAGACTTGGAAGTTTATATTCAGATCTCGTAGCGTAGCCGTAATATTTTTAATCCGAACTAGCTTCGCCTGAGACTAAGTTTCCGTTGATTAACGCTATTATAAGTCGAAAGGGGCAGATATACAGTTAACGCGTGTGAAAGTATATTTTCGAAACAGGTTTAACTGCAAACTGCAACCGATGGCCACACTGCGGTGAGCAGACTGCAGTCGGCTGAAGTGTTGCCACATACAATTTCTCAGAGATTGATTAAAATGAGAAGTGTAGCTAGGGAGAGTTAAGACCTTTTCATATTGTCGTGTTTGTGCAGTGTAGATATCAAATTCTTCTTTTAACTGGTCATAAATGACCAATATACGTCCCACTGCTGGGCACAGACCTCACCTCAACTATGAGGGGGAACAAGCCATACTCCAATACTCGGGCTCAGTGCGGCTTGTTAGAGGGGGGTTTTCAGCTAGACGCATCAACCTCCTGCCTTCTGTTTGTTGTTTTAATATAACAAACAAATCTAACCAACGTCCTGAGCATCTTGGTTCAGTGGTGGTTCATCATTTTGGTCACTCTGTCTCGGAAACCAATGGTCCTGGGTTCAAATCTGGCTAGAACATCTATTTTGGAATGTACAATTTTCGGTAATAAAAAACACCTATAAAAAGCCAAGCAACCCGAAAAATTGCAGTAAGCCTTACTAAGGTGGATTCGATACACTCTGCGAAATTCGGGCTTCCGAATGTTCACCATACGGTCACAATACGTCTACCTCTGACTACCTCGCCTTCAACTCATAAAAGGATTAAATAAAACTGAATGAAACCTGAATACCATTACGAAGACCAACTTGCTACTTTCCAGCGCAATTCTTGCTATGAACATGCCAATGCAAAAAGTAGCACTGAAGGAACCTGAAAATGAAGAAAAACCTGCTGGGACCGCGACTCGAATCCATTTTCCGTGTCCTGAGCTAGACTGCAAATATTTTTAAGGACTCATTCACGTCATGAGAGGTTAGCTGCTATCGTTTTAAAATTGTTCATTTAGTAAATAGCGTGAAGGAATAATTAGCTTTCCTCAGATGGTAGGGGGACTCAGAAGACTGCATTATAAATAATTAGCAATGATAATAATATTCAGAATAACGGGAACTGATGATTCTCAATACAGTTATCATACATTACATCGTGGTCTTCACATGTTTGCAGTGAGCACGTCCGCTGTCGTGTAAGAAGTACAGTCAGGAAGAACGAAATGAGTAACAATACTGGTATTGAACCGAGAAATTATTCAGAGGAAAAAAACGTAGTTTGAGAATTAAGTAAGTTACTTTTACTTAATTTTATCACTTTTGGATACTACTACTACTCGTACTACTTTACTTTAGAAGAAGGATGAAGGTAAAATCAATGGAAGGGAAATGAGAGGATTACGAAGTGTGGCTAGGGTAAAACTGAGTGACAGAATAAGAAACTGTGTGGAGCGATGTGGTGTGAATGAAGACGTTGTTACAAAAATGAGATGGGAATGCTGAGGTTTTTGGTCATATAGAAAGAATGGATGAATGGCTATTAGCAAAGCGGATTTATAAGGCGAGGGTGAATGGAACTGTTGGAAGGGGAAAGCCTAGACAAACGTTTCTTCTATAAGTAAGATGTTCTCAGAGGGTCAGGTCAAGAGTGCCTTTAACCGATGAGCATGTATGAAGGTAGAGGAAGCGCGGGGTTCGTGTCAGGGTTGTAGCACCCAAGGTAGTAGGACTCGCGACAGTCACCGTTTTTCCTTCAATATGGACGATGAGAAGGAGTTGCCAAGGTTTAGGTAGGTAGGCCACTAGGATGTTCTTCCCAGTAGGAAAGTCTGACATAACCCGTCCGCCTCCTGGAGGTCGGTATGCGTAACGCAACAGTTTACAACTTGCGCCAGCGCCGATCTCCAAAGACATTTCTCACGCCGCGCGCCATGTTATAATTGCGTTTATTTGCACATCCGCCGCGCGGCCTGCATCTTTATGCATGTCCCAACTAACGATCTGTCGCGCCTCTGGGTGGTACGAGTACTTTCCGCTTTTTCATCTGCCTTTGTGTAGCGGATGTTAGCTCGTAGTGTTTCGCTTTAATGTAATGTCCCGGTCTAAAGCCAGCTGAGGAACCTTTTGTTAGAAAACTCTTTTTATAGTGTTGAGGAATATTTAAATGAGAATTTTACTTGACATCTTTTATTTTATTTTAATTTAATTGTATTCGACACTGAATTTTATTTAATTCCGTTATTATTATATTTTTTTGTATTATTGTAATCTGGTTTTGACATTGTCTCTATAGTCCTATTTTTGTATTTTATTGGGACGTTATTTTTATTGCAATCTTAATATCTTCATATCTTAAATAATCTTAAATATTGTTTTTTTTAATTTTTGTCGATCACAATATTAACGATTTATAGGTATATGACATCAATGTAAATTATAATGTTATCCTAATATTGAGAAATAAATGAATCTAATCGAATCTAAAGAAATGTGTTTTTTTTGTATTTTTGTACCTTATAAAGGCAAGATACTTCGCTGTGTGGTCCAAGCGCATAAAGGTTGATAATACTCAGTATTGTTTTCATCATCAGTTATCTAAAACTCTAAAATGCCTTCAGGTAGAACATAAAACCATAGGCTGTTGATATCTACGTCTGACTGCCATCTCCCAGTAACGCTCTAAGCCGAGGCTCGGCACCTCCTGGGGCACCCTTAGGCACGTTACTTAAATATTAGGGGCTGTGAGACTTCCGCTCACCCCGTTGCCCCGTAAAGCTGTGCCGAGACAACCACCTTGACGGGGGCTGTCCATTCTTCACAACAACAAGTGAACTGTTAGTGAAGTCAGACAGAAGAATTGCTTAAACACACATTTATACCGTTTGACATAAACATCATCTTCTGCGATGCTTCTGGTTTCAGCAGGCTATTTATGACGAAAAAATACAAGTAATGGAAAAAATATGAGCATTTTTAATTCCAAGTGCAAATGACACCAATCCGACCGTAATGTCATCACGGATCACGCACTGAATGACACAGCAGGAACCATTGCACGTTTTTAGGGTTCCGTATGTATAAGGTAAAAACGGAACCGCATTACTAAGCCTCCGCTGTCTGTCTGTCTGTTCGTCTGGATGTCTGTCACTAGACCTGTATCTCCTAAACTGTCATAGCTGGAAAGCTGAAATTTTCACAAGTTATGTATAATTTCCGTTGCCGCTATCGCTATAACAAACAAATACTGAGAATTAAAAATTGAATATATTTAAGGGGGGTTCTCAAGGTCACCCAGCGAGCAATGGAGAGAATTTTCCTGTTTGATCGAATCAGAAATGATAAGATCCGACAGCCGACAGCGCTTGAAGGATTGCATCGTTGAAGTGTCAGTGGGCGGGACACATATCGCGGAGAACCGATTATGGCCGTTGGGGCGGAAAGGTTCTCGAATGGCGACCGCGTAATGGACGACGTTTCGTGGGCAGGCCCTCCACAAGGTAGGCCGACGATCTGGTCAAGGACGCGGAAAGCCGCTGGATGCGGACAGCGCAGGACCGATCGTGGGGAAATCTTTGGGGGAGGCCTATGCCCAGCAGCGGGCGTTGTTCGGCTGACATGATGATGATGATGATGATGAGGAGGGTTACATATAATGAACGTGTTTTTTTCTGTTTTTTATTAAATATTTAATTACGTTAATAGGTACAAACATGTAGTTGAATATTACCTTTCAAGATGAATAACTAAATAAAAATAAAGAAAATATTCTAAGGGGCTTCCATACAATAAATGTATTTTTTAGCAATTTTAGACTTGGTAGGGAACCTTTAGTTAGCGGGTCCGACTCGCATTTGTTCGGTTTTTACGCGAAGCCGAATAAATCACTTGGACGTATATGAGCCTGCGTTTCATGAGTGAGTTGGCATTCATTCACAGTCGATTTCTTTCTGCTGTTTCGCTTCCAAAATAATATATACTAGATTTCCAGTGACTCCACACACTCATTCTTCAGCAATACATACTGTATACAATTTAAATAAAGAAATTACCTTCATTCAAGTAGACCTGTAATAACCCATCTTGTTTTAAATCGTCATAAGAAGTAAAGAGAAATGTCATCTTACTAATACTATTTATTTAAGTTTATAAGTATGAATCATTGTTACTCTTTCATGGAGAAACGATTGGAGAGTTTGGGATGAACTTTACAGTAATATTATGGTTTATACATCAGATTATTACCATTTTCAATATACTTATATGTTTTTTTTAATGTAATGTTATGTATTTATTTATTATTTACCTATGTCGGACGACATCATAAAGGCTCTGTCAGAAAATCAGCGTAGCTGCAGCCTTAAAAAGCTGTTGCGACAAAATAATGCTGAGACATAGACCTGGTTGGACCCACTACACTTTTTTTTCATGTTACTTGTGCTTTGACAATTCGTTTGTTTATTTTTTCTTTTTTGTTTACTCTTTGTCATTGTCTTTTAATTTGGTGTATATTTTTGTTCTGTTTTGCTTGTGTGAACCAATAAATAGTTCTTCTTTCTTTCTTCTTTTATTATTACATTACAATACAACTAATAAAGATATTGCTCAGAAAACTGAATTCGCCGAGCGGCCGCTAGAACTAAATTATCTACAGTACGTATCTAAAATAATATTATAAAGCCGTAGAGTTCGTTTGTTTGTTTACTTGGACGTTCTTTTAGGAAGAACTGCTATGAAATAAGCAAAAACTTTTTTAATGAAAAACCTAATAGGCGCGGAACGTCAATGATAAATATTGCAAAAACGGGAAAAAATATTACTTTTGAGAGCGCTGCGTCAACGATCAAAGTTACGCAAATATCATGTATATTATAATAGGTATTTACCTTTAAGAGTTTATAAATTAATCGACGTGGTAACCTTTTTATGGCGATCAAATTAGTTATAATATAATGTTCTATTTGCGATTGTGTTTTTATAAACATGACATTAATCCTCATTTTATTAACTACGTTATAATACGTTACAAGTATTTCATTTTGAACGTTTGCCGTTGACACCATTTTATTTCAGTGAAATTCCTAAAAGACATCTTATAGACTTTTTGTGACACACCGAGTTCGCCGTGGGCGAGCGGGCCTTTTCTTCTCCGAATATCGTTTATCGTCGTTCGGACACGTCATGATGATTATAACACAAAACAGTATGACACGACAAAACGAATTTTGTAATGGCCTGATTCGTCTTCAATCATCAAAATACTTCACTCCGAAATATTATTTTCTCTCACTCTATATGTAAATAATTGAAAAATGTTATTTGGCTTAGTTATTTTCTCTCAAACGACCACTGTCGCAAGGAAATTGAATTTTAAAGGTCGATACAGAACTCACCACGAGCAAAGTGAGTTTTGGCGCCCGCCGCGCGCGCCCAAGACAGAAAAGGTAGTAGTAGTACATTAACCATTGGATCTACAAATTCAAGTGCAGTTATTGGAATCATTAAAATAACCATTCAAGTTTAAACTTTTTGTATAATATGCACATGTTAACCATTGCCTTGTTACATAAGTTTACCCTCCATACAGATTTCAAAATGTTGAATAGTTAAATGAAGTACATTTAATGGTATTTCAGAACAAACTACATTTATCAAACACACATTCGGTACAGTTCCTATCACTGAGAATTTCTCATTCTGACTTGTACGACTACCAGACACACAGCTCATCATAACGTAGGTAGGTCCATAGATATAACTTTAGGCAGTGTAGTTTGTTTGTTTATGCCCGCGGCTTAATTGGCCTCATGTTTTGTTTGTTTCATAGAGTAATATTTGCAGCCAATAAAATGTATCAAACCACAAGTTAAGTTAGTTTCATAAAATGAAAACAAATTGTATTTGGGGTTTTTTAACGTTACTATGTATTCTTTTGTCTGTAAGGTGGTGTTGTCTGTAGGCAAGCTTAACAAGTCACTCGTAACTTGAAGAACAATCATCTACCCTATATTAATATCTCTTTTATTTCAAAATTCTATTTCAAAAATAAGATAATCCATGACGAAAGTTGAAGATCCTGTTTTAATGCTATTTATAACTTTAAGCCTTTGTGCTATTCAGATGCATAAGCTATATTATTGTAAAGTTTCATTAAAAACCATCCAGTAGTTTTGTTGTGAAAGAGCAACACGGCACATCCACACATACGAACTTTCGCATTTATAAGTGATAGCAATATGATAAAATGCCATCTTACAATTCATCAGCTTCTTGCTTCAGTAATTCTGCAAAAGTACTAAGTGCAGCTGAAATAGTACGTTTTAAAGCAAAAAATAAACGTACGATTAATCTTGGATGCATTGCCTCGCTCTGCATTATCGAATTAGTCTTCTAGACTAGTGCTTCAGGCACGGCCGAACATAAGCAAAAGCGGTTTCGAGATGATAGAAATAATCAAAGCACAGCCTTTGTAGGCGACGCATCCCAGGTTCTTATTCAATAAAATCATTCATTTATGCACCCCAAATTTCACAATGTTCTTTCAAATTGGAATAAAACCTTCATGTTCCACTGCTGGGCACATGCTTCACTTTAACTTTCTCCAACACGTAGGCTCAGCGTGGATTGTTGGGGGGTGAAAGGTAAACAAACCTTGCTCTCCGATGTTATCAAGTCACACTATAGCCTCCGACTAGGCTTAACGACTGACATCTAACGGCATCAGCCGGGGCCATCTACTTCACGTGGCTCGGGAAGCATGGCTATGCTTGAAATATTCCTCACTAAATTTTGGCCAGGGTGATTAGATAAGATTAGGTACTTTTATGTCTCAAAATACAATTCAGTGCCTAATTAAATTTAAAAATACATAATTGTACAGTTTGCGATCGTCAAATATTACAATAAAATAAATCGTGTCAGAAAATAATAATTCAAAATATTGTCAAATCGATCAAAATGATGATGAAATAAATGAAAGAGATGGCCGAGTCGAAAACTATCTTACTCCACTTAACATCTAACATCACCGTTCTTAGTTCAAATATACTTGTAGAATCTAACGCTCCCTCTACCGCTTATGTTCCACCAATCGTACCGAGTCCTTTATCGATTCCTGCTGTCGATATCGGCCAATAGTACTGAGTGTCCTCCATTACTCGATTACGAACAACTAATTTAGCCCCGATCATTGTACACGTTCCTCGCTCTGCGATCGTGATGATATAGCTGACTGAAGTGTTAATGATTTTAGGTTAGGTTTACTTTGTACAGTGAAAACCGAAACCCGAGGCCAATATATACAATATTATTCAATATTTAAGTGTGTCTGAACTGTAATTAAAGAATAAACGGAGCTTACTTTGCACCACGGCTGCACAGTAAGTAGTACAAACCAATAAGTTATTTTCTTCTTTATCAACCACAATGTATTACTATGCTCCCTTTTTCAGTACGGTACGTATTGAAGTAGTTTATTTCATTCAATGAAAAAATCTTTTTTTTAAAATCTGATTTAAGTTTAGTAGTTATTTAATATTTATTGACATTAATATAAAAGGCATAGGCCACACTTGAATTTATGTTGTGGTGCGAGGTAATACTCCAAAGGTTAGTGATTACCACTACTGTCAGATATTATCAACCCGATAGGAGGGGGAGGGCCCCCTCCTATCTTAAGTATTAGGTACTTATTTTGGTCTTTGATATAATAAAAGATAGATACCAGGCCAAAAAATGGCTTGTTATCGACAGCACCAAACAAGCACATGTACTGCTTTTTTAGCTCTTAATAGCCAAATACATCCATTTGAACACACGACAATTTAAACTCATGTCAAGGATCTTCAAACATGGTTTATACCAATAATATCATAATAAGAAGACGTAGATAAATTACTTGTGCTTAAAAAGTGGCTCCCGAAATCAAGACCTCGAACACCTGAGCAAAGCATTTCAGTTTGAGACGACACGGAACATTTGTATCGGTCCCGTTTAAGCTCTAGTAAATAATCATACCATCTTGTTCACTCGGTCAAATAGGTATGTACGCCAGGGGACAATTTTTGACTTCGCATTAGTAGTGACATAACTTATCTTCCTATTTTAAATATTATTGGTTTATACCATGTGAGACGAGAGGTTCTTCACCGTCGATAAAGTAATATAAGATTTCATAAATAACTGCATCAAACAGAGATATTTCCTTCGCATATTTGACGGACAGCAGCTGATGGAAACCCGATACAGGCGCGAGTTGGCGGCGCGGAACCTAGCTGTAGCCAATCATTACTGTTTGATATTATGTACCGACAGCACACTCGCTCCACTTTAAGTCAATAATGCTTCTGGAGCTCTAAATAGCGCGGCAAAGGGAATAGGCGCGAATGAATGTCTTTGCATCCGAATTTCCATGTCGAACGTTACCTATGTAAGTCAACTGTCTAGGAGGCTTCTATATTGCGCAATAGGTGCAGAGGCGCTCATTTCAACCTTTACAAAACTGTTGCAAAATGGGTCTTATGTCAGCGGCAAGAGGTGGTCCTATGTAAAAGTTGATGTGAGCGCCTCTGTACATTAAAGCAGAAGAATCCTGTTTCAAGGTCTACTCGCCAAATACGTCCTTGACCGCGTCATGATAATTTTACCTCAAATCAAGGATCATCTCACATACCATGTAAGATAGAAGCTATTGTACTTCACATACAACAAATGATTTCATACCCTTCACAAATAACTGCATCAAACAGAGATATTTTCTTTGTATATTTGACGGACAGCAGTTGATGGAAACCCGATATACAGGGTGGCCCAAACGGTGAGGTTAAAAAATTTTTTTTGGGTTCCTGACATATAGGGGTACCCGAAAATACCCCATGTATGTTTGCCGATTTTTTGTAGTTTTCGAGTTATGATTTTTTTAAAGTAAATTAGAGAATTATCGAGCTGACCTCCTAAAAAATTTTTTTTTTCTGAAAGTATGCTTTTTTTATTAATTTATTTTTATCTTACATAGACCTCATTAGTTGTACTTTTACCCCTAAAATTACCAGCTTCATGCCATTAATTTAAGGTACAAAAATATTGACCAAAATAAAAAAAACTGGGGTGAAAGCGATTCACAGTAAAATTTTCAAACTTAAATTAAAAATTAAAAAAAAAGTTCCATGACTTTTAAGTAATTTCAAAAACTGCTCAAAACCCTTAGCTTCAATTATAATGAAAAAAACTTGGTGAAAAACTTAATAGGCCTTTTTCAGCCGAAACTTGCCTTCAAGTAAACAAAGGTGGAGTTTTCTAAGTAGACAGTTTGTTGTAAAAACGCCTTTTGTTAATTTCTAGGGTTTAAGTGGGTTGGACATAACATAGTCAATAAACATAAAGTGTATTAATTTAGGATTTCTTATTATTCTAGTATCAGCCCGGTGTCATTTCAACAGCACAAGTCAGTCTTCGTCTCATGAATAGTAGGTAGTTATGGATACAAGTGCGGAATGTATGTCGTTTTGCACGCACGAGTCCCGAAGTCGGCCCGAGCTGTAAGGCGAGGATCAAAAGTTGGGACGAGTGAAAATGACACACCCATTCGTGTATCGGACAACGTTTTTTAATACATTTGTGTTAAAAATCATGATAAAACATGGAAACCTACGTATGATTTATTAAATTAAATCTTGAAGAAAGCGGGCATGAAAGAGCTATTATTGACAGTTTCCCGGTACAAACGGTAATTTGATAGGTAATTATTACATTTAAACATGGATTTCATTCAAATCCCAGAAAATCAATAAATGCCTATTACGTTATTTTTGGTGAAGTTCAACTAATCTCAGAAAATCATTTTGACAGCTGCTAGTGTCATTAGAAATTAATCTTTATACAATGCTAAAAGGGTTCAGAGGTCATATCATACGTAGGTTTCCATGTTTTATCATGATTTTTAACACAAATGTATTAAAAAACGTTGTCCGATACACGAATGGGTGTGTCATTTTCACTCGTCCCAACTTTTGATCCTCGCCTTACAGCTCGGGCCGACTTCGGGACTCGTGCGTGCAAAACGACATACATTCCGCACTTGTATCCATAACTACCTACTATTCATGAGACGAAGACTGACTTGTGCTGTTGAAATGACACCGGGCTGATACTAGAATAATAAGAAATCCTAAATTAATACACTTTATGTTTATTGACTATGTTATGTCCAACCCACTTAAACCCTAGAAATTAACAAAAGGCGTTTTTACAACAAACTGTCTACTTAGAAAACTCCACCTTTGTTTACTTGAAGGCAAGTTTCGGCTGAAAAAGGCCTATTAAGTTTTTCACCAAGTTTTTTTCATTATAATTGAAGCTAAGGGTTTTGAGCAGTTTTTGAAATTACTTAAAAGTCATGGAACTTTTTTTTAAATTTTTAATTTAACTTTGAAAATTTTACTGTGAATCGCTTTCACCCCAGTTTTTTTTATTTTGGTCAATATATTTGTACCTTAAATTAATGGCATGAAGCTGGTAATTTTAGGGGTAAAAGTACAACTAATGAGGTCTATGTAAGATAAAAATAAATTAATAAAAAAGCATACTTTCAGAAAAAAAAAATTTTTTAGGAGGTCAGCTCGATAATTCTCTAATTTACTTTAAAAAAATCATAACTCGAAAACTACAAAAAATCGGCAAACATACATGGGGTATTTTCGGGTACCCCTATATGTCAGGAACCCAAAAAAAATTTTTTATCCTCACCGTTTGGGCCACCCTGTATAAAGGCGCGAGTTGGCGGCGCGGAACCTGGCTGTAGCCAATCATTACTGTTTGATATTATGTACCGACAGCACACTCGCTCCACTTTAAGTCAATAATGCTTCTGGAGCTCTAAATAGCGCGGCAAAGGCAATAGGCGCGAATTAATGGCTTTCCATCCGAATTTCCATGTCGAACGTTACCTATCATGTAAGTCAACTGTCTAGGAGGCTTCTATATTGCGCAATAGGTGCAGAGGCGCTCATTTCAACCTTTACAAAACTGTTGCAAAATGGGTCTTATGTCAGCGGCAAGAGGTGGTCCTATGTAAAAGTTGATGTGAGCGCCTCTGTACATTAAAGCAGAAGAATCCTGTTTCAAGGTCTACTCGCCAAATACGTCCTTGACCGCGTCATGATAATTTTACCTCAAATCAAGGATCATCTCACATACCATGTAAGATAGAAGCTATTGTACTTCACATACAACAAATGATTTCATACCCTTCACAAATAACTGCATCAAACAGAGATATTTTCTTTGTATATTTGACGGACAGCAGCTGATGGAAACCCGATATATAAAGGCGCGAGTTGGCGGCGCGGAACCTGGCTGTAGCCAATCATTACTGTTTGATATTATGTACCGACAGCACACTCGCTCCACTTTAAGTCAATAATGCTTCCGGAGCTCTAAATAGCGCGGCAAAGGGAATAGGCGAGAATGAATGGCTTTTCATCCGAATTTCCATGTCGAACGTAACGTATGTACTCGTAAGTATATAGGGACCTTCTATGTTCAGCAGTGGATATGTTGTTGGCTGAATATGATGTTTACCAGTCGTTCCAATGGATCAGCGACATACAATGTGCAATATAATATTATTTAGTTATGTATCTTGCAAGCTACCACTACTTATATTGTAGGTATACGAGCCAGCGAAAATGACAGTCATATTTGTTATTATTATGATATTAGAAACTTATCACTTATTTTGTCTCTATTGCCACTTCAAAAACTTTCTACTTACAATAAAAATTGATATCTAAATATAGAGAACCTGCACATTATCTTATACTGTGGCTATAGCTATTCTTCAAACTTACTTGAAGCAAAATTCACAAAAAAAAACTTACTGAACATGAGAATCATTCTGGAATTTAATTGTTTAAAATTCTCAAAAACTCTCTCCCGGTTTGAATTCGAGTTTCCAGAAGCATCATCATCACTTGGCCCATTCAGATAAAAAACCCTTTATTTTTGGTATAAATTACTAGGAATAGCTGCCAAAAGCTATCAGACGAGGTATTAGTACTCGCACGTCGCAGAAAAGCCTTTTTATTGGATAAGCCATTTCACCATTTCAATTCACAGAAACGAAATTTATTAAATAACGTACTCGTACCTAAGGGTAAAAAAATAACAATTTATATTTGTAACAAATTCCAAAAACAATTTTTGATCTGTCCTTGATGGATTGGTATTTTTATTTTATTGATATAGTATGCATGCATGTGCAAACACAATTCAAAAGCTGGTCTGCGTATTGTTTAGTAAAGATTTGCGTAGAATGAAACGTAATATAAGCCACAACCCAAATGGATTTATGGGTTAGTGCAACTGCCGCCATGACACATGGGCCTCAACCCGCGCTTCTTGCTAAGATGCGAAACTTATGCGCGCAAGCCGAACAAATGAAAAACTAGAAAACTAACAAAATGATGAATAAGTGTGTTGGATAATTAGAGCTCTCCAAGTATCTGAGGAATATTTCGTGTTTGAAGGTTAGTGGTTGTATCTTTCCGATTCATATATATTTGGATGACCTGCCAGCTGAGGTGCATTCAGAGTGTTACAACTTGAGTTTCTTTATAAAGAGCGTGAAATAGTTATTTTTTAGCCGGCAGATGCAACTTTGGACCCCTACATTCAAATTGTAATCAAGATGCCAAATAAAAAGTAGTCTTCATCATTCTTAATTTTGTATTCGTACTTTCTTCTCTACTAAAAGGGAAGCTCAGAAAAACGCTTTAAACCATTTAAATTACAATTTATTCACAAACTAAAACAAATACAAGTTGCACAAGAAAAAAGAGAGCGAGATAGATATACAAACGTCAAATAATGGCGGGGAATACTGCTCTTGACAAGTTGCGTTCGGAAATGCCTAACAGTCGGCCTTCCTGTACCACTGCTCGCCCCGAGCAGTATTCTTCATGTAAAGCAACGTAAAAGTAAAACTAAGCTAAGTAATATTGACATACCCAGGTGACTTCTTAATGCCACCACAACTGACTTCTTAATGCCAGTTCAGCTGACTTCTTAATGCCAGCACAACTAACTTCTTAATGCTAGTTCAGGTGACTTCTTAATGCCACCACAACTGACTTCTTAATGCCAGTTCAGCTGACTTCTTAATGCCAGCACAACTAACTTCTTAATGCTAGTTCAGGTGACTTTTTAATGCCACCACAACTGACTTCTTAATGCCAGTTCAGGAAGTACACCTTCCAAGTCGCGACTTATACAACACCTCTTAAGGCAAATCTCGAGATTTAAACAGTCAGTCAAACAACAAACAGTCTGAAACGTTCTTAATCGTTTCCAGTTATTTAACAAGTCTGAAGCGTTCTTAATCGCCTCCAGTCAAATAACTTACAGTCTGAAGCGTTCTTAATCGCCTACAGTCAAGTAACAAACAGTCTGAAACGTTCTTAATCGTTTCCAGTTATTTAACAAGTATGAAGCGTTCTTAATCGCCTCCAGTCAAATAACTTACAGTCTGAAGCGTTCTCAATCGCCTATAGTCAAGTAACAAACAGTCTGAAACGTTCTTAATCGTTTCCAGTTATTTAACAAGTATGAAGCGTTCTTAATCGCCTCCAGTCAAATAACTTACAGTCTGAAGCGTCCTTAATCGCCTACAGTCAAGTAACAACAATGAGCGAACAATTATCGCCTTCTTAATGGCAGCTCACTGAGTAATATTACAAACAATCACAAACAAACAATATAAATCAGATAATGCAACAAAATGAGCGAACAAATATCGCCTTCTTGATGGCAGCTCACTGAGTAATATTACAAACAATCACAAACAAACAATATAAATCAGATAATGTAACAAAATGAGCGAACAATTATCGCCTTCTTAATGGCAGCTCATTGAGTAATATTACAAACAATCACAAACAAACAATATAAATCAGATAATGCAACAAAATGAGCGAACAAATATCGCCTTCTTAATGGCAGCTCACTGAGTAATATTACAAACCACAAACAAACAATATAAATCATATAATGTAACAAAATGAGCGAACAAATATCGCCTTCTTAATGGCAGCTCACTGAGTAATATTACAAACAATCACAAACAAACAATATAAATCAGATAATGTAACGAATGAGGGAACAAATATCGCCTTCTTAATGGCAGCTCACTGAGTAATATTACAAACAATCACAAACAAACAATATAAATCAGATGATGTAACAAATGAGCGAACAAATATCGCCTTCTTAATGGCAGCTCACTGAGTAATATTACAAACAATCACAAACAAACAATTTAAATTAGATAATGCAACAAAATGAGCGAACAAATATCGCCTTCTTAATGGCAGCTCACTGAGTAATATTACAAACAATCACAAAAAAAACAATATAAATCAGATGATGTAACAAATGAGCGAACAAATATCGCCTTCTTAATGGCAGCTCACTGAGTAATATTACAAGCAATTACAAACAAACAATATAAATCTTAAGAATACAAGAAGTAATGTTTCATTCATATTAAGAACAATCAGATAATGAACTATCTGATTAAAACGATTCAGTTTGTCACGAGCCAACACATTACAGTTTACAGTATGCTTGACGGCGACCATGTGTATAGTCCTAATCACATTACGGCTTACACTTTTACAATCCTGAATTTGACCATCTAAACTTGGTGCAAGCCTGTCACTTCGTAACCCCTTGCGCATAATATTACGTTCACCAATAACCATTCACAGACCTCAAAAGTTCTTTGCTTAACACATGTGGAGCATACGCAGAACGAGTAAGAAACTTTGTCTAACATCATAAAACAAAATAAATCATCAAAGTCAGATCACCAAGCTTTACCATTCACATTTAACATTACTACCAACGCAAGATCACCAAAGCACCCAAAATGGTTTGTCATCAAAATAGGTAGTAGACTTGCTCATTTGCGCGCGAATTGACAACAGCAGTCAAAATGTATTTTGTTTCTTGTAGACGACAATAATCCTTAAAATACTTACAAATGAAAGCTTTGTTTCGGTCGCATACAACTCCAAATATCTGTAATACTATAATAACACGAACAGCTTCTAACTACAAGAGCTAGAGTGAATAAATGTCGTAAATCAAACACCAAGGTGGCCCACGTATAGGTACTATGTGGAACGGCAACGGCATCTTGCATGAAGAATACAACAACACTGTTTGACACCCTGTATATTTTTCACGCATAGTGTTAGGAGATGCAGCCATGTACATTTTACTTTTTGTTTCTAAATACAGCGCCGTATTTGCCAAACCAGTTTTTAAATACGGTAAAAGTAAGCAAGTTCTGTCAAATAGCCACTTTGAATTTTACCTTACAATTATTGGTCTACAGTTGAACCAATTGAATAGTCTCCCTGTTGCCATTGCTTCTACAGAATTAGGTAGAAAACATGTATCATTTATTCGCTTAACGAAAATAACATGGTTTCGGCTAAACCCATCCAGGTGGCCCGTTGACTTACCAGTACGGTATTCGACCTTAATCAAAGTCTCAACTTTGTACCTGGGGCTACCAGCGGGCTAGATATGGTGACAAATCTCGTTTCCACTAAGTCCAATTAGTACAATCGGTAACTATTCAAACGATGTAGGTACTGCCGCGATCTTTCATCCGCTCGGCCATCGACAAACTACAATATAATATGAGCGCTTTGAATCCGTAAGCTACGCACTTTTTGTAGAACATTTACCAATCCTACAATTACCGAAAAAACAATTTGTAAACTCATCTAATACTCATCAAGACCATTTCAGCAGGTAAGCTTTCGCCGATCCTATTACCACAGTATGTCTTTAAACAACGATGCATGCAATGCACGATGCCCTCTGATCCTAAGGTAATGTGACCAACGTGCGTCTGTCACATTTGAACAAAACCGATAGCATTCTGTTGCGCCACGACACACCCCGACACAGCAATATTATGTTGGTGTGTATAATTCGTGTACTTTTATCCGTATTAGGGTCCTTCCTACAACAGTTTGGTTGTCACGAATCTAAATAACACATAATAATAAATATGAGCCTCGCTCTGTTAAACCAGGAACAACGAAGGTACCACAGACAACCAGATTCAGCACAAATACTTGTTTCATCAACAAACCCCGCACTGTGCGGAAATCGAACTCGCGACCCCTCGATGCTCAACCGTTGAACCACTGCGCTAAACGGGTCATCAACGACTTATACAACTTATAACAAACGAAATATTAACATCAAAATAACAAGTTCGAATCCTATCGACAGGCAAATTATTGAACACCTTGTAAATACGAAACATCTACTACGTTTTTTAAATAACACAAATCACTGTGACAATACTCAAGCGCTTGGTTGGTAACAGGCTGACCTATATTTATTAACCTCTGTTTTGGGCACAGTTTGGCCTCATCAGCAACCTGCTTAAAGGATCTATTTTAGAATTTTTGACATACCTTAAATGCCGGATGGTTGATTGGCAGATAATGCGCTCAGCATGAAGCCCGCCATACTGTACTATTATGTGCAATAAAAATGAAATGAATAACTAAATACTAAAATTTTTAATTGAACAACTAGACTTGCATGGATTGAATATTCAACTGTAACTGTAACCTCTGGGCTCTGTATAACTCTGTAATTATTATAATTATTATTCTACCCAAGGCATGACAACTGAAATCAATAAAAATGACAACTAATAATTTGCAGCTACAACAGTAACATCTGTAAATAATTAGGCATAAGTTTGTCTGAAGTAACAGTTTACTTCAGATCATTCATCCTTATCATGGCCTGTATGGTGATAACAGTGTGATGAACACCTTTCTACCTAGGTAATTGTTTTCATCATCATGATAGACACAGCCACAGAATGCACAAGTTAAATAATTAGACATAAGTTTGTCTGAGGTTTACTTCAGGTCATTCATCCTTATCATGGCCTGTACGATGATAACAGTGTGATGAACACCTTTCTACCTAATTGTTTTCATCATCATGACAGACACAGCCACAGAATGCACAAGTTTTATGATTTTTCTAACGTTGGTGCAATGTGACCACAATGCTTACAACTGCATCATTTAATTATTAAATCAGTAAGACTTGACTTACTTGAATGATGATAATAAATATCTTAACATGCTGGATGTGTCCTGATAACCAGCAGAAATAGCATCAGCTTTATTGTACCGTAGGTACCTACCTGTTATTGCTTCTGTAACCTGCACCGGGTAACCAACAAGCATAACCTTAAATAGATTTTGTCACATTAGATCTATAAATAATATAACACATAACTAAGTCACACATCTAACTAACTTACTGATTTGAAAGAAAGGCAGTTATTAAATATTAGAGTTATGTAAGGTTTAGATACTAGTTTAGGTTTAGATAGTTGTTAGTATCAATGTACAGCATACTTTTTTTTTAAAATTTAAAATTGCAAATAAGTTTCAGAAATAGTTTTCTCATCACCAGCCATACATCCACGGAATACCTTTAACTTTTCTGATTCATTACTCAATAATAAAATAACAGATCACATAGGATCAGAATCAGAAAAAGTATCATTAAGACCAGCATAGGCATGAAATGGTGGGGTACTACTAAAGTGAGGTAAAGACAGACCACTACTGTGGCTACTGGTTTCCCTTATTCAAAGTACCAGCCATAGTAGATACCTAGCACTTTAACTAAGAGTAGTTTGACGAATGAAACTTGTTCGGGTTCGGAAGAAGCTGCTGCTTAATCACTCTCCCATCAGGAGCATGATGAACACTCCGCAATAAGAGAGCGATTAAGGCAGAGGTCAGTGACCGCGCACATGGTCCGGTGCCAGCTCCAGCGGACTCCGCTCGGGACCGCCAAAACGCTGCCGATTTGAGACACTGTTCAAAAGTTCACAAGGCAACGCATCATAATATGGGTACACCGTCCGTCACTGCTACACATTGCGAATATGACAATCCGATATCATAGAAAAGTTCACGTCCACTTATTGTTATTGGCTTGAAAGTTACTTTTATCACATATTCACAACAATCCCCAATACACTCGATTAAAACTCACAGTACCCGTGCGGCAACAGGTACGAACCGGTTTTTGTTTTCTGCAAGGCGTCTCGGTCGGCGCGGCCGCGCTTAGTGAATTTTGGAAAACGACACAGAAGTTACTTCCACTTATTGTTTCGTCAGGAAAACGTTTTTGTAGGCGCTCGGTACACTAATCCCGCTTCTGAGCTAAAAGGGAAGCTCAGAAAAACGCTTTAAACCATTTAAATTACAATTTATTCACAAACTAAAACAAATACAAGTTGCACGAGAAAAAAGAGAGCGAGATAGATATACAAACGTCAAATAATGGCGGGGAATACTGCTCTTGACAAGTTGCGTTCGGAAATGCCTAACACTACATAACTAATAAAGTTAACTATTCTTTTCTTAATCAACTCAGTTAATCCACTTTATTATTTGGAAAAAAGCCTTTTTGGGAGAGAGTAATTGCTTCTCAGCTTAAACAGAAGATTACGAGCGCGAGCCCTAACTAATGGTTTAATCCTGTCTTAAATAGATAATCTGGTTATAACACTTCTTTTTAATTAAGATATAAAGCAGCGTAGTATAAATAATTTCATCTGAGAAAGATACTAAGACTTATTTTAGCTGACGTTCTCATTGCTTCGAGAAAAAGATAAGAGTCGTCGTAAAAAACCTTTTGAAATGTTGAAATTGGCCACGGTCTGTATTGAAAGAAGAGATGTGGTCTAAGGTGAAGCAAGCGAAGAAAAAGCAAGAATTCACTGTTTTTTTTTTAAACTTTCGGATGTGTTCTATTCTACTCAACTATTCCACCTCTTCAATGTCATTAATATCTGATTGCCTTAAGTAAGTAAGGGGAAGTTTAGCGGTGGACTAATATTTTGTAAATTAATATTCGATGTGTTATCGCAGACCGCCAGAACTGTTCAGTCGTCTTTGTCAAAGTGTGAATTAAAATCGGAATTTAACATTCTGAATTATTACTTATTTACAACTTACTGTAAAGTCTCTTTTCCCTAAAACCAATTTAGCCATTCATTTTGCATGCTATCGGTACATAATATGGTTCTGCAAGTTTCTCTAGCGTCAATATACAGTGTGTCTGGTCACCGATGTCCGACCCGTTAAGGTGAAGTAATATGATCTATTTTATGAATAAATCCACCATAATTAAGCACTTTTAATTAATTTTTTTTTAATTTTTTTTAATTTATTTCAGGTGAATTTTACTTGCGTTTCAAAGGGTTTCTGATGACAGGGTGATATTCAATTTGTCACAACTTCTAAACTATTTTACTTGGAACTTTGATTTTTGCTTCAGTGTTTAGGTGATGTCTTTGGGTATCCAAAAAGTTAAAAATAAATGTATGTTGACAGTTTAGTTTTTCTGAAAAAAAAAAAATGTAAAAAAAACTAACAAATTTTATCACAATTTTCAAGTTCAAACATTTTTTTGAGGTATTTTAAGGGAATAATGAAAAAATGCTTTTTTGTCACCTTATTGCCTACTTTTGTAGCTGTCCAACGATACCACTTTTGTGACTGTAGGACCTCTAAATCGGCAGATATTGCAAACTAAAATAACCCACCCGTAAAACAACTGGGGCAAAGTGCTTAATTATGGTGGATTTATTCATAAAATAGATCATATTACTTCACCTTAACGGGTCGGACATCGGTGACCAGACACACTGTATAAACATAAACCTGTTCCCGGGGACTAGCCGCTAGGATTACATCGCTCCTGTTTATTGGTGTTAATATCTAGGTGTTGGATATCAGGATATTTACTTGATGATATTAATACTAGTTCGATTATCGCTATCTGCGGAGTGATTAAAGTTAACGGTTAACTTGGTTATTGGCGAAATATGGTTATGGTATGTGAATGACCAGAAAAAGCTTAATATTTATGAAGGAATGCTGTTTTCAAATAGCAAGCTATGATACAACTAAAAGTTTGGATACCGTCTGAATTGAGCCTGAACCGACTTGATGATTTCTTTCATTCTTATTTTTCCAAAATAATATCAAAATCAAAAGCCAGCCAAAAACATGGAAACTTGCCGTTGCATCTTGAAATTAATGCAAAACTGTAACTTCATTTACCTGCTAAAGAATGTCCCAACTGCGACGTCTATAACATTCTGAATTGTTCTTTATTTACAACTCGCTGCAAAGTTAATTTTCCCTAAAACCAATTCAGCCATCCATTTTGCATGCTATCCGTACATAATATGGTTCTGCAAGTTTCTCTAGCGGCGTCAATGTATAACATAAACCTGTTCCCGTGGACTAGCCGCTAGGATTACACCGCTCCTGTTTATTGGTGTTAATATCTAGGTGTTGGGTATCGAGGATATTTACTTGATGATATTAATACTAGTTCCATTATCGCTATCTGCGGAGTAATTAAAGTTAACGGTTAACTTGGTTATTAGCGAAATATGGTTAGGTACAGTAAGTGAATGACCAGAGAAAGCTTAATATTTATAAACGAATTCTGTTTTTTTATCTTCAGAAAATAACAAGGAAAAGCAAAACAAGCTAGGGGCCACAAATAAAAAATTGAATAGGTACTGTCTGAATTAAGCTTACACCGACTCGGTTATTTCTTTCATTCTTAATTTTCCAAAATAATCCCAAAATCAAAAGCCAGCCAAAAACTTGAAATTAAAGCAAAACTGTAACTTCAATTACCTGCCAAAGAATATACCTACTGTGACTTATGTTTTGTAAGTTGCGTTAATAAATGAAAAAACCTATTGTTTCAAAAAATTAAGCAATAATTGCTAATATTCGATAAAATGCCCAAAAGTATCATAATATAACATAAACGGCCTAGTATACGTCCCACTGCTGGGCACAGGCCTCACCTCAACTTTGAGGTGTAACAAGCCATACGTGGGCTCAGTGCGGATTGTTGGAAGGGTGTAAGGTTAGTGAGCAACCTTAATGTCAGATGTCAAAGCCGCTCTCGCCGCAACTCTTTAAAATAGAAAATCTATCAAAATGTCTGTGTAAAATATCAAAATCAAGAATACTCTCCGAACTTTATTTTGCACGATGCCAACAAATGTCTCATTAATGCAATATGATTGATCCAGGACCGATCGCTGGGGTGCTCTGATGACGTCACGAGGGTTAGCCCCTTCTGGGGTGAATACAGTCGGTCAATTTGTATGACGTGACGAATTTGTATGATGCAGCAATTTGTGGTTAGATTTGCGGCCGAATTACTATTTCGTAATTTCGTGAATGTCGGATATGAGTTGATTTATTTTTGAGGGAAATAATTCATGATTGAGAATGTTAGGGTGACATATTCATAGAAAAATCCTAACAACATATTGGAAAAAGGTATCAATGATAGTTTTTCACGATAAATATACATTCAGGTTCAAAAGGCCGCTCTGTTGAATAACAGTAGTAGCATCAACTTTTTATCACTGGTTACACAGAAAAAGTTGCTTTAAAACTGGGTTGTAACAATACAGAGTATTGCATCTTTTGTACAGTTTGTTTACTGATAAAAGTATTTTTGCGTTGTTGAAACAGCACTAAACATTTTTCCCCCTCATGAGTTATCGCCTTCGCGTGGCCTTAGTACCGGTGGTAGGGTGAACCACCGGGAAGCGAAGAGAACTCAGTGTGGTGGACCCACCCGCTGCTGCCCGCAAGGGCGACACCAAGGGTTGCAGGGCCAATGGGGCCCACATTTCCGTTTTTGATGCAGTAACCAAAGTATAAATTACAGATTTCTGGGATTTGTGGGAGTGTCCACAATTCAAGTGATACATGCCTAGTCTGTCTCAAAAATGCAAAAAATACTGAGCAAGTTCTCAGTATCATATTCGTAATTTGTTTTTAACTTATTTACGTATATTTCTTCAATCTTTATCTTCTATTCTATGATGGAATTTTCATTGAATGAAGGTGCTACTCGAAGTAGCAGGCTCATATGCGCCTTAACAAATATTTGTTTTAGGGAAAGTTTTCAAACCAAATTTGGATTATTTCCGATAGTAATTTATTTTCCCATCTGTGGAACCAGTGCATAAAGAACATTATTGAACCAATGTATCATAACCAGAGTAATCTTGCGCCAGAAGTTTTAATTTCTATTCCAAGATGGAAGCCAATCGCATTCGTGGGAGCTCGTGGATTTTTGCAGTCATCAATCATTCCTATGGGTAATTACGTGACTCCACTGTTTTCCTGTTTTCCGAATTAAAAAGTTCGGCTATCATTATTTCGCTCGTGTCTGACCTTGAACCCTGGTAGTGTTTTTCGCAAAATGTTAAGGTATTTTTCCTGCTTAGGGCGGTTATTGAATGTAAAATTGGGCTATAGTGCCTACGAGTACTATGCGAATGGTTGGTGGCTTCAAAGAGTATCAATTTATATAATAAACCAAAAACTTGTAAACTTTAACAAGTGTTGATGAAAAGTCAGTAAAATAAAAAAGTCCTCTCAAAGGAAGAGATTTGGTCCAAGATGGAGCCAGCTTGACCGAAAGTTGCCTGTTTACTCCTTTTCTTTAGACCTCTAGGTTATGTGCAAGCGGAAACACAGATGCGGACAGACCATTCCACTCCTTCACGAAGGATATTAGGTGGAAGAGCTTATAGGTCTTCAGTTTCAAGGACGGCGACCACATATGGGTAATATTTCACGGAGGACCTGTATGGTCTGTGGAGGAACAGGGGCCTAGTAGAAGCTCATGAAGCTATGTAGTAGACTCGTTGAAATACAACCATAATTCAATATTTTTTTAAAATAATGGAAAGAGTCCGCTAGTAATCAAGGAAGGGGGAAAATAGCAAACAGTTTGAAAATATAACACTTCACCCAATGAAATAGCCAACATTAATAATGTTCAAGAAAATATTCAGAGCAAATATTTTTTCCTAATGTTAACGTCACACTAATGGAGATTCTCCATACGCTCGACCCTCAGAAATCAGTGGGCAAATAACATGATTTTACACGTTATGAGTTATTGGAAGACAGTCGAACCTTAAGAAATAAATCTAATCCACTCTAGTAAAAGACGGACATCAATTTTCCCTTATCGACCCTACACGGTGTTTTTTGTACAATAAGTTTGTACAGAATGTTATTTTGACAATATTTTCTGTGAAAGATTGAGGGATGTTTTTTGGAACGTTAAGCCCGTTTTCTATCAGAAAAGCGTAGCTGTATTCTAACCCCCTTATTCATAAAAACTTAAACAGCTCTACAACAACACGGTAACTTTTGTATCGCTTTGTCACTTTCATTCTTGTTGCTGCCGCCATTTGCGAGTAAGTGACAGAACACGTCAATAGCTTAAACAATGATTTAGCGTTGCGTTCGTTTTTATGAATAAGGGGGTTAACCTTTATTCCAGTGACCATAAAATTGAACTGCGCCTTGTTCTATCAAAGACAATGCCTCATACATATCACATGGGAGGCTGATGTGGTTATGTCGGACTTGTATTGTTTGAAAACGATGAGGTGGTGTGACATGCCACTGTTTGTAGAGAGCGTATGCGTATTCTTCTTTGTGTATTATTCCTACTATGGGATAGGCTACTGTCGTGCGTCGTGACCCCATGGGTCAACACTCTCCAGTCCTGATCAGTGGTCCCGAGATCACATCTGGTCGGAACATGTACTTTGTGTTCATTCTACAATTTGCAGCTTACTCTCCGTAAAAAGAAAAGCCGATAAGTTTACTCAGGGAACAGGGATAACTGCAGTTGGCTCACCACTTACCACGTTGGGTTTAGGTTCGCTCTGCAAGATTGGGCTTTCAAATATTCTGGTCACCATGACGGGGCTACATTATGTCATGGCATGTGTTATATAAGAGTCCCCACCTTCACGATTGAATATCCAGGACTTCATGGATAATCCTACTAAGTAGAAGTACTGACTTGGTTGTTAAACCATTAAGCTTTGCTCCACTCTTATTTTCCTCCATCAAAACGCAAGATAGTTTAGCAGGTCTAAATTACGTTTTTGTATGAACTGGTCTACCAAATCTCTACGTATTTAAAAACAAATCACACATGAATAATTACTGAAAAATGTAAAATAAAAAAAAAGATATTAGTAAAATCATATTCTTCTTCGTTCTCCTGCCTATTATCCCAATTTATTTGAGGTGAGTGCCGCATGTCATTCATGTCATTTCAAGTTCTACTTTCAAAAAATCCTTGAGTTGAAAATACTGAAAGTTGTTAAAACTCCCACCTCAATCACAAGACGCAAATGAAAGCAATCGTAATTTATCACCCGTATATATTACTTTCGGTGAATATTATCGGCGTTCACTTTATGGTTATGGAGCACTTATATCAAGTACTTACTTTTACTTTTGCGCGGTTTTTATTCTATATTTAGCCTGAAAATTACTTGTGGGTATCAGAGGAAGTTAATATGTGCTGACATATGAAAGAGATTTTTGGCGCTTAGTGCCTAAATAAAAATATAAATTTAATTAAGACAGAAATACCAGTGAAGGACATTGCGGTTGCGATTAAGGATAGTATCAGGTGAAGTAGGACGACTAACAACGCACCTCCAAGACAAACGCACATCAGAGGTAGTTGAAGGTTGTCTACGAGTACCACAAGTTTAGAGAGGTGGTTACAGTAAAATTATTTTTGTGTAAATATCGTACTTATCAATTGCTTTCACATTTTTTTTTTACCAAGCATAAGTTCGGTCGTTTATGGAGTACTGCTGCTAGCTCCAATGCATTGGACACGGTAAGACCGAAGGGCCAGGAGACTAATTGGTGAGGATACGCTCGTTGGAACCAAACTCCAAATTTTGAAGCATCGGCGTAGAGTTGCCTGTCTATCGGTTTTTTATAAGGTGTTTTTCGGAGAGTATAAACAGGAACTTCATGACCTGATACCACCCTTTTTATTTAATAAATAATATTGAAAAGACTTACCGCATACGCAACACCGTGATACGCTCTCAAACTGACATTACTGACATCTCCCAAAAAGACGCTCGCTGTCGGCAATGGCGGGATGACCTAGACGCTCACCTAGAAAACTGGTACTGGACTTCAAAATAGCAACTGCTAAATCTCTACCCAATTTTTCTTAATAGAAACAACCATCCAACGCTTCTACTACTCATACATGTAAAAACGTCAATACCGTATGTAACTAAGACATCACATGGTGAATATTTATAGTCACCGATTTTACGGTTATCGTGCACTTCACATGCGCAGAGCATAATTTTTATTTGTGCCGTTAAAGTCGACCGAGGTTTATGTCTCTGAGTAAATCTGATGGCAGCTATTAATTAGGAATCGCCTTTAGTTTGATTAGTCCTGAGTGGCTGAGTTTCACTAATGCTGGTATTAGACTCTGGGAAATGTCAATATGGGCATGGCATGCTCAGAAGCTAAGTAATTGTAAGAGATTATCTCTCGGTCGCAAAACTATACTAACTATTTTGAAATTAGTTTGAGAAAAATGAAAAATTTGAATTAAGATAACTAATTATAACTTAGGGTCACGACTATGTCCCAGAACTCCCAGACGGCGTATTAAGAGGCATACTGACTATTGCCGTCATGGAGAGCAGAAAATTCAGAATCCCATAGTTCACCGACCTAATTCGGATCCAACATGTTAATGGGCGAGGTTATTCCAATTCCGCTTAAAGCTTTGTAGCGATTTTTCCAGTTCCTTCACACACACATTTGGTAGAATAATACCAACTTCTCATTCTATAAACGCCTGACTAATTTTGCATAGCAAAATGAACTAACAAGGACTACGAAATTCTAGAGCAGAAGGAAACATCAACATTTATTTCGAACTTCATCGCCAACGAAATAAATTCTAAGTATAATTGTCATTTTAGTTTTTGTAATTGTTATATAATAAATGATATGATGATATATCACATCTGCCCAGACTAGCCAGGCCCAGATCCAGGGTCTGGTTTTGCATCTGGATGTCGTTGTCGTGATTACGACACGTCAGCCGTCGTGTGATTGATGAGTGAGCGACGTCTGCCGAAACAGGCGACAGACAGCGCCGCATGATCGATGCTCTCGCTCCGTCTTATATTTGCGACAAGGTTTGTTCTATAAATAATGATACAATGAATAAAAAGTATGACCAGCTGTTTCTGTTTTCATGACAGTTAACATAAGTAAAGAATAGTGTACCCATATTTTCAGACATTTTATCTTTTGAGGTTTGTTTGAACACACATTGAACATTTGAATATTCGTACATAGGTGCGCTAACTGGGTCCGTAATGGAGTAGTGGGAGTAGTAGGCACAGTGGTGAACCAAGAACTCAGAAGCCCACATTTCGCCGAGTTGATTTGAACCCATCGTGGAGAGGGGTGAGTCTACCTCCATCATCCGGGTTGCGGGTTTTTTCACCAGAGAGTTACCCCCGAATTCAAACACAAATCAACGTTGAACATCCCTTAGAAGTATGGCTGTCCCTTTCAGTTCTATTGACGTTCTACGGGACAGCATGAGTGTGAGCGCGTGCTTACTATTGATTGTGTATTCGTGAATTGAGGGGTTAGCCGTAAATTGTACACTTACATTAATGAATCCAAAACTGGTGTTACGACCAAGTTTTAAGTTTAGCGCAGTCGCCCGGTTTACGAAAGATGCGGGTTCGATTCCTGCCTGATGCCAAGACGACCAAATGTCTTTTTCTGGTTTTCATAGCTTTAGTAAAAACACTAAGCTAATTTAATTCAATTTTTGAAATTTAAAACATGTAACCAATTACAATTTATTATTATCTTATCATTTAAAGTTTGGTGAATGTCACAAAAGCAATTTGACATTTAACAAACTGCCACAATATTATACCGGGTTATTGAATTGAAGAACCCATACGGTCTATACAAACAACAATATTTGAACAGGAAAAGTTCTTGACTACGAGGTTGAATTGATTTTCCTCTAAAGAAACATTAAATCATAATGTATATTCAAGCTTTAGCAATTTGATTATAGAACACAGCAAGACACTGCACGCATACAATGATGGACGATTGTGACGTCACGTGGCGCAAACGACGCTACTATGAATGGTTTCTTGTAACATTGCGTCATAGCTTAATCTTGTTCCTATTGGACATACCTACAGCTTCGCAAAACCAAAGCGAAATGGTAATTTGACTTACCAACATTTTTGGTTTTTTAAACTTTCTTGTTTTGCAATAGGTCAAACAGAGTCATAAAGAAACGAGGATCAATAAGTAAACATGGATTATTTTATCACAAAAGTGAAATTTTGCGACTGGATCCTAAACTATGGCAGCCTTGTATTTCAGGATTCCAGGGCTACAAGTCTGCTAATTTTCAATGCAAATGTGTCAAAGTAAACCATTGAGACTCAATTATGATTCAATCGAAGCATTCTTAAATTAGCAGACTTGAGGCCTAGGTCGCCCACATGAATCAGCGAGTATGTAGGTGTGTACAGGCGCCTTCACATTCAAGTGACCCATCTCACTAGCGATCTGTTCGCGACATAGGTCACTTAAATCTGAAGCCGTCCCTACATGGTAAAATGAACACATAAAGAGATAATTTTACATATTATGGTGAAGAAATAAATTAGTAATATGAATATGCGCGCGAGTGCATGTGTGCGTGTGTGTGTGTGTGATAAAGGGATTTAAGAAATTAAACATACTTGTGTGCATGGTTTCACATGTCTATATCACTACTGTTTGTGTATGTCCTGTAATAGACACCGGTAGTGAAATCACATTATGTTTGTCCTGTGTATGTTGTATATCCACGGTGTATATACAGGATCCACGTGTACGCTTATTTGCTTTGAATTCTACAAATTGAATGTGTGGCTATCGCGTTCAGGTAAATACGACCTTTGTTGATTAGTAGAAACTAACCCAATCAGCAGTATGGCTGTTGATCTGGGTTCACGCGAACGGATCGCTTACACTGACAATTAGTTGAATAAATAGTCAAATACTATGGCACAATAGCTATATCGTTCATATACATTTTTTAGGGTCACGACTATGTCCCAGAACTCCCAGACGGCGTATTAAGAGGCATACTGACTATTGCCGTCATGGAGAGCAGAAAATTCAGAATCCCATAGTTCACCGACCTAATTCGGATCCAACATGTTAATGGGCGAGGTTATTCCAATTCCGCTTAAAGCTTTGTAGCGATTTTTCCAGTTCCTTCACACACACATTTGGTAGAATAATACCAACTTCTCATTCTATAAACGCCTGACTAATTTTGCATAGCAAAATGAACTAACAAGGACTACGAAATTCTAGAGCAGAAGGAAACATCAACATTTATTTCGAACTTCATCGCCAACGAAATAAATTCTAAGTATAATTGTCATTTTAGTTTTTGTAATTGTTATATAATAAATGATATGATGATATATCACATCTGCCCAGACTAGCCAGGCCCAGATCCAGGGTCTGGTTTTGCATCTGGATGTCGTCGTCGTGATTACGACACGTCAGCCGTCGTGTGATTGATGAGTGAGCGACGTCTGCCGAAACAGGCGACAGACAGCGCCGCATGATCGATGCTCTCGCTCCGTCTTATATTTGCGACAAGGTTTGTTCTATAAATAATGATACAATGAATAAAAAGTATGACCAGCTGTTTCTGTTTTCATGACAGTTAACATAAGTAAAGAATAGTGTACCCATATTTTCAGACATTTTATCTTTTGAGGTTTGTTTGAACACACATTGAACATTTGAATATTCGTACATAGGTGCGCTAACTGGGTCCGTAATGGAGTAGTGGGAGTAGTAGGCACAGTGGTGAACCAAGAACTCAGAAGCCCACATTTCGCCGAGTTGATTTGAACCCATCGTGGAGAGGGGTGAGTCTACCTCCATCATCCGGGTTGCGGGTTTTTTCACCAGAGAGTTACCCCCGAATTCAAAAACAAATCAACGTTGAACATCCCTTAGAAGTATGGCTGTCCCTTTCAGTTCTATTGACGTTCTACGGGACAGCATGAGTGTGAGCGCGTGCTTACTATTGATTGTGTATTCGTGAATTGAGGGGTTAGCCGTAAATTGTACACTTACATTAATGAATCCAAAACTGGTGTTACGACCAAGTTTTAAGTTTAGCGCAGTCGCCCGGTTTACGAAAGATGCGGGTTCGATTCCTGCCTGATGCCAAGACGACCAAATGTCTTTTTCTGGTTTTCATAGCTTTAGTAAAAACACTAAGCTAATTTAATTCAATTTTTGAAATTTAAAACATGTAACCAATTACAATTTATTATTATCTTATCATTTAAAGTTTGGTGAATGTCACAAAAGCAATTTGACATTTAACAAACTGCCACAATATTATACCGGGTTATTGAATTGAAGAACCCATACGGTCTATACAAACAACAATATTTGAACAGGAAAAGTTCTTGACTACGAGGTTGAATTGATTTTCCTCTAAAGAAACATTAAATCATAATGTATATTCAAGCTTTAGCAATTTGATTATAGAACACAGCAAGACACTGCACGCATAGAATGATGGACGATTGTGACGTCACGTGGCGCAAACGACGCTACTATGAATGGTTTCTTGTAACATTGCGTCATAGCTTAATCTTGTTCCTATTGGACATACCTACAGCTTCGCAAAACCAAAGCGAAATGGTAATTTGACTTACCAACATTTTTGGTTTTTTAAACTTTCTTGTTTTGCAATAGGTCAAACAGAGTCATAAAGAAACGAGGATCAATAAGTAAACATGGATTATTTTATCACAAAAGTGAAATTTTGCGACTGGATCCTAAACTATGGCAGCCTTGTATTTCAGGACTTCAGGGCCCCAAGTCTGCTAATTTTCAATGCAAAAGTAAACCATTGAGACTCAATTACGATTCAATCGAAGCATTCTTAAATAAGCAGACTTGAGGCCTTGGTCGCCCACATGAATCAGCGAGTATGTAGGTGTGTACAGGCGCCTTCAGATGCAAGTGACCCATCTCACTAGCGATCTGTTCGCGACATAGGTCACTTAAATCTGAAGCCGTCCCTACATGGTAAAATGAACACATAAAGAGATAATTTTACATATTATGGTGAAGAAATAAATTAGTAATATGAATATGCGCGCGAGTGCATGTGTGCGTGTGTGTGTGTGTGATAAAGGGATTTAAGAAATTAAACATACTTGTGTGCATGGTTTCACATGTCTATATCACTACTGTTTGTGTATGTCCTGTAATAGACACCTGTAGTAGAATCACATTATTTTGTTTGTGTACTGTGTATGTTGTATATCCACAGTGAATATACAGAAGGTTCCACGTGTACGCTTATTTGGTTTGAATTCTACAAATTGAATGTGTGGCTATCGCGTTCAGGTAAATACGACCTTTGTTGATTAGTAGAAACTAACCCAATCAGCAGTATGGCTGTTGATCTGGGTTCACGCGAACGGATCGCTTACACTGACAATTAGTTGAATAAATAGTCAAATACTATGGCACAATAGGTATATCGTTTATATACATTTTGAAGAGGAACAGTAAGATATAATGTAGCTTACCTACGCATTAGAACTAATAGAGATTAATTGATTCATTAATACAAATTAACACATTTGTGTGCTTTCCTAAAAAAGGGATCTACTTATACAATAGACTTTCTGCTCGTTACTAACTAACTATCATTCTGCAGGATTCAGATATACGAGTAGATATCATTGCATTACACATTAAAGTATCTTTTGATATTTGCTGCCGGCACTGCCCCTAGTAGCAAGTGTTATGCTTCGGGCCCCCTTGCAAAACGGGTCCCACCTATTCAACTAGCCCTTCTTTTGAAACCTAGATAAAAAAATTAAACCTATTCAAAACTAGCAATTTAGAATCTCACAAATTATTTTTCATAAATAAAGGGCCCAAATGAAGCTTCGTCTTTGGTTTTGTAACAATTTGCGAGCATAAGGTGTAAACAAGAATTCCCCGTCCGCTCAAGATGGCTGCGGCCACATTCGAGAGACAAATGTTGTGTATCCAGACCTTCGAGGGTCGCATATCTAGGTCGGCGATAGATCAGCCGGTATAGATTTGGGTACAGTAAGGAATTTGGGCAATTTCGGAAAGATTGTTATCATTGGGAAGCGGTCAAGTGGTATGAACATCGCCTCTTATCGCTGAGAAAATAATTCAGCTGTCTTTTGTTTGGGTGCTATTATTAAAACCTTACAAGTTTTTAAGGGTAGTACCTATTCAAGAAAACTTATATTTATTTACAGTTTGCATAAAGGAGCCCAAAGAACTCTGATCTAAAGGTTGTAAAAAATGGCCGATTCTTCACTAAATTAAAAGTGAAATGTTTTATTAGCCTGATAAACAGTCTCATAAATTACAGCCGTGACTTAGAAAGACATCAAAAATTACACGACTTGTTGTAAAACAATCGAAATGGTTATTAAAATTGCAAATTATGTGATTGCTACCATGTAAGTACCTTTTATACACAAATAAGATTATTGACCATGAGAGTTTGAAGGAATGTTTACCTACTATTCCAATTTTTCATTAAATATAATACAACACTTTCCCCTCAAATTCACAAACGCAAGTCAAAATTGAGCATCCCTCAGAAGTATAGCCGTCACTGTCAGTTCAATAGACTTTTAGGAGGACGGCATGAGTTTTAAACTCGGCAGATTTGATCAACGCAATCTTGATCAAAGTTACCGTATCTCTTAAAGATATAAAGACAACAGTAGCCTCACTCTAATCAGATAAAAATACAGCCGGTAGCATCCCGATACTTCACCGTCGTTGGACACAAATCGACCGTGCACTTAAAAGTTCAGGACAAGTTATTGTTATCTAAGAAAACCTAAGCAATGCGCCATGAAAGAGCAGACTATTGTGACCAGTTACTTTTTGGAGAAATTAGGACAAAATTGAGATTTTTTGAAACCAATAATAAAGAAATGTTATCTCTGCTGTGCAATTTTGTGAACCATGGAAAACTAAATTCCAGATTTGCTGGTTGTGGAAGCTTGATGCTGCTCAAAAACCTATTAGGATACTTCTTGAACAACATTAGTTAAGGTTGGTGAGACTCTTTTTTTCCAGGAGTTGATGAAGTATACCTGCTCGCCTTCATAACCTGATTTGCTGGCTAGTTTGAAAAGTTTTTCCTTGTCATAATCATCATTTTTTTTTTTGTATTTTTTGCTAGCAATCTAGTGTGTTTATGTTTATCATGCTTCCAATGCATGATGGCGTACTTTTATTTTGTATGTTTTTGAAAGTCCTTATTTCTCGTCTGGTACTGTCACCCTATGCTATACCGTGAATGCACTGCTCGCTTCCGCGAACTGCAATAAATAGGACGATATTAAATTAACTGCTATTGTTGCTGCAATACCGCCAATTTACTGCCCTTATCTGCTCCTCTGTTAACCAAAGACTCTGCAGTTGCCTCTGCCAGTTGCCTTTGTTCTATGCCAGATTTCAAAATGTGATGTCACCTACACTAACATAGCAAAGAAGCGTTTGTAAGTTTGGATGAAAAGGTAATATTTTATACAGTTTTGTTAACGCTTCTGTGGAGAAGCGTTTTGTGGTACAGCTCACTAAACTTGGACTTTTAAATAAGGTGCAATAAAATGACCGGTTTTTTACAGTTCTTTAAGAATCTTTTTTTTTCTAATTAACTGTCATTTTACTGCACCTAATTAAAAGCCCGAGTAGAGAAAAATTAACTTCATATCCTAATACTATCCATCATTTTACTATAGTAGTAATGGCACAGATTTAGTTCAGATTTACTTAGATAGCTGTAGCTATAATGATACATTTTTGGAATTAGTTGTCCTAACGGCAAATAGGAAATTAAATTTAAATATTAAGGGGACGCGACGGCCTAAAAACGCTGGTGCCATGACCTGGTATACTAATCGAGAGAATGGTGGACTTTCGCAAAGGACTGGGAACGATGGAAAGTTTTGGGGGAGACCTTTGCCCAGCAGGATCTTGCAGGTTAAAAAAAGAAGCTTGGAACAAAAAAAACACGAATCTAATTTGAGTTGTGAAAGCCTTTGTTCTACAGTAACACTCTTTAAGACTATTAATTAAAACATATTTCATGAAACAAAATACATTCAAAAGCACTTTGAAAAACTATTGAAATCAGCTGCACAAGCTGAAGTGCACCTTCATGCGCATATTATGTTGTCTGCTAAAACAGATAAACTATGACTAACAGCCACTGTAGCTACAACACCTCCAATTTACTGCCCTTATCTGCCCGTTATAACTAAATACCGAGTCGCTTTTGTTTTATAGACCGACTTTCAGACACAGAAGGCAAGAAGTGACTTAATCCACTAAGAGTTAGTTAAATATTGTACACGCTTAACGTTCTCCGTGTGTTCACAACAGATGAAGCTTGCAGAAGATTAAAGATTTCCTTCGCCGTAGGTGGAAAATCTTTGTTTTGTTGTATGTGCTTAGGCGAACTGGGAGATAAAGCAAAATGGCTTTCGCAATAATGAGAATTTGCTTTTGCAATTTCAGCTAGTTATTGATGCATTTTTCTGTGAATTGGTTTAATTTGCAGGTTTTCATTGAGATCCTGTTTACAAAAAAAAATACAACGCAGAAACGCAGTTTATAAAACTGAAACACAACTTTGTGAGAATCAAAATATATCCTTATTGTACTTTTCGGCTGAAACGTGCAATGGAAAAAGTCATAAGCCTGTCACATATTGATAGGTACTGTCGATGACAAGAATGAAATCGAATATTTGATTAATGATCGATTTATTGGTCATTTTAGGTCCATTGGACACAATCTATAAATTGATACACAATCGATTGCATGGCTAGTGAACTGAAACATACTCAAAACGTTCAGGCCATCGTTCACAAATGTGTAGAATATTTCCCAGACAAAGTATCAAAATCTCTATTATAGCTGGCAACCAGCAACCATAGCCGTTGAAACTTTTGAAACACAACCTTTGACGAGTCGTCGAAACTACCAGTAATGGAGTGTACCGAGCCCAGCCGGGGTGTGCAACGTCGGTTCAACGCAGCCCATTAAGGAGTTTTTAATGTATGGAATATTTTAGACTGCTTCACCGCTATCGAGTGAGGGTTCAACTTTTGCCACCATTTTGAACGTTTTAATAGTTTGACGTTGGTAAAATTGTTTGCAGTTGCTAAATAGCTCACATTATAAATGTATTTTTTTTGGAATACATAAATATTGACAACATTAACTAACTTTTTAAGTGATAATTAATAAGTATCGCAATAAAATTCTACTGTGACTGTTTTTGAATTTGTTTAGTATAAATGCGTCTGGAATGAAGTTCTAAATTATGTATTTCGTGATTTAAACAGAAATGAAGTCTTAAAACAAACAAATAATTCGGCCTTTTGCTAAGAGTGTGAAATTACTGATAGTGGCCTGAATTCAAAGTCTGGATCCACATATTAGGAAATCCACCTATACTTTGAATGGTTGTGGATATTAGATGGATTCAATTACCATCCTAAGGAGACAAACGAACAATTACTGCTTCATACAGCCGTTACCTTACTGTTCTTATGACGCCCGTTATGTATGCGGCGACTGGACTTGGTAGATGTGATGCTCCGTAGCAGACCTTGTTGTATGTAGTACCTGTATATCTATTGGTCCGATGTAAAATGTAATTTAAAGTGGGTTTGGTGGAGAGCATGCTCATGATATTTTATTAAAATAAGACCTTTCCCTTACTTTGCCATTTAATGTTACTTAACAGAAATGTACCTATCCTTATAAGCGTCAATACGAGTCGGCATTATAATACAGGCTGTTTACAAATGTATTTTGTTTTAAATTATTATGCACTCTTAGTTTTTGTTTAAATCGGTTACGATACTTCTTTGACCGTTTTTCTAAATTTCCCATAGCTTAGGATTTGGCCTACCGCGGACACTTGAAAAACTCACCCTGTTTGATAATAGACTTTTATTGATTTAAGAACATCGAAACTATAGATATACAATACTTTTAATTGAACCTCCAACTAGCAAACAAGGAGGTTTATTAGATGACGTGTATATACACGTCATCAAAGCTTTAGATGGGTCTGCCACGGAGCATCACGTCTTCGTAGTACGCGTGGGGCCCTGGAATGAGAGCTTGTGTTTAAAAAATAATTTCCATTTATCGTTTATTTTTGTGGAACGCGTGGGACTAAAACTAAAAGCTTTTATTTGTAAGCGATATTTGTGACTGGCTGTATTTTCTACTGTGAATATTTCTTGCGACGGATTTACATAAATAAGTATGCAAAAGAAAAACTACATTAGGTACCAAAATTTATCGAAAGAAACACTTCTTTTGAAAGTTGAAGGTATTCGTTCAAACATTTATGGGCAAACTTGATGGGCCCCGTAGGAAAATATTACCAAATTAAATTAAAAGATTGTTGACGTTGGAAGATTATTTGACGAGGTGTTAAATAAATGATATTTTATGTCTGCCCTTTAGGTCGAGTGCTGTTTACAATTTTTTAGTTAACTTGACGCCATTTTAGCAGCTGCGGCGCTATCTTTATTAACTTGTAATTCAAAGCTAAAAAACGCGTAGGATTCATTTTCGTTTGTTATGTGTTCACCTAATATTCAAAGAAATATTCTGTAACCAATCAGTCAGCCGTATTTTGACATAATTTTCGATTCAAACAGGCATTTCAGTGACTGGCTTCCCTTAGCTGTAGCTGACTGTACAATAGTAGCATCGCGAACTTTTGAGTGGTTCGCATTGGCTGATCAACTATGCATGGGATAAGACGCGATAGAAGATAGCTGCTCAATACACGAACTAGAATTCATGAAGCACTAGTTGCGAGGAAGGAACAGTATGACTTTTCATGAATAGATTAAAGTCAATTTTACGTTGGAAGAACGAGAGTATAAAAAAGTAAGTGCACAATATAGTACATATGATACATACACGATATTGAAAAAACATCATAAAAAGGGGTACAAGTTTGAGATTTTTTCTCTATCGAGTAAAGTTTATGAAATCATGGAACTGAATGCGATTTTGACTAGATCAGCACCATAACTAATGCACACGTTTTTCCTAGAAATTTGAATCGTTGTTTTCTAAGAACCAGATGTTTTTTAAAAATCGTCAGTTTAACCTACCTGTCATTAAGTTTGCAAAGTTTAAATCTCTCATTGAAGTAAGTGTGGATATGATCTGTGATGTTACATGTCTACCCAGTCGGTAAATACTGTCGTTTTAAAGATACCCAGATTGTTTCAGTTAACATTGGTAGCGAGTTCCAGCCACTCTCACTCCACTCTACTTCACCTATAAACCTTGAGTGTTACCTCCTATAGATAAGTGAAAATATTACCGCATTCTTAAATTGATCTAAGCTCCAACGCTTTAAGAATGAAAGCACAAGTGCAAAAGTGACTTAGGTGCAATAAATTTAGGGGAGGTTAAACTCCCGTCCCCGAGGGAGGACTGAGTTTGAGACGAGGAATAGAGTGGCGTTGTTTGAAACAATTGGAAATTCTATGTCGGCATTGGAGTGCGAAAACCGTGGTTAACCAGGTTTCCAAACTGGTAACCGATTTTGGCTCAGACATTTAAAATAACACTCATATCTCAAGAGCTACTACGAGTAGTTCAATTTAATAATAACCAGTAAATGATTAACTATACATAGTTAGTAGCTAGAAAATAATAATAATAAATTAGTACCATAGCTAGAATTTTACTCATGATATGGAAACCAAAACAACAGAGGTATCACAAACCCCCATACTCAAAACAAAATCTGTTTTATCAACAGACATTTCTGCTGGTGTGGGAATCAACCCCGCAACCTTTTGAGTCTCAATTGCTCTCACCACTGCACTGAACGGGTAGTCAATATATCAAGTCTATGCTTTAGAGTTTCTAATGTCCTCCAACCCGCTACTCAAAATGGAAATGACCATTGATCCTAAAATATGTGCCCTTATGACTTGCAAATATGATTAACTGCTTCAAGCTCGTAGAACTAATTTATTTCTAATAATATTCTGGAATGAATATGATTCTGCTGTAAATAATGGTATTTTAAGTGTGTTTGTGAAAACTTCTCAGAAGGAGCCGATATCGTGATGGCTCAGCCCCAGTTCGCTTCGAAAAGACTAACTGGCGCATATCAAGAGAAACGATTTTAAAAATAAGTGTTATTTTGATTTCCTTCACAAAATGGATACTCGTATACATGATCCTGTCCAAAAGTGACAGTATGAAGGGTGAAAAGTGAAATTTACGGATCTTATAAGGAAAAAAAAAACATAGAAATTAATTAAATTGATGCAATGCACTTGCTAGTTGGGTGTCCTATTTCAGAGGTTAAGCCCAGTCAAAAAGAGCTATTGATTCTTTAAGATTCTTGGATTGTGTAGAGGACTGTTGCCAAACTGTATGAGAACCACACTTTTTGGAATAAAGTTAACTGCTTAGTTTTTTGCTGGGTCCCCCTGAAGGTGGGTTTTAAAATAGGCTCAAAAAAATCTGAACTAGTTAAGTTCCTGTTTCATCGATATTTATATTATAGATATTTGCATTTTATTTTTTTCTAGCATGGCCGTTAAATTAGAACTTAAAGAAAGAGATTTTTTTATTAGAAATTGAATTTGCAAGAACATATTTTTTTTATGGCAATTTTTTGGAAATCAACCTGCATGCTGTATTAACATAGATGCAGCTGCCAAATAGAACTAAGAGTGGTTTTGTATCGTTTACTTTTGTTCTCATGTCATGGCTGTCGCATTGTGATGTACTCCAAACCTATTTAATATCTACTCCGCGTAATTTGCTCTACCACAATAACCCCAACACAATTCCATTTTATTATCGTTTTAATATCGTCATTCGAGATAAGCGCGATGTTTTCAGCGCATCGATGTCAAAGATTTAATATTAAAGCAGAAGCGCCAGCGATCGCTGCGTCGACTGAATTATTCATTTCTCCTGCAGGTTAATTTAAAAACTATATTTGCACCCCGATTTACTGTGTTTACTGTCTGTGTAATGTATTATTCTTTGGTGGGAATGTATTTGAGATTGGTTCTTCACTATTTTGTCAGTCTGATAGCGAGTGAACTGTATAATTTTTCTCGTGTCTGTCGCAATATGATATTTGATGTTCAAGTTAGTTGAGTTTCTTAGTACCTACGCGATAGCAGCTCATAAAATGATAAAAGTGAATACTATACCTACTGGCTTGTATTTAACAATTCAACTGACTAAAGATTATTTATATTTTAAAATAAATTTACACATCAAGATCACAATTAAAATGCATTTACAATCAAAATCAGGCAAATCTAACTGTTCGCCTGATCTAACTCAAATTTGTTATGAAGGTTGAGGTACCAATAACGGGGTGGGTCACGGTGGCACACTGATTGTTGCCGCCGTGGTGAAGGGAACATTCAAAAGGTCATATTCAGTCGAGGATTTTTAACCTAACGTTGATGGGCGAGTCTACCACCGCCATTTTGGTTTTTATCGATGTTTTCCAACACCCTAGTTCCTTGCTTCCAAACTCAGAACTCTGGCCCGACTCGAAATCAAACCCACATGGTTTTCAAGCCAGATTTTTTAGGACTGAGCCACAATGCTCTCTAATAACTCTAACACTCGTCGATCATTTGTTTATCACAGATAGAGACATTCATTAAATTACGAGTACGTCTCGCGTCTCGTGTTGCGCGTCACGTCTCGACGTCTCGCGACATAATTATTTTCTTCTATATTAGACCTCGCCTCTGGAGGACCCATTTATCATTGCAGTCTGACATGGCTTTTACGGCGAATATTTTTTTCTGTATTATTATGTCCCGAGACGCTAAGTGATTTATATTATTGAAAATATTTCAACGAAATATCTATCTCTTTTCTGAGATTTGCTTGGATGGATTTGAAAGAATATGATTATTTACAGAAAAGAATATCGCATTTAATGATCAAACTTCAAGGTAAGATAACATTGGAATAGGTGGTATAATATGTGAGGTTATCAGAAACATGAACATCATGACTGTATCATCAGTCTGTTTAACCATAAAACAGTAGTAACAAAAAGAGTATAAAATGGCCAAGGTGTGGCTCGTTTCAAATGCATACTTATTACTGTTGATGGTTCCACACCCTTAACTAGTGTTGCTGATTGGTAGACGAATATCGATAGCAACACGATAGTCTATTGATAAAAGAAACAAAGAAAAATTGTGCTATTCCACCTGGAAACATGAAGGAGAACATTCAGGTCTCAAACAAATTATACCCAAAGTAAAAGTGCCGGCCAGACTGCCCTGAAGATTTCTCACTAGAAAAGGAACCCTTTACAATTAACCCTTAGACTGCTATTTGAGTTCGAAATTACAAACAAAAAACACTATTGCCCTGAATAAATGGATGAATGAATGGCTTGGTAGAAAGTGCTAAAAGTTTTTGGACGATAAGTATTGATCTTGCTTGTCCTCATAAGTAGTGCCGAATGAAAAATCTATTAGGGCATGTTTGATCAACACACGAAAGCGCAGAGAAACCCCATTGTTCGATCGTACCATCGCTGCTAAGTAAAACCACTCCTAAGAATGAATCTATTAAAATGCAAACTACTGTTCAAAGAATCGATCTACAGCATCGGTAATGTTACTGTATATCAAAGGAGCCACGTTATCGATAGAATACCTATTGACAACTTGGCTACACTACCCCACACTCCTATATTGACACTCCTTTTAAAGGTTACTATTCGCGCTATTTTGCTAGTTGATTATATTTCACGATCGCCACACATTCGCGGCATCGTCCGCTTCATAAACAAACAATGTTTGCGAGCAATTTCACCTACAGGAGCAGTAACGGAATGTTAACTATTTTTGTATTTTTTCGATTGAACTGGAAACTGGAAGGGCGTTTACGTTTCCACGGATTGAAGAAAAAATTGCTTTTACAGTGAGCATCTACAGAAAAGCAGTCTGTTCTCGTATTATTAATAGATAAGAGATGTTATAAAAAGCTCTGAAGTAACAACCATAAAAAAAAGAAACAGTGTAATTCATTAAAGATTAACCCCACTGTGTTTTAGTTTGTTTTGCTTATTTTATTGTATTGTATCACTGGATAAATTTCTCACTTTCTGATTTCAATGTCTGAAAATGGCAACATTTAGTACTGAATTAAAATATCCCATCGTTCCTTATTGATTTCAGGGACGGTACAAACAGCATACTACTCTATCATTGTAAATAACTGGTTATTTATAGTTAGTTTTTGCTATTTTGAAAGATAATATTAGCTATTAAGATAATATAAGATACAATATTTATTTCAAAGAATTTGGTTACATGGAATGTACGAGAAATATGAAATACAAATTATAGGAAAATACAAGAGAAAGTACGACATATTCGAGATTTTGATGCCGACTATACTCATCTTTAACATTATTCACCCACCAATTCGGTTTTCAAAATAAACGGTCACTACCGAGTGCTGTGATAACAATAACGCCGTAAGTGCCATCAATGTTTGCGTTGCAATACTGACGTACTCGGTTTGTTGCTTTTTGCATGAAATTTTAATCGCTTGTATGGACGTGGCGCAGTTGTGACAGTGGATCGGCAACGATCGCTATTGTAACGCAAGAGTCGTCAAGCTTACTTTCAGGCCTTAGGGTGGCTTGATAATATCTGTCATTAAGGTTGCTCACTTACCTTACAAATACGAAGTTAAAGCACAAAGTCTTTGAACTATCACCTTTTTTGAGCAACAAGAAAAGTATCAAAGTTTCAGCGCAAATCGTAATTCCTTGCAAACCGTGTGTTGTTACATTTTGGAGATCCTGACGGTAAGAGAATTGTTAAAATATAATATGATTACAGAGCTGCATGCAGGCAAGCACGGATAAAGGATATAAAAACTTAATTTTCTTCCGAAAAAATAATAAAAACATTTTCATTTCCGACCCTGCTTTATGATTATTGGATACTAAAGAAAACTTGGTGAACTGCCAACTTTAAAATTCATAACCTTTACCCTGGTACAAGCTATTTATAATTCATACATACAGGAAATCCTAAAATATGTAACAGGGAAAATTATAATTTCTATGTGGTTCGCCTCAGTGACCTAGTGTTGGCACTCAGCCTGAAATTCACGGGCTCTAAGTTTAATTTCCAGGTTGGGTAAAGTGTCAATTTTCGAAATATAACTCAGCTTAGGAAACACGACGAATTGGCAACCGTAATGATTAGTGAGGGAATGTTTGCATTTATAGTATGTTCTCGTTAAGAATGCATTAATTATTAAATTTAATTCCGTCACACACATCAGAACTCAGGTACAAAACCGCGTTCGAAAGAATGCGTTTATTTAGGCACTGTGAACTTGATCTTTTAATTAGGAACGACTTGATTGGGTAGGGGCGTGCTAGGTCGATAGACAAGAATAAAATCACTCTTAACGCGAACGGACTATAAAGACAGAAGCAACCCACACAAAGATGATAGGATAATCTTGTGCTACCCTGGGCTCATCTTAAAGGTGAAAAATAATAAAACCTTGTGCCAAATCGAAATAACAACACAAATACAAATAAACATGTGTTTTTGCACTTTCGAACCCACGACCTCCGAATTTAACCCTTGAATGTTGTACAAGAAAAAATATGGCCGTAATATACCTAACGTAATATGGTGAAAAAGTCATCAGCATGCCATTACCGACGCGATGCAGTAACGTGGCAAGCTGAACAGCATCCTGAAACGAAACCATACTTAAATTCGACACGGACACGCCCAGCTATTTTTGACACTACTACCAGTGTAAAAGCTCTGACAATTAAGCTTTTAATGAAGCGTTATTTTCACTTGACCAGTATAACAGTGATTTTGGTCTGATATATTTTTATCTCGGTATCAACGTATCTATTCATAAATATTCAAGTATGTCCATCCTAACATCATTACATAAGGCAGCAGAACATATAAATGCTAAATAACAAAAATAAATATTTGAGTATATTTATCAGCCTCTGATACTTCACAGTTACTTTAATCAAAAGTATTTCAAAGCGAGAAGCACTTCAAAGTGATGAGTCCACAAACGTTCCCAAAATTTTAATCATGAACAAATGATCCCAAGGCACATTTAGCTAAGCTCCCATTAATTATCCGTACAAATTCGCACAATTTGTCTGTTTACAAGTGCGGTAGTACTTTAAAACACATACCGCAAACACAGTATAAACCATACAGTAGGTTATCTAAGTCCGCCCGCCGAGTTATTAGCCTAGCGTGCACACAGACACGCGGCACAGCCCGTCCGTACTGCCGCCTCCCTATGCCTCCCTATTTTATGCTAGCGTGTGCGTGAAATCGCGTGTGCGTGATATCGCGCCATGGCGCGCGACGCGCACGCACACATTCAAACCGAGAGTGGCACGATTGTATGTAGATGTTCTACTGTATGGTTTATAAGTACTGTGCCACAAACGAGCAGGCACGTACTCAGTATCACCGGTGCAGTGATTTCAGCAAATGTTACAGCGACGGGGATCCCTTTAACTGGCATAATGTCTTTTGTCCTAAAATAAATTGGCATAATGAAATTGGCATAACTTATTTAGCATGATATTGATTTGGCTGAATTGGGTTTTAACATAATATGTACTAAAGTAAGTAACCAGTATTTACTATATTATTTAAAGTATGTAGTGAAAAGTAGGTTTAGGTGCGGCGGGTGTGGCCCTTGGGCCACCCGTAAGTCGTTTTTTTTATTGCATTTATGCTAAAAATTCTATGCTAAATACTGTTATGCTTATTAGTATTATGTGAAATCATCATTTGTTTTTTTTAGGGTTCCGTACCTCAAAAGGAAAAAACTGAACCCTTATAGGATCACTTTGTTGTCCGTCTGTCCATCCGTCTGTCAAGACCCTTTTTCTCAGGAACGCGTGGAGGTATGAAGCTGAAATTTATATCAATTACTCAGGTCTACTGTCCCTTGAAGCTGTGAAAAAATCAAACTTCTAAGCCAACGCAATCAAAAGATACAGGCGTTTATGTCGCAAATTTTGACACTTGCAAGGGAATCAAAACCTACAAGGTGCTTCCCGTGAACTCAGAATCTTGAAATTTGGTACGAAGCAACGTCTTATAGCATAGATAAAGGGAAAATTACAAAAACCATAAATTTTTAGTTACATCACATAATATATATTTTTTTAATAATTTTAATCTTACTACCCATTTCCTCATAAACGCGTAGAGGTATTAAATTGAAATTCATACCAAATACTCAGGTCTATAATACCTTTAAGCTGTAACAAAATCAAACTTCTATGTCAACGCAATCAAAAGAAACAACAATTTAAGCTGCATATTTTGAAACTCGCAAGTACTCGCAAGGGAATCAAAACCTAAAGGGTACTTCCAGTCGACCTAGAATCTTGAAATTTGGCATGAAGCAACGTTTTATAGCACACATAAAGGAAAAATTCCGAAAACCTTAAATTTTTAGTTACATTACAAAATATACTTTGTAAACCTTGCAGGTTCGTACGGAACCCTCGGTGCGCGAGTCCGACTCGCACTTGGCCGGTTCTTTTTTGTTTTCTCACGATCCTCTACCTGAAGGTTGTCTGGAAGAGATCGCTTCCTAGCGATAAGACCGCCTAAATTGTACATTGGTTTTTGTAATCGGATACAACTGTAATGTTTTTGTGCAATAAAGAATATCTATCTATCTATCATCATTAGTAGTAATTACATTATGCGAATTCATTTTATGCTCATTGACAGTGAACCGCGGTAGTACTGTAAAACACATACCGCAAACGAGCAGGCACGTACTCAGTATCGCAGTGATTTCAGCAAATGTTACAGCGACGCAGCAGTGGTCCCAAGCGGGTAAATTAATAAAACCCGCAGACGAGACGCTTGATGAATGGCGTCATACACAACTGTTCTCTGAGCTAACAGAGTGGGGCCATAGGATGCGAGTTCTATTATTCTAACCACGAAGATTAATTTTATTGTGACTTAGCCGTCTTACCCCCTTATTCACAAAAAACTTAAACAGCGCTTCAACAACACATTAACTTTGGAAATGCTTGGTCTCTTTCATTCTTGGTGCTGCCGCCATTTGCGAGTAAGTGACAGGTTAGAGTCAGGCATTCATATGATATTATCTTCATAAAGAAATGATATATCAGTCTAGCTAAAGAAAGTGAGAAAACGGATTTTAAAGTCTATCCACGCCTCTTCTCTCCGTTTCTTCTTCTCACTGCATTTGTAACCAGGGTATCCCTACCCCGCTAGTTCCCTGGCCGCACTAGTTGACAGCAAGTCAGGTGAGCTGCGAGACACGCCGCCGGAGTTCCGGATCGCTCGCACATTGTGCTCGGCTCCTGCGGGAGATAAACGGGACGGAGCTTCGAGTTAATCTCGCTCTACCGCACTTATTACTTTAGCATCAATCGTACCTGGGACCTTCTTTTTGTGAACGTCTTGCCATTTTTGTTGAGTATTAAATCTCAACAAAAATGCCAAGCTACAATTTGTCATAAATTAACAACCGCAACTTGCGTTTGGTTCCTGTTGAAAACAAACGTCAATAAAGCTGCAAGACCTCAATTTGGGTTGGCCAGAAAATACATTTAATCTTAATTCAACTGCTGATCAACGGCATAAAAAACATAATTTTAATATAATAACATCAGTCGAGATAGCCAATTTTTCGTTTGCATAAGTTGTCATATTGTTCTTCAAACTCTTCTCACTAGGTTATCCCTACCCCGCTAGTTCCCTGGCCACACTAGTTGACAGCAAGTCAGGTGAGCTGCGAGACACGCCGCCGGGGTTCCGGATCGCTCGCACATTGTGCTCGGCTCCTGCGGGAGATAAACGGGACGGAGCTTCGAGTTAATCTCGCTCTACCCGCACTTATTACTTTAGTGTCAATTGGGCCAGTGGTTTTGGGGAGTACTGAATACAGCCGCGTCGGGGAAAATGGCCCTGGCTAATTAGGCCTAGTTTGGACTAGTGATTATGACTTTAGTGAAATCTGATTTTGACTACCTGAAACTGATATCAACTGAAGCAAAGACTTCACGTTAGATATGAAACAGGTTTGTAAGTGGAAGTTTTGAAATACTAGTGGATTTGGACATCATAATGTCAAACAAATGAAAAGATAAAGATGGATCTAGCAAACTCGCAGAGCGTTTATGTAGAATTTCACACTTTAGACCACGTAATTTGTAACTAGGTTATCCCTACTACGCTAGTTCCCTGGCCGCACCAGTTGACAGCAAGTCAGGTGAGCTGCGAGACACGCCGCCGGAGTTCCGGATCGCTCGCACATTGTGCTCGGCTCCTGCGGGAGATAAACGGGACGGAGCTTCGAGTAATCTCGCTCTACCCGCACTCATTACTTTAGTGTCAATCGTCCATGTGACCTTCTCATTGGGTAACGTCTTGGCATTTTTGTTTAGTATTAAATCTCAACAAAAATGCCAAGCTATAATCCCTCATTAATTAACGCCCCAACTTGCGTTTGGTTTCTGTTGAAGAAAAACGTCAATAAAGCTACTAGGCCTCAATTTTGGTTGGCCAGAAAATACATTTAATTTCAATTTAACTGCTGATCAACAACATAAAAAACATAATTTTATCATAATATAATCAGTCGAGAGAATCAATTTTTCGTTTGTCAAATAGCATGTAAAATATTGTTCTTCAAATTCTTCTTGCTAGATTATCCCTACCCCGCTAGTTCCCTGGCCGCACTAGTTGACAGCAAGTCAGGTGAGCTGCGAGACACGCCGCCGGAGTTCCGGATCGCTCGCACATTGTGCTCGGCTCCTGCGGGAGATAAACGGGACGGAGCTTCGAGTTAATCTCGCTCTACCCGCACTTATTACTTTAGTGTCAATTGGGCCAGTGGTTTTGGGAAGTACTGAATACAGCCGCGTCGGGGAAAATGGCCCTGACTAATTAGGCCTAGTTTGGACTAGTGTTACGATTTTAGGGAATTCTGATTTTAAATTAGCTGAAAACTGAAGCAAAGACTTTGTTAGGTATGCAACTGGATTGTAAGTGGAAGTTTTGAAATACTAGTCGATTTTGACACGGAACAGATTCTGTTTCGTGGATTTGTACATCATTATATTAAACAAATGAAAAGATAAAGATGTAACATCTAGCGATCTCGCAGAGCTGGACACCATCATAATAAAGTTATAACAGAATTATATATACATAAAACACAGAAAGACATGCTCCTAGATCATGAGCCACTAGGTGTTTTTTTGGTAAAAAATAGTTCCTATTCTACAATGTAATCTTTCTTATACAGTGTGTCTCTTCGTAAAAACAGTAAAAATAAAACCTACAAAAAGTTCAATATCGGATTCAACAGTTTCATAATAAGAAATTTGCAAAACGGAACATCGTTTTGAATTTTCCTAACGGTCCGGCTCAAATGTAGAGCCAATCGTACCGTCACTTCCATTACGAATAAAAAGTAATTTCCTCAAATTGCCATTATCGTTTTACGTGCAAATCTTTCAGCATTCCAATCTCGCTTAGATCTGACTTAAAATGTTATAATTTATTGTTGAAAAGTTTCAAACGCATTTCTTATCTCTCAGAATTCTGTTCACGCAATGAATTAATTAGGCCTTAGTAAATTAGCTAAATTGTCACCTCGAGAAAATTTTGCTACAAAATATAAAATAAGTAGACGTGACTTGGATATTATAATAGTATTCAAAATTACAAGTAAAACGTTTCATTGGCCAATCAGAGCGAATCGTTGATGGTGGCACGAACTATTTTAAATGCGTCGTTAGAAATAAATTTCATGTTGTTTTCGCCCAGGAACACTTACCTACGTAAGTAAAAAGGGTTTTACCTCACTGAGAGCATTAGCTCGTATTGTTAGACTTCAGATTTATTTTTCTCATAACATTACAATACTTCCAACTGACCTGACTGGATTCAATGTAATGTAAAATTTCATTGCATTTAGGTGATTCCAAAATGTCAGATGCGTCTGCAACACTCTGAACTACAAAAGATGCGCTTTGATGTCATAAGTTGCATCAGAATATTACATATTGAATTATCAAGTAGCGCACTAAGTTTTTTCTCGACTGCTTGATTCGTCTTCCTGATTACGTCAATGCTCCATTTTGCCATTTTAGCGAATGCTCATCCATACAGGCACACGAAATATGAAACACCTACAGATGATTAATTGATTATTACCAGACGTTCACCATTTTCTGAAAAGTAATACTGAGAAATCCGTAGTAAATAACAGGAAAAAAAAAAAGATATCGTCTTTAACAAAAGAGCTGGAAGAAAAGGTGGGAGAAATTAATCTTTTCGCTACCGTGAACATAAGATAAGGGTTTAGAACAAAGCTGAAGTGCTATTAATTCAATTGAACATAAACAAACGTTATCATAAATATCTAAATGACTGTATGTCTCTACATTTTGGAATAAACACAAAAGAACTTCAATCCCCGAGACACATAAACTCCCTTATTCATAAAAACGAACGCAACGCTAAAGCATAGTTTAAGCTATTGACGTGTTCTGTCAATTACTCGCAAATTTCGGTAGCAGCAAGAATGAAAGAGACGAAGCGGTACAGAAGTTAATGTGTTGTTGAAGTGCTGTTTAAGTTTTTATGAATAACGGGGTAAGCCTTTATCATGTTTCTGTATCTGCTGCAGGTGCAAAAGACCACTAGTCAAGTGTTTGACAGTTCGTATTACAACTTGTGCTTGACACAAGGCTTTAGGGCCTTGGCCGTGAAGCTGATTTTCCAAACTTCTATGTTTTGTTCGATGTGTGGCTCTTTTATGACACCGTTTGATTATAAACATTGTCAGCTTACAAGATATCTGGCGAAACTATGCACGTTACAAAAATTGTAAGCAGACGAATATCATCACCTGTAAATAATGGATGACTTGCTTGCTAAGTTAGACAATTTGACGATTGCGACAGATAGAATATTATTTATTACTATTATAGAATATAGATTATCGAAAAGTAATGCGCTTTATTGCAAATACATTCCATAGTTCACAATTTACGATACACAATATCTTCACAATGAATACGGTGACATAGTAGACTTAAATACATCTGTACCGTATAATCTACTACGAACTAAAAAGACCTAACAAATTGCATTCCCTAGTCCTTGACTCACATTTTAACTTGTTCATACTCATCCTTGAAAAACTACGACAGTTACACACTACCGCTAATACCTGCTAAGTCAAGCGATTGACGCACTTATTCCTTTACTCGTAAAGGTCAGTATCTTTCAGTAACGAGATGTGCATTTCAATAAGCATGCTTTAGGTATGCCGAGCACGCCCCGGCAGCGACATGAGAAATAATGGTGAGAGGAAGCGGTGGAGGGTAAAGGGGGGCGAAGGTGCTTAATGACCAGGCCAGGAGATGCTGGTGCTCAGTTACTTGCAAATGATTGATCTAACCGGTTCGTGGATGCGAGGATGTTTGTAGGAATGAACTCAAGGGTCAAAGGTTTGGTTTTATTGTTTTGATAGGTCGAAAGCAAAGGGTTTGGTACGAGTGGTTGACCGATAGTTTCATTGTCAAAACTTGTATTGGTTGTTGAGTTTTTTCGCTTTTGTTAATATTGTTTTTTTTTTTTAATTTTATGGGTTCTAGACGTCTATGTATATTTACACTTTTGAAGTATTCTTCTTTCTTGATTAGTTCAAAGGTGTGGTAGAGTGTTAATTTTCTTTTGAATAAAATCTTCTCAGCCGCTTGAAGATAGTAGTTATTTTCTAAAAGAAATGTGAACAACTTCCACATCTGCACTTAGTTACTTTAATGCTAAATTATGTTAAAAGGTATTGCAAAAATACGGTAAATGTCAGAGGCCACTTTTCATTCGTCAGAACAGCATTTTTGTAAATTTCCCATTCATATCTTTAGCACCCTATTTCATTGTAGGTGCAAAATACCTAATAATTTTGCAATAAATTTGTTTTTATTCGGTTTCATGGTTCTGGCTGAAAATCCGAAACACATTTTTTAGGCGGCGGTGCTGGGAATCATATATTTTTCATAAGATAGAACTTTGGATTTTTTTCATGTGATAATACACAGTGGCTACTTCATGAGGACAAAATTGTAAGTGAGTTATCTATTAACAAATTGGTTGAAAAAAAAATTAAACTAAGCTTTTCTAATTTTGGTGTCATGTCCACAACCTGACTATCTGAACATATGTGTTATTTGAGCTGAAGATTATGAACGTATTTGAAAAACAATATTATTTTTAAATTATGCAATACATAGAGTGTCTAAAATGGCCCAATTAAGCAAGATTACTATGTAACTACGATTATGCCACGTCGCTAAATTTTGTCCACGAGAAACTTATAATTTTGGTGTGAATAATGAAATAGCTCGCCAGTTACTATATAAGGAACTAAACAGGGTAACATCCCCACCAATCTTTCGGTTTAACACCACTCTCACGACCAATGACGGTAGACGTGTACGAATCCTTTGCGTCTTCCCACAAAACACGTATATATGAGGTTTTTTTTTACCCGGACAACAATTTAACAATTCAGGTGTCCTGGATTTATAATTTCTCAGTTGTTACTTTCCGTTGACTTTACAGTATAGTGTAGAGACTCAGTTTTTGTATCTAATGTTAAAATGCTATTACTATGTGTGAAACAGTTTTTCAGTTATTTAGTTTTTTTAACAAATTTCAAATTTAGGTGTGCCAATTTTGGTGTATTTAAATTAGAATAAAAAGATTTGAACGACACCGTGCCTTACAATAGGAAGTCTTAACTACCAGATGAGATTCTAGAGCAAATGCTACTTCGAAGATAACACCAGAAGAAGCTTTGCTAGATCCCCAATCACCCCAAAAAAAGACCCGGAGCTTTGTGAGGCCTTAACTCTAAAGCTGGACCTCTCGCCTCACACAGGAGGTAATTGGGTGAAATTAGGGGTCAAAAGACTACATAAATACACTGAGAAAAAGTCTCCAGACAAAGCCGACTACCTCCAAAGGCGATACCGTCACATCGGTACGAATACTACCTTAAATTGAAGATATCTACGGAAACCTGTATGCCTCGCACACAACAAAGCCTCCACCAGACGCGAGTGATCCTACCAAACTTGAAAACCAACCTGGAAAAAAACGCTCTCCAAAAACTATTGCCAATCACACTTATGAACCAAGTGTAGAAGCTCATCCTGGTACCTATATAGGGCCACTTGTTAATTCACGACCGATAGTGCGGCTTCAGACCGAAACGGTCCACCTATGATTTTCTAGCGAACGTAACTCATTTAGGGGGTGGTGGCTATGGACAAACACGGCGACACACAGTAGAAACGTGTGTCATGAGTAGACCACCGTTTATTAGCGTTTTTTCTAGAGCTTTATTGCAAAGCAAAAGATATATTTCGAGTAGACGAGGCATTCTCTTGCTGTTGATCTAGACGGAATGGGGTGTACGCAATCTTGTGGAGATCAATACACCAGATGTGCTCATTCTTTACCCGTCCTACTCATCAGAGCACCCCACTACCAGTGAAGGATAGCCTAAACATTCTCAGCATGGATGTTCACAGCAACATTAACCAACAGGGCTGAATCGATAGCATTATTAAAACACCATCCCGTAAGACTTAAATCCTCATTCTTCACGCCTGAGTTGCTGTCTTTGTACAAGACACAAATTCACTCGTGTGCGGAATATTGCTCTCATCTCTGGACGGTACCGCCAAGCTAGGTACTTGAAGCTCTCGACAGCTTGCAATGGCGTCTATCCGCATCATTGGTAACCCAGAGGCATGACCATGGAGTGATTACAACTGCGTAGAGACAAAGCCAGGTTGAGTGTCCTCTACCGGCTTCACAGAGGAGAAGATGTTCAGACGAGTTGTTCCAATTGATACCAACCTTACTCATCTGTTCTGTGTCAACATCCATTCACGGTCCAGTTACTATTGACTATTGGAACGTTCTTCTGTCTTGCTCTGTAGATGTGAAAGGCTCCTCCAGCGCATGTAGTTCCATTTTCCTAAGATCCCTAAAGTGTTTTTAAAGAGGGGCGTGAAAAAGCATTTATGCAAGCCTTCAAAATGAGATTGACCTACCCCCTTATCAATCCCATACGGACTTTACGGCTGCATCAGTTGTTTTTGAGAGTTGTCAGGAATCGTAGTGCATCTAGATCAAACTCCTTCCAAACACAGAAGCAGGCTTTCGTTAAGGATTCAGTAAAGTCTTAAATTCATTTAATCTCAAAAAATACATGGAGTCAATTACTTATGAATAAAGCTATATTATTTAATTGGATATTCAGATTAATACTATTAGTTTGACACATTCATGCTCACATGTTTGGCAGGTTATATAGAAGTCCGAAAAGCAAAGCCGGCCCCTGGCTTTTGTTGACTACGAGAAAACCTTCACTAAGCAATGTTACCAAAACCTAGGCTGTTCACGAGTCTTTGAAGCGCTGCCAAGTCAAATGGCGATTTATGGGGTTGCTTTCTTAGCTATAAGATCCATCCAGTTGCTATAAGGTGTAAGACCCCTTTTACGTTATACTCCTGAAACACCAGCGCGCTGGAAAGTCCCAATTTCGTAAAGAAAACTTTAAAAGTGAAACCTCCAGAAGAGTACAGCTGGACTGAGTGGCATTTGGGAAGTGGTGTCACGTTTTAGCATCATCTTTGCCTTAAAACCAAGGTGTTTGATCAATGCGTCCTACTAGTCATGGCTTCCGGAGCAAAGACGTGGAACCTGATGGTGAAGCTAGCCAACCGATCAAATGTCACTCAGAGAGCTATGGAAAGGTCTACGCTCGGGATCTCACTGTGAGACAAAGTTGGGGATGAGATAATCCGGTAGAAGACCAGATGATTCTAAAGTGTAGCAAACTGAAATGGTAATTGGCTAGCCACATCGTTCGAAAAATTGATCGCGTTGCTGAGGAAGACAGGTTCTGGAATGGAAGCCACGGCTTGCTGGCAGACTGCAAAAATGTCAAAGAAACTACTTCTGATTGTTTTAGTAACGAAAACATACGTATACATTTGACAAAAACGTTAAAGATAATGGAATATTGAGGATTTTCTACGTTTGGAATCAGATTTAAATTTTGGTGACAGCATTTCCAATTTTGCTGTGTTAACATAAATTTTGGTGTTTCCTTAATTTTGGTGTGCGTAATATAAAAATAATTACTGGGCCAAATTTAATGCCTAAGTCAATTTAAGCACAGTATACGTTTCTGAAATATTAGATTATAACATAAAAAAGATTAAGCCAGTAATTAAAAAACCCAGCAAAATTAGGCAAAAAATGGCACTTGTTGATATTGCCCCTTCTATCACTTGTTTTTCTTGTATGTTTCGCGCGATGCGAGGACAGCTTGGTGCAAATTAGTTCTCTAACACTTTTTTAACCCTTTTTACTTTTTTAACAAAATTAGTCAGCGTGGTCAGGTTTTTTCATGTTTTCCCAGTGAAATCTGTTCTTGTTCAATACCTCTTGGAATACGTGGGATTTCTTCGACTTTTTAATAGTACCATTTATTGTACAGTAATACAGTAACATAGTTTGTCATGACCTTTGTGTTCACGAATGTCTAGTTTATTAGCAAGGTCAGAAAGCTATTTTCAGTTTGACAAAAGCAATTTTAATACTGCAATGACAGGGTCGTATGTCATTTGAAGCTTTACCCAACTCTATAACAAGTGAAACACTATTTTATTCATATAGTGATAAGGATGCTTTTCTTTAAAATTTCAGACGTACCTATTTGACCACTCTGTACGCAACCATCATTTAAACGCTGACTGTAGGTACCTTCAACATAACCGAGCAGAGCAAAAACCCTTCATACACAATATACTTACTTATTTTTCACCTTTTCTTATCCTTGAGGTCACTTTTGTTTTCCAAAATCCCGCTAAGCTGTGGCATAGATACAGGAAGGTAGGTATCACATGGCAGAAGTGACTTGACCTGTGAGATTTGGGGTTTGGTAAGCGCCCTCTGTAGGCCTGCGGCTGCACCAAACATCTACTTGTCGTAAATAATTGCCCGGTAGACATTACCTTGGGGTAAGTGGGCATTCGGGCCGCTTTACTGGGGTCATAAAAAAGTAAAAGCCTGAGAAAGGGCAGTGGCCTTTCCGGAAAAATATGAAATCTCTTTTTCCTCTTCCAACATTTTTTTTACTATGATATAAGTATCAAAGGTAAATGGAACGCAAATAAGCTTAATTTTCCATTAACTCATCATTTTAACCGGTCACAATTATTGATGAATAGCGTTTGAAGAAAACTAAGGATTGAACTTTGAAACTATTGCTTTACAATGAATAATAAGCATAAATAATAGGTAAATTGTTTAGTACGTATTTAGTTACCGAGTTTAAGAAAATATAAGGTCAGTTTGTATTTCTCTGTCAGTATGAAACGAGTAGAACTCTTATTATATTCCTACGGAACTTAAGATACAAAGCGGTGTTTCCAGAATCCACTACAGCTCCATCTGTTTACTGACTAGAGAACGATTTCCTTACTAAATGTTAATGTGTTATGCTAGTGACTCCACGATTCCAGCTGGTTGTAATAAATGTGAATAGGTGGCAGTCTACAAGAGATAAAAAATAAATACTTGAAAAGGAATAATAAAAATCTTATTTAGTTATGGACACTGAGGAGAATGTGAGTGGAGTTACGAACTCTACAGTTTAAATGCATGATCTAAATTGATGGAAATGTGTTGCTTTTTTAATAATTTGAAGTTAATCCGTAAAACGACACTTTTTGGATGCTTACATGATGAACGATACTTTTCGTCATTACTTGGACGTGCAAACAGTTTTTACCCTTCTTTTAATGCATTTAAATTGATGACAGTAACTAAACGCTAATTTTATAGATCTCGATTTTGCAATCAAATCTTTTTACGACCGCCATTATCACAATAACTATTATGGTTCTGTGGCCAAATAATTACCACAACACCTCATTATTAAAAAACAGAGTAAAATATTTGTTCACCTAAGTTTAACCGTTAATCGTCTTAAATAATATTAAAATCACGTTAAGTTCATTATAGGCCCATGATATAGCCATTATACAATCAAAAACCTAGTTTTTTATATTCTTATCTATGATATAACTAAGGCGCTACTAAGTGACTCTATGGACCTTAGATAAAAATATACGAAACCCTATTGGGTTTTGATTTGACGCGCTTGACAAGAAAAAGTAAGCTCAAACTTTTTCTACATATTTATTTGCTCTAGTAGTCTATTCATGTCCACACGTGTTTAAATATGTTCCTGTTGGTGTTGTTAGCCGTGACGACAGTGATATGGGCACTTACGAAGCGCTGGGAGTTCAGGCACAAGAGGAAAATGTATAGTGAAATGAAGTCCGATTTGAAGAGTTGGCCACTCATAGGGCACTCTTTGGTTTTTGGAAGCTCCAATGAAGGTGAGATGAGATATGATATACTTTACGGTACAAAGAAAACAATTATATAAAACAAATTACAGAGATTAAGGACGTACAAGACCAGTACGCTCTTCCTGCGCATGTCTTATGTGCAAGCGGGGCGGGAAAAGGCATTTATGCAGGCCCTCAAAATTAGATTCACCAGCAAAGTAGGTAGTTCTCCATTGCTGTGCTTGTCAACCCGCTATCTGGACCTCACGGCTGCTTTCCATCAGGTGGAGTGGAGATTATACAATGTCTGAACCGTTGGTAGAGTCACTTTGTTTATTTAGATCTTTTTTTTTGTCTTGACATGTCATCAATATTTACATTAAATGACAAAAGTTTTTTTTTACTTTTACCTTACCTAATAAATATACTAGTAGGTACTAGGCATCTCGTTTTGTATGCAGATACTCGTAAAATCATGATAGAACTTAATATAAATTAATTTATTTAACAATCGTTTCATTTCAGATATCTTAAAAGGAATTGATACAGTTGGGAGAGATGCTATAAAACAAGGAGGAACAGTATGTTTGTGGTTTTGCCATTATTTAAAGAGTAGTAAGTATATTTTAACTAGAAATAGAAACTAATTTATAAAAAAAACGAAATCATACACTCTGTTTGAATGGCACGTTTTATACATTTGAAGAGTTTTGAATATTGTTATTATTTTTTTAAATTTTGAAATTCACAATATCTTGCGAAAAAGGTTTAGTAACAATATCTATAATCCACTGTACCTTCTTTTGCGAATTTATAGTACATGAATGAATATGAATATGTATATCGGATGTTCACTGCGCAGGTACGAGTTTAACAGAGTCAAGCGAAGAGAATTATCTGCCAGGAGTTTTTCAGTTCGTGATCAAGAGTTTTCGAAGTTGCTCTACGGTTCATGAACATTACATACCTATGTACATTTTAAGTAAAATAGTTCAGTAGGGCTAGCACGAACCGCTAACGTTTTGGTAATCGAAAAGTAAACGATACTTGTTTTTCTATTTCCTATGTCTTTAAGAAAAAAAAGTATCGTTTACTTTCCGATTACCAAAACGTTAGCGGTTCGTGCTAAGCCTACAGTACTTACATCACAATTGCATTTTAAATTTGCAGTGACAGCTGACCCTTTGGACGCTGAAGTAATTCTAAAGACGTGTTTAGAAAAGGAGTCGTCTTTAGTACTTTTCAAACATCTTGTAGGTGATGGTGGAATCTTTGCACCAGGTAAAAATAATTTGATTTGTTTTACCAATTAGCACCATAAAGAAACACGAAACAGTATAGTTGTTGCGATAAGCTATCCTTAGTTCATCTAATTAAGTATTTATATTTTTTTTATGAATCACGTTTACTATTTGTTTTTTTTTAGTAAGAGTTAAAACTTTAAGTGTATGCCATAGGATATTGAGAACTTTCAAAGCATATTAATATTAAATCTGTCTTAAAATAAAAAAAAGAAAAGGAATTGATATTTTGATAGCTACTATCATTTCAGTTCGGATTTGGCGACCACGGCGAAAACTGATGGCCCCGATATTTAGCTTGAAAAGAGTAACAGACTTCAGTATAGTCCACTGTAGACAGGGCCAAATCTTGGTTGACCAGCTGGAGTCCCTCGTTGGCAAGGGTACGGTCACCTTGTGGGACTACATCACAGCATACAGTGTCGACTCTATCGGAGGTATGTATACCATTGGACATTATTCCAAAACTCGACAAAGGATAAAATATAAACACTCTCAGCATTATAATGTGTTCTAAATAATTATGTATAAAGGATTCAAGAAAAGCGACCTTAACAGATGATTAATACTATCAACTTGTATTAAACAGTGACGCTTCAGACTCAGACGACTCTGTCAATACAGTTTAACAATTTATTTTTACTTCCATTCTGTGAACATTTGTCTTTACTATTTTACCAAACGAGAAAAGAAGCAAGAATTAAACGAGGAATCTCAAAAATAAAAATAATTAATAATATTAAAATAGAAAGACGTAGATAGGTTATGTCAGTATTGACGTGGAGTCAACAAATTTCCCCTGGCGTACGTTCCTATAATTTGATGTACAAGATAGTATGAGTATTTACTAGAGCGCGAACGAGACAGATACATGTTGGGAGGTGTCGTTTCGTTTGATGTCAATGCTTTGCTCAGGCAGGTGGTCAAAGTCCCAATTTTGGGGAGCCACAAGTAACCTATCTACGTCTTTTTATTATAATATCATTATTAATAACTTAATTTCTCAACAGAGACAGTTCTCGGGTTGGAGTTGCACGCTCAGACGAAGAACATAAACCCGTTCCCGAAAGCGTTCCAGCAGCAGAGCTCACTGACGGCCAAGCGGATCGTACAACCCTGGCTGAGCAACGACGCTCTGTACAACCTGCTTGATCAACCTCGATCGACGTATAAGAAAGTCACTAGCTTTTTGCAGGATTTTATTACTAAGGTAAGTTCTTTTGATAATTACAGACCACCACCATTTATAATTCATTATTTTGGTGAAACCGTACGCTACTAGCAGACGCGATCTGTGGTAGCGTTCAGCATTGGTTGCTTTGCACCGACTTTTGATCAATTTTTTTTTACTGCCTTACTGAGAATGATGACTCTGACCAAAAGTTGCTTTGCATCGAAAGCAACAAACCAGACCATTAAACTGAACACCACCGCGCCCCCTACTGTAGACAGTGTCAGCACTTGATACTCGTACCTTGTCGGTGGATATTGAACAATTTGGATAAATTTTAATCAGTCTATATTTCTGTTTTAGCGTATTTTAGAAAAACGTGAGGCATTCAGAATAAACCACAATTTTTTCGGTGAGTATCATTTGAAAATCTGGCTCAAGTGGCAAATCGTTCTACCCATTTCGGTTTTGTTACTTGCTATTGCTTAGTAGCATTTATCTGCAATGCCAAACGCAAATTTAACTGGAAATGGGTAGCTTGTCATGCCGTTAACCGTGCGTGAGTTAAAACTACTTCAAAGAGGTTTAATGTGTCCAGATTGTAATTGTGAAAATGTATTACAGATATACGAAAAGACCGACCTAAAGCAATGCTTGAATCTTTGATTGAATCTCTACCTGAATCTGTTGGGTCCAATGATGTTCTGATAAATGAGGAAATAATGGTGTTATTCGTGGCTGGAACTGATTCTTCGGCTGTCGGCATTTCCTTCACAGTGTCTTTGCTGGCCCGACATCAGGATGTACAAGACAAACTTTTCAAAGAGTAAGTCACACAGCTTGTTAAAAACGTGCCATATTTTAATAAGTACTTACACTACAGTATTTTGTGTACACTCAGCATCAGAACCTTATGTCATTTCACAGTACAGTCAGCGTCAAAAATATGTGAGCACCTTTAGTACTTTGTCATTCTGGCTAATTTTAAAGCATCTTCAAAATTTTTATAACGACGTCAACAGAGTTTATGTGCCTTAGTTCGAAAGCGTTTACATATTTTTGACGCTGACATATGTGTGACTTCATCATGTCAGCCAAACGACGCCCACTGCTGGGCATAGGCCTCCCCCAAAGATCTCCACAACGATCGGTCCTGCGCTGTCCGCATCCAGCGGCTTCCCGGGACCTTGACAAGATCGTCGGTCTACCTTGTGGAGGGCCTGCCCACGGAACGTCGTCCGGTACGCGGTCGCCATTCGAGAACCTTTCCGCCCCAACGGCCATCGGTTCTCCGCGCTATGTGTCCCGCCCACTGCCACTTCAACGATGCAATCCTTCGAGCGATGTCGGTTGCCTTAGTTCTCCTGCGGATCTCATCATTTCTGATTCGATCAAGCAGGGAAACACCAAGCATCGCTCTCTCCATTGCTCGCTGGGTGACTTTGAGCCTTCTTATGAGACCCATAGTGAACGACCACGTCTCACTCCCATTGCAACACACACTGGTCAAAGACTTTCGTCTTGAGACACTGAGGAATTTCGGACGCGAATATATGCCGGAGCTTCCCGAACGCTGCCCATCCGAGCTGGATTCGACGAGAGATCTCTTTCTCGAAGTTGGACTTACCTAACTGGACTGCCTGTCCCAGGTAAACATAGTGGTCAACAACTTCGAGTGTAATGTTCCCAACGTTAACTGGAGCGGGTGCAACATGGGCATTGAACATGATTTTCGTCTTGTCCATATTCATCCTGAGACCCACTCTTTGAGAAGCATTACCGAGATCTTCGAGCATTATGTACAGGTCTTCCAAGGCCTCAGCCATAAGAACTACACCATCGGCGAATCGTAGGTGTGTTAGGTACTCGCCGTTGATGTTGATGCCGCGTCCTTTCCAGTCCAGAAGCTTGAAAATATCCTCCAACGCAGCTGTGAACAATTTCGGAGATATGACGTCTCCTTGTCTCACGCCTCGCTGTAGTTGGATCGGATTAGAGCTCTGGTTCTGTAATCGGACCGACATGGTGGCGTTTTCGTATACCTTAGCACCTCGATGTACCTGTAGTCTATTTGGCACCTTTGGAGAGACTGCAACACTGCCCAGGTCTCAATCGAATCAAAGGCCTTCTCATAGTCCACAAACGCCAGGCAAAGTGGCAAGTTATACTCTTCGGTCTTCTGTATAACTTGCCGCAGCGTATGAATGTGGTCTATGGTACTATAGCCTTTTCGGAACCCGGCTTGTTCGGGAGGTTGGAAGTCGTCAAACCTGCGAGCGAGACGATTCGCAATGACTCTCGAAAACAACTTATAGATATGGCTCAGGAGCGATATGGGTCTGTAGTTCTTCAAGAGAGTTTTGTCACCCTTCTTGAAATAGTGTCGGGTAAGCTTGGCTCTAGGGTCTTTAGGCTTAGCACCGCCTGTCACCGATGAGGAGATGGAGACAGTAGTCGACCGCCTGCGCTCCAAGAAAAAGGCTCCGGGGCCCGACGGTGTGCCGGGCAAAGTATTGGTAATTGCGCTCAAACATCTGGGGGAACAGCTTCGGGACGTATTCAATACCGCGCTTACATCAGCGCGATTCCCGAAGCTGTGGAAGGAGGGTCGATTATGCCTTCTTCAAAAAGAAGGCAGACCCCCAGATGAAGCCGGGGCGTACCGGCCAATTGTCCTGCTAGACGAGGCTGGGAAATGCTTCGAGCGCATTATAGCCATCCGCCTAGTCCGGCACCTGCGGGAAACTGGGCCAGACCTGTCCCCGGTCCAATTTGGCTTTAGAGCAGGGCACTCTACTATAGATGCCCTGGCTCTACTAAAAAGGGAGACGCAAGCCGCCTCAGAGCGAGGGGAAAAATCGTTGGCGGTTAGCTTAGACATCGCCAACGCCTTCAACAGCCTGCCGTTCTGTGTGATAAGGGAGGCACTGCATTACTTCAGGGTGCCCCTTTATATCGCCAGGCTGTTGGAGGACTACCTCCGCGATAGGGAGGTTTTGTACGAGGGCGCAGACGGGGTGCTCATCCGTCGGCCGATGAGGTGTGGGGTTCCTCAGGGATCCGTCCTCGGGCCCCTCCTATGGAACCTAGGCTACGACTGGGTTCTCCGCGGCACGCTTCTACCGAGGGTGCGCGTCCTTTGCTACGCGGATGATACCCTAGTCGTAGCTAGAGGGACCTCCTACCCGGAGGTGAAGAGGATGGCGGAAGTTGCGGCCAGTCTTGTGGTTGGCCGGATTCAGGCCTTGGGCCTCAAAGTGGCGCTCGGTAAGACCGAAGCCCTCCTTTTTCACGGGCCTCGGCAGGGACCTCCCCCCGGTGCGACCATAACCCTGGAGGGCACGACGTTGCAGATTAAGGCTCAGATGAAGTATCTGGGCCTACACCTGGATGGGCGGTGGCGATTCGAGCAGCACTTCTCTCGTCTCGTTCCGCGCCTCATTCGCTCCGCGGGGGCTCTCGGCCGTCTGCTCCCAAATGAGCGCGGCCCGGACCAGACATGCCGGCGTCTCTACGCCGGCATAATCAAAAGTATGGCGCTTTACGGTGCGCCAATCTGGGAGGACGCTCTCAACGCTCACAATAGAACCCTCTTGCGGCGCCCGCAGAGGGTGATAGCGGTGAGAGCGATCCGGGGGTACCGCACCATCTCAACGGGGGCTGCCTGTGTCCTGGCAGGAATGCCCCCCTGGGAGATGGAGGCTGGAGTGCTCGCTGCTGTCTATAGCTACAGGACAGCAGCAAGAGCAAGAGGAGAGCGCCCTTGTTTTGAGGAAGTAGAAGGTGCTCGGCGTCGGGCGCATGCAACGCTTCTGGGGCGATGGGCTGAGGACCTGGCCACTGCGCAATATGGCCTATGGACCATAGAAGCAATAAGGCCGGTCCTCCAGCTGTGGGTCGGGCGGAAAAGACGGCCGCTAACCTATCGGCTGGTGCAGGTACTTTCCGGGCATGGTTGCTTCGGAAAGTACCTGCACCAAATAGCTCGGAGGGAGCTGACTCCGGAGTGCTCGGAGTGTGGCGCGGACGAGGACACCGCGTTGCACACTCTTCAGGAGTGCCCAGCCTGGGTGAACCAACGCCGCACCTTGGCCGACATAGTTGGCCGAGATCTTTCGCTGCAGAACATCATCCGGGCGATGCTCGGCAGCGAAGCGGCGTGGGAGGGTATGGTGTCCTTCTGCGAGGAAGTGATGACGCGGAAGGAGATCGCGGAGAGGGCCCGTGAGGACGACCCTCTTGCGGCGCCTCTCCGACGCAGACGGCGGGGAGCAAGAAGACGGCAATTTGCCCGCCTTCCTCCTGCTCCCTAAAAGTAACACCCGGGGTGTAGGCTGGGGGGCCTACATCCCATTGCACGGGGTTCCCGTCTAGGGGTGTCCCAGTATACCGGGATACCCCCGTAACATGAGGAGGCCCGGCGCAAAGGCTGGGCCGACCGCTGGGTCGATGTGGCAATCTTCCCGCGCCATGTCGTCCCGTAAAGCGAAGAGGTATACCGGGGTATTTTTAGTGGGTATACCCGCCGCTTACGGTGGGGAGTCCCACACTCCCCCGCCGTTCTCCTACCCCCCAGAACGGTGGGATAGTCCATCAAGGATTTTTTCCCCGACAAAAAAAAAAAAAAAAAAAGGGTCTTTAGGCTTGCTTTCAACAGGTGTTTGCGTGGAATACAGCTGTCCATAGAAACTCTCAATCTCCCTCAGGATTTTAGGTGTGGACGTTATGATGCTACCTGCCTCAGTTTACAGCCTCGTGAGTTGGCTTTGCCCAGTAGACAGATCTCTAGCGAACACTTTGGAGCCTTTGTTCCGCTCAATGGCCTCTTTAATACGCTGGGTATTAAATTGGCGAAGGTCGCTCGTCAAAGACTTAGATATCTGTCTATTGAGTTGCCGATAACGATGGGCATCCACTGATTTCTGTAGCCTCATTTCGTTTCTCTGATCCATGAGTAGGAGAGTATGGCTACTCTCCAGCCATACTCTCCTACTCATGGATCTTTGATTTTGGACGGCGGGTTTTAAAGTGCTTCGACCCTACCGTACGGACAGTATCCACCACCATGTTGTATTGATCGTCCACATCGATGCTGTTCTCAAGGGCTTCGAAACGGTTTTGAAGCTCGAGCTGAAAGCACTCGGGGTTTTGAATCTGAGCCGGTATTGGTCGGAGCGTGGATTTTATCAGTCGCGCTCTCTCAAGCTTTATGTCGATATTCAATGTGCCTCTGACCATGCGGTGATCGCTTCCTGTCTTAACAGCGTTGATCACAGTGACATCATTGAATATGTGCTTCTTCGTCGACATGATAAATCGATCTCGTTTCTCACCTTACCGTCCGGACAGAACCAGGTCCATTTGCGGCTTACGGGCTTCTTGAAGAAGGAGTTCATCATGAAGAGGTTCTCCTTCTCCATAAAGTCTGCCAGCATCTGGCCCCTGTTGTTCCGTTGCCCAAATCCAAATTGCCCCACTCTCAGCTCATCACCGCAACGTTGCCCCAACTTCGCATTGAAATCCCCCATCACAACTGTGTAGTGTGTGACTTGGAGAGTTCAATTGGTTTCGATTCGATTAATAAAAAGCAAGAAATCTTCAAGATGATGAGCAGTAGATGATTAGTTTTACCTGATTGTAAACAGATCACTTCAGAGTTAGATAATTGTTAATATTATAGTTATTTTTAGGTTAAATGATTACTACGGCAACTCCAACCAGCCAGTAGTTTCCGAAGACTTTCCTCACCTCAAATACATGGATGCCGTGTTAAAGGAGTCTTTAAGATTGTATCCACCAGTTCCCCTGATTGCAAGGCAGATTGACCAACATGTTACTTTGCGTAAGTATTTCTGTCGTGGAAACCATGAATGATTTCCACCAAATGTTTGTTTCGATATTTTCTTTTGTAAGTTCTGTTTTTTTCTTTCGTTATCAGCCATTCGTGTTATTTATGCGGTTCGGTAGTTAGAAACGACACGACAATTTCAAAAACTTCAATCTGTACTACTTGATCATTAAAAACTATGAAAATATTTATTGATCTCAATTTTTCAAAAGCATGAAACGTTATTGGGATCTCCTTTCAAGCTTGTGTTGTGTCGGCTTGTGTGCCGGGAGACCCCGCTCTTCCACATAAAGTTACACATAATAAAGAAAAACTGTTAAAACCACTATTCAATCAAGAAAGCCTATGTTACATATTCAATATGATTTATTTTCAGCTTCTGGTAAAACCCTGATCCCAGGTGTGGGGGCCTTCATCAATATTTGGATGATGCACCGCAACCCGAATTACTGGGGACCTGATGCAGAAGTGTTCAGACCGGAGCGCTTTCTGGACGAAGAGCTGAAATGCCCAGCTGCCTATATGCCATTTAGTAAAGGATTCAGGAACTGCCTTGGTAATATTCATGATTACTTATCATGTGTACGGAAAGTCGCGTCCTCAAATGTCTTAATATCAAAACATTACTCCATCGAATAGTTAATGTTTAATACTACTACTTGCTACTATGAATATGCATGGACCAACAGCATGTTTATATTTATTTAAGTAAGATGATCCATCTGTCACTTGGACATGTTAATATCTATCCTTCTTTTTTGAAATTAATCCACACAGCGTCTTCTAGCCCCGAACTAAGCAAAAACTTGTACTATGGGGAGTAGATAACGATAAACATACCTATGTACTTTTTTGTAAAGACATACTTGAAATTTACTTTCTGTTACAAATTTATAGTGAATAAATGAATATGAATAAATGAATACATAGAGAACATCCCGAACATCATTTATTCGAACCGTATAATTAACAACAGACAGTATGGCTTCCAACGAAACAAAAATACGTCTCAACTATTAGCACAGTTTACTAACGAGGTAAACGGACACTTGAATGAGCGCAGACAGGTCCTATTAGCATTTATTGATTTCAGCAAGGCGTTCGATACCTTGAATTACGACACACTCTTTGACAGGCTTCGGAGAACTGGTATACAGGGACCCCTCTTAAAATGGTTCCAAAACTATCATAAAAACAGATGTACAATGGTCAAAATAGCGGGAGAGCTGAGCAACAAAATAAACACCGAGATGGGCACAGCTCAGGGATCAATATTAGGGCCTACCGAGTACTTGATTTATGTCAACGACATGTGTAATATCTTCCCTGAGGGATCTGTATACCAGTTTGCCGATGACACCTGCTTAATTGCTGCGCATACGGATATCTCTGAGGCAGAAAGAATCTTGCAATTTAACTTTGACTTATTATGTAAGTGGGCGCACGACGTGGGCCTTGTCATCAATGCTAGCAAAACAAAAATAATGCATGTCCGCTCTGCTCACATGCAAACGACCCTAGTACCTCGCATCATAGCTCACGAGCACCAGTGCCTACACAGCGCGGCTAGCGCGGGCAACGCGTGCTGTCCTTGTCTGCCGCTCGAACTTGTGGACCAACATACCTACCTAGGACTAATTATTGATAACAAATTTAACTGGCGGCCTCATGTAGATTATTTGTGCGGTAAACTGAGGGCAATCTTGGCTAAACTGACAATATTAAGGTATAAAGTACCGTATTTCACTTTGAGAATGTTATACATGTCACTGGCGGACTCAATAATTTGCTATGGAATAAGTAGCTATGGCCGGACATATGTGACCTATCTGGAAGGCGTATATAAACTGCAACTTGCTATATTAAAAACTATTGTACCAAAAAATGTAATAAAAACGCACAGACAAGATTACTCAAAATTATTTAATTACTGCAAAGTAATAGACGTCTTTGATAGGTTTAGTATGTCTCTTATTTTTGAAGAATTTAATCTCGTTTCCACATTGTGTAAGAAAACCAGGCCTGGGCAACTTCGTAACTTAGACTATTTACCTTTGTATAACCTGCCACATTACAATAATGTGTACGGCAAAAGGACAAACCAGTACTTGCTACCAAATATTTTGAATACCTTACCCAAGCCATTAATTGTGGACCTCTGTAATAATAAAACACACAAAGGTAAAACCATGTTAAAACGATACTATCACCTAAAAGGCGATAGTAAATAATAACAACCTCTTTTGGTAAGCATGTAAGCTAGAATAAGTGTTAGTAATTATAGTAGTGCGATCTCACCCAACTTTTAGATAAGCCCAATAAGGGTTTTTATAAGTGGGGCTGATAAATTGTTAAATAGTATTAGTTTTTTTTTTCGTGAATAAATGAATTAAAAAAAAAAAAAAAACCATGCCAACATACAAGTTCATGCACACAATTACTTGTGCTGTACGGGGATCGAACCCACGACCTCTGATGTAGAAGCCAACCTCTAAACCATTACACCAAATCGGTCGTTAATTAGTCGGTATTACGATTCACGGTCTAGGATCTCGGGCCATAGGGACGTAAGAGACAGTGCATCTGTGCGCACACACAGATCTCATTGAGTTAAGCCGCTGTAGTCGAAGTCGACAAGGAGGCTTTTTTAAACTCGTTATTTTTAGCAAACTGATAAAGCGGCCTGCAATGATGGCACGCCATGAATTATAATGAAGCCTTTCGCCTTTGACTGTGTTTTATATGTTTACCAGGTGGCCAATATGCATACATGTCTATGAAAGCGGCATTGATTAGCATGCTGAGGAGATACCGCTTCAGCCCACCTCCTGGCGACATGGCCAAGTTACCCAGGGCGAGCTGGGAGGTCATGTTGAAGCAAGTTGACAAGGGAGCAGTGCAAATTGAATACAGAACTTGAACTTATACTGTGTTTTATTTATTTCAGCTTTTGCCAGCGACTTAGTAAGCGTAGATACTATATTTGAAGGCTTAGAAGGTCTGTAAAATAGTCGCACTTTCATAGTAAATTCCACCCCATTGATCCGGGTCCATATTGGCTCACCTAAAGTTGTTTCTCCGAAATTGTTCGTCCTAACGATTTGTGATCCGAATGATCACTCGTCCTAAAATTATTAGTCCTAAAGTTTTCTTTCATACTTTTTATAGTCCTAATGACGATGTTCATAACGCTCATGTTTCCTAAAACTTCAACTCATAATATTTGATCTCCTAATGTTGTTTCTCATAACGATATAATGAATACACAAATTAATAAATGCACATTGCTAAAGATCATAAAAAGTGCTGGGGTTAACGCAAGCAGCAAGCTAATCAAGCAAGTTGTTTTTAGGGCTTAAAAAAAAATAACCACGAAGGTTTAAGGCGGGAGCTTCGCTTCGCTTCGCTCCCGCCTTAAACCTTCTAACCTAATCTATCCGTGTCGGTTTCGCCCCGACTTTAGTATAGGGCAGACAAGTATACCAATTAGTTGTTATGACAAATAATTCATAGTTTTTCATAGAGAAAAGATTCATTTTCCCAGTGTAGAATTAGGGTCAAAGACAGTTATGTTGACAAAAATTAGGATATAAGTGTTTATGGCTATCGAAATTATGAAGTTGAATGATTCGGAACTCAAACATTAGGAAAAGAGAAGTTAGGAATTGGGATTGTTAGGATGAAAAATTTTAGGAAGAAAATTTTCGGAATTGCGATTTTAGGAGTTACAATTTTAGGTGAACTTTGGCGCACCCCATTGGGGTCCATATTGGCTCACCTAAAGTTGTTTCTCCGAAATTGTTCGTCCTAACGATTTGTGATCCGAATGATCACTCGTCCTAAAATTATTAGTCCTAAAGTTTTCTTTCATACTTTTTATAGTCCTAATGACGATGTTCATAACGCTCATGTTTCCTAAAACTTCAACTCATAATATTTGATCTCCTAATGTTGTTTCTCATAACGATATAATGAATACACAAATTAATAAATGCACATTGCTAAAGATCATAAAAAGTGCTGGGGTTAACGCAAGCAGCAAGCTAATCAAGCAAGTTGTTTTTAGGGCTTAAAAAAAAATAACCACGAAGGTTTAAGGCGGGAGCTTCGCTTCGCTTCGCTCCCGCCTTAAACCTTCTAACCTAATCTATCCGTGTCGGTTTCGCCCCGACTTTAGTATAGGGCAGACAAGTATACCAATTAGTTGTTATGACAAATAATTCATAGTTTTTCATAGAGAAAAGATTCATTTTCCCAGTGTAGAATTAGGGTCAAAGATAGTTATGTTGACAAAAATTAGGATATAAGTGTTTATGGCTATCGAAATTATGAAGTTGAATGATTCGGAACTCAAACATTAGGAAAAGAGAAGTTAGGAATTGGGATTGTTAGGATGAAAAATTTTAGGAAGAAAATTTTCGGAATTGCGATTTTAGGAGTTACAATTTTAGGTGAACTTTGGCGCACCCCATTGATCCATTGAAAGGTATCCCTTTTCTCTTTGGGGTTTCCGTGATAAACGCTATCATATCGTTTACCCTGGACTTAAACTATCTCGAAACCTAATTTTATCTTTATCAATTCAGTGGTTTGGGTTTGACACATTTCAGCAGCTTGCTTTCAGTAGAAACAAAGAGACTTATTGGATTTCTACCACTTGTAAACGAGACTATAATTCAGCTTTGCGTAATTGCCTTCTTGGTTTGAAAAGGCTGTTGCTATTTTGATAATACTTATTTAAGTATTATCAAAAACAATTTAACAATTTAACCAATTTCGATGTTAAACAATTTTGTTTAACATCACCTCACAAAATGTATTTAAAAAAATTGGTGTTTTTGGTAAACATACGCTTCGAAATATATGAAATAATAGCTTACCTTGTCAATACACAGAGCTGTGAAATGCGCAAAGTTTGAAAAGTACGACTATTTAAACTTTTTGATTAAATGATAAACTGGGTTATTATGCATGTACAAACGTTTCATTTTCATTCATATAAAAGGTAAGTAGATCAGTAAATTAAAAGTTAACAAAACGCCATTTTCGTACGTTAGCAGTGAGGGCTACGAAATCAAAAGTTGTCCAGCCAGGAAAGATACTTTCAAGGTTCAGTATCTTAATGACCATTCAGTTCGTCCATACAAACAAACAGGAGAAGTAGTCAGTGTCCGAGCTCAGTCAATGACGGTTTTATCGTCCACCAATAAATAAAAATATAATAAAATATATTGATTGATTGTGCGTGCCGCTAAAACAATGGAGCCACTGGCTCGTTAATGTTGCCTATTTTGTGGTAGAGATCGTCTCCACTAAAATGACGCGCCCCTCCACTGCATGTACGCATACAATAGTGTTTGTTTTTGTGCGTAGGTGCAGTGGAGGGGCGCGTCATTTCAGCTTAGACGATCTCTACATTCTTGCACAAGTAGCCGGTAGTGAAGCTTATTTTTGTTGAGAAAAAACAAGTGTTTTTAGTAAAAAACAACCTTGTTGGACGTCCAGTGAACACCAGGGTAGAAGAACATAAAGAGTGACGGAAAGATGAAATAGAGTGACGCAATCTCGGTACGGAGGCCAAGATCCACTTTGGATCGCTGAGTCAGCAGAGTAAGTAACATAACATATCCCTAATGCGTTAGTCAGAGGCACACTGATTGTTGCCATCATGGTGAACGGAACATTTAGAAGCCCACATTTTGCCAATGGAATTTGAACCCAATGTGTTAAGGGGTGAGCTTACTGCCGTTATCCGGCTTGCTTGGGTTTTATATCGGTGTTTTCCATCACCGGAGGAGAGTAAGCCGCAAAATTACTATGAATACAAATTACCTAGGTGTGTTCCGGCCTGATTTGATTTCGGGACCATCGGGTCCGAGCACAAGTGTTTAACCACTGGGCCATGACGTTCTCCAGCATAAGTAAGTCATATAAGTACCAGACTACGGACAAACATACTTGAGTACCAACCTTATTTTGTAAATACATACACCTTCATGGAAACAGGTTTGTACTGTGCGGGGATCGAACACACGACCCCTAGTGTAGTAGCTAAGATCTGAATATTACACCAAATCGGTCTTCAACAACAAAAACAACAACGTCAGTATGACAAAAGCAATTCAAATTATACAGGAACAGAACCGATTGTCGTTCGGAGCGTCACCATAAACTAGAACAAGTGAAACACTATCTTATAACTCTAGTAATTACGTTGTTATACTTAAATATGTCTTAAAGGTCGCTAGTTCAGATGTTAGCTGCAATTGTTTTTTTTTTTTTCTGAAAATGACATTACAACGTACTCTAGGTTATAATGACATTAAAGTCACCTAATAGGTGTGAATTACCACTTTTTTGAATGCGTTCAAAGTTATGAATGCATTTAAAATAGTACTGGACTCTTCCATATAGAGACGTATTTTATTTCAAATTTAATAATATTTAAGCTGTAAATTGAACAGACGTGACGCGATTAGTAAATATTTTTTGGCAGTTTTTTTTTGTTGTGATTATTATGTTATTCAACCATAGTTCAATCCAAAAATCTTTTCATCGTTATTTTTTGCTTAAAGTGTTTAAAATATTTATTCCTTTCCAGCAATGTTGTTGCAAATATCATTAATTACGTTGTTCTTGTGGTACATGATGCAGAGATGGAAAGGCAGAAATATGAGGAGAATAGCAAAACAATTTAAGACGCACTACAGAACATTTCCTTTCATCGGATCAGCACATATCTTCATAGGAGATGGAGAAAGTAAGTAGGAATTTATTTTTAAATATTGTGTTAAACGCTCTTACACAATGATATAACAATAAAAAAGACGTAGATAGGTTATGTCAGTACTGAAAATTGTTGACAGGGTAGGTACGACCTAATTAATTTGACAGTGTTATAACGTGTGAACAAGACAGTACGATTATTACCTAGAGCGTAAACGAGACAGATACATGTTGCGCAGTGCCGTCTCAAGCTGTCAACACTGTCAATGCTTTGCTCAGGTACACGAAAAATGATGATTTCGGGTGCCATTTTTTTGGCACAAATGACCTATCTAATTGCTAACAGGGATGAGTCCAAACACTCAGGTCTGTAAATGACACCTACGTAGGTATATGGAATTTGGTTAATTTGTATGAAAATCACGTTTAATGAGGTACGTAAGCCGTGGATAATTCTTAGAATAATAATTCTAAGCCAATTTTTGACTTCGCATCAGTACTGAAATAACCTATCTACCTCTTATTTATGAGAATATCATTTGACAAATTGATAATCGGAATCTAACTTCAACTTTTTCCAATTTCAGAAAAAATGCGAATATTTCAAGAAATAGGAAGACAAGCGTTTGAAAACAACGGATGGTCTGGCTTTTGGTTAGGAACCATTTATCATGCAGGTATGTTTCATCACCATCATCATCATCTATTCAGTCTATTATTTAGTGTAAGTACTTTGTTATTATATAGTTTTGTATAGTGGTCTTTTTAAGGACGTTTTGAATTTTGTTTTTTTTTTATCACTATCAGCCCTAGGATTTCCAGAGCTGCCGGTTAAAAACTACCTGCATTTTATTATGTAAACACATACATAATGTAGATGGCAAACACCCAGACAAATATGTTCATGCACACAAAATAATGTTTGTTCTATGTAGGGATCGAACCCGCGACCTTTGGTGTAGTAGCTGACTTATCAAACATTACACGAAATCGGTCATCAAAAAATTAATGAGTAGATTGAATTCTTCTTTAGGTTTATTTCTTTACTAGCGGCCGCCCGCGACTTCGTCCGCTAGGACTAAAGTAAAAAAAAATTACGTCTTTTTTATAAATTGTAGCTATGTCCTATTCATGTAAATTAAAATAAATAATTGATAAAATTCAGATGTATAAGCAACATTAGTGTAAAGTTTCATTAAAATCTGTTTAGTAGTTTCTACGTGAAAGAGCAACACGGCACATCCACACATACAAACTTTCGCATTTATAATATTAGTAGGATCAATTTACTGTTTTTTACGCAAGCAAAAAGATTCACATAATCTTTTTGCTTGACAAAAGCACCTGTTTGCACATTTTACTAACTTTTTTGAGGTATTTTCGTGCTATGCTTAAATCCTGATTCTAGTCGTTGCAGACCCGAAAGAAGCAGAACACATTATGAAGACTCATTTAGAAAAAGGTCAAGCATTGAACGTGACTAGAGACCTAATTGGTGATGCGAGTATATTTGCCCCAGGTTAGTAACAAAAAAAAATATCCCTTAAATGACATTAATTAAATAAAATAAAATTATTTTTGTCGTATGGAAGTTTTTAAGAGCCTATTCACACTTAGCGTTTGTTGGGCGATTTTACGGCGGTCCAACTTGCTGACCTCCAAGTGCGATAGGGGTCCGACCTAATAAGTTATTTGTTAAAAATATTGATTTAATAAATAATCAATGTAATTTCAGTATCAATATGGAGACCACGCCGGAAGATACTGATGCCTTCTTTCAAACAACGAAACCTCAATGCCTTTATGGGGGTCTTCAGCAAACAAAGCTCAATTCTGTTGGAGCAGCTGAGTGAAGTAGCCAAAGGAAAACCATTCTCAATTTGGAACTTCATCACTTCTTACTCAATGGACTCTATTTGTCGTAAGTTAAAGTCCTTGATTCAAAAGCTGATTCAACAAATGAAAGCTTGATAAGCATTAAAAAAGGTAAAATCATCAAAAAATATTTGGGGAACGTGAGGAACAGGGTGTGAAGTTCCTCATCCACCCTAGAAAAGGGAGGATCTTCTGACCAGACGTTTGTTATGTCTAGTGGGCTACTGCCCGACGGTTGTTGTCTTGCGGGATCTTCTATCTATGCGCAATCGCTCGGAAAACTTTGGTAGTGCATTTTAGGATTGCAGTTCCTATGTGGCGAGATAGATGTCGCTACAACTATTTTTATTTACAAGCACCACATATAAACTACTATGAAAATAATGTACTTTCCAGACACAACATTAGGTGTCAACATAGGTGTTCAAAAGAATCGCGATCACCAGTTCTTGAAGTGGCTCCGTGAATACGCAAACATCAGTGCAACAAGATTCGTCTCGCCATGGCTGCACAACGATTACGTATATAAGTTTATACGTTGCTGGGACATGTGGCCACGATCGCAGGAGTGCATTAGGGGTATAAATGGATTCGTATTGGATGTACGTGAAAATCTTAACGTTTGCTGAAGGTCGAAACTGTAATTTTTGCCTCTGATATACATGATTCCCAATTTCCAGATTGTACACTCTAAACGAGCAGAATTAAAGCAGAAAGATTCAACTAAAAAAACCATTGACAACCAAATGAATAAAGAAAATAAAAGTGAGTAAGTATTATGAACATTTATAATTGAATAATGCAGTGAATCCATAAACCGAATTGCCATTGGTTCGTCTGAAAATGTTTGAAATCCTTAAAACGTTTTCGTAAAATTTTATTCGATTCTCAATTTTAGATAAAAAAATCTAAAAGATATAACTGATTGAAACACAATTTAACTCCACAGATGAAACGGATAATTTGAAACCGATCTTAGAGCTTCTTATTGAAGCTTCAGGACGCGAGAAAGGTTACACAGACACGGAACTTAGACAGGAGACGGAAATGCTACTGGCGGCTGGGACTGATACGTCGGCTGTCGCGATTTCTTTCACAGTGATGATGCTGGCCAACCATCTAGACGTTCAAGACAAAGTTTGTGATGAGTAAGTAATTGTCAAAAACGTAAAATAAAAACGTTATTTTGTTACGTGGAGCAAAACTGATTAAAATGGCAAGATAACAGGATGATGTTGAAAGGCTTCAATTAAAAATAATGAAATTGCGTGCCTTATATAAATAGATGAATGAAAGGAACTACAACTAGTTATATTAAGTTTGGGTTCAATAGACATTCAGTGAAATAAAGAAACTTAATTTTACAGTTCATATACCCAATAGACTTTCCTTTTCCGTTCATAAACATGAAAAGATTAGCAGTTGCCAAAGTTCGATTCTGTATCAAAACTGATATGGCTTCTTAGTGTTAATGTAAGAAATTAATCAAGGTGGACGGGTGACCTCATAAAGATCTCATTGTTTTGCTGGATGCAAGCCGCCTACAACCGGTCGCTTTGGAAATCTATGGCATATGTTCAGCAGTGGCCACCTTTACTTTGTGGCTGATGATGATGATGAAGAAATTAATAAAACCACCAGGCTCTTACAGATACAGTTCCTTTCAGGCTGCAACATATTTACGGTGATTCTGACAGGCCCGTGACAGCAGGAGACGTCTTGCAAATGCATTACTTAGAAATGGTGATAAAGGAAACTTTGCGACTCTACCCTCCCGTACCGATAACAGCTAGACAAGTGATACAAGACGATGTCACGCGTAAGTTCATGATGGCTGCCTCTTTGTTTACCACCACCTAAGTTATTTTAACTTAATTAAATTCCGAATCCACAAACGAAAATCCGAGAATCTGTCACAAGTATAGCTGTCACGTTTAGTTGTATAGACATTTCACGGGGAAGCATGAATTTGACGACATGTTCAACATCAATTAGACATTTGTGAATTCAGGGGTTAATATGCCTATAGCTAGCAGAACATTAAAATTTGACAATCGCTCCTAAAACTTTAAGGACACTGGTCTTAAACATGCTTAGAAACATGACAAATTGACCTCCTAGGGCCATAGCAAACCTACATCATCGAAAACCGTTGCTAATATAAATGGTAAGGCATTTCGCTATATAGATATTTTCTATCTAAGTTAAAACTTAGGAAAAAACACAATAAAATGTTCATACTCCAATTGTCGGTGCAAACTGTTGGATGGATGTAATATTTCTAGAAGACCATTCTGTCAGATATTATCAAGCAGCCCCAAGGCCTCCGAATAAACGAATAGATGGCTGGCTCACACGTCAACTTGTGAACAGGTGCCACCTTCGGGAACTGGTCTGCTCAATATTACTTAGTTTACCCAAGTTTACTTATTAACTTCCTGTTTCATTTATTTTCATGTCAAAACTGCACGACTTGGTTGGTTTATTCAAACATTCACTTTGTACTGTAAAACATTGGACGATTTAAAAAGAGTAACTGCTGAGTTTCCAGCCGGGTCTTCTCAGTAGAAACAACCTTCCGACGCCGGTGGTAGAGTCACATTATGTACATGTATTCAAGTATTGTTTATATATTGTATTTTTTTTTTTTTTTTTTTTTTTTATTATAGTGGTCTTCAAGATGACCTCACTCCACCTGATGGAAAGCAGTCGTGAGGTCCAGATATGGGGTTGACAAGCACAGTACTGGACAACTACTCTGCTGGTCAATCTCATTTTGAAGGCCTGCATAAATGCCTTTTCACGCCCCGCTTAAAAAACCCGGGATTGTAGGAAGAAGGAAACACATGCGCTGGAAGAGCGTTCCACGTCTGGATAGCACGACACAGGAACGAGTCACCGAACCTTTTGGTGCGGGCCGACAGTCGCTGGATCGTGTGTGGATGTTGACGCAGACCAGCGCGTGTGGTACGGGAGTGGAAGGGTGAGGATGGGATCAGTTGGAACAACTCGTCAGAGCATTCCCCGTTGTACAGGCGGTAGAGGACACTCAATCTGGCAATGTCTCTACGCAGTTGGAGAGGCTCCAGAGCCATAGTTGCCTCTGGGTTACCAATGATGCGGATAGCGCGCCGCTGCAACCTATCGAGAGCCTCTAGCAAGTACTTGGCGGAACCGTCCCAGAGATGAGAGCAATATTCCACACACGAGCGAACTTGTGTCTTATACAAAAGACAAAGCTGCTCAGGCGTGAAGAATCGTCTCACTCTGTTCAGGATTCCAAGTTTACGGGATGCTGTTTTAATAATGCTCTCGATGTAGTCCCGTTGGTTGAGGTCGCTGCGAACATCCATGCCAAGGATGTTGAGGCTATCCTTCACTGGTAGTGGGGTGCTCTGAAGAGTGGGACGGGAAAGGAATGGCGACGTCTTGGCAGTGAATGCGCACACCTGTGTTTTCTTGGCGTTGAACTCGACGAGATTGCGTTCTCCCCATTCGGAAATGCGGTTCAGCACTCCGTCAAGCTCAACAACAAGAAAGCGCCTCTTCTCCTCGATATCGGTTCGCTTAGCCACAGGGCGCTCGAAATACCGCGAGTGGACTGTGCTGTCATCCGCATAGCAATGAATGTTACCGAGTGATAACATGTCATTGATATGCAGAAGAAACAAAGTCGGCGATAAGACGGAACCCTGCGGCACCCCGGCATTAATCTGGAGGAAACGCGACTCACGTCCGTCGCAGAGGACACGGATTCTACGTCCCTCCAGGAATCCAGCGATCCAGTCACAGAGGCGAGGAGACAGTCCATATGCCGGAAGCTTGGAAAGAAGCGATCGGTGCCAGACACGGTCAAAAGCCTTGGCAATGTCAAGACTGACAGCCAAAGCTTCGCCGTGCTTGTCCATAGCCTCACCCCATAAGTGCGTTACGTACGCTAGGAGATCACCCGTGGACCGTTTCGGTCTAAAGCCGTACTGGCGGTCGTGAATCAACGAGTGGTCTTCTAGGTAGCGGGTGAGCTGTGCATTTATAATCCGCTCGAACACCTTAGCAAGTACTGAGGTTACAGCTATTGGACGGTAATTGGCTGGGTCTGACCGGTCCCCCTTTTTGGGAACAGGTTGAACGTTCGCCTCTTTCCAAGCCTGCGGCACGAGGCCTGATGTGTAGGAGAGGCGGTACAGGCGTGTCAACACTGGAGACAACTCCGCTGCACACTTTTTTAATACTACGGCTGGAATGCCGTCAGGTCCACTGGCTTTCCTTACATCGAGTGACTGCAGCTCCGCACGTACGTCACACTGCCTGATACGAATATCAGGCATTGTGGTGCCGCAATTCGGGGCCATAGGCGGCTGTGCACCACAGTCATCGATGCAGGAGTTGGCCGCAAAGAGGTTTACCAGTAAATCGGCTTTCTCTTGCGGCTGATGAGCCAAAGATCCGTCAGGGCATTTCAGCGGGGGCAGCGAAGGCGAACAGAAGTTAGATTGCACGTGTTTGGCCAGTCGCCAGTAGGAGCGGCTACCCGTTGGGTGTGAGATAAGTTCTTGGCCAACACGTGCGATACGCTGGGCGTCTGCTCTAACGTATGCCCTCTTAGTGGCCTTGGTGGCTTCATTGAAGGCTGTTTTGAGGGAAGCCACGTCAGGGTCATGGATAGCTTGGGCCCTGGCCCAAGCACGGTATGCCGCCTGTTTACGTTGAACAGCTGCGGAACACTCGCGATTGTACCAGGGACCAGCTTTGCTGGCGCTGTCGACATCAGTAAATGGAATGTAGTATTCCATTCCAGTACTGACCTCGCCAGCGACAGCAGATGCACTATCCGACGCATCCCTTTCCCCAAAACAGCACTGCCGCCAAGGGACGGAAGCGAAGTATTCTCGCATACCGTCCCAATCGGCCGACGAGTAGTGCCATAACCGCCGCTTCACCCTCACAGGCTGTGGGGGAGCTGCACATGGCACTGTCGCGCCAACCAGGCAGTGATCGGAGGAGCCCAAAGGGGCGCCGACCGACACTAGGTACCCAGCTGGGTGGCTCGTCAGCAGAAGGTCCAACAGGGAGGGCGCATGACCGACAATATCTGGTATCCGGGTGGGCTGGCGTACCAGCTGCGTCAGGTCTTGCGTGAGAGCAAAAGCGTGGGCGGTTCGGCCTGCATGGTCTGTTTTTGGAGAGCCCAACCAGGACTCATGGTGGGCATTAAAGTCTCCCAAAAACACCATTTCAGCATTAGGGAACCGCGCCTGAGCGTTATCTGCCGCCTGACTTAGATGGTCAAAAAGTCGAGTTGTCTCGGCGTCGCCTTTGTGGGAGCGGTAAAGGCACGCGTAAACTCGGCTCGTGGAGCCCAAGTCTACGTGCACCCAGAGAGTGGAGAAGGATGGGTCTTCTAGGCAGCGAAGACGGTCACAGCAGACATCCGCCCTGACGAAAAGACATACTCCGGCTTTGGAGAGGAAGGACTCTTCCAATACATAGCCGGGATAGTGCAGGTATGACGTATCGGCAGGGCGACCTATCTGTGTTTCCGTCAAAAAGAGCATCGCAGGCCTCACCGTCTCGAGGTGTTGGTGGACGGCGTTGAGGTTTGCATGGAGTCCGCGGATGTTAGCGAACTCCACCTCAAACAGCGTGTTGGTGGGGGATGGAGATGCCGCTGTAGGCCTTTTCCGTTTGCTGACTGCCATAGAAGTGAGGGGGGGGGGGGGGAAGGGCGTGAAAGGACGACTGTCGTCGCGGCAAAGTTAGACAAAGCGTGGTGCCTTACATTGATATTTTTGCGTGTGAAATAGCGTGGGCCGGTCCGCCGGACGGAAGGGCTCCCGTACCCCCTCGGGAATGGTCGCCGGGCCCCCACCGGAACCGGGCACCACCCGGCACGACGAACCATCCCGAGATTATGCGCGACCTGGTGGGGCAGCCTCCAGAGGTGGTTAGCCCCCTTTGGGCCCCTGTACTATGCCGCGGGCGGCCAGCGGCACCACCGTTTCTACGGGTCTCCCTGGCCGGCGGGCCGATACGCACCATCCACACAATATCGCCGTTAAGGCTTCCACTGGTCCAACGATTGCCACGACCACAGTCCCCCTGGCTCCGGTTAGTGCAGTGCTGATCCCGGAACGCGACCCGACCGAGATAGGCCGGGGTCACTTGGCGGGTTTTACGCAACTGCATGGTGGTACCAGCAACCGGTCGACGTATGTCTCCCACCTGGAAAGCAGATGACCTGCCACAAGGATCCCTTAGTCGCCTCATACGACACCCACGGGCAAGAAATGGGGCGGTGGATTGTATTCTATTAACGTGCCGCCACCGCACGGCACAAAGTGTGTGTGTGTGTGTGTCTCCATAAACATACACATTATTATGTGTATGTTTATGGAGTGGTTAAAAATAAGATTCTTGACGATTCGAAAGTACTGTGTATTGGTCCACTTGAATAAAGAAATATTGAATTTGAATTTAGACTAGCTCAACGACTGACAACAGTACAACGGGCACTTCAAAAATGATCATAAATAACAGAACTATAAATTATAATTACAGCGGCAGGTGTGCAACTAGTGCCTGGTTTAGCTATAGTAGTCCATCATTGGGCAATTCATCGCAACCCAAAGTATTGGGGGGATGATGCTGATATCTTCAGACCAGAACGATTCGCTGACTGTCCTCCAACGCATCCAAGCGCTTTTATACCTTTCAGCTGTGGACCGAGGAATTGTGTTGGTGAGTTCCTTGTATTTTTTTCGTGTAGGCTTTTTCAGTTGGCACTACTTTAGGAATCTCAGAATTGGCTTACTATTCAACTGCTGTCTTTCAACACCGATAAAAACGACCACAACTGCACGTTTTAAGTATGTACGATGATCTGGGAATTGTGCGCATTAGGATCTTAGCTAACATTTTGTACTCTTACTTGGTGCAGCTTTTTTCAGCTTAGGAACATTGAAACACTCCGAGTTGTTTCGATTGAAAAGACTTCCATACTACTGTAATATTATAGACATTTGCGAAGCCGTTGATTGTTATCATCAATCAACAATCAGAGAAAGTCAACCATCGATTCAAATGATGGGGATTGCCCCATTCTAACCCCCAAATTAACAAACACTAACTAAAGTTAAGCTGTACTTATAAGCTGTCACTTTCACGAGATGGCATACGTTTGACGGCCTATCAAATGCAATCACAATGGCACAATTTTGGAGACTGATTACGAGTATTCAACAATTGACATTACATTTTTGAGTAACTAACTTTTTAAAATAACATACACATTTTCCTAAATGTAGTAGGGTAGTTAGCGGCACACTTATTGCCTTCATGGTGAACGGAACAATCAGAAGCCCACATTTCGCTAAGGTAATTTGAACCCAACGTGGTAGGGGCCGAGCCCTCAACCGTTACCTATGTTGCTTGGGTTTGTTTTCGGCTTTTCCACTATCGGAAATTAGCCACAAATAATTTAACATTTTCTTTTTTATTTATATGGCCCAACTTTTTAGATTTTCTAACATTTTCAGGATTTTTATACACCATGATGTCAATGAAGGCAGCCATTTCATCATTGTTGCGAAGGTACCGACTCCTGCCTTCGGATCCTCGCGCAGCAGGCAAGCCTCTACGCGTCTCTTACGAAGTCATGATGAAACACGTTGACAACTTTGAACTAAAATTAGAATCGAGAAAAAGAGTAAAACGAGAATTTTAATTCTACGTCTCTTGAATTTGAATTGCTACTGGAAAACGATAAATTCATAATGATTTTAACACAAAATATCATGAAATATCACAAAATAATGTGGTGGCATGTTAACCAATAAACTTTTGGCATTTCAGAATCTTCAAATCCAAAAATCTAAGAATGAAATTGGGTAAATAACATCGTCTATATTGGTTGTAGATACTAGACGGTCAAAATGTATTTTATTTGCACCTTGTCGTAATTGGTGAAGGGACGCATCCTGTATTTTGGCTGGCTCATGACTTTTACGAAACTTTGCCTACTTGTTTAATACCTATACACACTTACTTTTTACTATCTATTGATTTCGACATTGGAAAACCTTCCCGATCTGTTGCAAAAACTCCACGTAGGTACCCGTCCATGCGTGAATATACGCAAACACCATATACTTAGGCAAAAACAGCAAACTACACCCTACTGCTCAAAAAGCCGTTTGATCACTAGAATAAGGTGCATTTTCACTATTTCTTCTGTTCAAGATACGAATAATTTCCGTGTATAGGGAATCTAGCAGTTCCCGACTTGAGACTGACCAGTTGTAGTTAAGAAAGACAGGGGTTTACAACAGGCCGACTTTTCTAAGCAACCACAATAAAAACTGAAAGACATTTAAAACGGAAATAAATAATGATTATATATCATAGTGCAATGGTACATGCAATCGAAATGTTTTATACTCTTAAAAATCACCTGAGTACTACAAACCTTAAATCATAGCTATGAACAATTTCAGTTGAATCACGTTTGAAACAATATCAAAATGTTCGTTCGGGTCTTACAACATCATCGTTATTCGTGTGCTGTATAATACACAAAATCGTGATACTTATGGATACTAAAATTACGTCTCTGAGTGGGGCCGTTAGAGGATATGGTGAAAATGTATACCATATAGGAACGTGTTATTAAAAACGAGTTGCAGAAAGTTACGTAAGAACCTATTTCCATATTTGTTTTTGGACAAAATTTGTGAAAACGATAAATAAAGAGATAAGAAAATTACGCAAAGAAATCTGAATAGTTTAGAAAAACTTTGCGACTATGACAGGAGAATATCTGTCAGTCAGCTAGTCTAGGATACACAACATCCATAGTTTTAGGAAAATAAAAAATACCTTTGTATAATGTTGGCGTGAACTAAATTTAAAAACACCAAACACTATTTATTCTGATATTGCCTACAAACAACTGCATCAGAATGTTCTTTTTAATTTCCATACACACGTCTTCATTCGCGTTAAAGTCGAGCAAAACCTAAAAAATAAATACTAAAGTTAACCCCAGAAACGATTTGTCACCCCTGTCCTAGTTCAGGTGAGTTCAGTCAACCCTCCGGCGCTCCCGGCCGCCACTCCCGCGCACCTCGAGTCAGCAAGCGCTCCACACCATCCAATGTGAGTACATTACATAATATTTCTCATTTTTATTTGACGTTTGCATTAGGGTATCAGCAATAATCATGCAACTGGATAAAGCATTTGTTCAAATCAAGACGTGTAAGTTTAATAAACAATACCCAAGGGAACTTTGGTTTTTTGTGTATCAATTGGTTATTAGAAAGTAATTTTAACATTTTCAACTGCGATTGATTGCTTTTGGCGTATTTAATTAATTAGCTTAAAATTTCAAGATGAAAGAGGTGCAAAAATGTGTGTTAATGTTAAGTGTTGTCTAGCGACGTCAGTCGGAACCAACTGCTTTAACGTGCCTTCCGAAGCATGGAGGTGCCCAAATATTCATTACACCCATCCCATTTCCGAACCGGCGTACGTTCTTAACAACAGTGAACGTTGCTGATACACTGTTCTCACCGCACCACATATACCGAAGATACATTTTTCGGGCATATCCGCGCTTCGGAAAGCATTAAGAAGCAGCTGGTCCTAGTCGTCCCAATTTTACGGCTGGCAGAGAAAGGCTAGATAACATCTGGCAGTGAGGTTTATTATCAACCTCATACCCCCAAGACTTTGCTTTAGAGGCTGTTGTTTGTTAGTTCGTTTGTGGATCTTACGAGGGATGAATTCTGGGGAGAACTTTTAAATAACAAACTAAATAAAAGTTTCGTACGTGGAGTTGAAAAGAATTGTGCCGTTTATTTTAGTTTAGTTAGGTTTACTACGTCCATTCCAACCACTCAGAAACCACAACAAATAAATTTATTAATAAAAACGTAGTAGCATAAAAAAACATCATTACATATGTTTCTTGGCGAAGATGGGTGTTTTGTATAAATCAATCTGACTCCATAAATGTTGTAATAAAGTTGTATTGTTGGATATTTCGAATTAGTTTACATTTTAAAGATAAAGAAAATTATAAAATCAATTGCCTGTCCGCGGCCAATTTAGTAAGTCTATTTGACAATACAAAAAGAAAAAGAAATAAAACTTTGAGGCGACCACATGCTCAAGGAGGTCGACAATCACCCCTGAACATACTCGGGGGCCTTGGAAGCCTCAGGTTCAAATAGTTCTTCAGCTTCACAGCACGCCGAAAGGTCCCTGTATTGATCTTCAGCAACACGCGTCACGCCATCTTTGCTTGAGTTTCATGAATGTTGTCTTCTTGAAGAAGCGCCAGGTCATCTGTTTGCTGTTGTCTGCCTGGAACACGCCATTAATGTATCTGCTTGAACTCTGCAATATTTTCCGTTTGTTAGCGATTCAATTGCCTCGAACCGCATTTTTCCATTAGCTGTATTCGATCCAATGCGTTCATATTGTTTCATAACATCTGAAGATGGTAGCGTGGTCGATGATCTTCCTATCAGGAAGTGCCCTAGGTTAAGGGGATGAAGGTCATCATACGATGAAGAAAAAAGGGATATAAAGGTGAATGGATAGAGAGTTGAGAATGGCCTTAATTTACCTGTATAGAGTCGCTAACTCTTCAAATGTAAGGTTCCTAACGTTATCCTAAGGTGAACCTAATGTATATTACGCTAGCCTACCTAATCCTCCGATGGTGTGGAGCATAAGCAGGTTGGAAGTTGTTTAAAAAGATGAAAGATGATGATGTCTTATGTGATCCGAACTCTCACGAAGAAACTATGCTTATTACTTGGTTCTAAACATTACTCTCGGCTTTCTTCTGCGAGAGATAAAAACTTGAACATATGAATGATAAAGAATAGATGAATGAATGTTAATAATGATGATAAAGCGAAAGAAGAATCGGTTCGAAAAACCTTGCGTGCAATAACACATCGCGGTGAGCGACATACGGCGCCCGCGAGCTGCGCAGCGAGGCTGAGGTTATACAGAAGAAGCCCTAGCCCTTGCGCATAAAAGACGAACTGTGTTGTTGTTGAAACAAGCAGTTGTTGGAGTTTTGTCGATTAAGAAAAAAGTTGGTTTGAGTATTGCATGATGCGGAACAAAATATGTTTGAATTGCGTTGATTGTTCTTGTATGAACCTTTGGTATGATTGTATAAGCTTTGTCTTCTTGGATAGTATGTTTTTGAGTTATAAAATCTGTATTTTGGCTCTTCATTTGAAGTATTATCAGATGTTTTACTCTTACGCTTTATGACAGTATTACAGCGAAGAGAATCTGTATTTTTAATAAACAATGGGCCTGCCAATATCCAACCTAGTTTAGTTTTCCGCATTGTAGGATTATTGGGGCCAAGGGAGATTTGTTGGGTTTCAAGCAAACTCCAAAAGATGTCAGCACCTATGAACAAATCAATTGGTCTGGATTGATTAAAATAAGGATCAGCTAATCTTAAATTGTTCGGTATTTTCAAATGAGAGATATCAAATGTCTTGCTTGGTAGGTTGCCTGTGATTTGAGGCAACACCAGACAACTGGCCTTTGCTACAAAATTATCAGATTTTGACTTGATTTCAATCTGACATCTTTGCAATGCATTAGAAGACAAAACGTTGCCAACACCTAAGATACCTTCTCGAGTTGGTTGAGAAGTCAATTGTAGTTTTTCTTGTAAATCTTTTGTAATTAGGGAAGATTGACTGCCACTGTCTAGCAGGGCTCGAGTTGTAATATATTTTCTAGTGTTGGGATTATAGACGTCTACTAAAGCAGTTGACAGTAAAACTCCTTTAGAGTCATTGACTGCTATACCGCACACATTATCGCTTATGTCAGCGCGCATCTGTCCTTTCTCGACTTCGGATTTTTTAACAGATGTAGTTGCAAGCATTGGTTGATTTGCAGAACGGGAAAAATCTTTGTGCAGCAAAGTATTGTGTTGATGTTTGCAACGCGTGCATGGACCTGATCTGCATTGGTTTACAGAGTGCCCTCGACGCAAGCAATTGAGGCAAACTCTTAACCTTATGGCCTCTTCGATTCTATTCTGGACGGGTTTAGCGAGGAACGTAGCACAATCATACAATCGATGATTGCCGTTGCATAAAATGCATGTTGAAAAAGAAGATGAAGGAACGTTTTCGGTAACTGAAGCCACATATGACCTTGTGTGGGGTTTATGTTGCTCGTTAAATGAAACGGGAGTTTGACTAGCGTGACGTTCGGCTTTGGTGCATCTCACAGACTCCAAAACATCAGCCCGACGCTTAATAAAAGTAAAGAAATCATTTAAAGTCGGCGACTTATTGAAATTGGTTTTGTATTCTTCCCATTTAAAGTTAGTACTGGCGTCTAACTTGTCTGAGACTAAATGTATGACTAGTGTGTCCCAGGAATGGGTTGGTTCACCTAGAGTTTGCAAGGCTCTTAAGTTCTTTGAGATGTGGTCAATTAGAAATCGTAACGCTTGCGCGGAATCGCGAGCGACTGGTTGAATGTTTGTTAATGAATTTAAGTGATTTTTGATTAACTGCTTTGGGTTGTCGTATCTTTCGCAGAGGAGATGCCAAGCCTCTCTGTAATTGACAGAAGTTATTTCCAAATTGCTGATTACACGGGAAGCTTCCCCTTCCAGGTAAGAGTTGAGGTAATGAAATTTGTGGATTGGCTCTATTTTTTCATTGTTGTGTATCAATGAAACGTATGTATCGCGAAACCATTACCACCACCATTGGCACCATTGGCGCAGCCATTTGAAGTAGGTTCCATCAAAGTTCGCTATTTTTATGGTAGGCAATTTGAAACCAACTGATTGGTTGTACATTTGACATGAGTTGTCACAATGACTTGAACCTGATTGAGAGTGAGCAGACCGAAAATCCTGGGGAAGATTCGGACTGTTCTGCTCCAAAAACAATTGAGACTGGGCAATAAGGGTTGCGAAATCATTCTCCATATCTTCTCTCACATCAAGTTCAGTGTCTAAATTAGACGCGTTCAAAAGTTCAATTTGTGTTTGTATGTTCTCAAAACTCGACAACATTTCTTTAAATTTGTCGCATCTTTGGCCCAGCATTGACACATCAGCCCTCTGGATTTTATCACGAGAGCTAGTAATTTTGTTTAATAAGTTGCGATATTTGGTTATGCGACCTTTGATGGATCTGCGTTTTGTTAAAAGTTCATTTAAATTGGCTTTAAAGTTACTGCTGTTTTCGTCTACACTAGTGGTAGGATTGGCAATTGGATGCTCTGTAGTTTGCGACATCTTGTTAAGAAATAATAATTAACTCAACACAGAAATAAAAAGTTGAAGTTAACTAAGACGTAGTTTAAAAAATTAAAATGGTCAACGATACGTGAATATTGTCCTGCCGGCTTATGCTCCGTACCACACATTCAAAGTCAACCGCCAGGCAGTGGTCTGCTAGCGAGAGGTATTGATAGAGGTGGCTCCGCAGATAGGTATTTAGCAGCTGAGCTGCTCACTGAAATACGTTAACAAGCGGAATATTAGCACCTTTTAAATAACAATGTAAAATACGTGAGCCTAACAATCGCCTTATTTATATTTAGCAGGACGAAAAATAAACTTAGTTTCGATTTGAATGCATGACATTAATGTTTGAATTGTCACAAAAATAAAATAGCCTTACTTGCTGGCAAAAGATAGTGCAGAGGTGTGCACAATAAGAATAATAATAGAGATGAAAATTGCTGTGTATGAATAAAGGGCTGCGCGGATAAGGCGAAGTGAATGATTGATTGAAATAATTGAACCTACGATTGTGAAAAGATAGCGACACTACCTAGACAAATTGAGGAGGAAATATAAAATATAGAATGGGATGGGGCACTTCCCTTGCTAAGCTAGGCTGCGGCGCTGCTCGTAGGCTGTTGGCTGACCGGCCGGCTTCAAGCAAAAAGGTGGAGAGCCCTCCTGGCAACAAGTTTCAAGGTCTTCGATTTCTTCAGCTTCGCTGCGGTGCTGCTCGTAGATTTTCAGCTGACCGGCTGGCTGGAAGCGTGAAATATTGTGGTGAATAAATGTCTTCGTTCGAGGAATTTTCTTGAAAGTCAATGCTCACGACGAAAACGATGATCACGTCGGGGTCACCAATGTTTCTTGGCGAAGATGGGTGTTTTGTATAAATCAATCTGACTCCATAAATGTTGTAATAAAGTTGTATTGTTGGATATTTCGAATTAGTTTACATTTTAAAGATAAAGAAAATTATAAAATCAATTGCCTGTCCGCGGCCAATTTAGTAAGTCTATTTGACAATACAAAAAGAAAAAGAAATAAAACTTTGAGGCGACCACATGCTCAAGGAGGTCGACAATCACCCCTGAACAACATATTTCTTCAATATGTTGTTCGATGTTCATGTGATATGAAACTCTTTAAATGTAGAAAAGTCATCTACATAATAATATTCTCATTTCGCTAACTGTTTTGATTTCTTTTAAATAATTATTTAAATACTGTCAATTTTTCCGAAATAATCGAGTTATTTTACTCATCACTGTGTTCCAACCATAAAACTTGCTGGCTAAAATTAGATACCTGCGTGTTAAAATCTAATCAATACGGAATGTATTAGTCACTTTTCCATATTTGTCAAATCTGATCTTTGTACCCTAATAAGACGTGAAGAAAGTAGGTAACTGTAGAGTTGATCTATAAAATGGTCACAAGTTCATAGACCATACTAAGCAACCATGACTTTCACCTTAGAAGTTTAGGCATTTTATTTTACCTGTTTCACAACATTTTTACAAAAACGAGGTCATTTTTTCCTTCGCAGATGCAGTGCTTCATTTGCGTCACGTACATGATCATTCTGTGCAGCGCTCACCCAGTAAAAGACAAGGAACTTTCAGTAACAGTGCCTCAAAAAAGATCTTTATTCCGAGACGTCATAGAATCACTAAGAATACGCGCTCAGCTTCCCGAAGATGTCAACCAAGACGATGAGAACAATTTGTCTCAGAACTACGACAGATACGGGTATGACAACGAACCAGCGCATCTGCCAAGCGACGCTGATTTTATACCAAGAAGAAACGATAGAATTGAAATGCCTTCGTTGAAATACCGCTTTCCTAAGAGCTTATCGGAAAATGCTACTGAAGAAAAAGTCGCCAATATTACAACAGAGGAGATTGTTGTTTTTATAGATACTAACAAAGTAACGAAGACTACTCAGAAACCAAAGAAACAAAAACGTCCACAGCCAGGTCCAAACAGAAAACCTCCTAAGAACAAAGATAATGAGGAACAAGAGCAGGAAGAAGAAGTCCAGACTCCAGCACCAGTTCCTGACAACCTGCCATTTTCAAACTATCTGTCTGGTCAAAGTCAAATCGGGCATAGAGACTCGCAGACAGTCGTAAAACCTACGGTCATTGTTAACTTTAGAGGTACATTAAATCATCGAGATAGTGACATCAGGCTTGAAGGCAGAACTAATAATGATACAACTGACAGTGGCAAACCTCAAAACATTTTCAACATAAACCAGGAGGTCAATTTCGAGCCAAAAAAAGATGGAAAACCTGGAAAAGGTGGTATTACTATCAAAGGAGCTGAAGTAACTCATGAATTTAACTTTGGAACTGGTAGAGTTAAGAATGAAACTCCTAAAGCAGAGGAAGATATGATTATGTGTGAGACAGCTACGTGGAACCCAAAGAGAAACGTCCGTGAAGGGCGTAAGGTAGATAGTGTCTTGCAGATTTTGTTCTCTTTATAATTTGCTGACATAGCACAGCGTCTATTTTTAATTAGTGATAAGAAAGTTAAATTTTGATTTATTCGGTCATTTAATAGCCAGTCCTTAATCAGGTGATAAATAAGAATTTAGCTTTTAGATATTTTATAATTATTTGATTTGCATTTTGATTTCAATTTAAGTTTTTTTATACGAGGATTTTAGACCTAAATGCTAGAAATCGCAATTTTTAACTTCCTAAATAGACGTTTGAAATACGCCTTTGGTGAGTTATCTTTACAATTCAATTTCTTTGCGGCTGTGGTTGTTTGAGAGAAAAGATTTAAGCCCAATTCCATTTTTTATTTATTAACATCCAAAATGTGAGACAATACTAATTCAAAGTGAAGCGTATTGATGATTGAAGTAAGCATGAAGTACCGAAATGTGAAGTGATGTTTATCGGAATGCCACCCCATACTGGATAACCCCCTTTTATTGTTTGCACTGTATCTTCCATTTACTCGTATTATTAAATTAATATTTTTAAAACTTTGTTCCACTGAGAATCTAATTGTCTTTCTAATATTAAGTACGACTTTGTGATAGTTTATTACGACTAAACGTGCAATAAAACTCAAAATAAAGGTTTACAAAAACATAACTGTTTATTATTTGATTGATCGTAAACTTCATCAAGTGTTGGGTTAAAGCCCTTATGACGTTTCTACAACGCATTCATTTGATGTTTATGACCTAACCCGTTAATGTCCTGGTTGGTTTATATGTTTAGTCCTTGATCGGGAGCAATGGACATAAATAGGTAAATAGTAATTTCATATTTGACTAGCGGCCGCCCACAATTTCGTCCGCGTGGACAAATATCTTTATAAATTATAGCCTATGCGCGATTCAGATGCACAAGCTATATTGTTGTAAAGTTTCATTAAAATCCATCCAGTAGTGTTTATTTGAAAGAGCAACACGGCACTTCCAGACACACAAACTTTCGCATTTATAATATATGTAGGATTATTCATTTTTGTGGTGTGTGTGGCTGTATCGTTTAAAGGTTATTGTTTCTTGGCTTTGATATACATATTTACATCTAAGTTTAAAAACTCAATTAATAATCAGTTATTTTAACATGAAACATTGTTTTGTTTTTTTTATTTCTTCGGTATTGTTTGTGTTAGTTAGTAAGCTAGTCAAAATAAACAAAACCACATAACAAACAATGTTAGGAAGGCCACGGGTTAAGACTATACAAAAGTCAAAGTGAAAAGTGGGATAAGTTGACAATAGAATAAGCAGAATAATTGAGTTTAACAATTAGTAATTTCAAAAAAATAGTATGTTAAACTAATATAAATTTCAAAATACATTAAGTAGTAGACATGAGACTTTAGAAATCTGAAAAACGGTTGAAGAGATACAAACCTTACATGTTTGCGTTTGTGTTCTAACGCTGGATCAATGACCCGCCGTGGATCGTGGCCTTAAGTACCAATTAGGTACTTAATTATATTCGTATTAGAGACGAAAAACAGTTATTATTGAAGATCTAGGACCAACGCAAAGGCGCAATCTAATTGGTCAAAAAAATTGGGTATATGTCCGCAAAAACAAGGACGTATTTCTGAAAGTTTGAGCTCAATAACTGACACTATGAGGCTTGCCTTTGAATGATAACTTGGACTTTAAAAAACAAGGTAACCAAATAATAAAGACATTTTTAGCACGGAGATAATTACTCTGACAGAAAACTAAGTTTGGGGCGGACCTTACACGCCCCATCCGCGTTTTGCGTGGGAGGCCTATGTTTAGCAGAGGATGACTGATCTAACGTAGGTTTATAGCGGATTTTAATTATTATAATTATAGTTATTATCGTATTTATGACGAACACAAAAAGTATCATCATCAATTTGCTGTTGTAGGAGGTCTACTTTTTAAATATAACCTTCCCAAAAACAAAACCAATAATATTTAATTCAAAAATACCATTGTATGATTAGCTATGTACGCGTTGAAAAAGATGTAGAGTTTTTGGACCAGTAGACGTACAGTCAGCATTAAAAATAATAGGTGCGTACTGAGTGGTCAAATATGTCTAAAGTTTTAATGAAAAGCCACCTTATTACTACAATTTAAAAAACTGTTTAACTTGTTATAGAGTTTGGTGAAGCGTCAAATGACATACGAGTACGAATCTATCATTGCAGAACTAAAACAGCTTTCGATAAACCGCCAATACCTTTTTGACCACTCTGTTAGCACACATCATTTTGATGCTGACTGTACACAGTCATCTGTGTCCCACGAATCTTAATTACTGCATGTCCATAGATTGACTGTGAACCGTTTACTTGCTTTTCATCGATTTTGTGCAAAAATAGAACGGTATGTGACAGGTTCACAGAATCAATCAAATTAGCTTCAATGTTGTGAAAATGTTCAATACTAATTGACATTCAAGCCACAAAAGCTAAACAGCATCGTAAAACTCCACTTTTATGATGACTCAAATTTTATACGATCAGTTTTATATGAGCATCCAAAAGCAGTTATGTCAATTAAATGATTCAACGTCAGTAGCTCTTTTTTTTGTTATAATTTTAATAGGGGTTATGAAGTGTCAATGATATAGATGAATACGTGGCAGAATTGACAGTCAAATGAGCGAGACAAGAATATGTAACTAATAATACTTTTAGACAATCTGCGTAAATTTACTTACAACATCATTGTGATTTAGTAATTTATTTATTAAAGGTATACAGAGAGATTGCAGTCACTTCATGTCCAAAATATATAAAAATATCTTCCAAAAGACCACACAGCAATATGGCAACGAATGACGCAGTCGAGATCACCAAGTTTTGGTCGGGTTCTATTTGATGCCATTGACACGAAAGAAGAAGAAGAAGTGCTCCCTGCAGCTTCCTACTTTTTTCCAGCTTTCCTGCTACAGGCGGGCGGTCTTTTTAACTGCGAGTTTATAAAGACCGCGTCTGCCCGCTGATGCCCGCGACTGCCCTTCACCGCGAACACAAAGCATTACAGTGGCCGGCGGGAATCTGCGACGCAGTTTTTTTGCCCTTCATGTGCGTTGGTAGTATAGAATTCCTTTTGCGCTTTCGTTCGCAGTGAAATTGACCGGCCCTGCCCACCCCGTCGTCTGCAATGCGCCTTTATGTTTGCAAAAATCTGTCTTTCTTTGCATTTACTCATACAATATTATGCATTTATATCTCAAAAAGGCACGTTATAAAATCCCAATTTAGATATTGATTGATTAGTTCCTAGAGCCATTTGCCCTGCAGTCGAAAAGTAATGGATTTAAACTCAGTATCGATCAAAACGAGATCAAGATAAAGATCGTACAAGCCGTAGTTCGCTATAAAGACAACGGTATTGCCAATAAAATTAGGCATTCACCATAAAACGATTCAATTCCAATAGATATCACAGAACCAGTTTTTTGAACTAATAAATTTTGTACAGTTCGTCATTTCCTTTCCGGCGTCAATAATGTTACATTTGCATATAAATTATACGTTTTGTAATTTATAGATCTTTTCACAGTGATCACAGAGTCTCATTTGCGTTTTTAGGTAAATCACTTTGCCATATAAGGCTATTAATCTCTTGGTTGAAAGTTGGATTAGAAGTATGGTAATCTGGATTTTCTCCAAATTTGTACCTTGAGCAATTAAGTTACATGTCTGGTTCGTTTTGAGTATAACAACAGTTCGTTTGGGTTTCATATGGAACTTTCTTCCAGCGGCAGTGTTTCCGGAAGGGTATGACATCGGGGCCTTCAAGAAAAGAACGTTTTCGTTTTTTAAAGGCAAGCAACGCATCTAGGGCCTCTATGGTGTTGCAGTTGTCCATAGGCAGAGGTGATTACTCTCCATCAGGTTACCAGCTAGCTCGTTTGCTCCCTATTTCATAAAAAAAACAGCCAACATTAGTGATAATGGACCGTGGTAGCTGACTGCATACAATAGGTCTGTGTCTGGTTTACCGGTAGTGGACGAATTAGCCGTGATAGACAAGTTTCCTAAATAGGATAGGCAAAGGTGTCTGATGTCACTGTCATTAAGCCTTGTTAGGCGCCTAGAGCCGCTTTATGACGTCACAATAAGTTTTAGCACTATCAAAACGTGGTTATACCTCCAACAAAGCCGGCTTATTGGAATATGGCTCGTACTACCCCATCAGTGGGCCTGTGCGCTGCTGTGGATCGCAAATGCCATTGTTTGTTTGGGGTGTTCCGGTTAGATTTGAAATATACGCCGAAAGTATAATGGGAATGTTTTTGCTGTGAGCTTTTTAGTAGGTTTAGGACTCGTTTATTAGTATAAGTATTATCTCATTCACGTGCACGTTAATCATTTCATTTGTTTCAGTGTACATTAAAGATAGTAATGTTTCTCGTCTCGTCTTAAAAATTTGATTAAAAAGACTCGCGTATAAATATCATTGCATTTAACTGTGAACACTAACTACTATTTACGTTGTGATTTTTTCTGTTAATAAACAATTTTTATCTTCATCTCAATTCAACACCAAAGGTCCAATGACGACCTTATCGAAAGAAAGTGACCTTCATAATGAAAACTAGTTTGCGACCTACACTTATTGTTTTGTGTGCATTGCGTCCGTGTGAAAAAAAAGATAGCATTGTTTCAGTAAGCGAATGTGATTGTATTTTTATGTAAATATATTTTTAAACGCAGCTAATAATAGATTAGCAGAATAAACGACCCGTGGTCCAATTTGCTCTAGTTAAAGATGTAATCAAAAAGCGTGACTGCTTGAAGTTTTGATGTGAATATACATACAATATTGTTAGCCATTAAATGTCGGAATATGTATAGGAGAATATCAGCTGCGTACCAGGTCCATTAGCTGATGACAGATGACAGGTTTTGTATTTTAATTCGTGGCTTATACCAAACAAACGTGTAATTAAAGCCATTGACCCACCTAGTTTTTTTTTTTTTTAATAACCCTCTAGATCCCACTGCTGGGCAAAGGTCTCCCCCAAGCTCTTCCAGCGGTCCCTATCCACAGCCAAAACCTGCCAGTCTCTAGAGTGGTTTACAAGGTCATCACACCATCGCTTTTTAGGCCTTCCTCTTCGGCGTCGTCCGTCTGTGGGGAGCCATAAGGTGGTAATTCGGGCCCATTTATCCGGGTGCATCCTGCAAACATGACCTGCCCACTCCCACTTCAGTTTTGCGGCTTTTAGGCCAACGTCTTGGATCCCAGTTTTGGCGCGAATAGTGGTGTTGCGGATTTTGTTCGCAGAGGTCGTTTGACGGGTATTCAATCCCACCCGGAGATTTTTCGCACCCCTGGCTCCAGAGCTGAACTGGCCACCGTCATTGCCCGAACAGCTGCTGGTGCCGCCGGGCACTTGGGGCCTTTGTTTAGGTTGTACTGGCATAGTTTTTTAGTGGTTTGGGGGGTTTGGACCATGACCTACCACGCTGGTCCAGTGCGGGTTGGTAGGTGGTCGCCAGAGCCTCGTTTGTTGGTCGGCAGGATGCACCACGTGCCGGTGAGGTTGGCTTTGACTTTTAAGATGTTAGATAAATCATTCTGCATCCCACCCCACTAAGTAATACCCACCTAGTAATATGAAAAATAAATAAATAAATATGTGATTATTATTTTCTTAGCAACATAATCAGAATATATTTTATTTAAGATTAGATATGTGTACCCAATAGTTTGTCAAATTGAAGAACTTTGTAGGTTTTTCGTAAATGATATACGTTCGTGAAACAACATGTACAAACTTATTAGTTTGTACAGGTATTCCTGTATCGTATTATAATTATCCTCGTCCACATCCGATCATAATTCATAAAGTAATATTCTCACACGCCAATAAGTTCACATCGATAAATCACATTCGGTCATCTTAATGGCTGGCGTCGAAGCCATTAGTATCGATAAAAAATCGGACCTTCTCGAGAATTCGGAACGTATTCGACAAAAAATGCTCGCCACACGGTCAAGTTCAATTGCGAGGTGTGAACAAGAAAGTGAAGTGACGACGACACACAGACAGGCCAGCTATAGACATTCGAAGCTACATTTATAGCAAGCTGAAAATTGGTGAAAAATATGATCTACAATGCTTTTTATTATTGTTTTAGCATATTCCATGCAGTATCTTTACTTACTAAAGATCTGAAAACCAGAAAAAGACATTTGGTCATGTTGGCATCAGGCAGGACTTGAGCCCGCATCTTTCGCAAACCGGGCGACTGCACTAGCAATTATGCTACGGAGACCATTAACAGACCGGCTGAATCTTTCTGGTATATTTTACCCTATGAGCCAGGGTGATTTCATCAATGTTATAGGCATCCACCTCTAACAATATTATTTCAAATATTTAACTTCCGATTAAGATGAAAGTCGCCCGGTTTTGCTAAAGATGCGGGTTCAAGTCCTGCCTGATGCCAACATGACCAAATGTCTTTTTCTGGTTTTCATGATCTACAATATTTTTGACTGAGGTATTTTTATGATGAAACTTACCGTAGGTTATTTTGTAGGTTGACACGGGTTCGATTCTCACCTGAAGCCAAGACCGAATGTATTTTTCTGGTTTTCCTAGCCTAAAACTTACCGTGTTGCTAAAAATCGCGTAATACTCGTACCTTGTTTTTTTGTGCAGGGAAAAACATCACCTATTTCTCAGTATATTGTTTTATGCAGCATCACTCACTTTTTTTGAGATCTTATGACCTAAGTAACAAGTCAAGCGTAAAATGGCACTTGGAAAAGTACTGTAGTGCATCAGTGAAGGTTCTATTCCTGCTCAGATCCCCGATTGTGCCATCATGAGCAGCCCGACGTAGTCCACTGCTGAACTAGGGGGTCTCCCAAGGCACGCCACAACTCCTGCTTCACGCTACATCTCTTCATCGTCTTCAGGTGTATGCGTAATGTATGCTTATTCATTTATGGAACAGACCCATTTGGTCCCGTAATAAATTATTTTCATTGACTATCCGGCTTACTATAATTTCTAACCTGATAAACGAAAACTATAATGAAAATTTCAAATGTTCGTCGTTTCACGTAAAATGCGTTCGTTATGGAATGAAAGACATCATCAAGTACACCAGATGTAATCGGTTATGAAAAAAGATTTAAAATTAGTGACAACACACAAAAAGTCACTCACTTATTAAACGGATGTAAATATAAGTAAATAAAGTCGGATGTAAACTCATGACTAACACCTAAACCATTTAGGACGAGGAAATTCCTGCAAGTACAATAAACCCACATATTTAAGGGCTGCGTGCAAAATTTGTAAAAACAAATGAGTTCCACCACTGCAGAAAAAATCGAGGAAAATCCCAGATGTCACCTGACTTCCGCGAGATCGCTTATACCAGTCGTGGACCTACCCTACTCTCTTAGTGGGTTTAACGGGATTTTTGTGTCTGCCATCATTATTGGAGCGAGCCCGAAAGATCAGGGTATTGGACATCTCGGTCAAAGGTAAACGTATAATCAAACCCCTAAATATTGGGTCACCTACCCCCTCCCCGCTTTGGGAGGGAGGAGGTGTCGGACACTGATAAAGACGAATCAATATGTATGTACTTAAACTTATACATGAATAGTAAAAACAGGTAATCGCCACATTGACACAGCATTTCTATTGAGCATTGAGAACGATCGTAAAGTCGGAAAGAAAGTCATTGTGAGTAAAAGGATTCAAACAATACAGACATATTATTGTGAACATTAAAATTTCATTGATTTTACACAATAAACAACTGTTAAATTATTATACGAGTATTAGTTAGACATTATTATTATTGGTGTCAATTTGTGAAACAATGTTTCTCTTTTATGATCGTCTTTGTTAACCAAACCGGTGGTTTCTTTGATGCTAAATAATTCTGTGCCTCCTGTGAAAAGTGGTATAAGTCGACTTATATCGAATTTGAGATTATTGTTGCACCTTCATCAGAAAAAAATACTCTTTTTTTCTGTGTTATCAACATTTTTATACGTCTATTAGTTTCCGAGATCGTATGATACATCTATGACAAAATAACGCGTTTTGGTAAATATTTTTGTGTAAATAGATACATATTAACATGTATCGTTCAAAGTATTGACGTTATGATATAAAAAAATGTGTATAAAGGTGTATCTCAAGAAGTATTATGATTGACATTCATTTATAACCATGTAATAAGGTGTCACTTGATACATATTTAGTTGTATCAATTGTCACGAAGTAAAATTTGCACCCTCCATCGGTATAACTAAAGTTGTATTATACGTCACAAAAATATAAAAATACAATTTATGTGTAAGATGATACATATAAAGTTATATCAAACACAACCGAAAAATATTAACGTTTCTAAATCAAAATATGTGCAAACTGATACATCTTCTGAACGCGGGGGTTGCGCGGGGCGCCGGGGACGCAACTGCGCCGTCCGCGTGGGGCGCCGCAGGGCCAGTGCCGCATAAGCTACGAGACGTGGTGTCCGCGCGCGCCGTCAAAGCAAATTCAACATGGCGCAGAACCTACGTATTAGATGTATCATCTTACACAAAAATTGTTTTCTTTTGTGCATTTTTATTAAAATGCACTAATATCAATTAACACAAAATGACCATTCCAGTTGCATCAAAATACACAAAATCTATTGTGTTTTTGAGTAATTTAAACTTGCTTTTAATATCTTTCTATCTTATGTTTTTGGACGGTCTATAATGTTAAATGTCATTGTTGCAGCGTCCTTCTTGCCGTACTAAACGCATGTTAGACATGTTAAATATGGATTGTAATAAAAATAATGAAGAAGATGATGATTCCGTGGAGAAAAGTATTTCTTCTTCTTCCTGTATAAAAAGTAATGATAGGAGTAGTACATCGAACAACAAGGGAATATTATTAGAGCAGAGCCTTACTAAACATAACTTGCTACGAATCGTCTCGCCCGCATGTTTGACGACTTCCAACCTAAAAAACTATAGAGTCCAAAAATACTATAGAGTCTTTTTGGAACCCGTTTTGTTCGGGAGGTAAGGTAATGGTACTATTACCATAGACCACATTCATACGCTGCGGCATGTTATACAGAAGATCGAAGAGTACAACTTGCCACTTTGCCTAGCGTTCGTGGACAGGAGGCCTTTGATTCGATTGACACCTGGGCAGTGCTTCAGTCTCTCCAAAGGCACCAAATAGCCTAGAGGTACATCGAGGTGCTAAGATACCTTTACGAAAACGCCACCATGCCTGCGTTGGAGGATATTTTCAAGCTTCTCGACTGGAAAGGACGTGGCATCAACATCAATGGCGAGCACCTAACACACCTGCGATACGCCGATGATAGCTTATGGCTGAGACCTTGGAAGACCTGAACATAAAGCTCGAAGATCTCGGTAATGCTTCTCAAACAGTGAGTCTTAGGATGAACATGTACAAGACGAAAATCATATTTAATGCCCATGTTGCACCCGCCCCAGTTAACGTTGGATACAATACACTCGAAGTTGTTTACCTGCGACAGTCCAACTTCGAGAAAAAGATATCTTGTCGAATCCAGCTCGGAATCGGCTTTCGGGAAGCTCAGGTATATACTCGCGTCCAAAAAATCTCAATGTCTCAAGACGAAGTCTTTGACCAGTGTGTGTTGCCAGTAATGACATATGGGAGTGAGACATGGTCGTTTACTATGGGTCTCACAAGAAGGCTCAAGGTCACCCAGCGAGCAATGGAGAGAGCTAAACTTGGTATTTCCCTGCTTGATCGAATAAGAAACGATGAGGTCCGCAGGAGAAACAAGGCAACCAACATCGCTCGAAGGATTGCATCGTTGAAGTGGCAGTGGACGAGACACATAGCGAGGAGAACCGATGGCCGTTGGAGCGGAAAAGCTCTGGAATGGCGGCCGCGTACCGGACGACGTCGGCAGATCCTCCACGGGGTGGACTGACGACAAGGTCGCGGGAAGCCGCTGGATGCGGACAGCGCAGGATTGATCCTTGTGGAGATCTTTGTGGGAAGCCTGTGTCCAGCAGTGGGCTGTCGTTCGGCTGACATCATAGATATTGTTAATGCCTTCTTAAGTGTTTATCATAAAAAAATAAATAAACTAGGTTTCAGTTTAAATTGGAATAATTGATCTCTCAGGCACACATTGCACACATCTGTGTAACTTGTTACTTGTGATACTCTTGAATAATGAATATTTTTCATACTAGTACTTATTTTAATTCCCTTTGTCTTTGAACATTTTCTTGTATCATACAACACTAATTTGGGCAGAGATACAAGTCAACATATATCAAAAAACACAGAATAATACGACCGCTATTTTCGTGTAAAATGATATGTGTACCAAAAAACACAACTTTCGACAGTTTTGTGCTTTTAGTGCTTTTGCAGATTGAATAATTTGACTTATTTGTTATCTCTCAGGGCAATAGTTGATTCAGTTTTGTAAAAAAACTACCTTCCAAAGCAACAATATCAGCTGTCACCAAAGCTTTACACAGTGTTTAAAGTGATACAACTCATTTAGAATCAGTATACACAATCATACATTTGGTGCATTTTGATACAGCAAACACTTTTTTTTAAATATTCTCTTTGTGTAGGTATCGAATTTAAGCAGGAACTTAACAAGTTGTGAACTAATATGACCCCTATAAATTAGTATCATTACTATTAAAAAATAATTATTCAAACTCGGTTTATGAATTTTTAAACACAAAACCTTCATTACTGTAAAGTTGTCTTTTTTGACATGTACCACTTTTCACAGGACGCACAGAATTTATATCTGTCAATATAGAGACGAGAGTGAAAATTGAATAAAAATGTAAACACTTATTGATGAAATGTAATTAATTAGCGAAGAAGCTTGACTTTCAAATTTCACATCCCTGTCAAATTACTATAGATACACGATTGATACTCGATCCGAAGTTATTTCGAGTTTTCAATAATCAGAATATGACAAAGGTATAACATTAGAAAGGTCAATTAAGATCATTTCATCCCAAATAACTTTGAACATCTTATACAAGGTCATCTGACATCAAACTAAGCGGAGCTTTTAAATAGATCAGTCACCAGTCAGATCAGTCGCCTTTTATGACTTGTGAGTCACATAATTTATCAATTTATAATTTTAAAGCACATCTGTTTTGTATAATGTATTGTATATTCTATTGCGCCAAATATAAGTACAAAATCTCTGTAAACATTGTTGTGTGATTGTTTTTTTCTGGGTTATAATAAATATCTTAAACAACTTAATGTATGAAAGGTTACACAAAAATAGGAGAAACTTAGGTTTTGTTAGAATCGCAGCAACAGCATCAGAAATGCATGCTAGCATTAATGCCTTTTTAAATCACATCAACACAACATTGAAAACGCCTCGAAATAAACTCCAGTACCAAAAAACGAATACTAGTAAAAAATCTAATCGCGAAGTGATGAGAAAGTGAAAGGAGGTAGGGCCCTCGGCCCACAGCGCTCAGCAAAAAGCTGCCGGCCCGGCCGAGCTTCGAACACGACATCCGGACGTTGACGGAGCTACACGTGCGTGTATACGTTTAGTAAACTTTTTTGTTAATATCACCATCGATATTTCGGAGCAATGACACACCGAGGCTTGATTGGACTTGCGGTAAGTGTTTTTTTTGATTTTGGAGTTAGTAAACAAAGTACGATGATTTTTCGTGTTTGGTAATTGGCTGTTAAAACTAAACAAAGCTGTTTTGTGGGTACCAGCCCGCATTTAGCAAGCTAATCACAAAAACTTAATCTGTAACTTTGAAGCTAATAAACTTCATTTTAATAACGAATCAAATAACTTAAGACGTTTAAAAACAATACAATTTTACAACAAAACAATCTAACCAACTACTTTAAGAAAGTAAATAATAAATAAATATCCTTGGACATTATTCCACACAGCGCCATAAAAAATTAGACGAAGATTTCACTATTAATGAGTTAAGATTTTATCCGATAGAATTAGTATCACGATAACCATACGATGTCAAATTATGTTTTTAACACTGATATCGTCGATTTATTCAAATATATTCAAATAGATCCAATACAACCATTCAAGTCACACACGAAGTATAAAAAAGAAAGAATAAAAGTATAAATTATGAATTGTTTTTAGTTGTTGGGTTTCAAAGTGCCTTCAATGGCTGATATTATTATAATGATATCCTTCGAATCCCTCGAATACAATGCAATTTATGTGTTCAAGCAGACTGGTTAACCTTTCGGCAAAATGTAACGTGACAAAAACTCGACCGACCTGAATGGCATTTCATCTAGGAACATCGACTAGCTAGGGAACTAATAGACTGTATTTATCTACATAAGTACATATGGTGTGGCGTTCAATACCTGTCAAATTGTATAAATATATTCAGAATAGGCTAGACGACTGTAATTTTTTTTTGTTTATTATCGAAAGACGTTACATTTATGAACGCAATCCTAAAAGAATCACTGCTATAGTATTAATACTACCCGAGATATCACAATTTGAATTGCACATTTTTGGACTTGCCTAAAAACGCTCCATTCAAACGTGTCCTAAATTATGACGTCACACTAACGTAGTTATAAGGAGCGCGTAAGAAGTTTGTACGACAGCTATATTAAATATTGCGTTTATGAAAATGGTCTTTTAACAAAATTGCTTCCTAATAGTCTCTGTTTGAAAATGGTATTTTTTTTTTACAAAATATGTATACTTTCGAAATGGACTTGCCCACCCAACTTTGAAGGCCTATTGTGGATTCATACTTAATCAAATTTTGATTGTGGTTTCACAAATCCATTTGATTTTAATGATTTTATTTGGTAAACATAAAATAACACGCAAAATGTGCCTATTGTGCCTTTAAAATACTAGATTTTTACCAGTAACTTATTCGTCCGCGAAAATATACCGCTATCTAAAGAAGTATCTGGGATGTCTTACCACAAAATCATCCTACCCAAATAAAGTAGAGCTCGTATCATACACAGACTGACAAACATACTTAAATATTTCTCTAACGTCGACACACAGGTGTCACTTTCTATCAGGTGAAGCTAGTTTGCGCTCTGTCATAAAACAAACCACAGACACAGATAAATAAATAAATATAATTGGACGCTATGCCACACAGCACCATCTAGCCTCAAACTAAGCGAACCTTATACTATGGGAACTATACAACGTATATAACATACTTGAAAACTTGTATTCACCACACAGAAACACCCAGACCAAACAAACAGACAAGAATATTTGTACTCCGCGGAGATAGAACCCGCGACTTTGTTATAACCGACATTATAACCTAAACGTCATCTTAACACTAAATCGGTCTTAAAAATCAGTATAGCATAGTTGTTACTCTAAGCAACCTTTCCTGGCGGTTCTTCTCAGTTTAGAAACAACTTTCCGACACCGAAACATCATGTTTGTCATTCGTGTATATTTATATCATTTTTGTTATAGTATCCAAGTCTTTTATTGAGTCTTTTTTTTTGTATATTATTGTTTGGTTAATAAGTGACCATTCAAAAGTACTTTAACGGGTCTATTTGTGATTGGTTGATAACATAACTAGTGCCAAAATCGAAATATCCGGTGACTTTCGCAAGTTCTACAAAACAAAAAAACAAAATCAAATTGGACTCTCCATTGTGGACGTTGATTACTTACGATACAAAATAAAAACAAAAACAAATCGCCTTCCGAGTAAGCTGTCCCTCATTCCTTTAAGTAATATGTTTACTAACAGCCGGTTTTGAAATCGAAAACATAACTAAATAAAACGGAAAATTTGTTCAAATTATTCCTACTTTATAAGGACAGATGGATTAAATGGATTGTTAAATGAACAGTAACTTTATCAACGTTGGGTCAAAACTGGTGTTTAGCGAATAGTTTTTAGGATTTACATTATTTAGAGAGTTCACTATAATGTCTTAACATAACATACCCTCACGACCTGATCCCTAATGGGTTAGTCAGAGCCACACTGATTCTTGCCGTCATGGTGAACGGAACATTCAGAATCCCACATTTCACCGAGGGAATTTGAACCCACCGTGGTAAGGGAAGAGCCTATCGACGTCATCCGGGTTGCTTGGGTTTTATATCGGTGTTTTCCATCACCAGAAGGGTGAGCCGCAAATTATACAATGAACACAAAGTAGGTGTGTTCCGGCCAGATTTGATATCCCGGGACCACCGGGTTCAGAGCCAAAGTGTTTAACCACTAGGCAACGATGCTCTCCTACCGTCACAAGCATCACGACGTCTCTAATGTCTTAGGTTTGGGTAGTCAAGCAGTTAGTCCCTATATGTCATTCGCTGAGCCTGGTCGTATGCCTTCAGGACGGCTACAAAAAAAACACAGTGAGTCCGCTTGTTTGAGCATGATTCGGCTACCCTATGGTTATGGTGAAGTCTATGCCTAGCAGTTGGATGTATGAATTGAAATTCAAATCAAGTTCAATATTTCTTTATTCAAGTATACCATTACACAGTCCTTTTGAATCGTCAAGAATCTTAATTTTAACCACGAGATAAACATACAAATAATAATACGATATATAAACAATACTTAAAATGCATGTAAATAATGTGACTCTACCAACGGCGTCGGAAAGTTGTTTCTACTGAGAAGACCCGGCAGGAGACCCGAAGAGAAGAGTTACTCTTTTTAAATCGTCCAATGTTTACAATACCAAGTAAATGGTTAAAAAAAACCAACAGAGTCATACGGTTTTGACATGAAAATATATAAAACAGAAAGTTAATAAGTAAACTTGGGTAAACTAAGTAAACATGAGCAGACCAGTTCCCGAAGGTGGCACCTGTTCACAAGTTCACGTGTGACATGTATGAAGGCTGTTGTTATTTTTAATGGTTTATCTGGTAGGGCTATCTACTTCTAAACATAGCCTTCTTTTAGATTCCGTAGTGGGAGGTTGTAATCGCTTGCATCGACCGAACTAATGCTATCAGTTCACCTTGTAGGTATCCACTGTTTCTCGCTGCCAGCAATAAACTTTTAGAACTTTTTATACCTAACGGCCATCAATTTTTCGCAATGTGCCTACTCTCTACCGTTTCAAATTATCCGCTCAGTCGGTTTTATTTCTACGAATGCCATCAAGCTATTACTTACTGACTTAATTATCAAAATTAACATTTTTAATTGAGTCAACATATTCCACATATTCTCAAAGCTTTATACACATGGCATATTCAAACCACTCGTGCCAAGTGATTTACGAGTATCTTCAAGCCAGAGATAAGAACTATCAACCGCTTAATAAGCTCCAAGACTACTTGAAATTCATCAACGCGAACGGCCATAAGTATAGTACAATTTCTACCTGTCATCTGAGATGTCAACGTGATAAAACATGCGTAGACCAGCACGTGTGGTCATAAAGCCATTACCCTCTTTTAGCGAAGTTGGTTGACGCTTTGCCTAGTTGTTGTACTAATCGGGCCGCAAGATTTCCATCGTTGGACACGTACACTACACACGCACCTTATTTATTTATTTATTAGGTCACGAATAAGACTTAGACGGATTCAATGAGCAAGGATCCCAAATTTCAACAAAACAATGCTAAATGAAGCCTTACTTATAACTAACAACGGCACGCAATAGATTTCATTTGACAACATTAAAGCAACGCAACTATGAAATAATGAGTTACAATTTAATGATAATGTACTTGGTTAAATAATAAATAAATAAATTTGAAACACACTCACTGAAACGCACTTTAACTATTCCTCAAAACGTGAACTAACCTTTTGAACTGATGAAAGAAGAAGAGTTTGTTTTATATCGTTGTTTGTTTCGAGAATAGTTTTAAGGTGGGTTTCGTGAATTACCTGTCCCAAAAGTCGTAGTCTGTAGTCAAAATGTCTATGGTACAAAAAGCTTATAGTCTTTAAGTATATCTAATATGGTTAATAGGTCAGTAATAGTATACTCTTCGAAAGTTCTAACTAAGCACCTTACTTCGACTTTTGATACAATATGATTTGTTTGAAAACCTAATCAGAAATCAAGTTGTTAATCAAGTAATTTGGTTTTCACTAGAAACAATTAAGATTTCTTAGAGCTGTCAAAACTCACGTCAGATTGCAATTTTATTAATGATCTACGAAGTCTAACATACTTTCAGCTACTTAACGACTATTGTTCTTTCTCAAAACAAATAGTTAATTTATTATGAATTTTGACATATAGTTAAATATTCTGAAGTATTGTAAGTTATAACGTTATGAGCTATAACGACTGCCTAATAAAATGAATGTGGGGTCTAATGGCCGGTTGTTAACTCTATTATTTATTTATTTTGCATTGTTAAAAAAAACATGCTTTATTTTTCAGAATATTGCAATTGGTTCAGTGGCTGGTTACAATATTTAGATGCCTTTTGTTGCGTTGGTATAAGATTAGACCATAAACAAACACTTTTCTGTAAATTATTTAATTAAATTTTGATTAATGGATAATATCCGGTTGACATAGTAGGCCTATGGCTATGGATTAGGCCTATGATTTATATTAAAGACATCGCTCAGATTAAATAAAAAAACATTTAGTTAAATAATCAGAAAATACTTACTATTTACATATGCTAAACATTTATCAACCGGACTGTACAGCGAAATGGGTATGTAGAACAAAAACATCAAGGTAAGTACGTGAGTACACTCGCGTACAATAGGCAGTACAAGATTAAAGGCAAGATTATTCCGCCAAGTCGACCTCGAGACCTCTATACTGGCCAGCGAGACAAAAGACGTTCAATCATAAACCTGATTGTAAACTACTTAGAAAAAGTAAACAAAACATTGGCAGGTGAGAATGATGATTTTTGGTCGTTGACTTTGGCAATATTTAATGTATGCTATTTCTAATTCGTTTCATATTCAAATATAAAACTAAAATATACAAATACTTTATTTTAAGAAGATACAATGGCAACTTCAACTAAACATTTACACGACTAACGACAACAGCCTTTTTGAATCCTTGTTTGTTGTTAGGTTGTAAGAATAGTTATAAACCAAGCTGTCAGATTTTATCAAGCCACCCTCAGGCCTCCGTCTAGACTTGATGTCAGACATCTAGCGATGTCAGCCGAGGCCAATAGATTAACGTGCTTTCCGAAGCAAGGATATGCCCGATTAATACTTAAATAAATTTCTTTCGGGAAATCCACACATCGTTTGATAAAATATGCTTAGCCATATTGTGAGATTGATTCCGCCGATTTTGGAGATATTGCCTCTACCTATAGCTCCAAGCAGTGAGTCAAAATAAAATGCTAATAACATATCGTAAGGTATAACAACGAAACTGACTTTGATAACGGTCTGATTGCTAAATTGCCCATCACCATATTCGGACCACAATTACCTTATACGAAGAGCACAATAATAAGTTTAGGCGCACTGCCAAAGTGAGACAGCCTTCTTGAGATTTGACACGGATTTCGTCCACTTTTACCAATACTAATATATACCTAAGTAATACAAGCGCTTGAGTTCAGAATCGCTTGCGCTCGATGGAATTCTAAATACCTACATTATTGGAAATATCGATTGGTACTCAAATTTCAATCTAGAGTAAACGCTGGAAAGTTGAAAATGGCGGTCAGCAGACGGTTTGTTTTCTTTTGTAAGCAATCGAGCAGGTGTAAGTACTTACCTACTTACTTACTTAACAGAATGTGCATTTTTCTGCAAGTTTTTATAGATTGGCTCTTTCACAAAGAGACAATTACAGTTTACAATCCAAAACCAATTTTATTTTCTCAAGTCACAGTACTTTCGAATGGTCAACAAAGTTAATTTTTACACACATAATAAACATACATAATATCACATTTAAACTAAATTAATATCATAAATAGGTGCGCATAATGTAACTCTACCACTGGAGTCAGAAGGTTTCTTCTGAAAAGAAGACCGGGCAAGAAATTTAAGTTACTTTTCTAAACAAGACAATATAATTTATTTTAATGATAACGTTCAACCACATACAAAAGATATTGAACCCTGTCTATTGAAAAACAGAACTAAAATTTTCCAAACCAGGGCAGGTTAACCACCTAGCAGTTATTTACACGAAAACTATTAGCAAACTTATTACGATTGAAAACATGACACTAATCCTCAACCTTTTCTATACACTCCATCTTACCGTAAGCTCCTTTGTTCTGACTCTGCCTGTACCGTTAAGCAAACATGATGTCACCAGTGTATTTGCAGGCTATAACTAATGTTTTGGTTCAATGTTGCTCTCCAATATCGTAGGAGTACAAGGAAGTAGGCCGCTAACCTAGCACTAACGAATTAAACTTCCTAGATACACGAAATGTCAACTACATTAAAACTAATTGTGATAAAAAATATTACACCCGGATCCGGATTAAGCACATCAATAAGTTGAAGTTTTTTTAAATGTTATATTTTTTTATTCGGATAGAACAGGATTTGACCTCGATCGCGATATAAATAACCTAGGCCAATAATCTGCCTGCCCTGTGGTCTGGGGCCACAGTTACCTCCCGGCTGTCGTCAGAGGAGTACTAAGGGGCCTTAAGGGTCACCAGGAGTGCACACGGCTCTGAAGAAGGGTAACCTCACATCACCATACGGGTGCTAGAGGGGAGGCAGATCTCCCCTCGAGAATGGCTGGATTTGCAGGCATAGCGCTCCGAGGGTCCACAGGTTGAGTTCCTTCTTTTTGAGTTCTCGAGGACTCTTTGGAATCGCGCACAGGAATTTCACCCCGGGGTCTACTACGGTATTCCCTTCCTCTTCTGGGGTGGGTGAGTCCCAGACCGCCCAAACTTACCCCCTGAAAGTGGGACGTCCGTAAATGGATTCCCCGGGTCGAAATAAGAAGGACATTTGACGTAAAAAAAAATTTTTTTCCACTTCACTACATTCGTTGTGAAAATAGTCTGCGTATTAAAATTTCTTCTAAAATATTTAATATTTCGCATCGATAATTTTAGTTGTAAATTAATGTCATAACAGAGATCCGGTTAGATGTAGAATTATTCAAATGTTACTAAACTAGCGAAAGTAATATGTAATAGTCTGTTTGCTTGTTTGTTTCCGCAGGAGAAAAGTGAAATTCACTCTCGATTTCAATATATATTTTACATACCTGTCTTAAAATTGATGACTTGGTATTGGTTTGAACTAAATAGCACTGGTCAACATTACTCTCATTCCATATTCCTAATCGTTTAACGTATGACTTTTATGAAAAAAGTTATCACTTCAAAGACGATTAGGTACACACAAAGGCAGATAGCATTTTTTGTCTACAAACTATCTTGATGAAATCATGAGTTTCTACTTACCAAATTGTTCGGTGTAGCTTTGAAAGCCACAACGGGGGCTAAAGTTAGTCAAATCAGAAGAAAACCTTTATGACTCAAATATATTGCTTTAAGGTTCAATTTAAGCCAGCATAACTAAATATAAATATGCTGATATTCATGGATCTATTGTCTCTTATTTCAGGTGGTGGCAGCTGTCTTCTTAGCTGGAGTCTCATCACGACCCTCAAATGAGTAAGTTGAGGCTATTATTATTTTCAAAAGATTTTACATTTGCTGGGTTACATTTAGTGGGTAAGAGTTTCTCTTACCCACTAAAAACATTGACTTTCTTCATTATTTGTAAGCAAACTATTATTGAATTCGGAATAATACAAAAAAATAAAGATGGTTTTATAATGCTTTGTGTATTTTGTTATCTCTCCTAATCACGATATATAATTTAAAAAATACTTTCCACTGCTTCATAATTCTATGTATTTGAATATATAACAAAAAGTATCTTCCTTTGAATTAAGACTAGTATGTATAATGCACACCACGTAAATAAAAGCACAACTAACAATACAAGCGGCTTTGAGTCCAACAATAAACAAGTGCCTTCAAGCAATCTACTTTGGGATCCTAATGGTTCAGGTATGGCATTCTTCACATTATAATATTGACCCATGCTTTTAAACCACCGCTTTTTTCAATATATTATATTACACGCTGAAATAATTATGTCGCTTGGAAAATGGCACCTTATCAACTGTAACAATAATAAATACTACAAATTTTGTATTTCTACATTTCAGGGAAACATCACCTCTTACTATCGACATAGACGGAACAGACTTTGATGAACCAAGCGAGAAAGAAGAAAGATCTTTAACATATGAATACCGCCCTGATGCGGGGGAAAGCAACTTAAAAGATATTCTAGAAAAAATAAAGGCGGTAAATGAAGGTTTGAAGTCACCGAAAAGAAAGCAGCCAACAAATTATAATGTTGAGCCTCAAACTGGCGGTGGGTATGTCATTGACAAGGATATATTGGACAAATTACAACAGATTATAGCTGCAGGCAAACTCAACCCATCATCAACAAACCAGTATCAAGAAAGTAATTCATTGAACGAAGACTTAGGCGGTCCACGAAATTCAAGGGACATGTCATTTGGTCTACCACAACTCTCTACAAGAAGCAATCAAGAACAAAATGCATTAGCACTAAATCCTTATTTGAGTTTATCCCAGTTATCTTCTGCTAGTAATCAAAACCAAATACCTATGGCACCGATGTCGTATGTAACAAATATGCCAGTGCTAGTTACACCTTTAACGAATTTGTACAACAATGATCTGCACAGTATGGAATCACCTATGGCTTATTCAACCAGACAGACTTCATCATTGCCCTTCAATATTCCATGGCCTTTGGCACCATTTTTCCCCATCCTTATCAGAGACCCACTGCTGAATGTAATGGGAGGAGGTGGGTGGAGTAACTTAATTCAATATGGCCAGAGTGCTGACGTTTGTAATAGAAAACAGAAATCTGTTGATAATGAACCTGCTAATGATGATACAGATGAAGACAATATGAAACTGGAAAGTGAAGGTGATTCTGACAACTTAGTAAGCTCAAGACAAGGCAGAGCCTTGAAAAAACGAACAATTACATCAAAGTCTGCAATAGAAAACAACATTGAAAATTTACAAAAAGTGAAGAAGATTTTCTCTCTTAAAGTGACAACTCCCAAACCCGCGAAACAGTCTTATACTGCTATATCAAACACCGAAGAACAACAGCATGATACTAAGACTGCTAATTTTGATGATGGTGACTTGCGCTTTAGCGATTGGACTTTGTTTGGAAATAGAAAACCGCTGGCACCAAGTCCTGGCTTTTTCATCAATAGACTAAAAGTTCGAAGGGGTGGCGTTGCTATTGCTGGTCCTGGAGGCGTCGCAACTGCTGGCAGAGGTGGGACCGCCATCGTTGGGCCTGGTGGGCTAGCCTATACTCAACCAGGAGGTCTAGCAGTCGCTGGCCCTCACGCACGCGTCGTGGCTCTCTCGCCGGACTCCGACCTCACCTCCATCGTGTCCCGCTTGCAAGATCAATCAGCAATTGACGGTTCCGTACCAAGATTATTAGAAGCAATACCTGAAGGGAAAGTCGTTGCACATGGCCCTGTTATATTTTACCACCCTAACGAACAAACGTGACCATTTTTCTAACCTTGTTCTTTATCTTCTTGTTGCCAGTCTATTAACTTTCGTTCTTTCTCGATTGTTAGATACTACCGAGGATGGAGACAGTTCCAAGGAGATTACAGAAGGGAAGGCGCTGGGTTCAGCAGGAGATCCGATGAGTACCAGTACAACAGCGCGAGCTTAGCGAAGTCCCCTTGGAAAAATGATTCTTTCTGGCTGGTGTTAAAGCCAACAGCCCATGCTATCAGTAGTCCTCGTGGAATTGCCGTGGCCAACCCGGTGTCTCATGTGGTGATCTCACGGAATGACTTGGGAACCATCGTTCACGCACCAGTCGCCTCTGCGGTTGCCGGACCTGGAGGGATTGCACATGCTCAATCTGATCTCTATCTGTACGAATATTATAGGTACTAACAAATGCTCAGTATTTGCTGTTTCCTTTCTTTAGCTACTGTTATTATTATGATTTACAAGATCAACTTTGTGACTGATTTGTGGGTAATTATTGTTATCTTTAAGGGCTAGTTAACGTTTTGTTTGTTTATTTATTATACTATGGTAATTTATTATAAAACTAATAATAACATAAAAGTTTACAGTAGTGATTTATTTATCAATATTGTGTAAGAGAAATGGTATACTTAATACTTATTTAAAGAATAATTTTATTGAATTGGACTTATAGGTTAATTGTATTTATTCTGGCTACACTCTTGTGTTGTTTTAATATTATTGTGAAAAGAATTCGGAAGTATTTATACCTAGGTGAAATGTTTCGGAAAATATTTTCGACCTTAAACTTGAAAGTATTTTCCGACATTTACTACTGTTGACTCGTAACATCTACACTCATATTTATTACTGTTTAATAAATTTATTACAACCATTATTAACCAATGCTTGTTTCATTCATTCACTAAATTCCCATTAACATTTTATGAAGTACCTAACAAAAGTCGCTAAACATGTGTTCATTTTCTCATTGATGAAATTTTATAAAGTCGAATGTTTTGTGTAACAATTTAACAAAAGTAAATGCAATCATGCGGCTGTGATTACCCACTGGAGTTGCTTACACTGGTTGCCTAGCCATTACAACTAGGTATCATATCCAAAACTCTCACGGATAGATGATAGTTTATCAGTCTAATTTAAAATATAAGAAATCCTTTCATCACCATGATAATCATTTTAACGCTCTCCAACCCGTTTTATCATTTTACCGCTTTTCACTGCCTCTACTCCACAACCTTATTTAACTTGTAATAATTAAACATAGATTATTGCAAAACACGTACACAGATGAATTACAATCAAAAGTTAGGAATCTCTTAAATTGAAGTTTTCATCGGAAAGTAACCGAAACTAATAGTAAGAATATTTTGATGACCCTCATCAAAAGAGGCTTTTAACCTTAACGCCCCATAATTTATACTCGTAAGAAAAACACCTAATAAAATATCCATTAGAGCACTTAAGCAACCCGATTAAATAAAGATGTATACGTTGTCTTCAGGGCATCAACAGACTACCTTCCCTTCTACGGAGGAGCCAAAGGTCAATATTTAGAAGTAAAGAAAGATAATTCTGGAACTGTGACCAGCGAAAAAATTGTATCAGAAGACAAAATAAGCAGTGACAACATTGTCAAGAATAGCAATGAAAATCTCTTATCCAAAGTTTTGGCAGCAAATCTCCTGAGTTTGAAAACTACGTCAAGTAATTTGCTGAGACTGCATAATATAGGAAGAAGGACTGGTACGTTAGGCAATAATGAAAAGACTAGGTTCAAGAACCAGTTGACGGCTCTAGGAGAAGCTGCCTCGAATACAATCAAACTGATCGAGGAAATCGGCGAAGATGTTGATATGCTGTTTAAGACTAATGCTACGCAAAGAAGATATGAAAATGATGATTACGTAAGTAGTTGCCTTTGAACAACAATATAGAATACCTAGTAGGATACAAGATCTTTCTTGTGATCATCAGTATTTTTTCTATATTGCACACCTAAACACACGAATAGTTACATACGTACCGGACGACGTCCCGTAAGCAGGCCCTCTAAAAGGTGGACCGACGATCTGGTCAAGGTCGCGGGAAGCCGCTGGATGCGGACAGCGCAGAACCGATCGTTGTGGTGATCTTTCGGGAAGGCCTATGCGCAGTACGTCGTTCAGCTGACATGATCATCATCATCATCAGATGACATACAATTGAGAATGAGACCCCCTTTTTTCCCCAAAACACTTTTTTGTGACAACATGGTGTCGTTAAAGATTGGGCCAAAACTCCGATACGAAATTGCATTTTAAGAAGTGAAATGAAGCTATTCGTAAACGGTTTTTAATGATCTGATTAAATTGTAGATCGAAGAAGAGGGTGTGGGAATAGAGGCACCGACGAGTGAGGACGACGAGATACCCCTCAGTGGTGCCACTATTGCCGAGGCTAAACCTATTGGTGAGTTAATAATTTAATATCAAAATTAACTGCTGTACTTAGAAACGTCATTTAAACTTTATAATTCATTAGTCACAATATTACCTGTTGCAAAAGAGACTATAACAAATTAAATGAAAAACTTTTCAAAATTAGCAATTTTGACACTAATAAACTATTAAGGGTTCTTAGTGCTGGTGTAAGTTTTGTTTTAATGTTGGTAAGTAGTTCTGTTGAACGAATGATAAGCAGTAATTTAAATGTCACAATATAATGATATCCTGGTCTGAGTATACCTTTCATAGCTTTGAACTTAAAAGTGACTTTCTGATCACATTCCATCCAAGCTCAAATTTTTTAGGCTGAATAAAATTCTAAGGTAGAAAAAGCCAGGGCAAAAGCGCACCAGACTGAAAAAACTGTAACGTGAACTTCAAGACTGCGACGGAGTTCTTCAACTAATATCCTTATTTCTATTCGAAGAAAGCACCCTGTCGTGATGCATTAATTGAACGTTGTTATAATTCGTTGTTAACAATTCCAGGTCTAGCAGTAATTGGCGAGAATGGTCTAGCAGCATCCCGTCCTATTGCCACGGCAATTGCTTCCACTGGAATAGCTCTAGCCAGACCCATCGCAACTGCGGTCGCCGGAGTAGACCCCGCAGCGTTGGGCATCAACTTCCAAATTAACCATGCAAAGCGTAGTTCTGGACATCATTCTTAAGAACGTACATTTTCATACAAAAGGAAAGCTTATAAAAACCTAATTAGCGTTGCACTTTTTTGATAGTCGTCCGTAAGTACTAATTAAGTTTTTATGAACAAGGAGAGGAGTTAATTGTTTGGTAAATTAAAATATGACCCCATAACTAAGTATATTAAAATTAGTTTTTTGGAATCTGATGCTAAAAAAGAGATTTACAAAAAAAATAGTATCCTTTTGAGTATGCGAAGCGCATTTAGTTAAGTTTCAGTCTTTTATAATAGTCAGTTGAATAGGAAAAAAAAGAGTTTTGAACTTAGAGTTACAATGAAAACATGATTTGTGATAATTATTTACAAAAAAACAGTTCAACTTAACTAAAAATTGTTTTAATAGTGTGCATGGTATCCTAACTTTGTGATGAAAATTAAATGTATCTACTGTATGAAATGTGATAGTATTGTCTTGTAAAGACTAAAAATGTATTTATTTAATAAAGTAAGATCTTAAAAACAAACCAATCGTGTTATTTTCCTAATTACTCGAAATTTCTAGTTTTCTTTCCTTTGTCTAGCTGTCAGCCTAAACTGTGGCTTTCGCGGCTTTTCACGACAATGTAGTGTGCGGAAGCCTCTCACCCCGAATTCACAAAAGTCAATCAACGCTAAGCACGCGCTCACGCTCATGCTGTCCCGTAAAATGTCTATAGAACTGAAAGGGACCGTCAGGCAGTCGCCTGATTAAATATTTGAAAAAATATTTCTTCCGAGTGTTAGAGGTGGTTGATGAAATCACCCTGGCTCATAGGGTAAATATACCAGAAAGATTCAGCCGGTCTGTTAATGGTCTCGGTAGCATAATTGATAGTGCAGTCGCCCGGATTGCGAAAGATGCGGGTTCGAGTCCTGCCTGATGCCAACATGACCAAATGTCTTTTTCTGGTTTTCAGATCTTTAGTAAATACCTTTATTATATTGCTATTGGCATTCAGCGTCGCACGCGCAGCGCTTTCCGATACCATCGCTCCTTTGAAAAAATATTTCTTCCGAGTGTTAGAGGTGGTTGATGAAATCACCCTGGCTCATAGGGTAAATATACCAGAAAGATTCAGCCGGTCTGTTAATGGTCTCGGTAGCATAATTGATAGTGCAGTCGCCCGGATTGCGAAAGATGCGGGTTCGAGTCCTGCCTGATGCCAACATGACCAAATGTCTTTTTCTGGTTTTCAGATCTTTAGTAAATACCTTTATTATATTGCTATTGGCATTCAGCGTCGCACGCGCAGCGCTTTCCGATACCATCGCTCCGCTTGTAAGGGCATACACGTGAAGTGAAATCTAGATGTTTATTATTTATTCCTTTACTTTAATCAACTAGTTTGTAGAGCAATAGGTAGTCATAATCATTAGGTAGATATAGCAGAAATTAGTAAACTCTATCAAGTTATCCGGCGGCATCTATTATTTATTTGAGTTCTTGTATCTACATCAACAGCAAGATGGTATAAGTACTTTACTTTATTTTACAAAACATTCAATAGTTGACTAGTATACAAGGAATTAAAGGTATTTAAGTATGTTTATCCGTTGTCTAGTATCCATAATAACGGACTATAATTAGCCCACTTGGGACTAGATGGCACTGTTTATGTATTAAATACACTTTAAGTTCTACCTATATCTTCTTCTCAATATATAAAAATGGGTTGCTGTTCAATAGTCTCGCTGAAACTCAGGAACGGCTGGGCCGATTTGGATAAATTTCGTTTTGAAATATTTGTGAAGGTCCAAGGAAGGTTTAAAACGATTGAACAAACGTTGCCTCTTCTGTGCACCATAGGTGTTGACCTAATAATTAGTTCAAAAGACTAACAGTATTTGAATGGCATTTCTATACAAAATTATTGTTATAGTTTGCCCCTGCTAATTTTGCCATATCTTAAAACTCCTACTGTTAGATTAGAAGCAAATACTTCACAATGAAACTAAAGTAGTAAGCACTTTATGACCAAACGCGTCATAGTAAACACCCCCTTATTCATAAAAACTCAAACAGCGTATCAACAACGTATTCTTTTTTTTATTGCTTTGTCACTTTCATTCTTGTTGCTGCCGCCATTTGCAAGTAGGTAAGTGACATAACACGTCAATTGCTCAAACTATGCTTTAGCGTTGCGTTCGTTTTTATGAATAAGGGGGACAGTATATAACTTTTTATATCACTTTCAATATTTTGGGCTGACCATTAGCTGACACGGTATCTAGTCAACGACTATTTGCTTCACTGGGAATCTTTCAAGGAGGTCTTTGTTAAAGTAAGTACCTACTTATTCAGAAATCTGTTCTCGTTATAATTGTACAGTCAAAGTTTCATCAGGTAGGGAGGTATCTCGTTTACCCCAAATGTATTTTTGTTGGGATTGGGCGAGAAATGATTTATTACCGACTTTAAAAGAAAAAAGGTTTCAATCCGTCGGAATCTTATTCATCTATGTTCCGGGGAACAGAACAGAAGGGAACCAGCTATGCTATTCCGGCGGACGCCAAAACTCCCTTCGCTCGTGTGAGTGAACTTTAAAATTCAATTTCTTTGGAACTGTGGTCGTTACAGAGAAAAGAACTAAGCCAAATAACATTTTTAAACTATTTACATACAAAATGAGAGAAAATACTAATTCAAAGTGAAGCGTATTGATGATTGAGGTAAGTGTGAAGCACCGAGATGTGAAGTGATGTCCGATGTGCACCGCCGGAATAGCACGGCTGATCTTATTATTTTGCAATATCTGTTTTCTTTGCAAGGGTATGCTTTCCAGGTGGTTCCATGGTCATCAGGTCTGCATCTAACAAAGGATCTTGAATAAATCGGAAGAATTTTCAATTTTATATACCTAAAGCGATTCTGGTATTTTTATCACTAGAAACAAAACAGCAGACTTTCGAAGACGGCTTTTATAAACTATTTTTTTAAAACAACTTCAATCTGCATTTTATCATGTTGAATGATTTTTCTTAAATCTAGTGAGTTAACTGACTGTGTTAATGACTCATTTCATGCAGGGATTTCCTGTTTTATTTGGTATTGGTAATTTCTACATTTCCTTGTATTGTCAACATATTGCATTGTCTAACTAGGTATAATATACTTGCTGAATTCTAATTAACTACACCGAGGCGGGAAGGCAAAGTAAGTAAATTAGGTCTAAATAAACAAAAATGAGTTATTATCACAAACCTTTCTCTGGTAAGTTTTTTCCTTTGTTATGGAAACCAGGAACCACTGAGATACCACACAATCTTAGACTTCAACAAAATAATTAGTGTGCGGGAATCGTATCTGCAACCCTTTGAGTATCAATCTGTGCTTTTTATCACTACGCTAGAAGGGTCATTAACTCTAGAACTAATTATGAGAGTGCTATTTCTACTTCTAACTGTGTAAATCATACCCACAATTTGGAAAATATCCTTCCCTTGCCCCGCGCTACAATTCGTGTAGGTACCTGTGTAGTTTTTAAACGTTGTCAGAAGAAGGTTTGATGAATAACAGTCCATTACAGCCAACCACCAAACCAAAGTATTTAAGTATGCTTATCCGTTGTCTAGTATCCCATAAAAACGGGCTTTAAGTAGCTCATCTTGGGGCTAGATGGTGTTATGTGGAATAATGTCCAGGGATATTTATTTTTATAGTACCTACCAACTTAACATCTCTTTCTTGGCGAATCTCCCACAGACTAGCCTACAACCGGTTGCCTACCCAGTCGTGGGTAGCAGCCAGGGGTCGTTAGTTGGTCACTTTGTAACATCAAATAGTTTTTTTAGAATAATCCATTTTGCCTTGGATTATTTCTCTAACATTATTTATTTCATGTTGAGTTCGACGATTTAGAATAAATCTTATTTATCTTGCATACAATAATTTGTTATTAAATCAACTGGTCTAAATATTTTTAAATTAAATTAAAGTTCATAGTATTTTTAATCCTATTGGTAATCCTGTTAAATAAATGAATTAAATGGCTATGGTTATGACGTTAATCCACATAATGATTAACTTTTGAATGTTCTAGTTAATGCTAATAGAACAGATGACAAACACATACCTACCTACCTACTATACAATAACCAATGCGTAGTACTTACATGTTTGTAATAATATCGATTTATGTATAATTAGTAAATCCACGTGTTCAATAAAATCTCGAGTCTATGGAAAACACGCAAAAACTAATACTACGTGTTACACTTTTCTACCATTGAAATAACTTATTAATCTTACATAGTTAGGCTATTACGCATATTCATAATTGTAGGAACTTGTAAACAATGTAAAGTTATCTGCAACAAAGTAAACGAGGAATCAAGAAGGTTGACTTTGAAATAGCTGCAGCGAAATTACACGTTATTTGACATAAAATCTGTAATCTGTCAGTGTATGCTCATGTCACAAGTTTTAAAATGGAAGGAAAAAATAGAAGGAAATAACGTATAGTACGATTAATAATTGTAGTCAGCAAAATGACATCTTCAACAGTGACTGATACAAAAAAGGGTGACCCGCTACAATAGTGACGTTCGGCAATCACTAGACTTAGACATTTAGTCATGCTTTATTTTATTAGGTAGGGTATCAAAGCCTTTTTTAAATTGTAAATGTTCAATAGGTACACAACGAATTAAATAATACGATTTAAGAAATATGGACCCTTTTTTTTTTTTTTTTTCGAGGGGAATCCAGTTTACGGACATCCCGCCCTCCGGGGGAAGGGCGGGGGTGTGTCAGACTCGCCCACTTGGGAATACTGACTAAACCCCCCGGTGCTCCAACGCTGCCATCATGTTGTTACGATCCCAACAACATGATGGCAGATGGGTGTCGCTTTGTCGCGCTTCCATGAACCCGGCAACGGCTGTCCCATCTTGTGTGGTAGTATTACACCACTAAATCACCTTTTGGTCAGGGTGTGCGAGGAGCACTCAGCACACCCTCCATCTTTTTGGCCCATTACGAGGCGACAAACAGCCCCCGCTATTGTCACCCGTAGAAATTGAGCCGGTTTCACGGCAGCATCACGCGATTATGGTTGCGCCGTCTGCGCCCAGTTCTCCGGCGGCGAAGCGGGTGGGACATGGGGTCCGCCTCTCGTGCTCGCTCCGCCGACTCCTTCTCACTTATTACAGCCTCACAGAACGCTGCGAAGGCTCCCCAGCATTCTTCACTCTTCACCATTGTACTGACAATAGAAGGCAGTGAGAGATCACAGCCTACTACTGACTCCAGCTCCAACCTTGTGCCGAGCCACAGTGTGCTCGGCCGTATCGTCGCCATCCCCGCACTGGTGGCAGATGGTGGACTGCTCCCTCTTGGCCACGCGGCACAAGTATCTCCCAAAACACCCGTGGCCCGTGAGGACTTGGGTGAGTCGGAAGGACAGCGCCCCGTGCCTACGTCCGATCCAGTCGTCCATGCACGGACGTATCGCCTCTATGGCTCGGTGACCATAGTTGGGTCTCACCAATCTTTCCCGCCATGACTCTAGGAGATCCGCTTGGGAATCTTGTCTCCATTTCAAGATTTCGTCCGCGGCTGGATTTTCGCCGCGAGCCCTTCTTTCCGCACATTTACGGTAAGTATCCGCGAGGACAGCAGCATCTAAATCCCATGGTGGGATTGCTGCCATTAAGCACGCCGCCTCCCAAGCTATGGTGCGGTACCCTCGTATGGCGCGAATGGCCAGCACCCTTTGCGGTCTTCTCAAGAGGGCCTGGTTTTGGGAACCTAGCGCGTTAACCCAAATTGGTGCGCCATAGAGGGCCATCGACCTAACCACACCGGTGTACAGGCGGCGGCAAGCTACGTCTGGTCCACCGATATTTGGGAGCAGCCGTGAAAGGCCACCAGCCGCCCTTATAAGCTTTGGAGCCAACTGGCGGAAATGCTCCTTGAAGGACCATCGGCTATCAAGGACGATGCCAAGGTACCGCATCGTCGACTTGATGTCGATGGTCACCCCTCCGATAGTTATGTGAGGTCCATCCGGTGGCGAGTTGCGGGGGCCGTGAAAGCAGAGGGCCTCCGATTTGTGAAGGGCCACCTTTAACCCCAATATCCGAATCCTCTGGACCACGTTAGCTACTCCAGCTGTGGCCAGTATGCTCGCCTGTCGGTATGAGTTGCCGCGGGCAGTCACAAGGGTGTCATCGGCGTAGCATGTCACGTCGACCCCCCGGAGATTGGCGCCGCGCAGCACCCAGTCATACCCGATGTTCCACAGGAGAGGACCGAGAACTGAACCCTGTGGAACACCGCATGACATGTCTTGCCTTTCCCAGGTCTCTTTCGTGGGGTAAATTACCGCTCTGTCCGTGAGATAGGCGGCCACAATCCTTTTTAAATAAGGTGGGACTTGATGGTAATTAAGGGCCTCCTTAATGCATTCCCAGGGGAGGGTGTTGAACGCATTGGCGATGTCTAAGGATACCGCCAACACCACATCACCCTGGGATACCGCCTCTTGTGCCGCGACCTTCACTTTCTGTATGGCGTCTATGGTGGAACGTCCTCGTTTAAAACCGTATTGGTTGGCGCTTAGACCCGGTCCACCGTCCTCCAAGTGCCTTACAAGGCGAGCAGCTATCAGCCGTTCGAACAGTTTGTTGGCCTCGTCAAGCAGAACAATGGGTCGGTATGCCGACGGCGAGTCTGGTGGACGGCTATCTTTTCGCAGCAAGACAAGTTTGCCGGTTTTCCACTGGTGTGGATACCGGCCCTGTTCTAAGCAGGCTGCAAAAAGATTCCGGACCCGCGGCTCCCAGCCTCCGTGTCTCAATGCCAATACCCAGGCTTTCCCGGGGATGTTGTCCGGGCCCGGAGCGGTATTTTTGGCCTGCAGTCTTAATACGGCCGCTCCCATTTCCTCCTCCGTTATTTCAGGCACAATCTGACTCCGCATAAGGACCAGTTGGCGGAGCCATCGACGGAGGTACGTAGTCCACTGTGGTTGGGAACAGGGTTTCCACCACCTGCTGCAAGAACTGCGGCTCGAGAGTTGTTGTCAGCGGTGGGGCCCACGGACGAAGTTTTTGCCTCACCATTTTATAGGGCCTGCCCCAGGGATCTCTATCAAGGGTCTCAAGAAGCTCCTCCCAAGCTTTCGCCTTAGCTTTGGCTATTGCCACTTGAAGAGTCCCAGCGCAGGCTCTATATGCCGCGTATAATTCAGCCTCCCTGGCCTCGTCCCGGCGGCGCCTTCTGCGAGATCTGGTGTACTGGCGACGAGCAGCTACGCAGGCGGAGCGCATCTCTGTGTGAGAGTCACCGACCACCAGTACACCTGGCGCTTTGGTGGAAACGGCCGGACCCGAGGCATTGCCGCATCGCATGTCGCGGACATGGCGTTGTTTAACCAGACAACCTCCTCGTCAACGTTGATGGGACCGTCTGGACCAGGTAACCAGGTTTGTACGACAGCCGCCTCAACGAACAACTCCCTGCCCATCCGCTTGAGGGCCCATCTGGGGCGCTCTTCCTCAGGAGGACGGCTTAAGCTGGTCTGAGCATCTAAAGGGGTGGAAACCTTATACCGGATGTATCTGTGATCCGAAAGCGTCTCCACACCCTCCAGTACCTCCCAGTCTTGCACACGGCGCGCCAGGGCGGGATGTGCGAATGTCAAATCCACTATTGATCCCCCTTGTTGCCGCACGCACGTCTGTACCGACCCCCGATTGAGTATCATCAGCCCAGTCGTGATAACCCAATCCTCCAAAACTTTTCCACGCGGGTCTGTTGCTGGAGAGCCCCATGACATGGATTTGGCATTAAAATCACCAGCCACGATCACAGGGCCCCGACTCCCACTTATGAGGGCGGTAAGGCGCAGAAGAAATTGCTCGAATTCCGCTAGTGGGCGGTTTGGTGAGAAGTAAACGCCGACAACGTTCACGCCCTTTATTGACACCGCCACGCATCCCTGCCCTTTCTCCACCTTCTCAAAGGACGGGAAGCCAGCGGATGTCTGTGTGACGATTGCAACGTCTCCTTGTAAGTCTCCCGCCCAGTTGTCTCTCAATGGAACCAAATAGGGCCCAGAGATGATCGCTATTTGGATCAACCACTCCGCCATGTGTCAGAAGGTCCTGAGCTCTTGCGCAGTGGTTGAGATTCGCCTGTAAAAGGTTTAGCGCCATTTATTCCATCGACATTGCCACCTCCGAAGCCCTCTCCAATGGGCTGGTAGTCTGTGAGGGGACCCTGGGGCCATCACTTTCCTTTGTCCTCGTCCAGGTGTTCTTTTTCCCTCTACCAGGTTTGGGAGCTGAGCACGATTTGCTACCCAACCGGTGACCCGCTGGTTTCTTTGCTGCTAGACATAGACTGCATTGCAGCGTTTGAGTGCATTGCGCAGCTTTGTGTCCGGGCTGGCCACATCTGTAACACAGCCCACTGCGGTCTGTTTCTGATGGGCACCGCGCGCTGACGTGGCCTACCTCTAAGCAGCGGTAGCAGCGCAGAGGTCTGGGCTCAGAAACCCTGACTTGCGCTACTACCCATCCCATCAATAATCGGCGGCTTTCAGCCACCATTTTTGCAGCCGCAACCGGGCATCGCAGCCACACTACTCCCATTCCGTTTGACGGACTGCGTCTTATTTCGCCCGCCTTGATATTTTCGGCGTGGCACTGGCCAGCGTGAGCCACTGCAGCCACCACCTCGTCAGTAGATACTGCGTCATCCAGACCCGCCACTCGTACGTCTACGGTCTTTACGGGTCTGGATATTTTCACTTCTTCGCCATTTAATACCTCTCTTAGCTTAGCTGCGAGAGTGTCCGCTTTTTCCCCATTAGACTCTCCAGTTACCTCTAATATGCGGCCGCCGGTTGCCGCGCACTTAACTCGAAGTGGCGGGATCCCGAGTCCAAAAAGGTCAATCCTGTTTTTGGCTTCTTTGAGCACCTTCTCGTACGTGAGCCCTTTTTCTTCTGCACCCGGCTGTAATGTTATGGTCACAGCAGCTGAGCGAGGTGGACGAATGGACCCTACCTCCATATTAAAACTTCTCACTAAAAAATTATAACCATAGCTGGGAAAAAAATGTTCAAAGAGGTTCAGGGGAATTAACACTTGAAAGTCAGGACAATACAATTATATACTTTTTTATTCGTTACGGTTGCTATTGATTCCGACTTCGATTCTGAATCGGTATATTCAGAATCGGAATCGGAATCAGTTACATTTATAACAGAATCCACATATTGGTCTATAATGTGGTTGAGTTGACACATTTTGTCTTCGACTTTCATGGCATGGTGTATGCACTGTCTCCAATTATCAGGCGTCACTTCTTTCAGGCCTTCTTCAAATATTCTTTTTACCTCTTTTATTTTGTTGTTCCTGGCAATGTACCCCTTTGCTTGAGCCCAAACTAACTCTATTGGGTTGAGCTCACAGTGATAAGGTGGCAGACGCAGGATTGTGACACCGTATTCAGCGGCCAACTCTTCCACAGCATAGCGTTCGTAATTTGATTTTTGTAATTTTACTATTTCGATTAATTGGGCCTTTATCATTGTAGGTTGATATTTTATTTGTTTTTCATCTAACCACTGAATAATATCAGCCTTCCGCCAGTTTGAAGTGGACAAACGCTCGACTTTTCTTGAATGGTACGGTGCGTTATCTAATACCAGCACCGCATTTGGCTTTAATTTTGGCAAAATGCTTTTAAGCCATTTCTCAAAACACTCTGAATGCATTTCTTTATGATAGTCCATACTATTTTTCTTCGATTCGAAAATAAGTAAACCGGAATCTACAAAACCTTCATCACTGCCTATTTATGTGAAATAATAAGGCGTCGTCCTTTGCCGGTTGGGCCCTTTAGGCCTGTTTGTAGAGAACGCCTTTCAAACCTTTAGAAAACGCTTGTTTGGAAGATTCTACTGTTGTATACTCCTAAACTTTTCCAGTTGTATGACCTGTTAATAAACGAAATTCTTACCTGTAAATAATATAATACAGAAACAAAACATTTTGAAACTGAAAACCTATTTACTAAATACAGTTTACCGAAATACCTCCATGTCTCAAGACGAAAGTCTAACCAGTGTGTGTTGCCAGTTATGACATATGGAAGTGAGACGTGGTCATTCACTACGACTATTTTGCCAGGCTGTAATGTCGACTAACTTTTAATTATAAAAACTCGATTTAACACATCACTATTTATTTGGGACTGAAAACCTGCCACACTGAAAATGACATTTCACTGACTACAATATAATTAAGTAACTTCTCACAACTAAATTGAGAAAAAAAACAATCATCTCGTAAAACGAGCATACAGCTTCCTTTTAGGGTTCCGTACCCAAGAGGTAGAAACGGAACCCCATTACTAAGCCTCCGCTGTCTGTCTGCCGTCTGTCCGCCATTCCCTCTGTCTGTCTGTCTGTCACCAGGCTGTATCTCCTAAGCCATTACCAAATTTTCAAAAGTTATGTACTTCCGTTGCGTCTATAACAATAAATATTAAAAAAATACGACGGATCCCCATACAATGAACGTGTTTCAATATCAATAATGGTAACAGGTACACTCTTAAATTTTTCACAGAAAAGGGAGTTGAATCTCACCTTTCAAAGTAAATAATAAACCACCACCTCGACCTCTGTGTAGTAGCCAATTTTTATCCAGGGTTTACACCGAATTAGTCATCAAAGTTGTAGTTTTGTGAGTGACTAGTATTGACACCAGTCTTTTAAAAAGCCTCTATTCGTCTTTTTAGGCAAGAAGTTTAACCTGTTCTTGGACCTGTATGTCAACATTTCTGGAAACTGAGGTGCAGTAGCATCCATTGTTTGATGTTTGTTTCCTTGAATTAAAGTTTTGGTCATAATGACTTTTATTACTCAGCGTGTGATACGGAAAGCCGCAAAACAGTTTACATTATTAAAAGGATTGAGAATGACGAGTACTTTAAAAACAAATACTTTTTGAAAAAAATATCATCAGGTTAAAATATGATCGACCCTACTTATCGAAATTAACATTTTTCAAAGGCATTTTTTTGTGGCCTACTAGAACTTCAAATTAGCGAATGGGCCTCGGTACATTTCTTAGGGCACTGACTGTACCTCACTCCGCCTTATCGGGCCAGCTGTGAGCTGACATGAGGTTGACAAGAACAGTAATACAGTTAGTAATATGTGTTATGTAATATTTGACGTGCCATCTTCGTAATGTTTCTGTTGCATTGGTGAATAAATGAATCTGAATCTGAATTAGTACTGAGCTGGTCCATGTCATCAGGCTTGTATGAAATGATGCTTTTTACTCCCCGCTTATTATATAGGAAGAAAGTAGAAGGTCGAAGGTTCGAAGGTTCGAAGGAAACTGAGTGTAATGGCCACCCCCTTAACTATAACACGAAATTGGTCGTCGTGTAAGATTATTTAAAAGTTTAGGATAAATAAATATGCGTAGAAAATAAATAAAACTGTATCAACACCAATTACAAAAAATCTCAAAATTTTTAAGAAAAACTTTCCATTTCTTCCTCCAGTGCAAATGAAAATGAAAATTATTTATTTCATGTATACTTTTACAAGTGTTTATGAAAAGTCAGTAAAATAATTTACAGTCAAAAAATAAAATGATGTAAGAAACACTTATTGTGACTCTACCACCGGTTTGGAAGTTGTTTCTATCGAGAAGATTCCTGCGAGAAACTCGATAGACAGTTCCTAGATATTACTCAGACCACCAGATAGTTTGCAGAAAACCGACCATTTGCGGAAGAGAACTATTATGGTGATAAATAAAATAAATTTATAATCGAATAAAATGCTCAAGGGTTTTATTGTTTTATTGTTTAGATGAAGTATGCCTTGGCGGAGGGCCAAGTTATCTGATGAACAAGATTACCAAAGGATAATGCTATTTCTTGCGTGATGGTAAGTAATTTCAGTAGTTATCATTTTTTATTGAGTCATTCTCGATTTGGATCTCAATTGTTTATAGCATTTTTTCGACAAGGACCATAATGTTTTTTTTTTTTAGCATTTTTCCATACCATATCTTTTTAGTTTTTACTAAAGATCTGAAAACCAGAAAAAGACGTTTGCGAAAGATGCGGTTTCGAATCCTGCCTGATGCCAACATGACCAAATGTCTTTTTCTGGTTTTCAGATCTTTAGTAAGGACCATAATATTATTTTAACTAAAGTTGCAGTTTAACTTAGAGTCTGAAAAAATCATAGAATAGTCTAGCTTGTTTTATTTTTTCTTAATCAATCGATTGAATCGATTATCAATCGTTTAAAGCCGCCAATCTCGCAACTTCTAACGTAATCTAATAAATGGCGTGTGCTGCTCATGGCCACCCAAGGTGTTTCTGGGTTTCTCGACTGAGCTTGAATACTTACCTACCCCTTATTCACAAATGCAAATCAACGTTGAGCATTCCTCAGAAGTATAGCAGACCCTTTTAGGCCCATTGACATTTTAAAGGACACCATGAGCGGGTGCTCAGCGTTGTTTTACGTTTGTAAATTCGGGGGATACACATTTGATTCTCGCCTTGAGCTACTCGTTTTCTATTAAAATTTCGAGAACGTCAAATATTTTCAAACTGGGGTCTATCATCTATTCACCATCGGTTCTCAAACTGGTCGCCGTCTAATACACCTCCCGATTCTCTGAACAACATTGGTCCGTGGCGCTTGTCAACAAACCTCGTTCATATAAGAGCGTACACAGACGCACAGCGCATTTCCATTAGGAAAACTGTGCGTGCGCGTCCTGCTGTGGAAAATGGCCGTTTGCTTAGTGAGTACTTTTTTAAAAGGATTATTTAATTAATTAGACTAATTAGTTATGTAGCAGATTTAAAAGAGTGAATTTAATTTAGGTCATTTTGCACAATTTACTAAATTACCTTCCCTTTTATTACTTAGTGAAAAGTGTAAGTGTAAGTGTAAGCCTAACAATGAATATATTAAATATATAAAATCAATGTTCAAATACCTGCTAATAATATGCTCATTTGCTTGCCTTGTAATCAAAAGCGCGTATTTTCAAGCATTCAAAATTTATTTGTGTTAGTTGTTAATTAATTAACTGTGATTATTTGCACAATTGAGTCAATATCTGGGTCATCTTCTTCTTCTTACATAACCCTAAAGTAAGCCGAGCTATACTATGGGTCAGAGTACCCTTATATTCCTGAACACATGGTCGAATCCTGAATAACACTCAGATAAAAACAGAAAATGTTCGTATTTTTCCTGGGTGGGAATCAAACCCTGATCTTCGACGCTATAGGTAGGACCGCTTCTTAATGCATCACTAAACCAAACGGTCTCTTAATCAAAATACGAAATACCACTGTTCTGAAGGCTATTTTTCAACTATGAGAACACATGACAACTTGAAGACATGATTTTTACGAAACTATTTAACCTGACATATTAAAGTAGTTGAATTAATTGACTTGTTAATAAGTAGCTTTAAAGCTAAGCAATGGTAAAACATTCCATGTGTATTTTCTCCAAAGTATACAAAAACAAGAACAATTACAATTCATGAACGTAAAAATTAATAACTTACGGAACTATGTGAATAAAAAGCAAAGTTTTGTTAGAATTAGACCAGAAAAAAACTCCACTCCAGCTCTAGCAACGATATTCGTATTTTTAAATGAATTTTATTTGGTAAACCAGATTTCAGTTAAATTATGACTAAGACCTACAACTTGGACACCAAAATAGTGATCGAGTGACAAGAATCCCTACAGAGCTACATTTTGGTGGAGACCTTGGGTCTACCCAGTTTTTTTTTTTCAGGAAACACCAAAAAAGCCAAAATTTTGGCACTTTATTTTTTACTGGTGTAAATACGGTATTCCAAAGCAGGGCTTGTGAGTGTCGAGAAGATATTATGCATGCAGATTTAACTATTTCAAATGATTTCATGTTTGACGGTTATGCTTTTTAGTATTAAGACTAACTGCATAATTTCTACATGGCTTGGCTTAACTTTTAAATAAATGAATGACCATCACTGGACATTATTTCACTCAGGGTCTGGTGGCCCCAAACTAAACAGGGCTTGTGCTATAAGATACTTATAGACATCTTATAAACACCTAAATACAGACCATGGCAAAACCCGGACCAATACAAACTAGACATGTTCATGCAAACAAATGTTTGTACTGTGCGGGAATCGTACTTGCGACCTCTAGTGTAGCAGCCAACTTCTATACTAGCTATAAAGACCTGTTTCATGAAATAAAGATAATTTCTTTTTTGTCATCTAATTCTTAAATATATAGGTAATAGGTACAGTCAGCCACAAAAAACATTCAACAATCATTCATACTTGTACTGGGTCGGAATAGAATTCACAACCAGTGCCTTGATAGAACCATGACTCTACCGAAACACTAAAAAAATTCAATAGCCTACATATTTTGATCCCAAACAATTTATGCGTCCATGCACATACATCGTTGAATGGTACTAAGCCATATACATTCAATACGAATGGTCAGCATCAATAGGATCGATGTTGACATTTAGTTCAACTCAAAAAGCATTAGTATTCCTTTTTTATCAACCAGTCTGATTTATAATCATGTGAACCGAAACAGCCAGACCATCTTCGTATTATAGCCCTTTAAAACGTACAGCATCTAAGCTATGTGTCTATTCGAGATGGATGATTTCAAGTTTTGAAATTATGCACTTAAACTTACTTAAACCTTACTTAAACGGTTGAATGATGCGCTTACTGTATTTGGAAATGCGTCTTTGCATTCAATATCTCGTACAAAGTAATAGTGAAGGGTTGAATTATTTTCCATACTTATTGAATTAATTTTGCAAGGTCATCATTTTTCTATAAATCCTATTGAAGGTTGGCAGTTCTATTAAGCTGCTTAGTTTATTGCTTTGATTTACTTGTACAAACTAATCAATTCTAATTTTAATTAAAGATTGTAATGATTTAAAAACAATGTTGTATTTATTGCAATAGGTCTTTATTTACCTTCCTTACGTTTCGTCTGCAACAATTAAATATATTAGGGTTCACCTACCTCTTCTAATTAAAAAAGACCGTGACGTCTTATGACCGACTAACTTGTGTTTTGAAAAAAATAAGTGTAGTTGACTCTCTCAAGTCTTCCGGAAATGACAACATTATTTTAACTAAAGAAGGTGCAAGTTTCGGAACACTAATAAAAATCTTCAAGATATTCGGCGAGAGAATTTAAAAATGGTATTACATACTAAGAAGGCATGTCTGCTTATGACTCTTGCCTCATACCAACATGACAATCAGAACAGCAATAATCAAATCCGCCATTACACCAGGTACCGCCCAGAACCCATCAGCGTTTTCCTCCAATGTGCCAATGCGACAATACAAATTTCCTACACAAAATCTAGGTCACGCACCTATAGTCGAATGCAGCGGCGCGTGTAGCTCATCGTCCATAATTACGGCAGATTACGGCCTTGCCTTGCGCAGGAGTGGCGCAAAGAGTCATTCTTCGCGACAGGTCACTCTAACTGCTGACATGCCAAGTGGTTAAATAGGTGTGACAGTTTTACTTGAAGGAGCAGTTGGGAAATGAGTTGTTGTGCTTTTGAAAGTGGTGTGTGGGAATGAAAATACAAGTGCATTTTTTCCTGATAGTGCGATGTGAAACCAATTTTTATTGTATACTAGGGGCCGACTTCGTCCGCGTGGACTTGAGTTAAAAAAATGTGATATTGCTTTATAAATTGTAGCCTATCTTATTCAGATGCATAAGCTATATTACTGTAGACTTTCATTGAAATCCATCTAGTAGTCTTTACGTGTATAAAATGGAGTGACTTTTTCCCAATATAACCCTTCACTGCTCTGCTCCTACTGATCGCAGCGTAAAGAAAAGTATACTATAACCTGCCCAAGAGTATGAAGAATAATTGTGCCAAATTTCGTTAAATCGTAGTTGTTGTTTCTATAACGAACATACAGCAGTCAGCAGACAGACAGACAGATAGACAAAAAAATTACTGATTGAATTTTTGGCATCAGTAGCGATCCCTAATCACCCCTTGATATTTATTTTTTAAATATATTTCATGTACAGAATTGGCTTCTCTACAGATTTATTATAAGTATTGATATTGAATATATATTCTGAAACAGGATATTGTATTCTGCTGTAAGCTTCTCGTTTTATGTGCAGCAGACGTCCATATTAGGTCAAGTTATTTGGCGAGCATGAGACATCCCATTTGCACGGCGAGTACGATGTTGCCGACACTCAGTAAGACATTAACAAACTTAATCACAATGCGCCTCTGAAACAAAGGCAATATGCAGATGTTCTGGAAGAGTAAATATTTGACAAGTAGTACACATAGATACTGGATGCTATAATTTCAAATTCAACAAAATGAAGGTAACTAAACAAAACCCTAAATAAAACGTTCAAGTTTTTGTTATTTAATATTTAAAGTAAATCTCTAAATACCGGAACTAACATTACGACGCATTGAAAACCTCCTTTCGTTCCGTAAAAAGTTCTGTCAACTTGTAAAATAAAGTTAAAAATTGTTTCACGTGGGAACCAGATAAAGATAATCACGATAGAATAATAAATTAAAAAATTATAATGAGTCTAATGAAAAATTTTAGGTACCTGATGAACGCAAAAACAACAAATTAATGATTTACTGAAGAAGGTATCATAAAAAGCTGCTGAGTAGCCAGAAATAAATAATTGTGCAACAGTTATGGCAGACACAACAGAAGACAGTTAATATATTTCTCAGCTAACTTGTAGACCTAGAATCAGCAGAAAATCAGCAACATCGTGTATCACGTCCCCGCTCAAAGGGCAAGGGGGATTGCCCCCGTAATGGGTCGTGTCATGACGTGTCGTGACGTGTCGTTGACCGCCAAAAACGCACAAGGACGACCATCATTTGTTTCCATTGTCTTAGTGACTGATGGATGTTGTAAAACGTATGTTTGGAGAAAATTTCTTTGTCATCATTACTGAGGAATTTGAGTGACACAGGAGTGTACTACATACGTACAGGGCGATTTTGCACGTACATGCCAAATTTTTAAGAGGGACTCAGTTTCAGGAACTGAATAAAGGTGAACTTGCATTTATAATAATAATCCAGACAAACATAATACTGGAAGCTTATTGGAAATGACGCCTTAAAAGATTCTTGCTAGCACAAGAACCGTCTACAAAATCCTAAGACTGCTATTGGAGTTGAAAATTAAAAAATATATATTTCGTTGATTCGTATTTCCTGTGAGTCACTCTCGCAATCAGACGACACCTCTCAAGCTAAAATTCGTCAAACCGTTCAGGCTCCGTAGCGTGAAAACATTCTTTGTATTCTCCTCTACTTTTCCCAATGTTTGTACATGTCTCAAAAAAATGTCTTAGGTAGAATACATTAATTCATCACAATCTTTTTAAATTTATTCGGTAGTTTTCTTGTCCTCGTGTTTATGGAGGATACATAGCAGATTTTTGGTTGAAAACAACATGTTACATAAACACAATATTCTGATCCTAAATATAAGTAAGTAATGTATACTTAAACACAACAAACAACTAACTATTGCTTTCATCTTCATGTGATTTACTTTTACTTGTTCGTAATGGTAGATTATTGTTACTTAATAGTTTTCTTCCTTCCGAAAAGTCATTCGACCATGCGTCAAATTGCTACTTTGCGTTGTTGCTTAAACTCGTGACTGGCCCGTGAAACTGTTTCGACGTAAGCTTTACTTTATGGTGCAAAGGCGCCCACATCAACCTTTACAAAACCAATGCAAAATGGGTCGTACGTCAGCAGCATAAGGGGCCCCTATGTAAAGGTTGATGTGAGCGCCTCTATGTCTTTACAGTCAGCATCTAAATAATGTGTGTGCACGGAGAGGTTTTCGTCTGAAGAAGGCATTAGAGAAAAGCAGCTTTATCACTACAGATTTGAAATAGTGTTTCTCTTGTTATAGGTTAATTCGTGTTTGGGTATAGTGACGCTTAAATCGATTTATTATGTCTTAAACTCGAAGGCATTTATTTCATGTAAACTTTTACAAGTGTTTATAAAAATTATAGGAAAATATAATAATGTAAGAAAAACTTTATGTGACTCTACCACCGATTCGGAAGTTGTTTCTATCAAGAAGAATCCGAAAGTATTTATGTATAGTTTTCCGTTGTCTAGTATCCCATTGTCTAAGATTTGCTTAGTTTGTTATAGGAGGCCCTCTGTGGTATAACTTCCACTGAAAATATTTATTTTGACATTTTCTTTGGGTATAATTTTTGTCTAAAATTTGCTTTGTTTGGTGATAGGCGGCGCTCTGGCATGTGGTATAACTTCCACTTAATTTTTTTCGGCATTTTCCTTGGGTATAATTTTCTGCGAGTTTTGTATAACGCAAGCTTAAACAAGATACTAAATCGTCAAATGCGTGTGCGTATGGGAGGAAGCCGGTAAACTGAGTCCTGTGTGAGTGAACTTTAAAATGCAATTTCTTTGCAACTGTGTTCGTTTCAAAAAAAAGGACCAAGACAAATAACATTTTTAAATTGTTTACATACAAAATGAGAGAAAATACTAATTCAAATTAAAGCGTATCGATGATTGAGGTAAGCGTGAAGCAGCGAGATGTGAAGTGATGTCCGATGTGCACCGCCGGAATAGCACGGCTGATTAGTATGTGATCGCCGTTAGAGCCTTCACCTACTTGCGGCGCGTGATCCTCGAGAAATGGCTCGTCATATATGTGACGTCACTGTCTTCGATCATTTTGTGCCACAGGTTACAACTATTACAAAATGTTTTGGTGATTTGGTTAAAATTGTTAACGTGACTGGGTCAAAACTCGAGTTTAAGTATTATATTAAATTAATTAATTTTTCAGTATTAAAATAACATTACGCATATTAATTGTGCAATAGAAAGAAATTAAGAGTAGAAATATTAATTAATTAATTACATAAAGGTGAATAAAGTTAAAATCAACAGATATATAAAATGATTTAGTACAATTACATGGAAAATAATATCAAAATAAATCAAAACCAAAATCACTAAGTCAAATCAAAATACGTAATAATTATGAAGAGTTGTTTATTAGTAGGACGTAGGTAGTGAAAAAAGAAACGGGATGATCACCTGAGAATTTAAGTGAGCAGAGCTGATGAACGTGATAATTTTTGTAACCATACCTACTAAGGCAGAGACTTATTAAAAAACAGAAACAGTATTTTTAAAACGACATGAGTCAACCTTGCCGCCCTAACCCCTCAAAAGTGCCTACAATTCAGAGCTAACGTTTATTCATGTGCAAGCAGAAATAAGTGTTAATTTACAAACTTCTCATAAAGAAACTACATAATTCAAAGGTACGTCAAGCAAGCATCCGTTGGCTGTTAAATTGGTCGTGTATGTCCTTAGCCATCAGTCATGTTTAGACCTGACAATCCTGACATCCGTACATTCACGTCTAACTTTTGGATTACTTGCTTCATATGCAGTGATAAATCTTAGTTGACTGTACGTTGGTATACTAATTCGGTTCGATTCCCACCGGAGCGAAGCGGAGATGTGTTTTAATTTAAACAACCAATGGCCCCAAGTCTGCTAATTTGAAAGGCTTTAATTGAATCGTAATTGAGTCTCAATCGGCTTATCTAACACATTTTCTATGAAAAATAGAAAAATATGTCGAAATTGTCTATTACGATTAAATTGAAGCGTTCTAAAATTAGCAGACTTGGGGCCCATATTGTTTGTTTACTTTAGGGCTGATTTTATCCATTCATTCATTGACATCGAATATTTTAGCAACGTAGGTACGGGTAAAACATGAGAAATTCTTAAAAGAAAAAGTTTATAGTTGACATACCACATGAGCCATTTTAAAGTATATATTTGTAGTATTCTTTTTAACATGTTGATCGATGAATTCCATAATAAAATATAATTTAAAAAAAACCTTGTCTTAACATTTCTATTCTGTGTCTTCAACATTTGTTCAATAACATTCATCGGTCATAGCCTTTTATACGAACTATTGGAATCCCTTGTTTCACATTTTATGCGAATGCGTTCACTTGATCGTGTAAAAATAAACATTACTGATGACTTTAGAATTTTATTGATGACATGATGGCGCTTAATTACCATGGATAATAGATCGCTGGCTGATATTATGGGCATACATTTGCAATCGTTAATACCAGGAACACACGGAAATGGTCTGATGATTTCCAGTGAGATAACAAAGTAATTAAGTTAAATGTGCGGGATGATTAGGGACTTGATCTCAAAATGGAAAAGAAAGGAAAACAGGCAAGCTCTACCTAGTTGGCTTGTGTCAAGCATTATGCCACTGGACACTATTCCACATAGCGCTGTCTAGCACCTAAGTAAGTTAATTGAAGTTCTAGACAACGGATAAACATAAAACGGTTTTTTTGTAACAAATAAACAGCCATGTTCATGCACACAAAAGTTCGTACTGTGCGGGGTTCGAATCCGCGAGCTCTGATGTAGTAGCTAATTTCTCAACCATTACACCATTGTTATTCGTCATTAATGTTAGTTTCTCTGTGTTCAGAAAAGTCTGTCAGGACGCCTATGACGAAAGTTACAGGATTTATGTATTCAGGGTTTCATTCATACTCGGTTGAAGTGGAACAGGACCAAGTCTGCGGCATGCTAAGCGTTGATGTCATGGTTGACGTCGCTAGATGTCAGTCGTTAAGCCTAACCACAGGCCTAAGAGCGGCTTTATAACCTGTGACATTATGGTTGCTTGCCAACCTTACACCCCTCTAACAATTCGCACTGAGCCTGCGTGTTGGAGTATGTCTTGTTCTACCTCATAGTTGAGGTGAGGCCTGTGCCGTGCGATCTATGTCCGGAAATATCAACCGATTAGGAATCCTAAAAACGTAAATAGGTGTCGCGGTAGACATTGCAATTCATGGGGAGAAGAGTCCTGGACTCCTGGAAAACTGGCATTCCATAGCTCTGAACTATCTTCAAGTCGTAAAGAACCAGAGGAGTAGTGGGGGGAATCACGTCACTGTATTGCCTTAAAAAAATGTAAACTAAGGAATGTTATTTGTCTAGTGTATTTTTTCTTAGAACCTAATTAGCGTGCATATTTGCCGCCTATTCTTTGATGATGCCTAGAACCGAGATGTTTCAAATAATTCTACGTTAATTAATTCAATAATGATTGCCTTGTAATACATCATTTACTATAGATTCTGTGAAAGATGCACGTGTTATAAATTAAACTGTATAAACAAACTTTTAATACAGATCGGTTTGAATGTTTTGTAAGGATTGTACGTATACCTAGTAAATTATTTATTAAACAGAACTATTATAATGTTTACTGTTTGGGCGTTTTGATGTTAGTTCTTTGGTCTGTCCTGGAATTTAAATGTTCGATCCGAAATTTCAGGCGTCGATGATAGTGGCACGAATGAATTTCAATATAAAAAAGTCAAATAGGGACATGAAAAACATTGTTAAATTTAATCAATAAAACCGAAAATAGAAGGTGGATCATTATTTATCTGAACAAATACGTGTCACGTGCTGCTTTAGAAATAACAAATTAGCCAAAAATACTCAACTGACATTAAATCTGTTACAAGGTGATGTTTGGGATACCACTTGCATGTTCATAGGCCTAGTTTATGCGGTACTAATTCGCATGTTCTCTTTCGTAACAACGTTTTCCGGCTATCTGGCCTCTACTTGTGAAGGTGACAACTTCGTCTTATGCTTATTAGTAATATTATTTTATATTAATTTATTTTACTTTTCACATAACAGAAAATAAAAAAAAACAGTTCATACCCTGTTTTCTTTACTGACAAATGTTTAGGTTTTTGAAGTAAACCTAATTTCCCATTCTGAAAAGCTTTTTTCCCTTATTCATAAAAACTCAAAGAGTGAAGTTTTATGTTTTACATTCTCAATGCCAATGATATTTAAAAGAGATAGATACGTTATACAGCGAAGTCAAAAATTGTCTCCTGGCGTAGGTACCTAGGTTCTATAATTTGACCGTGTGTACAAGATAGTATGATTAATTATTAGAGCGCAAACAAGACAGATACATGCCACGCAGTGTCGTCTCAAACTGATGCTTTGCTCAGGTGTTCAGGTTCTGATTTCGGGTTCCCCCTTCTTAAAGCACAAGTAACCTATCGAGATACGTCTTTTTAATTATAATACACAGGTGACAGGATACTTAAATCGCTATAACAATGCTGCAGTACTAAATCAACTTCTGTAAATAAGTCTAGAAAACATTTTTTTCTCCTCACATTTAATGAGCCCTGTAACATTTATGCATATTTATATTTGTACTGTCAAATTTTCAGTACGTTTTGGCAGTCTTCTGTGCGGTGGTAGGCGCTGCCCCTCCCGCTCCCCCGCGGCTCTACACACAACCGTCGCACGCGCAACTACAACAGCAAATCAACCCGTAAGTGCCGACTTTATGAAATAAAAATAGTTACCTACCGTAATTATTTCACATCGTTCGGGTAACCGTTGTTCTGATCAACTATTTATTTAATAAAGCAGCTCTTACAATTAAAGCTGCTGTCACTTTCAGTACTATACACAATTTACGGGGCAGCATAAGTTTGAAGCCGTGCTCAACCTTGATTGACGTTATTTTGTGAATTCGGGCTATACAGCTAACATCAAGATCACCTGACCATAAAAAACAAAGCTTGTACTATGGGTACTATAGATTGATGGATCTTATTTATTAAAATATGTCTTATTATAATGAAATAAATAATAATACCCAACTGATAGATATAGAACAAACGCAAAATGTACAACTGAATGTTTGTTCTGGGTGGGTATGAAACCCGCGGACATAGGTGCTTTAGGCAAGACCACTACCTAAGAGACCAACAGACCAGTCGGTATTCGTTGTCATACAATTTAAAGTTCTCAACATATAGATAAATTAGAAGCGTGTTACGCTATGCTGTTTAGGCTCACCTTTCTTTCGTTTAAGCTAGTTTCTAGTGAAAATAAGCAAAAAATTAAATGTAATTATGTCCACATGTAAGTTTGCTCCCTACATAACATGATTAGCCGTCCTTGCTCAGTAACTTCAGCCCAAGTTTAATACCAAGGAGTCGAAGAAATGTAGCTTTGCTCCTACTGAAAAATAGGCGTTTAATTTTGTGTGTGTTCATCATCCACATCGTTAATTTAATAGAAGGTACTCGTAGGCTTGGCACAAAAGCTTACAGATTTTAACAATCTTGACAAAAGATAAATGAAAATGCACAATTTGAAGACAAACAAAAAAGTTTTCGGGGTGACCTTTTAAATTACAGCAATTTGACTATTTTTTTATTAATTTTCCAGGTATGACTACTATTTGGACAACCCAGAAGTAGCCCATTACTACAACCAGGCGCAACAAAAACAAGGTAAGATGAACTTATACCCAAATAGGTATTCATCATCCGCCTAAAGCCGATCTTGAAAATTATAATTGAATAAAGTGTTAGAGGTCACCCCCTTATTCATAAATACTTAAACAGCTTTTCACCAACACTTTATCCTTTGTATCAATTTGTCTCTTTCGTTCTTGTTGCTGCCGCCATTTACGAGTAAGTGACAGAACACGTCAGTTGCTTAAACTATGCTTTAGCGTTGCGTTCGTTTTTATGAATAAGAGGGTTACAGTGTATGGATTTTTAGTACTCGCTTATGACTTGACTTTATCTATCAGTTTTACCAAAATAAATGCACAGCACCTGTCCACCAATTAGTTTCATCAACAGACATTGTAACTACTGCACTAAACTCGTGGTCCAATGTTTTTCAGCAAACTCTGCCAACGGTCCAAATGGAGCTCCATCGAGGCTTGAGAGCCTGGAGCCAGATAGCGAAGTCGAGCTGCTTCCTGGGGCCCAGCAGCCACAACAACCTCCACAACAGGTATGTACTAAGGAAACTTATCAGCTTAACGCTGTTTTATAATACTCTCGAAAAACAAAAAGCGTAATAAGCCAGAGTCGCTTTTTTTTTCGTTGTGACTACTGCTGTTTAGCCGCTGATGGCTTTGACAGCTTTGCCGGACTGTAGAGTGAGCGCAGAAGGCTCTTAACCCTACCAGAGTCGCTTTAGTAAAATTCAAATACCTATTAAAATGCGAGTATATTGGTACGCCTAAGCGGGTACTCCTAAGGATGCACACGGGCTATAAAACGCTGCCATAAAACGCCGACCCAAAACGCCGCCACAATTGCCTGTAGTTTGTATGGTGTCGTGTGGCACGTGGCCTCTTCACGCCACTCGCTACAACGCCAGTGGCGGCGTTTTGTGGCGCCACAAGACGCTTAGCTGTGACTGTGATAGACTTTTACGAGGATATTGTTTTGACATATTCTTTACAGACGCCAGTATCTCCCAACCTGCCTGGTCTTATTCCTGGGCAACGGGTCTTCATAGTCCACATGCCAGTGCCAGGATACCGGTAAGTTTTTATTTATTTACACTTTAACATGAATAAAGCATACGACCTAAGTATTCTTATATGTTTTTTTAATGGATGACTATGAAAAAAAACTGAGAGCGTCTTATTTACATCTAACATGTTGCAGTATGGATTGCACCACCAGTGGGACGTAAATTTCGTTATTAAGTTTCTAGTTCACCATATTCGTAAGGCAGGATCTTTTTTGGCTAGAAAAAATATCCGGCCAAATAGATCGTTCAAACTGTAAATTGACCAAGCAAATTGTTACTTGTTAAAAATAGGGGCGAATAAATAATAATTAAAAAAAATGCATAGGTCGACTGAATCTGACAAAATGGTAGACAGTAGTTTTGGGTGCAAAGACAATAATAGTACGGACAGTTGACGTAGCCCTACATAAATGAAAATTCCACCAACCTTTCACGACCTTCTCCGACTCCTAGAATTGGTGATGAACGGGATCTCCAGGTGTACACGAAACTGCCATCACACCCGACGGAAATAAATTTCACTCACTGCTTTTCTTTCTAACAGTCATTAATACGAAAACTAACACAAAATGTACATAGCACAGCAGAAGGGTACTTTTTCACTGCACAAAGCGCTTGACAATCACCTCTGGTGATCAGACTGCGCTGATGGTGTCCTAGTGGGTAAACTCGAATGACAGATACGAAAAACGACGGCAGAGTAAACATTGATACATATGAGACTACCCTCAACTGTCCGATTATTTGTTAGGTGCGTTCTGATACACAACGTACAGAAGTGCACATATCTACCTCTCCATGGGGAGGACCTTATGCGGCTGACATAAGACCCATTTTGCAATGGTTTAATTAGGGGGGGATGTGTGCGCCTATCTGTATACTTTTACGAACATTACATTTAAATATGAAGGGTCAGCTTGCCTTCTTTTACTGGAAGGAAAATAATAACTCCATGAATGCTTTAATATTTTCAGACCAGGATCTATTGGGGGTTACCAGCCTGTGTACATCGTTGCAGCAGCTCCTCAGGGTAACGCTGGATATCCAGGAAACGGTAAGCATTGAAGACCAACTTGAATTTGAACTATTTGTATCTATACTTACGAGTATTTCATAGTAGGAGAGCCTATGAACAGGTTTTTGTGAGTAAATGGTGCTACATTCGCTTAGTCCAGGAACTATGTGAATGTGGTACAGACCATACTCCTGCATAAGTATTTTTATATATTTTAATCTTAAATGTGCCCTTGCGAACCCATTCTATCATATTTCCTCTGCCTGTAGGTTGTCTGGTAGAGATTGCTTCTAGCAATAATACCGCCTAAATTGTACATTCATGTAAACATGTATTACTTACAAATGTATTAATTTAGTGTGCAATAGAGTGTTTGTCTATCCATCTGTATACAAAATTATTAATGTGAAAGAGAGAGTAGGAACTTACTTCATTTCACATCACAGAGCCTTTTCATGTTTTTCTTCAGGTCAGAGCACAATACTATCCATACTACTAACCATCAACATTTTCCCAGGTTACCAAAACGCCGTGCTCCTCGACCCGTCAGGCCAAGCAGTGATATCACCGTTGCTGGGCTACCCTCGTATCCCAGGAGTTCAGCAGCCTATTAACCCTGGCTACCTGCTGGCACCGCAGCTGCAACACCTAAATAGACCTTATGAACTTGCTTACCAACAAGAACCTGCTGCATACCAGTTAGTAGCACACACGTATATTAAATGCCATGCGGACATGACTGCTAAAATTTTTATCTTTCGAGGAGACATCTCCTAAGCTGTATTTGCATGGGCCAGCATGGTATGGGTGCCACCCCGACCGAATTTATTGATATATTCTTCAGACATCTCCGTGCTTGGGGGCACGTTGGGCAATTGGTCCTGGCTATAGATGTCGGCCGTTAAGCCTAGTCGTAGGCCTCAAGGTGACTTTGAAACATTTTGCAGTAATTTATCACTTATTATTTATCTTACACCACCTAAAAATCAGGTTGGAGTATGGCTCGCGCTAACCCATAGTTGAGGTGAGGCCTGTGCTCAGCAGTTGGACGTATAAAACCTTTATACGTTGTCTGTGTGTAGTGTGTGCTGTATTTTTGCTTCGGAAATCCGATTATTATACTGTCTCTACTTCAAAACCTAATAGGAATCTTTTTACAGGCCCGGTCAACCTGGACCCCAGGCAACACCTGGAACCAGACCAGTCCAGCTTTCGCAGCTGATAGCTCTTCAGACCCACGCTGCCAACACAGCCACCAATCCACGGAATGTTGGCAATGGTTCGTAAAGACCTTTGAACAGTATTCGTTTGCAAACTGTTGTACAGAGGTGTCCCCTTGAACCTTTACAAAACCACTGCGAAATTGTTCTTTTGTCAGCAGTATCGGTGCCCCATGTGAAGGTTGATGTGAAGGCCTCTGTACAGCACCCAAAGTTAGAGGGTTACGGCCGGTAAAAGCTAAGCCTTCATTGTTACTAAGTACCTAAATCACTCCGCCTTAGAAATCCTATATTAGCCCAACCAGTCACTTGGCCACTTTGACTGTTTTCTTAAATCTAGGTCTGAGTTTTTTTTCAAATATGCCTCGTGATACCAATAGGTTTCGATATACCTCAGTTCTACCATTCCCAGTTAAAATATACCTTCACCTGCCTCATTTCACGAGCTGATCAGTTAACTCAAAATTTCAGAACAAACCCCAAACGCCGAGCCCAAACGTTCGGCCCAATCACGAGAGAGCGCCGAGACGAAAGAAGCCGACGACACTCGACGCAGCGCGAACGCCCGTCCGCTCCCAGCGCACGCGCAGCCTAAACAGTAGGACGAGACTTGAGGAGTATACAGAGTGATTTACAGAAGACTATGTTTTAAAAAATCAGTTTCAAAAAGGCTAATTGAATTAACCAGTTGTTAATTCTCATGCCAAACCATTGGTTAAAGATAATGCGTGTGACCGCTGATTAATTTTTAAGATATTGAGTTTACAATTCAGGAATCAGTTTTTTTTTTGAATAAAACAAATAAAATACACTAAATTTCACTAAGCACACCTCTACCGAACTAATGAATTTAATAATCATTGTTCAGAGTTTCGAAGGCAAAATACAATAATTTATTGATAGACATTTACTGATTGAAATGTGATAGTAAAAGTATTGTATTGAATGAATAGCTTTTAATGTGTATAGAGAAGTTATTAACTCAGTCTTTTCAAGTGAACAGTTAATTGCATTATTTTTCATTTTGGCAGTTGCTTATCCAAATGTTTTGAATAATAATTATCTAAGTGAATATCCAAATTTTGCTATTATTAATAGATAAATCAAATCTAATTGTGTTCAATATTTTATAACATAATTGTCTATACTTATAGTATGTTGTAAACTATTTTCAAAATGTTATAAATTGATGTTAAGCTATAAAATTACAAGTATTTAAAACAAAAACTGCGATTTTACTATATTATGTACCAGACTTTATTAAAAAAGTTAGTTGACAGAAAAAAAATGTAGGTGATAATGAGATTTTGGTGTATTTTTATTAGTTAATAACCTCCTAGTGATAGATGACTCGACTCACAGCTGTTGAGTATTTTAAGGACTTCGACAGCATTGTGGCTTTGGTATTAAACATTTCTGATGGCCCAGGCCTTAACTTGGCACGAATATCTACATAGAGTTATGTATAAAATGGCAGCATTATACTTTTGTAATTTGATAGTGATTTTTTTCAGTATTTTTTTCTAAAAGCAAAGTAAATTTTCTGAATCTTGAAAATTCGGCATATTTTGAAAACACTGCCATGTACTTTTAAATATACTTTTCTTCTGTGGTTGACAAATCCAAACGATTCAGAAGTGAATTAAATGGCATACACCAGAATGAAATTGAAATCAGTTTAAACACAGTCACCTGAAAAAAATATTGTGTTTGAATTTGCAGTATCATTGGTGACAAGAGCACCTTGTGCCTGCCTGACCCGCTTTGTGAATGTTTGATTAGACTTTGAGGTTATTTTACGGAGAGATTACACCATGGAGAGCGTCGTGGCCCAGTGGTTAGACACTCTGGCTCGGAACTCCGACCGGATCCCGAGATCAAATCTTGCCGGAACACACAGACCTACTTTGTGCTCATTAAACAATTTGCTGCTAACCCTCCGGCGATGGAAAACACTGATATATTAAACCCAAGCAAACCGGATAACGGCGGTAGGCTCGCCCCTCACCACGTTGGGTTAAAATTCCTTTGGCGAAATGTAGGCTTCTGAATGTTCCGTTCACCAACAAGGCAACAATCAGTGTGCCTCTCTCTCTACCCATTAGGGATATGGTTGTGATTATGTTATGTTATGTTTAAAATTTGAACCGTTTAAATTCTAACCATCATTACAACTCGTTACACAGTAAGAGCGTAATTACATAACTGTGAGAATGAGTGCCCACCGTTACACTCCAACCCTCTAATGCGAGCTGTATTAAATCACGTATCACGATAATCTAAACAGACCGCTAGGTGGCGTGGCAGGCGGCTAATGAGCACTGCTGGATAGGGTTGCTCATTCTGAATTAGGGGATACTGAATGAAAGAAGGAAACAGTTTTAATTAGTCCCACACTATGAAGGCAAACAATAATGAAAAAACAAAACACATTCGAAAATGAACAGCCGAGACTACTCTAACTAGAATCTTGGAATTTGTAAGTGTACATGATGTAAGCGGGCACTCAAAAAGGATTTCAAGGGTGAAAGAGTGGGATGAAAGTCCACGCGGACGAAGTTGCGGCTGCTACATATTATAAATCTCTGAACGACAATATCAATTGAGTTGTACCTTCTGGGTAGCGATTGACAACCGAGTTATCGTAAGATTCAGTAACGAGTCCGTCTTGGCTTCAGGCGTAAAGATACTGCATGGAAAATGCTAAAAAATATTATTAACAACTTTTATTTAATTTTAGTAAATCGCTTGTTCAGCGAAAGCGCTTTAATTTTGTCGATGTTGAAGCCAATGGCATTTAGTTTTAACTTAGAGAATAATACAGACACCTCCCACATTGAAAATAATCTCTTCGTACAATAACTCTGTTCAGGTTCAGGAGAAACCCTTTTCTTTTTTCTTTCTTCGGCACCGGCACCATTTTTTTATTAATTTTCCAGGTATGACTACTATTTGGACAACCCAGAAGTAGCCCATTACTACAACCAGGCGCAACAAAAACAAGGTAAGATGAACTTATACCCAAATAGGTATTCATCATCCGCCTAAAGCCGATCTTGAAAATTATAATTGAATAAAGTGTTAGAGGTCACCCCCTTATTCATAAATACTTAAACAGCTTTTCACCAACACTTTATCCTTTGTATCAATTTGTCTCTTTCGTTCTTGTTGCTGCCGCCATTTACGAGTAAGTGACAGAACACGTCAGTTGCTTAAACTATGCTTTAGCGTTGCGTTCGTTTTTATGAATAAGAGGGTTACAGTGTATGGATTTTTAGTACTCGCTTATGACTTGACTTTATCTATCAGTTTTACCAAAATAAATGCACAGCACCTGTCCACCAATTAGTTTCATCAACAGACATTGTAACTACTGCACTAAACTCGTGGTCCAATGTTTTTCAGCAAACTCTGCCAACGGTCCAAATGGAGCTCCATCGAGGCTTGAGAGCCTGGAGCCAGATAGCGAAGTCGAGCTGCTTCCTGGGGCCCAGCAGCCACAACAACCTCCACAACAGGTATGTACTAAGGAAACTTATCAGCTTAACGCTGTTTTATAATACTCTCGAAAAACAAAAAGCGTAATAAGCCAGAGTCGCTTTTTTTTTCGTTGTGACTACTGCTGTTTAGCCGCTGATGGCTTTGACAGCTTTGCCGGACTGTAGAGTGAGCGCAGAAGGCTCTTAACCCTACCAGAGTCGCTTTAGTAAAATTCAAATACCTATTAAAATGCGAGTATATTGGTACGCCTAAGCGGGTACTCCTAAGGATGCACACGGGCTATAAAACGCTGCCATAAAACGCCGACCCAAAACGCCGCCACAATTGCCTGTAGTTTGTATGGTGTCGTGTGGCACGTGGCCTCTTCACGCCACTCGCTACAACGCCAGTGGCGGCGTTTTGTGGCGCCACAAGACGCTTAGCTGTGACTGTGATAGACTTTTACGAGGATATTGTTTTGACATATTCTTTACAGACGCCAGTATCTCCCAACCTGCCTGGTCTTATTCCTGGGCAACGGGTCTTCATAGTCCACATGCCAGTGCCAGGATACCGGTAAGTTTTTATTTATTTACACTTTAACATGAATAAAGCATACGACCTAAGTATTCTTATATGTTTTTTTAATGGATGACTATGAAAAAAAACTGAGAGCGTCTTATTTACATCTAACATGTTGCAGTATGGATTGCACCACCAGTGGGACGTAAATTTCGTTATTAAGTTTCTAGTTCACCATATTCGTAAGGCAGGATCTTTTTTGGCTAGAAAAAATATCCGGCCAAATAGATCGTTCAAACTGTAAATTGACCAAGCAAATTGTTACTTGTTAAAAATAGGGGCGAATAAATAATAATTAAAAAAAATGCATAGGTCGACTGAATCTGACAAAATGGTAGACAGTAGTTTTGGGTGCAAAGACAATAATAGTACGGACAGTTGACGTAGCCCTACATAAATGAAAATTCCACCAACCTTTCACGACCTTCTCCGACTCCTAGAATTGGTGATGAACGGGATCTCCAGGTGTACACGAAACTGCCATCACACCCGACGGAAATAAATTTCACTCACTGCTTTTCTTTCTAACAGTCATTAATACGAAAACTAACACAAAATGTACATAGCACAGCAGAAGGGTACTTTTTCACTGCACAAAGCGCTTGACAATCACCTCTGGTGATCAGACTGCGCTGATGGTGTCCTAGTGGGTAAACTCGAATGACAGATACGAAAAACGACGGCAGAGTAAACATTGATACATATGAGACTACCCTCAACTGTCCGATTATTTGTTAGGTGCGTTCTGATACACAACGTACAGAAGTGCACATATCTACCTCTCCATGGGGAGGACCTTATGCGGCTGACATAAGACCCATTTTGCAATGGTTTAATTAGGGGGGGATGTGTGCGCCTATCTGTATACTTTTACGAACATTACATTTAAATATGAAGGGTCAGCTTGCCTTCTTTTACTGGAAGGAAAATAATAACTCCATGAATGCTTTAATATTTTCAGACCAGGATCTATTGGGGGTTACCAGCCTGTGTACATCGTTGCAGCAGCTCCTCAGGGTAACGCTGGATATCCAGGAAACGGTAAGCATTGAAGACCAACTTGAATTTGAACTATTTGTATCTATACTTACGAGTATTTCATAGTAGGAGAGCCTATGAACAGGTTTTTGTGAGTAAATGGTGCTACATTCGCTTAGTCCAGGAACTATGTGAATGTGGTACAGACCATACTCCTGCATAAGTATTTTTATATATTTTAATCTTAAATGTGCCCTTGCGAACCCATTCTATCATATTTCCTCTGCCTGTAGGTTGTCTGGTAGAGATTGCTTCTAGCAATAATACCGCCTAAATTGTACATTCATGTAAACATGTATTACTTACAAATGTATTAATTTAGTGTGCAATAGAGTGTTTGTCTATCCATCTGTATACAAAATTATTAATGTGAAAGAGAGAGTAGGAACTTACTTCATTTCACATCACAGAGCCTTTTCATGTTTTTCTTCAGGTCAGAGCACAATACTATCCATACTACTAACCATCAACATTTTCCCAGGTTACCAAAACGCCGTGCTCCTCGACCCGTCAGGCCAAGCAGTGATATCACCGTTGCTGGGCTACCCTCGTATCCCAGGAGTTCAGCAGCCTATTAACCCTGGCTACCTGCTGGCACCGCAGCTGCAACACCTAAATAGACCTTATGAACTTGCTTACCAACAAGAACCTGCTGCATACCAGTTAGTAGCACACACGTATATTAAATGCCATGCGGACATGACTGCTAAAATTTTTATCTTTCGAGGAGACATCTCCTAAGCTGTATTTGCATGGGCCAGCATGGTATGGGTGCCACCCCGACCGAATTTATTGATATATTCTTCAGACATCTCCGTGCTTTGGGGCACGTTGGGCAATTGGTCCTGGCTATAGATGTCGGCCGTTAAGCCTAGTCGTAGGCCTCAAGGTGACTTTGAAACATTTTGCAGTAATTTATCACTTATTATTTATCTTACACCACCTAAAAATCAGGTTGGAGTATGGCTCGCGCTAACCCATAGTTGAGGTGAGGCCTGTGCTCAGCAGTTGGACGTATAAAACCTTTATACGTTGTCTGTGTGTAGTGTGTGCTGTATTTTTGCTTCGGAAATCCGATTATTATACTGTCTCTACTTCAAAACCTAATAGGAATCTTTTTACAGGCCCGGTCAACCTGGACCCCAGGCAACACCTGGAACCAGACCAGTCCAGCTTTCGCAGCTGATAGCTCTTCAGACCCACGCTGCCAACACAGCCACCAATCCACGGAATGTTGGCAATGGTTCGTAAAGACCTTTGAACAGTATTCGTTTGCAAACTGTTGTACAGAGGTGTCCCCTTGAACCTTTACAAAACCACTGCGAAATTGTTCTTTTGTCAGCAGTATCGGTGCCCCATGTGAAGGTTGATGTGAAGGCCTCTGTACAGCACCCAAAGTTAGAGGGTTACGGCCGGTAAAAGCTAAGCCTTCATTGTTACTAAGTACCTAAATCACTCCGCCTTAGAAATCCTATATTAGCCCAACCAGTCACTTGGCCACTTTGACTGTTTTCTTAAATCTAGGTCTGAGTTTTTTTTCAAATATGCCTCGTGATACCAATAGGTTTCGATATACCTCAGTTCTACCATTCCCAGTTAAAATATACCTTCACCTGCCTCATTTCACGAGCTGATCAGTTAACTCAAAATTTCAGAACAAACCCCAAACGCCGAGCCCAAACGTTCGGCCCAATCACGAGAGAGCGCCGAGACGAAAGAAGCCGACGACACTCGACGCAGCGCGAACGCCCGTCCGCTCCCAGCGCACGCGCAGCCTAAACAGTAGGACGAGACTTGAGGAGTATACAGAGTGATTTACAGAAGACTATGTTTTAAAAAATCAGTTTCAAAAAGGCTAATTGAATTAACCAGTTGTTAATTCTCATGCCAAACCATTGGTTAAAGATAATGCGTGTGACCGCTGATTAATTTTTAAGATATTGAGTTTACAATTCAGGAATCAGTTTTTTTTTTGAATAAAACAAATAAAATACACTAAATTTCACTAAGCACACCTCTACCGAACTAATGAATTTAATAATCATTGTTCAGAGTTTCGAAGGCAAAATACAATAATTTATTGATAGACATTTACTGATTGAAATGTGATAGTAAAAGTATTGTATTGAATGAATAGCTTTTAATGTGTATAGAGAAGTTATTAACTCAGTCTTTTCAAGTGAACAGTTAATTGCATTATTTTTCATTTTGGCAGTTGCTTATCCAAATGTTTTGAATAATAATTATCTAAGTGAATATCCAAATTTTGCTATTATTAATAGATAAATCAAATCTAATTGTGTTCAATATTTTATAACATAATTGTCTATACTTATAGTATGTTGTAAACTATTTTCAAAATGTTATAAATTGATGTTAAGCTATAAAATTACAAGTATTTAAAACAAAAACTGCGATTTTACTATATTATGTACCAGACTTTATTAAAAAAGTTAGTTGACAGAAAAAAAATGTAGGTGATAATGAGATTTTGGTGTATTTTTATTAGTTAATAACCTCCTAGTGATAGATGACTCGACTCACAGCTGTTGAGTATTTTAAGGACTTCGACAGCATTGTGGCTTTGGTATTAAACATTTCTGATGGCCCAGGCCTTAACTTGGCACGAATATCTACATAGAGTTATGTATAAAATGGCAGCATTATACTTTTGTAATTTGATAGTGATTTTTTTCAGTATTTTTTTCTAAAAGCAAAGTAAATTTTCTGAATCTTGAAAATTCGGCATATTTTGAAAACACTGCCATGTACTTTTAAATATACTTTTCTTCTGTGGTTGACAAATCCAAACGATTCAGAAGTGAATTAAATGGCATACACCAGAATGAAATTGAAATCAGTTTAAACACAGTCACCTGAAAAAAATATTGTGTTTGAATTTGCAGTATCATTGGTGACAAGAGCACCTTGTGCCTGCCTGACCCGCTTTGTGAATGTTTGATTAGACTTTGAGGTTATTTTACGGAGAGATTACACCATGGAGAGCGTCGTGGCCCAGTGGTTAGACACTCTGGCTCGGAACTCCGACCGGATCCCGAGATCAAATCTTGCCGGAACACACAGACCTACTTTGTGCTCATTAAACAATTTGCTGCTAACCCTCCGGCGATGGAAAACACTGATATATTAAACCCAAGCAAACCGGATAACGGCGGTAGGCTCGCCCCTCACCACGTTGGGTTAAAATTCCTTTGGCGAAATGTAGGCTTCTGAATGTTCCGTTCACCAACAAGGCAACAATCAGTGTGCCTCTCTCTCTACCCATTAGGGATATGGTTGTGATTATGTTATGTTATGTTTAAAATTTGAACCGTTTAAATTCTAACCATCATTACAACTCGTTACACAGTAAGAGCGTAATTACATAACTGTGAGAATGAGTGCCCACCGTTACACTCCAACCCTCTAATGCGAGCTGTATTAAATCACGTATCACGATAATCTAAACAGACCGCTAGGTGGCGTGGCAGGCGGCTAATGAGCACTGCTGGATAGGGTTGCTCATTCTGAATTAGGGGATACTGAATGAAAGAAGGAAACAGTTTTAATTAGTCCCACACTATGAAGGCAAACAATAATGAAAAAACAAAACACATTCGAAAATGAACAGCCGAGACTACTCTAACTAGAATCTTGGAATTTGTAAGTGTACATGATGTAAGCGGGCACTCAAAAAGGATTTCAAGGGTGAAAGAGTGGGATGAAAGTCCACGCGGACGAAGTTGCGGCTGCTACATATTATAAATCTCTGAACGACAATATCAATTGAGTTGTACCTTCTGGGTAGCGATTGACAACCGAGTTATCGTAAGATTCAGTAACGAGTCCGTCTTGGCTTCAGGCGTAAAGATACTGCATGGAAAATGCTAAAAAATATTATTAACAACTTTTATTTAATTTTAGTAAATCGCTTGTTCAGCGAAAGCGCTTTAATTTTGTCGATGTTGAAGCCAATGGCATTTAGTTTTAACTTAGAGAATAATACAGACACCTCCCACATTGAAAATAATCTCTTCGTACAATAACTCTGTTCAGGTTCAGGAGAAACCCTTTTCTTTTTTCTTTCTTCGGCACCGGTAGGCAGTGGAACACTTTCTCTGCGTCTGTGTTTTCGAACACAGAAGACCTCGGTTCGGTTTCGGTGTCTTTAAAGGGAGGGTGAACAGGCATCATCTGAGTAATCGGGGTTCATCCCCCATTGACCCCCATTGACTCATCGCTTACCATCAGACTAGACTGGGGAAACCGAACCGCCTACGAATTGAATGTTTTTTGAGCAGGTTTAAGATTTTTAGTTACTCAAAAAGAATTAATACAAAATTCACTTACAGAGAAAACCTTATACGAAACAATATTTAATAAAAAGCATGGCAAGCGCACACAGATATTATGCAAGCAAGGGTAGGGTAGGTCGAAGTTTCTGACGCGTTCTTAGTGGCAGTTTGATGCAACTTTGTACCGTGGTCTGCACTTTCACAGGCAATATCCTTACGATTAAGTCTGGACGCTTGTGCTAGCCCTACCACAGCCCAGTACAGGTAGAAAGCCGTCGTGGAAGCCGGTCGCGGTGCACTATCGCTCCATATCTGCCGTACCGGGAATCTTCAGCACCGAGCCTGTTCCTAGAATATAGCATTCCAACTGCTGTATCATCGTAGAAGACAGCATTAGCTGTCTCTTTATCACTTTATAACTTTTTGCTGGAGATTAATTAGATAGTTGTGGAGTGATTTATGTAGTTGTTAGCGAGTTGAGGAAGTGATGTCCAGTGATGAAATTTAGACGGGCTATTATAAGTAGCAGACAGAATGATAACATATTGCTTTGAACTACAAAACAAAATTACGACGACTGTATTCCAAAAAGGGGTAAACAGTTGACTATGTCATAGTGATGAAATATTCAAAGTACAACAACAGTTCTTCACCTGGCCCTGATTCATGAAAAAAATTGCGAGTGTCATGATTTTTTTTTTGGTACTTTATCAGCATGATATTTTCATCATCAAAATTATGATTATTATAAATCAGAAACAACATACCTAGAACAGCTTAGATATAAAACGCAATCCTTATGAGTTGGTTTAAAGGACAAGTAATTCATATAAGGTGCCAGGTGGACAAAGGGTTAAAGATCGCAGGATTCGCCGAGCCTTTGCTCCAAAAATCTATGGGATTGGCCCATGTTCTACATTAGAAGTGGTGCATCTGATGATTACGATGGTAAATTTTCCTATTTTAAATTCATTCATGGTGATGGCTACCGAAATAAAAAACCCGGTAATGATCAACGATCACCCTAATCGAGCAAGCTGATCTACACCCTGCTACCGTTACCATTAGCTATATTTTATCACGAATGAACCACTAACGGATCCCCATCCTGGCCATACACCTTCATAAACCAACCACCTCATCCTTACTATCAAACAACTCAACCTTCAATTCAAACCCGTTAAGTTAAAGATGCATTTCCTTTAACATCTTTTTGAAGGTCTACAAATGTAAAGACGTTAGGATCTAGTAACTTAACTGCAAACTATTTAGTGAATCATCTCTAACAACCTTGAAATAAAGCTCATATTTATTCCACCCCGTTACTACAGTTGAAGAAATTACAACTCCTCTCTGGTTTATGATCTGAGGCCCTATTACAATCTCTTATAACCTGACAGTTTTAGTGACAAGCTTCGCTTTTGAGCTGCATATTTACCGACACAAGTCGTGTTTTGTGTGGTAAATAGTGTCAAAAAAACCTCAATTTTTCTTCATTGCTGTAGTAACTTAGTTTGCATGTTTTAGTCAAATTTCAATTTTTTTTTTTTTTTTTTTTTTTTTTATAGGATAGGGGGCAAACGAGCAGACAGATCACCTGATGGAAAGTGAACACTGCCGCCCATGGACATTTGCAACACCAGAGGGGCTACAAAATGCGTTGCCGGCCTTTAATTAATAGACGTAAACTGAGCTGCAAAAAGACGTAATAAGGCCCCTGGAAAGAAAATCGGTGGCATAATTATGTCTTGGAGACACGGTAGGAAATAAATATGATTTAATTGCGACCGAGGATATCATTTGAAGTTAACTAATTACAATTCTCGTTTATATCTTAGAGTTTATTACGGAGAAATGCCGTTGTAAAGTATGGATAAACTCGGTTAATTTATTAAAGACGTAAAGGGATAATTAATGTGTAATAGATACTATTGACTTCAGTGATTTCAAATCTAAATTAACTTGGCCACAATCTAATTTAATGTTTATTTAAATGTCCTCAAATGTACTTTTCTAGTCTGTTATGACTACCCCGTTTGGTATAAAGTCGTAAGCGTGTGATATGTTAACTATACATTTTTAAAAATAGTTACTATCTTAAAATTTAGGTAAGTGGCCAGTCATAAATTTAAATACAAAATCAAGAAATAGAAGGCATGAAGTTGATCGTATTATCGTGCTCTAAGACATAGTTAATCTGAACGAAAATCAGACAAAATTGTTAACATTCACATCGCCAAATCAGCACATACCAACGTGCAATTTCGCATTTCATACTTTCTGATCCAGTCGAATAATTTCACCGACCAATTCGCTCTCGCAAATTGCCCATAAAAATCTGCAATTACACCACCGCTCAACGGAAAGTTCTTAGAACAATACAAATCCTACAAACCGCATTTCGCCACTTTTTACTGACCTGCATCATGTGACCTTGATACTGCATCATTATTTGAACATCCATCACCTGCTTCAGATTGATGCCTGTAAATATGATTAGAACACCAATGTGCATTGCTATAACGGTCATTGCGAAAATGATCCCTAACACCTGCACATAGAAGTGAAACTGATCGAAACAATACACTTTTAAGACTTGCAAGTCTGTAATATGGGCATATGCGCCTTTTGTATTGGAATCGTAATAGCAAGACACCGGCAAACACACCGAGACCTCTATTTTAACAACAACTCTTTCAAAAAGGATTGGCATACAGCTTTGACCGTAAACTCGTAGAGATCTTTGTGGAATGGGCAGCCGATAATGATGTCTCACTCAAATTAAGATGGTAGCGCTTTCCAAACGAAAGGTGTCGAGACATCGACGCAATTATACGGCCGGCATCCACCACGAGGCAATTATGATCTTTTTGCTGCAGCCCCGTTATCTGAGCTTAGGTGCGGGGCGAAGTCGCATCGAACGCAGTGTGGAGGCTCCAGCCGCGCCGGCCGCACGCTAGCAGCTGATCAACGATCATGTACCCGTCCGCCAGAGTTCTCGTCATCTTTGTCGCGATAGCTTGCTTGGGGCAGGTCGCGGCAAGGCCGGTGCGAAGGACACTCAACTTCAACATGTTCCTACTCAGACCAAGACAGGACGCGCCTGATAGGTTCCTGTTGACAACAGACGGTGTGTCAAGATTCGGGCCCATTTTGGAGTATTTGGTACAGCGAGTGCAAGGGCTGATGTCAGTAAGAAAACCCTTGGAAGAAAGCTTGCACGCTGATGTTCCAAAAACACCGATTGTTCCGATTGCTGATGCGGCTGAGAACGAGATCGATGGAGTCCAGAAAGCGAGGATGCCAGGTGTCGTGGTCAGACCATCGAGGACCAAACCTGGCACTTACGAAGTGGAAATTGATGTCGTGGTTGATGATGGGCAGCCTGAAGATAAGTCTTACAACTGAAGTGCGAGAAAATGTTGAACTCTCAGTGACTTTATCTTAACCTGTATTCAATGTTATTAATAATAATAATAACTAAGTTATACCTAGTGTTAAATAACATTGGCGGCAATTTTGTTGTTTTAGAGTTTAAACAAAAATGCTCTATTATTTTTATAAGAAGTGAAATAGGCTAGATTATGCAATTTAAATTGAAAAAAACACGTGGGACGAATTATCAAATACCAGTTTGTAATTTTTTGATGTGATAATTGCCTCATCGAATAATTTATTAGAGGAGGAAAATAGAAGAAGGATAGATATTAGTTTAGTTAGAAATTAAGAAAAATATAACATAATTGCCACCATTGTCAATCTCTATTTATTCTTGCCATATTGTTTATTTAAATAAATGGAGTTTGTTTCGTTTTGTTACTTAGGAACTACTTTATTTAAATGAAACCCACATAAAGCGGTTATATAATTTACTTCACGGTGAAAGGGTAACTTCATAATTATTTCGAAGGGATTTTGTTGCGGATGTCCTATTCTCATTCCTCTCGGATATGTAAGTAAAATATGAAAATATTTAGGTACCTAGAAATTACTCGTAAAATTAAGAGAACAGGCAAAGAAGAAAAGGATTATCTGGTGAAAAGCAGTTATGTCTTCCTTGGTGGCACAGTGGCACAATTAGTTAGGCATAGGTATTATTTTGAATCTTAATTCGTTCGTTCATCGACGTGTGCCGGTCACAATAGTGCCCGTGGCGTGATAGATTGTAATAAAGTTGAAAAACAACAACAAAATTAATCAAACATATTCATACATATTATAGAATGTGCCAAAGGAATGTGACTAAAAGTTATTTTCAGGATCTGAACTCTCATCGCACTTACTATTTGCTGTTATGATTGCTTTAATGTAGGGCTTTTTTTAATCACTGGAAAGAAATTGCCTACAGGTAGGCAATTGCCGTGGCAGTGGTTGTCCGATTTCTAAAATTGATTTTCACTGATATTGATTTTCGAGTCATCAGTAATAACTACACGATGGGTAGTTATTTATTTAAATGATTTAGATTTCACATGTTTATTAGGCTTTGTTATTCCTGAGTTCCTGAGTACAAATAAGTCTTCTCCCGCATTAGAAGACTTATTTGTGCACTGGTATAAAATAATGATGAATCTCGAAGTTTTGCGCTTAGCTATGATTGTGGCCCAGTTTGTCATGCTTTTTGAGGTGACACCCGGTAACACAACTTGAAGAACAAACATAATACCAAAAACTGCAAAAAACTATAAACTAGAGCCCCCAACCAATCATCTCGTCTATTCAAACGGGGCACTGATGCCCAGTTTTTTTTGGCCCCCTTAATTTTACATCATCATATCAGCCGAACGACGCCCACTGCTGGGCATAGGCCTCCCCCAAAGATCAGAATATGTAAAGAGTAATTTTACATGCAAAGGATCAAATCAATAAAAAGTTTGTTCTTTCCTTCTTTCCATCCGAGACAATAGCTGGTACCTAAGCGTCATCAGCTTCTAATTCTAACTGTCCTAAGTGGGTCAGCAAGCACTAATTTATCGTTGCTAAACAACCAGATAACATGATCATTTTCCTATCCTGCACATAACAAATCATAGGGAACTATGAGTATGGACTTTCAGCGAACTTGGCGGTGTCATCGTGAAAATTATACTGCATGCCCTAATTGATTCCCCTGTTTGTCGGTGTAGGTAACTAATTCAATTCAACTTCCTTGTGTGAATTTTTATTCTCCCTTTTGAGAAGTAATTATTATATTTTAATTAAAAGTAGTTAGGTTGTCTGAGTCCTCAAATAAATAAGTATTTTTTCTTCTGAAGAATGCTGAAGAAGGCGGACTTATTGCCGAATACATCTCGATGCATTGATGTCGATCAAGTCTGCCTTTGATGAAATACTTGAAGGAAATAATGATATTGTTGTGGTTGTAACAATCTGAGAGTAAGTACTTACCAAGCGTATCTAACATTTAGGGAACGATAATTATGGTATTTTACCTTCACATTATGTATGATTTATCAACTGATATCGAATGCATGTAACCTAATGAGTAAAATTGCATAGTTTTTTTTTTTTTTGAAAAACTTGAAATATTTTAATAATTGGTGCTACCTCGCTAGAAGCTGCGGGTTCAAGCCCTGATGGTGCCTTGACCAAGTTATTTTTTGTACCTTTTTTATCTCTTAGAGCTCATTCACATTATGCGCGGCTGGAGCGCGGCATTCGCGCGAATGCAGCGGATGTACAAAACTTTACCACAGTAAAGGAATACCTATACATTACCGTGAGTTTACTTAAAAGGCAGCGCGGCAGCAGCGTGGCAGCCGCGGGGCAGCTGCGCGACTTGTAACACGCACTCGCACTCTAATCTAAGCAAGTCGCGCGGCTGTTTTTGTAATGTGAAGTGAAGGCATTCGCTGCAGCCGCACTGCTGCTGTGCGGCTAAGAATGTAAATGGGCTCTTGAGTTATCATCACCCTTTTTTTTTTTTTTGACGCGGAGAATGCATTTACGCACTGTCCCGCTCCCAGGGTAGAAGAGCGGGGGAGTGTGGGACTCACCCACCCCAATAGGAAGTAATACCGTTACCGGAGGTCCCCGAGTACCACCGTGAGTGACTCTACCGGCGGACCCCCGGCGCGCTATGCCGGTTTCCCAGCTCAACTCGAGGGGAGCTATACCTCCCCTCGTACACCCACCGGTGTTAACGGCAGTGCGAGGCCCCCCCGCACCGCCGCCCTCCACGGAGTCACATGTGCAATGGAGGCGCACGGTCCCCACCGTGTGCACTCCTAGCGACCCCTTTAGTCGCCTCTTACGACAGGCGGGGGGAAACCATGGCAGTATTCTAATGCCCCATACCATAGGGCAAAGTTATCATCACCCTGGCTGCCCTATTAGCGAAATGGTTTGGGTGCTATTTGTTTTGAAATATTTAATTAGGTTTTTCAGTATCTGACATTCATTTAGTACAACAAGGTTTGCTCCCTTAGTTTGCTTCGGGCGATGCCCGTGGCTCAGTTGTTGTGAGAGTGGATCGGCGACGATCACTGGCTGGTCGGAAATCCCGGCTGGTATCGCTAGACGCGCGTCGATACTGGGTTAAAGTGAGGCCTTTGACCAGCAGGAAGTGGGTGGTAAGGTAACCCGGTTGTTTGTCTTTGTTTAATTTATAGTTAGAAGATTTCGTTTAAGCTATCGAAGATATATTTCCTTATTAAAGATTCAAGTTGCGGGGCTACTCAAATATTCGATATCCTACGCTTTTCATCTATCTCTAAGCGACTACTACTGCTAAAGTTATAGAGTTACGTATACAGGCACGCGTTCTCATCGTTTTGTTTATTAGTCGCCGACACCCATTTTATACTACGTTAGAGATCGTCTAAGCTGAAATAACGCGCCCTTCTACTTTATCTACGCTTAGAAGCAAGCACTCTTGTATGCGTACAGTCAGCCAAGAAAGTGGTCTACCACTTTTGACAAAAGTTTCTGCGAGATGTAACGACCGCTAAGGTTTACTTTTCTAACAGAGTTTAACACATGCACAAATTATGTTATGACGTTTTGTCTGTTATCTGAGATGCCTGACATTTGACGTCAAATTTGGGTGACTTAGTTTAACCTCATTAAATGCGATAATATATTTTGCTCAACTAAAACCATGTCGATCTTTTTGAACATTAACTTATTACTACTGAAAAAGAAAGCCTCACTGACAATTCTACTGTCAAGTATTTCCGTCAACGAAATATTGTTATCAATCTGTTACGATAATTCAAACTTGACACTTGGCATGACGTTACAAAGAATAAATGACAAAGAGAGCAATAGTCACTGACACAAACTTATTGCCAGGGAAAATTGACCTTGTTAATTCATGACGTTCAAACCAATCTCAACCGTAGGGTGGTAGACCACATTTTTGGCTGACTGTACACGCGGTGGAGGGGCGCGTCATTTCATGTTAGACGATCTCGTCCGTTCGCGTTAAAAACGCAGTGTTTTCTTTCTTGTCCTTCGACCTAGGGTGCCCCCTAACCAATTAAATTGTTCCTAATTAGTAAGCCAAGTTCACAGGGCCCAGATCAACGCATTTTTTCAAACGCAACGGTTTTTGTACCGGAACGGGACGGCACGTTGTGTAAAGGAATAAAATTAAAAAATACTGCATTCTTAACCCAAACATACTATCGTGGTATCGAAGATTTGCGTAGCCAAGTGTACAAAGGGCCTTAGTCACTTCCTGTTGTATTTACGGTCTTTTTATCATCTACCGTCTAGTTAGGCCGATGCAAACCGACCATTTCCCTGATGTGTGTCAGTGGACCAGCGAGTAATGGCACTAGATCTGGTTACAGGCTGATAAGTAGATAATTTTATTGCCTGTAATGCCCTATCTCCTATCTAGCTACTGATTGATTTATTACGCTAGTTATCGGAGAAGTTGTATGGGAATTATGGCAGTTCTCAAGTACCGGTCTCGTAAACTTGGTAGATAATTAAGTAAGACTTGTTTTTTTTAATGCCTGCTCCACTGAGGCTCCTTAATCTAGCATTTTCACCAAATTATAAATATCAAGATAACTTGAACTACAGGAACTCAGATACAACATACTAGAATACTTTTGGGAGTACATACATAATATACATAGAAAAAAACTAAAACCAATAGAAACGCAAAAACAGACATGTTCATGCACACTAATGTTTGTACTTTGCGGGAATCGAACCTGCGATCCCTGGTATAAGACCCATTCGGACAAAAGACAATTTGCACCGGTGACTTCATTACAGCTAAGAAAGCCCAGCTTTAATAAATAGCTTTGATTATGAGTACGAGAACGTGTTTACGACCATGCTATAATAAATTGATTATTCGCTTAATTTCCTTTGCAATTATTTTTAACTCAATATTTTCTCTAGACCTACTTTTACTACTTAAAGCTTTCCATAGTTATTGAAAAACAAAATATGATCATAGAAGTAGCATTAATGATTTACGACCTATGTATAATTTTAACAATTACATGAGATCGAAAATCGCTATTTCATGATGTAAAGGAAAAGTTGGTACCTAACTTTCTGCAGTGAAGAAAAATAAACTTTGAGCTGAGCTCTCTCACAGTAGGTCGCAAGCAGTGCGGCAGCCGCGCGACTGTAGCTGATACCTTCACATTACGAAGACAGCCGCGCGACCAGCTTAACTACTTCTAGCTTAAGTTAAACAAAAATAGTTTAGCCCATTTTTTCAGTGCCTTTTGAATACATTCTGCCAGCATTTTCTTTGTGGCTAACAACACAAACTGACCATGACCATACACTGTTGGGTTACCTACTAATCACTTGTCCGATTTAACACTTCATTAACCTAAAGAGGGCGTCCAAATCTCCAATTAGGCGCACTTACGCTAATTTAATTACTACTAAACATGTATAATTAGGAACAGAAACAAACACAGGACGTGTTTAGGAAGCGGGGACTTGAATTCGAAATTTAGCCATCTAAGAAGCTGTAGTTCTTCAGAAGAATAACAGGGATTTTGCTTCGATCAACGGTTGAGGTAAGCCATGCCTAAGCCTGAAGCATAGTGGAATCACATATTTCTCCAGGTGGTCAGCAATGGAGACTTTTGTTTAACAGTTCCACAGCTGCAGTTGCTATCGAGGTATTAGTCAAACACTTAGCACACGAATTCCCCTATAATTCAGAATACTAAACGTTTTCATGGTCTTTATTTCAAAACATGACCCAACAAGAGCAAGGAATTCAATGCTACAAATGAGTCTCCAAAGTGAAAATAAGGACGAAATCGAAAACTGCCATTAAGCTACGATTATGGCGAACAACTGAGCCTTGAAAGAAAGCCTATCAAGGTCACGACTGCACCAGTAGGCCACCGTAGCCCGCACCCGTGTGGAATAACAAACTCCGCGCGCGCTCCTGTCAGAAACTGAATCAAAGAGGTATACATTATAAAGTGTGGAGGCGGACGGGACGCACCCAAAAAGTGCAGTGAACGAATAATTGACTTGTCAGCCAAATAAAAAACCAATGATATTGAGTAGTGGATTATAACACCCTGTAGTCGTCGGAATAAATAGCGATGCAGTGCGTATAGTGTCCGTAAACAAAATTCTTAACGTTCTTGTATCTGACATGGACTGAGTGGGTTAGGACGAATAATCGATATCCAGAAGCTGAAAAAAAAGTGATAGTGAATATTGTGAACTTCATATATATTTTTTCTGAAATTGAATTGAAGTGTACCATAGGATTCAAAGAGGTCCAAGATAACTGCCACGAGGAAGAAAAACCGGAGATTTTAAAATGATGCACCACCGCTGTTTGATAATATGTTTGCAAATGACGGCAATATACACAGCACCACTACAGCTGCAATACCAGAGTCAGCTGTCGTTGCAGCCGACACAAGAAGAGTTTTTGCAGCAACAGTTGTTTGCGTTGCAACAGTTACAACAACTGCAAAATCTGCAAATGATTAGTGAATATAATAATTTTTATCCGCCACCTGTTCAGTAAGTAATCCTTGGTACCTATCTAGTTGTCTAAATTAAGTTATACCTATTTCTTTAAACTTTAATGGTAACTAACATTTAAAGCATTGATATCGGAAACACAGAACAAAAAGGGTACATGGTAGCAATCCCGTTTTTAATGTTTTAGATATAAATTAAGTTAACTTGAGGTAGGCTAATTGTAAAACTAGTGCTATTATTCTTCAATTGATCACTTTAGTTGTATTATTTAAGCGGTGAGTGAATATTCGCCTAGACCAATGTCACAAACAGTATTATTTTGGGTGTAAAAGTTCTTCTTTACGAGGGGCTCATTCCAGATTCAACAGTTACTTGTGATCTGTGACTAGATGTTGTTTTAATTTCTCACGGAGTTCATGTTCGTATGGCTCTTGTTTGAGATCATGGCATTAATGATACTTACAGGATGAAAACCCGAAAACGGGTCTTTAGGCTTTTCGCACCGCAAGAGATTCGAACCGCGGTGCGAATCGCCTAAGATCCCCTTTTGAATGGGTCCGTTCGCACCGCGGTGCGAATAGCGAGCATTGTACCGTGGTTCGAACCGCTCCATTTCAAAAGAAACCTTGAGCGATTCATACCGCTGTAACTACTGCGGTGCGAACGGACCCATTCAAAAGGGGGTCTTAGGCAATTCGCACCGCGGTTCGAATCTCTTGCGGTGCGAAAAGCCTGAAGACCCATGAAAACGGCATTGCTCTGTTTTGGGCTGATATAAAACCCGGTGACATATAAGATCTATTAAACATAATCACTAAATAATTAAAATTGAGAACCAATAAGCAAACAAAAAACAACTTGAAATGAAACACAATTTTACTAGTAGGTCCCTTGCAGCTTTGACAAAATATCACAAACCTGACTTTTAAACCAGTTTCCAGTTTTAAGCAAAAGTTAATCGTAATATTTTTATGTAACATTTAGCTAATAGTGTTATGCTTAACATAATGGGAGGATTTAAAAACCTGCCTAAAAATTTAAATGAATTATAAGTTTCCGTCATTCTGTATTTCGATTTAAAACAACAAACTACTTTCTCCAAATTCTTGCAAATTCGTACGAACCATAATTTTTTTTGTAGCTGTAGATCAAAACATGTGTGTGGTTTGTGAATTTTCTTTGGTTAACCCCAAGTCCGAAACATGGTCTTATGATGACAATTTTTTTTCTTAAATTAAACATTTCACCTTCTATTTCAGGAGAACAAATGCACCGCTGATGATTATTTTACCAGAATCTCAAGTCAACGATTTCGCTCAGCCAAACAACGAATTAATGAAACGCATTAATATCAACCAAGAAGCTAAAGACCATGAAAATATCAACGAGGACTTGGATTCTGTAATCGTAGAAGCAGAAACTCCACAAACAGATCTCAGTCCTGAACCTGAGCCAAATAAAGTTATTCTGCTCATACCAAACCAGAGAAGATTTTCCATAGGAGGCATTATATCTGCTATCCCTTTTTTGCCCATAGAAATTAACGTACCAGACTCCATATCCTGGATCTATGATGGCATTGCTGGTATTATTTCTGGAATTGGCCAAAGATGGCCAATTAAAAGGCCAGCTCAGAAACCAACTCCAGAAAATAATGCCCAACAACAGGGCAATAATCTAAGGCTGCTAATACAGCGGTTGCGAAATCGAAATCAGAACGTGCGAACGCCAATTCTAATGTTGCCGGATGTGGCTCAAGTTTACCCTGTTCCGATGCAAATGTGAATATTATACAAAAAAATATATATTACACAAAACGGAAAATCTCACATTATTTGTTTTCATTGCCCTTAATAAGTGAAGTCTGCATTCTTTACTAGGTATACTTATGGTATGAGAAGCTAGTTCATGTTTTTCGTAGATATTTATATCTCCTAATATATTCTGTAAGCTTCTCAAAGCTGGATGAATCACATTCACGCCTTAATTTTGACAATGAACGATAAGATAAACAATGGATTATAAAGAAACGCAATTATTACAAAATTCAATTTTATTTTGAATCGACACTGGCCAAAAAATATTTTATTATTTGACATTATTTCCTTAACTAAAGTAGTTTTATGGTAACATGCCGGGGCTGACCGGGTTCAAGAGTTTAACTAACTTATGCTAAATGTTGTATGTACTGTCTTTTGAATGTTACACCATCGAACACCGATCATATTTATAAATGCTTCAGTAAATTTTGACAAAAGTGCTGAAATTTATCATTCAAGTTGAGACATTAAATATTTAACGATACATTCAAACTACTTCTACAAATATGGCAAAGAAAATACCCTCGCTTCGACAGTCTAAATATTAGAAATCGATTAAGCATAATGATGAGCCATTAAAGAGAGAGTTACATACAAATGTGCTTATTATTAGACTATGGACTAGCTAAAGTCAATCACATATAACTAATATCCTGTGTCCATTTAGGGATCCTGCTAACGAGTAGTAGGAGAAATCAGTAGAATGGTACATCATAAACGTTATTATGTAGACCCCATCAAAGCAAAAGACACCAGCCATTTTATTCTCAAAATATAATGCTTGGTATTGGAATAGCCAAAATATGCCAACAAACAATTTTAAAAGCTTGAGCCTTTAAAACTGATTTGAACTCAATATGACTAATCGATCAAACACTTGTCCGATTAAAACAAGAATTTCTAAAATAATACTACGGTAGAGTACTCGTATATAACACTGGCAGAAATGGGATTTCTCCAAGGATTCAATTTAGGGCCCATGCTATTCCTTTGCTAAAATTGGGTCTATGGCAATTTGTAACAGACTCCTCGTGCTAGGTTAACCCTGAGCATTGACGGAGACCGTGTCGTGGTCCAAGGGGTATCCAGGGTTGACGGCACCGGCGCCAGCCTCGCTCTTAGGCACGATTATGGAGACTGGGTAGTTGTAGCTGTAGAAGAAGCCACGAGGGGGACCCTGGAAAGGTTAATAGTTTTGGCATTCAAATCCGCTTAAGTACACTATTATTTAGGTACGTCGTTCTAGGCAAACATGAATTATACGCGCATACTATGTAAGGTAATAATCTGCTCACATAATGATTTACGTATGTTTTTTAAATATAAAAAAAAACTTTTCTACCCAGAAAATATTTTTGCAAATAACAATTGCTATTGCTTTTTTTTTAAAGAAAACTGCATTCAAAGAATTTGTAAATACTTTTGCCACATTCTGTAATGATGATCTCAGTTCATCAAAACTTGAGGTAAAAATAACATAGATTATTAAAATCTAATTAAGTGAACTTCTTTGGTTATTATTATTGTCCAGCCAAGCCCTATGCTTTATTAGGATTATGTCTCATTAAACTTACAGTAGGCTCAGGCTCAGTGGTGGTCTGATATTGTTGCCCCTGGTACTGCTGCGGCTGCTGTTGTTGTTGTTGGTACTGTGGGCCGGACTGGTAGGCCTGCGCTTGCGCTGAGTAGGCCTTGCCTTCGCGGGCCTCAGGGGCTACTACCGAGGACTGGAGTTCAGAAGCCTGAGGCTGGTATTCGAAGTTCTTGCCGGAGTATTGGTCTCTGGAAATGAAGATAACGGCGCGTAAAATATGAGGTATTGTATAAGCTTCAACCGGCTGCAATCTACTTACGTGTGAGGGTTATAAAACATCTGAATATAAACTACATAGGTAAGTAGTTCGTTCATGACATGGCTTATAAAAATATAACCCACATGACTTTAAGAAAAGAGTGAACAGGCTACTTCTAGGCAAGCTCGCTCCATCTAAGACCACATCTCTTCGATCGGGATGGATTGTCATCTACAGCAAGCCCTTTGAATATGAAAAGGTTTAAGATAACACGCATTTCAATTTTGTTCCCGCGCATAAGTAATGCGTTTCAAGCAATTCTACTGCTTTAACAGGTCTACATATCGGTAGTACATATAAAAAAGCAGAATGGTCAGTTGCATCAAACTTTGACGATAACAACTTAACAACTAACCCTTGCCACACCCTCCCTGCCACAAATACTTACTGTTGGTGAGCATTGGGGTGAAGGTTGGCGTCAGCAGCCTCCCTCCAGGCCTTCTCGTGTGCAAGACGGGCTTCCCGTACAGCTTCGGTCTCTTGAACTGGCACCAGCTCGACCTTGGGAATGTTGTCCTCTTGGTGGAAACCTTGGCTGTCAGCCCAATAGCGGACCTAAAGAGTTGAATAGAACTTTATTTATAAGTGCTTTATTCGTTAGTTCCTTCCACTAAAACTAACTCAGTATGTTTTAGGTATTTTTCTTAGCTATGTTCAATAAAAAGGAATTACACAAAAGTGTTTTTGTTGGGAATCCAATACAATGTGAACCACCTGCTATCAAAACTATAGCAAAAAAACCAATCTACGTTTGTTGCAAGTTCATAGTGGCAGGCGTTATTAATTTAAATCGCGAGTTCTGTAATGTGCTGAATTAATATTAAAATTATTTTTTTAAATTTTATTCAATTTCCTTTTAATGTACTGTTACTACACTTTGTTTTGTTTTTAATTTTGTTTCAATTGGTTCTTTTAAAAAAACTAAATGTCCTCTAGGAATTTATAATTAACCATGCTGTGTACACTATTTATGGATTACCGTCTAGCCAAGTATTGTTAAACTTCTTATCTTAGCCATGTATCGATTTTAATCTGTCAGTGTACCTATTTTTAAATAAATAAATAAATTGCAAAACAAAAATAGGGAGAGCTCAAAATCTAAATAACGTATTTTAAACAACCTTTGGACTTCTAGTCAGTATTACATACCTTAATTAGTTCATTGTTGCCAGCCCTGTAAGTGTAGGAGCCGGTGACGTCGCCAGACCCTTTACGGTTCTCCACTTTGGAAGATTCAGGCGCCCTGTAGCCGTAAGCATAGGCACCCAGACCATCCTGACCGTGGAATTGGGAAGCGTCGTAAACCTAGAAAGTGGTCAAGATTATCAGTCTCAGCCTTACAAAAGTATGCTCAAGGTTATTAAAAACATTTTTACTGAAAAATATGAAGCATCACTACTAAACCGTCCAACGAACCAGTCAGTTATACTGGTCACTGAAATATCATCGTCATCTCTATAATCAGCAGTTGGAAGACTTCCATCACTGGATGTTGGTCTTCCCAAATAAAAAACATCGTGTGGAATGGATTCGAACTGGAGGTCTGGGAATGTATTTGACTAGCTCCGTTATTAGATTCTCGTAATTCATTGACGCCCTGTTACCAAAACATCAAACATCAGGTCTTATGCTATAATTATTATTAGGAGCCAGTAATGTCCCACCACAGAACAAAGGCTAGGCACGCGACGGACTTTTGCCAGCCGAGTTCCTCATCAAGCAGCTCAATTAAATTATCCAACTTATTTTTGGGAGATAGACTTACTTCCTCTACGTAGTCATCAGTGTTTTCAATCTCACGTCCGTTCTTCCAGTAGTGTCCCAGCGTTGGGCCAGCTTCAGCAGCGCGGAAGCGGGGGTCGTTCCATCTCACCTGCAGTTCAGAAACAGTGGGAAAGTTAGAAACATTTCACATCCGAAACACACATTTCACATGCCATTATAGGATATCTTCCAGGATGAAATAGCACAATGAAATTTGCTATTGCATTAGAAGACGCCATTACTAAATACTGCAATCTCTTGATGGTCGTTATTCAATGTAAAATAGCAGATAGCAAGTTATTTCATCATCAAAAGCCTTCAGATGACATCTTTTGCACTCAAGCCAGCCTAGAATTTCACAGAGGCTAAATTGGCCACCTACATCCAGATTTGTCTGTACAATTTATTTGGGAAATAATTTTAATCAAAGAGCAAAGCCAGAGGGCTATCCGCTCATTAAATGACCATAGAGTTTTCAGAAACCCGTTATGGTGTTGTAACTAAAAAGGTACATTTAAAATGAACTCACCAAAGGCAGTACACCGGTCCTTCCAGAAAGCTGGGGCTCTGTGAAGGGCAGGCTGTTAAGATATTTCTGGGCCTCCTCAGGGCTGATGTCAATTTCAAAAACGTTGGGGGCCGCAGTCGTCAGCGCCGCCTGAAACAAATCGGTTTTTTTTTAATAAGAAGCTATCAAAGCTGGTTCAAATAAACAAAATGGTTCTTTCGAAATACAAAAGCTTCTTTTCTAACCGCCAAGAATTTGATGATTCAGAATATGACGACGCAATGCACTTAAAAGATTATAGAATTGATATGTGTGTGTACTTTAAAACCACAACGGCGACAAACAAGTTTCGGACAAGCTGATGCTGAGAAGTCCTTGTCCGTATATTACTCACACCAGAGTTCCTAGGAACTCAAGCTTTGGCGACCATGCATATGCATAGTAATATTATTAAGCTTGTAGACCTTATACTCCAGCTTTTGTGTGTCATTTTCGTTTGTCCGATTCGGTTTGATTATTAAATCATCTGACAACAACAGTTACCTCGCATAAGATTCTCCGAAACAACGCACTTGACCACCTATAAATAAGTTAAAGTACCAAAACGTGTTATGTAACAATCGTGGCCAAAACATCAATTTACTCTTTGACTCATCGTAAGATTTAGAGGCCAACAGAAACGATTCATTCAGCCAACCGGACTTCGACTGCTTGACATGAAACCTTATCTTAACATAATTTTACATAGTATGCGTGCTATGTGGTGACGTCATCTTTAATGTTGGATGTTGGATACCTGCAGTCATGTGTTGTTAATTTTGCATTGATTAGCCATCATAATAAGTCACATTTCAATAAAGAGCTTGGAATTATACAATTTCGCTAAGCCTATAGTTAAATACGTTCTTATTATTTTATTTGTTGCGATGATTTGATCGAATTTTACTTTAGAAGCTTTTGCCTAAGGGGTGAAACAATTACTCACTATTGATCAATCATCATTTTGGGATCTATTTTAAAACAGTGTGGCACTTAAGATATTCATTAGTAACGGGCAGTTGCTAATATTTGTAAATACTCACTGCCAATCTGTTAAATGTTAGGATTCGAGCCAAAATCACGAATAGAAGAGCACGGAAGCTAACAGATGACAATAATTGACAAAACAAATAGATATGTTAGCATAAATTATTGTTTACTCTGTATATGCACTCGGACAAGGTCTTTTAGTTATTACCTACTTACACGTAATGTTAAGTACTTATACAAAAACACGCCATACACACATGTGTCACTATAACCTCCGTAAAAAGCGAATGTGATAATTACTACACACATCCATTCATATCAGAATTGCACGTCTATATTAATTTTAGGCCAACATGGAAAATCAACATTGGTGTGCTATATTTAGGTTTAGGAAATCATATTGGCAATGAGTTGGAGTTACAAACGCAGTAGTCACGGGATATTCAGTATAAGGTCTTACTTTGGATTTTGGCGTAGGTATTTAAGTAAAAAACCTACAACCACCGTGCACTTGCAAATATCGTTTAGGACTTAGGAAATGTAAATGAAACCAAAGAAATACATGGTTCCTTTCTAGAACGCAATAAATATATTTAAGTAACTAGCAGATAAGTAGGCATGCTCTAATCTTGATATTAAACCTGGGATTTAAAACCATTGTTCATTTTGAGATCAAATTTTGCCAGCGAATCGCATTAAGAAGATGGATCAGTAACATCATAATCCATTTTAAATTTGTTCCATACAATTGGTCCTACTACTTAAACCTCGTGTCACGCAAACTAAAATGTTGGCATACATTCCGTTTGACCGATTCGCGACGGTTTGGTCCGCTTAGTCTGTGAATATTATTAGCATTAAAGTTCTAGACAAGAAAAGAGCACCGGTGACATTATGTTTTGTTTTATTATAGCTAAGTAATTTAGGTAAAGGTAAGAAAATGATGTCACATAAGTGAGCAGCCAAATATAATCTAAATGAAACAAGAGTGGCTTGACTTTGTCTGTTCAGTAAATGAGAAAAGACTGCTGAGAATAAATTGAAAAGAAAAAACAGGAAAACAGTTCCGGTGGGAAAATCAAGGGAAAATCTTTGCTTAGCAGTGCGATCCGAATCAGCTAACTTAGATAAAGATACAATATACTGAAAGCATAAGGAGTGTCCATTTAAATTTTTATGGATTGTTAGTTGGGATTATTTAATGGTTTCAGCAATTGTTCGATTATTTATATGTTATTATTTTTTCCAAATGATATTCTAAGTAAAAGTGTTTTTTTCGTGTAACAATCTATCTATAATACTAAGTGGGATATTAATGTCCGTGACATGCCTGCCTCTTCAGCCGAAATGCCACTGACCGGTCAAAAGGATCCGTAGCTGTAATCTTAGCCATAAATCTACTGATATTTAAATATCGTCATTGCCTTGTAAGTATCATCGTTATTCCTTGCATCGTAAAAAACTGAGTAGGTAAGATCAAGCGTATAATCTGCCGTGAAATTGAATGGTTTCGGCATATTTAATAAACAGCTATACAATAACAAACAATGTTATTGTTATGCAATACATAGTTTTCTGAATCACATAAAGAAATGGCTTAAGGTCACTTATATAAGTTAGCTGTGGTATTTTAAATTATAATAATTGGTATCAGGTTCAAGCACACCTGCGTGTCTGCTGCACACATGAAATTGGCAAAATCTAAAACTTTATCGAATAGATATACCTAGTTATTATTCAGCAGATCGATTCCTAAATTCGACGCTGTGTGCTTCAGTAGCTGATGTCAATCGGTCCTATACCTATATGGGTTTTAAACCGTTGCTGCCAGGGCCCAATTGAATCGTAATTGAGTCTTAATTGTCAAATTTGACATATTTTTCATAGAAAATGTGTCAAATTAGCCGATTGAGTCTCAATTACGATTCAATTGAAGAGTTCTGATAATTAGCAGACTTGCGGCCCGGTTTGTTGACTAGCAATGAATTGACTTCTTAAACTCACACAATAAAAGTGTCAGAGAATCACATTGCTAGTAATTTTCAAGATCCACCATGCGATCATAAAGATAAATAACTTCTTGTAGATAGCTAATAAGAAATAAAACCTTTTAGTATTGCGAGGTCCTTAACCGCCTATGCACGATGAGGCTCTTTAATACCACATCCTGGAGGGACGTTTTTTTCTTTTCGTGATGGAGATTCACCGGCTTTATTTTTTCTATTCCGGCTTTGAATTATTTTATTATTCAACCATGGCTTCATCATGATGGTCAATGAATAATGAAAACCATACTTGACATTTAAACCAATTATGCAAATCTGTTTGTATTGTTATTGGCTACTTGAAAAAATGTAGTGGAGAACAAGATAACAGGGTAAGGCGTATATAATTACTTCCTTTACTAGTAAATACCGTATGTATCAAGAGATAATGTCAGGAACTAAGAACAATATAACAGATAGGACGACGAGTTTGAGGACGTTCAAAGAAGACCATATAGAATATGGCTGTCGCATATAATCTAAAAAAACAGCCTTCCACATGCATCGATTCTGCCTTACTTATTTTTTTAAAAAAAAAAGGAAGAAAATACGTTTACTTGGTACAGTAAACAAAGTAACAAAATTACGATTTACGGTTCTTCGTCTGTCATTCATTCATTCATTCATCTTAAGGTTATTTAAATATTATATTTGTCCTATTTTTCTCCAATGCAATAGTGTGGTATTCATTACTTGAAGTAAGTCATGAAAAATTTTTACTACTCAGATTTTTGGATCTTCGATCTACTAACGGTTTTAAACTGACTGTTGTGTTACAGTTATCACTTAAAGTTTCAATTATGTATATGGAAGTACAAAAAATCAATGCTTAACTATGGATTTAAGTGGCTATTGAAATCATCCAAAATGTTTAATGTCAAGAAAGGATTTAGGTAGATCACACTGAGGAGGACATCGGTCGTCGTAAGAGCCATGTTTAACTGTTATTTGTAGTGTAACCATCTTTGATAAAAGCAACCTTATTACTCACTTCCCTCATCAATTCTTCAAGTCAATATCTTTGCGACTGTGGTCGTTTGAGGTAAAAGAACTAAGCCAAATATTTTTTTTTAAATTATTTACATACAAAATGAGAGAAAATACTAATTCAGAGTGAAGCGTATTGATGACTAAAGTAAGCATGAAGCACCGAGATGTGAAGTGATGTCAGCCGGAATACCACCCCAGTTGTTTTTGGTTAAAATGAACAAAGCCACAAGCAATTCTATCATGGGGGTATTGGAGTTGCTTTTTTCAAAAAGTATATAGCTCTGAAACGTTTTGTATCTATGTTATTATTATTTTTTAGCATTTTCCATGCAGTACCTCTACTAAAGATCTGAAAACCAGAAAAAGACATTCGATCTTAAACGTCGTCTTTTTCTGGTTTTCAGATATTTTGTATCTATTCACGCAGATGTAGACTCATCTTTTTCCTGTCTAGTCTGTGTGTTAGCGATATTAATAACGACCTTACATCCCATTTGTTTCTTGCGAAGATGACCACAAAGGTCAACTGCAAAGAAGAAAACTTTATCTACGCAACTAATAGGTTACTACGGTCATTCATATGTGAATGTTTTAGCAAAATCGTCTTTAAATTAACATCTGTAGAGTATAGTATTGAGAAATATGTGTCTCTTGTAGTATGTTAATACTAATATTTCCTTAGACACTCATTTGTTTACTTGTTTGTGTTGTCTATTTTTAGCCTTTGGTATTGAAAATGCAAAAATTGTGATTAAGGATGAAACGACTAGAATATACTACTGACAAAGGACTAAGGTATTCCAAGATTTTAAGAGAGAAGAACTAATAACAGTTGAATTGAAATGGCTTTTAATAGAAAAGAGGTCCTATTGAGATAACTTTTTAATCTGATGTCGTCAGTGAAACAGTACCTCATACAGTTTAAACATTATCACGACTTCAAAGAGGTCAATTCCACAAACGGCCTGTCGACAATAAAAACCAAATATAGTTATTAACTAAATCCGACAGCACTTAAAGTCCCAATCGCCCGATTATGACTACACTGTTGAAAAAGAAGCAAAAAAGCAAAGTCTCAATTAAATTAGCAATATTTACAATTACAACTGAACAAAAAAGCTATGAATGCCGATTACTTGAGTTTTTCTGGCAGTTTGAAGATGATACGTAGGTTTCTATATTGTTTAGTTAGGTCCAAAGAAGACGTACACCACAGTTGGATAACCCCAAAACTATTCCGAATCCCGAAACAAAAAAGCTCTAAGCTAGTTGAGATACCTATAACTTACGTGTGTTTGTTTAATACGTATTATTTACGATTTTGAATGATTTGCATGATTTCTTAATTCGTGTAGCAATTTTAGGAAAGAATCTCCTCTGCGCGCTTTTTCTCATTATGCTTTTCATCCACGGGCGCCACCAGTGGTCTATGTTTGAGCTTTAATTTCGAAGATTTCGCAGAACATCAAAAACAAAATGTCTTCGATTTAATTCATAGATGCGCGTCACGTATCACGTTTTCATTAAAAAACCAGTATCAGAAGTGTCTCGCCGTGAACTTGAACTGTGCTGCACTGCGCAGTGGTGTATGGCCAGGAAAACAGCGATTTTGTACGCTAGAGCTTTTACGAAGTTAACCTATTTAAGTACACTGTTAATCTAAAATAAAAATAAAACATCAAACTAGGCAGAGATCATGGGGTTCTGACTGTTAAGCATTCTTAAAAAATGTTTTTGAATAAATACTTCAATCAATAATAACACTCAGTTAAGTTTAGGAGAACAGCACACTTAATTTTCAATTTCTATATAAATGATTATCTGTATTTATTCATTATGAAGAAAAGTGTAGTCCTTCAGATATTTTGTAAAAACGGCCACGAACCAGTTACGGCAAAATTATCTTCATTCGTTCAGCAGGTATATGTAGGAGATACTAACTGTCAATTCAAAGTACGCGTGTTTTGTGGCCATCGAAACAATGAAATACCTATCATTGACTTCCTTTTGAATGAAAATAAACACCTTTTACTTACTATCCACCAGAAAAACTACCTACATACTATTCTGTCGTTTTTACAATTTCTGTTAAGAAATACGTCACCTAATAGAGAACTTCAATCAACCTGATGCGTAACGATGATATTGCGAAAAAGAAAAGTGGATGAACATCAAGATTAGCAGACTTCCAGTTTCCACCAGGGCTTATTTACTATCGAATCAATAAGAGTCAAACCGTCTGCGAGTTCATTGTAAACTGTGGCGTTAACTGTTGTATTCATCACAAAAATAATTCACAGTTTTTTTTTATACAAAACCGTATTTTTTTTGTTACTAAGCCAAGCTCAAAGGAACTCAAATCAGTTGGTCAGTTAATGAGTTTATTGCCTATTATATTCAAATTTCTTGAATACACACACACTTCAGCAACAAAAATTGGTTTTCTGTCTTAATCACATAAGTTTATTTAAATATAATTTGAATAACAGTGTATAAGTGGAAGTTTTATTGCACAATTAATTCCATTCTTCGCGACTTTCAATAGAATATCAATTTCTTATACGATTAGTTACAGCAAAACTCTCTCAAAAATGTTTTATGTTATTTTTTATTCAACAAATTGCTGTATAAACCTGTCTAGGAATAATCACCGGTTTAAGCATCATTCATTTTAATTTATGCATTTTTATTTTCTTTAAATCATTGTTAAATCATCTTCTTATATCCATAAAAAACCGCAAAGACTGCTTTAGTATTGTTAACGTGAAATATTATCCTATTCAAAATCACTTTAGTAAGTTCTATTACACAAATATACCAACTATACAGTATACATAAGAAGATATTTTTAGTTATTCTTAAGACATCTCGGGAACGTTTGTACTCAATCACCTGACTTGCGGGCTTAAAATGCGCACCGCGACAAAATGTCATGCGGTTTCTCGTGCCAAAACCATAATATGAATTCACATAATAACGGTACAAAACTTTGACTCGATGCGCACCTTAGCCCGCCTGTGGGGCTAAGCCTAGCATAAATTATGCGCTCCACGACTATATTATATCCTGGTTTTCTCACGTCAGAACCATACGAATCACACGAGATAATGCGTTTTTTTTGTCGCGGTGCGTTAGCCTGCCAGCTCAACAGATGACAAACTGGATAAAGATTGTAGGTGTAGAAAACAGGACAACTGCATACTCCCTGGTCCATTTGGTGAAGAAATTCATTTTCCAATTGCAATGTTAAACTTGACGTGAACTATGAATGTTCGATACTAAAACAGTCAAAATGTATTGTAATTAGTAAAATTGCTTGACTACTATTTGAGGAAGATAAGCTTGAATTTTCATTTGAATACTCTTAAGTTACCGTAAGCTCATTCTCAGGTAGGTTTATTTCTTTTTTCTTCGCAACTTTTTTGCCCTATCCTCAAGTGTACTGGATACAACAGTGATCATCAGAAAATCGAGATCCTTACTTATAATTCCAACCGCGTCTGACCCCCGGATTTTGGAACTACCTACTAACTAGATGTTTGTAAAATGCGCATGTGTCCGATAGGGACCCCACCCAAATATGCTAATGTAATGGTTAAGCAGCTTTGGCTACAAGAAAATTTTGGCTGAGTAATTTATACATTTAGATATTTTTTTTATTTAACTTTATTCTCGTAAGTTCACCTAACTTACGAGAATACTGAAAAAACTGCTGTTTTAATACTGTCAAAGTTAGTGAATAACCCCGCGGCATCCATTAAACATTAATAAAAACTAAAAATAGGACTAACACGGATATAAAACAACACAAAGGTCGTGTATAAAAAACTGAGTATTATTTTTTATTTAAAACTAATTAAGTGGGTAATAATTGTGATATATGGACGTCTGATTTTGATCGATAGAATTACCTATTATTGTGTTTTTGTGTATATTTTGATTTCTTAGTCATTATTATTGTAGACTTCGACGATTTAAAAATACAACTTAAATATTTTTTTAGAATGTTCTTCTTTGAACTATGACGCATCTCAGTGGCAAAATGTTCATTTATACATTTTATCTGTCAACAACAACAAGGGAAGAGAATCCGGCTCAAAGGACCAAAAATGGATAAGCATCCATCTTAAGGAAGAAGTGGTTGGCGCCGATGTAATTTATTATTCCATTTTCGACATGTTTATTTGTATATTTTAATAAATTGCAATTTTATGCACACTCCTGTTGTTTTATGTAAGCAAATCGATATACAAAAAATGAGTTAACAGTAGTGAAAGCTGCTTACGTGGTTGTTGTACAGTAAACCACACGATAAGCCTAACATAGCAATTGGTTTAGTTTACTTCAGTGCATGAAAACAATGTGGTCAAACTGTATCCATCCGACTTGTGGCCTGCAGTTCATATTTTTCAATTTAACTTTAATGAATTTAACTTCCAGACTTCATCCATACTTTTATTCTGACAAAAGCGTATTATGGTTATGCCTTTTATGGTTACATTCTTCATGATTGTCAGGTTATTCATTACAATGCGGAAGGCATTACAATAATCGATTATCCCGTAGCAGGAGATAAGTACTACATTTTCAGTAAAACATAAATCCTGGACAAGACAGCCAGATGGTTGCGAACTCTTTGATAGGTTCCTTGATCACCATCAAATTGATAATCTCATCATATTTTCTGTCGGTCTAAATCTAATTACTACATTGAAGAGTCTTATAGTAGCTTTACAATTTGTGCTTTTTATATAATATGGAAACTGACAATACTGACAAAAGCGTGCTTACATTACTGAAGTTTCAAAAGTGTGAACCGAGGTGCTTGAAATGGTGTCAGCAAGCAAGGGTAACACAGAATCTTTGGGCGAGGGCATGTTTAAAGTAAACCATTTTATTTTACTGTACTAGGTAGGTACTTAGATGTTATGCTCTATATTCTTGAACCATACCTACTTTAAATTAAGAAGTTGAGGCTCACTTGATACGGTTAAACTCTACTGTCAGATAATTTATTTGGGTTATTTAACATTCTCTTTTTTTTATTTAAAGCTTTAGGTATTCGAACCTGCATGAATTGCAAGCCGGGCCACCTTCAACGGAACCTCACAAATATATTCCTTAGCAAAAGATAAAAACGACACTAACTTCACAAAACATTCCCTTGAAGCAGCCATACAAAAAGCATACAACAGTTTTTTGAACGAAAACATCATTGCAACAAAATAACTTAAACATGTAAGAATGTCGTCAAGGAAAGTCCTGAGTTGAAGTAAATTACACTTCTCAAGGTGATCGTTCACGGGAACGTTGACATGTAAAAAGTTATTGTAGTAACTAATAAGTTATAAAAAAAAGCACTTCCAAGAACAAACTTTTGCAGCAACCATTTTGGATTTACAACAACGGTAGGCACTGAAGATTGAACGGCTTTTTTAAAGGAATTCATAATAAGGTCAAGAATGGTTTTCTGATCAATTCACCCAGTTGGCAAGTCACTTTTTATTAACATTTACAAAAAGTTGAATCAGTAATTCCCATAACACAAAATTTATTCAAAGGGACCTACCTAATAAAATATTAACTAGATTAAGTTAATCTTGACCACCAAACCCTTATAAGCAGATGGCATGAATTTGCTTCTAATTTATAACTATATTATCAACTAATTAAATATTTATCCCATTAGTAACTTAATACGGATATTGTTTCGATTTTGCCAAAGTGATGATAATAATGGTTATTACTAAAACCTGTTTCTAATCATTAAAGCCGGATCATCCAAATGTTAGACATAAGATTAAAAAACGGTAATGATGGGATTCCGATTTTTTATTAATTATTTATATGTAAGTTTTAAGAATAAGATTAAATCTCAGAAAAAACCCTAAAAATCCCCGTCATTAATATTTAAAGAAAGAGCGAGAACGAGGCATATCACACGTAAATACGTTACCGTACCTGGTATGAAATGAAACCCTCTTATTGATAAAAATCCGAAGCAACACTGCAGCATTGCTATAGAGTGTAATAAAACCTTTGACAAACAAACTGAAAAAATAGCACGGAACTACTGTATGCGTCAGACAATACGTCACTTGTCAAAAAATTGTCAGTAATGCATCAAGAACAACAAAACTACTAAATTACAGTAAATATGTACTTTTTTCAAGTTTAGCATCTAAATTAACCGTAATAGAAAGAGGGTGAGTACCTGACACTTTTATTACTTAATTACAAAAAAATACACCAAACCAGGCAAAACTGGGACGATTTAACCTAAGTGAGTTGGAAGCTAAAAAGGGCACAGAGCGCGTAGCGCTTCAACGAACTCCTACGTATTGGCTTAAGCCTAGCTTTACGGAAACTATTAACATGATTAAAGGTATTCATAAAATATTGGAAGTGTTTATAAGGAAATGGGTACAGGCTGTGCCGCCGGCAGGATTCAGTGTGTAGAGCCAGTAGAGCGCTTCAAATAGTGTACGCCTTGATGCGAAATCAGTAAGTTAAAAAGTAGAGTTCTGGACATATACTTTTTCATGCCCTGGTCCAGTTTATATTCACTTTGCGCCACCTACAACTGCCCCTGGGTGCCTTTACTCCCTGGGTGCCCGTAGTAGAGACGGCAGCCCTACTTCTCTCAATAGTTAACTGTTTAACTTAAGTTTATGCAGAAAAATATATCATTATCAAGAAAATAGTCAATACGTTGCAATTGCATTAGCCGACACTTGTCAAAGATGAGACAATTCAACATCAATCAACTTATTGAATAATGATTAATGTATGCAAAGTCTGATTTACATTTCTCTCTTCGCTCGCTACTTGTGTTAATCTTTGACGATCATCACCATTAGCAACTTTAATGATTGAATAATTACGTATTTTATGTATTTTATCGTAGTACAAGCGTATGCACCCACATCAAGCCACAGTGACGAAGATGTGGAGGACTTTTATGCCATCTTAAACAAAGCCTGTGACGATCAGAAAGGCACGTGGACCCTATTACTCGGAGATTTTAACGCCAAAATTGGATCAAGACGTGACAGCGATGACTTCGAAGTACTTGGACCTCACGGATGTGGAACCCGCAACGATAGAGGCACTCGCCTCATCTCGTTTGCATCCGGAAAGAGGTACAAAATCGCGAATAGTCTATTCTATAAAAAAATACACCGCCGCTGGACGTGGGTATCACCTGGCAATCAAGTCCGACCCCTCTAGTTACCGACCCATAAGCCTACTCAACTCGATTGGGAAAGTTTATGAGAGGTTACTCTATAAGCGGCTCAAAGACTATGTAGAGTCTAAGAGTCTAATTCCTAACGAGCAGTTTGGTTTTCGAACCAAACACTCTTGCGTCCAACAGGTGCATCGCATTGTCGAGCACGTCCTGACCGGTTTTACTAGATCCCGTAGGCCCCGAAAAACCGGCGCCCTATTCTTCGATGTGGCGAAAGCTTTCGATAAAGTTTGGCATTCTGGCTTAGTCTACAAGCTATACAAACTAGGAGTGCCTGATGGTCTCGTACTCATAATACGTGACTACCTCTCCAATCGAAGTTTTCGTTACCGAGTGGAGGGGACACTGTCCCCCCCCCACTCTATCACAGCCGGGGTCCCTCAAGGATCCGTGCTTTCACCCCTCCTCTTCTCACTATATACTAGTGACATCCCAGACTTTAAGGAGTCGTGCCTACGGCCGACGCCTAAAGTAGCCCTATTCGCGGACGACACAGCTTTGTTCTGTTCGGACCGTGAACTCCCAAACATCCGTAAATCTCTCCAACTTGCGGCCGACTCCCTAGGGGAATGGTTTAGCAAGTGGAGGATTGAGGTCAACCCTTCAAAGAGCGCCGCTATTCTATTTTATAGACAGCGTCCTCCAATGCCCCTCTTCGTCCCTATCACTATGTCCGGACTCCAAATCCCTTGGGAAAGGAAAGTCCGATATTTAGGCGTCCATCTTGATAACGGTCTGACTTTCAAAGACCATATCAAAATAGTTAGAGATCGTGCCGCATTTGTGTTAGGTCGTCTATCTTGCCTTCTAAACAAGCACAGTAAACTATCCCTTAGACATAAGGTGAGACTTTACCTGGCTTGCATCCGCCCCATTATGACCTACGCTAGCCCTGTCTTTGCACAGGCTGCGCATTGCCATATCCATAGGCTACAGACCCTCCAGAATAGGTTCATGCGTAAGGCCACGGGTGCCCCGTGGTTCTTGCGTAATGAAAATCTTCACATTGACTTGGAACTGCCTACTATTAGTCAGTACCTTAAGCAATGCTCCACTAAATTTTTTGACTCTGCTCCCCATCACCCGAATCCCCTTGTAGTCCAAGCGGCTAACTATTGGCCTGACTTAGGCTCATCCAATAACGCCTCGAGGCGGCCACGTCGTCCGAGACACGTACTTCACGCTCCGGACGACGTCATTACTCTCGCCATCGCCAAAGCTAGACAACTCGCGCAACAACACTCCACACAACCGAAATTCCGTCCGCGCCGGCGCGGGCCCGCGTCGCGCCCCCAACCTTTTCGTCCCTATAATAGATACCGGCACGTGCCAGGTCGTTTTTCTCCCCCAAAATATGTCCGATTGCCCTCTCCAAGTAACGCCCTAAGCCGAGGTCTACCCCACTATGGGGGCCCTTAGCTCGTTACTCTAAATATTTGAGGTTGAGAGCCCTAAGCGCTCACCCAACAGTCCGGTAAAGCTGTCAAGGCCATCTGAGGCCACACAGCAGTAGTCATTTAGAAAAAAAAACACCTGGCAATAGGTACCACAACGAAATTGACTTCGTGCTGTGCTCTGATTGTACCGTAATAAAAGATGTGAGCGTAATCAATAGGATCAAATTCAGTTCAGATCATAGGCCCATAAGAGCAAGATTAAAGTTTAACTTTAGAATACACCGAGCAAAACTGTTCAAACCACGCATCAAACCACTAGATCATAATATTCTTAGCACCAATTATGAAAGGTTTAACTTGGAATTATCCAATTATTTTGATGGCCTTCCACTGGATACCGACTCAGACGCAGATACTCAATACAACACCATTTTGTCAGGAATCAAAATAGCAAGCAGTAAAATCAATCAAGATAAAGTCAATACCAGTAAATTAACGGAACAAACTAAAATGTTGATAGAAAAGAGACTCAATACTAAACTAGGAACTATAGAGCATAGAATGTTAGACCGGCAGGTAAAGCGAAACATTAGAAAAGACATCAGGAATCACAACACTCATCTTATTAAGACAGCATTAGAAAAGAATACTTCTTTAAGGACAGCAAAACAGGGAAACTCTAAAACCAAAACTTGGATAACTAGTTTGCAAGACCGCCAAGGAATGAAACATAGCAGTCGAGACAAAGTCATGACCATCTGCACAGAGTTCTATGAAACACTATACTCAAATGACTCGAATCATTCCCCGACTGTCGAATACCATTTTGATGAGAGCATTCCCCTAATCACCTCGGAAGAAGTCGACACCGCCGTTAAGACTATGAAATATAGTAAGAGCCCTGGTGAAGATGGAGTGACGACAGAGGTTTTAAAGTTGGGAAAACCCAGTCTTCGCCCTCATCTCATTAAGTTGTTTAACACAATGTTAACAACTGGTAATATCCCAGAGAATTTGTGCCACTCTAATATTATTTTGCTCTACAAGAAGGGCGACAAAACTGACGTCAATAACTATAGGCCTATTAGTCTCACATCGCATATCTATAAGCTGTTTACAAAAATAATACAAAACCGAATAAACCACATATTGGACAAGCAACAACCTCCCGAACAGGCTGGCTTTCGACCCCATTTCTCTACCACAGACCATTTACACGCTATTAACCAGATAATTGAAAAAACTGCAGAGTACAATAAACCGGTATACCTAGCGTTTGTCGACTACTCGAAGGCATTTGATAGTTTGGCACACGCCGCTATTTTCACCACACTGAGAAGCCAGAACATCGAACCAACCTACATATCCCTTTTGCAACAGATTTATAAGCACAGTACGGCTAGCGTTAAGTTGCATGTTCCTGGTCCTTCCTTCACCATACTTAAAGGTGTTAAACAAGGCGACCCACTCTCCCCAAAATTGTTTACAAGCGCTTTGGAGGAAGTATTTAAGCAACTGGCGGGTTCCTGGTCAGACAAAGGTATAACGGTACAGGGGAAAAAACTAACAAACCTCCGTTTCGCGGACGATATTGTGCTTTTCGCCAATACATCTGCCGAGTTACAGAACATGCTCGAAGAACTGAGCGCGGCAAGCTTTGAGATTGGACTTACGATGAACCAGTCAAAAACGAAGATGATGACAAACAGCACACAAAGTAGGATTGTGGTTAACGGGCAAACAATGCAATACGTCGATGAGTACATTTACTTGGGCCAGATAGTTTCATTCGAGAACAGGCAGGAAAAAGAAATCGACCGTCGTATCGAAAACGCCTGGAAGAGCTTCTGGTCCATGAAGGCTTTCATGAAGGGTGACCTTCCAATTTCTCTGAAGCGTAAACTCATCGACGTTTGCATACTACCCATCCTCACCTACGGTGCACAAACTTGGTCGCTCACTGAGAATCAAAAGTCCAAGCTCAAAGTTTGCCAAAGAGCGATGGAACGGAGTGTATTGGGTGTCAAGCTGATAGATAGGATCAGGAACACCACCATCCGGTCAAAAACCGGAATACGTGACGTGGGGGAAACCACTGCCAAATTGAAGTGGAACTGGGCAGGCCATGTATGCAGGATGCATCCAGATAGATGGGCCCATATTACCACCCAATGGCGCCCTACAGATGGACATCGCCGTAGAGGAAGGCCCCGTAAACGATGGTGTGACGACTTGAGCCATCACTCCAGGGAATGGAAAATATTGGCCCATGACAGGCATAGTTGGGGAGCTTTGGGGGAGACCTTTGCCCAGCAGTGGGACACATTAGGTTAAATTAAAAAAAAAAAAATTACGTATTTTGTGTTAAGGTTCAAAATGAAGCACGTTTTTAAACATGTGTTTTATCAATCGTAAAATAAATAATTGTAATTGTAATCGTAAAATAATAATGTTGTAGTTGCTTGATTTCACAAAGATATAGTGCAATCGAAGGCTAGATGAGACAGGAACATGACAAAAATCCAAGGTTTGAGTGAATATCACCCTGATAGCCTTCTACGAAGCTAAGCCTACGAAAATTTAGTATCTATGTAAAACGACACAATCTTAAAATTTCGCATTATTCCAGTAGCTATCACATTTAAGTTTCGCTCTTAAGTAAAGCTTGTTTCGAACGGAGGATCTTAAGATACGACCAAAATAACCTATTCAGTGTTTGTGAAGTTAATCAAAGAAATAAATTAATGCTAACAATTGTTATGTTAAACTAGTGCTGTAAAGAACACCGCTAGCCGTAACTATTTAACACAATGTAACCAAGTGACCTGACAACTTTTCAGGGTCAGTTATTATGTGGTATGACAAGTTACAGTTTCATGCTGTGATTTTATAAGCAAAACGATACAGGTAGGTTATGGTTATAGGTACACTTGTCTGTAAGCTGACTCAAATTGGCAAAACGTTTTTTATTTTGTCATGACTTTGTCTATGATTGTAGCCAGGATCAGCTGGAAATTAAATAAGAAGAATATTTTTTATTTATGCAAAGTGAAAAATAACTTTATTCAAATAGATTTGTTTCAAAGTACTTTCAAATCGGCAAATTTAATTAAACAAACAAAATATGACTACTACATAGTATAAAACAAAGTCGCTCTCTCTGTCCCTATGTATGCTTAAATCTTTAAAAGTACGCATGAATTTTGATGCGGTTTTTTAAAACAGATAGAGGTATGGAAGAGGAAGGTTTTTATGTGTTATAAAGTAACATCACATTGCACCTGTGCGAAGCCGAGGCAGGTCGCTAGTAAATAATGGAAAATAATATTTTAATGTGAACTGCTAACATATTAGACATACTGTACTGAAATAATTGTGACTCCTAACACATGCATATTTCGTATGTTTATTTATGAATAAGTTATATTTTTGCACATTTTCTCGTTTCTAATTTTCTTTCTCTACCTGTAGCTTGCCTCCAAAATATAAAAATAAGGCCGCCTAAATTGAACAGCTGTAAGTTTATTGTTCATTATGCAATGCAGAAAAGCTGGGCCAGAATTTGGGCGGAATTAGGGAAGTACTTGAGCTAATCCAAAAAAGAGTCGCGAAGCAAGGAATAGAGAAAAGAGTCAATCTATAAAGGAGGACCATTATCTTTAAGATAATAATCTAACCAAGCAAGTCTTGAGGCAATTGCACTGCAGTAGGTAATACAGTTTTTTTTAAATACATAATATTCTTTATTGCACATTAACATTAAAAACTTTGTTCAGAAATACATTGAAAGTAATGCACAATTATTAAAAATATTCGATGCAAACCGTTTTATTTATTTTTTAATTTGAATTTGGCTCAATTTTTCTAGTTTTCATTTATGTGATTAAAATAAGTTGTTAACCCAGCTTATTCAGTTTGAACTAATCAGCAGCTAATATCTAATTGTGTTGATTTGTTCCACCGGGATCAGATATTCATGGATCTAAACCCTTATAAATCCAGGGATCGCTGTAGTTTTAAACCAAAATAAAATAGAAGCATGACCGCAAAATACAAAAGCCCACAAATTATTTTCAAAAGTAATTGAGTATTATTTTGTATTCTAAAAATGTATGTTTCACACGTTTTTGTATTTAAGTTAACGTTTCCTTGGGTAATTTATTTTTTTATTACATAATGCAGCCAATAAGCAGTTTAATTAGTAATAAGGTACATTTGTTTCTAATGAACTTCCTTATAAATTTATGTTTTTTCTATAATTTTTCGTGACTAATCCTAAATTATAGGGTAGTTTTCAAATGTTTTCAAAACTCACCATCGCGGCGAAAAGTGTCACAAAACACAGCATCTCGATCTCGATCGTTACTCACAGAGTGTCACGAAACTCAGAAACAAACGACGGAGACGCGTGCGCATCTCCTATATACCGCGCAGCCTCCTATGACGTCAGTGTACCACGCTAAGGTTGTCAGTCTCTGTGATGTCACTTGCACTGTGTTGTTAATTACGATGATATGCAAACTTTGAAGTTAGATAACTTTTTTTGCGATATGTTATTATATTACAGTAATGCCCTTCGTACATCACCATACGCAAATCTTCAATGCCCAACAATTTTAGTCTCCGAGCGAGTATCGCAGTACATATAGTTGTCGCAATAATGCATAGAGTTTCGTACACAAACTGTCAGATACTCGCGACATAAGTGTACAACATTAGTATCGGAGACTTGCGTAGCCTTGGGTACGAAGGAGCTTAACGTCACAAACAAACCAGGAATGAGATATAAAGTCATTTTAAGCTGTTTCGGCGGTTCAATTCACCCTGTTCCCTGATCAACTTAACTACGAGTATTTCTAATTGCATTAGTTTCATACTGTTTATAAAGTAATTGTTTAATGTCACCACTTTTTTCATGTTCCACAAATGTTTTTAATTAAATATTTTATAGTCTCTCCTCACAAAAACGAACAAAAGTTAAAACACTATTTAATTGTGTTCCCTTTTTTGTTATTTGTCTTCACATATTTTTTTCACAAAAGTCTTCTCTTAATATAAATATTCTCTACCACCAGTTAATTATATTATTGCCTTTCTGTTATCAGATGAAAATGTGTCTCTATTACCTATGTTAAACAGTTGTTTCTGTACTAAGAAGAACTGCAACAGTTCTTATCCAGCCTCCAGGTGTTTGGTAAACTATTTGATTGCCTTTGTAGTATTTTACTACTGCTGTTAACTATACAATTACAATAACATAATTTTGTCAGCCCTAACATGCACCTAGCTATTCGAAAACCAGTTCCGACCCATCTTCAAAACTTTTGTGCTCACGCCTCATACATCGCTCGCTCTCATCGTCTCTCCAGCCGGCTTGGCTTCGAAACCGCGTTGGTCATCATCATTTTGACTTGTTTGTTTTTGTGACTGTCAAGGCACGCGCATGGCAGTGCGTACGCGTCAATGTCAGTTTGTCTGCGTTTTGTCTGATGGTGGCTAAGGCTGGTGGTTGGTATAGGATATTGTATTGTATGCCATTAATCAACGATTCTTGATGGTGCTTCGATATCATTTCACGGTGTGCTTTATGTTACCGGCTGTAATAAATCAAGATTTAAAAAAGGCTCTTAAAGTCATAGCCATGCAAATGAATTGATATCGTTCATACATAACGTCATCATTTTGCCCTTAACATTTTATTCAAAATGATAAGTTTTCTAAATCGTCTTGACTTTCTGTTAAAAAACTTTAAATTCTAATGTATTTAATAAGTCAAGTTAACCAAATGTTTTATTCAAGGTTATTCGTTACCCAAGTACCTACCTAAAGGAAAATGAATTTCTCGTGGAAACTACTAGAAAGACTTTTCTTAACCTTCTCCATTACGAATTAACAGACTGCTTCTCTGCACATTTTTCAAAACTAAACTCCGTAGCTTCAAGAATATTATAAGCAAACTACCTATACTTATGTTAAAAAGAATATAACTATCAAGTATCTTCCCGGATTCTTCTCGATAAAATCAACATCCGAGCTGTTATGTTTTTTAGTTATTTTTACTGTATTTTAATTCTATTCTCGTTTTATGATAAGTACTTATCAATATCTACATTAACCATATGCTTTTGACTTTGACTCTGAGACATCAGTAACTAATAAAGTGAACCGACATAATTATAAAATGATTTAATTTCTGCAAATACCTATTTAATTTATGCTTTTGCTATCAATTATAAACCCTTCAAGCCTCACTTCCTAAATGTCAAAATAATCGTGACATCATGATTGCGATGATGATTACCGACTGACCATTAAAAAGGTGGAATGATTCATCATTTCGAAGATGATACACAAATAATACGTTGCGATAAAATAACAACGATGTTTAAAATAACTGCGCAGAAATAGCAGGACTACCTGCTATTCCGGTTGGCGCCAAAGCTCACTTCACTCGTAGTCTTACTTTCAAAATTCAGTTTCTTTGCGACTGTGGTCGTTTAAGAGTAAAGAACTAAGCCAAATATCATTTTTTAATTATTTACATACAAAATGAGAGGAAATGCTAATTCGAAGTGAAGCGTATTGATGATTGAAGTAAGCGTGAAGCACCGCGATGTGAAGTGATGTTAGCCGGAATGTCACCCCAGTTGTTTTTGGTTCAAGTGAACCAAGCCGCAGTTAGCCATTGTCACTAATATCATTTCTCATCTCGATCTCATCCAGGAGAATACGGTCACTTCAATCGTCTATTGGCTCCACCTTGAATTGGTATTCGCTGTCATTTGTATCGAAGTGATTTTAATATCTTTTGCCACTTGGTTTATTACACTCAAAAGATTAGACTTGATTTGATTTTACCCACTTCACAGAAATAAATGTTTTGATTTGGTTGAATTTGCTCGTGTAACGTTGGAATCATTCATTGTCATTGAGAATTGTCATTCTCAATGACAATCCCTCAATCCCTGGTTCGTAAGGTGGTAAAATAGGTAATCTAGTGTAGGCCTAGAAGAAGCTTGATCATCTTCTGGCTTTTCACCTTCCACCTCTCCAACAATCCGCACTGAGCCCGCGTTTTGGAGTATGGTTCGTGCTGCCTCATTGAGGTGTATCATTGCCAGGCAATGTGACGTGGCTCCTTTTTGTTTCTTAATACGCCAAGACGAAAGAATACATCTAAACAATGTGACTCTACTCTAGTGCAGTGTGGTAGAGTCAAGTGTGGTAGAGTGTAGAGAGAAATTCCTTAACCAGTAAGTACACCAAATCTGTTGTCACACACAACACAAAATGAATACAATAAACTCTATATGATCAGATCTTACTGCTGAGAACAGCATGCGGTTTTTCTATCACGTCCGTGAAATGGATGCTAATTTTATGCCATGAGTTGCGGTCTGCTGTGATGCCGATTGTATCGCAAAAGTTCAAGGTTCGAGTGAAAGATCGGGTCAGGGACTAGAGCTTACGCGGTCTTTTTAAGTATAACTTACTTCAGGTAATGTATTATCTCATCGTAGGTAAACATTGATTAACCTCAAGATTGCCGTTTCTTATTGTTTTTCTTACCGATTTCGTGATCTATATATATAAAAGAAAGTCGTGTTAGTTACTCCACTTATAACTCAAGAACGGCTGAACCGATTTAGCTGTAAATTGGAATGGAGGCAGTTTAGCGCCAGGAGAAGGACATAGGATACTTTTTATACTTTTTTTTACTTAAGTCCACGCAGACGAAGTCGCGGGCGGCCGCTAGTTAGATATATTTTGTTAACTTGTTATTTTTACGTTAGTTTTGTTCAATTATGAACGATCCCGGCGCGGGCCGTAGTGGGTGGTAGTGTTTAGAACCCCTGCTTCTATGAGCCTCTTTTTTTCTTATCTTATAATAAATGGAGTATAGGTTTCATAAATCAATTATTTTTTTTTCAAAAACTACGCGTTCCCATTTCAGTCAAAATTAAAGTCAACTCATCTCACACACTTCTCACAACCTGCCTGTTAGAATGCATTCGATTTCAAAACTACAAACCGTGGAACCTCTAAGTATCCATTACGTAACAGGGATGCCGAGGTGTGACGTAACATCGGAACTGATGCCATCACAGCCGCGGGTAATCGTTTGAGATAAAGTTTGGAGCCGATAAATTATTATAGAGCTTTTTAATCAATACTGTTACAATATGTTGCAATCGAATATTGTTGGACAACTTTGCCAAGAGGTTGATTGGGGTTTTTCTTTTTTTATTAGCCTGCGACATGCCACAGCTGGGCAAAAGTTTCATAAAGTTTCATAGATTTTATTTTAATTGTTTTTAGTTTTTATGGTAATGTTCAGATTTTATTTGTTTTTGTCAGTATTCATTTTGTTTTCACTTTAATATTGTACGCCTAGAAGGCAATTTTTTTTTGCACTGTTTTGTATTTTACGACTACAAATGTATGCAATCAGTATTTTTACGACAATACAATTTCGGAAACTCGCTTTCTCCATTCTCCATAAACTGATTGTAAAGTTCACTTTAGTGTTTTTACCCATTTTGAGCAGAAAAACAAACAACAATCTATTCAGGTCTAATGAAACCATTAGATATAGGATATTTATAAAAAATAATACGCGTCAAAAAAACACCTGACTCAAAGGACTTGATCAAAAAAAAACCTAGAATCGCCAGAAATGCCATATATGCTATTTTAAGGAGCATAATGTGTAGAGCAAAAATATATAAAAATCTACTGCAAAAGCTACGCGGTATACTAGATATTAATGATTTACTGAAATCAATATTTGTATTTTTTAGGTTCTGAAAAATATATTGTAGCCCGTGGTCTATGAACTCTTTTGGGTCGGTATTATAAGAAAAGTTGTTTTTTTAAGTTTCATATTATATTCTATGAAAATATTATACAGGGTAAGTTTTTCAAGTGGGCGCGGTAGGCCAAATTCTAACCTATGAGGAATTAAGAAAAATTGTCGAGGGAGTCTTTAGCCCGATTTGGACAAAAACGAAAACTGTATAATCAGATTTTTTTAAAAACTTCTCTCGTAGTCGGGGTTCGACACAGTTGTTTTTGTAAAAAAATTACACCCTGTATTACAATGCCATCTTGTAGTTTCGCTTCTAAGGGTCAAATAATTAGAAGTAACATTATATGGCAAACTGAAGGAAAGGTCTTATTTTTAATAAAATATTTATTTTCATTACATTCACATTGACCATTTTTCTGAATTCCTCATAGTTTAGGATTTCGCCTACCATGCCCACTTGAAAAACTCACCTTGCATAAATGGGTGTTAAAATCGTGATCAAACTCAAAACACGTTTGTATTTAAGGAGGAGTGTTAAAGAGTAGGATAATCTCTTTTGTCTTCTTCTTCTTCTTATCGTCGTCGTCGTGTCGATGGCTATATTATATTTGACCAAAACTCCGCCACCCTAACGACATGGTCGTTGTTTGGCACTCATAAGTTCCTAACGCGTACAGCTTACTGGACACGAGGGGCATGATATGAGGTTTTGTAACACATTGTGATTTTATTTTTACTCATTTTATGTCAATGTTCATCATCCTATTTGTCATTGCCATTCCATTCTATGTTCTTTATATATTCGGAAACTGGCACATGACATTGGCGTATGAATGACGTGCGATGCAAACAAGTCGCTGCCATATTGACTTGCAAACAGGTCCATTGGACCTGTTTTTTATGTAGTCATTTTTGGATGGATGGATTGACGTGGATGCCGTATCTTCCTCTTTTTGTTCATATTAATGAAGTTATACAGTACAATAACTTCTATACCGTATGGTTTAGGAAGCTGATTTTTTGAATACGTGATAGGGTTACTTTAGTGAACCCATTTTTATACATTTCGTTGCTGGCGATTCTAGGTTTTTTGTCTATGAAATTTTGATCAAGTCCTTTCGTAGTATTTTTTAGAAGCATGAAAAACATAGCTTTTTAAAACTTGTTTTCAAGGACATTGCCTACTTAATCGAATCCAGTGACAGCTGTTCCAAGAATATTTTACGGTGTGACAGTACATAATGTTTTTTAAAATTTATTGAAAGTAGCCACGTAGGATCCAGTGAGGTGAGATGATGGTGACTCAGTAGCGACATGGGTGACATTCCGGCGGACATCACTTCACATCTTGGTGCTTCACGCTTACTTCAATCATCAAAATGCTTCCCTCTGAATTTGTAATTCCTCCCATTTTTTAAGTAAATAATTAAAAAAAATATTTGGCTTAGTTCTTTTCTCTCAAACGACCACAGTCCATAGCAGTAGAGCGACTTTGTGAGTGAACGCAATTCAATTTTGAATTCGAATTCACATTTTCATTCAAATACTAACTAATTGCGTCATTTTCATACGTCTCCTTTAAAATTCATTTAATACCCGTGCACGGTATGGACACTACAGTGACTGTATGGCGTTTTTATATTTTTTAGAAGCAATAAAACAATGGGCAGCAGTCAGTCCGTGCGTGCGACGCACTTCCAGCATCCTGGCAAGGAAGCAGACAGCGCGGACGATGAGTACGACGACGAGAACCGCATCAGCATATCCAACAAAATGGTTAGTTGCGTCCTCTTTGACCTCACTTGCAGCACATCCAACAAAATGGTTAGTTGCGTCCTCTTTGACCTCACTTGCAGCATATTCAACAAAATGGTTAGTTGCGTTCTCTTTGACCTCACTTGCAACATATCCAACAAAATGGTTAGTTGCGTCCTCTTTGACCTCACTTGCAGCATATTCAACAAAATGGTTAGTTGCGTTCTCTTTGACCTCACTTGCAGCATATCCAACAAAATGGTTAGTTGCGTCCTCTTTGACCTCACTTGCAGCATACCGAACAAAATGGTTAGTTACGTCCTCTTTGACCTCACTTGCAGCATATTCAACAAAATGGTTAGTTGCGTTCTCTTTGACCTCACTTGCAGCATATCCAACAAAATGGTTAGTTGCGTCCTCTTTGACCTCACTTGCAGCATATCCAACAAAATGGTTAGTTGCGTCCTCTTTGACCTCACTTGCAGCATATCCAACATTTTTTTTAGTTGCGTCCTCTTTGACCACACTTGTCAAGGGCGCTAAGGTCAAGCCACACAGCGGGCGCGGCGCGACGGCAGTGCGACGTTGGCCAGTTTTCATGTACTAAACAGTTTGGCAGCAATCACACAGAGCCGACGCAACCGCAGCGCGACGCGCCCGAGCGCGACGCGCCTGAGCGCGACGTGACCGTAGCGCGGCGGGGCGTGACGCGACCGCTATTGTTCGTGTTGCCAAGTTAAGGCGTCGCGCTGACGTCGCGTCGCGCTGACGTCGGGTCGCGCTGCGGTCGCGTCGCGCTCACTTCGAGTCGCGTCGCGCTGCGGTTGCGTCGGCTCTGTGGCTTGACCTTTGGTGTTAACATATCGTTCCTGCAAATGGGCCACAAAGCGAAGCCACCCAATGATATCATAATAAAAATGAGATAGATAGGCTATGTCAATGCTGATGCGAATCAGAATCAGAATTTATTTGCAATAAAAGTGGTTACAAAGATCTTACACATAATTAATTATACAGTTCCGTCACAAAAAATATTCTCATGTCATAAATCAATTAATTCCTCAACACTATAAAATAATTTGTCCATTAGCCAGTTAGTAACCATTTTCTTAAATCTAGGCAATGTAAGAGATTTTAACTCCGCCGGTGAAGCGTTTAATACTTTAATACACATCGCATGGGTTTGTTTTTTGTACAGCGTGGTCTTAGGTGGAGTATCAAATACCAATCTGTCAGAAAATGGAATCGAAGTCGAAAATGGTCCCCTGGCGTCCGTAGGATTTATAACTTGACAGTGTAAACAAGATATCTAGTATGAATATTTACTAGAGCGTAAACGAGACATACACATGTTGCGCAGTGTCGTTTCAAACTGTCAACACTGTCAATGCTTTGTACAGGTACACTAAAGTTCTGGTTTCGGGTGCCACTTTTTAGTACAAGTAACCCATCTACTCGTACCTCTTTATTATAATGTGATTGCCACCACCGGCATGTTTCTTTCTTTCGCCACCACTAGCATAATAATTCCTGTAGTCTGTGGCGTGTGGCCGTCACCGGCTTCACCGCGTGCAGCGAGTCCGTTCCGAATAATTCCGAATTACCTACAATGTACCTAGTATGATAATGTTTATGGCTACCGACATTATGAAGTTGAATGATTCTGAACTAAAACATAAGGAAATGAGAAGTTAGGAATTGGGATTGTTAGGATAAATAATTTTAGGAAGAGAATTTTCGGAGTCCAATAATAGGAGTTAAAATTTTAGGTGAACTTTGGCGCACCTGTTCGACACAACTGCATTTTTTCTTTATCCCTCATACTAGATATCTAGTTTAGGATTTGGCCTACCACCGTGATCACTTTTTAAACATTATTTAATGAGTTACACACACACAAGAAGTTGCGAACGTGTCATGGTGATAAAGTTCAAATGCTATAGAATTATCATCAACAATGACCTTTCGCGTATAAATTCGTCATAAGTTTTCATTGAAATCTATACAGTAATCAAAATCATTATACAGACTAATAAAATCTTTGGCCTGGACTGTAGATTGCTGAAATTAAAAAACCTCAACACCATTTCTGCTCGTCAACGCAACGAAAGAGAAACAGTTGAAACACATTTATTTAAGTACATTTATTGTATTTTTATTGTAAATGTTAGGTACTGTAAAAGCCCGTTTACACGTCAAACTTAGGTTTTCCCTGAAAGTCTTAGGATTTACCGACATGACATGATAAATGTGAGGATTTATACAAATTAACTATATTTTTTATTTTTAAATAAGATTCTGTACTAAAATTCAATATTTAAAAATACAAATAGGTATTACAAAAAACCTATAAACATAACAAAGGTCTGTCGCCAACAAAAAAATATTGCCTCTGCCTTGCCGTGCCTCTGATGTAAATCCTAAGATTTACCAAGTGAATACCTAGTGGTAATAGTTCGTTCGGCATTTTACCAATAAGAGTTGGTAAATCTTAGGTTTTACTGGAAAATCTTAGAATTTAAGTAGGTACCGTTACCGCTTCTCTTTGAATTGGTATTCTCCCTCAACTAGCTGTGCGGTCCGTAATGGGATTACAGTAATGTGAGCGCTCACGGTGATATCAGGCGTCCCGAATTGAAATATCGCGTTAACAGCGCTGTCAGCGTGAAAACCAATTCGGACCGCTAGAAAGTGACACATAACCTAACAATTTTTAACTTTTAATTTATATCATTCCCACATTAAACTTCCGGTTCTTGTAGTAAAACTTTCTGTTACGTTAACACAGAAAAAGATTTGTCCCAGCAAAAATTTATTCTGAGGACTATTGACAAAAATATTTTTACGTGAAAATGTCTGTTTGACGTTTCATCTATGAATCTGACATAAGGCCCACGGTGATATCGCTCTGGAGCATTATCGTTGTGAGCGCAATATGGCGCCGTTAGTGACGGTGACGTCACCCATGACGTCAAGCTGTCTGACGTTAGATGAATGTCAGCGCGATATCTCAATTCGGGACGCTCTGTGAGCGCGATGTAATCGATTTTGACCCAATTCGGACCGCACCCAATGTAGGTAGTTATTTGGCTTAGGTCTTTTTACTCAAACGGTCACATTTGCTTAGTTATAAGAATTATTATGAGTTTTACGAAACGCCAAAATACAAACTCCCTTCGAAATCACAGTTCGAACGTTCGATGCGCACATTCAGAATGCCACCCCATTTCTGCTATGCTATTCCGGCGGACGCCAAAACTCCCTTCGCTTGTGTTAGTGAACTTTAAAATTCAATTTCTTGGCAACGGTGGTCGTTTGAAAAAAAAGGACTAAGCCAAATAACATTTTTAAATTATTTACATACAAAATGAGGGAAAATACTAATTCAAAGTAAAGCGTATTGATGATTGAGGTAAGCGTGAAGCACCGAGATATGAAGTGATGTCCGATGTGCACCGCCGGAATAGCACGGCTGATCTCGCGTCCCGTCTTACTCCTGCGCCCTTCTTAAATTGCTAGGACAGAGGTCATGAAATAAAATAATGACAGAAAAATAATAGATTATATTTTTCTTGTAGTCATTCCATTCTACCAGTCGTGGGGTTTTTAGTTGCATATGTTATTTCACCAATTAGGTAATTAATCATGATTGGTTTTAGGTGGAAAGGCTGGTAGAAGACGCGACCCTGGCGGGCGGTGCGGCAGCAGTGTCAGGGGTATCGGTGAGCCCCCGCGGGGACTACAAAGACAAAATATACATGGAACAACTGAAGTGCATGGATGAGAACCATTCTGAAAGATGCGGGTTGGTTCTTTGTTTAAACAATATCAGCGTTAAAATTATGGAACAGAGAGATCAAAGCTGCCTGAAGTATTTAGAAAAGGCAGCTCTGGGGTTAGTATGAGGGTCACAGACTGGGTGCCTAAAGACAAAGCGTCCTCGCGGTAGGGCGATAATGCGACGACGGGAAGACCTAGAGCCTTATTATAATCATTTTCCAGCTCAGTTTTAGTTCATCTTACGTCTCTTTATTCATTGAATTTGAACTAAAACATGACAAATAAGTTACTACAGCAATGAAGAAAAATTAAGGTTTTTTTAATAGGTACTATTTACCAAACAAAACATGACTTGCGACAGTAATATGCAGCGCTAAAGATGGGCTTGTGACTGAAACTGTCGGTTTATAAGAGATCATAATAAGATAAGATAAGATAAAATATTTATTTCAAAGAATATGGTTACATGGATCTTAAAATAAAGAGAGAGCACAACATATTCTGCCACCTTTTGCTGGCGTAGAAATAATAAACAATTCCCGCAGTTCAATTTACATTCAATATTATCATTATTAAGTTAAAATTATTCAAAATACATTAAAAATCATACACATTAGAAATGAAAATATAAAACAAAAAGAAATCACAATTATATCAATCACCCTATTTGTCCCTCTTGAGTCGTCAGTTAGATGTCAAACATTGAATCTTTTATTTTGATGTCAAGGTATTCTTTAATAGAATATTTATTTTTATTTATTTATTAGCCTTTTATCAGATACATACAATTACATTTAAATATTTTATCACTGTTTATCCATCGATTTCCCATGTTTCTCTGTGTGCCTTACGGCAAAGGCCTTCTCCATTCTATTCCAACTCTCCCTGTTTTGTGCCAGTCTAGTCCAAGCTCTCCCAGCCAATTTCGCGATTTCATCCTCCCATCTTTTGAACTGCTTTCCTCTAGCTCTCTTTCCTTTAATAGAATAGAAGCACTCTAAATAATGCCCCTGGACTCCTTTTTGAGCAATTTGGTCGCAAGACGCATGAAATCGGCAACAGTAGAAAAGAGATGGGAGGCCTTTGCGCTGGTCTGACATTGCAGTCAGTGTTGATAATCTCATCACTAGGAACCTACAGAACCCATAGAATTGAGATACTGTTATACTTTTTTAAATTTTAGTGACGCTCGTACGACATACGAATGTAGCAGAATTAGAAATCCTTTCGTCAAATCGCCAATAACACTTTGAAACACATTGGTTGGCACGCATAATTTTGATGCTGACTTTAGAAGACCCGGCTCCACTTAAGTCGAAATGGAAACATTCCATTAAATTTAAAGGATGCAGGGTACCACATGCACAAATTCAGCGGCGAATTTTATAGGTTTTGGGAACGCTCTCGGAAATAAAGAGATACACCATGGTTTTTGGTTTGTTGAAAATTTTTCAAATTCTCGATTCATTTATGCCTGTCATCATGTGTGTTTTTGTCTGACGTCAGAATGGCTGGTCTTATTCCGCAGATATGTTTCTTAACTTTTTAGAATTAATTATTATCATTATGGGTTTAAAGGTAGGTAGTACACGATCACAAACGGCAGGTACTTACCTAGGTACTTTGTTAGTTGTTAAGAATTCACCTGGCAAATTTTTTTTTTAAGTGGTCTTCATCCTCATTCCACCTGATGGGAAGCAGCCGTGAGGTCCAGATATGAGGTTGACAGGCCCAGTAATGGAGCACTACTTTGCTGGTCAATCTCATTTTGATGGCCTGCATAAATGCCTGTACTTGTTCGTTTACTTGTCAACAGTTTGGCAATGGTTTGGTATGACGTCTGCCATTATTTCTTTTTTTGCAAATTAAACTGATCATCTATCTGATCAGGTTAACAGTAGAAGACATAAAAGCGACAGCCGCACGCATAGAACTGCGCACAGTCAACATGGTCAGCCCTGAGCCAGTCTGCGAGGAATGTAAGGAGCAAGTCATCGACTGCTACGTCAGTTCCGAGACCCCTTCGGATATCATCAAGTGCTGGGACACAGTTGGTAAGTAAATAAACAATAGGCTACATAATAGTTCGTTCGCTTTAAGAATGCAGTAATTTCATACTTGTCCTACGATCTAGCACGTCCCCTAACCAATCGAATCGTTCCTAATTAGAAAGCCAAGTCCAGAGTGACAAGGTGAACGCATAATTTCGAACGCAAAGGTTGTGGTCTGAGTTTTTTTGTGTGCCAGAGAATTGAATTTAAAAATCACTGCATTCTTAACGTGTACGAACTATAGTTGACTATTGTTTTAAATAATTAGGAGCTGCAAATTCTAAATCACTTCGATGTTGTCAATACTAACCGAGATATAAAAAATTGAAATGCAGATTTTCGGACTTGCCCAACGCTCCATTCAAACGTGACTGTGATTGTGACATCACAATCACTGTTTTTGTCAGGGCGCCTAAAAACTTTGTTCGGTGCGTTTATGAAAATGTCTCGTAACAAAATTGCTTTTTCATGGGAATCTAGTACCACGGTAAGTAGTACTTACCTATGTATTACAAATATTGTAATTTTTTAAAACACCTAATTCCATACTTTTTTCATGGACGTACGCGTAGGTATATTGTTTTATGAGGGGTGCTCGCCCACGTCCGATAATCGGTGACCGATTTTTGTAGGAGAAAAATAGAACGTACTGATAGCATTGGAGCAACGCACACGTCCGACAAAAAATCGTTCAGAAAAAGCGAAGAAATACAGCCGATTTTCAATCGGCTCGACAATCGGTCCTACAAAAAGTCGGACGTGGGCGAGCAGCCGAAAAGGGTGCTGATGGGGTTCCTGGATGTTTCCAAAAGCTCAGGTAACCTGCTTCTGCGCAATATACGAAGATCCCTGGTGCGCAGAGTACGGCGAAGCCACGTTACGACTTCATCCTATGTGATACTAACATAGGACAAGCCTCGTATCTAACAATGAAAATCAAAATGTAATGAATGTATTTAATAATTGCAGGTGAGTTCACCAAATGCGTGCACGATGCTGCAGCGGGTCGGTTGCGCGCTCGCACGCAGAAGGAAGCTCGCGAGCATGCGCGCCGCGAGCGTCATGTCGCGCACGCTCGCGAACACGCTCTCAAAGACCTCGGCCCACCAAGAGAGGGCGCTATACCCACTTCATAAATACGCCTTTAGAACGCTCTACGGTTTTGAATTCGAATATCCCGGATCACATGAGCCTTGTGTGTACTAAACTCGTATTATATTCCATTGATGACTTCTTTAATTGATGATGATAATGAGCTTCTGAATACGTACGTGAGATGAGGAAATATTGCAGCCACAAAATATATTAGGGATTGGCTGATGACGGATCACGGTAATGGTCAAAACTGGGGGGCTAAAACGGTAACATTTTAGCATTTCATATTATGAAACATCTAACTGACGTTTCATCTAGGCCGCGGTCCGTTTCGAGTCAAAAGTGAGTAATAGCGCGCTGACGTCGCTCACGTTCATACAATTTATCAATTCGGGATGCGTGTGAGCGCGCTGTTACTCACTTTTGACTCGACACGGACCGCGGTCTAGATGAAACGTCAGTTAGATGATTCATAATATGAAATGCTAAAATGTTGCTGTTTTAGCCCCCCAGGATGTATTTGGTGTCCGTGGAAATTCCGACGTAGGTAGGTATTTGTGACTTTGTAACCAAAAGCCTCTTGCCTGTCTGTCATCAGGGCCTTATTATGATCTTTTCACAGCTCAGTTTTAGCTCAGTTTACGTCTTCCTTCTTTGAAATTTGACTAAAACATGCAAAATAAGTTACTAGGTACAGCAATGTAGAAAAATTAAGGTTTTTTTGACACTATTTACCACACAAAGCACGACTTGCGACGGTAAATATGTAGCTCAAAAGCTGAGCTTGTGACTGAAACAGTCAGGTTATAAGATATTGTAATACCTAATGCCCCAGTAGTCTATTAGTATGAGGTGGATGCGTGCAGTGGTAAGTTGCCTACAGTCACAGTATAAACATACAGTAGAACATCTACATACAAACGTGCCGCTCTCGGTTTTAATGAGTGCGTACGCGTCGCGCGCGCGCCGTGTCGCGATTTCACGCACACGCTAACATAAAATAGGGTGGCATAGGGTGGCGGCAGTACGGACGGGCTGTGCCGCGTGTGTCTGTGTGCACGCTAGGCTAATAACTCGGCGGGCGGCCTTAGATAACCTACTGTATGTTTATACTGTGCTACAGCGCTGTCTACAAACAAAAGGTATTGTTTATGGTCAGGACATACCGCCCGAACTGTGTTTCATAATAATCAGGAGTAGCCTAGGGCTGCAGAACTACCTATCGATTTTGGATCTGTATAGCAATCCTCGCAAACATCTGTTCTCATCTCGATGCCCCTTAGGTGAGGCTCACTCCGATGTATGGAAATCTTTTTAATTTTTTTATTAGGGACTGGGCAGTCATTTGATCACTTTTGCACCTGGTGCTAAGTGAAGATGTGATCTACGGTGACGGTCAAGTAAATGCATATTCACTCTTCTTTAAAGAGACCCAGATTGTGTTGGTGCACGGGAAACGAGTTCCATTCCTCAGCTGTCCGCATTATCAAAGAGTCGGCAAAAAGCTTCGTACGGATGGCTGGAATGTCAACAACGCAAGGGTGGAACTTTAGAGTGCGTCTATAATGCTCCGATCGTGAAAAGGGGCTGTCGGGATCAGTTCGTGCAGTTCACTCGCACAATCCCCGAAATGCAGTCTGTAAAACACCGACTGGCTGGCAAAGTGTTCATGCCGCCGGTGCAGGCTCACTAGGCATTAGGCTGGTTTCAGAGTCACGCTGCGCGCATTTCAGCATTCATATCCCCCTTGGCAAGGCATCACCTATGTAGGCCACAAAGAAAGCCAGCAATGCACGCTCGAACGCGCCGGCGCGGGCCGGCGTGGCCCTTCAACCAGCCTTAGGGTAAATCCGCCCCTGCCTCTAACATTATTTCTTTTAAAATTAACGGCCTATATACGTCCCACTGCTGGGCACAGGCCTCACCTCAAGTATGAGGTGGAACAAGCCATACTCCAACACGCGGGCTCAGTGCGGATTGTTGGAAGGGGTGTAAGGTTAGTGAGCAGATGTTATCAAGCCGTCCTAATGCCTCTGACTAGGCTTAATGATTGACATCTATCGACGTCAATCAGGACCAACTGCTTAACGTGCCTTCCGAAGCACGGAGATACCCGAGATACACATCACTAAATTTCGGTCGGAGTGGTCACCCATCCCATTTCCGACCCGGCGTGCGTTGGCCGTCAACAGCGATCGGCCAACCAATCGGCGACGATCGCTGTTGTATCTCTTTAATTAACCTCTAATATCGAGTCTATCGATAGTGGAGTATCCAGCAACACTAGTCAAGCTACAAAAATAACAAGGTAACATACATTGCTTATCAGTTCAGCGTAACTGAACAGTGTTGTATTGCACCGGAAGAGTCGCTCAGAGTGTTTCTGAGAAGTGAAACACACATTAAATACACAGTCAATACCAATACCCTATTCTCAGTTTCGTAATTCTTGTTCATGAAGCAAGTTCTAAGTTGTGTTGTGAAGCGATCCCATAACTCTTGAACAACAAACGTGGATTGTTTCAAAGGTTTTTAGAAGAGTTTGTTTACCCATTACCCAAATGAACTCAAAAATGGCCACAAAAATGGACTCAGTCAATTTTAGATTGACATCCGCCAAATTAAGCAGGAAGGCAGAAGGTCATCCTGGTCCTCGGAATTCAGTCGCCCTCGCCACTGGTTTTGAGATAGCATGGTTTGACCAACCTACACATATTGGACGGTTACAAAAAAAGCCCACGATTTTCCTAAAGGAAATTATGTGCAATGATACTGAACTCCGGGGAATAGTGAAGAAGATGATCATAGATGGCAAATTGTCAAGTGATGTTGCATGTTACTATCTCTACAAAAGGATGAATGGCTGTGGCATGCAATTAGATGAAGATTGGATTTCTTACGATGTTATCATAGGAAAATCCGGCGATTATGTAACTCCATGGAATATCCTTGACGTTTCAAGAGAAGAGGTCCCGGTCCCAAACTGTGATACCACACACTCCACTACTGCAGATGATATATGGATGACGATGTATATCCTCTCAATCTATCGTATACGTGAAACGCCTTATGGCTCACATTACAGGGACACTGTTACTAACAAGATTCAGAAGCAATTGGGGTCTAGTCTTGAAGCAAGAGCAGCTTTGAAACATATGCCCGGGTATATTTGGGGAACCCACGAACCTACCTACAGGCGTATGGTAGCCGCCATTGACATGTTCTTAGTGCGTTTTCCTAAGCATACACTCTGTAATCTACGGGTTGCAACCATAGGATCTCGATTTCGTCACTGTTCAGCACTTTTATCTCTGGATCACATAAACGATGTATTGGGTTTAAGAGGAAACGAAATACTTCACTGGATTTTTAAATTTTATATGCGAAATGAGATTAATAGGATGATGAAAGGAGAAGACGAGATTGAGATGGAATACTCATATTTCCCATACCAAATAGATCTTGCACTAGTAAAAAGAAGTGTATATTCCTCTGTAGCAAATCCAACACTCTACTTTTTCATCCATGCGGTTTGTGCCATGCTGGGGTCGAAGAGATCCAAAAATGCACATTCTAAAGCCAACCAAAATCCAGACACATTGTTAAATGCCCAAATTGTAGCATTTGTTTACAAGAAGAAAAGGGAGACACTGCGTGATGAAACCCTTGCAACTTCTGCTACTAAATGGTTAAATGTTGCGATACGAGCGCAACGATATGAACCAACTTCAGAAATGAAATTATTCTTTGCAGAGGTCTTGCAGGAACTGAAGGACTCCAGAGCAGGAACGGTTGGCCGCATAGTGTACGATATGAGAACTCTTACAAACTGGACATTTTAGGTGCCTACAACACAGTCTATCTTAGTTCTTCTTCATTTGTAACACTCTTTTTCAAATTTTCAATAAATTAAAGACCTTTTTCAATTAAGCTAGTCTATTTTTATTTTGACGTTCTTCAATAACTATTTTTAGTTCATAGATAATATTTAGGACAGTAGGTATGTGAGGAAAATGAACATATTTTTCGAAAAATGAGACCTTTCCTTTACTTTGCCATTTCACTTCCTCATTAATTTATCAAGCGACACGAGATGGCATAATAATACAGGCTCAATGATATTTAAAAGAGGTAGATACGTTATGTCAGTACTGATGCGAAGACGAAAATTGTCTTCTGCCGTATGAATGTACCTACCTACAATTTGACCGTGTGTACAAGATAGTACTATTATTTACTAGAGCATAAACGAGACATATACATGCGCAGTGCGCAGTGTCGTCTTAAACTGTCCATGCTTTGCTCATGTGTTCGAAGTTCTGATTTCGGGTGCCACTTTTTTAGCACAAGTAACCTATCTAGGTCCTTTTTTATTATAACTTGTACAGCTGGCATTTTTTTTTCAAAACCAACAGGTTCGATTTCCAGCTAAGAAAAAAGTTTTTTTGTAAAATCTGAGTTTTTTGCAAAAAAAACCGGTCTCGAGACTCTTTTCAGCATTTTTCGATATTCCTCATAGCGTAGGATTTGGCCTACCACGCCATAACATAATGCGATATGTGCTAACGGAGGTGCCCGTGGCGCAGTTGTGACGGTGATCAGCGACGATCGTTGTTGTAAAGCAACACAAAGCCGGGTCGGAAAAAGGATGGGTGACCACCCGACCGAAATTTAGTCATGTGTATTTCGGGCATCTCCGTGCTTCGGAAGGCACGTTAAGCAGTTGGTCCCGGTTGACGTCGCTAGATGTCAGTCGTTAAGCCTAGTCAGAGGCCTTAGGGCGGCTTGATAACATCTGACAATAAGGTTGCTCACTAACCTTACACCCCTCCAACAACCCGCACTGAGCTCGCGTGTTGGAGTATGGCTTGTTCCACCTCATAGTTGAGGTGAGGCCTGTGCCCAGCAGTGGGACGTATATAGGCCGATTATGTTATGTTATGTTTATGTGCTAACGGAGTCCTTAAAAAGGGTTGACAAAGATTAAAGTTTAACAGTTACATCAAATTCTTTAATATTCAATTAAAAGACACTTTCTTCTTGACATCATCGGGTGTAGGCTTCTTGACGTGTACTGTGGGCCTGTGGACGGGAATGTCGCCCTTATCGGCTTTGTTGAGGTCCACCGGCGAGCTGAGTGATTGCCTGTGCGCGCCGGCGGCGGCAAGGGCGAGTTTCCTGCGCAGCTCCCGGACTTGCGCCGCGCTGGCCAACTGCGCCGCGCCCAGAGATAGCACTTCTGAGCGGAGTTGCTCGCATTCAGATCTAAATCAATTGTGTGTTTATTTCAGAAAAAACAAATGTAAATGTCACCGGAAAATAACAAAAACCGCAAATTTATAAATTCCCTAGGATTTTTTTCAACTTTCGTAGGATTCTAAACGAGAGATAAATGTTATTATTTTACGCCTACATTTCCGGAAGTTCAACTTACGGATATCTATTCGTAAGATTCTAAACGGTTCGACTAATCACAGGAGAGCTTTTTATTTTACGCTTTTTTAAATTACGGAAAATAACACACTGCTCTCTGATTAGTCGATGTTGACAAATTTCCGGAAATGAAGGCGTAAAATAATACAGGTTATCTCTCGTTTTCGAATCCTACGAAAGTTGATAAATGTCCTAGGAAATTTATAAATTTACGGTTCTTGTTATTTTCCGGTGACATAAATAAACTGTATGTAAAATGTAATTAAGTCGCGGAATGAAAAGGTTGACCAACACATTCATTTACGCGTTGCAAGCACATGTTACTTTTTTAAACTGTGTAGCAGGCTAGAATATGTCGAAAAGTATGCTTTAAAAGTATGACAATACAATTAAAATTCGATTACACGTATGTTCCTTCACGATTGACAGTTGAACCAAAACCTTTGTCAATGTCATCATGGCGCAAGCAAAAACAGATCTTAGGGTGGTCAACCCTTTCATTACCCGGCTGTATATACCCTTCACAGATTTTGCAAGGTGTTGCTAAATTTCAAAATAAGCTCTATCAATGCTTATTGCTTATTGTTTTTAACATTTTCCACGCAGTATCTTTACTAAAGATCAGAAAACCAGAAAAAGACATTTGGTCATCTTGGCATCAGGCAGGAATCGAACCCGCATCTTTCGCAAACCGGGCGACTGCACTAACCACTTGTTGAAGGATGCCTTCAACATCGATGAAATCACCCTAGCTCATAGGGTAAAATATACCAGAAAGATTCGGCCGGTCTGTTAATGGTCTCGGTAGCACAGTGGTTAGTGCAGTCGCCTGGTTTGCGAAAGATGGGGGTTCGATTCCCGCCTGATGCCAAGACGACCAAATGTCTTTTCCTGGTTTTCAGATCTTTAGTAAAGATACTGCATGGAAAATGCTAAAAACAATAATAACGTTACTCAATAATCCAACAAGGCGACCCCTGAAAACCAGCGACGTGGTGCTCTTGTACCACCGCGGCATATGCTGAGTGGTAGCCTATTTGACACTTTTTATATTATTTATTTGTGTTTGAGAGCGTCGTGGCCTAGTGGTTAAAGACTCTGGCTCGGAACCCAGTGGTCCCGAGATCAAATCTGGCCGGAACACACCTTTGTGTTCATTCTACAATTTGCGGCTAACTCTACGGTGATGGAAAACACCGTTAAGAAACCCAAGCAACCCGGATAACGGCGGTAGGCTCACCACGTTGGGTTCAAATTCCCTCGGCGAAATGTGGGCTTCTGAATGTTCACCATGACGGCAACAATCAGTGTGCCTCTGACTAACCCAATAGGGATATGGTCGTGAGGGGTATGTTGAATTTGTTTTTTTTTTGTGTGTGTCAAATAAATTTTTCTTTCTTTCTTTCTTACTTCAAATGGTCTAAGACTCCTGGCAGCCAGCCCAGCGCCGCGGGCTCGCACAGCTTTCCGAACCAACGCGCTAACTCCCGTCTCTGCCTCTCGCAGAGCCCTTCCAGTTGGGTGATGCGATCCTCGTAACTTTCTGGAAGGAAAAGAGACATACCAACTCAATATCATAGTTACTGACATATGCTGTCAAGCCTGGAAAACCTCCAAGACGTAAATAATCATAACTTACATTTATTCATTTATTAACACAGTCTTACAAATATCATGACAGGAATGATCCAATGCGATAATGTATCTTAACAACTATTGTAACAAAAAATTTGTGATGTAACTCTCTCGAATTCACCCAAAGAACAAGTAAAAATATCTAGTTTTTCATATACTTTATTCAAAATAACAGTGACTCGCGTCAGAGGTGCTTTTTCCAGTAGGTTGGTTCTCGCAGCCGGCAGCGCCAGGAGTGGAGGGCGCCGCCGCCTCCACACATATCCGTCCGGGACGCACAAGCCAAAATACTGCAAAACGGTAGGGTTGTGGGCAACACCTCGCAAAAGCCTTGTAATATACACTGCAAGTGCCAAATCTCTGTGTACCTATTTGTGTGTGATGGTGTTGATGTGCGTAGCAAGCGGCGCAGGAGTGGAAGCGGAAACTTTGAGCCCCAATGATATTACACAAAGAACACGTAGATAGGTTATGTCAGTACTGACGCGAATATTGGAGGCGGACATATTGGCGGTTGTCTACCGCTGGACGGCCGCCAGAAAGGCTGCGGACGAGCCATACTGCCCCGATGAACGGGAGGCCGTCCGTAGGAAGGCCAACGAGGCGTTGGTTCGCCTTTGGGCGGCGGACCTACGCAGCGCGGAGTACGGCCTCCGCGTAACAGAAGCCATAGCCCCGGTCCTGGATCGATGGCTATCAAGGACACATGGCTCCCTCTCATACCGGATGGTGCAAATTATGACGGGGCACGGTTGCTTTGCCTCGTATTTGCACCGCATCCAAAGAGAGGGAGCTTCACACTGTTTTGAGTGTGGCGCTGCGGACGATACGGCCCACCACACCTTAGCAGTGTGTCAGAAGTGGGCCCCACAGCGCAATGAGCTAGTATCGAAAGTCGGACAAGACCTGTGCCTTCCAAGCCTCGTCCTAGCCATGTTGGCGGACGAAGACGCCTGGAAGGCGGTCGCCACCTACTGTGAAGAGGTGGTGGCTGAAAAGGAGGCCGCGGAGCGCATACGGGAGCAAGATCCCGCTGCCAACGCGCTCCGCAGGGCGAGGAGGGGAGGGAGACGGCGAACAGTTGCCCGTCGCCTCCAACCTCTCCGTGGAAGAGGCCAGCTGGCGCGTGGTACGGGGGTACCGGCGTCGGCATTGCACGGGCCACTTCCTTCCCGCCGTGTAGGCGGGCTCCGTCCGGGGGAACCGCGTAGGAAGCATCGTGCCAGTCACCGCAGTTCCCCCAACATGGACGATGAGAGGGAGTCCCGGAGTTTTTAGTGGGTATGCCATTTTGTCAGTGGTGAGTCCCACATAACCCGTCTGCCCCCCGGTGGACGGGTATGCGTAACGTCATTTCCTCCGGGTCAAAAAAAAAAAAAGTACTGACGCGAAGTCAAAATTTGTACACGGGGTACGACATAGTTAATTTGACTGTGTTATAATAACGTGAAAAAGACAGTACGGTTATTTACTAGAGCATAAACGAGACAGATACATGTCTCAGACTGTCAACACAGTCAATGCTTTGCTCAGGTGTTTGTATCGTTCTGAAATCGGGTGCCACTTTTTCCGCACAAGTAATCTACCTTTTTTATAATAAAATCATTGTTAAGCCCCATTCAAGTGGAGTGAAAGAACATGTCACGGGATACAAAATAGGTAATTATATATTGAAGATAGAGATAAATATGTAGATTAAAATATGAATAAAATTATTATACATGTCACCGGAAAATAACAAAAACCGGAAATTTATAAATTTCCTAGGAAATTTATAAACTTTCGTAGGATTCTAAACGAGAGATAAATTGTATTATTTTACGCCCACATTTCCGGAAATTTATAAATTTGCGACGACTCATCGTAAATTTATAAACTTACGGATATCTATCCGTAAGATTCTAAACGGTTCGACTAATCAGAGAAGAGCTTTTAATTTTACGCTTTTATGAATTACGGAAAATAACACACTGCTCTCTGATTGGTCGATGTTGGCAGTAGCAATGCTTGTGTTCGTAGATTATGGTACAATCACACTTGCCAAACTGTACATTTATCAGTTTCGAATACCTACCTGTCTGGACTTTTACTTTAAAACTAGGTAGGTTTAACGGGCTACTTTTTACAATTAATAGGCTGATAACCCCTACATAATCAAAATAAGACGGCAGAAATCGTGTTTTACGATATCAAAAAGTTTATAAAAAAATGAAATACACTTATAAAATATAACATACAAAACATGCCATACCATCTTGATCATATGCCAAATGGGGTAGTCAGAGTCGCACTGAGTTCCCGTCACGGTGAACGAACGGAACATTCAGAAGCCCACATTTCACCGAGGGAATTTGAACCCATCGTGGTAAGAAGCGAGCATACCGCCGTTATCTGGGTTGCTTAGATTTTTTATCGGTGTTTCTCATCGCCGGAGAGTTAGCCGCAAATTATACAATGAACACGAAGATGAATTGTTCTTACAAAATATAAAACATTAGAACCGGCCTTCTACCAAAATTAAATGGCGGAGGAGAGGAATGACACGTGACTAATTCGACCAATCAGAGCGCACATGGCGTTTGGTTACCGCCCACTTATTATTTTACGGATGCGTTCCGAAAATTTATAAATTTCCGGAAATGTGGGCGTAAAATAATACAATTTATCTCTCGTTTAGAATCCTACGAAAGTTTATAAATTTCCTAGGAAATTTATAAATTTACGGTTCTTGTTATTTTCCGGTGACATACATACCTATTAGTTCATTGTCATAGTGAGCTGATGCTCCAGCTTGCTGCTCCCAAATATTTTGTTTTTCATGAAGCAAAGCGTCAACTTCTGCCTGCTTATTAGCTACTTCTCTCCTTAACTGAAAAAGAGTTGAAAAACATGACAACATCCTGCATACATCCCACTGCTAGGCAGAGGCCACATCTCACAACTATGAGGTGGTACGAGTTATACTCCAATACATGGGCTCAGTGCTGATTGTTGGTGTGGTCTCAGGCTAGTAAGAAACCTTTTTGTCGGACATATTCAAGCCACGCTGAGGCCTATGACTAAGCTTAACGAAGGGACGTCAGCCGGACAGTTATTATTGCAGAAGTAATAAGTATAGTTCAACAGAATAATGAATACAACTATGTACATGAGGAAGAAAAAAGAACGTAAACTCACTCTGGAATTTGTTTGTTTCATTTGAATTAAGTTTTTAGCCATTTCTTGTCTCTTATCTTCCACTTCAGCGAAGATAGAATTACCCTTTGCAGCTGAAATAAACAATTTTTTGTTTGTCAAAACTAGTGTTAGATAGGACCAAGGATTGTCATACTAAACTTCAAAAATCTAATTATGAATAACTTTATTTATAAGTTTTTCAGAGGTCTCAAATCTATTTTCACTCTTAATACAGTTTTTATCTTGCTCTAGCTAAAAGACATTTCTTTACAACAGAGCATGGACATGGTAATATTCCTTTACTGTGGCAGGAGGACTGCCTGGACATGAGTTAGAGTTTAGTTAGACTGTCATCCTGTTGATCATACATTCTCTTTTTCCAGGCAATTTATTTACTGTGAATGTTTGTAATAAAGCAGCACATGACAAAGAACAAAACGAAGTACATAATTCGTCAAGCTTTTGACGTATTATACTTCAATATGATGGATTTTTGTAAGTTATTAGATAATTACCATGCGGTTGCAAATCTTGTGAATCAGTGCACTGATGCAGCATAGCTCTGGCTTCCGCCAAGTCAGCCAGAGCTGCTGCTTCTCTTTCCCCTGCTGCTCTCAATTCTTCTTGCCTGAGCTCTGCTGCAGCACGTATCTCTCCCATTTCCGAGACCAGCTCTTCTGCTTTCATCCGCCAGGATAATACTTCAGCTCTAGCTTCTTCCAGAGCTACTTTAGCAGCAACAGCGTCTGATTGTGCAGATGACACTTGTGCTCTTGCTTCATCTGTGGGTAGGCATTAATATAGCATGAAAAAAAGCATATTTATGAAGCTTCAATTCATTGGAAGAGAAAAGGCCCAAAAGGTGCTTGCAGACGGAGGGGCCGAGCCGGCCGGTCTTTTTGACCACAAAAGATAGCGCAATAGGAATCACAAACTGCCAACACAAGTGAAGCGCAAAGGGACCACGCCACAAAAGAGTAGGTAACTCCTGAGATTAGTGAAAGGGGCACATTGTTATTTGCAGATCTGGGCAAAATTTAGGCAGTTAACATGTTTAATGTGAATATAATGAGTGCTATATCATTGATTAAACAATAAATTGAACATACATCATTCATCCTGGATAATAAAACGAATAACGAACAAATTTATCAAACTTTACACTAATCCAGGGGAAATATGCTTGCTATGTTTACTAGCTTGCATTTACAACTTGTTCTATTTTGAATGCTAAAGTATGTTTACAAAAGTTAATACCAAATTTTGGCTGAGCCGTAAAATATTTTAGTCTAGGAATCCACAACAACAATCATTCACTGGTAACAAAGGATGTTTAATAGAAAACAAAGTCTTACCTAGTTCTGTAGTATCCCGTTCTGGGCTATCACGGCGAACACAAGCCTGCTCCTCCTTTAGTCGCCGTATCTCAGTCTGGTACTTCTTCACATCACTCGCATGGTTCTCTACTAACTCTGTTCTTTCTTCTCGAAGCGAAGAAATCTCATCCTGGAGCGTTGCAATACGACCATTCACCTCGCTCTTTCTCTTCCCTTCGTCCGCTTGATAGGCCTCCAACTCAGCGTTCAAATGACTCTGCACGTCCAAGGCGGTTTGGTAACAACGCCTGGTGTCATGAAGCTCCTGTTTGAGGGAATCATAAGTGCTGGATAAGTTGTCGTACTGCTTTTTCAATAAATAATAACGCTCGCTCAGTTCCCCATTTGTTATGTCTTCGGCTTCGGTGCAGTTGGTCTTGTTGCTGATTGTGGAGTAATCCATAATTGAAAGACTGTTGTAGAACTCCACACAGTCTTTAACCTTTTCCCGAAGTGAAAACGTGAAAAAAGCTTATAAAAATTTAATTTGTTGTTTTGAAATTCAACGTCCTCCTCTCTCCGCACTTTTTAAATCTTTTGGTGCGCGGTCCGAAAGGCAACTTTTTGTGCAATCACCAGAGGGTACAAATTAAGTCAAAAGTGATGATAGCGCGCGTCCCGAATGGGGCCTACAAGTGAAAGCTAATCTCAGATGGCGCCACCCTAGCATGAACCCTTGTTTATCTGTGTCATTAAAAATGTATTCCACTTGGAAAACATGCGAGTTGAAAGAAGAACTAAAAAAAAGAGGCGCCTCTTTCCGTGGGAGGAAAGCGGCCCTAATTAAATGGAAGTTTGTGTTCCATGAATTCCTTCTTATTTTCTCAATGTAAGGTCTTGGAACTTGCTTTTAAATTTATTAAATGTTTAAAACATTAAAAACGGGATTGCCTCCATGTACCTTTTTTGTTTTGAGTTCACGATATTTCGGCACAGTTACAAGCGCCATGGTCATGGTCAGTAAAAAAAAAACATGGTAGCAATCCCGTTTTTAATGTTTTAAATGTTAGTGACCATGAAAGTTCAAAGAAATATATTATTAAATGTTTACCTATGATAGTCTAGCTAGTGTGTAACTCTTTAATCATTTTAGTAGTGATGAAAAAACAAATTTTCATACTACCTAGTTTTATAGAATTTGAGGTTATAATTGAAGTCTGAATGACTTCAAATAACCTTTCCATTTATCAGATTAGAGTCATATATGACCAAAACTTATTTTGTATTTACCTTATCTGAGTATTTACCGATTATTTCATAAGCACTGGCCTCGAAATGTTTATGACACACCCTGTCCCCGCTTTTAGGCTCGAACTTTACTCTCCTTAATGCTTTGAGCTACATTTTTCTAAGTTGCCTATCTCGGGGAAACCAGTGGCCTCCTGTTTCTTTGCAATTTGGTCCACATCACCCGGGCATTTGTGTGTTATTCTTCTTCAATTAAGAATTCTCTACAAATTTCATACAATAACGTCTTTGTTGATGGTCTTTGCTCTGCTAGCGCCACTTTGACAGTTTGACCACGCGTTTTTTAACATATTTGTCAACTAACCAATTTGACCAAATTGACAGGTAATCATAAACCTGCAAGATGACTGTTTATGAGCGACTCATCGGAACTTATTGAATTTCTTATTTAACAAATTCTCAGGTCAGTTGGCAACCCTCGAAGTGAACTAGGAATGAATGAACCAGATTTCTGTTAATTGCATCAGTCTGTTGGCTATGAGGTCGATGCCCCGCTGTAATCGCGATTTCGCGAGCGCTAAAATTGGATTTCGGCCCACACCCAAAAATGTCATATTCGGTGATATCACCTGTCACACCACTGTCAAAAACAATTTGTGGGACGGTGTTGTCAAAGGGATAAGAAGTGTTTGTTTTTCGATTCTTTTTAAAGTTACGGGTTGTTTTTTTGACTAAGAATTCCAACAAAAGCGTCTAAGAAATGTCCTCACCTCCACCAACTAAACCTCCTCGAGGAGTGAAACAAGGAAAGGAAACGGTAAGATCTTCGAAGTTAAATAAAGAGCCACGTACAGTCACTACACAAGTAGTGATTGTATTATTGTGAATAATTGCTTAATTTCACTATTATTTATGAACATGTCTCAGGTGTTAGAACTCCTCAGTAGTTTTTGATTCCCACCCTTAGTCGTGAGAAAGTAATTCTGTTCGTTACTTGCACAGTCCAACTGCAATAGTATGACCGTGATCTGATCACATTTCCTATATTCCATTCTATAGTTGTTGGAGGCATGGCACATACACCCGAAAAAGTAGTGGAAAAAAGAGGAATGGAGATAATTAGAAGGTATTGCTCACATCTAGATTTCAGTGTCTGGGATCTATGACCACTCCAGTCCTAAGCATATGAGAAGGCTTTAGATGCAGTAAAAGTGAAAAGAGCAGCAACCTAATTCTATGGAATAAGGCTTTCATGTTATTTATCTGTAAACATTTAAACTAAGACCGTCAATAAAATTTAATATATAGTACGATTAATAATTGTAGTCAGCAAAATGACAACTTCAACAGTGACTGACACAAAAAAGGGTGACCCGCTACAATAGTGACGTTCGGCAATCACTAGACTTAGACATTTAGTCATGATTTATTTTATGAGGTATCAAAGCCTTTTTTAAATAATTGTAAATATTGAATAGATACAAAACGAATTAAATAATACGATTTAAGAAATATGGCCCCTACCTCCATATTAAAACTTCTCACTAAAAATTATAACCATAGCTGGGAAAAAAATGTTCAAAGAGGTTCAAAGGAATTAACACTTGAAAGTCAGCAAAGTACAAGTAATTTTATATGTTTCTATTCGCTACGGTTGCTATTGATTCCGTCCATACTATTATTATTCGATTCAAAAATAAGTAAACCGGAATCTACAGAACCTTCATCACTGCCTATATGTGAAATTATAAGGCGTCGTCCTTTGCCGGTTGGGCCCTTTAGGCCTGTAGTCAAACCTTTAGAAAACACTTGTTTGGAAGATGCTACTGTTGTATCCTCCCAAACTGTTCCAGTTGTATTGACCTGTTAATAAACGAAATTCTTACCTGTAAATAATATAATACAGAAACAAAACATTTCGAAACTGAAAATCTATTTACTAAATACAGTTACCGAAATACCTCTATGTCTCAAGACGAAAGTCTAACCAGTGTGTGTTGCCAGTAATGACATATGGAAGTGGGACGTGGTCATTCACTACGACTTTTTTGCCAGGCTGTAATGTCGACTAACTTTTAATTGTAAAAACTCGATTTACCACATCACTATTTATTTGGGACTGAAAACCTGCCACACTGAAAATGTCATTTCACTGACTACAATTAAAAATCCGAGTATAGTTATATTTAAACCAACATATTTGAATGTGAATATTGTTGTTATTTCTAGTGACATCTGTTTAATGATTGTCCTTGTATTTATTTAAACTATTTTAAATTGCAGAGTGGCCTTCTAATGTCAGTGATCCGCACACTATCAGCGAGTGAGACAAATGAACAAAGGGAGAAAGAGAGAGCAAAGTTGGAAAAGGAATATAAGAAGAGTGATGCAAGACTTGATGAATTGGTCGCTGCCAATGCTCCAGAGATCATGGAAGTTATGCAGGTTGGTATTTTTTAATATAAAAGCATTTAAGACTTTCCGGTTACGTCATTGAGCTACAGCAAATCGCTGAAATCTTTAGACATCAAAGGATTTATTTTATTGTCTTTATTAGGGTTATCAACTCCAATATTATCTAATCTAATCTATCATGACAAATAATTAAAAAAAAATCTTAATCAATTTTAATACAGAATCTGCGGTTTAACTTCCTGGATAGTCAGAGGATAGAACTTTAATTCTTCCATTGTTTACCATACATAGGTGTGATCATCTATAATCAATCATAGCCATTAAATGCATTTATTTCATAGTAAGGCGATTTTTTTTTTCAAATCCTGCCATGGTTTTTTTTTATTCTGAACTTTGAGCTTTTTCAATATTCCTCATGCTTTAAAGTTTTGCCTACCACACCTCCTTGAAAAATTCAACTGGTACAGTATAAGATCACACCTAATCCAGCTAGACGTTGCTGTGTGGATAAATGTTTGATGATATTTATTATTACTACTAAGTCTAGTTATAACATTCAGCATGTAAATGTCTGGGCACACTGAAAAATTAATTCAGTACAGCATGTCTTCTTTTTATTTGATTTATTATAATTTAGCCGGCTGCGGCTTCGATCGCGTGGATTTTGTCTGTTTTGACCGTATATTTCACGATAGATGCTATCCTATGCCCTTCTCCCAGGTAGGGTTGCCAACCATACTGTTTTAAATAGTATAATACTGTTTTTAAGGAATAAATATTATGTTGGCTGGAGGCTTCGAATATATTCGGCACCAAAACCGATAATTTAGCCAAATACAAATAGTCCAAAAGTTGCCGAATACCGAATATTGACAGAAAATTCGGCGTATCTCATATATACTTTGAAAGAATTATCTTCTTTATAGAAATTCAGCAGTGTAAGTGGAGCTCTAAGTGTTTGGGGACAACACTGTGATGCAGCAGTCGCGAGGCTCGGTGCTTGTAGGGGCCTGCTACAATTGCGGCGTGAGGACCTGCGCCGGCTGTGGGCTGACTCTCGCACTCACCATCTCGCTTTGCAAATGCTGACTGACATGTAAGGATAATGAATAATAACCTTTTTTTCTTTACAAGGCAGACAGAGACCAAGTTATTCCTTTTGCATCCTACTGACACGGATCTTGTGCTTCTTTGACTCTCCCGAACTTATGCAGAGCTTGTACTATCTGACAGGGACAGATAAACATACTCTAATATTCCTAAATTATTCTATTTATACTTGAATAAAACCTTGATGCACCACAAATGAATGCTTCTGACATTAATATTCGTCCTGGATCGAATTCGCGAGCTTTGGTCTGTGTTTGTTTGCCCATGAATTTATTTTTGCTGGGGCTGTCACTGTACGCCTGCCTCTTTGAGGCAACCATGAGGCAGGCATTATATCCTGAACTAAAACGATCGGTATTTTTGATACTAATCCAAACTTAGAAAAAAGGTGGCAGATGCATGGGTAATTAACATGGTAAAATGTCAGTGTCCGCGATCAAATCTGGCCAGAGAAAACACCGTTATAAAACCCAAGCAACCCGGATAACGGCGGTAGGCTCGACACTTACCACGTTAGGTTCAAATTCCCATCGCGAAATGTGGGCTTCTGAATGTTCCGTTCACCATGAACGGCTACACTTATTGTGCCTCTGACTAACCCATTAGGGATATGGTCGTGAAGAGCAAGTGGTTCATTAGTCATGCAGTTATTCAGTGATTTTAATAAGTTTAGTACTTGTTTTTGCTCTAGAATGTTCTTCCTTTTAATTTTGGTCATTTGGATCAAAGCGAACTGTAAAATCATGTAACCCTGTTACAGAGAACGCATAGTAGTATCCGAACGCGAGACCCGCGAGCTGATCTCAAGCGGGCGGGTCCTCGCCGCCGCGCACACGCTGCGGGCCGCCTTAGACACGGCCGACACCACACTGTCTCATGTGGATGCGTTGAACGCTACGAGACAGCATCTTGAGGTGAGATCTTCCTTCAAAACATTACAGATAATAATCACGAACATTCAGGATATTCCGGACATAGCTGGTCCAAACTGACTGAACAAGGCCAAAAACAGAATCGCATGGAAGGCTCTGAAGGAGGCCTATACCCGAAAGGGGTCCCAAACAAATACTTAAATTGAATTGCAACTGTAAAAACTAGTTTTTAAGGATAATAAAGGCCAATATAAATAAATAAATAAATCACGGACGTAAAAGAAAGACGGACGGAACATCACACTAAAAAAATGTGAAGCAGCTTGTGTGCAAGATGCTACAATTTCGTTTGTTGTACACGACCTGCTTCACTCACACAAACACACTAGGTGCTACAAACTACGCCATTTTACTCCGTGTGACAGCGCCAATGACACGTGCTACACGCGCACACCTCATATAAACTGGCTGCAGATTTTAGGCTTCACTCATGATTGGACGAGGTGACGTCCGCGTCCGTCTTTCTTTTACGACGGTGATACTAATGTGGTTGTACTAAACTAACTAAATATCGACTGTTACGTCCCTACCGACAAGTAAGTGGTGCAATACACGTGTTGCGGTTTTTTGGAGTTTTGGTGTAGATTGCCGAAACTACCTATTACTCAAATGGGCAATGGGCGAACGCAATGTCTTGTTTTACACGGCCAACTCTCAAACTCAATGTTTAAAAGACATACCTCGGAATTCACAAACGTCAATCAACGCTAAGGACGCGCTCACGCTCTGGCTGTCCCGCAAAATGTCAATAGAACTGAAGGGGACAGCATGAGCGTGAGCGCGTGCTTAGCGTTGATTGTCATTTGTGAATTCAGTGCATAGATAGGTTATGTCAGTACTGACGCGAAGTAAAAAATTGTGCCCTGGCGTACGTACCTATGTAATTTGACCGTATGCACAAGTTACCATGATTATTTACTAGAGCGTAAACGAGAAAGATACATATTGCGCAGTGTTGTCTCAAACTGTCAATGCTTTGCTCAGGTGGGTTAAAGTCCTGATTTCGGGTGCCACTTTCCTAGCACAAGTAACCTATCTGTCTTTTATTATAATATCATTGGATACACTAATCAAAACCACCACCTCGGCATACCATAAACCACCTTACACACAAGCCCGCATGCACATACAGCCACTCGTGTACTTGCACGTCATTCATACGTCCTTGTAAGTATTGTAATTTTTGTTTTGTAACCTATTCTTATGATTATCGAAGTAAGAACCTAACGTATCTTCCTCTATATGTGTCAATCAAGGCATATATAAGTCCAGAGCGTAAACGAGACAGATACATGTTGCGCAGTGTTGTCTCAAACAGTCAATGCTTTGCTCAGGTGGTCGAAGCGTCTTGGTTTCGGGTGCCACTTTCTTAGCACAAGTAACCTATCTATGTTATTATAATATCCTTGGATACACTAATCAAAACCACCACCTCGGCATACTATAAACCACCTCACACACAGGCCCGCATATACCACACCAATGCACTTACCATACAGCGACTCGTGTACTTACAAGACATTTATACGTCATTATAAGTATTGTCATTTTTGTTTTGTAACCCATTCTTTTGATTATCGAAGTAAGAACTTTACGTACCTTCCGCTATATGTTTTAATCAAAGCATATAAGTCCAAATTTGGCTTTCGCAGCTTGACCGGACAAAGCTGCGAGCGGAAGGCTTTCATTCCATTATATTTAAGTAACGTGCCCTACCCACGTTTCTGCTGAGAGATGGTAATGAAACGTAACACAAATACTGTGGCCCATGGTATCACATACAGACCTAGATAGTTATGTCAGTCAGCGTACTTACCTATAATTTGACTGTGTGTACAAGTTAGCATGAATATTTACTAGGGCGTAAACGCGACACATACATATTGCGCAGTGTTGTCTCAAACTGTCAATGCTTTGCTCAGGTTGAAAAGTCCTGATTTCGGGTGCCACTTTTTTAGCACAAGTAACATAACTACGTCTTTTTATTATAATATCATTAGGCTATTTTTATTTTTAGCATTAGGGATAATGCATTATCATCTTACTAAAGATAGAAAAACCAGAAAAAGATATTAAAAAACCTAGTTTCATCTTAATCGAAAGTCAAATATTTGCAATAATGTTTCTTTCGGGTGTTTAAGGTATATGCCTAAACATTGGTGAAACAAATCTGGCTGCCAGGTATAATACACCAGAGAAATTCGGCCGGTCTGTTAATGGTCTCGGTAGCATAATTGGTCAGTGCAGTCGCCCGGTTTGCGAAAGATGCGAGTCCCGCCTGATGCCAGGTAGGCTGATTGTCTTTTTCTGGTTTTCCTATCTTTATAATATCATTGGCTATCACAATTGTCATTATTGTGTGTTGTCTCTTAGGCTAAGAAGCGAGAGTTGGTAGAAGTGATAGTCCGTCGGATCAGCGAGGCGGTGTACCACGGGGACCGGACGCCGTTGTCGCGCCGGATGTCCGCGAGGCGCAGGACGGCGCTGCTATTGGCTGGTTAGTATACTAACTGCCGCACTCAGAATTAAAGTCAAAATTCAATTTTTCAAAAGAGACTTTATTACAAATTGAATAAAGAACTTTTAAGAATGTACAATTTTTACTCTAATTAACCATTAACGTCAATTGACGTCTGTGAGTGCGGCAGTAAGTACTCAACCCGTCGCCAGAGGTCGAGGTTTCGAATCTTGTGCGAACTTACATGTTGCTGGAACTCTTACTGTCAATATGTCAATAATAAAAATGAAATCGTGGTAAGTTTGAAGGGAGAACGATAAAAAGGTTTGGGGGAGACCTTTGCCCAGCAGTGGGATCTCTCAGGTTAAAAAAAGTTTTTTGTACTGTTTTTGGTTCCCTAACACAAGGAAAGGCTTATAGGTTTTTTTTTATTTTTAGCATTAGGGATAATGCAATCTTACTAAAGATAGGAAAACCAGAAAAAAACCACCAGAATGTTTCTTTCGAGTGTTTATTGTTTATGCCTGAACATTTGTGAAACTAACCCGGCTGCCAGGTAAATATGCCAGAAAAATTCGGCCGGTCTGTTAATGGTCTTGGTAGCACAGTGGTTAGTGCTAGTCGGTAGTTACTGCACTAACGTGCAGTCTCCTGGTTTGCGAAAAATGCGGGTTCGATTTCCGCCTGACGCCCTAAGACCGAATGTCTTTTTCTGGTTTTCCTTTCTTTAACAAGGGAAAGCTTACTTTTAGGACTAAAGCAATGTATGAGATGTTTCACGATATCACGCTGATATCTCCAAGTTTGTTTTGTTTCCAGAACTGACCAAAAGCGATGAAGTAACTGACGCGTACTTGCAAGACATTACGCCTGAGTTCGAGGCCTCTCTTTCAGAAGAAGACAAGACATTCGAGACAACTGTCATGATCTCACTCGAGGCTCTAGGCGTCCTTGATCAACTCAAAGAAGCTACTGAGGTGAGATGTTTCAATGCAATTAATTTCGACTTGTACTGCTATACACTACAATTGTTCTACTGTAGACAAACATACATAATACGTATGTTTATCCGTTGTCTAGTTGGGGGCAAGGTGGCGCTGTCTAAAAAAAAGTGACCAATAATGAATGATGAATTTGTTGAAAAACCATGGTTATCTAAATTTCAAACAGAGTATGCGCCTTGATTTTTTTACGATACTGCGGAATTATCATCATCATTGTCCACTGGTGGACGTGGCCTCCCCTTATGCGTGTCATCGCGCCCCATTCGTATATCATATTGACTTACCCCACCGAAAAAGAGGCTCATAGAAAACACTACCACCCACTAGTAACATTTAGATTTGGTTGAGTTGTAATGATAGTAAAAGTACGATTGGATACACAACCCCTGCCTCTTATAGGTTTTTGAGATCGACAATATAGTTGCACGTAAGACAAAATAATTTAATTTTGTAAAAGCCTCATAAATTATGAAGTTATTTTCACTTAAAATGAGAACAATTAAGTGTGACAGTTGGCATGTGAAGTAGTTTTAACCTTTCATTACTTCTGTCAAGTTCTGTCTAATGCTATAACAAATGGCGTATAGGTTCCAATAAATTAAATCTCACCCTTTATCCCCCAACAGAAATTCAAAGTCCAAATACAAAACGAACTTCTAGAAGTAATAGACTCAGTGTCCCGTCGAGTCATCGACGAAGGTGACATCGAGCCCGACGCTGAGTGCGAGGAGGACGGCGAGATGCCGGACGTGGAGAGTGTGACAGAGACGGGGCGACCGCTAGCGAGACTTGTTGCTAGTTTGGCTGAGGAGTTTAGGACTTGCGCTGCGAGGAATAGAAGGTAAGGAGGTACTATTTTGTGATGACTACTGGCCTGACCACAATATCTTATATCACATTATCTTTATCCGTAATTCTACCTCCGGTGTCGGAAGGTTGTTTCTATTAAGAAGACCCGGCAAGACACTCATTAGTTACTATACAGGGTTACTACCATGCAACGTGTGGTTAAAATTAGCTCTATAGAAACTATATACAAAACTAGGTCTTGATCGTTATCGTTATCTTTAAACGTAGTGGTCGTTTATTTATTGTCTTTAAATATTCTAAAAAGTAAGTCAATAAAAGTTTATTTTCACGCACTTCTTCCCTTTTCACTCGCCATAATATCGTCGGGACGTGGGTGGCTTTTATATGAATGTAGTAAATTAATTTAATTAAATAGTAAAAATCCAAAATATGAAAATGTTCTTCACGGAAATCGATTCAGATACTGACACCAAGTCGCTCCTAAAACTTTGGCAACTAGTTAGGAAACAATTCTGTATGTTTTTTTATAGTACAAAATGAATAAACCAACAGAGTCGTACAGTTTTGGCATAAAATAATACAAAAAGGAGACAGTATGTAAAGTTGAGTGAACTTGTGTAGACTGGTGCAGCTCTGGCGCGGGGCCCTGCTCCGGCACGGCCTGCCCGAGGCCTGTCTGCACGCCGACCAGCACTACTGGAGCGCTGTGCAACAAGTGGTAAGTGACTCACAGAGTTTATAATAAATCTAAAAAAGGGGCTTAGCTATTTAAATATGCACACATACATACCCAAACGGGTTAGTCAGAAGAACACTGATTGTTGCCGTCATGGTGCACGGAACATTCAAAAGCTTCCATTCTCCGAGGGAATTTGAACCTAACGTCCGTAAGGGGCGAGTGTTATCCGATATCCCGTTTTTAAGTCTTATTCAATTATACACACATCAAAACTGTCTAGGGATATCATAGGGATATCATTTTTCAAATATTTCATAAAGTTGAGTTTGTTTACAAGTTGAGCATTATCTTAGAATAACGCGAGGACAATGGCATAAGATAAAGGTTAAGAATATTACAAAAAAAAAACGTTTGGTTTTGCAAAATTTTTGACAACTTTTAACAGAAAAATCTGTCTTTTTTTAACGTCCTTACGATTGTACAATAATGCTACTACAATGAATTTCTTATAGCAGTTTCTGTGTTCTAAAAGTTTCTACGTTGGTATCAATATTTTAATTTTTACAGCCTCCCAAATAGCTATACTTTGTATGAAAATGCTTGAGATATCCCTAGACACTTTTGATGTGTGTATATACTTATTCAAATTTTATAGCAGTTATTCCACATCAAATACTCCTGTTTTAAATATTTATTATATACTCTCCATTCTAGGCCTACATCTGAAAATCAGCGTCACGGCCTACTTTCGTGTTGTTATATTTGCTGAGGTGGAGACTTTTTTGCTGCTGTGGCACCGCAGCCAACTGTGCATGTTATGTGTGTTTGCATTATTTTTGTCAAATTTATTTGTGGTGTAACCAATGATGTTGTAATAAAAGACATAGATAGGCTAAAGAAGTGGCACTCGAAATCAGGACTTTTGCCCACCTGAGCAAAGAATTGACAGTTGACAACACTGCGCAACATGTAGGTATCTGTCTCGTTGACGCTCTAGTAAATAATCATGCTATTTTGTACACAAGGTCAAATTATAGGTACGTACGCCAGGGGTCAATTTTTGGCTTCGCGTCAGTACTGACATAACCTATCCATGGCTTTATTTATTTATTTATAAAATAGCATTACATGTGACCTTAAAGTATAAACACATAGGCTTAGCACCAAAAGTACACATGCGCCTTGGTAGGCATAGCCATATGGAATAGAGAGGGGCAGACATTTGTAAATTGCACATCACCTAGATACATATTTATTGTTTTACTTAAATCACTACATGGTATATAACAAAGTCGCTTTCTCTGTCCCTATGTCCCTTTGTATGCTTAAATCTTTGAAACTACGCAACGGATTTCGATGCGGTTTTTTTTAATAGATAGAGTGATTCAAGAGGAAGGTTTATATGTATAATAACATCCTGCACCCGTGCGAAGGGCGGGTCGCTAGTATTATTATAAATGTATTTTATACAGGGTGTCCCAGGAAACCTGTACCAGCGGAAGTCTGTGTTTAGAGGACACCAATACCCATCGATTGGACCCCCATGTATGTTCAGCGAAATGTTATAGTTTGTGTAAATGTGTATGTTTTTTTTGGTTTATTTTTATTTTTTTTTCATTTTAGATGTTTTTGCTTGTAACTTTTTCTGAGTACTGTTTCCTTGATTTTTTTTTCTTGTCAGTATTGTGGTTGGAATATGTGCTCACGTAAAAAAATACAGAACACCTACATTCTAACTGAAAACAGCTCGATTTTTACATACATGGGGGTCCAATCGATGGGTATTAGTGTCCCCTAAACACAGACTTCCGCTGGTACAGGTTTCCTGGGACACCCTGTATATTATATTATTCGTTTTAACAATCATTTGGTGTAACAGTGTGCAAAAATAAATCAAATTTCAATTTCAGTTTTTAAACAATGTTTTCCGAATGGCAGCTGCAGTTGTTACTGACGGAGTATCTAGACATCGAGAGTGTGAACTTGTCTGGAGCTCGTGGACTCGCGGCCGCGGCCGAGGCGCCCAACACGCGCCTCGCCGACTACTTCAGCCGCAAGCGCGCGCACAGCCGCCAAGGGAAACTGTTCAAGCTGAGCGGTCAGTACATACATACATACATACATACATGAGCAGCTGTAGCTACTACTGACGGAGTAGTAAAGACTCGCCGACTACTTCAGCCGCAAGCGCGCGCACAGCCGCCAAGGGAAACTGTTCAAGCTGAGCGGTCAGTACATACATACATACATACATACATGAGCAGCTGTAGCTACTACTGACGGAGTAGTAAAGACTCGCCGACTACTTCAGCCGCAAGCGCGCGCACAGCCGCCAAGGGAAACTGTTCAAGCTGAGCGGTCAGTACATACATACATACATACATACATGAGCAGCTGTAGCTACTACTGACGGAGTAGTAAAGACTCGCCGACTACTTCAGCCGCAAGCGCGCGCACAGCCGCCAAGGGAAACTGTTCAAGCTGAGCGGTCAGTACATACATACATACATACATACATACATACATGAGCAGCTGTAGCTACTACTGACGGAGTAGTAAAGACTCGCCGACTACTTCAGCCGCAAGCGCGCGCACAGCCGCCAAGGGAAACTGTTCAAGCTGAGCGGTCAGTACATACATACATACATACATACATGAGCAGCTGTAGCTACTACTGACGGAGTAGTAAAGACTCGCCGACTACTTCAGCCGCAAGCGCGCGCCGCGCCGCCAAGGGAAACTGTTCAAGCTGAGCGGTCAGTACATACATACATACATACATACATGAGCAGCTGTAGCTACTACTGACGGAGTAGTAAAGACTCGCCGACTACTTCAGCCGCAAGCGCGCGCACAGCCGCCAAGGGAAACTGTTCAAGCTGAGCGGTCAGTACATACATACATACATACATACATGAGCAGCTGTAGCTACTACTGACGGAGTAGTAAAGACTCGCCGACTACTTCAGCCGCAAGCGCGCGCCGCGCCGCCAAGGGAAACTGTTCAAGCTGAGCGGTCAGTACATACATACATACATGAGCAGCTGTAGCTACTACTGACGGAGTAGTAAAGACTCGCCGACTACTTCAGCCGCAAGCGCGCGCCGCGCCGCCAAGGGAAACTGTTCAAGCTGAGCGGTCAGTACATACATACATACATACATACATGAGCAGCTGTAGCTACTACTGACGGAGTAGTAAAGACTCGCCGACTACTTCAGCCGCAAGCGCGCGCACAGCCGCCAAGGGAAACTGTTCAAGCTGAGCGGTCAGTACATACATACATACATACATACATGAGCAGCTGTAGCTACTACTGACGGAGTAGTAAAGACTCGCCGACTACTTCAGCCGCAAGCGCGCGCACAGCCGCCAAGGGAAACTGTTCAAGCTGAGCGGTCAGTACATACATACATACATACATACATGAGCAGCTGTAGCTACTACTGACGGAGTAGTAAAGACTCGCCGACTACTTCAGCCGCAAGCGCGCGCACAGCCGCCAAGGGAAACTGTTCAAGCTGAGCGGTCAGTACATACATACATACATACATACATGAGCAGCTGTAGCTACTACTGACGGAGTAGTAAAGACTCGCCGACTACTTCAGCCGCAAGCGCGCGCACAGCCGCCAAGGGAAACTGTTCAAGCTGAGCGGTCAGTACATACATACATACATACATGAGCAGCTGTAGCTACTACTGACGGAGTAGTAAAGACTCGCCGACTACTTCAGCCGCAAGCGCGCGCACAGCCGCCAAGGGAAACTGTTCAAGCTGAGCGGTCAGTACATACATACATACATACATACATGAGCAGCTGTAGCTACTACTGACGGAGTAGTAAAGACTCGCCGACTACTTCAGCCGCAAGCGCGCGCACAGCCGCCAAGGGAAACTGTTCAAGCTGAGCGGTCAGTACATACATACATACATACATACATGAGCAGCTGTAGCTACTACTGACGGAGTAGTAAAGACTCGCCGACTACTTCAGCCGCAAGCGCGCGCACAGCCGCCAAGGGAAACTGTTCAAGCTGAGCGGTCAGTACATACATACATACATACATACATGAGCAGCTGTAGCTACTACTGACGGAGTAGTAAAGACTCGCCGACTACTTCAGCCGCAAGCGCGCGCACAGCCGCCAAGGGAAACTGTTCAAGCTGAGCGGTCAGTACATACATACATACATACATACATGAGCAGCTGTAGCTACTACTGACGGAGTAGTAAAGACTCGCCGACTACTTCAGCCGCAAGCGCGCGCACAGCCGCCAAGGGAAACTGTTCAAGCTGAGCGGTCAGTACATACATACATACATACATACATGAGCAGCTGTAGCTACTACTGACGGAGTAGTAAAGACTCGCCGACTACTTCAGCCGCAAGCGCGCGCACAGCCGCCAAGGGAAACTGTTCAAGCTGAGCGGTCAGTACATACATACATACATACATACATGAGCAGCTGTAGCTACTACTGACGGAGTAGTAAAGACTCGCCGACTACTTCAGCCGCAAGCGCGCGCACAGCCGCCAAGGGAAACTGTTCAAGCTGAGCGGTCAGTACATACATACATACATACATACATGAGCAGCTGTAGCTACTACTGACGGAGTAGTAAAGACTCGCCGACTACTTCAGCCGCAAGCGCGCGCACAGCCGCCAAGGGAAACTGTTCAAGCTGAGCGGTCAGTACATACATACATACATACATACATGAGCAGCTGTAGCTACTACTGACGGAGTAGTAAAGACTCGCCGACTACTTCAGCCGCAAGCGCGCGCACAGCCGCCAAGGGAAACTGTTCAAGCTGAGCGGTCAGTACATACATACATACATACATACATGAGCAGCTGTAGCTACTACTGACGGAGTAGTAAAGACTCGCCGACTACTTCAGCCGCAAGCGCGCGCACAGCCGCCAAGGGAAACTGTTCAAGCTGAGCGGTCAGTACATACATACATACATACATACATGAGCAGCTGTAGCTACTACTGACGGAGTAGTAAAGACTCGCCGACTACTTCAGCCGCAAGCGCGCGCACAGCCGCCAAGGGAAACTGTTCAAGCTGAGCGGTCAGTACATACATACATACATACATACATGAGCAGCTGTAGCTACTACTGACGGAGTAGTAAAGACTCGCCGACTACTTCAGCCGCAAGCGCGCGCACAGCCGCCAAGGGAAACTGTTCAAGCTGAGCGGTCAGTACATACATACATACATACATACATGAGCAGCTGTAGCTACTACTGACGGAGTAGTAAAGACTCGCCGACTACTTCAGCCGCAAGCGCGCGCACAGCCGCCAAGGGAAACTGTTCAAGCTGAGCGGTCAGTACATACATACATACATACATACATGAGCAGCTGTAGCTACTACTGACGGAGTAGTAAAGACTCGCCGACTACTTCAGCCGCAAGCGCGCGCACAGCCGCCAAGGGAAACTGTTCAAGCTGAGCGGTCAGTACATACATACATACATACATACATGAGCAGCTGTAGCTACTACTGACGGAGTAGTAAAGACTCGCCGACTACTTCAGCCGCAAGCGCGCGCACAGCCGCCAAGGGAAACTGTTCAAGCTGAGCGGTCAGTACATACATACATACATACATACATGAGCAGCTGTAGCTACTACTGACGGAGTAGTAAAGACTCGCCGACTACTTCAGCCGCAAGCGCGCGCACAGCCGCCAAGGGAAACTGTTCAAGCTGAGCGGTCAGTACATACATACATACATACATACATGAGCAGCTGTAGCTACTACTGACGGAGTAGTAAAGACTCGCCGACTACTTCAGCCGCAAGCGCGCGCACAGCCGCCAAGGGAAACTGTTCAAGCTGAGCGGTCAGTACATACATACATACATACATACATGAGCAGCTGTAGCTACTACTGACGGAGTAGTAAAGACTCGCCGACTACTTCAGCCGCAAGCGCGCGCACAGCCGCCAAGGGAAACTGTTCAAGCTGAGCGGTCAGTACATACATACATACATACATACATGAGCAGCTGTAGCTACTACTGACGGAGTAGTAAAGACTCGCCGACTACTTCAGCCGCAAGCGCGCGCACAGCCGCCAAGGGAAACTGTTCAAGCTGAGCGGTCAGTACATACATACATACATACATACATGAGCAGCTGTAGCTACTACTGACGGAGTAGTAAAGACTCGCCGACTACTTCAGCCGCAAGCGCGCGCACAGCCGCCAAGGGAAACTGTTCAAGCTGAGCGGTCAGTACATACATACATACATACATACATGAGCAGCTGTAGCTACTACTGACGGAGTAGTAAAGACTCGCCGACTACTTCAGCCGCAAGCGCGCGCACAGCCGCCAAGGGAAACTGTTCAAGCTGAGCGGTCAGTACATACATACATACATACATACATGAGCAGCTGTAGCTACTACTGACGGAGTAGTAAAGACTCGCCGACTACTTCAGCCGCAAGCGCGCGCACAGCCGCCAAGGGAAACTGTTCAAGCTGAGCGGTCAGTACATACATACATACATACATACATGAGCAGCTGTAGCTACTACTGACGGAGTAGTAAAGACTCGCCGACTACTTCAGCCGCAAGCGCGCGCACAGCCGCCAAGGGAAACTGTTCAAGCTGAGCGGTCAGTACATACATACATACATACATACATGAGCAGCTGTAGCTACTACTGACGGAGTAGTAAAGACTCGCCGACTACTTCAGCCGCAAGCGCGCGCACAGCCGCCAAGGGAAACTGTTCAAGCTGAGCGGTCAGTACATACATACATACATACATGAGCAGCTGTAGCTACTACTGACGGAGTAGTAAAGACTCGCCGACTACTTCAGCCGCAAGCGCGCGCACAGCCGCCAAGGGAAACTGTTCAAGCTGAGCGGTCAGTACATACATACATACATACATACATGAGCAGCTGTAGCTACTACTGACGGAGTAGTAAAGACTCGCCGACTACTTCAGCCGCAAGCGCGCGCACAGCCGCCAAGGGAAACTGTTCAAGCTGAGCGGTCAGTACATACATACATACATACATACATGAGCAGCTGTAGCTACTACTGACGGAGTAGTAAAGACTCGCCGACTACTTCAGCCGCAAGCGCGCGCACAGCCGCCAAGGGAAACTGTTCAAGCTGAGCGGTCAGTACATACATACATACATACATACATGAGCAGCTGTAGCTACTACTGACGGAGTAGTAAAGACTCGCCGACTACTTCAGCCGCAAGCGCGCGCACAGCCGCCAAGGGAAACTGTTCAAGCTGAGCGGTCAGTACATACATACATACATACATACATGAGCAGCTGTAGCTACTACTGACGGAGTAGTAAAGACTCGCCGACTACTTCAGCCGCAAGCGCGCGCACAGCCGCCAAGGGAAACTGTTCAAGCTGAGCGGTCAGTACATACATACATACATACATACATGAGCAGCTGTAGCTACTACTGACGGAGTAGTAAAGACTCGCCGACTACTTCAGCCGCAAGCGCGCGCACAGCCGCCAAGGGAAACTGTTCAAGCTGAGCGGTCAGTACATACATACATACATACATACATGAGCAGCTGTAGCTACTACTGACGGAGTAGTAAAGACTCGCCGACTACTTCAGCCGCAAGCGCGCGCACAGCCGCCAAGGGAAACTGTTCAAGCTGAGCGGTCAGTACATACATACATACATACATACATGAGCAGCTGTAGCTACTACTGACGGAGTAGTAAAGACTCGCCGACTACTTCAGCCGCAAGCGCGCGCACAGCCGCCAAGGGAAACTGTTCAAGCTGAGCGGTCAGTACATACATACATACATACATACATGAGCAGCTGTAGCTACTACTGACGGAGTAGTAAAGACTCGCCGACTACTTCAGCCGCAAGCGCGCGCACAGCCGCCAAGGGAAACTGTTCAAGCTGAGCGGTCAGTACATACATACATACATACATACATGAGCAGCTGTAGCTACTACTGACGGAGTAGTAAAGACTCGCCGACTACTTCAGCCGCAAGCGCGCGCACAGCCGCCAAGGGAAACTGTTCAAGCTGAGCGGTCAGTACATACATACATACATACATACATGAGCAGCTGTAGCTACTACTGACGGAGTAGTAAAGACTCGCCGACTACTTCAGCCGCAAGCGCGCGCACAGCCGCCAAGGGAAACTGTTCAAGCTGAGCGGTCAGTACATACATACATACATACATACATGAGCAGCTGTAGCTACTACTGACGGAGTAGTAAAGACTCGCCGACTACTTCAGCCGCAAGCGCGCGCACAGCCGCCAAGGGAAACTGTTCAAGCTGAGCGGTCAGTACATACATACATACATACATACATGAGCAGCTGTAGCTACTACTGACGGAGTAGTAAAGACTCGCCGACTACTTCAGCCGCAAGCGCGCGCACAGCCGCCAAGGGAAACTGTTCAAGCTGAGCGGTCAGTACATACATACATACATACATACATGAGCAGCTGTAGCTACTACTGACGGAGTAGTAAAGACTCGCCGACTACTTCAGCCGCAAGCGCGCGCACAGCCGCCAAGGGAAACTGTTCAAGCTGAGCGGTCAGTACATACATACATACATACATACATGAGCAGCTGTAGCTACTACTGACGGAGTAGTAAAGACTCGCCGACTACTTCAGCCGCAAGCGCGCGCACAGCCGCCAAGGGAAACTGTTCAAGCTGAGCGGTCAGTACATACATACATACATACATACATGAGCAGCTGTAGCTACTACTGACGGAGTAGTAAAGACTCGCCGACTACTTCAGCCGCAAGCGCGCGCACAGCCGCCAAGGGAAACTGTTCAAGCTGAGCGGTCAGTACATACATACATACATACATACATGAGCAGCTGTAGCTACTACTGACGGAGTAGTAAAGACTCGCCGACTACTTCAGCCGCAAGCGCGCGCACAGCCGCCAAGGGAAACTGTTCAAGCTGAGCGGTCAGTACATACATACATACATACATACATGAGCAGCTGTAGCTACTACTGACGGAGTAGTAAAGACTCGCCGACTACTTCAGCCGCAAGCGCGCGCACAGCCGCCAAGGGAAACTGTTCAAGCTGAGCGGTCAGTACATACATACATACATACATACATGAGCAGCTGTAGCTACTACTGACGGAGTAGTAAAGACTCGCCGACTACTTCAGCCGCAAGCGCGCGCACAGCCGCCAAGGGAAACTGTTCAAGCTGAGCGGTCAGTACATACATACATACATACATACATGAGCAGCTGTAGCTACTACTGACGGAGTAGTAAAGACTCGCCGACTACTTCAGCCGCAAGCGCGCGCACAGCCGCCAAGGGAAACTGTTCAAGCTGAGCGGTCAGTACATACATACATACATACATACATGAGCAGCTGTAGCTACTACTGACGGAGTAGTAAAGACTCGCCGACTACTTCAGCCGCAAGCGCGCGCACAGCCGCCAAGGGAAACTGTTCAAGCTGAGCGGTCAGTACATACATACATACATACATACATGAGCAGCTGTAGCTACTACTGACGGAGTAGTAAAGACTCGCCGACTACTTCAGCCGCAAGCGCGCGCACAGCCGCCAAGGGAAACTGTTCAAGCTGAGCGGTGAGACTCTGTAATAGATAGTATAAGGGTGAATCAAAAAGTTTTTGGAATCGAAAAAACATACATACCTAAATAGTTATCTGTTATACGAGAGTGCAAAGTTGCTTTAAAACCTAGTGCTCAATTTTGACGACCGAGCAAGCGGTCTATTTCAATTAGAACAAATAATAATTAGGTAAAATTAAGAAAAATTGAAAGTGAAAAGACGTGAAAAAAATAGCGCGCGCAAAGTGTTTTGTCTTAGTGTTTCGAATCACAAACGTAGTGCACAGGCGACGTTCGAAATTCAATTTTACTTTACCCTCTAGAGGGTAAAAACGGCTTTTGCACTCAGATATCGAATAGCAAGAGCGCACTTTCCGAGATGGTAGGATGAAAATGATTTTATTATACAACGTAATCTCCTGGCTAAGTCAATACATTTAGAATACCGCTTTTCTAACTTTCTAATTCTTTCCGAAAAAAACCTGATCTTGGCTCTCAAAAAACACGTCAACGGCAACCATAACGGCGTCATCCTCATATTTAGTGCCACGGATGTGTTCCTTTAATTTGGGGAATCCGAGAATATGGCGGGTGTTCAAAAATTTCAAATCCAGCATCGTGGATTGCTTTCAGCGCGACTTCCGACCAATGAGGAGGAGCGTTATCTTAAAGAAACAATTCAATTCAATTCTTTATTGCAAACCATAAAATACATAAGTTGTTATGATAATAATAGGCATGATGACTGTATTTTTTTTTTGTTTATTATCGAAAGACCTTACATTTATGTAAACAATCCTCAAAGAATCACTTCATCTGGATCAATACCACCAGAGATATCACAATTTGAAATGCACATTTTTGGACTTGCCCAAAAACGCTCCATACAAAAGTGACAGCGACAGTGACGTCACTGTCGCTGTTTTTGTAAGGAGCGCGTAATAACTTTGTTCGACAGCTATATTCAATATTGCGTTTATGATAATGGTCTCCTAACATAATTCCTTCATAATAGTTTGGGTTACAAAAAAGTGATATTGTTTTACAAAAATTTAACACATATGAAATGGACTTGCCCACCCAAGTTTGCAGGCCTATTGTAGCCTCATTTTGAAACGAATTTCGATTGTGGTTTTACAATAACATTTGTAATCAATTATTATTTTTGGGGAACATAAAAAAACATGCAAAATCACTCATAGTCATCTACCCTATTGATGTCAACTATGGACCCTGTAGGGCGCCGCAAATATAAGTAGTAGTAACAAGACGCAAAATGACAGTTTCCCTCGACGTTTTTCTATAACTGAGACGCGCAATTTTGGAATTAAACTAGCATAGTACTGTCCGGTAGCTGACGGACGCTTTTGTTTATGTTTTATTTGGTGTTTATTATTTACTTTCCTTGTACAGTCAAGTTGGGTAACTTTGAATTTCAGTGTAACATTGAATCCACTCTTAGATCAGTTACTCTTGACAAGTGCTCCAACTAAAATGTTGTTGGGTCTATGAGGGATTGTCTCAAAAACAAACCATAAACAACAGATAAGTAGGTACTTTTACTGTTATTAGACAGTGGATTCAATGTTACACTGAATTCAAAGTTACCCAACTTGACCTTATTCGAAATGAAAATTATTTGTTGTGTTCAGTGGAGAGCGGTAGCCCTCTGACTGGCGCGACGGCCCCGCGGCGCCAGCGCTACCCGCTGGTGTGTCGGCCCTCGCCCGCGCACCTGCACGCCGTGCTGCCGCATCTGCACACGCTGTGCGCCGACATCGAGCCTGCTAAGGTACGGAATTAGGAACCTTCGTGCTGAGGGAATAAGACACATTTAGCTGTGAATATTCATGTTGTATTAGGGTGATTAAGAATTTTCCGTCTGCACACGCTCCGTGCCGACATCGAGCCCGCTAAGGTACGGCACTAGGAACCTTCATTCTAAGGGAATAAGGCATATTTATCTGTGAATCTTCACGTTTAATAAAGTTGTAATGAAAATTGCCGCTTCTACACACGCTCTGCGCCGAGCGTGCTGAGGAAATAAGGCACATTTTTCTGTGAAACTTCATGTTGTATAAAGGTGAAAATGAATTTGGCGAGTGTGCAGCGCTGTGCGCTTACACCGAGCCTGCTAAGGTTCGCAACTAGGAACCTCCAAGCTGAGGAAATGAGGCACATTTTGCTGTGAATCTTCATGTTGTGCAAGGTTGATAATGCACGGCGCGTGTGCGGCGCTCTATGCTCACATCGAGCCCGCTAAGGTACGGCACTAAGAACCTTCATGCTGAAGAAATAAGGCACATTTTTCTGTTAATCTTCACGTTTCATCAGGGTGATAATTAAATTGCCGTATCTGCACACGCTTTGCGCCGACATCAAGCCCGCTAAGGTACGACACTAGGAACCTTCGTGCAGAGGGAATAAGATACATTTTTCTGTGAATTTCCACGTTTTATAAGGGTGATAATGAATTGCCGCATCTGAACACGCTTTGCGCTGACATCGAGCCCGCTAAAGTACGGCACTAGGAACCTTGGTTCAGAAGAAATAAGGCACATTTTTCTGTGAATATTTATTTTTTTATAAGAGTGATAATAAATTTCCCATCTGCACACGCTCTGCGCCGACATCGAGCCCGCTAAGGTATGTTACTCCGAACTCTACATGCGAAGGATATAAGGCACATTCTTCTGGGAATTTTCATGTTTTATAATGGCGATAATAGGGAATATGCACTTGAAACAGATGAGCGTCATATTATTATTTTGAGTACTATTTTGAATTCTCATTACGTCTCTATCAATATTTCCTAATTTTATTTCTTTGTAGATGTAAAAATAATTATTGAAAAGTGCAAAAAAATGTGGGAAATTCAAAGCGGTTCAAACACTGTGGGTCGTGTGTGACCTCACAGTTTACGTTTATGTCATTGTCAAAAGCGCGACAAGAAGAAGAATTCAACAGTTTGTATGTTACATTTGTGTTGTCATAGACTTGTGTGACTTCAAAGTCTATGACAACCGAGCGCGCCATAATGGCGGCGTTTGAAATCAAAATCAAAAATAGCTTTATTTAAATAGTTACAGAGTACTTTTAAATCGTCAAATCTAAACGCTTTTGAAACGCTTGAAAAAGTTTGAAATTTTATAAATATACTACAGTTTGCATTTTTGGTGAAGAATTTTGTTGATCAGTCATAAAACGAAAGCTATCATGAAAATATATAAAAAAGAAGAGTGCATATTCCCTATTGCCGCAGGTTGCAGTAATGCAGTTTTAGTTTTCCTGCAAAATCATTCATGAGAATCGGTTTTTAAACTTTCTTGTTGCATTTTTCACTATATAAAAACTAATAAACCGGGTTTTCTGCAACATTTAAACTACGGTAAAAACGACTATTTTACCTGTATTTGTCCGCTCGTGACCACGGCACATGCAATTGTCGCCGAAACGTCGGGCAAATACAGGTAAAATAGTCGTTTTTACCGTAGTTTAAATGTTGCAGAAAACCCGGTTTTTTAGTATTCATGAGAATCCTTTGAATATTTTTCTAAATTCCTCAAGGTTTCATTTAGCACGCACTTGCAAAATGTAACCTGTATATTTTGTTTGTTTTATTATAGGCCAGTAGAAATCGACACTAAAAAACCCTAAATTCTCAAAGCACGATGTAGTGCTGCATTTTTGGTATGTTGTTTGGATCAGTTAGGGTGATGTAAATCCCAATTTGCAACTTCGAAAAAGTTGTGCCCGCTGCGCACCACGTGATAAACTGCGAAAATTTTGGTCTTTTTTCACTTTTTGCTCTAAAAGTCATAAACTATGCGTTTCCGACAAGTAACATTCACTACCTACCACTACCGCTACTCACTATTCACTATCCACTATTCACTATTCACTACCTACCACTAAGGGGACGTAAGGGAGCTCAAACACCATCCCAGAGCTCCAAGCCAACCTCACCTTCACGCGGTGCGTCCTGATGGCCAACGGACGGGGATATGGCGGCCGACCGATGGCGGGATAACCATCCGGAATGAGTAACGTGCCGAAATACACAGGCCGCGACGGGCAGCAGCGTCGCGGCGCGAGAGGGTGCGTTCTGCGCTCGCCAACCCGCCTGCCAAGCGTGGCGAGTATTGGCAATTCCCCCCATGAAGACGGCAATGCACACAAGGCCCCTAGTCTCCGGCAGCCCCGCTATTCCTGGTTACGGCAGCGATCATGGTAACGGCGGGGCAGGGGGTGCTAAGAATCCCCGGATCGGTTCGAGCTGCCATCCCCAACAGAAACTGGCCCTGGTAACACACAACGTACGCACGCTCAGGACAGAAGAGAAAATTATCGAATTGGAGGAAGAAGTCAGTGGGTTACACTGGGACATCATCGGGTTATCTGAAGTCCGTAGAGAGGGTGAGGACTCGATAACCTTGAAGTCGGGTAACCTGCTGTACTACCGGGAAGGTGACCAAAAGTCCCAAGGTGGTGTCGGGTTCCTCGTTCGCAGGTCCCTTATAAACAACATTGTTACCATCGAAAGTGTGTCGAGCAGGGTGGTATACCTTATACTCAGAATATCGAAAAGATATTCGCTGAAGGTCATACAGGTATACGCGCCGACCTCGACACATTCAGATGAAGAGGTAGAGGCTATGTATGAGGACATTAGTACAGCCATGCATGCCTCTAAGACTCATTTCAGTGTTGTTATGGGGGATTTTAACGCAAAACTGGGCAGGAGGGGCGATTGTGAGTCGAAAGTGGGGCAATTTGGGTATGGACGTCGGAACCCGAGAGGGCAGAGGCTGGCCGAGTTTCTGGAGAAAGAGGGACTCTTTGCGATGAACTCATTTTTCCAGAAGCCACCTCACAGGAAGTGGACCTGGATAAGCCCCGACGGTTCCACGAGAAATGAGATAGACTTCATCATGACGACAAAGAGACGCATATTCAATGATGTCTCAGTGATCAACAGGGTGAAAACCGGCAGTGATCACCGAATGGTACGAGGCACATTGAATTTGAACGTCAGACTGGAACGAACTCGACTGATGAAGTCTACGCTCCGACCTACTCGCGCCCATATCGAAAACCCCGAGAGCTTTCAACTTGAGTTGGCTAATCGTTTCGCCTGTCTGGATACTTGCGTTACAGCGGACGAGATGAGTACCGGATTTGTAGAAGCTGTCCATGCGGTTGGGTCCAAGTTTTATAAGCCTGGCCGTCAGAACAAACCGCAGAAACTTTCAACCCACACCCTCGACCTTATGGCTGAGCGTCGGTCTTTGCCCCTGCAGACCCCCGAAGATGCTTTGAACTATCGACTGCTCAATAGACGTATCGGGAAGTCCTTGCGACACGACATCCGTGTCTTTAATACGAATAGTATTAAAGAGGCGATCGAACGGAACAAAGGTTCCAAAGTGTTCGCAAGAGACAAGTCTATTGGGCGCAGTCGATTGTCGAAGCTGAAGACGGAGGACGGCAGTGTGGCGTCGACGCAAGAAGCAGTATTGAGGGAGGTCGAGAGATTCTACGGGCAGCTTTACACGTCTGTCGCGGAATCCGCTACAAGTACGGCCAAAGATCCCAGAGCCAAACTAACCCGACATTACACCGAAGACATCCCGGACATCAGCCTCTATGAGATTAGGATGGCTCTCAAACAGCTCAAGAACAACAAGGCGCCGGGCGATGACGGAATTACCGCTGAGCTTCTGAAGGCAGGCGGAAGGCCGGTTCTCAGAGTACTTCAGAGGCTGTTTAATTCCGTGTTGTTCGAGGGCACTACGCCAAAGGCATGGAACAGAAGCGAGGTGGTACTGTTCTTCAAAAAAGGAGATAACACCCTGCTGAAGAACTACAGGCCCATTTCGCTTCTGAGCCATGTCTACAAGCTGTTTTCGAGGGTCATCACGAACCGTCTCTCTCGCAGGTTTGATGACTTCCAGCCACCCGAACAAGCCGGATTCCGAAAAGGCTTTAGTACCATAGACCACATCCATACGCTGCGGCAGATTATACAGAAGTCTGAGGAGTATAATCTGCCACTTTGCTTAGCGTTTGTGGACTATGAGAAAGCCTTCGATTCGGTCGAGACTTGGGCAGTGTTGCAGTCTCTCCAGCGTTGCCACATTGACTATCGGTACATCGAAGTGTTGAAAAGCTTATACGCAAACGCCACCATGTCTGTCCGAGTACAGGAGCAAAGCACGAGGGCAATTCCTTTGCAGAGGGGCGTAAGACAGGGAGACGTTATCTCTCCGAAACTGTTTACGGCCGCATTGGAAGACGCCTTCAAGCTCCTGGAATGGCAAGGACTCGGCATCAACATAAATGGCGAGCGTATAACTCACCTTCGGTTTGCCGACGATATAGTGGTCATGGCAGAGTCGCTTGAAGAGCTCGGCAGCATGCTCGAGAACCTCAATCGAGTCTCTCAACAAGTGGGCCTAAAGATGAACTTTGACAAGACGAAGGTCATGTCAAACGCCCTTGTTATGCCCACTCCAATATTTGTTGGGGGCTCGGTTCTCGAAGTTGTCGACGAGTACGTCTACCTAGGACAAGTTGTCCAAGTAGGCAGGTCCAACTTCGAGAGAGAGGTAAATCGCCGAATCCAACTCGGCTGGGCAGCATTCGGGAAATTACGTGATGTTTTCTCTTCAAACATACCACAGTGCCTGAAGACGAAGGTATATAATCAGTGTGTGTTACCGGTGATGACTTATGGATCGGAAACGTGGTCTCTCACTATGGGCCTCATAAGAAGGCTCAAGGTCACTCAACGTGCTATGGAAAGGGCAATGCTCGGCGTCTCGCTACGAGATCGAATCAGGAATGAGGAGATTCGTAGAAGGACTGGAGTCGCCGACGTGGCCCAGCGGGTAAGCAGGTTGAAGTGGCAGTGGGCGGGGCACATAGCGCGTAGAACTGATGGCCGCTGGGGCCGAAAGGTTCTGGACTGGAGACCATTCGAGGCCAAACGCAGAGTGGGGCGCCCACCCGCAAGGTGGACCGACGACTTGATAAAAGTCGCGGGATCCCGGTGGATGCAGGCCGCACGCAACCGGGCGCTCTGGAAATCAATGGGGGAGGCCTATGTTCAGCAGTGGACTTCTTGCGGCTGATAATGATGATGATGATGAACATTCACTACACAAATGAAGGTTATTAAATTTGCAACAATTTAAGCCTAACCGCAGCTCTCTCAACCTTATAACGACCAAACTGTGGCTATTCAAAGATGGTTCATTTTTCCCGAATTTAATGTTTGCACTGGCCTATTAGATTTGTCGATTTAAGTATTCTGTAACTTCTAATAACTTAACGTAATATAACATACCCTCACGGCCATATCCCTGATGGGTTAGTCAGAGGCACACTGATTGTTGCCGTTATGTTGAACGGAACATTCAGAAGCCTATATTTTGCCGAGGGAATTTGACCCTAACGTGGTGAGGGGCGAGCCCACTGCCGTTATCCGGGTTGCTTGGGTTTTATATCGGTGTTTTCCATAACCGGAGAGTTAGCCACAAATTGTACAATGAACACAAAGTAGTTGTGTTCCGGCCAGATTTGATCTCGAGACCATCGGGTTCCGAGTCAGAGGGTTTAACTACTGGGCCGAGACGCTCCCTCTAATAACTTTATTGTGTGTTTCTCTGATTATTCATTTGTAACAGGGCGGGGGCGGCGAATGTTCGCTCCGAGCGTTCATAACGGACTACGTTCGCGCTGGAGAAAGCGAGCGACTCGCGGCGCAGGCTCGGGCCGCCATAGAGCTCGCCGTGAAGGCGCCCGCGGCCTGGAGGCAGTCGCAGAGAGCGCCCGAGACGCCTGGACTTGCTGCACCGTGAGATATTATCCACACACTCACTTTTACACATCAACATATCAGCCGAACGACGCCCACTGGTGAGCATAGGCCTCCCCCAAAGATCTCCACAACGATCGGTCCTGCGCTGTCCGCATCCAGCGGCTTCCCGCGACCTTGACCAAATCGCCGGTCCACCTTGTGGAGGGCCTGCCCACGGAACGTCGTCCGGTACGCGGTTGCCATTCGAAAACCTTTCCGCCCCAACGCGCTACGCGCAAGGCACTTTTACACATGCACATACATATAATTCTTCAAGTGTCGGAGACATACGAGCTGTCAGGCGCGTTATCGCCGAATCTTACTAAAATGACGGTAGATCGTTGCGCGTCATTAATTGGCACGAAAATGGCCCAAATGCCAAATGCCAATGGCCAAAATGGCAATTTGTTTAGCGCGAAAGACATTATTATACTCGGCCTAAATTTGCCGCTTGGAACTGCTCCAATTTCCTGATGAGCTGAATCAGCTCCTCCGACACTCTAGGGGATATAATGCAATTCAAACTTAATGGCGGCTCGAAAGTTAGCTGCGAGCGGCTTGCCTGGCCTTACAGCACCGTAAGACATTATCTACACTCTCACTTTTACACATTCACACACATATAATACGATTTACACTTAATGGCGGCTCGGAAGTTAGCTGCGAGCGCCGAGTGCGCAAGATTGACCTGACCTGCGCGTCGACTCGTGCGATGTTCACAGCCGCTATTAAGTTTGATTCGTACTATACCTAAACGGCCCATACAGGGTGAGTTTTTCAAGTGAGCGTGGTAGGTCAAATATTTAAACTATGAAGAATATCGAAAAATGCTGAAAGGAGTAAAAGAGAGAAACAGAAATACATCAATAAATATCGGGCGGGTCCATCCCATCCCATTTCACGACTTGGTGTTCGTTGCTTTACAACAGCAATGTGCCGATGGCGCAGTCAGAACTGCGCCACTGGCATCTCCATTTTCACTTACGGGACCTTAATTACACGAGAAAATGATTATTTAGGTTAACTGTTTAAGTTAATCTAAATAATCATTTTATTTTCTCGTCTAGCATTGAATCGAACCTAAAAAAATGACACCAGTATTATAATGTCTGTAAAGTAACCTTATTAGGGCAGGTTCCTGAGATGCTCCCTTCCAAGGACACTTAAAGTGTGGAACGAACTCCCTGCCGAGGTTTTATCGATGAGCTATAGCATGGAGTTCTTCAAGAGTGGTCTGAAGAGGTTCTTGCAGGGTCGGCAACACACGAGTAATGCCCCTGGTGTTGCACGTGTCCATAGGTTGCGGTAGCTGCTCACCATCAGGCAGCCCGCATGCTTGTTTGCCATAGTCGTAGTATAAAAAGTCATTTTCAAAAAAATATTTTTCATTTTATTAGTTAAAAATATGGCCTACCACGTTCTCTCGAAATATCACCATCAATAAGTAAGTACTTTGATTATTTTGTGATGTGGGCAGTTGCATCTGTCATCTCGTCAGTCTGTCGATGAATAAACTGACTGAAAATACTTTCAGCACCCATAAAAGCGTCCCGAATTGCGCCGAATGCACTTTGAGCGCGATTTTGGAAGATAGTGCGACATCATAAATGACGTCATCAACTCCGCTATCTTGCCCTTACGGTGCCTTTGCTTTTTGGCGTTAGCACTTTAAGCGTTATATCATAGTCAAACTGGATTCGGTGGATGAAAGCACATTAAGCGATAAAATTGGACTTTTTAATTCGAATCGGGCGATAGTGTTTTCGCCCTTTAAAAGTACTTTCAGCGATATTCGGACCCCTCGATTACTAGTCTAGATTTAACAAATAAAAGTAGTTCTTTAATCTACTGTTTGTCTGTTCAAACGCAGGTCCCGCCCTTGCGTGATATTCTCGTGTTGCGCGGCGGGCTGGCAGGCCGTGGTCGAGGCCGCTCTAGCTGCCAAGCGTTGCGGCGCCTGTGGAGGTCATGACGCCTTGAGGGCTACCACCAGTAAGTATCGCACGCACTGACTATTTTATTATAAATTGTACGATCAGGAAGCTAAGTGGTTGTAAGGCACCGCCTCCCGGCCGCACAGAGAAGGGAATATAAGATTAGGAAGGGATCTAACTCCCTAGAAAGCCTAGAGCCCCTTTGCGCCGAGACGCTAGGTCGCTAGAGCCCTAGCCCTACCTAACAATAGATACATAGATAGATAGTGAGGGGAAGGAGCTTGCTCCCGGGGAGCCCGGGGTGCAAGCGGGAAGAGTTAGGACAGTAGGTAGGGTTGTTGGAACCGCTGCCAGTAGAGCAGGCTCACTCTACTGATCATGATACTGACGGCTTAAGGTGTCTTGGCCGCAGCGGTGGGGAAATGAGAAGTCAACACGGTCGGTTGAAATCTAGTTTATTGGTAAAATGTTATTGGTTTATATACATGATTTAGGCAATGCATACCACTATTGTTGTTTGTATGTGAGTCGTCGGTGTAGAGTGCCGACGCTGCACGTTGAGGGTCCATCGGTCGCCGGTGTTAGTAGGCCGCTGCTGACGGCTGCTGAATGTGCGACGTAGCTCGTACATATTGGCCACTCAGAAAAGGAAGAAGGCGGCGAGGGGGACCCATAGACAGGCCCATAGGGGTTCCCTGGATGTGGTTACTATTCCTCTGCTCTGGTTCCAAGTGATGTATGCAGCAGCGATGTGATAACCTTGCTGGCCCGATGGATGCTGGTAGTCGTTGCTTAGAGTAATCTGGTTTCTGGTTACTGCTGGTTGTTACAATTCTTGTAAAGTTTGTTAACACAGCTCCTCAGTACACTGGTGAGACCCGCTTGTGGAAGGCCAGTGACCGGTCTGTTTGTGTGATCTTCGTTGGTCATGGTCATCTTGTAGTGCGTTGGTCGTCCGCTGATGGGGATAGCTCGAAGCTCGGCAGCTCATGGTGATGGCTCGTTGATCGGTATCTCATGGATTGTGATTGGTGCCATCTTTGGTTGCTCTTCGATAGGAAGGCTGGTGACGGAACAGCATGTGCGACTTCTCAGTACACTGGTGAGACCCGCTTGTGGGAGGCCAGTGACCGATCCGCTACTGACAGTCTCTTGGTGTTGGTTGTGGTTATTCCTGGTGGAAAAGTTGTAAGTTCAGCCTGCTTATAAAGAGAATGGCAAGTAAAACTTGGTCATTGAAGATTACTTGACAGCTGCCTTCCCCACAAGAAAGGTGAAAAAATAAGTATGTTTGGTAAACTAAGAAATGGTAAACTAAGTTAACTGTGGGATCTTCTGCGAACTAAAATTCATTTTCTAGTTGTCTTTCTCACAAGAAAAAATAATGAAAAATATCTAAATGGTTGGTTTAATATCAAATGTGGTAAAATTATTGGCTGAGATTATTCTTAATTCTCATTTGCCAATATACAATGTTGGTTGTTCATAGTAGAGAGCCTTCTACTTGAATAACTATATTTTGTTATGGTAGTTAGGTCTTGTCTGTAGATATAGTTTGGTAAATGAACCGGGACCTTTGGTTTGCCCGACTCAGGATGTTTGGTTTTACTCCTCATGGTAATGGAGTTTTAGGGAAATGGTACGGTGGTAATGGTATGGTTGGTTATGGTGGAAGGGACTCTTGGTTTGCCCGACCCGGAATGGTTACTTCATTAGGGGAATTGTATGGTAGAGGACGGGACGCATGGTTTGCCCGACCCGGAATGTTTGGTTTTACTCCAAATGGTGATGGAGTACTAGGGTATGGTGGTGGACGGGACTCTTGATTTGCCCGACCCAGAATGGTTACTCGAAATGGTGATGGAATATAAGGGAAATGGTAATGGTCTGTTGGTGGACGGGATTCTTGGTTTGCCCGACCAGGAATGGTTACTCCAAATGGTGATGAAGTATGAGAGAATTGGTAAATGGTAAATAGTGGGACATGGTAAAGGCATGATTGTTATAAGGAAGGGATATAAAGAGACGGGACTCTTGGTTTGCCCGACCGGAATGGTAACTCCAAATGGTGATGGAGTTTAAGGGAAATGGTGAATGGTGATGGTTACGTCTTGGTAATAAAGAAAGGATATAAGAGAACGGGACCTTTGGTTTGGTGTTACTCCAAATGGTGATGGAGTATAAGGGAATGGTAAATGGTTGAGTACGAGATGATAGGTCTGTCCGATCATTAACATCTTGAATCAAATAAGTTAAATATTATCTACAATTTAATTTCCCCGCCTACCTACTGGTAAGATACAAAAAATAATATTCATTCATAATAAACTAAGTTCATATTACTTGGTGTTTAAAAATAGAAAATGCAACGTATGTTATTCGGGCGTAACGCGTGAACTGCTTGCATGCATCCGAAAAGGTTAAGGTAAATTGTATTGTTTATTAATGGATGCAAGGTTCAAAACCGGTTACAGAGCCAATAACTATGGTTAATATTTTGTTTTACATAATAATGGTGAAGAATCAAAATTAAGTGGTACCTATAATTGGTAAAATAATGTTCATAAATTATCTACTCGTTGTCGGGCGTAACTCCGATCCTAAAGCAAGATAATATTATAAAATATTATAATATTGGTTGGATTATGAGAGCAAGATTTAAAAAATCTATACAATCTAAAATATAATCTGGTAGGAATGATCGACTGTGTAGGGTCCACAAGTCGCTGGAAGAAGATTGGTAGACCTTCATGGACATGACTGGATACTGGTAGATGCTCGAAGGAACATTATGTTATGGTTCCATAGGGAGCTGGTTGAGGAACGAAGGACCATTATGTACGATCAGGAAGCTAAGTGGTTGTAAGGCACCGCCTCCCGGCCGCACAGAGAAGGGAATATAAGATTAGGAAGGGATCTAACTCCCTAGAAAGCCTAGAGCCCCTTTGCGCCGAGACGCTAGGTCGCTAGAGCCCTAGCCCTACCTAACAATAGATACATAGATAGATAGTGAGGGGAAGGAGCTTGCTCCCGGGGAGCCCGGGGTGCAAGCGGGAAGAGTTAGGACAGTAGGTAGGGTTGTTGGAACCGCTGCCAGTAGAGCAGGCTCACTCTACTGATCATGATACTGACGGCTTAAGGTGTCTTGGCCGCAGCGGTGGGGAAATGAGAAGTCAACACGGACGGTTGAAATCTAGTTTATTGGTAAAATGTTATTGGTTTATATACATGATTTAGGCAATGCATACCACTATTGTTGTTTGTATGTGAGTCGTCGGTGTAGAGTGCCGACGCTGCACGTTGAGGGTCCATCGGTCGCCGGTGTTAGTAGGCCGCTGCTGACGGCTGCTGAATGTGCGACGTAGCTCGTACATAAATAAATATAAATATCCTCGGGCATTATTCCACACAGCGCCATCTAGCCACATTATAGTCCGTTTTGATGGGATACTAGACAACGGATAAACATACTTAAATACTTTTTCTTTTGTAAATACATACTTAATATACATAGGAAACACCCAGACCAATACAAACAGACATGTTCATGCACACAAATGTTTGTACTGTGCGGGGATCGAACCTGCGACCCTTGGTGTAGTAGTCGACTTCTCAACAATTACACCAAGACGGTCGTCAAATATTGACTCTAAAGGTGGCAGTTTGCGCCGCGACAGAGACAGGAGACTGACCGAAGATCGCGACGTTACGCTGTCTCGCGTCTCGGTCTCCTGTCTCTGACTCGTTCGCAAACTGTTGCGTATACATTGCCTAACGACAAATAACTGTCGCGATCTTCGGTACTACTAATATATTACTGTTCTATTAATATTATAATTGCGAAAGTTTGTATGTGTGGATGTGCCGTGTTACTCTTTCACTTAAAAACTACTGAATGGATTTTAATGAAACTTTACAACAATGTAGCTTAAACATCTGAATCGTATGTAGGCTAGGTATTTTTCGTCTTTCTTGAAGCACTTTGTCGGCGTACTAGTCCATAAAAATCGGCTGGTTACTGGTATACCATTAGGGTGCCGATAGAGGGCTTGATAGTTTCAAGTTATTTGATTGAAGATTTATTTTTTCTGTTTGCTAATCCCATTAAACGTGTATTTTCATTCAAATATGGATTTTTGAAATTCTCTGAAATAAATGAATTATCATTATGTTGGTACATCTTAAATTCGTCGTTTACTATCCCCCAGGCGCCCTAGCGACATTAGCAACAGCCTGCCGCCTGGCGCACACGCGCCTGTCCCCGCAGCACCCGGCGCACCCGTCCCGCGCGGCGCGCTGGCTCGCCGACGACGACATCGTGCGCTTCCTGCAGGCGCTGCCCAACTGGCGCTCGGAGCGGACGCCTACACAGGAGGTCAGTATACAACCGCGCACTGTGGCCCAAGGTGCCGTAGCCGCGCTAGCTACAGCCTGCAGGTGCCGTAGCAACGCTCGCTACAGCCTGCAGGTGCCGTAGCAACGCTCGCTACGGCCTGCCGCCTGGCGCACACGCGCCTGTCCCCGCAGCACCCGGCGCACCCGTCCCGCGCGGCGCGCTGGCTCGCCGACGACGACATCGTGCGCTTCCTGCAGGCGCTGCCCAACTGGCGCTCGGAGCGGACGCCTACACAGGAGGTCAGTATACAACCGCGCACTGTGGCCCAAGGTGCCGTAGCCGCGCTAGCTACAGCCTGCAGGTGCCGTAGCAACGCTCGCTACAGCCTGCAGGTGCCGTAGCAACGCTCGCTACGGCCTGCCGCCTGGCGCACACGCGCCTGTCCCCGCAGCACCCGGCGCACCCGTCCCGCGCGGCGCGCTGGCTCGCCGACGACGACATCGTGCGCTTCCTGCAGGCGCTGCCCAACTGGCGCTCGGAGCGGACGCCTACACAGGAGGTCAGTATACAACCGCGCACTGTGGCCCAAGGTGCCGTAGCCGCGCTAGCTACAGCCTGCAGGTGCCGTAGCAACGCTCGCTACAGCCTGCAGGTGCCGTAGCAACGCTCGCTACAGCCTGCAGGTGCCGTAGCAACGCTCGCTACAGCCTGCAGGTGCCGTAGCAACGCTCGCTACGGCCTGCCGCCTGGCGCACACGCGCCTGTCCCCGCAGCACCCGGCGCACCCGTCCCGCGCGGCGCGCTGGCTCGCCGACGACGACATCGTGCGCTTCCTGCAGGCGCTGCCCAACTGGCGCTCGGAGCGGACGCCTACACAGGAGGTCAGTATACAACCGCGCACTGTGGCCCAAGGTGCCGTAGCCGCGCTAGCTACAGCCTGCAGGTGCCGTAGCAACGCTCGCTACAGCCTGCAGGTGCCGTAGCAACGCTCGCTACGGCCTGCCGCCTGGCGCACACGCGCCTGTCCCCGCAGCACCCGGCGCACCCGTCCCGCGCGGCGCGCTGGCTCGCCGACGACGACATCGTGCGCTTCCTGCAGGCGCTGCCCAACTGGCGCTCGGAGCGGACGCCTACACAGGAGGTCAGTATACAACCGCGCACTGTGGCCCAAGGTGCCGTAGCCGCGCTAGCTACAGCCTGCAGGTGCCGTAGCAACGCTCGCTACAGCCTGCAGGTGCCGTAGCAACGCTCGCTACGGCCTGCCGCCTGGCGCACACGCGCCTGTCCCCGCAGCACCCGGCGCACCCGTCCCGCGCGGCGCGCTGGCTCGCCGACGACGACATCGTGCGCTTCCTGCAGGCGCTGCCCAACTGGCGCTCGGAGCGGACGCCTACACAGGAGGTCAGTATACAACCGCGCACTGTGGCCCAAGGTGCCGTAGCCGCGCTAGCTACAGCCTGCAGGTGCCGTAGCAACGCTCGCTACGGCCTGCCGCCTGGCGCACACGCGCCTGTCCTGCAGGCGCTGCCCAACTGGCGCTCGGAGCGGACGCCTACACAGGAGGTCAGTAGGAAGCGTAATAGTTTGCGACTGAGATTGATCACTTTAGGTCGCCACTCCTAAATGGACTGTAGTTTGTGCGCGATAAAAAATTTAGGAGTCATCAGTGCTACTATAGGGTAAAGTTATATTCACAGAGGTGTTATGATTCAAACAAATTGTATTTTAAAAGATCAAGTTTAATTCATTCATTAAAAGTTTGTCCTAAATATTAACTATCACTAGTATCGTCGTTGATATTTATAATAAATCAATTTTCTGCAGCGAATTCTATGACGTCATCTAAATTCCACATGGTCCATGATATTTGATTTTGATATTTTTTATATTTGATTTTGAAAAAAACAATTGGTGATAGGGCGGGGCTAGGCCGGCGGACAATGATGACTCACTGGCAGAACGAACTTTAGTTCGCGCTTTTAGTTCTTCGTTCGGTCCGTTTACGTCACACAGCGGCTCAAGCACGCCGCCTAATAGCGCGCTCAACGGACTCCTCAAAAATCGAAATCTTTCTGAGTAGACGAGGGCGTTTTTAAAGACGTGGAAACTAAAAACGGGACGTCCTGCTTTACGCGCTACGGTTGGCAACCCTACTCACATGCAGATATCAATCAGTAGGTATATTTTAGACAACTGACTAACTTTTGGCAAACTGTGACCATGAAACTAGTTCTGCGATACTCGAGTCGCTTCGGGCTTCGCCCTGCCGCGGCTGCCGTATCAGTTACTTGTGATAAAGTTACCATCTTCTAAATCTTTTCTCTTTACATGTTTTTTTAGCATAATATAATCATAATGCAGGCGCTATGATGGACGCTCCGAACTTTTCTCTGAACGAGCGTAGCCTCCAGCCTCACTTTAGAATCTTAGCCGTCAGACTCGCAGTACCTACATGGAGCGATGGAATTTGGTCTGTGCCCAAGGGCGCTTAGAATGCATCATCGCGATTTAACATTGTTGTGTTTTGAGTAATAAACGAATTATTTTTTTGGTTCTTTAAAAAAATATACTCTTTAATCACCACAGGAGCTGAGGCAAGCCTACGAGCGCGAGGCAGAGATACTCGGCTCGAGTCTGGGAGATGGTGCAGTCACCAAAAGGGAGGTTCTCGCCGATGTTGGCGCCCTGGGGGACATTGCGCTACTTTGCTCGTCTATGGTGAGTTTATGTATTTATTTTATTTATTGGTTGGTTGGAGTATGGCTTGTTCCAACTCATAGTTGATGTAGGTAAGGCCTGTGCCCAGCAGTGGGACGTATATTCGTATTATTTCTTTCTAACTAAATGTACATCAACTTATAGGTCAACACCACATACACGTAACCAAAGAAGAAAAGTAAAGATTAGCTTAAAATTTACGTTTAAAAGAAAAAAGAACAGGTGTAATAAAATATATTTTACAGTCCGTGTGGAATTCGTTAGCCATCTATACAAGGCACCTCGAAAAAATCAAAAACAATAAGTACTGTTTGAAGTTTGCAGTGTCTCTCTCAATGTTTATTTATTTTTTCGGGAAGCACAGAGGTATTTATTTACTACTAATCACACAAAAAATGTAATACATACATCACAAACGATTGAAATGATTGCAAAAAGCAGAAAATATAATTAAATTCAGAAGTAGTCTAAAGCAATATCTTATCGCTAAAATTTACTATTCGCTGTTAGAGTTTTTTAATGAAGAGTCATAAATGTTTGTATTGTATGGTATGATTAATTTGTATTTTGTTCATTTTCCACCAATTTTTTGATCGCGGTGCCCTTATAGGGTTCATGTTACGTTCCAAAGAACGTGAACTAACTACAATGTGTATGATTGTAGGACTGGCTGTGCACAAACATAAGGGCGCTCCCGACCCTGGTGGGCGGCGGCAGCATCAAACTGTCGGACAAGTTCATCGGTGACGTCAACGCCGCCGCCATGATCTTTGAGGAGATCTCGCATAAGTGTCTGCTGTTTCTGCATTTGGAGGTTAGTATGCCTGTTTGATTACTCAGTATATGGTGCTGGCAGAATCGTGACTACCTTGTTTTGAACCTTATGCGATTGGAATAAGATCCAAAACCAATGAATAATTTCATGCTCTGCCGTACACACATACGACTATATCCTAAAAAGGGTAGTCAGTAGCAGATTGACTGCTGCCGTCATGGTTGTTTATTCCACTATATTTACCTTCGTGAAATCATCGAGGCTAGGAAAGTAGGATTTAGGTCCTCATTTCACCTCATTTTTATTTCTGCTACCTTCCCCTATGGTATGGGGCATTAGAATACTGCCATGGTTTCCCCCCGCCTGTCGTAAGAGGCGACTAAAGGGAGGCCCCGGGGTCGCTAGGAGTGCACACGGTGGGGACCGTGCGCCTCCATTGCACATGTGACTCCTTGGAGGTGTTAACTGCCGTTAACACCGGCGGGTGTACGAGGGGAGGTATAGCTCCCCCCGTCGAAAAAAAAAAAGTTCAACGCATCCACTCATACAAGCAAGCACCCTTGTATGCGTAGATGCGATGGAAGGGGCGCGTCATTTCAGCTTAATACACGATTTCTTCTGTAGTTTTTATTTCTTGTGTGTCTAATTAACATTGCAGTTAACGAATTCCAGGTGCGTTCAGTGCTAGGTCAGTCAATATCTAACGTTATATTTTATATCGGCAGCTCCGCATCGCGTGCTTCTACTACCTCGGCCAAGAAGAGTCTCTAGATGGCGCTGCGAGCGAGGGAGAGAGCGAGAGCGGCGCGGGCGGCGCGGCGCGGCTGGCGCATGCGCTGCTCTCCTTCCACGAGGTAGCGGCGCCGCTACTGGCGCCGCACGACCTGGCGGTGAGTGCGCGACGGAGCGAGACAGCATGCGAGCGAGGGAGAGAGCGAGAGCGGCGCGGGCGGCGCGGCGCGGCTGGCGCATGCGCTGCTCTCCTTCCACGAGGTAGCGGCGCCGCTACTGGCGCCGCACGACCTGGCGGTGAGTGCGCGACGGAGCGAGACAGCATGCGAGCGAGGGAGAGAGCGAGAGCGGCGCGGGCGGCGCGGCGCGGCTGGCGCATGCGCTGCTCTCCTTCCACGAGGTAGCGGCGCCGCTACTGGCGCCGCACGACCTGGCGGTGAGTGCGCGACGGAGCGAGACAGCATGCGAGCGAGGGAGAGAGCGAGAGCGGCGCGGGCGGCGCGGCGCGGCTGGCGCATGCGCTGCTCTCCTTCCACGAGGTAGCGGCGCCGCTACTGGCGCCGCACGACCTGGCGGTGAGTGCGCGACGGAGCGAGACAGCATGCGAGCGAGGGAGAGAGCGAGAGCGGCGCGGGCGGCGCGGCGCGGCTGGCGCATGCGCTGCTCTCCTTCCACGAGGTAGCGGCGCCGCTACTGGCGCCGCACGACCTGGCGGTGAGTGCGCGACGGAGCGAGACAGCATGCGAGCGAGGGAGAGAGCGAGAGCGGCGCGGGCGGCGCGGCGCGGCTGGCGCATGCGCTGCTCTCCTTCCACGAGGTAGCGGCGCCGCTACTGGCGCCGCACGACCTGGCGGTGAGTGCGCGACGGAGCGAGACAGCATGCGAGCGAGGGAGAGAGCGAGAGCGGCGCGGGCGGCGCGGCGCGGCTGGCGCATGCGCTGCTCTCCTTCCACGAGGTAGCGGCGCCGCTACTGGCGCCGCACGACCTGGCGGTGAGTGCGCGACGGAGCGAGACAGCATGCGAGCGAGGGAGAGAGCGAGAGCGGCGCGGGCGGCGCGGCGCGGCTGGCGCATGCGCTGCTCTCCTTCCACGAGGTAGCGGCGCCGCTACTGGCGCCGCACGACCTGGCGGTGAGTGCGCGACGGAGCGAGACAGCATGCGAGCGAGGGAGAGAGCGAGAGCGGCGCGGGCGGCGCGGCGCGGCTGGCGCATGCGCTGCTCTCCTTCCACGAGGTAGCGGCGCCGCTACTGGCGCCGCACGACCTGGCGGTGAGTGCGCGACGGAGCGAGACAGCATGCGAGCGAGGGAGAGAGCGAGAGCGGCGCGGGCGGCGCGGCGCGGCTGGCGCATGCGCTGCTCTCCTTCCACGAGGTAGCGGCGCCGCTACTGGCGCCGCACGACCTGGCGGTGAGTGCGCGACGGAGCGAGACAGCATGCGAGCGAGGGAGAGAGCGAGAGCGGCGCGGGCGGCGCGGCGCGGCTGGCGCATGCGCTGCTCTCCTTCCACGAGGTAGCGGCGCCGCTACTGGCGCCGCACGACCTGGCGGTGAGTGCGCGACGGAGCGAGACAGCATGCGAGCGAGGGAGAGAGCGAGAGCGGCGCGGGCGGCGCGGCGCGGCTGGCGCATGCGCTGCTCTCCTTCCACGAGGTAGCGGCGCCGCTACTGGCGCCGCACGACCTGGCGGTGAGTGCGCGACGGAGCGAGACAGCATGCGAGCGAGGGAGAGAGCGAGAGCGGCGCGGGCGGCGCGGCGCGGCTGGCGCATGCGCTGCTCTCCTTCCACGAGGTAGCGGCGCCGCTACTGGCGCCGCACGACCTGGCGGTGAGTGCGCGACGGAGCGAGACAGCATGCGAGCGAGGGAGAGAGCGAGAGCGGCGCGGGCGGCGCGGCGCGGCTGGCGCATGCGCTGCTCTCCTTCCACGAGGTAGCGGCGCCGCTACTGGCGCCGCACGACCTGGCGGTGAGTGCGCGACGGAGCGAGACAGCATGCGAGCGAGGGAGAGAGCGAGAGCGGCGCGGGCGGCGCGGCGCGGCTGGCGCATGCGCTGCTCTCCTTCCACGAGGTAGCGGCGCCGCTACTGGCGCCGCACGACCTGGCGGTGAGTGCGCGACGGAGCGAGACAGCATGCGAGCGAGGGAGAGAGCGAGAGCGGCGCGGGCGGCGCGGCGCGGCTGGCGCATGCGCTGCTCTCCTTCCACGAGGTAGCGGCGCCGCTACTGGCGCCGCACGACCTGGCGGTGAGTGCGCGACGGAGCGAGACAGCATGCGAGCGAGGGAGAGAGCGAGAGCGGCGCGGGCGGCGCGGCGCGGCTGGCGCATGCGCTGCTCTCCTTCCACGAGGTAGCGGCGCCGCTACTGGCGCCGCACGACCTGGCGGTGAGTGCGCGACGGAGCGAGACAGCATGCGAGCGAGGGAGAGAGCGAGAGCGGCGCGGGCGGCGCGGCGCGGCTGGCGCATGCGCTGCTCTCCTTCCACGAGGTAGCGGCGCCGCTACTGGCGCCGCACGACCTGGCGGTGAGTGCGCGACGGAGCGAGACAGCATGCGAGCGAGGGAGAGAGCGAGAGCGGCGCGGGCGGCGCGGCGCGGCTGGCGCATGCGCTGCTCTCCTTCCACGAGGTAGCGGCGCCGCTACTGGCGCCGCACGACCTGGCGGTGAGTGCGCGACGGAGCGAGACAGCATGCGAGCGAGGGAGAGAGCGAGAGCGGCGCGGGCGGCGCGGCGCGGCTGGCGCATGCGCTGCTCTCCTTCCACGAGGTAGCGGCGCCGCTACTGGCGCCGCACGACCTGGCGGTGAGTGCGCGACGGAGCGAGACAGCATGCGAGCGAGGGAGAGAGCGAGAGCGGCGCGGGCGGCGCGGCGCGGCTGGCGCATGCGCTGCTCTCCTTCCACGAGGTAGCGGCGCCGCTACTGGCGCCGCACGACCTGGCGGTGAGTGCGCGACGGAGCGAGACAGCATGCGAGCGAGGGAGAGAGCGAGAGCGGCGCGGGCGGCGCGGCGCGGCTGGCGCATGCGCTGCTCTCCTTCCACGAGGTAGCGGCGCCGCTACTGGCGCCGCACGACCTGGCGGTGAGTGCGCGACGGAGCGAGACAGCATGCGAGCGAGGGAGAGAGCGAGAGCGGCGCGGGCGGCGCGGCGCGGCTGGCGCATGCGCTGCTCTCCTTCCACGAGGTAGCGGCGCCGCTACTGGCGCCGCACGACCTGGCGGTGAGTGCGCGACGGAGCGAGACAGCATGCGAGCGAGGGAGAGAGCGAGAGCGGCGCGGGCGGCGCGGCGCGGCTGGCGCATGCGCTGCTCTCCTTCCACGAGGTAGCGGCGCCGCTACTGGCGCCGCACGACCTGGCGGTGAGTGCGCGACGGAGCGAGACAGCATGCGAGCGAGGGAGAGAGCGAGAGCGGCGCGGGCGGCGCGGCGCGGCTGGCGCATGCGCTGCTCTCCTTCCACGAGGTAGCGGCGCCGCTACTGGCGCCGCACGACCTGGCGGTGAGTGCGCGACGGAGCGAGACAGCATGCGAGCGAGGGAGAGAGCGAGAGCGGCGCGGGCGGCGCGGCGCGGCTGGCGCATGCGCTGCTCTCCTTCCACGAGGTAGCGGCGCCGCTACTGGCGCCGCACGACCTGGCGGTAATATGTTGTACTGCTTACAACTTAAGGTTCAAATTTGACTGGCGAGATTTTAATTGCTGGGTCAGCGATAAGGCCGCTTAAATTTTATCTAAACTTTAGAATTATTTCATTGGGTTTGCAAATAACCAGATCAACATGACTGTGTTGTTTTCTTTTATCTTTACTATACTAACTAGCTTCTGGCCGCCGGCCTACGGCCGACTCGCGGCCATAAGCTAGGTCTGCGACGCTGGCCGCTCCGGGGCTTCGCCCCTCCCGCGGCTGCGAGGCCCCCGGGGGCCTCGCCGCAGCTCGGCCTTCGGCCTCGCATGTGTGTGACGATGGGGTTGCAGTTTCGCGAATGGCGCTCTCGTTCTTTTCTGGGTAGTTGGTGTTTAAGCAAAATAATCCTAGTGCGGGGTTGGCCGCTCCGGGCTTCGCCCTCCCGCGGCCGCGAGGCCCTAGGGGGCCTCGCCGCAGCTCGGCCTTCGGCCTCGCGGTTGGTTGTAATTGGGTTCACTGTTCCGGGACAAAGCTCTCGTCCTTTTCTGGGTGGTTGTTGTTCAACGCTCAGCCTACGGCTTCGCGAAGTTACTTGAAGGTCGCTGATGGACGCTCCGGGCTTCGCCCTACGCGGAGTTCGGCCTCTGGCCTCACAGTCGAAGCTCGGCCTGCGGCCTCGCTGGGAGTTGAAAACCAACGCTCCGGGCTGCGCCCTACGCGTAGTTCGGCCTTCGGCCTCACTCTCGGAGCTCGGCCTCCGGCCTCGCCTTTTAGTAACTGAGCCAATTAACTTTGGGCTTCACCGTGTGCGGGCGCTCAGCCTGCGGCTTCGCGAAGTTAGTTGGGTCGTCATGGGGGACGCTCCGGGCTTCGCCCTACGCGGAGTTCGGCCTTCGGCCTCACATTCGAAGCTCGGCCTGCGGCCTCGCAAATATTTCAATCTTCCCGTGAAGATTCACAAGAATTTTTCATACAAAGAAGCAATTTCAGTGACTCCCAGTACATTTAGTATGGGATGTCTTAGTATGGAAGGCAAAAAGTTCAATGTCCTTAATTCGTACTGCAAAGGGGTCAACTACCCTTAAATGGGTAAAATCCTTAAAAGTGGATAGTTTTGAACAGGACGACTTACTTTTTTTTTTAAAACAAAGCAATTTTGTTTTTTGGGTAAATCTCAGAATTTACCCTGAAAATGGGGTAATTTTTTTCATCATACTGTAGGCCTCACTAAACCTAACAAAAAACCCAAGAAACATTTTCCTGTCAAATGACGCCAACTACCTGAAAAAACAACTTTAGTAAATTTTTAAATTGGCGTATTTTGAAATGGCCGCCAGTGTACCTGCCATGTTGAATTCTTGACATTTTACACTTTTGGTGCAATCTCAGTTATATTGCACAAAAAACGGTATCATTAGTTTTTTTCTATCTCGCACACAACTCCCTCAAGAGACCTTCAAAGTGACCCCTTCCAAAAAAAAGTTTTAATTCTCATTTCCAGTGTTGCCAGCTGATTTTGATAAAAATGGTGAAATGTCATTTTAATGGTCGCATTTACCCGGCCTGGGGCATTTTTATTATAGAAAATACTTTATTTCTATTTTTGACTTTTTCGGGCCATTTCTCAAAAACTACTAAAGCTACCAAAAATATTTTGTAACCTGGCAACCCGCAAGCACAAGTTACACGATCGGCTGAAACATTGCATCCCTCTTAAAAATTGGCAACACAGAAAAAAACTCAAAAAACAGTTTGAAAATCGCAAACTTTTCACAAAATGGCCGCCAGCTCGTCCGCCATCTTGAAATTCCGAAATCCCGTATTTTTCCCATAATCTGGACTATATATGGCAACACTTGGCATTTTCACTTTTTTTCTACCATATGCGGAAGTATCCGTCACTAACTTTAAAGACACCCATGTCGAAAATTTTATTTTCTACCATAGTTCCCAGTGTTGCCAGTCGATTTCTGCAAAAATACTAAAAGGTCATTAGGGACCTGAGTTGCCATAAAACTGCATTCAATTTTTTTTGACAGCTGTCATATTTCTCATTTCGACTTTCCCGAGCCCTATCCCAAAAACTACCATGAATTTGGTAGAAATTCACATTCATGGCAACACTCGAATAAATTACTCACAATCGGTGCATACTATGCAAAACGCTCAAGTGTTGCCATCTACCTGAAAAATCGCCTCAAAAATGGTCGATTTCGCTGATCGGAACAAAATGGCCGCCAGCGCCGCCGCCATCTTGAATTTTTATAGTCTGTGGATGAGGATGTCAAGTAGACTATCCAACCAACAGAACAAAAGAAGAATTTTGAAAATCGAACAGAAACTCACTTCAGTATGGCAACGCAAAAACCACTATAAAACCCGTTTTTCAATCCAAGATGGCGGCGAAACAGTATTTTTTTTTTCCAAAATATTTTTTCAAGATACTCAATTTTGATATGGCAACACCCAGTAAAAAAAGAAAAAATTCAGCGCCTCAAACAAAAAAGTTGATGTCTCAAAAAGAGCCGCCATTTTGTTTTTTGAAAAAAAAAAACTGAAAAACCTGTGTTGATAAAAATAACAAAAATTCCCAAAAAGTGAGAATGACCCTAAAACACCTCTAAATAACTGAAAAACACCCCTGATCAGTCAGTCAGTCAGTCAGTCAGTGGTAATCGAGCTTTATATATAATAGATGTGGCGACATACACATCCGCATCATACGAGCCGCTGCTTCAACTGAGACGTGAGTCGATCGTGCGTGCGTATTTACGTAGAAATTTGAAATTTGTATGTGTAGGTAGACTAACAACTTTACCTTGCGGACACCCGCAGAATTGTTCATTTTGTGTGCCGAGTGAAACAGAACTATTTTTTGTCTCTGTCTTAATATTTTTAATAACTTATTTTCACGTCGAGTGTAGAAAATATATAATAGAAATATATGTGTGTCCCTTACAGCGATTACCCAAAATTTGTATAAAAGTAGGTGTTTTTGAACAAATAAATTACTAAGTTTTGGACACTTGTCTCATTTACATCGCCACAGAAAGCTATTCTCAACAACTAGCTAGCAAGTTGCTCACTTGCAAATTTGTAAATTCTCTGCTAAGCCTTGCAGTTGACTGGCAAAGAATGCTTTTGTATATTGAATCCGTCTCATTGTACTCGTTATTGTTGTAAATTTGCGCGATAAAGAATGAAGATATCATCAGCAGCGGATGCTTTGCGGGTGAGACCAAACACAGAGTGGGCGCCCGGTCTCCACTCCAGTCTAGAACCCTTAGGCATATTTTGTAATATCTCATTTGTATGATCGCAGTACGTCCTGGGCGGTCTCGGCGAGATGATGTCGGCGGGCGTGGTGTGGCGCTGGCAGGGCGCCGGCTCCAACGCGGCCCTTGGAGCCGCCGAAGCAGCCGCCGCCCGACTGGGCACGCTGCGGCACGCGCTCGCGGCGCTACAGCTGCCGCACGCCGGCCTCACGCGCGCACACGCGTATCTGCAGCTACTGTGCGCCGAGACAGAGGTACTCACTAACACTCGGCGCGCCTGGGCACGCTGCGGCACGCGCTCGCCGCGCTACAGCTGCCGCACGCCGGCCTCACGCGCGCACACGCCTACCTGCAGCTACTGTGCGCCGAGACAGAGGTACTCACTAACACTCGGCGCGCCTGGGCACGCTGCGGCACGCGCTCGCCGCGCTACAGCTGCCGCACGCCGGCCTCACGCGCGCACACGCCTACCTGCAGCTACTGTGCGCCGAGACAGAGGTACTCACTAACACTCGGCGCGCCTGGGCACGCTGCGGCACGCGCTCGCCGCGCTACAGCTGCCGCACGCCGGCCTCACGCGCGCACACGCCTACCTGCAGCTACTGTGCGCCGAGACAGAGGTACTCACTAACACTCGGCGCGCCTGGGCACGCTGCGGCACGCGCTCGCCGCGCTACAGCTGCCGCACGCCGGCCTCACGCGCGCACACGCCTACCTGCAGCTACTGTGCGCCGAGACAGAGGTACTCACTAACACTCGGCGCGCCTGGGCACGCTGCGGCACGCGCTCGCCGCGCTACAGCTGCCGCACGCCGGCCTCACGCGCGCACACGCCTACCTGCAGCTACTGTGCGCCGAGACAGAGGTACTCACTAACACTCGGCGCGCCTGGGCACGCTGCGGCACGCGCTCGCCGCGCTACAGCTGCCGCACGCCGGCCTCACGCGCGCACACGCCTACCTGCAGCTACTGTGCGCCGAGACAGAGGTACTCACTAACACTCGGCGCGCCTGGGCACGCTGCGGCACGCGCTCGCCGCGCTACAGCTGCCGCACGCCGGCCTCACGCGCGCACACAGTGTATCTGCAGCTACTGTGCGCCGAGACAGAGGTAATGACCCGACATATCGACCCGACCGACCAACCCAACCAATCAGACCGATCAATCCGACCAATTCGACCAATCGACCCGACCAATCGACCCAACCGACTGACCCAACCAATCAACCACCAACGCGGCGCTCGGAGCGTCCGAAGCCGCCACGACGCGACCTGCAGCTACTGTGCGCCGAGCCAGAAGTATAATACGATTCAAACTTAATGGTGGCTCGGAAGTTAGCTGCGAGCGCTGAGTGCGCAAGATTGACCTCACCCTGCAACCCGCTGACACCTTGATTTGGGTTTTGCGCATCGGCTCGCGTGATGTTTACAGCCGCCATTAAGTTTGAATCGTACTTAACTAAGCAACCCAACCGACCAACCCAAGTGTCACTTTCAGCCCGCTTCTCAGGTCAAAAATGACCTACTTTCAGAGTGTGAAGAATGAGAAATTGATTTGACGGTGTTGAAACGCGGCCTGAATAAAATGACAACTTGTGTCATTGAATGAAGTCACTATTTGGAGAATCATGGCACACGATTATGCTTCAGGGCAAAATCGTAGGAACCAATCCTAGTCTCAGGACGAATCTTACGCAGGTATAATTACATAACATATTCTCACGACTATATCCCTAATGGAGTAGTCAGAGGCACAATGATTGTTGCTGTCGTGGTAAACGAAACATTCAGAAGCCCACGTTTCGCCGAGGGAATTCGAATGCAACGTAGCAAGTGGCGTGCCTACCGCCGTTATCCGGGCTGCTTGGGTTTTATATCGGTGTTTTCCTTCCCTGGAGAGTTAGCCGTAAATTTAACAATTAATTAAAGTACGTGTTTCAGCCAGACTAGATCTCTTGACCACCGGGTCTCGAGTCGAGATTGTTTAACCACTGGTCTCTCGGAATAATAACAAGCTTCCATTATCTAACCTCATGTTTTTTCCAGGAAATAATAGCATCAGTGCGCGAGAAAGGCGCGCAGTTCTCCGAGCTAGAATACCTGAATGCCTTCAAAGTGATCGGCGCGCGGCGCAACATTCCTCCGGCTGAAATGCGCGCTCAGCTCAAGCAACTGTCAGCGGCGTTGGGACACGTCGGTGTCACTGTCTAAATTACTATAGCCCAACCAATGACATTACAAGAAAAGATGTAGATAGGTTATGTCAATACGCGAAGTCAAAAATTGTGACCTGGCGTACGTACCTATAATTTGACCGTGTGTACAAGATAGCATGATTATTTACTAGAGCGTAAACGACTCAGATACATGGTTTTTATTGTTTTTAGCATTTTCCATGCAGTATCTTTACTAAAGTGCAGTAGGTTTGCGAAAGATGCGGGTTCGATTCCCGCCTGATGCCAAGTTGACCAAATGTCTTTTTCTGGTTCTTCAGGACTCAGATACAATGTTGCGCAGTGTTGTCTCAAACTGTCAATGCTTTGCCACCGACCACCTGAGGTCAAGATTTCGGGTGCCACTTTTGTAGCACAAGTAACCTATCTACGTCTTTTTATTATAATATCATGGAGTTCAACTGATATAAGAAATACAATTTGACAACTGCCATTTCCATTAAAAATTGAACTTCATGCAATGCTAACAGGGTTCAAGTGTTCTGTTAGTTTCAAAAGTCAGCCACAGCTCATGAATCGTGTAGGATTTCCAATGACACTGGCAGCTGGCAAAATGTGTTTCTTAGATCAGTGGGACTGTAATCACCATCTTTAATTCCTAGATCAAAATACTTGACTTGTAACTAAACTCCAGTTTAACTGTAGAATGGTACAAAACCAGATTGTCAGTGATCAGTGGTGACCTCTTCTCAACATAGGTCACTTAAGTCTAAAGGCTTCTACCAAGCGCTATTGTTACTCTGTGTCTTGGCGCTTACTAAAATATCGAAGAATCAAAATAAATAAAGGTACAGTAATAGGCATCGGGCTACTCGTTTCCGTTTATTATCTTGCTCTTACCAAATTACATTGCAAAAGAACAACGAGCCTGTCATGCGATTGACAGTAATGCATGGCAGCAATCTCACTTTGTACAGTCGCGGAATGAAAAGGTTGACCAGTTTTAAATAAATTCACTTACGTGTTGCGAGCACAAGTTACCTTCTTAAACTGTGTACTATGCTAGAATGTTGTATTGAAAAGTATGCTCTACTGTTTGATAACAAAATTTAAATTTGAGTAGACGTATGTTCATCCACGATTAACATAAACTTTTTGTTACTTTGATCTTGCTTATGTTGTGTCAAGTTTGATAAATCGAACAATTACATCTTCTTTGCTCTCAATGATTAAAACTACTTACCTATGGGAGTTACAGTTCCTGTCAATGTCATCATTAAGCAAGCTAAAATAGATCTTAAGGTGGTCAACCTCTTTATTCCGCGACTGTACAATTTCCATGTGAAGACGAAGAGAGAGAGGATCCCGGTTCGGCCTAAAACCATTATATAGCTCGTGTTTTATCTTTCTTACTTAAAGCTCTAACACCGAGTGTGAAAACCACTCCACACTAGTCGTTTTGGAACGCAACCTTATTTTCATAGACTCGTTTGCAGCAAACCACAGATCAAGTGACTTTTCAAAATAAATACTTGACTTGGATCTAAGCTCCAGTTTAACTAGCAAAGCTTTTTGTGCCTTTCTGAATTGAGACTATATATGTAACAAATTGAAGATATCCCCAAATTTTATTGCAAACTATATGATAAAAGATGTAATGGTTTATTAGTTTAACTGCCCTCAACTATGATGTACAGTGTGAGGTTTTCAAGTGGGCGTGGTAGGCTAAATCCTAAACTATATATATTATAGTTTACAACATATATTTTCAAAACCAACAGGTTCGATTCCCGGCTAGCAAAATAAGTTTTTTTAAATTGGCATCGAGACTCCTTTGGGCGTTTTCCTACATTCTTTATAGTTTAGGATGTAGGCTACCACGCCCACTTGAAAAACTCATCCTGTATATTTGTAATAACCACTAAATACGAAATCCGTTAACATTCAGTATATTAACGACACTAAATTACTTGCATTATGTTGTTATTAAACTAAAAGTATATTAAAATAGTTATGATCTTATAATTCAACTTGTATTATTAATGAGTTTATAGATCTTAAGTTTAGACATTATTTATTGTGTAATCTGTTGAAAGTGTTTAAAATAAATAAAGGTTTCAGAATTATTACTTTTAATATTGAATTCCCTTCGTCTAGACTAGAAAGTCATGATAAAACAGAAATCAAAGCTAGTTATTTTTATTCCCATTACAACAGTTTTTTTATTTTTAAATTCTACTTACATCATTTTACTGAGCATTTAAAAAAAACAGAAATAGCAAGAGCTTAACGCCTGTAATACAGTTACAAATGTATTTTCTTTCATATCTTCACAGTTTGTAGATTCATAGTTTTTTCTGCAACAACGCCATCTATCTTATTCGCTTTTAACCGATTCATTGCAACCCTCTATTTCTCAAATATTTCACGTCACTAAGGGCCCAATAATCGAATGACGCGCTCTTGGACAATACATTTAGACATTTTTAATGCTCTAAGGACGCGCTAGTCGCGTTATCGGCCCTGCTAGGATGTCGCGCCTAGCGCGTCTTTGGCTCCTGACAATGATATGTTCATTTATTTGTTATGCGCGTCCATTTGAGTGAGTCTGAAAGTCATTCTGAGTGCTCCGAAAAAAATCCTTATTCCCATTACGGACCGTACAATTTTGTTGACGTATTTTGGACCACAGGCAGCTAAATGTCGAATCAACCAGCAACAAGCACGGCAAGTATAATGTACGGTGGCCAGCACATCACGCTACTCATTTCCGGTCAGTCCTCCTTGCTCTGTTGCAAAGGAATGACATTTGGCAAGAGCGAGATAAAAAACGGAAATGGGGTAACCTGATGTGCTGTTGACTGTACTGTACTGTACAACATTAATATGGAAAAAAATCATTTTCTACCTTTTTCTACACGCTTAATTTAAGAAACGCGGCTTTGCGTTTTTGAACGAACTTCATTTTCTGGAAGTTGGCATTACCTTCATTTGACAGCTTTGCCATTTTCGCGGTAATTTTTCGGGGATGTCGGTCAGTTGAAGCAAGTCAAGCATTTGATTGAACGCAGATTCGGTGGTGAGTAACTTTGCAATTAACTGCAACAGCTTGTGTTTACTTGAATTCCTTTTTAAGGATAATGATCTGTAAAACAGGCGTTATTAAATATTTGGTAGCGGATCATTAAATTTTAAGGTTCAATAAAAAAACAATGAAAAAAGGGGTGATTAACAACGACAAGAGGGTGTTTAATAACGGGTTATTGGGTTATTTGTAACAAAAGAAGGGTGTTTTTAAAACAGTATTAATGTTATTAAAAGCTTTACTAAACTATTACTAGCATAGCCAAGGTAATCATGCAATATTAATTACTTAAATATTTTTTTTTCCCAGATTCGAATTCAATAATGCCTCGCCACTATAAGCCTAAACCTCGTAAAAATGTTCGGCATATTTCCTATAACAAAGAAGATATAGAAAGAGCCTTAAAAGACAAAAGAATAAACAATATTTCTTACAGAGCAGCAGCAGCTAAACACAATATAGACTTTAGTGTTTTACATAAGTATGCCACACGTATTGATGTGAAAAAAAAGGGTGGCCAGCTTGTTCTTGGGTCTGAAGTTGAAGACATCATCATTGAAAACATTAATGCTTGCTGTGAATTGGGATACCCCATGAAGCAATATGATATAAGATTATTGGTCAAAATATATTTGGACAAAAAAGGCATTCAATCAAGATTCAAAAATAACATGCCTGGTATAGACTTTGTTGGAGGTTTTTTAAAAAGGCACAAAGACAAATTATCAGAAAGATATGCACAAAACAGGAAAAGGGTAAGAGCTAATATATCTGCTCGCACTATAAACAATTATTTCAATGGATTTGAAAAAACTCTGAAGAATGTTCAACCAACTAATATTATAAATTATGATGAGTTTAATTTCAGCGATGACCCAGGCAGGGAACATGCCATTGTGAAAAGGGTATCGAAATACCCTGAACCTGAATGCTCTATATCAATAATGATGGCTGGCACTGCAGATGGGTATCTTTTTCCTCCCTATGTCATCTATAAGGCACAGCATATATATAATTTATGGAAGATAGGGGGCCCTGAGGGAACTGTATATAACAGGACGTCTTCGGGATGGATAGATATCATTACTTTTGAAGACTGGATACAAACCGTCATTGTTCCATATTCGAAAAAGATTGAGGGAACACTTTACTTGATTGGAGATAACCTGTCATGCCATCTTTCTATAGATGCCATTAAAATTTGCAAGGAACATAATATATTTTTAGTTTTTCTACCTCCTAATACAACACACTTGACCCAACCTCTAGATGTTGCGTTTTTTCGGCCTTTCATAGTCGCCTGGAGACGGATATTATTACTTTGGAAGAAAAAAGCAGCACACAAAGGAAAGTTCCTTCCCAAGTCGAAGTTTCCGCGCCTCTTAAATCATTTGCTCTCTAAAATTAAACCTAATACAGAAGCAAATTTGAGGGCTGGTTTTATAAAAACTGGAATCTATCCCTTGAATAGGCAAGAAGTTTTGAGTCGCTTACTAGACTCTAAACAGACTGTTGCTGACGCTAGCATGTGCATGGGTAGCAGTGAGTCTGTTAGTACTAAGTTGAAATCTGTAAGGGACAATGAGGAAGAACAACCAGTTAAAAAAAGGAAAAAGCTTAATGTCGCTCCAGGAAAAAGTGTTGCGGAAGAGATTTTAGGGAACAGTTATGAGAATCAAAACCAGCACAATGACACTGGAACCGCATTTGTCAAAAAAATGGATGATGATGCGGCAGGCCCCTCAAATTTTCTGATGTGCCAAGTTTGTAACTGTTTAAAAATCAAAAATGAATCCTGGATACCATGCAACACATGTTGCACAGAACAAATCTGTAGTAGTTGTGCAGGTGACGTGTTGCCAATAGAATTTATATGCACGACTTGTTTTCAAGCTGACAGTGAAGACGGTGCTGAACTGGAAGACTATAAGCCAGTGACCTCTGAAGCTTATGATTATGCAAGTTCGTCGTCATATGAATAATGTAGTAATTTTGAGCTAAATGAAACCTATTGATCTCTATTGGTACACCTGCTACATTTTTAATTTGATTCATTGCGATAACAAGAATAAATAAATAAACATTCTGCATTCATAGAAATATTAGTTAAGCTTAAAAAAAGACTAAACAATGTATGTAATTACTATGAAATGTAATTTCAACCGTTTGATAAAATCTAAATGTACTCCTTTGATTTCGAACGTGTTATTTTTCACCTTTACACTGTTGTTAATGACACCCTTTCAAGGCTAATTCACGACGAGGATTATTTGAGCCAAAAACTTGCCTTATTTTAATTCAACTCCTCCTGGGGTGAACTAATTTAATGACCATAGTAACTCATTTATTCTATTTATTTCACTTTGAAATTCAATACGAATTGACCAAAATAACAAAAATATGAACTTTTAAAAAAATAATTTTCATTTATAGTGCATGTTGATAATCACCCCATCCATTTTACTGGAAAGTCAACCAACTCCAAACAAACGAAACGAAACAAAACAACAACAAAAGCAAAACAAACAAACCGAGTCCAACGCCTCGCCTGCTGCCACTGCCGGTTGTTGTTTGTGCGATTTGTTGATCGAGTTTAGCGCCGTAAAATACCATCAATTCAATACCAACTATCAATAACTATGGCTGATGCTGATTTAGCAGAACTAAGAAAACAGTGCATTACGAGTCTGTATTTGTGTGCAGACAATGTATCAAAATATTTGGAAAACGACAAGGATACTGAATTCAATAAGTTGAAGTCGTATGTGGAAGGATACTGCTTGTTAGAGGCTCAGCAAGATGTTGCCATGCAAGCTTTAGAGAAGGCAAAAGTGAGTTACCAAAATGATTACTTACTGTTTCTGTGCCTCATCATCGTTCGCAGTTGTTTGATTATTTTTACTCTTTTAGAGGGAAACGGACACCTCCAATGTGGACTCTATCCAAGACAGATTCACAGCCAACTTGAGCAGTATGGCTGGCAAAAGGCTCAATGTGAAAAACCATCCGTATATGTTAGAACTCACCAAACGGTACGAAAAGGGACTTCAGCAAGCTAGAGTTAGAGGTAAGTGAAACAAACTAGCCATAAGCTACAATTTATTATGAAAAATGGAAATTGAAATCATAAATAAACAAAAGTAAACTTAGGTTCTTACACAGCACAAATATTGGCCTTTCTTCTTGTTGTTTCTCAACTGGCACATGTTTCCACTGCAGTATAAAATATGGCAAGCTGGCATAGCCGAATGGAAGAGCTTGGAGGAGGCCTTTGCCAAAAGGCACACAGAGTTACGTGACATTCTGTAACATGCAAATGATGTAAATACCTAATGAATGACGTAACCCAAAATAAAAGGCTATTATTATTTCAAAACATACATATTATTTGTGTCAGCTATTAGCTTCTCTACAGGCTTTCAGTACTTTTACCACAATGTTTTAATCTGCCAAAACAACCAGCCTCATGTTGAGAAGACAAAATGTTGATACCAACTAAGGTGTTAAGGACCCTAGACTACAAATATCTGGTATAAGTCAGATACCTACCACTAGTCCTGTTTAGTTCACAATCCAATGATATTGCTGTGATATATCCTAGTGATTTATTTATGAGGCTGTGAATCAATAATTTGAGCATGGCCTTTTTAAGCATAGTGGGTAGTGTGTGATAAAAGTTATGTTCCTGTGTTAATTACAGAAAACCTGGATGAATCGGATTTAGCAATCACAGAATCTCAAGATCAACATGTAAGTTTATAAGCATTAGCATATAATTTTATTAGCTCCCGACTTTGTCCCCGTGAACTTAGGTTAAAAAATAGTAAACATCTTTATAAATTGCAGCCTATGTGCTAGTCAGATGCATAAGCAATATTATTGTAAAGTTTCATTAATATCCATTCAGCAGTTTTTACGTGAAAGAGCAACACGGCACATCCACTCATACACTTTTCGCATTTATAATATTAGTAGGATTTGATTATGGTGTATTTATTCATTCATTTTGCTTGCTGTGATGTTACACTTATTTAATAGAACGTAAAAAAACTACACATGTCCATGTGAGGGTATTGCAATTTAACAATACACACAATCTCATTTGGTACCTACTAACTGTATATTTAGCTTATCTGAGTAACTTCCTTTACTTACTTACTCTAGCAAAATGTTGAGTGGGATACAAAATTCTGCTAGAAGAATTGTACCAAGAGTCCCTTAAGGTCCTCATAATAATCATACACCACCTGACTCCACTGAAGTCTCAAAGGACCCAATTCTTGCTTATCTGATCTGTAACAGTATTGAATTCAGTAGATATGTGGACAGTTTCTGTGATATTAATGTGCGTGTGCATTGGGTGAGCACCCTCTAAAAATGAATAAAAATGTTCTCACCATTTAGTTGAAGGTCTAAAACAATTGTAAATGTAATCTTGCAATTTGTAAAATGATGGAACCAAAGGTATTTAATGAAATGTGTGCTCACCCAGTTCTTACAAAGGGGCAGCCGTATCTCCGTATGTAATGACTAGAAATACCAATAGTGTACTAAATTTTAGTAAAAACCTATTCTAACTAGGGTTTTAAAATTCAGTTTCACAAGATCCGTAATAAAAAAAATACAAATGATTTCTTGTGCTCACCCAATCCTCACGCTATTGAAAGGGCTGATATTTTAGCGAACTAGCAATTAAATGGCATTCATAATTTGTACTGTTTTAGTTGCATTGTCACTTTTTTTGTAACGTGTGAACACCCTACCCTACCCTACTCCCCACCCTACTCTATAGAATTCCGTACAAACAATGAATTGCGTATATCTCCTGAAGTAAATAAAAATATCAACAACGTATAGACATGAGCATTTTGTATTTTTTTTGACTAAATCTTGACATATTAACTTATTCTTCAAAGTTTAGTTACAAAGAGGTATAAACGTTTTTCACTTTACGAAAATAAGAGAATTGGGTGAGCACTTTAAAAATATATATACTCAAGAACGCGCAGTGATAGTGGTTTGTTTTATGTTTTACAAAATCATGTTCATAGTCAACTAAAACAGTACTAATTATGAATGCCATTAATTGCTAGTTCGCTAAAATATCAGCCCTTTTAATAACGTGAGGATTGGGTGAGCACAAGAAATCATTTGTATTTTTTTTATTACGGATCTTGTGAAACTGAATTTTAAAACCCTAGTCAGAATAGATTTTTACTGAAATTCAGTACACTTATGGTATTTGTAAAATCATTATATACGGAAATACGGCTGACTCTTTGTGAGAACTGGGTGAGCAGACATTTCATTAAATACCTTTGGTTCCATCATTTTACAAATTGCAAGATTACATTTACAATTGTTTTAGACCTTCAACTAAATGGTGAGAACATTTTTATTCATTTTTAGAGGGTGCTCACCCAATGCACACGCACATTGATATTAATCAAATGTGATATAATATTAAATTCACAAGAGAATTACTTAGACCTGATTCTATGATCCAGTGATTTATAATAAACTTTTAAATATCATTGATTGTCGCACATAATAATTATTTGTCTGATTTCTTCTAGCTTGATCCCATAACGAAGAAAGCAATTGTGGACCCTGTGAAGAACACACTATGTGGACATATCTATGAGCGTGAATCAATCATGAATTTGATTGCAAGGAAAAGTTCTACTAAATGCCCAGGTAGGTCTCTTGATATCCCCTACTTCATCAGCCTAATATAGCCATCCAATGTTGAATGTACCTCTCCTCATGGTGACGCAGCCTTCAGTATGTTTTACGAGATGACGCTCTTGATTTCATTGACTAGCATTGTATTTCTTATACCTTCAGTATTGAGTTCCTACGTCACTCTTTTTCTGCTTATAAGTCAGGGCCAAGCGAATAAAGTAGCCTGTTGTAGGCAGTCAATCATGAATATTTCTCATGCCTATGTTTTTGTGGTTGGTATTTCACAATCTTCCTGTTGCCGGCCATCTCCTTTTTGTAACTGATGAGATAATATGTCTTAACATTAGTTACATTATCTTACTGCCTGTTTTATTTGTGAACCAAAAGTCCTTTGCCATAGGCAGAAATTTCAAGATTATCATTAGTATTTTATACCTACTTAAATCAATAACTTCGTGAAGATTATCCATTCATATTTGCTTGTTGCAGTGGCTGGCTGTGGTAACAAGACTCCGGTCCACAAGCAACACCTGATCACAGACGAAGAGCTCAAGTTCCGCTTGACCATCACGCAGCACTCTACTATGATCCAGGAGAGGTCTATCATGGATCTGGATGATTGAAACACTTCATACAAATTAGGAAAAAAAAGGGCGAAAGGCTGCAGCGAATACTAAATGAAAACTTGTGAAAACTCTTGTATTCTAGTACGTTTCTCGGGCATTTTTTTAAATAGCTGGCAACTTGTGATTTCAATTTCATCCTAATACCCTTGAAGAAACGGGTAAGCTCATTGTTATTTGTCCCTACAATTAATGATTGCATGAGACACAAAGGAAATATTGTCACATGTGAAACTGTGATCAATATAAATAGTTGATTTTTCGTATTGGTATTATTTCATTTTTGATTGAATCCCCTAAGGCCCCGTTTCCACCAGAGATGTGTTCCGAGGAATGCGTTTTTAGAACCAATAAAACTAGGTGAATGGAGAGATGGCAAAAGTCACTGACAAAATATAATGTGCGACGGCGCTTATTGCTTGCTTTTTGCAACGCAATCAGAGCGGGTGCAGACGTGCTATTCCGGCGGTGCACATTGGACATCACTTCACATCTCGGTGCTTCACGCTTACCTCAATCATCAATACGCTTTACTTTGAATTAGTATTTTCCCTCATTTTGTACGTAAATAATTTAAAAATGTTATTTGTCTTAGTCCTTTTTTTTCACTCACACGAGCGAAGGTAGTTTTGGCGTCCGCCGGAATAGCATAGCAGGTGTGTAGGAGACCTGCAGCGTCGTACCTTTATCACTGAGCCCCTTTTAAATAATATTGAATAAAACGTGAACCCTATAATACTGTTACATGAGGCAGTAGATCAGGTTGCCCCAAACTGCCACATTTCTTCAATCGATTTTGATCTTTACATCAAAGTGATAAGATTAAATGACAAATCCACTGGCCTTTCCGACATGCGGGCTCAAGAGTGCCAAGCACGACTTCGCTTGACCTAATTTGGCGAGGAAGTAAACGGTTACGTCTACCCGCCACCAGAGGCCGCTTACCAGGATCCCATACAAATTCGCGTTTACCGAGTCGGGACAGTTTAGAGCACAACGCGTACTTGCCACTCAGTGCGTATTGCTAGAGGGGTAAAAGGTTAGGTAAGGGAATAGAAATGATTATTACTTATAATAATAAATATATTTCAGCGAAAATTATCAAATAATAAATCTATAACAATAATGTCAGTTAATACAATTTATTATCATCAAAAGTAGCTTTATTGTGGAGACATACTGCAGCTTTTTATAGTCAGCAACTACCTTTTGGGACCGCCGACCTGTCTTGTACGGACTTAGTGTTGTCAATAGAAAATATTCAATGTGACTTGAGTGGGGTAATAAATTGATAGTCATTCATCCCATGAACATTTTAGCAGATTTACCGATGAGTATCTTTAAAATTTAATGACAATAGCCTGCACAAACTGTAGTCCAAACTTCTGAATGGACACCTGGTCTAACACGAGTTGCCGCTAGCGCCTATGTCAGTTATTTGACATATTTTTTAAAGGATTTCTAACGGGTTAGTTATGTAACTTTACAATCCCATTCAAATATGAGTAGGCAGGTAGGTCCTCTGATAATCATTTTTCGTTTCTTCTCAAAAGTTAACTGTCGTGTAAATGCACAACTAATTTATGCAAATATTTTCATGATGACAATATTTATTTTTGACACTAATAATATTGAATAATAAAAATCTTGGTCCAATTAAACCATGCCAATAAAAAGTGCATTAACAAGAATTATAATAATATCTCTAATTCACTATGTGGATGAAGCTCAATACTATACTTACACTAGGTACATCATGTCTTGTTAAAAATGATTAATAGCTGTAAGAAAAATAAAAATGATTTTAACATAGTTTCTAAAACTCTAGTATATTTCTCAGGCCTTCAACTTGAAATTAAAATGTTTCTATTAGCTCTGGTAATAATCAATTATATTTTTTATAAAAAAAATTAGGCTCTTGTTTTTAAATGAGTATAAATGTATCATAACATAAGTAATGGTTTTTTGTATTTCACAGCCTAAAAAACTAAATGCGTAATTCTAATTTACTAAAAAATATAAATTAATAAAGTGATATGACACCTAATTTGACATATACAGTATAATCAAATTATACTAATTACATAAAAATACAGTAGATGCTTACTTTAATAGACAAAATATTTACAGTACATAGAACAGATAAATTCTTATCTGTTGAGCTATTGACTTGAAAAACTCTAGACACACAGTCAGCCACTCCACGTCTTAGAAGGGTCTGCCATTAATGTGCGTAAGGCATTATTGGTAAAGGATTTCTTAAAGTACACCAACATTCGAAATTCCAGAGCAACAATAATAATAAATTATTTATTTTCTCAACACAACTATCGTAACCTAGGAAGCCAAAACAATATTGCAGCTAAATTAGAACTTGTGTGAGACTGACGCCTGTGATAGGTATGAGCAAGCATACCTGTTTGTACAGGTACAGGCCTAATTTTTAAGGTTTTTATTATGTTATACGTACTGTGCGTTGCGGTCGCTGTGAACCTAGAGTTTTTTTTACAGTAATAAGTAAAGTTAGCAACTTTCATTATGTTTGCAAAATAAACATAAAGGGATGTAAAAACGTACCTTATCTTCTAAATTATCATTTTAGAAGCATTCGAACTATATTATAAGTGCACTATTGGATCTTAAAATGTAAATTTATAGAGTGAAATAAATTGAATAATATTATAGATTAGGATATAAATCGGAGAGGAATCACAACTCGAGTGACAACCATAAAGCTCATTATTTATTAATATGTTCAAAATGATGGCACTCCTGTTTTCAAAACTAATATAAACAATGTAGGTATTGTTCAAGAACTTTGTTCACACGATCATCATGGTAATGATAGTAATTAATTCACGGAGTACCTTCATCAGTAACCCTTGAGGGTTTTGATGTATGAAAATTATTCGTTTTAGCATGTGCTCTGGTTTTACAATTTAGTAAAATGAAAGGCGTGTATGACAGTTTTAGGTCAAAAATTGAGCGTGCCGAAAATGTGTAGTGGAAAAAAGAGATGTGATGGGTTTTAAACAAAGGTAGTTCAAGGTAGCAGGTTGTTCAAGCCACCCGTGCACATTAACAAGAGCTGTAAGATTAAGAAATAATGACATCATGGTTGTTAAATATAAATTGCAAAGTTGCTTATTATTTATTGAACCGTAAAATGGAGATTATGAAGCTGAATATTACGCTTTAACTTATACATTACATATTTTACAGCAAAAGTACACAACAAGAGTAGGTACACCAAAGTTAAACCCTTATTTAATGTATAGAAGATACGAGTTAGGCAGAATCGGTTAATTGCCTGTACCGAAGAAAGCGAATATTGTAAGATTTTTTAGTATAATTACAGTAAGGTTCAAAAACAACTGCATAAGTTTCTCGAAATAGTGGAAATTCCAAATAAAACATGATGCAATAATCTCATAGTCTAGAAATTTATTTGCAGTTTTAGATATAACAGTAAACTAAGGATACGTCTGGAGATGTCCACAGCATGATTTTATGCCAAGAAATTGAATGCACTGTGGCATGCAGTGCAGTGGTCTTTTTCGTGTGTCTCAAAGGGTTTTTGTCCTAAATTACTATTGTTGTTTAGGGTCAGCGCAGAGTTCTTTCAACCTTGAGGAATGAACCCTAATGTGATGATTGAATCACCCTAATGATTTATTTACATGACGTGATTAGACCTGGCACAACATAAATGAAATTGTATGAGTTGAAATTAAGCACAACACAATTTGATGTTACGAGGTGATTCAACTACTGTTACTGAATTTATCCGTCTCTCTTACTCTAAGTAAGTAAGAATATGAGAAACAAGACAGTTAACAAGAAGTTTATTTGGTTGATGATACACGTTTTTTGAAGCTCTCACTCCGCTCATACTAATTTTAATTACTAATACTTTATATGTTACTATGTTGTACTTTGAGTATTACATTCGTATTGCTATATTTGTATTCAGTTCATTATTATCTAAAACAAAACCAAACCGCTTTTGACCAGGAAATAAATGTGACATTAGGTACAGTCGCGACCGAAACCGACTTCTCATTATTTTATAACAACTATGTTTCATAATGTAGTTTGAATCTATACAGTGGGTCTTTCGAGTGTAATGCTTAACTGGTGAAAGGAACTGAAACCTTAATACTTTTACTTTACCTTAGGATCTAACTAATTTTTGCATTATTTTTTCTTACCAATTGAAAAAGATTAAAATTCAAACATAATTTGCCAAAATGTTGTTAAATTGTGATTTGAAAATCGGTTGTAAAGTTATAGTAGTTTTTTTGCTATTTTAAATGCAAAAACTAAATCCATAATCCCACTCGTTAAGTTTCTGGTCGAATACGTTTAATTTAAAAAAACAACTAGAAATGGGCATGAGTTACTTTAAAATTGGAATGTAAAAATACGAAAGTTAAACCTCAAAATTACTATATTACTTAGACTAAATGGTTTTTTTCTATAATAGTAATAAATATTTAGGGAAATTCTAGCAAAGAGGACTATCGAAATAGCTTAATTAAACTATGACTAGATAGGAAGCGAATGTAAGCACTGCCAGATACAACCCCGATTTGAATTTTTGCGATCAAAGTTTAGTTTAAAAAAAAAGGTTAGGTGTTAGTTATACACCCGACTTATGGCTTTCTGAGGCCCTATTACAATCTCTTATAACCTGACAGTTTTAGTCACAAGCTCAGCTTTTGAACTGCATATTTACTGTCACAAGTCGTGTTTTGTGTGGTAAATAATGTCGAAAAAACCTTAATTTTTCTTCATTGCTGTAGTAACTTATTTTGCATGTTTTAGTCAAATTTCAATGATTGAAAAGAAGTAAACTGAGCTAAAACTGAGCTGTGAAAAGATCGTAATCGGACCCTAACTTCGTGCGTACGGCGATAAGCGACCGTCACACAAATAGCGATATTAAAGCGATAGTCACTATTGCAAGACGTTTTTGTAGGTATTGACTGTCGCGGAAAAGACTGTTCAAGATATTATAATAAGTTCTGCAAGAAGGTTCGAAATAGATTTCAAAGGTCGGCTAACCGTTTATAATCAAGTGGTCCGCAACTATTGCCACCAACATTGTATACAGGGTGAACTTTTCAACAGGTCGTGAATGGCCATATCCTGAAGAATAAGAAATAGTGATTTGTTAAAAATTTAACAATGCAGATTTAGTTTGTGACAAAATCAACCTCGGAACCCCTGAGTCTATACTTTAGGATTTGGCCTACCACAACAAAGTGAAAAAATCGCCCTGTATAAAAAAGGGCCTACTCATAAAGGGATCATGCATGCATGCACTCGTCTTTATCAAATATCAAAATGAAGATTACAAATATCCCGAGTTACTCCGCCTTACCGCTCGCGATGGCACTAACTACTCCGTTGACGCAAGTCTTCATATCTTCGCTGAAATCTTCCCTCGATTCTCCAAACTTCTTCAAAGACTCATGAACCTTCGCTTCCTTATAATCCGCAGCCACTTTACTCTTCTTCGAAGTTATGTCCAAAAACGCGAGAAGATTCTCCGCGACCTCTATCGGCATTTTCGCCAAATTAGTTTCAATAAGCACTGACACGTGCTTACCAATTTCCGCCTTTATGAGCTGGGAGATAAAACTCTTTTCGTAGTCGAAGTCGGTTGGCACATCGCTTGACGGAGTTTTGTTCAAAGACTCTATTGCGAGAAGCGTAAGGGCGAGAATGGCTTCGTTTTGCATCACAGAATGGCAGACGACTAGCATGTTGATCAAACTGGAAACACACCCATCCACCTGTAATAATAATGGTTTATGATAACATTTGTGTTCGTTCTGTGTTGATTTATTGTGAATCAATTTTTATTAGGCAGGGCTCATCTCACAAGTCATTCCATTATAAAGATCTTAACAGACGGATGACCAGATAGCTTCACATATAAAGATATCGAATATTATATATTATTTTCGTCTTGAGGCATGAGGCAAGGCTGGACCATTCCTGGGCAATCTATTTTCAGGAGTATTTTTTTCAAGATTTGGTTAGAATCTGAAATGACAGCTTGAAAGACAAAAATTTCGCAATATTATAACGAGATCAAGGTGTATATCGTCGGTGATCGATTTTGACTACATCATTGGTTGCGGGCACCGGGCAGATAGGTAGGTTATGTCAGTACTGACGTGAAGTCAAAAATTGACCCCTGGCGTACGTCATTATAATTTGACCGTGTGTACTAGAGCGCACCATGTATCTAATCGTCAATTAGTTTAAATAGTTAAGCAATCATTGTTAACCATGTTGTGTGTACAATCTTTGGATTGCTGTCTGGCCTTTCAGAAGATATTTCTAAATATTGTGAACATGAAGTGACTGCAATCTGTCTGTTTACCTTTCATAAATAAATAAATCTGTCTCAGATACATGGTGCGCAGTGTTGTCTCGAACTGTCAATGCTTCTGGTTGGCATAAGTCCTGATTTCGGGTGCCACTATTTTGGTTACCTATAATATTATTGTTACCTGCACGATGTGGTGCCAGTGTGGCTGGTGGCGCAGCTGCCGCGCGGCCCAGGCCAGCAGACGCGGCGCCTCGCCCGCGGCGCCCGCGCACTCGCCCGAGTGCCCCCAGCGCGCCACCGCCGCCAAGGCCGACCGGTCGCTCGCCAACTGCTTCGCGACGCCCTCTGACGGACAACACAACAACAATTGACAGTTATACTTTTTTGGTAGCCCAAGCAAGCGAGTAGAAGCGAACGGTAGCTGTCAACGAGTCAGACTCATACGTCTAAGATTGGAATCTACCACCTATAGTTTCTACCATTTCCCAGAGCTGTCAAGCGACAACGTTCCTGACAATAAGCCTTTTGACCAATCAGTGACGTTGCACCCTCCCCTCAGGTTTTGACAGACTAAATTTGATTTATACCAGAAAATACATCGAGCGTCTAGGGACCGTAACTTCGACGATGAGAAATAATAATAATTAGTTTACAATCAGACAAGTCGAAAATAAGGTGTCATGTAAAGGTTTTGTGCTGACAGACAGACCCTTTTTAGGGTTCCGTAACTCAAAAGGAAAAAACGGAACCCTTATAGGATCACTTTGTTGTCCGTCTGTCCGTCCGTCCGTCTGTCAAGACCCTTTTTCTCAGGAACGCGTGGAGGTATGAAGCTGAAATTTATATCAATTACTCAGGTCTACTGTCCCTTGAAGATGTGAAAAAATCAAACTTCTAAGCCAACGCAATCAAAAGATACAGCCGTTTATGCCGCAAATTTTCGACACTTGCAAGGGAATCAAAACCTACAGGATGCTACCCGTGAACTCAGAATCTTGAAATTTGGTACGAAGCAACGTCTTATAGCAATAGATAAAGAAAAAATTACGAACATAAATTTTTAGTTACATCACATGATATATATATTTTTTTAATAATTTTAAACTTACTACCCATTTCCTCATAAACGCGTAGAGGTATTAAATTGAAATTCATACCAAATACTCATTGTAAACCTTGCAGGTTTGTACGGAACCCTCGGTGCGCGAGTCCGACTCGCACTTGGCCGGTTTTTTTTCTTCTGTTTTGTGAATGTATGGCAAAAAATGGTTCATTTCAAATGAGACCGTTTCGTAAGTGTGACACATAATGTTACTAATTAATCAGAAATTGATACTTATAAGCGACACTACGAGATGGCATAATAATGCAGGGTGACCTTTTTTTTCAAAGCTAGCAGGTTCGATTCCCGGCTAAGATAAAAGCTTTTTTGTATAATCTGAAAATGCGGTTTAATTTTTTGCCAAAATCGGCCTCGAGAATCCTTGCAGCATTTTTCGATATTCCTCATAGTTTAGGATTTGTCACGCCCACTTGAAAAACTCAGCCTGTAAGTATCATCATCATCATGTCAGCCGAACGACGCCCACTGCTGAGCATAGGCCTCCCCCAAGGATCTCCACAATCTGCGCTGTCCGCATCCAGCGGCTTCCCGCGACCTTGACAAGATCGTCGGTCCACCTTGTGGAGGGCCTGCCCACGGAACGTCGTCCGGTACGCGGTCGCCATTCGAGAACCTTTCCGCCCCAACGGCCATCGGTTCTTCGCGCTAACCCTGTAGTCTAGTCTAGTCCTGTAGGTATAGTCTGTGACATTGAGCGTTACCTTGTGTGTCGACGAGCATGCGCAGCGCGGCGAGCAGCTTGTACGCCACGTGGTGCTGCTCCACGTGCGGCAGCGCGCGCAGCAGCAGCGGCGCCGCGCGGCCCCCAGCCGCCGCCACGCGCTACAACAAACACACAATATCACACATAAAGTAAAGTAATAATGTATCTTATATATAAAAATGGATTGCTGTTCGTTAGTCTCGCTAAAACTCGGGAATGGCTGGAGCGATTTGGCTAATTTTGGTTTTGAAATATTTGGGATGGTCCAGGGAAAGTTTAAAAGGTGAGTAATCATGAGAAAATGCTGGGAATATAATTAAAATCTCATTCTCATTTTAGTTTCCTCTTAGTAAATGTTCTTACCTGTCACGTGACACTAAATGTTTTCAACAGAACGAAGTCTGTTAGGACAGCTAGTCACACATAAATAAGTAAATAAAGTTCTATGACTATAAAGTAAAGTAAAGTAAAAATGTATTCTGAATAAAAAATTTACCTAGGTAACATTTTGTATCAATCACTACATAACTGTCTCTTTGTATGCTTAAATCTTTGAAACTAAGCAACGGACGTTGATGCGTTTTTTTTATAGATATAGTGATTTAAGAGGAAGGTTTATATGTATAATAACATCCTATTGCACCCGTGCGAAGCGGGTCGCTAGTACTTTCTAATTACATAATTTGAAATTTTCAGTTTGAGACAACACTGCGCAACATGTATCTGTCTCGTTCACGCTCTAGTAAATAATCATGCTATCTTGTACACACGGTCAAATTAAAGGTACGTATGCCAGGGGACCACTTTTGACTTCGCGTCAGTACTGACATAGCCTATCAACGTTTTTTTAAATTGTAATATCAAAGGCAGGCATTCACATCAACCTTTCCAAAACCATTGCAAAATGGGTCTTAATTCATCTGTATAAGGTGTCTCACCTTGTTGGCGACGGGCACGACCAGGTTCCTGAGCGCGGCGAGCACGGCGTGCTGCAGCCGCGCCACCGTGCCGGGCTCCACGGGCCGCGGCGCCTCGGGCGCGCGCTGCATGCTCACTGAGAACCCGTGGTACACCTCGAACAGGTCTGTACCGAATGTTCCTACAGTGAAGTGTCTCACCTTGTGGTACAGCTCGAGCAGGTCTGCACCGAATGTTCCTACAGTGAAGTGTCTCACCTTGTGGTACAGCTCGAGCAGGTCTGCACCGAATGTTCCTACAGTGAAGTGTCTCACCTTGTGGTACAGCTCGAGCAGGTCTGTACCGAATGTTCCTACAGTGAAGTGTCTCTCACCTTGTTGGCGACGGGCACGACCAGGTTCCTGAGCGCGGCGAGCACGGCGTGCTGCAGCCGCGCCACCGTGCCGGGCTCCACGGGCCGCGGCGCCTCGGGCGCGCGCTGCATGCTCACTGAGAACCCGTGGTACACCTCGAGCAGGTCTGTACCGAATGTTCCTACAGTGAAGTGTCTCTAACCTTGTTGGCGACGGGCACGACCAGGTTCCTGAGCGCGGCGAGCACGGCGTGCTGCAGCCGCGCCACCGTGCCGGGCTCCACGGGCCGCGGCGCCTCGGGCGCGCGCTGCATGCTCACTGAGAACCCGTGGTACACCTCGAGCAGGTCTGTACCGAATGTTCCTACAGTGAAGTGTCTCTAACCTTGTTGGCGACGGGCACGACCAGGTTCCTGAGCGCGGCGAGCACGGCGTGCTGCAGCCGCGCCACCGTGCCGGGCTCCACGGGCCGCGGCGCCTCGGGCGCGCGCTGCATGCTCACTGAGAACCCGTGGTACACCTCGAGCAGGTCTGTACCGAATGTTCCTACAGTGAAGTGTCTCTAACCTTGTTGGCGACGGGCACGACCAGGTTCCTGAGCGCGGCGAGCACGGCGTGCTGCAGCCGCGCCACCGTGCCGGGCTCCACGGGCCGCGGCGCCTCGGGCGCGCGCTGCATGCTCACTGAGAACCCGTGGTACACCTCGAGCAGGTCTGTACCGAATGTTCCTACAGTGAAGTGTCTCTAACCTTGTTGGCGACGGGCACGACCAGGTTCCTGAGCGCGGCAAGCACGGCGTGCTGCAGCCGCGCCACCGTGCCGGGCTCCACGGGCCGCGGCGCCTCGGGCGCGCGCTGCATGCTCACTGAGAACCCGTGGTACACCTCGAACAGGTCTGCACACAAACAATACTTAGTTTATTTATTTATTAAACACAATTAAACGGGCTTAACCCAGTAACATAATTATGTAAATTAATAACTAGATTACAATACACACTTCTCAAAACTCAACATGTTTATTATCATTGAGAGCTTAACATTCTGGTTCGAAATATTGCCAGTACTCTACAAAGAAGGAAAACATAGATGAAAAACCGAAGCAACCTGGATATCCGGGTTGCTTGCCCCCTTACCCTTACGTTGGGTTCGGATCAGCTCGGCGGAATGTAGGCTATTGAATGTGCCGATCACCATGACAGCAACAATCAGTGCGTCTCTGTCTCCCTGGTTAAGATAGCCGTGAGCTTATGTTATGTTATCGTTTCCGCACTGATGCACATATTTAGTATTTCGCCAAGCGAACTCAAACCCACCGTGAAGTGGGGTTCGTTGCAAATTGTTCAAAACACGAAGGTGTTCCAGCAAGAAAAATGAAATTGAAAAATATTTATTTACACAAACAATAAAGGTTAACATTACGCAGAGGTTGACTTACTCCTTTTAAATGTGACAACACTTGTACCAGGAGCAGCCACTCTCCCTTAACAAATCATGGGTACAATTTGGAAACAATTCTGTGCCTCCTGTGAAAAGTGGTATAAGTCGACTTATATCGAATTTGAGATTATTGTTGCACCTTCATCAGAAAAAAATAATCTTTTTTTCTGTGTTATCAAAATTTTTATACGTCTATTAGTTTCCGAGATGGTATGATACATCTATGACAAAATGACGCGTTTTGATAAATATTTTTGTGTAAATAAATACATATTGACATGTATCGTTCAAAGTATTGAAGTTATGATATAAAAAAATGTGTATAAAGGTGTATCTCAAGAAGTATTTTTATTTACATTTATTTATAACCATGTAATAAGGTGTCACTTGATACATGTTTAGTTGTATCAACTGTCACGAAGTAAAATTTGCACCCTCCATCGGTACAACTTAAGTTGTATTAAACGTCACAAAAATATAAAAATACAATTGATGTGTAAGATGATACATACAAAGTTATATCAAACACAACCGAGAAATATTAACGATTTTAGATCAAAATATGTGCAAACTGATACATCTTCTGAACGCGGGGGTTGCGCGGGGCGCCGGGGACGCAACTGCGCCGTCCGCGCGGGGCGCCGCAGGGCCAGTGCCGCATAAGCTACGAGACGTGGTGTCCGCGCGCGCCGTTAGAGCAAATTCAACATGGCCCAGAACCTACGTATTAGATGTATCATCTTACACAAAAATTGTTTTCTTTTGTGCATTTTTATTAAAATGCACTAATATCAATTAACACAAAATGACTATTCCAGTTGCATCAAAATACACAAAATCTATTGTGTTTTTGAGTAATGTAAACTTGCTTTTAATATCTTTCTATCTTATGTTTTTGGACGGTCTATAATGTTAAATGTTATTGTTGCAGCGTCCTTTTTGCCGTGCTAAACGCATGTTAGACATGTTAAATATAGATTGTAATAAAAATAATTAAGATGATGATTCCGTGGAGAAAAATATTTCTTCTTCTTCCTGTATAAAGGTAATGATAGGAGTAGTACACCGACCAACAAGGAAGTATTATTAGAGCAGAGCTTTTCTAAACATAACTTGCTACGAATCGTCTCGCCCGCATGTTTGACAACTTCCAACCTAAAAAACTATAGAGTCCAAAAATACTATAGAGTCTTTTTGGAACCCGTTTTGTTCGGGAGGTAATGTAATGGTACTATTACCATAGACCACATTCATACGCTGCAGCAAGTTATACAGAAGATCGAAGAGTACAACTTGCCACTTTGCCTAGCGTTTGGGCAGTGCTTCAGTCTCTATAAAGGTGCCAAATAGACTACAGGTACATCGAGGTGCTAAGATGCCTATACGAAAACGCCACCATGTCGGTTCGATTACAGAACAAGGAGATGTTATTTCTCAGAAATAGTTCACAGCTGCGTTGGAGGAAATTTTCAAGCTTCTGGACTGGAAAGGACGTGGCATCAACATCAATGGCGAGCACCTAACACACCTGCGATACGCCGATGATAGCTTATGGCGGAGACCTTGGAAAACCTGAACATAAAGCTCGAAGATCTCGGTAATGCTTCTGAAACAGTGGGTATTAGGATAAACATGTACAAGACGAAAATCATATTGAATGCCCATGTTGCACCCGCTCCAGTTAACGTTGGGAACATAACACTCGAAGTTGTTTACTACCATGTTTACCTGGGACAGTCCAACTTCGAAAAAGAGATATCTCGTCGAATCCAGGTCGGAATCGGCTTTCGAGAAGCTCCGGTATATTTTCGCGTCCGAAAAAGCTCAATGTCTCAAGACGAAGTTTTTGACCAGTGTGTGTTGCCAGTAATGACATATGGGAGTGAGACGTGGTCGTTTACTATGGGTCTCACAAGAAGGCTCAAGGTCACCCAGCGATAGAGAGAGCTATACTTGGTATTTCCCTGCTTGATCGAATAAGAAACGATGAGATCCGCGGGAAAAATAAGGCAACCAACATCACTCAAACAATTGCATCGTTGAAGTGGCAGTGGACGAGACACATAGCGAAGAGAACCGATGGCCGTTGGAGCGGAAAAATTCTGGAATGGCGACCGCGTACCGAACGACGCCAGCAGGCCCTCCACGGGGTGGACTGACGATCTGGTCAAGGTCGCGGGAAGCCGCTGTATGCGGACAGGGCAGGACCGATCCTTGTGGAGATCTTTTGGGGAGGCCTGTGTCCAGCAGTGGGCTGTCGTTCGGCTGACATCATAGATATTGTTAATGCCTTTTTAAGTGTTTATCATAAAAAATTAAATAAACTAGGTTTTACTTTAAATTGGAATAATTTATCTCTCAGGCATACATTGCACACATATTGTGTAACTTGTTACTTGTGATACTCTTGAATAATGAATATTTTTCATAATAGTATTTTTTTCATGCCCTTTGTCTTTAAACATTTTCTTGTATCATACAACACTAATTTGAGTAGAGATACAAGTCCACATATATCAAAAAACACAGAATAACACGACCGCTATTTTCGTGCAAAATGATATGTATACCAAAAAACACAACTTTCGACAGTTTTGTGCTTTCAGTGCTTTTGCACATTGAATAATTTGACTTATTTGTTTTCTCTCAGGGCAATAGTTGATTCAGTTTTGTAAAAAAGCTACCTGACAAAGCAACAATATCAGCTTTCACCAAAGCTTTACGTAGTGTTTAAAGTGATACAACTCATTTAGAATCATTATACACTATCATTCATTTAGTGCGTTTTGATACAGCAAACACTTTTTTTTAAATATCTCTTTGTGTAGGTATCGAATTTAAGCAGGAACTTAACAAGTTGTGAACTAATACGACCACTATAAAAAAGTATCATTACTATTAAAGAAATATTATTCGAACTCGGTTTATGAATTTTTAAACACAAAACCTTCATTACTGTAAAGTTGTCTTTTTTGACATGTACCACTTTTCACAGGACCCACAGATTTAATATTAAATATCTATCTTAAACACATAAACTATAACTATAACATAATACAAGACATAGCAAGACTAGAACTAGGTACCACCTGCGTTCCAAGTTAAGGTGATTTACCACTTCTTTCAATGATTGTTTAGAAAAGTCAGTGACTACAGTGCCCGGCAATCTTCTTGAGCATTTGTAGTCATAGTGGGGGAAAGTTCGCGCATTGTACACTTACGTGCAAAAAAATAGATACTCTTTTTTAACCGTGAAATGCTCATATTTATTCGGATATATATTTTGACAACCTGCGTGGCCCGTTGGCAAGGTCTACTAGCCCAAAGGTCCTGGGTCGAATCCCAGTACGGACAAAATGTTTGTGTGACGAATCGTGTCTAATTTTCTGACTTGTTGTTTTAATACCAAATTAGGTTGTCGCGGCATATACAACAAACCTCAGAATCACAACAAATAACAACAATAGTAACAATAATAATAACAACAAAGTCAACAAAATATTATAACAAAAAAAACGTCAACAACAACAACAATAGTACATTGTTACCCTAGGGGTGAAAGTAACTTATTTAGTCCCGAGACGGGGTTTGGCGCCCGGAACGAAGTGAGGGCGCCAATAGTTCGAGGGACTAAATAAGTCTTTAACCCGAGGTGAACACTGTGCTTTTCATTACGAATACGAGGAAAGTAAAAATAAAAACATGAATTAGCTGAAGAAAAAATGAGAAAAATAAAATGAATATCGAATTGCCGCTTTCCCGCCTATTTTGTTTGTTTTTTTTTCCGTGGCCGGCCCGCTATTCAGCCATTATTTTTTATTTTCTTCATTGGAAAAATGGTAAATATTTTGCTCAAAGCCAAGTTATTTTAATAAATTTTATAATAAAGTTATTTAAAAAATATAAATTCTTTTATCAATGCTTAACGTTTTAAGTTACTTCAATTTTACATCGTGGCTGTATAGAAAGTTGGAACATGGTTCAATAGATATGTGAAAAAGAATCTTTTGTTTTTATATTTTGACAACTGTCAGTTGAAAGTGATTCTCCCTAGGGATGAAAAGTACTACTTTCAGCCCGCTTCTCAGGTCAGTAATGACCTACTTTCAGAGTTTGAGTAATGAAAAGTACTTTTCACTGCACGCAAGTGTATTTGGGAAGACAGCGTGACGTAGACACTGATCTACCAATAACGCGCTCGATAAGATGCCCCCCGCCGTCGCGCCCCGCCTTCACCACCCATGACACCTCAAATTCGTTCTGCGCAGTCAAGGTCATTTGCTCAAGAAGTTTGCCGGTAACTGTACTTCACTAAGCATTTCTGGTTGGCGACAATGCCAGAACGACAATTGGCCCGTGTCACTCAATTCCGCGGTCTCTGCAAAGACCTTGAGTTGTCGACTACTCCACTCACCAAGCAGCTTATCAAATATGTGGTCCTGCATCATCTGCGCACAGTAGTCGTCCTGCCGCGCGAAGTTGCCCACGGCCAGCACGGCCGCGCCCAGCAGGTGGTAGTTGCGCGAGTCTAGCCAGCGGACCATCGTCAGGTACACCTCGCCCAGCCCGTGGTTGTACAGCGTGTGCATTGCTTCGTCTGGAAACAAATAAAACCGAGTTTTAAAAGTTATAAACTTTTTTAAATAATCTTTTGAGACATCATGAGAAAGATTGGCGGGGATCGAAATGTTTGGAAAGGATTGGAAGAGACCTTTTCCCAGCAGTGCGATGATATAGGTTAGAAAAAAAAACTTTTAAAAAATCGAACTCGCCTTACTTCACCCCTTAATTCACTAATCTTTAAACCTTTACAACAATCCGCACCAAGTGTTCATATTGGAGCCACCCCGCCTCATAGTTTAGGTGGGGCTTGTGCTTAACAATTACACGTATATAGGCTGTTTATGTTTTGTTGTATAATTTAAGTGCGGCGTCGTTACCGCGAACACTCGACAGCAGGACTGTTACCGCACCGAGCTCTTTGTATGACAAACGCACCACTTCGGTATTGCAGTGATGCAATACAAAATGAATATATTTAAAGCTTAGGGGCTTACCTCCAGTCAAAACTATGACAATCAGGTCACAAGCCTGCTTGATGATGGCCTCTACTTCAGCATCATCAGCATTGACGTCTCCAGATTCCTGACGCTCCATCAGCTGCTCGAGGCGCGAACATAACAACTGAAGACCACCTTCCTTAGCTATTAATGTTTTGACTGATTCTGCAAGAAAAAAAAGTCAATTTTACAGATAAGGGGCCATCCATCAATTAAGACACACATATTTCATGATTTTTAGACCCCTTCCCTCTTTGTCACATTTGTGAGACCCCCTTCCCTAGAGTGAAGTCACAAATTTACATCCAAAATTTGGAATATGATCTCGTCATCAAAACAATTCAAACTGTTTAAATGTGACATACTTTTTGGATGGCCCCCAACAAACAAATAACAACCTTCATATGTCCTACTGCTGGGCACAAGCTTCTCTGCAACTATGAGGTGGGTCTTACTTCAATACATGGGCTGGTGGGAAGTTAGATAAACCTTGCTGAGAGGTGTCATCACACCACCTTTAGGCCTCTGACTACTAAGTCTAGTCAGAGGCCTAAAGGTGGTGTGATGACAACTGATATCTAGCAATGCCACATGGTTATGGTATATTGAAATGTACAGAGAATATACCCTTGTCATAAGTGTGTGTATAGGTTGACATTAAAAATACTTTTGTGTTTGAGTTCAAATAATAGACTTTATATCTAATTAATAAAGATCTCTAGAACAAGACTTCAGTATTCAAAATTAGGAAATATTAACTCACCATGTTCAGACTGAGCGTGCAAATGCTCCAGGCAAAGCTCGGAAATGTTTACATTTGTAGTTTCTCTCAGCATGTTGAGCACAGCCTTATTAATCTTCTCTTCAAACAGATACTCTGGATTGTTGTCATTCACAACACTCAATATTAACAATGCCGTTGACACAATTTCATCATTCATATCCTCTTTTTCCAACTCATTTTCAAATATTTTGTGCAGCAAATCAATTATGCCTCCCTCTACTATCGACTCTGAGAACTGCTCACCACCAATTGCAAAATTCAACATGGTTTTGCTTGTTAGTATCTTTATTTCATTATTGATGGCATTACTCTTGAGTAAAGTTTGTTCAATCAATTTCTTGAGCACAGTGATACCATTGCATTTCAGTATTACAGTACGTGCTGCATCGCAGTCACAACACAAATTGCCCAGAGCTCTACAACATTGTTTAACAAGCTCAGTTCTCTCACAATGTATTTCTTTCTCAAGGATGCGGATAATAGGTTCTATCACATCACCATGAGCATAAGTTTCCCTTTTATCATCACTTTTGACGAGTTCAGAGATAGCTTGAACTGTAAGCAGTACTATTTCTTGGTCAGAACTCTTCAATAAAGTCTTGAGGCACGAGGATACTTCATATTCATAGTCCTTGCCACTTTCGATGATATCATTAAGTTTCGCTTTCAAATCGTTTATGTTGGTTATGTTCTGAATTACTAGTATCTCTAGCGAAGTAGATTTTTTTGCTGAAGGACCTAAAACCATTAAATATTCACGTCTTGATTAGATTTTACACAAAGCACTGATTGAAAACTGTAAAATTGTGGTCTTACCATCCATAGTGATTATGAAGGGAAACTGGACGATATCATGAACTTAGCGGAAATATTTTACATTAAATAGGACAGTTTATCGTGCTCACACACATAATTTACATTGAAAAGAATTAAAACAGGCAGCCTGAATTGCGAGCGAAGAACAATCAATGCGTCTGCAAATGTCAGCAGCAGTCACAATGGGCAACTGTCAAAATTACGTTTCGTTGTTTCTTCAGGTTCTGCCTGAACCTGAAGAAACAACGTAACATGGATAGAAAACATTTCGTTGCTAAACAAATCTAAAATGATAATAGGCTGTAAGGTCGTTAATTATTATTGATTAAGTACTTACCTATTGTGTAATTAGGCGAAAAAGGAAAATAAGCGAGCATTGGGCTTGTTCATAAAAAAAGACAAATGACAGACTTATCATTTCAACGATTAGGGTATAAGATATCAGCTAAAGAAATTACCACAAATTGAATAAAAAGAATAATGAAGTACAAGAGCACGTACCCAACAATTATGTTTGCAGATATTTAATGTTCTGGATTGGCAAATTTAACTTAAATCAGTGAAAATCAGCATCAGACATAATAACAGAAATGTACCTAGGTATTAAACATTTGAAATTAATTGTACTTATGTAACTTCTTAGTTAGTATCATACGAAATTTCATAAATCTTTCATATCAACATTTTATAACTGCTATAACTTTTACGTAAAAAGTCATGTAGGCGTGTCATGAGTAGAACGCTCGTAAAATAAAGGTTGAAAATAAACCATTGTAAAACGTACACTACGCAGATGTGTATGTAATAATTTACCCAAAAATAAAGTTTTGAGATAAACTGAATAGTTTTTCTTACATCGGAATGCACGTTTTTCATAAATTATGAAGATATTCGTAAATCTTACAGTGATTAAGTGCTGCACAGTTTTAGGTTTTATAGATCTTGTTAGTTCTTCTGGTCTAGGTTTCAATTATGAGAAAATGCACAACTATGGACTCGGAAACCGCGTTTTGTAAGTTGGAACATTAGTTACTTTTTAACTTGGAAGTACCTTCAATCACTCAGTACGTTTGCCTACCCACTCGATAAAATTACCATCAATGATCGAAGTACCTGCTAATATCATGTCAGTCCGCCAAGTTAAATTCTTTTCTATTCTATGACTTCCACAAAGGAGATATTGAAAATGCTAACTGACCGTAGATCATAATTTATGATATTTTTATTGCAATACAGCTCATATTAAGTCGCAAATAGTGATGTGATGCGATTTTTAGACTGACTTAAAATAGCGTTAGCAACTTACAGTAATAGATAGTTAATCTGTTTGTATAATTTCAGGCATAATATCCATCGTTTCAACTATAACGAACACCCAGAACCGTTACCAAAGACAACGCCCTCCCCTGACTTTCTTAGGTCACCATTCCAGAACATCTACCAAGGGGCAAGGAAGATCAACGACACGAGGGTGTTCAGGCAGAGGTTCAATTACGGTGCCAAACCGAGGGCACATCAGGTGCTTATCGAGGGGACCTTTAAATGCATTGTGAGTAAGATTGACTTACTTATTTGATTATTGTATGGAAAGCAACGCAATTCAAATTACAGTACTACTTTACTTACCCAGCGCCTAAATTTTTTGAATAGCAATGTGTTCTAAAAAACTTTTTGCAGTGTTGCTTGCGTAGTGAGTTGAGAAAAATATTCCTGTTATTTGTTATTACTTGAGTTATGGACCCTAAGGCCAAAAGGTTTGATTATAGCATCGGCACGAATGTTGTCGACGAAACAGACATTTGGTAATCAAAAGTAACACGTTTTTTTCAATTTCCAAACGCAAGAAAGAACCTTGCGGGACCAAAGGAAATAAAGAGGGTAAGAAGATTATGTAAAAAACAATTAACTTGCTATACTTTCTGCAGCTAACCCACATGGCGATGGAGACCAGTGGCGGCATCCCGATCCTGCTCCGTGGCGGCGTCGGCTACCACTACTTCGTGGCCGTAGCCAGAGCGAAACCAGGGAACGACCTCCAGGGCTCCGTTCGGGCTTACTGCGTCAGAAAACACAACCCCTATTATGAGAAAATTACATAACATAGAAGTAGTTTTGACACAGTAAACGTTCAGCATACTTTATTTGCAGTGTTTTTTAGGAGTATTTGGCTGTTTCTAAACGACTGCTGGCCGCTGATGGCTTTGACAGCCTTTAGTTGACTGTAGAGTTCGTGCAGAGTTCTCTCAACGCTTATTCAAGTAACGTGTTTGAGGTCGCCCCAGAAGGGATTATGGTCCGCGGCCTAGGGGATGACAATTGGCATAATGTTTGGCAATTCGCGATGTTGTGAATATTCAAACTAGAAATTTCATGGTTTCTCCTGCTGAACTCCAGAAGGAACACTCGCAATAGCGTTTCACCAAAAAGCACCCGGTGACCGCCGCTGAAGAAAAGCTGAGCTACCGTCGGCATCATTACATGTTATAATGAAGCATGGATGTCAGCATGATTTTAAAAGAGGGTGTGTAAAACACGTACTTTCTACAAACAATACCACGGAGAACATAATAAAAAAACTGAATTAAAGCAGCATGAGCTAATCATCATCATCATCATGGTCGTCTTATTCCTATTCAATATTGGGTGTAGGTTTCTTCCACTCTTGGCAATCCTGTGCCCGAAACATCCAGTCCATCCTCGGACTCTGTGTCGTCGAAAGTTGTCGAAGTAAATTATGGTTTAGAGTTTAGACTATTTTACATAATGTGGGGGGTGCTCGTGCTTCATTTGCGAACGTGGGTTGGCAACAAACGCTTCTAGATATCGGTTGTTAGGATTAGTCGGAGGCCTTAGAGCGGCTTGATAACATGTGACAGCAAGGTTATTAACAAACCTTTTACCCTTCCAGCAATTCTCCACCTCATAGTTGCGGTGAAGCATGTGCCCAGCAGAGTGACACTTAGAGGCTGAAGTTTGCACACAATCTATTGTTGTCAACCTGGTACCTCTGTCAAATAGTGTTATCTCAATATCCAGGTGACCCTGAGTGTCATTACAAGTAAACTTTTTATCAGAACAAATTATTTAACCTACGATTTTAAACAATTACCTACCTCCACAAACATAATAATATTGCATAATTATGTAAGTATGTGTTTGAGTCTGCATTTAAATAAGAATAAACAAAATCATAAAGGGTGACTCTTAAAATAGTGGTTCAAACATTTTTTTTAGCTGGAAGACATGGCCATGGACATGACAATAGGTGGCCTTTGTATTGAAAAGGCATTCTCTACCAGTAGATATTATATGAAAAACGTTTTTGCAACATGTTTTCATGAAAGCTCCTTCTGGTGGCTTCTGTTGGTCGTAGCGTGAACATAAAGCCTTCCTCAATAAATTGACTATCCAAAAAATAGTTTTCTTTTTCAATATTTTATAACAAGAAGTTCAAAGCAACCAAACAAACTCTTTAACTTTTTAATAGCAGTTCATAAATACAGATTTCCCGCCTGTCAATTTGATGCAAGCGTCGATTATGACAAACATTCATTACATCGTTGTTCTATCTACACGCCAGGGGGCGCACGCGGCGTTGCGCAGGCGCCGAGGAGGAATTGTAAACAATTAACCGCATCGGTTCCTGCGGGATTAAACCAGTTTAAACTAACTGACACAGTTTTACAGGACGTTCCTTAAAAATACGTATACTGTGAAGGTACTCACGATGACTTCACTTTAGATGAAATGGTCCACGAGGCCACACAGGTAGGTACAGTAGGTAGGTACTGTCACCGGCTCAACACCATTCATATTGTCACTCTCGCTCTTGCCAAATTACAATTCATCGAATAGAGCAAGGAGGACTGACTGGAAATAGGTAACCTAGCATGCCGTTGACCGTACTCCCTACTTTTCACGCAGTTGTTATCAGGCTCAAATAGGCAGGTCTATTTCTATGTAACTGTTACCAAGTTACGAAATATTTTGAAAAAACCAGTGATAAGTAAAGGTTTTATGTAGCTACGTATGTACTTTATTTATAAGATTAACGAATGATTCACGATACAAATATGAGTAGATTTGGAATAATTGAAACATATCGCCTTTAATTCTACAGTTAAAGAAAATATCACGGCTTAGACAGTTATTCGAAACACATCACGACCTGAAATAGGCCGTTGCGATACTGAAACAAATGCTTTTTCAACAACTTAGTATTTAAGTGATTAACATCTTTCAGGTGGGATCGCCTTCCCCCAAACTAAGCATAGCAGCAGTTTTTACTCATATTTACTTCTTAACTAGGCTTTATCTTGTTGTTTCAATTTTGATTGGCACACAACAAATCGCTTTACATTAGAGGAATATCTATATATTTTTTAAAGTAATGGTTTTTAAAAAGTGAACACCATGTATTTACATGCTTGCCGCATTTCAATGAGTACCTATATCTCAGAATATTGACTTGTTGCCGGCACAATGTCACTCGATTCTCGAGATACCCTCACTTCGGGCAGTTGTGTTTGTTTTTGTTCGTCTCATTACTTGATTGGGACCTTAATCGTGTTTTAGTAATCACAGCTAATTATTGTGCGGGTCAGTTTCGTGGAACATGTACCTTTGTGGAGTGTCCGAGTTTTTTCGCAGGAGGAGGCCATGCATAGAACGGGTAAGTCAGTTTAAGGCTTTTTCTATTGCTTTGATTTTGAAACTTACTTCATGTATTAGGTGTAATTTAAAAGTACACATTTAAAGTGAGATAAGAATTATTGTAATCAAACAACCCATGAGCGCTTTTGGCTCTTAAACTGGATGGGTCTTGCTGTCGTTTTATTCTCAGTCAGTAGGTGTGGTCGTGTAAGTAAAGGGTGTTTCGCATTTCTCGAAAAATTGATTATGTACAGTTAGCATCAAAATGAGGTGTGCTAACTGAGCGGTCAAAATTTTGTAGTGTTGTGTTGTTCTACTACATTGTGATAAATTTTCGGCCCCAACGGCCATCAGCTCAGTTTTAGCTCAGTTTACGTCTTTTCACTCATTGAAATTTGACTAAAACATGCAAATAAGTTACTACAGTAATAAAGAAAAATTAAGGTCTTACCACACAAAACACGACTTGTGACGGTAAATATGCAGCTCAAAAGCTGAGCTTGTGACTAAAACTGTCAGGTTATAAGAGATTGTAATAGGGCTTCAGCTCTTTGCACTATGCGACCACTGCCACTTTAAGTTGCTGCTATGCTGTTCTAGCTGAATCTGACTTCGACCGTGATCAGGAAAAAAATTGGCTTCACCTTGAATTGGTATTTTTCTTCATTTATATAGAAATTATATAGAGTTTTACAAAACTTCAAAATACAACCTCACTTCGGAGTGAAATGATATGCCTACACAGAATGCCAACCCAACCTTCAATCAATCAATCCTGGGTTCTTCTCTCTTTGCTCGTGGTGAGTTATCTGTAAAATTCAGTTTCTTTGCGACTGTGGTCGCTTGAGAGAAAATAACTAAGCCAAATAACATTTTTTATTATTTAAATACAAAATGTATAGAAATTCAAAGTGAAGCGTATTGATGATTGAAGTAAGCGTGGAGCACCGCGATGTGAAGTGATGTTAGCCGGAACGCCACCAATGGGGTGCCACTGATATTTGGCTTAGTTCTTTTATCTCAAACGACCACAGTCGCAAAGAAATTGAATTTTAAAAATAACTCATCATGTGCGAAGTGAGTTTTGGCGCCACCCGGAATAACATAGCTGATTCGATCTCGTAGAAAAATGCATAGCCTCTACATTCGGTGACCTTGAGCTTTCTCCACGAGATTATAGTTGACTTCTGATAGCTGAACAGTCTCGTCCTAAGCACTTTCAACCACCATGAATTGTAGCTGAAGAAAAACAATACCAACTACTACGAATTCCCTGTGTTGGAGTAAGTAATTGCCTACAACTAAACCCTATTATAAACACGAGCACGTCCGACAAAACGTTACTTTGAACTGGGGACGGCTATTTAATGGATGTTTGTTTACAAATCAATCAATCTTTAAAGTCATTAAGTTTCCTTCGGTCTCATTAGGGTTGTCACCTGTCACCCTGTCAGACCTTGCGGTTTCCTTTGCAACAACCTTCTTTGAGCTTATTATTACAAAATGGTTTTCCTTCTTCGAATCTTAACTTCGAATATTGGTAAATTATTAATCATAAACTCAACCCCTTGTGGCACTTAATCAATAACGTAAACCTAACCCTAATTGTATCTAACGAAATTCATAAGTCTGGTTAGATTAAAACAGCATCAAGCAGACGAAAGAAACTTAGGGGTTATAAGGTATAGAGTTTCAAAGTAAGTATTGATATTCCACACTACTCACTCATAATGTTTGCCCAGATTCTTTTTTTTACTTTTATTAAGAACCTAAGTTGAGCCTAGTAATTCGGTCGCATGCTAGTTTGCCACAGTCGTTTTATAAAAAAAATAGGTTTTTTGAGGTAGGACTTTTGAACACTTATTTTTTAGGTCTCCAGTGATTCATTACAAAGTAACAACGCCACTTATTAAGGATCCCGTAATTACTAACTGAAATTTCAATTACCCTGCAGCTTATCAACTGTGGCAACCCTATTTATAAGGAAAGAACTACACGATCTGTCTAGTTTTCCCTTCGCTTCACGCCGAGACAATATCTCCCGAAAGAGATCGTTCATTAATATAAACGACCACCGTTTTAGAATTCAAATTATTAATATCTTTCGTGTACGAATCGGTGTCAACAAACTGAGGAATGAACCAGGAGTGCGGTATCGCGAAAGCAAAACATTTTAATCAGATCATTGCAGACAGGTATATTTTTTTCTTCTGAATTTTGTATATTATTAATTAACCCAAGCACACTGATACTTCTGATCCGCTCGAAGTCCCGTGGAGAAACGTTGTCCCCAGATTTTTGATTTTGATTTTTTTGTTTTTGATTTTTTTTCAAAATTGACGAATCGCCCGAAATGTAATAGGACCTGTCAATTTTTCTGTGTCCTATTACATTTCGGGCGATTAGTCAATTTTGAAAAAAAAACAAAAAAATCAAAATCAAAAATCTGGGGACAACGTTCCCCACGGGACTTCGAGCGGTTGCTTTTTACGAAAGTGTATGAATGATAAACCCAGGAGCCTAGCTACTCAGACTACCTGGTTGGATGACGACGTTGCGAGGCGCCAACAACACGACCTGTGCCAAAGGCTTATAGTTCTAGGTCGTTACCCTTCGGATTGGTTAAATTGGGAGTTAGATTAGATTTAATAAGAGTATCAAAATAAAGATATACTTACAGCAGGAAATCATTATTAGGTATTAAATGAATTAATTAAATTGTACCCATTCAAAGCCAATTAATATGAGAAATTATAAGGCATGAAAGGTCAACAAATTGCCAATTTGTCTATTTTCGCTGACGTAACTAAATAATGAGTAGATGCTATCATCAAGTATGTTTCTTGTAAGTCAATTCTTTAAAAGATTAAAAATCACAGTCGCAGACAGATTACTACTACTTATTAAACCTAAGAAGCCATATTGCGTAAATACGTCAATATTAGTCGTGCAGTCGTTATAAGCAGTACAGGAGGCAATTATGTAGGTGATACAGTTTTTAATTTAACATAGGTATAACATTTTCCCAGTATTCATTTGTATAAGATAAGTGACTTCGACCATGAGCTTTGCTAAGCTATGTTCCCAAATAATTCCAAAGCTGCTTCAACTTCAAACTGAGCTTTAATCAATCTAATGTCAATAAATAAAAAAACATCAGTAGGTAAACCACTGTGTTTAATGTAACCATCATTTGAAAGTCGGCGGTAGGTTAATAGTGGTTCACGTTTTTGTCTTATTGAAAGCAACCGTAAAAATGGGTATTATTTTTGTATTTTAAGCTCGAATGAAAACATAAATACTTCGCATACAGAAATATATTTTTCTTTTGCTTCTTGTTCTTGTGAGAGAAGACTCGAGATGTATGACTCATGTTAAGTAGTATGCTTCCTAAGTTCCGAATAAGTCATTAAAAACATTTCAGTCTTTTTGTAAAATCAGTTTACAAAAAACGCCTTTTCTCATAGCCAGTCTCCCGCGCTAACGCACCCATCGTCTGATCCAATTTTAAATGTCAGATAGATAATTGTGCAACTCGCTGGCGAACAGTCAACACAGTTTCACACGTAGACCTGTCTCCTACACTGAAATACCTCAGTCCGCGTCTTTTCCCCAGGGCGGTCTCACTGCGTCCCGCCCGCCCAAGCCGGCGTATGCGCGTAAAAGTTTTCGCACACAAATGTGATACGTGAAAAGTTCGAAAGTGTTTTTATTAATTTGTATTCTTTTTTTATTTGAGATCATGATAGCATGTTTATAAGTGACGCAGATTCGATTTCAGGATTTAGTTAATTGATTTCAGAAGATTATGGATACAGTTACTTTTTGCCTCGATGTAAACAAACAAAATTTTTTTTGTCTTATTACCTAATATAAATATTTCAAGTTTAAAAATAAAAAAGGATTTCTTTGACCTTTAGTAGGATAAACATCGCTTTAGTGTTGCTAATACTACTTGACATTTAATCATTTGAAGAAAAAAAGTAAAAATACTGATTCGTGTCCATAAGTGACAGATAAAAGTGGATTAAACGCACAATAACTACAGATGACCAACTCAAAATACACCACGACAGTTTTATCACATTAACACGATTGAAATCATGACTGGAATTGACACAAATTGTACTTCATTCGGAAAAAAATAGAAGAAAGTAATTATTAAAAAAATATGCCAGTATCTACTGCCAAGCAGTTTGGAAGGGTGAGATCTGTGATTGTTGAAATCAAGTAAAGATATGATCCATTGAAAATACGATCCTGACTAGATACGTAATACGTAGACAAAACTTACAAAACAACAACATTACGTAGAATGGCACCTATGGTGGCTTCCAATAGCTAAGTATGTTGTCAATATACACTGCTCAAAAGTGTCTAGGGATATCTCAAGCATTTTCATACAAAGTTTAGCTATTTGGGAGGCTGTAAAAATTAAAATATTGATACCAACGTAGAAATTTTTAGAACACAGAAACTGCTATATCAGCCCTTTCAGATTGTATAAAGAAATTCATTGTAATAGCATTATTGTACAATCGTAAGGAAGTTAAAAAAAGACAGATTTTTCTTTTAAAAGGTGTGAATTTTTTTGCAAAATCAAAGGTTTTTTTTTGTAATATTCTTAACCTTTATCTTATGCCTCTGTCCTTGCGTTATTCTAAGCTAAGATAATGCTCAACTTGTTAACAAACTTAACTTTATGAAATATATGAAAAATGATATCCCTATGATATCCCTAGACAGTTTTGATGTGTGTAGATTGTCGAATTGCTATGTTTACGAGTGAGCTACACATATGTTATTATGTTGACAAATACTACTTAAATAGTAATTTCACCTTCTTCTGAAGTAAAACATATTATTTACTTTAAAATTTTTGATAATTCAATTGAGCCGGCAATAATAATGTTCGTAGCAAGTAGGGACTAGAGTTAATAAATTCCCGAGTATCATCATTCTGGGTTGAACAAAACTCTATTGCAGTTTACAATTAATTAAAATCGTTGCTATCAGTCAGAAGTTTTAAAATAAATTACGTTCCGGTTTGTGAATGCCTATGTACAATTTGGCAACACTGCCTGGGTTTGGCCAAACAGAATAATGATTGTGTACGTACACCAAAAGGGAACACACACTCTGACTTTGTCAAGATTGTCAACATTCTGGGTTCTCAAAATTATTGTCAACATTAAAAACAAAATGAAAAAAGCAATTAATTAGCCCAACACAATGACACGAAGTTAATTAAAAAGCACTTAAGTTCGAGAAACACAATCTCCAATTGAAAAAATAAAAACAAATCAAATGAGAGTGTAAAAGCTCAGTGCCTTTAGTATCCGAATTGTGTTTACTTTCAGATTAAAAAGCAATTTTCCACAATTACAAGAATCTTAATTTCGGACTTGCGTCACAACAGAACAGAGTAGGTATATTAAGGTGCGTTTGATCCCCTCTTTTGGCAACGGTGAATAATACGTTATTGTTGAGCGTCAGAAATGCCGACATTGAAGTAGTTATTGGCGGTACAGTGTTAGTGCATTTAGGCGTTAGGGGGCATTGGACGAAAGTGCATTTACGACATGGAGAGGAAAAGGTGATTTTGATATTGGAATTCAAATTCAAAATTTTTAACGTTCTGAAATTTCAAATCGATGGTATTTATCTACTTAACGCTTTTATTGAAATTCGTTTTAAATTTTTAATATTGATTATAACTAAGTAACAAATGGTTTTTGATTGCTACTTATCATTCAGGTAAATCGAGAGTAGGTTAACTACTTCAGTTACCTAATCATCACAAATGCATATTTATTTAAAAATTAATAAGCCTGTTTCTGAAAGTTGCGGTTTTTTTTTTATTTGTGTAGCTCAAAGGTCGAATATTTTAAATAAACAAGAGTTAAAAAAAAATAATTGATGGTATGAATAGAAAATAGTGGGCAGGAACCGATTACATCAAAATGAAGCCACATTAACCATGAATTGGTTAATTTTGTTGAATTGCATTCATTAAGATTTTTTTAACCACATGAAATATTTATAAAATAAAAAATAACACATACAGACAATAGCACAACAGGTCACCACAAACTGTCCCATTTCCTCCAATATCCTAAAACTGACGTAAAAATTAGAGCTTTGACAAAATCCCCAACTTTCAGCAACAGTTTCATTCTAAAAGCTTAACACCACCGCGCAATCATTCTTAAAAAAAAAATGTTCCGCCCCTCGCTGCTCCGCGGCGCGAGTGTGGACTCAGCTGACATAGGCTATGGGATTGCCAGGAGTCGCCGCGCCTCGCTGTCAGCCGAGCAGAGGCGCAAGCTGTCCATGCTGCGGACCTCGAGCATCCCCGCGCCGCTGACTCCGGTGAGCCACATTTACCATTTGGTACCCTGCCCGAGAAACTGCTGTAACCAGGTACTTCTATTGGACTTCGAGTGTCGTGCGTGTCCGCGATTGGCTAGCTTGGATCAGTGCGTTGCGATGTCCGTTGCTGTTTGGGCTAAGATGTGAACTGTGAGAACATTTTGTCACGCGTTTTCTCGTGCTATTCGTATGATTTTCAAAAAAAGATCTTTTTCATTACTCATACTCTGAAAGTAGGTCATTACTGACCTGAGAAGCGGGCTGAAAGTAACACTTTTCATCCCTAGGGAGAATCACTTTCAACTGACAGGTGTCAAATTATTTTTAGAAAAACTAGTTCTTTTTCACATATCTATTGAACCATGTTCCAACTTTCTATACAGCCACGATGTAAAATTTGAAATAACTTAAAGTTAAGTATTGATCAGAGAATATATATGTTTTAAATAACTTTATTATAATTTAGTTTCAACAATTTCTTTAAAATAACTTAGCTTTGAGTAAAATATTTACCATTTTTCCAATGATGAAAATAAAAAATAATGGCTGAATAGCGGGCCGGCCACAGAAAAAAAACAAACAAAATAGGCGGGAAAGCGGCAATTCGATCTTCATTTATTTTCCTCATTTTTTCTTAAGCTAATTCATGTTTTTATTTTTACTTTCCTCGTATTTGTAATGAAAAGCACAGTGTTTCCCTCGGGTGAAAGACTTATTTAGTCCCGAGACGGGGTTTGGCGCCCCGAACGAAGTGAGGGCGCCAATAGTTCGAGGGAGTGCGAGGGCGAGTAACTTTCACCCCTAGGATAACAATGTACTATTTTAGTCCTTACCCGTAACTAATATGCTTACTCTGACTCTGTCCCCCTGTCTTAGATTCCGAACACACCACGAGAGAGTTATGCATTAAAAAAATCAGTAGAATCATTTCTCAGGAGAGAGGTTTTGATAATAAAAAGGATCGGATTTTGTAAAATGCTAATATAATATTTGTTTGTTGTATGCAACGCACTGATGGGTTAATTCCGCGCTTCGGCCGGCTTTGTGTATCACTAAATTTTTGTGTTTAAACTTTGAATGTTTAAAACATGTTAATTTAAAACTATGTTATGCTACCAACGCGCTAAACGGCAGTTTGACTTGTTTTTAATAAATGACTGACTGTTCGTTTTTATTGAAATATTTTTCTGCACAGCTTGCCAATTGCAAAACGGCTTTGTTTTTTTCAGTAAGTCGTATTTATGAAAGAGGAACTTAAGGACTGTTACACTCATGTTTATTCTCCTAACGCAGGAAATATGATTTTGAGGTATTTTGAAATTTTGGACTGTCTACAAAAATCTATCTTGGGTTAAATAGTTTTTCATAGGTACAGGTTTTCCTTATCAGTTTAAACAAAAAAGTCTTCGTAAAGACAGCTCAAATCAAACTTTTTGCGGTAAAGGCGTATTTAATTTTAGCTATCGCTTGATAAGTACTTGCGTTGATTAGCAAGGTACAGAGATATCTCCTTCATAAGACCCAAGTACCTATTTGAGATAAAAAAAATCTAATTGAAAATTACCATTTACGTTTCACTTCTGGGTACAGGATGTGGTGCGAGCCATCTGCAAGGGTCAGTGTAGAAAATACATCTCCAAATTTTTTGGTGGTCGCGGTCAATCCATGCTAGCCACCTTGACTTTTACCATCGATAATCGTAGCCAATGTGCTGTCGCCACTGATCCAAGGGCCCTCGGTGAAGGTGGCCACGTCAGCAGCTCGTTCTTGACGGGTCTTCTGACGTAATGCACACAATAGCTCCTAATGCATCAGCGAGGTCGTAAGAAAACGCAATGTTTGAAATATTAGTTGGTAGACTAAACATGTCAAGACAATGCGCCGTCTTCGTCTATCGTAGTGGATTTTGATAGTAATGTGTCAGGTCTTACTCTTTTTAAAAATCTGAAGAGTGTTTTAACTACGACAAATGACATATTTTCAAATTAATAACATAAACATGATCCGCCAATAGAATTATTAAATTGCCTCCTCCTTCTTTTAATCGTCTAATGACTTAATTTTCTAAGATCTGAGAATCAGCAACGTAGACTACTAATAATTATAACATTTGGAAGTTTTAAAACGACTTGGAAACGCTTTACTACTTTGTAGTAGTAGGTAGTAGTAGAACAACGGTTCAAAACGTATAATTAATGAGTTGTTCTTTCTTGAAATTTTAGTCGACCGCCAAGAGGCAGTGTGTCACATATTTTACCTCGGGGTTTCAACCACCGATTCAACCTTACTATTGAGAGAGAGATGCGTTTTTGTACCTAAATGGTTAAATGGCAGATGAGATGTGTAATGATTATTAGAATATATCAATTTATGATGATAATCTAAGAATGTGTATGTAAGATTGTGTGAATGTGCATGATATTTATGAGTGAATGTTAACAATCGCTCCTGACTCAATCATCATGAGACTGTACAGCTTCACTCGTTTAGTCTCATTTACCAATATCTGCGAACAATACCGCGTAGTGACAGATTTAGCGATCCGCCCACGGCAGCCGACGAGAGAAGACTCGCATAAACAATTGTTTATTGTTCACGAACGCGGTTAGGAAAGACGCGCCCGTCAGAATTACGTATCAAAAAGCGTCCCCGCACACGGTAACATTCTACAAAACGCCGCCACTGGCGTAAATCCTGGAGTTTTCATACATTACATACTCGCCGCGCACTGTTGACTCCTGTGTGGCCGCCACAAACTACAAACTATAGGAATATGCCCACGGGCCACAAGCTCAGCCACAAGACGCGAGCGGCGACGATTTGTAAAGTTTGCTTGTTTTTACTTTTGGCCAAGTGCACCGCCAGAATTTCTCCGTCTGATCGTGTGGTTGCCTGGTAGAGAGTGCCTCTAGGTTATAAGTCAGCCAGTTGTACTTTACCCTTGTGCATAAGTAAATAATTATTTATTTTTATTTTAAATAAATAATGATTGAAAACTACAGGAATTATGCCAGTTGCGTTTTGTGGCTTCTGGCGGACACCGGCTTTACCGTGTGCACCGAGTCCATAAATGTATGTCAACCAAAGGAATTAAGTATGCCAGCGGCAGCTTTTTGTGGCGTGTGGCCTATGTGCGTCCCCGCTAAATGGCAACACCTCCCTATGTATTACTCTACGTGCAAATCTGATGGTCGCCAAGACTGATCGAGAGCAATGACACTTTATCAGCAGATCCACTGGTCAAAATACCAGTGGCAGAGGTGCCAGAAAATTGGGACGACAATTTTACTTACCTTCCGACGCCGGTGTGGTAGAGTTACATTATGTACATGTATTTTGAGTATTGTTTATATATTGTATTATTATGTGATGTTTATTAAGTAGTTAAAATGAAGACGAGTCGAAAGCACTGGGACTTTCCAGACTTTGCCTGAGAATAATTTTACTTAATTTTTTTTTGGTCAATTATCAAATGTCAAAAACAGGAAGCGGAAACTTTGTTTGGCTTTTATGAGGAATAATTCAAGTTAGAAAGGTTTTCGAACTTGATATTTGAAACGTCAACATAACTTTTAGATTCACCCGGGATTTTCATACTTCTCAAAGGTTAAATCAATGGAATTCAATTGGTTTTTCCAAATTTTAGAGTTTTCCAAACTTCGCGAAGAGCGATTCAATTTCAAAATCAATTTCAAAACAGCTATCAAAATATGCAAAATATCTATCTGAAAGATCGAAACGCGTTGCTCTTTTACTCTCTCAATTTGTAAGTAAGTATGTAATGTAAGTGTTCAATTAATAATAACATTCGACTTCTACAGTAAAAGTCGTAACGTTGATGTTAAAATTACGTTTTCATTGGTTTGAAACCAATACGTTCCCATTGAGCAAAGTAATAATAGCAACACAGCTCGGGTAAAACATAGCAAACATAGTTGCATGTTTGATTCCTGCGACGCACACCAATTTACGGCAACGCAAACAAACAACACTTAACATGTAGATAATTAATTCCTTCACATTTAGCTGCCAAACGAAGCGGACAAGATGGTTCAAATGGACACTAAGGGCCGGCGCCCACTATCGGCATCGGCACGCTTCAGGCTTTTAAGGTGGCAAATAGTAATATACTCTAACATAATGGGAATAAAGTAGAAAATGCCGAAACAGAAACAGAACAAATGCATTTTGTTTTTACGAGAACTCATCACGGAAATTTCTACTTTATTTCCATAACGTTAAAGCATATTGCTATTTGCCACCTTAAAATCCTGAAGCGTGCCGATGCCGATAGTGGGCGCCGGCCCTAAAATGTTTAAAGTAAATAAAAGCAAAGTATTGAAATGTGTTCATCCGTTGTCTGGTAAAAACTTTGTTCGGCGCTAGATGGCGCTGAGTGGCATAACAAACAAACAACAGCCTTCAAACGTTACACTGCTGGGCACTGCCCTTCTTCACTTGCCTGCCTTTAGAAGAACGGAAGCGCGGCGGTCACCCATCCTATTACCAACCTATCGTTGCCGTCTCAATGTCACAACTGAGCCACATTTACCTATTATTTTTTTCACTCCGCCAGCCAGATATAGGATTGACAAGGTACAGTAATGTACGCTTAGTGAAGCAACATGACAGCCGCTGCGAATGTCCGTAACGTGCGTCCACTCAGTTGGTCCCACTGAAAATCAGCGTCTGAGCCTATCAGGTCCAGGCATTAGCTGAGTGACATGGTGGCACTGCTGTCTGGTGGAAATTATTATTTGTTATTCTTTTGTTCTTTTTTTTCTAACCACTTTCTATTGAACGTTTTTATCTATTGCGATGTTAAAATCAATAAAACTATTTTTTTTCTTTCCTAATGCTGTCTGGTCAATCTCGTCTTTGTGTTGGTCCTTAAAAACCCAGGAGTGTAAGAAGAAGAGTGTTTTAATGAATTTAGACGATTCATCTAAGTAGGTAACTAATTGTAAGGAGATAGATAATTATTACTTTTACAACTATTACTATTTAAATAAAAAACAGGGTCCTATTTCTACCTTTTTGGTAAAGAATCCTATGAATGACGTTCTGTCTGATTAGCTTTTCAGCAGCCGTGGGCAGGTGATGTTCTATTTCAGACGAATTTGCAATTTTTCTCACTATCTCAACTCTAAAACTTTTCATTGCCGAATAATCCGAGATGACGTAAAAATATAATTCTCTTGCATTAATGTTGTGATACTCTTTGTTGTCGGCAGTGGGAGAGTTCGTTTTGATGTCGGCGCGTGCGCATAAAGTCGTTTATTGCCCGTAAAATGATGGGTGTTAGCGCTATGAATTATTTTCAACTAACGAGGCCTCTGCCAGGGGACTTGCGTACATAGTGACATTGAAAGTGGATTTATGTTACAGGGTTAAAAGAGGTTTCGGAATATCGCTTACTTTTCTAAACACAATGCGACGCCCTTTCAGCTTCCAAGCGATACACGCTCACCGGTATTAACAATGATATTCTATTAAAACGAGAGGTAGATTGGTTTTGTCAGTATTGATGCGAAATCAAAAATTGACCTCTGCGTACGTACCTATAATTTGACTGTGTGTGAACATTGTAGAGTATGATTATTTACTAGAGCGTTAACGACATGTAGCGCAGTTTCGTCTCAAACTGTCAACACTGTCAATGCTTTAATCAAGTGCACTGATTGTTCTGATTTCTTTACTTTTTTAGCACAAGTACCTGCAACCTTTTTTTCATTAAATTATCATTGTATACTAAGGCTGCTCGCCACGACTTGGCTAGGACTCATTAGGGGGTTTCAGGTTCTAACCCAATCACCAGACAAACCGATAGGGGCCCTATGCCTAGGTTATACTCGTTGTATAGCATTTAAAATTATTAATTTTTTGTGGGCTTCTGAATGTTCCACCAAAACGGCAACAATCAGAGTGCCTCCGACTAACCTATTAGGGATATGGTCGTGAGGGCATGTATGTATGTAATTTTTGACGTTTTTATTAGAAATGGCTTTCGAACAATCATTTGTTGAGAAGTTGTGTTCCTATGTTTTATTTTCACACTGTGTCGATAAAAATAGATAGTTGTTTGATGTCCACAATGTTTTTATTATTTACAAAGTCAGTTTATTTGAGCTGAGTAATGTTGAAGCCAAGTTATTTCTATTTTAATTCCGGCAAACAGTCGTCACTTTATTGTGACGGTAGCTAGTGATAGCTCGTCAAAAGCTACGACAGTGCTGTCACTATTTGGGATTGAGAGTAGTGACAAGGACTTGTCCTGGGACAGGGGGACAGGGGTGGGTGAGTGGGTGGGTGGTAGTCATCTTAAATAGTAACAAAACATACGCTTACAACTTTATCCTAAACAGTTGTCAGAGGCACACCGAACATTCAGAACCCCACACATTGGCTAGCGAATTTGAACCTTAAGTGGCAAGGGGAGCGGTGCCTTCGGTCGTCGAGCGCGCCAGGGGCCCCCCGAGACACTGCCACCCTTTCCTCGGAGGTCATCAAGAACGAAATCAGTTTCCACCGATCAAATAAAAAGAACGTCACAATAATATACATATAATTTCGTTTACTCCGGGGCTATAGAGCTGACGTCACCGGCTCAGGTGCGCATGCGACGCGTCCTGTCATTTGCGGCTGCTCCGGCGGCCATTGTCGTAAATATAATATATTATACACATCGTAACTCAACCATTTGCCCACCCACGTGCGGTTTCGCCGTAAAGTTTTAGATTTTATTAATTGCATCGATCTACAGAAGCTACAGTGCTGCCAACAGATAAATACACACTGGCTTTGTAGTGAAGCTTTGTTAATCAAGTCAAGACATGAGGAACAATTTATTGCGAACTAAATGTATGTTAGGTCAACGGCTTGAGCTACGTCAGAAGATTTTTTCTCGTACTTACGATTCAGATGGTTCTAGGGACAAAACGGCGGTGAAAAGTGGGCTTCTGAATGTATCGTTCACCATGACAGCAAAAATCAGCGTGGCTTTAACCCGCTGGACATACAGTCATGAGCACAATAAGTAATTTTAATAAATACTTAGCAATCTTGTAAAGAGTAATTTACGTAACTATTGTTTTTTTTTGCTGGGTAGTATTCCGGCTAACATCACTTCACATCTCGATGCTTCACACTTACTTCAATCATTAATACGCTTCTCTTTTAATTCGTATTTTCTCTCATTTAGTATGTGTAAATAATTAAAAATGTTATTTGGCTTAGTGCTTTTCTCCCAAACGACCCCAGTCGCAAAGTAATTGAAAAAAAAGATAACTCTCCACGAGCGAAGTGAGTTTTGCCGCTAACCAAAGCTGGAGCCGATGACGCCGGTGGTGGTAGAGTTACATTCAGTTTATTTAATTTGTATTTTTAACAAATTATAATTTTATTTTAAAAAGTACAATCTGCTGTAAATTGCATAGTCATTAAGCGTTTGTAAAACGAAAGTTTGAGTTTGCTTTCAATACGGCTCTAAAAATACGAAAAATGCGCGATAAGCTGAGCAATTCATTCATCTCATTATTAAAATTTATTATCATTGCTTTCACAGATGAGTGAGATCTCGGAAGCTCAGTATCATAGCTTTTAAAAATGCCAACGCGCTGTCCCGATCGCTTTTTTTTTTGGCAGATGGCAAGGGAAACAGTCCACGTGCAGACGAAGGTCAACCTTCTCATTCATCATTCACGCGTTATGTAAGACAACTTTCAATTTGTTTCTGAACGTTTTCTTTTGTTGTAGACTCATTTAGAAATGGCCCTAATAACTTTCCATTAAACAAAATAAGAAATAAATAAATATATAGGATCTTTACCTGAGGATCGTCGGAGCACAATAAGTAATATACATCTCGGTGCTTCACGCTTACTTCAATCATTAATATGCTGCACATTAATTTCGTATTTTCTGTCATTTTGTATGTCAATAATAAAGAAATGTTAATTGGCTAAGGTAAGCCAAATAAATACGAAAAAAACTAAGATAAGAAAAGATTATTTTCTCTCAAACGACCACCGTCGCAAAGAAATTGAATTTTAAAGAAAACTCTCTACGAGCGAAGTGACTCTTTGCTAACCGGAATAGCATAGCTGGAGATTTCTCGGTAGGATCAAGTGGTAGAGTTACATTAGGTTTATTTAATTTCATAATTTGTAATTTCAACAAATTATCATTTAATTTTAAAATGTTGTGTATTGCATAGTCATAAGCGATTGTAAAAGCTCACGTGAAAGTAGCTCACAGCTGGGCACAGGCCTCACCTCAACTATGAGGTGGAACAAGCCATACTCCAACACGCGGGCTCAGTGCGGGTTGTTGAAGGGGGGAATTCATTCATATCATTAATTAATATTTATTATCATTGCTTTCACAGATGAGTGAGATCTCGAAAGCTCTGTATCATAGCTGTTAAAAATGCCAACGAGCTGTCCCGATCGCTTTCTGTTTTTTTTTGGCAGATGGCAAGGGAAACAGTCCTCGTGCAGACGAAGGTCAACCTTCTCATTCATCATTCACGCGTTATGTAAGACAACTTTCAATTTGTTTCTTAACGTTTTCTTTTGTTGTAGACTCATTTAGAAATTGCCCTCATGACTTTCCATAAAACAGAATAAGAAATGAATAATATAGGATCTTTACCTGAAGATCATCTGGCTAAGCTGGTACAATGAGTGACAGAGACTGATTAACTTACTCAAATACCTCAAATGCACCAAAACAATATATGCTCACGACTATAGCCCTAACAGGGCAGTCAGAGGCACACTGATTGTTGTCGTCATGGTAAAAGGAACGTTCAGAAGTCCATATTTTCCTGAGCAAATTTCGAACCCATCGTGGTAAGAGCAGAGTAGACCGCTTTTATGGTGATTGCCTAGGCTTGTTATCGGTGATTTCTTTCACCGGTGTGAAGGCTACATTTAGCTCTCCGGAGCTAGTTGCTTCCGGACAGATTTCAGATGTAAACCATATGGATACCAAAGCCAGATGTTAAACCAGTAGGCCTACCTAGCCCCAGGAGAAGTACTCTCGATCAATCAAATAAGTCGTTCTCTATCCATACACAGATCAAACACACATACTTACTTATCACATTTGTATTAAAATTTGTCAGGTGGACGGGGTTGGAACTCGCTCTTGTAGTAAACGATTTAATGTTAGGTGTTGTATAAACAATGCTTTCGTTCAGGTTTTATTAATACTGATATTTATTCAGTTTGATAAAATACCTACTATGCCGTGAGTCAAGCCTTGTTCTACAGACTTAATGATGATAATCATGAGCCTAATTAACTAACTTCTCTCTAGATGATTTACTCGTACGTACAGTTGTTGAGATAAAACCTTTGTCAAGGCACCTATACATTCATGAAACAGAAGAAGCAGTCTCGATCAATCAAATAAGTAGTTATCTATTTATAAATCAGTACATGTCAAAGATACCGTTTGGCATTTGTTTTGACGGCGAAAAGAACGGTACCGTCTTTTATTAGCTCAGAATGAGCGGACAAGTGTCAGCCGTGAAGCGCGGGGGCGGGGCTATGAATAGAGGCGTTTGTTGCGCACAATTGCAGCCGTGCGCGTGCGCGGGCTGCGCGGGCGCAGGTGGCGCGTGGTGTTTTAGTGACACTTCGCGCCATGCGAATAGGGTCATCGTAACAAGCATAATATGATGTTGAAAATGATTGGTGACATTAGGTATTTAAAAAAATGCTTCGGGCCATGAATCAATATTTTAAATAAATAATCAGAGTTGAGATCGCTGTAAAACTTAAGGGACGGCAAAGTGTCTAAGGTAGGATTGAAAAGGAAAGACGCTGTCCTTGTAAGGACTTGATTTGTTTTTAGGAATTTTGGGGTTTTAAATTGCCAAGCTATTTGAACCGCACACTGGCGTACCTAACTCGTAGTAGTCAGCCAGCACCGACTTCTTACCGTTTCGGAGCCGATACCGAAGGGAGATACCCGAAATGAACATCACTACATCTTGGGTTAGAGTGCTAGTAGTAGTGGGGTTGGTTATACCTGGCTACACCTAGGCATAGTGAACAAGGTTTGAGAATATGTCGGCCATCGGCCATAGCGAATTAAAAATAGCATGTTTTTCAATCATTTATTCATCACACAAATTACGGGGATGATATTTCCAAAAAAAAGACTCTAGGACGGGTGTTAATTTTTTTATTTTTTATTTATTGATCATAGAACCAACAGCACTTAGTATAAATACAATGTAAACTTAATAACTAAAACAAAACTGACTGCCAATAAAATAATTAATTCTAGACTGTTGCTGAGAAAGGGCTAAAGTAGTGTGTGTGTGTGTGTGTGTGTGTGTGTGTAATAAATAAATAAATATCCCTGGACATTATTACACACAGCGCCATCTAGCCCCGAGTGAGCTAATTAAAGTCCGTTTTTATGGGATACTAGACAACGGATAAACATACTTATATGTATACTTTTTCTTTTTAGTAAATACTTACTTAATTTACATAGGAAACACCCAGACCAATACAAACAGACATGTTCATGCACACAAATATTTGTACTGTGCGGGGATCGAACCCGCGACCTTTGATGTAGTAGCCGACTTCTCAACAATTACACCAAGACGATCGTCAAAGATCTATAATGTTAGTCGAAAAGCTGTCAAAGTAAAAGCACTTGACTTGACCGCTAGGTACCTTGAGGTCGAAGACCTACCTTTTGTTTTTATTGTTAGCATTGAGGTTATCATTAAGACCTCATTACGAGGTATTAAGCAATATGTAAAACAATAGCAAAAATAATGTGATATCGATAGTAACCAGTCATAATACTGTACTCATATACAGATAGAAAAACAGATGATGGGAAGATGATGAAAAGCGCTAAATATGGAAGACGAAGCCAAAACCCCCTTAAATCTACTCGTACAATGCGGCTGGCCAGTTATACTGTGCGTCTTGCGACCGAGTTTTTAAGTCGAGGTTCAAATTAAAATTTAATATTTCTTTATTCATTAGACCAATAAACAGTACTTTCGAATCGTCAAGAATCCTCATTTTAACCACTTGAAAAACATACATACAATATTTAAACAATACTTAAAACAGATGTAAGTACGTAATGTGACTCTACCATTCGGCGTCGGTTGTTTCTGCTGAGAAGACACGGCAAGAAACTAAGCAGTTACTCTTTTTAAATAAAAAAATAATAATATTAAGAATTATTTATTTCGGACATGACCCATAAGTTGTTAGTAACAATGGAACCTTATTCTAAGTTAGTAAACCTAAATCTAAACACAAACAAAATAAATATATTAAAAGCGGATTTTCTGAGCAGCTGGGGTTAGGTGCACCAGTACCCAGTGCCGCAGCATGGAGCTGTCCTCCCTCACGGCCACGGTGTTCAGGATGCTGTTGGTGCTACTACCCCGCACCCGCCGCATCAGGCATAAATCGTCCAATGTTTTACAGTACAAAGTGAATGTTTGAATAAATCAAACAAGTTCGGTCTTGCTAGTCACATCAGAACCCATCGCCAGAAATACCCAACCTGAAAGGCTTGCACGAGTCCCCGTCGCCGGACACGGTGTGGACGACATGATGATGATGATATGTATGTTGGAGAACATCGTGGCCCCGGGGTTAAGCTATCAGAATAAGGAGTGCATGCGAATTCTGGAAATCAATCTGTCTGGAAAACCTCTATAAATGCTCTGTCTGGCCCCCGAAGTAAATCCTCAGCTTTGGAGCATAGCCACCAAAAATACAGTCTCACAAAAAAGACTACATCGTCGACCAGTGCAGTGGCTTCTGAACTGAGACCAAAAATTGGCCCGATGAAATTAATACAATTTTATTTTCCAAAAGACTTGTTTAAGTGTCTACTGACTGACCCCCTTATTCATAAAAACGAACGCAACGCTAAAGCATAGTTTAAACAGTTGACGTTCTTTTTCCCTCATTCGCAAAAGGCGGCAGCAACAAGAATGAAAGAGACAAAGCGATACAAAAGTTAACGTGTTGTTGAAGCATTGTTCAAGTTCTTATGAATAAGAGGGTGAGTGATTGAGAGTTCGAAACTGTAAAATACTGAAAATGATTGAATGATATTCAATTCGAATCGTTAAGGGGACTAGTAGAGCTAAAACCAAGTTTTATAGTAACGAAAATTAAGTGTTACACTTCGGTGATCCAGATGAAAAAAATATGTCGTATTCTTGAGGATTCAAGGGTTGGTTTTATCAATTTGAAAACACGATTTAACAAATTCGGCTCGATAGAAAAAAATCGCAAAGATGGGTCTAAAAAAATTTTAGAATGAAAAAAAACTGTACTAAACATCATGCTATCATTCTGTTCTTTTCACAGAATGTGTGTTTTATAAAAAACTAGAGCGTGCTCATTTTAGTTTTGTGATTTAATGCGTATATTTTCCAAAAAACACCAATAATTGATTTCAAGCAAATTGCGTATGCGTGTGTGCGTGAAACGCCGTGTACAGACAGTACCGGCCGTGGCCTGATGCTAGACGGACGTGTCGCGCATTGCGCTCCGCATTTGAATAATATTTAATTTGCTTAGTAATCACTGTTAGAATATTGCGTATGCTATAATAATGCATGGGACACGAAAACTCACCAAAAAGTCAACAAAAACGTCTTATAAAATGAATGAATTAATAAATTACCATAAAATAGACAATGCTTTAAACTAAGCGCTATTTTCGTTCAATGTTATGGTCGACGCGGTGGAGGAACACGATTAATACACAGCCGTATAAAGACTTATCTCATGGTCGCAAGATCAAATCCTAGTTTTCCTTTTTGTATTATGTTTGTTTTTGTTCGTAGGATAAAGCTTGATTATGATTAGAATGAAAGTTATTTGGCAATTTTAATAACAATAAAACGTTATTTGTATATAGTTTTATTTCCAATAACAACTTTAATTTTCAATCAGAATTTTGAAAGTAGCCACACGAAAGTTTCTTGCCGGTTTTTCTCAGTTGAGTTCAAACAACTTTCCGACACCGGTGGTTGAGTCACATTATGTTTGTATACTGTGCATTTATTTAAAAGTATTCAAGTCTATATGGACTATGCTATAAACTAACCGCTATTTTCGATGATAAGAGATGTCGACGCGGTGGAGGAACGTAATTATGAGACAGCCGACATACTATTTAATCGTATGGTCCCGAGTTCAAATCCATGCTTTATTTTTTGCATTTATTTATTTAGTATTTACTGTAGTATTTAAGTCTATTCTTAGTATATTTTTGGTTGTTTGATTGCATGGGACATGAAAACTCACCAAAAAGTCAACAAAGTCGTCTTATCTTTTTATTTTTGGGATTCAATGCGTATATTTTCCAAAAAACGCCATACTGTTCAATTGGTTCTCAGGCACAGTGCGTGTGCGTGTGTGCGTGAGACGCCGTGTAGCGACAAGCGAATTCGAGTAGCGACGAGTACCGGCCGAGGCCGTTGGTTGGACGTGTGACGCATTGCTTAGCTGAAATAATATTTTATTATTTTTTCAAAAGTACTCGATTATTGTGTACACACACCACGGTGGGCCACGAAAACTCGTCAAAAAATAAAAAAAATGTCTTATAAAAGGAACGCCCGAAGAATGCACGATGCTATAAGGTAAGCGGTATTTTCGTTAGCTTCAGTAGACAACACAGTCAGTGCAGTAAACTTAGAATAATTGTAATTATTATAAGGCAGTGAAGTAGGTATTCAAGGTCCTACTAGTAGTTGTCATCCTAATCAAGCTATATTTTTAATTTATAGCCTTTCACTTTTATTCAATAAACTAAAAGGAGGAAGATATAGGTACCCGCGTACTAAAACCTAATTTTAGCCCATATGACAGAAATGGCCCCGCGTACCAAACAAAAGCAAATCCGACGGACCAACTTATAAAAATAGGTCCAATTGACCTAGTTTCAAAAGTAGCTTCAATCAACCTACTTTCGAAAATTGGTCCAATGGACCTGCTCTCGAAAAGACCGAGGTCTATATAATGCATAGACAGGTATCATGTATATTCACATTCATTTATTCACTATAAATTTGTAACAGAAAGCAGGATAGCAGTAAAATTGTAGATGGTAGGCATAAATTCACCTTTTCAAAGTATTGTGAATTTACACATAAAAAATAAAAAACGAAATATAACATTAACAAAAACAAAAAAAATAACAAAGCAACTAGAATATTTAAAAATCTACAAATCTATCTATGTCTACAGGCGTACAAAAATAATAATAATAAGAGGTACCAGTCAAACGAAATGTATGATTTCGATTTTTTATTGTAATTTAGCTTCAAAGTATTCTTTGATGCTATAAGAAGAATTATCAATGAGCATGTTCCTAAGCTTAGTTTCAAACTCTTTGCCTTGCACAGCTTTCAAGGAGTTTGGTAAATGGTTGTAGACTTTTATTGCCATGTAATAAGACCTATTATTAAGCAGTGACAGCTGAACTGGTGGCGCCACTATGTTGTTCTTCCGGCGAGAAATGTAGCGACTTGGCTTGGCGCAGTATTTCTGGAAATAATGATGCTTCCATGCTGCGTAAAACTGAAAACTGAAAATGTGGTAAGATAGAAAAAAAAGGAATAGCACTGAGGAAAAGGTATGCCAAGAAAAAGAGACGACTGGTTTACACTCAAAAAGAAATGATAAACAATTTGGCCAGGAATGCGGAAACCCTGATGTGCCGGAGGAGATATACAATAAAATGAGAGAAAACTTCTTGAAAAATTTGAAAAGACCTGACGAAGAGCGAGCTACGGTGGAAAGAAAAACTATTTTGCAAAGAGCCAACGGAGAATGGCTTGAAATGAGACGATCTCTCCTCACTGCGTCTAACTTCAGCAGGGTTATAAGACGCCGTGCAACAACACCATGTGCTTCCTTAGTGAAGGACATTATTTACAATAAAAAATTGGATCATGTAGAATCTATTAGTCATGGCCAGAACAATGAAAAAGTAGCTCTCACTCAGCTGGGCTTGCAAGAAAATGTTGCCATTAAGCCGTGTGGGCCGTATAATTTATTGACAACGAATTACCTTTTTTGGGTGCCACGCCTGATGGTTTGATGGGTGAACATACTCGGGTAGAAGTTAAGTGCCCTTTGACGGCCAGTAAAATGGGTCTAGAATCAGCAATAAATAAAAAAAAGGTAACTTTCTGGCTCAAAACGACAACAGGCGAACTAGCTATTAATAAACGGCATGCTTGATACTTCCAGATACAGGGTCAGCTACACGTGACCCAAAAGAAATATTGCCTGTTTGCCGTGTGGGCAAATGAGAAGGAGAAATTGAAAACGGAAATGATTGAGCGAAATGATTTTATGTGGGAAAACGAGATGAAAGACAAACTAATTAACTTCTATTTGGACTGCTTGTTACCTGAAATTCCGATCCCCGGTTATCAAGGAATATGAAAATACGTGAGCCTCATATAACTACCAAAAATAGTGAAGACAAGGACAAAATACAATTAGACAAAGACCAATAAGAATATAAGCTGGAGCTTATAGCCAGTCCACCACACTGCCACGGCTGAGTTTTCTTGTTCACCTTATAACAGGTACTCAAGCGTCCCCGCCACTAAAAGGCGAGAACTCAGGGTGGATTTATCACTTATTATTAACATTTAACATTACAATAAATTAAAATTTACAATAGATACATTATTTTAAGCAAAAGAGACACGTGACCTCAAAGTTTATCTAATAACACTGTAATAGTTTCTCAAGAAGCTATCCTTTAACGGCGTTTTTGAACTCATCAAAACTTCCCAACTCATGGACAGCTTTGGGGAGGTGGTTGAAGACTCGGGATGCCATGCAAAATATGCTTTTGTTGAATAAAGCCGTTTTGTTCCTAGGCATGCTGATTTTATAGTTGTGTCGTTTATTTTTAATAATTTTTCTGAGTTATTTTTAACAAATAAAACTGTTTCCAAGATATATATTGTTAGAGGGAAACTCGAATTAAACACGATTAAAACTATAGGACTATAATCTCTAAACAAGTTACAACTGAATCCGCGGTAAAATCTATGAGAGCCGTCAAGGACTAAGTGACAGCTATTGCCATAGACTAAAAATACAGTGAGTAGACATATCGAGTTAAAATATCGATTAACAATATGGAGGGTAGGGTTAAAAGCTACCATTCTCGAAAATAGGGCTTACAACTAATGGTCCGATGCAATTTAAATACAGACCTAACACATTTCTTTCGGGCCTTGAATGCTGTGCCTTTATCTGTTGAATTACCCCAGAACATGACACCATACCTTAGAAGGGGCACGACATATCCGTGATATGCTGTCAAAACCGCGTCAATGTCTACTGTCTTTGCAAGCATGTAGAGGGCATATGAATGCTGGTTTAGACGAGCACATTTTTTCAATATGAGTCTTCCAATCCAAATTATGGTCAACAGTTAAACCTAAAAAAGTTGTATTATCTACTTGGTCAATTTTATATTCTAAATACCTAATGTCCATTCCAATAATTTCACTAATTCTATTTCCAAATGTCATTACGTTCGTCTTTGTAAGATTAATTTTTAAATTGTTCGTATCTAGCCAAGTTATAACATTGTCCAAAGTGTAATTTACTTCGCGTTCTTTGTCAGGTCCCGATACAACAATGGTACTGTCATCAGCAAATAATACTGTCTGGTGACTGGTGATTTTTGGCAGATCATTTATATAAACTATAAATAACAGTGGCCCCAAGACACTACCTTGTGGCACGCCAAGTGACATGTTTTCAAATTCTGAGTAATAATTAATTTCAGTTTTTTTAATAGGGCATATTCTGGTGACTCTAGTGGATTGAATTCTACAACTCAGATACGACTCAACAAGTTTCAGTACGTTACCTCTTATACCATACGCAGACAGTTTTTTTCATAATATACCATGGTCAACACAATCAAATGCTTTTGTTAAGTCCATGTACAGGGCGCATGTCAACTAAAACCAACCTGTTCCTCGGCAAAGATGTTATATTTTTCAAAATAGTTACTCAAGGAGCTTTAAATCACTCGCTCAAATATTTTCGAAATGACTGGCACCAATGCTATTGGTCTATAACATGTAATATCACGTCTATTACCCTTCTTGAAAAGAGGTACAATGATTGTACCTCTTTTCAATCTTTTTTAATTTATTAGGAAAGGTGCCTTTTGAAATACAGTTGTTAATAATGTGACTTAAAATGTGAGATAATTTAATTGGTATTAGTTTTAATATTTCTGTAGTTATGTCATCATAACCAATGCTTTTACTATTTTTCAAAATTATAGGTAAATATTATTATAATAAGCATGTCATCTCGCTTTTCCAGAATAACATGATTCATATCCACAACTATCACCTAAATAGCTTCAATTAAACAACATAATTCGTTAACAAGAGCTTAAAACTAACCCATGCTTAGCCATCACTAAATATTTGAGCTTAAAACTAAACTTTGTACTTTTTATACGCTTACATTAACCGGAAAAATGGCCAGAAAGTGAAAACTTGACTACAGTCCATTTTACAAGTCTGTTACAAGTCATAACATAAAAATTTAAAAATTAATAAAAAATAATGTGATCCCACCAAATAAAAGTTTTAACATTTAATTAAATGAGTTCTATTTCTTATTCACAGCCATCCATACAATTACTAAATACTAGGTATTTATTATCCATACAATTATTTTTTTATGTACGTACTAGGCTAGTACTCTTTTTTGATTGAAATACAAAATATTCACCTATAGTCTCATTATTATTTTAATATTTTGTTTTTATACCCAGTGTCACTTTTACAGTAAATACTAATCCAACAACACCTCTCTAGTTAAATTTCCATCAACCCACAAATATCTAGTACTTCCTACTAATCCTACTTCCTACTAATATTATAAAGGCGAAAGTTTGTATGTGTTTTTGTGCCGTTTGGATGTGCCGTGTTGCTCTTTCACGTAAAAACTACTGAATGGATTTTAATGAAACTTTTGTTTTTCGACTTAAGTACACGCAGACAAAATCGCGGGCGGCCGCTAGTAATAAATAAAATAAATGTCTTGTCTATTTTGTTGTTTGATCTATGGGTGCTTTAATGTAATATCAAAAGTAAAGTAAAATTATCAATTGTTTTTAGGTCATGAATGATATCATTAAATATCATTATTTACAATTGATAATTCGTTATGTTTTCTGAAATGAACTTATTTCTTTGTTTTTTTATTTTTTTAGAAAATTCTCACACACTGTCACAGTGTTCGTTGCCAAACTCATCCGAAACGGCTTGGGCGATTTTAATAAAATGTTATGATGTTCCTACGGTGGCTGGCACATCACGCTACCGATTTCCGGTCAGTCCTCCTTGCTCTATTGCAAAGAAATGTCATTTGGCAATAGCGAGAGACAAAACGGAAATGGAGTAACCTGATGTGGTGTTGACTGTATATACCTACGTTTGTTAAATCTGAGATATGCCATAAACTATTTTATAGACCTGTTTTTTTTGGAGTCCAGGTGGACGAAGTCTCTGGTGGCAGCTAGTTGTGGTCTTAGGTTAAAAAAAGAATAATATATTATCTTTATAAATTGTAGCACATGATTCCGATTCATAAGCTGTATACTGCTCTGCTCCTATTGATTAAAGCATAACGAAAAGTATACATAGGTATAACCTGCCCAAGAGTATGAAGAATAATTGTTTCAAATTTCGTTAAAAAAGTCGTCGAGTAGTTTTTGTTCAGACAAAAATTTTACTGATTGCATTTTTGGCATCAGTAGCAATTCTTAATCACCTCTTGATTGTTAAATTTTAAATTTATTTCATGTACAGAATTGGCCTCTACTGATTTATTATAAGTGTAGATGAGTGACATCTCTTGGAAAAATGGCGAGATCTCATTGTAGTTTTATGTTGACACGGTAGTTTCATGTTGCGCCGATAGATGGCGATATACCGGTTGTCTATGTGTGTGTGTCTAAATTCTTGATTTCAGTTAGGTCTAGTAGTCCTCTTAACTGAATTTCAACAGTCGGTTGTGTCAAAGAATGGCGATTATGCTCACTAGTGTCATGAAAACATGTTTGCGAATAAATATAATTTTCTTTGATTCAGTGATTTTACTACTGATCAACAAACCTGACCTAAATTCCGCAAACCTACGCAGATTGGGGGCCAATACTCCCTCTGTGCTACCGTCATCGTCATCTGACGTATATACATAAACCTAGAAATGATGTTGTCTTGTCATCTTGTCCTGTTTATTAAATAAAATGAAAAAATAAATATCGATGGAGATTATTCCAGCCAGCGCCATCTAGCCCCAAACTAAGCTAACTACATGTTCATGTACACGGATGTTTTTGCTGTGCGGGGATCGAAACCGCGACCTTTGGCCAACTTCTTAACTATTACATCACCAAACCAGTTGTCATTATCTACTAAGCCGCAGTGGCCAATCATTGTTCGGGCCCAGGTTCTGCTCCTAGGGTACCTAGTTATGTTTTGAGATAATGATTAGTAAACGGAAAAAGAAATACCTATTACATATTTAATGTCTCTTGTCCCCTAGGTCAGTTAAGATGGCTTGTTGCTTAGTTTCCACCTAAAACTTTGTTTCTCAAATTTTAATAAATATACATTAATTGTGTACTTCTGTTTTTTTTGTGGGCCTCATTCAAAGAAATGAGACTGCATCACATACAACAATTAAGAGCCACAACACTCAGAAACATCTCATGCATTTATTTCATAACATACGTTTGTGTTGGCGCGGGTATCGATTGGACCCTTCGAGTCTCATCTGGCAATATAAATATCACTGGACATTATTCTACACGCTATATGGAATAATGTCCAGTGATATTTATCTAAAGCAATTAAATTGCTTATGCTATGGAATATAATATGGAATATAATAATAGACAACTGATAAACATACTTTAATATATTTTATTGTTCATGCACACGCATGTTCGTACTGTAAGGGGAGCGAGCCTGCGACTTTTAGTGTTAGCCATCTTCTAAGCCATTACACCAAACCGGTTGTCACTGCGCTAAATGTATCGTCAAAACAAGAAAAACTGACCAATGTCTGTAATCTGCATATTGTGCGAGATGTTGTCGTAAATGGAACATCTTGGTTCTCGCCTACGTGTGGCCATTACATTACAAATGTCTCCTCGGCTAAAAATAGAGCCGACCCGCCGGACAGACGGACGAGCCCCCTTAATGTTGCATGTATGCATAATACCTACAAACATGTATAGATCCAACATTGTTTGATAACCACAGACGTGCCATCTAATGATACTGCGTAGAACAGTACTTACCTACACTAGAAATAATATTTTCTGGGACACTTAATTCGAAATAATATCTATCAAAGTCCCCAAGGAAGGACCGGTAACTTGCTTACGTTTACCATAAACCTATGTTTTTTGGGTAAACTGCGTTATCTATTTTTTTGTGATTTAGTGTAATGGGTAAAGAAGTTGGCTACTACCCCTTCTACTAGATGCTACTACTACCCCTGCACAGTAGTCAATTCCGCTGCCTGGTATCCCATAGTACAAGTTTTGCTTTGTTTGGAGGCGACTATGCTATTCCGGTTAGCGCAAAATCTCTTGGCGGTGGTCTTTAAAATTTAATTTCTTTGCGACTGTGATCGATCAAAAGCCAAAAAACATTCTAAAATTAGTAATTCAAAGTGAAGCATATTGGTGACTGAAGTAAGCGTGAAGCATCGAGATGTGAGATGATATTAGCCGGAACACCACCCCTGGACGGATAAATGTATGTTTTTATGAATTTTTAGGCATTGAACAACAAACTAAAAATTGTGCCTTATCTGCGAGGTTGCTCATTGCCCCTTGTTAAGATGAAGACGTTGCACGTGGTCGGCTAATCAGGATATATGATGACGTGGCTCAGCCGCTGCAGTTGCATTGTTATGCAACTCAAATTTTCCTTCAAGCCCATTGAGCTGCCGGTCATTCAGATATTTATAAAACGGGGTGGGGTTGTGTTGGACATCGAAGTTATAGTCGTTGAAAAATACTTAGCAGCTGCTAGGCACGAAAGTTATGCAATGTAACTGATTGAGTAAATGTTGTTCTTAGATGTAAATAATCAATACTTACTCTTGATTTTCGTTTTAAAATCAAAAATCAAATCAAAATCTAAAATAGCTTTATTTAAATAGACCTGTTATAAAGTACCTTTAAATCGTCAAATCTAATTAACAAACAAAACATACTTAATAATAGACATGAATATTATCTCTACCACACACATTGTTCGCCGATGGCGTAGCTTGCATCGTGCTACAAATCGCAGAAATATGTAACCTCCTGTCAAAACTCTAAACGTTTTTTGATTTGGTTAGAGCGTCGCAAAATACCTACAGACAAAAACAAACAAAACAAAATGGTTGGGAAAAATAGAAATAAAAATAGATAAATTAACAATAATTTCTACCAGGTAGCAGTGTCACTATGTCCAAAATTAAATGGACCCACTCAGTTAATGGCTGAAACCTGAAAATGCTGATTTTCAGTGGGACCAACTCAGTGGACGAACGGAAATTCGAAGTGGCTGTGAAATTGCTCCACTATTACGAAGTTTACCAATTTATTAGACAGCTATGTAGTACATAAACATAAATACAGTTTAGTCACGGCGACTACCGGATGACTTGGAAACTAACTGGAACAATAACGTTGAAATCGATCATTGATCGCTTGCTGAATCTTTCAGGGGGTTTTCAGGCATTTTGATAGATGGCGCTGTAAATTATTTAAGCGTTGTTTTTTGGACAAACTGATATGACGGTTTTTCGTAATCGATTAGCCATTCTTCTTGTTTTCAGTTCCATGAAAATGGAACGACCCTGGTTAGAAAACAATTTTCAAGAGACCTCCTGAAGATAGCTTTTTCCGTTCATACCAATTAATAGGTACAGTTAGCGATGTCAACTGTACTTGGACCATGTTACTTTGTGAGAAAAGCAATTCCAATACTACAATGATAGAGTTGCTTGTTGTAGCGTCACTGAAACCAACTATTTTAATCCTTTTAGTTAAAGGTTGGTTTTATTGCAAATATTTTAGAATTTGACTAAAAGGTCACAAGTCTCATGCTGTCTGTTATGATATCATATTGTCGGAATTGTCAAGTTTTCAATGAAATCAGTAGTTGAAATCGTCAAAAAACGCCAAGGCTTATTCTGGTCGTCCCAAATTCTGAGAATTGTTTTTATTTTTAATGATATATTGTGGTAGCTGCACGGTTTTCACAACATTATAATAAAATTCTTATACAGTCATAATCTGTGGAGACACAATACTGGAAATCTTATGCCGTTTTGCACCACTCTCTCGGCTGTTTGCCATATTCCCTCATTTCTGAGTCGGAAAAGCCGACTGTTTACCTCAAGAACTTCCAGGATTCCCATATCCCCCAGTACCACATAAGATCCCACTTCCAGCTGTTGTCCTCATCAATGCCGTGGAAGGAAGTCTTGCAATTAGAGTGACCCAATTAGCTAATTGTGCCGTGGGTGCTTCTGCGTCTCAGTTGAGCCACTAGACTGGACTGTTCCAAGTTAGTAGGATATCTTCAAATATTGATTTCGGATACATAGATACCGTAGATATTATTTTTTGTACATTTCAAATAAATTAAAGATAAAAGTATATAATTTAGGCATTTTGGGCGCTCTTATCGCTAGAGAGCGATCTCTTCCAGAAAACCTTAAGGTAGAGGATCGTAAGTGAAATAAAATAAAGCAAATGTTTTAGTGCCACAAAAATATATATGTTTTTAGTTCTTATCATTTTTATCTTTGCACTGTATTGTGTCACTAAATAAACTAGGTATTTTTCTTTATTTCTTTTTTTTCTTTCAAATGTGGGTGAGCTAAAATAGAAGAGGCAACAAAAGCAATCATACCATACTGTTATTATTAGAGTTAGCTCTACCCCACATCTGCTTTCGCTAACTTGCCATTAGAACTATTTACATATTGACGGTGAAGTGCCAATATTTATGATAAAATGCTTATCGCGCAAATTATTATTTGATGTACCGCCGGATGCGACAGCGTAGCCGCCCTTTGGGTGGCTCGTGGTTTCGGGCCCAGTAGGCACGGCGTCCACCGAGACTGGAAATGTCTGGGTACACCAGGCGCTTTAATGCCCCCCACCCGGACAGTCAGCAGGAGTCCTACATAACCTCGTCGTCCCTGAGGACGGCGATCCTGTCTTGATGTTGATGGTACAAAATGAGCCCCTGCACCGCTTTTGTATCACTAAATGGCTGTATTCATCCATTTAAGCACACCACAATTTAAATCCATATTAGAGACCAACTTACATACCTGAATGTAAGATAGGAGGTAAAGGCACTTCATCGTCGATATAGGCTTACATAGCGCAAGGTATATCAGCATCTCCATAGCTCGATTTAGCTATTACCACTAATGCACAGATCCGGCTCTAGGCAACCCCCGCGAAACCTCCGCATTTCTAGGCCAATATGATTACGGAAGAAACAAGCTTACCAGCCTAGATAATATAGAGTAGAAACTTACCTCTGCTGCAAATCGAAAAAATGGTCTTAACTGCACAATGAGGTACTTACCAAGTTAAAACACAGAACTGAGCAATTGATTTGAGACTATTTCAAAATGAGAAAAAAAAACAGTGGCACTTGGTACAGTCAATTTAAGGTAAATAAAGAGGAACAAAAAGTTTCACTACAATGGTATCAGCTCAGCATATACGGGGTATCAAACGACACCGCTGCGCTGGTCTTCCGCTGATACCAGAATAGTAATCTACACACAATATTGTTTATGCTCACTTTAAGAACTACGCGTAATTTTGTTTCGTCCTCAAAAAAGAGGCAAAGAGGGGGTGATAGTGAAATCTTTCAGTATTTCAGTGGGTAGCTTGTTTTTTTTCTGAACAACATACAATTGTGCATCTAGCTAAAGGTACACGTCTGATACTGAAGCTAGACGTACTAATTTCGTTTTAATAGAGTTGGTATCTTAAATGTCACAAAGCTAATCGTTTAAAACAACTTGGTTAAAAAATTGCTTCAAGCTTTGCAACGAAGTTGATTTTTATATCTGCAAAATCTTAATAAAATTAAATGTTTGCTTGTTGTTGTAGTATGATAAAAAAAACATATTTGACAAATTATAACGACGTGAGTAGTGCGTTTATTATTTGTTCGCTAAGAATTAGTCATTATCTAGCTAGCTAGAGTTCATCCAAAAATAGTGTTCGCACACAATCAACTTCAACCGAACAACAAAAAAACAAACGAATGACGTTTATTTATGGGTGGCTACAACTATTTTCGGATGAACTCTGACTATCTTATTTTATTCTGTAAATCTAATCCAGGGAAGTTTCGGTCAGCCCATGAACGAATAATGTGTGGATTAGGATCAACGCTTAGTATGACAAAAAACCGCTGCTTATGTATATGTTCACTAACTGACTTTTCTTTTATGATCACGATCGATCTACTAAGTACGAGTACTTCGATGCTAGAATTCTAAAACGTCACATTAAGTTCAGCAGCCAACTCAAGTTCAGCTTACCAAGTAGGTAAAGTAGGTACACTGGCAATATTATTCCATTTCCTGAAATTATCCGGTAGTTGAACAAAGAAATGCAGCCTCCGAAGCTTAGTTTTATGTAGTTAAGTAAGAAGCTTTATACTTATTCAGTACGTATCTAGAAATAACGAATATTCTTAATCTGAGCACCTAAGATCCCCAGTAGGTAATCCATGTTGAAACCAATCTAAAGGCAAAATGAAATAAGTATTGATTTGTACAAAAACAACATAACTATTTGCTTTCTTCTATCTTTACCTAATGGTTAAATACATCAAAATATTCTTCTATTATTTTTAGCATTTCAAGTGCACTATTTTTACTGCTGTGTCGAACCCGATCGAAACCGCATCTTCCGCTAACGAACCGGCCGAATCTTTCTGGTATCAGTATTTACCCTATGAGCAATAGTCGTTCCATAAAATATTTAAGTGTTCGAGTGTTGGCTTCAACACTCGAACACAACACACTTCAACACACTTAAAGACGCGGGCTCGATTCCCGCCTGAAGCCAAAACCAATGTCTATATAGCTGGTTTTCGGATCTACATCAAGTATGTTTCATTTTTAGACTAACGGACCGTAGGGTGGAGCCTCTTTAGTGCGTTGCGTTGCAGTGCATTTGCTCGAAATGACATTTGATCAACGCATTTCATACAAAGCACCCATAGATGGATAGTTAGATAAAATTTACTATTTACGACAAAAATGTACGCATTATGGTGTTAATGAACAATTTATAAATGTATGTATGTTTTTAATAATAGGGAATGACATTAAAAGTATGAGTCAAGTTAAAATGTTGCTTCACACCAATGCTGCTCTTGTGCAAAGTAATGAAATTCGATGATTTACCCTGAATAAGCATTTACTGGCGTTTGTGTCAATATCGTATCACCAAATACCAAATCTGGCCCCAGTGTGCGTCCCCCTAATCCGTCCGCCCTGGAACCACGGCCGCACTCCGCACTGCAAGCTGCTCCCTCGCGAAACGAGGGCGTCTCGCGCGTTTCAATAGTTTCAACCGTTTCAACTGTTTCAAAAAGTTTCTCCGTTGCACTTGTGAGCAAGATGACGGAGACGGACGAGAAGGGATTTCAGGTGCGTGAATATTTAAAAGTTGATACTAGATTTGGATAGAACGAGTTTGTATCTGTAGAAGAAAGTTATTTCGCGCGGACTTGAGAGTTTATCGTTGCATTTTTTTAGCTGTATTTGTGGGGATTCAAGATAGAAATTAACGCCGCACTTCTTGGAAAATTGTTGCTACGTTCAAACAGTGTTTCACTTGTGTATACGGCATTTTAGCTTATTTTCTTACCGTACCTAAAAGGTGAAAATAGAACCTTATTACCAAGCCTCCGCTGTCAGCTAGAAAGCTGAAATTTTCACGAGTTATGTATTTCCGTTGACGCTTCATCGAATACTTAAAATTAAAAATCATATATGAATACATGAAATAATAACAGTATGCTTTAAAATAAATAATTTTATAAATATTGAGTAAATAAAGGGGGCCTTCGTGAGCGAGTTCGACTCGCACTTGGCCGGTTCTTTTATTAACTCATATAATTATTTAGAAAAAAAGTAGTTTCATAAAATGCACAGTATTTAGGGCAATAAAAGTACATACACTGGGCACTTTTATAAAAAGAGTTTTTCAGCAAACTTTGTGACGTAGTGATGGTGATCCTTAATTCCATTAAAATATAGAATAATGTTATTTTTTGTGGTAACCATGAAAACAGGAAAGCGACCCTTTCACTTGTTTTCCGCAACTCATCCATTGTAACGAGCCCACATACATCTCGGTTACTGATTGATACCTTCTCAATGTCAAAGTAATGTAGGGATCTCTATAACTCATGAATTTGAAACCATTTCTTTTAGAATGTGTCACCGGTAGGGTTAAGGACTTAAGGGTGAGGATATAAAAGGACTGCGTGAGGTTTCCTTCAATAATTTCGGCGATTCCCTCCAAAATATTTCCTGTTTTTCACATAAACACCAAAACAATTTTGAAAATCCAAGCTAAATATCACTCTTTAGAAAGCACTAGGCTTCATAATGCCTGTAAAGTCTCAGTAATTTGAAATAATTACAGTTTTATGTCTAGAAAGTCATAAAACTTATCTAGGTTAAAAGCATCTGCTCTTAAGGAGTGATTGGATATTCAATTGCACTGTTTATGTTTATTTAGATTAAATGCAACTACTTCTGAGTTTTACTACCCATCTGCGCTATACAGGTATAGCAAACGCAATACCTAGCTCAGATAGGTAGTAAAACGAGTAAGTAGTTGTGTTTGTAAACTGACTTGTTTAACTTTGTTATATTATAAGAAATTTACAATCTCACCCCCAAATTCACTAACGTCACTCAAGGTTAAACACGCTTTCAAATTCATGCTGACTCGTAAATTAGGTCTTTAAGACGAAAATCTCGATTGACTGATAAATAATGTCTCTAGACATTAAGTCCGCCATTTGTACCTTTTACTTGTCATTTTGTGTAATAAAGAATACTTAAACAAATTAATGAATAAAAGAGACGCTATTCTTGTAAGGGCCACTCAACTTTAATTTGCGTTTGTGAATTCGGCGGACACTCTTACTAGATTGGTTTGCTTTGTATCTCTACGAATCACATCTTATAGAATTGGTAAATAAAAGAAATATTGGAAGTAGAAAGTTCTAAACAAAAACAAAATCTGCCTGAAATAAAACCCAAAATAAGCCGTCAATTCAATAAATAAATTCCTCCGAGAGGGATCTCCTCAGTCGTCTCCGATAGTTTTCCAAATTGTTTCCTACATTTTACGGCTCAATCACCTAAACAGCGCGAAGTGAGGGTACAGTCAGGACTATAATGATGTGACCTTTTAGATTGGTACATACATAAATATATACCGTCACGCCTCTTTATCAACGGGGTAGGCAGAGACCACTTCTTTCCACTTGTCACGGTCCTGAAACACACCTTGTTCCTTCTATACTTTCATGAGTCTTTTCATAAATGCTCGTCGGTTAAAAGTACTACTGACCTGACCCTTTCTGAGAACATCTTGAACTTGTTCAAGAAGCGTTCGACTAGGCCTTCCGCTTCCAACAGTTACATTCAGCCTCGCCTTAGAAATCAGATAAATAATTATAATTTATCGGATTGATAAATTAATATAGATAGAAAATTCAGTCGAATACAATTGAATTACCATCTGTCAGATTATATCAAGCCTCAAGCTTCCAACTAAGCCTAACAACAAACATGTTTTAGAAACTGCTCAACGTGCCACCCTTAGCACGGAGATGCCTAAATAATAATTATTTCTGACGGGTTGGTCACCCAACCCGTTCCAACTCGGTGTGGGATGCTTTACTTCAGCGATCGTTGCATCTACTGTCACAACAGCTAGGCCACGAGCACTTCAGAAATAGTCGTAAAGTTTCTAAACTTATTCTTAATTTCTTCTAATCTAGGATTTTTAATTGTAGTCAGTGAAATGACATTTTCAGTGTGGCAGGTTTTCAGTCCCAAATAAATAGTGATGTGGTGAATCGAGTTTTTACAATTAAAAGTTAGTCGACATTACAGCCTGGCAAAATAGTCGAAGTGAATGACCACGTCTCACTTCCATATGTCATTACTGGCAACACACACTGGTCAGACTTTCGTCTTGAGACATAGAGATATTTCGGTAAACTGTATTTAGTAAATAGGTTTTCAGTTTCAAAATATTTTGTTTCTCTATTTCGTTTATTAACTGGTCATACAACTGGAAAATTTTGGGAGGATTCAACAGTAGAATCTTCCAAACAAGCGTTTTCTAAAGGTTTGACTACAGGCCTAAAGGGCCCAACCGGCAAAGGACGACGCCTTATAATTTCACATATAGGCAGTGATGAAGGTTTCGTAGATTCCGGTTTACTTATTTTTGAATCGAAGAAAAATAGTATGGACTATCATGAAGAGATGAATTCAGAGTGTTTTGAGAAATGGCTTAAAAGCATTTTGCCAAAATTAAAGCCAAGTGCGGTGCTGGTATTAGTTAACGCACCGTACCATTCAAGAAAAGTCGAGCGTATCCCCACTTCAAACTAACGGAAGGCTGTTCAGTGGTTAGATGAAAAACAAATTAAATATCAACCTACAATGATAAAGGCTCAATTAATCGAAGTAGTAAAATTACAAAAAACAAATTACGAACGCTATGCTGTGGAAGAGTTGGCCGCTGAATACGGTGTCACAATCCTGCGACTGCCACCTTATCACTATGATCTCAACCCAATCGAGTTAGTTTGGGCTCAAGCAAAGGGGTACGTTGCCAGGAACAATAAAACTATTAAAATAAAAGAGGTAAAAAATATATTTGAAGAAGGCCTGAAAGAGGTGACGCCTGATAATTGGAGACAGTGCATACACCATGCCATAAAAGTCGAAGACAAAATGTGGCAACTCGACCACATTATAGACCAATATGTGAATTCCTTCGTTATAAACGTAACTGATTCCGATTCCGATTCTGAATACCTATACCGATTCAGAATCGGAGTCGGAATCAATAGCAACCGTAACGAATAAAAACGTATATAATTACTTGTATTTTCCTGACTTTCAAGTGTTAATTCCCCTGAACCTCTTTGAACATTTTTTTCCCAGCTATGGTTTTTTTAGTGAGAGGTTTTAATATGGAGGTAGGGTCCATATTTCTTAAATCGTAGTATTTAATTCGTTGTGTACCTGTTAAATATTCACAATTTAAAAAAAGGCTTCGATACCTAATAAAATAAAGCATGACTAAATGTCTAAGTCTAGTGATTGCCGAACGTCACTATTGTAGCGGGTCACCCTTTTTTGTATCAGTCACTGTTGAAGTTGTCATTTTGCTGACTACAATTATTAATCGTACTATACCGTGAACAGAGTAAGTAAACATTTTCAAGATTATTTAAATGACAAGAATTTGTGGTTGCCATAGGACAATATGCTCCTCTCGCGCCCTCGCGCTATCGTTAAAATGGCTCGGGCCTAGACTCCATAGCCTTTACTCAGAGTGTCTCAAGCAGGGTCTCTTTCCGCGGCAATGGAAGACCGGAAAATTGGTCCTGCTCAGGAAGGAGGGCCGCCCGGCAGATTCACCGTCAGCCTACCGCCCAATCGTCCTTCGCGATGAGTTGGGCAAGCTCTTTGAGCGTCTCATCTTTGCCCGACTCGTGGAACATCTTGAGGAGGCCGGCCCAGACTTGGCGGACTGCCAGTTTGGCTTCCGGAGGCGGCGATCAACAGTGCACGCCATATTACGGGTAAAGACCGAAGCCGAAGAGGCTGTTGCCAGGGGCGAGGTTGTTTTGGCGGTATCCCTGGATATCTCCAATGCCTTTAACACCCTCCCCTGGCCTTGTATCAGGGAGGCCCTCAAGTACCATAGGGTCCCTGAATACATTAGAAGGGTCATCGGCTCATACTTAAGTGAGCGGTACATTGAGTACCCTGGGCGTAACGGGTGGATTCGTCGGCCCATGTCGTGTGGTGTTCCGCAGGGGTCGGTCCTCGGGCCGCTCCTGTGGAACATTGGCTACGACTGGGTGTTGCGTGGCGCCAACCTGCATGGCGTGAGTGTCACGTGCTATGCAGACGACACCTTAGTCACTGCCCGGGGAAAATCGTACAGGGAGGCTGCCATCTTGGCGACAGCGGGCACAGCGAGTGTGGTCGGGCGGATTCGGCGCTTGGGCCTGGAGGTGGCTCTGCATAAGTCCGAGGTCTTGTGTTTTCACAAACCTCGGCAAGCCCCTCCAGCTGGAGCCCAAATAGTGGTGGGTGGAGTTAGCTTGGCCGTCGAGTCGACCATGAAATACCTCGGTATTGTCCTCGACAGCCGATTGAGCTTCCGCCCTCACTTTGAGCATCTGGCACCAAAACTGGCGAAAACAGCTAATGCGTTGTGTCGGATTTTGCCAAATCTGACAGGGCCAAAAGATAGCTGCAGAAAATTGTACAGCGGGATCGTGCGGTCAATAGCCCTTTACGGGGCCCCCATATGGGCCGGCGCCCTGAGACGCCAATCCACAGCCATTCTGCGCCGCCCGCAGAGGCTGATGGCGGTGCGGGCGATTCGGGGATACCGCACGATCTCATACGAGGCGGCGTGCGTGCTAGCTCGCTCTTTGCCCTGGGACCTTGACGCCACGGCCCTCGCTGCCACGTTTTTCTGGAGAGAGGAGGCGCGCTCCCAGGGCCGGCGACTGGCACCCCAGGAAATTGACGGCCAACGGGCCAATTTCACGGACGAGGCTGTGCAAATGTGGAAGGAGAGACTCGAAAATCCTGGAGCTGGAGGACGGACGCTGGAGGCGATCCGTCCAACTTTCACGGAGTGGCTTGAGAGGCGGCATGGCTCTCTCTCATATCGCGTCACACAGGTCCTCTCCGGGCATGGCTGCTTCGGGAGGTTCCTGAACCGCATAGGGAGAGAGCCCTATGCAAATTGTCACCATTGTGACTCCTTAGATGACAGTGCCCAACACACCTTGGAGCAGTGCCCAGCATGGGCCCAAGAGCGCAGCGCTCTTAGCGCTAGAGCAGGAGTCGTGTCATTGCCGAACTTGGTGCAGGCCATGACCTTTGATGTGAGAATATGGCAGGCAATGACCGATTTCTGCGAGACTGTAATGGCGCAGAAAGAGGCTGCCGAAAGATTGAGAGAGCGGGAAAATCCTGCTCGACAGAGGAGGAGACGCCGGGGCACGGGCGTTACGCCCTAGGCTGTCCCCTTCGCCCTGTAGCAGGGGCATTAGAATACTGCCACGGTTCCCCCCCGGCTGTCGTAAGAGGCGACTAAAGGGGGGCCTTCGGGGTCACTGGGAGTGCACACGGCGGGGGCTGTGTGCCTCCATCTCAAGTGGCCCCGAGGAAGGACGGCGGTGTGGGAGTGACCTCACATCGTCGTACACACCGGCGAGTGCAGAGGGGAGGTATCACTCCCCTCGAGTTGGGCCGGTTATACCGGCATAGTGCGCCAGAGGCCCGCCGGCGGAGTTCACGACCTGAGATCACGGGGATCCTCTGGGTACGCGCTGAAGAAAGGTCACCGGGGGGTTTAGTCAGTAGTGTCTGCCGCTTCACGGTCGACGAGTCTGACACATCCCCGCCCTTCCCCCAAAGGGCGGGACGTCCGTAAAAGGATTCCCCCCGAAAAGAAAAAAAAAAAAAAAAGGACAATATGCTCCTCTGCACATTTTGTGATGACTATACTCAGTTACTTAATGTAATGTAATTGTAAATAAACTAGGTTGAAAATAATAACTAACAACTTCCGAACAGGTGGTAGAGTTACATTAAGTTCATTGTTTTGTTTCACTGACTTTTTACAAACACTTTTAAAAGTTTGCATGTTATAAATGCATTTGAGTTTCTCAAACAGGTTAGATATTTTTTCACATAATTCTGGCGCTGACTGTACGAGTTGCTTCTTCGGGGAATCACGTGTTTTAGGCTCTCGCCCGCCGACCTTTACCGGCTCGCATCCGCCCTATATCCGCTATTTCAGCTTTACAGGGATAGAAAAAGCTTTACATGTTTTTAGAGGAACTAGATTAATCTCTTGTTGCTGATGTTTTTAACCTAAATTGGGTAGTTGAAGGCACGTTAGTCAACGGAAAATGCAGAAAACCACATGCTTCATTTAAGTATTTATTATCATAATCCTAATACTTTCTTAATGAACATAATCTTCTATATGAACATAATTTGTATTAATAATCAAACCCTAGGCGTACCACTATAGTCGAACTTTGTCGTTTTCTGTCAACATTTCTAATTTTTCCTCAAACAAATAAAATCGAGCACTGGTCTATTTCCGATAAATTGTAGCGGTCTCAGTAATGAGTGTGGGGCTTCTTAATAGCCTTAACAAGCCATCGGACCGCGGTGACGAGCGGCCTATCCTCTGCTTGATGTAAACGATACGATTGAGAATCTGACCTACCAGAGGTCAGCAAATTCAAATTGTTATTTATTTTGCTTTTTAACCTCTTGGTTCAACCACAGTTCTCTCCAAACTATCTTTAGTTTGGACCAAATACTAAAAATGTCTGCTAGGTTGACGGTTTCGATGATTACACTAAAATGTTAAATCACATGATTCAAAACTCGCAAGCAGTAATGGTACAGGGATTCAGAGAATTTTAAGGGATTATACCTACCTCCGACTGTATTCTGGATTGCTTGGATTTTTAATGGGCGTTTTCCATAAGAGAGTTAGCTGCAAATTGTAAAATGATCACAAAGTAGGCGTTTCGGTAGTTTTTAACTCCGAACCACATGGGATCCTCTCAACCAGAGTGCCGGGCCTAAGTATCCGGCTTATTAGTTAGTGTTGTACTTATGCTGTCCCATATTCATATTTATTTTCAGGCAACCAAACCTCATTTTGTGTAATTCGTGTCCCCTGTCGGGACAGCGCGTGTAACTGATTGCCTCTCGCTCCCACGTCGTCCTCGAGGATCGGTCCGTCGTCGCTGCAATTCGCCTAATTGACCTCAAACAGCGCTGCTATTATTTGCAATGCTCTTTCCTACCGCGCTGGAACGATAGAGCTATTTTTAGCCTTCTTCACTGTTGAATTGCATATACGCATAGGATATACGTGTTGTATTATTGTCAGAGTGAATGAAATACTTATCGGTACGATTTTGTTCAGTAGAATTATAGATGGTTGGGGATACAAGAGGACGCAGGTTGATTAATTGTCAACCTTTTGCATTAATTGTCACTATTTTCTACATAAGACAGCTTGTAACTATGAAATTCTGGTTTGGGTGTTTAAAAAATGGCAAAAAAAGTTCGCAGTTAACTTAAATCTGACCCAAATAAACACTACATTGTGTATTGATCGCAGATATTACAGCGTGCTATTGTTAAAATAGTTTTATTGAGTTTAGCCGCTTTTAGCCGTATCGATATCGGCTTGCCAGAAATATCTCTGAAATACGGCTTAGACTTGAATAATACAGTGGAAGTGGAAGAATATTTTTGTAGAATCGATAACTACTTTCCAATATTTAGGACGGTTGCATTTCTTTGAAAGATTCATGTTTACAAGTATTGTGTAAAAAATCGAGGCAAAATCTGTTCACTGTCGCGGGAAGCCGCTGGATGCGGACAGCGCAGGACCGATTGTTGTGGAGATCCTTGATAGGGGAGGCCAATACCCAGCAGTGGGCGTCGTACGGCTGACATGATGATGATGATGATATCTGTCAAAATTTATTCATTTATTGCTTTCTCGTTTGTAATACATTGGTCTTAAAAGTCATTTTAGTAAAATACAGCTAAATCAAAATCTGCAAGATTGAAAGATTCTAACCAAAAAAACAATTTTTAAATAGGCATGGAACACTTTGTGATTTAGTAAACTCGCATTCACTTATACATTATTTTTTGGCTTAACAATATTTTTCGGGTTGTCGGTCGATTCGGATGCTGAGCCCAAAACGTTCCGAAATCTTCTCATCGTTAGCATTCAGTTCTTAAATTAGATTTGTTTACAAACACGTTGTAAGCAGCGGCGAGTGCGACTGTACTGACAACGTGAGAATTGTTGTGTTGTGAGTGAGAAACTGGTGATTTACACGAGTGTCCTAAATTGAATGCATTTTTAACCGTCTTGAAAAAAGGAAGATTTTCTTTGGATAAATGTTTACTCAGAACTTCGGTAGTTTTGAAAAAGTTTTGGGAAGGATATATAAATACCAGATGCTTCCTATTTTTATTAAAGTGCAGTCCTGGGGTGGCAATCAGCATGTGCACATCGAACGTTCAAACAGTGAATTCGAAGTACGAAGGAGTGCAAAGAACTAAGCCATTTTTTTTTCTATACAAATGACTGAGAATGCCAATTTAAGGTGAGGATACCAGATGAATAAAATTGCCGTTTTTATTGAGCAAGATCAGGATGAGATTTGGCGTTAGCCAGAATTGCTTAGCTGATGATGATGTTTGAGTGGCCTGGGGTTCTGCTGGTTCGTTAGACCCGTTTATAGTGGTTATGTTTTGGAACGACATTTTTTTTTTATGTTTTTGTATTTTTATTCATTTCTTCATCAGACAGATCTATGGTAAGCTGAGGGCCCCTCAAATATACATACAATGTTTTGTTTCTAACAGGGAAGATAGAATACTAATCAGATACTTTCGGAAAAAGGCTTTTTCAATATTTCAGCTTCATAATTTGATGATAACCCTTTTGGGTTGCACGTCATAATTCGAATAGCAGGAGTCAATTCTGAACGGCCATTAAGCTTCTCAGTGTAGAGCTTGAGTTATTGCGGTCTATTTCGGGAGGAAACAGTATTGTTTGTGCGACGATGGCTGATAGCTCAGATTCAGTAGTTAGTGCGTAGTTGCATTGGAATAATCATAGCAAAGTAACACGAAGGTCAGATGACTTCAGTGGGTAAGCGTCGCCACCAGCAAACCCTTGGTGAATTCAAGGTCAATCAGAGTTGAACACGATGAAAAACTGATGCCTTCCTGTAAAGTGTCTATGGAATTGTAGGTGTATGACTTCGAAGGCGAGGCAGGAGAGGCTTGTAAATAATTAAACAACAACATGCCCTACGAAAATGATGTCTGTAAGATGTAATAAGACTTGAGTAAAAACCTTATTACTACGAGTACGAGTTTAATAAGAATACAAACGCCTTTTTTAAGAGTCAACGACTTTTCAGGCTACCCATTTCCGTTTATTATCTCGCACTCGGTGAAAGGAAATTCTTTGCAAGGGGAAAAAACTAGAAATGGATGGCATAACATTCCATTGACTGTACATTACTAATGAAGTGTATTTTTAAATATTTAATAGTATGTATACATATATCAATTTATATGGTTTAGGTTAGTATATGTATTTTATCATTTATAGTATGTTTATATAGTTATTTGAGTTTATCATTTAAAATCATCATTAGTTTAAATTAAGTTCTAGTTAATATATGTATTTTTTTTTATTTGAATATTTTGTTTAATGTCGTATTATTATTATTATTTTTTAAAAAACACTGCTGCACCGCCTACTATATTTTTCTGCTTAGCCCTATGGTTGACTGGTAGAGAATGCCTTTTTCGGCATTAAGTCCGCCCTTTGTAACAATCACGTTGTGCAATAAAGAATAAATAAATAAATATAAAACAGCATTCCACTGGAAGATAAAGTACAAGACAACCCTATCAATACACTGTTCCAGAAACAATTTCAAAAACAAAACCCACGTCTTTGATATCCCTCTGGGCCATGAAATAATTTAAAACAATAATTTAATTGTTATTCTTTTCAACCTTGTGTGTATGTTTTAGATAGCTGAACTGTTAACATTGTATGGTGTCACCGTGGGTTCACCCTTGTTTGATCGAACAACGTTTCGTCGAAAATCAGTTGGTCGAATTTCAGTTGCAATAAAATCAGTTCGGAGAATTATTCATTTGACCGAATATTTAATTGGTAAATTTTAATTTGATGTAATTATTTGTTTGAACGAATTTCATTTGAACTAATTTCATATTATTAAATTTTCAGATGCACTAATTTTACTTGAACGAATGTTTCATTACACTAATAATGGTTTAGTCGAAACATCGTATCAAATAATTAATTATTTATTTTTTCGTCACTGCCCTATACTATAGTTTGGGCGGAACCGACTCGGTTAGATTAGGTTAGAAGGTTTAAGGCGGGAGCGAAGCGGAGCGTAGCTCCCGCCTTAAGCCTTCGTGGTTATTTTTTTTTAAACCCAAAAGACGACTTGCCGCATTACATGCTGCTTGGCATGTTATACCATCTGAAAATTACATCAAATGAACATTCTACCTTTTGATCATTAGTGCAAACGTTGTTATAGCAAATAAACATTCGACGAACTGAAAATTCTATCAAATGATATTATACAAAGTGATGATTTTCTCAAACGTTGTTCGATTTAGTAATATTATATCAAACGTTGTTCGATCAAACAAGGGTAAACCGTCACCGTGTGTATCTTTTTATATAAATACGCAGAGAAAATGATCGCATGAATACCTACCTACTCGGAATAATGTACTTATACAGTAGCTGAATATTGTCCACGCGGTAGTTACGAGTGCGTCGCAAACACAATATAAGTCGCCTATTTGCGATGTCAGAGAGCCGTAAAACAGCATCAAACCGAGCGCAGTAAACCAGCGAGTAGGCAGCTTGACTAACCCAGTTATATTGGCATTTGTAACGATTTACTGAGACGTTATGATAATCAGTAATAAGTAGATACATTCAAAAAAATATACGTATCATATTTTGGCTCTGTGCGGTCAACGGCATTACAGTTCTGGTTAGTTCTCTGTTCTCTCTTACTACTGAACGGATTTTTTGATGAAAGTTTACGATAATATAGCTTATACATCTGAATAGGCTATAGGCTACAATTTATGAAAAAAAATGTTTTTTTTAAACTAAAGTTCACGCGGACGAAGTCGCGGGCGACAGCTAGTTTATAATAAATTAACATTACTTAGTCTTCAAGGCTATGCAAGTCATCGATGCACGAGGACTTTGGTCTCCCAGCGACTACCGCAATACAAATTCCGTAGAGTTTTGTACGTACGCGTAGCCGTTTTTTGTTCATTCGGCGCCGACACTCAATTTTGTATTGAGGTAGTCTCTGAAAGACCAGAACCGTCGGGTGTCTAAGACTTCCTTTCGAAGATTTGCTTTGCGTGCTGTACGAATTAGGTACGAAGCCATGGTTTAGACCAGTGGTACGGAGGGGGCCTTAGCCAGTCGCGTCGCACAAAGCGTTTCTCTGATTTAAATGAGGTTCATGTTTCATGCCAATTAAATATCCAAACTTTATTTAGTTCATCAACTTTTAACTATTTCGTTGGTCAACTATGTTTGTCACTCATCTTCATTACCGTACCGGAGTATTTAAACTTTATGACTGTTGGCGACCTGCACCGCACCTTTTTGTACAGCTTTTTAATTGTCTATTTTCCATATATTTTTCTATTGTCTTTATCGATTTGTCAGTTTGTGTAAAATAAACGAAAGTGCATGTGGTGAAAAATCTGGTTTCCATTATAATTAGGCTGTCCTCAACATTTTGGTGTCAGAAGTATTAAGCGACAATGCCCATGATCACCCGATCCCGCTCGGTGGTTAAAAGTAATCCGGAATTTAGTGGAAGTGCATCAAATTCTAGTGATATTGCTGCAAATCAAGACGGTGCCCCTTCCTGTGGTGCCCTCGCACTAGCACCGTCCAGCATACCTCACACCGAAGCACAACCTCCTAATTTACCGGACCAAAGCGCCCAAGCGCCAACCGTAAGCGTATCACATAATTCACCTACAATGCATTCACAATCTCATTCCAAATCCAGCACTCGTTCTTCATCCACCGTAAAAGCGCAGCAGCTGGCTGCAAGGGTCGAACATGCTCGACGCTTAGCTAAAATAGACGCTGATCGCGAGAAAGCTGATGCCGAGCGTGAAAAGGCCGCTGCCGAGCGTGAAAAGGCCGCTGCCGAGCGTGAAAAAGCGCTAGCAGACCTCGAGCTCGAAGCTGAGCTCGCAGTCATTGCCAGCGGCTCCTTACGCAGCTCAAAAGTAGATTACGTAGAAAATTGGTTAGTTGGCTCTCATGATAGTAATATAGCTTTCGAACACAATAATCAATCATGTCCTTTCGACAGGGAATCTGTACATGATTTGGAGAACTGTGACGGCGCACGTCAATTACGTACAAAATCGGTGTTGCGACCCGATATTGCGTCCGCTGCCGAAGCTGAGGCCAAAGCTACCTTTTCGTCTCCAGTCCAGAGGTCAAGACCGTGTGATGACCATGGGTTTGCCAAGACGCAACCTAGAGCATTCAACTCTCATCGTGTTCATCCAGAAAAATGTAATTTGTATACAAATAAAACTAACGACAGGGTTGATACACAAAACAATTTAATTCAACTCGCTAAAGCCATCGCGGACCTTGGACAGAAGAGGACAAGGGTGAGTGACCTCCCTAGGTTCGACGGTCGTGCTCTGGACTGGCTTCCATTCTCAAGGGCCTTCATACAGTCCAAAGCCAGCTTCACGCCGAGCGATAATATTACGAGGATCACAGGAGCTCTTCATGGTCCAGCGCGGGAGGCGGTTGCGATGCTTCTGGTATCCGCTGACGATCCAGAACAGATCATGAAGGCTTTGGAATGCCGGTTCGCTCAACCAGAGTACATTGTGCTTCAGCAGCTTGCTCTCGTTCGAGGTCTTCCCAGACTCGCCACTTATGAGGCACCACGTGAGCTCAATATCTTCGCCTGTCGTGTCCGCAACTGCGTGGAGGTCATTCGCCTCCTCAACCAACCAGAGTATCTGGCTGCTCCCGAACTAGCTAACACCATTATCGGCAAGCTAACTCCCCTACTTCGGTCAAGGTGGGCTGATTTTGCGGCGATACGAGTTGACTCTGGCAAATTTAAATTAGAAAATTTGGCAGACTTTTTAGAAAATGAAGCAAATCTACAAATAAAATTTGGTTTTATAACGTCAGAGTCGACACTTGTCAATGTCAACAAAAGTCAACCCATCAAAACAACCAAAGATAAAATTTACGCAATTGCAACCTCGGCAGACTCAACAAAAAGTAATTTTCTTTGTCAGTACTGCAACAAGAGCAAGCATGAGGTGAGTGATTGCGGAAATTTTAAATCTCCCTCTTTGGATGATCGTTGGCAATGGGTGATGGAAAACAAATTATGCCGTAAATGTCTTAGGAGGGGTTCACACCGTTCACACCAATACAAATTTTGCAAAAAGAGGTGTGAAGTTGAAGGTTGCCCGGCAGAGAGGAGGCACCATACACTTCTCCACAGAGTGCGTTCAGCAATCACTGCCCATGTAGAGGTACAGTCAGCTCCGTCAACATCTTCTGCGACTTCGGTACAGTCAGCAGGGGAAATACCTACTACGGTTTTCGAGGCAAGCACTTCTGCGGTTAAGTCGAAGTCAGCCATCGTGGCTCATAGTTCTATGCCACTGAATTCATCGAATTTGAAGCCACTCCTTAAGGTGATAGCGGTCACCGTTACTGGACCCCATGGCAGTGTCGATACACATGCCTTACTGGATGATGGGAGTTCCGTGACCCTGTTGGACCAATCCGTGGCTGACGCAGTGGGAGCTAAGGGGCCCAAGTCCAAACTAAATATCGACTGCATTAGTGGATTGAACACGCAGACTGTCGTAAGTCATGTTGACATAAAGGTAAGAGGTCGTCACAGTGCCGACACTTTTGAAATAAAGGCGCGTTCAATCCCCAACCTGGGTATTAGAAGTCAATCTGCATCGTTAGGTGACATAGCAGAATATAGATACTTTGCTGATTTAGCAGATACTTTAATTTATCATGATGCCAAGCCTATGCTACTCATAGGAGCTGACAATTGGCAGGTAACAATTCCTAAGGAAGTTCGTCACGGGAATCGTATTCAACCCGCAGCGGCCCTCACAGCGTTAGGGTGGGTCCTTTTTGGTACCATGCCACATGGGTCTAGCTACACTGAATCATACAACCACATTTCCGCTGCTGATGATAATGATCTTTCCTTGGATATTCTTATCAAGGACTATTTTAAACTAGACTCAATAGGAATAGTCAAGGTAGATCATCGTAGCGCTAGTGAGCAACGTGCGTTAGACATACTAGAAGACACAACAAAACACCTTGTTTCTGGTAGGTACGAAACAGGCCTGTTGTGGCGAGATAATATCACCGCTGTCCCTAGAAGCCGTGAGCTGGCCCTGTCTAGGTTCACAAGCCTCGAACGGAAGATGGCTAAAGATAGTGCCTACGCTGATGCCTACAAACAAAATGTTCATGGTATGATTTCCAAGGGATACGCCGAGCTATGTACTGATCCTCCGTCTGGTGCAATTCCTTGGTATCTCCCACACTTTGGCGTCATCCACCAACACAAAAAGAAGCTGCGCGTCGTCCATGATGCAGCAGCGAAATGTGCGGGTGTCAGCCTGAATTCGCTGCTGTTGACTGGACCAGATCTTCTTCAGCCACTACTTAGCATCGCCATGCGTTTTAGGGAAGGACTGGTGGCTTTGACGGGAGATATCAGGGAAATGTTTCCCCAAATAAAAATAAGTCCAGAAGATAGGGACTCCCAGCGTTTCCTATGGAGAGACAGTCCAGACCTACCACTCCAAGAGTTTCGAATGTCTTCGATTATATTTGGTGCCGCATCCAGCCCATGTACAGCGTTGTGGATCAAAAACAAGAACGCTAGTAAATTTCAATCCACATTTCCAGATGCTGTGCGATCTATCATCGAAGATCATAATCATCCGGCGATCGCGAAGTTAACATCTCACACGTGCTGTGCGTGAAAATAAATTCAAAGTAGTGATTGGAACATTCTGAAGTGACTGTGTCGTATATAGTTGTGAAGCCTACTTAACATTCTGGCCGATGGAGTAATCATTTCACTTAAACATCAAGTAACCAGTGAGTACTAAGGAAAATAAAATATCTCAATTTCTCCGAGCGGTCACTGCACTAATCTACGACGACCCGCATCGTGTCCGCTGTGACGTAACATCAATGAACTGACCACCGGCAGCGCGTCGGCTCGCTTATCTGTTGAAATAAGCCTACCATAAGTGAGGTGTAAGCAACACGTTGCTATTGCAGTGTAAAGGCGTTATAGCTAACCGTACGTATCACCTGTTTTTCGACGTAGGTATATCATAATGGATAAGATTGTCTGTGGCGGCTGTAATGCTGTTATTAAGGATAGGCATTTTATGAAATGTCCTGGATGTAAACAAAAATATGATCTCGAGTGTGCTAATCTGTCTCCTAAACGGCTGAAGAAAATGAGCGACGAATATAAACGAGCATGGCGATGCCTGGAATGTAAAAGCAAGTTGCCCAAATTGGACAATACTAAGACGCCTGTGCGGTCGGCAGCCCCGCCACCCATGCCTGCGGCCAGTGAGGGTGAGTCGGATACTGATAACTTCTCGGACAGTAATATAACACTACGGAGAAAGGGGAATTATGTCACGGAAAATGGGCTCAAAGAACTGCTGAAGACTGATAGACTAGAAACTCAAACTATAATAGAAGCATCCGCTAAGGGTTTGTCGAGACAATTAAAAGCGATGAATGTTCAATTTACAAGTTTCCAGGAATCTCTGTCATACATTAACACCCAATACGAGGACCTGAAAAAGGAAATTAATGATTTGAAAAAGTTGCTAGGTTCCACAAACTCTGAAGTAAAATCTCTAAAAGAAGAAAATAATAAGTTGAGGGAGGGTCTTAACACGTACGCTGCCCGAGTCAAAGAGTTGGAAGTGGAGAGCCAGAGACAGCAGCAGTGGGCAAGATTGCAGAACTTAGAACTTGTCGGTATTCCTGAAAACAAAGACGAGGGGTTGCTGGATGTTGTTTTAAAAGTGACGACCTACATTGGCACTCCCATAGAGCCATCGGACATCGAGTTTGCTCACAGAGTGCAGCCAAGGCGTGCCGTGAGCGCCTCCCATGCGCGACCGATTATTGTTAAACTCAAGCTACGGTCTACGAAGGACAAAGTGGTTGCAGCAGCGCGAAAACATCGCAACATGACTGCCAGAGACATTGGGATTGGCGGCGGGGAAAGCAGAATTTACATCAACGAGCACCTCGTCAAGGAAAACAAAATGCTGTTGAGTTCTTGCAGACAAAAGGCAAAAGAAGTTGGTTGCAAATATGTTTTGACAAAAAACTGCCGCATTTATGTCAGAAAAAACGACACTTCGCCACCGATCCCGATAAACACAACAGCCGACTTGCTCAAGATTCGTTAGATGTCCATTTGATCTACAAATCGACTAATTGTATTCTATTTTTGTCTAACTGTCACTGTATTAATATGACAACTTTTTTAAGTAATTTTACGCACTTATACAACTTACACACACACAACACACATAAGCTCACGCTTCATACAGATAACTGTTTTAATTATACTGAATGTTTTTTAAAAACATTTAGTATAATTAAAACATCGTATTTAACATTTACTTACCGCAAATGCATATTTCAGTCATGCATATGTCTATCTACAACACTACAACAACAACCACTACTAATCGTTGTTCTGAACAGATTATTTTTAAAACAAAATTTCGAATTCGGCTATCACCTAGCGCCTATCTCTTTATTTTACTTCTATTCTATATTAAAATGTATCATTTTATATAATTATATCAACGTCATATATATGCACAAATATGTACTTTTTGATGAAAATGAATGGTAATAATATGAAAAAAATGAAATTATTCTATCACAACGTAAGAGGACTACGAACTAAGACTAACGAATTTTATAACAATTTGCTGTTACTTGACTCGGATGTAGTTATGATTACTGAGACGTGGCTTTGTGAAGGCATTTTTGATTCTGAGCTGTGTGACGAAAAATATTCCGTCTTCCGACGAGATCGAGGTTCCTTGGGGGGTGGGGTGATGATTATGTGTGTTTCGGGATTGCAAGCCCGTGCAAGACCCGAGTGGCAGAGTCAGGACGTGGAATGTGTATGGGTTACTGTTCCTGCAGTTGCAATCGGTTCCACGAATGACTTGCATATTGCTACTGTATATATTCCACCTAACTCACAAGTCTCAGTGCGAATTCAAGCATTCATAGACATGTTATCACAAATTAGCAGCGATCACTGCGGTGATCATTTCATCATCGCAGGTGACTTTAACCTTCCCAACATAGACTGGCAAACCTCAGAGCCGACTATCTTAAGAAAGGGTTCCGTTGATCTTCAGAACACAGCATCAAATCTTGTTTTCCAGTCCTCCTTTTTAGGTCTCTCACAGTATAACAAGCATCTTAACAAAAGTAATAATATATTGGACTTAGTTTTTTCTGATTTCCCTATATCCATAGCAGAGTCCGAGTTTACACTAGTCAAAAAAGACCTATTTCACCCACCCCTTTCTATTTGGTAACGGATATTTTAATTCGAACAATTAAGCCACGGTCACGCACTAAGTTTCAATATGGACGCGCTGACTTTGATGTCATCAACAAAGTACTCTATAACCAAGATTGGTCTTTTCTAAGAGAAAACAAAAATATTGAGGAATTGATAACAGGTTTTTACTTAATTTTAAATGCATTAATACAGACTTATGTACCAAGGGTCCACTGCTCAGGCACTTATGCTTATCCGAAATGGTATAGTGGAGCTCTGATAAAAATAATCAAAGAAAAGTCTAAAACTCATCGTGATTGGAAGCGTCATAAAAACCCAAATGATTACGCCCTTTTTAGTGAGCTTCGAAAAATGCAAAAAAAGCTACAGACTGAGTGCTATGAATCTTATATAGACTTTTCACAGCAAAAAATTAAAACACAACCAAATTTCTTTTGGTCGTACATAAAGTCCAAGAAAAGTAATGGTTCCAACTATCCTAAGTACATGACTTACGATAATAGTTCAGTAAATGGGCCCTCGGATATATGTTCTGCATTTAGTGACTATTTTGAAAAGAACTTTAGTGAATCGTCGAACATAGGCTCACTTAACTTCCAAGATAAAAATCCCAGATCAGATATTATACATAGTATAAGTACTGATAGTGAGACGATCTTTAAATTACTGAATGATTTAGATACCACAAAGGGTGCTGGATGTGATAATATTCCTCCAATTTTTCTTAAGAAATGTGCTAAATCCTTGTCGGGTCCGGTAGCCTTAATTTTTAATAGGTGTCTCGAGGAAGGATATTTTCCTACACTCTGGAAAAAAGCCCACATAGTGCCTGTTCACAAGAAAGGGTTTAGGACCTTGGTTGAGAATTATCGACCTATATCAATACTCAACGTACTGAGTAAACTGTTTGAGCGAGTCATTCACACATTTATTTACCCAGTAATATCAATTTCAGTACCTGTGGAACAGCATGGGTTCATGAGAGGCCGTTCTACAGCCACTAACTTGGGAGTTTTTAGTGATTACGTAGCGAACAATATGGATGGTGGATCGCAGGTGGATGTGATCTACACGGACTTTGAGAAAGCCTTCGACCGAGTGGATCACATTATACTTTTGCGCAAGCTCTATGAGCTGGGAATCCGTGGTAGTTTGCTGAGGTGGATGGAATCTTACTTGCGGAATCGATCTCAGGCTGTCGTGTTGGGTGGTTTTTGCTCTAACTTTGTAGGTGTCCCTTCCGGTGTTCCGCAGGGATCAATTCTTGGACCCCTTCTATATGCTGCCTACTTATACGATGTGTCTGAATGTTTTGAACATGCTCAGTTTCTAATGTACGCTGATGACACTAAAATTTATATGAAAGTACAGAACATTGCGGATTGTGCTGCAATCCAAGCTGATCTTGATCGGCTGGGTCGGTACTATGCTGAAAACCGAATTGGTGTTAATATAAGCAAATGTTCATTTATATCCTTTACTCGTAAAAACATCGCATTGAGTATGAATATGCTATTAATAATAGAAAAATTGCCAAATTAAATTCTGTAAGGGATCTGGGTGTTCAAATGGATAGTAAATTGACCTTCGCTCAGCATCTGGAAGCTGTTACCAATAAGGCCTTTAAAATGCTGGGTTTTGTTTTGCGGGTTAGCAGACCATTTTCCGATACAGGTTGCCTAAAGGTGTTATACTTTTGTTACGTCAGGAGCATCCTTGAATACTGTAGCACAATCTGGAACCCTCAGTACACTACCTATGCTCACGATCTTGAAAAGATCCAGAAAAAGTTTGTGAAGCACCTTAATTTTAGATCGCATTGTCCTCCTGGTGACTATGAGCAATCCTGTCGCCGTCACAACCTCGTTACTCTTGAAAATCGGCGTATTCTGGTTGATATGTCTTTTCTGCATGGTATATGCAATGGTTACATTAATTGTTCAGTTTTGTCTTCAAGTGCGCTTAGTTTTTGTGTCCCAAGAAAAAGATCAAGACATACGAAATTGTTTGCTGTTTCACAAACGCGCACAAATTACGCACAAAATTCCATCATTAGTCGGTTACACAGAAATTTCAATAAAATATTTAGTAGTACTGATATTTTTTATAGCGGTAAGGCTAAATTCAAAAAAGACATCCTTAAAGTTCTTACTATATATTAACACATACATTCACACACACACACACACACACACACACACACACACACACACACACACACACACACACACACACACACACCACAAATCTCACATTTAAGCGCATGCACACCTCCTAACATACTGGTCATAGGTTGTGAGTTTTGATTGTCGAATTAATTTAGTACCTAACCAAAATAATGTAAATCCTTCATTGGCTGTATTTTTGTTATATTAAGTTAAGATTTACATTGTAAATAAGAGCTGTGGATTTTGTAATAAAATAAAATAAAAATAAAATAAAATCATTATATGGACGATTTTTTGGGAAGTTTTGACAGTATCAGCGAAGCTGCCCAGCGTGCATCGGAAATATTGAATATACACAAGGCAGCTTCTTTTGAAATGAGGTCTTGGGTGTCGAACCATAAGGAAGCATTAGCTTTGATCCCTTCCGACCTACACGCTACGGAGGTAACGGAAGTAAATCTTGGTCCAACCTCTCCCTCACGAATTCGTGTGTTGGGGCTAACGTGGAATGTCAGCGAGGATACACTACACTTTTTGCAGTCACTTCCTAAATTTCCAACCAACTTTACAAAGCGTTCAGTTCTTTCTTTGCTAATGTCCTTTTATGACCCTCTAGGTTTGTTAATTCCAGTAATTATGAAAGGTAGAGTGCTTTTCCAGAAAACCTGGAAGTTAGGTATTGACTGGCTTCAAACTTGGTTTACCCTTGTTTGATCGAACAACGTTTCGTCGAAAATCAGTTGGTCGAACAACGTTTGAGAAAATCATCACTTTGTATAATATCATTTGATAGAATTTTCAGTTCGTCGAATGTTTATTTGATAGAATTTTCAGTTCGTCGAATGTTTATTTGCTATAACAACGTTTGCACTAATGATCAAAAGGTAGAATGTTCATTTGATGTAATTTTCAGATGGTATAACATGCCAAGCAGCATGTAATGAGGCAAGTCGTTTTTTGGGTTTAAAAAAAAAATAACCACGAAGGCTTAAGGCGGGAGCTACGCTCCGCTTCGCTCCCGCCTTAAACCTTCTAACCTAATCTAACCGAGTCGGTTCTGCCCAAACTATAGTATAGGGCAGTGACGAAATTCGATAATATGAAATTAGTTCAAATGAAATTCGGTCAAACAAATAATTACATCAAATAAAAATTTACCAATTAAATATTCGGTCAAATGAATAATTCTCCGAACTGAAATTCGACCAACTGAAATTCGACCAACTGAAATTCGACGAAACGTTGTTCGATCAAACAAGGGTAAACCTTCAAACTTTGCCATGTTCTTTGGTTGAAGATTGGAAAAATTGGTTTAATGAAATTCAAAATTTACAAAATAGTTCGATTCCCAGGTGCTACATGAGCAACTCAAGATTGTTCAAAAACGTCCAGCTTCACGTTTTTGCCGACGCAAGCGAACGAGCTTATGGTTGCGTAGCCTATTGGCGTTTCACTTGCGTCGACGACAGCGTTAGTTTATCTTTGATTGGAGGAAAAGGTCGGCTGGCGCCTCTCAAACCAGTTTCCATTCCGAGATTGGAGCTGCAAGCCGCCCTTATCGCTTCACGTTTTGGCGCATATGTTTCGGAAGCGCACAGGCGAAAACCAGATCAAACATTTTATTGGTCGGATTCGCTTACAGTTTTAAAATGGCTCCGTAGTGACGCCTGCGTATTTAAAGCATATGTTTCATTCCGTGTGGGAGAGATAGCTGAAACGACCAGCATCCAACAATGGAGATATGTTCCCACAGCGTTAAATGTCGCCGACGACGCTACGCGGAATTGCCACGACTTTTCGACTTCATCACGATGGTTCACCGGCCCTTCATTTCTCTTGTCTCCCGACTCTGATTGGCCGCTTGAACCAGCGTGCAAAGTCCCCCCGATTGTCGAAGAACTAAAGTGTGATTCGGAATCGGTGGGACTCCTAATTGCTGAACCGCAACAACTGCCTTCACCGGTAGTGGCGGACCACCTTCGTTTCAGTAGGTGGCTACGTTTGCTTCGCGCGACAGCTCGCATACATCAGTGTGCAAAAGTGTTTCGGTCAATTTTAAATCCAAATTCAATATTTTCTCCTCATTCTCCTCGAGATCATCAAAATTTCATTTCACTCACTGTCGAAGATCACAACGTTGCAGAGATCCATTTATGGCGTAAAATTCAATTAGACTCTTTTCCCGATGAATTAAGTTGCGTTCTCGCAGCACGTCCTATTTCAAAAGATAGCAGACTGAAAAATTTATCGATTTTTCTCGGAGAAGATGGCCTGCTTCGACTTTCTGGCTGAACTGCCGCAATCAACGACGTTGAGTCCACTCCTATAGTACTAGACGGCCGACATAGAATTACCAGACTACTGATCCACTCTTGGCATATCAAGTTTGCCCATGGAAATAATGAGTCGGTAGTGAATGAGCTACGCCAGAGGTTCTATATTCTCAGCTTGAGACCAGCCGTCAGAGGACAGCACAGAAGTGCCAGATCTGCCGCATCCGTAGAGCTGAACCCGTCAGACCACCGATCGGAGATTTACCAGACGCCAGGTTGGCCCATCACCAGCGCCTTTTTACCCACGTTGGACTAGATTACTTTGGCCCTGTCACCATCACCATTTGCAGACGAAAGGCCAAAAGATGGGTAGCGCTCTTCACATGCATGACCGTGAGAGCAGTACACCTAGAAATCGTCGACAATCTATCTTCGGACTCTGCCCTGATGGCGCTGCGACGTTTTATCGCCAGAAGAGGATGCCCAACCCACATCTACTCAGACAATGGGACCGCTTTCGTTGGCGCCGCCAGAATGTTGCCAGAGCTGTTTGATTTTTGTGCCAACAGGAAAATAGAATGGCGTTTCATACCACCATCAGCACCTTTCATGGGGGGCTGTTGGGAGCGACTAGTCCGATCAGTCAAGAACACAATTGCAGTGACTCTGAAAGAGCTCTCACCAAAGGAGGAAGTTCTGAACACCCTGCTTCTTGAGGCTGAATGTATTATAAACGCGAGACCGCTTACTCACGTGTCAGTCGAAGAAGATTCGGATCACGCTATAACTCCATTTACCTTTTTGATCGGTAGCTCCAGTAATGAGCCAGTGGTCGGAGCTTTCAATGACGCAGATCTATACAGACGAGCCGATTGGAGGAAGGCACAAAGACTAGCGGACCGCTTTTGGCAGCGCTTTGTCAAGGAATACCTGCCGACTCTTGCACCTCGAAGAGCGGTTCCGCAGACGCAGCAACTGAAGGTTGGCGATCTGGTATTCATAGCAGATGGAACACTTGCTAGGAATTGCTGGCCACGTGGTCGCATTACGGCAGTGCATCCCGGCAAGGATGGCATAGTTCGGGTGGTGGATGTCACTACAAAAGGAGGCGTGCTGCGTCGACCCACTCGCAAGGTGGCGTTGCTGGTCGCCGGCCAGTAGAATTGGGTGCTTCTCACCGTCGGGGGCCATGTTGGCGACCTGCACCGCACCTTTTTGTACAGCTTTTTAATTGTCTATTTTCCATATATTTTTCTATTGTCTTTATCGATTTGTCAGTTTGTGTAAAATAAACGAAAGTGCTTGTGGTGAAAAATCTGGTTTCCATTATAATTAGGCTGTCCTCAACAATGACCTAGCACAAATCTAACCAACGACGTTTTCTTCCTCCACCCAAATGCTGCCTTTTATTTCCCCAATTCATTCTTAAGACTTTTTTTATTACCAGATACCCCTTAATTATCCGACGAGATTAGTCTATAATAAAATGTAACACAAACGGCGAAGTAGTCCCAACAAATGCGTCGAGATGGCCGGTATGTAGGTGTAACGGTGTGGCGATAAAAGTGAATGTCGCCATTTCTTCCACGGTTGACATTTTGTGGTGTCGCACAATAGTTCTAATTCCGGGAAATGGCGCGAGGAAAGAGAACCGATTCCGACGCAAATTGGCGCATGGCAAAGTCAGTCGCGAAGTTACTGGCTAGCGGATTTTTGTTTCTGTGAAACGAAATCCGTATTACCTACAATGATATCATTATAAAAAGACGTAGATAAGATGTAGTTTAGTGTAGTTTCTTGTGCTAAAAATGTGGCACCCGAAATCAGGACTTCGACCACCTTAGAAAAGCATTGACAGTTTGAGACGACACTGCGCAACATGTAGCTGTTTCGTTTATGCTCTAGTAAATAATCATACTATCTTGTACACACTGTTGAATTATAGGTACAACAAAAACGGCCAACGTCCCACTGCTGGGCCTCAATTCAACTATGAGGTGGATAATAATAATTATAGGTACGCCAGGGGTCAATTTTTAACTTCGCGTCAGTACTGACATAACCTATCTACGTCTTTTTTACTGTAATATCATTGGTGTATTACCCATAAAATGACCAGAATGTCCAAAATAAAATGAAAACAATCTAAATTCCCTGCAGACGTAAACCGTCGACTAGTATTTGTACACAAAGTGTGTTGTGTTGACGTGTGTGATCGCGTCTATGTACGTCAGCCACCGGTCGCCACTAATGAGATTGTACATCGGGTAGGACATATTGACAAACATTACGTAAATAATAATTAACCAACCCGTCGTATTTTAACTCCTAGGCAGTTAGTTGGGTTTTTAGATTTTCATACAGACCTCTCACTTACTCGTAGATAGCGATATTGGTGCTCAAATACAACACTTTTTACTATTCCAATGTTGGTCCCATAAATTAAGTTTGCTGTATCAGAAATGAACTGTAAAATATTAGACGATTTAAATAGAGTAACTGCTGAGTTTCTTGTCGGATCTTCTCAGTAGAAACAACCTTCCGTCGGCGGTGGTAGAGTCACATCATGTGTTGTTTTTATGTTTTGTTTGTATATCGTATTATTATGCTTATGCTTATTAAGTGGTTAAAATAAGATTCTTGAGGATTCGAAAATACTGTGTTGTGGCCTACTTGAATAGATATTTATTGAATTTGATGTTGTGTTACTGTTCTGATGTTTATTTGGGTTCCTTCGAAATAAGCCGCACGCTAGAAATTTAAGCCATCCTTACAGATTCTATAAATTGCCTACGTTCTACCTGCTACGTGTGTCCAACAATCCGCACTGAGCCCGTGTGTTGGAGTATGACTCGCTCCACCTCATAGTTGAAGTGAGGCCTGTGCCCAGCAGTGGGACGTATAAAGGCCGTTTATTTGCTTTGTTATCGAAAAAAATAATCTAATAATCGACTTAGGTACTGATAATACCTAATTACCATAGAAGCAACGATGCATAATTTCACAATTGGCTAAATGCTGTTTCTTTTGTTTCAGAAATATGTCGTCAGTACGGATCGGAGTGGAGACATTCATGTCCATGTGCAGGTGGGTGGGTCTTGAAAACTACAACCTGATTCTAATTTATCCATGTTTTTTTCAAAAAAAAATAGCTCAGTAGACTTAGAATAATAATAATACCAACCTACTTCTTAAAATTTTGTGAATCCAGTTGTCCCTTTCTGCCGGTTTCTTGCTGGAATCAACACATACTATATAACTGGTGGTAGAGTCACATTGTTATTTTTCGATTCTTATGTTATAACTTGTCATAAGTGCTTTGTTTAGCTGTCAAAACAATACCGGAAAAACACACATTATAATTTATTTACTCTTTATTAACATTAGTAATTTGACGTATTTGATCAGGGCAACTTTCTTTACGCTACTCATTTGTTGACAAGAGAGAAAGTACATTGAAAAAAGAATTATATGTTTGCTGATACTCCCATTTCTTACTGGGGGATAGGGGGATTATCGGGACGCATCAAGTATCCACAAACAAATCGGATTTCAAAGGGTGTATTTGTCAGACAATACGATTTATTGCGCGCTTTAAGAAATCTGATACTTATGTACCAGATGTTTTAAAGTTACCGAGAATCATTCCATTCAAAAATAACTTTGAATTTGAACAATAAAAAAACTTGACCACTAGGCGTTCCAAGGATAAATGATAATTTATTTCAGATAGAAGTCCACACTTTAATATAAAATTATCATGAAAGGTAAGGTCTCCACCAATGCGTAAATGTCCTTTAACAATTGACAGTTGGATATCTGGAGGTATTAAAGCGTTATGAGCAAAAATACCGATACATTTTAAAATGACGTAGAACCTTTGTACGGAAGTTTTGTGCGGTGAGCAAGCATGGTCTATCATTGTTTTAACTTTTAACTGTGTGGTGTTAAGTTCGTAACTTAGGAATCAGGATGTCCAGTAAAGTTCCGCGGTGGTTTTAGTCGTAGTTATAGGAATACATCGCTCTAAGGTAGCATGAACATTTTGAGTTACGTGATGTGTCGTCGGAAAAATCCCCATGACCTTAGGCATGCGTAAATAACGCAGAATACTTATTTGCGTACTTACTTAATGCTTACGCCGGAAAACGTTAGGCCGATTTTCATTTCCCAACCAACGTTTTGCGTATGTTTCACTTTGCAAACGAACGTCCAGCAGAATTTAATTTTTACCTAATTTTCATTTGTCAACCTTTCATCTATTTTGGTTTTATTTCCCAGCCTCACGGTTGCCAACTTTATGTTTGGTCTGCTTTTTGTTATAAAACTTTTCAAAATGTCAACTTTATTGTGTAATTCGGTAGGGCATAGTGAATAGGTACCTTACTTGTTTGAACATCGATTGACCGAATTGATTTACATAATTTCTATGTTGTATTCCAAAATAATTTGGTTTATTTTTTTTTCTAAATAACCCCTTTAACCCAGATAACCGTGAGTTTAAGTGAGGTTGTGAAATGAAACAAAACTGAATCAAAAGTTGGCATATGAAAATTCGGCGTAATAAAATTCTGCGAAACGTGAGTTGAAAAATAAAAATCGGGCTAAATATTTCGTCGAGAAGACAGAGATCGCTCCAGCATGCACCTGACCTGATAGCTGTATTTCCTAGGTCTAGGGCCTATGTCGTAAAACCAAGATAAAAAATGAAGGTGAAAAAGTCGTGATCGATTTTGACATTTCAATTTGCGTCGTAAAAGTGGCGGCAAAACGACCAGCATCGGGCGCCATCTTGCGACGCGGCTGTCCGTGTTGATGAAAATTTATGTTATTACGGCCGCAATACTTTTATTTCTTTTCTAAAATATTACTTCCATCATAAATATAATTCTATACCGCAATATTGACAGAAATATCGAATGTTTTGGCAGTGTAATACCACTTTTCATAAACACTTGTAAAAGTTTACAGGAAATAAATTCCTTCGATTTGAATTGATTTTGAACAAGTTCGATCGAAGATTTTAGTATCCATGTCAAAGTTGAAAGCTCTTTAAATAAAATTGTTAGGAAAAATACTAACAACATTCTCAATAAAATGAAATGATTGCTTCAGTTTCATTCAAATATTTTTTTGTGAACTTACCATATTAAAATAAAGCCTCTAAGTTAAAGGGCTTTTAACCTTAAAGTGTCTTTTGATAACTTTGTTAGAAATCCCTGTCATTCTCTTAGAAATCAGGCAATTACTGGTATGGAATTAAGTAGTAGGTAATATTTGTTTGGAGCTTATCCACTATATTTTAGTCTAACTAAAATTGTACTCACTTCAATTTTTACATGCCTCTTACTCGGAAAGGGAATCATTCCAAAACATGGACAAGTAAGTCACTTTAGTTATTTTATTAGTAATAAAAACAACTACTTAGTTAGGTAACTAACAGGTACGGTGGACGGCACAACACTCTACCCATTTCCGGTCAGTTCTCCTTGCTCTATTGCAAAGGAATGAGATTTGGCAAGAGCGAGAGAAAAAACGGAAATGGGGTAACCTGATGTGCTGTTGACTGTACAGCCACAAACATACCGAACTTTGGATGTTCTAGTAATACAAAAATTTCTTTAAAAAAGAAGTTACTACATCTAGTACTAGATGCATTTTTGATTTAGAAAAACGTCGAATACATTTTGATTTATTCAAAGAATTTTGCGCGTTTATTTTTGTAATATTGTAAGTATTCTGCCTGTCCCGTTTGGCGCCACAGTATCAACGTAACACAACCAATCCAATTATTTGAACATCGTCTAGTTTCCTTGCTGTAATATCATTAAACCTACCTACCTTTGCGGTAATTTGATACCGAAGCGTTTCCTAAATAATGTTTCCTTCGTGTTTACTACAGAAGTTTGTGTTAACTAAGTGCAGATTATAACGATCTACTTGTATATAAAAGTTTTAGATAGTAAAATTGCCAATCATACATTAAGGTAGGTAGGTATGAATTGAATGGGGGGTGAATACCAATTTTTTAACAGGGCTCATATAGATATACGCTAAGTGGCGCCCTCTCTGAATTAGAAATCATATCATAGTTTAGGAAATAACGATTCAATAACACTAAGTACAGTTGTTTCCAAGATGATTTAGAATTTTTACGTTGTTAATAATCAAGGTAAGTAATCTACATAGTAGCATTCCCGCTGTTTTCAAGTAGTAAGTAGGTACTGAAATGTTGGTGAATCACCGGAATCACACGCAGGTATTTTTAGTAGGTTCGATGTAGGTAGTAGCCAAAAGTGTCAATAACGATCGTTTTAGGGGAACTTTCGGATAGCTACTACAATTAGGGTGAAATTCAGCTCTGATTTCACAGTGGACATACTTTATCCTATTTGTCACAAATTGTACAAAGGATTCTTTAATCATTGTTTTCTAGTCTATTTGTTTTTCATTGAATGAGGGCGCTACTTGAAGACTTTAGGTGGATTAACCAATACAAATTAGTCGGTTCCACTAAATCAGGAAACCTCACAATTCCAGGGCGACCTCAGCCAGCAGGACAAGCGCTGCGTGTTCGTCACCGTGCACGACCTTGGAACTAATCGTGAGTACCCTCACAAAAAAAACAAACAAACAAAAAATACTTTAACTGAATAGACCTGTCACAAAGTACTTTCAAACAAGAAATGAACATATTTTTATTAACAAAAAAAAAACGTTTTATTTGACAAAATATATTTTTGCCTCAGTCACAGTGACTTCAAATCGTGTGAAGTCATGGTCTAAAGTGCGTCCTTCAATTCCGAACTCGAATTTACCACTCAGAGATTACTTCATGTGTTTTTCTTAAATTAAAAATATAATGACTCAATCAAATGGGTCACAAGAACTGCTTTGCTGATTAAATTGAAACAAAAACACCATGATTATAAAATTGATAGAATCGTTTGTGAAAGAGGCTTAGAATAATACTCACGGATGATCAACTAAAGCCCCATCTCGTTGAAGTTCAAGCTGGAGTTTTCCGTCTGGTGAAGGTTTTGAATGAGGATCTCTTATCCTCCAGACTCATCGCTCGTGGACTTCGTGAGCAGCCCGGCCATGAGCGAGATCAAGGAGCGGTCCTGCTTCATCCACGTGGATGTGCCTGGACACGAGGAGAACTCGCCAGATCTGCCTGACTCGTTAGTAACTTGCGAAATAATTAAAAAATTAGGGGTCAAACACGCTGGGTGCTGCTGCATCAGATTAGTGATAATGGAATGTGGCAGCTTGTTCCTGTAGAACTTTTGAACTTGATGTTACCAGGAAGTTCCGCAAAATATACTACTTCTTTTTTACCAACTGCTGTTCAGGGGTGGCTTTACCTATAGTGCATTGATTGCACACAGGCGCTAGATCAGCTAGAGCCTGCCCTGCTGCTTTAGTACCTTGGACTATCGTCCAGCTAAATTCCACCTAGCTAGAGATTAAGAGAATGAGAGGAATTCAGCTAATTCAGCACTAGTCTGCTTGGATTTATTCAGAGGAGAATGCAGGTTTTTCACAGTTGGTCCATTTGAAAGCTAAGGTCTATAAGCTATCTTACTTCTTCCAGCTACCAGTTCCCGTCCCTCCAAACTTTGGGAGAAGACCTGATCACAGTGCTGGACTTCCTCCACGTGCGCTACGCCGTCGGCCTGGGCGAGGGCGCCGGCGCCAACGTGCTGGCGCGCTGCGGGCAGGCGCACCCGCGGCGCCTTCTAGGCCTCATCCTCGTCAACTGCACGGCCTCCACCTCCTCGGTGGCCGACGCCTTCCGCAGCCGCTTCTCCCGCTGGAAGGGTGCTGACATCTCCCAATCGGAAGAAGACTTCCTTATCTATCACAAGTTCGGCCATGTGAGTTTTGATCAGGAGACGCTTTTCGGCTATCAGGTATTCTTCCTCTTCGTTTGTTTACTAACAGATACTAATGGTGACAGCACTGACGCTATTATAAAATCAAGTAAGACTTTAAGATATCGTTTAAGCAGAATAAATTTTATGCTTTTCTATAATACAAGGCCGAATTTGTGAACACGTTTGAAAACTCAAAACCGACTGTTGTCAAAACCGCCATTGACTTCGAAAAGAAAAAAAAACGGATTTAATAAGTCACGATGTCACGATGTCTTATACTTCCATAAGATGTAATGTAGTACAGATGGCCAGGAAAGTGTTGTACCTACTAAGTTCTGTTGGATGCCTAAATTTTACAAATAGGTAAATTTTGTGCTTTTAATTCATTCTTATCTATGTTTCTGATTGATAGCTAAAGTTACCTTAAACTTAAAATAGAACAAACTTGGCTCACAGTTTAAAATTGCTTGTTTCAGTCTGAAATTGTGAAAAAATATGCATTCTCGATTAATAAAAAAAACAACATTCAAAGATCTAAAATTATCATTTGAATTTTCGCATGTTTATCGTTCTGCTTCATCTATAATTAAGTATACCTATAATCTATCATTTTAAAGTGGATATAACCTAATGGTTCATTCTCTACATGCGCAATTGTTGTGAGTATTTATTTAATTACATAATTATTATTGGCTGGCACAAACATTGGATTGTAGAAGCGTTTTTCCTTTGTTTATTACTAACCTACTAACTTTACTATGAACTTTAGTCTTAGCCTTTAGTGCTTAGCTTTTAGTACCTGCCCTAAGCTTTAGTTTTTTGTATTTGTGTGCTTTATTTAGTTTGTGATTAATATTATTCAAATCATATACTCGTAGAAATAGAAATTAAATTATTTATTTGACTGAGTTGTGTTTTTGTTGACTTATAAGCTAGATTTTATTTTATAGCAAAATCAATGCTATGTTGTCAGTTTATTAAAACCTAGATTATTTTGACTTACTTACTACGTTTGTGGTTTAATAAATCTAGCATTATACCTTTTGACAACAGCCAGATTTAATGGACAAAAAAAGATAATTTATTTAATAGTTGAGCCGTTAAACCAGGAACATACTGTCGTTAACATTTGTTAGGATGAATGAATCTTTAAATTCAATTGTTTTTCGAATGAAATAAGATTTTTCTTACTGCGCTCATGTGCTTGGGCCGTGCGTGTCAAATGAGGTCTTTCAGGCCGTCAGGCTTCAGCTATATCCTAACACTATGTAACTGACGACATTGAATTACAAATTGTAAGCAATTTGTTCAGTCGAACCAATGTCAAATAAGAGTATCAATAATGGAGGTCTAAGGTTAACTGTCCCCGCAGCATTTGTAAGTAATGAATGGGTACACTTAAAATAAAAGAACAGATCAGTAGTTATATGGTAAAGTTATACTTCTTCTTTCATCATTTTAACACCTTCAGAATCAAAGAATTATTTTGATTTCCTTTCTCTCTGCTGTTGATTACTTATCAAAGTTTAGTGTGCGTCCGCGACGCCCTGGGCTGTTACTTGCAATGGCTGACCTCTTCTCTTCTTCTTAACAGACTGCGGTCCCAGGTTGGCACATGCAAATTCAGCTTAAGCAGATGGAGGTACATCGATATTGGTGCCTCCTCACCTTGTCTATGAGATACAATAGTTATAGTGCCCACGGTGTCCCATCAGCTGCGCACGGCATGGCCTGAAGAGCGCCAATGAATCTGCCGTAAATGCGTCAGAATAATAATAATAAATAATCTTTATTGTACAAAAAACATATTGGAAGTGACAGTAAACAGGGGGTCTAAAAAGGCAACGTTTTAGATGTTTCATAAATGAAACATCTAAGTGACGTTTCATCTAGAGCGCGGTCCGTTTTGAGTCAAAAGTGATCATAGCGCGCTCACGTCGCTCACGCTCATACAATTTATCAATTCGGGATGCGTGTGAGCGCGCTATTATCACTTACAAAGCGATCTCTTCCACGCAACCTTCGGTAGAGGTTATTCTACAGGAATCAGAGTCTAGGATTGCCATCGATACGCAAAGAAGAAAACTATATCTGACTGATTGTTCCCCCAGCAAATGTCGAGTGACTCGTGCGAGGTGGCGGAGCGTGAGCGCATGCTGGCGGAGTACCGCTCGCGTCTGCGCGGGAACCTCAACACGCACAACATCAAGCAGTACGTGCGGGCGTTCATCAAGTAAGTCTTATCAACATCATTATCAAACTTTAGAAGTCCACTGCTGGACATGACTCCCCCATAGATAGCCACAGCGAGCGGCTTAGGGCCGTTAGCATCTAACGGCTTCCTGGAAACTGCAACAGCTCATCGGTCCACCGAGTGGGGGGCCTTCCTATGCTGTCTTCCAGCTCGTGGTCGCCTCTCCAGAACCTTTCTTCCCTAACGGTTGTCGGTTCTGCGAGCGATGCATCATCACATACCATCTGGTGAGATAGTTCCAATAAAAAAAAATGTGGCCTGCCCATTGCCATTTCAGCTTGGCTTCAGCTTGGCCCGAGAAGCTATGTCGGTGACCTTAGTTCTTTCGCGGATATTTTCAGTGCGAACTCTGACTACGCTTAACTGATGGATTTGGCCGAGAAATAGTAAAAGAAAGTAATTAAATTCACAATAGTTGTATTTCACATACACTACACGTTTGACATACAAGAACAGAAGAAGCGAGCTACGAGCGTGACATCATAGTCATAGACACACATAATACAATTATAAAAAGTTTACTTATCTAACACTGGCCCTTAAACAAATTATCATTGAATCTACCTATGAAAGTAACCTATATATTTATAACCTTCAACCGTATAAACATAATATAGCTCGTACATAAAATGCTCTTCTAAAAAAAAACTAAAACTACATTTACTCAAACTGAAACTAAAGCCTTAAAAAACCTAAAGAAGATACACATTTAATAAACTTTTCTTTAGACAAAGCTTTCGTTAGACAATCCGCTAACATATCCTCAGTGCACAAGTAAATAATGTTAAGCATTTAATTATTAACAATTTCCCGAATAAAGTGGTGACGAACATCAATATGCTTTGTTCGCGCATGATACATAGAGTTTGAACACAAGTTTTGTGCAGATTGATTGTCATTGAACAAATTAACCTTAACAACAATGTTCAAACACTCTAATAAGAAACTACGCAAGAAAATAGCTTCCTTGCAAGCATCAGAGAGAGCCATGTACTCAGCCTCGGTACTGGACAACGCAACAGTCTTCTGTTTACGACTCTCCCACGATATGACAGACTTTCCTAACTTGAACAAATAACCCGTGTAAGATCGTCGATCTATCTCGTTACCTGCCCAGTCAGCATCCGTATACCCAGATACATCCAAACCTCCTTTCTCAAAACTCAGACAATATGCAGACGTACCTTTAAGATACCTAAGTACCCTTTTTGCTGCCTTCCAATGTCCTTCGTTGTAGCAATCGTTAAACTGGCTCAGGAAACTCGTTGCATGCATTATGTCAGGTCTCGAACATACTGCAATGTACATTAGGCAGCCAATCAGATTTCTGTAATCAAATTTAAAATCTGTAGATTCCGCTTTTTGTAACTTAAGCCCAGTTTCCATTGGTGTAGCTGCTGGTTTGCAATCAGACAAATTGAACCTCTGCAACACCCTCTGGATGTAACTAGATTGATCCAGAGTAATCCTGTTATAGCTATGCGTGATTTTCATGCCCAAAATATGATGAGCTGGTCCAAGATCGTGCATTTCAAACTCATCCATGAGTTTCTTCTTGATTTTCTCCTTCTCAGTTGATGAAGAGGGATAAAACAACATAATGTCATCAACATAAAGGGCAATTATCATCATACCCTCCCCTTGTCCTTTATAATAGACACATGGTTCCGATGACATCTTCTTAAAATTAAGTTTGTTTATCAAAACGCTATTTATTTTATCGTACCACGATTTTGCCGCTTGTTTTAAACCATAAATAGCCTTATTCAGTTTATACACCTTTTTCTCCTGGCCCTTAATCACAAATCCTTCTGGTTGTTCCATCAAAACAGTTTCTTGGAGATCGCCGTTCAAGAACGCTGTTTTAACATCCAAGTGATCTATTTTCATGTTGAATTCCGCTGCTAAGGCCAACAATAAACGAATGGTGGAGTACCTCACCACAGGAGAAAAAGTTTCATAGTAATCTACACCATATTTTTGTGTGTAGCCTTTAGCAACTTGACGAGCCTTGTACTTGAGTAGCTTACCATCTAGCCCCTTTTTCTTTTTAAACACCCACTTGCTTTTAACAGGTTTCTGCCCCTTAGGCAAGTCAACTAGGGTCCAGCATTTATTAATGAGAAAGGAGTCATACTCATCTTTCATAGCCGCTCTCCATTCCGCAGCCTCGCTGCTGGACAGGGCTTCCTTAATGGTATCAGGCTCTCCTTCGTCTTTCGCTGCTGCCATAGCCACCATGGCTAAATCGCTCAATTCGCCATCAGCATCTTCAAATTCAGAAGATGACAACTCCTCTGAGTCATTGCTTGAAGTGCCTGGAACATAAGTCAAGTCCGACGAGTCATCTGTGCTAACACTGCTCTCATTTTCATCCATGGAGAAAATAGTTTGTCGTCGGGTCCTCACGTCATCAGACTGGCACATATCAGGCTCATCATCAGACACATTCTGTATATTGTTACTTACAGAACTGTCAATGATATCTGATAAATTGTGTACCACATACCTGTCCTCATCATGTGACGTTCCCTTCTTCCAAAACCTATCCTCCAAGAAAATGACATGCCTAACTTTCAAGCACTTGCTCGGACTTGATGGATCTAACACGCGATATCCCTTGCTATCTTCGCAATATCCCACAAATATACCGGGTGGGGCGTTCCGACCGACAATCCTTGAAATTATGAAAAGCCCTACACATACACATACCTAAGGTATTTTTATTTTATTTTTAAGTTCGATACTTTTCGAGTTATTGAATGACAAAGTTTTGCTTCAAAAGTATGCGTCGTCAACCTTAATTAACAGCTGTTTGGGACGTATTTAGGGAAAAAGATTTAAAAAGTCGTTGACCTTTTTTCTTTTAATTATCGTGGGGAGATCCTCGGCAAGTCGCGGCAATAAGTCAACCATTAGTCTAAGCAAAAAAATACAGTAGGTTTGCATAGTACTGCATTCTAGAATGATACTTAAGCACTCATTTGCCTTTGAGAAGATAATAATGTGATTGTATGAACTGAGGAATACAATAACGATCTCAGCTCCTCAACTCAAGTTCCTAATTAAGGCACATTTTTTTAAATACCTACGCTAATTAGTTCAGCTTTTGAAACAAGAATTCAAGTTCCATAATTGTTCGTGCTATAACAACATAATAAAATTAAGTAACTAAAATTCAACTTTACATTTAAACATAATAAAAGCAATTTACACTATCCACCTCAAGTTTTAATCCGGCCCTGTCTCCCTCAACATTTGCAAACCGACGCGCACACGCCGAAAGGCGACAACAAAGAGACCGCGCCGCTTTGCTTACGTGCCGCCTTTCTTTGCCTGCGCCGCCGAGCTAGTGTTCTCCTCAGCCGCTTAGCTAGGGGTCGACAGTCGACTTGTCGATACCAACCCCGCTGATTAATCATAATATCATTTCATTGCAATTCTAAAATCCTATGATGTTCCAACAAGATTTGATTGATTGCAAGAAATAGGGACAACTTTGCTTTACGGTGAATAGTGAATCACAAAAAGAACTTAAAACTACAACTGGAAGCAAAAGCACTAATTGAACTCGCAAGCTGAATGCAAAACATTGTTTAACACACATTTTTATCTTTTCTGACAAGCTTTTAGCCATTGTACTTAAAGTCGATAAAAGAAAAAGGTGTCTTGAAGGCCTGCCGGTAACTTGTTTGGTTTGTTAGCGGTTATAAGTTTTTAGATCAAACACGATTTAACAAAATTATCGATAACTTTGTTAAAGCGTTTTTATCGTTTATTCTTTCGAGTATTAATTGTTGATAATCGAAAACTTAACTTAACACTACGAACTTATGGGCTTTGTGTTTATTAAAAGAACACAATTTATCGATGTCGATTATTGGAAACTTGGAAAAGGTGAGGGCTCTACTCGACTACTTCTCCCTACCGGACCGCGCTCTGCCCTATTTTTTTAGTCGCTTCGCAGATTTCAGCGAGTGCGTGTGCATCGGGTGTCGTAAAAGCGCGAGTGGTTGAGTGGAGTTTTTTATACAAATAATAAGTAGTGCGAGTGTTTGTGTGAGTGAGTGGCAGTTTTCAAAATGTGTTTACAAGCGCAAGACTATTTGGAATTTGCTTGGTGGGAGCGTAAATGCTGTCACGTGTGCACAGGCATACTCGATCACGTCTTCGGCTGTGCCTACTTAGAGGAGGTGGGCACATCGAGCATCGTATTTAAGGTAAGTGACTGTTGTGTTATTCACAAGTGAGACGAGTGAAATGTGGCGACTTGATCGTTTCGCGGCTTTGCGGAAAGTACAGATAGGTACTTCGTCAATAGGGTTGTCACAACGTACAAAATTGTTTTTTTTACGACTTTTTTAATATGGTCTGAATTCACGTATTAAGTACTTAATACGCAAGTATGTGAGGTTCTTTACACGATATTTTTGTCCCTGTCGGTTATTCCGCCCCACCCTGTATAAGGCTTTGAACTGGCCTCTAATTTTTTAAGATTAGAACCTAAGGCATAGGCTTGACATCCAAAAATGCGTAAATGATTGACATTTACCTTCTTGTTTGACCAGTTTTCTTCCGGCGTCACACCCATAACAGCCTTTGTGGGTATTCTGTTCTTTAAATAAAGCGCGGTGTTCACAGCTTCCGCCCAAAATTGTTGGTCAAGACCAGAATCCTGCAGCATGCAGCGAGCCTTGTCCATAATGGTCCGGTTAGCGCGTTCCGCAACCCCATTCTGCTCACTACAGTGAGGAACCGTCGTGTGATGCCGTATCCCATTTGCTCTCAGGAACTCCTTTCTTCATGACATTCATGCTCCTCGCATTAAGATGACCCAACCGTCGATGCCATACCTCCTGTGATACTATGTCTTCCGCAGACCTATGCTCAGACTGCACACTGCTTTTAGTCACCACAGACTGAGGTTCCATGACGCTCTCTGATGCCGTATTGCAATTTACACCTACAGTATCTAATAAATAAACATTATTCACACATGTAGCAGTAGCAATAATCTTATTGTTACTAAGAATTCTACATCTCTTGGAGCTAAAAATAACTTTGTAACCTTTCTTAGTCATTTGACTAACTGACAACAAATTAGCTGTCAACCCCGGGACGTATTGTACATTTTTGACCGGTTTTACGCCATTCGTCAAAGTGACATATACATCACCACAACCTGCCGTAAAAAGTTTATCACCGTTTGCGATGTTGACCTCCTTTTTTAAACATGGCACATAATTGCACATAGCTTCTTTATTTCCACACATGTGGTTGGACGCACCTGAGTCTTCGTACCACCGTTCACTGCTTAAGTTCACAGACAGTGCACACAGTAAGCCATCTTCTCCAGACTGAGTCTTAGCCGCCTTGACGTTTGACTTCGAAATATTGTTTTTAGGGCAATCTTTCTTCAAATGTCCTGGCTTTTTGCATCTGAAACACTTGTAGACTTTCTTTGCTGCCAGGGCAGTCACGTCTTCAGACTTACCACCACGTCTCTGGTGCTCCTGCAACAACTTACTCTTCACTGTCTCAACGCTTAGTGTTGTGTTGGAATTTTCTAATGCCATAATCAATGGATCGTAGTCTTTTGTCAATCCATTTAGCATTAAAACTGCTATGAAGTCGCCTTCCAATGGGGATCCTATGTCATGGAGCTGCTGCGCCAACTCGCTTATCCGCGATAGGTAGCTCTCCATGTTGGTGCTCTCACTCAATTTCGTTGAAAACAGTTGCCTCAGTAAGCTCAATCTCCTGCAAAGCCCCTTATCCTCATAAGCTTGCTGCAAATTTGTCCAAGCTTTGAATGCAGTCTTTGCATTCCGAACATGTGGATAACAGGAACTATGCACTGACAAGCAAATTTTTGCTAAAGCTTTCTGCTGTTTTTTCTGGTCACAACCGTCCGCCGACAAAATACACTCGCCAAGATCTTCATGCGTCAACAGCATTTTCATGACGAATTTCCAGTCGTTATAATCGTTCATTCCTTTCAATTTTTCTATTGGAATTGAACTCGCGGAGCCGGCCATTTTGTGAGAAATTTTGTGAAAATTTTGAAAAACTCTAAAACTCTTTACTACCACTTCTCGAACAATTTATACTATTATAAATCGCGCCTAACATGCCTGGGCCCATAACCTGATGGATTTGGCCGAGAAATAGTAAAAGAAAGTAATTAAATTCACAATAGTTGTATTTCACATACACTACACGTTTGACATACAAGAACAGAAGAAGCGAGCTACGAGCGTGACATCATAGTCATAGACACACATAATACAATTATAAAAAGTTTACTTATCTAACATTAACCACAGACCTCTAGCGACGTCAACCGGGACCAACTGCTTAACGTGCCGACCGAAGCATGGAGAGGCCCGAAAAATACATCACTAAATTTCGGTCGGGGTGGTCACCCATCCCACTTCCAACCCGGCGTGTGTTGCTTTACAACAGCGATCTTTGCGATCACTGTCACAACTGCGCCACGGGCACCTCGGGCAATCTTAAGTTGATGATGACGAATAAATAAAGGGTTTGCTTTACTTTACCTTCAGCCGCAAGGACCTCCTGCTGAAGGGCTGCCAGCCCGACATCCTGCTGATCACGGGCACCCTCAGCCCGTACGGTAGCGTCGTGGAGAAGATGTACAAGGAGCTTGACAAGGAGAAGGTCACCATCCTGAAGATCGAGCGAGTTGGAGACGTCCTGGCTGAAGCTGTGAGTATCGCTCTACTCAAAATCTAAAATAATAAAAAAATATTACTGGACATTATGAAACACAGGACCATCTAGCCCAAACTAAACAACTAATTGATTGTGTTATGGGATACTAGACAACGGATAAACATTCTTAAATACTTTTTTCTTGTAAATACATACTTAATATGCATAGAACACACCCAGACCAGTACAAACAGACATGTTCATGCACACAAATGTTTGTACTGTGCGGGGATCTAACCCGCGACCACTAGTGTTATAGCTCACTTCTGAACCATTACACCAACTCATAATATCTTCATTTATATAGACTTGTAACAAGTATGTTTATTATTGTTTTAGCTTTTTCCATGCAGTATCTTTTCCTAAAGATCCCAGTCAGTGCAGTCGCCCGGTTTGCGAAAGATGCGAGTTCGATTCCTGCCCGATGCCAAAATTACCAGATGTCTTTTTCTGGTTTTCAGATCTGTAACAAGTAATTTTAAATTGTGAAGATTAAACAAACTCATGATGCACTAATTAACATACATACATAAATACGCTTCCGACTATTTATCAGACGGGGTAATCAGAGGCACACTGGTTGTTGCCATCACGGTGAACGGAACATTCAGAAGCCCATATTTCCCGAACAAATTATGATCTCACCATTTTAGGGGCGGGCCTACCGCCGTTATCCGGGCTGCTTGGGTTCTTTATCGGTGTTTTCCATCACCGGAGAGTTACCCGAAATTGTAAAATGAACACAAAGGTGTTCTGGCCAGCTTTGAATAAGGGACTACAAGGGTTCCACCACTGGGCCCTCAGTAATCAATGACCGGGAAGCATTTGATTCTATAAACAAAAATAAACCACTGAGCCAAGCCGCTCTCAGATACGACGAGACTAAATAACAAAAACACTAAAATGAAATTCACAAGGATACAAACATTATGTATTATAATAATATGAAAAATTAAAACCAACTACGTAGGCTTGTTTTTCATGTTTTAGTTTTTTACGCAGCCAGGTTTCTTGTTTTCATGCGTGATGCAAAATAACTGTTTTGCATTTTATGTAATGTAAAGGCTTGAAAAATACTAGGCCTTCAATAAAGGCCTACGTCAGAAGCACGAGAGGTCACAACCAAAAACAATAAAGGTTAAAAAGTCTCTTAAAAATTCTACATAAAAACTTTTTTTCAAGATCAAAGTTTGGGCGTAGCTCAATGCTGTACATCGGCAACAGTAACTGATGGTGAGCTACGCAGTCCAGGTTGTTTAATTGGATGGGTGCCCTTTGCCAAAAGATATCAGTTCACTTAGACATCACATAACGTCCCAAGTCTACAAGGGCTCGCCAAATGGCGGCCTCATTAAACAAAAAAAACCTTATTCTCACAGAAAAAAAACAAAGGTGAAAGAATTCTATGCATGGTTTGTGTTTATGTCGTACTAACTGCTGCCGTTTTGTAACATACATAATTTGATCCGTGCGTGTTTATATTGGTATCATAATTGTTTCTTATAACAAAATGATATGCCGCGAAACACGCTTAGCGCTCGATTACCAAGTCTCCCACCTACCACTTCCACTGCACGTTGCAATCCCTTCGTCCGCAGTTGCAGCGAATTGCAGAATGCAACGAAAGTAAAAACACGCATCAGTAGCTCTCTGACGTCAGCGCAAACTCACGCCTGCGCGTTGCTTCGCTTGCAAGCTATACCTATTGAGGTCACAGTTACACAATTTACCATGGTGCCGGTTTAATATTACTGTGCGTCCCATCTCATTTGTGACGAGCCCCAATCACCGCTGCAAAATGAACTTATCAACAAAAATAACGTACACCGTATTCGGACTGTTCTTTCTCGGATTATACTACAAACCAGTGTTTATTTTTCATTTGGTTCAGATAATAGTGGTCAGTGGAATGGTGGTTGGACTGTATCAGAAAAATACAAACCTAATGTGCAAGTCGAAGAAAACGTTGAGAGGGAAAACGGCTCTCGTCACGGGCGGCACGACTGGTATGGGTCTGGAAATCGCTGCGGACTTCGCTCATCGAGGGGCCAAAATCATCATTGCATGCCCTTTCCCTGATGAAGGATTACAAGCTAAAAAACGAATCGAAAAAAGCTCAGGAAGCGATAAAATCGTTTTTAAATTACTTGATCTGTCATCTTTTGAATCCGTCCGCAAGTTTGCTACAGATATACTACGTACAGAAGATAGATTGGACATATTGGTGAACAACGCCGGCGTCGGAGTGCCCAGGGACTGCGTGACGGGTGATGGACTAAACTTTGTTATGCAAGTGAACTACTTCGGCACGGTTCTGTTGACACTTTTACTCCTACCGCTTCTGAAGAAGACGGGACAACCGTCGGAACCGAGTAGGATAGTGAATACATCGTCGGTGTTGCACAAACTCGGGAAGGTGGACTTTGATAACTGGAATAAAGTAGACTATTGGAATAAAATGGTATTGTACGGGAACAGCAAGTTATGTTTGGTAATATTCAGCAGAGATTTGAGTACGAGGTTGAGGGGTACAAACGTGGTTGTGAATGTCGTGGATCCTGGTGCAGTCGGGACACAAATATTCAAGAGTTCAGGGCGAAGTTTGGGTAGTTTCTTGATGTTCATTATTGGTATTTTGTTCAAGCATCCTTGGGAAGGTGCGCAGACGGCTCTGTACGTCTCGTTAAGTGATAGAGTTGGTCGAATGAGTGGTAAATACTTCAAGAACTGCCAACTGGCGCTACCGGGTAGTGCCGTGTATGACGATGAAACTGCGTCGCCCATGTGGATTGAAACAATCAAGGTATTAAAATTGAAAGACGTAGACTGGAATTATGCATTAGATAATAATTTGAAGAACGAATTAAAGAACGGAAATGGCAATGGTACGGCGAATGGGAATGGAATCAAAAATGGACATCACTGAAGAGGTATTATGAGTGAGTTAAAATGTACTGGAAATATTTTTTATATTTTTACTTTTTTATAAAACCAGAAAGACACTGAAAAAACAAATATAATATTTTGATTTAAAAATCAATTCACATAATGTAAGATTCTGTTAAGCTTCGAACCAAACCTTCAAAACAAATGTGTTTTCATAGACTGAAATAATTGTATTGTAAATAAAGTATTAAAATATGTCAACCTAAGGAATAAAAATGGGATGAAAGGAATGACAATTGTAACTATGTCTGTTGGCATTGTACAGTTCAACCACAGTTGTAATTAATGTAAAATGTGCGTCCGCGTGTTGTATTTATCCGAGATCTTGGCATTGAGGTCAGTATTCTGGTTATTTTATGATCTGATTGTGGTTGACTATAAAATGCACACACGGGCTTAATTTGTTTTGTTAAATGCCAAAATATTCAAGCATATATTTTTTAAACCTTTCTTTTCAAGAGAGGTTCAAAATTCAGCTAAAAAATTAAAAAATCAGTCCAATTGAGTCATAAAAACCACCCTGTATGGAGCTGGCTCTCCATACAGGGTAACGAATCATCTCATCATAGTTACCTTACAAACTATCTTGCGATAACTAACTATAACAATCGTGTAACGTTTCTTTATTATGTGAAAAAAGTACAGGGGACTTGTAATTTTAGTCAGAAAGTCACAATACATGCGGCTTACTGAAAACAAACGACCTCCACGGTACTAACGGGTAGATCCGTACGGTTTGTTAAAATCGTTGCTTATTCCTAAGACATGAGTTACGAATTTACTGTATTATAATTTCAAGGTATTTTTTTCGTGTAATCTGTTTTAAGTATTCCCAAGAAGACTTCCATCTTTTTTAAGATATTTAATACTATACTTTTAAATAAACATGTTATTTAAGGTCTGTTGTTTTCTTTACCATATCTTACTTCATTTTTTTGTATACAGTAATTACAAAAGTGTTAGGTTGTAGGCACCCGACCCCACGGTACCTACAGGTCGACATGTGTCCACAAAAACAAACAAAAAATCGGTCACTGATTAGGTATATTCGTCATGTAACCTTATCACATTCGGTAACTTTATTTTTCTTTTTTTACATTTGTCAATGTTGGTGGTAGGTATTTGTTTTATTTTATTCATAAGTAATGTTACACTTCCGTTTTATTTTATTCATAAGAAATCCCCCGAATTCCTGATCCTGATCGATTCAGAACCTTATGATGTATGCTTGATATACCATACGGCGTACCTCGCTTAGTCAAGTTAGTATAAGGTACATACCCATAACAAAATTAAATGTAAGCTAGTATTGGAACAATACGTTGACCTAAGGGCTAAGACACGAATACGAACACACGAGGACGATTACATTCGTGTTTTTTGATGTGTTTTCTTTTTTGACGGCAGTAATGCTTTTAAAATGACTATATTCACACAGATCATGAATCGTGAAAAATTGGGAAGGTACATCTTAGTGTTTTATTTTGTTTCGTAGACTTTTGACCAATCGCTAATGACGGATCTCGTGTGAACGAGCCCTAATGCAATTTTCCACTCAGCACTCTCGGGTCCATTGCAACCTTGTAAAAAAATCAATTGTGAACAAAATAAATTCAGGTCTCAAGTCCAAATCATCACAGGTAACACATACATGTGAACCTTTGTTGGTCAAAGACACGCTCATCTTGACGCCAGGTCAGCTCTTGATAGATGTCTCAGATGTTGATGAATTCAAACTCCTCTGGAAGAACCCAAATATTTAATGTACCCTCTTTTATTACAGCCGGCCAAAGTGGCCCAGTCGCTTCTCCTGTTCTGCCAAGGGCAAGGCCTGCTGACATCCTTGCCACCACCAGGCGTCGAGCGGCGAATGTCCCGGGCCATGTCGATGGAGGAGTATGACAAGCCCAACATCAGGAGGCTGTCCCTCACGCCGAGCGCCTCCGACTCGCCGCCGCCGAGGAAACTCTAGGGCACACTCATGGCCGCGGGCTCGTTGCCGGAGTAGACCAGCGTCTAATCCAGCACATCATGGTGGTTTACCGCTTATCCATAATATGAGGTGGTTTTAAAGGGAACCTTGGTCTTTTACAAACATAACTTAGTCTTTTGAGAAATAGTGTTAACGTGGCCTTTAAACAGCGGCTATCAAATATCTACATAAGACGAAACTACCTGCGTTTAGTTTACTATAGGCCAAGAGTTTTAAAAAGAAGTCGGTAGACCACCGTGAAAGCCCACGACCATTAATAAATGCCAAGATAAGAATATCTATCATGAGTAATAAGTTTAATATGCTGAAAAGAACGAAAAAAGCAATCATACAAGTTACAAAAGTGCATTGAATGTTTTTTCAACATAAGTAAGTACATAATTGACCTAAAAATTAGGCTAAAAATGACAAATGAAAAATCGTTTCATCAAAATTTGAATCGGATCGCTTTGATTTAAATTTTAAATATATTTCTCATATGAAACATGGATAAAATGAAGTACACATAAATATCTTACTGTCGTTAGGTATGTTTTACTAAATGTTCAGCTAATTAAGTACTGTCTCTTGTTATTCTCCATTTTGTGCACACATTGTCAAATAAACATTGATTATGGTTCAAAAAAATTACATTCACATTTCAACAATGTCAATATTACTCATGGTGGTAGGTAAGTTAGGATGTTTACAGGTAGGTAAATTATTTAAATAAAGAGATAATCGATAGCTAATAAATAGCATACCCAAATATACATAATTTTATTAGAATAATTATTTAAATATTAGTGTTATAGTGTTATAGTGTTAACATTTATAATAAAACATTGTTAAGTGATAGCACAGGTAGGCACTTCATGAATCTACTGAACTAGGTACTCGAAAATCCGAAGATAACAAAATAATGCTTTGACTTTTGCAAAACAATTGTAAAAAAATACATCTTCATGTAAAATAGAAACAAGTTACACAATTCGATGTTTTTAGGAAAGTTAGGCTGGTAGGGAAGAGGAAGCATTCAAAGCGAAAATTAAAATTTTTAACTGCTTTATTTTGTAGATTCATGTTTTTATTATTTAGAACACACAAAGGGCGCTTTCAATTTAGGCGTACGTATCGTAACGTACCGCTGCAGTGCCAAACGGTGCGTTTGTCGTGCGGCGTCGGTACTGCGAACGCTTGACAGCAGGACTATTGCCGCACCGTGCTGTTAGTGTGAAAAAAACAACGAAGTCGTAAATTTTGCGAGATAAGTGATCTATCTCGCAAAAATTACGAGTTCTGAGATGGGGTATAAAATGATCAATCAAAGCTAAGTCCCCATTCCCAAATCATTGCCCTTCGGAGGTTACATATTCATGAAAACATAACGTTTCCAATGTTTTAGTATAAGGCAAGCGATCCCTTACTAGAAGGAAATTGTTCAAACGCCAAATTATGTATTTTAAAATACAACCCCAATATTTTTTGAGATATTTAAAGAGATGGAAAGTGGATGTGTATATTTATTTTGGTTACAGCGTTATTTATTATTGTTATGAGATCATGTATTATTGTTATTATTATTTTCTTCAAAATATTCTTACAGATCACAATGTTATCAACACAAGTAATTTAGGAGTTAAAATAAAGTTGCACTTTAAAATAAGAAGTTGTTGTTTATTTAATATACTAAGTTAATACAGTTTCTATACTGCTTTTCATAATTTCTCCTGAATTCCCTGAATTTAGTATAAGCAAACTAATTAAGAAAATGAGTATTTTGCAAAATGTGCACTTTGCAAAAAGTGCATTTCGCATTACCAAGTAATAAATATTTTTTTAAACGTAAGAATATTTAATTTACGAGCAAAACCTGGTTTATGCTCAATGCTTCTTAAAGTTATGCATGGTTAATTTTGTCAAAGTGTTTGTAAAGTATAGTAGCTGGAATATAACCTATCGTATAGAAAAAAAACTTAAAAAATGGTATAATTTTCTCTGTCCCCATCAAGGTAGATTTTATGACAGGATTTTGAAGGCACTAAATTGAAACCTTGAAATTAAACTCTCAACCGCAATGAACGTATTTCCTGACTCCTGGTGGATATGCTGACATCCCTTGGCAAAGATGGCGCAACTGAGGACTATTTGCATGTCGGCTTGGACTCGCTTTTCGTGAGCGTCAAGATGAAGGGACCAAGTCTCGTATGGCTGTGAGACATACATAAAACCACTCTACCATAATTCTACTATTTCCTACCTTTGCTTGAAATTTACCTACCTCAGGAAATACAAAGTAATTCAACAAAATAGTTGGTCCCTCCATTATGACGTCAAGATGGAGGGACCAAACTTTGCGTGCGTAAAAATTAAGTAACCAGGTCTCGTATGTCTGTTATTCATATACAAAACTTTACTACCATTGATCGAATATCTGCTGCCTTTGCTATAATTTTACCTACCTCAATAAACACATAGAATTTGAACAAAATAGTTGGTCCGGCCATTGTGATGCCAATATGATAAAAATTAAACTGATAGACCACACCCTGGATTATTCTGTCTCCTTAGTGTTGTAACAGCTCAATTCTACCTCAATAATATTAATATTGACTTTCTTAAATATAAACCGTTTTTGAGATATTGATTATACAAGTTGGTCAAGTTTTAAAGTATGTTAAGTTATTTGCATGCTGATACTACTTAATTATCGTGAAGAACATTCACGTGTAATGGTAATATACCATTACAGATTCGACTCCGACCATTACATTACAATACTACCTGACTGACGAGCAGTCGCGTAGGTATAATGTAACGTTTAGTTTAGATTGGAATTACAAGCATTCACTTTGATTTTGTGGTTTCCATAAAGTGCATCTATGTTACGAGTTGTATCTGAATATTACACTTTGAATCATTACGCATTATCTATTATTATTAAACTCATAGACCACACCCTGGATTATTCTGTCTTCTTAGTGTTGTAACAGCTCAATTCTACCTCAATAATATACATATTGACTTTCTTAAATATAAACCGTTTTTGAGATATTGATTATACAAGTTGGTCAGGTTTTAAAGTATGTTAAGTTATTTGTATGCTGATATAACTTAATTCTCGTGAAGAACATTCACGTTCATAATACAAATAATATTGAAGCCAAATAAGTTACATTAAAATAATTATAATTCAAATGACATAACTTCATTTGAATTAAATAAAATTAAATATTAGTATGTTGTCGCCAGTCAGAATATTCATTACAATTATAAAAACATTTGTCCAAAAGCCAGGCAGTCAATCTCCTCTTAAATATTGGCCCTTGAAGTGTTTTGAGCTCTTCCGGTAACAAGTTAAACAGGACAACACTCTTATTGTATGCATTTCTTTTATATATGTCCTTGTGTCAGGGAGGTTGATGCATTAAGTTCGTATATTGCTGCCTTAATTCCTACCCGCAACTTCTCTACGCGTTTTGTAGTAGCCGGGACATGACTTTACCAAGAGACAAGATTCCCTGGTACACTTGTATGTCAGGAACGAAAAAAAATAATTGTGTCACCTTTTGGGTCACTGTTTCCGTATATAAAAACAGTGACCCAAAAGGTGACACGCGCCTCAATAGGCACTCTCTCACCTGACCAGTCGCGTGTAATGTAGCCTTACAGATTCAAACATTGCATCAGCGTGTTAGATGAAGGAGAACCGAGCATAACAATGCAAGGTGCGCATTAAAATCGATAATGCGTAATGATACAAAGTGTAATATTCAGATACAACTTGTAACATAAATGCACTTTATGGAAACCACTAAATCAAAGTAAATGCTTGCAAATCCAATCTATACTAAACGTTAAATTATACCTACGCGACTGCTCGTCAAACAAGTAGTATTGTAATGTAATGGTCGGAGTCGAATCTGTAATGGTACATTACCATTACACGTGAATGTTCTTCACGAGAATTAAGTTATATCAGCATACAAATAACTTAACATACTTTAAAACCTGACCAACTTGTATAATCAATATTTCAAAAACGGTTTATACTTAAGAAAGTCAATATTAATATTGTTGAGGTAGAATTGAGCTGTTACAACACTAAGAAGACAGAATAATCCAGGGTGTGGTCTATCAGTTTAATAATAATAGGTAATGCGTAATGATTTAAAGTGTAATATTCAGATACAACTTGTAACATAAATGCACTCTATGGAAACCACAAAATCAAAGTGAATGCTTGTAATTCCAATCTAAACTGAACGTTAAATTATACCTACGCGACTGCTCGTCAGTCAGGTAGTATTGTAATGTAATGGTCGGAGTCGAATCTGTAATGGTACATTACCATTACACGTGAATGTTCTTCACGATAATTAAGTAGTATCAGCATGCAAATAACTTAACATACTTTAAAACTTGACCAACTTGTATAATCAATATCTCAAAAACGGTTTATATTTAAGAAAGTCAATATTAATATTATTGAGGTAGAATTGAGCTGTTACAACACTAAGAAGACAGAATAATCCAGGGTGTGGTCTATCAGTTTAATAATAATAGGTAATGCGAATAATTATTTATTTGGAATAATTACAAACTATTTAAATAAGATATAGAAACAAATATTTACACCAAAAATAAAAAAAATAAAAACTTAAAAATAAATATTTACAATAAAAAAACATTATCCAAACTGGGCACTTGCGGCATCGACCCCAGGACGCTGGCAGCGTTACCGCGCTGGATGGCCAGCGCCAGGCGCTGAGCAAAATACGCTCCAGCTCTGGGGTCACCCGAAGCGTGGACTAATTTAGTCGCAATGGTTTTATAAAGTAATTTCGCGTCCGAGCTCCACGGGCCCAGCGTTTCCACCGCAAACGCCGCAAATTCATTGTCACGAAGTAGTGACGAGTATTTGCGGCGCTTGAGGACCTGGGCCTGATCGGCCGCAGCGCCAGCCCTCAATGCTGTGCCATGGACGTGAGACGCTGCCAGGGTATCCACACAAGTGGCATCCCAGATGAGGATGCGTCCCAGCGTCCAAGGCACAAGAGTGGCACCATCAGGTCTCTTGCCATCGTCTCTAAAGAGACCACGTGGTTCCAGGCTAGCCGGAATAGAAACGGTGGCAAGAGAGCGGCGGATAATGTCATTGAGGGCATTATGGCGAAAAATGCGGCCAGCGCTCTGGGGACACGAAAGCCCATGACGACCAAATTCGTCCACGCTTCGTCCGCAATGACAAGTATGTGCCATACATAAAGCACAGCCCAGCCGGAGAGAGCAGGCTATCCTCAAGGTACTGGCGTCCAGCAAAGTTCCAATGTTTTTGGAAGGGAGGGCGTGGAGCAATGGTAATAGTATTATTAATAATAGCCGTTCATCAATTCCATTCTTCATCCTTTATATTTACAATTCGAATTGATTCCTCCCAAAGCAGGTTTTCAGTTTTCTCATCGAATGCCGCCTTCAATGGCGTCGTTACCTTACAGTTCTTAAAGTATTCGCCACTCGCCGATTCAGCTTCCTTGCTCAATGAGACATACAAAGCGGTTTGAGCCCCTTCCCATGGAGTTTTAGACAGATAATAGGTAGAATAAGAGAGTAAGCTGCCGAAGACCGTCCCTGCTGTTTTGAAGATAGTTGTTCCCACTGATCCAGGGTCTACGGCGTTCACCACTACATTCGCATTCTGTAGCTTTTTGCTAAGCGTTTTGGTGAACAGGACCACACAAAACTTGCTATTTTCATATGTTAAAGTTTTATGCCAAGGACCCAAATTCATCCAAGTCTTCAAATTTAGGTTAGCTCCGTAGTGCATTACTGAGGATGTATTCACTATCCTGCTTTTTTCAGATGGCTGTCCTGTCTTCTTTAAGAGCGGCAGGAGTAAAAGAGTCAACAGAAAAGTGCCAACGTAGTTCACTTGCATCACAAAGCTCATTCCGTCTGCCGTTAAGAAGTCTTTAAATGCACTTACTCCGGCGTTATTAACTAATATATCCAGTCTGTCTTCAGATTGCAGAATATCCGATGCAAACTTCCGCACAGAGTTAAGTGATGCCAGATCCAGTATTTTAAAATAAACTTTGTCGCTACCGCAGCTTTTAATTATTTGTTTTTGAGCTTCGAGGCCCTCATCTTCGAAAGGGCATGCTATTATAACTTTAGCATCTCTTTCAGCAAAGTCTGTGGCTAATACTAGGCCCATCCCTGCTGTTCCTCCCGTGACAATGACTGTTCTGCCAGTTAGCATTTTCTTTGACTTGCACACAGCATTGTTGTTTTTCTGGTAGACTCCATATGCCAAGCACGATATTATAAGGAAAGTAACTGTCAATATTGGTTGAAAAAACAAGATAACTAATAAAAGCACATTACTGCAATAAACTTGGTATGGTTGTGCTAGAAACATTTTGAGGAGAAGATTTTCGTTCTCGCCTATCACAACCAGTACTAATAAATGTCGAATAAGCACATTTATTTATATTCGTATAAATTTCAGATTCAAAATACGCACACGAGAGAATTTACTGCTTGGGTTGACATGGAGTGGTTAAAACCATTACCGATTCGTCATGTTTGCACGGCTGCCGTGTCATAACTTTTTGCGTGTGGTGTATAGCACGTGATACGTGTCATTTTAAAAGCAATTATAACATCTTCAATTCACATTTTAAAGAGATCTACACACAACAAAATAATTCTTATTAGCTCGTAGCCTCTGTTTCTGGATAAAGGGGGAGGGATAAATCCTTTGCTTTCCTTTAATTTGCTTTGATAATAAACCACCGTATTTTCACGTGAATAACGATTTACACTCATTAAGGAGGTTTTTTCGCCCCTAAGACTATGTGGGTCGATACTAACCTAACATTGACTTAAAATTCATAAATATTTTTTTTCTAACTATAAGAAGTGCAATATTAAATAAATATTTTCTTGTTTTCTTTCAATTTGCCGCTCAGCCAATTCAATGAGAGATGTTATTTTCAAATATTAGATAAATACATCCATCATTACAGATTATTACATCTTTATTTTACCAAATCCTTACAGTAGTATTAAATTATACATCCCATCAATGTAAAGCCGCGGAATAAAAAGGTTGACCAGTTTTCAATAAATTCATTTACGCGTTGCAAGTACATGTTACTTTTTAAACTGTGTAACAGGCTAGAGTATGTCGAAAAGTATGCTTAATTGTTTGACAATAAAATTAAAATTCGATTAAACGTATGTTCCTTCACGATTGACAGTTGAACCAATACTTTTTATTGGTTTGATCTTGTTTTATTTTTATTTTATTTATTTATTTACAGAACTGAAAACAATACATGTGAACATTCAGATGCCACATAAACTCATTCGAGTTTTACCGGACAAGAAAAAAAATATATATAAAGGCAAAAAGATGAAGGTGGTCATGTTAATTTCACCATTGAGCAAGCAAAAACATCGTAGGGTGGTCAACCCTTTCATTCCGCGACTGTACAATTTGGGTGGTCTTATCTCTAGGGAGCAATCTTTTCCAGTCAACCTTCAAATGTGCTATCACTATAACCGTACCGTAAAGGTACACCGTACCTGAAATTGACAACTTTTGTAAGTTGTCAAAACTGGACTACGTGGTATTTCTTATTTCTTTATTTATTAGGACTAAATATGTTTAGTAAAAGTGGTCATGGCGGTTTTAACAGCCCCTTATACGTTGTCAGTACGCACAAAACCATTGAAATTTAGCTAAGACGATGTTAACAAGTAGCCAAAATTGACCTCAACTTTGAAATAATATTTTCGTGCCAGCCTAATCCATTGTTGAGCACGGTGCACTTTGCCCTCCTTCATTGTGCTATTGTCGCTCGCTTGGTTAGTAGGCCTCGCTTTTTGGCGTCGAGTGACAAAGTGCGTAGATGTACTGCCCTTGTGGTGGTGCTGCTATCGCACAGCCACCAGAGGAGCTTCTCTAGGCCGAACGTGGTTCACCCCGCTCACCGGGCCGCTGGAAGTTCAATAGGTCAGTAAAATGCTTCCCACCCTGCCTCGCCTGCTCAAATAATTTGTAACCTTATTAAAAATTCTCAGTTTGACTATTATCAAAAAACAGGCCAAGTTCGAGCCAGACTCACGCACCGAGGCGAGGGGCTTTACAAACCTGAAGGAACAACTGGATATCCCGACGTTCATAAGGAAAAGTTAGAATTAAAAAAAAGTTAAATGACAGATATTTAAGATAACTACCTATTTTGAGGGCTGGGGAGCCTACACCCCATCGCACGGTGTCCTCATCTAGGGGTGTTCCAGTATACCGGAATGCAGCGTGAGGAGGCCCGGCGCTAAGGCTGGAACAGCCGTGGGGGCGATGTGGTAATCTTTTGTATAATGTCGTCCCATTTTGCGGGGAGGGTATACCGGGGTCTTTTTTAGTGCGGTAGGCTCACCCTTTTAAGTGGTGAGGAGTCCCACACTTGGGTCATTAGGCTTTTCGCACCGCAAGAGATTCGAACCGCGGTGCGAATCGCCTAAGACCTCCTTTTGCATGGGTCCGTTCGCACCGCAGTAGTTACAGCGGTATCAAACGTTCAAGGTTTCTTTTGAAAATTCAAAAATGATTTTAAGCTATTCGCACCGCGGTGCGAACGGACCCATTCAAAAGGGGGTCTTAGGCGATTCGCACCGCGGTTCGAATCTCTTGCGGTGCGAAAAGCCTAAAGACCCCCACACTTCCCCGCTCTCCCCGAGCGGTGGGATAGTCCCTAAAGGATTTTTATCTCCGAGAACAAAAAAAAAGGTTATTCTTACCCATTCGGATTTTTTCCTGTTTAAGGTAACATTGTTTCTTGTCAAATTCCAAGATTCTAGGTCTCTAGGGTACCGTAAGTACATTTTTAGGTTTTGATTCCCTTGCAAGTACCTAGATAGTTGCGATTACTTAATTTAGCTAAAGAAATGCGGGCTACAGAAAGTATTGGGTTCTTTTTAGGGGCAGACTACTATGAATTATCAGTTAATAATTAACGCAGTTACCTCTTCACAGGTTCAAGAACTACTTACGTCAACAAAACCCTCTTGGTAAAGCGATACTACAAGACATCGGACTATCTTGAAGACGATGACATCTGGGAATGATCCTTTAGACTAGCTTTAAGTTAACTTAATTTTTATTTAATTCTTTGTTGATAGATTCTAACCACTCTTTAAATGAAATTTCTTTGTTGATTTTTATAAGTTCAGCAACAGCCTTACATTATAATTTATCTTCAAAATCACAGTGTGTCCTACAGTTAAGACAGATTTACGACCGATGTTTTGTAATAGTTCATAAGTGGAGTATTACACTACACACCAGTGGCAGTGCTCTCACCAGGGTTCGATACAAACATTAGTGTGCATGAACATGTCTGTTTGTACTGGCCTGGGTGTTAATATAAACTAATTACAAAAAAATGTACATATTTATTATTAATGTAGTATCCCATAGCATAGCACAGCATTTATTTGCTTATTTTGGGGCTAGGGGCACTGTGTCGAATAATTTCTAGACTAGGTATTATTTGATTCTGATTGTTTTTCCTGAATGACTATTGTTTGTTTCCTATAAACTGACCAAGTCTTTTAAACTTTCTAAATCACACCGTGTCCTACAGTTGAGACTATGTAGCTAGAGGGTCGCCTCGCCGTGAAATCGCTAGCATGAACAGGCTTTAACACGGGGACAGTGAAAGTGATAAATAAAAATTGGTTGTTTGTAAAGTAGGTTTACGATCGAGATGTTTACGTGATAACGGCATTTCACGGAATGACTGGCAGCGCTCGAGATGAGACGGGAGATCGGTCCGTCTGTCTCTCGTTATACCTGCGATCGCGCTCGTGAGGTTTTGGTGTGACAAGTTTCTGAACATGTCACCCGACTAAAACGATTTTAAAGACGTTATCACGTCAAAAACTAATTCCCGAAACGAAATGTCCTGTAATGTTAGGTTCCCGAAACGGCAAATTTCCAAAATGTCAAGTTTCCGAAATATCACGTTTCCGAAATGTTACGTTTCCAAAATGTTACGTTTCCAAATGTTGTTGGGGATGTTGGGAGCATAACCATCTCGAGCTCCAACTGTCAACCTTACCTGCAAGCGGTCATCCTGCTGACCAACGGACAAGGCTCTGGCGACCGGTGGACAGCGGTATAGCGCCACCCATCGGACACAGCTAAATCCTGACCGGGTCGCTGACGGGCAGCAGCGTCAGCGACTGAAGCAGCTGTGTTCCTGCGATCTCCAACCCGCCTGCCCAGCGTGGAGATTATGGGCATTTCCCCCCCAATGGCAGACGCAACAAAAAAACGGCCCCCAGTTCCCGGTCGCTCTGCTATTCCTGGTTACGGTAGCGGCCACGGTAACGGCAGGGCAGGGGGTGCAAAGAATCCCCGGGCTACAATAGGCTACCTACAAAACCTGACCCTGGCTACGTACAATGGACGGACTCTGAGGCTGGACGAACATCTGGCTCAGTTGGAAGTGGAGCTGGAAAACATTACACAGAACTGCGGCGAGTCCAAACTGGGCCCTCATGGTTTTGGGGTGAGGAATCACAGGGGGCAAATGCTAGTCAACTTCCTTGAGCAAGAGGGGCTCTTCTTAATGAATTCGTTCTTTAAGAAAAAGCCCCAGAGGAAGTGGACATGGACTGTGACAAAAAACGAGATTGACTTCATCATGACTGACAAAAAACACATATTCAGGGATGTTTCCGTGATCAATAGGTTTAACACCGGTTCTGATCACAGACTCGTACGAGGCTCCCTGAATATCAATCTCAAGCTTGAGAGGAGTCGTCTGATGAAGTCCACGCTCCGACCAAATCCCCTTCAAATCATGGCGGGCTCAGAGACGTTTCAAGACCTTCCTGGAACCAGATTCGCTGCTTTGGAACCTACCGATGACGTAGACGAGACCCTACAGAACGTGGTTGACGCGCTGAAAGATCAGGGCATGAAGTTCTGTCGAACACAGCGTACAGGCAGGAAGTCCTATCTCTCGGATGAGACTCTACGGCTTTTGGCGATACGGCGGGAAAACGTTGCAGCTTCACCGTCAGAGCGGTCGACTCTAAACAAGCGTATTGCGAGGATGGTACGATATGACGCTGACGATATGCTCCAACACACGCCGTATAGAGCAGGCAATAGAGCAAAACCGAGGGTCCAAGGTATCCATTCAGCAGCTTGGGAGGAGCCACCTGACGAAGCTGACAACGCATAATGGCAGTACCGCACTGTCAAAGCCGGAGATTTTCGCTGAAATTGAGGACTTCTACGGCCGACTGTACGCTCAACATGCACCTCGTATTCAGCGCGACGGCCACGACTCTAGAGCCACCCTAACACGCCACTATACCGATGACTTGCCAGAAATTAGCCAAGACGAGATCGTGCTGGCTCTGAGGCAGCTCAAAAATGGAAAGGCCCCGGGTGAAGACGGAGTTACTTCAGAACTTCTGAAGGCGGGGGGTGTTCCTGTGCTGAAGGAACTACAGCGCCTCTTTAACTCTGTCATTCACTCCGGGAGGACTCCAAAGGCGTGGAACAAGAGCATTGTAGTTCTATTTTTCAAAAAAGGAGACAAGACTCTTCTTAAGAACTACCGACCCATATCACTCTTGAGCCACGTCTACAAGCTGTTTTCCAGAGTCATCACGAACCGCCTCGCTAGGAGACTCGACGAATTCCAGCCTCCAGAGCAGGCCGAGTTTCGAGGAGGATTCGGCACCATAGACCACATCCACACAGTGAGGCAGATTATACAGAAGTCCGAGGAGTATAATCGTCCTCTGTGTCTAGCCTTTGTGGACTATGAAAAGGCCTTTGACTCCATCGAGACCTGGGCGGTCCTGGAATCCCTGCAGCGATGCCAAGTGGACTATCGATACATCGAAGTGCTGAGAGGTCTCTATGAAGCTGCTACTATGAGTGTCCAAGTACAGGACCAGCAGTCTGAACCCATCCAGTTGCTTAGAGGAGTGAGACAGGGGGATGTCATATCCCCGAAACTGTTCACTAATGCACTGGAGGATATGTTCAAGACGCTGGACTGGAAAAGTATGGGCATAAACATAAACGGCCAGTACATCTCACACTTACGATTCGCAGATGACATAGTCCTGATGGCGGAGTCGCTCCAGGATCTACAGCTGATGCTGAACAGCCTAGACTCCTCTTCGCGGCGAATCGGTCTCGGGATGAATTTGGATAAAACCAAAGTCATGATCAATGACCACATTGATCCGAGACCGGTCACTGTCTTCGGTCACCATCTCGAGGTTGTACAGGAATATACCTACCTTGGGCAGATATTGCAGTTGGGTAGAAACAACTTCGAGAGGGAAGCCAAGAGGAGGATTCAGCTGGGTTGGGCAGCGTTCGGAAAACTTCGTCGAGTCTTTTCGTCGCCTATACCACAATGCCTGAAAACTAAGGTTTTCAACCAGTGCGTCATACCCGTCATGACATACGGAGCCGAAACGTGGACACTCACAGTGCGGTTGATGCACCAGTTCAAGGTCGCTCGGCGAGCTATGGAGAGAGCTATGCTCGGAGTTTCTCTGAAGGATAAAATCCGAAATGAGGTTATCCGACAGAGAACCAGGGTCATCGACATAGCTCTCAGAATAAGTAAGCTAAAGTGGCAGTGGGCTGGTCACATTTGCCGTAGGACGGATAACCGTTGGGGTAAGCGCGTTCTAGAGTGGAGACCACGTCTCGGCAAGCGTAGTGTGGGACGCCCTCCGGCTAGGTGGAGCGACGATTTGCGAAAGGCTGCTGGCAGGAGATGGATGCGTCTAGCCGAAGACAGGGCGCGATGGCGCGCATTAGGGGAGGCCTACGTCCAGCAGTGGACCAGCATAGGCTGATGATGATGATGATGACGTTTCCAAAATGTCACATTTCCAAAATGTCACGTTTCTAAAATGTCAAGATTCCAAATTGTCATTTTCAGGAAACTTGTCATTTCGGGAAACTTGTCATTTCTGGAAACTTGTCATTTCGGGAAACTTTTCATTTCGGGAAACTTGCCATTTCGGGAAACTTGGCATTTCAGGAAACTTGCCATTTCGGGAAACGTGACATTTCGGAAACTTGACATTTCGGGAAACTTGTCATTTCGGGAAACTCGACATTTCGGGAAACTCGACATTTCGGGAAACTCGACATTTCAGGAAACTCGACATTTCATGTACGTAAGGATTGAGGAGCCATTTTTGGTATCTTGATGAAATTAATATATCATTTAGTAGTAACTTAAAAAATATTGTAGGTTCGATCCTCGATTTTGTAGTATAATACTTCAAAAGTTATATGAACATTAAAGTGGCTCCTCAATCCTGATGTTGTGCATACTAAATAATTGACTGTAGCTACCTGAAATCACAAAGTAAACAAAAACCAATGACACTAACATTTAGTACAAGATGTTTACTCAATACTTTTACACAGAACAACATTCAGGAAGCTTGTTGTTTAAAAAAAAAATACGTTTTTTTATTCCTTGAGAAATCGCTCTGAGGGGTGACCATGTTGTATGAATGAAACCAGGACGACTGGTTTTTTTAATTTTTTTTTCAACAAATCGACAATATATCGCTCCTTAAATACAAAAGTCACACATTTCCAAAAAAATCTAAATGGTTTTTATTGCATAAAACGCATCTTAAACGATAAAAGTATATAGTTTCACAAAGACAGCCGTTGTTTTACGATCAAAAATACCCGTAAACGCTCATACGTTAGTTTTATTCTATACCGTTTTTGCTATTGAGTTTCGTGCAAAAGTACCACAATGCCAATTCCTACCAGACTTCCAACCGGAGCACGTGAATTAAGATAAAATTATATAATCAAAAGCGTCACATTCAAAAATATATTCGTATTGCACGTTACTTACACGTAAGTATCTTATTATTTTTTTAATCAATAGTACCATATTTCAAAATAAGTTAGTTTTGCAAATAATCTATACAAATATTATAAAGAGGAAAGGTTTGATTTTTTGTTTGTTTGTATGAATTGAATAGGCTCCGAAACTACTTGGCAGATTTGAAAAATTCTTTCACTGTTGGAAAGCTACATCATTCCTGCGTGACATAGGCTATATTTCATTTTCAAAAAAAATAGGCATCCTTACTAAAATTACGATAACGTTAGTCCACGCGGACGAAGTCGCGGGCGGCTGCTAGTATTAAAATAATTCCTCTTATTTTTGCATGCAATACTGCCATATTTTGAATTGAGTTACTTTTGCATTATTTAATAAATTTTCTTTTATATATTTCTCAAGATAAAAGTACCATTTTATGAATTGAGTTAGTTTTGCACTGTATAATTTTTTATTTTATTTTTTACTTTTCAAGAATAAAGTACCATATTTTGAATTGAGTTAGTTTTGTAAACAGTTAATTGAAGACATTTAGAAATATGGTATCTTTTGAATGAAAAATTGCTTAGATTTAAACACAACATTTAGTTTTGGTGTTGTTATAACTATAACATTTTGTAGTTTATAGCGTGATATTATGGGCAAAACAAAAATCAATTAGAAAAGCTATTATAAACAATTCTATTTTATTTTTCCTCATCATAATCATAGCCGAACGACGCCCACTGCTTGGCATAGACCTCTCCAAGGATCTCCACAACGATTGGTCCTGCGCTGTCCGCATCCAGCGGCAGACCGCGACCCTGAACACATCGTCGGTCCACCTTGTGGAGGGCTTGCCCACGGATCGTCGTCCGGTACGCGGTCGCCATTCCAGAACCTTTCCGCCCCAACGGCCATCGGTTCTCCGCACTATGTGTCCCACTGCCACTTCAACGATGCAATCCTTCGAGCGAAAGGCCTTCTCATAGTCCACGAACGCTAGGCAAAGTGGTTGTATTTTTCAGTCTTCTGTATAACTTGCCCCAACGTATAATGTGGTCTATGGTACTATAGCCTTTTCGAAACCCGGCTTGTTCGGCAGGTCAGTTGGCTTTGCCCAATAGAAAGATCTCTGACGAACACTTTCGAGCCTTTTTCCGCTCAATGGCCTCTTTAATACGCTGGGTATTAAATTGGCGAAGGTCGCTCGTCAAGGACTTAGATATCTGTCTATTGAGTTGCCGATAACGATGGTCATCTGCTGAGTTCTGAAGCCTCATTTCGTTTCTCTGATCCATGAGTAGTAGAGTCTGGCTGGAGAGCTTTCTAAATATTGTTATTGCCTTGTTATGCCAGAGACTCTTGCTTTTCACAGTCTAATATAGTTTTGTTGTTAACTTCAATTTTAAAACTCTTACGTTGGATTATACAAACGTTAACGTTTAATGTCAACTTCTCGTAAAGTCTACCTAGGTAAATAATTAATAAGTAATATTTTTAAAATCTGAAATCGGATGAATAATGTCGATTTAAGTAGGTAATGGCGGTTTTAGTGGACGTTTGTGAAACTTTGATAACGGTAAAATTAAGTTTCGACCTAATTGAAGATCTCATGATTAGATTTTAGTGATGGTTTTCATTTAAGAAGTTTCATTTAAAAATAAAAATAACCTATTAAAAACCTAGTTTCATCTTAATCGAAAGTCTGCAATAATGTTTCTTTCGAGTGTTTAAGGTATATGCCTAAACATTGGTGAAACAAACCTGGCTGCCAGGTATAATATACCAGAAAAAATCGGCTGGTCTATTAATGGTCTCGGTAGCACAATGGTTAGTGCAGTCACCCGGTTTGCGAAAGACGCGCGTTCGATGCCCATCTGATGCCAAGTAGACCAAATGTGTTTTTCTGGTTTTCCCATCTTAAATATAGGGGTGTTCACGTGCTTTCCCTAAATATTTAGTAGTCGAGTTTATCGTAATTAATGAATGAATAAATAACAATGAATTATTATTGATTGGTTGTTGCTTTGACGAATTTTACAATCAGACAGAATCGTAGTCATCGTAACAAAACATCTCATCCTTCGTTGGGTTCAAATAGTGACCTTAACCTGCGTCGCTATTTGCAGTTATAAATTCTATGACGAATATTAGCGTTTATGATGAAATAAAATGAAATAATTTATTCATGGTTACCCTTCAAAAAATTTGTTAGAAAATTGAAGGATAGTTAATAACTTCGTAGATATATACTTTTTTAACAGCATGGTTACACGTACATTACAGACCTACCAACTTATCTGTGAACTGAAAGAGGACGACACCGTCGATTCAGTGTTGCTAATTAATATAAGGTGCCTAAAATTGAGTGAGTTTTACAAATAGGTTATTTTTCATATGAAATAAGTATTAAATAAAAATAATAAAATTAAGTATTGTAATTATTTATACATTAAAAATAAAATATATGTATTAATTTGTAGTTAAGTAGGCACGCTAAACAGTTGTCCTTCAGGATTATTAAATGGCTTTATTTAGAAAGTGATCCAGTGAAATGGAAATCCTGCAGATATTAAGGTTTGATATCTAAAACAGTTACTAGAGAGATAAACTAGAATCTGGAAAACTTAACAATCATACTAAATGTTTCACACTTAAAACTTTCATTCAATGTGATTCATGTACCCTCCCTGCATCAGGTACCAGGTACAATTTGCAGCATTTAGTTAAGACCGTACCTTACCCCAAACAACGATAACTAATAATAATTCGCAGTGGTAAGTACCTAATGGATGTAATAAAAAAAACAATTTGCTTTACAATTATTTATTAAAAACCGCATTTACAGTCATTATAAGAAATCCAATTAGTAGTTACATTTTCCTGCTTTAGTAATTATTTAATTTCTATTTAGTAACATAAGCTGTGTATTGTCGTAAATGGGTGTCAGATTTAAAACGATGCAATACCAATTGTTAAGAAGATATTTCATAATCTGTTATCTGTGACTTTACCTAATAAATAAAAATAAAATAAAATAAAATTATGATCTTTAGATGAACCTGCACTACCGACATCATCATCGCTGTCCTGTGTAATTTATTTCTGTCTTTAAGACCTCTAGAAGGTTTTTAACAGTAGGCACCTCGTTTTTGGCAGAATCAAATTGATGTACTCTCCTCCGTATAACTCCCATGTCAAAATCATCAATGTGTATGATTCCACTTTTGCGTTTTCTATCCTTGCCTTGTGTCCGAATTTTAGTAACAGTGTCTTCTGCTGCAAGCCCTTCTCTATCTATTTTTGAAATGAGTCCTTGACTCACACCTGAAACATAGGATTTTATTTTTCATCGAAATTTAAAAACCGGCAGGTTAGTTGGCTCACCCATTTAACAGGTGACCTTTTAGATGTGCGTTACCGTTACGTTAACCTACATCCTACAGTAAGAATATATACAAATATTCCGTGGACTTAAATATTTGGTTAAGTTTAAAGGTATTTATAAAACTAAAGCTGACAACACTAACCTGTTGCAGCCGAAATTCGGTTGTATATTTTGGTAAATGAAATAATCGGAGATCTCGCCCGAGCTTCTTCTTTAAAAATGGTTTCAACCTTGAGAACAATGTTTTGAGCATCACTTCTAATGGCTTTCGGCATATTCAACTTCATAAATTCCGAAATATCACAATAAAACAACCATAGTACTCAAAAATTGTTGACACGGACAATCGAATGACATTTCAACATGGCGGTCGTAGTTCCAATTTTCGCCATTTCACAGATAAGTTGGTAGGACTGTAAGTATAAATGTATACTAAACTAGCGGCTGCCCGCGACTTCGTCCGCGTGGACTTAAGTGGACTTAAAATTACGGGTTCGTCAAATCGTCTGACGTTAGATGGACGTTAGCGCGATATCTCAATTCGGAACGCACCCATAGTTACGCTAATGACAGCAGCCGTCTGTCATGCCATACCACGTGATTCCGCGTACATTTTTATAATTACTTGATATTTTCAACAATTTACATAATATCTTTATAAATTTTAGCCTATGTGTTGTTCAAATGTAAAAGCAACATTATTGTAAAGTTTCATTAAAATCCATTCAGTAGTTTTTACGTGAAAGAGCAACACAGCACATCCAGACATACAAACTTTCGCCTTTATAATATTAGTAGGATATTGATATATTTTGTTTTAAATATTGTCACAAGTACTTATAGTTTAGAGGCTATCTATTTTTGAAGCATCTGAATTGAGGAGCCAGTGTTAAAGTGCCATATCTCCTTATTTACCTATTTTTATTACCGATTCTCGTCATACAAATTGATTATACTTACCTACTAAATGATTTAGCCATTAAAGTCTGATGAACAAATTGCTTCTCTAAAAAATCACGAGTTACAAGTATGGTCTGAGGAGCCACATATTATAAATATTAACTTTTTTAATTTTAATATTACCGAGCTTAAATATTGTTTTTGGTTTACTCTCAAATGCTACTAAATCAAACCGAATTGTAATAAATATTAATCCATTATGTTCCTAGATATGACGTGGCTCCTCAATCCAAACATTTAGATTGAGGAGCCACCTTTATGTTCATATAATTTTTGAAGTATTATACTACAAAATCGAGGATCGAACCTACAATATTTTTTTAGTTACTACTAAATGATATATTAATTTCATCAAGATTCCAAAAATGGTTCCTCAATCCTGACGTACATAAAAAATCACGAGTTACAAGTATGGTCTGAGGAGCCACATATTATAAATATTAACTTTTTTAATTTTAATATTACCGAGCTTAAATATTGTTTTTGGTTTACTCTCAAATGCTACTAAATCAAACCGAATTGTAATAAATATTAATCCATTATGTTCCTAGATATGACGTGGCTCCTCAATCCAAACATTTAGATTGAGGAGCCACCTTTATGTTCATATAATTTTTGAAGTATTATACTACAAAATCGAGGATCGAACCTACAATATTTTTTTAGTTACTACTAAATGATATATTAATTTCATCAAGATTCCAAAAATGGTTCCTCAATCCTGACGTACATAAAAAATCACGAGTTACAAGTATGGTCTGAGGAGCCACATATTATAAATATTAACTTTTTTAATTTTAATATTACCGAGCTTAAATATTGTTTTTGGTTTACTCTCAAATGCTACTAAATCAAACCGAATTGTAATAAATATTAATCCATTATGTTCCTAGATATGACGTGGCTCCTCAATCCAAACATTTAGATTGAGGAGCCACCTTTATGTTCATATAATTTTTGAAGTATTATACTACAAAATCGAGGATCGAACCTACAATATTTTTTAAGTTACTACTAAGGGTAAGTTGCACCATAGTAGAAGTTAAAGTTAAAGTTAAATTTTTTGTTAAATTTGACAATTCGACGTCATTTTTGGTCGTCAAATTGTCAAATTTGACAAAAACTTTAACTTTAACTTTAACTTCTACTATGGTGCAACTAACCCTTAATGATATATTAATTTCATCAAGATTCCAAAAATGGCTCCTCAATCCTGACGTACATGACATTTCGGGAAACTCGACATTTCGGGAAACTTGACATTTCGGGAAACTTGACATTTTGAGAAACCTGACATTTCGGGAAACCTGATAGTGAGCTGCATGATATGATATGAGTGATAGTAAGGTGCATGAAAGGAGCCTCCCCGCGGCACACTCTGGAAACAGCTAGACTCGGTAGCGCAGAGTCTAGGCTGGCCAATCCTCTCACCACAATGGTAACATCAAATTCCCAGATATCCTCCAACTCTCCAACTCTATCGATGGGAAACTATCGATGGGAAGCACGACGATGAAATAAAAATCAGAGCTGAGTAAAATAAACGATTTATTACGCGGACATCGGACGGAACACTTGACTTTTTCAATATTTTCACGACACAAACGGACGGGCACAAAACAACACATTACACTTAAAATAACACCGCCGACTTTGAACATGCGATTCAAATCCTAACACGCCATGAAATGCCCAAGGTAAAAATAGGTAAATGTTCACAAAATGACGTTTCTTCGTCCAATATTTGCAAAGAAAATTTAGGAAAAATAAAGAAAATAAAAAACATCGCAAGACTACTGGGAGAAGAAACAGAAATCATGGCGAGGGAGTACTCTCTGATGTCAGATTTAAAAACGATGTATTAGTTAATGTTTTGTGTACGCGGTAGTACACTTAAGATTTCAAAGCACAAATTGGCTTTCGGAAAGACTGAAAAAACATCAGTATTTATGAGAGAGGAATGTACTTCTGTAAATTTCAATCAAGCAACAATTCTTCGAATCTGGCTTTTATGACAAGACAGGAGACTACTTTGTTGCAGAAGCATCAATCGCTAGAGGCAATGGGGGTCAAAGGTGATTCTAGCAGCAGCCAACCTCAGCGGACATTTTCGAACCTTTAATAAATTTAGACTGAACTGCCATAATTAACATTATCAATGCGGCCGCGGTTTTGTGGCGTCCGCTTTGGCGGCGACGCTGCAGGCCGCCCAAGAGTCGAGAAAAAACCTGGCTTTTCCGCTGATGGGTTTACAAAATTATGATGTTATCTCAAAGAAGTGGCATGTATCCGACGTGTATTCAGTAACTTTTCCATGTTCTTCAAGTTATGCCGTTTCTGTAATCTGTTTGTAAGAACTCGCCGAAAGGTGAAATTTGTTTCTGCCTTCTAGACTTTGTATGGCTGGAACTGTACCAAAGCTGGTGTGTATGGGCGCGATGACGTCATAGCTCGTCGTCGCAGCCGGGCTGCATGTCTGACGTCTCGATGGCAACTTCGTCGTAGTCGCGCTCAAGGGCCGCTAGGTCTTCGCGTGCTTCCGAGAATTCACCTTCTTCCATGCCTTCGCCGACGTACCTGTGAAGATAATAATGATATGGTTTAAAACTAACCCTCTTATTCATAAAAACTTAAACAGCTCTTCAACAACATGTTAACTTTTGTATCGCTTTGTCACTGTCATTCTTGTTGCTGCCGCCATTTGCAAGTAAGTGACAACACGTCAATTGCTTAAACTATGCTTTAGCGTTGCGTTCCTTTTTATGAATATGGGGGTAAGTCTTTGTACAGAGGCGCTCACATCAACCTTTACATAGGGGCACTTTATGCGGCTGACATTAGACCTATTTTGCAATGGTTTTGTAAAGGTTGAAGGTGTGCTCCTCTGTAGATAGACAAAGCTGTGCAGGACCAAGAGAGCACAGTAAAAAAAAACAAAATACTAAACCTGAAGTCAATGCCCTGACATCTTAGATTCTAAATCTTAAAGGCTCGAAATCTCAAAGGCTCGAAATCTCAAAGGCTCGAAATCTCAAAGGCTCGAAATCTCAAAGGCTCGAAATCTCAAAGGCTCGAAATCTCAAAGGCTCGAAATCTCAAAGGCTCGAAATCTCAAAGGCTCGAAATCTCAAAGGCTCGAAATCTCAAAGGCTCGAAATCTCAAAGAGTCGAAATCTCAAAGAGTCGAAATCTCAAAGAGTCGAAATCTCAAAGAGTCGAAATCTCAAAGAGTGGAAATCTCAAAGAGTCGAAATCTCAAAGAGTCGAAATCTCAAACGCTCGAAATCTCACTGGCTCGAAATCTCACTGGCTCGAAATCTCAAAGGCTCGAAATCTCAAAGACCTGAAATCTCAAAGACTCGAAATCCTAAAGACTTGGAATCGCAAAGACTCGAAATCTCAAAGACTCGAAATCCCAAAGACTCTAAATCTTACAGTGGACTGCTCCACATGTTCACTGAACAGAAAGGGCTTGTGTCTGAAATAATCTCACCAGTGCACAAAGGCGCGCTTCGAGTACATGAGGTGGAACTTGTGGTCGAGGTTGCCCCACGCCTTGGCGATGGCGGTGGTGTTGCTGAGCATGGACGCGGCGCGCTTCACCTGCGCCAGGTCGCCGCCCGCCACCACTGATGGCGGCTGGATTCAGAGTCTTTAAGGCAACTCGGAATCTTAAAGACTCGAAATCTCAAAGACTCGAAATCTCAAAGACTCGAAATCTCAAAGACTCGAAGTCTCAAAGACTCGAAGTCTCAAAGACTCGAAATCTCAAAGACTCGAAATCTCAGAGTCTCGAAATCTCAAAGTCTCGAAATCTCAAAGACTCGAAATCTCAAAGACTCGAAATCTCAAAGACTCGAAATCTCAAAGACTCGAAATCTCAAAGACTCGAAATCTCAAAGACTCGAAATCTTACAGTGGAACGGTACGGCGGAGCTGCTCCACATGTTCCGCATGATGTTCACTGGACTGAACGTGTCAAGCATGAAATAAACTCACCAGTGCACAAAGGCGCGCTTCGAGTACATGAGGTCGAACTTGTGGTCGAGCTTGCCCCACGCCTCGGCGATGGCGGTGGTGTTGCTGAGCATGGACGCGGCGCGCTTCACCTGCGCCAGGTCGCCGCCTGCTACCACTGATGGCGGCTGGTAGTTTATGCCCACCTGTGGGAACACGTTGCTCTAATAATAGTACTCTTTACGTTGCTCTAATATAAGAGTCCCCCGCGCACGGGCCTTAAAACACGCGACAAAAAGCCGCCAGAATTCCCTATAGTTTGTAATATGGTGTGGCGCGTGGCCGCTTTACGCCACACGCTACCAACGCAGGTGGTGGCGTTTTGTGGCACCAAATGGTTTCATTAAAATGTACATTATTTCATTGAGCACTAGCTGTCCCGACAGACTTCGTTCTGTTGTCGAAGAACGTAGAAGTGGTTGCTAAGGTAAACTAAATCTGTGTTTTACACTTTATTCCTAGCATTTTCTCATGTTTCTCACCTTTTAAACCATCCCTGAACTTCAACGATCATTTCAAGACCAGTCCAGTGGTTCTCGAGTTTTAGCGAGACTAAAGAACAGCAATCCATTTTTATTAATAAGATATCGCTTGTTCCTATTTTCATACAATGGATTGTATTAATAATGTAAAAACCTTGTGAAGAATGCCAAAGAGACTAGTGTTTTAAAGACGATTTACCTTAAAACCTGTAGGACACCAATCAACAAATCTGATGCCAGCCCTGCCCTTCATGGCAGCGATGGCCGCGTTGACGTCCTTGGGTACGACGTCCCCTCGGTACAGTAAACAGCACGCCATGTACTTGCCATCGCGAGGGTCGCACTTTACCATCTGATTCTGTGGTTCGAATAGCTCTGCTGTGATCTCCGAGACTGACATGCCTTCGTGGTATGCCTGAAAGTTAGTAATGATTTTATTCGTATCTTTATAACAAGGCAGGTGGCCTAAATTGAACCGAAAATAAAAAATAAAATAAACAAAACAAAGAAGATCAAATAAAGTAAAGTTAAATGCATACTGATCTACATTTTCAAAGCCCCATCTAAAATGGCGAGGATTTTCTCCCCACATCAAATAGAAGATCCTTCTCCTTGAGTCGCGTTCCCTCAATGCTGAGGGTCATGCCCTCTATAGATAGATCATTCTTGCGCGGATTATTTCACGCCACAGCACTGCTCGAATCTGGTCAGACCAGCGCACAAGGAGCCGTCCTCTCTAGACCTCTTTCCTTGTATATTCCCTATTAGCAGTGTCTTTTTTTGAGTGATGTGACCAAAAACTTCAAGATCCGGTGTAGGCATAATACGTTGCAAAGCCTAAAAAAGAAAAAATGCCAGCTACAACGCCATTGTGGTACCTTGTCCGCGGAGACGACGGGCGCGTAGGCCGCAAGCGGGAAGTGTATCCGCGGATACGGCACCAGGTTCGTCTGGAACTCTGTCAGGTCCACGTTTAGCGCGCCGTCGAAGCGCAGCGACGCCGTGATCGACGACACCACCTGACGACAATTGCACATTAAGCCATGTAAAGGGTAATGTTTTCTAATATTAACGCGAACACTATACATCGAAATAAAACAACTTTACGGATTCTACGGAAAGAAAATATAAGACCGCGAGTAGAATCCGTAAAGTTGTTTCATTTCGACAGGTAAAGGTTTTTTGAAATGCAACACTACTTCGCGCATGTATGTATGTCTTAAGCGACATCGACATGACTAAAGATAAAATCGTCGGATATGAAAAGACGTAGCTTCCCTCTTGACTACATCGTTGGAGATTGTAGTGGTAAGCGTGCCATCAACTGGTGAGCACAATCGGGTAGCCCCTAGACACAGTAACCCCAGACCTTACCCATCAGTATGAAAAACTCTACTACCCGTGGTTTTCAATAAAGGCATAAAATTAAACAACCAGTCAAACGCTCAAGATCATCGTTCATCAGGCAAGCACGGTAACTGCATGGCTCCGTCCTAGCAATTATCTTTCCATTCAAATTTGAACCTTAAGTTGTACGTGGTACAATGTATTTTGCAATAATAACCTAGGAATGTCAACGGCGAGCTGACAGCGTGCTCGTCGCTACTATACCACTCAACTCGCAGCTCGCGTCCTAAGGATCAAATTTGAATAGCAAGATAATTGCTGGGTCGGAGCCTTGCAGTTGCCGTGCTTGAAGTGTGCCACGAGCTCACCTGTGATATGAGTCTGTTGAGGTTAGCGTACGAGGGGCGTTCGATGGAGAGCCGCCGCCGGCAGATGTCGTAGATGGCCTCGTTGTCCACCATGAAGGCGCAGTCCGAGTGGCCGATGGTGGCGTGCGTGGTCAGCACCGCGTTGTACGGCTCGACCACGGCTGTTGACACCTGGAAGCGAGAGAGAGATCGGGGGATTGTTTGAAACAAAGTCGGTGCACCAAATGCGGAATTTTTGTCGACTGCACATACTACGTCAGACTCCTTATTTTCATTGTGGTGATTTTTTATTTATTTTAGGAAGGCACACAAACTAATAAATAAAACACCGAACATACATACATACCTACATGCCCTAACGACCATATCCCTAATGGATTTGCCAGAGGCACACTGATTGTTGCAGTCATGGTGAACGGAACATTCAGAATCCCACATTTCGCCGAGGGAATTTGAACCCAACGTAGTAAAGGGCGAGCCTACCGCCGTTATCCGGGTTGCTTGGGTCCATCACCGTTCGTATCGTCCGTATCGGCGTTTTCCATCACCGGAGAGTTAGCCGCACAAGTGGGTGTGTTCCGGCTAGATTTGATCTCGGGACCATCGGGTTCCGAGCCAGAGTGTTTAACCACTGGGCCACGACGCTCTCCCCGAACGTAATGTGTGCTACTAAGCTACACATGTTGTACTCACTTGTGGCGCCGGGTATATGGCGAACTCGAGTTTACTCTTCTTCCCGAACTCATCGGACAGCTTCTCCATGAGAAGAGACGTGAAGCCAGAGCCAGTACCGCCGCCGAACGAGTGGAACACGAAGAAACCCTGGACAAACAACATCACTAAGCAATCGAAATTCTCACCAGAATCGGGTTTTCTGTTAAATGACGACAGCTAAGGGATGGCCTCAGCCTGAGAGTTCAGCCAGCCAGATTTAAAACAGCATCATATGAATAATATCCCAAAAATACTTTTACAGAAGACAACCTAATGCTTGGCATTTGGTACGAAACCGAATCATAAATGATTTTTACTAACATATCTGTGTAGTCAAGCCAGCAGACCAGGTTATTTTTATTTAAGTGTTATGGGAAAATGTCAGCGTATGATGTCAGTTGATCTGCAGGATTCAGGACGGCTAGCTTGCTAGACTTCAAAACTCATCGTCATCATAGACTTTTTTTTATCTGTCGGTGATCAGTTGCCATTGGTTTTTTATAGGTGCCACAGATCCTATAAGTAGTCTTTGTGCACTGCTCGGCCAGTTAGCTACCTCGCTTCCAACACATCCTTCTCGATCAAGAAGTAGCCGTTACTGGCCTTCTTTGCCGGTGATATGTTATTGGAGCCGTTAGGCAGAAGCCAAAGTACCTGTAGTCCCGTGCACTGGTCGGCTAGTTTCCTGACTCGCTCCATGACCGGCCCCAGCACATCCTTGCCGGTCGAGTAGTGGCCGCGAGCGTAGTTGTTCGCCGCGTCTTCTTTGCCGGTGATCAGCTGTTCCGGATGGTACAGCTGACGATATTCGCCTGATCGCACTTCATCTGTTGAGGAAACTTGTATTCAGTCAAGTGGAATTGAATGTGGATCTGTTTTTATCATGATTTATTACGGTGGAATTCACAAAGGCAAATCAGATCACTCACTCAGCTAATTAAGCCATTAGTTTAATCGCACGCTTAACTTAAATGCTATTCACAAACGTTCATTAGGCAGTTTTCTACCGTGATCAGCTGAGCATCTTTCAAACAAACCGAAATGCCAACATTGCAAAAAGAAACGTTCGTTCTCGCTAACCAATTGATGGAACTATGGTTTTGTGCCTCGATTCGTTTCGTTGTTTGTCGAAATTATTGCTGGAAATGAACAATTCTTGGGGTTTTTCACAGATCTATCTCAATTTAAGATGACTGTAACGTAGCTTGGTTATTAATTTGAAATTTACGCATGTTTGAACAAAAAAAATAAATGGAATAAACAAAACAATACTTTTTCATTTTTATGTAAAAACGGAACGCAACCAAATGTCAAATATGTGTCAATCAGTCATTTTAAGAATTTAGGTTAGAATTACGTATTAAATTAAATTTTAAATTTGTTTATAAATGTAACTACATTTTCAAGTAACTATCTGGGTTTCTGGAGGATCATCGTTACATTCAGTGTAAGATCTTGCACTTGATCTTATCAGATCTTGACTGCAGATAAAGTACCTGCAAAGACAATAACTCAAATAAAATAAGCCAAGCTGAAAATGGATAGTTTGGAAATGGATTATTAGGTAAGTAAATAACTCTATTTAGCTGAGTTTACAATCTTCAATACAGTCAGTTAAAATCAAAACAGTTTTTTGTTTGATGTTAAAAGTTCCACTGTGTACATTTAGCCATTACCTACCTTTCTTTATTTGCTGAAAAACAAATGTAATTAACAAGTATTTTACTTTCCAGCTCTTCATGGAGTAGCAGATAACCAAAATGAAGGAAATAATTAATAAGGCAGTACTACCACAAAAGTTGAACATAAAATATGATGATATTGCATATTATTTGCCAACTGTGACCGCTATAGTGACTAACTTTATATGGAGAAGGAGAGGTGCAAGAGAAGAAGAATTATATTTATGCCAAAACAATCAATTTTATTGGTAGTAGACTCTATTTTTTCAATAGAATATTGACACTGAGGAGCATTTAATGTATTGTATGTATTGGTATTGTTTGTAAAACACATAACTTACTATAAACTTTAATTTGGCAGGCATTACAGCAAAATATGTATTTCATAGCTGTTTGAATATTTAAGCACTTCATTAAATCAATAGTGGACACTGAATATATAATACGATATAAATATAATGTTTAAAATGATAGCCTTTTTTTAAAAAGACAGTACCGTTCTGCTGGGGATTTCAGCAACAAACTAGCTTGACTTGTAGGTTGTCTGAAAGAGATTGTTTTTAGTAATAAGACTGCCTAACTTGTATTTTATGGTGAGAATGTATTACTTTCATAACAATAATTTTGCTAATAATTTAGTGTGCATGCAATAAAGTGTTCCTCATCTTAACAAATTGTTATCTTGTTGTGATTTCACATTGTAATGTTCTATTTCAACTGTGTGAACCTATAGTTTATTTGTTATTTTTGAATTATATAAAATAAATTATTCATTTTTATTTTGTGTTTTCATTAATTATCATGAAACTCATAATTTTTATTTGAGATCCACACCGGGGTCACTGCTCCCAAAATTTAGCATAGATCATGAAGACTGAACAAACAATATTGTTTCTTAATACATAGGTACTTTAGTAAATAGATATAACACCCAAACACAGGATAGACACAAATATTCATTACACAATTTTAGGTGTATAGTGGGAAACAAACATACAACCTTAAGTAGGTGCACACCTTTTTTAGTTGAATAACTTAAAAACTGGGAGTGATGGCTTTTCCCCTGCAGTGAGACATGATGGGTGAATAGATTAGGAAAAGAACTTGTGTTTTAGAACTAGTCAATATGATGTAAAAATTAGTTGTTAAATAAAACAATTATTGATTTGATGGTGTTTATTTATGCAGTTCGTGTTCACTACACTATTACATCATGTTAGGTGCCTTCTACACAACACCAACGACTTAACTTCATGTATTCCTAACAGAGCCCGCAGTACACTGCACATTCCACTGTTGTTGGTGGGATTATAACTATACCAACAGACCATTCCCAATAATTGATATAAATAAGGACAAGAAAATCTTCTTTTGAGAATACCAAACAGTCTCTTTATTGTGGTCCAGAGCCTTTAATGAAGCAATAATGTGTTTGTCCAGCAGCTATTCTTGAAATTTAGATAGAAACATGGGTAGCCACACTTTGAATCACCAAGTTCACTACACTCTAGAAAGGCGCACACTGGACTTTTTTTGATAATGGTACTAACTATTCTTTTGACCCAGGATTTTTGATAACTGGCATTGGCATCCAAGCTTCAGTTTAGCAAACATTGGAGTCTGGAAGAGTCTTTTGGAAATGGTAGTATCCTGTTCTGATTGTGGGTCTTTGATAACTGCCCTTGGCATAATAATGGAGAGCGAGGAGTATTCCGTATATTGGCTGTGTTGCTTGATTGCTTTTCTTCCAATTTGGGGACGTGCTGACTAATTTCTTTTGTCGGAAACTGCAATTCTTAGTAGCATTTGAAATTGCGTTTTGACATATTTCTGTAGTGTTTTTAGGTATTACACATTACAGAGACTTCTAACAAGGGGTACTTCTTCTACCAAAGTCCTTAAAACGGGCGTTAAAGCTGAAATACTTCCAAATCAAATATTTAAGATAGGTCGCGACCGCTCTCAACTTTTTAAATATTTGAGCATGGTATTTGTCACATTTTATGGCATTTTATTATCTGTGGCACGCTGATTGTCTTTCATGAATACGATTTTCTCGTTTGAGTGCTTAATCAACTTAGGTTAATCACGTGAGAGGAGGAGCAATTGATGAACCTTTGTGAATGCGAAAAAACAGTTTGAGCGTTGTTCAAGTATTTGTTAAACGCTCAACTATTTAATTTGCTTTTGTGAATTCCACCGTTAGAGGAGAAACAAGTAGAAATCAGCATATAGCATCATGACTAAATCGATACCTCCTACGTAAGTTGTTGTATCCCCAAAACTGCAATTTTACAGGAGAGCGTTTTAAACATTCAGATTGGCCTAGAAACTGCATTTATTTATGTAGCTTTGTGAAATTTGTTATATGAATAAAATATATGGTTTTATTGACTATGTTGAAACAAATATATGAAATAATTGCATATTTTCTGAGAATTGTGGCTTACAACATTTTACTACGGAATCCAGACTGTGACAACTGTTGTATCTCATACATACAACATTATACTGTGGAACACAGACTGGGCCAGCTGTGATATCTCATACTTACAAGATTATACGGTGGGGTCTTGGTTTCATCTTTAGTTGTATCTCATACTTACAATATTATTTTATGAAGTTTAAGAAAAAGTTCGCTGTTGTAAATGATTCTAGTCTCACTGTATGTCACATTAACAATACAATTTCAAGTGTATATTATTGATATTGAATAAATATTGTCAGTTAAGAAATAAAAGTTCAATTATTAATACCAAAGAAGAATGGTCACGTCCCATACAAAAAATCCCAGGCCCGACAGAAACGTAACATATCTCATTTTTTTTGGTATATTGTGTATTGTTAAAATACATATACTTTATATTCGAAATCAATGGCTAACACCAAAAATTATTGCCGTATGTTTTTATTCAGGCGATACACTAAAAAAATGCAAAACGCCTATTATCTATAAAATTCGTATAACTATGTAATTAAATGACGAAACAATAGCTATGGTATGTATCTAGGTGATCACCTAGATACATACCATAGCTATTGTTTCGTTGTATAGATGCAGTTGGATATATAAATAAACTCGTAATACAACGATCAACTTAAGATTCATTGAAATCGTGGCAGGTTTTCGATTATTTAGTAGCATCTATCAATTGGCGGTGGAGGAGGCCTATGTTCAGTAGTAGAAAGCTATAGGTTTAAATGATGATGATTATGATCTATCATTTGGGTTTCAGAATTGAAACGAATAAAAATAAAACTAATAGGTATGTCGATATAAAGTTATATTGAATTTCTATAATATCTCTTGAAACAAAATTGTTTCTGCAGCCTATTGCCGCTGGATGTCTATATATTTCCATATAATATACTCCCGCGGCTTTTAAATTCTCACTGCAATACGACCGTGCTAACCTCACGTAATAGGTGCCGATTGAGAATTTAACTAACTCTTTAATTGTTAATTGTGGAAAATGTTAAATATCCGGATCATTTCCAGTCAGTTTGTTTTAAACACTCCTGTGAAACGACACTCTTTGTCGGTTTAAATTATTTTCCTCCACATACTCAGATAATTGATTGGGGCGTTGTATATTTTGATTACTTATTTCAATGAAATCTTCTGTGTATGGAATGTCTTCGTAAGGATCTTCAAAATAAATAATTAAAGCTGCAGCAATTTCGAAATCTTCTAGTAGGTATAAGCGGCACATGTTTGTTAAATAGTCTGTTTCTAAATATCTTGAAGTCGCGCTTGAATCTCCCGTTTATAGTTTCCACGACCCATCGCACCATTGTGATGAGTCGTGATTTATAAGCTTCTACGGTGCTTAATTGCGTGTCTTGTGGTCGTTTGGTAGGCGGCATGTGAGCAATATAGCCATATGTTTCTATTAAAGGAATAAAGCCTCGGTCCAAAATAAATGAGTCTCCTACATGGGAAAAAAGTGGAACGGTCCGTCTTTAATGGGTCCATCATGGTTTTGCAATCTCATTTTCATTATATCAGCATCGGTTGTCCGTACAGAGTACGGACCTATTATATCCAAAATATATCCATCCGCGCACACGATCATTAATGGTTTTATTAAGTTCCTATACTTATGAAGGCTATAACTGCGGCGTTGAAACAAAAAGTTAGAACTTTTTTCTATGTAGGTTCCATCGAATATAACTATTGGTTTTGGTGACTCTTCGTTACCAAACAAAACATTTGGCAAAACCCGGTTGCGGGCTATCACTTCGTCCCTGGTAATATGGTCCAAGTCTAGGTGCAATGTATCAAAGTCAGTAATGAGACACTGCCTGACTTTATGTATTTTTCTTCCAATGGTACGCTCGGATATATTAAAAAATTAAGCCATTCTATTATTCGGCTCCCCTGATTGAATTTTGCACAAGTAGATAGCCAAGTCATTTCTGGGAGTATTTGAGGACCGATCAAGGCTTAGCATTTGACTCAGCAAATCGTTGAACGTGGCTCTGTTTCTTCAGTCCAAAACCATAACTCGTCGTCAGAAACGTCATCTACTTTGAACGTATCGTATAAGCAGTTTGTTCTTCTATTGTGTAATCGAACAAATCACTAACTATCAAATTTGCAAGCTCATTCATTTCTGATTCATTGAAACTTATTGAAAGAAACAGATAAAAACATACAGAACAAGGTGGTTAGGAAAAATAAAACAAACAATAGAAAAATAAAGAATAATTTTGACCAGGCAGCAGTGTCACGATGTCCAAAATTAAATTAAACCCACTCAGCTAATGCCTGGACCTGATAGGCTCAGACGCTGATTTTCAGTAGGGCCAACCGAGTGGACGCACGGACATTCGCAGCGACTAAGCAATGATAATTATAAAAATAAATATTTAAAATACATAAAATATAATCTGACGTGTACCTACCCAGTGTAAAAGTGTGCAATACAATACATAAATACTTTGGGGGATGTGTATTGGTAATGGAGACTCTAAAACAAAAATGAAATATGTCATTTTATTGCTTGTAAGCAAGCTATCAATTAAACGATCAAGGTTAAGGCTCTTTATCGGTGAATCAGTAAAGAGAGAGCGCTCTATAAATTACTTGACTAAAAATATAGGAATATGTCGTAACATTAAGCAAAAAATAAAACAAATTTTGACTATCAACTTCCGATGCAAACATTATAATTTACTACATACCACATTTATTTTTATTTTATTCCAACGTAAGACATTCTATGTATTACATACAACTTTTTTTAATGGACCCTTTACGACGTAAAATGTTGTATGTATCACAAACAACATTTTCTTATACACGCTCAACAGCGTAAAATGTTGTATGTAAAACATACAACATTGTTGAATGTTTACTTGACAACGTATACTGTTGTATGTAATCTATATAACATTTTTGGTTGTTACATAGTTATAACGTATTCTAATCAATTATCAAGTCCTAATAACGTAACATGTGCGGAAAACTTAAAGCGCTTGACACACGGACCATTTCAGCGCTCTCTCCGGCGTAGTCTGTTTTATCTAACCCATATAACACGCGAGCGCGCGATCTGCCCCGCCCCGCGCACCGCGTAAACGGTTGTCAAGGACTATACAGTGTTATAGTCCGTTCCCGTTCAAAAGTTACAACTCTTTACGTCTTGAAATTGCATGAAATAATTGTGTTTTCGTAAGTTTTAATTTTTTTATGCATAGATTACTAATAATAAAGCTCATTTTTGGTAAAAACGCTAAATCGCATTTTTGTGGGATACAACAACTTACGTAGGAGGTATCGAAATATTTACTTTTAAACAAAAGACAAACCAAGAGTAAAGGCAGCGTCTGCCTTCGGGGGTAAGCTCCTCTATTGAGCAGCTCTTCGGAAGTATGGCTGTCACATTCAGGTCTATAGATAAATTACGGGATGGCATGAGTTGTAAAGTTAGAGGTTGAAGTTTGATTGACGTTTGTGAATTCAGGAGTTAGATTGTGAAGTTTGTTATAACCATGGTTACCCCTTTTGTGGAGAAAAATATTGTTATTATGCAGAACTGATCCACTGGGCTGTGACGATCCAAAAACCATTGAAATAGAAGATAGACATCTAAACACATAAAAAAGAACAACTCACCAATAACAGTAGCCTCCAAATCCACCATTACCACCCTCGGCACCATCTTCCCCCTGTCGGCTTCCGAGAAGAACGTGTTGAAGCAGGAGTCAGTGGAGTCGGGGGCAGAGTCTCCCTGCGGCAGGGTGCCGTCGGGGCGGATGCCGTGCTCGAGGCAGTACAGCTGCCAGCACGCCACGCCCATTTGCACCCCCGCCTGACCCACGTGCACCGAGATGCACTCCCTCTGCTCAAGGGCAAACATTTTACGTTTTTACGGATAATCAATGTAGGTTGGAAGGTAAATTGCGAGGCGCAATCAAATTCAAACAGCGCAAAGCTAAGTTGAAAATGGGTTAATAAACAAGCTTTACTATTTTGGATGCAAAAAGGTACATCCAGCTTATACATAGTAAATATCTGACCATTACAAACCGACCGGGATCGAACCCGCGAACTCCAGTGAAGGATTATTCTTATCAACAACACCGAATCACAGTACCTATACCGAATCGTCACCGTCATGAGCGTTCGGAACGGACCAACAATTCAATTTTAAGACTTCCAATCTTTGTCGACCATTGACCTTGTATCAATTTGTATTTGATAAGGTCAATATGCAGGTAAATTAACGAGTCTAGTATTGCGAATATCGCAAACTGACTACGATATTGCAGTAAGGCCTATGACACTATTAATATTATTGTGGTGTCTCAGTATAGCGATAATATTGACCGCGTAACGTCTCATCATGTCATGGCTGTCGTGAGAATGTAGAGTCGAAAAAATGTCTATATCCTGTCATTCGTATTGATACAAGGACGAAGTGAAAAATAACCAGTAGGTATTGGTCGAGCAGCTTCATAGAGGCAAATCAAATTGGTAACATGAGCTGCAGGTAAGTGACACAAAAGAGAAAAATAACAAAAATAAGACCTTTTCACATTTGGTATAGCTATGAAACTAAATGAATAGGTACCGATTTCATAAAGTACGAAACTTACCAAGGCCCGTCAGCTCTAACAAAAATCACAATGCACAAAAATATACACAAAGTACAGAAATAACAATGAAAACACTTACCATGATGTATACTGGTAATTTAAATAATCCGGGGTAAAAGTGAATACAAAAAACTCTTCAACCAAAAGGCTTTTAGTAACAAAAATTTAGTCCGGACTAAAATTTAGAAAAAATTGCGAGTCATAGCCCGTTTGATAGGCCACTTGGATCGATTGTTATTTCTTTTCCAATTTTGAATTTTCAGATGGCTTTTTTTAAGTGTTTGTGGCCAGTTGTATTAAAAAGGTTCTAAGTAAGTTTGTTGGGTTTCCAACAAGAAGTTCGCTTATCTTTATCAGTATTTTAGAGAGGGAAGGTTTCAATGTTTGAATGTGTTCGTATTTATGATTTTGTAGTTTTTGGGTAGTTATTAAGGGTTTGGATGTAAGAGATTGGTATGATATGCATTAAAATATATTTATAACAAAACTATCCCTCTCTTCCACATTGCTGTACCTGTCAAGGTGCATGTGAATTGTAGTACCTTTTTTAGATGCTTAGTCACATATTGTAATGCAATTAAATAAATAAATAAAACACAAAGGAGACGTAAGTTGTACACGATGACGGCTATCTAAGTCATTTAACTTATTAGCCATGCATACAAATAATGCAAGGTATGTTGTAGGGCTAAAATAGGCTACGTTTTTCTTTACTACTTTATTCACTTTAGTTTTTTTAATTTAAAAGACCGATCTAAGCGCACTGCAGCGCTGAGCTTGGGAGAAAAAGTGTCTCGCTTGCAGTTTGCGGTTTCAGTTTGCGGTCTGAGGTCCGTTAGTGTCTCGCTTGCAGTTTGCGGTTTGAGGTCCGTTTTCAAATTGTAAGTACCTTTACTGCATTCGTAAAGAGGTGCCGTGTCAGTGTATACGCTTGTATTGTAACTTGTTCTCTATAAATAAATAAAATTATATTATATTATAGCCTTCTGTACCTCAGTAGGTCGACCACGAACCGCTAACGTTTTCGTAATCGAAAAATAAACGTTACCTACATTTTTATCTTTCCCTATGCCCTTAAAAAAATGTTCAAACCTACAGAAGCTACTACAGGTCATGTAAATAGGAAAATAAAGTTTTGGTTTTATGCGAAACTTTTTGTGGGGTGACAAGCAAGTAATGCAAGTACTGCAAGTGGGGCACTAAGGCGGGGGAGGGTCCAGATCGGGGGCCATTACGGCACAATGGACGGTTAGAGGGCCCACTGCTGGGCGGGGATGTAGGGCTGCCATGACGATCATAATATTTTGTATGTATGATATTTTGAAGGCTGTGTGAGGTGATAGCCATATCTAATGATTTAACCACATGAATAATATTCAGTTTTTTCTTGAAGTAATAATTGAACATTATTGACTCACAGATTGTTAATGATTAGGTATTTAAAAAAAAACTCCGGTAGGCTTTTTCCTTTTACTTTTCTGAAAAGAACAAGTAAGCTCTAACAAAACAGCATGGAATATTACTTAAAAGTATTGAATTTTTGTTCATCACTTTCTAAAACCGTAAAAAAGTAAGTAAAAATTTATTCAGAATTACACTTAACCTATGAAACAACGGTATCAATACATTAGGTAAATACTAACAAATAATAATAATCATAACTCAATACTATTTACGTAATTCAAATCTGCTGACTGATGACATTTAAGGTATGCTTACGCTAGTAACTATATCATTACCTGTTTTATGCAAGGTAATGTGCATGCTAGCCATAATAATTCAGGTAAAAAAAAGGTTCAGGTTAAAAGGTTTTCGAGTCAGCTAGGCCATGTCGGGTAGAGAATCCATTGAGGTCAGCTGTTTTGTGGACATCTGTCGCTTCAAACAACATGCCTTGCAGATTCAGCGACACTTCCAATCTAGGCACGAACTACTTATTAGGCGCTGTGCAGGCTACGGTACGGGGCGGTTTTTTTGTCCGCAAAGTAATAAAGACGGCGTCTACCCGCCGATGACCGCTACTACCGCGAACACAAACCATTTTAGTGCGCTGTCCGCAGGTGCCCGCGGTGCGGACTTATTGCCCGTCGTGTGCGTTGGTAGTATAGGATTCCCTTTGCGCTATCGTTCGCGGTCAAAAAGACCGGCCCTGCCCGCACTGTCATCTGCAAAGCACCTTACTGGTGTAACCTGTATCGCGCTATCAGTATTATTCAAGTAATTGCGTATGCAGTTTGAGGAATGTGAGGAACAGGCTGTGAATTTTCTCATCCACCATCTCCCCCAAAAGGGAGGATCCTCCATTCAGTGTTTTGTCCAGGTCTTTTAGGGCCGGCGCCCACTATCGGCATCGGCACGCTTCAGGCTGTTAAGGTGGCAAATAGTAATATACTCTAACATAATGGCAATAAAGTAGAAAATGCCGAAACAGATACAGAACAAATGCATTTTGTTTTTACGAGAACACATCACGGAAATTTCTACTTTATTGCCATAATGTTAAAGTGTATTGCTATTTGCCACCTTAAAATCCTGAAGCGTGCCGATGCCGATAGTGGGCGCCGACCCTTAGTGGCTACTGAACGACTTATATTGTCGGGTAATGTTGATAGCGCGATGTAGGTTAAGTCAGTTTTAGTTCGTATGTGGCGAGATAGATGCCGCCTCAATACCTTATTGGCAACCCTATGCTCCCCTAGTGAGTCTGTAAGTTAATTTGCATTTATGTTCGGCCCTTGTTACAGACCTACCAACTTATCTGTGAACTGAAGGAGGACGACACCGTCGATTCAGTGTTGCTAATTAATATAAGGAGCCTAAAATTGAGCAAGTTTTACAAGTAGGTAATTTGACATTCGAAATAAGTATTAAATGAAAATAATAAAATTAAATATTGTAATTATTTATTAATAAAATATGTATATATATTGATTTGTAGTTAAGTAGGTACGCTAAACAGTTGTCCTTGAGGATTAAAAAATGGCTTTAGTTAGAAAGTGATCCAGTCAAATTATTGAAAAGAATTGAAGAATTTAAATGTTTGTTAATTAGATTTGACGATTTGAAGGTACTTGTAACAGGTCTATTTAAATAAGTTGTTTGTTTGAAATGGAAATCCTGCAGATATTAAGGTTCGATAGCTAAAAAAAGTTACTAGAGAGATGAAATAGAATCTGGAAAAGTTAACAATCAAACTAAATGTCCCACACTTAAAACTTTTATTCAATGTGATTTATGTACCCTCCCTGCATCAGGTACCTGGTACTATTTGCAGCATTTAGTTAAGCCCGTACCTAACCACTAACAACGATATACTAATAATAATTCGCAGTGGTAAGTAAGTACCTAAAGGATGTAATAAAAAAAACAAACTGCTTTACAATTATTTATTAAAAATCAGATTTACAGTAATTATGATCTTTAGATGAACCTGCACTACCGACATCATCATCGCTGTCCTGTGTAATTTATTTCTGTCTTTAAAACCTCTAGACGGTTTTTAACAGTAGGCAACTCGTTTTTAGCGGAATCTAATTCATGTACTCTCCTGTCTCCTCCGAGTCAAAATCATCAACGTGTATGATTCCACTTTTGCATTTTCTATCCTTGTCTTGTGTCCGAATTTTAGTAACAGTGTCTTCTGCTGCATGCCCTTCTTTATCTATTTTTGCAATAAGTCCTTGACTCACACCTGAAACATAGGACTATTTTTTTCATCGAAATTTAAAAACCAGCAGGTTAGTTGGCTCCCATTTAACACGTAACCTATTAGATGTGCGTTACCGTTACGTTAACCTACAGTAAGAATATATACAAATATTCCGTGGACTTAAATATTTGGTTAAGAATATAGGTATTTATAAAAATAAAGCTGACAACACTAACCTGTTGCAGCCGAAATTCGTTTGTATATTTTGGTAAATGGAATAATCGGGGACCGAGACCCAGGCTTCTTCTTTAAAAAAGGTTTCAACCTTAAGAATAATGTTTCGAGCATCACTTTTAATGGCTTTCGGCATATTCAACTTCATAAATTCCGAAATATCACAATAAAACAACCATAGTACTCAAAAATTGTTGACACGGACAATCGAATGACATTTCAACATGGCGGTCGTAGTTCCAATTTTCGCCATTTCACAGATAAGTTGGTAGGACTGTAGAAGTTTATGTGTGACAAGTACGAGGTGTATGATGGATTGTTTAACTGTCATACAGTTTTCATGTTAAAACTGTATGACAGTTTTACAAGTCAAGTCATACAGTTTTCATGTTAAAACTGTATGACTTGGTTGGTTTATTCAAACATTCACTTTGTGCTGTTAAACATTGGACGATTTAAAGAGAGTGACTGCTGAGTTTCTTGCCGGGTTTTCTCAGTAGAAACAACCTTCCAACGCCGGTGGTGGAGTCACATTATGTACATGTATTTTAAGTATTGTTTATATATTGTATTATTATGTGTATGTTTATTAAGTAGTTATAATTAAGATTCTTGACGATTCGAAAGTACTGTGTAATGTTCTACTTGAATAAAGAAATATTGAATTTGTACAAAATTTATGAAAGTTCCTTCAACTTTCTTCAATTTTGAATTTTTTTCGTGGTGGTATAAAATTAATATAGTTTTAATAAAAAACTGGCCAAGTGCGAATCGAACTCGCCCACGAAGGGTTCCGTAATTCCGTAAGATTGCCCAAAAATTACATTCGTTATTTTAATTTAATGATCTCTGTACACAAAAAAGTAACGTGATTCTACTTCTGATTTCGAACGGTTTTTTCCTGCTTAGGGAAGAACTGTTAATAATTCAAGTTTAGTTCAACTTTGCCAAAGTGGTGATTAAAAAAAATGGTTACATGCGTAGCGAATCAGTTATCATTGGTTCCTTCCATCTGTTGAACAGACAATGTCATGCAATTAAATATTCAAAATTTGTCACCGCATTCAGTTTTTGTTAATTTGCATATGAATAGATTGTTTACACTCTACAGTTTAAAGTGTGGTCTTGACCTCGTTGCAAAACTAATTTTAGAATTGATTTTTGCATTTCTTTTTTTAGATTCGTCAAGCTACTCTTACTTATTTCCGTAAATTTTCGTTGATGAATAATAGGAACGAACCTTTGCCACTTCCAATGTTGTGTTGAAAGGACTTCGGAATCTGCAGTGTTAAAATAAACCTTTAGCTAAAGATAGAAATATTATTTTCCAGAAGCCTGACTGACCGGCCGCCTTTAATGAGGATTTGAAAAACTTTAATGAGCTAGAGGATTTATGACGGAAACACCTATGTTATAATTTTATGTGTTTTGCGACCTTTGGGCTGGAACTTCACATTATGCTGATACTTTTATGCACGAAACCATGTAATCAATCAGACTTTTCAATACATTATTTTATTTTGGTTAGTGCAGTCGCCCGGTTTGCGAAAGACGAGGGTTCAATTCTCGCCTGAAGCAAAGACCGAATGTCCTTTTCTGGTTTTCCTACCTTCAGACTTTTCAAGTTCTGAACAGAGGTTACTTTTCTGAGTAAAGACACTCCTCCAGACAATTTAAAGATAATTTCTATTCATCACAATAATGCTGGGATTAATAGCCATTCCGTCATTGGAACTGTGACAAATAACTGTCACCGAGTACTAGGGTAGATCGGCGCAGATGATACGCGCCTCGACGCGATCGTATCTGCGCAGCACTCACTAATGTATGAGATACCATCTCTGACTGGGGAGTTGACAGGATTCGGATTACTTGCCTTTTGAAATAAATATACAACCACTGGTCCGCTGACACAAAGTGTTGAGGTCCTGTCTACACGCCGAAGGTCGTGCTTTCGATTTCCTACCAGGACAAGAATTCAATGTTTCTTTATACAAGTACTTTTTTATTATGAATAAATCTTAAACATACATAAAATGGATGAACATGATGTGTGTGACTACCACCATTGTCAGAGGTTCTTTTCTAATGAGAAGTCAGATGATTTTGATGCAAAAATGGCCCTTAGATTTATTTATGTCATTTTATATGGTCGTGAGGGTAGGTATGTGCTATTAGGATGAGCTTTAATTTTATGAGAACATCTCTTGTTTTTACTAAAAATATGTGGGTTACCCAGATCCAAACCGAAAAAAAAAATTTAATGCATCTGGAGCATGGCAGTTCTTTGAGCAAATCAAACAATGAACTGTGCTTGTCTTTCCAATGCTTCTTAGATAATGTCTGTATCGAAACTTCCGTAATATTATAAACTCCAAACTGTCCCTAAACTAACTACCCGCAAGGTCTCAAGGTCTTAACATTTAAAAGCATGTAAAGTTTAATTTATTCCATTCGGTAGCAATATATCGATTTATTAGATACACAAAATAAAGTATGTACGTAAATGGCGTAATAAAATAAATAGTGGTAGTCGAAGCGGTCATAGAGGAGGTAATTAAATCTTGAAGCCAAGGGTAAGGGTGTGGTCGATGATCAGAGTTGCTGAACAAATATCAAGCTTATGTCTAATTTGAAGAGAGTCTAAGTTTGTCTGAGCCTCTCGTACGGGGGTGAGAGCACAGCGCGCATACGCAGGCAGGTGGCGGCTCTCGGAATCTCTTTGAGTAAGGCCGTTGCCACACTTCGTTCAAAATACGTCGATCGTCGAACGATAATGTTTGTTTTATACAATCATGAACCTTCCACCTAGTGTGGTCAATATAACAGCCTTAAATACGTCAAAATGCTGGGCACTGGCCACGCCTCAATTGAGCTTTTACGAGTCTAGTGTGTCCGTCAACGGTAAATTACGTAAAAAGTACTGGATGGATTTTAATGAAACTTTAGAATAATATAGCTAATGCATCTGAATAGCACATAGGCTACAATTTATAGGGATATATGTCTTTTTTTTAACCTAAGTTCACGCGGACGGAGTAGCGGCTGCCCCGCTAGTTTTAAATAAAAATCATATTCTTAAGAACACTCGTAGCAGGCTGGGAAGAACATCGTAGCAGGCGGCGAAGAACATCGTAGGAGGCGGCGAAGAATATCGTAGCATGCGGCGAAGAACATCGTAGTAGGCGGCGTAGAACACTTGTAGCAGGACTCAGGACGAGAAATATAAAATATAACAAAACATGCTGCCAATTCATATAGCACAGGGATTTAAGTGTCAATTTGATTATGCAGTGTACAAGATCTAGAACGAGATGCCACCCTCTGTTAGCAGGTTGGAAGATAAACTCTATTGGTTGAGGTATTTTTATACTTTTTGATCAAAGTTTTTTATTTATCCTGAGTCTTTTGCCCTTGCAGCATATTATTGTGCTGAGCCATCGCCATTGCCTATTTTTTGTAAAGTTTTGTGAAACAAACCAATGAGTAATTAAAACACCTTAATTGCTATGGCCATTTCATTTAAGCTTTATTTAGTTTTTAAGTAAGTACCTACAGTAGGTGATGCTGCTTAGTTTCTACTTTACATAAAGTTGCATTTGAAATCAAAAAAAGTTGAAAGGTTCGAAATTGCTGTACTCTTAGCGATTTGTAAAGATTGTCCACAAAGATTATGGATTTATGTACAATATTCTGAAATAAAATTCATCTAAATGCTTTGACCGATTGTGCTGGTGTCAAACCGTTTACCCTTATCGCCTCGGCCATCTGCCACGGTGCATCGGTGCATCGGTGCAGCGAACAATGCACTCCATTCATGCGGCTAGATCTTTTTTATCAAAAATTGATTTTTTACCAAAAAACACGGTTCGGCAATCTGGGTCGCCGCTAGCAGCTTTAGGGGTAGCGTTTGGCGTAAAAAATAATGAATAATGTTCAATGGGCCTCAATTTTTCTGTTTGAAAACAATAATGGATTTAATTTTAGTACATTTTAGAATCTTAAGGGGTCCATTTAGGAACATAAATAGAGGTACAACGAGCGCAAGAGATATTTTTCGCTTTTTAGCAGTATTTTTTGGTATAAAAATATATGCTGACGACTGTAGGTATCCCAAGCGGGGCAGTCAGAGGCACGCCGACTGTTGCGTTTATTGTGAACTAAACATTCATAAGCCCACATTTCGGCGGGCTAATTTTTAACTCAACGTGGTGAGGAGCGAACTTACCGCCGTTTTCCAGGTTGCTGGGATTTTTAACTTCGTTTTCGTTCAGCGGTGAGGCAGTCACAAATAGTACAATGAACACTAGTTCCAATTCAGAGAGTTAAAACACTGGGTCACGACGCTCTTTATTTAAACTATAAAAACCTTATCGCAAATTAATTAATCATCAACTAACAACCCGCTGTCGCCGAAATCCGCGGATCCGCAGGGAATGATCATGAATATCAATCGCGCATCACATTAGGGCCCTAACTCCTATCTGATCCGGATTAAGCCGGTAAAAAGCGGTCATTATTCCGCTTCCGTGCGTGGAATTGGATTTTTCATTTTGGCCACACCTCGCTCATTGTCGCTGTGCTGTCACTGGGCCGGATAACTCGCGCTTTTTGTTCGGCGAAATAAGTTTTACGAAAAACGCAGCGAGATTTTTTGGTTAGATTTTACTTGCTTTGCAGTTAAATCCAGATGCACTTTGGATTTTTTACATAATAATATCGTTGCCATCCGGTAATAATTACTACGGTAAAACTTTCATCTAATTTAATCATAGGCATTCACGAAATATCTTGAAATTTAAATCACAAATTAATGCTCTTTAGAGGTTGAGGAGGTGCTCTTTATGTTGAGATCGTTAAGAATTATAAAATTCATTACATCATCATCATTTGTAATTACAATGATTTCAAATTATGGTAAATGAAGCCGTTTGATATTAGGTCATCTACCAAAAAAAATTGAGGTATTCTCTACTAATGAACAACACAGTCAAACAGATTTGAGGCGGTGTACGCTATTGAAATAGTTATTAAAAATTTGAAATAAGATATAAAACCTATCAAACCACACATTATGATTTTCCTATCGGGTCGACTGTTAACCATGGCGACAGATTCGTCGCGCGTGGGAGTGTACCGGTAGCGTGAAATCCTTTTTATTTGTATGACAATACTAATTTGACGGTTGTTATGTCCTTATTAACGATTCCATGGGGATTGGGAAGCAATGTTTGAAATTAAGAGTTTTGGCATGCGTGTAAATTTTGACAAATATTTTGTCATGCCTGTTGCATCTGCTTAGATTTCTTTTAATTCCTAAATCAATCTTGTAGTTTTGTGTACAGCACAGTGGCTAACGAGAGTGTGGAGTAGACAACCTGCTTATAAAACTATTCACGAGTCACGAGAAAATGCGTGAGATGATTTTGTTGCGGTGCGCATGTCACTTATCCTGATAATGGTAACCGATTACGCAAGAGGCGAGCTTACCGCAGTTATTTGGATTATTTTGGTCTTCATCGGATTTTTTTTGCATTAATAAGCAATTATTTTTATTTTTATCTCAATTTTAGAAATTAGGTGTTCCTTCCCGGTATGAATTAAGGAGGACCACAAGGGCATCACGACAAAGCGCACAACGCCTAGGCCTCCGCTCGCTCTAAATTCCACTAATATTATAAATGCGAATAAACTTTCGCAATCTGGGGTAATTTTCTTAGCTAATTTGTTTGAAAATAACCGTGTAATGCTCACTGCAACACGCCAGAGGCCAGAAGCATTTAAGTGTCAAAACGTGCGTGGCGCGTGGCGTGCGTTATGTCGCGTTGTGTGCCCAGTCGGATACAATCTGTGATAATTGAATACAAACGAAAATAATATAATGAACGTTAAATCCAGCACCAGCCACAGATATTTCCAATACATTAGCATCATAATTATGATAAAAAATGATAGTTATGAAACCAAATCCATTTATTATTTGGTACACAAAACTTATTCACCTCCAACAAGAACATGATAGGTTTAAAAAATAATATGTTTTGTAATTGTTAGCATTCAACTTTGCATAATTAGGAACCAGTTCAGTAAAAATATTTCTTCAGAGAATACCTTTAATTTTCAATATTATTTTCTGACCATTCGTGGTTATTGCTTACAAGTAATCACTTGTGTTCACAAATTCAGTGATTGAGTGATTGTTGGATAGAAAAATAACGCATAATGTAGATCCAGAAGTAGTTAATACCAAAACCAAAACTTACTTTGTCACTTCCATATATCATCCTTTGTTACTAAATAAGGGATTTGATTTGTAAATAATTCTTTCAACACTTTTTTCTTCTAATATGTCAGGTCAGTATCATCGTTTAAGTAAGTTAATACTTATTTACTTAATCGTTTTTAAATCATTTTCATAACAAATAGTTTTTTACAGTCTAGGGCGTTATACAAATTACCCATGATGGGCTCGATCGTATCATCATTCATTTGAACATTGTGATAACCGTGAGAATTCCCGAAGCCACTCGCTGTATTTGCCAATCCTCGCCTAAATCCACACTTGACCATTTTTTCTGCACCTTTATACCAGACGTGGCGAATCCACGTTAGGTGACACACACCGACTCAAGTGGGACAATATCAACAATTACACTGTATTTAAAGAGCCGCAGCCGTTTTAGGGTTAATTCGGTGGACGTGTGAACAGTGACATTTTAATAGGGATTATGCTTTTTATGATTTTTAAGAGGTTGTAATGACACTCGAGGTTTGGTGTATTTTGATTTGCAGGGCGATTCCGTGGGAACATCAGAACCGCACATTATCTGGACTACTTACGGTGGAATTCACAAAGGCAAATCAGTTCACTCACTCAACTAATTAAGCCATTAGTTTAATCGCACGCTTAACTTAAATGCTATTCACAAACGTTCATTAAGCAGTTTTCTACCGTGATCAGCTGAGCATCTTTCAAACAAACCGAAATGCCAACATTGCAAAAAGAAACATTCGTTCTCGCTAACCAATTGATGGAACTATGGTTTTGTGCCTCGATTCGTTTCGTTGTTTGTCGAAATTATTGCTGGAAATTAACAATTCTTGGGTTTTTATACAGATCTATCTCAATTTAAGATGACTGTAACGTAGCTTGGTTATTAATTCGAAATTTACGCATGTTTGAACAAAAAAAATTTATGGAATAAACAAAACAATACTTTTATATTTTTAAAACAATATTTATGTAAAAACGGAACGCAACCAAATGTCAAATATGTGTCAATCAGTCATTATAAGAATTTAGGTTAGAATTACGTATTAAATTAAATTTTAAATTTGTTTATTTATGTAACTACATTTTCAAGTAATTATCTGGGTTTCTGGAGGATCATCGTTACAGTCAGTGTAAGATCTTGCACTTGATCTTATCAGATCTTGACTGCAGATAAAGTACCTGCAAAGACAATAACTCAAATAAAATAAGCCAAGCTGAAAATGGATAGTTTGGAAATGGATTATTAGGTAAGTAAATAACTCTATTTAGCTGAGTTTACAATCTTCAATACAGTCAGTTAAAATCAAAACAGTTTTTTGTTTGATGTTAAAAGTTCCACTGTGTAAATTTAGCCATTACCTACCTTTCTTTATTTGCTGAAAAACAAATGTAATTAACAAGTATTTTACTTTCCAGCTCTTCATGGAGTAGCAGATAACCAAAATGAAGGAAATAATTAATAAGGCAGTACTACCACAAAAGTTGAACATAAAATATGATGATATTGCATATTATTTGCCAACTGTGACCGCTATAGTGACTAACTTTATATGGAGAAGGAGACCTAGAAGGTGCAAGAGAAGAAGAATTATATTTATGCCAAAACAATCAATTTTATTGGTAGTAGACTCTATTTGTTCAATAGAATATTGACACTGAGGAGCATTTAATGTATTGTATGTATTGGTATTGTTTGTAAAACACATACCTAACTTACTATAAACTTAAATTTGGCAGGCATTACAGCAAATATGTATTTCATAGCTGTTTGAATCTTTAACCACTTGCATTAAATCAATAGTGGACACTGAATATATAATACGATATAAATATAATGTTTAAAATGATAGCCTTTTTTAAAAAGACAGTACCGTTCTGCTGGGTATTTCAGCAACAAACTAGCTTGACTTGTAGGTTGTCTGAAAGAGATTGTTTTAGCAATAAGACTGCCTAACTTGTATTTTATGGTGAGAATGTATTACTTTCATAACAATAATTATGCTAATAATTTAGTGTGCATGCAATAAAGTGTTCCTCATCTTAACAAATTGTTATCTTGTTGTGATTTCACATTGTAATGTTCTATTTCAACTGTGTGAACCTATAGTTTATTTGTTATTTTTGAATTATAAAAAATAAATTATTCATTTTTATTTTGTGTTTTCATTAATTATCATGAAACTCATAATTTATATTCGAGATCCACACCGGGGTCACTGGCCCCAAAATTTAGCATAGATCATGAAGACTGAACAAACAATATTGTTTCTTAATACATAGGTACTTTAGTAAATAGATATAACACCCAAACACAGGATAGACACAAATATTCATTACACAATTTTAGGTGTATAGTGGGAAACAAACATACAACCTTAAGTAGGTGCACACCTTTTTTACTTCAATAACTTAAAAACTGGGAGTGATGGCTTTTCCCCTGCAGTGAGACATGATGGGTGGATAGATTAGGAAAAGAACTTGTGTTTTAGAACTAATCAATATGATGTAATAATTAGTTGTTAAATAAAACAATTATTGATTTGACGGTGTTTATTTATGCAGTTCGTGTTCACTACACTTTTACATCATGTTAGGTGCCTTCTACACAATACCAACGACTTAACTTCATGTGTTCCTAACAGAGCCCGCAGTACACTGCACATTCCACTGTTGTTGGTGGGATTATAACTATACCAACAGACCATTCCCAATAATTGATATAAATAAGGACAAGAAAATCTTCTTTTGAGAATACCAAACAGTCTCTTTATTGTGGTCCAGAGCCTTTAATGAAGCAATAATGTGTTTGTCCAGCAGCTATTCTTAAAATTGAGATAGAAACATGGGTAGCCACACTGAATCACCAAGTTCACTTCACTCTAGAAAGGCGCACACTGGACTTTTTTTGATAATGGTACTAACTATTCTTTTGACCCAGGATTATTGATAACTGGCATTGGCATCCAAGCTTCAGTTTAGCAAACATTGGAGTCTGGAAGAGTCTTTTGGAAATGGTAGTATCCTGTTCTGATTGTGGGTCTTTGATAACTGCCCTTGGCATAATGATGGAGAGCGAGGAGTATTCTGTATATTGGCTGTGTTGCTTGATTGCTTTTCTTCCAATTTGGGGACGTGCTAACTAATTTCTTTTGTCGGAAACTGCAATTCTTAGTAGCATTTGAAATTGTGTTTTGACATATTTCTGTAGTGTTTTTAGGTATTACACATTACAGAGACTTCTAACAAGGGGTACTTCTTCTACCAAAGTCCTTAAAACGGGCGTTAAAGCTGAAATACTTCCAAATCAAATATTTAAGATAGGTCGCGACCGCTCTCAACTTTTTAAATATTTGAGCATGCTATTTGTCACATTTTATGGCATTTTATTATCTGTGGCACGCTGATTGTCTTTCATGAATACGATTTACTCGTTTGAGTGCTTAATCAACTTAGGTTAATCACGTGAGAGGAGGAGCAATTGATGAACCTTTGTGAATGCGAAAAAACAGTTTGAGCGTTGTTCAAGTATTTGTTAAACGCTCAACTATTTAATTTGCTTTTGTGAATTCCACCGTTAGTTATTCAATTACTTTCATGGCGAATGTGAACTAATTTTGTAATAAAAAAATCAACTGAGTACGTACTTAATATTATAAAGAGGTTAAATTAGCACGTTTGTTGATTTGGATGTAACTAAGTAAGAAATACAACAAAAAATAACCTTCCTTTTGGTGGTGCCAATAGCTCGAAGTCCCACAAAACCCAATTGTTGCGTTAGCTAGCCGTTTCCTGGAGGTTTAATAATTAAACCCACCTCTATATATTTTTGCTCTATATATCCTCACATTATCATCTTAGGACTAGCAATATTTCGGTAACAACAATCTGGCTAAGATTTGATACGTCTACACATGAAGTTGTTATAATTGAATTGTAAAGATTTGGTGTCTTTATCTGTTGGTTAAGTTAGATTATTTGCTTTTTTTCCAGTCCGTTAAAAATGTGTTCTTTAAAATAAATAACTGACTGATGATCACAGTTTAAATTGCCCCGTGATGCATTTTAACTCAAATTAAATATCCTACCGACATGCCTCTGGTCACGTGACCGGCACGCGTCCTCACGCCTTCGCACTCATCGGCGCGTGCGCTCGTGGCACCGATACCGCTAACCAACACGATAATATCTGTTGTGAGTGCCAGATTGTTATTATTGGCAAATCAGCTGAAGTGGATAAACGTGCCGCAATAGTATTTAGTTAATTATTATGCCTGGTAAAGATTTGTTCATACATAAGAGACCGCTCACTGCCCACTAGCGCCACCAATCGTTTTTTATTAATTGTGGTTTATTTTAGGTATTTAAGTTCAGTTAAGATCATAAAATATTTTTTTTTTGTATTTTAAGATGTAACCATATTGCAATATCACTGTGTAAATAAACAAATGGGAGATTTATGCTAAAAGTAGCGACTTTTTGAGGCGATGCCCTTATGCGCATGATAAATTAATAATATTTATAGCCGAGCTACTTAATAATCTAGCAAAACATTACCAGAACAACAAGTGGTTTTCAGTACAGATGCACCCTCGACTTCAATGACGTCACAGTTATTATCTCTACCAACAAACACACAAAGCTGGAGTTGGTTTTCAATCAACCTCAAGAGGCAGGGAACCAACTTTGCCAAATGTTAACTGTTACAAAACCACCCCATTATACAACCAAAGCTGCTGTTCGAAAAATACCCTTATTCTTATCAGTGCAAGCTCTCATTTTGAAAAAGATTGTAATATTTAAACGCGAAATATCAATAATCGTTATGAATTTTAGTAGTCCAGCACATTTAGGGATTATTTTTAAAATATTCATGGTTATTGCCAATAAGTAGCTACGTATTTAAACAATGCTGGATAGTGGTTACTTTCTGGAACAAATCGATGATAGTTTCTTAGCAAAAATGGGTTTGAGCATATTTCTCAGTAAAGAAGGTACCGTGGAAATGTAGTTGTTAGCGATCAGATATACGGTACCCTACTTACCTACCAAACAACGTTTGTAGGTAGGTAAGTATGTTCATATACTGTTTTGCAGTGACGAAGTATTAAATTTAGCATCTTAGTACCTACTCTGAGTTAAAATTAGACATAGAAAAATATTTTTATGTTGAATAAAACCTTGAAAACTGCATAGGTTAAAAACATCGTTTGCGTCATTTTAAAATCCTTAAAATAAACACGGATTTGCTGGTAATCTGTGGACCAAACTTAGTTACGAGTATGATAACAATACCTTACTTAATTTTCGAATCTTGAACTTTAACAATTTCATTATTTTTAGGTAAAAATTGTCCCGACAGAACGACGTCTGTCGCTAGCTAGTCTACACTAAAATAGAAATCATCAAGTTTTATAATCAAATATTATACCACATGCTCCCAATCTCGGCTGATCCTGCCCGGGAGCTAATTGGACCATTGTCTGTATGTCTGTTTGTTTGTCTGTTTGTCCGTCTCTTGTTTAAAATGCATTTCGCTTCGGGCTAGTGTTTATTTAACTAAGCCAATATACTTGGAGCATGTTTGTTTTACCTTTTTAAATGGTCAGGGGTGTTTTTATTGGATTTTTATTAAGTTGGCTGTGGTTTTTGAATTGTAATTCAATTTAGTTTTAAGTAAGAATAATGTATTATTGTTTTTTAGTTTTGTGTCACCTTGTCACGGTCTTATTTGCATCGCCCAAAGCTTTGGAAAAATAATTGCAAATTCAGCATCTACAAATATTGTAGATATTGGACTACCGTTACTGTTTACCGTGTGGTTGACTGGTAAAGAATGCCTCGTGGCATTAAGTCGCCCATTTGTATTTTTTTATGTGCAATGAAGAATAAAATGAATTTTGGCATTTCGCATTAAAGCCGGGAGATTGATCGTCAGCCCCGACATCTGACATTTTATTCATTCAACACGGTAGTCTTGAGTGCATTAGGTTTTGTGAAACGGAAAGATTGAGCTCCTTTAAATAATTTTTAAATGCACTGCTCAGGTAATCATAATAATACAATGAATGTCGAAAATGTGATATAAATAAACGACTCTATGCGGTCTAGCAATACATAAACCTCTTACCATTTTTATGAAATAAGGTCGAGTTTAAACACGAATCTGTGGTTTGTTAAATAACCAAACACGGCAGGTTGTTGGTCGGTACCAACACTTAAGATTACCTCTGCAATGACAGCCTGCTTAGCGCAGTAGCTCTGCGTGCGCGGTCAACAAAAGATCGTAAGGCTCTAGCTCGAGTGATTGTGGATGAAACAAATAATTATTAGTCTTGGGTCTGGGAGACAACCATTACATTATTTTGAAAACCAGAAAAAGACATTCGGTCATTTTGGCATCAGGCGGGAATCAAACCCGCATTTTTCGCAATGTTCGATTCCCACTTGATGCCAAGTGACCGAACGTCTTTTTCTGGTTTTCAGATCTTTAGTAAAGATACTGCATGGTGCATGGAAAATGCTAAAACAATAATAAAACATTACATTCTTTGTTCCACAACACCAACTTATTGTGATGTATGTACATATTCAATAATATTTTTAATGGTGGTGGAACTAAGCCTTCCTAACTTTGCTCCATGTTATTTTCGAAGTGTTTAGAAGAGGTCAAATTGATCACCAGTCACTTAATTTAAAGATGTATTCCTCGTTTAATAGTTACCCGCTGCTGCTAATGGTTAGTGCTATTGTTATTACCAATGCGATTCTGCGCACAAAGGGGATGAAAGGGAATTCTGGTAAATGTGCAGGATTACCGCGCGGCCCTGCGGTCGTTCGATGGAAGCTTCCCGATCGGGGGATATAAGGCAAACGTCCCAGTATACGCCACTTTTTGTACTTTCCTGACTTTGCAATGCTGCTGTGCAGAATCTACTAGACTGAAAATACATATTTTTACGTCGGGAGGTAGATAATTTAGTTGTTTTGCTTGGTGACTAAACAATTTAAAGCTACGCAGCTGCATAAAATAGCAAAACGGTCCAAAACAAAAAATGGCGGTGTGTCCCAATATGCGCCACTTTTGTCCCAATAACCGTTTAATCGTCCCAGGAGCCGCCACATGTATGGCCAATTTGAACTTTAATTCGAGAGCATAAGGTTCAACATTGAAGCCATTCGGCTAGGGTTCGCTAATTTATGTGATATTGCTGCGTTTGTGTTCTTGCGTTAGCTAAGTTAATCAATTTTATTCAGAATAGTTTGACAAAGTAGATAAGGGCCTCCTAAGTTCAACACCTATATGAGTCCTCGCCTTGTCGGAGGCCTTAGTAGGTGAAAACGGCAAAATGGACTGTTATGTATGAGCTATAATTGGAAATATTGAATGTTTATCGCACTGAAATTTCTAATATGTATTACAGAACGTATGTGTAATAGGATGACTGTTTCCAAAACACGATTGGAGAAACTTCGCTCGATACAAAAAATCCTGAAGTTACCTCTAAAATATCATATAAATGCTCATTACAACCGCATTTTACGATAATACTTCGTATAAAATCACGAAAACATAGGTATATTTACCTTCTCGATTTCGTGACTGTTTTAGATTTAGAAAATACTAAATATTTTCATTAACTTTTTGATAAAAATGTGAATGGCGCTTACGTTTTATAGTTTCGATACTAAACGTTGATTTCATACTAAACGCGGACGCTCACCTCCTCCCCCACCCCCTTACCTCAGGCGCGAAGAGCTACGAAATCTGAATTTTCGCTGGCCGCCTAACCCCCCAGGGGACTGGAACCACCTCTGTTGGTCCAGGCGTGCGAGGCTAGATATAGACGGCGCAAGTCCTTCTAATCGGATCACACCGCCTGCGATCTATGGTATATAGCCCTAAAGAAAACCAGTGGCCTTGACAGTATACCAGCAAAAGTTCATCAAACTTGTTAGCCGACCTGACTACGGTTTTTATCCCTTCCTCCTGCAGAATGGCAAGTGCTGAACTGGGTAGGTCAGTTAGTATTAGCTGCACCTTAACTTGTTTGCAAGAGGAAGAACAGACTGAAAAGCATTTTCAGTTTTCAACGAGGAATGTTAGTGTATGATCTTTATATCGTATATCTTGTTTTCGCTTGCTCGTTCTTTGCGCTGCGATCTTGTTGTGGTGGTAATGAATCAATAATTATCCTCACCTATTATTTTAGTATCTTGCTATATTAAGAATTGCCTAACAAGCTCGATGTCAACTTATTTTTTAATTTAAACTTTGTTTTCAAATGCCTTCTCACTTCTTCTCTGCGATTCTCGACCCTACGAAGACCCTACAGCCTATGCCATTTTTTCCGGTCCTGTGCTGTCTCCATTCAGTTCACTCCGGCGGTTTTCTTGATGTCATCGTGCCAACGCGTTTATGGTCTCACTCACGGTCGTCTTTCTCCCTCAGTCTCCTCTCTACGGTTTTCTCTCCACTCAACCAGTGCCTTGCACCATGAGTCGTGTTTCCTCGCAACGTGGCCCGCCCATTGATATTTTACGATGACGTCTGTGACTTTACTTTGTTCTCTGAGCCACTCGTTTCTTTCACGGTCCTGAAGTCTAACACCTACTATCTTTCTCTCAATTGCTCTCTGGGCGACCCTGATAGTAATAGGCGTTTGTTGAGGATCTTCTTGGTAAAAACCCATGTCTCCGCTCTGTAAGTGAGCACCGGCAGAATGCATTGGTCGTGTATGCGAGGTTTTTGTTCCTGAGTTATTTCATTTTGAACACACCGCCGCACTCAGAGACGTCAATTAGCGTTAATGGTTCATTAGGGTGAAAATTTCACATTCTGAAAAGTTCTTTATTCTGTTTGTTATAAAGTCTCTTTTGAAAGCTGGAATTTTGACTCTAATGAATTATTAACGTTAATTGACGTCTCTGAGTGCGGCAGATAGTCTCTTTTTAAATAGGCGGTCCATGCGCTGATCGTATGCGTCAGGTGATTGCGTTAGCCCGATTTTCCTTACCCATCTGGTGATGGGTCAAGAGAACCATTCTCTTGACCTAGATACACATATCTTTCCACCCTTTCTATGTCAAAATTTTCCACTTTGACGTTTGAAGTGGAATCGGAGCAGTTGGTCATTACCTTGGTCTCATTCAGATTCAATTCTAGTCCGCACAGTCGCGAGGCGAGTCTACTTAATGGCAAAAGCTATTTCGCCAAGTGATCGAATCAGGAACAAGGCAATCTGTAGAAAAAGTAAGGACGCCGACGTGGCCCAGCAAGTCAGCAGGTTGTGGTGGCAGTGGGCAGGGCACATAGCGTGAAGAACTGATGCTCTTTAGGGCCATTTGAAGGCAAACGCAGGTTGTGACAAGGTAAACGGATAACCAAAAGCAGCAGATTTCGGTGGATGCAGGCCGTTTACCACCGGCTGCTCTGGGGGAATTTACGTCATGCGGCTGACGAACATCGCTTGATGACGATGAATTACTAAACTTTTGATACAAGTACATACATTTATGGAGTACAGCTCTTATATCTGGGATCTTTCTTTTTTGAGCTGAAATAGACAAATTAGTGGATGCGATTGGATCTATTAACGACAAGTGGATCGATTAGCGGCTTTACTTTTGGAAAGTTTCATGTTTGTCAGCTTTTTACCTATTGCTGTTTGGATAGTGTGCGCGTGTATTGTACTCATACAATTCGATGAAGTTGGCAGATAACCATTAAGTTAATTGGTTTCTGGCAGTTAAATGCCAGTTATCAGACACTAGTCCAAAGATCGCGGTCTCGATCTTTAGGTTTAAAGAATACGATTATACTCGTATCTCACTCAAAACAAGACAATCACTTTTATGTGAGAAAGAGGGATCCAAATCGTTATGCTACCCTCTAATAGCATAATGTGTTACATTATTAGATAGGTCTTTTTTAGCTGAACGTAAGCTATTAAAGCGCCAAGTTCCAAATAATTTCTCTTCTCTGTTTGAGACTCATCCTGATCTCGTAGTAGCTGACAATCGGGACATCTTCAGTTTAGTTCAGTGTGCTGTATTATTTTGACTCTGGGATCTTCGGCAGTACTAGCCGTAGTAACAGATTTGGCGACCGAGGTGTACAGCTGGCCGGATCTCATAATACAAACCGTATTGAAGACGCGGATGTCGTGTCGCAAGGGCTTCCAGATACAGTTGGCGGTTTATAGCATCATCGGTAGTCTGCAGTGCCATAGACCGACACTCAGCCATGAGGTCAAGGTTGGTGGTCACAAGTTTCTGCAGGTTATTCTGACGAAAGCAATTCGAGTTGAGAGCACTCTTGGATTTTGTTATGGACATGAGTATGTCGAAGCGTAGGCTTCATGCGTCGAGTTCGACCCAGTCTGACGTTCAAATAAAATATGCCAGAATTGTTGTAAATTTGAGTAACTGTACAAACTTGATACCTTTTTTTCACGCGGAGAATGCGTTTACGCACTATCCCGCTCCCTGAGTACGAGAGCGAGGGAGTGTGGGGCTCACCCACCCCAGTGTTCGTGGGCATACCCACTAAACTCCGCGAAGGCCATCTTTTGCGCGGTACCAGGAATCCCCGAAGACCCCCGTGAGGGACTCTATCAGTGGACCCCTGGCGCGCTGTGCCGGGAACCCAGCTCCTCGCGAGGGGAGTTATGCCTCCCCTCATACACCCGAGCGCGTTCACGGCACTGCTAGGCCCCCCCACACCGCTACCCTCCACAGGATCACTTGTGCAATGGAAGCACACAGTCTGCACCATGTGCACTCCCGGCGACCCCAGGGCCCCCCTTTAGTCGCCTCTTACGACATGCGGGAACCTTGGCCGAATTCTACTTATTTGTTTTAACCAAGATGCTAAGCATTTTCAACATTTCTTCCATAAAAAACACAGTGGCGGATTTAGATACAACTAATTCAGAAGTGTCCCAATTACCGCCAAAATAGCCTGAAATTGTGGCGAGTACTGGGCCAAGCACGAGTTTGAAAGACCCAATACACGCCACACGCAAAAAACCTAACAAAAATGAAAAAAATGTTTGATGTGATAGTTTATATGGATAGGAAATAGTCTTACCTTTTACAGTATACATTTTTTTTACTGTACGGCTCACCAAAACTGCTAGACTTGATAAACATCATCAGCTGGTAAGTCCCAAGTTAACTCACTGAATCGTCAAAAGTTGGGAAATATTTGCTTTGCATACTTTTGAAGGCTGATTCCTTCGATAGTATAGCCTATTTAACTTAAAAGTGTTATTTTTACCGTTTCAAATATGACCGAGAATGTAAATCCACAAGAAGTTAACCTTTGAATGTTAGTAAAGTAGCTAAAAATTGAGTTTTAATAAAATGTGGCGCGTACTGGGACAGTGGCGGGTACACCAGCGTTTACCTTAGCCCTAAGTACGACGTTTACCAATCAGACTATTAATTTACCACATTATGAAGGGAAGAATTTTGCTAGCATATTTTGATTAATTTTATTCGTTCACAATAAATCCACAGGAGTATTAGTTTCATGAATAGTTTTGCTTCTGCCAATCAAAATCAAAATAAATCATTTTATGTTCGTACACAAGGACCTTCTAAAATAATTTCAAATAGCCAAAAAGTCTGTTTTTGTAACTAGGCACAGTCAACGGCACACCAGGCTACCCAAATCAATTGTTAATCATGCTCCTTCCAAATGACATTTCTTCTCAAGAGAGCAAGTAGGACTGACCAAAAATGGGTAGCATTCCTATAAAGTAAGTATTGTAAGTGCTGTTTAGCCTTTGGGCTTTAAACTCATGCATTCGTTCAATACTTAAATACCTACTCAGAAGTTGAAAGGCCACCTTCATCTGGTTAGGTCAGGCCAAACTTTTGTATTGTGGCTGGTCCGAGCTTTTTTGATCCATTGACGTGGGACACGCTAGTATTTCCTATTGTTGGGATTGCAGATTTGAATTAACAAACTTAAACATGTAAAAGTGGAAAATTACGATAATAGATACTATATTTCTACAGCACATCTTCACGCCGTCAATCTGACCATAGAAAATTGTGTATTTTTGATTTGTAGAGTGCACCAAGGTAAGTATTTGTCCTTACAACTTATGTCCTACACATTTTTCTGTATCTCTAACTGTTTTGAACTACACGTTCTGGAAAAGCGTAATTTGCTGAAAACTACTAATTAAATACTACACTTGCTTTTTAATCGCTTTTTGAGTTGACTATAGTCAGAGTGAGGAGGGTGTTGTTATGGGCGAAAAGAGATGAACTAACCTAGAATTTGCTGCTTTTTGTAGCCAACATGGAATAAAATATACATTAAAAACACACGGTTTTTTGTAGGGTTTAACTTTGAACGATTTATTTATTCACGCATCAAATCGGAAGTTAATTTCCTGTCACACGACACGTACAATGAAGCGTAACGAAAGCGCAGATTTGTTTTACCATTTGCTATAATTATAAACCGATTATTCATGGGCACCACTGTAATAGGTGAATTTCTTTATTTCGTCCTATTTCATCACAATACTAATTTGCGTCCTCAGTGACTGTAACTTCGGATAGACTTTCGTGTTGTTGTCTCATCTTACTCATTTATTTCATCACAAACTGTATTTAGACTGTTTGTTATTACATTTTTCTTGATACTGGGTTTGTGTTAGTTTTGTAGACACCCTTTTGGTAATTCTACATGATCAGACCTTACTTTTGCCAATAACACCCCGAACAAACAACTAAGACCTTAATCACTCACCGGCTGAACATCCCTAACAATGTACAAACTACATGACACCCGAATCATTGGCGCAAACACAGACGTCCAACAAAATAGGCCGAAACGAATTTTCAAAGCAAACATTAGTTTACGAAACTTGAGCCAAACGGGTGCCCCCATAATATTATAACAACAGTACATTTTTACTAAATAATGCTTTGATGTTAAGTAATAAGGTTCAAAATGAATGAAGGAAGGCAGCTCTGTAAATTGGTAACGTTTCTAAAGACTGAACAATAGAGCAGAGCAGGGGTGCGCGGGAGCATTCACTTTTCGCTCTTTAGCCACCATTGTTCCAATTTGATTTATATTCATGATTCTCGCTTTTATTATTATTTGCTGGTAAATCAAGTGCGAATTCAGTTCAGCTTCGAATCGTTAACGTCAACATTAAATGCAGTGTGTTAAAGAAATTGCAGTTTGAACTCTCATCTCTCATGTCTAAATGTTTGTTAGGAGAACGACTTGATTGGCACGTTACAAAATAGAAATAAAAACTTCAAACTTAAAAACAAATCTTTTTATTTACAAAAGTGACTAGTTATAAACTTTGGCAGTAGTAACTTAAATTAGATCATGCTTTATAGTATAAAATATACATTTTATACTTTATTGTCTTACAGGTCTTTTCACATCAGTTCCTACTTTTATGCTAAACTTATATAAAAAACTATAAAAATATTTTGTACAATGACTAGTTTTAATAATACACGGACATTTTATAAAAATTTACTCTTATCTCACATTTGAGCATTTATCACACTAGTTCTATTATAGAAGTCTTTTTGATATCTTTGGTTGAAGTAAAAATTCGTAGCCGAATAAGGAATGTCTTCACTGTTATAATAATGCTTCTCATTCTGCCCATATAGTGCACCATTACTGTAACTGCTATAATTTGTGGCATATTCCTCAATTTTCGGATACCTTTTATTTTTTGCATTTTCAAATGCATTTCTGAAAATCTCGTAATTTGTTTGATTGAAGTATCCCTCTGTACCATATTGCATGCCGCTTTCGTACATTTCACTGTGATTACTACAAGGAGTGGCTGGTTGTTGAGTGTAGTAGTTTTGTTGCATTACGTCATCCCCAAAACTGGAAGGATGTGTAAAAAACCCACTACCAGTGGTTGAAGTTATACAGTTACCACCATTATTATTTACCGAAACCGTTACATTACCAACATTAATAAGCACTCCTTCTGCCGTTTGCAGAAAGTTAGACCCATTCGGAAAAGGTTTGCTAAATCCCTGAAAACTTCTGTAGCTGCCATCGCCATTACAATCTTCATTCTTATTAGGAACCATAAACATATCTCTGAAAGCATCCTTTGTTACTTTCTCTCCTGACATTGCAAAATTCTGTAGTTTCTCAAAATTTACCGAAGCATCTGGGGATAATTTACCTGAGTCTATGTTATCTAGAGATTCTAATGTTTGGCTTAGAGCAAAAATATAATTGTGAGCAAATCTTAGTGTTTCTATCTTGGTTAGTTTCGTGTCCTCGGGGAATGTAGGTAGAACGCATCGTAGTCTGTCCAAAGCTTCGTTTAACATGTGCATCCTATTTCTTTCTCTGTCATTAGCTTTCATTCTTCTATTTCTTTTTATTTTCATTATCTGTGACGGGCTCTTACATCGAGTAACTCGGTTTTTTCCATTTGCATATTTTCTTTTCGGCTTGGTAGGGTCTTTAGGCTTCTTTTCTTTTGATTTGACTGGAGTGGAAGTATTGTTGACGGGAATGATGTTATCTTCAAAGGTCTTGATGTCTAAATGATCTTGAAATGGGAATTTGTAGTCATCGTTGAAGAGCTTCCGTCTTGCGTGAGATTCTTTGCTGGGTGTGAATGGTACTTTTGTGTCTGGTGAGTCATATTTAAGTGGAGTGTTATTTGCAGATGATGCGGTTGCTAAAGAGTCTGCGTAAGATCTTTCGATACCTGAATCATTGCTGCAAATGCTGTCGTTAAAGTCACAGTAATCTTCAAAGTCCGTGCCGAACATCTTATTTGATATCATCTGAAACAAAGAAATGTGTGTTGTAGTCTTCAATAATGTATGCAAACAACATAATGTAACAAACAAATTCAATGGTTTTCTTATGAATTTCTCGGTCACACGCGTAACATGTTTCCATTTTACGTCCGTGGTTTTCATAAATTATGCTTAACTACAGAGAAAAACATACAACTTTCAAGATTTCAATGGATGATGGAAATGGCTAAAGGTTAAGTAGATTAACATTTTTTTTATTAATTTCACTTGGTGAAACTTGAGTGATGTTTAAAATAAATTGAATATTGGACTTGTTACAAATCATGTGTGGTGGTCTATAAAGTTGCATACATTTAAGGGAAAAGCCACGTGGGGTCTAAATCAACCCTATGTTTGCTGTTAAGTAATTTCTCTGTCCAAGCGAGACAGGTGGTCGCATTTGCTCATAAGCTCGCGTGACCGTATGCTACCAATGTCAGTTGAACTTTATCACTTCCTACTTCCTGTGATTTCTAATTTAGGGTATAGGTAAAAGTGGAGTATGTTTTTATTATTTATTTTTACCTCAATTTCTTTGGTGTTGATATTTTTACTACTGAATGTGAGTATTGTGCATGGCTGTACGTTTCTACAAAAATACCGCTCATGAAACCGTATATTTTCATCAGTTAAAGCAGCTTCTTCGTCTTACAGTGATGATTGATCATTATTTTTCTAAATCATTATTTAAATAGGTAAGTATTTGCTTTTTCTCTGAGAACTTTAATAAACTGACATAACATTTACAACAAAGTTTAACATGAAATTCTTATTCTTTGGAATGAATAATCTTTTTCTTGTAAACAGTGGTATTGTCAAGTGGAGCAAACAGATCGATGTCTTACCAATCTCCACTTTTTCTTTTGACTTTTCCATAATTAAGTGATCGTGTAAGATTTCAGGAATAAATAACGATTGACTTCAACAACACAATTATAATGACCACCGGACATGTTAACCAGCACTTGCCGCCACCTGCCGGCACGCGCGCAGCACGCGACGCATTTGTTTGCAATCCACCCGCGCGCGCGCCGCGGCGCGTGACGCGTGCCGCCCGCTCAAGTCAATCGCTTTCGTTTTAGTTAATTGACTTCGAGTGATTGGTTAATGTTTGAGTAAGTAGTACATACTTTCCGGCTAAGGTGTGGGCTCGGTATGTCATAGCTCGTTCACGAGAACGATTATTAACGCACAATGCGAACGTCTCACAAGCGACCTCAGAGAGAGGGTGTCATTTTCGCATTCTGCAAAACTCAAAACTACGGGTCGCGACTATGATTGTGAGAGTAAAGCGAACTAAGCCCCATGAGATTGTAAAGTTAAACAAAATGTCCATAGAAATGACGGAGAGTAACAATTCAAGGTGAAGCGTAGAGACAATCGAATTGAGCGTGCTTACCAAACTGAGATCGAGGTGAGAAATGATGATAGCAAGACTCGCTATACTGCTCTCATTTCTACAGGGTTATGATTTCTAAGCGTAAATGTTGAAATACATAATAGGCAAGAAACAAATTAATATGGGAGAGCAAAAATATCTTAAATAAAAAGTTAAAGATACATTTTATCTAAAATCTTCAGGGAATTTATTAAATAACGTGATTCTGATCTGCCTCCAAAATTAGTCAGGTTTTTAAAACAATACCCTGACAGATATCGTCTAAGGAAAAATGCCGCGCCCCTCCACTGCATCTACACTTGGAAGCAAGCACTCTTGTATGCGTGGACGCGGTGGAGGGGAGCGTCACTTCAGCTGAGACGATCTCTACCTGCATGTAAAGTGAAATACATGCTTGAGCATGTACACTTAACCAAGCCAAGTCAAGAACCAGCATCTCAAAATGTTCGTTTTATTTAATGACATGGTCCAGTCATTACGAGCATAGGTATCTTTCTTTATTACATCATAACATTTATATTCATGACAGGCATACTTAGTTGGAGAGCTTTGTGGGAGACCTTTGCCTAGCAGTGGGACACATCAGGTTAAATTTAAAAAAGGGTTTTTCATTACCTACGCTTGATATACCTTGAGGTACCTAGATATCATCGAAGTTCATTGTTTGTGTTTTAATATTTATTTTATTATAATTAAATATTATATATCTTACTTAGGTATGTGTTGAGATTTTTCTACCTGTTCCGATTACAAACACCTTCCTTAGATAGGTAGTCACATTTATTTATGTTTCTCCTGGGTGTTTTAAAGATATTTGATTCGAAAAGTTTACTGCTATTTTGCAAACAATAATAACATACGCTGTCCTTAAAAAAACGATTGCAAATAAATATTTAGATATCGCATTCAAAATTTCTACCAAAAACAAGTAAGTAGGTAAACAATTAGTATGTACCTATTTCTTTGGTATTTAACATACTCGTACATGGAAGCAGTTAAAAAGGAGCTTTAATTGAATCTAATAAACATACAATTCATTCTGATTAGACTTACCTAATTAGTATAAACTCAGTAGCATATTCTTCCGTAGTAGCACACGATATGTTAATTATTAAATTGCATCACAACACTAAAAAGCTCACGGTGTTTCAAAACGAACTTGACTATTCAAACCAAACTATTAAGAGTATGACTAGTGACTAGTAGAGTTGACGGCGCCCGCGCCTGCGTGGTGCGCACTGTGGGATGGGACGCCACGTTCCCTGTTTTATGTTCTGGTGGGACGCAGGCACTTCATGGGATACGCCCACAACTGTGTTCAAAAAAGGAACAGTGGCATTTTTCATTGATAAAACTTATGATTTCTTTTTTACAAAGTGAAAGCATATTTTCCCCACAGCATTGTCAATTTTAAATCGTTTGACTACTTATTCAAATTAAAGTTTTCGGTTTAATTTTAGTTTCATCTTTCCTAAGTACGATTTCGTAGTATATTCGAAAGGAAAGCTTTTTAAAGGTGTTTTGTTTATTAATTTTATTGTAAAAGTAAAGGAGTGAGTTACTGCTAAAATGTGTTTTTTTAAACAGATATAAAATATATAAACCTTGCCATATGGGTGACTCAAAACCCACCGAGTGCTCGGTTTAATTTGTTTAATAGTTTAATAGTGCGTGCAAACTGTGTCGCTTTTTATTGCGAACCCTTTTGCCGGTATTGACATGCCATAAATTACATAAATATTTGATCAGACATGGATCGTAATGTAATATTTTATAGGAGTGAAAAAAGGGTCGAAACACCTCGGGAAGAGCTACCAGCCACCTTCTTAACAGTAAGAAAGTAAAAATATTGCAAAACCATCAATAAAATTGGGCTTGGGAACTAAAAGACGTTCTGAAAGACTTTAAAGTCAGAAGAAAACAGATAAATATTTACATAAGAAACAGACTCGTAGAAACTCGTGAAAAGCTGTACGGTTAAATTTAAATTCAGCACTTTTCGTACATTTACGTAACGTAAGAAAACTAGTTTACAATTTTTTCATACAGAAATAAAAAATTAAAACATTCAAACCTATTACTTGTTTTTTTGGTCTATTCTGCGGGTGATTAGGTGACAAATTCAAACACAAAGAAACCTTTTAACGCCAAACGCGCCCAGTTCCGCTTGATCGGTGTATTTCGTCACAATAAATATTGACAAACTCCGTCACGCTGCATTCGCAGGGTTAAAAAGGTAAGTGTTAAAGGGACACATTAAAACTAGCTATATAGCTCTTTGTAACTTATCGAGCAAGGAAAATCAGAGAAAATGTAAAAACGCAAATAAAAAAGGAATAGCTGTTTTATTTCACCGTGTGATCTTGTCGTTAATGTTAAGTAACAACGCTATAGTTATTTTAACATGATTGCTTTATAATCATTTAAAATACCTACGCTTCAAGTTTATAAAAAGTAGTTGTTACCTTTTTTTTCAACTTGCTTAATAAAGAAACAACTTTCCGGACCGATGGTAGAGTCTCATTCATCTAAGTAACAGGATATAACTATGTACATCGAATTTTATGTTATTCATGTCATTTTTTTAGCATTTTTTTTTTGACTATTTGAATGCCCTGTAACAGACCATTTTGAATATAATGACTTTTAGATGAAATCCTCTGGCCGATGCAGTAGTTAGCAGGCTATCTGCGATCCATCATTCAGAAACGGCAAAAATAAATAAAAAATCAGGTGCACCCCAAAACTATAACGAGTCGCGACCCTTCGGATCTCGATATTATAACTGTGCGTTTAAAATAATAAATAATAGCGAACGGGTTGGGGTGCTTTAGTTACTTTGCAGTCGCCACGCTTGAGAGCCCATGAATGCGTTATAATGCGCTCCTACATGTGCTCAGTCGTACCGAGATACTAGTGATGTCTATCAAGTCTGATTAGTACCTGCGTATCGATAAGACATTATTTTCCAATGTCATTTCTTTCAAGAGCGTCGTGGCCCAGTGGTTAAACCTACCTACCTACCTACCTACCTACTGATGTTTTCACTTTGTTTTTGCCCGTCGTTTATACACTAGTATTTTCCCCTAGCTTTTGCACGACGGTTCGGTGACAATTGAATTGTGCTGATGTGCCGTGCTATTACACGAGTGGACACGAGCGGACTCTCCGTCCGTCGAGGTGCAAACATTTTTACCGTTAATATTTGTGTGTTGCAAAAAACCAGTAGGTATTGTTCAATTCCTGAATGAATGCAGCAAGGTAGTTTGAAAATAAAAAAAAACCGACTCCAGGAAAAAACAGGCAGGAAAAAGCAAGGAACCAAAATAATTACGGTTTTGTAAAACCATAGCAACAATGCTATGAATAATAAAATGAAATAGTATCTTATCATAGCGCGTTCAAACAAACAAACAATATATTTTGCGTAAAATTATTGGCATTTAGGTATATCAAATTCCTATTTAAAATACGGGGTATACTTTCTTCACCGTCGATACAATAGTTCATACAACGTGAAACGCCATCTACATCACTAGAGCGCAGTATCCGTCACCCTGCGTGTGCGCCCCTCGCGCGGTCCAAACAACCCGCCCGCCACCGAGCATAATTCTGCGGACTTAACCCGTCACTAACCGTTGTGATAATTATTCGCTTGTTTTTGGATTAGCTGATCACTTTTGGCTCTGCCAAACCAGTTAAAGATATTTCAATGGAGTTTTTTTTAAATTAAACAAGCAACTAATTAAAAGAAAATTATTTAATTCTAGTTGGAAGAGATCACTGCTGAGGAGTAGAGGCGGCCTAAAAAACATTGCTCTATTATTGTTTTGTTTATGTATCAAAGTAACTTAGTTACTTTCTTGATAATAAATATAATACAAATATAAATAGTACCTAGGGGACGCGCGCGCGCACGAACTGTGTAACTATACAACGAATAAACATACTATGTGTTTTTAAGGCACTCAGCGGGCTATGGAGAGGGCTATGCTCGGCGTTTCTCTGCGAGATCAAATCAGAAATGAGGTGATACGGCAGAGAACCAAGGTTATCGACATAGCCCACCGGATTAGCAAGCTGAAGTGGCAGTGGGCTGGCCATGTTAGCCGTAGAACCGACAACCGTTGGAGTAAACGTGTTCTTGAGTGGAGACCGCGTCTCGGCAAGCGTAGTGTAGGACGTCCTCAGGCAAGGTGGAGTGATGATCTGCGCAGGATGGCTGGCAGGAGCTGGATGCGAGCAGCCGAAGATCGAGTACAGTGGCGTGCAAAAGGAGAGGCCTATGTTCAGCAGTGGACTACAACAGGCTGATGATGATGATGTGTTTTTTTAAATACCATACATAATATACATATTTTATTAGAAGTAATATACATACCAGTACCCAAAAGCGTGTACAGTTTGGGGATTGAACTCGTGACATCTGGTGTAGTTAGTTAAAGTATAATTTGTTCGGGTCCAACAGCCAACAGCTTTTACCATTACACCAATTCGGTAGTTCAAGAACAAATGGGTAAACCTACCTTTAGTTTAAACCCCTCTTTTTAATGGAACTAGACAGTAATTTGACCACAATCTTACCTGATGGTAAGTGATGATGTGGTTGATGGTGGTACATGTCTGCCCAGCAAGTGCCTATTCACTCTTTTCTTGAAGAGACCCAAGTTATGATTTTTTTTTCTGGAAACACATGCACAAGAAGCGAGTTCCACTCCTTAGCCGTTCGCATCATAAATGTGCCAGCAAAACGCTTCGTGCGAATGTCCAGAACATCGACAACGTACGGATGGAGAGCTAACGTACGCCTAGTGGCCCGCTGGTGCCCACTCGAACACTCTCCAAAATGCATCCTATAAAATACCGCCAGACTAACAACCTTTCGCCGATGTCTAAGGCCTTGTAATTTTGAAGTGGGATCTGCATCTTGATTTCTGAATGTTCTTACAGTGAAGAAAAAGTTGATTAGAGTAATGATGGCAGTCTCCATTTGAATTTAGCATTATCAGACCTTTATTAGGTGCAGTACACTGAACTGTCTAATTTAAAATTCAAAAGCGTTTTAACAAATAAAAACATTTTAAAGCCATACAATATTTACCTACTAGACGCAGCTACATGACGTTAATCTCTTAAATATTAAAACATTTACTGAGCCAACTTTGGCATAATCTATCAGGTCATAAAAAACTCCATACAACCCATTGTGGGTCCCGTTGTAAAATGTTAAAACGCTTTGTTGTTAAGGGCTCGTTCAAAGGGTTGTAAATAATGACGGCGCAACTCTTTATAGAAAACTAAACGGTCGCCCTTTAGATGCATGGGGGTTGGTATTTTGGAATTAGAGTACCTACTTATTTTGCTTAATGGCCCGGTGCGCTAGAAAATAAGTTATATTTTAAAAAACCTTCTGATTCCTTGCAGGTATATTTGAAAGGGCAAGAAACTCAGCAGTTACCCCTTTGACTTTAAACATTCCTCGAGTTTTCTATAAATAACTCTAAAACCTTTTTGTGACGTCAATTCGTTTATTTGTATACATTCAGTTTACTCTTGTTGTATTTTTAGAACGACGATTTTTTACAAACGACATAGGTGTATGAGTATAATGTAGGTACTAAGGATAAAAGTTCATTTCAAAGGGCAAGAAACTCAGCAGTTACCCATTTGACCTCAAAACCTTCCTCAAGATTTCCTAAAAATAACTCTAAAACCTCTTTGTGACGTTAATTGTTATTTAAATAATTACACTCAGTTTGCTATTTACGTAACCCTCGTTGATTTTTACATAGGACATAAGAATGAAATGTAAAGAGAATTGAAGCAAAATTAGTTACCTACCATGTAGCTAAATTGTAATAAGGTAGTGGAAGGGATATAACATTAAAGGATCCAACGGACGAATCCTCTAAGAGCACAGTTAGGAACAGCACGATCGCGAATAGCAGGAAAATCTATCCGCGAATAGCACAAATTTATATTTTTGGCACGTGCCATCATGGATTGGATCATGGATTGAAATGCCTAAAATATCAATTTGTGATATTCTCGATTGTGCTGTTCAAAACTGTGCTCTAAGTGGATAACGTCCTCCGACAATCAATTAGTATTTTATGATAGAGTAGAAAGGTACCTAATTATCTTGTCTTTGTTTACATAATATGGTTTACTGAGTTAAAACACTAAATTCAACCCCAGTTGTGAAGTAGTTAGGTACACTCACGTATTGCAATCATCTACTTTTTTCAATAATTAAAGTGATTGCGTAAATTAGCGAATACTTTCAGTAAAAATAAAAATACCTACCTAACAACAAATTCGATATTTTGAGTAAACTCCTTTACTTTTTTAGGGTAAATCGTATCGTATTCAAGTTAAACTGCATTTTGACTGAATGACTGATACAATAACACTCATATAACCCCGACTTAACCCTCCTATCACGTCTAAAATGACACTATCTTGACAGCGACAGGACATCGTATCATCTAAGTGACACTTCTGTAATTAATTTCAGAATATTAAAATGTCATTTCGTTGAAATAATATTGTGTAAACAAAATATCGTAATAGGTAGTAATGAGAAAGCTCAATGTTTGAAGTATGCTAAGTACCGTTTGTTTTCTGCATTTTATTTTTATAACAAAACGGCCGCAAAAATTAATACTTACGCAATGGAACAAATAACTTTTTACCTCATGATAGTCCAATCAAACATTACACTTTATTTCTGTTCCCAAGTAAATATTAAATTCACATTATTATTACTTTTTTTATTACCGGACAAACTAATATTGTTGAAGCGATTCGCAAGAGTATTGCAGCAAGTATGACAGCTGGAATAATTAGATTTTGAAAAATATGCTACCGATAAAGTGGTGAGAAAATTTCAGTGAACATCAGGTGTCACTTGTACCATTGATAGTGGCATTATTAATTTTTTTGCAATATTATTTTGTATCTTATTACGCAAATAGCTGCGGCAGCACTAAAACTGATTTCTGTGTTTCATTTTATGAATATTAATATGCTTTTTCTATAACAAAGTAAATATTAATAATATTCTAGTTGCTTCGTTCTCGATGTGAAAAATAGTATAAGGTATGTACGTACATACTATCAGGAGGCATACTTAGGTCCTCTTCTGTAATAAACGTATGTTAGGCTGCTTTTAGATATCACGGTCGTCCACTGAGTTTGGGAAGTTATAAAAAAGTGTTTATTTATTTGTAAGCATAGATTAATTAATGTGCACAGTCTAGCACTATTTAGACCGATAACCTACCAATTACGTTTAATTTTGGTAGTTTTGTGTGTCTTTATTGTTTCATTTTCTGTGACAACAGTCTCTAAGTACAAAGTCCGCTGCTATGGATGAATTCACATTTAAACGTTTTACACTATCAATAGGTACTTAACGCTAAAAAAGAAAGCTTGTGGAAGATAGGTTCTGTACTTCTGAGTTCTCATTTTAGATCTTTGCATTTTCATGGCAAACAAAATTCTTGGGGCTGAACTGTTTATTGCACAACTTCAGAGGTGCTTGAAGAATTATTATTGATTGTTAAAATATTAGAGCCAACATTTTTAAGTTTTTAACAGTTAGAGTAAAAGGAATTTCCTTCCTGCCTTCCTTTTTTAAGGTTTGAACTAGTGATACCAAAGGATTCAAATAAATGCACTTCCAGTGCTTGTCCCAACTACGAAAAATTCTCATACTTTGCATTCATTGTCAGAAATATTGTAGTATCTACATAACTGCGTTAAAACTAGAACTTTCAAGAGACGCAAAATATTACGTGTCAGAAAAATACCAGGTTTTTTATTATTCTAAACAATGCCAAAAATAAACAATCCATCATGATGACTATTGATAAAAGCTATGCATATATTTTTTTTGGTAAGATCTAAAAAGTTTAAGTTACATACCAAGGTCCGTTGGGGAACGAACGCTTAATCATGAACTTACCTACACTCAAAAATAAAGTCAATTCTGTAAATGGTCTAAATAGTTAAGTATTCAAACATTCGTACGATTAAAATTGAGTTTTGAGCGTGTAGTTTCACCATACGGGGCCAAGAATTGCAAACAGCGCATGGACTACTGTCTACGCCGTAGCAACCGCCCATCGCGCAAAAAGTTTGCGACGCGCGCGCCTCTTTCGCCGCAAACGCGCGTTTGTTAACGCGCATATGCACGACACCTGCAAAACGCTATAAAATAAATCCACAAATAACACAATATAAATAAAGAAAAAACCCGCCATAAATTCACCATTATTTGCACAATTGGCCAGCTTTCCATATTTATCGCCATAATGGCCGGGCAAAATCGTTTGCTAGCTCCAATAAATTGATAATCGAGCTAATCCTTATTTACACTGAAGGTGAGTGAAGTGGGTGGTCTGATAAGCCGACAGGTAGACTCAATCCAGCATTTTCATTGGTGAATTTTTGCGATCGTATCTCATCGAAAGTTTGGCCCCGATGTTTCCCTACCACATTCAGTTAGGGACTGAATTATTATCGATAAAACTTTTATTTGATGTCAATAAAAAGTGTGCTATGAATAAATTATTGGAAATGTATTTGCGGAATTGCTGAAAACAATTGTGGACGAAATCGTGACGCACAGGTTTGACGTCAATGGCGTAGAAACTAGCGCCTCGGTGCGGCCATTAGAGTAACCCTAGTAGTCAGGCAACCCTTCTGACGGTTTTGTTAATTTTATCAAGTTTAAAAGTTCCGTTTGTGCAAAACTATACGGACTGTTCTCAAAGTTTTAAATTGCCCAGAATTAAATGAAGTTGTCAACTCACACTGCGCGTTTACCGCCAAAAAGGCCCTTTTGTCGAAAGTCCTCAATTTGAGAGCACAAACCTCTGATAAAGCCAAGCTTCGGAATCCTTGGCGTCGACATTTCGAGTGACGTACAGTTCCATAGGGTCATCTGGAAGTTAAAGGCAAACTAGCCTCGAAGAAGGTTGCTTAATAAAGCCAAGCGGTATTTCATGCCATCTCAGCGCCTTCAGCTTTATAAGGCACAAGCACAGTATAAAACACACAGTAGAACATCTAAATACAAACGTGCCACTCTTGGTTTGAATGTGTGCGTGAGCGTCGCGTGCCGTGTAGCGATATCACGCACACGTGATTTCACGCACACGCTAGCATAAAATAGGGAGGCATAGGGAGGCGGCAGTACGGACGAGCTGTGCCGCGTGTCTGTGTGCACGCTAGGCTAATAACTCGGTGGGCGGCCTTACATAGCCTACTGTATGGTTTATACTGTGGCACAAGTCCGGCCTCACAAGGAATGCTGCTGCCATCTTTGGGCTGGAGCACCCCAATATCTTCTCCTTCCATTTGACAGAATACAGCGTCGAGCAGCTCGAGTTGTCGGTGACCCTGTGATCTCCAATCGCCTTGACCATTTCGCCCTGCGAAAAGACGTAGCGTCTGTGTATTCGTTGTCCGAATATACAACGGGGAGTGCTCTGAGGAATCATTTAAACTCGTACCTGCTGGTCATTTCCATCATCGTACGACACGCCATAAGTCTAAATTCCATGCCCATCATCTGGATGGTTGGCGTTCAATATGCCATTTGTCCTAGTTCTTTTCTCTCAAACGACCACAGTCGCATAGAAATTGAATTTTAAAGATAACTCACCACGAGCGAAGTGAGTTTCGGCGCCCGCCGGAATACCATAGCAGAGCTTTCAGTACTTGGGACTTTGGGTCACTTGGGCTATCTGGAAACTCCTTCTAATCTTTAATTTGAACTTGCTTGTAAGAGAACTTGATTTTTCACTGATTCAGTACTAAGTCCAGGTCCACTACCTATGAATAGCACAGTTAAGGGTAGGTGCCCTCTCAATGGGGTACCTAGCTTTTAGTACCTAGGATATTCCTAACATTCTCCCCATTCAGTGGTGATTCCTCAAACTTTTTTGAACAATATGTAAATTAACAAAATTTTGATTTGGAATAAGACGTTCAAGCAAAGTTTTTTTGCTCTGACCGTGCTTTACCTTTAGGCACTTCAATTTAATTATTAGTTTGTTTAGCCACGCTACGGATAAACGCTTTGAGAAATATTTTTCTGAAACGCGTTTTTCAGAACGTCTAACGCCATCTGTTTGACACTTCAGGTACTCGCCGTTGCAGTTTTTGTGTGTTTTCAAGGTTTTCATTCAAACGACGTAAATGATAAATAAAATAGTTTTCCCCTGAAGCGTTTAATAACATTTTAATAATGAATAAAGATTTGCTAATGTAAATGGTAAAAATATAGGCTAGCTACGATAACTTGTTTTTTTTCTGAGAAATAAGTAAACACACTTTCCCGCAAAATGTTTTTTTAGGGAATGGAACTAAAAAGTTTGTTTTCTCAAACATGCGTTTTATTTTAATTATAGCTGATAGTTTTTTGATCTATGATTTTGAAAGTCAGCCCGTAGCAAAATCAATTATTATTAAGTATGAATCGCTACTTAATCATTGCAAAACGCCGAGAACCGTAGTTTAAAATGTATTGTAACTACGAAACAAAAGATACATACAAAAAGTACGAAGCTTAGAATTTAAATTAAATTGTTTTCTACATAAAAAACAAGAGGAACAAAACGTTTTAGATAACCAGCTGTCATTGTCAATTACATACCGCACAAAGTCAGCGGCGACATTTAGGTTATGTATTTGTTTACATTCGTACTATGTACATAGTTCCCTAAAATCCAATTAAACAATACCGTAAATCAATTTCGTGGTTAAGGTAAACTGTAGACAGTTAATTTGTTGCCCAAGCTTGTTCCCTAAGTGTATGTAATAGTGACAGAAGAGGTAATAATTTATTATTATCTTGTGAACTGTGGACTCTAGACCGACTATCAGGATGAGTTGTTAATTTTTTGATTGATGCCTAACACTTTTGAGGCAGAATAACCGTCCATTTCTGTGCATTGTATGCGTGACCTGACAGTGGAAGTATACACAAAAGATGTTCCAGCTCCGCAAGTTAAAAGGATTGCTGTGGCGGAACCACAAGCAGTTTGGGACTATGGTATGTAAATAACTTTCTTGTTGCATTTTTCACTAATTAAATAGTAAATATCCAACCAAAAGCCGGTCCGCTCGTGACCACGGCACATGCGATTGTCGCCGAAACGTGGGGCAAAATAGTACCCTTTACGGTAGTTAAAAAATGTTGTAGAAACCCCAGATTTTAGTGTTTAATTATTTTTAATTTTGTATCAGAAACTTTCACAGGCAAATTATTATTTGCAAACCCAAGATAATCCAAAGATACATTATTCTTTGGATTACTGCAAAATCACAAATACAAATAAAACAGTCTGTATACCGACAGTCATTGTACACAGAATAGTTAATAGACCTTCACTTTTGATTTGCTAAGTTATCATACAATTTACATGATAAAGTGACTTTTAACTCTTAAATGTTATATTCTGAAACCATTTTTAGATTTTTGTGTTTTTATGGTGTTATAAGTGTTCATTTAAAGTATTTGAATTTCATGAGACTGTACTCTCCAATTTCAAGTATCACCAAATATTCCGTTAGATATTAGATACCGTCCAATGATTGTCACTCAATGCGTCCAATATTTGTTTGCTTGCAAGTTGGAGTCTTTTGTAGTGAATTAGTTGGTGATAACAATTCTTAAAATGACTGGACTATTGTTTATTTAGGTGTGGTTTAGAAATGTCATTTGATGCAGTATTTCGACTCTGCCATTGGCACAGTGGGTAAAAGTCCAATCCTGAAAGTTGTGAGTTCCATTCCCACCAAAGATTCGTGTAACAAATATTTGTGTTTGTTGTGATGTCGAGTGTTTGGAACACTGTCATTGTTATCAACAAGTTTTTGTGAATTTAGGGCAAAAAGAACTCTAAAAGTGATACTATGAAATTCTGCCAGCCTAACAGCTTTTAAAAACATTCACCTGATGATAAACTTAAGCCTAAAATCTTGTGATTCGAGAATCTCCTTAAAAATGTACTGTTACTTTTTCTTGGACATTCGTTCAAACTCAAGTTATTTGAATTACATCATCTCTGCAAAGTACTTTTTTTATAAATGTTGAATTAGTGGCCAGAAGCAGAGAATGCTGAATCCAGTTTAAAAACGGTTCACTGTCAAGAAGCATAAAATAAGTTAGCATAATGTAATTACTACTAATGATAATTTCGCTTAATACTAATAAGCACAACAGTTTTTATCATAAATGCAATAAGCATATACCTACATGATTAAACATAAAGTTTGGAGTTTCACCATAACGAAAATAGGCATAATTGTTTAACGCAGAAAAATAACTCCTATAATTAAATATAAAAACATAATTGCATTCATGTAAGGTCATTAAAAAGCGGCTTACGGGTGACCCAAAGGCCACCCCCGTCGCACCTTAACCTACTTTTACTCTATATAATAAAGTAAATACCGGTTACTTACTTACTATAAAATTTGCATGAAACTCATTATGCAAACTAAAATACACATCTTTTTCTTTAATTTATGCCTATTATGATAAAATACTATTATGCGACTTTCCATTATGCCCAAAAAATTGTGCCAAAAAAAATTATGCATAAATGCATTATGCTATATAATAATTATGCCACAGTAAATATTATGCTTAAACCAAATTCTGCCAAATTAAAATTATGCGAAATAAAATATGCTAATTTCATTATGCCAATCCATTTTAGGACAAAACACATTATGCCAATGAAAGGGATCCCTTTAAAAACTGCTTGAGCACTTGTTACCATGCTATAGCTCTAAATCTATTGGTTTTATAGATTTTTTAGATTCATTAGTTTTGCTTGAGTTTGAAAAATGTGTATCTTCATACATAAGTCAATTTAATTTTGTATGTGGTGTTAGGTCAAATCTTAAAAAAAAAGGTTTATCAAAACATGCATTGCTGCATATCCTTCAAAAAAAATTCAGATATTATAAAGAATGATTTTAAACTTTTTGAGATGTATGATTTTAAGGCTTATTTTTATAAAAACGCATACTGTATACTCAATAGAGCTTAAAAATATTTTTCCTCAAGCCAGAAATCAAACTTGTGTTTAAAAAATACTGACTTTATTTTTGAACCATCTCCTTGTTTCGTTTATTAAAAACAAATTCTGTGAAGTAATACCTATTTTATGGTAAACTAATCATAATCATTTATTCATTCATGAGCTAACTAATCAGCACGTCTCATTTTTGTTTTTAGGAAAATAGCATTTCAATTGTTTTTTCACCACCAAAAATGTTTAACGTATCATGATCTGCGATGCGAAGCTTTACTCATCGCATTTTTATTAAACTAAAAGGAAAGTATTGTACGACAGAGATTTAAATCTCTGTTGTCGGTACCATTTCTGAAACTAAGTTTTGATATATGGCAGCTTGTATTGCGAAATTGGAGCAGCCTTAGATTTTATATTTGTTGTGTGCACTTAATTTTAGAGCAATCCAACAGTGACGGTGCAACAGGGTAAAGTGAAAGGAGCAACCAAAGAACTGCTGGATGGATCAACATTCTACAGTTTCAAAGGCATTCCTTATGCTCATCCTCCTGTAGGAAAACTTAGATTTAAGGTAAGAAGATACAGTTTATTGTCTGCTTTTGTAAATTATTTAGTATTATCAGAGTAAAAAAAGGAATCAATCAGTTGCAAACTTTAAAAGAAATACGAGAAATGTCTTACTAATTAATCTCATGATTGAATCAACTTTAATATTCTCAAAAATAAGAATCTAAATGATTCTCAATGTTTACTGAGACGTTAATAATTCTTAAAATTTCAGGCTCCTCTTCCACCTAAACCATGGGAAGGGGTATATGAGGCTTTAGAGCATAAAGCTGTATGTCCACAATTAGATATGTTCTTCAATACAATGATTGAGGGAAGTGAAGATTGTCTCTTCTTGAATGTGTACACTAAATCTCTGCAGCCTAATTCCAAAATACCCGTAATGGTCTACGTCCACGGTGGAGCATACAGGACTGGAAGTGGAAATTCTGATTCCTTGGGTCCAGAATTCTTGCTCCAACATAATGTGATATTAGTCACATTAAACTATCGACTCGAAGCGCTAGGGTTTCTATGCCTGGACACTCCAGAAGTGCCAGGTAATGCTGGCATGAAAGATCAGGTGGCTGCATTGAAATGGGTTAAAAATAACATCGCGCAGTTTGGAGGCGACCCCGACAACATTACTCTCTTCGGAGAGAGCGCTGGTGCCACCTCAGTTACGCAACATATGATTTCTCCAATGTCAAAAGGATTATTCCACAAAGCGATAGCACAAAGCGGCACTTGCTTAGAAGACTGGGCAATAGCCCGAAATTACAAGGAAAGAGCATTTAGGCTGGGCAAAATTTTAGGAAAAGACACTAACAACGTTGAAGAGTTGTTAGAATTCCTTCAGAGCGTTCCGGCTATTGACCTTGCCAACATTACTAACAATGTAAGAACTCCAGATGAGAAAATGAGAGGCCTCCCAATTTTATTCGTACCCTGTGTGGAGAAGTCGTTTGATAATGTCGAAGCTTTTCTAAGCGAAGAACCAGTTGATTTATTACTAAGCAAAAAAGTTAATAAGGTCCCTTTGATGATTGGTTACAATTCTCACGAAGGTATTATGATGTTGAATGACAAAATAAAAAAAGCTAAGGGTTTTAATGACAATCCGAGTTATTTGATACCAAGAGATGTTGTGACGAAAATATCTCCTGAGAAAGCCAAAAACTTTGGGGAGAGAATTATGCAGTTTTACGTCGGTGGTAAAGGGTTTTCTAATGAAACGTCGGATGGTATTATTGACTTGCAGACAGATGTACACTTTGGATACAATACGCACAGATTTGCTTCTTTCTACTATACAACAAGTGAACCAATATATTTTTACAAGTTCAGTTGTGCTACTGAGTTAAATTGGGTCAAGAATTTCTCTGGCAAAGCAAATATGAAAGGAGCGTGCCATGCAGACGATCTATTCTACATTTTCTACAGTAAATTAGTTAAGAAAAATTATAAAGAACAAGATAATTTGAAGGAAATTGTCTACAACGTGACTAAATTGTGGGCCAACTTCGCATATACAGGGTAAGTTTAGTGAACTAATATAATATTACTAACAATTAAATTTATGAGACGTGATAAGTTAATATTATCTGTAGAGTGACTAACTTATTTCGGCCTGGAATTCGAATAACAGTGGCTATCCAAAAATCCTTGTTAGGACTGTACGCGAAACGTAGAGTCTATTTTGACTGGACTGATATCCCGTTTGCAAATTCTCATAGGGTATCCCGTGGACAGTGGATAGGTGCACTACATTGTCTTTGTTTGAAGCAACGAACGCCATGACATTACTGGACATAAGCCTTGATTTGTTACCTGCCAACTACCTAAAATATTTTATAAAAAATATTTCTTCCCCCAGCAATCCAACTCCAGACAGCAGTCTGGGCGCTGTCTGGTCTCCGTATACGACGGTCGGCCAGGAGTTCATGGACATCGATCTGCAGCTGAAGCCAGGACACGGCACCGAGGCCGAGCGGGTCGATTTCTGGAACAAACTCTACTGCGAGGCTGGTCTGCCATATATTACTAAGAGTTCTTTGTAGTCATCATTTTCTATTGCCGTTGTTTGTAAGCAGCAAGTTGATATAAGTATAGCAGTATGTTGGCTTTAACTCTGGTGACTGAACTTGAGTATTGTAGGTGAAGGAAATTGTTCAGCTTTACAATTTTTTTAACAGATATCTAACTTTTACACCGACACGTGTCGAGGGTCATCAAGGTTTTCGCCTGTTGTTGAAAATATATTTTGACTAAGATTTGTGGTTTCCCAACTTCACTATGCTAAAGGTTGCATAATATCTCTCCTTATTCATTGCTTCCAACTATTTACTTTTGGGTTCCAAATTGATTTTATTATTTCGAAAGTTTAAGCATAAAATCGTATATTTCGATCATTATCGTTATTCTTGCATTTACAGTGTTATTAGAGGAAAAAGAGGTAAATTTTTATCATGTTAAAATGTACCTAGCTTACTCACTTATGCTCTTGTTAAGGATATTAATTATATTTAAATACCAAATCTAGTCCGTCCAGCCGATTAAGTTTGCTGCATTTGTATTGAAGAAACTTGCTCAAATAAATACTTACCCCCTTATTCATAAAAACTTAAACAGCTCTTCAACAACTCGGTAACTTTTGTATCGCTTTGTCACTTTCATTCTTGTTGCTGCCGCCATTTGCGAGTAAGTGGCAGAACACGTCAATAGCTTAAACAATGCATTAGCGTTGCGTTCGTTTTTATGAAGAAGGGGGTTTGTTTTTGCGGTTACAAAGTAACATAAATACCTACAAATAAGTTTATAATTTCGTTACGATTCTAAATCAACACTTATTCCTATTATATTTTTGTTCAAAAATGCAGAAGGTATGACGTGAATATAGTTTTTTTTTGTAAATGTTTTACGTACTATATGAATGGAATTCGATTGGGGTTCCATATTATTAGGGTGTATTTTTGTTTGGTTTCAAAAATACCCCTAAAGACTGAAATGGCATAGAAAGTAAATGAATCTGAAATAGGTGTTGTCCCTTTTATCATATTTTCAACGTTTTCGGTAAAAACGTACATCAAATGTTTACAAAAATGTCGACATTAATTCAATTTATAGATATAAAACGTAAGGGCGTGAACAAAGATGGTCGCTCCTGGTCACTCCCGGTTAGGGTCAACTTGGGTCCATGAACCCAAATTAGTGCTGGGAGTTTCTTTATTTTACGATAATTTACTAAAAAGTAAAACAATTTAAGAGCTACAACTGTAAAAATAACAAGGGACTCCTTTCAGGAGTTTGTATTATCCCCTTCAGTTATTAGGGGTATTTTTGTAACACCCTATATGTTTCCTCACTGTTGAGTGAGGAAACATTTCTGTATTTTATTACGGTTGGTGTTTAAACTATACCACGGTATGTAGATATGTAAAATAGATCAATTATAAAAGTAAATGCCACATAGTACGAGCACAGTGTCATTTGGTATTTCGGAAACATCTCTAAACCTTACTCGACGCTTGCGCCTCTAGTGGCAAAATCCACACTCGGTAGCCTCCATTCAATAGGTACATACATGAAGTATGTTGACTCTGGATTTTCATAATGGTGCTGGCTATACGTAATGTAAACTTGGATTGTTTATTGGTCTCTGTAATTTAATACATTATTAAAACTGTAAAGTTTTTTGCAATAAAGAATATCTATCTATATCTAATCACGAATTTATGGAACTGAAAATGCATTTGGTATCTCCCATTTTTATAGCAGTTAACAAGTATAATAAAATGCGGAAATGTTTTTACTAATCTAGTCTGAAATGTAAATACCTAGGTGTAGGTGGTAGAATAAAATATAAGGAATGGGCCAGTATATAGGAGGCCAGTCAGGTCTGCGAAAGAATGCCAAGGACCTGATCTTAGATTCCACTAAGATGTGGCAGAAAATTTTGGTTCACGCTGGGGAAAAATCCAAAAGTGTGCTATATTAATTCACTGAGATAACCATTCAGCTCATAACGTATTTGCTCTTCTGGGCTATGGGCAACTTACTTACCTCATTGTCAGACACCGTTTCACAGCTTCGCTACGCAATTTAGCCCGTTGAGTTTTTCTGACACATCTCTGATGGATATGCACCCTAAGGGTCTACCCACAACGCCGGTCAAAAAAGTATTTATGCCGACGGAATAAGGATGTTACTAATATTTTTCGCATAAGCTCGGCCGACGCGATGCGACACCGGCGAGAGTGAGACCACATTAGACTTTGCGTCTATGGATGGAGCGCGCTAATCAAGTTTTACATGAAATGTTAAGTGAAAAGACTTGCTGGGGAGCGTGAAGAGATAGATAGAGAAGGAGAAGAGAGAAATAGAAGGAATTTGTATCTATATTATTTTCAGTAAAAACTGTATAACCACACAAAATGTGGTTGCAGTGTGGCCACAGAATATGAGTATGCAATTCGTATCACTTTATTTATGGCAAAATTGTACTGATGACTTTTCCTATTGCATTAGGTAGATTTAATAATCGCTGATATGATAAATATACAGGCTGTTTCTTTTAAGGTGTCAAGCCAGCGCGAGCTGATAGTACACCATACCTATCGATTCAACCCCCATGTGTGTTCTACGATTTTTTGTAGTTTTCGAGAAATTAATTATTTTGTTATTTTTTATGATTTTATGATCACGTGTCTTTAATAGTAGATTATTAACCAAGGGGATAAAGCAGTGTCTTTTGTCGCGGGTGACGATTGAAATCGCGAGCGTAACGAAGGACTCGAGGTTAACTCCCGAGCGCAGCGAGGGTGTTAAAAACTTAAATCACGAGCGAAGCGAGCGATTTAATACGAGTCCTGAGTGTAGCGAGGGATTTAAGTTCACCCAAGACTAAGACAGCTTTATCACCGAGGAAAATACTCTACTTTTCGTACCATTTGCGAAAAAATATTTATTATTAAACTTTTTCTATTTATCACATACTAGCGACTCGCCCCCGCTTCATCATCATCATCAGCCTAGGGACAAGGGACATAGGGATATAGTAAGCGACTTTGTTTTATACTAGGTATGTCACATAATACTGGCAGGTCATAAAGGAAGAATTAAAACTTCTTATTCAAATGAGCGCTCGAAAACCTCGGTCAGTATTCCAAATGGGAATCACATTCTCTCCCTAGGGGATGAATGAAATTCAGTACAATTTTCTTTCCCTGTTTTCAACAGATTAAAAATGACTATTGTTATGTCCTCTTTTTGAGGGCCAGAATGTCACTTTTTTGAGCAAGTGGTACGAAAAAAATATATTTTTTTAAATTGACATTAATGGGATTTTTTTTTCTTATCATAATCTTTAATAAATGAAGTTTCATGGGTTAAATAATCTCTGTCCTAACTTTACTACAAGATACATTTTTTTTGATTTATAGTGAAAAGAAAGTGAATCATGCAGAACATAACAGAAATTCAATCGTAAATTAAAAATAAAACCAAGGTATTTCATAGCAGCCTGTGCTGTGAACCTGTGATTTGAACGGTGTTGGCGCCTTTTTATATTTTTTTTGTCGCCTATTTTGTTAGTGGCCAGTTCGGATTCGAATAATCTTTCTTGGTGCGCAGGTGAAAATGAATTTCCGTACAAAGTTTTCATGTACGACTTTCTTTAATTTGCAGCAAAGGCAAAAAACATTATAACATACAGCCTAACTCATAATAAAATCTCATTGCACCTACACATTTTTGTTTACGCGGTTGCATTCCAAATTCAAATCACTTCATGCCCATGGGCAATAATGAAATTCAATACAACATTATCCCGGCTAGACCGTGAGGCTATAGTGCTTAACTTTAGGAGAGGTTTGCATGACACGTAATGAGTCATTGACGAGCAGGTAGTATAAAAACATGTTTTAACATAAAAGCATAAACCCACATGCGATTCGCCGAAACAATTTTCAGACACAATTTTCCATAAATCTCTGGGCTGGAATATTAGATAGAGAACTAATTGGTCCGTTTGAATTACCGGCTACCTTGAATGGAGAGAGATATTTAAATTTCATCAGAGAAGATTTGCCAACACTGTTACAAGATGTGAACATCTTACTAAGGTATCGACAGATGTTCTACCAAGTGGACGGTGCCCCATGGCATTTTGCGAGAGCAGTTTGAGAAGAACTAAATGAAAATTACCCTAGCAGATGGATAGGTCGCGGTGGTCCAATAGCTTGGCCACCCAGATCGCCCGACCTGAACCCAATCGACTATTTTGTATGGGGCTTTTAAAAAGAATTAGTATACCACACGGAATATCAAAATATCGACCAGTTAAGGGTGAAGTTGTCAGAAGCCCAAAATCACATAAGAGCGCAACAAGAATCATTTATAAACTTGAGAAGAAATTTTATGCGGCGGTGCCGACTGTGCATATCAGTCGGTGGGCGGCATTTAAAACAATTGTTGTAATAATTTAATAATAAATTGCTTTTTTATAGTACTTAATTTGAGTTTAATTTTGGCCCCTCAGTAGTGGTAATTTTAAGGATAGAACTAGGTATGTAGCTATAAAGAGTATGTTTTTATTAACAAATGAGCTCTGTTTGAAGGAAAAGGGAAGGAATAAAATCTCAGAATTGAAAAAAATATGCCAAAATACTAGAAAATTATGAAAAATATTAGAAAATACTAGAAATTTAAGTATGAAAATTACACTATTTCCGATACTCAAGACTTGAGCATCAATTTCAGCGAATAATGCCCCGCGAAGAACATGTTTTCTTGTATTATTATGAAACCTTATGATGCTGGGCAGTTTTTAAAATTAGTAAGAAGCTATGCAATACCTTTGTTTTTTTTAATTTACGATTGAATTTCCGTTATGTTCTGCATGATTCACTTTCTTTTCACTATCAATCAAAATTTTTGTATCTTGTAGTAAAGTTAGGACAGAGATTATTTAACCCATGAAACTGCATTTATTAGAAATTATAATAAGAAAAAAAAATCCCGTAAAAGTCAATTAAAAAAACGTTATACTTTCTTAAAGACACGTGATCAAAAAATCATAAAAAATAACAAAATAATTAATTTCACGAAAACTACAAAAAATCGTAGAACATACATGGGGTTTAAATCGTATGGTATGGTATGGTACCCTACTATCAGCTCGCGCCGGCTTGACACCTTAGAAGAAACACCCTGTATATCGGATATTTTTAATCATGTTACATAATATTAATCGATGTTAAATTTCAAACATAGAATAAGTAATTATTTTTATACACTCGTAGGTAGAGTCGTTTTTTATATTTATATTCTGCATAAGTAATATTAAGTATTTGAATGGACATGTTGTTACAAAAAATTTAAAATTATAAAATGTAATTCCTATTATATACTCAAATAAAAACATTATTTCTCTTGTTATTGTTGTTTTAAATTATTTAAATTTAATCAAGGTTGTTTCATTTGTAAAAAGAGTAACTTAAACGTTTAATCAGAAATCGTACAAAAACCGTAGGAACCGCAAATAGGTAACAATCGCAGAGAAGAAATGTTTAAACTAATCTATCTATGTACGGTGGACGGCACATCACGCTATCCATTTCCGCTCAGGAAATGCAACGCAACGGAAATGGGGTAACCTGATGTGCTGTTGACTGTACACATGTATATACAGAGTGGCCGGGGAGTTGACGTCCAAAGCTAAAATTTAGATTCCTCATATCAAGGTGTATCTAAATCACCCCCATGTATGTTCTATCTACGATTATGCTTAGTTTAGAAGCTAGAATTATTTTTATGATTTTTCATTTAATTATCACCTATCATTGGTTTTTATTTTTTTTCTCAATCTGGCGAGTACTTTGTGGTTTAACTATCGGCGATAATCAATAACAATGCCCACAATTAGCACATTAAAAAGTACGATCTGTCTAGGTATTGCGAAACTTTCTCAAATTTTTGTCGTAAGTTCAAAATTACGGTCCGATAGGTAATAATTAGGGAAAAAAAACATTAAAATAATTCTAGCTCCTAAACTAAGCATAATCGTAGAACAAACCTAGAGGTGATTTGGATACACCTTGATATGATGGATCTAAATTTTAGCTTTGCACGTCAACTCCCCGGCCACCCTGTATACAGGATGTTCAACCGAAATACCATCACTTTCAAAACATGTGTGGTTCTGTGTCATTTGGGTTTATAAGCTGCTGGTATAAACCTTGGGGTTACCTGTTTAAATTGCAAAGATAATGCGATAAATATCAAACAAGGTGCAATATTCTTGAGGAATTCCATGAAACAAATTAGGTTTTCATAGTTTTTTTTAGTGTAGGGTATTTTTACGTTAATTAACGCGGTTTTAGTAGCTTTATCGGCTCCATTAACTATGACTATTGATCTCTAAAAACTATTGATTTCCTTCACATTGGGGCTTCCTCTACCGTGCGTCCACCAACTAGATTTTTGTCAAAACTACTACACTAATTTCCAAATTTTCTGTAAAAAAGTAAGTTATAAAGTTTGTTTTTTGGCTAATGGCCTAGTCGACAAAGCCACAAAAATTGAAAAAAAAAACAGCTGTTAAAGCTGTCAAAGTGTCACTTTTTTGGAAGTATTGTCATAAATTTTGACTTCCGTCCCTGGGCTAGACGTAAAAAATTTAGAGCTGACCTACGTAAAAATAGAAAAGCTACCATTTGGTGGAACAGTTCATGTGAAGAAGCAGTAACAAAAGCGAAAATAGCATTATTGTCATATAAAAAATACCCAACTTTAGTTAATTACTTAATTTATAAGCAGTTTGACGCCAAAAAGAAAAAAACAATCGCTGAACAGAAGCGAATGTCATGGTTCAATCTTTGTTCTACATTTAACCGTATGACATCTTCTAAAATAATTTGGGACCATATCCGTAGATTCAAATTCTCAAAAACTACTCAAACTAAAAATAATATTTTTTTTGATGATCCTGCACTAGCCATGGAATTTTTAAACAAAATTGCGAATACCAATGATGGAAATGATAATTTATTTCTAGATTTAGAAAGTTATTTTTCCTCTAGCGGGTCTCAAGCAGCGCTCTGGTTGACTAATCAGTTTTCATTATGCCAATTAGACGCTTCCCTTCAAAACAAACGCAACAGTTCTCCAGGTCCAGATTTTATTCCTTATCTGGTCATAAGAAAGCTACCTTCTATAGCTAAGACTATTTTATTATCAATTTTTAATTTACTTTGGACATCTGTCTGCGTTCCCCCCTCTTGGAAAATTCAACATACAATCCCAATTTTAAAACCTTATAAAGACGCCAACAATATTGATTCCTACAGACCAATTTCATTGACTTCCTGTTTTTCAAAAATATTTGAAACCATGCTCAAAAATAGGTTAGAATGGTTTGTGGAAAATAACTCTCTCATCCCTAAAAACCAGTATGGATTTCGTAAAGGCCAAAGTACAATGGGAAATCTAGGCTGCCTCATTGGAGACATCAAAAATGGGTTTCAAAATCAAGGTTTTACCTTAGCAGTATTTTTAAATATTAAAGGCGCTTTTGACAACATCGATCACAGATTTTTAGTACAAAGTTTGCATTCATTAGGTTTACCTGGGACTATATTGAAGTGGATATTTAACTTTCTTCACAACCGCAGAGTACTACTTAAAATAAATAACAATTTGTGCGGGCCAAAATTTACTTCTAAAGGCACACCTCAAGGGTCCGTTATTTCACCTTTATTTTTGTTTTATCATTGGTGACTTTGATGCATGAACTTCCTCATAGTGTCAAGTATTTACTTTTCGCTGACGACCTAGTCATCACGGACCTAGTCATTTATAGTACTAGTAATGATCTTCAAATAGCTGAATCTTTAATCAATAGTTGCCTTAACATCTTACATAACATCCTAAATAACTGTCTCAAGTTAGAAGTTAACATAAATAAGAGCTCTGTTGTAATATTTTCAAAACATACTATACCGTATCAACCCAAAATTATGTTCGATGGTTCTGTAATATCAATTAGTTCCTATGTCAAATATTTAGGAATTTATTTGGAGTCAGATTTGTCCTGGGCCCTAACCATGAGCTCTTAAAGCAAGATTATTTCAATGTTACTTTGCTTTTTCGTACCATGACGTCTTCAAAACAATACTTATTAAGTCCTGCTATCCTTGAGCAATATTGCTGTCAGAGCCCATACAAAATTGAGAAATTGGTACCATGAAGTGCTTTTTGACAATCAGCAATATTGTTTTGAGGCATCACGTGATCTGTTGCCATGACAATTAAAATTTTGTTATTACGTGAAATTTGGCAACAGCGCGTTCACACGGGTTACTTTTATTCATTAATTTACTTAACAAATTCTATCGTTAGAAAAGTATTCTCTTTAACTAAAGGTAGGTTATTATTAGGTAAAAAAGTTAAATAAAAGATTATTCATAATGTTATTTAACTAAGTTAACTAAGTAGACAATATTGTATCATAAATTTATCTTGAATACATTTCGACGATGAGGTGCGAGTCTTCTTCACCCTACTAAATGTTCCCATAAAACCGATTTATTCATTTCAACTAAGCAAGAATACCTATTAAAACTAAATGCTTTTAAGCATTTCCCAAAAAAATATAGAAACATAATAGAATAAATTAGGTCATAAAATAACAAACTAAAGTTTGCGTTATATTCGAATACCAATAATAAATTCTGAAAAATAATCCTAGTGTGATACACAATCGCTTACAAGTAAGGTTGCGTTACTTTTGCAGCAAGCTTAATTCAATATTACTTTTATTGACATCAAATATGACATCCAACAAAGTAATCTTGCGAAGTGTGGGGAAAAAACGAATGATGATTCTGGTTGTTCACTCTTAAATATGTACTCATCATGCCAAGCCGTTACTGAGACTAAAATCAATTAAAAAACCAAATGCCATGAAAACTAAGCTACGTCTGTCAGTCAAATTGAGATTCATTTACCAAAGCTAAGCTGTTTTGTATTTGTATATTTTTCACTTCAGATACCTACATAAATAATAAATACTACTCTTAGGTATACCATAAGGGGATAAGTTTTATCTCTATTTTAAGTTGCTACCAAACGTGTTTTGTTTCATCACGTTTGAAGTGCACCTGGGGCCGCTGGATCCGGAAGCAGAGTCGCTTTCCTAGGGCCGTGTACTGTAGGACCCGCAGGAAAGCCGAAGTAGAGATGATCTCGTTGTCCCAACGAGCGTTGAGGTACCCTCGAAAGGGTTTTCCCCTAGTTCTATTTGTTGAAAAGAGATTTGAAATGATTGTCCACAATGGTTTTATGTTATTTGTATCATGCCTATTCAGGAGAAAGAAAACGAACGTTGATCACAAAAAATGGAAACATGGACATAAATAGGTATCTCAAACTTTAAAAAAATTAAGCTAGTGTAAAATGCGATGCTATCTCAAAAATAGAGCGACTGAAGTAATCTGATGCAGATCTGAGGCATTCGCAGCAGTACTGGGTGACCTAAGTTTATTAAACAAAAACGGTAATAAATCATTTCCAAAATGTATTTGTTTTAACTCATTATTTGCAGCACTTGAAAGGTAATTTTATTATTATACACTTACAATCGGTTTGGTGTGATGGTTTACAAGTGGACTATTACACCAGTGTGCAGTGGTCGCGGGTTCGATCCCCGTATGTCTGTTGGTACTGGTCTGGGTGTTTCATATCTCTTTATATAAAAATGGATTGCTGTTCGTTAGTCTCGCTAAAACTCGTGTCGGCCGGACCGATTCGGCTAATTTTGGTTTTGGAATAGTTGTATTGGTCCAGGGAAGGTTTAAAAGGTGAGTAAACATGAGAAATGCTAGGCATGTAGTGCAGAGCTATAATTTGGTTTTCTCTTAGCAAATGTTCCTACCCGTCACGTGACACTTAACGTTTGACAACAGCACGAAGTCTGTCGGGACAGCTAGTGTTTAATAAGTATGTAGGTATTCACAAAAAGAAAAGAAATTAAACATGCGTCTAGTATTCATGCATTCAGTTGTTTTCACGTGAAAGTGCAACACACATCTATCCATCCACACATACAAACTTTCGCATTTAAAATATCAGTATGATACTTCAATCACGATATTTCAGTATCATGACGTGCTATACGACGGGGCACTTTGTACCTATCGTATCAAGCACTGTATTCATTATGTATTTAAGTAGGTAGGCATGTGTCCGAAACCAACAGTACAAGTTTTATCTCATGAAAACAGAAGGATAGTGTTAAAATTACCCAATGTTAATTTTGTGTAAATGATTTTAGTCTTTCCCTAATTCGTCAAAAATATGAAATAATTAGGTGCCGCTTACTGACCACTAGCGCCACCAATCGTTTTTTATTAATAGAGGTTTATTTCAGATATTTTGATAAAAACTGTTCAATATAGATAAATTTATTCTGTCAACATCTTTATATACAGATAATATCTTATTTTAGGATCATAATTGAACAGTGTTTGTTTAAATATCTTAAAAAAACCACAATTCATGAAAACTATTGGTGGCGCTAGTGGGCAGAAAGAGGCCCCCATTTAACTGCTCAGTGATAGTTAGTCAGTTATGTATATTCGAATAAGTTTATTATAAAACTGCTTAGAGTTTACCTATTTCACAAAGAAAAATATATATTCTGGCAGCAACATTTTACTTTTTAACCCTTTTTTCCATAGCTAACTATGACACGAAAACATGTCAATGTCATGTCATGTCATGACAACCAGCGTGGTGAAATGAAACAGGAAAACTAGTTATTATTTATATTTATGATTGTAAAATTAATGATTATTCATCATCGTAAGCAATAACGGCATGATCCTTAATCTCCGCCCAGAAAGTAAAGGTTGACAAATCTAGCAGCAGGAAGACAAAGTTTTGATAAGTTTGTGAAGACATGGATTTGGATTCAATAAGTCATAGGATTTCTGAATAGATGTTTTATCTTGGATTTCAGAATTGCTAAATGTTGTGCATTTTAACACAAGCATATCAGTCCAGACAATCCTTGTCGGTAGGTAGCAATAATGATCTGTGAACAATAAACGTTAACGGTTTGAATGTCTTACATGCATACACATGCATAAGTGAAACTGTGGAAAGTGAAATAAAGATTCGACTTATACTTTGTATTTTATTTTAAACTAGTTTCTAACATCTTTCACTGTGAAAGTTACACTACACTTAAAGCCGTCTTTTTTTCTCGGCTACATTTGCTGCGCGACATGGTGCAAAACATGAAGCTCAGCATGTTGATCAACGACGCGCAACTCCACTACCTACACGCCGCGCGTCATGTTTTAAACCACGCGCGCTGTTGTGCAACGTCGACGGACATGTTGAGCGTCACGCGGTGCTCGTCAATGAATGCCTAGTGGATACGCGGCTTAATTGTAGTCTGTATCTTTCATATTTCCAGCTGTTACTTGAAAACAAAATATTCAACATGCCTTAAGGTTTCAAAACCAAACACAATATGAACATTCACGTTAATGAACTCACAATAAAGTATCTTAAGCGATGACTTTCGTTCCACTAACAAGTTTATTTATTGTTGCTTTTTGAGCTTCTTTGTGTACCTACCGATAGTAGGTAGGTATAAAGATAACCGCCGAAGCAAAGGAAAAACGACACAAATCACATTTCCGCACTAAAATAAATCAGCCGCCTAAATCAATGAACAAATATTTGTCAAGCTATTTTATGGTCCTAAGAAAGAGTTCACTGTGGCTCGAGTGGCTTGATGATGTTTAGTTTTTATATAATTTGGAAAACAATGATGAAGAAGTTGCATTCACGGAACTTTTTTCGTGTGTCAGAATTGACGTAAAAGTATTCCTGCATTAAGGCTGCTGGTTGTCAAAAAGCCACGCTCACATCAAAACCAAATTAAGATTGTTTTAGGCTTTGGACCCCTTGGATGAAAAATTGACCGAATGATGATCTTTGTAGACTAATTTCGGCTGGCCTTTTTAGAAAATATTATCTTTAGTGTCAATGCCAGTATAAACAGTTTTTTTTGCAAAAATATTCATGCTAAGTATTCTTTTCTCGAAATTTTACTCCAAGCATGCTTTAAGACAATTCGGACCGTAGACTTCGAAAGAGATGGTGCTATATAGTTCATATAGCGCTATCCCTTTCTGGCTTTCTAAAAAATCATTCGTTCTTTCCCAACACTTCGCAGGACTAAAATGATTGACTTCATGGTACGGTTTTTGAGCATTCCTTCCGCAGTCCTGCAGCAGTCTTACTTTAAAACAAGATTGTTTTCTATAAGCTTATGGTTAGGGCCCTGGAAACTTCACACAAAAAACATAGCTAGAAAAGCCGAGTTAGGGTTAAATATTATGAGATCCCTGTGAGGCGTATCATGGGGAGCTGATCCAAAAATAGGTACTTAAATTGTTGTATATAACAACTGTCCGTAGTCATTTTGACTATGGTTGTATTTTTTATGGTGAAGCAACCAATAACTTACTACGTAAATTAGATTTAATCCAGAATAGAGCCATGCGTATCATAACTGGAGCTCTAATGTCTTCTCCTATAAATTCTTTGGAAGTTGAGTCAGGAATCGTCCCTCTATCGCCCTGTGGCAGGGGCGTTAGAATACTGCCACGGTTCCCCCCCGCCTGTCGTAAGAGGCGACTAAAGGGGGGCCTTCGGGGTCACTGGGAGTGCACACGGCGGGGGCTGTGTGCCTCCATCTCAAGTGGCCCCGAGGAAGGACGGCGGTGTGGGAGTGACCTCACATCGTCGTACACACCGGCGAGTGTAGAGGGGAGGTATCACTCCCCTCGAGTTGGGCCGGTTATACCGGCATAGTGCGCCAGAGGCCCGCCGGCGGAGTTCACGACCTGAGATCACGGGGATCCTCTGGGTACGCGCTGAAGAAGGTCACCGGGGGGTTTAGTCAGTAGTGTCTGCCGCTTCACGGTCAACGAGTCTGACACATCCCCGCCCTTCCCCCAAAGGGCGGGACGTCCGTAAAAGGATTCCCCCCGAAAAAAAAAAAAAAAAAAAAGGAATCGTCCCTCTAAGCGTAAGAAGAAGTTATATAACAGATAAATATTGCCTTAAACTGACTAGTTTGTACAATGTCATTGTCTCGGCTGACTAGCCGAGACAATGACATTGTAGTAAAATATTTAGAAAATTATGTATACCCTAATAACATTTTAATGTGACTCCTTTAATTGTTACTACTTCGTTGGCTCACGCCATAGCCTACTTAAATTTTGAATTCCAGGATGTTGTTTATTGGTCTAGTTTACGACCATGTTTCAACTTCGATTACGCTTGTACTATTGAAGATTTATTTGTCAACATTACTCATTTTAAAAATAAGTTTGAGTTTCTAGAATACCTTAGCCATAAGTCTGATTTTGTAAAAATATATACAGATGGTTCTAAAACTGATAGTAGAACAAGTTTTGCTTTTTATGACGCATCTAACAAAATAGAGAGGGTGTACGGATGCAATGATCATTTTTCTATTTTCTCAGCCGAAACTTTGGGTATCTTCTATGCACTAAAATATGTACAAATTAATTTAACAACTTCACGAAAGATTTTGATTTTATGTGATTCGATGAGCGTGCTGCAAGCTTTATCCGTCAGTATTTTTAATGCCTCTGCTAATTATTTAATTTATGAAGTTAAAAACCTTGTTAATATTTTGAAAAAGGTCAATATTCAAGTAGAATTTACCTGGGTACCTGGACATTCGGGTATACTAGGCAATGAGTTAGTAGACTCTCTTGCTAAATCTTCTGCTAATCTGAATATTTGTGATTTGAAAGTCCCTTTCACTGATTTGTACATTTTTATTGAAAACAATATGTATAAACTTTGGGATATTTGCCTTACTAACACCAGGGCTATTAAAGGTAAATGGTTGGAACAAATTGCTGTTAAACCTTCCACTAAAGCGTGGTTTGAAAAAAGCCCAAAATTCTTGGGTAGATCTTTTTCTGCTACAATAAGTCGTTTAAGAATCGGTCATAGCAGAATTCCATCACATCTACATCGTCTTAATCTCCTAGAAAGTCTTTCCTGTCCACATTGTGACTCTGTTTTTTGTGATCTCGATCATTTAATTTTTGTTTGTCCTCAATTTGCTATTCAACGTCTACTATTAATAGCTCAAGCGCTAAATATTGTAAAGGGGGACTTGCCTAATAATACACAAAAACTACTGTGTATCACTGAATTGTATTTTATTGTATATTCCTTTATAATTAATAAACTTCTTAAGTTTGTTGTCTTAGTGTGTGTGTGTGAAGTAATAATAATAACGTAGAAAATAATAATAATGTATTAGTCTGCTGGTTCTTATGACTTGCTGTGGTTGAGAAGCTAATGACTAAGTGTTAAAGTACCCTTCATAAGTTAAGATAAGATATAGCTTAGTACACTAAAACTGTAAGTAATTGTGATGCTTCAACGTACTTGTATATTGAATATAGATAATATATGCTGTTATTTATCTTTAGTTAAGAAAGAGCGGCCCTCCCTGTTACGAGTTATCATACTCAAAAGGGAGAACCAACTGAAAAAATATTGTTAATATTAAGAAGCAACAATAAAGATTTTTGTATTTGTATTTTTTGTATTTGTATTTGTAATTAATACCTTCGGGCGAATTTAATTTTTATTTGTTTTCCTTTCTGTATTTTCAATGTGCGATTGAATTGATTGATCACCATGTTAAGTTATCAGTTATTTTTAAGTTTTTGTACATACTAGCAATATGGTTACTTTTGATTTGTATAATTTTTGTAGTATTGTGTAGAATAGAATAACTACTACTTAATCTCAAGTTCTTTGTATTGGTAGTTTTTAAGTTTGCTTTTTGGCTGATGGCCCAGTCGCCAATGCCTAAATAAATTAAAAAAAAATAATGACAAAGTGTCAAACACTTGCAGCAAAAAAGTGACCGAATCGAGGTTATGTGTTTGTTTACATATTGTTTCAATAATCCCAAACAAATAAAGAATAAATCAATTTCGTGGATGAGGTAAACTATAAACAGTCAATTTGTACCACAAGTTTCTTCATATGTGTATCCAAAAGGGTATTATTGTTATCTTGTGAACTCTGGACTCTAGACCTACTATCAGACTGAGTAGGTAACAAAACAATACAGAAACATAACTTTGTGACTGGGAAAACCTTCCATTTCTGAGTATTGAATGCATGACGTGATTGGTAGTATATACTTAAGATGTTCCTGCTCCACAAGTTAGAAGGGTGGCTTTGGCCGAACCGAGAACCAGCTTCAGCAGCCTCAACAATGGTATGTAAATATTGTGTTAAAAAAACTTTCTACAGACTTTCTACATGAAAATAATTAGGTATTTGCTAGGTATAATTTGTTTGTGTAATCTGTCCAAATCCCTGAATTATATAATTATACAGCTAAAAAACACAGTAAGTAGTTTGCAAAATAAATTTAAAGCATTAAAATAAAAGATGAGATAAATGAAATAATTTTATTTGGTAATGTTATTTCAACTTTTCTATTGATTATGAACTTTTACAGTATTGTTGCAAAAATAATATAACAATATACATTGTGATAAAAGAGTAATTTTTGAAAAAAGTTTCTTAAGTTTTTCCAACTTTTCAATCTAGATGCTCTTCCAACTATGCTACTGAGACCCTCAAAAAGCTTCCGAATTTTCTACTGTGTTTTGCTGCTTATCAAAAGTAGGTAGTTAAATGAGGTCCATTTTTATTGGAAGGCACTTAGACTTAGAGAAACTTCAATAAAAGATTTGGCATTGGCACTTTGGGCCCACCAATACTGAAATATTGAAAGACTTCCCAATAAAATTCCATGTACTGCTGGTTATTACAATTAACATTCATGGATCCCTAGACTATTGGTGAAGTTTTGGTCATAATTCAAACTATTGCACAATAGGCCAACTTAATGCTATTTGGCATTCAACCTTTAAGAGAGAATTTTATACTCTGAATCATCATACATCAACATTTTCTTCATTGCAACAAATATTATCTTGCTTAGTTCATTTTCTTTGTGTATAAGGGGTGGATCTGATTGGTTTTATTTTTGTTTCTATGGCGCAGAGGGTTTTACCGCCATTTCTGCAAGGGTTGCTCATTGCAAGTGTGTCTGTTGCCGCTAAGGAGGTAAGGTTTGCTTTGTAATGTTTGTTTTGGTTATGCTTTTGAAAACTTCTAGATATACTTGTATATGTACAGTCAACGGCACGCCAGGCTACCCATTTCTTCTTCTTCTATTGCAAAAAATGAATCATTTGGTAAGAGCGAGATATTAAACAGGAATGGGCAGCCTGATAAGCCGTTGACTGTGTCAGCTGTTCTATAAGCAAGGATTGTGTCTATCTATTGCGTCTTTTGCATGTTGTGTTTTATTAATAAATATCACTTTGATTATGTATTTTCCATACTTATTTTTTGCAAGAATTATAAAGTAATCAACACTGCACTTGATTTCACTTAACTATACGTATTTATGACTTCACTTGATTTTAGAGCAATCCCACAGTGACGGTGCAACAGGGTCAGGTTAAAGGAGCAACAAAAAAACTTCTGGATGGATCAACATACTTCAGTTTCAAAGGCATTCCTTATGCTCGTCCTCCCATAGGAAAACTAAGATTCAAGGTAAGGATTTTAAATGTTAATACCTATTTTATTTTATTGATTTACGATGTTAACTGTTATCTATACGCAAAGAAAAAGAAGGAGAAAATAATGTTAATATTACATTATTAAATCTATATTTTCAGGATCCTCTTCCACCGAAACCATGGGAAGGCGTATACGAGGCTTTGGAACATAGAGCTGTATGTCCACAGGCGGATTTTTTCACTAATTCACTGCTCGAGGGAAGTGAAGATTGTCTCTTCTTGAATGTGTACACTAAAACTCTGCAACCTAAATCTAAAATACCCGTAATGGTCTACGTTCACGGCGGGGCATACATGACTGGAAGTGGCGATGCTGATTCCTTGGGCCCAGAATTTTTGCTCCAACATAATGTGATATTAGTTACACTGAACTACCGACTCGAGGTTCTAGGGTTTCTGTGCTTGGATACTCCAGAAGTGCCAGGTAATGCAGGCATGAAAGATCAGGTGGCTGCATTGAAATGGATTAAAAATAATATCGCGCAGTTTGGAGGCGATCCCGACAACATTACTCTCTTCGGAGAGAGCGCTGGTTCTAGCTCAGTTACCCAACACATGATTTCTCCAATGTCTAAAGGATTATTCCATAAAGCGATAGCACAAAGCGGTAGTTGCTTAGAAGACTGGTCAATCGCCCGTAATGCTCGAGAAAGGGCGTTTAAACTTGGCAAGGTTTTAGGAAAAGACACAAACAATGTTGAAGAGTTGTTGGACTTCCTTCAGAGCGTTCCGGCTATCGACCTTGCTAACACCACCTTCAAAGTGAGAACTCAAGACGAGAGGAGGAGGGGCCTGCCAATGTATTTCGTACCCTGTGTGGAAAAGTCGTTTGATAATGTCGAAGCTTTTCTAAGCGAAGAACCAGTTGATTTATTACTAAGTAAAAAAGTGAATAAAGTGCCTTTGATGATTGGTTACAATTCTCACGAAGGCTTACTGATGCTGAATGATAATTTGAAGAAAGCGCATTATTACAATGAGAATGCGACTTATTTAGTACCTAGAGATGTTGTAACGAGGATATCTCCTGAGAAAGCCAAAAACTTTGGAGAGAGAATTATGAATTTTTACGTTGGGAATAAAGGATTTTGTAATGAATCATCTGATGGTATTATTGATATGCAGACTGATGTAAACTTTGGATACAATACTCATAGATTTGCTTCTTTCTACTATCCGACAAATGAGGCAATATATTTGTACAAGTTCAGTTGTGATACTGAGTTGAACTTAGTCAAGAGTTTCTCGGGTCTAGCAGATAAGAAAGGAGCGTGTCACGCAGACGATCTATTCTACATTTTTTATAGTGAACTCGTCAAAGATATTTATGAGAAGCAAGATAGCTTGAAAGAAATTGTCTACAAGGTGACTAAATTGTGGGCCAACTTCGCAAATACAGGGTAAGTAAACGCAGTAAATATTCTTAAAACAGAATATAAAACATTACGATGATTATTGAAAATATTAAAATCACCACTTAATGTTTGTTGCGAATGCGGGCCATGACATACGAACTCAGCATAGCCGACAAGTTTGGGCACCAAATGGTTCGATATGGAACAATTTTAAGATTATTAACTTTTTTTCCAACTGAAAGGACTACATATTTACTTACGTACTTATACAATTTATACAATTTATATATTAGGTATCCTATGTGTCACAATACCAGTGAAGGTTGCAAATCTTTACAAGAATTTCAGTTTAGCCTTGGGTGATTCCCTTTTGTCAAGTTGTAGATAGGTATTTGTGTCACTCGGTTTTCCTCATATTGAGTCAACATGAAGTAAGCGGTTGCAATTGTTATCCGATCTATTGTTTTATGCATATGTAGTTGAGACCACAATAGCTTTTGTGTAGTACTTTCAGTGAGTGATATATAGAATTCTGATATTATATCGTTTTGCTGATCTATGTTGGAGAAATGAAAACAATCAACATATGTACTGAGGCCAAAGATTGTACAATGATACAAGCACTCTACTTTTTTATACTTAAGGATCAGAAGGGCGATTCACAACCGCATTATTCAATTTTGATTCCATGTTTTAATGTATAGTTGGTGTCTATAAAATTCCTTAAAGAACATACGTATATGTACTCAAACTTGTAATAAATTGAACGCTCTCGCCACAGTATAAACATACAGTAGGTTATCTAAGGCCGCCCGCCGAGTTATTAGCCTATCGTGCACACAGACACGCGGCACAGCCCGTCCGTACTGCCCCCTCCCTATGTCTCCCTATTTTATGCTAGCGTGTGCGTGAAATCGCGACGCAAATTTCCAATCTTTTGATAAAAAACTTCTTCTTTTCAGCAACCCAACACCAGACAGCAGTCTGGGCGCTGTCTGGTCTCCGTACACGAAGGTTGGCAAGGAGTTCATGGACATTGACCTCCAGCTGAAGCCGGGACACGGCACCGAGGCGGAGCGGGTTGACTTCTGGAACAAACTCTACTGCGAGGCTGGTCTCCCCTATATTACTAAGAGTACTTTGTAGTCGTAGTTATAGTTTTTATTTATTGTAGTGGTAGAAGTACGTTGATATCAATTCCGTATAGCGTCCGAAAAAAAGGACATACGAAACTTTATAAACATAATTGGTATTGCAGTTGTTTACATAGTTCACATTCCCAAAACGCCAGCCTTTTTGGCGGACATTATGGTAGTTGATTTGATAGGTGTACATCGAATTCGCGACCCCACTGAGCTAAGCGGGTCATCTAATCTATAAGTAGTCTGTACCTACCGTCGATATCAATTCCGCAGACCAACCGACAAAAGGAAGGTATACGAAACTCTTTATAAACATAATGGCTGTTGCAGTGTTTTTTTATAATACATAGTTCGCTTTCCCAAAAGACAGCTTTTGAGTGGACATAATGGTATTTAATTCGCGACCCCACAGCTAAGCGGATGGGTCGTCTAATCTATAAGAAGGGAGCCTACCTACCTACGTCGTTACTTCAAAACATTATATATTATTATATATTTAGGCGTAACGTTGACATCGTTTGTTACAGCTATTTATTCCTGCTTCAACAGTGTCTCTAGAGTTAGTTCTTTATAAAATGGAGATAAAAATACTTAATATAAAAATTGACCCGGTCCATGAGGAACCTTAGTCGTGAAGGTCTTTTGTATAGATTTATATTGTTAAGATGGAATCCAAAATTTCAATTATATGGTGGTGCTGACTTTTAGGAATAACGAATACCTGTCTGTGATATAAAAACATATCTTATTTCGGATTTATGGCACAAGAATGGCATTTATATACTTGTAATTATAATAAAACTAGCGGCCGCCCGCGACTTTGCCCGCGTAGACTGAAGTAAAAAAATGTAAGGTTGTTTAAAAAATGGTAGCCTATGTCCTATTCAGATGTATGAGATGTATGATGATAAAGTTTCATAAAAATCCATTCAGGAGTTTTCAAGTGAAAGCAAAAGACATACAAACTTTCGTTATTATAATATTAGTGGGATGGGGATATCATTAAATTAATGTAGTGAATAATAATATAACTAGACACAGTAAAAAAGCCAGTCAGGTTCAGAGAAGAATAAGTCTCGTGGTCCTCTGAACAAGAACAAAATACTCGTTACTTAATTTTTAAGTGTTTATAATCCAATGTGATTGCGGAATTTCTATCAGTAAATTATCCGAATTATGTAGATTAATATTTTTAATGAAATATTTTTATTTATTTGCATATAATATACTTACCATGTAAAATACTAATGTGAGTAGTTAGATAAATGTATTGCTATTTTGTATATTATTATTAGGTATGTCGTTATATGTCATGCTGTAGCCATTTTTAACTATGTAATGTATTCACATATAGATAATGATTTCTGTTATTATTGTTGTTTTGCATTACCTAGTCTTGATCAAGATTATTCGTGACTCGAGTTACTATAGGTAGGTAAACTTCCATTCAGTTAAAAATTCAAATAAAGGCGATGGGATCAAATAGCCTAAAATTTAGGAATTGGAGACAAGCTTAGGCTCGCTAACACTTGCTCGTAAAGACCCCTCTTTACCAGGAGCACTTTCCCGTAATGCTATGTATAATAATAAATAAATTATTTGTATATTGTATTAAGGTGAGTAAAAAATAGAGCATTTACTTGAGTCAAAACATCGAGGGACGATGCATTTTTAAATTTACTCGCACCGCTCTTTGAACACGACCGGTTTTGAGCTTTTGACCGAAATGCTCAAGTTTTCACTGACCTTCAATTTCAATTCTTTATTGCATACCAAGTGTTACATTAAGGTGTTTAACATCAGGAAAGTACTTAGAACTTAGTTACCACTGAGGTTATTGCAAATATTCGAGGACAGCAATTTTACATTGAAGCTAAAACAAGTACCAAATAAAATTAGAGGCTTTTGTAGTAATAATTTTCGACATGGAAGGCTATAGACAGACTTTACTCATAATTATTTACCTTTAGTGTGTGACCTGTCTAACGTTAACGTGCCTTCCGAAGCACATCACGAATCACGACACATATCGGCCGGGGTGGTCACCCATCGCATATCCGACCTGGCATGCGTTCATTGCCGATCTCTCGTAACTCGCAAGCATGTATGGCAAATCAATTTTCCTACATGTTAAGCCTAAGCAATATACATTAACTGCTACAAAGTAGCAGCAATCATTTTACAGGCGCTACAGACATCATCATCATCATCATCAGCTACTGAACTCCAACTGTCTGATCCAAAACAGTTACAGATACAACTGATATCTATAACCTATGTCGAAATCTATGGTCTATCAAGTAAACTTACTCCCGAATTCACAAACGTCAATCAACTCTTAAGTTCGCCCTCATGCTCTTGTTGTCCCGTAAAATGTCAATAGAACTGAAAGGGACAGCTATATTTCTGAGGGATGCTCAACCTAGATTTGCGTTAGTGAATTCGGGGGTTAGGCTGCCAGGAGTTAGCGCTATAGACTGGTCATTTATGTAGTACGCAGCAGGCAGACATGGTAAAGAGGGTTATCCGACTCTGTGTTATGTAACAGCTGATTTGACGCATTCCGGGCGCCGCTTGGTGGCAGAAAAGTATCGGAAATGAGTCAGAAAACGCCCTTCCATTTCAAGGGGGTCTTCCTTTTTTTAAATCTTCACTGTTTAGCCGCTGATGACCTACAACCTTAAGGCCAAAACACACAGCGGGCGCGGCGCGGCGTGACGCGACGGCAGCGCGACGTTGAACAGTTCTAATGTACAGTGTCAGTATGGCAGCAGCCACACAGAGCCGACGCGACCGCGACCGCGACTGCGAATTCAAAAACGTCAATGAACGCTAAGCACGCACTCACGCTCATGCTGTCCCGTAAAATGTCAATAGAACTGAAATGGACAGCTCTACTTTTGAGGGATGCTCAACGTTGATTCTCGTTTGTGAATACGCGGGTTTATACTTTTTTTTTGTGAATAAATTAACCCTTTAAAGTATTTAACAATGGGAATTGAAATATAAGACTTACTTGAAAACGTTAGATATAATTTCTAGGGAGCGATCTCTTTCAAACAACCTTGATGGTATGTAACCTTGTGATAAGTACTTACTGCCTTTTCTCATGAATAATCTTGATTAAGTAGTGTTACGTGATAATGGATTTTCTTTCATCGTCAAAGTGACATGGGAACTAAAATTTTTCATTGTTTATTTATTCATTCAATTTCATCTATGCTTGCGTAGTCACCTATATACCAGAAAGTCAACAATATTACAAAGTACACATAAAAACGATACTTACAGTGAGTTGCTCAGTGGTAAGATCGTTTTAACATAATACGCTCACGACTAAATCCCAAACGGGATAGTCAGAGGCACACTGATTGTTGCCGTCATAGTGGACGGAACATTCAGATGCTAACACTTCGCTGATCCAATTTGAATTCAGCCGCCGCTATCCGAGTAGCTTGGGGTTTGAATTTCTGTTTTCTATCACCCATTATTTTCGGTTATGAGTAAATTGTATATTGAGCGCTAAGTCGGTGTTACGCACAAAAACTACTAATTTCAGTGCAATTTTTAGCTTAAAGTGCTTTTTTCATTGAGCTAAATATCCTTTGTTCACAAGCCAACTATGTAGTTTTATCTCCTGCATCTGCTAGTCTTGCCCCCTTATTCATAAATACTTAAAAAGCTTTTTAACGACACGATAACTTTTGTATCGCTTTGTCACTTTCATTCTTGTTGCTGCCGCCATTTGCGAGTAAGTGACAACACGTCAATTGCCTAAACAATGCTTTAGCGTTGCGTTCGTTTTTATGAATAAGGGGCTAAGTTTGTAAGAAGCAATTTGTTGCTCGGCTAGTGAATGTAAAACAACAGCCTTCGTGCGTCCGCAAGAGGTGTTGAGACTCCAACATGCACCACCTACAGAGTGGTCATCCATAGTTCGTGGAGGTTAAAATACACCATAAAATGAAATAGAGTAGTTAAATGTATCCATAAAATGCGAGCAAAGCAATTTTGCTTTGCCGTGGTACCTATAATAAGTTTATTAGGTACCACGGAATGAAAAAGTTTTAGATCTGAGTGGCGTAACAAGTAAGACACGACTCACGCACGACTATCATTGTAACCTAGTTGTTTTCATTTAGCGCACACTCGTACACTAGGTAGTTATTAAAATTGGATTAAAATACCGGAACTTTTATTATGAATTTTCTGTTAGTTTATATCTACAATTTTCATTTCAACACACAAAATTACTCCTTACCCTGCACCCCTTCATAAAATTTACTTATTTAATAGGCAGTAGGAAACACATTTGTAATAATAACTGGCATTATTTTATAAATCTATTTTGTGCCGGTAACGTAGGAACGTAATTTACAGTGATGTGCGTAACACGACACCATTTTAATCATCCTTATAGCTTATAAATAGAGGTAAATTTGATTATTTCAGTAGTTCTGGTTTTATTACGCAGCAATTTTCTTAAATTACCTTAATCATGTACCATTTAAACTGATTTCACATAAATTATTTTCAGTAACATCTTACTAATATTATTCATGCGAAAGTTTATAAGTATGTTTGTTACTCTTTTACGTAAATACTACAGCACGTATTTGTATGAAACTTTACTGTGATATAGCTTAAACATCAGAATAAAACACTGGCTACAATTTATAAAGAGCAAAAATTGAGTGATTTGTTCAAAAATTGAGTCCACGAGGTCATAAGAACCAACCAATGGTATAAAAGTAACCTTCCAATTGATATTTTACGGTGGACGTGAGGCTCACTCTACTTATAATTGAAAATAATGATGCATCAAATCGCTGCGCTTGACAGATGGTTGTTGGATGTATTTTTCAATAAAATTCTAGAAGTTCAATTCTTGTTCGTTCAATTTAACAAGCTTAACTGATTCCTTCCATAGATCCTCCGCTAATTTATCGTCTAAAGCCTTCTTTGACGGCATCTGTAGCTCACAGTTCCGAAAGAACTTTCCACACACTTTAGCCTTATCATCAATGGCTGCATGAATAAGATTCTGAGCTCCTTCAAAGGGTGTCTTAGCTAAATACAAACACGATAGGTACAGGTAAGTACCTATAATATAACCCGCACTGAAAAAAATGTTCGTTCCTACTTCACCGGGGTCTGCATCGTTTATGATGACGTTCGAATCCTTTAATTTCTTCTTCAATTCACGAGAGAACAATAACAAACATAATTTGCTGTTACCGTAAACTATTATTTTAGAAAAAAGGTTATCTTTCAGATCAGTCATTTTGTTAACATCTAACCAAGCAATTCGATGTAAAACGGACGACGTGTTCACTATCCTGCTAGGGTGTGATGAAGTCCCTGTCTTCTTCAAAAGCGGCAGCAATAAAATGGTCAAAAGGAAATGCCCTAAGTAATTAACTTGCATGATGATGTTCATTCCGTCTTCTGTCACCTTCCTTGGTATACCAACTCCAGCGTTGTTCATCAGAATATCCAGTCGCTTTTCTGTTTTGATAATGTCTGCAGCAAATTGTCGTACTGATTTCATTGAAGCCAAATCAAGTATTTCGAATCGTATATTATCATTTCCAGATTCTTGTACGATTATCTTTAAGGCAGCCTTTCCTTCTTCCTCGTTAGGGCATGCTATTATAAGTCTTGCTCCCCTTGCTGCAAAGTCTTTGGCTATTTCCAGTCCTAGACCGCTGGTACCCCCAGTCATCAAGCAAGTTAGGCCCTCAAGCCTTCTCTTTGATTTACATATTGCGTTCGTACTCTTTTGGTACAATCCATATAAAAGTGAAGCAAAAACATAAAATAATAAAATGAACACGGCACCCATGGCTGACCTCACAGTATTGACTAACTCCTTCAAGTAAGCTATGTTTTTAAATGAGATTCACCTAACCCTACAGTGGTGACAAGATATGGTATAACTTAAATAGTGACTAAGACTCGATCGTTAGGTAGGTCTGTATATAGGGTGTACTGTGCGGACAGAGAAGGCCGCAAAATATGTCTGAGCTATTTAAAAAAGCATTCTTATCACTGCGAGGTGCCCGTGGCGTCAACAGCGAATCGGCAACGATCGCCGTTGTAGTGCAACGAACGACAATCACAGACTTCCTCTGATTAGAGTTCGCGTTATGTATCTGTGAGAGTTTTGTGCAATATAGTATAATCTTAATTTATCTTATTCTGTTTGGGATATAGTCGTGTGCGCAAAGTTTTTTGTCGAACCGTCAATACCTACTTTTTTGGATTCGGAACAGTGGCTGTTAGCTCACATCATTTTCGATAGTGTACATACTGACTTCGCGCTTCTAAATTCCATTTGAAAATTATGCATCTGCTTGGGTGTTGCTTAACATTGTTAAATAGCATCTAACTTTTATTATTGAGTAGGTATCTATTGTACAGAAAATGTGGTGTTCCTGTTGTGATTTTTAAGTGTGTGTGCGTTTGCCCATTTTTTTGGGTTTAAGTTATATTTAGAAACCATGACTCCCACAAAAAATCTGGATTTGAAGTTCGTTTTATTTATTTGGAGAGGCAGGGTGTTTTGTTACCGTAAAGGCCATTGGTGGGTTAAATTATTGTTCTATAAACTGACATTGCGTGCTTTCGACATTTTTATTACAGCTAAGGGCACTTAAATCGCTGAAAAACTATTGAGAATTCTATTTTCCTTAATAATTGATTGATAATAACCAGATGTAAGTCTTTTTTCTCATCATTTGTAGGTTTACACAGGCATTCAGTTTTTTTCTATTATGTCTGCTGATTGAACAGTTGTTATAGACTTAAAAATCTGAAGAGGAGTCTGAAAGTTTTTCTATTCCACCTATCTTGCAACCGGTATTGGCGTTGGTGCTTTTCCACGGGGATTCCCGGAGAGTCACCCCTTCATTATAATTTTTTGGTGTTTTTTTATTTTTTTATAGAAAATGAGTGACGAGCGCACTGGCCGTACGCAGCATAGTCATGCATTGATGAACCGAGGGGGGGTTTGACACTGCATTAATATTATTTTCGACCTCTGGATCGATAGAAGCGTTGAAAGGTTGTTCCTTCTTCATGCTGATTTGCTCATAGTACACCTGCGGGTGTAAGATGTCACAAATCGACAAAATACACGCTTCTCTTGTCGGTCAAGGAAACTACTAAGCGTGTCATGCAGTATGAATGAATTCGTTAGAACTTGACTGACCACTCCAGCCCTTTTTGGATGGTAATAGGTGCCGCATAGAAAAAAGTACCTACAGCAAAAAGGCCTTTTTGAATGTTCAACTCAAAAAAGAGTTGAATACACTGGGGTAGGTTCAGATTCAGTTTAGTGTCGCCCATCAGAAGCGTTTTCTAGACGAGGTGTATTTACTTCTTGAATTTTTTGATCCAATGCCGTCAGTTGGGCCAAAGCCAATGGACGTTGTGGTAGAAATCGGTCAAAATTACCATATTACTTTTAATGAGATTCCTCGTTGCATGCTCATTAAAGTTTATACGACGTATCGTTACATACGTAATGTCAGATGCCAAGGTAATATCAACTAAAGACGAAATTATGATGACAGTTTCAAAGGTAGGTGTTACACCTCCATTACTAATGTGCATCATCAATTTTCAATAACAAATTCACAATAGCGTTATTTAGCAGAATGTTTTTCGATAGAGTGCCTCCTGGCTTAGACGGAGTCCTCGTCTTAGAAAGCTGCCAAGATTTGGAGCGTTGGAACGCCTGGCAGGGTGGGGCGACGACTTATTAAAAAAAATCCTATAAAAGGTACAGTCCTCGTAGCGTAAGATTAGCTTTGAATATGTGTAAGTGCACACAGATAGTGTTCAGAGGTACTTATATCGGCTTGGGTCGCAGCGCAGCCCCCGCCGGCTCAAACTAGTTTTTAGCAATCGGCCTGGGTCGCCGCCCACCCCACACACGTCACTTTCCTGGCGTATTTCACCTCTGGTATCGCCAGCAGCTAAACGTACATAATTTTTTGTGGTGGTTTTCTATTTATAGTTTTCATATTTTTAGAAAGAAAGAAAGACAAACGTTTTTTGATTCTGAACATCGCAACAGATAAAAACATACAGAACAAGGTGGTTAGGAAAAAACAAAAAAAAAACAAACAATAGAAAAACAAAGAATAATTTAATAAATTTTTTTAAGTACTTTACTACCTACCATAGTTTAGAGTAGGTAATTAAAATATCACGATTGGGTGCCACAGGGGCGCCTAAAAGTTGTAGTCCTAATATTACAAACCGTATTAGCATAAACTTTAAACACAATTATTGTTTCGCCTAACAATTGTTTTGCCACCATTGTAATTTGGTCTAAGTATTGAAAGCCCTAATTTTAATGTGAAATGCCCTTAGAATATCAGCATAACGTTATTTTACTATTTCGCTTTATTTAGCATGAAATTTCTATTCTATCCTTCTAGAACAGGATGACAACATGACGATAAAAAGTTAGGATAAGTGATAGATAATAACACCCAGATAGAATACAAACGCTTCATCTTCACATGAATGTTGTTCCTGGGCGGGGACTGCTCCCCATAGTAAACATGACACTACATCACATGACGTGTTCACATAAGTTTGACCCTATGAATATGATTGCTGAGCGCTTTAAAATATCTGGATACATAATATTAAACATGCATTACTCTGGTCTCAGATTAAGGTTTATCCTTGTGTTATGTAAACCAAAAAAAGGAAAGTTACCATATAGAAAACGATGTTTCATCTACAGACATTCGGGATTGAGCTGGAATAGAACTCACGACTCTATGTGTCTCAACGGGAGTTCGCTTTGTAAAACTACTTCACCATGAAATTAGTAGCATTCAATATTTTCAACTACTTGCCAAATCCTATTAAATTTGCTCATCATAAACTGGTAAAGTATGGTCAGTATTTTAAACGTTAAAAACTCCGGATCCCGAAAGTGAGACATTTGGTAAGCGTGTTTAAGAACAATGAAAAAAGCGAAATCGTTCTTATGGTAAAGTACGACTACAAGGCTGTTTGAGTTCTCAATGACATGGACTGTAAATAAAACAAAAAAGTACAGTTAGTACAAATTTATTTCAAATAATTACAGTGTCTTATTCAAACATTTAGCAAGTTCTTCCTCAGTCAATTTGACTAACGCCACAGACTCGTTCCATACACTCCTAGCAGTGAAAGCATCGAATTTTGCTGGCTCTCGCAGGCTACACTCAAAAAAGTATTTACCGCTGACTTCGCCACTCTCTTCCTCTACTGCTGCGTATATTGCCGATTGTGCTCCTTCGAAAGGCGTCTTGGCAAGTGTTAATGCGAATGCTTTAATGACACAGCCTATGATATAACCACAGCTTTGAAAAATTCGTGTACCAACCAGCCCAGGGTCTGCGTCATTGATCACAACATCAGAGCCTGAGAGTTTCTTTGTTAACTCGTGTGAAAATAACAAAAGACACATTTTACTTTTTCCATACACACAAATTCTTCTTAAATACCACGTTGGCGCTGGATTCAATTCTTCAATGAATGGACCCAATCGGTGCAAAATTGATGACGTGTTCACTATTCTACTAGGCGTTGATGGTGTCCCAGTCTTTTTTAAAAGTGGTAGCAGCATTATGGTTAGAAGGAAATGCCCGAAATAGTTCACTTGCATTATGCTATCTATTCCATCCTTTGGAACTTCTTTCGGTATGCCAATTCCTGCGTTGTTGACTAATATGTCTAGTCGGTCTTCGTCTTGAATAATTTCGCCAGCAAATTGACGCACTGATTTGAAAGAACCCAAATCCAGAAATTTGAACACGACATTATCATTTCTTGACTGTTCACTGATCGTTCGTTTTGCTTCTTGACCTTCTTCTTGGAAAGGACAAGCAACGATGACTCGAGCCCCCCTCATGGCGAAGTCTACTGCTATTTCTAGACCAATGCCGCTTGTACCTCCTGTTACAATGCACGTTTTCCCATCAAGTCTTCTCTTCGACTTGCATATTGCACTGGTACATTTCAAATATAATCCGCATATACAAATTAAAAGCCAAAAAATTAACGATATGTAAATATACATTGTAATGCTAAGTGTACCCGTGACGACCGTACAATGCCAGATAGCTTTTAAATTGATAATCAACCCGTGTATATCGCGTAAAACAAATGAATTTATTATTCATGAGCATTGTGATACGGAGGATATTTTTGGTTACTGAAATAATATGTGATAAATAAATAATGTTGCGGTTGATTTTTGATGGACAAAACAATGAATTTTATATGTCATTGACTCTTCGATACCAACTTAATTTTTGTTTCTATTTCATTTCCTCATATGCGTGTGCGTGTTTCTTATAAAGGATGGTCCAAAAGGTGTGTTACAATTTTTCACTACACTAAATATTTAACACTAAACCAAAACCACGAAAAAAAACAGTACTCGAAAACAATTTTGAAAGTCAACTTTCGGATCACCCTATTATTGGACAGACATGTGTAACAACTCGATTATTATTTCATTAGATTATTAGTATTCATACCAGTAATCGTTAGCGTATTGAGGGTATTTTTGATTTGACACTGACAACTGTCAGTGTCTGAAGTTTCTTTCGTTGCTTCAGTCCGCCATCATTCTGTTACAAGCCGCCGTCGATTAGGGTTAGTAATAAACTGATTATTTTGTAATTACACCAATGTGAGATCAGAGTAAACTATACGATAATTGAAAAGATAGTGTTGGAATTCCTTACCCCTTCTGAGATCCGTTACACATGATTGCTTGTACTGTTATTAATCCATCAAAATTAAGTGAATATATCTGTGATTATGACTGTAACGTTTGAAGACAAGACAATTTTTGAACTTACTTCTTAATTACTACTCTTCTTAACAACATTTCAGAAACTGACAGTACCTATCATGCTCGCTTAAGTTTCACTACTTCGCCAAATGAAACAATTGACAAACAAGAACTCGGCTAGAACAAAACCTGAATTATTATGTCGTGTGTTTCCGGCAACATTTTGATCTGACGCACTGTCATTCATTTCATTACAGGTAGCACACAAAAGCAGTAACTGAAAGTGCGTATAAGTGAATGACGTCGAAGTCGTTAGGGGTCCTAGGGACTCCTGCTTTCTGGAGAGAATGCCTGGCTAAACGGCCGAAATTGCACTGTGAAGACTATAGTCCCTGCCGAAGCAGGTTCCTACAATTGGTTGCAGAAACAATGGCGTTGTCTCGTGACACCTCGGAGATCAAGACCTAATTCTTCGCGTAGCTAAGCCAACAAATTAGGTAAGTCCTTAAATGAGTTTTTTTTGTGATGAATGGCATAAAAGCATACCCACAATTTCAAATGCGAATTCCTTTACCGTGACTTAGGTAAGTACCAGGAAGACAGAGACAGTTTTTTAGAAATATACAGACTAGGTAGTCTGTATATCTTTCTTCATTTCTGATTCAGTCACGAAGCGAAATGCTAAGTGTCTTCATAGCATCTTGAGGCTCATAGGAAGAGATCACGTCTCTGATCCGTAAGTCACACTGGACTGGACTGGCTTTGACTTTGATTTCAGCACTGAAAAGTATGCTTTAAACAGGTTGATTTCGCAGGGGGTTGCCTAATTTTTAGGAGCGAGTCTAAATCCGTAACTTGATCAATCTACGTAAAGAACAATCATTTTTTTTTCATTTCTGTTAGAAAGTAGGTAGTATCTACTCCTGGATAATTTACTTCATTTATGGAAAAATACGCCTTCGTTCAGGATATTTTTGTAATAGTTAAACTACTAGTAGGTATATTAGTTATTATGGTGCGCGAAAATAAGCCGTATCCTTTATTAATTTCATCTGTAGGATATTTCAAAGCGTTTTTTTTTTAATTACGAAAAGGACGATGTTAAACATTCTATAGAGTTCATTTTTATCTCGAACCCCGATAGACTTTTCAAATATTATTACTTTTCGTTGTATTTCTTGCCATGGCTTGCAATGGTAATTCTTACCTGGTGATGCTCGATATCGTTAAGACATTGACAAAGCCCTCTCAGTCAATAACTGTTTCACAGAATACCGTAATATACCTGGGCCCCTAGTCTGCTAATTCTAGAACGCTTCAGTTGAATCGTAATTGATTCTCAATCGGCTAATTTGACACATTTTCTATGAAAAATATGTCAAATAAGCCGGTTAAGACTCAATTGCAATTATATTGAAGCGTCCTTAAATTAGCAGACTTGGGGTCTTGTTAGATGAAGAAACGTCGATCTATTGTTTGCTGTATAGCTTGAGTGAGACCCATGTATGGAGGATGGTAATATATTAAAAATACATAGTCATTATTAATATATTTATTTTGTGACTTAGAATAATGAATAATATCTAATAAATAATTTATTGTAATATCACACCACTCATTATAGTCATTACTATCTATGACACAAAATTGTTTGTACCTTACATACAAGTCATACTTTTTGATATACTTTTCAAACACAAAACAGATTAAAAATACTTATTTACACTTTCGTTCTTATTTTATTATAGAACTATTATTAATGAGTATGTGTTACACAAGACATGTTATTTTTATAAGAATTTATTTTACTTAGAAATGTAAAATGTATTTATGCTTTTCCTCACCATATAAACCTACTAAGTTTTTCTCAATGCCATTAGCTCACCTTATTCATAAAAAAAATGTTTTCAACATTAGGTAGGTACCTACTCTAACTATTGCACAGTAAATTAGCTGTCGCTTTTTGGTGAATGTTGACAGCACAGCGAAATGAACTAATTTGGGGTATTCAAACGGGTACATATGCTTTCCGTTTATTTTATCACTTTATTATTCTAATTTTTAATTATTAATCTACAGATAAAGTGAAGCTGGAGACCTCGTCAGAGTTATCTCTCGTTAAAACCAAGTAATATGGGTGTTATAGTTTTGTAAGACTGATTTAGTTTTCATAAACAAGGGCGTAAAACAATTATATCATTCGTTTTAATTGGATGCATCGTAAATTAATTTTAATTAAACTAATTATGATGGGTTTCATTTCATCTCTGTCGTTAAATCTTAAGCAGCAAAACAAAAGGCAATTATTTTCTTACTCACACACAATAATATATACTATGTAAATTATGTAATATACATATTTACCTATAACAGCGTGTACTTGAACCTAAATGGGTCGTCATGTTGTTTGTTGACACTAATTCAAGCGCTGGAATCAACAAAAAGGTATCTTCTTTGTACTCAAGTTAATTTTCTTTTTGAATTTGCCTTTATTGAACATCACTTAAATTACACATCTCTAAAAATCCACTTTTTTGAACGCGCTTACTATAAATGGTGAGTTATCATTGCTTACACACAACATGTATAATATCTATGCACAAATGAAAAACGCACACGTTTATACAGTGTGTCTGTAGATTGAAAGAAAGTTTGAATGCAAATATTATTAAATCTAAAATCGAAGCCATGGTTTTTAAGAACAGATTTCGCTATCTCTCATAGTTTCTGACTTCCCCATAATGACCCATTTGGATTGATCAGCCTGTATACAAAACTCCCAGTTCCGGAAACGAAGCACACTGACTGTTGCCGTCATGGCGAATGGAACATTCAGAGGCTTACATTTAACAGAGCACCTTTTGAACTTGTTCCAGTCTATTTTATGTACAAAATTGACACATGTTTGTCCTTTATACATTAAACAAGTGTCAGTACGTCCAGAATATTATCAGATATTTATTCATGAGGTGATTTTATATCATGACAGTTGCTTCTTACTGCCTAAAAATGTAAGTGTACAGAGGTCAACAGCTCAGCCTTCTCATTTAGAAACTCTTTACCAATCGTCTCGGTAAACTTTTGAATTTTAGTCAACTACCCTCAAACGGTGGAGTACAATTTTTTATACATTACAGGCTGCTGGCAAGAAGTGGACTCGTGAAACCGGAGATAGGGCAAGTTGGCGTGAATAAGTGGAGGCCTATGTCCAGAAATGGATCAATATAGGCTAGTGTTGACGATACATAAAAGCCTACTTACGAGTAGGTAAGTTTCTTCGGGTTTTTGTATCGTCAAAAGAAGTTTACCGAATCGTGCGAAAACACGGTTTTGATTTAACCATCAGTTTACCTCTATGATTGATTTTGATCTTTACGTCAAAAGTAAAAGGTTCAAGACAGATTCCTCCTGGCCTCTGTACATTCGGTCAAATGTTTCGGTCACGTAGTGTAGAGTGGTTCAGCGTAGAGTCTTGTTGGTGCGGAAATGTTGCTTCCAGATACTGGTGGTGGTTCTCTGGCTAGCAGCAAGGCAGACCGAGCTCTTTTCTTTGCTGGAAAATAAAATTGTACAGTGGAATTTCAGTTGTAATTTGACTATTTTTGTTATTTAAGCTAATCTTCAAAGTGTTCGTCGTTCTCTGCAAAATACCATTTATTTATGAGGAAACTTTTATATGGTTCCATGAATTTCATTAGGTTATTTTCGGTTTTTTGGTCTTTATTTACAGTACAGTACAGCTATGTTTACAGTACATTCACAAGTAATTAGGACAAGTTTTTTTTTTATTGCGAAGTATGTTGTATTTTGGACATATATACTCACCACTCGAATGCATGCAACACAGAACAAGTGTCGCAATGAAGGCGGCAACTGGAAGTATTCCTGCCAAAACCAGCAATGCATGCTGCGCAGTCGAATGCTTCGTCCGAGACACGCCGCAGCTGGTGATGTTGTGTACGTTGTAAGTCTCCAAGATCTCCTGGAACTCAGTCCCGAGGGATCGTATCGTTGCTTTCATAGCTTTTGGAGTGAGTGCTTCTCCTGATTCGGTTTTTCGGAATTGGAAGCAAGGTCTGGAACGAACAGTTTTTTTGTACCTGTCAGATACTGATGAACATAGGTGTTACTTTAACTTTTAAAGGCGGTTAAGGATCCAAGATGTTCTACGTATTACGTTCTACGTACGTATTTAACATATAATAGTATGGTTTGACTTAATTATTGTATTTTATTACTTATATGTATATCCGTATGTCGCCTTATAAAATAAAAAATGTTAGCGTGATTAAAGCCAATTTAATCCAATCGCCATCAATTTTTCATTGACCCAAAGTTGTCTGTTGGAAAATGCCCTCAGACATCAAGTTTGCCAATTGTGGGTAGGTACTTATAAATCAATAAATAAATCTGTTGGTTTTTGAAACAAACAACTTTCATACAATTACTGTGATAAATAAGCCTACTGACACGTGTATCGTGTTTGAAATAAGTGATAATTATAAAATGTTGAGAATCCATGGCCAATATCTCAGCATATAGGTCTCTCCCATTAAACCACTCACCCTGGGTTGGAGTAAAATGCCGTATGCGCAGCGTCGTGTAGTTGAATCCGCAGTCCCCGCGGCGCAAGCGCAGTGGACATGCGATCTCGCAGCTGCGTCACCTTTGACCTCGTGCCGCCCGGCAGCACTAATCGTAGGAGGTCACGCTCCCTCACTACTACCACCTTAAAAAAAGTTAAACATATTATCAGGAAATAGCAATCTTTGTTCCACAATTTCACTCAGAAGTTTTGTTCATTAAATGTGGCAGTCGAAACTAAATTGTGAAAATTGCTGTGCATCAACGTCATTATTGTGTGAAATTTCAGTGAAAAGTTGACGAGTAGGTGAAATATATAATTTCACCTACTCGTCAACTTTTCACTGAAAGCATGTTGGTAGATTTAAAAACTCACCTCTACTGAAATATCGCTGGATCTTTCTGCATCTTGAGAATTATTGGCTCGTACTACTAATCTGTAACAGTTAAGCCAGCATAAGTTTGTTTCTTGGACTTCATGTTAGTGATCTATTGCAGAACTAAAAGACAGTACAGTTACCGGCAAACTTCTTGAGCAAATGACCTTGACTGCGCAGAACCGAATTTTAGGTGTCATGGGTGGTGAAGGCGGGCGCGACGGCGGGGGGCATCGTATCGAGCGCGTTATTGGTAGATCAGTGTCTACGTCACGCTGTCTTCCCAAATACACTTGCGTGCAGTGAAAAGTACTTTGTTGTTGTTGTTGACGTTTTATTTGTTATAATTTTTTATTGACTTTGTTGTTATTCTTATTGTTACTATTTTTGTTATTTGTGTGAGGGTTGTTTTAAAATGAAAAATATGCCGCGACAACCTAATGTCGATTCGTCACACAAACATGTTGTCTGTACCGGGATTCGAACCCAGGACCTTTGGGCTAGTAGACCTTGCCAACGGGCCACGCAGGTTGTCAAAATATATACCCGAATAAATTCATATTTATTCACAGTTAAAAAAGAGTATCTATTTTTTTGCACGTAAGTGTACAATGCGCGAACTTTCCCCCACTACGACTACAAATGCTCAAGAAGATTGCCGGGTACTGTAACAAACCTGAAAATTCCGTCAGCATAGTGTATCAAATTTTTCATTATTTTCATTTCTCCTGTAGCATTATTAAGCGCGATGACGTCCGTGATGTTATACAATAATTTGGATTTAATTGGCGATTCGAAGCTCATGTTGACGATTTTGTAGTCAATGGGTAACGCATCGGGGTCTTTATCGGTAGCTTTTATGGTCGCAATCACGGTGTCGACCGGTACGTTCAGTCGCACTCCAACAGTCATGTTCGCACTTTCGAATTCTGGCAGATGATCATCTATGTCTAAGACCTTAACCAATACCTGAATTTCTGAGGGGTCCTAAAGAAAAAAGACAGTAATTGTAAAATTAAATTTTAAGAAAAACACTTGTACGTTTTCATCGTTCTACGAATATTCGTGCTTTTATTAATATAATTAAAATCTGAAGTAGAAAGCTTCTTTAAATTGCTAAGTGGCATTTTTAGGTAACGTCACAGGGTGATAATCCAGTCAAGTTTGTTTTCACCCTTATTTATTTATCCATTTATTATATACTGACTTATAGTATGTTTATTTTACATGTCAAACTACATACTTTGACTACATACTTTACTATTATTATAGTTGTTTTGTATGAAGGAGTAAAATCTAGATATTACATCTGGTACTTGGTAGTGGCGATGAATCACATGTTTGATAATGGAACAACTTACCAATCTGTTATATGATTTGCCAAGTCGAGGGTTCGTGCCAAACTTAAAACATTTGACAGTCACAATCAGTCTGGATATCTCTTCCCGGTCTAGTCTTGCTGCGGCGGTTATTATAGCCTTGCTGTCATTCGTCCGTTCTAACTTGATCAGATTGAATTCGTTGCCAACTGTAATCAATAAGCAGTTTTGTATTATGCAGATTGCAAAGGTGAAGGATAAGCATTCAATGTATTCACTGTGAACAAATGTCTACGTCTCATTTTCTACCAAAGCAGAGCTGAGCGGAGATTTATGGAGCTGTAATTTTGTGATAAATGACCCACATCGCCATATTGTGTCTAAGCATATTGTATTTAAGCTATGTAAATGCTATGCAAGTTGATAATAAGCAGATGTCTTTATAAATGAAATGTGCATTCCAAGGTCGCATTACACTTTCAACAACGTTATTTTGTAATCTCCTCTGTGCTCAGTTCTGATGAAAAATAGTCCTAGTCGTATTCGTATTAGCCAAGTCAAGATCAAGTGCGATTGTTGAACAAAGGTGAGCTTTTTTTCTCACGGTTATGTTATTTCGTTCGTCTCGTACCTGTTATGGCATAATCAACGGCCGCATTCTCCCCAATATCTTCATCGATGGCTTCTAATGTACCAATTATACCACCAATTGGTGTTTCCTCTTTTACTGTCATCAATAGCGGTGGATCATCCTTGAAAAAAATGAATATAAAATCTCAGTCGTAACTCTAGTTAATTTTGTGATTCAGCTTGATGTGTGCAATTAGGAGATTTTTGTTCAATCAATATTTTCATTAATGCTAAATCACTAGCAGCCATTATATTGGACATAACAATCCAAGTTTTGTAATTAGGGTTCTGGAACTAAAAAAAAATGTTAAAACTTAACATGCAAATGTTAGGTTTTAACATTTTTTTTAAATTCTAGACTAAGTTTGTTTTTGTCTTGTATATTGGTTAATTATGTACGGTGGCCGGCACATCACGCTACCCATTTCCAGTCAGTCCTTGCTCTATTCCAAAGAAATGACATTTGGCAAGAGCGAGAGAAAAAACGGAAATGGGGTAACCTGATGTGCTGTTGTCTGTACAGTCCTGTGATAGGTGTACATATCAGTCTAGTTATTTAAGGTATTGTTTTGAAATGTAGACTGTTGGTATGTCAATAAATAAATAAAGTTTATGAGAGTAAATTATCAATGAACTTAAGCAACGTTACCACCTTCTAGTTATTTTATCATAGCTTAATTATTTGTGCATGTGGTGCAATCGAAAAAATATTTGTACCAAGTTCCTTGCAAAATGTGGCTTGTGGTCGTCCACGTCAGTGATAGCTATGTTGACAATCCTCGTGCTTTGTTGCGGTGGTGAGCCTCTATCTGTCACCAGCAGCACCAGAGTGTACGAGGCCTTGCGTTCTCGATCCAGTGATTGCCTTGTCGTTATTAGGCCAGAATGAGCATCTGAAAATAAAATTGTATTTAAGCTGTTCACAATCTTAAAACTATCAAGTAGTATTAAAGTAAACTCTTGGCAAAACTTACCAATAGCAAATGTTTTTGCGTCAACATTGCTCTGTTGTATGGAATAGTAAAGTTGACCTGATGGCTGTGTAGGATCATCTGGATCGCTTGCAACAACTTGGAACACCGGAGATCCTATTGTTGCGTTCTGCGTTGAAAAAATGCAATGTTTCAATAAACCGCGACAGGGTTGTAAACAGAGTTACAGACCGAGTTACGTAATACGCTATTATAATAACTAGTATAAATTAAAGAGAATTGAAACATATATTTACATTACCCAATAATAGGATATGAACCAGTGACTACCCGAATTCTGATTACTCTACTACTTTATTAAATGTTGAAAATGTGCTGGGGACATAAAATAGTGTAGAGCAGAAATGGTAAAGTACCTACCTCACTAACGCTCAACTTTTCACCCACAGCAGGCCTTATGAACCTCGGAACTCCATCATTCGCGCTGACGTCTCCAATGTAAAGTGATAACGACGTATCTCCAGTATGGCCACCTCCATCTGTTGCCCCAATCAGCAGTCGGTACGGGTCAGTCCGTCCACGACCCGTGAGGTCTTTGCGAGTTTTTATCTCTCCTGTCGATGGGTCTATGGCAAAAAGACCTGGCCCAAAAGTTTGTTATTTTAATTTTGACTATTGAGTGGTGAGCAGAAAATATTCTGAACACTCATAAAATAGAATTGTTTGATTGGCGTTGTAACTTACCATTAGCATCACCTTCATCCAAGAAGTCGTATTTAATTTCTCCTCCTAGACCTTCATCGGGGTCCGTGGCAGTTATTTTAATGATGCTAATGCCAACTGGCACATTTTCTGGTACTACAGCTGTAAAAACAATTAATAAATCTTCAGAAGTTGTCCACTGCACTTACTTTCATGAATAGCATCATCAGTCAACAGCATTACAAATTAAACTATTTCGAGCAAAAATCAGTCTGTTGTAAATATTACCTGTGTAGACATTTTTCTCAAACGCAGGCGTATTATCATCGACGTCTAGTACATCTACTAAGATTGTTGCAGTAGATTTCAATCGGTCTGCTCCCCCGTTAGGCGTGTCATACGCTTCTACCTCCAAGCGCAATACAGATTGTCGCTCTCGATCTAAGCTTTTATTGGTTGCTATCTGAAATAAAGAAGTCATAATAACATCATTCGTTATTAGACACTAAAGTTCACACATTTAATTCAGGTATTATTCTAAGTGTTTTATGTATTTAGTTTAGAGTTTCTAGGATTCAAATAAATGACATAACGGTTATTCCTAAAAAAACCTTTAGTAATTGAAAACTTACCTGTATAACACCTGTAACATTATTGATTGTAAAGAGATCCGAGTTTTCTCCTCTTAGTAAATATCGCACTTCAGAATATCCCTTGACTTTATCTTCTTCAGTTAGTACTGCATCGCCATCGCTAGCTTTTACAGTTACTAATTGCTCTGGATGTTTTATTGATTCCAAAACGCTTACTTTATAAAGCTGAAAAATAAACTCATATTTAAACTTGACTTGTGTAAGAGTTTCATGATAAAAAAACACTAAATCGATTCAGATGATAATACCTCTTTTTCAAAAACAGGAGCATTGTCATTCAAATTCATGACTTCGATGACTATTTTTGCGTCGCTATGCTTACTGCCGTCAATACTAGTTGCTCTCACAGTTAAAGTTATGTTAGGTTTTGGCAATATTTCATAATCTAGATTAGAGGTCAAGACTACTTGCCCGGTTGATGGGTCGACCTCTAATAAACTATACTCTGTACTGATAACTTTGAAACTTGACACCAAATGACCTGATATAGGATCTTCTGCTGTTAAAACCAAGACAGTGCTTCCAATCGGTTGGCCTTCCTTTATCTTATGATAAATCATCGGATTTGAACTTGTCCAACCTGCGTTTGTAAATTGTGGATTTTTGTCTGCGTACGGCTGAATATAAACCGTGTGCTCAACAATTGCAAATTGCTTGTCTTTGTTTAACTCAGCGTTAACGTCTTCTACTTTTATTGTCAATATCACGATAGATGCCTGACTGTAATCCAAAGTACCATTTACTAATATTTCACCAGAATCTTCATCGACTGTGAATATTCTCTTGTAGTCATAGTTTGAATTAGGTTTCAGCTGAACACCAGCTTTTGAGAACGCTTTTATAGGGTCTATCAAACTAAACTTAAGTTTTGCGTTTACGTCAGTATCAGATGCTACCATTTGAGTAACAACATCTCCAATTTTCGTTTTCTCGGAAATGTAAGTAGTCGAGTCGGTCATGTTAAATGTAGGTGGCTTGTCGTTCACATCTTGAATAGTTACAAACACAGTAGTTGTAGCAGTTTCGGGTATTGGTATACCGCTATCTACTGCACCTACAATAATTTCGTATTTGTCGGTGTTTACGTCGCGGTCTAAATTAGCATCATTAGACACAGTTATTAAGCCAGTCCTGAAATTAAATTTGATATTATAACAATATTCACATAGATATTTAATAATATAAGTGATTTCAAAACCATTACTTACTTTTCATTAATGATAAAATTATCTTTAGAACCGGAAATAATATGATATGTCAGAAGATCATCCAAACCATCAGGGTCATTTGCTATAACTCTTGTGACATTCAAACCTGGTTTTGCATCTTCTCTTAAACTAGCTTTGTAATTCATTGGATTGAGATCAAATGTGAAATCTTCATTACTATCTGGGTTTCGTTGAGTGTATTTGTAATGATGGTAGTTTCCTTTGAATGTTGGACGCTGATTTCCTGGGACTCCAACTCTAATATAAACTCTCGTTTCATTATAAAGTGGAGGAGTGCCTGTCAACAGAAATATTCATTATCACAATTTATTTTTCGGTACTGAAGTTGATTAATGCTGAGTACCTACTGACAAAATACTGTGTATAAGTAGTCACTACAATAGGCTAAGATTTACGATTGTAATTTAGTTTGTAATGTGTAAAATGACTGTTGGTAAGCTGTTCGTAAATAAAATAAGCTTTACCGAAATCGGTGGCTCGTACAACTAATTCATATTGTCCTCTTGGCGTATCCATACTGTCTACTTTGTCAATAATAGTAATTTCCCCCGTTTCTTCTCCAACAGCGAAGACATGTCCTTTGTGACCTATACTATTATCCGTTTCGAGAGTGTAGCGAATACGTCCTCCTCCTTGTGTTGGGCCGTCAGCATCAGTAGCCTGATGATACAAGTGTGGTTAGTTATCAGTTTTGAAAATAATTGTATGTAATGTGTTATGTGTATTGTAGTATTTCAACCTATTAAATTAAATGTCTTACCCTGACGACAAGCTGTGGTTCAAAACTTGGTGCACCATCTCTTATTGTTCTACTGTATTCAAAAGCTTCAAAAACTGGTGCATTATCATTTACATCCAACACTTCGACAAAAACACTAGTTGTGGATCCTTTACCTCCCCCATCTTTGGCAAACAATGTCAGACTATAGCTTTTCTGCTTTTCGTAGTCTAACAACTGTCCTACATAGATACCACCTTGACTTTTATCGGTTTTAAACATGTGTGATCCAAATCCTGTCAATGAATACTCTACTTCTCCATAAATACCATAATCTTTGTCTGTAGCTTGAACGTCTCCAATTTTGGTTCCAATAGTAGCATTTTCTTGCACATTAAATTTGTAAGTGTTTTGGTCGAATATGGGTGAGTTGTCATTGATATCTAATAATTTGACATTAACTCTAGCGGATGATAATTCTTTTCCATCTGCTGACGAAACAATATCGAAACTGAAATGCCTTAAATCATCGTCGTCAACATCATAATCCAGTTTTGAAGAGTCTTTGACTAAAATACTAAGTGGTGTTCTTCCTTCGCCGTGATCTGTACTTAGTGTGAAAACGCCTTCAGCATTGTAAATATTTCTAAGACTTAAGTCGTATCTGTTATTATCATGTCCTCTATCGTTGTCTTCTACATAAATAGACAGCCCAGGTATTGGACTTCCGCTTTCAATATTTTCTGGTATAGCTGTTTCATAAATGTCTCTGTTAAATTTTGGCACATGATCATCGACATCAATAACCACTATAGTCACTTGTGTTACCGTATAATCGGATGGTACTTCACCATTTATCATTTCAGTAGCCCTAACATAAAAGCCGTATACACCTCCGTTTTGCATAATGATGTCGCTTTCTCTATCAATTGGAATATCTGAAGTAACAAGTGTAGCTTTTCCAAAAGGTCTTTCGGGAAGTAATTTAAAATATTGCGCCGTGTCTCCCTCAAGGGTTAGTAATACTGGCCGTGGATTTGCCATATCTCCATCGGTTGCAATAATCTCTGTTACGCTAGTATTCTGAAAAGTAGCAAAAACGTAAGAATAATTATTATATTACATTTATAGATTTTCACAGTTTATAAAATACTTGTTTCTGGGTTTATTTTCAACTCGAAAATATAGTATTCCAATTAGCAATAATTACTAGGTCATGTCAATGATAGTGTAAGCTTTAATTTTAAAGTTAAATTGCGGTATGCAGTCATCGTAGAGCTCTTTGAAGTCAAACCAAATTACATTTAGAATATTTCGATACCTCCCACGTAAGTTGTTGTATCCCCAAAACTGCAATTTTACAGGAGAGCGTTTTAAACATTCAGATTGGCCTAGAAACTGCATTTATTAATGTAGCTTTGTGAAATTCGTTATATGAATAAAATATATGGTTTTATTGACTATGTTGAAACAAATATATGAAATAATTGCGTATTTTCTGAGAATTGTGGCTTACAACATTTTACTATGGAATCCAGACTGTGGCAACTGTTGTATCTCATACATACAACATTATACTGTGGAACACAGACTGTGCCAGCTGTGATATCTCATACTTACAAGATTATACGGTGGGGTCTTGGTTTCATCTTTAGTTGTATCTCATACTTACAACATTATTTTATGAAGTTTAAGAAAAAGTTCGCTGTTGTAAATGATTCTAGTCTCACTGTATGTCACATTAACAATACAATTTCAAGTGTATATTATTGATATTGAATAAATATTGTCAGATAAGAAATAAAAGTGCAATTATTAATACCAAAGAAGAATGGTCACGTCCCATACAAAAAATCCCAGGCCCGACAGAAACGTAACATATCTTATTTTTTTTGGTATATTGTGTATTGTTAAAATACATATACTTTATATTCGAAATCAATGGCTAACACCAAAAAATCTTGCCGTATGTTTTTATTCAGGCGATACACTAAAAAAATGCAAAACGCCTATTATCTATAAAATTCGTATAACTATGTAATTAAATGACGAAACAATAGCTATGGTATGTATCTAGGTGATGGAGATGCAGTTGGATATATAAATAAACTCGTAATACCAACGATCAACTTAAGATTCATTGAAATCGAGGTAGGTTTTCGATTATTTAGTAGCATCTATCAATTGGCGGTGGAGGAGGCCTATGTTCAGTAGTCGATATCTATGGGTTGAAATGATGATGATTATGATTTAGCACTTAGGTTTCAGGATTGAAACAAATAAAAATAAAACTAAAAGGTATGTCGATATAAAGTTATATTGAATTTCTATAATATCTCTTGAAACAAAATTGTTTCTGCAGCCTATTGCCGCTGGATGTCTATATATTTCCATATTATATACTCCCGCGGCTTTTAAATTCTCACTGCAATACGACCGTGCTAACCTCACGTGATAGGTGCCGATTGAGAATTTAATTAACTCTTTAATTGTTAATTGTGGAAAATGTTAAATATCCGGATCATTTCCAGTCAGTTTGTTTTAAACACTCCTGTGAAACGACACTCTTTGTCGGTTTAAATTATTTTCCTCCACATACTCAGATAATTGATTGGGGCGTTGTATATTTTGATTACTTATTTCAATGAAATCTTCTGTGTATGGAATGTCTCCGTAAGGATCTTCAAAATAAATAATTAAAGCTGCAGCAATTTCGAAATATTCTATTAGGTATAAGCGGCACATATTTGTTAAATACCTGTTTCTAAATATCTTGAAGTCGCGCTTGAATCTCACGTTTATAGTTTCCACGACCCATCGCACCATTGTGATGAGTCGTGATTTATTAGCTTCTTCGGTGCTTAATTGCGTGTCTTGTGGTCGTTTGGTAGGCGGCATGTGAGCAATATAGCCATATGTTTCTATTAAAGGAATAAAGCCTCGGTCCAAAATAAATGAGTCTCCTACATGGGAAAAAAGTGGAACGGTCCGTCTTTAATGGGTCCATCATGGTTTTGCAATCTCATTTTCATTATATCAGCATCGGTTGTCCGTACAGAGTACGGACCTATTATATCCAAAATATATCCATCCGCGCACACGATCATTAATGGTTTTATTAAGTTCCTATACTTATGAAGGCTATAACTGCGGCGTTGTACATCTGACATTCCACAGCCAACAAGTGTGAATCTCAGTAAGCCACAGAATGTTTCAAATATAATTGTGGTATCGGACAAATTAGGTCAAGGTTTGGGCATATTGCTATCAAACAATACCTGTCAAAAGGTAAAAAATCTTTGCTTCCCAGGGCTGTCATATTCCAACCTAGTAAACAACATCTCCAAAGAAGAGCTAGGGGAAAAAACCACAGTAGTGGTTTTCCATGGAGACAGCCGACCAATCACTAAAAGAGGTTTGATTAAAAGCATAGAACAGGTGGTTAATATTCAGGGCAAAAGCAACTGTAAATTTATTTTATGTGCTTTCCCATATTCTAGCAGTCTATCTCTTAGTCAGAATAAGGCCATCCATGACCTTAATTTATGTCTGTATAACTTGACGTGCCGTCACAGGGACATCACATTTTTTGATACAAATAATTTTGTACCATATTTTGTGTTAACTGAAGATACTATGTATCTTCCAATTAGGACAAAAAAACAATTATCTAAATTGTTAGCTTTTAATATTAACGGTGCCCATATTGGCAATACTATGTATCATACATATCCTGACATTAGTAGTAGTACTAATCCGACTTTACTGTGTAACAATCGTTCCACAGTTTCTTCTTTAAACTAAGAGCTGCGACCAAAGCCAAGCCCAAAACCTTAAGTATAGTTCATCAAAATATACAAAGCTTGGCCGGCAAAGAATTAATAATTATATATATTTTTTTTTTTATTTTTATATATTTTTTCTTTAGAAAGATACTGCATGGAAAATGCTAAAAACAATAATAAAATATAGTAATAGCTTTTTCATCTTAATCGGGAGTTAAATATTTGAAAAAATATTTCTTCCGAGTGTTAGAGGTGGATGCCTATAACATTGATGAAATCACCCTAGCTCATAGGGCAAAAATATACCAGAAAGATTCGGCCGGTCTGTTAATGGTCTCGGTAGCATAATTGGAAGTGCAGTCGCCCGGCTTGCGAAAGATGCGGGTTCAAGTCCTGCCTGATGCCAACATGACCAAATGTCTTTTTCTGGTTTTCTTTAGAAAGATACTGCATGGAAAATGCTAAAAACAATAATAAAATATAGTAATAGCTTTTTCATCTTAATCGGGAGTTAAATATTTGAAAAAATATTTCTTCCGAGTGTTAGAGGTGGATGCCTATAACATTGATGAAATCACCCTAGCTCATAGGGCAAAAATATACCAGAAAGATTCGGCCGGTCTGTTAATGGTCTCGGTAGCATAATTGGAAGTGCAGTCGCCCGGCTTGCGAAAGATGCGGGTTCAAGTCCTGCCTGATGCCAACATGACCAAATGTCTTTTTCTGGTTTTCTTTAGAAAGATACTGCATGGAAAATGCTAAAAACAATAATAAAATAAAGTCTAAACTTATGTCCTGTGTTATTAATAACTTTAAATTATCTAGTGCATTTGTAAGGAAGACCAGTATACATGGTGGGTCCTTAATATATACTTTAAATGGACTGAAATGTAAAGAACGCCCTGACATCGTAGGCCTGTCTATTGAGCGAATCGTTGAGTTATCTTGTGTTGAGTCAGAGAGCTATGTTATAATTAGTGTGTACCGACCCCCTAAATCTGACTTGGATAGGTTTGAGTTAGTTTTAGAAGAAGTTCTAGGGAAATTAGTTTCTAAATCCAAGCCTATTATTGTCTGTGGTGACTTCAATATAGATTTGTTAGAAAACACTAAGGAGCGAACTAGATTAATATCTTTGTTTCAGTCATTCGGACTAGGTCATCAATTTGATGAACCAACTAGAATTACAGCCACCACAGCTTCGTGTTTGGATAATGTTTTTTGTAACTGTTTGCCAGTTGATAAGTCTGTTATTTCTTTGCTAACGTCAGATCATTGCGGGCAGATAATAACGTTTATAGATTCCCACCGTAATAAGGACATTCCTAGGACAATTACATGTAGACCTAAGACACGCCATGGTATTGAACGTTTTAAGACTAGTTTGAAGACTAAAATGCCCTTCATTCCATACACACAGGGCGATCCAGATGCACTTTACAGAAATCTCTTTTTGTGTGTTAAAAATGAATTTGATCATAGTTTCCCAACTAAAAAAGTTACTTGTAAGGTTCAGTCTTCATTTTCCGAATGGGCCACTCCCGGAATTTATATAAGTAGGACTAAAATGTATGATTTGTACGGCATGAAAAAATACAACTTTGATCCGAATTTCATAGAGTATGTCAAGAACTACTCTAAAACATTTAGAAAAGTCTGCGCGTGTGCCAAGGCTTTACACATTCGTGATAAAATAACTAAGTCCAACAGCAAAATCAAAACCACTTGGGACGTAATCAATCATGAAACTGGTAAAGCTAAACCACGCGACACCACTTTCACTCTAAAGATTAACAATGAAATTGTCAAGTCCGAAGCTAACATCGCTGAAGCTTTTGAAAGTTATTTTGGTAATATACCTATAGTTACTACAGCATCACTCAATTCATCACCTTTTGAAGCAGAACAGCTAGTTAAAGATAATGTGTCATGCTGCAATATTGTTTTTAAATTTAAACATGTAGACTCGTCTGATATATTAAAATCCTTCAAGTTAATTAATTTAAAGAATACTGCCGATCTTTGGGATATTTCAGTGAAAGTTATTAGTCACATTATAGATGTAATTGCTCCCTACTTAGCAGTAATCTTCAATGAGTGTGTTGATGAGGGAGTTTTTCCAGAGTTAATGAAGTATAGTAAAATTATACCACTTTTTAAATCAGGCAGTAAACTGGACCCAGGTAACTTTAGACCTATATCTATCTTACCAGCTCTGAGTAAGATATTTGAGAAAATTGTCCAGGAACAACTTCTATGTCACTTTAGTGAAAACAAACTTTTCCACAGTGAACAATATGGATTCACCAGAGGTCGTTCCACCACTGATGCTGGTATTGCGCTCCTAAAACATATCTTTAGGGCTTGGGAGAATTCACAGAACGCTCTTGGCGTCTTCTGTGACTTATCCAAGGCGTTTGATTGCGTCGATCATGGGACTCTCATACGGAAACTTGATTTTTACGGAGTAAAGGACACTGCGTTAGATTTGATTCTTTCATATCTTAGTTTCAGAACCCAAAAAGTAGAGATTAATGGGGTACTATCTTCTGGATCACCAGTCAAATTAGGGGTTCCACAGGGATCTATTCTTGGTCCATTTCTGTTCCTAGTATACATTAATGACTTACCTTTTTATGTTAAAGACCTATGTGATATAGTATTATTTGCAGACGACACATCTTTACTTTTTAACATTGATAGAAATAAAAACGTCTTCGACGATGTTAATGAAGCGCTTTCGAAAGTTTTGCATTGGTTTACAGTTAACAATCTGCAGCTAAATGCGAAGAAAACGAAATGTGTTAATTTTAAATTGCCTAACGTAAATAATAATGACATAAATTTAAAAATCAATGATGATAAAATGGAGCTTGTGGACTCCACAGTTTTTCTTGGAATAACCCTAGATTCAAAATTGCAATGGAACCCTCATTTGACAAGACTTTCAGGTAGGCTTAGCTCAGCTGCTTTTGCTATTAGGAAAATAAGGCTATTAACAAACGTTGAAACCGCTCGCTTAGTTTATTTTAGCTACTTCCACAGTATTATGTCCTACGGAATAGTACTTTGGGGTCAGGCAGCAGACATACAAGCAATTTTCGTTCTTCAGAAACGAGCTATTAGATCCATTTATAAGCTGCGAGCACGGGCCACTCTTAGGGAACTTTTTAAGGAAATTGGTATTCTAACTGTAGCTTCGCAATATATTTACAATTGTATTGTCTTGGTAAGAAAAAATATCAATCTTTTCACCAAACACAGCGATATTCATGCTAAAAATACTAGGAATAAAGATAAAATTGCGCTACCATTTTTCAGATTGCAGAAAGTTTTAGGGTCATTTATGGGGCAAGGTGTACATTATTATAACAAAGTTCCGTAAGCGATTTGTAAGCTGCCATTACATAGATTTAAAAGTCACATTAAAGCTACGTTGCTGAAAAAGGGATATTACACCACTAGAGATTATATCATGGATAGAAATGCTTGGGAATAAGCTCTCTGCTCCCGACGGAGTCTAATTAACTATTGTTATATCAACAATCATACTTAGGTTTAGACACTAACAATGTTTGATTTGTTTTATATAGCTTCTCGTCGATGTACCTAAGAGTGTTATTCTTTTCATAAATTATGATTTTTATTGTGCTATCTTGTTCTAAGTTCTGTTGTAATATACTAACAATTATTGTAAAAAAGAGAAACAGTTGAAAAGAGTAACTGCTGAGTTTCTTGCCGGTTCTTCTCAGTACAGAAACAACTTTCCGATCCGGTGGTAGCATCACATTTATTTAAGTACAGTATATTTATTGTTTACATTTAATATTATGGTATTCATGTCTATTATTAAGTATGTTTTTACTGCCAAATGATTTCAACACGCAGGTGTTGTCTTGAATTCACGTTCTCTTTGGGGGCGAATTGAGTTAACCAACAACTTTACGCTCCAAATACAACTTCAATGCAATATTACTGTCATTTTGTCGATCGGTTGTAATGCTTACTCCTGTCATTGGCAGAGCATCCCGCGGTGGCTTCAGCGCCGGCGTGACCGTCTCCGGTAACCCAGTGTGGCGCAACCCGTGCGGCTCGCACGTGCTGCCGCTGTTCCCGCACGCGCTGGCGCTGTGCCGCGCGCTGCACGACCTGCACGCGCCCCAAGCGCGCGCGCTGCGGCATCCCGCGCACGCGCGCGCATTGCACGCGCCCGCTGCGGAGAGACGGAACCTGCTCGGCCTCAGCCAGGTAACACTGCTTCAGCGCCGGCGTGACCGTCTCCGGTAACCCAGTGTGGCGCAACCCGTGCGGCTCGCACGTGCTGCCGCTGTTCCCGCACGCGCTGGCGCTGTGCCGCGCGCTGCACGACCTGCACGCGCCCCAAGCGCGCGCGCTGCGGCATCCCGCGCACGCGCGCGCATTGCACGCGCCCGCTGCGGAGAGACGGAACCTGCTCGGCCTCAGCCAGGTAACACTGCTTCAGCGCCGGCGTGACCGTCTCCGGTAACCCAGTGTGGCGCAACCCGTGCGGCTCGCACGTGCTGCCGCTGTTCCCGCACGCGCTGGCGCTGTGCCGCGCGCTGCACGACCTGCACGCGCCCCAAGCGCGCGCGCTGCGGCATCCCGCGCACGCGCGCGCATTGCACGCGCCCGCTGCGGAGAGACGGAACCTGCTCGGCCTCAGCCAGGTTTTTTAATTAGATTTGACGATTTAAAAGTACTCTGTAACAGGTCTATTTAAATAAAGCTATTTTTGATTTTTGATTTTTTTTTTTTTTTTTTTGTTGAAATATGTAGGTCTATGTAGGTTCCATCGAATATAACTATTGGTTTTGGTGACTCTTCGTTACCAAACAAAACATTTGGCAAAACCCGGTTGCGGGCTATCACTTCGTCCCTGGTAATATGGTCTAAGTCTAGGTGCAATGGAACAAAGTCAGTAATGAGACACTGCCTGACTTTATGTATTTTTCTTCCAATGGTACGCTCGGATATATTAAAAAATTAAGCCATTCTATTATTCGGCTCCTCTGATCGAATTTTGCACAAGTAGATAGCCAAGTCATTTCTCGGAGTATTTGAGGACCGATTAAGGCTTAGTATTTGACTCAGCAAATCGTTGAACGTGGCTCTGTTTCTTCAGTCCAGAACCTTAACTCGTCGTCAGAAACGTCATCTACTTTGAACGTATCGTATAAGCAGTTTGTTCTTCTGTTGTGTTATCGAAAAAATCACTAACTATCAAATTTGCAAGCCCATTCATTTCTGATTTATGTATGTTCAATAAGTTTCAATGAAACTTATTGAAAGAAACAGATAAAAACATACAGAACAAGGTAGTTAGGAAAAATAAAACAAACAATAGAAAAATAAAGAATAATTTCGACCAGGCAGCAGTGTCACGATGTACAAAATTAAATTAACCCCACTCAGCTAATGCCTGGACCTGATAGGCTCAGACGCTGATTTTCAGTAGGGCCAACCGAGTGGACGCACGGACATTCGCAACGACTAAGCAATGATAATTATAAAAATAAATATTTAAAATACATAAAATATAATGTGACGTGTACCTACCCAGTGTAAAAGTGTGCAATACAATACATAAATACTTTGGGGGATGTGCATTGGTAATGGAAACTCTAAAACAAAAATGATATATGACATTTTATTGCTTGTAAGCAAGCTATCAATTAAACGATCAAGGTTAAGGCTCTTTATCGGTGAATCAGTAAAGAAAAAGCGCTCTATAAATTACTTAACTAAAAATATAGGAATATGTCGTAACATTAAGCAAAAAATATAACAAATTTTGACTATCAACTTCCGATGCAAACATTATAATTTACTACATACCACATTTATTTTTATTTTATTCCAACGTAAGACATTCTATGTATTACATACAACTTTTTTTAATGGACGCTTTACGACGTAAAATGTTGTATGTATCACAAACAACATTTTCTTATACTCGCTCAACAGCGTAAAATGTTGTATGTAAAACATACAACATTGCTGAATGTTTACTTGACAACGTATACTGTTGTATCTAATCTATATAACATTTTTGGTTGTTACATAGTTATAACGTATTCTAATCAATTATCAAGTCCTAATAACGTAACGTGTGCGGAAAACTTGAAGCACTTGACACACGGACCATTTCAGCTCTCTCTCCGGCGTAGTCTGTTTTATCTAACCCATACAACACGCGAGCGCGCGATGCGAGTGCGCCCCGCGCACCGCGTAAACGGTTGTCAAGGACTATACAGTGTTATAGTCCGTTCTCGTTCAAAAGTTACAACTCTTTACGTCTTGAAATTGCATGAAATAATTGTGTTTTCGTAAGTTTTAATTTTTTTATGCATAGATTACTAATAATAAAGCTCATTTTTGGTAAAAACGCTAAATCGCATTTTTGTGGGATACAACAACTTACGTAGGAGGTATCGATTTGTTTGCAATTTCATATCATCGATAAAAATGGCCCTATTTAATAAACAATGAGCTGTTAAAAATTTACTTGGTCTTGCGTAAACTCAAATGTGGCTGGACCGATTTACCGTTTGTATGGTATATTTGTCAGTGCTAATCAGTGTCACTGTTCTATTGACAAAAAAAGGTCTGGGTTTTTAAACTGTCGCAGTCCATTACTTCTGGCAAGACAGGTTGTTTGCCAATAAAAAGTAGAGAAATTATATTGATCGTTTGAGGAATGCTGTAAGAGATTCCAGTTCTAAGTCACACAAAAAAAACTTACTGGTGGGGTATTCTCCAACACAACCGCAGAATAGGGGGCTGAAGCAAATACAGGTGGCTGGTCTTGTACGTCTTGGACTGCAACGGAGACGCTGGCTATCGCTTTCAGGGGTCTGTCCGACTTGTCACTTGCCTCCAGGCTGATCACGTACGCGGATCTGCTTTCAAAATCCAAAGCCTTGTTCAGGTATAGACGTACTTGGAATTCGTTGGGTGATAACTGCAACATATTTCAATATCATGAAGTAAGCTACAAATAACATGACAGTTACCCATTAGTGGTTTTGTCATCATTTCGTGGTGTGTATGTGTGTATTAAACGTTATGTTGGTTCTTCTGGAAATTGCTTCTTGATTTAGACCTCAAAAACATATCCATACCCGCTTAGATCACTTGAAAACAAATATAAATAGGTCATCAAGACTCAACTGTTTCATAAGCCATTATGTCTTAAACAAAAAGACATTTTGAAGGAATGATACTTATTTGCGCCGAGATCACGTAGACAATTTGTAGAAAATGTAAGCAAATCTATTTACCATGTCAGTGATAACTCGGAATGTTTTGCAGGCTTCTGCATCACTCCCTTTCTCTTTGGTAGAACATACAACTCGTATTCTTGCGTTTATCCCTTCATCACGATCAGTCACTATTATTTTAGGTGCTACCTGAAATATAGAAGAGAATGTGATATTATGTAGGTCTCTCAAGAAATAGAGTCTCACATTGTGATAATTTAGACTGATGTTTATTTATTATTTTAACACTTTCATTAGCACAAGTAAAATTTGTAAACACATTTTTGTTAGAAAAACCGATACATAAATATGGACCTATAACGTTATGTCTACTTTGAGATCGTTTTGCACTACTGAATTTTCAGTAATTGGATTAAATCATTGACCAAATTATCGAACGGGTTCTTCCTGAGTCCTGAGGCATTTATAGACAGTCGCAACTTCATTAACTTATTATTTCTTCCAAATCGCTCGCTTCCAATCTTCGTGTTTATTCTATGATTAATAGTAATAAAATCAATTTACCTCAATTTCTGAGTCGACTAGCGTAGCTTCGCTTATATTTACGATGTATGGCCGGTTGTGGAAGACTGGTGGGTTGTCATTCACGTCTTTGACTGGTATAACTCGACGTAGAGATACTGTGTTTGGTTCTGTATTGGCTATTCCTTCATCTGTAGAATAGGAAATGACAGAGTTTATATTTATTAAGGCAAGACAAAAAAACACTATTGAATTCTAAGATCATAGTACCATGCTGGCTCACTAGGTACAAATCGTTAGTAGGGCATCCATTACGATTCAACCTTGTCCAACATCTTAGAATGTCGCATTGTTTGAGTGCGGCTATGTGAGCTAGCATTTATAGAAAGTGCTGAAACTGTAAATGGTACTTACCAGTTATACTAATGATTACTTCCAAAGTCTCCTGTTCTTCCCTGTCCAGCGACTTGGCTAGGGTCACCACCCCCGTAAGAGGGTCCACTGTGAAGTACTGCCCCGATATCGAGTATCTCAATTGTCCATTTTCTGGATCAACCCCTGAAACATTTTAAATGCTTTCTCTTATTACACTGTCAACTACCGTAAACTTCATGCTCGTTATGTAAATAGTTATTTTGCACGCAGTCACGTTTAATTATTTTACAATAAGTCCGTATTAGCGAACAAGTAACCTACTGTTCTCAAAAAAGGTGATTGGACATTCACTTAGACTGCACTTTACTGTTGCAGTAAAAGTTGAGTCCGTCCTCCTTGTATTGTTTATTTTAGAGTTTAAATGAAAAATGCCTGATACCTGTCAAAAAAAAAAATCAATAAAAGTCTCGCCCAGAGTCTCATACTTCTGGAATTAGAAAGAAAATGTCTAAGTATTCTCTTGTGTAGTTATTTTGACTGGTTGTTTCAGCGTTTTTGTTATTAACTCATAAACATCAAATGAAATAACTTTACCTTTCAAATGGTAGACGGGTGTCCCCACCGGCGTGTCCTCTGGCATGCTGAACTGGGACATGTCCCCTATTTGGGGCACGAAGTGCGGGGCCCTGTTTATGACTTGCCCCCTGCATGTCCCCAGCAATGATATAAACAGCAATATAACCAATGGGTTCGGCTCGTTCAGTACTGTAGCTGCTTTGCGTTTTTGGAAGATTATTTCTGCCATCTGTAAAGTGATTTCTATTATTTTTACGTAGGTTTGGTCATAGTGAAACAGGGTAGAAAAATAGTTGCGAAAATTTTGGATTATGAGCAATTCAGAACACATTTTAGATCTTTCGAATTGTTAAAACATACGCTAAGGTGTCTGTAGCTGAAACCCTAAACACATGCGCGTATATAGATGATCTTTTTACATAACAAAAAAATTAATTTTAATCTTTTTTTGCCTTTTTCTGGTTTTCCTATGTTTAGTAAGATGATAATGCATTATCCCTAATGCTAAAAATAAAATAACCGATCTTTTTACATTTCGCAATTATACTTCAGCTAGAATTTAAAGTTTATTTTCCGGTGACTAGCACTGATTTTTCCTGTGCAGAACAGAAGTCTTAAATGAATTGTATAATATCAAACTCTTTCTCTTTGCCCTCAAAGTTACACGAAATCATTCAAGGCGTCTCATGTCGGGCGCCACCCATTACAGGCACTCGCACCAGTAAGATTAACTAAATTATAGAATTACATTGGAAAATAAATCAATAAATAGTGTACATGAGTCCTCCTGTACTCTTATCTAGGTATTTATTATTCAAATTAAAAGTCTCAAAAAAGGACATTCCTAATTAATTATGATTTGGCTACATGTATCTATACATCGAATATGTTTTATGCACCACGTATTTTATTTCTATGCCTGGCTAAATATTAAATAACGTTATATTACTTTTCGAGAATTTTAACTTTAAGAAATTTCGCCAACATAATGCAAGAGCAAATGTTCTGCAAGAAAAAAAGGTACCTACCTAAGAGATCTGAAACAAGATCTCTGCGTCCGAGCAGGATTGCGCCAGCGTGCAGAGCCCGCGAGACCGCGATAATTACGCAACTAGTAACGTCGTGGGACACAAGAACTAAAGCACTGACACCTTGCCGGCCGCCGACCCGAATTAGTTAGTAAATAAACCAGTTTCGGCTGCGGTTCTGATCACTGATGTAATCAACATAGTTGCATTGTTTATTGTATTTGGTGCGTAAATGAGAACTAAGCCGGTAGAGCCCCTGCGAATTTTTTAATGACTTTAAAAGTGGATTTAGTACTCGTATAGGCATGAGGCTATTGCAAGTGTAATTATGGTAAAAATTGTATAATTAGAGACCAAAACCCGGACCTGGAGCTCAGTGGTGGTGACACAGATTGGCAACGTACCGAGCGATGTCAAGCTACGCACATTGGCGGGCCAAAGTATAAAACAAACAACAACATTAAACGATCCACTGCTGGCCAAAGAATTGTATAGTTTTTTCCGATGTCACGTTAAGCGTTGTAGGACACCAGTGGGTCTCAACTAGCGATCGATAGGCATCAGAGGTTAAGCCTAGAGGAGACTTGAGGCCTGAACTCACCCAGAAGTAGACTAACTATGATCTATTGAACTATTCAGATGCAAAAGAACAATAGCTAATTAGTTGGTTCACATCTCTACACATCTCACACATCACTAGGTACTTCGCTCGCCTCCTCTCTAGTGGAAACCATGCCTAAGGGCATAAACAGCGTTATCTGACAGCAGGGTTCATCACTAGCCTTACGCACAACTCTCCAAAAACCCGCGCCCAGCTCGGGTGTGGGTAAATGAGGTATGGCTCGTCGTACCACCTTAGGTAGAGTTCGGACTGCTCGGTACTGGTGGGACTTGAAGGCTTTTAGTTTTTTACGCACGTAGTCAACGGCTCATCAGGCAACTTATCTTTGGGCTTGTTCGTTATAGATTGTTTCCAAATATCTGTGTACACATACAAATAAGGATATAGGTAAATCCCACTCGAGTATTTTGTTCAAATGTGTGAAATAATGGCATTTTTTACAATTTTATGTTTAGTGCTGTTGTTTTTTATGTTTGTTTAACAAACAAACGTGTTGTCACTAGTCGTACTGTTTTTACTTACACATGACTCGTCCATTACTGAAAATTACTCTTGGTGTCGATAACCTTAGTTTACAAGCAAAAAACGTACTCTGTTGAATGTACGGTTTAATTAACACCAAAGTGATGCATAGCATAAAAAAGCTAATTATTATCAATTTGACGATCACTGATTAGGATCGCAATTAATTGAATTATTTGCCAATAAATGGCTTCAGCAGTTACACGAAATGAACTTATGAGTTTTTCTAAAAATATATAATTATGTCTAAACTTAGAAAAAAATGAAATAAAGTTAAAGTAAAGATTCCTGACCAATGCACACGGTGTGTACCCTCAAAAAGTTATTGCCAGGTTAAACCCTTGTGAATCCAAAAGCTACTAACGACACAGACACTCACATATGTTTTAATCTGCTGTCGATCTATTTTACCTGAACACGTTCTTCAGTGGAGACCACGACTCAATTAATAGAGTGTAGAGCAAGGTAGCGCAAGTGAGAAAAGGCTTATTGCTTCTAGCTTCATTATTTTGTTCATAACTATTCAATTTTAAGGGTATGTTGCCACTCGTTCCATAATGGAAGAAATAATGTAGCCAGTGGCAATAAAACGCAGGAACTGCTAACGTCAAGCTGAGGATGGGGTGCGATGGCGTACAGCAGAGAAGCCCTACGTTGAGTGGTCGATAGTGTATTGACAGGTAGAATGGATATTGATGACACCAATGCCTCATTTACTGGAAATCAATTTTACTGGTCATCAAGAAGTACATGAGGTAGATACTACCTAGGTAAACTACTAATTAGTCACTACTTTACGAACCTTGGAAGTAAGCTTAGTGTAATTTTGAAGTCGTATATCACCCCCTCTAGTCTACTCTCTACTTGTACCCGTATATACCCTAATTGGTTGAAATTCCAAAAATAGACTAAATAGTAGGTATTAGTCAAATCAAACTTCAAGTAGCTTGTTGACGTCGCTAATAACAAGTCTCATCATCAAGTGACTCAACGCCTTCCAAATTACTGATTAATTAATAAATCAATTACTTAACCGTTGATTTGTATTCATACCGGCGCAATGACTGTCATCAAATCAAATGCGTCGTGCAGTAAATTGCAGTTCTCGTGCTTTATACCCTGTTCTTGGCTTCCACAAAATGTTTTTGCGCGTTTTGCTGGATGAGCGTTTTGAGTCACGCGAGTTAGCCATTTCCTCGTAACAGTTTTAGCGAGAAAGTTAATAACCTCGCCTTTATTGCCAATTGGGAGGTTATTGTATACTTTATTGACAGATACTTGGAGTACAAGGAATTTTGTTGAGGTTCTTCGATAATTTTCCAATCACATTAAAGATTCCGGTTCTAACTTTAATCTAATTCAATAAATCCATTTCATCTCAAAATGTTCCTTTCCTCGAACTTGCTGTGCTAAAATCAGTCATTTTCTGAACTAACGTCTAAGTTTGATTGGAAATGATGTACCTACCAACTCTTTGAATTTTTTTACATACAGTGTGAACAGGGGCCTTATTACGATCTTTTTACAGCTCAGTTTTAGCTAACACTATTAAATATGCAGCTCAAAAGCTGAGCTTGTGACTAAAACTGTCAGGTTATAAGAGATTGTAATAGGGCCTCAGGTGCTTTGATTGAACTTTTAGAGTCATCAAGATGCCTATTTGCCCCAATGACCATTGCGTCTTCGAGTTGCATGCCCTAGCCTCCACTTTAACTTACATATCTTCAATGCTACGTTAGGCGACTTAATTCTTCTACAGATGTCTTCATTTCTGATTTGATCTCTAACGGATATTTTGCCAAAGCTATGAGTAACACATGTACAACTTGAGTGTAGTAACTCACAACAATGAGTCGCTGAGAGCTGTCACTGAACCCAGCACAATGGCCATGGGAAATGTGGTAATTGGTTGCCGTAATAGTTTTTGTTTCGTGAGGAACTCTGCGCTTGCGTGCGGTTGCTGCTGTCTTCTATCCGAGTTTTTGTGGATATTGTATAGGGACCTTCGAAACATTATGCTTTACCTGATAAATGGTTGACAAAATGGAAGTTCAGTGATTGGGTTAAAGACCGTGCCACTGCTGGGTAAACTAAGTACCAACTGCTTCTATTGATGGGTATAGACTTAATTATCAATATCTATGTTTGTGAACGGCCTATGGTTGAAATAATCCGGATCATACTAGACCAGAGGGGCTAACCATGAGCAACACTACTTCTAATGTTATTAATGTTTTTGCCAACCGGCTACCTGGAAGTCACTAATTTAAAAAAAAACTTTGGTTATCGATCTTCACGACCTATTTCTCGGTATAGGCCTCTCGTCAACTATGAGGTGGTGCAAGCTATTGTTGAAAGGGTTTATGCTAGTGGTGATGTTGAGTATTTGATGTTATCAGATCGCTCTAAGGTCCTCGACTAGACTCACTTTTCTTGCACCTAGCAATCATCAAACGGGAACAACGCTTCACGTGCCGTTAAGAAAAGGCACATCAGGCAAGAATTTTTAAAGGAGAGGAGTATCTCACTTACTATATAGTTAAAGTGAACGGAAAACCTAACTGACAAGTTTGTAGGTAAACCACTCAGACAGAAATAATTTAGTAACTGTAACTACTCCTTCTGTCTAAAACGTATCATCATCGATTTATGCAAATATATATTTTTTCAAATAAAACAGTACGGCGATCAACTTGATCGCTCGATCACCTTGATGAAATCAATCGTGAGCCGAGATTTGGAAAGGGATCGAATGACAATAAGCACTCGGGAGCTTTTGTATTAAAAATAACTTTCGAAACTGAGGCTTGTTATTATTGTGGTTCAAAAATTGCATGTAAACGGTGTCATTCCAAAATTAAATGAGTTTGTAGGTAGTTATTTACTACCGAAATCAACGTATGAACCGGTAGTAGAGCCATATAAAGTACAATGAATCATTAAAATTAAAATCAATGAAAATACTTATTAGTATTTATTTTTGTTTTTATTCGCTGTGTGGAATAAAGTGAGTGATATTCGTTTAAATGATACTTATGAGCATGATTTCGTGTATGAACGTATGTAGAAAAGCTCATAATTGAGACCGTTAATATCACTTGCAAAGGTATTAGTTATAGGTAGTTATACACTGTATTTGCCTGATAATCCACCTAACGTCTCTTTTAAGATAAGACAGCTATTTCAAAAGTACTAAGAATAAAGTGGCTTCATCAAAGAAACGTTGACTGACCTTGATGACTACATACTTAGGTGTTATGCAAAGAAAGTTCGCGTGTAAACACGCCTTAACTAACTGTCCCTTTACAGTTATACCCAAATACTTACTTTACTTATCTTAAACTTCACTTGCACTACACGTTATCACAATAACAACACATTGTTAAGATTGAAACACGAAAACACTAAAACTATAATAAACACAAAACATTTTAATATCACAGAGTTCTCCGACGAGAAGTTCCGCTTGTACTGTCAAAAACTTGCACCACCGGTATTCTGGGTCTGTATTATACCTGTCCCGTTCTTTTAGTGATAAAATCAAACGTTAGTAAAGGACAGAGTTATGTTCACAGCTCCGCCCGTAGAGCTCCGCAGATAAAGCCTTATGGCACAGGTAAAAGTAACGGAGGTTTTCTTAAGATGCGTGAGTTGAGACCAGCCAAGCGGGGTCAGGAAGGAGCGATAGAGACGGAACGATATACTAGGTCATGTTTGTAAAGGGCATACGTCATATGGCTTACATTAAGGTCACTGGAGTGAAAAGTTGCTATTGAGATTTGAAAATATGTATTGTTAGAGCTTTTGATTTAAAAACTAACTTATATTTTATAAGGCCAAAATTGATAACATACCTACTTGTCAAACATGTTTAATGTGTAATTTTCATTAAAAAAATACTTGACAGCACTAACGATAACTGAACCACTTTAAAATTACTTATCCGTTGTACATATTCTATTATTATTTTTCACTCTGCTCTCTATAATCATTAAAGATAGTTTATGTGACTCGGAAGTTGTCTAAACAACATTTACTATCTTGTAAGAGTAATGAAGCTGTTTCTTAAATTATCTTATAAAAAATCGTTATGATAATAACGTTTTGCTGTTTTTGAACTGAGTTTAACTTGATTTTGATAACTTAAAAAAATATAATATAAAAATTCGTGATAAGCGCCATCTAGTTTAACTAAGTTACACTTAATCATTCAAAACAGACATGGCGTGTGCGCCTGAGCACCTTAAGGGCCGGCGCCCACTATCGGCATCGGCACGCTTCAGGCTTTTAAGGTGGCAAATAGTAATATACTCTAACATAATGGCAATAAAGTAGAAAATGCCGAAACAGAAACAGAACAAATGCATTTTGTTTTTACGAGAACACATCACGGAAATTTCTACTTTATTGCCATAATGTTAAAGTATATTGCTATTTGCCACCTTAAAATCCTGAAACGTGCCGATGCCGATAGTCGGCGCCGGCCCTTAATATTTGCTCAGGAAAGCACGATGCCTAGCAGTTAGTTCCCTATATAGCCACATGAAAGTTTAGAAAGAAAGACAGTTATTAAATAATAAATAAAGACCTGAAACTAAATAAGGCAAGTATGTTGAAAAAGTAACTTGAACCATGTTATATTTCCTAAGCCGAACACACCTAAATGGATAGCTCCATCGTTGACCACAGTTTTTCAAAGACTATCATTGATGATATTATTGTTATGTAGCTCCTGCTGAAAAATGACTACCTTACTGTTTCTTTGTGGTTGTAGGACTTAGCTATCGATTGATCAAGTAACTAGAGTTTTTCGTTGGAGTCTTCTCGATAAAATCAACGTCCAAAGTAGACGGTGGTAGAGTCACTTTATATTTATTTAGATGTCAGTTTTTTTGTCTTGACTTGTTATGAAAGCTTTGATAAGCTTACATGTAGAACTTAATTTACATTTAAAAACTTTTTTTAACTTTGGACAACTAAAACTAAAACAAATTTCAAATATTTTATTTTTATTGTATGTTGTCTATGCATTGATTTATTGGTACTGAGTCATTTAGTGACATAAAATACACTAATGAACATAGTGTGATTGTATAACGTGACTAACATTGAAATAGATCCGTTCTAATGAGTCATCTCATATTTCATAGTAGATGGCTAGTATGGTGGCGAGGTGGCTAGGGTTGCGAGCCCTCTGTCGAGCTCTACAGTCTGGTAGAGCTGATAAAACATCATCAGCGGCTAGCTAGGCTATTTTGAAACCAAAAATAACAATATTTTTAACAATAAATCAATAATTACGATTGTAAATTGTCTTCTTGTAACATGTTTATCTGAAAATACACTTACGAGTATTTTGAACGTTTTTCTCGTACCTATGCATCATCCCTTAGTGTGGCGTCTATATGTGTAAGACGTAGGTCCGGAGGGCCTCGTCTGGAATTTTAGAGTCGGTCACTCCCTCCTGATCCTCCTTGGCGTCTCTCGAGAAGGTTTAGTGTTTTTTTTTCTAACTGGGAACAAATAAGAAGAATAGCGTGGCTGATTACTGACTATACCATGAGTGGCTACTACAGAGCCCGCCGAGACGGTGTGCACTTACCTCTTTCGCGATCTGGTAGGGACGGCTTGGTGCTCCTGGCTGTACACTATCCCCTATCTCGGCTTGCCCGAGGAGTAACCAGCGTGCTCGCCGCACAGTCGGTCCCCGCCGGGGAGATTAGGAGCCAGAGCTCGGTGGCAACCTACTCTCTCCACAAAAGTTGTTCAAACGATATTTTCATGTGCTTAGCACTAACTTAATGAAATTAAAAAATAATATGATAATAAGTGTGCTTAGAAAAACTCTAAGTTTGATTCCTCTGGTCTGCTCTTTATTGAGAATGCACGAAATGGTAACAGTTCAGGCTTCAACTGATGCGAAGTCGAAATTGTCCCCTGGCGTACGTACCTATAATTTGACCATGTGAATAAAATAGAATGATTATTTTTAATAGAGCGTAATCGAGGCAGATACATATTGCGCAGTATCGTCTCAAACTCTCAATGCTTTGCGCAGGTGTTCGATAGTTCTGATTTCGGGTGCTATTTTTTTTAGCACAAGTAACCTATCTTCCTCCTCTTATAATAATAAAGGCTGATTAAAAGACCTTCCTTAAAGGTCAAGTGATAATGAAGGCTGCTGTTACAGCCTTGGACGGCCTTTTTTTTAACCTATATCATCCCACGGCTGAGCAAAGGTCTCTCCCAATACCTTCCAAAGATTTCGATCTTGTGCTAGGCTCTGCCAATCTTTCTCATGATGTCTCAAACCGTCACCCCAAACTTTTCCTGGGCCTTCCCCTGCAACGAAGACAGTCTGAAGGCTGCCACAGAGTGACGATTCAAGACGATTGCTTGGATGCATTCGGTCGACGTGTCTTGCTGCCCACTCCCACTTAAACTTTGCAGAAACCTTTTTTAAAAATAAATATTATTTATATTAGTTCAAGGATTAACTAATATAAATAAGGACAAGAACAATAAGGACATCAATCATAATAACATTTATTTACAAAACGATGTGCCCACACTTTAATACTGTACACATGAAATAACTAAGACTTAATATTTAAAACAAGTCGGTGGGACACTTAGTAGAAATAAATAACAAAACGTATAGCAACAATCAGTAGTCTGATTTTTCAGTAGATGTAGTGTTTCTTTTTATCTCTACATAGTCGCGGGAAAAGTTTGCTCTTCTGAAACCTTTCGCGAATAAACTTAATCTACGTTTCCTATTTGTTTCTGAATTAGGATCTAACAAACTGCTTAAAATTTTTGAATTCTGATTGACATTCCTGTAATGACCGTTAATTTGCGTCGTGGTTGTTGTTTGTCTTGTGGATTCTTCTATTCTTGAGTTTGGAGTTGTTGATTCATAATTACTTAACTCATTTTTGAGTTTTGTGACCAGAGTTCTCGATTCGAAATCCTCAAATTCAAAACTATCTCTGAAATTCCTTCTGTTTATATCGGAATAAATATTGTCATACACATCTGATTCCCTCATTCTTCTATATTCGTCTGGAATTTTAGCATCTTCATGGCTGAATTTAAGGATATCTGGAGGTTTTGTAAACCATGCTGATTCAGTGCTGGATAAAGTAACGTCAAAGAATGGTAAAAGTGTGGGTGTTGGAAGTGATGTAGATGGAGGAACTCTATCTTCTATGGGTATTATACCTGAGCTGCCGATATGAAAATCTTCCACCTGTGTTGTGGAGAGCAGAAAAGGCACTTCAGTTGTACGTGAGGGTGTATTATAATTTGGAACTATTGTACTATGGAAATTGTGAGCCGAATTTGTTGGTGTTGTAGTAGCTAAAGATTCTGTATTGTTGTTGACGTCTGTAGTAGTTTCGGCCTTCCGGTCTGGTGAATAGAGATTTATTTGGACTATCATGTTTGACCCGGAATTGGAGTCGTTATTTCTTTCCCTTGTGTTGATGCTCTTTTCTATGTCATGCAGTAAAATCTTATTGTCTTTTGTTAAAAAAGTACGCGGTCTTTTAGAAGTTATAGTTCTTCGTCTTCCAATGTTAGTTGATTTTCTTTTGAAAAGTATTAGGGGTTTGGAAGTGGTTAAGTAGATCTTATCTACGGGTGTCTTAGGGGTATCGGTCTTTTTAACATCATGTTCTTGATTTGATTTGAGAGGAAATAAATTTAACATGACGCTAAATGATTTTGCTTTACTAAAATTTGACGAATTATTGAAATGTGATTCACTGGAACTTGGTTGAATATCAGTTATCTTTGTGTTGAGACAATTAAGTCCCTGACATTTTTTCTTAAAACTCGGAATCGGTCTAAACATAGGAATATTTGACAGAGGAATATTGGTTAGTTCTCTTCTCCCCCCAAAGCCTGTTGTCGGCGAAAATCTTAAAAAACCATCAGCCAGTAGATTTACTTCACCTGGGCTCTCAGGCTTATACCCATATAATGGATCAGATTGATGGTTCGATTGAAAAGCATCTTGTTGATTAGAACTATCTATTGCTAGATCTTGGTCTGTAACTTCAGGGGATTTATCTTGCAAGACGCTTGGCTCTAAGTATACCCCTGTAAATGCAATGTGCTTGCTTGACGGATCGGTATACATGTCACCTATTTTTGCATTTATGGTTTTTTCTAAATACTTTATGACCTGTTGAATATTCTTCAATCTTTGAGCATTACGGTAGCTTTCGATCCAACTCTTAGACTTGTATGTCTTGCTAAATGGTACAGGCGTTGGTGACCGATACTCATAATAAAACGGCCGAGGACTAGTTCTCCTAACATGGGTTGTTTTGTAGGGATGTGGATTTATTATTTGTCTCAGTTTTGGTGGCTTAAGATAGTTTTCTTTATGATCATGAGTGGTATCTATAGTAGGATCTACATAACTATTTTCTTGTAAAGCGTTTACTAAAAGTGGCATTCGTTCGTAATAGTCTTGATCGAATCCGAAGTAACTTCGGTCGAGGCGATCGGCGACTGGTGTGTCGTTTGTCAAATTTGCGATATTGTATCTTCTGTTTGCACGTCTTTTGGTTTGTACTAAGCTTGATTCTACCGCAATCGCATACTCGTAGATTAGTAGAATTACCTGAAACAAAAATATAATTGTTGTACACAGTTCTTTGAATTGCATTAGAGATAAAAAAAATTATGTCACGTCATTAGATTCTCACATTGAAAATTTAAGCAAAGTATGTTTTTCGAAATAAATAGAAAATTTATACGAGGTCAAAAATATTGTATTTCATGTCAGTGTCGTATTCATCGTTGCCATTATGCTTCCAATGGTTGCGATTTATCTCGAGATAAGTAGTTTTACTTTTAGGTAATTTTGTATAATCAGTATTTTGCATATCGTTAATTTTCAACAAATCTGTGTTTTTAGTCTCAGTGTCTTGCACAATAGACTTTTTAGTTATATTTTTATCTGGCGATAACTCTGTTTCATCAAATCTTTCATTAGATTCCTCCTGTGGGTAGTCTTCATCGCCTACGACTTTTTCAAATTCTTCGTCCAATAGTATGTTATCGAAAGTGACATAGTTTGATCTACGTTTATTATTTTCCTTGTTCACTTTGTGTTTAGTTTTGCTTATTTTATTTAGCATTGTATTAATATTTTTATTATTAACTCTATTTAACTTTCTACTTTCACTGTAAGAAGAAAGTGGATAATCTGTGTCAAAGTTTATGTTATTTTGATCATACTTTTCCATAATATTTGGAATCGGTAAAAAGCTATTCTGTTGCTTTTGAGTAGTCTTTATTGTTTTTTTTACTGAGTTAAAACTATTCGATTCTTTATTCCTGACATATTTAGAGCTCTGATCTTGCTTAAGATATGTTTCATTATTTTCAGTTGCATACGTACGCTCGCTTGGCGTTGTTGCTTTAGTTTTCAACAACTCTCTGTTATGAATATTAAATCCGTGTAGTTCTTTTTGTACTTTCTCGGTACTGGTCGTGATAAGGTCATCATGAACTGTGTTGTCATTTTCTTTTGTTGTTATAGAGTTAATCGTCCCCAACCCGATTGTGTTTCTAATAGAATGGGTTGTTGGGTTGTATGACATTAATACGTTAGTTTTAGGTATCGTCTGATAATCACCTTCGTCGTGTTCGTAAATGGGTATGTATTTGTCTGTACTAGTTGTTAAGTTATTTTTTCTATTTGAAGTATTTGTAACTGAAGACATAGGTTGTGTTGCTACAATAACTCTTTCAGAAGCTTCCGTCGCTTGTAATTGATAACTTGTAGTTGTCGTTCCAAAGTCTAATAATGGTGATGATTTTGCAGTAGGTGTAGTTTGATTCGAATTTGACGATCGTGTAGTTGATGAAAACTGTAGTATTGGTTTTTTGTATAAACTATTGAATTCAGCATATTTGACTAGCTTCACTGGTTCATTAGACTTATTTAGCGAGTTTTCTGTTATTGTTATAATCTTGCTAGTATTAGTACTTGACGTCGACTGAGCTGGAAGGATTTTATCAACTGGAAATGATCTAGATTCGTATTTTTGTTGACATGGTTTGTTGATTACAGAATTAATGCTTGAAAATATTTTATTCAAAATTAAACTTAAGTGTTTTGGGCAATTACAGCTAACAAAATCATCCTGTTTTGTTTGTGACATTGAGTTTTTGACAGTTTTGTTCATCAATCTTTTACTTTTTACTCGATACTTTTGTGGTTTTACTCTCGGTCTGTCAGCTACCACGTAAGTCTCTTTTATTTCCTTTTCAGTAAAGACTTCAGGTTCTGAGCTTAAAGTTCTGACATTTGATCCAACACCCACTTTATCATTTGTCATTTTTTTAAAATATTCCATCATTCTCTTGTAATCACGTATCTTTCTAGTTTTTGCGAAATAACCAACATTTCTAGCCGGATTTTTAACTAAAAAAATAGGTAAAGTTTTGTATTCAATTGTAAACTTTCGTGAGGTCGGTTTGTTCATCCTTCTTTTATAATTCAAAAAAGTATCTTTTGTGAAAGTAAATTCTGTTGTCACTTTTCCTTCATAAGCTGGACTGGAGCTGGAGTAATCTTCTAGAATCTTTTCGAGATATCTATTTTGTTTTAAAGCTTTGATAAAAATAGGTAGCAGTTTAATCGTGGTTCGATCGAAGTTACTTTTATTTTTGCCAAATTTTTCTTCGAATGCAGACGCTAAGCTGTCGTTGATGAGACCAATCCAGGTAGATTTTCCGATCGCTTGTTGACTAGGTTGCTCATTCATGCCATACTCCATGTAGATCAGGAACACAGTCTGTAAGAATGAAAAATAAAAAACTTATTTTTTCTTACGTCGTATGAAAACTAAAACAGTATTTGATAATGCAAAAAAACAACATTTAAACAACGTTTCAGTAACCAAAAAGCTAACTAATATTAATATTTATTAATGACACCAGAATACTCACATACACATTGTACACTTAGCCCAATAAAGTTAAAGATCACAAAAAATAAGAACTACAGTAAGTTGTTAGGTCAGCAGCGCTGTCAAACATACAAAGGTTGAGGTTTAGCAAATTTTAGTTTTTATTTACAAATAGGCATGTAAGAAACTGCACGAAAAGTGTAAGTAGCACAAACCAAACTTCCTAAGGTAACTGTTAAGCCTTGCGCTTGACGTAATCAAATTTTACAGTCAATAGAGTCATAATTGTCTAAAAGATTACTGCTCTAATGAAATTCGTTCGAGAATTCCTGTAACACGCGCTGTATCTTATAAAATTAAATATTTATAGAATTCTTAAGACAATGCGGCGCGGCGCTCTAAAAGCATTGATCATGAGTTACAATAGAACAATATCCATTACTTTATCATCAGTTGTATAGCTAACAATATCAATATTTTTATTGTAGTTATGATATAATATATGTGTTTTAGAATATGTATTACAACCTACAATATTTCACAGCTTAGATTATTAAATATCAGTTATTATTACTGATTAAAGCTGGCTTTCGATTTTCCATGTTGTGTCGCTACAAATTTTGTAGGCGAAAACAACCAAACTATTAACTGTACAGTCAACGGCACATCAGGCAACCCATTTTCGTTTTAAATCTTGGTCTTATATGTAATTTCTTTGCAATGGAGCAAGGAGGGACCGTAAATGGGTAGCCTGTCATGCCGTTGTGATTGTACATTGGTTTCAGTTATTTAATTCTACTGTAATATTTTACTCCCAATAAAGAATATCTATGTTTATTAATATATTAAGTAAGTAATTACAAAATATGCGAGTATGTTTTAATCGTTATCCGTTACAACACAACGTATGAAAATAGTTTAGGGCTAGATGACGCTGTGTAATATAATTATGTCCAATACTTATTTATTATCTACTAGCTATCCCGACAGACTTCGTTCTGTTGTCAAACATTCAGTGTGACGTGCCAGGTAGCAACAGTTGCTAAGAAAAAAAATATGTTGTTTTTCATTATATTCCTAGCATTTTCTCATGTAAACTCACCTTCTGAACCTTCCCCGGACCTTCACAAATATTTTGAAACCAAAATTAGCCAAATCAGTCCAGTAGTTCTCGAGTTTTAGCGAGACTAACGAACAGTCCATTTTTATATAGAGATCTTTATATAAGTTACGTGTAGTATTTTGACTTAAAATTTGAAAACAAACCAAATCTAGACAAAGCACACAAAGTGGTATATCACCTAATTACAATAAACACTCATCCTACGCGGTTCAGCGCCTCGTCACGGTGCGCATGCGCGCCACATGTGCTGTGGCGATAGATGGAAAAGAAAGCGGGAATCCCACTTAAATGTACGGTCAGCAAGATAAGTAGTTGGAAAGATTAGTGCTATTTCACTCAAAAATTTGGAATTTCTCTTACTTTTGTTGCTGACTGTATCAGATAATAATTCATAAGCTGTTCACGATTCAAATACAATTTGGTTTATTACACTATACACATTAGGCGCTATTATTATAACTACTAAAAGTTTAAAAATTAGTATGTTAACAATGAACAAATTATTTCATGTTAATGTTTGGGTAAGTAACTTATGTGTAAAAATGGACTGCTGCGCTGCCAATTGTGGAGCCAGTGGTAGGTATAGAGTAGGCGCTAAGCGGCATCAATATATAATTTTGACTCATGCCCCTAAGAGTGCACTCTTGTGTAAAGATAGGGGCGGTGTTTTCAAACTTGAAATAATATTTAGCTAGATCCAAAATAAACCACTAAAAAACTATTCATATTTTCACGTTGTTATTGCCAACCTTAATTGGGACCGTTTAATATAATACTTAATTTTCGGTCGGCGAATTCCCAGCCGGCACTAGGCAGGAAAACCTCTGAAAAACGGGAAGCTGCCCTGGCGAACTACTGGCGGAAGTTATATTTCCTACTAATTTTCAGTTCACAGATCACTACGACATATTGGTCACATATTGGACACGCACTACGGCAGGATGCTAGAAAAAGTATGTGGAAAAAAGGAATCGTTCCGCAATGCAACACTCTCACTGTATTCCGGTACAAATCACTGAAAATAATTGAAAACGCCCTTAAAGCAGTGTATTCTAACTTGATGAATTTCAACGTCGATGCTTACAGCGTTGAGTATATAGGAAAATTACACTATAGATGACTTTTAAAAGACGACACTACGTATTACGTGGTTTATCAAACAAAAAACAAGGGAAATAGCAGTGTTACGTGTGCGTGCAATTATGTGAACAACAAAACACTTGTTTGTTCAATACTATCACAATTGACATGTCGCGCGTGAGTAGCCTGGAAATAAACCATTTTACGTTTGGAATGAAATGACTAATTTCACAATTTTTCCATCTCTTAATCGTAAGAGCCCCTACAAGATGAACGGCACCCACATGATGTATGAACGACCCGATAAAGTTGATACAGCTTCGCTAATTTATTATTTATTTCTACTTTAATGCACAAACGAGTACAAAAGGCGGACTTGATGACAAAATCATTCTCTACCAGTTAACCATTGGTCGAGACAAAAATGCTGATTGAATGTTGATTGTGATTATCCACCTTAAACTGGCCACTCTGCGTAAAGGGTTGGTTTATGGTTCCACTTATTGTAAACGCCCTATGAGTACAAAAGATGATGATAAACATGTTATTTTCCAATCCCGTTTTTCCATATAACTGGCCCGCTTGTCACAGTGGGTAGAGATACGGCCTGTCACGTGGTCAAAATTGCGTTTTGATTAACATCCTGGACATGTTAACTCATTTGTGTTTGATTTGTGTCTGAATTGTATCTATTCGTCCAAGTACACATTATACTTAGACAGGATACGAAAGTTATTAGATGGATGGTTCAATCAACTTATTTAAGACAACTTTGGTAATTTCCGTCATTGCCATTTTGTATCCAATCCTGCGACTAATCAAAAGTTCGAGTAACTATACACGTTATAAGCAGGACCAGGAAATTCATCTGCATCTTCAAAACCCTTAGATATGTGATACCGGAAAACTCCCAAAAGAAAGACTCTCCCAAACACCTCCTCAACCAAATATACATCTCTCTTACGCAATCAATCATCACCTACTGCATTCCAGTTTGGGGAGGTGCCGCAAAATCACACTTCATAAATTTAGAAAGAGCACAACGATCACTTATAAAGGTCATGTATTTCAAAAAAAGACGATTCCCTACAGACACCTTCTATAACATCAGTAGATTGCTTTCAGTCAGAAAGTTGTATATAACTTTAGCTACGCTGAAAAAACACAAATCCCTACCTTACTTTCCGCACCTCTTGACGAGGCGGCGAAAAAATGTAGCCCCCTCTAAATCTTTTAAAACAACATTTGCCAGTAGACAATTTGGTTCGCGTTCCACATTTTTATTCAATAAAATTAATAAGGAATTGAATATATACAGCACTAACCACGTCACTGCAAAAAAACTAATAGAAGAATGGCTTCAGTTAAAAACATACAATGAAGTAGAAACTATTCCAAACCGCAACATGTAGCACATCCACAAGCACACGACGCCCACACACCCACACCCATTCACACACGCACACACATGCACACCCACACACACACACTTACACACACACACACACACTTTGGCTTTCTAGAATTTATAATGTGAAAATATCAGTTACGTATGTAAACCTCTAAATTTAGACTTAAATCTAATTAGAATAAGGAAGAGCGGGGTCTCCAAACACAGGCTTCCCGGCTTAAATGGAGACACCATCCCCTACCATCTAAGTTATACTTTGTTAACGAAATAAATATTTTATTTATTTATTTATTTTATTTACCTATACTTTGAAAATTCGGTAGTTTTAAGAAACGCATGACTGTACGAGTTATTTATCATTTTCTAACAAAAATGTCTAGAGATGGCAAAACTCGTTGAAGTCTTTTATATGAAACTAATATTGACGTAGTTTTTGTTATCTTAATTAGGCCCGCAATACACATATTAGAATAGACGACATTTATTGAACAATGTGACCCCACACAGAATTATTTTAATACAGCAGTTAATACGGAAGTGATCCTTATTAGATTAAGTGCTGATTTATCAAAAGTTATAAAATATTAATCAGACCAATAATTTACAAGCAGATTTGGAAATGTTGGACGTCGAAATTTGTAATTGTGTCCTTAATTGCAATATGTCATTTCGACATTTGAAATCTGCTGAGTTGTAGTTTATTGGTCTGATAATTTCTATCTGAATATTGAAAAAACAGGTCTAATGTTAAACAAACTTCTTGCCTATTAAATGAAGATTGCGACAGTTGCAATTTTAATTTGATTTCAATGAACAATTTGGATGTTTTGGAAATGAAGATATAAACGCATCTTAAAATACTAGGCGTGTTTTGCGATGATTTTAGTCACAACTATAGCTGATAAAAGTGATGACATTGTATGAGCTAATTACTCAGTTAAATCAAATGGATCAGAGTCACTTAATGATATGAGCGTAATGAATTGTAACAAAGTTCACACTTACAATCAATCATCATGATATGCAAAGTTACATTCAATTGACACGCATACGATTCCTTAAATGGACAAAAGCCATTTCATTAAATAGACAAGTGGGTGAAATATGCGTTCCAACCACACATACGTGTGATGTCTTGGCATGTCTTAAAATAATTAACATACATACAAAGATAAAATGTCACGATTATGAGAGTATGTTCGTAGAAAAATACTTTCTAACTTGCTTATTTGCTTAGGACATTTATAACATTTTATGGCTTTTGATCAATCTATATTGATGCCGCACAGAACATTGAATACCTATAATCGTTCTATATTTTAATCGTCTTTTGCATTAACTTTTGGGAGTAATGATAATGAATCACTAACTTTAATTGATGTCACTAAGTGCGGCTAATAATCCTATATATCCGATGTAAGCGATTGTAGTTCATATTTCTTTGATTTAACAGAGAATGTAAAACAAACGCAATTATTATTGCTATTTAAAGGCTCAAAAACGAGTTGACAAAAGGAATTCACCTAGTCCTTAAAAAGGAAATATTTAGGATAACCAAATTTACAACGTTTCATTTTTTATTTTGAGTGGATAATAAATCGAAGTTATTTATTTTAAAGTTATTTCAAAGGGATCACGGCTATCGAAGCTAGTCAATAAATATATTATTGCTCGTGTAATATTGGCTCGATTCATAATAAAACTAATGTTATTTCTTAAACGAATTTAATTCTCCCTCTACTGATTGAGATGTTAAATTTAATGGTTTTACCATCAATACGTGTAACGTCATCGTAATCACTTTAAAGTATTGATCCAATCATTACTATAGCTGAATGAATAAAATCAATCGTATTGTAGTTCCGTTTTTTTTAAATCGAAATATGAAATTTGCTATGGTAGTCGAAATAAATAAAATAGTGTTGACCGACAGACTGACTACAAACAGGGGAGGGTATTTGGCCTTTGCACTTCGAACGAATTTGAAGTGAGGCTGTATTTTGGCGTAACAACGCCAGTGTTAACGTTTGAGTGGAAAAAATCTAAGCCGAATAACATTCGAACTTATTCATTTCTTCTTTTTATTATACAAATGACTGATAATACCAATTGCTTCAAAATGAAGCCAATAGACAAATTAAGTTGGCGTTTTTTCCTGATCACGATCGAGATTAGATTTAGCGTTAGCCAGAATAGCATAGCTTGTCCCAGTCTGAATACTGCGTTTAATATTTTTTATTATCATTTTAAAATATTACAAATCGTCAAGTAATTATTGTACCCTGCCTCAGTGTTACAAATGGATAAAGACATCTTCGTTGTTTCTGTGATTTGAAAAAAACTTGAAAATATTTTACAGGAAAGGTTTTTTAAAATTTTAATTATTAACACCTCTTTAAAACTTAGTGCAAATGTACGCATTTTATAAGGAAAGTGGTTTTATTCCATGGACTGAATATGCCTTCGTTTTGGCTTAAATTCATCTAGAATATGCACTTTTCTACGAAACACGCCTTTGATGGTTGTGTACAACTATGAAATCAAACAAGCATGCAAACCGCCTGATGGTAAACGGTTACCGCAGCCTATGAAAACGTTAACGCCAGAATATTTCAACGTGTAACATCCTAGATATATTCACCATATACCTATCACGTGTGGTTAAAGCAAGGCCGCAAGGTTAACACAAAGAAACACCCATTAAACACAAACACTCACAATAACAACTGTAACAGTGATAGCCGTAGATATAACCGCGCAGGCGCATCCCTGCTTGAGCTGTCGCTTCCTTGACAGCCTGAGGAACTCCTCAGTCCTCGCGTCGATCGTCCTGTACAGCCCGAACTGTCGGATTCGGGAGCTAGTGCTCGTGTTCACTGAACCTTCACTAGACATTGTTCCAAAAAGTATCAATCACATCACTATTTAACAATTTTAAAAGTATTTGCTAGTATGTTTGTCACACGCGTTCTGTGTGCGCAAGCGCAGGGAAATGCTGCGGGTTGTTGGCGTGAGTCGCGGTTGTTTTCCTTCGAGATGCGCGATTTGTGTTTAGGGGTGGGGCCGGTGCTTTCTTTCAACTGTCGATGTTATCGTTACGTGATTGGTAAAAAACTAGTGCATGGGAGTGCGGTTGTTTTTGTGCATTTCGTTTTGATTGTATATCAAAACGTTTGATTCGTCGTATTTCTAAATGAGCTAGTATTCTAAAGCTTAAAGCTTAAAAAACTAGGAAATACTTAGTAAATAATTTAAAGTCAGAAATATAGTTAGATTACTAAACAATATTTACATGTATTCGCAGTACCTACCCAATACTAGAATCTGTGCAGAATTCGAAGAATTGGTAGTCGTACGAAATTAATTGGTTCAGTCATGAAAAATATTTCATTGTTTGTTTTTACCAAAAATTCAGTTTCTTGCAACGTTTTTGGTACCGGTGTGCTTTGATTTACACTTGGTTGAATTCTAGAACGCACTGTCACTGCCGTAATCCTTCATCTTATAATATCCGATCGTTTGTACTTTGACCTATTGGTTTGGCTAACAGGTACTACGAAAGCTCGCCTTATTTTGAGTCCCTGGAGAATCTCGAGATGGGTGTCTAAAAAATATAATCATATTTTATATCGACTCAGTCACATCCCTAGTCCTGCAAGTGCAGGGTACTGGAGCGTGCGCCAGCGAGACTCGCGCGCACTAATATACATATTGACGGGAGAAACGTATATTATGTGTGATTTATACAACACAACATAACATTAAGTGTGTGCCCAAAATTATATAAGAGTACTTAATATAACAACAAACATTTAGATTACGATTTATTGGTCTGTCAGTCAGAACTTGGAAAAAACAGCCATGTGCATAATTACGGCTGTAAAATGGTTTTAGTAGTTTTTTATGATGTTTTTTATGGGTAAATGAAGTATGCAATAATTAGTACGACGTAAAACATTATTCTGACAGTGATACTCGTTATTTTGATTTAAAGTGGTATTCCCTGTCGATGCTATTATGATTTTGTGTTTGCTTATAACTCATTTATTCTGAGCTACTCTTATTATGAATGTATTTTATTTATTAACGGAAGCCACAACATATTAATAATAATAAAAAAATATAAATATTAAACAAATAATCTTTTATTGTTTTTATCTTCAAAATCAAGGACACCTGACTTTAATTGATAGTCCGTAGCCTTTGACTTCTCCCCAACAGATCAAAAATCGAGCTGAAGTAGGCACTGAAAAAAGTTGTCTTTAATAAGTTATTACATTTATGCTATTTGGGAATTCAAAAAAAGAGATGATCACTTGCCATCAGATGACCCTGAAGCTCGTTTGCTCCCTCAATCAATCAACAACAAAAACATACAACAGCCCTTAAACGTCTATGTCCTGAGATATGGGCCACCCCGGCACCAACTGCTCAAAGTGCCTTTCTAAGCATAGAAATGTCCGAAAAATACATTACTAAATTTTGGTCGGTGTGTCGATCCTATTTCTGACCCGGCGTGCGTTGCTTTTTGACGGCAATCGTGGCCGATCCACTCTCGAAACTAAGCACGAGCACTTTACTTGATTTTGATAATAACACCCATGTTGTAAGGGCATTAAAAGTTAAACTACCTATGACCGCCAGCAAAATGTTATGTTTGGACTCCGGAAGTATTTTCTTAACATTTTACTCACTGAACTGTTGCTTTTATTACGTAAGAGAAATCAATTAAAACGATTGAATGCTAAAATAATATTCAATGCTGGATTCGATAACGAATCTGTTGCATAATTACTTATGCCAGATATTTTTGAAAGGAATCTGCTGAGTAAGCGAATAATTGTATCTTTGCTTTCATGTTATCAATTCACTGTGAGTCCGTGAACGACGTAAGTCACTTTCCCTGTGATAGTAATGGATTCATCGTATTCGACAGATTTATTAAGATAGTTGTACATTTATCACTTTTTGTCACAAGTATTTGAATTTTAAATCCAAGAGTTTTTGTGGTCAATTGTAAACATCGTGTTACTTTGTTTCAGTGATTGACTGCTGTATAATATTTAAACTTGTAATTGCTGGTTTTACAATAGCTAGGAGTTCCACCTACCTACTAGGGGTATCGACCCTAGAGCCACAATATACCACAGTTTTATTGTACTATGCTAAAGCCCCCATCTCAGCTAAGCCATCTGGCGGTAAATCTCCTCATTGCACAATTATGGAACTATTCTGAAGATATTTTATTTCGAAGACGTTCTTATTTTGAAATCCAGCATAGGAGAATACGTAAGCCTCTAAAAGAATACATTTGGATTCTTTCAGCAGTATTATAAAGCGCCCTGTCAGCAGCATTTCGGAACCCCGAAATTTATGCCGGTGCGACTTCCGAATTTTTCTTCTGCATAAATACTTAGATAGTAGTTGATTTGTATCCGGACTGGATCCACCTCACCCAGGATTCAAGACCTGGACTTCAAAGATTGAATACAGTGTCTTAGATGTAAGAACATCTCTACCTCTAAAACTGATATGTGTGACTTGAGATTCTAGGAAAACAGGACGAGAGTAAATCCAAAGGTAATCGGGAACCGCACGCATTTTCTAAGTTTCTTGCTTAATCTTCTCTGTAAAAAAAGCCTTCTTCTCTCTACGCATTCATCTATTCTGTAGTGTAAGAGTATTGAAAATTCAAAAGTACTGTATTTAAGGTCTTCTTCACTGAAGAATATTTGAATTCGAATTCACATGCGTTTAAGTAACTTGATAAGATGTTTTAAAATTAATTTTAAAAATATTCGTTATATTGGAATGTGACCGGTTTAAATCATGAATAAGCTAGAACATGGTGCTACACTAAAATTTAATAAAGTTTCAAAAGGTCACTCTAGGAAATGAAATATTGATGAGATAGTCGCCTTCAAAAGTTACAGGTGCTATTCAATCTGATTTAAAATTATGACTTGTTTCGCAGCGTTAACAATTTTATGGTGTTTTTATTATGTGCTTTGTGCTAAAGTAATTTATGGTGCATTAATAAAACAAATAACAATATATTTTAAAAATAGATTTATGAGGTTCCTATCAGACATACTAGACAACGGATAAACATACCTAATTAAATGTTATGTATGTCATACATAATATACAGAGGAAACATCCAAATTCTAGACCGATAAAAAACTGACATGTCCAAGCATACTAATGTTTGTACTATGCGTAGATTAGTAGTTCTATGTTAGAGTAGCAGTATATTAGTGTATAGATTTAGTATTGTATTTTTGGGAATCGCCGCGGCGTGCTTCGGAAGACACGTAAAGCAGTCAACCCTGATGGCATACTGGCTGAACTGGGTCCTTCAAAACATCTGCCATTACTTTCAGATGTTGCCAAACCACCCTAGATTCAACGAAGTAGGCTAGTTAGCCTTACATATATCGCTCCCAAAATTCGCGCTGACCCTCGTTATTAGAGGTTGGCTCGCACAACCTCTTGGTTGAGGTGAGGCATAGGTCCAGCAGATTGACGTAAAAAAGCCAATTGTTACATTTATATAGACTTGTCATGACGGCTTTTAAATGAAGTGCAGACACCGCAGTTGCAAGATCAAGGTCAAGGTCAAGATCAAGATCAAGTTAAAAATGACCTATTGCGTCAGTCCTCTTACAGGAGATCCTGACTCGACTTAATGCTTCAGTTCAAATAAATGCAAAACTCAAACAGAACCCGACTAAGTTCCAATCATAAAGGTGACAAAATGTGACATAAATACAAGCTGCGCCATTCATTCGATTTCGTTTAACTTACTCAGCTCACATGCCGCGCTGACTGAAACGGAGCGAAATCCATTTTTCAATTATTCGCTTTATAAATTGTAAAACCAACATTTTACGATTGTTATCACTGTTCGATTTCAGTTTTTGTCACTATCTTTTAGGGTTGTACCAGTTTGCATAAATACAAGTCTTTGAATGATCTTTAGGCCGAAGCCGAAGTAGGTATAGCCCTTTGAGGGAAACATACGTAATCGAGGCCTTCATAAAAAGTGCCTATTCCTTTTTGATAAGAGAGATTTCTAATCTAAATTCGCGATTTGGAACTCACTGCTAGGCAAAAAACTAATTTCTTCTCTTCCCGTCTTGCGTATTTAGTGATTTTGTAAAATTCGTTCTACGAGTACCTAACTGGTCTACTTGTAGATAGAACACCTGTCCATACAATATTTCAAATCTGACATTAAGCGGCCATGTTAGCAACAGTAGAGAAAATAGAGAAATGGCTGCAAGGCGACCTGTGATGTGATTGGCTATTTGCTCTCTCAGATTTACTCGCGGCGTGCATGCTAGCCCCGCTGGATTTGATGTAAAGCAAGCCTTTCTCTCAGATGGTCAGCTGGTACTGGTGGCAACCCTAGCCCACGCCGAAGCGTGACGATCATAGTCGTCTATTTATTATCGGCTTTGATTAATGAAGCCGCAGGAATGCGCGCGCGCCTCTTCCTACTGCGAAGAAAGCGAATATTATGATAAACGCACCTTATGTTGTGGTTTCGAGAGAAAATGTGAGTATGATGGAAAGAAAATCTTTCATGAGTAACACGGTAGCATAAACATTTCGCTGATGGCGAGGTATACTGTGGCTAATAAAACCAGAGCTTGTACTATGGGTGTCAGATTGTGTAAAGTTGCTTAAATATTTCTAGCTGACACAAAACGATCATAAGTATTCAACACCGTGAAGGTTTGCCTTGGGTCCGAATTGAACCCACAACACTCTACATTATCACCTCTGAACAGGTGCGTCTGACTACAAACGCAAGTATTTATGATGGTATAGGAACAAGCCATTAAGATCGTCGAAAATCTCAAGCAAAACTTAGTACTTACTAAGCGTAGAACTTATAGTATTAGTAAGCGATTCTTGAAAACATCATTTCTGAACTCGGTTCTGAAATCGAGCTCGCCTGTGGGAACAGGCGAAATCGATTTTGAAGAGCTATATTCTCAAATTGTTTCATACGACGTAAACCACAACTTAAACGGTCATTTTCACACACAGTATGCAAACTAGCATTAGTTTTAAATGCACGTAGAAAGCATTGCTCGCCGTGAACCGTCTGTCGAGCGTGAAATGTTCCGACCGTAGAACGTAACTGCGCTGCGTTAGTTTAACATTTTACATTACATATCAACGGCAAATGTAAATAAAATTTCGAATAATTTAATATGAAACCACATATACGTTGACAGTTACCCAGTTAAGAACACATAACAATGTGTTCTTAAATAAATTAATAAATTAGCGAAACGGCTAAAAATCAGCACTCGCTGGCGTATTATTAGCGCTCCTATCTGCTATGCAGCTGAGCCACCCCCAAAGGCTATCTCAAGATTATCAAAGTGTTAAAGATTTTTGCGATTTTTCAAATTGTATCATTATTGTGTCAACTGAAGATCGACATGGCAAAAATTCATTATTTTTGTTGTGTTGTAGCTTCACGGTTGGCCTACTTACGATCTCTCTTATCCAGAGCATTCAATATCCATCTTATGCTCTCTTAAGAAATGTTATAAGGCACATTGTGTGATAAAACGTAATATCAAGCTTTGCTGCCGTTCATTTATTTTGCACTTCTTGGTTATTATTAAAAAAATAGTCATAGCGAGTCATGAGTCGAAATATCCAAATATATTTATTTATATGTTATCAGTAACTAGTTGACTCCATTTAATAATGTATTCGTATTAAAAATGTGGTGGACCTAATTTTGATTAACTGGTAAGAAATATATTAAGTAAGTAGTTTGTTCAACTCTTAATGTTTGAGTAGTTCACTCAATTATATGCTTTGTTTAGCTGTGGAAACTTTTTTGGCTCATGTATGTCTTGGATAGTTTTAATTCAATGTGCTAAATCATGCTGCATGTTTCCTCTAAAAATCTAAATCTACTGCAGGGCAAAGGCCTCCCCTCTCAATCTCCATCCCACACTGTCTAAGGCCAATGTCGGCCAATCTCTCTCACAGGAATTTTTCCTCATAACATGTGAAAATGGTTTGCAATTAAAGATAGGAAAACCAGAAAAAGTACTTCTAAGTAAGTCTAAGTACTTGGCATCAGGCGGGAATTGAACCCGCGTCTTTCGCAAACCGGGCGACTGCACTAGATTTCAATTGATAGATAGATAGATGGCAAAAACGGCTGTCATGGTTATTCTACAGCCATAGTTTGGGCTCTAGAATAACCATAACAGCAACGGTCATAAAAAATATTTTAAAACGAGTCTGCTTTTAAACATGACTATTTCTTTCTGCTCGTTCGCAGTAACGTTCTACTGTAGAATTCTAATTAGTATCTAAAATATAGGGCAGGCGTTGCACTTCGGTGAAAATCTCATTCATTAAGAAGGAAAAACCAAAGTTTTTTTCGGTATAAAGGAAGAAACCTATGAGTGGCAAATAAAATCTCCCAACATTGTTTATTTTTTTTATTAAAAATATTCTTAAAACCTTAAATCAATATTAGTTGAAGGCAGTGTCGATTCACAATTATTTTTTGAGTATTCCGTATTATTTAAGTTATTTATAAAATATATACACGAATATCACTAGAACCATGGTAACTCAATACCTACTATATATACGTACAATATATACATATTAACTTGTTGTTAACACACAAACTTAATAAAAAAAACTTGCGACTTATGAGCTGCGCTCATGTGCCTGACCACAAGCCCTCAAAGCAATATTAAGACCGAAATAGCAAACCTTTATGACAACCCAAATCTTTTAACAAATCCGATGTTGACTTACAACAGATACATAGTTTTAATACTGCTTTAAGAGATAGCGGTTAGGCCACAGTTTGGTATCACAATTATGGCATCTTAGTAGAAATGTACAATTAGATTAGACTAAATTAAAAGACGAATGGCACCGATGGTCGGTCGTAGAAGTAGCCTTGGTCTTCGATGAAAGGCTTTCGTGTCGTTGAGGGGGGAATGTACTTGACTGGGGGGATGTACACCGGGGCTTGAGTTGTAGGCCGAATGTATACTGGGGGCCTAGTGGTTGAAGGTGGGATGTATACAGGGGCCCTAGTGGTTGAAGGCGGGATGTATACAGGGGCCCTAGTGGTTGAAGGTGGGATGTATACAGGGGCCCTAGTGGTCGAAGGTGCGATATATACAGGGGCTCTTGTGGTGGAGGGTGCGACGTATTGAGTTGGGTATGTAAATTGATTAGATGGCTGTGGGTAGTAATATCCAGTGGTCTTTTCTACGACGGGAGGCCTCGTAGGAGGTGGAGGCGGTGGCCGTGTGGGTGGGGGAGTTGGTGGCCTTGTCGGAGGTGGTGGCGGTGGTGGGGGCCGTCTTGTTGTTGTTGGCGGTAAGTAAGTCGGAGGAGGAGTCCTGGGAGGTGGTGGTCTGGTTGGCGGCGGTGGTGGTGGTGGAGGCCTTCTCGTGGTGGATGGGGGTAAATAAGTTGGAGGAGGAGTTGGCGGTGGTGGTGGCCTTGTGGGTGGAGGAGTTCTCCTCGTTGGAGGTTGTATGTAAACAGTTGATGGCGCGTTAGGTCTAGCCGTTATTGTGGGGTAGTTGAATGGTACTTCAGGCTTAGGGTAGCTGTAGCCGGTGGTTCGGTATGTGGGTAAGATAGTAGAGTACGTTGGTGCCCTGGTTGTAGGCGGGGGAGGTGGGCGTCTTGTGGTTGTTGGTGGGGGTGGTGGGCGCCTTGTGGTTGGAGGGGGAGGTGGGCGTCTTGTGGTTGTTGGAGGAGGAGGAGGGCGCCTTGTGGTTGTTGGTGGTAAGTATGTTGGAGGAGGAGTAGGACGTGGTGGAGGCCTAGTCGGGGGAGGGGGGGGTAGGTACGTGGCTGGCGTTTTGAACGTGGGTGGCCTAGTTGGAGGCGGTGGTGGAGGTGGTGGTCTTCGGGTAGTGGTCGGAGGAGGTGGCGGCAAGTATGTAGGCGCTCTAGTGGTAGCTGGTGGTGGCGGCCTTGTTGGTGGAGGTGGGGGTAAGTACGTTGCTGGGGTCTTGAAAGTTGGAGGTCTTGTTGGCGGTGGAGGAGGAGGTGGAGGTCTCCTGGTAGTTGGAGGTGGCGGCGGCCTTGTAGGAGGAGGTGGGGGTAGATAAGTAGCTGGTGTCCTGAAGGTAGGAGGCCTAGTTGGAGGAGGTGGGGGTGGAGGAGGTGGTCTCCTCGTTGTTGGTGGTGGTGGTGGCCTGGTAGGAGGTGGAGGTGGTAAATAGGTCGCTGGGGTCCTGAAAGTAGGAGGCCTAGTTGGTGGAGGTGGAGGAGGAGGCGGTGGTCTCCTTGTTGTTGGTGGCGGCGGAGGCCTGGTGGGTGGTGGTGGAGGTAGGTAAGTTGCTGGAGTCTTGAAAGTAGGAGGTCTAGTTGGAGGAGGTGGAGGCGGCGGCGGCCTTCTAGTGGTGGTAGGGGGCAAGTATGTCGGAGGAGGAGTACGGGGAGGTGGTGGCCTTGTAGGCGGTGGTGGAGGTGGGAAAGTTCTCCTAGTCGTTGGTGGCGGCGGTGGCCTAGCTGTTGGGTACGTGAACGGCACACTGGGGCTAGGGTAGAGGTAGCCTGTGGTTCTGTAGTCGTCTAATATAGTTGAGAAAGTGGGGGGTGGAGGAGGCGGTGGCCGTCTCGTCGTTCGTGGTGGCGGAGGCCTAGTTGGCGGTGGAGGTGGAGGTGGGGGCCGTCTTGTTGTAGGTGGTTGTGTGAAAGGTACTCTTGGGGTTGTGTATACGTATGCGCGAGTAGTTGGCGGGGGAGGGGGAGGAGGCGGTGGCCGTCTCGTTGTCGGTGGGGGCGGAGGCGGTGGCCGCCTTGTTGTCGGAGGTGGGGGAGGTGGTCGTCGTGTGGTAGTGGGAAGGTCGAATGGTATACGTGGTGTGTTGTAAACGTAGCCGGTCGTTTTAGGGATGACTGGCGGTGGGGGCGGTGGGGGCGGTCTTGTAGGTGGTGGAGGCGGCGGTCTCGTCGGCGGTGGAGGAGGCGGTCTCGTCGGCGGCGGAGGCGGAGGCGGCGGTCTCGTCGGCGGCGGCGTTGGTCGCCTCGTAGTCGGCGCTGGGTAGTAATACTCCCTCGTCACCGTCTCTTGCGGAGGCGGTGGAGGTCTGCTAGGTGGCGGGGGAGGCGGGAACGGGATCGACGGCTTCGGGTAGAAGTAGCCATCCTCGTCCAGGTCAGCCTTGATTGGCACGCCTAATACACCATAGTTTTGGTTGGAGAATGAAGGGATCGCCCGAGCGGGGCGGTCGGCCTGGCAGGTGTGGTACACCGCCAATAGCACGACGGCAAGGTGCAGTGACAGCCTCTGGAAAGAGAAATAATGATATGTTTATTATCACAGTTCGAAGTAGGTACCTAAATGAAATAGTCACTAGACAATACAGTGGGCTGATTGAAATTTAGCTTGAGAAGATATATGGTTGATATTATTAGGTAGTTTCAAGGTGGATATACATTTCAGTCAAGAATCTGAGTTTCGATTGATAGTAATGCTTCAGCAAAATATCAGTCAGCGCGCGCAATATCAGTGCGCGCGCTGACTGATCATGACAGTCAGTATCATGACAGAAAACTCTTTTGCGCACTCTGTCTGTTTCGTAGAAGGAGTCACCGTCAAAAGTGTATTCTAAGCGCTATAGAACTAGGTCGCAAAGTCATTTAAATAATGATTGGATACTTTTGAAGCTGACTAGTAGTTCCATAAAGTTCAGAATTGATTTGTATACATTTTATTATTTCAAGACGAATCAGTTCTGTAACAACAAGAATTAATGTGGTCTCGTTGTTTGACTACGCTTCTGTTCAAATATGCCACTGTAGGTTTCTGTTAATCAATATTAAAATCAAATCTAACATCGCTCATAATTATCGTACTTATTGTATTTATGTCAAAGTTAATATATTCCATGTAAATTTAAAATTCTGTATACCAAGGATAATGTTGCAATGTTAGCTCACGCTGTTTACTTGTATTTGGATAAAATATCTTGTGTGACCTTACGGTCAATAACATTAGCTTCTGCATGTTTTTCTAAGCTTTAGTAACAACGAAGAGTGTTATTTTCTACTATGCGGCACATTTCTATCTTGGCTTCGCTCAGCGAAGTGTGGCCTTCCGAATGTTCGCTGTGAAAGAAACAGTTGCCCCTCTGATGAAAAATGTGCTAGCAAGTTTTCTTACAAGAGAAAATGTAAGCAATAACAACAATTAAAATAATATTCATACCTATTCTATTTTCATTTATTCTAAATTATGTTCTTTTTTTATTGTATTTCAAATAGGTCAAGGCCACAATTTGAGTGAAATAAATAAAAATAAAAAGTGTTACATACTACGAGTTGCATACTCGTATTTACAACTTAATTTGTGAATTCATTGACTTCAACTTTAAGTAAACAATTTGTTTTCTTTTTGACAGTTTTTTGTATTATAAAAACTAAGCAGTCGTTGGATCTGACGAATCAGCAACTGTTGGAGAGAGATAATGTGGTCAATGATGATAAAAGTATATAGGCTACCCCAGTTGAGGAAGCGACACCAAAAAATTGTTGCTTTTATTAAATACATCAGGCATATTTGACCACATTTTTTGGCTGCACAAGCTCTGTTTAACTTATTTTAGTTGAATATCCCAGAATTGTAGTAATTTGTAGGTACTAAATAATTCAATTCGCTTTGTAGTCAGACGGAGCTTTTGGCAAGCTATACGGATAACCTGACAAAGGTCGCAGGATGCAACCCGCTTACTGTTTGGGCGATTATAGTCTGAAATGTTTCTTTCTACAGTTCATAGATATTGACCGTTTCAATTAGCTGCTGGTTACCAAAATACATTAAGTTCTAAAGACCCTCTTGCCAATTCAAACATACAAGCACAACATTTGATCAAATGTTTGTTTAAGCTACAAATATGTTTCAACGCCTTCAGTTCGTCGGTGTAGTGTACACATCCTGCAATGTTGTGCTAAGGAACATCGAGACTTGCATTCATAAAAATGTGTACAAACATCTCGTAAACAAATATTGTTTGTTCAACACATTAAGAGCGTCCGAGTGTGCTCAAGTATTTTAATTAGGTAGTTCGGTGCAAATTCATCTCATCTTACTATTGATATAAAATGCTCAAGTTACAAGTTCCATGTTTACGATAACATGTTTGTGTTAAGATATTTTTGTTAAAGGTGAGATATACTTCACTGCACCTAGAGATGAATTATTTATTACCTTGTTCTTTTTTGCTTCTTTATTGCTTAAAAAAGAGTACAATTGGCAATTGGAATGTTGCACTAGAACTCTTAAAATGTTGGCACAAATAAGGAGACTCTTGGCTTCAAGCGATTTCCCATGGCTTAACTATTTTCGGGAAGAAGCTCCGTACTATTCGACTGCGTCAAACTAGAGTAACTTCCAATTGGATATTTTTTGGTGCGATTATTTTCTTTACGTAATAAAAGCCTCTGAATATAACATTTGAAATTCAATTCTAAGTTGAGTGTCAGTAGTGCCTTTGAAATACTCTCCGCAATATCTCTGTTACAACTTTGGTTGCCCTATAAGCTCTAATAGGCACTGAACTCATGAGTTACTCACATGAGCTTTGAACATAGCTTTTGATTTTTAATGAGTGGAACTTAAATCACCGTATGAGTACTATACTTTAACGTCGACTGTTTTCACAAAATAATTTGATTACTTACAACCGATTAGATCAAGGTGAATCACCTTAATTTGATTAAAGATCATAAATGTTTATACATTCTGAAGACGTCAAAACAGGTGTCAACATGTTCATAACAGTTCAATAAATCAATAAAATGTTCGATATATAATCGACAATGAGTGCAAATGGGATCATGAGCATAAACAGGCAGTGTTTATGGTTGGTCAGTCGGTCTGTGCGTCAGACGAAATATGTATTAAAGAAGAAGCTCAAGGTGTTCCTGTGGACGACACGGAATGTAGCCGTTGTGTGGGCCAAGCGATGAGATCTTTTCAAAATATCGATAAATTCGATACTTACATGAAACAACTAAACAACAACAACAACTTCGAGCTTTTTACGTCTCTCTGCCTGGCTTGTGCCTCGCCTCAACTATGAAGTAGTTCGAGCTATATCATAAAAGTGCAGCTCAGTACGGATTATTCGAGAGGTGGATGTAAAAGTAGGTTAGCCTAGTACTGAACCCCGCTGATAGACAAGCCGCCCTGAGGTCTTCGACGAGGCTTCAAAAAATCGCAATGTGTAAGGCTCTAATTTAATAATGATTGACTTACTTTCCTTAATGTAATTTGTTTCGCTATCTAACTAAATTATGAAATTTAAATAAAATATTTTTCGGACTGCACATTCTGGGTCTGAAGATTATGTCATCAGGCGGTGAACTTACAAGGAGGAAAGCAGTTCAAGGATATGAGGTCATAACAATGCATCTCGATAAGAACCGGATGAATATACTATTCGTTTATTAATGTACTACTTAATACAAAAAGGCAATTACGATTCCAATTCTTTCGATAGTTATTTACTTTGCTTACCAGCGATTAATTTGCATAAATGTTTTTATCTTAATAAATTGCAAATTGCAGTCAGGTGGCCTCCATTGAATTTCGCCAATTTATTTTTGAATAACCTGTTTGCATTATAACAACAGTCACAATAGGAAATCGATGTCTACCTAAAAATGCAAAAGTAAACATACTACTTATAGTGTAGACGAGATAATTACCTAGCTTCTACGCTTATCGGCTGTCAAATCCAACGAAACAATAGTCAATAATTTGCCGAAATCCATAATTATTACTGTTTAGTCCTTGCGTAGGCGCAGGTGGGAAGGCATGACAAGTTGTATGTACACAATAACAAAGGTCATGTAATGATTTGTTGGTAGGTCATAGACGTCACATAATTATTGGTGACGATTCTGCTAAGACTGATTATAATTCGAAAATATTTCCTGAAATTTATTCAGGAACATCTGATAGCCCATTATTTGTATAAGCAATGACACTTTGCCATTGACGATGCATAAAAACAGACGAGATGTTATCACTAAATAGTATAAAACAAAGTAGGTAGTTTTCTCTGTCCCTATGTGTGCTTAAATCTCTAAAACTAAGCAACGGATTTTGATGCAGTTTTTGAATAGATACAGTGATTGAAGAGAAAGGTTAATATGAATAATAACATCGCATAGCACCCGTGCAAGCCAGCCAGGGTGGGTCGCTAGTAACTTATAAAATCTTGATAAAAACATCTTGACTGTTTTAAAAAGCGCGATAAGAATAATCTTATTGCTATACGTCGACTATTCCATAGTCTATGCAAAGTGCATCGTGGTGCATGCAGTGCGTCTCGCATGCTGATTAGCCTGTAATGATAGCTGATCTGTGAACACTTCGGATTGTTTACGGCTCTATACACCTTGTCCTACGTCTCGAATATACATGGCGCTAATTAAATGACTAAATTAAAAAATAACAAATACAAAGGTTCGGTTATTCGTTCATGTGTCTTGCTATCCAGACGTGGAACGCTCTTCCAGCGCATGTGTTTCCTTCTTTCTATAATCCCGGGTTTTTTTAAACAAGGCGGAAAAAGGCATTTAATTCAATTCAATAATTTATTGCAAAACCATAATGTTACATTTTAGGTGAGACCAGTATTATGGGCCCTGTTTGTCGGGCACGCAACATAGATATATTTAGATTTATGCAGGCCTTCAAAATGAGATTGACCAGCCCAGTAGTTACTTCATTACTACACTTGTCAACCCCATATCCGGACCTCACGGCTGCTTCGCATCAGGTGCAGTGAGATCATTTTGAAGGCCACATTGAAAATCATAATAATAATAATCCCAACCGCTGAAGTTACAAACGCAAATAAAAGTAAACCAGTTCTCACAAGTATAGCTGTAATTATGACCTCTATAGATAATTTACAGGAGCGCATGAGATTGCAGGCGAGCACAAATATTTGTTGTACTGGATCTGGGTGTTTGTGGTAGGTACCTTCACCTTGGGGTCAGAGCAATATACCATTGTGATGTTGTCTCATAATAAATATTTTAAATCATCAGTTCAGCTCTGAGTCCTTACTGAGAACTGAACTGATGATTTAAATCCTTACTTATCGTAAGTCCTTACTTACGATTCAAAGTTGGGGGGTTAGTCAACTTAATGTCGCATGTTTTGGTGTAATGTCCTATTAAAAGAAGCGACTCTGATCATAAATACACCGAAGATGGCAAGCTTGCTAGTTAATTTATAGTAAAGCAAGCCTGACCCCAGTTACGACATGACAACACTGACGCGGCGCTACGACTGAGGACAAACATGTCGGTAACCAGCGGACATACGCCTTCTTGTAATGATGATCAATCAGAAAGGAGTACATTATCGATTAATGAAAATGCATGTTGTCTCAGCAAATTGATTCCTCATTTTCGCACTACATAAAACAAGCGGTGTTTCCCCCACATCTCTTCATTTTAGCCCCTTAATCGCACGTGGGAAATCTATTTCAATCTCTAATCTTGGAATCAGAAGCGGAGTGAAATGTTGTCCGGATAAAAATGACGCGACTTAGAAATCGGGTCATTATATGGGGGACCACACTGACTGAAATTCAGTAACGCGTTTTCCATGCATCGCCGTGTTTCGAAAGGCACGCTTAGCATAAGGTAAGATTTTACAAATATACAAATAAGCTTACGTTTTGTCATATTTCGTAATAGATGTTCTTGTAAATTCGACTACGAGTAAAAGCGATTCTATCAAACTTATTTGGTGATTGGATAACGTTCAACCACTTTGTTTATTCCTACAAAAAGACCGGAGTCGCTCTCATGAGTCATCATAAAGTTCATCCGTTCGAACTGAAATTTTAATTAAACAATCACCCAATGCAATCATATTCGATTGCGTAATAATAACATCTTAACTTAACTTAAGGGTCAACGCATTTTATTGTTTGACAGAATTACTTTGGATTGTAATTAACTAACAAGTGAATGTCATTTTCAGTTCCAAATTACATACATACTCGTACATACTATCACGCGACTTTCCCGTCGGGGTAGGCAAAGACCACTTCTTTCCACTTTTTTCGTTCCTCACTCTTACGCTTATGTGTAGAAACACATAACACCAAAAATCTTAATTTTTGACCTTATAGAGCCTTTGCAAAACCCTAAAAATAATCTGAAATTTTAGCGATTTTCAAACTGTCAAATATGCTGTTCTTACACAAAGTTGCAAAAGGGTTAGCAGTCCTATGAGGTAGCACTCAAAATCAATTCGTTACACGCGTCAGCAAGTTACTCAACTTAAACAAGTGAGTGACGAAGAAGTTGTATGTACTGTTTGTTTATATGTATTGAGAAAGTAGGCAGACGGCGGAACTTAGGAAATGAGATAACAATACTAACAGAAGACAGACATGTGGATGAACAACAATTCTTGAGGTAAAACTAGGACACGCAGTATTCAAAAACGAAAACAAAATTTAGTAGCTCTTATTAGTTAGGTATAAAGGCGATATACGGTATGGCATGCGTACGGAGTTTGAAGGCGTAATTTATTCTGTTAATATCTTAAAATACAGAAAATATCTTATTTTAGTATCTTAATTGGACAGTTTTCGTAGAGTTTAAAATGGTAACCAAAAATAAAATAAAAATTACTTTTCATGGTTTGTTTGCTCAAACTACACTTAATGAAGATATAATATTAAATTGCCACTTAGAATACAAACATTATGATTGTGTACGCCCATGAAATAATACAAATCATTGCTGATTGTGATGTCACTGCTACCCGAAAATGCGGTCACAGTGAACAATAGGTGATTTTTCATCATCAAAGTAAATATGAGGCTTCTGATCATGAATTACTTAAATGACATAAGGGCTACTTGACACCAATTCAACTGACTGGCAATTGTTTTTTTTAGTAGATAATTCTTTTCGAAATAACCGTATTGTTTGTAGACTCTTCGTCGTACGAGTATAGTAGAGCCTAGATTGCAAGTTAATTTATTTTAAGTATTATTTTTTTATGTTACTAGGTATCCATAAGTTTTGGTTCTCATAAAACAAATGAAGAATTGGTTTGAATGATTTTCGACTGCTTTTGTGTTATAAGTATGTGTGTGAATGATAAAGCAAACATGACTCTATAAATATAATTTTAAAACGGTTTTTTTTCATATCTAACGGCAGATTTTTTACAATTAAAATATAAAAAATGACATAATCTACAAAAATATGTTTGTAAAATGATCGATATCGTAGACTACAACAGCTTAATTTATGAATGTAATTCATAAAGGTTGCACAATTATGATCTGTTAATGTAATAAATTAGTCTAGTTAATCCACATTCTGGAATAAGTTTCCTTAGTTTGCATTTTAATTGATTATGCGTGATCATTTGTTTTTGTAGAGTCTCACTTTTAATATTTATTTAACGGAATACAAAAAGCTCCTAATTAACTTCAGCTAAATGCTAATGTTGAAACTAGAGAAAAAAGCCGAATACGAATTATATGTAAAGAAATGATTAACTAATACTTGTTTAAAAAGCAGATGGCTTGCGTTATTTTAATATTTCAGAAATGTCAAGGCCTTTTACTATTAGAAAATCCTAAATTCAATGCCTGTCAATGGAATTCTTACCGATAAATCTTAAAATCAGGCCGGTTTTTGAGCTGTTTTATTGCTAATTTTATCGTTGAAAAGAAGATATAATGTGTCACCGGCCTTTTTATTTTATTTATTACATTTTACAAAAAAAATATCTAGAAAACTTTACATTTTTTTATGGCTATCAGAGCTGCTTTAAAATGTTTAACATTTGAAGTAGTGTATGAAATGGTGGTTGCGGAAAATTTCACTTCAATTGTTCTTGAAGTACAAAGAGCATAGTTCAACATTCGTTGACAAAGGTATAACTAGGAGTTGCTAAGTCACGACTCACCAGAAAACATGCCATTTGTAATTTTCTACCACTTGATAAGAATACTGAGTCTAACTACTTTATACAAGTTGCAGCATCCATGATGAGTAGCCAATATCCGGCCGTCATATATTTAATTAATACCGTAAAACGGGGTGAATCACAACTGCGGGGTAAATCGCAACACTTTGATGAAAAAAAAATAAAAATTGAATAAAACCTTCTTTAACATGTTTAATAATAAATCTAGGCCTTGTTTTTCAAATGAACTCTAACTTTTCAAAGTTCGTAGTGCTTTTTTCTCACCACGTTGTATATTTTTCATCCAAAAAAGTGTTGTGATACACCCCGCAGTTGTGATTCACCCCGTTTTACCGGTACTATACTGCAGGGTATGGCTGAGCTTTATTTGGTTGGTGCCTCTATCATGCTATTTTATGTTTCCGTTAATGTGTACAAATTATTGTTTTATTCTCTGCTTGTTATATAGCCTAATAGTATTTATACTCGTGCTTTCAAAACTTAACCTTGATCTTGTGCACCGACCTAATTTCTCTGGCCGTGTGGTTGACTGGTAGAGATTCTCTTGGCATTAAGTTGTTCATTTGTTTTTTATAGTGCTATAAATTACTAGACATGCTAATCTTTGGATTAGTATAATACCGCGGAAGGTCATTTCATACTCAGTGCTTACGGCTCGTTAAATCAGAAACAAGCCGATCAGCCAATTTTACTGTCGCCTGGTGTCATCATGCCACCTATATTTGGCTCGGAGAGCTTGACTGCCTTGGGGTTTCACAATGTGCGTCGCCACGTCTTTTGTTACAGTAATGAGATGAACTGCAGCTTTAGACACGTGCGCTCTTAAATCAGATATTTATTGCTATTAGAAATACAACGAAAAATATAAAAATATTAATTTGGGTATTTTAGGGCAGATCCGGCTCGAAGGACCATCGTTATAATCATCTTGCAAACGGACGGAGACACTAGACGGCCATTGCTGCACATAGGTAATCTTCACTGAAGCATTTACGCTTTTCAAAATATCCATAAACTTTTGTTCAAAAACAACGTAATATGAATATATGTTAGCTATTATAATGTATGATCAGATTGGCAAGCAATGAAGTAGATATAATGAACTTGTACTAATTCGTAGACTAATCAGAATGCTGGGATGAGTCCGACGCTCAAACTGGCTTCAAAACTGGTTTAATGATATAACAATATTTCTGTCCCCGAAAACTAGTATTTCAACTTCCGTGGGCACTATTTATTACATTTATGACAGATAATCTGGACTAGAACTCAACAAAATTAGAACACACTACTAAAAAAAACTAGCTAATAAAGTCAAAGTTGACATGACTTTTTTGTAATTTTGTAAAATACATGACATTTGTTTGAGTTATCGCTTGGATTTTAAATAAAATAGGTATTTTTGTTTTTCTAGAAACCTTGACATATTCTTTCAATCTAGGTATTAAAAATTGATAACGGCTTAAGAATCCGGGTCAGATTTCTTTGGAACAATGGGTGCGAAATAGTCTTAGTCAACCATAACAGTTGTTATAAACAACAATTACTTGTGGTGCATGCACACTGCAGTTATTTTTTAATAACTCTTTGAAAGAAATATAATGTAATGTAAATTATTACATTACACACCAAGGAAAGCTCAATAAAACAAAAATCACCAAAGCCTTATTTTGGTTGAATAATGCTGTGTTTTGGATGACCTTGAGCTTACTTGAAGGCCATAGTGAGAAAGAAACCACGTTTGTTGCAGCGCGTCTTTTTTTTATTTTGTCATGTCTTCTCAGTAATTTCCAAATCACAAACAATTACGTTGACCGAGTCTTATGTGGACCAAAATAGTATTATTTTCGTATGAGAAACATGCATATTGTGTGTTCTGTGACAGATTAATTCGAGTTTGGATAGGTTGACAGAATCTCTAGTTCACTACTGATCCATTGTCCGCTGTCTCTTTGTATACGCATTTTCTGAATACGCAAATATCAAAATACTTGCATAATGAGATACAAAGTGACCAATTGATAATTACCTCTACAATAGTAACATTAACATTCAACAAATATCTATAAATATTTTGTAACTGTTGTTCTGTAGCCAACGCAATTGTCCAGATATAACTGTGTCTTATTGACTAACATCACTTTTAATTTGATGGACACTGAGGATCTTGACAGTTGGTAAGTAAATCAGCAGTGGGACAATGGTGGTGTTGTCTTAGACATCTGGCCTTTGCCTGACCTGACAGTTGAGCAAGAATCGTCTGAGCAGACGTTTCGTGTCAACAAATTCAACGGTTTTACGTTTTGAAAGCTGGACTAAGAATACGATATGATTTTTGATAATCCTTAGTTGTACACTTCAAAATTTTCAGAAATTTCATAAGAAGTAGGAATTTCCGAATGCTAGGAATTTCTGCCAATATACCTAGTTGACTCGTAAATAATAATGTTCAAAATATTGTGATAATTCTAAAACGAGTTTTCCAGAAAGTTACGAAATTTTGCTAGTAAAACATTTTACTCAAAGCAGATAACTCTGCCTTTTTATTCAATCGCCGAATTTTTCATACATTGGAAATGCTCTCCTTAAAAAGTTTAAAAAAAAAACCAATTGGTAAAATTACCAATTGGTTACTAAATTGGGCTCGTGATCACTAAATCAGCTTGTTTAAGTAGTGATAAAATAAACTTCTTCATATATTTTACTATGAATTTGCATTGTGATGCCTCAAGGGCATGCAATAGATTGTATTAGTTATATTGTATTCCAAAACTTTTTCTCTCCCACTACGCGGTTCAGATAAATCCTACTCATATTGAAATGCGGAAGTTTGTTTGTGTGTACCTATAGATATGTTTGTATGTGCCGTGTTGCTCCTTAACGAAAAAGCTACTGGATGGAATTCAATAAAACTTTACAATAAAATAGCTTATTCATCGGAATAAGACATAGGCCACAATTTACAAATAATATTTAAAAAAAAATAACCTAAGTCCACGCGGACAAAGTCGCGGGCGGCTGCTAGTGTAAGATAAAATAGTGTCATTTAGGGCTGTTATTATTTATTTTTTAGTTATGTGTTGTGAAATATGAACACTCAAACACGTTATTAGCACCCGCGAGGAATTCACGCCATGTTCAAAGATATTGTTGACATTTGTATTCAAACGATAGGTTTTACATGAACATTTATCATTTACTTGACAAATGTATAATTATGACACTAGTCGATCGTGCAATGGTATACCTACAGGGTTGCATGAGCTACCAGCTAGGACACAATCTTACTAATATTATAAATGCGAAAGTTTGTATGTATGGATGGATGTATGGGCTGTGTTGCTCTTTCACGTAAAAACTACCGAATGGATTTTAATGAAATTTTTCAATAATATAGCTTATACATCCAAATAGGACATAGGCTACAATTCATAAAAAAAACTTTAGTCTACGCGGACGAAGTCGCAGGCGGCCGCCAGATTTGATTAAAGAAGCTGGTGCATTTGAGCTCGACTAGATGAATATCTATTTTATTTCCACTAAAACAAATGACAACTTTGTTTTTTAAGACACACCTTACTAAAAAAATATGATCAAACAATCACGTAAGTACTGACTTTGATCTCAATGTCAATATTTTAACCCTCCATGACATTGACACTTCGCTAACTATGTCTGCCTTTGGCCTAAAGACAGTAGCCATAATTACGTAATGATCTTTCAAACAGAGCTTATTGAAATAGCAAGGCTTTGTATGCGGATGTCCAATCCAACTGACAGTCGATGACATTTATTTGAGAGGTAGCTGTAATTAATTACTAATAATGTCTAACATTTAAATTGTTATTGAGAGGTTACGTATGCCAAGGCAGTCGGAATAGGTGATCCCGAATTTCAACAATGTATTTTTTGAAAGTTTTCTGTGTTTCGGAAGGAGTGGGTACAGATAACGTCACTTCACTTCGTCACACAATTTTTAAGTATCACTGGAGGCCTTAAGGTAGCTTGATAACTAACACACTAGCCTTACATACTAGTACACAGTAAGAGAGCGTCGTAGCCCAGTGGTTAAACAGAACCCGATGGTCCCGAGATCAAATCTCGCTGAAACACACCAACATAACAAACACACCTACGAGTACTTTGTGTTTATCGTACAATTTGCGGCTAACGGTGACGGAAAACACCGATATGAAACCCAAGCAACCTGAAAAACGGCGGTAGGCTCGCCCCTTACCACGTTGGGTTCCAATTCCCTTGGCGAAATGTGGGCTTCTGGATGTTCCGTTCATCATGACGGTAACAATCAGTGTGCCTCTGACTAACCCTTTAGATCCATATCCCCACATCACCATTCGTGTTATGTTATGATATTATTAGCTGTATTTCTGAGAATACGTAATATAGAGGTTTGTTGAAATAAAAATAAAAATAAATTATTTTGTGCATTATCCTAATAAAAATGATATTACGTGACTTTTGTTAGTAACTTCTGAACTTCCCGTCGTTGTTGTTGAGTTCAAGTCTGTACTTAAGTTCGCTTTGAAGTATCTGATTAAGCAAATGTCATCTTGGCAGCCCACGTGGCTGTCAACTTAGTTTAGAGCACGGCCTACACGTTTACCTCATCTGCCATGTTGTTTACTACGAAGAATTGCGATTTATGAACGAATCTTATAAATCGGCAAAGGATTGGACCAAATATGCTATTAGAGTTAGAGTACATTTATTGTACAAAATTGTTTATAACAGTCATAAAAATGATCATTTAACCAATTTAACACTGTTCTCGTGCCCGCTTACTTTATGTGTTTTAATAATACAATAATTGTTGACTTTTATTATAATGTAATACTTGTTTTATAATGTGCCATAAAATACATACGTAATAAAGAATATGGAGAAATTTGGAAAGACCTTTGCTCAGCAGTGTGACAAAATAGGTCAACTAAAAAAATTAAAGAATATGTAAGATGTCAAAACTTCAAACTCATTTTGTTTATTATCTAGTAGTTCCATGAATCCGGAAATAAAATTTGCCATAAAGTGGTGAATTATCATCCATCCCTGCGCGACATCTCAAGCTATGTATTTAAATACCTTAAATTGTTATGAGCGTCATATTTATGAGCCAAACATTGTTTGGCTCATAAATATGAATCTTAAAAATCCTACTAAAATCACTTTTCAGCCTAAAGAAAGATCGCTCAATATCATCGGGCCCTCACTCCTCACTATAAATAAGCGTGTATTTTCTGTAAAGCAATTTCTTACTCAATAATCGAACAAAAACCGCGACCTTTTGAAGGATTCCATATCTCACGTTACATAACATACAGACTTGAAGATAGCACGTACGCGTTGTGTCACGCGAACTCTTGACCAACATCCTTGCCCGACAGTAAACTTGGCCTATTGGCTCGCATTCTTTTACTTTTCTTTTGAAATGCTAATCGTTCTAGCTAGATAATGTAATGTGTAAAATACAGCGCAAGTAAACACAGCTTTCGGTAAGGTATTGCAAAGCCGAATTTCGTTAACATGGAGTGTTTTTAGCGAAAATACCACTACGAGTTTACTCGTCTTACCTTCAAGCAGCATTAAGATAATATTTCCTATCACGTATCTTTTTCGCCTATCTAATCTGAGAAATACATTTTGATAGCTGCCAGGGTCATTATAGAAATTCAATTTTATGCAATGACTACTTTATTCCCAGCATTTTCTCATGATTCTCACCTCACTCGACTCACCTTTTATAACTTCCCTCGACTATTACAAATATTTCAAAACCGAAATTAGCCAAATCGGTCCATCCATTTCCGAGTTTTAGCGAGACTTTTATATATAGAGATAAAAGGGGTTCAAGTGTTTTGGGTGGCTCAAAAGCCAAGCCACAGCTCATGAATAGTATTTCTATTGAATTAAAGTACAATTTCCAATGACACTGGCAGCTGTCAAAATTTATTTCATATTAGTGGGACTGTAGGTGTCGATAACTGTCGGTCAGTCAATATTCATATTCATTTTCTTCAATGCTTTATTCTGCTTATAATTTAACATGGTAACAAAATACGTAACTTTAAACTAATATTTCTGATGCCAGTTCGAATCCTGTTGATAAGCAACTTTTATAAACCTGTTTTAATAATGTATTAACCTCTTGTTTGAATATTTTTTATCTTTCACTAAATTAATGCTATCATTTAAGATCCATGTATAAATTTGTCTTTATTCTAATGTCACCGATCTAAGAGGTCAAAGCAGTTCATCAACTAGATGTATATAATCTAACGTCGCGTTACTACGATAACATACACCATAGTTTTTTTCTATAATAGCCTGTACCCTCTTTTATCGAATATTCTGCATATGTCAAGTGTTTTGCGTCACTGCGTGTGAACATTAAAATATACGATACCAGTATTTAAAAAAAAAACTTGAATCGTGGAGTTTTTTTGCGATCAATTACGCGGCTGCAATTTCTTAACATTACTTATGGTCATGAAGATCTGTCAGGCAACAAACCACGTGACCACCATGAAGGTTTTTTTTATAATAGGTACCTGAGTAATATGCCTTGCGTGCCACACACAAAATCTTCCTGGGTGTTGCTCAAACCACTTGCATGAGGATAGGAGTTAACTGAATACAGTGAACCAAAAATGAGACCCAGTTTTATTGACATTTACGAGTACCATAATCCAAAAATCAAACAAACATAATTCTTGGCTAGGTATAATGTGACTCCATTAAATTAGATTATTTTCATTCTAAAACTAGTTTCAAAATTTATTTAATTTACGATTCGATAATTTGACGCACGAACAATTTTTCCATAAAAACGGATTTTGATCAAATTTCACAGACAGGTGTAGGTAATAATTTATTTTGTTATTTTAATATTATTCACGACATTATCACAGACTAATGAACTCGTTAACCGAAAGGAGTAAGTTAAATGTTTTAAAAAAGGTTTTTAACCTCAAACCATGGTTCCTGATTTTGGTTTAAAAACTCAGTTTCTTATTTATAAATAGGCACTTTAAAATCAAAAAAAAAGCACCATAGGAAGCATGGGGTTACCAAGTACCTACAGTACTGAAGCAACTGCTGGGTTGGTCAATCTCATTTTGAAGGCAGGCCTTTTATATATGCCTTTTCAAGCCCCGCTTTAAACGAACGGGATTGTAGGAAGAAGGAAACACATGCGCTGGAAGAGAACGAATCACCGAACCCTTATTGTGCGAGCCGTTAATTGCTGGATCGTGTGTGGTAAACTTAACTTGTACTAAAAGTTTTGATTCTGTGTCTAAAATAGGTACAAGTGACGACACATCTATGTTAGTTCTCAGTCAATTTTAAAATGCTTTGAAAAACATGCGCTTTTAATACTTATAGCGCAACCTCTATCAAGATGTTTTGCTCTTTAATTTAAGACGCATGTCTCAAATAAATTTTACACAAAACGGACACATCTTCAAATCCAAAACGAGACCATTTTAAAGTTCAAGTTCAAATGCAAATGCGTGTTCAAATAATTCATTTTCTCGCACTACATTAACATTATATCACCATTAATAGTAGCACCAGACTCTGACGTAATTGATTATTATTTTAAACTATTAAATTTTAATTTCTAAATCAATAGAAATAGAGTATAGTTTCCAGCACCGAGAAGGTCCAAGAGATGAGCTTCCGCATCAGAAGACTTCTTCAGCAACCTTTGGCATATTTGTTTTGTACCGACGCCGTTGGAGTGTTGACATTGAAATCTTCATTTATATTTGTGTTTGTAATTAAACAGTCACCTTCAAAATGTCAACTTTATCTCAAGTGAAAAAAATCACACCAGGAGTTGTGACTTTCGGATGATTGGAAGTTAAAAAATGACTGTTTTATTAACAAATGAGCTTTGTTTAAACGTTAGAAGACAATAAATCTCAGAAATAACAAAATTATGCCAAAATACTAGAAAATGATTAAGTATGAAAATTACACTTATTTCCGATTCTCAAGACTTGAGCATCGATTACAGCGAATAATGCCCCACAAAGGACATGTTTTCTTGTATTACTATGAAAGCTCATGATGTTGCGCAGTTTTTAAAATTAGTAAGAAGCCTTGGAATACCTTTTGTTTTTTTTAATTTACGATTGAATTTTGGTTAAGTTCTGCATGATTCACTTTTTTTTCACTATCAATCAAAATTTTTGTATCTTGTAGTTAAGTTAGGACAGTGATTATTTTAATCATAAAACTGCAATCAATAGACATTATAATAAAAAGATAATATCCAACAAAAGTCAAACGAAAAAAAAGTTATAATTATTTAAAGCCAAGTGCTCACAAAATTTTTGAAAATAACAAAAACATAATTATCTCGAAAACTACAAAAAATCGTAGAACATACATGGGGGTTAAATCGATAGGTATGGTACCCTACTATCAGCTGGCGCCGGCTTGACACCTTACAAGAAACACCCTGTATAAGTACCTATTAAGCTCTAAAGTAATTTTACAGTTGTAATGCCTTTATAAGGCTCATGACGTTATGGTTTCATTGTAAACCTATGTATGATTAAAATCTTTTGTACCAAAATGAAAAAAAAACAGGCTGTGACTATATTATCTTTTTGAATGGCCGGGTATATTGGGTCATGAATATGTTACGGCTTATGCTGAAAGATAAAGAACACCCAGATTTATCAAAAATGCTTCGGGAACTATTGATACATAAATCATTTTTGGCCTCTCATAATTCTCACCATTTTTAATTAATATTGTGTATGACAGCAGTTCACGAAAAATTGCCAAAAAAACTTTGTACTATACAACGGATAAGCATTCATATTTTTTTGGAAATACATCCATACATATTATGAGACCTACATAGGAAACCACGAGACCTATTCGAACCGATATACCATTATTCGCATGTATGGAAATAGTTTGTACGGTGCGTCGATCGAACCCGCGATCTGGTATAGCAGCCAACTTTTGGACCATAACAGCAGATCGGTCATTACACCAAAATACATTCGATATATTACACATTTTATTCTTGGAAGTCGATGATAAGTAGGTAATTAATGGGACATCGACCAGTTGCCCAAAACTGAAGATTGATTATTATACTCCGTCATAAGATCCAAGGTCTTTAGGAGACTATAAAAATTAACTTTCGTTGAAGCCTTCGATTTTGTAACTCTCAATAATAAGCCTTATGAAACTTGATGAATCACGTGATTACGCTTCTGTTCAAAAGAAATGCATCTTTAAGACGGAGCCTTATTTTGAAGAGGGTAAAGTTGAAAACTTATCTGCTTTAATTCTGACCAAAGTTATTGCACGAAGTCTAATTCTTGTAAATATTGCGGGAAGCAAGCTTTTTTAAAAAGCTTAACTGTGGCCTTTGCCGCACCTTCTTGGTGTTTATTTTTGTTTCAACAAAATCGTGTCACAAATTACCAGATATTCTGTGAAACAATTTGAAAGTGAGATTTACGTAAAGAAAATTCAAATCTGAGATAACAGTACATGCTGGAAATCACAGCGGGAATCGAACCAGCGAACCCTTTCAAAGCGCAAACGCGATGTCACCCGGGCGCTCGTAACCACAAATACTAAGGGTCAAATCTAAAATAGTAAATTATTATTAAAATCTTACTTTAATTTAGTTTTATTTCATTGCCCGTTATTTCGCTACATACTGAAATCAAAAATGGAAAAATATAATGATGATTCTAAGAACAATTAAAAGATAAAAAAACAGAAGTTTGACTACGCTTTCTCATTAGGTAAGCGTTGACTATACTTGCACTTCAAATAAGAACATAAAATAGGAATATTGAAAAATACAGCAAATTACGTGTCGAGTAAATTATAAAGATAACGCTAACAATATTACTATAATTAGCGATCGATCGTCGTGTGTAAGCAAATAGGCTGGTTTCACAACCGACAGCTGAGCTGCCACTGTCTTGCGCCATGGCTTATACTGTCGGGCATAAAAGTATTACAAAAATCTCAATCCCTTTGACGAGTTACTACATTCTGTAAAAGTAAATATTTGCCAGCAATATGCCCTCGGAAGATAATCACTACTAATAAGGTGATAAAAAGTATACATCGGCCCCCATACCTTAGCACTGCGTTGTTGAAATATCACACGCAGGTTGTGATGTCACACCAACAAAACTGTTAAAATTGATTTGCCTTCGAGCCTTTGTGAAAATTACAATTGGGATTCATAGAATAGAATAATATTTATTGCTTCATATCAAGTATACAAGTTGGTACAAAATAAAATAAAATAGCGTGCACGACATGAGCCCTACTATGATTGAAATAAATTAAAATCTAGTATGAAATTAGATCAAAAACATTACAAAACACTTAACTAAATCTATCATAGATTTCTAATTGCATACAAACATCGTCCTGTAAGCCCTGAAGCCTTAAGCGTCAAGCCGACGTTAGCTCTCACAAGGTTTATGCTCCAGAAATTTGCTGCATAGACGACCGTAAATGTATTTTTTTTGTGTTAGTGTGCTTTTCCTAAGTCCTATGCCTGAGTTATCTGTTGAGCTCAAGTAGGTAACAATCTCTGCTAAATCGATAAGATGTCATTAACGAGCATACTTAGATATCTACAGCTACCTATTTGAATGATAATATTTTCGTCATACATGGGTTCATTGCTCCAGAAAAGCGACTGCTAACGCACATTACTGTTGAAGGAACAATAAATTGCAAAAGCTTTAACACATTGTGCGTGTGAGTGTCCGGCGTGGCTAACTAAACAAAGCGTATAACACAAAACTATCTGCCGCTGCATCTCGCTGCGACGTACTGACACACACATTTCTATGGCTGTGGTCTAAGTTAAAGGCTTTTGACATATTCCTGGATTTCGCCTTCTAACCTCAATGACTTCTTCGCGAACTGGAGGGTGAATGAAGCCCTTTCCTACCTGAACAGTAGGCCTAGCAAGAACCGATAACGTTTTGGTAATCGAAAAGTAAACGATACTTTTTTTTCTCAAAGACTTAGGAATAAGAACAAGTATCGTTTACTTTTCGATAACCAAAACGTTAGCGGTTCGTGCTAGCCCTACAAGTCCCAAACTTAAGGAAGTTTCCTTGAATGCAGCGCTCTATCAGCCATCAGGTTTCTTCTTCAGAGTCAATAATAAAGGACCAACTGAGGAGGAAGATTTCACTACACCTGTCGATTAAAACGACAAAAGACGGCGACCCATCAGAAACATTATTTTGTGTTTTGTCTGCATTGAAATATGTCAAAAAAATTAAGTAGATTTAGCATAAAATACAATGTTGCATGTCTTAATTGCATGTTTTATTTTTAGTATCCAGTTAGTTTTTAGTTGGTAATAACTATGTGGCATAATTTTTAGAGCCAAAAACTCACAATTGAGTAGTCCGGCTGTTATATCTAGGCCGGAAATAGTCTTTAATCTTATAACATTGCGTTACTGATCCCGGCTCGTTACCTAGTTTAGGTGGTCTGAGAAAGACTCTCCGTCAGACCACCAAAAGAATCGGAACTTTTGACGTTAAATCCGCATTTTATGCAAAAAACATTGTTGCATAAGTTGCGGCAAAATGTTGCCTTACCCGACTGTAGGAAAATACTTTTACTTAAACTTTTTAGCACAAAATAAACAGTACCTACTATTCTTTAACTTAAATCTGCGCACGCACAGGACGGGCGGGCATTCGCAGCATTCTTATGCAGCATTGTGTCTAAAGAATTCGCTCAGAAAAAATATCGTTTACTCACTATTATGGCTGACTAATGACCTGTTAGTACGCAAGACAAATAGGCTACAACTTTATGGATGTATCGTTTTAATTTACCATATAAAATACTATGTTGTTTTACAACTTCGGTTACTAAGCGGCAAATAGTAGGCGCTGATATATGATATATGATAGGGTTTAGTAGATACAGTTCAACGACTGATTTGGTTTAATGGCTAATAAGTTAATGCTACTACACCACCTATGAGGTTGCGGGTTCGATCTTCGCCCAATAGAAACGTTTGTGTGTGGCATGAACGCTCTTGTTTGTATGGGTCGGGGTGTTTGTTTGCTAGGTAAATTATGTTTGGCTGTCTGGTACCCCATAGTAGAGGCTTGCTTAGTTTGGGGCTAGATGGCGCTGTTTGAATTTAATTAATTAATTATCAATCTTCATTCAATAGACCTACCTCAATGCATGATTTGTCTGCAAAAGACACACGACTTTATCCCAAAAGGGGTATAGTCAGAGGCACGCTGACTGTCGCGTCGAAAGTTGACGGAACATTTAGAAGGCCACACTTTACCGAGAAAATATTCTAGGAGGCCTATGTTCAGGTCATGTGGCTGCTAATGATAATGTTGATAGTGTTCCGGTCACTTTTGTACTCAGGGCCTGAAAGGCTCTGCGATAAAGTGGATTGATGACCCACAGTCTTGAAAAAAAACTATCAAATATGTAGTTTTTCCTACAGCATAATATCGCAGAAGCTAGAAGCTGTCTTACTCGCATCTTCTTACTGCGTGCTCAAACATGGTGTTTAGTATTAATCAATTGTCATTCCCGAGGTTGCCATTGCGCAACCCATTGAACCTCTGTTACTTGTTTAGGAGCATTAATGATGATACCTCTTTACTTAGTTAAACAATTATTGTTTTGGCAAGTATCAATTTAAAAAATATCATTAGTCAAATTTATGATAGATTTAAATTTAATAACAGGTGTTGATGCCCCGCGGTAGGAAATTAAAAGAAAAAAGGAGGTTATTGTGTGTTGGTATTAAAATTATGAAGGCCAATGCCTTCACGTCCCACTGCTGGACACAGGCCTCAACGAAGAGCTAGTGTGAGCCATACTCAGTGTTGTTGAGATTTACATCTCAAAGCTGGTAATAAAACTTACGGTCATATGTTCAAGCTTCGGCTTCTGACTAGAAATGATGACTGACTTCTAGTGATGGTAGTTGGGACTAATTACTAGTAACGTACTTTCTGAATCCTTCAAGTGTTTTCAGGTTTAATCCTGAGCGGATTATAGTAAAATACCTAATCTATTGTAAGACGGGGAGTTGAGCGGCCTTTACCCACGTTTTCTTTAAAATCACTACGTAGTGTTGGCATCTAAGTGCTCCGTTAACCATTAGGTTAAGCGCGGTCCCTTTAGGCTTCTTCTGTCAAAATGTTATTCTCTTTAAATAAAAATGGATTGTTGTTCGTTATTCTGGTTAAAACTCGGGAACGGCTAGGCCAATTTGGATTATTTTGGTTTTGAAGTATTTGTGTAAGTCCAGGGAAAGTTAAACGGGTGCGAAAGTTTAAAAGCATGAACAGAAGACGGTCGTCGAGACATCTAGTATCAAATAAAAAGTTCATTTCTACGGATTTTTAGTATTTTTTTGGCAATGTACTTGTACTGTCCGCCTGCCTGTGTTTACAAAAAATAGTAAACATTGCGGTTGATCTTCAAAGTTATATATTTTCATGGATGGTTGAGCAATATGTACATACATACATAAAATGTATGCTAATAAATAATTTACTCAGTGTGACATAGCCAAAGATGCTCCTAGGGCCTTGACATAAAGGTTAAAATTGAACTAAAATATTTGACCCTGGTTGGAGTTGAACGCGCATAAATCCATAATAAACAGCTGAAATCATAATATTTGTATGTATTTCCCACGGAACACGTCTGCACTGACTGTTAAAGGTTTTTAATCGTTTCTTTTCCTCAAAATTCTCAATTATAAAAATGAAAAAACCCCGAAATTAAAGTTTGCAACTTGATACCCAATTTTGATTTGACCTCAAGCTGCGAATTGCGTTTTATTAAATAACAGATGATTAAGCGCTTCAGTAACATTATATATATATGAAGATAAATTTCAGGAATAAAAAATGAACCAACAAAAGTGCATCTACGAGGAAGAGAGTATCTGGCCGTGTCTTCTCTGAAAATACAGCTCTGCAACATTTGGTAGACACAAGCGCAGTTCCGTGTATGTAGGTACTCACTGTTGGACATATGGCAATCCTTTGCCATCAACCCTCTTCAGGGAATCAGTCCATCGAGTGGGTAGTCGCCACACTTGCCGTTTTGTCCGCAGTCTCCTCTCCAGAACAAGGGGGAGACCCTAACATCCTCTGACCTTTGTCACTTCAGATCACTAAAGTCATATTATATTCCTTACAGCTTTATCTTTCTCTCTCGTTCTCATTTGGATGCATCAATTGATTCCACCTAAATGAATATATCAAATAGTAGGTAGGTGCTTAGACTAAATTACCTACTCACGCAAACAAACAGATGTTGCAATTGACATAATCCTATCCTAATACGACTGGTATAAGCTGACCTCTCATCTTGTGAAATTGTTTACTACGAGCGGTCTCTGTGACCGCCACACTTCGCTTGGGGGGACTGTTCGTCTGCAACCTTTAAAAACTAATCAAAAATGAATCCATCATTCCAAAAGTCATGCTAATACTAGACTAAGCAAATGTTTAGTTCGCACTTAACACAATCAACGTTAAATATCATTTCTTAACTAAAGTAATAACTCAAAATCATCTTCAAGTAGATTCCAAATTATGAAGTATGGTCAAATGACGGCGAATGCTTCGGGCGTTTTGTGGGTAAGTTCAAATTGAATAACGCAAATAAGTAACAAGGGTTTATTAAACTATTATATGGCTAAAAGTTGATTAAAAATGAAAGGTACCTAGCCCATTTGCTCGTCAATTGGCTTTAGATTGTCGAAAAAGGCAAGGTTTTTTGAACGAAAAATCTAATGGCCGTTGCAGCAAAAAAGTTCTAGAAAGGAGACCGTTTGATGGTAAAAGCTGCGTGCATCCCTAATAGTGAGGCCCTATTGGTGCGTTGCTCTTGCGAAGAAACAGCTCAACGCAACGCTTTTATTTTTTAAGTTACGAAAATCTCAATAAAGTAGATAAGTAAAGTAACCAGTTGCTCTGGATATCAGAAGCCCAAGTTCAACAGTAGGTAGTTAACAAAATCGTTCGAATCGGGATTGTTACCATGTTACCTTATTTATCCAGATCCATACGATTTTAATGTGAGTGACCATGAAAGTTTTAAAACTCTTTATATAAAAATGGATTGCTGTTCGTTAGTCTCGCTAAAACTCAGGAACGGCTGGGCCGATTTGGCTAATCTTGGTTTAGAAATATTTTTAATGGTCCAGGGAAGGTGTAAAAGGTGAATCAACATGAGAAAATGCTAGGAATTTAGTGACAAACCACAATTAAATTTTCTCTTAGAAAATGTTCCTACCTGTCACGTGACACTGGATGTTTGTCAACAGTACGTACGAAGTCTGTCGGGACAGCTAGTCAAGAATATTTGGCTGAATATAATGGTGATGAAAGAATGAGAACAATGGCAGTTTCTTCTTTTTAATCAATGATCTAACAGAAACAGTGTTGCCAGGTCAATTTTTATTATTATTTAATATGTGACTGCTTTGCCAGTTGCCCTGGTAACAAAACATGCAGGTTCGGAAACATCTCTTATTTTCTGTTATTACATTTGGCATTACGTGTATTGCGTGCCATTTTTGAAAATAATGATGAAATAAAAATAGTTGGCCAACTTTTCGTCTGTCAGTGGAGCATGTCTGTTAATTTTAGATTAGAACAGCCGTCGATTGAAAACTGATAGTATTAAAAATAAAATAGCTTTGAACTGCGAACTCTAGGATTTCGGTCAGATATCGTTCTAGGCGACCTTTCCGCGGCCTTCGTTGCATCACCGCGCACTCCTGCGCATCTTACCGTCTCCATACGTTTTGTACGGCTTCTGGTAAATCACACACTCACCTTTATCGCAATCACTGTAAGGTTTATTATCGTATTGAGATCTCTTGCCAATGCATTCGCCAGTTTGTATGGAAATGCTTTACGATGAAGACTTATGGCCATTTGTATTTAGTGACTTAAGATTTAAATGTTAAAAGTTATGTTTTAACCAAAATTTTACGGCTTTATTTCATACGTTAAAATGAGCAGGCGAAGAAATCGTATTAGTAGATTTTCTAATTATCATTTATATTCAATTTGACGATCGATTTGGTGTAATGGTTTATAAGTTGGCTATGTGAGTGGAGTACCTGTTCAAAGGTTAGGCAAATACAAACGTGACAGACTAACCCCCTTATTCATAAAAACGAACGCAACGCTAACGCATTGTTTAAGCTATTGACGTGTTCTGTCACTTACTCGCAAATGGCGGCAGCAACAAGAATGACAGTGACAAAGCGATACAAAAGTTATCGTGTTCTATAAGAGCTGTTTAAGTTTTTATGAATAAGGGGGTAAGTATGGATTTAAGTTATACATTGTATAGTGAAAAATAAAGTTTATTGATATAGTCTTTATGATTACTAAAACTAGATTTCATCTATGATGCATTGCTGACCCTATGCGAATATATTTAACTTTAACCGAAGCTATTGCTGTTGCTTGTGCTCTTACTTTTTAGTCAACTCTATAACGCTGTAGATCGTAACCTTAAGCGATTTTATTCCACTTCTTGGTAAAAAACATAGCAGATTACTGGTTACCATTACATTTATTATGGATCATTACATCATAAGAATAAAGTTCAAGATAGATTGAGGTAAGACAGTTCGTGATGACCTGATCTACTGATCTCTGTTTAAGCATCTTCCATGTAATTTCTTTGGGTCATCTGACCTTTGACCTCTGTTTTTTTGTAGACTACAAACATTAACACAACTACAACATATACGTTATATTCGCTATAGCAATGTTCTTTTATTTTAAATGATATTTTTAATACCATTTATAATCCATTTTGCACCAATAAGGAAACAGATGCAGTGTTTTCTTTCGTTGTTACTCTACCCGAAGTTTGACTGAAAGAGATCGTTTTGAATGTAATGCCGCCAAAATTTTACGTCTTAAATCTTTAGTGACATTGTTTTTTTTTCTGTATACAGTTATCTTTTTAGGTTTTTTGGTTGAGAAATGTTGGTAGTATTAATAATTAGCTTATTGAAACAGTTTTTCATAAAATACTACAAATTATTCTGTAAAATGTACTAGTAAGTCGTTAGTTAGGTATGCACTTACTTACCTATTTATATAAATTGCATTCATTGAACTTTATTAATGTTAATTCTAATTGCCTACGAGATTAGTCGTAGCTTTGATGGGCTTCGAGATGAAGACGTAGCTTTTAAGTTTTTGTCGCCTCTTGTAATCGTTTGATGATGTTGTTCACAAATTATATATTATTTTAAGTTGAATTGATTGATCTCACTTGAACTATAATTATTGCAACTTGAAAGACATATTTTGTTCAATATTACGAGTCGTGTTTTAATAAAAGAAAATATCGGACTCTATAAATGATGAGAATAGTGTACTGTGTGGACTAAGGGCTCGTACAAAATTAGACGACACGGCGTCGTGTCGCATCGTGCTACGACGCGGCATCTCGAGAACGTCTCTTGCTCGTACTAGGTTACCTCGGCACAACGTCATACTCGTACCTTGAAACGATGTCACATCGTAGGACGACGCGACGTCGTATCTTATTATTATGTACCGTCCGTAACTGATTATCACAAGAAGTAAGTGGAAATTAGCCTAGTAACCAAAAAACTGTGGCAGTAGTTGCATGATAGATTGTAGAGTGAAATTGTATAACATCAACGAGGTTGCAGTTTAGCATGATTGATTAGGTATACACCTATTTCAGTGCCGGGTCGAGAAGTTTGCGGTACCTTAGTTGTTTCTCTTTTATAAAGCGTAAGATAAATAACTAACTCTGTCAACGGAGCAAAGACATTCAATTAAAAATTAAAGTCAGCCAAAGCTCCAGTATAACATTTGAGATTCAGCGTCTGAGCCTATAAGGTCCAGGCATAAGCTGGGACCCATTTAGCTATATAAATTGTGACACTGCTGTCTGGTGGAAATTATTCTTCATAAAAATGAATCTATTGTAATTTTTTTTCCAACCATTTCATTTTGTTTTGTTTATTTTTATCTGTTGCGGTGTTCGAAATCAATAAGGGTTTTTCTTTCTTTCTTTCATAACACTCTGGCCTTTTATGCCACGTGTATTATACGAGGTCAATACAACCAGCAAGAAATAAGCAGGTACCTGCTTATTTCTTGCTGCCGGCAGTATTATGCTTATCGTGCAGTTTACTGTACCTTTATAAACTAGGAGCTTTGACGGACCTATTTATGTCAGTGTTGAATGTGAAGGATCTTTTTAATTAAGGTATGAAACAACATCATTGCAACGATGACAAATATCTCGTATAATCGACTGTAACCAAATATAGAGGTAGGTAGATCATCACAAACCTTGCTTTTTAAGGAAAAATCCGGACGCACATTCTTAAAATGATGATTTTATATTAGGTAATCATTATTATAATAATATGGCTCTTAGACAAGCACGTGTATACGTTTCAAATGACCCAAACTATAATAATTGAGAATTGTTTATACCTAATTAGTGGATACATTTTTGAAAACAATTTCCAATTTTGACCAGGAAATATAAGTCAAAGCGAATATTATGTCTTCATTATGTCATGATTCTGTTAGCTGGGACTGCCCAAAAAAGCTTATACACTTACTAAAATAGAAAAAAAACTATCTTAACATAATCGTACTAAGATTTCTGCAAAAAACGAAAAGCTTAACTTTGCAAACGTTGACTTGAATAACTCGTTTTCATCTAAATTTGTCTGCTAAAATGCATTCCAGTAATACTGTTTGAACAACCAAAATTGTATTTTAAAATGGCATAAAACTTATAAAACATGACTCTCATTGAAACATACAATATCAAATAACTCGGTTCCTAACTATTATAGGCTAATCAAACATCAAAATGGAATATCAAATATTGACGTGCACAATTCAAGCACTTGTACAGTCAGTCGCAAAGCAAGCGTTACAGTCACTATACGAAATAAAGCTTTATAGCGCTTATTATAAGAACTGTGCAAAGTTCAACCTGTAAAGCTTGATTTACTCCTGACCGTACCTTCACTCCCAAAGAGTTAATCCGAAAGATTGCACTTATAGCACTAACGTAAACAGTAAACAAAATAAGCTCACCATGATTCCTGAGCTGTTAGCACAAACACTGCATCACACGCGTGGCGCGGCCGTTGAGCGCGCGCGTCTCGATAGAGCTAAGCGTGCGCCAGCGCAGCCGGTGATATATACGCGCGCATCCCGCCGCCTGAAAGGGACCTTGCAGGGAAAATTCAAGGAGCGGACTTCAGTTAACGACTTTAAGTCACCGTAAATGTCTCATCTTCATTGAACTTTTGTATTAGATTTAAAACTATTTGCTGTGAGATATCTCGGTTAATTACTATGTATGTGTATGCAGATGACTTGTGATTGTATTTGTTAGAAGAATAGTGATAGTTTAGGTTATCTATTTGAAAAGATGATCAGGTTCAAACAAAGAAAAAGCGTTTTCGATAAATACATTTCTGGTACAGAACACACTTATGAATTTTTACTCGTGACTTATTTAATTAACGATTAATTTAGTAATTACTTGGTGTTTGTTTGGAATGACAACCTTTTAATCCAACTATTTTGCTACCACATCGGAAAAAAACGGTGTTTACGGGTTGATAACGTGTTTAAAGACGCCATAAAACAGAGTAATATGAATATGGTCAATTAGGGCGTTAGCACTGGGAGAAAGAAATTCAACATAAAATATATCTAGGGTTTTTCGTATAAATCAAATGAAATCGATTACCCAACGGGTAACTGAGATAGGAAAGTAATTAACCCTATGAAAATGATAGATTGGCAATAAGTACCCATGGCGTTCTAAAATTGTCTCTTTCTAACTACTTAAACTCAGAGTTCTTAATAAGCTATACGATATGATATTTACTAAATAATACGTAATCTTTTATGTCTTACCTTCTCTCAGCAACGCCCTAAACCGAGGTCCTTGCCCCAACACTCGGCCTTGTGAAGGTCGTGCGAATTAATGTTAGCATTTCCAAGTGTAATACATCGTAGTCATTACAAAATATCCTTCGACTCAGCTCCATATAGCCGTAGACTAAGCTAAGCTTGTACTATAGAAATCTTTTAAAAGGTGCACTTGTCATGTTTTTATACTTGCATTTAGGTAAATAGTTTTTCAATTGCTTTTATCTTTCTCACTAAATTCACAAGGAAACAACAATACAAACAGACATGTCCATGCTCACGAATGTTTGGGCTGTGCGTGGATTGAACCTGGAACTCTTGTGGTGTAGTATAGGCAACTTCTCAACCATTATACTAAATCGGTCGCCAAATAACGATACATTGTGAACTTTATTTAGAAGACCTTGTTTGAGAATTTTCAGTTTGTAAAAATATTTACGATTATTTTTATTGATCGTTATCGTTATCCAGAACAGCATAGCAGCTTCCTTTTGGGTGTCTAATATATGCAGACCCGATGTGGCTAGATGGCGTAGCAAAATAATAATAATAATAAATCATTATTGAGATTACTTAATTTTAAAAATCTTTTTTATAATCTTTATTAGGGAGCTAGCTTCATTGACGAAGTTGAGTATCGCGGAATCCTAACATCCGGGTTTGTCTGACATAATTCGTCGAACCCCGGGTGAAAAGTGACCATAAGGACGTCCTCACTGCGTGTTTATGGGATGAAAAAAAAAACGATTACCTATTTACTAAAGACTTGTTTCAAATATTATTATTTCAGAGGTTGAGGGTTTGACCTTTGTACTGCTCTGCAATGATATTTAAAAAAGAGGTAGATAGGTTATGTCAGTACTGATGTGAAGTCAAAAATTTACCACTGCTAAGGACGCAATTTGACCGTATTGTAACGTGTGAACAGGATAGTGTAATTATTCACTAGAGCGTAAAAGACGGATACATGTTGCGCAGTGGCGTCTCAAACTGTCAATACTGTCAATGATTTGCTCAGGTGCACTAATAGTTCTAATTACGGGTGCCACTTTTTGTAGAACAAGTAACCTATCTATGTACCTCTTTTTACTATGATATCATTGCGGCTCTAAGTGTTTCCAATCGTATCCAAAGTATGTATTTGTGTCAAAAAATAGTATCTGAGCATGTTCATCCGTTGTCTAGTTCCCATAGTACAAGCTTTGCTTATATTGGAACTAGATGGCGCTGTGTGGATTATTGTCTCATGTTGTTTATTAATTTTTATTTATTTATTTATTTCATCAAATGCTTGTACAATACAGTATACCCTATCATTGCAGTATACCCTAACTCGAAGGTACAGCTTTTTATTTATTCTAAAATGATTTAACGAATTTTGCAATACTACTTATTATTTTATTACTATCTTATTACTATCTTATAATATACAGTGCAATCCTAGTGAATTCATTCAGGGTACAGAAAAACAGGTCTAAGTCCTGGCCAATGCGGCTTAGAGTGGCGAGAGCGCGCGTAGGTGGCGCCTCACTTAACAAGTACCTATGTCCTCCTGTGGTCTTCGCCGCCACCACACGTACCTATCAGGAACAGCAATTCCTATACGTCCCAATAACACTGCGAATTCCGTTTTCCCCACCAGAACCTTAAAAATATAGCTAGTGAGAGCGAGCTCCCTCCTCACCCTCAATTCATTGCATCCAACCATACCTATGTTATTATTGTTTATTTGATTATATCAAAATAGAAAAAAGTTAATTTCATCAACTTTTAATTTAAAAGCCAAGTTGAACACACTGTATAATCAAATCAGCAACGATAAAAGATTCCATAAAGTTTAACTGAGACGAATATTTATAAGTATTCGTCACAGTCATTATAAAAAATCATAATTATGAATATTTTAAGTGGCACATGTTATTTTCTAAAAGGTCAAGTGTTAACAAAATATTAGTAACCTTTGGGAACAACTTTAGTAACGGGGGATTCCCTAACTCTAAGTTTGGGGGTTACCCTATTTACTAAACAAGAAGATATTACGTGTAAAGCGTAATATTTTCTTGTTTAGTAAATAAATTCCTTATTTCTGATATTTCTCATTTACAAAGCCTGCAATCCCGAACTCCGGAAATAAAGGATATATCTGGGATAAATAAAGTTTATTAACTCCTAAAAAGACCATTTTATCTTTAAGTTTTTATCCTGTATCTAATCATAAAATGTAATAAACATACGAAAACGATTAATCTACTATAATATAAAAATAAGTCGGGTTTTCCTTCCTGACGCTATAACTCCAGAACGCACCAACCGATTTCCACGGTTTTGCATTCGTTGGAAAGGTCTTGAGCTCCGTGAGGTTTATAGCAAAGAAAATTTAGGAAAATTTCAACAGAAAAGCGGGAGAATCTCTTTTCGCATACAGCTAAGTCCACGCGGACGAAGTCGCGGGCGGCTGCTAGTTAATTATAAATATATTGGTTCCAACTACATAATTATTCTTCTTTTACTACCATTCTGTTCATAAAATAATATCTCGTTGTTATTTACTAATTACGTAATTACTAAACTTTTGATTAACCAGCTGCTGTTCAAGCTAAACCGTCACGCCCACCTTAAATATGCGAAGGAAACCTAAACAAACATATTGTATAATTTACCAACATTTGGAACAACAGTTTTTGTAGTAATGAGTTCTGTGTAATATGTTTTCTTTCCACTTGCAAAACGTGGCTTTCGACGAGTCCAAGGTGTTTGCATGCGTAACATTAATTTTTACCGGTAAAACCTAAATTTTATACTCGTATTCCGTAGTGTTGAACAACATTGAGTCAACATACGAACAATATATTTTAAGTCACAATTCCAATTATTAATAGGTTATCTAAATCTCCGATTATTAGATATTGGAGTCTTTCACAGTATTTTGGCAAATCCTCAATCTGATGCGGCCAGACTAGTATGTGAAATGGTAACAGCAGCGGTAGTCTCAAATTTGTAAAGGGTTAGGTACATAAGTTTAGGGTATGATAGGACTGACATAACCTATGGTTAAATGTCCCTAAATGAAAATAAGAATTAAAAAAAATTAAAGAGTCACAATTCAGCTAAAATGTACTTGTTGGACCGGCTGAAGCTTTATACATACGAGCATATGTAATAACTTACTTTTTTCTAGTTTTGCTAGGTATCTTATTCATATTCTTTATTGCACACCATAAGTCAGGAAAAATGGTAAAAACATAATTATGGACCCTGTCGGGCACGGCAAGATAGAAGATTTGAAAAGTCACCTTACGCTCTTATTTTTAAATGTGAAAATTTGATATGTTTAATGCGTTTATTTTCAGTATATATTAATAACATTGATATTTTATCATCTTGGGCTGAGGCAGGATTCGAACCACAGCACAACATAGTCTCACTCACGGTCAGTCGGTGCGGACTCGGTAGCACAGTGGTTAGTGCAGCCGCCCAGAATGCGGAAGACGTTTGTTCGAGTCCCGCCTGAGCCTACGACCGAAAGTTTTTACTGAGTTTCTCTTATGTAAGAATATTATTTATGCAGCAAGGTCTTCTTCGAATAAGACACAAAGTCCCTTGACGATATGCGTTATTGCCAGATCTATTATTTTCTCACGACTGGACCTGTGCTCATCATTATTTCGGTCGTTATTTCATTACAACTATGGTGAGGAAAATTTGCAATAAACACTGGTGATTGCCGAACTCTCATACCCAATTAGGTATATACTATACGCAATAGCAATTTTAGCTTTTACTGCATGCTGAAATTACCCTTGGTTGGTTAGCGATCCTGCTTGTAGCGGTCGTGTTGTGGTAGTCGTGGATTCCAAAGACAAGACAAAAAATAATGCAACAAACATTTAGATTGGAGTTGTGACGCTAAAGGCCGTTGTTAAAATACAATATTATGTAGTTCACACTTCACTCATTACCCCAGGCTCAAAATGATTTGAGTTGCTATTAAGACATTTTTAAAGCATCCCGACCAATCTTCTCGTTGGCAATCTGTTCTGCCGTCAGTACACTTAATTGATCTACTAATAAATGCCAATAAAAATAAAAAGGGTCACATTGTGTTACCACGGGAATATTTGCCCTAAGTACAAACCAAAGCCGTGACCTTCGGCTCAGCAATCAGGACCTCAGCTATTGAGCCAACGTGTCAGTCACAGGCCACCAATCAATACCATAAATTGTTTTAATTAATAAAATATACGATTTATGACTTTGATTATGAGCCATTAAACACTAATATCTAATTAACTCGTTTTACAATAAAGGCTTGCCCTGATTTAATAAACTCTGGTTACACAATGTTCACTTGGATTGTTTTTAGTATTTAGTAATTTGTGAATTTGTTTCATGTTAGCTTCGAAGCTTTCTTAAATATTAATGAATACCCACTGTTTATAAAAAAACTATTCTAATTGCGCTGTGATAGAGGCGTATGTTGTTTATAGCGTGTCTGAATCAGAAAGATTATTTAAAAAGTTAACTCTGATGAAATACTTAAAAATAGGGTTGGTTTTCTCAAATTTTATTAAAATAGTAGCCCGCGTGAAATGTCTCAAGAAAGAAAGAAACCTTTTACTAATTTATGACATTGCAACATACAAAATAAAAACAAAATTATTTAGCCAAATTCTATTTATTCATTTATTTTGCCTTTATTTTCCTTAAAACTAGTTTTTAAAATTAAATTTAAATATTTGTTTAAATAAGGGTTCCCTTTCGGGTATAGGCCTCCTCCAGAGCCTTCCATGTGATTCTGTTTTTAGCCTTGTTCAGCCAGTTTAGACCAGCTATGTCTTGAATATCATCCGCCCATCTAGCCTTTTGGCGACCCACTTTTCTTTTTCCTGGAGGCCCACTCCACTTGACAACTCTGTTAGTCCAGCGATCACTTGTAAGAGACAGGTGGCCAGCCCACCGCCACTTTTGTTGTAGTATAAGGTCCAGAATATCTGTTGCTTTTGTCTGTGACCTTATTATTTTGCTATTGATCCTTTCTTGTTTTCTAACTTTCAAAACCCTCCAGATTTGACCAAATAACAACGGAAAATGAACAAAACATCCACCAGCCAGCAACAGTTGTGTAACAAGGTTCTGATGTTGACTGTACCAATAAATTTAATTAAAATATGCTCTTTCTAAAACGTCTAGAATATTTCGTTACCAGACAATGAATCGATATTGTCTTACAATATAACGTTTTGATGGACAGTGATGGAGTAGTAGATAAAACAGCCAAGGTTCAATAATACTAGGATATTACTATCACAGACTAGACATTAACATTATAACATAATAGCCTAGACAACATTTTGAAGAATTTAATTATTTTGCATAACTAGCGGCCTCTCGCGACTTCGTCCGCGTGGACTTAGGTTAAAAAAGGTTGTATATCTTTATAAATTGTAGCTCATAGCCTATTCAGATGCATAAGCTATATTGTTGTAAAGTTTCAATAAAATCCATCCAGTCATTTTACGTGAAAGAGCAACACGGCACATTCATCCACACATACAAACTTACGCATTGATAATATTAACTAGCGGCCGCCCGCGACTTCGACCGCGTGGACTTACGAAAAAAAGGGATATTATTTAAAAATTATAGCCTATGTGCTATTCAGATGTATACGCTACATTATTGTAAAGTTTATTCAAATCCATTCAATAGTTTTTACGTGAAAGAGCAAGACGGCACATCCACACATACAAACTTTCACTTTATAAATGTAAAATATTATTATAGTAGGATAAGATATACGCTTAGTTAAAAGAAAAATTATTATGGGTTATATTATTGTTATGTTATTGTTGTTTATTATTATTTATTGTGGGTTTAGTAGGACATTCTAATTGTTATAACTGTAAACCAGGGTAATGTTTGGGATATTTTCTGTTTTTTATACTTCAAGAAACAGCTTTCATTACTGTTAGGGTTTATTCAAACTCTTCTGTTCAAAAATAGAGAAGATTTCTTTATTTTTCGTATTTTCTGTTGTAACTTGGTCAAATTATTATATAACTTTAATATTGCCCCACGCCCCAGGCCTCTCACAATGTATTATCTGTTCCTTGTCCTTCCAGTTTTCGTTATAGTGCCTCAAATCGCTACCGCACTTTTTTCTTTGCCGACATAAATAAATACCATCAATATGTTACAAATTATCTCACCAAAAGACCTCATCAATATCCTATAACAGCATTGCCAAGCCAATCATTAATTCTTGAGCAACACGCTGTACGTCAAAGATGTTATTTTTAACTGAGTCCGAACAAAAAGTAATTTCACTACGAATGCACGCACTTTAAAATAATTCTGTGCATCGTAATTATGCAATTTTAATATATTCTTATCTTATTCGGTTGAACCTACGGAGTGGTTCTCGTGAATTTCAATAAATATGTTGTCGCTTTTTCCTTGATCCTTGGTGTCATTGAAATGTGTTCCGAATAACCATAAAATACGAATTACTGTTGAATGGTTATTTTGGAGACATATTCTGCATTTCAGAAATGAATGTTGTTGCTAACCATTCTCTTTTGTACTCTAGTTTTACTTTTATATCTTCTTTGTTTTTGATATTCTTTGATTTTGTCAATAAATTCTAGTTGTCACCTTTCTCTCTCTCTATAAGCTGGTGTTTTTACTCTAAAATCCCTTATTTCTAGTTTTCCCACCTTAATCCGCAATATTTTGGTCCTTCGCCGCGTTTTTCTGAACCCTTTCCATCGAAATTTCTTTTCTCTTTCTTAAAATTTGTGTTTTTTATTAAAATGGTGGTGGAGACTAGAAGCCAGAGTAAAACTCAGGAAAGAGTAAAAAACCAAGGTGACAATATGAGTGAACCAGTAGCTACAAGTAGTAGGTCGAAAGTAGCTCAAAGTGGTGTGGAAGTTCGCTCTAATATTTCTCAAAGTTCTAGGTCGTCTCGTTCTTCAGCTACAATCCGAGCCCAAAAACTGGTTTTGCAAGCAGCTCACCTAAGGAAAATTGCTGAAGTGGAACGTTCAGCCGCAGCTGCAGCCACTGCTGTGGCTAACGCCGAGCGTCAAGCTGCTGAGCTCGAGCTGGAGGCGCAGCTGGCAACTTTGGAAGCGGAAAGTGGTGAGAGCCGCCGAAGCTCTCGCTCGCACACTTCTGTACAGAACTGGTTAGCTTCTGTAGATAATAATATTCCAATTCAAAGCGGTCCATTGGAAACTTTAGAATCTAACGACTCTAATGAACCTTTTGGGGAGCCCAGATGTCGCCAATCTTTAAATGAATGTGGTGGTAGAAGCTCATTCGAGCCTTACCCGTCTGTCACCACAGCGAACGTCGTGCACCCCCCCGGAATACTACAGAACCAGACAGGACGTTGCCAATGTTTCGATAAGTGTGGTGGGAGAAGCTCAGCAGAGCCTAACCCGTCTGCCACCACAGCCAACGTCCCGAACCCTACTGAAATTGTACAAAATCCCGAGAAATTAAACAACAAATCCTCTGATATAACTTTATTAGCCCAGGCAATTACATCTCTCGCAAGCGGCTCTTCAAAACCCAAGTTTGGCGATGGGAGGCTGCCTGTCTTTGACGGCCAGCCCTTAGATTGGCTGTCGTTCAAGCGGGTCTTTGAAGACAGCAAGGCGTCGTTCTCTTCTTCTGAGAACTTGGCGAGAATTGGAATGGCTCTCCGAGGTGAAGCACGTGAGGCAGTTTCAATTCTTCTTGTGTCGGCGCGAGATCCTGCTGAAGTTATGGACGCTTTAGAGTTGAGGTTTGGCAGGTCAGAATTAATTATTTTACAAGAGATTAATTCAGTTCGATCACTACCTAAACTAAATTCAGAATGTGACCTTCACAAGTTCGTTTGTAGGGTCCGAAATTGTGTAGAAGTAACTCGACTTCTCAATCAGCGGTGTTATTTAGAGTCGCCAGAGCTATTTCAAAGCATTTTAAGCAAGCTTACGCCTTTGCTCCGCTGTAGATGGACAGATTTTGCTTTAACTCATTTTTCCCCACAGGGATATTCAAAACTTGAGTTATTATCTCAATTTTTAGCTCGTGACTTACAACTAAAGTTTGGATTAATACCTGAACCTTCGACTTTCAATAGAAGATTTAACAAAGTTCATGCAGTTTCATCTTCAGAAAATCTTGATAGGTCTACAAAAGTTACTCCATCATTAAACAAACAAATATTTGCAACCAAACCTGAAAACAATTTAAATAAAATTTGTCAGATGTGTAAACAAGATCATGATTTGTCATCATGTCAAAAGTTCGTGTCATTGTCAGTTGGTGACAGGTGGCAATTTATGAAAGCAAATAAATTATGTCATAAATGTTTGAAAAAAGGTTCTCATTCATATAAATATTGCAAAGCTTCCAAAGAGATTTGTGATGTTGAGAGTTGTAAATTCCGCCATCACAAACTTCTTCATAATCCGGATGGCTTAGTGGTGCACACTACATTAGATGCTGAATCCGATACCGATTCTGATAGTGCTGAGCATTCACCTTCAAACAATCAGATCGATATCGCTGAAAATCAGCCATCCGATTTGGTGGCACACATGAACCCACAATATGAATCTCATAAGAGCAACAACAATTTTAAACCTCTTTTAAAGATTATAGCTGTAACGATTTCAGGGCCTCAAGGTAGCGTGGACACATATGCCTTGTTAGACGATGGGTCTACTGCTACATTCATCGATTCTCAAATTTGTGACCAAATAGGATTGACTGGGCCTGAGACTCATGTTCGCCTCGATTGTGTGAATGGCTTAGGCAAAAAGGTCAAAGTCAAGTATGTCGACTTTAGTATTAAGGGCCGTCACTCTGCAGATGAGTACGCCATTCATAAAGCTCGAGCCATCAAAGATTTAGGGTTGTCGAAACAAACTGTTTGCTCTGAAAAAACCGCACAGTATTCTCACCTTCGAGATTTAAGTGATGTTCTTTGTTACGAGAATGCGGAACCTAAATTAATCATTGGGATAGACAATTGGCATCTTACCATACCGACATCCATTCGCAGGGGTACCAGGTCACAGCCAGTTGCAATACAAACAAACCTTGGCTGGGTTTTATTTGGTTTTGAGTCTAGTAAGACCAAACCTATTGACATAATTAATCACGTTACCATTTTCAACGACACAAATACCAGTGACATGGATAACTTAAATTCACTCATTCAAAATTATTTTAAATTAGATTCAATTGGCATCAGCAAAAGCGATCGCCTTAATAAAAATGATTCTGAAGCTGTGAGGATTCTCAATGACACAGTTCGCCGTTTGCCTAACGGCAGATTTGAGGTAGGTCTTCCATGGAAAGACGACAACTTAGAGATTCCTGACAGCTTTGGCCATGCCATGTCTAGATTTAAGAGCTTAGAAAATAAAATGAGCAAAGACGCAGTGTATGCCAAACAATACAAATTAAATATGCAGGTGTTATTTGATAAAGATTACGCAGAAGGGCCTGTAAATAGTAATTGCTCTTCTTCAAGATGTTGGTATTTACCGCATTTTGGTGTTACCAATCCTAACAAGCCCGGTAAGCTTCGTATTGTCCACGACGCAGCGGCAAAGTCCAATGGAGTCAGTCTAAATTCCATGGTTCATACTGGTCCTGATCTCCTAAATTCAATTTTAGATATTCTTCATCGGTTTCGTGAAGGCAAAATTGGACTTTCCGCTGATATTAGAGAAATGTTCCCTCAAGTAAAGATCCGTGAGGAAGACAGGGATTCTCAACGTTTTTTTTGGCGAGATTCTCCAAAGAGTCCTATAAAAATCTTTAGAATGTCGTCCATGATATTCGGTGCAGCATCTAGTCCTTTTTCGGCGCAATTCATCAAAAATAAAAATGCACTTGAATATCAACGTGAATACCCTGAAGCTGTGGATGCTATCCTTAACTCTCACTATATGGATGACTGCATAGTTTCCACGTCCTCAGTGGCTGACGCAGCCCGTCTCGCTGCCCAAATTGTGTTAATTCACAAGAATGCCAATTTTGAAATGAGAGATTGGGTTTCAAACGATCCCAAAGCCTTATCTCTCATACCAAAAAACTTGTTGCTAAATCAATGTGTAGCTAATGTTGATATCGATTTGGGTAGTGTTGCCATGTCGGTTAGAACATTAGGCTTAGTATGGCAGCCTGCTGAAGATTGCTTTAGTTTTAATGTTAAAGGCTTTTCAAAAAAAAATATAGATCATTTTACAAAACGGAAAGCTCTCTCTCTCTTAATGTGTGTTTACGATCCACTAGGGTTTCTTGCACCACTTATTGTGAGAGCAAAAATTATGTTTCAGAACGTTTGGCGTAAAGTGGTTGACTGGGATCATCAGCTCCCTCAGGAAGATACTGCAGCTTGGAAGAAGTGGCACATCGATTTTCTTAATTCAATCCCTAATTTGAAAATTCCACGCCGGTATAACCTGAGCGAGTTTGATACCCCTGAAAGAGAGCTTCACTTGTTTTGCGATGCAAGTGAATCTGCATACGCGGCTGTAGCATATTGGAGCTTGAATTTTCCAGACGGTACTGTAAAGGTAGTATTGATCGGTAGTAAAGTTAGAGTAGCCCCATTAAAACCAGCATCCATTTCTCGATTAGAGTTGCAAGGTGCTTTGGTGGCAGCTCGTCTATCCGATTCCATCTGTGCTGCTCATAAGTTCAAACCGTGTGCACGCTATTTCTGGTGTGACTCCATGAATGTGTTAGGATGGCTGCGAAATGATGCCCGTAATTTTAAACCTTTTGTGGCGAACCGTCTGGGTGAAATCTTAGAATCATCCAACGTCAGCGATTGGCACTGGGTTCCATCTGAAATGAATGTGGCTGATGATGCAACCCGGCTTAAAAATGAAACTTTGAACATGGAGTCACGCTGGTTTAAGGGTCCAAGTTTTTTGTACTCGCGAGACCAGTGGCCAACTGAACCACTAGTCAACCTACCAACGATGGCAGCAGCAGCTGAGTTGAAACCAAAGCATAAAATTAGTTGTAACGTGACTACTGACGAACCACTCCATCTTCTAGCTCCCGTATCAGCCGACCCTCATAGAATTAGTAGATGGTTGTGTCTAGTACGTTCGACTGCTTTAGCTCACTTGTTCGCTCGAAAGCTCTGTAACTTAATTCGTAGAGTAGAAAATGTCTCACTAACTCCTTCTGACCTGACAGTTTCTGACTTAGAGATGGCAGAGAACCATATCTTGTGGCAAAGTCAGATAGAATGTTTTAAATTAGAGAGAACTTGCCTGGCTAAAAACACACCACTCCCGCGGAGCAGCAGATTATTTAACCTGTCCCCCACTTTCGACGAGAATAACCTACTTCGTCTGAATGGACGCATCACCGCTGTGGCAGGGGTCGAGATAGCTACAAAGTTCCCGATCATACTCGATGGCAAGCACCCAGCAGTTCGTCTTCTAGTTCTCCGCTACCACCAGAAAGCCGCACATGCTAACACCGAAACAGTGGTGAACGAACTTCGTCAGAGGTATTGGATCATCAAATATCTCCCGCTTCTAACCCCAGCAAGAGGAACCGGTCAACAATCAGCTGATATTGCAGTGGGGGACTTGGTCCTTATAGCAGACGGAAACCTACCACGTGGAGTTTGGCCAAAAGGAAGAATCCTAGCCATTCACCCCGGGAGAGATGGTGTTGTAAGAGTGGCCGATGTCACCACTTCTGCTGGCCTATTAAGGAGACCCCTTAGAAAACTGGTGCCTCTCAATTAAATAAAAATGGGGAGGATGTTGCTAACCATTCTCTTTTGTACTCTAGTTTTACTTTTATATTTTCTTTGTTTTTGATATTCTTTGATTTTGTCAATAAATTCTAGTTGTCACCTTTCTCTCTCTCTATAAGCTGGTGTTTTTACTCTAAAATCCCTTATTTCTAGTTTTCCCACCTTAATCCGCAATAAATGTGTTTGATGATTCATTGATTTAAAGAGATTTCTTCAAATATAAAACGAAGTTTAACCGATTTTCATGGTTTTCGATACGTTGTATGTGCGTCCTCCTGAAATAAGGGAATAAATATTTGAAAAATATTTTCTCAAAATGTTCTTGAGTTTGGTTGTTAAATATTGTTTTTAGGTGCTTTGCAGACGGCGGCGTCTGCCCGCCGATGCCCGCAACTGCCCCTCATTGTCATTGTATGTGCCCGCCGGGCATCTGCGGCCTAGACTTTTTACCCTTCATGTGCGTTGTTGAAGACTGATGGTACCTATGTGATATAATACGTAAGACAAACACGGTGCCCGTTTTTGCGTCTCTACTCGAAGCTTTATGTCTGTCATCTTACAGTTTAATAAATAAGGTACTTAACTCCAAACACAGACCAATTTTTTGAGTCTTTTCCTAATTTAGCATAGGCTTGAAATCACCAATCCACATTTAGCCCGAAGTATTGAATAATGATGGTAAAGTTTCTAACCCTGTTAGGAGCATTCTTTTTTGTTAAAACTATTGATAACTGAAGATGTTTTGTCTCTAGCTTTTATTTTGTAGCCGGAAATCATTAATCATTAAAAATACACTGTGTCCACAGATTGACAACCTGTAGAAAAAAACAATCGCTCATGCTCAATACCTACAGCACCTGGACAGTGCTACACCCAAGGCAATACGGCACAAATCTCTTAAATTGAAAGCTCATCAAGAAAAGACGTTAGTTCTTATTTAGTTTTAGTTTCCGTTTCATTCCTAGGATACTCCCGGTTTTTCCGATGAGCTAACTGTAGCATGAAGATCTTCAAGATCGATTTGAAAAGGTCCTTACAAAGTTGGTACGTGTGAGTGATGACTCTGGTGTTACACGTGCCGTGACATGCGTTAACTGCTACTATCAAGCATTCCGCATGCTTGCTTACATCGTCGTATGAAACAAATTCAACCAATTCTTCAACGTACCATTTAAAGTTCAAGACTTAAGGAAGCTGCAGCCTTTCAGTACCGGAAAAAGGTAGAATCAAGTGACAACCTGCATAAAGTCTTGTGATGACCCCAATAATGTATCTATTATATTAACATAATTATCCTGTATCTGACCAAAATGACAATCTGTTACTACCATACGATATTTTGCTTAATCTACAATGCAATTTAATTCTTAACGACTGGGTTTCGTCGAGGTCGATTAAAAGAAAATTACTTCAACAAGTCGGCGCTATCTGCTATCAATCAAATTCTCTGATTTGAACTTGGACCTCATTGACCCAGAAAAATGGCTGAACTGAACTATTACACCGTGATTTTTAGGCTCTCTATGAGAATTAATAAATGCTAGGAGCTTATAGATTACCATATATATTTGATATTTTGTCCACAACTAATTACATACTATTAGTCCAAGGTTTAGTTTCGGTCAAACGTTTATGAAATTAATATTTGGCATTTATTTGGCATTATCAGTTACGTTCCATGAATATGTTCATATCTTTGTGTTTATTTTGTAATAAATAACTACGGAAGAAGAAATGACAGATATTTATGTTTGTCATATCAAAGTGTATTTTATAATTTATCCAAGTCGGTATGTGCATCTTTCGCGATGAATTGCAAAAGCTATCATTGTTATACTTCTTCACTTCGCTCTGTCCTCACAATTCCTCATGTCTTCTAGCACTACACTCTTCTATCTTGTTTTGGTTCTTCTTCTAAATCTTCGACCGGGGAGTGAAAACCGAAGTGCTGCTATTCCCCATAATAGTCTGAGGGCCTCCTCTTTAAGTCACCTTACCACCACAGTTTGGTCTCCTGCATTTTGTCGGAGATGTTGCGTACTCCCTCTTTCCTCGGAAACCCTGGAAGACCTCAACATCTTCATTTCAATAACTTGAATTCTATTCGCGTTATTTTGGATTAAAACTCGCGTTTCGCTGCCATACATAGAGACGTACCCTTTCACCTGAATACCTTACATAATTATTAGAAGCCTCCTGACTAGTGACCTTGATCTTTTTTTTTAAATAAGCCTAAAGCCATTCAATACACTAAAATTATGATAACAAACAAGTTAGTTTATCTGCATAGCTAAATGATTAAATCCTGTATTCGATTTTATCTAGAGTTTAAATAAACTGTTGAATACATAAAACGGCCATCAAGGACTTCGATCGTATCGATTTGATTGGAGTGTGATAAAAAGTGACACCAATATAAATGCCATAATAATGATGAATTGGCCAATGCATTCTTTGGATGCATGTTTTATTTATTTGAATTGTATGAGCTGTGCAATTCTTCACGATTCAAAATTGCTTTTTAACAAGTTGACGACCAAGCCATTTATTTTATTTAACGCTTTCGTGATCCTTTAGTTGAACTTTAAGATAATGACGAAAGCTAAGGTTTAAATTGTAATTATCAATAATTTTGCTAGAATTCTTTTGTTAATACTGAACAATCAGCGGCCTGCGTGGATGTTTTCAAAACCTTACAACTTGGGTATCTTCAAGAGGAGGCTGAAAAGGGATAATTTAGGTTGGCACGTGCCATTATAGAGCTTATCGCCTTTGAAGTCGGCCACAATCTTATGTGGTCGAAAACCTGTCTACTTATTGTTAGAAAAGGTTTTGTGTTATGATCCATCATCATCATCAGCAGCCGCAAGAAGTCCACTGTTGAACATAGGCCTCCCCATTGATTTCATTGCGTGCGGTCTGCAACCGCTGGTGTTATACGTAGGTTATTCATTACTTTCGCTGATGGTTCTGTTCTGTCAAAAGGCGGCCCTAACGATGTGGCTCAGCGGGTAAGCGGGTTGAAGTGGCAGTGGGCGGAGCACATAGCGCGTAGAACTGATGGCTGCTGGGGCCGAAAGGTTCTGGACTGGAGACCATTTGAGGCCAAACGCAGCGTGGGGCGCCCTAGCACGAACCGCTATGGTTTTGGTAATCGAAAATTAAACGTTCCTTTTTATTCTTTTCCCTATGTATTTATGAAAAAAAGATATCGTTTAGTAAAGGAAAACATAGTACCCAACTCGACCTGCACCGCTCATGACAAGTTCAGGTGCCGCACACGTACTCTGTGTTCTGAAGCTCTAAGTGAATATGATAATAAGTGATTGTGCTAGGCAGATGAAGAGTATTAGAACTGGTAGATTAGTTCTTAATATCTACGAAGCGGAATTTCAGAGATATCCTTCAATTTCGTATTAAAGCAGAATTGAATTGAATGAATTCATTTAAAAATTCTTCAGTATGCTTCATAACGTTTATCATCTGACACATGACCCTGCGTAAATTGAATTGCCAAAAAATAAATGTCATTTATTTTTGGAGTAGTTTACATTGCGAAATAATATTTTTGCCTTGTTTTCCTCAGAAGGTCAATTTTAAGAAATATCAGTATAACTTTTTTTTTATTTTGTTAGGGAATGAGATTAATTCCAACAAGCTAAAATAGTTTCTTTCTCGATAAGCAATAATCTCTTTTCATTTTAGATCCGACTGCTGGACAAAAGTCGGCTTTCCCTCATCCATGCACGTTTTTTAAGCTAAAATAGGTCAGTCCTGATGGTCAACCATGATATTCCGTGCGCGCAGTCATAGCCTCTGTGTTGATAATTTGTATGGAATATTGGTATTTGCTGTACTATCTACTAGAGATGCTGTACGAAATCCTGTACAACTAATGTCAAATAATTGATTAACCCCCTTAATCATAAAAGCGAACGCAACGCTAAAGCATGGTTTGAGCGATTGACGTGTTTGACGTGTTTGTCACTTACTCACAAATGGCGGCAGCAACAAGAATGAAAGAGACAAGAAGTTATCGTGTTGAAGCTTTTATGAATAAGGTGGTCAGACGCTAAACGCCTTGGAAGCTCCTCACGTGCCCCGCACGCTTGTTTGCCTAAGTATGCAAAAACACCTAGAAAAGTATATTATGTATCACATAGAAGTTAAAAGTCAGAGTTAATTGTATTATAATTTAGGCAAATGGCTTTTTAATCTCGTCTTATACTGGAAAAGATACAAGACGAACATTTAAATTCACTCCCACATAAATGCTAAGTTGGTCTTTGAAGCATTGTATACATAACGATCATCATAATATTGCCACAAAATATTTGGCAGCAAAGAGAATGGAATAGAGAATAGCTAATGTGCCACCTACTGTCGAACCAAAAAAGCTTTTAAATGTTACATTTTAGAAGCAAGGTGCTATTTTTCACCCTTGTTAAGCTCTACCTACCTTGAAGCAAAGATGTTAATAGCTTTTCTGATTTGGCTTTGCGTTATAGGTTTTTTTATTGACTAACTTTAGGCCATTTTTTTTCTTTTACAGCTTTAAAAAACAGTAGGGTAAGCGGAAGGCGCTTAACCCATTATTGCGTTAATGGGATCACACATAGGTACAGTCAACGGCACATCAGGCCTTTTCCGTTTGTATTTTGCTCGTGCCATATGACATTTCAATGCAATAGAGCAAGAAAGACTGACCGGAAATGAGTAGCGTGATGAACCGTTGACCGTACATAAACTAAAATAGGTGACACTTTAGAACGCATACTATTTATTGCCATAATTTCATTTGCCATACATCAATTGGCATAATCATCGAAAAGCATATTTTTTATTGGCATAAATTTTGAATCGCATAATCATTTTAATGCATAATAGTAATAAGGCATAACATCAAAAGGCATAATCATCACTATGCATACTTTCGTTGACCATAACTTCAATAAGCATACTTTAAAACGCATAATGTCAGTACGCAGAACTATCAAAAGGCATAATGTCACTATGAATAACTATTAATATTCATAATTTTGTTTGACATAATATTAAAAAGCCTAATTCACAAAAGAGCATTTTTTCTACTTCAGGGCAAATCCGACTCAGCCAACCCCGACACCACGTGGTACTTGTTTTGCCCTACCCCAAGAGTGTAATTTAAACCCGCGTAGGCATGGAGGGGCGAGGCGGCCCGTGGGCTGAGGAGCAGGTGGCTATGAGCGAAGCGTCGCGGCTGAGGCTGGCCGGCGAAGCCGGCCAAAAAGCCGAAGCTGGGGTGCTGAGCGAAAGCCATCTGTGACGATTAGCACGCGTGGGACCGCCGGAGCCCCGCAATGCCGGAGCCGTGACAGAATTCTTTTGCTGTCTACATTTCACTATGAGCAAAATAATTAATATATATCACTATGAGCAAATGATTTATACAATTTTTGTTAATAAACTAAATGAAGGCGGTTTTCGGACAAGTGCTCTTTGGATTTTTTACATTAACATTACATGCTGCTTGCGTTTAACATGTAATATTTGTAAGCTTGCATAATAAATGTATGCTTTTTGAAATTATGGTAAATGAGTGTTATGCCTTTTGAAAATATGGATTTTGACACTTATGCTTATCAAAAGTATGCCTTTTGAGGATTATGTCTTTCGAATATTATGGCAAATAAAAATTATGCCTTTTGATACTTATGGTTAGTGAAGTTATGCCTTTTGATGAGTATGCCTTACGAATTTCGGCCATGTTATGGTATGCGTTATGAAGTTATGCTTTTAGGAATTATGGCAAGTGATGATTATGGCTATCAACATTATGCATTGTGATTTTATGACCAAAAATGTTATGCGTTTCATTAGGTAACCACTAAAATAATGTTGATGTAAGAGATTTGTACTGGGTCTGAGTGTTCGTAGTTTTACCTTTGTCGTTCTTTTTATGAGACAAGTAAATTCCTTAGACATTTTGAGATCAGATCAAAGCAGTCCGTCGCATAACATTAACTTCACCGACTGAAGTGTGATTAAAAAACTTCGTTCATTTACTAATGCTGACATGATTTCCCTTTTTACACTACACATTTAGATCCTTTCCCCCACAACATTTATTAGGTTTGTCCAGCACATACAAAAACTTCCTGCCTTTTACCGGCTGTCTTTAAAATGAATAAATAAACAGTAAGTAATTTATTCATCTCACAAATTCATCCGTCAAACTTTACAAATCCTCATTCAACACTAATCTGTCAATTAGTGCCAAAATTAAGATATTAAACAAGTTCAGTGAAATCATAGCAATGCGGTTGTCATGAATAAATCACACTCTTGTGTGAGTCTCACACTAGCACTCGCCTAATCAGATTTAGAAACTGTAAAGTTTTCATTGATATCAGATGTTTTCTACATGAAGAATCATAGCTTTCTTAATCGTGAGCTTTTTGCTCTTGAATATGCCCTTTGTTTATATTTTTTACTTCCGCTTCATAAATGTTTACCTAAATTTATTACTCCTGTCTTACCGCAGGAGTTTTGATTTGAAAAAAACTAGACTAACTTGAAAAGCTCTTATAGCGTATTATTACAACAATAATAATTTCAGTTCTTTCTTAACTTATTTGTTGTTATATTGGTTTTTGTTTATATTCTGTTTCACACCCACTTTTTTTTCTGCTTAGCTCTATGGTTGACGGGTAGAGATTGCCTTATAGGCATTAAATCCGCCGTTTTTACCAATTCATTGTTGTGCAACAAATGAATAATGTAAAACTTATGCAGCTTATTTTCTAATAAAAGTTCAAACTGATATCCCCGGTTGCGTTGAAAAAATTTGTAGTAATCGAGGCATAACGTAACTTCTGTAGATTTTAATGAAAAATGTCTGAATTAAACTTCACTTTATTCTTATATAGATTCTCTTATCTTTCATCTGTCCTGTGCTCTAGTCGTAACATTTGAGTTATTCGGATACTTTTAATTCCAAGGCTAACTAGTGCCATAAAGCTCTGAATAATAATTTTATTAGAGATCCGCTTGTTTCTAGATTATAACTGAGTAATAGGTACGAAGATACACATATAACTAGTTTGAAGCTAGGCATATAGTTTTGCAATTTCATTACGTTTTGTGTTTCATATAGATTTATGATTTGTGTTGGACCTTGAGAATTGAAAATAAGTAAGTGGCAATATACATGTCATCTCCATTTAAACAAATTTGATATTTAGGAATGTTGTAAAATGAAAATGATGAAGGCCGAATACTGTATTAGTAACTACTAATCAGTATAGTAATGAACGTGTTCATAAAAATGTTATAAGTTATACAAAAAAAAAGGGATTAATCAAATACATCAATCACAAAAGTGATTTGGCAGTCATATTATTTTAACACTAGTTTGATGGTAAGTTATGGGCTCTCCGCTTAAATAAGATGAAAATCCACACTGCGCCATCTGGCATAGAAACTAAACATAGATTGTACTATACTAACTAGACAAAAGATAAACAAACTACTCGTGAAATTATTTTTTGTATCAAAATAAAACACGTGATCACGGCTGCTGTCAAGTAGTCGAAACGTCGGGTTATAAAATGAAAGAAAATATAAGACCGCGAGTAGAATCCGTAAAGTTGTTTTATTTCAATGTGTTCGCGTAAATATTAGAAAACATTGCTATTTCGTAATTACATACTTAGTGCATGGTAACTCCCAGATGAAACCAACAGATATGTATAGTCAACGGCACATCACGCTATTCAATTCCGTGTTTTTCCTGCTCTTGCCAAATGTCATTTCTTTGCAAAAGAGCAAAGAGGACTGACCGGAAAAGGAAAGCTTGTTTTGCATGTAGTGTATAATTAGGTGTTGAATTTCAGGATATTTCTTTAAATATCGCCATTTGATTCCTTGTTTTCCTTCTTTCAAGATAAGGGTACCTAACTAGAAGGATATCATTTGGCCCATCCAAATGATACACTTTTGCAAAATGTTCAAAAATCTTATGAATTCAACGAAATGTAGGATCTGTATAATCTTCCCATCTCCAGCAAATCGTGCCTGTCTTTATTCATTTTTTTCGGGTCAGTGAGTAAAAGAAAACTGCATTTTATGTGACCAAAACATCAGCATTAGGGTAATTTATACTAGTGGCTTAAAAACCGTCGTTCACGGGCTCGCTAGTTCGCTTTGTTTACTCATTTAAAAGTGTTTTTTATTAAGCTTACATAAAAAAAACTTTTACTTTAGCTATGCCTATATCTATACTGACCCCAAAAGGTTTTCAATTAAAGTTTAGTGACAGTTTTCTGCCAGTGGCAACACCTAACAAATGTTAATTGTAAGCGGCCAGTGAGGGTAGTTGATAGTTTATAATGAATTGGCATTTACGGAGACGGACAGTACAGTAATTTGGAGCTAACGTTTCTCAAAGTGAGTTAATCCTATACATTTTGTTTCGGTTTACGTATTTTTTGTAAAACATTTCGTTATTGTCAAGCAAAGTGGTGTGTGAATTGCAACTACAGGTAGTGTTTTCAAGCTTCACTGCTGCCTGGAGTCCAAGACGAACGTTAAAAAAGGTTCGTAGAATTGACATTACTTTATTACTTTAAAAGGCTACAGACTGTATTACTTCTTTCGGTTAAACAGTGCATTAAAACTCCTATCCGCTTTATCTGAGGAATCCTTTTGACTCTTCAAGTTCTTATTCATCTGCTAGCAGTTGTGTTTGTGGCTCATAGAAATATTTTTATGGTGTGCTAAGCATTTTAATCTCTTTCTTTTAATGATTAAGTTTGTGCGCATTTGACTACAATCTCACCTGATCTTAAGTGATGATGCGGTCTAAGTTGGTTGGTCTACCTACATGCCAGCCCCACAAATGGCTGTTCACGCTCTTCTTGAAGATCAGGGATCAGGTCATGCAACTCTTTCGCGACCTTCCGGCGATGCTCAAAGCCTTGTAGTTTTTTGTGATGGCAGTGTCGCCCACAAGCTTTAAAGCACGTTTTTCCACATGGTCTAAAGCGGCCAGTTGGTACGCGGAGGATCCGTCACAGAGGTGACAGCAGTACTCTATACACGGACGAAATCTTTTGTCAGATGTGCACATCGTAAACAAGTCATATTTTATTTGTTTTGTTTAAAAACATAATTTGAATAGCTTAATTAAACCAAAAATAAAGTAATTAATGAGCAAAAAAATAGAGCAGACTAGTTCCTAGTAAAGTTCATAGTGCAATGTAAAACAGGTATCCCAAATTGTGTTTTATCGTACCGTAATAACTTTAAGCTACATGCTATTAAAACTTGAATGAAATAGATTCCGCTTGCTTTAGTAAAAACCCGTTGGAATTTACTTAACATGATTGGATGAAAAAGAAAACCACCAGGATGCACCTTTAACAATTATTTCTGGTTCATAAAATGCGGCTCGCATCATCTCGTTCTATGTCATTTATTAATTCCTGTGTGTAATTAAATTGGTCATTCCACTACATCATTTTGGAAGCTTCAATCAAACGCCAATTACGTATTTAAATATTATTTATTAGTTTGGATTTTTGATTATAAAATAGACCTTCATGCTACACCGTTTTAGGAACGCTAGGCCATAATGGTGATATCAATAATGATGTGTTCTGATATGTCATTAAAATCATTCTGTATTTATATTTATAACCTTTGATGTTATACTTAAATTTATAAATTACACAATATATTTATAGTGCAGATTTAATATTTCGGCGTAGTTTTCACAGTAGGTTGGTAACATAACATAGTTAGTATATCTTACGCTCAACAATAAATCATGGTTGACAAAGGCATAGCCAACTGTTGCCATCATGATGAACAGAAGATTCAGAGGCCTACAATCCCAAGTAGATACAGACGCCTTTAGACTCAAGTCCTATTTTAGTAGGGAAATCGCGTATTATATCGCGTTATACCTTCTGCTTTTCTTGTTAGCTAACTATCTATTTCGCCCTCGTAGCAACAAGCTGCTTAGCTCAGTGGCGCAGGCGCCAGCCTCATAATTATGTTGTAACTCAGTGGATTCCCCTGAAGTTGACTTCAACAGCCGTTAATATTTAACAAACAGAAATAAACAAAGCATTTTTTAAATACATCCCGAAACATGTCAAAAGCCTCCGAAACTCAAAATTGGTAAATTTAGCCTAACTATTTTTAGATTAAGAGTTTTTGTAGAAGCAATTCCATATATAAAAACTAAAAAACCGGGTTTTCTGCAACATTTAAACTACGGTAAAAACTACTATTTTACCTGTATTTGCCCGACGTTTCGGCGACAATTGCATGTGCCGTGGTCACGAGCGGACTGGCGGCGCGCGGCGCCGTCTGACGGTGCGCGGAGGAAAATCTTCATCCACCCGCACATTTCCAACATTATTAGTACTGGTACAGTCAGTTCGGCAAAACACACTAACACTGTCCGGTTTCACTTTGGACGGTCCAAACCGCGATTTACACCTAGCAATCACCGGATTCCATGATTCGGTTTTTTAGTTTTTTATATAGTGAAAAATGCAACAAGAAAGTTTAAAAACCTATTAAGCAATTCCATGTCAAGATGCGGACCTAAAAAAATATTATTGATGACTTACCAATTTTGCAAACGTCAAAGGATGCATAAAATGATGAACAATGACCCTGAATTAATTGTATGTTTTAAAATATTCTTTTAATTCAAAGTAAACGCGATGATTAGCTGAGTGAACGATAAAAAAAGACTTAAGATTATGGTAATATCCGCAAATAAGTTTCAGGGAAGTGTTTCGAAACAAAAATGACAGCTTTTTCGTAAAATCTGCTTTTAAAATTATCGAAAGCGTCGTGGCCCACTGGGCAAACACTCACTCGGCTCACAACGGCTCACTCTCCCTCTTAACCCCGACTTCAAGACTGGCCGGAACACGCCCATTGTACAATTTGCGGCTACCTCTCCGGTGATGAAAAAACACTGATAAAAAACCCAGTATTGGCAGTAGATTCGCCTTTTACCACGTTGAGTTCGAAATGCGGGCTTCTGAATGTTCCCTTCACCATGACGGCAACAATAAGTGTGCCTCTAAATACACCGTTTGGGAATGGTCCTGAGTGAAAAAATATTAAGGGTACATAGTTTTACTAACCGTAACCGAAATTTCAGCAGGTTTCGACGTGCAATAACGTCTGTAGGTGGCGTTCCTGAAATCGGATCCTAATCTCCAGTAATAATACCTGCTTGAAATATTTTCGAAATAACAACCTATAAGTACCCTTTATTTGAAATTATTTGATTCATCATTTCAACTATGAACACTACCATCTAAGTGATTATTACCCCTATTCTTTTCATGGAGAATATTTTATTTCCTTTTGTAGTCTGTTTGGTCGTGGGTAGTTTCAAAGGTAAAGTAATATGATATAGGTAGGCCACACGTAAATTCAATCAAATTTTATTCCAAACCCTGGAAATGAAATGAGACTCGGCTTTATTTTAATAACTGCATTATAGTATTCAATATTTTGTTAGACAGTGCGGGTTCCGGTTGAGGAGAAAATCACTTGTTTTCATGGAGAACCCTTTGGCTTATAATTATTTTCTTTCTTTTTTTTGTTCACTTTCAGCTGTATTTTTTTCTTCTGAATGACACTACTACCGAAAGTGTTCTCCTCATGATACTGATGATTATTTTATTGGGGATCATGTAGATCCCCAATTGTTGAATGATGATTTGTTGAAAATATCATTAATAACTTTATATGAATACTAGCGGGCCGCCCGCGACTTTGTCCGCGTGGACATTATGTTGAAAAACAAAAAAGTTATACTTCTTTATAAATTGTAGCCTTTGTGCGATTCAGATGTATAAGCTACATTATTGTAAAGTTTCATTAAAATCCATTCAGTGTTTTGTACGTGAAAGAGCAACACGGCACATCCACATACTTACAAACTTTCCTTTTATAATATACTAGCGGCCGCCCGCGACTTCGTCCGCGTTGAATTTAGTTCGGCCACCGAGTACAAATTGTAGCCCAAATGTTATTTGGATGTTAAACCCTTCTAATTCGGAACGCACTTATAGTTACGCTAATGACAGCAGCCGTCTGTCATCAACTGTCATGCCATACCACGTGATTCCACGTACATTTTCATATTTTACTTGATTTTGTCAACAATTTACACAATATCTTTATAAATTGTAGCCTTTGTGTTATTCAGATGTATAAGCAACATTATTGTAAAGTTTCATTAAAATCCATTCAGTAGTTTTTACGTGAAAGAGCAACACGGCACATCCAGACATACAAACTTTCGCCTTTATAATATTAGTAGGATTTGTAGGATTATCATGTCATCACCTTTGATCTTAAAATCTCTCTTATTATTAATATACTATTTTAGATCTTTTGATTTCGACTAAATTCATAAATCAAGCTGTTTCGACAGCTCTACCGGACTGTAGGTTTCATTTTACGAAAAATTACTAAATAATACTTTTGATAAATAATACTCAGTTAAAGTTCATCAGACCGTTGAATTAAAATTCGGCAGATTTTAAAACATTGAATGTCAAATCTATAATCATGTAATTTGTTACTAAATGTCATTTCATTTCAACATACATTTTGAAATCTGCCGTGGTCACTTTCAGCTCCATGTGTATCGTTTTCTATACACACTCTACAAACACTTGTGTATCTCTTTCGATTTATATCTTAGTATTTAGCCTCGTGTTTCATAGAAGCGCACGGTTTTTATACAATTTATACTACTTAAATATTGCTTTGGCCCAGGGGTTTTTCAGGAGTATTGGATTTGGGATTGGTGATTTTTTCTCAGAAACCATTAAGAATATTGGCATTTCATTTGCCTATGCATTTTATTTGGCTTGGCGCTGACCGGGTTTCATAAGTCTGAAAATATTTATCTATTAAAAAAACTCGGGATAGATTATAAATCAGACTAAGTACCTATTTGCAGAAATTAATTCACACTATGCGTCTTAACTGCCTGAACAAGGTTTGGCGTGGTGGGGGGCATCTTTTATCTACTAAATTATTGCCTAAAACTAAAGCAGATCATCTTTATAAATATAAAGCACTTTGTGGAATGTGCTCCGCGACCTCTAATAAATGATGAAGTTTTTAGACCAATAAATCTCACGCTTGGAGGTAGGCCTGTTTATTTATAATAATTATTCTAAATAAAGCATACGACCTATAGAAAACGGATATGCCATTAATATTTTTTTTGTTTAAGTATGTAATTTTTATTTATGAATGCAGAAGCACTGTTTGTCTATTAAGACCTCCCAGGATTTAGATTCCGGTCACCCAACGGCTACTGCATACCTACAACTATACAACTAACTTGCCTATTAAGTCGATTGACTAACCCTACATCAAAAAGAGCAGATGTTCTGCCTATAGCGCCAAGGGCCGGAGATTTGATCCCCATCTAGAACAACCATTCATCATCATCATCATCAGCCTGTTGCAGTCCACTGCTGGAGATAGGCCTCTCCTATTACACGATAGGCCTCTCCTATTACTCCTATTACAACCATTCATATTACAAACATATTGTACCTACCTAGTGTTTGGTTTGTTCGGTAACTCAGGGTTTTTCATTTTTTAGAAAGCACCTTATCATTATAAAAGTGTTTCCTTTATTTTATATTCTAGTGACACTTTAGACGATTATGACGACGATGTTATTTCATTATTAAAATTTCTTTTGGCAAACTCTTAAAACCTTTTTACCACTATATTAGTACTCATCTTTTTAATGTCTAAGGATATTTATTTATTTATTGCTGATAATTTTAAACACCTGCTTCGGCGTATAGTGTGTATTTTCGCGTCCACGTCGTCCGTATTTTTTGCTTTCTTTCTCTTTGTAATATGACCTTGGTCGATTGATAGGCGCGTACGCGGTTCTTTTTCATCTGTGGCGTTTTTCCGTTGGTCCGTTTACGTAAGCGACAACGCCGGATCTGGTGAACAAGACACCTGTGTGACATTGACTTTAAAGTTTAAACTATGAGTTTCTACACGATGACGCAATGCTCATCTTCAATCTTTGATATGTTTGATTGTCAATTCAATTGAGATACTTTTAATTGGTTGTCAGATTGCGAACTTGGTTGTAGATTGTTTTCCTATTCATTGCAACGCTTATGATAGTCTGGTTCACGTTTGAGCAAAAGTGCTCTAGAACTTGATTTCTATTTGCAACTCTTGTGTATAACCACGACTGGTACCAATGGGTTCGGGATAGTGTCGTGTATATGAATCTGTCGGTCGTAGAGTGATAAAGTGGTGGGGGTAAGGGGGGGGCGCCGTAAAAGGTGTTAAAACGACCTCTTGATTTTGGGCTCTATCTCTGTAAATACTTGTTGTATTTCTTTGATTTTGGTATCATTTGAATGGTAATTATATTTGCTATCTTTGTTCAGAAGAACTTAAATACGTAAAAGTTATACTTTAAAAGTTATTTTTAAAAAACGTCTTTTTGTAACCCATTGTATAAATGAAACTGCAGATTACAAGAAAACCATTAGGTTTAAGGTAATACAGGTTATTATAAAAAATGTGGCGAATTAATTCAGCTTTAAAAAAAAGTAAGAATTATTACCCTGAGTTTAATAAATATTGAGTTGTAGTCAGTGGCGCACAACATCGCCGCCTGTTTCGCGCCTCAAGAGACGACGTAAACTGAGCGAATTTCTTCTATTTGCTGCCTTTAACGGTTCCTGTTATATGATTTTAGTGTTTTAGTAGTGAATAAAACTAAGATAAACTTAATATTAACATTGTAGTTGTTAAATACCGAAACTAGCACTTTGATTAACGTTAGCCGGGTTTTTTTTGTCTTAAGTAGGTACCAACTAATAGAAGTTTAGGCGGGTGAAAATGCAATTTAAGAAAACCATTTAGTTGTATTTGAGAAATCAAAGCAAGGGCAATGAATAGATAAAATGGAAAATGTATGTGAAAATTTGAAGAAAAAGGAACTCAACGTAGGCTAATGTTGATCATTCATGAAGGACTAACTTGTCTCTGTATTCTCATACTAGCTAGTAGCGGCCACCCGTGGCTTCAGTTTTTTGAACAATAACTTTATAAATAAAATTGTAGCCTATGTGTAATTCTGATGTACGAGTATAAGCTGTTAAAGTTTGATCAAAACCAGTTGAGTAGTTTGAACGTAAAAGAGTAACATACATCCATTCTTATAAACTTTCGCATTTATAACATTTGTAATCACAAATAGGTCATCAGTAGATGAACATATTTTCAAATATGGTGGCTGTAAATAGAGGTTTTAAGCATGTATGCCTACGTGGCCCACAGCTGTAGTCGCCCGTTGGCGTTTAGATGAACATCCTCGCCTATTCCTAAAGAAAAATGTGACCTTTGGTTTGCTGGTTTGCCCAGTGCGGGCTAGTTGAGTGTGGTGCACAGTCTTCATCATAATCGTAGCGTCGTATAGGCGAATACTATAATAAATTAGCGCATACTACAACTAAAACGTACTTAGTTCACGAATGTACCCGACTAACACTAAGCCATTAACTCTGGTGAGCGGCAACATTAAGTAGAGGTGATAATCTCCTGATAAAACTTTAAGAGTACGGTCACTATGTGTGGGACATCTGTTTAAGTTGATTTTGATCAAGAAGAAGATACTTAATAGATTTACTAGCAAATGGATCAAAAAAAAGATTGTTAAGTCTAATGGCGCTGCAGCCTACAACCATAGCTAATACTATTCATATTATAACTATTTAATGGCTGGCAAACATTTGGGTTGAAAACAACCTGTACATTAATTTGCGATACATTTTTGCACAGTTAAGCACTATCCATTGGCTGCTACTATGAGTTAATACCTTGTGCGAGTATCCGACTGCTCAGTAACGATTGCTGTGCTTTACGAGTAAGATAGAAGTAAATAACGTGAAGTAGATCTACATTTACTTACTACTCAAGCAACGTGACAGAAATTACATCCCGGATGACTACTGAAAATTACCAAAATTTTAAATAAGCTGCACATCTATTTTGAAGCAATACGTGTGAGATACAAGCACGCCTTCAATTTTGAGAACAGGTGGATTTAACCTTACTCTAGCTGTGACAGAGAATTAACTCCTTTTCATGTCCAAGTGTAATTTCACTTCGTCATGAAAAGGAGTTGTCTGTTCAACCGAAGAAGAGGTGTTTGTTATGCTGTTGGAACTCAGTTGGAAGATAACCATTCCAAGACAAAAATATCAGTAAAAGACTGAACACAGTACCGACTGCCTAAGACTAGGGCTGTTGCCGTCGACTGAGTAGATAGTTTTAGCCAGCCAGCCAGGGCTTTTGGTCTATCTGGTAATTGGTCGCAAACTTATACTTTCATAATGTTTTGCTCGACAATGGTTGTGGGAATTGGACTAGATAAAACTACTGAGGATTTTCTGAACTCCAAAAAGACCCAAAGAGTATTCTCACAAAAACTGCAAACACAAGTCGCTATTCTTAAAAGAAGTCCCGAGTTTTTGAACATACCTTCCCTGCTCCTACTCTGGGCATGAATTAAGCTTAGTTAGAAGGCAAAGTTGGAGTGTTTTTCCTGAAGAACCAGAATGCATATTATTTAAAAACATCGTGGACGGCAACGATTACCGATTAACTAGAAAACGATCAAGAAAATTAGGAGTTCAAGTAGGCAACTATGGCCGACTGGATTTGTTTGTTTCTTCTGTCTTGCAGTCTGTGTTGAGTTAGTATGTCTACCATCAAAAGAAATGTCTTGCCTGATTGTGGGAGTTGGTTTTATAATGCTCAGATGCATAAATATCTCTAGGGCTTTAGGATCATAAAAACTTCCAATGGACAGATAGATCTTGTATATACATTTCATGAAGAACTAAATAACGAGCTTAAAGACGTTTACACGCAGACCCACTACAAACTGTAAAAATAATTGACACAATGAATGTTTGTAATGAGTGGGAATCAAAACTAGACTCCTACAGCCCTAAAATCGCTAACTATTACGTCTTTGTTACTTTCATTCAGATGATTAAATTAGATATTTAGCTACTTATAACATTATTACCTTGTAAAGTTTGGTTAGGAATTTTAATAAATGTAAGTCACTATATAGTATAAAACAAAGTCGCTTTCTCAGTCCCTATATTCCTGTGTACCTATGCTTGTGTCTTTGAAACTACGCAACGGATCTTGATCAGGTTTCTTTTAGATATAATTATTAGAGGGGTAGGTTTATATATTTTATAGAATCCCATTGCATCCTTGCGAAGTCAGGGCGGGTCGATAGTCGAATTAATATTATAAATGCGAAAGTTTGGATGTATGTGCCGTGTTGCTCTTTCACGTAAAAACGACTTAATTGTATTGTATTATGTATTTTGTGTTGTGTGATTTTAATGAAACTTTACAATAATATAGCTTATGTATCTGAACAGGACATAGGCTATAATTTATAAAGATATATCACTGTTTTTTTTTCCCTAAGACCGCGCGGATGAAGTCGCAGGCGGCCGCTTGTATTAAATAATTATTGGTGCTGTCTGAACTAAAAATACCTTAGTACTAGAACAAAAATATACTGAAAGCTCAAAAATCTAATAATAAACTAAGAACTTACTCAATCAACTTATTCAAATTATTAAAACATAGAAAAACACGATGACACAGCGACGTGGTCTTCCCCGCGTGAGCACTCGGCGCGCTCCTTTATTGCGCTTGTTTGACTTTAGCTCAATCGATATTAGTCCTACATTAATAATACATACCTTCATTGAATCCCTAATAGTTTCTTAACGTTTTTTAATAGAACCAAAAAACACAAAAACTAGCTAGTTTTCTAGAAATCCAGCAAAATCTTTTTTCTTCAGAGTAAAAAAAATATGTTTTATAATATAACTTTAAAAACATTTGATTTACGTTCAAAATGTGTATGAAAGAATCATAGACAATATCATTACCATTTTAACAAGTCTAAGAAATAAGAAATACAACAAGGGGAGCTAAAATGGTAACATTTTAGCATTTCATATTATGAAACATCTAACTGACGTTTCATCTAGGCCGCGGTCCGTTTCGAGTCAAAAGTGAGTAATAGCGCGCTGACGTCGCTCACGTTCATACAATTTATCAATTCGGGATGCGTGTCAGCGCGCTGTTACTCACTTTTGACTCGAAACGGACCGCGGTCTAGATGAAACGTCAAATAGATGATTCATAATATGAAATGCTAAAATGTTGCTGTTTTAGCCCCCAAGTATTTGCGAAGATGTAGCGTAAAAACAAAAGGTCCATTTCGCCAACTTTGATTCATCCCCCCTCTCCCCCCCACCACTTTGGCACTCTACGACCGACAGATTCGTATTCAGGACATCACCACCAATCCATTGATACCAGTCGTAGGTATACACAGAAGTTGCGAATAGAAATTTTGTCTCTAGTACTACGGTGAACCGGACTATGAGGCCGAATTTCAATTACTTACTTTGCCTATTATCGTGATATTTATCAATTGGAGATATATTACATTTTTGGACGCGCTAGAATTTAGTCGAATGAAAGATGTTTAGGGCTTTTCACGACAATGTGCATGTGGGTAGGCAATGATTAATAGTTATCAGTTGTAGGTACATGCCCAGATTGTAACTAAACTACATTTTATTATGCTGTTAGGCAAAGGCGTATTATCAGTATTAATTAATGTCCTGAATAGGCACCATTGCATTAGGGGCAGTCTGGATTATTTTGTCACCGATCACTTGCTTTGAAATGGTGTCATTGAAGTCATTACCCCGGGTTTGTGGGCTAGAAGTTTCCTGGCTTCATTTGACTATTAGTTAAAATGTAGAGGTTTCTCTCTTTACGCCAAGCTTGCATGTGTCTGACTGACAGGTCATTCAAATATCAAGTCTACAAGTCTTTCGAAGAGCTGACAACGCTTCACAGTCCCTTTTGTTGCGATGATGTCAATAGCGATAGTTATTTCGGCAGCCGCTTTCCACTGGTTTCGCTGACTTGTCAAACCTTGCTCTTAGATGAATATGTGAAGTACTTTGACAACTTCAGAAGCTGTTCAGGTGAGGTATTACCCAACTCTTTCCTGTTTTATGAAGCTAGCAAACAGACTTAAAAACCATTAAAGATTGTCAAGTTTGATCGCCTCTCAATTGGGCAGCCTCGTTACACGTATCCACGTGTGACTACCTCGGCTCTTAAGAAATGTACAACAGAATATTTTTCTATATTTAAAAGTACTAAATATAACAAAAATAGGTATGAAGGATCATGTCCTGGTCCAGACAATATTGCTACTCAATGTACCACAGTCAGTTATACCAGTATTGAAGCAGACAAGGTTACCAAGGTATACGTTCGATTCAATATACCCATCTTACCATTAATACCCGAACAATCATTACTTCAAAAATATCTGAACATGGCACGTGACATATATGTGACGTTTGTATAGAAGTTAGTGACTAGTTTCTGTTTAGATATTAATGAAGTTATGAATATTAGATTTATACCTGGTGGCGGCTGTAGGTACTTAAAAAAATTCGTTGTGAGTGTGATTTCCTAGTTCCAAAAAAATATCTATTAACAACTGATTAACGAAGTTCTTATTACAAAGTTACATTGGTCGAGTTCAAAAACATTAATAATTTGGTTTTCCAAGATACACTATTATTATTAAGCACGTGTAAACTGCAATTATATCTTGACATCTGTGAGAAGATTGCACTTCTACGGCAACTCCGGATGGTGAAGTGAGACATTCTCAAGCGAAACATTGAGTTAGTATGCGAGGAATGTCATAAAAGGCCTATTTACGCACATTATGGGACAGATTGCATTTTAATCGCTACGATTACGATTGAGAAATAAATCTACTGTGCTCGCTTGTTAGATAGTTTTACGTTATGAGAATGAACCCATGACCTCTAGCGCCGTAATAACGATGGCTAACCTTACCGCCAATAGACCAGTGCGTGTTTATTAATGTCATATTGTTCATAGAGAAAAAAAATAAACCACGCACGCACAACGCGCGGTTTGTTCCTCGAAAATCCTTCATGAACTAAATTCCCAAAAGCCAGGCTACAAATCGACAAAACGCACGCAGTGAGCTAAATAAATATGAAATTTCTTCAGAGATCACATCTTGTTTAAGCTGGTCTTTTTTTCAATATAAGTAATTCATTTTACCTATAGTTATTACAGTTCACAAAACTAAGTTAATTTATTCTCCGTTATTCATTGTTTGCGGAAGAAGTGCTTTTGAATTCCGTCTGGTGTTGCCTGGTTGTTTTTTTCTGGTATTTCAATCTTTAGAGTTTTTCTTGTTGTGCTGTGCATTTTTATGTGTGTCATATTATGTGTTAAGTCGTACTTTAATGGATATATTAGTCCTTTTTTGCATTTCATGTTCTTCTTCACCGCGTATTATGTCTCATAATAAATTTTCCATAAACACCACTTGTCACAATGCTTAAATGTTTGCAATATTTAAACGATCGCGAAAAATCTTTCTGGCGATGAGCTCTGATGTGACTGTGACTTCATCTTGAAAACTCGGTTGCAAGGGGCTCAGTATATGCTGATACATATAGAGATGTATGAGACAACATCCCAATATACATCGCTCTCTACCTAGCGCTGTCAGTTTCCAACCAGCCAACGTCTTTACGTGCCTCCCTTATTTACCAATCCTGGTTAAACGAGTCACTGCAAAGGGCGTTATAAGGTGTATTAAAGGAAATTCTGCATTTTGCAGTGCATCATGAAAATACTCGTATGATCAGTATAGGCATGACATTATACAATAGCAATCACCTTGATATACTCGTAGGTCCGAAATTGTTTTTTATACCGTAGTTCAATGCAATTGCCTATAGGCAATTTAATGTTTAGAGTAAATATTGACCTCTTCAACGTGCTAATAAAGTGTTTTCTTAATACATAGTTTAACTTTTAGAAGCTATGTTTAATGTCATTGCCGTGGTGCACTTGGCCAGTAATTTAATTACCATAGTGTGATAAAGGTTTTGCAGGACCTTATATAAATTATCATCTTCTTCGATTCGAAGGCCCATATAGCACCGAAGTGGCAGCGTCAAAGAATAGAAAAAAACATGACAGAACTCTATGTACAGTATGTTAGTATGTATGTTACAAATTGGGCAAATAATTTCTGCATTAGTGAAACAGGAAACAAAATGGGAGAAAAAAAATAGACTAGAGCAGTGTTTGTCATGTTCTTTTATTTGACCTGAAACCATTTTAGTACTAATTGTGAATTTTAAGGAAAACTCTTTTGCTTTGAAAATCCATTGAAGGTCAATAGACTCATCTTAATTAAGTTAACTGGAAGTTAATTGTCGCAAAGTACAGGCCTTGAGCAGTACGCATGCGCCCGACAACACCGAATATTCTAATCGAGTCTGTTACGAAATTCGATGAACTCGAGTATCGAGTGTCGGGGAATAATTAGTGAGGCAGTCGATATTTTGGTATTGATCGACAAATCACGATAGGACTTATGTTTTCTTAAATATGAATCTGTCAAATTTGTTTGCACTATTACACTATAAGTTTGCACTATTACTATTACTAAACAGCCTTGGAAGCAGAAGGCAGGATCACAGGCAACTGTGATCCTGCCTTCTGCTTCCAAGGCTGTTAACTCTATTGCCATCCTGGAATAACAAAAAAAACTACAATCCATCCATTTGTATTTAATTCTCACAATTGATTCTATCGATTGGTCCATATACATATCCATAACATATGAGTACTAATTTTGGTAGTTAGTTTATTTAATAATTGATGCACAAAAACGTACAAAAAGCGGACTTAATGCCAAGAGCATTGCGTTTGGCACAGCTAGGCATAGCGTCATAATTTCAGTTCTTTTTAAAATAAAGCATTGAGTAGAACTCACAGTGTTTCCAGAATTTACATTTTTAAAAGCACTATCCCTTTGAGTACGCTTGAAGAACATTATGTTTAGAGAGATCTTACCCCTTTTCTAGTATTTAGCCCTTTTCATTTACAATAAGCAATCCCTTTACTAAACTGTTCAATCAATCGACTTTCCTCTATCGAACGATTTCACAAATACTATCCCACACAATTTGAAATAGGTGTCATCACAAATTTAAGATCACACAAACATAGCTGGAATAAATTTGTTGCCGGTCATTTTAAAGGTCAGCTCGATGACCTTTCGGGAAGCAAGGTCAGGTGTTAGGCAAGGAACTCGGTTCAAAGTAGACCATTTTGCGCGATGATGATTTCAAGCCTTTTGTGGCATACAAGTTTTCCACTTAATAGCTCATGGTGATAGATTTTTATTTAATTAACAACTTGGTCTTCGCATTTTAATGGTAGCGTTTCATAATCTGGTATTTAGGAGGTAATGAGGTGATTTTAAAGTATTTGATGCTTGATTTATTAACGTATTCATGAGGTGTATTGAAATTAGGGTTAAGCATCTGTGGGTCATATTGCCGATGGCTTGATTTTATGTATTGCATTTTATGGGACTTAATTAAAGTTTCAATACAGACTTGATGTTAGGTACTGAAGTAGTGTTAGCATAGTACACAATTTAGATGCAGGTTTGACACGAGTTTGACGGTATTTTTTTTTGTAAGTATAGTTATTTATTTATTTATAATAATCATGTTTGTTAAAAGTGTTATAACCAAAACACAGGCAGATAAGCTGTACCTTCAATAAAACGAATGATTATAATATTACGTGCCAAAATGTAGTGATGTGTATATCGGGCATCACCGTGCTTTGGAAGCCACGTCAAGCAGTTGGCCCCGGCTGACGTCGTCAGATGTCAGTCGTTGAGCCTAGTCGGAGGCCTTAGGGCGGCTTGATAACATCTGACATTTAGGTTGCTCACTAACCTTACACCCCTCCAACACGGTGGAGTATGGTGCAATCCATGGTTGAGGGGAGCCGTGTGTGTATATAAGCCCTTAATGTTATGTTATGTTTATTACAATATGAAATTCATTAGTACTAAAAACTGTCAAATTTACGAAATTATGTGTCGCGTAATGTCAGTAGAAAAAAATGTGACATATTTACTAAGGGCTTCTCAACTTTGAGTTACATTTAGGGAACATAACGTTGCAAAAGTTTAGTTTGCAAGATGATATTTTGTTATAATTTTTAGAAGCACGTGGGTTCAAAGATCATAAAGTTAGTGATTTATGGGCAGTAACAAAGGACATTAAAAATGATGATGTTTTTATATCCGCACGTTATGTGGATGATCCAAGCCGGGCAGACAGAAAGACGACTTCTGTGAAGTAACTTAACGACTATCTGCTTCCATAGTATTTTCGTTAATTTTATCTTGATATTTCCACGTGGAATCCACAATTAAAAAAAACGGGTTTGATTTTGGAAAAGGGTTAATATTCGGCAAATTCTACCATCTCACTGCCTGCCATCATCTAATGTAACTAAATTGCACTTGTAACAGTGCCGAAATATCGGAAACTCAAAACAAAAAAGGTACATGGTAGCAATCCCGTTTTTAATGTTTTAAACATTATTTAATGGTCCTTATTTCTCACAAAATAAAATAAAGAAGTTAATCTAATGTTATTTTGATATACATTTTATAAATAATATTGTGCACCGTCCTTATTTATCTGTCTTACTGTGTGGTTGACTGATAGAAAATGCCTCTAGGCATTTAATCCGCCATTTGTACCTTTTTTATGTGCAATGAAGAATAAATAAGAAAATAAAACCGACATACCATCACGACTATTTCTTCACGGGATAGGCAAAGACCACATCTTTCCACTTGCGTTTAGACCATGTCGTCTAAACCAAATGAGTTTGGTGTTTTTCAGATAAGAAAAGATAATTGATTGCACCAAATTCTGGCTAAGATAATGTGCAAGAACACTTAATTACTTTTCAACTTCCGTGCGATTGCCATCTCCAAGTAACGCCCTAAGCAGAGGCTCGGCCCCCCCAGGGGGCACCCTGAGGCACGTTACTTAAATTTCAGGGGTTGTGAGCCGTCCCCTCACCCCATTGCCCGGTAAAACAGAGAAAGTCACACACAACACACATTAAGATGTGACTGGTGGTGGTGTATTAGAAGAAAACTCCTTAACATCCCCATGATTATAACATTTATTACTCAACTTGGTCTTCATAGTCACAGGTTGCTAAAAAAAGTCATTAAAATGCTGAAATTGTAGCATCTAAAATATGACGACTGTCTAATTGATATGAATAAAGATCGTAAGATAAATTAAGGCATTTGACCTTTAGAGACATAATACGCGATGCTGAACCTGTCATTTACGATATAAAAAGCGGTGGTATGCTTTAATAAATCGCAGCTATAAAATCTTAATTAATATGTGTCCAAAACTCTATTGAAACTTAAGAATACAGCCGCATCTAACGAGAATTTAAATATAAATGCTTGACTAGCAATCCGCCTTGCCTTCACACAGTACAAATACTAAGATTTATTATCCAAAATAAACACAAAACTGCGTTAATTTGAACTAACTAACTAACGCTTAGCTCTTTTAATACAAATCAAAACTTCTCGCAGGTATTGGCCCACATATTTTGATATTACTTCACAAACTTTCATGAAAATTCGTCACACATTTTCCTACCGGTTTTTCACAGTAGGTACAAAAACAAGTCACTGGCAGAATATAAATAATCACTAATAAACCTAGCAAACTTTGCAGTTATATACCAATTTCAGTGAAAACTGTTATTACTAGGTATTCAATTTAAATCAATACCAGCCCATTCCGTCCTATTTCAGGGCAAAGGGGGCACTTCCACTATAACCCCTTTATTCATATAAACGAACGTTCCAGCAATTGACGTGTTGTGTCACTTACTCGCAAAGGGCGGCAGCAACAAGAATGAAAGTGACAAAGCGATACAGAAGTTAAAGTGTTGTTGAAGAGCTATTTAAGTTTTTTATGAATAAGGGAGTACTTCATTCATTGTCATCTTGATACCTAAATCAGGAGTAATATTGCTCACGCTTAATACCTATTCTCATTAATTCTAAACACTTTTGTCTATCAGCCGGAACTCCCTCACGCTTTAACTATCCCTGTGTATTATATCTGTGGTATGATAAAGTTTAAAACTCAATGTATCGTATTATACTCGTACATACGTAACGTTTCCGTTAACAATTGTGTAGGTTAACTCCCTCTACAGAGTTATTGCTGTCAATAAAATTGTAGGCGCTTCAGAATACGTCCAATCCAGTGCGATTAAAATTGTTTTTAGTCGCTTTTTTTTCTTTTAACAACATAATAAAATGTGTTTTAATGTTCTAGCAATTATTGATTATTTTCGTACCTCTCATTGGCAGTGACGTGCCATTACAATGACAAATGTTCAACTTTGGTTGGTGTCAACATCCATTGTGATTTAGTACCTAGGTCAGAAAGGATACCGCTTTATCGAAATATTCTGCATGACACATAAAATACCACGTAGTACTTTCTGATCCTAAACGGTATAATCAATCACTATTGAATATTAAAGAATCTCAACTTATCCTGCAGTGTAATTGCTATAAAACTACATGTAGGCGCTTCTTAAGTTTACAATGCCAGAATAAAACTATCCTACAATCTATTAAATAATAATAATGAACATACATAAAATGATACAAGAGCCTAGTAAAATTAGCTTTAGGTGGATCAGGTTTTAAGATCCATCAAGATATTGTAAAAGGACCCAATTTGTAAAGGTAAAGCATTGTAAATGCTATTTAGCAGAATATACACGTTCATTTATGAAAACATATTTTAGTATTGTTATAACTTACTCTAACACTGTATTACAATCATCATCATCGTCATCAGCAGCCACATGACGTTCACTACCGAACATAGGCCTCCCCCATAGATTTCCAGAGCGGCTGGTTGTGGGCGGCCTGCATCCACCGAAACCCCTGCGACCTTTATGAGGTCAGCCGTCCACCTTGCGGGCGGGCGATCCAATGTATTGCAATTTAATCGCTTACCACCTTAAAATGGTGGTTGTTTTTTAACCTATCGCGAAATTTTCGAATAGATATTTTTCGCCACTGATAGTTCTATAGAAAAGACACCAACGCGTCACACGTATGAGTAACAAACTTATTACAACGATTTTATGTAGTTTTGATATTCATTTGAAATTGTAATAAGTTACACATACTTTAATTTTAAACCATTTTTTATCCGATTGCGCCAAGAGGATGGTTATTTTTTTCAAGTGTATTTATGTAATAGTGTTTGGTATGGCCTGCAGCCTGCACGGCTTGATGGATTTTAGCTTGAGAGGTGTAAATAGATTTGTATTCACTGTGAAAGTGACACTGGCTACATAAAAATAAAAAAAAGTAAATGGCGGATTTTTGGCGCCAAATATAATATTTGGCACGCTCTGCAGCCTGAACGCTTGAGTGGTGTTGTTAGATTCGTTAATACTGTGAGAGTTTTTTTGTATACCCAGTAGTTATACATTAAAACTTCCAACTTACTTGTGTTAGGGTTTTTACATTCCCAAATTACACTTAAGACGTTTTTTGACTTAAGTATTTAACATTTTATATAAGAGGGCTCATTGTAAATCATGTTCGCAACTCCACCAAGTTCAAACACTATTGCTTATTACTTTAGCATCATTGGTACAAAAAAATTTTTTTTTGGCCTCAATCGTGCTTTGGGTACCAATATGCTTTGCGCCAAGAGTTGATGTTTAGTAATGTCACATTCAAAACCTGACTGATACTGGGAATAAAACTGGCGTATTAAAAACATTCTTAAAGATGGTACAATGAGGGTTTTTTTTCATTGAATTATCACAGAAATTGTATTCAAAACCGTATAGAATCCTGTTCCCCTGTTTCCCTATAGAAACTGACATTAAACTGAGTAAAAATGCTGATGTATGGATAAAGCTTGCGATTTTACTTAGCCATAAAATATCCTCAAAAAGTTTGTCAGTTGGTTTCCTATTCGTAGTTTTCAATTTACTCTTCTATTGAAAACATAGAAGAACATTTTTTATGCCTATGTTTGTACTAGAAATGCATCCTACCGCAGAAGGGTTGCCTATTAGACTACAAATTACTTTTATGGAAAAGGGAGTGGGCTTAACGAAATGACAAAATATTCTTCATTCACTTTAATAAATACAATTGTGCTTAAAACTATTTACACATTTGGTACAATTGTACGGGCAGTGATAAACTTCTTCCTTAATATACTATATAGACAGAATTTTATTGGTACAATGTATGATTAACAGTCAGTTGAGTGAATAACGATGATACATTTTTACAACCATAAAATAACTGTCTGATAGACAGATCAATAGGTATAACACAATAATATGTTTCTGAACAATTATGCCACCTTCCTGATTGTCTTTGAAAGAAATAAAAATATTTTTTCATGAATAATATTTGCATATTATTCATGAAAAATTATGCATTGCATGCACATATAATATATGCATTTTACAAATCATTATATAAATGAAACAATACTTAACTTGTAGGTTGTTGATGAAAAATAGATGAAAAATAGTAAAAAAATAAGACTCATTTAAAAGCGCGCAATATTAACCAGCATTTTGATGATCCAATCGATCGATATTTCAATCGTATCAGCGAGCTTATGTCCATTTCTCAGTCTCAGATCATTCGCCGCCAGTCAACCACGAACAATGTGTTCATTGTCGATTCCGATCATAACGTAATGTCAGAACCGTACGTTACACAAGCTAACGGTTGCTTCTTATCCGTCATTCATGGGTCCCATTGACGCAGGTGCTCAAGCTGAACGTGGAAATATCTGACTTAAAGAGCAATGTCCACTGGAAGCTAAAGTAATTCAACAAAGCGCATTTTACGATTTTTATGATGATACTGTTAAAAGTGTCAAAATGTCTGGACTACTTTAAATCTTACAATCAGTATAACAAAATTTGACGCTACTGTCAAATACGTTAATTATTATGTATACATTTCTGAAACACAAAAAAATATATTATGTCAAATGTTGCCTTAAACCTAATTACCTTCTTACGTTTCTAAGCTTTAAATCAATACTGATGCAAGAAAACATCACTTTTTGTTATCAGATAAGCTTTTAGTGGACAGCGCGCTTTTATTTAAGTTCATTTTATTTGAGTAGGTACGTGATTTGAATTGTCAAATACAAAACTGTTTCATTACCTTAACTTTTTAAACTAGCTTAAGTATATTTCAAGAATTACACCTTGGTAACACGCAGGCTTTTTAAAACTGTTCAAACTTCGTGATCAAAATAACTGTCTATTGATATTCTTAACTTATGTCCTAAATAGTATCTTGTGCAGCACAACATTTTTAGCTTATTTTTTCCATTGTTCATATTTAAAACATAACTAAAACGTTTTGTAAAAATATATTAAGATAAACTTCGAAATAAAATAAAAATAAACATAATATCACGACCTAAAGCTCATACGTCTCAAGACTTTATCATATTATCATTAATACTGGCATTACATCGTCGTCAAATAGAGAGTTACTACCAATAGCCGCCGTATCCGAATCCGCCGTAACCGCCGTAGCCTCCGTAACCACCGTAACCTCCGTAACCGTATCCGCCATACGGCCAGTATCCGTAACCATAGCTAGGATAGCCGCCCCAGTAGCTACCGTAGCCTCCGTAGTAGGGGTAGCCACCGTAATGGCCGCCGAAGCCGTGGCCGCCCCATCCGCCCCAGTGTGATGCAGCGGGTTTTAAGTCATCCTGCGCCGAGACAAGGTCCTCTTTCTGTGGTTCTGCTCGTTCAGGTGTGGGTTCTAGAGGCTGTTTCTCAGCTGGAGCCGCGAGGGTCACGGCGACCAGGAGGAGAAGGTTGACGATGACAAACACGATCTGAAAATTGAGTTTGTGTAAGCATCAAAGGTGTTCATATGTGTTTTTGCATAGATAAATCTTTAACTGAAAATATAAAGCTACTTGTTTCTAAACTGATCAAAACTTGTACTGGGATTATCAGGAATTGATGCACACACGTGTAGGTAACATCCTGTCCTATAGGTTCCTAGCTTGAAGCAATAATTCCAGACAGAAGTATTGCTTTTAGCTAGGAAGCTGTCTAATTCGAACAAAGATTTTTAAGAGTACTTGTATTGAAGGTTTCTGTAACTGTTTTGTGCAAAAAACTCATATTTCATCTTATCTCAAAACGTGTTTGTCAATTGCAGTATAGACAGGCATAAGTTGTCTCGAATCATGTAATCATAAATACAAAAAATATAAATCGATAATGACTAAATTACTAACGATAAGGAACAAAACAGTAACAATGTTATTGTATTCAATCTGTACAAAAACGTAAGGTCCCTGTAGCGCACGCAAGCTATTCAATACAACCGGCTGTTCACACGAAAGGACAATACAAGGTTTAATGAAGTACAATAATTAGCCCATGTACCTCATATCCCACTGGAGGGCAAAGGTTTCCTGCACGGAAAGTTACTTTCCAATAAAGTTAGTGGTATGCCAGTACTCATTTTATTCTCAAATAGTTGAAAACATAAACTTCAATGTTTTTTCAAACAAGTGTACTTTCGAGCCGTCAAAATATTCATTTTTTGGCCACAACATAATCTAAATAAAAATACATACAGAAAAAAACATGTCAGTCAGTCAGCACCAAAATGATGTGTGCTGAAAGAGTGGTCAAAAGGTGTTGGCGGTTTGACAAAACCAATTTTATTACTGCAATGACAGAATTTTCATGTCATTTGAATCGTCACCAAACTCTTTCACAAGTTAAAACCTGTTTTACTCCGGTGGAATAAGGTTACTTTTCATGAAAATTTCAGATATATTTGACCACTCTGTACGCACCTATCATTTTAATGCATTGACTCTACTACCGGCGTCGGAGAAGTCTTTAGCAATCACTCTTTTAAAAAATATTTTAACAGTTCAAAATAAATAAACCAACGGAAAGTAATTCGATCAATATAAATTAAAAGTGGCACTATTCTCTCAAAAAAATAATAAGAAACACTCAGCGTAGACCCGCATTTTGCCTGTACTGATTTTACCACTAAAAATATTTAGAAGGCGTTGAGTTTATGAAGACATGTTTTTGTTTAACGAAGTCTACTGCTAAGGGTCTATTCAGAGATCACACTTTCCAAATAACACAACAACGTCAACATGTGGGGCCGTAGCTGTAGGCGGCATCAGAATCACAACTTATAACTTTGCATTTTTTTTATTTAAACTAAAGGCCAATGCAAAACTCTTCTGCAATACTTTTCCTACGTAATTTCCGGCAAAGTAAAGTAAAGCGGTAAAAATAATCTTTATTCATGTTAACTTATTAAAAAAGCACTTATGACAAGCCACAACATAAAAATTGAAACAAGTAATAATGTGATGCTATAGCTCGGGTGTGGTGTGGTTGTGGTAAATGTGGAAATAAACTATAAGAGGTCTTCTTCAATAAACGAAGTTGTCGGTAGTGATAATAATATAACCATCCATCTCATTCATGGGCAAATTATTATGCTACTGTATAGCACAATAATCACCATCCCCGGTTTTTCCCAAAGAATTGTCTACTAGTTAAATTTAATGAAAGTGCCCCCCCTTCAAGACTTTTTTTTTGTTAAAACTATGTACTTCTAAAATTATGGAGCTACTGTTTTAGAAAACTAAGTAGTAAAAATTAATACTTATGGACACACTTTGTCTGCACATAATAGATTGAATAACAATTTACGCGATTGCGCAAATATAAAACTTTTACAAAAGCTTTTGTCAATTTTTCAAATTAAAAATCTTCATTATGTAAATATAATATCACCGACAAATAAACTTTCTTATCCGATATCTTCTCTCTTATCTTAGAGTCAAATGAATTTATTATGTGCGTAACGTATTTTTTTCAAATTAGCACTGCACTTAACCCACCGCCATGACCTATGCCATAATAGCTATTCCTAATTTGACCCTCCCCTTAAGTCTTTCACCGCCGCCGGTCACTTTAACAATTGAATTCCTATTGTTTGTGACCGGCGTGGCGTTCAACGTGTTAATTATCCTAATAAAATGTCCAAAAACACTTACTTTCTTGCAAGCCATGTTCTCTGTGGACTAACTGAACCAACTGACGAAATACACCCTGCGCAGGGGCTTTATACCGCGCCGCGTCCTAGAACTGCATGGATGACTGGCTGGCTTCCTTCGCCCATTGTACGCGTGCCATTGAACTCACACGGGAAGGGTGCGAAGGTCAAAGGGTAAAGGGAGGTTTGTTGAAGTACTACACCTGTAAGTACTACAGGTTTTCTAAAAAGGAATGAACTTGTTGTCTGTCAAGATGTTTTTGTCGGGTCAAGAGTACCTTTAACTGACGAGCATGTATGAAGGACTCATGAAGTAGAAAAAGGGCAAGATGTATGTCAGGATTGTAGCAAGTGTAACGTTATGGTCTCTGCTTACCCCGTGGGGAAAAAAAAAGACGTTATGGTATGTATGTATGTGTACCCAAAAATGAGCAGATTTTTGACAGTTCTCTTGGTATTTATCAAATGTGATGTGAGCTAGATTGCGTGGGAATGAGGCCGGCTAGACAAGTGGTACAGAAACGCTTACCAATTTCAATGATCAATAAAAAGTTCAGGCACTTCCTTGCTTCAGAAAGCACGCTACGTTCCGCTTACGTCCCTGATTCGTTAACCCTAATAGGCTAGTAGTACTAGCCTTGGGGCTCAGATAATATCAACATTTGATAGTATGCTATAACAGAAGCTTTAAAAATTGTATTTGAAGCGTCGTGGCCCAGTGGTTAAACATTCTGGCTCGGAACCCGGTGGTCCCAAGATCAAATCTGGCAGGAACACACCTACTTCGTGTTAACATTTCCCTCTTCTTGTGTGGTTATAAGGTAGGTTTTTAAACTTTCTTGAAGCATTTTTCACTATATAAACACTAAATAACCGGAACCGGTTTATATGGTTATAAGGTGTAAAAAATCAAGCGTTCAAGTGGACTTTACGGCCTGCCTGGATGTCCGGAGTTCGACATAGCCGGATGATGTGTTCGATGATCATATAATCTGCCACCTGGTCTGCGCTGACCAGCTGACTTAAGTATCCTGCGCATCTTTTACGCTTGAGCTTGGATGGCTACACCCTTGTGTACGCACATGTGCGTATGAAATGTTACGTCTGAGTTATCCCAAAAATAAATTTAAATTTCGTTGCTAGTAGATAAATTTCAAAATTAACATCGCATATCAATGTTGACCACCTTATCACATGGAATTTAAAGTAAAACGAAAAAAGAAAAGTAGAAAAAGAAAAACGTAGGCATTGCCAACACCTAGACAAAACACTAATAAGTATGTTTTTTGTAAAAACCTACCCTAAACCTACTAATTTCTTCAACAGATACTTGTGCTGATGTGGGATGGAAATGGCTCCTAACTACTGCTCTAAATAGGTGTGTAAATGAATATGATTTAATGCAGATAGCTATTCTATTATTAAATAATGTCTTGAACTTTACTCATATAATTATGACATCAAAAAAAAATACTGTCAAACGCAAAAGGTAACTTCCGTAACAATGAAATGGATAATTAATTTAATCATTGATTTAATTTGGCAACTAATCTGTGATCAGCGTCCAATTTTCCATGCGGCTAATTAAAAGACAACCATTAAACAAATACTGAACTTCATCGAAAGACTTTTGTCTTGACGTCTTGCTTAAGTTGAGCTTATCATCGAAAACAGTCACAACCGTTTTTAATTAGGTAGTTTTTAATAAAGTACCTACTTACTCGAAGGAAATTGAATTACATGCTTCTAACATGTCACTGTTTCTTAATTAACTTTTTGTTTTATCCGTTGAGAAAAACACGGTGTCCACCGAAATTCGTACAAGTAGAAGAACGACGAGTGCCTAGTTCGACCTGATCATTTGAACCCTATTCTTGAACTGAATTGAACTTGATCATAGATTTAAACTAGTGATTAATTCAAGTTTCCTTTTTAATGAGACCAAACATGCTTGAGTCTATTTTTAGTATAGAAACATACCTACTTGATTATTATTCCAGATTAAAGTTTCTATTGCTTGTTTGTTAGTGCAAGGAAGGAAATACCAGTAAAAATAGATCATACAGCAGATACATAGGTCTAGGTTTCCCGAGGGAGAAGACCAGGGTCGACCGCATGTGACATTCGATAATTGGAGGATAATTACAACTATGTCCCCAAAACTGGCATTTAAACTGTGCAAAACCTTAACAATAAGATAATGTAAAGTAATCCTCATTACACGAGGGAGGTAGCGTAACAATTAAGTACAGAGGCGCACACATCAACCTTTACATGTGCACCTTATGTGGCTGACATTAGACTCATTTTGCAATGGTTTTGTAAAGGTTGATGTGTGCGCCTCTGTACTTCCAGCGACCTACAGCCGCGGTGTCCGACCGGCACAATTAGACATTTTGACAAAATTGTTATCTCTGAGGATAAGGCTGCTGACATGGTGACAAATTAAAATTGAGGAAACCGGACCATCTTTATTATTTTTTATGTACGCGTATTTTGAACATAGTAGCTCAAAACAGTTCGATAATCGATTCAAAACATGTTTCCGGTTTCCTCAATTTCAACATTTTAATTACAACAGGAGTTGTGACTTTCGGATGATTGGAAGTTAAAAAATGACAGTTTTATTAACAAATGAGCTCTGTTTAAACGTTAGAAGACAATAAATCTCAGAAATGAAAAAAATATGCCAAAATACTAGAAAATGATTAAGTATGAAAATTACACTTATTTCCGATTCTCAAGACTTGAGCATCGATTACAGCGAATAATGCCCCACAAGGGACATGTTTTCTTGTATTATTATGAAAGCTTATGATGCTGCGCAGTTTTTGAAATTAGTAAGAAGCTATGGAATACCTTTTGTTTTTTTTAATTTACGATTGAATTTTGGTTATGTTCTGCATGATTCACTTTTTTTTCACTATCAATCAAAATTTTTGTATCTTGTAGTTAAGTTAGGACAGAGATTATTTTACTCATAAAACTGCAATTAATAGACATTATAATAAAAAGAAAATATCCAATAAAAATCAAACGAAAAAATAGTTACAATTATTTAAAGCCAACTGCTCACATTATTTTTTAAAATAACAAAAACATCATTATCTCGAAAACTACAAAAAATCGTAGAACATACATGGGGGTTAAATCGATAGGTATGGTACCCTATTATCAGCTGGCGCCGGCTTGACACCTTAAAAGAAACACCCTGTATATCAGAGGAGGTTGAGCACCTTGAGGGAGAAACAGAGACGCTCATAGAATCCCAAACTGGCGTGGTTGATACTCTGAAACTATCTGAAAGCTATCAGTATAACAATGATAACGTCACCAACCGCAGGATGGATTATGTAATAAATGTGCCTACCAAGAATTCCTTCGACTCGTTGTCGAACTCTGACGCACTGGATGATGAGGATGAGTTTTATCCTACTGCAGAAACCCCTACAGCCCTTCCACGTAGCAAGAGTTGCTTCGATTTAGATGAAATTGCACGAGAGAATGAACTAGAGTCACTGAGGGAGCAGGTGGCGAGCTTGCAGACTAAACTCCAATCAGCTGAAAATGAAATTGAGACAATGCTCTCCGAAAACTGCAACCTTAAATTGGAGGTAAATAAATATGCAAAAAAGCTGGAGGAGGTCACAAAGCTATGCCTCAATACAAACATGCCCAGTATGACGATGGTAAAGAGAACGAAAAACCGTCAAATAAATAATCATACAATGCCTAACATTGAAGCGGAGAGGGACTCGGATTCTGAAGACTTGTCGGTTGCACACCGCTTGGTTTCTGAGCCTGCCCCCCCTTTAATTCCGCATGAGGAAAATGACATCATACAACAAGATTGCCTTAGCCTGAAGGAACTTGCTGTGAGAAATATCAAGATGTGCTTGGTCAGCAACGTCCAAAACAACTACACTTCGAAAATGCTGAGAAACTGCTTTGGGGATCTGGACATGTGCCACTATCGTGTGTGTGGAGGTGGAGTGGACGTGCTACTCGATGGGCTTGAGAATAAACTAAAGAACTTTACTGTAAGTGATTTTTGTGTAATCGTGTTGGATGAAACAGATTTCATTGTTTCACGAAACTATGTATGCCTCGTAAAGGAAATTAGGGAAAAGCTTTTAACTTTGCAACACACAAACATTATCATTTGCATGCCGACTTTTAAATGTTGTAATAATGCAAATATTTACAATAGTAGAATAGAATTTTTTAATACTTTACTCCGTCAAGACAATAATAATTACGAATTTTGCTATATTATAGATACAAATAAAAATCTCGAATATTCATCAAAGATGTTCCTAAGGAATGGAAAAATAAATAAGCAAGGCATAAAAGTTCTTATAAGTGACATTTGTGATTTAGTTCTAGCCATAGCAATTGTAACAATCCACGAATCTTACTATACTGATTGCAATCAGGCTGATAAATCACCTGACAAGTTTTTTCGTTAGTAATCGCACCGACAATATTGTAAAGCTGTCAGTATTCCATCAAAACGTATGTGGATTGAATAATAAAAAAGATGAATTAGAACTGTACCTAGAAAGCATGTCTGCCCCTATTAGATATGTATGTATTAGTGAACATTTTCTTAGTGATGAATTGGCGGAATTATTTAAAATGACAAACTATAAGCTAGCATCATACAATACTAGATCCAATAAAAAAAGAGGTGGTACATTAATACTTGCTCAAAATGACTGTAATTATCAAGAGTTAAATTTATTCAAGAAAAAAATGTATAAATCTGAATGTTTTGAAATTTGTTGTATCAAAGATGTAGATACGGGTCTATGTATTTGTTGTTGTTACAGAAGCCCATATGACAAAAATCTCAATGACTTTATGACAAGACTTGAAACACTGTTGGAGCGCTTTTTCAGCAGGAAGTGTGTTGTATGTGGAGATTTTAACATAGACCTACAAACTGACAATACAAAACGTAATGACCTTTTAAACTTATTGAAATGTTATAATTTCAGACCGCTCGTAAAAGACACAACCACTTTTAAACGCAACAACTCTCAGTCATGTATAGACAACTTTTTTACGAATTTACCCGATGAAAGTATTGAGAACATAGAAGTAGATCACAATGGAATAGGCGACGGACATGCAGGCCTAAAATGCACTATGTCAGTGGCAAATATTTCACTTAGTGGAACTGAGAAGAGGGTGCCAGTGAAATATATAAAGAAAAGAATATTTAGTAAAAGAAATAAGAACATCTTTAGAAAATTAGTTCAAGAACAAGATTGGGGTAATATGGGTATGAATACATTTATAAGTAAATTGGTCAGTTTGTACCAAAACAGCTTTAAGAAGAAGAAAACTGAGATAAAGCTGACTAGAACACAACCATTACGATGGGTGACAAAGGGTGTAAGAGTATCGAGCAAAATGAAGCGTGCTTTGTGTTCAACTAATGGAAATATGTGTGATCAATCTGTAATTAAATATAAAAAAAAATACATAACCATCTACAGAAAAATTATACGTGAGGCCAAGAGATTAGCTGTGCAAAAAGAAGTAGAAAGCTCGAAAAACATCTCCAAGGACATTTGGAAGATAGTAAATAGGCACAGAAACTCCTCGACAACAAATGATAGCAACTTGAAATTGAAAGTAAATGATAAAATTGTAGCTGACGGATCCAAAATTGCAAGCGCATTTGTGATTCAGTTTGTAAAATCAATTGATACAGTGCATACATCTGTTAATGAGGCTGTAAACCTTCTTAAACTACACACGAACGAAGTTGATTCTAATATGGTGTTTGACCCAATTACAGCGTATGAGGTCAGTCAAACTGTAAAAAAAATGAAGGCAAAACTTTCGAGCAGCTATGATGAGATCCCTATTACAATTATTAAAGATAATATTGATATACTAGCTGAGCCCTTAAGTAACTTTTATAATGGGTGTATCGATGAAGGTGTTTTTCCGGATCAATTTAAAGTAGCTAAGATTGTACCCATACATAAGAAAGGTTCAAAGCAGAACCCAGAAATGTACAGACCTATATCGATACTTCCAACTCAAGGTAAAATCTTCGAAAGAATTATCAAATGCAGATTGTTGCGTCATTTGGTTAACAATAATGTATTGAATCCGGAACAGTTTGGATACCGCACTGGTCTTGGAACAACGGAGGCTGTAGATACACTAGTGAATGGCATTGTTTCTCAATTAAATAATAAAAGGAAAGTAGCTGGACTATTCCTCGATTTGAGTTCTGCTTTTGATACGGTTGATCACGAGTTATTAACTATTAAACTTGAGCATTACGGTGTTAGGGGAAAACTTTTGGATTTCTTTAAATCATATTTGAGAAATAGAAAAATGTATGTAGAAATAAGAAGCATCAACGAACATGGAATCGAACAAGTACATAAATCGAGTTTAAGAAATGTAAAAACAGGGGTTCCTCAGGGCTCAGTGCTGGGTCCCATATTCTTTAATATCTTCCTGAACGATGTCATTAATTACATTAGTGCAACTACGACAGAGTCGATACAACTAGTACTCTTTGCCGATGACACTAATGCAGTTGTATCTGCAGATGATATCAATAGCCTTAATTGTAAAATTAATGAAGTCTTGAGTGGATTTCATGAATGGTTCTCGGCAAATCACATGATTATTAATAGCAGTAAGACAAATGTTATCTTATTTGGAGCAACTGCGAAATCCGGGTAGAACCTGAATCCCATCCTCAATGGTATAAATATAGATGGAACCGACGTGGTCAAGTTCCTAGGTGTTCATCTTGATAGAATGTTGAAGTGGAAACAAGAGCTTGTATGTGTGGAAAAGAAAATAAGTTCAGCATGTTATGCGCTCAGAAGCCTTCGTGAAGAAGTGAACATTAGGACCCTCAGAATGGTATACTTTGCATTAGTAGAGTCTAGACTCAGGTACAGCATTTTGTTTTGGGGGGCCAGCTACAAATATAATGTTCAACGTGCTTTTGTCCTTCAAAAAAGAGCTTTGAGGACTATAGTTCGTATACCACAACAGCAGTCATGTAAGCATTACTTCAAAGTTCTCAAGATTCTTACCGTGCCGTCCCTATATATTTTCGTTCTTCTATGCAACTTTTCAAAGCATATGCATAGGTTTGAAACTGAGACTGACAGAATCGTAAGAGAAGCTACCAGAAGAAAGGACATCCGGAGCGAACTAAAACCGAATCTAGAAGTAGTTAAACATTGCTCATATTATCAATCCACTAGGTTATATAATAAACTTCCAATGGAGTTAAAGAATATCATTTACAGGAGGGAATTTAAGAGCAAACTGAGAACCTTCTTGTTGGAGAGGTGCCTCTACAGTGTTGATGAGTTGTGATGTGGTGTCCTATAACAATAATTGATTGACATAATTTAATTTTGGGCATTTTACTTCAATATTGTATACTTTGAATAGTGTAAGTAGATTAATTAATTTGGACATTTAATTTATTTTTTGATGGTGTAATGTTATGCAAATGATTTCAGACACAATTGTATTATTGTTTTATGAATAAATGAAATGAAATGAAAATGGAGCCGCCTTCGACTGGGCCTAACCACTGACATCGACATCTAGTGCCATCTTCTGAAGCACGAAGATGCCAGATAAAACATTAAGTAATTTTAAATAATAACATTTTTTGAGGCTGCCTATGTAACATTTTGGTATCAATACATTTATATGCAAAACTCTAATTTGCAAATTAGAACTGTCAAAATCACATCACCTAATATCGGTCGGGACGGTCACTTATCCCATTCCGAACCAAGCGTATGTTGCTTTACAACGGCGTACGTTGTCGTGTCGATCATAACTAAGCGACCAAATCGAAACACTTTTATTTAAAATACTTATTATTTGTTCCATTGTCTGAAACCGCTTCTCTCGCCACTGAGTCGCAGTCTCCGTGAGGTCGGTCACACCTCCGTCCTTCCTTCCGCTAGGCGGTGGAGGCCTCCCATTATCTTCGTCACTGAACTCGTTGGATGACACAATTATTATTTTGTTTACAAATGCTAATACAGACATAATGTCTGCCACTTGAATGTCATAAATGATTCACTGATCGTCAGGCACATCAATGTAGGGACTATCAATGTACAGTCGGGGAATGATAGCATTGACAAGATCAATTGGTTCAATTGTCAATCGTGAAGGAACAAGTCTAATCTAATTTTAGTTTTAATGTCAGACAATAAAGCATACTTTTCGGCATACTCTAGCCTGTTACACAGTTTAAAAAGGTAACATGAGCTTGCAACGCATAATTGAATATGTTTGAAAACCTCAGCCTTGTCAACCTTTTCATTCCGCGACTTTACTCGTGGATGAACCTTCTTGAATAAGTAAAAAATACTAGAACATTCTAGAGCTGGCAAATAGAGATCACTGCCTTATAATCAGTATTCATTAACAACCATCGTAACAACTAACGCCTTTAAACTCATTAATATAAATCACTTCTTAACTATTTGCCAATTTTTTCCCATGGCACAGGCCACCATAGATCCTAAAGAACGACTTCAAAAGAACTTGACGTTTAGTGCTCAGTGAATAAAGGTGACATTTAGTATGTTATCATTGTAGTTGTACAAAATGCAAATATTTATACACAACACAATGCTCCTAATAAAATAGCACTGACGGACAGACAACGTGATATGAGTTGGCAAGTGAAATTCATGCGAAAACGTATAGGAATTGTCTTTTTTTGGACTTATTAATCGTAAATCTGGCGAATGTCTATTTGACGGTCTACATTACGTGATTTATCTTATCTTACTAATCTTAACCTCTTTTTAACCAGATCATTTTCCAAAGCCTTTTTTGCCTGTGAGCTTCAGTTTTGAGTGAAGGCCATCAGGAACCCAAGCATACCTTTGAGATATCTGTCTAATTATACATAATAGCCAGTAATGGCTATTATGTATAATTTTTGTGGACATCTAACATGGTAAGAGGCGAGCGTATCAGTGTACCGCTGTTATCCGGTTTTTCATCGGTGTTTTCCCCCATCGTAGCGTTAGCTGCATTAATTGTACAATTAATACACTCTAGGTGTTCCTTTCATATCTTAACTCTGGACCACAATGATTCTGAGCCAGTGTTGACGAAGTTAGTAATACTTTTTATTGAGCCATACATTAATGCAGCCATTAGCCAAAGGGTTGATACCAACTTACACCAACCTGTGACGCTCAAAAAGCTATCGAATGTACTTTACAATACACCCATTTTAAAGAACAAGGAGAAAAATAAGTGCAATGTGGAATATCAACACATCAACGGTAAAAATAACAATATTATCGTTGATGCCTTTGATGTATCACGTCAGACGTCTCGTGAATGAAATTGTGATGCCATCACATGGTAGCAATGACCGCACAAACCCAATAACTCTTTCGGCCCAAGCTCTGCGCTCGGCATGGAAATAGGATTATTGAAAGTTGGATCAAAAGCGCTCTGATCTAAAAAGTCGCTGTAGTTACAGTGAGACGACTCTAAAAACAACTATGTAGGTAATTTATATTTAACAATCATTACTTTAATAATCAGAACCCAAGTTTCAAAGACTTTTTAGAAAACTTTAAGTCAACAAGCAGCCACACTGCTAAACATGAGCCGCCCCCTAATAGATTATCAAAACCGCCGGTCTGATGGTAAATGTAAATGCTGGTAATGTTCATCTAATAATGAAGTGGCTTATCAAGTATCTCACTTTAACATTAAATAACCTAGGATACAACACCATATACATTTCGAATTCAAGGCAGAATTTACGCCGCGTCATTTAGACGACATAATAAACACATATGGTATGTCGGGAATTAAGATGCCTTCAGTAAAAAGTAAAAACTTAATTCTTAAGATTCAGATAGAACCACTCCGTTGATGGCCATGACTAATGATGAATCGAAATGGCGTATCACCATCATTGTGTTACCGTGAAACGAGTTTATGTCATCATGGACGACCCTCCAGGGGTCGTTGGTTTTCGCCTTGTATCGCTGTTTACTATTGTCTTTTGCTGAAAACAAATTAGGAATAGTCTAGTCTGTCGATTAAATGTTTTTAAACGAAAAAATACTATAACCTTAAAATTATTATCTCTCAATAACCATCCTGCCCCACCGCTTCTCTTTTTGTTTCTTTTATCTCTACAGGAAGGTTGTTTGAAGAGATCGCTTTTAGCTGTAACGTATATAGTTGTTTTCTTTGTGCAATTAAGTACATCTTATCAGAACCCTTAAAAACCCCACTTGGCATCGGATTTTATTTTTGGAAGTGTTCTCTACTACTGACAAATCTAGATACTCTCATCAAGAATCATTTCCGATTTTTGATTAAAACTTTTCTTTATTATTTGGAAAGCATGCTACGAATTTAATTGCCATGTCAACTTATTCAATCAACGGTCTATACCACCGTTTTCAGCCTAGAAGTCATTTTTAAATACTTAATAAGACGCTTGAAAGGTTTACGAAATTATCTGAGTAGACCAGCCATTTTCCGTCCCGTAGACTAAGTTTCATCCTTTATTAGGGCGCAGGATTTTAGAGTCGTTGTTGTGTGTTGTTGGTGATGAGAATATCTGCCTACTCACGACCGAATTGCTCCGTAAACCATTCATACTTATAGTTCAGAGCATGATACTATTCTAATTTTGGGCCTTATAAGTCAGGGAGATAAAGTAAAAAGCGAGGGCGTCGTGGAGCAGGTGTTAAAACATTCTGGCTCGAAACCAGATGGTCCCGAGATCAAATCTGGACGAAACATATCTACTTTGTGTTCATTGTACTATTTCAGCTTCCGGCGATAGAAAAAACCGATATAAAACCTAAGCAACCCGGATAACGGCGGTAGGCTCACCTCTTACCAGGTTGGGTTCAAATTCCCTATGCGAAATGTGGGCACCACGACGGCAACAATCAGTGTGCCTCTGACTAACCCATTAGGGATATGATCGAGAGAGTTTAAAGTAAAAAAAAGATCAACATTCGCCAGATCAAGGGTCTCCTAAGTCTGCAGTGGTCCAAAGCCTGCATACAACCTTTTGCCAAACCATCACGTGTGTTGCGAAGCCTCGCGTCCCACTTCTGTCGGTTAACCACAGCTTGTGACACGTATTCAAGTTTAATTCCCCAGTGCGGTGCGTCCAAGCGAGACTGGAGGCCTACTCAGTTATGTCACTTTAATCTGGCCTTGAAGGATTAAAAATGAACAATAAAAGTACCTACATCTTCTTGATCTTCTTACCTACGCATTAATAAGGGAATGAACTGTACGAATTGCAGTTATGACAAAAGACGGTTGAAAGTGCTTTTTTGCGCTTACGAGTTTGACTGTGAATTTGACCAAACTGTGATAACTCGTATTTACAAGTAATAATATGGTGAAATATGGTATATGGCCTATAGATGTCTAACAATTTTTTAGATAACACCCAAGTTGTATTGTTCAACAATACAAACAACCCTTTTTTTTTTTTTTTTTTTTAACCCGGACCCGGAGGAAATGCACTTACGCATACCCGTCCGCCGGGGGGCGAACGGGTTATGTGGGACTCACCACTGGGGAGGAGACACCCAGTGGCATACCCACTAAAAACTCCGGGACTCCCACTCATCGTCCATGTTGGGGGAACTGCGGTGACTGGCACGAAGCCCACTACGCGGTCCCCCGGACGGAGCCCGCCTACACGGCGGGCCGGAAGCGGCCCCCACCATGTGGGCAGGGGCCAGTAGGGACAACCGAGGGCGTCGAGCCGTCCCTACCAGGCAGTGGAGCAGGCCTGTGCAATGCCGGCGTGGGTACCCCTGTACCACGCGCCCGCCGGCCTACTCCACGGAGAGGTTGGAGACGATGGGCAACTGTTCGTCGTCTCCGTCCCCTCCTCGCCCTGCGGAACGCTGATGCGCTGGGATCTTGCTCCCGCGCCCGCTCCGCAGCTTCCTTTTCGTTCACCACCTCCTCGCAGAAGGTGGCGACGGCTCTCCACGAGTCTTCGCTATCTAGCATTCTAAGCATAACGGTCGGGAGACTCAACTCTTGGCCGACCTGAGCGACCAGTGCGCTGCGTTGCGGGGCCCATTTCTGGCACACCGCCAGGGTGTGGTGGGCCGTATCTTCCGCAGCGCCGCACTCATGGCACAAGGGTGCTCCCTCTCGGCGGAAATACAAACAACCCTGCCTTTTCCAATATTTCACAAAAAGTTAAATGAAATAGGCATACTTATTTAGCTATCCTACACTATAGAGGTACCTACTTGAGGTTGAACTTGCATAAAGTGTAAGGCAAAGAATATTATAGGCTACATTTCGATACCTCCTACGTAAGTTGTTGTATCCCCAAAACTGCAATTTTACAGGAGAGCGTTTTAAACATTCAGACTGGCCTAGAAACTGCATTTATTTATGTAGCTTTGTGAAATTTGTTATAAAAATTAAATATATGGTTTTAATAACTATGTTGAAACAAATATATGAAATAATTGCATATTTTCTGAGAATTGTGGCTTACAACATTTTACTACGGAATCCAGACTGTGAAAACTGTTGTATCTCATACATACAACATTATACTGTGGAACACAGACTGTGCCAGCTGTGATATCTCATACTTACAAGATTATACGGTGGGGTCTTGGTTTCATCTTTAGTTGTATCTCATACTTACAATATTATTTTATGAAGTTTAAGAAAAAGTTCGCTGTTGTAAATGATTCTAGTCTCACTATATGTCACATTAACAATACAATTTCAAGTGTATATTATTGATATTAGATAAATATTGTCAGTTAAGAAATAAAAGTTCAATTATTAATACCAAAGAAGAATGGTCACGTCCCATACAAAAAATCCCAGGCCCGACAGAAACGTAACATATCTCGTTTTTTTTGGTATATTGTGTATTGTTAAAATACATATACTTTATATTCGAAATCAATGGCTAACACCAAAAAATATTGCCGTATGTTTTTATTCAGGCGATACACTAAAAAAATGCAAAACGCCTATTATCTATAAAATTCGTATAAGTATGTAATTAAATGACGAAACAATAGCTATGGTATGTATCTAGGTGATCAGGAGATGCAGTTGGATATATAAATAAACTCGTGATACAACGATCAACTTAGGGTTCATTGAAATCGTGGTAGGTTTTCGATTATTTAGTAGCATCTATCAATTGCCGGTGGAGGAGGCCTATGTTCAGTAGTAGAAAGCTATGGGTTGAAATGATGATGATTATGATCTATCACTTGGGTTTCAGAATTGTAACAAATAAAAATAAAACTAATATTAAGTTATTTTGAATTTCTATAATATCTCTTGAAATAAAATTGTTTCTGCAGCCTGTTGCCGCTGGATGTCTATATATTTCCATATTATATACTCCCCGGCTTTTAAATTTTAACTGCAATACGACTGTGCTAACCTCACGTGATAGGTGCCGATTGAGAATTTGATTAACTCTTCAATTGTTAATTGTGGAAAATGTTAAATATCCGGATCATTTCCAGTCAGTTTGTTTTAAACACACCTGTGAAACGACACTCTTTGTCGGTTTAAATTATTTTCCTCCACATACCCAGATAATTGATTGGGGCATTGTATATTTTGATTACTTATTTCAATGAAATCTTCTGTGTATGGAATGTCTCCGTAAGGATCTTGAAAATAATTAATGAAAGCTGCAGCAATTTCGAAATCTTCTAGTATGTATAAGCGGCACATGTTTGTTAAATAGTCTGTTTTATAGTTTCCACGACCCATCGCATCATTGTGATGAGTCGTGATTTTTCTTCGGTGCTTAATTGCGTGTCTTGTGGTCGTTTGGTTAGCGGCATGTGAGCAATATAGCCATATGTTTCTATTAAAGGAATAAATAGGAATAAAGCCTCGGTCCAAAATAAATGAGTCTCCTTCATGGGAAAAAAGTGGAACTGTCCGTCTTCAATGGGTCCATCATGGTTTTGCAATCTCATTTTCATCATATCAGCATCGGTTGTCCGTACAGAGTACGGACCTATTATATCCAAAATATATCCATCCGCGCACACGATCATAAATGGTTTTATTAAGTTCCTATACTTATGAAGGCTATAACTGCGGCGTTGAAATAAATAGTTAAAACTTTTTTCTATGTAGGTTCCATTGAATATAACTATTGGTTTTGGTGACTCTTCGTTACCAAACAAGACATTTGGCAAAACCCGGTTGCGGGCTATCACTTCGTCCTTGGTAATATGGTCTAAGACTAGGTGTAATGGAACAAATTCAGTAATGAGACACTGCCTGACTTTATGTATTTTTCTTCCAATGGTACGCTCGGATATATTAAAAAATTAAGCCATGCTATTATTCGGCTCCCCTGATCGAATTTTGCACAAGTAGATAGCCAAGTCATTTCTGGGAGTATTTAAGGAACGATAAAGGCTTAGTATTTGACTCAGCAAATCGTTGAACTTGGCACTGTTTCTTCAGTCCAAAACCATAACTCGTCGTCAGAAACGTCATCTACTTTGAACGTATCGTATAAGCAGTTTGTTCTTCTGTTGTGTTATCGAAAAAATCACTAACTATCAAATTTGCAAGCTCATTCATTTCTGATTCATTGAAACTTATTGAAAGAAACAGATAAAAACATACATAACAAGGTGGTTAGGAAAAAATAAAACAAACAATAGAAAAATAAAGAATAATTTCGACCAGGCAGCAGTGTCACGATGTCCAAAATTAAATTAACCCCACTCAGCTAATACCTGGACCTGATAGGCTCAGACGCTGATTTTCAGTAGGGCCAACCGAGTGGACGCACCGACATTCGCAGCGACTAAGCAATGATAATTATAAAAATAAATATTTAAAATACATAAAATATAATGTGACGTGTACCCAGTGTAAAAGTGTGCAATACAATACATAAATACTTTGGGGGATGTGTATTGGTAATGGAGACTCTAAAACAAAAATGAAATATGACATTTTATTGCTTGTAAGCAAGCTATCAATTAAACGATCAAGGTTAAGGCTCTTTATCGGTGAATCAGTAAAGAGAGAGCGCTCTATAAATTACTTAACTAAAAATATAGGAATATGTCGTAAAATTAAGCAAAAAATAAAACAAATTTTGACTATCAACTTCCGATGCAAACATTATAATTTACTACATACCACATTTATTTTTATTTTATTCCAACGTAAGACATTCTATGTATTAGATACAACTTTTTTTGATGGACGCTTTACGACGTAAAATGTTGTATGGTTCACAAACAACATTTTCTTATACTCGCTCAACAGCGTAAAATGTTGTATGTAAAACATACAACATTGTTGAATGTTTACTTGCCAGCGTATACTGTTGTATGTAATCTATACAACATTTTTTGTTGATACATAGTTATAACGTATTCTAATCAATTATCAAGCCCTAATAACGTAACATGTGCGGAAAACTTGAAGCACTTGACACACGGACCATTTCAGCTCTCTCTCCGGCGTAGTCTGTTTTATCTAACCCATACAACACGCAAGCGCGCGATCTGCCCCGCCCCGCGCACCGCGTAAACGGTTGTCAAGGACTATACAGTGTTATAGTCCGTTCTCGTTCAAAAGTTACAACTCTTTACGTCTTGAAATTGCATGAAATAATTGTGTTTTCGTAAGTTTTAATTTTTTTATGCATAGATTACTAATAATAAAGCTCATTTTTAGTAAAAACGCAAAATCGCATTTTTGTGGGATACAACAACTTACGTAGGAGGTATCGATTTGTGAGGGGCTGGTCAGCTGGCGTCTCCAAAAGGTTTCAGAAGAGAACCTGTTAATTTACTTAGGTACTAGTTTGGCGTTGTCTCGATGAGTTTATTATTTTTACATGAAGTGAAAATTATTAAGATATTTATTGATCAATAAAATATTAACTTTTTCGTGTTTATCCAAACACACGCCTAAGTTAGGCTCGAGGAACGTTCCCCATTCTACACTGGAATTTGTCAGCTACTATTTTGTTTATCAGATTAAGGTATAGACAGCTTACATGTCGCCAAAAATTATACAAAAACAGTTTCACCATACATTGTCTTGCTAATTTTGCAGACAATGCAATCGTGGGAAGTGGCTTGTACTGCGGTAACAACCAGTGGCTAATTATTTACAAGTCCCTCTTTAGCCAGTAAGTAACTAAAATCAGCAACTTTTCAACCTTAACCATAAAGACATTAGTTAGCTAATAAGCGTCTTTGACTATAGCTACTGACGACTGTATAGATAGGGCTCGGTTTTTGCCTATTATTGTCTAAGGCGGGTCCTTGTGGCATAAATACATAAATATTATAGTCTCAAAGGTGCGGATGGAAAAGATTTGTGCTAATATAGGAGCATAAAATAAAAGCATGACAAACAAAACATGTATGAATGTTTATTTTTAAATAAACCTAGTAGGTATTAAGAATCAATCAAGTATGTCGTAAGTGATAACAATTGAGGGGCAGATTAACCTACCCGTCAAACTGTTGTTTTATATCCCTATTAGGTAGTAGGTAATTCTTAAGAATACTTTTTTTAATCATACAGTGTAACTCGGTGGAAATTAAAATATCTTAAATATTTTTAAGGCTACTTATTTGATGAGTCCTTTAAAACCTTATTCTCTAAAACACATCTACAAGTAGTAGATTCAATCTGAATATCTAGTCTAGTCTATTTGCTAGCCTTATTCTAGTGGCGCCACTGAACTGCCTCACTTTGAACTAATAAACGGTTTACACTGCCATCTATCGGAGCCACTGCTCAATAGGTGTAAAGTCGACCTCTGCCTCCGACTGAGGCGCTAAGTTCCGCGCTCTTGCACCAGAGGGCGCTTGCCCCTGTTTGAAATACGCAGCTACATCACCGCTTACACTGCCATAGGGAATCCCACCTGTAAAACATATTTTTCATCATTAAAGCAATACAATGATACCCTAATATACTGAATGGTCTCTTAATTCCAAATAATAAACTGCCTGTTTGCATCCCACTGCTGGGCAAATGCCTCATATCGACTATGAGGTGGGCCATAAACTCTACCTGAAGTGCTCACGAAGTCTGGTTTTCCGAAACACAAACATAACATATACGGCCTTTATACGTCCCACTGCTGGGCACGGGCCTCCTACACGCGGGCTCAGTGTGTAATGCTAGAGGGGTTTAAGTAAGGCTAGTGAGCAACCTTAGTGTCAGATGTTATCAACTCGTAAGGCCTCTAACTAGGCTTAACGACTGACGTCTAGCGACGTCATCCGGGACCAACAGCTTAATGTGCCTTCCAAAGCACAGAGATGCCCGAAAAATACATCACCAAATATCGATCAGGGTGCATGGTCACCCATCCCATTTCTGACCCGGCGTGAGTTGCTTTACTACAGCGATCATCGCCGATCACTGTCACAACTGCGCCACGGGCACCTAAACAATAATTCATATAATATTATGTCTTACCATACGACAGGCCAGGTCCTGGTAGCGGGGGACTGCCTGCGCTGTCTGGTCGCGCCGACACCCACAGTACAAGCGTGCTCACCACACATGCCAGGAGGAGCTGGAACATCATCAATATTAATTATTATTATATTATTTATATATTTTTTTGTAACAACAATGTTAGCGATGCACAAGGATATCTAAAACTCTCGTTCTCGTTAAACAAATCAAAAGTTTGTCATTCTCAATGCACACTCACATTACACTCTTCATCTTATGATTCATCATCTGATTGATGATTTTGGCCTTCTGTAAAACTTAATATCTTCGCGACTTTGATCATTTGAGTGAAAAAAACAAGGCTGCATATTTTTTTAAATATTCTGATACAAATGGGAGAAAACACTTATTTCATTGAAGATTAAGCGAATATAGCTTAAATGGACGACCACAACCTTACGGTCAACGGCATGGCATGCTATCCACTACCGGAATAACCTCCTTGCTCTATTGCAAAGAGACGTCATTCGGCTCTTGCCTTCTTGCTCTTGCAAGATGAAAAACGGAAATGGGCAGCCTGATTTGCCTTTGACTGTACATATACTTTGCTAAAGCTAGCAGAGCGGCCGAGTAACACATGTCTGTGTTCAAGCTTATCGTGACAATTTGTTAGGCTCCGAAAATCTTAACAGCTGTCGCAAACCATATTAGCTAAACAAAGATTATACAGTTCCTTCAGCTCAAGCTTCTACATCCACAAAAAAACCAACAGCCTTGAGAAAATTGAGTGGAACTAATATGGAAGCACGATCAATCATACAACTCAAGACATTCACGTATCTGTGAATGTTTGTATGAGTCGTCTGGCATGCGGTAGTGAAAAAGTGTGCAAAATCTTCGCATTTCAATTATTACCCCGGAACCACCTTGGTATTCGTATTTATCGTAAACTGGTTTTGATGATGCTTGAGATGTTAAGCTAAATCAAAACTAAAAAAATAACACAATCGATTTTAAACATGGTTGAGAAATAATTGTAATTATTAAGCTTACATTCTTTCTGTGTTAAATAAATAATCGTTTCGAGTCATCATCATGTCAGCCGAACGAGGCCCATTGCTGGGCATAGGCCTCTTCCAAGGATCTCCACAGTGAAGCTAACCGTTTAGAATAGTGAGAACGGTTAAGAAGGAAAGTGTCTTTATAAATTGGTTCATAATGTGTATTGATTTAAACGGCTTTGTGCTGAGAAGATCTTTTTCCAACCTAATTCAGGCAAACTCTTTATTAATCACAACATAAGAAAATAAACACTATGAACATTCAGAAGCCCACAATTCCGCTTGTGCCTACTGCCGTTCCCTGAGTTGCTTTTTATCGGTTTTTTCACAAAGTAGGTGTTCCGGCAAATTTCAAAAATCGGAGATGTTCCAGAGATAGGTATTTATTATAACCATGGAGACTAAGTTAAATTATAATTGGTTTGAAGTGATATACGAGTATTTTAACAGAGTCGCCACAACTTTCACCTTTAAGATATTGCTAAGGAAATTAGGAAATTAAAACAGGCTTACTGTCGCCGCACTCAGATAAGACAACGAGGCCCAATTTAACCGTAAAAGGTTCTCAAGGTCTCACTAAATGGCACCTGGACTTATAGATCAGCTGCGTACGTGCTACTTTAGGGTTGACTATTGTGTCAACTGTTTTTTCTTTTGTTCCAACCTTAGTCCAAAACATCTACTTTGTGTTTATTGAACAACTAGCTCACCCGGCAGACTTTGTTCCGCCTTAAGGGCAATAAATAAAAAAAAGTAAAAAAAAAAAAAGGATCCTATGTCCTTCTCCTGGCTCTAAAATACCTCCATGCCAATTTTCAGCTAAATCGGTTCTGCCGTTCTTCTATACATACAAATATTATAAAGAGGAAAGGTTTGATTTTTTGTTTGTTTGTTTGTTTGTATGAATTGAATAGGCTCCGAAACTACTTGGCAGATTTGAAAAATTCTTTCACTGTTGGAAAGCTACATCATTCCTGAGCGACATAGGCTATATTTCATTTTCAAAAAAAATAGGCATCCTTACTAAAATTACGATAACGTTAGTCCACGCGGACGAAGTCGCGGGCGGCTGCTAGTGTGTTATAAGTAGAGTAACTAACACGGCTTTCTTTTATATATATAGATATGCGGCTAACTCTCCGGTGATAGAAAACACCGATATTACCCAAGCAACCCGGATAACGGCGGTAGGCTCGCCCCTTACCACGGTGGGTTCGAATTCCCTCAGCGAAATGCGGGCTTCTGAATGTTCCGTTCACCATGACGGCAAGAATCAGTGTGACTCTGACTAATCCATTAAGGCTATGGTCGTGAGGGTATGTTATGTTATGTCCAACCTTAGTCTCAAGCAGTCGGGAACGGGACGGGAACCACCCCAATCGAAATTCAGTGCTGTATTTTTCGGACATCTACGTTCTTTGTGAATAGTGCTAAGCTGTTAGTCCTAGGTCATATCGCAAGATGACATTCTTTAATTCTAGTCGGGGGTCTTAGGTCAACTTGGTCACATCTGACAGTAAGATGTATCACTAACCCTACACCTACACTCCTCCACTCGCACGAGTGGAGGAGTGTAGGTGTAGGGTTAGTGATGAGCCTGTTCTTTGTTGGTTTTACATCTCTCCGCAATATACATAAAGCCCACCTTTTCGAATATGGCTCTTACCACCTCATATTTAAGGTTTGACCTACGCCCACCGATGGGATGTATGAAGGCTCTTGCGTTGTTTATCGGTGTTTTTGTAAGAAAGAAAGAAAACATTCGAAAAATCTTCTCAGCTAATTCCCTGAGGATCTTTTTTCAACTCTACCCTATTATGATAGAGCTTTTCATCGTACAACTCTAAATTTAGCCTGCCTATGCCAGCTGCATGTTTTTTCGAGAAGCATCCATTGTGAAGTAAGTTAGTTTATCAACTTCCGACACTTTTTTTTTGACGCTGATTAAATGCTTTATGCATACGCGACCATCGGGGGGCGGACGGGTTATGTCGGACTCTCCACTGGGACGTTAACCCAATGGCCTACCGACTAAAAACTCAGCGACTCAATCTCATAGTAGGTACATGATAGGGGAATGCAGTAACTGGCACGAAGCCTTCTACGCGCTCCCCCGAAACTTCCGACAACTACAGCCTACTTCATACAAATTCTGCACAGACCTTGTACACGGGGGTCAGACAAATAAAACTTTCCTAAATACTTGGATGGAAGAAGTTTTTTTCCATTGCCATGTATCCTAAATAAGTAATTGTATTTTTTTTTTTGATGTAGTACACCATTTAACTAATATATTTTTATAAATGATGCTGTGCTAATTGTGTGATAATATTTTCATATTCATCATCGTCATTATAATTTCATAGACGTTTCGTTAGAAGTAGGTACGCACTGCTTTTAAATCCTGAGCTGGTTTATGTTGTGCTTGTAGTTGTCTTCTTTAAAAACACAAATAATTTGATCGTAGTCTATGACTCGGATATAAAAAAAGAATAACCATTTTCCTGTTTGCGGCTCCTAAACCACGTTACCTAATAATTAAACATTGCCTATGTTATGTAATACTTTAGGCTATTCGATTTGACTATCTCGAATAAACTATTTCATATATACTTTTTAATATGCAAACGGCCAACCCTGGCTCGGCTGTCGAATGTGATATTGTCAAGAGATTTGTTTGACCTCAACGTGCAGCTTTTGAATGCAAAACATTCGTTAGGTACCAACTTTATTTATTTATTTATTTGGCAAGTTATTTAAGTTGTTATCGAGACATAATGTGTAATGTCTATTTTAAATCAGTGCTGTTTCCGATTGAATTACAGTATTTATAGTCCAACTTATCTAAGACATACATTTTGACAGCTGCCAGTGTCATTGGAAATTAAACTATATGCAATAGTGAAGGATTTAAGTGTTCTGTCAAGCTAAAAAATCAAGCAACTGCTCATGAATCGTATTTGTACTAAATTGAAGTACAATTTCCAATGATACTGGCATCTGTCTAAATGAAATTCTTCTCCTTTTGGTTTGATGGCAATATCTGTGTTTAATTCTGCCATTATCACGTACTTAGCCATTACAATGTAATTATTGGATTAGTTGGACTGTAACTACTATGAAACGTCAGTCACTTTTAACCCTTGTTTTCAAATAAAAGTGACACTTGATTCTTCTGATTTAAAAGAAAGAAAGAAAGACTTGTCACATCAACATCAGTTTGAGGCTTGCTTTCACCAGAACTATACGAAGCTGTGTTTATAACAAATAATAAGTATGTGTGAAAGAAATAGAACTTTGATAAGCGACTCATAATCTATGCAGTAGCTTCCAGTACAATCAAATCTCATTTGAACCACATTTAACCAACCTTATTAACCTTAGACCTTTGCCCAGTAGTGGGATGATGCAGGTTAGAAAAAAAAATAAAAAAAAATATTGATAAACAAACTTAAAATAATACATGCAAATAATGCAACATTACTGTGGCTGTTCCTACTGAGAAGTCCTGTTATGAAACTTGATGATTACTTGTTTTTAATAAAAGATCTGATATCACTTCTGGAAAACTATTTTAAACACTTCACCATAACCATTAGGTTTTGACATTTAAAGAAAAGCCAACCTGAGCAGACCAGTAACCGAAAGTGGCACCTTTTCACACCTTTTGGCACTTTGACGTATTAGCCAGCCAATATATTTCAGGAAATGGAACGACTTCGACTCTCAAGATAAAAACCGATCCTGTATTTTCGTCTTCCGCATGTAAACAAATGACAGTCTGCCTCTACGATTGCTCTCCTCCCTCAGTACTTATGGCTCTGAATCACTCAATGAAAAAAAGCTGACCAAAGAGTAAGATGAGATGAAGAGTAATCAGTTGACAGGCATTTGAATAATTAATGCACTTAAGCATTGTTAGTGATAATGCAATTGATAATAATTCACTGACCTGTCTCAAAGTAGGCATGTTGAACGATCGGCGCGGGAGTGAACAGAGCGCCATTCGCCGGCCGCTTAAATCGATGGATCTTTGATCGAGAGTTTTATTCGAAAAACGATAGAGAACAATAATAACGGCAAATGTCAGACCCAAAAATATCGACAAATAGCTGTCGAATGCTGAATGGTTGGCTAAAGAAAATGTAATGTAGACACCGAAAGAGAAGCGTCTCAAAACTAAAACAATTTCAGCTTAAAGTTTGAGCTGTGGTTATTAATTCAGTGACATAAATAGCCTTCATCAATAACCAATTCAATCAATATTTTTGACGTTTTACGGACCAGTAACTCCAGTAACTGGTACCACTAATCATTTCCTATTTATTTTATCCTAGCCTCAATATCTATCTATCCCCTGTGATCTAAGCTATTGATAATCGTTTATCTTTTAAAATTATTGTTGTTCTTAATAAGTTGTTCTTTCTTTCCCATAATTTTTAAGTTAGACTCATGTTTGAACACTGTTTGGTCTTTTACCATTAAGTCTGTTGTCGGGCGGCTGCTAGTTGTTAATAATTTACGAAGTGAAATACTCACAGTTGTACAAGTGCTAATGTCAGTCTCACATAATATTATAATAGGTGTCGTAGAATGGCACACTATCTGCCATGAGTGCACTTTCATCAATCACTAAAATCACTTTTGTCGTATTTCCGACTGCAGCAAAAGTCGATCGTTGCCGAGATCGCGTCCGAACCGTAAAGCTGCCAAGTTTGTACGTCGACCTTGACTACTCGCACCTTTGTCTTCCACTCCACAAGCTCGCACATTATGAGAGCAATGCGATCGTTAATCACACACGTGGTCATCGTCGTTGTATGGTTAGTCTAGTTTAAATGTAATTAGATACTCTTTAGGCATTTGACGACCGATTTGGTGTAATTGTTGAGAAGTCGGCTCGGTCGCGGATTCGATCCCCGCACAATAAAAACATTCGTGTGCATGAATATGTCTGTTTGTACTGGTCTGGGTGTTTCCTATGTATATAAAGTATGTATTTACAAAAGAAAAAGTATTTGAGTATGTTTATCCGTTGTATAAATAGTATCCCAGAAAACGAGCTATAATTAGCTGCTCATCTTGGGGCTAGATGGCGCTGTGTGGAAAAATGTCCAGGGTATTTATTATTGTTATCGTTTGTTATTATTTACGTGATAGTACGTAGATGGTAGTCGTGCCAGTCACCGCATTTTCCCCCAACTTGGACAATGAGAGGGAGTCCCGAAGTCTTTAGTGGATATGCCACTGGGACGCCTTACCAGTGGTGTGTCCCACATAGCCCGTCTCCAACCAGTGGACAAAAACAATGGCATTTAATTGATACAAAACTTAATCTTTTAATACAACGTTGGCTGACATGCATCCTCTCGATGTATTGTAATACCACCTAAGGTATAATTACTATGTTGCTCATTTGTTTGAACATTTGAAACCCCTGTTGATGAACCCCTGAGTTTGACGGCAAAACCTTGGCAAAGAGTTCAATTTGGCGACTAATCAAATAAAGAATATTTTGATCCCTTTTAAAAAAAAAAGGCCTTGATGACGGAAATAAACTATGGTATCCTAGATCTAATGTATATTGGTATCGCCACCCTCTGTTGAACCATATTGTAGGTGTATAATTAGAAGGGTTGTCTCAAAATTACTACTTGTGTGAATATTGAAAATTGAGGGTAAACGTTTTCTCGATAGGGGTGGAAAGGTTTCCAAAAAAATATTAAATATGTAAAGTTTCGTAAATCCTGTTACATTCAATTTCAAATTCATAGTTTTAATTTGGTCTGGTAAGGTCAAAGTTTACTTATGAATATGAAAAGTTAAACTGAAGTCATAATAAATCTCTGTGGCCGCCAATGTAATGAAAGGACGTCAGTATTCCATAAAAAATCTTTATTACCTCAGTAAGCACAGAATGAATGTATTCGTGCCCAGTGAGCTAAGTGTGTGGCCGGTAAGTACTCCTGGAAACAGAGTCCTCTACCAAATTTTTCCTTGAAATCTGAAGGGATTCAGGATCATCGACAGACTATCCCAATACCTTCCAGCGGTACAGAAGTGTAACCTCCGATTAGGTGGTAAGAAATTCACTAAACTAGGGACGAAATTACGTCGTCGGTGCATGTAACGTTTACTCCCAGAAACCTACTACGAGAAGAGAATAGGAAGGGAGTTTAAATACCAATTAGATTAAATGTTGCTATTAACAACCGTCAAAGCTTCATGAATACAAAAATTCTTATTTCTATAAAATAATTCATTGAAATTTAACTAAAATATTTGAATAAAATAACTTCCTAAAAAGCAAATCTTTGTAGTTTTGCTATACATCGAATTAATACTTTTACGAGTATCTCACTTTCAGCTACAATCAGGCGCTTTAACCTCTAAAATTGCTTCAAAATATGTTCAAATAAAAAATATTTTAGCAACTTTAGATTAATTATTCGTAGCTAGAATTATTGATGAACCATAGCGTACAAAAGTTTGTTCCATAAATGGAAGTGCAATCCGTCAAGCGTCCCTGACCGCGGGATGCTTGCGCAAGAGATCATTGCCTTCTTTCCGGTTCTTAATTCGACTGGTCGAAGATACGATACTGATTTTGACAGCCGTTAGGCTTTAGCAGCCGTTAAAATGAAAAAATCTCGTAAATGATTCTATACTCATTTTTTACGGACTATAATTAGCCCACTTGGGACTAGATGGCGCTGTGTGGAATAATGTCCAAGGAAGGATATTCATTTTTTACTGTTTTAATTAAGTAAAATGAATAAAAAAAACTTGACTAATTACTCAAGTTTTTTTTTATTCATTCAGACACATTAATTAAAAACCCTAGTACTGGAATAAATAAATGTGTCTGTGTGTATCTTAAGAAAATTGATTATAAAATAAAAACCTTTATTGGCTGTATGACCTGTAAGTTATTAAATGTCTGTCTGTCTGTCTCCTGTCATGTTCATGACTGTTAATTAACATGATTTTGAATATAAAATCATGTTAATTTAAACGGACAGACAGGTATTTTGACGAAAATTAAAAAGATGTGAATTAACAACAATTAAACCTTTTTTTCAAAATAATTCAAGGCTCCATACAATGACTCCCTGTGCTGTGAAGACCTCTTCCATCCTTCATGAGTAAGAGCCAAATAAAATGAAAACGATGGATTTAATAGGTTCACTAATTTACCACTTACTTTGCTTTTTAAAGACTTCGAATACTAGATAATTAATTTGAGTTATCTTTATGATCATTATATTACATTAAACATACGAAACGCGCTTAAAAAATTCAAGTGTAGTGCTCTTTAAAGAAATAGACTTGGAAATAAAAATTAAATCATGAGATTAACAAAGCAGTTATCGTTTTAATCGTACGGTTCAATTGCGTACTGTAGAAATAGAATTTAATAATTTATTCCTCAGTAAACGGTTTCTACTTGATTAGATGATTGCAACATGGCTTTTTTGTAAATCATTGCAGCATGCAAATCAGCATTTAGTTGATCTAGAAACCCATAGAGTGCAGGTGATTGTTGATGAAGGTTAAAACCCTTAATGATCCACTATGCGCATCATCGAGATTTTTGATCACTCTGCTTGCTTATACATTAAAAAATCTCGAATACATTAATGCACTTTAGGTAAGTTCTTTGACAGATGAATTTGAAATAAATCTCGAATAATATTGATTCACTTTATGTAATTTCTTTGGCAGATGGATTCGAAATAAATACCCGCTACTGCCCGTGCCGTTGCTTCGGCGCTTGAAATGCGCGATATCTTAAGTATTACTCAGTACATTACTTCATCCGCTATTCAAACGAACCATATGCAGCTGCAAAGATGAGACATGTAGTAAACTACCTGTAGGGAGTTTGTAGAATTGCTATACCTTCTACTGATGGTACTATCGGTACTATCTATGCTGACGCAGTTGCCCTTGTAGCACGTGAAGGCGATTTGCAATTGCAGTCAGCAGCATACCTCCGACTACCTTCAGCATTGGCATGACAATATCAAGAACTAAATTACCAATTCTGCAACAAAATTAATTCATAACCCCGAAATTAACCTTTAAAATTGCCATTTATAATTTCGTTCAATACCGATTCAACGAAGTTTCCAGAGGTTATAAAAAATACTGCCCTCGTGTCACAACATCGCGTAAAATATTAAATACTATTTATACAATACAATTCGATACATAACGAATTTTTTTTCACAAGCCTTTTTAATTTATTGACCTTGCTTTACATTATAGATAGAAGTTTTTCATTAGTTTCACTTCAGGCAATATGGTGAGATTTTAATTTATCGCTCATAATTTAATTAATTTTAATCAGAACGTAGAGCGAATTGGTTGCGTACAGGCAACACAGGTAAAGCATAAATCTGCCGATTTAAAGATATTGAAGTTATTGTATTAGGAAGAAATACCCGAAGTGCCGTTTAAGGATCAAGATAAGATAAATTTGTTCCTCTGTTATTTTGCATTTTTAATGCTAAAGTTAGAAATACCAGAAAAAAGCATCACCCGGTTTGGGTTATAGGCCTTAAGTCTCAGTAACTTAGTGATTAGACCAGCAGCCCGGTAAAGCTAAAGAAAAAAGCACAAGTCTCTGCTTCTAGATTTTTGAAGATATTTCACACATAATCCTGACGTAACGAAATAGTTACTTACCGTAACGAGGTTTTACAGTGTTATTTTTGCAATTTTTTCTTATCTCATGATTTCAAAGTCAACACTCATATTCTGTCGCTAGTCCGTTGAACTCCTCGCAAAAAGCCAGAGCCTGCGCTTGCGCCGCCAATACTTGTTACATCAACGACCACTGTTCCATTTCCAACGATTGCTGACGAATTACATAAAGAAATACCCCCTCGTAGGATTGCATAAATAACATTACTTACCTTTGAATTATTATCAACGTTGCGTCAAACTATAAAGGCATGATTGTCCACAATTAGACACGTTTGCAAATTATTTTTTTCAATGGGCTTAATTGTTTGTTTGCGCAAAATTGGAATGAGTGAGTTGATTTGCTTAGGAAAATCGATAAGCGTTTATCGAAATAACTCTGTTTAAAAGATACGATTTTATTCTAGGATTGAACGTATGTGGATTCTGGAATAGTATTTTTGTTGTTTAAAGCCACTGTAGGGAAAAGCTCTCCTTATGAAATAGACGGAGGCAAAATTATTAATTTTGTGTTTTTTGTAACAAATTTTAAAATACTAATTGTACATACAAATTATTTTTATATAAAAAGTGAAATGAACTTCTTGCAGAGTTTTTTTGGGTGAGTTAACAATAGTATCGGTTTCTTCAAAGTGGGTCGGGACTCTATAGGTTCTATAGGTTCGCCGAAACGATTAACACGCGCGGTTTATCAGACACATGGTAAATAAAGGGTTGCTATCGAAGTATCGACTCGATAAAATGAAGATTTTTCGTAAATCACGAGAATTACCGAATTCTTAAAATACGTTGTCTAGTAAAAGTTCCTAAACGTTAATTACGACCACTATGCATACAAATTACAATGCTGATCAGTTTATGTACATTTTGTCCCTAAATGCGATTGATTTTGGGCAATACCTAACATTTACTTCTATTGTGAACAGGTGAGGTCTTTTTGTAATATACTTACTTTATGACCAATGAAGCGTAATTTTGTCGATTGTTGCTATTTTTATCGCAAGATGTCTAGTCATGTCTTTCTCTTTTTTGGTCGTTCAAATTTCCATTTCAATGTTGTTACAGTACTACCTATTGTCTTTAAGGAACATATTTTTATTGGTATTGGCTATTGTATTTCCAAGTTAAAATCTGTGCAACTTTAATAAGATATAAAAAGTTAAAATAAACTTTTGTCTAGGTTGAAAAGCGTTTCCATACCCCCATTTACCGTGCCCATGAGTCGCTAGGTTGTATGGCTGCATTAGTGATATAGTTTAGTTCCTACGCTTATTAGTAAGATGACCCTAAGGAAGGAATTAATTGGAGGAATTTGTTACCTTTTGAAAGTCTTGTTGAAATCGTTTACATTGTGTGAATAGTTGTTATCTATTCACTTTTACTATTGCAAATATCCATGTTATAACGCTCAGAGATTGATAGGATCCAAACAGCATGAGCATGTGGTTTATATTCAGAACACAATCAGAACACAACGATTTTATTTTTAATAGCTATTATTAATTCGTTTGATTTGAATTGATTATTCATTGTTTAACTATTATTAGGACATATAAAATTAATACATACGGATCAACTTTCGAAACTATTACCGAAACAGCAATTCACTTTCAATCGCTTATTTTATTTGATTTTAGCACGCTATATTAGGTTTCACTCTTTTTGAAATTAAATTAATAATTAAGTACACCAGCTTAATATAATACAAAAAAAAACCAGCCAAGTGCGAGTCGGACTCGCGCACTGAGGGTTCCGTACAAACGTAACAATGTAAGGTTTTCGGAATTTTCCCTTTATGTGTGCTATAATACGTTGCTTCGTACCAAATTTCAAGATTCTGAGTTCACGGGAAGCACCCTGTAGGTTTTGATTCCCTTGCAAGTGTCGAAAATTTGCGGCATAAACGGCTGTATCTTTTGATTGCGTTGGCTTAGAAGTTTGATTTTTTCACAGCTTCAAGGGACAGTAGACCTGAGTAATTGATATAAATTTCAGCTTCATACCTCCACGCGTTCCTGAGAAAAAGGGTCTTGACAGACGGACGGACGGACGGACAGACGGACAACAAAGTGATCCTATAAGGGTTCCGTTTTTTCCTTTTGAGGTACGGAACCTTAAAAAGCAGAGATTTCTACGACAATTGATGAAAATAAATACAAGTATTAGTTACAAAGTGGATCGTTCATAAAAAACGTATACGCTTATTCACGACTATATTTCGAACTGGGTAGTCAAAGGGACGGTGACCATTGGCGTCATGGTGGAAGGAACATTCAGAGCCCACAATTTGTCGCGCAAGTTTGAACCTAACGAGGGCCGAGTCATCCGCTGACATTCAGGCTTCTTGGGGTATGGTTTTCGGTGTTTTTCATCACCGTAGTCTAAGACGCAACTTGTTTGACGAACGAAAAGGAGTTTTGAAGTTTGGCCAGATATGAACCGATGTTCATATTCGGATAAACTTCGGAAAACAACCACTCCGACTTAAAGCAAGCTCCAAGCCAGAGTGGTTGTCCACTGTCCCACGACCCAAGTTGTTTGTAATGAACCCATTAATCACCACTATACTTTCTGTTTCAACTAACTATGTACAACTAAAGAGGTGACTCTTTCTTCATCCTTCAAAAGCCTTTGCCCTTTATGACAACAGCAGATTGACAGACTCTCTCTTCTTGCATTTAGTGTAGACTGTTTTGTTAATAATAGTGTTGCACACGCCTTCGTTTTTCAATTTCTCAGCTGCTCTAGTTGACTTGTGGCTTAAGTGATGAGCGTTCATAGAAAGAAATGTTGATAGTTCCTAATTCAACTTTTTGCTACTGTTCACTCAAAAAGTGACTTGCTACTAACTGCGTTATCACCTTGAAAACAACTAGAAAATTGGTTCCTCCCAATCAATGTTGAAATAACAAGAATAGTTCTAATGGTAATTTTTTAATGCCAAACAATGTTTGGACTTAATATTGTTTCCTTTTTTTTAGAGTAGTGTATCCGACTAAGAAAACTCAATAATCTTCATTTTAATAATTTCACCTCTTACTATTGCGGACGTAGAAGCATCAGGTGACAATGTTTGTAATTATATAAAAACTTCGAAAATAATGAACTTATTTACAACTTAAACTTACGGAGTGATGGGCAATGAATATGAACTTAAAACATAACTACTAGAAAATAATGACAGTTTAAAAAGTAACAAAAAGGAATTCGGTTTGCCAAACCTTACCTTTAAAACAGATTTACCAAACTACTAATAGCACATCTCTCATTTTGACTTCTCAGTCATGTGATGAGTGAATGAGTGAATGTCATTCATCACATCATCATCATGTTACGGTTTCTTTTTGTATGTATTATTATGATCTTTTGTACCAATATGAAGCAATAAAGTTTTATGACTATGACTATAACTATCATCTTCTTATCATTTGGATCGTAAAAACTGTTAAAAAATCATGATATTGTTCCGCTACTATCTTTGACTTAGACCATACTTCTCAAACAAAGCCACGGTCCGCTCGCAATCAGCCGCAACGATCGACCGAGGAGATAAATACGATCGGCGATCACCTGGCCTGGTTCAGTCGACTGACGCAGCCGCGGCCGTGATGTCCATAACACGATGCAGTACGCCCTAATCACACTCGCGGTGCTCCAGTGTTGTGACATATGTGTGACCATCAGAGTCCCTGTAGTGTGGGACGGTGACAGTGAAGTGACGCAAACATACAACGACGAACATAGAACATCTGCAGACAAAATACAGTCTCAAAATGTGCAGCAACCGGTTCCAGTCGAATACTTCCAGTACACTGCTCAGAAACCACAATTTGCTGTTGACGTAGCCAAGTTCCATGGAGTTCGTTCGCCTGAAGAGCATTTTAAAACCCGACTTGTGAGGCCATACACGGGCAAGGAGAAACCTGAATTAGGTAGACATAAGATACAAGATTCAAATCGACCAGTATTTCAACAGTTCCAAGAATACATCAAAAATGATGATGACTTTGTATCTCACGTAACCCCAGCATCATCCAGTTATGAAGTTTTTCACCCTTATAAAGCGGAAGAACCAGGATTGCAAGAATTATACAAAGATCCTATCCTTGATAAAATTCGAAACGATATACGTGGTAGTAGCCAACGTTTACAAACTTACGAAAATGAAGCTGGAAAACCCAATATTGAAAGTGGTGAGTATTTAGAGAGTGTTGAAGAAACAGATCGTAAGAAACTACCGCAAAGAAATGTGCCAGCTCCATATGAAATACACCGACCACAACGTAGGCCTATTTACTACAGACCTATACCAAGGTATTCTAATAGGAATCATATTTTGAACCAAAGATTCAAGCATCCGTGGAATCAAAATTTTGTCAAAATCCGACCTTTGCATTATGTCCCTCTCCAAACACATCTCCAAAGATTAAGACAAAATCACGCTCTCAAATATGAAGATGAACACAATGAATATCCCCAGGTACAGTTGCCACAACATTATGAGCAACCATCAGATGGCTATGATATTTATGAACAAGGCAAAGCTAAATACGTGCAGCTAAGAAATAACCTAGACGAATCGATCAATAATGTTGCTAAAGAAAGTCGACCATCAGCTCCAGAAAAATTAGAGCTTCAAGCAAATGAACAATCTATTCCAGATGAAGAAGATGAATTCGTGCCTATCAAGAATTATGCTCAAGTAAGAAAAACAGAAACGACTAGACATTTGCCTAAATCTGCTGCGTTTGATGAAGCTGAAAGCTACGAAGAAATCAAAAATGCACCCCGTTTAAGAGAAGCTGTGAAAAGTACCAAGGCACAAACGGTTTATACAGAAGAAGGATATGAAGACTCAGCCTACGACCACGCTGGTGAACAAAAACATGCTTCCGACCACGAAGCACACGCCGGTTTGCTTAAAGAAAAAGAATTAAGTGGTGGAAAGTACAAAACACCTTCAGAAAGTGCCAGTTATGAAGATGGCAAAGGAACTGAGTATAGAGATCAAACTTTAGATGGCCAAAAATGGAAAGAATATGATAAAGACAGCCAAAAAGAAAGTGAATCAGAAGACTATGCTGAAGAAGAACAAGAGCATTCAATTGAAGCTGACGCTTATGTCGATGGCCCTATCAGTAAACAAAATGAAAATCAAAGAAATAAAAGAGAAGGTGAATCCAAAAACGAAAATATCTCTGATAATGACGGTGATCCGAATAACACAACTTTGCAACACGACGTGAATAAACGTGAAACCATTGACGTCAAAGTTCCTGATATTGATTTAAAAACAACGTTTTTGAATGAAAAAGAGATTTTACAGATAGCTAACGAGAAAATTATTGCCAAAGATGATTCAAAAGAAAAATATCCATACTACTTCAAAGATTTAAGAAAAGTTAACAAACATTCTCCTTTGAAATATGCCGAAAATTTAAAATTAATACCAAAAAAATCTAAAGGAGGCACCGAATTTTATGATTCAAGGTCTCAGTTTGAGTGCCCTGAAGTTGACGATAAAGTGGATGCGATTCCAGAAAAGTTGAAAAAAAATGGACATCCTGATGAAGATGAAGAGGAAGAAAATGCGGATAGTCAAAAACAAAATAGAACAAACCAAACAAAAGGCGATGCTGGTGAAGAGCGACCTCGGCTTTCAGGCTTAGGTGATAAGATTGACTGTTTCAAAGCCAAATATTTTGGAGAAGATCCGCTCGATAGCCCTTTTTTCAAAGAAGAGCTGATATCAAATCCTGAACCTATAACAGTTCCAAGTTTATCGACGTTTGATTTTAAAAAACCGAAAGATTTGTTTTTATTCAATTCTTCATCTAGTGATGTAAAAGGAGAGTATCTTAAGAAAGAAAATGAAGGTAAACTATTTTCACTATTGAATAAATTAAATAGTAATCAAAACAAACTTTTAGATTCAGTAGCAAAAGGAACTGAAGAATTAAAGTTACTGCTTCAGCCTCAAAACATATCGTCAAGCAATAATGCTTCTTATTCACAACAGAGTGATGTTTACGGTGACATTTTAGATAACATTAAAAGTAACTTCAACATTCCATGGTCTTCTATTTCCAACAGTTCTAATTTAAGTAACATACAAGCTATACATACTGACGAATCTCCTGTTGAACGGAATGTAACATATGAATCTTTGGAAAATAAAGATGGAGTATCTAACCTACCAGTTTTGAATAGAACAAAACGAGCTACTCCTTTTGTATACGAACCTTATAAAATAATAAGGGAAGTGCAAGTTCCGGACTCAAAGAAAACTACAACAACAAGTAACGTTGGCCCTCTTATAAAACAGTTGCAATCAAGTAAAGTCATTGATGCAGGATTAAAAGTTGTAACTGATAAAGATCAGCCAGTGAAACGTACCGTTGGCGGTCAAACATACAAAGATATCGGAAGAAAAGAAAGAGAACAAAAAATCGCAAATGACAATATTGATAACTCTGAAACAAGATTTGTTGATGTTAATGTAGACAAGCGCAGAGGTGAACCGCGGTACGAGTTAAGGTTGAGTAACCACAAATCTCAATACTCACCTGTTGATAACAAAAGAGCAATGTCAGTTGAAGATTATGAGACACAAACAAAACAAAAAACTACTTTGGATTCTAATAAAAATTCTAAAGCTGAAGTAAAACCTACTGAAGAACTTAATCATAAAAGGCCAGCTCCTAGGGCTTTATATGATATTTCTAGGTATCTTCCTAAATTTGAAGAGACGCATAATTCAGCAGCTTCAAACACTGTCAAGACAACCATTTCCACATCTCAAGCACCAAAAACACATACAAGTAAAGAAATTCCATCAGAAGATATAGTAGATGAGAGTGAAGAAGATTATTCTGAGGAGTATGAAGATGACGACGATGAAGAAATTGAGGAAGAAGAAGAAAAAATACAAACGACTTCGACAACGACAACTACGACTACTACCACACCCAAACCTATTTTCAGGAGAAGAATAAGATCAACTACTACAGAAAGAGAGGAAGAGGTGACTGAAGAGCCTCTAAAGCTGAGATTGGTCACAAGATTCCGTACTCCACGTCCACTGGTAAAAACCATGCACACTACGGAAAAAAATCATAAAACAATAAAAAAATTCGAAGATTCTGATGAACCCGCTAAATACAGAGAAAAGAAAAAAAAGAGCACAAAAAGCACTTTAGTGACAGATACAAAAAAGTATGGGGATGAAAATGACATGGAAATGAGAAAAGAGGAAATAGATTCTTTGATTGGTGTTATGCACGACATGGATGAATACACACCACAGTACGAGAAAGAGGCTAACATAAAAGATAAATCAAACGATGCAAGTCAAAGTGAAGAAGAAAGTAGCAGCGAAGAAAATGAAGGCGAAGAAAATGATGATGAAGAAGACGATGAAGAAGAATATGATGATACTGATGATGAAAGTGACGAAGAAATTTCAACAGAATCGATTATAACAACTACAGAGGCTCCTAAAAGGACACTTGCCAGAACTACCGACGCCCCGCCTTCTACTACTGAAACTAGGGCTGCCAAGTTAGAGATAAAACCTGTGGTTACAAAAAAGAAATTTGAAGTGCACAGAGAATTACCAGTCAATATATCCTCTCCACATATAACGCAGTTTAAACAAGATATCGAGGAAACAGAAATTATAAAAGAAATGCCCCATAAAATACCAGAAAAAAAACAACACAAAAACTTGGAACTTTTAGACTTCTACAAAGATGAGAATTTGGCTAAAGACATAAATCAATTGGGGGGAGTAGAAGTATTCAAAGAAAGCTTAGATCTTACAAAAGGACCGAAACATGGAGGAAACTACAGGCGCGCACCAGATTTGGAAGAAGAAGAAATTGAAACTACAACTATTCGTGCCTCTCGTAGAAGAAGTACTAAATCGCCAAAAGATGCTGTAGCATCTCAAAGTCAGAACAAAAAACATATCGAATTCGATGAAAACGAAGAAAGCGAGCAGCTTCATGGTGGTAATTTGAAATCAACAGACGACGTTAAGCGTTCAAAGGGGAGTGCCAGAAGTGAAAAACTCATTGAGTTAACAACACATGACAGTAGTTTAGGAACAATGCACAGAGGAAACATAAAATCAATCCAAGACCGAAGCAAACGACGTGGGAATAACAGAAGTGCTAAGCTAATTGAGCTGAATGATGATAATGAGGATGATAGTACGAGTTCTAAGGAAGATAAAGACTTCAAGTCATATGGAGCTAGAAATAGCAGAACTGGTTCTGATTTACACGGTGGAAATTATAGGAGTGCTAAAATAGTAGCTGATGATAACGAGAAAGGTGAAACCAAAACTTCAAAAGAACATCGAAATAGTGGTTTGAATAAAAATGCTAGGGCTAGTGCAGCAATGCTTCTTAACAGTTATGTTCAGGCCGCGCCGATTCTAACAACTACACCCGCGTTTATACTAGATCCTAGCAAGCGTATGTACTATTATGTCGACTAATTATTTAGGACACGGTTTCTGTCCATGGAATCTAGAAATTAGAAAGTGCCACAAAACAATAACTTCGTTTAGCTTTTATATGACTTAAGAATAGAATGTGAAAGTGTTAACGAAACTTACTTGTAATTTTTATATTGTTATAACAATAAAAACGAAAGCTTCTGTGATAGACAAAAATTGTTATAAAACGTTTAATATATTTTTAAACTTACTTATTTAAATTTATTTTGTAACTGTTACAAACTTATTTTATTTCCTGTTTTTTGAATAAATGTATAAATAATTAAATCAACCTGATAGTTTTATTTGCATTTTTTAAAATGTATGCTAGGTGTTATATTTCGAATACATAACATTCAATTTAACTTGCAACATCAGACTTGAACCACAAAACCAACGGAAACGTACAATAAACCAGTGTGTCTATCATAGAACACATTTCTATTACATCACTATTGTGGTGTAAGGCAAACCGTTTACCAATAAATTGCTCCCGATTATCACTTCATGTTTCGAACGTTCAACTCGGTAAAAAGTCCATTAAACTTTCACTTTTCTCAGTGTTTGGCGGTGGGAGCGGACTTTGCACTTAATGCATTGGGATTTAATTAACTTCCGAAATAAATAATAGAAGTTGCGAAACGTTCACAAAAGTTTGATAATCAAACTTTGATTACAACTTTTGCAATATCCATTTTGCGTTTCATTTCGCGTGAAATGTGTGTAAGAAATAAGTCATTCAAAAAATTCAGTAACATTTATTTATCTGGCAAGTTTTTAATCTTAAACTGAGCTACATTACTAAACCTACGTATAATAAATAGGAAATAAATTAATTTAAATAATAATTTACATTGCAAATTTGGTTTTGGTTTAAATCGTGGAAGTACTTATTTTTAAATTACCTTATTAATTATTTACTTATAGATACGGCTATTTAATATTAACATACACATGCATAGTTTTAAAGTTTACTTAAGATCTACTTTAGTTAAATATCGAACATTTTAGTGTTTCTTCCTTCCAACTAAATTTGAAGTGGTTTGCACATTTCTTGGAGGTGGGTTGTTTATTGGCTTCCATTCTGACTGCACAGTGGACACATAACTAGGCGCAGTGTCTTCTCTGTCTATTGATTCATTTTCATCTGCAATTTCTTTATCTTCTTCTTCGAAAAAATCTATAATAGGATGATAGTTGTAGTTTACTCTCTTTCCGTTTGACGTGAAATTCTCGTTCACCACATTACTTTGATCTTGGGGTCTGAATGTTGTTGATATTGTTTCAGTGGTTACCGATTGTAACTTAGGCGCTATAGTCACTCTCTTATGTAGATTAACATTTGAGGTCGCTATGCCAACATCAGGTTCTTCTAAATCATCGTTAAAATCTTCCATTGTTTCTATATGCGTATCTGAGAGGGACTCCACGGCTGATGTACCAGAGGACATCAAATCTTCAGGACCAACTGATGTCTTTTTCCTGATCGGTCTTCGGCTTGGTCTAACAGGGCCTCTCTTGAATTGACTGCCTGTAATTTTATATTTATTTGGAGTTTCTTTTAGGAAAGTAAATGATCCAGGGCCGGCTGGCGTTGGTGGCTCTAAGTAACTGGGTAAAGTAACTGACTCAAAAGTATTAGATGCTGCAGGGACTCGTGCTGATAAGGGTCTCTTTATATTTCTTACTGAGCTCGCCTGGTTGAACGAGTCAGGGAAGTAAGAGTTGCCGTAAGAGTCCATAGGGCTTGATGGTGGAATATTACCACTTTCTAGCTCGCTGTTGTCGTTTTCTCGAAGTTTGCTTGTGCTAAAAGATATTCCTGAAATTAAATTGTGACTGTCACTGAATGGTGGGAAGGTTTCTAAGGGTTTCGCGTGGGTGAAAGGAGGTGATTTGCTGACAGTAGGCCGGTGTATGCTAGACTGAACAGATTCGAAGGCGTGGTTGCCTCGCTCTGCTGATAGATCTTCAGGCAAGTGTTCGGAGGAGGTTTCGTGTACTCTGTGACCTACCGGTGGAAATGATACGCTGTAGCCTTCTATGTGGCAAGAACAGCACGTTGGGACCTGAAATTAAAAAAAGGAAATAAACACAAGGAAATTAGTTTAAATTGTTAAAAGTACTCATATTGGGAGTTTTGGAATGTTTCTGTCAAAACCTATTCTCGGATTATATTTCCTTTCACACATCCAAAATACAGACGCTCACAACTACTTAAATCCCAAAAAGGGTATCGGACGGTAGTTGTCAGAGTCACACTGATTGAGGCCTTCATGGCAAAAGTAACATTCCTAAGCCTACACTTCTCCCAACGAGTTTGAACACATACATAAACGGCCTATATACGTCCCACTGCTGGGCACAGGCCTCACCTCAACTATGAGGTGGAACAAGCCATACTCCAACACGCTGGCTCAGTGCGGGTTGTTGGAGGGGTGTAAGGTTAGTGAGCAACCTTGATGTCAGATGTTATCAAGCCGCCCTAAGGCCTCTGACTAAGCTTAACGACTGACATCTAGCGACGTCAACGTCAAGTTTGAACACAGTCTAACCTAATCTTGGTTTGAATTTGTTGTCTTTACATTTTCTTGCCTTATTTGTGTGAGCTTTTTGACCACACGACAGCCATAAAAAAAAAATAGTTACCTTAAAAATATCCATATGGAGGCCATTCTGCTGATCCCAAGTCAGCAGTCGATGGTAGTTGTACACTTGCACGCACTTTGACTTGAAGTTGTCAGTAAGATAAGTGCATGATTCTTTTGGTTTTCTGAAACAAAATTAATTTTGAAGATAAGCCTTCAATTTTACTTCAAGTTGCTTTCATAGCATATGGTAGTTGCTATGCTTAGAGCATTAAGAACTGGAGATGCCTTACGTGCATTACCCCTCTGCCTACGTTACGATTAAAAATCCGAACGTTGAACAAAACTAGTTGAAACTCGGAAATTTTGACATAACGAGTCATACGTCGATGAGTAAAGAGCTCTTCAAAAATGCCGTTTTGTGCTGTAGATAGTTGTAAGAACACTTCCAGAAACTCAAATTGGAAGAAGGATAATGTTATGTTTCATCCGGATGTATTTTTTTGCTTCAATTTCATGTTTCTTTTGCAAAAATCACTAATAATTAAAACACCTGAAACATTGTTTGGAATGACATTTGAGTTTTTTCGTAATCACACTAGTGTTGGGGTTAATGTCAAGAAAAATCGATTGGCAAGTTCCGATTGCACTCGAATAAATTATTTCAATTATTTCGATTGACGTAAGAATAATGTTTCTAATGATTCATTTATTTATTATCCGACTGCGCTAGAAGGTGGGTTATGTTTTTCGAGTGTATGTATGTATATATGTAAGTATGCTTGTATGTAATAGTGTTTGACACGCTCTGCAGCCTGAACGGCTCGATTTATTTCAGCTTGAGATGTGTCGTTAGATTTGTGATTACTGCGAAAGTGATACTGGGCCTAATAATATAAAAAACATTCAAATTCATTTTAAAAAAAGATTAAATAAAATTTGTCAAAATTTGTTTCCGAGCATACCTTGTCATGATTTTGATGTACTAGTCAGTCATAACGTGGAGTTAGCAAGGTCAGTCCTGAGGAAATATTCCGATACAAGGATATCTTTCCTCACCAAACAAAGCAACCCACAAAACTGTATTAGACACATTTATACAAAACTCATTCATTTTAAAAACCAATAGCGTGTTGGTCAAAATAAATATACATTCAAATTGTTGTTTTCTGAATGTTTAAATTTAGAAATTTAGAAGTTAGACGTACAAATATTTACTCTGCTGTTTGTTGCTACTTTGTTCTGTTTTCATTGTTTTGTTTTATTTGTTGCTATATTTTGAATTTTAATTATTATTAGCAAAACTATGTTGAAAGAGTTTCTTGCTAAGTAAAGTGACGCCTGAACAAAGGGGTTCCTAGTCACATTTTGTTTTTTATATTTTTGTCATGTCCTGAGTAAATAAATAAATAGGTGAGTGTTTGTAAATGCTTACAATATCATAGATGTTTTTTTTACTTTGCTGAGTTATTTTGTGCAGTGAGCGATATAACGTCAATAGCAAACAAATCAGTTAGGAAATGACTTTTAATGGCTATGATAACATCATATTATCCTATTCATTTATAGAAATTAATCGGATGAAATGATTTTCAATCAGTTGATTAATTAAGAGAAGTGATTCAAATATTCACCAAAAAAATACTGTGGGTGAAGTAGGTAACACTGTTTGAAATAAAACTTGTTATTTGTCCAGCTGTAAGCTTCATTATCTTACAATACGAAAGCATGCATTCAAAAACGATGTTTCCAATCACATAATATCAAGTTTACTAACTTAGGCAGTCTGTCAAGCCCTAGAAACATACATACAGCTCGTTTCAGTTAGGGCAGATTATTCAACAGTTAGATCAAAGTTATCGGATGAACAAATAACAACTCGGCAGATTTCAAAATATTGAATTACGAAATCTAAATGTGGACCATCCATTTCAGACTATGCAATAGTCATAGGTAGGTTTTAAAATCTGCGGCGTTATTATAGGTTAAAAATAAAAGGTTAACCGGTTCACAGTCCACAGCCCACACATGGGCTGCGAACAATTAGCTTTTAATTGTTATATTTGTGGACAGTGAACCTGTTAATTTATCAGACCAATAGGTCTGATAAGTTTTTAATCCTCAAAATTGGTCCTTAGTCCAAATTTTTACTCTAATAATTTATTTAATGATTGCTTACTGCTATATTGCTTTAAAAGATAAGAAGAATCTACACGTTTCAATAAGTTTGTAATTTAAAATATTCGTCTAATAGTTTTAAGTAAATATTCATAAAGGTAAAAAGCCTGATTTTACCTGTTTACGTGGACTTCTCCACGTAAACAGTTAAAATCAGGCTTAGAAATTATGGAAAGTGCGTAATTTCTAATACATAATATAATTCACAATTTCTAATCGAAACATTTGTTCAATTTATATTTGTACATCCAATAGCTGTGTTATGGTCAGCACTAGCCAAGTTGACATAAGTACCGTGTAAAGACACAACTAATGTCAAAAGTTGTGGTAGTGTGAATCATTTTATTGACATGGATGTGTAAAATATCCCTGTGTTGCTTATTTAGGTTTGTGTGCGATTGTGTCAACAAGCCTCTTCTGTTATAGTAGAGGTAAGTTTCTTTGTGTGAGTGTTCCCCCTGCCCCCGCAAAAAGGGACAGACTTTTTTGCATTGACGGGCGGCCCAATCGCGAGTCCATTTCTATATTGTCTAAGTTGCTATGTATTCTATTTGGTCTTAGTTGGCCGTGCATAAAGTATAAGAATTATAAACCACGAAGAAGGTTAATGTCTGTCATGAAAGTCAAATTTATTTGCAGTCATTATTGATTATCACCTTTATTTTATTAGAAATTTTCCCCCACTCTTTTATTTTTGTGCCCGACAGGGCATGGTGATCCATAAAATGTGAAATGCAATAAGTTATTGAGTAGGTGTATGCCGAATTTTTTGTAAAGATTTGTCAATGCTTTAATTAGTAAATTGACGTACAAAAGACGTCCGTTATTTAAATTTCATTAGACAAAGCATATTTGTATATTTTTCCGTTTTTGAAAATGATCTGCTTCCCTTCATGTCGCACGGCGTAAGTAAAAGACAGTTCATTTCAAGATTTTCCTTTGTGACAGTTGGCTGCTGGAGTTTGACGGCAACACTCACAGGCATTTCTCCAGCCGCAGCGTTTGCGTGTGCTCTCCCGTGTTCACGATGAACTTCCACTGGCCCGAAGTGGCTCGTGCCCGCTGCGGGCGCGCGTACTTCACGGTGCTGGGACACATGAACCCAGCCTCGCCTGCGCTGGCGAAGTCGCGGCTTGCTGTGTCTCCTCGTCTATCAATAAGATGATGGCATCACTCACAAGCATTTCTCCAGCCGCAGCGTTTGCGTGTGCTCTCCCGTGTTCACGATGTACTTCCACTGGCCCGACGTGGCGCGTGCTCGTTGCGGGCGCGCGTACTTCACGGTGCTGGGACACATGAACCCAGCCTCTCCTGCGCTGGCGAAGTCGCGGCTTGCTGTGTCTCCTCGTCTGTGAATAAGAGAACGTTACCTTTTGTAATTACAAGATGTCTTACGCATTGTTTAGGTACAGTATCTTCTGTTAAATATGGGCCTGTCTTGAATAGATTTACAGAGTAATAAGTTTAAGCAATTCAGACTTGCGCTATCGACTGCTGTTGAACGAGAGATTTACTAAAATCTTTCCGTTTTAAATTAAATGAATTGCATAAATTTCTTCCCGAACGGCCATACGCTATTCAAGTTATGATACAAGAAAGTTTACATTTTGTTATTCAAAAACAACTGAAATCAAAAACAAGTGATTGGTTAGAAAATCAGCGGCATAAAATTATCAGGTGATAACTAATTATTCTAATTAAACACAAGGGCATGGCAATGCGTGGTAATTATTAAATTATTTACAAGCTATTTCGCGAGTTAAGTAGCTTGTAATTTCTATAATATTTCTGTCCACAAAGCAAGCACGGTTTTGTTACAAATTACTTAATCTTCGGATATTTCTTGGTTAATCCAAATACTGAACCATTTAAACCTTGTTTGTTCATTATTTATTAACAATTTTCCGTGCATTGCCGCTGGGCACAAGATGCTGATCTTGAATTATTGTAATCAATTCATACAGGATAATCGAATGTCTTGGTAAAATTTTCAGACGGCATTACAAGTTCAAGCAATAGGTTTATTTGATTTGATTAAGTAGTTCTTCTGGTGGTTTATTAAATTGAGCAAAAAAATACCATCCTTAAAATTATATCAATTCAGTGGTAACTCAGTAAACAATTAAAAACATGATGCTTTTACTGACCTCTACACTTTGAGCTACCGTGTTTATGTTAATACGTTTTTTAGTTCCAAGAATAAACTTAGTTCTCATGGATTAGTTTAGCTTGGGCGTGTTAGGGCCGGCGCCCACTATCGGCATCGGCACGCTTCAGGATTTTAAGGTGGCAAATGGCAATATACTTTAACATTATGGCAATAAAGTAGAAATTTCCGTGATGTGTTCTCGTAAAAACAAAATGCATTTGTTCTGTTTCTGTTTCGGCATTTTCTACTTTATTGCCATTATGTTAGAGTATATTACTATTTGCCACCTTAAAAGCCTGAAGCGTGCCGATGCCGATGGTGGGCGCCGGCCCTAAGACGGCGTTGTGTGGATCAATTTCCATGTTTATATTTAAAATACTATATTTTTAATTACCTTCCTTTTGTTTCAAAAGAAAACTAATTGTATTGTTATGTTGTAAGAATTAAAAAAAAACATTCTGTACGTTCAAGACATTCATCGGTAGGCTAAAAAACCAAGTATACATATTTGAAAAACTGTATCTAATATGACGTCTTATTAAGTAATTCACACTTATCATTGCTTTGTGCGTCAACTAGATCTTACCTATTAGACACGAGGTAATGCTCAGCCGTGTACTTGGCCTCTTGGTCAGCAGTGACTCCGTCCACCGCGCCTTCGCCAGGGTCCCTGAAGTCAGGGAGTAGCGCGCCAGCTGCACCCTTGTTCCGTCTTTTCAATGATACTAACATTGCTTTGTGCGTCAACTAGATCTTACCTATTAGACACGAGGTAATGCTCAGCGGTATACTTGGCTTCTTGGTCAGCAGTGACTCCGTCCACCGCGCCTTCGCCAGGGTCCCTGAAGTCGGCCAGCAGGGCTCCAGCGGCAGCCTTGTTCCGTCTTATCGATGATACTATGGCTTCTCTGCAATATTACCAGAAGGTATAGGTATAGATAGATCGTTTTATTATTTATGGCCCTCCCTCTGAAAACGAGGCATAATTTTGTCCATGGTGTTTATATTCTGCTAAATATAAAGTATTTTTTGAAATATTGTTATCGTGTATTTCTGAAATAGTGGTAAGGTTTCTTTTGGTTGCAATTCCTAATACCTTTGGGTCATGGAGATTTGTCTGACGACAAACGACAACCATTCACCGATTCACATTTATTTCATTTATGTTACAAAACAAAACTGTATCTAGGTAGACTCATGGTACAATGTGGAGACTGTAGGACATCTACTATATAAAAATAAGTCGGGTTTTCCTTCCTGACGCTATAACTCCAGAACACACGAACCGATTTCCACGGTTTTGTATTCGTTGGGAAGGTCTCGGGCTCCATGAGGTTTATAGCAAAGAAAGTTCAAGAAAATGTCAATAAAAAAGCAGGAAAATCTTTTTTAAAGCGGGAAAATATTTTTTTACATACACATAAGTCCACGCGGACGAAGTCGCGGGCGGCTGCTAGTTCTACATAAAGAAAAACCAGGAAAAGACATTCGGTCGTGGCTTCACACGGGGCTAGGACCCGCGTCTTCCACTAACCGAAAAATAGACCATTCTTTCTCTAAATTGCACCGCTTCTAAGCAAAAGGTCCTTTCCAATTTCCTTCATATATTCACATATCACTGTTAAGTAGATGGTTTAAAGAACCAATTCAACCAACCAGTCAATTACCTTTGCGTTACTCGTACCTACTCATCTTAAAACATCGCGCAATGTGTCTAGTAGTAAGAGTGACCATTATGACCATCATAATAGCACCGGTAAGACTGGCGAAAGTGCTTGCAAATGATGAAGAAATGATAATATATCACGCTCTGGGCAATGGGTAACTCACAAGTGTAGCATATGCAAAATGAATGGATATTGAATTGGATTTAGAAAACAATACGCATAAATATTTTAAGTTCATGGATTCAATGTATTCTATTATGTCCCAAAAATACAAGTGCAATACTACGAGTCCAATGATATAGTCGTATGTAGATTGAAGCGTCATCGAAAAGTTATCATAATGAAACACAATTTAACTATGATTCTTAACATGTTCCTCTAAAATACACTGCTCAAAAGTGTCTAGGGATATCTCAAGCATTTTCATACAAAGTATGCTATTTGGGAGGCTGTAAAAATTTAAATATTGAACGTAGAAAAAATATAACGTAGAAATTTTTAGAACACAGAAACTGCTATATCTGCCCTTTCAGATTGTATAAAGAAATTCATTGTAGTGGCATTATTGTACAATCGTAAGGACGTTAAAAAAAGACTGATTTTTCTTTTAAAAGGTGTCTTAATTTTAGCAATATCAAACGTTTTTTTTTGTAATATTCCTAACCTTTATCTTATGCCACTGTCCTCGCGTTATTCTAAGATAATGCTCAACTTGTAAACAAACTTAACTTTATGAAATATTTGAAAAATGATATCCCTAGACAGTTTTGATGTGTGTACTTCTGGCGTAATTGACCAATATAGTCCAAAAGTCACTTTGTGGAATAATGTCCAAGGATTATAGTTTAAAAGATGAAGTTAATGCTCTTTATAATTTCTATAGTTATCTTGGGCTTACTCACGTAGGGTAGTCATCGGCATGTAGACACAGGGTGTTGGTGAACAGTTCACACTTGGCCTGGTCCGATGGTGAAGGCAGTTTCCGAGGAGGGGCCGGTCGTCTCCTCGTAACGGAACTAAGAGTAGGCTCTGCTGTAGTCCGGCGAGCCACGAGGGAAGGCTTGGGCGGGTAAGTGCCCCGGCGGATTAGGTTTCCTGCAAGTTTTTAATGAAAATATGTAATTCTACTTTATTTCTTTCTTTCTTGCTAAAAATAGCAATAAGCGGACTTAATGCCTAGAAGAATTTTCTACCAGTCAACCGCAAAGCTTACCATTTAATGTCAGGAAGTTTGTGCAACTTGCTTTATTAATAATAATCGTAAACACCAAGACAGTCTAATGAATCTTAATTGTTGGATTTATTTGGAGTTATTTAACATTAACTCATAGGTAGAGCGTCGTGGCCCAATGGTTAAAGACTCTGGCTCGGAACCCGATGGTCCCGAGATCAAATCTAGCCAGAACACACCTACTTTGTGTTCATTGTACAATATGCGGCTAACTCTCCGGTGATGGAAAACACCGATATAAAACCCAAGCAACCCGGATAACGGCGGTAGGCTCGCCCCTTACCACGTTGGGTTCAAATTCCCTCGGCGGAATGTGTGCTTCTGAATGTTCCGTTCACCATGACGGCAACAATCAGTGTGCCTCTGACTAACCCATCAGGGATATGGTCGTGAGGGTATGTTATAGGTTAGTATGAAAGAAACATAACACATCATTGGCATTGAATATTTCCCTATTGAGGTTTTCTTTTCTAATAAATGAAGCCTATACGTAAACTAAATAATATCTAATATCAGGACTAAGTTGACCACTATGTTTACCTGGGACAGGCAGTCCAGTTAGGTAAGTCCAACTTCGAGAAAGAGATCTCTCGTCGAATCCAGCTCGGATGGGCAGCGTTCGGGAAGCTCCGGCATATATTCGCGTCCGAAATACCTCAGTGTCTCAAGACGAAAGTCTTTGACCAGTGTGTGTTGCCAGTAATGACATATGGGAGTGAGACGTGGTCGTTTACTATGGGTCTCATAAGAAGGCTCAAAGTCACCCAGCGAGCAATGGAGAGAGCGATGCTTGGTATTTCCCTGCTCGATCGAATCAGAAATGATGAGATCCGCAGGAGAACTAAGACAACCGACATCGCTCGAAGGATTGCATCGCTGAAGTGGCAGTGGGCGGGACACATAGCGCGGAGAACCGATGGCCGTTGGGGCGGAAAGGTTCTCGAATGGCGACCGCGTACCGGACGACGTTCCGTGGGCAGGCCCTCCACAAGGTGGACCGACGATCTGGTCAAGGTCGCGGGAAGCCGCTGGATGCGGACAGCGCAGGACCGATCGTTGTGGAGATCTTTGGGGGAGGCCTATGCCCAGCAGTGGGCGTCGTTCGGCTGATATGATGATGATGATGATCAGGACTAAGTGACTCTTCTTCTTCTTTTTCTTTCGTGTCAATGGTGTATTCTTACCTTTTCTGTCAATATATCTGTTCAACGCCCGAAGTTTCTCAGCCACAGGCAGGTCTTGGGCCAGGGTCTGGTTCGTGGAGTCCGCGGTGAGGTCCAGGGTGTTGTTGTCAGGAGTCTTGGGGCCGGCTGATCTGCCGCGGATTATAGATGTTGCTTCTGATGTAGTCGGCACCTTTGTTAAGTTCTTCTGAAAAGTACCAATTGTTTCTCATAATAGGCACACCCATACCCGTGGATCAGTTGTGACAGTGGATCTATCGCCGTACTATCGCAGGCCGTGCAAAAATTATGAAAAAGGCCATGATCGTCAGCATTGTTGTAAGAAGGATCGTAAAAGCCAGAAGATGAGTGTAGTAGGTATTGGTGAGTGTCATAAGGCTGAAGATGTTAGATCGGACGATTAGAAGTTAAATCATTTACTGGTGAAACAAAGTTCAAGAAGCTGGTGTTCACTACAGCTGTCATAATTTAATGATCTACTTACATCTTGTTTAACGCTATCTTTGACTGTAGTATTGTCATGTTTCGTGTCATTTGCAACAGCGGTTCTATTGTGGTCTTGTGCTAAATCTTTTCTTGTGATAGTTCTGTTAAATTGTGGTACGATTCTACGGCTGCGAAGTTTGGGTGTGATAGTATTAGGTGTTGTTCTGTCTGCTTCGTCGTCAAGGCTGTCGGGATTGTCAAGGTCTTCAAGTGATGTGTCTTCAGTGAATGAGCGTCTGAGGAGTTGTGCCGGTGGTGGCATGGGTAGTTTGACTTCTCTGGAGGTTTTGCCAGATCTGACAGCTCGGCGGATCAGGTTTGCCATGTCTAGGAGGATGGGCAGCATGAGGTCTGTGGTTGTGTTTGCGTTGTTACCGAACATTGATCTCACCTGGAATGAGGAAATTTTTGTTTGAGTATAAAGTTGTTATTTGTTTGACTACACTTCAATGGTATTTTGCGAGCCGTTTTCTACATCTACATAAAACAAAGTCGGATCAGTTCCAGCACTTATAACTCGAGAACTGCTGAACAGGAAAAAAAAACAAGAATTATTATTTTATTATTCCAAAATGTTTCTGGGTTTTGTGATTGGCCAATCCAATAGTATTTAACAGAACGAAATCTGTAGGGACAGATAGTTTTCACTAAAGTTTTAACTCGGGAAACGGAAGTTTCCCCTACTATTCAATAAATTAATATCTAGATAATTAAGTAGAGCTTGCAGTACCCACTGTGCGAAGCGCAGACCACATTAGGAGCTAAGCAAATCATTCATGTAAAAAAAATATATTTCCTACAATTATGTATTAAGCTAGTTGCCAAATCATTCGAGTAAAACAATCTACGATCAGATTCAGAACCATGTTTACGATCTGCTATCGTTACAGAAGGTCTTTTGTGACATTTTAATGGTCAAACGGTGAGAAAACCTAGTCCTACTTTTAGAACACCTTTGAGTGGTCAATGTACAGCGTGTACTCTGTAGTGTCATGACCTCTAGATAATATCGCCGTGTAATTTAATTATTGTGACGAATACAGATGTAATGGTCTAAAAATAGATTAATTTGTTGTAAAACAATATTAATTAAAAGTGATTAATGATGACCTAATCTTTTACGAAGGTCTTAAATTCCTTCGTGCCGATTATTGAGTGGGGTAAAATATATATTTTTACATGAATAGCCCTAGCAAAGTGTTGCGTTTAGATAACCTTACCACGATGAAGGCAGTGTGGCTTCTCAACAGCAATAAAGTTCATTAATGACTACGTCGAAGAAATTCTCTTTAAGCTAATAAATGTTTTATTATTTAAAAGTTCACCTGATTTTCAAAATTCGAGAGCCTTCTGTGCTCACCCTACAGTCCAGTAGAGCTGTCAAATTCAACAGCGGTTAAACAGCAGTAGTCACTTAGAAAAAAAGAGCCATCTCCCAGGCTGTCCTTACAGACACTACCTTTAGCTACATTGATCTAAACAAAAACAGGAAGACAAGTTACGTGCATACTTCGCGAACTCGAAAACTGGCACATGAAATTGACGCATTTATACGTCAACTTCATGTGCCAGTTTTCGAGTTATTATTTATAACGTGCACGCATACAAGTAGCTGTGATATTGGCTTGTAAACAGGTCCATTGGACATGTTTTTGTGAGGCCACTTTTAGTACGCGCATACCGTATCTTCCTCTGTTTGTTTATATCAATGCCACAAGAAATCATATCACATAAAACAACCAAAAACCTAGCAGAACATTCCTTCACTGTCGCGAACGAATGATCGTGTTGTCATGGTAGATGGAACGATTAGAAGCCCTCATTAGGTACGCCAAGTGAATTTTGAACGAACGTGGTAAACTTCAAACGTACTTGTTTTTCAAGTGATTTTATGGTTGTATCAGAAGTGCTAATGGTCTTACTTATTAGTCAATTTTGCTATACCAGTTCTTTCGTTAAATGCATTTTTAGTGATAATAGTACTCGTAAATTTATTAATGAATAAGATGTGATGTAACAACTGATTTGCTCTGAATAATCTTAAAAGCATAAACAAGAAGCGAAAGTTTGAGGCGTCAGTAACAAGTTGAAGATCTGATAACACTTTAACGTAAATAATTATGTCTGTTGCTTGTAATAAAACGTCTTTATGTTAAAATTCATACGAGACTCGAAATTTAAGGCTTGTATCTAACTACTAACCGATAACTAAGTACAAAGAAGAGCCAAACCACAGAGATTAAGACAAATAAACAGTTAACGGCGTTTGAAAGTAAATAAATAATGTTTTTATGTTTTTAAGAGAGCGTCGTGGCCTAGTGGGCTCGGAAGCTTTTTAGTCCTAAGTCCAAGTCTTGCTAAAACAAGTGTTATAAGCCGCAAAATTGTAAAATGAACACAAAATAAGTGGAAATGAAAAACACCGATAAAAAAACCCTAGCAACTCCCTTTTAGGGGGTACGTAAGGTATAGAAAAAAAGTGGCCTTCTGGATGTTCCGTTCTCCATGACGTCAGCAACCAGTGTGCTTCTTAACCCCGTTTGGGAAATAGTCTTGAGTATGTGTATGTTTATGAGAATCGCAAAACTGACTCAACAGTACATCATTACACAAACTCCCATACAATCAACAAAACCAAACGTGCACATACAGCCACGCACACACAATCACACGTACACACACACGCACGCACACACACACACACACACACACACACACACACACTAAAACACACACACACACTTTCTAATTATAAGTAAACTAATATCATTATTTCTTTCATGTTATTTTCTTTTTGCTTAATCTAAAAATAATTGCTACTTGCCAACCAATAACCAATGTATCACTAGGGAATACTGATACCTTCAACCCTGGAGGTGGGCGCTAATGGCTGCGACACAGTTACTTTAAACTTATGCAGACATTATCGTACACTGACTGTTGTTATACCTCTGTACAATTATTCCAATAAAGATTTTTATTATTTATTTTTTATTATTATTAAAGTATGAAAACGTCAACTTTGCATGTCAAATTGACGGAAGGAATATTTGAGATCGCGTGTTTGGTGACTTCCTTGAGGAAATAAATAATTAAGCAAGAAAAGTGAATGTTTGATGAAGGCACGTACGTCCAAGAAGTATTTAGTACTAATGAATACTAAACTTTAACAACGATGTGGTTGACTATATCATTATATTATTATTACAATTTTCAACTTATAAACTTGGCAGTTGTAGTCGGAAATTAAGGTAAACATTTATTTCAAACATTTTACGAACTCACAAACGTCAATCAATGTTGAGCATGCCCTCAACCGACATGCCATCTTATAAGACGATAAAGTGTATAAAGAACTGAAAGTGAATGCTATACTTTTGATGGCTGCTTAACTCTGATTTCCATTTGTGAATTTGGGGGTGTGATTACCATTAGATTGTTACACATACTGCTTTGCATAGGCAACAAAAAAGTTTTTCTAAATAAGTACTTTCAATATTGTTTGAACTTCATAAACGAGTTTTTAATTCTTAAGTAACTGTATCACATTACTTAATTATTCTTATGACTTGAATTTCAAGTAAATTCCTCTCGATATGGCTGATTTTTTGCCAAAAACAAAATATAAAATCTTTTTCTTAATTAGTGATCTAAAATTTTATCCACCAACGGATCTAGTGTCGTTCAATCCAGCTCTCTTGTGCTCAATAAATATTCAATAGAACGGTGGAATAGTTGGAGTCCACTGGACTATGTCCGACGGTTGGATTCCTTACATCGCACGGGCTTAATGAAAGCGGGCTTATTTAGACACAACTTAATAATCGGTGCTATGAGACAAAAACAAAAATTATTTAGTGACCCAGACCAATGCAAATAGACATTTATTAATTTATTTATTTATTTATTTATTTATTTATTTATTTATTTATTTATTTATTTAATTAATACGGTACATACCAATTACATTAATTAAAAGAACAGAGATTAACAATTATATGACAAAGGAATTACACATTATTAAATTAGATTATCATGTGACATGTTCATGTACACGAAAGTTTGTACTGGGCGAGGCACGACCTCTGCTTAGATAGACAAATTCTTGGCCATCACCAAATCAGTCGCCAAAACTACGAAATGTATACATTTACAATAACTTAAAAATACATAAAATGAACAGAGTGTAACAGTGTCCGTAATTAAAACAAATGTCAGTGCATGTGAACAGTGTTATTTTCTGGGCATTGTTGTTTAAGTTGCCGTTTAAGTACTAATAATTCAACACACACAGTATAACTTTGAGTTGGCTTACTCAATGATCAATTAGGCAGTAAACTAAATTAGTATAGTAATAACCGTTGGCTAGTTATCTTATTTACTGCCTATAATTCCATCTGTCTCCACGCTTGCTCGAGCAACCGTTAACTTTGTAACGTATATCCGTAGGATCGCATCTAGATATCGGGCTGTCTTGAAATACAAGAAGCTTGCAAATGTTTTGAAACTGGAGTTTACAAAATGATCGAAGATCTGGTTTTGAAATAAGAATTCAGTTGTCATTTGAGTAGTGTTTGAGATGTGTTTTATAGTAATCTTAATAAATAAAAAATTGGTAAAGATTGAGAAAAGATAGGAACCAAAAAAAATATTATTTCTGTTGTCATTGTCAATGCTAAATAACAGAGAAAAATAATTGAGAAAGGAGTTTGAACTTGGTGTTAAACAATGTATGGGTAATTTCTACTACTGCAGACTGCAAGGCCAAATTCACAAACGTCAGATAAGGGTTGAGCACGGCCTAAATCCCGTAAATTGTCTATAAAGCTGAAAGTTTAAGCTTAGCGTCGCCGCACACGGGCTTCAAAACGCCGCCGCCTCAAAATGCGGCCACCTGTCACATTCATATACCTAGTTATATTTTAAAAACTCTTTAAATATGACCGGTGGCGCCACAAAATGTGCGGAGGCGCTTACGGTTGATAGAGGCCCATACTACCGTCCACGTTTTACGGGACGTAAATTGTCGAACCGTTTTTGACTTTGACTAGCCTGTTTGCGCAAATAGTTATAGCGGAGTTATAGCACGTTGCCTGACGCACGCAATTTATTTATTATTTATTGTATTCTATTTGTTATTAATGTACCCCACTGGGCAGCTCCGGTATTATTTAATGTACTATCTAGATTTAAGTAATTCTCATTGTAAATGAACTGCATGTTTTTATGAGAATAAATATCTTTGAACCTAAATATATGTTTTACCTATCACTTATATCAGCTTAGGGTGCGGGTTCGGTCTCTGTCCTGTACAAACATTTAGGACGAATATTTTTGTTCTGTGGCTAGGTTAAATGCACTTCATCGGTCGCAAGGCCAGGTCTACACGACCCCTTTTATAAGCTAAGAGGTCAGACTAAACACGGCAATTCAATGCCTTTTGTGCTGAACAACAAGAACTTTTCAGCATCGCGCCGACGGCACGATCAATCGGTTACACCGCTGATTATACCACCCTTTTTTGTACGTCTTGCTCTAATCATTACAAAATCTTTCCTTTTGTTAAATGTGGAATAGATAAATTATTTAAAAAAGTAAGATAAATAGTGACGGGGCCACCCGTTCAAGTAAAATAACCTACTTGAATAGGTGGCCCCAAATGAACCCTTTCGCTGCGGATGGCGACTTAACTCGTTCAGAAAATTGTGTTTTAAGACACGGTGAACGAGCATACTTGTTTGCATTTATCTTCCCCTACATACGGATCACAGGAAGCGAAACTGCTCGAACAAACGGGCACGTATATCTTGTCTTTCGTATGTACGACGCAACTTTTTGAGGACGAGTTGTATCGTCTTCAGTATAATAGGAGGAGCTACATTTGTGTTTCTAAGACCATCTACAGCCATGTTACGGTTATTTTTTTGCCTAACGAACAGATTTGATTTCTGGCAAAGAAGTTATTAAAAAAAAAAATGGCATGCTGTTTTCGTTTTTTCCAAAATCGTTCTCGAGACTCCTTTGAGCATTTTTTTCATATTCCTCAATATATTGTTTTTCATTTTCCTCGAATTTTTTTATGGTTGGTTTATTTTTTGCTTATTGGTTAGGTTAAATCTAATATCTTAATCTATTGCACCACCTGCAGCATGCGCTCAATTCGACCGCACAAAGAGATACGCGTGAAAATTACACGTCGCGCAAAAAACGCCCCCGTTCCGTCACCGTAATGCAACTCTCGAATAAGCCGCGGTTTAACTTCGTTTGTGACGCAAAACTGACTATAGTGCTTACTGCAGTACTTAGTCGAATAGGTTTGAGCATTATTCTAGACTAGCGGCCTTAAAAAAATCTGATATACCTATCTTTATAAATTGTAGCCTATGTCTTATTCAGATGCATAAAATATATTACTGTAGAGTTTCATTTAAATCCATCTAGTAGTTTGTATGTTTAAAAAATGGAGTAACTATTCAGAGTTCCTATTGATCGTAGCGTAATGAAAAGTATACTGCTTAACCTAACCTAACCTGCCCAAGAGTATGAAGAATAATTGTGCCAAATTTCGTTAAAATCCGTCCAGTAGTTTTTGTTTCTATAACGAATATACAGCAGACAGACAGATAGACAGACAGACAGACAGACAGACAGGCAAAAAGACAGAAAGACAGACAGACAGACAAAAATTGTACTGATTGCTTTTTTGGCATCAGTAGCGATCCCTAATCACCCCTTGATAGTTTTTTTTAAATACATTACATGTACAGAATTGACCTCTCTACAGATTTATTATAACTATAGATAAACATCAAATGGGACGTTATAGGTACTTATTTGTATACTAAAAGGTACAACCCAACAGTTTCAGATGGGTTTGCTGGTGAGCCTGTAATTAATCCCTCTGTGTTGAAATGGCTATGGTTAGTATAAGACCTGCGCAAATTTGGCGTTGTTGCGGGTAGACTTTAACAATTCAACCCATTTTAGCAAAAAAAAAAGTTTTAGGACCTTTAACTCCTTTGATCACCTCTTTCTTCTGCTTACCGTATCTCTTTTTTACTTAAAATAAAACTAATTTAAATAACTCTACTTATTTACTGCTCAGAACAAGTAAGGCTTTTCATATAAATTAACAACAAAACGAAAAATCCTACACACTTCCGCAAATGAATATCCACCTATTAGAAACCAGCATTGCATTATACGGCAAAAAATATACTATATATATATATATATATTAATGTAATAACAAAAGACAATTTTCTAATTAGTTCTCGGTGAAAATTCTATGCTCAATATCCTAAAAAACGAATAATCCTAAAGCATTTTCCGTTCTCATGGATAATTGCGCCATCTATTATAGAAACAGCGCAGTAAAAAGTAACGATCGTGGGAAGTAATTCTCTCTGGCCCGGAGTGTAGGCAAATAATAAAGTGGAGCAGTTTTGTGGGCCTTAAGTGTACCGCACTTTCATTAACGACTTGTTGCCGCGCAGGGACAAAGAGTGGCAAGCGATGATGACTGAACCTGAAGATATACCATGATTTTTCACTTGGCAGGCTCAAGCTACATTTATATGACCCTAATGAGATAGTCAGAACCAAGTATTTAGCTCGCAGTCGTGATCGTCCCACACTTCGCTGAGCAAGTATGCTCTAATATTAGACGAAAAAGGAAGTATGTCCTATGGCTCTTCTTTAGTTTTTCTTTTATACTTAATTTCAAGTCTATGATGTGGTTCTAAGAATCTGACACATTATTTGCCCATTACATTGATCATACTTGTATTCTAACAACATGGCTAAAAATTAGCTTTCGGTTAGAGCTAATTTTTAGCCATGTTAGCTTTCAGTTAAAGCTAATTTTTAGCCATGATGTTAGAATTTTCATTCTTGTAATAGAATTCAAATTACTCGCATTGGTAAAATACTGTCTCTGCGCCTTCTTTTTCTAAATTGTTTTTTTTTTTGACGTTTGGATGGCTTTGACAATTTTACCGGACTGTATATCAGGCTAGCGCAAAGGGCCATCGACCTAGTAATCCAATAATTTCTACTTAGAACGTTACTGGGAGAGGTCAATCGGACATATGCTTGGAGAGAAAACGAGCTAACATAACGCAAATCGGGATAGGCTTCAACGCGGTCACATATTAACGTCGGGTTAGAAAAAGAAAGAATTGATATCATTACATAGTTAAAATGCCGTTTTTAAAAACATGCTGCTCAGTGCCACGACGTCAGCCTCGCACAATGTCATCACTTTACCAGCCACTTGTCAAAAATTCTGACAGCAAGTAGCGATGACCAAGTTGAGATGATAATAAAGTGTTAATGTGACCTAATTTACATATTCAAAAACGTAAATCAAAGTTGAGCACGCTTTAAAAGAGATGCCGTCACCTTCAGTTCTATGGACAGTTTACGGGACAGCATGAGTTTGATGGCAGGATGAGATTTGTGGATTCGAAGGATATTAATTTATTTATTATCATACACTAGACATTGGCATACATAGACAATCCAGGGTGATAGCCAAATGCATTGACAGAGGAAAATAATTTCTACTATCAACACCGGTTAAATGCCTTTAGGCTTTCTTTCAAACCGTTTAGTGGGATTAATTTACAACCGTGACCGACGAGTTCTCAAGATGATATAATTGAGTATAATGATAGTCTGATCAGAAACTAGTTTTATGACGTATTCCAAACTGCCTTATATCATAAAAGTAATAACAGTAACATTCGTACGTGTACATGAATTGGTGTTAGATAATTTATTTAAACACTTACAGAATTTAAAGACAATTTTGACAGCTAAATAAAATGTAGCAAGTTTCATTCTAGCCAAATGAAATCCGCTGCTGAACCTAGGCCTTCTCCTTAGATTTCCAAAGCTCACAGGCCTGCTGTTAGTGTCCTTCATCTACCAAAAACCAACAACGAAGACCCCTCCCTTTCAATTTATAACCATCAAAATATGGTCTTAATTTCAGAAAATTTGTATTCTAGCGATCAACGGTAACGGTCATCAGCTATTTGCGCTATGTGCCCCGCACACTACCACTTCAACTTAATAACCCGCTGGGTTACGTCGGTAATTTCAGTTCTTCTTCAGGCTTCAACTTTTCCGAATCATTTGTAGCAAAATGCCGAGACCTCTCCATAGTATACTAGATGGGCTACAGATTCTTTATACACATAATGCACTTCTTTGCTATTAGGCCTCGCCAATAGTGAAAATTACAGTGTGCAGATCGTGAACAGCATATATTATACCGTTTGGTATAAAGTGGTTTAGAGACAGCCATTAAGTAACTTTGAGTTCCTTGATACGACTTGTCAGGGATATTATCTTAAGTTACAGTCACGCAACAATACAATATATTATTGTTATAATAATACTGAGTATTTATGTCAATTAATTTATGTTATACTATTATTTGTCTGTCATCAATATGTTATGATCATACCAGAGTCCACAGTAGCGAAAGAGTTGCATGTTAGGTAAGACCCCAATCGGTAGTGCCTACTGTATCTGCGCGAACTTTAATTAATAATGTTTGTACTTTCTATAGAGCGCCATAGTTATTCTGTACGACTGAGGTCTTTGAACATAGATAAAAAAAGACTATAGGCATAAGCATTGTTGTTAGGGAATTTGGCGCGCTGCGCGTTTATATTTTGTTAATTGATCAGTTCATCAATAATTCTGTCTGTATTGTATAGATGCGCATTATTGAAATGAGATCAAATTGGCAAGTGGGCGCAACTACCCAACAATGGGGGTAACAATAATAACAAAATCTGATTCTGGTGTATGCCGGCTGCCTACAACCGGTCCGAAAACCTGCCGGCATCACGACAGCCCGTGTTCAGCAGCGTTTCTACAAATTTTGGAATGACGCTGACTATTGTATCTACTGCATACTCTCTAAAAAAATATTAAATTTTTGGGTTATTATCATCATGATTACATTACATGTGATTTCAGTTTTCTCCGCTCGATCTACTTTCAAGTTGTAAATGTTCACAAAGTTACAAATTTTGCTTCTTGGAAGTAAAAGCGGTTATGCAAGCGGCAGTTGCTATGTTAAGTCATTCTGATACATATTTAAGTATCAGCCAATATTTAAAAACTTTGAGTACTCTTATTGTAGTCTCCTCTCCGTATTTGGGGATTAACCTTAGTCCATTCAATTCAATAATATGACGGTACTGAATAAGTCTGAATCTAAATTTTGGAGTATGGGGCCTCACCCTGACTTAGTAGTGACGACCGATTTGGTGAATTGGTTCAGAAGCGAGCTAGTACACCAGTGCTGCAGTGGTCGCGGGTTCGATCCCCGCACAGTACAAAGATGTGTGTGCATGAACATGTATGTTTGTACTGGTCTGGGTGTTACCCATGTATAGTAAGTATGTAGATAGATAAACACTCTATTGCACACTGAATTATCGCATTTGTAAGTAATATGTATTTACAAAAAAAAGTATTTGAGTATGTTTATGCGTTTGTCTAGTATGCACAAGCATTTAATTGTTTAGTTTGGGGCTAGATAGTGCTATGTGGAATAATATCCAAGTGACGGCAACGGATGGGCATCAATGGCACGAAAAGCTATGCATGCTATTGCGGAAGGTTACCAGCCCAACATTCATGAGTTCCTCTAGCATGTCCGTGCTTCAGAAACCACGTAAAACCAGGCTGAAGTAAACTTAGGGCAGGACAACTTCCGATAGTATGACTAGCCTTACATAAACCTCTACAACAATGTGCAATGAGGCCTCGTGTTGGAGTATGGATCGTACCACCTAATTGTTGAAGGCATTTATTCAGCGAAGAGACAAAAAAGTGCTTAATCCAAAGTGTTACGTTTGAGCTGTGGCTGTTGAAATAGAAATCGAAGTGATGTAGCTTCGGAAGCTGCTTTTTATGAATCGTGCGAAATATTAATGGCGGCTAAAAATATTTTAATGTGTCAGATACCTATCAAGGGTGTAACAGTGGTTAGTGCAAATGATAATCATTGCGTTTGCTCATTGAATCACCTTAAGATAGGTATTTATCTTGCATAATGGCTTTTAAAATGAAATAAGGTCCTAACGGGGATTTCTAAATAGGAACTTTTTAAAAGTACGATTATGTATTAAATAAATTGTAGAATGGTAAAAATCCTGTTGACATTTTGAGGATCATTTACAAATGCTTGAGTTATGACTGTTAATAGATACGCGATGCTGGTTAATTTTGCTTTTTCTATTGGTTCCATGACAAATTAACTTTAGCTTCTTAAAATTAAAACAAGCTTACCTGCGCAAGATTTAGCGGTGCTCTACCGGGGGGAGTCGTGACCTGGCTAGCCACGAGGGACGCCAAAGCCACCCTTTGGCTCCCAGACATTGCTCTGATGATGGGCAGGATCTGAGCGAACTTGCCTACATGGTCCTTCCTCTCCAGTGCCCGCAAAACCGCATCCTTAATCATTGTCTCCTTAGACCTTAATTTGTACGAAGATTTGTACGGTATAGTCTTTTTTGTAGTAGTTTCAAATAGATCTTCTAACTTTTCCAAATCCACATTGTCTTCCAAGGAATCTAAATTATACTGTGGTCTATGGGAGTTGGTGACTCCCGTCGGCTTTATGATCCTAACAGGAGGTTTCACAAAAGTCTGATAATGTCTCGATTCCTGTGCAATCATCACCTCATCACTGTTTGTAAAGTCAAAGTCTCTTAGTTGGTCTTCTGCTTTTAAACAAGCAACAACAAGTAAAACACCGATTAAACTTTTGCACGCCATTTTAAAGTAGTTTTTATGCAATTTTTGTGTTTAACATAATTTACGCACGTTACGCACTTAATGTTCACATGTTTTAGAAAAGGTACGCATTAATGTGGTTCCGCTGAGTTTGCGACGCGCGGCGCTTTCGTCGCCTCGGCGCGGAGTGAGCGCGTGCGCGGTCGCACAAACATACTCTCATCTCATATTTACAGGTGTCAGATTGTGCCGGAACTGGCAACTTTCTCCGCTGGGTCAGACCTCATCGGTCACATTTTGATAAGTCATCCTGTTATCATCGCTCGCACAATAGCCTTAACAAATCCCGTTGCGTAAAATCGACGGAGAATCTAATCAACCAACTTAATTTTTCTTTTCTAATCGTTAGCAGACGAAAATCAACCTTATTTTATAGGTTTTAGCAGCGTGCAATCATATCTTTGAATAGATCATAGCTTGCTAGTGGATCGAGACGATGATAGTACAATTTTAGTTAAACGCAAAGATGCTTTCACGCTTATAGATGTTATGACATTGTTACGAAAGTTGGAGGTCGTATTGCGTTAATATTACAATTTTCAATACGAGCTTTCATCGAATTCTTAAGGCTGAGCGTACATGAGACATGATATGAAAGGTATTTGGTTCGTATGCGTCACATTGTAGAGTGAGACCACGGCATGGCTTGTCCCACATGAGTATCGAAACTATGGGACATGGGTTGCGTTATGGAGTCGCAAGAAGTGCAGCGCCGCATTAAATGGGATCTGATGATTCTGATTCTTCACGACGACGGTTTAGGATAGCTTTTCATGCATGTGAATAAAGTAGAGTCCATTCATCAGTAAAACTGGCCTTAACAACGAAGACACACGCGTTTCAGCGACAGGTTCAGGTGCCCTGCTTTTTTCTGAGTGCTCTGATCCGAATTCTAATTCTAAGGGTAGGTACTTATTGGATTAGGAACCTTGTTTTTTATCAATCCAGTAAAATTCATCTATTTAGTTAGTAAGTATTGTACAGTGTCTCTATAATTATTAAATATTCAAATACATTCTTAAGGTATCCAAGTTACAATAGCGGTAAGTACTGTGATGTCACGCATCGCTTGTTTTATACAAACCATCATACATTTTAAATAACGATTAAATAAAATCTTCATCGTTTGTATTTGTTTGACTATTATACTCCAATTATGGCGGTTAAACACGCATTGAAAGGTTATGCGCATAGCCTATATCTACATCTTATAAGCATTGGACTTAAGAATAGTATATCTCCACCAGAAACGTACCTATCTTGGTCACCGTTACATCACCATCACCACAAAGTTCAAGAGATACATCTTGATTAATTGCACTACAATGAAAGCCTTATCCAATAAATACATTGTTAAAAATCCTTTGTTTAGTTTAGAAAGTTATAAAATACTTTTAAAATCATTCTATTTAAATGAAACAAAGATGGGTTTGTCACAACAGGTATACCTCGAGAACTGCTGGAATGATTTTCATGGTTTTTGATTTGTTTTATTCGTCCTTGGGTTAAATAGTAGTAACAATATTGAAGGAATGGAAAATTAGAGAAAAATAAATCAATGTCTTGTACTGTTTTGTACAAGACTTACCTGTCAAACGGGATATGTTAGACATACGTGTATTTGTTGGTTGTTGAATGTTGTTACAATAGGTAATCTAATCAACTCGAATATTGCGTTTTTTCGACAGCTTTTGATAGAACGACATCTGTCGGTACAGTTACTTGAATAAATTTCTAAATATTTATCACTTCTCCATGATGCCATGTCAGATTCTTAATATACTCGCATTCTGGAATGTTTGTCAAGTACATAACCGGTCTCTTGAGTAGAGATTTCAGAACATTAGTCAATAAAAACTCTTGAACACTGTCGCTCAAATCACTGTTCAAGTGCAGACTCTGGCAGAGTAGTCTTATTGCAATTTTGGTGGTCGAAATACTAGCGTTATTGATATTTCCACTTAGTTTTTTTTTAAAAACATCTACGTCTTATGTTTCTACTTCTGAATCTCAATATTTCTTGTTTTATTATCTTCTAAACCTAAGTATCCTAAGTATGCCCAGCAGTAACCTGCAACAGGCTGATGTTAATGATGATGAAGTATCTGTTTTTATTAGTTTGTGAGTTATATGAGATCTGAAACAAGAGAAATACTATTTTAAAAATGAAGTGATAAGGTCACAATTCCGACACTTCCGACATATTTGACCACTCTGTACGTACACATGTTGACGCTGGCTACATTTTCTTCATTTGAGAACTATAGATCTGCTATCTACATCATTATCGTACAATTCTCAGTACAAATATAGCTATTTTCTATCAGATCATTACGAGTCAACTAGACCGCGGACACCGTACTCCAACGAGCGTGAGTACACTCCATCTTAATTATTCTACGTCACGCTCGATGTACAGTCGGACTTGAGTTAAAATAACGTTATGAAACACAATTATTTGAAGTAAAAAGCGTTAAGATAAAGGCAGGGCTTATAAAGCGACTATATAATAAAATACGTAACATTTTTGCCAAAATATGATCTAAATTCAAAGTGATCATTAACGATACGGATAAAACATGAAATATTCGACCTGTGTTTCAGGCAGACCCAGTGTCTTCCGCATACCTAACATGGAATCACAAAAGTAGTAGTTTTTCGGGATGCCCGAAGGCTGATTAAGTCGGGCGATCGCTTTTCCAATATTGCTAACGAGACTTTAGCATGTTTACTGTGCTTTAACTGACCAGCTTAAGCCCGATAATCTCTACCGGCACTTGCCAGGGCGTTTTCTCCCTAAACATAATGTCAGATTGCCCTCTTCTAGAACTGCTGAGGTCCGTGCCCCGACTGAGGCTTTTTTTTTCTAAATGACTACTGCTGTGAGCCTCAGATGGCCTTGACAGCTTTACCGGACTGTTGGGGGAGCGCTTAGGGCTCTCCGACAGAGGCAACATTAGACGCGTTACTTTGAAAATCAGGTATACGCCATCAGCAGCTAAACAGCAGTATTATTTTGGTAAAAGAAAAATAAAGCTGGTTTATTTGAGCTGTAAGCCTGAGTTATTCCATCAATGTTTTAAGCAAGATAGATTATACCAGAAAAAACATACCTACCTAGTCAAACCGCGTTATGGAATCGATACACGAGTGGAAGTGTGGAAGTGTGTAACTCATCTCTCATCATCTAAAATAAATGTTTAAGTAAAATAAGTTGACGTAAAGACATGTAAGCTTCATGAAAAACACCTGAGAAAAGATGAAAATAAATTGATGAATAATAATGTGACTACCACCGAGTTGGACGTAGATTTACAACTACTTATTAGTTTACGTATTTAAAAATGAGTTTAACTAAGGTCAAGTTGGGTAACTCTGAATTTCAGTGTAACATTGAATCCACTGTTTGAAAACAGTAAAAGTATCTATAATACTGTTGTATAAGGTTTGTTTTTGAGCCAATTACTCATAGTCTCAACAACATCTTTTAGTTGGAGTACTTGTCAAAAGTAACTGATCTATAAGAGTGGATTCAATGTTACACTGAAATTCAAAGTTACCCAACTTGACTGAGTACGGGTGATGTGAACTCTGGTCGTCACACCCAAGCACATTCAATAATTGAATACCTTACAATACTGCGTAGATGGTAGCTAACTCCGCACATAACGCAACACTTTCATTGGCGACCGCAGCGCCTGCGTACCCGACCGCGCATTAGCTTTGCCAGATTTGTTTGCTATCTTCAAACTACAGGCTGTTCTAGATATTTACTAGTATTAATTATGAAATAATAACCATTTGTACATCACGTTATGATATTGATAACAAACTCCGGTTTGTTCCAGCACTTAAGACCTGTTGGACCGATTTCATGTTTTTTTATTAGTTGTCGGATTTGTCTCTTCCTTGAATAGAAGAATCACTAAAAAGAAAAAAGGGACGTAATAACTAGTGTTTCCGAAAATGTTCCTGCGTTGTGTACCTTTGCCGCTTAGTTTTCAAATATGTTTGTTTTAAAATATCACAAGGTATGAGCATTTGACAGAATGACGTCGGTTGGAACAGCTGGTTTGTGCCATCATCAGCTTGTCGTAGCCCACTGCTGGACATAGGCCGCTCACAAAGTCCACCAAAACTGCCGGTTCTGAGCCTTCTGCATCCAATCGATCCCGCCACAGTTCTCAGGGCATCGGTCCATCTCGTCGTATCTCCCGGTATACCTATGTATAGATTCAATGATGTAATATTAAAAAAGAGGTAGATGGGTTACTTGTGCTTAAAAAAATGGCATCTGAAATCAGAACTATAGTGCACCTGAGCAAAGCATTTACAGTGTTGAGTGTTGAGTCTGAGACGACACTGCGCAAACTGTATCTGTCTTGTTAGCACTCTATTTCTCACTTTACAACACGGTCAAATTATGGGCAGTGGTCAATTTATTATTTATTATTCAAATCAAATTATTATTTAGATTAGCCATTAATTATAACAGAAGTACGCTACATCCTATACATACGTCAGTATTAGTTTCGCAGCCAACAATGCTTCAATCACAAAGAAAGTAACTCGACAAACCGCAAGCTTTTAATATCGAAACGATTTCCTTCTTAGCTTCAATGCGAAGTTGCTTCGTATCGCAATTTCACTCTTCAGACTCTAATAATAAGGACGAGAAACAAACAATTAAAGATCTCGTTAAATATGATGATGGAATTTGCGAATTCAGGTTGTGTAACGAGAAGGGATTATATTGCGAATTAAATATTCTTTAAGGTAAAGATGGTTACGTTTTGTCATAACATTCCTTCGCGTATCTCATTTTCGACTGCAATGCTAAACTATGCTACTTAGAAGTAAATAGTAGAAACCACTCCTAATGATGTTTCCCAATTTCATTCTAGCATACTTATTAACTACAGTAAGTACTTCATTCGTCTACATTTCAAGAGTAACGTAGCTGTTTTAAAATTACCTTCAGTTTAGATTATATTAGTACAGGCTGATTGGAACTGTCCAAATGTATAATAAAATATTGTTCTAGTCCGAAGCAAAGATTCTGTCAAGGATACCGCGGAATGGAGTACCTACCACAAACACCCCAGTTTCCATGTCAAAACTGTATGACTCTGTTGGTTTATTCGAATATTCACTTTGTACTGTAAAACACTGGACGATTTAAAAATAGTAACTGCTGAGTTTCTTTCTGGGTCTTCTCAGTAGAAACAACCTTCTGACGCCAGTGGTAGAGTCACATTATGTACATGTATTTTAATGTTTATTATATTGTATTATTATGTGTAATAAGTGGTTAAAATGAAGATTCTTGACGATTTAAAAGTACTGTGTAATGGTCTACTAAAGTCTACTTGAATAAAGAATACTGAATTTGAATTGGAACACCCAGACCCAGCACACATTATTAGTAGACACTAATTTGTACTGACTACTGCTGCTTATAGGTACTCGTAATGTGTTGTTAGGTAAAAGGTCTAAGAGTAGGTATGAGTGAGGTTTGGGGGTGTAGCATGGTATTGTGTTAGTATTTGGTGTTAGTGTAAGTGAGTGTAGGTTTGTCCTGGCTAGTGGTGTTACACTAAATATTCATATTCTTTATTGCACACCATAAGTATGAAAAACGTTGATCGACGTTTGTGAATTCGGGGGAAAATTTAACATTCCGCTGTTTTTGAAGGTAGTTTTTTTGGGTAGTGCATTGTTCCTGAGTGTTACTAAGAGTATGTGCAATAAAAATGACTGCCTGACAGTGTGTACGTCTTTGCTAATTGGAACCAAACTACAGAGTTTGGAGCATCGGCGTAAAGTTGCCTGTCAAACGGTATTTTGTACGGTGTATTTCGGAGAGTATGCGCAGGAAGTTCATGCCTGATGCCTGATGCATGCCCTATACTTTCTACCACCGGACCACTAAACTTTCCGTATCCATACAACCTCATATAACCCTGGAGTCTTTATAGTGATTAGGCGTTCCCTGGATAAGCGTGTTCCACTGTTGTCCTCGTCATCGTCATCGTCAGGCGAGACTCGGGTCATACGCAGAGCTGTATTATAAAAAGCCACCATACCATTTGAAAAAGAGAGTTCTTCGATTTTCGTGACTGGTGGTAAAGAGGAGACTGACCTGAACCTTTCTGAACTTATGGTTCCATTAATGTTCACAATGGCCTCCCACTCCATTTTGACACTCACAGTGAGGTTTGTAAACCAGCTCAGTGGCACTCAGCTCATAGAGAGGGTAAAATCCGTAATGAGGTCTTCGAAAGATATCCCGTTAATTGACTTACCTACGGAATTTGTAACCTGAAGCGGCAGAGGGCCGGCCATAATATTAACCGTAGGCCCGATATTCCTCAATTCTAGTAAAAATAAAATACTTCCTGACTTTGCTTTTTAAATGCGTTATAGGATTTTATGAAGGGATAGCAAGAAATACAAATTATATTCAATTTTCATTTTAATAAATCACTATATTTATAATAAAACAGATCTTTTACACTTATAATAAATCAGGTCTTACAAAATCCAATTCTATCCTACATTTTAGAGACTAGAAAGTAATATTGAACTGAGGCACGAAGACATTAAAGAAAAACATTAAATATGCATGTGTTTTATGGGAAAAATAAACTTTGATATTTACAATAACTGTCAAACAAAATATTAGCACCATTTGGAACCTTTGACTTTTATAGGTAATTATTTTGGAATACATGTATTTATAATATCGTTTTGGTTAAGTTGCAATGTACATTAGTAGAGATAACACAAAAAAGAATTAGTTAGTAAAAACATCTGGCATTCAACATGTAAATTCCTCTTACCCAAACTACATTTACGTAAACAGTTTCAATCAATATATACATACAAAACAGTTCTTTATATTCATAACTACCTACATTATTATTTACAATAATATCTGTATATAACATCAAACTCTCAATACTGTTATAAATTAACAAAATATTTACAAAAATGTCAACACAATGTCCAAGTTACAGACTTTCAATCAGATTGAAATTGATACTTAAATTCTACACATGTCATGTCAACGCGAGTGCCATCAAAACGTGTTAAAATATCAAAATGTCTACACCAGTGCTTGTGTTTTGGCAAAAGTAATAATTCATATCTCACATGATGAAGACGGTCAGTCAGATCTAACTTATCAGTACCAGCATTTTACTTACATTCGCCACTAAAAGAGAAAACAATAATGAGAATTTCATTATGATTCTCGAACCGATTTCCAAAATAGATCTAGAAATAGCTAAACAATTTCAAAATTCGCTGAAACCTCTAAATCTTTAGAAATCTAAAACCGAAAATAATTTTACATAGCAAATTTAGTTTTAGCAGTTGACGAGAGATACTATTCAGACAGTATTTGTCAACTCTCTAAAAACTAAATAATAAAGCTGACTGCACACATTTGAACATGTGAATTTCAAATAAGCTGGCGAACATACTCAATGCATAATTAACAAACAAAATCAACATCCACTAAAATCAGATGTCGCACTCAAATTCTGACACTCTCTTATTCCTACCATCTGGCGTCATTTGGAAATGGTTCGTCCCTATTCGTGGGAAACCGTTGAAGCTGTTCCTACTGACTAAAGGGTTTTCTCTTTCCCGTTCTCTGTGAAAGCTGGAGGTGGATAGTTTCCCGTCTTTTCTCTCTTGGAAGTTGGGATCGTTGAAGTTTTTGTCGGTGAAGGTGCGTTCGTTGAACTCGCCGTCGGAGAAGTTGCGGTCGTTGAAGGGCACGTCCCTGATGCCGAAGCCGCCCATGCGAGGGGTGCCGATGCCGAACTTGTTCCTGAGCTCCTCGTCGCGGAAGGTGAACGCTCGGTTCTCGAACTTCGCTGGGCCTTTGGTCAGTCTGGAATCAACAAATGGCTGTTTAAAAGATTTGAATCCCTTTTTTCTTGCTGTTTTAATAAGACTAACAGTATATGACTTGGTGCATTCAGAAAATAATAAAAAAATGGAATTATACAATTTCTGTTGTCAATTTCTTTTTCACAACTTTTTGTAGACTTATTTTGTAAATCTATCTTAATCTTCTAATTCTCCGGAAACTCCATCATCAATTATTTCTATATTTATTTTAATGTAATTGAAATCCATAAATCCAACACCCAGAATAAAGATTTAAGATTCATGAAGATTACGTGAAGCACTTTATGTATTTTAACTAAGACCAGATTAAAGAATTCGATTTCTGCTTATACCAACCACTCATAGTTGAACTACGTGAGAGTTCACCATCGGCGACGAAAATATGAGTCTTTAGTCTGGCTTAAAGTTTGAATGAGAAATCGAATCGCATTAAAAATGTAAAATATGAACTTACTCTCTAAAAACTCTCCTCTCCCTATCATACTCCGCTGACAGCCCTTCATCATCATTAATAATAGCCGACGGATCGCTGTACACCGAGGACTCCTGGTAGAACGAGTCTAAGTCTACATAGTTTCCTTCGGCAGGCTCGTTGTCCAGCAGTTCCGCTAGTTGCGCCTTCAGCGCGGCGAAGGTGGGTCTTTGGGAGGGGTCGGCGTGCCAGCAGGAGTGCATGGCGCGGTACAGCTGCGGCTTGCAGTGCGGCGGACGCTCTAGGCGGTAGCCTTCCGTTACTGCTGCTAGGACTTCTCGGCCAGACATTGCTGCGTACGGCGTTGATCCTGGAAACAGACCATAAATATCGTGTTACTTTATCACTCAATGCTTTATTTTTCCAATTAATTTTTGTAAGTTATCATTTGGTGACTTTTGGTTTGTGAAATTGGCTTTAGGCTCGTTGGATACTTAGTAGTGACTAAAAGCACTCGCGGAGTCCACTTCTTCATTTACATAGTTACTTAAGCTAACAGATATTAATTCTAACATTACATAGTAGTGGCTATTTATTAATATCAAGTGGTTTATTTATTTTCCAGTAGGTATTTACTTATTTACGTTTTTCAGAGGATCAAAACCTTAAGCAAGTTAAATAGGTTTTTAAACTTTCTTGTTGCATTTTTCACTATATAAACACGTGACCACGGCACATGCCATTGTCACCGAAACGTCGGGCAAATAAAGGTAAAACAGTAGTTTTTACCGTCGTTTATATGTTGCAGAAAACCCTGTTATTTAGTGTTTAACTTAATTAGTTCCGTATATTTACCGGATTGGATCTACCACGTTAAGACATTCAATTGCAATTCCTTAGAGAGCCTTGTGCCTTAAACAAAATTACTGGATAAAAAATAATGTATGCCAAACTTACCCAGCGTCACAATTTCCCACAGCAGTATCCCAAACGCCCACACATCGGTATGATGGCTGTACACATTATACAGCAGCGACTCGGGCGCCATCCAGCGCACCGGCAGCGCGGAGCGCGCGGCGCGCGCCGATGCGCCGGCGCAGCGGGACATGCCGAAGTCCGCGATCTTGCACAGCTTGTTGTGGTCCACCAGCACGTTGCGCGCGGCTAGGTCGCGGTGCACGATCTGGGATGGAGGTTGGTTAGTAAAAAGAAAAAACAGTTTTTGGGAGATAAAATATACTGGTATAAGACTACCCACATGGACTATTTAAACTGGGCTAACCGTTACCGTTTTTTGCCACTTGTCAAATGGCAGTTCTATGCAATACACAAAGAGGACCCGGCAGGTAATCGTACTACCATATTTTCCTTACTACACTACATGCTCGATGCCTCATGTCCATGTTGACGGAATGACAGATCACTATCCTATCAATTCAAACAAGCAGCTTTGTGTCACTTGAATTGTATGTCATTAAAGCTCTTGCACTCATTTACAATTCTTGAGATTAAAGATAGGAAAACCAGAAAAAGACAATCGGTCTACCTGGCATCAGGCGGGATTCGAACCCGCATAAGGTGTTTAAGGTATATGCCTAAACATTGGTGAAACAAACCTGGCTGCCAAGTATAATACACCAGAGAAATTCGGCCGGTCTGTTAATGGTCTCGGTAGCATAATTGGTTAGTGCAGTCGCCCGGTTTGCGAAAGATGCGGGTTCGAATCCCGCCTTATGCCAGGTAGACTGATTGTCTTTTTCTGGTTTTCCTATCTTTAGTAAGATGATAATGCGTTATCCCTAATGCTAAAAATAAAAATAACCTAATTCTCGAGATATCCCAAATCTGCTCAAGTCACCTATTCCAAAATTTATGAAAACTGCTGTTTCAGGCGGTAAGCGGAAGTGGCAGTGGACACATGTCGTAAAGCCAAATTATCGTTGAAGTAAGCATAGTAAGCTTAGGTCCTTGATTGTTAATCGCTGATAGGAACTAAATAGGTCATGCCGCCAAGGTGCAAGGGCCGCATCAGACAAGGCCTATGTCAAGAAGTAGTTTCTAGATTGTGATTATACAACCAACTTTAACCATATTTTATTTTAAGTAAAACTCACAGATCCATTATCGTTCACTTAAAATCTGGCCAATAACGATATTTTTCTGCAATTGATCAACTCACCCCCTTCGAAGCGATGTAGTCCATGCCCCTGGCGACGCAGTACGCAAAGACGGTGAGATCGCGCGACGTGACGGCGCCGCTGCCGCTGAACCTGTCGGGGCGGGACCGGCGCTCGCGCAGGTATGTCAGCAACTTGCCGCACATCACGTACTCCATTATCAACAGGTACGGCTCTGGAATACATACGAAATGTTTAACAATGTATTAATTTGGATGTTTTCAATCTAAGAAAATTTTGGTATTCAGTTTTCAATTGTTATTAGTTTTCAAAATAAAGGAAGAATTCGATAATTTTTGCTTTTCTCATGCCGCGTTGTACTAGAGGCGGCTTAATTCAAAATAACTATTTCATTAAGTTTTTCATTACCACATTCTATGCAAAAAATCTTTTTGTTATTTTTTCTGTTATTTTTAGCATTTATTAATGTAGCTACCTTGTTCAGTACAACATGCTAGCAGCGTGACCACATTAGGATGGGTCCCTATCTTCTGCATGATGTATATCTCGTGGATCAGCTCTTGCTTCTCCTTCTGCGAGGCAGTCTCTTTGATGCTCTTGACGGCCACTAGCCTCGTCAGACCGTCGTGCCCGTTCAGGTCGTCTGCTTCGGCTTTCCATACCTTTGTGAATATAATTACAAAGTTTTAGTTCAATAACTCGATAAAAATAAACAGTGTCTTAGAAATATTAGTATCTAACTTCGAAACCAGAAATATCAATAAAACCACAATCATCAAGAAAAAACAATGATTTTACTCACCTGTCCAAAATTACCCTGACCCAATAGTGTTTGGAGCCTCAATTTGCCCCGTGGGAACTCCCACTTCTGGTCAGGCATGGTCGGTGTCGGCAGCGGTGGCCTGGCCACCGGCGTTATAGGCGACTCTTTTTTGATGTCTCCATCATCGAAGTATCCTTCATACTCCGTATCTAATTCTTTGGTCTTCTTATTTAATATATTTCTTAATACAAAGACAATAATAGCTGCTACTGGGAGAAAACCCAGTCCAGCCAATACATAAGATGCTGTGTATGTCTTTTCTGCTTCTATCACAACTTCTTCATTACGCAAAGAGTCATCATCTTCGCTGTCTTTAGTCGTGTTTACAAATAGCGAGCTCGTTTCGTTCGTTGAGGTGAGATTTTTCGGAATAAGTACAGGTGCGGATTTAGATTCAGATGACGTTCGCGATGTAACAATGAACGGTTTAAATGTCGTTGGTGTAGTTTCTGTGGCTTGTGTTTGTATTGGTAAAGGTGAAGTTAAGAAAGCATTTGCTCTTTTGCTAGATGTCACTATTGTTGAAGGAGGCGTAGTTGTGGTGCTAGTAGTACTTGTTGTGGATGTTGAAGTGGTAGTTGGCCGCCGCCTTCTCTGAAGAATATTTTTAGGCCTTATTACTGTGCCATCAGTGGAGTTATCAAAAACATTTTGTCGATATAGATTAGCTAATCGTTCTGGTAATTTAGATGTTGTTAGTTCGCTCTTCAAATCGGTATTTCTTGTAGATAATTCACTGGCTTGAGGTAAATCTGGTGGTCGGTAAATTGTAGGCTTAGGACTTGGATTTGAATTGTAACTGCTTTCTGTAGTGGTTCTTATTCTGATTCTATGTTTATACGGTCTTAATGTTGATGGTGGTTGCGTAGAAGGAGCTTGAGTAGTAGTAGTGGAAGGCTGTATAGTTGTTTCAGTATCATTGCCCAGAGCTGGCTTTGATGTTGTTATGGTATTATTGGACTCTGCTTCTTTGATTGCTAGTGTGCTATTATCAGAGTCAGTTTTGTTAAGTCCTTTCATAGATGATGTTATCGAAATTGAAGTCACAACTGCCGTGTAGACTGATGTAGAAACTTTTTCTGTGGTAGTATTTACTGCTGGTGTACTTTCAGTGCTAGAAGATACAGTTATTCTTGCTGGTCTCCTTCTTATATTAAAATAATTTCTTGTGAAGTTTCTTGGTGCTGCACTAGTAGTTGTATTAGTTTTATTGCTTAAAATATCCTTTGTTGATTGGGTAACGTTGGTTTTATTTATTACTTCTTTCATTATATTGGTACTATTAGAACGATTACTGTCTTTAGTTTTATCTAAGGTACTTGAAGTAACGTTAAGTAAAATAGGCTCTGTAACATTAAGTTGCGCAATACTTGGAGCCTTTGTCGTTGCTTGAGTAGTGCTTGAATATTTTCTATAAGCATTTACTAAGCCTACTGGTCTAGCCGGAGCTGGACCTTTTACAGTATTTCTTATTTTATTTTTCTCTATGATGTTTTTAACTACAGATACATCCATATCCTCATTTATTTCTTCTTCATCAGCGCTTGTATTTCTATATTTTTCTGTAGCAGAGTATCTTGAATTGAACTTTCTTTTCTCTGTAGGAGCTACTATGAAATTTACCGACTTTGTCGATGCTGACAAAGATGGAGAATTAGTCAAATTGTCATTTATAATTTGTCCACCAAGTTTTTGGCCGAAGTAGATAAAAGGTGCCATGTCTTCAACCGGCAATTCAGATTCAAGCGGTCGAAAATGGTTGTAAATTTCATCAGACATAAATAAAGTATGATTGTCTTTATCTGTTTCATTTTTGACTTCTATTAGTTTTGTATTCTTAGTTTCTGTACTATTTGCTATTGTGTTTGTTTCAGTTCTGTCTTCAATGCTTATATTTGGATTTTCAGTAACAATATTCAAACCTTGGTTGTTACTTGGCGATGTTATGTCAATAACTGTAGTAGCATTGTCAGTTACTTCGTTGCTGGTGGTGGTTTTATTTAAGTTCGAATTTTGTGTAACATTCTCCGTGTCAGAGTAGTTAAGTAAATAGAGGCCATGGTTGGATTCGTCTACTTGAAATTCTTCTTCTGGGTCTAAATCCACTTCTTTGTCGAGTCCTTCTAACTTTTCTGGAGGCAAATAAACTACACCATCGGTAACTGGTTCTGATACCTGCGTAGTCTTTGTGTTGTTGAGAATAGTTTTTCGGTTGTTCATGAATCCAGCCCTGCTTCTGTTTTCTTGATAGCCTTTGGGCACAAAGAGGTGCCTGATTTCGTGTGGTTTGACTGGCTGCTGCCGAACCTCCTTGGTTCCGTCGGTGGTAACTAATCTGAGTGAAGGTGCAGGTTCATTGCTAGAGTTGTCAAAAGTGATCCTCTTGACTGTAGAGCCGGTAGAATCTCGGACTTCTAACTGGGCGAATGTGGTGTTGGTCCTGAAATAAATAAGAAAAAGAAAATGTTATAGCATACACACTTATTTTTATTATAAGACAGCTAGTCAGGTTACAAATTGTGAGTTACAATGTTCAGACCGTAATGTGCAGCTATAATAAGTCTTCTAAACTTTACATAGACCTCATGGATTCTTGCTTATGACATCTTTGTTCCCTGACACAGCTCTAACTTTAGTAAATGTAATAACTAGTTTAAATGCAATGATTGATCTGTTCGCATTGCCTAACTGCACTGTATGATAACTTGTTAATAGTGGACGTCGAAACTACTCGGCACACAGTGATTGTATGTATGTTGTATAATTGTAATAGATAAAAAAACTCTATTTACCACGAGAGGATACTTACTTATTAGCCTTATGCGCTATCGAAGCCAACGTGCTGATATGCGTGGCCAGCCTCCCATTGAGCAGCTGTCGCCTCTGCAGCTGCCGTCTCCTGGCCGCGAGCACCGACAGCAGTTGCGAGTTCCTTGTCGCGTTGACGCTGCTCTGCGTTGTGGTGCGTCTGACGCCGCCTGCAATGAACAGTAAACAGGTATTTAGTAAAATATTTTTTTAAATATCCTTGGACATTATTCCACACAGCGCCATCTATTCCCAAGTGGACTAATTATAGTCCGTTATTATGGATACTAGACAACGGATAAACATACTTAAATACTTTTTCTTTTGTAAATACATACTTAATACCGTATATCTATTCTAAAGTTAACAAAGTTATTAGCATTTACCCACTTAATAAAACGGAGTGCAAATATAAAACTATTAAATGGCTAAAAGCACTGTCGTATGACGAAACCGAAAACCTTCTTAGTATTTTAACGTAGTATATAAATATTTATAAAGTAGTAGTATGTAAGTTCCTCAAATAAATAACAATCCTTAATTATTATTTTGATTGGTCAGGTATCTTTAAATAACACGAACACACCCTCTCACACACACTCACACACATTCACTATTGTTGTGATTTTTAAAATAAGTTTTATATTTTTAAGATTTTTAGTTCATTATTGTATTGATTAAAATTTATTAGGTGATTATTGTATTGATTTAATAACTGATTTCAATATTAATAATAATTTATACCGTTATTATGTAATTAAAATGTGGGTCATTTGATTTAATAATAAAGAAATGAGTCTTTTAATTTAATCGGTAATTTTACATATTTTGTTTGGATTTTAAAAGTTGCTAACTGACTTTGTAGTACGAGCTTGATTATGATTGGTTAACGAGCAGCCAATCAGAATCAAGCGCGGCGGGAGAGATGTTGAGTGGGGACTTTGGTTCCGACAGCGCTCTCTCGGGTCATTCTAGTTCGGGCTCTCAAAGCGAGCACTAGTTCTGAAGAAACATTGTAACTTATGTATTGAGGGATAGTGAAGTGATAAGTACGAATAAATTGGTGTGTAAATACAAGTGGAGTTTTAATTTACAAAAACTCAGAAGCGGTACGCGATCTACAGCTCACAAGGTACGTTATATTATTAAAATTCCGTTATTATGAAGTAAAGTTATAGAAATGTATGTAGAATTATTATTTAATTTATCTGATAAATTGCTTGAAATACGGTGCTGTTGATCAGAATATCATTTGGTCAGGCTACTCTTGATGGTGATATTTTGCTTTTAATCTGTCTGGAATCATTCGATCGGGGCTACACTCCGATATGACTCCCGCCAGTACGGCACCGTATATTTTGGCAGACTTAAATATTGGTTATCACTTGGTCGAGGCCACTCTTCGACAGTGATAAACTGATATTATGATGTTGAGCTATCAATGGGTTATTTGGTCAGGGCTACACCTTGATAATGACCTATGATAGCTTCGAAAAGGTGTTATAGTAATTAAAGAACCTTTTAATGCATGGTTGTAAATGACAAAAGATTTTTGTTTTCCCGAATTATTAGAGTTTGAAATTATGAAATATTGCAATGTAAGTGAGCTCTCGGCCGAGGCAACTCTTCGGCAGTGCTATACTTGCATTGTCTTCTCGCAAAGTTATCAATGGACTCATTTGGTCAAGGCTACACTTTGACAATGGTCTATGATGGCGTTGTGCAGATGTAATTATGTTCTTCTAATATCACAGTGGCGGCAATCTGGTTCACTTGGTCAGGGCTACACCTTGATAGTGTTATATGATAGCCTTCTGACTGTGTATTAGGAGTTCACAAATTAGATCTTACTTAACCAATAAAAAGTTTTATTCGGTATAAATTAATTTGAATTTAATAGCGACCATAGATTTATAAGGTTAGATGTGCCTTTAAGTTAGCAAGGCTAGATTCGCCTTTAAGTTAGCAAGGCTAGATTCGCCTTTAAGTTAGGAAGGCTAGATTCGCCTTTAAGTTAGCAAGGCTAGATTCGCCTTTAAGTTAGCAAGGCTAGATTCGCCTTTAAGTTAGCAAGGTTAGATTCGCCTTTAAGTTAGCAAGGCTAGATTCGCCTTTAAGTTAGCAAGGCTAGATTCGCCTTTAAGTTAGCAAGGCTAGATTCGCCTTTAAGTTAGCAAGGCTAGATTCGCCTTTAAGTTAAAAAGGCTAGATTTGCCTTTACGTTAACAAGGCCAGATTCGCCTTTCAATTTATAGGACTAGGTATGCCTTTAGGCTCAGAAGGTTAGATGTTCCTATGTAACATTGAGTGGACAATGATTCATCAAACGACCGATTTGTTGTAATGGTGGAGAAGTTAGTTAATTAGCTACATCAGAGGTCGCGGGTTAAATCCCCGCACAGTGCAAACATTTGTATACATGAACAGGGATATTCGTTTATTTATAAGAGTATTAAGATATTTTACATGTCAAGTGTGTATTGATTGTTCTATCTTTCTTTTATGAGGTTACCATGAGTGAAGACGGCGGCAGAGGTCACAGACGACGCAGAAAACCAGCTTCAGCGTCAAAGTCCACTGCAGCTAAAAAGCGAAGGGCTAATTCGCCTTCAGCGTGGACTGTGGAAGAAATCAACCCAGCGACGAGCACGAGTCACAGGTCTGATCTTACAAATGGGTCGCTTAATGAAAATAATGACATCGCGCAGATTACATCGTCATCGAGTTTTAGTGTTGACGATGTCGCGAAACTTTTATCATCAATCAAACACAGTGGTAAACAACAATCTGGCTTTTTGAACAATAACCAATTGAATAATGTTATACCAGAGTTTGACCCCTCCAGTAAAACTCAAAGTATTGAAGGATGGCTAAAGAAGGTCAATGAATGTGCCAGCATCTATGATTGGGACGAGAAGCAAACCGTACATTTTGCTTTGCAAAAGTTTGTAGGATTGGGTAAGAAATGGTACGAGGCTCTACCATCTGTAAACTACAGTTGGAGTGAATGGCAAATTAAACTTAAGCGAGCGTTTCCTAACGAGCAAAACTACGGTAGGCTTCTCGAAGAAATGCTGGCACGTACTTCGAAGAACAATGAGAGCTTTAGGGAGTATTTTTATGATAAGCTTACACTTTTGAATAGATGTGAAATTGTTGGGAGAAAGGCAGTGGACTGCGTTATCCACGGCATAAATGACAAATCAGTCAGGAATGGCGCACAGGCTCTTAATTGTGCGGAGCCGGAGGATCTTCTGAACTTTCTTAGCTCTCAACGTCCTTCAGACAACAGTAACTTCTTCGTCAAAAAACGAATTGAAAATGTTGCTTCTCGGTCTAACGCTCCCACTTCGAATGATAGCACTGGTAATATACCTATTTGTTTTAACTGTAAAGCTAAAGGTCATACTTACGTGAAATGCCCAAATCCACTGATCAAATGTCAAAAATGTCATCGCGTAGGACATGTTGAAGCCACTTGTAGATTCCAATCATCCACTCGGAATTCGGACAGTAACACTGCGACAACTGCGTCAGACACTCGCAAAACACTGACCATTTCCACTAACAACAATAGTAATGATAAATTTTATAAGAAAGTAGAAGTTAATGGCCAGTTATTTGTCGCTTACATTGATTTTGGCAGCGAGTGCAGCCTGATGCGAGTATCTGATGCAGAAACTCTGAACTTAGAAAAGTCTTTGGACAATTTGCCGGCAATCAAGGGTTTTGGGAATTCAGCAGTTGTTCCCCACTACAAAAGCGCAATCTCTTTGAAACTTGATGAGGTGGATGCTGTTGTGGAAGTCCTTGTTGTAAATGATGAGTTTCTGCAAACTCCGCTCTTAATTGGGCAAGATTTTACAGAGCTTCCTTTCGTTGCTGTCATGAAAGATAACTCTAAATTAGTTTTCTATAAGGGTTCTAATGACGATTCTTTTGTCAATTCAAATTTTAAATTGCTTGTTTCGAATACTACCAATGTGCAAAACATTGGTTTAGTAGAGGTTTCGGTAGGTGACTCTTCTTTTACTGGCGACCTTTATGTCGACGGACACAGTTGTGCCGAACCTGGTAATGAATACCATTTACACCAAGGGGTATATCATGTTAATAAAGGCAAGGGGCATTTGGTACTAACCAATCTTACGCAAGGAATACTCACCTTTAAAACTAATTCTTTGTTGGCTAGGGCCACTGGGTTTATCGAACGAAATGTATGCCATGTTAATAGGATTATTCGGAATGTGTCGACCTTAGAGCCTTTAAAGAGGTCCGATATCAAAGTTGGCGAAAAAGTCGATGATGAGGTGCTGGATAAATTGTTCAACCTGTTACAATCCTATAGAGACTGCTTTGCTTTCAATTTAAATGAAATAGGTTGTGCCAAAGATGTTTCTATGTCCATTGAATTAATTGATGATCGGCCAGTCGTATACAGGCCATATAGGTTGTCCTACTCCGAAAAGGAACAGGTACGAAATATAATTGAGGACCTGTTAGCAAATGATATCATTCAAGAATCTTCTTCTGACTATGCGAGTCCTATACTAATGGTGAAGAAGAAAACAGGTGAGCAGCGATTATGTGTTGATTTTCGGGCAGTCAATAGTAAGACTAGGAAGGATTGTTTCCCGCTTCCCCTTATAGAAGATCAATTAACTAATTTGAGTGGTAACGCTCTATTCACGACCCTAGATCTAGCCTCAGGGTATTATCAGGTTCCCATGTCGGAAGAAAGCCGCCGAATTACTGCATTCGTTACGCCCGATGGGCATTATGAATTTAAAAGAATGCCCTTCGGACTGGCTAATGCACCGGCGGTGTTCCAGAAACTAATAAATAAAATGCTCGGTGCTAGAAGATTTGAGTCTGCTCTCGCATACCTGGATGACATTTTGATTCCATCAAAAAATTTTGATCAAGGTTTTACTAGGTTAGAGGAGATTCTAAAACTTTTACGACACAACGGTCTGACGCTGAAACTCTCGAAGTGTAGATTTTTTGACAATACGATAAGCTACCTCGGTCACGAAATTTCTTTTGATGGAGTCAGGCCCGATAGAACCAAAATTACAGCTGTAAAAGATTTTCCCATACCAAAATCTGTTCATGAGATTAGACAGTTTCTTGGCTTGGCGAGTTATTTTCGCAAATTTATTAGAAATTTTGGTGAAATTGCTAGACCCCTTACAAATTTGCTAAAGAAAGATGTCGCCTTTCGTTGGAGTGAAATGGAGAGTCGTGCGTTTGTCTCGTTAAAAGATAAACTTATAGAACGCCCTATTTTGGCCTTATATAATCATACACTTGAAACTGAGCTCCATACGGATGCCAGTTCTCTCGGTGTTGGTGGGATTTTATTACAGTGGCAAGAAAATCCCCGTGCCTTGAAACCGGTCGCCTATTTCAGTAAACAGACCACGCCAGAAGAGCGGCATCTCCACTCCTACGAGCTTGAAACCCTTGCTATTGTCAGTTCTTTACGAAAGTTTCGTGTCTATCTCTTAGGTATACGCTTCAAGGTGGTAACTGATTGCCACGCTCTCAGAACAACACTTGTCAAACGAGATTTAGTCCCACGTATTGCGCGTTGGTGGCTACAGATAAGTGAATTTACCTTTGATATTGAGTGTAGACCAGGAACTCGGATGGCTCACGTTGACGCTTTGAGCAGGAATTCTTCTCTTTCTGAACCTATTGAGGACTCTAATTTGACAGTGTATAATATAGAAACGGAACACTGGCTTTTGTCATTTCAAATGGCGGACCCAGACATATCGCGAATAGTGAAAATACTAAGGCCTGAAAACAATGAGGAAGTTAAAGATATTAAGAAGCATTTTGTGATCAAAGATAATAAGCTATACAGAAAAGTAGGAGAAAAATTGTGCCTAGTCGTGCCCCGTGGAGCGCGGTTTCAAATTTGCCGATCGAATCATGATGATGTTGGTCACTAGGTATAACTAAAACTGTTGAGAAGGTTCAGGACAACTTTTGGTTCCCAAAATTACGTCGATTTGTTAAAAAATATTGTGAATCATGTTTACAGTGCGCGTATAATAAGGACAATATTTCTAAGAAGAAAAGAGGTTATCTTTACCCTATTCAGAAAGTGGACATTCCATTTCACACTATTCATATCGACCACCTTGGTCCTTTCATTAAAAGCAAGAAAGGGAATGCCTACATTCTGACTATTGTTGATGGTTTCACGAAGTACATGTTTGCAAAGCCCGTGAAAACTACAAAATCAAAACACTCCATCAAAGTTTTGGAAGACTTGTTTTTTGATTTCGGTCTACCCTCTAGAATCATTTCTGACAGGGGTACATCTTTTACTTCTTCAGAGTTCCAAAGATTTTGTAATATCCACGGTATAAAACATGTTCTCAATGCAGTTGCATGTCCCCGAGCGAATGGTCAAGCAGAGCGATTCAACCAAACGATTTTACAAGCAATGAGTAAACTTAACATCGACACTAACGAACGCACCTGGGACATGCAACTAGGCCGAATACAGTGGGGTATCAATAATACCGTCAACTCTACAACAAAAAAGACTGCATCGGAGGCCTTGTTTGGTATTAAACTCAGGGATAGTCTTTTGAACAAACTTGATATCGGTGAAGATAGTCTTCCAGCCGATTTGCAAAGCATTCGGAAAGAAATAAGTCACAACATACAAATGAGTCAGAATAAACAAAAACGCCAATATGATGCAGACAGGGCCCCCGCTACAGTCTTCCAAAATGGAGACTTGGTTAAAATAACTAGAACTATTTTTTACAATCATGGTAACAGTACAAAACTATTGTCAAAATTTATTGGTCCTTATAAAATTGTTGAGTCGTTAGGAAATGATAGATATAAAATTGCCGATGTACCTGGGTTTAGTAAAAAGAAAAAAATGTTTGAAAGTGTCGTTGCAGCAGACAGAATGCGGCCTTGGATAAATTTTGGTACTTCAAATGCATTAGAAGAATCTGATGAAAACCCAACAGATTCTAGTTACGATAGTGAGGATGATCTGCCTTTAGCTGTGCTGCAACGACAAAAGCAAACAAAACAATTGTAAAGTTAAAGCAATGGCCATTAGGATATCTGTCCTATTATTAGCATTCCGAATGTTGTGATGCTGATGTGCACCGGGAGGTTGCACATATTAGGATGGCCGAATGTTGTGATTTTTAAAATAAGTTTTATATTTTTAAGATTTTTAGTTCATTATTGTATTGATTAAAATTTATTAGGTGATTATTGTATTGATTTAATAACTGATTTCAATATTAATAATAATTTATACCGTTATTATGTAATTAAAATGTGGGTCATTTGATTTAATAATAAAGAAATGAGTCTTTTAATTTAATCGGTAATTTTACATATTTTGTTTGGATTTTAAAAGTTGCTAACTGACTTTGTAGTACGAGCTTGATTATGATTGGTTAACGAGCAGCCAATCAGAATCAAGCGCGGCGGGAGAGATGTTGAGTGGGGACTTTGGTTCCGACAGCGCTCTCTCGGGTCATTCTAGTTCGGGCTCTCAAAGCGAGCACTAGTTCTGAAGAAACATTGTAACTTATGTATTGAGGGATAGTGAAGTGATAAGTACGAATAAATTGGTGTGTAAATACAAGTGGAGTTTTAATTTACAAAACTATGCACACACAGAGAGGACACATCACACATTATTGATATCATTTCTGATTTATCATCATTCATCGCATGCAAACCATTTTCTTTTTTTTCCATTTTTACTTTATTTTTAAGTCAATTTTAAAGCAAGGTCCGAAGGGCACTGGCGCTGTTTTGCCGTTATACAGGTTAAATCCTAGCTCGGCAGCAGATACAAATTTAAAATACTTGTTACCTTCTAGTCCTAAGTATTAGAAAGTAAGGTTTTTTGGTAAATAAAGATTATTATTATTATTATTATAATATACATATGAAACACCCAGACCAATACAAACAGACATGTTCATGCACACAAATGTTTGTACTGTGCAGGGATCAAACCCGCGACCCTTGGTGTAGTAGCCGACTTCTCAACAATTACACCAAGACGGTCGTCATCATTTAGTGGCGGAAGAGTCAAGTTTTGATGTTCAAAGATTAAAATTGTTAGAGTTATCTAACTCTAACAATTTTCAACAGAGGATCTCCTCTGTGATCAACAGGATCATGTAATTGGTAAGATGCTGAAGTTGCGTTGCTTGACGAAGGAATACCATGATAATTTTATAATGATCTTATCCATCAGCGCATATAATTTAACGCTCTTTCATAAGATAATTTGAAGGGTTTTGTTTGAGTGATAATCTCTTACTTGAAAGATTATGGGTGGGACGCATTAAAGTATTGAGAACACCTTCAATAATAGGTCTTGCCATAATGACCACACATTTTTCGTGCAAAACACAATATTCCGAACGTTATGGAACGTTAGGGAACGTTCGGAATATAGTGTTTTGCAGTTGTCAAATTGTGTCAAGTTCGGATATACCTAAAAAAAAACGCGGTTTTAATTATAAATAATTCATGTTCTTCTATTGATAATCATTGATGGAATTATTTCAGTTCATTCCTCTGTTAAAACATACAATTATTCTCATCACGAAACCAATAACGCAATTTTCGTGTCGGACTCAACTGGCTCAGATCAACAACCTCCATCATAGCCTAAGCACAATGGACACGATTATAATTATTTATTATCGACTATTGCACATTGCGCGCTTTACACAGTACGATATCCCGTCGCGTTTATACGCATACTTTTTTTGAAAATCTAAACTTAGGGATAAGCTGTGAGTAAACAGTATTGAGTTCGTTAGGAGATTATCTGCTAGCGTATTATTATTGATTGCTTGTATTCTGCTACTTAATGATGAAAGATTTAGTCATTTTATATTATGGCATCAACTACGTTTTTCACAAACATAATCTAAAATTATTAATGGTATTAATTTAAAAAAGCAGCAACTGTATGACGTCCACTGCTAGACATAGGTCTCTCTGATAGATTCCCAGAGTGGCCGGTTGTAGGGGGCCTGCTTCCACTAATTTTAACGATAACCATCATTTGCTCATTTACATTTAGGAACATTTAAATAAAAAACCTTCCTTTTTTATAATTAGGACCCTAACCATAAGGCTATTAGAATCAAGAACATTGATGTGTACCATGCACACAAATGTTTGTACTGTGCAGGGATCAAACCCGCGACCCTTGGTGTAGTAGCCGACTTCTCAACAATTACACCAAGACGGTCGTCATCATTTAGTGGCGGAAGAGTCAAGTTTTGATGTTCAAAGATTAAAATTGTTAGAGTTATCTAACTCTAACAATTTTCAACAGAGGATCTCCTCTGTGATCAACAGGATCATGTAATTGGTAAGATGCTGAAGTTGCGTTGCTTGACGAAGGAATACCATGATAATTTTATAATGATCTTATCCATCAGCGCATATAATTTAACGCTCTTTCATAAGATAATTTGAAGGGTTTTGTTTGAGTGATAATCTCTTCCTTGAAAGATTATGGGTGGGACGCATTAAAGTATTGAGAACACCTTCAATAATAGGTCTTGCCATAATGACCACACATTTTTCGTGCAAAACACAATATTCCGAACGTTATGGAACGTTAGGGAACGTTCGGAATATAGTGTTTTGCAGTTGTCAAATTGTGTCAAGTTCGGATATACCTAAAAAAAAACGCGGTTTTAATTATAAATAATTCATGTTCTTCTATTGATAATCATTGATGGAATTATTTCAGTTCATTCCTCTGTTAAAACATACAATTATTCTCATCACGAAACCAATAACGCAATTTTCGTGTCGGACTCAACTGGCTCAGATCAACAACCTCCATCATAGCCTAAGCACAATGGACACGATTATAATTATTTATTATCGACTATTGCACATTGCGCGCTTTACACAGTACGATATCCCGTCGCGTTTATACGCATACTTTTTTTGAAAATCTAAACTTAGGGATAAGCTGTGAGTAAACAGTATTGAGTTCGTTAGGAGATTATCTGCTAGCGTATTATTATTGATTGCTTGTATTCTGCTACTTAATGATGAAAGATTTAGTCATTTTATATTATGGCATCAACTACGTTTTTCACAAACATAATCTAAAATTATTAATGGTATTAATTTAAAAAAGCAGCAACTGTATGACGTCCACTGCTAGACATAGGTCTCTCTGATAGATTCCCAGAGTGGCCGGTTGTAGGGGGCCTGCTTCCACTAATTTTAACGATAACCATCATTTGCTCATTTACATTTAGGAACATTTAAATAAAAAACCTTCCTTTTTTATAATTAGGACCCTAACCATAAGGCTATTAGAATCAAGAACATTGATGTGTACATAAAAAATCGACGCGAAGTCTTCAAGTGTAAAATTTACTAAAACGACAGATCGCATGATGACTGTGACAAAACGATTATATGTAATCAGCAGATGATATGGCGCCCGTGCAGCCTTCACCCAGAAAGATAGAAGCTCCTATTGAATTTTACACGGCACAGTGTAAAAAAAACAGTAAAATAGCACAACAACGTCATGTTTAATAAGACCACTATTCGTGTAAAACACGATGCAATAACCTGTGCTATCGTAATTAATTATTGTAGGTATCATCCTGTTTTCTTAGGAAAACGCTTATTTTATGATTTTGATAATTAACTGTATCAATTATTTGACGTGTTTGACCTAACTAAACTAAGTCATTTTTGTCTCGCGTAACTGGAAAGTTTCTGTTTGAAATTAACTTTTCCGTCCAACACGTGTACAAGCCAATTCAAAGTTCAAAAGCATTTATTTCATGTAAACTTATAAAAATGATCTGAAAACCAGAAAAAGACGTTTGGACATTTTGGCAGGTTATAAAAGTGCTTATGAAAAGTCAATAAAATAATCTTACAGTAAAAAAAAATAATTATGTAGTATGCAGTAGGTATCCGCGATTCTCGGTGCTTCAGATTCGCGAAAGCCTTGACCACCGCCAGAACTAATAATGGTCGCAGATCGATGCGCTATAACTTCATAGTTGCTGATGAGACAAGAGTACAACAATAATTGCAGAAATATCTACAAGGTCTGATATTTTTCATAATATGAATTAAGCGTTAATAGGTAAATCCATCACTTATATCTCATCCTATCGCTACGGTCTGTTTGGTTCGTAGCTGACCAGTAGTTCAGTGAGCCTAGATGGCCTAGAAGTCGTTTGGTCATCACCATCAACAGCCACATGACGCCCACTACTAAACATAGGGCTCCCCCATAGATTTTCAAAGTGCCCGGTTGCGGTCGGCCTGGATCTTTATGTGGTCATCCGTGTGTGTCAAAAACATACTAGCATCTTTTTATTTTTTACTTATTTTGTTTTTTTTATTTGTAATTAGGAAAGATTAATTCGATTTTTTATTAAATAGTATAAATTATTTTTAGTTTTATGTTATTCAATTAGAATAGATATAGTCTGCTCCTCTGCACATCATATATGTTGACTATACAGTTGTTACTCTCTTACAACAATAATTGATACAATTTACAATAATTGCGGTAAAACACAAACAAGATTTAAAAAGCGAGTTTCTTGCCGGTGCGATGGTGGAATCACATTATTATTTTTTAATTTTTATGTTATGACTTGTCATATTAGGTGCTTTTTATTAAGTTTACATGAATAAATATTAATTTTACTTTTGTTTACTCTTAAAGATAGGTATATGTATATACTCGTCTATGAAACGTGTAAAAAGCTAGTATCAGAATTGTCCGCAAATCTAACTGCTTCAAGTTTCTGGGAGCCTTGACACCGTGAGGACTAATGGACGTCGTTGATCGACGCTGCTAATCACACTCTTTATCTGACGCTCTTGAGACTGGCAGTTACTTTCAAATAATGTGACATGTGAAACAAGCGCTTCGAAATAAATGTTTTTATTGTTTGGGATGGGTCGATGTGGTAACTGTACGTTATAGAGATTAGAGAAATAGAGAAAAATAAGTTATTTTAGTACGTGAGATTGAGATGTAGGGAGATGGACAGCAAATAGTAGTTACATAGATTAATAAAAGAAGGTTTTTAGATATTCATTCTCGCTGTCAGCAAAACATAACATTTTGTCGAATCTTTAAACTATTATAAATTTGAAGAAACAGCAACAGCTTTATCTTTAGGTAATAGTAGGAACTAAGTAATAAACTTACGAAACTGCTAGACAAGCTTTTTTGTACGGCGTCGTACAAAAAATCAGGTCATCACAACTTACGAGTGTCATCGAGAAGCTAATGGATGTTCAGCAAGTAAAATCAAAAAATAAATTATTTAGTCGATTTCAAGATCTAAAGAAATTCAAAACCATGTAAAAACCTGACGCTTAATGGCTAGCTAAGACTACAAACTAGTTTTACTACAAAGAAGTACTTAACATATTTCGTACTTCTCAAAAATTAAATGAACAATTGACTTTAAATATTTTGGATTGTGATATTTTCTCGGTACTATCTGCCACGGCGAAGTTGAACTGAGAAAAATGGATGCTGCAATACTTTCTATAAACAATTACAAAACTAAAAAATTCTCAAACCGCTTTACAATTAGCAGCAATTTCTCTAGCTAGCGTGATCGCGATTGATTTCACTGCGCGCGCGCCGCTCTTCGCTTTTTTACCACAATTAAGTACCACTATTATGACGATCGCCCGATAAGTTCATTGGAATGATGACTAGAGTACCTATGTGGTGAAGAAATAAAGAATTGCTTCGAAACTTGCAAGTGTTTCCCGAAAACAACTTTAAATTAGTATGTAGGTATGATTTTTCACCATAGTGCCCAAGTGGGCTCGGAATAATTTGTGATATTATGAATAAAAGTCGCTCTAGATCACGAGCTAAAATTCTTGGATTAATTTATTTTTTTAGTAGGATACATAATCATGTAATCATTTAAAACATGTAATCATTTTCTGGGCATTTTATAATGAGTCATTTTAAATATGTACTGGCACTAACTCAAATGCTGCTGTTATCACTACAAAAAGTTGCAGCTAAGCCATGTCACGCTCAAGGAGTCATTGGATGAAATAAAATATTTACAATAAAGAATAAAAGATCGTTCTCTTCTGCAACCGTTTTTCCTACCGAACTATAATTTCTATGCCAACACTTTAGTTTTTCATTTCTTATTATTTTAAGCATTGATGAACCTTTATGAACTCGAGCAAGAACCCCGTTTCAACAAAATGATGTTTTCTTCAACCTTGCATAATAAAATTATCTGAATTTACGTACGCTACTGACTGAAATAAATGTAGATATTTATTTGAGAGCATAACAGAGGATGCTCTGATTGCTCTTTGTTTACCTGTTGCACCTTGACACTGACTGCAAAAACTACTATGCGTGTTACCTTTACAGCGTGATTATTAAGATCATGATTTAAATATTTAAATGCCTAATAATTACCTAATCATAACTCAGAGATCGATAAAAAACCAATAATGTTCGTGATCTTACATAATAGGAATCCTTCGTATGTAACACGGCCTTCACTCATCGCATTGAACCTAAGCATTTATTGTTCCATGGCAATGCAGCATATGTAATAGACTTCTCATCAACAAATAACAACCTGCCAATAATGACTAACGGTTCTATTATCTAGATCAAGATAAGATTGCGGCCGATATGATTTAAATCGATGAATATACTCATCGCGTTATCTTGCGCAAGAGTATCGTAACCGCATGCAACGGTTTTTGGTTACTTACGGTATAACGAAATTATATGACCTACCATTTACACGCCTAACAGACGCAATGTTTTTTGGAATGTTTTAAAAACCTGGCTTTGGTTATTATGTTGTTTTTGTTTTTTGCTGATTTGGTTGTAATGTGGACGAGTGTAAAGCGATAGCGTCTTTGGCAAAAATAGGCGGAAGTTAATAATTGCGATGAGGTTTGGGGGAATATTCAATTACTAATAGATATTGTTTTAAAAAAACTTTTAAGCTGTATTGTTTCAGTACCCAAAAATAAATTATTTAGGGTTTCGATAAGGAACCATTCAATTGCATACTCGTTTACTTAAAATGTTTATATTTCTCTGCTGACTACATGCTATAAAGTACAGTGCATAATTATATAAACTCTAGGTCAATTATGGCGTTATGATCTTGGTTTTTAGACACAGAAAACACATTCTTAATTATGGCTCTTGGTCTTAAGTAAGGTAGAAATTAACAAATGGCTGAGATCTTCTCTTAGCTATTAGCAGACTTTAAGGGAACACCGAACCAAACAGCTGGCGTAAGGGGGCTCGACCAAGATCTGAGAGCACCAAGCCAACCTCACACGCGCGGTGCGTCCTTTTGGATAACGGACGGGGCTCTGGCGACCGACCGATGTATGGCGGAATAACCATCTTGGTATAGCGTCCCCAAATGCCAGGCCGCGACGGGCAGCAGCGGCGCGGTGCGAAGGGGGCGTCTTTCTGCGCTCGCCAACCCGCCTGCCAAGCGTGGCGAGTACCGGCACATCCCCCCACATGATGAGAAATCTATGGGGGAGGCCTATGCAGCAGTGGACATCATGTGGCTGATGATGAAGAAGGGAACACCCCTAAACGTTTCTACCGAAAATCACAAAAGACAAAATATTTAAATCCAACTTATTTGCAATCCCGAATCTGTCCCTTGAATTCTGTATGGAACTGAAAGTGACAGCTAGTAAGAGTTATTTATTGTGTATTCGGGTATAAGACAAAATGTATCTTAACGCTGCTACTCACACCTTGCGCCGAAGGGCTAACGGTGGTCCACCGGTTCGTCACACGTCGCGGTGGCTCTTAGCTGACGTTACTATGACATGACATAACGGGCTGCGGTCTGCTGGAGACAGCTTGACCTAATGACTTAACACATTTCGTGGGAACTGATAACGGTAATGGAGTTTTGATAACGCATTTTGTTTATTTATCAGCAACAACCTGTCCTGACGGACGTCGTTTCATCAATAGGACTGTGATAGTGCAATAAAAACATATTGTTTCGTCAAAAATACCACTTTTTTAAACTTGCAGAAGCACAGCGGAGATCGATCTGCGCTCTTTAGAATTCTTACAAAAAAAATACTTAAAAAATGTATCTTGACACATAGCCACCTAACCTCAAGATTACCAGAGCTTCTACAAAAGAAGGTTCAATCAAAATTCACACAATACCTTATCTTTGATGAAAATAATTCTTTGCATCATAAAATTACACACATAATCAATTCAACTGTATACCTATTCTGCTTTATTCAATACCACAGCAGAAACCAAAGAGATTAATGAATCTTTAAAATCAATCAAGCATGTTAGAGATAAGCAATCTCTTGCAAAACTACGATTCATGACTGTCAGTTTATATTTTTTTAATTACACGTCCCTTTAACGATCTGGCGTTAATTATAAGTTACATTTGCAGATTACAAATAATTACAAGTGTAACACCTTTTCATTACACTGTGATTTGTTGGCCCACTGCAGTTGTAATGAATGATTATTTATTGTTCTACGCCTAATGTCAGTCTCTATTTGTTGCCAATGTTGCCATGTCAAGGTTTGAAGAAATTGATTTTGGCTTCTCATTGTGTGTTGATTTGCATATGTGCTGTACCATTGGTAGTTATAGTATGTCGTCACTTAGTTCCCGTAGCGCAGTAGTCAAAACTGTTGTTAAAACCACCACAGCTTAACCTTTGAAGTTAATGATGCTTGCTTGTTTGATGGGATTTCATAATATAAACATCTTTGTTTGAATTAGACGTTAAAACGTTGTTTGTGTTATTATCTCATAATACTTGTGTCTTAGCCATATTAGGGAAGAGAAGAGCGAATATTCTCAAGAACTATGTGGCCGAGCGCCTGTATATCTCTCTGTATCTGAATTTTAAAATGTTAACAGAATAAATTATCTCTGTGAAAATAAACCAATTTGTGAGTTAGCAAAAATCACAACTTGGTTAAATTAGCCAATTTTAGCAAAAGCAAATTTATTCATATCTCACGAATTGTAATGTAATGTAGTTTCGGGGAAACTAAAAAGGCATAAATACGAGTACATTCAAATTGAATAACCATAATGTTCAGCATACTATAATGCTCAGCATACCGAAAAATATCTTTACATTACTCATACTCTGAAAGTAGGTCATTACTGACCTGAGAAGCGGGCTGAAAGTAATACTTTTCATCCCTAGGGAGAATCACTTTCAACTGACATCTGCCAAATTATTAAAAAAAAACTTAGTTATTTTTCACATATCTATTGAACCATGTTCCAACTTTCTATACAGCCACGATGTAAAATTGAAATAACTTAAAGTTAAGTATTGATTAGAGAATGTATATTTTATAAATAACTTTATTATAATTCAGTTTCAACAATTTCTTCAAAATAACTAAGCTTAGAGCAAAATATTTACCATTTTTCCAATGAAAAAAATAAAAAATAATGGCTGAATAGTGGGCCCGCCACAGAAAAAAAAAACAAACAAAATAGGCGGGATAGCGCCAATTCGATCTTCATTTATTTTTATATCTTTTTCTTTGGCTAATTCATGTTTTATTTTTACTTTCCTTGTATTCGTAATGAAAAGCACAGTGTTTACCTCGGGTGAAAGACTTATTTAGTCCCTCGAACTATTGGCGCCCTCACTTCGTTCCGGGCGCCAAACCCCGTCTCGGGACTAAATAAGTTACTTTAACCCCTAGGATAACAATGTACTATTAAATCAAGCTTGATAAATTTACTTTAAATCAAAAAAGGATCACTCGATTTCAGTGGGAACCGATGCACAAAAGCATTATTGCTCTGTTACGAATAAATTGAACTATATCTTATTGAATGTTGTCTCTAATGTAGTCTAATAGTCTCTAAACTAGACTATCTATCTCAACATTCCCTCGCCATAACTACAGCAAAGGACCGCTCAATAGATGGTTAATAGCTCAGGTATACGGAGTTTCGCAACACAGGTATACTCGTAGGCCTAGAGATTGCCCGCTTAGTACGTAAAGGGTCCGAACTCCGAAGGCTGGGAAAATTCAGCCTTTCGCAACTTTGGCCTCTTGGCCGGTAAGAACGCGCTTTGTGTTGTATTATGTAAATTTTAGTATATGAATAAATCTAACAACAACGTAGATAATTAAGAACTTCAAATCATTTTGTGTGTGAGTTTTTGTATACGGGGCATATTTCTGGCCATTTCCATGCTTTAAAAGGGACGTTCAGCCGTTAAGCCTAGTCAAAGGCTCTACAGCGACTTGACAATATCTGCCAGTAAGGTTTATCACTAACTTCCGTAACGTCAACTGTGACTTGGTGCAAGCCATACTATGCCATACAGGCCACACTGGCTGAGTGAGGATTGCTGGACGGATATATGGTTTATGATAATTCTTGTTGTCAGATGTTATCAAGCCTAACCTGGCTGTATTTTCCCAAATAACTTAAGACCAACATTATGTCAAGCGGTCTACTAGACATTCTTGAGTCATAGCGCGTCTAAGGAATGGCAATTCATTTCTCTAAATAGACAATTAGATAAAAGCAAAAGCAAAAAGCATTGCTACATTTTAGTGGCTCTTACCAATTTACAAACTTCTAAATGGAGCGGATCTCCGATCTCGTCCCTTTCGCTTGACCAGTGACCGAGATACCATATAATTGATATATTATCACTTTGTATTCTCTCTATGTGCGGTTGTTAAATACTTGAAATATAAATTACCCAGTATTAACCGTCCGAAATAAAAGAATAATCAAGAGATCTCTCGATTAAAAGTAATAAGTTAAAAAAATATCAGGCTATAAACAAATAAATAAAAAATCTTATCGTATGTATGGTGACAGTTGGTTATTTTCATTGTGACATCTGACGATGAAAACGGATAACTTCTGCTTTTCCAAGCATCTCCAAATACTATCAGAAGCTCTTAATAAAAGTAAGTAATGGTTATAAAAAACATAGTTTTCCCGTTTATCACTTGTCAGAAACAAGTCCCGCGTAACAATTAATTGCTTACGTTTACTAAGAAGTCTAGTGCGAAAGTAGTAAGTAGGAATACTGAATGTTAAGTCCAAAAAGTGAAAAATTCTGACCACAGTCTGGGCTCTTCTAAATCTGAGTCTGAGTAAATAATAGATGATATAAAATTTCATACATAAGATTTTACATAAGAAGTTTATTAAACTTACCAAGCTAACTCCAGTAATTTCACTTTAACTGACATTATTAATTGTTCGAAAATATTATTTCAATTCAATATTTGCGCGGCGCGGCTATTCATATTATTTCGCTTTTCTATTGTTTTTATTTTTCCTTTTTTTCTTTTTTGACACGATGGCTGCGCGTTATGCGGCCAGTAGGCCTAGCACGATCCTATACCGTTTTGGTTATCGAAAAGTAAGTGAAACTTTTTTTCATGAAGGCATGGAAGAAGAAAAAAGTATCGTTTACTTTTCGATTACCAAAACATTATCGGTTCGTGCTGGGCCTACAGGTCACGCTAACGTCTGCGGAGTTTCAATGTCGCCTCCGTGAGAGTTTGATTTAGCAAATTCGACATTATTACATTTTAACAGCTAATTTTATTTGTGTTTCATCCATCCCTGGATCTTTTTTGTCTGACAACTCAAGTTTCATACCGCGCTACCGCAGGGAGGCTCAATTGAGGAGGCTATGGTGGCAAAATTAATGGATAAACTTAAATTATCATTTTGAATATGCATTCATGCGTAAGAATTTCGATAATTTGAGTTTATTCTTTTACTTGGCTTATATTGTCCCACTGCTGGGCAAAAGACTCCCTCAAATCCTTACAGCGTAATTTAAAGAATATTTTTCACATTACAGAGGAAACCGTCGAAGGATTGGACCCTGGATGGTGAACCAGACTACATTCCAAGCTCCGTGTTCTACATGGAGGCCCCTACAGGAAATGGTCTCCAAGCTGCAAAATTGATCAAATGTTTGTTATTAGTCAAGGGTAAGGTTGACTAAATACGGGACTGGAAGACGATTTGACAAACTGATTTTACATAACATAACATAAACGGCCTATAAACGTCCCACTGCTGGGCACATGCCTCACCTCAACTATGAGGTGGAACGAGTCATACTTCAACACGCGGGCTCAGTGCGGATTATGAGAGGAGTGTAAGGCCAGTGAACAACCTTAATGTCAGATGTCATCAAGCCGCCCTAAGGACCAGGCTTAACGACAAACATCTACCGACGTCAACCAAATGCTTAACGTCCCTTCCGAAGCAAGGAGATGCCCGAAATACACATAACTAAATTTCGATCGGGTTGGTCACCCATCCCATTTCCGACCCGGCGTTTTGTTGCTTTACAACAGCGATCGTCGCCGATCACTGTCACAACTGCGCCACGGGCACTTCTGCTGAAACTGATTTTGATTGAGAATAATATCTGGCCTAATCCCGCGCGGCAAACTTAGTTTATCCATCTCAGCTCCACTGTCGCCAGTCGCCGGCACCTCTCACGGCTCCTAGTATGACACTCGATTACTTATCACGCTAATTGCACCTAAGCTGTTGTACCAACTCCGTTGCCCAAGGTGATTACGGTTTATTCTCAAACAATGCGTAGTGCAACAGGTACGGCTTCGTTCCGCGGAAGGCAGAAACCTGCGTGGGAGTGCGACGAAACGGCAGCTTTTGTTGTTGACGCTGCTTTTGTAAGAGCTAGAAACTAGAATCTGTTTTGTGTTTTGTCTTAGTCAACTTTTGAACTGGTGGTGGAGTTGATGATGGTGCGTTTTTTAGGTTTCTTACTTTGTAATATACACTGCTCAAAAGTGTCTAGGGATATCTCAAGCATTTTCATACAAAGTATAGCTATTTGGGAGGCTGTAAAAATTAAAATATTGATACCAACGCAGACATTTTAAGAACACAGAAACTGCTATATCTGCCCTTTCAGATTGTATAAAAGAATTCATTGTAGTAGCATTATTGTACAATCGTAAGGACGTTAAAAAAAGACAGATTTTTCTTTTAAAAGGTGTCAATTTTTTTGCAAAATCAAAGGTTTTTTTTTGTAATATTCTTAACCTTTATCTTATGCCTCTGTCCTCGCGTTATTCTAAGATAATGCTCAACTTGTAAACAAACTTAACTTCATAAAATATTTGAAAAATGATATCCCTATGATATCCCTAGACAGTTTTGATGTGTGTAGTTTATATGACTTGCATTGCAACAGCGGTTTTGTGCGTTGAACTGGGTTGTGGGTTAAACTGATCATGTTTTCTTATTGACCTGTTGTATCTAGTCAATTAATTTAATATTTTGTGTAGTATATTTTGTAACATGATTGACTTATTGTTAATTCAGAAAAACTGTAAAATCGCATATAAAAAATATTTGTTAAATCAAATAATATTTCTAAGGACTTAGGACTTATTACATTCTGAATACTGTAAGTAGTACAGTAATTTTAGATTCAGTAAAAAATATTGAAAAGAGGATATGTTATTCTTGTCTGAGTCTTCCCAAATAGAATCAAAGTTCGAACCCGTCACTTTATATTAATTGGTCACTTTTCCTGTTTTCGCCTGTGTATAAATACTTAAGTCCTGTAAAATTAATCATTTTAAAAAAACCTAATTGAATTAGTGATCTAACAAAATTTCATAATAATGATGAAAGAAAAACAAAAAAGACCACTAGATACGAACAATAATCTACGTTCTAATGCAATACAGTTCATAAATTCGAATAACGGTTGTAAACAATCCGCGCAGTGCCATTTAAGTTTATCACCCGTTGAATTTCCTATTTTATTATACCCGCGTCTGCGCGAATTAAACTTTACAACCTTTTGCGGCTAATCTGCAGAATCACCTTGAGTCAGTTTCCAAAGGACGCAGCACCATCTACGTAGCAATAGCAATCCGACAAACCCTTTCAATAGTTTCGTGTGGAGATGACTCATAAGCACTAGCTTTGGGCACAGTAAAAACCATACAGTAGGCTATCTAAGGCCGCCCGCCGAGTTATTAGCCTAGCGTGCACACAGACACGCGGCACAGCCCGTCCGTACTGCCGCCTCCCTATGCCTCCCTATTTTATGCTAGCGTGTGCGTGAAATTGCGTGTGCGTCATATCGCGACACGGCGCGCGACGCGCACGCATACCTTCAAACCGAGAGTGGCACGTTTGTATGTAGATAGCTTACTGTAAGATTATACTGTGCTTTGGGTCATAGAAACCCGCTGTGTTTTATGTTGTTAGTGACAAAGTTCAAAATTGAGCACCAATCTAGGAGTTTGGCGATAAGATCTGCATAGGTATGCACCGTGCATTTTCAGTGAGCAGAATCGCACAATAGCAGCGACCAGCCGAGCGGACCGTTAGATTAGTGATGGGAATGGTAATCGATGAAACTAACGGCCTAGCTTTAACCTGGATTTTTATTTGTTTTGTTATTGGCTTGTGGAGGTATATTTATGAGATTTCCAATTGGTGAATTTCAGACGGTAACTGTTTCAAAACTTTCTTAGTAGGTTAGAGGTGTCATTTATAAAATGTTAGAATTCTGTTTTCTTAACTAAGCTAACGTAAAATGTTCTCGTTAGCTTACTAAATCAAATGTGAGTACTTAGCTAATATGGGTTAGTAGGTCTTTTAGACTTGGTGAATTTTTTGGCCTAAAAAGGCCCAAAATAGACTCGCTTGGAAGAGGGGAAGAGAGGCCTTGTCCCAGCAGTGGATTCCTCATGGCTGATTTAGATTAGATTGTTTGCTATTTTTGTTGCTATGTCTTATGGTTGGTCTTCCACTACACAACACCACAAACAAAAACCTGCCTTTCGAATCATCTTTATTTGAAATCACCAACACATCAACTTTATCTTAGTATTAATCCTGTTAGTCAAGTTTTGATTAAGTTTAATCTAATCACGCCAATCATCGTCTTATCATCCAACATCGATATTCTTCAGTCTCGTCACTACCGCCACCTGCAGGCTCTACGCGGCGCAGTGACCGGCAATGGGGTCGGATTGCCACACGCCACTGTGGACGAGGACGCGCCAGGCTTGCACTGCATAGGTTTGGGTACTGTGACGTCATCTGGATATAGGTCAACGTCTCATCATTCAACATCGATGTTCTTCAGTCTCGTCACTACCGCCACCTGCAGGCTCTACGCGGCGCAGTGACCGGCAATGGGGTCGGATTGCCACACGCCACTGTGGACGAGGACGCGCCGACAGGCTTGCACTGCATAGGTTTGGGTACTGTGACGTCATCTGGATATAGGTCAACGCAGGGTTTTCACCAGAACGAAGCGAAACTAATTAGGTTAAATTTTAGGACTTAGGTCGTATTAGTTAGTCTTTCATACCTAGAATAGTAATGTTATTTGTTTGCTAAAATAAGGTGTAAGGTTTTTTTAATGACCAATATACGTATTACGGAATCTGCCTCTTTGAATTGTATTTGTTTGAAATCACCAAAATATCAAATTTATCTTCGAATATGTCCAGTTAGTAATGTTTTCACTGATTTCGCCAACCATCGTCTTATCATCCAACATCGACATTCTTCAGTATCGTCACTACCGCCACCTGCAGGCTCTACGCGGCGCAGTGACCGGCAATGGGGTCGGATTGCCACACGCCACTGTGGACGAGGACGCGCTAGCAGGCTTGCACTGCATAGGTTTGTACTGTGACGTCATCTGGATATAGGTCAACGCAGGGTTTTCACCAGGGATCGCGTAGAAGGTTTCGTGCCGGGGTTCGGGGTTTTTAGTGGGTACGCCACTGGATGCCACCTTCCTAGTAGTGAGTCCCACATAACATGTCCGCCCCCGGTGGGTATACGTAATGTCATTTCCTCCGGGTCAAAAAAAGGGTTTTCACCAGAACGGAGCGGAGCAGAGATGTGTTTAAGAGCTGTATACCTATACCATGTGGCATCCAAGGAATCATCAGGCGGTGTGCGGTTACCGCAGCATGTGGACACGCGTACAGCACGATACACACTCAATGGCAGCTCGGAAGTTAACTGCGAGCACCGAGTGCCGAAGATCAACCTCACCTCGCGTCCAGCTGACACCTAAAATTATGTTCTGGGCATCAACCCGTGCGATGCTCACAGCCGCCAGTAAGTTTGAATCGATCTGTAACACTTGCACGTTGAAGAGCTCCATAGATTATAGGAAAAGTCACTGATGGGATTTTGTTCCACAATTTTAGGTGTCTTCTTTATTTTGACATCTGATAGATGGCCGTTAAGGCTGAGTTCTGAAGTGAAGATCGTATGAAGGTAATTGCATCAAATTCAAATTCAAATTTCTTTATTGCATGTCACAATGTTGTTATGGTACTTAGGTGGTAGTAGCACTTAGGTTGGGTTGCACCATCTGACTTTAACAATAACAAACATCAAAATTTCAGTTAAAGTTAAAGTTAGGCCCAAAAATGACGTCAAGTTGTCAAATTTGACAAAAACTTTAACTTTAACCTTAACTTCTACTATGGTGCAACTTACCCTTAAAAGTACATGTGACGCCCCGTGAGGGCACAGCAACATTACAGAGGTGCAACTTATATATATATACTATTTTACAATTCATTGTGCAATGCATCGTGGGAATGGATGAATTAATAAAGATCACAGAATATTGGTAGATGCAAACCGCCTACAAACAGCGCCTCAGGAAAGTCCTATATTCAGCAGTGGATATCGTTCGACTACTCATGATGATGAAAGAGACCATCAACCGTTATGAGCTTACAGTAGTTCCCCAAAAGAGCTTCCGCACTTCATATTATATAAAATAACGGTTTCCTCAAACGTGCTAACCACTCTAATCACGTAATTGATATATTTATTACAATGCTCGGATGAGTTATCATCCATTAACAACGTTTTGATGAAGTTTGAATATTTACAGACATATTACACACAACGCGCTCACGAAAAGTAGTCATAAATATTAATATCAGTTCAGGAAGCGACAAACAAACATACATGTTACGTTTCCTGGTTACTTCTGTTTGGCGGGATGTTCATTATGTGCTGACAGTGATCCAACGAAAAAAGTACAAGACTATTGTAATTTGGATATTATCACTGAATTAGTCTGAATGATAATTTTGGACATTTAAATATACAAGGTAAAGTGATTAACATAATTAAAGCGTTAACGCAACATTTGAACAAATTTACTTGTTTTTAGAAGCTTATGGTCAGGTTCAGCTTGAAATGGTTAAATTATGATCGCAAGTCGAACCCCGCAAGGCCACATCCGAATTCTTAAACATCTTGAAAATTTTGGAGACACCATAATGTAAGGTATTTTCACTTGAATATTGTATAAATGGAATAAGTAGGTTAATAGAAGTATCACTTTTGATTTAATTACATCGCAATGTTACTTCCGGCGCCAATTATAAATATAACGAGGCTTTAATTAATACCTTAAATTATTTGAAACACTAAAATGTAGTTATTAATGATTTACTTAAATTATTATTAATTTAGTTAAGATTGATTTATTTAAAATAGTGATTTAAGTCTAAGTTCCGGTTACCGCGCTTTTTCACTTCCAGGCGAAAAAGCGTGGGGACTGGCAAGCGGAGCTTGAGCATTCAATTGCTGGCGCTCGGATTGTAAAGACGTTTACTGTGCTTGGAGGAAATTATTATACGAATAAGTACAACGACTAAGAATACTCTCATAAGGAATGAAGGAAATGTGGAAATAGTGATTTTGGTGCGATAAATAACTAAAAAGGATCTCCCGTGTTTGAATTGTTGGCAGTCGCCAACAGTTCAGAAGTGGGATCGAGAGGATAAATAAATTTCCTCTCACGCCTACAAAACGTAAGTAGAGTGTATTTTTTCATTATTTAAGAAAAAAAAAGTGAATTAGATTAAAATATTTGCAAATAAAATAAACGATATGCTTTTCAATAGAAAATTAAATTGAAATAGAGTAACTAATTGTCCGAAATAGGTAGCTTCCGCATCGGTTACACCTCATTATATGGGTTAAGGCCACTTACCAAAGGCGAACCTTTTTTTTATATATTAAGTTTTAGAGTTACTGATTTCATTATTCTCCTATTCTCTGTTCTTATAACGTTAAAATAATATGTGGGAATAAAATTAAAACTGTTTGTAATTAATTATGCGCGTGAAACTGTGTTTAGTTTCCTGATATGACTACAATAATTGAATAATTCACGCAAGAGTAGTAGTGGCAGTTTTAAGCAGTAAATAATAAAAGAAACTGCTATTAAATATTACAAAGTTTACTATGCAAATAAATGGAGGTTTTCTGTAGACTTTTTTTTTATATCTTTCTATGCGATAAGAGGTTAACGCACGTGGGCACGGACGGCATATACAAATTCATTATTGTTTTTCCTTCTTCTCTTGGGAACGGTCACACATCCAGGTGTTGACCGTTAGAAAGGCAACTTTAACAATGAATCTGGTTCATGAAAACAGAGATTTACAACTCTGCTGAAGATTTAAAATACTTTGTGTTGATAAGAGGATTGAGCTTCAGACTCCTGTCGTAGAGTCACATTAGAGCTTGTTATAATATGTATTTAAGACGTTTGACTATGTTTGTGTTATTCCGTGGCCGAATCCTGTTGACAATTAAAAGGGACAACAAATTAAATAAAAGAACTCTTGAATGAATACGATTTCATTTTGTTTTTTTTCTCTTCTTGTAGTTGGTTCGTACTTGCTAATGATGATATTGATTAAGTGTTTTGGTGTCATCCGATAGGATCCTAAGCTTTAGTCTTTGAGTTTCAGAGACAAGAATGGAGGAGGATACCCGAGGTGAAGGGTCGAGTATGGACAATGCCCGAGGTCAAGGGTCGAGTATGGACAATGCCCGAGGTCAAGGGTCAAGGATGGAGGGAACCCGAGGTTAAGGGTCAAGGATGGAGGGAACCCGAGGTCAAGGGTCTAGGATGGATGATGCCCGAGGTCAAGGGTCAAGGATTGGAGAAACCCGAGGTCAAGGGTCAATTACTAATGAAACCCGAGGTCAAGGGTCTAGGATGGATGATGCCCGAGGTCAAGGGTCAAGGATTGGGGAAACCCGAGGTCAAGGGTCAATTATTAACGAAACCCGAGGTCAAGGGTCTAGGGCGGAGGACAATCGAAATGTCACAAATGGTTCTCGGCGGATTGTTACACCAGTTATTTTTCAGTCTGATGGGAGTGGTGATGAACGCTCTCAAACTAACGAACAGCAGCGGAAAAGGAAACTTCCTTCTGATGGAACTGGCGAAGTAGAAGGATATCAAAGAAGGAGCAGGGACCGTTCTCGGCAGCGGCGATCAAGGCGAAGGCGTAGATATACTAGCACTTCATCAGAATCATCAGGTCAGTCCGTTAAAGCTCATACAAGGTCAAAGCGTTCCAGAAATTCAGATAGACATACTAATTCAATTCTAGACAAGGTTCTTTCCATAATTAAAGATTCAAAAAGTTCCGATAAACCAAAATTGTCTTACAATAATAACGTAATTCCGGATTTCGATCCCATGGCTAAGGAGCAAACAGTACTAACGTGGATTAACAAAGTCGAAGAATGCGCGGAAATTTATAATTGGGATGAGAGGGAGATTATTCATTACTCGTTGCCAAAATTATGCGGTATTGCCAAGTCGTGGTATCAGGGTCTGCCTTCACTTTTACTCAGTTGGCCTGAATGGAAGAAAAAACTCATTGAATCTTTTCCGTGTCGTGAAGACTATGCCGAACTTCTAGCAGAAATGTTGAGTAAAAGAGTTCGCTACGGTGATTCCCTAGAACATTACTATTACAGTAAAATCAATTTGTTGAATCGATGTAAAATAAGTGGTAAGGAGGCTGTAGATTGCTTATTGCACGGCGTTGATGACAGGGCGGTAAAAGTAGGGGCACAAGCAGCGCAATTTTTAAAACCTGAGCAAGTATTAAAATACTACCGATCCGTGAAAATAGGAAATAGGGATAACAATGATAGTTTCAAAAGGAACCGATCTGAGAGAAACTTTACAACAAATAATAAACCACCTACTTCGAAGCCTATAAGTAGTAACTCCAACATACGGTGTTTTAATTGTAACCAAATAGGTCATCCAAGTTTTAAATGCGATAAGCCTCTAATTAAATGCACGATTTGCGATAAAATAGGCCACCAAGCGTCCAACTGCTATAGGGGTAAAACAAGCGAAATAAACAATAAAACACCCGCAGATAAAAATGAGAAACAGGTTTCTAGACTGAGTGTCGGGGACAAGACTAACGACAAATACATAATGAATATAAAAGTTAATGATACCATTCTAAAATGCCATCTAGACTTGGGTAGCCAGTGCACATTGATAAGGGAAACTGACGCTAAACTTCTCAACACTAATATCATTACGGATGTAGAGTTACCCATGTTGCGTGGCATTGGGAATAACTTAGTTCGACCTTTAGGCCAGATAGTCACAACTGTAGAGGTCCAGAATATTAAAGAAATAATAGACATTTATGTAGTCAACGATGACGTATTGAAATATTCAGTCCTATTGGGGCACTCGTTCACTGAAAAACCGAACATAATCATTACAAAAACATCCGATGAGATCATATTTCAACGATCTGAGAGCAAAAAAATTCATCTTGTAGCGCTTGATGACATTACAGTTCCCGTTAATAACCTTCCAGCAGTACCAGTTATTGTTGACGGACTAGCTCAGGGTAGAGTTTATGTTGATGGGTCTATCAGAGGACCAGCCGGTCAAGAGTTTTACCTTCTACCGGGCGAGTATGGGATAACTAAAAACAAATGTGCTTTGTTGGTTCATAACGTCTCTGAAGGAAACATTGTTATTAAGAAAGATAGCTTGCTTACTCGAGCTACCTATATTCACCGAACTCTAGACGTGTGCGAAGTCTCTATCAGTAAAGCCGAAATAGATGATTCAATTATTTGCAATCCTAAATTGACAAATGAGGAACGTCTAGCTCTCCAAAACGTGTTGTCTGAGTATAAAGACTGTTTTTCTAGTAGTCTTAAAGATTTAGGCTACACAAATGCGACCGAAATGACTATTGAACTCGATGATACGGAACCCGTCGTTTATAGGCCTTACCGGATGTCTCACTATGAAAGAGGTTTAGTGCAAGACATGGTTCAAGAAATGCTTGATAGTGGGATAATCAGGGAAACTTCATCGCCTTATGCGAGCCCGATTGTTTTAGTGAAGAAAAAGACAGGCGATAAAAGGCTATGTGTGGACTACCGCGCTTTAAATCGAAAGACCAAAAAAGACCACTACCCTTTACCGCGTATCGAAGACCAACTGGACCTGCTTTCCGGCAATAACTTGTTCATTTCCTTAGACTTGGCGTCCGGTTATTACCAAATACCCATTGAAGAGAGCTCGCGTTCAAAAACTGCATTTCTAACACCAGACGGTCAATTTGAGTATAACAGGATGCCATTCGGACTTGTAAATGCACCATCGGTCTTTCAAAGGACAATGAATAAAATTTTGGCAGACGCCAAAATTAAATACGCTTTGGTTTACATGGACGATGTCTTAATTCCATGTAAAGATTTCGAAGAGGGCATGGTTAGGTTGAGAGAAGTACTACATTTACTGAGAAAAGGCGGTTTAACTTTAAAAATGAGCAAATGTAACTTTTTCCTTGACAAGATAGATTTTCTGGGTTTTGAAGTAAGCGCAAATGGTATACGTCCAGGGACAAAGAAAAGTGAAGCCGTATCTAAATTTCCTAAGCCAAGGAACCAGCATGAACTACGGCAATTTCTGGGTCTCTCTGGGTTCTTTAGACGATTTATTAGAAATTATGCTGTTATAGCTGCATCTTTGACGGACTTATTAAAAAAAGATATAGAATGGGTATGGGGAGAGTCACAAGACAAGGCTTTTGTACAAATTAAGGAGTTACTATCAGGAAGGCCACTACTGTCTTTATATAACCCTCAAGCTGAGATCCAAGTCCACACAGATGCTAGCAAGATTGGTCTCGCCGGTATTTTGCTCCAACGTAATTCCGACGATGTTTATCAACCCGTGACTTACTTCAGTCGTAAAACAGGTAGTCCCTTTCTTCTCCGAATATCGTACGTCCGAAAATCGAAATCCCGAACGCGTTTTCTATAATCATCACTATCCATAATGGTCTCTTATACGAAACTTTGTTTCACCTAATAGTCCACAACTATAATGGTTTTGTGTCATAAAATTGAGTGCTATAATAATTATACGTCCTAATTTTACTAGCTATAAAATCACTTGGTCTAAGTGTGATTTGACATAATGAATGTTTGTCCGAATGGTGGTTTATAATAACAATGTAAGTACGAATCCGAGGGTTAGTTATTTTTTTACAAACGCTAAAATAAAATGCATGCTGCATCCCTGCTTGCATTTTTACCTGCATGCTGCTTGCTGCGTGCTTGCCTGCATGCTGCATGATTGCCTGCATGCTGAATGCTTGCCTGCATGCTGCATGCTTGCCTGCATGCTGCATGCTTTCCTGCATGTTGCATGCTTGTTAACATGGTGAATGCCGAGGGCGGATCCGACATGGCCGTGATAGGTTCGAAGGTTAAGGCGTGAGCGCAGCTCACGCCTTAACCTTCGAGGGTTAGTTATTTTTTTTTCAAACCCTAAAATAAAATGCATGCTGCATCCCTGCATGCTTGTCTGCATGCTGCATGATTGCCTGCATGCTGAATGCTTGCCTGCATGCTGCATGCTTTCCTGCATGTTGCATGCTTGTTAACATGGTGAATGCCGAGGGCGGATCCGACATGGCCGTGATAGGTTCGAAGGTTAAGGCGTACTTAACCTTCGAGGGTTAGTTATTTTTTTTTCAAACCCTAAAATAAAATGCATGCTGCATCTCTGCATGCTTGTCTGCATGCTGCATGCTTGTCTGCATGCTGCATGCTTGCCTGCATGATGCATGCTTGCCTGCATGCTGCATGCTTGCCTGCATGCTGCATGCTTGCCTGCATGCTGCTTGCTTGCATGCAATTTTTATAGCAGGACAGTTATTAACATTTATGCAATTTCGATTTTAGTGCTCGATATATTATGAGAAGAGACGTTAGGACAAAACACTATTATGAGAAAAGCAGTTAGGTTTCATAAATATTATAGATTGTGATAGTTATGGCAAAGAATTTTAGGACATATAACGTTTCGGAATTATGATTTTAGGGCAAGTGATATTATGAGACAGTAAATTAGGGCTACCTATCATTCGGACAAATGATAATTATATCAGAAAACATTATGATACGTTAAATTATGGACAAAAATTTTATGAGACACAATAGAGAACCCGTAAAACAACGGCGGATGAGCAAAGATACCATTCTTATGAGCTTGAGACGCTGGCGGTTATAGCTTCATTACAAAGGTTTCGCGTTTACCTGATAGGGATTTCACTCACTGTATTGACAGACTGTAATTCTCTTAGATTAACTTTAACAAAAAGAGACCTAATTCCACGCATTGCCAGGTGGTGGATTCAACTGCAAGAGTACGATTGCAGAATTGATTACAGGCCGGGTGCAAAAATGGCTCATGTGGATGCCCTCAGCCGTAATCCGATAGACTCGGAAACAAACGAATCTCATGTCCTAGATATTCTTGTAGTTGGATCCGAACAAGACTGGATTACCACGGTACAATCAGCAGACGATGAAGTTGTGAGAATTAAGAACATTCTTAGTGATCAAAATACAGAGAATGTGGCGGACATTCACAAAAATTTCAAACTTAAAAACGGTCGTGTATACCGCGTTGTAGGGGATGATTTAAAATGGGTAGTACCTCGAGGTGCAAGGTGGCAAATTGTCAAAAGAAACCATGATGACATTGGTCACTATGGCTATGAGAAAACCTTGGAGCGTATTCGGAAGCATTATTGGTTCGGACGCATGAGACGGTTTGTAAAAAAATACGTCTCAGCATGCTTAGAATGCGCTCATCATAAAGTACCTGGTGGTAAGCGCGAAGGGCAATTGCACCCTATAGAAAAAAGTAGCATCCCCTTTCATACTGTTCACGCTGACCACCTCGGCCCTTTCATAAAGAGTAGGACTGGTAACTGCTACCTACTTGTTATGATTGATAGTTTCACCAAATTTATAAATATTACGCCAGTTAAGAACACCAAATCACTCACAACTGTAAGGGTTTTAAAAGATCACATAAGCTTCTTCGGAGTACCAACTCGTCTTATAACCGATAGAGGTTCAAGCTTTACAAGCAAAATATTTAAAGACTTTGTCACAGAGTGCGGAATCAAACACGTCCGTAACGCAGTCGCCACTCCAAGGGCAAATGGCCAAGTGGAACGATTTAATAGAACTATCACAGAGGCATTAGCAACATCTAACCATGGTAAGGACGAAAAGGCTTGGGACGAACACGTTCGGAACATTCAAATAGGCATTAATACGACCGTCAACAAAACCACTCAAAAGTCGCCGTCAGAACTCTTGTTTGGTTTCGTCGTTAATCATAATACACAGGGAATACTAAGTACTGTTATCAACGACACTCTTAACGTAATACCTTCGGATGAGCTAGAATCTGTCAGGGAAGAAGCTGCAAGCCGTATTCAAGTACAACAACAAAAAGATGCAGAGCGATACAACAAAAATAGGAAAGTGAGTAGGAAGTATAAAGTAGGCGATTTAGTGCGGATTGAAAGACAGGTACCTCACGATGGTCAATCACAAAAATTAGTTGTGAAATTTCAAGGTCCCTATAGAATTTTGAAGGTTTTGGATCATGATCGGTTTATTGTTGAGGACACACCCTTGTCACGTAAAAATGGTCGCAGGTATGAGGGAACTGTAGCAATTGATAAGATTCAACCATGGATGAGCTTTGACAGAGACTTTGAAAGTAGTTCAAATGATGACGACTTTAACGATGATGAAGATTCGAATGATACTATAAGGAATAATAACGAAAACATAAATAACTTGCCTGGAAACTGATCTTTGTGTTAATGGAAAAAGTAAAACACACGAAACTAATTTTAACATCAGCTTTTGAATTAATTGTTAATCTAACGTTTGATTATATTTCCAAACAATAATTAAGTTTTACATGTACAAAAAAATAAATTAAATGATTGTTTTGTTTAGTACAATAATTACACCTAAGATGTTAAGTGTGATTTTGATTCATAGCAACTGAAATAACATATTAATATTGTAAGTACAATTTGATTACCATTGAATGATTGTTTTACAAATCAGTCGCGATGGGACTCGCGTTTTACAGGAAGGCCGAGCTGTAAGGTATTTTCACTTGAATATTGTATAAATGGAATAAGTAGGTTAATAGAAGTATCACTTTTGATTTAATTACATCGCAATGTTACTTCCGGCGCCAATTATAAATATAACGAGGCTTTAATTAATACCTTAAATTATTTGAAACACTAAAATGTAGTTATTAATGATTTACTTAAATTATTATTAATTTAGTTAAGATTGATTTATTTAAAATAGTGATTTAAGTCTAAGTTCCGGTTACCGCGCTTTTTCACTTCCAGGCGAAAAAGCGTGGGGACTGGCAAGCGGAGCTTGAGCATTCAATTGCTGGCGCTCGGATTGTAAAGACGTTTACTGTGCTTGGAGGAAATTATTATACGAATAAGTACTACGACTAAGAATACTCTCATAAGGAATGAAGGAAATGTGGAAATAGTGATTTTGGTGCAATAAATAACTAAAAAGGATCTCCCGTGTTTGAATTGTTGGCAGTCGCCAACAATAAGTAAAGATCTCACTCTCAGTTCTACTAACATTGCATGACTGTGAAGGTTTATTGAGTTTGTTTGTTTCAGGCTTCGCGGTGTATATAGGTACAGTCCAGTACCAAAATGATTTTTGGGACCAGAATGGTGAAAAATGTGCTGACGGTTCGACAAAAGCGAATCGCAATACTACAGTGAGAGAGACGTATGTGGTTTGAAGTGACACTAAAATCTAAAACAAGTGAAGCAGTTAGCTTGGGTTTGTCCACTAGTACCCCGATCTCCGAGGCACGAGCAGATGATATGTTAAATACATTTTACTTCATTGATCATTGAAGTTATTGTAGTCTCTATATATAAAAATGGATTGCTGTTCGTTAGTCTCGCTAAAACTCGGGAATGGCTAGACCGATTTGGCTAATTTTGGTTTTGAAATATTTTTAATGGTCGAGGGAAGGTATAAAAGGTGAGTAATCATGAGAAAATGCTGGGAATATAATAAAAATCTCAATTTTAGTTTCCTCTTAGTAAATGTTACTACCTGCCACGTGACACTAGTTCTGTTTGACAACAGAACGAAGTCTGTTGGGACAGCTAGTAAGTAATAAAAATGAATTTTACATAATTATCATCTGCTAACTATACTTCGAAGCTAAACTGAATATCAATTGAGTTTATCAAGGTAAAAATAATTCAGAGTTCTTCGGAACGGGTGCCTCGAAGATCGGGGGGCTCGGGGACAAACCCGTTATTTTAAATGCCTCTAACATACTATTCGACCACACATCATCTTGATGCTGTGTGTACTATGCATTTAGCAAATTACCGGATGGGTGATATAACGAGAAACTAACCCTGCACTATCAAAAATAATTAAACCAAAACTGACATTATATGCTTGCTACTGGGAGTAAAGTTTCTTAATTCGATCATCTACTTTCTATTTTGATCTTTATCAATTTCAAGCTTGTCATAATCGTGTTTATTACAGAATCTAAATGCCAGTTACCGAAGCTCACTGACTTTTACAATGAGCCTTAGGCTATTCCGAATGCTCTCGAAAATGTTGCTAGGAAATCTGACGACTAGGTTGTTACATAACAAGTGTTTAGTAGCGAGAGAAAGGCACTAGTATAGAGGTATAACCTGAAACTGGAGTGTATCGAATGTCGATAAATGTTGGTCGGTTCTATAGTAGCTGACAGGAGGAACAAATCTGTGCGATCACGATTGCTGTTAGCGTTCGTAGCGTCGACATGTAATCTAGTTCCGTGGTTCAGAGACGGTAGTAAATCGATGACGATCCCTGTAAGTTAAGCTAGGCTTATTGCCACTAGCTCTATTACTTTGTTCAGAATTAGTGGTGATCTTTACCCACGTGAACCATAAAAGAAGAACTAGTGGTGATGAACCTTAACTACGCACCTAGGGTGGGTAGTAAGACGAATGACCACCCCGACCGCTTAGTGATGTATTTTTCAGGCCATCTGACAACTGTTGGGGTAAACGCGTTCTCGAGTGGAGACCTCATCTCGACGTACATAGTGTGGGAAACCCTCCGGCTAGGTGGAGCGGCGATTTGTGAAAGGCTACTTGCAGTAGTTGAACGCGTCTAGCTGAAGATAGAGCGCTATGGCGCGCATTAGGGTAGGCCTACGTTCAGCAGTGGCTGAGCATAGGCTGATGATGATCATTATTTTTCAGGAAAATCCTTGCTTTGGATTAGGAGGCACGTGAAGATGGCTTCTGCTGAGGTTCAGGTGCAAGGTTGGCTTGACTCACGTCGTACTGTGACAATGGTACTTTGTTTTGTGTACTAAATAATGAATACTAGCCGACTGTAGCTGGATAAAGAATGAAGACGATATTTCCACAAATTACAAAAATGATGAAGTATCTATCTATATTATGTTAGCGACCGTCTTTTTACTGTAATCACAAGAAACGTCATACGCGCAGTGAGATCCGATTGTATCTTGAAAACTCGCTGTTGTGTTGCCACTGAGCAGAAGTAATACACTCCGTAATTGCTTACCTAATTGGGCTAGCAGGTTATTAATACCAACTCCACGCGACATTCATTTATCTGATTTTTATTGCACAAAACAAAGTACAATCTTTGGCGATCTTATCCAAACGCCATCATCAGAGTCATCTTACTTGTATGCCTTCCAATCTGAAGCAAAAAGTTCTGTCGGACTTAATGCCAGAAGCATTAACCAGTCAACTGCGAGGTTTAACAGAAAATTTAGGAATTTTCGACGGAGCAACATTCAGGTTATGTGTAACATTGTTTTCCCTATGTTTTTATTCTCACGGTGTGCGGTAAAGTTACTAAAACCTACCGTGGTAGTACTCTGTTGTTTTTAAAAAACAACAAATCCATTGGATTGTTGCATTCGCATTTTACCAACAACTATCATTATGTACTTGAAGGCAATACCATTTAGATCCAGCAGACCTGATTGGAGAGACAAATCGTCTGTTAATAACAATGCTGGATATTTTACAAAGGAAGTCTAAATTGTTGTTAGATTGCTACCTGGCTGGGCAGCGGACACGGCCATGCAAATAGCTAGTTTTTAATGTAACGACAAACTTAATTGGTTTTTATGGTTAGAAACGTTATTTTACAATTTGAGTATTTTTATTTCAGTATGATTCACAAAGTTGTCAAAGGGTTGGAGTCAAGTTTCAGCGCCTTTTTTATATGGTAAGTGGCAATGATATTACAATTGAAAAGACGTAGATAGGTTATGTCAGTACTGACGCGAAGGCAAAAATTGTCCACGGGGTACGACGTAGTTAATTTGACCGTGTTATAGCGTGTGAACAATACAGTAGGTACGATTATTAACTAGAGCGTAAACGAGACAGATACATGTTGCCCAGTGTCGCCTCAAACTGTCAACACTGTCAATGCTTTGCTCAGGTACACGAAAAGTTCTAATTTCGCGGGCCACTTTTTAGCACAAGTAACCTGTAGATAGGTTACAGTTTTTATTAAAATATCATTGGGAAGTGGTTACCGCAGCCTGTGGAGATGTTTGGTGTCACAACCAATCTTTTAAAACGATAATTTTATGAGTTCATTTCACTATCTAACCCTCGAAATCAAATGTTGGCTGCTCTTACATTCACTTATCATCTTACACCACAGGCAGTATCTAGGCATTTCAATTGCAATGCTATGAATTTGCAAATCAATTAGATAGTCATGTCTTATTCTAGAAGACGTACCTTGTTTGACAGGTGTATACAATGCTTACAAGGCACAAATAATAACCAAGATAAATAAACGTATTACTAAAGCGCATCTGAAAAATGTAGAGTTCAGTATTTGATTGCCTGTCACACGCTTTCTATTGAAGTTGTGAGATATATTATATACTAGGCTCCGCCCACGACTTCGTCCGCGTTGACTCAGGTTAAAAAAAGGTGATAATTTTTATAAATTGGAGCCTATGTGCTATTCAGATGCATATGCAATATTATAGTAAAATTTGTTTATAATCCACCCAGGAGTTTTTACGTGAAAGAGCAACACGGCACATCAACACATACAAACTTTCGCATTTAAAATATTAGTAGGATATTGAACACATATCTAAGTTATTATGTGTGAGTTACAGGCAATGGATTCAATGAAACTAAGGTTATAGGTTACGCCACTCAAATTGTTTTTGGAATAATCAATTATAATAATAATAGGAAGAAATAATTGGTTTTGGAAGAATACAATAATTTGAAAGCAAATCGTTTCATCCGGTACGCTAGCGTCTGACACACGTCAATTTAAACAGACCATAATCTAAATAATTGCAAAACTAACTAGGATTAAAAGCACTAAGCATGAAATTAAAATTCGAAAAACAGTATAGTAAGATTGTTTACAAATTGGACACAGTCTGCTTATTGTTTTATGTAACTTAGGTAATTGTACGTTCGTGTTGTGTTTAAGTAACATCACACCTTCGATTTAAGGCGTAGGCAGCATTTTTAACGAAACATTTGTTTATTACAAAACATTTATCACTTACATTTTACGTGTAAGTGATCTTAATTTTGAATACCAAATGAAGTCAGTAATTCAGGATCGTAATCTTTTAACATATCAGAAGTGCTTGTAAAAGCGACCTATTCCTATCCAATACCAAAAACTAATACCAGTGGTATTTGTTTATGATCGTAATTAAATTCTATTCCGGACGAATACCAAAACTACATTGAAATATTTAAAATTTGGTATTCGTCCAGAATAGAATTTAATTACGATCATAAACAAATACCACTGGTATTAGTTTTTGGTTTTGGATAGGAATAGGTCGTAAAAGCTTGAGTAAGCAGTATTTTTCCTTTAGGTTATTTCTGGTTTCTTAAAACAAGAGAAAACTTTACTTTCAAAGCGGAACTGTTTATTTGATCTTGTGTGACATTTATCATTGATATGCCTATTTCAGGAGCTTTACTCGAGTGAGCGTGGTAGGCCAAATCCTAAACTATGAGGACTATAGAAAAATAATCAAAGGACACTTCAGGCCGATTTTGACAAGTACTTAAGCTGCCGACTCAGTTTTCTAAAAAGTTTTTACCTAGCCAGCTAGACTTAAATAGCTTAAGCTTACATGATAGGTGATTTTAGTTATGATTTGACTGCGATCCCTAGTTTAAAAACTACATATCTCTCATCAGGGCTGGCATTACGGCGAACATCACTTCACACCTCGGTGCTTCACGCTTACTTCAATCATCAATGCTTCACTCCGAAATAGTATTTGTATGTAAATAATTAAAAAGTGTTATTTGGCTTAGTTCTTTTCTCTCAAACGACCACAGTCGCAAAGAAATTGAATTTTAAAGATAACTCACCACGAGCAAAGTGAGTATTGGCGCGCCGGAATACCATAGCTGGTGACAATTAAGAGGTGTGCATAATTAGCTAGTACAGTCATCCACAGAGTTAGGCACCGATGACGTCGATGACGCGAGCGCACAGCTATCTGCGCACACGCCGCGCGTGCTTTATCGGCACGAACCACTCGCACTGACTTACGGCTACTGTGCCGTCAGCAAAAACGTACCTGGAACAAAGAAGATTTGGTTTTATTTACTTATCAAGATACTTGGGCATAATTTATAACATAAACATACAAACATAAACGGCCTATATACGTCCCACTGCTGGGCACAGGCCTCACCTCAACTATGAGGTGGAACAAGCCATACTCCAACACGCGGGCTCAGTGCGGATTGTTGAAGGGGTGTAAGGTTAGTGAGCAACCATAATGTCAGATGTTATCAAGCCACCCTAAGGCCTCTGACTAGGCTGAACGACTGACATCTACCAACGTCAACCGGGACCAACTGCTTAAAACGTGCCTTCCGAAGCAGGGAGATGCCCGAAATACACCTCACTAAATTTTGGTCGGGGTGATCACCCATCCCATTTCCGACCCGGCGTATGTTACTTTACAACAGCGATTGTCACCGATCTCTGTCACAACTGCGCCACGGGCACCTCGCGCAAAGAGACAAACCGTCCTTAGCTCTAAGATTATACTAAGCTTTTTCTGCCAACGCTACCACAGAGCCGGCTTCTAGGGCCGCATTGTAGTACGATTATTAATCCATGCCCTATCACCTCCCGTCACGATCTATGCCCTCACGCCTCTAAATTGATACGCTACATCACCTTACCTTTACGAATTTCGTACTTTGCAAGTTCCGTTTATGTGTTTTTTTTAGTTTTCTTGTCTAGTGGATAATAGATTTAAAGGGTGGTCCACGTATGCAGGATGCATGCTGATGAAATATGGGCTGAGACCACCGCCACTGGGTGTGATTGCATATCCCATAATTTCAACCATATCTTAGACCAGCGTGACAGGCCCACGACACGATAGGGATACTTAGTTAAAAAAGTTTTGTCTGGCAATAGAACACAAAAGATCAATGCAATTATTTAGTCACAATGCCATCTGCTAGGCTTAGATGCACCCGCGGCAAAATATTGTACTTACCGCAGTTTCTTGCACTGAAGTAATTACAACATATTCTGTGTGAGACATAAACAAATAAACATCTGTGATCTTTAACTCCAACATCATCTGTATATTGTTTTTGTGAACCTGTAAATGTCTTGTTCAAAATGTGTCAAGTAAAATGTTTTAAACCTTCTGATTGTCTACTTGTATTTTTGATATTATCTTCACTTTAGGCATGAGACAAAGTCGAACCATTAGAAGGCCTCCTTTGATTTTCACCCAAATTAACATTTTGTCTGTTGAGCTGTGAACGTGATTATGTAATTCGTGGTTGAACCTGTAGGCTGTAGGTATCAAATTCAGGTTCCCCAAACCTGCTCAGATAGCGAACTCAACTATTTCGCCCACAAATTCGCACGCAATATCCAATATTTTATTGCATTGACGAATAGCTTGCATTCCGTTGCAGTCGGTCAGGTCGTTAGCGCAACGTCAGGCCGTGTTGGTAGGCCTGTTGCTGTTGACGAATTGATCCCATAATTTAAACACCCAATTACCACATTATTCTACATTTTGTGGGTGAGTATCATACGATACTTGAATACAAAACTAGCGTTCACTGTCGTCCGTTTAAGCTGCCCGTTTCTTCCTAACTATACTTAGAAACATAATTGAACATTTCTTCCTATAGCGCCATCTAGGCACAAGTTAAGCAAAGCTTTTGTTATTGTAAAAAGATAACTTTGATATACATGATATACATATAGTAAACACCAAGATCAATACAAACAGACATGTTCAATGACAATGTTTCATTGGAAGTGAATTAATAAAAAAGCATTCATCATTCAAATTAAAAGTGAGACCGATCACACCGTCTGATAAAAATGTTTAGAAGTCCTACGTGTAGCGCTAAAGGATGTCCTAGAAATTATGTCATCAATGTCACTATGCTTGCCAAATTTCAAGTCCTAACTAAACCTTTGTTCCCTTTTGATCATGTCACTAGACAAATAACAACGTATCTATTAGCAAGGCGGAGACATTCATGAATAGAAACAAAGCATATATTAGGCAAATGCTTTGTCAAGGCGGGCTTCACGACTGCTTTATAGAGATTGGAGACTGACCAACCCACTGCAGGGCTGTTAAAAATGAAGAAACTTGCATGACTAATCGTTTGAACGATGCATGGAAGAGCCCATAGCTCAGTGGAAATGATGGATCGGCAACGAATGATCAGCAACGGTGATGAGTGACCATCCCGACACGAGTATCCCGAGTTCGGGATGTATTTTCAGGAATATCCGTGCTTACTACTAGCCCAGCAAACCGCCGTGACCTCAACCCAGAAAACGACTTCTCTCACTATTTGCTCGTTTACCTCAGATGGTTTATGACTATCGAAAAATAATGCGTTAAATTGTAAACCGAAGTACCAGTTAACAATTTATACGACCCAGTTCATAATATAGCGAGATAAGTTGCTTATAGTTATTTTATTTATTTACAACAACACTGTCAGACTAAATTATTAGAGGTTTCCCCAATGCAATAATGTAAACATAAGCATAAGCAAAAATTACAAACAAAAATTGCACACTAACGATGAAAACCAACTATTATTCAGGACGTTTATGATAATAATGTGATTGAAAATACTATCAATGTAGGTTTTTAAACTTTCTTGTTGCATTTTTACTATATAAACACTAAAAACCGGGTTTTCTACAACATTTTTGGCAGACGACCAAATCCGCCATAGTGGAACACCTTTTAAGTTCGGGGGTGAATCACTGGATGGAGTTGCACGACCCAAAAATCCTCTCAACTGATCGTCATTACCATACCAGGATGGTGCGAGAAGCTATTGAGATTAAAAAACACCAAAATTTCAATAGGGAGGATGGTTTCAAATTGTCGTCTGCATGGAATCCGGTGATTGCTAGGTGTAAATCGCAGTTTGGACCGTCGAAAATAAAACCGGACAGTGTTAGTGTGTTTTGCCGAACTGACTGTACCAGTACTAATAATGTTGGAAATGTGCGGGTGGATGAAGATTTTCCTCCGCGCACCGTCAGACGGCGCCGCGCGCCGCCAGTCCGCTCGTGACCACGGCACATGCAATTGTCGCCGAAACGTCGGGCAAATACAGGTAGAATAGTAGTTTTTACTATCAATGTATTTTGTCCATGTATTCTGTAGTTGAAAAGATTTGGTAATTTGGAAGTAGAACTGTAATTCTCAGCCTAAATTGAATTATTATTAGCAAACCAATTTTCCACAATTCAAAACCGCACAATATTTTGCATTGCAATTATTTGATTTAGCAGCTGTGTTAAATATGCTAATAAATCATTAAAACAGTTTAACATCCTTTTCCACTGCAAACGCAACAGCAACCTTTGATCGGACATGTTCAACTAAGATACCGTTCCTATTGCTTCAATAATTGAAAAGTTTCGAAACAAGCGAATTGTATTCCGAAGGAGAAAGACCGCGCGATACGAACAGGCTAGGGTTACAAGAGGTCATCGCGTTCCAAATGTTAATTTTTGGCATTGAGAAAATCGTTCAATGAAACAAAGACAATTGAAACGTTTGTGATTTACGTTTCGTTAACTCATTTATTAAATACAATAGCACCAGCTATTCCACCTGCAAAAACTAAGCTAGGGATCTGAATGCTATTTCGTTTATTTCGGAACACACAAGCTTGTTGAGATCTCCTTCAAACTTTTAAGAAAGAATAAGTTATTGTGAAATGTGGGCTTCTGAATGTTCCGTTAACCATGACGGAAACAATCAGTGTGCCTCTGACTAACCCATTAGGGATATGGTCGTGAGGGTATGTTATGTTATGTTGAGTTATTGTATTTTAATATTTAATCAACTCTGGATTTTTGACAGTCGACTAAAAATAGGGGGATAGGTTTGATGCGTTATTTAGGTGTCTGTGTGTCTGTCTCGTGGCACCGCCAAGCCCAAAACGGATAAACTGATACCAATATAGTCTAAATTCCGATTTCATAAATAAATGCCAGAAAACTGCTGTGTTGCCCAATGAAAATCAATTTTCCACAGTACTTATAAAAAATAACATATTTTCATTGAATTCACAAGTCTTTAATAATACAAAACAACATCTAACATAACTACCAATTGTAATGCACATAGCAATTTTCTTATTTTAACGAGCTACAAACCCGGAAATCGCTGTTTAAACTACAATTTAAATAACAATTTATGCAGAGTCAAAGCAAATTATTGCAGCAATACTAACAAATAATAACTTGACATACACAGTGGCTCCAAATTGTAGGTCACAGTTGCCCGATTGAACTGTTCGAGCAAAAAGCTGAGTGGTACTAAAATTTGTCTTCATTGTTCGTCAAGAATGCAGCTTAGTTACCAATATTATAGTGCTTTTGACCATTGACCGCCCGCAAGAATACTTTTTGTGAACAACGCTTATAAGGCTGTGTACTTAGTGTGTTTGTATGAATTCGTGTTTCAACATACGATCAAGCTCATGTTTTGAATGTTTTCTGATTGCGCCTGCTGTTAAGACTGCGGGCAATGATACACAATTGAGTATTCTAGTTAGGTTAAGAAAGAGTTCCTGCATTTGAATTAAATTGCTCGACCCCAAAAATCAATATTACAAAATACCTCTACGTATTAAAAAGTAGTTATATCCAACTGAAACAATTTACTTATGTAATGAACCTATCCCATAACTTTCGACACGATGCTTGTCCTTCCACAAGCCAACAATGATAAAACTCGTACAAAATTACCACAAAATTCGATCACGTCAAAAATACAATAGAGAAATAACAAAGCTAGAACTAATCTAAAAATACGCTGTGAATAACATAAAAGACCATACTTTGTATTGTTATGTGCTATTATGTCACGTGTCGTAGGTAAATGTCAAAGTGACACATATCACACGTCAGCGAGTGACCGAGATGGGCTGCGCAGACGCAAAGTGGATTGAAATTAGCCAAATTAAGTCAGCTTTGTCGTTGCACTATAAAACTGTCAGATCCATCCAGCACAGTCTATAAATAAACCACTGAACCAGTAAATAAAAAAGGCAGTGCCATTACAATTCACGTGTTTGGTAAATTGTAATGTTATATGAAAAAAAATGGTTGTTTGTAGAGTAGGTTTACGATCGAGATGTTTACGTGATAACGGCATTTCACGGAATGACTGGCAGCGCTCGAGATGAGACGGGAGATCGGTCCGTCTCTCTCTCGTTATACCTGCGATCGCGCTCGTGAGGTTTTGGTGTGACACGAGTTTCTGAACATGTCACCCGACTAAAACGATTTTAAAGACGTTATCACGTCAAAAAAACTGTTTATATGTCGAACGATGACGAACTTGTTAGTATCTAATAGTAGATTATGCCACAAGGCTTAAAGAAGTGTATTATGTCCCGGGCGTCATATTGAACCCCGAATATGAGGGATTCTACGGTTAACTCCCGAGCGGAGCGAGGGAGTTAAGGTTATAATCCTGAATACGAGGGGTTCAAGACCGCCCAAGACAATACACTTTTAAGCCCGCGATAAACATTTTTAACTAGACGGTTGCATTCCAAATTCAAATCACTTTAGTCCCAAGGGCAATAATGACATTCAGTACAACATTATGTCCCGGCTAGACCGTAGGGCTATAATGACCTACTTTAGGACAGGTTTACATGACACATAATGTCCCATTGACGAGCAGGTAGTATAAAAAAATATTTAAATTAACGACAGTATCCTAAACAGGGTAGTCACAGGGCGCACACTGATTATTTTAGTTATTGTGAACGAAATGTCTGATAGGTAATGATAATGTATGATATGAATATTGATTAAACATCTCAGCTGCAACGAGTAGACCAGAAGTCTCTAGGTCTAGTGAGAAAATAAACAGTAGCAAATTATTAGTCGAAATCAACTTTTTGTTATTGATTACACATAAACACTGATTTGCGAGCTGGATCGTCACCTGCCCCAAAATTTTGATACCTAACCAAAATTGAAATAATAAAATTAGTTCAACTCTTTGCCGGAGTTTTGGTAGAATCAACGTCCGAACCGGTGCTAGAGTCATATTATTATTTATTAATTGATTTATATCTAAGAGTAACCACTTGTACAGAGGCGCAGACATCAACCTTTACAAAACCATCGCAAAATGGGTCTTATGTCAGCCGCATAAGGTGCCCCGTATATGTAAAGGTTGATGTGTGCTCCTCTGTACTAAGTAAGGACTTATTACATACCTTACTTATACCTTTTCCTTAAACATAAATGGCGAAATAATATTCTTACTTTCCTTACTTACATTACAGTGTGTGCATTCTGTTGTACACATGTATATTTGTAAGGTTGGCAGGTCAACGCGTGTCACTTGTGACGTCACGCCTGACCGGGCGAGGCTGCGCGCGCGCCATTACCGCGACAGGAAGCCGGCGCAATTTGTCATGCAACCCTCGCTTCCGATGCGCGGCTATTTTGGGCGGATGGGAGCTAAGCAAAATTGAAATAACCAAAATTAGTTCAACTCTTTGCCGGAATTTTGGTAGAATCAACGGTCCAAACCGGTGCTAGAGTCACATCACTATTTATTAATTGATTTTTATCTACGAGTATAAGTTACGACTTGTACTAAGCATTTATAGCTTTCCTCAAACATAAATGACGAAATAATATTCTTACTTTCCTTACTTACTTGACTGTGTGTGCATTATGTTCTGTTGTACACATTTATATCTGTGAGGTTGGCAGGTCAACGCGTGTCACACAGCGTCAAGCCTGACCGGGCGAGGCTGCGCGCGCGCCATTACCGCGACAGGAAGCCGGCGCAATCTGTCATGCAACCCTCGCTTCCGATGCGCGGCTATTTTGGGCGGATGGGAGCTTTCCACAAGGCCGGCTTAAAATAAATGCCAGTAATAAACTCAGAGGCATGTAGCCGTCGGAAAGTGTGTTTTGTTTATATGCGATGCGCGATTATCGACATGCTGAACATGAATATTTTTCTCATATATTATATCACCTTGACATCCTTGATATTACAATAAAAAGACGTAGATATGTTGTGTCAGTTCTGACACGAAGTCAAAATCTGTCAAGTCAAGTCCTGATTTCGGGTGCCACTTTTTTAGCACAAGTAACCTACCTACGTCTTTTTATTAAAATATCATTGCTTGACATTAACGAAATTAATCGGAACATGACATGTGATCAGTTATAAAATGCATTTTTATTTAATTTTATTTTGTACTTTAAAAATACTTCTTAGTAAGCTCGTCATCTTTATAAGCGTAGGCGCAACAAATCCCATATCCAGTTTGCTCAAATGTCAAAAGAGCTAGCTCTAGATCCGCGATAGTAATCAAACTACTGACACTCGTCCAAACACCTTTCAATAACATTTGAATACTGACCTTACCACACACGGACTGATTTGTAATTTTAATATCTGCACTATATTATTTATTTCGCGGCATTTGTGAATAATTGCCATTATTTGTCCTTTGGCATTCTTAAGCAGTGCTAAGTAAATAGTAAGTCAGAAATAACGTGTGAATACGCCTCAACTTATTTTTGGGGTTCCGTGTGGATGGTCCACTATGGTTGAGAAACAATAACTTGTGTTTGAAGTACGTTCTTCTTGACCTACGCGTAAATTATCGAGGTTTTTTTAAAAAGGTCATTAAAGAGGTATATAGGTTATGTCAGTAGACCAGGTACTGATAAGAAGTGGAAAATTGTCCCCCGGCTTACGTAGCTATAATTTGACCGTGTGAACAAGATAGTATGACTAGGTACCTATTTACAAGAGCGTAAACGAGACAGAAACATGTTGTTCAGTGTGGTCTCAAACTGTCAATACTTTGCTCAGGTGTTCGAAAGTTATGATTTCGGGTGCCACTTTTTTAGCACAAGTAACCTATCTACCTATTTTTATTATAATGTCAATGTTTATTCCTCTTGAACTACCTTACTTTAAATAGCGCACGGGAATACCTCGGCTGGTTCGCTAGTGGTGACTTCACAACTAAGTAAATTAGTGTTAGTAACTGGGTAAGTTTGAAGTTAAAAGTGACAATTTATTAACAACCAAAAAGCTGTTTGAATGGCATCAAGCTAATAGTTATTTCCTTAAGTCACAGTAAAAAGTATTTAAGAACAGCAAAATATCAAAAATGACCTTCTCTAATAAATATTACCAAAAAACTACGCTGAATTTCTAGAGCGAAACATCAGCTCGCTCTTGACAGCTTTCAGACATACTTACGTATTCGTAAATTATCTATAATTTGTCTCAATTGCAATAACATTCACTTTAAAAGGTGTTGATGTGAATATTAAGTCTAGTAATATCCACTAATAACACATTCATGAAAAAGCGGTTGGTTCGTACGAATGGTGTTTATTATGCAAATAATGTTGAGAGTTCCGTATAGTTATTGATTGCATGTACGGGATGTGATTTATTTCTAGGTATTGATACATAAATAGTCTAAAGACAGAGGTGAGTGGTATTATTTATAAGATTTAATTTAGTTTTATAAATCGGTTCATAAAAGACCTTAAGATGCCGATGTAGCACGGGAGATAAGTAAGTTGAAGTGTTAGTGAGCAGGTCATATAAAGCTGTGGCATTTGAGACCAAAGTGTTGGGATAGAGACCATTATAGCAAATGGTGGTACATAGGGCCATAGATATGGTGGAAAATATAATTCTATTTTATTCCGCAAAGATTGTGCTTGAGGGTGTTGTCCAGCAACGAACTTTTTTTTTATAAATCATACTTAGGTATAGGAAACCAACGTGCATACTGTGCGGAGATTGCCGCCACCTTAAGTGTAGTAACCAACTTCTTAAACAGTGTACCTTTCGGGTTTCAAACCCAATATATGTCGCCACTGAACTACGGGTTTTTACAATACATAAACGGCCTATATACTTCCCACTGCTGGGCACAGGCCTCACCTCTCAACTATGAGGTGCGAACCATACTCCAACACGCGGGCTCAGTGCGGGTTGTTAGAGGGGTGTGAGGTTAGTGAGCAATTACTTTACAATCTTACACAATCGAATCGGCTTTTACAGTCGAATGATCAAGAATATTTGCCATACCAGAGTTTGTTATTCGCTCTCGCTCGTGAGGTCATCGCTGCAATGCTCGGGTTGCAGCGAGTATGTAAGATGTTTCTTATCAAATCTTAAGATTGTTGGTTACTAAATCAGATTTGGCAAGAGTACCGATTATGCCAGTAGCAGAGATCTTATTCCAATACTCGAAACCTTTGCCCCATTGCGAGGTTTGATACAGAATGTTACTTTCACAAAACGTCTTACATTGAAGACAATTTTGCACTGCTATTACGTTCCAGTCATCGTTGGGTTGACTACCCAGTGGTGGTCAACTCATTCAACGCAGCGACGACGCAGGTCAGTTGATACTCAAAGGGTCACGGGTACAACTCCCGCACCAGCACAAGTGTTTGTTGGTGAACAGATATTATCATCTTTGTGGTTCTTTCGTTGTTCCTGGTAACAATTACACGAGGAAAACCCTTACTTTGGGACCGGAGCAATGAATGTGATGATGACTCATATTTATTTTTCAACATCACGCCCATATTCTAAATGCTTTATAAAATCCATTCTATTGCATAGCATTGCTAAAAAAGCGAATAAATCTAAGAACCGTCTAAATGCGTTACTAATATTCTTCGCATTAAGACACGTTGATAAATGAAATATACAAAACATACAGATAATTCATTACAGCTAAATACCAGACAAAGGGGCAGCCTTGCCCCACACAGCGGAACAAAGGTACGCGTATGAATAAATATTCATAATGTGCGTGTGATTACCATATAGTGTTGTGCAAATCGCCGATTTAATTGTAACTTTTAACTGTAAAAAAATCGTAATTCTGAAAAAGGATCATCGAATGGTAACGTCGCAATTTCCAAGTTATAAAATTAGTCTATGTGCATCCTGAAAATCCATTTTTAAAACTTTATATCATATCCTGAAGGAAGGAACAAGAGCCACGTTGGCTATTGATTTTATGATAACCGGGTCATTCAGAAGCCCACACGCCGACGAGCTAATTTGAACTAAACATGCCTAATGCCTTTGGCGGCTGTCCGGGTTGCTTGGAATATTTATTAGTTTTTTCCATGACCAGTGAGTTACCCGCAATTCATTAATCTAATGAGCACTGAGTTCCGGCCAGGTTTGCACTCAGAATCATACGGTTTTCAAGCTACAGTGCTTACCCACTGGTCCACGACGCCCCAAAATTCAAATTAATTTTAATTATTATGATTGATAAAAAGTCAAACTATGCGTTGCGTCAGCTCTAAATATTTATAATAATACTATGAACCCAATATATAATACTTGAGAGTTCGACCACATTACGATTGAATTATTTACTAATTACCTACCGGTTTACAACCGTAGGTTTCAACCAAATTTTCATCTTCCTCAACTATCGTTAAAAAAGGCGGATGGTAAAGAGCGTTTTAATATTAAATGATCATTTAGATAGATAGATACACACTTGAAATTCTAATCCATAGTTAGGTAGTTTAATGATTTGTCTGTCTATCTAATACTTAATCTTATTTTGACAATTGTGGTGATTATATCAGACACCCGTCATTTATAATCTCAAGTGTATAGTCACCTTTAAACAAACAGCAGCGGAACATGCAAATCTTTGAGATTAAAATGTTGATTGTCCATTGTTGGTTATCTTGACATTAGCCCCTGGCATTATCGAACCCACTATCTGTTACAACAAGTCCGCATGCTTTGTCTCTATGAAGTAACAATAGCGAAAAAGATGAAAGCTTAGACCTTAGACATGAATCCTGGCACTGTCAATGAATCGCGAAAATTTGTTAAGTTATTTTTGTTGTGATTGCTTAAATCAATAAGTATATTGTATTTAATGTTGGTATTACCTATCTGTAAACTGTTTCGTGTGCAGTAAAATGCTTCACCTTAATAGGGCGCGGTCCGTTTTGTGTCAAAAGTGATGATAGCGCGCTCACACGCGTCCCGAATTTATAAATTGTATGAGTGTGAGCGACATGAGCGCGCTATTACTACTTTTGACTCAAAACGGACCGCACTACTAATGTGATTCTACAATTATTTTTACTCAATATTGAATTCAATTAAGAAGAGCTTCTCTTTAGATGTAAACTTTGTGTGACATTCTTAAAATTAGGGAATAAGCGTGTGCATTTAAAATCTCTAGTACCTACTTATAGACTCATCCTTGAAACAATCTTACAACCAAGTTAGCATTGATAATAACTATTGTTTAATCTTGTATGTCTATAATGATTCTAAAATACATAATTTAAGTTTACACGCCTACATTTCCTCGCAATCCCACACCCACATTGCATATCGGCATACTTCGAGTAGCCAAGAATTTGTCAATCTATAATAAATCCACAATATTAAGTGAATCGTAATTTTGTTTAAGTAACAAGATAATATTATACCTTATTGTTCTTTCTCATTAACATGCTCGGTAGTAACCACTAGGGTAAATTGAACAAACAAACAACAAACAAAAATAACTTTATTTGAATAGAACTGTTACAAAGTACTTTCAAATTATCAAATCTAATCTAAAAGCTACCACCAATTGTTTTCAGCCATGTGGCATTTTGTCTAAATAATACTAATATTTTGCTGTTAATAAAAATGGCACAAACTATCTGTCTCCCCTACACGCACGTTTCTTAGCCGTAAATAAATTATTTTTTCATATTTCAAGCTTAATTATTTACAATTATTTATTGAAGCATATTTTCGTATGAATAACTGTATTTGCAAGAACAAACGCAACGCTAAAGCATAGTTTGAGCAATTGACATATTAAGGCACTTACTTGCAAATGGCGGCAGCAACAAGAATAAAAGACAAACAAGAGACAAAGCTATACAAAAGTTAACTTGTTGTTGAAGACCTGTTTAAGTGTATATGAATAAGGGGGTTAGTCACTACGTAAGATGTATAGTCTCAAATAATCATTTATAATTTAGCTTTTACGAAAGTGACATTGATGTAATTAATCTACCTATTGTTATTAATAGTTTCTGCTCCCACAACTCTACGTCGTTTATAATAATAATTAATTCATTATAATATTTACTTAAACTTAAGGAAGTACTCTAAAATATATAGGTATGAATAGTAACCAAAAGCGTAGTAAGTTTTTTTTTAAATCTTATTATCTTAATCGGCTCGGTACTTCTAAGATTCGCAAATATCTGCGCAAACGTGTTTAGAAACAAAGAGATAGCCGGTGGTGGTTTACAAAATACCTAGATGGATTGTGATGTAGCAATGATAGTAAAAAATGATGGCCAGAGCATTAAGTGGGTCGCCGAGACAGGTCCGGATGCCAGAAACTAGTCGTTTGAAGGCTGCTGTTCACTTTCAAAGGTTTTCGGTGTATCTCATTTGCAAGTGACACACCCATAATGTGGTTTGAGATAGATTCTTGAAGCAAAAAGAACATTTACTATTTGGGAAGAAATTGGGGAGGTGGTGATAAAGCTCTCTCTTGGGGTTTAGAATACTTGTTTAGCGAAAACAATAAAATTAATAATTAATTAAAATAAATAAAAAAAGTTTTGGGTCAAGTTACTTATTTTTATTCAGTTACGTTGCAATAAATTCACACGTAACTTAAAGTGATCTGTAAATGCTCATTAGAAGTTTTTACCTGCCATATCTACTGATAAAAAATCGAAATAAATAACTTATTATTTTTTTGCAACGAGTTTATCATAGAAAATGACCCTTGCAAATTGCAAAATCACCGCTAAATACCATAAAAGAAAACTGGCATAATTGTTTGACTTTAAATGTTTTTGCTAAATGTGCTTTGCTGTTAATATAATAATAATAATAAATATCCTTGGACATTATTCCACACAGCGCCATCTAGTCCCAAGTGGGATAATTAGGTGTAGTCCGTTATTATGGATACTAGACAACGGATAAACATACTTAAATACTTTTCTTTTGGATTTTAAATACATACTTATTATACATAGGAAACACCCGGACCAATATAAACAGACATGTTTATGCACACAAATGTTTGTACTGTGCGGGGATTGAACCCGCGACTTTTGGTGTAGTATCAGACTTCTCAACAATTACACTATGGCGGTCGGCTGTTTCTCTAGATCTTCCAAAAATAACTCAAATACCATTGCGTCCATTAGCTATTAAACATTTCGAGATGCGTGCATATAATTAAGGCCTCATTGACGGCCATTTACAACCGACCATAAGTGAATATTGCTCGTAAAAGCTAACCTTCCCCGTATGTAAACTAAGCATTATTAGGTTCGGAAACATGCGTGGGAGCAGTTGCTAAACAATGCAGCCGTTGTTACGAATGTTTCTGTAATAACTTGTAATGATAGACTATTAAGCCGAAGCGTAAAAGTCAAGCAAATAAATTAGTATCCCGCTGTTGGGATTATGCTTTCTTGCTTAAATGGTTTTTGCAATGCGACATTTGATCATGCTTTAGAGACTATTGTTTTCCAATGTTTTGCAGATAGTGTTGTGTTTACGTAAGGAAAACAGTGTTTATTTCAATAAATATTGATTTATTGTTTCAAACATTCAAATATTATTGAAAACACAAATACTTTCTCCAGAATATACTTCAGAACTTCAAAAAATCAAGGAGTTTTTAAATAAAACGTAAATGTTTAGACTGATATTTTTTTGTTTAATAACAAAATATGGCTAAGTATTAGTTATATGAGCCAATATCGGAATATTCGGAATTTTGTCTGGTAATACATCAAATCTTATTCTAAAACACTCCACCGCCGACTGCATCATCTACATTTTATCACGATGATATCTCGGTCAAACGCTAGTCTATATTAGATAGCTAAGAAAAAGGAAAAGCATCATTAAGTTTTTAAAACCCTCAAGCTACTCGTAACTAACAACTGAAATGTCAGACGAACACAATTAACCACCTTGTTCTTAAAAGTAGCACCTTTTCGCTTATTAACGAGTCCAAAAGAGTCATTGTCGCTTTCAGTTTTCTCAAGCTACAACCCACCAGCATGGGCGTACCCAGGTAGGGCCAGGGGGGGGCAGCTGCCCCCACCTAGAAGTCAATTTTCCTTACTAGTGGGAATTAAAAACGTGTTTCCTACTCTCTCTACGAAAACGAAACAGGTATGAGCTGCCCCCTCCTAGCTGAAATCCTGGGTACGCCCTTGCCCACTGCAAAGTAGAGGGGCACCAGGTAAGCTGCATAGTTATCAAAGCGGATCCATCAGAATATGCAAATGCATGCGACAGTAGCTAAGACACAAGTCACACAATGAATATGCAAAAATCAAAGTCTTTCACAAGCTCAAAGGGTACCGAGCAAGGCTACACTACCTCACGATGTGGTCGTAACAGACTCATTTAGTAATTAAATAGAATTTGCAAAACTAAAATTCATTAAAAAATATTATTTATCGTACGTAAACAAACTTATTCAAATGTATGCACTCGGCAGAATACCATTTTTGATTGCCCAACCAAAACTTCATTAATAATTAAATAAGTGAATTCGACAATCACTCACTTACTCAATTTTCAGAGATCAAAAGTCAAGTAGTGAGAAAACATATTAAAAATCTATGTAAGACCGTATTTGGGCTCATATCATTATCATTATCTTAACACTAGCGGCCGCCCACGACGGACCCATACATATGGGTTTATATTCTTCCGCAAGAAATGAGCTAGTCTACACAGAAAGCTTTTTCAACACGAAACTAGTCGAGCCGAGCTTAGCGCGTTCAAACAAACAAACAAACTCTAGTTTTAGATTATAGAAGTATAGATTTAAACAAATAAATTCTAATTGTGAATTATCTTCTATTTGGTGAATTATGCCACCATCACTCTTCCACACTACGATTATCTTGAATTTTGAGTCATACAGTTGTTGAGTCCTGTTTAATGTTTCACAAAAAATTAAGAATCACGTTTAGCCAAGCTTACAGCGTTATGTTCGCAGCACCGTTTAGCAATTTCAGTGATTAACATTAATTACCTTATTCATTTAAATTTTTATTTGTGAAAATAATATACAAAGAAGACACCCAGACCAATACAAACAGTCATGTTCAGATTGTTCATGCACACAAATGTTTTTACAGTGCAAGTACTAGTAAGCAACTTCTTGACCATAACACCGAGTTTGTTGAAATACGAGTATAATGTTGATGATATCGTTATGTTTGTTTTATTTGTAATAGGGTGCTTTATTGTAAATGAAAATTAAACAATTGCACAACCTTAAAGGGCAAACATTAAAGTCAAAGCATGGTTTATACCTGACAATCTGAAATTAGATAACATCGGTCCGGAGTCACGAGCGTTGATTGATCGCGGTCGTTGTAAAGCTCAAGGAACGATTTATTCGATCATCGATATTTCTTTGATTATTTGTCATCTCGCTTTACTGTAATTCAATCAGAAGCATATACATGTTATTGGATTCCAACTGCTGGGTGCAGTGGGAGATGCTGCTTCCTTCCTCGTCTTCAAAATACGTCTGTTTTGGCCTTTTTAGGCGAAAATTTTGTTTTTTAATGCCATTACATATTTATTAAATTTACACAAAACCGTCCTCTACACTACAGTACCCGCTACACAAACATACTACAAATCAACACTTTTATAAGAACTTGCGACTTACCTTCCCGTGAGAGAAACACCCATAAAAAACCCAAGCAGCTAGGATAATGATTTCGCCAGTTCAATACTATCCGCTACACACACAATACTGCAATGAACCACATTATGAAAACTTGCGACTTACCTTCCCGTGATAGAAACACCGATAAAAAACCTAAGCAACCCAGCTAATCGTTTCGCCAGCTTTACTCTTTAAATTCGCTCGGCGAAGATTGAGCTTCAAAGTTTTAACACAACTCCATAAATAAGCAGTATTTAAACATCAATTAAAATAAGTAATAGTTTAAATGTTTAATACTTAGATAAATAGCTATTTTGAAAACGAGTGAAAGCCTAAATACATTGAAATAACTACGAGTAATTTGCATGGGCCGTGTGCAGAATCATCGATATTTACGTCATTAGGTGTTTCTATAAATAAATATTAATATAACAAAGTAGAATTAGCCCGAAAAGGAGCGAAACTCTGTCATAAGTATGTCTCATGACTAACTATTCTCCTGAACTATGGGCATAGTAAGTTGGACTGGTTGGTAATGATTTGTCACAATATATTTGGTTAGTAGTAGAACATTATTTAGGATTAAGCTGTTAAAGAATTGAGAACGTTTTGCTAGGTTTTTAGACGTGACCTTCCACCTTCTAAATATTTTATGTTGCTTTCTGTATTTACTGTAGAAAATATCAATTTGGTCTGTTTTTTAGTTTTTTTGTATGTAACTCTTTTTCTTTATTTATTAATGCTAATCTAATCGGTTACCTATCATAAGACCGAATTTTCTATTCCCGAATTTCATTTTCCCGAAAATGTTTCGTTTTTTTTCGTTTGTCATTTTTTCATTTTCGCGAAATGACGTTTGCCACTGTATCAGTTGACCAATTATGAATTGGATTTTTTTCGATTGCCAGCCGTTTCAGTAGGCCACAAAACGTCTTACCAAGTGATGATTGGTCGAAATGACACTTGTCCGAAGTATTGTTTTCCAGAAAAATCGTTAGACCACTGTTTCGATTGCCACATTTTTAGTTTACCAAACGATCATAAAAAAGTTACGGGTTAAATGCAAGCTACATAATGGCAGACAAGGAATTTTTGGATTTAAAATAAAATAAGAAAACAGCAAACAGCATGCAAGTATTCAACATGTAAGTGTAAGGAAAACACAAGAATTCCGTCACGGCTCCGGCATAACGGGGCTCCGGCGGTTCCTCGCGTGCTAATCGTCGCAGATGGCTTTTGCTCAGCACCACAGCTTCGGCTTGTTGGCCGGCTTCGCCGGCCAGCCTCAGCCGCGGTGCCTCCCTAATAGCCACCTGCTCCTCAGCCCGCGGGCCACCTCGCCCCTCCATGCCTACGCGCTTTTAAATAACACTCTTGGGGTAGGGCAAAACAAGTACCACGTGGTGTCGGGGTTGACTGAGTCGGATTCGCCCTAAAGTTGAAATTCCTGTAAATCAACGTTAACGAGACGGTGAACGTTATCATATAGTAGTTGAGGCCTAGTAATATTCGGTAAAATGTGATTTAGGCAAAGTGATCATATGCCAAATAAGTCATCTGGTAAATGAAAAAAGTTGAATAAAGACTTTGGGCAATTGTAAAAAGTTAATTCTGAAATTCGGTTCAACGTAGTTCGGTATAACGACACTTATGTCAAAAGATACTCCGACGGGTTAAAAATATGTCAAACAATACATCTGGCAAATGAAATGTTGGTCAACAGTTTTCAGTCAAATGAAATTCGGACTAGTAAATTTCGGGCCAGTGACGGGTTCCCGCTGAAATCTTATTTCTTTACAAGAATTCTATATGATATTCTTAATAATCAAGATGATAAACTCAAGTATGCAGTAAAGAATATGAATATGAATAATTTTGGAGAGCACCTTGGCCCAGTGGTTAAGCATTCTGGCTGGGAGCTTGTGTCCCGAGTTCAAATCTGCCTCGTTGGGTTGGGTCCCTATGTGTATTCTGAAGACAGTTCACCATGACGGCAGCCGTCAGTGTGTTCTTCTGACTACCCCGTTTGGGATCTGGCTGTGAGCGTATGTTGTATTAATGACATGTTAATTAGCTGCCTGTGCAAGGACATATTCCGAAAGTGCATCGCTTGGGTCTCGTCAAGATAAGTGTTAACTAGGCAGAGATTGATACACTTAGTATTGTTTTCCAGAAAAATCGTTAGACCACTGTTTCGATTGCCACATTTTTAGTTTACCAAACGATCATAAAAAAGTTACGGGTTAAATGCAAGCTACATAATGGCAGACAAGGAATTTTTGGATTTAAAATAAAATAAGAAAACAGCAAACAGCATGCAAGTATTCAACATGTAAGTGTAAGGAAAACACAAGAATTCCGTCACGGCTCCGGCATAACGGGGCTCCGGCGGTTCCTCGCGTGCTAATCGTCGCAGATGGCTTTTGCTCAGCACCACAGCTTCGGCTTGTTGGCCGGCTTCGCCGGCCAGCCTCAGCCGCGGTGCCTCCCTAATAGCCACCTGCTCCTCAGCCCGCGGGCCACCTCGCCCCTCCATGCCTACGCGCTTTTAAATAACACTCTTGGGGTAGGGCAAAACAAGTACCACGTGGTGTCGGGGTTGACTGAGTCGGATTCGCCCTAAAGTTGAAATTCCTGTAAATCAACGTTAACGAGACGGTGAACGTTATCATATAGTAGTTGAGGCCTAGTAATATTCGGTAAAATGTGATTTAGGCAAAGTGATCATATGCCAAATAAGTCATCTGGTAAATGAAAAAAGTTGAATAAAGACTTTGGGCAATTGTAAAAAGTTAATTCTGAAATTCGGTTCAACGTAGTTCGGTATAACGACACTTATGTCAAAAGATACTCCGACGGGTTAAAAATATGTCAAACAATACATCTGGCAAATGAAATGTTGGTCAACAGTTTTCAGTCAAATGAAATTCGGACTAGTAAATTTCGGGCCAGTGACGGGTTCCCGCTGAAATCTTATTTCTTTACAAGAATTCTATATGATATTCTTAATAATCAAGATGATAAACTCAAGTATGCAGTAAAGAATATGAATATGAATAATTTTGGAGAGCACCTTGGCCCAGTGGTTAAGCATTCTGGCTGGGAGCTTGTGTCCCGAGTTCAAATCTGCCTCGTTGGGTTGGGTCCCTATGTGTATTCTGAAGACAGTTCACCATGACGGCAGCCGTCAGTGTGTTCTTCTGACTACCCCGTTTGGGATCTGGCTGTGAGCGTATGTTGTATTAATGACATGTTAATTAGCTGCCTGTGCAAGGACATATTCCGAAAGTGCATCGCTTGGGTCTCGTCAAGATAAGTGTTAACTAGGCAGAGATTGATACACTTAGGCCATATAGGTCAAGTCAGGCTAAGACATTTTCCAACTGCTATTGTCATCTTGACGTGGTTGCCCACTGTGCAATGGCAGACCACATAGTCACTTACCAGCTCAGATGTATTTTGCAAGTCATACATAACACTCTCTAGTGAAATGTGGGATCTCTATGTTATTACCATAGTACCATTATGTATCACTTTCAAGCAAAGATATGACTCTGATTGATGAGCGCTCAAATGTTTGCACTACCGAACCTACCTTTATTAAAAGCTAACTGTCACCACAGACCATTATTAAATGCTATTGAATTGTGACAGTTTAATAAAAGTAATATTTGATCATTATAATAAGTCGATCCCGTCTCTTTTGACAAATACAAAACTAGGACATATTTTTTTGCAATTTTTATTATTTATTCTTCGAAGAAATCGAAACCTATGAATATGCATATATATACCTAATTCTAGCAGTTCTCAAGTAATGGTTACACGAATAAAACCAACTTTGTTATATTTATAGAGATAACTGCCTCACTTGCGAAGTTGCAAAAACATAATGTGTTTCTAATTTCGATCTCTTAAGCCAATGCAATACCTAAACAAACTAGTGCTTAATCTAACATTCCTAACTAATAAATTATAGTACTATAATCAGAAAGCAATTCAAGCATCATGCCATTTCGCAATAACGGCACGAAAAGCAAACATTAGCTTAATTAAGTCGTCTCGTGTGGATTTAGCGGCATGTGCGCGCGCGCAATTTCCCCTGCAATTTTCCCAGTTGGACCAATCTGTCGTCATTAGCATGCTGGTGTCGCAATCGGTAGGACGTGTGTATATTATGGTGCCAGGATCTAGAAACTGCATTTACTTTTACTCTAGTTTTCTAAACCAGTGTTAGGACTCGAAAATATGTCCTGGTTTCGGGTACTGTGTGTTTCAATTGTTTTAACAAAGCGAACTTTTATTAGCTTCAGTGAAATGACAGATTTTTGAAGGAAATCTGTAATTTCCTATAATTATAGGTATAAATAATTGCTTAATATGTATGTTTGACATGAAGTATTATTGATCTATTTAGTTTTATCATAGCCCGTGGATATTTGAAACACCTGAAGCATCACTCCTCCTAAATCAGTAAATACTGACCCCCTTATTCATAAAAACTTAAACAGCTCTTATAGAACACGATAACTTTTGTATCGCTTTGTAACTGTCATTCTTGTTGCTGCCGCCATTTGCGAGTAAGTGACAGAACACGTCAATAGCTTAAACAATGCGTTAGCGTTGCGTTCGTTTTTATGAATAAGGGGGTAAGTGATTGAATAAAAGCAATAAACTTTGTATTATTCATCATGGTGATCCCCAGATGTGTATCTGTGAAGCCAGACACCGCCACCCACGGCAGTAAAAGTACAAATAACCTATTTAGTCCTGGGAACTGGAGGCGCGGGTAGACTCGACGACGAATGATGATCAATTGCGAATTTATTGTCTTTCACGGGAGATAGGGTTGCCAGGTTATTCTTTTGTGGTGATATTTGTTTTAGACTTATAATAGTTGTAATAAACCTGTGGGTTGTTTGGGAATGATCGCTTTCTAGCGATAAAGCCGCCCGCGTTAATGCACTAACGTCAATCTGTATTTCTTAATTGATTATTTCTGTTGTTTTGGTGTGCAATAAAGCTTGCGAAAGAACACTGTTACTTTTTGGGAAATTACCGTTCTAAGGATGCATTATTTACAAAAAAAAATATATCTAAGTGTGTTTATACGTTATCTGCTATCCCATAACACAAGCATTTAATTGCTGAATATGCGGCTAGAGGGCGCTGTGTGGAAAAATGTCTAGTGATAGTTATTAAGCTGCTACCGCGCAGAAAAACTATCAAACCTGCCAGTGTCGGTAGTCGAGAATGATACTTAAAAGAAAAATGTGTCATCATTATTTTTTAAGTTGCTTTAGTTTTAAAGAATGGTTTCCTGTCTGTAAGAGATGGCTCTCTGTCGATTTGACCGCCCAAATGGTACATAGGTTTTGCAATTCAGTTACGCTACTGTCATGTTTTTCGCACAATGAAGTGTATCTAATTGTTTATACATTAAGAAATAACAGTTTTAGCACATTCCCTGTTCCATGAGTAACATATGATTCAAAACAATGTATTTTCAATTGTGATATTTAATCGACAGGGAAAGTATTTGTGATCCCTAATTTTCAATCTATCCCGCTACTTCTAACCACTGCTCCAAAATAGTTTTGTTTTCATTAACAGCCCTGTTAGAAACGCACGAGCATTATAGATGGCAAACTTCCAAGAAATTTGCTGCTAATATACAGCATGTATTCGTATCTTGAGGAAAATCGCTGGTAAAGTAAGGCAATTGTTTCTATTATAGTACTTGACACAAAATTGTCCGTAGAAAAAACCCAATTTTTATTAGCATTTTAGAATAGCTGTGACGTGTAACAACAGCAAAAGGATAAAAGTGCAAATTCTAATAAGAGTGGAATAGAAATTGTGTTTACTTTATACTTCACAAATAAAACATACAGCATATTATCAGGTCCAGACATTAGCTGAGTGGGGTCCATTTAATCTTGGACTTCGTGACACTGCTGCCTGGTGGAATTTTTTGTTTGTTTTTCTTTTGTTATTTTTTCTAACCATTTTTGTTTTGTTTGTTTATATCTGTACGTTGCCATGTCCAGGATCAATAAACGTTTTTTTTTTCTTTCTTTCTTTCATATTTTCGTGCCACAGGACAATATGTAAAACATGTCTTAAAAAAATGAGTCAGTCCAAGCAAATAAAACAATTAATGCCCAATAACGTGTGACCTCGTGTGACGGACACCCAGACACGGTGACAGATTGGTGTAATTATGTAATAGGTATAGCCGCTGAAGGAATGGGAGCGTTGTTCGCGTGCCGGCTCCGCTGATGACGCGACTGGGTAAGCCGTGGACCTCGACAGTTACTTACACACGAATTGCTAAAAATTCATTAAAACACATAGGGTTCCATAGGATCATCTATACTGCATTTTTAAAAGGCCCGGCCAAATCTCCTATGACCGTAAGTACATGCCGATCTAAAAGAAATATATATCCCTGGACATTATGCCACACAGCGCCATCTAGCCCCAAGATGAGCTAATTAAGGCTCGTTTTCATGGGATACTAGACAACGAATAAACATAATTAAATACTTTTTCTTCTGTAAATACATACTTATTATACATAGGAGACACCCAGACCAATACAAACAGACATACATGTTCATGCACACAAATGTTTGTACTGTGCGGGAATCGAACCCTCGACTTTTGGTATAGTAGCCGACTTCTCAACATTTCACTAGTGGTCCGATATAGAAAAGGTGTCGGCGAAATAAGGTCATGTAATCCTTTCGCACACTTTACATTAACTGCCAGCTCTCCAGCGATGAAATATACCGATAAAACCCTAAGCAATCCGGATAACAGTGGTAAGCCCGCCTCTTACCTCATTGAAAGAAAGAAAGAAAAAACGTACAAACAAAGGACAATCACTTGGCAAAGTGAAGGCTTCTGAAATCTTCATTCCCAATGCCGGCAACTGTCGGTGTGCGATACTGTGGTGTGCCGTTGACTTCCCCTTGTGGGGGAATCCTCGGTAATATTCTCAAGTCCGTAGTTTCAGTGGCAGCCTTACGTGCATGTATCAGATTTCATGGTCCATATAAAAAAACGTTCTGATTCAAACCGGATGAAACTGACGGTTTGCTTACTATACGAATGAGTTGCAAACGAATACAATACCTACATATTTATGTCTTTTCAATTATAATAACTTTTACGTATATGCAATCAATTTAATGTAGGAAATGGAGTCTATTTATTTTAAGTATTTGTCTGTATGTTAATATTATTATTATGTTTTTATGATATTCACTGCCGATTGATTGATAGTATTTAATGAAAATAACTTTAATAATGGCCTCGTCATTTTCAGGGCAGTGTCATCGGAGTTATAGTATTTTTTTGTGAATGAAGAGATCATTTTGCAGCAATTACATTCGATTCGATTATTTACAAGAAGTATCAATAAAATCAATAGAATTTAAAACAAATATTTAATTTTGTACGTAAAAATTCAGTCAAATACTTAGCACATAAACGCACTATTATGTTGAAGGGCTCAAAATCTCAGATAGCAAAGGATGAAAGTCATTTATACCAAGTAATTAATACAAGCAAATGCCAGAGACCGTATAAAATGCATAATTATCTTAATAAGCAAATGTCAGCATTAATATTCATACGAGCAGAATTTTGTCGCAACCAAGGTACTTTACAATGGTCATTGTTCTTCATTGGTTATTCTTTTTAAACAGGAGTTTTGATTCACAATGTATGGTTTTGCATTGTAAGCACTGACACAAAAATACTCCATTGAACCATACAAGATAACAACATAAATACTTATACCTACGTGTCAGGTTTTACAGGACATAATATCCGCAAACATTATTGTAACATTGCTCTTATGTACGGTGGACGGCACATCACTCTACCCATTTCTGGTCAGTCCTCCTTACTCTATTGCAAAGAAATAACATTGGGCAAGAGCGAGAGAAAAAACGGAAATGGGGTAACCTGATGTGCTGTTGACTGTACTCTTAAGCCTTTCCGGGTTGTGCATATTTGAGGTAGAACCACACCTTCAAACAAACACAGCCCGACAAGTTTTCACTGTCACAGTAGCTTTGATCATTTGACATAGGACTATTTGGTATACAAAACTATAATCACATCATTGACATACATACTATATGGGCAGTTGGATACGGCTTACAAGATAGGGCAAAATTACATTACGTTTCTTCCAACCGCTCCACCACTAAACCATTGCGCCGACCGAAAATCCAATTAAAGTATCTTAGCTAAAAGATAAAAAAAATAATCCTTCGCTCAAAGTTTAAAAGATCTTCAAAGAAATTAAGAAATCGTCCGCTTTTTCTAACACACAAAGATACCATAAATTTTCTTCGCTTACCAAACTTATGTGTAAGTTTAACACGCGTTGCCAAACCTTAACTTAGGCTTAACCTTAATCCGAACCTCGTGTTTAAAACTAGATCATTATCTCCAAAGACAACGCAATATGAATATAAATAGGTTTGTCTTTCGACCTAATACAATTGTGCAAACTATAGAAATGATTTGCATAAGCCTACTTAAATTAACATAGACGTAGGTACAGGTTTGTACTAGATTTCGAAGCTTAAAAAACATTTTTTATTAATTAAGTGAAGGACTGCTCAAGATTGGAATTGCAAAAAAAAAAAAGATAAAAACAATGAAATCATCTCCTCGTTTCAACGATTTATCATCACACATAAAAAAATTATTCACAAAACTCAGAACTAATAATCATGCATTAATTTTAAATTTCTTCCATTTCAGGAGTTTTTCAGGTGACTAATTTGTAATGACTTGTTTTTACTACCATTTGAAAATTAAAACTGGGTCGTTGGTTGCATTCAATGATAAATTATCATATTTTCCTGCTATTTATGGGCTGCAAATGGAAACCCCAAAACGAACTCAGGGGGAAAATCGAGGTTTTTTTAGACATTCCGTTACAGAACTACTAAAGTAACATTACAATAGCTTTCCTTCAAGCATTATCGACCATATTTATGTAACATATTTTTAAATATAGCCTTAATTATTTTCCCACAGTAAATTACAATTCGCTAGCTAGTTATAATGGTTATCGCAAAGGAAATCTCCAGCCATTTCCTCTGTGCATCCGCTAGAACCGCAGCCATGACGTGGCTGCTTTCTCTCCTCCAGGTTACGCAAAACTGTACAAGCAAGTAAATATTGCCTCTATTATGCCGAAGTAGACACGTATTTGACTACTACCTTTACGGATTTTAAGGCCCATGTAGATCTCGATTGGCGCACATGGTGATGACATAACATAACATACCCTCACGACCATATTCCTAATGGATTAGTCAGAGGCACACTAATTGTTGCCGTCATGGTGGACAGAACATTCAGAATTCGCCGAGGGAATTTGAACCTAACGTGGTAAGGGACGAACCTGCCGCCGTTAGCCTGCTCGCCCACGTCCGACTTTTTGTCGGACGTGTGCGTTGCTCCAATGCTATCAGTACGTTCTATTTTTCTCCTACAAAAAATCGGTCACCGATTATCGGACGTGGGCGAGCACCCTTATCCGGGTTGCTTAGGTTTGTGTCGGTGTTTTCCATCACCGGAGAGTTAGCCGCAAATCGTACAATGAACACAAAGTGGTTATGACAAAGAATGAGACCATTAGGACAGCTATTACCTTAGACTAATAACTGTCCTAATGGTCTCATTCTTTGACTTTCTTCTTGACGACGCTTCTGCTGTAACCGTATTTCAGTAGTTAAATATACTAACAACCTAAGTACCTTTAATGTTGACAGGTTTTGTTTCTTGACTGATAAATGTTGCTTACCTGAAACAATAAAATGAATAATATTAGAATTGCAAAGTGGTAAAAGCCATATGAGAAATTCAGTGTCATTAATGAACATTTAATTGTCCTCAATCATTTCATGTCGAGTCGTCGATGTTGGCAGCCGGATCCTACCCGGGGATTCTTCGCACCCCCTGCCCCGCCGTTACCATAACCGCTGCCGTAGCCAGGAATAGCGGGGCCGCCGGGGACTGGGGGCCGTTTCCTATGTCGTGCCATCATTTTGGAGGGGTTTGCCATAATCGCCACGCTTGGCAGGCGGGTTGGCGATCGCAGTATGGGCCTGCTGTTGTGTGGAGACGCTGCTGCCCATCTCCTGGTGGCTGTGGCCCGAACAAGCCGGGTTCCGAAAAGGCTATAGTACCATAGACCACATTCATACGCTGCGGCAAGTTATACAGAAGACCGAAGAGTATAACTTGCCACTTTGCTTGGCGTTTGTGGACTATGAGAAGGCCTTTGATTCGATTGAGACCTGGGCAGTGTTGCAGTCTCTCCAAAGGTGCCAAATAGACTACAGGTACATCGAGGTTCTTAGGTACTTATACCAAAACGCCACCATGTCGGTCCGATTACAGAACCAGAGCTCTAATCCGATCCAACTACAGCGAGGCGTGAGACAAGGAGACGTCATATCTCCGAAATTGTTCACAGCTGCGTTGGAGGATATTTTCAAGCTTCTGGACTGGAAAGGACGCGGCATCAACATCAATGGCGAGTACCTAACACACCTACGATTCGCCGATGATGTAGTTCTTATGGCTGAGACCTTGGAAGACCTGAACATAATGCTCGAAGATCTCGGTAATGCTTCTCAAAGAGTGGGTCTTAGGATGAACATGGACAAGACGAAAATCATGTTCAATGCCCATGTTGCACCCGCTCCAGTTAACGTTGGGAACATTACACTCGAAGTTGTTGACCACTATGTTTACCTGGGACAGGCAGTCCAGTTAGGTAAGTCCAACTTCGAGAAAGAGATCTCTCGTCGAATCCAGCTCGGATGGGCAGCGTTCGGGAAGCTCCGGCATATATTCGCGTCCGAAATTCCTCAGTGTCTCAAGACGAAAGTCTTCGACCAGTGTGTGTTGCCAGTAATGACATATGGGAGTGAGACGTGGTCGTTCACTATGGGTCTCATAAGAAGGCTCAAAGTCACCCAGCGAGCAATGGAGAGAGCGATGCTTGGTGTTTCCCTGCTTGATCGAATCAGAAATGATGAGATCCGCAGGAGAACTAAGGCAACCGACATCGCTCGAAGGATTGCATCGCTGAAGTGGCAGTGGGCGGGACACATAGCGCGGAGAACCGATGGCCGTTGGGGCGGAAAGGTTCTCGAATGGCGACCACGTACCGGACGACGTTCCGTGGGCAGGCCCTCCACAAGGTGGACCGACGATCTTGTCAAGGTCGCGGGAAGCCGCTGGATGCGGACAGCGCAGGACCGATCGTTGTGGAGATCTTTGGGGGAGGCCTATGCCCAGCAGTGGGCGTTGTTCGGCTGAAATGATGATGATGATGATGAATCATTTCATTATTCAATTGTCATCAAAACTAGTTACCAAATGAATGTTTTTTAATACCATAATTACCTACCGAACGGAATTACAGACCAACAGAAAACGGAGAAAACCTGCATAATAAAGATGTCATGCAAATTGCGTAATCGTACAACAACGTCGAAAACAAAACACCAGAATTTTTAAAATATAAAAATTTACAACAACAATTATAAGTATTTATCCACGCACCGAATACGTAAGCCGGTCATGACCAAAGGAATCCGTCGCGGTGTCTACATTTGCGACGTCTGTCGATAATGGCGGTCGGCGAAGACAATACCACAGTATAAACATACAGTAGAACATCTACATACAAACGTGCCACTCTCGGTTTGAATGTGTGCGTGCGCGTCGCGCGCCGTGTCGCGATATCACGCACACGCGATTTTACGCACACGCTAGCATAAAATAGGGAGGCATAGGGAGGCGGCAGTACGGAAGGGCTGTGCCGCGTGTCTGTGTGCACGCTAGGCTAATAACTCAGCCTTAGATAGCCTACTGTATGGTTTATACTGTGTTTGAGACGTCTGTCGATAATGGCGGTCGGCGAAGACAATGCGTTGTGTCACGTGATGACGCAACGAGTCGCGCGTGCCTGTGCGTACGCGCATGGTGTGCCCTCAAGGGTTAGGAAAACAAATAATTATATTATCTATAAGTACGGCTCAAAATTGACGTGATTGGCGGGGAAAGCAGTGTTATTACAACAGTTTGTTCAGATTAATACCAGAGTTTTGAGCATCGGCGTAAAGTTGCCTGTTTATCTATCTATTTTATAAAGCATATTTATGAGAATATTCTAGAACTTCATGAACTGTTACAACCCTCTACTTTCTACCAACAAACCACGAGGAGTCATGTGTTCGACTTTAGCGCAGTCCGAACTAAACTGTTTGCTGTTTCCTTTTTGGTGCGCTCTCCCTGCGTCTGTTTTTTTTTTGGATTTCTTTTTTTCTGGATACATACAATATTGGTGTCCTAAAGCAAGAGTCACTAGGCATTTTCTGGGTAAGCGTGTTCAACCATCAGCCTCGTTACCGCTTACTATCAGGCGAGAATGAGGTCAAATGCAAACCCCTAACAAATATAAAATATATAATATACTGCATACTTTACGATTTGGTTTTAACTCCAATAGACTACTATTGGACAACACTTGTTCAGGCTAACACTAAGTAAAGAGTGGTGTATTCCAAGCATACCACAGATAGAGGAAGACTCAAAGGGTTGGCAAGTGACTACCTACCTACCCTATCCTACCTATCTGGTTACTATAAATAGTAACCAGATAGGTAGTAAGGTTTATAAACCAACAAATCCGGTTTACAAAGTTAACTAGATTCGATAGCAAAAATCAAATCGAAAAAGTTACAAGTAGAAACAGACAAATTACTGACTTAAAACAATCGACAACACCAAACTCTAATACCATCTGACTTTTAACTAGTAAAAACTTGTACTATGAGGCGTTGCTCAAAGTGGTACAGTACAAAAAGACCAATTGCAACAACCTACTCAAAAAAACCATAAGTTACAAAGGTAATATAAATGACCAGGAAAGAACTTTGCATTGCAAAAAAGGCTGAGCGTCTCAATCATATAACAACATGAACAAATCATATCATGAGAACAATCGAACCTTCAAGCCCAGCGAGTTAGCCCACAAAGTTGTCATATGCAAATACATTCTCATTCTTCTCGAGCTATCAACAGGCTTGTCGCGGCTTTGTCTCGTCTTCATCTAGACAATTAGCCACGCCTCTGTGGTGTCGCGGTTGCGTGACATGCGCAAGAGTGGATGGGGAAAGTTTGTAACATATGGAGTTCTGTGAAGTGCTGCATGTATTAACAGTCTGTGGTACTCGTAAGTAGACTACTGTGTGGGTTGAGGTGGATTGCTATGTAAACTACGAAAACTAATGGGTTTAAGATCGAAGAAAATTAATAGCGTCTTCATGTAATAGAATCGGGTTTGCATAGTGACTTTCAACGCACACACAACGTTAGCATCTGAAAAAAATATTTGTATTTCAAATTTCAAGAGGCTACCAGCAAATATTTGTTAAGGATGAAGAAAATACTCCTATCTGCATTCCACAGGCCCAACTATACTAAGAATGTCATTTGTATCAGAGACATTCATAAGTAGAAATCCACTAGAATGGTAGAGTAGAATATACAAGCGTCACTCTGTAGCCCTTTACACATGTCTATAGTTTTAACTTGTCTTCAGTTAGTTTAGTTTTAAGCGACTCCGGCGCAACCACATCTCCCTTCCAAAGTGTTATGTAAAAGTTATTTTCACTGGATAGAAAAGGGTAATCAAAGCACGAAAGGTCTTCGTTCTATAAAATTAAAACACGTAAACTTTGCAAAAGTGAAAGAACTGCTTATAAATCTATGAGAAACTGGTTACTGGTTGCAAAACATACGGTTTTATTGATGAGCCTACAACAACAACGTTGCATAACTGTAGTTTTGTACATAATTATTCAAAGTTTAAGTCAACCCGTCAGACAGGCCTACCTCACATAGCCAGAAGCGATACTTTAATGTGTAAATAAATAATGTAGCCTAATTAACGAAAAAAAATTCAAACTATGCCATTAATTGCAGGATCATAGCACATCGCCATAACGCAACTTTGAAACCTCATGCTTTTGCTAAAACCATTGCCCAAAACAGTATTTGGTAGATACATTTAAAAATGAAACCTTTGCCACAGTGATAAAGTAAATATCCCATTGCGAGTCGATGTTGAAACGCTAACGACAGGTTCAAGAAGTTGCGCACACGCAAGTATTTAAAATAGGGCTGTCAAATGTTACAAGTAACATTATGAATGGGGTAAATAAAAGTATACTAGGGACCAAATATAAATGGTACACTTAAATTGCCAAATAACAAGTAAGCACTGGTGGGGTCTTGTCGCGATTCTGGAACGTTTAGTACTGGCTTTTCTGATCACATGAGTTTATTTAATAATTCTCTGTTGCACAAAATTAATTTGAACCCATTTTGCTGACCTAATAGGGTTGTCTGGAGGAGATCGCTTTTAGCGATAAGGCCGCCTACGTTATACTGCTATATCTCTGTAAGCATTTTTATGTAGTTGTTTTCTTTGTGCAATAAAGTTTATCTTATCTTAGGGTAAGAAGTTCTCTCAAGGAGTTGGCGATATGTGTTTAATTTTCACTTAAAGCTGCGATCTTATCAAAATTTTTGTATAAATATCTTCCAAGTTATAATTGTGAGTGATTTTAATATATATCCCAACCCTTATTAAAAGACAGCGAAAGCGTGACGCAACACGCAATGGTGAAGCAACGCGAAACCATAAACTCACGCGCAGCCGATCTACTTCAGAAGCTTATGGAATCCATGTGAATGAACCGTTTTGCAATGAATGAACATTACAAACAACCGACTCATATGGCTGATTGATTTTTTCTTTTGAATGTTACGTCGAGTAGAAAATGTTTGTACCATTTTAGATTTCCAATATTTTCCGTATGATCATTGTGTGTGACATAACCTGTTCATGTTCAGTTTTGTTCCAATTCTCATGATTATTTGCAGCCAAAGGACGTTTACTCTTAAAGCCTTCTTTATAAAACAGGCTACTTTCATAGAAGATGGCTTAACCATGGTCTTATTACCAGCTGCCGGCATGGTGCCTAGATGCAAGCATACGGTCAGACCGAGAATCTAAGACATTTTTTTACAGATCCTCTGTGGATCATGCGAGGGATTTCTCACGGGGTTTCAAATACAAATACAAATTCATTTATTCGTCATCATAGGTGATAAAAAAAGGTTGACAGGATAGGTATGTAACTCCATGATTCGCCTTGATTGACATAGGTTTAAGTGTACCAATTATCATCATCCCAAAACCTTTTAACTGAATAAACACTAAAAAAAACTGGTTTTCTGCAACATTTAAACTACGGTAATAACTATTATTTTTGCTCGTGACCACTGCACATGCAATTGTCGCCGAGATTTCGGGTAAATACAAGCAAAATAGTAGTTTTTACCGTAGTTTTTTTAGTGTTTATATGGTAAAAAATGCAACAAAAACTTTAAAAACCTTTCTACTGAATTCAAACTACAGATAGTATTATTAGCCTTTAAAAGTTTTCGCTATGTTGCCATGTAAACTTATTGGCGTTTTGCTCTGAGCTCCAGACTAACGACGCCAAAATAACTCTAACCGAATTTCGAAATAAATAAGTAAGAGCAAGTAATTGTCTGAAGTAACATCTGATGTATGCGTATTACTTAAATTGTGATTATAATTAATTCCGATGCGATGATACCCGCGATGATGGTCTGCTCCAGTTTCGGTCATTTGCGATTTGCATGCCAAGTGGCTTGTGATGAAAGATGTGTAATGTAAGCTATGTTAGTTAGATTTCAATGATTATTATCTGGGACATCTTTATATTAAGATCAGCTTGCTGCAAGCTAAGTGAAGCTCGTACGATGGGAATCAGAGACTGCTAAACATACATAAAATGCTTGAAATTCCACTGAGCCATTTGCCATATTCCATGATTTTTGTGGCAACACAACAACACACGTCTGTGTAGCACTTGTAATAAAACCTTTTTTTTTGTAATATTTTCTTTATTTCTGGTCGTTTTTTCTGTTTTTTTACATGTGTTTTTCTGTGTAACTTACTTAAAGTTTCTAAATTCATATTTCCATAATTAGACATAACATAATAACACCTGTTCTACCAGTAAACTTGCTTTTTAAGAGCTATCGGTAGTCTCTTCTAGTTAGCTAAGATGCTATCACAACTTTTATTTCTTTCGCCTTTTATGTCTACTAATCATGTCGATAACACCTACGCCTGTTGCAACATGGATGCTGTTGGTCGTCAAGGTCAATACAGATTGAGATATCCACATATCAAAATATCAAGATACGAGTACATGCAATGATACCACTCAACACCAGTCTGCTGCGGGCGGTGTGCCCCCGCCCTAACGATGATGGATGGGCAGCCATCTTGGATGGAGGTAGGGCCCATATTTCTTAATCGTATTATTTAATTCGTTTTGTACCTATTAAATATTTACAATTATTTAAAAAAGGCTTTGGTACCTCATAAAATAAATCATGACTGAATGTCTAAGTCTAGTGATTGCCGAACGTCACTATTGTAGCGGGTCACCCTTTTTTGTATCAGTCACTGTTGAAGTTGTCATTTCGCTGACTACAATTATTAATCGTACTATATATGCAATTTGGCGATCACAATCTGCAATGCACTCCGCTCGCCGTGAAGACAGCGCATGAGTGCTCTTACCACACAGCCATTGAGGTGTCTTTCGAAAAAGCAAATAAAAGGTAATTAATATTTACTTTATTGATTATTGTAACTGTCGGCCATTGTGGGGAGTCTCAAGACTGACACAATAATAGTATTATTGCTGCGCACTGTCACATGTCAGCGCGTTGATGTCTTTTCTATAGATCCTATAAATCAATAAATAAGTTTGTCTTTTATGCGCAATAGAATGAAAAATATTATTTCTGCCTCGTGCCAAGAGTGAGAAATCCACACTTGTTGAATATAACATATCATTTATTTGCCAAAGTAGGTAGTGAATTTTAATTATGTGTATCAATTTAAGGCTAGGAGAATAAAGTGATGTACAATTAACTAAGGCGGTCTTATCGCTTAAATAAGGTCACTTTGTGGAAACTTTCAGGTGAAGAAAATTCATATGATTCAAGAAAAATAAGAACAATAATAATAAACCCTGACAATGTGTAAAACAATACGTTGTAAAAAATAAAGCAATCGCATTATTTATCTTCACACGTTTCCGCAGAAGTTTGATCACAATGTCAGTACCAATTATCGGCTGTACGCCTCGCGATCGACCGCGTTAACTATTACTCGAGTGCGGTCACCGCATGCTAAGTAGTCGAATGTGTCGCACTCGCTAAACGCTTGCGCAATAGGAGGCGCATTAGGGACGTTGCGAAACGGTATGTCGCCATTTATGGTCGCTGTTCCCTTTGCCATTTGTAAGATTTGCTTAGTTGATGATTTTTAGAACGATTTTTAATTTGGCTTTTAGATATTTTAGCATCAATATCGATTTAAGCATCATTCATCCAAAATCATTGTGAGGGTCAGTAGCTACCTACTTTATGGCAAACATAAGAGGCTTGATATTTTTACAAAAGGAGGCTTTAAGCAAAGCGAGTTTTTTTGCATAAATCTTCTTTTTTTTTAAACTAATACGAATGTCAATCTACGTGGTAAGAACTTGTGTATAGGCCATAACACATAACTTAACAAACCCCAAAATATAAAAAAAAACAACCGATGCTATAAAGAGTCACAATTAAGAAACCCAAATGAATTAGAACCGTTTATTTCAATTATTTTCCTCAAAATTAGGCTATTGCAAAGCAAAATAATAAACAGCCATCGTATTACCATTTTTCCATGAAAATAAAACCGCAAACAAAATTAATAACCAGTGATGAACACATTGACCTTTGAACACTTGTTTATCACCTTTGTTCCACCTCATGACCCTTGTGCACCCCGAGCTCAAATGAACAAAACAAACTAACCTTACTTAAACAATGTTCGCGCAAACTATTATGAAACTCTTACACATGTTATACAATTTAACCAAAATTCACACAAATTGATATAATGTCGTTGAAGGCTAGGGCTGTCAATATATCGAAGTTGTCATTTGATTACCCAGAAGTTAGTGTCAGCAAAAACGTATTTATGCACAATATGTACACACATCAAAAGTGTCTAGGGATATCTCAAGCATTTTCATACAAAGTATAGCTATTGGGGAGGCTGTAAAAATTAAAATATTGATACCAACGTAGAAATTTTTAGGACACAGAAACTGCTATATCTGCCCTTTCAGATTGTATAAAGAAATTCATTGTGGTAGCATTATTGTACAATCGTAAGGACGTTAAAAAAAAGACAGATTTTTCTTTTAAAAGGTTTCAAAATTTTAGCAAAATCAAACGTTTTTTTGTAATATTCTTAACCTTTATCTTATGCCTGTTTCCTCGAGTTATTCTAAGATAATGCTGAGCATTATCTAATATCTTTGATTTTGCTAAAATTTTGAAACCTTTTAAAAGAAAAATCTGTTTTTTTTTTAACGTCCTTACGATTGTACAATAATGCTACCACAATGAATTTCTTTATACAATCTGAAAGGGCAGATATAGCAGTTTCTGTGTCCTAAAAATTTCTACGTTGGTATCAATATTTTAATTTTTACAGCCTCCCCAATAGCTATACTTTGTATGAAAATGCTTGAGATATCCCTAGACACTTTTGATGTGTGTATGTACAACATATTGGGCTAGATATACACGTTTTTTGTTGGCAAAATAGAACGGCCGTATGACGGAAATATTGTACCAAAATGCAATTTACAGGGCAGATTGACCAATACGGCCTACAGTGGCTGTAAGAATGGAAGTGTTGGTTGAATAAACCACAAAGGTTCACTCGGCAATGAAGAAAATTACTCGAAGCAAACAAAATCCCGTGGCAGAAGACCCATTTCAGCGTCTTCCTCAGTACGGGAATAAATCTGTATCATTTTGCATCGTAGCCCAGTGGCGAAGCACTCTAGCCCATGCAGCCCCAAGTTTTCATCTGGCCGGAACACAACTTTGCGACAAGTATTTCAATATTCAAATTCACATCTTCGCCCTTTCCCACGTTTCGTTCGCATTTGGTCGGCAGAGTGTGGGCTTCTGTATGTACCGTTTACTTTGACGGTATCAGTCAGTGTGATTTTGACTTTCCTGTTTAGGATATAGTCTTGAGCGTATAATTATTTGTACCCCAACCTGAAGGGTGCCGCGTGGACAGCCCTGCGCCAAGTCGCGAGGTCAATTCCACACTCAATGTCAATCGGTATTATGAGTACGACGGTTCGGAACTTTGATAAATAAACAATAGCGTAGTTAGGTACGGTTTAATTATCGCTGTGTTTGTGAGATTGTGGGCTGATTAAGTTGGGAAACAAGGTTTCAGTTTGTGTTAATTTTCAAAGGAATATTGGAGTTGAGTGAGATCGAACTTACCAAAAATCAAATGTAACTCACTTTTAGGCGTGTTTAGAAGTTTTCATGCTTATGATAAAAAAACGGATCTTACAGCCTTGTACGGATTAAGCGTTCCAACCTAGCTATGTAGAATACGCATACGTACGGGTGAAATAAAAATAATATATTTTAAATGTACGATGCTGTAAGTACAAACTGCAACTACTAACTACACGTACAATTATCCCTCGTTCACTGAGAATTACGTAAACCACAGTCAAGAGTATTGGTCATGTTGATATCAAACTCAAAGGCATTCAATTTAATAATGCTGAGTCAATTTACATTCTCTGCCTTTCCCTGTTGATGGCATCTGACAAAACTTTTGATTGTTTGCAATCTGATTTGAGCAAAATGATATTAAATCGCATCCCGAATTGGTGAAACGCGCTAAAGACCGACTGCGTGATAACGTGGATGACGGTACTAAAAGTGTGCCATATTGTATTGCAACGATTTCGCTCATGTAAGTAATCACCAGATTTGTAGAGAAAACGACAAATAGATATTTCCCATAGAAGTTGCCACTTAGGTAAGCCTTAGAACATTACTTTAATAAGAGTAAAATGCTTTTTAGATAATAAAATGTTAGTAAAACTTTTCAGGAGAAAATCAACGAAATCAGATAACGTGATGTGAAAATTTTTATTGAATTCTCAACGAAAGGCAGATCTCTTGACATTTATCGTATGCGATAGGTACTATATTGAATATGCAGGAATTGAGTCTCACTTCTGATGATGTATGCAATAGCATTGTAAACGTTAAAATATCGCTCCATAATTTAGACTAGAAAAGACGTAATTTAGAGTGCTAAATGAAAAAATTGCAAATCAGACCACAGGGATAGTCAAGTTGACGTAATCCACTTAGAGCAGTTTTGAATAGTACAATCGCAGATAGCACGAAATCTCTCCGCAAATAGCACATATGAATATTTTTTCATGTGCTGTTCGTGGATTTTTTTATGCCAAAAATAATATTTCATGCTTTTCGCGATTGTGCTATTCAAAACTGTGCCCTAAGGACCTCCGACAAGCCAGCTTGTTTAATTACCAACTAACACATAGGAGTAGCTTGCATTGCCAATAGGCTCTCCATATAGAAAACTAATCCAATGCCACGCCGTTTTTTATTTACTTAACCTTACGATCACTATCGCGCATTGATTGGCAAGCTTTATTAGAGATAATTGTTATCTTGATTAAGACACTAATTTTGCGTCGAACAAACATAACCATACGGCTGTTAGAATTATATTCCATCTTAAGAACAAGAACATAAGAGCCAAGCATTCGATTCTGACTGCAAAAGTACAATATTATTATTATGGAAGGTGTAATAAAAACGAATGGAGTGAATGATTTTTTTCGCTACTACGAGTAGGTATGGCGAAAAATACGCGGGCAATAAGAATTGAAAATTAACTGTCTGAAATTAATACATCATGATTATTATTACAATTTACGTTTGTTTTGAAACGAACGTGGGATTCTCTATGTAATAAATAGTGTGTTGAAGCGTCAGTTGGCAGGGCACGGCAGTCTTCGGGCTACCAAAGAATATTCAGTGGATGCGTTAGCAACATGCCGCCCTAAAAATTCAAGAAGTAGACCCATGTTCAGCTTATGACCAGAAGGATGTGCGCTTTTGTTAAGGTTTACACCAACACCTGTACAAATGAATATTCCGTTTTATGGTTTAGATTCACCTTCCTTCCTTTTTCCCACCGCTTGATATCTTTCCTCTTGAGCTTAGCTTACCTGTAACAAAAAAATAATTCGTTAGCTAAATATCAGATATTAAAAATATTGCTTGAGTCAAGCGGCTAAATATTTCATAAATTGATGATCTTAAATTCTATCTTTCACAGCTTTACGAGTTAATCTCCGAAATAACTTGGACTAGTGACTTGGAATTTGGAATAATGATTTTCATATGATTAGTAAAGTCAGGTCAAGTAATAGAGTAAACCAGGGCCTCCTGAATCCAGTGCTTTCTCCCACTCGGCCACCGAGGCTTAATTGTCACGAGTTCAATATAATATCTTGAAACAAATACGTACTTATCACGAGAACTGCCAAATTATCGACTTATTTCCCGTTAAAAAGAAAATTATGTGAAAACTATATGAATTATGAGAATTTACTAAACACTACTGATTTCTAAGCGAACTTACTCAAAACTAGCTTCCTAAAAAAAACGTTTCCAATAAATATTTACATAGCTACAAGTATCGTGGTATTTATTCCATGTGATATTATATCGATAATGACTTAGAAATACATCCTAGGCATTTAATATTTTATGTATAAACGAAACCATTCCGAGCTACTGGTTAAACCTTCTTACATAAATCGTACTAAAACGCCAACAGGTTCATTATGAGCACAAAAGGTAGTTTACCTAGTTTACAGGTCGCACAATAGATGCTTAGGGCTCACTCGTTAGTGCCCAAGGTTTGAGCTTAACTGCGACTTATCTTGGACTAACCTTTTATGACTCTGTTACGCTATGGGTAAGTTAGTTTTGTGAAATGAACGTAGGTACTAAAGCCGATTATTTGGAAACTACCACGCTTATTTCAAAACATGCTTGTTATTTTATTACTCTCATCTTCTGTGTTACAATACATAACCAACATAATATTTTTTTCGTTTTCTTACAAACCTGAAGGTTGTCTGGAAGACCACCTAAATTGTACATTGGTTGCTCTGTAATTTAAAACTGCCGTAATGTTTTTCGAATGTACAATAAAGAATATCTATCTATCTATTCTATTTACCCACAATGCTCTCTTGGCTATATACATCCTAAGAAAGTAGTCGATCACGCTAAGTGATTTCGATAAGCTATTGTGAACCTAACGATATAGATGGCGGGTCTACCGCCGTTATATTTTTTTTTGTTCCAGTGATTCTATGATAAACATCAGGTGTTTTACTGACACTACTGAGGCATTGTTACAAGTAAAGCCCAGTTAACCTTATTTTGAGAACGCGCTAGTTAAATTGACCTCGCGAAAAGCAAATTTGGAAAACTTTTGTAAACAAACATTTCTAGAACATTCGTACACATCGCCTCCTTACTCGAAACTATGCAGAATTCATAACTGTGGGTGTCTAATATTAATATGCATACTCAAATAGATGCAACCCAGACACAGAGCTAACTCAAATGTATGTCACATGAATGTTTGTCTTAGGTTTACTATTTATTCAAGAACTGCATATCATCATCATCATCATGTCAGCCGAACGACGCCCACTGCTGGGCATAGGCCTCCCCCAAGGATCTCCACAACGATCGGTCCTGCGCTGTCCGCATCCAGCGGCTTCCCGCGACCTTGACAAGATCGTCGGTCCACCTTGTGGAGGGCCTGCCCACGGAACGTCGTCCGGTACGCGGTCGCCATTCGAGAACCTTTCCGCCCCAACGGCCATCGGTTCTCCGCGCTATGTGCCCCGCCCACTGCCACTTCAACGATGCAATCCTTCGAGCGATGTCGGTTGCCTTAGTTCTCCTGCGGATCTCATCATTTCTGATTCGATCAAGCAGGGAAACACCAAGCATCGCTCTCTCCATTGCTCGCTGGGTGACTTTGAGCCTTCTTATGAGACCCATAGTGAACGACCACGTCTCACTCCCATATGTCATTACTGGCAACACACACTGGTCAAAGACTTTCGTCTTGAGACACTGAGGTATTTCGGACGCGAATATATGCCGGAGCTTCCCGAACGCTGCCCATCCGAGCTGGATTCGACGAGAGATCTCTTTCTCGAAGTTGGACTTACCTAACTGGACTGCCTGTCCCAGGTAAACATAGTGGTCAACAACTTCGAGTGTAATGTTCCCAGCGTTAACTGGAGCGGGTGCAACATGGGCATTGAACATGATTTTCATCTTGTCCATGTTCATCCTAAGACCCACTCTCTGAGAACCATTACATCAGCCATAAGAACTACATCATCGGCGAATCGTAGGTGTGTTAGGTACAGTCAGCCAAGAAAGTGGTCTACCACTTTTGACAAAAGTTTCTGCGAAATGTAACGACCGCTAAGGTTGACTTTTCTAACAGAGTTTAACACATGCACAATTATGATATGACGTTTTGTCTGTTATTTGAGATGCCTGACATTTGTCGTCATTGGGTGACTTAGTTCAACCTCATTGAATGCGATATAATCTATTTTGCTCAACCAAAACCATGTCGATCTTTTTAAAGAGAAACTTATTACCACTGAAAAAGAAAGTCTCACTGACAATTCTACTGTCAAGTATTTCCGTCAATGAAATTATAATACCAATCAAGATGCGATAATTCCAACTTGACACTTGGCATGACGTTATATCATGAAAGACAAAGAGAGCAATAGTCTCTGACACAAACTCATTGCCAGGGGAAATTGACCTTGTTGTTTCATGACGTTAAAACGAATCTCAACCGTAGGGTGGTAGACCATATTTTTGGCTGACTGTACTCGCCATTGATGTTGATGCCGCGTCCTTTCCAGTCCAGAAGCTTGAAAATATCCTCCAACGCAGCTGTGAACAATTTCGGAGATATGACGTCTCCTTGTCTCACGCCTCGCTGTAGTTGGATCGGATTAGAGCTCTGGTTCTGTAATCGGACCGACATGGTGGCGTTTTCTTAGAGGTACCTAAGAACCTCGATGTACCTGTAGTACCTAAGAACCTCGATGTACCTGTATATTTGTGTGTGAACTGCATATTTGTGTGTTAATTCAATATTATATTATTCACTTCTATGAATGGCTCTAAGAGCAACTTACGGTGGGTTCGTTAGATTCGACTATTTGAAAGTACTTTATAACAGGTCTATTTGAACAACCATGTTTTTAAATATTTAACCCCGGTTTTAGTAGTAAAATTAGAGAATTAATAGTTTGACAAACCTTTTAAAAATAAGTTGTTTAAGTACCTTTTCGTAACACGCACTCACGCCTGTATCATAAACGGGTTTTATAGGCGCACACTTATGATTGCCGTCTTGGTGAACGGAACATCAAGAAGCCCACATTTCGCCAAGCAAATTCCTATAACGTAGCTTGCTAGGCGAGTCCGTGATCCGGGTTGCTTAGGATTTTTATTGGTGTTTTCCATCATCAATGAACACAAAGCAGATGATCTTGATTTAGGCAAACTCGGGTTTCGAGCCAAAGTGTTCACCCACTGCGCAAAGAGGCTCTCCTATCATGTTTTACCAAATATGGTCTAAACCGTTTTACCTCTTTATAAAAGCCAAATGAAACAACCTTAACCCTCTCACTTCCTCAACACGCCCTTATTTCCCTTCTCGGAATGCGAGTGATTTAGCTAAGTCGAGCAAGGTGCGCATACGCCGAACCGGTCAGGATAGAAAGGACAGCCATCGAGGTCACATATGAACAGTTCTAAGACGAACTAGTCTGCGGCTAACTGCTGTTTATGGCGTGGTTAAGTGACAGGTGCTTTATAGCTAGATCAGATATACTACTGAGAAAATTTGTTAAAGTGAGCGCTATGAAATTCATGTCGTACACACACAAACACAGCACAAACACAGCTCGTAATATCGGTGTCTGAGACTGACTGACGAAGATCTTTGGGTTATTTTTGCGAAAAAATATTTTTGTATGAAATTATTACTATTACTTTTAAGTATGAGTAAATTAGGAAAGAAGATAGACAACGCAAATGTAGAAGTATTCCAGTACTTTTTAATACATTACTAAGTAGTATTTTAAATGTATGAATAATCTTACTAATATTATAAAGGTGAAAGTTTGTATGTCTGGATGTGCTGTGTTGCTCTTTCACGTAAAAACTACTAAATGGATTTTAATGAAACTTTACAATAATGTTGCTTATACATCTGAATAACACATAGGCTACAATTTATAAAGATATTGTGTAAATTGTTGAAAATATAAAGTAAAATATGAAAATGTACGCGGCATCACGTGGTGTAGCATGACAGACGACTGCTGTCATTAACGTAACTATGGGTGCGTTCCGAATTTAGACAAAATGTAATGTGTACATTAAGTCCACGCGGACGAAGTCGCGGGCGGCCGCTAGTAATAACAATAAAGATAGAATATACGGCCTTGCCCCATGCGGAACATTTTTTTCTAGGTTTTAGATAAAGCATTATCCATAATGTTTTAAGAAAAATAACTTAAAAATAACACTGCTTGAGACACAATTATTAGGTCATGTCGTTGTAAAAACATTATAGGTATATAATTACATTACTTAAACATTGTTTTGTGAATAGATGATTATATGTCGCCTGTGCTGATAACCATCGGCAATTCATAGTTCCATTGTTGACAAGTAACAACATTGCTTGTCACAACAACATACCACGTGTAAGGTCGAACAACACCATCTATCTTAATTTCCCGGTCCGGACAACACTTATATTTATTGATACCTGTACTATTATTTAATATAACAACCATAAATTTCATATCTTCATAAAGATGATTAAAATTGAACCATAATAATGCCCCACGGAAGACATAAATCTAAATGTTTTATAATTTTAGTTCAGCGGTACGTTAAAGTAATTTATGGTTTATAATAGCTAAATAACAGTCTCAGATAGGTTAACGAACCGGCGGAATTGGAAGGTCTAACTTAGACAGTTTTCTAGACATTCCGGTGCTCTGGGGAGCGGGTGGGTCGGCCAAGTGGCTAAACGGATCTCTATTTGGACCTGTGTTTCATCGGAGGTAGGGTTGCCAGATAGGAAAAATTGAAATATCTGGATACATTTGCTAAATGTTGGGTATTTAGGGGTTTCAACGAGTTAACAAACATCCGTTACACTCAGTTTCGATAAGAAATAAACATTCACTACCACACTCTAATAGTTCTAAGCTCATTGGAATCATGTCATCGTAGGATTTGAAGGATATTGGCTTAACTCTCACACTTGACCAATGTGGGCTGGTTATCATAAAACAAAAGCCTCTTTTGATAGGAAGGTTCAATTCACCATGACAGCTACAACGTGGTTTTGTTTCTCTGACTACTACAAGTAGCATATTGTCGTGAGCGTTATGTTATTTTAAGAAAAAAAAACAAATGATAAAAACACATGATAATTCAGATCTTGGTTTTAAGAGCCTGTTCAAAAACACGCCTCACCCCAAAATCCTGTTTCACGCTCCAACCAGGCGATCATCACAGCCGTTTAAGCCGTCCACAATCACGAGACGCCGAGATCACAGTAAACAGAGAACAGTAAAATATCTACATACAATCGTGCCGCTCTCGGTTCGAATGTGTGCGTGCGCGTCGCGCGCCGTGTCGGCCCGCGATTTCACGCACACGCTAGCATAAAATATGGGGGAATAAGGCGGTGGCAGTACGTACGGGCTGTGCCGCGTGTCTGTGACCACGCTAGGCTAATAACTCGGCGGGCGGCCTCAGAAAACCTACTGTTGTGTGTACTGTGCCGAGATCGTGCCGACGCGGGCGCAGAAAAACGCCCCCGAGCGCCGACGCGCGCAGAAAAACCGCGGAGCGTTGCTAAAAAACCGCACGCGAGGGCTTTGACACCGGTGACCACTAGAGATTTATGAAAGTTTTTTGTTTCACAGTTCAGCTGCGATCATCCATCTTGTTTTTGTTCGAAGGAAAGGTAATGTCTTAGAATAAGGTAAAAAATACAGTCTATTTTTGCTGGGGGTTAACGGACTTAAAATGAGTTTACGTAAAACTATCATCCATTAAACTGTAACCGTTATCTTATCAGCCAATTCCTATAATTTGATTCTGATTTGATGATTTCCGTAATTTGACACTGAACTGTAATTACATTGTAATGTTTTATTGTGATGTGAATAAATCTATAGAAAACCCCCAAACCTTAATTCCTCAGTCACAATTTGTATCTTTTTTTCCTATGAAACATAGGCAACAAACATAATACATATCTAAAAGGTCGATTCATAAAAAAAAGTTAGGTACTTAACAGGTGTTTAGACAGATAATGTAATAAGAGGCCACTACAGGATACATTCTACTATTCTGCAAGTACTTTGTTCTTATTGCTATTGCTTAATCATATCAAAATAGTGCTTAGAAACTCACCATTTCCACTTATTTCCTTCCCTCAACCCCACTAGTGCTTTCTACCCGGAAAACGAAAAAGCAGACATAGTAAGTGATAGACTGGTCAGATCCAGGTTAATTGAGCTCATATTAACGACATAATCACTTAGGCGGCTCATGTAACGGCGAATGATGTAATATTACATTAACTTGCTGCAAAATGCCAAATATATCGTGATAGTAACATTATTAGATTATTAGCAAGATAACTCAATTACGAAAACCGCATTGTCTGTGAAACTCTATCTTGTTGTTCATTTGACGATAACTAAAGCTTGATTGCAAAAAGTTAGTTAGTTTTCTTAATCTATGGTAAAGGTTAATCAATCTGTGGCGTAATATTTCCATGTGATCAAGCATTAAGTGTGGGATTATACAAAGTAACCGCCAAATTCATAAATGTCAATCAAAGTTAAGCACGCCGCACAACTTATGCCGTCCCATAAATTGATCAAAGAATTAAAAATGACAGCTTAATTCGTAAGAGCTTCTCGAAATTGGGCTGTTACTAGATCGATTGAAGTATTGAATCTTTATGCACATTCGAAATAACAAAATACAACAAATAGGTAGGTACTCTTGGTGAGAGAATTTGAAAAAATCTGCCGAGCTTTACTTTAAGAACAAAGCTTAACAATTTCAAGTAAATTTGTTCTTTAAGTAAAGCTTTTTTTCAATGTTCAACTTTATTTTAGTCCAATTATTTTTCGTTTCTCATGACCCACTATGACAGAGGTTAGGAATATTCGTCAGGAGTAAAAGTTTTTTTTCCATTCACTTTCCATTAAAATTATCAAAACATGAAGAAGCACAAATAATTATAATTATATTTCTATACATACTTAAGAGTATTGGCTTTTATATGTACAAGAATTCAACGGTCAACGCGGTCCGCTGTGAATTACTATTTTTTTTTTAAATATTGAATCGGTTAATAACGCGCTTCTGGATCGATACCCTGGCTCTTACTTACATTACATAATCCTCCGAGTGTAAAGACCAATTTTGGTACAGCCCTATGTACCTTAGTTAGAAGACAGACATTTATTATGAGATAGTTGAATATAATATCATCTCCATCAATCAAACAAAGGCCTTCCCACACAATTTTCAAGTCATCAAGCACGATGTAACCTTTCAAATAACTAGAAGAAAAACGTTCGAAAAACCCGAGAAAGTAAATGACGTAACCCTTCTCTCAACTGCTGAGGTTTTTGTTCCTGTAGCTTTTGTGGTGAATATAAATAGCTTTCAATTTACTATCTAGTACTGCTCTAATAGAGCAGAAGCAATGATCTTATATATATAAAAGAAAGTCGTGTTAGTTACTCCACTTATAACTCAAGAACGGCTGAATCGATTTAGCTGAAAATTGGCATGGAGGTAGTTTAGAGCCAGGAAAAGGACATAGGGTACTTTTATTTATTTTACTTTTTTTTTATTATTATTTTTATTTATTGCCCTTAAGGCGTAACAAAGTTCGCCGGGTGAGCTAGTATTTTGATAAAAAAGGAGTAGATAGGTTATGTCAGTACTGAGGCGAAGTCAAAAATTGTCCACGGGGTACGACGTAGGTAATTTTACCGTGTTATAACGTGTGAACGAGACAGTACGATTATTTACTAGAGCGTAAACGAGACAGATGCAGGTTGCGAAGTGTCGTCTGAGACAGTCAACACAGTCAATGCTTTGCTCAGGTGTACGAATCGTTCTGATTTCGGGTGCCACTTTTTTACAAGTTATTATAAAATCATTGGGCAGAAGCCGTCAGCGAATAAGGCTTTTGACACAGGCTACCTAACCACATGAACCTAAATGATTCAACACATATTTTGTTCTACTATAGCACCACTGGGTCATTGAAACAAGTCATCGCTACATCGGCTTAATCACCACATTTGCCTGGCAATCACTGACATTGATAATTTAAGTTCGAAATATCAGAAGCACATCAGAGCACGAGATACATCAGTAGGATCCACAAAAACCATGGCCCAATATTAAAAATATCTATGCGATCAACAAAAATTTGTGCTGGTGCGGGAATCGTGCTTGCGACCCTTAATTCTCAACGTGCGTTCATAACCACGGCGCTGAAGGGGTCGTCAACTCCAACCCAACTGAGAAGTTAAACAATCAAATTAGTAATGGAATGTGTAGAAACTTCATGCAGTTTAGCATTCTCGCAATCACTTATCTTATAATGCTGCATGAAACACTTAACAGCTCGCCAGGTAGTATATTACCAGCACCAGCATTAAAAGACAATTTACTAAATTTATTTAACAAGTCGCAGATTGCGGCGTAGTTAGCGATAACTACTGAAATCCATACACTTACTAAATAGCTCACGAATGTTCACATACAGTCGACCCCAACTTAGGTAATGACTTTTGTTGCGTCAGAATAGAATGATATTATGTAGGTGCCTGTGGTGCAGTTGTGACAGTGATCGGCGACGATCGCTGTTGTAAAGCAACGCACGCCGGGTTGGAAATAGACTGGGTGACCACCCCGACCGAAATTTTGTGATTACATTACACACCTCCAACAATCCGTACTGAGACCGCGTGTTGGAGTATGGCTTGTTCCACCTCATAGTTGAGGTGACGCCTGTGCCCAGCAGTGCAACGCACATAGGCCATTTCTGTATGTACAATGGCAATGTTACTTATATAAATTTATACTAACCTGTGATTCAGTCGATGGCTGATCGGTAACCACAAGGTACGCCGATGATAATTAACGTATGCCTGGTTAGGTAAATGGGGAACCTCCAGACAGAGCGTTACAGCTGAAGTCTTTCAAGGAAGGAGTAAATACACATTTCTCAGGTCGGCATGTACCTCCTTAGACCACATCAGCACTTATAATCAGGTGGGATTTGTGCTAAAGACCCCGGCTAATATGCGCCTCATTGAATAAAATATAACTTGCATCTCCTTCCTGTAAAGGTGAGGTTGTTCGCTGTCTAGTTTTTAAGTTCATTCACCATGATTATGCAGTGTAGACTTATTTGACAGATGTAAGCCTCCCAAAGTGCGAAATGCACTGAAAATGAATCATTAAATTTCACCAGTTCAATTGGCACTGTTGTGCAAAGCTTGACATCTTATGAACTGACAGACTGACTAAACTGGACGAACGGTATAAACACCACAATGTTTAGCTCCAAATGCGGTTGACTGTACACCAAACAATATGATATAAACAAAATCATCCACTTAAAAATCACTTAGTTCGACCGACGTGATTGATCGTTTGTCTTACATTAAATAAGGCTTTGTTAACAATGAGTAATCCGACGAATAGATCATTATATCAATAATCACTTCTTGATATTGTTGTCGAAGTCGCCACAAGCTTTCGAATATGTTGTGGATTGTTTTTATTTTTTTATTAAAATTCTCTATATGGCCTTATATTGCATGCCAATCAAGACTTTTAAACGCCATGGTGAAAAGGATATTCAGAAGCCCACATGTCACTGAGCGAATTTGAACCTTACGGTGTGGTAAGGTAAGCCTACTACCGCTAACGGGTTTTTGGGTTTTTATAGATGTTTTCCAACATCGGCGAGTCAGCCACAAGTTGTTAAATTAACACAAAGCCTACGTTTTGTACACATTATTCGGTTCAAATTCGGACTCGCGACCTCATGAGTTCCGGACCACAGCGTCACTCATCTGAGCCACGAAGCTATTCTAGCAGGAGGAGGAGTTTGCTTGCCATCAACAAATAGTTTGTCTAACATTCCTAAACAACGTTATTTTGAAAACTATAAAAACGCTGTGGCAGCCCTCGTTCGACAAAGCGTACGATAATCTTTATCCCTTTCTTTCTTGCCTTCAGTGCTATAATACACCTTAAAGTCTTAACAAAAAGACGTATTGTAAAGGTTAGTGATTAGAAAGTGGTCGTCCTTGTCGGTAAAAGTGCTCCCGTGGGTGAAAGTGAGCCTTATACGGAACGCAGCGACCGTTTCTAACGATAACATTTCAATGTGATCGTTACAGATTATAGGAGTTGGGGCTCCACTGGAATTTCTTCTGCCTAGTGTTAAAACTATCATGGCAACCTCTTATTGGGATAACGTTAGAGGTGACTAACCCCTGAATCCACAAACGCGAATTAGCGTTGAGCACCCCTCAGAAGTATAGCTGTCCCTTTCAGTTCCATTTTACGGGGCAGCATGAGCGTGAGCGCGTGCTTAGCGTTAATTGACATTTGTGAATTTGGTTGTGAGTCTTATTTCAGAATCAGATAATTTAATTTGCTAAGTGCACTTAGGTCAAAGCTTCAAAATAACCTTTAATTAGCTGTCTCATGCAAGAGTATGAACCAAAAAGGTAGTTACCTCCTAATAAGTTGCGAAAAATTTATGGTGAGAAGACATGGTGAAGATTTTAGACTAAGACTAAACTTAGGATTACACACGATTAACTAATTTAAATAAATAAACAACAAAGCTTCTAATTTTATCGATGTTTTCCATCACCGTAGAGTTAGCCGGAAGTTCTGTAAGGGCAAATCGTTCCATCCACGGGAATCTCGCCCTAAACCCTAACTCGTTGGGTTCAACTCCACTGACAACAATTAGTGTGACTCTGACTGGCCCGTTTGGTATATGGTTATGAATCGTTATGTTATGTTTCGACTCGGGACACGCAGGCTCTGAGCGAGCAGGCGTACTTATTGACGCTTTTTATGAGCTGCAAATATTAACATAAGTAATTACTGAAGTAATCAGATAAATCATTGTTCATAAAACCCAAGTAGCTTTGTTCTAACGTTGGCTAAACAATTTAACACGAGGAAGTGGTCTTCCGGCAGACGCCTACTACCATCAGGTTCCGTGTTTTTTCCAAAGGCTAATTATTTTGAACTAAACCCTTCTCAAAGTATAATTAGCTGCCATTCGATAGATAAACGCTTCAATAATAAGTGAATTTATAAAATTCATATTAGTATTTGGTAAGATTTCATAAATAACGACCATTCTTAAAATGCAACAAACGAATGAAAATGCTTCATAAATAAGTGTGGTATAGTACCATTGGTACTCATTGGATTTTTGTGCGTTCGCCGAAAGTTAATTATTTTACTATGGTCGTCATACGATACGGAAACATACGAGCTTAGTAAACAAAAGTTGAGTCTCGGCTGTTGAAAGAAGTAGCAAAAAAACAATTGAGCTTAAGTTTACCAAAAAAATAATGCGTAGTACTAATTGGCAAACACTTATTAATTTTATTATGACCACAAGAACACAAACGAAAGATTATAAGCCTCAACAAGGCTATGCAAACACTTCGCACCTGATCTTTCCTCAAATCTTTAAAAAAATGTGTGACTGACAAGAACGGAGTGTTATTGAATAGTCGACCTCAAGATTGCGCATCCAATCCGACCCATACAACACACGTGGTTATTGCTATAGCAAAACAAACCGGTTGCTAAAACTCATCCGTTGACACTAAAGTGACGTAGAACATTCTTGAAATCAAGTTTCGAGGATTTAAGATAAACAAGAATGTTTTTCGGCATTTAATGCGCGCTAAACTTATTAATAAATCCCTGAGCCATGCGTATATGGTAATTTTTACAGCTTTGGTAGATTACTATGGTATCATTCATAAATACAATACAAGACCAGAAATGACATACCAAATAGTCTGGGACTCATTCGATTTGCGCCATGTTTTATGTAGCACATTGTTTCAAATGTACGATTTTATTTTATCCACAGATATTATTTCGCATTGTTTAGTAGGTTTTAAAACAAGTTTTGAGGATTTATGATAACTTAATTTTTTTTCGGCATACCTCTGATTCCAAAAGAAGGTTTCCTATTGTGTTGTGTAAGCCACTCACAGCGACGGTACGTCAAACACCTATTTCCTTCAGAAAAGCTGTTTACAATCCAATATATTGGAAATTAAAAATGCGACCCTGTGCGTGGGCCATGGTGAGGCCTGAGTGCGTTAGTTCACATTAGTAACATTAGTGCGTTGCGTTGCGACGAAGTCAACGACTATCGTTCTACATTTACGAGTACATAATATTATTTTTAATGATCTGGCACATAATGCGTTCCGTAATTTCCCTACAAACGAAACGAAACAATCAAAAGTATCATTGACATCGGTATCATTCGGCATGATGAAGAAGACAACAGGTAAAATGATGAAAACAGGAAATGAATGGAATAGTAAGTACCCACCTACCTATTAAACGTTAAACCAAACAATCTTCATACAAAACATTTTTACATAGGCGTCTACACAGACAGAACTATTGATTACTAGTTCCCACGCATTGCGAAAGGTAGTTCCTAAGACTAAAAAACCTAAACCTAACTAACTTCACACAAAACCTTAATCATTAGTGTCACTATATACTTACTTGGCAGTCTTGCTCAGGTTCTGAGTCAGTTGTTGCCAACCGTTGAATGGTTTTAAAAACATTAAGAGAATAGAGAAGAACTTAATAAAAATGCTGTGCATGTAGCTGTCTGATATTTGATGTGAACTTGTCGAAACTCTGCCGCGACCGCGAAATAACAAATTATTTATTTATTTGACTTTCACATTTCATTGAAAATAAGTCGGAAGATAATACAACTTGGTCTACCAAGCTACCAAGTGGATTTTTTCAATTTTTGTTTTTCAAGATCACCTCTCTCGACGTGATAGGAAATAGCCGTGAGGAGATATGGGGTAGACAGCTAATACTGAGCTGTTAAATTTCACCTTGTTGGGTTAGCATACATTAATTCTTCCAGCGACAGATCATTTCAAAAAACCATTAAATTGTATACATATATAAATAAACGGCCTATATAGTGGATCAGTGTGGATTGTTGTAGGAGTGTAAGGTTAGTGAGAAACTTTACTGTCAGAAGTTATTAAGCCGCCCTAAGGCCTCTGGCTAGGCTCAACGACAGACGTCTAGCGACGACGTATTTTTCGGGCACGAAATGCCCGAAAAATACATGACTAAATTTCGGTCGGGGTGGTCGCTCATCCCATTTCTGACCGGCATAAGTTGCTGTTCAACAGTGATCGTCGCCGATCACTGACATAACTGCGCCACGGGCACCCTACTAAATTGTATGTGTATTTATAAATGTTGCCAACTTCTGCCCACCGTTTCCCACACGCTGATACCTGTTTCTCGTCACCGGTGGATGTAAAAGTGGCGCCTCGGGTTCTTTATCACGATTACCACGATTACCGCGATTACCACGATCAACTCGGACGTTAGAACGGTAATGACGTTGTTTATGATGAAAACATCGTTTAGACTGCTTTAAATAATTACATGAGAAGTGGTCTATGTACACAGTGAGAAAGCAATTATCTCTACATTATCTCGTTGGATTACTTCTGTTCTTTCTGATTAGCTTCACACGCTCCTTTTAAGGCATATTTTATTATTCCCTTGAAGTTTAAGCATTTTACTGGTAATAAATAAATCAACAGGAGTCAAAAATAAAACAGATTTTAGTTCAAATATGGACTAGTATCGTTTTTTCTTATAAGGACAGAAAGGTATGATATAAAAATAAATTGCTTAAAAACAATTCTGCTTTCAAAGTGTTTCTCTTTTTACATTTATTATGTCATTAATTTGTTACGTAATTAATAATAGGCAATGATTCCCACCAGTTCCAAATAGGTTAGCCAGCGGCACCTAAACTAATTATAACTGCGGCTTAAAACTAATTAAATTAACACTGTTCACTAATTCAGTAATTAATTAAACAGTAGGTAAGGCTATTCGAATCAACTAATAAACTCCGACTACGTTGCACGTTATTACAGTATAAACATACAGTAGAACATCTACTTACAAAAGTTGCGCGCCGTGTCGCGATTTCACGCATACGCTAGCATAAAATAGGGAAGCATAGGGAGGTGGCAGTACGGACGGGCTGTGTCGCGTGTCTGTGTGCACGCTAGGCTAATAACTCGGCGGGCAGCCTTAGATAACCTACTGTATGTTTATACTGTGACGTTATTGACGAGTATGGCGAACCGACCGGATTAACTCATTTGAATAACTTTTACTTCCTTAGTTACATAGTTAGTCTACAATTAAACGTAACCAAGAAACGTTCCAAGGCGTTCACGTGTTGGTAAGCAAATTTGATAAATTAGCAGGTACAAAGCTAATCGATTACAATTATAAGAAAGTGCAAAGTCATCGATCTAGCGATGCGAAAATGTTTTTGGTCGTATTACTTATATAGACTAACAGAAGGCTAAGTGGGAGTTTACTCGATCACACGCATCGAGCACGTGAACGTGATTTAGTAAATAGGGATTAGGAAATAGAAAGGGGGCAGTACATAATTTGAATATTTTCTGAGATAATTATTAATGGAGGATTTTTGTTAAGTTCATCTTTTGTTAGCATAATAGTTTACTAAAAATTGTGATAAACTACCTTCCTGTAGAAGAACAAGGATAGCTGCTGAGTTTTTTGCCGGTTCTTATCAGTACAGACACAACTATGCAACATGTGGTTCGCGTTATGTTCGTCTATGGTTTATTTGTTATAGAATTCCATTGGAATTAAAAGAAATCTTCAAATTAATTTAAACTATGTTACGAGCATGTAGATCCTGAATGAATTATCGATACAAAATATGTTCATTAAAAGGTATATTATATAGGTATATAGTGACATTAATTTAGTTAAGAACTGTTTTGTAATTTTTTTTTTTTCTATATCTTCATTTTCGAGCTTAGCTCATAATATAATGCTAATCAAATGCCTCACATCCTTAGCAATAACGAATCGATTATGTTATATTAAGTTGTTCAAATATTTCAGGTTCAAACATATCAATAGTTTTGATCAATGGCATTGAAATTATGCTATAAGTTTTTATGAGTATATTCACTAGCACGTTTGTTTATGTTTACATCGGCCTTTGTTCGTCGTTCTACCATCAATCAATTGGGGGTATTCATAAGTCACAATATTAAAGACACGATAATTTATGCTAATTTAGTTGAAACTGGAATGATTTTGATACAACCTTCGGGTAACTTACATAATTGGCACTTACGATTTATGAAGACCGTAGAGCCGAGAAGGCCTACTACGAACCAAATTGTATGAAGTTTCGTTTAACTTCGAGAAGCTGAAAAGCCAGTAAAATATAAACAAAAAACCTTTTTAACGGTACAGGCTGCAACTATGAGGTGGCATACTACATCGATGCGATTGTTAAAGGTGTGTAAGGTTAGTGGTAAGCAATACTGTTAGTTGTGATGCAACCTAAGGCCTCCGACTAAACTTGAAGACTAAGCCGCCTTCCTAACTGTCGGGGTGGAAACCCATTCCATTTCCGACCCGGTTAGCGAACAGTAGAGAAGTTATCTACAAAAAACATTATGACATCGAATTGTACATTAGTGTCTGTAATTTCATAGTACTTTTATATATTTGGTACAGTAAAGAATATCTGTCTATCTATCCATCAATGGGAAATCCAAAGTCAAAAGTCAAAGCATTTATTTGCAAACTAAGTGTAACATAGTAGCTGGAAGATACATAATAGGTTCTTATAACTTTGTCTTATCCTATACCAAAGTACTGCTGAATCCTCGACTATAATTTGAACCTGGAAACTAGCAGAATAGGTTCACAGGCGAAACTGATGCGTCTTCCAGAAGGGACAGCTATCACAACATTTGTTGGTAAATCAAAACAATAGCAACCCAAATGTCACGTCAGCCTGCCGGCCCTTTCCCCACAGGTGGGTTGCGCAAGCGTCGATCCTGCGCGGCGCTTCCAAGATAATCAACGCCCCCTGACCCGGCACCAGTGGGTATAGTCATAGGGGTGCCAACACTGACCAACTTTGCACATTCTATGTTTGATAAGGTTTGGCTGTTTGTGGTTGACTGGTAGAGATTGCCTCTTGGTTTTGAGTCTGCTATTTGTACTACATTTTTTATAGATGTACACTATACTCTGCTCTCTGATGTACACTTTACTCTCTACTATGCTCTGGTCCGAATTATGATTTTCCCTTGTGTTATGGAAACCAGAAACAATGAGGAAACATCACAAACCCATAAGCCCAGCACAAATACACTCCCTCCACTTTCTATTCACTCACTTTGTAATGTCAAATGTCAAATCATTGGTATTTGTATAACTTATCCTCAACCTCACTTCCTATGCATAAGTAATTTGAAGTAACAATTATAAGTTTATAGGAGAAATTAAATTGTACAAGAAACATGAATACCTACTTACGCAAACAATTCCCTATGCATCCTACTAATATTATAAATGGTAAAGTTTGTATGTGTGAATGTGCCGTGTTGCTCTTTCACGTGAAAAGTACTGAATGGATTTGAATGAAACTTTTACAATAATATAGCTTAAACATCTGAATAGCCCTTAAGCTACAAAAAAAAACTTTTTTTGGTACTTAAGTCCACGCGGAGGAAGTCGCGTACGGCCGCTAGTATTCCAATAATTTTATTTTAAACTTTTAATTTATAGGAAATAGTACCTAACTGTAAGCAAGTTTTAGTGTTATGGCAACCCTGAACGATCTCTTGTACTAATTTCCTCGGCGTAGGCACTTTCAGTTACGTATGAGCCAAGATCCATAAAACTAGATTACTGTGTTATTGCATTTGCTATTATTGGTGTTGTTGCTATTGTGGTTTCGAAGTCCATAATGTGATATTAAAACTTTAATATCACGACCGGCTCTTACAGTGATGATCAACACTCAGAAACCCCTCCGTTTCCTTTTTTTACGGGGAGAATCCTTTTACGGACTTCCCGCCCTCTAGGGGAAGGGCGGCTTGCCTGGAGGTACACAGCCGTGTGCACTCCCAGTGACCCCAAAGGCCCCGCTTTAGTCGCCTCTTACAACAGGCGCCGTGACAGCATTGGCAGCATTCTGAGGCACCATACCACGGGGAAATCTTGGAAAGTTACCTTTTTTGTGTCAGTATGTTGATGTCAGTATGATCTTATGATATTATTAAGCAGAACAATCTTATTTTTGTTATTTTTTCTATTTCATATTTGTGACAACATGCACTATGTTGGGTCACATTAATGAACCGAATCCACTATGCTACTGATCATGAGTATTGTGAAACGACAAGACCCCACAAAATTACGAACAAGACATATTCTTTGCTCTTCATAAAAAAACGTTGAAAATTAACAGAAAGCAGTTGCTTAATTACTCCATTTTCATAAAAACCAATAACTAGAACAAATCGACCGCAAAATTGTTGGAAAATCGATCCTTTCCTACACAAAGTACTTCCTGATCAACCCACTGAAGTTAATTAGATATCGATCTATTCGGCCCGGTCGTTACATAATGGACTAATGATCGGTCACGTCAATAGAGGGCGGGCCGTGGGAATAGATGTTCAACGATCTGCAAATAGTCGATCGTTTGTGTAGATCCTAGTCAATAAAGCTTACGTTTATTGATTGAGCCAGTTAGGCCATAAAAAATAGGTTAAATATGTGTTTGTTGAAAGTGAAAATGTGGTTATTTTGTACTAAAAGCTTTTCAAATTAGTCTAAATGGGTGTTTTTTATACTTCCGAGCGATGCTCAACTTTGATTTGCATTTGAAAATTAAGGGGTTAGAATCTATATCTGCTTATATTCTATAGGTTCCTTAAGCACGGACCTTCAATCATGGCTATGCCTTCTAAACTGCTTTTATGCAATAAGCAACCTTCAGATTAAATCAGATGTTTATTTAGTGTATTGTCTTATTAAAGATTACACATTTACAAAAATTGCCAATAATTTTTAGAAATAATATTGTGTTCTAGAACAATGACTTTATTAGGTTGATTAATATCATTTTGTGCTTTGTTGTTTACAAAAATACTTAATTATATCTTTATATCGCTAAACCAAGATGAATTGATAGCGGTGTTTATTTGTCATTTTGCAACAATTATTATTTTTTATAATGCAACAATTTGAAAAGCCCGTTAGCTGTGATAGTGATCCTGGCTTTTGCACCGGCACACGTGGTTTTAACCCTGGACAAACTTGTTATGACGGACACTTGTCTTGTTTTCATTATGTGAGCGATAAGGCCGCCTAAAAACTGTGCATTTAGCTGTTACTTTATTTGTTTTTCATTAACAAAAAAAAACTATTTCTGTATTAATTAGTTCGTGTTTGAGAAGCACCCGCCTCCAGCTTTGCCAACATGTTGACGCAGACCCGAAATCGCGGCCATGGAACAGTTGGCAGCCAACTGTCAAATTGGACACTGCTAAAAGAAGCCGAAAATTGTGAAGAAACTGGTGGCAAATCCATAGGCCTCAACATGGTTGCAACAGCGCCGTTAACCGTTTCGCCACCGCTGCCAAAGCAGGGATGAGTGCATGTCACGTAGCGTTACGCGCCTGTTATGGGAGGCTTATGGCGCGTAACAATTGTTCAGATCGATTGCGTAACGGCGTAACAATGCTATTACTTAGCAGATGGAGGGACGTGAGGAAGGGTTAAGACGGTAATCTATTAGGACTAGAAGGCTGAATCAGTACTGCGAATCTTTAAACCTATGAGATATGTTTTGAACTAGTTTTTTCTAAAATATTTCTACAAAATTTTTAAAGAACTCTGCTTCGACCAGTGATTGACTAATAGAGATTGCCTATAGGCAATAACTGCCGCACTCAGAGACGTCAATTAACCCAAGTTTCTTCCCAAGTTTTTTAATTCAACGCGACTCAACATTCTTAACATCTTCCACCAACATCACGTCTCAAAGTCATCAGCCAAGCTAGTAAAAGAGACCAAATACAAAACCTAAGTACGATTATTCTTTAAAGTTACGTGACTGCACTCGATTTTAGCGAAATGTCGTGTAATTCTTCCACTTTCTCTAGATCATAACCGTGATATACGGACGGACCAACGATGTGAACGTACCTCTTTGCTATTGTTCGAAGAAAATTGCCGCCGTTGTGGTCGTTATGAATCATGTGAATTCTAATCTCTCCCTTTGGATTTATGGTTGATATTATATAAATATTAAGTAACCATGATCATTTATGCTCATTGACCCTTAATCAGGCCCTGGAATATATTCTTCCGACATTATTTTGAACGTTAGCCCTCTCAGATAAAGCTCAAAAACAATGAAAAATTCACACAACCCGGCCTGGTTAAGGGTTACTTTGTTTTGAAGAAATGTTTGATATGGTGCCTACTGCTACCAGGGAGGACACACCGTGACATTCGCCGTATAGAAAAACCATGATAATTGTATAAATAAATTAATGTTATATAGATTCACGACTATATCCCAAGCGGGGTAGTCAGAGGCACACTGACTGTTTCCGTCATGATGAACTGAACCTTCAGAAACCTACATTTTGCCGAAGGAAGGGAGTGATGGCCAAAAGGGCAGAAAGGGTTAACATAGCGGCCTTTTGAGGGTATTTGTGACTTTTAATGATATTACACAATTTGAGTATCGTATTATCATCACGTTGATCAAAATTTCATCAAATTTGGAAGAACAGCCGACTTTCAACGATTACCAAACTACTGTGTAAGATAAATCATGATATCATCATACTTTTATATTTTTTGTTCTTTATTACAAAAGTTGGCCATTATTATAAGAAGTAGCTATTATTTAGTAATGACTTCTGTCGCAATTACCAAAGCTAAGTAGTGTTTGTTAGATCACTATTAAAAATATCACGAAGAATAAAGTTCTTATTTTATTTGTATTTTATTTTGCAACCTCCATCGGATAACTTGCTCATTAACTGGTCAGTTGTCTTGAGTAGTAAAGAATGGGTCCGTTCCCTACTACATTACTACACATTCCAGTTCTATCTAACACTGCTATTCAGACTTCAGACTAAGTACTTTGAGTATTATAGGCAATTCCTAAGTTTTAGGATTTGGCTTACTAGATTTGAATTCAGCTTGTCCACATATTATTCACATATAAGGTCCTAAGTACGAGATATTAGTCTCAGACATCCGCAGGACAATTTTGATAGGCAGCAGGGGTCAGATGATGAAAGGATATCTCATTTTTTTTCGAAATACTCATTCGGGGAGTGTTCTGTGGAATTATTTAATCTCATACCGGCAGCTCATTTCCATCTTCGTACGACACGCCATAAGTCCCAGTGGCGATATTTCCAGAGGGATACGACATTGGTGCCTTCAAGAAAACAGCGTATTAATTCCTAAAAAGGCAAGCAACGTAGCGGCAACACCGGTGGTGTTGCGGTTGTCCATGGGTTGAGGGGATCACTTCCCATCAGGTGACCTTCAGGCTCGTTTGCTCCCACTTACATAAAAGAAAATACAAATTACCAAAAACAACACGCAAACAATGACAAAACCCAAGTTTACACTATCAAGCCTTGACATTATCAAGTGCATAATACTCTAAGTCCATCACTCAACTTCACCAGCAAACATCAGTCCATTTCATCATCTAAATCTGCTCTTATTCCACCAAATACTACGTTGACAGTTATATATACGTTTGCACCATTAGACCATTTCGGGGGCCATTGTTCTATAAGTCTATCGATCATAACTTAGCTCTAAGGAGGCTCTAATACACCTTAATGGACTTAAGAAGTTATAAATCGTATTGCCTAATCAACAACAATGGTTTAGTGTTTATGTTCTTGGGAGAAGACTTTTATTGAACAAGTACAAATAATAATGGACTTTGATGATGATTTAGAATACTGCGATATTTTATGTTGTATAATGGGTGTTGGTGCAGTGGGCTTGGCCTGGCAAAGGCTTGAAAATAGAAAACACAGAATGGGATGCAATGCAAAACTACACAGTTGGTTTCTTCTAGCAAGCCCTATTTAACTCAACGATTACTTTTAAACCCTATAATAGAAGGGCCACCTTTTCATTCTACTGCCGTAGTCTGAAGTCTAAGACTGTGTAATAAATGCTAATTATCAGGGAACCATCTCAAAATTATATTCCACCATCGTTGTCGAAAGAATAGATGAACGACGTAACTTATTAAGATGTTCTCATGGCAACAACGCCCTAATTGCCAACGAATATTTTATTTAATCAAAATTGGTTTGCGTTTGACCCCAGTCTCGCCTGATGGTAAGCGATGACGAGGTCGAAGGTGGAACACGCTTACCCAGAAAATGCCTATTCTCTCTATCGAGGCTGTAACAGAGCATCAAAAATAAAACTTTCTTGATAGTAACTTATATTACTCACCCAAGGTACTGTGATTAAAAATATTGATCAATAAATAATACATTTTCAGGAAACCAAAACCACTTACGAAATAATCTTCACGCAACATCAAACTGCTATTGTAGCGATAATTGGGATCTAGTTAGGCGTTTGATCGATTTAAGAGCATCGTTACGAAAGGTAATGAAGGAGCGATAATAGCGCGATGATATGGGTGTTTTTGATTGCACTATGCTATTGTGTCGCGCTAAATAGGCTCTTGCACCACTTAGTAGATGATACTCCGTCTATTTGTGAAGATAATCTTGATTGTATGATGATATTTGTGATGTAAGATTGGATAGAATAAGAATCGGTGTTGGAATTAGGCATTGTAACACCAAGCTCAAAGAATCAGGTGTTGCAACAGGTTGCCTCTAAACAACTCCTATTCCACTCTAGAGCCTATTTCTAGGTTTGTTCTTACCCCGACAGAAGATCAGGCTATTATGAACTATCAATGTATTCAGTATATTACGATCTGTAGGTCAATGTGCTGAAGTTCAAGAAAGTTTTATTTTCCTTTCGAGTGGTCCTCGGTGCTTCTCCTAAGACACACGCTGCACTTAACACACACTGAGCTCCACCTCACCTGTCTAATCTCTTCGCGTGTGGCCTATATTTATTTTTAAACAGTGGAACTGTTGATATTTTCATAGCAAATATTCTTTTATTTGAATCACTTATACAATTTGTATCGAAAAAATCAGGGTGAGTCTCATAACATACATAAAGATCACGAGTATTCAAAATAAATGTGAAATTACATAGCGTAACCATCTTTTGTATTTATTATTAAGTGGACGTTACATAAAAATGTTGCGCCATTCAATTACTTTGGTCTTTTCACTAAATCATCAACCTTTCGTAAGTAGTCTTTCAAAATTATTATTTTTAATAGGTTTTCTCAATTCCGACACTTTTATTCATCACACATCAGTGCACCAATCATCGTTGTTTGTGATTTTGAGGCCAATCGTTAAGATCCATTACCCTCACTAGTGACAGGTAAAGGGCTCAAATGTCAGAATCGTGCGCGGGCGCACTGAGGTATACAAAGAGCTACTTCAGTCGCAGTGAGTGCTAAATGTCTTAAAATCAACGCAAAAACCTGTTGAAACCGTTCAATTAATTGCTCTTTTAAATGTTCATAAGACAAAAGGTGTACATTAAAGATACTTTGAAGGCAGTATTGATAAATCTTATCTGAAAAGGTGTGATACTTTAAAGTTAAAGATCCGGTTTCACAGAGTGTACGCAACGCAAAATATGAAAAAAATATACAGGTCAGCCAGAAGTGTAGGTACTTGTCATTAAAACGAAATTTTCTCTTAGATCAATGACTACGAACCCCTATATTCACAATCTTGAGTAATAGTGAGATTTTCCCACCATTGCGTGTTTGTCAAACATGACACAGGTTGCTCCAAAAACAAGCTGAACGATCTTAAGTTCTTGTCTGTGTAAAAAGCAACCTTAGTACCTATTACAGCATTGAAATGGTATTTTACTTGTTTGTGATTTAAATGACGCATCAAATTACATTCGACTCTATCCCCCTTATTCGTAAAAACTTAAACAACGTTTTAACAACACGTTAACTTTTGTATAGCTTTGTCTCTTTCATTCTCGTTTCTGCCGCCATGTGCTAGTAAGTGACAAAACAAATCAATTGTTTAAACTATGCTTTAGCGTTGCGTTCTTTTTTACACTTTATCACTCACTACTCACATGGTTCTAAGACGCTGGCTGAACGAAACCAATCTTATGTTGATGCTAATAAAAAAATAATTAAATGGTAGTTACCGCGATATGGGACAACGCCCTGTATGGTTGCTTTCTGTTATGATTACTTGGCCCTTTTTGCGAGACATACCTGAAAACAAAAAATAAACATTAATAAGTGATTGTTTTTAACAAAATGCATGCATAGTAAAAGAAAATTAGATTTTTAGTATAGTTATTTGTGTATTCACAATCCTATTTTTTAATCAAAAAAGTCTTGCCCTAACTTTTCAACTCGCATTCTTGTCAACAACAGCAATAGCGGCCAAAAAGTAACTCTCCGTTGGACCGAGTAAATAATATAAAAAATAATATCAGCCTTGCAAGGAACTCGTGAAACTAAGTTTTAAAACAAAACCAGGCTAGAAAGATACGGAACTAATGATAGAACCAAAAAAACAACATGGTCTAGTTGCTATTCTAACTATACTTAAAAATTCACATCGTGCTCATAGTATCGTGCAGTACATAGAACTCTACGTATAGTGTATGAAAGTCTATTAAACAATGCTATAGGTGTTGGTTTGAAACCACAGGATTTATTAAAACCGCTTTCAATATGCGGTCAGCTGCCCCATTTACTGCCTCGCTATTTCATTACGGAAAAATAGAAAGTCTAGGAAATACAAATATCACGGTATAATGGTGTTAGGTGAAGAAAATATTCTGAGAGTTAGCGGTTTGCGAACTGTTTTACAGTCACGAGTTAGAATCATTGCAATGCGTGTAGTACATTCCAGTTTTAAAGTGGTAATCAATTAATCAATCAATTACCTACAAAACCCCTAAATTACAAAAGGACAGCAGAAATATCCAGAGAGTACGACAGCGACTAAACATTCTGAACCACTTACCGCCGAATTCCCAATCACAAATCAACTTTGAGCATCCCTCAGAAGTATAGCTGTCCCTTCAATTTTATTGCATTTTACGGGACAACATGAGCGTGAGCACGTGCTTAGCGTTGATTGACGTTCGTGAATTCGGAGATTAGACTAGCATTGTATATCATTAAATTCATCTATAGATGGATGGATTTATAAAGCAGATAGTGAAGCCTCTTTTTGTAGAAACAGTTTTAAGAAAACATTATCACTATTATAATGACAGTATTCATGTCAAAATGACATAACATTCATAACAATACCAAGAATCCTCGTTGAAGAGAATAAATTCACACAATTTCACCAAAAGTGTAAAAAATGCTGCATACTGAAATGCTTTGGGGTTATGGACTTAAAATGTAACCATTACCAGCCCCGGCGACGAGATGTTTTCAAAAGCAGGAACGACTTTGTATTATCTCTTCGAAAAAGTGTCCTGCTACCTGATTGTCTTCATCGTGACCCCTTGCTACTTCATCTTCCACATGACCACCGTCAGGCCTAACTTAGTGGCTCTGTATGAGATGGGTCCAGCAAAACATTGGTGCCACATAATTGCCTCCACGTTCTGCTTTGTAAACGTAACTGGAAACATGATTATGGTTATACTGACGAACTCAAGTGTAAAAAGAACGAATGGTTCCCAAGAGTCGTTGAACAACGCGTGTGGCTCGTACTGCGAACTGTGTGAGAAGTTCCAATCGCCTACAACCTGGCATTGTGCCAAGTGCAACGTCTGCATTGTAAGGAGAGATCACCACTGCTTCATTCTCTCACAGTGCATTGGATTGAACAATCAGCGTTATTACCTTTTATTCCTCGTCTACGTACTTATATCTTTAGTGTACTCCACGTATTACGATTACTTCTATATTTCCCCAAAATTCGAAGATTATGGCTTTGCGATATCAGTTCTACGCCTTCTAAGTCCTATTATGAGATATATGATTGTAGCGGATGGTGAACCATTGGGTATTAACGATCTGTATACACTGTATTTTTTATTGAATGTTGGTTTAATAATATGGTTCATAGGACTGCTACGGTTTCATATGAGAAATGCTGTGAGAGGACTGACGACGCATGAGTTTTTAAGTGGTCAGAGTATACACACTTCATGTTGGAAGAGGAATTTGAAGAAGATATTTGGAGAGAGATGGTACTTGGCTATCTTTTGGCCATTTGTCTATAGTCCTTTTGTAGAAAAAGTTGAATAAATTAGTATTATAAAATGTATGTCTTTCGATTCTTGAACTTGTAGAACACATAGCCCAAAATCATATTTTTGGATAATATATTAGGAAGGAAAAGATCTTGTTTCTTCTACATAAGCAGAAGTTTTCAGGTCTGTTGTAACCCGAACCGAAACAATCCACATGCTAACTTATCAATCTGAAGTTCTAAACTTCTATAAAAAGAAAAGTAGTTTGTATTTTCCTCTAAGAATGAGGCCTTATTAATACCCTTAAACTGCGCTGCTCTATTCGTTGAAACATTATTGTAAGACCGAATGATTTAATGTGACCAGTAAAAACATTGTGTAAAATGACGCTGCGACGAAACAGTGCAACGCAACGCAACGCCACAGTATACGGAGAACAGTTAAATATCTACATAGTAACGTGCCGCTCTCGGTTGGAATGTGTACGTGCGCGTCGCGCGCCGTGTCGGCACGCGATTGCACGCACACGCTAGCATAAAATATGGGCGAATGAGGTGGCGGCAGGTCTGTGAGCACGCTAGGCTAATAACTCGGCGGGCGGCCTTAGATAACCTACTGTTATGTTTACTGTAGCAACGCGCTGACCTCACCCTACAGGATAGAAGAAAACGGGTCTACGGATAAAATGATGAACAAAGCCAGTCTAATCTAAACGCTTATTTAGACAAATGCAGATTTATCTCCACTACAATAGCGGAAAGACATTACATCACCGATACACCTTCGTTTAACTCGATAGAAACGTTTATTCGAATAAATTAGTTATTCAACGATGCCAGGACAGGTCAGGCGCACCGATGACCCCCGTTTTGAGTTAATTATTCAAACTCGAAGCTTTCATTTGGTATTACAAAAGAATTGATTTGAACTTTATTCGCGCTTCGATTAAAGTGCAATTAAAGTCGTTTTTAATTACTGTTATTGCTATTGTGAGCTGTAATTGTGCCAAGCGGAAGAAGGAAGTCGGATTCTTTCACTATGTAGTATTTTCAATATTGTATAATAAATCATTTTTATTTATTTTCTCTCAAAAAGGTGAGATATTGTATGAATACATTACAAAAAATAATTGATATTTATTTATTTATTTATTTATTTATTTAAGATCACCAACAAGTTTACACTAACATTAAGCTGAAGTAAAACATTTCAAATTGTAAGCATGATAAGTATAAACTTAATTATAGGTGACGACAGCATGCATGACGACAACAGCAATACTTAAAAAATATATATATATAAAGTTTAAAAGAAAATGTTTGTAACAATAAGAAAAAAAGGATACCCTCGAAAACTAAAATTCGTAAAATTTAATTTAATTGCACCTAAGCTTGCCCAACCCGTGAGGGTTTGGCTTGACATTTGTGCCTAAAACTATTTAAACTGTCGGAGAAAATATCGATCTCATTACTTTTCGACTTAGACAGTGAATTATATACTGAGAACATTCTATTTAAAGGGGAAAATAAACCTAAATTGGATTTAGAGCTCTTAGTTACAAATGAGTTATAGCGTGAGATCCTAGGAAATTTCACAGGGGCGTTCAAGGAAACTCTTGAAAGCAAATCAGGACAGTCCAGTATTCCATTCACAAGCTTATACAGGAATATATTATCTAGCAAAATCCGGCGATCCTTGAGCGAATCCATTTTGAAATAGGTGAGTCTATCCTCATAATGGGGTAGTTTCCTTGCTAGATTGAGGCTGAATGACAGATGCCACAAAAATCTTTTCTGAATGCGCTCAATTCTCTTAATATAAACATCGTAGTGTGGGTTCCACACAACACTACAATACTCCAGACCGCTTCGAACGAGTGCATTGTACAGAATTATTTTGGTTTGTGGCTTCTTAAATTCCCTGGAGTTTCTCAATACAAAACCAAGAGTTTTGAATGCTTTATTGACCATTTCATCGATGTGAGTATTCAAACGCAATTTGGCGTCTATGGTTACTCCTAAATCACGAACGCGGTCCAGATTGGGAAGTTCGTTCGTCATATTATTTCGATAACGTTAGTAGCGAATGTGTATTACGAGTATAGTTATTATTGCAATTTACTTAAGTATTCCTCACACTAAAATTTTGTTTATTTTCCAGGTAACTTAGTGCTTAGTTTAACACGTCAGTGTCGGTTGACATCGCGCTTCATGTCAGTTGTTAAGCATAGTTGGAGGTCTCAGGGCTGCTTTATGACATCTGACATTAATATTTGTTCCTAGCCTCATTGTAAACAGTACTGTGAGGCTTCACAATGCTCATTAACGCATAGAATTACATTTTAACCCATTAAATTGGACAGCACTAGATTCCGACAAATGCGTAGTGATATACTTTAATGTACAAAAAACAATTAAATCAGACGTAAACAGAGATTTAGTATGTATAATTTAGGCGGCCTTATCGCTAGAAGCCGTGCCGTGTAGTGCCGGCACGTTAATAGAATAGCACTACCCCCTCTCTTCCCGTGGGTGTCGTAAGAGCCGACTGAGGGAAAACAGCCACCAGGAGATGGGCAGCAGCGTCTCCACACAACAGCAGGCCCTACTGCGATCGCCAACCCGCCTGCCAAGCGTGGCGATTACGGCAAACCCCCCCAAAATGATGGCACGACATAGGAAACGGCCCCCAGTCCCCGGCGGCCCCGCTATTCCTGGCTACGGCAGCGGTTATGGTAACGGCGGGGCAGGGGGTGCGAAGAATCCCCGGGTAGGATCCGGCTGCCAACATCGACGACTCGACCTGGCAACTTATAACGCGCGCACACTGAGGCTCGACGCGAAGCTGATTGAGTTGGAAGAGGCAATTGGTAAGTTACATTGGGATATTATCGGGTTATCAGAAGTCCGAAGAGAGGGCGAGGACTCGATAACCCTGCAATCCGGTAACTTACTATACCACCGGGAGGGCGACCAACAGTCCCTAGGTGGTGTCGGGTTCATCGTCCACAAGTCCCTTGTCAACAACGTGATAACTATCGGAAGTGTTTCGAGCAGGGTAGCGTACCTGATACTCAGAATATCGAAACGATATTTGCTGAATGTCATTCAGGTCTACGCTCCGACCTCGAAACACGACGATGTCGAAGTGGAGGCTATGTATGAGGAGATCTCTAAAGCCATGCATAGCCATAAAACCCACTACACAGTTGTGATGGGGGATTTCAATGCGAAGTTGGGGCAACGTTGCGGTGATGAGCTGAGAGTGGGGCAATTTGGATTTGGGCAACGGAACAACAGGGGCCAGATGCTGGCAGACTTTATGGAGAAGGAGAACCTCTTCATGATGAACTCCTTCTTCAAGAAGCCCGTAAGCCGCAAATGGACCTGGTTCAGTCCGGACGGTAAGGTGAGAAACGAGATCGATTTTATCATGTCGACGAAGAAGCACATATTCAATGATGTCACTGTGATCAACGCTGTTAAGACAGGAAGCGATCACCGCATGGTCAGAGGCACATTGAATATCGACATAAAGCTTGAGAGAGCGCGACTGATAAAATCCACGCTCCGACCAATACCGGCTCAGATTCAAAACCCCGAGTGCTTTCAGCTCGAGCTTCAAAACCGCTTCGAAGCCCTTGAGAACAGCATCGATGTGGACGATCAATACAACATGGTGGTGGATACTGTCCGTACGGTAGGGTCCAAGCACTTTAAAACCCGCCGTCCAAAATTAAAGAAACTCTCCAGCCATACTCTCCTACTCATGGATCAGAGAAACGAAATGAGGCTACAGGACTCAGTGGATGCCCATCGTTATCGGCAACTCAATAGACAGATATCTAAGTCTTTGACGAGCGACCTTCGCCAATTTAATACCCAGCGTATTAAAGAGGCCATTGAGCGGAACAAAGGCTCCAAAGTGTTCGCCAGAGATCTGTCTATTGGGCAAAGCCAACTCACGAGGCTGAAAACTGAGGCAGGTAGCATCATTACGTCCACACCTGAAATCCTGAGGGAGATTGAGAGTTTCTATGGACAGCTGTATTCCACGCAAACACCTGTTGAAAGCAAGGCTAAAGACCCTAGAGCCAAGCTTACCCGACACTATACCGAAGATATCCCGGACGTCAGCCTGTACGAGATTAGGATGGCTCTCAAGCAGCTTAAAAACAACAAGGCGGCGGGTGATGACGGAATCACAACAGAGCTTCTGAGAGCGGGCGGTCGGCCGATACTCAAGGTCCTCCAGACGCTCTTCAGTTCTGTCATCCTTGAGGGCAGAACGCCAAAGGCATGGGGCAGAAGCGATGTGATGCTGTTTTTCAAGAAGGGTGACAAAACTCTCTTGAAGAACTACAGACCCATATCGCTTCTGAGCCATATCTATAAGTTGTTTTCGAGAGTCATTGCGAATCGTCTCGCTCGCAGGTTTGACGACTTCCAACCTCCCGAACAAGCCGGGTTCCGAAAAGGCTATAGTACCATAGACCACATTCATACGCTGCGGCAAGTTATACAGAAGACCGAAGAGTATAACTTGCCACTTTGCTTGGCGTTTGTGGACTATGAGAAGGCCTTTGATTCGATTGAGACCTGGGCAGTGTTGCAGTCTCTCCAAAGGTGCCAAATAGACTACAGGTACATCGAGGTTCTTAGGTACTTATACCAAAACGCCACCATGTCGGTCCGATTACAGAACCAGAGCTCTAATCCGATCCAACTACAGCGAGGCGTGAGACAAGGAGACGTCATATCTCCGAAATTGTTCACAGCTGCGTTGGAGGATATTTTCAAGCTTCTGGACTAGAAAGGACGCGGCATCAACATCAATGGCGAGTACCTAACACACCTACGATTCGCCGATGATGTAGTTCTTATGGCTGAGACCTTGGAAGACCTGAACATAATGCTCGAAGATCTCGGTAATGCTTCTCAAAGAGTGGGTCTTAGGATGAACATGGACAAGACGAAAATCATGTTCAATGCCCATGTTGCACCCGCTCCAGTTAACGTTGGGAACATTACACTCGAAGTTGTTGACCACTATTGTTGAGCACAGCCTAATTATTAAAGAAACCAGATTTTTCACCATGTGCACTTTCGTTTATTTTACACAAACTGACAAATCGATAAAGACAATAGAAAAATATATGGAAAATAGACAATTAAAAAGCTGTACAAAAAAGGTGCGGTGCAGGTCGCCAACATGGCCCCCGACGGTGAGAAGCACCCAATTCTACTGGCCGGCGACCAGCAACGCCACCTTGCGAGTGGGTCGACGCAGCACGCCTCCTTTTGTAGTGACATCCACCACCCGAACTATGCCATCCTTGCCGGGATGTACTGCCGTTATGCGACCTCGTGGCCAGCAATTCCTAGCAAGCGTCCCATCTGCTATGAATACCAGATCGCCAACCTTCAGTTGCTGCGTCTGCGGAACCGCTCTTCGAGGTACAAGAGTCGGCAGGTATTCCTTGACAAAGCGCTGCCAAAAGCGGTCCGCTAGTCTTTGTGCCTTCCTCCAATCGGCTCGTCTGTATAGATCTGCGTCATTGAAAGCTCCGACCACTGGCTCATTACTGGAGCTACCGATCAAAAAGGTAAATGGAGTTATAGCGTGATCCGAATCTTCTTCGACTGACACGTGAGTAAGCGGCCTCGCGTTTATAATACATTCAGCCTCAAGAAGCAGGGTGTTCAGAACTTCCTCCTTTGGTGAGAGCTCTTTCAGAGTCACTGCAATTGTGTTCTTGACTGATCGGACTAGTCGCTCCCAACAGCCCCCCATGAAAGGTGCTGATGGTGGTATGAAACGCCATTCTATTTTCCTGTTGGCACAAAAATCAAACAGCTCTGGCAACATTCTGGCGGCGCCAACGAAAGCGGTCCCATTGTCTGAGTAGATGTGGGTTGGGCATCCTCTTCTGGCGATAAAACGTCGCAGCGCCATCAGGGCAGAGTCCGAAGATAGATTGTCGACGATTTCTAGGTGTACTGCTCTCACGGTCATGCATGTGAAGAGCGCTACCCATCTTTTGGCCTTTCGTCTGCAAATGGTGATGGTGACAGGGCCAAAGTAATCTAGTCCAACGTGGGTAAAAGGGCGCTGGTGATGGGCCAACCTGGCGTCTGGTAAATCTCCGATCGGTGGTCTGACGGGTTCAGCTCTACGGATGCGGCAGATCTGGCACTTCTGTGCTGTTCCTCTGACGGCTGGTCTCAAGCTGAGAATATAGAACCTCTGGCGTAGCTCATTCACTACCGACTCATTATTTCCATGGGCAAACTTGATATGCCAAGAGTGGATCAGTAGTCTGGTAATTCTATGTCGGCCGTCTAGTACTATAGGAGTGGACTCAACGTCGTTGATTGCGGCAGTTCGGCCAGAAAGTCGAAGCAGGCCATCTTCTCCGAGAAAAATCGATAAATTTTTCAGTCTGCTATCCTTTGAAATAGGACGTGCTGCGAGAACGCAATTTAATTCATCGGGAAAAGAGTCGAATTGAATTTTACGCCATAAATGGATCTCCGCAACGTTGAGATCTTCGACAGTGAGTGAAATGAAATTTTGATGATCTCGAGGAGAATGAGGAGAAAATATTGAATTTGGATTTAAAATTGACCGAAACACTTTTGCACACTGATGTATGCGAGCTGTCGCGCGAAGCAAACGTAGCCACCTACTGAAACGAAGGTGGTCCGCCACTACCGGTGAAGGCAGTTGTTGCGGTTCAGCAATTAGGAGTCCCACCGATTCCGAATCACACTTTAGTTCTTCGACAATCGGGGGGACTTTGCACGCTGGTTCAAGCGGCCAATCAGAGTCGGGAGACAAGAGAAATGAAGGGCCTTTGAACCATCGTGATGAAGTCGAAAAGTCGTGGCAATTCCGCGTAGCGTCGTCGGCGACATTTAAAGCTGTGGGAACATATCTCCATTGTTGGATGCTGGTCGTCTCAGCTATCTCTGCGGCTTCTAGGGACAGCGGTGATATTATCTCGCCACAACAGGCCTGTTTCGTACCTACCAGAAACAAGGTGCTTTGTTGTGGCCTCTAGTATGTCTAACGCACGTTGCTCACTAGCGCTACGATGATCTACCTTGACTATTCCTATTGAGTCTAGTTTAAAATAGTCCTTAATAAGAATATCCAACGAAAGATCATTATCATCAACAGCGGAAATGTGGTTGTATGATTCAGTGTAGCTAGACCCATGTGGCATGGTACCAAAGAGGACCCACCCTAACGCTGTGAGGGCAGCTGCGGGTTGAATACGATTCCCGTGACGAACTTCCTTAGGAATTGTTACCTGCCAATTGTCAGCTCCTATGAGTAGCATTGGCTTGGCATCATGATAAATTAAAGTGTCTGCTAAATCAGCCAAGTATCTATATTGTGCTATGTCACCTAACGATGCAGATTGACTTCTAATACCCAGATTGGGGATTGAACGCGCGTTTATTTCAAAAGTGTCGGCACTGTGACGACCTCTTACCTTTATGTCAACATGACTTACGACAGTCTGCGTGTTCAATCCACTAATGCAGTCGATGTTTAGTTTGGACTTGGGCCCCTTAGCTCCCACTGCGTCAGCCACGGATTGGTCCAACAGGGTCACGGAACTCCCATCATCCAGTAAGGCATGTGTATCGACACTGCCATGGGGTCCAGTAACGGTGACCGCTATCACCTTAAGGAGTGGCTTCAAATTCGATGAATTCAGTGGCATAGAACTATGAGCCACGATGGCTGACTTCGACTTAACCGCAGAAGTGCTTGCCTCGAAAACCGTAGTAGGTATTTCCCCTGCTGACTGTACCGAAGTCGCAGAAGATGTTGACGGAGCTGACTGTACCTCTACATGGGCAGTGATTGCTGAACGCACTCTGTGGAGAAGTGTATGGTGCCTCCTCTCTGCCAGGCAACCTTCAACTTCACACCTCTTTTTGCAAAATTTGTATTGGTGTGAACCCCTCCTAAGACATTTACGGCATAATTTGTTTTCCATCACCCATTGCCAACGATCATCCAAAGAGAGAGATTTAAAATTTCCGCAATCACTCACCTCATGATTACTCTTTTTGCAGTACTGACAAAGAAAACTACTTTTTGTTGAGTCTGCCGAGGTTGCAATTGCGTAAATTTTATCTTTGGTTGTTTTGATGGGTTGACTTTTGTTGACATTGACAAGTGTCGACTCTGACGTTATAAAACCAAATTTTATTTGTAGATTTGCTTCATTTTCTAAAAAGTCTGCCAAATTTTCTAATTTAAATTTGCCAGAGTCAACTCGTGTCGCCGCAAAATCAGCCCACCTTGACCGGAGTAGGGGAGTTAGCTTGCCGATAATGGTGTTAGCTAGTTCGGGAGCAGCCAGATACTCTGGTTGGTTGAGGAGGCGAATGACCTCCACGCAGTTGCGGACACGACAGGCGAAGATATTGAGCTCACGTGGTGCCTCATAAGTGGCGAGTCTGGGAAGACCTCGAACGAGAGCAAGCTGCTGAAGCACAATGTACTCAGGTTGAGCGAACCGGCATTCCAAAGCCTTCATGATCTGTTCTGGATCGTCAGCGGATACCAGAAGCATGGCAACCGCCTCCCGCGCTGGACCATGAAGAGCTCCTGTGATCCTCGCTATGTTATCGCTCGACGTGAAGCATGCTTTGGACTGTATGAAAGCCCTTGAGAATGGAAGCCAGTCCAGAGCGCGACCGTCGAACCTAGGGAGGTCACTCACCCTTGTCCTCTTCTGTCCAAGGTCCGCGATGGCTTTAGCGAGTTGAATAAAATTGTTTTGTGTATCAACCCTGTCGTTAGTTTTATTTGTATACAAATTACATTCTTCTGGATGAACACGATGAGAGTTGAATGCTCTAGGTTGCGTCTTGGCAAACCCATGGTCATCACACGGTCTTGACCTCTGGGCTGGAGACGAAAAGGTAGCTTTGGCCTCAGCTTCGGCAGCGGACGCAATATCGGGTCGCAACACCGATTTTGTACGTAATTGACGTGCGCCGTCACAGTTCTCCAAATCATGTACAGATTCCCTGTCGAAAGAACATGATTGATTATTGTGTTCGAAAGCTATATTACTATCATGAGAGCCAACTAACCAATTTTCTACGTAATCTACTTTTGAGCTGCGTGAGGAGCCGCTGGCAATGACTGCGAGCTCAGCTTCGAGCTCGAGGTCTGCTAGCGCTTTTTCACGCTCGGCAGCGGCCTTGGCAGCGGCCTTTTCACGCTCGGCAGCGGCCTTTTCACGCTCGGCATCAGCTTTCTCGCGATCAGCGTCTATTTTAGCTAAGCGTCGAGCATGTTCGACCCTTGCAGCCAGCTGCTGTGCTTTTACGGTGGATGAAGAACGAGTGCTGGATTTGGAATGAGATTGTGAATGCATTGTAGGTGAATTATGTGATACGCTTACGGTTGGCGCTTGGGCGCTTTGGTCCGGTAAATTAGGAGGTTGTGCTTCGGTGTGAGGTATGCTGGACGGTGCTAGTGCGAGGGCACCACAGGAAGGGGCACCGTCTTGATTTGCAGCAATATCACTAGAATTTGATGCACTTCCACTAAATTCTGGATTACTTTTAACGACCGAGCGGGATCGGGTAATCATGGGCATTGTCGCTTAAAACTTCTGACACCAAAATGTTGAGCACAGCCTAATTATTAAAGAAACCAGATTTTTCACCATGTGCACTTTCGTTTATTTTACACAAACTGACAAATCGATAAAGACAATAGAAAAATATATGGAAAATAGACAATTAAAAAGCTGTACAAAAAAGGTGCGGTGCAGGTCGCCAACAACTATGTTTACCTGGGACAGGCAGTCCAGTTAGGTAAGTCCAACTTCGAGAAAGAGATCTCTCGTCGAATCCAGCTCGGATGGGCAGCGTTCGGGAAGCTCCGGCATATATTCGCGTCCGAAATTCCTCAGTGTCTCAAGACGAAAGTCTTTGACCAGTGTGTGTTGCCAGTAATGACATATGGGAGTGAGACGTGGTCGTTCACTATGGGTCTCATAAGAAGGCTCAAAGTCACCCAGCGAGCAATGGAGAGAGCGATGCTTGGTGTTTCCCTGCTTGATCGAATCAGAAATGATGAGATCCGCAGGAGAACTAAGGCAACCGACATCGCTCGAAGGATTGCATCGCTGAAGTGGCAGTGGGCGGGACACATAGCGCGGAGAACCGATGGCCGTTGGGGCGGAAAGGTTCTCGAATGGCGACCACGTACCGGACGACGTTCCGTGGGCAGGCCCTCCACAAGGTGGACCGACGATCTTGTCAAGGTCGCGGGAAGCCGCTGGATGCGGACAGCGCAGGACCGATCGTTGTGGAGATCTTTGGGGGAGGCCTATGCCCAGCAGTGGGCGTCGTTCGGCTGAAATGATGATGATGATGATGATCGCTAGAAGCAATCTCTTCCAGAGAACCTTCGGGTAGAGATACAACCAACAATAATTCAACCGAACTATTAAGAAAGAGTCTATCCCGCAAGACCTCATAGTGAGGCCTGTGCCCAGCAGTGGGACACAAAAGCCATTGTTTAGTAAGTTTAGTAGCCACCTTCGACACGTGACACTCGAGTAGACCCCTAGGTACTCGCGGTTGCGCAAGCGCCGCCGCGTCGCATGCTAATGTCGACAGGAAGGCGAGGACTCCCACTACGCGTAAGGAGTTATTTTGCATACGACTGAAGCTGGTGCGCTTTTTGATCTACTGAATATAATTAACCAACTTGAATCGTCATTGACATACATTGACTAACTAACCACAAGTTCTGAAATGTTAATCCTTGAATCCACAAACGTGTATGAGAGTCTCAAGCGAGAGTCATGCCGTATACGAGAGAGACGTGCCGAGAGACGTGCCTATAAAACTGAGGGTGACATCATAATTTTGAAGACGTCCTCAACTTTGATTGGTGGATGTGAACCCAGCGATAAGAAACGCAATAATGAATAGGACTAATACATTAATGTGACGAACATTTTATTTGTTTTGTTTTGTTTCTGGGTGTTTGAAACACTCGAGTTTTAGGGTTAGGTAGCTGATCCTGGTGTACAGTATTTCTTTTATTCTTATCAATGATCAAACGCATGTAAGGTGATGAGAGTGAAAATAAAAAATTACCATCAGTCCACAATTCTAAGCAGCCATGATATTTGCAACTTTACGTGACAAAACATGGGCCTTGACATCCCGTGAAGTGTTGAGTTGTAAATAAGCTGCAAAAATCCATACTTTAGGCACAGTTCCAGTTTGAAGGTTTAAAAACGTCAGCAAGCTATAGTCGACTCGTTAGGGTTGAACCAAAAATCATCACAAAACGAATAGACTACAGTAAGTACGATAGCGTTGAATCAGTTACATAATAATTGTCAATCTTTCAACACTAACAATGCAATTTAATTTGTGTTAAAATTCAGTGACCTGAAAAACAATCATTACTAACAATAAGAACATCGAGAGTTATTTATATGTATTGTTTAGTTTAATTATAACAAGTGCATAATTATGTTTTTATACTGCTCGTATTATTTTAGCTTACGTAAACGCACCTTGAGCGGTTTTGCGGACGCACAAGAAATGGACGAGATTTCAACATACTGAGCTAATTTGCGCATGCAATTTGCTCCTGCATTTCTCATTTTTTTATTTTACCTAAGTACTTAATTATTTTAAGCATCAAATGACGAAATGTCATATTCAAATGTTATAAATTTATCTCTGTTACACTTTACAATCGCGAATGCACTTAGAGTTACTTACTTAGAGTTTGATTATTTTTGTTAAGACTTAAAAAATGGACTGTTGTTTTTTTCAGTTAGTAACTAAGTTTCATCATTGCAGAAAGCCAATTTGCAAGGCATTTTATGTGTGTTAACCTTTTTTTATTAGGATATACCAAATGTTTTTTTTTAATTTCAAAAAAAGTCTCAGCCTAATTCGCCGCACGCACTTTCTTCTGGTATGCGCAGGCACGCGCCGTCCAAACCGGGACCGTTACACTACACAACGTCACTCACTGTAGTCACTTCACTAACCATCCATAGATCGTCACATGAGTTGCTATACCTTATATTTGTCCGGCCCATTGTTAGTACCGTAGAACGGTTCCTTTGATGAAATGCATTCCGTTCATGAAATAATGCTTATTGCATGGTTTTATTGGTTATTAGAATTTCTAAAGTTTTCAGTTTTATTTTAACATGTTTCCTTATCCATATACTTTTGCCAAAGGCCACCTGACCTGGAGTTAAGCAAAACATGTGCTAATGGTAAACAGAGACTGTAAATACAATCTTTGTTGAAATCAAAATTGAGTATTGGGACAATCAACACGTTTGATATAGGTGTTATGATTAACATCCGAATTCACAAATCTCTTGTAACATCTGTTAATCTTTAATTTGCGTTGTGAGTTCGGAGGTAAGTACTTATTTCTTCTCAATAAAACTTCCATAAACTCAACTATGAGGCGGAGCAAGCCATACTCCAACACGTGGGCTCAATGCGGATTGTTGGAGGGGTGTGAGGTTAGTGAGCAACCTTAATTTCAGATCTTATCAAGCCACTCTGAAGCCTCTGACTAGGCTTAATGACTGACATCTAGCGACGTCAACCGGGACCAACCGCTTAACGTGCCTTCCGAAGCACGGAGATGCCCTAAATATGCATCTCTTCGGTCGGGGTGGTCACTTATCCCATTTACGACCCTGTGTGATCACTGTCGCAACTGCGCCACGGGCACCTAGCTCATAAAACGTAAGTATAGGCAAATAGACATGCAGAACGCCTAATCTCTAAATGATCTGAGTGGTTACTACATCCTAAGGACACCCAAAGTACATACAGGCATCTCGTGCGGATTGCCTGCATTATTACCTGTTCCATCTTTGCTTACCACCCCCTACTTGTAATCAACTTTTTAATCGAAGTCTTCCTGTCCAAAACTCATGAGTTTTGAGATCTCACGACCCAGTATTACACTTGTACTTTCAGCTTACATAATCACACAATGGCGTCGTCTAAAATCTTGTCTAAGAAAACTTGGCCTTAAAAGTCCGTCCCAAATTTCCTATTACATAAACCAATTTCATGAGAACCAAAAAAATCTAGCAGCGGAAATCAATTTTATTCCGATTTGATATACTTAACTTTCATTTAGTTCCGGTTTTTGACCGTAAACGGAGTATTTATGGTCTTTAGTTCATGTGGGCGTGGGTTTCGTAATTCTAGTAAGAGGAAATGACTGATATTAGACTTAATATTACCCGATGTTATGCTGTTGACATTAAGGCTAATTTTTATCTAGTTGATTAGTTTTATTTGTAATTTAGAGACAATTATGTAACGTAGAGACCAATAACCACTAGTTGCCTTGGAACACCTAAATAGCACAAAAATGCAACTCTACTTGAAGGACATTGATAGTTACATTATTATTTTAGTATTCAAATTTTCTAAATTTTATTCACACAAATCTGTTACAAGTGCTTTTGAATTATGAACATCACGTAATAAGGAATGAAAAATAGTCTAACATATTTTTCCTGAAGAAAACTCATCAAACATTTTGCGAATCAGAACCTGGGCACACTGCGTTATCCACCAACGTTTGTAGGATAAGAACAACAGTTATTCAACCAAATAACCTGCTCCATTTGTAACTCAGAAACATCAGTGCGATGTCGTGAGGCTCAAATGTCGCGAATCGTGAAGGCTCAGATGATTAATTGAGCTCAAAAGTTGGCTAAGTGACTGCTGAAGTGAGCTTTTGCAACCGCAAAGGGCAAGCTTAAAACAAACATGACATGAGAACACAGCAGAGCAAAGAATAATTACTTGCACGGAACACTTTGCGAATGTCTCAACAGTTTTTTGACGTTGTGACACGCTGTCCTGCCCCTACTAAGGTGAGTTTAAACTTGAGCATTTCCTTGAGCGTTTCGGTGTAATGTTTTTACGAATGATACAATCAAATCATCAAAAGGCTGTAAAAAAAACATCGAGCGTAGTGATCGAAGAGCGGTTCGAGTAAATTTGAAAATGGCGAATGTTCCATGTTCTGAAACAAGCAAACGCACTAGTCTGTCATTAACTTTATAGGCTTACGCATTGAAATAATTACAATAAGATTGTCTGTTTCGATCTAACAGTAGGGATACAATTACAGTCATAGACAACATGAATATGTCGCTGGGCATCAAATATCCTACGACAATAATCCACACACGTTGTCCACACTAAGCAAAGCTTGTGCTTTGGGAACTACAAAACGGGTAAACAAACTTACTTATGTTTTCTTGTAAATGCGTACATAACATACATAGGAAACACTCAGACTAATACGAACGGACATGTTCATGCACAGGAATGTTTCATCTATGTGTGGATCGAAACCGCGTCTTACGGCGTATAAGCTAGCTTTTTAACCAAACATTTAGGAGACTGTTCTAATTATTAAACAAGTTTTCTCTTTGAACACATAAATAAAACTTAATAGCCTTCTTTTGGAGCAAGTTTACGTACCACGAAATATATTCCTCGTTTTATCAACACCTGGATGTCGAGTTCCACGAAAAAATTAAAAAGCTATTCAAAAACAAATGTGTTTTTGGTATTTTCAGCAACAACTCAACTCACAAGTGTTGCTGCTGTTAAAGTTATTACCTAAACGGAAAATGAATGCATAAAACACTCAATCAAACAATCTTCAAAAGAAACTGGATAAAACCGCTCTGTAATACGACCTTTAACTTTAACACAGGATAGAAATCGTAAGGAAATCCTAACTCCAACCGATTCTAATATACCACTACACTTTCTCTAAGTTATGTTCACGCTCGTAACATACACTATGTAGTATGTACCGCGTCGACTGATCATAAATACAGTCTCGTGTACATTATTAGTGTAGTGGCATTCCTGAGGCGGTGGAGCGGAAAGTCAAGAAGTAGGTAATAATACGTAAGAAACTTGTTACCCATTTCTTGTTAAATTAATGATTCTACGTCGAACTAGTTGAGTTTAGTTATAATATGCATGATACAGTTATATCGTAATAAAGGCTATCATTCAGGTCTCGAAGAAATTGTTCCCAAAAAGTGAAGTCCGGTCCAGGTTAACCCTCAGACTGCTTGATTTGAGTTTGAAATTACAAAAAAAAACCCTGAATTAATGGATAAATGGATATTAGCTTAAAAAGTGTCGTCAGATTTGTCTATACTGTGAGAGCACTGAGTAGGTATATCAAAATAAAAAAATGGTGGATTTTTGGCGCTTAATTTAATGTTTTTACGCTCCGCAGAATGAACGGCTTGGCGGATTTTAGCTGGAGGGGTGTCGTCTGATTTGGATTTACTGTGAAACAGCAATTGTACGTGTCACTGTTACATACTCGTAGATATCAGGGCCTTTTAAAACTCAAAAGCTTTATTCTATTGAATAACCATTCGATCTCGAAAAACCTATTATTTACAAACGCGTTATTATTTCATTGTTTTACAACATTAATGATTCGGCTGGCATCAATTCTCACCGAAGCATTGTAACTATCTCGATGATTTCGACAACAATTACGATACGATCCATCGAACTCATCGTTTCGACAATAGATACAGTCGATTATGTCACGAACGAGATGAGATTTTGATTCGATTCAAATCGAGACTTTAAATGTACCGTGCGTGGATTAGATCATAGCGATAGTAAAAAATAACCAAATTATTTACAAATCACGTACTTATAATGGCTGTAATTGGCGCAAAAAATACTAGCTCACAGAAATACCTTTCAAAAGCAAAGCAAAAACGGTACAACAGTGCATAAAGGAACAATGCTGGTAAAATTGGAATGTTTAGTAGACCGTTAAAATAGTACCTATCAATTTTATTTAAAAAGTAGTAGTATTAAAACACGTAATCTTCAACGTTAGTGTGAGTGGCTAAAGAACAATTAAATAAGCTATGATATGAAAGAACAAAATAGGGGAATTTAAATTTCGATCCACTTAACGACTTATTGATATGTAATTAGTTAATTGAATAAAATAAAATTGCATCAAAAAGCCTGACGATTCTAATAAAAATGATTCCACAGTTGGTAAACTTACGATGAGATAACAAGCTACAGTAGATTTTTGGAAAAAAACATCCAAGTTAAAATTATTTCTAAGATTGCTTAAAAAATAAACATTGGAGTTTTGTCAACTTCCAGCTTTCGTATACTCAGTCATACGAGCCAATCAAAAGAATGTCGAAAAGCGTGACCACTATGTAACTTTGCTTTTGCCAAAACAAAGTCAAAGTGTATCAAAGCAGATACATCACGCTTTCTCCGTCAGTTGACTAATGACAGCAGTGTCAACGGCTCTTGCCTCGGTGTGACCTCGATGACACGCAGAAATGTGCCTATTAGCTTTAATGCTTAAAAAGTTTTAATGTTCTTTTGGTAGAGCAAATTCCACCAGAAAATTGGCAAGGAAAGCCATAAACATTACACCATGTCACATAGACATTGTAAAAGAAATTGTGAAGACTGTCAAATCATCAACCGTTTGGTTTGGTTTGATGATTTGACATTTTTACAATTTCTTGTTTTGAGTTCACAGTGGCGTTTTGAGTTTAAAATTATTTTGTTTTGTTGTGTTTAGTATGTCCCATGTCAATTTCACCACCGCCATTTTTATTATTACTTATAATTAAATAAAAATATAATAGAAACCCTTCAAAATCTTACATTAACAGGGCCTATTTTAACAAATATAACGGCTCTTTGAAAACATAGCACAATTGGACGGTTTAGGTGTACCAAGACTTTAGTAACAGTACAAATCTGTTAACAAAGTTAACCTACAGGTCAAGCGCTAACCGTCGGCGTCTTTTTTTAACACGACTAAATTCAATCAACTATTTTGCCAATATGGCGGTCACGACTTTTCCTCAAAAGCAGTTTCGTTGTAGGCCTATGATCAGGTGCAACTTCGAAGAGCTGTTGGGAAACTCTCAGAAAAAAATACTTCTTTGTTGAATAACGTTGCATGCTGAATTATATTATTATCATTTTATGACTAAGAACTGACAGACGGTCATTTTTTCAGTGTGTAATATCCTGAAACATTCTAGGCACAACCGTTAACAAACTCGTATTTAGTTTAAAAAGGTTGATCGTATATCCATTTTTATATTCGACAGACCAACAGTATACGTATTGGAACGTTACCTAAAAATCAACACAGACTGATATGTACACAAATTACAGGTACGTACATTTTTACCAATTAACAAAATAAAAAACTATATTGCGGCATGGATTTTCTTTCTGTCTGAAATGAACGTTTAGAAACAATATAAACGTATTGTTATATGACATATCTTCTGTTCAACTTTGATTTTACTACTTAGTTTAGATTTTTAAAACAGTTTTTAGCATAAGATTAATTTTAAAAAATTACGCACTATTATGCGACCATAACGCTATAAGTATGCGCTCTTTTCCTAACTACATTTTCCTCTGGTAAAGAAACTAAATAATAATCAGAAACGGTGATGCAAGATGTCAAAAATTATCAACAAGAAGGAAGAGGCTTTGACGAAACAGACACATTAAAATATTACGTGCTCAGATTTAATAATAGATTTAATAGCAGGTTCTATTGCACAGAAGGCAATATATAATTTAACCAATATAGCTAACGAATAGCCTAGATTGTAAGTGTCGATAAAAATTAAAGACCACACAATACGTAATAAAAATGATCTAACTGCCCATAAATTCTAAGCGTAGAATGTGTTATTTATGATGACCTATGCACAAGACTAGGTTATTATAATGAAGTCTGTGGATTTCCACAGGTACATCAGAGATAGCTATTAAGCTGTCTTCATGGAACGATATTCTATTGTATAGGTATGTCACCGTACCTTGTAGCAATCAACGTTTGTTAATAAATTACAGAAATGCTAAATAAATTGCTAAAACGGTAAAGGGTTTTTGATACTATTTACCATTTTAAACATGACTTGCCTGCAACACTGATTCCATATAGCCGAAAAAAGAGGCTTGTTGCTTTCTTCTTCTTAAAGTTATAGCTACAGTGGGGGACTCTTACACCCAAACTCACAAACGTAAATCAAACTGAATCTAGGTTATCTTAATTTAGCATTAGAGATAATGCTTTATCATCTTACTAAAGATAGTAAAACCAGAAAAAGACTTTCGGTCTTGGCTTCAGGCGGTAATGGTTTGCGAAAGACGCGGGTTCGATTCCCGCCTGAAGCCAAGACCGAATGTCAAACTGTATCTACTTCTACAAGTATGGCTGTCACTTTCAGTTCTGTTAACTATTTAAGAGACGGTATGAGATTTAAATCTTGTGCGCAACTCTGATTGACGTTCGTGAACTCGGGAGTTACTGTGTGTGAGACAAAACAACACGACTGCGAAGTTTGATTTAAAAAGTAAGCACTCAAAGCACCGCGACGTCGCAGAAACCGAGTGAAACCAGCCACAGTTGAGCGTCAGGCTGCTGTATTGCCATATTTGAAGGTGTCACTGACAAGATTGGGAACATCTTGAAGCGTGCTTCTATTAAAACTTATTTTAAACCGCCGAAGAAGATTGATTAATCTTCTGCTTCTTCTTCTTCGTCTTCGTCTTAAAAATTGATTAATTTTTAAGACCTGTTAAGTGTAATATTCCTCTTCAAACAGCGGGTGTATACAAGCTTGATTGTGACTGTGGGCTCTCGTATATAGGTCAAACCAAAAGAAGCATAGGGACGCGTATCAAAGAACACATAGGTGATATTAAGAATAGGAGATCTACAAAATCAGCAGTTTGTGAACATGCCCTTGATAAGCCCAACCATTTCATACGATTTGATAAACCGCAGGTCCTTGCTAGGGAGAATCGTTACTTACCAAGGATGCTGCGAGAGGCTATTGAGATTAAAAAACATCCGAATTTCAATCGTGAGGATGGTTGGAATTTACCACCAGCTTGGGAGCCTGTTATACGCTTGATCAATCCCAGAGGGCAGCACAATACTGTGAGGTCTCAGGATACGGTTAGTTCGTACTGCGTGGATAGGAACATTTCCAATAATGTTAGTGGAAATGACGGTAGTTAAGTGAGGGTTGCTAAAAATTTTGTACTGTTTTGTGACATAGAACATCTTTGTCATCCCGTGATCACGACTGCTGTAAAGGAGTCGAAACGTCGGGTTAGAAAATGAAAGAAAATATAACACCGCGAGTAGAATCCGTAAAGTTGTTTTATTTCGATGTATAGTGTTCGCGTAAATATTAGAAAACATTAAGTTAGCTAAACTTAGCACATAACAAAAGATATATATCTGCTGAATCCTGCGCCCGCGTGAGTTGTGCCAGTGAAAGCCAGTACGCAAATGTGTATTCTCAGACGTTACACAACAATTAGCTAACTAACCTGCCTCATATGGACAAGAAAGTATTCTTCAACAAAAAAATACTTTCTTTTGTCTTAAACAAAAAACATTTCAAGCGACACCGTATAATGAACTTTATTTTGTTCACATTGGTGTCAAATTTAACATCTTGCTTGAAGATTATGCAAACACGACTGAAGTTGAAGGGTAATTTTTCTAATTTATTTGTTCTGTGACATAGAGTGATATGTCAAGTGCAGACATTAAGTACGCGTAGTGTCATAATCATGATTCATGACTGACCATTCATAATAACTCATAAGCTTTTTTTATGTCCTATTCACAACTATAGACGCTGAGATGTAGGTATACATACCCTCACAACCATATCCCTAATGGTTTAGTCAAAGGCACACTGATAACTGCCGTTATGGTGAACGGAACATTTGGAAGCCTTCATTTCGCCGAGGGAATTTGAACTCAACGTGCGCCTTACGAAGGTGCGAGCCTGCCTCCGTTATCCGGGTTGCTTGGATTTATATTGGTGTTGTCCATTAGCGGAGAGTTAGCCGCAAATTGTATAACGAACACAAAGTAGGTGTGTTCCGGCCAGATTTGATCTCGGGACCATCGGATTCCGAGCCAGAGTGTTTAACCACTGGGCCATGACGCTCTCAACGCTTTATACACTTACTTATCCTTTATTGCACAGCTTTGAATGTGTACACCAGATAAACATAGGGCTATGCAGAAAAGTATAGAAGCTGTGCGACAGCGTTACAAAAAAAAATTATATTAAATGCATTTGCTTTTGACCTGCCTTTCATGAAGTTATACCTACTTAATAATTAAGATTATAATAGGCTTCTACCTTTGAACCGGCTCATAAGAAACATGTCATGTAATATGAGTGCGAAATACAAGTTTCTATATTTCCCATACTGGTCGAATAAAAAATATTCCAGTTCTCACGATATTTTTCTGACGCAGCGCCGTCACACACGATTTCCTCGTTACTAATTAGAAGTTTTCAATTCGTTCAATATTTTGAAGACGAACGACAGCACCGCCATAAAGTAACTAACTCTTTAGTGTTTCGAAAGACTTCACAATCACATGCCATAAATATAATATTTTGATTGTACTCTACAGCAACCTAGTTATGTTGCGGTATAAACTCCTTGTATTCCCAATGAGGTAAACTATTCTTATGTATTTCCAATAAGCCACGGTAATGGTCTTTATTAGGTTAACGGTTTTTATAGATTTGGCAACAAGCGAGGGTATTTCAGTTGTAGCAGTCAATATTTTTATTTGTCACTTACAATAAAAAATAAATACCCACGTTCTTTTCAAAGCGGTCACTTGAAGCAAATACTGATCGTTTAACAAGCCCGTTGAATTCATCAGATTGGCTACGGTATTGCTCTCATAGGTTTAGACTATAAAAGATAAAAGAGGCATTTGAAAGTAAAACCGTAACCAAGTGACGGACGTGACACCCGGCCACAACAAAGCAACATTCCGTAACGTTTAGCTTTTTTTTATTATTATTCTTTTGTCTTTCTTTTAAATGAGGACTGTAGAGCATATAAGAAAACAAAATAAACATATGATCTTTTTGTTAAGATCTTCTACGTTGGTAGTGCAATTCTAAAGCTACCGATACACATGCTCATTAACTGAAACATACACGCTCGAAATGAGCATGCTCATTATTAGCAATGGTTCGACACACATGCTAATAAGTAGCATTTGCTTAATAGTAGCATGCTCTCGTGCTAGTAATCAGCATGTGTATCTATTTATTTATAATTAGGGACAGTACACAGCTCAAAATAATTGTGAGATGTAATTTTAAAGTACAATTTTGAAGGCCAATTATGACTATCCAACATATTACAGAATATGAACAGAAGTGTTCCTACACGTTACATGTTACAATATTTTATTTTATTTCTACTAATCTAAAGAAGTTAAGTACTCACGGGAAGCTGATAGAAAAAAATATGCCTGGAATCGTATTGCACCATTATAACAACACTACAAGTGACACCACTATGTAGCTTTAGACTATGGTTGCCCCGCGACACCTCGGGTTTAATAATAAACACATAAACAACACTACAAGTGACACCAATCTGTGGCTTTAGTCTATGGTTGCCCCGCGACACCTCGGGCGACTCCCGCGCAGCCAGCCGTGGAGACCCAGATACGACGGACATGCGACAGGAAGCGTGCACTTGCAACACAACACTGCCCTGCGATAGTCAATTGTTTTAGATATAAACGACAACGTAGGTCGGATAAACTTTATAATTGTGACTTGATTGAGTAAACATTTACGTGTGGTAACGCAGTGATTACGACCGCACGGTGAGACTCAAAGAGCCGCAAGTGCGTTTTTCGCTCTGGCTCAAATGTTTGTTTTTGAAACAGATAATTATACTGGGTTTGACTTTTTGTGCCTTCGTTGTTTCTGGTTTCTATAACACACGGGAAAATAAGGCCGGTTGAAAATCAAAGGGTAGCGGGGACAGTACGCAAGTGTTGATTTTTATTTTAGGAGCAAGCCAATCTACCCACTGGCAAATTAGGTACTTCTTATCAGCAAGTAAGTTAATAAACACATGTGCATAATGACTTAATTTATTCAAATACCATTAAGACGTCGAGAACGATTAATAACTTCATAAAAACCTTGTTTATTTGCCCACGGGTCCAAATGACCACAAAAAACCAACAATTAACTCACCCACACTCACAAATTGTTCGTTTAATTTAAATACTATTGACTGACATGTAATATTAAGTTATTAAAAGCCCGCGGCACATCAATATGGAGAATTATTACAAAGAATTAATGATTGGAATGAAGGAGATTATAAACTAACCTCGTTTAGTTCTTCCGTCAGGTTAATCAGACCAAATTGTAGACAACATCAATAGTATCAATGTGAATAATGATAATATACACTATTATTTATTTTAACTTTTGTATTGTGACACATCCGCCTTAATTGTAACATTGCCAACACGCCCTCTACAGCACACGGGCTGAACTATAACAACAAGAACTAGATCAACAAAAACTGTACCGTCTAGAATAATGATTTGCATAATAACAAGAGCGTCGTAGCAGTTACGTGCCTTACGGCAGAAGTTTTATACACTGAACTATTTTTAGCTTACTCTCTGGTGATAAGAAACACCGATTACAACCAAGTAAACAGGATAAGGGCGGCAGGCCCCTCAAGTTCTCCCTTGGCGAAGAGTAGGCTTCTGAATATTCCGTTCACCATGAATGACGGCAAGCTTCTCTTGATTACTTCGTTCGAGATGTATGTGTATGCATGTTCATGTTTGTTTGAGCAAAGAAATAACAAATATTCATATGTTGTTTTGAGTCGGCTAGGACAGTGGCCGCTGATCACCTAAGCATGTAAATCGGTCGTCATGTAATGTAGTCGGTCCAGCGCCATCTTCGTGGGGCCAATCTATTGTCCAGGTCATATGAAGATTATAGAGCGCAATACCCTGGCGAAATGTCTCTAGTTCGCCAGTGTATGGTGTGCACACTTGGGCACTGTAATATCTCCTGCGTCGGCATCTTCAGTTAATCTCATTGAGGTTAGCCGCTGTGTGGTTGAAGACGACCAGGAGTGGTCTTACGTTCGTCATCATCAGCAGCCATAATGTTCCATTACTGAACACAGGCGTCTGCTATGGGTTTCCAGAGCAGGCAAGCTAGTCCACGCTCTCGTTTAACACACATAGTAGAAACCACGTTTCAAACCTATAGGTTTACAAGGATTCCATTTCATCAGTACCTACTTAATACCTTGCATATTAAGTTGTGACACTTCGTAGTAGTTTCGTCAAAGACGCCAAAATATTTGCGATTTTCGTGTTCTAGTTTAGTGCTTTTCAATGTCGTTCTTCTGAATCATTATTAAAAGCAAACAAGATCCAAAGAGCACATATTGATCGCTCTGTCCACCACAGATAAGTCACGCACTTCCGCGTGCTTCGCTGTCAACTGTTTGTGTTATGTCATTATTCATTAATGTTATGTCATTTATGATGTGTTCTAAGCTTCGTCAATAATACTGTCGCCACGGACGTAAAAGAAAGACGGACGCCACTTCGTCGAATCATGAGTGAAGGATACTAGCAGCTGCCAGTCTATGGTGTGTGCGTAATTTGAGGGATGCCATATAAATCATAAATTTCCCTAAAGTTTACCTTTTATTTTAACCGGGTTTATTAACTTAGGTATTTAGGTTATTTGGTATATATATTTAGGATTAGATAGATTGGATATTATAAGATAAGATAAAATATGTAGATATAGATAAAGTTGCATTATTGAATTAGGCTAAGGAATACCTGTAATGATAATGTAAGATTAAGATAAATAAATAAATAAATACTTAAGTCCGATTATGATTTTAATTATTTTAAACATCTGACAGAAGGTTTATCACTAACCTTACACCCCTCTAACTATTCGCACTGAGCCCGCGTGTTGGAGTATGGCTCGAGCCACCTCATAGTTGAGGTGAGGCCTGTGGCCAGCAGTGGGACGTATATAGACAGAATATGTTCAAATTTCATAAATATCGGAGCCGGGAGCTTAAGAATCATAATGTTGACCTAGCTAACATATTTTTTAAGACCACTGTGAAAGAAAAGAAAGCACATGTTACTGAAAGGGAATTGTTTTATTTACAAATTTGTTTTTTTTTAAAAACAAAACCTTTAAACTTTTGTTTTTTCGTCATTGAAGCCCTCAAATGCTACTTACCTTAATTTTTTCATTAAAAACATATTTTAAAGAGAATAGCAATAATGATATGGTTTTCTAAAATTAATTTCAGAAATAAACCTTGGTCTGATGCAACAAATCGTTAAAATGGCGTAAAAAACCTAACATTTCCCGATGTTATCGTAAACTTTAGGATTTTTTTTCTCGAACAGTATTCACTTCCGCAAAATGAAACTTCACAGGATTACATGTTTTATTAACACCTATTACCAAAAAAAAAATTAAGCTCCTAGCTACCCGTAATGATACTAAAGTCGAGCCAATACGACAAATACAGATTTCCCCTCTTAGAGGGAAATTTTACCGTCAAAAAAGTGGCAACACTGTTGTGTTTTGTCTTTTAAATTGTCATCACAATTTATAAATGTAATTAGGAGAAAATATAACGAATAATCATAATTTACCTGTGATAGGTGATTCCTTGTGACTTTTTAAGTTTACTCATGTAGTTCTTACATGATTTCACCACACAACACGGCATTTTCAAATAAATATTGTCATAAGCAACACGCGTGTCATTCGCGCTGTCACACGGGGTAAAATGGCGTTGATTGTAGCACCTAGTAAGTTTGTGTGAGCGTAGGGTCGTGTGCAACTCACGAAGTTGTATGACCTTGCTAGCTTCACATTTTTTTAGTGTGATGTTCCGTCCGTCTTTCTTTTACGTCCGTGACTGTCGCAAGAAGTTTCCCGGTTGTAACAACAGTGTTGTAGATAAAAATACCAAATAAATAAATATAAGGTAAAACTTGGATCATTGGAACCTAAACTGAGCATAGCTTGGACTACACGTGTATCATAAACGGCCTATATACGTCCCACTGCTGGGCACAGGCCTCACCTCAACTATGATGGGGAATGAGCCATACTCCAACACGCGGGCTCAGTGCGGATTGTTGGAGGGGTGAAAGGTTAGTGAGCAACCTTAATGTCAGTTGTTATCAAGCCACCCTAATGCCTCTGACTAGCTTAACGACTGACATCTGGCGACGTCAACCGGGACCAACTGCTTAACGTGCCTTCCGAAGCACGGAGATGCCCGAAATACACATCACTAAATTTCGGTCGGAGTGGTCACACATCCCATTTCCGACCCGGCGTGAGTTGCTTTACAACAGCGATTGTCGCCGATCACTGTTACAACTGCGCCACGGGCACCTCCTTCTTCTTCTCTCACACGTGTATAAATTCTTCTAAATAAGTATATAGTATACTAGATAATTATGTTAATTGATCATGTTCCTTGACCATGACTTTCTTACTCAATTTCAGATCTACAATAGTATGAACCTGTAACTATCAATAATAGTATGTTTGTTTGCCAAATCAACGAATCAGGCAGGAATCCGAACTATCGATTTAGGTTTTTTTAAATTAATATTACATCTGACTTTCGTTTTAACGCTAACTCTCCAGTAATGAAAAACATTATCAAAATCAACATAACGCGAATTAAAATAAATCAACGAAGTTCTTTCAAAAGATGAATGGTACAGTAAAAAATTAGTTCCTTCTAACTAACAATCATACCTCGCACAAAACAAACCATTCATCTCAATTCTCGGAGTAAAAAACACCTTTGTGAATTAGACTGTGACATATAGCCAAAAGAAACAAAACGAATTCTTGGAATGATCCTCCCACTCAATTTGTTTCATATCAAAGTCAAGCCCAAGGTGACTGGCCTGCGTTTTTGTATTCTAAAAAAGTGGAAAAGAATGAGAATACATCACTGTCTTTGGGTAGGCAACTCACCTTGCTACTGTCATCATAAGCACGATTCACACGTAACGACACGAAGGCATAATAACCCATTTGTAAGGCAAAAAGCTGCAACACAGGTATCTAGGTAAGTAGAGTATAAATTGGCAGTTTTACCCCCGAATTCGCAAACGCAAATCAACGTTGAGCGTGGCTCAGAAGTATAGCTGTCCCTTTCAGGTCTATTGCAATTTAACGGGACAGCGTGAGCATGAACGCGTGCTTAGTGTTGATTGACGTTTGTGAATTTGGGGGTTAGAAGGTTTGTTTTTTATTGATCATACTATAGTTAGTGCCATTTTGAAGCTGAGTAACATAGTGGCCAAGAGGTATTGATAGTTTGACAAAAGCAATTGCAAATGTACGATGACAGATAGTCATAATATGTCGGTAGAAGCGTCACTAAAATCTAAAATCTATCACAAGTGAAACATTATTTTAACGACGGCCAAGGGTTTCCCCCAACAACAACTTAAATAAAGACACAGGTTGGTAAGTATTGAATTGAAGAAACAAACCTAAAAAGAGACTTCCACAATTTTGTTACGAAGCATTAGGTTAGAAGCAAACATGACGTCATGAGCGAAAGTGACAGTATGAACACGAATGTACCACTTCGCGTATTTATTGGGGTTGCCATTTGCATACGGACGGATACGTGGGCGAAGACCCCACTATAGGGTTGTCAGTGTTGCCATGTAACATCATCCTCGCTAAAGTAAAGTGCTGAAAAATATCAGTTACTCGCAAATAGCAACAGCAATAATAATGAAAGAGACAAATCTTTACAATGGTTCAACTGGTGGTGAAGGGCTGTATGGATTTTCGTGAATGACGAGATAGGTCGTTGAAAGAAGGGTGGGCACACCTTCGCAAAGCATGCTTTAAAGTCTCCGAAAGCTTATCTTTGGGGAAAAATCACGGAATGGCTTTTAATTGTTAACTCATGCAGACAGTCCCGAAGGAGTTATGTTTACCTGTTGCAATCAGTAGTGTGGCAGTATTGTCTAACTCCAAGATAGTTATGAATTAATACAGAAAAAACCAGTTCAAGACGATTCTATAAAGCCAAAACGTGGCATAAATAACAGTCATGAAGGAATTCATGAAAACTTACAGTCATTACACGAAATGATTTAAATCCCTTTTAGAAAACACACTTATTATTATGGTGTTGACTTTGACTGTACGAGTATCCACGTAAGTACTCGTAAAGTCAACGCCATTTTGCGTAACAATAAAGTACTCGTACAAGTCAGCTCATCCCACCCACCATTATTAACAAGTGTTATCATTTCCTGTCATTTGACATCAACATATCCATAACCAAAACCATCTTCCACATTACATTATTTAAATTGAAAACACAAAAACAGAACAATGCTACAAACAAAAAACTATTCGCAATCATAACTCAGCAAGTACCTACCACAAATTATTTTGTTAAACAATGGTAATAATTACGCAGGGTTAAAAAACTGCCAGTATTCTCTGCCCACTTGGACATATTAATATTATCAACTAAATATTATTTAAGTGGAAGTCAATTTCACGGTTTTAGAACACAAGGATACGACACAAACTGTCAAATTGTTTCCATCTGTTTAAACCTTGTCAGCTTGGATGTAAAGATCAACATCCTTTAGAGAATTTTGACAGGCTGTGGTAACTTGATCTGGTTTATTAATTTGATATTCTTACTTTTGCTGCTAAAACTTCTTCGTCAAAATCGGTGGATGCATTTCCATACCTGAAAAGATATAAATAAACTCGTTAATAACTTGATTATTGAACTCTACAATTGTGTCTTTAAAAATGGTTAATGTACTCAAGGAAACCTGAAAAAAATTTCTGACACAATCTGAAACAGCTTACAGGTAAAATTCTAATACATCAATTGAATGTGGCAATGGTTTATCAACATAGAATGAAATACCATTCTAGGTAGGTTATTAATAATATAATGAGTAAGGTTGAATTTGTCAGTTTGCTTATGTCATCATTTTACCTTTAGTGCATGTATATGTCAAATAGCAAGCATGTTCGAACTATTTATTTTACTTCAATAGTGGATATTAGGAAATGAACTAGTGCATTCAGTAAAGTGCCTCAGTAATGTTCGCTTTACCACGTTTATAGAATGGAATCTACCAATGATAAATATAGGTTTGTTTTTAAATAGGTCAGCAGCAGAGCGGAGATTTTCGGAACTGTGTCCAAAATAACCAATCAAACAACTTTATTTCCACTAAGCTCAGGTCAGATTGGCTTCATTTTTCGTCTTCCAAAACTTTATGTAATAAGTATCAACTTGCATATACAAATAAGCAACCTAACCGCATCTATTTAAAGTTGATGTGGCCTCGTTTTCAGCCAACTCCGTTAAGGCCGCGACGTACTCTTGACAAAAACGTGGGAAGGCTTGATTCAATGTTTGACGCATTCAAATTGGGGATTAAATCAGCTGTCAAGATTAGGCTCGGAGGTCGGAAATGGTGACAATAGTCATACGGGCTGTTTGTTTACTATTAAATAAGGACAAACTATGTTTACCTATGCGTTACCTAGAGTACGTCTGCATTATTCAAGAACTAAGAATATGACAAAAAATGCACTCTATGAATTGCAAACAGTTGACAGTTAAAAGTACCATGAAGTACCTAAGTATTTAAAGATTTTATTTTCGGAATCACAGGTTTCTGTACCTAATTGTACTAAGAGTGTCCCAGGTGGACAGGGTCCCTATTTTATTTGGGAATCCTAAAAAATATTAAGCTAACATAAGAAGGTAATCATTTTTTTCAACTGCAGATATGTAACAAAGATACTGTTCTTTCAAAATGTAAATATTATGTCTATATCTCGGTTCATCTATTATTTAATGTCCGCTTCATTCAGATTTGTCAGAAGACCGCAAACTTCCTGTTTAAACTGTCTTATGCAATCTAATATGTCAAGTTTGATTGTAACGCTTTATTTGTTACATAAATAATGAATACTTGTGACACCAATTACGTTTTTGTTATGAATCTATTCAACAACGGCGTTTAGGACAGGAGTCGTGCGTTTTGACTACGTGAAGACTAGGTGAAGACACCTAGAAGCCTTGTCTTGTTTGTATCGCAGCGAAGAATCGTAAATCGTTGAATGACATAATTTTTGGATATTGTACCATCACATTTTGATGTTAAAAATAGAAAGCACCTAAAAATATCTTACTCGTTTTATCAGTTTTTTAGCCATTTCATCTGCGAATTTTCAGCTATGTTGCACGGCACAACGCTCTGACGGTCAAGTGCGAGGTTCATTTGACCACAGGCATCGCGAAAACAGGCGCAAAAGGAAGACTAAAGATGTTCCTGGGTTTGGTATCTGTCAAACGGGAACGGGGTCGACGTATTATTTGTTCATCGTCATTTTTTTTTTATCGAACTGTTACAGTGCGACATTATACAGAACCATGTCTATCAGGATCAGGATGGTTAGTATCGGATAACTCACGCAGTCGCTAGCGTCTGCGTAAGTTAACACTCATGGTAGATCCTCAGATCACATCGTGGTTTGTTTACCGAGTCAGCACGGTAACGGAACAAGTCAACCTTGGTCGCTCGTGCTTTTTGTCTAATTTCGGCTAAAATTAGTTTTTATTGCGGTTAATTATGGACTCGTGATTCTGAGATTACCCGGTGTCTTCTTTAGACACGAAGCTGTGTTCTATTCAAGCTGTCAAACCGAGATGATAAGCTTCACAATCTCATCAAAGTTGATAATTATTTTTGAGTATTTGATGGCATCGTCGCCTTTGCGGTTTTTTGTGAGTATTGAATTAAATCCTGGCCTTAGATTACGATCTAATAATTATTAATTTAAAGTTAAAGTTTGTTTTTTTGATTGAACGCGCTAACCTCAGAAAATAAGTACTGGTTGGGAACTCAAAATTTAAATTGATCTAGGAAGGCTGCATAGGCTTCATAACATCACGCTACATCGATAGGAGCCAATATTAACATCAATGAAAATGTGGCAAAAACAGGCAACTCTTTTTCCCTGGTGAAATTAATAAAATAACTTTTAAAGGCTTCGTCTGCGTAAAATAGCGGTTATACTTTAACCCACATGTGATCTTTCAATAATCGCACTTTCCTTTCCTTAGTCGTGGAAAGCTAGTACGACATAATATACGATATAACAATAACTTGTTCTGAATACTTAGAAATAGGTATTATGTCAAAATGTCTGACCGCGTGCCATCAGGCAGCCCGCTTGTCTGCTTTCTACAAACGTTGTGCAAAACTACAGAATAACTGAATTGATATTTATCTTCGTATAGTTAAATATTTCTAAACTGAATTCATTTGCAAACTAGAAGCAGTCAAGCTCGACGCTGAACTAATTTAATTTAGTCTTCCGTGAAAAATCAAATGATGAGAATTGAAGTATCTAACTGTAAGTTAGAGCACTAGGGTTGCTGATTCATCAACCTGAATGAGTCCTGTTTTTTAGGCTGTAAATATGAAACAGCATCACAATTTTTCCTATGGTCAAGGTTCTCTCTTACCCGAAACCATAAACACCTAGACGACCACGAATATCTATTTTACGGACAAACATTTTCTTTAATGTAACATTGAACGTTTTGATGTGAAATTGAACCCGCAACCATTAGGTCATCAAACGATACCATCAATGGTTTCTTTTGTCGGTTTTTTAATCTTTTTTTTCCGACATGTTTTGTTTTTATTAATGTCAGGATAGAAAACGTCGTTGTGTCCAATATTATTAGACTTTGACAGTGCAGTAAGAACAATATTTATTGACTGTCAGAAAATGTTAATCCCGTCTTGGCAAGTGCAGAACCCGAGAAGTAATATTGATATTTTTACTTTTTTTTTATTAAGATGAGTACTTTAAGAGCCAGCAACCCTAGCAACGCCGCGGAAACATTTCCAGCTTGTCGGAGACAAAGTAAGTAATCGGTAGCTGGGTGTGGTAACATCTACCGCAATGTTTACCAATATTGGACAGTGTACACGGTGGATTTGCTCCAACTCGAAGGCCACATTTTTCCTGATGTTCAACAAAAAAGTATAATTTGTTTCACTAGTTAATAGAATCTTGTAACTGGACCTTCTTTGATCGATATCACAATACAATGTTTAGGTTTCTTTTTTTACAATTCTTTCTTGTTCATCCCAATTTGGATTGGTAGAGAAAGCCTTATCGGCATTAAGTCCACTATTTGTACCAAGTCGTTGCCGTTCAATAGAAAAAACTATAGAAAAAACGTTCTAGCAAAAAAGGATAAGTGCGGGTTCTCAACATTATAACCATTCAAATGAAAAATACAAATTAACTGACATACTTCTTTGTAGTCAGTTCAAACTATCTCAAGTTTCTGAAAAATATAATGCACACTAAAATTACCACTTGGACGGTCGCAATAACAATGAAATATTGCAAAACCTGTTAAATAATTGCATTTCCCAATACAAAAGCGTTAAATAGTATTGAAACTACAAATCTCGTTTGATTTGCCTACTTAGTATTTTTCTAGGAACGAATCTAAATCTGCATGAAGCAATTATGATGAAATTAGCTGTTAGAGCAGAACCGCGCAACACGATGCCTTTTTTACACAAAAACGATACATAAAATACAGTGTACAGGCACAGGCCACCGATTTCCGTATTCAATCCTGCTTTTGCCACATTTATTTGCAGAAGAGCAAGGAAGAGTGACCGGAAATGGATAGAGGATTGTGCCGTCCACCGTACATTTTGTGACCACCCAGTGTCATAGGGTTGTTCCTCAGCAAAGCAATTAATCTTTTCTATTTTTATTGGATTTTTTCATTATATTATGAAAGACCTCGATGAAATCTCAATGAGCTTAAATTGTGTAGCAAACTTTCTTCACAAACAAGGTTCCTCAAACAGGGTTTGGGAAAAAACTTATAGGGTCATCAGCCACTGTTATCTCTGGTGTCACATGTGCCCAGAGGCTGCTCTAACCGCTTACCACTTGCTTGCCACAATCGTTGTGTAAAACCCTCAACCTAAACGCCCCAGGAAGTAAACGTCTCAATAACCGTTTTACATGAGATCATAAAAGTTTCGGAGCTTGAGGAGGCCCTCTAAACTACCTAACAATAGCGAAAAATAAAAAAGCTTAAGTTTTGGTAACATTTTCATAATGCGAACAGAAAGGGAGTGGAATGAGCTTCCTGCTGAAGTGTTTCCTCAGCAATACAACTTGGGCCTCTTCAAGAAGAGATTGAACAGCCATTTGTTAGGCCGACATGTACCATCTTAGACCACATCATCACTTAAGATCAGGTGAGATTGTGGTCAAATGCGTGCCTAACTAACCTATAGAAAAAAACGCAAAAGCTCCTTCCCGCTTGCGCAAGAGTCGATCGTGTTTCGTGACCCGTCCTCGGTAATTATCCGAAGCTACCTGATTGGACTACGATTACGATTTTTTCTCCCAAATCGTGTTCACGCGGTATTCTCGATTTTCGTAATTAAATAAGCGAATAATTACGAACTTATAATTAACGGCGAGGTTGTTTATAATATTTGCGTACATTTTTACGTTTATGACGTGATTATTTAAAATTAATGACTGACGTTTGAATGTTAACGAAGTATATTTATTTAATAACCATCATGAATATATACAACACATAACGTATTGTATTTACAACATCATTTTATAAAACAATCAATATTACAATAATGTATAGAAATCATTATGATATAGCAATATTTAAGTGAAATTTATATGTAACCCATTCAGTAGGTACCACTCATATCGATAAAAAGTAAATATTGCAAAGCAAATAAAAAACTGTTATGACGTTAATGACTTTATCAGAATTTTCCAAACACTAAAACTTCATCATTTTCCTCATGACCCACGTAATTGCAGCTCTGATAGATTCCAAGTAATAACATAATATGGATAACAATATTGATAATATTTTACCCACCACGAGTTGGACTCTAGCGGTAAGACTGATTTTTTTGATGAAGAAGGCTATGATGAAGACTTTATTGTATTGGCTAACAAATTATTGTAGACGCTGCTAGTAATAAAAATATGAAAATACTAGTGTGGGCTAGTGTAGCTGTAGTGGGCGCCTGCGACTTCGTCCGCGTGGACTTTGGTATGAAAAAAGTAATATTTTTTGCATAATTTGTAGCCTATGTGCTATTCAGATGTGTAGGCAATAATATTGTTGAGTTTCAATAAAGTACACCCAGTGGTTTTTACGTGAAAGAGCAACACTTTTGCATTCAAACTTTCGCATTTCAAATATCAGAAGGATTAGTAAGTAGGATATACCTACGGTTCGTTCGAAAGCCACACATGGTCCAGCAACTATTGTATTGTACTATCATCGCACCAAAAGGTGCTTCAAAATGAGATCGTTCTTCCCGCGCCTGTGCTTCCTTCTACCTATAATCCTGGGGTTTTTAAGCAGGGCGTGACGAGGCCTTTAAGATGAGATGGACCAGCCCAGTAGCTACTGCAATACTGTACTTGTCAACTCCATATCTGGACCTCAGGGCTGCTTCCCATTAGATGGACTTCGGTCATCTTGAAGTCTTGAACATCACGATGAAAAACCATTCAAACCAAACCATCACCATTCTGAATCAGAGGTCTCACCTAGGACTCAAGCATGTTGAATGTTATCCTAAAGGAAGCGTAAAGTTATTGACATAATATCAACAAATTATTCCCACAGAATCTCAGATTCTTACCGGAAATTAACCTTTTCAAATTTAGATTTTCCAGTTATTCCGCAATACATCCACTTAGACTACACAATAACCTCAGCAGGTACGTTACACTAAACAGCATTGAAAAGCACGGTTTTATCTAAAACATCGTGTTTAACGTGCGTACGAGTGAGTATGTCTAACAAAATTACCCATGCACGATTGTCAGTATGGCGTTTGACCCACTTGCGTCTGCGACCTTCCCATCGCTTGAACTCTCAACTGTAATACGGTATAAGTGATAAGAAAAGTAAGTATTGTTTAGTAAGAACTCTGCAGGGTACTATTTGTATTCTTTAATAGTCTAAGGTATGCATTCTGGAGCATTAGCCAGTCGTAACTAAAAAAATATGTTAAGCTTAGTAAAATCAAACGTCTGTTATCTCTAGGTATATCGCAATGTTTGAAAAGTTTCTTCAACCAATCAGTACTGACATGATCAAAATACGGTGCCAAAACATAGTCACTAACAGCGGGACCAATCCACAGATATAGCTGTACTATGATCTTTACTAGATAGCATAAAACAAAATCGCTTGCTCAGTCCTTATGTTGACTTAAAACTACGCAACACATTTTGGTGCGGTTTTTTTAAATAGATAGAGTGATTAAAGAAGAGGGGGTATATGTAAAACATAACATAATCGTTTGCACCCGTGCGAAGCCGGTGAGGGTCGCTGGTTCAAGGATAAAAGCAGAAATAAGATATGAAGATAGTATGTGTGTCCTTTGTTGGACGCCTTTCTTCATAATACAGTACAGTATACACGTGGGATAAATTTGATAATTTTAAAAAAGCCACGCTAATCCTTTTGTCAACTGGTCTTGTATAACAAGATGCTATTTCTGTTGTCTTGTTTTGCAAACATAATCCCTGCTAAACATACTGCACACTTCTTATATTTTACGCCACACACCTGCAGTTACCTCCCAGTCGTGGGTTGTGCATTCACGCCGTATCTATCTTAAAGGACGACTATACTTCACTACAAGCTATTATTACACGGAATTCGATAAATCGCCAACATCGCTGGATAGTAATCGCTACAATCTAATAGTAGCACATATCGTGGGGTTTCATCAATGGAGTAAACAAAAACAATGGTGATTTTCATCAATAAACTTGTTTACTATTTGCATTTCGGTTTATCTAAACTGGATATCTATCTATAGTTATAAAATCGTTTGTTCTGATTGATTGACAATGAACTAAAATTATTAATATCCGATTTTTCTAAATTTTACTTCAAGAAGGGGAAATGAAAGGGTTTGTTGTTGTTTGAAAATCTTTGGAAAGGCTTGCTCTTGATTACTGTCTATTCTGAATGTGGTCTGAGAGAGAGTGAGCTTCTAGAAGTAGCCTTTTCACCCTTTTGTAGAAAATCTTGTTTGATTTGAACGACCGGAGACCGGGTGGACTATTTCAATCTATCACAGTGTGCGCATTAAAAAGGAATAAGAGAAACGCTTCGTTCAAGTAGTAGAGCGATATCGACCTTAAAAAAGCTTAATACAGTCCACTGAAAGTCGCAGGCAAGAGCTAGTAGTAAAATGTTAATATGAGTACAAATTCACTGTCCCATTTCTTAGCCAATTATAATTGCAGTAATTTAATACTCATACACATATTTGATTAATCAGGAGTACAAGTAAGCAGTAGATAACGGAGTTAGTGGGTTTTTGAGCGCCTTTAGAGATCCATTTGATGTTAGTCTTTAATAGTGACGGGAGTGATTCTATAGTAGTGAAAGTACATTAGTTTATTTATTTATTTATTTATACAATAGCATTACATGTGACCTTAAACTATAAACACATAGATTATATACATTAATATTATTGATTTGATAGTGATCAATCGCACTTATAAACAGAAGAAACTTCAGGCAACATAAGTATAAAGAAGTTTTTGACATTGTTACAGGACGGATGCGTCAAAAATATGTTCGACTGTCCATATTTTTTTTATTGTAACTTTGGTTAAAAGGCAACAAAGATTTGTAGCTCACAAGTAGATAACCACCGGTTCGCGAATCAGTTTTTCTGTGTAGCCAGTACAAAAATTTGATTTGATGATACTACCTAATATTGTTTTTAGTTTAATAGAACGAAAAACTACATACCTACTAAAAAGCCCTACACAGAAAACATCAATTAAGTCGACAATCGTCGTTATAACTGCAATTCGAGAATTGGCTTAGTTAACTGATGAATTATTCTGGTGAATACTTAACAAATACAATATAATTTGACTATACCTACCTAATAAAATAATATAAATTGAATGAATAAATGTCTGCGAGCTTGCGGAAAAGATTGTTAACACAAAGTGTACTGATTTTTCCGCATATTACGGATTGTATTTTATACAGGTTGGAAAAAAAATTGCCCACAACAATATGATGTTTTAATGTCAAAAGAAACTATCACATATTTTTGGAATTATTCCAAATTACTATCAAACATGGCCCCCGTGAATGGCCCTTGGATAATTTGCTAGCCTATACAAATATCTCTTTTCGTTTCAATTCAAAATGCCCTTTCATTGGTTTTGTACCGATATAGCTTACTTACTTAATACAGACTTTAGAAAAATTGATACATTTGAATAAATAACAAAACAATGTGCTTTTCTGTCTTATATTAATATCTCGCAGTGTGCGGAAAATATTATAATTATGATGAATAAAATATGATAAGATAATATCATTTCCGCGTATCATGACGGATATTTATACAACATAGGTAGTTAGACGTCTACATCAGCAAGTTCAGTGGTGTATGTGACAAGCAAATTGCACGTATGATGCTCGCGGGTCAAGGTTCGAAGCCGGCCCAGCAATCATGCGCAAGATTAACACTTGTATTGTATAACAAAACATGTAATTAGGCAGCTTCGGTGATGATACCTTTAGATGATGCTTCCTCATAACGTTTCGTTTTTGGAGATCCTTGTCAGAGTTATTGAACGGTGATTTTCTATGCATTAGCAGAAATGGGAATCTAGCACCGGTGTCGGGCAATAGGCTAGATGACTGTTATTTTTTCTTGTTTAATATCGAAAGACCTTTACCTTATTTATGTAAACAATCCTTAAATAATCACTTCATTAGGATCAATACTACTCGAGATATCACAATTTGAAATGCACATTTTTGGACTTGCCCAAAAACGCTCCATACAAAAGTGACAGAGAGCGTGACGTCACGTACTTGTTTTTGTAAGTAGCGCGTAAGTAATTTGTTCGACAGCTATGTTAAATATTGCGTTTATGAAAAGGGTCTCCTAACATAATTGCTTCATAATAGTATGGGTTACAAAATAGTGATATTGTTTTACAAAAATTAAACACTTTTGAAATGGACTTGCCCACCCAAGTTTTCAGGCCTATTGTGGCTTTATTTTAAAACAAATTTCGATTGTGGTTTCACAATAACATTTGAAATCAATTATTATTTTTGGTGAATATAAAAAAAGTGCAAAATGACTCATAGTCATCTACCCTATTGTTTTACATATGTATTTCAATAAATCATTAGTAAATGCTCCATAAAAACAAAAAGGTAAAGCTGAGCAAACCCACATTTTGAAAGATTTTCATTGGGCGGTTGCTTTTAAACTATTTTTACCACTTTCTAAAAATATATAATTTTATACAATACATTCTTTCAGGTGATTTCCATTTTTTTAAATTGAATTTTGTTTTAGTAAAACTCGTGTGACTAAATATACGGAACTTTTAGTCCGATGTTGTTAAACTAGCCAGCATATTATCTTTTAAATACGTCTTCAAGAAGCCATGAACCGTCGTGACTTCGAGTTTGCATTTGACCAGATAGCTATTGAATAATATTCGATTTTAGAGGAAAAAAACTTAATTGAACACTTAATTACCGAACCAACTACCATTATGGAAATAAACAGCCAGTAAAGATCGGTATGAGCCCAACCCGATAAAATTTAAAAATATTCTGTTAAACGTTTTATCATTATTTTAAGGCGCGATACCAGGAAAACGGCTCTCGGGAAAACTAAAGTTTTATATAGAAAATATGAAGTATGAGGCACGAAAAAAATCGTCATAGGAGTCAAAGAGTTGCACAATCAGCTCAAACTTCCAGTATATTGATCAACTTACTAGATTAATGTGAAAAAAAATCAGAATATCGCTAAAAACGTGCAAAACGCACTCCCGTATTTCAAAAGTTTAGGCGTCATATAAACTAACAACTTACGTGCTTTAAATAACGTGTAAAGATCAGATATCAAAGAAGCATTGCCAATCAGTTGTTTTTCATTGCTTTATTTCAGTTTTGTGCAAAAAATTCCCAAACATTCCGAATTTTTCGCTTTAAATCTCCATACAAATTACTATGGAGTGAGTGAAGTTTCTTTGATAGCTGTCCGCGCACCGTCGCAGCTCACTCCCCCCCATGTCCCCAAGGTGAGCGCACGTCGCTTTTGACGAAAATGACATTTATAATTACGCGGATAATTTACACGAAATAGGCGCACATAGGGTCTTTTGTTGAAAATAGTACAACTTTGTTTTTTTTCCTCCGTACTGTTTGTTCATATGCATTATGCATAATTTATCAAACGTATGATTTTATCATGATTCACCATGAGAGTTATATGGCAGGTGTATATTTATAAGTACACTTGATTAAAAGCTCTCTTGGGTTTGACAATTTCGTACTAGTTGCCATTTCATTTTCCTATTCTTTACGCAGTGACGTGCACTCACCCGGCGTCATGTGGAAGACTGACTTGCGGGACTGCGCAGACGGCTGTCAAAGAAACTTCACTCGTTCCATAGTAATTAGGATGGAGATCTCGAGCAAAAAAAATTAAAGTTTGCGTTTGCTTATACGAAACAGAAATAGTTATTGCAATAGAACATAATGACAAGTTATTCGAAATGGAAACACACTTCACACCGGAACAGCTTTTACAATTGTACCAAGCACAAATTCGGTTGTGTATGGAGTACTTCTGCCACCTCTGGGATGGCTCTGTCAAGTATCAGCTGGATGCACTGGACTCAGTAGACCGAAGAGCCAGGAGACTAATAGGTGACGAGACGCTCGTTGGAACCAAACTCGAGTTTGGAGCATCGGCGTAGAGTTGCCTGTCTATCGGTTTTTTATAAGGTGTATTTCGGAGAGTGTGCGCAAGAACTTCATGACCTGATACCACCCTCTACTTTCTACTACCGGACCACAAGACGCCGCGAGGGCTTTCATCTCCATGTGGTCGACTTTCCAGCGGTCCGAACTAAGCGGTTTGGTGCTTCCTTTCTGGTCCGCACCGCTAAGGAGTGGAACGCCCTCCCTGCGTCTGTGTTTCCGGATACATACAACCTTCGTGTCTTCAAGGCAAGAGTGAATAGGCATTTTTTGGGTAAGCGTGGCTGGCAAGACTGAGGTCAAACGCAAACCCATTTTAAATTAAAAAAAAATGGATCAGATAGAACTTTGATAAAAATATGAATTATCATATTTACGTCAGCCATGGAAAAATGGCAGTGCAAGCATTTTTATCTCTAACTGGCTATTTGCACACAGCTTTTCCCTGTAGTAATTTGAATGAACTATACAGACAAACGTTCTAGAAAATATAATTAGCATCAACTATCATTTAGATAGTGAAAGCTTATGTAAAAACAGACAGAAAAACGCGGAGGGTGACTTCCTTTCATACTATGCTCTACTCGTAGATCAATTCCAGTAAGATGAAGATCACGGTGGATTCTGTATTAAATTCAGCGCGATGGCCTCTACAGGAGACTAAAGGTATTACTCAAGTGTTATTATCTAAAATAAATTATACACTAAAAGTGTCTCAACTGTTGACAACTGTTAAATTCCTTGTTTTAGTTAGCAACAAGATAGCTCCGTTTAATGCTTCTTGCAGCCTTTCATTACAAGTAAGACCAATTAATTAGTGGGTTCTTCTGCATGTTACTAGAAATGGCTCCGTGTATTGCTATATCATATGCATTGGATGTAAGAAATATTTTGTGTTGATGACGATCGAACGGATAAACCAAGTTACAACTAGATCTCGATGGAATCGTCAAGTACCAGATATAACATTGTGCAAATAACGTGGCCACGAGAATAGATTGCAAATAATAGCGTAAAAAAATAATTGGCAAAACCGCTTATTAGTATGTTTAATAAAATAAAATTTTTGGTTAGTTTCTTTTGTTTGCCCTATATCCTGAAATATATTGGGTGGCGAAATAAAAATATCTTTGGTGAACACATCAAATGATTATCATGCCGCGATTTATAATAATAATAAATAAATAAATATCCCTGGACATTATTCCACACAGCGCCACCTAGCCCCAAGTGAGTAAATTATACTCCGTTTTTATGGGATACTAGACAACGGATAAACATACTCAAATACTTTTTCTTTTGTAAATACATACTTATTATACATAGGAAACACCCAGACCAATACAAACAGACATGTTCATGCACACAAATGTTTGTACTGTGCGGGGATCGACCCCCGACCTTTGGTGTAGTAGCAGACTTCTAAAAAATTACACCCAGACGGTCGTCCGGATTTATGCATTGCATTTATGCACGGATTGCACGGCCCAACCACTGTGTGACCATAGCTGTCACGATCGCTTTCAAATTTGACAGATTTTCTCTCCGGCCGACCCTAGTAGCGAACCTTAACCGTGTGAATTAGGCAGTTTTTCTTGAAAATTTTTAAGTCCAAACTGAGCAGGACTAGGTGTTTGATTTTCATGCATCTTATGTCCGATTGCCCTCTCCAAGTAACGCCCCAAGCCGAGATTCTGACCCCACTCTGAGGTGCCCTTAGCTCGTTACTCTAAATATTAGAGGTTGAGAGCCCTCAGCGCTCACCCTACAGTCCGGTAAAGCTGTTAAGGCCATCTGATGCCATACAGCAGTAGTCATTTAGAAAAAACAAATGTTAATAAGTGAAAAATGGAATACTATCAAGTCACAGAAAAATACGAGAAATACGAGTTGGTCAAAGGTTGACTCGTGAAAGTGGTAGAGATTGTAGTAGGAATCGAACCTAGGATCTTCAACGCATCTTTAAGCTATGTATACCCAGGATTATCCTCTAAAAGCTGAACATCAGGAACTGTTCGTTTATTGATTCTTCCAAGAACATCACCATATGGCAGGTATTATTGCCCAAGACACTTCACACGAAGCCTACGGAATCGTTAAACAAACGCCATTATGCTTTCCGAGAACGGCAATGTCATCCAAGACAAACACACATATTGGTTAGCAAAGCCATTGCAACATGCAAACAAATATATTAAAGGCTTTGTGAATTACTACTTTGTCGGTGATTTTAATTAATATGAAGTACAGATCGTCCAAGCTTAATTGACGCGCCCCTACACTGCATCTACGCATGTAAGCAAGCACTCTTGCTTGCGTAGATGCGATGAAGGGGCGCGTCATTTCAGCTTAGACGATCTAGCTTTAAGCATACTTTACGGGTTAGCAATGAAGTAATAAAAATAAGTATTTTAAGAAACAAAAGTGCATGTTTTCCTTGAAAGCATCTTTACTCCATACAACTAATGTTCCTTACTGGCCGAGCGGCGCCATCAGCGGTTTTTGTGAACTTGATTTTGTAAATTATTGATCTAGACCAGATTTTGACCGTGACGAGGCGGTGGACAATTCTTCGTAACGGTTTTTCACTTTTGTTTTTCTTCATTAGGTTAGTTTAATTTTTTTTTTCTATTCAGTTTAGTAGTTCGCTTTTCAGTTTTAGTTTTTTTTAATTATAATCAAATGTTACATTGTATGTAAAATTAAGTATTATGAGTTAGTAAATTAATTTTACAACGTTAGGTATGATAGAAATTAACGTGATTAAAAAAAAATTTACAAATTAAAACTTTACTACTAACTTCTATTATTATCTCATGTACACTTGCCTACCCTTCTCGTCAGTTTTCCTCTACCTGTTTGGAAGAAATCGCTCTTTAGCGATAAAGCCGCCCAGATTGTACATTAACGTTAATCTGTGATTCTTTGCTGTTGATTTGGTGTGCAATAAGGAATATATCTATCTATCTAAAAAGTGATGTAACAATACTTGTAAAATATGTCGTTTCTCTTCGCAAATGTAGAAAACAGTTCCAATAATGATCGCCGAGGAGTAATCAGGCCGGTAGGCTAGCTACAGCCGACCGAGCATGACAATGAGGCCTGATGTTAGCCATTCCACACCACTCGGCTATCTAGACTTCTGTAATTGATGCTTAACTGCTCCACTCTCTCTGGGTATTTGTGTCAATGGATTAGGAGATAGGAACGTGCTTTTAATATTCTATAGGCGTTGGCTTAGCTTTTAAACAAATTGCAGATGCATGTGACCATAGTTAATCAACATCTTAAGCATGAACAAAAAAGCTACTAAGTATGCTTAGCCTGGACTGGTGATTTATCACTAAACGTCCGAGCGTTCAAACGTTTTTTTTTAAATCTAACTTTAAATATTAAGTAAGCAGCCTCTACAGGTACATTACACCTTCCGCCTAGACTTTGAGGTGGTGCGAGCTACACATAGAAACAGGCGAGCTCAGTGCAGAACGAATAATTTGTACGACAAGTTGTAGAGAATTTAACTAGCTTTTATTAAGTAGTAGGTACAACAGAATTTCGTAGGAAGCACCGTTTTCGATAAGTTAGCAAAAATAAACGAAAAACATTGTGCCCCCCGCCAGGCTCACCTCGGAGGGGTAAGGACTTTTAGAATGTTTATCTCCTAACTAGTCCAAACAAAGTTCCTAAGTCAAAGTTCCTGCTTTCGACTTTTCCATCCACACACCCCCTGTGAGCATTCATTGACCTAGGAAATCGGATGCTCAGCAGTGGACATCTTCAAACGGCATGGAATGCCAATTTAATTGGTAATAATTAAATTTAAAATCTGTTGAATGCCTACGCACGAGTGTAGAAATGTAATAAAATTCATTGAATTCCACAAACTTTAGTGGCAGTACCTCTCTTGCAATAGACTTACGAAATACTATCATTAATTTTAATTACGGCTTGCACTTAGTACAATTAACAAACGCTTAACGGGCAATTTACTAGTAATAAATAGTAAAGTAATGGTCACGATTAAGACTTCGATCAATTCATTAAGAATAGGCCGGTAATTAAGCATTTTGGCCCAACGTTTTGTAAAACACCATTCAACTTTACAAATTTTAAAGCCTACTCGTGCATTAGGACTTTCATTCACTGTGGAGAACTAAGAGAGCCAATTGGTTTACAACAAAGAATATTCTGGTATATTCGCCTGGATCCTATATAATGAGAGATATTACAAAAAAGAAAAACAACAAACTACCTACATAATTATCGCAAATCAGTACATAGTAGTGTCACCAGTGGTGTTGCGGTTGTCCATGAGCTGAGGTGATCACTTCCCATCAGGTGACCCTCAAGCTCGTTTGCTCCCTCTTACATAAAAAAGGTGTCAAACAAAGTCGCTTTCTCTGTCCCTATGTCAAGCTAAATCTTTCAAACGATGCAATGGATTTTCATGCGGTTTTTTGATAGATAGAGTAATTGAAAGGGAAAGGTTTTTATGTATAGTAACATCCAATTTTACCCGTGCGAATACCGGGCGGGTCGCTAGTATACTATAAATTGAAGAACAATTATTCAGTAATCCCTTCATTGGCATTGGGTACTAGAATGGTCCATGCGTTATGACGAAGTACCTTCCTCTACCGGCACCGAATCGCTGGTCATCTGTGTTATGATACCAGTGATAGTAGTAATTTATCAACTCTTTGTTTCATAGAACTTAGTAAAGACAGTACCTGTTAAGTTTTTCTGAGAATATCTGTCTGAAATTCTGAATAGAAACAAGTGTCAACCAACATCGGCGCTGGTGGTAGTCACATTTTGCTTATTATTCATTCATTCAATTTATTTTACTATGGCATCAATATGTCCATTATCAACTACCAGTTACTACGATGATTGATTAGGTTTACCGATTTAAAGTTCCTTGTATGAAGGTGTTTTTTTTGTGTTACTTACGATCACTTTATCAATTGCGTAACCAAGTCCATCTATCACTATTCCATTGTACCATCAATCTTATTTAAGCCGTCTTTTAGAATACATAATATTACTATTTCAATTTCCTTTTGTGAAAGTGAGTAGATTTATCTACAAAGTATTAGACAAAGGTATTTTAATACTCATGCTTTATTTCACTCAAAGTTGTAAAGCAGAAACTGATGAATCACTAAGAATATTAAAAACTGTTTTATCAATACTTACATAATTTCTAAAATTAAAAGTTTTCTTTTCAATCAATCAAACTTTAAGAACTCTCTTTCAATTAATACGCTGTATCATGATCATTAGCGAGAATCATAATGATCCAAAATGATTTTACAATGATTACATAACTGACTTTCTGCTCTTACTGCGATCTGTTATACGCAGTGGTTGTTGTTGCTGTGAAGAGCTGGTAAGTAGCTAAGGGTCGTCAGTTCGAATACCGAACTACAGAAATATCTGATTATGAACCATGCCTATAATATTAATCTAACTGAGTTCGACTACCGAACTACAGTAATATCGAATTATGAACCATGCCTATATTTGCGACTGGGTCGTGACTCGTGATGGTACATTATTTTGTTTTTTTTACTAGTTCCGTAAAAAAATACCTATTTTGGGAGCAATTTATTTAATTGCTCTGCGCGAGCCTAGTACCTACTTTGTTTACACTCGTAAATTCAATATTCAAATTCAAGTTTAAAATCAGTTTAAATACAGCATTCTGTGAATATTTCTACTCACTCTGTATTGGGTTGAGTAACGTTCTAGAGCGAAAGATGGCTAAATTATGTCCTACTGTGTCAATGTCGTAACACTCGTCAACACAAGAACTTGAGCTTTGGTTTTCGTCAACCGATAATCACTAAAAACTAGTAAAAACGTCATTCTACGATTAACTTGGAACGTGTTTGACGCGCCAGTAAGCAAAACGGATCTAAAGAAATATCGATAAAAACACTATTAAGTTTTTATTAATGGTGGCAAAGTTGTCAAAACCGCAGCATCTTGAATTAAATTAGGACAATTGCACAGTTGTTTGCCAACATCACCTGTGTGGTTTTTAAAAGCTGTATATTTTTCAAGCGTGGTTCAGAAACGAGCTAACACAATACCTACGTTTGAATCAACATTAATTTAATAAATTAATAAATATCACTGGACATTATTCCACACAGCGCCATCTAGCCCAAACCAGGAACTGAATGCTTGTGCTATGGGATACAAGACAACGGGTACATACTTAATATACATAGAAAACATCCAGGGGGGCTAAAACGGTAACATTTTAGCATTTCATATTATGAAACATCTAACTGACGTTTCATCTAGGCCGCGGTCCGTTTCGAGTCAAAAGTGAGTAATAGCGCGCTGACGTCGCTCACGTTCATACAATTTATCAATTCGGGATGCGTGTCAGCGCGCTGTTACTCACTTTTGACTCGAAACGGACCGCGGTCTAGATGAAACGTCAAATAGATGATTCATAATATGAAATGCTAAAATGTTGCTGTTTTAGCCCCCCAGACTAGAGCAAACAGACATGTTCATGCACACAAATGTTTGTACTGTGCGGGGATCGAAACCGCGACCACTGGTGTAATAGCTCACTTCTGAACCATTACACCAACTCAGTCGTCAAACATAACATAACATTTTATTGAAAGATACTCAAGTTTGTGTGTACTCAACTCGGATTCGCTTTAGCCTGTATATGTCACATTACAGTTCCAGGCGAAAATACCCAGATTGTAGGCCTCCTCTTTTCTACCGTGGCTGAGTAGGTTAGCAGGATGTCCACCCGTTAGGTGACGACCTTACTTAAAAAAGTGAGCAAAGGATATCACCTAGAGTTTAAAAGAAATATCTAAAAGTACTAAGTTCGTGCAAGACACCTTCGACTGCAAATTATGTCAATCTAATGACTTTTTACCATGTTCATTTCATCATCGCTAAGGACCAACTTAAATGGTTTCCCGTGAAATGATTAGGTTTACCTAATTGTGATTACCAAATTAAGCACGCATTCAAGTAATTTACTAAGCACGAACGCATGTAGGTTGTAGGTATGCGCGCTAAAATTACTTTTAGCGAAGGTGCAAATACCTCGAGTTGAATAAACTACCCACATTATGTATTCAAAGCAAGATAAACGTTTTGGGTTGGGTGGGGTGTCTGAGAATGAGGAATGCAGAATTTTTGATCACAAGAATCCATAATTATTCGAGGTTATCTTATTTTTTGTCCAAATGTGCAGAGAATTAGAAGCGACAGATGGTACTCTCGTTCGTATTGTAAGTATTGAAGTTTCGTGAAACGCTTCAAATCGTTGAAAATCAAAACGCCCCAAGTTTCATGCCGCTTGTTAACAGTAAAAAAATAATGTAGAGTGAATAAGATAGAGTTACATTCTTTAAAGAACAGTATGTAAATATGTGAACATTTAATAGTATTCATGGCTTTTATTCAGTATATTATGTTTGATAAAATAAATGAAACATAATACTTAACCACTCAGTAAACACACACTTAATTTTATTATCATGCTGACTGTTCACCTGCTATGCCTAAAAATCTACTTGATTAACAAATAAGGGTTGATGTGCACAAACTCGTTCTATAATATGTCCTGAAAAGTTCGGAACACACTTCACCCGACCTGGTAATAGAACCTAACTGAGAATCCAGTGAGTTAACTCTACTACGGGTCGAATTAACCATTGCTATCGTTACATCCTCATCCGACTATCATAAAAGTATTAACACTTCATTCGGCGTATATATCCCATGGATTCTCAATGCCCAATCAAATACGATTCACACAATCATAATCTCATTTCAACACACATAAAGACATAATCACGGTATCATAACACATAATGGTAGACTATCCCTTTACGCAATAGTCCAGTTGTAAGTATGTGTAGAACACGAAATGCACTAATTCGTTAACGAGCAACGAAAATTCTATCATCATACATGTTATTATGTTTATTGTGCCTCGTATAAGAACCACTTATTTTCTGTAGTGGGTCACTTCAACCATAAGCACTAGGGGTGACGCCAATAACATAGCTCATCAAGATCAAAAAAATATTTTAATAACAATCATACACAATTCATAAAGATCAAATACAGCACAACAATTTTGCGTGTTTGCGTTTTTTTTCTATGGAACAATACATAGACTACGAGTACATACTTCTAATAAGTCTGTTCAAATGAAAATACATATGTTCTTGATTCCATTGGATTGGACCTTTTCAGAGCCTTTGGACACTAAACAACCCAGTACTTCGTAATATGCAAAAGTCGTGGCTTATTGGATGAACACTTTGGTCCGGAGCCCGTGGTCTTAAGTTCAAATCTACCTAGTTTTGAAAACACCAATAAAAGGCTCAAGCATCCCGAATAACGGCGGTAAGCTCACCCCTAACAACCTTGCTTTAACTTCCTCGGCGAAATGTAACCTTCTGTTCCTACCATCATGACAGCAACAGTTACATTATCCCATTTGGGATTAACTCGTTAACATACATTATCTGTGTGCATGAACATGTCTGTTTGTATTGGTCTGGGTGTTTCCTATGTATATTAAGTACGTATTTACAAAAGAAAAAGTATTTAAGTATGTTTATCCGTTGTCTAGTATCCTTAATAACGGACTATAACTAGCCCACTTGGGACTAGATGGCGCTGTGTGGAATAATGTCCAAGAATATTTATTTATTTATACGTTATGTGAGTGTCAACCCTGAACCCCCACTAATAAGCTAACAACGGGCTGCGCCGGCGCAGGCTGCTTTCTCCACGAAAGTAAAAGTGGACTTGCCGCTGTTTACCTTTCTTCGAGACGGCATTGAGGCGATCGGACCTTTTATTATCTGGATTCCCCAGTTATATCTGTTACGTGGACGTTGCATCACTGAGGCTTAGTGGACTGAGGAGTACACGATGCTCTGTTTTTATCTACTGAGGCCTGACCCATTAAGTTAAATGCGTTTCTTTCCAGCGAAATATGCAGGGAACGGGCAACGACGCATTCAAGATAAAACGAGTTGCATTACAAGACCGTAAACTAAGTAGTAGAGCTCATTTTGCCCTGTTATTTAGCATTTTCAATGCAGTATCTTTTTATTTAAAGATAGAAATACCAGACAACAACACTATTATTAAGTGTTTTTTTGTTTGTTGACGATTTGAAAGAACTTGTAACAGGTCTATTTAAATAGAGATATTTCTGATTCTGATTCTTTGTAAGTCTGAATAATTATAAAGAAAGTGTAGGTGGTGTGCAAGTATGGCGGTAATAAAAACTACGTATGAGTCTAATTTAGCATTATTACCTACTTAAAACGGACATTATGGCATATGAAAGTTGAAATAAATTAGATACTGCACAGCCTGCGGACTTACAAGACAACTCTTGTAAAATGTGTAGTTTTTAGAAAATATCTAACACCAGTAATAAACGGTGGCCTACTTGGAGTCCCAATGGAGTAGCGACTGCACACCTCACCATGAAGCGGAGAATTTGTGGTTTGCTCCAGTCAAATATTACCTACATCGTTCAACTATTACTACCTTTTTCGCATTCCATAACTTTGTATTTTTGCATGTAACTTTATACACAATTTTTTGACCTGCTGAAGTTTCTGTTTTTTTTTCGAAACATGACCGATCAATCTGTCACTAATTTGAAATACGAGTACACCAAAGTAAGTTAACAGAAAGTAGCTAAAATCACAAGTCTAGCATGGTTAAATTCTAGATACTCAAACTGTCAACCATTTCCAACGTTTTCTCAACATGATGACGTCGCCCCCTGACCATGTAGGAATGCCGTCAATGCGAACGGGTGGTGGGCCGCGTTGACTCGCGCGAAAATAAACAATACCGGTGTTAAACGTGCTTTAAGGTCTTGATAATAAGTCATCAGGAGTCACGGAAGTGACTGCAGAAATGCCGGCTGGTGCTATGTAAATGGACAGTTCATTTTGTGGGCGTATATGTGTCCAGATAATTTTTATAGTGTCGACTACTGAGGGCTTCGGAGAGACACCTAACGTAAGGACTGCTGATTCGGGTTGCTTTTTATCAGATTTTTTACTACCGCAGGGTTTATTAATGAACACAAAGTAGGCGTTCGAACCAAATTCGAACTCTGGACCACAGTGTTTCTGAGTCATGGTTAAACCACGCGCCACGACGCTCTCGATTAAAAGTCGAATCGAGCAAAGAAGGATGCTCCCTTGATACGAGTAGTTTAAGGGGAACGATACCAGGTAGGTATATAAATTCTAAAAACCAAAATTTCGGCCTAGATATTTATAATATGATTGCAAAGATTATTTAAGTCTTAAATCTTAATTTGTCAACCTATTATGAAATTAATTTTCTTGTCTCAACCACCTTGACTAGTGAAATCAGCATATTCAAACACGTTAGATCTATTTTGTGTCACATTATTTATTTTGTTTCGTTTGAAATCCAGTCAAACCTCTCACTGAGATGGGTAAAGGTGAAGTCACGGTTCAAATTCAAACGAAAGAATGTCCATAATTTAACATTAACTAGCAAAAAGTCAACACAAACGAAATTGATTAGCATTCAGAATAAGATAATTTTAATCATAGATATGACCACAAAATAAGCCGAAATCTGAACATCCTTGTCGTGCAAAAACACAACGACCACAAGAAAAACTGACCATCATTGAGAAACAAACAGGCCTAATCATCAAATACATTTCATCAAGCAATTTTGTCTTAATTAACTTTAATTTGTAACACAAAACGTAAGCTAAACACACCTACAACAAATTCACAATCCACCATCATATTTCGCATACCAACCTGCAATAAATTTCGAAAAAGAAAAGGGAAGAACCTATACGAAAGAATGGGATAGCTACACTTCTCGAGTTTCCGCCGTCACGGCAGCGCCCGCGCACGTGAAAGCCGCCAGGAAAAGCGCAACAACTGATGCATGCGGCACACACAAGCATGAAAGATTTAATGTCAATAAAATATAAACTTTAGGTCTGTTACGCGAAAGTGCAGTTTCAAGTAGCATAATTATATCATGTAACTCAAAACGCTTAACATGATTGACTTTCCGTTTTGCTATATCATGTTTTCTATGTTAAATAAATTTATGAACGGTTATATTGTTACTTTTGAGAGAAAGCAGTTAAAAAGATATTAAACAAATTGAGCTAGCTAGCCTCTGATAAGATTAGAATGCCAATCAATCGTTTTAATAACTTTCTTTGAGTGCCTAGTGCATTAAGGTAAGTAAATAATAAATTGACTACGAGAAGTTAATCGGTTTTGTAATATTTTTAGTTTATATTAGTCATGTCTTCATCTCACCGTGTCCCTTTGAGTTTTTAAGGCGTATTTCCTATTTCCAAAAAAACATTTTTAAACAAGCAATAGTACAACGGTTATTCTAAAAAAGGAAAACGGTGTTTCGACCATCCAAAAACGGTGGCTGTGAATTTTCCTGCATATTTGGTTTTTTTAATGTTTCAATTAATAAATTAATTGGGCTAAGTAGAAATAAGTAAATCACTATGCACTTTCAAGAACATAAACTAGAACTTATCAAAACTCCGGAACTAGGTATATTCTACCTTTTTTCATGGTTTGCAAAATAGTCATTGTTACCAAAAACCTCCTGAGTATTCCATCCATTCAACATAAATAGCAACAATCAGTGTGCGTCTGATTGGATAGTTTGGAATACCTAAATCCGTGAACGTAGACATGTGTTATGTTTAACAACATCAAAACACTTCTAGGGTTTTATTTAAAAACTCCAACCGGTCACTTGTATTTAAAAACATCTCTTCAATTCTGCCAAGTTTTTCTAAAACCGCACTTATACCATTGCAATACGAGCTATGTCAGTTGTATTTCAATATTGGTGGCAATCAGATGTTATCAACAAGGCTGAGAAGAGGTAGCCGCTGAGGTATTTTAAACTTGTATTGTGTTGGTTTTTGTTTAGTTAGATTACCTTCAATCGTCTGATAGGGTACTCTAGGGACCATGCTTTGTCTTCAGTGGGGTGGAGGTAATCATCATTATCATCTTACATAATGTTATGAATAGACTTGTACAATAATTACAAGAGAATTAAGTTAGAAGTATCCTTAGTAAAAATAACATAACATTCTACAAACTATGAGATATAATTGAGATATCAAACAAGAGCTTTATCTGCGTGTATTTTTATTGTTACGGCTGAATATATACTCATAAAATTAGTAGATAGAGTAGATCTATAGTAAGCCTACTTCGACGAACTATAAAAAACAAAACCTTTTTTATAATGATTAATACTTAACCACAAAACACAACTCTTACCCTGCCCTACTAAACTGTAAGTGTGCTGTGCCCAGGGAGCATAATTTAAACTATCTTTGTAACATCAAAGTATACAAAGTATTGAGTAATTAGCGATAACGAAGCCCCCAACTAGCTTGATCAAATACTTCATGTACAAAACATATGACGTTCTTGTTAAAACAAATACTAGTTCAGCACAAAAAGAAACAGCCAAGTCTAATTCCACGTATAATAGTGAAACAAAAATCCTTGAAGCGACCTATCGAAGCCAGTTACTTTAGTTAGAGGTATATTATCACCGCTAGCGAAACCCGTACAGACTACTTGTGTATGCGATTTGAAAGTGAAAACTAGATTAATAAAAGTGGTATTGATGTCATTTGTTGAGATACGAAAATAGATTGCATCAGAATTGAGAGGCCACGTTGACGGTTAACAAAATTCTGAATCTTTTAAGGAAGGTGCACAACGAAGTTAGTTACATTTTACTAAACAGTTTGCCTGAATGATTAGATCGAAATAAAATCTGGAATGCAGGTTGTCCATACATACATATTGTAAAATATTGTTGCGATTTCCCTACATGAAAAATTCAAAGTATAAGTGAGGAGCTGTGTTAACACGATCATGTGTCTTGAAAAATGGTTAGGTTGTTAAAACAACACCCTGAATATCATTTATTACACATCAAAAAATAAAACGCATAATTTAAGAGAGCACTGCCCGTTCCGCTCTGGATGGTTCTAATACAAAGGTGTCAGAAAATCCGTCAAAAGGAATAAGTTTTAGACACAATGAAGAGATAAGTAAATATACGAATACTTATATCCAAAATTCCTGACACAAGGGACAGCAAAACGGACAGATAGACAACGCCATAATAGTAATTGACACAGTGAATAAAAATCATGATTTAATAACACCAACCTTCCCAACCGACCTTAATCTTTAAACCTTGCTGTTCCACTGTCGAGTCGAAACTGAAAGATCAATTATCACAGAGCAATTACTGCGCGGGTTTCCAATGCAAAATCAACATTACTATCGCATAATAGCGTTAAATGCCAATAATTCGATTTGAATGATTGATCAATATTCGATTCTGGTATTCTTCTTGATTTTAATCTTAGTGAAAATATTGTTCATGCAAGACAATCTACCAACCATTTTGCTCTACACGATATAATACTGAAGTTAGAACAGCGACCATACCAGTGCAAAACTGTCGGCGTTACGTCTCTATTACGGAAAACGAGCCAAGCGAAGAAAAAAGCCCAATAACGCAGTCGACTAAAAAACAATCGCCAACAGATAACAGTTTTAAAATAAGAATAGGGCAGTCAATAGAGTCAGTCAGCGTAATTAACAGTGAACAATTATTTTCGGCCAAATGAGAATCAGACAAAATTACTCAGTATTTCAATATACTCGTAGAACCATATTTGTCCCTAATTTCAATCAGTGAAATGATATTCCACTGTGTTGAAATTGTTATTATATAAAATAAATCCAATCATCCGTCATTCTGATACACTCTATGCATTCTAATGGTTGCCTAAAAGCCTCTTTGTTAAAAACATCATAAATAAAAGTAACCAATCAAACATTCTTAGAATCAAAAACATGAGTGACGTCCGTAACGTCCACATTAGTTACGATAAACGATAAAGATGATTCATTTGAAAACAATCTCTGTGTTTGTATCACAAAAGCAACTAAGAATTTATTTCTTTAAATGGACATTGCAATATGAACTCGAGATAATAATGTGCTGGCAACATTAGACACGCTTAGATATATGTTTCACATTATATTCTGCATCTTTCAACATCGCAGATGCATAACAAAGGTGACCTATAGTTTTGAAGAACGAACTTGAAAAAGCTGAATAATCTAGAGATGAAGTTTACGAGGAATCTTATCAATAGCTAACCAAATCTATATCACATTAAAAAAGAAGTATTTAATAAAACTCATATAAAGTAGAACGTATTATTAATGTGAAGGCGTTTTCGGAATTAAAACAACTGGCTATTAGAAAACTTAAACATACACACCAAATTAATAAATGAAATGGATGGTGTCATCATAACATTTTTATGGACAGTGAAACGGTGACCCGATTATGGTAGTTATTCATTTGTAGATAATGGTATGCATATAGATATCAACAAACAAAGACATAAAAATATTTATAACATGATGAGGAAAACGAAACTGCGAAGTTTGTTAACGAAATAAAAATTAATGTGACGACATTGAATTTTGAATCAAAATAAAGTAAGTTTGTTGGTATTCACTCAGATATCAAATCGCATTCACCAGTGGCAATATGATTGAATCATATTGCCACTGGTGAATGGCAAGGCATGAACCTTTTTCTCAAACCTATATCATCCCACTGCTGAGCAAAGGTAACTCCCAATTTTTACCCTAGATCTCGATCTTGTGCCAAATGTGAATTATGAAAAGGAGACAGGTCTTTTATGCCTCTTTTTAGGTAAGAACCTGAAAAATCGTTTTATTTCGATTCAAATCAATATCTTTGACACGTTCTCGGTATGTAATGTTCAGTATACATGTATGTCGCCCACTGTTTAACTAACAATAACAAAAATTAAACACTGCCGAGGCTGCGTATTATGTATGCGTAGGCGCACGTTTCTAAACGTCCGCGGTATTAGACTTCGTACACATTAACCAATCCGATTTATATTCAAGGAATGCGTCCCGCTGACGAAGGATGGAAGTGCCAAATATAACTATTGTATTGCAAATACATAGTAATATTGTAAATTCGACATATGTAAGGTGTTTTCCTCGACCGATGCTATGGTTGGTATTCACGAAGTTAATTAAGGACAAGAAATTCAGGGTAATTCGAGTGCATGATAATGATGAGACAAAAGCAAAATAAACTATGCTGAGAAATATTTTAAAAATTAACAGAGGGAAAAGCAATGTTGCACCGAAAGATCAAGATTTGCGTTTGCTTGGCAATGCCTTATTAAATTCTAAAGACAAACATCAAAAGAGAAGCTTTGAAAGGCTGACGACAATGCTCGTAGCGTATGGGCGTATCGGTATGCCTTTGAACGGAGATCTTGGTTCCAACGATGAATTCGTTGTCTGTTGCATCCAAATGCAGGCCTCATGCCTTGAATAATTTGTTTGCTCTAAAGTTGATAATGGTAATAAAATTAACAAAGTGTTTGGAAATGAATTTATTTCATATGAATTTAGCAACTACCTGATTATAGTTGTTAGTTATGATCTCATTTAATTAATGAAGGTTTTTAACAACTTGATGGAAAAAAGGCAACCTATGTTCATAAAATCAAACATTTCCAAAGGTTTTTCTAACACAACCTTTTTTTTCTATTACACTAAAAGGATATTACCAAATAGCTCAGATAGTAACCAAAACCGTTCGAGTTAACAAAGCTAATTGCGGCAAACCAATGTTCATGTAACCTAACCGTAACACAAAAAAGACAAGCTATTACGAATCTTATCTCCTTCGTAATACGACGCACTATCACGCACGTGTAATTCGATGTGTGTTTAGTAAGTTTTACGCAATCTTGTCATGTTAAAACAGTGCTCGGTAGCCGTAACGCGGCTTCGTCCAAGTGACTTATGTTTTTTTAAACAATCATAACAACAATTCGGAGAACCTTACTGCTAGGAACTTAAGGTAGCAAATTAAACGGTAAAGGAAAGTAAAAACAATAGTATAGTTTAGCACAAATCATGTTGTCAATTAGTGTATCGTGATATCAATGATACATGTTGATTGTATAAACAACGGTTACCGAGCTAACTAGTCTAAAATCGCTGGTAATATGAGCGAACAGGTAAATAAAGTATCCTTTATTAAAATCAAGTCACTTATTACGAATACAAACAAGAATCTAGTATTATGCAGGAGACACTATTACTTACATGCTACCTTTATTTTACATTTATTCACAAACTTATCAGAATACAAAGATGTGAAAAATAACTCAAGAACAAGATTCATGAATGACTATTAGCCGGTTAAAAATATGATTCATTTGGACTAATACTTTGTGCAAGAAACTTTATTTTTCTTCTACAATAAACTGACAAACAAATACCAATTATTTAAGGAAAACATTTTGACTCAACCCTTAAAAAATTACACGAACAAACCAAATAATTATTTTCCAGTTTTAAGCAGTCTAAAAAGAGTGATACAAAAGTTGTAAACGATAAAAATCGAACAGTCCAACTTAAGATCAAAGCAACAAACTCGGTATAAAACTAAAAAAATCCAATAGCCGATGTAATAGCAGCGATTACCGAAGTCAACAATGAGCGTGCTTGTGTTAAAAATCCGACAAAGGCCAGTGAAAACGCTCCCATGCGCGGGCGCAGTATTCTGTATTGTTCTATGGAGGAAATGCCGTTTCCATTGTACATGCAATGTACGAACAGGAAGAGTCAGTATTGGTTGTTTAGAAGTTATTGTGGATTTTATTTTACTTGATAAAGTGTATGTTGGTTACTATCGCTATTATAGTCTCTATATCATTATAGAGACTATAATAGCGATATAATAGAGAGTTGTCTACTCATATAGATAACTGAAAAATAAATAGATCAAGGGTAAAAAATAGCCCATCATTCTTACTCAATGATTCCCGACTGGTATCGCAAGATCACAACAACAATCAATGGTAAAAATAAACATACCAGCTCAGCCAAGCCTAAATAAGCGGTTTGGAAAACTGACACCAGGTTAACCACATGATGAAGCGAGAGAGACTTCATTAAACAAGAAAATGTAAGTTATACAACAATTTTTATAGAAGAGTAAAACAATTCAATGGCGACATATTTGGCGTTTCGTTGATTTGAAATGTTAACAATCAATGACGCGCATAATAGTATAGTAGTAGTAGTAGCAGGGTTGAGGCAATCTTAGTTACTATAAAGAATTTTGCAATTTAACTATTTTTACGAAAGCTTTTAGAAAACCTCATCAAAACGTTTGTTGTCAATCACGTTCACAACAAACAGTAAAGTACAGCTGCAGACGTGGTCAAGGGTATCGAAGGCGTATGAAAAGTCTAAATATTTTGCAACTTTTAGAAAACCCAAGTGTGTATCAAATTCGTGTATATTCGTTCCACGTTGGAGGCCATTTTTCTTTTTGTGCATATTGTGATGAACATCCTAGCTTGCAACAATTGATTGATTAGCCGAACATTTCAACACTTCATGTATTGTATCTTCAATTCGTACGATAGAAATTGTAAGGAGTCCAAGGTTCGCGCGTAACCTTCTAGCAAATTTTCTTCAATGAAGGGACGACATTCAATTAAAATAAATGAAGTGCGACCATAGCAAATAGAAGCTCGTAATTACTTGTTCTTGAATGAGTTAACGCACGATTTAAACTGTGTTTCAAGTCACTCGATGACCGCGGACCGCGGAGCGTGGCGAATGTGGGATGTTATGAAATATGGAAATGAAAATGAAATTATACGGGAGTACAATACAACAATGAAATTGCTTTGGATTCCGAACGTGTGTCGTATGTTGGGTTATGTGAATCTGTGATGTTACCGTTGTTAATGTTTTTAAGAAGTGGGTATTTTGAATTTTATTGTTAGAAAATTGTAATGAATTTGCTGAAATGGACTGTTCTGTTACGTGTGATTCTGATGTTTTAACTCCAACGCCACTTTTTGTATTGGATAGTTTGATAATGCATGAAAAGCTGTCATGAGTAAACTTAATTAGATAGTTATGTTAAGTTAGGGCTTCTCGGTAAAATGGGATTTCAAACGTGCTGGTACCGATACCTCAGCCTACAAACTAAACACAGTATTTTCCTCGGTAGATACTTATGTGAGTTTTCAGATAACCACATATAATATTGATGTAGGTATCTGATATCCTTAAGCTTTTTTTTCTCCGTAATATTTCATTGATTACAACTAGGTATGTACAAACATTATTTACATAAATGTGCCGCAATACTTAACACATTCCTATGCAAAGCTGATTTTGTTTTTATTGTTGAGCACTGACTTATCTAATTGTATGAGCTCCAGAATCGTGGCACAATCTGTAACCTAGGCAATACAATGTTACTCGGTATGCTCTTATTGTGGTTACAGCTTAAGAACTAAGCTGTGGCATAACGATATAACGATTCACCGCGAATTGGAATGTGAGAATACATGAAGAAAGTTTAACATAACAATGCGCAACATGAATTAGTATGGATTTATTCTTAACGTAGAACAATCAATCATAGGGCTGGTTACAAGGAAAAATGCGTTTTTATAAGCTGAAGAGTCAATGGCTAAAGATAAAGTTGAGAAAAGGGTACATACTGATAAAGAGTATGGTCTCCGACAAGAGTAAAGACGGGTTTCCAACAGAACTGAGCGCAGTGGGATGGGTAGTGTGACTGAACTACCGATTGTTTGTGTTCATGAAGCGCAGCAAGTCAGCTGTCAAAATGAAGATATCAGGGCGGATAGCCAAGGACAGCACACCAGCTAGCTTGAGTAGATATCGCCAAAAAGTTATGGGATGGCATAAGAACGCCAGATCAGCGGCAAGTCAAAATGGCATGTCATGACGTGTCGTGTTCGTGTCGTATTTTCATATTTAATGTTGACATGCTTGGTTGCTGGAGTATTTGTGAGCACTGTAAACCTGCATGTGAATTGAGTGAATGTGATGTGAGTCTTTGAATTATTAATAAATTACCTATTTAGTTTATGTGAGAGCAAATGTTGGGCCCAGTGGTGAAAGACTCTGGATCGGAACCCGATGGTCCCGAGATCAAATCTGGCTGGAACACACTATTTTGTGTCCAGTGTCCAATTTGCGGCTAACTTTCCGGTGCGTTTTGCCTGTGCCTTATCCTACTCATTGGTTAGTATCACACATCTCTACCCCGCTCCGCCCGAGTGGAAACGGAGCTGAAATTAACCTAAATAAGGATAATAAAATGAAGCTAAGCTGCGATAGAGTTCTTAATTGATTAATTATGGATCTTGCGACATTATCAGAGTAAGTGCCTCTGACAATTTTATGGTTTTGTTCACTTCATCTCAGACCTAGATGTCACAATCTTTAAGAAATCATCAATTAAACAGAAAGTTCGAGCGTTTCCAATTTTTAATCGAAACTCGTGCAGTTTCCTGAGCAACATGATTATTACTAACAACCGTCAAATCTAGATGTTTGCTAACTCATTTTTAGATTATTCTAGCCAATATTTTTAAATAATATGGATGAGGGTGTTGAACGAATGTACATTTCACGGCCAAAGAAATCAGGTTTTTTACTTAGCCAACGTATTCACCAAAAATATATTCAAAATACAGATCCGGAAACTTAATAATTCGTCACTTTGCGAAATGGGCTCAATGTACAGCGCATGTTTTCTTACTACTAAGCATTAATTTATGTAAAAGAAAACCCACAGATCAAACACATAATGTTTTTTTTAGCCTAAACAGGTATTGTTGTTGAACCTTACAGCCGAAAAGAAAGAAAAAATCATTAGAATCAAGACGAAAGGGTTAAAAGCATAAAAAGTGGAGGTAATTTCATGCAGGAAATTGCACAGACACTCAATGTGATTGCAACCAACATTTCACACTTGTCTAGGCTTATGCAAAGTTGCATCGCGGGTTACGCACACAAGATAATAATCGGTTACATGTTATATTAAAATGTGTTACCCACTATAATATAAATAGATCACAGAAGTTACATAATCGCGGCGAATGTGTAGACACAGAGGATAGAGGGAAACTCAATTAATTTATGCAAGAAGTGTTTGAACTAATTGTATGATCTGTAATAATAACAGTCCGTTTCACGAGGAAATAAATGAATACGATACACTCATACACATGTTACAGTTTGACTCGAGGTTTTTGAAATATCATTTCCATATTTGGTTACAGTTTAACTTACCACTGCTGGGCACAGGCCTAACCTCAACTGAGGTGAGATGAGGCGATGCACCGATGCGACTAGCCGTACCTACCGTTGGCGAGTGACATACTTTACTGTCACATATTATTATTATCAAGCCGTAGCGGCCTACGACTAGCTTAACGATTGATCTACTGATTGTGCCTAAAAATACATTACATGTTAATTGGTCGGGGTGCTCGCCCATAACGAAGCTTCTCGATATTGAATTTTGTATTACTCAATGGCTGTTTTTCATAAGAAATAATTTGCTGCCGCTGTTGCTGTCATTGTGAACGAAAAATCTAAGATGTCATAAAATTATAAGGACTGGGGCCTTCCCTTTCTAGGTTTTAAATTCACTGTCTCGTCGATCAAAATTAAGCACCGCTTACATATGTAAGTAGTCACGTTCAGATCTATAGACATTTCACGGAACAGCATAGGCGGGCATGAGTTCTTAGACCACAATTATCATCACTTTTGTGATCAAATGCGCGCCTAACCTAGCGAATTCACAAACGCAAATCAACGTTGAGCGTCCTTCAGAAGTATAGCTGTCCCTTTCAGTTCTATTGTCATTTTACGGGACAGCATGAGCGTGAGCGCTTGCTTAGCGTTGATTGACGTTTGTGAATTCGGGGGTAGGTAAGTTGTCAAAAAAAAAACTGAAGTGTGCTGCACCTAAAATGAAGTTCGTGTATTTGAGGGTAAGTCTCATTGTAAATATGTATTCTCTGTCTGTATGTAGATATAGCACAAAGACAGTTCATTTTAGGTTAAATGTTAGGTACCTATTTCATTGTATTAAGAGGTGGGAATTCTGGTACTTCCAGTCTCAGAATTATTATGACCTATTTGCTCAAATTAAATCTATTTGGTAATAGGACTGTTGATTCGTAAGGTAGGTAGAATGATTTCCGTTCAAATTTCCAAACATTAGTAATATCCCTTAATTAGCATAATTTCTCATTAATTTATGAGTTTATCACATCAATTGTTTCGTAAAACGCAACTTACATTTGTGAATAACAAATGATTTGTCAGGGTAGTTAACTAACTAACCAGTCTTTTTAGGGTTCGCACAGTAAGGTTCATTTTCTCAATGTTATTCATAACTGAACCATGTGCGCGTAGTTTTTTTATTAATCATTTTGCGAACAAATCATATTCTTCAAAACTAAACTACCTATTATAACCTGATTCTACAAGCGGAAGTTATGTTATGTGGAATGAAAGTATATTTTCAATAATTTGCAATATTTCCGCCAACTACCTACTTATTCTACGATTTTTACATTCGTGGAATCCCGCTATACAAAGACTGGGCTAACTATAAAACGTTGTGCAAATTCCAAAGTGATAAAGTCAGGCTTCAAACGGGGAAAAGACATCGAAACCGAGTCATAACAAGCCACAACAACAATTATGAAATCAATCAACATACCTAATTGCTAATCAAATGTAGACAATTTATACTCATACAAAGCTTTAATCTAATTAGAAACCACCAACAAACCTCTCCATACAAACAATCATCAAAACATTCCTTAAGTGTTGGCAACCCTATTCTGTTTTCACATGCAAACTGCAAGCCGAGCATTCAGCTTTCGCAACTCACCTGGTAGAAGAGTTTTCCCATCCTTCCTATCCTGCTCCTCACCCCTCACTTCCTCTGGGAGGTCACCCAAACCTGTGTCCACGTCCTGGCATGTTCCATCTCGCACCAACAACACCGCACACAAACACACCAATGTAATCCTTAATAACTCCCGCATTTTATTCGACATGTCAAATAATGTCATGAATTTCCATTTTCGTTGGACGTAACAGTCACATTTTCGATCCCACTAACTCATACACGCATACACATGCAATCACGTTCACTTCAACACATGACCACAACACTGAGCGAGAGTGAAATCGTATTTGTTCGAATTTGAATTAGGAACACAGCACGCGCGTCGTTCGCGAATGGAGCGAAGGTACTGGCGCGGCGATTGGTGGAAGCGACCCCCACCGCTGCGCGCGCGCAAGCCTTCGGCGTGAAAAACTAAAATACAGAAGGTCGGACGATAGTTGAAGAAAACCCAATTTAAAATCTGATTTACGTATGTGGATTCGATTTAGGAATTGAAGACAATACCTAATACGAAATAAAATATCATTTTACCTGCGGTTTTATTTTTTCTTCTTTCCAACGGTATAATGTGTCTAGACTCAAGATGTATTAAAATTTTCCAGTTACCGTCATTTCCACTAAGATTTCCAGAAAAGTTAATATCTATGTATCATTCATGACTTCTTGTAAAAGTATTGTGCTGCCCTCTGGATTTGGATCCAACAAAAGAAGAAGATGGGGAAACCGTAAAGTTATTTTATTTCAATGAGTATTCACGTGTATGTGAGACTAGATACTGAGTCTTCTATAAAATACTAGCGCCCGGCCGCGACTTCGTCCGCATGGACTTAAGTTGAAAAACAAAAAATAATATTTCTTCATCAATTCTAGCCTATGCGCGATTCAGATGTATAAGCTACATTATTGTAAAGTTTCATCAAAATCTATTCAGCAGTTTTTACGTGAAGAGCAACACGGCACATCCAGACATACCTACTAACCTTCGCCTTTATAATATTAGTAGGATTTCATTCATACTAATTCGAACTAATTCACCGTCCTATTAAATTAAGCTTACAAAAAGTTTTGTTACACAATTTATTTTACGATTTAAAAGAACAAAGAGGTTGTCGCCTGGCAGGTTATGGCTATTGCCCTTAGCGTGCTTAAAAAAAATAAGTGTACAAATGTTTTAACCTTACAGGAAGACCGTTACTCGCAGTGTTCAGCAGCTCTCGGACCAACAGTAATCAATCGGAAAGGCAAGATCTGCCTCGCTAAATCACTACTTGACCTTTCTGTACATAGCTACCCACCTCTGCGACCAAGCGATCAACGGACGAAACCGGCAATAAGTTTCTAATAGCTCCGATAAGCTATCAGAGAAAACAAACTGTGGTCAGCAGTAATGGCCGGTTTTATTTCACCCAAGCCACAGTAAAGGAATATAATACAAGCTATTTGCTCATGACCATTTTAACTTATCGGTATCGAGGATATGCAAGGTATTCAATGAACAAATGGTTACTTACTTAGTAACTTGGTCGCCATTCACATACAACTAATTTGCCAGGCTGTGATGTGGTTTTGTGAATGTTTTTAAAATGGAATCCGCTGCCAAATTCATAAGTTGGGTGAGATTACGATTTCGCTGGCTCGGTCTTCTTTTTTCGTAAAAAGTTTGCGGCTCAGCGAGTGTGGGTACGGTCAACGGCATGTTAGGCTTAGAACGGTATTGTTGCGAGATTGTCAACAATACCGTTCTGAATCGCAAGGCAAAAGTCAAGGAGCTGTCAATAATAAAATCAAAACAAAGGACATCAGCTGCTCTCAGTACATATTTGGTTCAAATGTGAAAAAGCCGGCCAATAGACAAAATTTGGACCAAAAAGAATGACGCCCTTTACCGAATCGTGCCATACCGCACTTCTCTATCTCTCTACCGTGAGTGGAGGCATGGCCCATGGACCAATATTCAAAGCATGGATATGTTAAACAAATAGGTTGTTTTTGATTTTTAACCTGTCGTTTATTTTACCCTGATAACAAAAAACAATTACCCATCTACTGGCCTAGTGAATCTCAGTTTTTATGAAAAATTATATGGATTAAATTCAACAAAACATCTGTGTAAAAAAATATGTGTAATTCTAATATTTGCAGTACATAATACGATTATTGCTTTGTTAAAACACTTAATAAAATATTTCAGTAAACATCAGACAACAACCTCAGTTACCTTTAATTTTTGTATGATGTAAAAAACACAATAAAATTCTAAGAGACACAATACAATTCTACTGACAGAAAGTGAACAAGCTGATTATAATATCTTAGGTGTATAAATGCAATAATAAAAAGGTTTGAATATATGACTACATAATATTACAACCTTGATTTTTCAAATATTTATAATCAATTAATTGAATTGGGACAAATATACTCAATGTTATTAATGAACACCACATTACATGAATTACAATAGTAATAAGTTGCCTTTTTCTAAAAAAAATCATACCTACATTTACATTTCTGTGTAAAATATAACTTAATTGGTTTAAGCATGAAGTTTTTGAATTGATTGTTGGAATTTGTTGTCACATAACTGTCTGTTTTCTAAATAAATAAAATGCAATCATGTATGTTGCAGATAAATAAATAAAATTCGTCTTACACTAAGATCATCTGACCCCAAACAAAGTTGTACTTTGGGTGTCAGAAACTGTTTTTAACATATTTTATTTCATTTGACTGATAAAATATTAGGTATTATACTTGAATTCTACAAAAAATATGTATGTACAGAAATATCCAGTAACAAAAAATATATGTTGATATATTAAAAAGGCATACACCCATAAATGGTTATAGACTGGAAATATTGATTGTGACAACCATTGACAATCAGCCCATTACCATTTATGGGTGTATGCCTTCTTGAGAGAGTGCCACCACCCAATCCTCTGCTTTCCTCGTCTAACCACTTCCCGCCAACCTCTTTCGGTCACTTTAGTTAAGATCCAGGTTTATTCGTTATTCGTTATTCGTTGTGGGTGGGGATGTCGCCTGAGCGATAGGCCACTGCGACCATTGCTGATCTATTGTGGCCATCATCCCTTTAAAGATCACTCTCCAGGCCAGCAGCCTTCATAAACTGCACTATTTTCCCGGGAGTGATGTTCTTGGCGTCCTGGGGAGCAAGCAAGTGACTCCCCAGCACGCGGTACCTACGCTGCGATAACGCATCGCAGTCGCAGAGGACGTGGACCGGCGTTTCGTCCATGTCCTGGCAGAATCTACAGGTTGGGACCTCTGAGATCCCAATCCTGTGACCATGTTTGTTCAACCGGCAGTGTCCTGTTAGGGTTCTGGTGAGGGTTCTGATTTGACCCCTACTCATCCCTAGAGCCTCCGCGGTGAACTTATGTGAGTAGCCCTTTATCAGAGCCTTGGCGTGCACCAGTCCGTTTGTATTGGTCCAGGCCAGCACGCCAAGGGTCTCCGCCCGAGCTTTTAGTGGCTGACGCAGGGCGCAGTTGGGTATACCCACCATCGGCTCTGGGGCCTGATTGGTGGATTCCGCCCCAGCCCTGGCCAGCTCATCTGCAGCTTCGTTCCCAGGGATATTGCAATGACCCGGGACCCAGCGCAGCGTGACCCTGTTGTTGGCGCCGAGGTTGTTCAACGCTTGGGCACAATCCAGGGTAAGTTTCGAGTTGATTTCAACTGAGGCTAGAGCCTTAAGAGCGGCCTGGCTATCAGAGAGTATGTAGATACTCCTGTGCCAGAACCGGCGCTCCAGGTTTGCCTGTGCGCAGTGAAGAATGGCGGCCATTTCCGCTTGGAATACCGTGGCGTGGACGCCTAGGCTGCTAAATATGCGCGCCCTTGGCCTCTCGCCGTAGACTCCGTAGCCGGCTCTACCATTCATTTTGGATCCATCGGTGTACCACACGATGTCTCCCGGTAGGAATTTCGCGGGAGATCCTTCCTCCCACTCGTTCCTCCCCGGGATTTCTACACTGTACCATTTTGTGAAGTGGTACTGAATGGGCATGTTGTCCTTAGGCATAAGCATAACAGGCATCCTGTGCAGCTCAGCCTTCAGGTTGACCATGCATTTCGACTGGAACCTGCCACCCCCATTGTTCAGCACTCTCAGCATGGCCGCCTTAGCCTCCATCCCCAGATGGATGTGGAGAGGGCACAGCGACAGCATAGCCTCCAGAGCTGCCGTGGGAGTGGACTTCATGGCCCCAGTGGTTATCAAGCAGGCCAGCCGTTGCACCCTGCCGAGTAAGACACTGCTTGTAACTTGAGTGGTTTTCTTATTCCAAACCACGCAAGCATAGGCGATCATGGGTCGCACTATGGCAGTGTATATCCAGAAAGCAGCCTTGGGGTTGAGCCCCCATTTGGTGCCAACTAGACGGCAACAGATCCCCAGGGCCATACGTGCCTTCCGGGTAATGTTGCTTATGTGAGGGTTCCATGTCAGTCTCTGGTCCATGGTTACACCGAGATATTTGACTTCCTTGGAGATCCCTATGGGTTTACGGAACAAGGTAGGTTTGCGAATTCCCTCCAGGTTCCGTTTGCGGGTGAATGGTACCAGTGTGGTTTTGTCAGCGTTTACTGAAAGGCCCACTTCCTGGCACCATTCTTCTACCAAACGCAGCGCCCTCTGCATTCGACCCGATATGGTGTTTTGACATTTGCCTACCACCATGATCACCAGGTCGTCCGCGTACCCTTGCGTGGTAAAGTGCGCGTTGTTTAATCGATGTAGTAGGTCATCCACAACAATGGACCATTCTAGTGGTGACAGGACGCCACCCTGAGGGCAGCCCCTGGTCACCTTGACCTCTACGCGTGCATCAAGGAGGGATGTTTCTACCGTCCTTGAAGTCAGCATGGACTCTACCCACCTAAGGGTGGTTTCGTCCACGCCTTTGTTTTTCATACATTTGATGATAATGTCGGACGAGGTATTGTCAAAGGCCCCCTCAACGTCGAGGAAGGCGCATAGGGCGATCTCTTTGTCTTCCAGGGCCCTTTCAATCCTGTCCGTGAGTTCAATCAGAGCGGATTCCGTGGATCTACCGCATCTGTAGGCGTGTTGCCTCCCATGCAGAGGGTTGACCGTGAGGTAACTTTCTCTGATGTGCAGGTTCAGCACCTTTTCCATCGTCTTTAGGAGAAAAGACGTTAGGCTAATTGGCCGGTAGGATTTAGGCTGGGACCTGTCTTTGTCCCCTGCCTTCGGTATAAAAATTACCTTAACCTTGGTCCAATTTTTAGGTAGAACACCGAGTGCAAAGCTGGTTCTAAATATTTTTACCACGAATGGCAGAAGGACCTCGATGCCCTTCTGCATAAGTGCGGGAAAGATTCCATCAACGCCCCCAGACTTGTAGGGTTTGAAACTGTTGATGGCCCATCTGACCTGGTTGGGTCTAAAGATCTGTGAGGCCCTCCTCCAGTCCTCCGACCTTGGCCGGGGTGCTCCAGGAATAATGTGAGGAGGGTTTCTGTCAGTGATCTGGTAGGAGCCCGGAAAGTGAACTTGAGCCAGTAGCTTCAGAGTTTCTTCCGCTGAGCTGGTAAACGCCCCATCCGCCTTCTTAAGACGTTCTAGATGCGACGTGGGTGTCTTGGATAGTATTTTGTGTATCCTGGCCGCCTGCGAGGCGCCCTCGATTTCCTCACAGAACTTCCTCCAAGACTGTCTTTTTGCTTTCCGTAGCTCCCTATTGTATTCAGTGAGAGCCTTGGAATATTCTTCCCATACCCCTGTTCGCTTTGCCCTGTTGAACAGGTCGCGAGCTCTGGCTCTGAGCCGGGAGAGGGACTTGTTCCACCCTGGGATATTTTTGTGTCCCCGGTGGCCCTGCTTGAGCGGACAATTAGCTTCGTAGGCCTCAATCATGCCCTTAGTTATTGCCACTGTAGCAGAGTTTAGCTGTTCAATTGAGCGTATGCTCTTATTGACAGCCCCTAAGTTTTCGCCTAGGCATTCAGTGTATCTGCCCCAGTTGGTCGCCTTAGGGTTCCTATAGGGAGCAGTGGGTGGAGCCTCATCACTGCCTCCTAGGTCATACCTGATATGTCTATGATCAGATAGTGAGACTTCCCCTGAGACTTTCCATCGACTTATGCGTCTCTGGATCTGCCCAGTACAGAAGGTTATGTCTAGTACTTCCTGCCTACTCCTCGTAACGAAGGTCGGCTCGCAACCCTCGTTGAGGACATACAGGTTGTTACTGAGTAAAAAATCATAAAGTATTTCGCCCCTATGATTTGTATCCGTACTTCCCCAGCTAGTGTGGTGCGCGTTGCAATCACAACCCACAACTAGCTCCGCTTCTTGCTCCCTGCAGTAGTCCACAAGTGCTTGAAGCTGAAGTGACGGATCAGGAGCCTCGCCGGGGAGATATGCTGAGCAGACAACAGTTTTCCTGCCGGCAAGGCCAGGTAGAGAGATATATGCGGCTATGAGGTCGTCGCAGCTGATCTCTGGGATTGGCATGAACTTAATGTTTTTCTTAAGAACCATACATGCTCTTGGACGTGTGCCCCTGGTGTAATAAAGAACATTCCCTGCGGCAGTCAGTCCACGCACCGTGTCACCGTTAAGCCACGGTTCTTGAATCAAGGCAATGCCCAAGTCCTCGCTAAGGAAAGTCTGGCACACTACAGCCGACGCTCCTCTCGCGTGGTGAAGGTTTGCTTGAATAATTTTTATCATAGTTATGATTGTAGGTCCGAAGTCAGTCCCGGGACCAGTGTTCCCAGGACGGCTTCGGCGGTGATCATGACAGCGTCGAGTGGATGAGACCTATAGTCGTCATCGATCTCACTGCATGATACCACAGAGGCCAACATGGCTTGTTCTGTGGTCAATGATAGGGGACCACTATGTTCCCTTATCTCTCCGTGAGAACCTAACCTATTCATCCAGTTCCCACGAGTAGCGTGGGAAAAGGTGGTCCACCCCCACAGAGCCCAGCATGCGGGGGTAAGGCTTATACACTCTGAGGTCGCCCGGTATCAGAGGTCCACCGTTCGAGACTGAGCACCCCCTCAGCCACGCAGCCATCGGCACGGTCGGTCACGCCTTGGCTTGGGGTTTTTTAGAGAGGTTTTCTCCTCTTGGACAGGGATAGGAAGGTTGGGAAGGATTAAGCTTTGGGCCCTCGACCCGGGCACAAAGGCACCAGGTCTGTGGTACCTAGCTACTGGGATGGGAGGGGTGGGGTTGGAAGTGGTCCGGCCTGAGTTTTCTGTTACGTCTGTTTCTTAGGGAATCAGACCAAGAACGGGCAGCAACCTCGAGAAGGATAGTACACAGGCCTTGCCTTGGGGATCATCACGACCTGCGCTCTCCCCCAAGGCCATTCGCCAGACTTAGCATCGGACAGATGCTAAGAATAGATGTGTGCCTGACTCAAGGACAGGTTGCCACGACCATTCCCATGGGGGTCCAGCAATGGCATGCCTCTCCGCAGTCACGCCCACAACCGCCCAAGATCCAGGTTTATAGGTAGGTTTAAGGTCGTCAGGTATAATATGACAATCATATTAAAAAGTGATTCAAAATAATGACATTGTATTAAAATGTTTTTTACCCATACTCATCCATTACCCTCTTCCCTCATACTTTGTTTGTGCTTTACTAATTGTTTGATACATTCCTTCATTTGCTCTAACTTCTTCTTCAACCTCCTTTCATGTTGCCAAAACAGATTTAGACGTCTCTTTCTTTTCTCTGCAATAACTTGTAGCCTTTGCACCTTATGTTTTAGTCTGATGACCTCTTCAGAATCTCCTGGTTTGATATCTACCGGTGCCAGTTTAGACATTGTAGGCTCCGGCTCTTGACAGGGCTAAAATGTTTCAAAATGTTTACTGATATCTTTATTACCATTTAAATTACAAGAAATAATGACCAAAAAAAAAACTTACAGATACATTAAGTGAAGGAACAGCCTCAAATGACAACCTCCGCAAGCCACTATCTGTCAAGTAAAAATCTCCAACTGCAAAGTGTTCTGAGCACACTGCACTGGATGTTGTGGAAGACCACATTTCCTCACGGTTCACAGCAATCTCCCACTTCTTACGTCTATCTCTATCACGGGGGAACCTGTCGATTGAAAAAATATATTATTTTATATCAATTTTTTACCTCAACTTTCTATTTAATTTTAAGATGTTTTTTCTTGTGTACTGGTAGCCCATTCAAGCCAGTGTGAACTGGCAACAGTAGCAGCGGCTTCAGTTAAAAAAAGATAAAAAAGAACGTAACTACCTGTGAAATGTGATCCCATCTTTGACTTTTGAAATTTTGGCTGAAGTGTTCTTACAACTTGCCACTGCACATGTCACCATCGTAAAGCTGATTATGGTTACACAAGGAATATATGTTTAGTGATAATTTAATTCACAAAAACTAACAACTAATTAAATCTAACTAAAACAAATGAGCGAAGTCAATATGTAAGTAAACAATAAACATTGTTTTGTTTTGATTATTTTCTACGTGCTACGTCAAAAAGATTGACACTGACAGACAATGTGGCGTTTCAAAATTGGTGACTTACCAATCAGTCCCTTTTGGTCATCTAGGAATCTTTCACAAAATAACATTAAAATTGAACTGTTGCCTAATAGATCCCATTTTCCATTTTATATGTGCCTTTTACTTTTTCACAAAAGAGGTGAAATTTACTTTATATAGACCCTTTTAGAATAGAATAGAATAGAAAAATCTTTATTCAGGAACCACAATAATGATGGAAAATAAAAGTTTTTGGAGTGTGACTACCATAGTGTTGTCACAAAGATTTTGAATCGATAAAGTCGGTTTCCAATCAAAATGCGCTTACATTCACGCGTGACGGTAAGCTGCACTTTCGGCATAGTTCAAGGTTGGCCTTGAACATCGTTAATTAATGCTACCTACTTTACTAACAAAAAAAAATTAAAGTTACATTCAGACGCCTTCACGTTTTTAGAGTCATACCCCCGAATTCACAAACCGTAAAATGTCAATAGAACTGAAAGGGACAGCATGAGCGTGAGCGCATGCTTAGCGTTGATTGACGTTTGTGAATTCGGGGGTTAAGACGCCAAATATTTTGGTTCGTAATGAAACTGGATAGATAGATACTTCTCTGACACCAGTGTCGCACACTCAAAACGAAGTAATGGCTAGATAATAACATAAGATGGGAAAAAACATTTGATCCAAGGCTTCAGGTGGATACAACATTGATTAGCTAAAATAACAGAGGAAAAAAGAAAATAAAGCATTATTGATATCCATAAGGTTAAGGCAGTCTGCTACCAGCCGCTGACCTTCCTAAATATTTACGATCACATCTTGTGACGATCGACGACCTGATGCATCTTTCCAAAGAATTGAAACATTTGTAGGTAGTTAAGTTAGTATTCTAAGACCTTTTGGCCTTCACTTGGGAACATGTCATGGCCTTTAATATTGTATTATCACCTAACACACCAGATGTGTAGAGCAACATGTCTTCACATTACATACTGATTTCTGTTATAAAGTAAACTAAGCAAAGTAATAATTTAATCAAAATACCTACATCACTTTACAATACTTTTTACTTGACTATAATTTCTAGACTATGGTTTTGATTTTAAAATCCCCTTGAGCAAGAAAACAGATATGTCAGAATAAGTTCATCCTTGGGAATCATCTTCATTGTTTTCAGTACTTCGTGCAACTACATACTTAATACATAAACATCTCAATTTGAATACTCCCATCAGAAATTCTATCGAACAAAATGTAACCCAGACATGCTACTATTACTTTAAAAACGTAATTACATATCTTTCTCCACAGCCCAGTTGATGGCTTCATATTTTTATGAGGGGAGCAAGTGATTGTCACGGTCACGCCCACATTTTGCTGGTATAATACAGACGTTTAAATTAAGGGTTTGGGATCCGACGTAATGACACGATTGGTTCGACTGACACCCGCTAGTGAGGATTTGATGTCTCTATCGACTTTCTGAAATTCGTTTCGTATTTTTATATTATTTGGAAAGCAGTTAAAACTGAATTAAGAATAAAACACCCAATAAAATTATACGAATAACTTTTCAAATTAGAATAAGGCTAATTAGAATTGTCCTCCTAAAAACAAATAAATAAAGTGGATGATAATTAATTAATACTTATTATTTACCCTACCGATGAAACTAGAGGTTTGGACTAGATTCCACAATGACATGGATCTCATGAGTATTTAAAGTTCCATGATACTTGGTAACATAGTGCTTGAAATCCATTCGTTATATTTGTGTTCAAGAAAACTATCAGAGCATTACTATATAAATAACTTGTTTGTTCTTTGGTTGTAACTAAATTCAACCTATAATATGCTGTTACCTAGAATCAAATAATATTACTCATAAATGACTTAACACTGATTTATGGGACTTAAAACTTACGGAGTTTAACTGACCGCTTGTAAACGTGGGTTACCTAAATGACAAGAAAGCCATCTGAATGGGGATTTCATCATCGAGTTTTATATCAGCAATGAGTGAGAGTGGTTTTTAGCTACTTTGAGTTAAAATCGTTAAACTAAGATTGGATCTCAGGTGATTGCTTTCACAAAGTAAAATGATCCGGCAGTAAAAAGGAGAATAAACTAGACTGACAGAAAAACATTAGTTAACTTGTCGTTATTAATACGGTCAAGTTGATATAAGTCTATAAGTCGAAGCGTAACAAGATCAATCGCGTTCTTAAAGAAATTCTGTTGCTGGAATTTCGTCCCCTGTTCTGTCTTGGCCACGCTGTTCCTAGAGGAAACCAAATCTAACTCGCCAAAACGGGTCACTAAGCAAATATCAACATGTAGTTAGCGTGTAAGTTCCTCAGTTGTTTTAAAATTCAGATAGAATTCTAAGTTTCATTTATAGGACAAATAATTCAAATGGCAATAATAGACAAACGTCGCCTAGGTTGAGTTTTAAAAATGTATGAGGGCGTATCACAGCTGTCCATAAAAATCTGGTCGATGTATAGCTATACCCGGTAGAGGCTACTGATGTATAAAATGGGGTAAACGCAGTGGCTATAAAAGTGGCTTACACTTAGTTTTTCCACGCCATTGCTACTGGAATATCTCAACAACCAACGTTCAAAATGATAAACGAATTTCTACAAAGTTTGGAAGATCCAAGAAAACCTCTTCTGGGTCCAAATTTTTGGATCCTTCAGAAAACAGGCTTGATGTTACCAGACAGTTTCTCGGGCAAACTTTTTTATATTTTGGTGCACGAGATAGTTGCGTTCTTCGTTCTTACGCAATATGTAGAGTTGTACATAATAAGATCCAATTTGGATCTAGTACTGACCAATCTTAAGATTTCTATGCTAAGCGTTGTCTGCGTGGTCAAGTCCAACACATTTGTATTTTGGCAAAAGAAATGGAAAGATGTCATCGATTATATAACTGAAGCAGACAAATTTGAACGAAATGGAGATAATCCAAGATGTAATGAAATTTTGGACAACTATACAAAATATTGCCGCCGAGTGTCCTACAATTACTGGATGTTAGTCTTCACAACATTTTTGACTACTGTTGGCACACCACTCATGCATTATGTGTCCTCATCTTCCTATAGAGAAAGCTTGCGCAATGGAACAGAAATGTTTCCGCATATCTTCAGTTCCTGGATGCCGATAGATAAGTACCAGTCACCGGGTTGCTGGATCACGGTGGCCTGGCACACCCTGCTCTGTGCCTATGGAGCTGCGATAATGATGGCATATGATTCAAGTATAATGGTGATGATGGTGTCCTTTGGTGGAAAGTTAGACCTTCTGCGTGAAAGATGCAAGCAAATGTTGGGCACTGATGGCAATTCACTCAGCGATGATGAAGTCAGCACGAGAACACGTGAACTGCATCACATACACGTCAATTTACTGAAGTAAGTTTTATAGTAAGTCAATTTAGCATTTATTTCTTTGAGGTCTATTTTACTATGGTAGCAGCACTCAAGAACCTACAACCTTCTTTTAACTTAGATTGCAGGATTGCATTCATATCTCTTATCTAATTATTGTAGCTTCCACATTATTATGATGGTGTATTGTCTACGACAAAAAAAAACTTTCTAACTGCTCCATATTCATACAAAGGGTAGCCGGAAAGTTAACTACAGCTGAAATTCATAATACATAGTAATAATAATAATCACTCCACGACTTTTAGTCACTTTCCAGTTTTTTTTTTCGCACTTTTGGCAAACATGGATGACGAGATATTATTGCTTTTGGGAGCATTTTTTTTAAAAACATCCCCTACTTTGCGTAATCTAAGCTCTTGACTTATTAACCCCGTGGCCAACCTGTATGTGGTCATTTGCAATTTTGCAAGGCTAAGAATACCCAAAGACCTTTGGGGACCTTTTTGGTATTACTACTACTAACCATGTACCTACCTAAAAGAATTTTCATTTTCAAAGACAGTTTGCCAATGATGTCTAGCTCCAACAGATATTTACGGATTCCTTTTTATTTTGATAGGCATGTGGATCGCGAATGGTGCAGATTCCATGTATCATTTTAGGATGTGTGATATGATACACAGGTGTTCCCTGTGTTCTGCTTTAAAGCGTATAAAATATAAATTGAAAATCACCTAATGAGAGGCCAAATGGTGTAAAATTTGCTTTTGCACCATTGGCCTCTTATGTGGTAAAAGTAAGTCGAAAAACTTTCCCTCAAATAGAATATCCCTACTAAATAGGGTCATAATGGTCTTATAGTCATTACAAAGAATAATCAGAATTCAAACATTTAAACAAATAAGCATTACCTGGTCCTACGAATGGTAGCAGCTCGATCAAATACCGTGTGTTTTATAGGCAGATTATTTAAAACAAACAATTAAGTTTAGTGTGCGAGTGGCTTCTTAGAAGTACGATTCACCAGTACCCTAACTACTTACCATAATAAGATTGTACCCCTTTCACTCACATCTTGGCACAATGAAAACTTAACCGGAAAAGTGCTTAACATACTAAAGCCTAAGAGTTTCAACGGCACATCGATTCTTCAATGTACAAAAGTATTTGTGATTAAACCACTGGTGATAGTTTTTACGAGTTGTACGATCACGTTCCACCTATCTCTTTCAATGAAATAGATCATCTCAACAATTTTTATCTCTGAAATGCGTGCAATTACGACCAAATCTCGCCATACGCAGTACTTAAATGGCTTGCAATGGTAAGCCAATGTGAGAGCACAAGCGTATGGAGTTGAACAACAGCAATTGAAAATCTAAGTACTCTTAAATTCCAGAGACTGAATTCTCTGAGTAGGTGCATTACATATTTACTGCCTCTCACTAAATACATTTAATCAAAAATTGGGAAAATCCTTTTTTTCATCTCTAAGTCAGGATTTTGCACCGCCTACAGCAGTTCTGTCTCAGCCAATAACTTGATTGTAGAGAATGATTTTAAATTCCATATTTTGTACGTTTTGGTGCAGATAGGAATCAATTAATAAATATGAATAAAGGACTTGATCAAAATTTCATAGACAAAATACCTGGAATCGCCAGCTACAAAATGTATAAAAATGGGTTCACTAAATTAACCTTATTACGTATTCAAAAAATCAGTCGCTAAACCATACGGTATAGAAGTTATTGTACTGTATAACTTCATTAATATAAACAAAAAGAGGAAGATACGGCATCCACGTACCAAAAATGACAGAATAAAAAACAGGTCCAATGGACCTGTTTGCAAGTCATACGCCAATGTCATGTGCCAGTTTCCGAATATATAAAGAACATAGAATGGAATGGCAATGACAAATAGTTTGATGAACATTGACATAAATGAGTAAAAAGTAAAATCACAATGTGTAACAATAGAGATTATTCTACTCCTCTCTCCTACTTACACTCCTCCTTAAATACACACGTGTTTTGAGTTTGATCACGATTTTAACATACATTTATGCAACGTGAGTTTTTCAAGTGGGATGGTAGGCGAAATCCTAAACTATGAGAATTCAGAAAAATGGTAAATGTGAAAGTAATGAAAATAAATATTTTATTTAAAATGAGACCTTTCCTTCAGTTTGCCAGATAATGTTACTTCTCATTATTTGACTCTTAGAAGCGAAACTACAAGATGGCATTGTAATACAGGGTGTCATTTTTTTCCAAAAACAACTGGTTCGAACCCCAGCTACGATGAAGTTTAAAAAAAAACTGGGTATACAGTTTTAGTTTTTGTCCAAATCGGGCTAAAGACTCCCTCGACAATTTTTCTGAATTCCTCATAGTTTAGGATTTGGCCTACCGCGCCCACTTGAAAAACTCACCCTATCTAATATTTTCATAGAATATGATATGAAACTTTGAAATAACAACTTTTCTTATAATACCGACCCAAAAGAGTTCATAGATCACTGCTACAATAGATTTTTCAGAACCTAAAAAATACAAATATTGATTTCATTAATCATTAATATCTAGTATACCGCGTAGCTTTTGCAGTAGATTTTATAAATTTTTGATCTACACATTATGCTTGTTAAAATAGCATATATGGCATTTCAGGCGATTCTAGGTTTTTTTTTATCAAGTCCTTTCAACTCGTTGAGTAAATACCATGAGTAATGTTTTTTCACTTCTATTTCTAATTTACGTGGTCTTACGATTCACACCACGTAAATCACTATGGTAAAAGTATATTATAGTTCCAAATAGGTCTTTCAGATTAAATCAAAGGTAAATACTAACCTAAAAATTTTGGGAGTACCTTTAAGGAGTAGGAGTTTTTATATCAGTGCAAAAATGAAACATGTCAAAAAGCCTATGAAATAAGTTTATTAGACAATTTTGACTCGCAAACTTAATTTTCAAAGCAATTTTTGTTACTTTAATTTGGTGAAAAGTTAATATTTTTGTTTTAAAATTGAATATAAAATCCACTGATATTTTACTGAAAAAACGCTAACTCATTAACAAGCACTGTTTTAATGTTGTGTATTTCTGCCCTCTTATAAACTACAATAAAATTGTCAATGAGGCAATGCCATTAGGGGAACTTTGCCGTAGTATCACCTTTTTTAAATATTCGTATTTCCTGAAACAAACAACCTTATATCAGTAAACATGAAGAATAAAAAAACCCTTCATAGCAAAGTGCTCCTTCAAATAAAATGGGATAAAATTAAACTAACTATATTTTTATCGATACAATCGACCCCAGCACGAGCGCTCAACAAGAATAGTTTTTGTGTTTGTTCGAGTATTTACTCGTAACGTCCAAAAATAATAATTGAGTGTGTGATGGATGATAGAAATTAAAGCTTTCATGTTTATGATCATGTCTTCAAATGTATTTGTTGTTTCAGGTACACCAGACTTTTTAATTCGATATTGTCGCCAGTTATGTTCTTCTACTTAGTGCTGTGCTCCTTGATGCTTTGTGCAAGTGCTTATCAACTTACTGTAAGTTATCAGAAAACCTGCTCTGAGGTGTTGCTTGTTGCATAAGAATGAACAAAATAGGATCATTAACTTTGCCGACCGATTTGGTGTAATAGGCTAGACGACTGTAATTTTTTTTTGTTTACTATCGAAAGACGTTACCTTTATGAACGCAATCCTAAAAGAATTACTGCTATAGTATCAATACTACCCGAGATATCACAATTTGAATTGCACATTTTTGGACTTGCCCAAAAACGCTCCATTCAAACGTGTCCTAAATTATGACGTCACACCAACGTAGTTATAAGGAGCGCGTAAGAAGTTTGTACGACAGCTATATTAAATATTGCGTTTATGAAAATGGTATCTTAACAAAATTGCTTCCTAATAGTCTCTGTTTGAAAATGGTATTATTTTTTTACAAAATATGTATACTTTTGAAATGGACTTGCCCACCCAACTTTGAAGGCCTATTGTGGCTTCATACTGAATCAAATCTTGATTGAGGTTTCACAAATCCATTTGATTTTAATGATTTTATTTGGTAAACATAAAATAACACCCAAAATGCATCATAGTCGTCTACCCTATTGTTGAGAAGTCGGCTACTACACCAAAGGTTACGGGTTCGATCCCCGCGCAGTACAAACATTTGTGTGCATGGACATGTCGAATGTTTTCTAATATTTACGCGAACACATCGAAATAAAACAACTTTACGGATTCTACTCGCGGTCTTATATTTTTTTTCATTTTCTTTAAATTTTTGTTTTATTTCGATGAACATGTCTGTTTGTGTTGGTCTGGCAGTTGTATGTCCTATGTATGGAACAAACGTGATAAGGATACGAACGTAGGGCTGGGAGGGGGTTTTTCATTATCGGAGTATTGGCCGCAAATTGTACAATGATGAACACAAAGTAGGTGTTCCGGCTAGTATTGCACTCGGGGCCACCCGGGTCCCGAGCCAAAGTGTTTTCGCCACAGACCCACGACATCTGGGCTGACTTATATTTGAAGCCTATAATGATAAGGTACTCATAATACTAGAATAGTAATTCTAATAATAAGTATCTTTTCTTTCAGGCGGAGTCGAACGCAGCTCAAAAACTTTTACTTGCCGAATATTTTGTCTTCGGCATCGCACAATTGTTCATTTTCTGTTGGCATAGCAACGATGTTCTCGCTAAAGTAAGTAATTGGTGCATGCACTCTGATTATATCTTTATTTTGTGCTCAGCTTACCATATCTGAATGCTTGTAACGTTGAACTCTATCCAGATAAAATTAATGCACTTACCTAAATACAAAATGAAAATCGATTTTGTAGATATGAGCAATAAAATAATAACCAGAACAGACTTACGAAAAATTTGCACTAGTTATGCTTTAGTTGAGTTTTTAAAATTTTAGTTTTAAGGTTGAAATATTATATCGTCTACCTGTTTAACATTTTAAGCACTCATTTTTTTTATTCATGTTTTAAGTCTGTCTTTGCAAAATGTGCTAGCCCACTTGTCTGTGTTTGTCCTCCCGCATGAAGATACCTGCTACACGTACACTTTCTGTGAACTTTCATATTATTCAAGATCTAACAGAATTTTATTAATTTCAGTATGAAAACGTGATGCTTGGTCCGTACGAAAGTGAGTGGTGGTCAGCAAACCTGCGACAAAGAAAGAGTGTGTTACTTCTCGCCGGTCAGTTTCGTATCGGAAAAGTTTTTACTGCGGGGCCGTTTACCAATCTCACCCTTTCAACTTTCATATCGGTTTGTACAAACGACAGGGCTGAATTTTAAAATCTTTCAGAGACGTGAATCACGTAACGTGGCTATAATAACCACTTTGCCACCCTTGAACGTCCGTTATGCATCGTTCAGTGGCAGCAAGACATATTCTGCTACTAATAACAAGTTGCGGAAGAATATATATTTTTTTGTTAAATTATTTATCAAACTATGTATCACTTTTGGACGGAAAAAAGATGAAATCTGAAATTGTGTCCAAGCTTAACTAGCAAAATTTATTCATGTGTGTCCCTTCTACTCTTTTTTTTCGTGGGAAATCCTCATGAATACTTCGCCTCCCGAGGGAAGGCGACGAGGTAATGTCGGTCTCCTTCCGACTAAAACCACATGGCACCTAACAACTACCTAACACAATGGATCCTACCGATAGTAGGTAATACCGCACTGCTCCGCTGCCAGTGCTAGCCCCTAATAAGGCCCCATTCACCCGACCCCCATCAAAGGGCCTTGGCCCGTGGCCTCCCCGGCCAAGAAAGCGCCTGGAATACGCAGGATCTTCCGCCGTCTTGATGGAAGCCCTGCAATGCACGCCAGAGCATCCTCGCACTCCGGCCCGCTAGCTTCCACCGTACGTAGACATAATGGGCCAGCAACCACGATCCACGGAAAGGCCGCAACCAGTGGTATAGTCCTGTCGGGCCGTGACGCACAGGGGGGAACAGCAGCCGATTACTGGCCCCTAACAACCCATTGTGCGCCGTGGCCTCTAACATGCGCCTTAGGGCGCTTGCAGGCAGCACTGGGCCCGCAACCCCACGTACCCCTACAGTCCACAGCGGGTGGGTGGTGAGTCCTTGGCGGTCCGCTCTACCACCGGAACTGAGCCCCTCGCCACGACAAGGCGAGAAAACTATGGGGTGGCCTCTTCTTCTACCACTGAGCTAAAACTAGTCGTACATACCTATCTAAATTTACAGTCAGATTAAGAACATTTAAAATGTATGAGTTTGTAATAAAAAGTATATTAGTTTGTTACTAACACTCACTCAATTTATTAAGATTAGTAGAAAGATAGCAATTAGTCGTGTTCTGTTTCGTGAAACATAACATTTGGTGTAGCATTAAACGGATAAATAAATAAACTTAAATGCATTTATCAGGTTTAGGTACTATTTGCATAAATATTTAAACTTGTTACAGATTCTGAAGGGAGCCTACAGCTACTACACGTTGTTAAGAAAATAAAACACCCCTCAAGAGAGTCAAACGTTATCGTAGACGTAATGTTAGTTAGCTCTGTGTTGTTTTCATTGTAATTTTTGTTGCACGGGGTTATTGTATTCGGTTTACCCTTGTTTGATCGAACAACGTTTCGTCGAAAATCAGTTGGTCGAACAACGTTTGAGAAAATCATCACTTTGTATAATATCATTTGATAGAATTTTCAGTTCGTCGAATGTTTATTTGCTATAACAACGTTTGCACTAATGATCAAAAGGTAGAATGTTCATTTGATGTAATTTTCAGATGGTATAACATGCCAAGCAGCACTGATTTTCGACGAAACGTTGTTCGATCAAACAAGGGTAAACCGTTGTATTCAATACTTTGTAGAAAGAAGAAAATTAATAAAAACCGATATAAAATAGTTGATTGTGTCCTTAAGTTTTTAGATTTTAAATACTTTACTTTTTTAACAATTTTTACCGAAAACCAGTTTAAACAAACTTTGATCATCTGCAATGTCAGAAGAACGTGAACATCACGGACATTGTCCACAAAGGCAGTGGTCAAGGACTTGGATATATGCTATCGATGAAGGAAGAGATATTATGCTAAAAGCGTTGATGCTACGATACCATTTGACAGTTTTCCCCTAAGTGTAACTGTGTAGCAGAGCGAACAAGGGAACGGTCCAATTTCACAAAAATGTGAACAATACATACAGTTCCATTATAATATAAGCAATGATAAGTATGTGTTTTTACTTTAATATGTATTCACCTATAAAATTTAAGGAGTTTTTACTACTTTGGAAAATGTGTTTAAGTTTCAATAAAATGAATACGGTATAGTTTGCAATATAATTTAGGCAATGATGAGTATGTGTTTTTGCTTTTATATGTATACACTTATAAACTTGAAGCAGTGTAGATACTGCTTCAATTTTGACCAATTTGTCTAAACTGTAACACAATAACGTAGTTTGACAATTGTGTGTAAATTTCAGCGATATTGAAAGTTACCCACATTTGCCAAACTGGTAATGAAAAATTTCTAATTTTATTAGTGTATACACATATAAAAGCGAAAACGCACACTAATCACTGCTTACCTACATTATAATAGAACTGTATTGTTCACATTTAGTGAAATTGAAACGTTCAGTGTTCACTTTTTATTGAAATTCACAAAGACTACAAATTTTTGCATGTGAACACGTAAGCAAATGTTTGAAAACTATTTTTGTACATGTTTTTGTCGAAAATGTGTACATTAATGTGAGAAAATTTGATGGTGCCGTAAACCGTACAACATTCATTATACAACCATGATTATTGAATTGTCAACAACATTACCAAGCACGTTATAAATGCTCTAACTCAAGCACGCATCGTCTAACCGGTTGGTGTAAGTCATCAATAAATGAGTGAAGTAAATGTTTTTCAACAATACATGCCACCATTTTATTAAAACCTTGTGTCCCATAATATTCCCTCGATGATTACCGCACTCTCGATACTCCTTGTAAACTTACCGGTTTTCCGGTTTTTAGAATAAATCTTACCGCAATCACAACACTGTTCTTCTGTCTGTCTAAATATTTGTTGTAATCTGTGGTGTGGTAAAAAATCTCTTTCTCCGAGCTCAATCTTTAATTTTATTTCTTTCTAGTTTTGGCCTTTTGTTTTAGAAGGTGTTATAACTCAAATTAGATTAAAAATACTTAAAAACTCACTTTGAGGGATACGGTCCAGTGTTTGGTAAATTTCTGTCGATTGGTAGCAGCCGGAAGAGTTCAATAAACTGAACGTCAGTGGGGCTGAGGACTTGCGAGAAATGTCACTATTGAAAGCAAATTGGAAGGTGTTTTTATTGTGCGATTAATTTCATGTAATATTCTCAAATTACATCTAACTCATAGTGCAGTTACGTTTTTGTTGCTATGGAAAACCAAAACCCTCAAGAGAGAACTGCTCCCGTCCAATATGTGCGGGGTTCCAGAGCTTTTCGTCAGTTCAAAAATCCTCCTCAGCCCCACATGTGTATTCAAGACACGATAAAGGATACTCCGGAAAAATTGTTTATTAACGTCTTAGGGTGGCAGAAAATAGCAAATCCGAAACAGTATAATGATCCAATACCTTTGTATGGAGGCATGCAGGTAAGTGTAATACTACTACTATTGCATTATAAACAGATGCTTTTTATAAAAATACCTTTATTGGATGACTACAATTGAATTGACTTTTGAAAATACCATAATCCAGCTTTCTCCATTTTATAGAAGAGCAAATTAGCAGCATAAATGTGTTTTTGACTATCTATGAAATGCATAACCTGCTGTTCTAGCTACTCTGCTGTATTCATTCATTGTGTCTTCACAGTGAATGATGGTAATCATGGGTCTGAGGGAATAATAAAGTTGTTAAATCAAAGGAATCATAATTAAAATAAAACCAGTTGATTTTTACTGACAAAGACATAAATTCAACAATGTTTCTTCATGAGGAAATATTTGAAAACATAACTTTCTTTAAAATTAATATCAAAAATTACCCTCAGAGCTAGAAACATTTGGTACTCACTGACATGAAAGGAAAGTCTGAATATTACAATATCAATCATTTGATGCTCTATGCAGTTTTCATTGAAATACTTTATAGCTGTTTACAAAATAATTATAATGAATTTGTGATGAGATTTCATGAAAATAAAATAAAATGGGGGAATACAGTGATGGGGATAGCCAGAGTACAGTATTTTTAGTATTTCTAGCACCTCTAGCAAAAAGAAGTTATGGTTCTAAAATCAATGTGCCTGTCAAGTTTTCAGGGTTAGAGTTTCATTAGGTGTGATTTCTATTTGAATTATGTAAGTCCGAGTGCACCTGTGTGTTTCTCTGCTCCCACACAGAAATTGATTAAAAGCGACAGACCTACATGTTTAATCAATTATCGCTAGTTAGGCGACCAAGTTGCCCTACTTGTTTTATTGTACTATCCAGCTAAGGTACCGTTCACATCACAGGTTTCGAGCGGTACATACACATCTCTGTGACAGGCCTCAAATTATCGTGCACGAGTAGTACATGGACTTAGAATTTCTTTAAATATTGTAAAAGTATTTTAATGTAGGTATTCAATAGTTTATCTAAACTTTACAGGTTCCACAAGGCTGTGGTCCTAAGAGCAACAGACCTCCCCTTCTTGTATTTGCAGTAATGGTCAATCCGGACATCTTGAAAGCCAATGGAAAAAATGCAGTCAACCCAACTGTAAGGATTTTGTAATATTAAGTACCTAGTTGTTTACACTTACACGGTCATAAGGTCGCGTCGAACCCAGGACAACACGTGTGTGTTTGTTTTGTCTGGGTGTTATTAATAATTTCATTAAGTATGTTCATCAGTTGCTGACACATATATTCATAGCTCTGCTTAGATTTCTTAGGGTTTTCTTGGGGTCAAATGACCTTGGTGCTTTTTATTAAAACAAGACTAAGGCAAGAGTTTCTATATTAATTTCAAATTTTAGATTTTATTAGAAAATTATTATTTTTCGTTGAAAATGACCTTTGTTTTGTTTTAAGTATTCTGGAGGGTAAACACATACCTACCATAGTTTTGCACCACCGTTTTCTCTAAGATGACCTCTGATATCCAGGGTCGTGGTGGCTTTGTAGCCAACGCGGCATATTATGCTGAAGTGGGAGCCTATTTGACACGTTATTTGTACAAATTTTTATGTAAATCGTAGTGCTAAATTTAGTGTCTAATAAGTGTTTCTATCTTTTGGCAACCCCTTGCCAATTATTTCTGAAGCATCAACAGCTGAATGAGTGATTGAGACTAATTTTGCTTATTTATGTTGAATCTGTATTCTGACTTCGTCCTTATTTTGGTGAATGTGGATTTAACTATGCCCAAAACTTACTTTATGATGAGCTAAGTCGTACTTGAGTCTATTTACAATCTTTGACTAACCAGCCATCCCAAACATGAAGTCATGAACAGAACTGGTTAGACCAATTTATGTCCTAGTTTGGACGTAAACCGAAAATCCTGGAATTGAAAGGTTAATAGAGGAAACTATTATGTCCAAGTAAAACACAGATTACTTCATAAACTTGTATTTAGCTCAGGATCAAAACTAGACTAAATAAATTAATGACACACCAGACTTAACTAATCTTATTTTGTCAAGAAGATTTAGTAACATCCACCTACATTCATATACAACAGAAACAAAATGAGCTCGCTGGCACTTCAAACGCGCCTCGTTGGTGTACTGAAGGTCAAGTGGTCACGAAATACCACCAAACGCCCTAGTACCGTCGACCGCAAGCCCAGAGATGACGAACGTACGTTTCGCAAGACCTAAGGTACAGCCGAAACCGACTGCGGTAGGTGAATGACTTATTTAATTATTTTCAGGACAGAGAGGCCCTCGTGAGCTTGCTCTGTGACTTCGTGGAAGCGATGAATCCAGGGTTACTGCTGGCGCGGAACCCAGTCATTTTGAAGGACCGAGACCTCGCCGGGGAACTGAAGGATGTCTGGCTTGCTGTGCAGAACAAGAGGGAACGGGAAAAGGGGATGAATCCCCTTGAAATTATGTACAAGGTTAGTTCTTTTTATCAATGTACCAAAACATAATTTTATATTTTGTTTTATAATTTCCCGCGTGTTCTAGTTTGATTAGGTGAGGCCTGTGCCCAGAAGTGGTGGATCGAATAAATGCTGTTCTTGCTTTTGACTGTCCTTGGAAAATATCGTGATCAATGATTTGAAAACAAAAATGTTTTTTACTTTTTCTACAAAGTTATCCTTTGTTAATGTTGCCAGCCTCTTACAGCACCATAAAAAACATGAAGTTAAGCAACAATCTCAGTAAGTTAACCAATGAATTACAGGTCTATGATATTGACGGCATCGGCGGTGAAGATGGCAATGAAGATGAAAAAATGAACTCAAAGAATTGCAATCAGAACGATTGTGACTCACCCAACAAGTCACCGATCGACAAAAAGAGTGTTGTGAAATCATCCAAACAAATACTAATGAATGCCGGACAAAAATCAGAGTTTGACTCAGGGATGAACAACTGCCAACTCAACCAGACCCATCCAAGCAGAGATAACCGGTGTAACGTCAACAATGACACCACTTACTGCACACCGGTCTACGGTCAAATAGTTTCGACCAGAGAAAACCACAATCAGGTTAATGACATACAACAGAAGTTTTCATCAAGTGAGACCACGAAACCTTCTAGTTCTTTTAGAAAAGACTGGAACCCTGTTCATGGTAAAACAACAGAAGGCTGGGATGAGTTTTCCAAACGCAACATATCATCCATTAGCAACGAGGAAGAAGCCAAAAAACAAAGGTATATCAAGAATGACAAGGCTAAGAAACAAGTAAGTAACGGTAAGGCTCACTATGACTTCTTTCCAGTCTTTGACAATAAGTCAGTTGACGAAGCAACCGACGAAATAGAAGAAACAGACGCTTCAGCCAAGAGTAAAGACCAAGATATAAGCGATGAGGACAATTCTAAAATAATATTAGACGCAGTGCAGAAATTAGTTTTGCATTCGACTGATAATAAAATATGTGATAATAAGACAAGTGCTCTCAGCTCAATAAGCTCATAATTTTAAAGCTTTTACAAACAATTTTGTATGGCAGTTGAAATTGAATATTGTTGCTTATATGCTGTGTGGGACATATTATATATTAAATAGAGATGTAACAGCAATACAGGGTGGCTTAAATCGGACGACAAAGCTGAAAGTATCATGTTAAAAGACCGAACTTGTAGACGACGCAATTAACGCAGTTGTTACAAGCGCCCGTTGAGTCGCAAAGGGCCGCGGTGTTAAATAATATATTTATTCTGGGTCTGGGTTTTCGTACCGCGGAATCCGTACGTAAGGAGCCACCGTTATTCGGATTGCTGGGGATTTAAAACGGTGTTTGTCTTCAACGGAAAGAAAGCCGCAGTTAGATTTGTACAATGAACAAAAAGTATGTGTTCCGGGCAGGCTTGAACTCGGGACTACTTGAGTTCCAAGCCAGCGTGCTTAACCACTGGGCCGCGACGATCCTTGTTTTCAAGCAACTAATCAGATATTTGTCTGACCAATTTTTTAACTAGACACTGATCAGGTATTAAAATGCGACCTCAATACTGATTTTTAAACTAAAACTGTTGACAAAAAAAACAGATGTCCTTGTACAAGACTCAAAATTTCAGCTTCATCGAATGACATGTACCACCCTGTATGATTAGCACATACCTAGTCAAATAAATTTCCAAACGAAACATTGAAATGGCAGTTTTGAATTGCTTAGCTGCAATATTGTTGGAATATAGATCAAAAACTCCTGACAAAGTAGTTTTAATAACAGTTATTTGAATTTAGTGTGAATTTAAAATTCAGATAATTAAACTTAGATTTACAATATTTGCTATGTTTGATACAGTTTGATAATACACGTGTATATTAGATGAGGATGTTATTTGGATTTAAGCTATTGTGCATGCAGTGTGAGAAATTATTTGTGTTAATGGTTGTGTAATTTTTTCATAAGATATTTGCAATGGATGAGGCTACCACAGACTAGATGGCGCTACTATCGAAAAAGTTTCTCGGCATAAGGTTGACGTGATTGCACTTTCATTGTTTTTACAAACCGAAAAAGCATGTATTAATTGTGTTCAAAGATCTAAATGCTCAATCAATTGTCTTCGATCAAATGTTCCAGTTCAATTAGAAACGATAAATCCATGAAGGTCAACCGTAACCTAACTTTACTCACATTTTCCTCTGATAATATACATACTACTCAATAATATATCAAATATTTTCTCCCTTTGCGTCTTGAGAAGAAATTTTACTCCTAACTCCTATGCAATTCCGTTTTGAGGAAGCAAAATATCTCTTAGGTTAGTAGCGCCACCTAGCGTCGCTTTTATGTAAGCTCTCAATGGGAGTGTGTAGCAAAGTGGTTTTGATAACCACAATGTGCATTTACTGATGGATGATTCTATGAGAGAAATGGATTTTATATATTGCTAATGTGTTTCATTGTTGCCAATTTAAGATTTATTAAATAAAGTTGATACATACAAGATCAAGATTGATATAATTTTTAAAATCTATTGCTCATTGAAATTCTAAAAATTTTCGCTAAAGATTTTAATTAATTATTTAAAAGGATATTGATCTCACATATTTACTATACTGACTGTAATCTTTTGTGAATATGTAAATGGATGTCGAACACTGCCAAAAAACCTTTCACAAACATACTCACACGAATTGTTTAGATCTACTCTATGTGCCGGTTTAGAGTCATGATTCCAAGTTGCGCTTTTTTCTGCTTTTTTGAGCACATAATGTTAATTATTTGGTATAAATTTCTTAAAATGTATCTGTTTTTTAGAAAATAATCGTAACCTTTTTTGGAAAAGACAAACGTATTCATGATTTATCTGAATTTTTTTTTTGATGTTGTAAATACTTAGTAATCTTGTTAATAAAATTGTTGAGTTACTCAAATTCACCAACTTCCTCAAAAGTTAGAAATATAGCAATATGTCCTTCATTAGGTGATTGCAATTGAGCGATTTTTAACACGGTAGACCCATTTTCTAGCCTATCCTTTCCACATTTTAAAATGATATTATAACAACGAATGGAATCGAAAAAGCGATATTTATAATTGAGTCACTGATTCTAAAACCGGTATTGTTCTAAGTAACACTTTAAATCTCAGATCTTAGTGGTAGTACCAAATATTGATAGGATACTTTTTATAATGGTTGTTTAGTCAATCTAACTGTCCAGTCTTATTTATTAAGGTTCTTCTCATGTGCAATTGTTTTATTTCTTATTAGGTGTTTATTTTTAACAAATATTTTAATTTCTATAAACTGTTATCTGTACATATTATTTCATTACTTTGTCATTATTTACAACTAATGAGTCTCAATGTATTATCATGGTTATCGGTTTTATATGAAGATGTTGAAATAGTTATGATGTTATGTTGTGAATTTCAGGGTACTTATAATATCTGTAAAGTTAACGAATATACTCAGGTCTCAGCTCCTTTGAACCCAAAGGCGAGACATTATCTACCCAAACACTAAACCCCTTATTCGTAAAAACATAAACAGCGCTTCAACATCACGTTAACTTTTGTATAGCTTTGTTCCTTTCATTCATGTCGCTGTCGCCATTTGCGAGTAAATGACAAAAAACGTCAATAGCTTTAGCGTTGCTTTGGTTTTTATGAATAAGGGGGTTAGAGAAAGAAGGTATACAAATAAATTTGCAAACCATATTCGAATTGTTGTTAGAATCACTCGTAACTTTAATTTGGTCTATAAATAACGTTCACTATTCGTATTAATCATTTTATTGAGTGTTAACACATTAATTTATAATTACCCTGATGTAACTTTATAATGTTGTGCAATTCAAAATATAAAAACCTACCATAGTATGTAACAGTATATTTTAGACAGTATCGCTCTCGCCTCGGTAGCCTCATGCTTACCAGTAGAGGCAACTATGTTTTTTTCGGTCACTCAATGGCGCCACATACAAGCAAGTCAATACAGTCAGCCAAATATGTGGTCTACCACCTTACGATCGAGGTTCGTTTGAACGTCATGAAACAACAATGTTAATTTTCCCTGGCAATAAGTTTGTGTCAGTGACTATTGCTCTCTTTGTCATTTATGATATACTAACGTCTTGCCAAGTGTCAAGTTTGAATCAGATTGGTTAATATTACATTGGCGGAAAAACTTGACAGTAGAAGTATAGTCAGTGAGAATTTCTTTTTCAGTAGTAATAACTTTCTCTTCAAAAAGATCGACATGGCTTTAGTTGAGCAAAATAGGCTATCGCATTTAATGACTTTAAACTAAGTCACCTGTTGATGACTTAGTGACGTCAAATGTCAGGCATCTCAGATAACAGACAAAACGTCATAACATACTTATTGTGTACACATGACACAACTCTGTTAGAAAAGTCAACCTTAGCAATCGTTACATCTCGCAGAAACTTTTGTCAAAAGTGGTAGACCACTTTCTTGGCTGACTGTACCAAGACTACTGGACATAAGGGCTTGTCCAGATAATGCGTTTTACGCTCGAGTTGAGAAGGACGAAGCTAGAAGAAAAGAGGTATCTCGCACTTGCGCTCTCACTCGCACTTATGATACGAGTCCAAAATGCGTTAAATGGACAGGGTCTTTATAACTGGTGCATAGTCGTGGTGTACTTTTCGGTATTAGAATGAGCCCACTAGCATGAGTAAGCGGAATTGCTAGATAAAAGTTACTCAATAAAAAGTATTCAACAAAAGATATTATTAGGTATTTAAGTTATTTATTGGCCTTGCAAGTGGCGCCGCGTAGTGTCAAATAAATTATGACCTCTAAACATACCTGTGAAAGTACTGCCACTTAATTACGTTGTTAACTTACTAATGCTCTGTTTTTGTTCCTTATGGATTTCCGTGAAACGGTCGCCGGAGGGCCGGCCATGAGTGCAATTACGCAGTCGCTAGCGTGTGCGTCAATTACGTGTATTGTATGGTAATGCTTTAGTCACCTATCTATCCGCCAGAGGCGCTGTACGAAATACTATGCAAATTTCAAATAAAATGTATGTCCAACGAACATTTTGCCAGACCTTAGGGATTCGAAAATAACTTGCAAACGTATCATTGTTTAACTGTTTTGGCATTTAATTAATTAATTCAACGCAAAAGAAGTGGTGGCAGCTCCTTTCACAAGGGATCTTGGGCGCTAGCACATTTTGCTCCGTTTCTTACATCTTTCAGAGACGCTTACATTCAATTTCTATGTTGCTACAACGGGAGCCAACAATTAATTTAATTATAAATAAAAACATGCATTTATTTTCTGAAAACTTGTAAGTACTTATATATTTTTGATGTGCTACTTTTAGAATTAATTTCATATTGTAAAGAAAAGTATTCCTAATTTTACTATGTTATAGTTTTAGATAGGCAATATATTTTATTGGTAGTTTTAGAATTTTTACTTTGCCAATGCGCAGGCGGTGATTGTTTTGCATTCATGTTCCTTTGCTATATTCTATTTAGGTGCGTTCACACGCGCGCGAGACAACACTACATCCTATCTCGCTCCAATTCAAACAAAAGCGAGCGCGAGAGTAGGTAGCTATTGTCCCTGCAAACGTTTGCACTTGTCTTCTATATTTTATAGAATTTTAAAAGCAGTATTTATAATATTTAATTGTTGAACAAATGACGAGCTAGCAATATTTTCAAACTCACTCATTCAGAAGACAAGTTTCTTTAGGTTAGACAAAACTGTTATTGTCTTCAATTCTGATTGGATTTTATGTAACTCGAACATTGTTTACCAGCTCCAGTTTTTTGATACATATTCTTTTTGTATTGTAACTTGGAATATAACTTTGTACCTACTTACTTATAAAGGAATTAAATATCAGATCTCTTGTTTACAGTATTTAAAAATTACATGTCATTTACAAGACTGGTTTTTGTTGTTTTATTAAATTTACATCGTCTTCGATCTTCTTAATAATAACCGGGTACCAGTTATTAGACCTCGGGAAGTCGTCATTTTGTACACAGGTTCAGTCTTATAAAAGTACAAACCGTGATCGGTAAGCTCTTAGGGCGCTTTCAATTAAGGTTGCAGCGTACTAGGCAAGCTCGGCAACTGCACGGCTCCAACCCAGAACATTAAGTTGTTGTTATTGCAATATATTTTGCAATAATAATAATAACCTAAGCAAACTCGAACTCGCAGGTCGCGTCGTTATAACTTAAGGTTCAAATTTGAATAGCAAGATGATTGCTGGGTCAGAGCTGGGCAGTTGCCGTGCTTGCAAAGTGTGCTAACGAGCTTAAGGCCCGGCGCACAGCGTCAGCGCAACAGTCTTGCTGTCGACCGTTCACGGTACCGACGCCGCAACTTTTCGAAGATTGAACTATTGTATTAAACATTATACCTAGTCTAGTTGCCACAAGGCTTTTACTTTATAAAAAGTAATGAATTAAGTGGGATGATAAATGAAACACTATTTTAGTTGATTATCACAAAATTCAACATTACCTATTTATTGTTTTAACTAAAATTTACATTATACATTTACAATCTAAAGTAGCACAAAATCCGCATTATAAATCCATCTACATACAAGACAAGGCACATTTTCACTGCTCATGATTTAGATTCTTTAAGGCACATAATTCGTAATTAATTAGCTGATTACCGAACATCGGGCCTTGGAACAGTATCTTTATGAACTCACATGAAAATCAAATCTTTTCGAATAGATCATGACTATACAAACATTCTGTGAGTCGACCCTTGCTCTGCCGACTTAATTATGTACACAACTTATTTTTTTTGGCTATATGAACTAAAAATACAGAGTTCCTGACTCCTACAGTAAAAAAAGATGATAGTATACTAATAGTCCTGTGATGAGCTGTTAGCTGTAGTGTGTTTAATATTAGTTTTCTTCGGCAGCAGTTGATGTTGAATGTGTGGCAGCACACCTCCTTGAGAGATTGTCACTCCATCTAGCATCTTGTTGAGTTCATCATCATTACGTATAGCAAGAAGTATGTGCCGTGGGCTTATTCTGTAAACAGTAAATAAGAGTAAATGAGAAATTTACAGTCAAAATTTATTGATAGCTAATAAAACTGTATGATATAAAAACTATTGAACTGACATGTCACTTTATACAATGTAATCAAACAGAGTAAATAAAGTAAAATATCACAACTTATTTAGAAAATAGATCAAGAAAGCCACATCAAAATGGGCAACAGAGTAGTCAAAATGGTATTGACTAATTAACATTGCAATGGCACCGCAGTCTTAAGTTGTTTGAAGTGACACTAAAATCTAAAACAATGTAGTGTCCCACTACTGGGCAAAGGCCTCCATAGTTATAAGATTGCTAATCTTAAATACTTCAGACATATTTGACAACTTTCACACATTTTGATACTGACTACCTACTCAGCTGCGTTTAAATTCCTCGTTATGAATTCATTGAATGCTTACCACAACAATAATACCACGGCAGAGAGTGTAACACTTGCAAACAAGTTTCTAATTCATTACACCACCAAAACTTGAAGCTAACTCTAATAAAGTAGGTAAAACAAAAATAACACTGAGTTGCATTGTACAGATTTTTTTCCAGAACTAGGGTGAGTAGGAGTTCCAGGATTTAGAACTACTTAGTTAATTAGAATTATAGTTATTTTTTTAAAAATATACCTAATTTCTGTTTTAAGTTGAACATAAAATACTTCTACAATATGCTTGCCTCGATCTGTTGTTATCCTCAGCAGCTTTACCAGCCAGCTCCAATATTTCAGCGGCTAAATACTCCAGAACTGCTGTTAGATATACTGCAGCACCACCTCCAATTCTTCGCGCGAAGTTTCCTTTCTTGAGGATCCTGTGGATTCTGCCTACTGGAAACTTCAAGCCAGATCGATCGCTACGCGATTTGCTCTTCTTCTTTTCACCAAGTTTAGCGACACCTAAAATAGCCAAAATCATGCATCAATAACTGGATTTTAGCTGCTGGTGAACCAGTTAATATTTTGAAAAAACCTTACCACCAATTTTACGACGCTCCGCCATTGCAGTTTGTTATTGGGGGTCGTTAAAAAATCACATAAAAAACAGATTTTCACGATCAAAATCAAAACCGTTTCAGTTTTTTAACAGGAGGGGCATCAGTAAATTACGCGGGAAAATTTGACAGTGACAGCAAGAAGAAATTATTACTGTGCAGTCCGTAATGCGATTACAGCGCTGTTTTTTTTTTTTTTTTTTTTTTTTATAGGATAGGGGGCAAACGAGCAGACAGATCACCTGATGGAAAGTGAATACTGCCGCCCATGGACATTTGCAACACCAGAGGGGCTACAAAATGCGTTGCCGGCCTTTTAAATGGGAGTACGCTCTTTTCTTGAAGGACTGCAGGTCGTATTTGTCCGGAAATACCGCATGCGGCAACTCATTCCACAATTTCGTGGTTCGGGGCAGAAAGTTTCTGTTGAAACGAACAGTAGTGCTCTGCCAACTGTCGAGGTAGTGGGGGTGGTAGAGTTGTCGCGTAGATCGATGGCGGAAAGAGGTGGCGGGAATCAGCCCGAACAGTTCCTCGGAGCACTCTCCATGATAAATGCGATAGAGAATGCAAAGCGAAGCTACATCTCTACGCAGTGCCAGGGAGTCAAGCCTATCCGAAACCTCGCAGCAATCAACAACTCGAGCTGCTCTCCGTTGAATGCGGTCTAGAGGGAGAAGCTGGTACTGGGGAGCCCCTGCCCAAAGATGAGAACAGTATTCCATGTGAGGCCGAACCTGCGCCTTATAAAGTTGCAGGCGGTGTGCCGGTGTGAAATACCGTCTCGATCTGTTGAGCACGCCGAGCTTCTTTGAGGCTATTTTAGCCTTACCCTCCAGGTGGCCACGAAACTGGACTTCGCTCGATATGTCGACACCGAGAATTCAGATATTGGCTGCGGCAGTTAATGGGGTGCTCTCGAAACAAACCGACACGACAAAAGGCAGCTTTTTTGCGGTGAACGCGCAAACTTGCGTCTTCTTGGGGTTGAATTGAACCAGATTATGTTTACCCCAGTCTGAAACTTTCTGAAACGCTGTTTCAATTTCAGACACAAGTTTGTTTCGACTCTCGACGACGTTTTCCCGAGAAATGTTCGCGCGGCCGGTGTATAAAGCATCACCCGTACTGTCATCCGCATAACAATGAATGCCACTGATTTGTAGCATATCATTTATGTGCAAGATAAACAGCGTAGGTGATAGCACACAGCCTTGCGGGACACCAGCATTAACAGACATGAGGTCAGAGCATTCACCGTCGACTACGACCTTTATGCTTCTGTCTGCTAAAAAGCTAGCGACCCATTCGCATAATTTCTCAGAAAGCCCGTAGGAAGGAAGTTTCGAGAGTAGTGCTTTATGCCATACCCGATCGAAGGCTTTCGCAACATCCAAACTAAAGGCCACTGCTTCGCCCTTACTCTCGATCGCCTGTGCCCATCGATGCGTCAGGTATACTAAGAGATCACCAGCCGAGCGACCCTGACGGAAACCGTACTGATGGTCGCTAAGCAGCTGATGATCCCCAAGGTACCGGAGGAGCTGAGCGTTAATAATGGATTCCATTATTTTCGAGAGCAGAGAGGTTATGGCTATTGGCCTGTAGTTGGACGGATCTGAGCGGTCACCTTTTTTAGGGATCGGGTGAACCAAAGCCGTTTTCCATGAAGTCGGGACTACGCCGGAGGAGTAGGAGAGCTGAAAGAGGCGCGTTATAGCCGGTGCCAACTCCGGGGCGCACATTTTCAAAACAATGGGAGAGATTCCGTCGGGCCCGCACGATTTGTGGATATCCAGGGATAAGAGTGCTGACCGCACTGCTTTCTGGTGAAAGTGGATATCCGGCATACAACTCCTACACCGTGGTATGATCGGCGGGTCTTGGCCCCTGTCGTCCAGGAATGAGTTAGACGCAAAGAATTTGCCCAAGAGATCGGCTTTCTCCTTCGCGTTGTGGGCCAATAAATCATCTCCCTTGTGCAGAGGTGGAAAAGATGGCGAACAGAAATTTCCCTGGACGGCTTTGGCAAGAGACCAGAATGCGCGAGTTCCCGAAGGAAGACGCTCAAGTCGTTCACCAATCCTAGAGATGTGCAAGGACTTCGCCCTAGCGATGTCTTTCTTGAAGGACCGGGAGGCGTGGTTCAACTTCTTTTTTAAGGCACTGGTATTTACATCCTGGGTTGCCGCTGCCGCTGCCCAAGCTCGGTAAGCCACCCGCTTCTTGCGTGAAGCAATTTTGCAGGTTTGGCTAAACCAGGGTTGGCATTTGGCACCAATGGGGACCACAGAGGTTGGAATGAAAAGTTCCATTCCCTGCCGCACCACATCAGCTACAGCATCAGCAACGGCATTAGGATCAACCAGTGCAAAGCAAACCTGACCCCATGGGTAGGATGCAAAGAAGGAACGCAGTCCATCCCAATCTGCTGACTTAAAGTGCCACACTCGACGTCTCGGTGGGCAGCGTGGTCGCGCTGATTGCGCGAGAGCCACCACACTCCGGATAAGGCAATGGTCAGAGGAGCCAAGGGGGGCATCGACAGACACGGTGTAGCCTTCGGGATGGGAAGTCAGCAGTAGATCCAGCAGTGTGGGTTCCTGGTTTTACACATCTGGGATTCGCGTGGGCGTTGTAACCAGCTGTGAAAGACCGTAAGCCAGGGCGAAGTCGTGAACAGATCTTCCCGCATGATCGGTCTTGCGTGAGCTAAGCCATTCGGCGTGGTGAGCATTAAAATCGCCGAGTATCACGATCTCAGCGGAAGGGATCTGCTGTTGCACCAAATCTGTAGCCATTTGGACGTGCTCAAGGAGTCGCTCGGTTTCGGCATCACCGCTATGGGACCTGTAAAGGCAAGCGTAGACGCGGGGGTGGTCGTCGCTATCTACACGTAGCCATAAGATGGAAAGGTCCCTACCTTCAAGATTCCTGAGGCGGCGAGAGCTGATATCGTCCCTAACGTACACACATACTCCAGCTTTTGGCATGAAGGAGTGTTCCAAGCTGTACCCAGGGTAGTGTAGGTAAGAGGTGTCCGCCGGAGACGATATCTGCGTCTCATTTAAAAAGAGCAAGGCCGGCTTTGATGTCTCGAGGTGGTAGTGGACAGCATTGATGTTCGAATGTAGGCCCCTGATATTGCAAAACTCCACAACTAGTGCGGCAGGGGACGCCATGCGATGTCTGCTCTTGCCCCGGGAAATGTTGAGCGCGGTTTTGCCCCCCCCAGAATACGTGGGGCGGCCTGGGCATCCACACTCAGGAGAGTTGGTTCCCGAGCCCGGAAGCCCAGAGAGGGATTGTCCAACGCCAGCGCAGTTGGTACCCTCCTGGGGTAGATTTCTATTTAACTGCGCCATCATAAGGGGGGTGGGGAATTGGGCCTCCGGTGATCTCACTCACGCGGCGAAACACGACGCAAGCGTCATTTTACGCCGGTTTTCTGTGAGGCCGTGGTATCACTCCGGTCGAGCCAGCCCATACGTGCACGAATGCATGGCTCTCCCACGGCAACGGCTCCCACGGCTGTGAGCGCTGACGGTGATTTTAGCCGTCCCGAATTGAAATATCGAAACAACAGCGCTGTCAGCGTCAAAATCACCGGACCGCTCGAAAGTGTAATATCTATCATTGCCAAGATTTGGCTTGTGGTTTGTGTTGTAAAACTTTCAGTAACAGTATCACAGAAGAAGATTTTGTCATAGCAAAGATTTATTCTGAGGAAATATCTGACGTTTCATCTATGAATCTGACTTATGACTCACGGCGTTATCCCTCTGTTAGCATTATCGTTGTGATATAGCACCGTCAGTGACGTCATCCATGAGCTGAGTGTCAAGCTGTCTGACGTTAGCCAGACGTTAGCGCGATATTTCAATTCGGGACCTGTGTGTGCGCTATTTTCGATTTCTAGATTCGAAGGGCGGCTCTAAAATCACTGTCAGCGCTCTCAGCGCTGTAATCCCCTTACGGACCGCATGGAAAGTTATTCGTGATCAAAGAAATTATAATAACAAATAGATTGTGCCCTACGAAGCGAAAGAGCTCCCTGTGGCTGTGTGTCTCTTTCTAAGGTGGTAACGACCAATCGACGCACGAGAATCTGGTTGCGCAAACTGCTTAGTTTCCCCAATTCTCAGGTCCAAACATTGAAGAACTTATCCTAGGTACTCAGTACTAATGAATTATTTCAACAAAACAAGGAATTGATTAATTATTAAAGATAAATAAGGAAGAAATATTTAAATACGTTTTAAAGTTTATGAATCGTTCGTTTCGCTCAGTCCAAAGTCATAAGACCAAAAATAAAAACTCTTCGACCATTTCCACCAAACCCAATTTAATGTATTGTTTTATTGACCCAACAGCTATTATTGTGACATGAACTTAATTTTGTTGTTAATACCTATCTGGGCAGAGAAGTGGGTGGGTCTTTTTTTATGAAAAACAAACGAGCTACTTATGAAAATTTACACAATCGCAAATAGACTTACGAGAATCAACAAAATCACCAAGTGAGCATATCGCCATGTTAGACACAGTTAACATAACAGTAGGTTATCTTAGGCCACCCGCCGAGTTATTAGCCTAGCGTGCTCACAGACACGCGGCACAGCCCGTACACACTGCCGCCACCTTATTCCCCATATTTCATGCTAGCGTGTGCGTGAAATCGCGTGCCGACACGGCGTGAGACGCACTTGCATACATTCAAACCGAGAGCGGACGTTTATATGTACGGTGGCCGACACATCACGCTACCCATTTCCGGTCAGTCCTCCTTGCTCTATTGCAAAGAGATGTCATTTGGCAAGAGCGAGAGACAAAACGTAAATGGGGTAACCTGATGTGCTGTTGACTGTACATATTTTACTGTTCTCTGTTTCTAGCACGATGTCAGACAAAGACACACACCCAAAGATGTCTTTCCAGTAGTTTCCAGTACTATTCACAGGCCGAGCCGCTATTGCCAAGCTACTGATTAAAAAAAAACAACCTTCTAATCAAAAAATAGGTCTAATTTTAGCAAAACAAATAACTTCAGTGCTCTTTCTAGTTAAAAAGTACAGTTCCTATGCCACCCACAGACTCTACCAGATTGAAAAGTCCCGTCAAATTGACCCGACCCCCCGTCGCCGACACTCCGACAGCGAAACAGCCGGAAAAGCCGAGGGTTTCAGTACTTTCAGTCGGTTTTGATCTATTCCTGTTATTTAATTAGGTACTTACCCTACTATATTTCAAGTCAGGTTGTAAACTGTATAGTAGTTTCTTAATAATTGTGATAAGTTATTGAATAAAACTTTTGCGAGTGGTCAATTGCACACCGTTGTTTATGGTTATAGGTTAGGTTATTCTTACCTAAAATGAACCAAAGCTGGGGAGGCTGGGAAGGAAGAGGGCGAGGAGGACCAAATAGGTTCGGACGTGGAGGTGGCAGAGGCTCATGGAGACCAGGGCGTGCTCCAGGGCGTTTCTTTAATCAACGCCGAGACTTTGGTGGTGACAGAGGTGGCTTTGCTCAACGCAACCGCACACCGCAGTGGCATAACAGGCCTAAGAGGGATACACCAGGGAAGAGACTCTCTGAGGATGCTATTGGTGTGACGGAGTATATAAGTGATCATCCAGGATTCAATGGAATTATTAAATCTAGGTTTGTGCTTCCCGAATAAAGTTTACAGGATGAAATTTTACATTTATTATGCTCATTGGATAAGTGTAGTGAAAGGTGTAACATTTGAATTGTTACAATATTGAGCCTGTTTTGTGAAGCTAACTAGGTACCCCCTGGCTAAAACTGTGAGAGCAGCTCTTGCAGACTATTTTCAAAGTTTTTGCAAGCAACATGGTGTTGAAGTTGTATTAGTGTGTTATGGCCTTGAAATGTTTTTTTAGTAGTTATTCAAAAGTAAGTCATCTATCATCATTTATAAACAAAACTTTATTTTTTTTCTCAAAAACTAGAATTGTCCTTAAGTTGAAGCTTAGCAAATATGCTTCTAATACTGAGACCATAAATTTCAACTGAGAAGCGAGCCTGCGAGCAACAAGCAACTGAGAAGAGAGAGACCATAAATTACTCACCTTGCAACTCCTGCATCCACCTACTAAATTTAGCCCAGGCATCCAATCCTACTAATATTATAAATGTGATTCCCTGCTGACGAAATCGTGGGCAACCTCTAATATCTTATAATTTAACAGGTGACCTTAATATTATTAACGAAATCACCACTTCTCGCCCCAAATAAAATATTATGTTTATTCATGCAATAAATTTTTACTAAATCTTTGCAGGTATTCCGATTTCCAAGTGTCAGAAATAAACCTAGATGGTGAAGTAGCAAAATTGACTGATTACACTCCTCCGGAGCCACCAGTAGACGAAACAGTAGTTGATGATGATGAAGATCTGCTGCTTACAAAATACAATGTGGAAATTTTGCCTTTGGAGACGTGGGACAGTCTCAATAAAGTGGCAGTGTCTAAGGAAGCTGCAACTAATACTATGGAGGTATGACAAATAATAATGTTTTAGTTTACCACCCTTCAATGCAGTTTGTTCCATATTATGAATAAAGTAAGATTATCTATGTAGTTCGAGAGAATGTCAGAGCAAGCAACCAGCAGCAGTGTTTTATTTGTGCAAAAAAAATGTTGTAGGTATGCTCAAAAAAAATGTTATAATTATTTTATAAAGTAACTGTGTATCAGTAACAGTAATCTTCTCACAAAAATCAGTTGCATAATTTGAAGATTATCTCAGTTTAAAATTCCAGTTCTGAATTAATCAATCAATCATTGAAAAATAAAAAAATGACAATAATAAAAACTGACTCTTCTGCTAGGTAGCTTTTGGAATTTAAATATCTCTTAGGTACGTCCAAAGTTAAAATATTTTCAAAAAAGTAAGGTTCTTAATGTATTATTAGCAATAAAGAGGAATTAAATGACTTGAACACCCAGTTTGCTTGTGATTCTGATCTCACTTTCAAGACAACCGTGAAGTGCTTTTGTAAAACAAATCACATCTTTAATTTTCGTTGTTATCAGTAGTTTGGGCTCAAATTCACCTTGTGCCATGGTAATATTCATTGTTTAATCTATGATCACGGACATAAAAGAAAGATGGATGGATCATCACACTTAAGCATGCAAGGTGCTACAATTCTGCTTGTTGTACACGACCTGCTACACTTAGGCCCAGACTCCACCAAAGCGGAGATGTGTGGAGATGTGCGGGGCGGCGATGTGTTTCAGCTTGGGTGACTCCACCGAAGCTGTGCGATTCGGAGATGTGTGCTGTGTGCTGGCTGGCTATGCGATTAGGGTTGTCGCCTTTTATGTTCTTATTGAATAACAAGGAAGAAAAGTACGGAGTATTAAAATAAAGAACTCTTTTATTTTATTTAGACAGATAAAACGTAAAAACTTTATTTTCTCCTTTCTGTAATTCCGGAGCGTCGTCATATTAACATCTCATTCTATTAAACAAATAGTTATTTCTTAATTAACAAAACAAAGAAGTTTGTTTTGCTGAAGAAGCTTTGTTTTGCTGTTCATGACAGAAAAAACTCTTTTGCTTTTATGCGAAAAAGTTTTTTCTGTCATGAACAACCCGGCGGGGATACACAATAACAATGAAATTAATATTATACGTTTAGAGAACTACTTCAGAGGTGTCATTTATTCTTGTGCAGTTGATAGTTCTGTAAACCCTAAGAAGAACATTTGATTATAAGGTTTGTTTGATTTCTTCATAAACATCACCCACATCGAGCATAAGTTTTTTCGAATTCAAACTTTCAATTTTGTTATCAATATTGTCAAAGACTAGATTGCGTTTAAAATTAATTGAAAATGGGTCAACACGAACGCATAAAGAGAAGTGGGGACTCGATTCATAAGATATACAATCAAACATGTCACAACTCAAAAATAAAATCTAGCTATACATGCAAAATTAAGTATTTTTGCGTACTTTATCTATCTTTCAAAGTGTAGAGTACAATTTCTTGAAATTCCGTTCAACTGTTTATTATAAAGTACGGGCGCCAGCCCTAGCTGCGTGTTTGCGCGGCAGTGTTGCCAACTTAGGGGAATTTCAACTCGATATGTTTATATTACGAAACGTAAGTAGGTTACGAAAAATTGGAAGTACAGAAATTCTACACAAACTAAACAAGCAGGTGAAACTGATTCCTCTGAAGACGACCTTCTTCAGTTATGTTCTTTATAATAAATACTATTGTTTCATTTTTTATGTTTTATATTATTGCATAATAATGATATCATTTTATTACTTCAAAGTTTCATGGTCACTCAAATTAACACCGTTAAATCGGGATTTCTACCATGTACATGGTAATCTGGTGGATTTTAATAATTAAGTTTACGGATATCGGTAGTGGTATAAAGGAGATCTGATGTATCTGACTCTGTGGCTATCTATAGATAGACGTTGCCATTTTGAACACGTTTTTCTCTGACACATTTGTGATGCCTGAAAAAATATATAAGATAATATGTATGTAATATGTATATTTGCTCCCTATAGTTGGGGTAAAAGCCCTAAGTTGGCCACCCCGGCTGGCACCACGGGGTGCGGACGGGAGGGGGCAGGGTGGCGCCGCTTACAGAGGCCGCTGGACCTCGCTTCACACAGCTCGACCCAGCTCGCCATACAAAAATACACATCTCCGCTCAGTGGTCTCCACCGAAGCTGTGCGAGGCGGAGATGTGTGAATAACGCAATTCTATTGGTTGTTGAAAACACAGCTCGACGCCGCACATCTCCGCTCAGCTCCGGTGGAGTCTGGGCCTTACACGTTCATGTGTGTCAGTGTGTTCACACTAGGTGCTATAAACTACGCCATTTTACCCTGTGTACAATGACACGTGCTAGTCACGCACACACCTAAACTGGCAGCTGATAATATGCTTCACTCATGATTAGACGAGGTGACGTCCGTCATTCTTTTACGTCCGTGTATATGATGATACAAGTGTGCCTATTCACTGTTGACATTTACAGTAAAATGTTAAATATTTTCAGCTGGATGCCTCTACTATGTCCAAGGAACAGAGAACCAAAATACATGACGCCGTGAAAAAAGCTTTTGGTGACAGTATAGTTAGTAGTACTGTCAATATAGGTGATAAAAAACTGCTACGTTTTGAAAAGTATAGGAAAGGAGGTAGGTTCAACTACAATTATACACACATCAAAAGTGTCTAGGGATATCTCAAGCATTTTCACACAAAGTATAGCTATTTGGGAGGCTGTAAAAATTAAAATATTGATACCAACGTAGAAATTTTTAGAACACAGAAACTGCTATATCTGCCCTTTCAGATTGTATAAAGAAATTCATTGTGGTAGCATTATTGTACAATCGTAAGGACGTTAAAAAAAGACAAATTTTTCTTTTAAAAGGTTTCAAAATTTTAGCACAATCAAAGGTTTTTTTCTGTAATATTCTTAACCTTTATCTTATGCCTGTGTCCTCGCGTTATTCTAAGAAATCTAAGATAATGCTCAGCTTGTAAACAAACTTAACTTTATGAAATTTTTGAAAAATGATATCCCTATGATATCCCTAGACAGTTTTGATGTGTGTAGTTTGTGTTCTTACATAAGATACATAGATAGTATTAATGAGGTTGATGCCGATGAAAACAATATGTTATAAAGGGCTGACTGCCCACTAGCGCCACCAATCGTTTTTATTATTTGTATTTTATTTATGATAGTTAAACCAAAACTTTTAGATGGCCACTCTTAGCAAAAATCTTCCGTTGGTTCATTTACACCAGGATAATTTATTCTGTTAACATCTTAGAATATAGAAAATATCATCTTAGAATCAGTTGTACAGTTTTTGTTTGAATATCCTACTTCCTATTATTATTTAGAATGCGAAAGTTTGTATGGATTGATGAATGTGCCGTGTTGCTCTTTAATGTAACCCTGAACTGCTGAATGGATTTTAATGAAACTTTACAATAATATAGCATCTGAATAGGCTATAATTTATAAAAATATATTTTTTAATACATTGGTCCACATAGGTCTTAAATGAATAGAATAGAATTAATTTATTTGCAAAAATATGGTGGATCACAGGGTGTTACAAAAAAATCTAGAACACATATTTTATCTACATATAGAGACCACAATGAATAAAAAACGATTAGTGGCGCTAGTGTGTAGTAGCGGCCCAATGCTACAATACTAAATTAATAAAAAAAAATTTTTTTTCATTAATTTCATTTAGATAGATAGATAGATATTCTTTATTGCACACGAAAACAACAGAAAACAACAGCAAAGAAACACAGTTTAACGATAATGTTCAATTTGGGCGACTTTATCGCTGAAAAGCGATCTCTTCCAAACAACCCACTGTAACAGTATTTTTTCATCCTGTTACATATTTTCGACTTTGTTTACTTTTTAGGTTATAATTTAGCCGGCTGACAGATCATCTGTTCTGACAGTGACATTTTGTTTTTTTTAATTTCTTCGGAAAGGGATGCGCCTACGCAGACTGCCTAATGTCTCGACATAGCACGTCATCTGCTACATCTATGGCCCGCCATCCGCTGTAAAACCGATAAACTATGACAGTTAGTTAGTCTGTGGTTTTGCGATAAAAAGTCTAGACAGCACTATTTCTCCGTTTGGCCGCCATTCGTCGACCCATCTTTTTCAGAGGAGCTGCAGTTTTTGCAACCCATTTTAATCTCCCATCTTAGGGATGAATTTCTATATTTGAACCTTGTGTCGAAGCCGCATAATGGTGTCTGAACACCTCATGATGATATCTATTGGATAATTCGCTTGGACGACTCATATTTAATGATGCATACTCTGCAATCGATAATAAATTGTTAAAAAAGAAATAAAACGCCTCCGGCGTTTTATTTTTATTTCGTCTTTATCTTTTCTCCATTTTAATTCTTCGGATCTAAAATGATTTCGTGAAGTCATGGAATGTGGAACAACTAAGTAAGAATGACTGGATCTCCAGGTAACACAAACTCTTTACTTCTACCTTGCGGATTAGGCGCGTTACCCTTCAAGACGACCACTAACTGAAGGACACAGTTCTTGCCCCTGTACCAGCTTGGGATGTCTGCTGAATCCATCTAGCCTTCTGCTAAATACTACCTACTTAGTTAAATTTCTTATTCCATGATGATGCAACAACTTAAAAACTTAAATTCTCTCTAATTTATAAACTTAATGTAATCTTAAGCATTACTGCCACTGCTGTGAGCTGGTGAAATTTCTGTTTGAGCTTGAATATACTTTGTTAAAGAGTGCAAGTTTGTTTTTCTTGATTACCATGCCCGTCTTGTGATTAAAAGTGCTAATGTCTACTGACCGACTATCCAGGGGAGGGTCTGGCGCCCGAGATTAAAATTACCCTTATTTTTTGACTCCTCCTCATAGGCATATTTCCATTCAAAACACCGAAAGCACATATTTTATTTATTAACATTACATTTGTCGCTCGTTTTTCTTTTTATTATTACAATTGTCGCTCGCGACCAGGGACTTTTGAGTTTCAGTGAAAGCTTTCTTGCCTCTTATTTTCTTATTGTTGTTGTTGCATCATTTTTCTTTTGCATTTTGAAACTTTATATAAGACTGCATCTTCTCATTTACTTGCTATATAGTGTTGCGCTTTTAATACTTATTTTAAGACCCATTTTTATTTTTGAATGTCCAGTGTTTGTTTTCTGCGTTCAAACACTTGTTACATTTTGTGTTTTTCTTTTTGATGAACAATGTTTATTATTTGTAAACTTTTGCCTTCATTCACCTTTTAATATGAATGAACAACGCTTTTATTGCATTTTGTTAATGTAAAAGACTTACAATTCCTACCTAATTGACTTTAAAACATAAGTGTTTGCAAACATCTATGCACTTATTTTCTTTAAAACAACTACTATTTACCTATTGCTAAAATGTATTCACCTACAATTCTGCAAGCTTTCTATAAGTGATTAAGATTAATATGTGCAACTTTTTGTCATATTGACTGAACATAAACTTAACTTATAACGTAACTTGTTTTTTAGCTTTCATTTCTTTGAATTCATTTCAATGTTAACTTTATTTAAGTAGTTCTTTTCTTTTGTGAAATAAATATTTCTTTTCTTTATTGGAATGTATAATTATTTTCTTTTATAGAATAAATTACTTATTTTACTATAAAATAAAACTTAACTTTAAATAATAATTTGCTTGCATTTGCATAGTGGTTTGGCTATGCTAAGCATTGTTTAAAGAATACTTTGACATTTAAACTTAAATATTTATATTCTAAACTTTAGTTACGGCTTCTGAATAATGACAGTTTATAAGATCTTTATTGCAATCAGTTTAAGTGCTTTTACACTTCTATTGTGATAAGTTGCTGCATCCTTCTGGTTATACATACGCACGTTATTCTAAGCGATTTATAAACAAGCCTTTGCTTACTTTGAACTTAAAGATAAAAACATAGTATTTTCTTGGGATCAAAATGGAAAAAGTCAAACTTGCTGACGCTGGTACATCTTCCTCACCACAAAAATACGCTACTGTTGCAACTGATACATGCGATCTTTCACCTGCTTTGAATCTCACTGCGGAACAGGAATTGATTACACTTTCTGAAGATCCACCTCGTCTCAATAACACTTGTCCAGTTGAACACTCTGCACTGCTTGACTCAAACATACATAATATTTCATCACTTCAAAGAGACATGCTTACTCATACTTCTGCATTACAAAAACCTAGTTATTACAAACGTCCTGATGTTACAAAAAGTAAGATTATTTTTGATGGTAAGTCTTGTGTTCGAGAATTTATAACTAATGTTGAAGAATATATGCTATCCAGAGACATTGATGAATATTTTATATCGACTTTGTTTTCTGACTTTCTTGTTGGTTCTGCGAAGAAATGGTTTCGTGTTGCTCGTTCTGGCTTGCACTCTTGGTTTGAAATAAAACTAGCTTTGCTCAAACGTTTTGATGAGCTTGATTTTGATTATAATTTGGAATATCTTTTACGTACTCGTAAACAAAAATCTAATGAAAGTTTATCTGATTTTATTATCGATTTACAGGATATGTCATATCGTTTAACTGACCCACTTTCAGAACAGGGTTTAATTCAAATAATAAAACATAACATGTTGCGATCTTATGCCATCCACTTCATTGGTAAGAAAGTCGATTCCATTGACCAAATCGTTAGATTCGGGCGTGAAATTGAGGGGCTTACTTGTGTTAAAGATTTAGTTAAGTCAGATAGTAGATCAATAACTTCCAATAGGACCCCTAAAGTTAATATTATTTCTGAAAGTTTAACATGTTTAAAATGTAAACAAAGTGGACATCATTTTAGTAAATGTAATGTAATTTCTGGAATTATTTGTTTCAAATGTAATTCTAAAGGTGTGACTACACAAACTTGTAAGAATTGTAACGAACCTAAAACTGAAGATAAACAAGTTGCGATTCCAAAAAACTAGCTAGCTTTCGTCGAGCTCCTCTTCGTACTGAAGCGAATCGAACCTCGGCGAGTAATAAAAATAAAATACCTGCTTCTAAAATTTATAAAACTCATGCTCCTGATAGTAAAACTATTAAAAAAGAATTCTCAGATTGGCTAGATTATTTAAAAGTTTTTTTCAATATGCATAAAGTAGCTCCTGTTCTTTTTGTTAAAAATAATGATAATAGACCTTATCTTAACTTTTCCGTTAAGAATAATTGTTTCACTGGAATGTTGGATAGTGGTGCTAACTGCTGCGTTCTTGGTGGTAATTCGCATCAACAATTTTTGAAATTAGGATACAAAATTAAACCTATTTTGAAAACCGCTCGTACTGCTGATGGTTCCTGTCAACGTGTCATAGGTAGACTTGATATACCAGTAACTTGTGATAGCTTAACTAAAATTATTTCTTTTATGATCATACCTTCTTTTGAACCAAATATTATTCTTGGTTTTGACTTTTGGCTAAAATTTGATTTGACAAAAAATATTTTGAAAAATGTAACTTTTATTAATGAAAACGAAATTCAACCAAATATTTGTTCTATTACCGCTGCTGCACTTCTCTCTCCTTCTGAGACTGAACAGTTAAATGAAGTTGTAAAATTATTCGAAGATATTTCCTATGAAAAGAATGGCTTGGGTTTAACTCACCTTACTGAACATAAAATAATTACTACTGGTGAACCTATTAAGCAACGTTATTATCCACTTAGTCCTGCTAAACAAAAAGAAGTTTATGATGAAGTAGAATCGTTACTAAGTGAAGGAATCATACAACCTTCTAAATCTCCTTGGAGTTCTCCAGTGTTAACCGTTCCTAAAAAGGACGGTGGTATTCGATTATGCCTAGACTCTCGTCGATTAAATTCAGTTACTGTTAAAGATTCTTATCCCTTGCCTTATACCTCTCATATTTTGGATAACCTTAGAGGTGCCAATTTCATAACAGCAATAGATTTATCTAAAGCATTTTTACAAATAAAACTAGAAGCTTCCTCGAAAGAGAAGACTGCATTCTGTATTCCTGGTAAAGGTTTGTTCGAATTTGTTCGGATGCCGTTTGGTCTCACCAACGCACCTGCTGAGCTTCAGAGATTAGTTGATAGATTGTTTGGCCCTGAATTTGACAAGAATACCTTCTGTTATCTTGATGATTTAATTTGTGTTAATAACTCATTCGATTCTCATTTAACTCTTAAAGAAAGTCCATCAGGTTCTAAAAGATGCTGGATTGACAGTGAATTTAAAAAAGTGCGAATTTTGCAAAGAAAGGTTAAGATATCTTGGTTATATTGTTGACAGTGAAGGACTACACACTGATCCTTTAAAATTAGATTCTATTAAAAATTTCCCTCGCCCTAAAACTGTAAAACAAGTTCGTAGTTTCTTGGGATTATGCTCTTATTATCTAAGATTTATTCAAAATTTTGCCGACATTGCCTCTCCACTTACTAAATTAACAGGTGGTAGTAGAAAATCAAAAAGTAACTTAGAATGGAATGATGATGCTGAACAGGCCTTTGTTGATTTAAAAGAATCTCTTGTAACTTCTCCAGTGCTTGCTTGTCCAAATTTTGAAAAACCTTTTATACTTCATTGTGATGCTAGTTCTGTGGGTTTAGGAAGTGTATTATGTCAAGTGGATGAAAATGAAGATGAACATCCAATTGCTTTCTATTCAAGATCATTTAATAAGTGTGAAAGAAATTACAGTGTAACTGAAAGAGAACTATTGGCTGTGTTAGATTCCATTGAACATTTTAGACCATACATTGAAGGAATGAAATTTTCTGTAGTTACGGATCATGCTAGTTTAAAATGGCTGTTAGGATTAAATAACCCCTCTGGTCGACTTGCTCGTTGGGCAGCTAGAATTTCACAATTTACATTTGATATTGAACATAAGAAAGGTTCTTTACATGTAGTTCCCGATACTCTCTCTCGTTATGAAATTTTACAATTAAATGTTTCTCCTGTTGCTGTAGTTTTACCTGATGAAGAAATAACTGATCCATGGTATAAGAAAATTTTTGTTAACTGTCAGAAAAGTCCTTCCAAACATAAAAACTTCAGAGTTGAAAATAATGTATTATACAGATTCTGTAAATCTAAATTCAATTTAAATGATAACTTAAGTTGGAAAATTGTTATACCTAAAGAAAATGTTATTGATACTGTGCGAGAAAATCATGATAATTTAAATTCCAGTCATTTAGGCCTTCATAAAACTTTACATAAAATAAAACTTCATTATTATTGGAAAGGTATGTTTAATGATGTTAAAGAATACATAACTAGATGTGATACCTGTAAAGCCTATAAACATTCCACTTCAGCACCCTTAGGTTTCATGGTTAATCCTAAAAAAGTAGATAAACCGATGGTAATGTTGTCCATGGACATCATAGGTATTTTGCCCAAAACTTATTCTGGTCATCGTTTTATATTATCTGTGGTAGATGTATTTACTAAATATTGTTGGATTTTTCCACTGGCTAATGCGACTACTAGATCAATTTGCAAGTTCTTAGAGAAAGATATTTTCCTAAAGTTTGGATGTCCTAAGATAGTAATATGTGATAATGGAACACAGTTCACTTCTAAAAACTTTGTCGAATTTTTAAAAAGTTTTAATATTGATAAAATATTTTATAATACTCTTTATACTGCTCAAAACAATCCTGTGGAACGTTATAATAAGACCATTGAAACTTGTATTTCTTGTTTTGTTCGTGATGATCATAGGACTTGGTCTAAGTTTTTGCCTCATGTGCAATTAGCTTTGAATAGTAGTGTAAATTTGGCTACTGAATTTACGCCGAATTTCCTAATGTTCGGTAGGGAACTTATTTTTGATGCTTCTTTACATCGCTTTAGTAATTCTATTGATAATTTGTCTCAGGTCGACATTGTTGATCGTTCTGCATTTGCTACTTCTCTTTCTTCTTTGGAAGGTATTTTTGAAAAAGTTGTTCGTTCTTTATTTAAAGCTTACAAGCGCAACGCTACTTATTATAATAAGGGTCGACGATTCACTTCTTATGGGTTAGGGGATATCGTTTGGAGACGTAATTTCGTACAATCCAACGCTGCACGATATTTTTCGGCTAAATTTGCACCCAAGTTCGTGAAGTGTGAAATAATAGATAAAGTTTCTGATAATGTATATGTATTGAAGGACTTAGAGAAACGTACTTCTGGTCGGTACCATATTAAAGATATTATTAAGATCTAACTTCTCTTATTTTGTTAACTTAAATGTTAGTTTACCTTTGTACTTAATGAGTCGGGTTTGAATTTATTTTGGGGTTTTGAAATGAATGTGGTTTAGCGTGAAGAATGTAAGAGATAATTAATACCCCGTTGCTAGTGAAAGTGTGTATGAAAGGAAATAAATAATTCGAATCTAGATATCTTATTTACAAAACTTTCTGAATTTCAACTTAGGTAACGACTATTAAAATTTAAATTTTTGGTTCCCTTCAATACTTAGAAATTATATTCCAACTCCCATAAGATTTTATTCTTTTTTATTTAGACAAGATGTTGGGTCACTTGTTTAAATTTTCTTCACACCGTTTTGTTGTGTGTTATTTTCTTTTCTACACCGTTTTTGTTGTGTAGTTTTGTAACGTTGTTCTGTTACGTTTTCTTTTTAGTCATAGTGTCGTTCTTTTATTTAAGGTTTGTCCTCGGCTATGACGATTTTTTTTCCCAGGCTCTGTCCTGTGGGCTTTTTGGCACTCCTCATGAACGGAAAGCTGGTGGTGTTGAGCCGGTCATGTTGGTCACTTGGATTTTTCGTTTCAGCTCCTTTGGACTGCAACACTTTATAGGTTCCAGACGCCTTTTGTTCTGTGTCTTTGTGCTTCGTGCCCGGAAGTTCGGATAGAGTTATGCCGATCATGAAGTCACAAACCCATTTAAGCCTCATGCTTTGTCATGTAGGTGGGCCTTTTCTTTCTTTTTCTTCAGACTTTTTGTTCTGAGTTGTTTTTGTGCTTCGTGCCCGGAAGTTCGGATAGAGTTGCGCCGATCATGAAGTCACAAACCCATTTAAGCCTCATGCTTTGTCATGTAGGTGGGCCTTTTCTTTCTTTTTTTCAGACATTTTTGTTCTGAGTTTTTCTCCTCGTGGCTGTTCACGTTGGCGAATTTTCTCCACGTCATGTCCGGAAAGTTGGTGGTGTTGAGCCGACCATGATTGTGTGTTAGAGTCTGCGACTGTAGAGTTCGACAGGTCTCTCAAATAGGGGTTTCATTGTTCGAGTCCGCGACGCTGGTGTCCAACGGATCTCATATAACAACAGGGGTAGGGTTAGTATTACAAACCGAACTTTGGCGAAGTAGTCGAAATTTTCAGTTGTGCCATCTCGATTGCAAAGTGCGCAACCTCTCAAGTCTCAACGAGGAAGTGTGGCTAACTACGCTCGCGTTATCGTCATCGCGAGACAGTTGTTCGCCGTCCCAGGTGGCGGAGTCTGTGACGATGGTGTCGAACAGATCTCCATAACTGTGAAGGGTTTTGAAAGAAGCTAGGGGATGAATCTTTTCGAGTCTGTGACGATGGTGTCCAACAGCTCTCCTTTAAGGTTTCTCGCTTTTTGGATTTTGTGGTTGAAATTTGCTTTGAGTTTGTGACCAGTGTGTCCAACAAACTCTTCCTTATTGGTATTTCTTTTTTCTGTGGGTTGTTTCTCACAGATTTCTTTTTCTTTTTCAATTCATTCTTATGGTTCGTTGAACTATTTAAGTTGGTTTCCCCAATTTGGTTTTACGGTTTTGTTCTTAGGAACACCTTTTCATTTGTTCAGCTACAAAGCTTAACATTTCTTTTCTTTTTTGAGTTTCGGATATTCACTTTGGATTCTGGAAATTTCTTTTTGAGTTTCGGATATTCACTTTGGATTCTGGAAATTTCGTTTTGAGTTTCGGATACTCACTTTGGTTTTTCGAGATTTCTTTTTGAGTTTTGGAGATTCACTTTGGATTCTGGAAATTTCTTTCTGAGTTTTGGAAATTCACTTTGGGTTTTGGAAATTTTATTTTTCTTTGCTTTTTCTTTTACAGCCTCGATTCTCGATGCTTAAATCGGGGAAGGGTGAATTGTAACAGTATTTTTTCATCCTGTTACATATTTTCGACTTTGTTTACTTTTTAGGTTATAATTTAGCCGGCTGACAGATCATCTGTTCTGACAGTGACATTTTGTTTTTTTTAATTTCTTCGGAAAGGGATGCGCCTACGCAGACTGCCTAATGTCTCGACATAGCACGTCATCTGCTACATCTATGGCCCGCCATCCGCTGTAAAACCGATAAACTATGACAGTTAGTTAGTCTGTGGTTTTGCGATAAAAAGTCTAGACAGCACTATTTCTCCGTTTGGCCGCCATTCGTCGACCCATCTTTTTCAGAGGAGCTGCAGTTTTTGCAACCCATTTTAATCTCCCATCTTAGGGATGAATTTCTATATTTGAACCTTGTGTCGAAGCCGCATAATGGTGTCTGAACACCTCATGATGATATCTATTGGATAATTCGCTTGGACGACTCATATTTAATGATGCATACTCTGCAATCGATAATAAATTGTTAAAAAAGAAATAAAACGCCTCCGGCGTTTTATTTTTATTTCATCTTTATCTTTTCTCCATTTTAATTCTTCGGATCTAAAATGATTTCGTGAAGTCATGGAATGTGGAACAACTAAGTAAGAATGACTGGATCTCCAGGTAACACAAACTCTTTACTTCTACCTTGCGGATTAGGCGCGTTACCCTTCAAGACGACCACTAACTGAAGGACACAGTTCTTGCCCCTGTACCAGCTTGGGATGTCTGCTGAATCCATCTAGCCTTCTGCTAAATACTACCTACTTAGTTAAATTTCTTATTCCATGATGATGCAACAACTTAAAAACTTAAATTCTCTCTAATTTATAAACTTAATGTAATCTTAAGCATTACTGCCACTGCTGTGAGCTGGTGAAATTTCTGTTTGAGCTTGAATATACTTTGTTAAAGAGTGCAAGTTTGTTTTTCTTGATTACCATGCCCGTCTTGTGATTAAAAGTGCTAATGTCTACTGACCGACTATCCAGGGGAGGGTCTGGCGCCCGAGATTAAAATTACCCTTATTTTTTGACTCCTCCTCATAGGCATATTTCCATTCAAAACACCGAAAGCACATATTTTATTTATTAACATTACATTTGTCGCTCGTTTTTCTTTTTATTATTACACCACGTTAAGTTAATTATTAGTTGTGTAGTGTTAGTTAATTATTATTAAGTTAATTATTTACTAAAGATCTGAAAACCAGAAAAAGACATTTGGTCATGTTGAAAGATTCGGCCGGTCTGTTAATGGTCTCGGTAGCATAATTGGTAGTGCAGTCGCCCAGCTTGCGAAAGATGCGGGTTCAAGTCCTGCCTGATGCCAACATGACCAAATGTCTTTTTCTGGTTTTCAGATCTTTAGTAAGTAAAGATACTGCATGAAAAATCCTAAAAAAACAATAATAAAAACAAGTTAATTATTATTTGAACAGTGCGTGTAGACACGAGAGTGAAATGGACGTGGCCGAACGAGTATGTGTACTTTGTCGTGCACAAGGAAAACTGCGACACCATGGATGCGGCAGTGCGCATAGCAGAGCGCTTGCGGCTCAAGTAAGAAGCTTATTTACAATTGAAAGAAAGAAATAAAAATATTTATTTGGTACAGTCAACAGCACATCAGGTTACCCCATTTCCGTTTTTTCTCTCGCTCTTGCCAAATGCCAATCCTTTGCAATAGAGCAAGGAGGACTGACCGGAAATGGGTAGCGTGATGTGCTGGCCACCGTACATAACAAAGAAAAAACAAAACAGGTAGAACAGCAAAAAATAAATAAAAAAGATACAAAAGTTTGTTATGTAACCAAAATGGTGACCACTCAGCAATTGTATATTTTATTAAGAAGGAAACTAGTATGCGGGTTTCACTCGCTCAGTTAACAATCCTATAGTCCATTCGCGTTAAGAATGCAGTGATTTAATTCTTGTCCTTCTACCAAGCACGCCCCCTTACTAATCAAATCGTTCCCAATTAGAAAATAAAGTTCAGAGTTCCCACATGAACGCATTCTGTGTTAAGTGCCTGAGTTTTTCTGTGTTGACTGAATAAAATTAAAAAATGACTGCATTCTTAACGCGGACATACTAAAGCTATAGTATATTCAACCACCATTCGTTTTGTGTCTGTTCGATCACCGCACAGTACAAATATTTGTGTGCATGAACATGTCTGTTTGTATTGGTCTGGGTGTTTTCTCTGTATATTAAGTATGTATTTACAGAAAAAAAGTATTTAAGTATGTTTATCCGTTGTCTAGTTTTCCATAGCACAAGCATTTAGTTGCTTAGTTTGAGGCTAGATGGCGCTGTTTGGAATAGTGTCCATTGTTTGTTTTATAAAACCCGCTCATCATCATCATCATCATCAACAGCAACAACATGATGTCAACTGCTGAACATAGGCCTCCCCCATAGATTTCCAGAGCTGCCGGTTACAAGCGGCCTGCATCCGAAACCCTGCGACCTTCATCAAAAGCCTCTCAATCTTATAAATCCGAACTATATTTATATCATTTCAGCATTAAGCCAACCATGCTAGGCTACGCAGGCACCAAAGACCGTCGCGCGAAGACCTCCCAGTGGTTCAGCCTGCGCAAGGTAGACCCTCGCAAGATCGCGACCAACTGTCGCGGGATGCACGACGTACATATCGGAAACTACTCCTTCAAACCGGTCAACCTTAAATTAGGCATGCTCAAGGGAAATATGTAAGTAGGTACCTGACAGCTTTTTTAATTCAACTTGTTGTGTACCCCGCCTACTGGGCAAATTTCTGTCCGGAGCAAAGTGATCTTAGCGAGAAAGTTGTTTAAGATTAAATGTTAAGTTTAAGTGGGCGTTCAGGAGAAAACGCCCACTTAAACTTAACTTAAGTGTCTATTCACTTCACATTGAATTAGTATTGCTACCCCATTTGTATGATTTTTTTTAAAATATTATTTGGCTTAGTTTTTTGCATCCAACTATTGGATTTGCGTAGTAAAAGAGTTTTACAAAACGCCATAATGGAATCTCACTTCAAATTCTTTTGTGTGACATCTCGGGTTTTGATACTAAAGAAGTGATTGTTTTAGGAATGTTTCCATAAATGTGAGGCCTTTCGAAAATTAAAAAAACCAATAGGTAAACAGTCATCTAGCCTATTACAAGGTTCACAGACCAAAAAGGTCGTCACATATTGTCTTTCGTCTGCGCTGAACCTCAAAAATATCGATGCCTATTCCAGCTTCCGCATAGCTCTCCGCAACGTAACCGCGGACTCAGCGTGCATAGAGGCGGCTTGTTCAAGCCTTCGCGAGCGCGGGTTCATCAACTACTACGGGCTGCAGCGGTTCGGCACACGCCTAGACACGCCCACTTACGAGATAGGGGTCAAACTGCTGCAGGGGAACTTTAGAGAGGTAACCAACATTAGGCACTGTTTTTATAACATTTTAGGAACAACCAATCATAGAGGCCACTTACGAGATAGAGGTCAAACTGCTGCAGGGGAACTTTAGAGAGGTAACCAACATTAGGCACTGTTTTGATAACATTTTAGGAACAACCAATCATAGAAGCCACTTACGAGATAGGGGTCAAACTGCTGCAGGGGAACTTTAGAGAGGTAACCAACATTAGGCACCGTTTTTATAACATTTTAGCAACAACCAATCATAGAGGCCGCGGGTTCATCAACTACTACGGGCTGCAGCGGTTCGGCACACGCCTAGACACGCCCACTTACGAGATAGGGGTCAAACTGCTGCAGGGGAACTTTAGAGAGGTAACCAACATTAGGCACTGTTTTTATAACATTTTAGGAACAACCAATCATAGAGGCCACTTACGAGATAGAGGTCAAACTGCTGCAGGGGAACTTTAGAGAGGTAACCAACATTAGGCACTGTTTTTATAACATTTTAGGAACAACCAATCATAGAAGCCACTTACGAGATAGGGGTCAAACTGCTGCAGGGGAACTTTAGAGAGGTAACCAACATTAGGCACCGTTTTTATAACATTTTAGCAACAACCAATCATAGAGGCCGCGGGTTCATCAACTACTACGGGCTGCAGCGGTTCGGCACACGCCTAGACACGCCCACTTACGAGATAGGGGTCAAACTGCTGCAGGGGAACTTTAGAGAGGTAACCAACATTAGGCACAGTTTTTATAACATTTTAGGAACAACCAATCATAGAGGCCACTTACGAGATAGAGGTCAAACTGCTGCAGGGGAACTTTAGAGAGGTAACCAACATTAGGCACTGTTTTTATAACATTTTAGGAACAACCAATCATAGAAGCCACTTACGAGATAGGGGTCAAACTGCTGCAGGGGAACTTTAGAGAGGTAACCAACATTAGGCACTGTTTTTATAATATTTACTAACAACCAATCATAGAGGCCGCGGGTTCATCAACTACTACGGGCTGCAGCGTTTCGGCACACGCCTAGACACGCCCACTTACGAGATAGGGGTCAAACTGCTGCAGGGGAACTTTAGAGAGGTAACCAACATTAGGCACTGTTTTTATAACATTTTAGCAACAACCAATCATAGAGGCCGCGGGTTCATCAACTACTACGGGCTGCAGCGGTTCGGCACACGCCTAGACACGCCCACTTACGAGATAGGGGTCAAACTGCTGCAGGGGAACTTTAGAGAGGTAACCAACATTAGGCACTGTTTTTATAACATTTTAGCAACAACCAATCATAGAGGCCGCGGGTTCATCAACTACTACGGGCTGCAGCGGTTCGGCACACGCCTAGACACGCCCACTTACGAGATAGGGGTCAAACTGCTGCAGGGGAACTTTAGAGAGGTAAACACTTACATCATCATCATCCTGTTGCAGTCCACTGCTGGACACAGGCCTCTCCTATTACACGCCACTGAACTCAATCTTTGGCTGCTCGCATCCAGCTCTTGCCAGCCATCCTGCGCAAATCATCACTCCACCTTGCCTGAGGACGTCCTACACTACGCTTGCCGAGACGTGGTCTCCATCTACATACAAATATATTTTTTGACGCTGTATTTTTTAGTTTTTGGACTTATGATACCTTGTCATTTTTTGGTTGTAATCGCTTACTCGTCGATTGAGATGTATTTCATGACTTGCCGCCGATTTCATTGTGAGTGGCTCCGCACAGATAACCTATCTACTTCTTTTTTATTATAACATCATTGGTTAGAATTGCATATAAAACGAGAAATCTTATTAAGCAGGTTGAATAACAATAATTTATGTGTACCCAGGCAATAAACTCGATCCTAAAGGAGCGCGAAGGCATCCTCAGTACAGCGCTGACGCGATACCGCGAGTCGGGCGCCGCCGCCGCCGTGCGAGCTCTACCAGCCGCCGCAGGGACACATGTGGAAGCGAGATTGTTGAAAGCGCTGGCTAAAGCGCCGAATGATCTACTGGGGGCGCTGAACAAGGTTAGTGTATAACACGGACGATGCGACAAGGTTAGTGTGTAACGCGGACGACGCGACAAGGTTAGTGTGGACCGTGGACGATGCAACAAAGTTAGTGCCGACTGATTTTAGCTAGACGGCACAACGCGCCATCAAGCCATCAAGCGGACGTTGTAACAAGGTTAGTACGCTGCGGACGGATAACGAACGGACTAGCTACGCGGTAAAACACAGCAACGTGTTATACAAGCTATATAACGAAACCAATATTGATAGTATCGCACAATTAAGCGAAAGTTAGATGAACCCCAATACTTTCATTAGCTATCAAGCTCTCAATGTTGTTATTAGCTATCAATATTGTCGAAACTTTTCGCATTTTCTTTTACTATCCATGACCTACATATCGTCAATTGTCGAACAATATCTCTATTCATGAGTCGCCCTCCTTTTAGCAACTAAGCTGATCTTAGGAAGTTAGATGTTAAATGATCGGATAATGTCCCGGCAACATCCACCTCAATCCTGAAAGAGCGCTCCGGCATCCTAAGCACGGCGCTGACGCGGTACCGCGAGTCGGGCGCCGCCGCCGCCGTGCGAGCTCTACCAGCCGCCGCAGGGACACATGTGGAAGCGAGACTGCTTAAGGCGCTGGCTAAAGCGCCGAATGATCTGCTGGGAGCGCTGAACAAGGTTAGTGTGTACCGTGGACGATGCGACAAGGTTAGTGTGGACCGTGGACGATGCGACAAGGTTAGTACCGACTGATTTTAGCTAGGCGGCACAACGCGGCATCAAGCTCAAGCGGACGTTGTAACAAGGTTAGGGGACAATACAATCTGGACGGAAAGCGGACCACGCAACGAGGTTAGTGCGCTGTAAACTTGTTACAGCAAGATAGACGGCACGACACAGTGAGAAGCGGATATTGTTTGTGCGTTCCGTGCTGTTTTCGTTGGTAAATAGTAGATTGAATAGTGCTAATTGTAAGGCGGTGCTTTCCATAAGGATGCCGGGTCGCTAGAATTAAAAGGTTTTAACTAATTTTCGATAAGTAGACTATATTAGCAATCATGTGACTGGTTTTGAAGACAAATTGCGTTAATAAATCTTGGGAATCGATAATTGATGATGGGTCAATATTAATTATGTTGATATGTAGCGATCAATAGGACTCAACAAAAGCAGCATTGATTAGGTGAAACGCAATTATATCGATAGCCTATACAACATTGTTAATTCCATTGAATTTCGTTTTACTATCCATGAGCTCATCTTTTGGTAAGAATATTGCTATTTGTTGCCCGCCCTTTAGCAACTAAGCAAATCCTTATGAAATTAGACGTTAAATGATCGAATGTCCCGGCAACATCCATCGCTCCTGAAAGAGCGCTCCGGCATCCTAAGCACGGCGCTGACGCGATACCGCGAGTCGGGCGCCGCCGCCGCCGTGCGAGCTCTACCAGCCGCCGCAGGAACACATGTGGAAGCGAGATTGCTTAAGGCGCTGGCTAAAGCGCCGAATGATCTGCTGGGGGCGCTGAACAAGGTTAGTGTGTTTAGCAGACGATGCGACAAGGTTAGTGTGGACCGTGGACGATGCGACAAGGTTAGTGACGACTGATTTTAGCTAGACGGCACAACGCCACATCAAGCGGACGTTCTGACAAGGTAAGTACGCTGCGGACTGATAACGGACGGACAAGCTACGCGGTAAAACACAGTAACGCGTTATTCAAGCTAGACCCGGACCCCGCGCCCGCTCCTTGACGAACCGCAGCAATAATTAGAAAACTCCCTGGTTTTCTAATTATTGCCGCTGATGGGTACCTGGCCTGCCTTAATATGACAATATTATTAATAAGCATAGTATCGCACATTCAATGAAAGTTAAATGAACCTCAATACTGTCATTAGCTATCAATATTGTCGAAACTATTTGCGTTTTCTTTTGCTATCCATGAATCAATTGTCAAACATTATCGCTATTCATGAGTTGCCCGCCTTTTAGCAACTAAGCTGATCTTAGGAAGTTAGATGGTCATTTCATTCCGATCATGTAACGTCTAATGTTAAATGATCGGAAAATGTTGGCCACATCCATCGATCCTGTAAGAGCGCTCCGGCATCCTAAGCACGGCGCTGACGCGGTACCGCGAGTCGGGCGCCGCCGCCGCCGTGCGAGCTCTACCAGCCGCCGCAGGAACACATGTGGAAGCGAGACTGCTTAAGGCACTGGCTAAAGCGCCGAATGATCTGCTGGGGGCGCTTAATAAGGTTTCTTGCCGGTTTCTTCTCGGTAGAATCAACACCTCCGAACCGGTGGTAGAATCACATTATTACTTTTTAATTTTTATGTTATGACTGCTTATAAGTGCTTTTTAATAAGTTTACATGAATAAAAACTATTTTTACTTTACTTTACTTTACTTTAGTGTGGACGGTAGATGGGAGAGGACGACGCGACAAGGTTAGGAGACAATACAATCTTAAAGGGAGCGGATCTCGCAACGAGATTAGTGCGCTGCAGACTTGTTACAGCAAGCTAGATGGTACAACACGGCAACATGCTAGACGGTCATGAAGCTAGTAGGTACTTGTAAGGGGGCTGCTTTTTTCAGTTGTTTTGCACCGAGGGGAGAGGTAGAAAGCTAGTGGCTCTCTAACTTGCCTTAACAATAAATTAATTCGATGAATCTGTGTAACTGAATCAATTAATAGACAAAATTGATAATGTTAGATGTAAAAGTTAGATAAACCCCTCCCCTAAATACTGTCAATAGCGTAGCTGTATTTAGCGATCAATATTGTCGATACCATTAAATTTGCTGTCACTGTTTATAAGCTAGCGTCAATTGTCAACCGATGTTGCTTTTGATGATCCGCCCGCTCCTTAGCGACTAAGCTGCTTAGTTCAGATCTCAGGAAGTTAGATGCTTAGACGCCAGATGTCTCAACGACTATCTTCCAGCAACATCCATCTCCCGCCTTAAAGCTAAGGCATCCTAAGCACGGCGCTGACGCGATACCGCGAGTCGGGCGCCGCCGCCGTCGTGCGAGCTCTACCAGCCGCCGCAGGGACACATGTGGAAGCGAGACTGTTGAAAGCGCTGGCGAAGGCGCCGAATGATCTGCTGGGAGCGCTGAATAAGGTTAGTGTGGGCGGTGGATGGGAGGGGACGACGTGACAAGGTTAGGGGACAAATCAATCTGGACGGAAAGGGAGCGGGGGTTAGTGCGCTGCAAACTGGAGGGCGGTCGACGTGACAAGCTTAATGAACAAAAAAAAGTGGATGGAAAAGAAGCGGACCATGCAATGAGGTTAGTGCGCTGCTGATTGATTGCGAAGCTAGTCAGTGCAATAAGCTGTAAAATATGTGTTTTTTTCATTCGTTTTGCACCGAGAAGCTAATTAGGGAGGTGGCTCTCTAAATCGATTTGAAGTATATGATAGATCTATGTTACTGAATCAATTAGTAGGCCTAGACTGAGGCAATTAATAGGGGTAGTATTAATATAGCACATACGCCAAAAAATCAATGAACCCCTCCTCATCCGCTTCAATTAACGAGCAATATAGTCGATACCATGGAATTTGCTGTCTCTGTCTATAAGCTAGCGTCAATTGTCAATCGATATTGCTTTTGATGATCCGCCCGTTTCTTAGCAACTAAGCAAATCCTTATGAAATTAGACGTTAAATGATCGGATAATGTCCCGGCAACATCCGTCGATCCTGAAGGAGCGCTCCGGCATCCTAAGCACGGCGCTGACGCGATACCGCGAGTCGGGCGCCGCCGCCGCCGTGCGAGCTCTACCAGCCGCCGCAGGGACACATGTGGAAGCGAGACTGCTTAAAGCGCTGGCGAAGGCGCCGAATGATCTGCTGGGAGCGCTTAACAAGGTTAGTGTGTTTAGCAGACGACGCGACAAGGTTACTGCGGACTGATTTTAGCTAGATGGCACAACGCGGCATGAAATTCAAGCGGACGTTGTAACAAGGTTAGGGGACAATACGATCTGGATGGAAAGGGAGCGGATCAAGCAACGAGGTTAGTGCGCTGTGAACCTGTTACAACAAGATAGACGGCACGACACGGCGACCATCTACAAGCGGATATCGTTTGTGCGCTCCATGCTGTTTTCATTGTTTAATAGTAGATTAAATAGTGCTAATTGGACTATATTAGCAATCATGTGACTGATTTTGAAGATCAATTTTGTTAATCAATCTTTCGATAGAATAAAAGCGTCGATAATTGTTGATAGGACAATATTAATCATGTTGATATGTAGCAATCAATAGGACTCAACAAAAGCAGCATTGGTTAGGTGAAACGCAATATTATCCATAGCGTATACAACAATGTTAATTCTATTGAATTTCGTTTTACTATCCATGAGCTCATCTTTTGGTAAGAATATTGCTATTTGTTGCCCGCTCTTTAGCAACTAAGCTGACCTTAGGAAGTTAGACGTTAAATGATCGGATAATGTCCCGGCAACATCCATCGATCCTGTAAGAGCGCTCCGGCATCCTAAGCACGGCGCTGACGCGGTACCGCGAGTCGGGCGCCGCCGCCGCCGTGCGAGCTCTACCAGCCGCCGCAGGGACACATGTGGAAGCGAGACTGCTTAAAGCACTGGCTAAAGCGCCGAATGATCTGCTGGGAGCGCTGAATAAGGTTAGTGTGTAAAGTGAACGACGCGACAAGGTTAGTGTGGAGAGTGGAAGGGAGAGGACGACGCGACAAGGTTAGGGGACAATGCAATCTGGACGGAAAGCGGACCAGGCAACGAGGTTAGTGCGTTATTTACTTGTTACAGCAAGATAGATGGTAAAACACAGCAACACGCTAGACGATCATGAAACCAGTAGGTTACAAGAGCCGATTTTTTCAGTTGTTATGCACCGAGTATCTATAGCCCTATCGATTCCCTAAATACTAATATAGCGTAGCTATATTTAGCAATAAATATTACTTTACTATAGAATTTGCTGTCACTGACTATAAGCGTCAATTGTCAAACAATATTGCTTTTAATGAGTCGCCCGCTCCTTAGCGACTAAGCTGCTCATCGCCGCACTCAGAGACGTCAATTAACGTTAATGGTTCATTAGAGTCAAAATTCCATTTTTGAAAAGAGACTTTATAACAAATTGAATAAAGAACTTTTAAGAATGACAAATTTTGGCGCTAATGAACCATTAACGTTAATTGACGTCTCTGAGTGCGGCGGTTAGTTCAGATCTTAGGAAGTTAGATGCTTAGACGTGTCAGATGTCTCGACGACTATCTCCCAGCAACATCCACCTCTCCTCAAAGCTTGGGCATCCTAAGCACGGCGCTGACGCGATACCGCGAGTCGGGCGCCGCCGCCGCCGTGCGAGCTCTACCAGCCGCCGCAGGAACACATGTGGAAGCGAGATTGTTGAAAGCGCTGGCTAAAGCACCGAATGACTTACTGGGAGCGCTTAATAAGGTTAGTGTGGAAGGCGGACGATGCGACAAGGTTAGTGTGGAAGGTGACGCGACAAGGTCACTGCGGACTGATTTTAGCTAGTCGGCACAACGCGCCATTAAGCCATCAAGCGGACGTTGTAACAAGGTTGGTACGTTGCGGACTGATAACGGACGGACTAGCTTCACGGTAAAACACAGCAACGCGTTTTTAAGCTATATACCGAGACCATTATTGATAGTATTGCACAATTAAGCTAAAGTTAGATGAACCCCAATACTGTCATTAGCTCTCAAGCTCTCAATGTTGTTATTAGCTATCAATATTGTTGAAACTTTTCGCATTTTCTTTTACTATCCATGACCTACTAATAACGGGGAAGCTCGAATGAAACCCGATTCAAACTTTATAAAATAATCTAATCAAACAAATTAGCACAAGGCGCGGGACAATCTCAGATCACTTGTCAAAGTCCTGTCAAAGACTACTTGACATCTCACATCACAGATTGCATACAGAGTAAGTAAAGGTGGTTGTACACATCGATTACAAATATCTATCTAACAGTTCGGCCATCCTGCCAGGTTTCTCGTCCCGAGGAACCAGGTCTTCACCACCAGCGTCATCACACGGCGCGTTCTGTCCGACACTTGACAGTCACGTGCTTGCTAGATGATCCATGATGAATAAACTGCAAACAATTAACAACACACAAGAATTCGTCCAAGTATGCACTCGAACATTTACTTCAATAGAGCTGGTTCACGTGCAAATTTCACATTGTACACTCCAACTACTCCAAGTGTGTCAGATATTAAGATTTAAATTCACCAAATGTGATTATTATTTCGAACCAAAAGGTTAGCCAGGCTTATACCACAGTGAAGGGTTTATAGTCTCTCATCTGTTAATACCATACATTACAGGAAGTAACACTACGCCTTACAGGAAGTAATGCCACACTTTACAGGAAATAATGCCATACTTTACAGGAAGTAATGCCATACTTTACAGAAAGTAATGCCATACCTTACAGGAAATAATGCCATACTTACTTTACAGGAAGTAATGTCATACTTTACAGAAAGTAATGCCATACTTTACTGGAAATAATGCCTTACTTACTTTACGGGAAGTAATGTCATACTTTACAGAAAGTAATACCATTTCCATCACTCATTTATTTTCAAGCGTGATTATTTCAAACCGTATCACTAACACATAAGTTAGTTAAGATTTGTTACACATCAGCCCCATCAGTTACCAATAATTATGTGTTCATTTTGCAGAAAACAGCAATTTGCTGGGTGCCACTCACCATCTCTTATTCTTACTTTACTCCGCAGCGCTCAGTTGCTGAAAGTCCAAATAACGTTGGCACATGTGCATACATTTACCTTCACTTTTACTTACATTTATTGAATACTCAACACTTTAGTGCATTCCATCAAACATATTCATATAATTTCTTCCATATTCACCACCTTGATTATAAACGCAGCTTGCGAGTTTTGAACTTATAATCTCTGTCCTTGTTTTATTCTCATTCTTCTACATCACGGACATGAACAGTAGAAACCTAAAATTTACCTTTAAGACGAGTTGGAGTTGCAATGTTATTGCTATTTTATATTTGTGATACTCACAATACTACGCATTTTAAACTCATTTGATTCAAATAACCAAAATTATTCTACAACCCTTACTCCACCAACATTAGGGTATCACAGTAATTTTCTGAAATAATATAAGTTAATACGGCCACCACGTGGTTATGTATCATTCATCAAGTACATTGTACTCTTCAAACGATCACCGATGCCTTCCCCTTGCGGCCACATCGCAGTTATCATGTAATTTAGTTTTACTTTTAACTGCCAACCGGTCACCGATGCTTTCCCCTCACGGCCACATCGCGGTTATCATGTCATTTAGTTTTACTTGTCAACCGGTCACCGATGCTTTCCCCTCACGGCTACATCGCGGTTATCGCATCATTTAGTTTTACTTTTCAACCGGTCACCGATGCTTTCCCCTCACGGCCACATCGCGGTTACTTTCATCTTTTCATATTATTTTGTATTGTCTATGTGAGTAGTTGTGTCTTGTTTAGTGTAGTTGATAGTGTTGTTTTGTGTATTTTGTTGACGTTTACAGTTGTTAGCATGATCCATTTAAACATCACTTACACCGCTGTGAAAGGTGTAATGCACCTTTTGTCGTAAAACTCTTCCTCTCTATGTCACACTTCATAATTTCTGCCAGTCACCATAAAACTTGTAATGGGTAAATGGCCACTTCATACTATCATTACGTACTCGTAATAATGCCCAGAACAACTCAAATGGAATGTCACAACTTCAAGGCCACCTGTACGACTGACCTTCCACCAATAACCACAGTGTGAATCAGTGCACCACAGTAAATCAGTGTACCACAACGAATCAGTGTACCACAGTAAATCAGTGTACCACAATAAATCAATGTACCACAGTAAATGAGTACCACAGTAAATCAGTGTACCAAAATAAATCAGATGACATTAAACTTTCAATTCTAGTGGACAGCAACAACGTAACACCGAAATTCCAAATAGCACATTAGGTGTAGTAACTCAACCAAATTGCAATACTTTTGATTGGCAATCGCTTTAGCTGCCATATGTCCCCATTGGCAATTTAGCTGCCATATGTCCCCATTGACCAACAATAGCAGTCCATACAATTAAAATGTTGTTACTGATTTAGTGCATGAAGGTTCTTAATTTTCCTGAACCATCCCAACAGAATATTAAACATTCAACCTGCTTTAGGAGACTGCTGAGTTTGTGAGACCCTTTTAGTCCTCACCAAAGATTAATTCCAACATCTGGATCTGGTAATTCAAATTTAAATTCCATATCCCCTTTGTAACGATTAGAAAATACTTTAAACATCACCTGTAACCTGCAGTTGTAGGAACTTATTAGAAATCGATGTTTCTTAATTAACTTGCCACTTTGTTCATTTTATGTCTCTAAAACATTTGGACTCCACTTTCACCAGTCATTGAAAAGCTTGTCTTTTCTACTAGGCCCACAAGTAGTTCAGCTATTCTGCATTTTCCATTCATTTAATTTGGTTTTCTCATATGCTGCATTTCCAAGCTAAATCATTTTAACAGAAAATAAAAGAAACATGTTAGTGTCTTTCAGAATCAGCTAAGTAAACATAGTTACTTCTACTCCTTAGTTTAGTTTCAGTAAACACACTGTGCCAAACAGGCAGCATAGCTTTCACTAACTGTAAATTCCAACATACATAAAGCCAGATACAGCATACAGAACCCAGATATTGCCAGGTACCTTTACCAGACCACAATTATTATTTCAACTCAACAAACAATACAATTATCGTTAAACCAGGTGGATACTACTGTAGTTTCCCACTGATGTTACCTGACCACAAGCACAGCCAAGATCACTGTCAAATAGCACATTTATGGTTTAAATAATGATGACTTATTCATTTCTGCAACATTTCCTGTATTTTGAAAATCATAACCATATGCACCAGTTCGGAAATCGAGCCTGCACCCCTTTTACTAAGCTGTAACCACTGCTCTAACAGGATTGTGATTAAAATACAATCAATGTGGTAGACATTTAGTCTCACAGTTGTACACCAAACTAATCACACACTTTACAACTCGAATATTTTGTCTCAACCATATTATTTTGTTAGCTAAAATTCTGATGAAATACTTCATATTATCATTGAAGTGAATCAATCATAAATTCCATAATCCAATGACTTTCATTTAGCAATTACTAATTAATAACATTTCTATCCTGAACAGATATAAAATGTAATACTTACAATCTCCAGATCCTATAATAATATTATTATTTTATTATTATCAAACCTTATCTGGCATCTTCAACATCTAACATTTTCAGTTGTTAACATTGATTACCATGTAAAAATTGCCAAGTAACCACATTTTTTCCAATTATTCTTGAATCAGCAATGTCTTGAATCTCTCATAGTACTAGCCTGTATTTTTTTTTTTTTTACTCATTATCATGTCACATCATGTTCACCATCTGCACCATACTCGTTTATATCCAAAGGTATCGTGTTTTAGTAACACTGTAATTCCTTTGCTTCTCCTGCAATCTCATAAAACAATTGAATATCAACTTTTGCACAAATTCCAGAAATTCCAACAATTTGGTTTCAACTTTTCATTCCTTAACAGCCCTCATTTCCAGTTACCAGTGAAGTATTATATTTAAATCTTCCACCATTACAATCTAGGCAATCAGATAAAAGTGTTAAGCTAATTGTAGAAACACATGTCAGTTTTCCTATTGAACAACCTCAGATATTTAACTAGGGTATATCTGAGAACACCCAGTGTTTAACCAATAGTCATCTTATACCAAAGCCATATTTAAATAGTTCCATTTTGATTGAACAAAAACAGCCAATACTTTTAAACCGTTGTGTTGTCTTCCTTTTTAGTTTCATTTATAGTTTCAGTTAGTCCTAGTCTGAATCTTCCAAACTTTCAAAAAGTCCTCATTTAACAACCACTCTACATGTTTGGGCTGGCTCAACTCATTTTATTTTTTATGTTTATTTATTTATTATTTATTGCACAAAATTACAAACAACAAGCACAATTGGTGGACTTAATGCCTAAAAGGAATTCTCTACCACTCAACCACAAGGCTTAACAAATAATTTAGTAAGTTAGGCTGTGCAACTAACTAGAATTGTAGTGATAAGGGAACTTATCCTCAAAGATTTCCACTATGTTGAATAAATAATTTCTTGTTTAGGCACTTATAAGAGCAAGCTATGATTTCACATAATATATTTTATTGATAGATGGTACTGTCAGAAGTAAATATCACATCATGAGGCCAGGCCATAGTTTCACTTTTAACACTTTCAAGAACAAATTGTCAACAAATATAATTTCATTTATTAAAAGGCCGCTTGACTTTTTAAACAACATGTTTGCTCATGCTCATACAGTAACTCAATTGCTGTCTTTCTCATGGTCTTATTTAAGATTGCAACAGTTCATTCTAATTAATTCCAAATATTAACCCTTTGAACGCCGTTTACGGATATATCCAAAAACACAAAACGTGCCTGTGACGCCATTGACGTTTATTTCCGTCTGCAAGTTCGGAGGGAAATATGATTGTGTTGTATTCGTTTTTATTCAAAAATCAAAATTTATATTTATAGACCATATCTTAAATTCAAACAATAAATAAATTCCTATTCTATATTGTGGAATAAAACTTAATTAAAAAATATATTTTGGAGGCACCCAATTCATAGCGTATTTTGTATCAATCAAACGCCATTGACGTGTAAATCCGTCGATTAGTGATGTGCAAGTTATGAACATGTAGGTACTTCCTAAATTTGATTGTTAAAAAATTAAACTACAATATAAATGTTATAATTTATTAGGAATTTAACAATTGTGTTTATTCCGAACATACTTGACCATTTTATTACTATTCGGTATCTGGTTCGGTTAAAATTTGCAAGATCTTTATATATTTTGATATTCTTTTTTTATTAGGACAATTTAGTAGCAATACGAGAAGGCGGCTAAAATAGAAGTCTGCATTTTTTATTAAGTTGTCATTGCTTGGATTGGTATCAATCTCACACTGAATACCGCTAGCTACCGTTTCGGTTTCCAAATCATGCTTCCGTTTTTTTGGGTTCGAGCTATCCATTTCGGTGAATAATGGTTGCGAATATGGTTGATCTTCAACATATTGGGTAGCATCAGGATCCTCTGTATGCATTAAATAAACGTATACGTTGTTAATAAAAACAATATTTCAATTAAATCAATTTTAGAAAAACAACTTCGAAAATTTCTATATATCATACAATATAAAAAAAAAGACACGAATAAGATGTTAAAACACGTTTAGACGTCAAGACTTACGTATCGTGTAGACACAAAACGATGTAAAATTTGTCCCGAGTGCAATGTTGCATTATGTATTGTGCCATGTTTTCGAGATTACCACATGAAAAAAAATTTATAGTCACAAAAGAAAAATGGCTATAGTGTATAGATTTTTGGACAGAAGGTTGATACTTAGAATGCTTACAAATTGGCGGCTTTAGCTCTGAAGTGCTCATTAAGGCGCATTTGCCGCCACCGCGCCTTAAGTGTGACAAGTAATACTAATAGTTCTAGATCCAGTATCTTCTGTAAAATCTTTATATAAATATATATACTAGCTGTGTCTGCGACTTCGTCCGCGTGGAATAGTAGGTATATCTGGCAAGTCCTATTTCAATAGTTTTAATTTTTTGATTTATCGATGTATACCTATCTCAACTATAACTCAACACTAATTGTCAATAAAAAATATGTCTTACCAACGCCAATGACGGATTTATCCACCGTTAGTGATGGGGTTGGAAATTTCGTTTCATTAATATTAGCTGATGTTCTTCCTATATTTTTTTACTAGTTTGTCATAAATAACAGTTTGTGATTTAAGAAGGAAGTATGAATAAAAGGTCTTAGTTTGTCAAAGCCAATAAAAATACTGTTTTTTAACAATTTTGTGTTATTTTAATACTTTGTCGATAAAATTAGACACAACACTATATTGTTACTCGCGTATTCAGTCGAAAATGTGTCGTGGCGTTGGGCAGCGACATAAATTTTCAAATGTCGGCGTCCAAAAGGTTAAAACAGGTTGAGTAAACTACCATTTCAAATCATTAAAATCCAACACAGGAACTGAGCGGCTAGACCAATTACTCATTTTCACTTTCTTTCTTTAGGTGATAGGATTAACTGTCTTTAGGTGATAGGATTTTATAAGTTTTCCTGTGATACTCCCCACACAAGTATTTGTATGCAAGCCAATAAACTTTTGTCATGGCCTTTTCGAAGATTGATGCACCGTCATGGACACATTTTATTCTTTGTTTTGATTCATATTCCATCAACTCTGTTTACATTGTATTCCAAGGTGTAAGGTAGTGCATCCTTGAGCTAGATAAGGCAACAAATTAAACTTACTTACAACATCCTTATGTATCTTTTACTTGCAAAAACTTTGTCAAGTAACAATTCTTGATAGGAATCCCAGTAAACTAATTGTGTACCAATATTTGTATAGTACCACTTTGCAAGTACACTTAACTTTAATTCAAATATGCATGATTTGGATTTTTCTGTAAGTCTTAGATCAATCTGAAAACAACAATCTGAAAACAACAAGTTGTAAGCAACATCTTTTGGTAGCCATTTCCATAAACTGCGCATTCATTCTGCGAGGTGAATTATATGTTGCCTATTAAGTATTGTTCCCGGTAGTTTAACTTCTCATTTTACAAGATACTGAATCAATCATTTCAGGCTGAAATATCGTGATTATAGCTTCAGATTCGACACAAAACCAAAATATTTTCTGCGAACTTTTTCCAGAATCTTTTCTGTTCTCCTTGATTGACTTCTTGTAGTTTATTTTACTACACATTCTGATGTAGGCTGAAAATATTGTGATTCGAGCTTCCCACACAATTTCAAGATGTCCTTCTGTTAATGGCGTCTCTTCATATTTTCACGAAATATCGCTTTAATCATGTCTTTAACTTTATGTGGGTGTAGGTCACCAATTCCGCTTCTGAACTAATAACGGGGAAGCTCGAATGAAACCCGATTCAAACTTTATAAAATAATCTAATCAAACAAATTAGCACAAGGCGCGGGACAATCTCAGATCACTTGTCAAAGTCCTGTCAAAGACTACTTGACATCTCACATCACAGATTGCATACAGAGTAAGTAAAGGTGGTTGTACACATCGATTACAAATATCTATCTAACACTACATATCGTCAATTGTCGAACAATATCCCTATTCATGAGTCGTCCTCCTTTTAGCAACTAAGCTGATCTTAGGAAGTTAGACGTTAAATGATCGGATAATGTCCCGGCAACATCCATCGATCCTGAAGGAGCGCGAAGGCATCCTAAGCACGGCCACGGTAAAGTAATATAACAGTAATATGACTCGGCCCCGTCCTTGAGTTAAGTGCCTAGAGCCGCGCGGTTCGTCGCCACGCGATAGGGCTGCCGCCTGTAGTAATTTAAAACATCCGGATACCTACTTGTTTCTTTCTTGTTTTGAATTTTTTTTTGTGTTATGGTAAATATTGTATTTCTATTTAAATAAATGAAATTCGTATGTTTATGAAAAAGGATGTGTTGATGTGAAAAAAGGATCATACACACATCAAAACTGTCTAGGGATATCATAGGGATATCATTTTTCAAATATTTCATAAAGTTAAGTTTGTTTACAAGTTGAGCATTATCTTAGAATAACGCGAGGACACAGGCATAAGATAAAGGTTAAGAATATTACAGAAAAAAACGTTTGATTTTGCTAAAATATTGACACCTTTTAGAAGAAAAATCTGTCTTTTTTTAACATCCTTACGATTGTACAATAATGCTACCACAATGAATTTCTTTATACAATCTGAAAGGGCAGATATAGCAGTTTCTGTGTTCTAAAAATTTCTACGTTGGTATCAATATTTTAATTTTTACAGCCTTCCAAATAGCTATACTTTGTATGAAAATGCTTGAGATATCCTTAGACACTTTTGATGTGTGTACATACATCCTCACAAAGTTTCGCATTTACAATATTAATAGGAAGTAAAATCACTTAGAGCGTAATTTTTTGAAAGACCTATCTTAATACCTACAATGAACCAAATTTTGCGGTGGACTAGCTATAAAACTATTGCGTTAGTTTGCGTTACCCTTACTTAAAGAGTAGGTATGTAGGTCCATAATTTCACTACCAATTGACACGCGCGTCGTGCGCCCGGTGTGGTGAAATTAAACCGTGAACCCGCAAATTTTAATGCAAGCGTACTTCACGAATTACTTATCCAACCTACCTATTCTATCTACCGCTGAACCACCTATTTCACTTGTCTGTCACTATCCTTCACCCTGTCAACTCATTTATTCAATCATCTAGGAGTATTACTCGGAGGAAAAAGCGTCTCTAAAAATATTGTAACAAATTACGTGTTATTATGTAGGTACGTAACAAAACATTTTAAACTTACTCGTACCATTCGCAGTTTGTCGGTAATGTAAAGAATAATATCTCTGGGTGCGTTCTTGATGAATTTAAACAACCAACACAACACAATAAAAAAAAAACTTGCCCTGCCATAGTACATTTACAATATTATGTTCACAAAATGGTACAAACCACACAAAACTGTCCGTCCGACACTGCACGGCGCGCGGCGCATTCGCGACTGACAGCCATCGTATCACCCTCGTAACCGGGCCGCGTAGGTATAACTTGCGTTCCGTCCGCTTGGTCGAAGTCACAATACTGTTATATTTCTTTACTGTGGCACGGCGCTGACGCGGTACCGCGAGTCGGGCGCCGCCGCCGCCGTGCGAGCTCTACCAGCCGCCGCAGGGACACATGTGGAAGCGAGATTGCTTAAGGCGCTGGCTAAAGCGCCGAATGATCTGCTGGGGGCGCTGAATAAGGTTAGTGTGGACCGTGGACGACGCGACAAGGTTAGGGGACAATACAATCTGGACGGAAAGCGGACCACGCAACGAGGTTAGTGCGCTGTAAACTTGTTACAGCAAGATAGACGGCACGACACAGTGACAAGCGGATATTGTTTGTGCGTTCCGTGCTGTTTTCGTTGGTAAATAGTAGATTGAATAGTGCTAATTGTAAGGCGGTGCTTTCCATAAGGATGCCGGGTCGCTAGAATTAAAAGGTTTTAACTAATTTTCGATAAGTAGACTATATTAGCAATCATGTGACTGGTTTTGAAGACAAATTGCGTTAATAAATCTTGGGAATCGATAATTGTTGATGGGTCAATATTAATTATGTTGATACGTAGCTATTAATAGGACAGGACAAAAGCATTATTTCGGTGAAACCCAATACTATCCATAGCGTATACAACATTGTTAATTCTATTGAATTTCGTTTCACTATCCATGAGCTCATCATTCGGTAAGAATATTGCTATTTGTTGCCCGCCCTTTAGCAACTAAGCAAATCCTTATGAAATTAGACGTTAAATGATCGAATGTCCCGGCAACATCCATCGCTCCTGAAGGAGCGCTCCGGCATCCTAAGCACGGCGCTGACGCGGTACCGCGAGTCGGGCGCCGCCACCGCCGTGCGAGCTCTACCAGCGGCCGCAGGGACACGTCATGTGGAAGCGAGACTGCTTAAAGCGCCGAATGATCTGCTGGGAGCGCTTAGCAAGGTTAGTGTGGACGGTGGATGGCCTAGCATCATCATCTAGGACGACGCGACAAGGTTAAGGGACAATACAGCCCGGACGGGATGGGACGCGGACACAAAACGAGGTTAGTGTGCTATGAACTTGTAACAGCAAGAAAGATGGTAAAACTCAGCAACACGCTAGACGGTCATGAAGCTAGTAGGTACTTGTAATAGGGTTGGTTTATGCAGTTGCTTCGCACCGAGGAGATAGGTAGAGAGCTAGCAAGTTACAAGTTAGACCATCTAGAAGCGGGCAGGTTCTAATTGTTTTGTATTTGTCAGCTTTACTTCCCTAACAATGGCGACAATGAGTGAGTGAAAAATAAGCCTTGTAATAGCCTAAGATTGTAACATCAGTCTTCAACACTTATAGTGCAGAGGCGTTCACATCAACCTTTACAAAACCATTGCAAAATGGGTCGTATGTTAGCAGCATAAAGTGCCCTTGCCCCTATGTAAAGGTTCATGTGAACGTGTCTGTATAAGCTCTAGTGAGTTTGGGGTCAGATGGTAGACCCTCTGACCTCTGACGAGAGCTAATGCATAAGCTAAAACTAATGATCATTCGTTTTAGTTTATGCATTAGCTCTCGTCCGCGTAAATTACGTGACATTGTGTATATGGGATTTTGTGCAGCGACAATAGTGCCTAGCAATGGAACTACGAAATAAAAATCCCATATAAATAGTGACTACGTGAGTTATTTATAAAAGATCAACCTCTACTCTTAGTGTAAGGTTTCTCACATATTAATTTTCCTCCCTATTAATTTTCCAGCTGGCTCGCAACACGCGTCTCCTCTACCTACACTCGTACCAGTCTCTGATCTGGAACCGCTGCGTGTCGGAGCGCGTGCGCCGCTTCGGGCTCAAACCACACGAGGGGGACATTGTGCCGCTCGGGACTTGCAACGAGGAAGGTATGTAACGACACAGTACACAGAGAACAGTAAAATATCTATATACAAACGTGCCGCTCTCGGTTTGAATGTGTGCGTGCGCGCCGCGCACGAAAGTCTTCCCTGGCAAATATTAATTCTGAAGCATATCCACTAAGGTACTAAAAATAAATAGTACATAGTAAGTAGTCAATTTGAATAGTACTTCTTCTTCTCCTTTTGGTTTAGTGGCAATTTCTGTGTTTACCACAATTCTGCCAGTATCACGTAGTTAGCCATTACACGGTACGGAATTGTTATTTTACCGGGTGAAATTATTTTAAAACTTAGGCGAAATCTAAAACAAAGAGACAACACAAATAAGACATCACAGTTAAGAATACATATAACAGCAGATAATATAAAACAAAACGGAACAAATATACAAAAAAAAAAAAAAAAACACCAGTTCATAATTTTATTCTATTAATTTTGATAAATTTTGATAGGACTTCTAATAGGGGGGTATTAACCAATCCGAGGATGAAATTTATGTTGCAAGGACGTGGGATGTTTTTGGGTAAGTGGTCATACAAAGACGCACCTACCCTAGGACAGTTGAAGAAAATGTGGTCAGCTGAACCTTCATCGAGCCCGCATTCGCATAGCGAACTGTCCTTAATCCTGATTTTTGCTAGATGAATCGGGGTACAAGCATGACCTAAACGGAGGCGACTAAGGACAGAAATAACTGTTTTCGGGATGTTGTGATCTTTGAAGAACCATGGACGGGGAGGGATTTCTTTTTGGATTTCAAAATAGTGTCTGCCTGCCAATTTTCTAGTGTTTTGCCAGTCTGTATGCCAGGAACTGAATAGGTGGGATTTGGCTAGGCTCGGTAGATCATGAGAGAAAATACTAGAATGGTCTGGTGATCCAGTGGTAATTGCGTTCTTTGCACACGAGTCAGCAGTTTCGTTACCCGGGATACCAGAATGGCTGGGAATCCAGGCGAGTACAATATCGATGCCCTTATTTTTGCATTTTAGTAAGTTCTCTCTGATCTGAAGGATGTAAGGGAATTTAGTTTTGGATTTGAAGGGGTTGGATAGAATGGCCTGTAGGCAGCTTAAGGAGTCGGTAAAGATTAAACATTTATTTAAATTATGGGATTCTATATAAAGAACAGCTTCTAAAATGGCCAGAGATTCACCAGTAAAGGTTGACGTTAAGAGGGGAGATTTAAATAAAAGAGCGGTATTGTACTTAGGAATCCAGACAGCCGAGCCAACACCTCCGCTGTCTGTCAGTTTAGAAGCGTCTGTGAAAAGAAGGTGCCAGTCCTGCCAGTGTTCAGAGACTTTTTTTGAAAAATCATTTGAAGCTGACGGGGAATCTTTGGCAATGCCGAAATGAAGAATAATGTTAGGGATAAAGATTAATGATTCGAAGCTGTTGGAGTAAAGGGGATTTTTAGGGAATGCTTCAATAGGTGCTGGAAGTCGGGATAGTTTCTCACGTGAAAGGAGGATACAGGGGAGGGATTGAGAGGAATCGGGTAAACTCGCAAGATAGGTGAGCTTATCGATAAGTGGATGAGCTGGGTTTTGAACCACTTTGATAAAGTATCTATCACTAAGGAACTGTCTTCGCAAATACAGATGGGGGTCGACGCATTCTACCTGAAGGGCGTTAATAGGGGAGGATTTCATTGCGCCTAGAATTATGCGAAGGGATTATTTGAATAGTTTTACGCGAAAATGTCTGTTTGACGTTATGGTTCAAACACTGGTTGTCACCAATATGGCGCCGTTAGTGACGTCATCCATGACGTCGAGCTGTCTTCCGTTGGAGCTCTATCATCAATTCGGGATGCGTGTGAAAGCGCTATTATCATTTTTACGTTTTACTGTGAGTACAATTCGGAACGCATCCTTACATTCCTCTGGTCCCAAAATGAGGTTTTCCCTTGTATTATAAAAACTAATAACAACGAAGGTGCTACAAACACCCAAAAAATATCTGTTTCATCAATAGTAATGGTTTTGGTCTACTAACTAACCTAACCTATACATAATTTCAGGCTTTATGATAATAACTCATTTATCATCATCCATAGCCACATGACGTCCACTGCTAAATATAGGCCTCCCTCATGGATTCCCCAAGCGGCCGGTTTCTATTTTTCATTTAGTCCATAACATATTCACTGTTTACCAAACTACTTATTACGTTTGCTGAAAAAAATACGGTTGATTTTATAAATAGTAGGCATTTTCCACTATCACTCATTTTACCTCATTTAATTTCAGTCATAGAAGACATCGACGGAGCCGGCGAGTTCGATGACGAGGACCAGACTGACACCGATTCTGAATCAGAAAACGCTGACAAATCAGAAGAAAAGAAATCAGAAAGCGATGAAACTAGCGAAAACAGTCAAGAAGCCAGCGCTGACGCAAACAACTCTAAACCGAAATACGCAGTGAAAGTGTTGACGAAGGAAGACGTCGAGAGTGGACAGTACACGATTTTCGACATTGTTATGCCCATGCCAGGGTACAGTGTCGAATACCCGCCGAATATGAAGAGCTTTTATGAGGAGCAAATGGCGAAGGATGAGCTGAAGTTGGACTTGAGGCATAAAGTCAAGTAAGTCGTTTTAAAGATTGAAAAACCTACCAAAATCAATTTATTCCTTTATTTGCTTACTTACCCCTGAATTCACAAACGGTAATCAACGCTGAGCATGCGCTCAAGCTCATGCTGCAACTGAAAGGGACTGAGAGTGTCTCGGCCTTGATTTGCGTATGTGAATTCGGGGGTTACATACTTACAATGTTAGTTACCGTTTACCTTAAAAACATTTGAGGATAGCAGTTTTACTTTATAGCTGGAACAAGTAAATCTGGTCCAAGAGTTAGGTATGTAAACCTGCATCTTTTCCTATAATAGATATACAAAAAAGAAACGTCAGATGTATTGCTAAGCACATAACTGGAAAATGGTTATTTTCATGTAACAGTATAACATATCTTGCAACAGACCAGAAGCGTAAAGAAGGTTATTATGTAGAGAAAATTGCTCAGAAATACGTTGAAACAAAGAAATGTAGACCTTGCTTTGTTTCATTCGACTGGCACAGTCCATTTACCATAGCTATATTCACAATTATTCAAAAATATTCTTCGTCTAAAATCCATTATTTCCTTAGAAATCTGTCTTAAACTGTCAAATTATTTATTTATTTATTTATTCTTTATTGCACGTAAAAAGTACAAATGGCGGACTTAATGCCAGGAGGCATTCTCTACCAGTCAACCACAAATTACCCGTAATTTTACTATTAAAGAGCCGAGATAATTGTAAGATTGTGTCGTATCTTTGCAGATGTTTCGCGATGTCAGGCGCATACCGGCCGGTAGTAGTCCGTCCGACCGACGTGTCGTGGCAGTTGGTGCGCTACAGCGACCCGCTCGCGGACCTCATACAGTCCGACCTGGCCGAGCTACACGACCGGAAGCCGCAGGGGATCAAGGAAGGTCAGTTTGGAGAGGTCTTAATACCCTTTGTGGGGCACTGACATAACATAAGACACCAATGGTATTATAATAAAAAAAACAGGTGGATAGGCTATGTCAGTACTGACGCGAAGTCGAAAATTGACCCCTGGCGTCGTATAGTATGATTATATACTAGAACGTGCTTGCTCAGGTGTTCGAAGTTCTGATCAGGGTGCTATTTTTCTAATAAAATAATTAATAATAATTCGTCGGAAAAGTCGACTAGTCGGCATATCGTGGTTGGAAGAAAGCTGCTTTCTGATTTGATTCGTTTTTAGTTCCACAGATTTGTATTCAATTCACTTATTCTTATACTTTATTGGCCGTCGCAAAATAAGTATTATAGCGTTTTTTCAGTAACTTTTTTTTTAATGCAACCTGTACTCTGTCCCATTGCTGGGCAAAGGTCTCCCCCAAAGTTCTCCAAATGTCTCTGTCCTGAGCCAAAATCTGCCACTCCCCAGAATAACGGGTTATGTCATCGCTCCATCGTTTCCGAGGTCTTCCAGTAACAATTAATATAACAAAAAATAATAATAATAAGGGATTTCATAAATTGCAACTTATCAAAATGAAATCAAACGTAACAGTACTGAGTTTACTAAATCTCTTTTCCAGATGGCAAGTACCAAGCCCTGCTGCTGACAATGTCCCTCCCGGCCAGTTGTTACGCTACTATGGCGCTCCGAGAGCTCCTCAAAGTAGAAACATCTGGCGACAATCAAGCCTTGCAGAATAACTACCATAAGAAAGTACAGAAAGATGACGCAAACAATGACGCTAAAAATGACGTAGATAATGAAGAAAAGGATAAAGTCAAAGAAGAAGGAAATGATGAAGTGAAAGAAGAAATTACTGAACAAGATACCACTGTAGACACTGAACTTCCACCTTCTGAAACGAATGTAGAGAAAATAGAAAATGAGATAGATATGGACAGTGGAGAAAATGGGGTAGAGAAAAGAAAGTTAGAAGAAGAGGATGAAGTAGAAGCTAAGAAGGCGAAAACGGATGATTAAATAACTGATTTAAATGTTTTTATTGTTTTATTGATCTTAACATTTTTCTTCATCATCATCATCAGCAGCCACTAGATGTCCACTGCTGAACATAGTCCCCATCCATAGCTTTACAGAGCTGCTGGCTGTATTAAAATGCAGGTACTTAATTCTTGCGCACCCATTTTAATGTCATAATTTGATTAATAACATGAAAGAAAATAATCATTTACTCATCAGAATATCAGAAAATCAGCCTTAAAAATGTTGGTTTTTTAAGGAAACCTCTCTTTTTTTGTCATTTCACTGGACCTAATTGAAAGTCCGGTTATTCATTCTTGTATCATTCAGGGTTGTGGATTTTGTAATAATAAAATAAATAGTCTTACGATCGCGTCAACTCAAAATTCAAAGGTATTGTTAAATAAATATCGAGAACTTCACTTCCGTCTGGCAGTGATGTTCATCTAAAATGGTATTAAATGGGTTGCTTCATAGTTAAAGAACTAAATAATAAACATGGGACCTGAAGGAGAATTTAGGAGATATTTTATCCCAGCAAGAGCACTAACTTATTTGAGAATATTGCCGCATGTATGCGTACGTGCTATTAATTAGCTTGATAGGTTAGCAAACTGATACATTTTCATCTTCATTTACTAGACCAGATTTCATTGAACACCGCTGCCCCTAGACCGATTTCGTATTGGGGTGAAGAACCTACTAGCAATACAATGTATCTTCTAGTTTCCAAGTAGTAAAATACATTATGTAACAAAACGAACTAATAATCAATCACTCAGTTGACTTGTAGAAATAATAGGAGCGTCAATGATTAGATTTTGAATTTTGAACCACGCTTGTTGCTGGCTAGTAAGCTTCTAAGTTGACTGATTTGAATTCATTTTGTTTTCAGTGCCCTACCGTCCATTATTGACGTAATAATTTGAAACAATTTATGTCCGACTTTAAATTTTGAATATTCAACTTTAGTTTTTGTGGTTCATAGTTAAACCAACCAGTGTTTATTGCAGTAGTTTATTGTATTGAAATTTAGATACTTGAAGTAAGTGTAGTGTAGTGGTGTTATAAGTGAAGTGTGTGCCGGGAGGAAAACTGACCATGGAGTGATCTGGCGTCCATTCTTTCATTTATGGGTAAGTGTCGTTATGTTTGATTTTACTATGTTACCCCCTTATTCATAAAAACGAACGCAACGCTAACGCATTGTTTAAGCTATTGACGTGTTCTGTCACTTACTCGCAAATGGCGGCAGCAACAAGAATGACAGTGACAAAGCGATACAAAAGTTATCGTGTTCTATAAGAGCTGTTTAAGTTTTTATGAATAAGGGGGTTAAAGTTTAGTCATTGAATAACTAAGATACCAATTTTATGTGGACTATGTTCTAAAATTTTTGGAAAAATGGCTAAAATAAGTATTCAAATGATTATTTATTGACGTCTTTTTTCGAATAATCTAAGAATGTCACTAATTTCAAGAATTGACCTGCCACCGTCCAATTATTTCCTTTTAGGATGGTGGTGGATTTATGTCGTGAATAGTGCTGCATTCATATTCATATCGTTTATTTGCACCATATACATTCACAGTTATACAAGTATACATATACAACTAAAATATACATGACCCCGTAGGGGTGTAGCAAAATAAAAAGAACAAGAAGTAACATTACATTAAGTAACATTGTCTCAGGGTCATCTTTTTTCGGCTTTTACATTTGACCATAGCACCACCTGATCTCATGTGTACAACCTCAGGCCACTGGCCACATCCTGGCCTGGGGTGGTACACTAAGGCCTAACATTTGCCTACCCGCTCTTATCTAAACAGTTGGTGAATTAATAATAATTTCTTCAGTATTGTAATGGCAATATTGTGATTGCGTGGTGGCACGATCTCGTCAGTCTTTGAAGTACCTACTTAAAAATAATTATTGGTACCTACATAAGCTCAAAGCTCACGGTTAGGTAGCAAAAAAAGAACATTTGATTTTTAATAATTTATTTATTCGGTCTTTCATATATTTTTTACTTAAATAGAAAGGTTGGTAAATAGGCAACAAAAATATGATCTTGAACGGGTAATCCTAGAAAGACCTGTAAAAGGGTAATATGAAAAGTTATGACAGTACTTGGCTGGCTCGATGGGGCAATGGTTCTGCCAGGTCGTGGGTTCGATTCTCACCCAGGACAAACATCTTGTTTGAAGAGTGTTAAGCCTCGTTCTCTTTTATGCGATAGATAATCCATACTACGTGGTTCCACCTTGCTCTATTGCAAAGGTTGACTGAACAAAAATACGAGGATGACCCCCGAATTCACAAACGCAAATCAACATTGAGCATCCCTCAGAAGTATAGCTGTCCCTTTTAGCTCTGACATTTTATGTGACAGCATAAGCGTGAGCGCGTGCTTAGCGTTGATTGACGTTTGTGGATTCGGGGGTAAGTCATTTAAGTTCGCATCACAAATTAGCGTTAGGAGTGCTAGGGTTTTAAGTAACAATATACGATATACTTACACTACGAAGCTGCATAATGAGGTCTTCTCGACCTAAACCGCTGCGCCTGCGCCGGTGTGGGTATTTGTGTAGAGTGCGCGTGCATGTGTGTGTGCGCCCGGAGTTCGCCCGGGGTGGGGAAGGACCGGGGGCACCAGAGACACTTGTGAGGTTTATTCTGAAAGGATAAAGCAATGATTGGAACTTTGCATTGTACAGAGGGTTATAAATATCATAGGATATTATTACGCAGCGCCATTTAGCTCCAAACTAAGACAACTTGAATTGAGGACGCTAGGCAACGGATAAGCAGACCTACTTAAATACGTTCATTTTTGTCAATACTTTTACATAATGTAGGTACAGTCAACGGCACATCAGGGACATAGGAAAGACATATACCAATGTATACCGATATGTTATGCACTCAAATGTATATTTACTGTGCTAGGATCGAACCCGCACACCCCTCTGGTGTAGTAGCCAACTTCCTAACCATTACACCGAATCGGTCGCCAAATCTTCGACGGTTAAAATAGAAACAATTTAGTGTCACAGATCTTCACAAAATATTCTAAAACACTACATAGTTACACACACAGACACTGTCTTACACTTCAAGCGTAACACTTCAGTCGAAAAATAACCTTTACTGCATTGGTATAGGCTGAAACTATCACACAAACACATTAACTACAACGTTACCTTGGTATGCGTCATCCGATGGTAGTAGAGGTTGGAGCTGGCAGTGAAGCATTTTCCACATTCTGGGCATTTGTGAGGTTTTTCACCTGCCAATAGGACAAATCTGTTTAATCATAACAGGAGTGTTACCCCTAGTTTACGTAAGACCGATCAACGCACCATCAGTTAGATAATTAAACCACCTCGGTTAGTTGTTTGGAGAGTTTTCAAGAAATGTTGGGTTCTAGCTACCTCTACCAATCCGGTGAGTCAGGGTTTCAAAACCTGGATATTTAGGTACATTTAAAGTTAATCAATGAACTATGCTACTTTGCCAACCTGTGTGTATTCTTCGATGTGTGTTCAGAGAACTGGATGTGCTGAATCCCTTGTTGCACACGTTACAGATATGAGGCTTTTCACCTGCAAAGGAAACAATTTTTACTCATTACGAAATTTTACTTCAATGTACCGAGTAATCAATAAAAATAGCAAAATACTGGTATGTTAGACACTGTAGAAGAAACTTCACACTTGAACACGTAGCAAAAGCTAGAGTATTTGCACCTATATTCCAGAGAACCGTGGTTCCATCTTTAAGTTCGTCAGCGATAAGGGCGCAAACCTTCGTGGACTCAAGATCAGAAGAAAGACCCAGATCTTTACATTTTTTACACCGAGTTTCTTGGGGCGACAACGATTAATGTAGCGGTCAGTGGCAGGCACGATAGTTTTAGTCCGCTCTTGCTACGAGGCGGTGCCACGTATAATATAAATATACTGCGTAATCCGTTACGCATATTGGACTCTCCACTGGGAAGGTGACAACTCCACTAGGCCACTGCCTAACGACTAAAAACTTTACTACTCCCTTTATCGTCCATAGTGGCGGAAAACGGTAATTTTCGCGAAGCCTTTTTGTTTAGGCCTTTACCTACCTGTATGAGTCCTCATGTGCCTCTTCAGCAGCGATGGTCGGTCGAACGTCTTCAGGCACACTTGGCAAGGCAGCACATTCTTAGACCCTGTGCTCCTCACATCCCTCGGCAAACACAGCCCTTCCTTCGCTGTGACCAGCTGCGTCCTCTCGTACAAACGAGCCAAGTGGCTGTTCAGGCCTGCGAGGAACTTGAAGTCTATTATGCTGAGGATTCTGTTCGTGTTATCAGATTTGGTTGAGAGGTCTAGAGGTTCAGTTTGGACGTCCATTTTGAAGGTTTTTTTTCTACGCTTGTAGCGTGATGTAATAAGAACAGAAGTGGAAATAAAAGCTTGACTCCAGCTGGGTGGGCTACTAGATAAATAGTGACAGTTATGCTGTTCTTCTAGTACGTGTCAATCCCAAGGGTAACACTAGGACTGACTGAGTTTCCGAAGGAGACAAAGAAGTTTATGAAGCAGCCTTAGCGTTGAATGATTCCTAGTGAGGATATTCGATTCGTGAGATCATTTTCTGCGGCTGATTAGCACAATATAATAGTCTAGGGTACTAATTTAATAGTTTTTGACAGCACTTCCAAAACTTATGATTTTTCCTCCACTTTTCAGGTGTAACTGCGATAATTCCTTAGCGCTTTTCCCTTAAATAGGCAGCGGGTTGACACGTACAAATGACAGTGTTATATTAGCAGTATTAGATTGTGTAAGTTCGAGGATCGTTTTGGTGCTTTGTGGCGACGCAACAATGAGTTTTGTAGAGCACGGCCGCTAATCGACGTGATTTGACGATTTTTTGGGTTTTGCGAAGAAGCTGGTAATGAAGGTTTTGGATATGGTATCTGATTTGCAAATGTTAGTTGAACTTCATCTTCTTAACTGTCGTTTCGCTCTTAACAGAGTGGTCGGGGTAGATACAGCTTTCTGCATGATCTGCGGTCATTTCTTCCTATTGGCAAACTGTCTGGTGCAGTCAGATACGCAGCATACCTGAACAATAAAAATAATACTCAACCAAATCCTGCTTGAGATAAATCCTATCTGAAACCGGATAAAGAACGCATTTTTTTTTGTGATGCCTCTTTGTGTTGAGTCTTGAATTGATCGGTTCCTGCACCAACGCTGCCTTCGCGATGCTTCGCCATGCTGACCGATGCTTTGCGAAAACGGGACCTAAGGTTTCTTATTTCATGCGTCTCGTTATTCTCGATTGTTATTTTCCTACTACATCTTCTTCATCATCATTATATCAGCCGAAGGACGCCCACTGCTGGGCATAAGCCTCCCCCAAGGATCTCCACAATGATCGGTCCTCGGATGTCCGCATCCAACGGCTAACTATATCTGCAGTGGTACAGTATTCAAAATTGAGTTGTCAGAGGCATATCCAAAACCTTTCCGACTTCCGCGTCGTGTATTGAAGAAAAGGTAATCGCCTATAAAGGTGACTCAACAACTAATATTTGTATTTCCCTGCTTTGTGATCGGGCCCGGGGTATATTTGTTTGCTTGCGGGCGTTACGGGGGCCCAAATGCCCCGATCAATGGGGTCTTTATGTCCGTCACAATGGGGAGAAATGTCCCATACATTTTCGACAGTACAATAATGTTGAGCGATCCTTTGGTGAAAATTCGGAAGGGAACATTAAAATGTAATTTACAAGTAGCGTTTTCCTTTATTTGGTTTACTGTTTTACAAGCTAAATTGAAGGCTTGAATATTAGTAAGTAAGTAAGTAAGTAAGTATTTATTGTACATGAATACAAGGTTTAGGTTATTATAGGCCTAGGTAATGTTTATTATAGGCCTATTGATAAAAAGGCCTAGGTAATGATCGGTTCTCCTCCTTCACTGATGTAAGCTCGTTTTGTATCATTACAAGGTGTGCATTGTAATGCTCGGTACACCTAGATCACTGTCGTAATTTTCGAATCTGTAAAGTTACATTCCCTACATGCGAATGTTCCCGGTGAGAGGGACTTTTGAAGCAATGCTCAGTTTTGGCAGTTTTATCTGGGTAAATAGGTACCTCCTGTAAAATTTATCTGAAACTACGCTAACTACCATTTTCTTTAAACCTTTTACCGACATCGAAAACCTACCTTTTTAATCAAAGCTAGTATGGAACTAGCGTATGTCGAGGAAATGACTCGGCTTGTTCGCCTTTTGTGCCACACTCGCGTAACACACGGTACGCTTAGCCATTACTTAATTAATTGTATGATTCTCAAATAGCTATTTAGGTTAACATTGACTGTGTAGTGATCGATATTATTGCTGAACTCGGCGCGCTATTTGGATGTATATTTTTGATAACTTACCTTATCTATCTTAGAAGATAGATATAGGACTATATCTACGAGGATAGCTATATGTACGGTGGAAAATATTTTATTTCTCATTCAAAACAATTACTCATGGAGAAATACGAATGTTACATTAAAAATTGTTTTTACTAATCATATACGAGTGCAATGAACTCGTAGTAAGGACGCATACGTTTTCGTCAATACACTTGCAGGTCAACTGCAACAAAAGTTGGATCCAATTACGTATCGCCCGGTACTTGCTATGTAACGGACAGTTGATGGACATTACTATGATTGCTATTGCTATGGTCTACCTTGATTTGGTAAGGCTACTTAAAATGTGGTGTCTTAGTTTTTTTCTTAAACGAAGGAAATGATTTTTGATTTCAATAGTTAGTAATTTCATAAATAGTTGGGCATCATAATATGTACGTAATATTTTTTGTCCTAATTTGTTCTTGACAGGTAAATGGGAATATTATTTGCGAGCATAGCTAGCCTACCCTAAATCGTATCTATGTAAATAATGCCCAGGGGGAATTTCTCAAGTGGGCTTGGTAGGTCTAATAATAAACTATCAGGAATAGGTATAGGAAATGCTCAACAGAATCTCAAGGCCCATTTCATACTCAAGATACAAAAAAAAAAAGCTCATGCCGTAGCTTCGAATTAAACCTGTGGCTTGGAAAACCAAACTCACTCTGTATTATAATGACATCTAGTATTATCTCTAGAAAGGACCTAAGAAGTGACACGGCAACATTATCGGATAAACTAAAGGAAAGGCCTTGTTGTAATTAAAACAACTTATATTTTAATTTGTATTTTGTTAATTTGTATTATTTATTATTAATTTTTATTTTGTTCTTTATTATTTATAAGTTATAATAGTTGAGTTGTAATAATGCATGACGACTGGAATGTTTGCATATCGCTAGAGCGGTAAAACATGTTTGAACTAAAAATTATCATGTTTTCAACATTTAAAATTGTACCGTGTTTTTTGCGAATAAACAAATTCTATTCTATTCTATTAGTTACATCCACAAAACTAGGCACCCAATCAATATGTTTGAGAACATACTTGTTATTTTGCATCTGTGTGCGCCGAGTTCGGTTTCGTATGGCAATTATTAATTTCAAGACGGGTTTTGTTCTGAAAAGCTGTTTGATATGATGCCCACGGCCACTTTGTAACGTCACACCGCCCGCCATCGTCAGGGTTTCCATCCATATTCACTGGAGCCGCCATAGTCTCGTACAGTCCGGTTCCTGAAGTGTTTCCTTCCAAGGACACTTAAATTGTGGAACGAACTCCCTGCTGAGGGTTTCCCGATGAGCTATAGCATGGAGTTCTTCAAGAGGGGTTTGAAAAGGTTCCTGCAGGGTCAGCAACGCACGAGTAATGCCCCTGGTGTTGCACGTGTCCATAGGCTGCGGTAACCGCTAACCATCAGGCGGTCCGGCTGCTTGTTTGCCACAGCCGTTGTGTATAAAAAAAAAAATTTGGTTGTCAATCCGCTATCGCTACTCTGCCGCACTAGTAGTAATAGCTATACCGTTATTCAGTTCTTATTATAGCAGGCCTGCAATCAACTATTCCTAAAAGAGGCTTGAACATACAGTTGAATCATTATTTTCTTTTCCCTCACCTTAATTCCCTGTGCTCCTATAAGTATATTTTGGAGCTGCAATAAAAAGTACAGAAGATATTCAAATGAAGGACGTCTTATTCAAATTCTCGACAAATCGGATTTGCCTGCAACTTGTTAAAAGCCTTGTTTAACTTCGCTCTTCTCCTCGCTCGCATTTTTGTTTTGTTTGTTTATTTACGGTAACTTTAAATAAAAGTTAAGGTACCTAATCACTAGGAGGAACTCAAACAACTAGCAAGTACTAATTAGACGTACTCCGCCTCCAGGTATTAAAATACTCCATTATATCGCCTGATACCTTTAAGCCTAGTTGTTTTACACATTATTTTTCAGTGATAGGTTAGGTACCTAATTTAGGCACAAAATGATTTTGCGATAGATATATCGCAAAATAATTTTGTACATTTAAAAAAAACACACAAACTACGGAGTTAACTAACAAAGAATATATTTGACAATTCTACCCTCTAAATAATTCTCTAATTTTAGTTGAAACCAGTATTAAACTTATTTAGAAAGATAATTTACTTTCGTTCGACGTCTAACTTCTGTCCAATCCTCGAATGTTCAAATTTTATTTATATTGAAAATATATTATATTGTGTTTTATCTTAAAAATGTGTATTGACAGAAACCGTGGATAAAAGTATTTTATTCACTAAATAACTAAATTTCTGCTAGGTATCCTTTTCAACACCACCAAGTTGTACAAGTCAATCAGCGACGCGAGAGGAGGCTCTCACTCGTTATAACCATCACATCCTCAGTTTTTTCCATTTTAATTGCGTAAAAAGAACACAGAGTCTGGTGAGGCCGGAGGGAGCTGGAGGTAAAACGTTGCTTTCTCACAATATTTCGTCAAATTACGCGCGGATCGATCCGGGCTAATGCATAAATGCATTAGTCTGAAGATAGGCGCCGCGCACTATTGTGTGGTGCAAGTTATAGGAGTTTAGCATGGGTTGATGTTGTGGTCCGATCTTGGGCTTCATCGGGATAACTCACTGCGGCATTCTGACAACACAATAACGGGAGTTGACACACTTTTGTGGTCTTACATTTTTATTTAAGCAGTTAAGCCTAAATAAAAGTTTAGCTAGGTACTAGAAAAGAACACAAAGAAGGGAATGTTGATTTCATCTAAAATGATTCTTATGAAATTATTATTACAGAAAGTTACCACTTGAAAGAGCAATTCGCTCAGTTGAATTCTAATGTGAACATAATTTTAAATAAGTAATGGATTCCATAAATATACTATCAAAACCTCTTCATAGTACTGTACTGAAAACAAGCGAGATAAACGCTTGATATTGAGCAGTTTTTCAATCTATGCTTACAAAGCTGTATCGGGACTAGCTCTGCTCTCTCATAACAACACAAAAATGGTCTACTACCTATATCTTTGGACGAGGCTTTAGTGTTGGCGAGGCTTTTGTCCAGCAGTGGGACGTTTTAGGCCAACTATAATAGATATTATACTGTAGGAATACAGCGCATAATACCGCATTACAGCTTTTTCATCTTCATTAAATTATTCACGCTCTATTTATTATTTTAAAAAATCTTTTTTCTTTCCCCCAATGACTTGCACCGCGCTAGCAAGCTCCGTCCGCCCTAAATTTATTCTTAATAAAGCGTTGAGAGGCCGGCCGTGTATTTTTGATATCTCCCGCTTTGAGTCGAAAGCTGGCAATCGACGGGTGTATTTTCTTTGCCCTGCGTACTTATAAAATGTTTTGATCACGTGCTACCTCGAAAGGCGATTTTTGGTTCGAAGTTTACCCAAAGGGCAAGAGTAAGCCAAGCCCGAAAATAGTAGTCACATTTTTTTTTATAGAGGTATTATGACCGTACATACGTACACCACATAGCTAAATTAAAAAAAAAACTCTCCGGGACTCCCTCTCATCGTCCATGTTGGGGGAAACTGCGGTGACTGGCACAAAGCCTTCTTGTCTGCCTGCTACAATCACTTATTGTTAATGAAAAAAAGATTTATCTTATCTTAAACTGAATAACCTTAATAAATAGTTGAATAGTAAGGAACTTGGCCCTATGTTCACTTTCGTTTTTACCCAGTCGAGTCCTATAGTGGGATCAATTCACTTCAAAGGGTTCTGATACTTATTTTGAAGGTTTTCAGTCTGTTTACGGTCGCTGAATATGTGTTATGAGTTTATTTTGTTTTTTCATTGCAGCCTGCAACAGCTTTTATTTTATTACGGGTATTTATCTATAAGTTATCTTGGGGTGTGAGTGAGTTTTATAAATCTATTTATATTGTTCATCGTTTCACAAAAGAAGTGAAGATTTGTTTCTATTGTCATTGTTGTTTTAATCCTTTTAATTCGGTGTACCGAAGGCCTTACATTATTTTTGTACTCGATGTCATTATTTGCATCAACTCATTGAATCAATCAATATACATTTAGATGAAACACTCTTGAACTTAGTAATATATTGCTTATAATATAAAATGCCACCTAAAAATGCTGCTTTGTAGGTACTTGGGGCGTTAAAAATATGACAAATTTTTTCAATGTCTGTTTTCCCTACTTTTGCGAGTGTTATGTAAAATGCTGAGATTCACTTGGTACTAAATAGACACACACAAAATGTCCATTAAATTATTATTTGCTTAATTAAGCAAAGCAACTTAAATATATTTCGATATTTCTTGGTATGATTTATGACTAATTCTCTGTTAAACCTTGCGGTTGACTGGTAGAGAATGCCTCTGGGGATTAAGTCCGCCAATGGTTTTTTTTTTGTTATTTTGTGCAATAAAGAATAAATGAGTAAATTATTAATTATGATTTAAGTAATTTGATATGATGTGTTCTTATTGCTATCTTTGAAAGAAAAGGCTGTAGTTTTTTTCGTGAATAAGAAAACCGTTAATTCGAAATTGAAATATCAGTGCTAGGCCTCCTACGCATTGCCCTAAAGTTAATAGATTTTTCAGCCCAACGCAAAGCTTGCGTCGTAGCTCGGTTAATTTGTAGCAGTGACATAGTTCGTAGCAAAATGATACAGATTTTAGTGTTATGACGTTGTGGTAGTGACCACCTAGGGTTTGTAGCAAATTTGATCTGGCAGCAGTAATAACGTATCAAAATAGCAAATAGGTCAGTTTAATTAATGAAAATAATGATGCCACAAAACTTCCTAGCTGCGTCACTCGGAATTCGTAGCAAGTGTTACTTCGTAGCAATAAAAAGCGGTCTTGTAGCAATGTGCATGTACAAACTATGCGACTCCTTGTATATAACGTTGTTCAGCACGGATCTGAGCTGGTTCAAATACAGATTTCGGTTAATTGGTGTTCTGGAATACGGTTCTCAGAGTAACTGAAAGTCAGCAGGTTACCTTTGTCAGGGCAAATGGACCGATGGAAACAGTATTCGTATTCTGAAGGACTTCAGTGACTTTGGTGTCGCAAACTCAAGTTTAGCGACGAATTTAGCAGACAGCTTTGCTTCTGTTAAAGGTATAGAAATATACAGCAGTTCTTAGTTATAGCTGTATCGCAATAAATATCGTTTTGAGATATCATTATGTTAACTTGACATAATCTTAATGAATCAAAGTTCTTAATACATTTTCAAAGACATCCTCCCTGCAGAAATAATTTCCTTACCAAAACCGAACCGACACAAATGTTCGTACCTACTGTGCGGGCGTGGATCTCACATTACCCGATTACTTTGGAGCAAGAATCAAAATGCATCGTTGTTAAGTAAAGTATTAATTTGGTCTAAGAGAACAGAACTGCTGAATCGTCTCCACTCCTAATCCTACAATCTAAAGACGTAATTACAACAATTCCTACCCCACGATATACTCGCCGCAGACCTACATAAAACCGAGATAAAAAGACACAAGAAAGAGATTGTATAAATTTGGAATTTCCCAGCTCTCTGCAAGTAATAAAATATAGTGGCCAGGGGGCTGGGTGTTCAGGGAGGCAGTGGGCGTGGCGGGGCCAGGGCGGGGCTTGGTAACCGTGTCAAGTACTCTTGAGTCGGATGGATTATTTTTCCAGGGACCACTCGAAGCACTTTGCCCGACAGCGTTTTGATGGGGTAGTATATTTGGGTATGTCAGGCTTAGGGAAGTAAGAGGTTAGTTTAAATTACCCTTTTTGCGGGATAATGGACGCAGTTCTTTCTCATCGCCTGAGTTTTGCTACTAGAGAATTAGCATTAAAACATTAGGAAATGGTAACTCTTGGGTCTCTTGAAGCCTTTTATACGTCCATCTGCTGGGCACACCTATACTATGATTGTTTAAGAGGAATCTAAGTAGATCATTACCATTTATAGTTTTCTGTAAACTGCCCAACAGCCTCCAATTATATTAACTTCAAAATCACACCCCGTCCTACCAATGCGTAATGGCCCACTTGAATGAAGCATTTTTGAAATACGAGAAGCTATTGACGAACCTTATTATAACGCGAACACTATACGTTCAGTAAATCAGAATCAGAAATATGTTTGTTTAAATAGACCAGTTAAAAGTGCTTTCAAACCGTCAAAAACTTAATCAAACAAACAAAAATACACTTAATAATAGACTTAAATACTATAATAAAAATAATAAATAAATACACAACAAAATACAATTGTAGTAGTAGTACGAGTAACTAAGTGTAGATTGTTATTTTAATTAATAATCTATCTTTAGATTATTATACAGCATTGTTTATTCTGACTAACAGAAATGTTACCTGTAAGTACACTGCTAAAAAGTGTCTAGGGATATCTCAAGCATTTTCATACAAAGTATAGCTATTTGGGAGGCTGTAAAAATTAAAATATTTATACCAACGTAGAAATTTTTAGAACACAGAAACTGCTATATCTGCCCTTCAGATTGTATAAAGAAATTCATTGTAGTAGCATTATTGTACAATCGTAAGGACGTTAAAAAAATACAGATTTTTCTTTTAAAAGGTGTCAAAATTTTAGCAAAATCAAAGGTTTTTTTTTTGTAATTATCTTAACCTTTATCTTATGCCTCTGTTCTCGCGTTATTCTAAGATAATGCTCAACTTGTAAACAAACTTAACTTTATGAAATATTTGAAAAATGATATCCCTATGATATCCCTAGACAGTTTTGATGTGTGTATAGTTAATCAAAACTAGTGCGTGCCTAGATTCTTTATAACGAATTCTAATACACAGCTACGTAGGTACCCAATTGCCACACATGTACAACCTTATGATACAAATGAGGATAAAATGAAAAACGATCCTCTGCACAGTAAATCATAATCAAAATCCTGTTTGAAATAAAAAAAAGATTTAACCTTTACCATGAACAAAACGAGAAAGACATGTAAATGTATTTTAATTATCCCAAATACTTGAGATGTTCCCTCTCAAAAACACAATTATGTAAATATTTCCACCCGTGTGTCCTCGGTGCGATATTTCATACAATTTTGTCGAGGCAATAAGGGCCTGCGTCTAGTAGGTAATTCTTTCAATTTCATCATGTTTATTTAAATGAGGTTTGTATTACATTCGAGTTCGGCGCGCGCGCTTTAATAATGTACGCGAACATTCTTATTATGTTTTCATTTGCGTGAGCTCGTTGTTCCACGAAAAAATCTTAAAAAAATATGATGACATTTGTAATGATTGCTGATTGTGATGATGTGCTGATTTATCGATTAAGCCTATAACCAAAAACACTCGGACACCATGAAACCTACCACAAATGTTTCGTAAGACTTAAATTCGTCTTACCTAGAAGGTTTTTACATTATGGAAAGAAAATTTGCATGAACATTTGCTATTATTGTAGTTAATTTTAAATTGTATAGGTAGGTACGGTCATGGTTAGAATAAAAGTTAACTGTACCAATCCTTTTTTTGTGTCACTGTAAATTATGTTATCCATAAAAACGTCATTATTTTAATCTTCTTATCCATAAAAACGTCATTATTTTTATTTTATTAATGCTGTGCGCATGCCCCTGGGGCGATTCCCTCCTGGAACCTAGACCGAACATTGTTTTTTTCTAGTTCTTCTATATAAAGTTTGCAAACTATCTCGTCAGCACTATGTCAATGGAAACAGCCCCGCTCCGTCCGCGAGCACTTTTCCAATCTCCAGCCGCGACGTGTCGGGAAAATCCTCTTTTGATTTATTTTTTAATTCAGCGTCTCATTTCAATTTATGGACGCGGCGCCTTTGTACCGGCATTTGTACCTGTTCCGTGTCGTCTCTATGCTAATGGCTTCGCCGTAATCGACATCGGAAACAAGTGCCAGCCAACTGTGTTTGCAATTATGGAAAGGAATTTTCTAAACTGGGAATAGGATAACTACTTTGATTGGGGACTTTCAATGACTAGAATCCAATGAACTTAGAAGGTCATACAAGGTAGCTATTAAAGACTTTGACTAAAATCTTCATTACTTGTTGTTTTATATAGAACATATACCTATATACAATGTCTTAGCAAAGCTTATTTATAGGCTGAGCGATTTCAACGCATAGTTTTTTGTTTTGTGGTAGAGTATGGCATCTATGTGTAGGCCTCTGTCTCTGCTTCAGTCTCTGAAATAAACTCTGCGTATTCTGGGGTGATTTTGGTTTTCGGCTGGTGTTTTAGGTTTGAAGAACTTTTGTTCTCATAATAACATATAATATTTTCATCTACAATGAGACAAGTAGTTACATCATGATTTTTATTTACTTTTTAATATCAGTTCTTTAAACAAATATTACAAAACTACATAGCAATTGAATAAACTCACATTAGACTAAGAATATTGGATGGATTAGGTATCAATGATGAATTTCTCATTAAATAACAATAAAATTAGTTAAATTAGTTAAGTCTACAACATTTTAAAAATTGACTTTAGGTTAATCGATGTTACAACATTGTAAAAGTGTTTCAGTTTACTCCAATGTTAACAGCATCGTATTTTTTTATCGAATCAGTTGGTAAGTTGTTGTTATTATTGAAAAAAATACCCTACAAACTGGCAATCGTTTGTAAAAATATATTAATATCAAAAATTAACAAAGCCATTCTGTGATTCGCAGTCTATGTCAACGCAAATCCTCAAACTTCATTTTATCATCGCAAATGTTCTACTCGAGTGTTGTCTAAAACAATATTATCTGTGGGGCGTCCCCTGGCGGCAAAAAGCGCCAAGTAACAGATGATCTTCATTTAAATATTTTCGGGGCGCGGACGTCGGGGTGCTTACGAGATGAAAAACTGTCGCTGAACACACTAGGTCATTTTTGTGTTCAATTTCCAAAACTGTAACAGTGAATTTCCTTTGAAAATATAGTAAAAATAAATTATCAAGTACCTACATGCACCTACTTACTAAGAAGTTCAATGTATGAAAATTATTCGATTTAGTCCTAATTATTTGATCCTATTCTTATTTCCATCCTCGTTTTCCTTTTAAATCAGAAGTAATTCTGCACTGTGGGCATAAAATGACTGCAATCTGTCAATACCTATGCCTTTAATAAATATATAAATGGTTTTCCTCCCTTTAAAAATTTAAACTTACCTACTTGAATTACTGTAAATTTAGAATAAGACCTATAATGTACCACATTTATAGCAAATAAACATACTTACTTACTTACTTACTTGATGGTGTAATTTATTGGGTTTTACCCTTTTAATTGTGTTTACCCAGCCAAACAATGCATACATCGTTCTTCATCTCTTCTTAGTGGTAAATACACAAGCTGTACAAAGCTGAAATGACAAACAAAACTAAAGACATTGAAGCCCTCTCGTCTTTCTACCTGTTTATCATTTATTTATTTCATATGAGCTATTTTTGATTTATCGTTTAGGTACATTTTCGATTTTCCTACCAAACCGTAGCCCATGTAAAACTGTACCTACAGTTTTTTTGAAAAAACATTTAAGATAAAATAACAACAAAAACATTCACAATATTTTCGGTCTGGTATGCTCATGGGCAATTAGGAAAACGAATTGGGCATAGACCTTTTCGGCATTCTTTGACTATTTACTGTCGCTATATTTCCCCAAAAACGCACACACACACACTTTTATGCACATGTAAAGTTACTTTAGCCCATTCTTAGCGAAAGTATGGGATTAACACGTAAATTGTCATGTTTATAAAAAAAAACTTTTATTAGATAATAATCCGAAATGAAAATGAAAAGCTTCGTAAAGACGACCAAATGAAAAACTCCCCCGTGTGGCAGTGAATGAGATGCAGGTCCGTGAGTCAATATCGCGGGTTCGGGTCCCGGGCGCGGCACTTAGCGACTGTATTACGGACCGTTTACTCGCCAGTGATGTTGCCTTCGTTGACACATCCCAGACAAAAAAGGTGACTGACGCCCAATTTTGAAATGAAAAAAAAATATTAGAATTATTTTTATAAGTATTTTCTTCTCATTTACAGAGATCATCTCTGTAAACATATTTGTTATGAACTCGTAATTGCTTTCTTTGTGCAATAAAGTATTACCTTCGGTTCAATGAAAATGAAACTATTCTCATCTTCATCTCTTCTTGCTTTCCAAGTATGATACATTCTAATTTAAAGCTCTTTGTATGTAATCGTCACATGAACATAATAAGTAACTACACTGTCGTACGTCATATTATTATCATGTGAGATATGATATGACCAATGTGACTCGAATGCTCGACAGCTAATTTAGTGTTACCTACCTTTTAGAATTTTTAGATTATTGTGGCATTCAATATTACCCCTATGATCAAGTTATTCTGTAAGTAACTAAACCAATCTTGCCATCTGATCATTAAAGACGGTAGAAACACAGTAAGGATTACCTACCTACCTACCGTAGCAATGCAATAAGATGACAGTGCAATTGCCATTCGATTGGTTGGGTACAAATAAATAAGTAAACCCAGATGACTACCAAGAACGCCTTCTAACTTATTAGAATTAGGAGCCGCTCTTGTATCCTAACAGACTAATTAACTCAGCAAAGCGTGTTACTATGGGATACCTGTTACACCAAATCGGTTGTCAAACTGGATGTGACATTTGAGAATTGAGGAATATGCACGTTTTCAGAAACAACCCTCAAACCACGCTCAAACATGTAATGTAAAAAAAGTGTAAACCCAAAAAAGATTCAATCCTGTGATTGGTGTGAATGAATACTGTAATTTAACCATTCACAGGTTTAAATATGCTTGAGCTTGAAAATGACTTTGAGGGTCGTTTCTAATTTTGTCTGCTTCATACATGTTCAGTTAACGGCACATCAGGCTAGCCATTTCCGTTCTTTTCTTGTTCTTGCCCGAAGACATTTCTTGGCATAAAAGCAAGGAGGACTAACGACTAACCAGACACTTCAACATGGAGGAAAAAATTAAAGAAATTCATAGAAGTAAAGAAACTATAATGAAAAAGATAACAAAAGTGAAAAAGACACCGTTTCTTAAAAAACTATTTAAAATAAAACACTCTCAGAAAAACTTAACTATTGGTTTCACTCATAACATCTTGGACTTTGCTGACTGTTGCGAAATTAACAAAAACAAAAACTTATTAGTACGGTGTTCAACTTACTCTATTTACATATAGAAAAACCTTAATTTATTATCGCTAAGCCTAGACTTCTCCCACAACGGAATCAATAGGAATTAGAATAGAAGTAACGGAAAAGTTTGTGACGATAGCGGTCTGTTTACCTTCACAATACTGGTGAACGAATTTTACACGTAGACCTGGATTACTTAATGATGTTCCAGACATCATTAATGACTCTAATATCATTAATCATAAGGTATAGATTAAGTCACGAAATGCCGTCGGAGGTTGTCCGATTGGTTTAGTTTTCTTGAATGTCAGTTGCTACAAATTTGTCATTATTCCATGAAAACAGCTAACTATAATCTGGAACAAAGAAACGATCAATTTAATTTATTTGTTTGAACTTTATTACACAAATAAGGTAAAAAGAGGCAAAGGTAATGTCATAAGCTATTCCCAATCTTTGGATATACCAAATTTAAAATCACATTCACAAAGTATACATTAATTGAAATATACTAAAAGTTAAATAAATAACAATGCATTATTTTAGAGACGTCATGACGACAGACATAACTGAACTTACAACATTAAAAACCGTTTCATATCACTTTGTGTTGAAATTGGTTGATTTTTTATGGAAATAGAAATGGAAAATCGTTCATTGCTAAAAGCTTTTTAACAGGGTCGTTATAGATTAGTTATACATTAAAAAAAACAATTTTATGTTGTGCACCAAAAATCACCACGTGCTTATGGCACGTGTAGACATTTAGGTAATATGCTTCTGATGATATAATTTTAAAATAATCTGCTATCTGTTGGCTCTAACGAAGAATAATTGGAATAAGCACGTGGTTGCCTACTCCACCAAATAAAATTGCGTTGAGATCTGTTAAAAATAAAGGCATTTTCTCTGCTAGAGCTAAGTGCTGATGTTTAAGCTACAAGATAGTCTGAGATGAGATAACCCACTGCGACTCATGGCCATGCATGCCACCAAGTTCTATTCACAGATTCACCACTTTTACAGTAATGAGACTTGAGTCTTGCACTTGAGACACGGACATGTACCACTGGAATGATGAAAGACCCAATGGATCTAGGTATTGCGATATAAGAGCTCACCAGACAAGGACAGAGAGATGGCGTGTTCTGGCGTCTCCTGCTAAGATTTATTAAAGCCACAATAGACAAATTATACCTTTGTTTTGTCAGTCACATATGTACCTATGTCGTACAAAGTTCACTTACCTATTAAACTAAAGATAATCGCGCGTATGCTGGTCGCAGCTCGGTCCGAGCGGCGACAGCGCGCGGGCCAGCCGCGCGGCCGGGCGACGTCGCGCGACGTCGGCGGCCGCCGCACCGGGCGCGCCGGGCCTGCTGCCGTTGTCAGTCGTAACTGCCTGTTGGAGGAAAAATAAGTTAGTGATACACTTGTAAAGGAGACCTAAGAGCCTAAACGTGGTTTAGAATGAACTCTGCTGCCACGCGCTAACCCACGTGCTTAACCCTTTAGCCGGTTTATTATGTTGCCATTTTAATTGGTTTTGGACTCTATTTCAAACACATAAGGCTTGAAATAAGGTGGTATTTATTCTGCCAGTACCAGAATACGTGTGAACAAGTGAAGTCAGCAGGTCTGCATACAGCCGCTTTAGGAATGTTCAGTTGGAGATTGGTAATCAATTGATATCTTATGGCTGCGAATGATAATACGATTGATGACTAGCAAAGAAAGATACCTACTATTTTATTTAAGTAGGGTTATTTATTTTTATTATTCTAGCGAAGGAAGGTGTGAATTTTGTGCCATGCATCCTCGATTTCTTAGGTATGAATAATACTATTGAAGTTTAAGCGAAACATTAACAAAGATTTTAAAGAAAGGTAGAAAGATCGCGTGGCTAATCTTAACCAGTGGTTCAGTATCTCGACAAAGGCGAGGCTTTGATATTTTTGAGTGATAAAGGAAGTGGAATGTAGATTCTAGTGCTTTAGAAGTACCTATTCAAATGGAAAAAACCATCAAGCACGTTCCTAACACGTGGTGGACGTAAACACGTGCTCGGCCCCCCCACGCATGATCGTGCTTTTAATTATTTTATTTTTCGGAGAAAGAAATGGTACACAAGAAATCAGTTACACCACTAGGTTGACATGAAAATATAGCAAAATTAAGTTCCCAGTGGAAGTCGAATAACATAAATATTTTGGGGATGAATATTTTATAGAAAAAGTATTGAAACTCACCATACCGCCGCAGGTCACGGGTCCGCGGGCACCCTGGCTCACTGTAAACACACACAACAGTTAATTTTTATATTAATAACTTTGTTCTTGCTAGCCTCCTTTCAATTACATCGTATCCCTGAAATCTTAAAACAATGTGATTTGATTTATTGAAATAGATGTTTACAACCTAGTTTACACATCATTTACAAACTCACATTATCTGATCGATATAAATTTTCCAAATGTTAATCAAAGAATTGTAAATTAACGAAAAAACGAGAATAATTTCTGAATTAGGGGAAATGCCAGCACGTGGCGATGAAGACAAGATGGCGGCTAAAGAAAATGGCGGATATGCAAATACTCACGTCCCGCGTCGACGCCCGAGTGCGACGTGTGTCTGCGCATCATAGCTTTTATAGCGACAGTTCGCGCGGCTGTCACGGAAAAGGTTGTAACTTGCAAATTGATTGATGTCGTTTATTAATTATGACAATGTTTTATAGTTAAGGATGGTCTGATTTTTCTGGCTTAACCTGACAAATCGGCTTATTGCCCCTTAAAATTGCATTTCGAATGCACTGAACCGTTGCTTCCGATACATGAAAGTTATAACTAGAATTAGATACAATTTGAAAAACTAAAAAATAGTTTGCGCGATGAGCTGTGATAATTTAATGTAAAATTCTTTCGTGTTTTCAGATAGAAGATGTATACAAGAAATAATGAAATTTAAAATTGTTCATGCAGGGTCAAAATTGCTACCTATAACTAGTGAAATTGTATCTCCCAAAGTCTTAATTTTCTTGGCAGATCTTGATTAGCAATTCAGATTTTTCAAGTCTTAAGTTCTATGTACTTTGGGTTTACTTGTTTGAGTTCCTTAAAATTTATTGGAACGGTTTTATTTTAGAGCGGTGAAAATGAAAAGAGGATTGACTACACAAAAAAGACATAGAACTAATAAATCTAACGAATCTTGTGCATGTGGCAAGTATTACTTAATTATCGTTAATGTAGGATTGTTTTTGCTTTGTTTTTAACGTTCATTTGTTTTCCCGATTCTTATCTATTTGGCCTCAAGAAATGAAGTTTCGAAATCGTGTTAAAGTAATGCCACCCTCTGGTTTTAGGTGATCGACGACTAGGGTAAAGAGAGGGCTTTTTTCTTTGTAAAAGTAAACAACAAAGGTAAATTTCGTTCGACGCTTTTAATCAATAGGCTAGCCATACGAGGATCTCACAGTTGGTTTGTTATATTTCGTGTACGATATCATCCTGTTTCTGTAAAGTGAAATAACAATAGCCGTTTATTTTTTCAGTCCCTTACTGATTCACAAAGTTATTCCAACCATCCAAGCTGTATCTGTATTTTATTTCATTTCCAGCGGAGCAGGCTAACTCTGAGAATACTTTGGATCGTACATGGTACATAAATAAAGCCGGCCATGTTGCCTCGGTGAATTTAATAACGTCCATCCCACCAAGACAGATTGTCCACCCACCACCCTGTGAGGAAATATATAAGATTGCGGGAAAAAGAAGAATATTTGGGCGGGACTGCCAGGCGTGCTGAGGCCCCGCCCACTCCGGGTAGGCGGGTCCACGCTTGACACGCCTATCTGGACATTATCTGAGACACTGCGGTTATGTTAATCCTGAGTAAATAATTAGAATGAGGGCTACAGTATAGTATATACACAAGGGCGGATCCAGCTTTGGCGCCAGGAGGGGGTCACATAGTCGTGATCAAGTCAAAAAGTATTGTTCAAAATCAAATGCTGCCAAAAAAATATTACAAACATAGAAATTAAAATAGGCGAAGTTTTTGGGTATTTTATGGTCATCAGGATTGTCATGTAGGTGGTAAAGCGCGAGCGAAGCGAGCGCGTTTTTTTTTTGGCCCAAAATGAGATTAATTAGAAAGATGGAGAAAGGCGACCTAGAAAACAAGCATTTTTTTGTATTTTTCTCTTTGCCTACTCGTACTAGCTTGAATTATACCAAACTGCTATGCTATAAGCTGGTTTAGTAGTTTTTCAGCAAGGAGGTAATTGTCATTAGGGCTATTCACATTTGTCTGTCTCAATGATTCACAATTGAGATAAGAAATTTTGCGAACGTCTCCGATAATGAAAATGAACACATTGTATTAGACAAGCGCGAGCGGAGCGACCGCGTTTTTTTCAAAGTAGAGAAAGCTCTTCGTCATAAATATGAGTCACTATCATATCAACTGCTTAATTTTTTACCTGTTTGGCATAATAAAATAGGTAGGCAAATTGTAAAACTATTTTGAGAGTCCCCCTTAGAACACTTGAAAAACTTTTCTTCTAGTTATTTTTATTCTAGCATTAGGGATAATGCATTACCTACATATCATCTTACTAACGATAAGTAACCACGACAAAAACATTTGGTCCCGCAAGAGCCCAAGATCGAATGCTTTTTCTGGGTTTCCTCTCACACAATAACTTGAACTTATTGCGAAAAACTATTGCTTATTGCAAAAACTAATTAAAGAGCAGGAAAGTGATTTCGACAGTGGCGGCGCTGGACCACATGTAGACGTCGGCCACATCAAGTTCGCGAGGCCTCTTTTACTTCGTAGTAAAAAATATATAGCAACAGCGCTCTGTCAAGATAACTGAACGCGAGCGAAGCGAGCGAGTTTTTTTTCTTTGCTATTGTAAATTTACTAGATTATTAAGTGGTGTTAGAGACTTGAAAGAAAGAGCAATCAAATCTAGGAAATTAGTTTTTTTTGCGTTTCTTACGTTCTGCTTATTAAGTAGACAACTAATTCTAAATAAAAGATAGCCTTCCTGGGAGTTGGACAAGCTCGTTATGGCTATCCACGTTGGTCTGTCACTCAATGATCTTCAGTTAGAGAAGAAAATGCGCATACGGCCTCCTTTCAATAGAATATTACACGAGTAGTATAGCGCGAGCGGAGCGAGCGCGGTTTTTTCGAAAAACATTGCAAGAATAATTGTAGTTTATTTACTTTTTGTATAGCTAGGGGCTTCTCAGGAGCGCTGGCACCAGCTCAGGGGGGGGTCATGACCCCCATGACCCCCCCCCTGGATCCGCCGATGTATATACACTTCTACTCTAATGGCACTCTGGGACAGGTAGCAATTTTGTCTGCAATTTATAAGGGGCTTTTGAAGACGAAAATGTACTTGGCAGAGGACGGGAATAACTTCGCATTGTTTGGAGGAGTTTTGTAATTAAACTGAGTGTTGTTATTTGGGTAATTTCTTATTCTGAACTCAAGTTTGGACGGTGCTGAAAGATAATGAAAATAGTTTTAGGAATTCTTAGAATGAATATCTCCGAGACGTCTATGATAATGATACTTTTTAAATGTACATTTTCCGTAGGTACTTACTTTGGGAATTGGTAAATACTTAAACATGATCACTATTTTCATTAGGTGCAGTAAAATAACAAGTGATTCGACAGAAAACGATAAATGTATGTTCTTCTATTGAATTCAGATTTGTTGTCATCTACTTGTCGGGTCCAGTACATGACATCAAATTACCTACACCACCTCGAAACTCATCAGCTTGAAAACGATAATCAATGGTGAATTCCATGGTTTTTTTCATATCAATAGCTTATGAATCAGATCGTCCGTAAAATCGGTAGGTTATGAAATATCATCGTCATTATTGTCAGCCAAATGTCCATTGTTGAAAATAGGCCTCTATCTCAAACAGCGGCTGTAGATAGCCCCCACCGAAATGCTGTGATGTAAGTACTTATCAATTTCATCTCTCCATTTGCAGAACGCGCGCTTACAACACTACCAAAGTGTTACAACAAAGTCATAATTCTAAACTTAAAATAATAAAATTAAATTAAAATAAATTAAATAACTACGTATTAACGCCGCTTGGGTTTGAAACTTTTGGGCCTTGGGGCTCCTGTACGAAAGCCTTCCTAAAAAAGGTCAACCCACTCTTGATTGCGGCAACGAGAGACCGGAGGGCTGGCTCTTTCCTCGCTCAACGACTGAGTATAGCCGTGCAGCGAGGGAACGCAGCCAGCATCCTCGCCGCCTTGCCACACACAGATGAACTGATGATTGACTAGTCAGCAGCAGGTTGAGGTTAGCTCAGCTGGCTAGTCAATCATCACTTCTATTATTTCTTAATTTTTTTATTTATTAATATTTTTAATTTTAGTTAAGTTTAGTTTTATTTTTTGTATAGATGTTTGAATATGTAAATAAGTATTGTTAAATTGTAAACTTAAAATGAATACAATCTCAACCTGACGAGAATTGTTCAATGTTTTGTGATTACTTCTTAAATATGCATGTTACACTTTCTTCGTTTGCTGCGTAGCAGTTCTATGAAGGAATGCGGGTGCCTCTAAAACAACAGTTAGCGACAAAAACAACTAGGCTCTCTGACACAAAATCTGTTCAAAAGCATTCTACTTGATGAAATAGTTAATCCGATAATAGTTAACAGATCCAGATCAGAGTAAAAAAATAGATGTGATTACATAGAACTTACTTAAAACTCGAAGTATTTAAAGAGAAAAGTAAATAATTGTGGTTTTTAACATATTTTGTTGACTACTTTCCTACCTTCCCTGAACTTCCACAGACATTCCAAAACCAAAATTAGCCAAATCGGTTCAGCCGTTCCCAAGTTTCAGTTTAGCGAGACTAACGAACAGCAATCCATTTTCATTATAGAGATTTAACGTTATAAAATAGCGGACAGCTAAAAAAGGTACAAACATTTATTGAAAAAAGTATAAGAAGAAGCTATCACCAATTAATGCTAACATAGGTCTTTTACAATTTTTTCAATCGTCATCATATATGAAATGTTGTGTTGTGAATTTAATTGTTGACTTTCTTACTAAATATAGACGGAGGTTTTTAGTTCAGTATAACGAATTAGTAAATTATTTATTTCCTTCCGAAATTATGAAAATGTAATTTGAACGACAGTGACACTCTGATTAAAGATAGATAGATAGATATTCTTTATTGCACAAAAACATTACAGTTGTATTAAATTACAAAGACCAATGTACAATTTAGGCGGTCTTATCGCTAATGAGTGATCTCTTCCAGACATGAAGATTATCACTAAGTACATGGTATAAAACAAAGTAGCTTTCTCTGTCCCTATGTTCGCCTAAATCTTTGAACCTACGCAACGGAGGTTAATATGCACCACATAACACGACATCCCATTGACAAAATAGACTTTTGCACAAAAATGATCTCATCCACACAACCCTAAGGTATAGAAACAGGTACCTCTGCCATTATATCATTCCTGAAGGGAATTACGAATTTCCATAATCTTATTAAATACGATCACACGATCGGTAATCGTATTTTATCAAATGTTTTTGAGAAATACTAAATACACTAGGGAGATATTTATGTAAGGACCTAAGGCCCTAAAAATAAGGCTGCTGTGGTAATTAAGTCTTTTAAAACGTGGAACAGGAACTGAGTTTCGAAACGTATATTATTGAACATAAAAGTGACAAACAAACCCCTTTTTACTTAAATTTAATTACAACCTTTTTTAAAAGCTACACAGAAAAACAATAAATTAAGGAACTCATCGTAAACTGGGAACAAATAAGGGTTCCACACAAATGCTAATTTTCAACCACTAACATTTTTTCGGTACGATTTTTGAACAAAGAAAATGTGGCCTACACTTGAGGTGCGGAAAATGGCCTACACTAAACCACTGATATCTCAACTACTACATAAATATAATATTGAAAAATCTATAGTTAAATGTCTTAATTGCCTAAATGACTACCATGTGATAATTCTACTTTGGTAGATGGGCACTTCGCATGTATGAAACGTTCCAGACACTACAATTGAAGGAAAATAAGTCATTTCAATTGTCAAAATAAGGCACCTTATCTTAGATAAATTTCTAGCCCAGACTATTATTGTAACATAGCAAGCAATTTTTTGGAATGCACCTAAATAACAAAATATGATATCTAACTAAGTTCAGTAACAATTGGTTAAGTATTCTGAATTTAAGTGTATTACAGTACACACAGCTTTGTAAGACACTAAACACTACACAAAGTTTAAAGTTGTCCACGATTTTTTTTATAACCTACAGATTATACGACGACACTTAATCTCGGCCGCCACCGCATCTAGTTGGTCGTCCCTCCCAACCTCATTTAAAGAGAGGAAACGTAGGAAAAGGACACTCTCCACCCACCTCCTGTTTTTTGTTTCAAACGGGACATATTTTATTTACTAAGTGGCTGTTTTGAATAAAAATGCGGTTGGCTGCCGTTAAAAAGTACAAAATGCTGAGCGGGCGCAACGACTGCGTAGATTTATGCGTGCGGGTAGATTTATCTTGCACTAAATGTGGGTACAAAGGCAAAGTAAATGTTTCGAAATAAAGAAATAGTGAAATGGTCTGCCACATACATTAAGTCTTTCGACTGCAAAATGTAGCTCTTCAAGTATTTTCTTCAGAATCAGAATCAGAATTTATTTGCAACAAAAGTGGTTACAAAGATCTTACACATAATAAATTATACCGTTTCGTCCCAATTAGCTTCTTAATCTAATGCATGCAAATTTCAATTTAACAATTTTAGGTCACTTAATTCAATTTGTAGAATATTCTCATGTCATAAATTAATTAATTCCTCAACACCATGAAACAATTTGTCCATTAGCCAGTAAGTCACCATTTTCTTAAATCTAGGCAATTTAAGAGATTTTAACTCCGACGGTAAGGCGTTAAATACACACATCAAAACTGTCTAGGGATATCATAGGGATATCATTTTTCAAATATTTCATAATGTTAAGTTTGTTTACAAGTTGAGCATTATCTTAGAATAACGCGAGGACAGAGGCATAAGATAAATGTTAAGAATATTACAAAAAAAAACGTTTGAATTTGCTAAAATTTTGACACCTTTTAAAAGAAAAATCTGTCTTTTTTTAACGTCCTTACGATTGTACAATAATGCTACTACAATGAATTTCTTTATACAATCTGAAAGGGTAGATATAGCAGTTTCTGTGTTCTAAAAATTTGTACGTTGGTATCAACATTTCAATTTTTGCAGCCTCCCAAATAGCTATACTTTGTATGAAAATGCTTGAGATATCCCTAGACACTTTTGATGTGTGTACTTTAATGCACATCGCATGGGTTTGTTTTTTTGTAATTGTCTTGTCTTGATTTTCATGTGTAAGGTAATCTTGGAAATGATTTATCTACTGAGTTATGAAGCAAATCAGACAGTTATTTATTGAACTCAGAATACAGAAACTTAAGCAGGATAGTTACAATCCATTTTTTTCACTAATTTTGTCTGGACGTGGAACACGCCTCATTATTTTAATATTCATAATGAGAATATAGATTTTGCTATCGAAGGTTTACCTAATCAAAAATTACGCTCTGATACAGATAGGTATCTCCAAAGTAAAAAACCTTCATCTTGATCGGATCAGTTAAAAATTAATATTTTTTCTCGAAAAAACACCTGATATTAACTCATGAGCACATGAGATGGTACCAATTAAGATATCGTTGAGAATTTATAAATATGACGGTACTAATAGTTTTGGCAAGTTTTACTTAAATCCCCAATTATTTTCTATAAAACTACCCTTAAATTTTTTTGAGTAACTAACTTTAATGCCTATGGGATTTATGTTACATTCAACCAGCGGTTAAGCATAATATTATTACAATAATATTATCACAGACAATTCAAAACATGACATCAAAACAGACTGATAAAGATCGTTGGATTTAGGTGGATGCAGGCTGCCTGCAACCGGCCGCTTTGGCCGATCTAAATCGAAATCTATTTTTAACATTGTAGTTTATGACGTTTTCTATGATAATGATGATCTACACTATCTATTACACCGAAGCAACAAATACAATGATGAGAGACCTTAAAACATGAGACAGCATTTCACGAATCTTTGTTACCCTAGAAATCACAGTGAATCACAGTGAATCACACACTATCCTCTCATTTTCACCGATTCACCTATCGCTCCTCAATCTTTGGCAGTTAAAAGAGAAGGTAGTGGTAAGATCTAGGAAGGCAGTGGTCCGGAATGCCATGTTATTAGGGCGTTATGCCAACGTTTGATCGAGCTCAGGAGTGAACACAGACACGACCTGTCTACGCACAGTGGGCTGGTTAATAAGAATTTGTGATACATTCACTCAAAAAAGAACTGATCTCATATCTGTAGCGTAGTGACTAAGTGCAAAATGGACATGAAATTATATTGTTTTCTGTGTCGGAAAAGCAAAAAGTAACAGCTTTACTTATGGCTACTGCATGCCTAATAGCACACGGACAACATTAAGTTGCATGGTGGGGTGAAAAAGCATCAGGGTTTTATTTTCCATTTTTGTGCAATGTTTTTCTAACTTATTTATTATTATTAGGGTAAAGTTAAAAGTGAGGAAACACAAAAATGGCATGATTTCAAGTATTTCCCCAAAACTATTTTTGCTTGCTCTTACCAACTTTCTCGATATTGACACTTATATCGTGTGACACCTGAAAGACTTTTGCCCACCTGAGCAAAGCATGACAACACAGCGCAACATGTATCTGTCCAGTAAATACTTAATCATGCTATTTTGTACACACGGTCAAATCATAGGTACGTAAGCCAGGGGACAATTTTTGACTTCGCCTTTTTAAATATCATTGCCTGGAAGATAAGGTTTATGATCGATCGCGATCGTATCATGCTTGACCACTGTGCAGTGCGGCGCCCGCGCATCGTGATCCTTACTCGGCTCGATAATCGCGCGGCTGAGCAAACATTCCCGCACAATGCGCACGAATTTGCACTTCCTTATACAGGGTGCACAGTCAACGTCAATATGATTTAATCATTGAATGGCTACATACTGGCATCTTCATAATTTCTATGAGAACGTCAATAAAGTTATTGAGAAAATTCGGAAGTGTTTACATATTTTTAAACGCTGACTTTTCATATTTATTTACTCGTAAGCGTAAAGTGACCCATGGCTTTTGGGTCAAACGTTTCTAGAGTAAAGATCATTTTATTGTAAAAGCAGCATGAGAGGCAAGGTGGATGAACGACATGAAAGAGAATTCCGAATACCGCATTCCTTATTCTTTATTAACTCTGGAAATCTTTTGCTAATAGTAATGAGGATACAAGGGCGAGTGAATAAACTGACGGCAAAATACAAAAAAAAACACGATCACGAGGGATAATAAAACATACTTACTATTGTTCTTGAGAGCGCTTTTAACTTAAAGGTTTTGGGCTAAATTCAGGATCGGGTACTTGAAGTAAATACTGAGCTTAACGTCTCTTTATAAAATATCACTTAAGTTATAATAACTGGGTGATTGTAGATGTGGACGGAAACTTCACAAGATGAATTTGACTGTAAGTTGTGTGACAAGCGTTATACAAGACTGAATTTCGGTCAAGGTTTGACAAAAGAGAGATGCAAGAAAGTGAAATGAACTTCTACATAAAACTGGAGCACCCTGTAAGTAAATGACCGTGGGATTTTACTACCGAGCGTGCGCGTGCGACCGCGGACGCCTCAGGCTCGCCAATGCGCAAGCGTGTATTAGGGTTGCCAAAAAATTCTACTATCTAGATTTTAGAAGATAAGGAAAGATAAGAAATGCTATTGCACAGGAACCAGTGCCGGAGATCCAGAAACAAGAAGGGATGAATCCGACTCGCTGTGGGACGAGTTTGAGTCTGGCTGAAAAACCTACTTTGTCTTATTACTAAAGATCTGAAAACCAGAAAAAGACATTTGGTCATGTTGGCATCAGGCAGGAATCGAACCCGTATCTTTCACAAACCAGGCGACTGCACTAACCACTATGCTACCGAGACCATTAACCTTCCAAATGTCTATTTCTGGTTTTCAGATCTTTAGTAAAGATACTGCATGGAAAATGCTAAAACAATAATTAAACTACTTTGTGTTAAATTAATTGATGGATGACTGCTAAGCACCGATCAGATAACCAGGCCCCTAACCACGTTTGATTTGATTTCGCTCGGCAAAGTGGGCTTCTGAATGTTCCATTCATCAGGCAGGCAACAATAAATTTGCCTCTAATAACTTCGTTCGGTTTTTACTCGTAGTCGTGAGCGTATGTTTTATTATATTTGCGCCAGCCCTACTGATTGTTAGCCGTCTAGAATCTCTGCAAGCTCCGCCACCGCAAATGGTGATCGCGAGCAGGAAGTCTACCACGGAAATCGATAACGATATATGCGGATCCATCGACAGTGCCCCGATACGTTCGCCTAGTAGCTACTCCGTAACATTGTCGTATCGTGGTCGTATCTCTCCACGACCGTCGTTATCATAGACAATAATCGTGAATGAATGACTGAGTAAAAAGTTTGTTTTCACTCCTTTTCACCCCAATTGGTTAAACGAAAACAAACTTTTTTTCGGACTCGTTGCCTACTAAAAAAAGAAGTCGTCAATGTCAAAGTGACAAAATAAATTCTTTTTGACAGTTTCAACTGATGAACTTTTTTTTAAAAAAAAATGTGCTAATCATAAATCAAATTTAGTATTGTGCAGTTATCTTTATTTAAGGTGTAAAGAGTTGTGTAAGTACCTAAATAGTGAATTAATTTCCATGCGTGCAAGTATTATTGTAAACATCTTGTTTTGTTTTACCTATTTTAATTATTAAGCAATGCACTTAGTCCAAAAGGCAGCGAGGTTCGACCGGGAAAGAAGATACGGAGTCCGGTGTACAAAAAATTAGTCAATAGTTGAAGAAATCACAGGTAAAGAGATAAAAAATCGGAAACGATGATGGACACGATAGCTTGGCTGGTATCGTTAGAAAGTTCGGAAATTTGACATCTGTGCAAACGTCAAACTCGATTTATCGTGTACGCAAGAGTAACATACGACATCCCTTGTCAAAAAAAGTTTCGGTCGTTCCTTCGTTCAAACGATGGTCGAAACGATGCGTAAGGGAGTAGGGTTAGACACGAGGAAGAGCACGAAGGTTCGATTATCGTGTTCTGTGGTAGACCTCCAGGACTATCAACTTTCCCGAGAGATAGCTACCGAATTATCTCTGGTGCGATTATTTGCGGATATAGACGTCCAGTTATAGCCTACCGTTCGGAGGGTATTGGCTCAGAAACCGTGAATGTTGTTGAAGGCCCGCTAAAAATCAGCGTTCTGTTCTTCGAGGGGATTGTCACATTTTGGGCCGTTTTGAATGTCAACATGGCACACGTTAGGTGTAAGGCAATAAAGAGAATAGGGAAGAACAGTCCAAATGGACTGTTCTTTTTTTTATGATAGCTTGATATGACTTTTTTGCACTTTTCAATAATTATTTTTACATCGAAAAAGAAATAAAATTAGGAAATATTGATAGAGACGTAACGAGAATTCAAAATAGCACTCAAAAAAATAATATGACCCTTATCTGTTCCAAGTGCATATTCCCTATTGAATTGGCATCCTGTTTTCTTTTATGTTGTTCATAACACAAAAAAAGTAGTAATATTTATATTATTTGTTCTTCATAAATTAAATACCACTTAATTGTTTCTCTTTTATGTTAAGTAAATATTTGAATATTTTTAAAATTTTCTGTCTTTTGTCTTGCATTTTTGTGTCCTCGACCTGACCAAGTCTAAAAAAAACTATTTTGTATTACGAGTATTCTAGCATTTTTAATACAAAACTTGTAGCATATTTTCTATTGGATAGATTGCTAGCTCAAACGGTCATAATTATGGTCGTGGTGGTGACCTAAGGTAATGAAAGACGGTTTTCAGGAGTTGCGTCGCAACTTGATACATTGACATCTTGGTGAATTGCACGGTCTTGTGCTTACCCCCAGCCCTCAGTATAAAAACAAAAATATTAGACCCATCATTGTTGGGTAATTGACAGCAAAATAATACTGAGCTACTTGAAGCATATATTAAGGGTGTCAGAGACCGTTAAAGATACTTGAATATTCCTAAATACATATTGACATAGATGAATACAAACACTAACACATATAAAAACCCAAAAACAACACATTTTCATCATACCAAATGTATTTCCTGGATATGAATCGAATCTCCAACCTTCTGTGGTAGGTATAGCCAACAGGTCGGTTAGATATTTTGTATCCTGATCTATGAGCCAGTCTCTTAACTATGACGATTTTACGGAAAATATCGGAAAAAAACTAATGAGAAAACGTAAGTAATGTGAACAGTTTAGTTGTTGCTGTTAATTGGTACAAAGTAATGTTCCGGGTTCGTGTCCGGAGCACATAAATAAAGTAGGTGTTTAATCATCGGGAACACGAACTAGAAAGGGTTTATGACTTCTGTGTCCAACAGTCTAAGTTTTATGTTTAGAAGTGTAATCTTTAGTATGATTTTATCTTACGCCAAAATTTAAAAAAAACTAATAATTCTCAAGTAGATAGATGCGTACAGAATCTACCCAGCGGTGGCATATAGTCAAACGTAGCATTTTTCTGAAAATGGATGTCTCAAGCTTCCACTAATTTATTTGCGTTCGATTAAATGTGCTAAGCAATGGGGTTCGTCCGCGAAATAGTAGATCTGCTATAGATGGAAGGAGATCCTGCCCGGTACGAAGATATGTCACTTCGATTGATCCCAAAACAATCATAATTTAAAAATCATTTTCTTTCGGGTTGGTTTATGAGTAAGTTTCAAGTTACATGCTTCGCTCTTTGCACTTATTTATTTACTAGATGCTATTGTGATGTTTGTACAAGGCCGTTAAATAGAAGTAGATGCATTTTTATTTGGAAAATTATTAGCTAAGTTTCCTAACAGTGTTTAAATCTAAAACATGTTTGAAAAAATCTACTTATATTTAAAAACAGTTAAATCTATCTATTGTTGGATGAACTTCGTATGAACAGTCAATGGCTCATCAAGCTGTTTTTAATCTTGCTCCAGCTAAATGTCAATTCTTTCCAAAGGAAGCAACGAGCAATTATTATTTATTCTTTATTGCACAACGAGATTGTTAAAAAGGGCGGACTTAATGCCGAAAAAGGCATTCTCTACCAGTCAACCACAGGGGTAAGCAGAAAAATATAGTAGGCGGTGCAACAGTGTTTTAAAAAAAAAAGACCGAAAATGAATGGAATGACCAAAAACGTGTAGACTGCCATCGGAAAATATCGATTCCGTTTTTTAAAATAGTTTTATAATTGTCTCTAGCAAATAATTCAAGACTGTAAGCCACAAACGGAATATCATTTAAAAGGAGATTAACAAGCACTGCAGAACATTTTCTTTTCCGCTAAGCGAGGTTTAATTCCTGCCGTTCTTAATGTCAGCTATGACGTTCAGTGGCAGTGTCAAATGGTTGCGCAGTGCGGCCCTGGGTCGGCAGGAGCACAGTATAAACCATACAGTAGGCTATCTAAGGCCGCCCGCCGTGTTATTAGCCTAGCGTGCACACAGACACGCGGCACAGCCCGTCCGTACTGCCGCCTTCCTATGCCTCCCTATTTTATGCTAGCGTGTGCGTGAAATCGCGTGTGCGTGATATCGCGACACGGCGCGCGACGCGCACGCATACATTCAAACCGAGAGTGGCACGTTTGTATGTATATGTTCTACTGTATGGTTTATACTGTGGCAGGAGGGCCCGTAATGAGGGAATGGAGGCAACGTTACCGTCGCGGTAACGACCTGGATGACTAACGATTGGCTCATTTGGACACAATGGTGGATGAGGTTATACTGACGAGGAAAATGAGTAGTTAGGTAAATGAAGATTTATTTATTTATTTATTTAAACCCTTAACAACTATCCTTACAGGCTAAACCCAATGCGATAGTGTGGCTATAATCTTATTCTCTAACTTAATTAACACTAACTAACATAACACGCTACATATAAAACTACCTTAACTAAGATAGGTTTTTTGATAATCGAGAAAAAAAAAGAAGTGCTGAGTGGCGACAACGGGTTGGCTACGATTACGGAATGTAACATTCAGAAGCCTTGGTCGAAGCATTTGAACTTAATATGGTAAGGGCCGAGCCTACATCAGTTTTACAGGTTGCTTGGGTTTTTTTTTATCGGAGTTTAACACAAAGTAGGTACCGAGGTGTTACAGCTAGATTTGTGGGGTCCACAAGATCACTGTTACAAGTTGTGTTTCATGGAGAAACATGCCACATGAACTGTTAATTTTTCGTGAGACGTGTAGTGAACAGTAAAAAGATCATTTAGATCTAATAATTGACAAGACCTTACTTTGTCAATAATTGAAAACAGAACTATTTTTCCAGTAAGTGCATGTGCATGATGAAAAAAACCCTGCACATTCCCACTAACTTTGACATATTTTCAGTCCCAAACTCTGCTATTTCCGCGTGACGTAACGTTAGGGCGCCGACGCGCGAGTGCTCTCGCGATGACACGTCATTTTCCGCGCTAGTGCATCGCCATCCGAATTTGGATATGTCACTCGCACAGCGGATGAGGTAGGGCTGGCTACCGCATGTCTAATCAAGTTTACGATCTTAATTAATACAAGGCAATACATCGATCAGTTTCCCCTGCTAATTGAGAGGCCATAAGGTTTAATTGTACCTCTAACATACGCTCATGACTATACACCAAAATGAGTTTGTCAGAGGGACACTGATTGTTAGCCAAGAAGAAGATGCTAGTAGGTAAGTTTCTATCGGTAGAATTCGCCAATAATGGAAGCGTGGTCACATCTGCATCAGTCAGATGATTTTGACAGGTAGCATTCTGGATGCGTTTTGCTCAGGCCCCCGAAACTCACGTTTTGCTCGGCTATTTAGACGCAACATTTGTAGTCTCTGGGCTAGGAAGCTAGGCTATGGTACAGGTTACCATCGTACCATAGTCTAGCTTTGTTACATCATACATAGGTTCCGTGCTTTGGAAGACAAATTTCTCTTAAAAAATTTGGTTTTTCTTGTGGATTTAGAACCTTTTTACCCATTTACCTATAGAAAGCCTATGCCCAATTTTTTACTATGTTTGGTTTGTAAAATAAGTGGTAAATATAGAGGTACTCTGACAGAAACTTCTGTTATACTCGTAGATACTTACGGCTTCACAAATAGTCTATGCACGGATTGAGTTTTCGATTTAAATAGTGCATCATACATTTAAGTGTAGAAAAGTTATTTTGCGCCTGTCCAATTTACAATTTCGTTTTAAAAAAGTCATCGATAGTTCGACGATGCGTTTTTGCTCTTAATTTATTTCCAGGCGTTTTATTAGTAACAAAGCAAGTGATTATTAATTAAGATACTTTGTTGTGTTCATAAAGTCTCAATAACAGTGAAAGAAAATGTCAAAATGTTGAATTTCTGACGATTAGAAGTGGAATTCGCTTTCCGCGCATGTGTTCCCAAACCACCACAATCTAGAGATTCTTAAGTCTCAAGCCAAGAGTCAATCTTTTTGGTAGCGAGTTAGTGACTAGCATATTCTTAACAATAGTTATTGATTCCTAAAACAGTGATCCTTACCCTTTTAGTGATGACAGATCATTGTGATATAATGATGTCTTGGCACAACAATCATTGTTTGGAGGAAATATACAGTACCTAACTTCCGTTGTTATTTGATTATATTTTTCGGTTAGCTTTGTGAACCACTTTGGGGGCATTCAGAATCCAACAGTAGTCAGCAGACAACAAGTTAGGAATCACTGCTAAAAGACAGCTTCCTCATTTCTCGACTTCTACCAACCCTAACCCCTTTAAACATTGCACAATCCCACAACCAAGTGAATCTTACCACGAGCACGTAAAGCTCATTTTGCCATGCAAATTCGTGATACCTGCACAGCCGTCAGGTTGTGACGTATGCTCATCCAATCTCGCGAGGGTCGCGTCGGTTTGAATTGAAAACGAGATGATGTGGTAATGTGTGCATCTAGTGATCACGAGTGGTAGTTTTCGGCTAACTAGTGTCTGTAAAGTTCATACAAGTTATCCGAAGGCTTAAGATCTTTGGAATATCAGTCTTCGGGTCACCTTGCTGGACACAGACCTTCACTTCAACTATGTGGTGCTAGCCACTCCAATAGTTTATTTACTGCGGTTTGTTGAATGCGTGTACAGGCGTGTACAGCGTGTACAGGCGTGTACAGCGTGTACAGGCTAGTAATAATCACACTGACAGATGTGGTCACACCCAGGCTCGCTGATCAGTGCTGTGGTAGGTATTCCGGTTGGCGCCAAAACTCATTTCGCTCGTGGTGGGTTTTCTTTAAAATTCAATTTCGTTTGCGACTGTGGTCGTTTGAGAGACTCACTTAAGCCAAATAATATTTTGGCTTAAGTAGAGAAAATACTAATTCAAAGTGAAGCGTATTGATGATTGAAGTAAGCGTGAAGCACCGAGGCACGGTAATGGATAATACTACTCGTATTACCGTGACCGAGATGTGAAGTAATGTTAGCCAGGATGCCACCCCAGGATAATTAACGCGCGCGTTCGCGACTGTTACCAATGCGCGGATGCCTCGAGTGAGGAGCCCGAGATCACGAATCACTACAACGTAAGGGTCGTAAATGATCATCAAAAACGTGAACGTTTGTAGGATTAATAATGTAAGCCTCTCATGAACGTAACATGAGCAAATGGGAACAGTACAGTTCATATTTTGCGTGGACTACTAGCAACGCGGCTATCTGACCAGTGGTCAAGTTGACTGACTTACATAATGACTTAAATCCCAAAATCGGCAGTCCCACGTGTTATTAGACGTTGAACCAACGTAAAAATAAACAATATGTAAGTATTTTAATTTTGTTCGTTTCCTAATAACTGAAGGTATATCGGTGAATTTTGTAACTACTGAAGTTTTGACTTCGAAGAAGAGAAGAAAACTTGAGGGATAAAGTTTTGTGAAGATGATGCCTTCTCTTCAAACTGACCTGACCCCCCCTGACATTGATCCCAAACATGGACAAAACTGAAATGCTATGCCATTAAATAGCCAATAATTATATTCTAGTGCGTGTCTGAACGATGAAAAATAATAGGGAAATAATCTTATCATTGTCATAGTATAATCGCCCATGCATCTTGAAGTGCAACTTCGCAAAAGTAACCATTAAATCATCTAATAATCTTTGTCTCCTGCAAAGGTTTGAGTATAGGCATTCCGGAAAGCGCAACTTGCATCAGCATCAGTACTAGCTCAATCGCTCAGTAATAGTTATAAATGTATTGATACCGTTGTCTCATAGGTTAAGTTTTATTCTGAATAAATTTTTACTTACTTACTAATAGGTACCCCTCAGCCTCAAACCCTAACCAAAACTCTTGTCCAGAACGTATATTAAAGACAACGATTCTCTTATTCTAAAATAACACGTCAAACCAACAGCTGTACAAACGAATTGAAAGCCCATAACTCGTCTCAGTTAAAATCCCATGCAAAAATATTCAAAGCGCGCCTTTAAGGCCGCCATATTATTTTGATACAGCGACACGCACGCCGCCTAGCGGTCGGTACTCACACGCGATGACAGAAGCGCAACATGGCCGCGCAGTCGTCCCGCCAACGCGCGCCGCTCCATCGCACAAAGCATCAACACAACTGCATTTTCCTCTCAACTTGCACGAATTTAAACTCATTTGCATAAATATCTCGCTTTAAGACACTGCGAACTTGCACTTCCTCACTTCACTCCTGCACTGCACTGAATATAGCCGCGAGGTTACTGCCATGCTGACCATGCAGTAATTAATTAAAACACCACACACGTCACTAATTACGATGACGGAGCTATGCCTTCGGCGACAGCGGACCGTCGAATGAAAACCTCCACCATGTTGTTACTGAATTTTATACTCCATCCCAGTCAGCAGAGCCTCCAAGTTTGCCTCCTTCAAATTCGTTATGCATACAGCACCAAGGGCTGTTGAATACCGTTCGCGTTTATTTATGAACAGGCAAACTTCTGGTGGCTGGTGGGACGTACGAAACACAATATAGGCTCGCCTCCCCAGCCGCGGCCGTCGGTGCCGCATACGCCACCTACAATGCATGCGATCGCTGAAAAAGGGCTTTTTATGTATTCAACTTCACAACTCTGTAGCTCATCTGCAAGTCGTATTATGGACCTAATTAACAAGTTAATATGGGCGATCGTGGGGTGCGCGTCTGCGCACAGCCCGCCCGATTTTCCGATGCAGGGACGGACGTCGAAAAATTTGAATGTTTGGAAAGCTGCATTCGGCCGTTGTCGCGGGCGAAGCCGGTGAAATCGCGTCGAAATACGAAATGGAGTTTGAAATTTCTCATGCTATTTGCATTTACCTGGCGAAATCTTTTAAAGTTCGTCGGAGCATATTTGGTCGGTGAGCGTCCGCGATTCCGACTTTGCAATGGTAAGAAGCGTTCAGAAATTCCGCCCCGCCCGTCTCCCCCATCACAAAGTATAATGATATCGTCGCCCGCGTTATTATGGGAGTCGTCATAAATATTTCATAGAGCAGAGGGCAGTAATGACCGAGTGACCGGCGATCTGCGCCGACGATCTGTGAGGATTGGCTAGCTATCGGCGTCGTTAGATACGTAATAACATTGCAAAGATACATTTCATCTGGCTTCAGTATCTATTTATAGAAATAGAAGGAAGAATCGCAGACGCAATAATTGTTTCGAAGCATTGCCTTTTACGAGTATCTGTGCAGACGTCACGCTGACCGGTGATAAAAGCTGCTGAAGGGGATGTCCGTCATGAGGGCAAGTCGTTATAGCAGTTAAATAGAAATTGTTCAGTTCGTCTCTCGTTACTGTCGTCATAGGGACACACAAGTTCCAGCCTTAATGATAGCAAAGATTATAAGAGCAAATTTACCCTCGTTTACCAAATTAATTGTGAGCACTGCATCTTAGAATGTGACTCAAGTCGTGAGAGCTTGGAACAGCTTGTTTATGTAAGAATGAGAACCCTTGAGAAGTCATGAAGGACTCGGAATTCTTCTGCGAGCTCGCTTGCCTAGTAGGCCACTTCAGGAAGGTGGAAGTCTCCTCATCGTGCACGGTAGCAAACTATTAAGTGAAGAGACATAATGTCATCGTTGAATGGTCTCCTATTGTGTTAACGCAATACCATTCAACAAGCTTGGGCCCACCACTGCCATGGTCGCACGGCATGGCAGTCATCATGGTTGTCAGCAAATGGTCGCGCCGTTGAACGATAATAGGAAGGACCTCAAGTTTGTTTACTCTGCAAAGGCATACCTCCTCTTGTGCTTAGTCTTGTCTTAGTATTTCTGTAGACATCCTAATCCAAGGTTGCACAGCTATATTACACACACACAGTTACATTATAGTTAGTTATTAGTTATATTGTACACAGTTTTTGAGGCAATAAATGATTATCTTATCTTATCTATATAAATTCAAGCTTTAATACAGCTAGCTTTTTATGAATGGCTATTTGCTCTCGTCGTGGCCCACTGGTTAAACACTGGCTCGCAACCCGGATAGCGGCGGTAGGCTCGCCCATTATCACGCTGGGTTCAAATTTCCTCGGTGAAATGTGAGTATCGGAATGTTCCTCTCACCATGAAGGCACCAACCAGTGTGCCTATGACTAACCCACCACACCAGAACATTATCTGATACAGTTCACTGTAAGTGTGAATAAAAGCTGGGTTAATATTGGAAGTTACTTAGGTAGTTTACATTTTCCTCTCTTTCTATTCGTTTCATAAATTTGTCCATGAAAGTTGACTTGACAATACCTTCCAACCGGTTTTCTGCTTCTTTCAGGGCGGCCGCAATTAATGGGAGTCCAATTAAATAAGTGTGGTTACCTGGTCACACCTTCGGATATAAGATCGTCCACGAGGACTCTATTGTTTTTCTACCATGAGACTCATCTACAAGATGTAAATTATGAATTTTGAAAAAAAAACACAACAAGTCATAAATATAGATTAAAATTATTTAAATAAAATTCAAACTCGAAGACGCACCGATTGAAGCGAATCTGTGGGCAATCACAAGTTGGACACGTCCGTCAGTCCCCTGGCGGGTAAGGTGCCTAATTACCCTGGACGGACACTCGGCAGCGTCCTTTGATCAGCGTTGCTTTGATCGGACGCCGACGCCGCAAGTTCACTGAAGAGCTAGTCGGACACGTATTGATCTATTATTGGCAGTAAACTTTTTCGTACCGGTTTATGAACTGAACTCATGGAATGACTTCCCTTATGCTCCTACTGATTAGGAGGGATACAGTCACCCTAAATAGGAATTCAGCAATGGAACCGTGCTAGCAACATCTCCTGTGCTATATTAGAAAATAGTGATTGATAGACTTTAGGCTTACTAATCTAGCCACTATCTATACTCAAGCTCAAGTCAATCAAGAAATGCATTTCTTGATTGACTTGAGCTTGAGACCATGTGGGCATCAAAGTTCGGATATTTGGAAAAAAGTCTGAGTCAATAGTTTCTTGAGAAATCGCCTGCTGCTAACATAAATACAGACTACCATAAGGATTTCATTCCGTCCGTTTCGCTCGCAAGTAAAGCACGTAGTGAGTTCTACCGATCTCCTTTGACTGAAAACTTGTTAGAGTCCGTATTAAAATTCAAAAACGCCGTACCGAACTCTGTCCCGATTCCTGAAAACATTATTCAGGGGATCTGAATAATCATTTTGTTTTAGTCCCCGCTTGTAATGTATGCGTGAAGATTGCGAGTCCCAACTCCCAAAGTCCCAACTTTGTAACGTGATTTTTGGTTGGACTTAAATGGTTTTCAAACTTAATTTCGTGGCCATTTTGGAGTCTGGAGCGCTTTGTGCAACGCCTTTGAGCTCCTTTGAGTTTGTACGGGACAGTTGTTTTTTTACATTTATTATAATCTGTGTAAAAGCTGTTTGGGCAAGGCAACTTTGAATATTTAACAGCTCTTGTGAAATTTTCCTTTGATATTCTTAGCTGGTAAATTATTTTTAACACATGCAAGAACGTTATTTATCTTCTTTGTTAAATCTCAACCTGACTGTTTTTGATGTCCTTCAGTCCTATATAATTAACTTTACCTCTGCGAAATGTCTGTCATTCACTCTGTCCAGCAATCATCAAGATATACATTTCCCTATTCTAATTTTCCCGACATATTTTTTTGGTTCGGTAAGTCTGCTACGCCTAAAATGTCAACGATTGCTGATATCTTCTTTAACTCTCTGACTTGTTGACGCTGTTATATTGAATATTGCCTTTAACCATTCACCCAATTTTGTCCCAAGAAAAACAGAAACATTTCATTATCCTAAAAAAAACTTAGTACCCTAATTTTGATTCGATTCCAATTATGTATTTACTAGCTACGTGTGAAATTTGCTCTGCCAAATAAATATTTTAATATGCCAATGTAATTTTCTGACTATAGGGTATTTGAAGCGTCATCCATCCTGTAGTTTCTGACGTGAAGAAGTGAACAACATTCATCCTTCCGACCGGTTGTAAGAACTGATTTAGTTAGGCTATTGGATCAGTGCTCGAGTTAATTTCTCGACAAAGCTTGCAGCTCAAGCGTTGTTTCTTATAAGTTGAAACAAAATTGCAGCTGCAATGTTATAATTTAAAGGTTTTCCAAACGGCTGCACACTGTTGCTAATATCTTCCTATTTCTGCCGACACACTGACTTTCTATCTAACGTCTTTGCGATAAAGCATATTTCCGTAGACGGTGAATTAAATTTGCCATCAGAGTAAGTGATTCCTCTCAGTGTGGCCATAAAAATGGTAATGTAGCAAAAACAAATAGCGTCTAATGTATGCGCGAGGGGACGAATTAGGGTATGTACTTAAGGAGTCTTTGTTTGTATTTGTGCAGACAAAAGAAGATGAAGATAACAAGGAAATGTAATTGCTAAATTAATTGACTGGTTGGCAGTAAGTATTAGACGGACCTGTATTAACATGTGAAGCGAATGCTTAGGGAACTATTTGATGCCATTATTATCCTGGAGACTTACAATTTAGAAGTCAAGTAGGTATTAAGGTGACTTTGGAGAACCTGGACTCTGTATAGTAAGCATACTCTTAATCTCATTGAAGCTCAAGGCTCCAGCTTCGACAACTTGATGTGATGAAATTACGTTACATTGTAAGCAAATGTAACCTAGTGTTAAAATGCTGAGAATGTTCACGCGGTTGTTTTATTTGAAGGTCTTGAATTTTGCATGAAACGTTCTTTTAAAAGTACCGTAAGCTTTAGTTTACAGAATAGGCGTGTCAGGACATTGCAATTTAAACGAACCTTGAACTTCTACTCGAGTCTTCTTTTTAGTCTTTTTTAAGACTTAACTCTTCAAGCTCACGGTTTTATAACTCACTTCGAACTCTAAAAGTTTAGTAGCTTTGACGAGAAGTGCTAGTTCCCGACTAACTAACTTTTTCTCAACACTAATACCACGGTCAAGTTTACTTGCTACAAACCATAGAAAACGCATCACAAAAATACGTTCGCTATGCATGTTATATCAAATACACTACACGATATATTACTGCGTCTATAGCCAGATACATACAGGAATCTCTAACAAGAACATTAAAATTGCTTGATCAGTTTTAAAATTTATAAAAAACGTCACTAGAAATCAAATCAGCGCCTATCAAATCAAGTTGGGAGTACAAAGTTTGATAGTACCTACTTAATTTCAAATTAAATACGTACTAACTACTAAGGTCTCTACACTGTAGATTTTGTAATGAAGTATGCATTATCTTGGTATTTTCTTCCCCATTATTATATCTGAAAATGTTACCTACCTTCGCATGGGCATCTTCATAATTACCTTCCATCTGCCTCCTCCTTCCACTTGATTTAGCAACAATATTTTCCTGGACCATCCATCATGTCCGGTAAATAAGGGAACGCGGTAACACCCTATTGGCTGATAATCATATACTGGGCCTTTGAATTTTTCTATATTGTGAAGTGTGTTGTGAAGATAATCAATAAGACTTTTGGTTTCAGGTGCGATGTTGAGCTGACAGTGATGGGAGAAAATGAAAGGAATAGGTAAGTGAGTTGATTCATTTTGTTGGACTTGTGTATGTTGCTGGCCCTGAAATACTACCGTCTATTGTTTTCGTACATTTGTGGCGCTTTGTTTGGGTAAATAATGATTTAATCTTGACGTTTTTAATTCATTTGATGTTAGTTACATACAACAGACGTGAGATACGGACCTTAAATAAAGCGGCTATTAATGTGATGAGCAACATGTCTATTCCCCGAAAGCATTCCTTAATATAAATTTGAGTTTTCATTATGTATTTATACTTTCAGAGTACATATGTTCATGATGAGGAAATGAAATATTTTTCATTTCCTTTCATTTCATTTCAAACAATGAAAGAAACAAATAGTAACCATATAATTAATCGTTTTAGTTAATTTCGATAGGTGTTGAGTTAGACAAAAGATTTTAGGGACTTCATCAAAATTGGAGGAACTTAGGACTAAATTACCTACGTAGCTGCATTTGAATATTTAGAAAGAAAATCTTTTTAATCTGCTTAATCAGATGCAAAAAACTTCAGTTTTTGAGTATAATTCAAAACGCATCACAGCCCAGCCAAATAAATGCAATTAAAAAGTGCAAATGCGACGACCCTTTGCTTTTGTGTTCCGTAGAAAATAAATATAATAAATCCGCTTTAGCTAAATACAAACTGCGGCGCGGAAATGATGGATTTGCAACGAAAATACTCGGAATTTATTCAAATTAATACAGCCAGCCGAACCGCGCTTATGTCGTGTTTTTGTTTTTACCAATGCTTTTGTAAAGGTACGTACATTTTTAACGGGGAGGGCTATGTCCTCGGGTCGTATTCATTAACGATCCCCGGATTTGTTGAAGATATCGTTGAATCTAGATTTACGTACTATTGTACGTACTCCAAGGAAACGCCTGGAGTACGCCTAATCTAGCTAGACTCAGGTTTAATTGTTGTCCTGAATCATTATTTGTTAGGTCAACAACAAGACTTTCATTAATGATTCGTAAACTGAATACGGGGGTAACAATAAAACATGGGCATTGGAAACAAAATTATATGTATTTATTTAAGGTCACCGACAATGTCGAACCAACAGTATGCCATGTATGTCAAGTAAAGTTTGCCCTAATGTACCCTACTTACCGGTAACATCATTGCAGAGACTAGTCAATACAGAATATCTTAATAGGGACGAAAGCTTTGATAGACCTTGAACTTGTGTAAAGATGAAATGTCTCTCATCATCATTATCATATCAGCGGAACGACGCCCACTGCTGGGCATAAGCCTCCCCCAAGGATCTCCACAACGATCGGTCTTGCGCTGTCTGCTTCCAGCGGCTTCCCGCGTGCGCACGGATTGACGAAATGTCATTACTTCATAGTTATTTCGAACTATAAGTATCTTCTATGTTCCTTCATTATAAATGAAAATGATTGCATCTTGGAGATTTAATCCTTATCATTGCATCCTGAATGCGAGTGATAAGCCATTGAGTGTCCTCCCTTGGGCTCAAAGGTCGACTTCAAGCACCCTCGCGATTTACATGCGGAATGGCGGGGAAACAACGCTTACTTAGTCGCTTTGTGAGTTTACGATCTCACAAATGCTGGAAGACGAATTGAGTGATAATACTTTTTGAGAATCTACGCAAACCTTTTAACACTTTGTTGGTATTAACGAAAGTGAGTTATAGTCTAGGTAGATAGACGAGGTTTTAATATTCTTGACAAGCATCAGGTAAGGAGTATCTTTATAAATAAATAAAAAAAAATAAAAAAAAAAATAAAAATTGTTTATTTCGGACAACATAAATCCATAGATTGTTAGTGACAAATTCTTATTTAAAACTATGTTAGTAAAATGAAGCTATTTACACAATGCGAAAATCAAAAACAAGCAAAAATAGTGGACATAGTGAAGCAAAAACAGATTGCTAAGAGCTACCAAAGAAATTAGTTTCCGTGGTAACTCTCCGCACCATACACCTCCACAGCGGTGAGGTATGCCTGTCTGCTATGGTCATCAGGATGCTGTTGTGACTGTCCCGCAGCCTGCGGATCAGGGATACTGTCTTTTTGCGGATGACGGCCATAAAACCGTCCGTTTGATACTCCGCAAACATCCCCGATGCACTGCAGAAACGAGGCAGCCCCAACATCATCCTGAAGATATTATTATATTGGACACGTAGGGTATCCAGCGACCTTTTGGAGTATGCGGCCCAGAGACTTCCCGTGTACAAACTCTGGCAATATGCTTTAAAGAGCGTGACCTTCACTTCTTCAGTACAACGAGAAAATCTGCGAGCCAACATATTTCCTTTGACCGCCAGAGCCCTACGTTCCCTTTCGATGTCATCATCATCCCTAAGGTCGTCAGCAACGATATGTCCAAGATATTTAAATTTAGTCACACGGTTAACATCAACTCCGTTCATGGTAATTTTGCTGGTGATATCAGGACATTTACCGGCGGCCTTAAAGATCATGTACTCCGTCTTTTTAACATTATAAATGAGCCCGTGCTCAGCTGCATACCTCTCACAGACGCTCAGCAACGTCTGGAGACCACTCATTGTGGGGCTAAGCAGCACCATGTCGTCCGCGTAGCTTAAATTGTTGACACTCACGCCGTCAATTCGACAACCAACACGCATGCTGCTCAACTCCACAATGAGATCGTTAATATAAATGTTGAACAGCGTAGGAGAGGATAGACCCCCCTGCCTCACCCCGCTCTCCAACCTATATGCCTCAGAAAGTGAGTCCGCCCATTTCACATTGTTGGTCTGGTTTGTATACCAAAACCGGAGCAAGTTCAGGATTTCAACCGGTATACCCCTGTCCCCCAGCTTCCTCCAAAGCACGTCGTACGACACTAGGTCGAACGCTTTGGAGAGATCAAGGAAACAGGCATACACCGGTGTCCTACGGGTCGTGTAGTATTGGACAGTGTGCTTTAACCCTGCTATCGCACTTTCAGTAGAAAGCCCGGGCCGGAAACCAAACTGTGCGTCATGTATTTTGGAGTATTTTTCCAGGCAAGAGTTGAGCACACTGTCCAGCACTTTAGCAATCGTTGTTGCCAACGATATTGGACGGTAGTTCCCCATGTCAGAGACATCACCTGTTCTGTCCTTCACAACGGGCACCACAACAGTTTTGAGCAAGTCATGTGGTAGGTAGGAGTGACTTATGCACATCGTGAAAAACAGAGCCAACACCCGCGGTAAGTGGATACCTGCATGTCTCAGATGCTCAATGCTAATATGGTCGTGTCCAGGGGACCTACCACCACTCATCCTCCTCAGAGCGTTGCGCACCTGCTCCGCAGAAATACTGAACAATGGCAGCCCCCCCAGACACCCCTCCACATCACCAAGAGTGGCGACAGAGGGACCCAGCGGAGATTGCACTTTAAAATGGCCCATAAACATATTGGCTATATCCACGGGCTCACTCTTTCCCCCTACATTCACAGGGAGGCCAGGCCTAACATCACTCTTTTTTGTGGCCTTCCAAAAAGTACTAAATTTTTTAGCCGTTCTATGTTTGGCTAATATGTCCATTTTAAGTTGTTCTTGACTTCTCTGGCACCATTTTAGTCTACTTTTAAACGTTTTACGTGATTCGTTCATTAGTTCATAAATTCTACCTGTTTTTGGGCGGTTGTATGCAGTCCACATTTTGAAGTTAAGTCTGGCCACCCTATGCGATTGCTGGACATGCTTGTTCCAACCACACAGATGTTTATTTTTATTGGGGCCGCTACCTCGCTTCCTAGCAGTCTTGCTAGCCGCTTCACCAAGGGTACTTACAATGTCACGATAGAGGCGATCCAGAACCAGTTTGTGTTCATCCAATCTGCAGTACCCCCGACTACAGGCCCTGAAGTCGGCAGGGAAATCAATCTCACGCAATTCACTGTGACATAGTTCGCGATATTTGGATATCTGTGTCTCGTCTCTCTCCCCCCACACTATTTCGCTTCGATTCATGTTGCGTGATATTTGTTTAGGCCTGATAGTACATAGGTCACACGTAACCACCATGGGAAAGTGATCCGAGACAAAAACATCCTCCAAAATGCCTACTTCAAGAATTGTTCTCCCCGCCGACCCCGAGACAACACAGTGGTCCAGCCATCGCCTGCAGCCGTGTGCTGCACTCACATAAGTATAAGCACCCGACCGCAAGCCCAGCTTTTCCACGTCCGCACAGGACCAGCTCAGATCGGCACAGAAGTTACAAAGCTCATCATAGAACAATTCACCCGGGTGAGCATTGAAGTCCCCCATAACGAAAGTACATTCAATGTTTTCACTTTCAACAATTGCGCTAATTTCTCCTAAGACTTCTGAGAAAGTATTAAGGTTGTCTATTGAGTTTGTGGGCATATACACAGAGAATACGATGAAAGAACGCTGCGCCTTCGTAACTCTAATGGCTACTAAGCGAACACTATTACAATTAATAACATGTATGCTATCAAAAATGCCCTTTCTCCACAGTATCGCCACTCCCCCATATGGACGCCCCTTTAACAGACCGATGGAGGTATCAACAGCTGATTTACCGGTATAATCAAAATCATTTGATATTGTCCCTAGCAATGGTACGTCATGGGGAAGCAGACAAGTCTCCTGAAGTGCCACTATATCTGATATATTACAAATATCCTGTAGGTCATTGAAGGATCTCGTAACAAAATAACAATTAAAGCTTACTAGTTTAAGGTATTGATTAGCACTTATATCCATAATTTAGAAATTAATCAGCTTTAACTAGAGTCGCTTTTTTACTATTGTACATAAAATGCACAAACCGTCTGAACGCTATGCCGTTTGGCCACAAATTATCATTTAAAAATAAACTTAACTTATACTTAGAAACATACAGCTTATAGGAATCATACTCTTTTGTTTTTTTCATATTTATCTTTCTTAAGGTAACACTTTCCTCGGTTTTTTCTCTAATGTAACTAATAATGTCACTTTCAGTTGTATCTTTGCTAACATTTGAGATAAGAAGGGGCACTTTTACGTCAGCTGCTTTAAATTTATCGTCCGGTGCCGTAGGAGCGCAGCCTCTCTGACCAATCAACTTGTAACGTCTCGACGATTTATTACGCACAACCTGCCACTCCGAGTCCCCTACTAACGGTTCGCAATTCACATTTGTTTCCGCCTCGCGCCGGCCGGCTACACTCCGCGGTACAATTCCGTGAGTTGTCGTCTTCGATCGAGTGTCAGTAGTAGCGAACTCCGTTGAAGCGCTCGCGCAGGCCGTCTCGACCGGTTTCGGCTGTGTCGAAACCTCGGTATTAGCACGAGTCTCAACGCGCGATGACCGTCGTCTCGTCTCGTTCACACCTTCCTCGCCATTGTCCGTGGATATTGCTCGATCACCGCTCTCGCTCAGTCCCGTTGAAACCACGGCTCGCGCTCGGGACTCCTCGTGTTTAGATGTATCTGTCGCTGTGCTTGAGTAAGTACTGAGAGGGATGGCATCATTTGTATAACTGTCTTGCGACGTTGCCTGTCTTACCGCTGAAGGTCGGTCGTTTACCTTAACAGCTGATGTTTGTTGTGATTCTACCGACACATACTCTGGCAAATATTGCAATCCAATGGGTCCACTGTTCATTTCAAAACTATTTTGTAGACATGCTCCCCTTCTTTTATTTACATTTACTTTGGTAGTAAAATCATCGACCAGGGACGCATGTTTCATATATTCCACTTCTTGTTTGAGTTCGTTAAACTGTTCACACTTTACCATGCTATCTTCGATTACACATAATCTGTTTTTAATCCATAAAAGTTCCTTCACAAAACGAGTAGCATCCACATGATCAAACGTCACTGGTGGAACCAGATGCAAGTCTTTCGCTACAAAAATCGGGAAAGTCTGTGGATCAGCACTTTTCATTAGACTAATGATGTCGTCCAGTTCTCTTGATGTTCTTTTCTTGTCCTGCTTGCGCCGCAAGGGTATTTTTTTCACATTCGGAACCGAAGCAAAAAGCAATGTTTTGGCATTCTTGATATCTTCCGCCGAGAATGATGTTGTACACAACTGATGTATACTTTCTTCGTCCATATAATCCATCACATTTTTTAAAAAGGTCAGCAACTCGTTGATAACAACATTACAGTTACCACACTTCACAATATTAGACATGTTTCACCGGAGTGAGTGAGTCATCGAAAGAAACGATACCGAAACGTCCGCGCTTAGTCGTGCTTTAATTGACTAGTCTGTTTAAACCGATCAATGAGAAGTAGAAAGAGCGCAAGAATTGTGTCAGGATCATAGCAAGTGGAAAGGTTTATTGATCTTTACCTACTTAAACTTCCAAGGAAAAAACGTGACGTTGTAGATGTGCCTAAGAAGAAATATTCGTGTTTAGGAGGTTATTAGCCAAGTAAATATTTTTTTTCGAATACAAAGGCAGAAACATGTTCGTCGCTTCTTCGGACCTAGCTAACGGTACACAACGAATCTTAAGGATCTAGAGATCTCTGCGAAGTGCAGACGGACCAACTGGCCCTTTTCCTGAGGGAGTTCCCTCAAAAGTCTAATGTTAAAGGTGTCACTTCCATAAAGGCGAAGAAACCATCAATCATGCTATAGTGTCATAGACTTGCAGCACAAAGAGTGTTGGTGTGTCGCGCCCTCCAGATAATGTATGCACATAGTTCCCGGCGAGGGCTCTCTGCGCGGCGCGCGTCAAATATCACAGCTCTTCACGCGAGCTAGGGGTGGGAGTATGTCATCAGCTGACCTTATTTTGAAAAATCTAGTAGGTACCTAGTGTGTTTAGTACTAAAACGGAAAGCGTCAGCGTGGCAGGTCCAGAAAGAGATGGCGGGATGAGTTCGACCATCACCACAGTGACTGGCCGAAGATGGCTTTGGACTGCAAAGAGTAGAATCTTTGTGCTGCAGTGAGACAGCATAGGCGTGGCATAGGCTCAAGATAAGTAGTAATGTGTGTTTCAACCTTAGCAGGTTTGGGAAACAAGTTTGACATTGAGCGCAAAACTGTTCGAATTTTTGAAATGCTGTAAGTAGTACGTATAGACAGAGGTTCAGAACTAATGTTTTGCGATTTATCTCCGAGACATGATCTTTTGTCTTAAGTTATAAAAAAGCTCAAGTTTACCATATGACTTACGGAGAGGCAATCCTCAGTTTTTTATTCCGAAAACTTATGGCGAGTTCTAGAAAAGTCTAACATCATAGTTTGAAATAATAAAATCATTATTTCGCATGAAACGACTCCGCAGACGATATGAAGACTTGTCTGAAGTAAATCCTAGGATCAGATACGTTGTACGTAATGCATCACAATTGTGCACACCCCTGACACGCCACTTGAGTATGAAGGCATGTTAGATAGCCAAGGCAGACTTGTACGTATATGTCTTAAGATGAAGAAGAGGTTAGGAAATAGCAAAATAATCATATTTAGAACAAGAAGTAATAGAAGTTTAAAATTTTCTACTGGTTCTGAACTTGTACTCGTGGTAAGTATCAAGTTTGGACAAAAATAGAACGATGCCTCCAGACATACAAAGCTTTTTTTTATAACTTAGTGAGGCGCGCATCTGACCATAATCTCACCTGATCTTAAGTGATGATGTGGTCTAAGGTGGTACATGCCGGCCTAACATGGCTGTACACTGTTTTCTTGAAGAGGCCCAAGTTGTATTGCTGTGGAAACACTTCAACAGGAAGCGCATTCCATTCCCTTGCTGTTCGCATTATGAATGTGTTACCAAAGCGGTTTGAGCGAATCGTTGGGATGTCAACATCATAGGGCTGAAGCTCAGTTTTTTTTGAAGCAGCGCGTCTCCAGCTAAGGAATCTTCCGTTGAATAAGATGATAACTTTTATTATTCAAGTAATAAGTCCATTTTACACCTCGTAAAGCGCTTAAATTTACACACTTAAAAAAGAATGTGTGTATAAACTGCCAACCAATAAAAGCATTGAACCCCCGACCCCCGGAGTTGATAGAGCACCGCATTGTTGCGCAGCGGCAACCCTTTGAAGGGCAATGTCGCGGGTAATCCGCGCCTGATTGATGCTTCCGTCGATTTACTTGTAAACTAGGGGCTGGTAAGGTTTCTAGGTATGACGTGATATATTGGTACTTAAATATGACCGAATTCAGTTGGTTCAATTTGTGGCTGACTCTCCGGTATATTTCTTTAAACTTTCATTCACATCGAAATCGTAAGGGGCAGTTAAAGTTAACCAAGCAACTCAGATAACGGCGAAAGGCTCGCCCCTTAACACGTTGAGTTCAAATTCACTCTACGAAATGTGTGCTTCTGAATGTTTTTTTCACCAAGACGGCAACCATAGTGCACTGCACCCTGTTTGGCATTACAACAACCCTGGTCAAGTGATAATCGGAGACCTATTTAAGATTTGGTACAGAACACAATATCATCTCATCAGTCACCAGTTTGAGACTTGTAAAATCTGTTTAAGCCCTGTTCTTGAAAAAAAAAAACAATATTTACTCTGATTTCAAAAAGTTCTATTCATATTGATTTTTCAACCTTCCCCCTTTTCCCTAAAAGTTATCCAAATGTTTGTCCAAACAATTGAAATTAGACTGTTCGATGGTCGGGATAGGATCGGCAAAATAACGCGCAATCAGTGAGAGAGACGCCGAGACTGAGTTTTCTGCCCTTACTTATTCATGGACATTACTTATGCATGCAGCAGAGAAAATATTACAAGATTTTAATGAAAGAAATATTAATTTTAAGGTAAGTTTTCTTTGCGGCTGCGGGAGACTAAATTAAGTTGGTTCAGAGCTCTCTGGAATATGCCGTGCTTTAGTGCAAACGGTTTTCGCACGCTCTTGCAAAATAAGGACGAAAATGTAGGGGCGTTTTTGGGGTAAAATGATGTTTTAGTGGTGCACATTTTAGAAGGAACGTTGAGAGATTTGTTTTTGTGAAAGTGGTAAAATAATCAGCTCTTTGAATACGAAACTTAGCTCAGCTTGACTACCAGAGGTTCTCGTTCAGCTTTTGTTCAGTTTTGAAAAAATATCGTATTCGAGTCGTAAAATTATTGCTAACTGATTTCAATTAGGTTTTTTTACATTGTTAAATTATGCATAATTATATTAAGGTATAATTTCACTTTTAGGCGTGTCTACATCAGAGTCTGAGGGAACGACGACACAGTTATTTTTTTTCATTAATATAGGTGGTTTGTAAGTTTGCAATTAATCCTAGTTCACAATTTGAGTGACGAATGCTATAACCGAATTCTGACTACGTTTTCTACCTTAAAACACCCTAACCATCAAATTTATGTCATAAAACTCCTAATTTCAGTAGGTGTGCAAAATAATACATCATTATACGTCTCGAGGCGCATCGGTAATGTACGCAAAAGACACAGTCAGGGTGGTTTATTCAAATTCCCGTCGACGGCAGTTGAGGCGTAAAAAATATGAATACGATTTCCTCACGCACTTAGAGAAGTTTCGGCGCCAAATGAAGCATATTTCGGCCCATAACACTCGCATTATTCAAAAAGTCCGCAAAGCTTCGCATGAACGGGACGACGGCGGGAGACACTTGCGACTAGTTTAGAAAATGAGAAGAAAAAAGATGGAATCAAATCTTTACAGAGAGACTGTGGTGGTGGTGTGTGGTGGACTAAAGCTAAGAGTAACAGATTAATAATATTTAGGACATCTTAAATACCGAGATCACCTGACCCGAACTGAGCAGTAAGTAAACAACTTTCCTATTGGGATTTCTTGCTAATTATCCCTATTCGGGAAGAAATCGAAACCACAAGCTGGATATGTCAAAGTACTTTTATTAATAACGTCAAATATGACATACAAACACAACAAAATAATAATAATAATAATCATCATCAGCAGCCGCAAAAACTAAAACACAAATACAACAAAAATATAAAAGTAAAACTATTCCAAAAAGGGTCCATTCGTGGACACAAGTTTTTTCAAGGGAGGTTCAAAGAAAGGCCTGTAGCCTCGGTATTACAGGTGACCATAGGCTGCGGTTATCAGGCTGTCTGCACGCTCTGGTTGCGCAAAACTAAGTAACAAATTTTGTTATTTATCTGTCAATTTATTGTTTTGCGTTGTGTTTCAATGATGATTATATAACTTAATCAAAAATGAAATACAGGATTATAGCATTATGAATTAAAAACTCTAAAAACTGAATTTAAAATATAGTATTGCTTAGGTCAAATCAGTCATAAGATGGTTGCATAAGCGTACCGTGAATGGGCAGACTTTATTCAAAGTGAGTCTTAAAAACACTTGAAGGGAGGCGCTTCAAGTTTTTATACACTTTTGGGCGGCAAATGAACTGAAACTGTGTCTCGCAGATGCTTTCGAAATTTAGATACTTACTGAGTGAAATATTCCTGAAAAAGCTCTCTTAATATATGATATTATAACCATCATAGTAAAATGGATTAGATAATCTTGAAAACTAGGGAATACTTTGTTCGATTAGTGTCAGAGACGGATATCGTTGCAGCAAATTCCTACTAGAATTGATACTACAAAAACAAACACAAGCGTTCGACATAATTTTATGTTGTAGGTTGTAGCTCGACGTATTACTTAGGTACTAAGTATTTGATCTAGGTAGAGAGTTACTTAGAGTTTAAAAACACATTAACAAAAAGTAGGATAACACTACAGATCAAGACAAAAATACGAAGTCAGGGATGAGTTTGTTTTTTTTTTCAGAAAAACTTATGATGACATAGATATCATGGTAGTATGCGGTGTACTTAGCTAGCACGAAAAACTGATGGCTTGCCGAAGTGGCTGCATAACTTTCGGATGATCGCGAAGTTTTAACTAAGGTAGCTTACTTACTGCATGCGGCTTTAGAAACCTACTTCTAACCTACTACATCACCACATGCGAAGTGTTGGGCACCGATGGTATCAGCTCATTTCCACTCTGGGGAGCCTGTATACTAGCAACTATCTCACAGTCTGTGTTATCAATTTCCACAATGGATATTTGGCAGAATTTCACAATGCCGACTTATTTATAGATTATTTCACGTTATTTATTCTTTAGTAATATATTTTTTTAATTTAATTGTAGTGCTATCCCATAGTAATATTTTGACAAAATCAATTCTTAATTTATATTTAATATGGTTAACTAATAACAATTAGTTAATAATTAACCATAATATGGTTAATAATAAGTTAATAATTACCAATATAAGCGTGTGAGTTCAATAGCTGTAAGTTTATATTTTGATGACAGTGGATGAGGGATGAGAAGACCTTTAAATGTTCGTTATACATATTATAAGTACTTCACTGAATTGCTAGACCATCATAAAACAATTCAAGGAAACATTACAAGTGCTTTTATGGTGCTTCTTTTATATTAACCCGTACTTCAAAAAGGGTTAAAGTCGCATAAAAATTTAACTTTTTCCTTTTATGGCGTGAGAAAAAGGCCCAGGTGTGCCTACAGAAGTATATTAAAATGTTTCATGTAAATTCGGCCCATTCCTGAGGCTATATTTCAGAGTATCTGTCTGTATATTTGGTATTCATAGCCGGTTTTAGTTTAATATTGGGGTTAGAGGTTTTCTTAATAACGTTTTTCTTGGAGTTTTTCGCGGGTTAAATGAAAAAGGTCGGTAAACAGGGTTTCCCGAGTTGGGCTTGGCGGTATTTCAGCAATATTGTGATGAAGTAAATACGTGAACTTTTTTGTTATTTGTCGGAAGAAAATTAGGTTTTTATAGACAAGAAAGCGGGAAAACTTCTAACTGAATGTTTCCAATTTTCAATTTCCCACATCCTGTTTTGATTATGTCTGTAAACAAATCTCCACTGACATAACCAAAACATTTTTTTTATTGGATTTTTACTGTAATGACATAGGTACTGTGGTAATGTCCTAAAAATATCTGTAATAAATAAGTTGATGCCTCCTCCATATATTTCGTCTTGTGCACATTTTCGTGACTATAAAACGTCAAAAGTAACGCATACCGTCAACGGTATCTTCGTTTCTATGCGTTACTTTTGTTGGAACATAGTCCTACGAAGATGCTGGGAAAGTAAGTTTAGGTAAATACGTAAAACACAAAACTGTAATTAGCGCTCATCCACTCTACTTACAAGAATTTTAGAAATTTTAAAAAAATGCGAATGCTATATAACTTTTTCATACCTAACCCTTGAAAGGTACACGAAGTAAAAGGAAAGTATGAAAATGAATGAACAGAGAAGATTAATAGGTGGGCTTTAATGAAATCGGTGGTTAATAAAGGCTCAAGGGTCGCCACCAAACACAGGCCCGGACTCGTCGCCAAACTTAAAAATACAAGATGTGGGTCAAAAAATAAAAGAAAGTAATAATACAAATAAAATCGCAAGTTAATTACTTACGAATCTGTTTCATATTCATGTTTCACATTATTCTTCATATATCTTCTATTTCTATTTTTAAATGTCTGTATGCCCCTCTCTTCCACATTTGCTGTAGGTACCTGTCAAAGTGCATGTGAATTGAAGTACTAGTTGTATACTATTTTAGATGCTTACCACCTTATTCATAAAAACTTAAACAGCGCTTCAACATCATGTTCTTTCTGTATAGCTTTGTCCCTTTCATCCATGTTGCGGTCGTAATTTGCGATTGAGTGTCAAAACACGCCAATAGCTTATTTTATGCTTTAGCGTTGTGTTGGCTTTTATGAATAAAGGGGTTAGTCACACGCAATGCAAATAAATTAAATGAACACTTCAGAGCGTCGATTACAATAACCAAAGGTCACTTGTGGCGTTTTCTATTTTCTCGTCTTGTCTGCCTGCAAGATTCAGGGGTTTCAGCGGAATCTGCAAGCGTTCACCGACAGTCATTTCTCCATTAGACTGATCACCAATAAGACGTTTCGTTTTTGAGAGATACATCGACAGTATGTTTCACCTATGGACGTTTCGTCGACAGAATGGTTCGCATTTGTGTGTTTCGACGACAGGCCTTTTCAACTTTGGACTATCCCGAAATCATCTGTGGACGAAAACTAGCAGATTTTATATTAATTTAAAGTCCATTAGTTATTTCGACATGAATTAAACTTGGATAATGTTTTTTTGTGATATTTCCCTTATTTCCTTTTTTCATCAAATCCGCAGATCACTCGGCAGGTAGTTATTTATAATGTTGAGATTGTCATGAACATTCAATTTATTGAGCCCTATGTTCACAACGATTGGTGTAAACATAATGAGATGTACGTAATAATTATGCATATAAGTTCAAATTGAACTAGAAAACTTGTAAGTCCTCGAAGCTAATCAAGACCCTAACTCCTTCCCTGTCAAATATGAGTCGAGGGCGGCTGTTTGTTTTGATTGTATTAATTAAACCAGATTCCCTCAAAGTTTTATTAAGATTAACACCTCTCTTTCTTTTTCATCTCCATATTCATGTCGGATTACTGCAAGTTTGTTGGCAAACTCTTGCCTCTATTAAGCTGGGACTTTCCAAATTGAGTTAGAAATTGTCTTTAATGTTTCTGGTTAGAAATATATTCTTTAATCTTTTTAGGTATTTTTGGAGTTTTTTATTAATTACCTTCTTTTTTAAAATCCTATTATCATTTTATTAGCAGCTTGTGATCCCTGCAGGGCAAAGGCCTTCCTCATTACGTTTTCTACTTTTGCCGATTTTGTGCTTTTTCTGGCCAGTGGTCAAAAATGAGTCAAGCTCGTCCCGCCACCGCTTTTTTGGCATTTGGCAAAAAAAGAGATCCTGTTGTTTTTACATGTTCTTTGGGTTCACAGATACTGGAAATAAATGTCAACTCCTCAGATGCCAAACAAACTGTCGATTCTACTCATAACGTCCCATTGCAACGATTTCGTACAATGAATGTAGAAAGATCGCTTCTTCCGCTTTTCATCTTGTGTATTTTATTGCGTAAAAAACTACCAATGTTACCAAAACGGTCAGAAAGTAAACAATGGCTTCTCGTAGACGGTCAGAATATGAAATAAGATTTGCCTCACCTTTCGAATGAGTATTGTCCAAAATGCTTTCGAATAAACAAATTCACACCCACTTTAAATGTGAGAAGAGCAATAATTTACCCCTTGCGGGTAAAATACCCCAGATCCGTGGAAATTACCATAGCACCCGCGTGATACTAAGCACATAATATGCCACAGTTTAATAACAAAGTCAGTAACAGAACATCGCATGGTTCAGCCGAGTAACTCTGTCTGTTTTTTTAAGGTCCAGCTTTCTTTTTTTGTTACGTAGTTCAGAGTGCCAATTCCGAGTTTGCTCGACCAAACGTGGCGTGGACCATTCACGTTTAACGAGTTGGGACAGTTTAGTGAGCAAAACCCGTACCTGGCACTCAGTACGAAAGTGTAACCTGTGGTGACCTCACACAAAGAGTGTGTGGGGGATCCTGAATGTTCCGTTCACCACGAGGAGGGGCCTCTGACTACCACGTCTGGGATGTAGTTGTAAGCGTATGTTACTTATTTATTAATTCTTTATTGCATAACATTGAGTGGTACAAAAGGTGGGCTTGTTGCCAATAAGGCCCAACAGGTTACTCAGTTACCAGTTCAGACACGGTTGTATACTGGAATTAATTAGCAAATCAGTGTGATTAAGCCTTCGGCTAAGATTGCATTTAGTGTAAAAAGTCACGTTTTTGTTCGGAAACAACTCAACAAACGGAGGCATGTGTACGGTGCAGCGCCCCAATGGAGCCGTCGTACGCTGCTTCTGTTGTTCCAAAATATCAGTTTGTACCTGGATGAGTTACCATAAAAGACGTATTGCTTATATTTGTATCAATATTTTGCTAAGAAATCATAGTTGCCGTACGCCGGCGTCGTGGTCTCGCTTGAATATTTGTTGAAGTTGTGTATTTGGACTGAGCTGCTGTGTTATACAAATACCTAAGTAAGCTAAGGAAAGCTTTTGTTTGTATAAAACGCCATTTTATTTTTGGAAAATATATTGTTATTTAATAACTTAATTTAACAATTTAGGATTACACAAGTTACTGCAGTTCACCTGCGTTACGTCCCCTTATCTTTTACAAAGTATATAGTATAATTGGATACAAAAGATGCGTAATTCCATTTTACTGCCGCTTGCAGGAGCTTAAGTATGTCTCCATTCTCCATCTCGTAACACACAAACAGTAAGTAGGTAGATCTTTCTGCAGATCTGAGTTGTAAATAGTATACAGGAGTCGGAAATTTTAATGACAGCATTTTCGGACCAATTACTCAGTAGCTGCCTTTGATTATGAGATTGGGTGCTGTTGCATTTTATTAGGAAATTAACTTGGCTAACATGATATGTCACCGATGCTCTCCAGGACATTGAATAACTACGGAGACAAATATTTAAGCAGCAAATTTTCCTCTGTTAAATTGGGACCTATGCCTAAAACAGATTTAATATTGAAATGTTGTAAAAACCGAGACCTTGTGCGAGTTTCTCTGTTCAAGCCCATAACTCTTTTTTAATTTTGCTTCGGGTTGAAACTGAGAATGAAACTAAACCCTTTGGACGGAAAATAAAACTGTAAGAACGTAAAGGGCTAATATTAATGTGACAGTAGAATACTGCTCTTTTCCTATGGCAAATCATCATAAACAGTCAAAAATGATGTCCACTGCTAAACAAAGGCCTTGCCTGCATCCACGGAATTGACTCTCTATGAATTGTATTAAGATCAATTATTTGTAAATATTGCGATCTTGTTTACAAGAACTTCTTACAATTACAGCTAGTTAACTTCATATTACCTATCTAGGTTTTATTGTTGACTTAATAGACCTACTCATCTGAACTTATGCAAAGAGACTCCTGAAAGCATTAACAAGCTGCCACTTTGCCCTGACGATATCAATCGATAAAACAAATGTCCAATCAGCGAAACATCCAACTACCTCGAGGAATTTTATCAAAAAGTCGCTTATCCGATCATCGCTCCTTTTATTTTTGTATCCGGCCTTTATTTCAGCGGAGGTAGAAATAAACCGTACACTAAAGCTCCGAATAGCGGGGTGTTCTTCAAAGCTTTCTCTGGCTCCGTTTTTATCCTACTTGACTCGTAATGTGGTGAATTCATACATGAACAATCGGGATCTCGAGTGTTGGGGGTGTTTTTCTTCTTTTGCAACATTTCGCTCGCCTTACTGTGTTGCCAGTGTAGAAGGCGGGGTCAATTTTATAAAACACCAGTTTTTTTTTGTTTAAAACACTTAGTTTAGGACACCATTTAATTTTCATATGGGTATGATAAATAAAATGTTAAAAATAAAGACATTTCTTGATCTTATGAAAACATACAATGTTCTTTTAGGATGAGATATTAATTACAAGACTAAATCTAAACTATGATTAGGCGTAGCGCAACTGCATTCGTAAAATTCAATTCAAAAGTGCAGACTCAGATTTTGCAAAACAAAAAAAATCCTTGACCAGGAAGAAACTGTAGGTTTTGCAAAAAAAAGGGTCCCCCTGTATTATTATGCTATCTCGTAGTTTCGCTTAAGAGGATACAGAAAACTTTCCCCTTGAAAAGGCAGGAAGTTATTATTTAAATGACTAATGCTTAACTTCCTTATTCACAAAAAACTCAAACAGCCCGTCGACACCACTTAAATTACTGTAAAGTTTTATCTCTCTCATTGTTATTGCTGTCCATCCATTTGCGAGTAAGTGACACGTCAATCAGTACACCAATAAATGCCGCAGCGTTGCTTTAGTTATTATAAAAAGAGCGTTAATATTTTCATCAAAATTGATATTGTCAAGCAATAGACATTCCTGGCAACACCGCCTTAGCAGCTTTAAGTCCGCGGCTGCGCGTGAAGATGTTCTCTCCGTTGCCTGTGAATCTGGCTTCGACTGTACATGGTTCTATATGTGCCTATTCGTGTCTGTTCTTTATGTACTCCTAGCTTGCCTTTAAGTTTATTTGAGATACGTATTTTCAGACTGACGAATATAATTGAAAATAGACTGACTGCACTAAATTAACACTCGAATGGGCAGGGCAGGACACTGAGGGACGAATTGATGACCACTAGAATAAAAAGTTTTGGAATAGACATCATTTGATGGCAAAACAACATTAGACGCCAACGGACAGAGAACAGACGAAATGTTTAAAAATATTTTTGGTTTTTGTACCTGTCAAATGAGATGAGATCCGCAAATTTTATCATTCGGAAATATTTTTTTTATTGAACTGTCAAAAACAGAACGACGTTTATCGGGGCAGCTAGTTCAAATAAAGATGATATTTTTTGATTAAAAGTGTCATAGCTAACGCAAGAAAAGCAACCGGATATTATATAGTTCACTGTCTGTTCAAACTACACGACGTATTGGCGAAAATTTCGACAAGAGACCTAAGTTGTAACTTTAGTGCCCAAAGCTTCAAGCAATACAGGAACAACCTGAAAAGTCGACAAAAGTGGTGGTGTGGTGGTCGCGAAGCAAACAGGGTGGGGGGTGTGGGAGATGAGTGGTTTAATGAAACTCCGCGGTTTTTCCATGATTATTCATGCCACTCTGATACCTTCGGCTTTCGGAGGAACCGACTCGAGTGCTTGGCTCGTTTTCCCTGAAAGTGCTGCTGTTGTGCTGTAGAAAGTAGTAACTGGTCGGAATGTGTATTTTTAAAAATTAACTTAATTTTTCTATTAACCTACCTCTCTTACTAGTAGAGTAAGAGAGGTAGGCGGAGGTTGATTAGAATCAACCTCCGCTCTTACTCTTCACAAGCTCTAGTCATGGCTTATTCATTGATTTTCTTTCGAAATGTGGCTCATGTAAGGTTTTGCACTGATTTGACCTTTACGGATTTAGGTGAATTTATGATGAATGTGATTTTTACTCTGTTTAATTTGTAACTGCTTTAAACAAAAAAAAGGTGCGTAACGGTCCAGCTAGAATATGGACTATAGTGATCGACCGAACGAGATTGTAAAGCTCAGAACTGGACTTGGTTCCAAACGCATGAGTATGACATTAGCACAAACCCAATTGGTATCAATAAGACTGTAAAATTAAAATTTAATAACATTCAAGAACTTTTCAAAGGTTTTCCACTTGTAAAAACTTAGTCAAGTGTTGCTCTTGCCAGGGGCATCTGGCATCTCCAAGCCTGCTATATAAAACATCCCCAAAGACGACCAGCTACCTCTTTCTCTAAGTCACCAACCAGCCATCCTCATTGAGATACGGTGACCTCACGAAAATCTGTCTCCACCTATATTATACGAGTAGTCCGTCCCGCTTTTATATCGTTTATATCGTCCCGCTCATCCACTCCGCGCGATTGCGTCGCCTCTGAGTGGACCCTCTCTTTCTATCCATTGCTAATTAATTTGATGGCGACCACTCACGTGGAAGACGTTACTTTTACTGCTGCTTGATGCAATTGTGGCGATTTATTTTGTGGTCATTTTGTTGATTTATTTTGGCGAGGGATGTAAAAAGTTGTGGTGAGTCGGGTTTATGATAATTGTCGCTGGATTTAATTAGTAGTATCGTGATTTTAGATATTGAGCTAAAAGCTTTGATGAAATGTAAAAGATGAACGGTGCGTTCGAACTTACGGTGCGGAACTATTGTACTAATGAAAAAAAGATTGACGTTTTAATTATCGTCATTGTATGCCCTGGCAAACGCTCCGCTTAGTTTGGCACTGTGTGGATTATCTTAATATGTCCAAGGTTGGCCAAAGAAAGGATATTCTGCTTTGTGTTTAGGTATTTCTGTGACAGAGCATGTTTCGTCATTGCTGATGTAGAAACTTATAACATTGGTAGAAAAAAATCTTAAAAAAACTTATACATTACATCTTCATCACACATAAACATTCGTACGTCTCATAAATCCGTCAGTCCGCGACAGATGTCCGAATGTCCAAAAAACTTGGCAACTAACTCGCAAAGGTGCTGACGACTGGAAGCGGTCATATTCAAATGAGGAGCAGCTCCTCATTACCATAGCCTATGGGATGTTCGTGGAACTTTGGACTCGATACTCTGTTCGAATTTGTTAAGGAGTTTATTGGAAGAGGACCAGCCTCGGCACTGTTGGCTAATAAATTAAGTACTTATTTGAAGTTCTCTATTGAAGTTGTTTTTTGTTTTCTCAAACTTTCTACATTTCTTAGGACCAATTGTCGACACTATTTAAGTAATTCTGGCTCTCTTTTGTCTTCTTTCTGTAATGCAAAATATATTATCTCTAAGAGACAGCTGATTTGATAACTTAAAACAAATGAAATAACTAGCTGAGCGACTTAAAAAAATGTGGGGTTGGGTTTGAACATAAAAATTTTCAAATTACATATGTCGTATTTATTAAATAAAACAGATTTCTCAGGTTATCCACAGCATACTACCTATGATATATGGACTAGCTAGGCGATTGTGTATTGACCAGACAGTTGGTTATATGATCGTAATATTATCATCATTGGTTAAAAACTAATAAAATTACTGTCTAGGATATTTTATTTTAAGGTTAATATGCGGCAATGTTGACTAATTTATCCAGCAAATGATCCCTCTTCATAAGAGTAGCTTCGAGTTTCAAAATACTGAATTTAAAGTTCTGTCAAAATCTTTCATCATTAGTTCAAAAACTCCAAAAGATGGCAGCACAAAACAACTGTCACCTCCAAAACGTCGTACTTCCCGCCCAAAGTAACGTACTGAGCACAGACTATAAAAAGCATCTTGGAAGCGTCTGGGTCCGACAGGGCACTTGTCATAAGTAACCAGTGATAAATCGGCTCGCTAGCGACATCTTTCGTGTCTGTTAGTTATTGTCCCCTTATGTACACTTTGCAGAATATAACCCCGACCTTGTCAAAATTATCCTTATTTTGAAGAAAATAGGGTAGCATTTGCAACTTGACGACTGAAAAAGTTGGCAGGTTCCTGAAGGAAAGTAGGAGGGAGACATTGTAGCAAGTTCCCAGTAATGGTGGCGGTTATGTCTCGGTTATGATACATTTGTGACTTAATTATCTGTCCTGCTTTTTGTTACTTTGTGTGAAATATGTTATCTTGCTGTTATAATAAAATACTTTTACGATCATTGCACCAGACGCAGTCCTGCAATTGCTGGCAAGTAAATGGTCCGGGAAATTACCAACGTCCGATCAACAACTTAGGTAAATACATTTACAAGTTATTTAACACTTAAATCAAATCCGTAATAAATAAATAAATAAGTTAAAAATCAGTATACCTACTATTGAGTAGAATACATTGCCACTTTCTGTAATCTTCAGTTTATTCAAATATTTTTACATTTTGCACCGCTTCTGTAAGATGCACTTACATTTTTGATAGCGTTAATACATTAATAAATATTAACAGAAACCAAAATATCAAAGCGATACATAGAATCTCGCTCGGCCATTCGTCACTGGTTCGGCGTAATCAATCTGTGTTGTCTGCTATTATTTAGTTCCGACACTCTCCGCTAGGTGGCGGTTTTCCTCATTTATTATGCATACTGATGACCATCTTTAATGAGCGAGCTTGCATTGCCCCCTGGTTTCTTGGAGAATTTGGCAAGAGTAGGAAGATTACGGGAAAAATGAACTGATAAAACCAGAGCTGTAGTCTGCAGAACGTCGTTTTTCCTAGTTTTAATTAACGTACTTGGTTTGCGCTTGGGATTTCCTTAAGTCAAGTAGGTACTATAAGAAAGAATCTACCCAGTACCTACCTACACTAACCTAAGTTAGGTAAATATTCTAATTTAAGTTTTATAGATACTAGGTTCGAATACATTAATCTCATTAGAGTCTCGAGACATGGATAAAAGAAAGAAATTGATGTAAAATTAAATTTTTGATGTTAATACATCTATCGCTAGAAATATTTTTTGCTTACTTAACATAGAAATGAACCTAACCATACTCAACTGGTTCCCATGTATTTGCAAAACCATTAATGATATACATTTTTCATACCTTCATACTTAAAAATATGCACTAGATTGTCCATAACAACATAGTTCAAATAGCCCACTCAGTTTGTTGTCGATGATCAATATCCCAGATATTTAAATTCGTTTATAAAATAAAGAATTACCTGCCACAAAAACCATCTGTACCTTAAACTGTATATATACAAATCTATAAAACGTTTTTCTCTTTTTGTTTTATATTGAAATTCTTTTGACGAATGGTTCAAATTGATCTTTCGAAACGGATGAGCTGTAATATACACAAAAACACTATTTACACTTCAATAGGAAATATTCCGGCCGGCTGGTCAAAGGGGCCCAAATCGCCTTCTAAATGTTTTATATGGACGTCTTGGAGAAATATTGGATCTGATCATGTGTGAAGGGATAGGAGGAAAGATAACATTAAAATACATGACGTTTTAAAAGCCCCCTTCTCTTCTTTACACAGAAGAGATGTTATTTTATTTGCGTACCTGCGTCTGACCAGCTAACCCTCCACACTGGAAGAAAATATGTCAGTAAAAAGTCGAAGATAACACTTACAAGAAGAAAAGTAAACAAATTACCATAGTTTAAAGTTAAAAACAAATAAAAAAAACAAAAATATAAATATATCAGAAAAAGTGGTAAAATCAGAACAAGATAATTTCAAATGGGAGACAATCAGACAACCTCATACACATAGTATGATTAGTAAAATAAACATTCCTGAAAATTCCTCAGTTGGTCCCACTGAAAATCAGCGTCTGAGCGTATCAGGTCCAGGCATTAGCTGAGTGGGGTCCATTTAATTTTGGACATCGTGACACTGCTGCCTGGTGGAAATAATTCTTTGTTTTTATATTGTTTGTCTTATTTTTTTTTTTGTTTTTTCCTAACCACCTTGTTCTGTATGTTTTTATCTGTTGCGATGTTCAGAATCAATAAATGTTTTTTCTTTCTTTCTTTCTTTCAAAATGTTTTAACTGCAGAAGTTGCGAAAGTTAATGCTAGAGTTGATAAAATAACAAAAGAAATAGATATATCATTATTAGTAACAACCTATTTTTTGTCGTCACTGTAGACGAGACAAGGCGAAAACATGGATCTGCATATTCAACAACATGAAGCGTCAGGGGATTAACCGATCGATTTACACTAATCAGATTAATTAAACAAACCGCAAACAGACCGAACAAGTAAACAAAAGCAGTCGATACTCGATAAGTTACGAGCCAGTCCGATGTCCAATCCATCTTATTTCCGAATTAGAGGAGAAACATTCCCCTGCCCACTTTATATGCACCCTGGACGTTGGCCAGAAAGAAAAATAAAGAAAATTTATAGATTCCCAGCAGCCAGAGTGGCCCGTTATGTTTTATTGTTATTGCCATCCTTTTATTTTATCAATGCACCATTTTTCTGGCAACTATTATTGATAAAACACTCCGGGGAATGGTCTCGATGGAATTGATTGGATATGGAGTTGGGTTGGATTTAATAAATGAAAGTAAACATGGAACGAGAATGGGTTGGGCGATGACAGTTCGCAATCAATGTGATGAGCTGTCTGATACAGGTTATCGACTTGCGATTTATGTTTATTCGCACGTCTGTTTTTTATGAAGTTTCTTGGTTTATTTGATTTAGCATCAACAATATCCAGTCTTGTGTTTCGATATATTTGAATACAAAGTTAAAATACGCCTAAAGACATTGGAACTAACAAAATAGGTGGATGTTGATAAAATCGTTGTGAATCCTTGTGAAAGAAGAATATGTTAATTCTAATTTCAGATACCTACCTTGTTTCTTATTATCATTATAGTAACGCTTTTTTAAAAATATGTTTTAATTTTCTTTTTTCTTTCTAAAAAGTGCATTCAAGTGCATAGAAGTTTCATGTTTTGCATTGCATAAATTACTACTTATTGTTACTAAGTATGATATATTTTTGACGGCCTCAATTTCAATTACTTTCAAGACATACCTAGATGTAATCAATCTGAATGTGATACCAATTTCATTTCTCCAATAATTGGTATTCTGTATCAATTCACCTATAGGAACCTTCTATGTTATCCATCCAAAGCTTTTGAGAGGTCATGATCCACTTATTCTCTGAAGAACAGGGGTTCTGAAGTCATTGGAGGTAGTGGCACCCACAAAGAGGAAAGCGAGACGTGCATGTGTGTTTAACAATCATTAATGCGTATATGGTATTTTTTTATGCCAAGATTCAAAACCGTTTCCAAAAATTAGCATGACACCAACACCGTCATTACGACCCATATAAATTTCATTTCTCCATAAGCCCACGCCTGTTCGACACGGAGCAACTCCAGAAGTATCTGCGAGTAATTACTCGCCAATTAACATAGAGAGGGGGTAGGGGGGCAATGAGCGGCTTAATCCTATCTCTTATCTTTTACACGCTAATGTCTTTGAATTTGCATTTGGCTACTTACAAAAAGCTCGAGAATTTAAGATACTTTTCGGGGTTGCCAGGGTTGGGAGTAGGTTTGATTTTATTCAGGAGACTTCTTAATTGTCTTTGGACTGGCAAATGGAGTTTGAGTGCTATTTATGCTCGATAGGACGGCGAACTAAATACGACGCGATAACATGATGCAGACGGGAAAAAATACGGAAGAAGAAGACTGGATGCTGCGAGCTTTTACCACTTAATGAGATTTTAGACCACAGAGGGCAAGTTTCACTGTGGTAACACTGATTGGCGCTATGGTAGCGCTTCTGAGTGCCTATTCCGACATGCACAGACCAAACGCGGTGAGGAAGTAATTCAGATTTCCATAGAAAAAAAAGGATTAGAGGCCGCGACCACGATGCCATACAAATCCGCGTTTACTCCACTCGCCGCGTTTGGTATGTGCATGTCGTACTCAGCACTCGGTGGCGAGAGTCGTAACGGTTTTTCTATGTGAATCCGCGTTAACGCATCGTTTGATCGAGGAAACCCGCACTTAGCCCTCAGAATTATAACAAAAACTCCTAAGTCCTGCATCATACGGCATCCACATCGGATATAATGATTGCAATCAGTTTATCACGATATATTTTGAACCGAAGCTCTAAGCTGACTGATTCAAAAATTATCGGACAGTTTTCTTTATATATCTTAAATCGCTCTGTAATCATAATTTTGTAGGTAAGTAACCTTTAACGAAGAAAATCATCTTTGGGCAGACTAAGAAAAGCTCTACAATCAATACGAAGTATCGTCAGTAAACTAATAAAAATACTATTTTAAAAACAAATGCTGGTCAGCCCTAAGGAATTTAAGTAGGTTTAGCAAAAAAGATAAAGTAGGTGCGGAATCAAAGGCTATGGTAATTGCGGGCGTGATGCGGTAGCGACATCTAGCGGCGGGGGGCAGAAGTAATATCTAGGCCTAATCCTTCCCACTTGCGGCTGCTACTTGGATTAACAAGTAATAAAGACGAGGGTAAACGATTATAAAGCCTGATTTGTTTTTGTTTGTTAAAAAATGTGTAAATGTATGTATTTTTTTTGGGGCCTCGATATTCGCACTTCAATAGGTTCTCTAGTCGAGTCAAGAATGAGAGATTTCGTAATAAATCCATAGTTTGTAAACCACTACTATGATACTTCATCAACTGTGACTGTGTAGAGAATAAACTTATATTTAATACTAACAGACTGAAACCAAGACTTACCTACGCAAACATCGTCGTCGCCGCAATTTTATCATTTTTTTTTAAATTTTTCATTCCCTTTCTTTTTACCTGGCTGCGTAAGACGGTAGGTTATGTTTATCGTGAGTATGTGTTTTTCAAAGCTACAAAAAATTTAAATACTTTCCAAGGAGTATTAGCTTTCATTTGAACAAGGTATGGACTTCAAAATACCCAGTTTTGATTTCCATCAACTTTTATTACGCCGCGAGCAAAAAGATCGATTTATTAGCTTTTTTAAAATGCAGAAACTTTCCGATTTAACACGAGGAGGACAGAGTAACAAACTTGGGCTCTGTCACTCGCCTCGACTCCACTCCACTCAGCCTCCCGAAATACTCTCAAATCGACGGGAGTGCGACTGAGATTTTAATTTTGAATATATTACAGTAATTTTTTAAAAGTTTCTGTTTGTTCGTCCATTATCCCGCAGGTATTTTTTTTGACGGTGCGGTCGTGGACTTAGTGTGGGTGGATGAGGTAGACCATGGATCTATGTTATAAGAGTTTTTTACCTTTGACGGATTTTTACATAAGAGCCTGTACCCTCTCCTAACCGACGGTATTCTGCCAATGCCAAGTTATTCTCAGGTCTTACCATCAAGTAATTTACCATAAAACACAATTTTAACATTTTTTATGTACGAAGTTGTTGATTACTTATATTCTCAAAGCAAATTCTAAAAAGGTCATACATTGTGCACCTGCTCTTTATGTAACTGATTTCTTCTATTAACTACTTTTAGAGGTCACTACTAAAAATTGAGAGTTTTATGAAGGAAAGTAGCTAATTTTACGAAGAAAAACATCTTTGGATCAATCAGAAATATTTTTTGCTCTTAACTGTTGGTATTACAATTTACAAGTAATGAGTATACTTCCAACTCCTATAGACTCATCAATTTTACAGTAGTGATGCTGTACGACTGTTTGAGGCTTTTCTAATTAAGGGTTACAGAGACAGGAGTAGGCCTCAAGAATGACACAGACATACTCTGCTTTTTGCTCAGGCAAGGTCTTAGCTAAATGAAAATATGAAAACATGCAAAATTGCTTTCAAGGCATGTTTTTTAGACAAAAGGGCTTCTCCGAATATTTATATCTCTGTCTATCATAATATATTCGTTTCCATCCTACAGGATCTAAATTGAAAAGTTTTCGGCGACCGAATTCAGACGTAGGTATGTAAATTTGGAAAATAATGAACGTTGGAAATATACGACGGCCAGGTGGACGGCAGCAGACGACTTGCGAAGAGATTAAGAATATTTTTGTTTAAACGTCCATCTTGTAACGGTCGTCTAAGCTAAATATTGTTGGATTGTAGATAGTTAAGAATCATGTTTTTCTTCACAGACTGTGTTAAGTTATCTCGTGGCAGCTGCTCCAATAGTAGATGTCCACGGAAACTGGACATGATTTTTATTTGCCCCGTATTGGAAGACAACGAGGTCAGAAATCAAAAATCATTTGCCACTTTCATTTCGCCGCATGGCTAAAAGAAACTTAGTTAATTAGCTTAGTTACGCGGCGACGCTATTACTCCTGTTTTGTTAGTTTACTGCACTATTTTTTGAGAGCTAATCAGCCAACAAGCTGATTAGCAAGCATCTAATATTACCATCAGTAACCAATCAAGCCAATGTTCTACGCAACTAAATAAAAATGGAAATAGTATGTAAACTGATATTGATATTCTACGATTATAAAATCTAAAAATGTTCAACTAAATGCTTCCGAAACTAAAACTTATTATTGCCAATGCACTACGAAGGCTATTTCTTGACAAACCGCTCATTTAGAACTCGCAATGTAAGTAGATGAAATTGTGTCTAGACCTTTGTCTAAGCCTGTCCCTACATGTTAAATCGTCTAGCAGGACATTACAATACTTTGCTTTGTTTTTGACAAGGTAACGTCCCAAATACTTCCCCAGCACGCAGTCACGCGAAGTCAGTCACCTTTGGAGGCTTGCGATCCGATCTCGTACGAGTACGTTAACGGTGCACATACGGCGCTGGTGCTACCGAAAACGACGTTTTGTATTCACTGCGCGTCTGCTGCACTTGATAACAGTTCTGCTGTATAGCCATTCAACTGTTGTTTTGGTTTCGATGGAGTTTTAAATTGACAATGTAGCGTAGGGGAAACAGCTGTGTTGTGTCGCAAACATAGACCCTCATCTCTGAAAGGAGCTTAGCTAATGGGGTTTGCAGAAGCTAAGACAATTTTGAGAGAGTCATCTCCAAGTTAGGTTGCTCCGACGATACGGTAGGATGTGGGAAGCAGAGGATAGTGTGTGTTAGCGCTTCCTTGGGCTCATATGCATGAGGCATATAACTTTTATGAGGCTCACATCCAGCAGTGGACGCTGACACACTGAAGGAGTAGAAATGAAATGATCGCATTTTGAATCAGTTTTTTCACGGTCACGATCACGGTCTCAGCTGATCTTGAGTGATGACGTGGTCTAAATCTAAGGTATCTACAATAGGCCTAACGAATGCCTATTCAGGCTTTGAGCAGGAAACTCAATCACTCCCTTGTCGTTTGCTTCATGGATACATTATAGTTTTTTCACTCAATTTTATTGTGCATTGACACCAAAATGCATTTTCTGTAAATACTTTGTTTGGTGTGGAATAAAATATTTCTTATTTCGTAAGCAAAATAGATTAAGAAAACAATGACTGTAAGGCCAAATCGGAACCTGATTTCATCTCATTTAGCGATGACGCTTACAGCTTCAGCTAGAAAACTATCAATTGTCAGGTTTCTGGATTCGGTTATTAATGAAAAAAAACAGTCAGTATTTTTGACAGGTGGCACCGTCCTAGCCCCCGGCGTCCTGCAGTTCGAAGCTGTATATCGTCCCACACCGGCGATCGGTCCCCGCACGCGGATACCGCGCCGCATATATTTGCATACATTTCATAACCAGTGAATAGGGGAATAAAATTAGACGCACATGGGCCGCTTTTTTAAAACCGTTGTTTTTACTTTTTTTATCTTTCGCTTTCCAACGGTCGCAGGCCGGTTAGACCGTGACACCTTTCGGCTGGGTTTTGTTTTTCTTAACGCCAAACTATGTGGCGAATAGTCGTTCCGAAATCTCGATAGCTAACTTAGGAAAGCTGAATAACTTAGCGCCGTGCGAAAAACGGGAAAAAATGGGCGACGAAAATTGGCATTTAAAAAAAATATATTTACTTATTGAAGTTTTTGGTACGTATTAAATTACACATCAAATAGACATGTTAACTAAATGCTTAACCTACAAATACTATAATTGCTCATAATTACTTGATCAATATTTGTTAAGATGTCATAAAAAAAGTAGTTCCTCCTAACTATGGTTGAATTTCCACAGCTCATCAATTCATCTAATTTTTTTCCACAACTACTACAATTTTAAAATCGTTCGCAACGGGATTGTTACTATGTATCTGTTAGTGACTAAGTTTAAAGTGGTACAATTTTTAGTTAACGTCTCTGGAGCTTACTTTAAGCTCCAGGGACTTGCAAAAGTGTAGTATTTTGATATAGTTTTTAACAGGCATACGTACACAACATGTTCCATCTTACAAGGCTGTAAGATAAGATAATATAATATATACTTTATTGCACAAACAATTACATTACAATGCTTACAGAGATTCAGTTGCACAATGTAGGCAGGCTGTAATTACTTAGGAACCCATCAGCTTCAGGAGTTTGACTGGGTAAACATTATTCTTCTTCAAAATCATAATTTGCAGTGTAGAATTTTTGCAGAATTGGTCTCTAGAATGCTTTGAGCATAAGAAATAATGTAGATATGTGTATGAAAATACAGAGATATCGCCAAAGTCGTTCTGCTACTTTATTTCCATGGTAACAAATGCTCAAACGGTTAAGATCTATCCGGATATAGAATTTTTCTTTTGGCCAGTGCTTTCACATTTGGACCAAAACAGATCCTTTGCTTGTTTTGATAAATAAACATTAGAATAATTCCAAGGTTTTGCTACTCCGCGATAGATGGCGCTATCTTACTGTTTGTTAAACAAAATTAAGAGGAGTGTTAGCTATTCGTAATACTGAGTGTAACCGAATAATACTTGTATAAATAAATAATTTGAAGTGCAGTAATTTTTTTGCGATTATAAAAACAAAACTTCTCTATGAAAAATACTTTGTATGATATGATAATTAACTTTGTATTTTGTTACTCCAGTAGACATGAGATTTCTGATTAAAAGTGTTAACTCTAATTTTTATGTTAGTCCACTGCTGGACATAGTCGTGCATTGACTTTATTTAAAAAAGCAAAATCAGTATTGAGTTTTTTAACTTGTACCAATTCTAAGTACCTACCTACGACTACCTACGAAAAGTCAACAGTTTTATGTGGTTTTCAAGATAACCACCTTGAGAGACAGACCGACAAACAAGATAATAATATGAGGGTTTCGTTTTTTAAAAAAAATGTACCAGAATTAATCTCATTCTTATTTTTGACGTAGTTGTCGATGGCGAAAGCCATCATATTACTCTATAATACTTGTCTGTACCTAGATGATTCTATTCGTTTAGTGTCTAGACAGGCTGAAGCTATGTTTAATAATAAATTGTCTTTTTAAAAAAAAACATAGTTTGTCAATCGTTTTCTTATTGGCTAAGAATATAAATAAAATTTCAAAAAGCATTTATTAAAATCGGCTTCTGGACTCCTTTTACCATCCGTCTAAATATTCTCATAGTAAAGAATTTTGCCTATCAAATCAAACTTGAAAACAATTCACCCTGTATATCTTGAACTGAAACGTAAACAATAGAGAATTAATAAAATAAATAAACCTGAACCATCAAACCAATTGTAGGTTATAAAACAGTTTTAATCGCTTTACATACGCTCGTAATGATTCCTAATCATTTCAACGCACATCAACGCAACCGCTAACAAACGAGACTTAACTATACGTTATAAACCGCAAATATTAATATCAATTACATCTGTAATCAAACAAAAAAGATGTTAAAACACACCTCCTAGCCTCCGCATTAACGCAAATTTATTCCTCATAGTACAACACATTGAATGAATAATAAGCCTGTGAATTCTTCGTATGATTGTTGCGAGTTGAGTACGTCTCGATGTCTTTAGCTATCACTACGATCGTACGTCTAGGTCTGTCATGCATGAAAGTCTGTGATTTACATTTTGGCTGACCTAGTTTTTTTTCGGTCAAATAATCATGCAATCAACTCAAATGATTAGCATCTATTCATTTTTAAAGCAACATTGTGAAGTTTAGATTGTGGATTTATTGCCAAAAAGCTAGATTTACTAGTCAACAACACAATTGAACAGTGAAATTGTGATTGATTAAGATTTAAACATGACCAGAAGTGAGATGACCCAAGGGCAACTACACTATATCACTTCCATCAATATGACTAGTTTAGTAAACATTTTTTTGAGCTCTACTATCATCTTTCCGTTCCAAACACGTAGGCAAAATAATACGAGTAGTAAGCAGTTACCGTAGCTCGTGTACTCGTAAAACACCAGGATTTCTTTGAAATCTAAAAGGGACATAGAAATTGTAACCAGATTACCTTCATTGCTGTTTATAACTTTCAGCCATATAGGTACACTGGAAATTTGTACGTATGTTCAGAAGCAGTCAGTATTTTGCGGCAGCTAAAAATAATGTCAATAATTTGCAAAAAAGCCAATAAGACTGTTGAGTCTTCCGGAGTGTTGACTTCGGTTCCAAGGTCAAGTTTTTCCCTCGTATTATGCAAACCAGAAATATCGAAAGTACTACAATACCCAGACCCAACACCAATCTCTGTTTCACCAACAAAGATTTGTGCTGGTGCGCGACTCAAACCAGTGGCCCATTGCACCTTATTGGTCCTCGTCAACCGGGTTTTCAATCAAATGATGAATGGATTCAAATGTACTGTTTACTTGACCTCTTCCACAGTCTTCAGTTCAGTTCAGTTCAGCAGTTAAACTTTACTGGCCACTTAGCTACCCCACTAGGCCCTATCTTAGTCAAAATAATGACCCTTCGAACCCAACCACTAAGTAACAAACCGTTTCCCACATCGGACCAAGAAAAATGTAAGTAGCAAGTCATGCCGGCCGACATATGGACATTTCGTTCTCATGCATATTTATGGAGGCGACCCCTCGCCACTAACGAACTGACAAATGAACAAACGCTTTTGCCAGTGATAGTACCGCAGATAGCCGTGATTGGGACCTATCACAGATTGTAGGAGCTTGCCAAGAAATTTGAAGAGCTAGGTTGGGTCCCTGAATTTATTAAGAGCTTGCCAGATATTCACTTTGTGAAGTCTGTATTGGATTGTTCTGAACATGGCCCAGCTTATACATATTGGTGGTCGTTGGGGCCAAAAAGTACTAGGATGGAGACCATTTTGCTGACAAGCATAACGTGGGACGTCCAACCAATAAGTGATCGAATGACTGAAGTTTGCTAGATTTCAGTGGGTGCATTGCAGGCCGTCAACCAGCTGCTCTGGAAGGAAATCTATGGGGGAAGACCATACCCAGCTGTGGACGCCATATTGCTCACAATAAAATACATGAGTTTAATGCACAAACGCTTTTGCCAGTGATAGTACCGCAGATAGCCGTGATTGGGACCTATCAGAGATTGTAGGAGCTTGCCAAGAAATTTGAAGAGCTAGGTTGGATCCTTGAATTTATTAACAGTTTGCCAGATATTCACTTTGTGAAGTTTGTATTGGATTGTTCTAAACATAGCTCTGCCCATACATTATGGTGGCCGTTGGGGCCAAAAAGTACTAGAACCATTTTGATGACAAGCGTAGCGGGGGAATTCCAACCACAAGGTGTTGGAATTACCTGATGAAGGTCGCAGGATTTCAGTAGGTTCATTGCAGGTCGTCAACAACCAGCCGCTCTGGACATCTATGGGGGAAGACCATATCCAGCAGTGGAACGCCATATTACTAACAATAAAATACACGAGTTGAACACCCAAATGCTTTTGCTAGTGATAGTACAGCAGATAGCCGTGATTGGGACCTATCACAGATTGTAGGAGCTTGCCAAGAAATTTGAAGAGCTAGGTTGGGTCTCTGAATTTATTAAGAGTTTGCCAGATATTCACTTTGCAAAGTATATATTGGATTGATCTAAACGTTTATTTGTACGTTTTTATTATACATACGGAACAAAACCCATACATATATTTGTGATCACTAGCTTATAAAAGGAAAGTTTTTTACGAATCCTCAGCTTAGCATTATCCCTTACTGCCAACAGCCTTTATTAAGGCGGCGCTCTATTGGGGTTACCTAGGGGTTGGGGTTATGCTTTTATTGTAAGCTATATGGCAATCACTGCTGAATATACCCTAAATTGATTTCTACAGCATGGTTGCAGTCAGTCGGCATGTACCAAAATTCTGTATCTTAATTCGTCTGGGTTGCTGCGTTCGTCATCAAACAGTCGCAATTCCAAAATTGAATAGCACCAGCCGTGCTATTCCGGCGGTGCACATCGAACATCACTTTACATATCGGTGCTTCACGTTTACCTCAATCATCAATACGCTTTACTTTGAATTAGTATTTTCTCTCATTTTGTATGTAAATAATTAAAAAATGTTCTTTGGCTTAGTTTTTTTCTCTCAAACGACGACCGTCGCGAAGGAATGGAATTTTAAAGTTACCTCGCACGAGCGAAGTGAGTTTTGGCGACCACCGGAATAGCAAAGCAGTTCTTAGGAATATATGTTCTGTCCACAGCCACTTCAACTTCCTTAGCATAGACCGGGGCTACTCCAATTATTCCTCGTAGCGAAATGTCGAGCATAGACCTAGTAAGGGCTCACTTTTCGGACCCATATCGCTTAAGTACTACTGTCAATTTTTGTTAAAGGTTAGGCCGCCTCGCGCGTCACAGAGCTTTTCAAATTGAAAAATAAAATCATCCACACTTGATTATTTCGTTTGAGGTTGCAACCGTTACCGCGCATCACAAGTGCACAATGCACCCTGTCTAAATGGGTCATAACACAAAAACGGCAGATGATGCCGGCGCAAATGTATGCAAATGCATGTATCTCGCGATCGCGGCCGCACTTCCTTCCGACGCTAATTATGCGTGCGCGCCGCTGCCGTGACGCGCGACTGACGACACGGCTGAGGGACTGGATGGTTGAGGCCTGGTGAAACTACCTGAAATACTGGTCTCTCCTCGAAGATAGTCTAGAAGTCTAGATCAATTCCTCTAACTCCCTTTTCCTCTCGTTTTAATAAAGGGTATGAGTGGTACCTAATTGTCATTACAACTTTTAAACCTACTTACTATCCATATAGCAATTTTGGCAGAAACAATCGCGATGGGCTTGATCGTGGCGACTAGTTACTTTTACTCAGGAGTCAGGACAGGACGACATAGTACATGATAGTGTGCTATAAAAAGGGCTGATGTTTTCGCCAATTTAGTTAAAAAACATTTTAATGACAATTTAATTATGGAATGAATGAAATGTAGAGAGATATTTAAGACATTAAGTGATGAGGATGATGTATATCATTTCGAGTGAACATTATGTGAACGTTTGTTTTGCCCTGTTCCTCGAAAACCGTGCCAATGAAAAAGCTCAGACAATAGGCACCTCTCATTGGAAGACTCAATTTCAAACTATTTTTATCTGCAACTTCTCAACATCGCATACACATTGGCATACCTTTAATACTCAGGTCCACTGCTCCTTTTTCTAAATCTTGCTGATGGCTTTTGCAATTCGAGGCCAGTTCACTCTTTGACCCATGCCCATGGCATTACCCCATCTTTACCACACTACGAGTATCATACTCAAACTCTACAGATGATTCTTTTGAATACTTGATCAAGAAATAACATAAATAGCATGCGAAAAGATTGCATTCAACTTGCCATGTCATTTATATTTTATTCTATATACTTTATAGGACTTTCAGTCGAGTTTTATCAACTATGCCATATTTCATGCGGTGTAGTTAGATTGGAGATTATAATAAAACGGTGCAATTAAACACCGTGACGAAACAACGCCATGGAACTAGTACAGTGGCCAGCGAAAACTTCTTTGGGGTTCATTTGTGACGGTAAATACTTGCGTTTATATTACCCCATATCTGGATCTCACGACTGCTTCCCATCAGGTGGAGTGAGGTCATCTTGAAGACCACTATAAATAAAAAAAATAAAAAATAAAAAAAAGAAATGGAATTTACCTATTTTGGAGTTAGTAGCCAGAGCTAATGCGTGATGTACGAATGTACATAATATTAATTTATTTCACTTGTGTTTGTTCTAAAAAACAGCTACTAAATCTTCGGGGATGGATGACAACGATCGAAAACACAAGCAACTCTGATAAATAAATAAATAATAATGAATGATGAAGGCAGCGTGCCCCCGTGGACTACCATGCTTGTCATCCCCTTATTCATAAAAACTGAAGCGATGCTGTAGATGGGTTTAGCGATTGACGTGTCTTGTCATTGAGTCGTAAATGTCGATAGCAATACAACTGGAAGAGACAAAACGCTACAGTAGTTAAAGTGGTAATATAGGGCGCTTTCAGTTTTTATGCAAAGGAGTTTTAAGTCCCTAACTTGCTATGCATGGGCACATAAGTAGCAGGGGTGACGTCCTAGGCCGGCACATACTTACCCACTGGTCTATTGCTTAGACACCATCCCAAAAGTACTATCTCTGCTAAGTTATTCTTGTTAAAATTTGGAATCCTGGATCACTGTATTAGTGTAAGTCATATTGGTGACTCAAAAAATAAATAAATAAGTCTTTCTCATATGTCAAATATCAAAGCATACAACATAGGCTACGCCCACGACTATTTCCAAGATTGTCGCCGTAGTGAACGTAACATTGAAAAGCCCACATCTGGCTGATAACTTTTTTGTACCCAACATGGTAAGGGTTGCCCGTTACGTTAGCCTACCATGATGTGTTCCTACCGCTGTTATCCCGGGATTTTGGGATTTCATCGGTATTTCCCTGCACTGGGGAATCAGTTGCAAATCGTACGATAAACACAAGGTCAGTATTCCGCCCAGATTTGAACTCGAGACAAGTGATTAAACACTACCTGGGAACCGGTGTGTCCAAGCCAGAGTATTTAACCACTGGTCAACGATGGTTTTGGTTCAAAATCTCCGTTGTATTATGTATCTGACTGTACGGGAGTCTATCAGAAATTATAACATAATGACTTATAATAACGGTGAGACCTACCTGCAAGTATAGTTAGTCTAAACAGGCTCCTTTGGGAAATACACCACGGAAATAATTGTGAAAACTTTTCATGTACCTGGAGCATATGAATACTCTTCTATAAAACCAGACCGTTCTAAGATACATTCTGTTCATTGCAATAAAAGAACTTGCTTTCTTGACAGTATTGATGACAAAAGGTGGTTTTAAGATGGTATGGATTTTTGGGGCATGGTTCACGATGTTGACGAACGATATTTTTGCACATTTTGTGAAAGCCCGACATCGTCTACGAAAATAATTATATTAAGTCATAAATAATTAGCGATGTAAACGTGCTAGCTTAATACCTGTTAGTTTTTATTTTGTTGTGTGAAATAAATAAGAAGGATCCTTAGGGTTAATACAGCGAGCAACTGCCACTTGTTCATCTTCTATATTGGATATTTACGGATACAGTGACAAATCCCTTTGAATATTTTATTTTTTAACAAAAACTATCTCTCTTTAATCGTCATCTTCTTTTATCCCTCTTATAAGAAAGTAGGGAAGTAGGAGAACCTCAAACTGGAAAAACTAAAAAATACTTCCTAAGTAAGTACTTGGTAAAAAGATAGGGTGCGAGAGTTTTTAGGATAGAATTTCAACTTTTTGAATATCTGTACTCCCTTGAAATGGTTGTATTGCATTATACCAAGAGGTTGGTTTATATTGTAGTTCACTCATTTATTTAAATCTGCTACTTAGTGCAGAACCCTCATGGGTTATTCTTGAAAATGGGCTGATCTTTTAATTTTTTTTTCTTCTCTTTGTTTAGGCAACCTTATTGATTATGAATGCGTTTTTTGTTCTAGAACCAGAATTCCTAGAATACGCATCGCAAATCCCCGGCCATTAGCGCACACGCACTATTGCGAAACAATGTGCGTGGAGAATTGTTAATTTCGTTGTTTTTCAACAGATTTTCGCACAAAATCCCGTCAGCGTCCATTACGGTATCCATGTATCCATATTCATTAAAGTGCGTGTAGAAATCGATCATTTTTTCATCCGCAAACCAATCGCGCACAACGTGCGTTACGCACGTCACTAGTGATGTGAGTGATTTATTATCGATGTCGACAACTCATTCGTAAAAACCTTGAAATTGAAACAACGTTCTAGCGAACAAATAATAATTTTTTGCTCGTTATAATTTTCTTCCCAACTGCTAGTTTCTGCTTCATTGGTTTTAATAAAAAGTGAAGTCTGGAATTTTAGTTTTTATGATTTTCAGTGTTGATGAAATGTGAACGTGACACTTAGGAGTTTATTCAAGCGGATAGAAGTGGACACTGCCATAATGGGGTAGAGCAGGTTTTAACTTAGCTAGTTTAAGTCCCAGCGACGTGTTTACGAGTCTAATTTACGCACTAAGCAACATAACGTGTAACGTTACGCGTGAAAGAGCACCGATACATCAGCGGAGAAAACCGCGAGTTCCTTTAAAGGCGTCGAAATAATTCCTCCGGTTGCTTGTCTATTACACAAAGCTGTTTTTACATGAAATATGCGCGCTTCACGACGTACAGGCTGACTATTTGTAGAGTCGGATCTTATTTAAGTATAACGCACAAAACCTATGCGAATTGTCAATAATTTCAAATTACTTATGTAAGTTGTAAACAATCGTTATAGTTTGGTTAAGTTTATGTACTAAGGTAGCAATGGAAGTTTAAACTCAGGTAGAATCCAATATAGGATTCTTTGTTCAATGTTGTCGTTTAGGCAAAGTTAACGAAACTTATTGCTATTTTGGCGGTTACATTTTAACATAGTTGCATAAAAAAGAAACTGCCTATACATGAAGTTCTTGACATGGTTCGCCGGCGGGTTTGTGCGTGTAAGTTAAACGCAATCCTTTGTGAGGTTTAGCAACGGTCCGGTCAGACGCACGGCTGCTACTTGTCGATAATCTGCATTTTGGAATAGACACGCACTTTTTTTAAGCTGCGTAGAATGACGTAATTAAAAAATGAATTTAATTAATTGTTTTGCCATTAATTCATTGTAATAGAAAAGAGTAGTGTAGTGATTTTACTCTATAGTTCCGAGTTTGGATTGAATTTGAACACATACTTTGGTTTCATTGTACAATTTGCGGCTAGCCTCCGGTGAGGGAAAACACCGATAAAAAACCCGAACAACCCGGTTAAAGGCGGTAAGCGCGCCTACCACGTATGCTTCAAAATTCACTGAGCTTCATCATCTATTATCTATAATTCATCTAGATCTAATCACCATGACAGCAACGACCAGTATGACTCTGACCATCCCGTTTAGGATATAGTCGCGAATGTATGTTTGATTTAGAAAAGAAATGAAACGTAGGATATATGTCTGTAAACGCATTTTGTTGGACCGCAGTCTGGCAGTTGGACATCAAGTTTCTTAAAGTGATTGGAATCTAAATGTTCATTCAAAGATCAAAAGAGATAGAAATATTTTATGTATTGATAGAATGTTGCAATTGACACTGAAAAGTAGCAGACAAATTTTTAAACCATTACCGGTAATATATTTATGGTTCTGATTCAACAACAAAAGGGGCCCTTTACAAACGACATTTTACGCACCTTTACAAAATGAAGACATACCCGCCCATTTTTACTTGTCACAACATTGACCACACACGTAAAGTACTAGATAATGTTCGGACATGTACTTCTACGTAATAATATGCTAAACTAATTACTAAACGATATCGGTTGGGGGATGTTAAAATTAATCACCGATAATGTGTTTCAATTATTGTACAATAATAACCGTTTGATGAGTTGATGGCCGATCTGACAGTAATGACTGTTTGAACGTTTTCATTAAGGGAATTAGTTTTCTAGACGTCTGAATTTTTTTGCTTGTGTAATTATAACTAGCGAAGACTAATAGTTGGTCTGCAATTATTACCAATCGTCTCTCAAATGCTAGTCAAAGTAAAAAATGTAGCTATTACGTAATTTTATTGTTATGCATATTTAACACCCAGACCAGCATCACAAACATGTACATTGTTCATGCACACAAATGTCTGCTTAGATGTACACGTGTACATAATTATGGCATATGACTGTGGTCACTAAGACACGGCACCAAGCCGACGTGTGTCGGAAAAAATCCACGAAACAAGTGGAGGATGCATTATTCCTGCTATCAGGCAGCATTAAAAATGCATATTTCCAATTTTATGTAGAGTTTTGATTGAACCGGGTACCACCAATTTCTAAACAGACCCTACTAAAATTCAAACATCAAAATCGAACACATTGGCTAACAGTGAATATGCTATCTACCCCATTAAACTATATGACAGGATCTGCGGTCAACGACGCCCAATAAGAATCCCCCGGTCACAGCCGGGGCGGAAGGCATTGCAGGGGCCAGGGGACGAGAGCCAGGGGCCAGGGGACCAGGGGACATGCGTGACCGATTGCCATTAGGCTGTATATTTTCACTAATAACCAGCGTTAATGAAGGGGTAGAGGTAGGAAACATGAGTGGAGTGTGTTATGTAGCAATTGTATTTTCATTTCATCAAAGGAAATAGACTAATTTGGTTTTGTATGTTTTCATCAAGAGATTAATGATGAATGTTGTTTTTTTAATCAAACGTATTGTTTTCTTTGATCAGTTTGATTTTGTTTTTAACTAATGCCATTAGAATTTTAGCAATGACTACAGTAATAAAACAGTTCTTAGAGGGCTATTTTCAATCGCTTCATATCGAGAGCTGAGTTAGTTAAAACTACAGAGCAAAAAATATGAATAAAAGTGGAGTTTCAAAACGCAACAGTTACTTTCAGATTTTAACGGCAAAAAAGTCGAAATAAACAAGAATTAAGCCACATGGCAAGAATCGGTCTACCTACTCATGTTAACTTTCGTGGATCTGGAAATGGGTTATACTGAATATTCTTACAGTACAAGTGCAGGTATTCTTATATGTAGGATCAACAAAGTATTCTATGACTTCTCCCTTTGCGGTCAAGCGAACTTCTGAATAGATCTTATTGAATAAAAAATCATATCACAGGGTAGTCAATAACTATGTGTTGATTTTTGTAAATAAAGAAGAGCATAAAATGATCGAGTATTCAACATTGTTTAAACAAGACTCAAAATGTTTCGTATTTGATGTAGTAACCAAAAGTATCAAAAACGGCCGATAGTGGTCTCGAAAGTAACGGTGGTCATAGAAGGAGCTTGATGGCTAGTTTTGCTTTTTAGAGTACTGTGCGTGTATGTGTTATCTTTTTCCTGTAATCCTGGGTAAGCGGTGCGTAAAAAGACTGTCATGCAGGTCTAAGATGACGCTGACCAGCTCATAGGAACTGCATCACTGTTCTGGTCAGCGTCTTATCTGAACCTCCCAGCCACATTCCCAATGTTGTCCCATGTTGTCCCACATTCACAATGTTGAGTTCTGTCATTGTCATCCAAGTCTGTAACACTAAAGTTGGGTTCAATTGGATTTAGCTGTAAGCAATCTGCTGGTAACTAACAAATTTTAGAGTTGTTTCAGTCCAAGCGTACACCAAACAAACCATTGTTGGAATGATCGATGCTGCGATGCCATAAAACAATAGTTGCTGGATGGATTTGGACATTGCTGACGTGAAGGGACGGGATGTGAGGGGGCAGGGCGAGGACCCCCCGTGGGGGGGGGGGAGGGGTCGCGTGTTATCTCTCCGCTGTTATTTCACGTCGCGCGGTGAACTGCGCAAATAGTCAGCTCGGCACAATTATACATACACCCGGCTCATAGACTAATTATGCAGAGGAGATCGATTATTTACTTATTTCGTCAGTGAGATAGCTTAATGGCAGCTTTGCAGTTGACAGTTAGATTTGTAATGGTCGCGGTGTCGGTGGCAACCTAATCGGATCGCCCGATGGGATGCTAATATTTTGCTGACCATGCTCATGCAAGACGAGGATTTGTTTTTTTGGCCTTATTTGATTTATTTCTCATTTGGATGTTTAGCTGTTGTTACAAAATTTCTTAGGTAATGTAACATGACGTGAATTCGGCATTTCAAGTAATTTCACACAGATTAGATTAGATTTGCAGACCTAATAATTATTATTAGGTCTACCACAGGTCGCGGGTTCGATCCCCGCACAGTACAAACATTTTGTGTCCATGAAAACGTCTGTTTATATTGGTTTGGGTGTTTTATATGTAATTTATGTATGTATTCACAAAATAAATAAGTATTAAGGTTGTATATCCGTTATCTAGTATCCCGTAATACGAGCTTTAGATAGCTCACTTTGGGGCTAGGTGGCGCTGTAATACCCAGAGTTCTATTTATTTATTTATTTTCTTTATTGGGGAAACAAACAGCCTTAAATAACACATAGGTTTAACTACCCTACCCTTGCTATTGCTACCCTTGTAGCACTGAGATATACCTAATTAGTGAACAAGGTAGTTTCAGGTTGAATGAATGATCGAAATTATATTATTGCATCAAAAGGGGAAATGATATCTGTCAGTTCTGCGTCACAGTAGTTCATCTATGCGGATAGTTATCGCAGGTAGGTTCGGCATGATTCGGCGCCATGCGACTACCGCGACACCTGCGAAAGATGCGGGTTCAAGTCCTGCCTGATGCCAACATGACCAAATGTCTTTTTCTGGTTTTCAGATCTTTAGTAAGTAAAGACACTGCATGGAAAATGCTAAAACAATAATAAAAACATAGTAATAGCTTTTTCATCTTAATCTGAAGTTAAATATTTGAAATAATATTTCTTCCGAGTGTTAGAGGTGGATGCCTATAACATTGATGAAATCACCCTGGCTCATAGGGCAAAATATACCAGAAAGATTCGGCCGGTCTGTTAATGGTCTCGGTAGCATAATTGGTAGTGCAGTCGCCCGGTTTGCGAAAGATGCGGGTTCAAGTCCTGCCTGATGCCAACATGACCAAATGTCTTTTTCTGGTTTTCAGATCTTTAGAAAGATGTTTCAGTTTGAATTAATGATCAACATTGAATGGTTTCATCAAAAGCCAATATCAAAAGTGAAAAATGATAGCTGTCAGTTCTGCGCCACAGTAGTTAATCTATGCGGATAGTTATCGCAGGTAGGTTCGGCATGATTCGGCGCCATGCGATTACCGCGACACCTGCGAAAGATGCGGGTTCAAGTCCTGCCTGATGCCAACATGACTAAATGTCTTTCTCTGGTTTTCAGATCATTAGTAAGTAAAGATACTGCATGGAAAATGCTAAAATATAATAAAAACATAGTAATAGCTTTTTCATCTTAATCGGAAGTTAAATATTTGAAATAATATTTCTTCCGAGTGTTAGAGGTGGATGCCTATAACATTGATGAAATCACCCTAGCTTATAGGGTAAAATAAACCAGAAAGATTCGGGCGGTCTGTTAATGGTCTCGGTAGCATAATTGGTAGTGCAGTCGCCCGGTTTGCGAAAGATGCGGGTTCAAGTCCTGCCTGATGCCAACATGACCAAATGTCTTTTTCTTTTTTTCAGATCTTTAGAAAGCTGTTTCAGTTTGAATTAATGATCAACATTGAATGGTTTCATCAAAAGCCAATATCAAAAGTGAAAATGATATCTGTCAGTTCTGCGTCCCAGTAGTTGATCTATGCGGATAGTTATCGCAGGTAGGTTCGGCATGATTCGGCGCCATGCGATTACCGCGACACCTGCGAAAGATGCGGGTTCAAGTCCTGCCTGATGCCAACATGACTAAATGTCTTTTTCTTTTTTTCAGATCTTTAGAAAGCTGTTTCAGTTTGAATTAATGATCAACATTGAATGGTTTCATCAAAAGCCAATATCAAAAGTGAAAATGATATCTGTCAGTTCTGCGTCCCAGTAGTTGATCTATGCGGATAGTTATCGCAGGTAGGTTCGGCATGATTCGGCGCCATGCGATTACCGCGACACCTGTCGCCTTTCCCAGGGAATTTATAATTCGGTCGCGGATTGTGCGGATCGCCTTAATTGTATTCCGGGACACTGGGATTTATGGCGTTTGTGTTTTATATGAATTTGTCTGCGTATTGATTTTGAGAAGAATTAATTCGTGGGTGGAAATTATTAAAGCTGTGCTTTGGGGCTGATTTTAAATTAATTTGTGCAGTTGGTTTTTATTGACTGTTTATTTCATTTTTGGTTAACAAGGCGTGGAGGCTGGTCTTATTCGTTCGTGTGGAAGTATATGCAAGCGTTGAAAATATCTAATATGAACTTAAAAGAACATCGTAATAAGAACACCCAATGTTCTAATATTTTTTTATTTTATATCAATGTATCGGACATTATCCCACGCATCCGTGTCTAGTACAAACTAAGGAATGCTTGTCCTACGTTTTCTTGTAAATACATACTTTTGACATGCAAAGGCATCACCCATACCAATACTAACAGACAATATGTTTCTGCAAGGAAATGTTTGTACACGAATGTTTTTGTTCGTATTTTCGAACTCGCGACTTCTGGTGTAAGAGTTTAGTTTTTATATTAACACTAGTTTTTATTGTTTTTTGACCCCCTTATTCATGAAAACTAACGCAACGCCAAATCACAGAAACAGCTTTTGACGTGTTTTGTTACTTACACGCAAATGGCGACAGCAACAAGAATAAAAGCGACAAACCATAACAAAAGTTAAAGTTTTTATGAATAAAGGAGTTAGTCTTTTAAAGTTTTCTGATGTTGCTTAAATGTTGTACAGGAGTAGATCTATTAAATGTGTGATTTCCTAAAACAAACATACCAGTAAACAATTTAAGTTTTAAATTAGTGCCCAGGCATATAATTGACGAAAGGCATACCTATCTGAATCGCAAACCTCGCCTGTACTGCATACGCAGTGCGCGTGCGTACATGGGTGCGCAGGCGGCGATTTGCGCGCACCCCGATGCGTGAAATGAACGCAGATAGCGGTCACGGTGTGCGCGCGCACACCCCCGGGACAAACCGTGGGTAACGCTCGCACTCGCTGGGTTAAGGGATTTTATCACGATATTTTTCATGATTGTTTTTGAGGGACTTTTATGGCGTCGTTGCAGAGGATGAAGGATGTATACAACACCTAAAAAATAAGCAGCTCACTGGCAAGTGAGTTGTATATTTGGACCTGTTGGCAAATGAAATAGAGATCCTACTCATGGTGCTGGTAGACGTGGGTTTGATTGACCTAAGACAAACATTCAGGTTAAGAATATTTTCTTTAAAATTTGTTCTATGTTAGGGTATTACTGACAGTTTATGACACCTATAGTACCTACAAGTTCTGCTTAGTATACGATCAGTTGATAAAATTAAAACTATTGTGGGTATTTCCTATCTATATAAAGTATTTAATTCATTAGCAAAAAATAAAAATTCAAGTAAAAACGTTTATCCGTTGTCTATTCTCAAATTGCATGCTTTGCTCAGTTTCGGACTAGGCGGCGCTGTGTCTGATTACGGCCAGTGATGTTTATTATTAATAACCTGTTTTAATACATTTATTTACGTAAATACATACTTTTTATACATAGGAAACACCCAGACTAATACAAAGGGACATGTTCATTCACACAAAATGTTGCTGACTTATCTTGTACTTACTTATCATTCAAGATATCTTCCATTAGTTCTTCGCGCCAAGTCTGCCATTTTAAACATAATTGCAGTAGGCATATAATACTCGTCCATACTTATCAAGCTGTATGATTAGTGCGTCATACCCGGCACCGGGTCGCCGATCTGTAGGCGGTTATTTCGGTTCATTTCACGGTTGAGGCACACGCAAATCGTCACAACAACAATGCATCGTCTACCGCTACGTAAATGAGGAAAGCATGTAACAGACAGACAGTTTATGTGTAGGTACTTATATTGAGTTAGGATTTGAATTAGGTTTAAAACTAGCCACTCTATCGTCACCGCTAAATACCTAATGTCTTCTCACCTGTCACATCGTTTACGCCATATTGATTTTTTCTGTTGCGAATTTATGCGAATTTTCCGAGAATTATTTGCTAATTTTCCGAATAGGATCGCAAAATGATAAACACACAGACGAAAAGCTCATTAAATAAGCATTTATACTGAATACAGACTAACGTGTTTTTATTTTAAGCAAATTAATATTAATTGGTTGAATTCAAAAAATGGCGAGAAAAAATCACTTTTTTCGACTTTCACATAACAAATTTTTTTAGTATTTAAAAATCAAATCTGTAACCTCTTTTCACTGCATCTGTATAATACACAAATTATTGATTATTTTGAAATATATTACAGTGTGTAATATGTAATAATCTATTTACAAGTTTATTTTAAACTTATAGCATGCACTTATTATCATAACATAACCTCAACATGAACTTTTGACTTTTTATTTTTCTAACTTTGACGTCTCGTAGGGACGGTCCGTTGTTGCCAGGTCGATACAAATATCATAGACAAATTGTAGAAAAATATTCAATTGAAATAGTAACAGCAAAATCGATTCTGAGCGGAAAATGAGTCACCCCTCAAGTGCCTCAAAAACTGGTAGCTAAAGCTACCAGTGACAGTTGAGACGACATTGGCATTGGTAGCTCAAGTTACCAGTGACATTTGAGTGGCTAGGCAATCTTTCGTTAGCGTTGTGTGCGCCACACTCACTCCGGTTCCTAAGTATAACCAGTATAATTAAACAAATACTTACTTGTTACTACTAAAAAATGGTAGGAAAACATTTACTGATAAGTCAATTATTTTTATTAAACTGACACTGTGATATTCTTTAAAATATTATCTAACAATGGCGGTCTGGAATGAATTTGAACTCAAAACATTAAAGATCTGAAAACCAGAAAAAGACATTTGGTCATGTTTGCATTAGGCAGGACTCGAACCCCCTTCTTTCGCAAACCGGGCGACTGCCCTACCAACTATGCTACCGAGACCATTAACAGACTGGCCGAATCTTTCTGGTATATTTACCCTATGAGCCAGGGTGATTTCATCAATGTTATAGGCATCCACCTCTAACACTCGGAAGAAATATTATGTCAAATATTTAACTTCCGATTAGGATAAAAAAGCCATTACCTACTATGTTTTATTATTGTTTTAGCTACAAACTTGCTTGCTTTTTTGTTTTAGCATTTTCCATGCAGTATCTTTACTAAAGATCTTTAGATCTCTGCTAAAACAATAATAAAACATCAATACATTAATTTTAAACAAGTGTATGAAAAGTCAGTTACTAATTCACAGTAAAAAAAATACATAATGTGACTCTACTACCCGTTTGGAAGGTGTTTCTATCAAAAAGAATCCGTCTATCATCCAGATAGTTTCTCTATTCATAATACTTTGTGTACAAATTACTATTTTAAATTTACACGGGGACAAATTATCATTTAAAGATCCTTATGATGAATACCTACTCTTATTTCATCAATTGAGATTTAATATGCGACTTAAATTTGTGCGTAGTTTTGCAAGAGTTTAAGGCACTTTGAACCACAAGAGTTCAGTCTGTAGCAATAAGACTGCCTAAATTGTACAATAACTTGATTTTTAGGCTTTTGCTTGCTGGAATCGTCTGTCTTATGCAACAAAGATTATTATATATTTTATTTACTCAACATAACAATGAATTAAGATCACTGCCTTTTGCCGAAGCTCAATAGTATACCTACAAACACGGTAGTTACCTAATTTTGTATCTAGACATTTTCACAAAATAATCGAAAAAAGTTTATTCAATTTGTTAAATATTAGAGCCCCTTACTTCACAATCAAACCTTACCACACAAATTCATAACGAAGCAGATAATGAAATAAAAGTGAAACCTCATCAACCATTAATTAGAACATCCCTTTGTTCATAATTAATGAGAGATTTTAACATAATATTCGTAAGCTCATCCAAACTAACTGCGAAGCGCTTGATAAAAACATAATAGTGCATAACGTGCCGTAATAACGTATGTAAACTATAAAAAGCTGTGAACCCGACACAATGATAATGCTTCTCATGTTTAATTTATACTCTCGCATTAATGAACCAAGGTCGTATAGATACATTTCCTTTGCGTCTGAAGCGCTTAGTAAATTATAATACAAATCATCACTTTTTTGTTCAAATTCAGCAAGCGGATTTTATGCGGTTTTGCCTTTAACACGTATACAACCTCGTTGCGTCTAGTTCAGCTACTGCCCGCTAGATGGCGCTAGTAGTATCATAATTTGTCGTATTTCGGCAGGTTCGTGTCTCGTTCTCACTCCGACCACGTCGCAGAGTAGACGTTTAATAAAACTTTGTTTCGTGTTTATTCTAGACGCCGGCTGTCTGGCCCGGCAGACGTGTCCCACTACAGTTTTTAATTTAAATAATTACACGCCCGTGAATGAATTCGGATTGCTAACGCTTAAATTGTGCTTTGTGATAACCTTTGCTTTTTTAAGGGCTGTGTAAGCGTTTAGATTTTTAATATTGCTATTTTTATTTAAAAACTAGCAGCCGCCCGCGACTTCGTCTTCGTGGACTTATTTAGCTGTATGTGAAAAAAGATTTTCCCGCTATTCTGTTGAAATTTTCCAGTATTTTCTTTACTATAAACCTCACGGAGCCCAAGACCTTTCCAACGAATGCAAAACCGTGGAAATCGGTTCGTGCGTTCTGGAGTTATAGCGTCAGGAAGGAAAACCCGACTTATTTTTATATAGTAGATAAAAATACAGTAATGTTCCATGAACAGTTTGAGTGCTTAGTTTAGCCAGAGAAACTAAAAGACTTACTTTATAACCAAAAAAAGAGTTTTAAGCATCCACAATATACAATGTCTTTAACGTCTCATAACAGAAGTCTATTTAATAAAAAGTTGCTATAGAAATAGATAACTACACTAGCTAGTCCACAGGTTAATCTATCTATCTATGCGAGTTCGTAGCAATCAAAGCTCAGCTTACGCTGGTTGCGTTACGCTTATGCTTGATGTAAAATAGTAGTTTTCGATACAAGTGCGGAAAGTATGTCATTTTGCACGAGTCTCGAGGCATCTTGGCCCGAGCCGGCAGGCGAGGGTCAAGACTCGGGACGAGTGAAAATGACACTTCCGCTCGTGTATCGAACAACGTTTTTTAATACATTTGCGAAAAAAATAATATCAAACCAATGCGAATCATTAACACAATTAAGTCAAGAGTAAAAAGGGCGGGAATGAAAAATCTTTTTTCTTTCAAGGCACCGGTTGTTTGCATTCAGCCTAGTAAAAATAAACTATTTTGAAAAAATATGTTAAATACTTGTGTACGAAAAATGTTAACTAAACAACATTAAAAACGATCAATAACCAAAGTATATCGTGACAGTCGTGACTAATCGTAAATAAAGAAAGCGGGAATGAAAAACTTAGGATTGACAGTATTTTTTTAACACGGCATCGGTTGTATTCAGCCTAGTAAAAATATAAGAAGTAATTTAATTGCATTTAAACATGGAAATGCAATAAATACCTATTATTTTTTTTCAAGTATTTTTAAGTGAAAATCATTCTTCTCATTCATTCATGCCAAATAACGTATCAAAATACAAAATAAAGTGATTGAACAGACAACCTCTTTGGTAGGATGTATGGAGTTTATTAACATTATCAAAAAAAAAATGGAAAAGTAAAAAGCACTAGTGCGGAAAAACCAACTTTCCGCACGCTAAACAGCTACGAAAAGTACCACTTTTTGAGCAACTGTATTAAAAAAGATTTTTAACTCGTAAAATTTCTTCAGATTCACGAATCCGAGAGCCGCAGTCAATTAAAACCAACAAAACACACCCACAGCTGCGGAAAACAAGCAAATTATCGCTTTAATTAATATTTTCCATTATCCGATTGCGAAGTATGGAAATCGCTGCAGCCCTTCCGTGTATAAGTATAACACGGAATCATATCTACGTTACAATCGTTATCAACTGACGTTCGTCGGGTTCACAAATACCTACATTCCGTTTCTCGTACACACATTTCCAAACGCACACAGACAGACTGAGCTTTTCGTTTGTGTGCGTACGATTTTCCCATTCTGCTAGTGTGGGGACTTGTCTATGTGTGCAGTTTGTGTCTCCCTCTGACTTGTGGTGTCGTCGCTCTCGCACACGTTGCTATGCGCTTGGACGAGCCTCGGTGACATATAGTTAACTATTTCCACACTATATGTTGTTTAGAAGTCCATTATTGTATGCTCACTCCTGTTTTGTAAATGAGCGAGGTATGCCTGTCATGATTCACTCGTTACAATCTCTACGATGTGGCTGAGTGGAATGATAGCTTGATCACACGTCAACTTGGGAATAGAGAGCTTTTGGTGGAAATCTTACGTGAGTTCGGCAAACTTTAGAAGGTCATAACTAATGTTATTTACAACTTTTCTTTAAACACATTCTTTTATCATATTTATTTTGGGCTAGTATTCAAATCTAGTTCATTCTTTTGAGTAGGTACTTAACAACATACCTAATCACGCTGCGTTGGTACGAATCAGATAGGACCTCCTTCAGAAACTACGCTTATATGAATGTGTGTAAGTAGAAAAAACTTAGGAAGAAATGATATTCTAATAAGTTATCAATAAAATATGTTAATGATTGTATTTGACGTTCTATAATTAATGTCGGTTATTTGCACACAATTAGTAGACTTTATGTATTTATAAGAGAGTTATGAGAAAGAATCCAGTTTTTAGGTTAAACAAATTTGCCCTCCGTGCGTTCGTGCAAAATGCGAGACACCCCGTATTGAGGTCAAGTTAGCTCGGAGTACTAGCGTTAAAATATTCCTCGTGCTTTTCAGTTACCTATTCCAAGATACTTTTAGTGTATATCTTGTCTTTTTTCGGATCATTCTGAACCTTATATCTCTAATCTTGAATGTGACTGTCCAATAGGAGCATTGGTTAGTCTACTCTCCTGACTCTACCTGGGGTTATGTTTTCCTTTCCCTCTCAGCGTCAGGTCATCAACATTTGTGTTGTTTCCATGTTTAAGAGTGAAAATTATATACGTGTTGGTAATAAAGAAACAGGCAGGTATCAATATCAGGTAAGAGAGCAGTATTCTGTCTATTGCATTAAACTAAATAAGCTAGCTGTGGGAATCGAACCCACTAACTGTACTCACCTGTGCTCGCAACTGCTGCGCCAAATTGGTCATCAAACGTTTCACGAGTGAAGTAGGCTTGCTAAAACTTAAGGGTGTTTGTAACATTTCTTGTAACATATAATTTAAGTGGGTAATAATCATGAACAAAAGAGGTGGTGTTATTGCTTTATTTACTTTCATGATAATCTTTGCATAGTACATTTTTTACTACTTACATACTCAATCTTTTATTGCATTTCACAGTGTAACTTATGATAAAATTTAACAATATTTTGAATATGAACCCTCTCTAACACAACAATAATGGAGAAAAGAAACACTCTTATTAAAATTACTTATATTTTGGACTGAATATGGTTCGAAAACCCTTTATCCAAAACTTTGTTTTGGAGCAATTTGGTGGTTAATTTAATGTAACAAAATGTTGATAATGTTTCAATAAATAAAAGCCAACGGTCTTCAGATTTACTGACAAAAATAAGTAGATGCTTCTTGTACTAAAAAGACGTAAGACCAAAAACAAAATTAGGAATTCATTGCACCGCTGAATGACATGGTTTTAAATCAGTAGCCAGGAATCGAACCCGGCAGCATTACCACATTTCACTGCCAAGGTGCGTCGAGTTTGACATCCGAAGACGTCAACACAACATGAATGACATAACATCGCAAAAAGGGGTAATTACACATCGCGCTGGCTCGACGTCCGACGGCCAATCATACAGAAACGCTCATAGACGGGCCGCGGGGAAGCGGGGGGTGGTGGGCGGCGCCGCGCATGCGTGTCGTTGCCAAGACGACGGCACGTAGCAACGGGGATGTGTGCGTGTACAGTCGGCGAGATACGATTGATTTTTTGTTGTCGACTTGTGGACAGTCGTGGACATGCAAAGTGCATGATGGGTTCGCGATTTAAATGTGGGTACATTTATAATTTTTATAGAGATATCAAGCTAAGTACCTATATTGCGCCTTAGTATACTTTTCGTAATCAAGGAGTAAGAATCAACCTTGCGACCCTTTAAGGGTCAACTAGCACTCATCTTAAGTCTTCTCTTTTTCTCTTTTGCAGGTCTTGAGTTTGAGTACAATTATGAGTGAGACCTCAACCTCAACCGTTGCGTTCGCTTTACATTTGGTTTCAATGACACCACCAAATCGTCGAATATACTCATCTGTCTGAGTAGGTTTACTTATTCCTGGTTTTCACTAATTCAAAATTAGACATTTGCTGGTTTTCACCGCTACAAAACTAGACATTTGCTGTAAAAGATTTAGGAAATAATTAGGCTGAGCTACTACCAAAAAAGCCTCCATCTTTAAAGTTATGTAATCATTATACCCATCAACCTATCAGGGCATAGGTTGTTTCAATACACTTAGAAATAGGGTATGCCAATCACAAACAGAATATTCTCACCAAATATCAATTGAAATGCTATTCAAACAATTCTACTCGCTAATCTATTTCATTTACAACCCTTAATAGTGTTGTAAAATCAAAAGCATACTAATTATTCCCACAATTCATGAAAAATGAAAAGCTAATATTCCATTGTAACATTGTCGACATCATAAATCGTCGTTAATCACACAAAGTAACGGTAGCAAAGCAGTGACGTCACAAGCCCGCATTAATATTGCGACCGCACTGTACCATCACGTACCCTCGCAATGCGCACGCACACACTCACCGCGCGCGCACGTGTGAGTGTCACGTCGCACGCACACACTCGCAAACTCTACGCCCAGCACTCCACTCGTACCTCTATATACACTTCGCTAGTACTCACAAACTCCTTGGAGACCTGAAAAGGAATTTCACAAGGGCGTCTTTTCTTTTGAACGCAAACCTTTGGTTGTAAAACGTCGGCTCTTAAGCGTTATAAAAGGGATGTATTGAGGAGTTAGTGGTTCGCCTTTTGTAGTTTGCATCTCAAGGGACGAGCTGTAATCGTAAAGCTGATAAAAAATCCATATTCCTTCAAAGTACCGACTTATTCTGAGTGCAGAGTGAAGGTATTGGCGCTCTAAGCCTAAGCAATGGAGGTAATAAACTGTAAAGTATCTTGAGTAGTTTATTTACTAGTACTCAAGGTTGTGTACCTGTTCTAAGGCTAGATACGGTAAAGTTATGTATTTTAGCAACAGCCAGTTTGCGTTGGAATTCTTGAAATACTGTAGGTGTTTTAAAATTAATGGGGCTAATTCCTTTAAAAAAAAGGGAATGGAATGCAATTTTGTGTGGGTGGCCAAATAAATTGCTAATTAACGTTAATAGTTGATTCAGATATTTTACACTTCGTTATTAACTTCAAAGATAATGTTAGTACTCAAACTTATAGCTAATTGAATAATACTCACCTAACAACTTACCTACTAGGTACTTCAACTTTTTTATACTTTACATGTTCAGAGCATTTCAAAGGATATTGCTCTAACGTAGACTCCAAATAACAGGATGAGATAAATACGAGTATAATATCGTAATACCTAATGCATAAATGATGCGTTTGATTATATGTTATGTGTATGTATCTGCTGTTACTGTTTGCAAGTAATACCTTTAATCCATCAGAATATTTAATTACAAAGAATGGGTCTTACTTCATTCACCTAGAGTTCTATCAAACTGACTTCAGTCACTTCCAGTCTCAGTTTCATTCAATCACTAAGTTATTGGATAAGTGAAAATTGAAGCCGAATAGATTGAACTCTACATAACTAATAATCACTCTTCATTACAGAACTCTTTGTCTATATATTTTTTTTATAAAATTTAAGTCAAGTGCAGCAGCTAAGTAGAATGACCAAAATGAGTCAAACCACAGTTAACACGGAAATACGTGTTGCGGATTGTAAGTATACCATCGTTAAAAGCTCAGACAAATTCACAAACGTTGTTCAAAGAAAAGCAACGCTTACAAGTTTTGCAGCCACTTTCAGTTCCATTTTGACAAGACAACATGAGTGTCAGTCAGTGGGTTCTTAACTTTGGTCAAAGATTGTGAAATTGGGACTCTAGGATACTATTTCTATCAATAAACGAAGTATCAAAATAATTCGTATAAATATACTGTTCCCTATTCCAAATATCTCTATTTACCAACACATCTTCCGAAGCATTATTTGGCCTACAATGTTCGGATGTTATATCCTGTACAAATACAAATTAGTGTAAATTGAAATTACTTCCTTTGACATCGTTTTTAGGTTCAAATTACTGTATAAAAAACGGTGGTTAATTCAGATACTTACAACAACTTCGTGATTTCCTTTGCGCCTTCACAATATTTTCTTGGCAACGTCATAAACACTGGTAGTAGGTTTAATATTTTTTTATTTTATCAGAAAATACACATATCCACTTGAAAAAGAAACACAAAATTTATAATTATAAGTACTATTCTTACTTACTTATAAGTTATAACATGGATTTAATTGATGAACGAAGCTCTCATTTCGAAGACCAATATGCTATCCTTCCCTTTTTGAATGGAAAGAATGGAAGGAAAACTTATTTTTATTTACTTCAACGAGCTCTTTTCATTTGCCATGAATTCAATAAAAGCCTAAAAGAAATAGTACTATCTGATACCTACAATAATGAAAATAAAATATCAGTTATAGCCAAAACAAACATGCAAAAGATCCGTGGCCGAATTGTTTTACGAAATTTAATATTGATTCTGACGGGTTTTTTTTAGGAAGCACAGAAATTCGTGGTAAAGGTTACCAGCCCTACAAATCTTAGTGATGCTGTCCCAGGTGATAGTTTATTATCATTAATCCATAGAGATATCACTCGCGTGTTGCCGATACCTGTAAAACTAAAAGGAACTTTTGTGAACTCTTCAATATAAAAAATGACAAACCATCGGTCTACCAGCTGACCTCACCATCTCCTGATGAGTTCTGTGATCTCGTTCATGATTTTGATGCCTTTGTTAACAGCCCTGCGCTAGAAGTCAGACGCTGCTGCCCGCAGCCGCCCACGCGCGTCGTCCTCATCCTTCCTCAAAACTCGCGGTTTCCTCAGAAAAAAAATCGATCCAGGAGCCAAATAAGAGGCAATGTGAAGGTCACGGCCCCATCGATCCGCGTAGAAAGTGAGACTGCTGCCACTACTAACACCGTCCCAGTGGCTATGCAGCCTGAATTAATCGCGCATATATTTGAATACATTTCGAGCGGCGCAGTTCGCTCGGTGTCGTCGCCCTTAAGGTTTAGCGATTTTGTTGTACTGAACCCGGTTGTTTTTTGGAGTTTCTGCTGATGTTGGTCTCTAGACGAATGATGCGATGGGCTAGTGACAAGGGAGCTCAATTTATACTGGTCGTCAGGTCAGCATCAATTATTTTACAATCACCATTTTTGAATGTATCTGAACTATCTTTATCACCTAGCCCCAAACTAAGTAGAGCTTTTACCATAATTATCGGGGATGTCTATCTAAAATCAGTACATATCAACACGAACATTGCTACACAACACTTTCTTCCTATAGTTGCAAAGAACACATTTCGCATGATACGATCCTGACAGACTTCTTGCGCTTCTTATACTCTCATTAATCATTGCATACTTAATCTTTTTTCAATTCACTTTACTTTCTAAGAGTACATTGTGATTTTTCATGGCATTAAAGTAAAAAAGTGATTAACTTTTCTCATCACACTAAAGAGACTTAATACGAGGTATACTTAGCTGGAAGAAATAAAGAGCCAACCTGGAAGGCTTCCAGGAGTCGCAGTCGATGGATACAATGTGTGGACGACATGATGATGATGATACTAAGCTAGAAATTGTCTAAGCTGAAATGACGCACCCCTCCACTGCATCTACGTATACAAGCAAGCACTTTTGTATGCGTAGATGCGGTCAAAGGGCGCGTCATTTCAGCTTAGCTTAGACGATCTCTATATTCTTGGTGATAAATAATTGCCCCTGTGTTGTGACTGTTGTGAGAGACTGGTGCCTGAGACGGATCTAAAAGAACCTGAGTTGGAATGTTTGCTAATAGAATAGCCTTATTGAAGTTTACAATTTTTTGATTAGGAACGCATAAAAACAGAACTTACCTATATAAATTCATGTTACGAATAGTCACATGACATTATATTTGTCTTGCCTGGAGACAGAACCTACGGCTAGTAGGCCGGGCCACTACCACCCAGTCGTAGTGATGTCTAAATTATTTGACAACTCTTTTATGAAAGTCATGCTTGTAGGTGGGTTTATTTGTAATGATCATTGTTTTAAGATTGAGTAGGTGGGCAGTTATGTCAAAAGAACTTGCGAAATTGTAGAATTTTGAAACTGTTTTTTGAGTTTTCATGTTTTCAACTGTAATTTACTATTTTCATGTACTACAATTGGTATTATGACGTGTGACATTATGGCTACACAATAACAGTCAGAATTTTAATTTTGACTACCCACATGTCACAAAAGACATAAAAAAACGAACGTGACAAGTAAAAAGTATGACGAAGGATAATAAAAACTTCTGAATTTACAAAATCAGTATCAAACATAACTTATCCTAATTTTAAGTGCTGTTTCATCGTTCGCAATCAGACAGTTAGTCGCATTATGTTAATTTCATTAAACATATTTCATGTTTTTTCATCCAGCTAAAAAACGGTACTGACATATTATATAATAGGATCAAACATTTTGTTTTTATAAAATCTCGTTCAGAAAGTCACATCAAATAGTAGCACAGATGCTTGCAATATACAAGCATCTACGAGAACATGCAAGCAAGACTGCAGCATGCACCAGGCAAGCAGCATGCAAGCAAACCTGCAGCATGACAGCAGGCTAGGCCTGGAGCAAATCTAGTTTCGCGTCGATTGGAGATCTCATTGCTCTTCTCCAGTAGGGTTTTCCCGTGTGTTATGAAAACGAGAAACAATAAAGGTGTTCCAAACACCCAGACACTAATATTTTGTGTTTTGTGTGGGGATCGAACTTTCGACCCTTCGAATCTAAACCAGTGCTTGAACCACTGCGCTATTAACAGATCGTTAAATATCTTGTAGGTACTATAGTTTAGTACTGCTGTGGTCTCTACTATTTGTTGCTGCTCTCTGGCTTGGACCAATGTGGTCGGAACACCTACTTTATGTTCAATGAAGATAACTTTCCTTGAAATAGGTTTTATGAAAAACACAAGCAATCCGGATGACGACGTAGCTTATGTATGTCTGCCTTTATACCCGTGCAAGTTTAGAAGTGAGTATATCACAACCGGAGCTTATGGTTGCACCCTAGCTGTACGTATGATTAGACTTAGTTTTTTCAAACTCGTTGTATGTTAATTCTGAATTAATTTCTACCTTTAAATGGTGTTAGGCCCGTTATAGGACTTCATGCTTCATCGGCGCCCTCTTTCGATACATAGTGACTATTGCATTAATCGGGTGTTAGTAAAAACTAGATAGTCTTTATGCAACAGTGGGCGCGGCGGAATTGCAGCTAAATTAACTAGCATTAATTAGATGCAACCTGCGGTAGAACTTACTGGGCTGGCAAAATTTCTGGTCCGCTTCCTGGTTGAAAAAACACATGCAATTATGTTTTTTAGTAAAGGCATCTATTTTAGGTTTCTTATAAGTAGTGTTGGTTGATGTCGGTAGATGTCAGTTGCTAAGCCTAGTCGGAGCCCTTAGGGTGGCTTGGTAACATTCGGCATTAAGGTTGCTCACTCACCTCACATCCCTTCAACAAGCTGCACTGAGCCCGCGTGTTGGAGTATGGCTCGCGCCATCTAATAGTTAAGGTGAGGCTTGTGCCCAGCTGCAGTTATAGACGTGAGGGGCTGTTTATGTTTTAGTGCAATAGGCCGTATGGCAGTATAATATAAACATTTTAAATTATCGCGATACTAAGATTATGATAATATTGGCCTGTGGCACATGCCCCATTCAGTACCCCCCTACCTCCTTCAGATGGGAATAAATGAAATACAGATTTGAACATTAGAAGAATTGTAAACCGAGATATTTTAATTTATTACAACGTCCATTAGTAAAAGTAAAGTAAAAGTAAAACAAGTAATTTCATGAGGTCTCCGTCCGCGATCCTGAAAATCATTAAAGTGTTATAAATCATTCAGCACCTTCTTTTGATCGTTGAATTGTTTGAAATGTTATTTAGTTCATTTTATTTTACATGATTTTGGTCTCTAAGTATTCTGTGACCTTCAAAGTCTAGGTGGCCTGATCAAGAACATGAATATTCTAGGTAATTAGGACTTCAGCGTAATTTTACACACTGCTGAACATAAGCCCCTTCGTCCTCTTGATACTTTATTTAAAGCCATACCTTTTTAGTAAAGATAACACATTTGATTAACCACTTCAGTTCATTACATTAGAACCTTATGTTTAAATGAACTACTAATTATGACTCTCCTTTTATATCCTGCGTTACCCGATGCTGTAACGCCACATTCCCGAACCCAGCAGGATCGCTCCGTCTCTGAAACAAAAGGCCTTTTTAATAACAATGCTGGGGAGGTTATTGTGGCCCTACGTGCTGGAGAGTCGGCGATTGTCGCGGGCTCGTTGCTATGCCACGCCGACGCCAAGCAAATGCGACACGCATTAGTGAGTACAAGGGAAAAGTGGATTTGGGCCTCAATGGGTCTCTAGTTTTATACATATTACTAGCAGCCGGCTGCGACTTCGTCCGCGTGGACTTAGGTTGAAAAAAGGGATATATCTTTATAAATTGTAGCCTGTCTTTATGATGCATAGGCTATATTATTGTAAAGTTTCATTAAAATCCATCCGGTAGTTTTTACGTGAAAGAGCAATACGGCACATCCACACATACAAACTTTCGACAATATTAGTAGGATTTAGACAAATGTAGAAATCTTTGGGGGAGGCCTGGGCCCAGCAGTGGGCGTCGTTCGGCTGACATGATGATGATGATGATAGACAAATGAGTCCTATGGTAAATTGACACAGCCTATGTTTAATGGGATTTTTCATAAGTAAGCAAGAATCACAAAGGTGAAATTAGGTTTTCGGATATACCCCAGCCCAAAGTTCGCAACCCCAGCCAAATAGTTACAATGACTTTTGGTTATCTTACTTACTAGAAGAACTGCGTAGTAGTATAGTAGATATAGGTCATTAGGTATATCATTTAGGAAAAAGTACTTCGGACAAATCATAGTCATAACATAGTAAATACGAGTAGTTTTCACCAACTAATAGCATGCAACTTTAAAAAGAATTGATCGATGAATCACTTGTCTTGTCGATGAATCAAAAGCGTGATGGTAAGTAAATGTAGTAATGACATTTGAAATGGATCGTCCCGAATCCCGAATTTATTCTGCTGGGCCGAAATTAATCTAAGCCAGACAGCTTTTTGTCTGTCAATCGTGTTTTAATACACATTCTAAAAACATGACCCGCACCTCACTTATTCTAAACCTAAATTACCACCTTCGGCGTAAAATATTAACGCAAAGCTTTACACATTCATTGAGTCAATCAAGTATCGGATTCCGATATTAACAACTAAGTATTTTTGTATCCTGTGACCTTATTGGTGAGGTGAGAACATTTTATTCTTAATTCAATTACTAGCCATTGATTTTATTTCGGTGCTGCAGTGACTTATTCTGCATTTTAGTTATTTCTCAATAATAAATGTAAGTAAAGTGTCTCAGAAGAAAATGCCAATAAGACCCCAGTTGTGTACGGTTACGCTGCGTACGCTTATTAGGTTCGTGGGTTTATTTTGCAGATTATATTATTGTCATCGATAGTGGTCCCTGCTCTGCATTTGTTCGCCCAGAATAGGTTTCTAGCTCTCGGATGAAAATAGGTTCTTTGAAGTTATTTAACGGGTTAAATCTTGAGTAAAACTTGTTTTAGCCTAGTGGTAGAATCATATTTTCACTTTTCTTAATTTTTATGTTGTGACTTGTCATAAGTCCTTTTTATTATGTTTACATTAACAAATATTATTTTAACTTTTACTTTACTTTACCTACGAGACGCAGATGGAAATCAAATTACACTTCTAATAAACTAAGAACTATCAGATACTAAGTAATGTTCATTCGGTTACCTGAAGATCGGATACGACGGTCCGTATTAGTTTTTCTTCATAGAAAAATTGCTTCACTAAAAGCTGTCCTAGTTAGAGACCCACATTCTCCGTTGGTACCAAAAGTGACCAGTCCACGATGCACAGGCCCTTCGGGAGCGTCGACCTTGCGATTGCGATGCGACACACGCGCCGCACTTTTGTCGCTCTCGGAATAAGGTCACGCTCATTGCTGACGGGATATGGGATGGCTACGGATGTAGTGTATTGCGGGTGAGATGAGATTTGGTATATTCGAATCTTCAATGCTGCCGACGCTGTTTTGGTAATCAAGCGATATTTTATTTTTCTTTTGAATGTTTTAAGCTGAAAGTTGGGTGGCATTATTTCCGGCATATATGTACTCGCCGCACACAGTAGCGCCATTCAGTAGCCGCCATACGCCATAAACTATAGGAACATGCCTGTGGCGGCGTTTTGTGGCCTGTGTGGCGTGTGACCCATCTCTGGACTTATACTTTTATGGCCACTATTTCCAGAAGACCTTGTCATTGTGGGTATAGCCAGCAACGTTAGTAGCTAAATACTAATAGCATTATTCTCCTGGCATTCTCAATTTGTAGCTAAATGCTAATATTTAAAATATTTCCTCAAAATCTCTAAGATTCTCTTGTGTATTTTTCGCTCGCAAAAAAAGTCATTGCTCGTAAAACAACAATTTTTAAACTCAAAATTAATTTTGCATCAAGCGTAGGGTAACAGCACCAGTCCGGGACGCGTCCCTAAATAATAAAAAGCGTTTTCCCAAATTTCAGCGCTTACGTTTCACGGCCACGCTTTCTCCTAACATCTGTGCGTAGCGAGACAATCGCGAGACACCGGCTTCGGTACGAAAGCGTATCTTATGCATTTTACATGAGATGTGCGGAGGGCGCACCCACCGGTTTTTGGTAATACCGAAATACCGGATTGTTTTCTTGTGTTTCAGTATTGGTACTGAATTTGACTTATTAGCTTTTTTTTGTGACGAGTTTTGTTCATTTCAACATTTAATAATGAAGAAAATATTAAGACCGGATATCGCATTCTTTTTTTTTTAAAGTGTGTCAGACCACCTCACATCTCTTCCTGCCATAAACTTAATTTGGAGTAAAAATATTATTTTAAGCAATATGCATCTGTCAGAACCCATTAAGGTGATCTCATTTTGTATCTTTATAATCTTAAATCCATACTCTATTGATTATACCGGTGACATAAAAACGTCCATGTCAATCTCTAGCGCAGTACCAACCACTAGTATCTTCACCTCCACACACGCACGCACACACACTTGCACACACAACACGTGTCCTAATTAGTTGTTGGTAAACAGGCGTTGTGTGTGTGTTAACTTTTAACGCGCGAGTGTGGTGAAGTAGGTAGTCCTGAAGTAGGGCCGTGTCAAGGGCCCGTTTTGCATATTTTTGTTTGGGTGCTCAAGTTGGAGGCCTCCTTATTACCATTTTACGGGATCGGTTAGCGGTTGCTTCTGGGAATATCTTGTTATTCATCTTTGATCGACGTGATTCTTTAATAAATATGTGAGAGTGTGAAAAAGACAGGGGATTTTAGTTTTTAATCAGGAGAAGGTAAGTTCATCGGTAATACATAGAATACTGAAATGTATTATTCTGTAGAATCTTCCGGTTTGTTTCCACGATCACAAACTTTGAGCTGGTTGGCTGAATAATTATCTTTCCTAAGCTTTTAGCTATACAGGCATATACTGTGAATGATACTTGAAGATACAAAAACCAGAAAAAAAACTGCTTTTGACAACAAAAGACCTGGCTTTGTCGACCGATTTGGTGTCTTAGTTAGAATATTGGCTACTACACCAAAGGTCGTGGATTCGTTCTCTGGGTAGTAGGTACAATATCTCTTTTGCATGATCATCTCTGAATAATGACAAATCTATAGTATTTAGGCATCTAAATGCAGCAGTGTTATTTAGCTACTAACTCCTTATAGCCCATAACTATAACGACTTACATCAAGCAAACTTTCAGTTTATGTATAATCCAACTCTTGGCTGTAAAGTAGCTAACACTATTTCACCAAACTACAGTTCAAACGGCGATGGGAAACATATATCAATCTCAACAAAATTGAAAAACAACATAACATGTAACCCCGTTTCTTCGGAAGCTTTCCATTTAATAAACCAGTCATATACTAGTATTTATCTACTCTATAGGGTGGGGGGTGTTCTAGATGTACTAGTGGGGGTGATGCGATGGGAGAGGGGAGGGGGGCACTCGGTTAATGAACCTGCAGGGATGCACGTCTGCGGACGTTCCGCAATAATATTAGTTCAGTGCAGAAATGAAAGCCGCCATCGGTGTTGCGTTTGGAAATTCGTAATTTGGGAGTTTGATAAATAGCTAAGAAAAGTAAGAGAGAAAGTCTAGTCAATTTTAACATTATTCGTAAATAAATACCTCAGGGATAACCTTTTACCGTACAGAGCAGAACTTGCAATACTTGGACACTGAATCTCTACTAAACTTGGCTGGGAGAGACAAGCACTTTAAGTAAAATGTTGTTGAAATCAAGGCATCTAAAAAGCCATGATCTCCATTCACCAATACAACAATACATGATCTCAATTTGAAGATGTCACCTAAATTTCAGGTTGTTGTTTTTAAAATCGGAAACATTTTCAAGTGAGGTTTAGAATGGAGCTGAAAACACATTTCTTTTGAAGTTTGCCTGAATTAAGTTGAAATTAAATGAGTTCAGCATAGATGGTCAGAATTTTGAATTGCAGATCAACAAAATTTGTTGGAAGAATGTCATGATCCGCGTTTCGTACATGTTTCACATTTGACCCAAAAACATGATGTCCTTCATCTTTTCTGATCTCTTGTCACTTATTAAAAACTTTTTTTTAAAACTACACCTGTATTGTTTTTTGATTACACTGTAAACAGCTTTATGAGGATGAAATGTGTAGTGAATTAACAAAAAGAGAGACTAGACTAGCGACGCCAATAAACACAAATGATGCCACTTTAATAAACAAACTTTATCGTACATCTATTTTAATAAATTATTTTTATTAAACGAAGTATTCATCCCACACAACATTTCGGGACAATCAACAGATTTATTCCAAAGTCACCTACGACTATTTTTACTTTCAGATTTTATTGAGTCCATTGGGGATAATTGTTAGACAAACAGGTCCGACAAGGAAATCCAATTAACATAAAACCGACTCAATAAAATCTCTCCTAAATTCCAATATTGCCTGTAAATGTGTCTAATGGAAAAAGGAAAAATTGCAACCAATTGCAGTCCGCTTCACGAATTGTGGCGTTGTGCCGTTACGCAAGATATTACAGGCGAAAAATGTGAACGAAGCATTGGAGCAGTAAGAAGACGAATTCAGTTTCAATTTTTTCATTTTCTCTTTTGAAAAAGATTTTCATTTTGTTTGAAATGCTGAGAACCCATGTCAACTAAGAAGGAAGGAAGAGAGAAAGAAAAAAAAACTTCACTGGCCAAACAACGATTCTCAATAAAAAATCATAATAAAAAGTTGTTAACTGGAACATGACAAGTAATTGAAGAGACACAGACAGAGGGATTAGTAATAGTTTTATGTTTATCCTAACATACCTATATAGCGTGTTTAAAAGAAAGATCTGATCTATTAGGGTAATGGAATTGATAGACAAAAAGAAGCAGGCAAATTACAATGCCCCACCAGGTGCTGGTGATGATCAAAACATATAAATGGACTTTTATTAAAATGGGCTTTCTACAACTTTTAAAATCACCATGTCTAATTTGTTTAAATCCAAGAGGTCAAGAAAAGCAACAGGAGGCAATTAAATTGTCAAGGTGCTCAAGTTCTGTACCGCACTAGCAGACCTGCGGTGTGGTCGCGGGCGGAATGCTAATGTCCATTAATCAGCCCCGGCGCCATCTGCCGCGGCTCCTCGGCCACGCTGGTCACCTTCCGCCTTCCGACTGTCAACTGATACCTAAACTGATGGTCATCTCTGGTGTTTGCTTGCTGTTCGAGTACCAATGACTAGGGTTAAACCTGCTTGTGGCTTTTCTGAATCAGCTGCTTTGCTTACTTACAGAGAATGTGTTATTTTTGCGAAATGAACTCTAGAGGTGTTCGTGCCTCCATAGCGACAGCGGCTACAATTACCAGTGAGCTTCGCACACCAGGCCGGCTAATACGATCTGTGGCCACTCCAGTAGTGATGTTTTTTTCTGACATCTTCGTGTTTTGGAAGATACATGATGCAGTTAATCTTGCGAAATTAAATTCAGCAGCTATTAGGTCGCAGCACTGGTTACCTTCCTATTCTGGCCGTCAACTGATACCTAAACGAGTACTAATGGCTAGGCTAAAACCTGATAGGTACAAATCAATGAAAGAACTTAATGTTTTTAAAAAGCGCACCAACGCAGATGCTACGCACAAAAGCAATAATTCATTCAAGTGATACGTCTCCCCAACATTAAATTAAACAAAAAAGGCTTCAACCGATGCATATTGAAGTCCATTGATGCTCGCAATAAGGCGAATCCACCAATAGTGAAAACACGTCGCTGGAGTATCGGGCCAGGATGATCGTACAATGCGCCCTTCCAGACGTTTCAATGGCGGCCATTCTGTAAATTTGCTGCGCGATCGGCGCGCGCGCATCGTTTTGTCAATACTGTCCGCGCAGGTACTGTTTAATCAGCGCGCATTCAGCTGTACCGCCGTTGACGAGTAATTGCTGTCGATTGAAATGTTATTTTAGCGTAATGCTCGGGGATTTTGACGCCGGGTTTCAAGTTGGTAATTTTGAATAATGAGGGTATATGAAAAGGCTTTGGACAAGTTAAATAATTTCAAAATTTTGTGAATGATTTAATTAGAAATGTATTTTGGGTTTGTTTTGTAAGGTTAATAGACTCAACACAATGCCGAATGACCAGAACATTGGAGTGTGAAAGCACTTTTACATTTATTTTAATACATTTACTCTAACTAAAGTAACAATACATTGGCAGCATTGGTCAATTTGGTCAAAAAAATCAAAATTTTACAGGTAGTGGTGTGTGCAACACAAAGATTTCACGATATCATAAGAGTGAGGTCCCATTAGTGCGAGGCGTTGGAGCAGAGTGAGATGCGTTACTCGATTTCTGTAACATTGCGTGCGATGACGCAAGGCATTATGTGGCCATCGAAAAATGTTACTTAATAAAGCTACTGTCACTAAAATCTAGGTTATGAAGTAAGCTCTAAAGTTAAATTCACACGGATCAACATGACGTGCTCATAAAGTGAAATTACCAAGTTTTTATCATCAATGGACGTAAAGCCAAAATTCGCGTGGAACTTATAGCGTCCACGGACTTCACGTGTGCTCGATCGACTGTTCTAACTCTATACAAATTTGAACTTTGATTACTGGGAAGACGCTGAAACTAAAGCGTACCGAGAGCAAAATACACGAAGCGAGTTGTTCGGTCTGAACCGCACTCAAGAGTCAGCAAAAACTCGAATACGTCTGTAGCAATTAAACTCGAAAATAATATCGAGAAGCCGACGACGAACAATAACGAAGCTAACCATTAAAATAAGAGCGGAATAATAAATGAAGGCAAAATTTAAAAAAGGAAACGTACAGTCTCGGCGACGGATGCATAGAAATATGGGTAGGTACAGCGACCAATCAAAATTCTTCGTCAATTAAGTGAGTAGAGATCGTAGCAAAAGGAAAATTGAAGGAAAAACTGAGGGTGGCTTCGGATGGTAGAGAGGGTGAGGTTGGTGCTGTAGAAAATATCGATGATCGGTTTCTTGACATAATCGTGAAATTTTACATCAAAACATAACAGAAACTGCTAACTTCAATCCTTTAAAGTCACCTTGAGCAGATTTCAAAGAACGTCTAATAGGTTCATCATGCTGGTTAGTTATTGTTGAAACCTACATGTCCACTGTTCAGTAATAAGAACACAGTAGTTTTTATATTTAAATTTTATCTTTTTTGACACACTCTGTGTTTATCTGTCAATCTTCTACTTTCTTGTAACACAACAATACAGTCGTCTTAATTCCACATATTATGTTATTTTATTGCTATTACCTAGTAATAGAAGGTTATGGGACCTTAGTCTGACGACATAAAAGTGTTTTTTCGTGATTAATTATGGAAGTCAACGGGATACTTCGAGAACAGCCGGCCACAACCAGCGGCTTGACAGCCCCCAGCGGCTCGTCAGCAATCGTCGTCGCCAGTGGTACGCCGAGCTTCGCCAAGCTACAAGGCAGTAGCAACTACGCTACCTGGAGCTTCGCCATGAAGATGTTCCTCATTGACAGTGACCTATGGGACTGCGTCACTCGCCCTGCTCAAGAGGTAACGGATTTTGTACGCAGAGATGCCAAAGCAAGATCAAAAATTTGCTTAAATATATGCGAGCATCTATACCCTATAGTGATGTCTACGGAAACAGCAGCAGAAACCTGGACGAGACTTCGAGAAGCCTATGCTGACAGCGGCCTATCTAGACGTCTGCAGCTAATGAAGAAGCTTCTTAGTGCCAAACAAGAACTGTACATGAACATAGAGAACTACGTGAATGATATTCGTCGCGTGCACCAAGAGCTGATTGCCATTCAAGCTGGCCTAGATGATGAACTGGTGGCTATTATTATGCTGACAGGACTTAGTGAAAGCTACGGTCCTATGGTGATGGCATTTGAGCATTCTGGCGCACCTATGACCAGTGATACCGTCGCATCTATGCTCCTGAAGGAAGGTCATCGTGATTTTCCCTCATCCCAAGCATTGGCATTGAATGTAAATAGTGTGCGTGTGCCCGTGCGTGTTTCTTGTACTTTTTGTAAAAAAACAGGTCATGTAGTGTCTCAGTGTAGGAAACGGCAAAACAAACACAAAAAGTGTACACCCTCATCATCTCATTCATCACATAACTCAAATTACACATCTGAGGTTACACTTTCATCTTGTTTCAATGCTTATCCTACAGGTTCATCTTCCTCAACTACCGAATGGTTTATCGACTCTGGAGCTACAGCTCATATGTCAAACAAGAGGGATTGGTTTCTGAACCTCAAACCGGAGACCAAACCGATAACTGTGGCCAATGGTAATCACATTACATCTGAAGGAAGAGGTACTGTGTCATTACAAGTCTCTAATAGGGTTAAGCAAATTTCCGACGTCTTATACGTTCCTGAGTTAGCTACTAATTTATTATCAGTGCGTAACTTAGTACAAAAGGGATTTGTTGTAATTTTTTCACCAAAAGGCGCATCAATTCTCCAAAAAGAAGATTGCAAAGTGTCAGGTAATGTCGTAGCGACAGCGTCAAATTGTAAAGGCATGTACAGATTAGATTTGTCAGAGACACAAGCCTGTCTGACACAAAGCAGCAATGAGTCTGCCATACTGTGGCATAGACGTTTAGGTCACCTACATGCCAAGGCCTTGAATATTTTAAAAAGTAGAGCACTAGGTTTAAATTTTTCGTCCAATAGTTTGGATATACCTTGTGTTCCATGCTTGCAAGGTAAAATGGCTAAAAAACCTTTTAAAACCTCTACAAGTAGGTCTAAAGCGAAACTAGAATTAATACATTCTGATCTCTGCGGGCCAATGAGCACGCATTCATGGGGTGGCGCTTTATATTTACTTACATTTACAGATGACTTCACGCGTAAGACTTTTGGCTATATGCTAAAGTCGAAAAGCGAGGTTTTCAAAAAGTTCGTAGAGTTCAAAAGTCTTGTAGAGAACCAAACTGGCTTGAAAATTAAAACTTTTCGCTCCGACAATGGCACAGAGTTTGTAAATAAGTTTATGACTCAATTTCTTAAAGAAAATGGCATTATGCACCAAACTACAGTGCCGTACACACCACAGCAGAATGGTGTATCTGAGCGAGTCAATCGCACAGTAATCGAAAAAGCAAGGTGTATGTTGCAAGACTCTGGTCTACCCAGAGCATATTGGGGTGAAGCGGTCTCCACCGCTATTTATCTCAAAAACGTCTCTCCTACTCAGGCACTAAATAATCGAATTCCTGAAGAACTTTGGTTTGGTAAGGCTGTAAACTTATCTCACTTAAGAGTTTTTGGATGTGAAGCTCATGTCCTTATTCCGAAGGAAAAAAGGAAGAAGCTTGAATCAAAGACCAAAACCTGCATTTTCGTGGGTTATTCAACAGAAACTAAAGGTTACCGTCTTGTTGATCCTAGGAATCCCAGGAACATAATTGTTGCCAGAGACGTCGTCTTTGTCGAAGACAAGTCACCACACACGAGATCTGATGCAGAAGCTACAGGCCAGACTCCGTCATCAGTACATCTTGAAGTGGTGATACCTGTTACCCAAAATTCACCTCCAATACCAGAGCCTTCACTTGGCCAAGCCGACGTCATATGTCAACCTCCAGCTTTTATAGAACCTGCAGCTCCACAACCAGAGCCCGAGGTATTTATAGAGGCAGAGTCTGAACATACAAGAGAGCCTTCACCCGTGTCTGAAAGACGTTATCCTCTCAGAGAACGGCGTGTACCACAAAGGTTTCCTGATTATGAGACTCTTTATCTGACATCAACTGAATTCGAACCAGTTACTTTTAAACAAGCTATGGACGATGTCTATAAAAATGACTGGAAAACGGCAATGGACTCTGAATTTCATTCTCTCATGAAACATGGGACTTGGGAATTAGTTGATCGGCCTAAAAACAGGAAAATTATAAAAAGCAAGTGGGTTTACAAAATTAAGAAAGATACTGACGGGAATATTGTCAAATTTAAAGCTAGACTTGTTGCGAAAGGCTTTACACAAGTCGCAGGACTGGATTATGGAGAAACTTTCTCTCCAGTAGCCAGATTGTCCTCCATTCGCCTATTACTAGCCTACGCCGTCAAACTTAATTTAGATATCGATCATTTGGATGTTGAAACTGCATTTCTTAATGGGGATCTAGAAGAAGAAATCTTTATGGAGCAGCCAGAAGGTTTTTCAACTGACAAGTCAAAAGTGTGTTTATTGAAAAAATCACTTTACGGACTCAAACAAGCACCACGTCAGTGGAATAAAAAAGTTTGTGAGGCCATGAACAAACTATCTTTCAAACGAGCAGAAAAAGAACATTGCATTTACTTTAAGCAAAGCAACAACAAAATACTCATAGTCGCAGTATTTGTTGATGACTTTTTTATCTTCTCGAACTGTAAGAAGATGAAAGATGTTTTTAAGGATCAACTCAAGAAGTTCTTCACTATTAAAGACTTAGGGTCAGTCAAAGATTGTCTTGGTATGAGGGTCACCAGAGACGAAAATACGTTGTCACTTGATCAGACCAAATATATCGAACAAGTTATCGCTAAATTTGGTATGACAGATGCCATCCCTGTATCGACGCCGATGGAAACCAGTGTCAAACTAACACTACCAAACAAAGACGATGAACTTGGCTTGGAGATACCTTATCAGCAGCTTATTGGTTCCTTAATGTACATCTCCATTGGTACAAGACCGGACATAGCACATACAGTATCTGTCTTGAGCCAATTCAATACACATTACGGGGAGGTACATTGGAAGGCCGCTAAGCGTGTCCTTCGCTACCTTAAAGCTACCAAGGATATAAAGTTGACCTTTAACAATCAGTCAGAAATGATCGGTTACTCTGATGCAGACTACGGAAGTAACATAATAGACAGACGTTCTTATACAGGATTTGTGTTCAAGATGTGTGGATCTTCAGTCTCGTGGGAATCGCGCAAGCAACGTACTGTAGCGCAATCCACTACTGAGGCAGAATATATGGCCGTTAGCGAAGCCAGCAAGGAAGCCATATATTTTCAATCACTCATCAAAGAAATATTCACCACATCTCCACCAATCACGATCATGTGCGACAATCAAAGTGCCATCAAACTCACCCAAAACAACAGTTTCCATGCTCGCACTAAACACATCGACATTCGCCATCACTTCATTCGCGATTCCATTGTACAGAAGCGGGTTCATGTCGATTTCATCTCCACAAAACATATGACAGCTGACATTCTCACAAAACCATTACCTAAACTGAGACACTACCAGTGCCTGTCCTCTTTAGGTTTAACTTAGGTCTTAAGTTTTTATAAGCTGGTTATTGAGTTTGTCTGTATTATATTTGTCTTTTGTTTAGTTTAGTGTGTAGTTAGTTAATTGTAAAGTTTAGTGTGTAGGTACTTTGTTAAATGTTTATACAGGGTGTTCTTATTACGGGGAGGTGTTGAAACCTACATGTTCACTGTTCAGTAATAAGAACACAGTAGTTTTTATATTTAAATTTTATCTTTTTTGACACACTCTGTGTTTATCTGTCAATCTTCTACTTTCTTGTAACACAACAATACAGTCGTCTTAATTCCACATATTATGTTATTTTATTGCTATTACCTAGTAATAGAAGTTATTTATCAAAATTTAGAAGGCACAGGTTTTTGATGTGCAGAGGCAAAAAACAATGTAGGTAAAAATGCAACAGTTTAAATTACTCTTGGTCATCGTGGGTTTCTATCTTTTTCAACATTCATTCATTAAAATCGGTGACGTTTATACCAACATTCGAGCTACACATTTTATTATCTCTATCGATAAAAACAGCTACCGTTTTCCTACCAGTCCCAGCACTAGCGGGTCCCCAGGCTTCTCCTAGATATGAAAGCTATGGAAATAAAGTTTGTTCGGCGCATTGTGCCGTCCTCGTAAATGGATTTTAGCACTATATAAATATCCCCCTGTTTTTACGTTACGCCGCGCCGCATCACGTTACGTTAGATTTACGTTACGTTATGTCGGGGTGCGTAACATGCTACGACGCGTTATCGGAGCTTGTATTAAAAGTTATTTTCGTGGACATCTTGTTTTAAAACACCTGTGGAAAGAATACAGTTTCGAATACAGTTTGAAAAGTTGTAAAATACGAGTAATGTGCCATATCATCAATGTGTTCGATAAAATAATCATTTACATTTAAGTCCACGACAACGTAAATGATATGATGATGAATTGAGGCATAATAATAGGTAAAGTAACTAATAAGCCAACTGATTTTTTTTCTCTGTTATTTAGGATTTTGCATCGCCAACAGTATTTTTTACGAACAACGATTGACTGGAAGACGTTATTTAAAATTCTAATCTTCCTTATATGAAATTCAGTGCAGTAAAGACTTCTGAAAAAGAGCTCTTGACTATTAGTCAAGACTATCTTTGACACCCATCAAAGATTATTTAACACGCAAATCTCAGCTCTAAAATGTATCATTGCCGACTTCTTCTGTCCGCGCGTAGCAAGCGTGTTCATAGCAATGAAAGCTCAGCTTACGCTGGTGGCGCTGTGCTCTGTACGTACATGCTGAGATATTTTCTGAATATGTAACGAACGTCGAACTAACTGTTGCCAGTGCGTTGTGTTAACTAAAACAAAGTATTGTTTTAGCTTTAATAAAAATGATCATATTATCTAACTCAAAGAACTAAGATTTTTATACAGTTACCCTATTCTTCACTATTATAGTAGAAAATTTCTAGAAATCCCTTATTAAAAATAAACAATATTTCTAGTTTTGGCTCTGAATCATACGATTTCATTGGTATGGATATTTGTAATTTTTAATTTCAATCGGTGTGCCATCATTTATTTCCTTCTCATTGTAGTGAAGAACGAATAAGATTAACATGAAGATGGTGAAATTCGTTCAGTTGCAGCAAAATAAATCACGTGTTGGCATAGTAGGTAAACAAACAACAACACCAGTTTAAAGTTCGAATCCAAATTGCATTCGATCGAAGTTTCCATCAGAGAACAAAATTCCGAGCTTCAAACGGGCAAATCTGAAGCTGTATCTACCCACAAAGTGTTGGTCAGACCATAGATTTCGCGCAAAGGCTACGGAAACGCAGCGCAATCCTTCTTGTTTGGGTCCGACGTCCATTTTGTCACCGGGCAGAGGCTATTCGGGAAATTATGCGCGAAATGCCCCACGGTTCATTTGCCCCGAACGCCGCATCTTTGATACCCCATTGACCCTTCCGAATCGAGTATTAATAAGACCCCTCTGTCGCAAAATGTCTTACACAATCTGCAGTAAAAGCTCGTCGTTTACGGGCGCTAAAATCTTCAGGCGCGCTTAACCCTTTCGATGCTGCATAAAAAGCGTACACTCCGACCCGCCGTGACCTAACCACCTTACGTATTTAGGCTGCAACGGTGCACAGGTCTAACAACCTCGTACTAAAACAGAATATCGATTACTTTCGCTACTATAACGTAATCCCCCGCCCACTTTTCGTTTTTTTAGCTCAGGATAATAATATAGTGGTCTCTGTCTCTCGCGTGGCCGTCCCGGGCGCCGCGACGGTCCCTAGGGCCGGGTGCGTCCCGCTCGCCCCCCTGCGCCACCCCCGCCGTATGTAAATGATCGTCTCCGAAGCTCTGTGTGCGGACGGCGCGCACACACCGCTCCGAGGTTTACTGCCCTGACGGCTTTTGTCCTATTTAAAATTCGAATTCCGAATTTGACGCTGTGACGTCCGAGACGAGGCCTGTCGTTTTTCCGTATCTCGTCCGCGCTGCAGTCGAAGTTGCGGCAGCAGTGATACGGTAGACATGCAAATGCTGCGTCTAACTGATGACAAAGATAACAAAGCGAGGGCAGTTTGAGCAAAAACGTTCCTTGCGTGACGTTTGGACGCGACTGCAGTGTGCTCCGCTCGAATTGTTACTTTAATTTAACATGATAGGGTTGAAAGTCGCTTTATTGCAATGACGTAGTTAGGTCGTTACTGTTGTTGCAGTGACGTCACGTATACGTCGAAAATGACACTTTTACGAGCAATAATTTACATTATTTCGGTGTTAAGCGTCGCGTGCTAGCCGATTGATTTTATGTCAGCCGCTTCTCCTATTTGCGTCGGTAAATCGAATCACTCGGTACACGGCGAAGTTATTTTGTAACGGTCGTTTTGCGTGTCTCTCGAATTTTTAGCCTGTTGTTATTTTGTTTGGCCTCTGTCTGTACCCATTCACAAAAGGGTTTCGTTCGCCGTTATAATAACTATAGTTATTCCGATCCTGATAGTGGTGATAAAGCCGCCTGTGTTGGTTCGATAGCTTTTTTCTGTTGCTGGAATGGTTGGTATCGTTGTTTCCATCTGTTTTCGGGCATGATTGAAGGTTGCGTTCTGAATTCTGACGTTTTGCCATCCGTTGATAACTTTACGAACGTAGTAGCCGTTTGAAGGTTAAGTAAAACCTTTCTCAAAGCTTTATTAAACCTTTGTGATTTACATTTTCGTCAACTTGATTGTAGTGATGTTACCATCGTATCATAAGGTGCTACTCGTAGAAGTTCAGTCAAAATCAGGCGTCTAGAACTTTTGTAAGCTTACGCATAGCTGTTGATTGAACGTACTTTGAATTAGTTAACTAGTGTGTGAGAGATATTTTTATTGTTTTTTAGCATAACAAGGCCATGGAATAGTGACCATTTAACAGGAAACCAAACTCAGGGTACGGTGATCCTTTACCGTGCCCTGAGTTTGGTAAAAGATCAGATAATTTATTATTTGCGTTTTTCTCTAAGATCGAGTGTTTTTCACTTAATATATGAACCACTCAAATGATTTCAAAAATCGGCTTTTACGAAATCAAACCGTGTGAATTCTCTATCGAGTTCGGAATGAGTTCACAAAATTATTCTCCAGGACCACACACAACATTCGTTCTAGGTAAGTTTAGATCAGAATTAGGAGTTTCTCGGTAGGTCTACATTGTGCACGATAAGGGCGTGAACACACGCGCTGCCAATTAAGAACTTCATTAGGGCTTCCGCGAACTGCGCACGCGTCGAGTTGAACAAATGGACGATTGGACAAGTGGTGAGAAATGTATGACGCCTTATTTGATAATGAGGAAACAGCACGTGTAAAACTGATAATTGGCTCTTCAAAAAACACAGACTTGGAATTAAGCACTTGATTGAGGAAAACGTTTTCTTGCAATCCTCTCGCGCACTAGTCTAGATAAGTCATTATACCACCACACGGTTAAACATTGAAAAATATAGTACAAAAACTAATGGAGATATTTCGTCTGTTCCCATGAAAAGATAACATGAATGTTCAAGACTTTCATATACCTTTTTCTTTACATAAGATATAAATTTGGAAAAGTTCTTTATAACTTCAGTAGTTTATTGCATTTTGGTAGTCTGATCTGGCCAGTTGTTTTGTTGGTATGGTGCTGCTGAAATTATAACTTATAATATTTTACTGTCTTACAACCTTCATTTAAATGCCAATCCTTTGCTTCTTCCTTATGTCCTCTTTCGGAATTCTAATAAAGTCGACCACTTTTGCTATCCGTTTTGAGCTTGGTTATATTTGCAAGCATTTCTTCTTTTCTATAAGCTAAATCAACTTGTACAAACTAAACGTTCTAGACTAGACTTCTGCTCCACTAGTGAGGAATAGTGAGTCGTCCGTCGCGGAGCTAGTGTATTCAGCTGATATGAGTCTGAACTGCCTGCTCGGTATAAATCGCGGGTACGCTCCCCGGCACAAGTGGTTGTGTTAATGTTTCTGCCAGAATGAAAAGGCACAGGTTAATAATGGGAATGTAGGGGCCATTATTTATCAAGGAAATACATAAACTCTAAAGTCTCAGAGCTTAAGGTCAAGCGTACACCTACTTTTTGATGAATAATATGATCTCGGAGCCTGTATGTTCATAGAAATGAACATACTGTCTTCGAGTTGCTGCATAACCATTATGGCAATTCAATTTGTTCCGGCAATCAATTCAATTTATTCATATTTAATTGTAAATGAACGAATTAGCCATATTATGAATCAACAAATAAATTCACTCAAATAACTTTGCACTTTAAATGGCGCTGTGTGGAATTATTTGCTTGGTGACATTTGTAGATTTCTCACAGTTTTGTGTATGATTGTACTTGCATCGGCTGATTTATCATATTCCAGCACAGGTTGGAGCGACAATTGTAATGTAAAACTGGGCCGGATTTAGATACGGGCGTGTCGTGTACGAGCAGCCTGAGTGCGGCTCTGCCTCTGGCTAGCACAGACAGCATACAAGACGAGATCGTGGTCTGACGAGTCAAATTATTGTTTATTCAAGTTCTATGGCCCAGTTTATGGACATAAAACAACTGAGTTTATTACATCTTCAGTGTAAACTGAAGTAGTCATGATTGTTGTTCTACGATCGTGAATTTAACAGGTAAGAATTGTGTTTTTGCCTGGTTCTTACCAAAAAATCTTTTTGAAAACCACTTGTCTGTTTGCTGCCAATGGTCGTAAACCATCACGCTGTCTCAACTGGAAGAAGGTTGCCGAGGATTGTCTCTTTATGAGAGTTTGAGCTTTTCTTCTATTTCAGAAAGTTGATGGATGTGAGCAATGCAAATTTTTAAACCCTACATTGTGCCCCTGGTGAAAATAGGTTTCATTAAATTTGTGAGAGACTTTAAACAATAAACTAGGTTGTAGTACATTAAATGTTTTCACTGGTCGAAGGTGAAGGCATATTTTAATTACCATAAAGTCTCATACATCGTCAATATTCTTTTAAACTTCAGTGTGATTTGTTGTCGTTTTCCTAAATCGTGTTGAGTCTGTCCATCTTATAGGCACATACTACACACATCGAAACTGTCTAGGGATATCATAGGGTTATCATTTTCCAAATATTTCATAAAGTTAAGTTTGTTTACAAGTTGAGCATTATCTGCGAATAACGCGAGGACAGAGGCATAAGATAAAGGTTAAGAATATTCCAAAAAAAACGTTTTATTTTGCTAAAATTTTGACACCTTTTAAAAAAAAAAACTGTTTTTTTTTTTTTTTTTTTATGTAATAGGGAGCAAACGAGCTAGAGGGTCACCTGATGGAAAGTAATCACCTCTGCCCATGGACAACTGCAACACCATAGGTGTCACGAGATGCGTTGCTTGCCTTTCTAAAAATTTCTACGTTGGTATCAATATTTTAATTTTTACGGCCTCCCAAATAGCTATAGTACTTTGTATGAAAATGCTTGAGATATCCCTAGACACTTTTGAGCAGTGTATTTTCTCTCGAAGCTGTTATAAAATATTCGAAACATGTGTCTCCAAGGGCCAGGATTTTATTCGAGTACTCAAACCACTGGACATCAATGTACGAGCCCTCAGCAAAAACTGCGCTGTAACTGAAAAATCCTTTAAATTCCGTCAGCCTTAACTGGCGCGTCGTACGTGCCGTTTGTCAGCTGCCTTGTACAACAAAAATAGATGTCAGGGTCGGCCTCCATCAGTGGATGAGCGGAGCGAAGAAATCACAATCTTTATGAATTTCACGGAAACTGCGAGTTAGTCTATGCGGGATGGCTGGTCATCTCAACTGAGCCGGTTCTGGAGAGGGAGAAGAGTAGCCTGAAAACCATCAACCTGCCGCTTATACATCTTTGCGACGAGGATTACTTTTGTGAAGCACAAAAGTAATTAGAAAGAAGAAGAAGTCTGGCCTCCAATAACTGTGGTGGAGCACCGGTCGGACCCAACCAGTTGCTGCGTGAAGCGAACAGACCAAGTTCACTTTAAGAGTTGAACTTTAAGAATCTCGACATAATGTGATTTTTAAATCCTATCCGAAAGTCCGATTTTATACCTACTTCTATACTTTTTACTCAAAGTCCAGAGATCGAATCAGAAATGACGAAATCCGAGCTGGAGGTCAAGTCACTGACGGTAAGCAGGGTGAATGTTTTATCAAAAAGATTTCTTCGGATACTGGTTACTTACAGCTGCCTATTTTGCATTGTGGCTCATGCTTAGCATCTCATTTCTTGAAGTAATGACAATTAAACTGACTACAAGATATGACTCTTTCATCGCCTAGCTCGCTGCGCCTGTTGGAAATATACCCTTATACAGAACGGTAGCATGAGCAAATCTGCTGAGCGATTGTGCACTCTATCACATTGGGCTAAAAACGTGGTAGCCAAGTCCGCACAGTGGCAGGTATCGGAAGCAACAATGATGTACCTGGGCCAGTCAGATTGCGAGAGTTTTTTTCGCGAGGCTCCTCGCTGATGCTTTGGAGGAGCTACGAAGATTTGATGTGGCGCAAGAAATCTGGTGACAAATCAAAATCAAAACGACTGTCGATTGGATTTTATTTCCATCAAGCGTAGATTCATTCTTGCATTTTTCTTGAAACGAATTTCAATGGGGTAGTTAAATAGTAAGAGTCTATTATCTGTTTAAGATAATATTTTAGCTCATTTGAGAACCCTACTCCCAAGATTGAAGTCAGTTTCACTGATTGGTTAGGATCTTCTTCGGTAAAGACAGTGAACATGAAAGCCACATTCAAAATGCAGCAACGGCGGTAATATCCGCAAAACTTTTTTATTCCAATGAAACGTGTTGGTGTTTTTGGATGAAAACAACTTGGTGAGGAACTTTTCTATGATAGAAAAGAGCTTGATTACGAGATTAAATCACAAAAGTAAACTTCATAAATGTTTGCTAAGGCATATAACGGTACAGACTTTTAACTGAACAAATATCAAAAAGCAACAATTTGGATTGCGTCCGTTTAAATTCAGAGCCTGGTTTCATGCCACATCCACCAATTCCTACTCCTCGTCCATCGAAGACAATGAGCGCGGCCCACACCGCGTCACTCCTTAAACCTTTTCGCCTTATTTCACTAGCCTTCCTTTTGTTTCGAGGGCATTTCTTTATTTTGTTGTGCGATCTTATTATTTCGCTACCGTTGGCCGCGTTGCATCGTCCGCGACGACTTTGTAATCTGCAGAAGGGCGAATGTGTGTTTGCTTGGGAAGTAATGCCTACTTTTTAAAAGGTTTTGATATTTTTCCGGTATGCATTTTCAGTCCCCATTTTTGACCATGTGCAAAATCGTTACAAGGTATAGTCTCATAAAAAAATTACAACATCAGTAGTTTTGAGGCGTTTTGAGTTCGCTAATCTGCCAGCCGAACAAAGTTCTAGTAACATCATCTTAAAATTCGACTTCGTTCTGTTGAACATTCAGTGTCACGTGACAGGAAGAAACGGTTGCTAAGGAAAACTAAATTGTTGTTTTTCACTATATTCCTAGCATTTTCTCATGTTTACTCACTTTTTAAACCTTTCCTGAACCGTCTCTAATATTTCAAGACGAATTAACCAAATCGGTCCAGTAGCTCTTGAGTTTTAGCGAGACTAACGAACAGCAAACCTTTTTTTATTTATGGAGATGTGAACCGTGATATGTATTCATACTTGAGTCACATACTCGAACAACATCCAAGCCGTAAAAAGTTATCTAGTCGCCGTAGTTAAAATAGGCCAATACTCCATGACTTTTTACAGCCTTAAAATTGACAGTTAGTATGAAAGGGCAACTTGAAACGCAGTGCACTCTCTGTACCGTACATTTCGCTCGCTCGCGTCGTTTTTGCTCGCATTTCGCCCGGCAACCGCGCAAGGAATGAAACAGTACGGGCAGGACTCCGAGGTATTGTGTATTTGCGTGGCTCCTTTTTTTCGGTGGCACATCAAGTTTTTGCCAGCCAGTTCTGTTTGTGACGTAACGTTACTCGTGGTAGATGTTTGGCAATTATGCGAATTGGTTTATTGGGATTTTGATTTTTATTGGGCATTTTGAAGACTCAGATAGCAGTCTTTGTTGCTAGTTAGTTCATAGAGTACACCTTTTTATTCAGAGTAATAAAATTTTCACAAAAAAAAATTGTTTGGCAAAATATGAGGTTCTTAAAAACTTAAGACAGCGAAGGTAACACAAACATTTGTGCTGATGCGAAAATCAAATCTGCAGCCGTTTAAGCATCAAATGATCCCCGTTCGTAACTAAAAAGTACTTTAAACGAGTCGTCATAACACAAAAAAACATATGTATAATATTATACTACAGCCTCTGAACTCATACAACACTAGTGGAATCTCTCTCGGGTTGCAGATCCTGCAAGGAATAGTCCTTCTGTCTGTAATAGGAGGGAGGATGGCTCTAGGTGGATTCGGACAGCCGAATCCACCTAGAGCCATCCTCCCTCCAAAAGAAAATCTGAAGGTATGGACCCCCTCATTAATAAATTTAAACTACTCTTCAGCATTTTTTTTACTTTTTGACGTTTTATCTTTATGATGTTTTGTTTTTTGACAGGACACTTCTTTCGCTACACCAATTCTGCAGCATTGCTTTTGTATTTTGGAATAGGGTTTAGTCTTATTGGTCATGAATATACTTCAGACAGTATAGCTTCATAAAATGCGGAGTGGCACCTAACTTAACTTACTATTGGGGCATAACGACTGTAACTGTTACTAGCACCAAACTTACCAGATTAAAAATAAACTCATGATTTAACGTTTATTTAGGATCTACGTAGATTTTTGTGCCTTTTAAGGCATCGCGATATATCTGCTTACATGGGCGAGTGTGTTGCTAATTGGAGGCAAGCTTGTATCGGTAACGTCTTAACCGCGGACCCCCTGGAACAAGCTTACAAAGACACAGCCGTCTGCTTATGGCTATCAGAGGTTACAGCCTCAGTTCTAGCGGAATTTAAGGGTTATAATGAGGGAGTATGGGGAAATGGAGAAGTTTTGCATGTACTAGAACAATTTGATCTTTTATGGGCAAAGATGTGCAAAGATGATCATTCGAAAATTATCGACAGTCAGGTTTGAGTGGGTGACCTGGGGTACTAAGTGTGTGAATTCCTGACTTTGGGAAAGACATCTTGAAGCAAAAATATGAATATAGAAGGATTAAATACAAAGCAGGCAGATGACAGTAGTCATTCCTGAATATAGCAAAAATAGTTAAACCGTTAGTGATCACCAATAATATTAGCTTTGAAAACGTGGGTGGAATTTTAAAAGTTCTTTTAGAAATGATTTGTTGTTTTTCAACTTTTGGGTCATTTATTGTTTCACCAAACGTCAAAAGATAGCAAGTCTTGCAATTATTTTTTTTTGCTAAACGTTTATTAAAGGGGACTTGGGTCAACATGAATCGCGAGGCTTTCTACGCTTATATAGGTTTTGGGCAGCATTAAATTCTAACCCGCATTGGCGATTTCGGGGCATAGTTTCGCCCGTTACTACGTGGGTGTACGGGTACGGTGCTACGCGCTACGCGATGTAAACTTTATGTAGCGTATTGCTACGTGCCGTAGATTCGTCTAGGCATCTCGTTCGGTAAACAACGACCATTGGATTTTTTCGGTGAACGTCTCAGATAGTAAAAGTAAGCTCGTGAATGTAATAAAATAAGTAATAAAGTGAAAGTTATTAATAAGTTTTGTTAAGGACTTCATTATTTTATTTTCTTTATTGGGGAAACAAACAGCCTTACATAATACATAGGTTTAACTTAAATTAGATAATACATTAGCATTTAAAGTTTCCACTGCTGATCATTACATTTTAGGTTGTTAAAAAGAAGCTAAATCAAAAGCCTAAAGGTACAAATGAAAAAATAATCTAAGAAAAGAATCCAACCACAGATTTCAACATACATTTTACTGCCCAACCACACGAGGTCTCACATGGTGTGGCTGTTTTAACAACTTTCGGTATGTCATAATTTCTTCGTAAACTACTTACTTTTACTTAACTTTTTACTTACTTTTTTTTGTCACTTTTGTATAAACGCCCTAACATGGTCTAGATTTTATTTTAGTGATATTATGTGTATATAATCACAACCATTCGTAGCTATAAAAAAAAGTGCACGATATAAAGCTAATTCTGCGAAGTAGCTTGAACCGTGTCATTTATGGTAAGCTTGAAATTAATTCTAAGATTTAATTCTATCTAAGCCGCTGTTCCTGCAACCCCACACAGGATCCTAACCAAGAGCTCCTTTTTAGGCGGCGCGCGAGTGTGAGCCGCGTCGTTTGGGCTAAGCTAATTAAGTGAAACATGCGCCGGCGCAGGAGGCGCCGCGCGAACACAGAGTTGCTTTTAGCCGCCGGTGTCACCGTAATCTAAGGAATTCCAATCGTCCTGTTAATGAGGGCGGTTTTAACGGTATATGTATTGTTTTGATCAGGGATCGGCTGGCTTTTGTTGATTATGTTTTGGTAATTTTGCGGTCAAGACACCTGAAGAGACGAGACTGGTGTGAGTAGCCTCTGGATGTTTTGTTTATTTCTCTCCTGTTTATCTTTATCAAGAAGTTATCAGTAGAGATGAAAAACATGCAATAAAGTTAGAACTAACTAACTATAAAATAAACAAAAAAATCCAACGACAAACAAAGTGGCTAACCAAAAAATTTAAGGTTAAATTAGAATAGGCCAGTAGTCCAAAGGCGAGCTCCTAAACTTATAGTTTTCAGAATTTGACGGTAAATGCCAGAAATACTGTAACAATTCGTTAAGGGGCCCCTTGACCACACTTTACCAAATTAAAAACTGCGATGAAAATACAAACATAACATCTATACCTAGGCATAAAAATAAGTTTATTTTGACGACAAATTGGTTTATTTGGAACACTTTTAATCAACTAAACTAAGTTAGTCATATTCTGATAAGTCACCTATCAAACATTTACTTAGCACTATTAATATAGACGACAATAACATAAATCCAACTAACAAAAGCTCAAGGAAAGCTCCAAAAGGATCTTCATCAGCGCCTGCCAATTGCATAACCAGCAAAAAGCTCAGATAACATCCATCCAATTTAAGTCGTCCGATTTCCTCATTTCGCGGACTCCAGTTTAATTCCAGACAATAAGGGAGCAAAAAGCGGAGACAATGTCTGCTTTTTTGAGAACAATCGCTCCCGAGTTAGGAATTTATTGAGTTGTAGAGGGAATAAATAAGGAGGAGCGCCTTGGCACTCGTACACGCGAACCAGTCCGCGCTGGACTGATCTGAGCCATCAGCTGTCTCGAGGAGCGGGATGCACAGCGGGTTGCAAAAATAGTGAACCTTTTTTTATAAATCTATTACTAGCAATCGCTGGCCACTATAAACACGTGAATTTCTGTTTTTAGCAGCTAACTTTCACTGTCTGCTTAAACAAAAATTCTATCTAAGATACGTCCTAATTAATTTTAGCTAATTTACCAGTACTAAATAAAAGGTAACTATTCTGTTGCTTGTGAGGCGCGATGCTCGCTTTACATGACCGATGTCCCAGCAAATAATAAGTCATTAGGTTTTGGAAACAAAAGTTTCAACATATTATTTATTATGGAAGATCCAGGGTAGGGTATCCAGGATCCAGTACAGGTAAAATTTAGGCAGTAAATTCATTCCTAAATTTAGCAGTCCAGGCAAGAAACCATTTGAGTTATCGAATCTTACGAGACCATGGCAATTCTAGAACGTAAGCACGATAACCATGAAGGCCAAAGGTCAAGCAGTTTCAAACGACAAACTCGTTGCACAACCGATAGAAAATGCACAAAGTAGGTAATTCTCTCTGCGAGTACCTAAGCTCCTAAGATCAGTGTCTCTAATTTCGCCAATATTTATATCATTTAACTGTGCTGTGACCAAAACACCCTGTTGAGAGCATGGACGGCACGCGAGCCAGCTAATGGTATCGGCATAACTAACACATCCTGTCGCGACTCGAGACGAGACTCGCAAGACGGTACGTCTCACGTACGTAGAGATACCTACTCGCATCTACGAGTACCTTAGCTTTCGTATACGTACGGATGTATGTTGTTGGTTCAGTCAGTCATCTGAGTGGCCAAAAATGTCTCAAAAAATTATAAAAATAGTGTTTCACTTGTTTTAGATTTTTGTAACGCTTCAAACGATATACGACACTGTCATTGTAGTATCACAATTGCTTTCGCCAAGCCGCCAATACCTTTTTGATCAATCTGTTAGCAAACATAATCTTGATGCCGACTGTACTTTTTGGACAGTTGGATTGTAAACTGTTGTTGCAAATGGGTGAGAGACATAACATAGTCTTAAACTGACTATTTTGTTGAGTGTAAGAGCAATTTCAAATAATTATGGAATTGCTCTTGACCAGGATCTATCCCTAGAAAGTAAATGTAGATGTGTAAGTCTCAGAGATATTTTATCCAATGCTGAAAGTTTTGCATCAACTTTGCATTTAATGCCTGTTCTCGGTTATACTAAACAACGGGTAAACATACTTCAATCCTTTTTTTTTGTGTATACACATTAATGTTAGTACTGTGCTTAGATCGATCCCCGACCTCTGGTGTAGTAACCAACTTCATAACAATTTTTCAATTTTAAATTTTCAATATTTGATTCAAAGGTTAGGCTGTCATCCCAGATAACATATAAAAACTAAGTGCTTTGTCCCAATACACCATGAGGCGACTCAGGAGGTCTGCGTAAATAATTCATGGACTTTGAAATCATACTTGAAACAATGTTTTACCATGATTTGTAAACTTACGCTCTTGAATAAAATATATATGGGAATAATAAACGATGACAGATGGATAATGAAGACACTTATAGGATTTTATTGTTGAGAACTGGAAAACTCTTGATGGATAGTAGTTAAAAGTTATAATTTTGTCGTTGGAGAAATATATGGTATATTTAGTAGAATGGCAGTCTATATCGTATGATCTAATGATACTAGTAAGTAAATCGTCGAGTAAAATGTATTGATGAGTCATACGAACGTAGTTTACAAGCAGTTTATGAATCAGTGTAAGCTTCCCTTAAGTTTTTTAACTTCGTAATCGCCACTATACTTTTTTGGTGTGTTGTAGTGGTCTAAAAGAGCTTGTTGTTAATTTCGATTTTACGTTTTTACTTGACGCTTTTGAAACTTTTCATTGAAATTAGGCAATTATATGAGTAATGTTTAGATTAGCAATAAAAAATTAATAAACTTTTGTCTGTCGGTCTGTTTGGTAGGCGAATGAAATATCAACTAGATGTGCTTGAGCGAAAATACGATGTATGAAACGACAACAAAAGCTTTGACTGATATCAAATAAACCATTTTTGAACGTCTCAAGTACTTACTTGTTAAGCTAACTATAAAACCCTTTCGCATTTAAAAAGTTATAGAGATAATCAGTAAAAGCTTGAGCGCTCAGCTGGATCCTAGCCGTTTGCAGAGCCGAGCCTCCAGCGTCCAGGGGTCCAGCGGCCCAGCGGTGATTAGATAAAGGCGCGTCCCAATCACACTCGGTCGCCGGGGACGCACTGGTACTTAACCCTCGATAAATTGAAGTTTAGCGAAACTTTCAGGATTCGAGCAATGCTCTTTTATAAATAGTAACATTTAAATAAATTGGAGCAGCATTGAAAAGAGGACGTTGAGTGAAGAACTAACTAGGGCAGAAAGTACTGGGTCACAGCAGGACATGATCGAAAGATTTCAACCGGTTCAGGACACCTGAAACCGAATCTTAAACTGACGTCTTTTAATTTCACCTGAGGCCTGCCTCCCGACATGAAACTATGCTATCCACCTTGGGTTATTCGCCATCTGTTTACTAGTTGTACCCTGGGCTTCCTATCTCCCGTGGATCTTACTTACCTACCAAGCATAGGCTAAATTGCAGCAGCTAGATAGCTGAAATCCGTACTAACATGGTGAAGATTCTGGATTTTTAACCGAAAGTCAATCTCTGTGAGTTTTTACCCCGCGACAAAAGACCTTCGAAAGGCTGGAACTGCTTAGTATAGCCATGCTGTTGATGATGAACCGACCGTTTGGGTGTACCGAAGTAGGTGTTGTGGTCAAATTTGAACACGATACTATTCGGTTTCCGAGTCACTGGGCCAAGGCGCTCTCTAAAATTGTACTACATACCATCGCTTTAATACCGGCGTCGGTGACTTATGACTGAAAATCTCATCCAGAAAGGAACGAGTTAGTTGGCACAATCTTCGAAAAGGGTTGTTAAAACATTTCTACCAGCTATTCGTAGACAAATTCCCTTCCAATTGATCAGCCACCATTCCCCGAAGTCGTCCCAATAACTACACCTCTTACAGTCCCAATTAACCCGTACTGAAATTGTCCGGGGCAAACAGTCCAAATGCCGATCGGTCCCAAGTTCCCACCCTGACCGGGCCAAATTGGGGACCATTCGAGCGTTAAGGACCGCCACGCCTCCTGGCGAAAGGTCACTACGTAATTAAGACTCCCTTGAGCTATCCCACGCGCCCTGTGATTGGACGGATCGGGACATCAAAGACACAGACGGTGTCACTTGTCAAATGGAATATTTTAGCCTGTTTGATGTCGTCTGATGTAGTTTTCTTTTTGAGATTTTCCCTGTTTTGATTGGGTTGCAGTTTTTATCGCCTACATAGTTTTTGATCGTAGGGTGGATTTCTGTTGTGTAAATAATATATTTTGTTTGCAAGTTGTAGATTTAAGTGTTTTTATTTAGTGTCAGTCTTTTGTTAAATAATCCATTCCTAAATGTATTCATTGTACAGTAATGCATGTATCTTCTGTATCATACCTATTATCTTATTTTAAAGTGTTTTTTATTTGTTACAGATACAAGCCTTGTAAGGTTGATAAAAGCTGTTAACAGAATGTGAGTAGACGTGATGTATTTAAATGGAAAACTCTTTTATGTTCTCTCGTACGTACCGCATCGTAGACACAAACGTAAGGGCGTCACTATTTAAAATTTTACTTCTAATTTTTATATAGGTGCTCCAAGAAGGTATTTATATCGAGACGAAATCTCAAATTCTTGTTATCAAAATGAACAACGAATTTTCTAAATACTTGTTAAATTATAGCCCAAGCTTCAGTCCTCAGCTTAACATTTCATCCTAAAATCCCCAAAATAAACCCCATTACACAAAACCACCCCCTATCTCTGTTTTCAGGCGTAAATAGGGAATCATTTATACGAAAGATTCAGACTGTTGCGTCTTAGAGGGTGTAAACAACCCTTTAAAATAGTGTACCATTAGCAAGGAGCGGAGGGGGTGGTGGGGGGAGCAAAATATCTTTTAGTATCTGCAAAATGTCTAATTTAGTAGCGAGGCTTTGATGTTGCAAGCCTAATAGAGGAGTGGAGTAGGACTCTTCATTTATTTTCTGAAACGAAAACTTGTTCATGAGGAGTTAAAACTTACACATTCTAGCTCAATTCAATGTTCTCTAAATACGAGTATGACAAAACGTAGGTTCGTTTTTTAAAAATTATTGGATTGTCATAATCGATTATGGGTAGATGAAATATGGCGTTTCATTGAAAGATAATAGAAAAGCTCTATTAACTGAAGCACTAAATTGAAATAGTGCAAAAAATAGTATTCTTGTAAACTGAACATGTAAGAAAACTAGTTATTGATGATAATATAACGTCAATGTAGTTTCCAGAAGCAAGATGACTGTTAATCGTCTTACCCAATAATATGTCACTCACTCCACATTGAAACCAACCAAATCAAAGTGGCTGGTTTGACTCTATCACATGCTGAAAATAGTCACATCATTAATTGACTTTAGTATACAATTATCGTTTTTTAGCAACCAATATTTAAAAACTTAATTTCCAAACACATTCTCAAATGAGTTATGTAAAATATACAAAAAATATAAACAATAAACAGCTGAATAACGAGTAGGTAGCATCTCCATTCATTCCCTAGCCCTCGGGTATTACGAAGCGGGTCCCCAGAGAGAGACCTCTCGTTTACTTATCCATCGCTATCTGATCATCGTCGACGGATTTCAGTGCGTGGGCCAAGAACAGTATCGCATGTACCTACAGACTGTGTTACCCTGTGTTCATTGCTGCGTCATTGCTATCAAGTGGCTAAATGTTTGTGGGATTTTGTTGAAAACTGAAAAGTACAATGTAACAGAAAATATTGAGGTTTAATTTTCGTCAAAACCATTTACACCAGTTAGAGATCGTCTAAGCTAAAACGACGCTCGTCTCGTCACCTCAACACCATTCTAACGAAGGTTATTTTTCTAAGGACAATTTTATTTGGGATCTGTGTTCGCTTATAATTATACGTTATAATATTAGTAGATTTCATTTAAATGCTTAGCGTGGTCTCTCATAGTCTTTAACATCCCATAAGGTCTGATCAGTTTAGCCGACAGCGAACTAACACAACTGCGGAACTTAGTTCGATAGATTGAAAACATAATGTATCCACTAACTCACCCACTTACTCACTCACTTACTTATCCACTTGTTTTGCAGCGTCTGAGCCTATCAGGTCCAGGCATTAGCTGAGTGGGGTCCATTTAATTTTGAACATCGTGACACTGCTGTCTGGTGAAAATTTTTGTTGTACTTATCCATCGCTATCTGATCATCGTCGACAGGATTTCATTGCGTGGGCCAAGAACAATCTCGCATGTACTCACAGACTGTGCTACCCTGTGTTGATTGCTGCGTCATTGCTACGAGTATCAAGTGGCAAAATGTGTGTGTGATACTCTATGACTAAATGACGTTGAAAACTGAAAAATATTTAACTGAAAAGATATTCAGGTTTCTTTTTTTCCAAACCTGCGTACACCAGAACACTATTTTAACGAAGGTAGTTTCTAATGACTAATGGAATTTGTGTTCGCTTGTAATTAGAAGAATATAGTAGAGTGCACTCTAATGCTTGGCGAAGTCTCTCAGTCTTGAACTTGCCATAAGGTCTGATGAGTTTGGCCGATAACGAACTAACACTTTGAGAACACAATGTATCCACCTACTATGCATTAAAATGAAGGAAAAGGAATTGGCCATGCTTTCCAATTGTTATAGTATGTTGTTAAAGTGGTCAGTATAGAATATTTAGTTTTGTTCATACCTATCATCATAATTTTCGTCAGTGTTTTTGACTTTGACCTGGAGGGCTATTAATTATTCCAATTTATAAAAAAAACAAATGCTGAACAATACATATTTGATGGCCTTTGAATCTGAAATACCAGACACGATATCAATATTGACACCAGTTAGTTTTTACAAACTCTACAACATCTTCAAGATCAGTGTATAAATTATTACACATGTTCGTAAACCTTTAAGTTACATCCGAAACTTCGTCTTCCACCACACCACATCGTAATGAAGAGGCCGAAACAACACATTCGGGCCGCGCTGCGGATTGCGGTGCGTTTCGTGGAGTGCGGTGTCGATCCGGCCGCTTGTTATAAGGGTGTTATCCGACAGTTAGCGCTTTCGGCCTTCGTTGGGACTCTGAGGAGTGAGTTAGGAGATTAAGCGATATGTGTCAATGGAATTTGGGTCTCAAGATAGTTAAGATGTATTGTCGGCCTGCCAAATCTTCTTTCACGTAACGTCCAATGGTTACATGGGTTTTTTGACGTGATAACGTCTTAAAAATCGTTTTAGTCGGGTGACATGTTCAGAAAATTGTGTCACACCAAAACCTCACGAGCGCGATCGCAGGTATAACAAGAGAGAGACGGACCGATCTCCCGTCTCATCTCGAGCGCTGCCAGTCATTCCGTGAAATGCCGTTATCACGTAAACATCTCGATCGTGAACCTACTTTACAAACAACCAACTTTTTTTTCTAAGTGACTACTACTGTTTGGACGCTTTTGGCCTTGACAGCTCTACCAGACTGTAGGGTGAGTGCAGAGGGCTCTCAACCCTAAACTGAATATAGGATATCCAGAGACGCCGGTTGAACGAGTACGCCGCATGCATCTACTAAGATCCTGTGACCTTTAACAGATCATCTGTGGATTCTGCGGGTCACTCACTCCTAACTCCGTTCGTTTCAAATATAGAACAGATAGACTAAAACAGGACTTAGTTAGTTGTGCTTTGTGTCAAAACAAAGTCATTCCTGCAATATCTTTAACCTTGGACCCTCTGCCGTCTTTCTTCTCCGTTCCAGGGCCCGTAAATTTAAGCTTTAATTGTTCCTAATAGAATGCCTGCTCTCGCCAATTTGTTTCAGCTAAAATTGAGATCTTGCGATGTTGTCTTAGCAAATGTTATGTTTTACATACTCTCTGGTATTTTGATTGTAGTTTTGACAATCTTCAATTTTAGAGGGTGACTTTCTAATCTGCTTTTAAAACACTAATTATTAAGTACGCATAGACTTGAAGGGAATTTTGAGAGAAAATACATCGCTCGTCATCGCTTACCCTCAGGTGAGTCTGAGGTCAAACGCAAACCCATTTTAAATAAAAAAAAAAAAAAATTGCTTCTTAGAAAAAATAATCATCAGATTTGCTTGTACCCTCAGCAGTGAATGCAATGCTGCTTCTAAGTACAGCAACAACGCTACACAAGTTTTTAGTTGTTATTGCAGACATTTCGTCCGCCAATTGAATGTCATAATTTTAAATTCTTTGTATTCTCCAGCACTAAGCGTGCAATTTGAAATAAGGCTCATATCCAGCTACTCGTAGGTATGCAAACACACCTTTAGAGCATTGCGGTACCTGGCAATTTGCACTCCGGCAAATACTGAGCGAGCGAGCGAGCGGTTGACGGGGCGCTGAAATATGTTATTGTTGGTTGCCCTGTATTTTTTATTCATTATAATTTTCATTTGATATAACTAACAGATACACTAGACAATATTTCAAACAGCGCCATCTAACCTCAAATTAAGCAAAGCTTGAAAGCTTGCTAGTAGTATCCGATACTAGACAACGGATAAAAGTGTATAAACACTGTTTTTTTGGAAATACATAAAATCCCAGACTAGTACAAACCTATATCTTCATACATACGAACGTTTGTACTGTGCAGTGATCGAACCCGCGACCTTTGGTATGGTAGCCAAATTCTTAACCATTACACCAAACCGGTCGTCAAATATGATTAAATGCTCTAGTGCCAAATTGTGTTGTGCAATAAGAAAACAATGAGGGGAATACTTAGTACTTTCAACAACAGTTCCTCTAATATTGAAGTGTTAATTGAATGTTCCAAAAAAACCTTTTCTCAAATTCGTATTTGTTGGACCAAAAACTTTTAAAACTGAGTAAAACTACCTTAGTATGTATTACTTGTTAAGCTATTTAATTTCCTGTTCTGTTTATGTTCTGCACCGCTGAATTTTCAGCCTGGGAACTTTGCGACGACTATGAAATTATGGTTGTTCTAAAACAATGTCTGCGACCCAGGCTCCCTCCACCGCGAGATTAAGAATTATTGCCCCTTATCTCGCGCCAAGCCGACAACTCTCCGACTATTCGCTCTCGACTGATATCTAAGTGAAATTATTTCGACAAACTTTACCTAACTGGTGTACACCCTTAGACTACACCACATCTCACAAACAAACTTCTATCTTAACATCCTTAGAACTAAGTTTACATTCGCGTGGGCCTGTTAAGGTCTTTAAGACACGTGATTAACGAAAAGCGGGAAACTGGAAATCATTTGTGAATCCTAGAAAGGGACGAGCGATTTGATATTATGCAAATTTCGTACGAGCGCGACCGAGATGGGTGATCTTCAGAAGTTCAGTGTGAATGGATAAAATTTATACTCGGATGAAACGATTTATTACAAAAGCGTTGAGTAGGTACTTGAAATTAATTACGCTAAGTTTCGCTTTGGTTTTGTTCTGTTGTGGGAGATTTGCAGGTATACGCTTTTGGGGTTCATGAGGAGGTTGAGCAAACGATAGGATTGTGGAATCGGTTTCGATCACAGACGTTGTTTTAGAGCCTTCATTTACTGTTGTGAGTATTCATCTGAATACTTTCGCACTGTTTTTACTGCTTCAGATACTGATCAGAAGTGTCATTTATTAAAAATTTTGAAGTAGATTTACTTGAATTTTATCAAGACGATGGTTGAAGAGACCGTTTCTTCTAGTAAGGAACAGTTGAAATGTGTGCAATGTTTTTTCGTCTATGGTTTCACAAATAAAATATTGGTTGCCTGGATAGTAAGAACGTTTTAGACTGGGTGTTTCAATGGTCTTATTTTAAAATTGGGGTTATTGGTGCGATTCTTTTCAACCTGGGCAACACGCGCGGCCCGGAATGACATTGGATGCCGTCAGATCTGCGAATCGACAAATCGTTTTCTACAAGTCAAGTATACGTTTCTACAAGTTGACGTCGCTTGAAGTCATTACGCCTAGTTGGAGGCCGTAGGGCGGCTTGATAACATCCGACATTAAGGTTACTCACTGACCTTGTACCCCTCCAACAATCCGCACTGAGCCCGCGTGTTGGAGTATGGCTCACGCCTCATAGTTGAGGTGAGGCTTGTGCCCAGCTGTGGGACGTCTAAAAGCCTATATGTTCTAGAAGCCACGGGGCTTGTGTCACTTATGGCTGACCTCTTTGTTTTAGCAAGAATCTAACGCGAATATTTATGATGAGTCGGCGAGTCGCTTTTATGTCCATCGCGTCGTCCGGTGCAGAGATTAGGCCGTTCTTCCGCGTGATTTGTTACTTGTCACATGATTCCTCATCAAAAGACCTTGCAGCTAAATGTGGACTGTTTGTGGACGGTTATGTCGTTTTTCTAGCTTTGAGAATGCTGACCTACGATATTATAGTGTGGAGGACGATCACCATAACAGAAAAAACGAGCCAGCAAACAAACAAACACAAAAAGACACTGTAATGCAAAATGCATAAACGTACAGACAAAAATGTACAAAATGCAAAAATCAAAAACCTACAGCAACGTTCGCTGGGTCGGTAATGGGTGACCACCTTGTCCCGGCCCACTCCGCTAGATGTCAGTCGTTAAGCCTAGTCGAAGACCTTAGGACGGCTTGATAACAACTGACAGTCAGGTTCAGGAGTTCCGACAAAATAAATGTCGCTGCAGGGTAAAGTGCCTCCGTCCTGAGGCCAGAGTTAACTTTAAAACGAACCCTGGAAACGTAGTAAATACTTACCATTAACCATAAAAGCATGTTGTCTACGATTCGCAAGTACTTTAATACCCATTTCTCAATCCACAAAGGCTTCAAAGCCTCGTCCGAGCGGAAGTGCGTCACGGTGACGTCACGCGGACACCGGAAGCGGCCGGAGCCGCCGCACGCCGGAACCGGAAGTCGCCGCCGCACGTTATCGTCTTGCGGGTGAATGGCCGATGCTAATGATGATGTAGTGCTGTCCTTATGTTCTGTATTGTAGGTAGGACAGTAAATACAGGATGTTTTTTAAACTTAGCGTGGTAGTTTTTTAATATATTTCACTAAAAACTGAACTGCCTTTATACATCCCATTGAGCTATGAGCTAAATTTAGTGCTGTATTTTGCGGGCATCTGCGTTCTTCGGAAGGCACATCAAGCAGTTGGCCCCGGTTGACGTCGCCTTTTTTACCTTAACTGACATCAACCTTTTTTTTTTTTTTCGGATCAACTGCTTAGCTTTGCGACGTATAGAAATATGCCCGAAAAATATACCTCTAAATTTGAACGGGGCGGGGTCACCCATCACATTTCCGACACAGAGTATGCTGCATTACAATCATTGCCAATCCATTGTTAAATGAATAGATAAAACGATTTTTGCAACAACAGTTGCATTCATTTAAACAAGGATTATTCCAGAAAAAGAACCAAAATAAACGAAAGAGAGAAACTGTGAAAAATACAGTTTCCCTGCGTAATGTGTGTGCTGCAGTAGCGAAATAGGTCAAGGCTTGGTAACATGACCCGTGAGACTGAACCACACCGGTATTCTGATAAAACCTGAGTTCACATGTACATCTAGTTAGTAAAACATAAAATAATGTAAGAAACACAATATAACAAAAATCTCCCACTGGTTGGTCTTCCAAAGTTGTTTCTCTATAGAAACTCGATAGTTACCACTCTTTTCGTAAGGTCCTGCTCTTGTTACCCGCCGCCCACTTCAAAAGCACTTATTTTAGGGAAATGAAATTACATTCGTAAGTTTTGTTCTTAATAATTATAACTATTTAACTTAGCCCATTCCAACCCTCGAGAACTCCACCGTTTGATATTTTAGTTCCACAACACACATGAATCTCCGTATTGTTCGGGACTTCCCAAACCGCGCAAAACAAACGCAATACAAACCTCCGACAAGTTGGGGTATCACAACATACACACAAAAATACAACCTACAAATACCAACCTTAAAGTCTGATCAACTCGGTCCCAATTCGGCTGGTTGGTTGAGGAAAGTTTCAAGCTATAAAACGGCCGATATCGTGGCCAAAATGAAAAACCACAACATGTGTTCACGTTGTGGTATATAAAATAGTTGATACAGGCTTTGAACAAGAGCTTTTTTGACTAAACGCTTCGTGGAGTTGTCGCTTTCTATCGGCACTAGATTTAGGGAAACGGGAAAATTGTGAGAGCGAAAGAAACTTTTAACTATGATTTCAATCTGAACCTCATCTTGAAGGCCCGTTAAGTATGCTGATTGACTTTATAAATCGATGAATAAATCTTCTTTTCTGCCAATTTTTTTTCCAGTGAACACTGCTTCAACCACTTGATTTAGTTCTGAAATCGCTGACTCTATGAAATAGGTATCGGAGTTAGGATTCATGGATTGGTCTGGAAAACCATCGTCCACTAAGATAGACGTTTTCAAATATTCCAGAAGTAATCAACTTATTTTCCCATTGTTATTCCCGCCAATCTGTTTCGGGCCAACAGCCCCACCGAGCGAATGAACCGTGACATAATTCAAAAAACGAATCTCCGCGAAAACCGTTCTTTTATTGCCGCCATGTTATCACACGTGTCCGGCGGTCGCGTCCAAAAACACGAATCGGGTTCATGTTCATATTTGAGGTATTTTTATTTGAAATTTCCATTTACACGCGGCCGTCTGCCCCCTCCAGCCTGCGCCCCCAACCGCCTCCCCCTTATCCATATTCATGCGATGCACCCCACTTTCTCCTGCACGGCGCAGTTTACGCGATATTTCGTGTGATCTGCGTTCTGAAATCTCGACGACTAATGGGACTGATTTATAGTCATTTTTTGCTCTGTTTCATTACTTTCCTGACTTATTATGTGTTATGGAGGAGATAATGTCAGATGGTGCTGGGTTGTGTCCCCGCTTGTAAAAGATTAGATTCGTATCGCGAGAAAATAATTAAGCTGTTTTACAAGCTTTGTTTTGACAGTACAATTTCATGGTCTGTTAGAGATTTAGTGCTTGTCTATTGAATAACTCACTGAAATGTTTTGAATCAAGCATGTGGAAGTATAGTGGGAACAAACACACCTCTAAAAAGTACTTTCCAATTGTCAAATTCAACTAATCAATAAGAAAAATGCTGCTATGGTAGAGAATGCCTGTAAACATTAGGTTCACCAATTGTACTTTTTTTTTTGTACAATGAAGAACTTATAAATCGATAAGTGACTAACACCGGTAGACGAACAGTTGTTTTTGTGAAAGTGTAAGAAAATCTATCGATCGACGAATTATAGGAATTGTTAAGACTCGTACAATTTACATAATAAAATGAATCAGATTTACGGAAAATACGGAATCAAAGGCAATTAAATTCACACAAAATAACTAAACAACGCACACCTGTACAGTGCCAAAAACAACATCATTAATTAAAACACGCAGCCCCAAGATTGATACGAAAACAATTTCTTCAAACGCCGAAAATAAGTAGTAATTATTACCATAATTTATTCAGAATACTAACCAGCTGCGGGGTTTACACTGGTCGACTCTCACTTTGAGGGTTTAGACGTTTCCATGAGCGTTCACCGTATTGTATGGACACAAAGTATTTCTAGGACGTTGCAAACCCGTCGAGAATCTTGTTGGAAATGATCTCGCTAGTTCTCACTATATTGATCAATCATAGCTATTAATACAGCTATCATTAAATACCTCCGAAAAGAATACTATTTAGATATCATGGCATCACGTTAAACATGAATAAACATTTGCAAAGTATCAACGTGGGTCGAATGGTTTTCTCCCACAGCACTCTGTTTGTTAAATAAACTTTTTCAATAAGCTCTTACATCAGTTTGCGCAGGAGTGAGAAACGTATCAGGTACCAGCGACTGCACACCGTAGCACAGAAATTGCACAAGAGTAACCAAGCTGAAGTGTGCGGTCTCTGGCCCATAAGACACTTATCAGAAAATTATGTTTTCCTAAAAACTTCATACTTCAGATGAAGTGGAAAGGCACTATGTGAATCGGAGTTGATGGCCGTGCCTGCGCAATCGTCAAGTGTAAACGCCTTTTCAGTGGAACACACGTATTGTCGCCAAGCATTTTCTAATTATATCGCCATTTGACAACTATATTTCCACGATGGCGGCTAATTTATGCCCCTCATTATCCGTTACCTAACACGTAATGTCGACAGCTCCACGGCGGGGTTAATAGGTGGAAAAAATGCGGAAAAACTCATAAAATTGGAGGTAGCAGCAAAAATTAGGAGATTAAATCGTTTAATTATAAATGAAAATTAAAACTTCTTACCAATTTTTTTCTTTAGTGTGTTCTTCGAGCTGGTGACAATGCCCATAGACGAGGATGAAGGAGAACCCGTTGAAGAGGATAGGGTCCTTAGTTGCAATCACGAACTGGAAGAAGCAGAGTGGGTAGACCTCCACCTGTTGGACAAAAAATGCAATCTGCGTCAAGCTGTTAAGTGAGATAAAATTGGTATAAGAATTTACTATAAAAGCATTTTGCTTGTCAGTCTTGTACAAGCACGATTGTACAAGCTCCACTGTTATTAGAGCTGAACAGATATTTGCATAGGTTAAAATATATTTGGATTCAAAAACAGTTAGAGCTTTCCTTGCTGACAAATACCAATTACTCGCGGAAGGAGTTTTTATCCATTTGGCACCATAATTAATGAAAATTATTTTAGCTTGTGTTCTCCCATAGCGGGGCAAAGGCTCACACTCTCCTGCGTTTTCCGTTTAACTGCTAATATTGCTACCTACATCTGTTTTGCCAGCTATTAAGACAATGGTAGAGCTCTTAACGTACCTCCCAAAGCTGTAATATTCGAGTAATAATACATCACTAAATAGTAAATAGCGGTCGGGGTCACCCATCCCATTTCCAACCAAGGCGTGGGTTGCTTTACTACGGCAATGGTTGCCCATCCACTGTCACAACAGAGCCACGGGCTGAAGGCAGTCATTCGTAACATTCGGTGGTAATATTAGGGTACGAGTACACACTTAAGTTATGCCACCAGTTACTGTCACAAGCAACTTGTCCTACATCGGTTCCACTACTCATACTGAACGTCCCAAAGCTCGCTCGTGATCTGTTTTTTGCGACTGCGCGTGTGTTTTATAGGCGCGCCGAATCTCGAGCACGCTGCCAGATGCTGGCACTTCTTTCAAGGGCTCTTTGGGTGGTTTCTTTGAGTGACATCGCTTCTTTGGACTTGCTTTATCTTGTGATTGATCTATTTTTACTGCACAAAAAAACGTAAAGGAAGGAAAAGTCAAGCATACGAAGTCGGTATTTCAGAGTCCTGCTTAGCAGAATTCTATTCTAAAGGAGAAAATACTAAACTTGAAAATTAATTAAAACTCCTAGGAAAATTTGATTGGTTGGTTTTATTCTTGTCTCGATATTCAAAGAGTTATTTTTGTGAATCACACATTGAAATATTTTTTTAAATGCGCGGATGGCGCGCCGCCTCGGATTGCGACATTAATTGTATAGAGATGGTTTTCAATGAAAACCGGCCCTTATCATATGTTATTATGAACACAAAGTACTAAAACATCTAAACGTTTTTAAATTATGATTTTTAAATTCTTGCGACCTTATCGCTATTAATAACTACATCACTTTTGACACTACAGATATTATCAAGGGAGTTTTAATTTTGCAATTTGTCGCGCGTACCCCTGGGCCGAGTGCGTGACAGACACACGGACAGATGGATGCTAGCGAATGTAGATCTCATTTGCCGATAACGCTTTTGTCTCGTTTTTATGAAGCTGTGAAGTCTTTTGATTCGAACGCGGGGTCCTTGGGCCATGTGAATGGTGTCGGCTCAACACTGGACCGGTGGTGGTTATGGGTTTGTTTACCTTAATGTATTTTTAATGTGTTATTATTTTGCAAAGTACATCTTTCAATTACGTTGATTATTGTTCTCAGGCAGGTAAACGCATTTACGAAAATGTTAAATTTGCAAAAGTTAAATTCATTAACCTGAATAATTTGTTCTAATTTACGCTGATGATAAACGTTGAATATGACGGCTGCAGAAAGTACTCTTCTTTCTACCATACGTGTCCGACTACAGGCCAAAGGCCTCTGTACAACTTCTATTGCTCCCGATCACGAGCTATTGACGCCCAATCTAAACGATAGCCGCTGAGCTCGTATCTCCAACGTCGGCTTGGTCTACCACAAGGCCGTCTCCCATTGTAAAGCTCCCAGCTCTTTGCATGACGTGTTTCATTAGAGTTCTGGAAAAACTTTAGTGTTCCGGATACAGTCTATTTAGAACGGCAATTACATTTTAACATAAGATAAGATATACCTACTAGACATAAGATCTATTTATTTATTGGTTCAGTGCATATATCAAAATTAGCTTGAATAAGAAATCGAACATAACTACATGATATTGCGTTAGATTTTAGTAAGCCAATTTTTTCAAAAGAGCACCGCAGCTTGCAGCAAAATGCACAAAATGGACCCAATCAATATTCCACCCCGTAATCCTCAAAGTTATCTTTTAATCTACAATTAGGATTTCGTCACCTCCCCTGCCAGCATCACTGCATCAAAGGCAGTTCTCATTATGCCACGTTATTGAGTTATCAAACGCCACGGAGGGAGATTAGTTCATACTTCCATACACAAATCCTATCATACAAGCTGACGCCTTGCGCTAAAAACAACCTTCATTTTGGTTCACCACAAAATAAGTCGCTTACACTACACATGCGACCTTCCACCTCGACTAGCAGCGACCAAAACTGAGCTTTAACTTGTAAAGTTTAAGTTTGTAATTGCGCTGATGATGTTGTGTGAATGGAACCATGTCGAAGTGTGACTGAGTGTCCCCCAGAGCTGTTTTGCTAATAAGGAAGTGACAGGGTGTTATTTATCAAAGGGACCTTCGTTTTAAACAACCGATAATCAGATGCATGATTGGATTTGGTTTCTATTTTTGTGGTTATGAACGTTCTTTTGTTATTGATGAACACGCTAAATGTTTTCTCGGCATTCTCTTGAGTGGGATCAAGTAAATAAATATGAGACGTTCATTTATTTTGTTCAACATTATGACGATGATGACGAATTAAATAAAAAGAACATTATGCGGGTATTTTAATGAAAACCGCCAAATTACAAATCGCAACTGCGAAAAAACACTAAATTTCGGTTAAAATGGTCAGCCATCCCAACGACACGACTTGGCATCGACCCTAACACCAGTGATCGGTATTGACCCGCTGTCACCACTGATCCATTCTATATAATTTAGGCTCTGGAAACCTCGCGGGTTCGATTCTCGCACCGGCACAAAAAGATGTTCGAGGAAACAGATATTTGTGCTGGGTCTGGGTGTTTGAGGAGCCTTCGTTGTTTCTGGTTTCTTTAATGCAAGTGGAAAACCAATTCTTGAGATCAGATATTTTACAGGTTGGTGTTTACAGAACCTAGTTATTTTTTTGAGGAAAATAAAGATAGGTTAAGCTAACCACTGAGGCAGGACGATACGGCTGTTTTTTTCAGATACACCTCAATATATTGTAAAAATCCTGTTGGAATCATTTTAAATATGTTTTTTCTAAACGGTACACTGTATTCAAGAAAGTTACCTTCATGCGACTACACACCGATGATAAAGTGACATTGATTAAATCAGACTCAATCGAAAATACGCATGCTATAAATAACCACTCAGCCATTTTAAATCTCTGACGTCACTGTCTTTAACCCCCGACGTATTTGCTCCGGAATATGTATGCAAATATTTACTATGGGGGTACATAGCAGGTATGTGCCGACCCGTTCACGGGTGAACGGTTCACTGGCTGCTAACGAATCATTCGCCCCCTGTACGAGTACCTACCGCCTACGCAGGTATTAGCGACGAGTATTTATATTTGTTGTGTTGCCAGTGGTGTATTTTGGTACGGTTTTGGTAACTTTTACGGCTTAAATATCCCAAGTTCCCGGGGCTGAGGTAAATTTTGTTTTGTCTCCTTTTTAAGCGCGATACAGGTGAAAACCTATTAAGATTAAATTAGTACTCGGTTACTCGTTTTCTCTCAAAGACTAAAGAGCATCACGGTAGCTGTTCCTGGAGACCTTATTTATTCAAGAGAATCAAACTTTCGCAATTTTTGCTCCGTTATTGCTGTATACAAATTTCACAAAGTTTTGGCCAAGAATAGCTATACTATTCAATGGGCCGGAATAAATACAACAGCATCACTATTGTTTACAAACTATTCTCACACTATTTTTGATTAAGAAGAAATAATAGAATTAGTAAAAAAAAACTTAAAAAAAGTCACCTCTAAAGCAACTGACTGCTAATCACAAGTTATTTAATTTTGAAGTACGACTACCAATTTCATATTTTTTTCTACTCAAAGCTCAAAGCTGTCACTAGGGAATGGGAAAAAGCCTATTCATGTTGATAACACACTAGTTCCGACACTGATCGCCAACAGTGCTATTGTCAGTAAAATCCAGTGACCAAAGCCTAGCAACACCGGTATTTACCTACGGGAGATGCACACTCCCAATTCAAAATTTGCACGTCTCGGGCCCGCTAGACCCGTCCGCGGGGGAGTGGAGTGTTAATTGTGTTCTTGTCGGTGCCCGCTATGATTTATGTACTGCAGCGTTTTGTAGCCGATGAGTATGCCTGTTGTGATGTATTTAGTTGCACTTCTTTCAATTGAGGGTTGATTTTGGTTTGAATTAAGTACTTTGATGTTTTGATGGCTAGTTTGAATGGATCAGAATAATTACAAATAATATATTTTTCAGTTTAGGTGCCGACCCGAGTGCAGTTTCGTCAATCAAACGCATTGATAGAGTTACTGCGGATAGACATAGGAAAAAAAATCTTGACGTCTACACGCTAAGATGTCATACAAACTGCGTTATGATGCGCTTGGTCGTGGAAACTCCCACAAAGCGCTTTCTAAAGGTTGTCTAGGCTTATTCGATCGAGAGCAAACGATGACTAACCCCCTTGCAGCCGTTCAGCTCGTCTTATTGCCAAGAACGTAAGTCAAAGCTATCATGTTGTCTCTTGCTGTCATGTTGTTATGGTTTTAATTCCAACTTTTCTTTGCCCTTTCAAATTGGCATGTAGTAGACGTATCCAGTTTTACTTTAGATCAGCGGCTTTTTGCAATTGTTAAAAAAAACTAATTAAAATTAAATTGATATAGTAAATAAATCTTTGAATCTTTTTTGATGATGATAAAAGCTTTAGGAGTTCGACTTTATTTTAATTTCGCCCGTAGGTATTCTCCCAATAAACGTTGTAGTCACACTTAACCCCCCAGAGGCTTACGTAGTCTGCGTGTTCGAGCACTGAACTATTCCGCTTACAGTTGCGATTCTGACATCCTCGCGTTACATCTCGCACTCACCCCAATGAAATCCGATCGTCCAAGTCTCCTGGTAATTAACTACCGATTTCATTTCTTGATGCATTTTTAAAAGCGTCCGACAGCTTTATAATAGCTATTTTATGGTGACAGATCGCTTATTAAGTTTTAACGGCGGCGCGAGCAGTGACAGATGGGATGTAGTTTGACACCAGATTTCGGGGGTATGGTCTGACGGGGAACAAATCGCCAGTTGCGAAATATAACAGCAAGATATTTGTAACTCATAAATCTTTGGGTGGTTTTAAAATTTTTTGGTATTGGCATGTTTTTGCACGGTTGTGTTGTGTGAGTGTAGTTAGTTAACAATGATATTTTTTTTAGTTTCTTGAAGTTTCTGGTGGTTATTACAGAGCTGATTTTTTATCAGATGAACAAACGTTTATCTGTTTTTTTATCCCTCATGTTGGCGACAGATGCTGGATTTCCAGTTTCAGATAATATTTTTTTAAAAGTCATTTGACATTTTTATATTATGTGAGTGGAAGGTAATCACGTTAAAAGAAAACAAGTGTTTTAATAGGTAATTAGAGTCTCAAAGTTAATAAGGCAGGCAGTGACAGGATCACCAAGGTCCATCCTCAACACCTCATAATTCTTCTTATGATATCTTTCTCCCAGCCAATTTGCCGACGAAGTTTGCTATCCACTTAGCAGACATTATTTTAAAAATATGTCAATTCGATAGTTTAACAATAGCTGCAAGCTAAGTTTAATTGCAGAAGTTATATTGAGCCTCAGCTCACCTGCCTATTCTGCCTGTTTCTGAAACTGTAGAATATGTGATTATTTCCATTATTTCCTAAAAACAAAGCATAAAGGTCCTTACGCATATCAGCGCACTATCCGAACACCGTCCACATATCGCATTTGATCAAACGTCCCCGAGGACGGCGGGAAAATTAAAACTGATGATCTAGCGGAACGGCCTCTGCGTTATAATTAAAAAGATAAGGAATATTTTCCTCGACGAAACCCCTTTTGTGCCGTACGGGGCCGTCGGGGAGCTGTGAGCGGTAGCGACACCCCTGAGACCGCACCGAATCGGTTGCGTTCCGGACTGATTAAGTAAACTAAGATAACATTGGCAATACAGTAACGTCAAAAGTCAACAAGGGCGGAATGAAACGTTAAGTTGATTTGCTCGACGGTTGGCTGTTATCTGGGATAGTTGCTGTTTGAGATGATTGGATTGGCTGAGTATTTGCTGAAGGGTTACGTCAGGTTTGGAGTTAGAGCTATAAATGTGGAAGATTTTTTTGTTTCAAAATAACGAACCAGAAGTAAATTTGCAGCTGTTTTTTAAATAAACTCAATTTGGGGCAGTAATTTTTAGGTGTTAAACCAATTGTTTGTTGGAATTTCGAATTTTAACTTGACTTCAAAGCGGTCATTCATTCAAAGGCTGGCTCTCCGTACTAGTTCATTCTTGTCTTTTGTTGAAAATAGAGGGAGGTTTCCTGAACTTGCAAAACTACACTCAGTATATTAATTGGCAATGGGACGTATCTTTAGAGAATGATAGCTGGTTGTTTGGTTACAAACTGAAAGTGACATTCAAATGTTAAAAGGTTTGCTCACCTTTGAATTACTTTTCATTCGATGGTTGGTCTTTTGTTACAGCTTCTTCAGTTTGGTAAGGATAAAAGCTAGCTGAAAGTGAACTAGAATCATGTATCGAAAAGTACTCGCACTAAAATGTTCCGAGTGTCCGAATTTCTGCATCGATTCGTCCAGTTGCGTTGGCGTGCAGGGTCGCAGACGTCTGCTTAGTATTCCGGCCGAGTGCGGCCTTGTATTGATTGTGCCAGCCCTGTTTTTATATCTGACGAAATGTCTAATGAAGCTCCAGTAAGCAGGCTCTAGAGATTAACCCTGGGATAGGTTTATAAATAGTAATTGCAAACATACTCACCATACACCAACATTAAAAAGTAGCAGTCTGTTTATTAGGGTCAAAAGTGGATCAGCAATCAGGGGTCTTGAATTACGCATACCAAGACAAGTAATGGCATGATGAGTGACTGCCTCGACTAAACTTTTTCGCTCACAGATCTGCGTGTTTGAAAAGACACGTCAAGCAGTTGGTTTCGTTCGCATCGCTAGATGTCAGTCGTTAAGCCTAGTCGGTAACATTTGAAAGTGGTGCCACACTGAGCCGTGCTTGAGAATGTTTTGAACTACCTCATAGTTGAAGTGAGGCCTGTGCCCAGCAGTGGGACGCAAAGGTCGATGTTGTTGCCGGTAACTTTTACAAGTAATTAATAAGAAAGTACTTTTCCTTCTTTGTTTTCCGATATGTCTGCTAAGTTGGGGGATTAGATGCGTCGACGCGTGCAGGGCAGTTGCTTAGTATTCCGGGCAGTTCGGCCCTGTATGGATTGTAACGACCTTTATTAACCTTTATTGACGCCATGTTGATATTTTTTTACTCTGTAATAATGTCAACTTAACCTGTGGTTTATTATTGACGCAGTATTAAAAATATTAAAACATGGTTTTTATGATAAATCATGTGTGCGTATTCAAATATTTTTTCTTAATAGGTGATTTCACTTTATAGCTTATAATGCTGTATATCTGTAGTACCATATTCATGCCTTTTAACACCTTATTAGACAGATATAGAAAATAAATGTGCTATTCTGCTACAATGCTTGGTTATGAATATGGACACAACTTAAGGTCGCAAGTGTACACCCAAACTGCTATGTAGTTTAAAACGTTTTCCCAAGATGATTTAATAGGAATAACCTCTATTTTCAAAACATATTTCCTGTCTATCTGTATTTGTAGGTAGTTATAAAACCCAATATCTGCATCAGTAGATGCGTCGGCAGGGCGTGCAGGGCCTGTTTAGTATTCCTCGCGAGTGCGGCCCTGTATTGATTGCCGCGGCCCTCGAAGGGAGCCTTTTTCAAAACAATCCGACGGAGTAATGATTTTTCCGCTTTCTTTCCGCAGTACTGGACTTAAAGTCGGCATGTTTGTTTAATTAGTTTGGCGAATTTTACGGTGAGGGTCAAGGGACTGTTATTCAATTTGCAATATTTTATAGAGACTACACTGAAAAAAAAATTTGGTAAGTACATACTAATTCAACTTTACGTTACAAGGGAAAAGTGACTTGCAATCTGGGTGGTTATCTAAACCGTGTTTTCTTTTAATCGAAATTGGTTTTAAAAGAACAAACATTGGTTGACTTTCAAGCAAAATTGGGTTATTGTTGATATGGTAAAATAGTTCAGCTGTCCATTTGGATCAGTTTTGTATGAGCAGCCATATAAATATTTACATAAATTCGCACAAGTGAATCCCGTACTAATCAGTCTAGAATCGACATCTTTTAACCGCCCACAATGCGTTACGAAGTTACGATCAAAAGCTTGTTCAACAAATTCGAATTATTAAGCATTTTGAACTCAAACCAAATATGTAAACAACAATATTTGCCCAACTGAAAATGCTTAAGGCTGCTTAAATGCACAACTGCTTAATATATGAGCAAATCAGAAATTCACAGCGGCAACTAAAACAAACCAGAGAGAAATAAGATATCAGCTAACTCGATTGCTTTGACCTGGGTGTCCTCAGACGGGCCTTAATTGTGAAAATATTATTGAATCCACTCAATCGTCTAATTACATTCGACGTTCGTAATTAATTTTGAGGTTAGTTTTAGTCTCAAGTTGGAGATTGGGTGCTTAGGAATACTAATGTGAAATACTAATCTACGTAGTTGGTATTTTTTGAAAGTTAACATACACGCACGCCTATATTATCTCTAAGGGTTCGTCAGCGGCCCATTGACTGTTGCCGTCATGATGAACGTAACGGTTCTGAATTGAAAGAAAAAAGAAAATAAACATTTATAGCAGCTGCCAAATGGCAACTGAGTCGGCAAAATAACTTTACACATAACCTTAAGATACCCTTAGAGATCAAACCTCTCCAAGAACCGACTAACTGTCTTGAGTGTCATTTGAACGTACTTTCTAGCCAGATCCGATAGTATCAGGGGTCTATACGACCCCGGGCGGCACTGCAAGGGTTACTGTAGTGCTAATGTACTTCGGGCCCGTAACTTTGCCAAAACGATGCTAAAGATAGCCTCTATGAAATTAAATTGGACACTTGACAAGTGCTGGATCGTCCCAGAGAGAACAGCGACGTAAGATACAAGTTTAACGGTCCAATAAAATAAGTGACGACGTCTGAAAACTATAATTTTCTTTTTAACAATATTATGTTTAATATTTTATGAGTGTTTGTGATAAAACTTGGTACTTGTTATTGTTTTAGTGGCATTGAAACAAATACTAGTTTAAGAAAGTGGATAATAATATTTTGCAAAAAGTTTATCACGAAACTTTGCACTGAACCTGCGTGTTGGAGTATGGCTCGTTCCACCTCATAATTGAGGTGAGGCCTGTGCCCAGCAGTGAGACGTATATAGGCCGTTAATGTGATGATGATGTTATCAAGAAATGCATTCATTTATCTTATGCTACTGTAGTGCTGCGTGATATTTAGGGGTTAAATATTGATACAATTGAGAAACCTTGCGATAGATGCTATCACACAGTTAAACACGATCAGGTCAGATTGTGGTCAAATGCGCGCCTAATTGAGATATTAAAAAAAAAAAAATATAAATTTAGCTATAATAGGGTCCTTGGCCTTAAATTTGGTTTAAAACGTATAGTCTTGAAATGTTTTTTTTCTTCTCAGACATTAATTAGATTATACCGGATTCGGATCTAAATGACCCCTCGAGCGTCGCAAGGGTTGCCCGTAGTCAAGTGGTAATGTACTACGTGACCGTAACTCTGCCAAAACGCCGCCAAAGATAACGTCTAACTATGAAATTGCATCGGGCACCGCGCCAGCTCGGACACATGAATGGTCACTTTTTGTTGCAACTTTAACTTGACATGAAGAAATGGCCGTCTGATCCAGACGCACAATTTGCCTAAATAGTACGCTGTTTTTCTTTAGCTTTTTCTAGAAATACAATCACTGTGCCACTGCCTTAAGTACACGATATTATCGACATGAAGATTGCACAAGGCTTCTATCCTAAATGTTGTTTGACCGTCATTGTAAAGCTAGCTGTCCCGACAGACGCTGTTTTTTAAAATGCTAATGGGTTGTGGCAGTTTAATAAAAACAATTAATTTCTTTTAATTAACTATTTTCATCAATGCTCCGTGTTAAAAATATTTAATATCCTATTCGAGGCGGAAACCAATCCAAGAAATAAAAAACTATGAAGATCGATTCAGCAGTTTTTGAGTCCAGTGTTGTAACAAACCTGACTTTGTTGGTTTTAAGTGTTTGTGATACTTTCGTTGTTCTTGGTTGGCGTAACACAAGGGAAAAGCTTCACGTCAAAGATTAAAAACTATTAGGTAAAAAGGGTTTTTATAATTTGTTTAATTCAGTTTAATTCATAATTCAGTGTTATGTGATAACTGTGCCATTCATAGTGAGCTACTAAATGGTTTACTGTGAACACCCAAAAATGACAAAGACTAGTGCCATGGCAGCAATAGCGGCAGCTACCCTAAGTCACACACGCGTATCAATAGCCGGTTTGTTTTATACTCTTTCCCCTCATTAATCGCCCCAATTCGAAAATATTGAAACACCACTGCCGGTGGGCGTCTACGCTATTTATTATTTTTGTCGCCATTGTACTCCGGGATTATAGCTGGTATTTAGATGGATTGGGGATAAGGTCGCCTAATCCCAGGCCGGGTCTGCCGCTCTGCGGTAGTGGATCGATTTTGGACGACGCAAGCGCAACTTTTGGGACCGGACAATAGTTGCTGAATAATGGCTGGCACAAATGTCGCTTAATGTTAACTTCCCCAGTAATACATTTATTTCAAAAAATCCTTTTTGCAGTAATACCTCATTTAGAAACTATCATTCTAATATTATAAATGCGAAAGTTTGTATGTCTGGATGTGCCGTGTTGCTCTTTCGCGAAAAAACTACTGGATGGATTTTAATGAAACTTTACAATAATATAGCTTATATATCTGAATAACACATAGGCTACAAAATATAAAGATATATTTAAAAAAAAATTAACCTTAGTCTACGCGGACGAACTCGCGGGCGGCCGCTAGTATTAAATATGTTACGAAAGATATATTTGAGACTCCTTCTTTCAGGATAGCACGCTGCTGCGGTTGTTGCCATATAACAATCATACATGTCAAAAATCATTTACGCCAAGAATGGAAACATCAGAAAGTCATTCTTTAAGTTGAAACTAAATCTTTGATGACGTACATTAAATACATGTAATGAGGAGACACCTACAGGACAAACGCAAATACTTAGTAACCCCACCAACCTTCGTCCAGACAGAATAAACCATTATTTTAATTATTTCAGTTGAAATACTAGCTAATCATCAATTATAAAAACCAATAAAATTCTAACAAAAAGCGAATAGCCAATTCTCAATTAAAAGCTTCCGAATAAAATAAAAGCAATTCAGGACACCTCTCGCTCCCTCACGCCTAATCTCCTAACAAAGCGATGTTGGAACATTTTGGCGCGAAAATAATGAAGTGCACGTGCCTATTCTTGGTCCCCCCAGTCGTTGGCCCCCCAGTTATGGACGAGTCCACGCGCCGATCACTATCAATGCGAGGCTGCGTCGATTCGTCTGTCGCGTGCATTCCTAAAACATTAGAATTATGGCGGCACAACAAAATGCATGACGTTGTTTTCGTATAGGCGATTACTGGCGTGGGAATTGTCTGGCGTGAATAAATTAGCTTAGCATGTTTGGCCATTAACGCATAAATAAATGGGCCCCAGACATTACTTGATGAAATCTGATTTATGACGGGTGTGTTCATTATTCGTACATGCAACGTACCTACGTACTTACTTATGAAACTATAATATAAGTTTCACTCCTAAAAATATATAATCATCCATCTTGTTAGTTTATATGTCAGCTACATTAAAACCTTTTTCGACACTATGCGTAGCACTTTGATTGATTTATTATAAGCGTTCCGACATCATTTTTTTTTATATGAATTGACACAATTTATATGGTGTTGTTTAACGAGCTTTTTAGCGTAGATCAAGCTGGGAAACTAAGTATAAGTAATACTTTCTCATTTATTGGCGCACTTTTACTTTTAGTGGCGTAGTTCTTGTATTGTATCGGTCAACGTTGCCTTCTTCAGCATAATAGAAAATGTTTATTGTATTTGCCGCAGTAATATCAAGTAAGATATAAAAACATCAGCATGACAGTTCGTGTCACTCGGCAATATAAATACGTCCTACGCTCGGACAGCGAACAATGAACGGGCGATGAAAAGCAAGATCGATCAAGCACAAGTCAGCGCGTTGGAGTTGAGTTCAGCAGATATTTAGCAAGTTACCATAAATATACGTTACAACGCCTTTACCGAAAATGTTCACCAGTGCTATTCACCAAAACTACACACATCAAAAGTGTCTAGGGATATCTCAAGCATTTTCATACAAAGTATAGCTATTTGGGAGGCTGTAAAAATTAAAATAATGCTACCAACGTAGAAATTTTTAGAACACAGAAACTGCTATATCTGCCCTTTTAGATTGTATAAAAAAAATTATTGTTGTAGCATTATTGTACAATCGTAAGGACGTTAAAAAAAGACAGATTTTTCTTTTAAAAGGTGTCAAAATTTTAGCAAAATCAAACGTTTTTTTTTGTAATATTCTTAACCTTTATCTTATGCCACTGTCCTCGCGTTATTTTGAGATAATGCTCAACTTGTAAACCAACTTAACTTTATGAAATATTTGAAAAAATAAATGATATCCCTATGATATCCCTAGACACTTTTGATGTGTGTATGATTCAAATACAAGACTAGAACCACATAGTTGCAAGTCACAGTTCCTAAGTGTCTGCTATGTAAATGCTATTAGCACTTGAGTTAATGTGACATAAACAATATACAAGTTTTTCCAATTTGAGCTAAAGCCTTTACTTTAATTTTTATAAAATACATAGATATTTTGATAGTATAGTTAATGTCTGATTTTTAAATTTATACCATGGTAAAACGCTATTTGACATCGAATATCGTAGCCAATGAAGATTCATCATTGGCTGACGAGTTATAAATAGCAAGCAACTAGCAATGCAGTCTTATTGCGAGTTACAGAATTTAGGGGCGAAATGCATTTATACATTCATTCGTATATAAGAAGAAATTGCATGTCGTCACCAAGAGAACCCTAGAACCGAAACAAAAAATAAAGACACTACACCCAAACATAAACGTTCATGACTCGCATTCGAATCGCGGCCAATAAAATAATAATTATACACATCTGACTTATTAGCCTTACACATTTCGTAGCATGCAGAAATAAAAAAAATACCCATCTTCCATGACTCAACATTTGAAAATAACTTTAAAATAAAGAGAACTAAAGATCAGATTCGTAAAGCAAATTATTAGCAGTTGTGATGTTGTTGAATTAACAAGAAGAAGTACGAGCAAAACAACAAAAGGTTTAACAATAGAAGTACGCCGTATCATTTGTTAAACGTCCCTTTTGACGACGGCAACTATTATTTTATGAATTATGTCGGCGAGTGTACTAGGGAGTAAGTAAAGCGTTTTGTTGTGACTTGGCGACTTGAATGTACGCGATAAGAGAGCGAAAAATAATTAACGGCGAGTACAGTTGTGCTTTTTGATGAGTTTCTTCATATTATTGCGAAACAGTTTGCATTTTACTATAACTTATGTTAGTGGTTCATTTTGATCGAAATATGGTGATTGTAGAAAATTGGTCCTAAAAAAATGTTTTTTATTAATTATTTGTGTAAGTACAATTATGGTTTTTAAATTAATTAAGTTTTATTTAAACAGTAGAGAAATGAACACTTCGCTATAAAACTCGTTTTAAAATAGGATACCTATTGTCTTTCTTTACTTGTGATTTATTACTAGACTATTGTGCGGTCAGATTAGCTAGAGTCATATTTTGGCCTATGGTAAATTTTCGCTGCTATCTAAGAACCACAACCGAGACCGGAGCATGGTTGCTCAATCATTGAAGATCCTACTTTTGAACTTTATTTTAAACAATTAACGGTCTCGTAGTTTGGTTGACTAGTGAAATGTCTTTTTGTCAGCAAGTCTGGCATTCTCATTCGCGTAAGTGTGCAATAAAAAAAACCTAAAATGAACAATTGACCGAACCACCACCATCAGGTAAGGCGACTACAGATAACCAATTATAAACAATCTTAAGATAAGAAATATCTTATACCTAGTATCTACAACAAGGCAGTCTATGAACCGTGGGTTAAATTATAAAATACGTCAAAATCTATCTTATCTCTGCTATCTCTTTGTTTTTATCGTTCCAAGAAATCTAAGCTACTATTAATTTTCCAGCAGCGTTTCTACAAGCAGTTGTCAAATTCAAAGTAGCTAATAAAACAATCGGCAAAATTTTTAGAATCGTTTGTATAAATAAATAGGGCAACAACGTCACACGCCGGCCCCATTCATAAAGATTTTTTATCAGCCATTATTCGCTTCTATAATGTCATAACTCGAAATGGATGCCAATATAACTTGAACTGTATTGCTAACGTTTTAAGGCACAATTTTGATTGTACAAAAAATGTATTTGAGTGATACTTTTCGAGAGTGACGTCATTTGACTAACGACACCTTAATGCGCCGTATTTAGTCAGAAGCGGAATGGTTGTATTGTGAGAGCGCAATGTATCGAAAACTTTTAATTTTGGTTTATGGTTCGTGTGTAACGACCCCTTCGGAGGGAACCCTCTGCGACTTTTGTTCTTATTTGGGGATATGTCAACAAGTTTGCCGTATGTCGTAATATTTTGAGGCAGTTTGTATGTAACAATGGTTTTTGCGAATTAATACATGCAGTCTAGGTTTTTTTCTTTTCAGTAAAAAATTGCAGCATGCAGTGATTCCACTGCTGTTTCACCGTGTCCATAGCCTAGCTATTAAAATAACATTTACAGCCACTGTATAAAACACATTCTTATTTTAACATATTTCAGTCAGTCTCTGTAGTTTCATTGGGACAACCGTCACCTGGCTTGCGATAGATGCGTGACCAATACGATTTCAAATTATTGACTTTCTAAAAAATTTAAGTCTATTAATTTTTTCGCATTTCTATCTATTAGGATATCTCTTAGTGTTAGGAGATGGTACACTTTATTTTAAAAGATCATTAATTAACTAGGTAACTAAAATGTAGGCATTTTGAATTCACTGCAAAATCCGATGTGAAAGTTGACGACGAGTTGTTGTGGACGATACGACCCGAAAGTTAAATTAAAACCTAAGCCCACGCACTGCGATGGCCAATCACGCTGACATGATCGCCTCCTCTGAAAAGCAATAACGCACCACCCTATCCTAGGCAAGATTAACCTAATACCATAAAGAACTTTACCCCGTCACAGGCAGCGCCGCGGGGTGCTATTGTACCATTATTGGTACCCGGTCCCCGAGGTGCCAGTTATTGTCACTGCCGATTACTGGGACCTTCACCCTAATGTGGACAATGATACGTATTTGTTAATTCGTATGGCTAATAACGGTTATGGTTTCTATATTGCATCATTAGCTGGGGCTAAGTGCAAGGAAGAATTGAAACATTTAGGGGTCTTACTCCTGTTCTTACGACTCGTTCAGCGACTTTGCTACGAGCGCTAGATGAAACTTAATAGTGTTGCTATTATTGCACCAGCAGAAAATGGGTTTGATAAGAGTGTGTGTGATACTATTATATAAATAAACCACACTTTAGTAACAAAGCATGTGTATAATGTTGTATGCATGTAACCACAGTAGACCAGACACATTATAAAAATGCAAAAATGCCAATAATAAGAGGTTATTTTAGTATTTTACAATACTTTACCCACATTTGTGGGAAAGTACACCGCAAAAAAACAGCAACCTTCAGGTATGCTGGAAGATATTGCTCCCAAGCGATGATACCGCCTGAATTGTACATTGGTTTTGGTGTATATTGTTTTCTGTAAATTTTTTCGTACAGCCGTGCTATTCCGGCGGTGCACATCGGACATCACTTCACATCTCGGTGCTTCACGCTTACCTCAATCATCAATAGGCATCAATTTGGCATAAAAAAAATATATTTGGCTTAGTTCTTTTCCCTGTAACGACCACAGTTGCAATGAATTTTAAATTTAAAGTTCACTCACACGAGCGAAGGGAGTTTTGGCGTCCGCCGGAATAGCATAGCAGTAATGAAAATATTTATCTATCTTTTTTTTTTACTAGCGGCCGTCCGCGACTACGTCCGCGTGGACTGAAGTGAAATAAATTACGTATTTTTTATAAATTGTAACCTATGTCCTATTCAGATGTAGTATAAGCCACATTTTCGGAGAGTTTCAGTTGAATCCATTCAGGAGTTTTAGCGTGAAAACTTTCGCATGTATAATATTAGTAGGATTTGAAAGACAACCGGCTCTATTGTAGCAAGTAACTAAGTAATTATTGCTCTATTTTTCTTTTCATGCAGAAAATGAAAGCAGATGGACTCTACAACCATTTCACATAACTAAATCAACCCCAAAATGCGCTCCATTCAGAGTCACTCATCTGGAAATAAGTGAAGATAGCCTTAGGCCATCCATACGAGGTTGTTCCCATGTTAGCTCTGGGTGGCTTACTAGTGCCTGAATGTTTTGAAGTGGTTTAAAAACACTTGTACATTGAATCAGAAATGAGAAACACTTTTATGAATTATTTATGCGCAATATTGTGTGAAAATTGAATTTTACTATCGTTCAAGAGCAAGTTCGAAATTTTGGATTTCAGTGTAGGTAAAAGTATATAATACACCAGTACCAACTAATAAGGTCCTATTGTAATGTAAGGGTCATTGGCAGTTACGTAAAGTTAGCTGATCGGCTCTACATCCACACACACACGATCCAGCGACTGTCGGCCAGGGACTGCCAGCGCTTACCCTTGAAAGGGTTTTGATTGGATATTTCGAAAGGCTGGCTACTTCAAGTTGATTAAAAAGCCTTATGATGGGGTAACCCTCACGATTTGGTAATTCGTTGAAAGGGTAACCCTTTCAGGGGGTTTCCCAATAAATAAGTCGAATAGTAGTTAAGCAAACGAAAAAGCCCTTTGGATTGACTGTCCTCATAGGAAAGGCTATCCCTAGGCTATCCCTTTCATTAGCGCTAACCAAGTAGCCTCTTCGAGAGACTTCAGGTTGTAGTCCTTTACGATTAGGGTCAGTTATTGTGTGCGTTTGCGTACGCTGCTAGCTGGCGCATGCGCACTGCATGAGCCGCGCGCGACTTAATCACTGGTTGCACACAAAACGCGTGGGCTAATGTGGACTTCACCAGAAGCGGCATTAGATAAGTTGTACGTTTCACCCGACAGTGGGCTACCTTAGTCCACGCGTGGGCTTGGGTGGACTTCACCAGAAGCGAGATCAGATAAGTTCCACGTCACGCCTGACAGTGGGCTATCTTAGTCCACGCGTGGGCTTGTGGGGGCTTCACCAGAAGTGACCTTACATAAGTTCTACGTCGCACCCAACAGTCGGCTATCTTAGTCCACGCGTGGGCTTGAGTGGACTTCTGAAATGTTGGATATCCCTCCTTTCCAACATTTCAAAACAAAACCTGCAATTAGGCATTATGGCTATCGATCTAATGCAACTGGAACCGGGCGCGACGTGGATTTCGTCGTTTCAGGTGAAGTCCACTCAAGCCCACGCGTGGCCTAAGATAGCCCACTGTCAGGCGTGACGTGGAACTTATCTGATCTCGCTTCTGGTGAAGTCCACCCAAGCCCACGCGTGGACTAAGGTAGCCCACTGTCGGGTGAAACGTACAACTTATCTAATGCCGCTTCTGGTGAAGTCCACATTAGCCCACGCGTGGACTAAGGTTGCCCACTTTTAGGCGTGACGTGGCAATACCCCATTTCGCTTCTTGTGGGGAAGCCCAGAGTCACACTACTCTAACGCCCATATATCTGTCTCAATTTTGCTCTTACACGACAACATTGTAACGACAATGTATGTAAATATAAATGTATGTGTACCTAGAAATCGGACATGCGTGGGGATAAAAGCTCATAAATAGCGGAAACCCAAGCTAGGAAGGGGTTTCCCTTTCAAACCCCTTGAGCCGGTAAGCGCTTACTTTTTCGTCAGGGTTTCCCAATTCAAGGGGTTACCCTCATTTTGGGTTGCCGTTCAATAGAGGGTTTCCCAAATTATTAGCTTACCAAAAGCAAGGCTTACCTTTTTTGAGGGTTTTGAAATTAAACGGGTTTTGCAGTCCCTGCTGTCGGCCCGCACCAAAAGGTTCGGTGATTCGTTCCTGTGTCGTACTATCCAGACGTGGAGCGCTCTTCCAGCGCATGTGATTCCTCCTTCCTACAATCCCGAGCTTTTTAATCGGGGCGTGAGAAGGCATTTATGCAGGCCTTCAAAATGAGATTGACCAGCAAAGTAGTTCTCAATTACTGTGCTTGTCAACCCCATATCTGGACGGCTGTTTCCCATCAGGTGGAGTGAGGCCATCTTGAAGACCACTATAAAAAAAAACATAGAAACTATTTTGTGCATTTTTTGTTTTTAATACTTTTCCATTGACGTTCATTTATCTCGTTTGGGAAGTCCTACAAATCGACCTACGAAAGCTGCCGGCGTTAAACCCCTGATAAGATTAAAATGATACAAATAACGTTATATTTATTATAACCAGAAGTACCTTTAACTGACGAGCATGTATGAAAGGACTCATGAAAGTGGAGGAGGCGCAAGGTGTGTGTCAGGATCGTAGCAAGTGGAAAGAAGAGATCTCTGCCTACCCCGCTGGGAAAGATGCATGATAGTATGTATGTATGTATTTATTGTAAAGGCTCTTAATAATGTTCCTTAGTTGATCAACAAAAGCGTTACATTTCTGCATGCTAATCATTATAATATTACCCGTTAGAAGAATTATGACTAATGTAGGTATTACATAAAGATTACACAAGCCTATGTATTTCTAAAAATCTCTCGTATAATCTCCAACCTAATTTCGGCCGATTCTCCAAGAGCAGAGTGGCGCAGTGGAAGCGTGCTGGGCCCATAACCCAGAGGTCCGTGGATCGAAACCACGCTCTGCTAGGCACATTTTTGTTTTTATTATCACTGTAAACTATTATTTTATCAATTTGATATCATTGAAAAGTTTGGCAGGAAGTGATTTATTTTTGGCAGAAAAAAATCACCCGAAAATCGTCGAAGAGTCGCCCGGTTTGCGAAAGACGCGGGTTCGAGTCCCGCCTGATGCCAAGACCGAATGCCTTTTTCTGGTTTTCCTATCTTTAGAAAAAAATATATTTGAAGAACTCATGGTAAGGTTGCAATATCGGTGATATTTAACAGATTAGATTTTTTCTATTCATTTAAATCTATTGGTTTGAAATGAAATAATTAAATTAATTATATATCTTAAATCTTAAAAGTTATAAATATCTTAGAATGTTTATTCGTTTTTGCTACCCGTAGTAGTGGGCTTTGCGGTAAAAGGTCCAGATATTTAATATTAATTTTTAACCCTCCTTCGCAAGTGTATCAGTGTGTTGTATCGAGCACAAAATCTTGAGTCTTATTACTGCACTATTTTTTTATTACACTCGCATAGCCACGACGCACCAACACCGGAGTTTTGTTTAAAAACAACCCGACAAACACAAACAACGGGCCAGTTTGTTTTATCATGGGATATTGGTAATTTGGAGCACGTGGCTCGCCGCATGTTTTTGTAGTCCGCCGGTAGAGGGAGCCACACACCGGTGGGTTTTTCGCAAATAATTATTGTTTTGTTTAGTTATTTTTTTAGAGACGCAAACTAATAGAACTGTTTCGGTTTGGATGTTGTTGGCAATAAAATATTTTTATTTTTAGAGGAAATATCGCAGATAGATTTCGCGGTTATTTTTATTCAATTTAGAATTTACAATACTGTGTTGTTTGTAGTGGTGGATGCAGGTCGCTTTCAACTAGCCGCTATGGATATCTAAGTGTAGGCCTATGTTCAGCAGTGGACGTCATGCGGATGTTGTTGGTGATGCTGTTAGATGAATACTGAATTTTGAAGTAAAGATACTAATCCCCACTTTGTAAAACATATTGTTTCAATCTTTTTTTTTCAAATACCCGAAAAAGTCAACCGACCGACTTGACTTTATCTGGTACCTATCCCTTTTATGCGATTTTACATTGCCGCTGCAGCAATGTGTTATTTTGTAAGCTGTTCTTAAAAACCTATTTTACTGAAGTATTTGAAGGTACAAAAACGAATTTGAGTTAAGAATAAAGAACCCAATATTTCAGCCTTGGCGTGGTAAAATATAGTACCCAAGAAAATTTGTTTCAGATATACATAAAATCGACCTAATCGCATTTCTCAAGCCCTACCTGGCTGTCTCATATCTGCACTACCGTAAATATTTTGTCTTAACAGAAGCGTAGCTTTCTTACAACAAAGACAAATTGCACCTCATTGAATGTACCTCGAAAACCAACTTTACAACTTTATTTAGTAACCACCTCATCACCGTCCCCATTGCTTCATCAAAATCGAATTTGTCAATATGCATACATAATTATACTGCAGTTGTGTTCAGGAAAGCGTCTATGCGACTTGAGTGACGCGTGTCCCTCGCAACTTCGTTACCTCCCGCCACTCACCGCGCATTATTATGTAAATTTCAATTTTAAACCACTTGTTATCTAGTTAGCTTCGAAAAATACCTAGCTTCACCCCAAAGGCCGGCGGCTGCCCGGCACGCCGTACGTAATCGATGGCAATGTCAAACGAACCGTTCGACTGTCAAATTCTAGTTTTCGCTGTAACAAAAGATGCAACCATATACGTTGAACAATTGCAGAAATGTATTTTCAACTTTATGCGAATAATAATAGAGGATGGATGAGATATTTTTGGATGTAGATTGCGAGTGGGGGCTGTAGAATTTGCCGTAGGTGCCTGTAATGGGGTCTTGTTATGTTAATCGTAGCCGCAGGGCTTGCAAGGGCATCTGTAGCATAAGACGGTTATCGGCCATCGATTTTGCTATTAATCGATACGGGTGGATTCAATGTGCAGTTGGAGGGCACTTGTAGTTTTGCTGAATTGAAAAATTGGCAGTTCAAAATTTATGAGAGCCGTGGTGAAGTGGTGGACTTACTGCTAGTTACTTGCTGTGCTAAACATAGGAACTCATTTTATGAGGTTCTCGTAACTCATCTGTGGCAGTTGGGTCGGAGATTTAGTGATGGATTTTTCAGGCATCTCTGTCCTTCGCAAGCCTCGGCCAGTTGGTCACCTAAGCAAGTTGGTAAGCCTAAAACGAAGGTCTAAGGACGGCTTCATATCATCTGTTTGCATGATTTAGTACTAACCATCCACCTCTCTACAGAAAAAGCCATTCAATCTATTCTGACTGTGAAGAAAAGAAAATGTTCTGAAAATACTTGTGACAAATGCCTTTTCCACTTTTAAGATAAGATTAGAAACACTTTATTGCACACAAACACAACAGAGAAATTAACAAAGAAGAAAACATTTAAGAGCCAATGTACAATTAATTTTACTTTTATCATTCAATTGTTTAAGATTTTATTATTTTAAGATAAATTCAAACATCCATTTTAAAAAAACAATAATTCTAGTAATTTATTACATTTCCATACTTCAACCAAACAAATAAACATTTAATATCCAAGAGAAACCGCTGAAAAGCCGGGGGGAAATATGACGGATTGTGTTGAAAAGTCAGTTAATATTTCTGTAGGTATATGAATTAGAACCCCTCCGCTAGCAACCCTTCGAAGGGTTGAAAACCCTTAATGACTGAAATTATGTCCGATTGCTGGAGCATCTTTATATTTCATGCCTATATAATTTAGTGACGCGGATTAAATTTAATTATTCCTTTATAAGCAGTTGAAGTTGGATGGGACGCTTCATAAATTATAATTGTAAAATACAACATTTCCCGCGGCTTTGCCCGCGTTGGCTTCGGACTGTCACAGAAAGTCTTTACAAAATGTCTCTATTATGGTTGTGTTTAGTCATTTTGTTCAATATTAAGTACCTACTTGATAATAATATCATGTTTATAAAAACGCCATCGCCTATGTTTTTACCAACCTTAAGGTTATAATCGGTCAACCTTAAAAGATAGACAACTGTCGCTGACTTAATTTAAAAAGATTCAAATAGGAATAATCCAGTCTTACATGATTCTTACGTAACTACAAGGGTTAACGCATCGCACGCAAAAGAAGCTCTCAAAAATAGTATCTAATAATTCCCGTTTTTACTTTAGAGATTAATTCATAGATTCTTTCTCATCCTAAAACATCTTTGAACAAGTTATCTAGACACATAAGTCTTAACTCATTATGATAACTCAGTTACATACAGCATTAGTAGATAGGCTATTAAATCATAATGTCGTAAGGATATTAAAGATATTAAATCATTCTGCAGTTGGTATATTATGGACGAAAGTGGGACAAAGCCTGCGTGGCATGTCACGTACTCCATGACGCATACCAAATGCCATTCTCGAACCTTGATGAGGTCATCCACTACGACTTACGCCTCTTTCTAAACACACATACCTTCCCTTTTATTAAAATTCCACGTCGAATTAAAACGAGACGCCATCACAACATCAAAGTATAAACTTAACTGAAACTCCATGTTTTTGTTTACTTACGATAGACGCGGCACGCGATCCCCCCAACACCTTTATCTTCTATCTCTGTCACAGTTTGACAGATCGGAATGCTACGTGACACGTCACTTGCAGCTCGACAGTACAGCGAGGATCGCGCATCTGTTATGATTTTTAGTCTGTGCACTGTCAAACGTCAGTTTTGGCGCGCATTTTCCTGTCACTTGATTTTTCTTTTACAGACTGCCAGGGGCGTCGGTCTACGACATTCCGTAGCACTTTTCAGCGAACTACGATTGATTTACGTTTTTTGGCAGCGAATTTACTTTTTTTGTTTTCCTACGCGGTAGAAGCGTTGAAAAGCAGCGAGTTGGCTGAAAGACGTGGCCGTACTGGCTGAATGCGGCTTACTCTCGCTCGTTCAACTAAATTTTCAATTCAAACAGGGTCTTTATAAGGGTAGTGACGCTGTACAAAATTTACATATCGACGTAATAAACCAGCCGGGTGTCTGATTTGAATTCTGAACACGTACTTAGATAGATTTTTATTTCGCTGAATGTTCTTTATTATTAAGGTAAGGTTCCTCGGGTTTCTCAGTTAATCTAATTTTGCGCTTATTTTCATAAGATAACATAACCTAATTCACATAAGCAAGGAATCGGAGCTTCATTAGTTTTCTTTTCATATATATTTTTTTGATGATATAACGCGAACAGCAGAAATTACTCATTTTGAAAAAGTGATACAGTTTTCCTTACAACAACTTTTTGCAACAATTAAATGCCTTATTATTGTTAAATATTGAACAAGTTTTTATGTAGCCTATTATCACGTCAATTTCAACTTGTAATTCTCGACACATTACGCGCCCACGCTAAAAACAACATGAATGAATGTCTAATGAAAGGCCCGCTCATAATTTACGCTAATAATTCACATTTATGCAAAGCACATCTAGATAACGTGTGATTAGTGATCACTTTAACGGTTGACTCCATAATTACACATCAAACTTATCAACTAATAAATTACTTATTCAATATTCAATTTGCAAGCAAGATCATTGTGATTGCGTTTTTTCATTGGTATTTAGTCTCTCAAGTCTAGCTTCTGTTTAAATTATGTCATAAATCTAAACCTTCGTTGTTGAAAGTATAGATACTGACAGATTTTGATTAGTATTTGTTTTAGGCAACTCAGTAGAAAAAATGAATCCAAGTTAGCCACGCGAAATAAAAAAAAAAGTCTTTATAATCCATGCTGGCTGGTTTGAAATACGAAACCTGAATTTATACCAAGTAACTGGCGCAAACGCACATCACAAATTGTTTTCGAAATAAACATTGACATGTTCGAAATTCAAAATTCAAATTGAGACGCGAATTACGTAGACAAGCGCGCAATGATCGAGGCCGCGTTTGCGGGCAGTATCGATTTTTCGTCCGCCCCCAACTTTGTTGACAAAGGCAGGTTCTTAAGCCAAATGAGATGCACCCCAAAGAATATTATGGGCAGACATAGCTCCACTATCGCTAGATATATTGTTGTGCGCGCAGATATCCGCACGGCTCATATCGCCTCTTTATTGATCTTTTAACCGAACAGTCGTAGGATTTTCGTTTTGCCTTATTAAACGATGTTTTGCGGGAGAGGTAGGTCGCTAGCTTTATACAAGTTTCTTGCGGATTTTCGTTTCGTAACTTTTATTTTTTATTAAAAAAGTTAGTAAGTAGTTTAGTAATAGTTAGGCATACTAAACTTGAAGGTTTTGGCGAACACCTTTGTGTCCTCTAGAAGGACACAATAGGCTTACCTAAAAATATAAGATGTAAGTAAGTAAGTAAATATTCTTTATTGCACACTAAAACAACAACAATATTACAGGACAGTAGCTGAAGTAAACACGTAAATGTACAACTTGGGCGGTTTTATCGCTAAAGAGCGATCTCTTCCAAACAACCCAAAGGTAGAGGAAAGTTGATTAGAAGGGTAGGCAAGTGCACAAAAAAGTAATCAGAGTGGAAATAATAATGAAATACAAACTATAAACTTAAATGTAATTACATAACATTAAATAAATAAAATAAATAAAATGATAAAATGATTCATAAACAAATAGATATACTTAAACCTACAGAAAATACTATAACAATTAAGAAGTGTCTTAAGAGAGATGAGCGTAATGAATAAATAATAATATTAATAAACCAGAGGAGATAAGCACATATAGAACAGCCAATATGAAGCCAAAGTTATCGGGATAGAACTAGGAAATGAAAGGAAGGACTCGAGTCAAAGTGCAAGAAAATGGGCTTTGACACTTGTCTTAAAGATGGCCAAAGATTTAGACTCTCTGATGGAAAGGGGTAGGGAATTCCACAGGCGAATGGATTTCACAGTGAAGGACTGTGTGTAGGAGTGTGAGGAATGAGGTGGGAATTTGAGGTGAAGTTTCCTGGATGATCGCATGTCCTGACCCCGGGTGGGCTGCAGAAATTGAAACCGTTCTTTGAGGTATTGTGGAGACTTAGGGTTAAACAAGATGTTATATAACAGGAAAAGAATATGGGAATCACGGCGAAGACGAATGGGAAGCCAGTTAAGCTGGGCTCTGTACTCGGAAATATGGTCGTACTTACGCAATCCAAAAATTATGCGTATACAGTAATTTTGCAAGCGTTCAAGTTTCTGGAGGAGAATTTCATTGAGATCTGTGTAGCAACAGTCCGCATAATCGAGTACAGGCAAGAGAAGAGCTTGTACAAGAGCAATTTTGGTGGGTATTGGTAGAAAATTACGTAGTCTACTCAAAGAACTAGCAGAAGCAAACATTCTCCTGCTAACCTGACCAACCTGGGTTGTCCAAGCAAAAGTACTATCAACGTGGACACCCAGATTCTTGACTTCAGTGCTAAATGGAATACTGATCCCATCGAATATAATAGGGGGCAACACATCCCAATCAATTTTGGTCGTTAGCCATGAACTGCCAATAATTATTGCCTGCGTTTTAATAGGATTTACCTTGAGCCCAAACGACTTGCTCCAGGTAGCAATACGGCTTAGGTCGGCATTAAGGGTTTGAACTGCACTGGGGAGCTCAATAAGTCTACCTTGGGAATAAATTTGGAGATCGTCTGCATATAGGTGATAAGAAGATGTGAGATTATGAGTAATACAATTAATGAAGGTGGCAAATAAAAGAGGAGACAAAACGCCACCTTGCGGTACACCGGCACTAAGGTCGCACCATGAAGAGAAAGACTCCTCGGCTCGAATGCGTTGCCGGCGCCCATACAAGTAACTATGAAACCAGTCAATTACCATTGGAGATATATTGAGAGAACGCAGTACGCCAAGCAGAATGTCAAAATCAACAGTGTTGAATGCATTGCTGAAATCTAGGAGCGCCTAAAGCGGTGAGGCATTTGGAGTCCATACCGAAGCGAATGTCATCGGTAATCTTGACAAGTGCAGTAGTCGTACTATGACCAGGACGGAAACCGGATTGGGAACTGTTTAGGAGTTGGTTCATGTTGAGGAAACTGCTGAGCTGCTGGTGAACAAGGCGCTCAAGCACTTTGGATAGGAAAGGTAAGATAGATATGGGACGATAATCGGAGTAGGAAGCTGGATTTGACTTTTTTGGGAGAGGAATTATTTGGGCATCTTTCCACGCTGTGGGAAAAGTACCCGAGGAGAGAGAGAAGTTGAATATACGGGTAATGATAGGCGAAAGGATATCAAGGAGCGGGACGATCATATTACGACTAATACTATCGCTACCGACCGCATTTGAAGCGATGGACTGAACATTCTTCTCAACATCACAATCGGACAATTGACTAAAAGAAAACGAAGTATAGTCAGGAGTTGGAAGAGATGAAAGTTGATTAAGTGTGTTTAATTTAATAGTACTATCAACAGAAGTAGACGAAGAGAAGTGCTTATTTAAAAGGTCAATATTAACGGCATTTGAGATAGGAGAGTTATGTGTTCTTCCAATTCCCAGAGACTTTAGGAATTTCCAGACTTTAACCGGATTTCCATTTTCAACAGATTTATGAATATGGCGTCGTTGAGCGTCCCTACACAACCTATTGCAGCGATTCCGAATAGCTTTGTACTTTTCCCTGTTTATTTCAGATGGGTTCACTTTGAAATTACGTTTGGCTGAGTTCTTTTTATCCCTTAGGGCCTTCAGCTCATCAGTGAGCCAAGGCGCAGGAGAATGCTTAATTTTGACAGGACGGACAGGAGCGTGTTGGTCGTATAAATCAATCAAGAGCGAGTTGAAAAGATCAATCTTGTCATCTACGGTTTCAGCACTGTCCACCACGCTCCAGTCAATATTCAACGAGTCACGTCTTAAAGAATCAATGTTCATGCCACCAAAATTGCGTTGCATAAGAATTTTCGGCTTCGCCTTTGGAGGACGGACTTTATAAGAAAGATATATAAGGTCATGGTAGGAAAAAGCATCAGCATGATGTTGGCCGTGTTTGGCGACGTGGTCAGTAGAGGAAGTAATAATTAAATCGAGAAGAGAGGGAGTGCAATTTGGAAAAAAATGAGTGGCATCAAGGGGAAGAATGTTTAAGTTGGAGGCATTTATTATGGAAGTAAGGCGAGAGGAACGGGAATCCTGTTTTAATAGGCAGGTATTGAAATCACCCATAAGAATGGTGTGTTTGTAAGAAGGAGTCAGGTCCTCCAACAATTTCTCAAGTGTTGGAAAATAGTCCACTCGCTTAGTAGGGCTATAAAGGACGCCGAGAAGAAGTTTAGTGTTCGCAAGGGTCAATTCAACAAAGAGATGTTGAGAAGCATCGGATGAAGATGTTGGGGGTGAAGCGTTAATAATAGAATACGGTATATTAGAGCGCAGGTATATTGCAACGCCACCACCGGTTCTAACTATGCGATCATTCCTGATTAGGATGAAACCTGGGAGTGAATAGGATGTGGATGGGAGAGAGGGATTAAGCCAGGTTTCAGAAACAAGAATTGCATGTATGTTTTTGTTTTTGTTGTCAAATGATGCTAGAAGGTCTGGGTAATGCTTTGGAATACTTTGAGCATTAATATGAACAAAGTTGAAGTTTTTTGGCACATCTGAGAAGGTAGAATTAAGGACGTCAGAAAGAGGTAAGGAGGAAGAGTGAAAACTGTCATCTGAGGATGAAGAAAAAGAGAGATAATGATCACTTTGGCTACTCGTACTATTGGCTATATCCATTTGCAGCTATAATAATAATAAATAAACTATAAAATATAAATATATAACAATAACATCTAAAACAATGAATAAATCAAAATTCCTCTGCCCGCCAGCACAAAAAACATATCACAATTTGCAGTTCGGACCACAGCAAGAAAAAAAAAAAGTTTTCACCTCGGCTAAACAACCACACGCCAGAGCCGTTAAAAATCACAAAAAAAAAACATTATGACAAACTAACTGTCAGTCAGGTCAACTTCACTTTTAAAATGTAAAATTGCAAAGGTTGGATTAGAAATAAGATTTATGTTGACCTACGTTTAGAAAGAAGAACACAAAAAGAAAGAAAATGTGGTGTTACCGACAAAACAAGATTAACCGTGGAAAAGAAAAAAACATAGAAAGGGGAAAAAACGGCGTATTTACGACACTATAAAAAGTAAACAAATAATCATTCGGCGAAAACAGAGACAACCTCTCATTTCCTGGTGTTGCGTCGAGGCCTGCCACTGCTAGCCTGATCCTGGCCCCCACCCGCAGCCGCAGAAAGCCCAGGGGTCGCTTCTTCAGAACCAGAGCCCACCGGGCAGAGCCTGTCCAGGTCCTCGAGTGTGGTTATCCTGTGCTGCTCACCATCCGATGCCAACACGATGATATCACCGTTCCGGGTCCAGCACTTCTGCACTCCGAGTCGGTTCCGTGCCTCCAAGAATGTCCCATGGCGCGATCGCGTCAGGAACTCTGAGATTGTCACCCCAGAGCCCTTCAAAGTGGTCTTGGCGAACCAGACCTTGTCCCGGTCAACCACCTGAGTGAATTCCACCAGAACTGGTCTTGGCTTACTACCGGAAGCCCAGCCCATGCGTTGACACCGGCTAAAAGTATCTCGCGACAGTGGCAGCCGGAGGCGCTGCGACACGGCCTTCAACAAACTGTCACAAGTATCCTCCTGCTTATCCTCGTGGACTCCGTGCACCAGCAGTATGTTTCTACGGCCACGCATCTCCAGCCTGTCGCATTCTTGCCGAATCAGCTCTACTTGCTGCTGCAAATGCGTTACCGTCGACATGATGAATGCCCGGAAGACACTAAATTCTTCAGCAAGGGCCGCCACAGTGCGAGTAGAAGACACGGATGGAGCAGCGTTGTCCAGGTTCTTCTGGAACTCATTGATCCGTGATGTGCACAGTGCCTTCACCTCCTCCAATGACTTCTGGAGTGACTGCATAGTGGGTTACAGTGTAGTGCAGTGAGAAGTGGTTACTGAAGTGGATTTTTAGGTAGGAATGTGCTGGCAGGTATTTCCTTTAATAATTATGCATTAACTCAACTGTTAAATTACTTTAAATAATTAAAATCTATTTTTAAATGTAGGAGCAAAATTTAACGTCTTTTACTTTACACCTACCCACAAAGAAAAAGATGATAGGTAATTGGATCTAGGATAATGAAATAAAAAAGGCTGTCTACTTAGGTTTTAACAGCTAAGGCACCAATGGTCCATTCTTCAAGTTTCTGTTCAAGTTTATGTTTAAGATAGTTGCGTGAATGTATGTTTTCAAAAGCTCTGTGAACACCAAAAAGTTGATTCAAAAAATCCAAAGAGTTATTACCAAACCCGTACTAATCATTGTACATTAGATTTTCCGTGTCAGAGCCTAAATATAAAAAAAACATAATCGCCACTCATTTCACCGCTTGCACTTTTCATTATTCACAAACGTTTCAACATCTTCTTCCACCATCAAATTTAATATCCGCTGTTGTTCCGAAATGTAAAAGTAAACGCTTGAATTGAAACGCATCGCTTGCATATTAAACTTGCATTTCCCACTTATTCGTGATGTGGCCCCCGGGACCGGCGGGTGAGAGGACGTGGAAAGGAACGCATGTTTTTATACCAATCTGTATTTAAAATGGGTGGTGCTCTAATTTGCATACAACTTCATGATTATAACATGGTGTAACTCACTGAATAGGAAATGCAACTAAAATAGTCATGGTGCAAATATTTTCTGATGAATGTGAGTATATACTAGAGCATTTCTCACTTGCATCAGAACATCGAGCATTCATCCATTTTTAAGAACTTTCATGGACACGTTTTATTAATAAAAGCAAATGTTTGTAGTCTTTTACAAGTAAATGATGCGCTAGTGTATATCTCACCTTTAGAGTCAATTTCAATGTGGTTTGTGTTATTAAGTTCGTGTCAACCTCTGAATAAGTTGAGTAGGTACAGTCAACAGCACATCAGGTTACCCCATTTCCGTTTTTTCTCTCGCTCTTGCCAAATGCCATTTGTTCGCGATAGAGCAAGGAGGACTGACCGGCAATGGGTAGCGTGATGTGCCGGCCACCGTACATAAATCCTGGCGGTGCTGATTCCAGCCACCCCGCATTCAGAGAAATGAAAAAAGCCTTCAATATCTTACTCGAGATCGATACCAATCTAACTAATCGAAACAAAACTGGGTTTAAAAGATTCAACTAAATTACACGTAGACAATTTGTTACCCTTCTAGATGTATTTTTTCTTTAATTATTTATTTCAACAAAATACGAAAAAAGCACAATTGGCATGTATTATGAATTATGATAATTTTCTGTTAATAATTCGATATCTATTCAAAATGTATTTGTAATTTATAAAGTTATTAAATATGAGTTCCAGTTTTTTCAGTAGACAATATTTTGAAATAAAATTGTGTTCAGATTGTTAGTAACTAAATATTTTTATTTTAGATTAACAGATATTGATAAACAACCTATCTAACAAACCACTCAACACTGTTTACGTTTGTTTACAAACGCTAAAACGCACACACTCCCATAACGCATCTCTTTGATCCGCACGCAAAGCGCCCGGACATGCAAATGCGAGCGAAAACAAGGGTGTCTATAATGCTCTTAATGCTGCCCGCCATTAATATTTGAAAATAAACTAGATAAAATAAAAATATATTCAAATCGGCTAAGCCTAAGCTGGGAAGAGCGTGCCTTGGTTCGGCGAGAGACGGTCCATGTACAAATAGTCGTTAAGTAATGTTCGGTGGGATAAAGTGTAGTGTTTTAATGCTGAATTCGGGGAAGGTTTTATAAGTTCGCTCTTTAGAGGCGCAAGATGGTCCACGGACGTAAGGAGGTTCAAATAACTAAACTCAAACATCAAAATATTAATTAACAGTAAGTAGTTACTTCTTTACTTCTGTCAAATCCATATCTAGACCACAGTATAAACATACAGGAGGTTATCTAAGGCTGCCCGCCGAGTCATTAGCCTAGCGTGCACACAGACATGCGGCACAGCCCGTCCGTACTGCCGCCGCCCTATGCCTCCCTATTTTATGCTAGCGTGTGCGTGAAATCGCGACACGGCGCGCGATGCTCACGCACTTTCAAACCGAGAGCGGCACGTTTGTATGTAGATGTTCTACTGTATGTTTATACTGTGTCTGGATTTAAGGCCATCTTGAAGACCAGTATAAAAATATTGGTTCTTTAAGGTTGTTTGAGACATACTCCAACACGCGAGTAAATTGTTGTAGAGATCTGTGATATAATTAGGTGCTAAACCTTCATGTTAGATGTAACCAAATAGCCCTAAGGCCTTCAACGAGGCTCAATAACTGACATCTAGCTTAGCGTTGTTGCCAATCCTATGTTGCCACTTGGTCACGGATACGAAATGAGTTAAAACGACGGATCGAGTTTCCAAGTCAACCTTATCATCATGTTAGTACCTTTGGCTAAATTGCACCGTGCATGTGGGCAAATCAACTGTGTTACCATCCAATGTACACCATTTGAGGACCTTGCTGCTCCAATATCCTTTTTTCTTCACGGTCTACCCACTAGCCCTTCTACACGCTGGGCTAAGTAGGTGATTCCTTAGAGTGAGTTTTTGTACGGACTTTCTTATTACTGATTCGTACACGTAGAAAAATAACGCTTTCGATATACACAGGGATATAGTTTTGGTTCGTATATTTTGGCTATAAAAAAGTTCATTAAAATATTTTCAAATCCGATTTGTGTATCTTTTAGTTACTTGATTTGGGTCTCACATTGAATGTTGACACACCAGTTTAAAATCATTGTACAAATACAGATTCAAACCAAACATCACAGCCAAAAAATGGCATAACCGCATCTGATTAAAATCTATCAGAAGAGAGGGTGAATTAATATGCACGGCACGTACGGCGGGCGACGTATCGCGCGGTGTCGATACTCGATAGAACGGCACAACGACACGCATCACTAAGGGCAGCTTTGTAGTTCGCCGACTATCGATATTTAATAGAGATGGTACAAACACGTGAAAATCGATACTTTTACTATTGATAACCTCTGAATTCAGAAACGTCTATCAATATTGAGCACGCTTTCAAAGTCAAACCGTCAGTTTCAATCTTTTGTTTTTTTACTTTCACACTGTACGGAAAAGCATAGGTTTTTAAGGTTCGTAATTGTAAGACTCTACAATTGGTAAACTTTGTTGCGGGTATAAGGTGGTGTTTTGGAGACACCAGTCTGCAGATGAGTCACCCACTCGACAGGTTCATGGAGTATGGTGGAGGTTGCTGTAGAAATCGATAGGGGAAGCTTAAGTTTAACCGTGGTGTTATCCAACCATCTTCTGATGACCCTACCCTAGACTTCTGTCTGGCTCCAATTTTGAAATAGACCTAGCATTTGTGACTAGCCTCATTATGAACTATAGAAATCATTATTTGGGGCAGCCCTTGTTTTTCTTAACTACAGTTAACAGTGACCGGTAGAAAAATGAAAAATAAAAAGGCCATGCCTGGCTGCCAAGGCTGTGCCTTCAATGGCACATAGCTTAGACTTTGCTGCATTAATAGCATGAAGAATCGATACTCGATACGCGTTACGGCCATCACTTTTATCTCAGTGCAGGTATACCTACCTACATAACGGTTTTACCAAATTAAATGCATCGTGATGTGAAAATGGTTAGGGTTCGGAACACTATGCCTTATATGGAGTACGGAACTCCCGTACGGTACGGTTTTCGGTTGCTTAGAACACGTCATTTAGAACTGCCAGATATGGATAATAGCGTGTGAACCGTTCATAATATTCTGCGATATTTACTATTTACATTCATACAATTTAACGTGACCTTTAAGGTTATAATGCACAATATTACAGGTCAGATCACAGTTCTATAGCTTATATATTTTATGTTTCGAATAACGAGCGTTCAAAAATTGTCTTGGAACTAAAAACTAGTAAAAAGCAATGTGGCCAGAAGAAAAAAAAATACATTAATTTTCTTTCCCTTAATGTTGGATGGCGCTGCAATCTGTGACTTGTATTATTTACTTTCGGTTTTCGTCTGTGTTGTTATTAGCATTGTCAAAACCGTTTTTTCATGACTATAACTCAAATGACAATGACGATGTTTGGAGTGCGTTAATGTACAGATCAGTAAGCAATAGTTTTTTTTAATTATTTTTGACATAGGTAATTACACTTTTAATTTCTCAATATTAAATTACGTCATAAAATATACTTCAGACACCATAAAGTGGTACAGCACTAATTTGTTAAGTTCTTCAGAGCTCATAACAATTGTAAAGACTACAAAGTGTAAGTACAGTCAGCACCAAAACTAAATAAGCAATGTAGTGCTTATTCCAACTAGCGCATTTGACAGCATCTTCATGATTTCTGTGACAACTCCAAAAAGGTTAACTTAACACAATTCGAAAATGTTTACATATTTTTATAGACGACTGTACCTACTGCCGCTGCGTCTCCAGCCACAATAGCCCTTGATTCGCTCAGCGGTAATTATGTAAGTTATCGCCGGATTGCCGATACAAATCCTAGAGCTCGCGGAGCTCTGTACTAAGTTCGTAGAGACAGGTGTTCCTTCGGCTGATAGACGGAGAAACGTGTTTGTAGGGCACGACACGATTACGCTATTGATGAACATAGAAGCAGATCAACACGGTAGCAGGAGCTCATTGTTTTATAAATTAAATAGAAATAAGTATACCTCCTTTAACTGATTTTAGCTCAGTCATTGGCCCCTTAGTCGACTAATTTTAGGAACGGATTTCTTAGAGTTTTGTTTTTACGCCATGTAGTACCGGTAATGTGCAGCCATAGCTTTGCATGTACACTGTGGTGGTCGACCAATTCGTACTCTTGTTTATATAAATAATTGTGTAGGCCATTTTTTTTAAACATGACTATTCGTTCGTTCTTAGTGGTCTTTGGGTCACCAACGATGTTCTTAGTCTAACCATGAAGAATACACATATTAAACGTGCTTTTAACATCACTCTGTTTGCGATGAGAGCTAAAAATTAGAATATGAAGAAAGAAAGCCATAGGTATAAAATAAACTTAAAATCGTTAGATGTAAACGCGAAGAAAGTTATCACGGGCGCTTCAAATAGAATAACTTACAACTGAAAACTTGATTAGTCTCACCGACTCTAGGCTTGTTTATACATCGTATACTCATATACTACTGAGTACATTTGCTATATACGTACATGTATGGATAACTAAATGTACCCACAATTCGAGAGTTTTCGAGCTAAGAGCGACAACTTTGGTTCTTATCGTGTTATGGCTAAAGAGGTTGAAGCTTAGTATTGCACTATTTTAAACTTCTTCTGTTAATAATATTAATTTGATATTATGTTAATTAACAGTTATTGTTATACAAGAGTGTAGAGTTGTTTTTAATCGCGTGCTTAATTTTGACGACTGAGCAAGCGAAGGATTCTAGCATTGAATCAAAAAGAGAACAAGATGAAAATTCTTTTGCACTCGAGTACAACATGTAACTTTCCATCCCTGATGGGATTTACTAATTATTACTGAATGCAAGAAAAAAAAATGCGTAATATAGCCCGTTCCCACTAGCAATTTATATCTAAATAGCAAAAAGAAAAAAATATTAAGAGCGAAATAATTTAAAAAAAAAGCAACTAGTGGGACATAACTCGTCCAAAAAGCTCTACGTTTTTTATGCTTTGTAAAGGCTAATGGTGTCAATACCATCAATCTATACGCACCGTGACAGAAGTCACGTGACGTGAAAAATATTTGTATGAAAATGTTCCCGTTCCCGTCACGTATGCATTGACCTTGAGACACCTGTAGTTTTTTAGTAGTGTGACTGAAAAACTATCCCAAACCGTCCCCACTCATCCATCACGACTACTTCAGGGAATAGACAATGCCGATGCAAAGATTCTTTATTCAGCGTTTATCAACGGACCGCGGATACGGATATACGGATACGGGAACATGTGTCCGGTTCTGTCCGGCGTCCGGTTAATGGAATCGGACGGAGGTAAATCTCTGGTGGGAAGATATAAGGCGCTTCCGTTCTGTATTGGCGTTTTTATTGTTGCTTTTAGAGGGAACATAGTAGAGCACAGAGTGATTTTTGTGATATTTTTGGGCGAGGATTGAGAACCTTGTTTTCGAACGGAGTTGGTCAAATCTGTTTAGTTTTACTAACGTTAAAATTACCATTGTTATAAAAAATGGAAGAAATTTATAGAGAATCATTCGGTGAGTAAGTGTAGTGAGGGTAAGTAGTGGCTCTGCTGCCGAGGTGGTGATTCCTAAAAGGTAAATTTTGCCGAGTTGCTTCGGAGTCTGATGTGAATACTAAGATATCTTAGTCACGGAAGAAGCGCAAACATGTAAACATGTTTGTCATTAGGGCCAATAAAACCCAGGCTTGGACCAGAGCGGAGCGGATGCAGATGTGATTAAACAACAAAAGACATCATTATTTCCTGGAAAAGCATGTCAAAGTCATCGCCCCGCTTTGGAGGAAGTCAGGCTTCAGGCAGAATCGATGACCAAACCCCATATCGTTGGCCATTTCGAAACATAGGAAAATGTTTTCATAGTTCCTTAATATCCCCTTCAGGCATTTTTCGCTGTTTCTCTTTGACCAACTGGCAGGGCGTGCCGGGCGGTCTGCGGCCGATTCCGGCGAGCCACTCGCTCGGCCCGCCCGCTTCCGCCCGCCCAAGGGAAGGGCGGAAGGGCTACACACATTGTGGAACCAGTTTGTCTGTTTCCTTATAGTTATACGAAAGGCATTATACACTTGTGTTTAATTTTCTGTCTTCTTCGTACGGAGGCTCAAGCTGACTATTCTGGGGTCTTAATACTCGTACTTACCATAGTTCACCAGCTAATGTCACTTGTAATAATTTATTGAAAGATTATAATACTCTAATTTCTCATCTGCTCTTAAGCGATGATGTGATCTAGGTAAGCAAGTAGTTATTTTGAGTAATGTTCTGCAAAAATAGAAATAACCCAATTTGTGTTTGCCTATTTATAAGATTGACCTGTAAATAACACGATGAGTATGATTTTGAAATAACATCTGTAGTAAATTACTACATAATATAAAACAAAGTCACTTTCTCTGTCCCTATGTAGATATGCTTAAATCCTAAAAACTACGTAACGGGTTTTAATGAGGTTTTTTTATTAGATAGTGGTTAAAGAGGTAAATGTAAAATAACATTTCACATTCACTCTGCGAAGCCAGGGCGAGGACGTAGTTTAAAATAATAATTGAGCAACGAAAAATACATAGTACACAAACATACTGTGATTATACTAGCACTGTTCTCGAACTATTGTTTCTGTACTGAGAAAAGCCGGCTAGAAACTCAGCAGTTACTCTTTTCAAATACTGTTTTCCCGTGAAAGGAGTCAGCGAAATAAAATATAAAATATGGAAAAAAAACACCTGCATAAGTAAATTAACAAAAGATGTAGTGAATTAAAACGTACTTGTGTACAACGAAACTTTTTAAGAGTTTAAACTCTTTTTTAAGTTAAACAACGAAAAATTCATCAGAATTGAGAACTAAAAATTGTGCGATCAATACCGATCTCTTTATGGATCATAAAAGGACGTAAAGGAGCCTTAACACGCAGTCTTGCACTTCCCGTATCTCACGCTGTCATCTAAGTGCAAAAACATAGTTTCTTTAACTCGGTTCACGCCCTCACTATCTGAGACTATGGGGGCGCTCAGAGGGCGACTCTCCGGTCAGCACCACTCCTAATAGAGATTGATAAGGCCTCCTATTGACACCGGCTTGTAATCTGCTTTGATATCATTTAAAGACGGAGCTTTCTTCGAGGTGTTCGATAAATGTGGAGTAGGCTTGTTTGTTTTCAATTTGTAGTGCATTACTTTATAGAAATCTTCATCAGTTATCTAGCAGGTCTTTTCACTATTGAAGTCAAAACATCGTTTTAAAATATAAATAAACATAATAATTACTAAATTGTAATGACAAATCTTGCTTTGCCGGTTTCTTCTCGTTAGAATCAACACGTTCAAACCAGTGGTAGAAACATATTATTATTATTTGATTTTCGTTTTTTTTATATGACTTTTCATATGTGCTCCCTATTTAGCTTAAATGAATAAAGATTATTTTTAATTTCCCTTTACTGTTGCGGTTAGGTACTTCTTTTGTTTTTGATTTGTGTTTCAGTCTCTGATACCTTTGGTGAGTAAAAGTCTTGCTTATTTTGTGGTCAAGTGGCTGTGAAGATATCAGTTATTTCAAAATGAGTCTAGTTTGATAAGTTTTTACGTGCCTAATTGAACATTTATGTGAGCATGTATTCCTTACAAATGTGTTATTTTGTGTGCAATAAAGTGTTTATCTATCTATCCACGTGAATGTTAATAAGCTGCAGATGATGCTTATAACATTGGTTTGTAACTTTTTATTTTGTTATCAGGTGACGTTAAATAAACGACAAATGCTGTCAGATGTAGCTCTACTTAGTTTGGTAATTCCTACGCATGGTCTGAGATATCTATTTTCAAAATGATTGTTTTCTTGCAACATGAAGTGCTCTCCACATATCCGAGCAGTTCACAAGTTCAGTCGAAACAGTTAGTGCATTTAGCAGTATCCGCTATCTGCCATCTCACCCTCTTAGCGCCTCGTCCCATCTTTTACTGTCTTTCGCCCAAAGTCAACCGACTGGAGCAGAGGACCTTTCAATAGCCTTCGAGATGTGATAGGCGTTTATGAGCTGTACTGGATTGGTCCTTCAACCTCTGCTGAGGGGGGTAGGTGACAAGTTTTGTGTTGAAGTTTACGATCAACGAAACGCGATGGTTTTGTGAATTATGGTTCATAGATATCTGTTACAAGGAACATTTGCTGTTATGGTTGAGAAGTTTGCTGCTGTCATTTTTTTTCTCTCGTTTTCTGGCATGCTAAAAATATGAATAGTATTTATTTTAAATTGAAGTATGTTTTTCTATTTTAAGGACGTCTGAAACTGTCAAAATGCACTCCTAAAATCAATTTAACTGAAGTATATTCACATATTCCTATTAATAAGTAAGGTGTTTTATCTTAAGCTGATATTTGGTTATAAGTACGTGGTTTGTTTGAATCAAAGGCGTCACCAGATGTTTCAAATACGTCACTAAATGTTTGCATTTTTTAAAACATAACATTTCTTCATTTATTTTTAGAACAAGATACAAACATAACATTACATACCTTCACGACCATATCCCTAATGGGTTAGTCAGAGTCACACTGATTGTTGCTGTCATGGTGAACGGAACATTTAGAAGCCCACATTTCGCCGAGGGCAAGCCTACCGCCGTTAACCGGGTTGCTTGGGTTTTATATCGGTGTTTTCCATCACCGGTAAGTTAGTAATTTGCTTTGTACAACTTACAAAGTAGGTGTATTGGTAAGTAGGTTGGATTTGATGTCGGGACCATCGGGTTCCAAGCCAGAGTGTTTAACCACTGGGCCACGACATTCTCTTTTTTTAAATATTGCATCACCCAAGTCACAGTAATCGTAAAGCCGCTTCCAAAAACATGGCCAGCACAAAACCGTGTTCCACACCTAATCAACGCGTTAAATAGACCATCGCCATTATCAATCATAGCACAAAAACTGTTCGCAGTTAGCCAGAGTGACATTATTAGGTAATTATTGCGTGTATTGTGTGTATGTGTGTGTGTGTGTTTCACGGTCCGCGGTGCTCCGATTGGAGTCGTAATTGCATTTATGTGAAGGAAGTTGGTCGGGTATTTAATTAGGAAGGCTGTTTTAATGGTGTGAGAAAGATTTTTAAAATTATGTGAATTTGAAAATATTGGTGGTTAAATATCTGACGTAAAATCCGTGATTTTGAGTTAAAATTGGGTAAAGACACTTGCTTTGCGTTTTGTGTTTTTGACGACGTATAAAAACACAGATATAATCCTTAGATAACTTAGCAAACAGCGGTAAACTGTCAATTTGGTCACGTTGGGCTTGACAGCAGTTAGCATAGGAAACCCAGAAAAAACATTTAGTCTTGGACTAAGGCGGGATTCGAACCAGGGTCTTCCGCATTCCGGGCGGCTGCACTAGCAGTAGCAGTTAGTATGTCTCTGAATCTCCGATTGGGATATAGTCGTGCAAGTGTATTCTTTTGTGTGTTGTGACTACTGAAAAAAAATGGCATTTGTCAATTTAGCATCATTTCGTTGCTTAAATATGAGAAACAAACTTCTTGGCTGAAAAAAATTATGAAATAAGAGTGCTTACAGTTAAATGCTCCAAAGAAAACTGGTCTCGACTGTCAACGTCTCGGTAGCATATTAAGAGAGCAGTTGCCCATCAGCTTGGCTAAGATGCAGGTCCAAATTTAAATTACAGCTCTGTAAATGTTAAATAAAGCCAATTTTATAGGCTTTTGCTTTAAACTAGGTGTACATCACTGTTGAGCCATCATCATGAGCCTCAGATTGCAGCACTTCGCGATTCCGACCCTTCGGCACTAAACGCTCAAAGCGATGACAACACAAGTAGAACGAGCACATGTGATGACGTATTGTCACCCAGTCATTCCGAGGTGCATTGTTTCGCGTATGCACATCGTAGGTCGCGGTGCAACACAATCATATAAACGGCGACGACACAAAGCCAGCACTTTTGTTTCCCTTTGCTCGTTCTGTCATTATTCGTGACTCGTGGCCGGGAATATATAATATTTTATTATTACGACTTCACGCGTTAGCGTCGGCGTCAAACTGATAATGTTTTCATTTGTTCCGAGAAGCTGGTATCTGCAGACGATGCCGACGAGGTATTGTAATATATAGATTGCAGCGTTCTGCAGTGCAATGTCTTTGGACAGAACAATATGGCATAACAATGGCTCAACAGACTGATAAATAAATAAATATCATATACCATTAATGAGTTTCATCCATTTACTTATCATCTAACTAAAACTAAAATGAGTTGGTTTACTGTGGCTCGAACATTTTTATATAGCACATCGATGTGTTTTACTTACAAACAGAGCATTATATTATGTTATTTACATAAACATTTAATTGGTTCTACCAATTAAATGGACCAATATTTTTTATTTAACTTCTGTAAACCTAAAAATTCGTTAAACCGACCCGATCGAACCGCAGAAATTCCCCTCAAAAACATTCGTACAAATCTAAAATCACATAATTACCGCAACGAAAAGAGTAATTTCCGAACGTTTTTTGATTGAACAGATATTCGTGACAATGGCCCTAACGAGGCCACAAAAGAATTAACTTTAAAATTTCACCATTACGCGCGGTTTTCGATGTGAAGATTAGTCGTCGATCATTTGTTGACGGCAAGCGGAGCATGGAGCAAATCATAGTCCCCGCGCGTCACATTGACACTCACATCCCGCTGGTTCGCCCTTTTTCAATCACGCCACAGAGCGTTGTACAGATGGGCCGGAGCGTACAATGTGGCTTAACAGTAGGGTTTTCGTTTTGTTGTATTTTTACGAGAACGTCGGAACCGTATGGTCCCGAGTTCAAGTCTGGCCATAACACCTATTTCGTATTCATTATACAATTTTGTGTAACTATCCGGTATGAAAACCACCTATAAAAACCCGAGCAACCCGGGAAATTGTGGTGGGCTCACCTCTTTCCTGCTTGAGCTGTAAATTTATGAGTGTTTACAATATTTATTTTTCTAACTTCTTCCTGTACCTATATCTTTTTCTTTTCAAAAGAGTCTCAACACCTTACTTTAGAAAATATCATTATAAAATCGTTAATCACTTGGAATAAGAAGAGGCCTTACAACTACAACAACAATTTATGAATACAATATTTAATAAAAGTAAATTAGACCATCTCTACATCCGCAGCGGCCGAGGCGAAATCTAATTAATTTAACAATATTTTATTATACATGTCATAAAGGTATTCATATTAATATCGCTTATCTGCGCATCTGATCTATGGCGTGCGCGGGCGCAGACGGGCCACAATGCGCAGGAAGTGTCGACTAAATCGAATTAAACGCGCGGACATACGGACTAATTTTTAATATTACGTTGCTATTGTTTCGGTGTGAAGGTCTTTTTATTAGATCGGAGTTTTTGTTCGTAAGTTTGTTTGTCACGACATGATTTTTGGTGTTTAGTAAAATTAAATAATGTTTAGGGCTTTTTTTTATTTTTTGACTTCTAGCGGAATGATGCTGGCACAATTTGTACTGACGTCAATTTTGTATGTATTTTTTTTGGAATTTTATGTACATCTAAACTTGAAAACCGAGTATGAACACATAGTGAGATTAAACTTTTGAGCTCAAAAGCAGGATTTTGGAACATAGGGTTATTTTTCCATCAAAGAATTTCTTCAGAAATTTCAAGAAACATTTTTATTACAGTTCACTCAGACGAAGTTACTTTGAACTGTACTTACAGTCAACTGACGCCATATAGTGTATATCTGGTACTTTTGTAGTAAGTCTCAAAATTTAAAAAGTCACTTAAAATCGAGATTCCTTTGACGTGGAAAGCAATAAATCAAATTTGCAAGCACCATGAGAAGCCAAATCGTTTATATTGTTTATTTACATTATAGAAGTGTGCTGAATATTTGAAGTACCTAATTCAATATCTTAAGTATGTTTGACCTCACTAAGAACCGACGATTTCGTCAGCCGCTGGATGATGACAGCGCAGGACCGGTCGTTGTGGAGATCACTAACAAGGGAGGCCTATGCCCATCCGTGGGCGTCGTTCCGTTGAAATGACGATGATTATGATGACTAAGAACCAAAGCTTAACAATACTACTTTAAGGCTTTTCAAGGCTTACAAAAATAATTAGGTTAGGTGTCTCTCAGCTTCGTTAGTCGCTAACTAACATGTGATACGCAGCTTTTTTGGGCCAACTTAAGAAAATGAAACAATTATCTTTTGTCTCAGTCCCTTAACCATCTGTTATTGGCGATATATTTCGCAACGGCGAAAGTGGACCTCGTCACGCGTTACCCGTAATACCAGCCTCAAAATTAATCGATCCGCGATAGTATCGGCGCAAGCGCAGCTTGAAACGCGCCGCTTATTGAATATTGCGGTAAATGTTATAAACACTGCAATCGGGAGTTAATCGGTTGAAATTCAATTTTTATAAAAATAAATCTCGAATGTTCTGTATTTTTTAACTGTTTCTACCACTTATGACTTCACCACACTACTTAGTAGTAAATTATCGTATTTGTGCACTGTGGTTATTCCTGAAACAATATCTTATGTAACATACGTTTGGGACTATGATTATTAATAGTCTACATACTGACTGTTACCGTTGTGATAACAGGAACATTCTGCAGCTTTTACTTGGCGGAATTTAGGCCGATAGTATGCTAAATTCACCTCAGGGATGGATCTGCCACTTACCAGCTAACCAGCTACCCGGGTTTCGTCTCTGTGGAGGCTGTGCTGTTAGGTTTTTGGATGACACTGTTAGTACAGAAAAGCTCCAAGACATTGAGCATTGACGGAAAGTAGCTTCTTTGACGGTTCTTCATATTACATTTCGGCGAGTGGGCGAAGGCATGACCTGATTCCGTCAACTTCTCTAAACGAAAATAGTTCGAGCCTACTGTCGTCTTTTGGCTTTTTTGGTTAACCGCTAGTTCTATAATAAAGTGCTTAGCCCCTGTGCCCCGACAACAATCAACCAAAGAATCCAACTTATGACACCGATCACAATCAATTAATTACCAAATCAACCGTTAACATTTCCGCAAGTTTTGGTCGCGTCGAAAACTGAATGAAATAATAAGCAGGTCGCTATCGGAAATCAGATACGGTAATGAGTGGGTGGATAATAAATACATTTGGTTGCCGAGAGCGAGACACCCGACGACAGCCGGTTACCGGGAACCAGAGATTTCTGATTGTGGCTCTGTTTCTGCGAGGAAGGAACAGTGAATTGATAAATTGAGTAATGCGCTTGTTTCTCTGTTTACGGTTGTCATTGAGCTGGACTTGAACGAGGTAAATTAATCACTTACCTTTACATAGCTTTACCTAAAAATTTTAATTTTATGAGTTATACCACATGTAGTAGGGCCTTTAACGATTATGCCATTTAAGGCCTAGTAATAACCTTTAATACCAACATCTATGTTAGTCTAGCTATTTACTATTTTTATTTATTTATTTATTTAAATTAGGTATACAAACAGATTACAGTTGTTGCATAGCAATTAAAGTATATCAACTTAGTTATGACTAGGCATTGGAGGTAAAGCATCGCCAATGGCAACCAATAACCCACAGACAAGGTAAGACTTTACAGAAAAAAAACAGAAACGTTTTGAATGAAATTTGATAACAATCTTACGCTTTAGGGGGAGTTACGGATTTCGTTTGATTAGCAATCCATACACCATTCGTTTAGCATTGTCCTAATCTTTCAAGGAAAGCTTCCAATATGCCTTTGATTTTTGTTAAAAAGTTAAACAACGTCCTGTCTTGGTTGCTCGCCTGGAGGGCGCCTGGATTGCATCTCTGAAGGGATGATGGCCACAATAGATCAGTAATGATTGCAGTGGCCTATCGCTCAGACGACATCAATATCCGTAACGAATAATGAACGTGCTGTCTTGGAAAGCTCATACACTTACAACCTAAAATAGGTGTTGTACTCGTATAGCTATGAATTAGGTTTTAAAATGTTTTTGACCAGTATTCACTATTCAAAGATCTGGTAATAGATTATATTGATTTTAATGTTTCAACATTGAATTTCGTTTTCATTTCATTTGTTTTCGTTTCCTACTTAGATAAACTCAAACGCCAGGTGCATAGCAAACAAATGAGAAACCGGAACCAAACCAAATCCCGGTAGCCGGTTCCCCGAAGGCACCAGCGTTATCAAAACAACTCAACTACCTTTAAACTTGTAAGCACCTCTTAAAACGGCAGTATACGGGGCGAGACTGCCTATTTGCTGCCCACTGCCTTATAAATATCATCGAACATGGATATTGTCCGCAGTCCATCATGTAGCGCGCTGACAGAAATAGTATCGCGGGATGTCACAGTCAACAACATCGATGTCGATAAAAATAGTCGATTTTGGTGACGTTCCAATAACCAAATCCATGCTTAGCTATCGAGAACATAACTATCCACATCATCATTATCATACCCTGACGCCACATCTCATTACCACATTGGTACTAGAAACTCGAGCAGTAATAAGATTACGTTCTTCAAAAACAGTTAAATGTGACATGGATATTTTCAATGACTCTTTCACTAAATAATATAATAATAAAGTATTATTATATATTTATAATAATAAATATGATTCGAGTGACGAAGGCGCTGAACCATGAACATCATTTCCCCACACCAAACTTGCGTAATATCAAAAAAAGTTTGTCCAGGAAATAATATGAAAATGTTTTATTCATTTAATTTTATAATACGCCCTTTTTCCCATGCTAGATTATTGACATTACTTTTAAACGTTTGGTATTAGCTCTCTTGGTAAATCTTAAACGTTAATAAAAAGAGTTTTTATTTTATTAGCGTGTCCGTTTGTTAGCGTGGGTACGTATTTTAATAATTTTTTAACAGTTATTATTAACACTAACTACTACAACCGCCTAGACATTACCCATGTCCTTTTTAGGTATGATTCACTCCTTCATCGAATAACATAATCCTGCCTTACCCTTAATTAATTTCGAGCTGCGATTCTATTTTTACTCAGCGCATCACGCGAGCGGCGATTTATCGAGTGTCGACACAACAGCGCAACACTAGGGGGCCTCACGCGTTGTGATACGTCGCTTGTACCTCGTAATTTAAAATCCCTGATTTATAGTCCAACAGTAGCATTAAATTTGTAATCATATATTGATTTACAGCAGCGATAAGGGCACGCCTGCCTTCCCAGAACGCTCTATTGCAACCGTTCTTGCTGAAATTGCTTTCTGAACATGTGGGCTGTCCTGTTAGTAGTTTTGGTCGCAAACTGTCAAGTCTAGCTGTTAGGGGAAACAATGGTTATTGTTTAAGATATCAATCATATTAAATGTGATGTTAGAGTGTTGACTTTTGGAGGAAAATCACAATGTGTAAACTGTTTAGATAAACTGTTATATTTCAAAAAGAAATTATGTATTGCTGGCTAGCCGAAAGAAAGCTTATTTATTTATTATTTATTTATTGCAGATTAAAAAAAAAAAGTATAAATGGCGGACTTAATGCCAAGAGGCATTCTCTACCAGTCAACCACAATCTAAAACGTTCAAGCAACCTGTGTGAGGGCCCCCGACGTAAAGTACACTTGTAACGCTCTCATTGTGAATCCTTTTTTATACGTTTTCTTTTCTCTTTTACAAATAAAAAATACAAGATACTCGATACTTTGAGCCATAGTTTACGAGGTTTAGCTCAGTTCAGAGCCATCAGATTTCAGTTTGCAATTTAGTATCAATTTGAGCTTAGTATTTAACCGCACACTTAACGAACCCTTAAAGTTTATTTAAAAAAAGATCTATTGTAATGAGATAACATTCAAGTTTATCCCTCTTTGAACTCAGAAATATAAATTAAGGTAATCACACTCTAGGCAGTAAAACAAAACGACTGGGCAATGTAAATAACACAAAGCAGCATGTCAAGTGAGCCAATTGCTAGCAAACTTGCTACACACATTATTTGCGAAGTCAAATAAAGTGTCTGTACGTCCAAACTGTAATTGCGTCAAGTGGTGGAACGTGGTTGTAAATCGATGGGAAAAGATTACCAGTTACCAGCGACCAAACACAGGGAGAGTGTGTTTACACAAAAATATACAACGTTATAGCGGATTTTGTCGGGAATAAGATGTTTAAACAGCCGTATTTGCGACATCTGACCTCAGATTACAGAATTTGTGTGTTACAGATATAAAAAGATACTTACACCTTAGCAGTGAATAAATACGAACTTCGTCACATGCATGTTTGTTCCAGCTTAGGATTGGTTTCTGAATCCAAGCCTAAGCGACCAGAAATTACTGTTAAAGAGTTTCAAAGATAGATAACCCAGAAAAAACCATTCAGTATTGGGTTCAGGTGCGACTCGAACCAGCGTCTTCCGCATTCTGATTCTAGTCTCCTGAGCTCGAGACCGAATGTTTTTTCTGGGTTTCCTGTCTTTAGTAAGAAGATAATGAATTATCCCTAATGCTAAAATAAAACGACTTAAAGACTGTTAAATCCACTAGCGCATTTCAGTTTATCTTAGACATAGCTTAATAGTTATTTCCTAGGATAATCCGATATTTATGTCATGTGACATTCCGAAAATGTTTCAATGACTTGTCAGCTGTAGAAGTAAGTATGTTAGTATTAAAAACTGGCACCAAATTCACGAGTTTAAATCTGTGCCGTCGGCCGTCAATTTGTCCACTTCACAATTTTTCGCAACCAGCCATTTTTCCCCGCCACAGTTTCATCTCAGATCAATCATCACCCTCAACGCAAATCATTGACATTTCCTCAGGACGTCTCGCGGTTTCGGCAACGAGAAAGCCCATGAATTATTCCAGATAATCGGTAGAAATCGACACACGAGATTGAGCAAAGGTTAAGACGATATTAAAACGTGATTTATTTCCAATTTTCCCGTCAAGATGATCTGGGTTATGTTAACTCCGCAACTGCTGGCTACCATTAACATTCAGTGAGCGTCGCTGGTAATATGGACCTCAGGACTTTCGGATTGATACAAAGTAAGTGTAGCATCGTTCTCAGGGCTACTTCAGGGTCTTGTGATGATTTATGTCAGGTTGTTGGCAACCAAAAATGCAAATTGACCAAAATTTGCCAGTAAAAGTATCAAAAGATGGCTAAGCTAAGCACCGTTTGAGACTCAAACGATATGGGATCCGTTTCCTGCACTAGCTTTACTAAAAATGTAGTTTTATGAATATTCGAACCACATGTCATTAAAATAAAATGAAAAAAAAAACCTTATAATTTTAGTAAATAGATTATGCTTCGTCTTTGTGGCAGCTTTCTTTTATCAGCACCATAACGTTTAGAGCGGGGACCACTCGTGATATTTATTTGTATTTTATTACTAGCTAGGAATCCTTAAAATTATGTGTAGTTTTGATATTCAAATCACAAGATGACTAGTCCAATGATTTGCCTGTCTAGCTAGACAAAATACAATCAAACCCTTGTTATTCAACTTTGTCTACTAAACGAAACACAACAGGCGCTGTCAAATAGGAACAATAAGGTTCAAAGCGAGAAACTCGTCCTCACAGAGAAGGCCCACTAATGACTTAGCGAAACCGAAGCTCCTTCCAAAATTAAACAAGGTAAAAAAGCGGCCAAACGATCGATCACGGTCTCAAACAAAACACAGAAAAAATCACGTGAAAGGATGTACGGAACAAATTAAAAGCCCAGCATGAGGTGTTCTGACCGTCCACGATCCGCTGCTAAGGGCAAATATTAAAGCTGTCAGTTTTGTGTAATTTGAAGGCTCGTTTTCGAAGCATAACTTATGTTATTGAATGTTTTCGGGGCATGCGCTCACGCCCGTGTGAACTCAACCTCGTCCTCACGCTTACACAGTAATGAACCCTGTTAACTGGACAAACAAGAATTTAGAAAATTGAAATAATATCAATACACACTAATGACGATGACCATAAACAGCTATTTCACGCTGATAACTTTCATTTTAAAGTAAACATTCGTAGAACAAATCACAGAAACGATGAGAAAGTAATAAAAATACCATCGAAACGAGCTGCCATATTCTAATATACCACGTACCCGATAAAAAGTTAAAGCTGCTAGTAAAATATCGGAAAAAATTGCCTGAACCTCGACAACTCCATTAAGAGATGTGACACTAATAACAGATGCGAAGGCCTTCATTTCGGCAAACGATGCCAATTATTGGGCGAAACGTCAATTTTTGAGCGGTACAAATGGTAGAGTCAGGTGAAGACTTGGAGTGGCCTCAAGATACGGCCACTTTTTCAATACAAAAGCAATAAAAAAGTGCTCAGTCACGCACTAAACGCCTTGGACGAGGCGTCGGCCAAAAGAAACAAACATATAACAAAAGCGCACTATCACGCACCCACAAAATTATTTTCGCTTCGTAACACGTGTCAAGTTTCAATTTTACTAACGTCGATATTAACTGTGGGCGTAAACAGATTATTGATATTTTGAACGATAAAAAAGTAATCGATGATCGCATAGAAACGGACTATTGTGATGAAAAAATCACCTATTGTTGCACGCGCCGGCTTTTTTCGTTTAAAATTAAATGGCCGCTCGCGTTTTGACAAAAAAATACTTCATCAATCAGAGTTGGTTTTATTGGCTCGACAATAGAACTTCTCGCAATCGTCTCTGTAATCTGCTGGTTTCTTCGAATCGCGTACAATTTTTCACTGCTCAAATAGGATCAATTTGGTTTCTGATCTGAGAATGATACAGGATCGTCCGTCGAAGATTTTGGAAATTTTGCTTTTTATACACAGACTTTGTTGAAGCTATAAATAATCTAATCGTGGTAATAAATAAGACTTACAACGTTTTCTAAGCGGGTATTCGGCCTCGATTCGCAAAATCATCACCATCTACTTTTATAAATTGCTTGTTGCTAATGACTATAATGAACCGAATTAGTTATGATTAAGGCTTTCAAGAACTATTTTTTTAAACGTCGCCGAATAAATTAAGTACTTAAATAATATTCTTACATAATATCATTATGTCATTTGTTAAAGATGCTACGAATATTTTCTAACAAAGTATTATTTTTGATCCCTTTTGATCTCACTTCATGTGTGTCCAAATATGAGGTTGACTAATACAGTGATACAGTTAATACTGACCTGTTCAATCTTATCTTGAAGACCCGCACGCTTCTCTACGCTCCGCTTAAAAATCTCGATATTGTAGGAAGAATAATAATACATGTGTATTATGTAATATAGAAGGGAGAGCGTTTTGCTGTTTCGTGTAAAGACTTGACTGCAATAAATGAATTTAAACTACTGTCACTCTTTATTTGGACTGTCTTGGTGACGTGTGTCCTATAGTTATCGAAACCAAAACGCCGCGGGTAATAATGAGATATCCTACTAATATTATAAAGGCGAAAGTTTGTATGTCTGGATGTGCCGTGTTGCTCTTTTACGTAAAAACTACTGAATGGATTTTAATGAGACTTTACAATAATGTTGCTTATACATCTGAATAACACATAGCCTACAATTTATAAAGATATTGTGTAATTTCTTGAAAATATCAAGTAAAATATGAAAATGTACGCGGCATCACGTGGTATGGCATGACAGTTGATGACAGAAGGCTGCTGTCATTAGCGTAACTATGGATGTGTTACGAATTAGAAGGGTTTAACATCGAAATACCTAACATATGGGCTACATATGTTAGGTATTTGTACTCACTGGCCGAACTAAATTCCACGCGGACGAAGTCGCGGGCGGCCACTTGTACTTATATAATCTGTGCTTGATTGTTAGTTATTATTTATCAGGTACCCACCATTGTACTTTGTACATAATAATACTTAGTACGAATTTTAGACCCTACTAACTATTTATTTTATTATATTAAACCCACGAAAACCAAACTTGAAAATATAATTTATAAAAAACGGTTTATACGATAAACTTTTAGAAGCTTTTCACTTTAAGTTTAGCAAAAATGCAGGTTTTGTCTACATTATTTCTTTGCTTCATAAAATTTTTACAGAAGGTAAAATGTGCAATTTAAAAATAAACTCCCCGCAGTACCAATTTGTTTTCTGTACAACGCCAATAACAATAGTTTATTTAGGCGACGAATGAAATTGCAACGTTTTTTCACCGCAGCTCTGCCCCTCGCTAATAATACTCTAATCATAGGTTTGACACCCCTCCACTTCTATCCATACACTTTCCTATCACCATTTCGCAATGTACAGCATCCATGACCGCTAATGTAAGTATGAACGAAGAGCTGAATGAAACAAAGAAAGCAATGGATGGTTATAAAAGAGGAATGGCAGGCCATGTGGTTAGTGGTGCCTGAAGGCATCTAGTAAGGCCAGTGTTAAAAGGCGAGGCAGTTAATACAACGGATTGTGGGGACCGGTGGGTAATTATAGCAAATGTGCTGTTTCTGTTGACAATGGAGGAACGGTCGGCTTTGGTGGTGTTTCTGTTCCAGATAATCCGGACTTGTTCCAGGACTTTTTTGTTTTGTGATTTAACAGGAATAGCGGAGATATTTTAGTGGGTTTGTTAGAACTGGACTTTAAAAACAATATCTTTAAATACTATGGCAATGTTTGAATCCACCTTGAAAATGACTTCCAAAAGAAAGTCATTTCTGCTAGCAAGTTCAATAAGGACCATTCTCTTTGCTTCTAGGATTTTAAATATTTTGTATTGAAACAACTTAACTTAATAAAAACGTCTGTCTCCATTTTCTACAGTTTTGAGTGCTTTGAAACGACTCTGGTTGGGAAACAGGGCAAAATTGACTTCTATATTTAAATTGCATCAGCAGCTCTAGAACTATTGTATTAAATCAGTTACATAAATTCATACCAGATCAAATTACGATGCAAAACTTAAATGCTTACACCTAAAAAATAAAACATTAATCGTTTTTTAAATATGTAATAAACCTTGGAGAAGCATAGAGCGTTAAACAAAAAAAAAAAAACTGCTGCCATAATTATGTAAATTAACTATTATGCATTTCGGATCTCGGGTCGAGCTCATTCATTGCGCCATACCTGTCTGGATGTCACAACAGCCATTGACAATTTTTTCTTGCCCACTCACAGGATGTGCGCCTACGTGTCGAGACAAAGGCGCAGGCGCACAGGGGTGGGGCGGGGAGTGACAGTATAAATCACGTCTGGAGGAATGACAGGATGCATGCACTGCCTAGGTCGTATGATGATCGTGCAAGGTTTGTCTGAAATGTTATGACGGGAAATATTCAGTTTGTGTGGTCCTTGGAACCTTTCAGAAGGAACTGCAAGTTGTGTGTTTCTTTTGCATCTTTAAGATGTTTTTTCATTCCAAGCCTTCTTACGGTTTAAGACCTTTATTTCTCAAAACAGAATACAATTCACTTACATTGAGAAGCAATAGATTAAGTAAAGAAGGTAAACTGCTTACATACATTCTTCTTTAAGTTACAAAGATGAAAATAAAACAAAATGGTGATATTCTATGGAAAATCTCCTATTTATATTGCTACAAATCTTTTCGGTCGCCTTTGCATACTTATTTGTCTAAACTAGGCAGACAAACTAACTCTACACATACAATAGCCTTAATTGAGTTTTAGTCTTAGGAAGTGAAGTTATTCAATTTACCTTTTTGAATAATCACGCAAACACAGCTTTAAAGATAATTTATGTCATTATAACTAACGCAACACCGTAAACAAACCCATACTAAACCATAATGCTAACTCTCCGACATTTAGTGTGGTTGATATCTGGCAAACCCAAACATGGTGCTACTTACCTCACAGAAGATTTATCTACAGTTTCCAAAGTTGTAAGTTGTAGCTCAAGGAACTGACTCATTTATGAGATATTCTGTGTTAGAGATTGTCAACGCTGAAATGACGCGCCCCTCTACCGTATCTACGCACACAAGATGCTCGCTTGTATGCGTAGTTGCAGTGGAGGGGCGCGTCTTTCCAGCTTAGAAAATCTCTACCTAAAGATGGATAGTTCTATAAGCTTTTATTTGATCTGGTATTTTTTACAAGAATACTAGGCATTGAAACAAGATTCCTTCTTGATTCACTACCTACTGTTTTGAATTAAGTGAAATATCTAGAAAATAGATACATTTTATTGCGCAGTCTGTTAAATACAATATTGATTTCAGTTGATGGAAATGTTACTGGTAATTACAGGAAATGTCAATTTGTTTCACTTTTATACCTGATTGACTTATTCATCTAATATGATCAGGATCATGATCTAGTCAAAACGCATCGGTTCAAAGAGTAAAAAAATTTAAAACTACGATCGAATGATAAAACTTTAAAAAATGGAACAGTTTCATCCCTTAACCTCTCGCGTTCCGTGAAACTAGACATAATAGAAAATCTTTTGTATGTGGGCGCGATATCGCATCAACGGGACGTGAGGGGTTAATGGACGCTTTCTATCAAATACATTTTTACAGGTACTTCTGCTGTTTCCGACATTGGGTCTATTTAATACAAGGTAAGTTAACACTTAATTTTGAAATTTTATCAAAATGGTTGCTTTAGGTCCGAGTGAGGTTATAAAATAAAATTAACAGAAAGGGATATCTAAAAAACTATACAGAATCAATCTGTACCGGTACCGATTGGTCAAATTGTAACATAATATACGTTCACAACTATTTCCCGAACGGGGTAGGCAGAGGCCCAGTTGCCGTTATGGTGAATAGACTATTCAGAAGCCCACATTTCACCTAAAAAAAACGATTCAGTATTTTTGAAGTTTAAACTATAGATTCTTGAATTCCTGGCGTTGAAGGAACACACCTCTAAATCGAAACACGCTGATAGCACTTGCAATATAATATCTTATTCGAGAGATTATTACCTGCAATAAATTTTAGTGCGTATTGTTTCCACAATCATATTATGTGGACGTCCCACTTGATTTATTGAGCTGTGAATGTTTAAGATATAAAGAGTATGTCTACAAAATGCTCGATGATAAGTAGTCTTATCGGACAAATGGGGTTTTAATTCAATAACCTTGGTTGGATAAAGTCAACATAATGGAATAATTATGTTAAACACCATTTAATTCATTCAAGTAATCAATATAAATAAAATTGTATACACACACTTTATTGATGTGTCAATATCAGTTTTAGAAAGATACAAAAAAAAATTTTTTTGACACTTTCACAAAAAAAAATATGTAAAGGAAAAGGCGAACAGACGTTATGCAACTTAAATTTTAATGCAAAATAGACATACGTACCTATAACAGAATAAAAAAATAAGACAGTAAAATATTTTACTTTAAGTATATTTTTTGGATAACAATTAAGAATATATTTAACAACAACAATATTTTACTTAAGTAACGTAAAGATTCACGCATGATCGTCGTCAGACGACCGATCGTCCATGAATGAGTACCGTCATTCAAATTTCAAATCGGTATCAACCATGAATGGTCTTGTCCATGAATGATGCACGTAAAAGGGTATTGACGCACCTCATTTGTGCCGTACAAAGATCCAATCGAACACTCTGTCAAAACAGCTATAGTTGAATATTGATCACAATGCCTATTGTAATACAGTTAATGTTCAATTTGTAATGCCAGTTGAGATGAATTTGCTGACAAATTGTATTTAGCCACATCAACAAATTCAAATGCAGACAATAATAACCCTAATGTAGTTGCCGATAAAAGTGAAAATAGTGACGATGTTAAAAGTATGAATGATTGGTTAAAGTTTAAAATTGTCGAGTCACCGATACATGGTTCGAGTGATAAAGATGATGCTCGATACCGACTAACACGAGACACAATGCTAGGGTTGAGAATCGATTTAAGATCGAGAGATATATCCACCTCCGCACTGTCGAAGATTACGATTACGATGGCTACAGTTATTAGAATTGGTATTAACAACCAACTTATTTTATTTGACGCTCAACAAATGTATAAACAAGCAATCCTTTATTCTCATTTTCCAACGATGATTTCAGGTATGCAGATCAGGGCTTTGACCGCCATCTGAAACATTGAAACTTTGTTGAAGTTTTATACCATCAAGTGTGGCTCTATGTGCGTATGGGTATACTATGGTAGTTGAAACTCTACTTTATGAGTTTGCTGTTAAGTCCCAGGTATTCATGAGTTTTTGTGTAACATCAAAAATTAGAACCATACGATAGGAAAAGACATTCGGTCATGGCTTCAGGTGGGGATCGAACCCGTGTCTACCGCCAAATCAGACGTCAGCTCTTACCACTGCATTTGCATGCACACACACAAAGTATTGATATTGCTAAAATAACAGAAAAAAACAGAACCATACGGTTCTCAAAAGAATATTGAAAAATTAAATTTCCTTGGAACAGAACAAGGACTGACCGCAAAGTAGTCTGTCAAACTGTTGTCCGCAACCTAATAATTCTAGAAAGAGGAATCTATTAGTATTTATAGTCATTTCGTCCTAAAGTTCTCTTCACCATTAATTAGCCAAGCATATGCAGTCACGTTCAAGACCGTTGATCGTGCATCAAGCAACAAAACGTCGCCAGCAAAAAGGCGCCTCACAAGACGCAGGCGCATGTCGACGACGTTTGGCACGGGTCAACAGCTAACACAATAACCCCTCACAGGGTAGGCGCTTGATTTAATTGGTGGGATGTAAGAAGTATTTTTGAGGAAATTGTTGGGTGGATTTGTAGTCATTTTTGTTAGTAAGTTTATCAACACATGAAAGAGTATCACAAGAGATTTGTGATTTGGAAGTTTTTGAGGTCGGTTGCATAATTGCATACGTTGCCAAAGCTGTAACAAGATGACAGTCGCTGAAACAAGCTACTGCCACCAAAGCCTTAAACCATTGATCTTGTGGTGGTGGACACCGAATCTTGAAATCACTCACAAGTCTGAGCTGTTAGAGAATCGTTAGTCGTCATTACCACCACCGTCATTGTTTTTTCCTAACCACCTTGTTCTGTTTTATCTGTTGCGATGTTCAGAATCAATAAATGTTTTTTCTTTCTTTCATTAGAATAAACCTGCTTATTTGAATACCTTTTTCTTCCACCAAAAGATTGGTTTTGGCATCCTGAAATTAGTTCTCTATGAAGTGTTGAGCTTCATAATAGCACGAGATTTTCAAATATCTGGTGTTACTTGTCAATGTGATGAAATAGAGCGTTGACGCAATAAATACCATCAAGCGAGAAAATCGATTTTATGTTCAAAGTAAAACAAAGCATATCTTTTGTTTACGTTGTCCGTATAAGTCTTTGCAACATTATCTTTAATACTTCAAACTTCGAAGAACAATAACCGGGGACACCATCCTTTGGCTCGTCCAAAAAGAAAACTTTCGATTTCAATTAACAATGATGCGATAAGTCCAGTAATAAGAGGTTGCGTGGATTTATCGTCTTACAACCGACAATTAAACCTCTTTGTTCTGGGACGCGCCGCCTGCGCACGCGACCCCACAAAATGTTGTGATCGACAATGGAGATGTATTATTAGTGGATAATGCATTTGATGTTCGCTGTCTGCGTCACAGGAAATCAATGCCTTAAATGTAGCCTGTAATCAAATAGCCCTAAAAACCAATAAAAGTGTTTTAGCATTACTAAAACACTTTTGGATCGAGCTTTTGTGAAAATAGCCCAGACGATAATATCCCATCTTAAGTGTAAACAGAGTTTGAAATCTATGGAATGGTATGGTATACCACAACGATAATACGTTAGTATTAAATTTATATGAATATAAGTAGTAAATACTCACAATCCAGAAACTCAACCACTTCACAAACGTCAGGGATATTAAGCCTGCGGTCAACCACAGTGCAAACGAAAGTTATAAAAAACTTCACATTTTATGGAGACTACAACAAAACTCAAGCAGTTTTTACTGCTGCAATGTAGTGTAGTCGCGGTACACGAAAATACCCTTCAGGACGACTGGTAGTTTGATGGGCTAATTTAAGTACCTTTCATTTATTTATTTTTTATTGCATATTAACAAAAGTTAAAGTACAGATGGCGGACTTAATGGCAAGAGAGAGGCATTTTATACCAGTCAACCACACGGTCAAACGTAGATTATAAGGCTTTATCTTTCCGCCCATCATATGCCTCAAGCAAGCTTATTGTAGTTTTCAATCTACCTAATCACTTTTTGCCGATAGACCGACTGAGCTAGGTCATTGTTATCAACAGTGTCCGACGCAAAAAAAAAACCTTTTTCGATATGTTTTTCGAAAGTAAAGCTGATAAGCATACTTCTATAATTTCAGAGAGTAGTATTGCGTTCAGATATTTCACACTTAAATATTTAATTCATAACAAATGATTTTTTATCCTGACTGGTGATTATTTCTTAATTTCAAAGTTACAGCAAAAAATACACGTCATAATTTCGAGTTCTTTTCTCCAATCCATATTTCGCATAAAACAATCCCCGTGGCCCAACTCCTCAACTCCAGTAAGCACATACATCTCTCACCTTGGACTGACGTTGATTTATTGACGCTTTATTTGATTCGATTGTATCATCAGATCGTCATAAATCGAGCTCCCCTCGTCGTATCAATGCCGGATCTGTGCCGGGACGGAAGAGGAAAATCGGTAAAAAAATCGAGCAATCGGTAAAAGAATGGCGTTATCGATGAAACATTGGATTTAATCGGTATGGCAGGAAACAAAATTAAAATTCAGTTTGGTAACATAAAAGTAAGTACGGGCTTGAATGCTATGTATTTGTTATTCAATGTAATATGCTACGAACGAGCACTACCAACGAACATACATCATAGAACATTGCATTTGAAAACTGAGCTTTATTTTTTACAACTAAGCTGTGCTATTATTGGTCTTTTAACAGATTGCGTATCACATCACGGTGTCCCATAATTTACGAGTTACGGATACTTCCGTGATGTTGGTATAATTTTTAAAATGTTGATGAAACTGCTCTCTTATTTATTAAAATTTTAGTTTAAGTTTTTCGGGAGTCCGTATTTCTTGATTTTTATATCGGTTCCAAAAAAAAGTTACCGATTCGTCGAACATCACTACTGAAAATATTTCCTAAGACTTTCCCTGATGTCATTATGCCCTTGATAACTGAATACGGGGACCAGAGTTTGCTTGGCCGTGTATTAAGGAAATACAGTGCGGATTACAACTCGCCTGGATATCTATCGATTGGGGTGATTGTCGATACAGGGTGATTGCCGTTTCATTGACTCGTGCGGTGTTGTTGGTATGTGATTTTTGTTGGTTGTACAAGTTTGAGCAACTGTGTCATTGTTTGTGTTGTACTTGTAGTTTTTTTTATTTGAGTTTGACAATATTGTTATCATTATCAACATGACGTGATCAATGAAAATGTGATGAATGCTTCCACTATTGGATAACGGATTTTATACTTACATATTTTTGGCCATTGAAGAAGATCAAGCTAAAAAGAGCGCAGACTAAAATTATTTAGTGTTCTTATTTATTATTAAAGTATTATAATAATATGCTTTTAAGTATGAGTTACCTTTTATTGTTAATCTTCTGCATTGCCCTAATTCGTCTGCCTGAGTGTAAGCTTAGCTGGTAGAGAATGCCTCTTGGCATTAAATCCCCTGTATTTTTTTTTGTGCACTATGAATGTATAAGAAGGGATTGAAGTTTGTTAGTTTCGCTGAAACTCGGGAACGGCATTTAGTTGTATCTTAGCAACCGTTTCTACCTAACACTTGACACTGAATGTTTGACAACAGAACGAAGTCTGTCGGGACAACTAGTCAATAATAAATAACGACTACTTTACCAACTACCGTAAATAACCATGTCTCTCCATTTCCAAAAACCCGACTCCTTCATAGCCATACCTCAGCCTCAACTCACCTCACCCCAAGAAGCCACCCTAAGCCACATTTTTTCCCGTCAAATAAATTAATACAGGCGTCTAGGGGCCACTCGGGCCGACTTGTCAAATTAATTTCTTTCCGCGAGGCGATTTGTCTGAAGAAAAAACTTGGATGTTCTCGGTATATTGATGTCCGTAGTTCCAGCGGACAGACATCCCTAGCTTGTTAGCTGGGAACGTTGCCATTTGTCTTAGGGTCGCTTTTTGGATACAATATTGATTTATGTTTGGCCAAAGTTGCAAAACAACGTCTATGTAAAAAAACTTTATAAATGATCACTTTTTTTCATTTGCTGCGTTGTGATTTGGCTTTTTGTAGGGGTGACAGTAAAAATAATTAATTGATGACAAACTGCTAAATGAAGAAAACTTATATCTATGACATTCACCTAAGAAATGAAGTAAGACTATCCAACAAGAAAATAAAATAAAACCATACATACTGTCAGTGGTTATCAAGCCGCCATACAGTCAGTTGGTACTATTCATAGAAGCATAGAAGTCCTATAATAGTAACTTAATATATTTTGGTTAAAGTCACCCATCTCGCTTAACATCGGCAATCATTGCCGTTCCACCAGATTTATGGTAGAACTTTCCAAACAAAATCTCAAGATTTTGCTCTAAACTTCAAAATCAAACACAAGACACCCACAGATAACTACCGCAAAGAAAAACCCTATTAACCCGCAAACGCTATCGAATTAGTAGTTAAGCCGCGCGCACACTGGCCGTTCCGAACGCTCCTTTTATAGCTAATAAAATAAATACGCGCGCGCCACGCACGGCTTGTCAGGCGCTATTACGCGCCCAAAATTAAAGTGCGCTTTTTTGAGGCAATCCGCTCGGTCACAGTCCATAAAGCCACTCCGTGCCGATTGCGGACTACCGCTGCTGATTAGGGTTAAAACACAGAAGGTTAAGAAGTTGGAGGATGCTATTAAATAATGTTTGAGAATTTTGGATGTGATTATCTATTGCAGAATTAGACAAGTGTTTGAATTATGAATCAGATAGTAAAATTTGCCAGTGTAAATACCACTAAGCGCAAATATGTGTCGAACCTTTGTATGTTTATGAGACTTTGACACCTATAAAAAATAAACTCTACTTATTTTGGAGTCAGATAATCCCGTTGTAAGGAAATAGTTATTTAAAAAATTACACAGATTTGTACGCAACGATACCGATTTGGTTTTTTTCGAGACTGTTGTATATTTATTTAAACGACTTTTACTCTATGTCTGAATTAAAATCCTATACCCACGAACAAATACAGTCAAATAAAGTTAAAGATAAAGTCAGGTTTGCCAACAACTGAACAACTGATTAGTTAACATAATACTTTACAAATACTTACAGACCGCTGGCCACTCCAATGTGTCCTAGTCCTTACTAGCGTTTAAAAAGCTGCAAGTACTTTAACGTAGACTTTAGTGGTTCCCAATTAGCCATGTTAGTGTAACTCACGACCGCTTTGGCGTACTGGTTAAGATGTTGGCTACTACACACTAGAGGTTGCTGGTTCGATCACCGCAGAGTACTTTTTGTGTCCATTAACATGTCTGTTGGTATTGACGTAGGGTTTTCTTGTATAATAATGTAGGTATGTATTTGCCAAAATAGGTATTTGAAGTATGTTTATATGTCATAGTACAAACTTTGCTTAGTTTATGGCTAGAAGGCGCAGAGTGGGAAAAAGTCCATTCAAAATAATGATTTTCAAGACATTGTTTGAAGAAATTCTCAAAGTAGTTTGTGCCTGATTCTGACTTAATTCATTATGCTTCCATAACTCTTGACTCTTTGCTTTTTCATCAAAGAAAAGCGGAATAAGTCGTAATTGTTCAAAATAACCATCTGTCCGAAAATATAAAACGGTAACCAAACTGGGAACTCAAACAAAACCAACAACATTTGGGGACAGATCCGCATTATATTAAACAAAATCAAAAACGTCGAACCCGGGACCGACCGCATCCCCCGTCAGTCACAAGTGTTGCGGTGCCATATTGCCGTCAAACGCCCACAATACTTTTGTTTTGCTGCTCGTATATTTATTTATTTTATATAACCGTCCTTTTATGTAGTGCGGTGGCTGTGGCTCAGCTGTAACATGGTAATAGGATGGGTGACCACCGCAACTTGAATGATGAAGTGATGTGTTATTCGGGAATCTCCGTACCCACATTGGAAGGTATTTTAAGCAGTTGGTATCTACTGACATTCATAAATGTTGAAAGCCTGGACCGAGGCCTTAGGGTGGCTTGATAACATCTGGCAGTAGGTTTATCACCACCTTTACAGCCCTCTAACAATCCGTACTGAGCCCGTATGTTAGTGTGTGGCTCGCATTACTTCACAGGTAAGCTGAGGTTTGTGTCCAGCGGTGGGACGTATAGACTATTGTTTGTTTGTCTCCCATATTATTTAATAGACATTTCAAAAAACAGTTTTTAATTTTATCTCCCGTACATTGAACGCCAGTTAGAACCCCAACGCACAACCGCGTGCACTCAGAAAGGGTAACAACTTCTCCAGTTAGCGGCCCCAAACGGTCGTACAGCCTCGTTACGAAGTTGAACATAACACAAAATAACTCCTAACGCGACCAACATATCCAACATATCCAGCACAGCCGACGACCGTAAACCGACCACCACACATGCAACAGGCGAGCGCAGCCGACTGTTTTATGTCGAAAAGTTTCGCAGTTACGGCGTTGTTGTCGATTTTTTGAGCATTTGATTTGGGGGAGTGTGGCAGAGATATGTGGACGTTTTACATTCTGGAATCAAGTGTATGATGGGAAGTTTTAGCTTAGGACCAACTTTTCTGTTTGCTTGTGTGTTAACGTTTTGCAAATTATTTTCAGCTCTTGAAACCTATATATGCCAGTATGCTGAAACAATGCTTATCTATACTCCTCAGGTATGAATCCTCAAAAGACGACCAGTTTAGCACAGTGGTAATAGTACCGAGTGAGACTCAAAAGGGGTTTTGATTCCTGCACCAGCACCAAGGAATGTTGATGAAATAGTCATTTTTGCTCAGTCTGAGTATTTGTGGTTGTTTTTGATTACCATAGCAAAGGAAAAAACCTCAGCTTCATCATAATTATAGCGGTAAGAAGGACTTTCGTTTTACAAAACAATAAGTAGTAAAGGTTTTGAATTCAAATTCAGATAAACATTAAATGTAATAAATTAATAGACATGGGAATAAGTTCTTATGTATCGGAAAATGCGATAGAATATACATCACTGGTTACTGTAACTCGTCTGTTTGCTCTAAAACCAAAACTTAACGTATAACCAACTTTCCCAGTGGGTAAGTCACTTTCTAATAAACTCATATTTTTCTCCAGTAATGTTTCCAATATCCTCTCATCATTACCACCCTCGCTGACATTCCACGTCTCGTCTCCATCCATCATGGGATCATCAGGGGTGGGGTGACTTATAATTTGATTTCGACAAGCTGTCATCCGCGGTCCACCGAATCGCGCCGGTTTTCAACTGATATAAATAAAGTTACTGTTTAGCGATGTTGAGCTTTGGTGAAGTTAGAGAAATAGGGATAGTGTAATAACTTCACTAAATACCTATCGGACCTTGCCCAATGAAGTTTGACAAAGATTTACAAAAAAGGAATTTGCCAGTGATATAAATCGATTTTGGTCAGATACTCGTATTTGATGGATGTTCGCCTTTTAATTTTTGGTTTCATTAATTTACTTATAAATTATACCTGATTCTCGCAAAACTCAGTAATCCTAATTTATAGCAAAACCATTCAAATCATCATGTCAGCCGAACGACGCCCACTGCTGGGCATAGGCCTCCCCCAAATAAATCTACTTACATCAATTACATTTAAAGTTTAGTTTCATCAATTGTTTATCTTTTGTAATTCAAAAAAAGCTCCATTCAAAAAATTCATTAGGATACTCCTAAAATTTTCCTAAATTAAAGATATTAATTTTATTATTATTTAAATCTTGCGGAATGAGACTAAGATAGAGACCATTGTTAGGCAATCTCCACCACCAATATTTCCTCTAAAATTCAAAACAATAACCTCCTATGAAAATGAATCATACCATCTGTGAATTTAAAACGTCATATTGCCCTGACAGAGAGGCAATATTGGCCTACTGTGGCCAATCAGGGTTCGGCGTAAATTAATTAGCAACCGAATCAAGGAAACAATAACCGCAAACACGGGGGTAGGTGCGCCATCTTTGCACCCTCAGCCCTAGGAGGGCGCAATTAGAACCATTGTTCTGTTGTGTACTTATGGAATTGTCTTAGGGATCATATTAATTAAATGTTACTGTGACACTGGATAGTTACAGTTTGGGGCGGAAGGAACATTGTTCGACCTTGGACATTGTTATACACAGAGCCGTCTTAGCACCAAGCTAAGCGAAGCTTGTACTATGGGATACTAAACAGCGGAAACATACTCTAAAAGCTGCAAATTAAACAAAAATAACAATTATCTTATTGATTAAATTAGCTTTCTGAAACAAGCAACCCAGTTTCCATTTAATTCTGCTGGGATGATATTTGTAACGTTTGGCAAGGGTTGACGATTTCCACGTCTCATAACAGAGACACAAGGAAGACAATTTTTGTGAATATTCTTGCAATAGGTAAAACTGGGGGCAAAGTGGGGTAGCACTTATGCTGATGAATCATCTATAAATTTTGAGGGACCTTCCTTCCTTCCTTCCTTCCTTCATGTTCCGAAATGTGCTTAGAAATCGAATCACTGGGTGTAGTAGCCAAACTAACTTACCAATGTAGAGTTTTTGATTGCCATTTAATCAATGGTACAGTTAGAAATTTAATTTTTCTGACGTTCTCTAAGGTAATAAACAGTAAACCTTTCATATTTTTATAACTGATATTCGTAGCTACGAATAGATTTCTATGTAATGTTATTACGCCACTAAATCAGATTATAACTAATTATAAAGTTTTTTTGATAACAAAAATTGGCACTTACAATTTTCTATGCCTTCCATTTACCTCTTAAAGTAAGAGTTAAATCCAACGTGATCACATTAACTTAGGATTAGTGGTAATTCACCGCGACGGCCGGTGATATTGGACGCATATGGCGCTCTTTCACCCTCCCGGGTTCGATTCCCGCCGATACAACGCTCAAATTATATTGCCGGATTAATAAATAATGTTTACGACTTACGAGTGAGTCGCGTTTTATAGTAATTTATAGTTCACAGTGATGCTTAGTGGTTGTGTTATTGTGTTACAGGTTCAGTTAGAGTACATCTCTGTTGCTTAAAGCTAATAGAGTTCTCAATCAATATGAAAAAAATAGATACGAAATACGCTTCTTGACTTGTGTTTTAAACTTAGTAGTTATTTTAAACGCAAACGCAGTTTAGGGCGCCTTCCAGCGAGATGGAGCGATAACCTGAGAACGGTGGTGGCAGGATCGGACTGGTTGCGAAAGGCTCAGAAGCGGGAGTTGTGGCGCACTTTGGGAGAGGCCTATGTCCAGCAGTGGACTACGACAGACTGATGATGATGATGATATTACTTTAAAGTTACAACATTTTTAACATAGATACTTGTTTTAATAACACAATTTTCGCAATAATCATGATAATATCTCTAGTTAGTGACCAGAAATGTGAAAACTAGTTATTTTATCTCTTCAAGTTGATTTTACTTGACCAAACGGGAAGCTGGATGATGAGGTTGAGAAAGTATACTTAACTTCTAAGCTTATAAATCAATGTTTCAAAAATCTCGTTTACATCTTCCTTGATACGGATGTTAATTACATTCCTAGCTCTTTGCTTTTGAGTGTCTTGAAAAAAATACTTGAGCTTTTAACCTCATACTTCTTTCATCTTGATGACCTCGTTTGAGTACGTGCTAAGTGCTTAAAGATCTCCAGCCGAGCCTCCTTCACTTGCAAATCGCATAAACCCATCATGGCATCCACAAACATGCACAGACCACCCTAGGGCTCGATGACTGAATCTGACGACACTACACACTGCAAACTTTATCTTTACAACCCCACGAAATGCACATTTAGTGCACCTTACTGCGTCGACTTAAGAGCTACAACAGTACTGTGCGCATTGCATAAGGTTGGGAAGAAAGTGTGCCAAGCGAGCGATTTTCGAAATCGACACTCGTGTTCTGCTGACGAAGGCCTGGCACTAGTGTTGCCGCTTGATAGCCCAGTATCGATAGCTTATCTATAGGTTGCAAATAGCCTAACTATTGGTATAGTCATTTGTTGAATGACAGGATTCGAATTGATTGAACAGAAAATTTCGATATCATTGATAGGATTGATTGCTAAGCTATATTGAAGAGAAAAACTATTGATAGTATCAAATCAATTACCATTCATTCATGTTGTAATGGTTACCATAAATATCAAATAATTACTCATACCCTTTTTTGTAATTACATACTTTAATCAGTACGAAACACCCACCACCAATACAAACAGAGATGTGCATGTCTACACAACGATATTTGTACTATCCGGCGAACTGGGAACTGCGCTACAATGGAATTGGAATACTCGCATGTCAAGTAATCGATATTAAATTTTAGGTTGATCTATCAAAAGCAATGTAGTGCTATCAAGACCGTAACTGAATCTCAAGGTCAATTATTTATAGTCAAATCATCGATAGATCAGCAACACTACCTGGCACTACAAAGGGACGTGACTTCTCGTAAATTTGAGAAGGGAAATTGAACTCTAAGCTGTGCAGCAGAGATATTCTGTTACATTCGTTGTACATATAATTGTGGCATTTGTTGAAAAATAGCTTTTACGAATTAATGAAAACTTTTTCTCATTTAATAAGTTTGTTCAAATATACGTTTTCAGTAGGCGTGGCAGATTTAATAAGTACGGCTTGAAAATAATTTGAAGGGATGAGTATGAATGCATGTTCTGCTAATTTAAATGAATAGAGTTTAAATAAATAGATAAATGATGTTCAAAGTGCCTCCATTGAATCGCAATTTAGTCTCAATCGTCTACTTTGACACATTTGGCATTGAGACACAATAAAATTACAATGTTACCAAAGCATTCTTAAGTTATTAGATTTTGGCCCACGCATGTCTATTTATGCAATCAGTCTAGTGAACTGGAAGATCGATTTGCAAAATACTATAAACGGATACAATTTCACACTTAGTCTCTTGTAAGAGGTGTTTTAAATTTTCTTTAAACATATAATTTGATGGATCTTTACATTAACCTTTGTTATGTAAGTAGGTCACAAAACCTGTATAATAACAACACTAATTAGAAGTAGAAAATATTTTATAAGATTGACTTATTTTCAAAACGACCACTCAACTAATGCAACAAACAAGCTAAAATATGTAAATCAAGAGTAACAACTGTAAAATAAGCATTATTGTGAGTTACACTTGTTTAAACAAACATAAAATGTATGAAAAGCCAACACTATTTAATAATGCAAAACATATTTGTGCAACAAAAATCAAGTGTACCTTCTACAACAAAACGATCTGTAGGGAAAAAGTGCAGAATAGCACAATTTGTTTACACTTCAAACTAGTTACCCATATCTATTGTTAGAATAAAAATTAGTATTTTTATTCTCCGCAGACGAACAAAGGGTGAATTTTGGTGTATTTCCACACTGCAGCATCGTACCACCCAATCTTACACAGTGTAAAAATCGTCTGTTGAATGATTTCACGAAACAGGCAGCAGTCTAATGTTTAGTATTGTTTGTGGTTATTCTGTGTCGTCAATATACAGGGTGGCCCAAACGGTGAGGATAAAAAATTTTTTTTGGGTTCCTGACATATAGGGGTACCCGAAAATACCCCATGTATGTTTGCCGATTTTTTGTAGTTTTTGAGTTATGATTTTTTTAAAGTAAATTTGAGAATTATCGATCTGACCTCCTAAAAAAATTTTTTTTTCGGAAAGTATGCATTTTTTATTAATTTATTTTTTGTGACATAGACCTCATTAGTTGTACTTTTACCCATAAAATTACCAGCTTCATGCCATTTTTTAAAGGTCTAAATTTATAGACCAAAATAAAAAAACTGGGGTGAATGCGAGTCACTGTAAAATTTTCAAAGTTAAATTAAAAATTAAAAAAAAAGTTCCATGACTTTTAAGTAATTTCAAAAACTGCTCAAAACCCTTAGCTTCAATTATAATAAAAAAAACTTGGTGCTTAATAGGCCTTTTTTAGCCGAAACTTGCCTTCAAGTAAACAAAGGTGTAATTTTCTAAGTTAATAATTTGTTGTAAAACACCTTTTGGTAATTGCTAGGGTTAATGTCGGTTGGACATAACATAGTCAATAAACATAAAGTGAATTAATTTAGGATTTCTTGTTATTCTAGTATCAGCCCAGTGTCATTTCAACAGCACAAGTCAGTCTTTGTCCCATGAATAGTAGTTAGCGATACAAGTGCGGAATGTATTATGTCGTTTTGCACCTGTCCCGAAGTATCAAATAATAAAAATCCAATATTATTAAGGATATTTGAAAGGAAGAAAAAAAACGTCTATTTAAATAAAAGTTAAATTGCTGACGGCTTTACTTTTGACAAGGACATAACAATTGAACCCTTTTTCATCCCATTTCATCCCACTACTGGGCAAAGGTCTCTCCCCATGTTCTTCATAGATCTCGATCTTGTGCCAGGGTCTGCCAATATTTCTCATGGAATCGTGACTCCACCTTTTGTGGGCCTTCCTCTGAACCCTTTTAGCATTGTATAAAGTTTAATTTCTAATGACACTAGCAGCTGTCAAAATGAATTTCTGAGATTAGTTGAACTTTACCAAAAATAAAATAATAGGCGTTTATTGATTTTCTGGGATTGTATGAAATCCATGTTTAAATTTAATTACCAATTTAATTACCGTTTGAACCGGGAAACTGTCAATCCTAGCTTTTTCATGCTTTTTCCAAGATTTAATTTAGTAAATCATTGGTACGTAGGTTTCCATGTTTTATTATGATTTTGAACGCAAATGTATTAAAAATCGTTGTCCGATACAGAATGGGTATGTCATTTTCACTCGTCCCAATTTTTGATCCTCGCCTTACAGCTCGGGCCGACTTCGGGACTCGTGCGTGCAAAACGACATACATTCCGTACATAAATGACACTGGGCTGATACTAGAATAACAAGAAATCCTAAATTAATTCACTTTATGTTTATTGACCATGTTATGTCCAACCCACATTAACCCTAGCAATTAACAAAAGGTGTTTTACAACAAATTATTAACTCAGAAAATTCCACCTTTGTTTACTTGAAGGCAAGTTTCGGCTAAAAAAGGCCTATTAAGCACCAAGTTTTTTTTATTATAATTGAAGCTAAGGGTTTTGAGCAGTTTTTGAAATTACTTAAAAGTCATGGAACTTTTTTTTAAATTTTTAATTTAACTTTGAAAATTTTACTGTGACTCGCATTCACCCCAGTTTTTTTATTTTGGTCAATTAATTTAGACCTTTAAAAAATGGCATGAAGCTGGTAATTTTATGGGTAAAAGTACAACTAATGAGGTCTATGTCACAAAAAAATAAATTAATAAAAAATGCATACTTTCCGAAAAAAAAATTTTTTTAGGAGGTCAGATCGATAATTCTCAAATTTACTTTAAAAAAATCATAACTCAAAAACTACAAAAAATCGGCAAACATACATGGGGTATTTTCGGGTACCCCTATATGTCAGGAACCCAAAAAAAAATTTTTATCCTCACCGTTTGGGCCACCCTGTATAGGGTGTGCACAGTACGGAGGGACAAGCGTGTCGAAATTGCGTGCACGGGGTATAGTGATGCAACCCTTCCGTATTCTCGCACCGCGATCTGTGGCCGCATAGGGATGTTCAGTACTGTGTTTAAATAGTCTTGATACTAGCAGATTTGTTAGATATTAATTCTGGATAACAATGGGTTTTTAAATAAAAAGTTAAGCGGGAATAGTAGTAGTATAGAGAATACAACTGTTACACTCATAAAATAAAGTTAAAGGTATGACGTGAACATTACTCATGAAGCTAATTTGTAAAAAGAAATGGTTTTGAGCAGTGAAGTGCAATTAGTTGGGAGAGCAGTCGCAAAGTGAGCTGGTTAGTCAGTGTCAATATAGTTTGATTGGAAGAACAATTGCCTAGCTTGCAGCAGGCGCAGATTTGATTCCTGTCTGATACCTCAATAACACCGACGACATCCAACAAAATTCTTAATGCTTTACAATTATGCATACCACGCGAAAAGAACTAACAAAAGAACAAATATAATAATTTATTAGCTACCAATAAAGTATCAACATCTCTCAGCCACAGTACACTCAACCCCACGTGCAAGCGTGAAATTCGTACAATAAATGCCTTTATATTGCGGCGGGCCTGTTGACTTTTGGACGGGCGAAACCGCGCGCTAAACAATAACACTTTTATATTGTTCCACCAAGCTTTGGGGCTTTGCAGCGTAGGGCTTACGAAGCCGCTTTTTTTGATATGTTGACAAACTTTCTGAAACATTTTAAAATTTTCTTTTTATAGTGTAATCTTTTACGTAATTGTGGAAACTGCTTTGACTGCATGGATAAATCTTTCCAGGGAAATCGAACATCTTATTTCAAGATCACCTGGCTTTTAATTTAGCAAAACTTGTTCTGATAAACATTATTCTACCCAACATACTAGAATAAATATGAACACTAAGACACAGAGAATAACCACAAAATATTCGTCAATGAATGTAGGTCCTTTTTAGGAATAAAACCTACGGACTTCGGTCTTATAGTTATATGTTTGATCTGTATCCATTACGCCAGCGGGTTTATGCACATGAGTAGAAACATAAATTAAGGTATCTGAAAATTTTATACCGAATTTCTTGCCGGTTTTTCCTGGTAGAATCAAGACGTAATCAAATGGGTGGTAGAATCACATTTTAGTTTTAGATTTTTTAATTTTTTCAAGCATCAATCAGTAAAATTGTATGATATGACTTGTCATAAGTGCTTTTAATTAAGCTTACATGAATAAAGATTACTTTTACTTTATTTTACTTCTGAGAAGTACTGTGCTATCCAACAGAAAATAATTTTGTGACGTTACAAAATAATGTAACTTCAGATCTTCTCAAATTTTTCTGAGCCCTCATCATTTTTAAATTTTGTTTATGTGAGAGATGAGATTGAGAATTTGTACTTTGTATCCTTATCAAAAATATAGCTCCTATAAGGTGGTAAATGAATAAAGTGACTTCGCGAAAAAACAAAATATTTTGCCTACATTCCCTTTTAAGTTTTAGCATAATGTTGTTCAAAATCAATTTATAATAGACAGTCAGTCAACTATCGCGATGGCGGTTAGCAGTAATATTGTACAATTAGGCGGACTCGGTAATTATAGTGTTGCGCAGGCGTCGATAAATCGTCGATAGGCTGTGGGCTCCGCACGCGGGCGGCGGTTATGGGCTGATGGCGGAATTGGGCAGACGGGCGTGCTTTTGACACATTGTTTTATTTTATGACAAAATCATACGATATGTGAATTGATTTATATCTTTATCTGCACGTGTCATGAGCGTGAAGGCATTTTTTATGAAAGCCTTAGATATTAAGCCAGGATGCGATTGATTAACACACTACCTAGCAAACCTCATTTCTGATCCCAATTAGTAGGCATGCTTTCAAATAAGAAAAAAAAAGTTTTGTTTTCACTTACATATTCTAATCAGAAAATTATAACTGGTTCTTAAAGAGATAGTTTGTTGAATGTACCTATGATAATTTATAATAATATTCATCACTTTCATACTTAATGCAAAGAATAAAGAAAGAATTTCACGTCAACATAATAATTGAAAATGTTATTAAAAATCTTAACTATAAATAGCACCCTAGTTTACACTATTTACCACAATAGAAGGCCAAAAACATTTAAAAGTTATGCAAGAGTATGACTGTGATTACTAACCATGGGCCTCTATGGACAGCTATAAATCACCTGACATGCACCAGATACTGGAGACGGCTAGGTCCGTTGTACCTTGGCTATTTCAGTATAAACTGTAGCAAACTAAATAGTTAAATTATAATATGTTCTAACTAATGATTGATTTAAAAAAATACCAGGGGTAGACCTTAGCAACAGATAATCAATGCCCGTTCCCCTCACTGATAATGATGACCATATAGTCTCGTTTCATTTGTATATCTCCTAAATAGGTAGGTTAATAATTAAAATGTTAAAATACCTACGTTCCAAACGCTCGTCTACAACGCCAGAACAAGGCGAACTCTCACAAATTCGAGCTTTCAAACCTTATAATTTGGCGAGAAATGGGACAATGTTCTGTTGCCAAACGGCGACCGGTAATTAGCCTCGGCTGACGTGATCCATTAGTCGATATCTTTCTTACTTCTAGATTGACGTATCGATGTTTTATATAGGCAAGGGGACATCACTATTTTATATTTTTTGGTAATAGACTGCCGTTTGAGCATCAGCCTCAATAGTTGAGACAAAAACAGTCGGTCAACGAATGATGTCTTATTGGAAAAACTTGCTGCTAAATTGGCTAGGAGCTGGCAAAAAAACTCGCATGTATTATTATGCTATACACAACCCTTAACTAACAACATATCGCACCTCCGCTCAAATAGTGTCACATGTCAAAAAAATTTAAAATAATGTGCCACTATTTGAGATAACATTTTGATGTTTGGCAAACGTAACGATGGAATAAAAAAAAATTAATTTTTTTTTGACATGTGACACTATTTGAGCGGAGATGCGCATATGCGAAGGCAAAAAATATAACAGGGACAAATTTAATACTTAGCACCATCATTGTTTCTTGTTTTTATTACTCAAGGAAATATCTTACTTTGATATCAAAGCAATCTTGTTTTATTTATTTAATATGTAAAAACTAAGAATTTCCTAAACCACCCTAATTACCCGTATGTTTTGTCATACAAATGTATGAGTACACTCCCAGTCCACAACCCCAGGTCTATACGGGCAGAAGGACCTGGAACTCGTTGGCAGATGCGCAGGAGTGTCCGTGGCGTTAGATAATTATATAACTACTTTTTGCACGAGCAGGAATGAATCTTTAGAATATGTAGCGGTAAGAGACATTAGTTAGCTATTCTGAGAAACGACTGGTCAAACAACAGAGTTTTGTGAAACAACATTTTCAAGTATATTTTTTATTTCTGTTTTGCTTACTTTATTTGTACTTTGAAGTTTCTAAAATTTTGATGACAAAAATGTTGTTCCCGATGCAAAATACTGAATTAAAGAGGAACATAGATTTTATTATATTGGAATATCGACTTAATTGCAAGAAAACCTGTATCCTGTCCCTATTAAACCTGTGATATATAAATAGGTGCTTTTTTGGTTCGAACATTTAACATCAAGATCATCTAAACCCGTAGTAAGAGAACTTATAGAGCTGACCTCAAGTATTTTGTTCAGTTCAAAGACTTTATAAAGGGTTCATGATTATTTATTACCTATTTTTTTAAAATGATTTTTTTCATTAGGTACTTACTATGTTATTTAACAGTTCAGCTGGCAATTCTGTGAAATTGACCATTTCACCTTGAAACCACTACGATAACATTGTGCGGAAAGCGGAAGGTATGTGTCAAAATAATTGGCTTCAATTAACTTAATTGACGGATGACAGAAAAGTTTCATTGTCATGTCTGTCTTCAATTATAAGTATTATATTTTTTTAAGTTACTAATTTAGTCATACAAAATAGGTAATGTCACTTTAAACAATGAGGTTCTATAATATTGATTCGTAATCTTTGTATGATGGAAACCACAAAATGATGAAGGTCATCGTTATCATCAATAGCCTCTGAGTATTTATGCAGCGACGTTAGAGTTGGAGCACTATTTAATTAGATCCAGTAGTAATGTCTGTTTTCTCAATATTATTTTTTTGTGGGAATAGGACCCTTGACAGTTGGCGTCTCGTAACCAACAACTGAACGGGTTCATTACTATCTTCTGGAAGCGTCTACAAAAGAGAAAACTCACGGATGACTCTCACCATCTGAGAAAAAGAAAATCTTTTTTTACAAATCATGAGAAAATTTTCTTTGAAACTTGAGATGTTTTATGCATTTGTCTTGGCTTTTAGCGATAGGGCCTCCTAAAACCTACATTTTTAGAAGTTTTTGTTACTATCTATTTTGTGCAACAAACTGTATGTCATATTACTATCTTTGAATACTAATTACTTTTCTTTTAAGTTGTTACTTCTTCTTCGTGTTTCTTTTTCAATCGGCCTAGCTGTCTTCATTAGAGGTATAATAACCCTACGCACCTCAACGTTAAATTGCATCTATTTAAAAGTGCCTACCGCGTCACTGTTAATAGGCCTCTATATCTTTATTAAGTAGAAGGGTTAACTGAAGTTGTGCGCAATAAACGAAATGGAATAGTTAACCCTGCAGCGGTCTTCACACTCACTTTAATTTAGTTAACTGTTTCGCTGCGCCCTGGGCGATGCAGGCTCGCAAAAGGGTTGACTGGTGACGTTAGTTATCCCTGTCGATATTTATTTACACAAAAAAATTAAAGCTTCATAGTCAATTAATTAGTTAGTTGATAATTAGCGTTACTTTGTTACTTGTTGTAAAATGTTCTAGTTGGTTTTATGGCAGGCACAACATAAACATACAACTATAAAGCGCAATCACTAATGATAACAGCTGGGTCTGGGTGTTGTTTTTGGTTTCCACAACCCAAAAAACAAAAGCAGCAGCATTGCGAGTAGAGAAATGCAATTTCTCTGATTTATTTATAACTACTTACTGAGTTGACTTATTTTCCCATGAATTCACAACTGCAAACCCACGTTGAACATCTTTAGAAATTAACTGTCCCTTTTCAGTTGGACAGCATGAGCTAGAACGCGTGCTTAGCGTTGATTGACGTATGTGAATTCGGGGGTTACCGTTGTATCTATGATGGGTAAAAGCTGCAATCACTGAAATCATGTGATCACTACAATTTATATCTATAGAAACAGTCACCACACTTGCCAATTAGGTAGAGGGTTTATATTATTCAGTTACTGTGTTTTGCAATGTATGTGTACGCAACAAATGAATCTGTGTTTGATATCGATAGCATTTTTAATTACAGCCACGTCACTAGCGTTTTCATCGCAAGCTAATTTATATCGAGCGCTGCACCCCAGTTAAAAGCTTATAATCGCGCGAAGTGCGGCCCGTTGATGAATCGCGCGGGATCGCGGCGATTTCGTCGCATTACGCGCGAAATTGAAGCTCAGTGTCGCGCGGCGATTCTCAAGCGGAGGAATCAACGCTGGTATTGTTGGGGGTTAATTAGCGATGATGAACTCTTTATATAACTTGGAGAGTAATTTCTCATGTGTAGATCAAATAAATATTACATTCTTTTAACATAATATTCATAGGCAACACCTAGACCAATATAAACTTAAGACCATGTTCGTGCAATCAAAATGTTTGTGCTGCGCGGGGAACGACCGGCGACTTCTGATAATTATTATGTAGTAGCGAACTCTTTCCCCATAATACTGACAAACTGGGCGTCAAATATAGTTTAAAAGTGTTGAAACTTCAAAACCATAATATTACCTAGGCTCAGTCAGGTCATTTTAACAGTAGACTGGCGTCTATTCTTATTATATGGTCGTCTATTATGTGCGGGTTGGCCTTGAATGTTGAAATTTAGTTTCTTTAATTTAGGCTACAACCGTACAATGATATTGAGATGTAGGTTTTTTTTCCCACATCTATTTATTGAACTGCATTAAAGATATACTCAAATAAACGATACCTTTAAATATCATGAAACAATAGACTGAATTAGATTTGCATGAATTACTAACAGACAGTCAAATTGATTCAAATCAAAATAGGAAATATCTATTTCAGTAAACATTGCGGTTTGCAATAATTTCTTTTCTAACCAACCAGCAAAAGCTTTCAACTATATGTTTTATGGATTAGTGGCCAAAATACCGCAATGATGGGTAGTGCCTTCAATTAGGCGATCATAGCGGATCCATCGGAATTGGTAATACAACACGGTTTGCGGATTTGCCACTGTTTTTGATCGCGAGCGTTTTGGATTTTGAACGGCGGATAGGGTTGGGGTTGTTTTGCGAGGTGTTTGTCCCGATTTGTATGATATCGGGACAAACAGGGACATCAGCAGCTTCTATGGTACTTCCTGCACTTTTATAGTAAATAAGGGCTGAAATGTGAAATTAAATGTCTTTTTTAGAAATCGACCGGTGAGTACACTGCTCGGCTATTCCAAGTAATATTTGCATTTAACGAGATTACCCTAATGACAATATCTTAAACGGCAGAGGCACACTGAGGTTTTCACCTAGGGTGATCGGAACATTCAGAAGTCCACATTTCACCGACGGAATTCAAACTCAACATACATGGAAAGGCGCAAGCCGTAATCCGGGTTGCTTTGGTTTTTTATTAGTGTGACACCGGAGAGTTAGCCACAATTTTTCACAATAAACACCAAGTAGTGTTCCAGCCAGTCTTAAACTCGGGACCATCACGTTTTGTGACAGAGAGTTGTACTACTGGGCCTACTGTTGTGGTTGTAAGTGCCTATTTTATTTTAAGATCCTGTGTGACACTTAGTTTTGCAAACAAATTTTCTATTTCTACTTCTGGTATTTTTCTTAATGAGATATTTGCAGTTTTTCGGGTCGCACAAACGGGACAGTGAGACAGCAACCCGTACCCAACACTAGTGGCTCGCCGACTGCCAATCGGCCGTCGCGGACAACCGTTAATGGGTTTGTTTTGTGATTGGCTGTTTATCTATGTACATACGTAATAGACCATGCGAGTATTTTCAGTTTTCGAGCACTAACTAATAGACTAACTAGAAATCAAGTTATAAAAAACCTTCTTTTAAAGCAAAATAATGTGAATTTGAAAAAGCATTTTATCAACGGAACGTTAGCCGCTATTTGTACAATGAACACAAAGAAGGTGTTACAGCTAGACTTGGGACCACCTGGGTTTCGATTGCGAGTGTTACTATAAGTTTGTTTGGGGAATGTAGGTAATTCAAACCTAGTTGATAAAAATACGATATTTGGGTAAATCTAATTTCTACCTACTTAATACTTGCTTTCTTTTGGACTAAATTTTGAGCGACAGTTGGAAGTGTCTGATACCCTTAAGAGAACCTATGTATAGATTTGTAAAGGTCTTTGGTCAAGCTTCCTTGATTGCCGCTTGTTACCTCTCATTGAGTCGAAGCCTCTAGAGAACGGCGAACAGTGCACCAGTGCTTAGTCAAAAATATTAAATACTCCTGTTATAGTCAGCTTAATTTACTGAACATTTACGTCAATCTGTGTTACTTTTGCTGTTGATTTCTGTTGTTTTGGTATAATAAAGAATATATCTATCTATCTATCTTAATAACGATGAGGTGAATACTTATTTAGAAATGTTTAAGCACACAAAACTGCCAAGTGGCGTTGTTTTTGATTAAAAATTGACGAAAATAAAGGTTGATGAGTCCTATTTTGCGTTTGTTACTAAGACGGCCTTAAAAACACATATCATCCTTTGACACCCAGTATTACAAGCTGTGCTATGAGATAATTTTACCTTAATCTGTGCCAGAGGTTTATTCATCTATTTTTGAGTTTGTTGTGGTCGCTGGCTATGTAAAATTATTACTTAAAACTGTAATCTTTTTTGCTACCTATTTCTTGAGTACGTACCAGTTGACATGAGAGTTATATTGTGAGAATACCCCTGGACCAGAGGAATGACCGATGATAATAGTTTATTGGTCGGTAATAGCGGCCCGCCTACCGGACAGGCTTCTCCGCCCTAACCGCTATTGTCCGCCGCCCGCCCTGCATGTCTCCGCAGGCCATAGGACGAGCGATTTTAATACTCCAGTAACTTCTGTATAAAATAAGTAGAAGTAGCTTACAAATGTTTGAGGTTTCAAGAACAAACATGAAATCAATATCTTAAGGTAACTGGTTCAAACAACATACAGTACGGTTCAGTAAAAGTTAGTTCAAGTAAATGACGAGCTATTTAGTTGTTTTTCATGTTCTCATATTCATTCATCATTAGGTATTGATTTGCATTATGATGTAGACGCTGCATATACGTTTTTGATGAACGTAAATTAATACATTTATGTTTTAACATTAATAAAATTAATATTTTACAAATCATACGACAATGCCGTACTGGAGGGGGCTATTAAGATTTAATTTAAATCTAATCTAATTTTATCTGATACATAAAAACTCGGAAGATGTGTTTTTTTACTAAGATTCGAATAAATCCACCATATCTTTTGACACCTAGGTTCAACTAACTTACAATTTTTTTTTGTTCAAGACTGTGAATTATATTTGAAATCACTGATTTTTCTTCACAGCCTACTTCCTGGCCACAACAGCCAGCAGGCCAGCGGTCAGGCCGCGGCCACACAGACGTTTTATTCTCTCTTATCTGATTTATATGTGATCCTGCCCGACCCGGATCCAACTGTGGAAACAATTACGCCAGGGGAAACGGTTTTTCATTTGTAACGGCTTTTCTTGTTGCCTAACTGTTTTGTAACAAGGCAATGGATTATTTGAAAAAAGGGGTATTAGGTAAGTTGTCTATATGGTGGTAGATCCAGACAATATGTAAACCGTTTAACAGGCCATCTCTTTAACTCCTTCATTACGTCAAAAAATACTACTACTGATTTGTTTGCAAAAATCTGAGGACATCATTTCCTAAATTTAATTAGAATGCAAAATATTAAAAATAAGCCAGTTCAGTTGCGAATTCTTGTGTTTTGATTCGAAAAGCAACAACAAAAGCGTTTAAACGTTCGGGACAGAGGCCTCACCTCAACTACGATTTTGCTCAAGCCTGAAGCCTGAGCCACCTGCACTTGGCCAGTGTATTGGAGTACACTCTGGCCCAGTGCAGGTTTTTGGAGGGGTTGGTTCATTAACCATCTGGTATGGATTTCATGGTAGCCAGGGACGTCAGCCGAGACCATCTGCTTGCAAAAAAACAGCAAGCAAAAAAAAACAAAATGGTAATTACAATAAAACAAGATGACGAAAAAGTAATAACAATTGAAAAGTGCGTGATCACGACTCGATTTCGCGTACTTGACAGCTCAAGTTGCAAACGATACTGAGCGTTTAAATGTCAAAACATACTTCACAAAAATGGCGGCCAGGCGCATTAGCAATAGGCGAGAATTATACAAGTCCGGCATGCAATGCGTCGCTTAGAATTTACACAAACAGTTAGAATAAAACATTAAAAATGATTATAAGCTTAGGCAAGAAAAACGTACATTTCTTAGCAACAGTTTACGAGTGCAAATATACCGATCAATCTCGATCATGCGCGTTTGTTGATTCGATGTTATCTAATCACGATATGACCTTTGCTTCTGTTCCTCGTGTCCGAGAGGCTTTAACAACAATAATATTCTTATGGTTTATTGCTTACTGCTAACTATTATTAGTTTGATATAATATGTAGTTAATTTTATTCGATTTTTTAGAAGGTATGGTAATATCAAAAATATGGCAATCAATTATTAGTTTAATATAATAATAAATTTGATTCGGGGTTTTCGATGGTATCTTAATATCAAAAATATGGCCATCAAAATTTAATATACTTTGATGAAGAATCCTTCCAATATTGGCTACTGTCTTTTGGCTGATGGGGACCTTCAGTGTATCGGACTTTATTGTACATATTATTATTCGGGCTTCATCCTTGCTCAATGCAAATAAAACCGGCTTACAAATTTTCGTTAGGTTTTTTAGTTTAATACATTAGTTCTAAATGAAACTGAATCAAAAAATTGCGGTATTTTGTACTAGGTATATTTTCCTTTCTGAATGCTAGTTTGTCTAAGGATCTTAAACCAACTCCACGATGCGAAAAAGTAACTAAAAGCCCGACTCTATTACCTACCTTTTCGTTGGTACTAAACTATCTGCTCTTTGGTTAACCATATCTAATTTCAACTCCTTTTTCCCAGAGTCTATATTTGTTTTTGTAGGAGTGATAAAATTGTGTTATACTGCTATTTACAAAATCATATCTAGTAAGTAGTATGTTCGTTGTTTGATTTTACACCTAAAAAAAGTTGGTCAAATCACCTTCACCAAACTCACAGCAGACATTATTTTATACACTTCATTCAATAACAATACCAATAAACAAACTGAACGAAGCAATTTCTCCCCGACAGTACTTTAGATAAGTAACAACGATAAACGTACTTTATAATAGTATCTTGGAGAATAATAACTCATTGAGTTTTTTCTCGGTCGGTAGCGTCCGGTAGCTGAATGGACGCTCATGAATGGACCACAAAAAGTCGTGATTGACAGACGCAGGCGTGCGTGTGCGCTGATGAGTGGCTAAGTAGGAGCGAGGAAACTGTATGATCAACTGACTGAGGCTGGACACACTATCTAACCTTAGCAATAATACTACAAGCGGACCTGCTGCAGCTATTTTACTCATGTTTGTAGCTTACCATCTTTTTTAAGGCTGAAAAACCTACAGGTTAGGTCTTGATCGGAGCTACCCTTTCAGGCAGTAAAACTAGGTCACTTGTTAAACCTATTTATTGGAAGAACTGTTGGTTCCCTGAAAGCTTTATTGACGTAAGGCTATATACAATCCAAAGAACACTTGCGCTAGATAACATAGGATACCTTCATCTAGCGGTGAGCAGTTATAAACAAAGGGTTTTCATAACGAATGTGCTAAGTAAGCACGTTAAACAAAGCAAATAATGATTTCTGATTTTATAAGCAGTATGTACGTTTGAAAAATAAACAAACGTGAAAATAAAGTCTGAATATCAACTCCGTAGGCTGTGGCGACGGTGTCGAGTGGATGCTACGGTCTCATGAATGGCGCAAAAACGCGCCTGATTGACGGACAGAGACGCGCAGGCGCACGGTACCATCCTATAATACGCATTATTAAACTTGTCAAGAGTGATTTAGATCGCACATACAGAAGGGTCCCGTATCATTTACTTTACTTCTTCTACCACACCAATCGTGTACGATCCCACACGGCTACTTATATTGGTTTGAGACTCTGGGACTCTGGCTGTAGGTAAATTTTATTATACATATACACAATACATATTTACAAAATAGTAATTTGTCAAAACAGTGCCTGAAGACGAAGGTGTATTATTAGTGTGTGTTACCAGTGATTACGTATGGGTCGGAAGCGTGTCTCACTGTGGGCCTCATAAGAAGGCTCAAGGTCACTCAGGGTGCTGTGGAAAGGGCAATGCTCGGCGTCTAGATTCGTAGAAGGACTGAAGCCGCCGACGTGGCCCAGCGGGTAAGCAGGTTGAAGTGGCAGTGGGCGGGGCACATAGCGCGTAGAACTGATGGCTGCTGGGGCTGAAAGGTTCTGGACTGGAGACCATTTGAGGCCAAGCACAGAGTGGGGCGCCCACCCGCAAGGTGGACCGACGACCTGATAATAGTCGCGGGATCCCGGTGAATGCAGGCCGCAAACGGGCGCTCTGGAAATCAATGCGGGAGGCCTATGTTCAGCAGTGGACTTCTTGCGGCTGCTAATGATGATGATAAATTTGTCAAAGCGACTGTCTTAACAGCTGCCTAATAAATTTCCAAGCAAGTCACAAAAAGTCGAAACATTGTACGGTACCGTACCAACCGTTGTTACTAACGAAGTGGAGACTCACGCGACACTTCCGCGAAGGTGTTTCCAGTTTGACTATGGAACCCTAAAAACAAAGGATCGACGTCCAGGCGTGATGGATGGAAGGCTCGTTGTATAATCTTTTGCGAAGTAAGGTGTGAGAAAATATTTTTATTTGTATTTATTTATTTCGTGGCATTGTCGAGTTTCAATTACGATTGGTATACTATTGAGTATACGCGTATTGGCCATTTTCAATGATTTAAAGTTTTTTTTAAATTCTTCTTTTTTTTACAAACAAATGGTTTTTGCCAACAACTTGTTGTCTGGTGTCCTTAGTGGACCAATAATTAATTACTAATTACTACTAATTCAATTTAATTTATTAGCTTAGTTTTATATGTATTTATGACGCCGTAGTGGTTTGTGTACACGCACCTTATAAACATTTGTACCGTAAACAGTTTAGGTTAGTATTCAACCTGAAGGTTTTTGTATCACTAACATTATATTAAGAATTACTAACAAATAATGAGTCTTGGTAACTTGAATAAATGAATTTTATTATTATATTTATTATTATTTATCAATTTGATATTGTTTTTTGTATTTGCAGGGCCTTAGCAGGGACATGAAAGATTACCAACCTATATTACTTGACATGGAGCAATTGAGATTACGATTATGACCAATAAAACTTTAATACTTTATTCCTGTAGTTTTAACATAATGCTCGTAAGGACCGACAGACAAAAAATTTGTAACAATGTGTTTTGTGTCTAGAATGATACTCATTTTTACATTTTTTTTTAAAATACCTTCAGATTACATAAGTTACAATTTTTTACTAGAAAATATTTAACAATGCTGTTAGGCAGTAAAAATTGCTTTTAAAAAAATATATGTCCGTCACGAAGAATCGTCGCATCATCCATTTATTACATAGTGTGGGGTATGTAACATGTCAGAGTGTCAAATGCAACGGTGGCTGTGGGCCGTGTCGCCTCCTACCGAATGTCCCGACATTTCGTGTACATGTTATGTCGATGTCGCAGTCACACTGCTGTGGATGTCAGAAGAGTTTTATGAATGGATATTGTATTTTTACAGTTTTTTGGAGGAACTCGAACGCAGTGGTGGTAGTTCATAAAATAAAAAGTTTTAGCTTAACTATTTGAGTCAAGTGGTTTTTTGTCGGACACATTATGCCATGTCGAGAAATTGCAGCCGCGTGAATAACCACAATAAACTCCACAAAGCATTATGATACATGCCATGAACATAACAATTGTGTTATATCTCAAACGAGTTAGTCAGAGCCACACTGATAAATGTTGTCATGGAGAACGAAACATTCAGAAGCCCACATTTCGCCTAGAGACTTTGAACCCGACGTGGTGAGGGCGTGCCCACAGCTGGTACCCGGGTTGCCTGGGGTATTTTATAAGTGTTTTCCATTACTGCTGGAAGCTGCAAATTGCACAAATTAACTGACAGTAATTAATTAACAAAATGGGTGCTCCATCCAGCCTTGAACTTGAGTTTTAAAGCAGAGTGCGACCATTTCGCCACTACGCTCTCCAAACAACGAAACGAAATGCCATATCCAAAACAGACGTAGAACAGCCATCCATGTCGCCAACATGACGCGTGTTCTTTACAGCAGCAGAGGTCATTAGAGAGTGGAAAGACAATAGCCACAATAGGCATTGTGTTTAGTGTTGAGTCACTGCGCCCACGCCGCCCAGCGCTGGGAGCACACGTGGCCAGGAGGATATAGTCTTGTCAATGAATTACACTCCTAGCATTCATTATTTGATTTCTTTTAGAATTATTCTGATTAAACTGAAACCGCAACATTTCATGACTACGAAAATATATTGATAAACTCCAAATTCCTAGATTACACTGATGAACTCAATGAACCCAAATTAGTGCTAGGTGTTTCTATGATCGGAGTTCTTATTTTACGTTAATTTACTCGAAATTCAAATTAACAGCTAGGACTGTAAGAAATTAACAAGGGACTCCTTTCAGGAGTTTGGAAAACCCCCTTCAGTTATTAGGGGTATTTTTGTAACACTCTGTAGAAAAAAAAACCCGAGTTAACAAGTTATTCTTAAACCAGCCAACTGGTAACAACTAGTAAAATTAGTTCAAACACTTATTTTGCTCAGGGAAAATGTGAGATGAAAGTTTAAAAAAAAACCACGCAGGCAACAGCTAGTAGATAAAAATAAAACACTAAATTAGGCCCCTCAATAGCTGCTATTACCCGTGTATTTACACAACAAAAACTGAAGGCTTATTAAAGTGAGGAGCGATTAATACTGTCCGCTATCGGTGATTGGATCGGCGCGGGCGCAGGTACAGTCGGAAACATAAGCTTTCCTTAAGGGGCCTTAGTAGGTGAAAACGTCAAAATGGACTGTTATCTATGAGCTATAATTGAAAATATTGAATGTTTTTCGCACTGAAATTTCTAATATATATTACAGAACGTATGTGTGATGGGATGACTGTTCCCAAAACACGATTGGAAAAACTTTGCTCGATAGAAAAAAATCCTGAAGTTACCGCTAAAATATCTTATAAATGCTCATCACAACCGCATTTTACGATAATAATTCGTATAAAATCACAAAAACATAGGTATTTACCTTCTCAATTTCGTGACTGTTTTAGATTTAGAAAATACTAAATATTTTCATTCACTTTTTGATAAAAATGTGAATGGCGCTTACGATTTTTAGTTTCGAGCACGTTGATTCCATACTAAACGCGGACGCTCACCTCCTCCCCCACCCCCTTACCTCAGGCGAATTTCGCTGACCGCCTAACGCCCGTTAATTAAATACAACCACTTTTTATTGACTTTACCAATTTAACATTGATTAAACCATGCTGTTAAATACTTAATCAGGTTTTATGGTATATTTAAAATGTAATAAAATGATACTTAGTCATTACAAACGGATATAGGTACATTAAGCGAGCTCGTTTACAGAAAACGCTTAGTAATTCCTTTTAATTTGTGCTTTCGCAAGTTATTTTACTTGTTGATTTTTTAATTAGTTTAATTTAATTGCAATATTGGTGTATGTTTCTTTATGAAACAGTAATAGCGAGCACGGAGCGATTAATAAGCTACCGCGAGCCGTTATCGGTGATTGGATCGCGCTCATTGCGCAAGCGCAGGTACAGTTGTGCTCGGAAATCTTTAAAAGTTTCAAAGCCACTGAAAACATAATGTATTAATGCAAATTAAAAAGTACAGTGAAGGAACAGCGATAGTTTGAGGAAGTTTTTCAAAAAAAAAAAACGAAAACCGAAAAGTTTTGAGGTACTTAGGATATCAATTTAGTAGAACAAAAAGACATGAACTTTATTTATCCAGTTTATCACATTTATTCCTTCGCTATTATTAAAATAAAGCGTTTTTTTAACCGTAAATCAAACATTAATTGTTGAGATCAATAACTCACAGTAATAATTAACATACAACGTATAAATAAGCATAATAATAAGAATTCATGCTCCGGTCCCATTCATATTGCCATAAGGAACTGGCACCGCCAAGGTCGTCACGAATTGGAGTAGTGGCCTCGTGCTGGAGGAATATACCGTGATGAGTGTTACAAGTACCACCGATCTCCATCTCCCACAGGTCAAATAGTGGGATGGGTGACCAACCAAACTCCGACTTAGCTCAGAACCTTTTCATAATTGAAATCTGTAATTTGTCGTAGCTGGTAAGTAGAATCACAAAATGAAAAAAAAACTTTTTAGTTAGTTTGTAAGAATGGTTTAGGTTTAAACATTTTTTTTAAATCACTTAACCGAAACCATATTTACCGGATGACGTTCCGTGGGCAGGCCCTCCACAAGGTGGACCGACGATCTGGTCAAGGTCGCGGGAAGCCGCTGGATGCGGACAGCGCAGGACCGATCATGTGGAGATCTTTGGGGGAGGCCTATGCCCAGTAGTGGGCGTCGCTCGGTTGATATGATGAAACCATATTTACCGTCCAAGTTACTTATCAAACCTGCGACTGCTAGGTTACAGAAAATACAGTATGCTAATAGAGCATACTTTTTGCTTAAACCCCCTAATTTACTGCTAACACTGACATTACCGCAACAAAACGCGAGTTTAACCCTAAACAGCCACTTTTACAAAAAGTCTGCGGTTACAGAAGTCAAACAACGCTAACATAAAAATGGACGCCGCGGTACGAGCGAAGAACCGTGTTTAACTCCCTGGAAGCACCAGCATGTTTTATAGTATTCTTTTAAAAACACTGGCGCTGCCACTAACTAAATGATTGAACATGCAAGTTATGAATTGGTACGTCGTTCTAAAATCAGCACAAATAGGATAGGTTTCTAAGGAAAAGGCAGAGTACCTGTACTTTCTAGCAGCTCTGAGCTCTTCTACAGAATTTAATTGGTTTTTTATAGTTACTGTATACCGTAATTATTGTCAACATGAAATCACAATGATAAAATCTTAAAAATCAGGAATCGTTTTTTTTATTTCAAAACTACAGCACTATTTTTTTCTGTTATTTATTACAACTCTCGTAAAACAAATTGCATTACAGGGTACAATACTAAATAATTCCTTTCTAATAATGTAAAACTGAAGTGATTGGAAACTTATAAAACGCAGTGGCACCGCCAGGAAGAATAAACTGAACGAATCAATTACACACGAGTACATGGCCGCCACTGACCGCTAATGCGCGTCTAATTCCGCTCATTGGCCGACGTCTGCGGTCGTCGGGCAAAAACTACCCGCATCGGAGTGGTTTGTTACACCTGTGGCTTTGAGGGTTAACCTTTTTAGGTGGTTTGAATTATTGGTTGTTATTGAAAATTAGGTTTAGGGCGAAGAAGTTTATCGTAGCACTACATTCTACTGTTAAGTACTGATTGTTTTTTTAAATAAGGTTATTTTTTTATAAGTAGTGAAAACTTAAGGGCTGTGGTAAGAACACAACACATCACAAACAAATCGGTACCAATAGCTTCACTAGTGTTTTTTCACTTTCTTCTTGAAGAGGCTCAAGTTTTTACTAGGGATTAAAAATAATACATGGTCTATCCTAAAAATGGATTGGTTTTGGAATTTAAAAATGTGTGCCTCATCAGTCCAAATGCTTGGTGACCACCGAACTTAGATACTTAATAGGTATCACCAGAAAAAAAACATGCAAAACATTTCCCCTTTTACACTGTTCGAAAATCAAGTCTCGAATTTGAATTTTCATTGCATTATTTCTTTTAAAGTTTACCCTTATGGCAAAAGCAAACAGGCAGTGAACAAACAAATCAGCGTCTTGGACGGTCGGATGCAAACAGAAATAGCGAACTGGGTACAGTCACGTTCATACAAGTATTTACAACTCGTATTAAAAAGCCTTGTACGGACTAGGCGTTCGTATGTACACAGGAACGAGAAAGCCTAGTACGGTCTAAGCGTTCTAATATACGCGTAATCTATGCAATTTCTACATGCGTACAGACAATAATAAATAATTGATATAAATGTTGCCTACCCCCAAATTCACATACGTCAATCAACTCTAAGCACGCGCTGAAGCTCATGCTGTCCTGTAAAATGGCAATAGAACTGAAAGAGACAGCCATACTTCTGAGCGATGCTTAACCTTTGATGATGATAAGTTTAAGCTCAATAACTACTGTTTATTAAAATATTTTCTGTATTTTATTTTTATCTTCTTGTTCGGCTGTACAATGCTGATTGCAGTTTTCACCAGTAAATTAAGTAGTTGTCTACAGTTAAAAATATTGTGCATTACTTACCTGTTACAAGGTATCGATTCTTTGACACTGTTTATTACTTACAAGGAAAATAAAATGTTATCAGCTAAAGCAAATAACATTGTAAAATATCTTGTTTGCCCAAATATAGCCTGAGAGAGATTTGTATGTTATATGAAACAAACTTAAAGAAAAATAACATACAATGAACATACGCTCATGGCTATATCCCTAACTGGGTAGGCATAGACATATTGACCATCTTCGTGTAGGAACAAGGTAGGAACAATTTACACCCACCTTAGCAAAGGGTTCCTTGGGTTTTCTATCAGTGTTTTCCATTTCATGAGAGCTACTACAGGCTAGCTAGCTACAAGTTGTGTGATGAACGCAATGGGGGTTAGGCCAGATTTAAACTTGAGACCACACGGATGCTTAGCTAGATTGTTCAACCACTGGGCTACAAAGCCATACAATTTTCAAAATAAGGCCTTTCATGTTATGCCCTTTGCGATTTGTAGTGGACAAGACTCGTTCAGAGCGCTCGTTGAGACTGAAAGTGTCGTTGGTTTGATTCCTGCACAAACACAAAATGTTTGTTTATTTATTTATTTATTTATTTAAATTCAAATTCAAATTCAATATTTCTTTATTCAAGTAGACCAATAAACAGTACTTTCGAATCGTCAAGAATCTTAATTATAACCACTTAATAAACATACACATAATAATATAATATATGAACAATACTTAAAATACATGTACATAATGTGACTCTACCACCGGGGTCGGAAGGTTGTTTCTACTGAGAAGACCCGGCAAGAAACTCAGCAGTTACTCTTTTTCAATCGTCCAATGTTTTACAGTACAAAGTGAATGTTTGAATAAACCAACCAAGTCATACAGTTTTGACATGAAAATAAATAAAACAGGAAGTTAATAAGTAAACTTGGGTAAACTAAGTAAACTTGAGCAGACCAGTCCCCGAAGGTGGCACCTGTTCACAAGTTGACGTGTGAGGCAGCCATCATCCCACTCAACCATATTTTAGGGAATGGAATGACCCGCCACACAACGCCACCACCCCAGAAACATTTTAGTGAGCATGACTAGCTCGAGTTACTCATAGTAAAACAAAAGACAAAAGAAGCTACTGTAAGTCTAAACTGTAGGACCGAGTGTGATTTTGAAGTTATATAATGCAAGGCTGTTGGTTAGTTTAGACTTTAGAGGAAACAATATAAATTCACAAGAAACAAACAAATCAAATGTTAGTCTAAACTGTGGGACAAAGTGAGATTTTGAAGTTATACAATGCAAGGCTGTTGGTGAGTTTATGAAATACAACATAAATATAATCATTTACTTATTAAGTGTGGTTATGTTAGAAGCAAAAAACAAAAATTCAGTTATTATAAAGTTTGTTTCCAGACATTGACGTCCTCAAGGTAGTCCGACGTCGTATAATACGCCTTCCGAACCAGGGTTTTCTTGACGTAGTTCTTGAACCTGTGAAGAGGCAGTTGTTTAATATTATCTGGCAATTTGTTATAGTATAGTATACCTTGCCCCCAAAAAGAACCTAGTACTTTCTGTAACCTAAACAGCGGAAGCACCAATTTGTTCCTTCCCCTAGTATTCCTATTATGAATGTCGCTTTTAGCAGTGAATTTACTGATATTTTGTCGGACATGTACGATGCACTGAAATATGTACTGAGAAGCTACAGTAAGGATGCCTATCTCTTTGAACAGATCTCTAAGCGATTCCCGTGCGCCAAGTTTATAAATTGATCTAATAGCTCGTTTTTGAAGTATAAAAATTGAGTTTATTTCTGCCGCTCTGCCCCAGAGTATGATGCCATATGACATTATGCTATGAAAGTAGCTGAAATATACTAAACGAGCCGTTGCAACGTCAGTTAACTGCCTTATTTTTTTTACAGCGAAAACAGCAGAACTAAGCCTTCCAGCAAGAGTCGATAGATGGGAACTCCACTGAAGTTTGGAGTCTAGCGAAACCCCTAAAAACACGGTTGACTCCACTAGCTTTAGCGAATCTCCATTCAATTGCAAATTGGTGTTTACGTTCCTAACATTGGGAAGCACAAATTTGACACATTTGGTTTTGCTAGCATTTAGCTGCAAATTGTTCATAGTGAACCATCTTTCTACCTTTGCAAGGGTGTCATTTACATCGTCAAAGTTGTCTTTGGTTCTGTCAATGTTGAATATTAAAGAGGTGTCGTCCGCAAATAAAACAATCTTGCAGAAGTTCTCCACATAAAAAGGTAGGTCATTAATATAGATTAAAAACAAGAAAGGACCCAAAATGGACCCTTGTGGGACCCCGATCTTGACAGAAGATCCAGAAGACAACACTCCATTAACATTCACCTTTTGAATTCTCAAAGTTAGATAAGACACTAGCAATTCAAGTGCAGCACCTCTGACACCGTAGTGCTGCAGCTTGAGTATGAGCGTTTGGTGATCAACGCAATCGAAGGCTTTTGACAAATCACAAAAAATGCCGATAGCATTTTGTGACTTCTCCCAAGCTCTGAAAACATGTTTGATCAGTGCAATGCCAGCATCCGAAGTAGATCGGCCTTTTACAAAACCATACTGTTCGCTATGAATCAGCTTATGTTCGCTAAAGTGTTGCACCAATTGTTCATTAATAATTTTTTCAAAATTTTTACTTAGGGCTGGTAGAATAGAAATCGGCCTAAAATTACTAGGATTGTGTTTACTTCCAGCTTTAAACAAAGGTATGAGCTTACTATGTTTCATGAGGTCCGGAAACACCCCTTCATCAACACATCCGTTAAAAATAGTTGCTAAGTAGGGTGCAATAACATCTATAACACTGCAAAATAACTTTACGGACATGCCATACAAGTCACTTGTGTTTTTTATATTTAGTGACCTGAAGGTTCGGACGATATCAGTTGAAGTTATATAATGAAACCTAAACAAAGTTTTACAGGGTGAGACGCTATTCCCTAGCAATTTCTCAGCTTCGGCAGAAGAAGAATTGAGTGATGAAGTAGTTATTATAGGTATATTTGTAAAATAGTTCTCGAATTCTTCAGCCACTTCAACCTCTGTTGTAACAATTTTGCTGTTAATTTCAAGCGAAAACGAAGTGTCGCGTGGCCTAACTTTCCCGCTCTCATGATTAATTACATCCCAAGTATCTTTTACTTTGTTCCTAGACTCAACTAATTTACGTTTGATATACAATGATTTTGCATGCGTACATACTTTTTTGAAAAGCTTAGAGTAGTTCCTGACATAGCTAATGAAAGAAGGACAATGGTTGTCTTTTTTTAGGTCGTATAGTTCGTACATTTTATTCCTACTTTTGTAGATCCCTGGTGTGGCCCAATCACAAAATGTGATTTTATTTTTACAGTTTTTTTCCTTCACAGGAAAGTTAGAATCAAACTCTTGTTTTATGCTGCTAAATAAACTTTTGTATTGTGAGTTTGGATCACCTATTTTATAAGAGACCAAGGGTAACTTTGCTGCTATATTATTTCTGAAATTTTCTAAGCGACTTTTCACAATGGGCCTACAGGTTACCTTTTTTACAGTATTGTCTACATCGGAGGTGTCTTTCACGGATACCATCTGTCCACAGTGATCAGAAGTTAAATTAGTGATGACTGATTTATGGACAGGTAAACAGTCACAAAAAATGTTATCCAAACAAGTTGCCGTAGAGGACGTAATTCTCGTAGGCTCTCTAAATTGGTACTCAAGATTAAAAGATTTAAACAATAATATTAATCTCATACAGGACGAAGAATTTTCCAACAGGTCCTCATTGAAATCACCGCAAACTATAATATACTTATTCTTAGTGGTTACTTTTCGGAGGGTGTCCTCTAGCACAGCTTCAAATGTGTCAAAGTCGCTCTTCGGGGGCCGGTACTCACAAACTATAATATAACTCTCGAGTTCTATACAAGATAATTCGACGATTCGCTCGACTGAGAGGCCTACTATGTCTTTGCGCTCTTTGTATTTAATTTTATTATTAACAAGTATTAAAGAACCACCATGAATGGCAGTTTTCCTTACAAACGCGCTAGCTACTTGAAAATTATCTATATTAAATGTCTGATCATTAAAATTTAACCAATGTTCCGTGATACATAAAATGTGAATGTCAAGATTTTGAATGAACAATTCTATTTCTAACTTTTTGCCAGCCAAGCCACCTTGAATGTTTTGATGCACTATATTGAGATTAAGATTACTTGACTTGGCCTTTGTCTGCCCTCTTAGTTTAAACAAGAGGTTGTCTGAGTGTCAGTTATAGTTACAGGAATTAGATTACTATTCCAATGTGTATAAGAATTACTGTCATAAGTAACATTAGAAATATTTATGAAAGGTATACAGACAGATTGCAGTCACTTCATGTTCACAATATTTAGAAATATCTTCTGAAAGGCCAGACAGCAATCCAAAGATTGTACACACAACATGATTATCAATGATTGCTTAACTACTTAAACTAACTTAAACTAATTAAGCCTTCAAACAATTTGCGTTAACTGAAACAGATATTTGTGATTTGTACAAGGAAAAGCTAAACTTCTATCTTCATCACTTGAAGATCAGAATACTCGTAATGTGACTACCTCTAACTGTAGTTGTTTAAAATTTTTATGTTCCTTCATTTTGAATATCAATCTTGAGAAAAATACAAAAACCGTATTAACAAAAAGTTCTTTGAGAAAATTGAAAATCAACTTACCCGTTACAAAAACAGAGTGAAGGCACTCCACTGTCACTGCTCTGTCCAATAACTTTAAAGTCAGCCGACATCGGGTCCGCAACCCTTACATTCCCCGAACATGCGGGGTGCGGCATTCTTAAGAAGTTTCCCCGAATTTTTGCAAGACAAATAGCATCCGTTTGACCGAAATGACATATGGCCGGTGCGTGGAGTTGCCCAGGACTCATACACTCCCAGGAATGCTCAGTTTCCCTCTCGATGATTTATGCCAGGAGTGCCTGGTCAGTTTATGAGTTTTATTTATGGGGCTTGTTTAAAGTTCCTCTGAGGATTTGTTTGTCACTTTAGAGCTGGTGGGATTCAATTTGGAAATGTTAGGACCAATGTTTTTTTATTTTTTAGGGGTTTTATCTAGTTGTTCACATAGACCAACAGCTATGTTGCTCAAATAGTTGTGATACTGCATCATAACTCATCCCTAAATAGCCTGAAAGGCTCAGACCCAAGTCTATTATTTTAGACATTCCATCGTGACACCGCCGTGCCTGGTAGTTTTTTATTTGTTCTGTTCAAAATAATTATTTAAAGGTTTGGAAAAGTTATGTTCTTATAGAGGAAAATAATTTAAAATTAAATGAACACCATAATTCTATTAACAGCAAGATATTGTCGATTCTCTAACAGAGAAACTTCATGATGTTACATTGTAGCAGTAATATACATAATTACATTACAATTCACCTTTTTGTAGTCTTGTGCAGCGTGGTGTTTGAAAAAGGCAACTGTTTTTAAATGACAATGATATATGACGCTATCGCAAGAAGGGTTAACCGCGAAGGAAGTTAAAAGTAACAAATGACTGGCGAACGTGACCGCGTGCGGTGACCGCAGGCGCCGGGTGCAAATGACCCGCGGACAGGCGCTGGTTAAGCTGCAAAAAAGGCTTGTTTTGTTACTACGAGAAGTGTCTTTGGATTTTTAGCGGGCGGTCAAGGGGTTGTAAACTTTGACGCTTGCATAATGAAGGTAGTATAGCTGTATTCGGAATAGTTGGAGAAGTTTTGTAATGAGTTTCCCGCAGGTTTCACTATAAAAACGGTCAAGGTCACACATAGTTCGGTTACTGAGATGTTGTCTTTATAGGATACTTACATTCCAGAGTTTTGGCTCATATAGTCAAGTGATATCATCCATCATAGAAGAAAATATAAGAATTGATAAATTCTATGTACAGTTCGGTAAAGTTTGTATTTGTACGTGGTTAAAACATGACTCAAAATGGTTTCTTATTCGATCTAATAAAGTAACTACCAATAACGGCAGATTATCTTACTTGCAGATGCAACAATGAAAATGAAAGGTTTTTCTGATGATAACCAAAAAAAATCACGAGTTTATCCAAAGAACATTATTATGTATTGTTCACATGAGCTCATCTAACTTATCTAAGTGATCGACATAGATCAAATGAAAATGTTTTTTTTTTTTTAAATCTATGAACTTATAACAAATAACGAGCTCTTTCTTTTAAGTGCCAAGGCCCCTGTGTTAGAAAAAACCACAAATTAGAGCCATATAATTATCAAAAGTGGCAGTTGGCTGACAATTTGCTGCAGAACGATTACATTCATGATGATTGCCAGGAAAGGCTTGTATGCTGTTGGGGATTAGCTGTGGGCTGAGGATGATTACAAAAGATAAGTAAGTACGGCAAAGATAGATTGCAAAGTTCGCTTAAGTACGGCAAAGTTAATATCTAAATATTTTTTCAATTGTATTTTGTAATAAAACAATTACTTAGTCGTGTTTAAATTCCCTTTAAAAACTCAACGATGTAGCATATTCTGTAACCGCAAACAAAATTGACCTTAACCATTCGTATGTTACAAGTAAATGGTCCACTTAGCGACCGCAGGGGCCGACGCGACCGCAAGGCGCCGACAAACGACCTGCAAATGAGGGCCTTTAAGTTACCACCGGCAAGTTAGGGTTGATCAGGGTCCCAAGTCTGCTAATTTTAAAACGCTTCAATTGAATCGTCATTGAGTCTCAATAGTCGACATATTTTTCATAGTAAATGTGTCAAAGTAGCCGATTGAGACTCAATTACGATTCAATTGAAGCGTCCTAAAATTAGCACGTTTATACGTTTTGACAACCCGTTCCGAGGTTTAGTGATTACGACAAACAGTTGGGACGCTAGGAAAAAATATAACATATCATACGCATATGACTATATCCCACAAAAGAGGCAGTCAGAGGCACGCTGTTGTTATCATGGACGGAAGATTCTGAAACACACATTTCGATGAGCAAATTTGTACCTAACGCGGTAAAGGGTGAACCTACCGTCGTTTTCCGGACTTCTTGGATTTTATAAAGGTGTTTTCCAACACATGAAAGCTACTAGCTGGTAATATAGCTAGCTTAATGAAACAAACAAACAATAATAACTTTATTCAAATAGACTCGTTACAAGTACTTTCAAATCGTCAAATTGATGGTAGATAATGAAGGTGTAGCGGCCACAATTCAACACAAAACTTAAGTTTCACCGAGGCAAAGTGCTTACCCACTGGCTACTCACCCCTTTAAAAAAAATATTTTAATTTCCTCTGTGCATTTATTTACCTGTATCCGTTTGTGTAAAAACAATAAACTATCCAGGCTTAGTTTAAAGATGTATTATCACGGTAGGACTTAAGGGTCGTCCTGCAGTTTATTGCATCGTAAAATTCTCCAAGTTCCGCAGACAGTTCCGGGCTAATTAAGGGAAGGTGTTTGGTGTACTGAGTTTAATTACTGCGTTTATTTGTGGCTTTGGGGCGGCAGTTGGGGTTTTAGAACCGTTTGGACGTACCTTTTGTTAGTTTTATAACATGAAATCGTCTTTTGTGTATGATGATAATAATTTTCTACTTTCGAGGATTTGATAATTCATTACCACTATCAGCCGTACGGCGACCACTGTTGGACATAGGCCTTCCACAGATTTTTGGAGCAGCTGTTAAATTTATCTGTACATAATAATAATACATAAACCATCTGATCAACCGAGAAGATTACAACATTTCGCCGATGATACATGCGTAGGTGTAAGTAAACACCTTGCGGTTATGCTGCTTGCTGCAACTAACCCTTGCTGTAACACCAAAGGCACCGCTTGAGTTAATAACCCTGTAATCCTTTGTTCATCGAAAAAGCCTCAGCAGGAGGTTTGTTTTAAAATGTAAGTGACCCAGAATCCACCCGTTTTTCAAGTGAGGGTAATAAAATGATTCGAAAGTGGCCGTTTTATTTATCGTTCTCTAAACAAATGAAATAATACCAATTTACGGGTTTTTCTTGCGGTTGGCCATTGATTTTGAAAAGTAATTTTATTTCAATGTGAGCTTTTGCTTAGTATCCCAGAAATAATTTAAAGCTCATCCAATCAAATATCAAATATCTCATGAAACTGATCGCAAGCAGCAAAGTAAATCTTATCCCCCTAATTCCCAAACAACAACTTCTCATACTTGATCAAAAGCTCAGTAAATCAGCAACAATGGCTTCCTGCATTCACTCAAATGACCTCTGAAACAGTCCAAAGTTTTACGATGCAATAAACGGGAGGAGAGCGACACCGGCAGCTGATAAGGGGTATCAGATGCCCGACGGCGAGGTCACGACTTCACACTAGCTTTAAGAGCTATTTTTTTCTAAAAGATAGTTTAGGCGCAAGCGATGTGCGTAGAGATGTTTTTACCACTTTATTTGACTTCGTTTTGATTCTGTTGTCGTCTACAGATTTTTTATATCTATGTTTGTGGGAACACAAATTCCCACAAATTGTAATATTTCACGACTGATTTGGTGTAATGGTTAAGTATTTGGCTACACCACAAAATTTAACTGTTAAATCTCTGCTCTGTTCTTACACATTCGTGTGCGTGAACACGTCTGCTTAAGATATTTTTTTGATTGTTTTTAGGTAAATCTTGAATTTCAGTTTACCTTGATTTGATAAGATCTTTATTTTTTACTATGACATTACTTGTGTTACACATTCTTGATGGTTATTATATATTATTCATCTTCCTAGTTGGAATAGTCGAAAAAGATTTTGATTTGCTAAGTTACACTATTTTAAGCACTTGACTTTTTCTCCCTAAAATGACTTAAAAATACTATAACTTTGTGTAGCAACAGCTCTACACAATTCTCAATCAGCTTGATCGAAAGAGTTGCAGTGCATCATTACGGAGGGTCCATCGTGGGTCCCGGCGTACCCCTTGGGGGGAGAAGGGGGAGGGAACCCTTGGGCTCTAGAGACGACCACTTTGCCGCATTTCCATCTGACGTCGACACTCGATTTTCTTTAAACATGAACATCGTTTACGCGAATGTATTCGGTTGTATTGTTGTATTTGTTGGAGCGATTGGGACGGATGAAGTGAGAGGATTTTCCATATTTTGACTGAAGTATGAAATTAAAAACCTATTTTATTCCTTAAGTACTAAGAAAAGTGGTGACACTAACTTGGCGAAACATTATTTCCTTCATCTAGGTGTATTTCTTTAATATTGTTAAGATGTAGAGGAAATATCTAGTCATTATTGAGTTATTTTAATATTGTTTTTCAGTAACAAAAACTATTGACAAAAAATGATCATAAAATAAAACTATCTGCAACCACTAAGCTAAGCTAAGCCTTAAGCTTGGACCCTTTGTAATAAGGCTTGTTTAGTCAGCAAAATTCTAATCTACTGCAAATAAGGGTCAAGTTGAGCAAGGAAACTAACAATATGCCAATTTAACAGTGCACAGGAAAATATAGGAAATTAGGTAAATAAGATGGGTGACCGCGTGGGTTGAGCCTACTCCATCGGATTTATTTAATAAAACGCTATAAGGGACAAGGTAAATTGGCATACCGAAGCTGACCCTTTGCTTGGTGGCCAGGAGACGCCTCAGAAAGTGGTGGTCCAAGCGACAAACACTTGGCGATAAGTTACAGGCACTATGTAATTGTGTATGTCACTGTATTAAAGTAATCTATAGTAAATCATCGTTAGCTTACAATATATTCGTACGAGATAACGATCGATGACTTGTAAATTTCGGCTTCTATTTACAATTTAACGCAAACTGACCAATTGTGAGTAAAGATAAGATAAGATAAGAAATACTTTATTGCACATAAAACAAATAAATTTACAGATGATAAAACATGAATACGTTGATGTACAACAAGATTACAACAAGATTTTTATAACTCCTTCTTCAGAGATTCCTCCTCCCTCCTCTTGAAGTTGTTTTTAAAAATCTCTTTTTTTCAGATGCTGAGGGAAGGATTTGCACTTTTTTAGGTAAGTTTAATCAATTTTCAATTATCAACATAGACCTACGATATATCCCAACTTTGTGACTTCAACTTGTAAAGAAGCAGTTCTACAGAGATTTCTGACAAATTGGCAACAATTTATCTTAACTCAAAAAAACTATACAGCACTTCCTCTTTTGCTTTAGGACACCAACTATAATACAAGTTAGGCGTCTCCGGGACATCTCGTCAATAATACCTAGCGGATTACGTCCGGTGGTATGCTTACGCAAATACGGATTTACCAGTCCGACCACCGTCCGGGCCGTGTCCGACTCGTCCCAATTGTGTCCGGCAGTGATACGGCAAGTGAATGACGTGGGCGTCTCAGAGGAGCACAATGCTTCCTAATGATTGAAATGGGGTTTTTGTCGGATACCGATGTTTTAAGTGTAAGCTGGATTAAAATGGATGGAGAGCTAGAAAATATGCGTGAATTTAGGCGAATTGGATGTACACCACTGTGCCACTCGTGAAGGAGGTAAACATTCACAAAATTTAAGTTTCCGTTAAAGAAGCTCTTTGTTAAGAAATCAAACATGACGCTACTTAACTATACTACCTGTACAACGTTTTAATGCAATTTCCGTTTCTCTCATTTGCAATAAATTTCCTGATATTATAATGTTAATATTTTTGAGTAACAACATGTTTCTGTAATTGGCTTCAAATCAAGAAACATCTCCATTTCATTAACAAATAATGTTGTTGGGAAAACATTGTCAAGAAAGTAATTGAGTAATAAACGTTGTGAAAGAAATAAACACTAAGAACATAATAATATCTTTTGGCAAATAATCCCAAAAGGTGTTTACGTCCTTCCTGGGTAACGAAACACTCAGAAACCCACACCAGCTGTAACAGGATATGACGTTTGTCCTCGGTAGTCAAACTCATGACCTTTGGCGCAAAGCAGGACCTCATTTGAAACCAGTTGAGTACCAGCAGAAATAGTAGAAACATGGTTAATAAGTGTCAGTTCTTTATCTATTTAAATGGCTGGTTCTGAACATTGTGTAATTACTAGATGTTAACTTATTATTCCTCTTGACCAGCTGATTAACATGACGCTTCTGGTTTCTTGCATGTAACTGCGCCTGCACTTACTCGTAGCTTGTTTTAATTTGTAAAATTCAAATCGTACACTTACGTCACGAGCACCGCCAGCGATGTTCTCGAGACAAATTCATTCGATTACAATCTCTATGTTTATGTGAATAGGGGATATGAAAGTGTAATTTGGATCTCTGCCACGGTACAGTAAAACAACGTGTTTATTACAATTCTTGCGACCATTATGCTGTCATATTGTTGCACGCAACGTTGTAACCGTTTTTTGTGGGATCAACAAATATTGTTAATATTTCTAGATCTTCCGATGGCATATTGGGGGCGATCACTAGCATATTTCTTACTTTAATGGCCGTATGTACATTAGTTTAATAGGTTATGGGGGTGATATACAAGGCTGTTTGTGACTTGATGTTATCGTTTGTCGACATAGGCATGGATGTATTTCACGCAATCCGGAAGTTACTTACATGTGTTTGTATTATATAAAATATTTCTTTAGAATAGTTTGAAACTTTTTTCAAGTACCGTGAGGGAATTGAAGTGACAGCTCATAATTCAAAACTAATCTCACCTTCACGTGATACGTCTTATTTAACTCTAGCCATAGCACAATGTTATCATCACACATAAAATTGCTAATTTTCCGTATTTCAAGATCTTGCAAAAACGTATTAATTGCCATAAACACCAATCAATGGAGTTTTAACAACAGGTGTACTGTTAATATTTAAATAAGTCATCTTATTCATAATTTAGCCTCTATTAACCGAGTATCACACTGAACTTCGGAGTTCAAATTACTGAAGTGCTCGTGATATTGTGGGCCATTTCACCCAATTCCCCAGAATTAGAATTTACTTAGGTTAGAAAGTTTTCAGTTCCAAATTATCTCGATTGTTCATCATACCGATAAGTAACCGGAACTTCAAAAGTTTGTTATGACTATTTTCATCATTGACAAAGTAAAAAGTACTAATAAAATTAAAATATATTCTAAATATGAATCTAACTAATAAGCAGCCGAATTGACAGCAAAAACCAACACGTCACAGCTTAAGGGTTCCACTTTCGCCCTCATCAGCCGCCCCCGGCTACCCTTATCGAGTGAGATCTCAACGGATAGGCCAAATTGTGGCCTAACCCCGTAAGACAACCGTGTCCACTAATATAAAACGCTATTAAAAAACGTGCTTTATACTTGGCTAATAACCTTAAAGGTGGGGTATCCCTTCCATTGGATGCGCAGGGTGAAATAACCCTTACTTGATGGGTATACCGTTGGAAATCCTTTATGTAGTCTATAGGAGTTAAAACATTATAAGGATGATATAATTGATATCTTGCAGTATCTGAAGGTAGGTGGTAAACAGGGCTGTCCAATTCACTTTCGAACAAATCAATTTGCAAACATTCAATTGAAACGTTTTTCGCGAAGGTTAAGGATAAAGAATACTCTATCATGAACACGCTATAAAAACTATAACGGATCTACTAGGTATACCTCGTTTTTTTGGCAAATAATGGTGTTCTCAAATTTGATCTAGGAGGCTAGAGACTACTATGGGAATCATGAGTTTTCGCGGACGTAGATGCTAGCAACTGCGTTAGTGAAAACCCAAGTAGTAGTAAGTAATAAAAGTCGGTTCTGCGACTCCAATTTTTCCAATCGTGTTGATATGTCTTCTCATAGAGTCATACAAATCTGATAGCAGAGAAAGTGAACCTGTTCATTACCCTTTTTCCCACTAACGTTTTGTGCACTATATCTTCTGCGCACTTACCAGGTCAATCTCATTGAAATTTGCCGCTGCGGTCGAAGTTTTGTCGGCCAGGAGGCTTTATTTCGAGTGAAACCCATGGTATACCCTCATTGGCCATCCTCAGTCAACACCTCCATATTTTTTACGGTTTGCCAGCGTTATTTCATAATTTTGCTTGCAGTTGAGTTTTCTGTCATAAGTAAGTAAGCTAGGTGTGGCTGTAAGTTGAACATAAGTACTAACACAACAATATAATTACAAAAAGTGCCCTAATCAATCAGATTGGAATAACAAGGAAACCACCGTCAGAGTCAAATTACTAAGATACTCTCACTATAAAGTGACACTTAAATTATTTGCTTTGCATTTCGCAAATTTCTAGCAAATTAAATGACTTAATCTATCATGAACAACCAGGCAGCCCTAGCGACCGAGACGCAAGGTGCCCACGCGCAAGGTGCGCTGCGACCGTTGGTGCGCCTGCGCCGCGTAATAATAATAATAAGTCCGAAACGGCACCGTGTAACAACTGATTAGTAACGAACGATGACACTCCGATACGAGATCCACAGATAAACCGCTAATGATTAACTTCCCCTAAAGTGGAACGGGTACTTCACACACGATTTAGGTTTCACGGTTGGGGAAGAACAAAGAAATGGCCGTAGCTTTCTTAAAAAAATTAAATTGTCTTACCATTAACATTAGCGAGAATACCGCCTTAGTTGTTAAGTGGTTCCTGTTATTTTATACTACCGAAATCATTTAAGTACTATAAGAATATCTTACCATTTAGAAATATCCCACTGGAGATCTACCCCCACTTTTACTCTACTCACTCCCGAGCTTTCTAAATTTGTAGTTCAGCTCAACCCGCCATCGCCATCTCTGTATTTTCACTAGTATCTATAATTTCAAGTAGGTGATGACTAAAATTGTAGTTGGTAAGAAGTTAGCTAATACACCTGAAGTCGTGGTTTCGGTCCCCGACATTAAAACCTTTTGTGCATGAACATGTCTGTTATATAAGGCCTGTGTAGGTCTGGGTGTTTCCTATCTATATTATGTACTAGCAGCCGCCCGCGACTTCGTCCGCGTGGACTTAGCTGTATGTGAAAAAAATTTTTCCCGCTTTTTCGTAATTTTAGTAAGGATGCCTATTTTTTTTGAAAATGAAATATAGCCTATGTCACTCAGGAATGATGTAGCTTTCCAACAGTGAAAGAATTTTTCAAATCTGCCAAGTAGTTTCGGAGCCTATTCAATTCATACAAACAAACAAAAAATCAAACCTTTCCTCTTTATAATATTTGTATAGATGTATCCAAAAAAGTGTTTATGTTTATCTGTTTGTCTAGTATCCATCAGACAAGCTTCGCTCAGTCTGGGTTGGACTACAATAATATCCAAGCTGTTATTTATTAATTCATATAAATAAACTATTGAACTTCACTTACTCGTATCTGCCACAGTAAGACCTTGATCGTTAGTTGCTAATTAGCATCAATGTTAATTAACCATAATGTTATTGCTCTATCAAATAACTTGCTTCACATGCGTCGGCGCATGCTCAAATTGAGCGTGTTATTGCCCTAATAATTATACGCTCAAGCGTGTACGCATTTCGCGGATTGCATGCCTTTGCATAACTGCGATTGGAGTGACCTACGTATGGACAGTGCCAGTTATGAAGGAAATTGCGGTTTTTGTTAGTCTGTGGGGAAATTGGCAGTTCTAGGCATTTATGGGCAATGTAAAATTAAATAGATGGTCGTAGCCCTGTGGGTAAACACTAGGAACCCAATTGTCCCGAGTTCAAGATTGGCCAGAACACTACGTTGTGTTCATTGTAATTTTTGGGGCTGAAAGAAAACACCGATAAAAACCCACCCCCAAACCCAGATAATGGCGGTAGGTTTGACCCTGACAAAGTTCAGTTTAAATTTCCTCGGCGAAATGTGGGCATCTGAATGCTGTAACTATCATTATCAACCAACTATGTAAGTTGAGCCTTTGTTGTTCTAAGTGTGTGTTATGGTCGTGGGGATAGTGTTATGTTCTGTTAAAACCTTAATGAATACATACTGCCAACAGATTCTGCACCGCCGACAACATGTCAGACTTGCCCGATCATTTTCATCAACAGCAGTGGGACGTGCATTGCTGAACATAGGCCTTCCCCTATAGATTTCCAGAGCGGCCCGTTGTCGGTGGCCTGCATTCACCGAAATCATACGACCTTAGGTAAGTAGTAGAGTCCTTTAAGTCTGTCTATTCTGTGCATTAACAATTAAAAAATACTGTACGGCTGTAACTCTCAGGGTGGTTCGAGAATGCTGAATGTTTGCCTCTATTTTAAGGGAGTAGTGAGTCACGGAAAAAACAAAGAAGATTCAACAACATTTCTACTAGCTTTGTAAATAGCAGACAATTTAAACGCAACATCGAATACCACGTCACCAATACTTTTTTTCACACTATCTTTTTTCGCACTTGCATTAAACAGATGTTATGCGCGATACAATCAGCTAATACGATAATTGCAACCATTCGTATGCGCCGAGTGCGCGGAATACGAAATGCGCGTAAGGGCCGGACACACGGAGAGCGAATGTGCGGCTTAGTTTTGTAAATAGAAACGTCAATTGGTAACTGAAAATCGAATTCAGCTGCTACTATTTACATCATTTTAGCTAGATTTTTCGGACTTTTAATCAGGTACAGAAAGATCTGTCACATATCGAGCCAATTTACTGCACCTAAATAAAAGACCAAGTATAGTTTTATCTGTAAGTTAAGTCTCTGTAAAAAAATCTTAGAGGTTGTATTGAAGCACATTTGGAATGTTGTATCGCTCAAGATTGTCCAAATGAGTAATATGACAATGTGTAGGTACTACCGATTGGCGATAAAACCATTTGAGAAATGCCAATACATAGTACGTATACTTCTTACTAAGTTTAGTATCGCGTAATTTTACGGTCACTTCCGTTGACGACTTTCTGGTCGTCAAATTCTATATTAACATATAAACATAATTTCAATAATTATCAAGCCCAAAAAAGATATGACTGTGCTTGATTTAAAGGAGCCCAAATTGTACTGCAACTAAGAGTATGACACTGTGTAAAGTTTAAGTAAGGTTTACAAGAACCATCTCTAACTCAAAGCCCTGGACTCTAAATAAGTAAATTTCTGTTGTTTTGCACACTCTTATAAGATTTTCCTCATAATATCTCGTCTATCTCATAATATCTCTTCTGAGCCATCGTTTCTCCCGCCAGCTACATCACAAGCTTAACCCTCGCATTCCGCGGGCTCTGTACCCGTAAACTGATAGACGCAAAAATGCCATTTGGTCAGCTACGTTTTTGCTCCAAAAAAGTACCTTATTACCTTTTCGAGATAATTAGTTTTTAAGAAGATCGATTCGTAAACTGTTCTTCTGGGAATTGAAGAAGTTGCGGGGAACTAATTATCCGGTTTTTATGAATGGGAGTCAAGTATTTGTCAGTTATTCAATATATGTTTTTAACGATATTTCTTAAGGTGCTTCCCAAACCTCATTCTTTGGATGTATACTCGTAGTTACTGCGGGTGTCACCTTTATTGCTACTTATATTTTTTATTAATTTTTGTTTATAGACCAATTTTAATGCCCTTGCACTAACATGGGTACGCGAACTCAGCATAGGTTTTAATTCAAGAAAAAAAAACTTTGCTTCTTCATAAAATAGTTAATTAGGCTGATTTCTAGTTACAATAATACAAATAAATTGAACAACAATGCTCAAGCAGGAGCTCGTGGTATATGGAGCTAGGGGCTTCTAGCGGGTAGGGGCCGTTTTATGGGTTGCTTGGGTATATCCCGGGTTTTTCCTTTACCAGAGAGGCCCAAACATGTACAATGAACATAAAGAAGGTTGGTTTCGGCCTGATTCGAACTCCGAGCCGGAAAGTAAAACCACTGAGCCACAACGATATCTATTCCTTGTATTTATTAAGCTTGTCGTGTGTCTATATTAAGCCACCAAAATGTAGTCCTGCCTAACACTTTAGCTTCTACGAACCTTAGAATGGCAATGGAATGAGCATTAAACATAAAATATTATTTCGTACGTGGAACACCGCGGTGGCCGCTAATGAAGGCAGCGCGACAAGAAATTTATTATTACATATTTCAAGCCATATTTAGTATACTTAATAAGATGACATATGCAAAAAAAACTACGTAAGTATAGTACCTACCGCGAGCATGTTAGGCACGTAGCATTCTTTGGATAAATAAACAAACAGATGGATTGTGAAGGGACCTGGTGTGTTCCAGCGTTTATTTATTGTATGGATTCCTATTTATCAACATTAATTGCATATTTTTATATGTTACATGCTGTTTGAGTGAGTATTAACTTTATTTCCAACTTAACGGAACTATACAGTTTTAAAAGACTAACATGCGGTTCTCTAACTATGAAATAGAGAGCTGTCAGTCTCTGACTGCCTCGTTAAGTTAGCGCATATTATGCCATGTGATTTTTATTCATAAAACTATACATACTTATTTGAATTACCTATGTTTAAAATCATTGTCGGTGAAAATCAATTATTCAAAAGAGAGTTCCCAATGACCTGCTTATTTCTCCTACTAGAGACCCAATTAAAACTGCTGCAAACTTGGGGACAACAAATCAAAACTTCGTAAAACATTCCTCAAACAGCTATTAAAGTGGGAATCGTGATAACACGATACTGTAGCTCGTTAAATAGTTTGCACGAAGAAAGTACACACTATATCACAGTAGCGGCTATGGTTCAGTTAAATAAGCATATTTTAAACCAATTAAAACAGTTTTTCTAAAACCCAACCAAGTCTGGAAAGCGTGGTAACCCAGTGGTGAACTGTGTAATCTTGAGGCCAAAACAACAACTTTGCGTTCATTTCACAATTACTGCTATCTCTTCGGTGATGGAAAACACCGATCAAAAACCTAAGTCACCCATATAGTGGCCATAATTCCGTTCGCAAAATGTGTGCTTCTGAATGTTCCATTTCATATAATGGCAACAACCACTGTGCCTCCGACTAGTCGATGTAGTGTTGAGCGTTTGTTTGTTTATGTTAAGTCTAGAAACTTGAAAAAGAGAACGTGAGAAAGATTTTTTGGAAATTTTCAGTATAAAAGAGGACATAGAAAATTTATGAAGGACTGCGTTAACACTGGTAGCTTGTACAAAACCGTTTAAATCAAACATGTCATCGCGTGTCCAACTCGTCTCACATTCCTCGGAGACATCGAATGCCGAACTACCCGCCGCGGGACCGGTAAAAACCCCTCAGTGGGAAAGAAAATAGCCTTCAAGAATTCCTCGCAAACCCTTCCTGCCGTTAATAAATGTCAAGAAGCATTGACATTTGCGGGGGCGACCTCGGTCAGCTGCGTGGCAACATTAGACATTGCACTTTTGAACGAAACACTTTCTTCGCGATGTTGACGGTTGGAACGGGTTGGGGCTTGAGGCATTTCTTTCGTAGTTTTAACTATCTTTTGAAGCCTAATGTTAGGGTTAAAGATCGTTATGTTTTTATGTTGACCATTCGTACTCGTATAAGGCAGGCCAGTTTATTATTTTTGTTTTTAACTAATAAGAACAAAAAATACCTACAAACCCCAATTTACTGTGTCACACTTCTTAGTTCAGAAATAAAAAGATGAAAAAAACACTAGGTCAAATAACTACTGGGAAGAAGAAAATGAATAAAAATCCACAACGCAGATGGGTAACGAGGTCCAAATTACACAGAGACAGGCACAGACAGGCTCAGACTCTGGTTTTCATTGAGCCCAGCTGAGTTTGGTGTGGTTTTGGTGACAAAAGAACCTACACCTTCATCACCTCAGGGAGGACAACTCTTTGTGCCAACAGGCCAGTCACCTTTTGTTAATCCCCAATTCATATCAAATCTAACAAGGTTCTGCAAAAGAGAACTTGCCTCAAGAAATACTGCAGCGTCAAAAATAACACCTAAAGGTTAAAGTTACGGCTAGTAAAAGTTTAACAAGTGGTTTCAGCCATAACAGTTGCAGTAATATTTTTACTCTCAAATAAACGTTTGATGTCAAATCATAAACAGTCGACAAACGTTAGTACAGTTTGCCTTTATAACTGTTTAGTGTCTCAGCGAATAAAAAGAAATGTCATTTTTATTTCACACTGTCACTTTAGTTTCTTAATCTTCGGAATGATTTGTCTAAACACTGTGTTTGATAAAAGAAAGAAAGAATAAGTTGTTTGGTTAGCAAAAAAACAGGAGATCTGGAAATTATTAGATAATAAAATGAATATTTAATTCTATTTATTCATATTTTTTAGATGTTAGCATTGACGTTATCTATTCAAGACAAGCGACATTTTGAAAAATTATTTATTTCAGGTGAAAATATATTGCTATTTTGGCTAATGGATCATTAACTTTGATTTATGTCTGAAATCTGATGTCCGAAATCACAAACGTCAATCAACGCTCAACACGCACTCACGCTCATGCTGTCCCGTAAAATATCAATTGAACTGAAAGGGAAAGCTATACTTCTGACGGATGCTCAACGTTCATTTGCATATGTCAATTCGGGGTTAAGTGCGGCCATGTTCGCTCTTCAATTTAGTGGCACTAAATGGTAATTTCTTTTATGAAAAAAAAAAAGTTTTGTTCAAACAATGTACAGATTTCACATATAAATGGTAGAAGATAATTCAGTAGCACATTTCCAAAAGCCTACAATTAATAAGTCCCAATAAATCAGCTCTTACAAGTAGCCCGCGCTAATCAAGGGCTAGGCGTAGTAATTACGAGGCCGATACAGCGCGGGTAATGCAGCGCGTCGGCCATGCTCGCTTCTTGTCGGCTGCGGCGCCTCTACGGACCATTACCTAGGGCGCAAGGCAGGCGGTGCAGCGATGGGGCTTGACCCGGATTAGCGTATGTTGATCGTGACCTGGGCTAAGTAGGTGAAAATGCAGCAAGATGACGTTTTTGTGTTAAAGAGAAGGATAAAAAACAGTTTATTGCATTCAAGTGTCAAGAGGTGGAAACCCAAGTAATGCAGCGCGTCGGCCATGCTCGCTTCTTGTCGGCTGCGGCGCCTCTACGGACCATTACCTAGGGCGCAAGGCAGGGGGTGCAGCGAAGATGGGCTTGACCCGGATTAACGTATGTTGATCGCGACCTGGGCGAAATAGGTGAAAATGCAGCAAGATGATGTTTTTATGATAAAGACAAGGATGACAAACAGTTTATTGCATTCAAGTGTCAAGCGACGAAAACCCTGATGGAGTATGAGGTGCGCCCACTAACCGGTTTTTTCGGGTTGCTTAGGTTTTTTGTCACTGCTATTTTTAATTGAAAAGTAAGTTTTCTATTTAGCTCTAAGTACTGATCTGATTTTGTTTGACTCTTGAGAGTAAACTTGCATCAACAGTAAAAAAACACGTTTGGTATGTTGGCTATTCTTGCTAAAATTGAAGCCAGAGATCAAACATAATTCGTTTAAAATTCAGTCAAGAAAACGATGTTGAAGTTTATTTTAAACTAAGGCGACTGTAAAGCATTACTAAGGAATGCTTGCCGCTCTTTACTTACGCCATGTAAAAGTATATTTTATTTAACAGAACTTTATTTATGTTTTGAATTACACGGATTTGAAATTTGTTTTGTTATCTATTAACGAAAACTAAAAATGAGAATGAAAAAGTTTATTTGGTAAAATACAAAATAATAACAAACATCTTCTAGGTAACTAAAAAAAACTAAACTACCGTTAATACCGTCATAAATATTGCGTTTTTAATAAGAATCTCATTTCGATTTTGATTTGATGAGTCGATGAATTTTTCTTGGGTATAAAAAGTAGCTGTCTGCTCTTTTAATGTACGTCTGCGTTAAAGTCAGCAAAAAGCGTGATGTACCGGGCTGCCCCGGCGGCCGCAAGCCAAATCCGCAATTAGACGTCAACGCAACACACTCGTTAACGTTTTTCCACCGCCAATTTTACGCACAGTTTATCTCCGCGTAATGGTGGGCCGTCACGAACCGATAGAAAAATGCATTATTAAGCCCCATAACAGTTTCCAATATCCACGTCGCGGTGCGCAAACAAAAACACCCTTTCGCACAATGCAAGTCGGTGTAAATTACGCGAGAGATCCGCTCTGGCCGTACTGCCGCGCCATTGTCCGGCGACACCAGGCCACTTTGGGGTGACTTAAATCCGAAATTGGGTATTTCGAAAAATGTGCATGTGTCATTTATCACAACCCTCCCGTTGAGGGCGGAAAAAACGCGGACCTAACCCTATTTAAAAAACTACCCCCTCTTTAATCCGGGCGCTAGTGGCGCGCGGCACACTCTAACAGTATTAAATTTTTCCACTATTAATACGGGCGTCGGCGGCGAATAAATATTGGATGAATGCGATGGAAGCTGTATGGAGATAATCCTTATTAAGTGAGATCGAATAATAAAGAGCCCCCGTGTGAGCGGCTAATCAGCGGGACAGGCGGACGTGTGAAACAAGTGCCAAATTAAAATTCAACTCCGTGGAAGCTTACTAGGTCAATAACTTCGTTTGACAATACTTTTTCTAGGTGAAAGAGAAAACAGAAAGATCCACTAGCGCTTAGGTTGTGTTAGCCTGTAGTCTGTACCATTACAATTGTTAAAAAAAGGGAACTTCTGATAATTTTCTCAAATTGTGTTTACCTTTTTTCAGACTAAACATGTAGTTTTGAATTGTGTCAGAGTTAAATCACTACGAAAGAATGCTTTAAAATTATTTTATTTATTATTTTATACTAGTAAAAGAAAAGTTAAAAGTTAACATGGTGGTGAAATGCAAAATAGTAAATTAAGAAATATTTGACACGAAGCATAGAATCAGGCCTTCGTCTAATTAAATTACCGTCCTCAAATTTGATGGCAGAAATTAAGAGAGTCACGTGTCGCATTAAAAACCACTAGCCTACTAAAAGAGGGCTAGCCACAGGAGCGGTTAAAGTTTTCAATATTTTGGTCGCGACGCGCGCCGACGCGTGCCGCGCGTTAGACCCCCGCTGCCATTTTATTTTTTATTATTTTCATAATTCATATTTCACAATAACAACTGAGAAAGCGTTTCGCACGGTTAGGTTATGAAACCACTTTCTCGATTTCGCGGGGGCGCTCCAGGCTTACCGCAAGGACCTCTTTTGGGACTTGTTATTTATATTATAGCTTCGCGTTTTGTGATCCACTTTATCAAACGCTTTACCGAGATCGCTAGCGGGGGTTGGAATGACTGGGATAATAATTTAGCCGGCATTCCTCACATGACGCCAGGCGATGGCTTATTGTGTTTTTTGGCGCGGATTAGTGAACCGTGGTGGCTGTCCATAAAAAGCTTCTGTTTGAGCACTGCTCGACTAACAATAATCCGAGGTACTTTGGATCGTCTCTAATGAAAGCTATATTTCTTGGTTTGTCGTAAAAAGTTATAGCCGTAGTTGGAGTCTTTTGTTGAGTATCTACTTTCTTGGGTGAAATCATAGGGAACACCACTAAGTTTGAGGTGGTGTTTATTTTAATTTATCGATAATTATATTTTTCATGAAGGGTGACCTTCCAATTTCGCTGAAGCGTAAACTCATCGCCGTTTGCATTATGCCCATCCTCATCTACGGTGCACAAACTTGGTCGCTTTACACCTGTCCTGCAATCCACACTAAGTCTGCGTGTTGGAGTATGGGTCGTTCTACCACTTAGTAAAAGTCGTGCATGTGGCCAGTAGTGGGATGTGAAGGGTCAATGTTACTACACATTATTACATATGTGGGAACTTGTCAACCTGAGCTAAAACGAAAAAAATAACTATAAAAAGATTTATTGCAAACGTCTACAAGCGGACTATTGTACTGTTGTTTACTGTTCTCAGAAAGCCCTTTTCGATTAAAATCGTTCAAGTTTTATGACCTTGCCGTAATAGGAAAGACACCAGAAATATCGTGTGCATATTGAGACTTGTTCTAAGTGGAATTTTTAGTGTTCCGTGCCAGGGGAGTCTTATCCAAATTGCCGTAACAGTAAGGGTTCCGTGAGCTAGAGGGAGAGTTTTTTATTTTAGAGTAATTTCCCATTACATTTTACGTGAGCCGCGTTCTGTGGGGTAGCGTTTTTTGCAATGTTCTCTTTTGTACTATTCGGTTTGGCTTTAGTAATTTAATTTTCTTGTACATTTTATTGTTTGGAATGATTCAATTGTGGATATAAATTAGCCGAAGAATCAATCGTATGCTGATAAAGTGTTTACCAAATAATCTGTCTTGTTTTTTGTAGGATTTAATATGCTTTTTATCTCAATTAAAACCTGAATTGCTACGTTTCTTACATGCAGATTGAGCATTACTTATTGTCAATCACCAAAAGTAGTAAATTGTGTTAAACAAATGGAGTGCCTAATTCACTTGATATTCTCTTTGACTTTCGGAAAGGAAGAAAGTACCATACAGTTTATGTATTGATATAATATATTTGTTATAGATAAAGTTATTAGCGGAATTACTCAAGCTTAGTAATTATTAGTCCTGTCCATATACCACATATGTCTCTATGTAATACGGGGCTTGTACTCTGGCTTCCAATTACTCCAATCAAGACTTAATCAACATAAACCACATCACTGATGAATGATCTTGCTTTGAACAAATTAGACCTAATTGTTGTGTATATTGAACAGCAAAACGTACCTACTAAACCACCAGGAACACTTATTTTGTGTTAATTATACTTAGTTACTCCTTGTGGGTAACTCAAAAAAACCTAAGGTTACTTAACCTCGAAGCCAGGACGCTCTCGTTAATTTAAATAGACGATACTAAAATAGAAAACCTTTAATGTTGAAGCTACTCCATCGTCGCTTTCCATCAGGTGAGATTGCGGTCAAATGCTGCTCTATAAGAATGAAAAAAAAACCTTAATTTCCATGCAAAAGGTTGTTATCAAAATTAAAGCTAAATGAATATAGCATACATCTTAAAAAGTTTGCATAAGGCAAAGAATTTGTTTGTTTCAAGGGCAAAGTTCACCAACAACAGCTTAGCGGTAACTTGAGCGGCTATCCATCACGCGCTTAAATAAATAAATCAGATATGAATGTGGGTGAGGGAAGCTTGGCGTTATTTACAACGTGAGCATACGCGTACAAACTTGAAATAGTTACTTGCCGACAAATCGATGGCTGGTGATCACAATTTTAATGTACCTACATTCCTAGTCGCTTTTTTATAAAAAGGGAGATACGTGTATGGCTCGGCCCACCTCACAGTTGAGATTCGGTCTGCGCCCAGCACATGAAAGCAGATAAAAGGAAACTGGCGCTCAAATAAAAAACAGTGGACTAATTTATGCCATGATTGAAAAAAATGCTCATTTAGAAAACCAGAAAAGCATTAGCTACATCCCACCTACGCACAATCTTAAAACAATCTTAGACTTTCAGGAAAAAAACTTAAAATATTTTTTAGCGATGGACTTTAGAACAACGGGCTAGTTTCATAAAACTCGTAACAAACACGTGTTCAATAAATTTTCTTAGATGCAAACATAAACATGACCCATGTGATCCCAATAAATCACCAGAGTGAAATGAGTTGGACCGTCTCGAATGGCAAAAATGCCATCATTTCGACACAGCGTTCCCACCGAGTGTTTTATGTTCTTGTCCGACTTGTCATAATTAGGGGACAGATTGGAAATTAACAGTCTCAGAATGCGACGTGAGATATTTGTCGACAACACTTCAGGCATGTTACGACGTGAGAGACGATCTTATTGGAGATTTATTTGTATTAAAATCGTCAACGTCTCTTCTTTTCTTAAGTTGTTTAGTAATTAGGTTTCAATAACATTAACTGAACGAATGAAGATAGAAACTGTTTTTAGGACATATATTTTATAATATTTATTAATAAATATAATTATTGGCTAAAAAAGACAGTCAACCTCGAAGATCGAATGCAGCTACTTACCCTTTGATGCGATGATAAAAAAAGGCAATGAACCACTTTCGCAAGATTAGTTAGGTAAGAAATAATATGTCTTGTAAATGTATCCTTCGAATAAATCAGGGGGGAAACTTCGTGACATACTATTATACGCATCAAAGATACTATTATCTCTCCTCCGAGAAAAACAAATTTTATCAAAATTACTTTAATTTTATTTCGTACCGGTACAAATTAATTTGCGGATAAATTCTCCTTTATGGGCGATTGTACCGTTTTTCCTTAGGGGTATTTTTTGCCCGCGTGGGGTGTCGTTTAGTTTTTTATCGGATGTATTTAAAGCGACCCTCTCTGAGGGTTAACTTGTACGAGTTTAATACTTCCTTCTTACACGTACAGACTGTTTTTTTGGGGGATTCCTGCAGCCCTGGTGACGCGACGTCTTGGCACAGTCGAAATACTTTCAACTTTTAACTTGGTGGTTTTTATTTTGTAATTAAGTGTCATTCAATTTATGAAGACCAATTTAGTTTTTTTTTGAAATTATTCGTTTGCTTTTACGTATGATTTAATTTTTATTTGGCGATCCTATTTCACTGGCCTGTTATCACAATGGGTGAACGGTATAGGGTCGCTAAAGGGACCGCAAATTCTGTCTCTATACTTTATACAAGAAAACATTGTGTTTTTGCCAAACAAAACAGTTCCATCCTAAAAATTTAAATCAAATCTAGAAATCTGCACTTGCTTAAATATTTCGTATTTCTTTATCCTTGTAAAATAGAAATCCAACTTATTAATTTTTGATAGAAAATTTGGTTACGTTCATAAGTTCCCCAATTAATCATTATAGACTTAAGTGGTGTACGATTCACTACTTTTTTGATACCCTAATAATCTTGACGAGATAATGAACAAAGCAGTCGTTTTTAGACAGCTGAACAGCAGGAAGAATGTGAACATCTCAATCAGGGTTCTGCGCGGCGGGAGGGGGAATAGCTCGCTGATCCGACCAAATTAAAAACTTAATTGTTTATTTTGGCGTGTTCCATTTTTAAATTGCTTTTGGTTATGAAGTCGTAGCTACAAGCTACGGCATAAGGTTTTTATATCAGAAAAATATAATCAGCTGGATTTTTTGAAACTGTAGGCTAATTGATTGAACGACTTTCAATCAATAATAATATCGCATTCAATATCGTTAGATAGGTATTTTCAGTTCTTTTGGCTCCCAATAGAGCTTTTGCGTTCAAGATGAGATGAGAGAGACACTTTTCGTCAGCTTTGTGGAGTGAGGTCAACTTACTCAACAATAAATTAGTAAAGAAAATAAATTTAAAGATAGATTTATTCGTCATCTGTGAGGCTTGGGTACATATCCCAGGTTGGGCAGAATTATCGTTTTTTGAAGAAAATCCGAGCGTGTGGTTGTTGTTGTTTTTCTTGTGGTATATTACGTGCTTGCTTAAAAAAACTTAATCGCAAGTGATGTTATAAAATAGACGTACCTACCCATCTTCTAAACGGCGACCGCTGCAAATACATCTCGGGTCCCCCGCGACTATCGGAACTAATGCAATTCTTTCTCAAATTGGCTAATTTCAAGTTTAAATAGGTGGTGCTTAATCTCACCAACCCTAGAGGTAATCGTCCCCGGAACGGTTATTTTTTCTTCCCTATTATAAGATGAGTCAAGTGGAGTGAAGTTAAGGGGTACGTACACTGACACTAAAACCCGGAGAGCGTAAATACGATATTATTTTATTTTTATGTGTTGTTGAATGACGTGCACAAACAAACAAAATAGTTGCCAAACTCAGAGATGAATAAAAAAACATTTGTTGCTCATTAAATGAAATATTTGTCTAACAATTAGTAATCCGAAATAACTGATTACTGATTCAGTTGTAAAAAATTACTACACTTGGCTCTATCGACATTCACTGCCTACATATTTAAACAATTTAATAAAAACAAGATGTGCCTATTAGTTTTTAAGGATTGCTAAGTTATTTATTTGTTTTTAGTTTTACTCCAGCTTTATTTATACATTCTAGATTTATTTCACAATATCAAAAATAACTTTTGAATCTTCGAATTTTAATAACTTACACGTCTCTAATAAAAGACTCGAGAATACTACAAGTAAAGGTTTACTCTCCGGCTCGGACACTTTTTAAGTCAAATTCAGTTCATGACTCATTGTAAAAACCAGAGATAACTATAATATTGCGAGATAGCGAACTACGCCTACGAAAGTTTTCAACGATACCACACCAGTGTACGTGCGGCTTTAGACAAGGGGCAGATACGAAGCCAATTTAGTAACAAGCTTTATATTGATTGTAATGGTATGCGCCGTTGACTGCGAGATTGAGGACTTGCATTAAGTAAAATCTGCTTTATGTCGGAGAAAATAACGTATTACTTATTTGTAGTCTAAGTACAGTGAGCATCATAATGATATGTGCATACAGGCACGGACGTAAAAGAAAGACGGACGTAACCACGTCTAATCATGAGTGTAGCATATTATCAGCTCCTAGTTTAGGTGTGTGAGTGACTAGCACGTGTCATTGACGCTGTCACACGAAGTAAAATGGCGTAGTTTGTAGCACCCAGTGTGTTTATGTGAGTATGGTAGGTCGTGTACAAAAAACTAAATTGTAACACCTTGTTCGCCTCACATTTTTTTAGTGTGATGTTCCGTCCGTCTTTCTTTTACGTCCGTGCTTACAAGGTGGTCAAATAAATCTAAAGTCTTTAGGAGAAGCAACTTTATTAATACAAAATGAAAATAGATTCGATTTAGATTTGATAGATTCATTTTAGTTTGTAGTGAAGATTCAAACGATATAAGAAACTGTCATTGTATTATTGCAATTGCTTTTGTCAAACCGCCAATAACTTATTCACCACTTTGTCATCTTATCGCAAATCATTTTGATGCTGTCTGTAACTGCTGCCAATACTAGTAGACTCTAGATTTAGTTAATAAGTCAATAATTAATCCCTGGTCATATGCCATTCAGCGGTGTCAAACTTGACTGAAGCACGGAGATTCCCTGGAAATTAATCCACACAGCGCAAAAGTGAGCTAATTAAAGCTCTTATTATGGGTATTTAAATGATATTTTTCTTTAGTAAATATAACAAACACTCAGACCAACACAAACAGATATGTTCATGCAAACAAATGTTTCTACTGTGCGGGGATTGAACCCACGACCTTTAGTGTAGTAGCCGACTTCTCAACCATTACACCAAATGGGTCGTCACACTTATCACTATGGATAATCAATATGAGAATTTAAAACTTATATTTCCATTTTATATACACACATCAAAACTGTCTAGGGATATCATAGGGATATCATTTTTCAAATATTTCATAAAGTTAAGTTTGTTTACAAGTTGAGCATCATCTTAGAATAACGCGAGGACAGAGGCATAAGATAAAGGTTAAGAATATTACAAAAAAAAAACGTTTGATTTTGCTAAAATTTTGACACCTTTTAAAAGAAAAATCTGTCTTTTTTTAACGTCCTTACGATTGTACAATAATGCTACCACAATGAATGTCTTTATACAATCTGAAAGGGCAGATATAGCAATTTCTGTGTTCTAAAAATTTCCACGTTGGTATCAATATTTTAATTTTTACAGCCTCCCAAATAGCTATACTTTGTATGAAAATGCTTGAGATATCCCTAGACACTTTTGAGCAGTGTATATTCTAAATTGTACGAAAACTTAGCAGTTGGTTTAAGTTAGTTTTTTTTGCCAGATTTTAAAAACCTCACTGGACAACTAAGTATTCGCTGTATCAGGAGTGAGAGGGGCAAACACTTGTATCCAAACAAAATTATTCAGCTTTTACCATTAGCATTCCAAAGCTGATCCAAGGTCGCTGGAATCAGCTGCGATGTTTACGATCTAGAGACTGGGAGTTATGAGAGATGCATTTGCATAATTAGTGGACAGAAGTACCGCTTTCTTACTAATGAGGACGGCGGGTGATATACCGACGGGTTTTTTACCTTTTTGATATTTCGCCACGCGTGTTACGCGTCGTGATTAGATAGGGACAGATAGGTCAAAATGACTAATCTAAAAACACATTTAAATGTAATGCATTCTTTTGCACTCTGTTAAAGAGCGCTTTGTGAAACAACCCTACAAACAAGATAAGTTATTATCTAGTGAATCCAAGAAAACTTACATCTAGGTTTATGAAACACCCAACCTTAAAAAAAGTTGTGTTGCGTATTATACTGTACGGAAAAATGGTGAAATAATTAAAAATATCAATCCTTCTGTGAGCAAAGCATTAACTCTGTATAACTCTCATTGGAAACTTGATACGTCACAAATAGTACAATGAACACAAAGTAGGTGCTTTGGCCAAACTTGAACTCAGGACGACACAAGGCACCTGGAAGAGTGTTCAACCACTGGGCCACGACGCTTTCCACGAAAATCTTACAGAAATTCATTTATTTCGTATCCTACAAGGTGGGTAAAACCTTAATCTACCACTGCTTAGTGGTCATTACACAATTTGACCAATCTGTGCTGCCTATTCACTAGACCAAGAGCTTTCACCTAAGCTCTTCACTATCTCGGCAATAAAAACTAATATCATAACATTCACATTATTTATAGTTCTGTAAATCCATGTCGCTGGCGCTTTACCGTTGTCGGGTCCCGGATCGTTTAATTCGTCGAAAGATAATTTATTGGAGGTACCTACCTGAACTTGAGGTAGAGGAAGATTTAAGGTGGGTATCGATTTTTTTGGCAGCCCTAATGAGACCGTTTTTAGGTTATGTAGACTGTCATTTTTTGATACCCATTCAAACGATACTTTTTGAAATAGAACATCTTTACAGATTCTTCTCATACTTCAAAAACACATACCTACAGAGTGTTGCTTTAAAGATCTGCCAATTATTCAGTGGAAATTCAAAATAATAGTACTTTTAATCAGGGCTTTCTACTTAAAAATTATTGTTTTAAATAAAACTTCCCTTCATTGATTTTGAGGTTTGTTGATTGGCCGGATTGATGACATTCGTGATTTTCATGCATTGATCTAATGAATTTTCAAGCTGATGTTTTGACAACTTTATGATTTTTCAAGCAAAGTTGTTAGATTTTCATAATCGTGTGAAGGGCATATGATTTTGTGGCACTGTCACCATTGCGCCACTGACACCTCTGTGCAGTTCATCTATCTTTAAGTAACATCATCTCACTACGCAAAGCCACTTATGCTTAAAATGCTCCCGAAACATTGAATATAATGAAAATATTCAATATTCATAAGTCTCATATCACCTTAAATATAGTATCTTCGCAAACCGGAAGGGCCAGTAGCTAAAACTGCGCTTCAATGATGCATGGCTTTATGATTATACTTATTAGCATTTTTTTCTCGTAACTTTTAATTTGTAGACGGTTTCTGTTTGGTCAATATTAGAAATAGTTGTATCTGGTTTTTATTGCGCCAATATATTGTAATTCTGGTTTTGAACATTAAACTACTATTCATCAGGCTGGATTTTAACCTGCCTTTTTCACGAGACACAAATACAGCAGAAGAAAATAGCCAGCCAGTTGGAGCTGCTGTGGCTTAGTACACACATCAAAACTGTCTAGGGATATCATAGGGATATCATTTTTCAAATATTTCATAAAGTGAAGTTTGTTTACAAGTTGAGCATTATCTTAGAATAACGCGAGGACAGAGGCATAAGATAAAGGTTAAGAATATTACAAAAAAAAACCTTTGATTTTGCTAAAATTTTGACACCTTTTAGAAGAAAAATCTGTCTTTTTTTAACGTCCTTACGATGGTGCAATAATGCTACTACAATGAATTTCTTTATACAATCTGAGAGGTCAGATATAGCAGTTTCTGTGTTCTAAAAATTTCTACGTTGGTATCAATATTTGATTTTTTACAGCCTCCCAAATAGCTATACTTTGTATGAAAATGCTTGAGATATCCCTAGACACTTTTGATGTGTGTAGTTAAAAGAGACTAATTTGAAGAAAACTAGGGAACTGCCTAGTTTGGTCCCGCCCTACCTACTGTTGATGAAATAATTAGTCTTCGCTGTTCAGAATGACGAAAGCAGTTATGTTTAGAAATTAAATTACAGATCATATGTGACAGATATAGGTTCATGAAGCGTGCTTAGTTTCGAGCTTCTAACATATTTGTCAATATAGCTTACGACTAAATAGGTACTCTACATTATTTTAAGCGTGCATGTTATTAAATTTTCGTCGTATCATGTTTCATCTCTGTTCGTTTCATCGTTATTTAATTATTCATGTTATATATTATGAGAATATTAGATGGTAGCGAATGGCAATGAAGTAATTCACGAAATAAAAAACTATAAGGCATCATATAACAATGTCTTTAACGATTTAAAAAAAAAGCCTCTATAATCATTTACTCAACAACACAACTTTGTTAACCGAGGGACAAAAACCTCATCAATGTAGCATTATTTAGTAAACTAAGAAGCACAACCTTAACCCACATAACTTTACTCTACATTACATCTACATAATAATTTTGCGGGCATTAAAATTTACATATAAATCGTCCAACAGTACCTATCTGAGTCTGCACTAAGATTTATTGTCAATCAGTAGACGCAAAGTTTGATCAAACATTTGCTATAATCCAACAGATTACAATTGTCACCTATTTCTTGACATTGTCATTATCTCAGAGGTGTTTGTAAATGGTCGTATAGTAGTGGGTGTTAGGATTGGTCATTGAAATTCCAAAGAACAGCATTCCGAAGCCAACACGTGGTGGGCGCTATTCGACTGGTACCGACGTGCGTATGCGCTTTGTTCTGTTTCATTGGTAGGTATGTTGAATAAGTTTGTTGTCTATAATAATAATTGCGAAACAAAAATAGGCTGTTTTTTATACTTCCAATCATCATTTTTGAAAGCAGGTTCGACTTAAAGCAAAGTGAGTATATTTTACCCGCTAGACTAGGTGACCAACAAGTTTCCTTATTTCTAATTAGATCTTAAAGTAAAATGCTGAGCTAGACCTCATTCTATGGTCTACGGAAAGCCGTAGCAAGCTATTTGACCAGGAGCTGTATTATGAGGCCGCTAGGAAGGACCTCATGAGTGCGACTGGGATCCACATGTTTTACTGGGTAATCACACTGATTGAATATTTTTGACTCAAGCAGTTTCGATTGAAGAGATAACTTCATGGCTGTCATTTCTTGAACGGTACCCAGGCAATTTAGGTTACTCAGTTAAACACCTTTACATAGATATAGACTTATCCGGTGACAAACATGCTACATATAGACCAACAGCCGAGTGAAAGGGCCAGAGTTTATAGCACGAAAAGCTAATTTGTGGTGGCTGTTAAATGATCTTAAGGTAATTACTTGTTTCATCAATTCAATTGGCACCAACCTTCCGTAGCCTGCCCATATTATGACGTTGTAAGTAAATTAAATCAATTAAAGACGACCATCAAAACAGTGTAAAAGTTAAGATGCTTTCGACCAATGTTGTTAATAATTAAATTGCAGTCAAGCCTTTTGAAATCGGCTTGTAAATCGGCAATATAAGTCACAATAACGTTAAGCAAAGATTTAGTGTAAATCTAAATGTCTCTTTTTGAAAACTTTAAGGTACCTCGTAAATTAATACTCGGCGCAATTACGCGCTATAAATAATAAACGGTTTTGTGAATGGCAGATATGGAGAAGAATGAGGATCTTCAGTGTGGTATATTTTAGATTCATCTGCTGTAAGTGGAGAGTAATGCCTAATCAGATAAGATCAGTTTGAAGGACAAGATTCCAGAGAATCCTTCGGAAGACTTTAATTTAGAGGCCTGCAAACGTGTTCTACTCGTATTTTTAATTCTAAAACAATCAGTTCGGAAGCTTTGAGATCGGAGGCAGCCTCCATCCACAAGTAAGACTTTTGAAATGTATCAGGTTGCACGTTTACCTTGGGATCCACTTGGTTTTCACATACTCCGAAGGTGATAATATATGTGATTATTGTCACTGAACTCTGCCTACTCTCGCTAAACTAAAATGTATCTGTTTTTTTCAAGATCTCGAATCACATCTCTTTCTGTAGTACGTTGAAGAACCTAAGTCAGGTTAAATAATAGTGGTATACGTGGTGCATGGCGTGAATCAAATTAAAATTTGGCGTCAAAGAAAGGGTAGAACATGCTTTCGTATCCGCCAATCCATAAAACAGAATTCCCGCTATCCCTCGCGACTAAATTGCAGCCTTAATACGATTTGTATGACAGCATGGGTGCTGCGTCCGCGCAGGTGGGAGTATACGATGGCTCGTTATCCACCTTCATTGTTTATCGTCAGGTAAATCCTGCCCTCACCACGTGTGACTTCATGTTTGATTAATGACGTCGCGAATTTATTAACAATTTGTGCCGGCGCGAATTTGTTGTTTTCCGTTTTATGGTCTCGTTATGTTTGACAGGCTGGACGAATGGGAAGCTGTTGGGATGACTTTGAGGAAAGTTTAAGTTTCAGTGCGATGACAGAGGGAGTAGTAAAAGAAGACAAGAATAGAATTATAAGAAGGATCTTGGATGATTGATATAAATTTTAAATTTTCTCAATCTCCGGGTCTAATTTGTATTATCCCTGTAACTGTTTTGAAAAATAAAGAGAATACCTTATTGCACTCAATGTTCCGAGGTTCTTCAATTAAGTGATGTCTTGAATATTACAGCTAAGTTTTAATAATATGGTCATGACTAAACCTGACCTTACGTTTTAGACACGCTTGAGAATTAGAATAGAGAAGAGTAAGGGTGTAGTGGTTCAGAAATTGGTCACTAGGTTGCGGGTTCGATCCCCACGAATTTTGATCGAAATGCTTAGTGCAAAATTAATTTCGTTTTACATAGTATATGGTGAGATATTTGCATTCTCAAGTAGATTGTGAGGTAGGTGGTTAGCCAATAAAAATGCAATGAACGGCTTATCAAGAAAAAATGACATTGTTTTGTAGTTATATCAATTTCCATGAATATTTCTTCTAGTAGAAGTGCAAAAAGTGTGTATGGTCGATGTGTTTCTGCAAATGGACGATAACCGTTGATCCAAGAGAATTGCTATAAAAATGTTGATTATCACTGGTTATTATTCCAGTTTCTATAAAAATTGTGGGAAATACAGTCAACAACAAACGAGTCAAGATCGCTTGGTTGAAAGTAACCGATCACAACTGAGGCTTTGCAAAGGCTTTTTCTAGAATCAAATTATATTCAAGACTAGCTGTCCTAACAGACTTCGTTCTGTTGTCAAACATTTAGTGTCACGTGACAGATAGTAACATTTACTAAGAGGAAACTAAAATTGAAATTTTTACTATAATCCCAGCATTTTCTTATGATTACTCACCTTTTAAACCTTCCTTCGACCATTATAAATTTTTCAAAATCAAAATTAGCCAAATCGGTCGAGCCATTCCCGAGTTTTAGCGAGACTAACGAACAGTAATCCATTTTTATATATAGATATTACTGTGAACCAAATTATAATTAAAAACACACTAATTTCTGCCACTTGAAAACTACCTTTTTTCAGGTCGTAAGCATTCTGGGCTGAGTGAGTGAGTGATAACGTAACGTGACAGTTCTTTTTAATGGTAAAGGGAGCAAACGTGCATAGTACCCAACTGATAAGAAGTTATCACCTCAGTTGATGCAAGACCGCAACACCGCCAGTGTCGCCGCTGCGTTGCTTGCCTTTTAGGAAGAAATATGCTTAATTCTTGAAAGTTCAAGGGTCGTATCTCCCTGGAAATACGGCTGCGTTTTATCACGATCGAACGACGAAAGACGTATTTTGTCTGATGGGCTGTGATTTTTACAATGAGCATCACTTTAATGTAATATAACTTTTGTCCTCAAGTAGTGCATCAAACGTCAGTGCATTAGGAGTTTAGGGCTAGGCGCAGGCGCACGTAGGAGTCCGTCAGACGCCAGGTGTGGCGCGGCCTTATTTACGGCGCTCCGTGGGCCTGGGATTTATGGCAGGAGGGACCTAGCCCGAGAGCTAGACCTCAAAATAATGATATCTTATGGTGTAAGAGAAAAAAAAACGATTGAAAATGTTTAGTGAGGATAAAAGTGTTGGCTAAAGCAACGATTTTTAGATTTTAACATTGCAAACAGCTATGACAAAAAAAAAGTTTTACAATAAAAAATACATTTTGGAAGGCCAAGTCTTAAAAAAATAATTCGCAGCCAGTTATAACTGATAGTCTCATTTACATAAAATTTCAAACGTAAGTTTCCATCAAACACAAAAAAATAGTCGTAAATCTATCACGCAGCTACCGAGGAAACAGTGCATTTTACAGCGCTACAGCTGATTACACCTTGCGAAAAAAATATAAAATAGAAACGGTTCAGTCTTGCCATATAACAGCAAAGTGATTAAAATTTTAATGTTGAAATATATGTGAAATCAAGGCAAGCATATAATTGATTAAATAATATATTTTTTTACTAAGACGTACGGGTAAATTAAAATATCAAATAAGATTTTTTACCATGGAGATTTACCGACTCGTGTTCCTAAAAATAAAGTCCATTGAAAAGTCCGACTTCTGTAAACTGTAGTAATTTTTAAAAATTTACTTGTATGCGATAGTTTAACTTTAATTTCCATAAAATATTATTAATCGATCCCAGCTCCCTGCCCGGCGTCTCATCGCGATATAAATGAGTGTTTTGCGTATTTACAACTGCGCAAACGCACGAACCGGTCACCTGACTTATGAACACTATTACACGACTCGTTTGCAAAAACATTTGTTTATGTTTGTATTAGAATTATTCCTCTTTATTTATTCTACCTCTTGACGTTTTTAATTGGTGGCAACATTGTGTACGTAATTGAAAAATGTAATTGAATAGTGCTTTTCATTTATGGTATTGCGATTGGATAAGAATGTTAGGTATTATGTAAGGTTGAATTTATTATAAGATTGGACCATAAAATAGTTCATTTGGTTTGAACCAGTAATTGTTTAAAGATGTTTTCATATGTCTTAATGGATATTTTTATTTATGAGAATTGTTTAATTCTCGTTGTAGTGTAATGTACGAGTTAGTTGGGTACTTTATGCTATTTGAACTAATGACTAACTTCAGCTTTAAGTAACTATTATTACCTTTGGCTGAGATAAAAACACATCCTCGGTGAATGATGTATTGATTCTAAAATATAATAATAATATACAGAATAGCCGGATGTTTTGCGTCTTGAGCTTTGCGATTCAGAGACTACATTGTAAGGGGTGCTTAAGAAAGTGTGTAATTTTTTAATTATGATCTGCTTCTATCCTTTTTTCCCTTTCAAAACTCTTGGTTGCATCTAAACAGATGATATGAATACGCCGCTATGTTTAAGTCATCGGTTCACTACTAAACTCGATGGAATAATGCGTTTTTTATCTGCTGTCAAAGACTTGTATTTACAAATGAAATAGAATACTACTGTTACTACTGCTACTACTAGTAGTAGTAAGCAGTAATAGTAACTACTATACTACTCTTCCTACTTACTACTTATTTATACTTTAAATAAACCAGGACTATATTAATATTTTTTCAGTATGGCAGTTAATTTAGTAGACTACAGTGTTCTAACTTTACCATTTCATCAAGTCCACCCTCACCCATTAGGGAAGGGTTAAGAATGAGGTCTACCTTTCTGGGGCTCTCGGCGCAGTCTTTTAAACGAGATTGGTACAGCAATTAGGGTCAGGCCGTGTAACAGTATTAACCAATTTAGTAACTCATTCCTAATAAGTTAACTTGAAACATTTGATTAGTTGGCTTTTGGTTAAATCAAATAGTATATTTTGTTTTTTAAGATTTTCACGTAGTATTGTCCTGTTGGAAATTTTATTCTCTGTTCATCTTCTTTCGTTCTCATGTTATTTATTAATGAATGCTCTAAATATGAGCTTCAACAACATTTTAATCCACACATCCAATAAATTGTCTATCATGCTCATTAACATAATGTTTTTTTTTTCTTTGGTCAAAATGTTATCATTGGCTCGGAAAAACTTCTTGAAAAATCACTAACATGGGAAATAGTTTGAAAATAAGTGAGCCTGCACAAAATTTTAGTGAGTGTGACAAAAGTAAAAAAAACCCTGATTTTACTCTAATTTAAATAAAATTAAAGACTCCAGGGTCGTTTTGGGTCTGCTGATTGTGATTCTAGAGTTATTTTCTTGTATGTCAGTGTCTAATAAACGTATCTAATAAAAACAAATATTTCCCTGCGGCAAAGTCAAATTCTCAAGCCATAAAGCCAAGGTTCGAAATAATTACTTTTGTTTATGATACCATATAAGTACTATAATTACATTGTTCAATAGTATATGATGATAATTTTGTTACGCATGCCTTGCTGCCAAAGAAACGAATAAAAATTAAGGCAGGCAAGGCAGCTTAGCCCAGCGTGTTAGCAGGTTGAAGTGGCAATGGGCGGGGCGGGGGGGGGGGGCATAGCTCGAAGGACTGATGGTCGGTGGGGCCGGAAAGTCCTCGAGTGGAGACCATTCGAGGCCAAGCGCAGCGTGGGACGCCCACCCGCAAGGTGGACGGATGACCTGATTGAAATCGCAGGGTCTCGGTGGATGCAGGGCGCCAACAGCAGGTCGCTCTGGAAATCAATGGGGGAGGCCTATGTTCAGCAGTGGACGTCCTATGGCTGCTGATGATGATGATGAGGCAGCTTAACTTTGATTTACGTTTCTAAGTTGACGATACTCACTCTAATTGTCCCTTCCCTCACTTCTTATTTCTTCTTTTTTCATATTGCCAAAGTCTCATCCATGTTATTATTCTATAGAGCTATCGCAAAGCGCCGCGGGCGACGATCGGACCGTCCGTGGCCGAAATAATTTAATTAGTCGTCGTTATTGCCGCAGACGACGCAGGTGCTGACCGTACCAGTCAGATGCTAGCCACTGCCAACACCAGCTGTTTTAGGTACTTCATCCTATTATACGATAAGACAAGACAAGCAAATTATTTTATTGAAAATAATGTTGAAGAAAATCAGTGTTTGGCTCACAAAAAACACATTTTAGATGGTCTGATGATGGTGTACTGTTTTATGCAGTCATTATTTCATATGAATTCAATGATAAATGAGACCAGGTTTTGCTTTCCTGTATCTATCTGCATACCAAATATTTAGTTGACTTCTTTTTGTTTACATTCGATACTGCGATAGTCGATAGTTGTTTAAACTAATGGTAGATAGTTTCGTAGCGCTTTCGTAGCAGAAATAGAGTCAGAGACGGCATATTATGAAAATTTACCCCAACGTGTTAACCATTAAATAATGACACACTTAACTTATAAACTGCTGAATGACAAGGTCACCTGAAAGTTTGACCCGAATAAATAATAATGATTATCCCCGAAAGCTATTTTCGAATTTCTCATTAGTGCCTGTTTTAACATAATTTTGACCCCAGGCGTGGTCCAGCGGATAAGAACCGAAGTTGAACTTAAAATATAACGAGTTAGTAGTTATACTTAATTCTTATTAAACAACTCAAGTTTCAGTCAGCAAAATTTTGACTGTAATTAGCCCTTTTGTAATTTACTTATGTAGTAGTTATTATTTCTCGATCACCTTTTCGCAGTCGGTGAAATCAAATTACATTATTCATTCACATTATGGCATATAATTTTCATGATATATTACGCGTCGTTAAGAATTTCACAGTCTATAATTAACTGGCTACCGTACAAAGCTCTGCATAATTCATTAACTCAAATTTTATTGGAACAAGATGAATATAAAAAAGTTTATTAATTCACGCCTTTGGGTTGTCTCGCAAGTACTTGTTTCGGGAATTATCGAAAGTTTAGCCTCTCCTGTCTTGTTCAACGAGAAATCTTCTGATAAAGATCGATAATCATAATTGTGAATTATGATAAGTAGCGCAGATGCACCCGAAACTAAAAACAAAATAATTTTAATTAATAGCGTTTTGGTAATAAATTAAATGAGAACACTAAAATTATCAATTTGCCATTTCTTTTTTCTTTACTGCAGTAAAGCTTTTTAACAGTAGCTGAATATCATTAAATTTATTCATGTGAATTTGACATTTTTGAATGAAGTTACAAACGTAGATTAAAATAATACTCCAGTAAGTCTTATTTGACAAAAAAAACCGTTTTAGTTATTATACCAAAATGTTTCTGGGATATTTCAAATGGGAATTAATTGTCAAACAGTGTTTTTATTGAATCTGCACAGTACAATAGCACTTGGCAGAACGGCGGTTGTCGGGACACCGAGCATAACTATGAACCATCCAGCGCGTAATTAGGTATATTACTTATTTTTCTAGTAAAATAAAATGTTTGCTTAAATCAATTAGTAGCACAACCCTATTTGTACTAATCGTTAACACAAATGGGGTTAAAAACGATTACTCTACAACATTTCTAACACATATCATGCTCATGTCTCAGTACCACGACACAACTTATAAGCGAACACATAATTTTTCAATAAGCACAATACATCTATCTTGAAAAGCGATGAATCTTCTCCTGACAGTTTACCGACTCCAAGAAAAGGGGGAATCGGGTGTAAGAAAAGCTGTAGTAAAGAAATAATACAGCTGTATAGAGAAATATACATAAATAATACGATTAGCATGAATAAAAGGCGCGAGGTATGCGCGCAAAGTATGTTTTGCACTTGCTAGAAGTAGTGGATTCTGGTCATAAAATAGATAAAGTTAACAGTCTGATTAACTTACTACAGCGTGTAAAAACGCTCTAGGGAGAACTAAATTATTATTGCAACTGTCTAATAGGAATTGGTCGTCCGTCTAGAAATATGTGTGTAGATAATTGGTAATTAGAACTTAGGAAAAAGTTGATTAGCTGCTGTTTACTGCTTAATAGTCTTTAGGCTTACGTTTAAATATTTTTTGATGTGCCGGTTGTAGGTTGCCATTCACCAAAATGCCCTTATCAGTTTGTCTGCTCACCTCATAATGGGTTGTCACGTTTTTGCATGTCACAATATGGTTTATAGAAATATACTATTGAATACTGCCTCGTCCAGGATTGTTGAGGAACTCAATTTGACAAATGGCTTGTAACCGGCAGATTGAGTGGACTCCGCTAGTTATTCGTTTTCAACCGTTTATACAATTTCACTTTCGATGAGCCAACAGTACTAATCGAGTTTTTTAACACCAGAGTGATTGCCGATATCTTACATATGTCCACAGGCTGCGATAGATTAGGTTATGGTTTAAGCTTTATTGTAGGCAACGACCCAGTTTGAAATTGCTTTGTCTGCTTGCCATAGCACATCCTAATCCTAGATTGAAAAAGACTACTTGAATAGCAAAGCTTCTACTGAACAATCCAACTGATGCTAATTAAATAAAAACAATAAATTAGCCAGGCCTAAGTTTTTTTTCAATAATTCTCAATCAGCAACTTGAATCACGCTGGTTAGTACATGATCAAACCACCCTTTAATTATGTGTCGATATCGCTATTTCTTAACAACTAGGGTTCAGATTTGCTTAAATTTACTTAAAGCTTACCTTTAACTACTCTTAGTGCAGGTTAAGAGCCAAGATCTGCAGATAATGAACCAAAAAATAAACATAAGCTTTTTGGGTATGGCAGAGGGCAAGCCTACTGCCGTTATCCACCACTGGAGAGTTAGCCGCTAATTCTACATTGACCACAAATAGTCAGGTGTTCCGGCTAGATTTGAACTTGAAACCACTAGGGTTCTGTCTGAGCCATAGCGTTTAACTTCGGCTGGCTGATCTTAACTTTACATTAGGGTCCCAGTTATTTTATTATCATGTTTAAAATATAAATAGTCCTTCCTACTTTACTTGGCTTCCTTCTACCGTGTGCCTACGTACTAGTTTTATCTGCAGTAGGAACTGATAAGTAGCAGAAACTACTCGGCAAATGTTAATTAATATGGACGGGAATGCTGCCGGGCAAGTAGTTTATATAAGGCGATTTGTCCGAGCGCTCTGTTCGCAAGGAAGGCTTATGTAAGAGCGAATTTGTTGGATTTGGCTAAGGAGTATTTATCTTACTGATAGATTGTGCTTAACGCCAAAGTAACTGGAGCTCAGGTTGTGACAGTGGTTCGCAACGATTAAAAAGCAACGCATCGTGTTCGGAATGGGATGGGTGACAACTCCGTCCGAAATTTGTGCTTAGGAAGGCACGTTAAGTAGTTGGTCCCGGTTGAGGTCGCCATGCCTAGTTTTGATAACATACGAGAGCACGTATTACAGACACTAATCTTACACCACTTCAATAACTCACACTGAGCCGATAGTTGAGATGAGGTCTGTGCGAGGCCTTTAAGATGTTGTTTCAACTTTGTAGTCAGCTATTTGGTATGCCATTGTAGTACAAACTTCTTAATTCCGTCTTTATTATTAGAAGACAAAATATTAGTTGTGTTCATTTTAGGTGATAAATGTCACGTTACATAAATTCTCTAGTTGCCAATTGCTCAGTGATGACAGCTTATTGACAAAGCTGAAGCCACAAGACGTTTAGCCTTCTATGGAAATTGAGGTCCTTGTTGAGATTTGTTTGCTAAGCAACATTAAGCCTAGTAAGAACTATAGAATGATCATATGCCTTCCCATAGAGTTCCCAAGCCGTCAGTTATCGGCCTGCATCCAGCGGGATCCTGCGACCTTTTTGAGGACAACTTGAGGGAAAGCGCTTCCCGCCCCGACTGATGGCCCCGGCCGAAAACTGATGGATGATGATGATGATGAGTCATCATCCATCAGTTTTTCGCACTATATACCCTGTCAGATGTTATCTTATTTAATGTGCAAAAAAAAATATTTTCTTGCCATAATAACACACGATTACCAGTGGAATCAATGGGGGCAATACTAATAAAACAATAAATATTGCACATAAACAAATAAATTATTATTAACTAATGACATAGAGCCGCCAAATAGGGGCCCTCGTGCACTTAGAAACAGATAGACATGACTTGTTCACCTTTTCGCAGACTTCAGGGGTTACTGATTAGGATATTTTTTGCTGCATTAAAGATGCAAGATAAAGATAGTACAAAAAGCAGCTTTTTAATATGTGAACAAGTTAAAATATCATTAAAGTTTATTCTCATCAAAGAGATCTAGCTAAACCACTTGTGCTTAAGATCTGTCTTAGATTTCTTTCAAATAAATTACAAAGTTATGATATAATAATAACATTTTGTAAGCAGATTTTGTCAAGTAATCTTAGACTGGAAATATGATTAGAATGGAAAGTAATCTTAAATTATCGACTGGATGTTCAATAATATTCACATTAAATTATAAGAACAGTTGCCATAATTTACATTGCACAATGATCAACATTTTGGCGTAGAAACACTAGCAGGGACATTTCTATAGAACGAATGAGCTAATACAGTTCACAGTTAATTTTCATTAAAATTCATTACAAAACAACTGCCAACTTTTTTTCATACCTTCTAAGCTAACGTTAAGTTTTTCTCCTATTGATCTTCCTTCCCACTTATCTGTAGTTTGAAGAATGTGCTACTTGTAAGAGCGTGTCTATGCGATATCAGCTCTATGCCTTGTGATATACGAGGCGGGCACAGTGAGGTGTTACTGCCGGGCTAACTGCCGGATTACTATTTCCGTGCTGCGCAATATTGCACTCTACTGCCATTAGTAACCACTCACATTTGCTATATCTACTTATAAGTAGGTACGAGTACCAATCGAATGGGGAAAATTGAGTATTTTTATTTTTATCGGAAAATACGCCAGTAATGAGCCTATTTACAACTATTGAGCTATGAATACATACTTACTGACTGAAACAGACAAACATTATCATACGAGTAATAGGCTGTAATCTTCAAATTGTAGTTTGGAGATTTACAATCGGAAAACGAAAACCATCAGTTCTAGTCCATAGTTCCGACATCCAGTCCAGCCTTGAATGTCATTTGTTTTTTTTTTCTCAGGGGCTATCTTCTTCCCTTTCGCCCCCCAATGATGAACCTAAAGTTGCAATCTACTTTTACTTTGGACATACGAAGGCTTGTATGTCAAAAGTAAAAGCTCAAAATATATCGAATGTCTGATCCCAATACACTACAGGGAAACCATCCCCTTTTTAACTTGAAATATTAAACGAGACCATCTTGACATAATAATTTATTGTAATTACCCTAACAGTGTTATACTGCCATATCAAGAAATCTGAAAAACGTATACGTATCACAATTTCTAAGCTGTACTTTATCCCCAGAGTTTAGAGTTGAAAGTTGAAGGCTGCCATAGAGTAGAGTAAATACTAGAAATGAGAAATCTATCTGGTCGGAGTGAGTGGAGTAATCTTGAATTATTGATGCGAATCGCGCGTTACGCGTTGTACATCTATTTTTACGAGGATGGCGGGAGGCTTTTTATGGCACTAATATATTTCATGCACTCGGTGGTGGAAAAAATCCTAGACTATTCGAACTATTCGAGCGGATATGGTTATCGATAGCTTAAATACGTGACTATGCGGGTTAGTGTTGTGGGTTGTGTTATGTTATTAGGGTTCTGTCAAAGCGATAAGTAAACGTGATAATAATCACACCTAGTTTTAATGTGTGTTTGAGTGTGTAAACATTATTTTGTTTAAATAAATAAATATATATCTCTGGAAATTAATCCAAACAGCGCCATCTAGCTGCAAGGTAAGCTAATTAAAGCTTGTGTTATGGGATACTAGATTAACATGGATAAGAATGGATTAACTTAAGTACTTAAATACTTTTTTTTTAAATACATACTTAATTTACATACGAACAGACATGATCATGCACACAAATGTTTGTATCGAACCCGCGACTTTTGGTGTTTTAGTAAACTTCGCAACCAGAAGACCAAATCGGTAGACAAATGATAAAGGTGATGTTAAAGATGATGACGAGTTCACCACTCTGAGCCACGGGGGGAAGTGGTGGTGGTGAGCGTAACGATCACCGTTGTAAAACAAACCACACTGGGTTGGGAATGGGAGGGGTGACCACCTCAAACGGAATTTACTAATGGATATTTCGAGCATCTCCGTACTTTGGAAGGCAAGTAATGCAGTTGGTCAGCACTGACGTCGCTAGAAGTCCAGCCTCAATGCTGCTTGATAACATCTGACAGTAAGGTTTATCACCAAAATTATACCCCTTACAATTCGCACTTAGCGCTTGCTAATGAGCTGGCTAGTTAGGCTATCTCACCTATGCCGAGCAGTGTAACGTATGAAGACTGTTGTTGTCGTGTTTGTTGATGTTTAGACACTTGCTATTTACCTGCTTCATTGATTTATCTATGATGACAATTTATTTTATTTCGCATTGAGCTTTTAGATGTTTTGTGTTTCGATGCCAACAATCTCCATTTGTCCATCAAGTGAATAGCCTAAATAGTGTTGGCCCGCGTTCGCGCATAACGGAATATAGTTATGGCCATCGAAGACGGTTTGATGACATCGCTTTTACGGTATTGCTTCCTATATTGTGGCTTATTCTTGAGTGGTATACGCAATGACCTCGAATGCTAAGTAAAAGTTGGTATTAGTTTGTTTTGCTGTCTTGTTAATCTTTTTCTAGCTTTCGTTCTAAGCCGAAATCCTTGGTCTTGTCCTTCTAACCAAAGTCTGCTATTTGTAAATTACCTATACACTTAAAAACATGAAGATAAAAAACGGATGTATAACGACGCCTTATAAAAATAACAGTTGTGTAAATACTTCTAGTATATTCTAGCAAGGATACAACATATTTTTAATTTACAAAAATAAATTGTGATGACTAGTGATAAAGTACATAACTGAACACTGGATGCGCATAGATGCACATAGCCGTTTTTTTTTCGACATCTTGGTATGCTAAACTATTTGTGACTCTGCTATCCAGAATGCTTTAATACCAACAGCTTGTATGACAGTAGCGATTAGGCCTGAAAAAAGTAGACGAACCAGTACAACTTACACCCATAATGAAAAATGATAAAATTTATAATTGAGTAAATTCCCTACATATAAAAATATTGAATTACTCCTATTGTTTTCCCCATAAACCCCGTAAGAAAGTACAGCAGTATACAGGGTGTACCCTCTCCGCACGCACGTCTGCGTCGTTACAATATATCTCTTTAAATGTGGAACGTTATTTTTTTGACAGGCACGGGTTCTTCCGGTTGTCCCCTAAACAGTATTATCTTTTTTATTGCAGATAGGAAAGGAATATGACTTGGGTAAACAGGTAGGACGGGTTAGCTTTCGCGTTTGTTTAAAGTTTTAAATTGTGAAGAACAATGGTGGCAATGAATAAACAGGTTGTTGCCGCCATGGTGAACGGAACATTCAGAAGCCCACATTTCGCCGAGGTAATTCGAACTCAGCGGTAAAAATAAATATCTATGGACATTTTGCCACACAGTGCCACCTAGCCCCAAATTAAGCAATTAATTTATTGTGCTATGGGATACTAGACAACGGATAAACATACATAAATACTTTTTTTAATAAGGAAGCTCCCCAATATGAAATAGTTGTCTTTGCCTAGCCCGCGCTGGTGCAATGGGTTGAAAGGTCGTCTCTTCAACGTTGAAAGTCATGGGTTCGATCGCCACTCAGGACAAACATGCATATTAATTTATTTACATTTGCGTTTATTTTGATTTGTTCTTTAACAAAATCGATCTCTAACGGGGTCAAAATTGTACTACTACATCTTTGATAAACCTAAAGTAAAGGTAGGTACGTTACGTTCTTACTTCGCAAGTTCTAAAACTGGGACATGGCAATACTGGCTAGAACGTGATAAATCCATTGAACCAGATTTTGTACGTCCTCGCAGGACGCAGGTGCCGTATTTTCCTCTTTTTTCAATTAAAGTACAGCATGCTCTTATGGTTCGTTTGCGTTAAGAATGCAGTAATTTCATACATGTCCTTCGATCTAGCACGTCCCCCTAATCAATCGAATCGTTCCTAATAAGAAAGCCAAGTCCAGAGTGACCAGTTGAACGCATAATTTCGAACGCAAAGGTGATGGATCTGAGTTTTTTTGTGAGTGCGAAAGAAATAAATTTAAGAAAGAAAGAAAAAACGTTTATTGATCTTGGACATCGTACACATACTGATATAAACAAACAAAACAAAATGCTTAAAGAAAATTTTCACCATCATAGCTGTGTCACGATGTAATTTAAAAATCACTGCATTCTTAACGCGGTTATTGGTGTAAAGATTGAGGATGCCGATACACTGATGTTTTTTAACAAGAACATATTTTAAGGCAAATCCTTCGCTCTCAGTCAGCCACGCACTTTGGTCTGCGTCTCTAGCAATAAGTGCTGTTGTCACGCACGTACGGCCTGCGTCAAGCGCTGCCCCCTCGAAGCTTCACGCACGGAGGGAGTTCAAAAAATGAATTTCTGCAGACACGGTTGACAGTTTTGGTTTGGCTCTTGGATTAGGCAATTCATTTTTTAATCGGATTTTTACAGGTTCGTAGGATTGATAACTTAAGAAAATATAGGCTTCAAACAGAGATTGTCAAAGAAAATGATAATAAAATAAATTGAGAACTTTGACAAAATTCTCATAATTGATAATTGGTGTTCGTCAATATTGCATATAAAATTAAATATTGCATTCAATATTGCAATATTGTAAATGTACGTAATAAATTATTAAAATTAAAGAAAAATATCTCATTTATAATTGGTTTTTTAACTAAGAATTCATGGTGTTTGGAATTCATGAAGGCTTAGCAGAGAAGGAACCTTACATTCTCGATAACCTATTGTACTCTTTACAAACTTGACATAGATCTGTTTTGCAGATTATGATTTAGATGTCACATTTTTTGCATGAGATAAGAATAAGGCATTTGTATGCCTATTAAATCTGGGACAAGAAAAAGTCTACGATACCCTGATAAAGCGTATGAACCTGAAACAGTCGAAATAAACAAATTAGCTACGACTTATCTCGATCTCCATAAATTAGACTTCGAGTAGCTTCTTGAGGAATGCGTACAATCTATCGCTGAAGGGGGGGAGGGGGGCAACAATAGCTGATAGTAAGCTGTTTTCAGTTGTAAGTCGCCTGATTGCCCCCGCTTCGATCTGACATCGATCCGCGTTTTGCGTCCCATGTCATAAGCGATGAGCGGAACCAGAATAGTGAACACATACCTATTGCTGTGCAGTGTCTGTATTTTACTCCTATGACATTGTAGTTGATCACTTTTTTGTTTGAGGCGAGTTTTATCTTCGAATATGACTTTTAAACTTTGGTAAGTATATGGAAAATTAAAGGAAAGGTGTCGTTTATCATAAAATATTATTAACTTCCTCATAAGCAACTTAACGAAGTGTTAAAATATTATAGTGCCCCTTCTTGTTTCCTAAACCAACAGGTTCAATTCCCGTAAGTTTTATTTTTCGTCTACATCGGCCGTGAGACTCCTTTGAGCATTCCTTATATTCCTCATAGCTTAGGAATTGGCCTACTACAGCCACTTGATAAAATTCAAGCAACTTAGCTAATTATTAGTGGTTCTCTACCCATAAATAATTAGCTTCTCCTGTATTATATGTTTATTGATATCTCTATATAGGTTAGTCTATTGAAATACGGGATTGTGAATACTAAATGACGAAAGAAAATCACTTCAAAACCTATTTCTAAAAGTCTGAACTTCCAAATCGCTTCCTCCCGTCCCCCGGCGCCTGCGTCTCGGTATCGCAGCGTAATGGGGTGAGCGATTGCGCGCGATTACGCATCCCGCTCACGTAGCTCCTGGAGAAATTACGCGCGTCGATCCCGCAGGAGGATTCGGCCAATCGATGCTGCCGACGCACACGTGACCGATCCGCGTTACACTGGCCTAATTGGAATCGCGGAGATCGTGGAATTTTACTAAATATTGACGTGTTAGCGTCCTCGCACTCGGGCACACGCCACTACCACACGCTAATAATGGTCGCTGCTCGTGTATTGTGACCCGTAGGAACTGCAAACGCCAACGAGAACGCCGCTAAACGCCACTAGCGTGATTCACCATGTGTCAAAGGTACTTGCGTACCTTTCCTGCATTAAAAACATGGTGCACAAAAAAAGTCTATTTAATTAATAAAGATCAAAATACAATACAGTTGCGAATTTCTAAATTATCTTTATTAAGAAAGGCTTTAAGAACAGGTGTTTGTCTAATGTAAATTCAATGTTGACACTAAGTGGGGAATCTAACCCATGACCTTCGGCGTATGTATACGCGTGTAAGTAGGATCTTAACCTATTGTGCCAACAGGTTTGTCAAAGCATAGGTTTCTCTAAAGCTCGTTGACCTTGTGCTTTCTTGAATCAGTAAGTCCTAATGACAAGAGATAAGATAGGATTTACTTTATGGCACAAAGATAACAATTACACAGACAATGATTTTTACACAGATATCAATGATAGATTATCACAAGCAGTACGTATTGAGGCGACCAACCGACGATTTTTAGGAAGAACCCGCTACTCAGTGGTTGAAAAAAGAGGCAGGAACCCGCTGCTCAGTGGTTGAAAAAGAAGGCAGGAACCCGCTGCTCGGTGGTTGAAAAAGGAGCCAAGAACCCGCTGCTCAGTGGTTGAAAAAGAAGGCAGGAACCGGCTGCTCGGTGGTTGAAAAAGGAGCCAAGAACCCGCTGCTCAGTGGTTAAAAAAGGAGGATCGTTTGTGATGGCGCTGTGGTGAAGGCCTATGTCCAGCCGTGGAAGGTTTTAAGCTATAAAAAATACGTTTTAGTAGTAGATATATGTTTAGATAACTGACTTTATTTCAAATAAACATACAGAAAAAAACCAAACAAAACTAAATATGCAGAAAGAACGGCATGAATGTTTTGGCTGAACAATCTATTACCTCCTTACTAACCTATTATAGAAACTCAAAGTATACAATAATCATGGTATAGTTCAACATCCGGGTCCACACGAAAATAAATGTTTTTAAGAGGTGGACGTTTATCGTTATTTTATAGCAGTGTTTATCTGCGCAGGAGTCGCGAGGAGCGACCTTGGCGCCGCACGCGCAAGCTACTCTACTACTGTCATTATTTACAGAAAATATTAGTAAAAAACAAATCTATTAAAGTATTTTGAATACAGTTTTAATGATAATTTCTAGACTTCAAGGTCCTCTGCTGGCCACTAGCCACCGCTTCTGCTCTTTCAACGGTTCAGAGCAATGGTAGACCAGTTTCCTGGATGGGTAGTCAGGCTCATCACCTTAGTCAGCCATGAGACCGCTTCACGTCAAGACTTACAAATAAACTACACCGCGACCATTTCAAAATGTCAAAAGTCAAAATAGCGTTTAGAAGAAGAGTTTGGAATTCAACACCTCAAAGTTTGCAGAGTTGTTTTTTATTGGTCTTATTTTGTAAAATCTGACAATTAAATATTAGCTCTTCGACGAGATTAAATATATAACCGATAAAATCAATAATTAATAAAACACACAAGTCCTTCACTCTATCAAATACCAATTAAAAATCTTTATTCTGAATTGCTAAACCACACATTAATTTGACAACGTCCAAACAAACATAAATGGGCGTTTTATGTAAAATTGTTCCAAAAGATATAAATTAAGTGGCTATGCAACTGATTATCGATTCTAGGACATGTCGTCTGCTTCCGAAATGGAAATAAAATACTCTCAAATGCTTTTTTAGTCAGTGTTAATGGACGCTGTTATTTTCCTATGTTTAGTTGGTATATGGCCGAACAGAATAATTTACATTGTAATGTTTACACTTCTGAAATTGGCCTAGATTCATAGACATCAAAATATGTTTGGCCTAAGTTGTGATTAAAACCAATTTTAATCAATTGTAACGACGGCATCATCTGCTCAACTTTTCGTAAGAGTTATAACGACTGATATTTTTTTGGATAACAAAACATAAACATAAACGGCCTACAAACGTCCCACTGCTGGGCACAGACCTCAACTATGAGGTGGATTGAGCCATACTCCAACACGCGGGCTCAGTGCGGATTGTTGAAGGACATTGGATAACATACTTTTAAGTAAACAAATTATTAATCTTATGGTAGACATAATTCTTCGGCTTTTTAGAAATACAACGATCGAACGTACTTATTCATGTTTTGAATAAATACTCAACTGTTATACATTTGTGAATCGAAATATTGTAAAACATAAAACTACAAAAAAAAAACAATGTTTATTTACTGAACTTAGAACAGTCTTATTAATTAACTTTATTAATTGGCATTTTCAACGTTTAACAATGTTAACACTTATATGAACTAAATGTCCAGTCACATTCGGTATCAATCATTTAAATAATTGATAAATGTTCCGTATAATTTTTACCGATTAATTATGAATAACTTTACATATGTTCCAATGTTTGGTAGCTTAATGTATCGGTTATTAATATTGTTAAAATTAAATCAATTATATATATCTCCTAAATAAAATTAATTGATAATTGCTTGTATTCATCGGTTGTCAATTAATTTTTCCGGTGATTGGAAGCTCTTTAAGCGTGAATAAGTCTTTATTGCAAACAAATAGACTCATAATTTAATTTTTGTTTTATTAAAAATCAAGTTTTACTAAATACACCGATGACTAAGTGCGGTTTGAAGAAATCCGTTAGAGGCTGAACGGTCCGAAGCCGTTTGGTGTAAGTGGACTTTCAAGACTTGTTGATGATTTCAAATATTTTTAATACAGCGTATAGCCAAGCAGATGTGACAATAGGCTGGCCATGTCACAAGGAATAATAATTCGGTGCAGCAGTGGAGTGAAGACCGTGGGCCAAAAAACGACAAGACCGCAGATGCATTGTTACATAGATAGGATAGACTGAAGAAGACTAAACTCGCAGGATTAAGAAAGGCGGAGAAAAAAGTTAAATTAAAAATTATGAAAAACAAGCTGCACTTCCTTGTGTGAAGTCCAGAAGTCTGAAGTCTAATAATGGTTACTCTAGAGACAAGAGCAATTCAAATTCAATGATGATGCGACGATTAATTTTTCCACAAATTCTGGTAAAATAAGGTCTTCTGTGTAAGTTAAAACTTACAACGAGGTAGGTCTACGGAACATACGCAAGCCTAGGTCTACGAGTCTAGGTTTAAAAAATCTGAAGCACACTAAGTCACGTAATGTAACTGCGAATCCATAGTAGGTACCTTCGTAATGTACTACCCCATCGTAACATTACTAGTTCAACTTAAATTCATTGTTTAAAATCTTCCACATAGTGAACCTATCATCATCAGAACTGTCTGTTAAAGTTACATATTATGTGAAAAGAAATACATCACTTATGTAATTACTTCGGGCTCCGGACAGGGCACTTAGTATTTCAAAAATTATTGTTGACAAATGTCGACATAACTTACTTATCTCAGTCGATGAAGTATTGCCAAGTTCACTCTCGTTGTCTAGTAGTCCAGTCAAGTGTAGTGATGTAACCGGCCTGATTTAATAACCTTAATTCGATTTAATCGAAATCGATCAATCGAATCAAACGCCAATCACCGCGACCTCGGCGACCACTCGCACTAAGAACAGTTTTTACTCGATCATTTTTCACAACAAAAGAGTTGCATTTGTCTTGATAAAAATGAAGCAAAATAACAACCTCTTAGAAAAAGAAAAAGAGAGATATTATCTAGAGATCATCCTGGTAGAGATAAAGGAAAAGAAAATTTGATGCGGTGGTAAGTAGTGCAAGAGGGTTACTAAATGATATTAATTTATTTTTATTAAAATAAACATACCTAAGTACAAAATTTTCGAGCAAATTCATTAACTACCCTTATTAATTATTATAGTATATTCATTTTGCTATGGATTTTCTAGTCCAAAATATTATTAATTACAAAATAATCATCTGAAAAGGTGGTCGTTTACTATAGTAATTTATGTGTCCAAGCTCTTTAGTATGGTTACTTACCTGATTTACCTAAAAATTCGGCTCATTCAACATTTACGGCAACAAAATATAAAACGTTAACTTATTAACCAGCCATGTGATTGCTTCGCCACATTGCTCTGTGGGCTTTGTCAGGTTGTTGTATCATCTATTTTGAACGATCTGTTTTCGTATTTGACAAGGTATTCGGTGGAATGGTTCAGAAATTAGCTACTACACCAGAGACTATTATTTTTGGTGACAGATCTACTATTCAGCTACCTAACCATATTCTTAGGTAATCCATAATAAATAAATTGGTAAAAGCCTAATGCCTACGTTTCTTTTTAAATTAATTCTTAAATTAATTAATTAATTAATTCCTTCTAAATTATTTTTAATTTCTAATCCTTGCAAGTTTTCCCAAGTCTCGAGTGTCAGTGGTGTCTTGCTAGCTATGCGCACGCGATGCGTCTCGGGCTATGGCCAGAAGCGCGGGCGCGGAGAAAATGACGACCTTGGCATCTAACGTAAGGCTTTTTATGGGATCTCAGAATTTGAGCAATAATCTTATTAGATCATATCCGGAATAACAGACTAACAAAGGGTCTGGCGGTATTAGAAAATAACAGTATTTACAACCTTCATTTTTCAATTGTATTTTTAGGGTGAGCCCTTATTGATGCGTTGCGTTGTGCTCCTTTGGTCAATTCGCTCTACTTTTTTCTCTCTGACCGTGTGTTGACTAGTAGAGAATGCCTCTTGGCATTTAGCTCACCATTCGTCAATGTGCAATAAATTTAACAATTAAGTTTTTAAGTAGGTACATACGATATGGCAACAAGAAGTAAGTGGCCAGAATGATCGAGTTTAGATCAACACCTTTTGTCGATATACACACATCAAAACTGTCTAGGGATATCATAGGGATAGCATTTTTCAAATATTTCATAAAGTTAAGTTTGTTTACAAGTTGAGCATTATCTTAGAATAACGCGAGGACAAAGGCATAAGATAAAGGTTAAGAATATTACAAAAAAAACGTTTAATTTTGCAAAAATTTTGACACCTCTTAAAAGAAAAATCTGTCTTTTTTTAACGTCCTTACGATTGTGCAATAATGCTACTACAATAAATTTCTGTATACAATCTGAAAGGGCAGATATAGCAGTTTCTGTGTTCTAAAAATTTCTACATTGGTATCAACATTTTAATTTTTACAGCCTCCCAAATAGCTATACTTTGTATGAAAATGCTTGGGATATCCCTAGACACTTTTGAGCAGTGTATTTAGTCATGTCTTATGACACTCCCCAATTAAGACGAATATTAGAATCTATTTTAAGCCGTTTTGGATGTTGCCTTTCTTTAGAACGCCCCAAAGAAACATACATACTCGTACACACGCTCAGAAACAATACCCTTTTTCCAGCACAGTCAGGTAAAAATATCACTGATTGGGTATTTTCCAAATAACTAGAAACTTATGAAATAGGTACATAGCATTAAACCTGTATTAGTTGCTAAGGCGCAGTATTGTATTTGTATTTGCAAAAAAATCTCGGAAAGGTTTTTTTTGAAAAAAAACCAGACTGCGCACGCAGTTAAGATTCCAGCAGTAAATCACCATTATAAGTTAATCCTGATAATTACTGGCTACAGTTAATAGGTTATAAAACATGTCTCAGAAATTTAACAATAAAACAACTGTCTAGTCCTAGATCCTACGGCTGTTGATTTCCTTGAGATGTTATTTATGTCTGTTGGAGTGTTTGTTTGTCTGTGGAGCAAAAAGGTACTAGCTACAGAAGGTCTAGTTGGAATCAAGTAGTATGTATGCCTACCAGCACTGAAAACTGTTTTTTTTTCAAGATATGTTTCGATAAAAGCAGTTTTCTGGGCACCTTTACTACTTGTAGAGCCCTTTTATTTCCTAAATACCTATAAGTTTTGTTTATAAAAGGATATGCCATTAAATAATCAGAGCTAGACGGTTTAAAGAATCCACTGGTTGAGCCAGTGGTGGTTGGGAACTCGTGTGGTCACCAGCTCAAATCTGACCGGAACACGGACTTTTTTGTTCATCGTGCAATTTACGACTGTGTGTCAAATTGCACAATGAACAACAGTGACAATGAAAACACGATAAAAACCCAAGATAACGAAGTATATAGCCTCTTACGACGTTGGATTCAAATTCACTCAGCGAAATTTAAAGTGGGCTTTTGAACTTTCCGTTCACCATGAAAGCAAAAAGCCTCTGACATATAGTTTTGTTTCGAAAGTTCATGTGCCTTCCTGATTTGCGTTTACGCAGTAGACGTTCTGTATCTTACAATGTTTGCTGTAGTACCTACCTAATGGTCGGTCGCCGTTCTAATCACCCTATTATTCATGCCGATGATTATTATTGATTTTAAAAGCCATAACGCAGATGATCTATTGGTTTTGGATTGTAGTCATTTGCATTGAAACGCGAAATAAAATGCGTATAACAACTACTGAATTGATGAAATTATTATGGAGCAGAATAAGATTGTTATTTAAACTCAAGTTCAAATTATGATTTGGCTTTTAAAGCTTAACTGGTTTAACTTTTGTGCTTGAAACTTTCTAAATGATTTGAAGAAAAAAAAAGGTAAGTGTGAAAGTGAACAATGGTAAAAGTGGTACATTGAAAAACAGCGTGAAAACAAATTATGAAAGTTTCTTTTTAAACCGAAACGGTGGCATATTTTCAGTTCAACCATCTATACAGGTTATGACCATTTTTAAGTTGCATATTCGTGAATGAGTGTGTCTTTGCTGGGAGTTTGTGCGTTTGTGTATGATTGGTTCAATAAGTCAAGCATATTATTAGCAATTTTTGGAATATTTTTGTTGTTTATTTTCTTCTTTTAATAACCACCTAGAATATAGTGATACTATCGTAGATCCTAATCAGTCGAGTATGAAAAAATAACCGGTTATAAAATCACAAACTTAATTCAATCTGAAGATGCATATAAATAAAATAAATTAATTTATTGCAGATTCAAACAGTTTTATTGGCATTGACATTATAATGTGCCGGTACAAGATCTCAGAAACAAGACAAATTGTAATCTCAAAATTGTATCGTCCTTGTGAAAAAAAATGGCTAAGACTATTAACATTCTTAGTAGTAAGGTTCCGTTGCATTGAGTTGGATTTACGTGTTTTGGTTTGAGTTAAATAATATACTACAAAATTAGATGAGTCTGTCTTGTCTAGATCAGTATGATCTGCTCTTTGTACAGAGTAAATAAGAAAGCAGATATTTTTAGATACAAATTGCGGAAAAAAAGAAATCTTTGCAAAAAGAAACCAACTTAACTAACACTATGTTGATAAAGTTATAACAATTTATCACACGACACCGCTTCATTGTAAAATAAAATAAATTCAGGCTGTGCCTAGTTTGGGATCCCCTATTATTTCTGCAAGTATGCTTGGACTAATCGACGAATTAGACAAAGGTCTTGAAACGCCATGTATACGAGTATGTTTAGTCTAAGAGAATGCAAAGATCAATAAAGCATTTTTTTAAATTAAACTATAAGGAATTTGAATCTTTGCAGTCCATTTGTAAAAAGAAACCGCAAATCTTAAGAGAAAATGAATAAATAAAACCCTTATTTGAAACCAACCAGATGATCAGGCAGTCGTAATTTTTTTTTCTAAATTATTTTATTTTACAATTATCCAAAACCATCTCTACCACTAAAGAAGCTCGTCTACAAAAGCTTGGGCATTACATACACAGTATTTTAATAGGTTAAAACCTTCACCGCGCATCTCCAAGCCCAATCAAAGCTCAACAGTCAGCATTTAAAAGTTGTTCCACCCCATAAATCAACAGACGTCATGCGGCTATCGGTACAGAGGCGCTCACATCAACCTTTACAAAACCGTTGCAAAATAGGTCTTATGTCAACGGCATAAGGTGCCCCTATGTAAAGGTTGATGTGAGCGCCTCTGTACGTTTTCCCTGATGATTACGACACTCCTCTCCGGTGAGGCTATGCGCTCGAAGGTCGGACATCCCCACTAATTGATTCTAGATTTTGTAAGGGGTCAGGGTAAAAGATATTGATGAATGTTGACTCAATTTGTTTCTTAAATGGAAAACAAATGAGCGCTTAGTAATATCTGAAATAACTTGATGTTCGTTCGTGTGGTTTTTGTTTTGATGCAAAATGTATAGTGTCAAGAATTTATTGAAAATACTTTCTTCTTTAAGTAGGTTTCGTAATCGAATGCCTCAGAAAAACCTTTTTTTTTTTAATAATTTTAATTTTGCACCATCTAACTTTGAACCTGCTGGGAAAGCCTTCTGTCCGTCTTTAAGAGAACAGAATTACCTTGCACTACATTAGGTAAAAAAAACTTTTTGCAATCTTAATTAATTTCAGTGCAACCTCTAATAGTCCAGTAATTATCGATCATGCATTTATCGATTAATCCCCGCAAGGCGGAAAGCATAATCTGCGACCTTGGTCCGTGGATCCTAAAACGAATTGATCCTCGTGCTGGTGATTATCGATTGGCAACGATCAAATTGATCCCCTCAAGAACTGAGGTCGGATTTAACAGTTTTTGACACGGACCCGCCAGGAAATAACTGTCGAATGTTGGTTGTTCTAAACTTAGATCTGTTTAACGTGTTGCTCAATTCGAATGGTCAAATTTTTTTTTGATGCGTTTTTCTTATTTGAAATTTTGTGTACTTAAAATGTCAAAAGCATTTGACCTGGTTCAGTATGAGATCCTGTGGAAGAAGTTAGCTGATGACACAAATCTGTCGCATGAATACATCTCAATTTTGAAATATTGGTACTCTCATCAGGAGAACTTTGTAAAATGGTCCGGAGAGCTCTCAAGTGTGTACAGGTTGAAAAGCGGGGTGAGGCAAGGTGGGGTGAGTTCACCAACGCTTTTTAACCTGTATATGAACAGGCTGATCGATGAGCTCAGCAGTGCTGGAGTCGGCTGTTCTGTTGACGGAACTTTTGTTAACAACATAAGTTATGCCGACGACATGGTCCTGCTGTGCCCATCGGTCAAGGCTATCAACAGGCTGATAGCCATCTGTGAGAGGTATGCGGTGTCCCATGGTCTCAGGTACAACTGTGCTAAAAGTGAACTGATGGTGTTCAAAGCTAAGAGTAAGACATATAAGGTTCCACCTGTCACGCTTGATGGCATTCCACTGAGACAAGTTCAAAGATTTAAATACCTGGGACATTGGGTCACGGAGTCATTGAAAGATGACCTGGGGGGCTAAAACAGCAACATTTTAGCATTTCATATTATGAATCATCTATTTGACGTTTCATCTAGACCGCGGTCCGTTTCGAGTCAAAAGTGAGTAACAGCGCGCTGACACGCATCCCGAATTGATAAATTGTATGAACGTGAGCGACGTCAGCGCGCTATTACTCACTTTTGACTCGAAACGGACCGCGGCCTAGATGAAACGTCAGTTAGATGTTTCATAATATGAAATGCTAAAATGTTACCGTTTTAGCCCCACTGGATCTGGAAAGGGAGCGTAGGGCACTGTGCGTTAGGGCCAATATGCTGTCCCGCAGGTTTGCACGTTGCACAAAAGGTGTAAAAATAACACTGTTTAAGGCATTTTGCCATTCACTATACACGTGCAGCCTGTGGATGAACTACACCCAAAGTGCGTACAGAGCCCTGCGCACTCAGTACAACAACGCATTTAGGGGGCTGATGGGGCTGCCGCGGCACTGCAGTGCATCGGCTATGCTAGCCGTAGCTGAAGTCGATAGCCTCTCGGCTATCATAAGAAAGCGCACTGCATCGCTGATGCATCGAGTCCGGGGCAGCGCCAACAGTCTTCTAAAAACTGTGGCGGCGAGATTGGACGTGGACAGTGTCATTATGCAGCACTGGACCCGCGTCCAGCTCACCAAGGACACAAAAATTAATTATTATTCAAATTATAATGTACTAACATAGTTTATAAGATTAATTGTTACTAACTATTTTATGGACTTTGTCTGAAATAAAAAGATTTTATTTATTTTTATTTAAAATAGTTTAATTGATGAATATAATATTATTATTGACGACCGTCTTGGTGTAATTGTTTATAAGTCGGCTATTACACCAAAGGTCGCGGGTTCGATCCCCGCACAGAACAAACATTTGTGTGCATGAACATGTCTGTTTGTATTGGTCTGAGTGTTTCCTATGTATATTAAGTATGTATTTACAAAAGAAAAAGTATTTAAGTATGTTTATCCGTTGTCTAGTATCCCATAAAAGTGGACTATAATTAGCTCACTTGGGGCTAGATGACGCTGTGTGGAATAGTGTCCAGGGTCCAGGGATAATCATTGTTAGCAAGGAAAACACTTTCGCCCATATTTACTTGAGCTTTGTAGTGCCACATCTCATGGAGCCATATACGAAAAGACACCCGGCGACATGTAAAAATCGTCAAATGTAATTTTGACTTTCGCCGATGTGGCTTCTAATGTCATCCCAAACATTTTTAGTGCTTTCAACATGTCGCCAGGCGGCGCGTGATGCTCATGGCTTTACTGTACTTAACATACTAATCATCTTCTTCAACGTTACTTTGCTGGGCCTATACCTTATCTCACCTATGAAGTGGTGCAGTTAATACGACAACGCGCGTTCATCTTGATGGCAACAGCTTTCTTGCATCCTACCCCATATGATGTTAAGGCAGGTAGGTAGGGAAGGTATGAGGTAGAGTATGGTTATGATATGTAATGGACGTGTCAGTTTCGATGTACTCAACAGCGTGAGAATTTAAGCTAATTAATAAATAATGCCCGTGAAAAAGACACTTATCCAAGAATAGTGATTTCAAAGTGATTCATGACATTTCAAAAGCCCTGAGGAAGATAACTACGTACAGATGACCACAGGTCAAATGTTAAAACTTTGCCAGTGTCACCTTTTACAATAGCACTAAGGGTCATTTTCAACTGTTATGGTCGCCTGTTGTGTTGCTCATTGTACTTATGGTGAAACCGGCGAACCACGTAGCAGCAGTTTTATTTTATTGTCTTTTGGCTCTTGACACCTGTTTTAAAGTGCCAAAATAACAAATGACTACTCCACGTTTAAATTCATAATTAAACATTGTTTTATTCTAAATTTTACGCAATGCATGGCACTGCTTATGATAATAGATGATTATGCAATATATCTCATAAAAAGTGATATTGAAAATAAGTAAACATAAAACAAATATCTGTTCCTTTTTACACTTTTTATTTTTTACTTCAAATTAATAAAATCTCGCAATGTGACTGTTAGATACTGTAAAAAATATAATAAAACTAATATAAAGTTAAATACATAATATTTGAACATACAAATCGATACCTCCCACGTAAGTTGTTGTATCCCCAAAACTGCAATTTTACAGGAGAGCGTTTTAAACATTCAGATTGGCCTTGAAACTGCATTTATATATGTAGCTTTGTGAAATTTGTTATAGGAATAAAATATATGGTTTTATTGACTATGTTGAAACAAATATATGAAATAATTGCATATTTACTGAGAATTGTGGCTTACAACATTTTACTACGGAATCCAGACTGTGACAACTGTTGTATCTCATACATACAACATTATACTGTGGAACACAGACTGTGCCAGCTGTGATATCTCATACTTACAAGATTATACGGTGGGGTCTTGGTTTCATCTTTAGTTGTATCTCATACTTACAATATTATTTTATGAAGTTTAAGAAAAAGTTCGCTGTTGTAAGTGATTCTAGTCTCACTGTATGTCACATTAACAATACAATTTCAAGTGTATATTATTGATATTGAATAAATATTGTCAGTTAAGAAATAAAAGTTCAATTATTAATACCAAAGAAGAATGGTCACGTCCCATACAAAAAATCCCAGGCCCGACAGAAACGTAACATATCTCATTTTTTTTGGTATATTGTGTATTGTTAAAATACATATACTTCATATTCGAAATCAATGGCTAACACCAAAAAATATTGCCGTATGTTTTTATTCAGGCGATACACTAAAAAAATGCAAAACGCATATTATCTATAAAATTCGTATAAGTCTGTAATTAAATGACGAAACAATAGCTATGGTATGTATCTAGGTGATCAGGAGATGCAGTTGGATATATAAATAAACTCGTAATACAACGATCAACTTAAGATTTATTGAAACCGTGGTAGGTTTTCGATTATTTAGTAGCATCTATCAATTTTATTGGCGGTGGAAGAGGCCTATGTTCAGTATTCTACTACTGAACATAGGCCTCTATGGGTTTAAATGATGATGATTATGATCTATCATTTGGGTTTCAGAATTGAAACAAATAAAAATAAAACTAATAGGTATGTCGATATAAAGTTATATTGAATTTCTATAATATCTCTTGAAACAAAATTGTTTCTGCAGCCTATTGCCGCTGGATGTCTATATATTTCCATATTATATACTCCCGCGGCTTTTAAATTCTCACTGCAATACGACCGTGCTAACCTCACGTGATAGGTGCCGATTGAGAATTTAATTAACTCTTCAATTGTTAATTGTGGAAAATGTTAAATGTCCGGATCATTTCGAGTCAGTTTGTTTTAAACACTCCCGTGAAACGACACTCTTTGTCGGTTTAAATTATTTTCCTCCACATACTCAGATAATTGATTAGGGCGTTGTATATTTTGATTACTTATTTCAATGAAATCTTCTGTGTATGGAATGTCTGCGTAAGGATCTTCAAAATAAATAATTAAAGCTGCAGCAATTTCGAAATCTTCTAGTGGGTATAAGCGGCACATGTTTGTTAAATAGTCTGTTTCTAAATATCTTGATGTCGCGCTTGAATCTCCCGTTTATAGTTTCCACGACCCATCGCATCATTGTTATGGGTCGTGATTTATTAGCTTCTTCGGTGCATAATTGCGTGTCTTGTCCTCGTTTGGTTGGCGGCATGTGAGCAGTATAGCCATATGTTTCTATTAAAGGAATAAAGCCTCGGTCCAAAATAAATGAGTCTCCTACATGGGAAAAAAGTGGAACGGTCCGTCTTTAATAGGTCCATCATGGTTTTGCAATCTCATTTTCATTATATCAGCATCGGTTGTCCGTACAGAGTACGGACCTATTATATCCAAAATATATCCATCCGCGCACACGATCATTAATGGTTTTATTAAGTTCCTATTCTTATGAAGGCTATAACTGCGGCGTTGAAATAAAAAGTTAGAACTTTTTTCTATGTAGGTTCTATCGAATATAACTATTGGTTTTTGTGACTCTTCGTTACCAAACAAAACATTTGGCAAAACCCGGTTGCGGGCTATCACATCGTCCCTGGTAATATGGTCTAAGTCTAGGTGCAATGGAACAAAGTCAGTAATGAGACACTGCCTGACTTTATGTATTTTTCTTCCAATGGTACGCTCGGATATATTAAAAAATTAAGCCATTCTATTATTCGGCTCCCCTGATCGAATTTTGCACAAGTAGATAGCCAAGTCATTTCTGGGAGTATTTGAGGACCGATTAAGGCTTAGTATTTGACTCAGCAAATCGTTGAACTTGGCTCTGTTTCTTCAGTCCAAAACCTTAACTCGTCGTCAGAAACGTCATCTACTTTGAACGTATCGTATAAGCAGTTTGTTCTTCTGTTGTGTTATCGAAAAAATCACTAACTATCAAATTTGCAAGCTCATTCATTTCTGATTCATTGAAACTTATTGAAAGAAACAGATAAAAACATACAGAACAAGGTGGTTAGGAAAAAATAAAACAAACAATAGAAAAATAAAGAATATTTTCGACCAGGCAGCAGTGTCACGATGTCCAAAATTAAATTAACCCCACTCAGCTAATGCCTGGACCTGATAGGCTCAGACGCTGATTTTCAGTAGGGCCAACCGAGTGGACGCACGGACATTCGCAGCGACTAAGCAATGATAATTATAAAAATAAATATTTAAAATACATAAAATATAATGTGACGTGTACCTACCCAGTGTAAAAGTGTGCAATACAATACATAAATACTTTGGCGGATGTGTATTGGTAATGGAGACTCTAAAACAAAAATGAAATATGACATTTTATTGCTTGTAAGCAAGCTATCAATTAAACGATCAAGGTTAAGGCTCTTTATCGGTGAATCAGTAAAGAGAGAGCGCTCTATAAATTACTTAACTAAAAATATAGGAATATGTCGTAACCTTAAGCAAAAAATAAAACAAATTTTGACTATCAACTTCCAATGCAAACATTATAATTTACTACATACCACATTTATTTTTATTTTATTCCAACGTAAGACATTCTATGTATTACATACAACTTTTTTTAATGGACGCTTTACGACGTAAAATGTTGTATGTATCACAAACAACATTTTCTTATACTCGCTCAACAGCGTAAAATGTTGTATGTAAAACATACAACATTGTTGCATTTTTACTTGACAACGTATACTGTTGTATGTAATCTATACAACATTTTTTTTGTTACATAGTTATAACGTATTCTAATCAATTATCAAGTCCTACTAACGTAACATGTGCGGAAAACTTGAAGCACTTGACACACGGACCATTTCAGCTCTCTCTCCGGCGTAGTCTGTTTTATCTAACCCATACAACACGCGAGCGCGCAATCTGCCCCGCCCCGTGCACCACGTAAACGGTTGTCAAGGACTATACAGTGTTATAGTCCGTTCCCGTTCAAAAGTTACAACTCTTTACGTCTTGAAATTGCATGAAATAATTGTGTTTTCGTAAGTTTTAATTTTTTTATGCATAGATTACTAATAATAAAGCTCATTTTTAGTAAAAACGCTAAATCGCATTTTTGTGGGATACAACAACTTACGTAGGAGGTATCGAAATATTACTTTAACTTTGTACTTGTATTGTATGGACTTTAACACAAAAATAAACGGCAATGTTGTCCCATGAATAGTTCCATTTTTAACACACAGTAATGAAAAAAATACAAAATAATCATAGGAGTCGTACCTGGAGTTTGACTGTAAGAGAGGCTTGAGCGTCCAAGGGTCTTTCTGAATTGAGCTTTGACATAAACAAATATAACTGTCCATGCTCAAGCGCAGTGCGACACCCGCGCCTTTTTGAGCCCTAGCAAATCGGCACCAATAGCTTCCTTAATATCAACCTTATACCATTACCAGAAAGGCGTTGCTTAAGCCTGCCATCGTTTGGAATATACTCTACCCCAGTACTCAAGCAGAACTATTTTTATATCAGGTCAGCAGTCACTTTCCCATCCATCACCCGCGTCCAAGTTCAATATAATTCTATTACCGCGAGACGGGCATTGACGGAATGAATTCGGTATCAAAAGTAACGGGTACCAACGATACCGGATAGCTGGGCAACTTTATGGGGCAATAAAACTGTGAGCCTGTGTCCCCGTGGTGAGCTCGCGCCCGCTAGAATCGAGGACGGTCGGCACAAATCGGCGTTTGAATAAATTATTTTTGTATATTTAGCGGCTTAGTGGACAGTGGTAAAGATCAGCGATAGTTTACTATGTACGTCAGCTATCGAATATTACTAGACATAGGTATGTGATGTATGCTATGATGTATTTTCCGAAGCGTCATGGTGTTTTTTCTAAGAAACGTTAAGCAGTTGTTCTAAGCTGGCGTCTCCAGACATTGGAGGCCTAATGGTAGCTCGATGACATCTAATTGTAAGGCAATGTCGTTATCCTCACACTCATCTTTATAATACGCAATGTAGCTAGTTGGGTCAATAGGTATACATCTATTTTCATTATTTTTGGAATGACAAGAATTCCTGGTTGTTTGTTTACTTACTTAGAATACATAAGTTAATGCTCAGTAGTAAATACTTATGTTGAAATCTCTATCTGTTTCGTAATTTAACGTAAGTGATTTTTTATAGTATGTGCCTATTTGTGTATTCAGAAAATATAAACTTTACGAAAGTGGTCTTAGTGCTCTGAGCCAGCAGTGGAACAATGAGTTTCTTAGTGCCACCAAAAATTAACTGAAGACAAAACAAAAAAGTCTAATAAAAAACGGGCTATCTTTTTCCTTTACACCATTTGTCAAATAGGCATAGAACATTAATTGTCGCTGCTTGTTCTGTAGACGGTACATTACGCATTTCGTAAAGAGGACTATAAATTCAAGGTTATTTCGTTATTACAGAGAGATTGTACAACATTTGTGGGTGATAAAACGTTATCACGGGCCGTAACTCACTCTACAATAACTTCATATTTCACACATTCGGACTTTACATATTCGGGCTAATAATTTATCTCCTATGCGCTGTAAAGTACTAAATACTACGTGAGATTAGATTCAGGCAATAAAGCAATTAGAAATTAATCCCTACTATTAATATTTTCGGCTGATGCTACCAGTGGGCCATTGGAATCTCATTTAATGGCAACGACGGCCGATGTTGAGCTACGCATACTATGGGCACATAGTGGGATGGGTTACCACTCCAACCAACTGACATTAGAAAAGTTAGCTGAAAATAAGCTGTAAGCTAAGCTATGATTCAGCATGATCATTTCTTACGGGTTTTGTTAACTCTACCGTAAGTATTTACGTGAAACACTACTTGTGATCACAAAATAGGTCAGGTCAAACATCTTTCTCGCAAACTTGACTTTATCAACAAAATACTTTGTAAAAGCAATTCCAGGCGGACGCTAAGTAAACAGACAGTTTTCTAAAAATCGTCTTTCCATATAGTAGAGAGTTTTCAACTAAAAGTCTCGACTTAAGTTTATATGAAACCTTGGATGGCTCATTCGACTAAAATACACTTAGGGTTGTTGACGTGAATGTGAGATGCTTTTAGCATAAAGATGTCCTTGTCACAATATACAATAGAATCATTGATATGCATTCACACAGGGTGACTGCAAGTACTTGCCAAATATTAATAAGCTATATAGAACAAAAAAAAAACTACGTCTTCATCTTTTTTTTTTAATTTAGTGTTTTTTGTTATTGTTTCAAAGTATCTTAAAAAGTAAGTCAATGAAGGATTGGGATTATTTTTGCGTACAAAAATAACTTCTACAGTTGAAGTTCATCTCGTGCAATAACATCGCGACGTGATCTGGCGTATTTTCCTATGAATGAAGTGACCTAAAAATAAAACACATAAAAACAAAACAAAAATTAAAAATATACATGGAAATCTTTTCAATTCTTGATACCAAATCGCTGTTACTTTGGCAAGTACTATCAAAAACACCCTGTTTATCTAAGTAAATATTTCAATGGTACTTCGACGTGTATGGAAGTACGTGGTTGCGTACGATTTATCTTACACCCGAAGCTCTTTCTAACTGGGGTCAAACAATAAGATAAGATATTCTTTATTGCACAAGGTGAATAACTAACCAACAATTTTCCCAGCGAATCAGGACGTCCAATTTAGGTAGCCTTATTACTATTTGTGATCTCTTCCAGACGAGCTTCAGATAGATGAACGGGAATTAGTAGTAAGATGCGGTTGTGGAAGATTGTTAGTGAAAGATATTTATGTAATTTTAATATAATTTGTTTACATGAAAATACAATACTACATTCAATACTATGAGCAAAATAGTACTTATAAAAAATAGAACTGTATTAAAATATGCACTTACAATTCGGTAAAGATTAAAAGCTTGACGACAACGGTAAGGTGTGAAAAGGACAACTACCTTGTTGTAAGCTGTCCCAGATATAATGTGTCTATTTATTTATTCATGCTGCAATAAATATAAATCTCAACTTACAATCACGATTAAAACTTTTTAAGCACATCTCATAATCAGTTCCTACAACTGCTGGTGAACAGGTATTTGGCAAACATTAATTTATTTATACATTAACTGTTCAACATCGTCGATTAAATACGTTTTATGGCAATCCACGTATCTTGGATCGAATCTGTCTGTGTCATAGAATAACTACAGAGGGTTCATAATTGACTAGGTACTAAATTGGTCTTCTGGTATTAAAAGAAACCACAAAAATAAGAAGTAACTTATTAAGGGGACAACGATTTACCTAGTTGCTACTCGTACGTAGACTTTCATGATGTTGTAACTTATAAATTGTCATAAGATAAGATACACGTTCTTTATTTTAGAAAAAAACAGTTCCACATAAAATATTTACAGAGAGTCACAACCAAGCCAGCCAACCGTTTAGTGAGTTCTTTTTAAATGCTGCTAAGGTTTTTTTAAATAAAACGATCATTGTAAAAGAGGTTTATACTTATTGATTTGTGTCATGTTCTTGCATTTAACAAGTGGCAACTAAGAATTATACCTTTATACACATAACGATCATTAGTCAAGAACATAAAATAATTTACTAAGCTATACAAGTGATGTGTCAAAAATGAATTTTCCGTACATAATCAACATACAGGCTATTACCAAAGCTTTCAGCTTGTCATTTTGACAGATAACCATAAAACCCAGAGAAGGCTTTTATAGAGCAGGTACAAAATTGACTTTTCTGTTTATTTTATCATCTCGAATTCAAGAACATTAATTAAAGTATACCAAATCATTGTCATCGTTAAATTTTGTGTGTTTATTGTACGATTAGTGGTCAGAAGTAGGTAAGCAACAAGTTAATTACATACAGAGTGGTCGAACCTGGTCTATTAATTAGAATATAGTATGGTTCTCGGCGATTTCCGATCTTTACTGGCTGTCTCTGACGTCATAGTCTTTATGGTCTTTTGATGAATAAATAATTTACATAAATAAGTTTATGTGGTAAACAAAAATCTAGCAAGTCTAGATTAGCTTCGAACTGGTTTCTCCCAAAATGCAAAGTCAGAAAATATTTAATAAATAAATATCATTGGACATTTTTCCACACAGCGCCATCTAGCCCAAACTAAGCAACTAAAAGCTTGTGCTAAGGAATACTAGACAACGGATAAACAATTTTGAATACATTTTTTTGGGAATACATTAAGTATGTTGGGAAAAAAGTAAAACACCCAAACATGCTCATGCACACGAATGTTTGTATTGTACGGGGATCGAACCCACGACCATTATTATAACAGCCCACTTTTGAACCATAACACCAAATCAGTCGTCAATGTTAAGTTAAGGCGCAAACTCTTAAGGGGGAGCTACAGGGCCCTGAAATAACCTTTTAGACCTTAACTTCTTATTAACTTTAGACTTGCGAATTTCCAACATTTTTATAAAGCCATCATGTTTATAAAATGCCAATTTAAAACACGACTTATATTTTCAAATATGGAAATTAATTTTTTACAAATCGTGAACCTAATAAAATAGTTAAATGAATGGTTCAATAAACGATTAATTAGCGAAAATGACGCAGTTGTCACTTTCTTGTTGTTAAGTGTCCGAACGAAACCGAATCAAGAGTGCCATAAATATTTATAACACATATTTACCGTTGATCTCATGTTTTGGAATACCAATAAAGTTCGTAAAATTGTAAGTTTCTAATGAGATGTTAGGAATATCCAATTACTTATTTGACCTGCATGTTGAACCACAGGTATCGCAATTTTTTGATGCTACTCAACTTTTAAATATTGAGGAAATTGCCTTTCTAAACGTATAAATAAAGTGTTTTTGGTGGAGAACATCTATGAATATGTTTATTATTGTTTTAGCATTTTCCATGCAGGATCTTTTCTAAAGATCTGAAAACCAGAAAAAGCCATTTGGTCATTTTGGCATCAGGAGAGAATCAAACCCGCATCTTTCGCAAAACGGCCAGTCTAGTGTTCTAGTGCAGTCGCCCGGTTTGCGAATGATGACAAAATGACCAAATGTCTTTTTCGGGTTTTCACATCTATGAATGTTAAATGTAGGTAGGTATTATAATGAAGTATAAAGGCGAAGAAACCAATTATGAAAAACAAACATCCGACATCCACAATGATAAGGAGACTACCTTGCTTTGCGCCTCGTAGTATTGTAATGTTTTCTACAATTTGTTGCTTTACACCTATTAAAGCAGGAAGCTTTTAAAAAAGCCACTGGTTGTTGGCGTGCGACTTAACTCCTGTCTCTCACTCTGTCCTGCTACTTTTATTAGGTCATTCGTCAACCTTTCTGGTTTGTCCCACGTAGCGTTTGTCTGCAATTAAATCTCTATTAAACCTTACAACCATCAGTTCTTCACTCTGCAAACACTGCGATCTAATTAATTACTCCCAAGATCAATTATTTCATTGCTGACTTAACTGTGGTTTACCTGCTTTAACTACGATTGCAAACTCGCCGATTAAGTCATTAAAGGCAGCGTGCTAGAAAACTGATGTGAAAGTATGCAAACGGTTCCAATCGAGCATTCGTAATGGTCGAATACGATTATACTAATGATGCATACTAACACGTCCTCACTCGGGCTGAGTACTGTTTTTTAGTCTTTGTAGTAAATAAATCAGTCGGATGGGCCGTTTACGTGTTTTGTTAGGCGGTGAGAAGTTTTTATTTTGTACATTTTATGACGTAAGGACATGCATGGTTTTAATGTACGTTACTCGTCCTTTGCTATATATTACATATTATTTTTAAATTTCTTTCATCATCAACAAAGTTGTGACTTATAAAAAAACAATAAATAAAGATACATAAGTCATACGTGGATTTAGGAACATTATTTGTTAAAACAAAACATATGAACGGATATTGACTTTGAACATACTCGTATCTATAGAACCAACATACCATATAACATGTTTGCTATTATTCAAGGTATTTGACACCAGATGTCAAACTTATAAAAATCTTTAAGAAATTGGTTCGCAAACAAAGTTACTCACCTACGTTTCTATAGCATTATTTTCGACAAAAGCTTCTCCAAATACAGAAAAAGCCATACAAAATAACACAAAGTTAAACAAACGATTAACTTAGCTTCCTCAAAAGCTCGATTCGACTGAAATGAACCAAATCCAAATCCTCTCGGTCGCATGGTGCGCGCAGTAATTTATGTTTATATATGCAGAAATGTACAAAGTGGCACCGTTTACGATCGCCCGTCGTAATCGTCGAGAGGTGTTAACAGGAATTTAACGTCCCTAATTATATTGATTTACAACACAAATAGACCACACCCAAGTTTTGATCTGGTCTGGTTCCGTGCTTTTGTTTCATAAATTTGACAACAAATAATACACAGCTATGGATCAAATAAAATAGTAATCTAGATAGTCATCTAATGTTTGTTTTTTTGATTAATCTGGTATTACACGTGTACTTACGAATTCAGGTGGACTGCAGGCTAGTTAGCCACAGTCGTTGTTGAGAAAAATGATTACTTAAAGTATTATACTAAGCATGGTCATTGCGAAGTAATCGGTCATCAGGACACCCATTCTCGTTCTTCATCTCGGTCTTGCCAAATGACAATTCTTAGATGATAGAACAAGCCAGGATCTCCATATTATAATCCATGTTAAGAAAGGCGTTGTGGAGATCCCTGGGGGAGGCCTATGCCCAGCAGTGGGCGTCGTTCGGCTGATAGCCTCCCCTATCCCTGATGATGAAAGTCTGCGCCTAGATCGACCCATCAGTGTGGTCATTTATTTATTCTTCAGGAAACATACAGTATTTAAATTATTTACAACTATCACTTATAAATTCATCATCATCATCAGTCATCTGTTTAGACTATCTGCAGTGGCTGACATGGGTCTGCAATCTCTTTTAAGTTTTCTATACATAACATAACATAATCGGCCTATATACGTCCCACTGCTGGGCACAGGCCTCACCTCAACTATGAGGTGGAACAAGCCATACTCCAACACGCGGGCTCAGTGCGGGTTGTTGGAGGGGTGTAAGGTTAGTGAGCAACCTTATTGTCAGATGTTATCAAGCCGCCCTAAGGCCTCTGACTAGGCTTAACGACTGACATCTAGCGACGTCAACCGGGACCAACTGCTTAACGTGCCTTCCGAAGCACGGAGATTCTATATTCATTGTTTTTGCTAGGAGATACTAGATAGGCTAGGAAAATGTGGCGCAGCGTAACAGATTGGACATTTGGTCGAAGGCATTCACTGACATTTTTAATTTTTCTTGTAACCTTTAGATCAATTTAGTTAAGTTGGAAACAAAGTAGAAAAGTTTTTCCCTGCAATGCGAGGACTTAGTCTAACTTGATTAGTTTAGAGCTAAGTGGACGATGAAACATAACTTTGTTTATGCAGTGCAAAGAGAAACTCATGAGCATTGGAGAAAGATATTACAGTGCGACGGTCAGAATCTAGTTGTTGGAATGGCTGAGATATGTCGATATGGTCCGATCCCTCGGGTGTTAGATCAGGTTGTGTCGCAAGCGGCTGTCGCGGTGACCTGTCGCGGGAAGGTCGTCCGGTGCTGATGCCTGCGACCAGTATGGCAACTTATTGAGACCTGTTAAGCGTTGGGATTGTGTGGATAAGATTTCAACATCGTTTTTTGTATTTTTAATTAAATGAAATCTAGACACACACATTTAACGTACAGAAAGAGTTTTGGGCAATTATTTAGATTAGTGTTGTTTGTTTTTTACCAGTTACGGTAGTAGTAGTTTAGTCTTTAGTTTATCATTCTGATCAAGATGATCTAAAACGCTTAATTAGAGTTCTCCCATAACATAACATAACATAACATAATCGGCCTATATACGTCCCACTGCTGGGCACAGGCCTATTCAAATTAGTTCAGTACGAATATTATTTAAATAAAAGCCAAATGAGGTAACCTCAATTTAGCGTTCAAATCCTTTGTCCAAAAATTATACTAACATTACATTGTATTTTCGATTTAAACAATAACAAAATATACAATAAAATCACATATCAATACATGAAGAAAGGCACTTTCGTGGATTACTAGGCAGGACCAACTTATGTTGCCTTGAATATTAAAATCATATTTTGTATTCGGCCGAATACTGCATACCTATAATGGCTCTTGCAACTATTCCCCGATCTTTTTGTGGTTCAAAAGCGGTGTGGAGGTGGTTTTTCAAAAACAAACATATTTTAAGCATGGCATGTCCATATTAATCCACCGCGTCACCACTCGTCCACATTTAGCTATCTCTATCTCAAACGTAAACAATCTGGTCTGCGCTGATTTCAACAGCCCGAGGAATGTGTCCGCTCTCCGTTGACACAAACTACCACTCAAATTAATTTAAGTAGTTGTGTTATTGTCCATGTTAACTGTTATCTTAATAACCATTAGAAGGTCGATATACATCCAGTTTCTTAAATTCCTGGCTTTTATACCTAACTAGAATCTTTGTTTTATGAGTTAAGATGTAAGGTTTCCTTTAGGTTCGGAAAATATCTTCCTCAATTACGATGAACTAGAAGTAACCAGTGTGGCTGTCATTTACAGATCCAGCAAGAGCGCTAATATACGTACTTGTATGTTTCTTACAACTAAACTGTTAAAGATAGGAAAACCAGAAAAAGGCATTCGGTCTTGGCATCAGGCGGGACTCGAACCCGCATCTTTCGCAAGCCGGGCGACTGCACTACCAATTATGCTACCGAGACCATTAACAGACCGGACGAATTTCTCTGGTATATTATACCTGACAGCCAGGTTGGTTTCACCAATGTTTAGGTATATACCTTAAACACTCGAAAGAAACATTATTGCAAATATTTGACTTTCGATTAAGATGAAACTACGTTTTTGATAGGTTAATGGTCTCGGTAGCATAATTGGTAGTGCAGTCGCCCGGCTTGCGAAAGACGCGGGTTCGAGTCCCGCCTGATGCCAAGACCGAATGCCTTTTTCTGGTTTTCCCATCTTTAGTAAGATGATAATGCATTATCCCTAATGCTAAAAATTAAATAACCTAACTAAACTGTTTATTATCTAAAGGAACAGAAACTGTGCGGTAGCTGCAGCAGTGGATTAATCAGAATCATGGTTTCTACCTACAAGTTATACCTTTGGAGTATCACCTGTTTAGACTGCGGTAATCCTTTGGCATGAGGTGGTCTACGCTCGATTTTTCTACATGTTACTAAGCGGGCATTTTATCCAAATAAAAAAGCTAAGAGGTATTTAACATTAAACTATATTAGCGCCCTCGCCCACGGATTATTTTTGTAGCGCGACTGTATTGATGCAGTGTCGAACGCCATCAGGCAGAAACGAAAACTGTAGCGCGCTTGCGTTGCGACAGAAGCGCGACAGTTTCGCGACTATATCGCAACATCCGCGCTACATATAGTCGCCGTGGACTTGGACTCTTAAGAGTTAAATTCAGAAGCTAAGCATGAAATTAGCTGTTCTAAAATCTATCACAGAAAATCAATTCCAAATATAAAACTTTTTAATGCAAATACAAAAATTCTATACAAAAACCGCGCAAATTATTGAGTTCAAATGAAACATGCCACTGATCATGGTCTTTAACTTTTACAAGCAAACGATTTAAACAAACGACTCCTGCGCAGTGGGAGTCCCGCTTGCGTCAACTAATATGGACAAGATGTGTATTTATTTTTTGCAAATAGCCGACTAACATAAAGATTCTAGACTTGAATGACGATTTAGTTAGTTCGTAAATCTCTGCTAGATGTCGTTAGTCAAACCTTTAAGGTAACGGATTTATCATTTGCATGAGTTGTTGTACAAGTAGTGCAAGACAACTATTGGAATATTACTAGTTTTTTTTGGAGTACATTTTTTTTTAAATAGTTCGACTTGGTTTGATTACTCACTTTGTGGATTTCCAGTAGGTATGTCATCTGAAAAAAGTGTTTGGTGTTCTTCAATAATTAGGAATAAATTGGTCTAAGGTTTTTTATTTTTAAATTTTACGTATTACTAGATTTGTGTCATTTTTAACTAGCTAAAATATTTGACTATAAATTCAGTATAACAATCTCCCGCGTGCATTGCCATCCAGATACCTACAACCTCAGCCTACGGTAACGATATTTTAATTTATTCATACATTTATTGGCTACCATACACAGCAGTATGGAAGCCTGCGGAAGATCTCGCAAAACGAGTTCTAAGTGCACTCCTAAAATATAATTTTCCCGTAATTTACGCACTCTAGGCTGCACTGGTAATTATAGATGGATAAAGCTAGTGTTCAACGCTTATAAGGCATCAGTGGTAACAGGGACGCATTTAGACGCTAAGCGCCTGGGGCAGCAAAAAGTTGTCCGCTTAGTCTATTAATTTCCCATCACACAGCAAGTCTCTATTACTGAAATTAAGCCGTGCTTATGTATGATGATGAATATTAGACTATTACCATGTCATTTTTATTACGGACATGAGGATTGAGACAGAATAAAAAACATAAGAAAGGAACGGAGTTTTACAGTACAATTAAAAGCAGTACCACAAATAAACCATATCGATTACTTCAAAAAATATTTGGCAGTTGCGGGAGTAGAACCTATGACCCTTTGCATCATTACTTTCTGACTGCTACAAACCACTGCGCTATACAGGTCCCCTAAATCAAGTCCCCTTTTACAGTGACTCTTCTACTGCAATGACCATCGCTCTTTTGACAAATGTAACCAGTCCACTGTGACAGAACCTTACTAACTCTGCGAGCTGTGTTTTATGTAATTATTAAATTAATAATATCCTGTCCTTGTTCTCTAAATCCAGCCCTGCTCATGAGGGCTATTATCTACTTAAACGAATTGCAGAGTTTACGTTTTTTCCGCTAATCACCAGCAATCTGGAGCGTTCTCTATTAACACGTAAGAATAGTACAATTCAACTGCAATTAGAAAAGCAGTTGAATTTTCAGTTCACTACTCGCAAATGATTGGAGCTAAAAAGTTGATTGATTACGCTGAACTCAATGGTTGAAAAAAAATAAAAAACGTACGGTAAATAAAATTCAAGGAATTAGGCCCATTATACACTGCGACAGCGTTTAACAGCGATGCCAAAGCGATGGTTGTTTATATTTATTTTTTGATATCGGTGCCCTTACAGGGTTCAAGTTCTGAACCAAAAACTGTATTTAAGACCTGTAATATATAACTTGAATGCAATAAAAGTTTGATGTTTGATGCAGTTGCGGCAGTGATACCTTCACAGTAACACGTCCTAGAGCATTGAATTATTTGCGTATGAATCGATAAAAACGTACGTGTTAAGCAATGCATATTACTTGTTGCTCGCTGTCGCGATGCAGTCGCGCGGCTGTTACACGCGCGTTTGTGTCGCTGAAAGGCGTCCGTGGCGCAGTTGCGACAGTGATCGGCGACGATCACTGTTGTAAAGCAACACAGGCTGGGTCGGAAATGGGATGGGGGACCACCCTGACCGAAATGTTGTGATGTGTATTTCGGGCATGTGCGTGCTTCGGAAGGCACGTTAAGCAGTTGGTCCCGGTTGACGTCGCTAGATGTCAATCGTTAAGCCCAGTCAGAGGCCTTAGGGCGGCTTGATAATATCTGACATTAAGGTTGCTCACTAACCTTACACCCCTCCAACAATCCGCACTGAGCCCGCTTGTTGGAGTAGGTGTGGCTCGTTCGACCTCATAGTTAAGGTGAGGCCTGTGCCCAGCAGTGGGACGTAAATAGGCCGTTTATGTTATGATGTATGTTGTTGAACCCTGTTACCGTAAATCAATGTAAACTGTAAACAGTGTATCTATCGACAATCATTGTGTTAAATATGTCACTAAACCGCTTACCCAGAATTTTAGTAACATCGATAAGAAACTCAGTTTAAACTCCTCGTAAACTAACACGAGCACAACAAAGCGTTTAATAGTGTTCAACAGAGTAATTTCTCTGTCAGTCCATCAGAGTATATTGTAAATCTTTCATTCATCATACTATAATCGAAAATAAGATCAAAAGCCATCCTGTATGAGCGTTCAGATTATTGAATGAAATAGAACGAGAAGGGAGCACACTCGAATGTGCGGGAAAGAGAGAGGAACAAGATTACTGCGCCATTCGATTTCTTTTCAAGATCGATACTCAATAAATCTTTTGGATGTTTTCTTTTTATCCGCTTGTCTGGTAAGTACTCTCGTGTTGGTCGGAGACAGCTAGTGGCTACTGTGTTTGGGCTCGATTCTGTTATTTTATTTACTGTATTAAACTGAATTTATCGTCACTTTTACGGTTGTGTTCATGCTAGGATTTTTTACAATAACTTGGGTTATAAAATGTAATTGTATTCAATGTGACGAAATGGTATGCATTGTTTTGTAAGGTGTTCAATTGAAGTTGTTGATGGTTGTAAAACAATATTATTTCGACTTTAAAATGCTTTTGTTTTATAAATGTTCGTTTGTTTTTATGTATGTGCCCCTTGAGCTCTGTTGCTACGAGCGCTGGTAAGCCTCGAAGGGTAGTTAGTTCGATTAGTGCACTTGCTCTGGAACTATTTTCTGCAGTAATTTCAGCCTTTTATTTGCTTTTACCAAATTTTGTTTCTTTGCAATAGAGCAAATGCTTAGTCGGAAATTGGAGCTTGTCATAATGAGTTCTGGCAGAATTAAAAAAAGTTACTTTATTTGAATGATGGATTATCAAATTTATCTGAATTTACTGAAGCTGTCTAGACTAACCTAGACAGGTATTTGCAGGCGCGGTCTAATCTAGTAATGTGGCTGCTAAGTAACGTAATATTGTGCCATTGGTGCTGGACTTCTATAGATTAGCTATTGGATTTATTGCGTTAAATAAACTTAGTTGAATTATTGCCGACAGAAGGCTGTTTTGGAGGTTAACCACATTGTTTGTTTACAATATGCTGTGAAGTAAACATTGGCTTTAAGCCGCGTATCCACTAGGCAACACAAGGCGCGCAACACGTGACGCTCAACATGTACGGCGACGTTGCACAACAGCACGCGTTGTTTTAAACTTGACGCGCGGCTTGTCTACTCAACTTAAAAAATATTTTCCTGTCAACGTGGTCTGCTGGTAGAAATCTCTTTTTAGAGATAAGCTCACCTGGGGGGCTAAAAAGGCAACATTTTAGATGATTCATATTATGAATCATCCAACTGACGTTTCATCTAGAGCGCGGTCCGTTTCGAGTCAAAAATGATAATAGCGCGCTCACACGCGTCCCGAATTGATAAATTGTATGAGCGTGATCGACGTGAGCGCGCTATGATCACTTTTGACTCAAAACGTCAGTTAGATGTTTCATATTATGAAACATCGAAAATGTTGCCCTTTTAGCCCCCCTGTACTTTTAATCCCCGAATTGTTTGTTTATTGTTATTGTATTTTTGTGTACGAACTAATAAATAAAATAAATAAATAAGTAATACTAAGTGCACCGATAGTTGCGCGTCGTTGATCAACATGTTGTGAAACATGTCGCTTATTTCTGAAGGGGAGTAAGGAACTAGCGTTGCCCTAAATGTTACTGGATGTAATGTAACTAGTGCTAGACTGTCTAACTAGTATTAAAGACTGCGACTAGCCTAGACGTCTGACATCAAGTGACACCGTGACATCAGCTGGGCCCAAATGCTGTTACGCAGCTTCCGGATCACGAAGGTGTGCCAAGTATACAACACAAAATTTTGATTAACCAAATTCATCACCTATCCACATTACCCAAGCTATTATTTGACATCGGTCCTTGTTACCAATTGTTTGTCGCCACTTGACTGGACCTCAGGCAATACCTTTATCAATATAGGTTGAAACTCATCCATCTTATAATCAAATGAATCCTACTCGTATTATAAATGCGTGTAAAAAGTAGATGTTGCTCTTTAATAAGTCGTATTTTATGAATAAAACAAACATTCGCACTTAATAATGTGATGATGAATTGAAAATCGAGTGATGATTACGTATTTCCATTTGTATTACAAAATAAATAGGTAAAGACATGATAATAGTCTGTTGTATCATTGTTGCATTATTGTTGTCATGTCACAGACAAACAAAAAACCAAACCAAGCATCCTAAATGACATTTTGATAACTTTGTTTCAACCTAAAAAAACCTATTTACACTTGGTATTCTCAAATCATGTCTTTTAGATACCTCTATTTACTTAGTAACAATAACAGTATATTCCAATGTAGGTTGTATCCATTATTTTACACATTATTTTTTTAGTGCAACTTAAACTTGTCATCCTAACAGTTTCAGTATTTTTTGTTTTAAACATTATTATAGCTGCTCCTTTATGTTATTCTGAGACATAATATCTTTACTTCTGATTACTGAAACACAACTTGTCTTTTTCTTAAAATATCTGAGTCTTCAAACTACCCGCAACATCAAAGTATCGGTAAATGAATATTAATAAAAATCGCTCGAACGAAAATATTGTTATGCTATAAAAATGATATACAGTCGAGATCGCGCGCTCTCGCGATAATGTATATTTAATTACTGGACAGTTTTAATTGGAAAATATATTTATAGGCGTCCGCCGTCTGATTTATTAGACCTTAATTTGTCTGTACTTGCGTGAAATATTATATCAGAAAGTTCACTGACGGCATTATTGAGTTGATTTCAGTACTCCATGTCAGTCCGCAATCACTTTCGACGAACACCTTTCTTTTCTTTTTAAACCACAACAACAACAAAAAAAATTTAACAATGTCCCCGTTTTTTACATAACCCTATTTTATAATATTAAAAATATGATGAGATAATAATATTATTCATTGAAGTTTCTAAAATATTATATTGTAAAAATAACAGCAAATAATTTTATAATAAACAAAATTATGAGGTACTCATGTACTAACCCACTTGCTATGCCGCTTACAAACAAAATAAACCACTAAAAACACCAGGACCTTCAGAACCCAACATGATCCGTATCACTAAATCATGATAATTTCTAAGTTAGTCCCCTGCCTTTTAACTTGATAACATTTTATTTCGTTTTTAAATAAAATAGACAACACTAGAGTCAACAAAAGTAAATATACCTTTCTCAAAAAAATATGGAGTCTTAAAACAAAGACTGTTTGAATTAAAAGTAGCATTTTATTTAGTGTAGGTAACCAGAATTCATAATACAATTATCTAGAAAGTGGTTGTTTTCACCAGTTAAAGCTCAATTAAGGTTGTTTATAGGCATTTCGATGGGGTTATATTCGCACTTTTTTCCAAGACATCATTACGTTTCTGCGAATGTAACCCAAGCGCATCTAACGAAAGGTCAGCAGTAAACGGTTAACGATCGTCAAATCACCGGCTGATGGACGCGGCATTTAGCGCGGTCATCAATCACCATGACTTTCTTTACGTGAACACCTGGTGTTTTAAGACACGCGAAAATCTGACTTTAAAATTTTCTACATGAGTGTAATTTTGGTTAAAGTTGAAATCTACATTTATAACCTAGACGTGGGTAATCTCGACCACATTAATGGATTATTTTTTAATCTTTGAAACACATATTTTAACAAATGGGGGATCACATGTTAAAAGCATTCGCAGCAGGTGAGACAAAAAAATACTTGTGTGTGCATTGTTGTTTAATTTGTTGTTGTTGTTCATTGCTCAAACAACCAGTCAATCAAAATGTTCTTAATTCACGAATCATTATCATTATTATTGAAAGCCATTAATGTTCCATTATCTTATGGTTTTTTAAAAAACTTTTTCTTAAGTTACCTTTTTTTAATCTTCTTGATTGTTAGTAGATTCAATCAAATTCTTGACCTTAGCATTTGTTCAAGAAATGTAGACATTGAAATGCTACGCAGAAATAGCATTATTTCTCAATTCAAAATAGCTAAGCAAACGAACAGACAAGCAACTTTGTTTAGCACTATTAGTAAGTTAGATTTAGTAACTTCCCTCATTGGTATGTAGCGTAATCTTGTAATAATTTAAGTTACAACTGCTCGGTAGCGATCTAATGAATGATACGTCTCGCTCGCACGCCCGAACGCATTTATAAAGCCCTGTGCACAACCTGTGGTTTTGCTCCAGATTAATCTGTTGTGCTCCCTACTTTAGCTCCAGTAATGGCGCGTTGACGTCATAACAAATGGATGCTCACAGAGGGGCTGGCGATCCGCCTAGAGCAAATAATGTAATAGGAATAACGTTGTGTAAGCGAATATTATTATAATTGGTAGTAATTAATTTTATGCTAGTTCTTGGGTTTTAGTTTTGCGGTGTTGGAACTTTGTTTCGAGTCCGCAGCTGAGGTTTCGAAGGGACTGAATAGCAACATGGTTAATATGTAAGACTCGTAGTACTTTGATACTTTTTATTTCTTGGCGTAAATTTCCTAAGCTTTTTACTACTACCTATACAAAGGACAGACGTCAAGCTTAACAAAACAAAATAATTGGAAAAAAATGACCTAATTGACAATAGGATACTTTGAATTGTTGAATTGTGGCACAAATGTCACTTGCACATTATTTAAATAGTTCTACATACTCTTTTTTAAATACTTCTATAATTACTAATTTAAGTATTTATAAGTTTTCTTACTATGTAAGTTTAGTATACTTATAATGGTGTCGAAGGAAGTAACAGCAGCTCTGAGAGACGGCGAAGTATATGATTAGCGAGCGCTACCGGCGTTAGGCGAAATTGCTATTGGTGGCCGCTACTGGGTTTAAGGGAAAATTGCTATAATGACGTGTTTAGCGTTACGCGCTGCGACGTGATTGGTGCTCGGGTATTTAAGGTCTAGTATTATTATGGTGTTTTATGTCTATAGAGATTCTCCTACATTTAAGTGTAGTTGACAGGTATTGCGCGTTGGTAATGTTCGCCCAATAACCAATGATATATTGACTAAGTTTAAGGCAAACCAATTGGAATATTAAGGAAGAAATCAAGCTGGTGTGGAAGCGACGTGAATATTTTCTGTTTCTGAGGTGCATTATCACAGATTTAGGATTAAAGAAGATAGAAAGAAAAACGTTTATTTCATCTGGACATCGCAACTTAAAAGATAAAAACAAACAAAACTAAATTAGTGCACATCTTCATCATCAGCAGCCACATGATGTCCACTGCTGAACATAGGCCTCCCCCATAGATTTCCAGAGCTGCCGGTTGGAGGCGGCCTGCATCCACCGAGACCCTGCGACCTTTATGAGGTCATCCGTAGTCGGTAGGGGTGGTAGCACGATCCACTCCGGGGATTCTTAGCACCCCCCGCCCCGCCGTGACCATGGCTGCTAGAGCACATCTTAAGTGCATAATTAATTAATTGATGAGTTTTAAACATTCAATAGATCCTGTATTTTATAATTATCACGTAGTTTAATAAAATCTAATTGACATGTGCCTATGGAAAGTAATAAATTTTCAAGTAAGATGGGAATAAAGATCCTATTGGTTTCTATTACAATATGTTTATAAAGTCAATAGGTAAGTAAGTACTAAGATGTGTCATCTTACTAGTTAATTATTATTCGAAACATGTCCTATACGTTTGAACAACTTGTCAATCATAATCACTCACTTTTGTCACTATGTAACTGAACAACTTAGTTAAATTGTAAATTCGCTAAAAAACCAAATGACCGTTTAATAAATTAACGATAAGTTTTTTACTAGAATTATTTGTTTTTGTTTGATTATTCGGTTAACATAGGAGATCCTTATTAGTAAGTTATCAAGTTGTCCATCAAGTTAGTATCTACATAGTGCCCTATAAGCTTATCTTGTCCATCTGTCACTATAACTTCAAGATCGATATCTTAGTAATGGTTTATTATTGAAAACGTTTCTAGTAGAAGGACTTGTTAGGGGTCTGTTCTAAATAGCTGAATCAACGAAAACTATATTTTTATCTTCATCATATGCCACGTAGGGCATGACATAATTTTGCGAGGCTTTATTTAATAAACTATTTCGATCTTAACTTACTAGTTTATGTCAACAAACGAAATTGTAATGAGTTTGTAGTTAGTTATGAAAATAACGAATTATGAAAAATCTATTTTAAAATAGACTGAAAAACATATGGTCAGTAGTAAGTCATGAATATAACAATATAACATTAATTAGAATTATGAGCGATTGACCCTAGTTGTTTTTGCAATGATAACAGCTGACAAACTTCTTAAAATTTTCTTAGATGTTTGGAAGAAAGAAACAACCAACAGTTTGTTGTCAGAAGTAGGATATGGAACCTTTTACGGAAGAACTTTACTCGTGCTTGCTTGGTTTTTGTTAAAAAATATCGTTGGACCATTTACGTCATATTCCAAATACCAGCCACAAAGAAACTTGAATGAAATGTCTGCAACGTTCAATGGGCATTGCATTCTTGGGATATCCCGTTCAATTTTAAAGCTTACCAAGTTGAGTTATGGGTTATAGTGGGATGAAAGTGGGACTAGATGATGTTCTTAGAGGTGGATAGGTGCGCAAACATAGCTGAGAGTATAAAAACAGGCTCGTCGCTACCAGGCGCGCAGCGTGGAGGTGGCCGGTAGCAGGTAATGATACCACCGCCTTATAGGGCGCGCGTTATGATGCCTTACAGGTTAATGTGGATAAGACACAATTATATTGCGCTTTCTTTGTTAAACCTTTTTATAACGATAATTTAGTAAAAAAAACTCATAATGGAATAGGTGTGTTTATAATTAAAAACTTCTCGCCAAAGTCAAGACACATTCTGGTCAAGCAACGTAAACTTGCGCAAGAAACTAAACTGAATAAACTGATGCCAGCCAGCTGGCATCAGTTTAGGCACAACAGTGCCATTTTAAATACGCCTTTTCAACACTTTATTGATACATGCCAATCATTACATCTTTTTGAAAAAATGGAAGGGAACAAGGCAGAGTGATTTAATATGACCTATCTGATATTACTCGAAATAGGACAAAACTTTGACTTAGAGCATGATGTTAAGAACAAATAAAACAACTATTGCAATGAAATTGATCCAAAAATAACGTTTTACATTATTGAATAAGATAAGATGGAAACAGTGGAAAAAAATAGATTCTAAGCCAGCCCATTATGTAATTGTTGGCTGCAAGTAGTATTACAAATACAAATTGAATGGATATGTAATTTTAAATGCCAACCATATCCACACTACTCTCTCTCACCGGCCCTCGGCCATCCAGTTTGTCCACTCTCATTAAGATCGAACAGTGAGTACTTACGCGCCGTCACATGACGACTCGGGCAACCTCTTTGCGACTTCTGCCTCCCTGGTACTTGCACCTTGTCTAGCTCGACTATGATCGTAGATAACTATAGTTATGTTGAAGCGGCATTTGTCTATGATGCACGCTGTTTACCAACGGTCATGTTTGAAAATTTTAATGATGATTAATTTAATTATTATGTTTTGGGCTATGTCGTTAATCTAGTATAGAAGAGGAGGCCTATAACAGACTTATATTTTATTGAATGTTTACAATAACAGGCAATTAAACCGTACTACAATTACGAGTACGTTTCACTTTCAAGTTGATCTTAGCTTGATAATATTTTTGAGTTTGATAACTACATAGAATTTTCGAAATTGGCGAATTATGAAACACGCTATTTTTAACTCTTTTATTCTTTTGTTTTATTCGCATCAGCAACAACTAGATAATGCTTCAATAGTCAGAAAAATAATGTGCTGTATTCGGTAATGTGATGGTTTTTTAAAGAACGTTGGGGAGCCTAGGTATCACTGGAGTATTAAAATATGATAAGAACTATGGACCTAACTGGCTAAAAGGATTACTGGCGTTCAAGTATTTTGATACTAAAACAAAATTTCCGAAATGTTGGTCGACCTATATACTACTATGTATGTTATAACTAAGTACCATGTTCTAAATATAACAAATAAAACGATGTTTAAATAGCGGGTCGTCCTAAGCGTTTTTTTATACTAAACTATTTATAATAGCAATGGAACTAGTTTTAATTTCCACCTCAAGGTAACAAAATGTCGTGTGTGATGTAATTACCTTTTATAGTGCGTAATTATATGTTTCCATAAAGGTAAGATTAAATTGATTGCATTGCGAAGTATTCGATAATTCGACCAATTTGATTGAGGTTTAATTTTATTGCTTCGATGCGCATGCGTCATGAGGTCGCTTCACTTAAATAGAGCAGTGAAACAAAACATGAGATTAATAGTTTTTTGTTCACGGAATTTCGATTTTTTCAATAACATACGCTCACTTCTTTATCCCAGATGGGCCACTCATATTTTATACGACTACAAGCGGCTGCCCGCGACTTCGTCCGCGTGGAATTTAGTTCAGCCAGCGAGTACAAATTATAGCCCAAATGTTATTTCGATGTTAAACTCTTCTAATTCGGAACGCACCCATAGTTACGCTTATGACAGCAGCCGCCTGTCATCAACTGTCATGCCATACCACGTGATGCCGCGTACATTTTCATATTTTACTTGATATTTTCAACAATTTACAAAATATCTTTATAAATTGTAGCCTATATGTTATTCAGATGTAGAAGCAACATTATTGTAAAGTTTCATCAAAATCCATTCAGTAGTTTTTACGTGAAAGAGCAACACAGCATATCCAGACATACAAACTTTCGCCTTTATAATATTAGTAGGACTGTTGCAGTAATAGCGAACGGAACATTCAGAAGTCCACATTTCGGAGAATTTACGCCCGTTATCTTTCACAGAGAAACCAGAATGGCACTCATGGGTACAGTGAGCCTTTCCAGGTCGCTCTACAACTGGGCCATGACGCTTCCTTTAGCAAAAAAAATTGCAAAAATATTGTAGGTATAACTCAAAACAACTATGATTTAATTCAAAACACTAGAACTTATATAAAAAAGTGTGTTAAGGCAGTGTTCATTATTTCAAAATAATATATTTCTAAAGGGTATTATGGTAAGGGTAAGTGAAAGATAAATAATCTTTCACTTACCCTAAACTAGATTATACGTTCTCATTCAGATATTACTAACACTCAGTGGTGCAAATATATGGCTGCAGCTTATAATTACGTATATTCCTCTGTGTACATATATTTTCAACAGCTGGCACTATTGTTCATAACGCAAGTTAAAACAATATTTCTAAGAAGTAACTTTCTATTCGAATTCTTTTAAATCTCCAAGCAATCTATTAGATATCATAAATTCCAACCAGATACACTATCGGCCAAGGTCGTAGATAGGCCCTTATTAACTGGACACGGAAAACGCATTTGAGACGGTAGCCGGTTCGACTCCTGGCTATCGCGACAGATCACGAGATAAGCAGGTGGGACAGGGCCGGGGCCAGGGGAATAAACCATGTTTAAGTAACGGTAGTTTAACAGTGAAAATATATGATATAATATGCTTTCCTTGGACACGCAGGGAATTTCAGTCCAAAATAAGCAAACCCTAACAATAATTACCGCCTATTGTACTTTTCTGCTTAGCCTTATGGTTGACTGGTAGAGAATGCCTTTTTGGCATTAAGTCACCTTTTGAAACATTCAATGTTCTGCAATGGAGAATAAATATGTCAAAAAATAATGAATGATAAAAACATGTCACTGAAGACACTAGAACAGAAAAAGGAGTTAACAAAACAAAACACGAACGACATTATATGAAAATAAATACAATATAGATATTAAACAACGCGAAAACATTATAAATACTTTTTATTGTAAATAGGCCAATACGAACAGACATACTCATGATGTACACAAAAGTTTGTACACCCGCGACCTCTGATAAGATAAGATATTTATTTCAAAGAATATGGTTACATGGAGTAGTAGACAAATTCTTAACCATCATGTACAGAGCTATAAATCTGGGAAATATTTAAGAATAACCCTGACCTTAAACTTGTGCCCAATATCCATAAAAAGCCGATGTCGATGATGTGAACTCAGCATACCTACGCTATGTTATGTTTTGAAAACAAAACCTGGTTGCGCCCGTGCCTGGGAGGCAACTGCATTCGTGTGCTAACATTATTTACCATTTTTCTTATCTCGTATGTTGAAGGGTAATGACCTAAAGTATAGGATTGGTTCTGTGAACTTTTTATAAAATTCAGGCAGCAATGTATTGTTGGGTAAACCCTGGTTGAACTTTCGTGCCTAATACGCCAAGAAGTTTGCTTTCGTTCATTTCTGAAATTTAACGTTTTTTTAATTAAAACTTTGATCAAGTTATTTTTTGTAGAATTTTTCTAGAACAACCTTACTTTAAGATCGTCAAATCTTACTAACAAAAAAACATACAAAATATAAATGAATACAATCAAATTAAATGTATAATTTATCCAACTGAATATGTCTCTACCACTGGATCGCAACGTTCTTTCAGGACTGAGAAGACCCGAGCTCAGCAGTTACTCTTTTCAACACGTTTCTTTTTTTATTATAAAAGTTAGACATAAACTTTTAACAAATAGTCATAGCTGGCCAACAGCTTATAAATAGTGTTACATGCAATTGATTAAATTAAACAAAAGCAATAATTAACTTAACGCAAAAGTCTAGTTTATTTCATTAGACATTTTATGTTCATTAGTATTGAATGAATAGTAATCGCTTGACGTCTTTACTCGATAATCAAACGCTTATTAGCGACAGTTTAACGTCCACTTAAGAAATTCCCTCAGTCCTAACTTGTTGTATTTCTCACTTCAAATACGCGGTTGAAGACATGTTTGCTGCGTTCAACTGCTTTCCAAAAGAATTTCAGGAGAAATTCATATAAGAAGATTAGTTCAAGAATACTGCCCCCTGCACCATGATATGATTCGATCTAGGTGAAAATGATGGATAAGGCTCCTCTTAACTTTGAGTTTTCATACTTGCCGGCATTCCACGTTAATTATAGGCAAGACTAGCTTATCAATGTAATACATTCACAGATAATCATATTTATTTACTGAAAATGACTTCGTTATTGCAGCATTTTTTGTCTAAATAACTAGCTCAAGACCAGCTTAATAGCAGGTTAGTTTCATTTTGGACCGCTCTGTCCCGCTGTTTTTTTTTATTATTTAGCCCAAAAGTGAATAAAAATGTGCCCAATCTAATAATATATCTAATAGTTCCAACATTACTTAGTACTTATATTTGCCATACTGAAAACACCGTATTAAACGCAACGTTCTAGTCAATTTCAACTAGTAACCAGCAATTCTATAAAGGTCTCTTGCCTCCCAATTCAATAACTCTCGAACAGTCCATATTATTAAAAATTCCGTAATTGGTTCCTTGCACTTAGCGGCTAACAACATAATTACTTCGCTTTCTAACCGGCGTATCGCGGCGGCCCCTTTGCCCCGATAAGCGTATTCATACGTTCGGTCTTATTTTGTGTTTTTTCTCGATCCCTTACAAGCGACACGGAATGAATTAAGCTACCGTATTCTGATACGCGCCGTTCGGAAGCCCGCCTGCTTCTAATCGTCTTACTTTGTCGATGACGTGGGTTAATGAGAAATTTTGATTTGCTTTTGTTTCTTGTAATAGATCTGAAGTAACCGGAACCATTAAAGCTTCATATGTGGCAAGCTATTCTGGTCTTATCTGTCATATTCATAATAACCTTTCTTCTGTCGTCACTGTCTGCTTGATGAAATCTTTGTTTTTCTTTAGCCAATCAATTTATAAGGTTTTGTTTTAATCTAAGGGTACTTTATAAGTAAATAAAAAGAAGAAAAGGGAAAAAGGAAATTCATATTTATTTATTGAACTGCATAAAAAATATAACAACAAGTTTGTACGAGAAGCCCTCGACTACATGCAAATTATTTAGGTTTGTAACTACAAGTTTGTAAAATACCTATGTTTTTTAATACTTATGTGAACACTCGGTTCCTACCCACTAAACTGAAACATGTTTTACAGGTTCTACTCGTGTTTTTTTTTCATTTTCTAACCCGGTAACGGTAGTCTAAATGGAATCCAATATTCCAGTATCAATAAAATCCAATTTATCATTCTACCAGTTATTAGTATGATTCCAGGCAATTTTTATTAATGACCTAGGACTTAGATAATTTGAAAGATAATATTGAGTTGACCATAACATTTACCTTCAATCTCCTCGTCCTCCAGCCCTCGCCGATAAGGTCCTGCCACTGGCTGCTAATGAACTCGTTAATGAGCTCGTGAACTTATCACTTATCGCCGATAGGGGGTATCACGACGCCGAGCGTGCCAGCCTTGGGACCAGAGGAGCCAGGGCCTACGCCTGGTCGTCCAAACACGTACTTAGCGTAAATCGTAAGTCTTTAGGCGTTGAAAAAATGTAAGAAGATTTCGAAATTCATTTGATTCTGGATTGTTTAGGGTCCTGAAGTTTCTGAAACAGTTCGTTTGGCAGAACAAATTGGCTGGTGAGGTTTCCAAAAATAACATTATAGTCGGTAATCTTATTGGATACCTATGACTTCGATAACCGCTTACCATTAACGCCTTCTGGGAGCTTTTTACTTTCTTTTTTCCTTTGTTTGTTCAGCCTGATTCCTTGCCCAACTGATTCCTTTAAGCTATATCCATCCTGTTCATAAGACACAGCATCGATAATGCTCAGTACCAGTTTTTTGATGAGTCGCATTGACTATTTGATGACAAGCAGTTAAATTATGTAGCGGCAATATAACAACAAAAACAAATTGGGTTTGAACCCAAAGTGTTACTGCAGAAGCAAACAACACAATACCATACATGATCTGGGTGTTTCACACCCGGCAAGACCTTGGGTCTCCCACACCCAGGTCGGCTCGATGTCACTCGGAAGCCGATACTCATTAAGAGCTACCGGGCGAGCAACAGGCGCTCACATAAACTGCGCCTATCTCGCTACACACTTTACTTACTATACAGGATGATGTAAGTTTTGACTTCAAATATACTTAGCAAAGCTTATACGTTATTGCAACTGTTTCACTGAATAAAACTCGCTCTAAAATCTTTTTGGTTCTGCTAATTTAACTTTTTTTTTTCGTTTTGCAGTTTGTAACACATTAAAGTGGCACACTTTATATTAATTTCAAACTTAGGTTTATGTTTTAAATGAGACACTAAAGCGTTATATTTTTTAAAAGGTTTGTCACTAAAAGTACACCCCTCTAATAAGCCATACTGAGCTCATGTGCCTTTACTCAGCAGCTGAGGGTTCAAAGCAGTTCATCGTTTTTTTATCAGCGACTATAAATACTCGTTGTCTTTTTCACAAACTAGCGTGGTGGTAGGTGATGATATGATATATGTTGGTACAGTCAGGGCCAATAGTGCCTGATCATTTAATGCTTCGTTATACTGGCTAATTTGACATCTCCTTCAATTGTTCTATGACAACTCAAGCAAAGTTAATGTGACTTAGTTCAAAAGTGCGTTGATTGAACCAGTGTTTGTGGTACCATCGTTTTTTCTGAGTTCTAGAGATAATGTTTTGTTTTGTGTGTTGTCACATATACATAAATTTTTATTACATCGGTGAATTTCCAAAAGCATCAAAATTGCATTACAAAATAACTCACACAACAAACTTAATATGTTGCATTGTAAGTAATTAAATAAGGAGTAAAGTAGTGTCGCACCCTGTGCACAGTCGCTGCGCCCGCGCACGCCGCGGATTGAGTCAAACTCCTTATCTCGGGCCCTAATGGCCCCGGGAACATGTCAATTCATCACTTGCATGTCTCACACGCTTTTATTTCTCTAAATAATCCTTTTTTACACCACACTTTTATAAGGACAGACTTTATTTTTATAAGCTACCTCCTTATAAGAGTGTATTGGGTTTTACAAGCTAAATACGATCTGTTTAACTGTACAAAAGCTTTAATAGTATTTTCTAATTTCTGATTTAAATTAACAATTTCAGTAGATTATCACCTTACCTTGAAACGTCATTTATAAAATAATTGTTAGGATTCGAATAAGAAAATTAGTTACAAAAATCGCCTACATGAGATTCTATTTGTGAAGGAAGATTAATTATCACAAGGTAACTTAAAGGATAACTTAGATAAATTCGAACTAACTACAAATAAAAGTATGGCAATAAACAAGTATTACTCTAGCAGATATTTTGAACTTAGTATTCTGTTTTAATTTAGATTAATTTATAAGAATCAAATTGGCGGTTCATGTTTTTTTTGTGCAAACAAATCTTTCTTATCTTGATAGTATTTTCCATAGTGACAAGAATAACCCGTACCCGGTTATCTTATAGGAAGGTCTTGGTTACTTACTGAAATAAGTATTGTTCACCGATATCAAAACCCTTAGCGATTCTCACTAACCTCACTTCACATCTTGATCAAGCACGTTCACTTCAATCGTCTTTATTATCTTATTGCATGCCAATTGTTTTTGGGTAGATGTTAAAAACTGATAAGTTTTATTAACTACATTTTCAAATTCTTATTACTGCACATCTTACATTATTTACTTGCATAAAACAGTATGGCGACTCGCTGAACGCAGTGGTAAAGAGCTCTGCTATGCTTTCCTGGTTAGCGCCAAATCTCAACTCGGTCGTGGTCAGTAATCTCTAAAATTTAATTTCAAAGGAAGCGCATTGATGATTGAAGTAAGCGTGAAGCACCGAGATATGAAGTGATGTTAGCCGGAATGCCACCCCTGGTTGCGACTTCAAGGGTTCTATTGCGGGTTCGAGTGCCGCATAAATAAATTCAAACTTTGGTTGATGAATTAGATATTTTTGCTGGTTAAGAGTGTTTGTGGTACCATCGTTGTTTCTAGGTTCCATGAAATGTTGTTATATTTTTGTTGTCACATATTTATTTATTTTTATTACATCGGTGATATTCCATAAGCATCAAGTTTATGTAAATTGCTGTTTAACGTAAACAAATCACGTGTGAAGTTATAATAAAGAGTGGGTACGTTTTATTGGTCGTAAACATTCGGCAGTTAAATGTATGCGTAAAGTTTGATACGTTTTAGTGGTACCCTACTCGCAGATCGTCCAGGCAGGAATAGATAGTTGATATATGTATTTACCAACCTAGAACTATTTTTTATTTTCTGTAGCTCAGTTGGATTGGAAACCATCTGAGCTACAGAAAATACTCGTTGTGGAGCAATGAAAGCCGGGTGGGGAATGGGATAGGTGACTACATCGATGAAGACTTAGTGATGTATTTTGCAAACATCCCGGGCTTCAGTAAGCACATTAAGCAGGTTGTCACGGCTGGCAATTAACGATGTCATGGACGGTGTGTCAAGCCTATTCGGAGGTCTTAGGGCGGCTTGATAACATCTGGCAGCAAAGTACTAAGCAACTTGACTTGCAGGGGTGCCTGCAAAATATTTACTGTTTTTGCGTTTGCGGATTGCGGCCATCTCATAGTTGAGTTTGTTTGTCATCATCAGGACGTTTGAGGCTTAATAAAATTAAATAACTAACTGTTCTGACTTGCTGTCTCGGTTTTTCAATAATTTTGTGTGTAACAAAAAAGCCAACTGCTCTAAAACGTTCTAATTTGATAAATTCGTCAAAATAGCTTACTAGAAAATATTATAAGATTTATAAAGGACGTTTTTAGGGCAGGTCTAATCCTGTTCCAAATGGACCAAAACTGCGGCGGAAGCTGCGTCTGAGTGTTCCGATAGCGCCGACAAAGGCACTAATACGTTTAGTTGCGCCTGCGCCTATAAATCAGTGAGGCCGTAGTTATCACGCGATTAAGACGTCGCTCGAGATCTGATGAGCGAGGTTTACAATTGACGATTTTGGAGACCTTAGTTGACCAGCATATTTTTGACTGTGATCGGTGGTTGACTGGTGGTTAACGGCCACAAACAAAAACAAAAAAATAAGAGGAAATGAATAAACACCTATAGCTACAATCAGAATTCGTCTGTCTGTTGGTCCTTTCAAAAGCCCTTATAACTTAGCTTCCTGGATTATTAAGTATCGAATGTTCAGTGCCGGAAATAAGTGACCAGTTTTTCATAGTTAGTTAAATAAATCGTTTTTATAGTTTAATTTAAAGTTATTCTGCTGTTTCCGTGGTAACTTGTTGTAAATGTAGGTAATCTCGAAGTTCATATTATTAAATCGTGAAAATTAGATATTAGTGTTATTAAAATGAAATATTTTTTTTTTTCTAATTGAAATAAATAATCGGTAAATTGAGACAGCAGCACATAGGCACACAGGTATTTCCGAAACCAAAAAAACAGTTTTGTTATTATAAGATAGAATAAACATATTCTTCTTTACTATAGATTCAGGCTAGACTGTTGAGTCTGGACTCATAATCCTTTTTAGTCTCATCTATTTGGCACCACAGGTCGCTGGTCTGATCTTTCTAAGATAAACATTCATGTGATGACAAAAAATATGTTGTCTTACACCAAAATAGTACAGGCACTGCTGAGTTTAACGTCAGATGATCTCAGTGTACAAAGTGTCAGATATTTTCCCTAAATTATTTAATGTACTTGCGCATAGTGTTTTTAAATCTTGCCGTGTAAATCCCGTTCAAAGCGTCAATGTGTTTGAAACATTTCGGGGCCACACTCGCCTGGGCCTTAATTAAAGGAATCTCAAACGTCCATGTAGGAATGCCGTTGGGTTTTTATTTTCACAGTAGACACAGGTACGCAAACAATAATATTGGGACCTGGGCGATTTAATTAACTGTTTTGCTGTGTTTATTTTTTATTAGTCAGATTTTATGGTCTTGACAATTTATTTGGATGAGTTCTTATTAGATTTAGTCTTGTTGTGTATTCTGATTCAAAAATTGTATCGAGAGAGAAGTGAATTCTACAAAGACAGATGAGATCCTAACGAGTGACGGTAAACTCCGTCCTCATAGTTACAATTAGGTAAGATTTCCTTTATTTCACACAATAAGAGTTACGAACACATTAGCAAGCACTTTTAAATAAAGATACAATTTTCAGTGGATTTTATCAGCTGCAGGTGTTTTACCTTGTTTCCACTGGTATCCTGCAGTTTATGGTAGACTGTCTATATCACGGTTAGATCTTTCCTTGTCTCATAGTTAATACTAGGTATTGATTCCTCTGGTACACTAGGTTTAGTACCAGAGGGTGACCAAAACACACTAAAAAAAAAGTACCTACATTTCGTTACTTTAAAAGTATTTCTAGATAAAACTATAAAGCTGGTAACGAGTAACTTCAATAGTTACAAGGCATTTTATTACTTGGCATTTCACATATTGAACCATGGTAACATAATATTACTGGTCACTTTACGTTTCATTCATTTCACAAATTCATTAAAAAACAATTCAAAATAAATAACTGTGGCGGGCACGAAAAAACTTATGTGGTTTCATGGTATAACAGGACTTGTTACAGTACACGTGTAGGCCAAAAGGTGTCTTAGGAACAAAAACAGTTGTTAACTTCAGCGTGTAGATTTTTGGTCAGCATAAAATGAAATATCAACAAAAGCATCTACTCGTATCTCTTTTATTGATTATTTCCTTTTTAGTAGTTAAGAGTCATCTTTTGTAACCTTTGTGTCGATGTTTAAGTGTTTATATTCTAAAAAACATAGGTACCTTTATATTTTCGAACGGAAAACATGGCTGCTCTGTTTGTTACCTCTCAAAAAATTGTGTTACCCATATCGCCAACTATATTGAGAGCGTCGTGGCCTAGGGGTTAAACACTGGCTTGGAACCCAGTCGCCCTGAGATCAAATCTGGCCGAAACACATCTACTTACCTGTGTTTATTGTACACTTCGTGGCCAACTCTCCAATAGTGGAAAGCACCCATAAAAAACCCAAGCACCCCTCACCACGTTGGGTTCAAATTCCCTCGGCGAAGTGTAGACTTCTGAATGTTCCCTTCACCATAACGGCAATGACAATCCGTGTGCATCTGACTACCCCATTAGGGAGGGTATGTGTTATATTGCCATCGAGTAAGCTGATATTAGAGCATCTTCAGCTGTATTATCTGAACATTTCCTGAGATCCATGGTAACATTTATCTTACCCACTACAACCTACATTTATTTAATTAAACCGTAGCAAGCGTTATCATTAACCAAACTCGAAAATATAACACAAAACAATGGAATGCGCAAACCTGCGCCAAAAAGACAGTTGCAAATTTAAAAATATCGATTATGGAAGTCAAACCGGGACCGGCCGGGCAACTATTTCGCCTCAAAAGGGAACAAATAACACGTCGTTCGATAACAACACTCGGGAATCGATTTCGAGAGTAACCATTTAATTATTTTATCGATAATCTCGCATCGAGAGGCCGAGGAAAATAAGAAGAGATGCAAGTAATCGTCGCTTAGCTGACGCACGGTAGCCGCCGGCGCTGCGGCCGATTTTATCGTCTCATAACCGACTCGATTTATAAGTATCGATTATACGTATCGCTCGATACGCGCTCGCGGTCATTCGGCGGGTTTTTTCGCCTAACCTACCGCATCTAAATAATAATTTGGTTAATTAATAGTGGCGTTTTATAGACACGCCGTAATAATATAGCGAATATGTAATTTGGGTTTGTACACAAGTGCCAATAAGATGGTTTTCTTGTTATTTCTTATACCGTGCTAACAGTACCTTCTTTACTAGTTATAACAAACATTTACATTGGGTTTAGAGATTACTATTCATTGTATCTTAATTCAAATATAATTTTCTAGAAACCTTTTTGACTAAAATATTTTTTTGGGTTTTGACGAATAAAGTAAGCATCAACAAATGGAAGGACAAGTCAAAAATATTCTCCCTCTAATTAATGTTTATTTTTTATTCACGTTTGTCTAGACAATGGTAAATAATAATGATATTCTTTGTTGAATTGTTTAATAGGGTATCTACCTAAAATACCATTATAACTTGGCGAACTCTTTCGATATAATAGCTAAGTGATAGGTATGTCAACAAGTATTACTTTAGAGCCACGATAGTAGAGCGAAAAACATCCAATAAGATTATCGGTCAAAATTCACAAGTTCAGCTATCCACAAACAGATGTCACTAGTGGTATTGCTAAAAACTTGAAAGGGCTCATTAAATCTCTCATGTCTACAGAAAGGTGATATATTTAATCGTAAACATTAATTTATTTGTTGGAAAAAAACAGTTACTGGTACTTTAATGTTTTTTGTACAATAAAGAATATTTGATCTATCATTAAAATTTTGCAGCGCCAACGGCATTTCTGTCTTGTCCGGCGGTTGATTGGTAGATAATGCTTTTAGCATTAGGCTCCTCCTCCTGCTCAAATAAACATAAGTAAATTCATATTGGCAGCTGTAAGTGCTGCTTTTTTAATTTTGGTATATTAATTGTGACTTCAACTTTAGTTTATTTTGAAACTACTAACTTCCAATAATCAAACGTAAAATAGGAGTACCTCTGGATTTCATTTTGGATTGGTTATCAAAAAGAAAGCACACAACACATTTAACTCATAGTTTTTTACCAAAAATGTTACAAAACAATCTGTATCATCTTTCTTCGAAAACATAGATTTTAAAACACCGTTACTTAACTTTTACAGATGTCACGATATTCATTCAATCGTTCCAATTACAAACAAAAGCTTCAAGGACAAGGGAAAATTCGGGAAGTCCGTAGCGAAATGGTTTTATATGACGTGTGTCGGGCAGTTTGTTTATTAGCCAATTTGCATAACTTAACCCTTCGCGGACAAGACGGTTTATTATGGCAAAAAATGGACAAAAGCGAGCGAGTTTTTTGGGAATTAGTCCCGTATATAGGACGGTGGATGTGGCGCTATCGCACAAGTGACGTTTTGTTGGTAAATAATTCGAAGTTTGATTGTTTTTCATAGTCTAATTTCAAAATACTGAACATTAATTAAATCTGTGACGGCGTTATTTATTACTCATCAACAAACAATCGTTTTTTTACATAGTACATTATGATATGATAATAGCTGAATAGTATTTTATACGGCTTGATGACATCTGACATTAAGGTTGCTCACTAACCTTACCCCCCTCCAACAATCCGCACTGAGCTCGCGTGTTGGAGTGTAGCTCGTTGCACCTCATAGTTGAGGTGAGGCCTGTGCCCAGCAGTGGGACGTATATAGGCCGTTTATGTATGTTATGTTTATGTTATTCAAATAAAAAATGTTTATAACTTTTTGGTTTGTTCAAAATTGCTTCCTCTGTAAAATACCTGAATACTTTATAACCGGGAGTTCTAAGGGTTATTTCAGCACAGTACCCTAACTTACTGAACATTAACTGACGATTTCTTTACGACCTGGTGAAAGGCAACGAAAAAATTGGTCCAAATCCATAACACAGCGTGTTGTCTATTTACATTAAAATATAGGCCTATTAAATGTTACTATGAACACTTTTACATTCATACTTTGTGGCAAATTAGTTTATAAAATAAAATTAGAATAAATTAAACTCTAATCCGAGGGATTAAGAGCCATACTTGACAAATTAATGCTAAGTTATGCTGTGAGGCAACTTGATATACTTAAAAATCAAAGTATGATATTACGTGACGTGTCAAATGTAATTTATAGGGCAGTTTATTGCTCCCTAATGAAGTGCTGTATATTTTACTAATAAAATGATGTTTCAATCCAATGAATATATTACAAATTTTCTATTAAATTTCATATTAATGAAAGTTTTAGTAAAAGAAACGGGGCTTTCCTGACTTGTCCAACTTTTTAACCTGATAAGACTAAGAGTATATTTTTGTGCCACAACTCTGGTCTAAAAGCTTATAGACTGGGTACCTAAGGACCTAAGGCGTCCTTGAGGTAGGTCGAAAATGTGGTAAAGGAAGCACAAAATCTGCAACAGTGTAAACGGGATTTTAAGTATTCATAGTCTACGCTATATTGACTGAAGAAGAGAAAAATACCTGAATAAGCAAAAAAAATAGTCCTTCTCAAAAGATACCAAAACCAATTTTTTTTTAAAAGTTTTCATGAATTAAAGATCTTATAGTAACAAAAACATCCAATTTTTGTGGGAATTTGAGGTACTTACAAGTATAATTGTCATTTTTCATAACAAAGATAATAATAACAAAATCATTATCTTTTAAATTTCACATTATTCTAAAAATATCATAAACACAGTTTATTCTAAACTTAATGAAAAATATTTCTGTATCGCCCTGTACTGTACTGTCTATTTGACCACCCGATACAATTACTCTTTGCAGGTACCTTTTTAAACTTAACCCTTTGTTCGTTGCGTCAACACAAAATCTAACAATGTTGACACTACATTTTTTTTGACAAACACACATTTAGACCAATTCTCGCTTTTAGAAAAAAATACACCGCCAAAATTTGACCATGGGCCTTTTTATAAAAAGGTATAGACGTGTTTTTTGGTATTTGCATAGGCGAAATGGGTTGTAACTGTTACGGCTAAAATTTTATTACCGTTTTAGGGTTGGAGAACCAGTTTTTTTTTATGTACATAAAATGTAAAATGTATGCATAGGTGGTTATCAGGTTAAAACTCTAGGAGCATATAATCTGTTCCTAGGACAAATCTCTTATCATTAACGCTATCTGTATGGCAAGGTAGGATTTAATTTTTATTTAACCTAATGAAGGAATTCATGTCTTTTTTTTTGGGAAGGAAGCTAAGACCAAAATCCGCTGGATCAAAGTATGATTTGTATCTTTTGAGACATAAGTAACTGGGAGGTATAAATCATACGAGTGAATTGCGTACATTTGGCTCTAACACATCAATATTAAATTATTATTTCTTTTTTTTAATAATCTCGGGTAATTAGTATTAGAAGTCGTTAATTATTATTTACTAGCTTTTCTTATTTATCAACTTTGTATTATTTCAAGATTTTTACAATATTATCTATCTCAAAACGGCAATTTAATGATCTGTCTGTAAAAATGAACAGCCACCAGTGACTTGAGTGAAGTGCAGTTACTTTACACTTCACAACAAAAAATACTAACAAAACAGTTAAGTCTCTAACAGTTTTAGGACGTACAAAAGACAATTTGAAACAATACTCGGTCGGACAGTAGTTCTTCAGCTACCACCAAAAAACTGTAACGGTCCAATTTTTTCTCAACGACCATTTTTTTAACCCTTTAATCGTTATCGAACAAAACAGTCCACCCTGATAGATTATGCAAAAACCTAACTGCTCGTCCTATTCACTGTATCAATTCCCAGGCTCACATGAAAGGAATCCAACGGCAATCGATATTCACAAAGATGACACCTTGTTTGAATATTCATCTTTCCCATGAACTCCTCAGAACGGAAGGGTTAGGGTGGATCCGTATAGGCAAATTCGATTATCTCCGACCATTCTCACGCACATCTCCCGACGCAACAATAAATCTTTGCATACAAGCTATAATAAAAAAACGCTATTAAAAAACGAACTATCTGTACCCTCGTCTGCATAAGAAAAGTCCCATACACACCCAAATTATACGCCAAGGTGACAAGTGTTGCTCCCCATCAAGTACGGAGTAACCCCAAAAGATTTCGCGCAACACTGAATAGAATACTTTATGCGCGCGCGCAGTTTTTTTGCCTACCTGTGTAGACGTGGGGACAGTCTATTTGCATTTTTTTTGTATTATACCCTTTCAAATTGTATCTTAACCCTATTCAATAATGTCAGGGGTTAGGTTGCACTTAATATTCAAAAAGGGCAGGTACATTTCTCTTAATATTCTCGCATAAATTATAGTCAGGTACATTTGGCCTATTGTGCATCGCGAAATAGGGCGATGCGCGAAAGGGTGCAAGTCTTTTTTTACTTGTGCGCCAATTTGACTTGTATTTGTGCAGCCGTATGAACTATTTTTATAGGCGTGACTGAAAGACATTTGAGCATAAAGTCGACTTGCAAGCGGATCTGCGACTTTTTACTTCCTGAATGCGCTAACCCGTTTCCTTTGTAAGAATTTATGCAAAAAAGTTCTACCCATCCTATTTTTTTATTCAATACAATTTAGGGCTATGCACATTATGCAAATGCGCGCATAAATTTTAATACGACACACGAGAGCTTGCTGTCGAAGTTTGCTTCTTTACAGTGTGCATTTAAAGATGAGTTTTGAGTGTTTAGAGTTTGTTATTTTTTGTGGATTTATAAGTAAGTATGCAATTTTTTCGTGTCGTCGACTGTTTAGAACTGTTCTTTAGGATTTTTTTCTCAGGACCTCCGTCTTACCGTTATAAGGTGGTCTTTTTATTGTCGCGAGTGACATATGAACCGGGACCCTGGATTTGGATTAGAATATGTAATTACTTCCTTTACGGTTTTCGGAAACGGTGGTTGGGGGCCGTTAGTTTGTTGGCAACTTGGCACCTTTGACTAGTTGTGGTCGCGGGTACACATTGAACCTATATTGTCATGTAAACGGCTTTTGTATACTAATGGGAACCATTGTATTGGTTGCAGGAAAACTCTTACTACTTTGGCCTTAGACTTTGGAACGTTTTTGAAGACAAACGATTAAACGTAAAGATAACCTTTTGACATTTTTATCGTAATCATTGAATATTAAATCTAATTCAAGTTACTCTAAGACCGCATTTCGATACAAAGTAACGACTTCTCTTGCTGAAGCATCAAAAAAAGGTATATTTTCAACAAAAACCATAATAGTAAAAGCTATTGTCCTACGAACCCTTTCCTTACTTAGTCATAATTGCGCAACAGCTCTAGTTGCGTAATTACTTAACATTTAACCAGACCATTTTTTAACCAAAACGCATTAGCAATAATGTCTTTGGGCCGACAAAACAAACAAACCTCAGGTCCGTTATTGAAAAAAGTCCCACCGAAGGGCGGTTCCCTGATTGTTGTCAAAAGCGGGCTTTTGCAAAAAAAACACAAGATTTTTTTGTTAAAAAAACGACTTGCTCCCTTTTTGCGCCCGACCCATTGTCTCCGCTCTATTGTTTTGCCGATTCGAAATATTTTTATGCTTTCCGGATGACGATAATGTTTTTGACTTATTTTCGATAACTATTATTTGGTGAATTTATTGTTACTTTGTCCATTGTTTTTGTTGCCAGATTCCTATCGTTCAAATTAACAAGTGGCGATATTTATCGTTATAAATAGTAATTCGTGCGCGGATGCCGAAATTTAACGGCGTTGTAAAATCGCATAATGACATGTTCGGTGACAGTTTTGTAGTTTGAAATTAGCTAGATGATAATTAATGACAAGCAACATGGAAGTTTAAGCAACTGTAGAGGAAACGGGACCAATTGTCGACAAAATCAAAGTTCATCAAGCAATCGAATACAAGGTTATAGTACCTAATCAATACTGATAACCAATAACATACTATTATGGGTAAGAATTTTTTTTAGTCAAGTTGATACATAATCTCATATATGCAGCAGTGCAGATCCACATAATAAACTAGTGTCAGTTGACGACTTGCCCTGGATTGCTGGCAGTGAAAGCAGGATAAGAAGTGTTATGATTGATTTGCAAAAATATCAATAAATAGATTAGTTTGATACCAATTCATAGCAAATATTTAGCTCAAAGATAGCAAAAAACTTTCAAAACAAATATGATTTCATGTGATAAGGACGATAACCTGAATTCTCAAAAGTACCTACCTATATCATAATTGAACCTATATCAAAATTGAGCACGCCTTCAAACTAAACTCTACAGATTTGAATGCCTGCTCTACTAGCACGGCCTGTTTAACTTCAATTAGTATTAGTTAATTCTAAGAAATGTATCTCAATTCCGCTAATTTTGGGAGTAAGAAAAAAAGAACTGGTAGAGCATACATTCAATTTTGTATTACAACTAAGTCCCAGTCAATTCAGCGACCTATCCCTAATTCAACTTTGTCATATGTGCATTAATTATTCAGGCTATTGGCAGCAGCTGTCAGCTCTGAAGAGGCCTAACAAACAATACATTATCAATATGATTCAGTTTATCTGGCACCTTTGGCATTGTGATGGTAATGCACTCGCACAAACAGCCGCCGATCGCGACCTACCCGCTATTTGAATAATTTACTAATAAATCATCTAATGCGCAATAATGGTAATTTTATTAACAAATATTGGAAATGAGATAATTTATTGCAATAACAGCAATTTTTCATCATATTTGGCAGTGGCAAAATTTTTAAACTACATACAGGTGTCACTTATACAGTTAAAATTTAAAGCTAAGAAAAATATTCATCTAGTAAAAGTATGTAGTTATTCATTTTAAGTTTGAAGATCAATCTAGTTCCGCTTAATTGATATTGATATTGACGCAATAAAAACTATTTTGATGTTTTTTTTTAATTTATTGAAATAAATGTAAATAATATGAAACAGCTTTTTTAACTTTAAGAGAGCGTCGTGATCCAATGGTTACATACAACAACCCGGACAACGGCGGCCGTTTGAACCAATTGTTGCTAACCAAAAAAATTCGCTTCATACACTGTGGGTGGGTATGAATGTTCTGTTCACTTAAAGTCACTTAACCGATTGTATGTTTTTCTAAAGTTAAAGTTTCAGAGTGCAGATAACTATTTTTATAGTTTTGGGAAAGTGTTTTTGCTGGTTAATTGTTATATGTTAGTTAATATCAAGTTTTATTATACACAAGGTAGTCAGATCAGTTAGATCGGGTTTGATCATCAAAAAAATGACACCTAAAAAGCGCAACGTCACAAAAACAGCTGCAAAAACGAAATATTAGTTGCACAATTAAACGCGACCTTCGCCCTTCGTATGTAAATCGCATAAATATATCTTTTACTTGTATCGATAGATCCCATTCATATGTTAATGTAACCCTTGCACTATTCGGTGACATTGGAGGATCGTCATTTGCATTGCTAAGCGGCTTCCTGTGACTATTGACGATCGATGATTGTTCGATTTTTGCGTGTAACGGAATGGCAGATGTTTCGAGTCAATGCAGTAGTTTGCGCGTTTTGGCAGTAGATGGCGGTAGGTGTTTCCAATTCAGTTTGTCACTCAACAATGAAGAATATACTTATTGCACAGCAGAACAGTTTGTACGAGCACGGAGGACATTCGAGGGTTCAAAAAAAAGACCGTATCTTCATTTAATTATTAATCATTCCTTCAAGAGAAACAATCTAAAGGATTGATAATCACCAATCTTTCAAATAGTTCTTGTAATTGCTATAAAATATTGTTAATTGTGATGAAGGACATTCAATTTTATTTGGATGCGATGTCCAACTTGATATTTTAACTAATTTTCTGCAGCCTTAATCACGGGATAGCTATGATACGATATGATATGATATGATATGTAATCGATTTTTAGTTGTCATAACACAACAGCATTGTTTTATCCACTCACAATATCAAAAATATATTTTCATGATTTCAATGGAAAAAAAATAGTCAGAAAGTAGGTCTCCAATAAGGTTTGTCATTATACCTCATAACATGGGATTGTTGTTTAATATCACTGAATAAAACTCGATGAAAATGTCATAAAAAATCATATTTCAAAAAGTGAATTTAGTTTTGCCTAATAAATAACTGGTATAGTCCAGTCATTATAGTAAGTTCACCTCGGAATTCGAGATACCCAGCTGTAAGTCTGTAAATACTTGTATATTGACACCCTAAAAGTTGTCTCAAAACCTACATATGGCAGGGTGTACGCAACTATTAAATTTCAAGGTCAAATGTCACAAAAATCGATTTTTTGTAAATATCTCATTTCCTTTGGGTTTTTTGCTATTTGTATGTATTATCAATATTGTAGAATACTAAAATCTCTACAAATTTTGTATCAAATTTTTTTTCATACGGTGAACCGTTTTCGAGATAGAGGGCGGAGAGCGCGCGGTCACAGCATCATTTCAGGTCAACCGGTGCCACCGGTCAAAAACTTAAAAAGTGAAAAAATGTGAAAAGTCTCGATCATCTTCGTTATCTGCATTACGTCAAGTTTACAGAACTTAATAAAGCTGTGCAGCTTTCAAATATTCCACCAACAAGTGCAGCTGCTCATCAACATTGTAAAAACAACAACGTTGTCGAAAATCGTTTCGCATTGCCCAACCCCATACCTGGGGTTCCAAATCATGCCCTAACCAAGTTTGAACTTGATAATATACACGTTGTTGTTTTTACAATGTTGATGAGCAGCTGCAGTTGTTGGCGGAATATTTGGAAGCTGCACAGCTTTATTAAGTTCTGTAGACTTGACGTAATGCAGATAACGAAGATGATCGAGACTTTTCACATTTTTTCACTTTTTAAGTTTTGTGACCGGAGGCACCGGTTGACCTGAAGTGATGCTGTGACCGCGCGCTCTCCGCCCTCTATCTCGAAAACGGTTCACCGTATGAAAAAATTTTTGAAACAAAATTTGTAGAGAATTTTGTATTCTACAATATTGATAATACCTACAAATAGCAAAAAACCCAAAGGAAATGAGATATTTACAAAAAATCGATTTTTGTGACATTTGACCTTGAAATTTAATAGTTGCGTACACCCTACCATATGTAGGTTTTGAGACAACTTTCAGGGTGTCAATATACAAGTATTTACAGACTTACAGCTGGGTATCTCGAATTCCGAGATTCTTACCTAATTTAGGCTTAAATGACTGGACTAGTAGTGCTACCGGTGTGTAGTAGAGTCACTTTGGTAATATTATCTCTAGATATGCTTTATTTAATGTTTATGTCCTATTACGAGGATAAACGTGTTAGTCTTTTTTTTCTTAAATTACTAAGTTGTTCTACTTGAATGAAAAATATGGCTTTATCTACAGATTTCTCATGCCTTTGGAAAACTTCAGATAACAATTTTCATCAAACCTTTCACTGTTACGCAATCATTTTTCGCAAAACTACTTTTAAAGTTATAAATTGCTTTCTCTTCATGAAAAAGATCATATAGCCACAAATTGAACCGTGCGTACGCGCATCCCAGACGACGCCGTGTGTTATTTCTGTCACATTGTCATTACGAGACGGTACCGTCCAAATTGCACTGATGCCACTATGCATATTCAACGATTTCATTGTCTCTACCAGTATTGTACCACCACCACTGTACCGAGATCTACAGAGTGTTGTACCGTCCTTGTATTTTTGTATCTTTTGTTACAGGTAAGAGGGGCGTGTGGGGTCTTGTTGATTTGGTTGAGTGCACAAAAGACGGCTCGTAAAATGTCAAGAGAGACTTGGCTGAACTGAAAGAGTGAGTGTAAATGTGGAGGTGAGTTGAGTTAATCACGGCTTGAGCATTGTTCTAAGTGATGTCTTGCGCAATTGTTGGTATTCGAGTGATGTTAAGAAAGGAAAAGAAAGGCTTTCTCTGAAATTCTGTAGATTAGCAGCAAGTTCATGTTAGGAGAATATCATTTGATCCTCCTACAAACATTCGTAAGCATGATCATGTCTGTATGTATTGGTCTTGGTATTTCTTTATTTTTCAGAGTAAGTGTCTATTCGCAAACAAATTATATTTAGGTTTGTTTATCAGTTGTCTAGTTTTTTAGTATTTGCTTGCACAATATGAAAATGATTTGCACAGTAGTTGAAGGTTATTTATTTTTAGTAGTTGGGAACTAGGAAAGAAGTAGGTATGCACTACCTGAGTAGGTTTTTTAAAATCTGAAAAAAGAAAATTATTTTTGGTTCTATGTGATGTAATATTGCTACATTTTTAAACCAAGGAAGTGTATGTCTTTAACTACATTTTTATGTAATTTTACAATATTGTATAACCCTAAGTATTCGTTTACAAGTAAGACAAGTTAATACAAACTTTTAATAACGTTTTTATATCAGATTTAGTTAAATAACACTGTTCAAAGATGATATCCGACAGGAAACACCATTACCACCATCATTCAACCACTTGCCTCGAGAGTATAAAATATTCACAGCTGTCAAATTATTGACGTCAATGATAGCAAAGAAGTGTATGCACAGACAGACGGACGGACTTGATGAATTATAGCTCGATTGTTTGAGTCGTCTGAAGCGTACTGGAATGGAGCTAGAGTAATTATCTGTTATAAATGGATCGGAGCCAAATTGGATAGGTAAGGAACTTCTAATAACATCAAATTAGTTTCATAAATTATTCGATTTGTGCAGTATTTATCCATATTTACTTCTCTGTTTTTCTTTTTCTGTTAGAAATAGCTATACCTGTAGAAATACAATCTTTACTTTGTACTACGAGTATGAATATCGTTGGATGTTGTCTTGCTTAACCTTTTATGTTTTTTTTAATGCTTCATTTGCAATGTGTTTTTATAAACATGATATTAAAGTTTATCAGAATGAATACAATATTTATCACAAGAAATTAATTTAGATTAAAATAGACCTTCACATCATTTAATTTCAATTAAAATCTATACGCAACGAAATCAATATTACGCGGGTGTAACCGTGGGGCATAAAGATATTGCGTGAAGACTTTTTGTGACTGATCAAATACAACGCAGGCAAAGCTGCGGGCACAGCTAGTTGTTCATCACATAAATCCAAAGCTGCTTTCACATTATATGAACGAAAAGTAACATTTATCTCCTTTCCCTTTTCATTCAACACTTCCATAAGTTACAAAACAAACATGATGTTTTATTTGCAAATTAATGACCACATCCACCACTGAGAAGCCGCCTTGCAAAAACATTCTATTGACCCATGACCTTAACACTGGCGCTGAGATATGGAGGTGAAACCACCGATTGACAAGTTACAAGGCAGTTTTAAATAATAGCTTATGTTAGGAAGAGTTGGTATTCATTATTAAAACCAAGAATAAGGTAAAAAAAATGCTTACCATTCGTTCATAATAATGAAAATCCTTTCAAAAGATATGATAAGTAGCAATCTACAACTCTTAATCTGCAGTCACATACATAGATAGTCTACTTTTTAAACGATACTTAAGACGGTGTATGTTTTTTATTAGAGTAAAATATGTATCCTGTGAAATTTTCATGAATAAGACGGCCTGAAATTAAGTTTGCCAGAAGTTTTAAAAATAAGTACACTCCAACTAACTTTTTAACATGAGCATTTCTACCTATCCTTGAAACAAAAGCATTTGTGTTTGTAACTTAGTTTGAAAATAACCATGCATTGTATATCATTCTGCAGATAATTACAACGGTACTGCAAAAACTTATTCTACAAGTTTGACCTTATAAAAATACATTTAAACACAATAATTTTACAAGCTGTGCCCAGGTAACGGACTAACAATCTTCTAGACCTCGTTAGCTGGACTCATTAAAGTCTCATTTTATTGTATTTTGTTATAGTGCTAACTAAAAATGATCTTGACAGCGGCTTATCTAGTAAGTAGTTAACTAAATTATACATTGGCAAACAAAAATAAACACTCCTATTTAATTGCTGGAGTTCTTTATTGCTGCCTCTTTTCGCGAAATGAACCTCCTTTTAATCAAAGTGAGTATGTAGAAGGCAGAAAATTTATCTGAATTCTTCAGTTTTTGATTATAATTTTATTTATTTATTTATTAGTTCGTACACAAAACTATAGTTACATTGAAAATAATTAGAACACAGAAAGTACAGGTTAGCTTATCTCTAATAAGAGATATAATCTATACGAAAAGTACTTATTCTAGGTTTATAAGACTGATTCAAATAACCAGCCCTAATGAAACCATGTCGAAAGGTGTCGTTTGGCAATTACTTTCGAAAAATCGTCTGAACTGTTATTCAATAATTCATTAAGGTAGTTTAAAGAACCAAAAACAACCCTCCTCCGCATATTTTGTCATAAATCCTTCTATACTGAATGTTTTGCATAACAAATAATGCCTCACAATACAGCTTTTTAGTCCTAGTAGTTTTGGCTATCCATAAAGTTAAACTAATAAATAAGTTATATAATGATGAAAGATATTTTCGCAATCAACCTTACAAACGGGGGTTAGTCTCGTTACCAGCACGTTAGAAGTGTGTAAATACGCTTAAACTACGTAAAAGGCAAAAAACAAGTCAGAAAATGGCATAGCGTGTGCATAAAACGATACATAGCTTTTACAACAACTGGTAAAAACTCGAGTGTTTTCTTTAGTGTAATATCAGCTATTAGTTGATAAAAAAGAACACTCTCAAAGAATTCCAATTGGCTATTTCTTAAACAGCTGTGTTACTTCTCTCTGTCTACCAATTTGATGATATCCTATGAACAGTTTAACCGTTCACTTTTATAAGCTTTTAACCCGAAGCTGTAGTTCCGCGTTTGAATCTGGACTTGTGAAACACCGATGAAACCCCAAGCACCCTGGATAACCCTTCGCTCAGCAAAGGGTAGCCTTCTGAATGTTCCGTTCAGCAGGACGGTAACAATCAGTGTGACTCGGACTACCCTTTGATGCTCGTATGGTCTTAGCGTATGGTATATTTTCATATTTTCTAAAATGTCTAGTTTGAAGCCTGAATAAATATTATATTACTTTTGTAGCCCTAATTAAATTATAGCTCATTATCAGTGATAATCCTGCACAGAAGCACAGTAGGCCAGCATTCCCCAGCACTGGTAAGTTCTCGTTAGCAATAATTGGTATGCGGTAATGACAGAGTCGGAGGCGTCTCAATTGAGCTAATTGTAATTAAGAACGCGCTGCAATGATGAACAGCCACAATTAGGCGTTCGGCAGACGCGTGCCTAAGAAAAAAACAAGCGGCTGATGTGATGGGTCGCTGGTAACATGGTTCCGTAGATAAAAATCGCTAGTTTGTTCGAGAAAATAGTTCATTGACTACAACATCACATCATCACTTACCATCAAGTGAGATTGCGACAAATGATTTCCCAACACAATTGATATTGAAAACAATGGCATTTGGCTGCCTAAAATTGGATGAGCCAGTTTGATTAGGTTTCATTTCAACAACACAATAGGTAACTTAAGTTCTTTAACGGAAAACTACGATATTCTAAAGTGCAACACCATAACTTTGCGAAAAATAAATCGATTTTATTGTTATTTGATAATTGGTAGAGCTTTAACACTATGAGCTTAATTTTTGTTGTAGAATATGTTGTTTGCTAAAATTATTTTTACTTTTTTTATAATTTTTCTCTTTATGGTGTACAAACAAATTACATTAAGAAATCAGAATAATTTTAGCGAAGTACCAAAGTACTAAACTACCAATTATTCGTATTTATTCAATTGACCCCCCTTAAGGAACCCTAATAATTTAGGTGCTTCCTCACAATGCTCTTGTTCTTTCCCATACCGCTAAAGGCATACAAAAACCACGAGCGGTCAGTATCTGATTCTAGTAATTGTTAGAACTACAAGTCTTTGCTTTCTTTGCTGGACTAAAAACTGCAGCTGAGGCGCTTATTAAGAATTTTAATTACGTTCTTATGAAGATTTGTGTTTTATATTTTTGCTTATCACGATAAAGCTAAACACGATCGCTAAGAAGACTCAGAGGTTTAATTTAATAGAATGCCTCCAAACTAAACTTTGTTCATTTTATAATACTTTTTTTGAAATCCCGTCACTTAACAATATCATTTTCAAGCAACAATATGTCTGAGTGTCAACAATTGGATATGATATTTTTGGTGGTAAGGCACTGGGTAGGCAAGTTGAAAGTCTGGTCTATAACTGTCTAAAATACTAGACACACGTATAGTATATATGACACCGGCACGTAAATTATTCAATGTTAATGGTTTCATAATGCGAACAGCGAAGAAGTGGAGTGAGCTTCCTGCTGAAGTGTTTCCACAGCAAAACAACTTGGGCCTCTTCAAGAAGAGAGTGAACAGCCACTTGTCAGGCCGACATGTACCACCTTAGACCACATCATCACTTACGATCAGGTGAGATTGTGGTCAAATGCGTGCCTAACTTACCTAGAAAAAAACACTGAGAAATTATGGAAAAATTAATAAATGGGTGGTTTTGTAAGTATTCTCATTAATTGATTTCCAGTTCCAAACAAAAAAAAACAATTACCCGCAAGGTGGGGTTTTGTTGTAAAATGAATCCCATTGATTTAAAGTTACAAGTATTATTTTTCTAAATTTGTGCATCAGCTCATATACGGGTTGTGAGTCTTCCGCTCACCCCATTGCCCGGTAAAGCTGTGAAAGTCACACCTTGGACTAACAGCTAGTCAATTAAAAAAAAAACAGCTCATATACACTTTTCCATAATTAGACCGCTAAGTTTAACGTGCGTCACCGTACAATCTTTGCTGCATAACAGTACCGAACAAAAGATGGCACATTCCACCGTGTCGCAAGAATGTCAAAACGTTGACGATCGAAAGCGACAACGACAACCCATTGGCAACCGAATGTCCTTTTTCGTTGCCAAACTGGCCGGCGCGTGACTCGTGTCGTCGAACACGTACCATCCATCCGTCAGGTGCCGTGTGAAGCATGCTTTAGACCTAACGGTGTACGTAACATTTTGTGGCTGGTAAAGATAGTTTGAGCGTTTTATTTTTATTAGACATAGATGGTTAACAAGCAACTCAGGGATCGGAGACTTGGTTCTTAAATGGTGGTGGGGAGGACCGATTGAAGATGAAATAGTTTCACTGACGTAGCCCAATAATGTCAAAAGGTAAGAATAGTCGAAACTGGGGCACATTGCGGAAAGAAATGTTTAACGTCGTCACGGAAAAAAAATGGACAGGTAACGTTTTTTAATTTTATAGGAATTCGGAACTTTGGCATTGTTTTCCTATTGAATACAGGCCGCATCAAAATCATCCGTGCTTTAAAAGTGGGAAGTATAAAAAAGGTTCCTTTGTTGTGCTGCTTCCTAAGTTGCTATGGTGATGTCGATACCCGCCAATCATTAAATGTGATTGACCTCATGCACCATATAGGTGACAATACCACCGCAGTGACGTCACGATGCCATATTCACTGCAGAACAAAATGGATAAGATTCGTAAGAAATCATGACTAAGCGAAACATGCAAAATAACGAACTTCCTAAATTCTCTGTTATACCTTGCGGTTGACTGGTAGAGAATGCCTCTAGGCACTAAGTCCGCCAACTGTACTTTTTTGTAATTTGTGCAGTAAAAATAGGTAAATAAATAATTAACAAAATAAATCGCTCAATTTTATTTGTCATTTATTGTACCCGTTGAGGAAAATGCTCGTCGTATACATTTGGGGTAAAGCTTACGATGGTGACCAGCCATTTAGATAACTAACGATTCTACAGAGTATTGTTAGTACGGTTTGTATTTCAAAATGCCTAGAAATGTGCGTTAATTAGTTGTTAGTTAATTAATTTATTTACTAATATGGATTTCTAACCTACAAACTTAACACACCAAAAGTCAACTCCCACTATAAACTGAACCATAATTGATTACAATAAGAAAATGCGCCAACCAAGTGGTTAATTACTTGACAATTTGTAAACTTTGTGTACAAACATATCTCACTAATGACTAATTTCACCCCGTCATCCGTTGACAGGCGCTGCGCGCGCGCAGCTCCGACGCGCTAATAACCCGGGCGATCGGCGCGTGAGTCGATAATTGTTATCTGCGGACCATTAGTGGGAACCACTTGAGCGCTTTCTATCACAGCTACTGTTTGAGTAGCGATTATTTCTGATGGTTTGGTTTTAATTGAAGTTTTTTTTTGTTCAAGCTTGCGTTTTTCACAATTTACTCTAGTCACATACTAAGCAGAATGATATACTAGACTCTAGACTACGGGTAAGTAAATGCATAGGATAGATCCTGACACAATTAATGATTGTTGTGTGCGGGCATCAAACCCGCGCTCTCGGATCTTCGTCATCAAGTTGGCTACTCCTTAACACTGGCCAACTTCTTAACCATTACATCAAATCGGTTGTCAACCTTAAACTTATTTCAAGTACTGAGAGCCTTGATCAAAGTCATTTTAATGAGTCGAATAAATGTACACGTCATCATTTTATTGTACTAGGCTAACTTATAGATTGTAGTTTTTCGATGACTAAAGTCAATCTTTCCATTTTAGGGTATGTTTAGTTAGCGGATGATGGTTTCTTAAGCAATAGATTTTTCACAAAACGTAATACAATATTTGAATTAAAAACTGAGTCTATCTCTAGTTTTGACTGACATAAGCTATCTCGAGTTAGTATTCAAATTCTCCCTTTCACAAAAACGCATATTTATGTGATTAAAGTAAACATATCACTTTCGCTTCCACTTTCGTATTTATCTAATCTTATCTCTCATCGCTCTCTAGATGTCGTGGCGAGCGTTTATTCAAATAGGTTTGATACTAGAGGTGAAAACAAAATTATAACGTTTCTGTCTGCGCCCCGACCCCGATGCGCAGGCGCATAGCGCTCACATTCACAACTTTTTACACGCTTCTTGCGTTTATAACTTGCTAGGGTTCCGTTTGAGGACGATGCTCATTGCTAGGCATTTAAACCTAATATAGAAAGAATGAAAAAAATAAATTAAATTTATTGAACACTAAACTTAGCATTCAAATGTACATCGTAAATAGTCACAAAAATTGTGTCAAAAAGGCTCCCCCTCAGCATATGTCGCGTTGGTTACAAAACCACCTCGACGCTGGTTTTTGATTTAGGATTTCAATTGAGACTTTCCTTTGCAAATCCACAACCATCAAGTTCATCAGTATCATCAGTTGATATTTAATAGCTACGGAACTCACTCTACAACTTACAAACTTTGTACTTTACCAATTTTTTGTCCATACGTTTTTTAATTAGCTCAAAACGCTCTCTTTCGGAAGGTAACGGTGCGGTGAGTTATCGCCGACAACACGCTGGAACTAGCGGAGGGCTTTAATTGCTATTGCTTACTTTAATTTGGTTTAAGAAGTATTTTATGATGCCGTTGTACATGTTAAAAAATATACAGTGATAAATTTTTGTAGCAATCTTTACATGTTTTACCCACGAAGAATGAACATAAATATGATGAGCCATTTTAATCATTTATTTATTGGATCACCAAAATATTAATATTATAAATGTTACCACGAAGTAACGGTCGACAGAAGAACCATGTGACCTTTCAAAGTGGTTAAATATATCTATAACATTTGAGAAAAGCAACTTTTTTAATACAGCCAAAAGAAGTATTTACTTTAGTTTGGATTTTAGTGATGCTACAAACGAAATACGGCTCCATCATTTTCAAATTAGTATTGCTTACTGCCCTTACCATATAGATAGTTTTACTCTTTGAAAGGACTTATTTATGTTTTTTTATACTTCCTATACCTCTGTTCATTAATCTGCGCGTGGATCCTGAAAAGCAGCATCACCCCAACTAAATTGTTTGAAAAAAAACTAAGAAACCGAGATATACTTAGAGAGAAGATTTCTTAAATGAATGTTTATTAAGTATTGATATTGTTACCTCTTTGTCAATAATAATAACCACTTAATAACAGGTTGGCAGGTTTGTACTCGCCTGCCAATTAACGCAAATCCTCAGCATTGACAAATAAAACCGGCTTCAATGCGACACAAGATTGTATGGCTAGAAATAATTGTATCTCATGTTGCAGTAAGATTATAAAATATGAAAACTAGCAAAACAAACGCTCACAACGAAATGACAGATGTTCCCGACAGACTTCAGGGAAAAGTCTGGAAGCCTACTCTCGCTCGCATGTTAGTAATGTCTCTTTCTTAAATTATCTTGACCTTTGAGTAGACAGACTGATCATCATAATATAATTATTATGAAATCCTGCTATAGCATTTGTTTTTATTCATTGACGATTCATTTGTCATGCTCGTGGCTCATGATTTGTCAAATAAAACTTAGTTTTTATAAAAAAAGAAGCTATTTCAAATATACTACGAAAAACCTTTAATGTTTTTTGCAATTTCATGAAGAAGGCATGTTTTGATCAATTTTGCACAAAAAATACTAAATTAATTTTCAAAATTATCTTATAAGTTGAACGTTACCGCAATTAAATAGCCCAAACGAGTTCAAAATATTTCTAAATACATTTCAACAATGTTGTGACGAAGAGGATCGCAGCAGCGCTGCGCCGGCGCACGGTAGCGGGCGACATTGAGACTTCAACGGTGAAATATGCTCCGCGCAGCCTTCGCGCACCTTACACGCGCAAGCGTCGGACTGCGGAGCCGCTCGCCTCGTGGATCCGGTCGCCATTATTATTTATATCTGTAAAAAACCTAGTCAAAATTTTATTTCCTTACCAATTTAATGTTATATTAGGTTTGATGAGTTACATCAGATCGCGTCTAAAAATCAAGACGTCGGCCTGGATTGCAGGATGTTCGGTTTCATTTACCAGTCGAAGTTCAGCATGTATGTTGGTCTTAAAATATGAATGACAGATACTGGGGCGCCATCTCACGTCAGCATTCTGGCTTCAGCATGTATGTTGGTCTTAAAATATGAATGACAGATACAAGTACTGGGGCGCCATCTCACTTCAGCATTCTGAATTGATGACAACTGCACCAAATTAAATACCACATGTCCGAATACGTCTAAGACCCGGAAAATCCATCACCAGCTTTCATTACTAAATGTACTACTCACTTCACTGTCGGTATTCCTAAATTGTATTACATTTTTTGTGATGAAAGCATCCAATAATATTACTTTCGGTTGTCCGTCCGGCTGGCACACAGATAGTTGTTGATATTATTTAAACTGTTCTTCAAACATGTCAACTGTTGTACATATATTTATTGTGACTAACATGAGTTTACCCGTTCCATTCATATCCCATGGCTATAGACTGCAATCCCGTTCCTATCTCGAAGGGCCGTGACAAACGGCCGCGGCGCCGCCGCACGCGCAGGTACGTGACGCGACGACCTGGTGACACGGCTGGGAAACAAGGGATAAACAGATATTGTTAAAATTAAATACACCAGACAACGCTTGTTTGGATCCTCTATGAGGCTAAGATAACAATCTTGTGTACTTTCGTAGATTTTCATGATTTTTGCGATGAATGAGTATGGTATTTTCCTGGCTGGACTCAAATTTAGTTGATGTCTGATGCCTAACTACACAACTGGACTATTTGTAAAATAATTTTTAAGTCGCAACGGCTATGAGTAAAGTTCTTTGCGAGTTAGCTTAGAATATAATGATGGAATATGGAAACAGGTTACACAGGTCGATGACAATAAAAAAAAGGTCGATGACAATAGATTTTTATTGAATTACATAATAGACCACACCAAATTATTTTTTTTATATTATGTCAGCATTTTGGCTGTTCTGAGTCGTTCTGGACTTTTTTTGATAAACTAGGCGGAAATTCCTTCAGGCGTTAAGCACAATATTCTTTGTGATTTGCCTTCGTCAAAAACTCCATGTTCACATAAGAGTAACACCAGTCTTGTATTACTTTCACTATATTCTTTAAATCGTCCTGTTTTGGTAATTCCGAGGTGTCGATTTGCTCATCAATAGTTGATTGAATTTGTTCCCATTAATAAATTCATAGCGAGTAGTTGATACATTGGAAATGTCTCTTATCCTCTTCGGTAAGAATTTTTCCAAGTGTTTGACGATTAGCGTTGGGAGACAAACACTCAAATAGACAAGGGATGCATGCAATTTGGGTAACTTTATATTGATGAGCTCTGATAGTTTTGCCAAATCCACTTTTACATCGCCACGCTTTGTTAGTTGATATGTAGATGACATGGTAATGCAACCTGTGTTTTCCCATATGTTTACTAATGTATTTCCAAGGAGATCTTTTAGCATTGAATAATCGATGCCTTCCTTTGCTAACCACTGTGCAGTTTGTAGTGTCGCTGTCGCTACCACTGTCGTTTCTGGTTTGGTCGTGATTGTCGGTGTACTGTTCTTTGTAGTGGACTCTTCTTGCGATTTCGTCTGTTTTTTCGAGTTCTGCATCGATTTCTTCTGGGGTGTTTGTCGGCTGGGGTCGCTTTGATTAAGCGTTTCGAAGTAATTGTTGATGGTTTTTCCAGTTTGTGTCACCGGTTCTTCTTGATGTTCTTCCGGCTCCTGATCCACTTACTCCACTACCTCCTGGTTGTTTATTATGTGGTTTTCGTACTCCTCCTGCATGTCCGACTCTTTTAAGTACTGAGGTGCTTCGCTGTATGGATTAGGGGATGATTCTGGTGTGTCGTGATATAGCATCTTCGGTGGTTAAATATTTTTCAAAATATCGAAAGGGCGCGTTGGAGATGATGTATACCGCGTAAAACGATGATTCCATACTGTGCCTTTGCTATCCTCGCTCACGCGTTTTATACCTGCCACTTTCTGTTTTTTTCCAATGAATATTTTTTATCTGTGCCCGGCAAAGCCAGTTTCCAGTTAATAACCAAGCAGAAATAATTTTTCGATCCGCTGGTAGCGTCACATTTTTTTAAGTACAGTATATTTATTTGTACATTTAATATTATGGTATTCATGTCTATTAATTGTATTTTGTTTGTTAATTAGATTTGACGATTTGAAAGTACGTGTAACAGGTCTATTTAAATAAAGTTATTATTGTTTGATTGTGTGTTTGTTTTCATGGTGTAGAAGAAAAATCATCGTAACGTTTTGTTATATTATCCTAATGTTCTCAAGTCGAGATGCCATAAATCTGCAGTACACCACGTCCGAGTATCATACTCGTACCACGCGCGATACTTTACGACGACCGGCTCAATGCTAACGGCCGCTACCGAGCTGCGCACGCGCTTCTCACTAAACGATCACGTTATAATATTCAAATTGCCTGTGATTATTGTTGTAAAGCTTTTATAATTTGGAGTGGAGATCTGCATTAGAATACTGAAGGTCAATGAAATTATTACGTTAGTAAATTTATTTCTGTTATGTTTTATTGTATTTTGAAGCTGAAAAATAAATCAAGTTAATTGAATTATCTATGACTTACTAGCACACCGTAAAGAAAGGAAACACATAATGTTTTTTTTAATTAATAATATTAACTATCATGAAAATAAAAAATAACCGATACACTAACATCAGTACAACTAAATTACTGCAAGCAGCATCCATGCATGAAAAATCTAAAAATATCAGCGGTACATATTTTTGAAAACATTTTAAACAATGGTTGCATTCATCAAACTACCAACAGTCTCTCGAGCCAAATGAGCTTGCTACGAAGCTTCAGCGGTTATCCTGAAATAGACATCAACGCAGTACTGTATTCGTTTGAAAGCTACGTTTTCATACGAGCGAAAGGTTGATCTGCAAAACATTTGCAGAGTATTCTACTCGATTTTAGTTTTGAGATAAGTACTTTTTGCTGTAAGGTACTCTTGAATTAAATAAAAATTTTAGTGGCACAAAATATGATTCTTCACTCAATAGTTTTTTTTTCGTTTTGAGTGGTACACATTGTAAGGATGTATATTAAGTATTTTTATTCCCATTTAGTTTAGTACTACGACAACCTCTGTCTCAATATATGGCCTGAAGATAGATGTGGACGTTTAAAATGTTTCACCCTGTGTTTGAATTAGAGGTACTCGTAAGTGTTGTAAGCTTTGCTAACAGTGCAAATTTGACCTAAAATCTTGACACAAAAATCAGTTCAGCAGTTTTCACAGAACATAACATAATAATTATAATCAGCCTGCGCTATAACACTGCTGGGCAAAGGCCTCCCTACCCCTCTTCCACTGAGTGCGCAGTGTGCGAGTGAGTGTTCCATTGAACCAGCCATTTAATTTTTCTTATATTTATAGTCGTTAAAAATGTTTTGCTTTAAATCTTATCACATGTAGGTACCTCTTCACATCGGCTAAGATTAATATTTCACTCATAGGTAAAGTAGGTAGGTAGGTAATTGTCAGTTTTATCTATATTACAAATCTTCCTTGAACGTATTTAAATGTTATTAAAATCCATCACTATAGCAAAATACGAGTAAATCATAAAATAATAATCCTGCTACGTATAAGGCAGTGTGCGTTATCTCCGGGCCAATCACACGATAGCCGAGGACGCGGTCGCTAACTAGTGCTGATATCTGTCAACCGGTCGCAATTATGCTTTAATAATAAATTATTATATCTGTTCGGATACGTATAATTAAACTGAGCGACTTTTGATAGAGAATATGAGTGCGATTTCAGCCTATCAAGGAAAAGTCATTCTTGTTATTAGGTACCCGTTTGAATCGCAAGTGGTGCGATGGATTTTACATCACATTAAATCATCACAAATCATTCATTTGAAATCATAGGTTAATAATGTTTGAACGCTATTATTTCATTTCTAAATACATACAATATTTTTTTATTTTCTTATTCTTTTTTTATGGATTTTGGTTTGCATGCGGACGACTGTCGTCCGGCCATCATGTCCATCGCGCGGCACCCGCATCGCAGCCTGCAAGAAATTTTCGTTAGTCAGTAGTTAGACAGCAATGTGTATGTGTGTATGTATACGGTCACAGTCTGATTGACTGGTAGGTAAAGCCAAAAAACTTGTAGAGAAAAATCAGCCAAATCTATTTTGCTTAATGTGCAAGGAAGAATACAAAAATAAATGTTCTGAATTGGTTAAGACACTAAGGTTTATAAGAAGTTCAATTTCTGTCTTGTAAATCTAGCAAATTAAATTTTATTATTCTACCTATTTAAGTAGGTACATATCATAATAGTTCTAGAGTTAGTGCGTAGGCAAAACGTGTAAGGATTTAATACTCGTGACTGTCCTCACGCGGCTGACATTTCGCAACGATTATTTATTTCAATTAACCATAATATTTATCGGCTTAGATATCGATCTTGTTCTCGTACAGATTTGTTTGATAAGGAATGTCGTTCAGATCATAAAAATAGTTTCAAGTAATTTTGCCGGGACTTGCGTGGTCAGGTGCATTCCGGTGTTTAAAAACATATGAAATGTAAATGGTTTGATGTAATCTGGATCGCGGTATCTGTAAGAGTACATACCGGAGCACTCGTCGGGTGATCATCGTGGTTAATCGATGTTAGAATTGCCACACTTGTCATCATGACTGTCACCGTCACCGCCATCCAATGAGGTTTCCGCTTAACAGCAACAACAACATTTGAATTCCAGGTTGTTTTTGTGCCTGATAAAAGTCATGTTCCTCGTCAGTCGTCATGAGTGGTGGACAGTGTGATAGGATAACTGAAATATAGTTGATAATCATCACTTTACTAAGTATATCATCTAAGAGGGTTGTAAAAATCCTTGACAAAGTCTGTCTTGAAGTCAGGTAAAGAGTGTTTTTCTGGTGAACCAGATTCTCGGTTCAAAGTGCCATTGCCTGGTTTGTTTTTGACAATGTTTTAATTGTATCTGCATCACTATACAACTCTTGTGAGTTGCATAGTGCAACTCTGTAGTCTCATCATATTCTTCTAGAATTTAGTCTCTAGCATAAAGCGAATAACAGAAGTTTGTGTTAAGTAGGTATAAGTGTTTCTACAAAAATCAAGAGAAAAATCCTAAATGTATATTTTTTTTACTCAACAAACTGAAGAGGAATATTATTGAAACATTATTACCAGCAGAGAACCTTTTAATATTTCATAAAAGCTTACTAATAAAATTTCAATTTGCCCCAAAGAAACAACTCTAAATAAAATACTGCCATTGCGCATTTATTTATTCACGCAATCAAACTTTATGACATAATTCAAGTCCTCATTTACCAGTACTAAAGTAGTCCTGAGTTTATAGGCGTTACTCTATACAAATAAATCCCCTCGTCAACGCTTAGAATGCGATAACATTAGCATACCCGCCGTGCGCGGGCGCAGTCAGCGGCGCAGCTATGGCGGTCATTACGTCAGAACAAGCTTTATTGTGGGATGATTAGGAATTTGTAAGGTAGGTAAACATGCGAGATATGGCATAGTAATAATTAAAAGTCAGTTAGGAATATTTATGTCTGCTGATGCCACTAGATCAGCCATCAAGCCAAGAGGGAGGCCTTAGGGCGGTTTGATAACATCTCGATGATAAGGTTTTTCTAGCCTTACTCACAGCTCCCCAACATTACGCGTTGAGCCCTTGTTGTGTAGTATTGCTTATTCAACTTTCTTGTATGTACCCAGCAGTGGGAATAAAAGCTGTTTTTATTTAAATAAAGACAGATGAAGACGACAGTACCTACATTCAACTAATGTCATGATTCGTATTTCTCAAATCATGATAAATATGAGGGGATGATTGCACCGATCCTCAATAGAACATGACATCAATCATACGAAAGCTCTGATAAAGTTCATTCGTTCATTCTTTCATCTTGGTCGGTCAAACCCATGAAAGTCATCAACACCCCAAACAATAAATACAATTGCAACAATATTAAATTCTTCCTAATGTCATCTCGAATCAATAAAAGTCAGTGACTTGGCTAAGATTAATAGATCAATCTTAATAGAATCCACCCTTTGGCAAAATTATAATGGATAATCACTTTCTGATTACAATGTTCATTCCTGCTGAATTCAGTTTTAACTGTAGTATTTACCACTTGAATTCAAAATGTAGTCACAAGACTCGTTTTTCATGGAAACTCAATCAGCAATTTGCTTCACCTAATAAAAGCAAAGAGTGAAGTAGTGCTACAAAACTGGGTTTTTATGAATAATTAAAAAAAACATGCAATAGTGAGTGACACGTTTGAAGAAAACTACTGTGCACTTTTAAACCCCTGAATACTAAGTCCTAAGTTCAAAGATCAAAATATCTTAATTTAGATAGACCTGTTACCAGTACTTTTAAATCGTCAAGAACTAATTAACTTAACAAAAAAACACTCTATAGTATCAATTTATTGTGTTTTTCATACTATAATATTATCTAAACACACAGTGTACAAACATAACGTTAAATTTTATATTTTTTGAATTGACTAGCCGTTAGTCCAAGGTGCGACTTTTACAGCTTTACCGGGCAATGGGGTAAGTGGAAGGCTCACACCTAACATTGACTTCTAAAAACCTTTTACAGGACGTCATACATCTGCTCAACTCTGTCACACGTTTGTTTATTTGAGGGTACCTACAAGTAAGTCTAACAAACGGTCATTGGATGAAATTGCAGTACTGTACCATCTCTTGCAAGTCTTCCACAAACAATATCAAACATGTGAGTGATTCATCTGCACTGATCGATCACTGTTTTGACAGCGGCTCGCCTGCGCCTCTTTCTGCATTGTTCCGCGTTATAGGGTGTTCACGATGCTGAGCCAGTAGATGTACGAAAGTATGGAATCGATAAGTGAAATCAGAAACAAAAAGTTTTATCATGAGCTAGCTACAACATGTAGAAGCTTTAACCCTTGAAACTTGAATTGACGTACAGGAGTTCCTTTCATGATGTTAGTGAGCAATAAGAAGGGATTTTTTGAAATTTACCCCTTTAAAGGGCGAAATAGCGGGGCAATCTGCAAGCGGGCTCAAGTTTTTAAGTGAAAACACTTTATATCACTGAGTCCAAATACTTATTTGAAATAATAGAACAACAATTCCAAAAAAACAAGAATAAAACAAGGTCAAATATAGTGAAAGACGTCTCTTTTCTACTTTCAAATGACCTGGCGCTGTCGCAATGTCAAATCTTAAAAACACCCTATCCACTGTTTCGTCGTTCCCGTCCGTGTCCACAGTGCAGTAGGGTAAACTCAAAAGAGGGTAATGCCATTGTGCAGCGACACCGCGATGGATGGACGGATTACTGATAACGGCTTATTTCGACCCGGCACTGTGGCCACTGGGGAATTGAAAACACATTACGGGGTAATCATCTCGCTTAGATACAAACAATATGCCTTAAAGTTAAGATATAATTTGAGACTGAAATTAACCTGTTTCCATGGTTAAAGTTGGAAAAGTGAAGTTATTAAAATCTACTTTGAGGATTCTACGTGAGGCTTTTTATTTTTACATTTTGAATCAGACAATATTTTGACTTTATTCGGTGTCGCAAAAATAGTAAAAAACGGGGTAACGTTTTACTGCAATGATGTGCAGTGATTGTCAAAACAGTATAATTTGAGACAAACAGTTCCTTTCTTGAACAAATTGAGTTATATTCTGCTCTGCCCACTTAATTGCCCTCATTGTATTTGCCGTCTGAAATTCTCCCAGCCTAAGACATTAAAACAGAATATCATACTATTCCAAGTTTGACAAATATCATTCCATTACTTTAATAACCTGCCACAAACAGACGACATAACAAGCATTTCATATAATAACTAACTCGATGTAAAGGGCACACATAAACGCATCCAACTTCGCCATTCTCTACGTCAAATAATAGCAGTTGTCACGCGATTTAGGTATGAACGCAGACATTCAGTAAAACTTACAACCAAACGTTACTTTTAACGAGCTATATAGTTCAAGCGGTTAGTGCAAAACTGATAAGGGAGCACATGAAACAATTAACTTTTTTGCGTATTGATAAGGTTTTTCCATTTGACAATGTGTTTTAATTTCATTTCAAAAGACATACCTACGAAAAACGATCGCAGGTAAATCTATATTTCTTTAGTGTTTATTTCTGATGTTCTGGTGTGTTATAAAAAAAATATTTATCTATTTGCGCCTCCAGCGCTTGCACTTGTAAATGTCCTTTAAAAATTTCAACGAAAATATGTTTCTATGAAGTACATATTTGGCGCAATCATTCTATTTAGGAATTTAAATAGCATTATCATCATCATAAAACAGATTTTATCTAGCCTAATTACAGCTTGAGATATTTATTACTGTAATTAACGTTGCACAAATAACGCTTAAGATGAGCGAATCAAAGACTACGACGATAATAATTGTTTTTTGTATATTAAAACTTTTCCAAATGAACTAGCAACACCGGAAACATAAACATGGTAGCAAATTGGAAATGAATGGCAACCAAATGCCCAGTGTTCATAAATCCCGTTGATATAGCTCTAAATCCTTATGTAGGCGTGCTGCAAACGACAAAACTGTATATCTTACAATGTCTAGCAACTGTTACCTACATTCAAACGTTTACCCCGTAATCACCATCATCATCATCATCAGCCTGTTTTAGTCCACTGCTGAACATAGGCCTCTCCTTTATTGCCGCCACTGTACTCGATCTTCGGCTACTCGCATCCAGCTCCTGCCAGCCATCCTGCGCAGATCATCACTCCACCTTGCCTGAGGACGTCCTACACTACGCTTGCCGAGACGCGGTCTCCACTCAAGAACACGTTTACTCCAACGGTTGTCGGTTCTACGGCTAACATGGCCAGCCCACTGCCACTTCAGCTTGCTAATCCGGTGGGCTATGTTGATAACCTTGGTTCTCTGCCGTATCACCTCATTTCTGATTTGATCTCGCAGAGAAACGCCGAGCATAGCCCTCTCCATAGCCCGCTGAGTGACTTTAAATTTAAGAGAGTGTACAGAGTTTGCGCTACAACTCGGAAATCGCAGAGGAGTTGAACTTGTACTGCCAATATTGTATTCTGTCAGCGTATGTTCTCTGTCGAATTTAAAATTGACAGTAGTTTTTAAGGAGGCTTTGTAATTAAAATCTACTGAGCCGCTAAAACAATAAACTAAGCAATTTACAGAATTAAAGTAATCCTAATGAATACGATAGAAAACGTCACAAAGTTTGTGTAACCCAAAACGAGCATAATAATAAAACGTGTATCGTCTGCGCCTTGCCTACATCCCACTCTTTTAGCGCAGCCATGACGCTCTGAGAGCTATAGCTTTGTCCTGACCTTTAGACTAAGTGGCCCAATAGGTCAGGTCGACCATTAACAGATGTTGTACGATCGCACCCGGAACTTCGGTAGCATTGGGACTTAAACTTTCCGTGATCTGATTCATTTGACAAACTCGCTTAAAACTATAACCGCGTCATCTTTCTACTGTCAGATATTCACCACACATCACATCAGCACACAGAACCTCCTTGATGTGCTAATAAGGGTTCCCTTTGACACTTTAGAAGTGCCAACAAGATCTCATCTAAGCTTTCCTAATAAACAGCATGAGATTTTACAAAAAGGTTCAGAATCTGGACCCCGCAACTGATATTCTGATATAAATATGTAATGTTCCTGAAATACCCAAAAGCAACCAATGAGATATCGAGCGTAGTTGTAGTCAAATCTCCTGCAAGTAAATTGAGTCAATTTTCTAATTCTACATTTTAACAAAATACCTTTGGTATAGATTAGGTATTTCGTTGTAAGTAAATTAGCAAATATTTTAGCTACGAAGCGACGCGAGCGCATCCTTGAGCGTGACGTACGCAGATAGTTGCCAAGGCGTTTCCTGACAATGCCACTCTAAGGCTTGGTATTCACCGGCTATAAATGCCTACTACATTACAGTCTCACACAGTGCTATAGTCTATGAGTAAGGAAAAACAGGATAAATACACTGTGTGTTACTATCTAGTTTGAGACACTAGTCTTAGATAAACACTAGCTTATCCAAGACTTGTTTGAGAATAATTATTTTAAAGTAGATGGAGATTCAGTATTCATTTAATTTTTTATTAGATACTGAGTAAGAAGTAAGGAGGTAGTCTATAGAAGTCTAGGTTGGTGCTAACATCATCACAGTTATGAATTGTTTCAAGAAATACACTTCCAAATTCGCAACCAACAATTTTTTAACTAACGTCTGAATATCGGTCAAAGAAAACCCGAACCATTTGTGTAGATGTAGCAATAGTCTGCTAAATAAAGCCGTTGATGATGATGATCAAGTCCAGTCAAGTGGCTTAAGTAAATCTTTGTGCTTAATAGTGGATAGTGTGCGTCCTTCACATGCGCGTACGCCGCGTGACGCACCGACAGACAGACGCCAAGGCATTTCCTTAACGCAACGTGTTGCTATACTTAAGCCGAGTGCTCACACTCAAAGTACTATAAATAAGATTGTATTTACTAGCGTGTCTAATATTGATCCTAGGAACCAATATTACTTCATTTTTTTGGCTCTATCTGCACCTGTGCTTTTTTGAGTTATAATTGATAATTAACCTACCAATTTATAGTAGGATGTTAAGGACAGCACATATTGGAGAAAAACCCAGATTCACTATTTATTGTACATACTCGGACATTTGAAGATATAGGCAGTTAAAAAGCAGAAAAAGAAAAATAGACAAAGTAAAACGTGTACGAATAAGGTGCGATCCAGGTTGCCAACATGGGCGAATTGTCGTTGAAAGCAAAGTTATTGGACAATCCGATCAGTCTTTCAAGCATGTTGCTATCTTAACTGGAGTATTGAGCGTTTGTGTGATGGGTTTAAATGTAGAAAAAAATCTATGTTTTTCTGGTTTTCTCTATGTTATTAAGTTTTTGCGACAACGCACGAATCTCGTGTAGTCGATTCTGCTGTAGTAAAATCCCGTGAACTTTACTAACAGCATGCGGGAATAGAAATATTCCAATTTCATATCTTTTGAATATTAAAATGAAATGAATTGACACGAGTACCTGCATGAGTACAAGGCCTTACAGCACGAGCAAACAAAGGAAAACTAGTAGTCGCGATACGCGATAGGTGCGCTTCCTCGTTCTCGATAACGGCTTCAAAATAAAACACTACACTTTTTGCAAGATGATCACATGCCTACTACGAAATTTATAAATACATGGTTAGTTTCAATCATTTTGTGCAATTGTTTTTCTTATTTTTGTTTTCTTTATTATCGCTTTTCTATATTAGCCGTTTTCGGCGTCAAGTCCGCCATTTATTGTACTCCAATGAATTTTCTTCTATGTCTACTGTAAAAAAATTAAGTAAAAACCTATTTAATAGGAAAACTTGCGATTGAAACTTACACGACAGATCAAAATAATATTACACATGTAGTTATAGCTAAAGAAATCGTTTTAACATTTCAATGTATTCACTTATTTAGTACGATTATTATTCCAATGATCGTGCTTATGCAAATTTTATAGCTTTGTCAAGACAACATATTACAAGATACGTGAAGTCATGACATTTCCTGCAATTTCAATCTAGATTGCAATTTGCAATCGTTGACAAAATGATGACGGTCATCAACAATAATCAATAACCGTTGACAACATAACAAAACAAATAGTGAAATAAAACCTATGAAAATAAGTAGAAGCCAAAATCACTCAAATTTCCTTGGTCCCATAGTAAGGTGTTTCCACTAACACCCTCACCCAGCAGGAATATATTCGTCATCAGCAAACATTAGAGCTGATGCGGGAATCAAATCTGCCACCCTTTGTGTCTCAACCTATTACGATCGTTAAACAACACAACACATGAACAAAAACTATAGCCTGTTTTATATGATAAAGTTATCTTATAAGCCTTCTGGGGCAAAAACTGTTTTAGAACGTACCACGCAAAATTATTCTTCATTTCAAATGAATGAAAGAATATTTATATGCCGGCTGATGGTCAGCGGTCACCGCAGCTTATAGATAAATGTAACACCAGAGCCTCATTAAGTGTCATGGGTGAAATGGCCCACAAAAGGCGGACCGATCACCCGGCCCACTGCCAGTGTCCCTGATCGAAATACCATGGCAATACTTGCTTTTTGCTAGAGCGTTGCCTGTAAGAACCTTTTCGAAGCACTCTTGGAGAGCTCCAAGCTAAAGCTTGGAAAACCCCTGCAAAGAGTTCGTTCCACAATCCTTCTCCTCCTATCCTCTGTCTAGTATCAAAACTCTAAACCGTGGAATATCCACAGTATGAACATATCAATCAACATCAAAGCCCCAATCTTGATGTTCCCCAACGTATCATGTCCGCTCGTCTGTGAGGTCATTACTACGGAACACCACGTGGGAATTAGGGTTCTCTCTCATCCGGGTGCCACAGCTGGGTTTTGGGTAAGGTTAGGCTCTAGAAAATATATATTTTTGGGGACGTACTATAACTTAAACTTTTGTGAAAGGGTTATTCAAGGCTGCAGTATTGGTTCATTGATTGTAGGGTCCTGTCACTTGCGCGCAAATATTGACATCAACAAGAATGAAAGAGACAACCATGACTGAAAGGGACAAGACACAAACCTTTTCCGTAGTTAAAGTTTTGCTGTGAAGTTGTTTGAGTTGTTGTAAATAAGTCGATAAAACTTTACAAAACTTAATGAGCCTATTAGATACAACAAATTCCCTTGTTAAGTAATAAATAATTTAATAAAGTAATACCAAATCTCTTGCATTTGCCCTATAGTATGGGCTGATTTAGATTCGAGGATGCAAATACTTTAGGAATACACAGATTTTTCATAATAATGTATAATGTCAGTAGAACTTGCCACAATATTTTTTCGGTGGTAAAACTTGGTGTCTCAATGAAGCAGGCCCTACAAAAGTCAAAACAATAGGCAGATATCCATAGAGATAAGACGGGGCAAGTATGTATTATGGCAGTTTAGATTATTTTCGTGGCTGTTCTTTAATTTTATTGCTTTAATGTGCTGTCGTTTGAAACCGAGTTTTTTACTTCCTCAGTTCCTTGTAGAGATTACAAGTTTTAGATCTACTGTGGTTTGAAAAAAGTTTTTGTACATTAACTTTTATGAAACAAATATTGGTTACAATTAAAGGCGCCATAAATAAAGGAAAAGCTTGTTTTCTGCATTTAAAAATCTGTCATATTTTTTCTTTATTGCACAAAGAAAAAGTACAATTGGCGGACTTAATATTGTCCACTAAATATAACAACATTTCTATTACTGCTCTGTGAAACATATAATTTAATGGGTACATTAATATATGTATTTTATTACTAAAAGTGTTTGACTCCACTAACTCAACCTTTTTACAGCGCAAGCACCGTTATTCCGTCACCGATAAAGGTCCCACATTCTTGGCACCTTGACTTTGCCACCCGCTCAATATCGTCGATCAGAACCCAGCCAATCCGTTAAACTTTTAATTGCCACAATTACGTAAGGGGATTTATCGAGGGACGGAGGCATTGTCTGCACTTCCCACGGTTTGGGACACGTATAGCCTTATCTAGATTTTGGACGGTCCGTGACCTTCGTCGGGCGTGACCTCAGCTTCTCACATTCGTCATTCGACTTCCGATCGCGGGTCGTTCCTTCCGTGTGAGATCTGCGATTAGACGAGGTCATACTGCGAGGTTTGCACTGATAAAGGCCTATTACTTATCTAACGGGTAATGGAAGGTGGAGATGTTAATGTATGCAGCGATGAGATAAAAAGCTTGCAAATCGAAATAGCAATAGCAACAGGAACCGAGAGCTATGATTTTCCTTCAAAATGAAAATTATTGTCATTATTACGCAACTGATGTCTACGGCTGAACCAAACTGCCTCATAAATCATTATGTTGGTGAAGAGGGATATTACTGATACTCACAATATGTACCACGTTGGCTTCGGGTTCTATGATCAGTATTGGATTGCAGCGAAATCTTTCGAGGTAATACAGGCCAATACCGCCTGAATGCTGAGGTCAAGTTCCACACTAGGCTTGAGTCGGTCGGGAAGATAAGAGGGTGACTTCCAGGATCCCACTTCCCTTTACTGAGCGTAAATAGTTATCTACTAAGAGGAGGCTTAACCATGGCCTAATTGTGTGAAATATCAAACCTCTAACTACAAATGTTAGACAGTATCAAAATAGGTAAGATCACTGTGCTAAAATTTCAAAAAAACAACAAGCAATGCACTTCATAAGTTATTTTTTAACCCTGTTGCTTCTATAAGATCGTTCGATTCTACAAAGTAGATCTGACAATCCTCTCGCCTCTAATCTCCATCTGGAGGCTTCACCTCCTCACAATAAACCACTGTATTTACCGAACATTGTCAACCAGATGCTGGAGATACAACCCGAGCTATTGTCGACAATCGCCTTGAAGCATTATCGTATCTGACCTAATCGCATCTTAGCCATAACATGGAAACATACAGAGGGTTTATTTGTGTAACGACATATATTGTTATGTAGATTTTTGTAGAGTGTTGTGAACTAGTGGTTACAGACTCTGGCTCGGAACCCGGTGGTCCCGAGATTAAATCTGGCCGGAACACACCTACTTTGTGTTCATTCTACAATTTGCGGCTAACTCTCCGGTGATGGAAAACACCGTAAAGGCACCCAAGCAACCCGGATAACGGCGGTAAGCTCGCCCTTTACCACGTTGGGTTCAAATTGCCTCGGCGAAATGTGGGCTTCTGAATGTTCCGTTCACCATGACGGCAACAATCAGTGTACCTCTGACTAACCCATTAGGGATATGGTCGTGAGGGTATGTTATGTTATTTTAGATTTTTGTTACGACATTCTAAGATGTTGAATTAATTATGACAGCGGGATAGCTGGTTCCAATCATGCATCGGCACAATGTTTGTTGGAGTAACAGATAATGATGAGGTAAGTATGGATTTTTGTGATACCTTCTGTAATGCAAGGAAAAACCTCTCAGTGTCTCTGTCAGTGTAAGTGAGATTTACAGTTTTAAGGTTTGGTGGCTTGTCATAAAGATATTTGCTAACATTAATTAGAGATTTAGCAAAAATGCACTACGGAGCCGGTGTTTCGAAATGACCAAACCACTAAATACCCCAATTTCCTTAATGATTTATTTCAACTTTGCATTGACTTGTTTAGTAAAAGTTTGACACCATCAGCTACAAACCCGCCTGTCTGTGGAGTGGACTCTCTGCATCTCATTATTTTGTATCTCATTGCACAACCGGAAAAACAACAAATTCAATCGAAATTGAATCTTAAAGTTTGTAGGGAAAGACAGACAGCACAGTTTTACGATGTTTGTAAAGTTAAATATGTGACACAAGGATTTGTCTGTAGCGTTTAGAATTGAACGAGATGGTGATTGGGTGAGGTGACGGGTCGGGATTTAGGTTTGTGCCTGTCATGCACAGACGGGGGATTATGTTATGTCTTGTTTTGTTTTCGCGATGAGATAATCGTGATAACATGCAATGGGTTGGTGGCTCTATATGGTCTTTCTAATTTAGCCTTAAACTGGCTTTAGTACAAGTGCATTTCGAATCATGCATATAGTTGTTAAATTTCATTTATATATTAAAATTGTATATCATAATATGTACGTTCTATGAGATCCTCACAATGAGTCAAGATATTATGAAGTTACTAACCTAAGCTAGCTTTAAGTCGGATGTCCCACATTATCGTTTTTGTTAAAGATCGCATGTTGTAGACATCCTAGTGACTTGCACCAACCGTTTTGGTACTACACTCATAATGGGAACAGCAAGGGAGTGGAATGGGCTTCCTGCTGTAGCTTCTCCACAGCAATATAGCTAGGATCTCTTCAAGAAGAGAGCGAACAGCCATTTGTTAGGCTGGCATGTAGCACCTTCACACACATCACACACACCATCACATCATCTCTTACGATCAGGTGAGATTGTGGTCAAATGGGCGCCTCACTAAAGTTATAAAAAAAAGATAAAGTGAGTGCAATTGGAGAAGGTTTACCCAATTACCTTTTTTTTGGTGATCACCTTATTCTCAATTGCTAATAATATATTAACAATTCACTTAAAGCTTCCATGAAACTAAATGCAAATACACGTAAAAATACCTAGCAGTTTAACAACCGAATTAGAGCACCTCAATGCAAGGTTCTGCCAAATAGCTTTGACTGCTTCATATATCACACGGAATAATATATAACAGCTATTTTAGTCACATTTATATCTTTCCAAAAAGGCTGAATTATGAATCAATTTGTGACATATCTGGGGCGCGTGGGCGTCCACTAACCACCTTGTATTGCTTCTAAAACTGACCCAAAAGGCAACCACGGTAAATAACACCAACCAGAAACTTAAAGCTGTTTTGCAAAAGGATTTGCGAAATTATTTAGACTATTTTGATCTTATTTTATGTCTAAAACTTTAAGTGTGTTAGGATGTACTGTAATAAAAATCAGAATTATAATATTACTACACCTGCTTTGTCATATTGACCGTATTGGTAAATGTTCAGTCAAAATATATTTTGCTTCCTCTTGTGAATTCTTCATTCTTGTAATATAATAAATACAAAATCGGACATGTTTGTAGGTTTATTAAAAACCTCACGTTTTAATTCAAATGGTCAAAAACCAACAATATCCAATAGTTTAAGTCTCAAACCAGTAACGGATTAGTTACTGGTTTATGAACAGTAAGATAATTTAAAGTTTCTTTTTCATTTATTTTAAAGCTTTGAGAATGCCTCCAATTTAAACAACGATGGAAGGATTCACCATTGCAGGCATTCTACACTTCTTACTTATTTTGGCCACGACATCTTCACGAGAAAAAAACCTCCTAAAGGATATTCTTCAGTAATGTGGGAACATGGAAATAGAGGAAACCTCAATTCATGTCACGCATTCAACTGGTCCTCCTCTCGCTTTTCAATGAACAATTAAAAATAATTACCAGTACCAACATTTTTTTTGTGATTGATTCTTCAACGTCCTTAACCATCGAAGACTCATTGATCTGAGGACATTGCTACAAAGTTAGGTTTTTGTTCCGAGTCCGACCACGTCGAGCCCCGGCGTCGCGCCTAATACGGCGTTACAAAAACTGTATAATATTCCTTGTGTCTTTGTTGGGCACGTACTGACATCCTCCCCTTTGTGAGGACCATGTCGGCGAGGGCAACGGCGGGATCACCGGCTTAATCGGTAAATTTAACCTTTTTAGTGATTACGCAAGGAGATTATCGATCGTATTTTATTGGTGAATGAGTCATGAACAGTTAGATAATTGAGGTATTTTTATATGTCCTGACGGATGTGATCATTTAGCCTGAGGATACTAATAGGCGTTATAAGTATCATGTGGGACAGATACCTCTTTGTCTGCATTTACTTAATATGAAAGATTTTAACGACTGTATTTTGAACATCATTGTTCGGAGAGTCATAAATAATAACGGGTTTTTGATACACATATTGTTGTGTTCGTACTGCTAACTTAGAAAGCCAAGCCTTCGAAAGATACAGTGTGGTCAGCTGAAGGGATTTTTTATTTTTCTTTTGCTTCGAGTAGAAGGATGGTAGAGTAGTCAAAGTCAAAGCATTTATTTAGTGTGGACTTAATGTTAAGTAATTATGTTTTTTGTCGAGAACTTACATATTTAGTAAAAATAAGTTAATGTCAGGGTAATAGAAAACCCGTTAGTATGTATGATTTTCATTGAATACTTTAGCCAGTTACTCGTACCATCAGGCAGCTCACGTGTTTGCTTGCCATTGACCTTGCAAATATAAAAACAGACATATTGCAAAACATAACAGATTGTGTGCTCGTTTACTGATTTCAAATTGACATGATTTTGTTGTACTTTTTTCGTTACTCTATCCGAATATTGTCAGAGAATAGCGAAAACACCTTCTAAATTTTGTAAATCTTAATTCTTAGTTACCGATGTCTTGTAATTGTTATTTTTTCACCTTATAAATTTTGTTATGTTTTATCAATTTTAATTTCAAAGAATTAGTAGTTTGATTTTTATACAAACACGCCCACGTCCAATCATGAGAACACACCTCATTCTTACTGCCAAAATATTCACCTCAAACTCATCACAATGTCGCCTCAGATCAAGATTACGCATAGCAAATAGGTTACACCTCACAAAAAGCCTAATCACGCGATTGATAACACTAATTGCAAACAACGTAGATACCATCACTTCACACTCACTAACGAGTATATCTGCGATCTATTCAAATTGCCGCGCTCCTATAAATATTAATATCAACCATTGAGCTGCATTAGCTATTCACGAATTTGTTTAATGGAAACATGCGATTGTAGTCTTATTTTTATTGTCAGACTGCTCGATGATTTCGCCTCCGGTCGTGTGAATTTCGCAGTACAGGGTGTGCTGTTTTTGATATACTTTTACGCAAATAGTTGGAGAATTTTAAAAGCGCAAAGATGGCAAAGACTGTATCATACTAAATAAGTTAATATAAAACATTAAATCATTAATTTATGGTTTTTAATGGGTTTATTTTTAAATTTGCAGACAAAACAGTGATCTTAATAGAAAAAAATAGGAGTTCTTTTGTATAATATTGCTGTATGGTTTCTTTTCTTTGTGTATGTATCCATACCAAAAAGGTAGGTACACGCTAAATATTTGTTAGAAGTAGAGCTCCGTAGGTTAGACACACAAATAGTAGCAAGTTGACAAACATTCTTGACAAAATCTGGGTCGTCCAAACAAGAATGTCGAGATTGCCAAATGGAAGGCCGTGAAAAGGCGTGGGCGATGTCAACTCGGATAGCAATTTTTAATCGACTCCACTAAATAATTTGGTGCGATTTCAATGAATTCTCTGTACATAGTATGCGACTAAAATAGAGATGTTAGGTGTCAATTGCGTAATGCGATTTCTATAAGCAGATAAGAGTCATTGTTCTGCAAGTATCCGATGTAAGGCGTCGTGGTGTAGGTGACGCGGCGTGGGTGCGCCCTGCTCACCTTGAACGTTTTATTTAACACTAAATCGTCCGACAGCATTAAACTTACAACCGATAGAACATAAAACTTCACATTTGTCGCTCATGAATATTTTTGCTATAACAATGTGATAATTTTATTATAGCGTCGCGCGTCACGAAACGCTTAGCTTTTAAAAGCTCCATTTTTTACGGAAATTTCGTTTATGTTTCTTATGTCAACTCGATTGAACTTTAAACTTCATACTAGATTATTAGACTAACTTTGTGGTATGTGTTGATTGTTGTGTTAGTAGTTTGGATGTCCTAAATCTGTATCAACCTGTATTACTACGCTTTACGAGTATTTGTTTTAGTAATGAACATTCCGAGTTTTAAATAAAATTTATTCATAAGCCGGCACTTACCATATTTGAGTGTGCGCCCGTCCATATGTATGAGTGGTTAAGATATTCTTATTTATGGGTCTATGTCAAGGTCGCTGTCGGCGTTAAGTGAGGTATCATCGTTTTGCATAATATCAAATTATTTATTCGCTCCGCGCTAAAACTGTCTGGTGTGTGTTCAATTTGTAATTCAAATAAATTCTTAGCATTATTCTCGCGGGCATCTGTCATAATTGTAACGTGCGAGATTTTTTAGGGTTCAGTGTTTATGGTTGGAATGGTTGTACCTGAGGCCATATTGTAAGATTTGAATGACTAATGCAGATCTTGGACTTCTTATTAGTTAGTCATAATAAAAGTTGTTTCAGTTATTCTTAAACGCGTAAATTGATTTAAATAGATTCTTTAAAGATTTAAAATTTACTATGCTAATCATAATGCATTAAACATACAAGGTAAATTTTGGGTTTATAGTTGTAAAAGTGTTCTCAGTGCAAATAATCGTTATTATTTTTTGCGAATACCTAGGTAACATCTTCAGTTTCCTCCACTTTTAGTCATAAAGTCTTCGATGTTATTCAACGAGGTATCGTTTTGTGATCTAGAAACCCAAAATTGTCAGTGAGTCTTTATAGTAAGCGCTTCATAAAAACCTATTTTAAAGACAAGCATATCACTTCATTAAAAAAAACATTTCTCGAGTATAGATAGAACAACATTTCTATTAAAACAAAAACACCATTAGATTTCATGGTGTCTTGAACGTTCTGCTCTCAAAATAAATATAAATAAAGTAAATATCTTAGCTTACCTAAAGCTCTGGAATGAAACATATAAAGTACGGATCCCTTTCTTTTCGTTCGAACCTCGACTTGTCCATTTTGTGTTATTTAAATACAGTCAGATCGATGAGTTAACGCGCGCATTGTCGGCAACCGCGGGTTAAGGACCGCTTTGTTTCCGTCGCACTCGTGGTGCGGTAGGTCGGATTATTTATTTATTTATTTACACGCACATCCTTTTAGTTTATCGGGCGGTAATGAGGTCGCGATCTCGGATATCTGTAATAACGCTTTTATTGAAGGGTCCAGTTTGGCGCGTGGTAGGTTTGACTTTTCAATCAACGACTGGCTTGTTAGCAAAAGTATTTGATTAATACTATTGTCCAGAGATCGTGGATTTGATTTTATTAGGTACGCCAAATATTCATTTGATCGAGATTTTGGCTTCTACATAACGTGTAGGATACTCAAAAATAAAATACATTTTTGACCTTAAACTTTTCTTTTTTCTTATCTCTCATTTCACACACACACACAGGGTTCATCATTTTGTACTTAACTTTGTTTTTACTACCTTTTGTAACTTATGATGTGCAATGAAGAATATGAATATAACTAACTCTGCCAACCCAAAACTAAGTAAAGATTTAGAAGCTAATGTACCTATCAGCACCCATGAACTCCATGACTCAGTCTAAAGCCTAAAGTCTACAGAAACGTTGTACGTATGTTTTTTTTAATTAATTTAAAAGATATAGAACCATAACGTGGTCCTTTTAAATAAAGTGTTTACTAAATTTGAAAAAAGGTAATAAATTATTGAACATTTTAGCAACAGTAGCACCCACCAAGGTAACACACATGCGATTATCACATCACTAAGTACCACGAAGACAAACTTTAGTCGACACTTCACACTTTTGTCGCAACCAGCCACAGTATAAACATACAGTAGAACATCTACATACAAACGTGCCACTCTCGGTTTGAATGTGTGCGTGCGCGTCGCGCGCCGTGTCGTGATTTCACGCACACGCTAGCATAAAATAGGGAGGCATAGGGCGGCGGCAGTACGGACGGGCTCTGCCGCGTGTCTGTGTGCACGCTAGGCTAATAACTCGGCGGGCGGCCTTAGATAACCTACTGTATGTTTATACGGTGAACCAGCCCTACACTCGACAGCCAGCCGGTGGGAAATGACGTAATTAACACGTTGTAGTCCACGGGCACCAGTTAGTTACTGTGTGATTTGGACTTGACCATTAATTACCGCGGGCTTTGAGCAGACGTGTTTGGAGGTCAATGACTTTATGGCGATGTCTCTTGTATTGTTATAGGGGAAATACTACATAGTCGAGACACACCTTTTTTTTGAATTGTTAAAGTACTTTATATCTGATCTGCAACTTAGTAATTAACTGTAGTAAAGACAGAAATACTAGGAAAAAAGATTTGATATAATTATCTTTTTTACTCTAACTATTAAGCCACGAGACCACTAAGCTACTACTGAAAAACCTTATTATCTATCTGGAATGTCTTTTTACCAAGGTCATCTGACTACTTCAAACTAAAAGACATAACCGAGTTTCAATATTTCTGAATTCTTGCCTGAACGGATACCACCCAGATACAATCACAATAAGGTTTGTGCTTGAGGAACCTGCCAACTTTGGTGAAATAGGCCTCAGCCCTCTGTCCTCTGGCCCTCTGGCCTACCTCTAGCTGTTGTGTCTAATGGCCAGTCAACGAGTCGGTGATGAGTTCGGATCTTAAAAAATCACCTCTATGGTTGTGAAGTATGGCTTTTGAGACATAGTCATGAGCCTATGTTGTGTTTCATCATCAACAAACTCTAATAGTCCACAGCCACGGTAAAGAAATATAACAGTAATATGACTCGGCCCCGTCCTTGAGTTAAGTGCCTACAGCCGCGCGGTGCGTCGCCTCGCGATAGGGCTACCGCCTGTAGTTTTTTAAAACAATCCGGATCCGGATTATTTCTTTCTTGTTTTAAAATTGTTTTTTGTGATGTTACCATCATATACACCATATTGTATTTCTATTTAAATAAATGAAATTCCTATGTGAATGAAAAAGGATGTGTTGATGTGAAAAAAGATCATACATACATCTTCACAAACTTTCGCATTTACAATATTAGTAGGAAGCAAGATTACTTCCTACTTATATTTTTTTGAAAGACCTCCTTTCTCAATACCTACAATGAACCAATTTTGCGGCGGACTAGCTATAAAACTATTGCGTTAGCAAATCCTTTACTTGAGAAGCACGTATCATGCGCGCAAAGGATTTCCGACCTAAGGTCATTCACCCGGTGTTGTGAAATTAAACCGTAAACCCGCAAATTTTAATGCAAGCGTACTTTACGAATTACTTACTTATCCAACCTACCGAAGAACCACCTATTTCACTTGTCTGTCACTATCCTTCACCCTGTCAACTCATTTATTCAATAATCTAGGAGTATTACTCGAAGGATAAAGCGAAATACCTGTCTTTAAACATATTGTAATAAATTACGTGCTATTATGTAGGTACAAAACAAAATATTTTAAAATTACGTTTCGGAGTTTGTAGGTAATGTAAAGAATGATAACTTTGGGTGCGTTCTTGATGAATTTAAACAACCTAACACAGCACAATAAAAAAATTACCTTGCCCTGCCATAGTGCATTTACAATATTATGTTCACAAAATGGTACAAAACACACAAAACTGTCCGTCCGACACTGCACGGCGCGCGGAGCATTCGCGACTGAGAGCCGATCTATGAACGACATCGCCGGGTCGCGTAGGTATAACTTGAGTTCCGTCCGCTTGTTCGAAGTCACAATACTGTTATATTTCTTTACCGTGCCACAGCTGGACAAAGACGGCTTCGGGCCGTCTGCACTTGCGTTACAGAAAGCAGACTGACAGCATCAGAGTAGGTTATTTTTTATTTTAGCATTAGGGATAATGCATTATTATCTTACTAAAGATAGGAAAACCAGAAAAAGACATTCGATCTTAGCTTCAGGCGGGAATCGACCCCGCGTCTTTCGCAAACCGGGCGGCTGCATTAACTATTGTGCTACCGAGACCATTAACATATCGGCTGATTTTTCCTGGTATATTCACCTGGCACCCTGGTTTGCTCAACCAATGCTTAGGCATTCGAAATCGGTTTGACACTGGTTCGATTCCTGCCTGACAACCAAAGACCAAAGATCTGCCAAGAAGACCAAATGTCTTATTCTGGTTTTCCTATCTTTAACATTATAGTAGGTTTTAATTTCGCCAGGTTGTTTCAAGCACTAGGCACTAAGTATTTCTTAGTTATCTTAATTACCGACGTTACACTGCAAAAAGAAATAAATTAAGTGCGATAGCGACGACATTTTGAAAGACAACTGAAAGAAAATTAAGTAACTTATTTGTCTTTATCTCATCGAGTAGGTAACATTAGCTAGTCTAAGACTGGCTCAGTCTCGAAATCGTTGAAGCGTGCTTCCTTGAGCCAATTAAAACTAGTCTGCCTCCCCCTCCTCCTCCCCCATCGGGGAGAGTCCCCCCTCGCGAATCGCGCAAAAACATTGATAACATTGCCGACAGGCATTTGCTGTTTGAAAGTAGTTATTTAACGGTCTAGTTGTAAATGTCTGAGTATGATGGGCGTTAGGTTTAATTCCTGGTTTGGTCATTTTGTTGATAGGTTAAGACTTAAACTGAAAAGACATACAGATAATACGAAATACAAAAAATATTAATTGCAACAAACCCTAGGCAGAGTTTGTAGTATGGGTGATTCGGAACCTGAATAAACATCCCTACATACCTAGATATTTTTAAATACATACTACTATGGAAAAATATCTAGACACAGGCGAACAAAAATTTTCGTGACATGGTTACTTGTACTGTTTGGACCTCTAACCACGGTCACCATTAAGTTCACGAACGAAAAATGATCGATCGTACAAAATTATACTCCGGACAATTTTTTTAAGAGTGAGTTGATTAACCTCATCCCAGTGAACCTAATTGTTACATAATATATGTAAACAATTTTTTTTTTAAGAAAATGCAATTATTAATCTGTTGTAACTTGTCCTTTGGAACAAATATTAGCTTAACAAAAACACAATTAGCTCAGGCTTTTTTTAAAATTTTAATTATTCTTACTTTGGACACACAACATAGTGTGTTTTGCTAACTGATACTTAGGTATTACAAAATACAAAAGACGATACATAAGTAAGGATGTTCTGTCGTTTTTATAAAAGTACTATCTTTGTTAATAGTTAGAAGTCCAATGACCATGAGTCAACATGTATCTTAGATTTTAGATTTATTTAGAGGACTTCGAAAATACAGTGGCTTTGATACTCAGAAGTTTGGAGTTCCATAGTGTTTTTGTAATACCTACACTGTTAATTATCTCAACTCATTGGTAGGTAGGTACTCTGGGAGACAGCTCTAAGACAGGCATTGTGCCTAGTTTGATAACAAATAATTGGTTTTCATTGTATAACGCGTTTATTTATGTACTTTCTGATAAAACCTTTCAGTCAGGGAAGTTATCTCGTACTTGCTCACATACAGACGAAAACATATAAACTTAATCAAACTTAACATAAATTAGCTATCAGCAGCCGGTTTCACTTTTTTTCTTTCAATTCCATTATCGGGCGCAGAAACGTTGTGGTTTTTGTTTTTTCATACCCATTGCAAATACGAGTACATCTTATGGGGCCTACTATATCGCCATACTACTACATGTTACTCCAGCATTAGGTTATAATAGATTATATTGCAATGCACGACCGTTATTCTTTAGTAAACAGAGTGTAATGGTTTGGGCTAAGTATCTTCTCACAACTGATATTACTGAATTAGCCAAGATTTTGTTACTTGGACCGAACATATTTATAAAAATGACTAGTAAAAAGTCCGTTCTAAAATCTTTGTAAATTTTTTATCAAATAAAATCTGCTATTTCGTTATCAAGTCCAAGATGGCATACCAGAAAACGTGGTGTTAAATGGACGGTGGTAAAACTAATCGAGTATTTGCCCGCTTGGCGCATTACGGGTCTGAAGCACGCACTTAGGCCCCTGCCTGCGGATCGCTAAAAGCATCTCAAACAGCCGGACGGTCAACAGCCGATGTCCAACTTAACCTACTGTTTAGTGGAATTTCACAATTTTTATATCTATCTCGTTATTGGAGGCGGCTATAAACACGTCTGCGCTATCGCAACGGCGATCCTACGCACTAGATACACATCGAACGGTATTGGGAAGGGCGGGCAGACGGGCGGCTTGGACGCCTGCTAACCTATTATTTGTTTAAATCTATTTAATAGATAGGTAAATTTTAGTTAAAATTAAAAAGTAATGGCCGAGCTAGTAATATTTATTTAGGACGACGTCAACGACGTCAACGACGTCAATCACAAAAACTAATTGCAAACTAGTAAAAGTAACTGATTATAATAACCTTAGTTATAAAAAAGTTTTTGAAATCAGACCTTTGAATTTCTTAGCACCATCACATAGCTCAAGGTTTAATACATTTGATTGTAGCTTTTTGCTTTAATGGCCCATCCTCATTCATGAAAACTATGCCGATTTACGTTTGCTCGCTAGTGCATAATTAATTCCATTCTTAATGATTTTACATGCCTTATAACGTACATACAGGCGTTTAAATCCCAACACATAAAACTAACCAGCAAATTAATACGAAATTCAATTACAGCCATTTAAAAACTTAGTCCTCAAGCAATTTTATCAGAAGCCCTTACCAATCGTAAAATTAATTGGAAACCTGTAGCCGGCTGACACCAAACTCTGCACATTAAAATCGTTTGAACAGTTTATCCGCATTTGTAATAAATTGTCGGCGTTTCCATCGCGACTGTAAACATGTCGCGGTTATGCCCGCTCGTGTGCGCGCGCAACATAATTACTGGGCTATATCGGGACTCGAATGAAACCACATCTTTATGCGCCTGTTACGCGATAAACCTAAAATGTTGAAAGCCCACACTATTGGCCAACAAATAAAAAATATACTTAAGCGACGGCTAGTGGACGAGCGCGGGTGCGATCGACTCGCGCGCAGACACGGGTGATTAGATCCGAAGACATTTTTATTGAGTTAAGTTGGAACTGGCTCGGTGTGTGCCGCAGTATGTACTTGTAAAGCAAATGGCGTTGGGTTGAAGGGAATACAAAATAAAGGGTCAAATGCTCAACTTCTTTTATTTTACACTGAGCATTCAGCTTGGAAATACATAGATAGTGCTTAGTATGTTTAAACTGAACTCTTAAAGGGGTAATTCCTTCATAATAACCTGGTTGCGAATAAACCCAAAAAATAGTCTATTGATCTCACAGAGAATACTAAGCTGAATCTACGAAGAAAACATGAAACAACCTTATCTCGTATTACATTTGATGTTCTTATAAAGCGAACAGTTTGAGTTCTTAATTTAAAAAAAAGTCTATTCATCTTACCACACAAACAGGCAGATCACTTAATTAGCAAGTTGCTATTGTAATTAGTTTAAGGCACTAGTATATTGAAACCTCATAATTGCGGACATTTTGCATACTTTTTTATTGACAAAGTTTTTTTATTTCATAAAAAAAGGATAGGACATCAGAAGAACCTGTGATGCAGTTAATCATAGTTAAAAGATTATCTAATATCTCTCTTCTTGTTTTATTTTCCCGCGATAGACTGTTGGAGAATGCATTCTCAAATTGAACCCATCATTTTGTACATTCAAATAAGTAACATAATTATGTATACCATTTAGAAAAAAAAGAATTAAAGCTTTCTCTGATGAATTTTATTTTCAAACTAAATCAGTGCACCATAAATACATGTTTATATTTGAGTCTAAATTATAGCAACTCTAGATTAGTCAGATCTCATATAGTTAATTATTGAACAGATCATGCAATACTTCATAATTTCTTCTGGCTCCTGACATTAATATTCACATATGAACAGCGTGTAACGTATGAATTTCAATGCGCCATAATCTGTGAACATGGAATCCACTGACAGACTGACCACAAGAAAACGATTATGAAACAATCGCGACTCGATTAATCACTCGATGGTGAATATTCATCGGATGTATCGCGGGTGAAGATAATCGCTTGTGACGTCGCACAACAGCAGGATTATTGCTGTAAGTCGAATCTGTACGTGTAATAAAATCATAATGGATGCAAAAACAGTACCTTTATTATTTTTGGAAAAATAATAATAATGTGATCTATTAAATTTGTAAACAAGCGACCAGTTACAAGAGAGCGCTTAGGCCCGGTGAACAAGCACCAGACCTAGTAGTCCGTGTACCACAAGTTAGTTACTTTGTGTTCATTGAATTAACTTAGATTGGGCTACAGTCATAGCATTCTGTTCGTACGCAGGGTTGTAGGACCGGACTCTACTAATCAAAAATACAATATAAAATACAACAAACTTTTCAGCACCGGTCCTCATATGTTTATCTGGACTTTGCACAGCATCGAAATAGGTCGGTTTGCGCTATTTGAACTTCACCACTAACTTTGAAGGTTATTTTTTCTATTTCAGCTGTGAAACCGTAAACAAAACATAATAGTGCATGTTTCATATTTTTCTTACATGTGGGTAATATTTTTAAATATGTTGAAACAAATACTAAATGTCATGAGCAAATTCCTAACTAAACTTTCCAGTTATAACTGCCTCTATGGATGATAATGACAAACTAAGATGCCAGCGCTATGTTGAGAAAAACAACAAAAAGTAAGCCGTAATTATCTCCAAGGGAGTATTACATTTAACATTAGACACATTACTGTATTTACATGACACGATAATATTGGCGTCGGTGTAAGTTTCTTTGAAAATTATACCTTTTATAAAGAATAAGCTGTATAGGTATTATGTCTTGAGTGTATTTAGGTTTTTTCTAGAAGAAGGCGTAACCGTTGCGAGAGACCGATACATATGTTAATTTTTGACTCCTCATTAACGCGAAGTTGGTGTTCAATAAGATAATTGGTAAAAAAAAACTTGTTTTGCATCTAGCACACACTGGTACTCAAACTTTTCCATTGTACCTACATAGTGAAAAACATGATTTGTTTCATGTGCATTTTCAGTTAAAAATAAACAATAGATAGTTACTTGAATAATAAATAATAAAAAATAATTCACCGTTAATTCCACCAGAAAGGTTTTTGCTAAGTTAGCAACTTTTTAAGCTTCAACTTGTTGAGTTCATTAATTTCTTCATGATATTGTTTAGTCTTCTTAAATTGGTTTCTTCTCGTAATGTGAGCTATTAGTAAATTATACAGTAATGGTACATAGTAAATGTATTTGACTCTACGAGCGCCAACTGAGACGTAAAGGATCGCGGGTTGCTTTACCGTTTAGAATCAAATGAAATGTTTTACCAAACATCTTTTGTGTTGAGTATGAGTATTTGAGGTAGTATAAAAAAAACTTGACTGTGCAAACGGTCAATCTTTGTGATGTAGTCTCATATTGGAATACCAAAACAGCTTTTAAAAGCCCTACTGCTAAAGGCAGGTCAACTATGAGATGGCGCGAACCATACTTCAACGCGCGTCTCATATTTATTCATTTGATTAACAGTTTGAGAAACAACGTTCTTATAGGAAGTTGGGGGATACACAGACGGGATACAGCTAGGATCATTGAGGCGTGTAACATACTGCGTTTCGTGCAAAAACACCGGACCACGCAAATACACCGCGGTGCAGGCGCAGTTATCTACTAGTGCCATCTATATCATTATTGTACAGACCTATTTTTTCTTCTAATTACTTTTTTACAAGAACTAAGAGTGTTAAACTGAAATATTCGCAGTTAAGAATTAATTTATTCATTGCGATGCGTTAGTTACTGTATTAGAATTAGCAATTTTGTATTAAATTTTCAAGTTACCGATAAGTAATTTAATTTACATTTTTTAACGAAAAATACGAAGAATATTATAAAGAAAATGTTTTATTGTGTGTGAGCGACCTCAGAAATGACGCAGAGGATGTCAAAAAGTCCTCAGTTTTTGATGAAGCAGAGCAGTAAATACTGCATTAAGTTCCTCAACTTAATAAGAATATAAACCAAAACAACATATTTAAACATAAAACTAAATTGAACAGTTGTGGATTTAAGATACTGCTGGGAATTACTGTAGATCTTGTTACAGAATCTCAAGTTCTTATCGTATAAGTTATTTAGTGGTGAATGTGATATGAGTATGAGAAAGCTCGGAGTCTGTGAAACAACGAAATCTCAAAATTCCGAGAGTGAATGCGTAATTATGTTGTCACCGTCGATCAGCATTCAACACTTTATTCAAATGGATGATCAATCAGTGATCACATTTGCATAGAATCTGGTATAAGTAATAGCTCATTTTTATTTCACAAATACATCATCTAGTTTATGCCAGTTAATAACACATTTGATGCTATTAATACTTTCGGAAGTTTGATGAGGATTTTTTGTTTGAGAATAGGTGAATGAATTATGTTAAAATTAAATTAAATAGTCAAATTGTTGCTGTCTTAAACAAATTAAAAACATTGGGTATTATAACCTTATTTTCGTTAATTGTAGCTACAAATACGAGTAGATTTGTTTTGAGTTTCTAACTTTTTATACAAGCGCCATCCTTTGTACGAGCTAACGGTAGTGTTATATGACCTATTGACAACTACTTCGATTGGAACAGCTAGGACACTACTTTATGCAGCAAACCATGAAAAAACACCACTAACCTGGTGCGTACAAGTCCTGTCAATTTGTGAAAAAATCTATATTTGATGTTATTATTATCAATTAAGCTTAACGATGGTAGAACCTTTTAAAGCTTTATAAACAGATCCCGAAGTCTGTTGGTTCTGGGAGGGTGATTTTACGACACAAAGCAATGTCTTTTGAGATTGCAATGTTGGTCATAGGACATCAGGGTTCGCTGACCCCGGGGCGAGGGTGGCATGCACGGGTCCGGCGCCGTTTTCACGAGTTTCCCAGCGCACGCGCACCGAGCGGAACGCACAAAAACGCGCACCGCATCACGGTCAAATGAAGATATGTAATTAGATAGTTTTTGCACCACGATCGGTATTTTTTACCGCCATATATGGCCTGCCCGCGAGCCAACGGCCGTTTACGTTGGATGGACATCAAAATAATAACTCGGCCTGAACTCGCTCCACTATAAATACAGAGTTTTTATTACAACATTTCTATTATCCGAGAAACAACATACTATAAGCGAGGTTATAATTACGCTTAATACCCGTCCAAGGACGGCGATTAGTTTTACGCATAACTACTCCCGCGGACGGGAATCGAAGCGGGAATTTCTTGCGAATTAAAATCGATGGTACGCTGAATTATATTTTATCACAAAAATTCCAATTTTCCTTCAAATCGGCAATAAATAACTTAGCCCGAGGTGCGTAGCCGACCGAGACGCGGCGTGTTAATGGTGCGAGCAAAAAAACCTTGTTAAATGAAACAGGCGAACAATTATTTTTATTATACATATGGCCGCCTCTAAGAACCCCCGCGGGGTCCGTGTCTCGACGCACGCGCATCCTGTGCCAAACACAGCCTTTATTTTTGTGAAGCCTTTACCAAATATATTTGAAACGCTCAAAACCTGTGCTGCCTTTATAAAAAGCGAAACAACTCAGCTGCACCTCGCTAATTATTTTAATAATTTGACGACTTATGTTGGCTAAAATCAATCCGTAATCTAGAATGTTACTTAGACATTATTTCGATACCTCCTACGTAAGTTGTTGTATCCCACAAAAATGCGATTTAGCGTTTTTACTATAAATGACCTTTATTATTAGTAATCTATGCATAAAAAAATTAAAACTCACGAAAACACAATTATTTCATGCAATTTCAAGACGTAAAGAGTTGTAACTTTTGAACGGGAACGGACTACAACACTGTATAGTCCTTGACAACTGTTTACGCGGGGCGCGGGGTGGAAAAAATCGCGCGCTCGCGTGTTGTATGGGTTAGATAAAACAGACTACGCCGGAGAGAAGGCTAAGACGGTCCGTGTGTCAAGCGCTTCAAGTTTTCCGCACATGTTACGTTATTAGGAATTGATAATTGATTAGAATACGTTATAACTATGAAACGTACAGGTGTTATGACAAGGGGGTGTATATTGTGTGATTTAGTAAATCATACGAGTACACAATCTCAGACACCTGTCCAAAATATCAATGTGACAATTATTAAATCTGAACAAAACATTATTTACGAATCCAGTCTCAAAAATATCACAGGCATGTTTATTTTTTCTTATTTTTACAGGCAATAATTAGGATCATGTATTTTTTCAAAGTTACCAACCAAAAATGTTGTATAGATTACATACAACAGTATACGTTGTCAAGTAAACATTCAACAATGTTGTAAGTTTTACATACAACATTTTACGTTGTTGAAGGAGCATAAGAAAATGTTGTATGTAATACATACAATATTTTACGTCGTAAAGCGTCCATTAAAAAATGTTGTATGTAATACATAGAATATCTTACGTTGGAATAAAATAAAAATAAATGTGGTATGTAGTAAATTATAATGTTCGCATCGGAAATTGATAGTCAAAATTTGTTTTATTTTTTGCTTAATGTTACGACATATTCCTATATATTTAATTAAGTAATTTATACAGCGCTCTATCTTTACTGATTCACCGATAAAGAGCCTTAACCTTGATCGTTTAATTGATAGCTTGCTTACAAGCAATACAATTTCATATTTCATTTTTGTTTTAGTGTCTCCATTACCAATAAATTTCAATGAATCGGAAATGATTGCAAATTTGATAGTTAGTGTTTTTTTTCGATAACACAACAGAAGAACAAACTGCTTATACGATACGTTCAATGTAGATGACGTTTCTAACGACGAGTTAATGTTTTGGACTGAAGAAACAGAGCAAAGTTCAACGATTTGCTGAGTCAAATGCTAAGCTTAATCTTACTTAATTATTTACTTAATCGGTCCTCAAATACTCCCAGAAATGACTTGGCTATCTACTTGTTCAAAATTCGATCAGGGGAGCCAGATAATAGAATTGCTTCATTTTTTAATATATCCGAGCGAACTATTGGAAGAGAAATACATAAAGTCAGGCAGTGTCTCATTACTGACTTTGTTCCATTGCACCTAGGCTTAGACCATATAACCAGGGTCGAAGTGATAGCCCGCAACCGGGTTATGCCAAATGTTCTGTTTAGTAACGAGGAGTCACCAAAACCAATAGTTATATTCTATGGAACCTACATAGAAAAAAGTTCTGACTTTTTATTTCAACGCCGCAGTTATAGCCTTCATAAGTATAAAAACTTAATAAAACTATTTATGATCGTGTGCGCGGATGGATATATTTTGGATATAACAGGTCCGTACTCTGCACGGACAACCGATGCTGATATAATGAAAATGAGATTGCAAAACCATGATGGTCCCATTGAAGACGGACCATTCCACTTTTTTTCCCATGAAGGAGACTTATTTATTTCGGACCGAGGCTTTATTCCTTTGATAGAAACATATGGCTATGTTGCTCACATGGCGCCAACCAAACGACCACAAGCCACGCAATTAAGCACCGAAGAAGCTAATAAATCACGACTCATCACAACGGTGCGATGGGTCGTGGAAACTATAAACGGGAGATTTAAGCGTGACTTCAAGTTATTTAGAAACAGAGTATTTAACAAACATGTGCCGCATATACTTGAATATTTTAAAATTGCTGCAGCTTTAATTATTTATTTTCAAGATCCTTACTGACACATTCCTTACACAGAAGATTTCATTGAAATAATTAATCAAAATCTACAACGCCAGAATCAATTATTTGAGTATGTGGAGGAAAATAATTTAAACCGACAAAGAGTGTCGTTTCACAGGAGTGTTTGAAACAAACTGACTGAGAATGATCCGGATATTTAATATTTTCCACAATTAACAACTGAAAAGTTTATTAAATTCTCAATCGGCACCTATCACGTGAGGTTATCACGGTCGTATTGAAGTGAGCATTTGAAAGCCGCGGGAGTATATAATATGGAAATATATAGACATCCTGTGGCAATAAAGGGCAGAAACAATAATACTTTAATCAGATGCTGAATTCATTCGCGACACGTTACGACAAAAATATATTATACTTATATTATGTTTGACGAGAATCTAAATGGAATAACGCAATAACGGAATATTACTGCATATGCTATCATGGTAAAAGGACATTGGAAAGTTGCGCACACGTCATATAGTGTTGTATATTACTTAGGGTGGGCTAGACATCAAGATGACTTTGACCACCCAGCAATTGGTATGGATTTTGTTCCAAGAGATATTATAGAAATTCAATATCACTTTATATCGACATACCTATTTGTTTTATTTTTATTTGTTTCAATCCTGAAACCCAAGTGATAGATCATAATCATCATCATTTCAACCCATAGCTTTCTACTACTGAACATAGGCCTCCTCCACCGCCAATTGATAAATGCTACTAAATAATCGAAAATCTACCACGATTTCAATGAATCCTAAGTTGATCGTTGTATTAAAAGTTTAATTATATATCCAGCTGCATCTCCTGATCACCTAGATACATCATAACTTCATCATAATTGCATAATATAATATTGTAAGTATGAGATACAACTAAAGATGAAACCAAGACTCCGCCGTATAATCTTGTAAGTATGAGATATCACAGCTGGCAGTCTGTGTTCCGCAGTTTAATGTTGTATGTATGCGATACAACAGTTGTCACAGTCTGGATTCCGTAGTAAAATGTTGTAAGCCACAATTCTCAGAAAATACGCAACTATTTCATATATTTGTTTCAACATAGTCAATAAAACCATATATTTTATTTATATAACAAATTTCACAAAGTTACATAAATAAATGCAGTTTCTAGGCCAATCTGAATGTTTAAAACGCTCTCCTGTAAAATTGCAGTTTTGGGGATACAACAACTTACGTTGGAGGTATCGATTTTAGTCCTTGAGTGACACGTCCAATTTCGATGTAATCCACGTAGAGCATAGTTTTGAATAGCACAAAATATATCCGCGAATAGTACATAGGTATTAATATTAAGTATGCCAAAAATACAAATGTGTGCTATTCGCGGATAGATTTTGTGCTATTGGCAATTTTATTGTACTTTAAGTGAATTAGGTCACACTTTCCGATGTTAAGCCTTCTGTCAATCATCAGTTACCTAGTATTCGTTTCTTAAAAACCAAAATTAAACATTCCAGAGATTCCTTTATTTGCCTTCGAAATAACTTGAACCCACATAGTTCAAAGTGTTCAGCCAGACAGTTCAAGATTCTATACCGAGATCTGGCATCATTTAGTTGAAAAGTAGTCCTAGTTTGAAAAGTTACAAATGGGTTAACTGTAATCAGCGGACATACAGATCGTCTTTTTTGCCCCCATTAAGAAGACTTCCTTTTTGGCGATGGCCACCTGGTGGACATTGGGTGGTAATCTGATAAAATTCATCTGAGAACAACTTGCGAACTTCACCTCACCAATTAATGAGACTTTGGCGGTAGGCTTAAGTCTAGGCATAGCCTACACTTTGTGTTTTTTAACCACATTAAATTCTTGCGTTATCGTACTTACTAACTATTTGTGTTCAGCTCTTGAACGTTCCTCGTGGATGGTTTACTTAACTAATTGAACGTGCAAAAAGGCTCACAATTACGAGACTCTGATAACAGATATTTTCAAGGCTACCTGCCTATTTATAGAGGCATAGACTCAAGATTGTTAACGCCTTTTCCAAGTAACACACTTTGTAACGTTTGATACTTATTCCATTTAACGGTTAACAGTTTACAAAAATGAGTATAAACATTGTTCTTACTTCGCAAAAAGGCATGGCTTTTAAACTGTACATAGATACAAGACGAAAAACTGTTCTCACGGCAATGGAAGAGCCCATTGCAATTTCACATCCCATGAAATCGAATCCGTGCAAACAATCGGATGGCGTGTTACTCAAAAACAAGCCGAGAGGGAATGGAAACAAGTTCATTATGTTTCTTTTTATTGGGCCCACAAACTAAAATAACTACAAGTAGTTATTTTAGTATTTCCAATGCAGGGTTTCGATCTCAAATCCCGTCAGTGTGGTCGACGTTGATGAATTCCGAAACTAGAATTGTTGGAATATGAAACCCAGCTAACCCGGATAACGGCAGTAGGCTCGCCCCTTACCACGTTGTGTTAAAATTTCCTTAGCTGAATGTGGGCGTCTGAATATTCCATTCACCATGACGGCAACAATCAGTTTGCCTCTGACCAACCCGTTAGGGATATGGTCGTGAAGGTATGTTATGTTATGTTTCAATATGAGGACGCAGGAAAATAAAGTTACTGATTTCACGTTTTACGATTTTCGAGTAAACTCAGCTGCTAACAACGCTTCAATCTTAACACCTGTAGATGGTCTATAAACATTTACAACCACTTACCTATCTACAGAAACAACTAAATTATAATCAAGCTCTATGCTATTAGTGCGGCGTAAACGTCCATATACTAATTTATGCCCTCATAGTTTTGGTATCAATGGATGGCTCTGTGAGAGTTGCCACTATGACGCAAATGCGTCTCCGCTGATGCCATTTAAAGAAATTATATATTTTTTTAAATATTAGTGTTCAAAACAAATGATACTTAATAAACAATATCTCACTTTTTCAAAGTCAAGATATTTCAGTTACATCATTACCCGTATATATTCATATTTAATGGTACCTACTATCTTCGAGCATCAACATACAAGGGAATCATGGATTACAGAACATCTAACAATCAGAGGCCCTCAACTAAATTACGTAGTAAGGTACGATAGAGATCTATTCCGTCGCTTACCTTATTACATTACATAGCAGTTAATCACTACTATACTCATAAAGGTGAGTACACACTAGAGCATCTACGTGTATTAGAACATCGAGGACTCGCCATTTTTAAATTCACTCGAACCGCTCTTCGAACATGACTCTCGATGTTTTGATACAGCCATTGGATGATTTTATATGGAAGTGCTTAGGCTTACTTTTTTACCGTAATTTGGGTAAACAGTTAATTGTGATGTGTCTCTAGTTAGACTCTGCACCACCCTTAAAAAAAATTGCAATGAGTAGCCGGAATACGCATTATCGCTGTCTGAAGGAGTGCACATCACCCTGAGTAATTGCGATCCTTCTTCATCCTCTTTGTGGTCGCAACCATTATTAATTTTACTAACCGTACCTTTATTCTACGCGAGATGTAACCAAGAAAATTATGATAAGTTAAATAAATCATTTATTAAATTAAATGCAAACCGTTCACCACATCACTTCTGCGATGGATCAGTTTCTGCGCCGGAGTATCGATTATGTAAAGTCGATTTACAATCGATACGAATCGATCGCGGAACTCGGGAGCCATTGTCTAAATTCCTGCCTAGGCTTGCTCAATCACAGTTGTCAGGGCAATAACTCAATCTGCCTGGTCGTTTGCTGTTGATTTACTTGTTGATTTGAATTCTAATGCGCAGTTTTGACTGTAGTTGGAAATAATGGTTGTGATATTTAGTGTCAAATCAAATGGAAAATCTACAGGAAACTCAAATAACAGTTGAAAAAGGTTCGTGCCGTATTGACATAAATCCACTGGAAAAGTACTTACTTGGTTTTCTTTTATTTTTTGACGTTTTGCAAATAAGGTACTATCCAGTTTGTAGTCGAGTCTTAATGTTTTCTAGTTGCAGTGCCCTTGCAAGCCTCTTCTTATGGTTTGACGAATATTTTTAGGATAATTCCATGTCATGTCATGTTCAGGGATACGGGACGTGGGAAAAGCGACTGCTGATCTAAAGTGGAACTGGGCTGGTCACGGGAACCCGTCACTTGTCCGAAATTTACTAGTCCGAATTTCATTTGACCGAAAACTATAGACCAACGTTTCATTTGTCAGATGTTTTGTTTGACATATTATTAACCCGTCGAAGTTTCTTTTGACATAAGGTTCGTTTTACCGAACTACGTTAAACTGAATTTCAGAATAAACTTTTTACTATTGCCCGAAGTCTTCTTTCAACTTTTTTCGTTTACCAGATGACTTATTTGGCATTTGATCACTTTGCCTTAATCACATTTTACTGAATATTACTAGGCCACAACAACTGTATGATAACGATCAAAATCTCGCTTATGTCAATTTTCAGTAATTTCAACTTCAGGGCGAATCCGACTCAGTCAACCCCGACACCACGTGGTACTTGTTTTGCCCTACCCCAAGAGTGTTATTTAAAAGCGCGTAGGCATGGAGGGGCGAGGCGGCCCGCGGGCTGAGGAGCAGGTAGCCATGAGCGAGGCGCCGCGGCTGAGGCTGGCCGGCGAAGCCGGCCAACAAGCCGAAGCTGCGGTGCTGAGCGAAAGCTAGCTGCGATGATTAGCACGCGAGGAACCGCCGGAGCCCCGTAATGCCGGAGCCGTGACAGAATTCTTGTGTTTTCCTTAAACTTGCATGTTGAATACTGGCATGCTGTTTAGATGCTGTCAATTTCATATTTTATTTTAAATCAAAAAATCCAAATTTAAATACTGAATATTTCCTGAAGAATTAATAAAATAAATAATCCTTATCTGCTTTAACGCTGCTTGCATTAAACTGTAACTTTTTATGATCGTTTGGTAAACTAAAAATATGGCAATCAAAACAGTGGTGTAACGATTGTTCTGGAAATCAATACTTCGGACAATTGTCGTTTCGGCCAATCAACACTTCGGTAAAACGTTTTGTGGCCTAGTAAAATGTCTGCCAAACGAAAAAAAACCAGTTGATAATTGGTCAACTGATACAGTGGCAAACGTTATTTCGGGAAAATGAAAAAATGCCGAACAAAAAAAATACCAAACGTTTTCGGGAAAATGAAATTCGGGAAAAGAAAATTCGGTCTTATGATAGGTAACCGCTGGTCACGTTTGCAGAATGCATTCCAGTAAATAGGCCCAAATCACCACCTTTTGGCACCCCCCCGATGGTCATCGCCGGAGAGGACGACCTCGGAAACGATGGAACGATGACATATCGCGTTATTCTGGGGAGTGGCAGATTTTGGCTCAGGACAGAGACATTTGGAGAACTTTGGGGGAGACCTTTGCCCAGCAGTGGGACAATATAGGTTGAAATAAAAAAAAAAAAAAAAAACCATGTCTGTCGCTTTTGCAAGAAATAAGACCCAACACATTGCAAGACGATATTGATAAACGAGCCATTTGTGATCATACTTTTGCAGCTGGTGTTAGATCAAGTTAGTTGGACATTAAAAATTCCTCAACAGGTTTGAAGTTTATCAGAATTATTAATATTAATTGACAGAAAACAGCAGGCAGGACGAGAATAAGCTCGGCCATGAATCAAGAAAACGAATGCAAGAACACAGCGCTGTACCAATTAAAAGGCAAGTGGTTGTTAGACACGTGTCGAACCAACCGTCGGATCAACCTTTAATCCCGAACTGAATTGACTGGTGGACAGATACGCTCCATTACGCGTATATGGTCTATCAGAGCAAAACGGTACACGCGTGGAGGCTGTTTTATAGCTGATATAAATAAAATAGGCTGGAACGAAGTGGAAATTACTTGAAGCGGTCCTATTACGGCACGGGCACGTAACGCAGGAGCAGCATTTGCATAGCCCTCGGCGCCCGCGCAGGCCACCGGCTTATTTATCGGCCTCAGCAAGGACTCGCCATTACAAATACCGAAGCGAAATAACGGGCGAGATAAGGAAATAAACAATTGTGATATATCCACGGGTTGTTGTGAGTGCCTGAAGCATTGATAGAATGCCAGGCTTGCAGCGTAAAATTTAATACACTAGAAAAATCTGTCAGTTGAAATCATGGTAGCCCAATCAGGCCCAGACACCTAAACTGAATGATTTCTAAAATATGATTACTAAAATTTCTATTTTGAGATTAAAATAAAGCAGCACCGTGGAAGTAGGTACTTAAATAACTAAAATTACATTTATTCACAAGTATCTTGCAAATTGGTCGTAAATAACTGGTTATAAGATTAAGAATTCATTGACTCAGATATGTATCAATCATACAAGTTGTAGAATGAAGTGATAAACAGTGCAGGCTAAAATGAACAAGATTTAATCAACAGCTAATTTTAAACTCAAAACAAGACTGGATTGCTGTTCGCTTGCGGAAGCGTTTCGTCTACATGACAATATTGCAGTAGATTACTATTGAAGGTTTTTAGTAATCTGAAAGTACATAAGTAAGTACAGTAGATATACTTATAACTTTTCCTCAAATGTTTTTTTTCAGTGTTCCCCCGAAATTCAAAGTTATATTTTCAGTTTTACTGTTAGGACGGGACAACACTCAATCAAAGGCGTTTCTGAAGCTTTTGGGAACCAATATATCTGATATTTTCATGAGACAATGTTACGATAGTAAAAAATAACGTTAGTCGAAGAAATAAAAGTCGTTTGCGTTATAAGTTTTATTTAAATCCAACATAGGTACTATGGTACCTAATAGAATAAAAATACCTACGTTTTTAATTTCTAAACAACATGTCTACTATTGATATTTACAACCATGAATACCTAAGTACAATGCCAGAAGCCGGCTCACATAGCAGTTATTAGCAATGACGTCACTGCACGTGGACTCAGCGAGAGTCGTAGAACTTGACATTGCAAGTAGCTGACAAAACAAACGACGGCAGCTCAAACAAACGACGCGAACTATAGCTCCCAGCGCATGCGCAAACTTCACACACTCGTAAAAAGTAAAACCACAAACGAAGCAATAACACAAATGGGCGGGGGCCCACTGACAACACTCAATTATACGCCTTTAACACTTATAAACCACCAAATTAACATGTCATGAATATTATTTAACTTTTTCTCCATTATGATAATTCGATTGCAATGCTCAAAGTTCTGTTGCCCTAGAATTAAGTCGAGAGCAAAAACCTCCGGCGGATCTTTAGCAAAAATTTGCATACATTACAATACTAATTCATGCTCGAGACATGCGCAATGGAGAAAAAATACGGAACCCGGAAAGGCGGCGCGTGCGCACATGAGCAGTTGCGAGTATTTTGGGAATGTAAATCATCGCCGCATTATCATTTGGAAACAGTGAATCACAGTTATACAAATATGAGCTTAATCAATTATGAATTTAAATCTGAATGTTTTAGGGTTCTGTGCTTGAAATGAATAATAAACTCTCGTACTTACTTTAGTTGTTAAAAGTCTGTCATGTTGGGTCTTGACAGATATTTCAAGAACACATAGAAGTGTCAAATCAAAATTGATATGGTAAGAGTACCATCACGCGAGACTGAGGTCAAACGCGAACCCATTTTAAATAAAATAAAAATAAAATATATCAAATACTTATCTATACAGTTAATTCATTATCATAATTAAATTAAATATATTATTAAATTGTTCAATGACTTACTTTTTTGGTGTAATATTGTGCAATTATTATTCAAATAAATAAATAAATAATCAAGCTCCTTAGTCCACGCTATAAAAAATGCTTGTTTTCGTCCTCAATTAATACTCATATTGTGATGCATCTAAATTAAAACAAACGAGCTTTAACAGCAATAATGAACGGTAAACTCCGAAAGTTATGCATTTGTGGTATATTTATAAAAAAAACCTATGCTGTGACAAAATTTACTAACCATTTGATGAATGAAAGGATGATTTTTACCAACGAAGTTAGGTAAGCCCTTCTGATGTTGTATTCTTTAGAGTAATATTCAGATGTACAGAACCCTTGGTGCTTGAGTCAAACTTATTAGTCTAATTTTTTTCGTCATGATTGATTATCGTCGGGTCATATCTGATGTGGCTGATCAGGCGCGCGGTATAATTGCGAGCTGCGCGTGACGTTTCCTAATGGGTGTGGACACAGGTTCTCCTTGGCCGGCGCTTGCTTGTGCGCAGATAGGGATTTATATCAAACGACTTTTGCTGCGCAATATAGCAACAAGTATTCTGACGTTTAGATGGAACGGCATTTCGACCACTGCGAATATTAAATGCGTAGTTTTTGTATAATTTAATGGAGTCACAAGGACGTTGTAGGAAAACGGAAGAATGTTTGTGCTGGAAAAGTTTCGAAGCTATGTAATTTGATTGAATAAAAGTTATTTCGTTTTGTTTCGTTAAAGTTTTTCTTAGTGTGTGTGTGTTTTTTTAGTTGCAGACCTTGATCTGGACTAGGTTATTGGAGGAGGTAACTTAAGACTGGATAATGAGAGTGGTTCCCATCTGGAGGATTCTTCCGATAAACGGTCGTTTTTAGTCTAACTCCTACCTTATTTATACATTGGCTTATATACTAAATCACTAAAACAGGAATAAAACAATTAAAGAACAGTATCTTACGATGCAAATTATTAGAAGGTGCATCCTGTGTTCCAACTAACCTGACAAGCGTGCCAAACATAGGCAACATTTCCCCAAATTTGTGACAAATCAAATGTGGAATGGACGACTTACAGCTATATGATAATGATCTTCATCTAAGATGTCCCAGACATACAATTACTTCTTCAAAAGTCACGTCATAGTTGATTCATGTAAATCCATGCCGTGCCAAACTCAAGCTCTCGCCTGCGCCCGCGCACCAACGATGCGGCGCCTCGTCTCATCATTATTTAATTATGGTCATACATTATTTACGCTAACTAAATATTTATAGATCTTAATAGTGTTTGTAAAGTGACGCAATAATGCAATCGTCGTGATAATGCAGCGGTTTGTATGAATTTAGCTAGCACGTGTCTAATTTTGAGGGGGACGTCCAAATGTTATTTAAAATTATACATTATGCAAAGAGCAGCTCGTTTTCGGTTCTTAGAGGAGATTCAATTAATTAAATTTTACTAAAACGAGTTTAACATTTTCATTCCCAGGTGCTGTATTTGGGAAAAACATCGGTTTCGGACAGTTTTCATGAATAAAATAAATGTCATTAAACATTCCTTAGTTCAGTACTGTCTAGTCCTAAACTAAGCGAGGCTAGTATGTAAGCACATATATCTCAAATACACATAGGAAACAGCAAAAGTCAAGGTTTTGAAACCATTGACCTCATAGCCAATAAACTCCTAATGACAGGCAAAAGGATATGGTCACAAAGTCAGTAAATCCGGCGTAATTCGGAATCTACCACCCAATGAGTGTCTACTATTTTCGTGAGCTGTCAAACGACAACGTCACTGATTGGACAATAGTCGTATTGACCAATCAGTGACGTTACCCCCCGCCTCAGGTAATTGACAAGCTTAATTCTACAAGAAATACACACATCAAAAGTGTCTAGGGATATCTCAAGCATTTTCATACAAAGTATAGCTATTGGGGAGGCTGTAAAAATTAAAATATTGATACCAACGTAGAAATTTTTAGGACACAGAAACTGCTATATCTGCCCTTTCAGATTGTATAAAGAAATTCATTGTGGTAGCATTATTGTACAATCGTAAGGACGTTAAAAAAAAGACAGATTTTTCTTTTAAAAGGTTTCAAAATTTTAGCAAAATCAAAGATATTAGATAATGCTCAGCATTATCTTAGAATAACTCGAGGAAACAGGCATAAGATAAAGGTTAAGAATATTACAAAAAAACGTTTGATTTTGCTAAAATTTTTAAACCTTTTAAAAGAAAAATCTGTCTTTTTTTTAACGTCCTTACGATTGTACAATAATGCTACCACAATGAATTTCTTTATACAATCTGAAAGGGCAGATATAGCAGTTTCTGTGTCCTAAAAAATTCCACGTTGGTATCAATATTTTAATTTTTACAGCCTCCCCAATAGCTATACTTTGTATGAAAATGCTTGAGATATCCCTAGACACTTTTGATGTGTGTAAAAAAAAAACATACGTCCAGTGGTTGTATGGTCGATGTTCAGAACTGAGAAGAACCGAAAAAAACTTAACAGGCGTTATTTTCGAAATTGATTTTTCTTTTTATTAATTTTAATTTTAAAATTATTATTGAAAGTAAGTAATTAAAAGTTTCAAAATCAAAACCTCATACGGTGACATTATGATGACATAATCATCATGATCATCGTGTATTATCTTTCTTCGTAGATAATCATGATTTCAATTAAAAAACCTTACTACATCAGGTCATTTCCACACCGACCTCACCTCGATCTCATCTCGCAAGCGCCATCTTTCAAGAGTTGACAGTATTTCTTCAGTGTCTTTATCTGTCACAACCATAATGCCAAGAATGAAATATTTTAACCTATTAAATATTGTTTTGTATGGCGCAAGAGTGCATCCGTAGCTTCAACTGTTGCAACTGATGATTATGGCAGAGACGACCTCGTAGTTTTTGGAAGTTGGTGTAATATTACTGAAACTAGTTTATCTAACATGATTATATCTAGTTTTTGCGGCGAGCCGCTATTGTTGTGGTAGATAACATTCCTGCGGTAAACGTTACGTTTTTTGCGAAGACTGTTGTTACTCAATTAAAAATAAATACGCATCAGTAATTGTTGTGGTATTATAGCTTCAACTTAGTTGCATTGATATGTATATTTTCTTATGTAACTATATTATAATGGTCAGTTTTTTTGCAATTCTAAAATTACTTAACTATTTTTGTATTCAGAGCTCAAGTTGGTACTATGATTGTGATTCCTGTTCCAAAAATGGAACCATACTTAATGACCAAACTGAGGTTTGTTTTGTGCCTTAATTTAAGTACTTCGATATCATCTGCAATTTTATTAAGTTCGTGCTAAGATGTCATAAGGTGAACAAAATATTCAGTTTCCCCTAGAAATTCCTATTAAGATCGCATAAGGCTTAATACGACTTTTGATAGCAAAGTATAAAGATATTATGCATGTAACTTGATCTGTACCTTTCCTACTCGGCAACCTGTCCGTGTTACTTTGTCGCCAAGAAAATGAAATACACCTTGAATGCTAAAACAAATTGTTGTAATCAAACGGGAGATTAATAACATTATTAAGTAGAAATCATTGAGCAACGTCGGGTTTTAATAAAGCCTCCTGACTACGTCACGTGGCCGGCCGACTGGTGTCCACAAGCGGTAAGGGCACTCGTATACAGGGTGCGATTTTTCGCTTCGCATCACATTGCGACGCACTTGAGCTATATTCTTTGTTCTTATGTCGCCAAGTCATCATCATTTGGACATTTAGGGATAATTTCAGGTCTCATGAAGTGTTTGTGTTCAGGATATTCAAGATAACTGGTAGTATACTAAGTCTGGATACGAGTGTTTTCGATAAAGTGAGGTATTTTTTGAAACGATCACAGCCACACCTTTTTCTTTTGAAAATAAATCTTAACCAGTCTATTGTTGAGGCATAGCGGCTGACACTTTCAGTAATATAAATAATACGATAAATACAGTTTTATCTCCTTACATTATAATTCTCTATTTTCACAATACGTTTCACTCTACGGACTCTTGAAACGTGAAGGGTCACGCGCAGAGATATTCTTTGTAATAAGGTATTACGTTCAAATAGTCTACGTGAATGAAAAAAAAGGGTGAGCTTTCGGCACACTGCGTTGTAGACGACATAGAAAGACAAACTTCAAACGGTATTGAAGCAAATTATCTACATCAGTAATATTTTTAACATTCGTTGCTAAAGCTTCGAGCCAAGTGTGCACAACCCTAGCCTCGCTGACGACCAGCTAGCCTTCTATCGGGGTCCTAACGGCCTACACTTCTTCACCGTGGATTAAATTATTTCAACACATGCCACTTTTGTTTTATACCTTTGTCTGTTTGTAGGAAATTTAAATAATTGGCAACTTTTGCATTTGCAGGTGGAAGTTTTTTAAAATCCATTGTAGACATGCGTTTGTCTTTTTTTTTAGATATGTGTAACTCATTTCATTATTAGACACCCTATAAGTATTTTTTCTCTTCTTCCGGTCATATTTAATTTCTAGTATCTAACTAACTAACTAACATTCCATGCCAGCTTATGAGTGTTATATCTCGTTTCCTATAGTTTGGTTTTGAAAAGTTCCTTTTCGAGGAGACTTGGATTGTAAAATCAACTCACTGCCGAGATTTTTTCAATGCGCTTGAAGGGTTGAAAAACGGTTACTAGGCATTACCATGCTAAAATTTATAATAACATGAATAAATTGCCAAAGACAGTTATTCAACATCATTTGTTGAAATAACTGTCTATCCATAAAGCAAGATGTAAGGATGCGTGTTGTACCGCACTTTCGCTTGACATTTACAGCATTTATCAGTTACGTGGTTACAGCATTTATTTTTAGCCTCGTCTGCCCGCTGATTGCAGACGTATGCTTCGCCAATTTTTTCATATAAAAATTAATTGAGTGCACTTAAGTGATATTAAGAACTTCAAAAACATCGAGTTTCTAACATTTAGCCGCACACCGGTTCGTAAGTACGCTCTGCAGCGGTAATTAAAGACGTAGCCGTTACGCCAATTAAGTTCTCAAAGTCAAAGTTTGTGAGCCGTCTTCCTACTGCCGACACAGAGACACTCACTAGTTGGATGTACTGAGTTTTACAGTTATTATGTATCTAAGTACGTTTTATTTCATCTTTGTATACTTCTTCCTTCATGTATAGTAAGGAGCCATTATTAAGGCTAGCTAATGTTACCGATTCGGTGAAGAGATTTGCAGATGAGCTTTTAAGAATTAACATTTACAAATACGCTTTCTTCCTATGAAGTATAATATGAAACCTTTTTGTGATTCATTATAATACTAATTATACATCTATAACCAGTCCAAGGTGAGAGTCCTGAAATCAATATACAAATGAGGCAAAGTAAGACAAAGGTTTTTCGGAATACGGAAATAAACCATATCCAACGTGATTTGGCAAGCGCATCATCAACCACTAGTGTGACAGTGACAAAAACCAATTTATACAAGTGAAAGTGAAACAAATGAAAAACATATTTTGTGTTAGTGTCCTAAGCACATAGGGTTAGCAAAACATTTGGCAAGAATTACCATAAATCAATAATTTTGTTGACTTTTTCCTATAGAATGTGTAAAATATTTCTGGTTAGTAACGTGAATAACGTGTAAGGTTAGATAATTGTGTTGAGCACAGTAAAACACAAAGTTCTCGTTCTGTGTCGGTTCAAAATCTTCCATGTTTTGGAGACTCGATACGGTTAAGAGATTTTATTACTAGCCGAGGAGTGCGGTTAATTAATGCTAGTAACTTGAAAAAATATATAATTATTTTGTCAAATAAACGTCGGCTGTCAATTTCTCTTTCGTAAGTTTAATGAGGTAGTTGTTAGTGCGGCGTTGGTGTTAAACGTTAAAGTATTTTAGTGTTCCTTGTGAAAGTTGGTTTAAGTGTTATTTATTTCCATTTAACTGGAATTGAGTCGTTTGGTTGTAATTATACCTACCAAGCTGCAGGTCAGGTCACCTGTTCACCACCAATATTTTTCTTCTGTGCTCAAGTGGTAAAAGTCTATGTAAGTATTTAAGTACCTATCAGGCAAGTATCAGGCAGTCACTTATTTGAAAAATTCACCTAATTTTAAAAGATGTCGTCTATTGGCAGAAGTGATGTGAAATCGTGGTGAAAATCCAACTGCCCATAACTTTACTTGACGACCACGATCACTGTGCCTTGAGGGTACGAATTCAGAAAAAGTAAAAATTATGATTTTATTTAGAGGGGTCTTGGATATTTTAAATAACACATTATAAGAAAGAATAACATTCAAAAGAGTGAATAAAACGCTTGGTAATACCTTTCGGAAGTCGATCAATAAAATACCTCCAGACACCATTCCATTGAATGATGATTATTAACATACTTTGTATAAAGCAGGTAATAATGGTAATCTTGTAGATTAAAAGATTCATCAATTAAAGGCATGTTTACCAACGTGTGCCAATTAGTCCAGTTCCTTATCGCGGATCTGCGCGTAAACTTAGTCTATAAAACAATAATTTACGTCGATTAGCTCAGCATCAACATTTAAAACCAGTTGCACAAACGCATGCATCTTGGGGCCCTGTCTCATTGGGATGCTGCGGTGATTCAGGTGTGCTATATCATACCTACGAGTATAATCGATATCATCTTACCTATTTTTTATTTTTATTGTTTAAATACTTTTGAATGCAAAATATAAAAAAAAATAAAGAAAAATGTACCAGCAGGAGGTGTAATAAATTGAGCTTTATTTTGTAAGTAAGGAATATATTTCGATGTTATTTTAGATATTAAGTCTTGTACAGTTCAAATAGCAGTAACTAACACACTTGCTCTGTGTGAAGTCTATTAAAGAGGCATTTCCTCACACAAATGAGAGTTCACTCAAGTTCAACAAGTAACCACTTGTTGTCTGCACATATGCTGTCCAAACACCCCTTGGTGTGGAAGTTGTACATCTTAATCTTTTCAATATAATATAATAAAGGTTATGTTTATATACAGATCAACCAACAAGGTTACTAAAACACTTCCTTACACTTACACTTTTCCGAATTTATTCTGAACTTAATTAGAAAATTTGACAGTTTGTCTGATAACAATGTCAAAGTTTGACCGTTCACATTCATTGTGCCTTGAAAAATATTTCAGCTATTAATGCAGTAACTGTGCTGTTATATTGTTAGCGTTGAACTAACGCAGATTTATGGCATCATAGCTATCAAATTAAATTAAAATTCCACTATTAATGTTTGCAATCTTGAAAAGTCAAAGGCTTATCTTTTTGAACGTATAGCAAGATAGAGGGAAGAATGGAGAGCTTTAGAGGAGGCCTAAAGAGGCAGTCAGAGTCTAATCTACTAGCTTTTAGAGCTGCTGAGAGAGGTTTTTTTGACAGTAGGTACGTGTTATCATTATTGTTTATACCTAATTGAGGGAATCTTAGTAAGTCAGGGCCCTTAGTCCACCTAGGACTGTGATCAATCCTTGCGCTGGTCATTTGCTTCGTCGCGTCGGCCGGTAAAATATGTTATGAGTTCTGCTCCCGTGCGTGATCTTGCTAATTAATTTGGCCCCCGGCTATACTACTGATTAAGGCACTCCCAGACACGAGAGCGTCTCAGTGTGGTGAGCGACGTAGTCTAAGAGGCGACTATTAAAAATGATCATTTAAGTTACTTCTTTAGTGAGATGTCATTTTTGTTGAATGATGTTGCAAGGGCTTGCTTTTTTATGACAGTTGAAACAAACGAGCTTCCCATCTGACAGAAAGGGATTCCACTCATGGACTGTGGTTTTGTTCATTTCTGTCTGTTATGTTATGAATCGCCTTGTTGGCTAAATCTTAAGTAAGCCGGCAACACCACCGGTGTTACTAATGGTAGACAGAATTATGACCAAATCATAGGCTGGCGTCAAAAGTGGTTGATCCTTAAAAAAATGGCCTAATTGTCTTAAAGAATTTCGTTTCCAAAAAAAGCAAAATAATGTTTCTAATCAACCATTTGGCTACTGAGCTAGAGTGTATATCTAGCCACAACACCTAGTTACTTGGTGTTCATTGTAAAATTTGCAACAACTCTCATGTCAAGAGCAATAACGGTGAAAAACCTCTCAACCTCTTACCACGGTGCATTTAATGAATTCGCTTGGTTAAAAGTGGGGTTTAGAATGTTGCGTTCAGGGAACAAGCAGTGTGCCTTTGACTACCCCGTTTGGCGTATGAATAACATGTTTGTGTGATACATTTAATAAATTAAAACTCTTGGCACCCAGACCCTAAGCTAGCTATATTTATAGCCAGGTCGGTCCGTCCGTCCGCGCGTCACGTTGACATCTCATGCGCCCGCGCAGAATTATTCCTCCCGTGTTGGCACGGAACCACCTTCAATACGATGGATTTATTATTTCAATTAATCCGGAATTGCGAATGTTTACAGCGGTATCATAGACGCTGTTATATCATTTCTTGATACATTGACATATAATAGTGAAGTGCATGCCTATTACCAATGTAATGCCAAGATCTTCCAAAATGTCCCAATTACAAATTAATTGTAATTAACCCATATACTGTTCCACATTTTATTGCAATCAAGACCGACTTTTTTGTGACCTTTGAATTATCATACTACCCATTAATAAAGTGAGTTTGGCATTTTACCAAAAATAAAAATCAATTAGTAACATTTGACATCCCATAAAAAGTTATAGACTTGATTTCAATGAAACAGATACTTATTCAATACTTAAAAGCTTTTTTACCAAACGTACCAAAATAGATTTATCTGATTACAGCGTTGTAGTAAGCCGCAATCAAACGGTGACCATTCCAATTTTTTGTCCAACGAAAGTTGGCTCTAAGTGGCAGATTCCGAATTTTTTTACTGTCCGAAGGTGATGTTTTGGTTAATAATAAAACTGAACTGAACATTAAGCAGGGCAGCGTCCGTGACAGGCGAAATCGTAATTAACGTCTCGTATCTCGATCTAAACACGCGCGTACGCGGCCCTCTCCCAGTGGCGGTGTTGCCACTATACTATACCCAGAGGTAGCATTCTCATAATAATTAAATTGTGGACGCACTTGCTGCGCAGTTTTTTTTGGGTTTTACAGGGCCAGCAACGGTCGCGAGATGCCTTAGGTGTCACACGTGGTAATAAGCTGCAGTAATTGCTAACCATTAGAACGGTCCGTAGGTGTATTTGTTGTCTTCGATGTTTTAAAAAAACGTATTTCTTAATATAACTCGTAATGACTGGAATATCTGAGCTGTATGACACTCAAGCACAGATTCAAGTTTGTTATTATCATGACTAGACCACACTTATCAGGGTGTGGGTTTATTTTTGAGAAATAAACTCTAGAGTGTTGTTTTAGTCTGTAATTGCAATTGCCCTTTTTTAAAGATATATTTAGATTCACTGCAAAACAATCTGAAAATATTGAGCCAATTTGTTTCACCTTACTAGGGTAAATTTGGAATTTATATTTTTGAGCAATATTCTGCAGAATCAGATGCAGATGCAGAATACTGCTCAAAAATATAATAGGTATAATATATTAGGTATATACCTTGTAGAGCCAAGAATGAAAACCCTGTATAAGTAAGTTACAAAGTAAGTAACAAATATGTAACCTGGTAACCTCCACGGCTAGTTTGGGCGGCGGCTGCGCGCGCACCGCTTATGAAAGCGGCCGCCGACCCGACACTCCGGCGCTGGACACTGCACACGACCAGATATCAACACATTTCTAATGAGGGCCACGGTCATTTAATTCGGGAAATGTTTAGAAAGAAATCCTAACTTAGAGGTAATATTTTAATAGCGCTAACCTGCGTTGGATTTGCTTGCTGCATTCCCAAGTGGAGGTATTGGAGAAATGCTTTTGTGATAAAAGAGCGAGCAAACGACCGAGAGGAAGGCCCTAAAGTGTCACGGGATGCGATCCTTGCAGAAGGAATAAGCTCTTTTCTTGACGAGCCCCATACAGTGAACACTGCCGCTTGGAGACTTGGTCAAATTGAAGAGTGATTCGCACAGTCACCTGAGTTTTACATCCTTTGTATTGGAACAATCACTTGATTAGTGACTTGACCTAAACCGTCAAGACACCATTACATAATTTTTGTGATCAAATTGTATATGCTCTTTTCCGAATACGCGACTCGTACAGTAATAAAAGTGATGAGAAAATCTTGGGCTTACTTTATTTCTTGAATAATTTGTCTTCCCCACTGGTTTGATATTTTAATGTAGTCCAGCAAATTCTTAAGTGTATGATCTCCACAGTACAAATAAAGTGAGTAGTTAAAACATTTTGAATGTTTTCATCTTTGACGTAACTATTTATAACTAGACCTTTTATTCTAATTAGCAACATATTCATTATCTGTCTCATAGTCCCTCTCACGTCGCCCAAACCTCAAACCTGCGCACGCGCCGTAACGAAGAGCTAATAAAATCTACCGTTGCGCATTAGCACTGCTAAACTGAGTGTGAAAGAATCCCTCAATGGCGCTATAAATCTTACTATTTGCATTTTTACGGAGCAGTGCAGTTAACATGCTGCGATTAAAGATACGATTTTGATGAAATTTACTATTTTGCATTGTATAAGTTTGTACACCTAACCATGCGTCTTTAAACCGTAGGGGTTTGAAAAGCTTTGGATTCAATGGTGATGGCAAATAAACTTTGTTTATTTACGACTCAGCTTAATTTAAACAAAAGGTAAAAGTGTTTCGCGATAACAATTTCAAAGTATTTAAGCAGGAGGCTGAATAGGTACAGTGAGAATTAAAATCAGGTGTGCTGTCAGTGTGGGCAAAAAAATATTGGCCCTTGACAAAAGTTATTTTAATAATACTACAATGACAGAGTCATATTTTGTAAGAAGCATCCTCAAAATCTAAGGCAAGAAAAATAACATTTAAATTCTGTAGTGATGAGGTTGCTTTAACTTAAATAGGTACTCGACCTAAACGCACACATCACAAAGTACTGTACCTTATAGCTAAGCAACATAGATCACTGCCTTTCAAATTAGATTGCGGTCGTTAGCTACTCTGTTACAATTTTAAAAAAGAGCTTTTTGTTACGATCATAATCGTCGGGTGTAAACCACACGAGCGATCGAGCATCATCTATCACATCTAAACAAAGGGAACGGCAAAAACTGTTCTTAACACGAATATCAGTTAACTTACAGAGTTATTATCAGTTAACTCGATTAATATTTATGAATATTACTTAGCACCGTTTACTGATGGAAATTACTATGGTAAATTTTGATGTTAGGATTGAAAGATAAAGAGTAATGTAATGCAGTAACAAGCTTGGGAAAAGAGTAGTTGAAAGTACGAATATTAGCTGAATTCAACATGGTCAAGATATGAGGCGGGGCTCAAATCCAATTAAACTACCGAGATCATAATAACAGAGCTGCTGATTTTGCTACTCCTACTATGGCTATGATTTTGAGTGTAAAAAATTTGAAGCAGCAATATTTTAAATCTATTTTTTATTATTTATCCACTATGTAATACGTTTTATGTAAAAATGAAAAGAAAAAAAAATCTGACTTCTTTCTTTCCACAAATATTTGTTTCTCTAAGTACTTATTGGATTGTTACCCAATTATAGTTGAATGTGACCTATTTCACCTGAGATATAGGGTTTAGTTCAAACTTCAAACTCGAGAACATTGGGCTCAGGCTACATGGCCCAACGAGGCTTACGAGACGTTTAAGGTTTTTCATTTCAACGTAACGAAATTCGAAGTTTGTTGATTTAAATGTGTGAAATACAACAATCACGAGTGATTTTAAACTTCCTGTTGTGACCTATTTTATTATTAGCGCACACATCACGTAAATGCTGTTTAATTGATTTCCTTTTTTATTTTTGTAATCTGTATTCTAAATACTATACTTGTAACTCTTTTTGCAAATAAACCGTTGTATTTGTTTATGTATCCATATATTTTAATAGGTAAAATCGTATAATTATATCCTTCAAATAAAATGCCCATAAATAAACGAAGACGTGTGTCACTTACACAATCTTTAATTTGCGCCTAACATTAAATTGCGACATTTCAATTAAAATATCAGCACGCCTACTGAGAAGAGAAACCGAAAGCAATCTATCTAGCCTGTGTTTTTATTAAATTAATATAAACATGTCCACTTGATTTATTTTGAGAAATAAATTGGCTGAGTGAAGAAACTCGTTGTAACACTAAGACAAGGATCTAAGCAGATAGAAAATTGTCAAGTAGATAATGCTGTTGACCATACATTTGTTCAACATTATCTGCCGCCGAGAATAGCCGATACATCATCAGTATCGACAGTCAAGAACCGCAATGCTGTGTTGCCAGTTAATTATATACAGTATTTTGTTTTTAAGTTTATTCTAAGTACAGATCGTCTAAGGTGAAATGACTCGCCCCTCCACTGCAACCAAGCATACAGGGAGCACTCTTGTGCGGGTGCGTCACTTCAACTTAGACGATCTCTACTTTTGTCTAATTAATAATAGGTCAGTCAGGATCAAAATTATAAGCAATCAAAAATATTCCTGAAGTTATTATTTTTTTATTGAAAATTGTCGGAATGCGATTATGAATCAGACGAGCACACCCATAATTCTGTATCACGATTAAATTTTTTTGCCAATTTTTAAAAAACTGAGCTTGATATCCTCGCATCCGCAAATGCCACTCAAAGTTGTACAGCTGTCACTTTTAATTTGACTTACATAATGAGGGATAACATCAACTTCAGCTTCTTAATTTACGAGTATGAGAGGTCTTAGGTTTTGCGATCCGCGGTTTTAAGTTATTGTGTTTTTTTACAGGTACATTTCAAATTTTGTACAGTATAAGTAATTTTTAGTAATTACTATATTTTAAAACCCTGCTGGGTTACATCGCATAAGAAACGAAAATGGAACTTCCTTCACCTGGCAACACCACCACAATGTTGCGAAACAAGTTAGGCGGCAGGCGTCACCCGGCGACGTCGCTACGACATGTTTAATTGGGAGGCTCTGTTTGTCGATAATCGATATTATCTGTCGATGGTATCGCGGCATCTAGTCGCTAATAGAGTCGCTGGCCGTCGATTGCTATCGACAGCGCAACAGGAATGGACAGAGCTTGCCTGCTTGCTCCAAAACAACTGACTTCCTATTCAGTTTAATTGAACTGAAGAATAACTTGTACAGTGGTTGCGGCTTTTAGTGTTGTAGATTACAGAAAAAGATAGATCAATTTATTAATACGGGTTAATTAAAAAGTTTCCTAATCGAATCAGCAATATAAAAAGGTATCAAGTGGATTCGAACAAATTCACCTCAATGAAGTAGCTCACTCCTACTGCACCTTACTGACCTTTGACCTTCACTCTAAAAAATTATAACATTTTTATTGACTTGGTCCCAACGTAAATGTTTGCCAACAAAAACAGCAGCCTTTTAGTAAAATAATGATGAGATAGGTACTATCACCATAGACAAGCAAGATGATTGAATCAGTGTCCATCAATTTTATCTAGCTTAAGTCTAGCTGGGAATCAGTGTGTAGGCTATTTCCTTCGTTGTTAACTAGTTACGAACGTATATTTAAAAAAAAAACGAATTTATTGTGTATCGAGGGCGGCTTCTAATGACTACATAGGCTTATTTGACTTCGCGAACAATCTCTATTATTCCTACGACACCTTACAGGCCGGTCTCAATTCTAGCCGTGACGCAAACTAGATGTGTCCACTACGGGTTAAGAGAAAAAAACTTAAAACCTGTACACAGATGCCCGCGCGTTTCGTCAGGGGACGGTGTCAGTCCGGATTAAACCAACAGAAAAAATATGTCACTAGAGTCCAATAATAAATATTTTTTCTGTCACATGTATGAAGTGCATATTTTATCTGAATAGCTGCAAATTTTCAAATATCAATAAAATTTTAACTTTTTGGAGCATGTTTTTTCAAACTTAAAAATGGAGAACCCGATGATAAAAATCTCGTTGAAGAAATACGCTTTTCAAGACATTTACGTTGCTAATGCTTGTTTGTGGGTTGTGCCGCTATGCATAAGTTTTCCTAATTTGAACTTACTTGTCATGTGCTGCATGATTTAAAATCACTTTTGTTTTCCCCCCCTATTCATAAAAACGAGCGTAACGCTAAAGCATAGTTTAGGCAATTGACGTATTGTGTCACTTGCTTGCAAAAGGCGGCAGTAACAAGAATGACAGTGACAAAGCGATACAAAAGTTAAAATGTTGTTAAAAATCTGTTCATGTTTTTATAAATAAGGGGGTTTGTGTAGCTGATCTAAACATGGAACTAATTTTCCACAACCTGGCGCTATGCTACTGCTATTTCAGGAGTAGAATTTGCGTAGACGAAGATCTCGTAGGGAGGCGGCTGATCACCATTTTTTTAAAATGGATTGTAGCCATCGCTATGTAGGTATGCATCGTTTTGTACGTATTATAGGTAAAGAAAATAGCCTTGTGACATTAGTAAATCGCATAGCTCAGTAATGAGCGAGCGGGTGAGGTGACACACGTGAGCGAGACAGACGTTATGCTAAACTCTTTATCAGCTGACGTCAGCCCGCGTGCTGCGCGTGACCACGCTGTGAATTCCACTGGTATTAACCTGCTGTTTTTTTAATACTTCCACCTACAATACTTCGAATACAATATTGATTGCTGTTCATTTAATGCTCTTATTGTAACGATTCGCTTTATATCGTGACTAGCCCGTTGGCACAGTGGTTAACGGTCTTGTCGCGGGTCGTGGGTTCCACCAAGGAAAAAAGACATAATGAATGGATATGTATTCCCTAATTATGTCACATCCATAAAATTGTAGCATTTCTTGGAACTTAGGCAACGGGCCTAAGTTAGTTTGGGTTCACTTTCAACAAAATGTTTCACGTTACTTAAACTACAATCTGCAATAAAAAGTGTTTTTTGCTAGTCTACGTACTTCATTCTATTCTTAGCAGAAACAAATAGGTGTGCGTTTATCTTAAGGAAATGATAAAATTGACATTTGCAATTTATTTAGTTTAATTAACACTAAATGAAAAACTCTACCTAAAACATTTAACAAAAACAAGACGCCGGAAACTTCTTAAAATGTGTTATTTTCAAGTCTTTCTGTTTTATTCATTTGCTATAACAAATTTATCGAAGCATCTGATGTTGAGCTAGCAATAAACAAACATACAAACTACAGTATTTTTAAACGGTTTTATTTAGCTCACCCCGTTTGTTTTATTATTTATTCTTGGGTCAAATCTAGTAATTCAAATTTCACCCTCTTCCTGTCAACCGATTAATCTGAAATTTTGTATACACTTTGGATTTTGGTGACAATACAATTATGTTTATTCATTATCATTATAAATTCAAGATGGCCGCCGCTACAAAATGGCGGATAATTTATGTTTTATTAATCCCATCAATATGGGTATCAAATGAAAGAGCTCAACAAGCAGAATACAATATACTATGAAAAAATGAAATCCAAGATGGCGGCCGCTACAAAATGGCGGCTAACGTAGGTTTTATCAATCCCATCAATATGGGTTTCAAATGAAAGAGCTCAACAAGCAGAATACAATATACTATGAAAAAATGAAATCCAAGATGGCGGCCGCTACAAAATGGCGGATAACGTAGGTTTTATCAATCCCATCAATATGGACCGTAATACCGCCTCTCCTACACATCAGGCCTCGTGCCGCAGGCTTGGAAAGAGGCGAACGTTCAACCTGTTCCCAAAAAGGGGGACCGGTCAGACCCAGCCAATTACCGTCCAATAGCTGTAACCTCAGTACTTGCTAAGGTGTTCGAGCGGATTATAAATGCACAGCTCACCCGCTACCTAGAAGACCACTCGTTGATTCACGACCGCCAGTACGGCTTTAGACCGAAACGGTCCACGGGTGATCTCCTAGCGTACGTAACGCACTTATGGGGTGAGGCTATGGACAAGCACGGCGAAGCCTTGGCTGTCAGTCTTGACATTGCCAAGGCTTTTGACCGTGTCTGGCATCGATCGCTTCTTTCCAAGCTTCCGGCATATGGACTGTCTCCTCGCCTCTGTGACTGGATCGCTGGATTCCTGGAGGGACGTAGAATCCGTGTCCTCTGCGACGGACGTGAGTCGCGTTTCCTCCAGATTAATGCCGGGGTGCCGCAGGGTTCCGTCTTATCGCCGACTTTGTTTCTTCTGCATATCAATGACATGTTATCACTCGGTAACATTCATTGCTATGCGGATGACAGCACGGTCCACTCGCGGTATTTCGAGCGCCCTGTGGCTAAGCGAACCGATATCGAGGAGAAGAGGCGCTTTCTTGTTGTTGAGCTTGACGGAGTGCTGGACCGCATTTCCGAATGGGGAGAACGCAATCTCGTCGAGTTCAACGCCAAGAAAACACAGGTGTGCGCATTCACTGCCAAGACGTCGCCATTCCTATCCCGTCCCACTCTTCAGAGCACCCCACTACCAGTGAAGGATAGCCTCAACATCCTTGGCATGGATGTTCGCAGCGACCTCAACCAACGGGACTACATCGAGAGCATTATTAAAACAGCATCCCGTAAACTTGGAATCCTGAACAGAGTGAGACGATTCTTCACGCCTGAGCAGCTCTGTCTTTTGTATAAGACACAAGTTCGCTCGTGTGTGGAATATTGCTCTCATCTCTGGGACGGTTCCGCCAAGTACTTGCTAGAGGCTCTCGATAGGTTGCAGCGGCGCGCTATCCGCATCATTGGTAACCCAGAGGCAACTATGGCTCTGGAGCCTCTCCAACTGCGTAGAGACATTGCCAGATTGAGTGTCCTCTACCGCCTGTACAACGGGGAATGCTCTGACGAGTTGTTCCAACTGATCCCATCCTCACCCTTCCACTCCCGTACCACACGCGCTGGTCTGCGTCAACATCCACACACGATCCAGCGACTGTCGGCCCGCACCAAAAGGTTCGGTGACTCGTTCCTGTGTCGTGCTATCCAGACGTGGAACGCTCTTCCAGCGCATGTGTTTCCTTCTTCCTACAATCCCGGGTTTTTTAAGCGGGGCGTGAAAAGGCATTTATGCAGGCCTTCAAAATGAGATTGACCAGCAGAGTAGTTGTCCATTACTGTGCTTGTCAACCCCATATCTGGACCTCACGACTGCTTTCCATCAGGTGGAGTGAGGTCATCTTGAAGACCACTATAAAAAAAAAAAAAAAAAAAAATATGGGTATCAAATGAAAGTGCTCAACCAGTAGAGTACAATGTACTACAAGTAGCGGCACGTAACTTTAGCGCTGGCCGTTTCTGCGCAGAAGACGAAAATAAGGTATCACAGGGGTTTAGAGGGACGAAGGGCGAGCGAGCGGAGCGCTGATTGGCTCTCCGGTCGCATTACGTCCCCCGCACTGATGTCAAGTCCCGCGCACATCCTAGAGCACCGTCGCGTACAAAATCGTTTTGTTATTGCTGTTAAGTTTTGTTATAGTTTTTTTGTTAAGTTTGTTTTTGTTTCGAAGAGTAAACATTACTATTTATATTTCATATGTGAATATGCCTAGGAGAAATAATGTTTTGAAAAGACAAGCACGAAAAATGGTCTATGACGTGCATTGTTTTCTCTGTGATACTCACATAACGTTTATGTCATACTTTCTAGCAATCATGATAGCGACACTGCGAGCCATCTATCGCGCACAGGAGGGCAACTTTCCAAAATTCAAGGCTAAATACCAAAAGTCATACCCATCGCCATAATATTTTTTTCATAATTATTTTTGCTACATACTATTTTAAGTTTGTCAGTCCTTTAGAATAACATAATGAACATTGTTTCAACTACTAATTATTTGTTATATGATGCTTAATGATTACTTGATAAAACTCTCCGTGCGCGACGGTACCATGCGCAGCTATCCCTTCCACGGTTCGCTCAGCGCTAAACTTAGGTGCCGCGACCTATATATCAAATTAAAATCCAAGATGGCGGCCTCTACAAAATGGCGGATAACTTACGTTTGATCAATCCCATCAACATGGGTATCAAATGAAAGGTCTCAACAAGTAGAATACAATTTACTATGCAAAATTGAAATCTAAGATGGCCGCCGCTACCAAATCATCATCATCATCATCATCAGCCTGTAGTCCACTGCTGAACATAGGCCTCTCCTTTTGCACGCCACTGTGCTCGATCTTCGGCTGCTCGCATCCAGCTCCTGCCAGCCATTCTGCGCAGATCATCACTCCACCTTGCCTGAGGACGTCCTATACTACGCTTGCCGAGACGCGGTCTCCACTCAAGAACACGTTTACTCCAACGTTTGTCGGTTCTACGGCTAACATGGCCAGCCCACTGCCACTTCAGCTTGCTAATCCAGTGGGCTATGTCGATAGCCTTAGTTCTCTGCCGTATCACCTCATTTCTGATTTGATCTCGCAGATAAACGCCGAGCATAGCCCTCTCCATAGCCCGCTGAGTGACTTTAAATTTGTGGACCAGCCGTGCCGTTAGTGTTCACGTTTTGGCGCCGTATGTCATGACGGGTAGGACGCACTTATTGAAGACTTTTGTCTTTAGGCACTGTGGGATCGACGATGTGAAGACTCGACGTAGCTTCCCAAACGCTGCCCAGCCCAGCTGAATTCTTTTATTCACCTCGTCCTCGAAGTTGTTTCTACCTAACTGCAATTTCTGCCCGAGGTATACATATTTTTGAACAACTTCGAGAACGGCGCCGTGTATCGCTATCGGTTCCGGTAGTACATGTTCATTGAACATGACCTTGGTTTTGTCCAAGTTCATCCGTAGACCGATGCGCACAGAAGAGTCAGCCAGGTCATTCAGCATCTGTTGTAGGTCCTGCAGCGTTCCTGCCACGATGACGATGTCGTCAGCAAATTGCAAGTGAGAGATGTACTCGCCATTTAGTTGATACCACGTCCTTCCCAGTTCAGCGTCTTGAACATATCCTCCATTGCATTGCATAAAGAAAGAATTGAATTGATCCCCTTGTCGCAAATAGGACTTGTTTGCTGATTCTGGATTTGGACGGACATAGTGGCTGCTTCGTAAAGACATCTCATCACTTGGATGTATCGCCAATCTACACGGCATCGCTGCAGGGACTCCAGAACAGACCAGATTTCAATCGAGTCAAAGGCCTTCTCATAGTTCACAAATGACACAGGGGCCGATTATATTCTTCAGTTTTCTGTATAATCTGCCGCACTGTGTGGATGTGGTCTATGGTGCCGTATTCGCTCCGAAACCCAGCCTGCTCCAGTGGTTGGAATTCGTCGAGTCTTCGCGCAAGACGGTTCGTGATCACTCGTGAGAACCGCTTATAGACGTGGCTTAGAAGGGAAATGGGTCGATAGTTCTTCAGTAGGGTTTTGTCTCCCTTTTTGAAGAACAGGACGACCACACTTCTACTCCACGCCGCTACCAAATGACTGATAACAATTTTTTATCAATCCCACCAATATGGGTATCAAATAAAAGTGCTTGACAAGAAGAATACAGTGCACTATACAACCTCAATATTTAAGATGTTCGCAGCCACTAAATGGCGTATAATAATTAGATTTAAATTTAGAAATTGAACCTGTAATTTAGGTTTCTGATTAATCCAGCCTGAATCCACCACCCAAGTCAAGATTTTGTTAGTTTTTAGTTTTTATTTCGCATTCTGTTTAATTCATTTAGTGCTTCATTATTGCAAGGTTTCTCCCCGTTAGTTTATTGCAGTCCAACTCCTCTATACGTAGTCCCTGCAAAGATCTTACTCTACTAAGAGCCACGTAGGCTTGACCTAAAAAGAATTGTATTAAAAAGAATCCAAATAACAACTAAAAACTAGAAAATAAAAATAGGTAAAAAAACTTTTAAGTTAAACGGTTTTATGTTAAACATACATTGCAATGTTTTAGATAAATGTACTAAAAACCAAAAAATAATGAAATAGATACGGTCTTGGGAATTATAAACATATGCATAGACTAGACTAAAATAAAACCGTGGGGCACGTCAATTGTCTACCAATTATCGACTTAATGTGCGATAGAAGAATCGTTTAATTCGTCGTTAGGCAGTTGGCCCGCAGACGGTGAGGAAATTACTTACTATTTTCTTGCTTATGGAAATTCCAATAGTTATAAACTCCATGTAAATAAAAGAGATGTTTCAACTAGTTTATCGTTGGACATTCACACTGCTGGCTGGCGAGGAATCGTTTCACAGCTCGTAGTTTGTCTTTATCAATCGACAAAACATATGATAAAAGTACTACTCGCTCACCACTATGAAACCCTAAAACTCGCTTACAATCGAGCTTGCTAGCTTGTTTCCAAATTCTAGCCCTACTTATCACACGTCCATCGTTGTCGGTTGAACAACTGCCTAATTATAGTGTTACATTACAAAACAAACATTTTCATCAACGATTGTAGGCAATTGACGTGCCCCACGGTTTTATTTTAGTCTAGTCTATGCATATGTTTATAATTCCCAAGACCGTATCTATTTCATTATTTTTTGGTTTTTAGTACATTTATCTAAAACATTGCAATGTATGTTTAACATAAAACCGTTTAACTTAAAAGTTTTTTTACCTATTTTTATTTTTTTATGTTTGTGTTAACGCGTACGTATGTGTACTGCTGCTCTTGACGATGAGGAGGCGCAAGACTCACTCCCAAGATGCAGGCTCAGTGCGGGTTGTTAGAGGGGTGTATGGTTGACAGTGTAGATGACAATCGTGGCAGTCCACCAGGACTTGCCAACCACCCGCTGCCGGCCTAGATGGTCAAGGTGGCCAGTGGGGTCTGGACGTGTGGTGGGGGCCTCGGCGCACAAGCGATTGGCGACCAGTGAACTGTCAATTCCCGAATTATTTCCTTGTTTTTTTTTTCTTTTTGGAGTTTTTTTTTATTTATTTTTTATTAAAAATGGGTTTGCGTTTGACCTCAGACTCACCTGATGGTAAGTGATGACGAGACCGAAGGTGGTACACGCTTACCCAGAAAATGCCTATTCACTCTTGCCTTGGATTATTCCAGATTGGTCTTATTTCAATCAAAATCTTGTCGTGGTGATGATGATGATGATGCTATGGCTATGCGAGGCTCTGGTATTTTTGGCAACCAATCAATCTTCATTCAAGTAGTGCCTTTTTAATATTCTCTTGAATTTATTTAAGTTTTGTAAGGATTAACGTAGTCTAAATATTTATCTCATCGTTTGCCGCGTTAACAATCAAATGCACCTATCTAGATGCAACACTTTTTTTCCTGGCTATCTTTTTATCGATTATGTTAATCGATACCAGCAATCGAAGATCATTTCATGCTGCGCTATTGTAACAGTTATTTTATGCATTACGTGCCAAGTCTAACGTTTGTTTTTCTACTAAACTGTTGTATGAAACGTTATTAAATATTACGGCTTGTGACAATCTACTTAATCACTTTTTATTTACACACAGACATTTAATGATATGATTCAGGGTACCTATTGTTTTTCCAAAACACATGTCTTATTATGAAACTTGGTTGTTTAGTGCGAGTTACCTTTCGTTTTGTTTGATTGTATATCTTAGCTTAATTATGTATTTTATATAAGTGGAAACTTTATTGGTTTTAGTGAAATTTATAAGTGATGGCTGTAGATAATTTAAATATTGTATTTTTCCTGTAGAATAAATAAATAAAAACAAATTGGCAATTTCTTTTTTAAGCAGGCTGACAACCTTTGAGCACATATAAACAAAGTGAAATATAAACTTAGTGTAAAACAAAGATGAAATCCCCGCGTGGTACCCATGAATGAGAGGAAAAAATATGAAAAGTTTTATGCTAAAAAATGCGCATGGTTTTAAATTTATTCTTGCGCCCTTCGGCATAACACTGTCCACTGTCGATAGATATCGCCCACTCCCGTGGCATCGAGAGCAACATCCTCTAGCGACACGCGACACACGACACGACGCCCGGTGACGCGCTGCCGAGCTTCGATGGCGATCGTGATGATGCACTATTGTCTGCTTGTTGTAGTTTGAGAGAAAAATCATCGAATTTAGTTCTGGGAAAAATATAACAGGCGACAGATCAGGTTTTGGTCTTGCTTTCTTGAACTCCATCAACCTACCTTACCACGTTGTTATAATTTTCAAGATGCTACTGTTAGAAACCAATATGGCACGGTAATTAGTTGTTACAAATATTGTGATTTAAGGAAAAAATACTTAACAGCAAAATAATAAATACTGTCATGTCAAATAATCACTAAGTTTCTAAGTCAGTATTGATAAGCAACCCAAATAAATTGAAGTGTCATAAGTGAAAAAAATGTCAGTATGTGTCATATAATACATGTTACACTTTAACCGATACAAATTGATTTTATAAAAAACCTAACGAAATCATAAAAACTATAAATATCAATTACAGATAGTTATTTCAATTAGGTGCTTAAAATGAAATTGTACACTCTGGCTACCAATTTGTAACGAGGCCGGCCGAACCGCAAGCGATTTGCGGCTCAGCGAGTTGTCCGCTCGCGTTATGCGCGCGCTTACCGCACAGGCGCGCACAGTACAGAGGGTGCACTCTAAACACGCGAATTTTAAACTCAAGAATTTTCTTCTAGAGGCGAATTTTTATGACTTGTATGAATTTAATTAAAAAACAGTTAGAAATGCATGACTGCTATTATGATTTTGTATGGGTTATTTTTATTTGTGAATTGGGTTGACGTTGTTTCTTTTACCATTGTATTTTAGTTTTTGTATCTGTGTTTGGATTGACATTCTGCATTGCAATTATTTTTTATTTTGTACTTATTCTTGTATTTTTAATCAATTTCAGACACAATTTGCAATTGTTTTATGAATAAATGACTATGACTATGATTACGCTTTAAAACTGTCAACAATTTGCAAACCTAAAGTCGTCATTCAATAAAGGCTCCTTGAAGGCTTTCAGTCTCGATCTAAATTCCAACAAGTACCTACAGTGAAAATATAAAATTACAATTTTAATCAAATCAAACAGTAGGTACTATCAATACCACGCTCGCTCGAACTATAGAATCAATAAATTTGGCGTACCTCAGGGCAGCGTGTTGGGCCCTATATTGTTTTTGCTATACATTAATGACCTTCCAAAAGTGACTAATAACCAATGTACAATGTTTGCTGATGATGTTTCTATTATTGTTAAATCAAATATTATTAAATTAAATATTATTTTATTCTGACGACTTAGAGAGTTACGAACGTGACATAAAAGTGACTGTAAAAAATGTAATCCAATATCTTAATGCTAATAATTTGAATGTTAATTTAGGTAAGACCAATTTTGTAAATTTTAATGTAAGAGGACGCTCAGTAAAACATGTGAATGTAAGTTATAATGACAAAATTATTGCAAGAAAGGATAATGTCACCTTCTTAGGTATAGAACTAAGCGAAAGTTTAAACTTCGCTACTCATGTGCACAAGGTATGCAATAAAATCAATAGGTTTGTCTATGTCTTAAGGAGATTAACAAAGAAAACTTCCCTCAATGTGACCTTATCGGCTTATTATGGTTATGTCGCTTCAAATATTGCGTATGGTTTAATATTGTGGGGAAATGGAACAGACGTGCAGAAAGTATTCATTGCACAAAAAAAATGCATACGAGCTATATGTGGCAAAGGCCCTTTTGAATCTTGCAGACCGTTGTTTGTCAAACTAGGACTGTTAACCGTTCCATGCATGTACATATTAGAAGCTTTCAAATTTGTCACCCAGCATCCCGGATTGTTTAAGCGTGCTAAGGAAATATATCCCCGAAATACAAGAGACAAGGATAGACTTGTATTGGAATTCCGCCCAAACACTTCACTGTTCCAAAAGGGTTGCTACGCAATGTGCATTAAAATTTATAATAAAATCCCAAAACAGTTTAAGTGTGGGCCTTCTAAATTAATGACAAGGAAACTGCGCATGTGGCTCATAGAAAAGTGTTATTATAGTGTAAGAGAATTTTTGACTAATTAATGATATATGTGATGTAAAGTAATAAATGAAATAAAATAATAGGAAAGTACTAGTAATAAGCGCATATTTTTGCATGTTAATGTATTGTTAACTGAATAGAGAACTGTAAAATATAATAACAACATTTATACCTATTCTTAGCAAATAAATAACTTGAACTTGAACTTGAATAGATAGATCAATTTCTAAGAAAAAAAATCTGTAGAGGAACAGTTTGTCGCGATTGTTAAGAGTGCCTGTTGAGACTCATAGGGTTGTTGGTTCGACTTCCACTCCAGCACAAAATATTGTTGAACCACATATTTGTATTATAATAATAATAATAATAATTTATTTAATTTCAATCAACAAGGGATCATCAATGGCATTACATTCATTAAATTACAATTACATTCAATTAAATTCGTATTCTTAAATTAAAAGATAATAATAACAAAAAAGCACACATCAATCTACTAATTATTAATTTAATTTATTTTTTTTTTTTTTTTCGTATTGAGTCTGGTGTTTGTATTATAGTGGGTGGCATATCAAGCGAAAAATAGAAGTTTTAAAATTACCTGATGCAGGAAACAAACTCATGAGCTAAGTCACAACCAAGTACAAGCTATCTATAACTGGTAATTCCTTGCTCTATCACAAAGAATAATAATTATGATTTATCAAGAACAAGATAGCAAGCGAGTCTTGATAAGCCGTTGCACACGTTAGCCCTTCTGTATGTACCTGTTGCGTGTAGTCCGGCAAGTGCGCCCGCGCAGACAGGTGGCGCACACACGCGCCGCGCTGTGTCAACAACGGGTACACTCTGAGCTTGTATTCTCGGTAGGGTTGTCAAATCCTGAGTTTATAGATCATTTATCTTCGATACATAACATTCACATGAGATAACAATACAATACATTTGACAGTCAATGTGGTAGACCAGGTACGTATCTTATGATGGAGCATGGTAAAAAAATAACATGCACTTAGACTAAACGGGTAGGTTGGTAGGTGAACGAAATCTCAGTGGGATCCGCCACTATCCCTTCTCAAAGCTAAGTACTGCTCGTTGCATGTACAGAGGCGCGTGTACGGCGCTCACATCAACCTTTACAGAACATCATTCAACGGACGTATGCAATGGTTTTGTAAAGGTTGATGTAGATGCTTCTGTATAGACGCACAGTCAGCATAAAAATCATACGTTTCCCAGAGTGACTAAATAGGTATTAAGTTAACCGTAAAATGACTCGCGTTTATAACTTTTTTCGTAAGAGTGATTTCATTGAATGGTTTATTAAGTGCGTTTTTGAACTTTTTTCAACAGGCACAAGCGTTATATAGAAATTACTATTTATTACTATTGATCTGTTGCCTTCTGATACATAATTTGCTTTTTTTGGATCGGAGTTCCAGCCCTAGCACTAAAACTATGTTTGCCCACTCAGCGGCCTCAAGTTTACTTTCTTTTACTGCCAAAATCAACTCTAGCGTACCCTTGAGATAACGGCCTGTCCCGTTATAATTCGGCCTAGATGCTCGCCCTCCGATTTAAATAGTAAATTAATCTTTAAGCGTTTTTAGGAAATTTACACCGTTTAATCATAATATATTATTTGCAAATATCGAGTTATTAATAGGTTGACGTTTTCTCGAACATAGGTATTTTAAAAAGTTGATTTAGTAACATGACTTGCGAGTGCGACTGTATTTCTGCTGGTGTAGTCCGAGATAAAATTATCGATAAACAAACGGAACAAATCAAAATAAATATTAATAAAATTAATAAAGATTTGGGACAGCATTACTTTAATATTGAGAAAAGTAACTATTGAGTTTCTTGCCGGACTCTTTGCGATATAACCAAATCCCGAACCGGTGGTAGAGTATTTTTTAGTTTAACTAGATGTTTTTATTTATCTTCACATAAATGCTCATATTAAGCTTACATGAATAAATATTTTTCTACTTACTTACATTAATTACTTCACTTACTTTCCAATGCCCATGTTGCACCTGCTCCAGTTAACGTTGGGAACATTACACTCGAAGTTGTTGACCACTATGTTTACCTGGGACAGGCAGTCCAGTTAGGTAAGTCCAACTTCGAGAAAGAGATCTCTCGTCGAATCCAGCTCGGATGGGCAGCGTTCGGGAAGCTCCGGCATATATTCGCGTCCGAAATACCTCAGTGTCTCAAGACGAAAGTCTTTGACCAGTGTGTGTTGCCAGTAATGACATATGGGAGTGAGACGTGGTCGTTTACTATGGGTCTCATAAGAAGGCTCAAAGTCACCCAGCGAGCAATGGAGAGAGCGATGCTTGGTATTTCCCTGCTTGATCGAATCAGAAATGATGAGATCCGCAGGAGAACTAAGACAACCGACATCGCTCGAAGGATTGCATCGCTGAAGTGGCAGTGGGCGGGACACATAGCGCGGAGAACCGATGGCCGTTGGGGCGGAAAGGTTCTCGAATGGCGACCGCGTACCGGACGACGTTCCGTGGGCAGGCCCTCCACAAGGTGGACCGACGATCTGGTCAAGGTCGCGGGAAGCCGCTGGATGCGGACAGCGCAGGACCGATCGTTGTGGAGATCTTTGGGGGAGGCCTATGCCCAGCAGTGGGCGTCGTTCGGCTGATATGATTACTTTCCAAGATTACCTGACAAAAAGAGAACGAGAGCTTGATAAGAACATTTAAATTTCTGTAGTACATTCAGAAGCAAAAGATGTGTCTCAACAGAGAAGTAAGAAAGGTATTGGATGTCAGACAAAAGCAATTGTTAGACCACATTGACAGTGTCGTAAGTCGTTGATGATGATGTTGTTTTTTAAATACTTCAGACATTTTTGATCATTCTATACACACACATCATTTTGATTCTGACTGTACATACTTCTCGATAGTGGATAACATGGTAATACACAAACATACAACAATAACAAAAGTACATCACGGTGAATGTTTGTCCAGGTAACCCATGATTGTTTTTGGTCTTGGTTGGCGAATTGAGTATATCCATGGCCAGTCTATTTCTATTCCAAGACGACACAGTATGTCCTTATAAACATCTCCAACGATGAACAGTGTCTTAGTTGTGGAACCTTCCAACGTAACAGTAGCTAACTAAAATAATTGTATTTTGAAAATGCTTCTGACAAAATGTTGTGGTATTGTAAATAATTTATTTGATTACACCACCATTCAATTTGATCCGACCTATACATTGACCAGTATAAATTAACAACGCGCATCTTCTTTATAACAAAGTGATTTTGTAAATCATAGATTAGAGCATCTGAGAGTGAGATTAAAAGCATGCGTATTAAGTACACGTTGTGAGCTCTGACAGGTGAATTCTAATTCAGATAAATTTACTGAATACCTTAATTGTTCCTAATAAGGACTCGACCTTCGACTTAAAAGCCTCAGTAGCTAACTCAACAGTACCGAATATCCGCATCTCATTAATTTTGCGAATGGCAAAGATATAGTCGTAAACTTTTATGTGTGTAGTCACGAGATTTTAACGATTCTTAAGTATGTAATGATTTATGTTACTGCCTGATTAATGGCGGCACTGTTGATCGTTAATAGCAAATATTTAATTGGAAGAATATTTTTAGTTTCGACGATAGAGTTACTCTGCGCTAAAATATTTGATGACATAGAGCTACTTCTGAAAGTCAAACCGGTGACTTATTCAAACGAATTCTACTAATATAAAATACTATAAATTCAAATTTACTGATGGTTTTACGTTACCTTAGGGTGAGGCCTTACTAGTGCGATGTTGCGCTGTTTCGCATACCTATATTTTAATTAACATTGATAATAAATTGACATGCCACATTATGCGTTGCGTTGCGTTAACGTTGCACGAATTGTATATTTTCTACGTTTCAATTATAAGACTATTTGAAATAAAATTTTCACCAAGTGAAGCGTGAATAAGGTGAACTTCGTTCACAGGTTCACATAACGCTGAATCGTAGCAAACATTTCGACAAAACTTGTAGATCGTAAGCGATACCTACCTAAGCGCTGTGAACCGTTACCCAAAACAATCAACTAAACAAATCTCCCAAAGCACACGGAACAATTTGTTCTTCCCGTGAACATAAACTATGTCCACTTCGTAATGTCCCAATAACATGTCGAAAAAACAATAAAGTGTTGAACAAGAAAGTTCACACAGTCGGTTATTGGGACGATGCGTGGGCCGGGACTAGTGTTGCTACGTGTCCCGAGTTGCACGGGACGTTCGGATTTAGAATGGTTTTGGAAACATCCTGATCCACTCTTGATAGGGACGTTTAGTGTTCCTATTGGACATTTCTTTTTGTTATTTATTTTGTAAATTTGTTTCTCGTTTAATTAAAATCCGCATTACATCCACTGCTGAACATAGACCTCCATAACATTTTTTTAAATTTGTAGTTGGTCAACATTTAATTTTTGCCTTATAAAGTAAACTATTTTATTGATGTCCATTATAATACATGTTCAATACAATATACATTATTATTGAAATGATTTGAACTTTTAAGCGATTTCAAAAAAAGGGGAGAATATCAATTCGACGTCCATTTTCTTAGCTTAAAATGTTGACTTTGTAGTCCTCTGTCCCAAAGTTTCAACAACTAGTTGACGACAACACTAGCTGGGACAGTCCCGAAACGACTTTGTTCCGCGTTTGGACCGCTTGCCGCGTTTGTGGTATAAGCGGAGTTACACAATGATTTTTATTGGTAAGTTGTAAATTTTGTGAAAACGAAAGCATGACATTTCCTCTAGTATCGTAATGTAGAGAGCGCCTACTGCGTTAAAAGGTTTTTCTCAATAATATTTTATGCACTCGATATGTCATGTTGGAAGTAATCGACGCGACTTTAGATGCACTTCTGAGTGGTAGATAACACTTATAAATTCGAAAAAAACTTGTCTTAGTTTGGCTTCAATAGATTTTAATGGAAAGACGTCCAAACATTTTTTTGTTTTTGACTATTCATAATTTGTCTTAAAATTTGGAGAGCTTGTTTTCCAATACTTCCAATAAAACAAAAACAATATTTACAGTAAATTAATATCTAAATATTTGATTTGAGAATTTTTGATGGGTTGAAAATATAATAGACGTAAAATCTTCACTTAGTGGGTTGGACTGAAATTATCATCCTTTAATTTGTCTGTATTTATTGAAAACACAAGATCCAGATATCTGGCAGCACAGACAGAAAACTATAGCAAAAAAAACATTCATTCATTTGTTTACAAGCACTGAGAGCATTCCGACCTTGGCGGAGGGTCAGCACATGCGCCACTCGAGCGCGCCAATATTTGCGTGTACGCACATCCGCGACCGCCATTACCGCCTGCGCCTGCGCCGAGCCACTGGATGTCATCGTCGCAAATAGACGCGGAAGATGGACCTTGTATTATGTAGTTCATATGGTCGAAGCTTTGAAATAGATTCCTTTAATACAATCCATCTGTAACGAAGGGGAGAGGATATAAGAGGACTGTTTAAAAATAGGTAAATAAAAATATATGAGATAAAAACAAGAGATAACAAAGTAATAATGAAACAGGGAAACATACCAAGTCGCAGAGCAAATTATAAGTGTAAACTCTAATGTCAAACGAGAAAATAAACAAACCAAACATTTTATGAACTGCTAAGGAGTATTTACTCTGAAGGCCAACTAAATGCGAAAAATATAAAAATGTAGCTAAAGAGTTCCTTTTTTAAATGTAACACCTAATTACTTTTAGGTTTTATAAATGTAGTGGTCAGTTCCGGATTCTTAAATAGCAGCCTATGTGTTTTCGTCGCGTCAATCACTAGGGTGGACCCTATCTAAATAATAGGGACTATACAAAGGTCTTAGGTTATACTACACACCTATACCATCATAACAAGTCGAAGGTAGTTTTGGAAAGCCGAGATTACGAATTCATCACAAAATATGAGAATTTTTAAATGCACAAAAGAACAATCGGTTTAATTCGGCAACGCGCGACAACCGTGCGTCATAAATATCCGTTTATCGCGACGCTCGACGCGGTGTTACTCGCCCTTATCCGATCCTATGAGTTAATCTTGCAGGCGTTGATGTTAGTATGGATCTAAGATTTTTTTATATTGAAAATGATAAAAATCATCGTAAAATTTGTTGGGAAAATGCAGTTTGGTTTTTTTCTATTACAGATGTTTTTTTTTATTTTTTGAAAGAAAGAATTGTTTTTTTAGTTATGCAACTATCGAATCTAATCTAATTGCCAATCGTATTAAATAGTGCCAAGTAATCACTAAACCTGAAACATTTGAGTTTTACTTTAAAGACTATCTGCTTAATAAAGTATAGTTTTTTAATTATTTTGCTTATAGGGCATTGTGCTGTAGGACTTAAATAATATCAAATTTTCAACAAGGCTGTGGCTTGTCCACCCTAAGCGAGCCCGGTTATGAAGTTATGATTGAAAGTAAGAAGCGATCAGATTAGCCCAGTTGAAGCCGAACAAAGTGAGATAAGCTCTGCGACACACCAGTCGCGCCGCTGTCTTGCCAAGGTCGCACAGAATTTAAGACGATGTACGGTTTTCAACTGCAACTGCTAAATAATCTGCAACCATTTATAACTTCAAAAAAATTTAATATAATTTTGGAGATTAAAAAAAACTTGAATGGCCGTGTTGGTGTGTAGCATGTGTCATTAAGGTACGTGAGATAACTGAAAATATATAAGTTGCAAAGAAGATTGTAACAAAGAAAATATTGTGACTCAAAGAAAAAAAGTCAAGTCACCTTTTGATAGAAAAAAAAAACCAGAGGTTGGAAAAACTAACGAATGTTAAACTAAAAATGTAGAGAGCCAAAGCTGAGAAGTCCAAAACTTACCAAAGCTCAATCACTAGCCATGAAATATACCTCTATCAATACATAAGTATACAATACGGCCTGTACGCAGAAGTAGGACACTGGACATTGACACTGGACACAGTTTGGTTTTGGGCACAGTTATTTAAAAGAGGTAGACACGTTTTGGCAAGATAGTAGGTATAATTATTTACTAGAAAGTAAACGACACACAGATACATGTTGCGCAGTGTCCTCTCGAACTGTCAATGCTTTGCTCAAGTGTTCGAAGTTCTGATTTCGGGTAACACTTTTTAGCACAAGTAACCTATCTACATTTTTTTATCATTTCATTGGTTTCTGGGAATCTAAACCCATGTCACTAACCAAATTACTCATAAAGCAGTCAAAGATAACCTCGCTCTAATCTTACAGTAGATTCTACATTTAGATGGAGAAACAATCATATTCGATCACAGTTACCAATAATGCTACACATTAGTATAGCAAGTTGTGGATTTGTAAAACAACTGTCAGTTATCACACACGCATATACGACTTCCTCGTCCACTGATCAGTGTTTGCTCAGCGCTGCCTGCGCCCGCGCCGGTCGGCTTTGCGCTGCCGTGCGCGCATAGACTAACTAAAGAATGGACTGGGTGATTTGGATTACTACTCATTTTGTATCAGTTTCATATTCATTTATTGTTTAGTTGTGCGCACGCTTAGGTAATCTGGGATTATAGGAAGATGGAAACGTAGAAAACACAGCAATTGAATTTGAATTTGTCTGATGTGGTTTTTAACAGCCAATTTAGAAGTATACTCGTAATAGATAGTATTTAGGACTTGGTCATGATCTAAACTGAACTTGTAATTTGGTATTTTGAATCGTTGTATTATTGTGTAGCCTTGTTGGCTGCCTAATAAATAAATAAATAATCATAGGTTAGAGAGGGCCACATTTTTTTTTTCATAACTTTATTAGGAGCGCATCTGACGAAGTGCTTCAATTACTTACACAATCCTTACCAAGCAAAATTACAAAGAGGTATTTTTTTATTACTATATTACTATTACACATGTTCAAAACAATGTGATTATCTACGTGCATATACGTACGTGGGAGTCTGTAGTTCAGTATGCATTCGCAACTTGAAGCGGTTGATTCTGTCTGCTTCAAGCTGTCTGTGTATAATGGGTCTCACAGTTTCAAGTGACCTCATCTGTTCTGTACGTAGTTAGTCTATCGGTTGACATTTCACAAGTACGAGGAAAGACAAAGAATGTTTAATTAGTTCTGTGTCCACAGCGTGTTGACTCTCGCGCCTACCGCCTGTGCGCGCGCGCCGCTTCCAGGAACGCACGGTAGGGACCACAGACTTACCACTGCACAGCGCTGCACTGTGGGAAACGATATTCAATTTAGGGTTTAACCTTCTACTTGATAAGGGCCGCTGAAGCCATTGAAAAAAAACATAGCTGGTAGCTAAAAGAGATGAAATTGATGGGAATAAATAAAATACAGGATAACATCAAGTGATTAGTCAGGTTCCGAAGTAAATTGTAAATTGACTAGTCTTAGAAATTATGCCTGTGAGTATGATGATTTTCTACATATTATAGGAACCAGAAATAAACCTTCTTACTCTTCAACCGTTTCCACTGAGTCTTCAAACCTGGGATTATTTGATTATAACGAGCGCCAGAATGTAGAAAATATTTTTGTTCAATGACAACCTTTAAAGTCTCCTAGTTGCTGTTGGTACTTTTGTCCACAGGCATTGTTATTCCTAAAAAAGACCTTCAACAATAAATTACATAAATTAATTAATTTTATCGTTGTTGCCAGTAGGTACTGTTAAATGCACAGCTTGGTAATTGTACAACATGGTGTTAATGAGTTTCTAAAGTAAGAAAGCCGAGTCTGAATTCACGAAAAAACACTAGAATATTTTGGTTGAAATTTATTTTAAAATCTCAAAAATCACGCCCTTTCAAACGGCTTAATTATTAATTATTAACTGAAGCTTGATGATACTTGGTTTCCGCTGAGCAATAACGGTGATATTGTGACGTATAGAAAAGTTGAATTTATAGATGTTAGTCAGGTCTTCAATACCCCATGCTAGTTCGGCAGTGTTAAGTATTTGGTCTTGGTAACTTATCGGAGACAAACACTATAAATCGAATCACATGACCACGTGACAAGCAAACGAATATTTCCTACGCATCGCATGTGGGATCGTACGCATATTTATGTCTTCCGCCGCGATGCGCCTGCGTCGCCTTAATTGAGCGATCACGCCGTAACTTGCACAAAACTATCAAATTACTCGACAACCCCGATCCATTCACACCTCTAACAAATACTTTTTATCCTTCTCTTTGCTCAATAGCTAACTGGCCGATTGTATTTATAGCTTCACTTTCTACTATAATGCCCATTGGGGATACCTTTGTATTTATAGACGGGCAGGTGGACTGACCACCGGTCAGTTGGGTATCAAATTACAGACGATGTGAAATTTATTGCGCCGGCGCACGCGTGTTAGAGTAACGCGGTGGATGGTATACTAAAATTATCGGAGAAAAAGCTAAGATCGATGGCGTAAGAGTAAAGATACATGTCGAGTTTAGATATATGATCGAAGTAAGTTATTAAGTTGCAATAACCTTATGGTAATAACCTCGCTTATAGCTATGTTGTAATTCTAACAAAAATCAAAGTTTTTAGAGAATAAAATGAAGTAAATGGAAGTTCTGGCAAATGGATTTTGATGTACGATACCAGATCAATATAGGGCATTATTCAACTTAACATATTTTTTTCAAAATCAACGGATACGATTCTTGTTCAGCGAAATACATTTTACAAAAATCAGTCTCTCGACTCTTTTGAAATGATTTAGGCTTTAGGATTCTGAATGCATTGGAACAGCAAGCAGATAAGAAAAATGGATAGCAATATCTGGGACATCTTAAACCCAGATCATCTGACTCCAAACTTGTGATTACTAAGGGTGGCTTTCAGTGACTCATAAACATACTAAAAAAATCATAAATTCATTGTTATTTATAGGTACTTAAATACCAATATTACTTAGTTACATGAGTGTTAGTCCTGTGACTAACGGGAATCAGCGCTATAGGATCTCTGCGCACCCTAACGGACTAGTCAGATGCCAATGAATACAAAGTATCAGTGGTCAATCCAACAACGGCTGCACTTCTATGTTCGACCAGTGTATAGATAAAGAAGTGACCGTTGCACGAATCGGAATGTCATTGTCGATCGTGTGAAGCTCTTTTGCAAGTGTAATGGCCGTTTGATGAATTGACTGGAAGGGGCGAAGGCCACGGTGCTGAGGGCTTCTGAGCTTCCGGGAAGACATGTTGGGTTGATAGCGTGAAGATGTTCAAAGTTTTCGTTTAGCACTAGCACATATTAACATTATGTATGTCTGTAATACCTGTGATATTTATTGCTTTTGATGAGCAATCGAGAACAATGTATGGACTCGTGTGTGATGTGGATGAAGACCTGCTTAGAAAGTTACGAAAGAATCTTGCAACGTCTCTCTAACTTGAATACTTAAAAGAAAGTGGAAGCTTGATTTTGAGTGATGATTAAAATTAAATCTCAGTTAGTTGGAATGACAAATTAAATCACAAGAAATACATTGAAAATTAATTGCAGCTAGAATTGTATTTCTACTTCATTCGATTGCAGTAATGACATAGTTCTTAATAATGGAGGTCCTATCCCAGGACTGACAACAGTTTAACCTTTATAAATTCTTACGTATAAATAATTTTAAGTTACCTTAAAAACATTATATCTTCATACAAATAATTTGTGCGGTGTTTTGTGTTTATTTAACGCCATTGCAGGTTCACGAGTGTTTCGTGCTATGCGTTGCGCTATAATTAATGTCATAATTGCTGTTCGTTAGCGCATCTTCGAACCCGCGACCTCCGACATCTCGGACTCAGTTTCTCCTACTGATTGCACCGATTACGTAATTAACGGCGGTTTCGCGTAAAATCCGCAAATTGCCACTTCCTGCCGTAACGTTCACGGTTCAATATGAGTCGCTAACGTTAGTGTAGTTAAAGATAGGAAAACCAGAAAAAGGCATTCGGTCTTGGCATCAGGCGGGACTCGAACCCGCGTCTTTCGCAAACCGGGCGACTGCACTAACCAATTATGCTACCGATACCATTAACAGACCGGACGAATTTCTCTGGTATATTATACCTGGCAGCCAGAAAAAAAAAAAAAAGGTTGATGCCAAGACCGAATGCCTCTTTCTGGTTTCCTATCTTTAGTTAGTGTAGTTCTTTAATACAGATTGTATTTTGAAGTAACGGTATGATCATTCAACAACTAACCTAATGAAGTACAGAAGCCAACAAGTCTGCTCTCAATAAACTGTGAAATTTCCCCATTTTGGATGTCTACTGGATTGTGGGCCCACTGCTTAGTTATCTTGTTGCTGACATGGAAGCCAAAAACAGTAAAATATTTTTAGAAGACCATTGAAAATACAGAACTTCTAAATCATTAAAATTTCTCAAATTCCGTATAGATTAGAAATATGCATTTTGAATACCATAATTATAAGTTTAGTGGAAACTTGTTGTTTACATAATGATGTGCAAAATGTGCGAATTACATAAAACTTTGAGAAATTCAATACTTTTAACTCTGACCCCGGGTCATGAACCACAGACCTCGACATGGATGACCACCACTCAGCCATTCCAATGTCTAATGGAAGTTAATTAGCTGCGTGTGACGTTTTTTTTGCAAAACGAATATTTATTAACCGTTTATCGATTTTATATTGAAATTTTATTCAAACTAGTCGCTTTTAAAACTTGTGCAATATGTCTGCGTAATATTTACTATTACCGTAGCAGAACTGGCAGAGCGACCTTACCGGTAAATAAATAAATAACATAAAGTGGACAAGTTGATATGTTAATCCGCATTGTCCTAAATTAGATACAAACTTGTTGATAAAACCAGAAATTAATGATCTAACTTGGACGTTGAAGTTATAGTAGCTAGTAGTAACGACTATAAGTTTTTGCTAAAATTACATGAAATCAAAGAAAAGGGTGAAGTACCTAAGTAATTAGACTAGGTATATTGTTGTAAAAACCTGCTAATGATTTCAAAAAATAATAGGTTTAGAATGAAGCTAGGAACGTATTTCTATTATATCTAGTATCGTCATTGCAATTAATGACAGTTTGCAACACCCTAGTAGGTTGTAAAAAAACATCTGCCGGAACTCCGTCCAGAGTTTAGAAAAATGGATTAATTCAAAATATTTTGGGCAATGGTTTGTAATTGTGTTTCAGAACCGCTGCTCTTGAGAATAAAAAAATATTTCCCGCTACTTAAAACTTAGACTTGGTGATGTATCTTGCTGTTTCTGTTTTATCTGTACCTAAAAACCATTTCAGAAAAGTAAGCAACTATTAAACGTAACAAGATACCGGAGCAACAACCTAACAGGACTGCACCGATTTAATCAAGAATCAATCGTTGAATCGATTTCAACATCCTGCCTTAGAGACCAAAAGACGCCTTTTGGCAGGGCCGTACTAAAGAGATCGGATCGAAAAGCAGTTTTGACGACGTATCTGGAGGTGAGGGCTCCGTCAAAGTGAGCCGCGGGGTCATAAGTTAGTATGTTTATCGCAGCCCGGACTGTGGGCGCGCCGGCCCTGTCTGATTGAAAAACCAACCGTTCTCACACAAAAAACGATCGCCGGTAGCCGTCGGGTGTGCGGTTCCGTAGATTTTGTGATAATATAATTTAGTGCTCTTTCAAGTAGACGAGACGACGTAGTCCGAGACGGACGAAACGCATGCCTCAAACCCTTTTCGCTTTAGTTGTAACCGCGTATTTGCATTGCAATTCTCTTTTTATGATTGTTAAGTTTTTATCATCTTTGTTTACAGTAATCTAAATCTAAGAGTGAACAAGCTTGAATCACATGAACACGAATAGACGAACTGGCTTAACATAAGTTTTAAACTGATGGCTTTTGCATATACCTTTGTATTATTTAAATAGGTACTTACCTACTGCCGTATTTTAATGATACTTTAAAAGGTTTTTTTATGTTTAAGTAACCGCCTATTTTATATTTGACCAGTCTCACAGAATTTACTTAAGCTCACCTGTACTTTTACTGTCCTAAATATTGTCTATTGTAATTGTCTTTTTGTGTACAAACGAATAAATAAATAAATAATAAATAATTTTAAGTGATGATGTGGTCAAAGGATGGTAATGCCTTACAAATAGCTATTCACGCTCTCCTTGAATAGGCCCAAGATGTATCGCTTTGGAAACATTTAGAGGGAAGCTCATCCTTACTAAGGTGGTTGGTGCGGACTACGGATTGCTGTAAACAACATTGGTTGGAAACCTTCGTCTATTATCCAGTTCGAAAAATCAGTGACATACTTTCACTTCACATACTTTAAAGGTCAATGTCGAAAGAACCCCAAAAAATAGTTGTGCACTCATCCCGTTTTCAAGTAACCGATCACAAATTGGTGGTATTATTGAAAATCGGCCGATTCGTCTCGGATTAGTCCCACCTATTTGGCTACCGTGGTGTCCGCTGCTTGATCCTGAGTTATCGGCCGTTCCACTATCGTACTTCTTTAGACCTGTAGAGCCGAGTATTAAGAGTGCGTATAAACCCAGCAAATTATTAAAATTCACCCGCGCCCCCCTCTCTGCGAACACTATCGCCCGCCGAACCACAATACATCTCTCTCGCTCGCTCAACGCGTAGCTTCCGTAGTATACGTAAAACAATCAGATAACACAGTGGGCATTATTTTTGTGAATACATTACCTACATTTTATTGTGTGTAATTTTACTTTGTATATAAGTTGAATGTTATGTTGTAGATAGTAGTCTTATCTTTTAAATTATTTTTAGGGATCGGTATGCAAAAGGTAAAAACAGGACCCTATTACATAGACTACACTGTCTATCTGTCACCAGTTGATTTTTTCACAACAAATACTAAATACTAGCAGCCGCCCGCGACTTCGTCCGCGTGGACTTAGCTGTATGTGAAAAAAGATTTTCCTGCTTTTCTGTAAAAATTTTCCTTATTTTTCTTAGCTATAAACCTCACGGAGCCCGAGACCATTCCAACGAATGCAAAACCGTGGAAATCGGTTAGTGCGTTCTGGAGTTATAGCGTCAGGAATGAAGACACGACTTATTTTTATATACTAAATAACTAGCAGCCGCCCGCGACTTCGTCCGCGTGGACTTAGCTGTATGTAAAAAAAAGATTTTCCCGCTCTTCTGTTGAAATTTTCCTGAATTTTCTTTGCTATAAACCTCACGGAGCCCAACACCTTCCCAACGAATGCAAAACCGTGGAAATCGGTTCAGGAAGGAAAACCTGACGAATTTTTAAATAGTAGAAAATATAAAATATAAATAAAATATTTTAAAGTAAATACACAAGCGGGTTTTTTTTGTGTTCTTTGTTCTATATTAGTGACGGTAATAGGTGGACGCATTTGTATATTAATAAATAAAAGCTCCCCGGTGTCATGATTTGACCCGCCTTTTTTTTTCGTGGGGAAATCTTCATGGATACCTCGCCGCCCGGGGAGACGACTAAGTTATGTTGGACTCCTACCGACTAAAACCCCGCGGCCGCTACCACGCGTCTCAAGGCGCTTGCAGGCCGCATTGGCCTTTTACAGTTTTCGCCTTCTTTCCAGCATGTTCCCCGGTCTGAATCCTTTGTTTTGATTGCTTCTCGGTCTCTGGTGTGTACCAGTGGATCCAGGTTTCATCGACGGTCACAAAACGACGCAAAAACTCCGCGGGATTCCGCTTAAACAGCGCCAAACACGTTTCCGATGTGGTCCCACGGTTGCGCTTTTTGTTGGTTGCTTGTTTTTTCCGGTACATTTGGTGCGTCATTGTGGGAAGATTCATGGCTACACTCAATTCTTGAAATTGTTCTAAGCCAATGCCTACACTAGTAATCCCAGTGACAGCGGCTGTGTTTATGTCTAGGTTCTGGGTTGGTTGTGGATCTGACGTGTTCAGTATGAATCCACCTCTGCACATATTACACGAAAGTTTCAGTTTAGAAAAACCCACTTTAGTTTCTCCTGTGATGTTTAAGTTAGATAGAGTGCAACCGAATTGAGGTGCATGATTCGATACCATTTTTAATTTTCCAAAAAAGTACAACTTGTCTTTTATCACTCTCTCTGCTGCATCGTACAAATTTTCAGCCTGATCTTCATTCTGAGCTTGTGGCCGACTACTTAGAGTGCGTCGTCGCTTCAATGAACTGTAATGAAAAAGTTCAGCTATTTCCAAAAAAAAACATGCAAAAATGACACAGTAGAAAAAAAAATGGGGAAGCCATATTTTACGGAATTTATGTTTAAAAAAGGCACAAATTACCCACTATTAGGAAAGTCATTTGCAATTAAGCATTAAAGTACTCGTAGCAAGTGGCGTTCTGAGACAAAATATCGCTCGGCTAATGCGTTTTGTGGTTGCAGTTCTAACCACCCCACCCAAATCCAGCCTTTTTCGTTCAACTGATCGGATTTATTATATATTTACAGGAGAGTGCAAAGCAGCGGCCAGGCAAAAAAGTAGGCGGGAAATGGTTAATTTCGGCGTCTGTTGGCGCTTAGTTACTTTCAAATTACTGATTTAAGAAAGGATGGTTTGGAAAGTGATAACTTTATCAGAAATTATCTAACGTTATTTCTCAAATGACTATTTCCCATTCGTTATTTTTCTAATGACAAGTCTCCACTAGTTTAAATGTTATTGATTGTACTGTAAGAATTTAGGCGGATACCTTTCTGGAGTATTCTCTTCATTCCTCGAGTAATCATTACGGTAAGTACATATTTTTTTCTGGCTGACAATAGTCTGTAGATATAGGCTGTCTATTAGGGTCTACATTTTCCAAATTCAATGTTGTTCTGTAAAATAAACACAGTACTTAGTATATTTACTCATGTGGTAGTAACCAGTTATTGTTTCAGCCAGCTTCAACTTTACTAAAAAAAAAATATCCCAAGTCGGAAAAGCGAGTATGGATACTATTTTTAAAGAAACCCACATAGTCGACGACGCGCATGCCTCCACAACTTCATTTTGATCACACCTGTCAGATTGTGAAATATTTTGAGGTACATCAATTCTGAAAATTAAATATTATTTGAAAACAATTTACTCACAATAAATACCTGGTGGATTGAAACAAATTCCTTCGAAATCAACCTATTATTTGAAGAGACCAACTAAAGTCATGTGATTACTTAGCATATACTTTACACCATCTGTTTACGTCATCTTACTAGAGCGACTCAAATGAATTTATTTCTCTTAAAATACAATACAACATACCTTCGACAATTAGCCATCCTTTCAGTTTGTAACTTTTTTAGTTATCGTTTACTAAGTCTTTTTATTTTTCCCCATTTCACTATTTATTTTGAAACTCGGAGCAGCTAAGAATTTGAGCGTAGTCTTCTCGTCTCAACGGAGCGATCGCTACTGATGTGTGAAATAGAAATATGTGTCAAGCTTCACAAACGTGCGACGGGAGATGGCTTTTTCCGCGGAATCAAAACGTATTAAGTGCCAAAAGTGTTTAATCGTTATAAATCCAAAACTAAAAGGAATTTTAAAAAATTACTAGACATAGCCCTTACTTATTTTTCAATATAATTATTTATAAAAAAATTGTCATCATAGTAATTGCCATGTCCAGTATAAAACGAAAAAAAGGGAAAATCAGACGTAACTTCGTGATTTTTTTTTATCGAGATAATTTAATTATTTTATGTTTTTGATCAAACACAACCCTTGAAAATATCATGTAGCGTAACATTTAATAAATTTATAAAATTTCATCTAGTATTTATCACGTACAATCAAAAAAAAGATTGGTAGTTTTGCTTTATGCGCACTCTTAAGCAATAGACGGACATTTGAATATGATTCGCGTAAACATGTCTGTGTGGCTGAGAGTAAATTTGACAGTTGGGGTTAGTTCACATCGATGGGTGAGCGGTCAAATCATACAGTATTTTTTTTTAAATTCCTATGTGTCTTCCACATGGGAAATTCTCACATGTTTTTATTACAATTTCTAGGAATAAATCTACGTTCTACAAACCCAGGGTTATGGAGCACTAGGTATAGTCTAGATATCTAAGCTTCGCTTGATCACGACTGCTTCTGGCCGTTCATTGTCTATTTAGCTAGGTGTTTGCTACTGAAAAAGTGATCCAAGATTCTTACGCATTGGATAGGTATTTTATCCCAATAAAATATTGTCTATTATTCAGAAATGAAATGAAAGAACCAACGTCCGATCTAAATTGAACATTATTTTTAGAATATTCGTTTTAATGACCATGTTTGTTTTGAAGCTTTTAATCAAATAAACCGCAAGAGCTATGTGAACTATGCTTAGCGCTCCACCCAGCTTTGATATATTCCCGTTACCCATAATGTTGTCCGAACTTGACTCGAATGGATTTAATCGTGTATTTATTGCCCGCCGTTTGACCAGTCTGTCTTCCACTTCGCCGCTAATAAACAACACTCAGCAATTGTTCTCACTAGCCTGACATATTTTGTGGACAGAATTATGAGCCCGAAGACCTAATTATTATAACCGGTCTGGCGTTGGAAAGATCCGACTTGACGGAAAGCTATCAGCAAAGACATAGCTAACACTAAAAAGGAAACATGATAAGATTTAAAATTTTATTAATCAAGTTAACAAAGAATGGAATCTACTTAGCGAACAGTCCAACTAAAGGTTGATTACAATATATGGGATATGATGATCAGTTTAGCTTAGTTGCTATAAGAGTCAGATGTAGAGCGGGGTCTTTCGTTGCTTTCCTTTACATAACGCCAGAGACACCATTGTGCTTACAGGTTAGTGATGCTGTCTCAATTTATTTTTTTAGTTAAAAGGTGTAATTGACCATTTCAGTAATAGTTTTTACTCTTGCTTGTAGTGGTATATTTGAAATTGTTTGGGTATGACCTCAGTCTCGCCTGTGGTAAGCGGTGACTAGGCCGATGGTGGAACATGCTTTCCCAGAAAATCCCTATTCACTCTTGCCTTGAAGACACCAAATTTGTTTAAGTAAATACTCTGGCACTTTTGAGATCATTACCATGTTTCTTACCAATCCAAATAAGTACATTCTCACGATACTACTTCTAAAAAGTCGGACCACAAATCACACTCGCCAAGACAGTAACTAAACGCTATAAATTTATTTCTCGTCTCATCTTTCGCAATCAGCTCTGTAATACAAAATACCAACAACGCGGTCAATAAAAATTTTGAAAGATTAATAAGTATCGGTGTTTCAAATTAAAGTTCGGGCTAGAGTAATGTAATATGGCATCACGCTGCGCCCGCGCCGCCCCAATATTTATGGCTGCGCGCGCGCACGGAATTAGCTCAAATTGTTGACCATAGTGCGGCTCAGCGGACTTCATTAAGCACGCTCGATAACTCAACTTCATGGACTTTTAAAGGCTTCTATTGGTTGTACATAAAGAAGGTTACACGTGTTTATATTATGGGAACAAAAAGTTACTTACCTTTTTCACTAAACCAAATTTGACATCAGGTAGCGGGAACCGCTTGTCATCAAAAAGGTCAGCCTGATTTTTGAACTTTGTACAATTATTCCTGTTGTCTTTTTCAGGGTCCAAAACATCCCGCTGCAAAGTAAAGGCTTTCCCATCCCTCATCCACTTTTGCTGATGTTGTACTTTAACAGGAAAATTATACAAGACTCGTTCCGCTATTAATAATTGTAATATGAATGTAAGTATACATGTTTATTGTTATATGAGAGCTATAAAGGGTTAAGGCGAAGCCGCCACTGCGTCCAGTCACATGAACCAATAATGTTAGTTTGTTCGCAGCCCAAGTCGTGTTTGTATGAGACCGCTTCATACACATTCTGTATGAGCAGATGCTAGATTGTTTGAAGTAACCACGGGATCATTTTTTGTTTACTTGAGAATTCTCACTTCTGTTTGAATCTATGATTAGCTGTTAAATAACTTTGTACTAAATCTTTTTACAAACATTTTAAGACACATTTGAAAAGCTCATTTAAATAATTAATAAGTTGTCGACTTTTGGTTGAAATAATGAAACTCGCTGAACTAAACAAAAGTCTCACAGCTTTTATTGCACTAGGTATTTAAAAACATAATAAATCCTGTTTAAAAAAACATAGGTACTTATTTACCTAAACAGATGAGTCGGTGTTGTTTGGTGCATAGCAAAACTCATTCCATCTAATGTTAAAATTAATTACGAAATATTTTGGCTTAGTGTGATATGCATGGGACGCAAACGCAAGCTTGCATCAAAACTAAATCAGTCAAAAATAAATAAATAATTTCGAGATTTTTCGTCAAGAACACACTTTTCAAGGCTTTGTTGGTAGTAGGTAAAATGTTAAATGTCACATCAAGAATTTCCCTCTTGACGTAAATATTTACCGCAAACGTAGAACAGTGTGTTGGATGTCGACCCGCGGGTATGTCAACGTGTCAGTCTGACACGACCCGCGGCGGTGACACGGTTGCATTGTGTCGTGACAAGTGAAAAGGATGCGCAGGCGCAAGTAGGCTACTTCCAAGGAACACGATGACCTAAAACTAGGGAGTAGAGTTCAAGTTATGTTCTGAGTAGTTAAAAGTTGACTGAAAGGTATTCGTCAGAAGCATTTGTTGGCTAACTTACTGTTATAGTGCACTGCACATCCCAGGGTAGCAAGAAACGCACCGACTACTGCCGTCATAGTGCGATGGTAGTGAGAAGCACATTCAAATTTAGAATTCATATTTAGAGCGAATTTAAACCCAGCGTGTCAGCAAGGACAGTTATCCGAGTTGCTTGGGTTTCATATCAGTGTTTTCCATCATTGCGACTCCCTCTCCGGAACTCGCAAGTTGTTTTAACCAATAAACACTAAGTTGATGATCCAGCCAGATTTGAACACGGGACTAAATGGGATCCGAACCAGTGAAATTAACCACTGAGCCACTGAGCTCCTCTTATTTTTCATTCATTTGAAAAATTGTCTTGAGATCTCTTACTTTGCTATAGTAGGATTGCTCATTTAAAATTTATAGGTTTCGTATTTAAATCTGAATTCAGGTAAATTTTAATACAGAATCTACGAAACATAGCCCAGTTTTAGACCAATATCTTATTTTATTTTAGCGATTGGATCATCAAGCCGCCGATAGGATGTTTAAAAAATTACTACTTATTATTCCGGTTTATAAAAAACCCTATCTTTTTCCTCGAAACAATTGTAGGTTATACCTAACATACGAAACAATACATATATCTTCATGTGTGCGTGCGCAATGCGCGGGCGACACGCGCCCCGCTCGCAACAAAAGACACGGGTGACTTTTGACTTTCGTCGTGTGGTTAAGCTTCATAATATAATTGAGCCAAACGAAATCCGGGCAGGCATTACCATACAATGGGCCAGTCAGTTCCGTTGGCCGCCGGGTCGGCGAGGGCAAAAAAACACCAGCACTTGCTTTTGTCAACGATCGACAACGCACCAACAATGAGTGACTCCGTTCAAATTGTAGTCTTATCACGGTAGCGTAAAGTTGGAATTGCAATGGATTACGGTGAGAATATGACGTTCTACGGGTGCAGTGGAGGTTGGCAGACGTCCATCGAAGCCAGCCCATCATGAGGCTCGTCGCGCGAGTGACGGCGTCCAAAAAAACGTCAGCGAACCGTCAGCGGATGGATGCGCGGGTTTTGAGTTATCGCGCGGGTTCTTAGGCCGGAGTTAGGATGCGCGACCACCAACGCTGGTGGAAAATCTAACAATAACTTCATAACTACCACAAACAAAAGCATTATGAAATTATGATCTACGATTATTTATTTTCCACGTGTTTTTCTTTTATGTATTGCAGACAAATAATGTTGGTGTAACTATTCATTGTCTCTATTCATTGGTAGTATTGTTTAAACTATGACAGTTTAACTTTCTTAACAGTTTCTTAACCATGTTGTTTTTCTTGAACTTGAGCATTATTTTTTATTTCTTTCAGATAATCCTGTCGTCAATCGCAGCCATACGACGACCACTGCTGATCACAGGCCTTCACTTGATAATTTACAGAACAGCGTTGGAAGCGACCTGCATTCACCTTTACCTGATCATCTAGTGAGTAGGTTTGAGATCATTTCACTATCGATAGGATGCCAGGCCCCAAAATGCGTCCAGAGTGCGTAGCAGAGGTGTTTGTACCTTATTGGGAAATATGCGAATATCGTATGCGGATCTTCAATCAGGTGCAGTAAAATGACAAAAAAAAAACAGAAAATTAGAGATAGGTATGTCTTTTTCTGACCATAACCACCTTTTGACGTGATTATTGTGACGTCATATTAATAATAAGCCTTTGGAATCAGAAAACGACATTGTGTGATTTGATTGTAATTCTTTATTGATTCATCAGAAAACTTCCGTTGTTTAGTACTTTTCAGTTGTGGTTTAGTGGACGGCCAGCCTTACGCTAGGGTTTCAATGTCTTTCGGTTGGTCTGATCAATGTCTTTTGTTTACTTTCTGTCTTCAGTAGCCACGTCGATGTTTTTGACGTGAGACTTTTTCCTTTTGTATTGGCATTTTGGCGTTTGTAAAGACTAAGTAAGAAGCTGTAAATAACTCTTAAAAATGTGAGCTGGGAGTAAGTTTTCTTATCGATACCATTTTTAAATAACTCTTGCTATTCTCTGCTTGATGGAATAGCAGTCTTAATCAAATGATTATTTGTAACGTCAACACCAATCTATTTAAGAATGAAGATTTTAGATCATCAGTCCATACAAAAATGTCATTAACTTTTTAACTCCAGTTCAGATTTTAGTTGACTCTTGTGGCAAAACGAGTATTATTTAACCAATAAGATCTTAAAAAATCATACCAGTCCTGACTGGACTCAGCATTATTATTTTTTTTACTGTAAATTATTTTATAAACGTTTCAAAAGCACTTGTAAGAGTTTACATGAAATGAATACTTTTCATTTACATTTTAACGTCATAGATTCAAACCTACGTAAGGGAAACATTAGTTTTTTTTTGTGGCCAAATGTTTCAAAAAACAAAAGATGCGTTTGTTTATGTACCGATAGTAATCTTAGGTAAAACTTCACAGATATTTCTTAAAGTAAATCGTAAATAAATCTGAAACAAACTAAGTAGTTGGGCATGGGAATGTGTTACTTACTATAAAGACAGATTACTAGAGCTAGGTAAAAATCAGTGATCAATATTCAAAGCAGCCGGTGGGCGATCCCTCGTCTCCCACGTCCCGCGATGGCAATAACAGCGGCGCGGGCGCACCGATACTTTCACGAGTGCGCTGCGCATACGCAAGCACGAGAGCATCCGGGTGACATCGCTGTTGTCTGCCTTCAACTGTTTTAACTACCAGAACTATTATTACTGTTAGGGTAAACCACCTTTTCCATCTCAACGGTCATTAGCGCTTTCCGGTAATATACCGAGTAATATACAGGGCATATGTCCTGTATATTACACATTTTATCTTTTATCATTATTTATTATTGGTGGTCCAATTATAGAAGAAGTATTCTATTTTCGCTATATAACAACGACCATAAAAATTGATATTGGCAAGTACACCTGTTCTGATGGAAAAAATCCTGAAACTCGATGGCAAGTGCAGCTTGATTTCGTTGAATGAAAGCCTCTAACCAACTTCTATGTAAACAAGGGAGCTCGAGCGAGCAATTTTTGTATGAAACCGCGTGGGGCTCCGCTTAACGCAGTTTCAGCCTTAAGGAAGAGGTCTTAGTTACATGAAATGAACTTCAAGTGACAAGTCAAAAGTTTCCGTTCATAGCTGAAGCTTTTCACTGCGACCTGGATAACACAGCTCGTGTGGAAAAACCGAAAAGGTCCCGTATCGATTAATACTCTGCGTATTTCACCGAAACCCCCGGCGGGTAGAGCGCCCACTCCGCAGTCTGGTCACGTCCGCGATGCGTATAAGTAATCACAGATATACCTAGGTACCGGACTATACGCAAACACGCACACACGCATGTTTATATTATTAATGCTAGGATTTGTAAACACGGAGGGAAACGGTATTTCGCAGTTTTTTCGCTAAAAATGCCGATGGGGTTTGCCACTTTATCGGATCGGGATGTCGTAAGAAATTCATATCGAAAAGTTTGAGCCGTCTACTAGTAATATGGATTGTCGATGGACAGTGATTCTCAATAAATACCATTACCTTTGTGCCTGTATTCAGATAAGTAAAGATCATCAGCCTTTATTGGCGCAATGCTAGACGAAAGCATCCGTCATTGCCACCTATCCTAAGCATAACGCATTTTCTCCTTGCCTGCAGCCTTCAGTAGACCATCGCTCCATCTAGCCGGAAGGCACAAAACGTGCCTTTTGAAGCAAGAAGATGCCCAAAAAATACATTATTCTATTTCGGTGCTCACTCATCCCATTTCCGACCCAGTGTGTTGTCTTACACCAGCTATCAAATGGCGCGAGCCATAGTCCAACACGCGGGCTCAGTGCAGATTATTGGAAGGGTGTGAGGTTAGCAAGAGCCGCCCAAGTCATCCTAAGGCCTCCGTATAGGCTTGACGACTGACATCTAGCGACGTCAACCAACTACTTAAAGTACCTTTCGGAGCACGGCGATGCCCGAAAAATACATCACCCCATGTCGGTGGAGGTCCCATTTCTGACTCGGCGTGTGTTGCCTTACAACGGCAATCGTTGCTGATTCACTGTCACAACTGACCTATTGGCATCTTAATGCACAAGAACTCTCAAAATTTAGATAGCTCAGACAACCTTCTCTAACGAACTTATCAGACAGACGCTGAGAAAAAACTGTAAAAAGATGTATTGGCAAGTAAGATTGTATTGCTGTTACTTAAGCTCTCATTTCCTGCCTTTAATAGCAAAACAGACTACCTACTTACATCAATTTATCAATACGATTTTATTCAAGTGCCAGATTTGATAAATAAAACGATTGCTAAATGCTTTTTAAAGACATCATTACGAGGCTAATACGGATGCCGCTGTGAACTTTGACTGACCTTCCCAGGTTTACAGTTGGTTCACAACATTAGCCATTAATTTTAAAAGCGTCATAAAACCATATTAATACTTTCACACTATAATTTATATTGCAGGTGCTCAGGCGCCGCCAATTAGCACCACCGTCCACAGATTATAAATCATGCCGTGGGATTAAAAGGTGTTAAATGTAATATCGGAAAAATGTAACAGAATTACCGTTTTAAAGGTCTCGTTGGACGAGTGGTAGCAGCTGGACGAAAAATCAAGAGGTTACACGTCCAAATCTTTGAATAACCAATGTATTTCGGATTTTTAATACGTAGCTAATGCTCAGAAAACATTGGGATCCAACTGGCAGTTGCAAGGCGTGATGATCAAACCAATACATTATTCAGGTAATGACTGAATTTCAATAACTTGCCAATGGCAGAATGTAGATTAAATGGTTCTGGTTTACCACAAAAAGTACATTGGTAGCAAAAACATTGATCTTCATGACACTAACATTAAAATGACAAAAAACATTTGATAGACATTTTAAATATTATATACAGTTAACTAACAAATCCATCACCTACCTAAGTCAATAAATAATCTATCTTCATATCTTATTTTTTTGTAAAAATTAATTTATTATACATATGAAACCATTTTTTAACACGTCGTACAATCTGGGAAATTACATTCCATACTGTCTTTGTCATATTTATTCTGATGTTCGAAAATCATTTACATTTTGCTTATCAAGTCCTCGTTCAACAGCTACTGATCAGCCCAAGCCACGCAGCGTCATGCCTTGCCTCCCTATTGTTAAGCCACACAAAAACAAGTGACACACAATGACGTAACAATTTTTCTTCTAAAACTCCAGTCAACTGATACTCGAAATAGCTCGACAGCCCAAAACATAGTTGGCAGGATTTCTTCAAGAATCGATATCGCATTTAGTATGCCGCGCGCGTTCCGCCGCGCATGGAAGGAGGCTCTATTTGGCGCCTGCCTTATTCGCGCCGGACGTCTGATAGGCATACTACGTGATGCATCCCGGCGCGATACGTCTACTATTGTTATGGTTTTTGAATGTGCAGACTATTGTTGTTTAATGTTGTACGTAAATGATGTAATTATACCTATTGGGGCAGTTGCTAGGCAATCATTTGTAATGACTGGAGAAAAAACTCGGCCTAGTGAGCTATTGGCGCTCACGGATTCGTTTTTGGCAATCTTGGTCACGAGTAAATTTGAAAACGCTTTGTTAGTTCCAAAGGCCTCTCACCACTTTAACTCCCTTTCCAGTTACTTTCGTGACTTCAGTTCTTCTACGGATTCCTCAGTGGACATTATTCTCCACTACACTACACTACTTATACGTTTTTTTACAAAACACATTCATAAAACATAAGAAACACCCGAATCAATACAATTAGACATGTTTAGGCTCACAAATGTTTTTGCTGTGCGGAGATCGAACTCACGACCTCTAGTTTAGTAGCAAACTTCTTAAGAAGTTAATGGTTAACCATTCACCAATTCCTTCATACCTTCTGATTCTGCTGATTTAATGTTTAGTCATTAATTTAAAGATTAATTTTCGAAGTAGAGCAGTATTCAGCTTACGCAGAGGCATTAGAAGGAAAGCATTTCCCTGACGCGGTACAAGGTCGACGCCCGCGCCACGGCCGCCTCAGGACCGTTTCCTTCGGCTGACCGAGCCACTTGCTGAATATCTTTTATTTCCTTCGCTATTAAAGCTTTCTGCTTAGACTACACATGGCCATTAAAAAACTGGGTTAAAAATCTTTTGATGTATTAGCATAAAATGTTTTGGTATTTCTACCTACTTGAAATGGAAAGCCATTTACCGCCTTCAAATGTAAGAGAGCTAAAGCAAGAAAATACTTAAATAAATTAGAGGACATTAGCCTGGACAGAGTATAATGTAGGCACAACTTAAATGGTTATGTAATAATAACCAACACAAAATGAAAGATCGGGCATAATGTTACTCAAATGATCTTCTAAAATTAGCAAGTACATATAAGTGAGATGGCAGAAGCGAAGTTTAATTGCGGTAGCGATTAAACACTCTCTAGGGACCTTCCCTTTGATAAGATCCTGCGTCAAATAACGCAAGAAAATGGACGAGGCAGAGTGTGACAGCGTTGAAGCAAAACCCCGCTACATCCATTTCCATTCTGTCCATGGCTCTGTTCAATATCAATTGAAGCGATATCGTCAGAGCGCCGCGCTATCGCCGCGATATCGCTGCGTGGAAACAAAACACTGAGGTCAAGTGGGACAGGTGTCCGGTGCACACTACGACCGATGCCGGCTACAGAGCAGATAGTAGCAGTAGGACAGGTGTAAAATGAGAAGAAATTTTGGACTTATACTGGAAAATAAATTCACGGAAATCCGTCAATGTGAAACCACTATCGAGTAATGATTAAGGTTGCTTTGGAGACCAATGACCAGTTTCTGTAAAAAAACCGTCTGCCGTCATCCATGAATTCATTTTCATACTCCAGAATATCTGTCGTGTGTACTCGTGTGTCAAATCCTGAACTTCCTGCTAATCTATTTGCTGTCGGCTTAGGTGTGCTAGGTAAGGGCTCAAGTGCCACTGGAGAGATTGGTTAGCATGGTTAGCATGCTGAATAAATCAGTCATATTGTTTTCATTTCACAAAACTTTTCCACTACCTTTTCCGGTGTATCTGTTACTTGTATACTGTGGCACAGCTAGACGATAAGCCGCGCGGATCGCCTTCAATTAACATAAACTGTTTATATTATACGCCCGCATCCAGCCTTCCGAGTCGCTATGAACTACGGCCGATTGGTTTTTTATTTTCTATTTCATGACAGGCCCTTTAGTGTCCTTTCTGCAAGAACCTAAACAAATGAGGGTACATATTAATTTCTAGTTACGCACATATAAGGCGATGTTTCCAGTATGTCGGTAAAAGGTGATACTCGGGGTTGAAATACAAAACGCAATAGAAAATACACCTATTTATGTTTATATTATTTCAGAAGGATACATTCCAGTTACCATTGATTTCACTTCCAAATCTCATCCAAATTGATCTTTGTCTGATGAAATTCAAAACTGAATAAAAATTGTGGATACTTTTTATAAGGAAAAAATATTTTTTGTCATGTTTTTGTGCCCTTGTAAAGCGTGAAAACTGGAGAGCTAATAGGTTCGCCATTACCTCAGAATCTTAGTGCTATGAATACTAGATAAATGGTCATCAAATTAATCTTAAAAGCATAAATCGTAAAGTCAGTCTCGGTGAAATTGTGGTATTTAAAAAGTGGCCACAAACCATGGGAGTGGCAACTTATGGTCATTCCAATTGGTCATAAACTAAATATTTGAAGACGATTATGGCAGAATATTTGAACTTTAACCTACGATTGTCTACTAAGACCCATTTTAATGAAACATTCCGTAAAAAAAACTTGATGCTTATCGTCATTTGCTGATTTAATATACACTGCTCAAAAGTGTCTAGGGATATCTCAAGCATTTTCATACAAAGTTTAGCTATTTGGGAGGCTGTAAAAATTAAAATATTGATACCAACGTAGAAATTCTTAGAACACAGAAACTGCTATATCAGCCCTTTCAGATTGTATAAAGAAATTCATTGTAATAGCATTATTGTACAATCGTAAGGAAGTTAAAAAAAGACAGATTTTTCTTTTAAAAGGTGTGAATTTTTTTGCAAAATCAAAGGTTTTTTTTTGTAATATTCTTAACCTTTATCTTATGCCTCTGTCCTCGCGTTATTCTAAAAAAATGCTCAACTTGTAAACAAACTTAACTTTATGAAATATTTGAAAAATGATATCCCTATGATATCCCTAGACAGTTTTGATGTGTGTACATTTTAATGTTAATTTGTTAAGAAGTTGTTACTTTATACGTAAATTGTACAAAAAACTAGAAATACCGCGAACCCAACGGTTAAGTCAGTTTCAGTTAAGGCAAGGATGTGCCTATGTCACACTTCGTAAGTAAGGTGGACCTAAACAGTGGCACAGTCCTTACCCTAACTATGAGGTGGAGCGAGCCATTCTCCAACACGCGGGCTCAGTGAGGATTATTGGAGGGGGTAGTGTGAGTAGTGAACCTTATTGTCAGAATTGTCATCAAACCGCCGTAAGGCTTCCCACAAGGCCAGGACCAACTGCCTAACATGCCTTCCTATTCACGGACATGCCCGAGAAATACATCGCTTAACTTCGGCCGGAGTGGACTCGCATCCGCTTACCGACAACAACGCTTTACAAGGGTGATCATTACTAAATCTACTGTCACAACTACACTACGGGCATTTCAAGGGCAAGTTGGCAACTTCATAATAGCCGCAGATTAGTGGTGGATATCAGAACGCAAACAAACTAAGGTAAGGGTGGCCTAGAAGGGTGTTCTTTTTTCATTATAATTTAAAATGGGTTTGCGTTTGACCCCAGTCTTGCCGGGTAGAAAGCGATGACGAGATCGAAGGTGGGACATGTTTACCCAGAAAAAGCCACTTTTGCCCAGATCACAAAACACAGATGCAGGAAGAGATGCTCGTTCAATGTGGATGTGTCACGTCGGTTTCAATAACGAAGGCATTTTCCTGATATCTCTGTTCCAAGAGTACTCCACACTAGTGGTATGTAAAATACGCTCTTATTTTCATAAGTTTATACTCACGTAGGGAATAAGTATGGCTAAGCCCGGTACTTACTGAAACTATTTAGCTAAATTTAACGCCACTTCTGTTGCCTTCCCAAAAATCCCAAGACACCGTCTTCGTTATCTCGCTGTTCCAAGTAATTTTAAGTCTATGTTAATTAACGCAGAAGTTTAAGTAAGTGAAACGTGAAAATGAAAGTTTAATTTGCATAACAATACACTTTTTCGCTGCCTTTGGTGCACTTGGTGAGTTCTGCGCTAACTACGACCTACCCTGCTGAAGTAATTTTGAAAAAGATCTAAGAATCATACTAGACGGAATGTTTTATAATTGTAAATAAAATCTGAGCAGTTTTTTCATTTAGATTTAAGGATTATTATGGCAACACTGGGTAAACTTTGTTGGTCAAAGTTGAAGTCAATACACCCAGTCACAGATACAAATTATAAATAAAAATACTGACGCAAATCATTCCAATTCCTAGTAGTAATATTATTTTCGAACCATAAGATTCGTGAATTTATGCAAAATTAATTATATTATAAGAAAGAACTTTACTTTAATATGTATCTTTTTACAAATCACACGTCGTTAAATACACTTCACTAGAAAATTGCCTTTAATAAATCAAGGCATACACTGTCGAGCAACAACGTACCGAAATTACAGGTATTTCTAAACAAAGTACTTATAACTTGTTGGAGTGAAGTTATTGGTGTTTCAATAATCAAATAAGAGACAGCATCAAATGAATTGCTCTGGTCTCAAAGATAAAGTTTTGTCTTGTGCAATGAAAACCACTTATGTAGAATTTTGTACATACCACAAACACAGCCATCACGAATGTTATGTTCAAATTATTCTAATTTAGGAAGCTGATTTAGTAAAATACTCACATTCAGGTGTCCAGTTAGTTTTGCTGCTAGTGTAGGTTGCTGTGATCACCACACGTACATAATCTCGCCATGAGACGAGTCAGCTGTGTATCAACCACTTTTTACTACGTTAATAGAGGGATATTATATCGATACCTCCCACGTAAGTTGTTGTATCCCCAAAACTGCAATTTTACAGGAGAGCGTTTTAAACATTCAGATTGGCCTAGAAACTGCATTTATTTATGTAGCTTTGTGAAATTTGTTATATGAATAAAATATATGGTTTTATTGACTATGTTGAAACAAATATATGAAATAATTGCGTATTTTCTGAGAATTGTGGCTTACAACATTTTACTACGGAATCCAGACTGTGACAACTGTTGTATCTCATACATACAACATTATACTGTGGAACACAGACTGTGCCAGCTGTGATATCTCATACTTACAAGATTATACGGCGGGGTCTTGGTTCCATCTTTAGTTGTATCTCATACTTACAATATTATTTTATGAAGTTTAAGAAAAAGTTCGCTGTTGTAAATGATTCTAGTCTCACTGTATGTCACATTAACAATACAATTTCAAGTGTATATTATTGATATTAAATAAATATTGTCAGTTAAGAAATAAAAGTTCGATAATTAATACCAAAAAAGAATGGTCACGTCCCATACAAAAAATCCCAGGCCCGACAGAAACGTAACATATCTCATTTTTTTTGGTATATTGTGTATTATTAAAATACTTTATTTTCGAAATCAATGGCTAACACCAAAAAATATTGCCGTATGTTTTTATCCAGGCGATATACTAAAAAAATGCAAAACGCCTATTATCTATAAAATTCGTATAAGTATGTAATTAAATGACGAAACAATAGCTATGGTATGTATCTAGGTGATCAGGAGATGCAGTTGGATATATAAATAAACTCGTAATACAACGATCAACTTAGGATTCATTGAAATCGTGGTAGGTTTTCGATTATTTAGTAGCATCTATCAACTGCCGGTGGAGGAGGTCTATGTTCAGTAGTAGAAAGCTATGGGTTGAAATGATGATGATTATGATCTATCACTTGGGTTTGAGAATTGAAACTAATAAAAATAAAACTAATAGGTATGTCGATATAAAGTTATACTGAATTTCTATAATATCTCTTGAAACAAAATTGTTTCTGCAGCCTGTTGCCGCTGGATGTCTTTATATTTCCATATTATATACTCCCGCGGCTTTTAAATTCTCACTGCAATACGACCGTGCTAACCTCACGTGATAGGTGCCGATTGAGAATTTCATTAACTCCTCAATTGTTAATTGTGGAAAATGTTAAATATCCGGATCATTTCCAGTCAGTTTGTTTTAAACACTCCTGTGAAACGACACTCTTTGTCGGTTGAAATTATTTTCCTCCACATACTCAGATAATTGATTGGGGCGTTGTATATTTTGATTACTTATTTCAATGAAATCTTCTGTGTATGGAATGTCTCCGTAAGGATCTTAAAAATAATTAATTAAAGCTGCAGCAATTTCGAAATCTTCTAGTAGGTATAAGCGGCACATGTTTGTTAAATAGTCTGTTTCTAAATATTTTGAAGTCGCGCTTGAATCTCCCGTTTATAGTTTCCACGACCCATCGCACCATTGTGATGAGTCGTGATTTATTAGCTTCTTCGGTGCTTAATTGCGTGTCTTGTGGTCGTTTGGTTGGCGGCATGTGAGCAATATAGCCATATGTTTCTATTAAAGGAATAAAGCCTCGGTCCAAAATAAATGAGTCTGCTTCATGGGAAAAAAAGTGGAACGGTCCGCCTTCAATGGGTCCAGCATCGGTTGTCCGTACAGAGTACGGACCTATTATATCCAAAATAAATCCATCCGCGCACACGATCATAAATGGTTTTATTAAGTTCTTATACTTATGAAGGCTATAACTGCGGCGTTGAAATAAAAAGTTAAAACTTTTTTCTATGTAGGTTCCATCGAATATAACTATTGGTTTTGGTGACTCTTCGTTGCCAAACAAAACATTTGGCAAAACCCGGTGGCGGGCTATCACTTCGTCTCTGGTAATATGGTCTAAGTCTAGGTGCAATGGAACAAAGTCAGTAATGAGACACTGCCTGACTTACGCTCGGATATATTAAAAAATTAAGCCATTCTATTATTCGGCTCCCCTGATGGAATTTTGCACAAGTAGATAGCCAAGTCATTTCTCGGAGTATTTGAGGACCGATCAAGGCTTAGTATTTGACTCAGCAAATCGTTGAACGTGGCTCTGTTTCTTCAGTCCAAAACCTTAACTCGTCGTCTGAAACGTCATCTACTTTGAACGTATGGTATAAGCAGTTTGTTCTTCTGTTGTGTTATCGAAAAAAACACTAACTATCAAATTTGCAAGCTCATTCATTTCTGATTCATTGAAACTTATTGAAAGAAAGGAAGAATGAAAAACGTTTATTGATTCTGAACATCGCAACAGATAAAAACATATAGAACAAGGTGGTTAAGAAATAATAAAACAAACAATAGAAAAACAAAGAATAATTTTGACCAGGCAGCAGTGTCACGATGTCCAAAATTAAATGGACCCTACTCAGCTAATGCCTGGACCAGATAGGCTCAGACGCTGATTTTCAGTAGGGCCAACCGAGTGGACGCACGGACATTCGCAGCGACTAAGCAATGATAATTATAAAAATAAATATTTAAAATACATAAAATATAATGTGACGTGTACCTACCCAGTGTGAAAGTGTGCAATACAATACATAAATACTTTGGGGGATGTGTATTGGTAATGGAGACTCTAGAACAAAAATGAAATATGAAATTTTATTGCTTGTAAGCAAGCTATCAATTAAACGATCAAGGTCAAGGCTCATTATACTTCGTCGCTGCATCCTCGGGATTTTATCACAAGGTAGTACATTTCTTAATGTAGTGGGCATCAACACGTTTTAGAGCTGGTATCACTGAAACAGAAAAAAAAAACAAATTCCCTCCCTACGGTAGGTGCGTCACTCTGACAGGTGACAAGTTCATCATTCGTTTCTAGTGTTCGGGCATCGACACACCCTCTCTCGTTATATTTTTTATATAACGGTTTCTTTAAGTGCTGAAGTGTTTGCAATAGTTGTAGTAGTGTAAATTGATAGATCCTAAATGAAATACAACGTTAAGATCGTACTTACCTTTCGTTTTAAACAATAACTAAATACGATCTACAATAAAAATCTACCCACATTTTCTTGCTCAAAATGTTTTAATAAGAGAACTCGTGATTAAAAGTGAATCTTCGTATGACTGTAAACAAAGCTAAGCATGACGATGCAATGTTTAAATTTAACAAAACACGTCAATGATGAGACCGTGAAGTGGTCATAATCAATGTTGGCATTAATTTTAGCTGTTTATGATCCTGTTGAGGCCTGTCCAAAATGGACCCACCGTAACGAGATTACGATAAAACGCACACTGAGTGAGTGTTTCCAACAAACGAGACAAACAGAAGAAGAAGATCCTGTTTTTTCCCGTACCAAGTTGGTCGGTGCATTTTCAACAAATAAGCCAAGCAGAATAAAGGTTCCTGTTTATTCCTGTCCAAGAGGACGTCCCGTAACGAGAGCACGGCCAGGCCCACAACGCGAGTGTGGTTTCGAAAGCATTTTAAGGTGAAAATCAAATCGAAGACCAAACTGTAAGTTATTTTGTGCTATCCTTGCATAACAAAAACCTTTCTTTTTATGTACACTAGTACCTAAAAACTTCAAGAACTAGATTGTAATTTCAATTGAAAACTGCAGACTAAGAATAAGTCTTAGTAATGGTAGTACCTGACATTAAAATAATGTTTTATTTTGCTACTACACAGATACATCTGAGTAGCCACGCCACAGCTTTTGTAGCTATATAGCTATGGCTAATATCATAACTTATTCTAGTTGCTATAAATTTTATATTTAAATACATTTGATACCACTTTGTGGTTACCGTTTACAATATTCATAATATGATGAAGGCTAACACCCGTGTTAACACGGGATAACCACTCACGTAGGCTTGCTGCCCACGAAGTTCACAGCATATGCTTTATATATAAGAAAATGACAATCCAATGCGGATTTAGCAGAATGAAATATTCAATTAGCTATGTAATTAGAGGCCGACGCCAAAAACCATCCCGGTGAGTACCGGTGCCTAATTAAAATACTTATAAGTGAAAAGTGAAATATATTTTATTTATTTACTTCTTAAAAAACCTGGGGGTTGGCCGAGAGTCATCACGAAGGTATTGTAAAAACCTGGGGGTTGGCCGAGAGTCATCACGAAGGTATAGTAAAAACCTGGGGGTTGGCCGCGAGTCATCACGAAGGCATATAAATACAGAAAAATGATCTCAAATTTGAGACTTAATAGCTTGATCTGTACATAAGGAACAAACCTGGGAGTTGGCCGTGAGTCAACATGACGGTAACGATATCGCAATATCTGAATTAAGGGCCTATATTCAATCCGTGAAAGGCCCATGAAATGAAATAAAATAAAATAAAATAAAATGAAATAAAATAAAATGAAATAAAATGAAATAAAATGAAATAAAATGAAATAAAATGAAATAAAATGAAATATAATGAAATAAAATGAAATAAAATGAAATAAAATGAAATAAAATGAAATAAAATGAAATAAAATGAAATAAAATGAAATAAAATGAAATAAAATGAAATGAAATGAAATGAAATAAAATGAAGTAAAACGAAATAAAATGAAATAAAATGAAGTAAAATAAAATAAAACATAAAATGAAATGAAAAGTATTTTCATAGTGATTGCGAAAAGTCAGGTATGTATTTTAACCTAGCCTTACCAGTATTTTTCTGGAAATTACCTTGCTGATGGTTTGATAACCTTACCTGGTGGCAGAGAACCCATGTAAGTTTTCCAAAATTTCCTTTATTATTCAGGAAATAATTATCTATGACTAGCAGCCGCCCGCGACTTCGTCCGCGTGGCCTTAGCTGTATGTGAAAAAAGATTTTCCCGCTTTTCTGTTGAAATTTTGCTGAATTTTCTTTACTATACACCTCACGGAGCGCGGGACCTTTCTAACGAATACAAAACCGTGGAAATCGGTCTGTGCGTTATAGCGTCAGAAAGGAAAACCCGGCTTAATTTTATATAGTAGTTTATTTTAACATAATAAATAAGCAAAGGCATTTGAAACAACATGAATTGAAGAGACACTTAAATTCTTTATTATTAATAGTTTATTCTTATGAAGCGATAAACGATAGGTGAATTAGCACCTAATAATTAACACAGTATTTAACGCAGCCACGCGTTTAACAATAACATGTTGAATAACAACACTTAAAAATGGTGTAAGTACATAAACACTGCCGTCTTTTAAATGTATATGCATACATGTATCTACTTGATTTACTTGTTGTTGAGTGGTGTGCTACGCACGCGGATTTATTTTATATGCAAAATGCTACACTTTTGCCGTTTAGCAAACATTAGTGACTACTCATAATTCAGCAAGCGTTAAATTTGTCATTTAACGATTGAGTAGATGATTTTTAAAGGTATATCTGCTGTTTTAGCCAAGTTCAATAGGCACAACTTGTAATGTAGGCTTGATTTAGTACCTCGACTCCGTGGTTATTTTTTGAAATAACAAAATCAATCAATAGGTATAGTTGATAACCATATCCAAGCCATGACTGGTTTTGACTTGGGATTAAAAGTTATAAATTGAACTAAAGCCATCTCACATTGATCGCATTTCTGAATACAGGAAATGTATTGGAAAAAGATGTTTATCTTGTCTCGATTTCAGTAAGACTAGTACTTAGTCATTTGCAGATACTCTGACAGCATATACCTACCTAAAGACAAAAATGTTTGGTAATGATTTGCAGATTACCAATTTATAGTAAGTAGTTTTAGCTTTTATTGTTCGCATCTGGCAAGGTATGTTGATTAAGAAATTAATTGCAATCAGATGCTAAATTACAATTAAATAGTTTTAGTATTTGATATTATGTAGGTAGTCGACCTACCATTAAGGATTTGTTGCATACGCACTCACGAGTAGAAGACATCGTGGTCTTTCATTTTAAAATGACCGAAATAGGTTATAAGTTAAGTTTTTCGTGAGACTAGGACTGAAATCGCAATAATAATGGAATGAAAAATAACACCTTCGCATAAGCAACAGCTCTTTTATTAGTTTACACTTTAGTAGTGTACCAAGCCAAACAAGATTTGACATTTAATAAGAAATTCACAGTAAGAAGATTTAAGGAGAGAAGTCAGTAGAATATCTTGATGCAATTCTAACCTTAACTGTACCAACAGGGAACTGTAGGTACCTACCTACTTACAGTGTTACGGATATTATTCGCATAACGATAGTTAAAAATAGACGATTTCCACTCACGAAAACATTGTCATATAGAATAGTAAGACGTCTCATCCTTACAAAACGCCCCAGCTTTCACCAGAGTGGCATAAATTACCTAAGTAATAATACCTCAGTTAGGTTATTAGATTAAAAACATAGGCCAGCTGCATTGGTTAGGTCATGTGTAGTTTCTATCTTGGAAGGACATTTCAATCAATGAGAGTCATAGAAACTCTTAAGAAAAATAATAAAAACTAAAGCTTATTATGCCTAGGTTATTATTCTTTCGGATTCTAAAGTCTGCTTACTCTACGCAGTAGACAACATACTTACATTAAGAAATATTATTAGCAAAAACTAGGAGAGTAAGTTACTAACTAACTTACTTTAGTACCTACTGCCGTTGGGTTCTATTTGGGAATAGGTTTTCCAAACAATAGCTTTAGCTGAATTAAGTTAGGTGACTAATTATGTGTCACCCACCCAACGAGCACATACAATGCTGGGCATTTAAATTGTTGTAATAAACCACTGCCCAGTGTACTTGTATATAATTACGTACCACCTTACTTTACATTTATTACGAAAATATTAACGGAAAAGTTGCAGCTCAAGCTGCTAACCTGTTTCAATAGACGTCGTTCTTTGATCCCGAATTTACTATGGATTAAATATTCGAGTAAATTAGGTTTTGTTATTGGGTGGTATATGTATACCTGTTCTTGTGTGTGGTAACAGCAGAGTTCATACAGTTACCATTAAGTTTTTATTTATAACATGAAGTTATCTTAATATATATTCATCTTGGAACATAATACTGAAGCTGCAATGATCTTTTGACTTTTGGTCATTGGTCCTTAATTTTATTGCGGTTTTATAGTAAACAGGTTAAATTATAATAAACGTTACCTATCTCACATCAAAAATTGTATTCAATCATATATCATATTATTGAATATAATTCAATTTAGTAAATCCTTGATATCATATTCAATTTAGTAAATCCTTGATATTGATTTCCCTAGAACTCTAAACATCTACCTTGTGATAAAATCCCGAGGATGCAGCGACGAAGTATAATTAATGATTAAACGAACTTACCTTAAGTGAAGTTCTATCATAATTATATGAGTCGCTGCATCCGAAGGGATTTTAGCTCCCACCCTACCCATAGTTACCATCATACCTTCTGGTAACTGACCCGAGTAACTTTAGGGAAATCTGTCTCTAAAAGAATGATGAACTTGTCACCTGTCAGAGTGACGCACCTACCGTAGGGAGGGAATTTGTTTTTTTTTTCTGTTTCAGTGATACCAGCTCTAAAACGTGTTGATGCCCACTACATTAAGAAATGTACTACCTTGTGATAAAATCCCTTCGGATGCAGCGACTCATATAATTATGATAGAACTTCACTTAAGGTAAGTTCGTTTAATCATTAATTATCGGTGAATCAGTAAAGATAGAGCGCTCTATAAATTACTTAACTAAAATATGGGAATATGTCGTTACATTAAGCAAAAATTAAAACAAATTTTGACTATCAACTTCCGATGCAATTTACTACATACCACATTTATTTTTGTTTTATTCCAACGTAAGACATTCTATGTATTACATACAACTTTTTTTAATGGTCGCTTTACGACGTAAAATGTTGTATGTATCACATACAACATTTTCTTATACTCGCTGAACAGCGTAAAATGTTGTATGTAAAACATACAACATTGTTGAATGTTTACTTGACAACGTATACTGTTGTATGTAATCTATACAACATTTTTGGTTGGTACCTTTAAAAAAATACATGATCCTAATTATTGCCTGTGAAAAATGAGAAAAATTAAACATACCTGTGTTATTTCTGAGACTGGATTCGTAAATAATGTTTTGTTCAGATTCAATAATTGTCACATCGATATTTCGGACAGGTGTCTGAGATTGTGTACTCGTATGATTTACTAAATCACACAATATGCACCTCCTTGTCATAACACCTGTACGTGTCATAGTTATAACGTATTCTAATCAATTATCAAGTCCTAATAACGTAACATGTGCGGAAAAATTGAAGCGCTTGACACACGGACCGTTTCAGCTCTCTCTCCGGCGTAGTCTGTTTTATCTAACCCATACAACACGCGAGCGCGCGATATGCCCCGCCCCGCGCACCGCGTAAACGGTTGTCAAGGACTATACAGTGTTATAGTCCGTTCCCGTTCAAAAGTTACAACTCTTTACGTCTTGAAATTGCATGAAATAATTGTGTTTTCGTAAGTTTTAATTTTTTTATGCATAGATTACTAATTATAAAGCTCATTTTTAGTAAAAACGCAAAATCGCATTTTTGTGGGATACAACAACTTACGTAGGAGGTATCGATATAATGGCATGATTAAAAATAAAAAACACGAATAAATATACCGTAGGTTCATTAGTAAGTAATAGTAATGGCGGGGTGCCTAGCCAGGGAAATTATATGGAACCTGTTCATATTGACTAATGCTCGGAGACGCAGGCGCAACTATCAAAGTTGAACTGCTTGGTACTAGATGAGATAGTGGGAACTCTGTTCTTAGCTCAAAAACGGATGTTTACTGAATGACCTCTACCCTCTTAAAGTCGAGTGCGTTTCACTATATTCTTACTTTTATGTATGTATTGCTTGTAATTTAGTTAAATTTTGAATAGTTGTCTAGAAAACTTAAGATTAACTGTGTAAAGAATTTCGGACGGTATTTTTCCGATATTTTCAAGAGAACTTCTGACTTACAGTGACATATCGAATTTCACACGGGCAAATCACCGATCACAACTTGTGCAGTAATAAAAAATACTCACGCGAACAGGACACTGATTTTGCCGTCATAGTGAACGAAACAAAACCTACCACCATTATGTGGGTTTCTTGGGTTTTCATCGGTGTTTTCTTTCACCGGAGAGTTAGCCGCAAATTGTAAAATAAACATGAACACTTGTTCTGATCCAGTTGATAAAACTGGGTCTGGACACTCTCTATCGCGCTTTATTTGAAGGAATAAATAATAACAAAATAAAAATCCATACGCCAAAATGCCTTACGCGTCATGGTACGCGCGTGCGTTGTAATAGCTACGGGACTTAATTAGGGCTGATGACAGCGGTGGCGCAATTAGGCCCGCATAGCGCGTGGAAATAGCTTTCCGTAGGCACTGCGGACCTACGTGTGGGCTGGCTGAATACTAGCCATTCGTCAACGCGACCTTAAATAATTAATTAAATAATCATCAAGGACACACAGTAAATACAGTCTTTGCTGTGGGAGTCAGTGATTAATGTTAAATGCAAAATAGTATCGATTTCACACTTGTTATATTTACACTCAAGGCACACAATATTTTAGAAAAATAAACCTTGATATTCAACACGGTTGAAACCATTATCAATTTTCGAACTCAATAGCCTTGTTATCTTTTTTCAAGATACTAACAAACAAAATATATAATTGTTAAAACCTAATCGCATTTTCATTTAGTTAAATGTAATTTCTTCAACTGTAAGGAAATACCCAGACCTAGTTTAGCAGTGACTAGGCATTTCTTACGTCGTCTAATAAATATTATTTCAACTTTCTTTCTTAAACATAATCAGTAATATTTTAAATAAAACAAGAGTATAATTAAACCAACCAATATCAATGAGCAAATTCACCAAAATATCTTGCCTAGGCTTACGATTTGGTTTTACTTCATGTCAATTAGTATGACGATGTATGTTGTTTTTTTTTAATTTCTATTCATGTAATCGTTATAGCCTCTGACCCCTCTAGTACATGTTCAGCTTATTTAGGAGTCAGATCAAAATGTTGTTAAATATATTGAATATTTATTTACCTTACCCGTGTCACACAATCTGCCACAGATCAATTAAGGTCAATCGTTTAATATTAGTTTGCGAAACGTGAGTGGCAAAGATTATGAGCGATATTTTTGTAAGTCGGTAAACCACGGTCGTATGGTAATAAATAAAGTTCGTCTAGCCTGAGAATCGGTACAGACTCTAGATTGTCACAATATATTTGAATATTGATAGTGTATAGTGTGGATGTTTTGCTATATTCCTCTAACGAGCGAGCACTAAAACGCACTAAAAAAGCGATATCAGTATATCACGGCGGTCATCCGCGTTTTGGACACGCCACATTCAATGAAAAGTTTTAAATTGGAACAGGGGTGGCGTGGAGTGGCTTTCTTTTAACATTTTTGACTAGCACTTTATTATCGTGACGGGTTTTTGATTTATATTCCGAACTAAACTCAAGTTAAATGTCCGTTATAGGATAGGATTATTGTAGGAAGAAAAAGTGCTAGATCTTTGTAAAAAGATATAGTCTCTATCTAAAACGTAGTTGGAAATACAGTATCAATCTACAACTTCTAGCCATAAACAAACTTGTCAATTATTTCAGCACCAAAAGGTTTTTGCAAATATACCTAGACTCAAACAAGTAACTAAAACAACCATTCATTTTTATATCGATTCCGTTATTGGAATCCATGAGAACATGGATTCACTTTCATTTATATTTCAAAAAAGCCCATTAAAAGCAATGATACACGATACATACAGGTATGCGAGTCAGTTTTTTTCCGGTTCAAAGCTTCTGCGAAAGTTGCTTTTTACATTTTCCGTTGCGCAGGAGTCGTGGAGAACAGACAGACTATCAGAGTGAACACAATCAAGCGCGTCGTTCCGTCCCAATAGGCGCCCATTAGTTTGTCTTGCGCGTTACTTTACGAGGCGCGGCGTTGTCGGCGCACAATTTCAGACTTTTTTTTGTGACGTTTGTAGGGTTGTCAAATTATAAAGCTATCTCGACCTTAGCTAGATGGCAAATTGAAGAATTGCTGTCGAGTTAGGATCACAAAAAACTCTGTGAAGCTGAAATACACAATACCGGTATTACAATGATTACTCATTTTACATTCCCACCTACCCTGGCAAAATTGCCCTAGATGAAAGTAAAGTGAGAGTAAACACTAAATTTAAAAAAAGGATTATAAGGAAAGCTAGTTTTCCCCGTAATTGTTTAAAAGTTGTTTACGACTGCCACATTCATGCTAACTTACGACACTGACTGTCTAAAAAAACTTGAATTTCCGATAGCTATTGCTGGCTTTCTAGATAAATTAAGTTATAAGGCAAACTCATTAGAGTATCTCCCTGTAGGTATCCCTGCAAAACATGATACTATACTTTTATGGTAGCCCTAATCGCGTGCGATGTGCGCGAGCGACTCCACTCCCGCCGTAACCCACAAAAACGTGTTCCACTCATTATGAAACACGAAACTATGATATTTCAAGTCGCCTTGCCGTTCGTACGGCCTTAGCGTTGCGCAGCGGCCAATAAATATACGCTTTACTGTTATCTATAAACAACCTTCAGCCAGGAGACCGGTATCGAGGCAAAACTATTCTAATAAAAAATCCAAAACCAGTCCAAATTAAAGATAAGGCTGGCAATGTCGCTTGTGGGCCCGGAGAGTGTAGGAGTCGCTTATCGGCGCACTTGTGTTACGCCGACGTCAATGGGTATAACGCTATCTAGAGGTACACTTTAATGTGAGCATTTGAAAAAAATAAAACGAAAAATACAATTTTGAAAATGGCACAATCTGAAAGAACATTTTTTGCGGGTTTTCATTGTGAAATTTTCATTAGATTCTAGATGTTACTAAAGATTTTGAAATAAACGTACTAGCTTAAAGTTCAATTAATGCAAAAAAATAATTTGCGAATGGGTTTTCAGAATTATTGTTTTTAGAATCATTTATTTGCCTATTGTAACATGTATCTGTATCTATATGTTTGAGACTTCTCAAAAGTGATATTGCATCGCTTTAGACCTTTCATAGTTACAACTACACAGCCTAGCCAATTATATGTGTAACACATTATCGTAAAGAATAGGGCCGTGAGAAAGAGCTCTGATTGCTGACAGGAGTAGTTTGGGTGATGTATCGATACTCGAACAATCAGCATCGATATGGACCGAGTGATCGATATGTTTGTTTACGATTTTATTGCTTTGATAATTTGTTTATAATTTAATTGTTTATCGTTGGTCTAAGCATTGATTCTTTTGGGCTTGCCCTCTGATTGATTCAACTTACTATCTATCTATTAGATCTAAAGGGAGTTTGGCTTCTAACACCAGAACACGCCATACTTCTGGTGTTGGTCTCGCTCTCGCCAAGCAGCACTTTCGAGGTTTCTGAGGTCTTTTAATACTTTGTCAATCCAGCGGTACATTTTGACCCCGAAAGTATGCTCCCTTAACTGCACGATCCCATACGAACCTCTCAACGTGGCGTCCCTCGTTGTTGAAGTCTTACACCAGGATTTAGATCTTCAGCTTTTTCTTCATCCTCCAACCTCCAACCTCTCCTGTTGTCCGTCAAAGATTTTAACGGGTGTAGGATTTAGCATACTTCATAGTAGTTACATCATGTTATTTCCCTAATTCTTAGCAGCTAAAAAAAAATGATTATTTCATTTAAAAATGAAGTGGAAGAGAAATATTGGCAAATAGAAGATGCACTGTGTTCTAAATTCGGTAAACAGTCACTTTTGATACTGAAACAATAATCAGAAAATGATGAGGATAGCTTCAGGTACAACATTTCTCCATTTTGCTAGTGTTGTAAGGCAAGAAAATCACAAAAGAACTGGCCATAAAGTCATTACTGATCAAGTCATTAAGTGGTTGATCTTATTATTATTTCAAAATATTTGTCGCAGCTTGTGGCTTTAATAAGCAATTCGAGTTGCAAACGTTTAATTAACATATTGTATCATATTTAATAGTCGAGGCAACTGTCACACATCGTTATGTATTTATTTTAGTGATATTAACTAGGATTATTCGAAGGAAGAGATAATTCATATTTATCAGTTTAAGTTTGTCTTTCACCTCACAATAAGTAGGTAATGACAGTAAGCCACCATTAAAGCAAGTCAAATTAAGGTAACGTTATCGCCACGAAGTGATGTTTTGGGGATAACCTTCGAAACTTAATCCTTAAAACTTTCTAGTAAAAGTGAGTGCACTTACAATGTTTACGTAAGATACAGATTAGGGCATCATGACCCTTGCACTGTTTGCAACGCATCAAATATTGACGCGTAACCCGCTACTGCTCACCAGGGATGAATAACTCCGCGAATATGTTTTACGACACCCCCCTTCCCCCCACTCCCGGTCTACCCGCGACTCATAAACTATGGATACACCCAATCGCAGTCAGGTGGCACGCTGCTCGCGATTTATTATCAGCTCTCGATTTTCCCTATCCGACTGGTTATGCGTTATTGAATTATTGAGCCTTATTCGATTTTGTTGTGATTGTGATGGGGATGTGGTGATGTGCGACGATGAGATTGGGGATGGATTTAGGAGTCAGTCAAGGCTTGACTGTGGTTGGAGTGAGCGTGGCTCAGCGGATGGGCAATGATCATTGATTTGAGCGAGGCTTCCGCGTACACAGTTTTGAAAATCTATCATTTATTCATAAGAAAGCCTTCAAGATTGCATTGACCAGCTCAGTAATAGCAGTATTACTGCACTTATCAACTCCCATGTCTGTACTGCACTTCACAGTACAGACATGGGACACCTCGGCTGCTTCCCACTAGGCGGAGTGTAGTCATGTTGAAGACCAAATAAAACAATAATAATATAATGCAATCAAAAAAAAAAAACAATTTGTCACAGAACGTCGTGGATACGAATTCGTTGACTCAACCTATAATTTCTAAAATTCGCTGTAGTGATCAATCAATGAAGAATCAATGTAAAAAGTTTCCTGTACGGGTGAACTAAAATAATAAGTTTTAGTTTAGGTATTCATATTATGAGGATTCGAGTTTTTTTTATAGAGGCACGACTTTTGGTTCTATTCTTCCGCCTAGGCTATCGCGCCACTTAATTCTGGCCTCAATTAATTACCTACCTGAACGGTTTTCCTTGAAAAGATAAAATGTCTTCTACATCATTAGTGAAAAAAAGAATCGCAAAAATACTATTGGTTCTCAAGTGTTTTACAACATATTTTACATAATTGCCTGAGCGTTTCGTCACTGATAATGTTATATGTTTCGCCACACCACGTGACGAGCTGAGACTAAGTGGATCCTTGAAGGCCAAACAAAACCTATTAAAATGCAATTTTAAAACTATAAATTGCCATTTTTTGGCAAATTAATCATTTGACACCGATACCCAAGCAAATAAATCATAGATGATATTTTGCTTCAAAATACTAATATTTTTATAAGATGCTTAGTTTAACTGTATAATTGGACGTTATTCTACGGAATTTGATGAAGCTCATCATAACATTTTTATAACTCGTTACTAACCTTATTTGCCTTTTTATACAGTTACACTCAAATTTGGTTGCTTAGGGAATAAGAAATTTTTAGTTTTTCTGCACACGCAACTTGGTACTTTTATGAAGCCTGACAACTTTTTTGGGTATCAATGAGTTTCAAAACAGGATATACAGATAGTATTGTCTTAATTTAGTAAGGACAGTAATTTCATGCTTATCTACATCACATAATCTTTATATGTGCGATGTGTCCGAGCAACCCATCGGAAACACGTAACGATACAGAAATCAAAATTGCATTTGTTATTATGCATTGCATATGTTTTTAATAATAAATAAATAATAAATAATCATTCAATTTTATTAATATCTTAGGAGTATAAAATAACTGCGCCACGAAATAAAGATCATGCGGTTTTAACTGTATGGCATAATTTCATTAAGAAATTGTGTAGACTTTTTGTGTAAGACCAAATTCCACGCGTGTGAAGCTGCGGGCACAGCGAGTCTAAGTAAAAACAGTCTATATTTTTTCCCTTCCTTCGCGACTATCACTGGAACCCTTTCTTAGGGCTTAGAACAAATGAATTAGGGCCAGTAATAAGGCGAGTCGTAAATTGCGCGGCGGCGGATCCGAAAACTGTGAGCAGTTGTAACTTTTTATATTTCATTTTCCACTTTTAACACATCCAGCCGCTGCCCGCCCACAGACTTTGGAAGGGTTTGACTTACCCGATAAAAATTAAAGACTCTTACTTCACGTTCTTAAAACGATCTGACTAATTTGAATGTATTAGCAAATTTTCTTTCGGGTAATTACTTAAATACAGCTTTGTACATAAATACACCTAGCCCACAATCTGGTTCGATGACCTTTTTTTTATTTGCCATACTCCAGTACTAGCCGATACCTAGTCAGTGCAGTTTATTGTACCTAAACTGCATCCCATTAAGGTAGTTTTTATGACAATATACTGCAAGTTGATTAGAAATCTAGTTTCATCCTATAGGATATCTACCGGTATAAAAGTAAAATAAACCCCACGAAGCTACGTGTTAGCTATCAAAATTACAATTCATTCTGCATTATAAATGCTAACACTACATATTCACACGTGTTTAATGATTGTAAGACTACCCTCCGGAATGCTAAGTGCCGCACAAGTGGGACCTTCGCATTGCTCGTGATCCCCGATGCTGACCAGGCAGCGGGCTTTCGATTCGAAGAACACCACGCGTGATGTGCCTATGTATTGAGGTTTAAACGATTTTAAACATTACTTGAAAATTGAAAATGAAACTCACCATTGAATTATTTCTCTTGCATGGCACGCCTTATGGATTTGTAATTTTTTTGTTTACTGTGTTTATTCAAATGTTAAAAGTTATTATCATCTTTTAACAAGTCAGAATTAAAATCGGCTTTCCATGATAGCCTGTATCTGTTTATGAAAAACAATTCTTAAAGTGTCCACATGATTTCGTATTTTGTTTATTGTGTGAATTACTATTTTTACGATCAATCATATTATTAACCACTTTCAATTCGGAAAAATACCAATAGCAACTTTATTTTCTTTTTATTGCTCTTTCTTAATACCCAAACAACTTAAAACAACATAGGTAAAGTAAAGTAAAAGTAAAGTTAATAAATCATTTATTCATGTAAGCTTATTTACAAGCATTTATGAGTTTTATGACACGTCAAGACAGAAAATCAAAAAATCTAAGTGAACAAAGTGACTCTACCACCGGTATCTAAATGAACTTCTGATTACAAATAAAGCCCTGTCTACGTTTGCATAGCTCTGGGAACTAAACCCTTTGGCGCGGACCGCGCCAATAATGAAATCTGGGGTGTGAAATAAAAAGAAAAAACTCTCTTAATTAAATTTTCTTTTGGGGAAATTTAATAAGCGTGGGGGAGAGACCAACTGAGCCAATACACTCTGTTTACTGCGATTTTAACAGTAGCTACGTAGCATACTGCAGATTAACCGACACTCTTTTAAAAAAACATTTGACTAATTCTGATTAACATTTTTGTCCAAATGAGGAAGATTTTTTAAAGTCAACGAGTTGGACGTTCATCTTAGTTGCTACTGAACAATTGTTTAAAAAATCTCTATCGGTAGCACTATCAATACTGTTCTAGTTTTCAAGTGCAACCATCTGTAGTATAAATACCGCTACTTGGACAAAACTACCCTAAACTCAGGCGTATGTTACCCAATAGTTAAGGTTAACAAACAAGTCAAAAATGGTATAGTTAAAAACATGACGCATTTTATATTTGTAAATATTGTTTTCTTTTACTTCCAGTAGGTATATTGATCACGCTAAAAAGGTAAGATTCCATCACGACTGTTATACAAGTGAATAAAGGTATGTTTTCTGCAATTAAGAGCGAATTTCAAACAATTATCGACAATTACGAAGAAATCATAGTAGCAACGTGAACTACAGTCGACAACAACATCGCTATAAGCTAATAATTAAACGGTAGCAATTTATGCAAAGCATTTATCAATGTTACATTAAATTGATCTCGTATAGTCGAAAGTATAGTTTAGAGCAATTATTTTGTTCGCGACCGCAATAATATTTATTAATTTATTAATTTATTCTTTATTGCACATAAAAAGTACAAATGGCGGACTTAATGCCAGGAGGCATTCTCTACCAGTCAACCACATGGTAAGACAGAGAAATTAAGGCGGTGTACAAGATTAATGTTAAAACATTCATCACATTAATATCACATTCGATAGTTATCACAAGAACTACCATGCCGAAATATCGGTTGGGATAGCACAAAAATAAGCTTGTAAAACCTTTGTGATATTATCGCACTTAAGAATAAGTCCCCAGGACTTGAATTCGCACACGTCGGATAAACTAACATGAGAATTGTCGAAATATCTCCGGTGTTTCGTATGCAAGAGAAAAATTCCTTAGAAACAACACGTTATTCAAGACTTAGTACATAAAAAAGCACAACTTTTTTGAAAATGAATTGTATCTGTCACACTTTTAAAACAACAATTAACTTCGATTATTAGGTAAAGCGGAGCACAGCCATACTGGCCGGCGGTCGCGGTCGTTACCCGCGCAGGGACGAACCACAAAAACATCGCAAGACAAAGAAAGTGCATTTTCCTCCACTGTAATCGTATATTATTTGGAGCGCAATACATTATTCATGAGAGTATGATACGTGGAGTAAGGTTCACGGTGTACCGTCAGCAGCAAATGGTTAGAATAACGCGAATAGTTTTAATGGAATCCAAATAAGAGCTGTTCTAGAGAAGCAACTGTAGCGTGGCGTAACGGACGCTAAGTGATGATGGTCATTTGAGAACTAATTATATAGGTATTTGTAATTAATATAGAGAATAGTTGGCGGTCGAACCCGGAGAATCCACTTCGTGCCGGTATTAAGAACTAATTATAAAAATAAAAAACTAGACACGGTGTAAAAACTATTTGTTGTACATCATCCGATATGGCAGATTTCTAAACGCTAACTGGTGAACGATTAATTGTAGCAAACAATCAATTATTTCTTAAAGATAACTAATTGTGAAGGATGTTTGTAGGCGTGCACAATAACGATGAAGTGAAAGTTTGTGGAAATGTTTTTCAGAAAATCAGTTCAATTAGTATCTGGCTTAAATAAAAACAAGCGCTAAAAGCAATTGTGATGACAGCCGTCATTTTGGATGACAAATGAATAGTTTGGATCTTAAATAAAATTGAATAGTTAATCTCATCACCATCATCCGTCAGCTGTTGCATCTGTCTTTTCTAAATAAAGTGTTGGAGATACATTCATCGTTATGTTTTTAAGCTAGCGATAACTTTAAGTCTTGGCAAGGTTGCGAGCTCACCATTATCCATTTTGTCACCCCTTTTATCACCAACCTTATACCATAACCTTAACAAGCGCAGCACTAGGCCTGCGTCTTGAAGCTTTGCCGTACAGTGGGCGATAAGTCAAGAGTTCCACGCTAAGCGTGAGGTGATGTTTGTATCGGAATGTATACATTTAACTAGTTGTCCTATCGTCTCCTGTACTGTACAACCTGACAATAGAGGTAAGACGTGTGGCCAACAGGAAGGTATTAAGGTTGTTTTTTTCCTGCAACAATTTTCTTTTCTCAGTCTCATTTCCTTTTTTCCCATCCGTACCCGGTATCTAAATGTCGAGGTTTGAGCGCGCACTTATCGCGGTTATTGTTGCTAAGTGTTTATTTAAATATTGCCCCCGCGCACTCGCTGCCGCTATCCGCGCATCTTCCGCACTTATTATTGTACTCCTAGGAGCCTACAATATAATAGACTGGAATAACTTAAATGGGTAAAACAGATCGCGATCACTGCATGACATTTGGTGATTGCTTATTTAAATATCGCTGCATTCGCTGGGCACTATCTGCTGAAGTTCAGCGGTGAACAGACGTGAATGTTGGGTTACTAGCTGGGTTTTTTGCCATCATCATATTTCAGGGCTGATTACAGCAAATGCGACTACACTAATTCCCTGTTAAAAAGTCTCGTTACAAACCCTAGAAGGAGAAACGCTTTGTTTCATTCTCATAATTTCTCCTTATCAAAAAACAGACGTATTCAGAAATGTGTTCATAACTTGGAATTTTTGAAATCCAGATTTGTCTCATTAATTAACATTTAGCTATTTCATTTTGCAGTAATTTGTTACACAACAATAATGAATGTTGTTTTCATAAGTACTAGTAAGTACTAATTAATACGAACAATACGTAAGTAGCGCGGGGTAGCAACGACTATCCTAGATTTTCTGCGAGTTTAGACACCCAATTTTAATATTTAAAAAAAAATACGAGATTAATTTTATTTCTGTAATCACCTTTCATTCAATCTTTCTACATGAGCATCTAAGTATTCACATCTCAATTTCAGCAATACCATTATCTTCCATACCACATTACATCGTTCTCTTGTTATTTACAAATATCTGAAAAGACATTTGAGTAGAATATTTTTCCGGCGCACTCGCGACCCGTTATCCACTCATCTCCTGCATACATTAAACATTGGTATTGTTGTCTGTACCCATAATTCTACTGCTGAATGTTTATACACTGTGGCAAAGCTGGGAAGGATAAAAAAACCGATACAGTGGTACTATCTTATTTACATTTCAATATTAGTGTCCTGGACTAGGTGATTGATTTTTGCTTATAGCATAACTTGTGATACTAACGCACTGTAAAAGTCTTAACAAACATACCCTTACGACTTTTTTTCGCTAGCGGGGTAGTCAGAGGCACACTGATTGTTGCCATCATGGTGAACGGAACTTTCAGAAGCCTACATTTCGCCTAGGCCATGAGATGTTGGGTACATGGTAGAGGGCGAGCCTACCACCGTTATCCGGGTTGCTTTTAGTTTTTGACGGTATTTTCCATTACTGGAAAGTTAGCTCCAAATTGTACAATGAAATGAACACAAGTAACACAAAGGTTCCAAGCCAGGGTGTTTAACCACTGGGCCACGAAGCTCTCTGTCAAAGTTTTAAGTATTTATTATTTGTCTGAAAATATGAATTCTCAAGTGGCAAATGAGATAAGGCATCTGCAAAATAATTTGAGATAAGATGTTACACATAATATTTGCTCATGGATTTTTTGATCGGTTGGAAATCAGTTCTGCGATTTAAGTATTTAACGTTTTTGTTTAATTAAAATATTCATTCGAAAGGGTCAACACACACTCAAAAAATGTCATCAAGTATTCTCTAATTGCATGTGGCTGCCTAAACGGGGAAGCGAAGAAGAACCGACTGTGGTCCGGCTGACTCAAACGCAGACTTAATTAAAATGGCTTGTATTTCCACATCAATTTATTAGGTTTTCAATTTTATTTTCTGGTTTCGCATTATTTACTCTACATTTTTTTTGCATAGTTCTGAGAGTGAGTGAGCTACAGTGAATAGCTTACCATTCACTGTAACTATGATTTGATATCAATTACTGGGACAAATGACAATCAAAGAAAACCAAATGAATAGGAATCGTAAACGTTTGGTTAACACTCGCAAGACATTTAGACACAATAGAAATCCCAGCCTCGATTTTTTGTAATTTCACAAAACAAAGAACATAATTAGGAATTTATTAGTAGACGTTTTAATAGTGATCATTAAAAGAGTTTTAACCTAAATTTGTGGAACAAAAAACGTAACTGCCCATGCTCATTGACGAGAAGCTAGAATAAGCAAGCCGTCATTGTTTGTTTTAAGAAATCGCCTATCTGTGCCAGCTATCGACGATTATCTAATATATTATCTGCTAATCGCATAATTATCAGCATTTAGCGCGGGCGCAGCATACCAACTCGAACGGGCACAGCGTAGAAGTAAGCAGCAGGTCATTTTCAAATAATAAATACTTTGATACTTTATTTTTTACATGTGATGTAGTAATGCATTTTGATGGTTAATGAACCGTGTTTTAAATACATCATACCGCTTACCAACAATTTTAATAAACCTATTCAATATTTATAATCAAAAGTCTAAGTAGGTTATCTTGAGGTTTGATCTCACTTTCACTCTGTATGGACAATAAAGTGAAACCGCCTCTACCAAAAAGGAAATTGCTAGAATTTGTAAAAAAACTAACTAAAAGTTAAATGAAGGTTCTTCAATTCATCTTTGATGTTTTATGAAAAAGTCATTTTGAAATAAGTTTTAATAATTCGTGATCCTGAATTCAGAAAACTCTGTTTTAAAAACATTAATAATAGCAGTTTTACTGAGATTCAAATAAAATAACATGCGTTTATATACCTACTCTCCGCAATAAGTTACACTGTGGCGCTACCGTCGCGTTGTTTTCGCGTGATCGCCGCCCAAGTACGAGACACGATTATCGTTCTGGGAAGTTTCACTCGTGTCTTACGCCGTGATTACTCGCTGCTACTTGCTGCTAAACGCGCGTCTGAAGGAACAGAAAAGGTTCATATAAATCATTGATTTTATCTGCAAATCGTCAGATAACTTAAGTATACCTAGGTATACTTGAGACTTTTAATATTATGTAGGTACAGTAAAATTACAGTTTTTTTAAGGATTATGTGACATCTATTTAAAAGTCCGAGTAGGTTAGTATATTTCGTTGTGTAGGACACCTTAAATCAAAAAAACGCGTGACGATTTTTGATATGAATCTCATGTCGTTTATGTGATCTTATTTGTCGTTTTTTAGGCGTTCTAGGCTACGTGTCTGGCAGCAGCTAGAAATGTATATTCTTTAATACATTTGAATCAATAACAATACCCAGCAACAAACAAACGCAAATATCTGTGACATGAATATTTGTTTCGTGCTTAGTGGGAATTGCGACCACTGCGAAACGGTAGTTTAAATCAGGTACAAATTCTTCACCTTACCAATCCCAAATGCTGCAATTGTCTTCAACGACCGCTTTCTTTATCAGCGAATTGTTTTCCGTCCATCTGATAGATCGAGCGACAAGACGACGCTTAGTATGCTGCGTGACGCGGCGACAGCGTCGCGGCGACGCTGCGTGCGGGCTGGGCCCGACTCATGCGCCGCTTGTGTTTCCTCCCCTGAAACAGTATTTTGTTGTCTTTACTATCATTGCGTGAAATGTTTCCTGATTAGTTATTTATTTATTACTGGTTTTGGACACTGGTAGTAGGGTGGGTGATCGGTCTGCCTGTTGCGGGCCACATCACTCATTTCCCCGGGCTTTACAGAGAGCCTCAAGTAGTCCGACCGTCACAACATACTGTTGAAGCTTCCCGTGGCAAGAGTTGTTATATACCTAGTTGTCTTTCAAAAATATTGAAGTTGTGTAGAAACCGTTTCAAGTTATCTGTTTGTGAAATTTTATGTTTTTTTTTCGTAAAGTCTTCCCTCTGCCTCATCTAAATAAATGACAAATCAATCACAGTAGATATTGGATCAATTTGAGAAAGTTAGATTCAATAGTAGAACCTCCATGAGCGTCGCATTGACCATAAACTGTCACATTGTTTACCAGGAAGCGTGTCCCTGTGGCATGTAAACGGCCGCTTACAGCAATACCCTTGAAACCGAACCGTAGCAGGAGTATTAATATTCACTCCATCTGCCGGAGGAAGTCAAATAGCCGTGTATTTGTATTCATTATCCTCAGCGTAACTTACGTGCGCGCCGAATAGCCGAGCGTCGCCGCGGGCCGGCGTGTGCGCAGCTCCATTGCCTGGATGAGGCCCGGTTTACACCACAGCAGACCTCACATGTGTTTAAAGAACAAATCAAAAGTCAAGAGTCATCAGACGTGAAAGTGAGGTAGCTTTGCCAACCACATACTACCTGTCACAGGGTTACGGAGACTCGCTCTTGATGCAGCAGAGGAGACTTCTTCACGTTGGTTTGTGGTAGAGCCCGCTAGGGCCTGCGAGCGCCTTATGGCACAGCAGTTCCGTATTGCCACATGCGACGCCTTTTGGGTTTCTCGTGATGAGTTCCTCAGCTTATGCCTGTATTGCCCGGCATCCACCAAAAAGGCGGAGGTGCCTGCAAACTCAAAGGGTTCTAGTGGTGTCCACCCTTTGCTGCGATTAGGGGCAAGTAGCTCTCCTGTGAACACACTGAGAGCGTCTTTATTTTAGTTCATCTCTTGTTCAACCTAGCCAGATTAGCCAGAATTGCCTATCAGTTTAGTAACTAAGTGATGAAGACTATTACTAAAAAACAGAGTGGTCTACATGGTCATATATACCCAGATCCCGTGCCGCGTGTCAGTGGAGCCTTGAGTCGCGGGCGCATTGTCGCGGGAGCATCAGTCCGCATTAGACACGGCACCGCGCATGCGTCGTCTCCTCGGGTCGCTTGCCCTCACACGTGAGACAATACAAGGGGCAATACCACTGGAACATACTAAATGACAATGATAGTCAAAGAAACGTTACTTACTTTTTTTGTAGTAGGCAAGTTGACCAATTAGGAAAGGCTATTTGATGAATTTCAGGTCACTGCCTGTACAGAAGTTAGGGTGATATAGTAAACCTAGAAAATTAGTCCACCTTCAGTAACACCTAAATTGCACTGATCGGACAGCCAGAGTCTCCAAGTGTCTTCAGAGCGTTTTAGCTTTAGCGAGAATAGAGAGGGGTTTGGCAAAGTCAGCCTCCTCATCATCACATAAGATTGGTAGAATATTTTATGTGATCCAATAAAACAGGTAAACACTTTAAATGGCTTTTTAGTAAAAGAGATTAAGTTTGAACGACATCCTTGACTGAACATGACATTTGAAACAAAGATCCTACGGTCCATTTGTTAGCCTTTCATTTCGTTACATCGAAGATAACTTTCCGTACTGTTATAATTCTTCGGAGAAACAATAAATCACGAATATTACACAACGGAAAAAAACATAATCCTCGCCGAACTAAATAGGTATACTTAATCAATGAGAATCTAAGCATTAAGTCCCCCACGCAGTCGATACGTATCGAATCGGAGTGACGTCTCATTCGTCCGATTTATTACACTTACCCACAGCTAACATTAACGAAACAAAATTTGACATAGTAAAAAAACTCAACAACAATTTCCATCCAAAAATAATCAGTGTTTAGAAAAGTAGTTCGGGTTTTAGTTACACTGTGGTAATTTTTGGGAGTTGGTCGTGCAGAATGTGTAAGAGTAGTGACGCAACATTTTGCATGCAGTTCGATCCCCGGCGATAAATCAGAGGCCGACAGGCGGACAAAGCCGGTAACGCGCCGTGTCTTTGTGGATTTTGAGCGATCTCGGTTTATAATCATTTTTCATCCCGTTAGGAGCGGCGCGTAATTTTACGCCGATCACAGGATTTGAGCTGCCATTGTCGAGTTTTGTTTTTTTGGTTCATTCAGTAATGTGACAACGACAGATTCATTTTGTAGAATAAACGAATATTATGCTAGAACACATTCAGATACTGACTAGAACAATAACCTCGTCACAATTTTAAGATTAGTTGGATCTTTATATCTAAATCGACTATTTGCTCAGTTAATTTCACTGCCATCGACTAGGTCCAATACCGGTGCCCATTTGCGAATATTTGGGCAAAATAATTAAAACGGAATGAAATAATTAAAAGTAGTAGTAAGATATTTTTATAGATAATCAGTTTTTGTTACCACTATTCAGTACAATTATCGCCTTTATCCGCAATATTAGAACGTCCATTGCTGAGCATTGCTACAAATTTTCGAAGTCGCAGGTAATTTTGCGACCTAAATCAGGCCGCCCATGAATTTTGAATGTTGGTACTGACATTCTCTTGCAGCGTTTCCCTCCACCTGATGGCCATTACTCCAGACCAGGGGTGGCATCCCGGCTAACATCACTTCAATCATTAATATGCTTCACTTTGAATTAGTTTTTTTTCTTTTTGTATGTAAATAAATTTAAAAAATGGCTCAGTTCTTTTCTCTCAAACGACCACATTTGCAAAGAAGTTGAATTTTAAAGATAGCTCACCACGCGCGAAGTGAGTTTTGGCGCCCGCCGGAATAGCATAGCTCGAGGCTGGCCAACTAAAATTGGAAGTGGGCACAAATTTTGAATCCAAGTCCGCTTGCGGGCCATATTCAGTGGGTAAATTTATTGTGATCGTGGTATTAAATAAAACAGACCGACCAATCGCGTAGTCAGTCACGCACAAGTGATTGGCGACTCCCGATGGATTACAATCTATACCACATTGTACGTATTATTTTTATGTATATATATGTATGTTTATTAATTTACTTTTAGTATTTTATGGTATGTACGTCTATTTTTATTTTTATTTTTATTTTATTTAATACAAATAAAAATACTAATCTATCAATGCTATAGCATTGATAGTCTCTCAATAACTATCTTGCACCACCACATCTACTTTTCTAACCTTTTTCTTTCTCTACTGGAAGGTTGTCTGGAAGTGATCGCTTTTAGCGATAAGGCCGCCTACATTGTGCATCTAAATCTCTGTAAGCATTGTGATGTAATTGTTTTCTTTGTGCAATAAGGTATATCTTATCTTATCTTACTCTTGGAGGGCAAATTCAAATGCGTTGACGTGCTTGGACAGCCTTGGGGCATAACTGCGACCTAACAGTGACCAGTTTCAGAACAGTCACGATTTTGTAGAAATCTATGATCAGGGTCAAAGTACGATAAGCGCGAGTCCTTGACCAGCCCTGATGATTTACGGACAGCTCGCGTGATCGATGGAGAGATCGAGTTTCTCAGCTACGTGTCGGGCGGCACCTTGCAGAGAGCATGCAACTAATTATACCTAGTAAAAAATTGCCTATTATGTGAAACTCTTTGATTTTATTTAGGTATCTTTCAGGGCCTAATTATAGGCAGGTGGTGATTATATGAAATAGTATGGAATTTTTAAGAAAAAGCTGCAGGGTGTCCTTCCTCTGTATTGTAAAACAGTCATTTTCGATAATCCATAATACGACGCATTTCATACACACATCCACGAAACAAATATTATTTTTTCTTTGTGAAATACAAAAAATATGATATGGCTGTAGAGAAGCGGGGCTTCCTGACACAGGTATAACACATATCACCTACATACACCACAGACATACACATACAAACACCTACTAGGTAGAGATCGTCTACGCTGTAATAAAGCGCCCCTCCACTGCAGCTAACGCTTAGAAGCAAGCACTCTTGTATGCGTAGACGCGGTAGAGGAGCGCGTCATTTTAGCTTAGACGATCTCTACTCGTCAGTACCGATCATGAAATATTATTAGTAAAAACTACTAAAATTACTATTTTATTACTATTTTATTTTTTATCCCTCTAATGTTATGCAATTTTTAAGTATGCCCTAAACATTCAAATATTATTACAAAGATGTGCATTGTAACTGAGTATCGTATTGATGATATTATTAGCACCCTGCGCGCGCGCACCCGCCCCGCTATTGTAGCCACCCCTTTAGCTCGGACACTGCAAAACTCGGACGAGTACACTTCGACTCGTAAAAAGCGACACTTGACTCTCAAATTTGAATATTTTGATCTAATTGATTTAATTCGGTGCTGTCGAAACCAAAGTGATGCGTATTTTTATCACTTACTTACTTCCAATAACTAAATAATACCTTCGCAAATAATAGAGTAATTAAGATCAAATTGAATGCAAAATATTTTCTGAAGTAATAAACATTATCTATTTTTTGTTTTTTTTTCTTCTTAGTTCAGAATTTGTTGATGTTGGCAAATAAAGATTTCTTGTTTTCAATAAATTCAAATTTTGAAAAACCTACATGTAAACTTTTACTAGTCACTAGGTATTTAAGATTTAAGCAGTTTAGTATACTTTAAATAACTGTTTTTTTTTTATTTGTTTTAAGAGCGAATTCTAAGAAAGTATTTAGAAAATAATTACGGTAATAATACAAAAAATATTTGAAACCCTTTGATTTTATAAGAAAGTAAGTACCAGTTAAAGAAGTAACCAGTTCACTGAAACTACCCTAAACCAATCAAAATACCTATGACAAAAGCCCATCTCGTTACGACCTGTTTGACCACGTATCTAATTTTATTTTTTCACAGCGAAACCAATTTATCTTAGAGTCGTCGTTTCTCATGCAAATCAGCCGAGGTAAGAAATTGTAACACATTGTTAACGGCATTTCTCCGGCCGTGAGATGAATGTTCGATTCCGAGGGCCCAAAAGCCCAGTTTGTTAGGTGTTTTGGAACTTTTCAGGGTGAGACATTAGTTAGAACTAGCTCTCCCGAGAGCCAGTGTCTTGCCTAACGCAACTGTCAAACGCGTAAAGTTATATAGGCGTCAGCATCGATCACTATGGAGTTCTAAAATTTGCAAACATTGGTTTCATCCGTTTGATAAATAATTAAAAAAACTATTAAAAATTGTAAGAAAGCTTTCAAGTGATGGTTTACATGACAATGAAACGCTAAGGCTGAGCCACTCGTAAGCTCAGATTTAGTTTAATCACACACCCTTTTTTATTTTATTTACCCAAGATGAATACTTGTCCTCACACAAGCAGATCATAAATACAGTAAAATTTCAATAAACGTATTCCAATATTTTTGCAACAGAAACCAAAAAAACAAGCAATAAAGTCAGTTCCTATTATACAGGGCAATGCATTGAAAACAATGCTATCAAATAATTAGAAAAAAATCACCGTCCACTTAGTGTGAGAATTATTCAAATTAGTGTACTTGTAACAAACCTGTTCCCCTGGGGGTGCGGGGTGCCCGGTGCGCACTGACCGAGGGGTGCAGCCTCCGAGGTGCACCCGGCCTAAATAAACATCCCTGGATGTTTTTTGGAAACTGACTACTGATTGTTTTGATTCTGTCATACAATTTCTGTATTCGTTAAAGGGCATTAAATGTCAGTAAAAATTGAGTTTTTGTATCACACAAGTTATTTTCCGTCTGTAGGTACTCTTTGAGCAAGCATAATGATACTGTATCTTTTATTACTGGTTTACTTGATTATGCTTTACGAACAAAGTGATGTGAATTTCCGTAACTCTAAGATTGGGGTTGCCTATTTTACTCCGCAATGACCTTTTGTGAAATAAAGATTTGCGACTTGATCAAAACATAATACAGTTCCTTAGACTGCAAACTGCTAAATTTACAACTGTGTAAATGCACTGTAAGATAGACAGCGGCCAACATCAATGCTTATGTTAAATAAGAACGTAAAAAATCTCCATTTCTTTTTATTTAAATCATAAATTAATAGGTTCAAAGAATTTTTGAATTAAGGATAGTTTCATCTAAAATACAGCTGAATGAAAAAGAAGCGAAATATTTTACGAGAGCCGGAAGCGAAAGTTCATAATCTCTGCCATTAGAGACGCGACACATGACGCAAGCACCCTGCGCAAGCGCCGACGACTATGCGCGATGGAGACATATCGACACCAGAGCCGAGCATCAATCAGACGCCGGTCTTATCACAGAACCTCCAAAACATTCATACTCCATTAGAATTCAAATTTAAAACGTCCACGCCACGCTAAAAAATCAATAAAGATAAAAAACAATATGGCACGATGATAAATAACTGTGCCGTTACGGACGTATGCTAAAATCGTCCTTGGACCGCTCGCCATATTAGCGTCGCTTAATTATTTAAATGTATTCGCGGCGGGTTCGCTTTCGGCGACTATTCAAATGATTCTTACAAAACCATACAAGCGGAAATGAAACTAAGCTTATTAAAAGGAGAAACAAGAACGAGAAGGTGCGCACGCGCCGGCAGGTGCGCGTCCTGCGCCGAATTGATCGCCGCTTCATTGGTACGACGCAAACGTATACTTTTCCGCTTTTAATAACAGGCTTTGAACCGACACGTGTGCAATGCTTCCAACTTTCACTATAACTATCAGATTTGCTATATCTACTGATTTTTCGCAAGATAACTTTGACCCCAACGGCATTCACTTGGCCTCTAAAATTTGGCTAGCTTATGTGCGTAAGTTTGTAACATTTTTGAACTGGTGTGGTCACTTTCTTTAAGATTTCTTGGAAGATAACCTAACTACAGAAATCAGACCTAGAATGTGGGTTTATCTATCGCTCTCTTGTTGGCTTTGAGCTGCCGAAACCTAACCTTGCTGAAGAACCTAGACAAAAGAGACGTAATTTCCTCTCGGTTCATTTTTTTGCGACAAGAATTATATCTTCAGTACAATACTATACTACTACTACTATACTACAATAGTAATTGATAGAGTGTTGGTGTAGTTGGCTTAACGTCGTTCTTAAATTACCTTAATGGAGACCAGGATCCATCATCCTTAGAAGGAAAGAGGGTTACTTTTGTACCAACAATCGTAAACTTACTACTTCTAACTTACTGGTTCTAGTAAGCTGACACTCTATTCCACCATCATCATCATCACAAGTACACACTAGACATCTGCTAGTCAAATTATATACATATATTATTTTTTGTACTACAAGCCTGTGGAGCTCTTCTTCTAAATATAACGAACTTGATTATGTATGCAACATGTTTGCTAACGGTTGTGGTTTGATAAAAAGAGCATTATTAGTTGTGATATTCTACATAATATAATGGATCTCCTAAAAAAAAAAAAGCTTCGCAGTTGAACGCGGTAAAACGCTACAATAAATACGAACATACTCTGTCCAATGTTAGCGAAAAAAGTTGAACGTTATGATAAAAAAGGAGTAATTTCGCGTAAGAATCGTAAACGAGTAATCAATAGTTTTAACACATACAATGTATGAGAACGTTTACTCTTGGCACGTGATGGTAGCCGTCATTACCATAGAGATGAAGATAGTCATCAGTGTCATGATCGCTCTATTAAATGCACGAGACGACTGCAGACGCTCTAAATACGATGTTTTTATATCCGTGATAATTGATTGAAAACGCTTAAGCACGAACTTGGTTCAAGACTATAAAAAAATATGAAAAAAAACATTTTGCATTATGTCGTTTTTGAATTCAGTTTTACTCCCGAAATTCTAGAGTTTTTGCAGGAAGATTTTTGAAAGTGTTTTAATTTGCCTAGGGTATTTAAACTATAAAATGACTCCCTTGAAAAGGGGAATTATTTAATGTTTTTTTTGTGGTTTATTATAATATTACTTAGAAACAACCCAACAGGTTTTCATGTTTGTTTAGAAAATCGAAAACACAAATAAAACCTTATGACTCGTATTTAAACTAGTTGAAACTTTCAGTCATTATTATACTGTAACAAATCCTGATCTTTTTCAAACACCCCTTATTATTCGCCACTTGAAAATTTAGCACAACAAAGAAAACAGTTGCAGGAGAGAGCATCTTTTTTACCGCCTACCGGCGCCCGCGCCGCTCCACACTGCACTTAACACATGCAAATTGTTTATTGATAAACAAATAATAGCATTATCATTTTATTACGCATTGTCGCGGTGTCGCTGACCGCACTTTTATAGGTGGCGCTACAGTCGCGACTGAGATTTGAATTTATAATTTTTGCGTTTATTGTTTCGCACGTCTGTTTGCGCTCTCGTTAGCATGATTTGTTTATGTTATTGCATAATATAGGAGTTATTATGTCGTAATGGAGCTGCATAATCGCGCCGGATGTCTTTTGTTTAACAAAGTCGGAGGTAATTTTCAGTATATCTTAGCACTTGCAGGTTTGCAAAATTAGAAGTCTAAAATTAACTTTTATGTCAAATGTTGGGTAATTTAGGTCTTCACTACTGAGACTAAAATGACACCTAATTACTACGAAATCTTTAAGTATATTTGAGACATGAGAACTCAGTTAATAGTTATGAATAGGCTTATGAGGTAATTAGTGAATTGAATGATACTCGGAAAGGGTAATTATAACAACGTTAGTTTTTAAATTTGCAAATAGAAGACTATGTTCTGAAGGTATGCTTTTTATTACTGTGCCTTTAGGGACAGAATCCCTATTCTGTAATTAATTTTCAACTCGAAGTAGAATTCAGTTGTCAGTGAATGTATAACGAAGAGCTACTTCGGGAATCTATAATTTTATTAAAATTTAAAAAATCTGGGTAAAATCTAAACCGATCACAAAAAAGAGAGTAAAAGGTTTGTCGTTTGTTGCAATCTCGTACTTAGGCGCCTATTAATATATTAATACATACGCATTAATGTGCCATACGATATTGACACATCTAAGTTGTCTCTACTGAGTGGACACCAGACTTGCAAATATACGTTTAAACACTTTTTTTACTGTATTTTTTTACTCGGTGAAATGTAATTTGTCTAAAAGATATTTTTATATAGGTTGCGCTAATTAAAGGACACGTACATAGCGAGACGTTTCTCACCGCGACCAGCTGACGTCGCCTGTCACTCGCGCCATGACAACTGACTGACATTTGCACAACTGTTACACGTTTATTTACTAACCATTGATACGAGTGTCTAAAGAAGATCAAATACGTATTTTATACTTTCAAAAATAAGGTTAAATTTTGTTCATACAGCGGTGAAAAAGTTGTGTAGCTAATAATGAAAGAATTCTGCAGTATTGAAGCTTCACGTTGAGGGTAGATTCGCGTGACTGTGACGAGCGTGACCTTCTGACACGTCGTATTGTGTGCTTGTCTCTTGGGCGAAGTCAGGAGTCAATAACTACACTTGGACATATTCTTGAACTGTAATCAAGATGGAAATAAATAATGACAGTCTTGACGTGTCCGTTTCCTTTACAATAGTCAATTATTTTACCAAAACATACGCTTTTAAATGTCAAACGTCATTCGAAGTTGAACGGCTCTCACAGGTGAAACTATTGTTAAGTTCTGGTAAGATATTACAGGAACTCATTAATTATTGAGAGCGGTTTGAGTATTTTGAACCTCAGTGGTAAAAAGGAATCAATATTTCTTAGTCATACCAAATCAATTATTGATTCTTACATGAAAAAAAATATTTTTGAACCGTTTCAATGTTTTACTTCAGTGCCAAGCTGGGCCTAAGGTGGCAGTGAGAAGGGTGTAAGCAAAACATCCAAATTTTGCACCTTGCTCCCCCAAAGAATAGCTCATCAGGGTGGATCCCTAACGCGATTACCGCGTAACTCGATTTGCGGAAGGGCGGTGCGGTGGACGGCTGTTTTTTACCGCACGTCGATACGCAAGCACCAGATGCACTGATTCAGTTTTGTCTACGCGGTACCCTGATTACTTACTGACCATGGGTTTTTATTATCTTTTTAATTAAATTAAGTAGAAGAGTATGGCGTCCCTAACAATCTTGTTATTTTCTACAAATGAATGAATCCTTTATTTTCTTATTGTTTCCATAGAGTTGTGAAACGTCAATGAGAGTTCGCAGTCGAAGTCTTATAGGTTAAGCTATTATTATAATTTTGGTGTCAGATCAAAGACGTTCCAATATTGAGACATTCCTAGTTTATTGTCAAGTAGTGTGCAGCCGGCATTTTCCAACATTTTGTTTTTATTGTTAAAATCTAATCATCCCAACAAAAAAGACGGAAAAAAAATAAAAATAACTTAAAAGTAGATATGTCATAACTGTCTTCTCCAGTACTAATTAAATTTTACGAATGTTCAGCATCTGTGTGACAAATAAAATCATGGTAATAATCATGAGTAAGTATGTCCAGTTCAAAGCTCTGACATGTATAATTAGTTATTTATGTATTAAGAGTTACTTTACAACTCAATTGACCAGAAACTCCAAGTCATAAAATGCAACTTCCACTCTATTGCGCTAATTCAACATTACATTTATTATATCATGTAGACTAATTCAATAACCACAAACCTAATTACCAAAATGGCTATAAATTTCAATATTCTGCTAAACATCTATGGGTGGGGTGAATCCCCAGATTTAGCCAAGCTTATGACAATAATCATAAATGCAATTTCCAATTTCGAGCAACATAATCTACGAAAAAAGGTAACTTACGAGCCATATAAATAAAGTAGGTTTTTCTGAACAGATTTACACTTTAGATATTTAAACATTTATTTTCAAAATGGATAAAACACTATGGAGCTAATAGTCTGGGGCTACAAGAAGGGCTGTGTTTAGTTTAAAGTTGGAGGTGAGTAAGGGTGCAATGTCCCAGTAACCTCATTTACTCATTTTTATTGAAAAAAAATTAATGGTACAAAAAGCAGATTTAATGCCAATAAGGCATTCTCCATCAGCCCATCATAAGACTATTCAGAGAAGTAGTGTCAGCGGTGCGACAAAATAAAATAACTCATCGGATCCCGTCCCGCCTGAGCCCAAGACCACATGTTTTTTTTCTGGGTTTCCTATCTTTAAAATAACTCACTTTAAAAAAAACCCTGAATTACTGCCACTTTCGGCTATTTTATATTGGTCCGCCATCTTGAATCCTGAACCGTGGAAAGGCTAAGTACATTTACCGTCATATATTATCTATACTCACAGTCGAAGTGGCAAGTGAACACACCAAACTAGCACCCACTAGTACACACCCTTGCGTCCGCAGAAGCGATTGTACTTAGCTCCCTAAACAAATCAAATAGAATCGTCCATTTGTCCGTCTGTCCGCGCGTTTGATTGATCACCGCGCATTAGCGCTCGCGGGGAATCCCCCCGGATCCGCGGAGGAAATGATTTGGCAAAGAACATTCATGGTACTCGAGCTGATGTTGCACCGATGACTGTTGGATATTGTTTTGTTTCGGCTGGCTAGCGAATAGCCCAAGTTATGATTGAGCGATACACAAAGCAATAGTGCATAGTCAATACTCAAAAAGCATATTATTTTCTCCAGATAGCATACCTAAAAGACCAGAAATCATCATCAAATCTTTTAAGGTTCTTAACAACTTCAACGAGGGTAAGTTGGACAAATACACAGACTTTGTTAGTGTTGTCGTATTTTTTATACTATGGGGGCTGCCAGCCATGTGGATCTCATTATTATGTATGTTAAATAGGTTTTAGTGAATTTGTTTGTTTTTGTTTTGTTAACATTGCTCCTTTTGTTTATGGTGTGTATGTGTACCAAATAAACGTTTTTCTATTTCTATTTCTATAATGCAACTGACTTTTGCAGCCAAAACTAACTGGCAACTAAAGGTATTACTCTTGTGTCAAAAATGTTACACACCACCAAACCTATTTTTCAAAATACTAATTAGTGACTATTGGAACGCAATTGCTTCGATCACATCTTACGCGTCTTTCATACATTCTCATCGGTTGAGAGTAGGATCTACTTTTAGGTTGAGAATTTGTGGGAGATAATAATATTCAAAAGGCGTTGAAACAATTTCATTCACCCATTAAGTATCTTGTTCATATTCTCTCAATTAAACTCTTACAATAGACAATATCATACCACTTAAGACGGTATAATTCTTAGCTATAGTTTATTTACATCGAAACCTTTGATATACTGACAACATTGGAATTTAAAACTAGAACAAAATTAATAATTTCAATACAGTGCACACCAAACAAAGACAATTCACTGACTCGCCACCTGAGTCAACACAACCTTCAGTTTATTTCTCCTGCCAGAGAAATCTTCAAATTAGGTCAATTAGTTTTATTAATTTGTGTTTGGTTATTTCTTTGGTTAATTATTTACGTAACATGCCCTTATAATCGTATCGCAAACAGGGTGAGCAGGAACACACTGATTGTTGCCGTTATGGAGAACAGAACATTCAGAAGCCCACATCTTGCCGAGTGCATTTTACCCAACGTGGTATGGGGCGTTATCCGCGTTGCTTGAGTTTTTAATCGGTTTTTCCAAAGCCAAAGAGTTAGCCGCAAATTGTACAATGGATAAAAAGTACTTGTGGGTGTTCCTGCCATTTGAACTTGAAACGCGAGTGTTTAACCACTGGGCAACGACGCTCTCTTAGCCATCGGTTCAGGTTTGTGATTAAAATTCAAACAAATAATCGATGTCATCAATTTTTAAATTTTTATTGATGGATGAACTTTTAATGAGAAACCAGCTGTGATTAATTTGTTTATATTCACTTGGAAAAACAATACAGTTATCTTGAGAAAAAGATAGGACGTCATAAAATGCTGACTGCATTATTTAGATGCCTACGTGCAAGCTAGCAAATTCTGCGTAAGTTACGTCCAAAGGTCACCGGGCGTTCGCTATTTTGGCTGTAAACCCGCGGGTAGACCCCACAGACCCCACAGACCCGGCCTATTGTGCCGGTTGTGCCAAAACGTAAATAAAGGCAGATGTTACCGCACCGCAACATATTCACCGCGACACAATACAAGTTCAACACACTTACAACCTTTTACTTACAATGTTAGAGCTCAAAATGTCAATGATAATGTTTGAACTTAGGATTTTACTGGGCTTTGGGGTCAGTCCGTAGTTTTACAAAACCGCACTTGTGTTAGAGCAGTTTAATAAAATCCATATTAAAGCTTGTCATTGACAGCCGATGCTATCGTGATCGACGAGCGTCAGGGTTCGCCAATTATTTAATTTATTTTATTTTATTACTTCATCCAGTAACTGCAGAAATGGAAATTAACTTCAAGTAATTTAATAATACTAATACACATGCGGCAGCATAGCTTTGTTTACCATAATTGACCACATCACCGTTGAATTAGTAAACACTATTAGTCACTAAGCCTTTTTTATCTTTAAAATTGATCTTGAAATTGAGCATATAGGTACTCAGAATAAAGTTGTTACTTTTAAAAATCCAGATTTCAGATGCTGTTTATTTTACTAACCGTTGCTATGTTATTCGATTCATAAGAGTTCAAGAATTGAACGTGCGAAACTCAATAGCGTTCATTCATTTCATTCATGTTTTTAGAAGTATCCAAATGCGCCTCAATCTTGATTCGTGCCCCATCAAGAGGAGTAAGTAGCAACAATTAGCGGCAAGTGTGGAGTGTGGGCCCGTTCGGGACATAATGGGACGATTAAAATGCGCCCAGGCCACCGCAGGCACAGGTTAACCGCACACGATCCGCGACACATGCCGCGACCCCGCAGGACAACGCTAAGGCGCGATGGACACTGACAACGGTTTTCTCATCGAGGATCCTTACCCCATCCTAAACTGTGAGATAGAAAAATGTTCGAAGTTAAAACTGAAACTGCGCACTTCCATTTAAAATCAAATCTTTTTCCTCAGCTAGGAGACCCAGCTGGGAGCCTTCTGGTTTTGAAAAACAACTCTTCTTTTCATTATTGCGCCAGCTACAAGATGGCTTAAAGAGTCGCTTACAAAGATCAAATGTTGGGATAGAATTATGTCGCGAATTAGTGTCTTTTCAAAATGTGTTATTACTTAGTTTTGTAATGTAAGGAAAATATCAAGGAAGTCATTATTTCACCAAAAGTGGAAAATAGCAGGAGGAACGTAGTAGATATTAGTATCAAAATTGTCTAGCTTCCATTTGATTTCGCATTTTTAATGGAGACAAAAAAAATGTACACAGTCAATCTTGAAATAACGATTGATTTAGACACATTTTTACAAAAACACTTCCCGACAAATGTACATTTTGCAAAAGCGTATTTCATTTAAGTTTCACTGAGCGTCCGCCCTTATCCGCGGTCCATTCGCGACATATGGCCATCCGCGGGGTGATTCTGCGACTGTGTCCCGACAAATTGCTCTTTAAGAGATTGCCATCAATGAGACGCGCAAACTGTCCAATCCATTACGAACAAATGCCGCTATTTGAGGTGTTGCCAGCCAGTGGGGTCACGGAATTATATTAATTTATTGAGGTTTATTAATTGACTTGGCAGAATTGGTATTTATGAAGGCACACTATCAAATGCGATTTCCGTTAGTTGATTGATCGGACTTAGTAAAGTTCGTATAAATAAAACCATAGTAACTGTGATAACTGGATCTTTAGTTTTTACAAATAAAATATATGTGACAGTCAAATCTAACCCTAATCTTAATCTAACCCCCAAATTCTCAAATGTCATTTATAGTTCGAAAAACCTTCAGTTTAATTCTGTCGGAAAATCACAAACATACTTAGTATTATAAAGGTCTGAAACTTTGATTTTGAGATAACGTTTTCAAATACCGGTGTTTCAAAGACATTGGTTTACATAAAATTTAAATCTTGCGGCTATCAAAATTAATTAAGGAAATTAAATACAGCTGTGATTAAATTATATCTAGAAGTAATACACTCTAGCATCTTCATAGTAACTAGCATTTTAAACTTGCCCTGTCAAACAATCCAGCAAATCAAAAAGCAAGAAACTCACTTCGCTAATTTCCTTCAGATTTAGCGGTACCTGTACTGGCACCCATAAAAATGGTAGCTTAATTTCGAAAGTAATAACCAGAATTAAATAAACTTTAAGCCCAAAAAGGGTAAGTTACAAGATTGTAGCTCGTTTAGTCTGGCAACGCTACCGACTGACTTACGGCGCGCGCTAATCGAAGATCATTATCGCGCGATTCAATCAGAGGCATGATTAAAAACGATTTAGTACGTCATATCTCAGGCGTGCGCGCGCAGCGATTAACAGCGGTCGCGGTGGGAGCTTCCGCGTCCGCGCAGTGCGTGTGGAGGAGGCTCTAGGACTGGATATTTATTTCAGATAGATAATTTGTTTGATAGTAATACACCTCAAAGTGGTCATAATGGGGCATAACAAAAATTAATTGGTTTAATGGTTTTTTTATTTTATTTTTCTCAATACAATACCTATTTGTATGATTGTTTTTTTCGGACTTACATATTACGAATTGAGGGGATTGTAACGACATGAGTAAGTTGTGTCAAAAACAGAATCAAAATACTTACTTACACTTTTGATTATTAAAGCTAATAAGCTCAATCTATTATTGCAATCAGCTTCTGTCTGTGTGCTCATACAGCTGCCACTTATTTAGAAACAAATTTGTTTAGTCTGTACTTCATTATGTTTCCACAGAAACGGCATGTTCCTACTAAAGAGACAGGCCACAAAAGGTCACAAAACCAAGCTTTGATAAAGTGTTCCATCACGAGCGTCGCATTAATCATCCAAGAGACGAGAGCGACGCAAACAAATAATGAATAGCGCCCATAATACTTCCACGATGTTACGCGAGATCACCCGATTTGTATTGGATTATTGAAAACAGGACAACCAAAAGAGTTTTTTATCTGACGTCATTGTTAAACACAATCAGACTCAGGTAGGTATTGTTGTGGCTGATAAGGGCTGAACAATCGCTAACCCTTCCGCCCCGCCCCCGCCCGACAAATGCATTAACATAATGCGATATCGACGCAGATGTGACAGAGGAGACTTTTACTTTTCGTGTCTTCTTCAACTTTCACCTCGAGAAAGAGTGATTTACATGTTTTGTGAGTAGGTCTCGCACACGTGTCTAGGCGAGCGATCGGATCGATCTTCCTGCCGATTGTCACAGCGTGCGTGGGCGCATTGAAGCGTGCGTCAGGAGTACGTCTTTGTCCATTGTCTGGAGGGTGGCACTGTGACACATTTATTTTGAGCCAGTTTTTTAAGGCACCCATTGTATTGGAAATTAGACATCGGCTGTTCACGAAACACGATACTATCGAAACCGTCTCTTTGCGTCTCTGCATCCTCCCTCGATCTAAGATCTATTGTGAGATCTTAAACCTGAGTAATTCAAAGCGCGCATACGTTATTTAAATAAAACAGGTTAGCTTTCCATTTCTATGAAGTAACGAGTAACCGAAAATGTTAAGAAGGGGAAGCTGTAGGACTAGTCTATAATTGATCAAAAATAACCGTTAGACTATCAGCTGATTATACAAATTCCTTTCCGTTGATGAATGAACGCGGTTTGAAAGGGCGGCCGCGTCCAGCGCTAGAGATTACAAAAAGATGTCCAGGGCTGGTTTTATAGTGTTTGTGACCGTTTTATCGATGGGAGAGAAGCAGCATCCGGTTCTGTGCATTAATCTGTACAATGCGCCTGTATGTGATCGGCCGTTTGGTCAAACTAGTTTGGAGACGTTTCCCTAGCCGCGCTCGCCGCTCGGCGACAATGCGGCCGGGATGCTGCGTGCTCACCGAATTCCTTTCATTATTAAAATCGGACAGTTTAACATGTAACGGAAATAAAATCGTTAGAAATAACGTACTATTGTTGGAAAATAACTGTTACCATATCTATGTAGTCCATTTGATTAGTTCATAAACAATTGTGACTGCTAGGATTTTGTTATTGTGAAAATTTTACTAGTAGTTAATTTGCAATTTGCATCTTGTTATTTCAAACATAAGCTTTTCCTTACGTTTGTGCATGCTCTTCCAAATCGAAAATGTTGAAAGAAATTAAATAAAAATCCGCATCATTTTATTATGCCATTATATGCATATTAATCTTGTTAAATGACGCTATCAAAGTCCGGGCTTCAAATAACCTGCAGCTAAGATCCCACGGTCCTAACCCAGTCTCGATCTAGCCAATGAGTCGCAGCTTAAACCACAGTCGCAGCATTTTTATCAGCCATAAATTATACTTTCTTTAATTTGAAGCCAATATTTTATCGTTCGCCGCGGTATAAAACACGGCCCCGCTTAATTTCTCGCGTATATTTTTCGTTAAAGCATTCGAATGTAAACTAGGAGCTGCCATAAACCAAATAATTTACATAAAACCTAACGGATCTCACGAGAACCAGTTTTGAGCATATTAATGTTTGTGATCTATTAGAAAATCGGCGAGATCCACCGAGCGCCTGCGCGTGTTTCTCTTTGTAGTAAATCTTTTTTATACTAATTTCCATTGGTATTAAACTGTCCACTCTTCCAGGAACAAGTTTTGTGGCATACATATTTACATTATGTAGTAAAACTTGAATATGTTCACTAAAAAGTAATAAAAAAAATTATGTGTTCTTTACTTAATGTTTTTTGCGCAAAGTAGGTACAAAAATACTATCTTTATTTTTGTCAGACAGATTATATAGCTGCATAATAAATAGGTAAAATCGAACCATAGAGTGGGATCTATACATTTAATTAGTATTTTTTGATCATCAGGCGTCATTTTTGGTACCTTTCTGTTAGTATTTTTATTTTGTCCATTTTCATGTACAACTGTGTACATGAACATGAGAATGTTGAATAAAATTCTGCACGTGTTATCTACTTATCCACTGGACGTAACATATTAAAATTGAATTAAGAATTTTGTATAACATGACAAAATAACATTAAAATAGCACTTAATACATAAAAGTTCCTTTTTCTAAAAGTAAATAAAGTTCTAACGCAGATTGAAGCTCTCAAAAACATCAGAAAATAGTAAATTTGAGGTATCTTGTTACCATTGTATTGTGGTGCACGTCCACGCGGGGGCATGTTCCCAGGATTCCGTTAGTCGTTCACATGCGTACGCGCATCCCTTTCGCGCGAGTCAAGTGATGAGCCAGACAATGCGACCCCAGCAGCCGGCCCTGATCACCAGGTGACACTCGCTCTCCACCTATCACACCAAAAAGAACTTTAATACAACCCCAATAAAACACAAAACGAAAATAACCCAACAGATATTGAAGATGCTCCAGAATTATTTGAACATAATCAATTTCAACCTAAAGTTATTGAGAGAGAATTCATTTTGCGTTCTTGGAGAAGAATTGTTGAGATGATTGCAGCAGATAACAAAGTGTTCGGTGATCTGTAACTAGTTCGACAAACAAGAAAAAAGCTCGACCATCCGGCGTTTCTATGAGAGTTGGCGCCAAAACTAATAATATTTAGAATTTTCAACATAATATCACACGATTAGAAGATGCTCATAATTAAGTTTCTTCACAACTTTTTGTGTAACACTGACCATTGCATTGACATTGTGTAACGAGAAACAAGGATAACGGGGACCATCGCAAAAATGTTAATTTATGCAAAGGGGAAGTGGAAGCAAAAAGTTTAAACAAGATTATGCACCTGAGCGTCGCATGCGCCGATTGTTTGCAATAGGAGCTGCGCAGGTATCTGTGTTGTCACTCTTAAAAATTAATTATACAACCATTACAATCAGGCACGCGTTCACGCACAGAAGGGATACATCTTGCCGCTTTTTTTACTTTTTCTACACATCGCAATTTACATTTTGCGGGTAGCCTTCAGTTTTTTTATCGAAATTCTCACACGGAACTTTCACAATTACCAATCATGACTGGATGTTATAGGGTGACAAATTGTGGTCGTGAAGCGTTTTTTCTATAATTACTGCTCATCGAAACGTAAACACAAGCTTCCCTGTTTTGCAACTGAATGGCGCCGTCGAACGAGGATTTAACTCAAAAAATAATAGAGTTCAACAAAAGATAATTATACTTGGTATACGGCTTACAATGGTCGTTCCGCCACCTATAGGGCGCTTTGCTTCCGACGTGTTAATTAGTGGATTTTCTCACCTCTGGACAAAGATCATTTTTTGCAGATTTTGTTTTGTTGGTTTAAGTTTTTGTGTAACTTTTTTCTTGATATAATATTTTTTGCTTTGAAGTATTTTTAGTCGCGCAGCAATTGTCTGTGTGGAACTTTCTGTGAGTAATGTTTTGTAACGTTTTGGGTGCGCATAATTAACTGTATGCTGTATGACCCGCGCATGACAACGTCTTTTCGCTTCGTCACTGTAAAAAACAATTGAGTCTTACTAACCACTGAAATTGGCAATGACTCAGTGAAAAACTGAAATGAAAATTGGTTAAGGTAATGATCGTACGTAATCATTACACACTTTTTAAAGATTATTAAATGAATAACTGGGATATCGCCAATATTGCCAAATACTTGCTTGAATAGATAAAAACATTTTGAAACGGAACAAGCACTACTGTGTGTCGCTTTAATATTGAAATTGGGTGGGAATAGAAACAACGACCGATTTTTACGACCGATTTAACCGATTTATACGAATCTTTACCCATTGCGTCAACAGGCCAGTCAAACTTTAATCTTAAACACGTAGATACTCTAGGAACTAAGAAAGAGATTAAATAATCTAAAGCAGACAAAGGTATTTTGTTTATAAGTGTTAAATTTAACTACAGCCATTATCATCATTTGCAGCCATGAAACACTGTTAATAACGATTGAAGATTATAACAAGATGAAACAGTAGATCCGCAGTGAAAGCAAGAGCCATCCGATCGGCCGTCGCGTCCGCCGCTGACCCGACCCCTGCACCTGTGGCCCTATTGTCTTGTCACTCCGGCGACTCCACCTGCTCCTGGTTTCAATTACAAGCATTGCTAACAATTATAAGCAATTTAATTTTCAGCCTATTATCCCATTGGTTGACTAATGCTACCCAAACACCTGGTGGAACCGTTAGCAGCTAAGGTTCAAAGGTGTGTTTCAAACTCCAAATGTTGTCAATGGTTTTCAAAATTAAAAGAAATTTCGAATTTTGGATTCAATGTTCCTTTTACTTAAATAATAATGAATGGGAAGTATCTTTACAAATAGTTCATCTTACTCTATCTACTCATCTCGATTTGTATACCTTTCTCGTTAGTTTGATCAAGTAGGATGCAATCGGCTATTTGAATGGAGCTGAATTGAATCGTTGGATAGCCGCAGGAGTGGGACCCACGTTATTTTGTCACCGCATTGAAGCGGACAATAGCTGCTGAGGAGGCTCGCGGGAAACCAAACCAAACAAAATCAAAACCGGATTTCCAAAATCCCGTTCGGTCGCATCGAAAGAAATGCTGTTTTCGATTTCTATTCGATTGTTTGTTTTTTCGACCCATTGTTGGTCTGTCGGGGCTGCGACACGCGTACCCATTTTTGCAAAGTCTATTCCATTGTGTTCGAATGACATTTGACGGACGAGCGCTGACGAGACTGCAGCCCCCGGCCGGTCTCCTGTGAGGTCACATTTTAGATCTTACATTCGTTGGTGATTGCAAAAAATTTGATAGCATACATATTCCCGAATCCGTTCTTGATGCTACATTACGAGTACAAAAATTGGGCACAAAGACTGCCACCCGAGGCCACGCAACGGGATTCCTGTTATCATATTGGATCCCGTCATCGTCGTCTAAATTACTTTTTGTGCGGCGTAAAAGGAACGAGACGCTTCGGTCAACCATCGCTCGGAGCAATGTTCGACCGATTCTGTTTTAAGGGCTCCATACCCCTTTTCTTACCTGCTTCTAGACGGCCCTCATCTTGCCATTTTGTTGCGTGATTTGATTCATTATTTTATTCAATGGCACAGTGTTTAGCATTGTTAAAAAGTATTTTACGTAATTGACAATTGAATCGGTCTTCATTAAATGGCTGTTGATTTATACTCTCTTGATTATTGTCTTTATTTTTAAACAAAAGAGCAAATGGCATTATTAAAATGTAACAACGTACAGGGAGTGCATTGCCATCTTTGGGACGGCTAAGCACAGTACCAGCTTGCTGCTTTGGAAGACTAGAATCTTATGCTAACTTGCACCATCACCATTTTACAGCCATACGCACAAAACGTTTTGCTGACTTTTACATGATGCGGACAGCCGAGGAGTAGAACTTGCTTCTTGCGCATGTGTTTCCAAACCAATACAGTCTTGGTATTGTTAATACAAGACTTAAGAAGCATTTTTGGTCCGACATGTCGTATTATAGATCGCTTACCACCAGGTGAGATTGTGTTAAAATGAATGCCTAGTCCTTAATAAAAAAACGGTACTAATATTGCAGTTGGCGGTTGGTTTTGTATAATGTGGAAAGATTCATTGACGAGGGTGCTCGGTTTTAGTGTGAATGTGAGGATGTTGGTCCGTTACTGGCGAAGGTTATCAAACGGCGACGCGCAAAAAGCGCGCGCTCCCGCTCGTCGGCGCGCCAATTATGCCCTGCGCACGCGCCTCCAAAAAAACCACCACCGGCCATCCGAGCCATTTTTTAAAAGCCCCAACTTAAATAATAATGCAGTAACACGCGAGGGTATTCGCAAAATGCGATCCGCGAATTTCGTTTCCAAATTCCACCGCGCTGACTTTCGGTTTCGTTTTTTGCCGCGACTATTGTCTGTTTAAGTTTAGATTTGTGTTTCTGTATTCTTGTCTTTGTCGGACCTCGGTTTGGCTGGAAGTCTTGTTGCTCGAAATTTGAATTTGATAAACCCGTTTGTTAATTGGTTCCCGTAACGTCCTCGCCGCTGTCAAAGCGGCTGCGTCCAGCTCCAGTCACCGTAAAGGAATGCAAAATGAACTGTCTGCAACCAGGACCCGGGTTTAATAATGCAGACGTATAGCTATAATGAAGTGCCCAAAGTTTTTTGTGTCGGCGCACGATTAGTCGCTCGCGGCGATGTGAGGTCGCGTACCTCGCCCCTATCATTACTAAAAACGATCCTAATAATATAATAGTCCTGTCACAGACCTTTGAAGGTAAAAGTTTTTAAAGGACAATCTTCGTAAGAGCCCATAATAGGCGACGAAATTTGGCAGTCGTTTAGAAAATTTTATAGTTTATTTATTTTTGTCGCTTCCTTTCGTCTCTTATAATTTAGATAATTTAATTTGAATACCTACGTTTAGTTTTTTGTGGTTTCCTTGACAGCTGCGGTTCAACTTTTATTGACATGACACGAATAGCTATCATCATTTGAATAGTACTTGTTAAAGCGTTTTAAATTGTCTAGTCCTTATATTTTTTTGTTATTACCTTACTCACAGAGGTAAAGAGTTTTAGTAACCTAGTTTAGGTTAAGGTGTATGGTGCATGGGAATACATGACGTTGCATTTTTTAAGCACGTCTTACGCGTGCCCTTTTTTAAATATTGTCGACTATCGCTTTAAAGAACCAAGGCTTGGCCGTAATGATAAGTAAATCAGTGACAAGCACAGGACTGAATTTCTGTGTAATGCTAAAGTAAAACGCAAAAGATCCCTATTGCATTGAGCTAGCAGTGCTACTTAGTAGGTAGTTGATGAGAGTTCTGATCCATCCAGCCAATTTCATTTATTTTTACAAAGATTCTTCATTGTCATGTTTTCCTTTCTTCAATTTCAGTCTCAGGTGACTATTTTGCTTGCAGCAGCTTACGTAGGTATTCAGGTGGCCCCCAGATCAGTTACCATCAGAATTTTGACGTACTCCTGCCATCAGCTCATGATCCCTATATTATGCATTACCGAACAATTTAGAAGTGGCTAGTTTGATGACGTAGCGATTGACAAGCGGTGACGGCGTCGGCCTGGCGCGGGCGGGGAGCGGCGCGGCCCACGCGTGCCCTGTACAAATACTGTCGGCGGGAGTCCGCGCACAAATCAACGCGCCGCGACGTGCCTCCAGGACCCCCGGTGCCTTTACACCAACAGGGCTGCAGCAAGGTGTTTAACACAGTCGCAGAGGTGATAAACTGGAGTCTAGGTAGTTGTTACGGCCGAAGGATCAACTAGAGGCAGACAACTCCAATTTTAGGACCTAGGATTGCATCAAACATGCAAATGCATTGACACGAATACTATTATAACCATATTCAAGCATTTCATGAATTGCTCTTCCAATTCGAAAATGTGTGTTAATGTGGTGTCACAACATGGGTATCAAAATGTATTATTTATGATTTTTAAATATCACATAATTGCGTTGCGAGAATTCAAAGATTAGTTCAATTGTAAACTTTTGTTCGTCGTTTCATCTTCATGAACTGGTAAATATGTCAGAACTTGTAAAATGTTGACAAGTCAGTTCTGTCCCCTCATCGCACAAGTGGTTTACGTGGTCGGTAGTAATGAATTGCTGAGTATAATAAGATCATTCCTCAACCCTCACTGTTCAAGTGTTTGAAGTAGATTCGAAGCAGAGCAGTTGTTGGAGCATCCTCGAGGCAGCCCTGGGGCGCCCCCCGCCGCGGCGACAGCGCCAACATCTCTCACCTCCAGGCTCCGTAATGAACAATACGAATGTGCCATTTGCCCGCCGGGTCCGACCGCCACTCCACATGCCTACGCCCGATTATCGCGATCCGACCTGTCTCCCTAAACTTATCCGCTGTTGCCAACACTGTCATCTTCACTAGCAAACTCTACAATATTGTCAAACGGGTTACATTTCACGTCTGTCCCAATCACAACAATGTCATCTTGTCTAGAAATCTCGACGACAATGTCAATTGCTTTTCATTGATTACCTCTCAAATTAGTGATTGACCGGCTTACAAGCTTATCAAAGTTATCAATGATGTCATCTTTAATAGTAATCATAACATTGCCAGACGCTTCTCATTCATTACCTCGGAAGTAAAAACGATATTAACATACTTAACGTATTCGTGCCTTTATCAGTAACGAACGGTTCTGCTGCTTGCTTATAGCGCCTAAAAGTTGTGAGTTTGATTTCTGCTAAGAACAAAAATCTATGTTACGAAGCTTTTATAGATTTAATATTGTAATTATTAAGATATTGCAAACAATGGACACAGTTTTTGGAAACACTTCTTCACATAGGTACACTAAATTGAGCCCCGGATTTCAAGATCGCTAGTTGAGTTTCAGCAAGACTGCCACTAGTCACCTAGGTAGAGTTTGACCACTATACCGTAGCTACATTGAAAACAACTCACCAATTTAGTGTCTTTTTATGGCCATAAACCAAACGTTGCCGAGCAATAAAATTTTCGTTAAAACGCTACGCGAGTGAAAACACGACGGCTCTGGTATCGTTCTTTCGTTTTGTATATCTCCGAAGTATTTTCCAATCTAAACGAGCCGAAATTAGAAGGCTAAGACAACTTTGGAACCGGTCAACATAAAATTGGAAACCAACTGTAGTCTCCAGGTTGCGCAAGAGTCGCCTTACCAGTTTGGCGCTGCGGCTGCGCAGCCGCGTGGGATCTATGGAGTCGCTAGCCAGTGTTGCTAGGGTACATGTGTTTCTGCAACTAGTGGAAGTGTATGGCTTTTCTTGTTTTAAAATTGAATTTACTCTTATTTTTCTTTTGTGTAAAAATTTACCGTGATTTTGTTTTTGGTGGTTCGATAGTAGTTCTATGGATTTTTAATATTATTTATTATTGGCAACTATTTATTAAAAGATCCCATTTCTACTCGTACTAACCATATTCTCAGAAATAGTGTTTTCATTTTAGTTTTTTTTTGAGAGATCGTAATAATTTATAAGTATCAAGATAAGCAAATGCGACACCAATTGTCATTCGACTTACCAAGTAGTAGAGCAGGCAAGTATATTTTATTCAGAGAAGAACATTCAAGATTTAAACGTAGCATTGGTAACAGATACAGCTTAGTGTGGACATACCAGTAAGAATACTTGAAGCTAATTAACCTACCAATAGAAAAGGTAATTAATTAAATTCTAAACAAAAACTCATAAATATCATACCAAACACTAATCATTCCAAAGTTACAAAATGTGTACTTATGTGTAACAACCTGGCAATGACTCGGCGACCCCGACGCGTGCGCAACACACGGTTTCACCTCGCCGCGAATTTATTTGGACTGTCACTTTATTGCCGTGGATTAGGAATCTCGTTGACATAAATTATCGCGTGTATACCGCTTAATATATGGCTCCTAGCAGGCGCTAAACGCTGAACATCTACTAAGCCTGAGATACGACTGAGGTACTTGATCAACCGGTGCCGAGGTAGGTATATGGATACGGTATTCATTTAATCATTGCTACGTTACATTTCTTAATTAATAAAGAAGCGGTGAGCGGTGAGTGCCCGAGTGGCCTAGTGGTTTGAATCTCTGGCTTGGAACCCGTGAGGTACAGAATTCAAGCTTGGCCGGAAAACATACCTACTGTGTGTAAAGCTACCATTTTTGAAGGTGTAATCGACAGCCGTAGATGACATTGCGGCATTTTTTTGCTGTTGCGAGAGTTTTTTCAATATTTTCATTTTAATGATGGCTTAGAAATACTAAAATAAAACCCCATAATGAGAGAGACCTTTATAGGTTCTATCGCCCCCAGCTATAAGACTGGCTTAGTTGTACATTGATCTCTGTGACTCTTCTATACTGTGTACCTACAATGAAACATATTTATACTATAAAACATTGTCCACTTAATAGCATACCAAATGGAAAATAAAAAGGATTATTTTCTGCTATGTAAAGTAGTTTTCACATATAAATGTGTTTACTACCACTTAATCTATTAATAGCGTCTCACTTCATAAAAATATACTCAACAGCTGTCAGTTCGCAAATTTCCGCAATCATCATTTGAGATAACCCTCGCGCTAATGACCTTTCTAAAATCAATTAAGTATTCGCATCAGCAACCAGTTTATTCGGAAAAGTTAATTTTGCCCAACAACTGCAATCTGCGTGGTCAAGCGAAATAACCATACATCGAAGACTTTATGAGATCCCGATATTTTGTAGATCTTAATTTTGGTATCAGTCGGTGACGCATGCGCATATCTGTCCTATAACTTAGGATTACCGACTATTTTGTTCAATAATGTTACCTCTTTCTCTTTCTCTCGTAAATGCGTTTTTAAGATAGTTCTTTAGTGGTCGGGATCGATGAACTCCGACACCGAATCATGGGAATTTCCCCCGTAGCGTGATTTACTGACGATAGCAAATTTTTATTTATCTTAAGACCGTTTCTTGTGACGCGTACAAATTTATTGTTTGATGAATGAGCAATTTAGTTTACGGTTACTAATAAACTACGATATTTAACATAATCGTGTACAAGGTAGTAAAATTGGCATAACGAACTCTGACAGAAAATGCTATTGCTATTTTTGGACTAGGCTAATTATTCAAGTATCATTTAGATCTTGGCTATGTGGTTGAGCTTTAATTTACCTTCATCTTTTTTTAAAATATGTATTCAATTAGAACACTGTGTGATTGATTCATTTAGCTTCTTTTACGTAAATATAAGTTCAATTGGCGAGGTAATTGTTTTCTGAGTATTCAAAATATGAAGCACTGCAAACGTGAAACCTGGATGTAATCGCTTTGTAGCGGTAAGACCGCAAAAATTTTACACTTAAGTGTGTACTTGCTGAAATAACATGAATGTGTGGTGTAATTGGGATAACTGTATCTTGTCTCTTGAAGTCAAAAAACTTGTAGCACATTCGTGAAATAAGTTTGAAACAATTCAAATATCTCTAGAGCCCAAATGTTCCATTATTGCAGGAATAATACTTACCTAAAAATACTTAAAATAAAAATAACAGAACCTAATTTATAGTTTTACTCAAATTCAACAAAAAATCTTACTTCTCTAGTTTAATGCGATAAACAGCCATGCCCAAATTGTAAAGCACCGTCCTACCTATCATTATTTTCCCCGTCAAATCACATTAATAGTCGTTCGAGACGGTTGCCAATGGCGTTCTCGTCCGGTCGTGTAATCGGCCTGCTAGTGACCCAACGAAGCCGTGACCACGGCTGGGCTCAGACCAGGCAAGGGTGCCGCGCTGATGGCACATCCATCGAGGGAACACCTGCTGTTACTAAAGATGAGCGGTATCTGTCAAATTAACCACCGAAAATATTTAGAAGGCAATTACGGGGCCAAGTTCTTGTTGGGACCGAAAATAAAGTTTTTTAAACAAATATCTGCTGTTTTATTTCAGTGATCACTGTTTTACTAATCGCTTTGTATTGAGATGACCAAAACAGTCGCCATACCTCTATACGTACTTTATTAGGCAAGAATGTTTCATGCAAAATGTCAGTCTCTGACGCTAATAGCATAAAGACTACACGTTTGGAGTCAGCTAATAATCTTGATGCATGAAATACTTCTTTTTTATTGATTTTTTTAAAAAAATAATTATAATTCAAAAAATGTCAACACTGATTGATTTGGGGTAACGTAGTGAGGGAAGTTCCATATTGTGTAGTGATATTTATTTATTAATTATTTTTTGTATGCTCTGTTCAAAATTATGTACGTTTAGTTTTACATTACCAACTCACATTATTACCTAGGGATATTATCATTACATAGTAGGAACTTGGCCCCACACTGCCGTGCTCCTAGATACAATATCTCCGGTCCGTTCGACCTAATGGTTTATTTGTTCTGCGCGTGAATTGATGGCTTCGACGCTTTGTTTTTTCTCTAGTTTCGTTTTCAATCAAAAGTTTATGACAACGACTTAATGTTTTCGTATTTCAATGATTAATTTTGTTTTGAAAATGTTTGTTACTCACTGGCCGAGCAGAATGCCTTTCAAAACCACAAAAAATATATTGTATCGACCTATTTATTGCTTTTTAGGTTGGTTCTCGGCCCAAATATTTCTCATTTGATTAGTTAAGTAATTAAATGAAGGAGGAGACCCTCCTTCATTTAAGTTAGCAGGAATTTTAAGGACAGCTTGGCAGAAATAAGTTATGAAGCAAGCCGCTGCAACTGTGGTGACATGATAAACAAATGCAGTAAGCATAAAATGCTCTTCATGGTAACTCGGAAGTCGGAAGTTTAATCAATGACATCCGGCACCTGACTTCCTCACTAACACGGGCTTCCAGAGCTTAGGTCTTCTGTCTTTTAGATTAATGACGATGAACCATAAGAATATTGAGTAGCAACTACGCTGCTGGTCGCCGGTTAGCTTTACAACCAGAACAACATTTATAATAATAATTTATTTATTGGCCAGACAACATTGATCCATATCGAATAAAACTAAATATCTAATTTCATTTACTAACGACGTGGCACTAAGAAATGATCTTGTCTTTTCCTGATTCTCTACCTATGGTTGATACGGAAGAGATCGTTTCTAGCCATGAGGCTGCCTAAATTATACGTCCTGAATTGCTTTAAAATTGTTGTGTAAGAGTTTAGAACAAACAGCTGTTTTTTCTTCTAACCACTCGAACGGCTAAAAAATCCAGAAGATGTGGTATTTAAAATGATTATAAGGTGCATTAAAATCGCGTTTTCTTCAACCCGTGACCGATGAGTTTGCGCACGCCAATCCAGGCCGGGGGCGCGCATGCCTGCTTCGTGTAATTTTGAAACCGAAATTCCACTTTTACTTATCGGTTTTCTATAATAATCTTCAGATTAGTAGCAAGAAACTACCCCAAAACAGGCAAAGAGTTAATAATACCCATAAAGAAAATTCATAACTATCCCAGGACCCTAGGTTAGCTAATTGAAGCTAATATTATGGGATTCCAGACCACGGATAAAACAATATACTTTTCTTTTGTAAATACTTAATAATATATTCGTATGCATAGAAAACACCCAGACCAATACGAACCGACATGTTCTCGCACAAATGTTTGTACTGAGCTGGGATTAAATCCATGACCTCTGCTGTACTAGCCAACTTCTCAACGGCTGATTTAGTGTGTATAATATGACTATTGTGCAAGAAAATATGGTCATCATAGTGATTCACGTGTACTGCTAGACATTAACAATTTTACATTGGATTTTCAGAACAGCCGTTTACAGACTTGCACCTACCAAAACCTAAGACTACTCGCTCAATAGCAAAACTATTCGCTCTAAACGCAGGCGTCACCGAAGGCCAGTTAATGCTCAGGCAAATAATCACATTTAAGGTAAGTGTCCTCATTTGTATAAACGGATATTGTGGAATGGCATGCACGGAGCATTCCGAGTCTGCTGTTTCCTTAAACCCATAACCAGAGTGTCTTGTAGGCTAGTTAATGCTATGTCCTAAGCCGTAGTATTTCTGGTTATACCTACTAAAATTCAACAAAATGGCTAGCAAACTTAAAATATCACGTTCAATTATAATAATTAATTAAATTAACTGTTCATGATTTTTTTTTCATTCTTTCTTTCAATTATTTTATTCGGAAAACATTGTTATTTCTTGTTGAATTTAAAAAAGACAAAATAGAAACTAGACCTGGCTGAATGCATCTCTGTGCACAATTTGGATCTGAGACCCCAAAACTTTAACAGCGTTTTGTTTCACGGTCACAGCCATTACAGTACAGTCAGCACCGATATGATGTGTGGTATGCGTATGAAGTAGCAAATACCTATGTCTGAAGTATGTTCTAAAGAAGTTTTAGATTTTAGTTTGGTACGCTTCAAACGACATACGACTCATTTATTGTAGTTTTACAATTGCTTTTGTCAAACGCATAAAAATACTTCAATACTTTTCTTTTGTAAATACAAAGTTACATGATACACATAGGAAACACCCATACCATTACGAATAGACATATACTGAGTGGGAGCCTTTTTAACACGTTTTATATTAATTGATTATGCTTTTTTTGTTAGTCTATTTTATGTGTGAAATAAATTTATCTTTCTTTCTTTTGACCACTATTTTGATACTGACTCTACCAATGGCTTATCCATCGTGCTCTAACTGTGATGCACAATTTTCGTTACACTGTATGAACATACATTGCTTCGCTGCCTGAGGCAATTTGAAGATAATTTGGCAAAGTTCGAGAATGCACCCAGGTGTGCCTTCAGTCGCACGTCTGTTCCCGTGACTGACAATCGTTCAGTCACGCACGCAGCGCCTGGTCACGCAGGACTCTGACTGGCTACTTTGACCACGCAGACAATTACCCTTATGGCGAGACGGGACCACGAAATGTCAAACATAAGTGTCAGCATTTGCAATGTCTTCATTGCGTGCTGAACATCATTTGTCATCTTTGCATGAAACAAGAAAAGTAAACATTCCTAGTATGGAAAGGGTTTATAAAAATGACGCATTGCAATTTCAATTGTTAATCAATAATAAAAGTAAGCTTCGGAAATTATTGCTAAAGGGTATCAACTGTAAAACAACAACATCATTATTTTATTCTATTCTTACTTTAGGCGTTGATTTCTGTTTCTGCTGGCCAGTTCAGTTTCACTTTGCTCCTAATTCTAAAATGCAGCTCTAACTTCGTACTTCTTGCTCTTTTTTCAATAATAGTAGCAAAGCAAGGGCATATTTTTGCCGTTGGAATTATTTGATTTACTCACTTGTACTTATCGTTTACTTTTGTTTCACCCTTTTGTGCTAGAATTCCTAAAACCGAGTGTAACACTAGCAGGGAAATATACCATGTTTGTCTTGCGTATGCGTAGAATTCCAATGCTACGTAGAATTACGGACTATTACAAATACTTACGCAAGGATGCCATGATTGACTCTCATTAGGTACTTATCCTTTTTAAGCGAAGGTGTGAAAAAGTGAGCTAAAAAATAAATTGTATAAATACAGAGTTGGTAATTAATTAAACCACATTTGGCGTTCAAACGGAAGACATCAACGTGTGCTTAGAATACATGGTATTTAAATGATTTGAAGGAAGATAAAATAATGTGTTTTCGGTCATGAGAACTATGTACAATTGTACATTTTACGTCAATCTGTGTTACTTTTGCTGTTGATTTCTGTTTTGGTGTCCAATAAAGAATATTTATATCTCTCTATGTATAATTATTTTTATTTATTTATTTATCATCTCTTACAACTATCATTACAGTATTTTTTCACCTAATGCGATAATGTAACTATTCTCTACATAAAATAAAAATAAAAACTAAACCCCTTAAAAACAAACAAAACTCAAAAATACTCTTATAAAAATTTACAATTTATAACATATCACATATAGTGCCGTTCTTGCGAATTCACTCAGAGGACACGAGAATATGTCCGAGTATTATGTGGAACAATATGCTTTTTAGCCTCAAATAGCGTCTAAAGATGTAAATTTTTATTTCATGCTAGCTGTCCTAACAGACTTCGTTCTGTTGTCAAATATTCAGTGTCACGTGACAGGTAGGAACAGTTGCTATGAGAAAACTAAATTGTGGTTTTTCACTATATTCTAGGAATATAGTGAAAAATAGTCATTTTCTCATGTTTACTCACCTTATATACCTTCCCTTGACCATCACAAATATCTTAAAACCATAATTAGCCAAATCGGTCTTGCAGTTCCGGAGTTTTAGCGAGACCAACGAACAGCGATCCATTTTTATATCTAGAGATTTTTATCCGCATGCCAGCTCAACTAGTTCCAAAATCTTGTAGGTACTATTTTCATTCCGTATAATTAAAATTAAGATAGGTACATTTTATACGCACCTTGCACTTACCCCCATCCACCACCCCCACCGGACGCAGCTCAGCTCAGCATACATCACGGCGGACAGCTAATACGCTGCGCACACGCACGCGCCGCCGGCAGCGCCATCTGTGTGCCGAAGCGCGCCCGATCCACCGCCTTCGGCACTTAGCCGATTTATTGCCTGTATTAATATTACTTACTGGACTTAGGCAACTTGTGATTTCATGTTGACATTTTTATTTCAAGAAGATTAAAATTATCAGGTTTGTTATCGATTTTCTGAGTACAAAAGTGCTGGCTTTTTTCGCGATTTTTCTGTGTTTGTCTGGCTAAAGTAACATTTTGGAGAGGCGTCAACCACAATCTCTAAGAGCATTATCAAACGTCTGAAAAGGTTCCTAATTAATTGATGTGGAGTTCAACGTACAAGTTATTTTAGGCTGTTCAAATTATAATATGGCCTATAGGGCAATAGGCCAGCAGTCAGAGGTTCGAGTTCTAAAATTTTCTTACGCAGCTTCCACAAGCACTTTTTGGTATATAAATAACTAACTTTCTCTACATTACTGTTTTATTTGCTTACCATAAAAATAACAATAGTACTTATACCTAACGTAGACCACAAGCTAGTACAGGAAGGTTTCACGTCTAAATATTGTATTATTTGACTTCGATAGCGCTAAGATGTATTTGTATAACGTTACGAAACAAGCGTGAGGGCAAGCGCGCAGGCGCGTGTGGGCAGCGCGCGGAATCTGGCTGCACCTGCGCCGGAGTCGACAACCACTGCTAAAGCGCGCCACTTTGACAGTTAGGAACATCTTATGTCATTGCAATAAAGGTCATTTTGCAACGGATGTGTTAAGGTTGGGCTTTGATTGAGGGTACAAGGCGAGACGAGAGGAACAGCTAGAAACATTATACAACATGATTTTGCTGGATCAGAGTACAGCAGACATTTCTATTTGCGTATTATTTATTTTGAGTTCATTGATATCAAAAACAATTGGCTGCACAAGATTTGTTAATACATAGGTTTTGTTAGTATTTGTAATAAAACTGCACTGTTGCACCGCCTACTATATTTTTCTGCTTAGCCTTATGGTTGACTAGTAGAGAATGCCTTTTTCGGCATTAAGTCCGCCCTTTTTAACAATCTCGTTGTGCAATAAAGAATTGAATAAATAATATGAAAATTACGTGACTGATGGGCCTCACCAAATACTATACTGGTATTCTGTCTAGATAGATAGTGATAAAATGAGATAACAATGGCAATGGATGTAAAGATCACGGTCTAGATTTTCCTCAATAGGTAATTCATTGTTGGGCAATCTCCTTTTACTAATTGTTTCTTAATTTCCTTGCAGGTGAATGCTGAGCCCTGTGTCTCCTTAGGATCAGTGGTCACCGTCCGGTCTTCGGCTCAATTATGGTGTCACACACGGTGCATATTAAAAACCACCTTGGCTTTGTCGCAATAATTTATTACTCCATAAACCCCATCAACGCAACCGGAACAACTTTTCTTGGTGACAGCAACAAATTGTGCCCACAGGGACGGAATCAGTATAGCATCCTTAGAATATGTAAGAAGTAATAAAGAATTATTTTTGCTTTTTTGTCGTTTCAGAATCACTTCTTGAGCATAAAGCAAGTACTTGTATAGCTAGCCCCTCTCTTAAAGATAGAATCAAATTTTTCGCTTTAACAATTATAGAATGTTGCGAGAGCCAAAGAATCATCATAAAAGTGTAAAACATGCCACCGCTTCAGTTATGTTAGAATCAAAAGTGATGATTGTGATCGGGTTTCTCTCTATGAAAGTATGTTTTTTTTATTCGCCGCCCATTTATTACCTTATGCTATAAATAACAAACGCTACGTCTACTATTTAAAAAAAAACATTTTCTGGTTTTAACATTTATTTTCTGTGATCTCTTGCTACCCTCAATCCATCCCTGGGCAGCGCGGGCGCAGACGGGGCGCGTGCTACGGCAGGATTTACCGACGCAACGCAACTGTCGCGCAACAGCCGCCGTTGTTCCGGCCCGTCGCGGCGACACGACTAATATTATTTATTGGCATAAACTGTCGCCTTGTTACCAATAGAACTGGTTTGGCTCTGGAATCTTCTGTAACTGTATAAATGGGTATGAAAGGCAGATGTATGAATGAAACAGATGCTATCTATGCTAGGTACTCCTTAAAAAAGGTTTAGGCTGGACCTTTCCTGCGCCACACGCAATGATGCACCTGCTAAGCCCCGCCACAAACTTCTACCCCGCTTTATATAAAGACCATTATAGCCAAGATTCATGAAAACTATTAACTAGTCAAGATTTCGACTCGTCGTGAACCCGATCCTATATGTATGTATGACGCAAATGATCACTGTCCTAGGATCGCTAATATCATTGGGGCAGAAAAGTTATTGAATGGAGACTTTTCTGAGTCAAACGTATCGTGAACAGATGACCTGAAAAATTTAGCAGGCCTACAACCGACCGCTCTGGAAGTCTATGGGGAGGCCTGTGTAGTAGACGTCATGTGTCTGTTGACTATGATGGCATCAGCAGGCAGTTATGTGTAAACGAATTATATGTCATTCTTTGATTAGGTTTGAGTTAATTAGCTTAAAACATTTATTTATTTATTTAAGCACACCAACAGCAGGATGTATACAAAAGTTGCACAAACGTACAATGAGCTTCATCATCATCATCATTATCAGCCGCAAGAAGTCCACTGCTGAACATAGGCCTCCCCCATTGATTTCCAGAGCGCCCGGTTGCGTGCGGCCTGCATCCACCGGGATCCCGCGACTTTTATCAGGTCGTCGGTCCACCTTGCGGGTGGGCGCCCCACTCTGCGCCTGGCCTCGAATGGTCTCCAGTCCAGAACCTTTCGGCCCCAGCGGCCATCAGTTCTACGCGCTATGTGCCCACTGCCACTTCAACCTGCTTACCCGCTGAGCCACGTCGGCGACTCCAGTCCTTCTACGAATCTCCTCATTCCTGATTCGATCTCGTAGCGAGACGCCGAGCATTGCCCTTTCCATAGCACGTTGAGTGACCTTGAGCCTTCTTATGAGGCCCATAGTGAGAGACCACGTTTCCGATCCGTACGTAATCACTGGTAATACACACTGATTATATACCTTCGTCTTCAGGCACTGTGGTATGTTTGAAGAGAAAACATCGCGTAATTTCCCGAATGCTGCCCACCCGAGTTGGATTCGGCGATTTACCTCTCTCTCGAAGTTGGACCTGCCTACTTGGACGACTTGTCCTAGGTAGACGTACTCGTCGACAACTTCGAGAACCGAGCCTCCAACAAATATTGGAGTGGGCATAACAAGAGCGTTTGACATGACCTTCGTCTTGTCAAAGTTCATCTTTAGGCCCACTTGTTGAGAGACTCGATTGAGGTTCTCGAGCATGCTGCCGAGCTCTTCAAGCGACTCTGCCATGACCACTATATCGTCGGCAAACCGAAGGTGAGTTATACGCTCGCCATTTATGTTGATGCCGAGTCCTTGCCATTCCAGGAGCTTGAAGGCGTCTTCCAATGCGGCCGTAAACAGTTTCGGAGAGATAACGTCTCCCTGTCTTACGCCCCTCTGCAAAGGAATTGCCCTCGTGCTTTGCTCCTGTACTCGGACAGACATGGTGGCGTTTGCGTATAAGCTCTTCAACATTTCGATGTACCGATAGTCAATGTGGCAACGCTGGAGAGACTGCAACACTGCCCAAGTCTCGACCGAATCGAAGGCTTTCTCATAGTCCACAAACGCTAAGCAAAGTGGCAGATTATACTCCTCAGACTTCTGTATAATCTGCCGCAGCGTATGGATGTGGTCTATGGTACTAAACCCTTTTCGGAATCCGGCTTGTTCGGGTGGCTGGAAGTCATCAAACCTGCGAGAGAGACGGTTCGTGATGACCCTCGAAAACAGCTTGTAGACATGGCTCAGAAGCGAAATGGGCCTGTAGTTCTTCAGCAGGGTGTTATCTCCTTTTTTGAAGAACAGTACCACCTCGCCTCTGTTCCATGCCTTTGGCGTAGTGCCCTCGAACAACACGGAATTAAACAGCCTCTGAAGTACTCTGAGAACCGGCCTTCCGCCTGCCTTCAGAAGCTCAGCGGTAATTCCGTCATCGCCCGGCACCTTGTTGTTCTTGAGCTGTTTGAGAGCCATCCTAATCTCATAGAGGCTGATGTCCGGGATATCTTCGGTGTAGTGTCGGGTTAGTTTGGCTCTGGGATCTTTGGCCGTACTGGTAGCGGATTCCGCGACAGACGTGTCAAGCTGCCCGTAGAATCTCTCGACCTCCCTCAATACTGCTTCTTGCGTCGACGCCACACTGCCGTCCTCCGTCTTCAGCTTTGACAATCGACTGCGCCCAATAGATTTGTCTCTTGCGAACACTTTGGAACCTTTGTTCCGTTCGATCGTCTCTTTAATACTATTCGTATTAAAGACACGGATGTCGTGTCGCAAGGACTTCCCGATACGTCTATTGAGCAGTCGACAGTTCATAGCATCTTCGGGGGTCTGCAGGGGCAAGACCGAGGCTCAGCCATAAGGTCGAGGGTGTGGGTTGAAAGTTTCTGCGGTTTGTTCTGACGGCCAGGCTTATAAAACTTGGACCCAACCGCATGGACAGCTTCAACAAATCCGGTACTCATCTCGTCCGCTGTAACGCAAGTATCCAGACAGGCGAAACGATTAGCCAACTCAAGTTGAAAGCTCTCGGGGCTTTCGATATGGGCGCGAGTAGGTCGGAGCGTAGACTTCATCAGTCGAGTTCGTTCCAGTCTGACGTTCAAATTCAATGTGCCTCGTACCATTCGGTGATCACTGCCGGTTTTAACCCTGTTGATCACTGAGACATCATTGAATATGCGTCTCTTTGTCGTCATGATGAAGTCTATCTCATTTCTCGTGGAACCGTCGGGGCTTATCCAGGTCCACTTCCTGTGAGGCGGCTTCTGGAAAAATGAGTTCATCGCAAAGAGTCCCTCTTTTTCCAGAAACTCGGCCAGCCTCTGCCCTCTCGGGTTCCGACGTCCATACCCAAATTGCCCCACTTTCGACTCACAATCGCCCCTCCTGCCCAGTTTTGCGTTAAAATCCCCCATAACAACACTGAAATGAGTCTTAGAGGCATGCACGGCTGTACTTATGTCCTCATACATAGCCTCTACCTCTTCATCTGAATGTGTCGAGGTCGGCGCGTATACCTGTATGACCTTCAGCGAATATCTTTTCGATATTCTGAGTATAAGGTATACCACCCTGCTCGACACACTTTCGATGGTAACAATGTTGTTTATGAGGGACCTTCGAACGAGGAACCCGACACCACCTTGTGACTTTTGGTCACCTTCCCGGTAGTACAGCAGGTTACCCGACTTCAGGGTTATCGAGTCCTCACCCTCTCTACGGACTTCAGATAACCCGATGATGTCCCAGTGTAACCCACTGACTTCTCTCACAATGAGCTTAGTTCTAAATATTAAAATATTATATGCAACCAATATTATGGCCGAATGAAACTGTGCACTTATGTAATTTCAGGTTGTATGATTTTCAAGCCTGGTCATTTAAAATGGATCTTAAAGATTTTATTATATTAAAAATAAAAGCTATAAATTATCGATTAATAGCATAATTAACTTAACGTCTTTTAAAATCGTTAACGACTTTCAAAACACACAGAAAAATCAGCTTTCATTTCGTCTAGACCCGTTGTGAACCTAGATCAGTGTAAAATAGATCTGATTTAAATAAATACAACATCGCAGTCGCCATTCGGTTTTAATGACCGATCTTTAAATCTTAATTTACTGTCAATTTTATTAACCCGTTCGAGGACATTCAAAAATACTCATATTGACACCTTGGTGCGATTCTGTTATATGGATATCCTGTTTGGCAAACTAGTAAAGGTTCAAACTAGGCAACTCAAGGAGTAAGCGCAAAGACCTGATGAACAATGAAGTTTTAAATCAATTTCATTTTTTTGGCTGGCCTCATTTTATTTTTTTACCGAAACAACAAAGGTACTTTAAACTTAATATTTTTTCCATTGATAAGATATCTTTGCCCAGCAGAATCCTACAGTATTCAGTGACACCTTTTACTGTAAATTATTGAAAGAAAAACAGGCAGAGCGTTACAAATTTGGTGACATCATTGATTCCAATACAGTGGCTGTTACCTTACAGTTGTGAACTTAATTACTGTCTTTACCTACCAATTATATAAAAACCGGTTCAAGGAAATAAATAATTTCCTCGTTTGATGTTCGGGCAATAAAACAAAATTGTCACCGTAAAAACGTCACGTGGATGCGTGAAGTGTAAGGTGAGCAAGCGGTTATCGCAGGATCGCGCGTGGCGGTGCACCTGCCCTTAGCTGTTAACGATCTCGGCGAGCGTGACGTCGGTGGAGCCGACTTGTACGCTTTTGTTTATTCTAATGAGTTGACACTGTTTTATCACCAAATAATATCAATTAACTACGATACGAACAGAGCCATGTTTTGTTCAACTAATCAAGCCCGAGATTACTTCGAGCATTTTTTAATATTTCTTACAGAGATTTCCTACCGTGCGTAGCTGAAAAAATCATTTTATACATTGCGTTTCGGTAGCCACATATAAACTTCCTAAAATTGAGTGACGTCACAAAACTTGAAGGGGGGTTACGAAATAGTTTACCACAAAAACTTCAACGCTATATTGAGTAACAGATCTTATTTAAAAATTACTTAACATACAATATTTGATGGTTACTTCACAAAGATCAATGAAAAAGTGATTTGGCAAACGCAAATATCAGTAGATACTTCATTTATGATTGTATTTGCGTGATAAATCGGAATTGCGATGTACTTAACAGATTATTGACTCAGGATCATTTATTTATACTGTCTGTAATGATAGATGTTACCAATCCACTAGAGCTATATATCGATCTATCGAGACAATCCCGTCCATCTTAAACCGTGGACGATCAATTTTTTCGGCCAATGACGGTGGACGTACTCATAAATTTATGGGCCGTGTCTTGCGCCGGCGCATAGTTGGTGAGTACACGGCGTCGGTGAAACTACTCGCTTTCCAAGTGCCTTCGACAAACACGTAAATCAGGCCATTTCCATTGACAGCAGTGCTGATCATCAGTTATACTCGATAACTTACTTGTTTTTCACCTTATACTGTTCAAGTTATTGTCGAAAACAGGTTATGTTTTACTGTTTCCAACGTGACACCTACGGTGTTAAGTCATAAATAATTTCAAACTTTGTCTCCATTTTTTAATTAACTAATATCAGCTTTTCAAAAAAACTTCAATTTAATGCATACTTATTAGGCCTCTCTGAAATTAATACGTTCCAAAAATACCTCTACTGACTATTTTTCCTAAAAAAATACGAAGGCTTATACTCGTAATACATCTATGAATCATAAATATAAAACCATAAACATGCATGTATCACGTTCATTTGTTGATAGAGTCGTTTATTATTAACGACCAGCATGCATGACCAATTATAATATTCGTAATTGCTTCCAAGTCTCGCTTCCGTACTTTAATTTGATATTTCTAACAGAATACTGGCCGTTAAAGATTCTGAATTACTAGTGATGTTAAAAGTTATGTAGAAAAAGTATTTAGTTTGCTTATGTCATCACCATCATTGAAATCAAATCATCGCTGCCAATTCAGATCAATCATCACAAACTTAGGCTATATTCCGGACTAATCTGTATTTTTGTTTACTATAGGTTAATCATGTCAGCCGAACGACGCCCACTGCTAGGCATAGGCCTCCCCCAAAGATCTCTGATTCGATCATTATATTGTAAGAACTTCATTACCAGCCTGTCTCCGTCCCTTGCCAGACATAACCCTCTCCAACCCCGGGTAAACAGCGTTGCTCGTCAAAATTACCTCTAAGTTTTATACTAACTCTTTATGGGTGGCTTTATCATCTAGCCAAGTTTACTCAAAATATACACATGTATCGATTTCAATCTGTCGATGTACAGAGGCGCTTACATCAACCTATACATAAGGACACCTAATGCTGCTGACGTAAGACCCATTTTCCAATGATTTTGTAAAGGTTGATGTGGGTGCCGTACCTGTATTTAATACCCTAAATGAATAAATAACAACTTAACTTACCTTCATTTAAATATCTTACCCATCAGTTCCAAAGACCCGTTAAGAAGGTAGCTCAGCAATAGTGATGAATGACACCAATCCAGAAAAGTCGTCAGCAAATCGTGTCGCCGTCGTCTCGCCCTTTGTAAACATCTTTGAGTATACTTACTGTGTGCGGATCTAAAAACGCCACCTTGCAATTAGCGGCCTTACCGCGCAAACTAATTTACGTTCAGTCAAAGGGCTGTACTGGTGTTTTCATATCAGTGGGCATAATTAATACTACAGTGACCCAATTCGCGTCCTTAGCAAATAAATGGTCGGTTTGCAAGCGAATATTACCTACGAAACAGGGTGGCCTTGCTTTGCCTACCGCGGAACTTTGCAAAACTGTAAAAATACTTTAGACTTTGGCACGACTAATGGGTGGTGTATTTTTTTAATATGACCTAGATGTTGGTTATACTTAATTCAATACAGAAAAAAGAAATACAAATTCTTTATTCATAATCAAATTACTCTTTATACATTGCCTTATACATCTGATAAAGAGGTGAGAACGTTTTATCCAAATGCCTATGAAAAGACACAGAAATGAGTTTTTGTAGAAATAAGTTTCTGTGAAAGTAACAAATGCTTTCTCTTTATTTACGAAGGTACCTACTGAGAACTCACTTACGATTTATAAATCCGCCACCCCTTACTACCTACTTAACTGGTGCTCATAACCATTTAGCTAAAAATGTTGTAGTAGTAGGAAAGATGGCAGCTATTTTTAGCTTGCAATTACCTTGTTAGAAGGAATTTGGAGATCAAACCTCTGAATTTCAGGAGGTATATCGGTGTATAAGGTCTAAGTCAGACGGAAATTCATACAAACCAGTTTCGCTGAATTTGCAGTTGTGAATTCTGCAGCTCATTTTTTACTTTTATTTTTTATTAGCGACCCGCCCCGGCTCCGCACGGGTGCAATGGGATGTTATTATACACATAAACCTTTCTCTTCAATCACTCTAGCTATTAAAAAAAACTGCAGCAAAATCCGTTGCGTAGTTTTAAAGATTATCATTACAATATTGTAACATACATTTATACATTGAGACCAATTAACAATAACATAATATACCCTCACGACCATATCCCTGATGGCTTAGTCAGAGGCACACTGATTGTTGCCGTCATGGTGAACGAAATATTCAGAAGCCCTCATTTCACTGACGGAATTTGAACCCAACGCCGTTATTCGGGTTGCTAAGGTTTTTTATCAGTCTATTATGGAATAGACTGATAAAAAACCTCAGCACACTTGCACAATTTGCGGTTAACTCTCCGGTGATGGCACCGGAGAGTTAACCGCAAATTGTGCAATGAACACAAAGAAGATGTGTTCGATTTCGGGACCAAAGTTTTTAACCATTGGGCTACGACGCCCTTACAACAACAATAACATACAGTCTTATTTCTTAAAATTCTACATTTACTTGAAAATAATTCGAACACTTAAACAAACATTCAGCTGTAACAACAAATCTCTGTCTTCAACTTGGGATTGACGTTTGTCGTGTTGCATTTGGTATAATTACTTACTCTAATGGCCTTTATTCATGCAATTAAATACTTAAGTAGATTCTTAAATGCAATGTTTGTTGTATAAAATATGTTTTCACATAATGCAGCTTGAATTTCGTGAACATTCTTTACATTTGCGAACAGTTTTTATTTAGTGTCATAAGTAAGCACTTAAGGTTGCGCTTGTAGTAATTTATTTTTTCACACTTAATTCTTAGAAGCGTCCTTGAAAGGAAGGCTTTGGTATTATAATGAAACGGCAAAGCTAATTCAATCAAACAACAATTTTACAATCTAAAAACTATCCCTTCTTTACATTTATAGGTCAATTTTATTTTCATTAATGAGCTATGAAACCGACAAGAACGTGAACAAAGGACTACCTATCTCTTTTCTTTCGAATTGTGGCTCTTCAAATGTTTTTCCTGTCTGCCAAATAATCGTTTGTCAATTATTTGAGCCAGATTGGGCATGTGCTTGCCGACGTTCCGTGGGCAGGCCCTCGCCAAGGTGGACCGACGATCTGGTCAAGGTTGTGGGAAGCCGCTGGATGCGGACAGCGCAAAACCGATCGTTGTGGAGATCCCTGGAGGAGGAATATGCCCAGCAGTGGCCGTCGTTCGGCTGATATGATGATGATGAGAATGTGCTTCTTACTACAATAAACATCCTTGTAAAAGTGCTCATAGCACTCTCCCCGCAATACTATAATAACAATTTGTGTATACTTATTATAATGATTGTAGTGGGTGTGTCGCTAATTACAAACGCGGAAAGGCCATCGACCGGTTCTGCCATATGTAAGCATTCCGTGGTTCTGCTCTTAATTGACGCCCACACTTCGCGGCCGCTGCCGAAATCAACCTGACGACTCTACGACATAACAATCTCATTAAAATAACAGGGTATCGATACTTGCACCTGCAAAAGGAATAAATAGGCCACAGAAACACACAGGTCAAGTCTATACGAATTGAACTAAGCTTGTCGTGTGACATTCTTAACAACATCACATTCGTAGTCTTGGTTCCAGATTGGATATCTTTTGACGAGAAGATTGCAGATGTTTCGATGCAAGGGTCTAGCAATATTTAACATTTCAGCCAGCCCTCTATTGACCACTGCGCCAAACAGGTCGTAACAACTGGGTCAATGCCTTTATCACTAAGATTAAACCGTCGCTATTGGTACTAACTTAATCAACACGTTTGCCAAGGTATTATCAAACCTGGGTAACGTTACAAAAAATATGTCTTTGCCACAACCCCTTAATTTGAATAACTAACGAAAAAAAGCGGTTACACATTGCAACGTTGGTAAAATAGGCGAAAAGCAACTGTATCGCTGTGTAAAACCATGCCGTGTGTAGCCGCTCTAAGTTTTACCAAATAACATTTTTTATATTTGTACTGTTACAGATCACTGTATTATTAGATAAAATTAAACCGTAACATTCCATACTCGTAAATAGATAATGATTATTAATGTCAGTTATTTGGGCCTGCGCGTACGCCGCTTCCGTTTACACATACTTCGACTTAAATATGCAAAGCAGTGGTATAATTAATAAGTGTCCACGCATATTATCTTAGAGCCAAATAAATCATTGCCATAGTGTTCATGAGAGTTTTCATTAATGACTTGTCGTTTCACATTCATTGACTGTGGGTGGACGAATGGCGATGATCAGGTGATCGTGTTTTAAATAAGCTTACATTAAAAATAAAGGCATGTTAAAAATGTGGTTATTTAGCAATAACTGTTTGGGATTTTACACTTATCTATTGACAATTATTGAGAAACGGAAACCACCTTTTAAGAAGCAGTAGTTGATAAGTTAAAAATTGGAACACAGTTGACCATTATGGCGCATTGTTTTAGTGAAACCATTGATTCCGGTCATTATTGACTAATGGTGTCCTGAAAGTTCCTAGAGTGGGTTTTTTGAATCACTGGGGTAGTACCATCGTCACACCAGTTACTACGGTCGTTTCTAGTAACTTTACGTCTTTGACATTTTATTTATTCATGGCAAAATCATCATTGGTTCTTCACCGCCAGATTTATTTAACGACCTCATTCAAGGGCTATGTCTAGTATAAAGGCACCTAATGTTATTTATATCACATTTAAAATCTAAGTAACTAATCTATGACTTAACTTACTTACTATGCTTCGGACATTGAAAAATTCAAATTTAAAAGGTGCAAAAGTTCAATAATATTTGACAGAACGACGTCTGCTCCTGTTATAAATAAAATAAACCATAAATAAAAAGAGAAATTAATAACATATTCGCTTTTTCAGACAAAAAGCTATTGTAAAGAAGTAAGTACTTTATAAATAATCGCAGTAAATTCTGATCTACAAAGCGAATTGTGAGAGCGAGATCGCAATGAGAATGAGTCTTTGAATTGTCTACATCGACCAATGCGCTCGTAAACATCACTATGATTATAGCAATACAATAATACTTAGAGAACAGGTAAGTCCATGGTTCATTTTATAACATAAAGTGTGTCTTTCTTTCAATCAAGTAATCATCAAAATAATTAAAACACCAATTAATTGCTTATTCGTTGAGTAACTTAATACACTTGCTATTTGCATTATTTTTCAATTAACTTTTTGCTTTTGTGGTATCAATTTCTCTGCACATTAAATTATCTGTGTGAAGAAAGTCGAATACTTTATGTATCTTAGAGTAAATTGAATATAAATGAACATTATAAAGTATTTTGAAAACACCTTATAATACATACAAGCGGAGTCAAATTGGATTTCCTACTACTGGATAAACAGGTTGATTTTCAAGTGCACAAATTTTATTTTCCATCACACAAACTACTATTTTGGGTGTATGTAGCGTGCTACGAACTGGTACCTCAATACAAGGTAAAATCCCTAATTTGCCTACTTTGCGACCAGATCAATGTAAGTATATGTTTTAATTTTTTCTTTGCTTGGTACTGACATCGTATAAAAAGCAAATACTGCGTCATTATCATTACCTATTTTGTTAGGTAAGTGTGGAGCTAAGGTGACCAATCTACCATTGATACTTGTAAAGGCACGGGCTACGGGCAGGCTTGGCAGGCCCAGGCCCGCCCACCGCTAAACGAAGCTAATTTTCTCAAAATAAACGTTCAATTGTTCAGCCGGGAACGATCCCGCGATCCAATTAGTTTGTACTGGGCCCGTTAAAGAGGATTTACATGAGAAGATTTTAATCGTATCCAGGCAGGTAAATAGTAGCTCGTAACTAGTTACTCGAGCATCATTCCTGGAATTCATGGCCCCATAGGCCTATGTTCAGCTGTGGATATCATGCGGCTGTTGATGAAGTAGCGTATTCGAACAAATATAATATTATATTATCAACCCATAGCCAACTGGGATGAAACGTTCCATAGGGCTCAGTAGAAACAATGTTATTACTAGCTTCTTAAATTATTTCAAGGCGTGGTTAAAAAGGCTACCAGTTAGCCTTATAATTTACTAAAATAATTTACTTACTTTGATCAACAACGATTCTTTTGACCATAGCAGTCAGCGAAACAAATTCCGTTTTAAAATACCTCTCCAGCCAATTCCGCTATTTTAGCTTCTGCAATCTGCAAGAGTGTAAATCCATCACCAATCGTCGAGTGTAAATCCCGGGCAGCGGACACAATAAGCCGAGGAAGTCCGCTCGTCTTGTCGATGGCGATTATTTGCATACACTAACAACGTCGTTATGTAAATGATCAAGAGTGGCGACGCATCATCGCAGATCGGGACGATTCCAGTTGCGGCTTAGATGATTCCGGTAATCGTTTGGTATGAAGTGGACTGTCGCGTTTGGTGACTGTTGACTAGACTCTTATAACAGCTGTTCTAGTTAACGATATTCTCTATAAGCACCTCAGTAAGTATGTTTATTGTCAGATATGTTTTTGAAAGGCGATTGAGTCTCGGAACAAATGATTATTTCTGTTAATTTGACAAATACCATAATGAAGACAGAAATATAAGATGAAAACCACACTCGAGTAACCAGACAAACTACAAATTGAGCTACAGATCACTGAAATACAACATTTGGCCAGTCTGTTAAGTTAGCGGACAGATACGGCAAATACGCATATCCTGCACAAATATCTTCAACAACAAGAATGGTGTGGGAATCGAACTCTTTACCCTGGAGTCTCAACCAGCGCTCGTGCTGCTTTACTTTGTGAGTCGTCATTGCTCGGTGACTGGGTTATAAGTATGAGTATTCCTCTTCGAAACCCATAGGACACTCTGAACCTTGTCTCCTACAATACGAGGTGGAGTCCAATTTTGATCACATAATTTAATAGGTAGAACATCTAAATCCGACTTGAAAATGTCACTGGTTCCCAAACAAAAGAGATGGGAAAGAAATACCTGTACAGTTTTAATACTTTTGGACTTTTTGGGGAAAGTCCACGATGCCGATGTATTCGCTGATTCTTTGCAGCTCATTGTAGCGAAAGTGCGGCACTATTTGTCGCATAGTAATATTTAGGTATAAGAATTAGATATATATTTTATTTTATTTTAAGAATATAAACGTGTTGGCTTCATAGCTGTAAGGTTGTATTTCTGTTTAATAAATAAATAAATAAATAACTACTAGAGCTATTGTAAGATCTTATCCTCAGTTACACTGTGAAATGCAATAAATGATTGAGTATATTATAATTCCAGTTCCATCCATCTAATCAAAGTGTGCGTGGAATACGCAAAGGTGTTAACTCTCATGCATTTGTCCAGACATGATGAATTTTTTAATGTCTTCGTGCAATTAGTACGTAATGTATGTGGAACCATTATCTGATGGGGAAAACACAAATGAATAATAAAGGTCGCAAGACTAGACTAACTAAGACAAGACTAAGACTAGACTGAGTCTTTATTACCTGCGACCGTTTAACTAGGTGGACCTAGTTAGTGGATAGGAATGAAGAGATAAGAATTTGATTTTATTTAAAACACTCATTTAATAGTTACTTTACCAACTAAATAGAAATATATACTCTTTATTTCACACCAAAACAACAGAAATTAACAGCAAAGAAACACAGATTAACGTTAATGTACAACTTGGGTGGTTTTATCGCTAAAAAGCGATCTCTTCCAAACAACCTCTAGGTGGTAAGATCAAATTGTAGTTACCGATGATAAGACCAATTGTTCTTTCGACTTTCAGTGGTGTTTTATAGTAACTGTGGTGACGTATCAACAGACACCGCCGATCGGTGTCACTGCGCACGTCCACAAAAACGCATCGCGTGCGCGCGCAGCACAATTATTGTGCTTTTCACGCACACACTTTACATGGCCATGCGTTAGTTGAGTTGTCTTTCAATTAGACAATTTCATTGTTTAAATACATCCTTTATCATTCGCAACCTTATGGTACCACTGTCGCACATAGTGTTCGGTAGATACAGTTGGCCTGCATCAGTCTGCAGAGCATGCCGGAGAAATGATGTACCTACACGGTTGAAAATATTGCCCCACTTTTTGACGTAGTCGCATAAAATATCGAATTAATGTCATTGGACATTAATACACACGCCGCCTAGCTACATACTAATTAAAGCTTATACTATGGGAACTGGAAACCCTTTCTGACTAAAATACGATTTTATTGTAAATACATACAAAGTATAACCACACGAATGCAATCAATCTCGGATTTTGAATTTTATATACAGGAGACACCAAGAGCAAACCAAACAGACATGTTCATCCACACGAATGTTTGCACTGTGCGGGGATCGAACCCGCGACGCCTGGTGTTGTAACTTCTTAACTTCCTACACCTAGTTGGTTGTTAAATTTACGTAAGTATTAATCCTGTAAATTTGATTTCAATTGTATCAGGCAAAATACTGTCTTACAGCGATCACAATTTCTCGTAGCAAAAAAACACCTCATAATTCAAACCAAAGTTGATCAGTAAAACCACTAATCAAAATGACTTTGACTGGGAACCGAACTCATAACAAGCCCTACTGCATCGAGGTCGTCAACCGTCCGTTACGTCCCAAGTTGACACTTGGCATGCAGCCGACTGTACTCGATATTAGCCGTCCGGCGGGACAGGTTGCTATACTATGTTCCAGATAAAAAGTTGCTATGACAGCTTGCAGTACCCGTTGGCTTGGTGACGACATTCAATTTCTAGTTTTAGATATGGCGGTTGAGTTTCTTCAATACCTGCGTTATTGCATTATTAGTTCTTTATCTTTTTCTAATGGAATTTTGTGAAATTCACGTCTACATTATGGTTTTGACTCTTTTATTTATACGGAGTTCTGAAGATCATAGCTCGAAAACTACCAAAGATGGGGGAAAAAAATATGATATGTGTTCGGACGAACGCAGATGACAACTGGTGAGGAATCAAAAATAAAGTTTAATAATCACCTTTTTTGCCAACTCGTTGAACATTATGTGACATGACGACCTTTTTGAAAACCATAAAACGAAGAAAATGTTGAGGGAGACTGATACAATATTTCATACTACAAGTAAAGAGAGAAACAAACGTCACATCGGAAATTGGAAATGATGGCAGAGTCCAGAGACGATTGACGGTTGCCCCACTGACTAGAGATACCTACTCTAAAATTTGATCACGATGATGATAAACAAAAATAAATATCACTAAATTATTCCACACCGCGTAACTACCACCCCAAACACCCCACACCCCAAACCAATAAACATAGTTATATACTTTTTTGTACATACATACTTCATATAGGTACACAAGAAACACCCAGACCAGTACAAACAGACATGTCATATACTGTGCGGGGATCGAACCCGCGACCACTGGTGTAATAGCCCACTTTTGAACCATTACACCAAATCAATAAGTTATCCTTTCCTTTGGAAAAAAACAGCATGAAATCTTTTTAGGTTAGCATATAACTAACAAATGCGATTCCTGGATAAGAAAGCATTGTTCGCGAAAATCTAAGTAAACAGTTTGAGTTTTCTGGTATTGTTCACTGAAATTATTTCCTTCACTTGAATATTTAGGGCTACAACGACCAGTTGAAAAAACATCATATAAATATATTACTTTCTTTACATCGTAACCAAAAGCTACAGAGAAGATGATTGGTGTGCTGGGAGTTTTATTGGCGAATAAGTAATGGTGGGTTTTACGGGGACCTCAACGGGTTTTAAACACGTATTGAGAGTGCATTAAAGTTTTATAAGTGCTTCAGAAATAATTACCATATCCACAAAGACTAATAAAATCTGATCGTGCCATTTTTACGCACTAACGGAATTATTGTGATTTAGGTATTTTTACTTACTGTTTTAATTTTATCATTAGACATTTTTCAACACAGCGCCATTTGGCGTCAAACTATACAAAGTGTGTAGACTGGTTTTTTTTACAGAATTATACAACAGAGGAAACAAACAGATCAATGCAGGCAGACATGTTCATGCACTTAAATGTTTGTTCTGTGTGGGGATCGTACCCACGATCTTTGGTGTATAAGTTAACTTCTTAACCATTACACTAAACCCAGTTAATGTTGCTCCATCAATCGTGTAGTGTCCTATACTTTTACATGTTTATATATATAAGAGAGAAGCAAACTAGCTGGAGGGTCACCTGAGGGAAAGTACCTCCGCTCATGGACACCTGCTGCACTACAGGTGTCCCCGACGCGGCTTGCCTCCTATAGGTGCTGCAGAACGATTCCGTAAACCCACTTGTGAGATTTTGTGTGAGATTATTAAGTTGATTGATTATATTATGCTTATAATTATAAAACATCACATACATTGCTCTGGCTCCAAAATAAGTGTCCTCATGAAGGTACCACAAACATCCGAACTCAGTTTAAATATTTTACTCTATCAACAAACATCATCAATTTGCCATGACGCGGCAATCGAACCCACGACCATTTCGAGTTTCAAAAGTGCTTGTAACCGCAGCGCCTTAAAATCTTAAAAATTGTATTGAGTTTTCAAACTTTAGTGATCAACATGGATTTAGACTACTTAAATCCTGCTATCCTAATATTATGAAGGCGAAAATTTGTATGTGTGGATGTGCCGTGTTGCTCTTTCACGTAAAAACTACTGAATGGATTTTAATGAAACTTAACAATAATGTAGCTTATACATCTAATCGCACATAGGCTACAATTTATAAATAAATATATTATTTTGTTTTTCAACTTAAGTCCAAGCGGACGAAGTCGCGGGCGGCCGCTAGTATAGCATAAGGGCTTATAAATGTGAAGCACAATGTTTGTATCTATATTCGCAAATAAATGAATGTCTGAATCATAATTTTCCCATTATCTTTTGCTTTTTCTCGATCTTAAACAGATTACTTAGCTTGCAGTAGGATGACAAGTACAATTGACAGGCTGTCAGTCGGTAATTGAGGTGAAGTGCAGCGGATAAGCAGCGTCAGGACGGCTTCCGAATGCTCCTAGACGCCTCAGACGCGACGGCGATTATCGTCTAGCCGCAAATCGCAGGAAGCCGCGCAGACGGTCACCCATCAATCATCATAACGTCGAAACTTGCCCAATTAGCAGCCTTGTTATAGAAGTACAGTGATCAGTATTCTCTTGTCGTAGGTCGCAGACATTTGATTGTCTTTGTGTGACTTCCTCGATAGGCAAATCTTTCCATTTAAAACTATCGTGACGGTTATTATTATTTTTTTGCTATTCCATTCCTACCTTTTTATTATATTTTCATACCTTTAACGATCTTGATAGTATTACTCATACCCAAAAGTGGTATTTTTCTTTAAATAAATCATATTATTAGTGACATTTGATATGGTGACCAAGTGGTCAGGAGTACCTTTAACTGACGAGCATGTATGAAAGGACTCATGAAAGTAGGGGAAGCGCAAGGTGTGTGTCAGGACCGTAGCAAGTGGAAAGAAGTGGTATCTGCCTACCCCGTTGGGTAAGAGGCATGTATGTATGAATGTTTGATATAGTCTATAACGCAACACAGTGACCCATTGCACACGATATGAAAACTCACGGTGCCGCCCTTCATTCATTACTGTTTTTGTTTCAATTTTCACAATACCTTTATTGAAGAACTTTATTGAGTTTTTCATTCAATTAAATTAAAAACGAAGTCATTGTTCTTGTTTTGGCACAACGATTAGATAAGAAACACTTTATTGCACACCAAATTAACATTTTACGTAAGTAATACATTTAATACAAAGATCTGAGGATACTTATCACTGGAAAATTACAAAATCCGGTAGCGAATACCATGATATCCTCGTCAAGTTATAAATAATATCAAAGGAAACTATATTGTTGTAAAATATACTCAATTACTGCTGCCTACATCCTGCACAATAAATAAAACTGTCTAGGAGTAGGAAACATTGTTAATGTTATTTAGATGCATTTAATGTGTAATTCTCAAAAAACTTCCTGGAAACTACAGAAGGAAAACTTAAAATTTTTGAATGTATGGGAAGTATGGAGGGGTCGTAGGTTCGATTCATCCACTAGTCAAAACATGAATATAAAACATGAACTATTGAGTTTTGTATGCTATTGGTGTTAGTATCTAAAAATATATGAAGGTACCTACATAATTAATTTATCAGTTTGCATCAGCTTTCAAGATTAATAGAAATTTCTTAATTATTTGAAAAGGTATTAAATAACAATTCTAATTATTTACATTTTTTCTTTAGTCAGGTACCGACATACACATACACTATTCCACGAGTAGAGATGAGTGCTAATTTGGACTTGATAGTATTAGAATGCGTATTAGAATGAAAAAACCAAAATAGTTACTAATGCAGTATGCACTACGGTACTAATTAATTTTAAAGAAAAGTGACATAAAAGAATAAAAAGTTAAGTACTGAATAAATAGGGTGCTAGCGTTCCACACGCAGCGCGACATCTAGCGGCGCGCGGCTGGAACCACCACTGAAGGCTGTAGAGTGTAAGTAGGTACCTACCTTATCAAATTCATTATCTTTATCCAATGCTTAGTTTATTTCATATAAATACCAAATAAGCTATGAAATACAATGTTGAATTTGAACCTATGTTTTAATTTTTGGTTAATAGCAGTAAACACACAAAGATTGAAAGATTACGCAGACAGTGCATTAGATTTCTAGATATTAGCCTAAAAATAAAATCAATAACTTGATTGTTAATGCTTATGCATAAATGTGGAGAGTAAAACTCTACCTATATGAAGATCAGGCGTTCAAGCTACTGGCCCTCTATGCGAAGTAAATTTTTTCCAAGCTTAGTAACCTGTGGCTTCAATAGATAGAAGTTACTGTAGCAGTAAAAAATAATGTGATTACTAAGGAAAATCTTAAGCCATTTAACGATTAAATAATAATATTAGGGACCAGACTTACTTTCAGTGACTGCCACGGATTGTAAATTACGAGCCGTAAGTAAGGTTTTTACCGCTTGAAAATACGCTTGTTCACAAGAAAAGGAGTGTATGTGAATTACATTCAAAGCGTTCCTCTATTAGAATCAGTGTGTTCAACAGCCGATTCAAAGAGTTATGAGTGAGGAGGTACAAACCTAATCGGGCCGTATGGTAAGTAGAAGTAAGCTGCAGGTACATTATTATCAATTATGTACATAATGAGAGATGCGAAGGCGTGGGAGCGCGGGTCAAGGGCGCGGCGACACGCGACTCCGATGACGGTAATTACTTGTACGTGATTGACTGAGCCTGTCGCTGCCGACAATGCTGAGACAACTGAGGACCTTGCAGAGAAGCCGAAAACAACGTCAAAATTTGGCTATTTACCTATTTACTTGAAACAGGGTACATATGACCAAACCAACAAACCAACCAACCAACTATTCACCTATTCACATGAAACACCTACATGGGTACCTACATACAATGATAATATAAGTAATCAAATGTTTCGCTAACGGGTAGGAACAGCTGTTCCCAAAGACATCTGAGACCACGTACTATGCTAGAAACATAATTTATGTGCTTCGCTTAATATTAATTTGAAATTTTCAAAACTTGTGATTTCCAAAAACAAAGAGTACGTTGAGTGAGTATGAAATAAACCTATTTATTTCATACTCTAAACATTAACATTGCTGGTGAGATGCAGCCATCGAGTAACTGCCAGTCTTCTCAAAATTTTAAATGGGTAAGTAGCGGCAGTAACGGGTGCTCACTCTGAGTCAGAAGTGGTTACTATGGTAACGCATTTGCAAAAATTTGCAACACTAACCAAACAACATTACCAAGTACGTACACAGCACATGAAGCTTTAAAAACAAATTAACTACTTAAACCACGAAATGCATTTAATGAAGAGTATGCAGACTTAGTTCATTTGGGCAAAGTCTTCATAACTTAATATTGGCCTGGCCCGTGGTCGGCATCGATCACAAATCTGCTACGCACCATCATTAGTGTGATATTGTGATGGGTGACCACCAAAATGAACATTTTGTAATGTATTTTTCTGGCATTTTGAAGCGTTTTACGGTTGATGCCTGCTGAATTTCATTAAGCGCTTCTGTCGATTAAGAAATATCCCAGACCAATACACACAGCGTCATTTACCTCAAACGAAGCAAAGTGAACAAGACAACGGACACCACATACTCAAACACTTTTTTCAAATGAATACATCATACACACGAATCACCCAGACCTATAACAAACAGAGAAGTTCTTGCTCATGAAAGTTTTAACAGTGGGGGATCGAACCCGCGACTTCGAGTGCATTAGCGAACTCCTAAACCATTACACTAAATCGGTCGTCACTTATTGAACCCAATAATCGAGATGAGTGGCAGAGGTCAGCCCCAGTGGCCAGCGTAACGCAATTAGGAGAAATAGCAACTGCGCGCGCGCTGCTGTCACAGTATAAACCATACAGTAGAACATCTAAATACAAACGTGCCATTCTCGGTTTGAATGTGTGCGTGAGCGTCGCGCGCCGTGTCGCGATACCACGCACACGCGATTTCACGCACACGCTAACATAAAATAGGGAGGCATAGGGAGGCGGCAGTACGGACTGGCTGTGCCGCGTGTCTGTGTGCACGCTAAGCTAATAACTCGGCGGGCGGCCTTAGATAGCCTACTGTATGGTTTAAACTGAGCCGCTGTCCGCGCTCAGAGGCGATACATCACACATTCGAACAATCACTATTGTGAAGCGCTATTATCGATTAGTTTTCTCACAGTCGACTAAGATCGATGTAATTAATTATGGCGATAAATTCTGAAGGCGGTTGCTGACGTTCAAATGAGAATACCTCACGTAATAATATCGTCGAAAGATGGATAAGTAATTTGCTAGTCAGTTTTAAAAGTTATCAAAGGCATATTAAAAATCGTTGAATTAGTAAATATTTTTGGTAGAGTTCCTGTTTAGAGCGCCGTAAGTCGTAGGGGTTTATTCCCATTTGTTTCATTATTTTGTTTCTTGCTAGTGTGACGCTAGTGATGATTATTCACATAAAACTGTATGATGAGATTGAGTTGAGTTGAGTGAGATTGTATTGCCAAAAAATAGAACCAGTGGCAATTAACCCCTTTTAAGGTAGACTAACCCCCTTATTCATAAAAACGAACGCAACGCTAACGCATTGTTTAAGCTATCGACGTGTTCTGTCACTTACTCGCAAATGGCGGCAGCAACAAGAATGACAGTGACAAAGCGATACAAAAGTTATCGTGTTCTATAAGAGCTGTTCAAGTTTTTATGAATAAGGGGGTAAAAGTTTAAACTAAAAGTCATGTGAAATGAGTGTTAAAATATGTCTAATATGATTTGGTGATTGTTACTTTTAGTTTGAATAAACAAAGACTGATTATACTTGATATTCTAGAAAATATAGTCTTCTATCACGCGAATGTACAAAGTTATGTAGAGGTTAAACCGTTTCATTTCTAGGTACTTATGTAGTTATGTACAGTTTGTAAAATGTCACTTGCTCTTCGGTGAAGGAGAACATCATACTTATACCACTTACTTGACTTGATATTTAGAATTTCATGCGATAAGTTCAGTGACAAATAACATCGGATACTTAAAAACTCGTTTTTGCCATTTATGGAGGGTTGTGAGGGGTTGGTGGCTTAGTGGTTAGATGGTTGACTATAAAAACATGTTTATTACCCTTCAAGTTTATTCGAGAAGGAGTAAAATTTCTGTAAAAACCTTCAAAAACTAATAAGATCTTGAAAATCATTAAGTCCAATTTCAACCTATGAATCGTAGTTCATAATATCTCAATTGATAAATAGATATTTAAGTAAAGTGTTCAGCGGAGTTAGTAACAAAACACGACTAGGAAATATTCACAGTATATCAATTCGATTAAAATAAATTATCTATGCAGATACAACATCACATGAAATTTCTTTCAAACACTAGTTAGCTAATCAATTAACCCCAAAGTAATTACTTCTCCATCAATTTGTGGTAGACTTACGTAACTTACAATTTAATTCTTATAAAATGATAAACATGTCATCTTACCTACAGCATAAACAGAATTCCACTGCCACTGTCAACATGGTAATTCGATCATAATGCAACCAGGAATCCAGTGTGTGACCACCGTCACCAGCTCGACGGCAACATCGTAATATACGTTGAGTGTACAGAGGCGCACACATCATCAACCATAGGGGCACCTTATGCGGTGGACATTAGACCGAATTTGCAATGGTTTTGTAAAGGTTGATGTGTGCGCCTCTGTACCTGCATAAGCTCGGGGTATCTGAGTCACGGCTCTGAGTCAATTTATGGTCCACAATTACCACTGCGTTGTGCATCGATTAGTGCACACACGCTCAAGCATTTTCCTCGCTGACATAATTATGCTAAATTTAATAACTTGGACAGACGTCAAAGACCGGACAACGGACAACGTGGCGTATCCTTTTTAGGAGGTTAATTTTATGTTTAAAACACCTTGAATATTATGTATTCTATCAATGGAGTTTACCATAGGTTGCCAATGAAATAACTACAGTGTAAAGTTGCATGAAAACTGAATTCGCTATAAATTCGTATATTTATTATAAATATTTTAGAAATCAAAACTCAAATAACGAAGATTTCACCGACGTCAATCAAGGTTGAGCACGTCTTCAAACTCATTGCAATCCCGTTAAATATCTATAGGACTGATAGTGACAGCTATACTGGTAGAGATCGTCTAAGCTGTAATGACGCGCCCCTCCACCGCATCTGCGCAAACAAGAGTGCTTGCTTTTATGCCCAGATGCAGTTGAAGGGCGCGTCATTTCAGCTTAGACGATCTCTAAGCGCTGCTCAACTTTGATTTACTTGTGAACTCGATGGATGGAACTGGCTTACTAGTTGACAAGTGCCGCTTTTGGGATCTTCTCAGGTTTACTCTCATTACAAGTTCTCTCTAAGTGCTTGTTATTTATCCATAACTTTGGTAATGATGTTCAAACGTATGGAAATGTACTGATAACTTTTTGAAAAAAGTAACCTTCAAGTTATTTAGTGAAATAACAACTCTGAGTTGCAAGTTGTAGCCACATCATTTCTAGCCAAACAAATATACTAATTTATTATTAGGTGTTAGAGAATCTTTAAATTGGATTAGCAGCTTTTTTGCATAAAAAGCAATAAAATACCGTTAAAATCCATATTTTTCACGACCATAATGCTCGGAGAGGTGATGCATAGGAAACTCATAATAATAACCAGATACATAATGGAAGATAACTGACATAATTGAACGAGATTTATGTCTATCAGTTTGCATAATCTGTTTGATTTAAACAGGAAAATCTGTTAATTATTTCCTTATGCATAATAATGTGTTTGACTTTATTTAAATATGTGTATGTATTGATTTAGAAACTTTACACACGTGTATAAACAATTTGCTTGTATTTCATTTGACTACGGATTTGGTGTACCTAATGATTAAGAACTTGTACACTAGAGTTCGTGGGTTCGATCCCCGCACAGTACAAACATTTGATTCTCAGCCATGTCTAACATGTAGTTTTGTTTTTTTTTATCTGTGTCTCAGCCTGTCGCTGTGAATCAGGCTCGTACACTCAAAATACAAGCTCTACTTAGTTTTAAGTCAGATCAACAGGTACCTAAAGATATGCTACAGTATTCCTAACAAAATTATTACTATTAGAAGCAGTATGTGATTGAAATGAAATATTTACCATTTTGTACCTACCTCATGTAATAGTGTGTTGTAGCAGCTATTTATGGGTTTTTTATTAATTTTTTATTAATGGGTGTCAGTGTGGGTCTAAGCATTTCTAACTATAAACATTATTTCTAAACAACGTGATTTTTATGGTGTTTTGTTAATAAATCACAATATAATAAGTCAAGAATTTCTAACAAGTCGCATGATTTACAACGACATAATTTGCTAAACATTAAATTTGAGAAAAATAGAATATGCTAATTAGTAGCAAACTTCGGGACTGTCCGTTCATATATTTAAATGAAACAAATAAATTTTGTTGAAAACATAAACTTTATTATGTCCAAATATTCTTTATTAACTCGAGTTCCGCTAAATGCGTAATCACAACTTTACTATATTTAGTATTTACAATAAGTACATAGTGTCATTAGATATACCGTTCACTCGTGAGACAGAGCCGAATGAGAAACGAGTATCGATCGAGTTCCGACGGCGCGGCGCAACGTTGAAATAAAAAAAAGAATGTCACAGAAAAACATAGCAAAGGGCAAGATAGTGGCCGGGACCGCTCGCGGCGCTTCCAAAACCGTGGGGCCTATAAATTTAATACTACAACGCTGATAAAGGCCGCGCCGCACCTGCCGGCCTTTTTTAAACATATTTTACGGCGAAACGCAGAAAAACTGACGGCAGCGGGCTGAAGGGCCGTTGCATGCCGCCACCACCACTAGCATCGCTCATCGTTATCACGAACAATAACTGAAATTACTTTAAATACGCCGTAAACACATACAAAGAAGTCTCTCGGCTTACATTTGTTACTTTTATTCCAATGTCAGAAATACACTTGAATAATGGTCACTTAATATATTTACATTCTCACCTACATAGTTCACTAAACTGTACAAACGGGCACCTTGTATCACTACTCGAACTAGCAAACGATTAGGATCTTGTGTCTCATCTCATCTCTTACTTTCCAAATTATTATAATCGACGATTACATGAAAAGCACTACGAACCAATTATTTCTCGTGTTAAGAAAATAAACAGTTTAATGGTACCAACACAATAATGTAATAAGTTAATGCTACATGTTTGCTTAGACAGAAATTGTTTGTAATAAAAATATAAACACTTGAATATGAAGTGTTAAATGATTATTCATCAAATACACTTCGAATAATACAAAAACTGATTACTACTTTGGTACAATTAATAAACTACTGTTCAACAGCGCTAAACTGTTTTCAATTAATATTAAACATCATTTTTTTCATAATTTAAAATCTAAAATGTACAAATAAATTGTTGTTGATAAATTTGAATTACACAAATCATTAATAAATTGAAAGTAAATCATTATAGCTTATTAATAAATCATTATGACGGCTATTTAAGTTTTATACTACTTCTTTGTAAAGAGAGACTAACTAAAATAGGTATTCGCTTTACTGATTTAACAACAAAAGAATATGTTTTTTACATTTTGTGCTGTACAAAGTAACAGATGTATATTTTCACTTTTGATCTAAATTGAGCAAATTCGTTTATGCAAATCGGGCAATATCGCAACTGACTGCATTTTTCCATTCCAATACCGGACTCTTTTTTCCCCATTTCTATTCCTACGAAACAAAAATGTATCGAACATTCCGGCGGCGCATGTCCTATGCTGCATGTAACTAAGTTCTGACTTGTAGCGTTGAAATATTATTTGTTCGGCTTTAGAATAGCAAAAAATATGGAGTTTTTGTTTTGAAAAATACTTGCGACGCAACTGAACAATACTCATTAGACATGCACAAAAAATATCGAGCTGAGTAGGTAACAGACGGGTTCAAATTTTTCGGTCACACGACTGAAGTCACTTAGATATTTTCATTCGTGTTTCTAAGTAAAACCTACGTACCTGCACACTTGGATGTTTAAGTCCCATAACAACAACAACACAAAGAAAAATCGAATCAAATGTGAGCAAACTTGAGCACATTAAGATAAGAAAATGTTTAAATGTGCTTGGAATTATTGATTTCCTTTTCGCATTACGTCAACGCTCATGAAAAAGATTACAACGAGCTAATTCAAAAGAATTATTTCACAACCGTACTTATTGAAAGGTCATAAAAAGGAATGGCGATCATTAATGTGGTACCTTGCATTTTATCATTTCTATATGATTATCTGTCCGTTTAAATCTCAAAACGTCAATCTTTCGAACAACTCGTTAGTTTTTTGGTAAATTTGAAGGGGTTTGTATCTTAAATAATGTCTCCGGAGGAATGATTAAAATGTGAAATCTTTATAAGACTTTAATTAAAAGTAAGCCAACTGTTATGTGTCATAAAATGGCTGTAGTCAATAATAGGCGATGGTATTTTATACTAGTAACACGACTGCCACGGCATTTGTGGTGCGAGTACAGACACCCAGACTTGTCTTTTTTATAAACGAGGAGTTTTGATTCAAATGAATAGGGCAAAACCAATGCTTTCTGCTGCCCGCAAAATTGGTTAGAAAATAACTCTGTAAGGTTATTTACTAATTTATAATTGTTGGTAACATGTTTAGGGCATTGCATTCAGCTGTCACCCATAAATAAGTTCGCACTCAGCATCTTCACAATTTCAATGTTTAAATTCGACATATTGTTGGTGTAACCTTGTTAATGATCTTATGTAAACATAATTTAGATAGTGAATGGAATGTTTTATGGCATAAATAAAGTGTTTTATCTCTCAAAAGTAAAATTATTATTTTAAATTGCGAACTCTAATGATACACATATAGTTGCCACGAAGGGTCGCCAAAGTAGTCTTAAACGGATATTTTAGAAAACGTTTTGATTAAACCGACAATCCTAGCGTAGTTCAATGTTAAGTAAATGTTTAAAGATAATGCGGCAAGCGCTACGGCTGATTAGTTGTCGTTGTACAAGTGTGTCGTTCGTATCCAAATCCTCTTAGGCATTGTCCAAAGGTTATTGTGTTAGCGACACGTGTAACTCAAGGTTCGTCCGGGGCGGGGTGTTGCGGCAGCGCGGTTTCACTCGCGCCCCGCTTCATTACACCCGCGGAATGTCATTCTCAGCTCGCGCACGTACACTTTTTGCGACACTACGCACTGTTTCAGCTCCTTTATATTTTTTGTGCTCGTTACTATTGACAGGAGAAAGTAACGCGGATTCACTAAAGCGAATAAGGTTTTTATTTTTATTTGACGATGGTCGTTAGCGCTAAAACACGGTTTAATTGGTCTTCAGACTCCGTTTGATTCTTGACGGGACGCCAGCACCGATCGATCATTCGTTACAAATTTCACTTAAAAATGTTACGGTTAAACAATTGATAGAATAAGAAAACGTTAAGAAACGCGTCTGTAGAAGAGGGGGAATGCTACAAGTATTGACACCAGGTGCCCGAGATTCTCTAAACGGAAACGGCTATACGAGCTAACTAATACATGTAAGATGAAGACAGAAATTAATAATTAACGTGTTTTTTGTCCATCGCCGCGTTTATGAATGAACTGTTGAACGTACTCCGACGCACAAATTATTCAAATTCAATGCAAATCGTATTTATTTTTAATAAAACTAATGATTACTACAAGACCTGTTACAATGTAGTAAATTTCGACATTACTAATAATATTGTAAAATTATGAATTATTTATAAAACATTACCATTATTGTTACCTATTATGCATTCCTCGCTTGGGAATCTTTTGTCAGTTTTTACATTTAAATAGTTTTAAATGAAATTAAACTGTGATTATATTTAACAATAACTGTTGAGCAGGTCAAAGAATTCAAATGTTACTCTGTAAACTCGTTGATTAAACATTAATTCATTATTTACAGTCAACACATTCATCAGAGTAATGTGCCAAAGTGGTATCTTAAACAGATATCGTAAAAAACGGTGAACATTACCAAATATTTGGTTTAAAATTCACTGACGAACGTCAGCGAGACCTTTTTGAGATTATTAATGAATGTTTAAGAATTAAATAAATCATTGTAACTCCGCCAGAAAAAAATGGAACAACAGGTAGGTGTCTGACACTGAACTATTTATCTACAATAGCAACAAAAAGCCGCGAAGCAGGCACAAGTATGTTTATAAATAAAATGGATAAAGTTTTTTGTTGCGCGCGAGTGTACCGCTGCCTACCTGCCCTCGGCGATCATCATCCCGACACGGAAAAACGATTCGCATTGTTAAACTTTTAGTTTGACAACTTAAAAAAAGAACAAGAAATTCGTGCAAACCAAATGATAAAGTCAGAAATAAACCTAAAAAAGTCTAGATCATAAGAATACATGCCCATCGAGTTATGTACAGTTGATTATGATTAAATGTTTTAAAAATTATTCGTTGTACAATAAAGCCTAGTGTGCATAAGATTTTTCTGTTCTTAAATGGTCTGTGTACCTAAAATTTATATTATACTTATTCAGTGTATGTTTCTTAGCGATTTTAGTCGCAAGAAACGTTTCAGGCAGTTCTGATTAGGACAAGTGCAATAAAAGTCATTTCCATATTTCAATTTCTATAAAGAACTTTTTTAATATATATCATTATATACGTCGTAGGTACATTATTTTTATATAGAAAAAATACCTATTTTTACAAGTATTAAGTACCAAGGTTGGCCACAAATACATACAAACGAAAAAACAACAAAACAAGTAAAAAACAGGAATAAAACCATTTTGGCATCGTGTCTGCATCGTTTTAATATATTTTTTTAATAAATTATGTGTGGGACGTTAGTTTAGGTGTGGCGGCGCGGGCGCGCGGCTAACACCAACAGGCCGCGCGCCCGCTCGCTTAGCTTTCTCGGATCGCTCAATAAACACTTAAAATAAAAATTGCACCTATTGACTCACTCGTATTCCCTTACAAAAACAAGCTTCGACCCGATTCATATTTTTTACTTTCGTCCACGTCACTAATCGTTAATTTACAGTAATAGCAACAATTTAAATTTATTCCACACCACAATGACTCCCTACTGACAGGTAGGCATGTATGAACATCGTTAATTTATAATATCTATAAATAAATTCGATGAAATCGTCCTTTACAAAACTGAACAGCGAAACGCACACCTCGCCGGGCGGCTTGGCCGCGGCAGGCCGGAGGCAGTGAGGACGGGCTGTGTCGGCTGACTGACTGGGCTGAGCTGGACCGAGCTAGGGCTCGCTAGGGCTCTCTAGGGCTAGTGTGACGCACTTACCGACGACGAGCAGCTCGGCCATGCGGCGAGGGTGCGTTCGCGACGCCGGGCTCTTCCTCCGATTAAGCTCTTATTTATCAATTAGACTATCTAGCTAAACGTCATCGGCGTACACTCCGAACCTCGGCGCTTCGACAAAGTATAAACGATTACTGGCTTCGATCTTAACATTACTCACATAATTAAATGACTTCACTGAAATTAAAGAACAACTTAAACGTAGCGTTCGGATGTCCGCGACGGGCCGCACGCGCTCACTATTTACATTGCGTTGCGGTGTCGCGGCTGTCACTGTGCGCCGCGGGCACGTCCCGGCGCGCGGCGCGTATGTACACTGTCTGTACTGGGTCCCGCGGGCGACGCTAGTGCGACTCCGCGTAGTAAGGCCGCGGCGGCGCCCACGGGGCGAACTGTTAGTGCGCCGCCAGCGTGTGCGCGCCCTGCGGCAGCGCGTGCTGGGGCGACAGCCCGGGCGGCGAGTGCGAGTGCTGCAGCGGCGAGCCGTGCCCGTGCACCTCGTGCCCGTAGTGCCCGTGGCCCATGCCCTCCATCATCTCGCTGCCCAGAGTGTTCGGCGGCGTCATCCGCTTCTCCTTCTGACGCCGGTTGCAGAACCACACGCGGACCACCTCTTTCTCTAGCTGGAGACTATCCGCTAGTGATGTGATCTCTTGCGCCGATGGCTTAGGCTGCTTGTGGAAATGCTGCTCGAGGGCCCCCTTTACAGATACTTCTATAGAAGTGCGCTTCTTCCTCTTCCGGCCTTGTGCGGCTATCTTGTCAATGCTCGTCGGACTGCCCGTCGTCGAATCCGCTTCTTCTAGCCACTTTTGTAGCAGCGGTTTCAATTTGCACATATTTTTGAAGCTCAATTGCAACGCTTCGAATCGGCAAATTGTCGTTTGCGAGAAAACGTTTCCGTATAATGTGCCTAGCGCGAGGCCTACGTCGGCTTGCGTGAAGCCGAGTTTGATTCGTCGCTGCTTGAACTGTTTGGCGAAGGCTTCTAAGTCATCACTCGTGGGCGTGTCCTCCTCGGGCTGATCTCTCTCGAGCGCGTGGTGGTGGTGCAGCGGGTGCGGCGAGGGCTGCACGTCCCGCAGCATGTGATGCTGGTGCATGGGCACGGGGTACCCGCCGTGGAGCGCCACGGGCGAGCCCGCGCCGTAGTGCGAGGAGACGACGGGCGCGTGCCAGCCGTGCGCCGCGTGCTGGAGGTGCCGGTGGTCGTGCGGCGCCGGCGGCGGCTTCACGTCGGGCTGGTGCGCGTGCGAGTGGTGCTGGTGCATCGCCCACGGGTCGGCGGGCGGCAGCGAGGCCCAGGGGTTCCCCAGCACCGGCGCGCCCGGGGACGGGGACCCGCCCGTCTGCAGGTGGTGCTGGTATTTCATGTCCGCCGGCTCGGCGGCGCTGCGCGGCGACGCTGCGTGATACCCGCCGATGTTCCCCAGGTCCATCTCGGCGGGCATGTACGTGGTCGCCGCCATGGCGCCGTACCTCAGATCCACGGTGGACGGCGTCTTGCCGGCTCGAAGGCTCTCGAGCCTTCAACTGGCGTACTAGTTCGCGAAACAAGCGCGTAAGTCGCGCGGCGCTGCGGCAGCTTAGGCCACCTCACATCACCGAATTCGACACTGAGCGACATGCGCGTGCGTGCGCGACGGCAGCACGGAGCGGACTGTGGGGCGCCGCGGCGATGCGCGCGTCGTGCCGAGGAGAGGGGCGGCCCCGCCCAGCGCCGCCCGCTAATGACGATGTAATTACTGCGCCCCGCCCCGCGCGCCCCTCTACCCGCGCCGGTCCCGCGCCCCGCGCCCCGTCCCACCGCCCGCCCGTCGCGGAAAACTCGCCGTGTCGCGCCGTCGAACACCTGACGCGACACACTATCATTAATGATTGGTTATTAATAATTATTAGTAATGTTTGCATAATATTTTTAATGTTTTTACTTAAAAAATGTAAACAAATAAACAGGGATTTGCGTTATTGGTTTAGTTTTCACGTTGTATTACACTTTTTTTAATTATTTTTTAAAGAATGTAGTTTTAACTAATAAAAAAATGATTAATGAAAAATCGAAAGGTTAACATTTTTTTTTTGCACTCTGTGGTATTTTAACTGAACAGTTTTGACTTGCCTGAATTCATTGGTTGTTTAGTAGAGACAGTGAGGTCAAAGCGTTTGACTTCTAATCTTCGGTATAATTTTATTAGGTTTTTTTTTTGGCATTAATCACTTGAATATTTCGCTACATTTTTATATTTTTTGTACACAGATAACTTTGAAAAAGTTATTAGTAGAAACTTTTGCAAAGATAATAAAAAGGTAAATATTCTTAATTGCATAGACAATAACGTTATTGCGTTCATATTTTTATTCAAATATGATTAACATGCCACCTAATGATAATTGTTTTTTTACTCAAAATAAGTTGATAACTGTATTCAAATATTTAGACTAACAGGCCGTGTTATGTATCGCAAGACATTATCGTAGGACAAATTGCTGATATTTCATTGTAATGAATGAAAAATTCATTAGAATGAATATTCAATATTCAGGTTTACAGTATTTCTTCACAACATCTTTGGTAAAGACCTTATCAGCATCATTTTTAAAGGATTTTTGTCCCGGATAGTTATTATTTCAACTATCTGTTAAAATATGTGTGATAACAACGAGGTAGAGCCGCAGTAATACAGGTAGAGCCGCCGGCGGGCACAACAATAATAGCTGGTTGAAAAGGGGTGCCAAAGATAGACTTCTACGAAGAAATGAGTACAGAGTTTGTTAAGGAACATTATATTATAATATAACATTTGCATTTTTACAGAGTCAAATATTAATAATATTTAAAGAGACTATAGGTTTGTCAGATTTCAGAGATTCAGAACCTAGTTGAAAACATAAATCAATGAACAGCTGTCTACATTATGTTGATGCCTATCAACTTTGTAGAGAGAAACAGCGCTTTAAAAAGTTAAGTGAAAATAATCTTTAGTCATGTCAACTTAATAAAAAGCACCTATGAACAAATATTTTTTTAAGTAAATGATGGTTGCAAATGAAAGCTTTTAAAATAATTAATTATTCTTAAAAATGTTATGTTAACGTTATTTTTAAAACCTCTCGAAATTATTAGCTGGTTTTGAAAACTCTGAACGATCGACGACGTCGAAGATGATATTTTGAAAAACTGATGAAATTAAAATAATTTTGTGTAAAACGTAGAGTAGTTGAAGATTAGTTAATCTTTTTTAATAAAAAGTTAAGTTTTTTTGCAGTTAAGTTTCTTAGTCGATTTGTATGTCAATAATTTTAGGCCAAACTTAATAAGGAATATTTTCATTTTCAAAGTTTTGAAATCTCATGTTTTATATCAAAGCTGATTCAAAGTATTTGGAATGGAAATATTTTTGCACATAGAATTTAACGTATAATATTTCTCGTTTTAATTTGTTCTAAAAATAAAAAACCAACATATTTCGATACACTACCTTCAACAATGCATTATTACAAATCTATTGAAAATAAATTATATCACTAGAAATAAACACCTAATAATTTATCATAACCGTTTCCCATAAATTCTCGAGTCAATTTGTAATGAATCCGTCGGCAAAATTCAGCGCTCTAAGTCACGGACTGCGCGTAGTTTTCTGTGACTACTAGCGCCATCTAGCGTCGGGTAGACGCACCAGAGGCGGAGGCCAAAATGTTTGTTTTGGTAATTCCGTGTATGAATTATGTATGTCATAGCACAATGTACGTTTTAAGTTTCAGTAATACGCCTCGTTGTTCGCCAAAAGTGTGTCTCGCCGGTATTCGGCCACTCGGTAATGAACTCCGAATTGTATGGATATCAGTGCATCATTATTCTTATTAGATTTACGTCGTAAATATTCATCGTTAACTGTATTGTTTTACAACTTATCAACATGAGAATAAGCTATAAAAAGTAATAGTGCATTGAAATAGTCATTTGGTGCAGAATTGAGTTATTTTTGGACCTTGAGTTGAGACTGCTTCTACAGGATATAGGTATTATTTACACTCTTGACGTTGACGTTTCCTCTAGGCCAGTTATTTGGTTATTCAACGGTGTATAATATTAGTTTAACCTGTGCTTAACAGATTGCACCCAAACTAAAATAAATTTTGTAGTACCTATAAATGATTATCTAAACTTCCTGAAAGATACATTTGGCTGCATTCATGACAATCTAAAAATATAAAAATAGCGGTTTTGTATAGCCGAATAAATTGTAAACCATAATTTATGTAAAATATGTGAATATTTAGTGCAAATGCTAGGTAAACGTAGACGCCTGTCTAGTACGACATCTAGTGGCGGGTAGCGGTACTAGGTTATCCACCCCTCTAGCGGAGGGATGGTTTTCGGAGGGTGTGCTAACGCTTCCTCGCAGCGCTTTCAAGCACGAAAGCTGTTTTTTTAAGAATCACCTAAAACCTTTCTAGTTCCTTCCTTCGTAGTTAAATCCTTCTTGTCAAAACTGGTCTCGGTATTCTTATTTGTTTGTTCAAACATATAACTGAAATTCACGTGCATACGTATAATAGTCCGTAGTATAACTGTGTAGAATAAAAAGTTACATCAATCAACCGCAATTTAATTGAAAGGAAAATATCCAAGTTTTTATCTCTCTAAAAATAAACAAAGTCGGGATCTTTCGAGTTGCTGCTGAAATCAAATACTTAACTATCTTTGTTTGTAAAAAATTGTCACAAGCCAATTAAATCATATTATTATGCATAAATATCCCTTCACAAGAAGCAAATTAAGTCTAAGTAATATTTAACTTTGTAAGGAGGGTGTCCGGGTATGGAGAAGGTCCGACGTCCAGTAGTGAAAGATCTGATCTTGTTGCGGCAAACTGCACTTTATTTGTCTTGGACAAACAGTCGAATGTGGTAGAAAGAGGACCTTGCAAGGAGCGTCACACACGACGACTACAGAGCCGGTTCCTTCCAAAAAATATATGGCACTATTGGGAGTACTAGACAGGACCCAAAATAGCTTGCGTTCCTTATCTGAGGTACTCTCAACACCAATCGAGTTTCTACAAAGTTACAATAAAGTATTCAAAACAGATACAAGAAAACTAAAACACAATGCTTGCGCGAGGCAAGTTACTGGCAACGCCATCTATCGATTATGCTCGGAACTAATTTGTTGTCGTACGCGCCTGCAGTCATGGTTTGCTTTTAATAGGTTTGTTACAACTTGTATTTAAAAGATTTTCATTGTGCACCTGGCAAAAAAACTTTGAATTTAATAAAATTCAGAATTATAACAAAGTGTTTAGTATGTTTGTGAACTTTTGAAAGAACTTAATGCTTGAGTTGCAATATACAAAATATCGGACAATAACAATATATATTGGATAAAATTCCATACAAATACAATAATATTTTATTATAGATGTATAGAAAATAATCGAATAAGAAAATATGTTTTTTTTAATTTAAGTACTTAGAAAATTACTTTTATATATTTGAAAAGAAGCAAACCTGTTTTATTGATAATTTAGAATATAATACCAAAGAATCGAACCGCTATTTATGCAAATCCCACCACCATCTAGCACTTAGAACCAACTAATAGGATTATTATTAATATCTTATTTTAAATTCAATGTTTTTAAGTGTGTATATCGATGTTGAGTGGCATAAATGTATAAGTAGTTAGTGTGTAATTTTTCGGCATCCGTGTCATTTTGATTCCTAGGTGTGGTGAGCATAATGTAAGAACTTTAAAAACAGGCAAAGTTTTTATTTGCAACTAAGTGTGTGTACAGTTAGAGTCTGGTTTCACTTGTGTTAGATTTCAGATCGTACGTCAAACGACTTACGATTTTGTCATTGTAGTATTATTTTACCATACCTTTTTGACCAGTCTGTAGCACTGATGATTTCAATGCTAGCTTGAATGTAGATTGTACTCTACTTAACTTACTCTATAATTCTTCTGATCATTTTGTGGAAGTTGTGACATTTTTGTTTAATATTAAGGTAAATAAGCACTTAACTCATATTTTGCTTTACGAATTCTTATTATTTGCGACTGATAGATTCTGCTTGCATGCTAATTTCAGGCTTATCGTTATCAAACTTGCTATGACACATTCCTATTTATAAAATAAAGAAATAGTTGAATGTACTATGCTTAAATATGTAACCTGAGAAGAAAATGAATGAAGAAATGACATTTTCATAGAAATGATTGAACATACAACATAAATGACAACTGTAAATAAAAAAAAGAAAACACGCTACAATTTTACTCCTACTAAGAAACAAAATACGCATGTAAATACCTATTTACGTAGGCGTCCGTTAAACTTTCATGTCCAATAAGAGCGTATCACCCAGTTAAGGGCCCTCTCAAGCCGAGATCAAAGTTGGGCAACTGCCACTCGACATGCGCAAACAGGGCGGCGCGTGTCTTTGATGGCGGGCGGCTTCCGCACAGGACCCCGTACAAGTGGTGAGACAAATATACTGGTATGGCACCGCTGAGGGAAACTACATTTTATACAGTGACTATTTTCCAATAAGAGAAACTATTGTTTTCTACGCATTGATCGGTGGAAGGTACCTACATACATTCTAAAAAATGCCGCTTTATTTTTTCTCACGCGCTAGCGGTAGGACCTTTATTATGTTTTGGGTTCGAATTCCCTTGGTGAAATGTGGACTTCTGAATGTTCCGTTCAGCATGACGGCAATAATCAGTGTGTCTCTGACTACCTCATTAGGGAAAACGGTCGTGGGGTATGATATTATGTTTTTTTTTTTCAGATATTGTTGTGATTGGCCAATAAGATGTTCTAATAAGAACAATAAAATAAGAAACTTTCTTTAATTTTTTAAATCGTTTTAACTGGGGAACGGATTCTGTTAGAGGTAGATAAAAATGAATAGGGTTTATTAGAAATCCCGGTAGAAATGGCAAATTAAGTGGGATTTTGAACAAACCATTTCCCGATAGGGGACAGAACCTACCCAGGAGCTAAGAATAAAATTAAATGTCTTTCAAACGAAAATCAATAAAAATTAAATTATTTTTGATATCGGGACCACAGACACAGTTGATGAACAGCAAGGAAAGAGACTTAACAGAAATTTGGAGATTTTTCCCACAGTTTAGTCCGCTCGAATAAAATTTACAGACGTTTGGCCAAAAATATCTACGTCCCCATTCATCACTTCATGTTTGATTCTATTTCGACATTATTTAAACAATTGAACATTGTTTTTTGTATGCGATTTTCTACCAAGTAGAAAAGCAGGCGATACGATTTACCCAGTTAACATGGCCACTGTTATTCTGATATTATATTACGCAGCGACTTTGAAAAAAATATAGAAAAGAAAATGATTTATTCAGCCACCACAATTGAAAGGTAAATTAAAAGCGTATTATGCTAGTAATTTCCAATGTTAGTTGGTGAGTGTAGTTGTAGAAATAATAATTTGAAAAACCCACTGAGACGCCAGTAGAGTAACATTAAGTTTTATGAAATGGGTGGAATTTTTACAAAATTTTATTAATTGTCGCCGAAACGTCCGGCAAATACAGGTAAAATAGTAATTTTTACCGTAGTTTGTATGTTGCAGAAAACCCGGTCATTTAGTGTTTATAAAATTTTATCGTTGTCTTGTTTAGTAGATTGCAATTTGCGTCAACTTACAAGAATAAGTTTAATTTCTAGATTGATTTTTGATAGCACTGTATCAAAACGATCCCCAATCGAGTGGTTGGAACCGGTTTTGGATACCGGACGGATCCTGCAAATAACGATATTATTGATAAAGGAACCCGAAAAGAGGGTTCATTGCCTCTAGTTGCATTATTTTGTTAAATGATGGCACTAGCTGTTATTTTTCATTTAAAATCGTACGGGTTTCCCACCACACTAAGACTATCATAGCCAAAATATTGGAGCCTGCGTCAATAGGCTGAGTTGAACCATTTGGCATAAACATCCCTTATTTGGTTTGGTTTGGTATCGCTTTTAGCGATAAGGCCGCCTACATTGTACTGCTAAATCTCTGTAAGCATTTTAATGTAATTGTTGTCTTTGTGCAGTAAAGTATATCTTATCTTACCTTATCCTATTTTGTTGCCAAACCGTAAATGTTTTAATCTGGTACCATTTAATAAATTAGGGTAATAGGGGATTCTATTACCCGAACTTATTAAACTTAGCAAGGGTCGGGGTTAGACTCCAAGACCAGCTTATACGTAGCTCATGTGTTTGTTGTGCCTTTGTCATTTCTAATATTTTACAACACAAAAGATTATCATACTTTGCGGCCACGGCAAACTTATGTAAAGTTGTATCATGTTTGTTTTCTAGTTCAGTATCTAAATATCTTTTAACGTTTCATAAATGTACTTAACTTTAGTTTTAACCTTTGGAAAACAGTGAAGCATTATCTCTGATATAATGAGATGTTAGGAATACTTTGGTCTAGTTTATGATTTGCAACTAAGTTGCCTGAATGTTTAAGCAGGCCGTATATCTTTGGGGGAACAGCTTCGGGACGTATTCAATACCGCGCTTACATCAGCGCGATTCCCGAAGCTGTGGAAGGAGGGTCGATTATGCCTTCTTCAAAAAGAAGGCAGACCCCCAGATGAAGCCGGGGCGTACCGGCCAATTGTCCTGCTAGACGAGGCTGGGAAATGCTTCGAGCGCATTATAGCCATCCGCCTAGTCCGGCACCTGCGGGAAACTGGGCCAGACCTGTCCCCGGTCCAATTTGGCTTTAGAGCAGGGCACTCTACTATAGATGCCCTGGCTCTACTAAAAAGGGAGACGCAAGCCGCCTCAGAGCGAGGGGAAAAATCGTTGGCGGTTAGCTTAGACATCGCCAACGCCTTCAACAGCCTGCCGTTCTGTGTGATAAGGGAGGCACTGCATTATTTCAGGGTGCCCCTTTATATCGCCAGGCTGTTGGAGGACTACCTCCGCGATAGGGAGGTTTTGTACGAGGGCGCAGACGGGGTGCTCATCCGTCGGCCGATGAGGTGTGGGGTTCCTCAGGGATCCGTCCTCGGGCCCCTCCTATGGAACCTAGGCTACGACTGGGTTCTCCGCGGCACGCTTCTACCGAGGGTGCGCGTCCTTTGCTACGCGGATGATACCCTAGTCGTAGCTAGAGGGACCTCCTACCCGGAGGTGAAGAGGCTGGCGGAAGTTGCGGCCAGTCTTGTGGTTGGCCGGATTCAGGCCTTGGGCCTCAAAGTGGCGCTCGGTAAGACCGAAGCCCTCCTTTTTCACGGGCCTCGGCAGGGACCTCCCCCCGGTGCGACCATAACCCTGGAGGGCACGACGTTGCAGATTAAGGCTCAGATGAAGTATCTGGGCCTACACCTGGATGGGCGGTGGCGATTCGAGCAGCACTTCTCTCGTCTCGTTCCGCGCCTCATTCGCTCCGCGGGGGCTCTCGGCCGTCTGCTCCCAAATGAGCGCGGCCCGGACCAGACATGCCGGCGTCTCTACGCCGGCATAATCAAAAGTATGGCGCTTTACGGTGCGCCAATCTGGGAGGACGCTCTCAACGCTCACAATAGAACCCTCTTGCGGCGCCCGCAGAGGGTGATAGCGGTGAGAGCGATCCGGGGGTACCGCACCATCTCAACGGGGGCTGCCTGTGTCCTGGCAGGAATGCCCCCCTGGGAGATGGAGGCTGGAGTGCTCGCTGCTGTCTATAGCTACAGGACAGCAGCAAGAGCAAGAGGAGAGCGCCCTTGTTTTGAGGAAGTAGAAGGTGCTCGGCGTCGGGCGCATGCAACGCTTCTGGGGCGATGGGCTGAGGACCTGGCCACTGCGCAATATGGCCTATGGACCATAGAAGCAATAAGGCCGGTCCTCCAGCTGTGGGTCGGGCGGAAAAGACGGCCGCTAACCTATCGGCTGGTGCAGGTACTTTCCGGGCATGGTTGCTTCGGAAAGTACCTGCACCAAATAGCTCGGAGGGAGCTGACTCCGGAGTGCTCGGAGTGTGGCGCGGACGAGGACACCGCGTTGCACACTCTTCAGGAGTGCCCAGCCTGGGTGAACCAACGCCGCACCTTGGCCGACATAGTTGGCCGAGATCTTTCGCTGCAGAACATCATCCGGGCGATGCTCGGCAGCGAAGCGGCGTGGGAGGGTATGGTGTCCTTCTGCGAGGAAGTGATGACGCGGAAGGAGATCGCGGAGAGGGCCCGTGAGGACGACCCTCTTGCGGCGCCTCTCCGACGCAGACGGCGGGGAGCAAGAAGACGGCAATTTGCCCGCCTTCCTCCTGCTCCCTAAAAGTAACACCCGGGGTGTAGGCTGGGGGGCCTACATCCCATTGCACGGGGTTCCCGTCTAGGGGTGTCCCAGTATACCGGGATACCCCCGTAACATGAGGAGGCCCGGCGCAAAGGCTGGGCCGACCGCTGGGTCGATGTGGCAATCTTCCCGCGCCATGTCGTCCCGTAAAGCGAAGAGGTATACCGGGGTATTTTTAGTGGGTATACCCGCCGCTTACGGTGGGGAGTCCCACACTCCCCCGCCGTTCTCCTACCCCCCAGAACGGTGGGATAGTCCATCAAGGATTTTTTCCCCGACAAAAAAAAAAAAAAAAAAAAAAGGCCGTATATCTTTCATCGAGGCCAGCTCGTACGAAATACTAGAAACCCTGAGAATGCGACTCGGAGGTCTAAATGCATAATTGTATTCAAATTCACGACTTGTATTTAAGATTATGCACATAAACTTTTGAGATTTTTCATCTCAATAAAGATCAATACCAAAGATGAGATTAAGTAAAGATAAGTGTTAAGTATGATGTGATCTTAAGATTATTGCAGCTTACGTAAAACTCTCTCTTGAAAATTAATGTCTAAAATATCTTTAGTAATAAACAAAAAATATCATAGGACATTATTCCATACAGACTTAAGCTAAGCAAACCTTGTCGCACTACGAACCGTTTGAAGAGTAATGTTGACGTTCCAGTCAATTGTAACCTAATCTCCCTACGGCCAACAACGGCTTCTGATGACAAAGATTAGGAGGTCCTTTCTTAAATCTGCAAAAAATCATACTTTCATTGGCCACAAGGCTCATACAACAAGTTTTTTTTTTACAGACATTGCACCGCATTTTCAAAAAAACACTAACTTAAAAAATATATAAAAACTTAAAAAAATATGATTAAAGAGCCTAAGGAGTGGGGCCAACGAGGTCCCTGTCCCAGCATAAACCACTGCAGAAAAAAAGTTGCAGCTATGCTGGTATTCTGACAGGGCCTCTGCGGCGATGTCGTCCGGCACTACTACCAGAAGACAAGGAGTGAAAATTCATTAATTGAAAATAAATAAATATGAGTAGCATAAGTAGCGAGAAGGAAAAATATATAAATATATATATATAAATATATATATATATGATTCTAACGGATATAAATAATAGAAATTAAAGAACCATTGCTTTTAGAATTCAAGGAAGTAGTGCGGAGTAGTTTTGCGGCTGTCAGCTTAGGTATCACTGCCACAACTCGGACCGCAGCTAAAACAAACAACCCGTGAGGCTGTGACTGTGACAGCAAGCAACGTCAGGGGAAGTGTGAGAGGTGTGTGTATAACCTTTAAAACATGAGTACCACGCCACCACGCCACGCATGCATAACCACGTATGCAAAACGTTATCGTGATATGATACTATTTGGCCAAATGATTGCAAGAACTGTGAACCAGGCCAGGCCCGTGATTTATAGGAGTGCTAGTCAACTCTCGGACGAGAAACTGTATATAGAGATGAAGAACTAGGCAGGAAACTTTGTTTCGAATTACTCAGAGATTTACCCGAACTGCACACCTGTATAATAAAGGTTTCTCAAACTTTTCTGTTAATTCGATTGAGCCGATATGCGAAATTGGCGGCTAATAAAAGACGATCATCGGTCCCCGAAAGTGCGTATCATTACAAATCGCGGTCTAATCGCACCCGCCTGGTCCGCGAGGTCTAATCACACCGGGTCCGATGCGCTGCGGTGCCGTTATCCGCCAATTATCCGCTTGTAGTTTGTTTGCGGTGCGAGTATGGTATTAGGATAGGGCTGGCAAGGATATCTTCTTTCAAGAATAATTAATCACTCTGTCCATAGACTTCCCTCTGAACTGGCTACGTCAGTCCATCTTCTCGAACTAGAGTCTGCACTTTTTAGTAGAAAAACTAATTGTAGAGCAGCGATTATTATTGTTATGCGCTCATTGTATAAGCCGTTTGTTTTAACTTCTTCTGCTTCCTTTTTTTCTTAATAAGTATTTCTCTGATTTTTGCAAACAATAGCCATTAGTCATAAAAGGTAAAAGTAGTATATTTTATAGTAAAAACTTGGACGTTATGAAGGTTTTCTAGCGCATGTTACTCATTGTCGTACTCTATCAACAGCCAAACCAGGTATGAAGAGATACTCAGCAAGCCTGCATGTTTAGTTTGGGGTGTTTGCGTTCTACTCATTACTGAATAGAAAGAAAAAGAGCTATGTAAAAGTTTGTGCGAAAAAATTAGGCGCATACTAAAACCTTATCCCTCTTCTTCTTCATTCTCAGCAGCCCTCTCGCCTTAGAGGTCGGTCGCGCAGTCGCCGGTAGCCCGCAGCGCCGCCACTTACGCGCCGTAATTATACCCGCGACGCCCAAATATCGGGGAATTAATCATCCTGCGCGGGCGCACCGCCTGCGCTCTCGGCGCAGCGGCAACAACGCCAACTCAAGATTTGTGTATTTTGCGTTTTAGTATAAAGCCATTTTTACAGTCTTACTAATAATCATGTGCTTTTACAACAGCCAGAAATGCACACTAGTCATTGTTCATTTATCCAAATTAAATCAGATCTATGTAAAATTCATTCATTAGAGTTGGCATTTTCCGAGCTCCTCGCCTCGTATTCTTCATTGTTTAGGGTCGGGATTGGCACAGGTTGACTCAAAGTCAGCCTATGCTAAACATGGCTATACTCGTAGAAGATTTAAAAATACTTAAATGTTTACTTGGAAAATAGCCTTAAAAACTAAGTATTCCAGTGTTAGCACGGCGCACCATGGTAACCACGCCTTACCTATTACGTCCATCTTAAGCAATACCTAAACGTTCATAGCTGATTAAAAACAAAAAGTCAAATCACTTAACTTACGTCGTTTCTACCACATGCCGTCACCGATCCGATCAATATCAGCAATATGCATACGCTTAGTGTGACGGTCCCGCGCGCGCGTGTGTGCGCCGGCGCAGCGATTGCTGTAATTTGGCAACGAGCAGTCAGCTGGCCGCCGACCGCCGTTAATGCTGCATGCCATCAGCTAAATGTTACAAACATACGCAGGAATGTCAGTTTAAGTAGGGAGCAGACTACAAGCTCGGTAGAAGTCCAGGCTGAAGTGCCAGAGGTTTTAAGAGCTTAATCTCTGTTTCAATGTGAATATCCTATTTAAAAACGCGTCCGTTTTGAAATATTTTATATAATGTAGAAAGACATACGAGTACGTAAGACATAGAACAATAACCAATGATTATTATAGTAATCTGCTCCACATTAGTACTCTGTAAAGCTACGGAAAAATTCCCAAGCCAGCATCCCGGTCGGTCTAACCGAAATTAACGGGAAAAAAACGGAGCATCAACCAACAACTCTTCCAGTTTTCCAATAAGGAACTTAAATCATTTAAATAAGCTAAGTTAACACAAACACGAGCTACGTTCCATAGAACCCAAAACGCTTGTGTCAGACTTTGGAATAGAACTCAAACCCCGTGGACTCAAAATAGAGCGCCTTCTCAGCCACCGAGACTTTTCTTATTGGTGAACATTTCTTATTCGATACGAATGAGAAGGATCCAAATCGAATTCAAATGTTTATAGTGTTTATTTTCAAGGGCCTAAATGCTAAGTAATACATACAAAGTAAAGACGGATTTTATTAAATCACAATTCTAAAATACAATGCAACTGTCTGACTTTTTGTACATTCTTTCCTCGTGCTTCCTACTCGTGAACTGAAGCGCCAAGCAACTTATAAATATTAACACCGTAACAATCAGATAAATGTATTAGACTAACCGTCGTTAAACATTCACTCAAAAAACTTCTACATTGGACATCAACAACTCGTCTGAGATACTTTCAAAGCGTTAGTAGCAAAACATTATGAATAAGAAGCTGCAACTTTGAGTTTTATGTGTAGGCAATCTAAGTTAGAAATCGTCTCCAGACAATAAGGAACCTACTTAGTATCCAAAAATGTTCAGCCGGATCGAAACATTAGACTACTCGAGTATAAAAGTTAACTGCATAAACCAATGGGCTATCCGTACTTGAAGGCGCTCATCTTAGGAACTACTGATTCCAATTCAAAAAATCTTGTGTTAAATAGTCCATTTATTGAGAAAGGCTACATAACATCACGCTAAGCCCACGAGGACGAAGTCGTGGGCGGCCGCTAGTACAATATATGCTCATTACATTACATTCAAGGATTTATTTATCAATATATCTGTCCACAAAGATACTAATCAAATAGGTGATTTAAAACCAGCTGATCAAAAAAAGAAAGATTGTTATTAGAAATACTCAAAACTTTGCCAAATCTTTAAAAGTTTTTAAACCATCTCACGAAATCTGTTAAATCCCCAGTATGTTTGTTGCAACCTTCCGAATTTACTGTATTACGCTGACATCGAGAAGTAGGTCTTTTAACGTGAAAAGAGCTAATGATTGCTATAAATGCGTCACGTGGTCCTCGCTATAGTTCCCGATTCATATTGCGTCGCGAGTCTCGTCTCGTCTGCGCACGCGCTGCGGTTAGTATTCCTCCGGTGAGCTGTAGTAGCCAAGTATTCTCACAATATTATGTAGCTGCGTGGTATAATTTCATTTAGATGTGTATGAGGTTATTTATAGAGCTACCACGTATAGAAAATGATGGTGGTTGATTGAAACTGTATGAGCCCAAAGCTAGGAAAGTGGTTGGAACATGAGCAGTCTGGGTTTATGTAGCGAGTTTTTTTATAGATCTTTGTAATTTTTGGTAGTTACGTCTAAATATTAAGTCTCAATTGAAGGTTAACTACGCCAGATAAAGCTTTACAGAAGTTGTAGCTGACTGGACACAGGCAACTTCTAGAACGTTTGTGGGTACATCTGGCGGGTTTGAGTCGCACACTGAGTGCTCTCAAATGGTTCGTTCAGAACTTTCCAACACCAACTTTTTCAGTAACTCATAACCTTATTCGCTGTTCTAATCGCTTACTTTAGAATTGAGAATACTTCAGATATGATCAATAAGAGAAATAATACCTTTCATTGCAATCTTCAAAGCACGTTTGAGTACCCATGGTAACGAAAAAGGTCGGGCGAAATTTTCGATAATTCTTCGATTTTAATTTCGGAACGAATTAGGACATTTGCCACAGAGGATAGGCCTACATCCAGTGGTGATGTGGGCGATGTGTATCGGCCAAATAAGGCAGCAGAGGTTGCAGGTCACGCCGCGGCGGGAATCAATTTCGCGAGTCGCGCCGCGGGCGCAGCCGCACACGACGCTCGTCTGCGCATGACCGTAACGGTTGACCTGAGATTGATTCCGTGTGTGCTCTAGAGCGGCCGGTATCAGTATTCGATGAAAAGAATACTAAACAAAAAAACAAGTACTGATGGAAAAGACTTGCTAGAAAACCAGATTCAGGCGAAAGTAGTAAGATACGGAAGGGCAGTGGGAATTACCGTGTTCACAAAATTCAATCGTGAACTGACTAGAACTTTGTTCAAAATTTGAGTTTCAATTTTTTATACCTATCACTGGCTATGGTTATCTCGTAGTGCATTTTATTTATAGTAGAGATAACTCGTATAAACGAAAAAAGGAATATAGAGCATCCTCGTACCGAAAGTGGCTACCCCAAGACAGGTCCAATGGACCTATTTGCAAACCAATATGGCAGCGACTTGCTTGCGTGCACGTCATTCGCATACGTCAATGTCATGTACCAGTTTTCGAATTCGCGAAGTATGAACGTAACGTATCTTCCTCTTTTGGTTTATATCAATGAGTGTGATAGACTTTTTTCGTATGAGAATATGTATCGTTTGATCCAGCAAAAACTCAGTTACTACTAAACTTTTAAAGACTACCTTATTCACCAGGTGGCAATTGATTTAACATTTTTCGCACGAGCAGCGATGATAACACCTCTATTTTCTGAGCAAAATACAAATTAAAATTATTATGAACGGCAGCAGTGACAGTTTTTATCCGTTCTTTGCACTTGGAAATGAATTAATGTGATAAGTATAATGTCCTTATTTGGATGCTAGAGCCGCTAGATATCATTATTTCAATTACACCAGGCGCCGAGTGCCACTGGTTCTCATGAAGTTATGTTCCTGATATAAATGCAATTTTTAACCTTTGAAGTGCAATGGCTAAAACTCGCGTTTTAACGTGAAGTAAAAAATAAAAAATATTTTTGTTCTAATGATCATATTTACAAGTGTTTTTTAATAGGCTAGAAATATATGGAAACGAATATAAGGTTTAGTATATGGAAATCTATGGGGAAGGTCTATGTTCAGCAGTAGGCGTCGTGTAGCTACTGATGTGGATAAACAAATAAATAATCTACTTAGTTACCTGACTCTACCATCTCTATGAGATAAATGTTGTTGTTTCCTGTTCTATTTAAACATCGACACAAACATCTTCTTTCAAAACTTCAAAGGTTTCGCTGATTGACAACTTTTTTTTTTTTGTTTGTTTATAAAGATCTTTATTAAATAAAATTACAATAAATACTTATGCCTAGTGTACATTTGATCCTAGGAGTAGTATACTTATAATGTAGACAGTTTAGCAGACAGTTTGTCTTTTTTAAAACTTTATGTTAGGATGGATCTAATATAGAAATCTAGAGATAATCTATTAATTTCCTAAAATTTCGTTTATTATGGATGCAATTACTTTTTGAAATATTACCTGCATGTTTGCACTATAAATCCGATAACTAAAAGAAAGAGTCAGCAGAGTTATGATACTGGAATCATAGGTTTGTACTTGCACTCAACGAACCATCTGCTCTCATAATTTTAATTAACAACTGTTTTCGTCGTTGTGTCTTAAACAGTAATTAACTAAATATCGAACTCATGTTCAAGCATTTTTAAAAGTCATATTACGTAACGTAAGCTCCAAAGGCAATATAGGAAACTGCAAACATGACAGCTACAACTTTTTTCCGATCCATAGCTATTAAACTAAATGGTTCTTTTCCTTGAGTATTGCTGTGGACAGTTACTAGGACCGTTGCTATAACATTCGCCGTGTACATATTATGCTATAAATAGTAGTGTAATAGTCCTCATACGTAGCTATTATTACAGGTATCGCGTATCGGTTGACGTGAGGTGATGGCGTCCGAGTCGCCGCGCGAATCGGAACATGCAGAGGTGTACATGCATACTACTCGTATGCTAAGAAACCTAAATCATTATTTAGGTTTCTTGGCATTTTTTAGCGGAATAAAATGTTTGAATTTGAAATCTGAATGGAAAATTGGGTGTGAATTAGATCACGTCGTTGAAGTAAACATAACTTGACAATAACGTCACAATTATGTCCACGCTCTAGCCGTCATCGAATTTAATTCCAACATGGTAAGGGGTGAGCCTACTACACCGCACCTGTGTCCGGCTTGTTTGGTATTCTTACGACCAAATAATTAACCGCAAGCTTAGTGAAATACAAAGTCAATAGGTGTTAAAACAAAATGCATTTTATCCGAAAAATATCTCAACCTTCACTTTTCCGCAGCCGCCCGGATTGCAGAAGACGCTGCTTCGGGTCCCGCCTGAGCCCAAGACTGAATGTGTTTCTTTTTTGGGATTTCCATCTTAATCTTAACCTTTTTTGGAAATGATTTAACAACTATTACTATCGCTCTACTTCATCAAAATACACAACAAACACCAAGTTTTCAAGTTTTTCTAGTTTCAGGTAGAGCTATCTCATACAGATGAACAGCCTCTGCCCCAGAACAGATTTATCAGATCATCGAAAAGGCACGTGCTTCTTACCTACACCCAGCAGGGTAGCGTTCAATTCAGTGACAGTGTCTACTTTATGACTCGAGTGTACCATCTGTATAATGTTATTGCATGACTGGCAGCATTCCTGCGCCCGCGTCGCCCGAGTCGCCGCGCCTGCGCGGGGAGGGGCCACGGACGCCTCGGCTAGCCCGCCCACCCCACGCCTAGATCTACTAATGCTCGTAATTAGATAGGTTAGAATTATAAAGATATTTTTCATTTTTTAATAATTTTTCAAAAAGGCATCTTAGTTTTAATAGGTACGTCCCAAAAATGTGTCAGTTCATCGCTCGAGCGAAAATTAAATGTCAAATTAAATGTGTAATCTACAAAACAATTTAAAAATGGTTTCGATCTAAAGATGGAGGACATGTTTCATAACAATATTAACCTTTCCCTACGAGGCAGGCGACATTCTAGCAAAGTTCCTAAAATGTTACTACAATAACATGCAATAGCAAACCAAAATCTCTTTTAATATTATTTATATTAGATTACGAATATCGTGTCACGAAATCAGATTTTGATTGATGAAGGACAACTTTTATAATGGACATGTGTAAGTCCGGTTATTGTCCATCATAAATATCCGACAGGCGTTGATAGCAACGTAACTTGTACCACAGTAATAGCCCCTCACTACGCTAGGGAGGTGATCTCGCACCCAATCAAGCGCAACACTATCTACTGCACGCGGTTTCTTTCCTATTTTAGTACCTGCCAACCAGCAAAATATTTTGCTGGAAATATTAATTTCATTTTTCCACCAAAATATTTATCTATCTCTCCTAAATGATAAACAGAAGAATACTGCTGTAGTAGATAGAACACTCAGACGGCCAGACAGAAGAATATTTGAACCCAACACATAACTCCAGGGCCGAACTATAGATCGTCTCACTAGAGTTGGATTGGGTTTCATTTACCATGGTTAAGACAAATAAGTATGTATTATTTGTCTTATAACATTAAACAGCAATATAGCTAACAAAATAATTCTTAAAAAAATAGTAAGTATTATCGCGAGTTTAATCTGCAGTTATTCCAGTAATTATAGAAAACTCTAATACTGTGTAAATCGAGGTCCAGATTAAACTTCTTCAACCCCTATAAACATAAGCAGCTTAATATTTTTATGAAATTGTTAAGTCTACTTTTCCCCTCTTAATTTGACCATGTTTTATTCAAGAAACACACCAACAAGTTTACTTAGTTACATATATAGAGCTCATTTTATGTTATCTCTGTTGAATGTTGAATGTACAAACAGAATCCTAGTCGAATTCATTCATATACTTCAAACTAGTTCGGAGATTGTCTCAGGAACTAGTTTTCCATACATGGACAGTAAATAGGCTGCGCTGGTTCGTCCCATTGTGGGATCGCTCGCATCAATTATCCGCGCTAAGACGTGTCAGTCGACCAGAGCTAATTTGGCAAGAAAACGACACTGGAATACCTTCAGATCATAGGCACTCCTGGTAACATGAAAACGAGTAATAATTTTATCTGACAGGATTCAAACCTGTATCTTTCTCAAGCTGGACAACTGCGCTTCTAATTAAACTATGACCTCAAGTCACCAGTCGATTTTTTCTGCTGTATTTGGAGATACTGTTGATGCTAGCAAAATTTTTGGATTTATATGTTTTTCATTAGACAAAAACTTTAAGGAAATATTATAGCTATCTTCTGCGGTTTTTTAATTTAACCTGACTTTGCTATCAATCGAATTCTAATTGTCATTTTCTTCTCTCCCTTTACTCTGGTCTTTAGGGACTTTCAACTCGTCACATCTTTATTTTACCTAGTTGATATATCTACTATCAAAACGCTGAACTAACTAATCGTAGTACTGTAGTATGTTCTGCTTAGTCTGGTCTTATTTTCTGACTACTATCTTATCAAGAATCCGTTTAATCTCCGACTTTTTCTCTTTACAAAACATGTAGCAATATTGAGTTACATACTCATACTTTTTCATTTTTATTAAAATACAATGTCTTGTCCGTTCCACTGCAATATCTTTAAACAAATTAGCTTCGAGCGCGGTCCCGCACTCCGCGTTTACGAACATATGAGTGTAATATGTCCTGTGGCAGAACAATTATTTGGCCACTCTGTCTTACTAATTGTCGCGCGAGGGGCGGGGCTGAGCTCTCTCGCAGGGAAGTCGATTTTTTAAACGCAAGCTGAAGCTGAAAGCCAGACGATCGTCTATATAAACATTAACACAATAACGAAATATAAAAGCTTGTAGATGAACTGGTAGTTCTCAAATTATTGGCAAATTAGTACCCTAAAATTAGAACTGTTATTCAGTCATTCAAGGTTGAGAACCTCTGTTAAGAAAAAGTATGTATAAGTCTGAAAATTTCAAAGTTAATTAATTTTATGCTAACAAATTGGGAAAAAGTCACGTTTAAATGAGCAAAATATCAGTACAAGGGACTACCTCTTAACTGAAAGCTTCTACATTGAAGTTTTTGTGATTGTCATAAGTTTGTAAGTCAGTATAATCTTCAGATGTGAATGAATTGAGTCATATCTTTGCAGGTTTTGAGAGTAGTAGAAGGCAACCGTTTTTTCAGATTAAGTGACAAAATCATGTCCCGAATGCATCGCAATGTCTCTTAATACATCTTAATGTCTCTACAGTTATCAGATGAAAGCAACATGAAGGCAGTACATATTGGCACATTAATATCATGCACGCCAAACATTGGCCTGCCATGTTCCTGGGTTATCTGGAAAATTAGGTGTTGGTGTTTTCTCACAAGTATAAACAAAAATATGTTATGCCTAAAAGACACTACTTATCACTTGATCTACACCGTCATTCACGTAAATGAGCTTCAAGTTTGTTCTTCTAACAAATTTCCGTTTACATAGTATTATATAAACACAATTGCATCAATCGAACGTTAGTTCCCCAAGAGCAACAGTACACTCAGATTACCCTGCTGTTTGGCCTAGGTGATAGAGTGCCAGAGTTTTCCAAGCCTATCACCAGTCAGCGAAAACAAGTTGGAGCTATACCAGTACAATATGGTCTTATAATTTTCTGACCAGACTTCAAAGCAAGCTCGTGTCTCATAATGACAACTTGTATCTAGTTAATAACAAAATACCTATAATAATTTGCCCACAAGACGCGATGTGCCAGCGATTACCAAGTTTATGGGGAACCGGTTCCCTGCCATAATCGACGGTAATTACACAGATAACTTACTGCGCAATTAAACTAATCGCTCTATACTAGAGTTCCTGGCATTTTTCCATCTTTTTATTTTAAAGTCGTATTGCGAAACTAGTACACGAAAATTGGTCAGTTCCTGTAAACCTAAAATGAATGAACTATGAAAAAACTTTTTATTTTATGTAAAAAATCATTTTGTAGTTAGGTATTAATCAGTGGAGTTACATATTTCGCAATTTAACAGTGAAAACAGCTTATAATTCCTGTTTGTATCAATCCTATCCACAAATACTGTGATTATTTTAAATTTGAAAATGCAACTAACAACTTTGCTCTAACTTTGAAAATAAATCGATACAGTGTTCCTTGAGATTATATTTTCTCCTGAAACATTTCTAAACTATTATTGTGTCCAAGGCGCTGGCTGCTAAATTAAAATGATGTTAGTCGGGGCTCGTTGTGGCAGTGAGACATTTCATCTGCGCGGGCGCATGTTGGCTCTAAGGCTCTAATTGTGCTGCTATTAGGATCAGCGGCCGCCGGCCATTACGGACGATCATCTCATATTTTGCTGGAATCCTCGCTCGCCTTACAAGGCTACTGTATCATCGCTTAAGAGTCCCTGTCAAATTCCTCACCAAAATACGCAAACAAAATCTAATCTTATCAAGCAAAAAATACAGTTGAGAATATGTTAAAACGTTAAGGTTCTTAGGTTGTTAGGCCTCGCTCGGGATGGAAGTTAAATGTAGAGTTTATTTCATAAGAATATAATTAGTGGGTGGAGTTCAATCAAATAGTTGTTGTTGTGGCTCCCGGGCGCGCCGGCGAAAATAAATCGACTCTCGCGTCGATTCCACATTCGGCCGGCGTGCGCGCGCGCTTCTTATTGCCCTAACTCTTTTATTCATAAAAATTATACGACGACACAAAAACTACAATGGCGAATAAACTTTTACGTAATTAGCTTGTCCACCTGAGGAGCATCGAGAAGGGTTTTTTTATTTTGTTTTCGTTGCTAAGTACAATTTAACGGAGGGTTAATTGTAGGGCTCTTGTAAAACTTGTCACGGGGACATGTTAAGTGCAATTTTGTTGCATGTTAAAACTTGACATGGTGTTTTTTGAACGTCCCTGCCAATTAATACTGTTGATTAGTTTTGTTCGTTATTTCACGAACAACAACAACATAATTCGTTCAAGTGGGAAAGCTACATTTAGGACATGAGACAATGGTACCATTAAGCGTAAACTATCCCATCTTTCTATCAAGGATCTAGGGATCAAAGCTACTGTGGGCAGTGACTCAGACTGAAAGGGTCACTCGCGGGTTCGACTCTCACCCCATAACTGAGTCTGGATGTGTGTGGTACTTCAGTTGTTTCTCGTTTTATTTATTTATGTAATAAGAACCGCCAACAGTACATTATATATTAAGACAGTTAAGAATAGCATTTAGAATAAACTCGTTTTTTTTAATCAAGGGAAAGCTTACTTCGGGCTTAAGGCAAAATATGTGATATTGCCACTATGACATATTTATAAAACCTTTATTTTTGGATTTAAATTGATCCCATAAATGAGCGTGTGTGCCTACACACGGATCCACGTGTATCGGTCAAATCAAATACCTATCATATGGGTTGGGTTGCCTCTTGAGTTGAGCACTGTGTGGATATAACCCTGCAGGAATATAGTTATTTTCCTATAAAAACACATGAAAATCAAACTTGTAAAATAATAAATCCAGAGTTAGGTTTGTTCCGGTTCCGATATTGTTTCAGCCACATTAGTCCTAAAGCTCTCCTTAAAGGCAGCCCTTGGCGAGTCAGTTACGACCGCCTGATTGCCATCTTGTCGCGCAAATTGCCGACTCCCGCCTCACTCGAGGAAGGAACTATCGATGCAATTTAGTCACCGATACGCAGTCGCTGCCTTGTGCTGGACGGTAATCGGCGGCTGATTGCAGGCGTGGTGTTGTTCTCCTCAAGATACGATCGATTGGTATAAATATCATACGCTTTCACTATCTTCCAATTCATGAGAGATTAGCTAAACTGTTTTGCCGTCATTTCTGGCAATATAACTATCAAACCTTCGCAATTAAATAAACATAGAAATATAATTAAAAGAGGGATGAAATAACTGCCGGGTGGGGAAGACCTAGACGATGTACGTTTTACAAATGTAAAACGTTCTCAGAAAGGGTGTGTTATTATTATATTCGCCACGTCGTACTATTATTCAGTGGTCACCCAATTACATACGTTGGTGACAATCCTACTAATTTTATAAAGGTGAAAGTTTGTATGTCAGTATGTGCCGTGTTGCTCTTTCACGAAGAACTACTGAATGGATTTTAATGAAAATTTACAATAATGTAGCTTATACATCTGAATCGCACATAAGCTACAATTTATACAGAAATATTACTTTTAGTAGTACTAAGCTAGTAAACACTAGCAGCCGCCCGCGACTTCGTCCGCGTTGAAAAATAAAGCATCTCTGTAAAATGAGCTTTCATGATACAGAGATTCTGTGCCTAAGTAACATCCTGTAAACCTTCTTCGGACAGCCCTGGCGTGATCGCCGGTAGTCGTCGGTTGATTGCGGGCGGCGCGGCGTGTCGTTGTCGCGCGAATTGCCGCTCCCGTCTTACCCGCCTATGATGTAGGGTATTAACAGGGCGTGGGCAACGCGCCGGCAGGACGAGGACGATACGATCGAGTTAGAAAACGGAAGGCACTTGCAGCACTTAGTTGTTACATAATAAGGCTGTCTTGGAAGTATGAAATGATGATTTACAAGAGAAAAGAGATTCAGCTATTGCTAAGCCCAGTCAGGTCTGTTCAAAAAACTCAGTAACGCGCATTTGTTTGTGGTTTCTATACTGGTAGGAAGTTAGAGTTGAGAACCTAATCATGACAGATACTTAATAACCGAAAGATAACTAGAAAACACAGGTGCTGTGAATTAAGACCTGTGCCCAGGTGCTGTGGTCAAAGATATCAAGGCTCACCAAAGTAAGCTGGTATTTGTACCAATACCAATAATGTTTTATATGCTTATTGGAGAAGCTGATGGATTACAATGTTAAGTTTTATGTTTTTATACTACACTCGTTTGTAAATAAATGTTCTAAATAATTAAAAATAATTCCCTACCAGCAGTTTTCGATCTAAACAAATTAGAAAGAAAGAAAGAAGAAAGAAAAAACGTTTATTGATTCTGAACATCGCAACAGATAAAAACATACAGAACAAAGTGGTTAGGAAAAAAATAATTAAAACAAACAATAGAAAAACAAGAATAATTTCCACCAGGTAGCAGTGTCACGATGTCCAAAATTAAATGGACCCCACTCAGCTAATGCCTGGACCTGATAGGCTCAGACGCTGATTTTCAGTGGTACCAACTGAGTGGACACACGTGGAATTACTTGGGGCAAGCATTGAAGCAGCATACGGGGCTTTATTATACGACCACCACTCCTGCAAGCTGACTACCGACTGCAAATAAGAAAATATTCAAACTTCTTTATTTCTTATAAACTTTTCCATTCTATTTTATTTGCATTCTTAGTTGTAGTGTACAAGTAAGTTAGTTTATACATCCGTGTAGAGCATGGTTGTTTTTGTTCTATTATTAACTAACATTTATCTTTTTCTATGCTTTATTTAACTTTAATTGCTCCTTGTTATTTTCACAATGACGGGATTGAGCAAGCGCAAGTTACACCAGGGACTTCAAAGGCGGTTTCCACCATGCAGGAGCCCTCTTCAGATTATGAGGATAACCACGATAGGGATTTGATTCCAAGACTTCATTTCATGAAGTAAACCTCTTGGAGACCGATCTTTTTATGAATGTTTAACTGGGTGGAAGAAAGAAAGAAAGAAAAGCTTTTTATTGGCCTTACAGTAGGCTATTAAAAATAACAAATAAAAATTAAGTTAAAAAAAACACACAAAACAATTTAGGTGTACACAGCACAGAGAAAAAATATACATACGAAAAACAATGAGCCTACAATGTGAGGAGGATACAAAAACCAAAATCTGTTGCCATTCATAAGTGAAGGATAGCGGGCCAGGTAGGGAAAGTGTCTTCCAGCTCTGAGACGAGCGCCCCGGCAAGTGCGTCGCGAAGAACTCACAGGTGAGTTTTGGTCTTTCATCTTTTTGATTTGATGTTTGGAAGAGTAAGAGAAACCTCTTTTCAATGTGGGTCTGAACCTATTTAACGTTTTTAAGTCGCGCAGCGGCGGGGGCAGATCGTTTCAGCACCGTGCAGCAGCGAATCTGAAAGACCCACGGAATGCCACCGTGCGATGCCTTGGGGTTGCGAAGATGTAAGTGCACCCTCTTCTATGGCACGCTTTACGCTCTTGAGCCCACATAAGCCAGGGTGGACATTGAACAATCTCTCCTGAACTTTCGAGTGTTTGGACGAAGGTGGTACATGCTGGCCTAACAAATGGCTGATCAATCGTTTCTTGGCGCGATTTGTATCGCTCTGTTTTTGTCTGCTGTGTACTGTACTAGTCGAGACAATGCCGGTTCTAGAGTGTGGAAATAAAAATCCTAATAATTTCAAGAACTGCAATATTAGTGGATTGTCTGAATAACATATGACGCACAAACCTTTCAACCTTAACAATGAATATAAATATGGCAACAAAAATAAATTCAGCATTATCGGTTGTTTTGCTAACCGTAAGCGCTATCGACCGTTTGCGTCGGAAATTGATAGGAATTATAAAGATGGCGGACCGTTGCGTCTGCGCACCGAAATACGCAAATGCTTAGGGTTGGTTAGCTCCGGCGAAAATTAAATGTTGAATAAGGTTTTTTTTGCTGAACTAACCCGTTGTGTAGAGTTACACTATTTAACTTTTGTTTTTGCATATCCCTTTATTTTTATTTTTAGTTTAAATTAATAAATAAATGTTAGTTTCTAACGACTGCACTTAGATTTAAGGTATTAATGATGCTAAGGAAGAGTGGCTCGCTCTGACACAGGTGCTTATTTTGTACTTACTAGAGGGAGTCCACAACTAATTTGTTAAATGTTATCTGTTACTGAATAAAAGATAAGATAAGATAAGAAACACTTTATTGCACACAAACACAACAGAGAAATTAACACAGAAGAAAACATTTAAGAGACAATGTACAATTTAGGCGGTCTTATTGCTAAAAGCAATCTCTTCCAGACAACCCACAGAACATAAACATTTTTTTTTATATATTTGTTTACTATGCATAATAAGTAGACATTCAATATCAGAGTCTTCATTTCACTTGCCTTTAAGGTTCATCTGTGTTTGACTTGTTACCTATGCGCTAAAGCTTGCAAACTAAGTTTTAGTAGGTAGGCATACACATATTAATAACTTGTATTAAAAAAAACACGCATTTGACGATGTTTTTTTCTCATTTTATGCTCAATTGCTGGCTCGTGTGACCCATACTATAGGCAGGGCGGGTAATTAGAGGTAAGCAACATCCACATCATCGCACTATGTGCCCTAAATCAGAGTATCATAAATCATTTCTTAGTTATCCGAAACATCGTAGTAGACGCCCTGGCTTGTCCACCGTCATACCCCACTAGTAAGTAAGCAATATCCTCTACATACATCTCTATAGGCATAGTTAACATTGTTATCATGTCATGATGAATATTTAATAGTGTCCGAGTCATGATAAGATATCGACGTTGGCCGGCAGCCGGCCAAGTGTTTGCTATAAGTCAGACCACGAGACACGCACTTAGTCAATGGCTGACATGGAATTGCTAAGGACAGACGAAGCACTTTGTTATCTGTTGGCGCTTGCATCATATCATTTGCTACAACCTCATTTAGATCAAGAAATATGAACATAACTACACACTACACATTAAGTAGCTGTTTTTTTTTAATATACAGGATGTTACAAAAATACCCCTAAAAACTGAAGAAGGTTATACGAACTCCTGAAAGGAGTTCCTTGTTAGTTTCTTACAGTCGTAGCTCTTAATTGGATTTTCGAGTAAATTAACCTAAAATAAAAACATCGATCATACAAACATCCAGCACGAATTTGGGTTCATGGACCCAAGTTGACCATAACCGGGAGTGACCAGAAGCGACCTCCTTTGTTCACGCCCCTACGTTATAAATCGAATTAATATCGTCATTTTGGTAAACATTTTGTAATCGCAATTCAGAAATAACGAGTCAAATACTTCACACAACTTAAATATATTTACTTCTAACTGAACCGCCGAATACGGTTGATTAAATTGGGCGAGAAAACCCCTTTTTACTTCGAAAATAACAATTAACAATTCTACAAAACAAAAGCCAAACAGAATAATTTCAAGTTTTTTCTGACAACATCTTTTTTTTTTAATGTCACGCTCGTCTTTGGAGGCTTGCCGCTTGCTAGTATCGCAAACCTCCACTGTGGCGCTGACGTCGCTTTGGCTGTTCACGCACGATTCTTCCAGCAAAGTAGCGCTGACAGTCGGATTGCCAACACGGCCATTCTGCCTGGTGCCTGCCCCAGGCGCCCCGCGAGTTAAGATGAAATACTGAAACACATAAGTACATTAAATTTAGCCATGTTGCGGTTATTTTACCGTCCTATGATAGCACATTCCATCATGCCAAATCTGTGTGATGTGTAACTTTACTATTACTTGCACTTAAAGGGACATTACCACACTTAAGTGAACAAAGCTTATCATAACGACTACACTTATCTTAAAGGGACTTTGCCACACTTAAGAGACCAAATTCGTTATAGTAGCTTATTATAACGACTCCACTTAAAGGGACTTTGCCACACTTAAGAGACCAAGTTCGTTATAGTAGCTTATAAGCATTCGCACTTAAAGGGAACAAGTTGATCATAATGGCTTATAACCACTCGCACTCAAAGGGCAGTTCGCCACACTTAAGCGTACCGATATAGTTAAAAAGCTGATCAATCTATTATTATTATTATTTTTCACATCACTTCAGATTTACAATGATGTAGAGCACACGACATGAACAACGAATTTACGTATTTTATCTTGACTCGAAAATCATCTAACTAGTTCCAAAAATCCAATAAATAAAGTTAGTAAATGTGCTTAAATTACTATTATGTTAAATGTTTATGCTACATAATAGAAATATCTCACAAATAATATGCTAAAGAGTTTCCAAAGAGGTGACGGTCTGGACAATTTACCTACTTTTATAATCATGTTTACCTTGCCAACACGAGATAATGAACAAACCGACCGGGACCGATTTAATCACATTCCCATTCGTCGATCCTTATCCAAGGCTTCATATTTTCAACCGCAGCTACACCAGTATATTTTTTTGCACTTCGTTCACTGCCTTTTACATCCGTCACCTCATATCTGTCATTACCGAGTACCGTCTTAATTCTGAACGGGCCCTTAAAGGCGGGTAGTAATTTCCGGCTATGCCCATCATTGTTCTTGCTTTGAATTTTTATTAGAACCAAATCGCCTTCCGTATAGATTCGGGCTTTAGTTCTTGCTTTGTCAAATCTAGCCTTTTGTGACTCTGCATTGGACTTAATGTTTGCATCTACTCTCTTACGCAACTCGGTCACATCTAAAGTAAGATCATCTCCATCAATCGGTGGCGCGAGACTATCACTATCAGTGCGTAGTCGGTAACCAAAAAACACTTCGCTGGGAACAGCTTTTGTCGTTTTATGAACAGTGCTATTAATTCCCTGTTGTAAAGTTTTTACGTACTGATCCCAACTGTCGTCTGTGGTATTGGCCCCAATAGTTTTTAACGATTCTAAAATTGTTTTGTTAAAACGTTCTACCTGTCCGTTAGACCGAGGCATTCCAGTAGCTACGGTGTGCAGACGAATATTTCTCTGAGAACAATAATGTGTGAATTCGTGTGATGTAAATGCACTTCCAGCGTCTGAAATGATCCTTTTAGGATTTCCAAAAGTTTTTGATATATGTTCTAATTCCTTAATTGTGCATGAGGTTTTTGTAGATTTAATTGCCGAAATAAAAACAAATTTTGTGAAGGCATCCACGACAACTAACAAATATTTGTTTCTATTTGTAGTTTCCACAAAGGGGCCTAAATTTTTTTTTTTTTTTTTTTTTTTTTTTATTTGTTTATTTGTTAAATGGTCAAGATGGAGTGTATGAAACGGTTGAGCATATTTTGGTAATGGGTATAACTGGCCTTCTTTAGCACCGCCTTTATTCTTATAATATATGCAATTGATACAGTTTTTAATGTATTTTTTTATCACATGACGCATGCGTGCAAACCAATATTGAGACGCGATACGCTCTAGAGTTTTGTCTACAGAAAAATGACCCAAGTCATCATGATTGCATTTTATTATCTGCCAAATGCACTTTTTTGGTACCACCCACCGTCGACCCTGAGTCGTTCTTCTGTACACTTTTCCTCCTAATAACTCGTATTTGTCGAAAATATCTTTATTACTCTCGGCTTCTCCTGACTCTAATAGGGTCCTGATTTTTTGTAACTCTTCATCCTGCAATTGTACAGAGAGCAACCAGTCTGCCTCTGTTATCGACATTATTATTTCTGATTCAGATTTTTCTCCAGAAGGCACAGGGTTACGGCTTAAAGCATCTACGTGTGACATCCGTGTGCCTTCGCGGTGAAGAATCTCAAACACAAATTCTTGGGTAGACAGGACCCAACGCGCAATGCGAGGGATAATGTCCTTCTTTGTTAAAGCATATCTAACTGCATTGCAGTCCGTTACAATTTTGAACACAGACCCTAACAAGTACAATCGAAATTTTTGGAGGGAGCAGACAACAGCAAGTAATTCTAATTCAAATGAATGATATTTTTTTCGTCAATGGTAGTTTGTCGGCTATAATAGTGGACAGGTTTCTCTCCGTCGCCTGTAACTTGCATTAGAATACCTGCTATTCCTTCCCTACTTGCGTCCGTGTAGAGGACGTTTTCTTTTTCAGGGTCGAATATTGATAAAATACTGTCTGACGTTAAAATGTTTTTTTAAAATGTGAAAACTTTTATCATGTGTAGAGTCCCAGGACCAAGCAGTGTCCTTTTTTAACAGCTTCGTTAACGGTGCAGAGAGCAAAGCACAGTCTTTAATGAATTTTCTGAAATAACTTATTAGACCAAGGAACTGTCGAAGCTGATGCACCGTTCTCGGCACTGGGAAATTCTGCACAGCCACTAGTTTAGATTCGTTTGGCATCACGCCCTTTGAATTTACTTTATAGCCTAAAAATTGAATTTCTTTTTTAAAGAAATGACACTTTTTTAGGTTAAGTGTCAGTCCATTTTCTTTAAAAATTTGTAAAACTTTCTCTAACAAGCTTAAATTTTGCTCTACTGTGTCAGTTATTAAATAAACATCATCAAGGTAAACAATAACATTGTCGAATCTCAAATTCCCAAATACTCTATTCATCATTTGCTGAAAACAAGATGGTGCATTTGCCAATCCGAACGGAAGTCTGAGAAATTCGTAGTGTCCGTCTTCCGTGATGAATGCTGTTTTCTCAACTGACTGTTCATTCATTAATATCTGGTAATATCCGCTTTTTAAATCTAAACTAGTAAAGCACTTACGCCCCTGTAAGCGGTCTATAAGGTCGTCGATGCGGGGCATTGGATATTTATCTTTGACTGTTATTTTGTTCAACTGTCGGTAATCAATGCAGAGCCTTTTTTCTCCATTCTTTTTGTTGACGAGCAAAGCCGGGCTTGCATAAGGTGAGTGGCTTTCGCGTATTATATTATTATCTAATAACTCGCCAACTAATTCACGAATCACCTGTCTATCTGTATGAGAGGCTCTAAAGGGTCTGCGTTGAATAGGTTGAGTATCGGTTAATTTTATTGTCATTTCGTAATTATTTGCTTTCCCTAGTTCACTAGTATTTGATGCCACACAGTCTTTATATTTTTGAAATAGTGTAATCAACTCATTTCGGTGCGAATCTGTATCTAAGTTAACAATATCTAATTTGTTACAAAACTCTGTAAACGCAAAAGCATAATCGAATCTAAGCACATCACCTACTCGTGAGTACATTATATTATGTCGTTCAGTAACATTTCTACCAATCAAAATGTCGCAACCCGCCAAATCATCGATAACATAAAACTCTACATTTGCTAACTTTATTTTATATGTTACCGTCTTAGAATTTATTTTTGAAAATCCTTGTAATAAAATCGGAGATGGAAGGAGTATACTTTCTAAGCAGAGTTTCTTTGCTAAAGTATCTGATATCAGTGAACAACTACTACCGGTGTCGATAAATGCTTCTTGCGCTAGTTCGTTTATAAAAACAGTTTTAACAAACTTGCTACGTGGATCGGGGGTAGCCGTCGAGATAAATTTTGTTTCCTGTTTTTCTGGCTGTGAAGCATTCATTTTTACAAAACACCTTGACTCTACATGGCCCTGCTTTCCACAGTGCTCGCATTTATTTAATTCACAAGCAGATTTCTTATGATTGCCACCGCAGATATAACACTTCATCATCCTACGATGTTGAACCTGACTAGAGCTTTGATGTTTAATGTTAGAGTAAGTAGACTGACCAGCTGAGCTAGTAGAAGGCAAAGAATATGTAGCGGATGTCATTGTATGTGTTGTTGTCGGACTAATTCCCTGTTTAGATTGATTATCCCGTAAATTTGTATTGATTTGTTTAGAACTTCTTGATTTAAAAAGTCGTCCGTGTAAAAAATTTGCTAAACTATCACATGTAACAAAATTATTCGCCTCAAGTGATGCTCCCACACAACCGTCACCTATATTTCCAACAACTATTGAAATTATATCTTGTTCAGTGAACCGCAAGGATAATCTATCGATTTTTCCTTTCTGTTCAAAATAAAATTCATATAAAGATTGATTTTCAACAGGTTTCCGATCAATTATTTCTTTCAAGAGTTCGTACATATTGCGGCGTATTTGGAAGCTAGAAGATAATTTCTCCCTCCAATGGCTCCAATTCCAAGACGGCCATTGGTAATCAGTACGCAAAAGGGAATCATACCATACTTTAGCGGAACCCTTCAATTTGTTGAGCGCCTGATATCGAATGGTCTCATCGGACCAAGCAAACATTCGAGAGTAAGAATTAATAATTTCCAGCCAAGCGTTAACATCATCTCTTAAAGGGTCAAAATCAGGGATAATTGTATTCAAGGTGAAAACATTATTTGAACTCACAGTTCCGGTGTCAGATTGCCTTGATACCTTTTTCCTGGGTGGAGGTGACGGAGTTCTATCACGGCTGGTGCTGCTTGAACTCGATGTCGAACGAGCGCGTTTCCTTTTTGGGCGTTTGCATTCCTTACGTCTTTTGCCCATATTTGGAGAAGTTCGGTATCACACTTTCTGATGTAATCGCAATTCAGAAATAACGAGTCAAATACTTCACACAACTTAAATATATTTACTTCTAACTGAACCGCCGAATACGGTTGATTAAATTGGGCGAGAAAACCCCTTTTTACTTCGAAAATAACAATTAACAATTCTACAAAACAAAAGCCAAACAGAATAATTTCAAGTTTTTTCTGACAACATCTTTTTTTTTTAATGTCACGCTCGTCTTTGGAGGCTTGCCGCTTGCTAGTATCGCAAACCTCCACTGTGGCGCTGACGTCGCTTTGGCTGTTCACGCACGATTCTTCCAGCAAAGTAGCGCTGACAGTCGGATTGCCAACAATTTGATGTCCGTTTTTATCGTAACCGTTAAAGATATGAAAAAAGGGACAACACCTACTATTTCAGATTCATTCACTTTCTTTGCCATTTCAGTCTTTAGGATTATTTTTGAAACAGCCTGTATTTAACTGTAAATTGTGGGTGTTTCCTATATTATGTATGTACGTACATATTTCCAAAAAATGAAGTGTAAGTTTGTTCATCCGTTGTCTTATCCCGAGACAAGATAAGACGGCGCTGTGTGGAATAATATCCAATGAAATTTATTTAGCTAACACAAATGGTGACTCTCTATTTAGGTTGTTTAATGTACGTGAGGTTGTTTGATATTTTTTTATTGACATTTTGGAAGAAGCAAGTGTCGAAGCGAGTATTACAAGACTTCACTGACACAAAGCAAGCTGTCACTGCAGCATTAACATTCTCCATAGCCGATCCTGCGCAAATCGCGACGCTTGCGCAGCGACCGGCGCGGGCGGCGGCATCTTAAGCACCTCATAACAACCATTGTTTTGGCCACCATTCACAATGTGTGGACGCACATTTACACTCGAAAGCAATGCACTCTCCGAAATTGTTTGAAACATGCTATCGGTTTTTTATCGATTGACGACCATCTACCATGATCTTATGCAAAGATGTGTTGCGTGGAAGCTATTACATGGCGAATTATAACAAATATTATGGAGAAGCCCAACCATCGAGTCATTTATTATAGTTATGCAAGTAAATTTTAACACTTTACATGCTCAGTTTTGGGTAAAATAGTTTGAACCAACTTTAAAAATTAAGACCTTATGTAGGTAAACTATTTTGTGTGAAATAAATATCATTTCATTTCATTTATTAGCATGTTGCTCAACAGTCCCGAGGTCTTGGCCAAATGCAACCAAATGAAATCTCATATTATTAACCTTTGCTGCGTTAGTTGATAATCATGAACGTAAACCAGGAGCAATGCAGTTCTTCAATAAAACTGGACCCTTGCACAATTCATGAGAATTCTAGCGATGAATCCTAAATTTATAAAGAAAGTAAAAAGTTGTTATAAATTCAAGTTCCTAGCACTGCTCCACTCTTCTCTCTCGTTATTTCTCTACAATGCTTGAACCTTAGTTATCTAGGCGCAAAGTGACACAGGCCAAGTGTATTAGTACACTTTGACAGTTTGGTTCACCAATGCACTTAAGTCATTTTTTATATGGCATGTGACACATGGTGTTTAGCTTACTGTATGAATACGTGAGCTAATGCCTTGCGCAAGTCAAGGCACACAAAGAGGCAAACGTTCCAAACGATATAGACATCGCAATAAGTTATAAATAGCCCTCTTGATCATCAAGTGAGTGTCCTGGCAGGATCCATGGGAACTAGCCGTCTAATTGTGCAGCTCGTCTCCGTGCGCAGGAGTCTTGCGCGGTCACGTGCGCGATAGCATCGCAGACGCTGCCGCTGGCGCCATCTGTCCGCTAAACACATGCAAATTGGATTTTTATACTCGCTCTCGGCGATCACGTAACCACAGTACGGTACAGGGCTGCCAAGGGCAAGGTTCTGCCTGGAGCAAGTCAGTTCTTATTTCCTAATCCTAATCTGACTCTTGTTGTTTTTTGGTCCATGAGAAAACTCCAAACCTTTTTAAACCCCTCTCACTGGCAAAACTTGGCAGGGGATTTATTTCATAATTTAAGTACTCTAGGAAGGGTACGACTCAAACATCTGCACATTATGGATGAGACTGATTGGCATCTGATGTGTTTTAAGTGGTCAATACGGGTTACCACCTTTATACGGGATTCCGGTCTACGGATTAGAATGTTTAACATTTGCGACAATCTATAGTGTTTTAATATTAAGAATCCGTATAGAATTCGTTAGTTCTTTTCCACCACTTTTGGCAGACAGCCCTGGTGTGGCCCTCGTACGATTCCTCGACAGTGAACCTCTTTGAGGGACCGCAGACCGTCGGTCACCGAGTTTCGTTACGATTTATATTTACTAACCGGGGAACATGATAATTTGCATGAAAACGTCACATGTAAGTGTAGCTAAATCACGCTTGATTGCAACCGCAGATACTTACTAAGTAAGGGTTTTAACGGGATACCTAAAAATAAAATTGTACCCGAGGTATATAAGAACATAATCATCAGCTGCAATTATGACATCTACTCGACATTTTCCACCCAGCTATAACAAGGGATAATTATAAGATATTTAAACGAAGAAAATTGCATTTATTTTTCAGTTTATTTTACTGTTTGCCCCATTGACAATCGCAGTCCATGAAAGACTTTGTTTTCCGTCTCTCATGTACTTAGACTATCAGGAGAAAGAAAGAAAGAAAGAAAGAAAAAATATTTATTCAGGAACCACAACAATAAGTAAAAATACATTTCTTAAAAGCTAACTTATTATCTCTAAGATTATAGATAGATATTATATTAGATAGTGAGTCGACCGCTGGTCCTCCCTCGTGTTCCTATCACTAGCTATTAGATATTTGTCATGTATGCCTGTTTCTTGCTGGACATCATTACCACTTATTACAGTGGGAAGAAGTAACTTTCCTTACATTACGCCTTCCCGGTCAGTTGAGTTAGACAAAATGAAGTTAACTACGTCTTTTTCGGAACCTTTACTGCTATCTACATCTTCGTAATACTATCGAGCGCTCTAGAGCCTTTCTGCTTTCATCCTTTTACATTTGATATTATAATTAAATTCTCCTTAGTAACAGGTATTATGAAAAAAGCCACACTTCACAAGAATAAGTCCTACTTCACTGAGCTGAAATGAATGTTTTTCTTTAAAAATTGTGGCCAAAAATTTGTGCAAAACGTCACCTGACGCCGCACTTGTGAGGCTATTGATTATCGTACAGTATTCTAAATATAGGCAATCTCTCTGCTGGTCGATGGCAACAGGCCTGTTGCTGCGGTCACGGCTAGAGAGCGGCTGGTAGCACGTACTCCGTCCACCTGCTTGCGTATGCGCCGTCGCCGCGGCGCGGAATCACAATACGGCGGCTATAACTCCTACCGCGCGCACCGGAATCGACAAATAGGCTGCGACGCTTGCAGCCACAGGCATGCGACAATAAGACTTTGTGTATCTTTCGAAAGGTACTGGGCTCGGACAAACTTAGTTTTTTAATCATAATTGGAACACTGAAACTTTTGGAAGAGGAAGGCCTGGGCCTTGACAAACGTTTCTTGAACAAGTTCAAGAAGTTGTTTAGTGTTAGTAGTATCTTTAACCGACGAGCATGTATGAAAAGATTAATGTGTGGAAGAAGCGAAATGTATAACGTCAGGATCGTAGAAAGTGGAAAGATCTATCCACGGAACGGTCTGCCTACTCTTAGGAAGGAGGCGTGATATTTCTGTATGTTTTGTAACAATCAAAGGCAGTCAACACTTCGGTGGGAGCTAAAATTAAAAAGAAAATATTTACTTAGATATTTTTATTCGGTTCTGGTATTTATTTATGGCTACTAAAGAGCGCCCTCCTCGATATCCTGAGGATCTGGATTAAAATGACACGAGCAAAGCTGCCTGGTGGTAACCAAACATTACCGTCGCAACACCACCGGGCACTTACAACACCAGAGATACGAGTATCGCCTGCGCGTTGCTGACCCTGTACGAAGCTTTACAAACTGTCTTTAGAAATCGCTGTCACTGCAAGAATTGACTTGTACTCGGATCTATACGAGACCATGGCTGTTACAGGCGTGAGTGTATATCAGTTTTGAGCCCCGAACGACGGCGAGTGGTGTGGTGACTGCCATTGTTTTGAACAAAGTTCGTTGTCTACATGGTTAAAAATTATTTTACCTATACGTTAAATACGTATTTTTTCAAGAGGAAGCTTTCACGGGGACTGCAGGACCGCTGTTCTGACAGTATTAGCACTACTGAAGAGGTAATTACGTCACCTCAAGCCTGTTAATTAAAACATTCCCACAAGATCATCGTTATCTCTTTGTCCGTATTTTTCAAAGAAAATCGATTTCGGCTACCATCTTGATTCCTACCTATTGAGTTGCAGACCCATTTCCAAATTGAAGACTTCTGCATGGTGACCGCGATCGAAAATGGATGAACAGAAATAACGAAACAATTAAATGCCTTTATTTTTAAAGCTAATCGAATTTAGTAGCCAAGTATACATTTGAAAGTCATAATGTTATCCTAGCACAGGTACTCATCGTAACTTTGGAAGGTTGCTTGTAAGTAGTCGTTACAAGTTCTAAAACTACATTATATTGAAATAAATATATAGCGATTCGGCAAACCTTACTGGATTTGGAATAAGATGTAACAGAAAAACGGGATATTCCTTTCTCCGCTGATTTGATAGTTGATTTTATGAATTTAAATTAAATATGGTGAGCGACGTGTGTTTTGCAAATTCCTTATGGTTTTTCAGATAAATTTAAAATAACTGAGTATAATAAAAACAACTTTTCATTCAGTTTTGAGTAGGTATCATGCATTTATTCCACCTAGGAACCGAAAACGTTTAGACCACAAAAAACACATTAAGTGACTTCTATTTTTGAATAACGTCCGCTTTTTTTGGTTTCATGAATTTTGAGTTCAAATTCATACAGCATATTGAATACAAATTCGTGGAAATATTTAGGAAAAGGTAACCCCAACCTTGTTATCGACATATTACATTTAAAATACTTTTTTGTACATTTCAAAGAAATACATTTGTAATGTAAAATCGGCGAAGATAAATTGATCTCCCACATGTTCCATAATAAATAAAGGAAATGCTTATGTGTAAAATGACGTCAGCTCAGACTCCTCTTGCCTACAACATGGGCCTACAGTAAAATATGCTGTCGTGATGAACCTAAATGAAATTATTCATAATAGATTGCAGAGCCTCAAGACTGCCTCTGACACATTTAGTATGAAAAATATGTCGAATTAGACAGTTGAGACTCAATTACTTGGGGCTCTGATCTGTCTGGTGTGTCTTTAGTTCTACAATACTAGAGCAAAATCACTTTCACTGTAAACCCTAATTTTGAAAATAGCGTCAGGAGGCAAGACCCTCTGTACTTATAGGTACTAGATCAGAGTATTTTATGTTGTATTGGTTTTTCAGGGTTATTTTTGTTTTTATCTGAATATTAGTTTCCGATTACTTGTTTGCTGTTTGTTTGTTAGGTATATTTTTAAATTACCAAGAAGTTTTAAATCTTGTTATAATTATAATACTGTAATGCCATTCACAGATATATCACGTTGTTTTTATCATTTAGGTGTTTAAATGTTCATTCGCTAATGGATTTTCAAGACTGAGCTATTCCGAGCCCTGAAAGCTAAAACATTAGACCAATTGTTTCAGAATTTGACACAGCTGCGGTCAATATTCACCGGAGTGTTGTTTGAAGACTTAAATATCTACCTACTCCTTCTGGAAAAAACCTGCCTCGCTGAGGGCCAGTTTCCGCCGTCCATCTTTGGGTCTAATGTTTTCCTGCTAGTTTCACATTTGGATCTGGTAGCCCTAGTCACACGGAGGAGAGTGTTTTTACGTTTCTACGTTATAGGCGGCGCCTGCGCACTGCGCAACGCATGTGCAATGCTAATGGCCCAGGTGGGCCAACAAAAACGCCTAACGCAAACGCTAACTATTCGATACCATTTTTATTCACGCAGTGTGCTTGCATTACCAAAAAACACACCATTATAAACCTTATAACATTGACGGAAGCCTCAATATGTGCACCTTTCCAGCCGACATGTGTTGCCCTATAATTGTCTCTAAAAACGCCAATGTCATCGAGCTTCAGGATGTGCAAGCGCGTTTGAAGAATTTAAACTGACAATTTGAGCGCCGAGTTTTAAATGGTTGCACCCAATCGTAAATGTCTTACTTTATTACAGGACCTATACCTGTATATTTCGCACATAAAAATCTACCGTTTGACGATTCACTCAATCAAGTTTACAAGGATTCTCAAATGTCAGTTATAGGTAAGCACACCTTTTTATTGCTTCGCAACAAGGATAAAAGAAAAGTAGGAAAAAAGTTTAAAAAATTGAGACTTGTTTGTAGTTGTTAGACGACAGTCTGAGTCTTGAACATTCATCACTGACTTAGTCATTAAACTTACCGAAAGTTGTCAATTTTATGGCTTTTTCGTGTTGTGTATGACATGTAGGTGGGGAGGGGGGCTGTTCCGTCGTGGTGGGAGCGGGAGCGAAGGTCTCGTCCCGCCAGGAAGCCACGTCGCCAGTACGTGCCGCCCGGTCTGCAGCAGACCCTACTCAAACTTACATCACTTGATACTTGATGCAGTGTGTACGTCGATGGATTCTTTAATTGGCCTGTATACAAACGATGACGACAGTTTCTAGAGACAAACACGTTTCAGAAAATGGTTTAACGAATCTCACTATCGTTACTTTTTATAATGCTTCACAACATCTTTCTCTCTTACATTAGTAACATATAAATGCGAAAGTTTGTATGTTTGGATGGATGGATCTCTGTTGCTCTTTCATTTAAAACTTACTGAATGGCTTTTAATTAAACCTTACAATAATATATAGCTTATACATCAGGACAAGACTACGATTTAAAAAAAATAGTTTATTTTTTTCAACTAGTGTCGACGCGGTCGTTGTCGCCGGCGGCCGCTATTTAATGATATAATATTGCTCCCGACTTGCTAATGAAAGAATAAAAACTGACTCAGGTAATGGTCCTCCTCCTGGCCTGCTATTCCAAGTATCAAATATTTTTTTAATAAAAGATATAAATAGTAATTCGTGGTATGTGCGCTATGAAAAAGATTAAGCGCTGCCAAAAAAATATGCCCATTTTGGCTTTTAATACGATTCCTAATAACACTCACAATGGTGGCGTTAGTAATCGGTCAAAGGATCAAGATTGCTCGAGCGCGTCGGCGCAGGAGTCGCACGGAGCCTCCGCTGACAAACTCAGCACGATGACGGCTCACTCTTTAATAAGTCTAGTAAACGATATCACAACAACTGACTCATAGGACATGCAAGACTTGCGAATTACTGCTACCTGCTACCTACTCTTGAAGTAATATTTTAAGATTCATGGTTAACACCGGTTGCAGATTTACACCTTCAGGCATATATGCCTGAAGGTAGACGAGAGGCAATGGTTAATGGAGGTTTAGAGGAGAGTGGCGTTGAAAAGAGTTCCTCTTTTCAACGCCACTCTCATAGGCTTCCGCCTATACCCATCAAGGGGTGTTGCTGGTGAGCTGGAATGATGATGATAACAAACTACTCTTAATGAAATCCTGACATGATTGACATGATTCGACAGCATTTATAGCAAATGACCATTACCAGGCACATGACATCATTACCAGGTCATTACCAACCTATAATTGTCGTCATCACCGGTAGGGCCTAAATTTCGAAATTGAATATCTTTGAAAGTATTGACTACAGGGAAGTGCCTTAAACAGAAATTAAGTAGTTTTTTTTAAGTTTTTTGAGAAAACTTTGAAATGATTAGTGTAAACTCATTTTTAAAAAACCATCAAAAATAATTTCTGGAGAATCGATTTAGGTTGATTTACCCATATGCGACGTTTTGGTCGACAACAAGTTGTGACAATCTATTGCTGTAAGCCTCATGAGAAAACTCTAGGTAACTCAATGAGCAACGGCTCTTTAGAGCATGAAGAATTGGATCAATGTTTCGGAATCAAGAAAAAGGATAACTTAGCATAAAGATGAACTAAGATTTTGTGACTAAGGTGAAATAGCAGGTCACCGGGTCCTAGACAGAAATTCCTGATTTGCCAGCCTACTGCCACCTCAGTTTCCCGCACTTCCAAATGCCGAACTGGTATTCCACCGAATAATCTCATTCTGGACTTTGTCCCTCAGCGAGATCCCGAGCCACTCAAGTAACTAAATAATAACACCTAGTAACAGAACCGAAAATCTTTTTGTGATATGCGAAACCCCAGCCACGGTGCGTTTGATCAGTCTAGCTAGACATTTCTGTTAACAATATTTTTGAAGGTTCCCCTTAATATTGTTAAACCACACATCTTCGCGTCCTTCCCATAGGAACGATGAGAAAATCGTAAAAAAGTGGTAAAAAGTCGATGCACGTCTGCGCCTGGGCATCACGTCGCCGCGCTTCCGGCGCGAGATAAGGGAGGGCGGTCACGTGGCCAGCCCTTCCCTAACTACTTCCTAATATTGTAATTTTATAAAAGGTAGGAAAGGAAAACTGGAAGTCAGCTTGAATGGTGTGATGGATATGATATGATATGTAGATGTCTACTTGTTGTGAAAAACTAAAAAAATAACTTTAAATTTTATAATAACTTACTAGCTTCTGGCCGCCGGCCTACGGCCGACTCGCGGCCATAAGCTAGGTCTGCGACGCTGGCCGCTCCGGGGCTTCGCCCCTCCCGCGGCTGCGAGGCCCCCGGGGGCCTCGCCGCAGCTCGGCCTTCGGCCTCGCATTTGTGTGACGATGGGGTTGCAGTTTCGCGAATGGCGCTCTCGTTCTTTTCTGGGAGGAAGGTGTTTTAGCAAAAGAATCCTAGTGCGGGGTTGGCCGCTCCGGGCTTCGCCCTCCCGCGGCCGCGAGGCCTTAGGGGGCCTCGCCGCAGCTCGGCCTTCGGCCTCGCAGTTGCTTGTAATTGGGTTAACTGTTCCGGAACAAAACTCTCGTCCTTTTCTGAGTGGTTGTTGTTTAAGCAAAAGGATCCTAGTGCGGGCGCTCAGCCTACGGCTTCGCGAAGTTACTTGAAGGTCAGCGATGGACGCTCCGGGCTTCGCCCTACGAGGAGTTCGGCCTCCGGCCTCACAGTCAAAGCTCGGCCTGCGGCCTCGCTGGGGGTTGAAAACCAACGCTCCGGGCTGCGCCCAACGCGTAGTTCGGCCTTTGGCCTCACGCTCGGAGCTCGGCCTCCGGCCTCGCCTTTTAGTGACTGAGGCAATTAACTTTGAGCTTCACCGTGTGCGGGCGCTCAGCCTGCGGCTTCGCGAAGTTAGTTGGGCCGACATGGGGGACGCTTCGGGCTTCGCCCTACGCGGAGTTCGGCCTCCGGCCTCACATTAGAAGCTCGGCCTGCGGCCTCGCAATTTTTTCAATTTTTCGGTGAAGATTCCCAAGAATTTTTCATACAAAGAAGCACTTACAGAGACTCCCAGTACATTTAGTATGGGATGTCTTAGTATGGAAGGCAAAAAGTTGACTGCCCTTAATTCGTACTGCAAGGGGGTAAAATACCCTTAAATGGGTCAAATCGATATAAGTGGATAGTTTTGAACAGGATGACATACTTTTTTTTAAAAAACAAAGCAATTTTGTTTTTCGGATAAATCTCAGAATTTGCCCTGAAAATGGGGTAATTTTTTTTAGCATGCTGTAGGCCTTACTAAACCTGACAAAAAACTCAATTAACATTTTCCTGTAAAATGACGACAACTACCTGAAAAAACAAATTTAGTGAATTTTAAAAAAGACATATTTTGAAATGGCCGCCAGTGTACCTGCCATATTGAATTCTTGAAATTTTAGACTTCTTGTGCAATGTCAGTTATTTTGCACGAAAAACGGTATCTTTAGTTTTTTTCTATCTTGCTCACAACTCCCTTAAGAGACCTTCAAAGTGACCCCTTCCAAAAAAAAGTTTTAATCCTCATTTCCAGTGTTGCCAGTTGATTTTGATAAAAATAGTCAAATGTCATTTCAATGGCTGCATTCAACCACCTCTGGGCATTTTTGTTGCTGAAATGCCTTTATTTCTATTTTCGACTTTTTCGGGCCATTTCTCAAAAACTACTAAAGCTACCAAAAATATTTTGTAACCTGGCAACTCGCAAGCACGAGCTACACGATTGGCTAGTACATTTTATCCCTCTCAAAAATTGGCAACACCCCAAAAAGCTCAAAAAACAGTTTGAAAATCGCAAACTTTTCACAAAATGGCTGCCAGCTCGTCCGCCATCTTGAAATTTAGTAATCCCGTATTTTTCCCATAATTTGGACTATATATGGCAACACTTGGCGTTTTCACTTTTTTTCTACCATATGCGGAAGTGTCCGTCACTAACTTTAAAGACACCCATGTCGAAAATTTTATTTTCTACCATTGTTCCCAGTGTTGCCCGTCGATTTTTGCGAAAATACTAAAAGGTCATTAGGGACCTGAGTTGCCATAAAACTGCATTCAAGTTTTTTTGACAGCTGTCATATTTCTCATTTCGACTTTCCCGGGCCCTATCCCAAAAACTACCATGAATTTGGTAGAAATTCACATTCCTGGCAACACTCGAATAAATTACCCACAATCGGTGCATACTTAGTAAAACGCTCAAGTGTTGCCATCTACCGAAAAAAATACGTCAAAAATGGTCGATTTTGCTGATCGGAACAAAATGGCCGCCAGCGCCGCCGCCATCTTGGATTTTTATAATCTGTTGATGAGGATTTCATGAAGACTATACAAGCAATAAAACAAAACAAAAATTTTAAAAATCGAACATCAACTCACTTCACTATGGCATCGCAAAAAACACTCTAAAACCCATTTTTCAATCCAAGATGGCGGCGAAACAGTATTTTTTTTTTCCAAAATATTTTTTCAAGATACTCAATTTTGATATGGCAACACCCAGTAAAAAAAGAAAAAATTCAGCGCCTCAAACAAAAAAGTTAATGTCTCAAAAAAAGCCGCCATTTTGTTTTTTGAAAAAAAAAAACTCAAAAAGCTGCGTTGATAAAAATAAGAAAAATTCGCAAAAAGTGAGAATCACCCTAAAACACCTCTAAATAACTGAAAAACACCCCTGATCAGTCAGTGAGTGAGTGAGTGAGTCAGTGGTAATCGAGCTTTATATATTATAGACTAGCTTCTGGCCGCCGGCCTACGGCCGACTCGCGGCCATAAGCTAGGTCTGCGACGCTGGCCGCTCCGGGGCTTCGCCCCTCCCGCGGCTGCGAGGCCCCCGGGGGCCTCGCCGCAGCTCGGCCTTCGGCCTCGCAGTTGTTTGAGGGGGGGTTGGATGTTTCGCGGTGGTTGCTCTCAGTCTTTTCTGTGAGGTTGGTGTTTTAGCAAAAGAATCCTAGTGCGGGGTTGGCCGCTCCGGGCTTCGCCCTCCCGCGGCCGCGAGGCCCTAGGGGGCCTCGCCGCAGCTCGGCCTCCGGCCTCGCGATTGCTTGTAATTGGGTTCACTGTTCCGGAACAAGGCTCTCGTCCTTTTCTGGGTGGTTGTTGTTTTGGCAAAAGGATCCTAGTGCGGACGCTCAGCCTACGGCTTCGCGAAGTTACTTGAAGGTCGATGATGAACGCTCCGGGCTTCGCCCTACGCGGAGTTCGGCCTCTGGCCTCACAGTCGAAGCTCGGCCTGCGGCCTCGCTGGGGGTTGAGAGCCAACGCTCCGGGCTGCGCCCTACGCGTAGTTCGGCCTTCGGCCTCATGCTCGGAGCTCGGCCTCCGGCCTCGCCTTTTAATAACTGAGGCAATTAACTTTGGGCTACACCGTGTGCGGGCGCTCAGCCTACGGCTTCGCGAAGTTAGTTGGGCCGTCATTGGGGGACGCTCCGGGCTTCGCCCTACGCGGAGTTCGGCCTTCGGCCTCACATTCGAAGCTCGGCCTGCGGCCTCGCAAATTTTTCAATGTTTGTGCGATAATTCAAAGGAACTTTTCATACAAAGTAGCATTTTCAGTGACTCCCAGTACATTTAGTATGGGGTATCTTAGTATGGCAGGCCAAAAGTTAATTGCCCTTAATTCGTACTTCAAGGGGGTGAACTACCCTTAAATGGGTCAAATCGTTATAAGTGGATAGTTTTGAACAGGATAACATACTTTTTTTTTAAAAACAAAGCAATTTTGTTTTTCGGGAAAATCTCAGAAATTACCCTGAAAATGGGGTAATTTTTTTCACCATACTGTAGGCCTTACTAAACCTGACAAAAAACTCAAATAACATTTTCCTGTAAAATGACGCAAACTTCCTGAAAAATCAACTTTTGTAAATTTTTAAAATGTGATATTTTCAAATGGCCGCCAGTGTACCTGCCATGTTGAATTCTTTACATTTTACACTTTCGGTGCAATCTCAGTTATATTGCACGAAAAACGGTATCTTTAGTTTTTTCCTATCTTGCTCACAACTCCCTCAATAGACCTTCAAAGTGACCCTTTCCAAAAAAAACTTTTAATTCTCATTTCCAGTGTTGCCAGTTGATTTTGATAAAAATAGTCAAATGTCATTTTAATGGTCGCATTTAACCAGCCTAAGGCATTTTTATTACTGAAAAGACTTTATTTCTATTTTCGACTTTTTTGGGCCATTTCTAAAAAACTACTAAAGCTACCAAAAATATTTTGTAACCTGGCAACCCGCAAGCACGAGCTATACGATTGGCTAGTACAATCCATCCCTCTCAAAAATTGGCAACACCCCAAAAAGCTCAAAAAACAGTTTGAAAATCGCAAACTTTTCACAAAATGGCCGCCAGCTCGTCCGCCATCTTGAAATTCAGAAATCCCGTATTTTTCCCATAATCTGGACTATATATGGCAACACTTGGCGTTTTCACTTTTTTTCTACCATATGCGGAAGTATCCGTCACTAACTTTAAAGACACCCATGTCGAAAATTTTATTTTCTACCATACTTCCCAGTGTTGCCAGACGTTTTCTGCAAAAATACTAAAAAGTCATTAGGGACCTGAGTTACCATCAAACTGCATTCAAGTTTTTTTGACAGCTGTCATATTTCTCATTTCGACTTTCCCGAGCCCTATCCCAAAAACTACCATGAATTTGGTAGAAATTCACATTCATGGCAACACTCCAATAAATTACCCACAATCGGTGCATACTATGAAAAACGCTCAAGTATTGCCATCTACCGGAAAAATCACTTCAAAAATGGTCGTTTTCGCTAATCGGAACAAAATGGCCGCCAGTGCCGCCGCCATCTTGGATTTTTATAATCTATGGATGAGGATGTCGAGTGGACTATACAAGCAACACTATAAAATAAAAAAATTGAAAATCGAACAAGAACTCTGTTCACTATGGCATCGCAAAAACCACTCTAAAACCCGTTTTTCAATCCAAGATGGCGGCCTGGGGACATTATTTTTTTAAAAAAATATTTTTTCGAAATACCCAATTTTGACATGGCAACACCCAGTTAAAAAAGAAAAAAATCAGCGCTTAAAACAAAAAAGTTGATGTCTCAAAAAAAGACGCCATCTTGTTTTTTGAAAAAAAAAAATTAAAAAACCTGCGTTGATAAAAATAACAAAAATTCCTAAAAAGTGAGAATGACCCTAAAACACCTCAAAACAACTGAAAAACACCCCTGATCAGTCAGTGAGTGAGTGAGTGAGTCAGTGGTAATCGAGCTTTATATATTATAGACTAGCTTCTGGCCGCCGGCCTACGGCCGACTCGCGGCCATAAGCTAGGTCTGCGACGCTGGCCGCTCCGGGGCTTCGCCCCTCCCGCGGCTGCGAGGCCCCCGGGGGCCTCGCCGCAGCTCGGCCTTCGGCCTCGCATTTGTGTGACGATGGGGTTGCAGTTTCGCGAATGGCGCTCTCGTTCTTTTCTGGGAGGAAGGTGTTTTAGCAAAAGAATCCTAGTGCGGGGTTGGCCGCTCCGGGCTTCGCCCTCCCGCGGCCGCGAGGCCTTAGGGGGCCTCGCCGCAGCTCGGCCTTCGGCCTCGCAGTTGCTTGTAATTGGGTTAACTGTTCCGGAACAAAACTCTCGTCCTTTTCTGAGTGGTTGTTGTTTAAGCAAAAGGATCCTAGTGCGGGCGCTCAGCCTACGGCTTCGCGAAGTTACTTGAAGGTCAGCGATGGACGCTCCGGGCTTCGCCCTACGAGGAGTTCGGCCTCCGGCCTCACAGTCAAAGCTCGGCCTGCGGCCTCGCTGGGGGTTGAAAACCAACGCTCCGGGCTGCGCCCAACGCGTAGTTCGGCCTTTGGCCTCACGCTCGGAGCTCGGCCTCCGGCCTCGCCTTTTAGTGACTGAGGCAATTAACTTTGAGCTTCACCGTGTGCGGGCGCTCAGCCTGCGGCTTCGCGAAGTTAGTTGGGCCGACATGGGGGACGCTTCGGGCTTCGCCCTACGCGGAGTTCGGCCTCCGGCCTCACATTAGAAGCTCGGCCTGCGGCCTCGCAATTTTTTCAATTTTTCGGTGAAGATTCCCAAGAATTTTTCATACAAAGAAGCACTTACAGAGACTCCCAGTACATTTAGTATGGGATGTCTTAGTATGGAAGGCAAAAAGTTGACTGCCCTTAATTCGTACTGCAAGGGGGTAAAATACCCTTAAATGGGTCAAATCGATATAAGTGGATAGTTTTGAACAGGATGACATACTTTTTTTTAAAAAACAAAGCAATTTTGTTTTTCGGATAAATCTCAGAATTTGCCCTGAAAATGGGGTAATTTTTTTTAGCATGCTGTAGGCCTTACTAAACCTGACAAAAAACTCAATTAACATTTTCCTGTAAAATGACGACAACTACCTGAAAAAACAAATTTAGTGAATTTTAAAAAAGACATATTTTGAAATGGCCGCCAGTGTACCTGCCATATTGAATTCTTGAAATTTTAGACTTCTTGTGCAATGTCAGTTATTTTGCACGAAAAACGGTATCTTTAGTTTTTTTCTATCTTGCTCACAACTCCCTTAAGAGACCTTCAAAGTGACCCCTTCCAAAAAAAAGTTTTAATCCTCATTTCCAGTGTTGCCAGTTGATTTTGATAAAAATAGTCAAATGTCATTTCAATGGCTGCATTCAACCACCTCTGGGCATTTTTGTTGCTGAAATGCCTTTATTTCTATTTTCGACTTTTTCGGGCCATTTCTCAAAAACTACTAAAGCTACCAAAAATATTTTGTAACCTGGCAACTCGCAAGCACGAGCTACACGATTGGCTAGTACATTTTATCCCTCTCAAAAATTGGCAACACCCCAAAAAGCTCAAAAAACAGTTTGAAAATCGCAAACTTTTCACAAAATGGCTGCCAGCTCGTCCGCCATCTTGAAATTTAGTAATCCCGTATTTTTCCCATAATTTGGACTATATATGGCAACACTTGGCGTTTTCACTTTTTTTCTACCATATGCGGAAGTGTCCGTCACTAACTTTAAAGACACCCATGTCGAAAATTTTATTTTCTACCATTGTTCCCAGTGTTGCCCGTCGATTTTTGCGAAAATACTAAAAGGTCATTAGGGACCTGAGTTGCCATAAAACTGCATTCAAGTTTTTTTGACAGCTGTCATATTTCTCATTTCGACTTTCCCGGGCCCTATCCCAAAAACTACCATGAATTTGGTAGAAATTCACATTCCTGGCAACACTCGAATAAATTACCCACAATCGGTGCATACTTAGTAAAACGCTCAAGTGTTGCCATCTACCGAAAAAAATACGTCAAAAATGGTCGATTTTGCTGATCGGAACAAAATGGCCGCCAGCGCCGCCGCCATCTTGGATTTTTATAATCTGTTGATGAGGATTTCATGAAGACTATACAAGCAATAAAACAAAACAAAAATTTTAAAAATCGAACATCAACTCACTTCACTATGGCATCGCAAAAAACACTCTAAAACCCATTTTTCAATCCAAGATGGCGGCGAAACAGTATTTTTTTTTTCCAAAATATTTTTTCAAGATACTCAATTTTGATATGGCAACACCCAGTAAAAAAAGAAAAAATTCAGCGCCTCAAACAAAAAAGTTAATGTCTCAAAAAAAGCCGCCATTTTGTTTTTTGAAAAAAAAAAACTCAAAAAGCTGCGTTGATAAAAATAAGAAAAATTCGCAAAAAGTGAGAATCACCCTAAAACACCTCTAAATAACTGAAAAACACCCCTGATCAGTCAGTGAGTGAGTGAGTGAGTCAGTGGTAATCGAGCTTTATATATTATAGATAGATACAGATTTGATTTGAAAGTCAAGCTTACTTTATTTATTTAAAACAACAGTAGAAATATAGTATTTACTAGTGTTTCGTGTGTATCTTCAGTTTTGGAACGCACCTCCTGGGAAGTTTTCCCGAAGAGGGATGGCATGAATTTCTTCAACAGGGGTTTGAACAAGTGTTGCACGCATATTTAAAAGCTGCGGTTAACGCTCACTATCAGGCAGTCCGGATGCTTTTTCCCACAGTCCAAGGCAAAGGCCTTCCTCCACGTATCGTGGGAAGGGGTTTAGTTGGACGAATAACCCACTACGCTGGTGTTATGTGGGTTGGTGGGTGCACAGTTGACCATTAAGCTTTCCCCGTCGACGGTCGCTGCATAAAAAGAAGTTTTAAAACCTAAGGGTGTTTAGGCATTTATAATTGAAATGAAATAAAAGTAAATTCAAACGAGTGTAGATTTTAGATACAGTAAGTGTCTGAATTTGGCTGATACAGTTGCTAGGTAATTACCCAATACGATCACAGTCGCAAACGTGGGATGATACAAAATAGATATTCATCAGTTGCAAGACGATAATTAGAATGTTTACATATTATCATTTGAATACGTTCCTTTGACTTTAAAAACCTTATAAAGGTCTGTTATTTTTAAAAACAGTTGAAATGATTATTTATTGCATACTTATGTAATGAAAACAGTAAAAACTTTGTCCACGCTGACATTGCAGCTCGCAATGTCAATATGCCTTAATTTTATAACTATTTAAATATTTTACACTTAATAAAAATGCACATTGCGTGGTCGTTCGCATAACGACTATTTACTCGGAAGACATCGTCGTTATCGCATTTCCCACCGAGCATGCGGCACCGACGCGGCACCTGCGCGACACACGGAAAAAACGCCATCGACTCATATGGGCTTAACAGTTGATAGCTCTCATCGGTTCATAAGCAACACTCTACTGCACACAGCAGTTACTATTTGCATATAATACTTATTAAAACAGCGCACCTCGTCCGGGTGACCGCGCGGTAATTAGACAATTTGCGTATCCACTCGCAGACGCTTCACCGCCCACACAGACAACGCAATCGCAGCCTTCGATCCTCAACATAAGGTGCATTCTCGCGGGTTACGCTGAACGTCTCAGCAGCATAAACTAAGACATCAGCGGAATGGCTGATCCCTATTGTAATGTATGCTAAGCGGTGCGACCGCGGCGATTAGGCTGGGATGCGACGCCGCGGTCGTGCCGCCGCCGTCACGCTGCATCGACAACGCCAATTAGTGATCCCTCGCTGCATCAGGACGGAGTTAGTTAATCACGACCGCATCTCTTATGCTGCGTGCGCGCTGCGAGACGAATGCCAACACTCGCCCAGCAAGAAGACTGCAGCACCCACGGCAGAAAGTCAGCGTAGGAGGAGAGGAAGCCGCTCGTATATGCACTATTATTTCCACAATTTCCAATTCAAACCACGTTATTAATAAGGAGAGGTCGGCGGCTCGTGATCGGGTGCGCGGGCGCTGCAGCCGCCCCGACACGAACAAAATAGTCGAAAAAGGTAAGCGCGCGGTCGTGACGGGAATGTCGCTGATGTTATGTATTTCAGGTCGCACTCATTGTATTTTAAACCGCTATTGTTTCGTATTTCGCGCCTGCGCAGAATGCGCGCTCCGCCCGGTGCCGCGCCGTATTTTTCATCCGCGAGACGTCCGTCAAAACGGCGACGTATCAACCTATAAATAGGGCTCGGGGCTGACGGAACGTCAGGACAAAGAGGCTTTGTCTCGGTTCGTCTTCGCAACGAGCTGTCATTGTAAATTATGGCGAGCGCTCGTCATGCAAGGGTCGGGTCGGCTGCGCGGGCGGCGGCGCACGTGGTCGCCGCCTCTCCCACGGTCCGCGATTGATTAACGGTGCGGTTCGCGCTAACCGCTGGCGACGTGAGAATGCCCTACGAGCTAATATGCGGACACGACACATTCGGGCCGTGTCGCCTCCGCGTGACAAAATTGCAAGCGAAGAACCTGACACGAAACGGCGCCCGCGAATCGGCTGCGCACGCACACGCGCTCGCTGCCAACACTTGCTGCTCGCAGGTTTCATTAAAAACCCGATTATTGCCGAATAATTGCCATTCTCATTCCCAAACGGGCAGGTGTGAGTCCTGAGAAATTTCATTGTTCCTCGTCAAGCACATAACATAAAGGTTAACGTCCCTATAAAGTTTTTTTTTTGTGGTACGAGTGTCAAGTAGGTAAGTGCGTACCATAGTTACAATACCAAAATTGCGCCTCCAATAGTTGCCCGCTAAACTTATGAAACCCGGTAACTACAAGTAAAAAACGCCAAGATTCACACGTAACTTTACCGTATAATGTAGTCCAATAACCTGTACCCGTAATATATCAGAGAGATGATTTGAGAATTCGTTGGACAATTCAGATACTTATAACTAATAAAATAATGGAGTTAAGTAAACATAAGAGACACTAGCTAAAGAAGGCCTAATCAACTTCACATACTCACTCAGAGCCTTATCCATTTCATTCACAGCAATCACGCACCGCTGACACAGACTGCAGAAAGTAGCTGAAATGATAGGAAACTCATTCCAGTTCACACGTCTCATCTCCGGTGTCCACTTACAACGGGCCAAGCCGCTAATCCGCGCATCAGTTGACGCCGCGTCGTCGGCAACGCAGAGCCACAGGATCATGACAGTAGGTTATCTAAGGCCACCCGCCGAGTTATAAGCCTAGCGTGCTCACAGACACGCGGCACAGCCCGTACGTACTGCCGCCACCTTATTCCCCCATATTTTATGCTAGCGTGTGCGTGAAATCGAGTGCGTGAATCGTGCCGACACGGCACGACGCGACGCGTACGCACGCATTCAAATCGAGAGCGGCACGTTTGTATTGTAGATATTTTACTGTTCTCTGTGTACTGTGGCCGCGTCGTCGGCAGCGCAGAGCCTCCTCATCACTATGATACCCGCGTGGATCTGCTCTGCTCTGAGCCGCGGCGACGCTATCCTTACCATCTGACAATTACGGTACGTTATTATTCATTTGCTACGAACGCCGAGGACGTGAGGGTAAGACCGGTGGTTAATAAATTGTGCGTGAGTTTGTAGTTTTTATTTAATTTGCTTGACAAGAATGTATTTTGCTTAAGATAAGCAAATATAAGAGTAAAATCAGCAAGTTGAGATGTGAACGAAACAAGTAAAGGAAGAAGTATTTCGTTCATTACTTGACAAGCTTAGAGAAACCAGCTGGGCGCCACGCAGAAACTAGCCCAATGTTATAAATTGCACCTTCAAACTAATTGACTACAGCATTACAACCAGCGAATAGAGTAAAATAATTGCCCGCTGAAACCAGAGATGAATTTAATTTTAAAACGACCTCTTTTTTTCTTTCTGCTAGGCATAGACAATGTCTATTTCGTGGCAACTGAAGTGTTTTAAAAGAGCGGGTAGATGTTGAATGGAATAATTGTATAAACATTATGCACGAGGCATTTAGAAAAGTCAAATAATTAGGATACTGTTTTTTTTTCATTTAATTTAATTTTTATACAAGTTAAAAATAGGAAAACCAGAAAAAGGCATTCGGTCCTGGCATCAGGCGGGACTCGAACCCGCATCCTTAGCAAGCCGGGCGACTGCACTATAGGTCGCGGCACCTAAGTTTAGCGCTGAGCGAACCGTGGAAGGGATAGCTGCGCATGGTACCGTCGCGCACGGAGAGTTTTATCAAGTAATCATTAAGCATCATATAACAAATAATTAGTAGTTGAAACAATGTTCATTATGTTATTCTAAAGGACTGACAAACTTAAAATAGTATGTAGCAAAAATAATTATGAAAAAAATAATAAGGCGATGGGTATGACTTTTGGTATTTAGCCTTGAATTTTGGAAAGTTGCCCTCCTGTGCGCGATAGATGGCTCGCAGTGTCGCTATGATGATTGTTAGAAAGTATGACATAAACGTTATGTGAGTATCACAGAGAAAACAATGCACGTCATAGACCATTTTTCGTGCTTGTCTTTTCAAAACATTATTTCTCCTAGGCATATTCACATATGAAATATAAATAGTAATGTTTACTCTTCGAAACAAAAACAAACTTAACAAAACTTAACAGCAATAACAAAACGATTTTGTACGCGACGGTGCTTTAGGATGAGCGCGGGACTTGACATCAGTGCGGGGGACGTAATGCGACCGGAGAGCCAATCAGCGCTCCGCTCGCTCGCCCTTCGTCCCTCTAAACCCCTGTGATACCTTATTTTCGTCTTCTGCGCAGAAACGGCCAGCGCTAAAGTTACGTGCCGCTACTTGTACCAATTATGCTACCGAGACCATTAACAGTCCGGACGAATTTCTCTGGTATATTATACCTGACAGCCAGGTTACTTGGTACAGGTTATACGAGTTTTTAAAAAAAAGGCCTAAATCTCCAAAATCAATCTCCTTTAGCAGGTTTAAAACAGCACCCTGTATTTATGTATCACACATCACGATAACCAAAAGAAACGATGAACCGCCGTGCGATTCCAACCTTGCCAATCAGCCATAGTTTTAGGCAGGATGATGTCACAATACCTGACGAGAAACTCATTTATACAGCAGCTCATGAATATGCAAAGGAAATCTGCGTACAATACTGTAATGACACCGTCCGATTAGACGCGGGAAGCGTCTGAGAACTCAGTACAAAGAAGACCCAAAGCATGCTTATTCTATTGTGTTGAAAACGGAGCTGACAGTAGCCTGTGGAGCAGTTTCGGCTTACTACCACGATGGAAATTGGACGAATATGTGTAGTAATATATTAAACTGCATTATAGAATGCGCCTTATGAACAGGCAGGCAGTATGATGTTTAATGTAAAAACGCACTTACGCTCACGACTATCAGTCGTAGTCAGAGGTACTGATACTGAGAGAGAGGTACTGATTGTTGCCGCCATGGTGAACGGGATACTTAGAAACCCATTCTTAGCTGAGCTAACTGGAAACCCACGTGGTAAGGGCGTGTCTACCGCCAGTAGACAGGATGCTTAGGATTTTAGCGGTGTTTCCCATCACCGGAGAGTGAGCCGCAGAATTGTACAATGAACAAAAAGTAGGTGTTCAGTCAGTTTTGAACACGGGACCACACGGTTCCCAAACTTGAAAAACGCGACGCTTTCTTAATACTTTAAAACTATGACAACAAAAACTTCACGGCTTTGATTGACAAAACTGACGGCCAATGATATGGTATAGGCTGTTTAATTTTGATTGGAGTTTCGGAATTCGATGGGTGATGCTTTAGTACATATTGTCTTGGCAGAATTGTGTACTTATGTGTATCCCGACAAGCAGTATCCCTGGCCTGCCTGTGGTGTAACGACGCCATCAGATCACCGCAGGAAGGTGTTGCGCTCGCGAGACGCGCATAACTCGTGGTTTTTAGGCGACAGACGCGGGTTCGATTCCCTATAGTGTCGCTTTTTCACAATGCCCATTGTTCCTCTTAACACAGGCGCATTTGTAGTCCGCCGTCCTTTGCTTTCGATCTCATCGTAGGTTACGAAGCACCTACTTTGAATGGTATCGTCATACACAACATTAAACATAAGTCATGCTTGCAAATGTATAGTCCTACCTACTGTGTGCCAGAAAAGAAATATGAGAAAACAGTTTGACCAAAACGTACTTATTACATTTGGTTTAGTGTATTTAATAAGCTCTTGAATGAGTGGAGACTTATATTGGTAACTTCGTAGTATATTTCGTTCTCATACACAACAAAACAAATCCCCGCATTTGTCTGTCCGTCTGTTTCCACTATTTCCACTATCATTCTCAAGATGTCGTCTTTTGAATGGTTTATAGGGATAATCCATACCTACATGATCACGTAGAAGCCAGGGTGGGTCTGATCTAATCCTACTAATATTATAAATGCGAAAGTTTATATGTGTGTATGGATGTGCCTTAAAAACGACTGATTAGATTTTAATGAAACTTTACAATACTCTAGCATATACATCTGAATGAAACAAAGGCTAGAATACTGCTTTTTTTCCAATTAAAGTCAAGCGGACAAAGTCGCGGGCGGCCGCTAGTTATACATATGGGGGAATCGATGTAATCCATATTTTAATGCAGCATCAATAAATACTCATTTTAGTTTAGCTTGAAGAATCAGGGATCATTCACAAAAGATGTCAGTGCATTGTTCTGAGATGTGTCAGAAGCGCTGGACGTCAGCGGTGACCGGCCGTCGCGACGTGACCATACAATCTCACAACACCTCCGCTCGGAATATCAATTGAAACAATACAGTTGTGATCGTTCTGGGAAATTCCGCTGTTGTCTAGTTGCATGGGTTGACCATGGTGAGCATTTTAAACATGCTTTGAGTTGTTTTAGGTTTGAGCCATTTGTCGCTACAACTACTTCAAGTTTAATGTTCTTTTTAAGCACGTCTGTGGAAGCAAACTCGCATACCGCATGATGGAATACAATAGTAAAGTAAAGAGAAAATAATATATATTCATGTATTTAAACGTATTTATAAATAGTCAACAGATAATAAGATACTTAAATACTTCTTCTTTGGAAACACATACTTTGCATACATAGAAAACACCCAGACCAGTAAACAGACATGTTCTGTTCATGCACCCAAATGTTGGCACTGTGCAGAGATCGAAACCGAGACCTCTGGAGTGGAAGCCTACACCAAATCGGTCGCTCAGTAACAAGTGGCGTCATCGATATAACTAAAGGTCCTGCGGTTGTCATTGCGCATCCTGAGTTGCGCCATACGCGGCGCGACACTTGCGCAGGGGCATTGTCGCACCGACACCCGCACCAGCCAAACAATGCCTTGCCCAAAACACTGAGACAGCTGCATCGTTCCATAACCAAACGTGACTCAGCCAAACATGTCGCAAGCTTTCCACTTTTTCGATATAAATTCAATTTTTTTCAACAGCTAGTACATTAAAAAAAAAGAATTACAGCCTACGGTCTGATTTCGTTTTTCAGTTTTTCAGTTTCTATAATATTCAGTGGTTAGAAGCTACAGGTATTTTCAGGAAGATTGCCCAGGTAATCCGTATATTAAGGTCAAATTTAAATAATATAATTGTAACGTAAACTACTGCACAACGAAAGGTTTTTAGCTCCTTATCTTTTCCTGAAGCTAATTAGTTTAAACATGATATTATTTGTAAGATGGAGGTAAGTATAGCGGAACAAATTTTGAACACTTATAAAATAATTAGTCCTTAGCAGGATTTTCAGGGGGACAGACAGATTTAAAAACAAGTCTGTATTGTAACTATTAAAAGAGACGACAATATTCTTTGACTAGTATGTATAAGTAGCAGATTATCATTTGTCATAGTGAAGAGTGTTCTTCGTGATGTGTGGTCGCAGCGGCGCCAAAATTCCCGACGCTTGTCAAAGCTAACGGTGCGCGCGCGCGTCACGAGCGCCGCTCTAGCCGTCACGATACTACTGTTTCTAACCGTTCTTTCGGTTACTTGCCTATCTACATCTAGTTCTTTTGTCTATCATCTGAATCACTTGGAAGAGTCAAACTACACAAGTGGAAAATAAGGGAGTTATAAAAATTATCACTTTTCAATCCATTTGTCTTCTCTTGTGCTTCCATCTACAACATCTGAAGATTAGTGATTTTAAAAATGTTTGTGTAAAATGTAACATTTTTGTCTGAAATGTGTAAAAAAAACATTAGTATTTTTGTTTCTGTTATTTCTGTAACTGACAGGTCCAAAAGGAGATATAAATTATTGGTTACTTTCTTATCCTAGAAAGTATTGTAGGTTAAAATGGTCTACTTGGAACGTAATGAAGAATTTTAGAATTTCATAAAAACTTCATCGGGACATACGAGTACTTTATCTAAAGCAGTGATCTTTCAATTTCTCGCAAACGGAGAGTTAAAACTGCCTTGTTTTCATGTTCACCTTACAAATTCTGAAATGTTCAGCACAGACAAACTTCGCCTTGAAGTAAATGCCGCGCCGCAACTACGTTCATCAGTATATCCAGTACAATTGTAAAGATCTGTACGATCTATGAGTCAACGGCATTCAACACGTGAGTGATGTATGTCTTCCATGGATCTCCGCCATTGTGCCACATGGGTGGGTGGTATTAGTTAAGCAGCAAGACTAGCGTGCCGCGCGGCTTCGCCCTCAAACGTGTTAGCGGCCGAGCTATTGTCTCCGGGGGACGTGACGCCCCCGCCGCTTGTGTCAACTACCGATGAGACGTCCTAGACGAATCACTTTCTACAGAAGGTCTACGTACTTAGACAGTCCTATTTTTATAACCTCTTATTTTTCTTCTTACTTTTCTTCTTATTTCACACATTTTTTTTTGGAACATCAACTCATGGTATTTCAAGCATCCGATATTGGTACATCATCATTCCATCATACAGGATTAGCTCATGCTCCAAAAAACGGACAAATCACTTATTCTTGTTATTAGTAAGGTGACACTCTGGCAATAATTTGATAATCATCATTTTAGAGATAACTTACGTGGCAGAGGATCCTCATCACTATGGTACCCGCGTGAATCTGCTCTGCTCCGAGCCGCGGCGACGCTATCCTTACCATCTGACAATTACGGTACGTTATTATTCATTTGCTACGAACGCCGAGGACGTGAGGGTAAGACCGGTGGTTAATAAATTGTGCGTGAGTTTGTAGTTTTTATTTAATTTTCTTGACAAGATTGTATTATGCTGAAGATAAGCAAACATAAGAGTAAAATCAGCAAAGTATTTTGGTTATTACTTGCGAAATATAGAGAAAGTAGCTAGGCGCCACGCAAAAAGTAGCCCAATGTTTTAAATTGCACCTACAAATTAATTGACTACAACTAGCGAATAAATTGAGTAAAATAATTGCCCGCTGAAACCAGAGATGAATTTGGTTTAAAAACAACCTGTTTTTCTCTTTCTGCTAGGCAAAGACAATGTGTTTTTCGTGGCAACTGAGGTGTTTTTAAAAAGAGCGGGTAGATGTTGAATGGAATAATACATTATGCACGAGGTATTTTGGAAAGTCAAATTATTAGAATGCTGAAAATTTATTTTCATTTAATTTAATTTTATACAAGTATTTCAAAAAAGGCCTGAACCTCCAAAATCAATCTTTTTTAGCAGATTAAAAACAGCACCCTGTATTTATGTATCACACATCACGATAACCAAAAGAATCGATGAACCGCCATACGATTTCCAACCTTGCCAATCAGCCATAGTTTTAGACAGGATGATGTCACAATACCTGACGAGAAACTCATTTATACAGCAGATCATGAATATGCAAAGGAAATCTGCGTACAATATTGTAATGACACCGTCCGATTAGACGCGGGAAGCGTCTGAGAACTCAGTACAAAGAAGACCCAAAGCATGCTTATTCTATTGTGTTGAGAACGGAGCTGACAGTAGCCTGTCGAGCAGTTTCGGCTTACTACCACGTTCGAAATCGGACGAATATGTGTAATAATAAATTAAACTGCATTATAGAATGCGCCTTATGAACAGGGAGGCAGGATGATGTTTAATGTAATGCACTTACGCTCACGACTATCAGTCGTAGTCAGAGGTACTGATACTGAGAGTGAGCTACTGATTGTTGCCGCCATGGTGAACGGGATACTTAGAAACCCATACTTAGCTGAGCTAACTGGAACCCCACGTGGTAAGGACGAGTCTTCCGCCAGTAGACGGGATGCTTAGGATTTTAGCGGTGTTTCCCATCACCGGAGAGTGAGCCGCAAAATTGTACAATGAACAAAAAGTAGGTGTTCAGTCTGTTTTGAACACGGGACCACACGGTTCCCAAACTTGAATGTTTTACCCCTGGACCGCGACGCTTTCTTAATACTTTAAAACTATGACAACAAAAACTTCACGGCTTTGATTGACAAAACTGACGGCCACTGATATGGTATAGGCTGTTTAATTTTGATTGGAGTTTCGGAATTCGACGGGTGATGCTTTAGTACATATTGTCTTGGCAGAATTGTGTATTTATGTGTATCCCGACAAGCAGTATCCCTGGCCTGCCTGTGGTGTAACGACGCCATCAGATCACCGCAGGAAGGTGTTGCGCTCGCGAGACGCGCATAACTCGTGGTTTTTAGGCGACAGACGCGGGTTCGATTCCCTATAGTGTCGCTTTTTCACAATGCCCATTGTTCCCCGTAACACAGGCGCATTTGTAGTCCGCCGTCCTTTGCTTTCGATCTCATCGTAGGTTACGAAGCACCTACTTTGAATGGTATCGTCATACACAATATAAAACAAAAGTCATGCTTGCAAATATAGTACAGTCCTACCTACTGTGTGCCAGAAAAGAAATATAAGAAAACAGTTTGACCAAAACTTATTACATTTAGTTTAGTGTATTTAAAGAGCTTTTGAATGAGTGCAGACTTATATTGGTAACTTTGTAGTATATTCCTTTATCATGCATACACAACAAAACAACCACACACAATCTCACCTAATCGTAGTAAGTTATGATGGGCCTAACAAATGGCTGTTCACTCTCTTCTTGAAGAGGCTCAAGTTTTATTGATGTGGAAACACTTCAGCAGGAAGCTCATCCCACTCCCTTGCTGTTCGCATTATGAATGTGTTACTTAAACGGTTGCATCGGTTGGTGCAAATTGCTGGGATGTCAACAACATAGGGGTGGAAAGCTAGTCTGCGCCTAGTGGTCCGATGAAGAAAAGGCGCTGGTGGTCATTCTCAAGATGTCTTTTGAATGGTTTATAGGGATAATAAATGCATGATCACGAAGAAGCCAGGGCGGCTTTGATCTAACTACACATACTTACAGGGCATCTTGTAAGCCATGTTTTAATGCAAGATTAATAAACACTCATTTTTGTTTAGCTTGAAGAATCAAGGATTATGCACGAAAGATGTCAGTGCATTGTTCTGAGATGTGTCAGAAGCGCTGGACGTCAGCGGTGACCGGCCGTCGCGACGTGACCATACAATCTCACAACACCGCCGCTCGGAATATCAATTGAAACAATACAGTTGTGATCGTTCTGGGAAATTCCGCTGTTGTCTAGTTGCATGAGTTGACCATGGTGAGCATTTTAAACATGCTTTTAGTTTTTTAGGTTTAGGCCACTTGTCGCTACTACTACGTCAAGTTCAATGGTCTTCTTGAGAACGTCTGTGGAAGCAAACTCGCACACCGCGTGATGGAAAACAATAGTAAGGTAAAATAATCTATATTCATGTAAATTTATTTATACGCACTTATAACAAGTCATAAATTGAACAGATAATAATATACTTAAATTCTTCTTCTTTGTAAATACATACTTTTTATACATAAAAAACACTGATTCTGATTCTGATTCTGATTCTTTGGAGTCTTTTTTTTCGTGGGGAAACCCTCATGGATACCTCGCTGCCCGGGGGGGATGACGAGGTTATGTCGGACTCCGACCGACTAAACCCCACGGCACTCAACCATGGCACTTTGGCGGCGAAGCTGGATCCTACCGTAAGTAATACCGCACTGCTCCGCCGCCAGTGCTAGCCCCCAACGAAGGGGGGTGGCCACGAAAGCGCCTGGAGTACGCAGAAACTTTCGCCGTCTCGGTGGACGCCGTGCAATGCAAGCCAGAGCACCCCCGCACTCCGGCCCGCTGGCACCCACTGGCAGCGGGTGGGTGGCTGGCCACACTGCCACGCCTGAGTGAGTCCTCTTCGCTTCCCGGTGGTTGGACCCTACCACCGGTACTAAGCCCCCTCACCACGCCAAGGCGAGAACTCGCGAGAGGGTGGAGTGGAAGCCTACACCAACTCAGTCGTCGCTTAATAACAAGTGGCGTCATCGATATAACTAAAGGTCCTGCGGTTGTCATTGCGCATCCTGAGTTGCGCCATACGCGGCGCGACACTTGCGCAGGGGCACTGTCGCACCGACACCAGCCAAACAATGCATTGCCCAAAACACTGAGACAGCTGCATCGTTCCATAACCGAACGTGACTCAGCCAAACATGTCGCAAGCTTTCCACTTTTTCGATATAAATTCAATTTTTTTCAACAGCTAGTACATTAAAAAAAAAGAATTACAGCCTACGGTCTGATTACGTTTTTCAGTTTCTATAATATTCAGTGGTTAGAAGCTACAGGTATTTTCAGGAACATTGCCCAGGTAATTCGTATATTAAGGTCAAATTTAAATAATAATTGTAACGTAAACTACTGCACAACGAAAGGTTTTTAGCTCCTCATCTTTTCCTGAAGCTAATTAGTTTAAACATGATATTATTTGTAAGGTGGAGGTAAGTATAGCGGAACAAATTTTGTACACCCTTATACAATAATTAGTCCTTAGCAGGATTTTCAGGGGGACAGACAGATTTAAAAACAAGTCTGTATTGTAACTATTAAAAGAGACGACAAAATTCTTCGACTAGTATGTATAAGTAGCAGATTATCATTCGTCATAGTGAAGAGTGTTGTTCGTGATGTGTGGTCGCAGCGGCGCCAAAATTCCCGACATTTGTCAAAGCTAACGGTGCGCGCGCGTCACGAGCGCCGCTCTTCGCCGTCACGATACTACTGCTTCTAACCGTTCTTTCGGTTACTTGCCTATCTACATCTAGCTATTTTGTCTATCATCTGAATCATTTGGAAGAGTCAAACTAAACAAGTTGAAAATAAGGGAATTATCAGAATTACCACTTCTCAATCCATTTGTCTTTTCTTGTTCTACTTGTATCTACAAAGTCTGAAGAATAGTATTTTTTTAAAATGTTTGTGTTAAAATGTAACATTTATGTCTAAAATGTGCAATACAAAAACATCAGTGTTTTTGTTTCTGTTATTTTTGTAACTGACTGGTCCAAAAGAAGATATGAAGCATTGGTTACTTTCTTATACTAGAAAGTACTGCAGGTTAAAATGATCTACTTTAGAACGTGATGAAGAATTTTAGAATTTCATAAAAACTTCATCGGGACTTCGATACGAGTACTATATCTAAAACAGTGATCTTTCAATCTCTAGCAAACGTAGAATCAAAACTGCCTTGTTTTCATGTTCACCTTACAAATTCTGAAATGTTCAGCACAGACAAACTTCGCCTTGAAGTAAATGCCGCGCCGCAACCACGTTCATCTGTGTATCCAGTACAATTGTAAAGATCTGTACGATCTATGAGTCAACGGCATTCAACATGTGAGTGATGTATGTCTTCCATGGATCTCCGCCATTGTGCCACATGGGTGGTAATTAGTTAAGCAGCAAGACTAGCGTGCCGCGCGGCTTCGCTCTCAAACGTGTTAGCGGCCGAGCTATTGTCTCCGGGGGACGTGACGCCCCCGCCGCTTGTGTCAACCACCGATGAGACGTCCTAGACGAATCACATTCTACAGAAGGTCTACTGACGTACGGAGATTTAAAGTCTTCTTTTATGTCACATTTATTCGGACATCAACTTACGGTATTTCGAGCATTAGGTACATCATCGTTACATCATACAGGATTAGCATGACCAAAAAACAGACAAATCGCTTATTCTTGTTCTGAGTTCAGATGACACTCTGGAAATAATTTGATAATTATCGTTTCAGAGATATCTTAAAATTCTAAAAATGAGACACATAGGTACATCTAAGCAAACGAACTAAAACACAACACACATCAAAACAACACTTGGTATGCAATAATGAATTGTAATTGAAAACAAGTTCTCGATATACACATTTTAGGCTTTCTGAATGCAAGAAGTGACAACAATTCTAGGATGCTAAACTTGAGCCAGCAACGTGGCCATGTTAGGTACCTACTTTCGTAGCATTTTAGTTAATGAGACCTTCTTAACATTTCGATTAACCTACATCAACTTCATAACGAGAAGGACACAATATTTTCGCAACACGTGTACAAAACTTTGTTGAATTACAAACTAAGAAGTCCATCTCCGCTTTACTCGCCAGTTAAAGAGTGGTTCTTCTGTTCCTTATTATTTGGTTGTTCAGATTTGAACAAAGCCTTGCCTCTGTTTCACAAGCAAACGATACTGTGATCAGAGCCAACGCTTCGGCCACTTGTGAGTGGGGACATACGTGGCTAGGACACCACACGTTACGAGTTTTCGGTATTTGTAAAGAATTTCCGGAAAAGCACTTAAGGAACGATTTACGAGTAAGAGAAAATTGGTATTGATCAAAATGATAATCGGCGATGGACAGAAAATTTAGGCAAGCATACGAAGTGGTCGTCAATATGACTATGAATAGAGGTGGCATGAAGCAGAATATGCTCGGATTTTAGCAGCTGAAGCTTCGGGACTTGGACTACTTATATTAGAAAATGATAGTGGATTGTAACAAAACTGTCGCCTTCGTGATGATCTAGTAAAGAGGGCTTAGATTTTTTATGACACAGAGGAGCTATATCCAGTTGACATAACGTTGTAATAAATGCATTTATTGGCAAACTTTGCATAGTGAGCAAGGCAGTTGATGTTGTGTAGTGATTTCAAAATGACTATTGTCCCACTTCAGCACACGAAAAGTGTAGCCACACTGATTAGCTAAGGTAGTTAGGAGTTTGCGCCACTATGCCGAGCCCCGCTGCCGCGATGCCGCTCGGCAAACACTCAGACAAAGTGTCCCATGTTTATTGGCTCAAGCGGCAAACATTGGGCAAACATTGGGTTCCTGGTAGCCGCCGACGCCGCCGCGATGCGCGGGCGCAGGTACTACCGGTATACTTTGTTACCTTTATTTACTTATTGATTTTGTATTGTTACAGGATCAATGTTCAACCTAAAGTTTAGCAAAAACACGTTGATACCATATACTGTGATAAAACTTTCAATATTTGCATGCCTGAGTAAAATTGTCGTTATAGTCTAAATTAAAATACCAGAAGAATCTAGACCAGTTTGTTACCCCTACACATTACTAAAATCTTGATGTAGATACTTAAGAGGTCTCCATTTAGCTAAATGACGGAATACCTAGTAGGCTCTTCTTTGCTTGTCTTAAAAAAATACCAACCAGAGGATTTTAGGACGGATGATTTACAAACTTCGATCGGTTTGATAGATTTGTTACTTAGTTCTTCTTGCAAACTTGGGTTGCTGCACCTATGAATATTATCGTTGTACAAAACAAACAACATACACTGAACATTTTTGTTATCTCTACCGTACATTTTTGTCAACATCGTAAAATATAATTGGCAAAACTCAACGTTTCCCAGCAGAACAAGGGCAATAAGAAGTAAGTACAAAAGTTTATTATTTGTTTTCAGTTCGGTCGAACCGAGTTCCATATTAGTTATCGGTTGCAGCGGCGATGCGAGAAAAAGTGCGGTTATGAATTCAATGCGTTCCCCAATCGGCGAATATTACGACGTCGGGATAGACGCAAAAACGCGGGAACAGCCCGGGCGGACCCGGCGACGAAACCCCGGCTCGTTTAAGGACATGCTCAAAACCTGAAGTCGCGGTAACAAGAATGCACCAAATCAACCTAAATATGGATTTATTAGCTCACCAACTAACTAAATTAGTGACTTTTCCATGACACAAGACATCAAATACTAACTAAACAGATTAAAAGATTCGAAAGACTTCTTTAGAAGCTATAAACTAAGCTATAGTTTTTGGAAATGCATATAGTTTTTCTCATTGGGACACAGCATTGTATTGAACATCGAGTTAGACGTCTAACGATGTCACATTTCGGCGTTCGAGGTTGAAGCTGGCCTTAAAGACAGCAGACGAGTGGTATCAATACGCTGATGGAACGTTTAGCGTATAAAATACGAGTCATTGTCTTTTTGCGCGTTGGCTGTGCGCGTCGCGGAATACCAACGAGCTGCGCTGCGCAGGAATGCGCGCCACCGCGCACCGCGCGCTCCACGCTCAGGGCTGCTACACACATTTTAGATCAACCAAATGTCAAATGTTTTTTGACCTCTTATTTCATCCAGGTCTCAGTCGTCTGCTTTTAGTGGGTAAAGGTCTCTCTCTCTAGCTACGCAAGCATTACTGCGTTTCCTGTCCCGAAAAAATCGGATTCTAGAATGAATGTGACTGCAATAAGGCTATTTTGTGGGAGGACGAAATTATGGCTGTAGAGATGTAATGTTACCGTAATTTTAATGTCGAATGTTCAGAGTTTATAATATAGTTCGAATTTTGGACTTTATTTAAGAATCGTTGGGTGGAAATCCCCAGGCGAAATGTGGTCTTCTGAATGTTCCGTTCACCATTACGGCAACAATCAATGTGCTTCTGATTACATCGTTTGTTAAAATAGTCGTGAGAGGTACGGTGTTTAATATTCATTCTTTAAAAGTTAATCATTTTAACACCTTTTCTAAGGTGTGTGAATTGATTAGCGATTAAAGTAGTCAACTTCACTTTATTCATTCACGCATTCGGTCAAGAATTTCAGAAAATTCTAAGCCTAGTTGGCTTTGAAGTAATGAAGTGCACGTCTACTTAGAAGTTGTCTGATTTGTTTTAAGAAACTTTCTATTGTGATCTTAACCAGGATATACCTACCTACAAACCGTTTTCAAAAGGTCTAGGAAATTATAGTTAGACTCATTTTTCTATAATGAGAACATTTATTTGTAAGATTTTATCTCGCATCTTATTCTGGTTTTTGAACGTATTATAAACAAGATGAGGTACCTACATACTTTAATAGTGAGTTACTATTAGACAAAATGCAATTTATGTGGCGACCCTAGCCGGCAGGCACACGTCGCACCATACGAACGCGATACGATTAAAACCTTCAACGGATCCTACTTGGCACACACTTTCCAAAACTAAGACAACGCGTAGAAAAACTCCACTGATTCGTCCAAAAAATCCCCATCACCTCGCGATTCCCAACCTTACCACACCCAATATAGAACTGCTAATTCAGAATGGCATGCTTAGGTTCCAATCGCGAATACAGATGCTTTTGTTCGAGTGGCAGACATGATCGCGGAGATACGCATCGGTCCGGACTGAATCCCAAATGTTTATGAGACGGTGATTTCTTTATCAATATCATTATTGCCAAGTTTTAATGACAGTTTTAAGTTTAATGATTTTATCTGCTCAATGAAATAAACGTTCCACTTCGATTAAGTTGGATGAACATGTGAAGGTGGCATTTTACTTATTAGGTGGGTGAGCATACGAACATTTTCTTCATAGTTGTCATTGAAAGTCTCAGAAAACCTCTCTTGTTTGTTCATTTGTATTGCTGGCTTCGCCATCTCACTTGCTGAAAATTTTATTTACCGCCTTGACTTATTCCTAAAGATATTTTAATGTCATAAGACAAAATTAAGAAAAATAAAATTTACGAAGAGAAATCCTTACAAAAACGTCTTTTTGCAGTGAAAGAAAATTTAAATATCGAGCCGTTTGAATGCGGTTATATTTTGTCTCGACTCTATTCAAATCTGCGCGAATTGTCCCGCGAGCGCAGAATGACAAACCACGCGCTGCGCCTGCGACGCCTCCGTGCCTCCGTGGTCGGCATTAGCTACCATTTGTCCAATATTCTGCTCGCTATTTGTCACAGGTCGCTGGTACAGTTGTACGAGTACAAACTTAACTACTAAATTATTTTTACAAAAGTAATTGCCAAATGGTTTTAACTCAAAGTGCTTCATCCTCATCATCATCAGCCTATGCCGGTCCACTGCTGGACGTAGGCCCCTCTTATCTTCAGCTAGACGCATCCTTTTCCTGCCTTAGTAGCCTTTCGAAAAGTGCTTTATACGTGTGGAATTAGGTTATTATCGTAAACTTATTTCTCACCCTTTTAAGCTTTATTTCGTAATAGAAACTATAAGTAAGTACTATGTTATTTTTGAACTCCACTCTATATGTGTACTAAATTTCATTTAAATTTATTCAGTAGGTTGAGCGTGAACATTTTAACCAGACTCAGAGACATTGCTTTTAAAACATTTACGAGTAGTAGTATGGATTTATATATCATTGCTTGATCAGATTTTAACGATTTGAAAGCAAGAACCAGTTACCTCATATGAAAATATAGGTACATACATATTTGATTGTGGTTTTATCGTCTAAGAGGTGAAGATGCTACTAATACAGATTGAAAATAGTATCAGCAAACAGTGAGGAGTAGAAACGAGCTTTTGACTTCCATTGTCAACGCGGCGCTATTCAGGTGGCCGATTCGTCCCGAGGAGCGCGTACTGTCACAAAGACAACGGCCACGTAAACGCCGGAAAGCGAGCGAGCCAGCAACAACGCACGCCTCATTAAGCATTCCGCACTCGTCTATACAATATTTATGTCACTCAGCCGACTTTTAGACGACATGTTACCCGAGTACATGCACCAAGGAACGAGCCACATACAGCCAGAGGATGGGCAATGGTAGTAAAGTTTTTACTGTCGCGACCATGTCGGCTGTCGACGGGACGCCACTCGGCTGTGGACGCAATAAACTAAACCTACAGGCCACTTTTTGTACTTGCCTTAAAAGCAGATTGTTGAAGCGTAATTTTCATAAGTGAAATAAGAAATATTACGGCATTGGAAGGCGGTGAATAAAGATGGTGGCCGACATACCATAATGTAACTTTTGAAAAAACTCAATTTTACTAGCTGTTGCATTGCTCTATATTGTCCCATGGAGGCTCTCCTCACACGTTAAAAGAGTACCCAAAGACTTGCCCTTTTGAATTAGAAGACAATGACTTTACTAAAAATAAAGAGATCTGAATTCATTATAAGAATGATGGGGAATTTTGAGTAATGTAATCTTACAAATGTGTGAGATTTATGATCCTCAAACCCCTTTCTCTATTTGAATAATATTGCCTCATTTCACTACTCGCGACCAAAGGTAGTTTTGATACGCAAGTCCCTGGGCCATAAGTATCATTGTAACATTGCCAATCATGGGACGTGACAAAATGGTTCAGAATACCCAAAATCGTCGAGGTTGGACGTATGGTACGGGCTCCGAAGACAATGGAAGACCATTGTTCGACGTTTGCGATGCTGCCTGCTCATTAGCACATAGGCTCTTAGTAGACTTGTTTCTGCCGCAGTGTTGGGTTGACCTTAAAGCGATCGTAAAAAATCTTTGTGGAACTTGATGACTCGTAGAAACGCATATTGTTTCATGCGCAATAGCTATTAGTTTAGTCGCAAGTCGGTCATGACATGACTTCTTTTAAAGTATCACCGATTACTACAGCTCTTATCTATACGAGTAGGTTTAGCAAAAAACTGTAACTTTTACTTGAGTAAAGTTTCATGAGAATCCATTCGCGTGATGCTACAAGCAGAATCAAATCCATTCTGAAAATGTTGGAAGCCAAACAAGGTATTCGGAATTGGCAAATTTCATCTACCCACATCAAAACTGTCTAGGGATATCATTTTTCAAATATTTCATAAAGTTAAGTTTGTTTACAAGTTGAGCATTATCTTAGAATAACGCGAGGACAGAGGCATAAAATAAAGGTTGAGAATATTACAAAAAAAACGTTTGATTTTGCTAAAATTTTGACACCATTTAGAAGAAAAACCTGTCTTTTTTTAACGTCCTTACGACTGTACAATAATGCTACTACAATGATTTTTTTTTATACAATCTGAAAGGGCAGATATAGCAGTTTCTGTGTTCTAAAAATTTCTACGTTGGTATCAACATTTTAATTTTTACAGCCACCCAAATAGCTATACTTTGTATGAAAATGCTTGAGATATCCCTAGACACTTTTGAGCAGTGTATTTGGTATAAAGATGGTAAAATCAAGATTGAGATCGGTAAATGACTATCGAAGACCACTTATTACAATCTTGCATTATCGCGTTTTACAAGTCAGTTTCAGTTAACTGACCCGAATTACCCTTAACGAACTATTTTGCTTAATTTATTCTGCTCATTTGTAAATAAATATCAAGCATACATCTCAATTATTGATGTCTCTGTGAACAGTGTTTCCAAAAAAATTAAGCCTCAACTAAAGCGCACGAAAAGTGAAAAAAGCTTGACGAGAAAACTACGAAACATCGCGGAACACGAGTATGTTCGAGGTAGGCTGATTTTGGTGGTCTTACGATATCTCAATTTTAACTTAGAGCGTCAACTCGCTGGTCACCCTGTATGCTGATTAATCCAGCAAAACCTCACAGCAAATAAGTACAGAAATGACGTTAGAACCTTCCCTCCGGAATCAATTGATTCAAGTTCGGCTTGCACTCCCGCGTCATATGATAAACGGCTGACAGTTGGTCGTTGGTGACGCACGCGCATGATCGATGTGATCCGCGGGCGGCGCGCGCGCACGCAAATGACACACATTATAATAAGCGGTAATTAACCGAGACCGGTCAATGTCGCCACGAGACGCCGACCCGTCCCAACGGTACTTCACACTATAGTTTTTGAATCTAGCAAATGATTTTTGGTAATCGATTGATGATTTATTTGAGTTATTATGATTTTTCATTATCATATTTGCGCGCTTTTTTACACCAATTAATTATGACGATGTACTTAACTGCACAACCAAAACAATTTGGTGAATGTATCATGGAAAACAGAATAGAGTCATGGTCATGTTGAAAGCTTTCGAATTTAAGGTCGAGAGACGGAGGAAAGACAAATGTGACTCTACCATAGTGTTTTATTATTAAGAATGAAGATCCAGATTGTTTCGGAAAGAGTCATGAACTGGTCAGCATATTGAAACCTCCAATAAAGAATACACTAACTAAACCAGTCATCACGCTACTCATTTTAAGAAACTATCTTATGAAGTCTCTGAAAGGCCGCTCCGCAAACGTGGGACTGAACTAAATACGTCTGCCACATGAATGATAGATTTATTTATCTATTTATTTATTTTCTTAGGATAGCTAACAGCTTACAAAAATCAACAATAGCAGCTAAAAGTAAAACTAAAAGCTATTGATAAGCTACCACATATAAAACTTAATTGATTCCTATCTAAATGAAAGAATGCAAAGTAAGCTAGTTGATACAATATTATTGCAATTATTTAGTGGGTGAGTTTAAACAACAATCTTATTATGGTGTTGATGCTATCATTTTTTTTTTTTTTAGAAACAAAGACGGAGCTTTTGGAAGAATTAATTTACTTATTATACTCGTTGCTCAGAATTATTTCATAGACCGAACAGGGTAACCTTTACCTGACAGTGGGACAGCATGGGCTATTTTTAAATAATAATCCAAATTACCTAGTTTAGTTAACAAACATTCATACATGAAGTGGCTAAGTATGTTATATTTCTTAAGCGTGGTACGTGATTCCTGTTCAGCTAACTTGTTCCTGTAAACGAATGTCAGTGCGTAGCGAGGTGCACGGTACAACCTATGAACCACTAAAGGTCCTCGAACAATAGTTTGTTGAACAAGTCAGTACCGCGAAGAGACTGTGCCCCTTAGCTCACCTCTAAGCCCACCACTTGTGAACTTATTAGGATGCTAATTGCTAACACACTTAATGCTAACTGTTGTTCGGATCAATACGACAAGTACTTACAGTATATGTATTTATTTGAGAACTTGACTGGCCGGTTGAATGGTATGTTCAAATATGTTCGACGTGGTGGTATACAGGGTATATACTCATTTAGTTTAAAATATGTTTTTTGGTTGTAGTTTGGTTTTTATGTACAGAGGCCTGTTACTCTGTATTACATAAAAACCATACTAACTTATTTCATAGGTGCACTATGTACGAACTAGGTCGTATTTGGAGCAGCCTTCAGCAGTCTACTTTCGCATTACCTAACAAATGCATCCTCAGCGTTTATCTTTGGCACTCTACAGTTATCAAGTTTGTATACATAAATTAAATTACATATTAGAAAATACTGAACAACATTCCTCGTTACACTTAAAAAAATATCTGCTCTTATTTAATTATTAGTGGCACTAGACAAAAAGGCACAGTCACATGCGCCGACGAAGAGCGCACAAATCTCTGAAGAACAATACTAACACTTTGTCAGAGAGAGCAGCCTCAAGCTGACCTCGAGCGACCTCGAGCCTGCAGGTTCCACTCAGACAGTTGTTGGTCTAATGCGATGCTAATTGCTTCAAATACTGATACTCGTATTAAATTACAAGTCAACTGGGCTTAGTTTGAACCTTTTAGTAGTTGAATGGTAGAGCTAACCTTCATCCATCGCAAAAGTGATGTAGTGTAATTTTGACACTACCTTAAAACCTTGTAAAGCGTGGCTTGGAGGTTAAAGGTATTTGTAAAAGTACGTTTTGGCCTTATTCTTCTTTGTAATAATGAAATAAATGTTTCAGCTTAGTGCCGTGTGGTCTGGGTTTCAATCTTGGCCAGAACATCTGTTTTTTTTGTTCCCTATAAAGTTAGACAGATTAGGTTGTTGATTTTTTCTTGTTGTGGTTTTTTTCTATTGTTATTTAGTATGCTAATTTTGCGATGTTTATTTTTCATTTGTAAGTGGCGAATTCATGGATTAATTAATGTGTTTTCTCTCTCTTTCTAATTCCAGAGATTTCGTATAAGGAAGTGATCGTTGACGCATGTTGAGTTTATTGATTTTGAATGATTTGTTGATGTGTCCCAGCACAGCAAAGTAACGTAACACATATTTTATAATCTCCTATACATAATTATAATCTTGTGATGTCTTTCAGTATCTTGATCATCTATCTCAATACGATCGCAGTATTAAAATAAAAAGCATATTCAATTAAAATGAGGGACTCAATAATTTCATCCTATCAGAATCGGATACTCTCACAGACGATCTTATCAAAATTGGAAATGCGCAACAAAAATAAGCTTCAATAAGCTGCGGTGCAAATTATCGTAAACATGTTCATAGCTACGCTGGCATGTAATTAACTGATTGTTTGCGCCGATGACGTTTATTTACTGTCGGTTATTAACGTTATATCAACACAATCGCTTATTCACCGACTAATTGCGCGCCACCTACCGGCCGCGGCGCGCATCGCTAACTCACACGGACGCGCGACACACAGCGCCATCGCTGTGACGTCATCGGTGCATAAATACGCCAGCTATGCTCAGCCAGCTTATCTGAAGCTACGTCCTGTCCTGCGGCTTGATACATTTCGCTTTTGAAGACGGGTCAGGTTATATAAGCTGGCAGGGCTCGAGTGCCGGCCGCGCGAACGAGTGCCATTGTTTTTCTTGGAGAGTTTTTTGTTGTGAATGCGGCCAATGGCGGACGCGCGCGGCGGCCATTGGCGGAGCGAGCAGCGCGCGTGGGCGGCGCCACCTGCGAAATATTCGCGCCTTTTCGCGATCCAAGACAACACTGTGTTTGTTTTTAGGATACGTACGTTTTCAAAATCGATGTTTCCTTAGATTCAAGATAAAATACTGAGGTAGAGATATTAATCCTACCCTGTCTATTAATAATAAGATTCAGAATCTGCTAGGTTAGAGCTGACTCACATAATATAAACAGTACGTTTTCACACAACTCAGGTGCAAGTAGTCCGCTAAGGCACGGCTAATCGGTAAAAAGGGCAATAGTGCTGGGAAAGTAAATAAAAATTTGCGAGCATGTAGTTTTTTTCAGAAATCTACAAGTATCAAATTCCAAATAAAATACATTTTTCTACCTAATTCTTCATAACAAAACAAACTCTGAACATAATCCTACAAAGGGTAATCAGACTTACGCTCACTGTTGCCGTCATAGAGAAGGGACCACTCTTTCGCCCGCACATCGCCAAGCTTTAAGCCTAATTGGAACGAGCTTTACGGCCATTTTCAGTGTTGATTATTTATTATGGTATTTTCTATCTCCAGAGAGCTTTACACAAACTTCATAATAATCAAATAGGATATATTCTTGCGAATTTAAATTTGGGACCATTCAGGATCAGACTTGAGTGCTTTACACCTAGACGCTTTCTGATAAGCTTTCTCTTAAATATTAATTTCTACCTCTACAAGACTTGAAATTGCTTCAGTACCTCATTAACTGCAAAAATGAACAAAAGCTAGTCATTAAAACTTTGAGTAGGTATTATTATGTGAATATTACATGTGAAACATCTATAGTGGATTGGCGACGCAAGCCAGTGTGTCTGTTTGTCCGATGATGGAAAGAGTGACAGGCTATTGAGTTCAATCCAGAACGCAAATCTTCAAAATGCAACCGATAGAAGACCTACAAAAATGCCACCTTACGGTGATGTAGAGCATTTAAGATAGTGGTTTTTGAAACTGGGAACTTGGGAAACTGGTATTCACGTACTTCACCACTACAATCGTACTTCACCACTACAATTTTTAGATCTACAATCCAGACAATGACTTTCTACTATATGTAATTGCTACTGATTAAAGGGATCTTTTAGGCTATTGCGCTATTCTTGTAAAGCAAAAGGCAAGCACTTACGAGCTACGTTGGTCGATAGAAATGCCTATGAGGCATGAGGCAATCTATATCTAACGACGACTTTGTTCCGCTTTTCACTCTTCACTGCTACCTCTGGCAAAAATGCCTATGCGCAGCATTGGGATTCAAATGGCTAAGTGTGAAGACCATGATGGTAATCCTCAAGTTACCCAGATAACCACAAAAACTACTTACACGATTATCTGTAGCAACACAATTATATTTCAGCTATGTTGAATTGGCGGTGGGTCTCTATAATGTAGAGATATTTTGCATTAAGACGATCTACTTAAACAGAGAACTTTGACTTCACAGTGCCCGAGTTCTCTAAAAGCTTTCAACAAAACTTTTGTGTCGCGATGATTTTGATCCATGCCAGATTCAGATCGTGGAACATAATGCGACACGTGTGTTGGTGGTCTGCGCCTGCGCTGGGAACCCGCGAGCCCGCAGTGAGCCGCGACACCTTCGGCACGACGCCGCTATCTGCCACATCGCCGGCTCATCCCACTTCCCTTTGGATTTGGATTTCAACTCCTACAGTAAATCAACATCTTCATCAGACTATAATCTCACGCAGAGTGAAACTCCACCAAAAGTCTCATATACCGCCGTTAAAGGATGCGGTTTAATAAAATCAATAACTACATACCTAGGTAGACTTCTAGGTACCTATCAACTTAAATCAAAATTTGCATATATTTTAGCAAAAAATAATATGACTGCTACTACTCAGTATCTACATACACTTTGGTATTTTCTTTCTTTTCGTTTCATAGCAATGAGCCTGCGTACTTAGCTTTTAATGTTAATTTGGTGTAAGCCTAAACTTAATCAAAATCATTAAATGATACAATTGAGATCACACCGAGGTCGGAGTGTACTCGAACGCTCCTTAGCACAGTTCCTACAGCATTCGCAATATGAAATAGGAAGAGTTGGGAGCGCGACCCTCTGGCGCAGTCTTCGGCGCTAATGGACGCCTCTCGACGATGACGAATGCGCTGTTTGTCTATGCAAACGCACCACTCGTGGCGGCAAATAAAAATAACGGCGACACGGGTCTTTCGCATTTAAATCACTATTCGCGCCGCGAGACAAAACAAACTTAATATCAGCCGGAGTGCCCTCGAGTGGCGCTACCTCGCCGTGCTCAAAGACAGCCCCCGCCTTCCAGGCGAGGGACGCGCTCATTATTTGAGGAGTGGCTGCTTTGCAATTCGTATGCGAGACCACTTGACACCTGTACCGTGTAATTGTCTCGTTTGTTTGCGCCCCGTAAAAGCCTCGCCGGTGACGGGAGACGCGGACTCAGCCTCTAATGCGAGACACGGAGCTTTAAACTGAGGAGTCGTTAGCCGAGATAAGCCGCTCCTGATTCAACTGCATGAACACAATATACTGTTAATTGGAATCCGGACCTTCTGTTAATTGATTATTTATTTAGTTCGCACAGTTGAATCGACAAAACATTCCTACTAATTAGGACCACAAGTTAGACTTTTAAACAGATTCCTGTTTTACGTTTCTGACTGATTTGCCTCTTGACAAAAATACCTACTTTATTGACTTCTTAATTTTGCTGAGCGGTTGAAGTAGAAAAGGGCAGAAAAAGCATAAGTTAGTACAGTGTTTTGCTGCTCAACTAATAACTTACAGTAATTGCCAATAATATATGTAAAATTGGGTTGAAAGCACGCATAGGTAGGCAAATATATACGGAATAATTAGTCACATTGTATTATTCCAATTCAGAAATTTAAAAGTAGGTACGATATTTTTTATTAATATTCTTAGGTGACTTATTTTTTAACTACAATTCTCCGTCTTGTTCCTAAATCTCACTACCCACCCACATCCGTTGACGTCATCATACCCACACGTTTATCAAAATCGATAACTCAGTGACACCTCGCACGCGTCAGCTGTCAGATAGGATGACATCTCTGACCTGACACTTGAGTCTCAAATCGGTATTTCTGTAGAGATATTCAGTAGATCACTGTGTATAGCCTTGGTCCTGAAGCGAGCAGGGCTGCAAAACATAATTTAGCACAACTAACCAATCTCTAAGAAACTGAATTTTATATAAGCTCTGAAATAAGTAAAAAGCCTGAACAGTCTCGCCAGTTGGTCGATTAAGACGGAATTGACACGACGAGATGGATGTCTCAGCGGAGAACTAACTTGAGAGATGAGCCGTTTCAGGCTATGACGAGACTCTATCGAGACCATGGATTTGTGCATACACTAGTTTAATGTATGCAGAAGAAGCAATTGCTTAAACATTTTACGAAAAAATAAATGAAATACATAGTTTTTTTTTAAAATCTGCTTTATAAAGCGACGGGTCACCTAAATTTTGCAACTTTGATTGTTATTGAAATAATTGATATATCCTTCAACACTTGTAGTAGCAACCCTTTACCTTAGAAACCGGGTCGTACATCACTTTCACATCGCTGCGCCGCTCACTTTACAGTTCGCCGCACTGCCTACCCACAACACCTTCATTCACCCTTGCCTCATAATTTGATAAATGAAATCTTAAACATAACAACAACTTAAAAAAGTGTCACAGCTGAAATAATCTCTCACTTATTTTCCAAAGACTCGAGATTCAATGTCTCCATTTCCCACAAATACAAGTGAAGTTCGTCCCTTTCCCTCTCTTAAATTTGAAAAAATTGCTGTTCGTTAGTCTCGCTAAAACTCGGGAACGGCTAGACCGATTTGGATTTTAGTTATGAAATGTTTGTGAAGGTCCAGGAAGGTGAACTTAATAAAAAGCAGTTATGACAAGTGACAAGTAATACGATATATAAACAATAAATAAAATACGTGTACATAATGTGACTCTACCACCGGCTTCAGCTTGTTGCTACTGAAGAGACTCGGCAAGAAACTCAGCAGTTACCTATTGTAAATCGTCTGATGTTTTACAGTAGGTACAAAGTTAATGTATGAACAAACCAACAGAGTCATACAATTTTGACATGAAACAAAACAGAAAGTTAATGAAGTAAACTTAGGTAAACTAAGTAAAGTAAGCAGGCCAGTTCCCGAAGGTGGCACATGTTCACAAGTTGACATGTGAGATAATACATTTGTAAACATTAATTAACACAAAATCTTTATTTATGTGTCTGTTGGTGACCAGCAATGCCAACCTACCTTTTTGCTACTTTCTGCTATGTCTTTATATCTTTTTAATGTATATTTTTAAATAGTGACATATTCTGTAACAAATAAACAGTTGACCAAAAAACGTCTCTCATTAACAGTGTCAGTAATCTAATCGGTCAACTCTTGCCCCAGTTCATTCAGCAAACATAACTTTTCAAAGTATCAGTAAGTAGTTCAAATTATTTAACGTGTACCAGCTCATAACACAGTTAGCAAGTGCTATATACTAAAAGGGAAGCTCAGAAAAACGCATTAAACCATTTAAATTACAATTTATTCACAAACTAAAACAAATACAAGTTGTACAGAAAAGAGAGAGCGAGATAGCTATACAAACGTCAAATAATGGCGGGGAATACTGCTCTTGACAAGTTGCGTTCGGAAATGCCTAACAGTCGGCCTTCCTGTACCACTGCTCGCCCCGAGCAGTATTCTCCATGTAAAGCAACGTAAAAGTAAAACTAAGCTAAGTAATATTGACATACCCAGGTGACTTCTTAATGCCACCACAACTGACTTCTTAATGCCAGTTCAGCTGACTTCTTAATGCCAGCACAACTAACTTCTTAATGCTAGTTCAGGTGACTTCTTAATGCCACCACAACTGACTTCTTAATGCCAGTTCAGCTGACTTCTTAATGCCAGCACAACTAACTTCTTAATGCTAGTTCAGGTGACTTCTTAATGCCACCACAACTGACTTCTTAATGCCAGTTCAGGAAGTACACCTTCCAAGTCGCGACTTATACAACACCTCTTAAGGCAAATCTCGAGATTTAAACAGTCAGTCAAATAACAAACAGTCTGAAACGTTCTTAATCGTTTCCAGTTATTTAACAAGTCTGAAGCGTTCTTAATCGCCTCCAGTCAAATAACTTACAGTCTGAAGCGTTCTTAATCGCCTACAGTCAAGTAACAAACAGTCTGAAACGTTCTTAATCGTTTCCAGTTATTTAACAAGTATGAAGCGTTCTTAATCGCCTCCAGTCAAATAACTTACAGTCTGAAGCGTTCTCAATCGCCTACAGTCAAGTAACAACAATGAGCGAACAATTATCGCCTTCTTAATGGCAGCTCACTGAGTAATATTACAAACAATCACAAACAAATAATATAAATCAGATAATGTAACAAAATGAGCGAACAATTATCGCCTTCTTAATGGCAGCTCATTGAGTAATATTACAAACAATCACAAACAAACAATATAAATCAGATAATGCAACAAAATGAGCGAACAAATATCGCCTTCTTAATGGCAGCTCACTGAGTAATATTACAAACAATCACAAACAAACAATATAAATCATATAATGTAACAAAATGAGCGAACAAATATCGCCTTCTTAATGGCAGCTCACTGAGTAATATTACAAACAATCACAAACAAACAATATAAATCAGATAATGTAACGAATGAGCGAACAAATATCGCCTTCTTAATGGCAGCTCACTGAGTAATATTACAAACAATCACAAACAAACAATATAAATCAGATGATGTAGCAAATGAGCGAACAAATAACGCCTTCTTAATGGCAGCTCACTGAGTCATATTACAAACAATCACAAACAAACAATTTAAATTAGATAATGCAACAAAATGAGCGAACAAATATCGCCTTCTTAATGGCAGCTCACTGAGTAATATTACAAACAATCACAAACAAACAATATAAATCAGATAATGCAACAAAATGAGCGAACAAATATCGCCTTCTTAATGGCAGCTCACTGAGTAATATTACAAACAAACAATATAAATCTTAAGAATACAAGAAGTAATGTTTCATTCTTATTAAGAATAATCAGAATGGACTATATGATTTAAAACGATTCAGTTTGTCACGAGCTATCACATTACAGTATGCTTGACGGCGACTATGTGTATAGTCTTAATCACATTACGGCTTACACTTTTACAATCCTGAATTTGACTATCTAAACTTGGTGCAAGCCTGTCACTTCGTTACCCCTTGCACATGATATTACGTTCACCAATAACCATGTCACATACCTCAACAGATCTTAACTTAACACATGTGAAGCATAAAACGCAGAACGACTTAAAAACTTTGTCTAACATCGTAAAACAAAATAAATCATCCAAGTCAGATCACCAAGCATTACCAATCACATTCAACATCACCAACGCAAGATCACCAAAGCGCCCAAGATGGTTTGCCATTAAAATAGGTAGGTAAGTAGTAGACTTGCTCCTTTGCGCGCGGATTGACAGCAGTCAAAATGAATTTTATTTGTTTCTTGTAGACCACAGTGATCCTTAAAATACTTACAAATAAAAGCTATGTTTCGGTCGCATACAACTCCGAATATCTGTAATACTATAATAACACGAACAGCTTCTAACTACAAGAGCTAGAGTGAATAAATGTCGTAAATCAAACACCAAGGTGGTCCACGTATACATACTATGTGTAACGGCACCGGCATCTTTCATAAAGGATACAACAACACTGCTTGACACCCTGTTTATTTTTCTCGCATAGTGTTAAGTGCAGCCATGTACATTTTTTTTTTTTTTGTTTCTAAATACAGCGCCGTATTTGCCAAACCAGTTCTAAAATACACCACCTAGATAAAAGTAAGCAAGTTCTGTCAAATAGTCACTTTTAATTTTACCTTACAATTATTGGTCTACAGTTGAACCAATTGAAGTCTCCCTGTTGCATTGCTTCTACAAAAGTAGGTAGGTACTAAACATGTATCATTTATTCACTTAACGGAAATAACATTGTTTCGGCTAAACCCATCCAGGTGGCCCGTTGACTTACCAGCACGGTATTCGACCTTAAAAAAAGTCTCCAATCAGTACAATCGGTAACTATTTAATTTAATACCTGTAACATACACCTTAAATTTAAACTAACTTACAACAACAGCAAGGGTCTCATAATCAATGCTTTGACTTTTGCTAGGCTGTAAGTGATTCACCAGTCATAAACATTCGTAAAAACGTGTTGACTCAAAACGATGTAGGTACTGCCGCGATCTTTCATCCGCTCGGCCATCGACAAAGTACAATATCTATAATATGAGCGCTTTGAATCTGTAAGCTACGCACTTTTTGTAGAACATTTATCAATCTTACAATTACAGAAAAAAAAACAATTCGAAAACTCATCTGATACTCATCAAGACTATTTCAGCAGGTAAGCTTTCGCCGATCTATGTCTTCAGACAACGATGTATGCAATGCACGACGCTCACTGATCCTAAGATAATGTGACCAACGTGCGGATGTCAATTAGTTAAGGTATTACACACTGCTCTAGACACTCCGTATATATTGTAAACCCTGAAATATATGATTGTGTGCCTAATATAATTGCACTTGCTGTGGCGCAACGCCACAACACACCAATGTGAATATGATTATCACATTTGAACAAAACTGATAGCCTTTCTTTTGTCTTGTCACGACACACCCCGTCACAGCAATATTATGTTGGTCTGTATAATTCGTGTACTAATATCCGTATTAGGGTCCTTCCTACAACGGTTTGGTTGTCACGAATCTAAATAACGCATAATAATAAATATGAGCCTCGCTCTGTGAAACCAGGAACAACGAAGGTACCACAGACAACCAGATTCAGCACAAACACTTGTTTCATCAACAAACCCCGCACTGTGCGGAAATCGAACACGCGACCCCTCGATGCTCAACCGTTGAACCACTGCGCTAAACGGGTCATCAACGACTCAAAACAAACGAAATATCAACATCAAAATAACAAGTTCGAATCTAATCGACAGGCAATTATTTAACACCTTGTACGACTGCACTTACATTTGGCAGTTCGATTAATTAATTTTGTAAATACGAAACATCTACTACGTTTTTTTAATAACACAAATCACCATGACAATACTCAAACGCTTAGTTGGTAACAGGCTGACTAATATTAACCTCTGTTTTGGGCACAGTTTGGCCTCAACAGCCACCTCCTTGAAGGATTTATTTTCGAATTTATGACATACCTCAAATGCCCAATGGTTGATTGGCAGACAATGCGCTCAGCATGAAGCCCGCCATACTGTACTATTATGTGCAATAAAAAAGAAATGAATAACTAAATACTGTAATTTTTAATTGAACAACTAGACTTGCATGGATTGAATATTCAACTGTAACTGTTACCTCTGGGCTCTGTATAACTCTGTAATTATTATTATTATTATTTTACCCAAGGCATGACAACTGAAATCAATAAAAATGACAACTAATAATTTGCAGCTACAACAGTAACATCTGTAAATAATTAGACATAAGTTTGTCTGAAGTAACATGTAGTAGTTTAATTCAGGTCATTCATCCTTATCATGGCCTGTATGATGATAACAGTGTGATGAACACCTTTCTACCTAATTGTTTTCATCATCATGACAGACACAGCCACAGAATGCACAAGTTAAATAATTAGACATAAGTTTGTCTGAAGTTTACTTCAGGTCATTCATCCTTATCATGGCCTGTACGATGATAACAGTGTGATGAACACCTTTCTACCTAATTGTTTTCATCATCATGACAGACACAACCACAGAATGCACAAGTTTTATGATTTTTCTAACGTTGGTGCAATGTGACCACAATGCTTACAACTGCATCATTAAATTATTAAATCAGTAAGACTTGACTTACTTGAATGATGAAAATAAATATCTTAACATGCTGGACGTGTCCTGATAACCAGCAGAAATAGCATCAGCTTTCTGGTACGGAAGGTACCTACCTGTTATTGCTTCTGTAACCTGCATCGGGTAACCCACAAGCATAACCTTAAATAGATCTTGTCACATTGAAATTTGTAAATAATATTCAGAACATTACACCATAAGCATTAACTTAGTCACACATCTGACTAACTTACTGATTGGAAAGAAAGGCAGTTAATAAACATTAGAGTTATGTAAGGTTGAGATATTAGTTTAGGTTTAGATAGTTGTTAGTATCAATGTTCGGCATTCTTTTTTTTTTAAATTTAAAAGTCCAAATAAGTTTCAGAAATAGTTTTCTCATCACCAGTCATACATCCACAGAATACAAAATACCTTTATCTTTTCAGATTAACTTACTTACTCAATAATAATTAACAGATCAGATAGGATCAGAATCAGAAAATGTATTATTAAGACCAGCATAGGCTTGAACTAAATCAGCTGTAGGTTGCCAATGGCACAGATGAAATGGTGGGGTACTACTGAAGTGGGGTAAAAACAGACCACTACTGTGGCTATTGGTTTCCATTATTCAAAGTACTAGCCATAGTAGATACCTAGCACTTTAACTATGAGTACTTTGACGAATGAGACTTGTTTGGGTTCGCAAGAACCTGCTGCTTAATCACTCTCCCATCAGGAGCATGATGAACACTCCGCAATAAGAGAGCGATTAAGGCAGAGGTCAGTGACCGCGCACACGGTCCGGTGCCGCGGTGCTCCAGCGGACTCCGCTCGGGACCGCCAAAACGCTGCCGATTTGAGACACTATTCAAAAGTTCACGAGGCAACGTATCATATGGGTACACCGTCCGTCACTACTACACATTTCAAAGATGACAATCCGATATCATGGAAAAGTTCACGTCCACTTATTGTTATTGGCTTGAAAGTTACTTTTATCACAAATTCACAACAATCCCCAATACACTCGATTCGACAATTCACTCACAGTACCCGTGCGGCAACAGGTACGAACCGGTTTTTGTTTTCTGCAAGGCGTCCCGGTCGGCGCGGCCGCGCTTAGCAAATTTTGGAAAACGATACAGAAGTTACTTTCACTTATTGTTTCGTCAGGAAAACGTTTTTGTAGGCGCTCGGTACAGTAATCCCGCTTCTGAGCTAAAAGGGAAGCTCAGAAAAACGCATTAAACCATTTAAATTACAATTTATTCACAAACTAAAACAAATACAAGTTGTACAGAAAAGAGAGAGCGAGATAGCTATACAAACGTCAAATAATGGCGGGGAATACTGCTCTTGACAAGTTGCGTTCGGAAATGCCTAACAATACATATATCTTAGTTCATAACTGTATTTGCTCCTAACTCTACTTGACATGAATGGGTCATAAGTTACTTATAATTTTAAATATTTACTGTTACCTAAAGAAATATTCATGTGATGCCATTTTATGGCAGTAGGTGAAAATAAATCTCATATTTTTGGTGAGTGAATAGAAACATAATCTAAGTATGAGCTTAAAGCTTTAATTTGACACTCACAAAGTAAGTCCAAACCACTACCAGACAAAATACTTTACCAGTTCCTTTTGCATATCTTTGGCAAAGTAAAATCGTATTTATTTAGAGTGTCAGACTTCTACAAAATATCTTACCGATCGTTGCCATTAATGACGTCGGTTATTAGTTATACTGACATGGCAGCAATACAGAAAATATGGCACCTGTACCGGTTTCCTTGCACTTGCTGCTCATACCGGTTGTTGGCAATACCGGAACACAACCTAAACCCTATCCAGCGTTCGCTGCCCATATATGGGGCAGGAACATGGCGGCGCAAGCGCATTCCGCGACTAGTGCGCCCGCGCAGGATCAATCTTAGCGACGCAACTATTGCAGGCACTTTAATTTCGTTAGTATCGCTAAGTAACGAGGTAGGTACAGAAAGTCTAGTAGGGACAAAAGGGGCTCACCTAAAATTGTATACTTTTCTGATAAGCCGTTGTATAACTGTGCAATTTACACAAACCAGAAGAACAGATGCTCAAACAGCTTATTATAAAACTAGAAGTAGTACAGTTCACAATCATGCCTTTGATTTATCCTTAATTTTGAACTTAAATCAGTCCTCCTCTAAAATAATCAGCTTTGAAATAGTACATTGTTACCCTAGGGGTGAAAGTAACTTATTTAGTCCCGAGACGGGGTTTGGCGCCCGGAACGAAGTGAGGGCGCCAATAGTTCGAGGGACTAAATAAGTCTTTCACCCGAGGTAAACACTGTGCTTTTCATTACAAATACGAGGAAAGTAAAAATAAAAACATGAATTAGCTAAAGAAAAAATGAGGAAAATAAATGAAGATCGAATTGCCGCTTTCCCGCCTATTTTGTTTGTTTTTTTTCTGTGGCCGGCCCGCTATTCAGCCATTATTTTTTTATTTTCATCATTGGAAAAATTGTAAATATTTTGCTCAAAGCTAAGTTATTTTAAAGAAATTGTTGAAGTAAATTATAATGAAGCTATTTAAAACATATATATTCTCTGATCAATACTTATCTTTAAGTTATTTCAAATTTTACATCGTGGCTGTATAGAAAGTTGGAACATGGTTCAATAGATATGTGAAAAAAAACTAGTTTTTTTAAAAATAACTTTGACAGCTGTCAGTTGAAAGTGATTCTCCCTAGGGGTGAAAAGTGTCACTTTCAGCCCGCTTCTCAGGTCAGTAATGACCTACTTTCAGAGTATGAGTAATGAAAAATAATAGAAAGCCCTATAAATGTATGTTGTGTAAGTATGTGCAATGTATTACTAAGCTGTAAGTTTTTAATGTTAATGTGCAATAAATAATATTATATATCTATCTATGTTCTCTTTCTAAAAATAATACTTACTTGTGATAAAAAGTTTCGATTTCCCTTTACCTATACGAGCAGATGAAAGAAGCGAACCTTCTGTTTGTCTATGCTATTACCACGCGAATACCGGACATTCTGCGCAAAAGCTGTTTCCTTGCTGTATGAGATGTTATCTGATCACCTCAATATTAATAAATGCAATCATTTTAACGAAAATAAACGCGTAGTTGCGAAAGTTATGTACTTACCACGCAATAGTTGTTCTCAACAATCTGCAATTCTAATGACGTACTTAATTATGTTGCAGTTGAATAACTTGGATAACATTTTAAACATTAACATCGTATTGTGCTATCGTATTATTATTTAATATAACATTTATTTATATTATTATTTAATTAATATTTTTAAAATTTTAATTTAATTAATGTTTTCAATTAATTTAATAGCGTAAATAAGTAGGTACCACGAAATGCTTGAATGCAATGACCGCAGCTTTCAGTCATGTTTCAATAGTAAAAGCTTTCACCCTACCTCAAAATGTCAGACGCCGAAAAATCAGAAATAAACATCCTCAGGAATAAGTACTCGTAGTACCTGTGTCATAATTTATTTACACTATTAAGAGTAGGTACAGTGGATGGCACATCACTCTACCCATTTCCGGTCAGTCCTATTTGCTCTATTGCAAAGGAATGACATTTGGCAAAAGCGAGAGAAAAAACGGAAATGGGGTAACCTGATGTGCTGTTGCCTGATGTGATGGACTGTACATCTACTTTTTGAAATTTCAAATTCAGGATGCAGGATTATCATAGAAAATTTCACACCCTTTACCTTCAAAGGATGCTTCCGATATAAAATAAAGCTATATTTAATAATAACTTATTTGTTGCGTTGGTATTGATCATATCTCAGAACCAAAAATGCTAAGTATGTTCATAACTTAGGATTATTTTTTAGTAAAGTGTTGTGTTACGTTTGCGCATCGCATTAAAAACAGCAAGCTTTTCACAACCAAATAATATTGAACTCTATTCAAAACTGAATTGATTGCAATTAGAAGGTCAATATTTCTAAATACTCGTGCGTCATTAATTGTTCCCAAAAGAAGTTGTACCGAACAAAGCTCTATTTGTTTACATCGATAAAGCGTTTGACGGGTGTCAATCGTTGGCGCTGCGCAGTGGCCGCGTGCCGCTAATGAATAGTTCGCCAACACTGGCGCGCAGGCGCGAACAATCGCGAGCGATCGCCGCAGCACAGTGGCGCCGCGGGCGGTCCCGACACAATATAACACACACTAATGACCCATTACACAAACCTTATTGACGGCAATACTCCCATCAATAGGGATCGACGATCACATTTCGAATGCTGTGATTAGAACAACTTTCGCATTACGACAATAGTGTGAAAGGGTGATGAATGGCAGTCGAGAGATTAACGGAAAGTTTTTGACGATTGCGAAATAAACTGTGCGAATAACTCAATGAAACAAAGGCATTTCTTAGTTTGATAAACTGCCAACGTTTACAAACAATGTGGGTTTAATTGATCAATAATTCATTACAGGGAAATGCCATTATAGTATTGTTTATAGTATTAAACAGGTAATTGGCAAGATGTTTAACTGGACTGGGAAAATAATCCCGGTCCAGCTACATACACGGTCTCAGCTGAAAATCAGCGCTTCAGGCCTAGCTGAAACCAATAAGTACTGTGCTAAGGCACCCGTTTCTTCCTTTTTGTGTTTGGTTCAATTGTTGTTAATTTTTTTGTATTATACAAAAATCCCCAAACATTCCACTAAATCTAATCATCATTCGAACTTCAGAACTAAAGTTAAGTATTTGAAAATTGGCTATACTTTGACACCTTACGAATGTTTTTTTAAGCATTTGTCTATATTGTACCTGATAACGCCTATATAAAAGGTTAAGTAATGTAGAGCCTAACTATGCTTGGTGTACCGTATTTTCTATGCAAATAAGAATATATATTAAAATGTACACAAATTGCACTGTTCATGGACGACAGTGTCATTTTAAATAAACTATTTATAAAGACATAACAAGCTTTATCAATTAAATTTTATGATCCTGTCTCTCAGTAAGGCTAACTGCGATTTAAATTGGAATCGTAGAAGGGTGCGACGGGCCGGACCGCCGTAATGTATTCGCGAAATAGTTTAATTTAGCGCGACAACGGCGTTCGTGTCGCGACCGTTTTCATTAGCGGGGTATTGCGGCCGGCGGATCACCCGGGACCCAAGCCGGGATCGCCGACAAATTAAAAACTAAGAAGACCCCCCGCGCAAGGCCCCCCCGCCCCGCCCGGCGCCCGCGTCGTTTGCTCACTGTAAACACAGTGAATTATTCATTGTTGTTTAACGCGGCTTAGCATCGATGTCTTTGATTGACAGCAGTTTATTTACCATCAGGATACATCCGTGCGTGTTAGGGACGGTATTAAGTCAACTTTATGCAACTGTTTTTACAGTATCGTTCAACGTGAACTACAAAAAATATTCAAAACATGGACATGCGTGAACGTTGTTGATGGCCTAAAGGTCCATCCTGTCGTATAAATTGATTGAGGTTTCTGTATCCAATTAAGGGAATTGAAAGCTGTGTTTTAAATTTCAATTTGTGCGCTCCTTTTCTATTTTATTTCAGGCTCATCTGCCAGGACCATTCGCAGAAAACAAAAGAGTGGCGTGTTTTGTAGTCGCTAATTGAGAGATAACCCTTCGCGACGACAAGTCGCTGGGGAGTTAACCCTACAGCGGCCGATGCTGGTGGCTGAGGGCGCGTTATTTTGTAATTAAAACGCATTGGAGCGGCCGCGAGGGCCCTCCACGTCGCGCGTCGTCGCAAACAGACGCACGGACAAGTTTGCGCTGCGCCACGCGCGCTCACGCTCACGCGCTCACATATTGTTGTGCAATATATTCTAAATCAACACTCAGGGGCGAGTAATATCAAACTTAGTTGACACCAGAAGTCAAAACAGTGAGTGTGGGAACAGCAGACACGCGCCAGGCGTATAAACAAAGTTTTTTTTTTTTTTAACAATACTACAAAATCATCCCTTAGATATTGTAGATAATGTAGTATTTTTAACTGTCAGTGTTTTTGGCAACAATACGCCAGCCTATGATTTTACTTTTTATATTTATAAACTTTTGACCAAATTGATAATTTTATTTTGAATAAAATGGTTTTAGTTTGGCCTCAAAATAATAATTCCCTTTTTTATCTCTCACAGAGCTACAGGTATAGCGCTAAATCAACCAGACGATCATAGAATTGTCTAAAGCCGTTTCCCGTGACATACTACCTGGATGATAGCCTCGAATCTGCGCAGGGGCCGCGGCCACGAGCGCGTTAACGGCTACGATGCTATCGCTTCTTCGGATCCCGCCGTTATTGAGACGTGCCACCTGTTCCCGCGATTGTCTCCAGCCCCTAAATCATCCCGCTATTATGCCCGCACAGAACCCTTTGGACGATTCTCCACGCCGTCTTGCGCGGACCGCGGCCTTACATATCGCCCCAATTCTTCACACCAACTTTGATTTATGTGGGAGGATACCGCGACTGGCCAAGATGTTATTCAATAAACCTTTTATTATTTAAACAATAACAAATATTTTTGACTCAGAAAAGTATGATATATAAATTGTTTTCTATATGCTTAATAGTAGTCAGTATCACAATTAGAACAATGGAACGACATCGAAAGAATAAATAGGTTGCCAATAATAACGACATGTCTTTTTGTCCTAGGTAGGTAGTTACATATTTTTGTAAATTTCTACCAGATGCAATAATTTCAGTAGGTAAAGCAATGTTTCTGATGGTTTATGTATGATCAATATCTGAAAAGTGGCCACTGTCAAGACAGCCACACAAAAAAAACGCTGAAGTCAATTTAACTTTTTGATTATTTGAACATTTATTTTTATTTTGATGCAAAAAATATCAAATGTAGATTGATTTTTTAGAGTAAATTCAAATGGAGGCGTGGAGGTGTCAACAGGCGTCACATTATCGCGCGGTCAGGCGCATACATCGGAGCGATTTGGAAAAACATGAGCAATGAATGCAGATGACATGCGCGTAACGGTGGCGGACTGGCGGGATTTCGAGAACTCATCAATATTTGATCGCATTTGGCTTGTAGATGCGCTGACGCCGATCTGATCGTTATTCCTGTTTGCCCCATCGGCGTAAACTGCGACTTATCGACTGATAACCTTCATCTCGTTTCATCGGCTCCACAATATTCAGATTGTGTACTAACCTACCTACTTTTTGAGGCAAGAGGACAATATGACTACTGAGCTACCAAAGAAAAAATGTTATCAGTAATGGTGATTGAAAAAAAAAGATCCGCATCAAGATTCTACCTACTTTCAAACAAACTACTTATGCGTAATACTTACTACTTACTCATGTGACTGCCGCAATCATCTCCATCCATCACATATTTATATTTTTATAAACACCACAAAAAGTAGGAGAATAAGCTTGAAATACAGAGTTTAGTGCTATAGGATTGTGTTGTGTACTTCTTTCTTTATAACTTTATTTCTTAAATATAAAACCACCGCACCGTAAGTAGGTACCTACCGTATGATCGGAAAATGTATCTTACTTAGGCTCAACACGCAAAAGCGTGTGTACCAATATTGCACACAGAGATAAATCTCTGCCCAATATTGGTCAGCGTAGCAGTCGAAGATACTCTTACGCTTTCACCTTGTTTTATATGACCACATTTAATTTTGATCTTACCTAGAATTTTTTTTTTCAATAATGATTCTATTCTCATCTTCGCTTCGCCGTACAAAAAGTATTTCTGCAAAATATAGTTAAATAAACATCGAATACACGTATCCTGACAAATGGTTCGTTATCGCTAAACAATGGCTCTCCACAGAAGGGCATCGCGTAGACGCTGTGGGAAGGGACGAAGGGCCAAAAAAAGGTTGCTGTGATGACTTGGTAGCTTTGCCCAGCAGTAGGTACTACAGAAGAGATCAAGCAATCAAATAGGAATGGTCAAATAATCTCACAAAATTATATTTTTGGCACATCAATTTGATAATCAAATACGAGTAATACACATCAATTCTAACAGGAATAAGTACACCTAAGGTAAACATTGTAGCAGCAATAGGAATAACAGTTCTTTTTTTTAAAGGGCAACTAATAATTACTTTGTCAAAAAATAAGCATTTAGGAGTGGCGATCGCAAGCCCATTGGAAGACAAATCGCCGGGCGTCACACGGTCTATTGTTTCGTTGCAAGGTAACTAATGCCGCACGTCGATACGCCAAAAATTCGTAGAAGGCAAACCTTCGGGAAAATAAAAAAACCACCCGGTACCGTTGCTACCCGGTAGGACCCTGCGCGGATTGATGGCGGTCGGTACACGTGTTTATCTGATGGCCCGACCTGCTCTTTTTTACAGTTGCACCATTTTTTATTTGACACACATTAATACAGCCTCCATTCCTGTTAATTCGTGCCCAGTAGTCAGGTATGATAATTTTATTAGTAACTTATAGCCGGGTAACGACGCGCTGACATGTTGATTTTTGTTCAACAAATTATCAATTTTAGATTGTCATCAACTCTATTTGGTTCAAATAATACTAAATTGTTCAAACGGAATCGTTTGTCAATTTTGAGTCTAGTCAGTAGAATTACCATAATCACTGCTGTTATGATTTATGTCACTGGATCTGCGCAAGCGCGAATATAAATTGCGACTAATTGTAGGTCTCGTGAATATTGAGACAGTTATTTAACTCCTGAGACATGCGCTAGGTGTTACCACATTTGAGACAGTAAACCAAATAAGTGTCCAATAAGTGCGAGTAGCAACAATGTTATGACATACAAATTGAGGATTTGAGCTAGAATCGAGATAAAATTACCATTAATGTGCCCCAATCAGCAAAGGTGTCAGTTTAATATTTGTCATAATAGTTATTTTGCATTGACACAGAGTCGGAGTCCACATGAGTCCTGATACCTGTGTGACTTGTAATGTACACATTCATTCTTACAAATCCTTTAAACTTGAAGTTCTTTTTACAAAAATTACCGAGTATTTGGTTAATTTGGGAAATGTTGGATCTTTTGCCTTGTAAGCTTTTCTATTAGACCTTTTTTATGCCGTACTTACAAATATAAAAATCCGAATGATTGATCTAAGCTTATTGCACGGTATTCATGACATATCAAGACAAGAAATGTAACGTTGCTCCTATCGAGAAGACTCCGGAAGTTATTGACTCTTTGCAATATGTGTTGTCCCAATTAATATAACTAATTTTGAATCTAGTAGCGATAATCCCGGCACACCAACACCACAACCCCTGACCTCCCCTCACCCTTTACGGGCCAAAAAACTAAAGAATGCGAACCCAACAAAAGGCCGCGTCGAGAGCTTCTTGTCGGACGCAATTTTTTGAAATTCCTTACATACGGTTACAAAGGAGGTGATGTATGGCGATCCGCTTTGTCCGACGCGCTCCGTGATTTATTAGAGGCACCACTACTGCTGCTTGTTTCTTTACACTTTTCATATACTCCTGATCAATACTAACTCGTTAAATACCACTGACAAAGGAAGGTCAATCATCATTTTTTCTTTTGTGTCTTGACCGAGTGAGGTCTATCACAGTAGGAAAAATGGTTTATGGAGCTGTTTTAGCATTGTTTAATAGTGGTAGATTTAAGATGTAAATAATGATTTTAGTAAAGACCATTTCCAGAACCGACTACTTTGGGTGTTTCCTTTACAAAAAAAAAGTTTGTTTGTGTATCCGTTGTCTACTATGCCATATCCCATAGCGCTGTGTAGAATAATCTCCAGGGATATATTTTTTTATGTAACAGTTTGCAAACATTTCGATAAGGCTTTCTTTCTCAGGAAATATCTATTTGACATAATGAGTAGGGCGTATTTGTGTAATTAGACAGTAATTAAGAATATGATCATTTCATTCCGACCGCATAACTGATAAGTGATATGTAAATGACGTAGGCCCAGTAGCGCGTGCGCGGAGGATGCGGATGTACTACTCGCAGATGTGTGATTAGACGGGTGGATACAGTAAATCAATGTTGTCTTACGTATTGCTCATCTCGATCTGTGATTACGTGCGACCGACCATCCCAGCCGGGCTCGTATAGAGCTGACACTGCAATAAAAACTTGTAAAATTGACGGTATATACTTATGAGTCTGTGACGTTGGTGCTGGATCTCCCACTGAACTAGGTGGCTGTGATATCATTGAGCATTGGACATAATTCCACACAGTGCCATCTAGCCCCAAACTATGCAACTGAATGCTAATGCTACGGGATATTAGACAACACATAAACATTACTTTAATACTTTATTTTGGAAATACTTACTTAATTTACATAGGGAACACCCAGACCAGTAAAAACAGACATATTCGTGCACACAAATGCTTGTACTGTGCGGGGAACGCCCGCGACCACTGATGTTATATCCCACTTCTGAACCATTACACCAAATCGGACGTCAGATCGGTGACCAGGAACCGCTTTCTGTCATTACAACGCGCATCTAAGTTTATTTTCCTGTTTCTCTACCAGCCTAAGCAATCAGGCCGACGATGGCCAGTTGTACATTCAAAATTTTTGTAAACATTTTTTTTTCTTTGTGCAGTTATGCATCTTATCATTATTTTAATTTATTCTGAATTCTGCTGAAACTTAGCGCGCTCCAGTTTCGTTTCTGATTGACACGTTGTTAGTAATGACTACCTTGACCACTGTTTATACCATTTTTCATTATTGTTTTTGCTGACTTTGCAATCAAATATTCGTGCCTTCCGACTGGTTATGTAGCGCATTCCAACGGCTCCTACAAGGTCCTACGAAATAACTGAAACATTGACGATCCCAAATGAACACAATGAGGTTTCCTAGAGAGCTGTTGTCAGCGGGTGCCTAGGCCATAAATTTGTCTAGCAGCGCAGTTCGTCAAAGTGATTAGCAGCTCATTACCGCGCACAATGGCGTCGACACCCGACACGCGGCCGTGCGACCCGCGCCTGCGCGCGCCAGAGTATACCTAATGAAGAGTAGGCCAACTCCGAACGCTTAATTACTAACGGTCAGGCTGCCATTTTTATTTATTCTATAGCCACTCTTACTAACGGATATTAAAACTCAACAAACACCCTACACCTAGTCAGCTTTAGAAGCAACCCACTTTTTTGCTTCAGGGTAAATAAGCTACTTATGTATGAATACAGTATAAAGGAAAAAACACAACTTGCATAGGATATCCAACAATCAATCATATATACAAAAAAAACTTAGCACGTTGTTTTTAGCGTTCTTACACCACTCTAAGTTTACTTACTATTTAGTTTATGTACTGTGGCTAAGCCGTGAGAAGAAACAAAAACTGTCCTCAGGCATTTTGATGAGTCCCCAGCGCCGGCGCAGTCGACAATAAACCATTACATCGTTACCCGCCACTCAGCGAGATGCGATATCCACACAAGAATTCTACCAAGAAACAGATACTACTTAAACTGTATTTGTGAGAACTTAACAACAATCACTAATTTGCAGTAGTTTAAGTTGAAACCGAATTAAATAGTAAGATAAATAAACATACACACTCATGTCCTTATTACTGCTACACGACATGAAAGAAACAGATGCAGTTTTTTACAGTTGTTGTTATAATTAATTTTATGTTGTTGGTATCCTGTGTAAAACTGGTTTTTGTAAAGTTCAAGTTGGATAACTAGTTGATGTAGTACCAGTGAGTTAAAATAGGACGATCCTGTTTGGGCCACTCGGGCAGCTCAAGAATCAAGGTAACACGCAACAGCCAACCATTGCTATTCATTGTGGTTACGAAAAGCATGACAGCAATAATTCTCATCTATTAGGCAATTTGAGTGCATCATTCATATATTGAGATTAACAGTTCTTGATAATTACTACCAGGAATCTTTTTTAATGTAAAGTTAATGTCAAGTATTGTGAACATCACACATATTTTTCACTAACCCTCGAATACACAAACGTTAATCAGAGTTGAGTACGTATTTCGTCACGTAAATTGTGTATAAAACTGAAATTGACAGTTATACTCGTAAGAGCTGCTCAGCTTTGTTTTGACTGTGAATTCAGGGTACCTAACCAATTAAAAGGGTGAATTGTTTAAGGGTTGCTGTAGCTCTATGTGGATAACTCTGTGTGAGTAACGGAGCGCATGTGTCACGTCGCCGGAGCGGCGTAACTGCCTAACTAACTATAAATTACAAGGTCACCAATTAAGATAACACGCCTGGACACCGCGCCGCGTCTGCGCCGGGCTCGTAGTCGTAGCGCTACGGACTGATTAGCGCTACGACGCTGCTACCGTGCTACACTCGCTTAATTATTACTAACGGCTTCGGCAATTTGACCATAAAACTTTTGTAACCTTATACCTTGTAAAGGAAACCATGACCTGAGGCTGAACGTTGAGCTGGACATGCTTTCCTTATACAGAACTGGCAATACTGAGTTGTGGGAAAGGAGAGACAGACTCCTCTGAAGTCGATTTTGACTTTAAAAAAATCTTTAGCTGTTATCTAATCCTTGGCTGTTGAAAAATCAACGTCGTCCGCTTAGTCTCATGTGAATAAATGATAATTTATTCACATACCTACCTAATTTCATGTTAAAAATAATTTTATTAAAAAGATCTGTTACAAAGTACTTTCAAATCGAGAAATCTTAATAATAAATGGATACAATAAATACACTGTACTGAAGTAAACAGACGTTGTTAGTTTTGCCAAGTAAATGTACATAAATTAGCCTACAATCCTACTGTGTGCCAAGGCCTGTCGTCACGAAAATTATGTCACCACTCGCTTCGTTTAATAATATTGACCTAATTACCGCCCTTGCTAATGCGACTTTAGTAGTACCACAATAAACGTATTTTTCGATTCTAACATTATGCTTACTGTTTAGTTACAATGTGAATAATTTATTTTAACTAACAATAATAAAAGCATTTTATACTTGAGCGGCGATGACTATTTGATGACTAGACAACAAACAAGCCGTTCCTTATAAGGACTTAAAAAGGTAACGCACTTAGACCTCGCGGCGAAATCGGATAGTAGCCCTGCGCCGCGATATCACCGCTGAAATACGCCGCGGTATGAGTGGACAATCGACAATAGCGCGGTAAAACAAAACGCGGCGGCGCTCATTGTGAACTTGTGAGCCGAGCGAGCCGAGCGAGCGGATAAAGCGCGCAGCCATAAGTTACACGCGTATGAGCGCGGAAATAAAAGGACGCGCAGAACAATAGCGCGGTCAATACGGTAGCCGCGATTTGCATATCGCGCATCGGCCCCCGCCCCCCGCGCCGCGCCCCGCGACCTGCGCCCGCGCAATTAAGGTGCACACCCTTCTTGATTTCCGGACACTTTTATTCGTGGTTATTTAATATTGATTTGTGTCGTATTTTAGCGGTACATCTCCACAATTAACATTTCATCAAACAATTAGTTATAATAATGTAGGTCATTCTTATATATTATATGTAGGTATGTTTTAAATTAGTTACGAATAAGTGCAGATCCAACGACTTAAAAGTTCTAGCCTTTGAGCCCGTCACTGAATTAGGTCGTTGCAGGTTCGGTGGAAGCAACTACAACTGGCAGTACTAAAACGATATTAAAGTTAATGTTATTTAAAGACATGCTTAGCACATATTTATACATGATTTTATTTGGTTTAGGTAGTGAATACAAAATTGTTAGCCAATGTCAAATATGTCTGTTTTTTCGTTGTTTATGGATTCCATAATTCAATTGAAGATCTTATCTTATTGCTGATATAGGCCAGTATTTATAACCCTATACTTTGTCTTGATTATTTTATTAACACTTAGGTATTGTCAAAATTGCAGCAAACTTTTAAATTATTAGAGCACTGGAAACAACTTTTTCATTACTCAAACTCTGAAAGTAGGTCATTACTTACCTGAGAAGCGGGCTGAAAGTAATACTTTTCATCCCTAGGGAGAATCACTTTCAACTGACAGCTGTCAAATTATTAAAAAGTAAAACTAGTTATTTTTCACATATCTATTGAACCATGTTCCAACTTTCTATACAGCCACGATGTAAAATTGAAATAACTTAAAGTTAAGTATTGATTAGAGAATATATTTTTTTTAAATAACTTTATCATAATTCAGTTTCAACAATTTCTTTAAAATAACTTAGCTTTGAGCAAAATAATTACCATTTTTCCAATGGCTGAATAGCGGGCCGGCCACAGAAAAAAAAAGAAACAAAATAGGCGGGAAGGCGGAAATTCGATCTTCATTTATTTTTCTCATTTTTTCTTTAGCTAATTCATGTTTTTATTTTTACTTTCCTTGTATTCGTAATGAAAAGCACAGTGTTTACCTCGGGTGAAAGACTTATTTAGTCCCTCGAACTATTGGCGCCCTCACTTCGTTCCGGGCGCCAAACCCCGTCTCGGGACTAAATAAGTTACTTTCACCCCTAAGGTAACAATGTACTATTTATTAGCATAAGTGTCGTAGCGTGTCCCGCGCAATGCGCACGCGGTTGGAGCTCGCAGGACCAGACGCAGGCGCACAATATATCGTTGTTTATTGTCGCGTCGGTGTTCTCACTAGCTTTTGTTCAGCCTGCGCTTTGTTGCCAATCCAGCCGATCATTGAGGAAGGTATAAACACTCAATCGCGTCCTTCTCAATATGCAATCGAAACTAAAATTGATCGAATGATCTTTTCCGCTCTCTTTGACTGTCCCGTTGGCACAATGGCTCCTACTGACGACCAAGATAATTTTAGTCCCCAGTCATGACAAACATTTATGCGACGGACATAATTTGTGTTAGTTCTGGGCTTGGCCGTGATTAAATATTCAATTTAAGACCATACATTTTGCCGCTGTGGTAAGCGAAGAGCGATCTATCTCCTATGACTGGTACATAGGCGTGGCGCTGCCAATTAATGAATTGAAATAAATAAGTACCTAAATATTATTGAACACACACAGCGCTAAACGGCTTCAAACAATTTGATACTCGTACTAGATAACGCAGTTGATGTTTTATTAAGTAGAAGTACATGATGTGTGCCATGGAAGAAAAACGAATGAGTTATTGCCCCACCTCCAATTTTAGTTTGGGGAACTAAGGCTGGCTCACACTTCAACTCGTGGACTGGTTCCACTTTTGGCAACTGGTCCACCCAGGATAACTCTCGTTGAATTAAGCGATTCGCGTCATTGTAAAAACTATATGGCTCGATCACAATTTGCACCGAAGTTGTAATTATATATTAAACAGCATTCTAAAAAGCCTTTCTTGAAGAAATTACTTAACTGCTGTGCTTCTTATTGGGTCTGGGATATTGCTTTCCGACGCCGGCGCCAGTGGTAAAGTTACATTTATCACATTCTTGTGCTGTGTCTTTGAAATCGATACTCCTAATATAGGTATTATTTTATTTACAACTAGCTGCCCCGTCAGACGTTGTTCTGTTCTGTTGTCAAACATTTGTTGTTTTACAGGTAGAAATGGTTGCTTAGAGAAAATAAAATTGATGTTACGAGTACAAGGATAGGTAGTATGTAAAGTCACGTTATGTTAGTATACTGTGTACTTTTGAACACACTATAAACACAATTTGAAACCATAGAGCCATAGTCGATGTATTACACTATTTTCAGTTGCAATACCGTTTACGTATAACTGAAGTTTTGGTTGTCTTATTTAATTCCCCATGCAGTGAAGTAAAGAGTTGTAGGTAAACTACTTTAACTAACTAATATACTGATGTAACAAAATGTATAGCCTCTATTAATGCGTTTTTCTATCATGTCATACGGTTTCTGATTTAAGTAGCCAAGTGGGTAGATGATGTACTCAAGTGTCATGTTATGTTGATCTCGGCTCTTCAGGCTGTAAATAGGACACGGGACACTTGAAGGACTGTCCGAATGTATGCGATTATTCTGGAAAATCTCCGCCGCTGTCACTCAATTCAAATGCATGTTAATCTGTCACGTGGGGCCACGTGACGAGTGGCTGCGCCCGCGTCGACTTGCGTCACTCCGCCCAAATATCACCTTGTTTCCATGCGAGGGGTGGGGGCACCCGTCGTCAATAACATTGTTTAATGCAAACGTTTTGAAGGTACTAGGTATTAGCTGTTGTTGTCCGCATTTTCGAATGCTCACCTTCATTATGGGAGTAGTCACAATATCTACTTGAACGATTCTTACTAAGTTAATCATTAATAACTTCAGTCACTGAATGAAATATGTTTACTTTTACTATACTTCAAATTTGTGCTCAAAGCGTTTAGGTATGCTGAGCTAAACTTGTCAATAAGCATTTCGTTACTTTCAGTACGCAGCTTGTTGTATGTTAAATTATCTAACAAGTCATAATAGCGACACTTTAATAAATAATATGTAAGTACCTACGTTTAAAGCTACGAGTTCGAAACTCTGATCGAATTTAGTATTAGGATATCAATTCCGAAGACTTTTCTGAGTCACAGCTTGTAACTACGTCCATTTTGAGTTTGTGTTGGTTGAGTTGAATCCCTCATTGAGAACATGTCACATTGAGCATTCTCAATCTCATGTGGCATTTTTTGCAAGAAACAGTATAAAATTGCCAGAAAACAACGAAGCAAATGATTTTAAAATACATCTAGCAACATAAAATCGAGGTGAGATTAGAGACGAACCGGAAGTTGGTGGAGCCAAATCTTCGGACATCTTACCAATAGCGGATGGGGGTCAGAAAATCGTCTTAAACGCCTCAAGAAAAGAAGGAATCGTAGCCAACTGTACCTTTTATCAATTGTAATGAAATGGCGTACCTATTGTACATTTTAACTTACGTGGCATGCTTGTTTTGTTACATGACTCAAATTGGATTCTAGGGAACCAGAAAAGGTTACACACTAACATAAATTATGTTAGATTGCAAATTCATATTTTATACGTTAATAATTTTATCCGAACATGGACAATACAATATGTAAAAACAAACCACGGTTTAACCTTTATTCAAATAATGAACTGCCCATCTTGAATTTCGGGCACATTTGTCGTAAAACTGGCCGCTTTTGGCAGTTACTGCGTCGTTATAAACGATATAATAATTCAACAGCGGTTGCTCCCCACTCGCCAGTCATATTATGTCCATAACACGATAACCGACATATCCCCGGCTACAGCTGTGAGGTACTTTTATGGACAAGTGTATACGCAAGTAGGTACTAAAGACTAACCGCAGTATCGACGCCACCTTTAATAAACGTAGAAAAACTTATCAGTGACATCGGAAAATTGTGGCGATCGCGAGGTCGTTGCATCTGCGGCTTTTTGCGCGTCCGCTCCGGCGCAATCCCCGAAATGGCGTCTAATGTATAATTCAATTGATTCCATTAGCCAGAGTTCTTCGGCGGGTCACGATACATATGTATGGCGCTCTAATAAATTGGTCGGAGCCGCGTTTTTCGGTTACCTGGAGGCTGCGGCGGCCGCTGCGGCGACGCGCAAAAACCGCGCCGCGCCATGCATTATGGACGCGGGGACGTGTCGCCGACGACATTGTCATTTGCGACAAAACGCTGTACTTACAGCTGTTGACATGCGCCCTTGTGAATCACGTTGTCGCGCAATCAGAGAGATTTGCTTAAACATGCTTTATTCGTTTAGTTGTCTGTAGACACGCTTATGTTTTGGTTTCCTCTGCGACTCCACAGCTACGTACGGCATTAGTAGCCGTGGAGTATGACATAGGGTGATGTACCATTGGTGCGTTGCAGTCTTACATTATTTGTTTTAAATTATCTAACGCAATGTGCAGTTCTAAACAACACTTTTTGTGCAATTTTTTTAAGATTGTTTTTTGATATGTTAAGTTTCTTCGTCTCACAATTTTTGAAGATTCTTATTCATGTGGAAATGCAAATTAAAACTCAACAGTTAATAAACCTATCGAAAACACTTATTTGGGACTTAGCCACTTTTAGTCAAGATTAAGCATGGCTACACTGTAGGTTAGTAAGTTGTCATGTTTAAAAAACATACATACATAAATCACCTCTACTCCCTGAAGGTAGGCAGAGGCCACAGCCTTCCACTCACTATGATCCTCATATACATCCTGTGCTTCTACCACCTTTTTTACCAAAATTTACGAATTTCAATTACCTACCTACTAGTCAATTAAAGACATACTTTATAATTTGACTTGTATTTGATCATTGATGGTATTGCGCAATGCGGCCTTTAGCCCCCCTGGACATAATGGAGGTATTACAAAGATTCACTAATTTGAATAACGATTTTAATAAATCAATATCCCTTTACTTTAGTAGATAAGTCTGAATGAAAATGATACTATTACCGAGTGTTGTACAATACGATTGAATGTTGAGTTGTTGTTGGGGTCAAAGTGTATGTGTTTAGAGCGTGTTCGCGCCTGCGCCCTGCGGGGGCCGTAGTGCCTGCTCTATTAGAGCTGAGCTCAAGGTTGAGCCTGATCAAAACAGGGAAAATAAGAGCCTTTTTCTTAGCTTAAACACAATTAATAATAATCCTAATAAACTAAAGATTGCCTTTACGTCCCAATACTGGGAACACACACCATCACACGGGCTCAGTGCAGATTGACCGCGACCACTGTCTAACTAACATGGTTGCTTGTTGCCCATTCGCTGTTACCCCTGGGCCACAGGCGCTTTATGATTTGATAAAAAATAAAAAATAAATAAAAAATAACATAGAAGTAAATAGATAAAAAATAACATAGAAAAGAAATAGATTTGTAATAGTATTTAGCGATTATTATTTAGAGATTAGTTAGCGATTATTTTTCTTCGACCTAATTCCCGTAATCGATGGTTCTTCAATGTAAAAATGAGATGTTGCCTATCCTTCATGGTAATAGTCACATTCTGGTTACCTATAATATGGACTTCTTAATACTTAGTTATGATGAACAACAGTATTTACTGCTCCTAAAGTATAACGAGCGTGCCAGCCCTACCGAGCTCATCGTCGAACGGGCGACCCCCGGCACGCGGCGCTGAGATTCAATCAACATTCCACTGGTCTAATGGGCGCGATGCTCCTCCGGTGTTTATTTATTGACCATAGCATCATTGAGTCTGAGCCCGGGTCAGCGGCCACGAGAGGTCCCACCTCGACCGAGTTATGACACCATATCGATGTCAAACACACACCTCCAGAATAGCTATTGGCCATCATATTTTTTTTTTTTTATATAAATAATAAAAAAACCCATAGTCGCTGTAATACTTTCACCATTGTGCCATCACCATTCCAGCGCAGTTTAGATGATTAAAATAGAAAACATTTAGTGATATTGCAGTAAAATATGCCCACACAAACATTTACTTTATTATAAGTTTACGCTATTTGATCATTTAAGTTTTTACGATAAGTATGAGCATGTAAAAGGTGATTTGAATAAAACTTTTCTTATTGTAGTGTAGACCTTTTAACCAATAATAAATAAATCAAATGGTATATTAGGTTTAGATATCCGTCAATTCGGAGTAATTTATAATAATTTAAAGGTCTTTTCAAATAACGCACTGCAGACATACCTACATGTTTGCAATGTGATAAGGTGTCCCAGTAATATTTTATTGGAGCCATAAATAAGTACGGTCTGTTTTGATTAAGTATGGCTGTCTACATCAAAGTCAAGTCTGCTTTCCTGACATAATTGGAGTATAATAGGTGAATAAATAAAACATAAAATAAAATATAACAATAATAAATACGACAAGAAACATACAATCGGCAAACATATAAATAAATAAATAAATAAACCATATACCTAGTGCAGAAAATTTACTACTCCATTGCAGAATACCTACCCGATAAATAAGTTCCTGGCCTGATGTCTGCTCTATATTTAAAGCTAGGTATATCATTAAAAAAAACTAATTTAGATAATGGGTTTTCTGGAGTAGTAAGTAATACCTATTCAAATGAGTACTTTAATGGTTTTGGTGAAATTCATATGTGTTAACTGTCTATATTTTAAATACTGTATGTTTACGAAATAATAAATAAATAAGTTTGTGAATTATTTATAAACTCCATTATAGTGCCCTTTCAGGATCCATGTGCGACTTATTTTTATTATTAAACGCAACGATAACTTAGTACCCGCAACTTCGTGCGCATGGACTTTTTAGCATGTATGAAAGGACTTTTGAAAGTAGAGAAAGCACAAGGTGTGTCAGGATCGTAGCAAGTGGAAAGAAGTGGCCTCTGCCTCCCCCTTTGGGAAAGAGGCGTGATGGTATGTCTGTACTTATGCTGTGTAAAATATGCGGTTCGTTCACACTGACATTGTAATTTTTATATAGGATGGATATATTTATTTATATGGTGACAAGACACGATTTGAACTTTCTGCTCAGGCTTTTTAATATGCCTATTTTAATAACTTTAGGGTTCCGCACTGCAAAAGGAATAATAAAACGGAACGGATGACTTTTTGTCCGTTCGCCTGTCTGTCTATCAAGTTTGAAAGAGGCCAGCTATGGCAAAAACAACTCATATTTTGTATTCTTTTTTTAGGGACTAGACAGTAGTTTCAGGTCTTGAAGCTCAGCGCACACTCCGAAATACACCTTAAAAAAAACTCCAACGAGCGTTTCGTCACCTAACAGTCTCCTAGCCCTTTGGTCTACTTAGTCCAGTGCATCCAGCTAGCATTTGGCAAAGCCATCCCAGAGGTGGCAGCAGTACTACGCATACGAACTTGTGCTTGGCACAATTGTAAGAACTGTTCCGGTGTGAGTACCGCCTAACCTAAAAGAGGATGCCAAATAAAGAGGATGATAGGTATTGCTCAAAACATATATGCATATCCCATTCCGTAGGTAGGATGAGATTAGACAATCTAAAAAAAAGAAATACATATGAATGAATATTACCAAAAACAGTTGAAGCACAACAACAAAGCATCGCATTGCTGATCGCCGGTTGACATGAGACTCCCGTGCAAGGTTTTTTACTAGTATAAATGTCAATATAGATAGTAATGAAAAAACAGGAAAGATAAAGCACGCGTCAGGAAGTAATGCTCATTAGGTGCGCGTATTAGATCTCTGCGCACGGTCGCGGCGCCCGCGCATCTTTGGCGTAAAAAGCTGAGGGTGACTGTTCCGAGCGTGTGCGCCTACTTCCGCCTACTATTAAGGATTGAGGATTTTTGGTGATTGATGTCAGTGTAATTTATTATTTGACCTACCTTCTTCCTTTGAAATATGGTTCTATTTGTAATCAGCGTTGAACGAGGATCAAAATTGAGAAGTTGAATTGCTTCATCTATTAATAAATAAAAAATATTTAACGTCAAACATTCCAAACAGCCCCGTCTAGCCACTAACTGAGAACAAACACAACACATTCACATGCATCGTAAGAACAAACTTTGCTTATTGAATCTCGACAAAAATATTATTAAGAAGGTGAAGACTATATTCTTCTAAGTATTATCGAAAAATTATCCTACTAATATTACTAATGTGAAAATTTGTATGTGTGGATGCGTTGATGTGCCGTGTTGCTCTTTCACATAAAAACCACTGACTGTATTTGAATGCAACTTTACAACAATATAGATTAAAGCATATCTAAATAGGACATAGGCTACAATTTATAAAAAACTAGCGACCCACCCCCGCTTCGCACGGGTGCAATAGGATGTTATAATACTTTCCTCTTGAATCACTCTATCTATTAAAAAAACCGCATCAAAATCCGTTTCGTAGTTTCAAAGATTTAAGCATACAAAGGGACATAGGCACAGAGAAAGCGACTTTGTTTTATACTATGTAGTGATAGAACTTTTTTTTCCTACTTAAGTCCACGCGTAAAATTGTTAAGCCACCTATAACTTTCGATACATTCATCATGCGATTGAAAACAAATGTGTCTCACAGTCGCAGTTTCGAAGCCATTAGCTTCATTTTATTTATTGCGAGCCGCACTCGCCGGCAGTCTGGGACACAATGTTCCTAAAAAATACTTAGCGCAAACATTAGGCCGCGAGAGAGCGCGTCCGGCGACTTTTTTACGACGACAAAAGAGTGCGGAAGTTACGCTTCGGGGCATTACGCACAGATCATTAAACTCCATTCTCCTCTCTTAGTGAAAGCGCAACTATATTTATTGCCGTACGCTTTGACAACCCTGTCCGGCGGCGACGTTTGAACTAGAACTCCCCCGCGAGCCGCTACCACAAACCATTTTAAACCTTGTCACGTTCGTGTAAGGCTTAATCTTGTTTGGTAAAATAGTGGTATTTGTCGAGGGTTGACAAGCCAGAGAGTTGTCTAGTGAAAAGTTATATTGTCATTATTTTATGACGTCTTCATCGGTAACGACGAGGGGATTGGACACGGCACGCGCGCCAACGGTCGGGAAATGCGCAATTCATACTAGACTAACTCAGGAGAGGGCGGAACGAATCTGTTATTATTCTTGGGTACGTCTATTATTTACTTTGATTGATACGCAAACATACATCGATGTTGGATATAAGACAATTTAATAAGAAGAAGAACATATACCTAGTAAGAAGTACACACGTGTTAATTTTTATATAAATTAAGTAAATTAAACGAGTAACGCTATACGAAGCTGAGTTAATTGTCACTTTTCAAAGGTCGATGTGCAATTATTAGTGGTTTTCGCTTATCGCTACACTTACCAAGCAAGCGCACTTTGCCCTACCTGTGTGTTGAACCCAGTACTCTTTGATTTTGGGTTCGTTATTAAGGATGGCAGGTAATTAATTTACCCCCGTCTCATTGATACATTTCATACAAAAAAAAAAATTACCTACTAGGTGACCCAACACACGTTTTCTAGCCAAATACGCAAGGTTTATGTTAGTTCAGTTTTCTTTAACTTGCATTTTCCTGCTCTTTAGAAAATTATCGTATATTTTCAAAAATCTAAATAGTGGCATCTTTTCAGATCTCAGATTTTGTGCTAGAAATATATATTTCTAGGATCATTCATTCCAAACCCAAAACAAACACAATCAAACCGAGTAGTTGGCCAAATACGAAACATTTATAAGTCATGTTTTAACAACGTAAAAGACTCTATCCCCATTGTCTACTAGCTGTCCCGACAGACTTCTTTCTGTTGTCAAACATTCAGTGTCACGTGACAGGTAGGAACAGTTGCTAAGAGAAAGCTGAATTGTGGTTTTTCACTTTATTCCTAGCATTTACTCATGTTCACTCACCTTTTATACCTTCCCTGGACCATCACAAATATTTCAAAACCAAAATTAGCCAAATCGGTCCTGCCGTTACTGAGTTTTAGCGAGACTAACGAACAGCAATCCATTTTTATTTATAGAGATTTTTATTTTATTTAAATCATTAAAACGGGATTGCTACCATGTACCTCTTTTACAATCCCGTATATCCCAGAATTCCCGGAATTCCGGGGGACCATGAAATTTTAAAGAAATATATGTTTATTTTATGTTATTTTTACAATACTAAAGCATACCTTACTTAAACAATCCAATGTCTTGTTTTAAATTAAGAGTATTCAAATATTTATTTTGCTGACATAATAGTAAAATAATAATAATAATGACAAGTGATAGTAGTAAATCGTCATTTATTGCGTGTAAATAGTAAGAAATTCCTACATAAGATTACATTCAATCATTATGTTGCCTTGTATGATAGATGCACTGCCAGTATGAAAATCTAAGCCACAACAACTCTAATATTGTTATACTTTATATGTAGTTTGTTTGTTAAATTATACTTATCGTTGAAATCATTATTTTCTAAATGAAAATTTCGCATTCTGTCTCTCCCGATGATTGACTGGTAGAGAATGCCTTCAGTACATTAAAAATTAAATTAAAAAATAAACAATTCTTGCAAGCTGTTGAACACCTCAATTGAATAAGGGTTTTAAAGAGGTTTTTTTTTCTGTAGCACACATCAAGTGCACTTACGAGAGTAAGAGCATCATCATTTATAGTCATATTCATGATTTCAAATAAAATGGTCTAGATATGTGCTTATTTTGTGTTGATTTCTTTAGCCCACTCCTAACTAAAACGAACCCGAAGTAAGAAAGAAGCCGCAAAAAATAGATAAATTGTTGAAAAAGTTACATTCTCGACTCTACCAAAAAGTGACATCAAATAGCTAATAAGCGCCATCTGGCAAAATTGAAGCGCATTTCTAGCACAGTGCTAAAGCGTTTAGCCTTTTACGAAGCATGCTTTCCAAACGCTAAAAGCATGCTTTGGAACCGTCGCGAACCCGAGCACAGTGACATTCACTTAGTTCCTCGTCTTACTGATAGATGACGCTATTTACGATTTTAGAAATTTACTTGACATTACTTAATTTTAAACAAAATAAAACTACTTAAACAACTCATCTTTTTACCAGAAGTACTAATCATTTACTTAGTAGTATTTTCAATGTTCACGAACTATGTTCAGATAAAGCCCGCTAGATGGCAGATTAGAACGACCATAGCTGAGCGTGAGTTTGTTGACCAGAAACGCCGCAACCAGAGACACCTTAACTTAGGCCTCGTATTCACTAACGAGCGCATTGAAGGAAATTAATTGGTCTATGAATCCAATTCATAGTCAATTCTTTACTAAAATCGATCACAGCTTTTGACACACTAGAATATTCAAAAGTGATGTTATTTCAAAACTCACACTCTCAACTCTCTCACTCTCACTCACTCTCACTCGATTTATTTCATTATAAAACTTTCACTAGTAGGACCTTCCCAAATCAGGATAATCTGAGAAAGAATAACAAACAAGTTTGTTAATTAAAAATTAATAAGTATCATGTCACTCTACCACACCGAGTCGGACCATCTACCTGTACTCTCAGAAACTCTTTGTACCTACTACCTCATTAATTACTCTAATTAGGTAGATACCCTTTTAATAATTTCATTGCTTATTTTTATTGAAATTACAGAGTATTATTATTATGAAGAGAAAGAGATTGTCCTATGATGACCACACTTTTCTGTTTTTTCAGTCATATTTTTACGTCATTCCTTCTTTACATTAATTTCATTCATGAGTGCACAAACTGGTTCAAGAATGAACGGTTTGCTGCTTCTTTTCTGGTCAATACCGCGAAGGAGTGGAACGCTCTCCCTACATACAACCTTGGAGTCTTCAAGGCAAGAGCGAATAGGCATTTTCTGAGTAAGCGTGTTTCACATTCGCCCCTTATTCATAAAAACGAACGAACCGCTAAAGCATAAATTAAGCAATTGGCGTGTTTTGTTACTTATTCCCAAATGGCGGTAGCAACAAGAATGAAAGAGACAAAGCGATACTAAAGTTAACGTGTTGTTGCAGCGCTGTTTAACTTTTTATGAATAAGGGGGTAAGTCTCGTCGTCGCTTACCATCGGGCGAGACTGGGGACAAACGCAAACCCGTTTTTAATTTAAAAAAACATTATCGCTACAGCATTGCTTCAAAACGTAGCCGTGCCCCTCACCGGGACACAAAGCATTTTTCATTACTCATACTCTGAAAGTGGGTCATTACTGACCTAAGAAGCGGGCTGAAAGTAACACTTTTCATCCCTAGGGAGAATCACTTTCAACTGACAGCTGTCAAATATTTTTTTTAAAACTCGTTTTTTTTCACATATCTATTGAACCATGTTCCAACTTTCTATACAGCCACGATGTAAAATTTGAAATAACTCAAAGTTAAGTATTGATTAGAGAATATATATGTTTAAAATAACTTTATTACAATTTAGTTTCGCCAATTTCTTTAAAATAACTTAGCTTTGAGCAAAATATTTACCCTTTTTCCAATGATGAAAAATAAAATGGCTGAATAGCGGGCCGGCCACAGAAAAAAAACAAACAAAATAGGCGGGAAAGCGGCAATTCCGCCTTCATTTATTTTCCTCATTTTTTCTTTAGCTAATTCATGTTTTTATTTTTACTTTCCTCGTATTTGTAATGAAAAGCACAGTGTTTACCTCGGGTAAAAGACTTATTTAGTCCCTCGAACTATTGGCGCCCTCACTTCGTTCCGGGCGCCAAACCCCGTCTCGGGACTAAATAAGTTACTTTCACCCCTAGGGTAACAATGTACTATTGCGTTGGTAGTATAGGATTCCGTTTTGTTAACGCTCGCGGTGAAATTGACCGGCCCTGCCCGCCCCGTCTGTATAGCGAAAGCTTATTGTAAAAAATACGTATTAAAGCAAGTAATTAACAACAAAAAGACATTAAGTGTTAAATTTAGGCAGTCTTATAGCTACAAAGCGAAGTGAACTAACCCATTTTTAACCTACTACGATACCTCCGAACCAACTGCATATAGGTACTTAAGTATACCCTAAAGTCGCCACTACTTACACTAAGTAATTGCCTCTATTGTTTTTATTTACTTAAGTAAGGAAGTCATCATGATAATCTTTTTTAATACAACGAAAGTGACAAACAAGGACTAAAGGGTCTATTTCACCCCAGAAATCGAAATACCGAAAAACCTTACTCAACTTGTAAACGTCCTACAATGAAGTAGTGCTCACCTTTCCAGGCTTAGTTAGATTTGGCTGTGCGTTGAACCTATCTAAGGACAAACGATTTAATAAATGTCTCTATAGATAATAGTTGATATGGATAATAGCCTCAACATCAATGTAAGGTCGTTAACACTGCCCACCGTGTCTTCAACCGCTATTATCTTCAGGGTTGCCTCGAGGGTGGGAGAGTGGCTTATCATTTTATGGACATACGACGACGATATGCGCGTGTCATTTAAAATAACATAATGCCGCACTCATGGATTTTACTCAAAGTGAATGGTTGATTACTGCAAAATTGGGCATTCTGTAAAGTTCAGGACTAAACATTAACTTTATTTGACGTCTCTTCAAGCGGCAACTGAGCGGTTACTGAGTAAACTTTAATTACAATGAATGTATATTGATAGTGGATAGTGAAAATCGAAAATTCGGCCCGAAAAGGTAATTCAAAAACGACCAACCCTAGTATCAGACGGTGACCACTGTGACGACGCAGCGCGTCGGGTTCATTCGGTCGCCATGGCAACGCGCTGACATCCGCGGCCTGTTGACGCGTCGCCGCGGCAACGAGCTCATCGTTCATCAAAATAAAAACACCCAGGACACTGACTCCGCGCTCCTGAACCATCCATTATAAATGTCCGACGACACCCGAATCGATTCGAACTGACCGTCGGTGGTGGAAGTATTTTGAAGTTCGATTTTCGAATGCGTAGTGAGGGGGATGACAGCGCCGTTGTCAGTTGGCCGCGGACGTTTGTGTGAGGGCGGGTAGTGTCCTATGTGCTGTTTCCTGCTGGCTGCGGTCGAGGAGTGCTACTTCCTGGTGGCGAAGGTAGCTGCGTGGACGCGGCATGAGCGTGTCGGTGCGCTCGGTGCTGGTGGAAGGGCCGCAGGCGCCGGCGCCGAAGGCCAAGGGCCCGTACACGTATGTTAGCACCCCGCGCGCGCTCTACAACAATGCCAAGCTCAAGAGGGATCCGTCATGGTAAGTCCTAGCACTCACTGGGCTCTTTTACCAGAACAGCACCGAACCCATGACAAAAAAACATCTTAAAATTAACCAACCAATTTGATGTTTTGATTAGCTTGTTGATAGTGATTGATTGATAACTTGATATCTCAATCAGCAGCATTATTTATTCTTATCACTCTGGAATCTACTATCAGCTTTGTCAGGGGGGCAAACGCCATATCTATCTATACGGATCTACTCACAGCGCAAAAAATAAATCATACCTAACCAAAAATAACTTCATTCAAATAGACTTCTTAGAGAGTACCTACCTACTTTCAAATTGTAAAATATAACAATAATAGTTGTACTTAAATAAATGTGACTACCACCGGATCGAAAAGTTGTTTGTTCTGTTGTGAAAAGAGACATCAAGAAATGTATTACCCATGATATTAAAGTGTATTTTAACTAGGTACATAACTTAATACCTAACTATCTGCTACGTATTTTGTAAATGTCGAGATTTAGTGGCGACAGCAGCACAATTATTAATTCGGATTAATTGATGATTCCAAACAAAATTTAGATGTGCACTTTACAGGAATCTTTGTGCTTCGGAAGGTATTAATATTAATCTGACAGTAAGGTCTTTCACTAGCCTATGGTATATGACTCGTACCAGTGGGGCAATCTTGTGCTCAGCAGTAGGACGTATAGCTGAGGCTTCGTTATTGATAAAGATATGAACAAAAATATGAGCTGCACTTACAGGAAAGTCAGAAGTACTTACCTGAAACGAATACAAATAAAATATTAGATGCGTAAACAACAGTTACATAGCGCTTAAAACACAAATTAGCTTGAACAAAAACTACCTAGTATTTTATGTTCAATTCTGAGAATACGTTTAGGTACTTTGAATATACGAAGAAGTTTGACTGACTCTACAAAAAAAAATACCTATCCTAAATACTTTATATTCATAAACAAACCGACTAATACCTATTTTGATAAAATTACCTATAAAGCTAGTTAAAGTACCTTTAAGTAATAAACATGATAGTGACTGCCCTAACATCACGCCATCATGTTTTCCAAGGCAAATTGCTGGGTAAAAAGCTCAAAGCGACTTAGTATTCAGACTTATTAGGGTTTAATCAATGATATTACAATAAAAAAGACGTAGCTAGGTTATTTCAGTACTGACGCGAAGTCAAAAATTTAAAATATTAACTAGAGCGTAAACGACACAGACACATGTTGCGTAATATCGTCTTAAACTGTCAACACTGTCAATGTTTTTCTCAGGTACACGAAAAGTTCTGATTTTGGGTGCCACTTTTTTAGCACATGTAACCTATCTACCTTTTTTATTATAATATCATTGGGTTTAATCTCACCTACAATCTGCACTATTCCGTGCATTCCTCTGCTTGCAGCTTCCTCAGCTCGCGGACTCTTCTGCTTACTAACTAAAACACATACCTGTAACAAATAATTATACTTTAATGGCCTTTTATGGACCGGTGAAAGAGCTTGGGGGAGACCTTGCCCAGCTGGGGGATCTAGACGGTTAAAAAAATGGCCTACATAATATATCTAAAGCAGCAATTGTCCAGAATATCTAATTGACGAAAAGAAAAATATTGTTGTCCATCTAACAGTCTCTCTATGAAACAATTATTTTTGATGTCGAGGAGACTGTACGCCAACATCTCACATCGCCGTCAGCTAATACGTTTAATATTACGTTAATGATCTGTTGTTGCCCAAAAAGAGAAAATATATTCAGGTTATCAGAAAAAAGCTCTCAAAACAAACGCTTCAAAAAGTAGACTTTCTTTATTATTGTTTCGCTATACCTAATAACTTTATGGCGAGCGTTAAAGATAAGCTGTTAAATATTCCAGCAGGGCCAAGTCTCCGTCGCGTGCGGCCTGACTCTTGGCTCTTGACCGTTGGCTTTCTCCGGAGCCGATGAACGAACGCCTTCAAGGTCGCAGGCATACCTTACATAACGATCATTTATTGCCAGTAATATACCGTCTCTTTCGAATAATATTTTACGTAATTTATTTCACTTGAAATGGCTTTGTTCGTCAGTCGTCATGGATTGCCAAAGTACAGATTAATTATGACAGCTTCGTTATTAAATGTTTCTCATTAGTTAATTTTGCCAATGCATTTATAAGTCATCTCTAATTAGGTATTGTCTACAGACTTTTTTATGTCTACGCTATCATTAGATCGTTAAATTATATCATTAGTACGAAAAACGTTCCCTTAATTGCAAAACTTTTGAATAAAAGCAACAAATTTCAAGTTACTTTGTCCATACGAAAGACTCAGAAGCAGCAGCAAGGATCGAAAATGTACAAAAATGTAAGTAAACCTTAGAATCAACATAAACTGTGAGATAGCCTTGTTCTGAGTATTACGATTTATCATGTATTTTTAGTTGCATTTATTTTATTAAAATATTTTTTTTACACAGATTTTATTAATGATGGTGCAGTCGTTGGCTCTGTGCTGGGCCCTGCCTCACCACGCGCGTCATTCACGTCCGCTAGGTGTCAGCTACGAGGCAGGCTACGGCCGCTACGGAGGCTACGGCGCTGGAGCTCGCTACGGGTACCCTACCTACGGCCCCGCGGGAGGATACGGCTACCCCTCTAGTTACGGGTACCCTGCAGGATATGGCCAACCCTCAGGATATGCTTACCCCGTAGGATATGGATACCCCGCTGGATATGCTCAGCCACATTACTACGGCTAATGACGTTATGAGTGCTTTTGAAAATGATGTCCTTAGTGAATGATGTAAAGTAATTTCTCGTGAGAGCAGTCAATTTGTTTTTAATGATCATTTGTTTTAATAACCTCATAACATAACCTTATCGTTGTTGTTCTATTATTATTAATTAAATTGTTGAGTGATCTATTCTGGTTTTAATTTAAGCTGTTTTAAATTATATTGTGTTCAATGAATGTGAAAATGTCTATTTCCGATCCGAACGATTGTCTTGAATAAACATATTTTATTTTGATATAACTTTGATCATTTATTTAATTTTAAATTCTACTACCCATAATATACCTCAAAACTCTTATTCGTTTGCCAACTTTTACCGCGTGTTTCATGTAAGATTTTTGACCTGACAATGACCAGCAAACAGCAGTTGTTTCATGTAAGGCTTCTATCTGCCCGAGCGCGATCTAATGCATGTATCAGATGCAGACGGCGACGGGCGGCGGCACTAGCTCAGGCAGTGCCGTGAGCGATGGCCGCTGCACCGCCTTAGGTCACTCCACTGCATCGCATCACCGGAGTGTTAAATCACATTTATGATGCATTATAATATGCAGATAATATATTATCTGCGTTGTAAGCGAGCGCTTCACGCGACACTAAATAATATAACACGTGCCGTAAGTAAAACACAATATTCACAACTAGTAAGTAACGTGAACTATGTGAGCTGGATCTTATTCATAGACTTCAAAATAATAACTTTTTGAAATTCGTGTTCAGAAAAAAAACAATTAGACTTACGCAACGTAAATGCTTGCAATGCCTAACATAGATAGTTAGAAAATCCATTTCTGCAGTTCTCTACCATTATTGAATAAATACGATATAAGTAATCTGATCATCTTGACACTCAGAAGATTATCTGACTAGAACCAATCTAAGTATATATAGAGTTTGTGTGTGGGTCAGAAACTAATACCTAAAAGTTTCCAAATTTTCACTGCAATAGATACTTAGAACACTCAGTTACAAAACAAACACAAGGCTTGGTCGCACAAAATATCGAACCCACGACCGTCAATGCACTACCAACGGACAAGTCAACCTAATTATTACAAGTTAAACGTGATTTGTACTCAAATTTTATTTTGGCTCGTATATTATTACTTTCAACTTACTACTACCAAACTTTTGTGACCTGAAAAACTGTAGTGATTTATTGCAAAAAAAGGCTTTCCATAGTGAAAGTTTTTGCTTTCGGTCGTTTTCTGTACAAATAAAAGCAGTTGACTCCTTAACTGCAGCGACATGAGGGTCGACAAAGAGGGTCGACAAAGAGGGCCGACAAAGAGGTGGAACCTTATCAATCGGAGGATCTCTTCGATACGAGCGCTGCCTACCGTCTACCGTTTATACTGTGACCGTACTGTGGCGGTCAAACACTATTACCTACTGTTACAAACTTGGCGCAGAATCAAGAACTTGTGCAAAAAGCTTTAAATAGAATAATGAATAGGCGTTCTAAATGTCGCATATTTTAATTGCCAGTTCCTATTCGGAAAACCTGGAATTAACTTACTGACTTAGTTTTGTCGAGGGTGTAAAGTGGTTATTTTGTGGTTTATAAAAGTGACAGCGTAAACAGGCTGCTGTTTTCTAAAGTTGCCAATTTTTAAGCTATGTTCCGAATGGAGCTTAAAATTGCAATGAACTGTTTCACTAAATGTGGTTCAAAAACACCAGCCTACCTCTTAAACAGTTTTTAATGCTCTAGGGCCTACATGCAGGTATATTTTTTGGTTTGTTGTTTGCCACAAACGTCTTTCTGGTCGACTAAACCTTTAAAATTGTTCAGCCTGTATTTGATGAATAACCACGAAACTAGGAGCAAGTAGGGATTCGAAACCTAGTTTTGATCAGATCAAAATAGTCAATTAAAAAAGCCAGAAACTGAAGCCTCAGATAATACCATAATCAAACCTCCGGATTTCAGCTTTATAATCAGAACCTTTAGACATTTGCGTTGTACCTATTTCACTTTTCAGAACTTGCCAAACGATTAATTACACTCCTCAGAAAGTACCTGAATCACGCAACTTTCTTTAAAAGCAACGTAACAATCTCCCCGAAAGCGTGATGTCGCCCGAGTCGAGAGTCGAGACGACGTCAAGGCCCTGATTAACAAAGCGCTATTAGCGCAAGAGGTGCATTGACCTTAACCTTGGGCCCGCTGACCGGAGGGGCGGCGGGGTAGCCGCGGGGGCGGGGGGGCGCCGGACGATGGACTCGGGCGCCGCCCGTAGCCATGGCGACCACCGAACAACTTCCGGACAGTTTTAATTCCATTTTTATTCGCTTTCAAATGGGTATACCACGAATAGAGCCTTAGCCTGCGACGTTGCTTGCATGTAATATTTTTTGTACTAACCACGTGTCCATGGCTTCACTTAAAACAACATAATGGCATATGTCTATGCCTAGCATAATAATTGTCACCATGCCTAACGCTTATGCCACCATTGAATATGGCAGAAGTTGAAATAAAAAGGCAGAAGTCATTTTTGGCCGCGAAAATAAGGCCAAATCTTTATATTGACTTGGTTATTTTAGTAGGTACCCTAAAGGTACTTTTTTAATTTTTTCTTTAAAAGCCACTACGTTTTGAAAAAATACGATGAACGTAGTTTTATATTGATCTTCAGAGCATATTTTAAAAAATTGGCAATTTTATGTATCATTTTAGTTGAGGAAACAACAGATGCATAATATTAATTGCTTATAGTTACACAATATTACGAACTTTGCTGTAAAGTTGTCACTTTTTAGGGTAATCAAATGGCAAAAAACGGAACCCATGGATTCTTCATGTTTGTGTGGGATACAGATACACACTACAGATACTTTAATCTAAACCAAATTACTTTTAAAATAATATTCCTTCTAATGTTCAGATACATAACTATTCTATACTATTCATAGAAATATAAATCAATAAGGTAATTGGTTATTTTTACAAATCACAATCTATAATTTCTACAAAATGCCTAGGTCGGGCCTTTCGGCCAGCCGAGCTTTTCAAAGAATACCTGCCACTTTAAGTAATCTTCCCGTCATGTCGTGTGATGCATATCACATTACATTAAATAAAGAAAATGACACTTGTTACTAACTTAGTTCTAACGCTATTCTAATCTCCTAATTTCTATGGACGTTTTGAGGTCTGAGAATAATCAATTTTTATTTTGAGACTGAACCACTCTCTCCACGATCCATTTGCTGTGACAAAAATATGAAAGGACACCCACACCATTGCCGACGTTTAAACTTAGATAGAGTTGACGATTGACGACTGAGAAATAATAAAAAATAAAATACTTAAAGTGAAACACCGCTAAGGTGATGAGCTATCAAAAATAATTGACCCATTGTAACATAGGCGCCAATTTTCACGTGTATATTTAGTGAGCGTTTCAGATCGCGATAGCGCCAAGGGCGAGGGCCGAGGTTTGATGCAGCACCACCTACCCCCCCTATCCAGCCCTTAGCTGGCACGCACTATGTTATGTTACAGAAAATTTAGGCGCCTAACTAGACTTGTATGAGTGCTACTTACTGGTTATATTTAAATGTGTTCAAGTTCACGATCACATGGTAGAGGTCGACTTTGTTTATATTTTAAACTAAGCACAGAGCTATCTAAAAATCTGACGGGCCTAAAACCCTGACATATCAAAATATTATGAAACAAAAAAATAAAAGGTACTGTGGCAAAACTCCCCTACAAGTAAAGTGGTGAAGAAAAAAATATGATTGCCTTTTTTTGTTTACTAGCTCACCCGGCGAACTTTGTTCCGCCTTAAGGGCAATAAATAAAAAAAAGTGAAAAAAAAAAAGTAAAATAAATTAAAGTATCCTATGTCCTTCTCCTGGCTCTAAACTACCTCCATGCCAATTTTCAGCTAAATCGGTTCAGCTGTTCTTGAGTTATAAGTGGAGTAACTAACACGACTTCCTTTTATATATATAGATTGACATGCTCTTTCGGTCAAAAGCACTTTACGTCGACAAACATCCTAGAATTGTTTAGTTCCCATAAGAGCCTTTTAACAAATAATTTGATTACCGAAACTGTAGCCTAGAGTTAAAATGAGAATGGCGTAGTAAATTTTTTTCCAGCAAAAAGCTATTTAGATTTTTAGACCAATGTGGATGTCGTTAAGTGCTTTTGCCCGATGGACCTTGTAGAGAAAAAGACGGGCAAATAAACTTCATATTTAGATTGAATAACTAAGACTAGTAGAGTAGTGGTAGTAGTAGTCTAAGTAGATAGGAAAACAAATAAGTAGTTTTTTGCTGGAGTCGCTTTTCATTTAGGTGATTATCTAACTTCGATAACTGAGAGATCATCATCAAATAATCTAAAACTGTGAAAAACTTTTGATTGTGTCACAAATAAATAGCCATAATGGACTGGGGATATTACATTCCTTTTTCAAAAATCATGTATAATTTTAATATGCAAATAAATACATGAGCAAATCACATCATAAACATTGGAACAACATGTTATAATGTTGTGTCGCGTTTACTGAGCCATTAAGGTGTAATCACGTTTGCGCTGACGTCACCGTGTCACCCGCTGAAGCCGTAGTGCGCGAGCGTGCGCGCTGCATGCAAGGCTCTGTACACACTGTGTCTGCTGTCTGGCCACGACGTGCAACATGGCATATAGAGGTATGACACGCTCGCTGCATGGCCAAATAGCGGCGGTGATTCCGTCCTAGATAAGTACTATTTCGTTAAAATATCTAACAACTATTTGTGGTGGAAGTGTATAACAATAAAAACTTTTTTTGTAATACTTTGTTAACCGATGGATTTTATTGTCAAATAGAAAGCGTGGTCGATCTATTTTGTGAATGTATCCAGATGGGAGGCTTCATTTCAAACTTACTCTCTTAGATTCCTTGTTTACCAACAACTGCTTTGTGTTCAGCAACGTCAACGCAGAGACTGTGTAAAAATCACAGCACGTTCCTTTCAATGTAGGTACCTCTAATAAAATGATCTGATCCAGAGTCCAGACTACCCTTCGTTATTCGTTGCGGTAGGCATGTCGCCTGAGCGATAGGCCACTGCGACCATTCAATTCGGAGCGGGTGGTCCTGAAAGCAAAATGTCATAGGAGCAAAACGTCCGTAATTCAAAATGGCATCTGTCAATAGAGCAATACGTCCTTAGTATCAAATGACAGTAATTGAAATGGTCAAGGGAGCAAAACGTCCGCAATTCAAAAGGTGCGTCCCCATACAATAAACGTGTTTTTTCTTCTGGGTATTTTTACGGTATATTAATAACGGTAACAGAAAGTCTTACAATTTTCACAGATTATTTAGTAGTATAGCAACTAACTTTACTTCCTCAATTGGGTATTTCTACAAAAGTTGGACAACTTTTGTGGATATTTTATTTAAAGGAGTCTACCATAAAATACTACGGATTTAAGATAGGTAATCTAAGAAATATAATATGTTGTCGTAGACAGACAGTTTATATAGTAGTTTAGAAATTGTTTCGAATTTTCCATTTTTTTCTTCCAGAAAACTGACGGGGGCAACTCAGAGTAGGTATTGATAAATAGACAATTACATGAAAATTATCAGTAATTTCTTAATGATCACAACAATTCTATCTAAGAGTGTGATAGCACCATCATGTTCTTTTAAATGTTAATCCTTCTGATGAAATGAATGGAAATATATAACGATTTCATTTGATATTATTATGATTGACGACCGATGTGGTTGTAATGGTTGAGAACTATTGCATTTTCATTTTTGGTGCATTTTTACGCCATGTTGAAAAAAATATTGAATCTACAATTATCTATAATCTATATTTGAGTTACATATTTTTGCGTAACTATTACCTTTCAAGTACACAGCGCAAGCGGCTAAAGTAAAAAAAAAAATCACCGTTTTTACCACATTTGTTATTCCTGCTCCACTAATAACGAGCTAATAGTTCCTGAGATAAGTTCAAACAAACAAACAAACTCTTTCACTTCCTACTTTTGTGATATGTATAGATTTCATGTAATCAAAATGTCAATTGCAGACGGTTTGTTTTTAAAACTCATTCTTCTTCCGAATAGGTTTTATTTATTTTCCGCTACAGCTAACGAGTTAAAAAAGGATCTTATGCGTTAAGGACGTCTTGCTTGCATGACATTTTCAATTAGTGACGATTTACTTCGAGAGCTTTTTCAATTGCGGACTATTTGCTCCCATGACTTACTGCGTTATGGTCGTTTCATACAAGAGGACGTTTTGCTTTCAGGACCAACCGCTCCGAATTGGACCATTACTGATCTATTTATCGTACTACCCTTACTGTGGTGGTGAGTGAAGTTTAACGACTTTCCTGAATGAATCTAGATGTAGTCCCCTGCGACTCAATGGCCGAGGACAATAATACCCCAATCGACAGTCCTTCCAATCTATCTTTCGTATTAAGCATAAATTAGAAATTGTAACTGCTGTGTGTGAACATACCCTAACAAATTCTTTATTTTTTGTTAAAATTGTAATTTATTTTAACACATGATGAATCATAAAAGAAGTTGGTGTAACATGCCTATTATTTTTCTAATTAGAAATTGTTGTGAAAAACATATTTTAACTTCAGTGTCGGAAATTGCTCGGAAAATATGGTATTTACTAGTACTATGAACTGTCTTTATGTCCTTCTGTTCTATTTTGTTTTATAAATTATTTTCCGATTGATGGACAAACACAGGCTATTTAAGGATCGCTACTAGGGTCTGCCGGAGAGAAAATCTGTCATATTTGAAAGAAATCGTGACAGCTTTAGTCACACTGTGGTTGGGCCTTGCAATCCGTGCATAAATCGCGGCACGATAATCATTTGATGCGTTGACTAAAGATATTATCATTTTGCTACCCAAAATATGTCAGGATATTAGACAAACAAAGTAAACTAGACCAAAAATTTTATTTAAAAAAAAATACTAACAAGCTGTTTTGCCAATTATTTGATAATCCGCCTTATTCACCAGATAGGTATGCCAGACTTGTACCTGGGGACTAAAGTGCTTCTCTGGACGGTTCGCTTAGCCAACTATACTCGTGTCCCCGTTATTTGTCCAATGGTATAAATGGTACTCACGATTCCATTGAGATGTAGTTGTGACTTGGTTTATACGTTCGATATTATAATCATCAGCACAAATATTTCTCACTGTCAATGCATGCATTTCAGTAAACGAAGCTATTTCTAGAAACATGCAGAAGAACACCACCAATAATTATTCCTACTTGTTATGAAAACCTGCAGGCGGGTATGCAACAGTTGAGGCACTTATATTGGATAATCTATTTTAGATAATAACTCCTGGAATACCTGTAGTCTCCTGTAGAGACTAGCAAATTCCAGGCTTTTTACGCTGAACCTAAAAAAGATTACATCGTACTACCTACCTAGATTATAGTATGAGAGAAAGTCACCGAGAAAGTCACCAAACGGTTTTCACTATCATTAAAATTTAATTTTCTTGAAAGTAGTTAGTTTGTCTGTATAGTTTATTCAAATTAATTCAATAAAATAGTTAAAGACAAAAAATTTGTGGAACTAAATTTTTTGATGTGATGGAATTACATACAGAAACGTGGCGGTATTTTTATCTGACACTAGCTTTTGCCCACCTCTTACTCCCCCTCCTCTTCACACTCTTTAGGAATTATCACCTATGCAATTATAACATTAAATATTTCAGAACAAAGATTACCATGTCACGTTTTTTGTGTGCTGTTTATAGACACATTCGTGGTGTGTTGTTTAGAGTTTTGAGTAATTTTAACCGTTAAGGGTACCGGAAAATTGGCTTTTAGGATTATTACAGGTTTTTACAGAAAATACAAAATATGAGACACGAAAAAAATCGACTTGGTAGTCGATGAGTTTCATTATCCCTTAATTTGATTTTGTCCGGTGGGGCGGACACAAACTTAAAAAAAAAACTGTCGGTCCTGGAAGCGTTTTATTCCTACTATTCTTCAAAATTATTTTAAGACAACCACTCAAGAGTCGTGGCGCTACTGTGCGCGATAGAACATCGTACGGATAACAAAATATTATAAAAAAATGTTTAAACTGTGAAATCTGCTCCAACACGGCCATAAAACTAGCCTGCATACGTAAACAGTGCACTACAAGTGAAGTTCTTGTGTATTTGTTTGGATTACTGTGGAATAAAGTGAAAAACCGCACCGGCTACAACGACCGAAAATCTTGGTGTAATAAAGTGAATAACGGCTTTTGCTTAGTTTGGATCACCTGCAAAACACTTGGTTTCGAAAATCTATGTGGTTTTGTGCTCGGATTCTTAACATAATAATTAACACTCACTATTATAACCTCTAATAAAACAACAAGTCATCGTCATTGATTCAATATCGTATTTCTTATTGCTCACAGCGACATCTGTTGGCAGTGTTTAACATCACCTCATTAAACCTGCTTTCTGCATTACCTTGCATGGTCACAGAGGGTGCTACGCTACAAATTGTTTACAATTTTATTTTACATTTGCTAAATTGAAACAATGTCGCCGCCAGCTGCTAATGAAAAATGTGCTGGGTGCTTGAAACCATTGCGGAGCAGAGAGTATTTGCGATGCGTGAAATGTAAAGGGCCTTATGACCTCGATTGTATAAATATGTCTTCTCAAAGGTTTTATTCCTTTTACAAATTAGATAAAAAACGACGAGATACCTGGCGATGCGCCGAGTGTGAGAGTAAACTACCTAAACACGACAAACAAAGCACCCCAATTCGTTCGTCTCAACTTGAAGAATCTGAACAAAGGGAAATTAGTAATGTAACCCAGCGCGTTAAGGCCATACATAAGGAGCTTTCAGAGTCGAGTACTGATTGTGAAGATAATCTTAACTACAATGTTTGCATTAAGGAATTGTGCCAGGAAATGAAGGCCATGCGTACTGAGATGTCCAAGTTCAGCTTGACTATGTCTGACCTAACAGCAGCTTTCAGAATACAAAATGATCGCATTGATAAGCTTGAGAGCCGTATAGAGTTATTGGAGAGTAATGCTTGTACGCATCAGAACTCTGATATATCCTGCATTGAGGAGACTATCACCCGGTTGCAGTTGGAAATCGAGGAACGCAACCAGGATCTGCTAGCTAATGATATCGAAATTGCCAATTTTCCGGAAACGAGCAATGAAAACGCAACACATACGATTCTCGCAGTTTCAAAAAAGCTAGGTGTGTCACTAGACGAACGAGACGTGGTGAGTGCCTTTCGAGTAGGACCGGTGAGGGCTCCAACTCCAGCCGGGACGACACCCCCGCGGCCGCGGCCTGTTGCCGTGCGGCTGGCGCGCCGCGCTACTCGTGACGCCCTGCTGCAGGCTGCGCGCGTACGACGCCGCCTCTCCCCTACTGATATGGGCCTGCTGAACTCTGGCACCGCTGCGCCGCCGCCCCAGCCGTTTTACATAAACGAACGCCTGTCACGACACTACCGTCAGCTGTTTCAGAAGGCGCGGGAGGCCGCGAAACGTTTGGGCTGGAAATATGTTTGGACGCGTGATGGAAGTATCTTTGCCCGCCAGGAAAATGGGAAAGCCCGTTACAGGCTGAGCTCTGACGCTGATCTTGTGAGGGTTTTTGGTCCTGACGCTGTTAGTGATGTTTAGGTTTATTTATGTAAAACATACCTCCCAACCGACTGAAGTTACATATACGAATTACCTAAAGTGCTTAAGTCATTACAAAGTTTTTTTCTATTCGATATTTTGTTTATGTATCTCATACTGTTTTATGCTGGAGTTTATAATTGTTTGTCTTAGGTTTTTTGTAACGCGTTTTGTTATGTTTCATGTTATATTTGTAAAATTTATGTGCAATGTTGATAAATTATTATTATTGAAACTGTTTCGTTCTCACAAAGTTTTAATTTTCAATAATTCTGTTTTTGTTTTTGATGTATCTGCTCATGCGAGAAACGATCTCATGTGGAATGTTTTGTTTATGTCATATTGTCTGTTTTTTTTCGCTTTTATTAGTAATTTTCTTGCAAATATCTCTGCCAACAATTACCAATTGCCAAAAGCTACGTTAGAATTGTATGATTCTTTATTTTATTTATTTTATATAACATTTAATTTATTTCTATTGTGTTATAGAATATCTATTTACAACATTTGTAACGATAGTTATCATACACTGAATGACGTTTCGAAGACACGGAAAATTAAGATGGTATGTAAGAGCTGTATGTATAGGAATAGACGTCCGTTCGGCTTTTGTTGTTTATTGTCTAATGTAACCAAACGTCATTTAACAGTTTTAAAGAGGCATTTGGAAAACTCCAAATACATTACTATCTCTTTCTCCTTTGTGTTACAGTTTGTAAAGGGCAGGAATTTAACTTTGGGCTTTTTAAACCCATGCTCTTTAGGTACAGGCCACGAGGAATTTCTTGTAGCTTTGGATCGTCATGCAGTTGATATAATGGCAATTAATGAAACTTGGCTAAAAGAGGGTGAGGAAAAACGTGCGCCGGCGCCTATAGGCTACAGACTGCGTCACATACCGCGCCCGGCCGGCTTGAGGTCGCGTGAAGGGGGTGTCGGCTTCTACTTGCGGCGCGGACTCCGTGCAAAGCAGATCCATCCCCCCCATGTGCCTTCCGTTGAACAGATGTGGCTAAGCGTGTCCGTGGGTGGCTTCAAGATTGCCGTGGGTACTGCGTATCGCCCGCCATGGTTAGGGGTTGACACATTTATTGACGCCATGACGGAAGCAGTAAGCTCGTTTTCCATGTTTGATCACATTATTCTATTGGGCGATTTTAACATAGATTTACTAACTGAAAATGAAACGAATGCTAAAAAACTTAATACTTTCTTTCGTTGCATGAACCTTAAACAATATGTGACTAAGGCAACCCACTTCACTGACCACTCCGAGACGCTTTTAGATTTAATATGTAGTAGTGCTAAAGTAGTTAATGTGACTGTTGACCATATTTCGGATTTGAGTAGTCATGCCTTTCTCTCGTGTGATCTGCGCATGCAGAGACCTAAGTTGCCGTCTAGATGGTTTTCATATAGACCAATAAAATCCATTAATATTGCAGAATTTGACAAGCAAGTGGAAGAGTTCCCTTGGGAAAGGCTGATTGGTGAAGATGTTAATGATTCTCTGCGGGCGTTTAATCATTGTATCCGAACAATTTTTGATTTGCATGCACCAGTGAAGAAAATTCATATCAAAAGTCACCAATATCCTTGGATTACACCAACTGTTAAAGATATGATGAGATTGCGGGATCAGGCCTACTCTAGATGCAAAAAGACAAAAACCTTATCTGATGTTGACTCTTATAAACAACTTAAAAATATTGTTAACCAAGCTCTGTTTTCTGAAAAAGCAGCTTTCTTTAATTATAAAATTAATAATAATAAGAAGAACTCAAGTAAGCTCTGGAAAGGTATTAAACAGCATGTAGTTGACTTTAAGTCCAAAGATACACTTTTGCCTTCTGCTATCAACAACCCTGAATTACTCAATAGTCATTTTCTTGATTTACCAGCTGAAAACTATGTTTCAATTTCACAACTTACTTACTTTGAGTTTCATCGTTACAGTTCTGCTTCATTTCATTTAAAAACAGTTGACGAGATTACAGTAGCTAAAATTATCATGGGTATCGCAACTAATGCTGAAGGCATAGATGGCATTTCAAAAGACATGATCCTGTTAACACTACCGCGAACACTGGAGGTTATTACACGTATAATTAATCAATCAATCATGACAGGCGTGTTTCCCGACGATTGGAAGGAAGCATTAATAAAACCAATCCCTAAAAATAACAACCCGACTGAACTTAAAGATCTTAGACCCATAAACATCCTACCTTTTCTGTCTAAAGTTGTTGAGAAGGTTGTATGTCAGCAATTTACAGAGTTTTTAAGGGTAAACAACATTTTGCCACAGAAGCAGTCTGGGTTCCGTAAAGGACATAGTACGTCAACTGGCCTGTTGGATGTTGTTGATGACATTTTAAATGGAATTAATGTAGGAGAAGGAGCCATGCTAGTTTTGTTGGATTTCTCCCGTGCTTTCGAAACAATAAATCATAATTTACTGTTGTCCAAACTCGCGTACTATGGCCTTGACACCATGGCTTTAAAGTGGTTTTCCAGTTACCTCTGTGGACGCCACCAGCGAGTCGAGACGTGTGATGATTATGGTTTAAAATACCGTTCAAATGCCGCCTCCGTGAGTCGTGGAGTTCCGCAGGGGTCCATACTGGGACCAATTCTCTTTATTCTTTATTGTGCTGATATCATTTGTAGTATTCATAGCTGTAATTATCATATTTATGCTGATGATCTCCAGGTTTATATGTCTTTTCCTCCTAATTTAACTTCACTAGCCGTAAGTAGACTCAACGAAGATCTAGAGCGCATAGTTGAGTGGTCAAATAAAAATAGTTTGGTGCTTAATCCGTCAAAAACAAAGTTGTTAGTTTTGGGCTCAAAAGCACAGATAGATAAAATAAATAGCCAAAGTTCAGTAGTGAAAATAAGGGATAATATAGTTGAACAGGTAAGCGAAGCTCGTAATTTAGGTGTTGTTATGGACGGTCGGCTTAAATTTCACAATCATATGGTTGAAGTAGTAAAGAGTTGTTTCTATAGGTTAAAAGTTTTGTATAGTATTCGGAATTTTTTGTGTGTTGATGTAAGAATAAATCTCTGTGAGGCATTAATACTTTCTAAACTTAATTATGCCGATACTGTAATGGGTGAGTGTTTGTACGGGTATACTAAGCGACTCATTCAACGTGTTCAAAACGCTTGTGCACGATTCTGTTTTCCTATACCTCGTAGAACTCACATCACTCCTTACCTTAATCGGCATAATTTAATGTCAATGGAATCGAGACGATCCCTGCATTTCGCCTGTCTCTTGTTCGGTATAATAAAAACCAAAACACCGACTTATCTCTATGATAAACTTAACTTTTCGCAACGCCCTATGAGGATAGCAACTAGATTAGTATGCCCGAAAACCAGCACAGCCGCATTTCGTGGCAGCTTTCGCTACGCAGCCACGAAATGCTGGAACAATATACCTCCACCAATTAGAAATTTAAGTAACATTCGGACTTTTAAAAAGACATTTAAAGCACATATTTTGAAAATTCAAAACACAAAATAAAGGCTGTGTGATATGGTTTAATTGTATGTATTCTAAAGTATGTTATTATATTTAAATTATTAATAGTATGTATTATATTGTATTGGTTCCATTATGTTGGTTCTTTTGGCTGTTTTTTGTTTATTTATATTATATTGGTAATTGTAGCAAAGTCGTGCACGGTGGCGACCTCTACCTCAACAGGTGTCCACGGAAGACCAGCGACGAGGTGCCAACCTGGTACCCCGTCAATATGCTGAGTGGGGACCCTTTCAGTTCCACAATAATCTTAGAGATAATAAGTTAGTTTTTAAGAAATGTATTTTTACTTATTGTTGTGGTTCCTGAATAAACATTTTTTCTTTTCTTTCTTTCTTTCTTTCTTTCTTCTCAGAAAGTTAAATTTCACGTTGGCTACACCTTATTTGTCAGTGGTGAACAAAATGTCAGCGAGAAGACGGTTATCTGTTTTCGATGAGGTATATAAATATTTTTTTCTCATACCTCATTTATGATGTAACCTTGTTTAGGTTGCAGTTATGGGTGTTCTCTCAGGTTTCCCGTTGGTATACAGCATACGCGAGCTAGGATATTGGCTTTAGTCCCTAAAGAAAACGCTCCTTCAGACGCAAGTGACATATCTGATCCAGAATCTGAAAAGCTTGATGAATGTGCTGTTACTAACTCTTAATTCTTCTTAATTTTGTACAACTCTTAAATATTTTTTTCTACTTAAATGAATTTAAAATGAAACTTTCTTTTTATCCCTCATTTGGCAATGTCCGCTGTGACGGACACGTATTTTCCCAGCAGTGGGAAGCGCAAGTTTTTTTTTCATATTTTTTTTTAGATTTTAGTGTGCCCTTGGTAAGTTACATTCGTCAAACTTTTGTATTTCTAACTTTTTTGTCGTTGCCAAATTAAGGGTTAATACACACTTATGCTTCCTGAGATGCTTCCTTCCCAGGACACTTAAATCGGGGAACGAACTCCCTGCCGAGGTTTTACCGATGAGCTATAGCATGGAGTTCTTCAAGAGGGGTTTGAAGAGGTTCAAGCAGGGTCGGCAACACACGAGTAATGCCTGCCTGGTGTTGCACGCGTCCATGGGCTGCGGTAGCTGCTCACCATCAGGCAGCCCGCATGCTTGTTTGCGACCGTCGTAGTTTAAAAAAAAACTTATCAGATAACGGGTGCAAACCGTGCAAGAATGCCATTTTTTTACCATTTTGGTACCACCTAATGCTTTTTGACAGTAAAAAGGGCTATGAAAACTGGTTTCACCCTCTCTCTGATGATAAAAACTTGCAATGTCGTCATTCATTTTATAGCCTGTTTCCAAAATTTAAAATTTTAACTAAAACTATTGCAGACTATTAGAGTAAAAACATTTTATTTAAATAAAATTAAACTTCAATTCATTCAGACAGCTTGATTTAGGTTTCTTCATCAAGGAACATAGTAGTCTTGACCGTACAATCAACATAATTTCCATTACTTGTACTCGCTTTGGAATTAATCGAAGCAATTTGAGTTCTTGCTTCTTTCCCTTGTATTGCTTGAGTAATTTTAGGTAGATCCCGTATTGGCATTTACCGATCATGCTGCCATGATCGGTAAAATTTCACATTCTAAAAGTAAATAGATAGATTGTTTTTCAAATACCTATAGGTACAAACTTTCAGTGTAAGTAACAAATAATAAAATTGACCAAAAAAATGAGGAAAATGAAAAGGCAACTAGCACGGACGTGAAAGAAAGACGGACGTCACCTCGTCTAATCATGAGTGAGGCATATTATCAGCTGCCAGTTTAGGTGTGTGCGTGACTAGCACGTGTCATTGGCGCTGTCACACGGAGTAAAATGGCGTAGTTAGTAGCCCCTAGTGTGTTTTTGTGAGTGGTCGTGTACAACAAACAAAATTGTAGCATCTTGCATGCTACCCATTTTTTATTGTGATGTTACGTCCGTCTTTCTTTTACGTCTGTGGGCAACTAGTACTAAATTGGCAAACCCAAGAGACAGCTTTTAATCAAGTGTACTTATAAACATAAATCTGCCATGTTACCTTCATGGTGAATCATGATTAAATCAAACGTTTGATAAATTATGCATCATGCATATGAACAAACAGTACGGAGGAAAAAAACGAAGTAGTACTATTTTCATCAAAAGACCCTATGTGCGCCTATTTCGTGTAAATTATCCGCGTAAATTATAAATGTCATTTTTGTTGAAAGCGACGTGCGTTCACCTTGGGGACTTGGGGGGGAGTGAGCTGCGACGGTACGCGGACAGCTATCAAAGAAACTTCACTCACTCCATAGTAATTTGTATGGAGATTTCGAGTGAAAAATTCGGAATGTTTGGGAATTTTTTGCACAAAACTGAAATAATGCAATGAAAAACAACTGATTGTTGCAATGGGACCGGGAGATGTACTAATTAAACAAGTGTTACTGGCTCGATGTTGCGCTTTATTGTGTCCTAATTAATATGAATAATTCGTATATATAGGGTCGAGGTGCGCACACACTACACCTCCCCCGTTTTTAAAAGAAAAAAATACAATACAGTTTTTTTTTTCCATAATTGTTAAACATGATTCAGATGTTTTGATGCCAAAAATATAACTAAATAACAGTAAAGTACAGGAAACAACAGTAAAGTTAAGTAAGTTACTAGATACATTTTTAAATTTAAATTTTGAAACAACAACAAAGTTCCACAGATTTTTTCATAGTTACGTATAATGTAGGTTAAAAAAATGATTACATTCACTAATTACTACTGATTACACTTTCATACAAACTAGCACTTATAATACTATCACTTAAACTGGCACTGTTGACAAACGTTGGGTAAACGAAACTAACAATTAAACTGTTTTTTCTGGTAAGGTAGTTTCAGGCAGGTAATAGTTTCGATACAATTTCTGCAAAATATTTAAGAATTAATAATTCTCATCTTACAATTTTCGAATGTTGTTGTAGTCACACTTTCTAAATAAAAATAATCTCGACAAAATATCACCATTCTAATAATTAACATGCGTATTGAATTATTCTATCTCATTTAACTTTCGGGCTATATCATGAAAAAAAAATCCTCTCTAAAACATTTGGTTACCCTTTTATTTTATTATCTTTATTATTTCATTTCTACCCTTTCACATATTTTTCTAATCATTAACATTGATCTAATTGAACCACACTTTTATCCATTCTCTTGCTCTTAAATATTTCATAACACTTCCACTTCGGTACAATAACACGATATAAACATAGGTACTTTGCCTATCTTAATTCACTTGGCTTTTCCTTCAGCCTTTTTCTTCTCATTTATTCTGGTACATTTATTTAACCTTTAATTTATAGTCGACTCTTATCATTCATCATCATCATAAATATGGACAACCTTGTGCCATTTTATTTCTCTGGGGTCATCATTTAAGCCTCATCAGGACTCCAAACACTATCTCACAGAGGAAAGCTCGTTCACACCATGATCGACACGTAGGACCTGACCACCCATGTACCATAATAATATAAACGTGTACCGTATTACGAGCATTCACTTTTCTTTTCATTCCCATATCAAACTTAAAAACTGAATTCCTAATAGAGTTTATAAAAGTATTCTAAGCTCTCAGGTGATCAATCCGCTAGCATTAAAATCTTTATAAGCTATATTATTCTCATGCATCTATAAATAAACACAAACCTTTCTGCCCAAAACCTTCATAAACAACTCTTTTTCCAATACCTAACTTCTGTGCTGTACCTAATTGTAAACAATTCGTAACAAAAAGATTTTTAATACAGCTTCCCAAACCTATAACACTATTTAATCATTTACTTCCTCATTTCAATACTAACCAACTCAATTCAAAATTAATCCTTACTTGATCCTGAACAAATTAAAATAAAACCTAATAGTGTGACAACGATCTAATCAAATAATCAAACATAATTAAACATTTCAAGTACAATATTATGATAAACTTTCAAGTGATCGTAAGTGATCTTAATATTAAAACGAAACTTATTCATCATCATTTCTGGAACAACTCGTGTACTCTTTATTTGGACAAGCATTAAGTTACCGCTCTTTCTGTTTCCAACGAATGCAAACTATGCTTTTTTATCTGGAATGCAAACGGTTTGATATTACGATGACCATACCTGCCTTATCTGGTGAGTTACTAATTAGGTAACATACCTTGTTACTAGACACAATTACGTATAATGTTTCTACAATTACAATAGGTACTCATTACAATCTTTCATAGAAAACTTATTAATTTAATTTCATGCTAGAACATCAAACATGATTTTAAAATGTGCGTTTCTTAATAAATTGCTGTTTAAGAAAAAAAACAATACTTCAACAGACTTCATAAACTTAGATAAATTTTCCTAATTTTTTTGTTATTTCAACTATTAAGGCAACTTTAAATAATAAAATTAGTAAAAATAGGAATTTAACTAGGTACATCAATATTAATTTGAACGACATAATGCCATTTGATAAACAGTAATTACTTTTTGCCAAATATTGAACTAACCTTTTTGTTATTGCTTTTTAACAATGTCATTGAAAATACGTTTTGCAAAGATATTATGACATTTGATCTTAACACAAAAACAAATCTTTTACTTTGAGTACTTACGCTTTTTTACTAAATTCAATAGAACAATTTATTTCTCATATTTCTTTAAAGTCTTCTTAGTGACACAGAATTATACAGACATATTTCAATACTCAAAATAATAAAAAAATAAGTTGTCAACAGTGTACATGCTATACATTGTTAAATACATAATAGTTTTTAGAGTACAGTTAAGGTTCATTAAACATTTATATTAAGCAAATATTTTTTTTTAAGATTTTTTTTTCATTTCATTTAGTTTTAACACATTATCACTTTTTGGAGTGATTAATTATCATATTTTTAATTTTCCAAAATTTTAATTATGGATAATGAACCTTTTAATAAATTTCAAGTATAACAAAATACACGAATATTTCTTACCTACCTCAGTGTTAAAAATACCTCAATTCAATCGAAAAAAAAAAACAATTTTCGTCTGCTTCTAAATAAAACAAAAAATATCTTTGAGTCTATAAAACATTGATGCATTTAAATTTTAAATTGAATTATTAATGAAATAAGATTTGAAAGTTATACGAATAGATATCCTGGTGTGTGGTCCGTGTCCTTCGGATTAACTGCAACACTGGTGGTAATCTTCTTGTTTTCCGGAATTCTCCTTGACTGGAAAAACTCCCTGCTGCATCCACATCCGACTCCAACATCTCCCTGCGCCCCGCTCTTAACAACACACATTTTCAGCATCATTGCGCCACTCCAGCACCAAGATCTTCATTTAACTTTTCACCATTTTTCCTGTACTTATTTCTTGATTATTTTTCATGATATATATTTTTTCTTCATACACTGAGGTCCTTTAATATATTTTGTTACTCATTATTACTTATATTTAATTTATTTTTGTGTCCTTGTCACTTCATTATTTAATAGTCACTTTTTTAACTTTTCACTAGTTCTTTTAATTGTTCTGTCCGAAATATAGTTAACACTGTAATCTAACCATCTTGCGCAGCGCCGCCGTAAGGCAGCACTGGCAGGGTCGCCATGCAATGGGACCGGGAGATGTACTAATTAAACAAGTGTTACTGGCTCGATGTTGCGCTTTATTGTGTCCTAATTAATATGAATAATTCGTATATATAGGGTCGAGGTGCGCACACACTACATTGTCAACGCTTCTTTGATATCTGATCTTTACAAGTTATTTCATATTCATATTTTTTTTCACATTAATCTTGTGAGTTTATCCATTTATTGAAAGTTTGAGCTGATTGTGCAACTCTTTGACTACCATGACGATTTTTTTCGTGCCTCATACTTCATATTTTCTATATAAAACTTTAGTTTTCCCGAGAGCCGTTTTCCTGGTATCGGGCCTTAATAGATATTCGCGAGAGCTGTCAAACGGTTTTTATACACCCAACACACACACACACAATACACATCCAGCTGAACCTTTCAAACTTGCAAATTGTTAAAAATGCAAGAAGAGAAAGTGTTGCAACTGTCAACCTGTCACATTAGTAAAGCTTAACTTATCTCGTTGAATGAATACTATCTGTAACATGCATAAGTAATGTAAAAACTTCGGATTGCAAAGAAACTACTGTTTAGAATCAAAACCAGATTCAAGTTCCAAAAGAATAGAAATAGAAAAGGATTAGGTACAGGCAGAATATAATTGACCACTCAGCGTCACGGCTGATAATATCAGCCGAAGCAAATTACTAGAAAAGGGTTATGGTAATGGAATAAAAATTCTATAACAAGTATGTTTTAGTTAAATAAGTGAGTACACTCATGTGATGTATGTGTGTGTTGTTCACAACTCATTTGCTAGAAACTGTTTAGGAACTGTACCTATACTTTAATCACTAAGCACTAGGCCTGTAGGTTGTAGGGCCACCATCGGGGTTACTAAGTATAGTGATTGGTGAGTGACGCACGTCCTGACTTCACAGAATTCGCATACAGCCTTGGGAGGTCAAGCGAACTGCCCAGTGCGTGCTGCTTCTGTTCCAAATTATGGCATAGGCCCGGGGATATTATTTCATAGTTCATACCTACCTACACAGATAATTGCAAGGACTATTAAACACTATCTTGATCCAGACTTACACTTCGATTTCTGACATCCGCATTAGCAGTCAATAACACAAAGTTTAACCAGCTGAGTGATTAGTAGCCTACCTACCGACCAGCGATGTCCTTGAAGTAGTTTGTGTCTTGTTGTCAATGACAAACTATATTTTCCGAGTAGCTATATCAATTACTGGACTATCTTCAATGCGATGGCGTGTCGTGTTCTATCGCTCCGTGAGACAGTGTGTCTGCGAGAGCCTACGTCACGCGGCCACGTGGCTTTTCCCGCACTCTACTTACGAGTATAATAGCTATTTATGCTTTTAATAACTCATTTTCATAAGTTGTCTTTAATGAGTAGTAAGTAGCTATTGATCGCGATTTGATTTTATCTAGAGATCGGATTCAATCTTGTTGTGACTATCTTTGCAAACGAACTTTGTAGGTACAGTTCGAAAAAGGACTTACATTTAATCAACCTGGATTGTAAGGAATAATATTTATTACTCAAAACCTGAAAGAAATTTCAAGACGTCTCCCCTAGTTTTGTAATGTTTACCCCAGTTATACCCACGTGGGCGCTTGCGCGATTATATATGCGGCAGTGTGGCGCGCGGGGCGGAGGAACCGGCTGACCACCGGCCGCCGCCCAGTGCTCGCCGCCACCGCGCCACGCGCCCACCTAGCCGAGAGCTGACACAACCGCCCGGCGAGCCGGCACGACGCGACGCGCGATACACACATTATAAAAACCGACTTGAAACAAAACACGGAGCAACCGAGCCGCCATGTGAGTCAGCATGCCCACCGCGGATATCTCGACCGATGAGAGCGCGTTCACCGTCATCAACCATGAGGAGGAGAAGCAGGAGGAGCTGGACGCGGCCGAGCCAGCGCTGCCGCGCAATGTGAACGTGGTGAAGCCGCTGCAGCGCGAGCCGCCCGCGCAGGAGCGCCCCGACATGGGCGCGCCCGACGCCCCTCACACCATCCTCGACCCCAAGTTCTCGCGAGCCCTCGACTTCAAGCTGAGAAGGCTTAAGGAAAAGGAGATATTGCAAGCCAATCTGCGAAGACCGACCAAATACCGACCTAAAAACGGCCTGCTCGCCGCCTCAAACCCAAACATAAGCTCAAAGGACTACACTTCTCCCGGAAAACTCGTCAGTCGATCCCACCCACGGATAGATATCATCCCTCCCGAAAACGATAAGACAAAAATCTCACCTACAATGGATAAATCACCATCACCGGGGCGCAAGAGTCGCACACGCAAGATATCAGGATCGAACGACGGGGAAAAGCCGCGGTTTATAACAACAGTAAAGACGGGGCAGTTCCTACTACCACCGCCAGAGTTGGCAAACCTGCTGGGGCTGCATACTCTGTATCCTCCCGAGGAGCGGGAGAGGTTCGTGTATTCGTATGCGAGCAAGCCCAAAGCTGTGCCAATGCGGGCTAAGCGGTCGGTCCCGGACAAGAAGGATAATGTCGCGAACGGGAAGCCAGTGGGGGGCGCTGATGCGGGACACCAGCGGCCGCACGCGGGCGACGTGTTCAGCGGCGTGCGGGCGCTGGTCGCCGGCGTCGTCGGGATACGGCAGCTCCTCGACCAATCCGACAAGTATGTTCTAATCTAGCAAATGCATAAAAAATCTTTCTAGTTCTAATCGTAATATTTTTCAATCGCGTCTTTTGACTCGCGTTTTTACAGCATTCAGAATAAAAAGAAAACGCTCCAGTTCAACTAAGACAGTTTTTTCTAGTTGAAATAACTATTGTGACCAAAAGAGCCAGTATTCGCTCTATTTTTTAGTACATTACTTACTTATAACACGAGGAAGTTACACGAGCCTATCCTCTAAAATTGGTATTTGAATTACTTGCCAAATGCGGGTAATTAAGAGGTTGACGACCAACACAGTTTATCAGTGTCTTCTTTGTCGAAGAATTCTAAATATAGATTAAAAACATTCGCCTTTGAATAGGTGTCACCCAAATGAGTGTAACCTTCTGATGTCAGGGTGCATGCTCATGCACTCGCGGCTCGGATCGATGGACTGAACCAACGACACCCGTATGTATGCCGTATCAATGGCATTAACGCGCTTATCGCGCAACTTTATTGACTGCGGTTATGATAATTGTATTCACGTATGTAGGTACCGTTTCGTTTTACTATCAATATTGCGTTTCGAAGTGTATGGGAAGGAATGCCTGCATATTTTTTCAAGGTGAACCATTTTGTATCCTGAACCAGATTACTCACGGGATATGTCATAACTTTATACGCATTTATCGCTTCATGATACATTTTACATCTTCATTGCCCCTTGTTAGTAAGGAGGCGACCGAGGAGCGAAAGATGCTACAAAAGCGGACTCTATCTACTGAAAGGCTCAAGATAACTTTCGTTTGTCCTTTTTGTCTTTTGGCCGAAAATCCAACAGCGAGAAATAATAATGATGGGCAAAGGAGATGGTTTTCGCGTTACGACTAGACACATCCTGTTGGAGCAAATCTCATGGTTTCCAAGCTCCGATTTATAAGATGTGTCTGTCTCAACCAGGTCCCAATAGGTCTGCCTCAAAGGCATTTTCGATGGCCTAATTTGATAATTATTGATCCTAAACGACTCTATCCTAAACTCTAATTACTCGTATAAACTTTTAGAGACCCTGAAAAGAGGCCAACTATTTAAATAGATTAGACAAACTACAGACAATTCACTACACAATTTTGAATCCTACTTTTTTAATTTGGTTTATCGGGGTCAGTCGACGTCCATTACCGGTGGTGGGACCGTCCTACTTCCCGCCGGTCGAACTCCTCGGTCGAGGTCAGGACCCAATAAATTACCATCAGCTTTTATCTTATCATGCCATGTATGTACAAACACTTGCATATAAATTCGTCTAGACTACACAATGAAGCTGTTTGTCCCTACCAATAAAAGTTTAAAATACACACTCTAGAATAAAAAGATGGGGTGAAATCCAGGAGGATCGAAATTACTCTCACAAAAGGATACACGGAAAATTCGGCATATTTTTTTGATTTTTATAAAGAGATCAGTCTTGGCTTCTCTATCCATCCATCATCCATCCGTCTTTTCCAATTTGGCTCCCCATATTAGAATTAGAGAAACTGACGAAGCAATTTTGACTAAGTGTCCAAATATTTAAATGTGTTCTAGCTCGATTCCGAGTTTTCCAGAACAGGTATTTCTCAGTAAATGCACATCCAGTAATGCACATCCAGCACATAGCTCAATAATATCTTTTGATTGCTAGTTTAATTGGTTGAGATGAGAGAGTCATCTCACGTACATGATTGATCGAGATGTGTTGACATAACGTTGTTGTTGTTGCAGCGGCAGCATGGCGACGACGCAGTACTCCAACGTGATGCACGACAAGCGCGTGGTGCGCGGGAGCACCTTCGGCTCGCATCCACACGCCGCGGTGAGTGACACATTCACAAGCCGTCTAGATAGATGCAGATAGAAAACATCCGTGCCCAGACAACACCTGTGAAAAGCCTCCTAGACCCACCATAAAAGGAAGTGATACTGTTTGCTTTTTTCCTAACTGTTACAAAAACCCATAAAAATAGTAGTAGGCTTAAATAAAATGGGCAATTCCAACTTCTACCAAATTGCAAATATTATTAGGAGCTCGCTTTTTAACGCTAAATCATTTGCCTACAATACTCGAAAGGCCTTACGAGTAACTCAGAGAAGTCATTTCCTGCCGGCTATTTGTAGAGCAGTAATGAGTTTGTAGTAGCGAGTAGTAGTTTTTGTGCACCTGGAGCTCAGCCGGCCAGCTGCCGCGGCCACGAGGTGTTGCGGTCGTTCCCCTGCATTCATTAATGAGTTAGTGCCTCTAAGGGGGCAAGTCCATTACAAGTCGTTGGTGCAAGCGTAACATAGAAAGCTAAGCAAAAGCAAAGTAAATGAAGCTCTCTGCGACAAGGTTCCCGCCCCCTACTTAAACTTCGAACAAACACGATTCGTTTTTTGGCTCGGTGTAAATATCTCCGCAAGAGTGTAACTTGATAATATAATCATAAAGTCATTATTTGCTATGCCCATAATGGAGGTAAATCCGACAAAAGAATAAGATGCCTTAGAGATATTATTCATTATCGACTTTATTTCTGAGACGTTTTTTTTAATGATTACTGGCAATTGTCCTTCAGAAGCATACTATGATACTATGGCTTATTACTTATGCTCGTATCGTACCTATCTTAGTTCTCATCGTCACTTGACACCAGAAGAAAGAGACCATGAAGATCTACACTCGCTGATCACAGAAACTTCCAGCTCTTGGGGCGTTTTTATGTTTAAACTACAAAGTTATTTGATTTGACGTTTTGTCACTCAGTGGTTTTCAGTTGAATCATGGCGGAATAGATTTAAGTGTTAATATAATATAGGCAAAGTATATATGACAATGAGCAAAATATCTTAAAACATATACCAACGAGGCTTTGAACTCGTCATCAATCGCTCTAGCATTCATCAACCCAATCGTAGGTTCAAATAGCGACAGTGCCAAGCAATGTTATTACGGATAATTGCCGACGTCGCGCCGGCTCCGTCGTACGAAACCTCTGACTGAAGAAATGTGTAGTTACTGATTACCCTCGCCACTCACGACACAGCCCTCGCCGGCATTCTTGCACCTAATGTCTGCTTTACTTACTAGCTTTTACGGCAGCTATATCACCGAAACATTACCATTATACCTACTTATTACTGGAATTTACCAAATATTGTTTGTTTGTAAAGACGCCGTCTACAAGGACTTCAAGTAAACACCTTTCTGTCGTGATGCCTAATTTGATGAAGTAACTCAACCTAAAAATAGTTAATATGTGCCATAGATGTTAGTGTGTGTGCTACATGCATATCATTAATAGTTTCTAAGGTATGCGTGCTATGAATGCTGCGATTGACAAGCATAATCAGGTCGTCTAGGATTTGTTTTCTGCTATTCCAATAATACTATAAAAGTCACAAAATGGTAATATCATTGTTGTGACGGTCGCATTGTTATGGCTCCATATTTATGTCAAACCAATACAATAAGCTTCGTAATAGTTGAAATAATTTGTATAGCTGCGACGAAAATAGCAGGTCGAGGGCATTATTCCTAATAAACTATTACAAAATTACGGCGACGTTCCTCCACTGCACCGCGATGGTAAAAACCGTGCTTGCGACTAGGATTCTTTAAATATTAACAAAAAAGCTCTTTAGAACAAATTGATCCTAATAATTACCTCCGTCATAAAAGCGAAGCTACTGCCATTGCATTAAAGCAGAAGTTGACGTGGCCCGGACGGGACGGGTGACTCGGTCGCATGCAATCTCTGCATTTTGTATTAACGCCACTTAGGAACGAATTAAGGAGGTATTTACTTGCATTATTTATTATTAAATTCTTTTCTAGTCACCATAACATTTGTAATAACTACAAATACGGAGTAAATACTTTACGAATCGCAATTTACCAAAGAAAAGCTTTGTACATTTTGTGCCCGAAGTAAATACATTTATTCACTGAAAATATTTGCCATTTCTGAGATTTGATTCACCCACAGCCATCAGTTCTTCCCACCACGTGCCCTGCTATAACTGCCACTTCAATTTATTTATACTAACTACGATCTTGGTTGGTTTACAGATCTCTCAATTTCTGTTTCGTTTCGTAGCGAACGGCGGTAGTCCTGCGGAACTACGAATCACTACGAGCTACGGCTCAGGTGTTTTCATTTGGCATGTTTATGCATTTTCATAAAAATAAGATATTTAATCCATCTTATCTTTATAAATCAAGTTATGATTTCACAACCTGCATCATTAACAAGGCATCGAAATAGAAAGACATTTCGATTTACAGTTGGCATTTGAATTAGTCCGTAGACGGGCTCACATAAGAAATGCCTACTACAAGATGAAAGCTTTGATGATTGATACACAGTTCGTCAAATTCAAATTCAAATTCAATATTTCTTTATTCAAGTAGACCAATAAACAGTACTTTCGAATCGTCAAGAATCTTAATTATAACCACTTAATCATCATCATCATCAATGGCCTCTGCGTCTTTTTCAGACGATTTATGCAGTGACGTTGGAGACAGAGCACTTTTTTTTGTCCTATCCGCGAACGGCATAGCCTTCCGCACAAACTACATTTGAAGTTTGGGTTGGGTAAGGTAGTGTTATTTTGATGCCTTTTTTCGCGCTTTTCACCCAAGATAGAAAACCAGCGGCGAGATGGGCGTCGTCAGCATTGGTCTGCAACCTGTCTAGGAGAAGGAACACTCCAAAATCACACCCGGAATGGGGTTTCCGTTAGGCGTAAGTAGGGTGCAACCCGAAAATGCGGCAGGCCTCTGCAGCCAATCCGACTCCGCACGTATAACCACTTACACATAACAATACAATATATAAACAATACTTAAAATACATGTACATAATGTGACTCTACCACCGAAATACCGTCAAATGAACTAGTTAAGAAAGCTGAGTTGCAAGTGTATAAAGGCGGTTTAAGTACTGGTCTTTAAAAGTGGATACTTTAAACAAAATAATACTAATTACAACAGACGGTAAGTAGGCAATTAGGCTATGTGTTTTAAACTTCGGATCACCATATTAAACAATGTATAAGCCCTTGATAGGTTCAAACATTGACTTGATGTATCTTGATAATAACAACACTCAAAACTTGATATTCTTGATTTATTAAGAAAATTGATAATTTTGGTGTATTCTAATAAAGGCAGCAGTGAACTGACTTGATATAAACATTTAAGTAGGTTGTGGTAGCTTGCTATAAACTGTACTTTGTACAAAAAAGAAAAAAATAACAGTTTTTACAAAATTATAAGATACCTACTTCAGGTACACTTTATTGCACAGAACAGATGATTTAAGCTTCATTCAAAGCCGTTCAAAATATGGTCAGGTTTTGGAAATAACAACCTGTATAACGACGTACTATAAACGTAGTAGGTACTCAATTGTTGGCAGTTTTGGACCGAGTTCATATTTCGATTAAAAACTAAAATAAATCAAAAAATATTTTAGCCAAGAGTTTCGCCTGCCCTGGCCTCGGTTGTTAAATCAGCAAATGCTAAGGTAATATATTTGAAAGATAAAGTAACGTCTGGCGCACATTCGCTGGCGGGTGCTGCTGCGCAAACGAAAAGGCGCCGATTAATAGCCCTCGGACTAGACACGCAACCCGCGGCCCTCCGCGATACAAATCTACGCACCCTCGGCGCCACATCACAGTAGCGCTTATTAACCTAGACATACATTCCACTATCGCTGCAAGTTTTATTCACTGTTGCGCCGCATACTGTACAGTGGTGTTGAATTGGGAAATTAAAGTCGATATTGTTTTAAGAAATCGCCTGCCTTTCGGCTCTGTTGACCAGAATTAGAAATAAAGTAAGAAGGTTGTAGTTTAATAAAAGTACACTGAAATAAATAAATAGCCTCCAAGTTAGGTTTTCCTTAGTGTTATGAAAACCAGACGGAACTACAAACAGTCAAGCCCAGCATAGATACCTGAAATCGTGCATAATCAGAATACCCGTAAAGCACCTTAGTTCATTCGAAAAATAAAGGTGGCACCTATTTTTAACGTCTATCATAATCGTGTATGCTTTGGGACTACAATTTTCCCTTATTTGTATAACGAATATGTCATAGTGTGCGTACTACTAGTAGTAAGGATGACAAGTCATTGTATTTAATATGATTGTTACTGCCACAGCGTTATACCTCCGTATGGGGACTTTGAAAGAAGAAAAGAAATTACTTATAGTACGATTAATAATTGTAGTCAGCAAAATGACAACTTCAACAGTGACTGATACAAAAAAGGGTGACCCGCTACAATAGTGACGTTCGGCAATCACTAGACTTAGACATTTAGTCATGCTTTATTTTATTAGGTATCAAAGCCTTTTTTAAATTGTAAATATTTAATAGGTACACAACGAATTAAATAATACGATTTAAGAAATATGGACCCTACATCCATATTAAAACTTCTCACTAAAAAATTATAACCATAGCTGGGAAAAAAAAGTTCAAAGAGGTTCAGGGGAATTAACACTTGAAAGTCAGGAAAATACAAGTAATTACATACGTTTTTATACGTTACGGTTGCTATTGATTCCGACTACGATTCTGAATCGGAATCGGAATCAGTTACATTTATAACGAAGGAATCCACATATTGGTCTATAATGTGGTCGAGTTGACACATTTTGTCTTCGACTTTTATGGCATGGTGTATGCACTGTCTCCAATTATCAGGCGTCACCTCTTTCAGGCCTTCTTAAAAAAAATTTTTTACCTTTTTTATTTCAAAAGTTTTATTGTTCCTTGTTTATTGTTCCAACGTAACCCTTTGCTTGAGCCCAAACTAACTCTATTGGGTTGAGCTCACAGTGAAAAGGTGGCAGACGCAGGATTGTGACACCGTATTCAGCGGCCAACTCTTCCACAGCATAGCATTCGTAATTTGATTTTTGTAATTTTACTATTTCGATTAATTGAGCCTTTATCATTTTAGGTTGATATTTAATTTGTTTTTTATCTAACCACTGAACAATATCAGCCTTCCGCCAGTTTGAAGTGGGGATACGCTCGACTTTTCTTGAATGGTACGGTGCGTTTTCGAATACCAGCACCGCATTTGGCTTTAATTTTGGTAAAATGCTTTTAAGCCATTTCTCAAAACACTTTGAATTCATCTCTTCATGATAGTCCATACTATTTTTCTTCGATTCAAAAATAAGTAAACCGGAATCTACAAAACCTTCATCACTGCCTATATGTGAAATTATAAGGCGTCGTCCTTTACCGGTTGGGCCCTTTAGGCCTATAGAAAACGTAGTAGAAAACCTTTAGAAAACGCTTGTTTGGAAGATTCTACTGTTGTATCCTCCAAACTTTTCCAGTTGTATGACCTGTTAATAAACGAAATTCTTACCTGTAAATAATATAATACAGAAACAAAACATTTTGAAACTGAAAACCTATTTACTAAATACAGTTTACCGAAATATCTCTATGTTTCAAGACGAAAGTCTGACCAGTGTGTGACCATTACTGGCATAATGACATATGGAAGTGACAGGTGGTCATTCACTACGACTTTTTGCCAGGCTGTAATGTCGACTAACTTTTAATTGTAAAAACTCGATTTACCACATCACTATTTATTTGGGACTGAAAACCTGCCACACTGAAAATGTCATTTCACTGACTACAATTAAAAATCCTAGTATAGTAAAACAAAGTTTGAGCTACATATTCTGTAAATAGAAAAAAGGAATGCGAGCCGATTTTGATATTTAAAATAATGAGACGTTTTATTCCCAGGGTGATGGCGGTGAAAGTGCTGCTGCGCGCGCGGCGAGGACGCGGCGAAGAGCGCTGGCGAGACGCGCGGCTGCCGCGCGACTGCGGCCCGGCACTCCGCCGCCTGCGCCTGGCCGACGACATCACCCCATTCAAACAGAATACTATCTTGAGGAGGTATTCTACCATAAAATCTAGTGTTACATATTATTTTCGTGACATCAAGGGCACATAAACACAAAAATAACGATTCGCCGAACAATGAGACACCACTAACTATGGGAAAATGGTGCTCAAGCAGCGAAGGAATTGTAGGAATATCGCAAACAAAGAGGGGCTGATAAAAGCGATGGACTACTCCAACTTATATGAGCCAAGCAAGAATCAGCGTGATACTCGCCTGCAAAGACATACAGATCTTAAGTCTCAAGCAGCAGCCAGTGAAAATAAGCTCGGTATTATTACAAGACAGTCAACTGTTGTTCTATCATTGAAATGTCTTGAAACTCGTAAGTATTAAGCTACAATGTTATGGTTTTGGTTCCAGCTGTTCGACAAAGGCGTGGAGATGGAAGTGGGCGTGCAGACGGACCTGTTCGTGGACCGGCCGGCCACGCCCGTGTACGTGCCGGCCAAGACTGGTGCCGATGCGCACACGCAGATATACCCCGGCGACGTAAGTCAACAAATGTTTTTTTACAGACAACTATTCCATAACAAATATCTAAGGATGGACAGACCTCTTCTGGTAAGGTTATTCTACCAACATTCACAAACGATCGTCAATAATCACATACGGATACATGGCGCAGGAAACCGATGGTCGTTGGGGCTGAAAGGTTTTTGAATAGCGAACGCGTGCCGGACGACGTTCCGTGGGCAGACCCTCTACAAGGTGGACCGACGATCTAGTCAAGGTCGCGGGAAGCCGCTGGATGCGGACAGCGCAGGACCGATCGTTGAGGAGATCATTGGGGGAGACCTATGCCCAGCATTGAGCGTCTTTTAGCTGACATGATGATGATTAATCAACGGGAAGGAGGAATACTGATTAAAAATATATATCTTAAGTTTATTGCCGCCACAGCATGGAACTTCCCGAGTCTAACTATCTTCACCCTATTTATTTTATTATTCATATAATAGTTGTGATCAATAGATTGCTTGGAAGCCAATTAAAAATATGGATTATGCTGTTGATAAGTAAGTTCATTATGATTCATTGATGATGTCATTATACGAGTATGATTGTCGTTTGTTGTTTGATAGCCTTTGAAGCTTTTGAAGCAATTATTTAGCTACAGAACACGCTGTTTCGATGTAAAAAGTATTGTAAACAAAACTAAATTCGATTTGTTTTCCATTCGTAAAATTAAATCTAAGAGTGATACATAACGTGATGAACTGAAGCCTGAATTAGGGTGGCTCTGCATTTCATGGCTCCAGCAGTGGCATGCTGCATTTGCACACCAATGAGTTCGAAGTGAGATTGTATTTTGGCGTTTTGTAAAACTCAAAAATTACTTACGCGAATGAGATGAAAGTGAAAAGAACTATGCCAAATAACATTTAAAAAATATTTCCATACAAATGAGGGGGAGAAAACTAATACAAGATGAAAATAATAGACGATTTAAGTTGTCGTTTTTTCCTGAGCGAAAGCGAGATGAGAATGGCATCTCCGTTCCGATCGACGAGTGTAGTATGTACTACGTGGTGTGTTATTAGGAAGGATGTATTTGCCGAGTTTGTGGTATGTTACTAGATGTGAATGCTAAAAGTTGGAGTGTTGCAGCTGTTCGACTTCGACCTGGAAGTGCAGCCGATCCTTGAGGTGCTGGTGGGCAAGACGTCGGAGCAGGCGCTGGCGGAGGTGGCGCAGGAGGAGGAGCTGGCCGCGCTGCGCGAGCACCAGCGCCGGTACACCGAGCTGCGCGACGCCGAGCGCGCCGAGCGGCAGCGCCTCGCCGCGCAGGACCTCAGGCTGCACCAGGAGAAGGTGCGCTGCTTTCAACACTTTTATTTATAAACATTCGTAGCCACAAGCATTGGTGCTTTCAGGTATCCACGGAAGACCAGCGTTTAGAATACCTTACGGTGACCATGACACGTGTTGAATGGACACATACAAATTAAAATTGACTTTATATCTTTGTGTACTTTTATACGAGTTTACGTTCCTAGCATACAGCGTCGTGACATAGCAAGCGGACCGCCTAATAGTAAGCTGAACTCGTGAGTGGCAAGACCGGATAGGGGGTGTACTCGCCTGTTGTTGACACTGAAACCCCTTTTCACATATTACAGCGTCTTGGGATGAAAACATTTTGAAAACAAAGCTATACTAAGACCTTGGCAGTTCCAGAATGTGAGGGGTAACCAGAAATCACAGTCTCTTACCTTTGATATCTCTGACTCATATTACGAAGAAACTAATTCGAACTATCGTTAGGGAAATCTTGAAATACATTCGCAACGCATGATGTAGTTTTGCATAATGTGGGTTAATGTGTTGGCTTGCTGATGAGCTTCTGTTTTCTCGCATGTGATAAGGGTTTGTTATTGTGTGTCAGGAGCGGCGCGTGGCGGAGGCGCGTGTGGCGCAGATCGCGGCGACGGAGGCGCGGGAGCGCGCGGCGGCGGCGGTGCTGGTGCAGGGGTACGTGGCCGAGCTGCTGCCCGCCGTGCTGGCCGGCCTGCGCGACCAGGGGTACCTCGTCGAACGGATCGAAAGAGGTACGCATACAGTCTGCTTGTCTTGCACTAGATCTGCGAGTGTCCAGAATATCAGCATCGGTGCAGCTTGTAGCTGTGGCGGTATGAATTCATTAAAATAAAATAACAACATCGGGGCTGTAGCGGTTGTAAGCGGCTACACCTTATATGATATAGGGTTAGGGCGGGAGGTATGATAGTAAACACCGCGCTGTATGAATGCGTTTATTGCACTAATCACCTAAAGTTATTAATACTTACAAGTGACCTAAATTATGACGTATGGTCGTCATGTAATTACAAAATGCTTATGTACGGTTGACCTACTGTTGACCGTACATCTTGCCCACTTAAGAAAGAGAATAAAGGATACAATCTGAATGTGAACTAATATTAAAGTAATAATGTAACAATTATATTAAGAGGGAAAAGTAAACAAATGTTTTATCTTAAACTAAAAGTTCGCCTCTCACTTTGCTCACGGGCACTTCGAATTTAGCGCGAGTGGCAGGGGGTGACGTCTTCGAGAGTGCGCTGGGCACGCTGGCGGAGCGCGGGAGCGGTACGGGCGGCGCGCTGAGCACCTGCTGCGTCTGCTCCAGTGAAAGTCGTCTCCACCTCCTCCATAAGACTATGATGATTCCACTTACTAGCACTAATCCACCTAGCAATGTGTATAAAAGTGCATAGTGATGGACGTCGTGGACGTTCAGTTGTTGGGAGGAATTCTGTTTTAGCTCGTCGATTTGTGTCTTCAAACGATTCCAGGCTTCCGGTCGAGTTTTCATCGGGGCTGTGTCATCATATGGTATACTTGTGTTGATAACATTATTTAATACTGACACTTCAGGAATTTCTATCGCGTCAGCTTGTCGCTGCACATGATTTAGAAAACTGTTGTGTGAGTACATTGTATACATGTCTCCTTTGATAGCGCAACCCGGACCTAGGGTAACGATGCCGGTTCCCATTACGCTCTTTATTTCCATGCCAGTTGTGCAGAAAATGCGCACGCTGCATTCTGGGCAGCACGAGTACAGCCAGCTGTTTTGTTTGTGTAATCGGATCCACTTGGCGGCGCACGTCGTGTGCTCTGAGGTGCACGGGCTTGTTTTTATTGACTCTGCGGTTATTAATTCGATGTCACAAATCGAATGCTTTATTTTCATATCGTAAACGGGCTTATCAATAGTACATAGGAGTCTGTCCATCTGAGTGTGCATGCAAGTTTGCAGGTCACTGTGAGTTAAGAAGATTGCTGTATCTCTTTTCAAGTTAAATGCGATGAAGGGGAAGATTGGCACGATGTGTTGCATAAGTCCTGCGTCCATCCTTGGTACCGTGACAATCTGGTCTAGTTCGTACATTTCGTTGCTTACAAGTGGAATTCGAACTTCTATGATGAGATAACCTTCAAAGACTCTGGCGAACACCTTCAGTACTCTGTATAACTGTCGAATGTTATACTTGTCTGCCGGTAGACTCAATTCTTCGTGTAGCTGACCTTGGATGATGTTTACTTGTTGTTCCAGCTGCTCCGGCGGGAATAAATGAGCATCAATGCGTCCATGACTTATATCTGTCACTGTGCTTATCAATGTTTGCTGAATGCGTCTCAAGTTTGAAAGAATCATATTTGCCACGAACATTGAAGACATAAGTTGTCGAGCGTTCTGGTTTATCAAACGGACTTGATCAATTTCTAACGTCAAGTTACCAACGTGATGTTTGATAAATGCAAGCTGGTCATTCATGGTGTCTTCGTTACGTCGCAGTATGTTATACTCGGATTCAATGACAAGCGTTTGATTTTTGATAAGATTCTGTAAATGATTCTCGTTGAAAGCAACTTTCTCGATGTCGTGCTTGTACTCCTCTGCAAATCTTTCATCCAGGACGCCGAACAATGAGTTTGCCAGGTAACCAATTCCGTTTACAAGACCTCTTTTTTGTCTCATATGGTTGTTTGTTAGTAAACGGTTTAAATGTTCAATTTCACTCATGTCGTTTTGCAATTGTAACATGATACTTCTGTATTGCGAGTCTTGACCTATGCACATTCCTTTTAAATGTGTTATATAATTTCTTACGTCCGATATTCCATGCCAATATGTTGACATATTATAATAGATGATAAGCCTCCATTCATCTCGAATCTGTTGTAACTCCGATATCTTATCGAAATAAAGGGCCTGATGATTATTCAAGGAAGTGAAATTGTATTGTGGCGCGCCTTGTATTCCAGGAGCGAAAAACATGGTACACATTATTAGCGCTAGTGACATCAGATGCGTGAAAGCGCATTTCTTTCTTCCATGGCGTCCACGGTTCGTACCTTGAGGCTCGTCTGGTATGGGTGTAGCTAGGTTACTGGTCACGTCATTGGCAAGCAGCGTACTGAGCTTGTTTATTGGGCGCTTAATGATATTGTTTTTCGTTTTGACTGATACCACTCTAACAAAGCCGTCCTTTCCAGGATGTAATTCTTGTACGCGGCCCATTGCCCATTTACCAGGCGGCAAGTTATCTTCTTGGATAACTACAATTTCGTCAATTTCTATATTCTTTCTTGGCACTCTCCACTTTGATCTTGCTTGTAATTGCTGTAGATATTCCCTAGACCATTTCTTCCAGAAATATTTATTCATTTGTTGAACGAGCTGCCAGCGAGCAGGTAGGTTCATATTGTCAGGATCGGTCTGTGGTCTTGATAACAGCGATTCACCTATCAGGAAGTGACCGGGCGTCAAGCAATCGTCTTCTAAATTTTCTGTCAATGGGCATAGGGGGCGAGAATTCATGCATGCTTCTATTTGGTGTAAGAGGGTTATAAATTCTTCGTAAGTGAGCTTCTGATCGCCCAACACGCGCTTGAGATGATACTTCATGCTTTTAACTGCAGCTTCCCACAGTCCTCCAGCAGTGGGCCACGCGGGAGCGTTGAAGTGCCAAGTGATTCCCATTTCACTGATATTTTTTATTACAGTGTCATCTAAAGTGTCCAGAATAGCCTTGTACTCTTGTTTCAGCAATCGGGCTGCTCCCACGAAGTTTGTTCCATTGTCAGAGAACATGTTGCGGGGAGTGCCTCGACGGGCGCACATGCGTCGGAGGGCTGCCAGAAATGCTGTTGTGCTTAGGTCCGACACCAATTCCAGGTGGACCGCCTTTGTCACCAGACATACGAAGACAGCGATGTAACCCTTTGTGGTCTTGATGCCTCTTCCCTTGTTCGCCTTAATGTCTACATGCCCCGTGAAGTCAACCCCAGTATTGGTAAAGGGTCGCGAGGGTGTGACTCTTGGTGAAGGTAGGTCTGCCATGATTTGTTGCTTCATTTCTTTGCTGAAGCGCCTGCACTTGACACACAGTCGAAGTTGTTTCTTTACGGTTCGGATGCCGCTAATTATCCAATATCTATCTCTAATGAATGATAGAGTAAGTCGAGGTCCGCCGTGCAGTGTAACAATGTGAGCTTCATTAATAATTAACTCGGCAAGTCGACTAAGCGGTGACAGAAGTACAGGGTGTTTCGCAGAATAAATAATAGTTGAATTTTGTAACCGTCCGCCGACTCGTAGGATTTCTTGCTCGTCGAGGAATGGGTTTAAACTTGCTAATTTGCTCGAACTTCGTACATGACCATTTTTTCTTATCTGAGAAATGTCATCTTCAAATTCATTGGCTTGGACATGTTTGATAATCAAATTATAAGCACGCTGTAGTTCCGTCGAAGTTAGTGTTCTACTTTGTTTTGCTGCGTTTCGTTTTTCACGTAAGTGGACGATGAACCGTGACATCCATGCTAGAATTCTTGCAACATGTGCAAGCGAGCTACAATTATTTAATAATTTAATTATAATTGTGTCATGCTGTAAGGCCGCGTATACACGGGGCTTCTTCATTTCTAATGTTGGAGTTTCAATTTTAGGTTGGTTATTGTTACAAAGGCTGCCACAAGTAAGCCACTTTGGCCCTTTCCACCACATGCTTTCTTTCAGGTTTGCTGACGTCAGTCCTCTTGTAGCGCAGTCAGCTGCATTATCTTCTGATCTCACATGGCGCCATTGAGACGCTGGTATGATTTCCGTGATTTGTCGGACTCTATTGGCTACAAACTGTTTCCATCTTGAGGCATCCCCATTAAGCCATCCGATCACAACCATAGAATCGGTGTATGCCTGAATATGGTCTGCTGATATAGACTCGACGACCTTCTTCATAAGCTGAGTTAGGAGCTGAGCACCTAACAGTTCTAGTCTTGGCAGTGATATAATTTTGTTTTGTGGAGCTACCTTTGTTTTCGCTGCGATAAGACACGATGTGGATTCACCTTTATAATTAGTGGTTACGACATACACAGCGCATGCATAAGCCTTCTCTGAGGCGTCGCAAAAACCATGCAATTGATATGCCATCTTATTTCCTAAGTATCTCGGAATGCTGAAGTCTTCTATGTTCTTCAGGTCTTCACGGAGGTGCCGCCAGTCATTCAAAATGTCTTTGGGCAGCTCATCGTCCCATTTCACATCAGTAAGCCAAGTTCTCTGAAACAATATTTTGGCCCTAATAGTGATGGGAGACAGCCAGCCTAAGGGGTCATAGATTTTTGATACATCAGACAGCAATTGCCTTTTCGTATGACTGCCTAGGCTTTCTTCATAGTTTATTTTATTTTGGAACGTAAAGGTATCGGATGACGGGTTCCATCGGAGACCTAACGTTTTTCTGGATTCAGTGTCCTTAAATTCAAATGGTGTGTTCAGTTGGGTTGACGGTAGATCCTTAGTGAGCTCGCAGCTGTTGCTTGACCATTTACGCAAATTAAGTCCTGCTCCTTTCAGCACGTCGATTAGTTGTTGTTGCAGCTCTTTAGCATCCATAAGAGAGTCACTACCGGCCATAAGGTCATCAGTGTAGAAACAGTTCTCTATCGCAGCAGAAGCCAAAGGATAGTTTGCAGAATTATCCCTTGCAATTTGTTTCAGCGTCCTCATGGCCAAGAAAGGGGCTGCTTTGGTACCATAAGTGACTGTAGTCAAGTGATATTCACGTAAAGGTTCGTTAGGTGAATCTCTCCAAATTATAGTCTGCAGACGTTGATCACATTCCCGGATTAGAAACTGTCGAAACATCTTTTCTATGTCCGCTGTTATGACGTATTTATGCGTCCTCCATTTAAGGATGAAGCCCTGAAGGTCTTGCTGTAGGTTTGGGCCGCATTCCATTAAGTCATTGAGGCTGTAGCCGGACGAAGTTTTTGACGACGCATTAAAAACGACTCGTAACGCAGTTGTCGTAGAGTCTAGTTTCAGCACGCCGTGATGCGGTAGGTAACACGTGATTTCTAAAGTCGATGTGTTAGCTGAGCGCATGTGGTTTAACATTTCGTATTCACGAATGAATTTTCGATAAGATTCCGACAGTGATTCATTTTTCGTCATTTTCTTTTCTAATTGTTTGAACTGCATGATAGCCTTTGATCTAGATGTTCCAAGTTTACCGGCGTAATCTGGTTTCATTGGGAGGGCGACCTCGTACCTGCCGCTGTCCAGACGTCGGGTGGTGGCCTGATAAAATTCCTCACAGTATTGTTCTTGCTCTGTCATCACAATAGTAGGCTGATTTATGTCTTCAACTTGCCAGAATTTTGTTAAGTCGTCAACCTTATTAACAACAACACTGCAGTTAAAGGTCTTTACATTGCCTGATAATATCCAGCCCAGCTTAGTTTGCTGGGCTATGGGTGCTTGGAGTGAGCCCTTAATAAGGCCACTCATGATGATCTCTGAATAAATGCTCGCGTCCAATAATAAATCAATGGGTTTTGATATGTTATATTCAGGATCTGCCAGATTTATATTTTGGAGGTGCGGCCACGATCGTTTACTAAACGAGGCGTTCGGTAAATTATTGATTACTCGTGATATTACTAAAGCCTGGGTAGTGAAACAATAGTCACCGTAGATTGATTCACAATGTATTGCTACTATTCCTTTGCTCTGTTTAGAGGACACGCCGATGCCAGATACTGAAGCATGGAATCTTTGTCTGTTCAAGCCCAGTAACTGAGCAGCGTTCTCTGATATCAGTGAAATTTGGGACCCTTGATCCAAAAGTGCTCTCAGTGTTATAAAGGTGTTGTCTGCAGCTTTGACTTTCAACGACAGAGTCGTCAGTAAAATCTCTTCATCTTCGGCGGCCACATGATTTACATTGTGCAGTTTTCCACTAGGCTGGCTAGGTTCGTTCAAAGTTGTTAGAACAAACTCATCATCTTTGGCGGTCACGTGATGCGCGTTATGCGGTTTGTCACTAGGCGGCCTACTTGCCGATGAGTTCGGTAAGTTTTTCGACTGTACTTGCATATTTGAAGAATGCGATGCAGTTGAGTGAACTCGCATTACATCGTCATGGATTCTTGTATTGTGCTCGCCGCTGCAAATTTGACATCGTCGTTTTGTAATGCAGGGCTTGTCGAAATGTTTGAATAGGCAGTTTTGACAAATTTGTTGTTTTGTCAGAGTTTTAATTTTACATTCAGATGACATATTTATAAATCTTTTGCATCTGTAAAGATCGTGTGCGGCACTGCAAACAGGACATTTCGGTGTGAATGTAGGAGCCGCTTGATAACTTTGCTGCCATTTTCGGTTGAAATGCGATCCCTTTTGAACGGGCTGGGCTGCAGTGTGGTCAGACATAAGCTTATCTTTCTTGTTGATAGGCTCAAGGGCTGTAAACTTGCTCTCTATGAAGTTCATCAGCTCATCGATGGATGGCAAGTCTCTAGGTGACTTGCGGGCTTCCTTATAATCCCTGTAGGTGTCGATATCTAACTTCTTGGCTATGAGATGCACTAGAAGTGGGTCCCATGTAGTAGTATCCACACCTAAGTTATGAATACCGTGAATACACTCCATTGTAGTATCATGCAGTCGTTTGAGCTCATATGAGCCTTGTTTGTGAACGACTGGTTGATTTAGAAATGTTTCAACGTAATTACTAAAGAGCGCGTACGGGTTGTTGAAGCGGTGGGTCAGGATTTCCCATGCGGTATCATAGTTTTCTGATGATATCTGCAGATGCTGGATGAGACGTTCGGCTTCACCCTTCACCTTTCCTTTCAAGTGTTGCATCTTTTGAGATTTGCTAAGGCCATTGTTATTGTGAATAGTCTCGTTAAATAAATCGAAGAAGGTAGGCCACTGTGCGTACCTTCCAGTAAAGACAGGAATCTCCACTTTAGGCGTCGATTGCTGTAGATGCGTAGTTGAACACAATTTGCGATTTAAATGTTTTCTAATATTGCTGAATTTCTCTTCAAATGAGTCAAACTCCTTCTCGTACCCCTCGTCTCGGCCTTGGAGCAAGTTATCGATCCGAAGATGTAATTCTTCGATGACATGCCAGCGATGTTGAAGATCCTTCAGGTGATTTTCGATTTCCCATTTCTCTGTCAAGTTATCGAGATCAATGCGCTTTGTGATACGGGAAAATGCTCTGAAGTTAGTCTGTTGTTGAGAAAGAAGTCCCTCAACCGATCTGTTTGGCAAGGACTCACGATCTTCCACTAAACTGACAGGGACCTCAAACCGAGGTTTATTTTCGTCAGCAGTACTTTTATTAGAGTCTAACGAAATTTGATAGTTTGTAATCACTTTTCTTTCTTTCGTGTAGTACTCTAGCATTCTGCCATACACGTTCTGAGTAAAATAATCACTACTTACATCGTCAAAGGCGATCAATGTCGTATGGTTTTGTTCGAACTCACCCCATAGGCTGTCCAAGGCCGTCAATCTTTTTTGGATATATTCTTCATTCTTCCTTCCAGATCCATCCTTGCCGAAGTTAACGCAGATTTTCTCAATCGTACTGATAATTTCACTTTGACGCGATAATAGACCTTCCATTATGCTTCTCGTTTGCGTACGGAAACGATGATTTTACACTTAGCGCTTCACGTCCTTTGGTGGTATGTGCACCTTCTCAATCCGACTGGTGAGACCCGCTTCTGGGAGGCCAGCGAACCGATTTGCTACCAGCAAAGATTATGTGAATTTACTAAGTGAATGTGGTCTTGTATCCGACGGGATGTCTCGTACAAGGGCACCGTTATTTTTCCGGGAACCGCGACGTGAGGACACACGAAACCGGGGAACCAGGCTGATGATAATCTTAAGGGCTCGAAGGACCAAAAAATGTAGCGGTTGTAAGCGGCTACACCTTATATGATATAGGGTTAGGGCGGGAGGTATGATAGTAAACACCGCGCTGTATGAATGCGTTTATTGCACTAATCACCTAAAGTTATTAATACTTACAAGTGACCTAAATTATGACGTATGGTCGTCATGTAATTACAAAATGCTTATGTACGGTTGACCTACTGTTGACCGTACAGGGGCCTTGCAAGAAAAAAACCGTATTCCTTTTTGAAGGGAAGGAATGCATCTCGTGACACCTGTGGGGTTGCTGTCTATGGGCAGAGGTGATTGCTCACACCCTCTAGCTCGTTTACTCCCTAACTCATAAAATAAAAATAAACAAGATTTTTCCTTGCGTTATGAAAGCCTGAAACAACGAAAGAATAACAAGTATCCACCCACAAATATCAACATTTGTTCTGGTTCCGGAATCGATCCCAAGAGTTTTTAGTATAAAACGATGAAACCACTTAAGTAGTCAAATCAGAACTTGGACAGAAATTGCCTGCGAGGTGTTTACCTCTTGCCGCTGAAAGCGCAACCTGAAGGACGTATCGATTGACCTGCTCGCCGCTGCATCACTTGAACCTCATCATTCATTGATGAATGCCCCACTTTCATACACAACTGTCAATCAAACTATAACGAGGGCCGAAATGTTAAGTTGAATTCTATTTGTGGTAATGGTATGGCTATACAGAGCGATTCGAGCTATAAGCACATTTCAGTATACATACAGTGAATTTTAAACACAGTATGAATTATCTATGAATTAATTTGTTATCTACAATGAAGTGACTTTACTTTCTTTTTTGTTAGGCGTGGAGGAGGAGTTTATGCCTTGGCTGGTGAAAGAGGTGTCACAAGAGATTGAGTCCATCATCACGAGCAGAGACGTCATCACAGGTTTGTTGCCTTTGCTTTAGTTGCTTCTTAAAATACACATGACGGTCTTTGATCTATAATTGAGCCTATGGTATTTAATCAACTCGTTGTTAGGAAGATTGTTACATTTAAGACATTACATGACGAGGGCAAGCAGTTATTACAGATACCCATAGTTTAATCAGGTAATTAACAAATAACTATCATTTATAGCCCATTATTAAAAGCCCGCAAACAGTTGTCGACTGTCTTCATTACTTCGTCTAATTACACAATAGTAATTAATTTAATTACATTTGTTTTTTTTTGTTTTCTCACGTTCCTTTACCTGACCTGAAGGTTGTCTGTAAGAAACAAATCGCTCCCTAGCGATAAGAGCGCCTAAATTGTACATTGGTCTCTGTAATTTAATACAACTGTAATGTTCTTTTGCAATAAAGAATATTTATCCATCTATAGCTTGGCAAAAAAGTCCTGAAACGGAACTAAAAAATATTATCACTGGCAATACTGTGTTTAAAAAAAGCAAATTGGGAAGTTAGCGCCTTTTAGCTAATTGATACTTTATTTATTGATTTTAGGTTTTAATTTTAATTTCAATTTTTAGGGCAGTGTCCGAGCCAGCTTCAAGAATATATCTCCCGATGAAAGGAGAAAATCATGATAACACGTGATTAGGGTTATAACCAACGAGGACAAACTTTAAATAAGCAAATCGACTAGTAATCATACACCTATCAGATGATGACAGTATAATATAAGCTTGAAAGCATGAGCGAAACATTGGAACGAAGTAAAGCTTAGGATTTTCGACAAGGGTTGAGAGCTAAGCCATAGATGAAGATTTGTCTGGTTTCGAATATTTAGACAACATTTTTCTATACCCTAATTATAATACATTATTGAAATTTTGGCACTTTCTTCTTTCAATTTCTTCACTTAGTATCGGAAACCGTTCTGACAATGTGTTTGTATGTAATGGGAATCAACTGTTCGGTGCCATTACCTTTCCATTTCTGCCACCTAACGGCTCACGAATTAGTAAACTATCATAACTGTTTGTGTCGTAGTATACTGGGTGACCACATTAACGATAGTGGCGCCCCTATTAATTTCACGACTTTTTTGCCAGGCTGTACCTACTCCGAAACAAAATATGCTGCTGAATTAGAGAAACTAGCATCGTTTGTAGTGTAAAGATGTGTGTGTTTATTTATTTGTGTCGTGCAGAGATCGTCCGCGACGTGGTGGAGGCGCGCGCCGAGCTGTACCGCAGCGCGGGCGAGCGCGACGCCGAGCGCGTGGAGCCCGAGCAGTCCCTCTCGCCGCCCTCAGAGGTGGAGGGCGAGCACGAACCAGAAGGTACAGACGTCAACGCGGTTCGATTACCACGACCACTAGGAAACAACATTATTTAAAACTGACGCCTGCGCCGCTGAGCTAAGGGGCTCGTGTAGTGGACGAGATAGGTAGCTCTACGAGATAATACGATAACGTAACTAAAACCGCCTAAATTGTTGTGTGTTTTTTTTTATTGCTAACGTTACGTTAGGTTTTACGAAAAGGTTATAAACTCTCTGGCTTATCCTACTAATATTATAAATGTGAAAGTTTGTATGTGTGGATGTGTCGTGTTCTCGTGAGTTGTTGCTCTAAAACTACTGAATGGATTTGAATGACACTTTACAATAATATAGCTTATACATCTGAATATCACATAGGCTACAATTTATAAAAGAATATAACTTGTTTTTCTTATCACGCGGACGTAGTCGCGGGCGGCCGCTAGTTAAATAATATTAGCCGCTAGTAAAATAGCTGGAAGTAACAACATATTGATGTCGCATCTGGTGGTCATCGCGCGATCGCGCCGGGCTAGTGTTTAATATCATATCTAGTCGTGTCAAAAGCACATGTTGCGTCGACCAGCCCCCGGCTTCGGCTGCGTTTTCATTGTAGAGCCGATTCGCGACACCGACACACGTGGTCGCCGCCCGCGCCACCACGACGCGATTCGTTACGCAACCGATGAATACTGTCATTAAGCTGCCATGCCATTCTTATTAGACCCCTCGCATACAAAATTCAACCTTGCAGCCGTACGAAATGTTCTAAATTTATCAAGCAAAAACCACACGGCACCTGATCCAGATCGCTTATCAATTTCCAACCCTCCGCCCTTACAATAGAAGCGGGTATTGCAACGGTGGCACCTGCTGCTGCAACTGCAACCCTGCGCTCGTATGGGGGGATTGCAATAATGCGCTCGAGTCGCGGTCGCCAACAATTAAGATTGATACGGTGTGATGACATTATAATATGGTTTTGATGCGGGGCGCGCTTGTATGCGTTAGTTAAGAGTTTTGGCATTGTCGGTGTAATCGTCTAAACGGCGCGCGCGCAGCCCGGTCGAGGGCGCACGTGCGCGCTCCTAAAGTTCGCAAATTAAGCCGCTATGAGTTACTATTGTAAACTAATGCGTCTCGACGCGTTACATTGAGTGACATGCACTTGATCGTATTTAAGGTGACAAATATTTTAAAAGCACCACTGTAACCACTGACGTTGACATTTGGACGTTTTTTTTTATATTTTATAAAATTGTTATGTTATTATATTATGTAATACACTACTGTAATAATAAGAGCTGTGGATTTCAATTTACCTTTCTAAGTTTTACGAATGTTTGTGTTAAACATTCGTTTACGAATCAATATAAACCTGTCCTAAATGTTTAGTTAAAAATCAATTTATAAGCATAGTCTGAAGCAAACTCACCCAAACATTTTGACGTGTGCGCGTTCGCCTTCTCGGCGCCATGCTGCGTGTTGCCGCCGCGTGCCGCCACTTGCCGCCACTTGCCGCACTTGCCGCCGCACCGCCGCACCGCCGCACCTTGCACATAAATACAAACACATTAGCTAGCTTTTTGAAACAGTGTCGGAAGACTCAAATATTTTATTTATCATTTATTTATTATTTAACCAAATACATTATCATTACAGAAAAAGACCTTATGCGATAACATAGTAAAAACAAAACACACTTATGCTATGTAACACAGAACATACATTGTTAGTTTTTTGAATTCACTCAGCGCACACGAAAACAAGTCGATCTGTCCGCGTCCGCGTCATAGGAGCCTTGCCCATAAGGTAATAAACCTCATAAAGGCTGTTGTTTAAGGTACATTCATTTCCTGCTAACTTTGACAAGAAGAAATCAGCAAGCGGCCATTTTATAGCCAAACTCTTATCATTCACTACAATCTTAATGCAAAATCACGCAGTGATATGCCCCAGCTGTGGCGGCGTGGAGTGTAAATAACAATAAACAGATTTACTTCCAACACATTTTTCAATTAGACGATGGAGTCGACACAGAGTTATTGCATGAGTGGAGTAGCACGTGCGCCGCAGATCGCGCGATAACTGCGATTACCGCACACAAGAGATCCTGGCTGTAGATAACTATTTGACCCTTGATTTAGTGTGATTTCGGGAATTGTAGTTAACTACTTTTAACATATTGCTTACAATTATTTGAAAGTAGTTAAGTATGTCATCTAGCATTGAGTAGGAATATATTCCTGAAAACACAGTCAGAAAATATTAAAGAAACTAAACGGGGATACATATCACAAAATCATGTAGGTACTAAGTTAGTACCTAGTACCTACGTTATTTTGTACTACGTAGGTAACTGATATAAAAACATCAGCAATAAAATCATGCAAAAAAATATGAATAAATATTACAAAAACCTAAACTTGTTCATTATTTATTGTATGGTAGGATGAATTATGTTTTCAAATTTAATTAAATACAAAATTTACATTCATGAAATAATAAAAAACAAGTAAAATTTTAATAACCTAAATTGAAATCAATACACTATCTTGTGGAGCAAATTTGTACTGTAGTAGTATCGGCTACGACGTAGCGGTAGCGTGCTACAAGGGGTGGATTCGTAAGACACCAACGCATTCCCTTTCAACCTACCTTAAATAATTAAAAAGGAAGAGATTCTCAAGCCTCTTGTATTTTTTTTAATTTCTGACTATAGCGCGTGTCGTGGGTTCCATACCTAACATGACTGTCACTAACATGTTTGTGTCGCTCATTGGTGTTATAGAAAAATATAAAAATAAAATACAGTGTACTTTTATCTCTCCCACACTGCTACTACAAGTGCTGCTAGTTTGTGCGTCCGACGAACATTACAAAACGATGTTACAGCTGATCACTTGAGGCTGGCAAGCGAACACGTTATTGTTTTTAGGCGACATTAGTCTGATAATCGATTTTGCGAATATCTTGGGTAAGAACAGCGGGTCAGCTTTGCAGTGCAAATATTTTTGCAGCACTCAGCGCACATTAGCGGCCGCGCAAACACAACAATCGAATCACATCCCGCGGCTTCCTGCAACAACGACCCTGCGCACGCGCCGGCCCAACACCTTTAACTAAACGTCATAAAGCTCAAACTCTGAAAATACGATCCCTAAATCACGATGTCCACTCAGCAAACTGCAGGACCTAAAAATAGCTGATGAATTTTGAACTTTCACCGACAGACATAAGAGTTCGATTCCAACTTAGGAACTGTTGTTTGTGCAGCTGCAAGGGGTACGCGCCGCATTTATGTTTTTTACATCGCCTCTGTACAATACAATAATAATGTAAAGAGCTTAAATGTTACAATTTGGAGCACTTAATGAAAACACAATGAGCATCCAGATAATACTCGATCCGCGGCTGAACGATTTAAACAAATCTTGTACCGGGATTACACATTACATTCTTTTCAATTAAAGCACATTCATTTTAAAACCTCCATAATCATAAAAACTCATTTAGTAACATTTTGAGTTTCTTCTAGAGATACCATCTTTTTGTCTACGAATAAATAATACGATCATCTCTGTTTTGGCTGTTGAGTTACAACGGTATCACTCTGCTTTTACGCTGTAACTTTCGCGAGAAAGTCGCTACAGTGATTTCTATGAATACCCCAAATTCATAAAAGAAATTAAAGTGCTAAGAACAAAAGGTATTTAATTTGACATGATAAATTGTAAAACTCACATGATTCACTTTGTGTAGATATGTCTTCCGTGGAAACTGTGGAGCCAATATTCTGATGAAATTAACAAAGGGACGCGATATTCAAAAGCGCACCAACGAAACTAATTCTTAGCTATTCGCGCGCGCCTATTATTGCTACCGAGTTTTACTGTGTGATTCTTACTTTCTTTATCATTGACCTACAGTTACACACTGCACTGCCGGTTTTCGAAAGGAACACAAACGGAACACATTCAAGGCTTGGGTACGGGTCTCGGTTCCATGCGTACACACTTTCAGGCTACTTGTAAAACTACCCACGCTTTTACAAATATTATTTACATTTCCGAAAAGGCTGATTGAAATGAATCCGCCATATTTAAAGAAAAGTAAAAAAATATAATTTATATTTTCATAGATGGCAAAGGAAACGAAGTGCTTACGGCCTTAAAAAATTTGACTAACAACTTTTTTATCTAAATCATATGTAAATAAATGTAAAAATAACAATGCGTTACCACTACTTGATATTTTTAATTTTAGTTACCCGCGCTAACAAATCATTTAAATCGCTTGTACAAACAGGCGTATCTCGCACAGGTCGCCGTCGCCGCTTTGTCCGTGCACTTGCGCATGCACCGGCCGCCCCCTCGCCCCCTCGCTCGCGGCGCGCGCGCTAACACTCGCGTTACACTTGCGCAGGATTACAGAGGGCCTGTCACGAGAGGTCAATTTAATAACCATCCGGCCGCAATTAATCCATACATAAACATAGTCACATTAGTAAATAACACATTTTTTGTTTCAGAATTGCCCGTATAGAGCTACGACCGAAGATAATGCTGCAGGGTTGATGTAACTGGCCACGATCGCCTTTGCTGCATCTACTAAATTTAAGTATAGTTAATCTTTGATGGACACTACAGATTATGCTTATCAAAAAGACAAAGATCTAATTAGATACTTAAGTATTTTTAAGATGGAGTATAAATAAGCATTTATTAGTTGAATAAATTCATAGTGAAGTTAGAGAACCGGCGGAATTTCCTATACTGCAAAAGCGACTCAGTAATCTGGTTATGTATTGTCATACCTTTAAAACTGTACTGTATTGTGAATGAATAATGTTTTATACACGTAGATCAGCCTTTAGAACCTGCTCAAAAAGGGGAGCGCTCCCGTAAAGCGGTGCTACGGCCACGACGATGCTACCAATGAGACGGTGATTGCGTTAAAAACCTTTGAAACAAGGACGCTGTTTCATGATTGTATGTTATTGTTATATGCTTTGTCAGTAGAGCAATTTTTACCGTGGTCCCCGTTTAGGTTCCGACGCATTGATTTTACGAAGGTTGGGATATGACATTCAACAGCTTCGAACCGCAGACGCTAAGTTGATAAAGCTAGGCGGCTGCTTGTCCATGCCTAGGATGAGTAGCCACACAAGTGTCTGCAGTTCAGTGTCGTACTCGTTTAAGAATATTGCACTCACCGTCACTTGCATAGCAGGCAACACGTCAGGTTTAAATTGACAGTTGAAAAATTGCCTTTACTGCATTGACGTAGGATGATACCAACTGTTATTGACACTTGACTTGAGGCCTTCTGTACAAGAAAGCTATGTTTACTGTAGTAACTCTGGGTTCCCAATCCTTTGTTTGAAGTCACGAAGGGGCTACTATTATGTTAATAAATTATGTGAAGGTAAGATAATACCAACTTTATTTAAAATTGTCTTTTAAAATAGCGTTGTTGATTTTGTAAATTATGTAGATCTATGTATGGTTTCATTTAAAATTACTTGTTTACGTTGTTGTTAGCAATTAATTATTAATTTTTGAATAAAATTCTAATTATTATAGGTACAGTTTTTCATTTAGTTGTGGTCCATTTCATTCGATTCACACATTATTCTCGTAGTAGGTAAGTAATCTTAACGTTTACAAAGTTTAATCATCTAAATAAAACAGGCTAGGTTTTTAGGAAACTAAACAAAGTTCTTACATGAATAGGAGGACGTAATCCTCTGAGAGCACAGTTTTGAACAGCGCTATCGCGAATGGCACAAAATCTATCTGCGAATAGCACTTAAGAATATTTTTGACATGTTCCGATTGTGGATTGAAATGGCAAAAAGATTAATTTGTGTTATTCGCGGATAGATTTTTTGCTATTGGCGATTGTGCTGTTCAAAAAAGAGGATTACAAAAGGAGTGTCCTGCATGGTCTCGAATCAAATTTTGTGAAGGGGTGTGTGTGTAGATCGGTCAATCCGCGACCATAGATGGTTGGAGGGCGGTGCAGATTCACGACCCTCCGCCCTCTCGCGTATAAAACGCCAGCAACCCTCCCGAGGGCCTCACTTGCTAATTTTGATGCGCCCGCGCCTTTACTCTTTGCAAATATTAATTGACGCTCCTTGGGCATACGAGGTGATTTTTATGAAAAGTAATTTACTCAAACCAATAATAAAACAATGTCGCCGGCGAGTCAATTTGTTTTGCCCCGCGGGTTCGAATCTTGCGAATTTACCGTATCCGAACTGGAAATAGCGCTGAAAAACCTTGAAGCGGAAGACAAGAGTGGCTGTGGCTGGGACCTGTTGACGTTGAGCAGTCCGTGGGGCGCAGCAGCAGCGGTGGCGCGGGCGCCGCTGGCGGACGACGTCACGGCGCGGGGGGCCGAGCTGGTGCTGGCGGGGGCGGGGGCGGGGGGCGAGGCGCGGCTGCGGCTGCGGCTGCTGGCGGACCTGGCGCCCGCGCAGCGACCACAGTTGTGGTTCGACGAGGCCATGCTGGCTGCGCTCGATATGCCCTTTCTCACGCTCGCCAACATACGAGGTTAGTGCTCTTTTTAAATTTAATATTTTATTCTGTAATTAGAATGTTGTCCACCAACCCTAAAATTACTAAAATTCACTTAAGATCATATTAATATCACATTAGGGTTTACTGGCTCCGCCATACACATCAGTAACGCCGAACTAATCACAAAATCCTTTGCAACTCTTTGAGACGTAGGTATCTTAATTTTGGGTGATCTATTGAAATGTAATCTAGCATTAAGTTTTTTTTTTTTACAAGATAGACAGTCAGTGATCGGTTCTGAATCAGGCAGGCAGGAGGCCTGAAATAAGAATATGAAAACTTAAAAATATAAAGCAGTAATTTTCGCTAATAATAGTTAAATTTTACCGAACGGGGGGATTTGAAACATGAAGCGCTTCTAGGTGAATCTTTAATTTCATCATCTATGGTATTCAGGCGGGCGCCAAGATTCACTTCGCTCGTGGTGAGTTATCTTCAAAACTCAATTTCTTTGCGACTGTGGTCCTTTGAGAGAAAAGAACTAAGCCAAGTAACATTGTTTAATTATTTACATATAAAATGAGAGAAAATACTAATCCAGAGTGAATCATGTTGATGATTGAAGTTAGGTTTAATTCCAAGACGGACCGCAGACTGCAACCGCAAACTGCACTCGACACTACTGGTTCCTATGAACCTCTTTAAAGATGATGCCAAGCGTGGCCGCACTGCAGGGCCGCACTTGGGAACAAAAGTGTGTTGCTTGCAGATTGCGGTTGCAGTTTGCGGCCTGCCGTGCTATTCCGGCGGTGCACATCGGACATCACTTTACATCTCGGTGCTTCACGCTTACCTCAATCATCAATACGCTTTACTTTGAATTAGTATTTTCTCTCATTTTGTATGTAAATAATTTAAAAATGATATTTGGTTTATTTCTTTTCTCTCAAACGACCACAGTTGCAAAGAAATTGAATTTTAAAGATAACTCACCAAGACCGAGAAGAGATTTGGCGCTAACCGGAATAGCAAAGCTTGGGTTGCATTCTGCACTTGCACATCGAAGCATTCGAAATGTTTTGTGTAGGTATTTTGACGTTTTGTAAAACTCAATAACTACGCGAATGCGTTTGAGTGAAAATAACTGAGCCGAGTAATATTTTGAAACTATTTCTATACAAATGAGGGAGAATACCTATTCAAGGTGAAGCTAATAGGTGATTAATTAAATTTGGCGTTTTCACCTGACGATGAGATTTGGCGTCAGCCAGAATAGCATTCTTATGTGTCCTCGGATTCTGGTCTGTTAATCTGGGTTACGCCAAATCTCATCTCGATCATCGTCAGGAATAATAACGCCGAATTTAATCGTCTATAGGGCTTTACCAACAATAGGCATGATGACTGTATTTTTTTTTTGTTTATTATCGAAAGACCTTACATTTATGTAAACAATCCTCAAAGAATCACTTCATCTGGATCAATACCACCAGAGATATCACAATTTGAAATGCACATTTTTGGACTTGCCCAAAAACGCTCCATACAAAAGTGACAGCGATAGTGACGTCACTGTCGCTTTTGTATGGAGCGTTTTTGGGCAAGTCCAAAAATTGTGCATTTCAAATTGTGATATCTCTGGTGGTATTGATCCAGATGAAGTGATTCTTTGAGGATTGTTTACATAAATGTAAGGTCTTTCGATAATAAACAAAAAAAAAATACAGTCATCATGCCTATTGGTATTCTCCCTCATTTGTATAATTTTGAAATGTTACCTATTTGGCTTAGTTCTTTTCACTCATACGATCACATTTGCGTATCTAGTTTCCATTCATGTTTACAAAATATTCCTCCGCTATGTTCCGCTGCCTCTTCAAGTGCTAGGAGTCACTGCGATCACTGCGCCTAAAATTAAACTGTCTATATTATCTGCCAGTTTGGAAATTGCTTGTTCCAAAACCAATAGTACATTGTTACCCTAGGGGTGAAAGTAACTCATTTAGTCCCGAGACGGGGTTTGGCGCCCGAAACGAAGTGAGGGCGCCAATAGTTCGAGGGACTAAATAAGTCTTTAACCCGAGGTAAACACTGTGCTTTTCATTACAAATACGAGGAAAGTAAAAATAAAAACATGAATTAGCCAAAGAAAAATAAATTAAGATCGAATTGGCGCTATCCTGCCTATTTTGTTTGTTTTTTTTTCTGTGGCGGGCCCACTTTTCAGCCATTATTTTTTATTTTCGGCGTTGGAAAAATGGTAAATATTTTGCTCAAAGCTAAGTTATTTTAAAGAAATTGTTGAAACTGAATTATAATAAAGTTATTTTGAAAATATATATTCTCTAATCAATACTTAACTATAAGTTATTACAATTTTACATCGTGGCTGTATAAAAAGTTGGTACATGGTTCAATAGATATGTGAAAAATAACTAAGTTTTTTTTTTATTAATTTGGCAGCTGTCAGTTGAAAGTGATTCTCCCTAGGGATGAAAAGTATTACTTTCAGCCCGCTTATCAGGTCAGTAATGACCTACTTTCAGAGTATGAGTAATGAAAAGTTCATTTGTCATCTTCAGGCGGGCGCAGCTACGCGTGCCACTCGTGCGGCGCGCTGTTCGAGCGGCCCAACCCGCTCAAGCTGCATCTGTTCCTGTCGTGCGCCTCCGAGCCTGCAGCGACCGCCTTCTGGCCCCGCGCGCTGTCCGCCCTGGCGCGTCTACCGCTGCAGCGCTCGGAGCCTCCCGCGGCGCCCGCATCGCCGCTGCGGCTGGACGCCGGCGCGACGGCGGCGCGGCTGGAGGCGCTGGCGGCGGAGTGGGGGCGCGCGCGCGGCGGCCACGTGTGCGTGTACTGCGGCAAGCTGTACTCGCGCAAGTACGGGCTCAAGATCCACATCCGCACGCACACGGGCTACAAGCCGCTGCGCTGCCGCTACTGCCTGCGCGCGTTCGGCGACCCCAGCAACCTCAACAAGCACGTGCGCCTGCACGCCGCGCCGGACGCACCGGACGCAGCCGCCGCGCCGCACGCCTGCGCCGTCTGCGGCAAGCGCCTCGTGCGGCGCCGCGACCTCGAGCGCCACGTGCGCGCCAGGCACGCACTCTGCGCGCCTTAGGACCCACGACCACTACTGGCATTGGACGAATGCAAGACAAAATGAAGATGCGACGGAGTTACTACGCAAGTTACAGACAAGAGTGAAATCTCAATAGCGTGCGTATGACGGGCCTTCGTAGGCCGGCCTTAGCAACGACGATCGACATCACGATGAACATGCATCATCACATCACATCAAGAGAGGTGGTATATCAAAGAGCCACAGCACTCATCATGTGTTGTCATTGCAAGAACAATTTGAAGCATCTCAAGTAGGCCGTAAGTTCGCGACGAAGGATCACCCACCAGGAAGAACACGAAATTAGTAACCGGACAAGAGGGTCTGAAACGTTTCTCCGACAGTCATTTCTCTGATAGTCTCTTCATTGAAGGAACGTTTCACCTATGAACGTTACGCCGACAAACCTCTACCCGTTTCCCGGCCGGCGAAGATTATAATATGAAAATAAAAGACTACGGCGTCCGGTAAAATTAAGATAAATCTCTATAAATAAAAATGGATTCTCGCTAAAATTCCAGAACGGCTGGGCCGATTTGGCTAATTTTGGTTTTTAAATGTTTGTGGAATGTTTGGAGGAAAGGTTGGAAGGTTACTCAACCTTCCAACATGAATAAATGCTATGAATATAGAAGAAACTGCAATTTAGTTTTCTCTTAGCAACTGCTCATACCTGTCACGTGACACTGAATGTGTGTCAACAGAACGAAGTCTGACGGGACAGCTAGTTTTAAATAAATTAAATTTAGTAATAATTTATCAACCATAAAAGATGGCGCCAGAAATGTGGCAGCGCTTGTAATGAGCATAACAAAAGTTGTAAAAATATCAGAACCTAAGAATCTGTTGCTGTAAAAGTAGCGACTAAGGAAACAGAGGAAGAATGAATAAAATCCAGTTGTGATTTTTTAGAGTTTATTGGTTCTCTTATGCTACTGTCCGGCGACCTTGGCGGCGATGCGCTTGTCGCGCTCCTCCGCGATGGTGAGGCGCACGCCCTTGCCGCGCGGCAGCGAGATGTACGCCTTCGTGCCCTTGCCGATTATGAACACGTTGTTCAATCTGAGAACAAACAGACGAATATAAACATATCTGCAATATCTGTAACCCACGACTGGTAGAAGCTACAGCCGTGGTGCAGCTTCTAGGGGTCGTCCGCTCTGACGTCACATGCGCAGGAACAGTGCATACGTACATTAATTCCTCTCAAGATCCCAAAGCACACTAATGGATCTGTCAGCTGGTGTGATGACCCATTAATTAGAAATCATTTTCTTCATTTATTTATTTTTCTGTTCTCAAGTAAACAAATTGGCAATAAATGTTTATTACAATCACAGCATTGGGTTTCACTCATCTCCATACAAGCAACAACATATTCACAGACTCCCAACACAACAGTAAAAAATAAAATACTTCATTATTTTGAAATACTACAATTGACAATCAATCTTGTTTGAATCTAGGAAAGGCTGTATGTTAGAGATCGCTCCCTAGCGATAAAACCGCCTAAATTGTATATTGGGTCTTTGTAATCGTTATTACACTGTGTTTTTTGGTTTAATAAAGAAAATCTATCTAGATTTGAGAGTTTTAAATGCTGAGCTGCCACTGTTAGTAAATTCTTTAAACATCACAAAATATGTGGACTACTAGAAATGGTAAGTGTAAGCATGGTTACCTGGTGGCGAAGGTGTGTCCGGTGGTGTCGCGCACGTGCACGATGTCGAAGGAGCCGGGGTGGCGCTCGCGGGACACGATGGTGCCCACTCGACCCAAATTCCTCCCGCCAGTGATCATGCACAGGTTACCTGGAGAGAGAATGGTTGATGAACTAATCAGGACTTGCGCAAAACACAGTCATTGCAAAGCATGTACTAAGCAAATCCCTATTCACTAATGCATGTGCCATAAATGAAAAAATGAGATTTTACAGACACGTCACTATTCGTAGCTATTTGTTATCAAAACCATGAAAATCATGGGAAGTATATAAATTTAATACTTGAAAAGTTCATGTCGCCAACATATCCCCATTAATTTCCAGAGCAGCTGGTATAGAATTAGGGTGGGTTGCACCATCTGACTTTAACAATAACAAACATCCAAATTTTAGTTAAGTATGCCAAAAATGACGTCAAATTGTCAAATTTGACAAAAACTTTAACTTTAACTTCTACTATGGTGCAACTTACCCTCAAAGATATTACAAAAAAACTAGTTTTGTTCAATAATCCCAATAACTTAATTCCTGAGACAACGATAAACCTATGTCCATAAAACAGAGCTATATTGTCAGGAGACCTATTCGAGGAAAGTACACTACCCAAGGCCCAAATCATCCTACTAATATTATAAATGCAGAAGTTTATATGTGCTGTGTTGCTCTTTCAATTAAAAACTACTGGATGGATTTTAATTAACTCAACAATAATATAGCTATGTAACTTAATAACACATAGGCTACAATTTATAAACATAATATCACTCTCTTTTAACCTGAGACCACGCGTGTTAAAATTAATAAGGTAATTTTCAAAGCCAACAACTTTTTGGAAAGTGGTAAAGTTGCAAAACACTGTTGTTACTAATTAATGTTAGAAGTAAAAACATAACAAGCATAATGTATTTTAAACTAGCTTTTACCTGATTCAAACTTAATGAAGTCCATGATTTTTGAGGAAGCAATGTCGAGTTGGATGGAGTCATTGACCTTGATCATGGGGTCGGGGTAGCGCACGGTGCGCCCGTCGTGCGTCACCAGGTACGGCACGTTCTTGGGGCCCGTCGCCACGCGCTTCACCTTGCACAGCTTGTACTGCACACAGAAAGTAACCACATTATACAAACATGACATTTTATTTACAAAAAAACTGGTGGTCAAACCAGGTATTGAACCAAGATTCCTAAACTCATTAATGGCAATAAGTGATAAGCAGGCCCCCATCAAACAAATACTCGCGCCGCGCATCTCATCCTGACATCTCTGAGAAGAGTTCCTCTACCTCACCTCTCTACACAACATGAGCCATTATTGAAACCAAAAAAATATTTAGGAAGATATTTTTCTGGGTATTGTTGTGGAAGTGAGCCTATTACACACATAAATCTGTTGTTGTTGTCTATCCCCAAAATATCATCAGCCCTATCCAATCTAACAAGGTAAAAGCCTTGCTTCAGCTGCAGCAGTCCAAAATAGAACATAAAGGCATACCTTAGCCTCCTCAGGAGTGATTCTGTGAATTGTGAATCTGCCCTTAACATCATAGATGAGACGGAACAGCTCACTGGTCTTCTCAATGGACACCACATCTGAAATTATTAAAATTTATATGAATTTCATAATGTGAAATTTTGTATTAGTTAACATGCTTCATTTACAGTAACATAAAGAGCCATCAACATAGGAAATTGCATTTTCTTTTCTTCACATTTAAAAAAAAACTGAAGATTAGTCATCTTTTGAATAACATTTATAATAACATAAATAGTATTTAGTGAAAGTTTAAGTGAACTTGTGGAACTGCAACCCTAGAAGCTTGAGAATTTGTAATTACAAAATAGCATGTTGGTATTATAGCTAAACCTCCTATTCAATCTTGTTTGATATACAACCAGCCTGGGTAGGTATTCAGTCATAGAACATAAAGCAGGTTATCTCATCAATTCAGTTGGTATTTCTATAAGCCATCATCATAATACATTATGGGTAGGGAAAATTAATAGAAAACATTTATATTTCTCATTTCATTGGGCTTTATGCTGTATGTTTCCTAACCAGGTAATGTAAATGTTTACAATAACAAACATGTTTGTCGTAAAAATCAACAACAAGCCAACATCTACTGCAAGTCTTTTTATAATCTACATTTAATCTACTGCACCAGTTCTAGGATAAGTTGCTGGCTGTTCTGAAATACCTTTTAAAAGTGAAAAAGTACAGGTTGGCCATATTAATTTTCTACCACAATTGGATAGACTGAAGGTGTTTTAGAGTTATTTATGACTACTTCATCATGATCATCAGCCAATGCTGGCCTACTGCAGCAGGTTGACTTCCCCCAATGCGCGCCATCGCGCCACATCTACAACCAGAAGCATCCAAGCCATCCACAAATTGTCGCCTCCAGGAAATAAAAACTCTAGTCTAGCACCAGACTGGCGGTGTGAAGGGAAACAAATAAATTAAAAGAAACTCACCCATGAAACCAGCGGGGTAAGTAGGGTCTGTCCTAACTTTCCCGTCAACCTTGATGAGGCGCTGTTTCACGATTTTGAGAACTTCATTTCCAGTAAGCGCGTACTTTAGCCGGTTGCGCAGGAAGATCACCAGCGGCAAGCACTCGCGGAGCTTGTGCGGGCCGGTGGAGGGTCGCGGCGCGTACACGCCTCCAAGCTTGTCCAACATCCATGCCTTCGGCGCGGCTAAACGCTTCAAATGCTTTTTGGGTCCTCGAGCCTGTTCACAAACACAACTGCCATCAAACCGGGGATAACCTCAAAACAACTCACCATTATTATTAACTTGGAACATTTCTGTAAGCACTGCTAATGCATCAGAAATAATTTCATACACTAAAAGTACATTACTTGACACACTTAGCTTAGTTGGAGCGAATTTTAGAAAAAATCACTCCCGTAATTCATTTTGTTTCATCAAACATTTTGTTTGTATGCACAAAATTAAGACAGTAGCACTTCAATACACCGAGGTATAGTTATAATCTACAAAATACACGCTAAAAAATAATTATTGCACTCTGATTCTTTTGGATTTATTGCAAATTATTCACAAACTCACCATGTTGGACTCTGAAATTTACAAGAAAGAACTGACAGCTTTAGAAGAAACGTCAAAAGGAAACGTCAAAACAATGTCTTTTTTTTTATTTCTGAACCACTTGGAAGATCCTATATCAAGCCATTTTATTATTATTTTGTTGATAATTTTGCTCTAAGATTTTTTGCTTGACATAAAACCACGGAATAGAAACAACAGTGGAAGTGCAATGCAACCATATTAGTGAAGGAACCGCTGTCGCCAAACTCACACAAATATATTGAAAGTCATTTATTGAACTACAAGGAAAAAAGCCGTTTGATTGGTCGTTTCAATTCTAGTCCAAATTAGCATAATTCACAGATCGTACATACGGAAATCAACCTTCACAATCTACAGATAATATTTGATTTGATTGATTTTCTAATCCAATGTCAATTTAGTTTCGATTGACGAATTAATTCCGTTGATCGACCATAGATGGCGGTATTCTCTATTGGGAGCAATTATACATTTAATTGTTTAAGCATTAAGATTGAAATTTGCGTTATAGGTCGATTTCTATCTGTCTATATTTTATTATTGTTTTTAGCATTTTCCATGCAGTATCTTTCTAAAGAAAACCAGAAAAAGACATCTTGGTCATGTAGGCATCAGGCAGGACTTGAACCCGCATCTTTCGCAAGCCGGCGACTGCACTACCCGTAGTGGTAGTTGGTTGGTAGTGGTAGTGGTTGGTAGTGTTGGTTGGTAGTGTATTTAAAAAACACGCCTACTTTTCACTTTCACTGTTTTTTCTGTTCCGTGGCTTACCCTGTGTCAGAACTTCACAATTGTGTGCCTCAACCATAAAAGAAAAGGAAATTGGAATAAATAAATAAAAATTGTCCTAACAACTAGTAGTGTAAGTAGTGACAGGAGTAATGAGTGATATAAAAAACGGCAGCGGCGTATTTGAGTAAACAGATAAACTTTACTTTTAATGTAAAAGAATAAACATTTCAGGAAAAAATAAAATGTTTACCTATGATAGTCTAGCTAGTGTGTGTTATCCTTTATTCATTTTAGTAGTAATAAAAGGAAGAAACTTAATACTACCTAGTTTTAAAGAGTTTCAGGTTATAATTGAAGTCTGAATGACTTCAAATAACCTTCTCATTTAACAGATTAGAGTCATATATGACCAAAACTTAATTTGTTTGTACCTTATTCGAGTATTCACCGATCGTTTCATAAGCACTGGCTTAGAAATGTTTATGACACACCCTGGCCCCGCTTTAAGGCTCGAACTTTACTTTCCTTATTGCTTTGAGCCACTTTTTTTCAAGTTGCTCATCTCGTGGAAACTAGAGGCTTACAGTTTCTTTGCATTTGGTACATATCATCCTGGCGTTTGTATTGTATCAAGAATTCTACAAAACCGTCTGTGTTAATGGTCTTTGCTCTACTAGCTCCACTTTGACAGTTGCACGCCCTATTGTCTCGAAATCCCTAGTTTTGAAGAAATTGAATTATCAGGGCCCTGTTCAATAAACATTACAATTCTACATTATGTAAAAACTTACATATTTGTAGAGTTTTGCTACAAGTGCTGTTCAATAACACTACAATTATGTAAAAAATCTATAAGTGAAAACTTTACAAATATTGTAACTACAATTGCTGTTTAATAAACGTTTACATATATAGAAAACGCCTGTAGAATTATTGTACTTACAAATTTGTTAGTTACAATTAACATAAAATGTAAGATTTTGTTGCCTTGAGCGGATTATTTTTTTCCATTCATTTACTGTGATTAGCGTACCACATTTAATGCCTGATAATTAAATTTCTTCAAATCAAGGGATTTCGAGACAGTGGGGAGTGCAACTGTCATAGTGGCGTTAGTAGAGCAAAGACCAATAACAAAGACGTTTTTGTATGAAATTTGTAGATAATTCCAGTGGCCAGTGCACATCTACTCCAAATAATTTACTGACCACTAACCGAGACATATTTTTTATGCAGTTTTGTAGGTATATTTATTTTACCTACACCATGTGCATCTGCTAAAACATAGTATTGTGAGCCACAGTGCAATATACACAAGATTTTCTGAGTGCATGTAAGGGCGTCTATAATTGAATCGTACTAAAGATCATGTACAATTTTTATAACCAAAAAATATTTGACAGTATTTTGCTGACCCGATTTTTTTGGTGAAATGTTATTCTTTTACATTAAAAGTGAAGTTTATCTGTTTACTCAAATACGCCGCAGCCGTTTTTTTATAACACTCATTACTTCTGTCACTACTCACACCACTAGTTGATAAGACAGTTTTTATTTATTTATTCCAATTTCCTTTACTTTTAAGGTTGAGGCACAAAATTGTAAAGTTCTGACACAGGGTAAGCCCACCTGTCGGAATTGTACTACAATTTACATAATATGTAGACTTGTAACTACAATTATGCGTTTAATAAAACAGTTTTCCCTACAAATATGTAAATTGTCACCTGTAGAAAGAAAATGTTTATTGAACAGAAACTTGTAAAATTGTAGCTACAATTTTAAAATTTTGTAGATTTTCCACCATGATAAAATTGTAAATTGTATTTTTTATTGAACAGAAACTTGTAGAATTGTAGCCTGTAGGTTTTTTACATAATTGTAGAATTGTAATGTTTATTGAACAGGGCCCAGGCATTAAAGGTGGTTCGCTCATCACTGTGAATGAATGAAAAAAAAACCGAAGGCAACCAAATCTTACATTTTATGAAAATTTTAACTTACAAATTTGTAAGTACAATTCTACAGGCGTTTTCTACATATGTAAACGTTTATTAAACAGCATTTGTAGTTACAATATTTGTAAGGTTTTCACTTGTAGATTTTTTACATAATTGTAGTGTTTATTAAACAGTACTTGTAGCAAAACTTTACAAAATGTAAGTTTTTTACATAATTGTAGAATTGTAATGTTCATTGAACAGGGCCCTGGTGACAGACAGCGAAGGCCTAGTAACCGTTTTTACCCTTTAGGTACGAAACTATTAAAACGCACTTGTCTGTGAAACAACAGTGATGTCATTATGTCCAAGTCCGTGAGACCATTCTGTCAATTTATAAAAAAAAATTGGAGGTTATGTTTTAGGTTATGTTTGAGGTTAAATTTTGTTCTGTATCTTCAAAAATTTCAACTTCCACCTAACTATATCTTCAGAGTGGATACTTGCTTACGATGAACAGTAACATTTAAAAATGGACTCCTCATCTGACGAAAGTTTTTCGTGGGCAAAAGCTTCCCCTGGTAGCAATGATAGTGATGATGATAATCTGTAAGTCTTTCTTACCATTTTCATAATCGCATAACAATGTTTTAATTGTAATTTACTATTAAGATATGGAATATTTAAGTTTTTTCCATGCAGTATTACTAAAGATCTGAAAACCAAAAGTCATAGCTTTTTCATCATAATCGGAAGTTTAATATTTGAAATAATATTTATTCACAGTGTTGAAGGTTTATCTGCCTTAAACATTAATGGAATCACCCTGACTCATAGCGTAAATATACCAGAAAGATTTGGCCAGTGTTTGGTTAATGGCACCGTCTTGGTGTAATTGTTGAGAAGTCGGCTACTACACCAAGGGTCGCGGGTTCGATCCCCGCACAGTACAAACATTTGTGTGCATGAACATGTCTGTTTGTATTGGACTGGGTGTTTCCTATGTATAATAAGTATATATTTACAAAAAGAAAAAGTATTTAAGTATGTTTTTTATCCATTGTCTAGTATCCATAACAACGGACTATAATTAGCCCACTTGGGACTAGATGGCGCTGTGTGGAATAATGTCCAAGGATATTAATGGTCTCGGTAGCACAGTGGTTAGTGCAGTCGCCCAGTGTGTGAAAGACATGGGTTCGATTCCCACCTGAAGCCAAGACCAAATGTCTTTTTCTTTCGTAAAGTGATTTATATTTACTGTCAGTATTTATTCATTGTTCCAGAAATTCTAAGAAAAGCCATATTGAAATGAAAAAAAGAATTAAAAAAGAACCTGAGAGTGATAGCGATGCTATTAAAAGAAAAACTTCTTCTACAACTGGATTGCACAATGAACAAGATTATGAAGAAGACTTTTTGAATATGCAAGTGAAACAAGAAAAGGAATATTATGTTGAAAAGTTAAAAAAAAGGAAAAGGCAAAGTAAAGGGAATGAAAGTATAGATGACTATGAAGTTAAGCCAAATGATGACATTAAAAATGAAAAGAGATCCAAAAGGAAAAAAGAACTTCACAATGAAGATAGTTCAATAATTAGCAATTTAAGTGAAAATGAGGATTCATTCCTTAACAAAGAAGTAACGCACACAGATGAAGATACTACTGAAATTAGCAAGAAGAGCAAAAGAAAAAAGAAAAGTAAAGAAAAAAAGACAAGCAATGAATGTGATGAAAATGGTGAGGGTTCTAGCCAGAAAGGTGAAGAAATTTGCACAGATACAGATACAAAAGAAGGAATTAAGACAAGCTTGAAAAAAAAGAAAAGTAAAGAGAAAAAAATGAGCAAATTAAATGAATTAGAATACACTGTAGTAGAAGATAAATTCACTGCTGAAGAAACTATAGTTGAGAAGAGAAAAAAACGAGTTACAATCTCTGAAACAAATGCCTACAAAACCAATGAAGTAGCAATGAACCAGTCAACAAATGATTCAGAAGAAAATATGGAAATAAGTAACATTGACTGTGATATGGATGAGTCCCAAGGTCATAACAATAATATTAGTTATGCTACACCAAATAACACGCTAATATCTGGTAGTATTACACAAAGAACACCCAGATTGTCAGACAGGATCAGATTTGAGGAAGAAAGTGATTTGGAGAAAGATATGACCCACAAAAAAACATCATCATCTCTTTTTAACAAAATCCTGAGACAAAATGAAAATCTACAACCTGTAAAGAAAAGTTTGCACAAAAACACTGACATTACTGATGATGATGAAATTTGGATAGTAAAATGTCCACATGATGTAAAGATTGGCGAATTAAAGAATAATAATTTTAATTTAGACAGTAAAAGTAAAATTAAAATCAGTGGGGAAACTTATTGTGGAACCATGGATGATACAGTTCCTATAAATATAGTAACTTATAGCAATCAAGACTTCAAAATAGAACGCATAGCTCCAATTGGTACTATTCATTTTAAAAAAAGACTACCAAAGCCGCATTATCAGGAAGATAATGTAATGGCTAATAATCAAACTGATTTTATAGCTCTACCTGAAACTAAATGCCGGCATCCCCTGTTTGGGTCTAATTATAAAGATTATATAAATGTGTCTGTTTCATATTTGACTTCTAGTGATGGACTTGATGCATCCACTAGCTGTGACAGAAAAAAAAAGAAAAAACAAAAAAAAGAACGTCAACCAGAACCAGAGGTTCTAGCAGCAGTAAAATTCGACCCAGAATTATCCAATATAAAAGCTCCTAAAATAGAACCAGATTCTGATGTTCCTGTTAAAAAGCCTAAAAAACGTAAACATTCGAATTATGAAGAACATTCTGGGAAAAAGTGCAAACGAATAAAACTTGAGCTAAACTCTGCAGATGCGTGGGAGTCTGAAAAAGCAATAGAAGAAAATCTTTTTAACTTTTAGTAGTACATGTTGTACAGTTACATTTTTTATTTACATAAAACTAGCTCTTGCTAATGACTACATTGCGTAAAACTTTTCGGTTTTTCATTGACCAATAAACATCATCATCAGCCTGTTGCAGTCCACTGCTGGACATAGGCCTCTCCCATTACACGCCACTGAGCTCGATCTTCGGCTGCTCGCATCCAGCTCCTGCCAGCCATCCTGCGCAAATCATCACTCCACCTTGCCTGAGGACGTCCTACACTACGCTTGCCGAGCCGCGGTCTCCACTCAAGAACACGTTTACTCCAACGGTTGTCGGTTCTACGGCTTACATGGCCAGCCCACTGCCACTTCAACTTGCTAATCCGGTGGGCTATGTCGATAACCTTGGTTCTCTGCCTTATCACCTCATTTCTAATTTGGTCCCGCAGAGAAACGCCGAGCATAGCCCTCTCCATAGCCCGCTGGGTGACTTTAAATTTGTGGACCAGCCGTGCCGTTAGTGTCCACGTTTCGGCTCCGTATGTCATGACGGGTAGGACGCACTGATTGAAGACTTTTGTCTTTAGGCACTGTGGGATCGACGATGTGAAGACCCGACGTAGCTTCCCAAACGCTGCCCAACCCAGCTGAATTATTCTATTCACCTCGTTCTCGAAGTTGTTCCTACCTAACTGCAATGTCTGCCCGAGGTATACATATTTTTGAACAACTTCGAGAACGGCGCCGTGTACCGCAATCGGTTCCGGTAGTACATGTTCATTGAACATGACCTTGGTTTTGTCCAAGTTCATCCGTAGACCGATGCGCACAGAAGAGTCAGCCAGGTCATTCAGCATCTGTTGTAGGTCCTGCAGCGTTTCCGCCACGATGACAATGTCGTCAGCAAATCGCAAGTGAGAGATGTACTCGCCATTGATGTTGATGCCACGTCCTTTCCAGTTCAGCGTCTTGAACATATCCTCCATTGCATTTGAGAACAATTTCGGGGAGATAACATCCCCTTGTCTCACACCCCGATGCAACGGTATGGGACTTGTTTGCTGATTCTGTACTTGGACGGACATAGTGGCAGCTTTGTAAAGACATCTCATCACTTGGATATATCGCCAATCTACTTGGCATCGCTGCAGAGACTCCAGAACAGACCAGATTTCAATTGAGTCAAAGGCCTTCTCATAGTCCACAAATGCTAGACACAGGGGCTGATTATACTCTCCAGTTTTCTGTATAAGCTGCCGCACTGTGTGTATGTGGTCTATGGTGCCGTATCCGCTCCGAAACCCAGCCTGTTCCGGTGGTTGGAATTCGTCGAGTCTTCGCGCAAGACGGTTCGTGATCACCCTTGAGAACAGCTTATAGACGTGGCTTAGAAGGGAAATGGGTCGATAGTTCTTCAGTAGGGTTTTGTCTCCCTTTTTGAAGAACAGGACGACCACACTCCTACTCCACGCCTCTGGAGTTCTCCCTTCGAAGAGGACAGCGTTAAAAAGCTTTTGAAGCTCCCTGAGTAAGGGTCTGCCTCCTGCCTTTAACAACTCTGTTGTAACACCGTCCTCTCCGGGGGCTTTTCCATTTTTAAGCCGCCCAAGAGCGATCTCGATTTCGTCAATGCTGACTTCTGGCAGGTCTTCGGTGTAGTGGCGTGTTAGAGTGGCTCTAGAGTCCTCATTTCCGGGGTCAGGTCGAGATGCATGCGAAGCGTATAGCCGGCCATAGAAGTTTTCTACTTCCGAAAGGACTGCTGGCTTCGAGACAACGACTTCTCCACTTTCTATGGTCAACTTCGTCAGGTGGCTTCTTCCAAGAGATCGTACGAACACTTTTGATCCCCGGTTTTGCTCGATCGCTCTCTCAATCGAGAGGGTATTAGAGCAACGGAGATCGCGTCGCACGTGCTTACTAATCTCTCGGTTTAGAGTCCGTTTCCCTGACGAAGTGACGGGTGGGTCTTCTCGTCGTCTCTTCATTAGCCCTAAAGTCTCTTCGGAAAGCTTCGACTTCTTGCCCTTGCGCTGCATTTTACAAAATCTCGTACCTTCTTCCCTGAGGACTCGAACCACATCTTCAAGACCAATAAACCCCGTAGTTTAATTATTTATGCATTTGTTGCACACTCTTCAACTAGGTATAAGCTGAAAAGGTTTCGTAGCTAACTCGACCTTCTTTGTCTGTCTGTTAGTAGGTATTTGAAGACGATCTTGGGGAAAGGGTAGTAATGGGGCAACCCCCCCCCCCCGAAGTACCTACCCCTCCCGCGCGCAGTACTGTTTTTTAATTTTTTATTAAAATCCTCCTAATATCCCTAATGGGTGGGTTAATCAGAGGTACACTGATTGTTGCCGTCACGGTGAACGGAACATTCCGATTCGTGTCGCCGTTATCCGGGTCTTAGGCCCAGGCTCCACCAGAGCTGAGCGGAGATGTGCGGCGTCCAGCCGTGTTGAAGCGAGGTCAAGCGGAACTTGTTCTCTAATTAGTCTGTGCCCCCCTCCCCCTTCTCAACATCACGTGTATTTTTAGTACCTACAACGAATCTTAAAATTTTCTGAATATTATCTTAATTTAAATACAGGTATAAACTATAATCTTATTTTATTCTGAAATACACGCCGCGCCGTGCCGCTTAATATTTGTTTAAAAATCCCGCGTTAGACGAAAAAATAAATACACGAGATATCTTACTACACCCCCCCTCACCCTTGTGTTATTTTCGTGATTTTTATCAAACCCCTCCCCCTTTCAAGCCTCACGTGATTAATGGACAGCCCCCTGGCAAAAAAGTCGTAGTGAATGACCACGTCTCACTTCCATATGTCATTACTGGCAACATACACTGGTCAGGCTTTCGTCTTGAGACATAGAGGTATTTCGGTAAACTGTACTTAGTAAATAGGTAGGTTTTCAGTTTCAAAATGTTTTGTTTCTGTATTATATTATTTACAGGTAAGAATTTCGTTTATGAACAGGTCATACAACTGGAAAAGTTTGGGAGGATACTACAATAGAATCTTTCAAACAAGCGTTTTCTAAAGGTTTGACTACAGGCCTAAAGGGCCCAACCGGCAAAGGACGACGCCTTATAATTTCACATATAGGCAGTGATAGGCATATAGGCAATCAAATTACGAACGCTATGCTGTGGAAGAGTTGGCCGCTGAATACGGTGTCACAATCCTGCGTCTGCCACCTTTTCACTGTGAGCTCAACCCAATAGAGTTAGTTTGGGCTCAAGCAAAGGGGTACGTTGCCAGGAACAATAAAACTTTTAAAATAAAAGAGGTAAAAAATATATTTCAAGAAGGCCTGAAAGAGGTGACGCCTGATAATTGGAGACAGTGCATACACCATGCCATAAAAGTCGAAGACAAAATGTGTCAATTCGACCACATTATAGACCATTATGTGGATTCCTTCGTTATAAATGTAACTGATTCCGATTAGTCGGAATCAATAGCAACCGTAACGAATAAAAACGTATGAAATTACTTGTATTTTCCTGACTTTCAAGTGTTAATTCCCCTGAACCTCTGAACACTTTTTTCCCAGCTATGGTTATAATTTTTTAGTGAGAAGTTTTAATATGGAGGTAGGGTCCATATTTCTTAAATCGTATTATTTAATTCGTTGTGTACCTATTAAATATTTACAATTTAAAAAAGGCTTTGATACCTAATAAAATAAAGCATGACTAAATGTCTAAGTCTAGTGATTGCCGAACGTCACTATTGTAGCGGGTCACCCTTTTGCGTATCAGTCACTGTTGAAGTTGTCATTTTGCTGACTACAATTATTAACGGACGTAGTCAAGCAGAAAGGACTCAACCCACACTTTGGCCAAAATCGAGTTATCTATGCCATCGTACTCCTGATGGTCGATTCTACAATGTAGTGAAAACACCATTTTCAAAATGTACTTAGAAACTAGTTTTTTTTCCTACCTCGACTCAACCCCAGTATGAAGAGCATTTAAAATTGATTCACTGAACGAACTCAATCTGCTTGAGTTGTTTCTGTGTAATATATTAACTATGAATATGGTCATAAGGTCGATAAACCAGAAGAAACTCAAACAGTTTGGGTCTTTTCTAAGAAATTGTTTTGTTGGAAAGAAACATTTTTATCAAATAACTGAAATGACTCAAACAGGTTAGGTCATTTCTGTGTTATAAGTTTACTAAGACAATATGTTTTTGTTTTTCACAGAAACGACTCAAAGCGCTTGAGTTATTTCAGGTAAAAAACTATATGAACAATACATTTAATTATAAAATATCTAAATAGACTCAGGCAATCTGAGTCGTTTGTACGGAATAGATAATTACTGATAGAAATATTTTTAATATAACTGAAGCATCTTAAAGTATTTGGCTAACATATTAATTAGTAATCATTAATAACTTTTAATTTTACTTGGAAGGACTCAAGCTACCTATCTTCTTTCTGTGAATCGGTTTTGAGAGTGTTGGGGGGTAGGTGCTACTCGCTTCCGTAGGTTTGCAAGTGTCCCCTGGGTGGTGCTAAACGAGTACCTAGCTTCTTTCCGGTGGTAGGCTTCAGCCGCGGCAGGGACCACCCTCCAAAGCCGTTCCACCAAACAGTTCCGACTGTGTTCCGGTACGATGTTCGGAGAAGCCATTTAAGAGGACGAGTCTGGGCGGTTACTTGCTCTAAGCAGCCGGCTTTGACTGCTCACGGCTGTCACACCTTGCGTCTGTTTCTGGAGCCTAGCGGTATCCGAAGCACAGTGCGCCGCTGGCTGACCGCAGACAGTTCGGGGCTCAAGTAGCTGGCTAGCCACCTGCGAAAGGCTGCCCCGCCATCTTGAGTAAAATCCCAGGGTGCTACACCTTGCCGGTTGGCGACCGGATGGGATTACCAGGTGGCCACTCTTGGGAAGTTTCGGGCGTCCCCGCAGTCTCCAAACCAGACTCTTTGTCTGTATACCGGCTGAGTGTATGTTACTGGGCAACCGGGGCAACACCCAACCCAACTTCCGTCCTCCTGTCTGTTCACTCTTCCTCTTTACCTCAAACGTAATCAACTTCCGTTCTCCTGTCTGTTCACTCTTCCTCTTTACCGCAAACACAATGACAAGGACAAGGAAAACTAAAAACGTTAAGCAGCGGTTGCACGTCCTCCCACTAAAAGTGCACCTCGCGAATATTCCAGGCCTGCACTCCAATATCGATGCAGTCCACTACCACGTCGAGACTGAGATGCCGCTGTTGCTATTCCTTACGGAGACCCAGATCAAACGTCCAGCTGACGCGTCTTACCTCACCTACCCTGGCTACACTCTTGAACACAGGTTCAGAGCCCATGCCGGAGTGTGCATGTATGCTCGCAAGGACATTTGCTTTAAGCGTCTCCGTAACCTTGAAGAGCCCAGTTTTTGATGCGTTTGGTTAGTGGTCGACACTAGCTAAGAGTAAATAATCAATGTCATTGGTTACCGCTCGCACAGTGGAGATCGGGCGACAACTAGGCTCTGTGAGTACCTTGGTGCCACATAGCCTTAGGCAGAAATTCCTCGACTCAGCTGGTTATTTTGGGGGACCTCAACGCTCACCATCGTGAATGGCTGTTTCCGTACCTAAAAACCGACGACGATACGAATCTACTTCGAGGTCAACTGCGGAGGATACCCGGTCCTGTCGCGATGGTTTGATGGAGCGTCTCAATCAGGCTTTGGAGCGTGTTTCTGACTCGGGTGATGCTAACCTTATCCGTTTCAACGCTACCAAGATGCAGGCACGTTTGTGCTCTGGTAAGCAAAGTCCTTCCCAGCTGTCTCCAACTTTCCGTGATGCACCAGTAACAATAACCGGCCACCTACACCTTCTGGGTATGGAAGTGTCGTCCAAGCTAAACTTCGGCCATTGCATTGAGTCTGTGCCTAAAACCGCTGCTAAGAAGCCCGGTATCCTGTCCAGGGTGAAGAGGTACTTCTCACCGACAATGCTGCTTCAGCTAAACAAAGCGCAAATTCGTCCTTGTATAGAGTACTGCTGTCACCTCTGGGACGGATCCGCCAAGTACCTGCTGGCCGCTTTAGAATCGGTGGAGAGGCTTGCTGTGGTGCTTGTGGGGGACGCTGACATCACAGATAAGCTACAAGACCTTGAACACCGCCGTAGGGTAGCTTGTCTGTCGGTTTTCTACAGGTTGCATTTCGGAGGAATCAGGCATGACCTGATTCCACCAGCTCCTTTTCTTCGTAGGGACCACTAGGCGCAGACTAGCTTTCCATCCCTATGTTCTTGACATCCCAGCGATTCGCACCAACCGCTTTGGTAACACTTTCATAACGCGAACAGCAGGGGAGTGGAATGAGCTTCCTGCTGAAGTGTTTCCACAGCAATACAACTTGGCCCTCTTCAAGAAGAGAGTGAACAGCCATTTTTTAAGCCGACGTGTACCATCTTAGACCACATCATCACTTACGATCAGGTGAGATTGTGATCAAATGCGTGCCTAACTAAACTATTATAAAAATTGTCTGCCTGAGAAGAAGAGGAAATACAATAATTTACCAACTCATGACAAAGAAAAACTACTTAGTAGGATCTAAAGAATTTCATGATTATTCGTGCACCTGCAAGCAATGCTGTTTCTTACTGGTTCCAACAGAAATACGGAAATAAGAGTTTAATAAATGTATAACATTAGGTTCCTACGAAGCTCAACTGTTATACATATTAAACAATGTCAGAGTCAGAGGAAGCTTGATCATATAAGTACTTTAAGTGGAGAAGTTCAGAAGTTAGACTTGTCTAGAAGGTTAGGTTAGGACTTGTCTGACTTGTCAAAGGTGTTTTGATCAAAAGTTCCGAAAAAGACTTTGAGGTTATTTGGCCTGGATTGGCTATGGGTTTTACGAGAACCTACGGGGAAATTCTCCCAATGAGGATAGACAGATTCGGGGCAACTATAGATTTTGATTTGGAGGATGCAATAAATCATTGATGCTCTTGCATGCTTATCAGGGCAGTTTTTAATATTATTTTTGATTTAGTAATGTTATAATTAGATATTATGTTTTGGTTGATATTTAAGCATAGTGAATATATCACGTTTTAAAGATTTCACTTGTATTGTTTTCTTATTTAAGTTATTTCCCATTCAAAGGGTAGTTTTGAGTCCTTTCTGAGAAATGAAAAAAATATACCTTTCCTTTCAAACTTAAGTTTCATTGTAAGGACTCAATCCACATTTCATTGAATATCTTGAAATCTATTGCAAAATATATTATTATTTCAATGGACAAATCAAAATACACGCTGTACTTTAAAATTAAGCGAAATTTAAACATAAAATTTAACCTGGTCTTAGAGCAATTTCCGCTGAAACTTCAAACGCTCCTAGCTCAAAAGTGACTAGGTGTGGGTTGAGTCCTTTCTCTGTAACTACGTCCTCGTACTATAGTTCCAATTTTTCGTGATACTTACGTTTTGTAATACGAACAGCCGATCGAGTTGAAATTCCACTAAGTTGGCAACACTGCCGCGCAAACACGCAGCTAGGGCTGTTACCCGTACTTTTTACGGTTAACAGTTGTACGGAATTTTAAGAAATTGTACTCTACACTTTAAAAGATAAATAAAGTACGCAAAAATACTTAATTTTGCATGGATAGATTTCATTTTTGAGTTGTGATATGCTTAATTGTATATCTTTTGAATCGAGTCCCCACTTCGTGGGTGATGTTTATGAAGGAATCAAACAAACCTTATAATCAAATATTATGTTCTTAGGGTTTAAAGAACTATCAACTGCTCAAGACAATATTGATTGTGGTTCTACAAGACGCCATCATAATACAGGCTGATATTTTTTTTCAAAACCAGTAGATTCGATTCGGTAAAAAGAAAAAAGTGATGCTTCAAAAATGGGAGTACGCTCTAGATGGCAGCAAAATTCTAGTTTCCGTCAAAATCAGTCTCGAAACTCCCTTGACCATTTTTCTTAATTTTCCTCATCGTTTAGGATTTGGCCTACCATGCCAACTTAAAAAACTCAGCCTGTATACCCATCCGGCATATATTCGCGTCCAAAACACCTCAGTGTCTCAAGACGAAAGTCTTTGACCAGTGTGACTGTGCGATGCCACTTTGCCAGTGATGACATATGAGAGTGAGACGTCGTCGTTCATTATGGGTCTCTTAAGAAGGGTCAAGGTTACCCAGCGAGCAATGGAGAGAGCGATGCTTGGTATTTCTCTGCTTGATCGAATCAGAAATGATGAGATCCGCAGGAGAACTAAGGCAACCGACATCGCTCGACACTGACATAAAACTGACGGTGGTAACGCCCCGGAGCATAATCGTTGCCGAGTTTAGAGCATTAATTTTTCTATATTGTCTAAGTTGCCGAGTCATTTTCGCACTTTCGACGCGTGTTACCGCGCGTCACATTTGACTCAGTACGGAACGCACACACAACTTATGCAGTCCGTAATGGGATTTTAGCGCTGTGAGGATGAAGTCGCCGGCGGCCATCCGGCGGCTTCTAGCCTGAAATTCCCACGGAATAGAAAAGACAGTGGAAGTGCAATGCAACCATATTAGTGAAGGAACCGCTGTCGCCAAACTCACACAAATATATTGAAAGTCATATAATGCACTACAAAGAAAAAAGCCGTTTGATTGGTCGTTTCAATTCAAGTCCAAATTAGCTTAATTCACAGATCGTACATCCGGAAATAAACCTTCACACCCCACAGATAACATTTGTTGTGTTTTACTGCTGACAGTATTTACGACTTTTTCTAATCTAATGTCAATTTAGTTTCGATTGCCGAGTTAATTCCGTTGATCGACCATAGATGGCGGTATTCTCTATTGGGAGCAATTAAACATTTAATTGTATAAGCATTAAGATTGAAATTTGCGTTATAGGTATCTGTCTGTCTGTTGAAATTAACAAGATTTTATTAGAAAACAAATAAAATAGTACTTAGCGATGGAAGGAAAGACCTACATTTTCAAATTTCATTTTTGCACTCCAAAATGGAGCATAACTACGGAAATATGAAGTTGTCGCGAGACGAGCAACTCGATGCGATGTTAGAACACGACTGTGAACACGACTGGGACCAAGTATACGTAGCTACTCTTAATTGTGGCACGCGTGCCACGCCTACTTCGCACTTCCACTCTATTTTTCTGTTCCGTGGAAATTCCGTGGAAATCACAGTCAGCGCTCACAACGCTAAGCGCATTACGGACTGCACAGGAAGTCTACCACGGAAATCGATAACGATATATGCGGATCCATCGACAGTGCCCCGATACGTTCGCCTAGTAGCTACTCCGTAACATTGTCGTATCGTGGTCGTATCTCTCCACGACCGTCGTTATCATAGACAATAATCGTGAATGAATGACTGAGTAAAAAGTTTGTTTTCCTTGAACCAATTGTTTTCACTCCTTTTCACCCCAATTGGTTAAACGAAAACAAACTTTTTTTCGGACGCGTTGCCTACTAAAAAAAGAAGTCGTCAATGTCAAAGTGACAAAATAAATTCTTTTTGACAGTTTCAACTGATGAACTTTTTTTAAAAAAAAAATGTGCTAATCATAAATCAAATTTAGTATTGTGCAGTTATCTTTATTAAAGGTGTAAAGAGTTGTGTAAGTACCTAAATAGTGAATTAATTTCCATGCGTGCAAGTATTATTGTAAACATCTTGTTTTGTTTTACCTATTTTAATTATTAAGCAATGCACTTAGTCAAAAAGGCAGCGAGGTTCGACCGGGAAAGAAGATACGGAGTCCGGTCAGTCCGGTGTACAAAAAATTAGTCAATAGTTGAAGAAATCACAGGTAAAGAGATAAAAATTCGGAAACGATGATGGACACGATAGCTTGGCTGGTATCGTTAGAAAGTTCGGAAATTTGACATCTGTGTAAACGTCAAACTCGATTTATCGTGTACGCAAGAGTAACATACGACATCCCTTGTCAAAAAAAGTTTCGGTCGTTCCTTCGTTCAAACGATGGTCGAAACGATGCGTAAGGGAGTAGGGTTAGACACGAGGAAGAGCACGAAGGTTCGATTATCGTGTTCTGTGGTAGACCTCCAGATGGTTGTAGGTTGTTTGGTTGAAGGTCACAAGAAGGAGAAATCTGTCAAAATAACATTCAAAACAGAAAACTTTTCTGTTTTATCCGTATAACCTACTTCAAAAGTAACGAGTACTTGTGTAATCTGGCTTCAATGAACTAATAAAGCAATAAACAACATTTTAAACGGTAAGCTTAAGTAACAAATGTTTAATATAGTCAAGATGGGGATACATTTCGACTTTACAATTTTAATGTAAGTAGGTCTAGCTAGATAACCGCGCTTGATCCTCAAAACGCATAACGACTCTCAAATTGTCAGAAATAATTAAATAGATAAGTTATAAAAGTAGCTAGTAGTCTAGAGCCTTGCTATCAATTTGGTTATCATCAGCCCAAAACAATTCTTGAGTTGATATGTGTGCCCTGACCCCTTAGGAATCCTCTAAAGCAGAAGTGTAAATGTGGATAGAGCTACACGACCCTGCAAGCACAACACACGTTTAAACTTAAGCAGTATTTTTATTATTTGATCGCATTCGCTATCACTGACATAAAGAGAACAATGGAATTTTTAAATCAGTTTTTAATGGTGCACTCTCATGTTGTAAATTACTAGCTTCTAGATGTGAAATTGTAGCAAGAGAATAAAGGCAAACATCTTTTATTCTAAATATTTTTTTATTATGATTTAGCTGCTGATGTCTTTAACTAAAACACACAATCATGTTGCAATAAGTAAAAGAAATTTCTTTATTCTTATTAAAAAATCTGTGAACTAAATATATCTTTGTAAAGCATTCATATATTTTATTTATAAATTATCCAGAAGATATTATCTGAATAATTGCAAGACCCAGGCACACAAAGGGACAGCCTGGACTATGTAGAGACTTAAGGCATATTTATTTTGTCCTAAAACCACACCACCACAGACAACTTAAAAATATAGTCAAGTATTTCTTGTTTATTTTGGATGATATGATGGTCAGGAGGTTTGCCTATCACGAAATTAGTTCCAAACATTTCAATTCTACATTATAATCAAACTGCAAAAACCCTTAGTAAATAGTATGGTGGTTGCGCAGCTCCCACACGCACAGTAACCGTGTCCAGACACCCATGCACACCCACACACGCGCTCACATACACACTCACGTGCACATGCGCACACAAACATACCTGAAGATATGCCACCCCAAGTAAAATGAACCTAAAGTGAAATAAAGATAATTTGATTTATGACGTAAAAGGTTGTTCTGCAGTAATTCACAGAAAAGCCAAAGAATATATTAAAATGACTGATTTGTAGTTTGCCTTTAGCACAAACAAAGGAAGTTGAAATAGCTATGAGAGTTATCTTGATTACAGAGTATTACCGTATCCCACAGTCAGCAGCATTTAGCTGCATGTAATATCATTATTTTCATAACGAATGCAATTAATGTAAAAGTAAAAAGTAAAAATAAGATTAATAAATAATGATACTGTGTTGTTTATCAAGATTGACTTCAAGGCCATCAAATGTGAAGGTATAGTGTGAGAGATTGTTGTGCCTAGGGGTTTTGTACTCTCCCTTGAAGTTTGTTTGGCCCTGAGTTCAAATTGGACCAGAACACAGCTACTTTGTATTAACATAATTGTGATATAAAAACCTAAGCCGGCCGGATAACGGCGGTAGACTCGCCCTTACACACATAAAAAAGCCTGACATATAGCATAAAGCTGAATAAGTTGGGAGTCAATATTCCATCCATCACTATCCACCATCTGAATGTACTACCTTATTCTTAGAAATTAATTGATTACTAATTCTGATTACCATGTTGGATCCCAGTTAGCTTGGCGTAATATGATTTTTGAAATGTTCAGTTCAACATAACGGCGACGGCTTTTGTCATTAATTGAAATTTGTTAATTTATTTTTTCTCTTATACCTTGCGGTTGATTGGTAGAGAATGCCTCTAGGCATTAAGTCCGCCAATTGTCCTTTTTTTTGCAATTTAATTAAATAAATTGTAATAAATAAATAAATAGTGGCAACAATGCAAGGCAAGCCTCTGACTACTTATTTAGTTTACAGACGTGAGTCTAAGTTATATTATTAGATGGCGTAGTTTCCTCCGAATTTAGTATTTGATTACCCTAGAGAATCTACCAGCAATTTGATAGGACTTCTGAAAGTTTTACTAACTAATTTCAGTTTGACAGTCCTGACACAGTATACACGATACAGTAGAACATCTAAATACAAACGTGCCACTCTCGGTTTGAATGTGTGCGTGAGCGCCGCGCGCCGTGTCGCGATATCACGCACACGCGATTTTATTTATTTTGCTTTTATTATTTATTCGGATATCCAACAGCAAATCCATGAGTACAGACTAAAACATTACATCATTGAAAATACAAAGCCAATTATAGGATATCGCAGCATGAGTTACATTAACAAAGATATAAAGAAAAAAGTATATGAATAAATATTTCAAGTACTTAATCAACAATGTGTTGATGAAATTTTGCATGAAAATAAGGTCCACTCGCAGTTTAAAACAATGCATATTCAAATTGGGAAAACATAGATATTGGTGATAGTGGGTTCAAACTCAGTCAAGATATATAGTTGATATATAGATTTCACGCACACGCTAGCATAAAATAGGGAGGCATAGGGTTGCGGCAGTACGGACGGGCTGTGCCGCGTGTCTGTGTGCACTCAGGCTAAAAACTCGGCGGGCGGCCTTAAATAGCCTACTGTATGGTTTATACTGTGGTCCTATCTTAAGACTGGCCTAATTCAGTCACCAAGGAGAGGTAAACCAACAAACATGCTCCAACCATAAAATACCCTTGTTGAACACCTTGTGCTAGGTCCCTTCTATTCTATTTCAACCTGCCCCCTAACTGCTCCCCTTGAGTAATGTTTCTTTAATAAATATTTTGATGTGATGTGATCTTGCTGCTGTAAATGGATGCATAATAAGTATGCGTGCTAGGTAGGCGTAGGGTTTAGCCTATGCATTGTTGAATATATACAAAGGAAGTAATATAACACCTCCCTTTGTCAGAGTTTGGTTTGTTAGGGCTGCTGAAGGTACATTTATGTAAAGGCAAAAGTCTTAATACCTTAGGCAAAAGACTTTCTGTTGATAAAATGGTTCTGTATTTCTTTTTAAATATACTTGCACCCTCTATTTTGACGGTATTCGATTTTTTTCAATTGTAAAGTGGATTATGCGTTTGCTGCATGCCTTATCACCTGCGCCTAGTCAACACAAAAAATAATAATAATTATGTTTTCCAGAAAATATAAACCAGTTGGACCTAACCTAGTAGAATTTAGTTGCATGTAACTAACGGGTTACGGGTTATTGGAACTTTAGTTTGACAAATAATAATTCTTCCCAGAATTTGATCCTCAAAAGACACGACGAGACGACATAATAATACAGGGTGAACTTTTTTTCAAGACCAACAGGGTCGATTACCGGTTATGTATGAGAGATTTTAAAAAAGTTTGAATGCCAATATCATTAAATCTAAAATCGAAGCCATGCTTCCTAACAACAGATTTCGCTATCTCTCATAGTTTCTGACTTCCCACTACTGACCCATTTGAATTGAACTTTATGGAACGAAGTCATTTCACAATCTGACATGAAATCAAAACATAACATCCCCCACAAAGTCGTGCAGAGGTTTTAAGCGTAACCCATCTGCTTTTGCCGAAAGGATTATATCTCAAAGGCATTTATTTATGTAAACTTATACCAGTCGTTTTTTATTTTTTTTATAGACCAGCAAATGTGTTTGTGAAAAACCAATAAAAGAAAAGTAAGATGAGAAACACTCAAAGTAACTGTACCACTCGTTAGTACAAGTATTAAACTAGTACTCAACCCTAAGGACTTGTTCTAAGGCGCGTCTCGGTGCGTGCGCGCAGTTCCGCTTGCTGCGCTGAGGTTTATTTAAGCGGGCGCGAACGCGGCGGCTGCGTTTATACCGGTCGTGCTGTTCTATGGGTGCAAGCGGTCACTGTGCGACATGCCGAAAATGGTGACGCGGGAGAAAAGCGACTACGGGAGAAAGGTGCAAGAGAAGGCAGTTATCGAAAAGGTGACACTAGCTTTATAATGTTTCAGCGAGATGGACATTTGCTCGAGAGCCGTTTACTTGCTTATCGAAAAGGTCCTTTTGGCATATGCTACGCGGTTCATGGTAGTAATCAAACGTTCGTAGTTTACTCCGGTCTTCTTTCTGGCCTGTCAAGTGAGCCGTTCACTTTAAATCTATCTCAGTTTTTTTTTCTGCGATTGCAAGACACTACTGATCTAAAAGCACATTTAGATTTTGATTTAATGATGCATTTTTGGTACATTTGTGAGTTAGTTAAGTTATTATTGTTTTTTCTTATTGTCTTTTTATTTTGTGGTACCATTATTTGGTTTCTCTATTCTACTAGACTACTTACATTTCTCTATTCTATTCGAAAAAAATAAATGGAACTTAAACTTTGTGACTAGTCTCCCGTAACTCGTAATTTCGAGCTCAGGGGTAGAGTTCCTTCTATAGCGCCAAAGGTCACTCGGTGCGATCGCCGCCTGGTACAAGTATTCATATGATGAACATTTGTGTTTGTTCCGTGCCTGGGTGTTATTATCTATTTAATATGTTTATCAGTCCTAGACGCCCATAATAGTACCAATTTGACTTAATGTGGGTTAGTTGATCTTCATGAGCTGTCTCGCTGTTTTGTAGTGTCCAAAATGGCACTGACCGTTCCTTATTTTTTCCATGGTAGCTGATAAGTTGCAGCAAGTTTGCGATAAGATAAGATAACTTTATTGCACACAAACAAAACGGAGAAGTTAACAAACAAGAAAAACGTTTTAGAGTCAATTTACAATCAGGCGGTCTTATTGCTAAAAGCAATCTCTTCCAGACCACCCAGACGTAAAGGAAGGAAGACAAGGGTGCGATCGAAGAGGGCTCAATAAGTTGTGTGCTTTGTTACAGAGGCAGATGGCGATAGAGCGTTGCGCCGCGGCCGCGGCCGCCGCCGAGGCGCCGCCCCGCCCCGCCGCCGCGCCCGCCGTGCGCGTGCTCACGCTCGAGCACGGCGAGCACCACGACTCCACGCTCTACCGGTACCGACCCCACTCAACTGCTCGCTCATACAGCCCTGGTCTAACAGTGACTCCAGTGACTGGGCTGTTAAAGTACTCTTGCCCAACAACTTAACAGCAGCTTAACAGCAACTTTACTACTAAATACTCAATTAGTTCTGTTTCTTTCTTGCAGGCTACAAAAAGGCTGCTATTTACAATTTTGTCCTGGTCCTACCCTGCTCGGGCGTAAAGTTTTCTTATACACCAACTACGTAGTTTCTGACAATGGTAAGAGAGTATTTATTTGTTTATTTGCGAGCTTTATTACCGTTACCGTTACCGCTACCGTTGTGGGCAAAAACATCCACAAAATGGAAGCCCACACGCACTGAAGCAGTGTCGACAACCTGGCAGACCACGACGTAGGAAGAAAGAAAGAAAGAAAAGTTGTTTATTGGCCCCAAAAAACAACGTAGGTAGCGCGAGCGTAACGTAACATTTCGCGTATTTATTCACTTAACTATTGGGGTTCTGTGACTGTCTAACAAAGGAGGAATCCTTACAGAACCTATCGGAAAGAAGCGACACTAGTTGAGTAAAGAATGTTTGTCAGATGAGGAGAAAAGCAACGACCAAGCCGAGTTCGTGCGCAACCAGTACTACGGGCTGGAGTGGCGGCGCGGCGACGGCGGCGCGCTTGTGGGCGGCGGCGCGGGCGCGGGCGGCGTCGCGGGCGAGGCGCTCGGCAGCGGCGTGCTCGTCACAGATACCGACGTCTACTGCGAGCTGCGGCTCAGGCGCGCCGGCTCCTTCCATTACTACTTCGTTTATGACAACGCGTGAGTACTAAGCTTCCAAAAAGTGTGTGCCGTCTGTAACTAAAAAAAAAACTCTGATGCCTCTAAAAGGCATGAAACAAACAGCATCAGCTCTAGAAGTGATAAGACCTGACGGACACAGGATTACCCCATAGAACACAACAGCGAGCGGATAAGGCATTTGCACTATTGCACCTATCACTTTCAGCGTAACTGATAAAGTTATAGGATGCTCCGGATGCAAGGCCTATGCTCGCACGGCGGTATGTTCTAGTTCGTGGTCGCCCCTCAAGAACCTTTCTCCCTAGCGTGTGACAGTTCTGCAAGCGATGTGGCCTGCTCATTGCCACTTTACTTTGGCTATCTGGAGAGATGTATCGATGGCTTTGCTTTGGCAATTATTTGGGGATTATTCAGAACCGAAAACAATACCAATTAAAATAATCATTGAACTGGTGGCCATAACTGTTACCCCGAAGTTAATGAAGCTTGCAAAAGGGGCTAAATGTTCATTCGTACAGTGAATAGTAACTTTTGTAGATTTTTTTTGACAAGAGCAATATATTTTACGTACCTTACGGAAGGGTTGCCCTTCAGCTGATCCTTACATCAGTATATAAAGTATTCGTGTTGTCCTTAGCGAGTCCAAGATCGGTCCGGTGGGCTCGGGCTGGTTCCAGGTGGCGCCGACGCTGCGCTGCGGCGCGGGCGGGCGCGCGGAGGTGCCGCTGGACGCCGTCATGTGCCAGACCGTGCTCGCCAAGTGCCTCGGCCCGCTGCCGCGCTGGGAGGCCACGCTCCGGGTCGCGAAGGAGGCCGGATACAACATGATACACTTCACGCCTGTGCAGGTCAGTGTATAAAGTGGTCATGTTGTCCTTGGCGAGTCCAAGATCGGTCCGGTGGGCTCGGGCTGGTTCCAGGTGGCGCCGACGCTGCGCTGCGGGGCGGGCGGGCGCGCGGAGGTGCCGCTGGACGCCGTCATGTGCCAGACCGTGCTCGCCAAGTGCCTCGGCCCGCTGCCGCGCTGGGAGGCCACGCTCCGCGTCGCCAAGGAGGCCGGATACAACATGATACACTTCACGCCCGTGCAGGTCGGTGCAGTACTGGGTCACACAGGGCGCAATCACACGCAGAGCCTCATGGCTCGCGATGCATCATGGATGGCCTGGTTCGCTGTCACCGATAAGCTTCATAGCTCATCGGGGACAGCGAACTGCTTGGTTCCAAGCTACACAGCTTCGATCATCGCTGCAAGGTTCTTGGCAGTTTCTATAGGTTGTAGGTCGGCGAGTGTGCTACAGAACTCTATGAGCTTATACGTTTGTCACCGCCTCGCCTCGTTTGTCTGATTGCTTAAATGTTCCACGAAACATTTCGTGGAACATTTAAGCAATCAGAGAAATAATTTTGTATGTGGTCGACTACCCTGCTACTCGGACGAAGCGCTTCTCTTTTCTTGAGATGGATGGTGATAAAAAAAAGCCATTAAACATTACAACAAAAAGTTGACTCTGGACGCGATTGTGACGAACCATCATTTCACCCAAAGGAGGCTTTGCACCAAAAATAACCGATTCGACCGACCGACCGTCATCAGCATCGTCACTCTAGCAGGATATAGCGGCGGGTTGTGCTGTAGTTCGGTCATTTTTGGTAATAAAGTCGCTGATATTAGCTCGCCATTGTCATGAGTCAACGTCCGTATAGTACCAGTTGACAAGTATGTGTGTCCTTAGGAGCTGGGCGCGTCCAACTCCAGCTACAGCATCGCCAACCAGCTGCGCCTCAACCCGCGCTTCAGCGCCGAGCCCGGCCGCGAGCCCACCTTCGCCGACGTCGAGAACCTCGTCGCCAAGATGCGCCAGGAGTGGAAGGTGACAACACTCATCTACTTAACAGAGCCGAGCCTTAGCTTTTTGACGAAAAGAAATGAAATGTCCTATTACAGTTTGAAAAAAAAGTACTAAATAAATAGGTGCACAAGGGTAGTTTGGTCCCTTTTTGTGTGGAAATCCTCATTTGTACCTCTCAGCTAGATTATGTCGGACTCTCACCGACTGGAACCCCATGTCACTCAACCGTGGTACTTTAGTGACGCCAACCAAACGTCAAACTGGCGCGCTATATCGATTCCGGACGCGTGTGAACGTGCTTTTATAACTTTTGACTCAATCCGAAACACACCCACTGTTGCCTGTTTTGTTTTTCCCACGAAACACCTTTTCACTCGTTTGTTGTCGTGTCAGATGTTGTCAATCTGCGACATCGTGCTGAACCACACGGCGAACGAGACGCCGTGGCTCGCGCAGCACCCCGAGGCGACGTACAACTGCGCCAACTGCCCGCACCTGCGGCCCGCGGCGCTGCTGGACGCCGTGCTGGCGCGGCTCACGCACGACGTGGCTCGCGGGGACCTCGAGCCACGCGGCGTGCCCAAGCGCATCGACAACCACCAACATCTCGAGGTGAGCCACACCGAGCCACAGCACCCGCGGCGCTGCTGGACGCCGTGCTGGCGCGGCTCACGCACGACGTGGCTCGCGGGGACCTCGAGCCACGCGGCGTGCCCAAGCGCATCGACAACCACCAACATCTCGAGGTGAGCCACACCGAGCCACAGCACCCGCGGCGCTGCTGGACGCCGTGCTGGCGCGGCTCACGCACGACGTGGCTCGCGGGGACCTCGAGCCACGCGGCGTGCCCAAGCGCATCGACAACCACCAACATCTCGAGGTGAGCCACACCGAGCCACAGCACCCGCGGCGCTGCTGGACGCCGTGCTGGCGCGGCTCACGCACGACGTGGCTCGCGGGGACCTCGAGCCACGCGGCGTGCCCAAGCGCATCGACAACCACCAACATCTCGAGGTGAGCCACACCGAGCCACAGCACCCGCGGCGCTGCTGGACGCCGTGCTGGCGCGGCTCACGCACGACGTGGCTCGCGGGGACCTCGAGCCACGCGGCGTGCCCAAGCGCATCGACAACCACCAACATCTCGAGGTGAGCCACACCGAGCCACAGCACCCGCGGCGCTGCTGGACGCCGTGCTGGCGCGGCTCACGCACGACGTGGCTCGCGGGGACCTCGAGCCACGCGGCGTGCCCAAGCGCATCGACAACCACCAACATCTCGAGGTGAGCCACACCGAGCCACAGCACCCGCGGCGCTGCTGGACGCCGTGCTGGCGCGGCTCACGCACGACGTGGCTCGCGGGGACCTCGAGCCACGCGGCGTGCCCAAGCGCATCGACAACCACCAACATCTCGAGGTGAGCCACACCGAGCCACAGCACCCGCGGCGCTGCTGGACGCCGTGCTGGCGCGGCTCACGCACGACGTGGCTCGCGGGGACCTCGAGCCACGCGGCGTGCCCAAGCGCATCGACAACCACCAACATCTCGAGGTGAGCCACACCGAGCCACAGCACCCGCGGCGCTGCTGGACGCCGTGCTGGCGCGGCTCACGCACGACGTGGCTCGCGGGGACCTCGAGCCACGCGGCGTGCCCAAGCGCATCGACAACCACCAACATCTCGAGGTGAGCCACACCGAGCCACAGCACCCGCGGCGCTGCTGGACGCCGTGCTGGCGCGGCTCACGCACGACGTGGCTCGCGGGGACCTCGAGCCACGCGGCGTGCCCAAGCGCATCGACAACCACCAACATCTCGAGGTGAGCCACACCGAGCCACAGCACCCGCGGCGCTGCTGGACGCCGTGCTGGCGCGGCTCACGCACGACGTGGCTCGCGGGGACCTCGAGCCACGCGGCGTGCCCAAGCGCATCGACAACCACCAACATCTCGAGGTGAGCCACACCGAGCCACAGCACCCGCGGCGCTGCTGGACGCCGTGCTGGCGCGGCTCACGCACGACGTGGCTCGCGGGGACCTCGAGCCACGCGGCGTGCCCAAGCGCATCGACAACCACCAACATCTCGAGGTGAGCCACACCGAGCCACAGCACCCGCGGCGCTGCTGGACGCCGTGCTGGCGCGGCTCACGCACGACGTGGCTCGCGGGGACCTCGAGCCACGCGGCGTGCCCAAGCGCATCGACAACCACCAACATCTCGAGGTGAGCCACACCGGGCCACAGCACCCGAGCCACGGACATCATCAGTTGTAGCGCCAGGCACGACTGCCGTTACTAAGCTGCACCATGAGGGTCGCGTTCGTACTCTGGAGTGAAGTCACCATCACGGTCGGGTTTCATCAGTGAGATCTCTATTTTTCAGCAGCTTCGAGTCCCATATTGTATAACATGCACTTTGATTGGATGCTTTCTGGATTTCACACTTTCAACTATGCTTTCCAAAAGTTAATGGAGCTGTGTAAAACCAGGGTCTAAAAATAATACTTTGTGTACTTACCGCTAGCCCTGGTGAAAGATTTTTTAAGCTTACTCTTACTTAGTTGTAGGTAATAATAGTCGTATTTGTCTGCTATAGGCCATCAAGCACATCCTGGAGACGCAGCTGGTGCCGGAAGCGCGTCTGCACGAGATGTTCATGTGCAACGTCACCGACCTCGTGCAAGAGTTCTTCTACATCGCCAGGAACAAGTAAGATCTCATCATATTTGAAAGGAGAAGAAAGAAAAGGCCAATTGAAATCACATCAGACATTTAAATCACATGCATGTCGTGTTATAGTGGAAGACTGCGTTTCCACCAGAGATGCGTTGCACGGAATGTGCTTTTAAGAACTAATAGAATCCCTTCATTTACTTTGCTTTCCTCAGTGAAGCGATTCTGTTCGTTCTTAAAAACACAGTCCACGCTACGCGTCTTTAGTGGAAACGCAACCTTTAAGAAGTTTGTTGACTTATTAATAACCTTATTTGGCTGTGTCAGCCGTTATCATGAAGTTTACCTAGTTCCTTATTACAACTCTTGAATGCAAGTACTAAATGTCTGCGTGTCCAACAAACCTGTATAATGTGCGGTGTATAACTTGCGGCTCCGTTAACCAGAAATCAAGCTCAAAAATGTGACAACCAGTTGCACCGACAATTAAATTGATCAATTGCTTACTTTTTTGGTGTAATTTTGTGCAATTATTATTCTAATAAATCTCTATATATAAAAATGGCTTGCTGTTCGTTAGTCTCGCTAAAACTTGGGAATGGCTGGACCGATTTGGCTAATTTTGGTTTTGAAATATTTGTAATGGTCGAGGGAAGGTTTAAAAGGTGAGTAATGTGAGAAAATGCTGGGAATATAGTAAAAATCTTAATTTTGGTTTCCTCTTAGTAAATGTTACTACATGTCACGTGACACTAAATGTTTGACAACAGAACGAAGTCTGTTGGGACAGCTAGTAAATGAATAAAATGTGTGCAGGGTGCCGCCGGTGAAGTCCGCCAGCGACCCGGCGGCCGAGCTGAAGCTGATCCCCGACCCGCAGTTCCGCCGCCTGCACGCCACCGTCGACATGGACCTGGCGCTGCAGCTTTACAACGTCTACAGGCGAGTACCCACGCTTCTGAACTAAGTTTTTGACTGAAGTTTTAAAGTTTCGGCTCGACTTCACTGTAACTTTGCGGTTATTCCGTGTTAAGCAAGCTGCAGTGTCTGGAGGCCTTAAAATCAAGTATTAGTGAGCGATTTTTCACTCATTAAAAAAACATAACACCCAAAAAACTAATGATAGCTCCTGCTGTAAAATGGCGTGTAAATGAAGAAAAAGTTTGGTATAAAACGATGTCGCCACGCTCGTTCTTCTGCATGCTTAGATATTTGGAACAAAACAACGGCTTTTGATGCGATTTTCACTATCTTTAGAATTACTTCTTCCGAATGGTTTATCGATATAAAATATGCATGTCATGAAAGTAGAGGAGGCGCAAGGTGTGTGTCAGGATCGTAGCAAGTAGAATGGAGTGGTCTCTGCCTACCCCGTTGGGAAAGAGGCGTGATTGTATGTATGTATGCCGCAGCCTTAATGGATCGCTGGTAATGAGTAAATAGTGAACAGTTTGTTCGTGTGCAGGGCGGAGTGCTACGACGAGGACTCGCGGCTAAAGAAGTGCTGCGAGGAGATGAAGCGCAAGCTGGAGCGGCTCAACGACGCCGCCGCCGACGACTGCCGCGCGCATCTCCGCGCCGCCCTAGACAACTGCATCGCAGGGATGAAGTACGATACATTGGCAGCGTTCATTGCTTACTTAGCCCTGAGATGAGCATATGAGCTGATTCAGCTCATTAGGAGCAGTTCCAAGTGGCAATTTTAGGGCTAGTATAATTGTCTTTCGCGCTAAAAAATTAACCATTTAGGCCATTGGCATTGTGCCATTTTGCCATTTTTTTGCATTTGCGCCATTTTGGCGCCAAATAATGACGCGCAACAATCTACCGTCATTTTAGTAAGATTGGATGATAACGCGCACGCGACAGCTCGTATGTCTCCGACACTTGAAGGATTAGAGACGCTTTTCGCATGCTGTAAGCCTAGCATGAACCGATAACGTTTTGGTAATCGAAAAGTAATTGATACTTTTTTTTCTTGATGACATAGGAAAAAGAAAAAAGGTATCGTTTACTTTTCGATTACCAAAACGATAGTGGGTCGTGCTAGACCTACTGAAATGAGCTTTCAACAGTTTCAACATAACCCAGATGGTAAATTATTTGCAATAATTTTCAGTTACTACCGCCTGCAGTCGGACGGGCCGCGCGTACAGGAAGTGAGCGCTGAACATCCGTTGGTGCCTAGGTTAGTGTTCATTTTATCTTTCTATGTCTATTTAAGTATCCTGTGAAACTCACTACAATCTGTATTAACATAGTTTTCAAACGTCTATGTCCAAAATTTTCTTATGCATTTTGATTGGATTCGGAAAGGGATGCCATCTCGAGCGCGATAGATGCCGTGGGTATCGCTTCAGATTAGACTTTAGTGCGTGCGTAGTTAACGTGCCTTTTTCGGACCCTGGATTGGTTTATGGCAGTTTTTCATATATTTTGTAATTTCCTCAAAGGTACTTCACATGGGCATGTCCCGTGGAGACCAGCACCCTGGCGGAGGTGGAGGCGGTCCTGTTCTCTGATTCGGGCGCGCTGTGTATGGCGCACAACGGATGGGTGATGGACGCCGACCCCCTTCAGGACTTCGCCGCTCGGGAGCGCGGGGGGGGCGTCTACCTGCGGCGGGAGCTCATCGCGTGGGGCGACAGCGTCAAGCTCAGGTCAGTGCCGATGTGGCACAGCGGCTGGGAGGGACGCCCACCCGCTGCAGGACTTCGCCGCTCGGGAGCGCGGGGGGGGCGTCTACCTGCGGCGGGAGCTCATCGCGTGGGGCGACAGCGTCAAGCTCAGGTCAGTGCCGATGTGGCACAGCGGCTGGGAGGGACGCCCACCCGCTGCAGGACTTCGCCGCTCGGGAGCGCGGGGGGGGCGTCTACCTGCGGCGGGAGCTCATCGCGTGGGGCGACAGCGTCAAGCTCAGGTCAGTGCCGATGTGGCACAGCGGCTGGGAGGGACGCCCACCCGCTGCAGGACTTCGCCGCTCGGGAGCGCGGGGGGGGCGTCTACCTGCGGCGGGAGCTCATCGCGTGGGGCGACAGCGTCAAGCTCAGGTCAGTGCCGATGTGGCACAGCGGCTGGGAGGGACGCCCACCCGCTGCAGGACTTCGCCGCTCGGGACTTAATCCTAAATGACAGTCGTTAAGCTTAGTCGAAGGCCTTAGGCCAGCTTGATAGCACCTTACGACAAGATTTCTCACTAGCCCCAGACCCCTCCAAAAATCCGCACTACCAACTAATAGGTTGGTTGGTTGAGGTGTGGCCTGTGCCTAGCAGTGGGATCAGCTATGAACGCAGTTGTTTGTTAACGTTTGGCTTCACCTAAATTAAATTTAGGTAAATAAAGAAACCGAAGACTTCTTACCCCGCAAACATAATTGAAGTCAAAAAAAAAACAGCATTGGTCGCCAATTGGTCGCCTGTCCAATGTGTGCGGCGGTTGTTGCATTGCAGTGTGGTTGCAGGTTCGGCGACCGTCCCGAGGACAGCCCGTTCCTGTGGGCGCACATGCGCGAGTACGTGGAGCTGACGGCGGAGGTGTTCGACGGGTTGCGCCTCGATAACTGCCACTCCACGCCGCTGCATGTGAGGAACAATCATTACTATTACATCATCTCATCATCATCGTCATCTTGAGCGCGTTCCGATACAGCGGGACAAAATCGGCTGGTTTAAAAAATTAAATAAAAAATATGTTTTTTGCTCAAACAAATTGTTGTGTCAAGTAGTTATCCGTAGTATAACTAGGGCTAAGTTTATTGACAAGTTCAGAATAGGGTCCATTACCAACCAAATATTTGTAAAGTATATATTTTTTTTCATTTAAGAATATTTTAAAATATAAAAAAAAAAACATAAAACACGTAATAAAATAATTTTTTTATAGAAGACTTATTCACTGGTGTTAAGCAGATAGTAAAAATAACGTTTGTTCCAATGAAAAACAAATGTATAGGTATTATTGTAACGAACGTAGAATAAATAGAATTTTGGAAGTCCAATATCTTTATTCGAATTTACCTGTCCGATGTTTACAACGATGTTCATGAAGCGAAAAATTTGTAACTTGACCTAAAATCTCCATTTATATGCGAGTCCAGTTATAATCTAGTATTTCCCGGCCCTCTGTATTAGCCCAAGTAGAGGCTGTGCAAATGACGCGTTCACGTGTGCTAAACGCGTCGATTGAAAAGGACGGAACTCTCACTTTCTCCCTCGCACTTATCACACGCGCGGGTCCAGCCGCGTTCACTTGTTATATCAGTAGGTCTAGCACCAATCGCTAACGTTTCGGTAATCGAGAAGTAAACGATACTTTTTTTTCTTAGGACATAGGAAAAAGAAAAAAAAAGTATCATTTACTTTTCGATTACCAAAACGTTAGCGGTTCGTGCTAGGCCTACTGGCCAAGCTGTAAGAGTGTCCCTTGTCGTTCGGTGGCCAGGTGGCAGAGTACATGCTGGACTGCGCGCGCAACGTGAAGCCGGAGCTGTACGTGGTGGCCGAGCTGTTCACCAACGCCGACCACGTCGACAACATCTTCGTCAACCGCCTCGGGATCACTTCGCTCATTAGAGGTCGGTAACTTTAGCTTTTTGTTAAGTGATGATTAAACATGTTATGTATTTCTTTCTGTTTTTTTTTGGCTTTGCTTAGTTGACATTTTAGTTCATATTTATATCTTCATTTGAATGTTTTTTTGTTTAATTACGTTTTATAATTATCTCCTGAGCTGGCGTTGATCGAGCGTGGAGTATTCCCTAAATTATATGAAGCACTGCACTGTAAATAACGCTGTCTGTCCGCTTCTTTAATTCTAATTCATATGCCACCCTCGAAACGAAATGACAAAATGGTGGCAAGGTTGTGGCGCGAGCACACTTTAGCCCCTCTCCCAGTATGTAACTACCAATTATTAAATACTAACCTAGTTGCGGCGCACCGCTTATGTTTCTCTTCGACGCTGCTCGTGCATGTTAGCGAACAAAATTAATTGTTATTTTTCCGTTCTAATCAGTTATTTTTTATCAGTTGAAAGCAATGATATTATAATACAAATACGTAGATAGGTGACTTGTGCTTAGAAAGTGGCACCCGAAATCAGGACTTTTGACTACCTGAGCAAAGCATTGACAGTTTGAGAAAACACTGCGCAACATGACTGTATCTGACGCTCTAGTAAATAATCATGCTATCTGGTTCATACGGTCAAATCATAGGTGCGTACGCCAGGGGACAATTTCTGACTTCGCGTCAGTACTGACGTTATGTCAGTACTGATATTTTTATCACTTTTTCAATATCATTGGTAGTGAGTGTATGCGTATGTATGTTGTAGAGGCGATGAGCGCATGGGACTCACACGAGCAGGGTCGACTAGTGCACCGCTTCGGTGGTCGAGCCGTGGGCGCGTTCCTGCCGCGCCGCCGCCGCGCCGCGCGCCCCGCCGTCGCAAGGGCCATGCTACTGGACCTCACGCACGACAACCCGTCGCCTCTAGACAAGAGGTAGGTGGGGCCCAAGGGGGTCCGGCACTTTCAAACTTTAATATTTTACAGCGCTCTGAATTGGTGTCTGCGCACTAATAGCACAAGGCGTTACTACGTGAATGACAATACAATTTTCCCAGCGCACAACATATGTGAAACATCAGATGAGACACACATCTGAATAGTATTTGCGGGACCGAATGCCGAACACTGTTCGCGAGGTCCCAGTGCCTGTGTACCGCATATAATTCGTTATTATACTTTTTCCTAGTGGCTTTAATTGGATTTGAAAGTAATTGGTCTAGTTGTAGTATAAAATATTAAGCTGGACTCAATTAGAGGGGGATTGAGCCAGAGAAAGTAAGGGTTAGGGAGGACAGTTTGTTCTAGGCCCGTCGGGGGTATCTAAGTTAGACATCTTTGCACCCTTTTGGGGCAAGTTCACCACAAAACAGGGAGGAACGGCGAAGATGCGCTTGTTCCTAGCCCGTAAGCAACACTTGAAACATGAAATCAGGAAATATCCCTTAAATATCTCCTTTCCTAGAGGGTGGCACAGCCTACCTACACCCTAGGTAAAAATAAATGGGTAACCGTACACCCAAACTAAATGCACAAATATCCGCACCAACCACACTAATTATTCGGTTAAAACACTCTGCCGAGGTTCTAAATTGGCAAAGGGAAATTACACATCAAAAATACAAACTCCTAGGCATGACCAGCAAAAGATTTAAACCCGCCGGCCATGACACTACCTCCTTAGTTATTTATTTTTTCTTTACCGACGCGGCTTCGGAACGCACAGCCTACAGATAATGGTGCGACACACTCGCGCCGAATTAAACTAATTATCCAAATTTTGTAATTATTAATAATTTAATAAATTATGTTTAATGTACGAAGGCAACAGCTAGATGGCGTTATCCGTCAATGAATCGCGCAAGCATTGCGTTTTCTCAATAAATACAGACGGCTGAGGAAGTTGGCGATTGGCACCGCCAGAGTCATGAGTCCTGAGTCTGAGTCGAATCAAGAGACCAATAGACGGTGCTGTTGCTCTGCTGAAAAACGGGCATTACAGTACTACAATGGCGCCCGAACATACTTTAGGAGGCTCAGGGGTCCTTAATTGTCCTATTTTCTGGTCCCATAACGCTCAGAAAATATTGTTGGTCGACTGTCGGGGAACTTTTTTTTTTCTATTTTGGTGTAAAAATGTGCTAAAGTATGTTTGTTTTCATGTTATTGATGCTTCTAAACAGCAAACCAATAAAATAATTAACAAAAGTAACAATATTTGATGAATAAAATGTGAATTTTGAAAAATGTATGAACTTGGCGGCTTCATGGAATTAACTTGTTGAATTTTCTTTGAAAAGGTACAAATAATTGGAGTTTTAACAGTGAATTAACTTTGAAAAGATTAAATTTAAAAAACTGAGTGTGCATGTTTGGAGGTTATTTTACTTTGATTTTTGTGATTTGTTTCTTGAAACCACAGGAATAGTGTAGGAAGCAATTTTAAATGTAATAAAAAGAGGTTCACTAACACAAGCACTGTGCATTTGTCAAGACAAGATTGATTTTATGCAAAAAATCTCTTCATTGTTATTCTGAAAAGTAAGTTGTGATTTTGTTGTTTTCAGCGTGTAGGACAGGGTATATTACAGTTTTGCAATTGTCTGAGCATGGTTACACTGCATTAGTGGTTAAATAATAGAAATAATAGAGATTGTTGGTGATTTTAGTAAAATATCTGCAAGGAAAAGTTAAGGGAATAAAGATATTCAGCGTTAGAATGATATTTATTTCCTACAATATCTTGAAAATTACACATGTTTTGGTTTTGATTATGTCCAATAATGGCAGTTCAGCACTAATGTTTGGAATATATTGATTTCCTGTGATCCTTTTGTTGTTGGCAGCGTTGACTTGTGTGATTTTAAACATTTTATAAATATGTGACACTTGTCTTCATAACCTCATGTGTTTTGGCAAATAATACAACAAATGCAAGGCTTGAGTAGTCTTGATGGTCACTTTTCTGCATTTTCTTTGATTCTTAACCTCCAGTCAAGCAATTTCATATGAAATAATTGTAAACAAATTCACTTTAACATTCCTGGAGGACTCCATTATGTCAGGCCTTATTTTGACCTGAAAAGCTTATTTTGTTCCTGAAATCGTATTCTGTCAGTTTTGCAGCGTCTTATAAGTTAGTTATCAGTGGATTATTGGTAAATTTTTGGTATTTTGTCAAGCAATGAACATGGTACAATCTTGTTTATGTATGAATAGTCTTAATGTTGAAAATTTTGATGTCAAAGTGACAAGTAATGATAGATGGTTTTGTCTTTGGTAAATGCACAGATAAAAATAGAAAGAAGTTATTCATTTACTAGTAACAAGAATTAATATTTTGGAACAAGCAAGTTGCATAATAGTTAATCGATACTAGACTTAATTAGGAGTAATGTGAAATAAGTCATAAATATAAAAAAAAAAACTGATAAAAAAAAAACAAATAAAAAAAAACAAATCCAAGTACCGTTCAAAGTTACGGTACCTATTAAAAGTCATATTATAGTGAAGTTTTAGTGTGTAAGGAAATGGTTGCGGTCCGAATTTTGTTTGCTGTAGAATAAATCATAAGCTGGAAGAAAATGAAAATAAAAATAATTAAAAATAAAAAAAAAGTACTGTACAAAGTCACGTACTTAGTGTAAAATAGTGTTTAAGATGATGGTTTTCTTTTATTCATCAATCACCGTGAGTGTGGCGGTCGACCGAATACCCACTCCGCCGTTCTTCCTGGCGTGCCGTAGAAATCGGCTGTAGGATAAAGCACCAATTACCACCGTAATCTGTTTATTTATTTATTATTATTCCGCAAAGGTGCTTTGGGGTATGCATTTGCCTGTGTGCTCGCGCGTGTGTTAAGTGGGAGTTTTGTTCTTTCCCCTTGTTTTCTAAATTCATTCGTTTGTCTACGAGACGACTTTCGTGTTCTACTGTTTTATACCCCCTTCTTGGTTGGCAGCCTCCGCTGGGACCACCATCAAACGTGTGCTTGGCTATTTAATGGTTTTTGTCCATCCAAGATGTTCCTGCGTTCCCATTGTTTGGATCGTACTGGGGCCACCGCTGATTATTTCGCTCGCCGATGGCAAATGTAACCATCGGTAAATGGGTGTTTAGTTATAGCTTATGGTGGCAGTGAATCATTCCGTCGTTTCTGCATCGAATATTAAGTAAATTGATTATTAATTTGTGTTACACACGCGCTCACCCCCAATTAAAATTGCGACTATTTACAGGAGTATTTGATCACTGACACCTTGTATCGCATACTCCCGTACATATTATTATCTGTGTATCGTATCTTATCGTGCCCCGGTAGCTGTAGTCTCCGATTTTATATATTTTTTTTGGTAACTTTAATTTTTAAATTCAGTAAACTCGAATAGAGTATGATCATATTATTAAATTACATTGTACCTAACATCGGTAGCTATTCGACTCCGATTTTAATGAGTGTTGTGGGTGTTAATTCTATGGAACCGAATACAGTTCTTATATACCTTGTATATGTACGTCGTTAGCGGAAGGCTTACGATTTTGTTTTTTTTTAAACTTGAACTTCAAAAACAACTAAGGTTATGTTTGATGATATACACCTATCCATAGGGTGTGTATAAACAGTGTTTCTTCATATTTCGAAGAGTTTTATTTTTGCTCCGGCTGTAGGTACGGACGAGGGCGTCCGGCGAATTCCCTGCGTGAATTCTGACGTGGTTGGGGGGATACTGTAATGCCCGTTTTTCAGCAGAGCAACAGCACCGTCTATTGGTCTCTTGATTCGACTCAGACTCAGGACTCATGACTCTGGCGGTGCCAATCGCCAACTTCCTCAGCCGTCTGTATTTATTGAGAAAACGCAATGCTTGCGCGATTCATTGACGGATAACGCCATCTAGCTGTTGCCTTCGTACATTAAACATAATTTATTAAATTATTAATAATTACAAAATTTGGATAATTAGTTTAATTCGGCGCGAGTGTGTCGCACCATTATCTGTAGGCTGTGCGTTCCGAAGCCGCGTCGGTAAAGAAAAAATAAATAACTAAGGAGGTAGTGTCATGGCCGGCGGGTTTAAATCTTTTGCTGGTCATGCCTAGGAGTTTGTATTTTTGATGTGTAATTTCCCTTTGCCAATTTAGAACCTCGGCAGAGTGTTTTAACCGAATAATTAGTGTGGTTGGTGCGGATATTTGTGCATTTAGTTTGGGTGTACGGTTACCCATTTATTTTTACCTAGGGTGTAGGTAGGCTGTGCCACCCTCTAGGAAAGGAGATATTTAAGGGATATTTCCTGATTTCATGTTTCAAGTGTTGCTTACGGGCTAGGAACAAGCGCATCTTCGCCGTTCCTCCCTGTTTTGTGGTGAACTTGCCCCAAAAGGGTGCAAAGATGTCTAACTTAGATACCCCCGACGGGCCTAGAACAAACTGTCCTCCCTAACCCTTACTTTCTCTGGCTCAATCCCCCTCTAATTGAGTCCAGCTTAATATTTTATACTACATAGTGAATATTGTTTTTTTTTTGATTCGATCTAAAAAACAGCGAGACCATTTTTGTGCCAGCATGTCTACTAAGATATAATGAATTATATGAATCTGACGCAGTAAACTGCAATCTAATTGTTGTTCATATTAAAACGTTACTTTCAAACTCAAACTCAAACTCAAACTCAAGCGTTTATTTGCTAAGAACATAGTAAATATAAAGATTGAAGAAGTACTGACTTATAAGATGTAATAGTTGTAACAAAGGTAACTGTGTGTAGGAGCGTGTTCGACGTGCTGCCGACGGCGGGCATGGTGGCCATGGCGTGCTGCGCGACCGGCAGCACGCGCGGGCTGGACGAGCTCGTGCCGCATCACGTGAGTATACCACCGAGCTTACACTTACGCAACTTGATATACGATTATAGGTGAACGCTCATAGCTGTTGAGACGGAAACTTTCTGGGTGTATGGTTTCCCATACACAGAGTATACGCAGAGTGGTGGCCCTTTCAGACTCTCCTTATTTATGGTACTCGTTTTAACGGATAAGACAGAACCTTATGCATTGTTCACATATAGGCACCGCGTAATGTTCAACGTTTCAAGTGTTTTCTATTGATAGTACAAGCGGGTTAGGAAGAATCCACGTTATTGCTAGCAACCACAAAGACGCAAAGACTTAAAGAGGGCGTTTACTGTGTAGATGGAGTGCCTTACAAACGGTCAGCTTTCTAACCGTACATAATTAAGATAAAAAATTGAATAAGCTAGATAAATCAAGCATGATACTTCAAAAATAAAGTTATTTTATCTGTTTGCAGATCCACGTGGTAGACGAGAACCGACTGTACACGGAGTGGGGCGACGAGGGCGAGGGTCGCGTCAACGCCTCCACAGGTTGCTCTCCAATTTATACATAGTACACAGCGAAATTCTGAGTATTTTTGTCTGGCATTAGCTTACTCGTCTTTAAGCACGCTGCAGATTTTACGTATGATTTGTTCTTGAGGGTTTCACGAAGCAAAACATATTTTGGCGTTTGGACCGTCGAAATTTGAAAAGAAATTACTAAAATTATGTCAGATCAGGATTAAGAACGTGTTTTCATTTACATTATTATTTTGTAAAACTGCAAATTATAATTTTTATAATTAATACTACTAAATTTAACCTACATTACGGTAACTAAAATTGTTTTCTTTTCTTAAATTACGAATTTATTAACCCTCTTCATTTCAATGAACTAAGAGCATGCTGTGCCCACATGCTAAGAGTTATGGACTAGCTCTCAATTTTTTTTTGTATTGCCTTAATGACTAACTTGTTTTGTAAGCCTTTAATAAATATATAAACTCATGGCAAAACAAATAAATATAAATCAGAGCCTTGGCTTGTCACTACTACATAAATGTATAAATGTCAATGTTTGTCGCAGGTGTAATCGCCGCTCGCCGCGCGCTCAACGACTTGCACGCCGAGCTGGCCCGCAGCGGCTACTCGCAGGTACCTACCTACATTACTCAGAGACAACTAACTAAGAATAAGAATACATTTATTGACCATAAAACATATTACACAGAATTACAATAACGGTGGTCTCTGCACTAAGCTTGAAGCTTGGCTCGCAGCAAACCGAAAATCATAAAAGATCTTTACCTTAGAACTAATTCGAAGACACCGGTTCAGAGTCAACAAATTTTTGGGGGTCGAAATCGCTCGCGTCCGTATGTTGTACCCTCGAGACCATACACGTGACCCCTGGGTGGTGCCAAACGAGCGATAACTTCCTGGTGGTAGGCTTCGGCCGCGGCTAGTTACCACCGCCAAGGCAAAGACACGTCGCCAAACGTTATTCAACGTGTTCCGGCGTGATGCCTTGGGAGCCCTTACGAGAGGTTGGGTCTGGACTGTTGCGCTGCGCCGAGAAACCGGGTGCAACGAGGCGGTGCCAATGTTCCGGAAGCCTCATCTTGGAGAGCAGCGGGATCCGAAGCACGGTTTTTCCGCTGGCCGACCGCAGTTAGTAGGGGGCCCAAGTAGTAGGCCAGCCACCTATGAAAGGCTGCCCCGCCAACTCGCGAAAAATCCCAGAATGCTCCATCGTGCCGGTTGGCGACCGGATGACAGGACCCGATGGCCATTCTGGGGGGTTCGGGCGTCCCCGCGGTCTCCAGATGAGTCTCCCAGTGGCGCGGCGGTGCCGCTTACGTTGCTGGGTTGACGGTGCGCGCCTTGTCCAACTGCCTTCCTCTCGCCTATTCACTCTTCCCAACCCCAACAAATGACAAAGTACAGAAAAAATAAGAGGTTTCTACAGCGGAAGCACGTCCTGTCGCTCCAAGTGCACCTCTGCAACATTCGAGGCCTGCACTCAAATCTCGTTGCAGTCCACCACCACCTTGAGACTGATAAGCCTCACCTGCTGTTTGTCACGGAGACGCAGATCAGGTGTCCGTCTGACGCGGCGTATCTACACTACCCAGGGTATACCCTGGAGCACAAATTCAAACAACGCTCCGGCGTGTGCGTATATGCTCGCGATGACATCTGCTGCCAACGTCTCCGTAACCTTGAAAGACCCGGTTTTTCTGTCCTGTGGGTTTTGGTGCATACAGGCATGGAGAAAATTCTCTATGCATGTGTCTACCGGTCGCACAGCGGGGATCAGGAGACAACCAAACTTTTTGAGTACCTCGGTGCTTCGGCTGACATAGCCCTACATCGGTATCCGTCTGCGCAGTAAGTGTTTCTGGGGGATTTTAACGCCCACCATCGTGATTGGTTGTACCCATACCAGAACACTGACCATGCTGGAAGAGAGGCGCTGAGATTCTCCTTGTCGCTAGATCTCACGCAGCTCATAAAGGAGGCCACGCGCATACCAGATGTCTCTAGCCACACACCGAATTGCCTAGACCTTCTGCTGACTACAGATCCAGACCGCTATTATGTGTCGGTTGCCGCTCCTCTTGGCAGTTCTGACCATTGTCTGGTGAAGGCTGTGTCGAACTACTCCCCGCCCGATCCCAGCCCTAGAGGCACAAGGCGGATGTGGCGATACAAGTCGGCGGACTGGGATGAGATGCGGCATTTCTTTGCATCTTATCCTTGGCAGCAAGCTTGCTTCTCTTCTGGCGACGCATCGGAATGCGCTGACGCTATCTCAGAGGTGATTTGTCGGGCTATGGAGTATTTCATTCCATTTTCCGACGTATCCCTCGAAAGCCGAGCTCCCCGATGGTGCAACACCAATTGCGCTGCTGCTGAGGCGGCAAAGCAATCGGCGTACCGAGCCTGGGCTGATGCTCGCGCGCGTAAAGCCTCCGATATCAGCGTAAAGAAGAGAGCCTATAACGCAGCTGCCAAGTCCTGCAAAAAGGTACTCAGAAAGACTCGGTTTGACCGTGTGTGCCGTATTGGAGCCAAACTTGCCTCTTGCCCATCGGGAAGCAAGGCTTTTTGGTCCTTGGCTAAGTCGGTCGAATCGAATTTTTGCCGCTCATCGCTACCGCCACTGTTGAAGTCTGACGGATCTCTGGCTCACTCTGCTGAAGAGAAAGCAAATTTATTTGCTGCTCTTTTTGCAAGCCATTCGCGTCTTAGTGCTGGAAGCCAAATACCACCTATATTACCCCCATGCGACTCAGTTTTGCCTGAGTTCCGCATCCGCCAGAAAGAGGTACTAAAAACGCTTCGCACTCTTGACGTGAATAAAGCCAGCGGTCCTGACGGGATTCCTGCAGTGGTCTTGCGGAATTGTGCGCCCGAGTTGTCTCCTGTACTGACACGCCTGTACCGCCTCTCTCTAGCAACGGGACAAGTTCCCAAGTCTTGGAAGCTTGCCAACGTGCAACCTGTGCCCAAAAAGGGCAGTCGAGCCGACCCTGCCAACTATAGGCCAATTGCAATTACCTCCATACTTTGCAAAAGTATGGAACGTGTAATTAACAACCGGCTCCTGGCGTACCTTGAGGACAACAGTCTGCTCAGTGATCGTCAGTACGGTTTTCGCCGAGAACGATCAACTGGTGATCTTCTTGCGTACGCCACTCACTTATGGGGCGAAGCCGTCGAGAATCACGGTGAGGCTCTTGCCGTCTCTCTTGACATCTCAAAGGCGTTTGACAGGGTTTGGCACGATAGCCTTAAAAGCAAGCTTCCATCATACGGAATTCCCACCGCACTTTGTGCCTGGATATCTGACTTCCTGAGTGAACGGTCAATAAGGGTAGTCATTGATGGCTGCTCTTCCGACCAACTGGCTATAAATGCCGGAGTTCCTCAGGGGTCTGTTCTCTCTGCAACATTATTCCAGCTGCACATCAACGATCTGCTGTGCCCAGGTATCTTCGGATACGCAGACGATAGCACCGTTACAGAGAGATATATGTCCAGCGCTCGCACTAGTCCGGCTGAGACTGAGTCCCTTGGAGAGGCTATGGTAGAGCGGATGAACTCAACGTTAAAAGCAGTGTCCGACTGGGGCGAAGCTAATCTCGTTGAGTTCAACGCCAGCAAAACCCAGGCGTGTCTATTCTCCGCCAAACGGAGTCCCTTTAACTCAACTCCTACTTTCCTGAATGCACCTATACCGATTACCAACCACCTCGAGCTCCTTGGTATAAATCTTTCGTCTAGCCTCAACTTTGGAAGTTCTATTGAGTCTAAAGCAAAAACCGCTGCCCAGAAACTTGGCATCCTCTTCAAGGTTAGGCGGTACTTCACACCGGAACAGCTGTTACAACTGTACCAAGCACAAGTTCGGTCGTGTATGGAGTACTGCTGCCACCTCTGGGATGGCTCTGCCAAGTATCAGCTGGATGCATTGGACTCAGTAGACCGAAGAGCCAGGAGACTGATAGGTGACGATACGCTCGTTGGAACCAAACTCCAGAGTTTGGAGCATCGGCGTAAAGTTGCCTGTTTATCGGTTTTTTATAAGGTGTATTTCGGAGAGTGTGCGCACGAACTTCATGACCTTATCCCACCCTCCACTTTCTACCACCGGACCACTAGACGCCGTGAGGGATTTCACCCCCATGTGGTCGACTTTCCAGCGGTCCGAACTAAGCGGTTTGGGGCTTCCTTTCTGGTCCGCACCGCTAGGGAGTGGAACGCCCTCCCTGCGTCTGTGTTTCCGGATACATACAACCTTGGTGTCTTCAAGGCAAGAGTGAATAGGCATTTTCTGGGTAAGCGTGTTACACCTTCGACCTCGTCATCGCTTACCATCAGGCGAGACTGAGGTCAAACGCAAACCCATTTTAAATAATAAAAAAAAAAATGTATACAAAATATGATTTAAAAGAAAACAAACTAAAATAACAAATTACAAAAACAATTAACAAATCAACTTTGCCATTTGAAAACTACTTTTGGCTAACTTATACATTCTTGATATCTTGATAGGTGTACGTGGATCAGATGGACGCTGATGTCGTGGCTATCACTAGACACGAGCCAAAGACTAGAAAAGTACGTAATAAATTATCTTTACTTTTTATTCAATTTGTGTAATGTATAACCCATAGATTTAGAATATAGAAGATGAAAAAGACTGTTTAAATATGAGAACAAAAAATATTTTTTGTGTTGTTTTAGAATTCTGCGTGACTCAATTCTAAAAAGGATTCTAATAACGATTTTAATATTTTTTATCAGAATTGAATTTAGCTAAATTGTTTAATGTATTTCGTGGGTGGTCTTTTTTTTTGCGCTATGTCTGTCTGTGGTAGAATCAAAAGTCGTGTAGTGATTGATAACGTAACTCCAGTCAGTGATCCTGGTGGCGTTCACGGCGTTCAGCGCGCCGGACGCGGGCGCGGGCGGCCGCTACGTGAAGCCGCTGCGCTTCGAAGGACAGCTCGATGAAATTGTACTGGAGGCCTCTCTCTCACACGTCGACCACAAGTACGTGCATTGCAGTCTCTTTTCCTACTTTTGGATGTAGTATCATAAGAAACGTAAAGCTAAATTATGTAAAGGAGGATAATAAGATATACTTTATTGCACTGAACAGTCACAAATACATTACAAGATATGTATTGAGTGGCACAACAACAAACAATTTCACTTTTTATAACATTGATTTAACACTTTATTCTTTAAGTATTCATTTCGAGTGATGTACAGTTCCGTGGTCATCTGGAAGTTAAAGGCAAACTAGCCGCGAAGAAGGTTGGGGTGCTTAATAAAGCCAAGCGGTATTTCATGCCATCTCAGCGCCTTCAGCTTTATAAGGCACAAGTGAGGCCTCATGGAATACTGCTGCCATCTTTGGGCTGGAGCACCCCAATATCTTCTGCTTCCATTTGACCGCATACTGCGTCGAGCAGCACGAGTTGTCGGTGACCCTGATCTCCAATCGCCTTGACCCTTTGGCCCTGCGAAGAGACGTAGCGTCTCTGTGTATTCTTTACCGAATATACAACGGGGAGTGCTCTGAGGAACTATTTAATCTTATACCGGCTGCTCACTTCCATCATCGTACGACACGCCATAAGTCCAAATTTCATGCCCATCATCGGGATGGTTGGCGTTCGTCCACAGTGCGTTTCACACGCCATTTTCTTCCGCGTACGTCAAGGATATGGAATGGTCTCCCAGCGGCGGTGTTTCCGGAGAGATACGACATTGGGGCCCTCAAGAAAATAGCGTATTCCTTTCTAAAAGGCAAGCAACACAGCGGCGGCACCAGTGATGGTGTTGCGGTTGTCCATGGGCTGAGGTGATCACTTCCCATCAGGTGACCCTCAAGCTCGTTTGCTCCCTCTTACATAAAAAAAAAAATGGACAAAAGTGGCATCAGTATAGCAAACATATTTTCATTAGAGTTGACAATAGCTTATGAAGTTTACTGAAATTGTGTCTGAGGCGATAATGAGCGGATTTAACGTGAGTTCCAGTATATATTTTTCGAATTCAATAAAATAGTGAACGTAAAATCACATTGTGGTTCGTTCGCACTATGTTGTTGAGTGACAACACGTAGGGACTAACAATTCTATGCTTGTGTACGTTGACATAAAGTTAACTCCGAATGACATTGCAGATCCGGCGGTGCGGCGCTGCGGGGGGCGGGGCCGCACGCGCGCCACTCGCGCTTCGTGAACGGTCTGAGCGAGTACGAGTGCTACCTGCGGCGCGCCGTCCCGCTCGCACAGTCCGCCGTGTTCGCGCACGAGCGCACCGAGGGCGCGCACACCGTGCTCGAGTTCCGCCCGCTGCTGCCCGGCACCGTCGTCGCTGTTAGGGTATGTATTTATGCTGATAGACCTCAAATAAACCTTATAGAAAACAAGAGCACAAGATTACAATATTTTAGCGTGCGCGTCCCGCGGTTAGGGGGCTAGGGCAGAGGCTGGATAGAAACGTAAATTTTATATTTTTTTATGTTGCCATGCTAACACCAATGCCTTTTAAAAAAGTCGACTTGCAACATGTGTAGCTGCGGGTGAAGTTCATTTTTGATATGAGTGTCTTTAGCAGCTAGAAAACCAGCAACCAGTGTGTTCGGGGAAGAAATAAAATCCTCGAATTTGTAATAGGTCCTTTTGGGTGTATCAGTGGAATGATAAGTTGTACGTCTGATCTTGCTGCCGGTCGGATTCGAAAAGGGCCGATGAAATGGGCGATGCTGCGTCGACGCGGCGTACACGCCGCCCGCGCCTCTCCTACAGTTGTGTTCAATATTTTTGTCTTTTGTTTTTAGCTTAGGGAAATACAAATGTATTTCTATTTTTTGAATTCTAAATTTTACAAATAGTGAACTTAATGCTCGAAATGTTTTCTACAGTTTAATCCTTGGGCGAGCCATAAATGTCGGGCTAAAAATGAATGACCGAAATATATTTTTTTTCGTTGTATAGCTACAGTGAGTACCATTTCAGGTGTCGCCAAGTGCGGCGCACCGTGCGGCCCTGACGGCGCTAGCTCGTCCGCTAGAGGCGCTGGAGGCGGGCGTGCCGGACGCGCTGGGGCTTGAGGCCGCGCTGGCGGACCTGGAGCTGGTTGACTACAACGCGCTGCTGTACCGCTGCGGCGCCGAGGAGCACGAGGCCAACGGCGGCGGCGTCTACGACGTGCCCGGCTTCGGGCCGCTCGTCTACGCCGGTCTGCAGGTACCCGCCATCCACCGCACACCCACTAGGCTTCTGGAGTCTGGCTACAGATCAGAATTATACATCTTATAATGGGAATCCATCACCCATCAGTTACGACCTTTTCCGTGAGCTGTCAAGCGACAACGTTACTTATTGGTTAATACTCCTATTGACCGCGAAGATAGTGTAAAAGTTAGGCGATAGGTGGTGCCGCACCAACCACTTTGCTTTCTGACCATACATTTTGGCTTGAAGGACAAGCTGGAATCCAAGCATTTCTCGGCTAATGGCTGCTACGCGGTAACATGTAGCAGCCATGAGCAGAGAAATGCTTAGCGCATTATACTGACAGTTTGATATAATAACTCTATCAACACTGTTTTGTTTTCATGACGAAACACACAGTTCGCGTAGTGTATCTCTAATTGAGTTGATGCGATACTCCTTTGACAATTTTTATAACTTTTACTTTACCTTTATTTTACTTTACTTTTATTTTACTTTACTTTAACTTTTAGTTAAAGGAGGTGCCCGTGGCGCAGTTGTGACAGTGATCGGCGACGATCGCTAGTGTAAAGCAACGCACGCCGGGTCGGAAATGGGATGGGTGACCACCCCGACCGAAATTTAGTGATGTGTATTTCGGGCATCTCCGTGCTTCGGAAGGCACGTTAAGCAGTTGGTCCCGGTTGTCGTCGCCAGATGTCAGTCGTTAAGCCTAGTCAGAGGCCTTAGGGGGCGGCTTGATAACATCTGACATTAAGGTTGCTCACTAACCTTACACCCCTCCAACAACCCGCACTAAGCCAGCGTGTTGGAGTATGGCTCATTCCACCTCATAGTTGAGGTGAGGCCTGTGCCCAGCAGTGGGACGTATATAGGCCGCTTATGTATATGTTAACTTTTAGTTAAATATTTGGAAAACGGTCTCTTCATAAAATCTGTATAAACCGACTTGACTACTCTATAATAAATCAAGAGAGGCTTGCAGAGGAAATTTCACTCCGTCAACACTTTCTGTTTTCATGACGAAACACACAGTTCGCGTAGTGTGTCTCTAAATGATTGCCCTTACTCCCCAGGGCGTAGCGTCGCTGCTAGCGGAGATCCGCCCCAGCGACGACCTGGGCCACGCGTTGTGCGAGAACCTGCGCCTGGGCGACTGGCTGCTGGAGTACCAGTGGAAGCGGCTGGAGCGCGAGCCGCGGCTGGCGGGCGTGGCGGCGCGGTACAGAGAGATACTGCGCCCGCTCAGCGACCTGCCGCGCTTCCTGGTACCCGCCGCTGCTGATGCGCTGCTCACTGGACTCTACCAGGTCAGACACAAGGCTCATACTTGTATGGCGTCGCTGCTAGGAACCTGCGCCTGGGCGACTGGCTGCTGGAGTACCAGTGGAAGCGGCTGGAGCGCGAGCCGCGGCTGGCGGGCGTGGCGGCGCGGTACAGAGAGATACTGCGCCCGCTCAGCGACCTGCCGCGCTTCCTGGTACCCGCCGCTGCTGATGCGCTGCTCACTGGACTCTACCAGGTCAGACACAAGGCTCATACTTGTATGGCGTCGCTGCTAGGAACCTGCGCCTGGGCGACTGGCTGCTGGAGTACCAGTGGAAGCGGCTGGAGCGCGAGCCGCGGCTGGCGGGCGTGGCGGCGCGGTACAGAGAGATACTGCGGCCGCTCAGCGACCTGCCGCGCTTCCTGGTACCCGCCGCTGCTGATGCGCTGCTCACAGGACTCTACCAGGTCAGCGACTTAGCTAATACCGGTACTCAATTACCAAACATCATTCGACGATTTTTTTTGAGCGGATAACAGGTCATGTCATATCATAGATGACTTTACGGCACTTTCAATCACTTAGGTATAATTTGATTCTTTCCGAAAATCGCCGTGTGCCTATTTATATCCGATGAGGTTTAGAATTCCGGCCACGAAAAAGCAGGAATTATGTGAAAAAAGTGTCGTTAGTCCTCAAAATAAGTTTTTTGATGTGGATCGGAGATATAAAAACAAGATGGCGGCCTTTTTTGAAACATCAACTTTTTTGTCTGAGGTGCTGAATTTAATCTTTTTTAACTGGGTGCTGCCATGTCAAAATGGGCATTTTCAAAAAATAAAATTTTAAAAAAAGAACGCCCCCAGGCCGCCATCTTGGATTGAAAAACGGGTTTTAGAGTGTTTTTTGCGAAGCCATAGTGAACGGAGTTTTTGTTCGACTTTCAAAATTTTTGCTGATGAGTGCTGCTTGTATAGACCACTTGACATCCTGATCCACAGATTATAAAAATCCGAGATGGCGGCGGCGTTGGCGGCCATTTCGTTCCGATCAGCGAAATCGACCATTTTTGAAGCCATTTTTCTGGTGGATGGCAACACTTGAGCGTTTTTCATAATATGCACCGATTGTGGATAATTTATTCTAGTATTACAACAAATGTGAATTTCTACCAAATTTATTTTAGTTTTTGGGATAGGGCCCGGGAAAGTCGAAATGGCATGGCATTTTTACGGCTTTAACGCTAACACTGTCACTTGGTTAAGTAGTTATTTTCAACACCGGACCCAGCGCGTTGCATTGAGTGACGCGGAAGGCGGTACTCCGTTATCAGAATCCAAAATCGTGAAACGAGGGGTCCCCCAAGGGTCAATATTGTGTCCATTACTGTTTATTATTTATAGTGCTGACGTCATTGAAAACATAAAAAAACTGTAAATATCACCTGTACGCCGACGACATTCAAATTTATCTATAGACTAGGCCTAGTGAAGTACGGACAGCTGAAAGGCTGATAAATGACGACCTTGAACGCATTGCTGATTGGGCAGACTCTAACTCATTGGTATTTAACGGGAACAAGTCAAAGTATCTAGTACTGGGTTCAAAGGAGATCAGGAAAATAATAAATAAGGGCATTATTTATTTATTAAAATCATTCATTCATTCATTCATAGACAGAGTAAGTGAAGCTAGGAATTTAGGTCTCATAATGGACGAGGAACTACGTTTCGAAAAGCACTTAAACAATAGGTATCATTAGTGGTTGCTTCTACCGGCTGAAGATGCTTTATCAAATCAGAAACTTCATTAATACGGAGAATCGTATCAAACTGTGTGATTCCTTCGTGCTTTCAAGATTTAATTACATGTATGTAGTCTACGGTCCGCGTCTCTTATCCAGGACGCAAAAAGCAATTCAACGTGTGCATAATGCTTGTGAATGTAAATAAAAAATTTTTTTTGGAAGGGGTCACTTTGAAAGTCTCTTGAGGGAGTTGTGAGGAAGATAGAAAAAAACTAATGATACCGTTTTCCGTGATATATAACTGAGATTGCACGAAAAGTCTAAAATGTCAAGAATTCAATATAGCAGGTACACAGGCGGCCATTCAAAAAAAAAAAATGTTTACCAAAGTTGTTTTTTCAGGTAGTTTGCGTCATGTAACTAGGTTTTTTGACAAGTTTAGTGAGATCTACAGCATGGTGAAAAAAATTGCTCAATTTTCAGGGTAATTTCTGAGATTTACCCAAAAAACTAAATTGCTTTAATTTAAGAAAAATGTAGGGCGAACCCCGGAGCGTCTCTCGGCGACTACTTAAGTAACTGCGCGAAGCCGAAGGCTGAGCGCCCCCATTAACCAAGGCAATCCCATGAAGCTTTTGCGAGGCCGAAGACCGAGCTTTGTATGTGAGGCCGTAGGCCGAACTCTGCGTTCTTCGATGAATTAAGTAACTGCGCGAAGCCGGAGGCTGAGCCTCCTTACTATCTAAAGCCATCCCATGAAGCTTTTGCGAGGCTGAAGGCCGTGCTTCGAATGTGAGACCAATTTTGATGTGGATCAGAGATACAAATGTGAGTGCTGTAACATTGCAAATCGTTATGTAGAGTACCCTGATGGATTTCAGCAAACTGTGCTCAACTGATGCTTGAAAAGCAAACTTAAGCTCGAAACGTTCCTCAAAATGTTGTTTATTGAAATGTATACTGGTCCCCAGGCTGTGGCGTCGTCGGCGCTGTCCCGGCTCGGCGGCGCGGCGCGCGCGTGCAGCTTCAGCCGCGCGCTGTCGCTGACGTCACTGCAGCTGCTCGGCGCGCTGGGCTCGGCTGGGCTGCCCGTGCCGTCGCCCGCGCTGCCGCCGCCGCGCCCGCCGCGCGCCGCCGCGCTGTCGGCCGGCCTGCCGCACTTCGCCGTCGGCTACATGCGCTGCTGGGGGCGCGACACCTTCATCGCGCTGCGCGGGCTCTGCCTGCTGACGCACCGGTGAGTGTGTCTCTGACGTCACTGCAATCTCAAGCATTTCGAGAAACCGCAGAACTAGATTATTGTCAAATTTCATGGCTTTCTGCCACAGTCACTATTTAAGCCTATAGTTTCTGTATCTGTCCCTGGTTGTTCCTTCTAGGGCGCTCTCTATTTTTTGGTAGATCTTTTCCTTGCTCGAATAGTGGAACAAAAAGGAAGAAACAGCAGCAAGACGAGCCATCAGAACGTTCCCCTTCTAATCATGAAACTTTTAACGTTAACCTTTAGGTCAAAATCTTGCGTCCATTAAAGGTCGCCTAGTAGTAACCAGAGTGACATAAATAACTCATAATTGTATGTTGTTGTAGGTACCAGGACGCGCGCGCGCACATCCTGGGCTTCGCGGCGTGTCTGCGGCACGGCCTCATCCCCAACCTGCTGGACGGCGGCGCCAACGCGCGGTACAACTGCCGCGACGCCGTCTGGTGGTGGCTGCAGAGCATCAAGCAGGTAATAATCATACACATTGACATGGGGAAAGACGATGCTTTATTCACATCGACTAGTGGCACTAATAGTCGATGTGAATCCAGTTTTGTTGCTGATGCACTGGCCGATTTTTTTGTCAACAAATTAAAATATTATTGTTTTTTAGCATTGTTTTTATTATTGTTTTTTAGCATTTTTCCATGCAGTATCTTTTTACTAAAGATCTGAAAACCAGAAAAAGACATTTGGTCATGTTGGCATCGGGCAGGACTCGAACCCGCATCTCTCGCAAACCGGGCGACTGCACTAACCAATTATGCTACCGAGACCATTAACAGGCCGGCCGAATCTTTCTGGTATATTTATCCTATGAGCCAGTATAGTTATTATTGTTTTTAGCATTTTCCTTGCAGTATCTTTATTAAAAATCTGAAAACCAGAAAAAAACATAATGTTTTTTTTTGTCAAGATGACCAAATGTCTTTTTCTGGTTTTCAGATCCTTAATAAAATACTGCTGACAGCAGTTTGAAAGAAGAAACAATTCTTATTCTTTGAATTTTAACACTTGTACCTCGGCGAAACTGAAAGTAAGTTGAACTGTTCGTTAATTGTAAATGAATGTCTGTTCCAGTACTGCTCTGAAGCGCCTCAAGGGTACGCGCTACTGTCGGAGCCGGTGTCGCGGCTGTTCCCCAAGGACGAGTCCCCGCCCGCGCCGCCCGGCGCCGCCGACCAGCCGCTGCACGACGTCGTGCAGGAGGCGCTCGACGTGCACTTCCAGGTAACATATACACTTGCTGTAGGTATGTGTATGTGCTCCAGTACTGCTCTGAAGCGCCGCAAGGGTACGCGCTACTGTCGGAGCCGGTGTCGCGGCTGTTCCCCAAGGACGAGTCCCCGCCCGCGCCGCCCGGCGCCGCCGACCAGCCGCTGCACGACGTCGTGCAGGAGGCGCTCGACGTGCACTTCCAGGTAACATATACACTTGCTGTAGGTATGTGTATGTGCTCCAGTACTGCTCTGAAGCGCCGCAAGGGTACGCGCTACTGTCGGAGCCGGTGTCGCGGCTGTTCCCCAAGGACGAGTCCCCGCCCGCGCCGCCCGGCGCCGCCGACCAGCCGCTGCACGACGTCGTGCAGGAGGCGCTCGACGTGCACTTCCAGGTAACATATACACTTGCTGTAGGTATGTGTATGTGCTCCAGTACTGCTCTGAAGCGCCGCAAGGGTACGCGCTACTGTCGGAGCCGGTGTCGCGGCTGTTCCCCAAGGACGAGTCCCCGCCCGCGCCGCCCGGCGCCGCCGACCAGCCGCTGCACGACGTCGTGCAGGAGGCGCTCGACGTGCACTTCCAGGTAACATATACACTTGCTGTAGGTATGTGTATGTGCTCCAGTACTGCTCTGAAGCGCCGCAAGGGTACGCGCTACTGTCGGAGCCGGTGTCGCGGCTGTTCCCCAAGGACGAGTCCCCGCCCGCGCCGCCCGGCGCCGCCGACCAGCCGCTGCACGACGTCGTGCAGGAGGCGCTCGACGTGCACTTCCAGGTAACATATACACTTGCTGTAGGTATGTGTATGTGCTCCAGTACTGCTCTGAAGCGCCGCAAGGGTACGCGCTACTGTCGGAGCCGGTGTCGCGGCTGTTCCCCAAGGACGAGTCCCCGCCCGCGCCGCCCGGCGCCGCCGACCAGCCGCTGCACGACGTCGTGCAGGAGGCGCTCGACGTGCACTTCCAGGTAACATATACACTTGCTGTAGGTATGTGTATGTGCTCCAGTACTGCTCTGAAGCGCCGCAAGGGTACGCGCTACTGTCGGAGCCGGTGTCGCGGCTGTTCCCCAAGGACGAGTCCCCGCCCGCGCCGCCCGGCGCCGCCGACCAGCCGCTGCACGACGTCGTGCAGGAGGCGCTCGACGTGCACTTCCAGGTAACATGTACACTTGCTGTAGGTATGTGCGGAAACAATCTGTAATATACAGGGTGTCCCGAAACGTCACGTCAAGCGGGCACGGGGTGATAGGCTAGGATATACCGGCTCTGGGAAAAATTAGAAAACAAAACTATGTTACTTGGTTTAGTGATAATAATAATATTTTTGAAAATTTTAAGTTTTCATGAATGTACTCACAAATTACCAAATTACGCAGCTTTTTATTTTTTTATGTCATCCTAGGAAACTATGCTTCCGGCTTAAGTCACTTTTGTGATGATCACTATTAGACGTTTATTAAAAAAAAAATTAGACTGAGTCATAGTTAAGAATTTCAATGTCAGCCAACTTCGTCCCTTATTTTCTTTAAAAAACATTACCAGAGCATCCTTGGCAAGTTGTCTAGTAAATAGCCCATTTAATCAAGATTTCAAAAAGGTAAAATACTTACTTTTTTTAAATCTCTGTCTCCATCGCTCATGCCGTCCCTCTCCCGCAGGGCCTCGTGTTCCGGGAGCGCAACGCCGGCCGGCAGATCGACGCGCACATGTCCGACAAGGGGTTCAACGTGCAGATCGGCATCGACCCCGAGACCGGCTTCCCCTTCGGCGGCAACGACGCCAACTGCGGCACCTGGATGGACAAGATGGGCTCGTCGGAGGCGGCGGGCACGCGCGGCAAGCCCGCCACGCCGCGCGACGGCAGCGCCGTGGAGCTGGTCGGGCTCGCGTACAGCGCCGTGGCCTGGCTCGCCGCGCAACACCGCGCCGCGCGGTACCCCTACCCCGGCGTCGTGCGCCGCCACCGCGACGGCAGCCTCACCTCCTGGACCTACGCGCAGTGGGCCGAGCGCATCCGCGACCACTTCGAGCGCGCCTTCTGGGTCCCCCCCGCGCCCGGCGCCGCCGACGCGCGCCCCGACCTCGTGCACCGCCGCGGCATCTACAAGGACACGCACGGCGCCTCGCGCCCCTGGGCCGACTACCAGCTGCGCTGCAACTTCCCCATCGCGATGGCCGTCGCGCCCGAGCTGTTCGACCCGAAGCGCGCCTGGCTCGCGCTCGACGCCGTCGAGCGGCTGCTGCTCGGCCCGCTCGGCGTGAAGACGCTCGACCCGGACGACTGGAACTACCGCGGCGACTACGACAACTCCAACAACAGCGACGACCCGAGCGTCGCGCACGGCTACAACTACCACCAGGGGCCCGAGTGGGTCTGGCCGATCGGCTTCTACCTGCGCGCGCGCCTCGCCTTCGCGCACGAGAACGGGCGGCACGCGCGCACCGTCGCCGCCGCGTACGCCGCGCTCGCGCCGCACCTCGCCGAGCTGCGCGCCTCGCCCTGGCGCGGCCTGCCCGAGCTGACCAACGCCTCCGGGGCCTACTGCGCCGACTCGTGCCGCACGCAGGCCTGGAGCTCCGCCTGCGTGCTCGAGGCGCTGCACGAGCTCGAGCTGGCGCGCCGCTCGCGCCCCCTCGCGGCCGACTGACGCGCGCGCGCCCGCCCGCGCCGCCTGCGCCACGCGCCCCGCGCCGTCTCCCCGCGCCGCCGCTACGCCGAGCCGTACGAGGGCGCCCCCCGCCCCCTGCCCCGCGCCCGCCCCCGGCCCCGCCTCGCCTTCCTGCGCCGCCGCCCGCGCGCGCCCTGCGTCGCCGCCGTCTACAACCTGCTGCAGGGCCGCGCCGGCGCGCTCGCCACCGTCGTCTACAGCGACCGCTACTTCCGCTACGGGCTGCCGCTGCGCGCGCGCGTCGCGCCCGAGCGGCTCCTCGTCGCGCACGACCTCGGCGCGCCCACGCTGACGACGCGCCGCGTGGCGCAGGCGCAGTCGGCGCGCGCGCACCACCACGTGCCACTGCGCGCGCCGGGCCCGAGGCTGGCGCCGGGCGCGGGCGTCCTGTACGACACGGCGGCGCACCTGCAGGTGCAGCCGGCACGCTACGCCTCGCTGCGCCCGCCGCCGCGCGGCCGTCCGAAGGTGTTCGAGATCGTCTCCTCGCCTCGCTTCGAGCTGGCGCCGAGCGCGCGGTTCGAGGGCGCGCCGTCTCCACGTCGGCCGGACCTGCAGTACCGGCAGGGCGCGCGCTGCACGCGGCCGTGCGCGCTGGAGGCTCCCCCGCGCGCGCGCCGCTGCGCCTCCCCCCCGGGGTCCTCCCCCGCGGAGGAGTCGGCGCCGCGGCCGCAGTTCGCGCTGCCGGACGACGCGGAGGATGCGGCGGACGGCGAGCGGGACTCGGCGCTCTACGGCTCGGAGGGGATGCGCTCGCGACGCGTGTCGAGCGTGGCGCAGGATGCGGCGGTGAAGGCGGAGCGCAAGGCGAAGGGGCCGGCGCTCGAGCGCAAAGTGCTCAACACGGAGCGGTTCAACAACGGCGCACAGTCATTGAGGCGGCGCACGGGCGCGCGGGCTGGGGCGGGGCTGGAGGCGCGCGGGGCGCGGGGCCGGCAGCGCGCGGCGGTGCGGACGCTGCTGGCGTGCAGCGGCCTGTTCTACGCGCTGTCGCTGCTCACCTTCTACTTCCTCAGCATCGCCTGAGACGCGCTCAAAGCCTGCGACATTCGGCCGCATGAATGATTAAGCATAATATTAAGTATGGTCAAGCTATCATTTTATCTAAAAGGGGACCCACGATATTAATCAAGGCAAAAGTCATAATTGTGATCGTAATTAAGTAAAGAGTGAAACTATTTCTATTAAATATTACTTCTATTAATATTGCCATGTCTTTAGGCATTAAGTCCGCCAATTGTACTTGTTTTCATTGTGCAATAAAGAATAAATAAATAAATAAATAAAATGTATGGAGCCGATGGAGGCTCCGTTACCCTTCAACAGTTGCATAATAATACCACAATATTATATCGTGATCGTCGTCTCGTACGATCGCCTGACTTCCGCTGAGAAGTCTGCGTGCCATATTAGAGAATATGAAGTTGTAATTATTAAGCTGCGGCTGCGTTGACCGCAGGCAGCTTCCCTTTACTCAGCGGACTAGCTCGCAGCCGCGGCATCATTTTGTTTATAGTAAGTATACTTTTAGTCTTGTAAAGTATTTTAAGAGCACTGCCTGTTTAATCCTGAATAACTACTCGTACACTCGGTGGCTTCTATTCATTGTGTATTTACTGGCAGTAAGTACCTATTGATAGTTTTTTAGTACCTAGTCAGATTAATTTTGCGTGTTTATCCTAATACCGCCCAAGGCCTCACCAACTTAAGCCCCACGCTCAAAATGGTTGCATTACACTTTGTTAAAACTTCTTAAAACTGTTAAAAAATGTGATTATGATTATTTTAATAGATAACAGCTAGATTGAGCATGCTGGATCTACCTAGGCAATACAAATGTATGTTACTTTGATCAAAAGTGTTTTGGGTGGTTTTTTATTATATTTACATTATTATTAATCATAAATTTGAAATTCGTTAAATGATTATTTTTATACCATTATTGAAAAAATAATATATTTTTGTTTAATCAGTATACTAGTGCATGGTTAAAGTTTATTAGTGTTCGATAATAGTTTATATGTAGTATAATAAGAGGTTAATAATGAAGTTATTGTTTATGATATGTTTATATTATGGTTATTTATACAACCCATGTATAATATTGTATGTACTTTAAATTGTTCAAAATATTTAAAAATGAATCAATATAATCTGTTGCCAAAATTTGAATAAAATGGTCGGCTTATGATACCGTGTTTCTATTAATAAATTGGGTTTTTATTCGACTGAAGGTATATCATTCAACCTTGTCCATGTCAATCCATCCCGAATAAAATGCAAGCGATGTTCAGGTAAGGCTAGGCTCAAAAGGCTCAAAAGGCTCTCAAGAACAATAATTAATTGTATAGCGAAAGCTGGGCTGACCCGTGTTGTAACTACACTATGATATCGTAGAAGCAGCCGTGATGTACAGAGAGAGAAGAAAACTTTAATAATACAGAAATGAATCAGGTCAATCTCATCTTGAAGGCCTGCAAAAAAGGTCATTTCACACTGTGCTAAAAAGGGAAGAAGAAGTACACACATTAGTACCTACTTCTTACTCATTTCTCAGTGACACTCAGGTGATAAAATTAGGCATTATCAGAATAAAATAAAGGAAGGTCATATATTTTTTTTTTAAATATATATGTCGGAGAAACATAATCCTTGCCGACATCAGGGTTAATGGGCACGAGCTTCGTGGGCGTCATCTGGGTGAAATGCTAGCACAAAAACACAATTGTCATGATTCCACAGTATTTATTGTAGATTTAAACAATATTCCGTTACTTCTCCGCTTAGACAAAAGATAATGTAGACTGAGCAGCGGGTTCAAGGCACCTATCTCACTTCAAAACTCTCTATTCAACAATCCAAGATCCAACTCGATCCTTTAGCGTCTCTTCACCAATAAATCCAATAATGCTCTGACACGGCCGATTTTCTTCCTTTAAAAAATAATAGCATTAAGGTTAAGCTTGTCTATGGATGCTTATATAGGAAATGGTAGCTTCCCCTCCTCCCGCGGATGATGAGGTTTCTAGTCTAAGGATTGTCTTTGGTTTGTAACCTAGGTTACGCTTTTGTTGATTGTCATTTGTGTCAAGTATTGTCAGGTTGGTTTTTATTTCATTGTGTCAACAATTATATCTTTTTCAGAAAATATAAATGCTTAAAAGAAAATAAACTTACCTACCCATCAGAAAATGCGGTAAGATTGTTTGGAAACATAATTGTAGAAGACAATCAAGTTTTAGAAAATAGCCCACATCAACAGGGTTTAATAAAAGAGTTGAAACATCAAATTCAGTCCAAGCATTCATCAGCATTCATATGATTCTTTGGGTTGTAAGCAACACAAAAGTGTAGTTGCGAAAAGCTGTTTTGATTTAACTCTGCGATTAACTGTGTTCAATTGGTGCAACATTATAAACAAAAATCTCAAGGTACGGATGTTTGTAGATTGGAAAAGACGATTTTGCCCTGTATGCAGCGTAAAGCATTTACTAAATATTAAACAAAATTAAGAAATAAAAGGCATACTAAGTGAAAATTGTTTAATTTATACCCAATTTATATTTCCAAAGAAAACAAGCAGAATTTAGGTATGTACCTATAATATACGTGGATTTATAACGGTAAGCGTTATAAATCCACAAATAAATAACAAAGGTTTAACATAAAACCTTTTTGTATTTATTTGTGGATTTATAACGTTAACATCGTTGCCGCATTATGAAAAAACAATTTAAAAAAAAAAGCTATCAAAATCTTTATATGCGGAAATCTCTATGGATCATAAGGCGAGTTTTTTGCCACGGAAGTTACCCGTCTGAACCTGTTCCCTATCTAGTTTGTGTGCTCTGAAAACGCTGTCACTCTGTCAGCCTCACTGAAAACAAGATGGCGCCTCGACCCCACTCGAGGCACATGCTCTGCTCTGATTGGTCCTTACGGGAATTACAATATTCATTACTTTTATTAAATTATTATTGTTTCAAAATTATAGAAGAACGTAACAAATCAAATGGAATTAAATTAAGGCTTTTAACAATAATCAAATCTTAAACAAATAATGATCTTCCCAATCAACAATGAACCCGACTTATAGCTTCCGCTTCCTCCGACATATATAATATTCTGAAACCTGATTCTGAATCAGAGTGCCCAGTGCGAGTTTCCTCAACCAAACTTGTCGTGGGAGCTAACGAGGATTGCCATAGGAAAATGACGGCTAGGCATGCCCGCCACCAGAGGCCGCAGTAAGCACACGTTTGGTCGACGTAACTCGCACTAGGCACTCATCATATCAGCCGAACGACGCCCACTGCTGGGCATAGGCCTATTGTAGTATGGCCTGCTGTTGTAAGGAGACGCTGCTGCCCATCTCCTGGTGGCAGTTTTCCCTCAGTGAGCTCTTATGACACCCACGGGAAGAGAGGGGGTAGTGCTATTCTATTTACGTGCCGGCACTACACGGCACTCAGGGGCCAGTAACGCAGTTCTGGAACTCCTTTAAACCCCAAACTCGAATTTCCTTGCAGAGAATTTACTACCCGTCTCGTTTTTTCAGTTACATCACACGACAGCAAATGGTGAAAGTAGTAAGTTCTCTGACAGGTGAATGCCAATTCAAGATCTAAAGGAATTTCCTGAAGAACTGGGCTGGACATTGATTAACCCTTAGGTTAGGATGAAAGAACTTCATTCTCTTAAGAAACTAACATTTCAATTAAAATGAGGTACCGTATTATACAGGGTGATCAATCCAAATGGGTCAGTAGGGGGAAGTCAGAAACTATATGGCTTCAATTTTAGATTTAATAATATCGGCATACAAACTTTTTTTTAAATCTCTGATACATAACAGGGAACCGAACCTATTGGTTGGTTGGTTGGTGAAAGGTCAACCTGTATTATTATGTCATCTTAACAATTTGATTAGTTAGTGTTTTGAATGTAAGGAAAAGAAATATATTTCATTAGAAATGTCACGTTTCCTTTAGTTTGCCAAATAATGTTACTTCCCAGATTTTGATCCTCATAAACGACAATACGAGACGACATAATAATACAGGGTGACCTTTTTATTTCGAGAGCAACAGGTTTGATTCCTGGTTATGTATGAGAGGATGAAAAAATGTTTCGATTTTAGAAGACACAAACGACGTGCGTTGTGTTTTTGCACGGTAATGGATTACCACCGTGGCTATCGGAACGTAAAGCTGTTTAAGCAGATCGATTCCTTCTGTCTAATTATTTTGAATTAATTGGTATCGTAGTTATCTGAATAAAAATATTTTTATTTGATAGCCAGGTGTTGGCGCCGTATGCTGCGAATACCATGGACAGCCCATCGCACAAACATCTCCATACTGAAACAGCTCAAGATAGAAAATACTAAGCGTCTGTACATAGTCTGTTTGCAGCAGTGAGGGAACGACTAAGAAGAGAATTACTAACAGCCGCCCGCTACTTTGTCCGCGTGGACTTAGGTTACACAAAATGTATTATATCTTTATAAATTGTAGCCTATGTGCTATTCAGATGCATAAGCTATATTATTGTAAGGCCTTTAGTAATTTTTACGTGAAAGAGTAATGCGGCACATCCACACATACAAACTTTCGCATCTATAATATTAGTAGGATTTTATGGAATACTTAATTACCAACACATTATTGTAGATGCGATGCGGCATGGACCCGCAGCCGGCGCCCGCGGGTACTCTGGCAGGCGGGACCGGGTGCGGTTACAGGCACGCGGGTGCTGCAGGGCGAGCTGGAGTTCTCAATTTTGGATTGGAATAACTAAGTAGGTAGTTACAATGATATCAGCGGTTTAATTTCTATCCATTTGCTGTGCGGTGTAATTGTAAATTGTAACGGTGCGTATTAAACCCAAAGGCTGTATGTCCGCCGTGCATAGCCAACCCTCTGCGCATATAGAAGGATTAGGGTGACATTTGATTGAATTCCTGGTTAGCGCGCACTTCAGCCCGCGACAACAACGCCATTATTTATATCACATAATTTAAATGTTCAAATACCTACAATAAGTTACTATCAAACATTGACTATAAACATTATGCGGTTTTCGCTAACTCCGTACTTTGATATCAGCCCGAGTGTGAATAACATTTTTAAAATGTATTTTCCAGTCACCTGGTGCAGAGCAAGTTGCGAGTTCCTTGTCGGAGCGGTGTAGGTGTCGGACGTTGAGGACGACGGGCTTCCCTTCGGCAGGCGACGCCATTCACAGATGAAGCGAATGTTAGTAATACTGGGTATTGATTTTATTTAATAGTTAACAAGAAGATATACCACTAGAATAATGTTATGCTTTAAGAAGCCACGACCTGCTAAAATCAGAGGCCCTCTGAAGTTGACAACTAACAGATTTAAATGGTAGAAGGTGCAATGTGCTAGACTGATTAATATAAGCAACTAAACCAACAAGCTAGGCTACTAGGCAGCTAAAGTGCTAACATACTAAACATAAATGAAAGTGAGTAATGAAGTGCTGAAGAAATTGTGCTGGATATGAAGTTCGATTACTACTTTAAGGTCGGGACTTTATGTATTTTATTTTACTGACTGTTCGTTTTGCTCCCGACTGAATCTATAGGGAATAGGGTTTTACAGATTTCAAGTTCTAAATTTTATTTGCATTCTATTTTTAAAGATATTTTGTTCATTTTGAATAATTATTGGTTTTGGCGGCTAAATTACAGAAACCTGGTTTAATCAGGTCGTCCCCGCATCGTATGCAGAGGGCGTTAAATATGTTATTGGCCGCTAATCCCTTAATGGATGTATTCACTGAGAGTCCGTAATCCATTTTAGTCATAACCTAATGTATTTTTTTAAGCTTAAATAATTATGATTTGGCCGGTTTCATTGTGTTAAATGAATAAATAAAATGACCGCGCTGGTCAAGTATGTTTCTAATTTTAAACGATTATAAATAAAACTAAATTGAAAAGGCCTTTTGGTGGATAGTTCCAGGTGTCCGGTGAACTGGAGCAACGTCTTTAACGACGCAACGAGGAGCAGCTCATAGATAAGACGGCTGTAGACGTTAAGACGACGGCTAAGGACCGAGTGAGTAAACTGAACTAAAACACCTATGTATGATTTTTCATTATTGCGTACAATGTTACTGGCGTAGTTAATGAAAGTCGAACCACACGTATTTTCTTGTTCTTTTCCGTCGATATATTATATCGCTATATTGTAAGCTGCCTTCTCATGGAGCAACTGCGACATTCGGCAAGGACGTGTTGTATTTATTTATTAATGCGTTAACAATCTCTAAGAATGCTTATCCGTCTCCAATACCTACACATAAAACGAGCTTGCTTCGTTTTGATTACTTAACTAATACGTTAGCTAGAAACGAAGTGTTATCACAGTCTGGACCTATATTGCTACGTCTTGGGACATTCTCTGTATACTCTTAGTTCATAACACTGTCTACCTTCTAAAAGTTTTTTGACGAGGTTTTATTTTATCCAGTTTCAGGAATTTGGTGAAGGCAAACTGAAGTTACTCCGCAGCACGGCAGTGATTGCAGGCAGACATGATAATGAAAGTAGCTATAAGAAGAACTCGATGTCAAAGTATGGTTTTGTATTATTTTTATCATAGCGCAGTATCTCTAAAATCTTTATTAATAGTATCATGGCAAATAAATTTGCCAGTCGGAGGCAAGTTAATAGTCATATTAAAGTCCTTGCAGCTATGATATGATTCGAATCAATCGATGAGTTAGCCAAAAGGGATTTTAGTATATCTCAAATGCGAACGGTGCGTCATTTAACTATTATTGAAATGAAAAACCCATTAACTCAGGTAAACCGCTAGTGGTTTCACAATAACATTTGAAATCAATTATTATTTTTCGGGAACATAAAAAAACATGCAAAATCACTCATAGTCATCTACCCTATTGTAATACAGCAGCTCTCACTGTTTGCTGAAACTGGTAAGCTGGAAATTGGTAATAGTAGTCTATATTTTATACATTAGTGATTAACATTATTTGTTAGAAGAGAACCTTCGTTGTAAATGAAATCTTTTTTTGCCAAATTAAGATTTCATTTACAACGAGACGGAGACGCTGTATTGTTGATTGCGTCTAAATAAATCAAATGACGAAATTCCTCTAGGACTACCGCTCCGCTGCACCTTCTAATATATGAACATGTTGAAGCCGATACTTTAATTGTATTGGTCTCCTTTGCAGGTTTCCGCAGAACACGTGCAATAAGCTACGCGCGCCCGCCACGTTCTGCTGCTGCGCCAGCGTGCGAGCATGGCGAGCACGCTGGCGAGGCGCGCCGCCCGTGCGGCGCGCCGATGGCTTGCCAACGCCGCCGTCCCCTGCATTTTCGCGCGCCGCTTACGCGGCGCGCTCAAACCTAACTTTTTTTAGTTTTGGTCAAATATGGAAGGGTTAGGTTAGGTTAGGTCAATTCTCAAACCTAACTTTTTTTAGTTTTGGTCAAATATGGAAGGGTTAGGTTAGGTTAGGTCAATTCTCAAACCTAACTTTTTTTAGTTTTGGTCAAATATGGAAGGGTTAGGTTAGGTTAGGTCAATTCTCAAACCTAACTTTTTTTAGTTTTGGTCAAATATGGAAGGGTTAGGTTAGGTTAGGTCAATTCTCAAACCTAACTTTTTTTAGTTTTGGTCAAATATGGAAGGGTTAGGTTAGGTTAGGTCAATTCTCAAACCTAACTTTTTTTAGTTTTGGTCAAATATGGAAGGGTTAGGTTAGGTTAGGTCAATTCTCAAACCTAACTTTTTTTAGTTTTGGTCAAATATGGAAGGGTTAGGTTAGGTTAGGTCAATTCTCAAACCTAACTTTTTTTAGTTTTGGTCAAATATGGAAGGGTTAGGTTAGGTTAGGTCAATTCTCAAACCTAACTTTTTTTAGTTTTGGTCAAATATGGAAGGGTTAGGTTAGGTTAGGTCAATTCTCAAACCTAACTTTTTTTAGTTTTGGTCAAATATGGAAGGGTTAGGTTAGGTTAGGTCAATTCTCAAACCTAACTTTTTTTAGTTTTGGTCAAATATGGAAGGGTTAGGTTAGGTTAGGTCAATTCTCAAACCTAACTTTTTTTAGTTTTGGTCAAATATGGAAGGGTTAGGTTAGGTTAGGTCAATTCTCAAACCTAACTTTTTTTAGTTTTGGTCAAATATGGAAGGGTTAGGTTAGGTTAGGTCAATTCTCAAACCTAACTTTTTTTAGTTTTGGTCAAATATGGAAGGGTTAGGTTAGGTTAGGTCAATTCTCAAACCTAACTTTTTTTAGTTTTGGTCAAATATGGAAGGGTTAGGTTAGGTTAGGTCAATTCTCAAACCTAACTTTTTTTAGTTTTGGTCAAATATGGAAGGGTTAGGTTAGGTTAGGTCAATTCTCAAACCTAACTTTTTTTAGTTTTGGTCAAATATGGAAGGGTTAGGTTAGGTTAGGTCAATTCTCAAACCTAACTTTTTTTAGTTTTGGTCAAATATGGAAGGGTTAGGTTAGGTTAGGTCAATTCTCAAACCTAACTTTTTTTAGTTTTGGTCAAATATGGAAGGGTTAGGTTAGGTTAGGTCAATTCTCAAACCTAACTTTTTTTAGTTTTGGTCAAATATGGAAGGGTTAGGTTAGGTTAGGTCAATTCTCAAACCTAACTTTTTTTAGTTTTGGTCAAATATGGAAGGGTTAGGTTAGGTTAGGTCAATTCTCAAACCTAACTTTTTTTAGTTTTGGTCAAATATGGAAGGGTTAGGTTAGGTTAGGTCAATTCTCAAACCTAACTTTTTTTAGTTTTGGTCAAATATGGAAGGGTTAGGTTAGGTTAGGTCAATTCTCAAACCTAACTTTTTTTAGTTTTGGTCAAATATGGAAGGGTTAGGTTAGGTTAGGTCAATTCTCAAACCTAACTTTTTTTAGTTTTGGTCAAATATGGAAGGGTTAGGTTAGGTTAGGTCAATTCTCAAACCTAACTTTTTTTAGTTTTGGTCAAATATGGAAGGGTTAGGTTAGGTTAGGTCAATTCTCAAACCTAACTTTTTTTAGTTTTGGTCAAATATGGAAGGGTTAGGTTAGGTTAGGTCAATTCTCAAACCTAACTTTTTTTAGTTTTGGTCAAATATGGAAGGGTTAGGTTAGGTTAGGTCAATTCTCAAACCTAACTTTTTTTAGTTTTGGTCAAATATGGAAGGGTTAGGTTAGGTTAGGTCAATTCTCAAACCTAACTTTTTTTAGTTTTGGTCAAATATGGAAGGGTTAGGTTAGGTTAGGTCAATTCTCAAACCTAACTTTTTTAGTTTTGGTCAAATATGGAAGGGTTAGGTTAGGTTAGGTCAATTCTCAAACCTAACTTTTTTTAGTTTTGGTCAAATATGGAAGGGTTAGGTTAGGTTAGGTCAATTCTCAAACCTAACTTTTTTTAGTTTTGGTCAAATATGGAAGGGTTAGGTTAGGTTAGGTCAATTCTCAAACCTAACTTTTTTTAGTTTTGGTCAAATATGGAAGGGTTAGGTTAGGTTAGGTCAATTCTCAAACCTAACTTTTTTTAGTTTTGGTCAAATATGGAAGGGTTAGGTTAGGTTAGGTCAATTCTCAAACCTAACTTTTTTTAGTTTTGGTCAAATATGGAAGGGTTAGGTTAGGTTAGGTCAATTCTCAAACCTAACTTTTTTTAGTTTTGGTCAAATATGGAAGGGTTAGGTTAGGTTAGGTCAATTCTCAAACCTAACTTTTTTTAGTTTTGGTCAAATATGGAAGGGTTAGGTTAGGTTAGGTCAATTCTCAAACCTAACTTTTTTTAGTTTTGGTCAAATATGGAAGGGTTAGGTTAGGTTAGGTCAATTCTCAAACCTAACTTTTTTTAGTTTTGGTCAAATATGGAAGGGTTAGGTTAGGTTAGGTCAATTCTCAAACCTAACTTTTTTTAGTTTTGGTCAAATATGGAAGGGTTAGGTTAGGTTAGGTCAATTCTCAAACCTAACTTTTTTTAGTTTTGGTCAAATATGGAAGGGTTAGGTTAGGTTAGGTCAATTCTCAAACCTAACTTTTTTTAGTTTTGGTCAAATATGGAAGGGTTAGGTTAGGTTAGGTCAATTCTCAAACCTAACTTTTTTTAGTTTTGGTCAAATATGGAAGGGTTAGGTTAGGTTAGGTCAATTCTCAAACCTAACTTTTTTTAGTTTTGGTCAAATATGGAAGGGTTAGGTTAGGTTAGGTCAATTCTCAAACCTAACTTTTTTTAGTTTTGGTCAAATATGGAAGGGTTAGGTTAGGTTAGGTCAATTCTCAAACCTAACTTTTTTTAGTTTTGGTCAAATATGGAAGGGTTAGGTTAGGTTAGGTCAATTCTCAAACCTAACTTTTTTTAGTTTTGGTCAAATATGGAAGGGTTAGGTTAGGTTAGGTCAATTCTCAAACCTAACTTTTTTTAGTTTTGGTCAAATATGGAAGGGTTAGGTTAGGTTAGGTCAATTCTCAAACCTAACTTTTTTTAGTTTTGGTCAAATATGGAAGGGTTAGGTTAGGTTAGGTCAATTCTCAAACCTAACTTTTTTTAGTTTTGGTCAAATATGGAAGGGTTAGGTTAGGTTAGGTCAATTCTCAAACCTAACTTTTTTTAGTTTTGGTCAAATATGGAAGGGTTAGGTTAGGTTAGGTCAATTCTCAAACCTAACTTTTTTTAGTTTTGGTCAAATATGGAAGGGTTAGGTTAGGTTAGGTCAATTCTCAAACCTAACTTTTTTTAGTTTTGGTCAAATATGGAAGGGTTAGGTTAGGTTAGGTCAATTCTCAAACCTAACTTTTTTTAGTTTTGGTCAAATATGGAAGGGTTAGGTTAGGTTAGGTCAATTCTCAAACCTAACTTTTTTTAGTTTTGGTCAAATATGGAAGGGTTAGGTTAGGTTAGGTCAATTCTCAAACCTAACTTTTTTTAGTTTTGGTCAAATATGGAAGGGTTAGGTTAGGTTAGGTCAATTCTCAAACCTAACTTTTTTTAGTTTTGGTCAAATATGGAAGGGTTAGGTTAGGTTAGGTCAATTCTCAAACCTAACTTTTTTTAGTTTTGGTCAAATATGGAAGGGTTAGGTTAGGTTAGGTCAATTCTCAAACCTAACTTTTTTTAGTTTTGGTCAAATATGGAAGGGTTAGGTTAGGTTAGGTCAATTCTCAAACCTAACTTTTTTTAGTTTTGGTCAAATATGGAAGGGTTAGGTTAGGTTAGGTCAATTCTCAAACCTAACTTTTTTTAGTTTTGGTCAAATATGGAAGGGTTAGGTTAGGTTAGGTCAATTCTCAAACCTAACTTTTTTTAGTTTTGGTCAAATATGGAAGGGTTAGGTTAGGTTAGGTCAATTCTCAAACCTAACTTTTTTTAGTTTTGGTCAAATATGGAAGGGTTAGGTTAGGTTAGGTCAATTCTCAAACCTAACTTTTTTTAGTTTTGGTCAAATATGGAAGGGTTAGGTTAGGTTAGGTCAATTCTCAAACCTAACTTTTTTTAGTTTTGGTCAAATATGGAAGGGTTAGGTTAGGTTAGGTCAATTCTCAAACCTAACTTTTTTTAGTTTTGGTCAAATATGGAAGGGTTAGGTTAGGTTAGGTCAATTCTCAAACCTAACTTTTTTTAGTTTTGGTCAAATATGGAAGGGTTAGGTTAGGTTAGGTCAATTCTCAAACCTAACTTTTTTTAGTTTTGGTCAAATATGGAAGGGTTAGGTTAGGTTAGGTCAATTCTCAAACCTAACTTTTTTTAGTTTTGGTCAAATATGGAAGGGTTAGGTTAGGTTAGGTCAATTCTCAAACCTAACTTTTTTTAGTTTTGGTCAAATATGGAAGGGTTAGGTTAGGTTAGGTCAATTCTCAAACCTAACTTTTTTTAGTTTTGGTCAAATATGGAAGGGTTAGGTTAGGTTAGGTCAATTCTCAAACCTAACTTTTTTTAGTTTTGGTCAAATATGGAAGGGTTAGGTTAGGTTAGGTCAATTCTCAAACCTAACTTTTTTTAGTTTTGGTCAAATATGGAAGGGTTAGGTTAGGTTAGGTCAATTCTCAAACCTAACTTTTTTTAGTTTTGGTCAAATATGGAAGGGTTAGGTTAGGTTAGGTCAATTCTCAAACCTAACTTTTTTTAGTTTTGGTCAAATATGGAAGGGTTAGGTTAGGTTAGGTCAATTCTCAAACCTAACTTTTTTTAGTTTTGGTCAAATATGGAAGGGTTAGGTTAGGTTAGGTCAATTCTCAAACCTAACTTTTTTTAGTTTTGGTCAAATATGGAAGGGTTAGGTTAGGTTAGGTCAATTCTCAAACCTAACTTTTTTTAGTTTTGGTCAAATATGGAAGGGTTAGGTTAGGTTAGGTCAATTCTCAAACCTAACTTTTTTTAGTTTTGGTCAAATATGGAAGGGTTAGGTTAGGTTAGGTCAATTCTCAAACCTAACTTTTTTTAGTTTTGGTCAAATATGGAAGGGTTAGGTTAGGTTAGGTCAATTCTCAAACCTAACTTTTTTTAGTTTTGGTCAAATATGGAAGGGTTAGGTTAGGTTAGGTCAATTCTCAAACCTAACTTTTTTTAGTTTTGGTCAAATATGGAAGGGTTAGGTTAGGTTAGGTCAATTCTCAAACCTAACTTTTTTTAGTTTTGGTCAAATATGGAAGGGTTAGGTTAGGTTAGGTCAATTCTCAAACCTAACTTTTTTTAGTTTTGGTCAAATATGGAAGGGTTAGGTTAGGTTAGGTCAATTCTCAAACCTAACTTTTTTTAGTTTTGGTCAAATATGGAAGGGTTAGGTTAGGTTAGGTCAATTCTCAAACCTAACTTTTTTTAGTTTTGGTCAAATATGGAAGGGTTAGGTTAGGTTAGGTCAATTCTCAAACCTAACTTTTTTTAGTTTTGGTCAAATATGGAAGGGTTAGGTTAGGTTAGGTCAATTCTCAAACCTAACTTTTTTTAGTTTTGGTCAAATATGGAAGGGTTAGGTTAGGTTAGGTCAATTCTCAAACCTAACTTTTTTTAGTTTTGGTCAAATATGGAAGGGTTAGGTTAGGTTAGGTCAATTCTCAAACCTAACTTTTTTTAGTTTTGGTCAAATATGGAAGGGTTAGGTTAGGTTAGGTCAATTCTCAAACCTAACTTTTTTTAGTTTTGGTCAAATATGGAAGGGTTAGGTTAGGTTAGGTCAATTCTCAAACCTAACTTTTTTTAGTTTTGGTCAAATATGGAAGGGTTAGGTTAGGTTAGGTCAATTCTCAAACCTAACTTTTTTTAGTTTTGGTCAAATATGGAAGGGTTAGGTTAGGTTAGGTCAATTCTCAAACCTAACTTTTTTTAGTTTTGGTCAAATATGGAAGGGTTAGGTTAGGTTAGGTCAATTCTCAAACCTAACTTTTTTTAGTTTTGGTCAAATATGGAAGGGTTAGGTTAGGTTAGGTCAATTCTCAAACCTAACTTTTTTTAGTTTTGGTCAAATATGGAAGGGTTAGGTTAGGTTAGGTCAATTCTCAAACCTAACTTTTTTTAGTTTTGGTCAAATATGGAAGGGTTAGGTTAGGTTAGGTCAATTCTCAAACCTAACTTTTTTTAGTTTTGGTCAAATATGGAAGGGTTAGGTTAGGTTAGGTCAATTCTCAAACCTAACTTTTTTTAGTTTTGGTCAAATATGGAAGGGTTAGGTTAGGTTAGGTCAATTCTCAAACCTAACTTTTTTTAGTTTTGGTCAAATATGGAAGGGTTAGGTTAGGTTAGGTCAATTCTCAAACCTAACTTTTTTTAGTTTTGGTCA